>OX493267.1:75144807-84843644 GCA_950370525.1 Bellardia bayeri
AGCAAAATTGACCGCCCCCTGCCACGCCTACTATTGTTTATTAAGGCGTTGACTAGACAAATGTTTATAGCACCAAAACTATACATTTTTTGGACATAATTTTTATAACACCTTAAAGTGCACTTTATGTCCTATCTGTATGATCAATTTTAAGTTGATAGCTCCAGTGAAGCAAAAACTGTAACAATATAACTGACGATACCCAGCGTCTATGTTTGATGATTTGGTAGGCCTTTGCATTCCTAAAAATGTGATAAAATAAAATTGAAAATTTTTGTCAAGTAATAGGAGAACAGAATCAGTTAGCAAGTAATTTTCTCAATGCTAATTTTACAATTTTGCTTCTAACTTCCAAACTAATAGGAATATTGGAGAAAATTTATATGCATCTAAAAGCTTGAGATGCGAACTTTTCAATAGCAGCAAAATTGACGGCCCCCTGCCACGCCTACTATTGTTTATTAAGGCGTTGACTAGACAAATGTTTATAGCACCAAAACTATACATTTTTTGGACATAATTTTTATAACACCTTAAAGTGCACTTTATGTCCTATCTGTATGATCAATTTTAAGTTGATAGCTCCAGTGAAGCAAAAACTGTAACAATATAACTGACGATACCCAGCGTCTATTTTTGATGATTTGGTAGGCCTTTGCATTCCTAAAAATGTGATAAAATAAAATTGAAAATTTTTGTCAAGTAATAGGAGAACAGAATCAGTTAGCAAGTAATTTTCTCAATGCTAATTTTACAATTTTGCTTCTAACTTCCAAACTAATAGGAATATTGGAGAAAATTTATATGCATCTAAAAGCTTGAGATGCGAACTTTTCAATAGCAGCAAAATTGACCGCCCCCTGCCACGCCTACTATTGTTTATTAAGGCGTTGACTAGACAAATGTTTATAGCACCAAAACTATACATTTTTTGGACATAATTTTTATAACACCTTAAAGTGCACTTTATGTCCTATCTGTATGATCAATTTTAAGTTGATAGCTCCAGTGAAGCAAAAACTGTAACAATATAACTGACGATACCCAGCGTCTATGTTTGATGATTTGGTAGGCCTTTGCATTCCTAAAAATGTGATAAAATAAAATTGAAAATTTTTGTCAAGTAATAGGAGAACAGAATCAGTTAGCAAGTAATTTTCTCAATGCTAATTTTACAATTTTGCTTCTAACTTCCAAACTAATAGGAATATTGGAGAAAATTTATATGCATCTAAAAGCTTGAGATGCGAACTTTTCAATAGCAGCAAAATTGACCGCCCCCTGCCACGCCTACTATTGTTTATTAAGGCGTTGACTAGACAAATGTTTATAGCACCAAAACTATACATTTTTTGGACATAATTTTTATAACACCTTAAAGTGCACTTTATGTCCTATCTGTATGATCAATTTTAAGTTGATAGCTCCAGTGAAGCAAAAACTGTAACAATATAACTGACGATACCCAGCGTCTATGTTTGATGATTTGGTAGGCCTTTGCATTCCTAAAAATGTGATAAAATAAAATTGAAAATTTTTGTCAAGTAATAGGAGAACAGAATCAGTTAGCAAGTAATTTTCTCAATGCTAATTTTACAATTTTGCTTCTAACTTCCAAACTAATAGGAATATTGGAGAAAATTTATATGCATCTAAAAGCTTGAGATGCGAACTTTTCAATAGCAGCAAAATTGACCGCCCCCTGCCACGCCTACTATTGTTTATTAAGGCGTTGACTAGACAAATGTTTATAGCACCAAAACTATACATTTTTTGGACATAATTTTTATAACACCTTAAAGTGCACTTTATGTCCTATCTGTATGATCAATTTTAAGTTGATAGCTCCAGTGAAGCAAAAACTGTAACAATATAACTGACGATACCCAGCGTCTATGTTTGATGATTTGGTAGGCCTTTGCATTCCTAAAAATGTGATAAAATAAAATTGAAAATTTTTGTCAAGTAATAGGAGAACAGAATCAGTTAGCAAGTAATTTTCTCAATGCTAATTTTACAATTTTGCTTCTAACTTCCAAACTAATAGGAATATTGGAGAAAATTTATATGCATCTAAAAGCTTGAGATGCGAACTTTTCAATAGCAGCAAAATTGACCGCCCCCTGCCACGCCTACTATTGTTTATTAAGGCGTTGACTAGACAAATGTTTATAGCACCAAAACTATACATTTTTTGGACATAATTTTTATAACACCTTAAAGTGCACTTTATGTCCTATCTGTATGATCAATTTTAAGTTGATAGCTCCAGTGAAGCAAAAACTGTAACAATATAACTGACGATACCCAGCGTCTATGTTTGATGATTTGGTAGGCCTTTGCATTCCTAAAAATGTGATAAAATAAAATTGAAAATTTTTGTCAAGTAATAGGAGAACAGAATCAGTTAGCAAGTAATTTTCTCAATGCTAATTTTACAATTTTGCTTCTAACTTCCAAACTAATAGGAATATTGGAGAAAATTTATATGCATCTAAAAGCTTGAGATGCGAACTTTTCAATAGCAGCAAAATTGACCGCCCCCTGCCACGCCTACTATTGTTTATTAAGGCGTTGACTAGACAAATGTTTATAGCACCAAAACTATACATTTTTTGGACATAATTTTTATAACACCTTAAAGTGCACTTTATGTCCTATCTGTATGATCAATTTTAAGTTGATAGCTCCAGTGAAGCAAAAACTGTAACAATATAACTGACGATACCCAGCGTCTATGTTTGATGATTTGGTAGGCCTTTGCATTCCTAAAAATGTGATAAAATAAAATTGAAAATTTTTGTCAAGTAATAGGAGAACAGAATCAGTTAGCAAGTAATTTTCTCAATGCTAATTTTACAATTTTGCTTCTAACTTCCAAACTAATAGGAATATTGGAGAAAATTTATATGCATCTAAAAGCTTGAGATGCGAACTTTTCAATAGCAGCAAAATTGACCGCCCCCTGCCACGCCTACTATTGTTTATTAAGGCGTTGACTAGACAAATGTTTATAGCACCAAAACTATACATTTTTTGGACATAATTTTTATAACACCTTAAAGTGCACTTTATGTCCTATCTGTATGATCAATTTTAAGTTGATAGCTCCAGTGAAGCAAAAACTGTAACAATATAACTGACGATACCCAGCGTCTATGTTTGATGATTTGGTAGGCCTTTGCATTCCTAAAAATGTGATAAAATAAAATTGAAAATTTTTGTCAAGTAATAGGAGAACAGAATCAGTTAGCAAGTAATTTTCTCAATGCTAATTTTACAATTTTGCTTCTAACTTCCAAACTAATAGGAATATTGGAGAAAATTTATATGCATCTAAAAGCTTGAGATACGAACTTTTCAATAGCAGCAAAATTGACCGCCCCCTGCCACGCCTACTATTGTTTATTAAGGCGTTGACTAGACAAATGTTTATAGCACCAAAACTATACATTTTTTGGACATAATTTTTATAACACCTTAAAGTGCACTTTATGTCCTATCTGTATGATCAATTTTAAGTTGATAGCTCCAGTGAAGCAAAAACTGTAACAATATAACTGACGATACCCAGCGTCTATGTTTGATGATTTGGTAGGCCTTTGCATTCCTAAAAATGTGATAAAATAAAATTGAAAATTTTTGTCAAGTAATAGGAGAACAGAATCAGTTAGCAAGTAATTTTCTCAATGCTAATTTTACAATTTTGCTTCTAACTTCCAAACTAATAGGAATATTGGAGAAAATTTATATGCATCTAAAAGCTTGAGATGCGAACTTTTCAATAGCAGCAAAATTGACCGCCCCCTGCCACGCCTACTATTGTTTATTAAGGCGTTGACTAGACAAATGTTTATAGCACCAAAACTATACATTTTTTGGACATAATTTTTATAACACCTTAAAGTGCACTTTATGTCCTATCTGTATGATCAATTTTAAGTTGATAGCTCCAGTGAAGCAAAAACTGTAACAATATAACTGACGATACCCAGCGTCTATGTTTGATGATTTGGTAGGCCTTTGCATTCCTAAAAAATGTGATAAAATAAAATTGAAAATTTTTGTCAAGTAATAGGAGAACAGAATCAGTTAGCAAGTAATTTTCTCAATACTAATTTTACAATTTTGCTTCTAACTTCCAAACTAATAGGAATATTGGAGAAAATTTATATGCATCTAAAAGCTTGAGATGCGAACTTTTCAATAGCAGCAAAATTGACCGCCCCCTGCCACGCCTACTATTGTTTATTAAGGCGTTGACTAGACAAATGTTTATAGCACCAAAACTATACATTTTTTGGACATAATTTTTATAACACCTTAAAGTGCACTTTATGTCCTATCTGTATGATCAATTTTAAGTTGATAGCTCCAGTGAAGCAAAACTGTAACAATATAACTGACGATACCCAGCGTCTATGTTTGATGATTTGGTAGGCCTTTGCATTCCTAAAAATGTGATAAAATAAAATTGAAAATTTTTGTCAAGTAATAGGAGAACAGAATCAGTTAGCAAGTAATTTTCTCAATGCTAATTTTACAATTTTGCTTCTAACTTCCAAACTAATAGGAATATTGGAGAAAATTTATATGCATCTAAAAGCTTGAGATGCGAACTTTTCAATAGCAGCAAAATTGACCGCCCCCTGCCACGCCTACTATTGTTTATTAAGGCGTTGACTAGACAAATGTTTATAGCACCAAAACTATACATTTTTTGGACATAATTTTTATAACACCTTAAAGTGCACTTTATGTCCTATCTGTATGATCAATTTTAAGTTGATAGCTCCAGTGAAGCAAAAACTGTAACAATATAACTGACGATACCCAGCGTCTATGTTTGATGATTTGGTAGGCCTTTGCATTCCTAAAAATGTGATAAAATAAAATTGAAAATTTTTGTCAAGTAATAGGAGAACAGAATCAGTTAGCAAGTAATTTTCTCAATGCTAATTTTACAATTTTGCTTCTAACTTCCAAACTAATAGGAATATTGGAGAAAATTTATATGCATCTAAAAGCTTGAGATGCGAACTTTTCAATAGCAGCAAAATTGACCGCCCCCTGCCACGCCTACTATTGTTTATTAAGGCGTTGACTAGACAAATGTTTATAGCACCAAAACTATACATTTTTTGGACATAATTTTTATAACACCTTAAAGTGCACTTTATGTCCTATCTGTATGATCAATTTTAAGTTGATAGCTCCAGTGAAGCAAAAACTGTAACAATATAACTGACGATACCCAGCGTCTATGTTTGATGATTTGGTAGGCCTTTGCATTCCTAAAAATGTGATAAAATAAAATTGAAAATTTTTGTCAAGTAATAGGAGAACAGTATCAGTTAGCAAGTAATTTTCTCAATGCTAATTTTACAATTTTGCTTCTAACTTCCAAACTAATAGGAATATTGGAGAAAATTTATATGCATCTAAAAGCTTGAGATGCGAACTTTTCAATAGCAGCAAAATTGACCGCCCCCTGCCACGCCTACTATTGTTTATTAAGGCGTTGACTAGACAAATGTTTATAGCACCAAAACTATACATTTTTTGGACATAATTTTTATAACACCTTAAAGTGCACTTTATGTCCTATCTGTATGATCAATTTTAAGTTGATAGCTCCAGTGAAGCAAAAACTGTAACAATATAACTGACGATACCCAGCGTCTATGTTTGATGATTTGGTAGGCCTTTGCATTCCTAAAAAATGTGATAAAATAAAATTGAAAATTTTTGTCAAGTAATAGGAGAACAGAATCAGTTAGCAAGTAATTTTCTCAATACTAATTTTACAATTTTGCTTCTAACTTCCAAACTAATAGGAATATTGGAGAAAATTTATATGCATCTAAAAGCTTGAGATGCGAACTTTTCAATAGCAGCAAAATTGACCGCCCCCTGCCACGCCTACTATTGTTTATTAAGGCGTTGACTAGACAAATGTTTATAGCACCAAAACTATACATTTTTTGGACATAATTTTTATAACACCTTAAAGTGCACTTTATGTCCTATCTGTATGATCAATTTTAAGTTGATAGCTCCAGTGAAGCAAAACTGTAACAATATAACTGACGATACCCAGCGTCTATGTTTGATGATTTGGTAGGCCTTTGCATTCCTAAAAATGTGATAAAATAAAATTGAAAATTTTTGTCAAGTAATAGGAGAACAGAATCAGTTAGCAAGTAATTTTCTCAATGCTAATTTTACAATTTTGCTTCTAACTTCCAAACTAATAGGAATATTGGAGAAAATTTATATGCATCTAAAAGCTTGAGATGCGAACTTTTCAATAGCAGCAAAATTGACCGCCCCCTGCCACGCCTACTATTGTTTATTAAGGCGTTGACTAGACAAATGTTTATAGCACCAAAACTATACATTTTTTGGACATAATTTTTATAACACCTTAAAGTGCACTTTATGTCCTATCTGTATGATCAATTTTAAGTTGATAGCTCCAGTGAAGCAAAAACTGTAACAATATAACTGACGATACCCAGCGTCTATGTTTGATGATTTGGTAGGCCTTTGCATTCCTAAAAATGTGATAAAATAAAATTGAAAATTTTTGTCAAGTAATAGGAGAACAGAATCAGTTAGCAAGTAATTTTCTCAATGCTAATTTTACAATTTTGCTTCTAACTTCCAAACTAATAGGAATATTGGAGAAAATTTATATGCATCTAAAAGCTTGAGATACGAACTTTTCAATAGCAGCAAAATTGACCGCCCCCTGCCACGCCTACTATTGTTTATTAAGGCGTTGACTAGACAAATGTTTATAGCACCAAAACTATACATTTTTTGGACATAATTTTTATAACACCTTAAAGTGCACTTTATGTCCTATCTGTATGATCAATTTTAAGTTGATAGCTCCAGTGAAGCAAAAACTGTAACAATATAACTGACGATACCCAGCGTCTATGTTTGATGATTTGGTAGGCCTTTGCATTCCTAAAAATGTGATAAAATAAAATTGAAAATTTTTGTCAAGTAATAGGAGAACAGAATCAGTTAGCAAGTAATTTTCTCAATGCTAATTTTACAATTTTGCTTCTAACTTCCAAACTAATAGGAATATTGGAGAAAATTTATATGCATCTAAAAGCTTGAGATGCGAACTTTTCAATAGCAGCAAAATTGACCGCCCCCTGCCACGCCTACTATTGTTTATTAAGGCGTTGACTAGACAAATGTTTATAGCACCAAAACTATACATTTTTTGGACATAATTTTTATAACACCTTAAAGTGCACTTTATGTCCTATCTGTATGATCAATTTTAAGTTGATAGCTCCAGTGAAGCAAAAACTGTAACAATATAACTGACGATACCCAGCGTCTATTTTTGATGATTTGGTAGGCCGGCCTTTGCATTCCTAAAAATGTGATAAAATAAAATTGAAAATTTTTGTCAAGTAATAGGAGAACAGTATCAGTTAGCAAGTAATTTTCTCAATGCTAATTTTACAATTTTGCTTCTAACTTCCAAACTAATAGGAATATTGGAGAAAATTTATATGCATCTAAAAGCTTGAGATGCGAACTTTTCAATAGCAGCAAAATTGACCGCCCCCTGCCACGCCTACTATTGTTTATTAAGGCGTTGACTAGACAAATGTTTATAGCACCAAAACTATACATTTTTTGGACATAATTTTTATAACACCTTAAAGTGCACTTTATGTCCTATCTGTATGATCAATTTTAAGTTGATAGCTCCAGTGAAGCAAAAACTGTAACAATATAACTGACGATACCCAGCGTCTATGTTTGATGATTTGGTAGGCCTTTGCATTCCTAAAAATGTGATAAAATAAAATTGAAAATTTTTGTCAAGTAATAGGAGAACAGAATCAGTTAGCAAGTAATTTTCTCAATGCTAATTTTACAATTTTGCTTCTAACTTCCAAACTAATAGGAATATTGGAGAAAATTTATATGCATCTAAAAGCTTGAGATACGAACTTTTCAATAGCAGCAAAATTGACCGCCCCCTGCCACGCCTACTATTGTTTATTAAGGCGTTGACTAGACAAATGTTTATAGCACCAAAACTATACATTTTTTGGACATAATTTTTATAACACCTTAAAGTGCACTTTATGTCCTATCTGTATGATCAACTTTAAGTTGATAGCTCCAGTGAAGCAAAAACTGTAACAATATAACTGACGATACCCAGCGTCTATGTTTGATGATTTGGTAGGCCTTTGCATTCCTAAAAATGTGATAAAATAAAATTGAAAATTTTTGTCAAGTAATAGGAGAACAGAATCAGTTAGCAAGTAATTTTCTCAATACTAATTTTACAATTTTGCTTCTAACTTCCAAACTAATAGGAATATTGGAGAAAATTTATATGCATCTAAAAGCTTGAGATGCGAACTTTTCAATAGCAGCAAAATTGACCGCCCCCTGCCACGCCTACTATTGTTTATTAAGGCGTTGACTAGACAAATGTTTATAGCACCAAAACTATACATTTTTTGGACATAATTTTTATAACACCTTAAAGTGCACTTTATGTCCTATCTGTATGATCAATTTTAAGTTGATAGCTCCAGTGAAGCAAAAACTGTAACAATATAACTGACGATACCCAGCGTCTATGTTTGATGATTTGGTAGGCCTTTGCATTCCTAAAAATGTGATAAAATAAAATTGAAAATTTTTGTCAAGTAATAGGAGAACAGAATCAGTTAGCAAGTAATTTTCTCAATGCTAATTTTACAATTTTGCTTCTAACTTCCAAACTAATAGGAATATTGGAGAAAATTTATATGCATCTAAAAGCTTGAGATGCGAACTTTTCAATAGCAGCAAAATTGACCGCCCCCTGCCACGCCTACTATTGTTTATTAAGGCGTTGACTAGACAAATGTTTATAGCACCAAAACTATACATTTTTTGGACATAATTTTTATAACACCTTAAAGTGCACTTTATGTCCTATCTGTATGATCAATTTTAAGTTGATAGCTCCAGTGAAGCAAAAACTGTAACAATATAACTGACGATACCCAGCGTCTATGTTTGATGATTTGGTAGGCCTTTGCATTCCTAAAAATGTGATAAAATAAAATTGAAAATTTTTGTCAAGTAATAGGAGAACAGAATCAGTTAGCAAGTAATTTTCTCAATGCTAATTTTACAATTTTGCTTCTAACTTCCAAACTAATAGGAATATTGGAGAAAATTTATATGCATCTAAAAGCTTGAGATGCGAACTTTTCAATAGCAGCAAAATTGACCGCCCCCTGCCACGCCTACTATTGTTTATTAAGGCGTTGACTAGACAAATGTTTATAGCACCAAAACTATACATTTTTTGGACATAATTTTTATAACACCTTAAAGTGCACTTTATGTCCTATCTGTATGATCAATTTTAAGTTGATAGCTCCAGTGAAGCAAAAACTGTAACAATATAACTGACGATACCCAGCGTCTATGTTTGATGATTTGGTAGGCCTTTGCATTCCTAAAAATGTGATAAAATAAAATTGAAAATTTTTGTCAAGTAATAGGAGAACAGAATCAGTTAGCAAGTAATTTTCTCAATGCTAATTTTACAATTTTGCTTCTAACTTCCAAACTAATAGGAATATTGGAGAAAATTTATATGCATCTAAAAGCTTGAGATGCGAACTTTTCAATAGCAGCAAAATTGACCGCCCCCTGCCACGCCTACTATTGTTTATTAAGGCGTTGACTAGACAAATGTTTATAGCACCAAAACTATACATTTTTTGGACATAATTTTTATAACACCTTAAAGTGCACTTTATGTCCTATCTGTATGATCAATTTTAAGTTGATAGCTCCAGTGAAGCAAAAACTGTAACAATATAACTGACGATACCCAGCGTCTATTTTTGATGATTTGGTAGGCCTTTGCATTCCTAAAAATGTGATAAAATAAAATTGAAAATTTTTGTCAAGTAATAGGAGAACAGAATCAGTTAGCAAGTAATTTTCTCAATACTAATTTTACAATTTTGCTTCTAACTTCCAAACTAATAGGAATATTGGAGAAAATTTATATGCATCTAAAAGCTTGAGATGCGAACTTTTCAATAGCAGCAAAATTGACCGCCCCCTGCCACGCCTACTATTGTTTATTAAGGCGTTGACTAGACAAATGTTTATAGCACCAAAACTATACATTTTTTGGACATAATTTTTATAACACCTTAAAGTGCACTTTATGTCCTATCTGTATGATCAATTTTAAGTTGATAGCTCCAGTGAAGCAAAAACTGTAACAATATAACTGACGATACCCAGCGTCTATGTTTGATGATTTGGTAGGCCTTTGCATTCCTAAAAATGTGATAAAATAAAATTGAAAATTTTTGTCAAGTAATAGGAGAACAGAATCAGTTAGCAAGTAATTTTCTCAATGCTAATTTTACAATTTTGCTTCTAACTTCCAAACTAATAGGAATATTGGAGAAAATTTATATGCATCTAAAAGCTTGAGATGCGAACTTTTCAATAGCAGCAAAATTGACCGCCCCCTGCCACGCCTACTATTGTTTATTAAGGCGTTGACTAGACAAATGTTTATAGCACCAAAACTATACATTTTTTGGACATAATTTTTATAACACCTTAAAGTGCACTTTATGTCCTATCTGTATGATCAATTTTAAGTTGATAGCTCCAGTGAAGCAAAAACTGTAACAATATAACTGACGATACCCAGCGTCTATGTTTGATGATTTGGTAGGCCTTTGCATTCCTAAAAATGTGATAAAATAAAATTGAAAATTTTTGTCAAGTAATAGGAGAACAGAATCAGTTAGCAAGTAATTTTCTCAATGCTAATTTTACAATTTTGCTTCTAACTTCCAAACTAATAGGAATATTGGAGAAAATTTATATGCATCTAAAAGCTTGAGATGCGAACTTTTCAATAGCAGCAAAATTGACCGCCCCCTGCCACGCCTACTATTGTTTATTAAGGCGTTGACTAGACAAATGTTTATAGCACCAAAACTATACATTTTTTGGACATAATTTTTATAACACCTTAAAGTGCACTTTATGTCCTATCTGTATGATCAATTTTAAGTTGATAGCTCCAGTGAAGCAAAAACTGTAACAATATAACTGACGATACCCAGCGTCTATGTTTGATGATTTGGTAGGCCTTTGCATTCCTAAAAATGTGATAAAATAAAATTGAAAATTTTTGTCAAGTAATAGGAGAACAGAATCAGTTAGCAAGTAATTTTCTCAATACTAATTTTACAATTTTGCTTCTAACTTCCAAACTAATAGGAATATTGGAGAAAATTTATATGCATCTAAAAGCTTGAGATGCGAACTTTTCAATAGCAGCAAAATTGACCGCCCCCTGCCACGCCTACTATTGTTTATTAAGGCGTTGACTAGACAAATGTTTATAGCACCAAAACTATACATTTTTTGGACATAATTTTTATAACACCTTAAAGTGCACTTTATGTCCTATCTGTATGATCAATTTTAAGTTGATAGCTCCAGTGAAGCAAAAACTGTAACAATATAACTGACGATACCCAGCGTCTATGTTTGATGATTTGGTAGGCCTTTGCATTCCTAAAAATGTGATAAAATAAAATTGAAAATTTTTGTCAAGTAATAGGAGAACAGAATCAGTTAGCAAGTAATTTTCTCAATACTAATTTTACAATTTTGCTTCTAACTTCCAAACTAATAGGAATATTGGAGAAAATTTATATGCATCTAAAAGCTTGAGATGCGAACTTTTCAATAGCAGCAAAATTGACCGCCCCCTGCCACGCCTACTATTGTTTATTAAGGCGTTGACTAGACAAATGTTTATAGCACCAAAACTATACATTTTTTGGACATAATTTTTATAACACCTTAAAGTGCACTTTATGTCCTATCTGTATGATCAATTTTAAGTTGATAGCTCCAGTGAAGCAAAAACTGTAACAATATAACTGACGATACCCAGCGTCTATGTTTGATGATTTGGTAGGCCTTTGCATTCCTAAAAATGTGATAAAATAAAATTGAAAATTTTTGTCAAGTAATAGGAGAACAGAATCAGTTAGCAAGTAATTTTCTCAATGCTAATTTTACAATTTTGCTTCTAACTTCCAAACTAATAGGAATATTGGAGAAAATTTATATGCATCTAAAAGCTTGAGATGCGAACTTTTCAATAGCAGCAAAATTGACCGCCCCCTGCCACGCCTACTATTGTTTATTAAGGCGTTGACTAGACAAATGTTTATAGCACCAAAACTATACATTTTTTGGACATAATTTTTATAACACCTTAAAGTGCACTTTATGTCCTATCTGTATGATCAATTTTAAGTTGATAGCTCCAGTGAAGCAAAAACTGTAACAATATAACTGACGATACCCAGCGTCTATGTTTGATGATTTGGTAGGCCTTTGCATTCCTAAAAATGTGATAAAATAAAATTGAAAATTTTTGTCAAGTAATAGGAGAACAAAATCAGTTAGCAAGTAATTTTCTCAATGCTAATTTTACAATTTTGCTTCTAACTTCCAAACTAATAGGAATATTGGAGAAAATTTATATGCATCTAAAAGCTTGAGATGCGAACTTTTCAATAGCAGCAAAATTGACCGCCCCCTGCCACGCCTACTATTGTTTATTAAGGCGTTGACTAGACAAATGTTTATAGCACCAAAACTATACATTTTTTGGACATAATTTTTATAACACCTTAAAGTGCACTTTATGTCCTATCTGTATGATCAATTTTAAGTTGATAGCTCCAGTGAAGCAAAAACTGTAACAATATAACTGACGATACCCAGCGTCTATTTTTGATGATTTGGTAGGCCGGCCTTTGCATTCCTAAAAATGTGATAAAATAAAATTGAAAATTTTTGTCAAGTAATAGGAGAACAGAATCAGTTAGCAAGTAATTTTCTCAATACTAATTTTACAATTTTGATTCTAACTTCCAAACTAATAGGAATATTGGAGAAAATTTATATGCATCTAAAAGCTTGAGATGCGAACTTTTCAATAGCAGCAAAATTGACCGCCCCCTGCCACGCCTACTATTGTTTATTAAGGCGTTGACTAGACAAATATTTATAGCACCAAAACTATACATTTTTTGAACATAATTTTTATAACACCTTAAAGTGCACTTTATGTCCTATTTGTATGATCAATTTTAAGTTGATAGCTCCAGTGAAGCAAAAACTGTAACAATATAACTGACGATACCCAGCGTCTATTTTTGATGATTTGGTAGATTCCTAAAAATGTGATAAAATAAAATTGAAAATTTTTGTCAAGTAATAGGAGAACAGAATCAGTTAGCAAGTAATTTTCTCAATACTAATTTTACAATTTTTCTTCTAACTTCCAAACTAATAGGAATATTGGAGAAAATTTATATGCATCTAAAAGCTTGAGATGCGAACTTTTCAATAGCAGCAAAATTGACCGCCCCCTGCCACGCCTACTATTGTTTATTAAGGCGTTGACTAGACAAATGTTTATAGCACCAAAACTATACATTTTTTGGACATAATTTTTATAACACCTTAAAGTGCACTTTATGTCCTATTTGTATGATCAATTTTAAGTTGATAGCTCCAGTGAAGCAAAAACTGTAACAATATAACTGACGATACCCAGCGTCTATTTTTGATGATTTGGTAGATTCCTAAAAATGTGATAAAATAAAATTGAAAATTTTTGTCAAGTAAGAGGAGAACAGAATCAGTTAGCAAGTAATTTTCTCAATACTAATTTTACAATTTTTCTTCTAACTTCCAAACTAATAGGAATATTGGAGAAAATTTACTCGTATATGAGTACTTAGTATTAAGAGAAACTTGGCCAATGATTTTTTCATAATATAAAATTTATTTTTATTTTATAAATACTCGTATTATACAAATTTTTTAAATTCATTTCGTTCATGAGTTGTTGCGGCACACAGCAGCACTCTACTTCTTTTTGCTCAAAGTACGTTGTTTCTCAGCATGTTCGACCACCTTATCGTCAACATACAGGCCCTTGCGGCGTCTAACGCTGTCCATATAGAGTTTGGCACGATTTGCCGAATCGGCCTTTTCACCAAAATGCATAAATTCCTCTTCAGTTGTAGGAACCCAAAATGGATCAATGTCAATAACCTAAAAAAAGCAAAAAAAATAAATAGATTAGAATAATCACTTTACAGTTAACAATAAAAGATAAATAATGTCAAAATAAGGATTAAGGAATGAATTTTAAGGACATGACGCCTTCAAGGAAATATGACAGAGTTTTTTTTTGTTTGCTTTTCAATAGTTAACAGCATGATATTGCAAGGATGTCAGGCAAGAGAAAGAGAGAGAGAGAGAGAGTGATTGACAGTCATAGTAATATTAATGAAATAGTATGAAAACATTACAAAAAAAAATTTTCAATGGAAACAACTCTTGATAAGTCCTTGCAGCAGTTATTGTTTGTTGAAAAAGGTTTATTTTTAAGAGATGAAATCACAGTTTGCGGCAGTTATCTTTTGCGCCTGCTTACAGAGGATTTGGCAACTTTTCAAGTGTTTCTTTCAAGTACCTTCTATTGTCTAACAATCATCATGGGATGTAAAATGTACGTGATTTGCTATTTCGTTTTTGTTATTGTTCTCTTTAACAGGATTTCTAAAGCCAGCATGTTTCCTCACGAACGAATGGCGTTTATTAGTAAGCAATAGTCTTCTTCTTCTTTTTTTTTGTTATTGAATTGTAACGAATTGCTGTTTTATTCATTGTCAAAATGGAAGGTGTTTTTTCTTCATTTCATTTGTTATTCATTAAATTTTCATGTGTCTTTTGTTAGTTAGCAGTTTTTCCAAAAGATCAACAACCAACAAATGCATTTTAAATAAAGGACCTACATCGTTTTCCCGCTTTCTTTTGTTTTGTGTAGATTTTACAGGATGTGTGCACTTGAGTATTTGCGTGATAAAACACGCAGTTTGAAGCAGTTGCTGGTTTTTCACAATAAAATTCCTATTTACAATTTTATGGCGTTTGTTTTATTTTTCTTGAATGGTTTGTGTCATTTTTAGTATCTCTCTGAAGACATCTTACAGTGCGCTTTAAAAAATTTAATGAATTTATGTAATATTTCTTTGCTATACAGTAAATAAGAAGTACTTGAATTGAAGTGAAGTATATTATATTATTATTGTGATATTTTTAAACAATGTATTAAAATGTACACATTGCTAAAATTTTATCAGCATGATGTCAAAATGTAAACATTGAATATTTAACTACAGTGTGCTATGCCAGTAAATCGACACTGATATCGAATTTGCAATATGATACGTAAGGTTACACAAAATTTGCTATTGATAAGTTCTGTGAAACGGTTGTTTATTAAATCAATCGTTGTTTTTATATCATCGTAACTTTGCACATCATCTATAGAAAACACTGATATATTTAAGATTTTTTTTATAGAAAATGTATTATACTGAAAATTTTCTACAGAAACTTCTATCATACCGAGGATTTTCTATAGACTCTTCTAATATGCTGAAATTTTTCTATAGAAAGTTCTATTATATTGAATATTTTTTATAGAAAATACTGTTTACTGAAGATTTTCTACAGAAAGTTCTATTACACTAAAAATTTTTCTAGAAAATATTGTTATGCTAAATACTTAAAATAGGCCTTTAATCGCGAAAGAGAACTCGATCGCAGTGACCATAACAAGACACTGATAATTGCAAACAAAGATCGATATTTTTCGATCTGTTGATCGCCATAACCTAAATTTCTCACCAAAAATCAATATATTAGTATAATTAATAACTTCGTAGACAAGCGTTTACTTAAGAAATTGAACACAATCTATTATCACTCATTTTTGTCTGATCACAGAACGTTATTCAATACAAACCGCTCAAGAAATATAAAGCGTTTAATCGAGAAATGTAGCTTAATTTCTGATAACTCATGATTTATGCTTGAAAATCAAAAGCGCCGCATGCCATTTCTGAATACAATATCGTATTGTATAAAGTCTGCATTGCTAAACTGGAGTTTTTCTTATGAACTGAGTGTCACATCAGCTCTGCGGCTGATAATGCGATCTTCAAAAACGGTGCTCAAAACATCGAGTGTAGCTTGGGCTGTGTGGCACGTAGCTCCGTCCTGTTGAAACCAAATGTTGCCAATATCCTCCTCTTCAATTTTTGTGAACAAAAATTCGTTCAACATGGTCCGATAACGATCGCCATTGACTGTAACGGCCACTCCTTGCTCATTTTCGAAGAAAAATGGGCCAATTATGCCTCTGGACCAAAATCCGCACCAAACAGTGACTCGTTTTGGGTACATCAGCTTTTCAATGTATGCGTGCGGGTTTTCTGTGCCCCAAATGCGACAATTTTGCTTGTTTACATAGCCGCCAAGATCAATATGAGCTTCATCTGAAAAGATGATTTTTTTTTTTGCCAAAATCAGCATCTTCTGTAAGGCGATCGCAGGCCCACTTAGCGAAGCGAAAACGCATTGGATGGTCAGTTGGCTTCAACTCCTGAACCAATTGAACTTTGTAAGGCGTCATATCAAGGTCTTTATGCAAAATCCATCTCAATGATGTCTCCGAAATGTTCAATTGTTGAGAATGACGGTAAATTAATGTTGATGGCGCTTCACCCACACTTTCTGCTTTTGGCTTTTCACGCTTTGGTTTATCGATAAGGATGCCAGTTTCTTTCACTTTTTTCACAAGATAACGAACATACGGAGCTGACGGTGCTTCTCTTCTTCCAAAATCCGTACGCATGAGCTAAGTGTTACCATTCACGAAATCAGCACTAGTTGAAAAATAAAACGTAAGATGGCAGACTCGTTATATTAACCGGCCCAATTTTCCTATTCAAATTCAATGTTAAAAAAATAAAAAGGGGAAAAAACTCCCGCGGATTTTTTGTTCATGATTGAGCCGATTTTTTTCTACAAAATTTCCAGCTATGATCACTCATATTTCTTCACAAACATCTAAGATCATTATTAACTTGGCACAAAAGCTTAAACAGTTTTCTTAACCAAGAAATCTTAAATAACTAGATAAATAAGTGGTAAAGCAAAAAATACAGCTATGGAAAAATAGCGGAGAAATACCGCACCAATATTCTATATTCAATATTAAGTGCCATACGTATTATGTATATTGAAAATTGGAAAATTGTAATTGAAAACGTTGGAAATGTCCTAGTAACTTTTGCACGTTCTTTATTTTGTCATATTTTGTTAAAAATTAAGGTCCCGATTACCGTTCACAGCAATAAGTATTTTGATGTTATACGTTGTCAACTGCGATTACGATTCACACCAATAATCGTATGAGAAAACACGGTAATCGGGAACTAAGTTTTTTGGTTGGACAATGAAATAGCGCACAGTTATTTCGATTTTAAACAAAAATATTTGATACTAATTTTTGTGCTATTTAACAAAAATATTATTTATTATTACTTTTGTCAACCGAAGTGGGAAGAGAGAGAGAGAGCTCCCTTGAGAAAGGGCATGTAGTATTTTGGAAGGTTACAAAACAATGTTCACGAATGATGGTTTATATGTCATTAGATGTGTTTTGTCATTAAATGCGTTAAATCAGATGAACATTTTCTTAATGTAAAGAAGAAGCTACCGCGAAAGACAATAAGGCGATATTTAAAAAAGTAAGCTAATTCCTTTAAAGTCATCGAGAACAATAATGACTGAAATAAATGGGGAATTTGGGTTAAATGTTTTCAGTTGACTTGTACGAAGATGCCTCAATAAAAATTAGCTTTATGGTCGTGTAAGTAGAAAAAAAAACACTTCTGTCATATAAGAATATGAAGAATAACAAATTCTGGAAAATAGTGCTTTTCACAGATGAAACCAGAATTAATCTGATTGATCCTGACGGAAAAATGTTTGTACATCCAGAAAGAAACACCAAGATTTCAATACCCGTTACACAATTAAAACAGTAAAGTGCGCTATTTCTCTGTCCATAGCTGTATATTTGGCAGATTGCTAAGCAAAAAGTGTTTAAAAGAAAAGTAAAAGAACATATCAAAACGTATTTCTGATCAAAGAGCGTTATTTAATACGCAAAAATCTAAAATCTTTAATAACTTGTTAAATAAGCGTTTGATCAAAAAAGGATCGATTTATGATCGCGTATATTTGTCACCATAATTTTGTTTAAAGAAATGAACATTTTAAATCATAAAATTCTGCACGAATACTGGCCAAACCCAAATTTTTGACTAAATTTGAAACCGTTTATTCCAGAATATTTAAGCACATAAAATCGTAAATGTTTTGCTGCGTGATTTATAAGGAAATAAAAATGACATTTCATAGGAAATTAACAAGTATGTATGTGTTGCATAATTCCAACTACTTGTACCATCATCATATATAGGGCATAGAAAGACACCAGTAAGTCTGCCATTTATCAGACAAACCCAACAACAACAACAACAACATAAATACGAACGCAGAGCAAAATTGACTGTATAAGAAATAAACAAATATATAAGAATAAATGTGCAATATTTATACATACGTAAAAATTTATAAATGTATGTATGTAAATATATATATATATTTGTTATATCTGTACCTCATTGTTTGTCAGTCAGTTTGTACGAGTATCTTTAACGAATTTCTACTGCGAAGTTTTTATTATAAAGTTTTTTTTTTACTGCGCAATTTCTAGTGAATCCTTCTTCTTCATCATCATCATCATCTTCACAACAGCTGCCAATTTCAAAATTTTCTCTTATTTTTTTTTTTTTGCTTTAGCTGATTTTGTTTTTTAATGCCAACTTTTTTTTACAGTGGTCTTGTGATTGTATGCAAGTGTGTGTGCAGAGAACATTATTTTTAAATTAACATAAACATCCGAAATTCTATACACTTCTAGTGAAGTCCTTTTCACACACACTGTGCTCCCAGTATCACCGTCTGAATTTGTCTGTATACGGAACAAAACAAAAACTGAACAACAACATCAGAGCAAAAAATAAAATAAACGAAAAGAAAAAAATCGTAAAGATCGTTATCATTGTAGCTTGTTTACACGCGCATAAAACACAACAATCACTGTCAAATGAACATACCAGAACCATGCCAAGAAACCACACCATGCATGCAGTAGATGCGGTGGAAGAGTTCTCCACACTCACTGAAACACACATGCTCAAAACCAAAAATTATACCTGCAAACAAATATTGGCTGAGCATGAATTCGCATTCGCATCACCACCATCGCATCATCCATCCACATCTTCTTCGAGTTAAAAATCTGTTGGTCTTTGCTTTCTTGGATTTATTTTATTTCATATTTTTTGTTGTTTGGTTTGTTTTTGGTGATGCGTACAAATGAGCACTACAGTTTTACACCTTTTGGCAAAAAAGGGTTTCTTAGCAAAAAATAAACTCTAAATAAAGGCCAACGAAACAAACTTTGTTTTTTTTTCGCTTTGCCAAAAATACTCGAACGTTTATTTTCTTGTTAATTACACGCATCTTATGCAGAGTTGTACACGAATTTAAGAATACCCTAAACATGCCCTGTTTCTCTTCTTTAGGATGAAATAATATGAAATTAGACTAGATAAAGATTCACGATTAAAGCAAGAATTCGACTAGAAAAAAATCACGATTGAAGCAATAATTCGACTAGATAAAGAAACACAATTGAAACTAGAATTCGAATAGATAAATAACAACGATTAAAGCTAGATTTCGCCTAGATAGAAACCGGGACTGAAGCAAGAATTCGCCAAGATAAAGAACCACAATTGAAGCTAGAATTCGAATAGATAAATAGCAACGATTGAAGCTAGATTTCGCCTAGATAGGAACCACGACTGCAGCAAAAATTCGACTAAAAAAGAAAGCACAATTGAAGCTAGAATTCGACTAGATAAAGATTCACGATTGAAGCATATATTCGACTAGATGAAGAATCACGATTGAAGCAAGAATTCGACTAGATAATAAATCACGATTGAAGCTAGAATTCGAATAGATAAATGATAACGATTGAAGCTAGATTTTGGCTAGAAAAGAACCATGAGTGAAGCAAGAATTCCACTAGAGAGAGCACCACGATTGAGTCAAGAATTCGACTAGAAAAATAACCACTTTGTTATTTCCTAGTACATATGTATGTATGTATATATTACATATGTACTATATACGCATAGCGTTTTAGCCACAATTGTCTGATTTTGAATAATACAATTGCAGACTTTTTAGGAAATTTCACCATCTGACATAGACAGATGTCAGATATATTTAATGTGTTCAATTTTAAGCTGTATATTTGTTGTTATCTCAAGATTGAAAGATATATTAAACTGCATATTGAATAGATGCCACCTTTTTTCAATTAAGAAGAATTGGCAATAAGAAACATCGTTTTTATTCGGATGCGACTTTATCCTTTGGTCCGAACTTTCTATCTTTAAATGTTTTTACTTGAAGTTATTTCCTTTTCATGTGTGGAATACATTGAAATTTGTTGTCATTATTTGGGAAGAGTTTTATCCAATGTGGATCTAAATCTAAGTAAAGCTGTCTGGTGAATATCTGTAGACAGGGTGCCTCAATAGACTAGACGAGAGTATGCTGGACTGGGTGTATCTGCAGATAAACTAGTGTATGTTAAAAAATTAACATTGATTAACTGGAGTGTTTTTCGAGGATTATGTGTGAATCCTATGATGATATAACTGGTACTTTTCACAATAAGATATAAAATAGATAGATTTATTATCATTAAATTGTATAGAGTCGGATCGAATACTACGGATAGTGCTAAGTATCTAGTTATTATTCTGAATAAAAGACTATCCTGGAATATCAATATCCATAATAGAATTAATGGGAGCAATATGATCGGTGATTACCTATTATATTATTAAGGGGGTAGTGATATCAATCTTGTTTTAATGGATGATAATGTGAAGAACTGCTCAAAGCATACTGCAATTCAGATAACAAACTGGTTAACAATGGGTATAATAGTGGTACAATTGACTCTTAACTTTACGATGAGGCCTGAGCAACTTTTTTCCAAATGAATTTGCTGGAAAGAGTTGATATGATATGATTGGCCCTTTAATTTGTAAATTGCTATTCCGATGGTATCATCATGGGCTGTATATGATGCTCATTAAAAGAAGACACTGCATCATAGGAAGGTCTGTTCTGAGACTGGGTCAAATATTCTACGGTAGTCGTTGAACGTTTAGTTGTCACAATAAGAAGAAACAGTATTTCAACTAGTCAGCCCTTTCCTTGGCTAGCACAAGAAAGTCATATTTGGCGTTCTATATTTCTCATGTCTGCAAGAGTTCTAGGGGGTAGATCCACCAAGTTATTCAATAGATGCTCAGGTTGGTTTAGAATTGAAACAATACTACTCGCACAATACTTATATTTTAATTTGTCGTACCAACTATGCTTGAAAGTCCACAGAATATCACGCGTTTATGCAATCTCAGACCTTAAAGAAATTTTCACAACTTATACAGCCAAATTGTTTAGTTAAAAAAATCAAAGTTAATACATTTTAAATTTATTTTGAAAGGATACCCAACGTACTAAACGAAGTACTACAATTCCTCTTCTAATTAACACTTATTTTAATGAATCCACTTCCACTTACCACAACCACCGCACCACACAATGTAGTGTAAATTTTTAAATCAACTACAAAAACAACAATGCAATTCCTTTACAAAAACAACAACACCAAACTTAAATACACCTCAAAAATGAAGAAAAAAAAATTAAACCGAATGAAAAGAGAGAAAAAAAACTATACAAAACGTGACATAAACAGATTAGGGAATGAACAAAAATAAACAACAAAAACCAGAAAAAAACTCAGGCACGTTGTTGTTGTCGTGATTTCAAGTGTAATTTACGCAGCCGTAGCTACCGAAATACGCTTGAGATTATTATCGCACCGCGCTCAAGTGCGGAGCGATGTCATTTTTACTAAAGCAAGATTCGAGAGTTGCCATGTGTGGTTTATTTAGTTAAGTTTTAAGGAAGAGAGGGGAACTATTTTCATTAATTCTTAGAGCGTGGGTATCAATAACAAACGGGATATTGGATATGTTGGCATATAGAGTTACTAAGACCAGCGAACTAATAAATGCTTTCCACAATGTGGTGTATTATCGCCTCTTCTGTGTACTCTGGTCGTTGAAACATGTAAATAACTTAGTCCCAATTTATACGTAGCAAAATATTGAAACAATTTCTTCCTTGAAATTTTTTCGGTGTTCACACAGCTTAAATCGCTCATATTTTTATTTGAGAGTATACACAAATTTGTATACACATATGTAACACGACCAAGATAGTAAAACGAAAAATGTGTAAATTGGGAATTAGGCTTCATCAAATATGGCTACGCCGATGACCTGGTGATATACATATATGACTAGTTGGGAAGTCGAATGCCAACTAAATAGTCAACTATTCCATGCATCCAACACTATAAACAAAGGTCATTGGGAAAATTTAAGCCAATAACGGACATTATGCTGCACTAAAGTATTTAGTAAATTATACGCCTTCTCTTGCATTATGGTATGGGAATCTCTGCTGTTGTCTTGCAGGAATTTTAAAATCCGTATACTTGAAAGGATTAAATAGAGGCTAGGCATGAAAATGATGATCAACTTTTGTTCTCCGGCGGGCGGTTACGGACCAACAGCTCAAATAGTGGTTCGTCTTAAAGCTGGATACCTGGTTATGAGCGACATGGTGGGACCAAAATCCTTGTTTGGCCTCCCGCGTAGGAATAGGTTACTTCATTCAGACCTTTTTTATTTTAAATTAAACAGTGAAAATAGAACTGGATTTCGGAATCTTTATTATTATTAAATATAATAAAAAAAAAAAATGATTAATTCCCGAAATAATGGAGAGTTTAATATATCATATTTACAAGGAGATTTTGTACAAAAAAATATTACTAATGATGCCGTTGGCAGGGCCTAAAAATATAACTTTAATGGTGTTCTTTGAATTATTAATTAAAAATGAACTCAAGCCAAATAAAATGTCTCTAATATTTAAAAATATTTGCATACAAATGTTGGCCGCGACTAAGCATTAGGTGGTCCATTTGGCAGGTCCAATTTTCGATCACTCGTTCCAGCATTGCTAAAGGTATCTCGAGAATTACGCGAGTAATGTTTACTTCCAAGGATGTGCTTTGTGATTGTTCCATACCGGAGTTGTGCGGATAGAAATTGGTCGCAGAAGTTTTAACAGTCCATCTCCCATAAAAATCCAGCCAAAGGCTGGACAAAAGATATTGTAACCCTTACTAAGAATAACAGTAACAATAATAGTTTATCATCGATAGCCAATGGTCGAAGACGGTTTGACGATCAAATATTACTAGGCCTCATTCTTGAAGCTGTACCGATGTCTAATTTTTCTGTTACATCTTAAATCAGACATCAATATTTAAATGCATTACAGAAAAATCGAGAAATTTTGGATTAGGACTTATGTATGTATATTGTTTTTGGTGAAATTTAGGTCTGCGTAGGTTTTTATACTACCAATTGCTGCATGCAATCCCATTAAAATGTTGTTTAAAAACTAGCATGGTAACCTCGTTAACAACTTCCACTCTGCATACAGATAGCATAAATTCAACACAAAAGAAACGCAAGAAAAAACAAATACAGGTGAGATTATGAAAAGAATACATAAATACCAACAACTATAAACAAAATATGAGGGAATATTGTCAAAACAACAACCAACAGACAAGTAAGAAAAACTTACAACGACCACAACAACAACAACAAAACAAAATGAGGATTTATGATAAACAGGGTGCTTAAGGTTGTTTGTATTTGTGTACGAGTGTTATTAACAAAAAATAAAAATAATAATATTATTAAGACGAAAAAAAACATAATAAAGAATAATAATAATATTAAATAAATATGTATTTGAATTACATTGTTTTCAGTTATTTGTGGTTGGTTTTGTGAAACTATGTATTTATTTAAATTTAAATGTTTATTTAGAAACCAGAAAAAAAGCAACTGCTTGTATGGCAAACATACTCTGCCTCCCACATGTATCTAGTATGTATTTAATGCATTTATATCCGTATGAAGGAAACATTTTATCTGATTTATTTGTTATTTGCTATTTTCGTTTTCTTAGTTGCATTTGCTGTTATTGTTGTTTTTACCTGGCCTGGTTTGTATGCAAAACTAATCTCTAAACCACATCTATCCATCCGTCCACAGTACCGAGTGTATGTGGACTTGTGGACTACTACACAAGCATGTACACATGGAAGGCTCGCGCGCGTTAATAAACATATAAACGCATTTATGGCATTAACCAAAAACAACAACAGGAGCAGCAGCAGAAACAACAACATCAACATAAAATAAACATAAAGAAACAAATACAACAGCACTAAAATATGAAAAAAAAACACATAAACCTAACGTTATGACTTCACGATAAGAATACGATGCACAGTGGCGCATGTTCTTTGAGAAAATTGGGAAAAAATGTCAATAATTTTTAGGAGGGCTGAATATTGTTTTTCAAAAATCTAAGAACTGAAGATCATTGTTCCTAATTTGTTTATTGTTTTCCGAAAAGTATTAATTTTTTTATAGCGATGTGTCTAATTTTATTGTCAGTCGTAGTAAAAAAAAACTATAGCTATTAATGTTTAATACGTTACTTAAAATTAGTTGAAAAAAAAAATTTTCCAGCCTTTGGTCAACATTTTTTAACTGCAAGGCATTTGTGTCGGTTGTATTTTGCCGTTTTAAATACTTTAATTTGAGTGACAAATCGTTGAAATGTTCAGTGGGTTAAATAAATTTAACTTATGTCCGAATTCACAGTCTTTAGTTAGCTAATGACAAAGGCTTAACTAATGATTCTTTATTTGCAATGCTTAGTTTGCCATAAGAATAACAAGTAATAGTTAAACAATAGTTAGTATTTTAGTTTACCAATGGTTAACTAATGACCGAGAATTCGGCCATTAGTCGTGCATAAAGAAATTATTAAATCATGAATTAAGCGGATACTATGTTTATTTAAAATGTCTCTTACTTAATATATTAACAGCCTTATGCAAAAAAAATTCTTATTTGAGGATTGAAGTTGACGTTAGTTAACAGACACTTTAAGGCCAACACACCATGTTAAAAATTCATATGCAAAAACAGTACGTTAACTATTAAATACATCAATTTATTTTATATGTTGATACTAGCAACACTATAGCTAGATTTACACGATTAAAATTTTCTTCAAAATTGCTTTTCAAAATGCTTCAAACTCGTGTAAACAGCAAAATTTCTTCAATATTATTTATTTAATAATTAGTTAAAATTTAAAACTCACTAATACAATTTTAATTATTTTCATTGAATGCTTTCAAAAAACTTTATTTTTTATATTAAAAAATATATCCATGTATCCATTTTGTATGTAAAAATCTACACAAAAATTCATAAAACTTTATGTATTTGTTAAAACAATAAAATATTTTAACTACACTTTAAAGTAGGTATGTAGCTGCTTTAAATTATTTGATGTTATCATTGCTTTACCAGACGTATGTTAAGCTAAAAGTTGTTTTTGCATGATACTTTAAGGAATTTTCTTAACAAAGGTTTATCAGCCTGTTTTAAGTTTATTTACATAAGGCTGTAAAACTTTAATTCTAACTGCTAGCTTCTAAGGAGTTGACAAAAATGGTTTGGTATCGATATTAAAAAAAAACTTTACTAAATTCGATACTACACCATTTCCAATTTTCTATTTGTATTTCAGAATATCCCAATTATATTTGAGAAACTTTAGAGTCTTTGTTTGGCTTCCCGCGAAGGAATAGGCTGATTCATTTAAACCTTTTTATCTTAAATAAAACACTGAATCTTTATTATTGCTCGAAGAATAAGAAGAAGTTCAAAATCTATTTAAAAAATTTCCAATTACTATATTTAAAATTTTTCTAATTGAATTATCAGGCATGTCACATAATTCGATCGGAGTGGTTTCAATCCCGTATTTGCAAATCGATCGTTTTTACAAGTAGAGTTTCATTCTCTAGATTCCGAGCGATCTTGTTCATTCCCAAAATATTTTTAAATCTCGGTATTAAACTTAAATATGTGATTTTTGTAATATAAAGTATAACAAAAGCGAACAAAAACAGCGCTAACAAAGAAATTTCAAATAAAAGTGAACAAAATTGTTTAAAAATGCCCGGAATTTGCCGGAAATTTAAATGAACAAAGACATCAAAACGCAGTTGAAAAGCTACGAAGAAGAAATTTAAGGAATGCATCTGATCATCTGTCATATTCCAGTGCTGTGTAAATATTTTTAATTTTTGTAATTTTTTTTGACAAAAGTTTTCCTTGTTGCTGACACCAACTTTGAAATTTTTAACATTTTATTTAAATATCAATGAGAAATTTAAAGAAAAACCATGAAATAATAAAATTAGTTATTTAATTGTCATTATATATTACTAATATGAGTTCTTTTTAGTATAAAATAATAAAAAATAACACTTCCACTTAAGAAATCTAAAGTGGTTTCAGTCTGAAAAAATAATCGTTTTTCGTTTTCTAAAGACCCAATTTACGGAATCAAAACCACTTTCGATCGGAATTTAGTTCTGTGACATGGCTGTATATTTCACAAATTTCTAATTGTATTTCAGAAATTTCCATTTATATTTCAGAAATGTTTAATAGAAATTGCAGATTAAATTTTTTGGAATACAAACAAATGGAAAATTCTGAAATTCGATTGGAAATTTCTGAAATAAAACCAGAAACTTCTTAAATACAATTGGAAATGGTGTAGTTTTAAAACGTACAGCTAGTTTAATGTAATTGTTCTATAATTGATATTTCGACGATATTTTTTATCCAAACTTACGACGTTTGGAACAAGATTGGAATAGCTAAAAACTATCATTAAAAAGGCTTATATTTACTAAAGAAATATGTACTTGCTTATCAATTCATGGATTCTATAAACATGAGATAATCCATTACAAATCCATCATACATGCAAATCCAGGAAAGATATGCTGTCAGGCCCATTCGTTATATCAGAAAATTCGTTATATAAAGATTTCTCTTTTGAATAATTGCCCATCTTTTATGGATTTTATTAATTGCTCTTGGAAAGAGGAACTTGGGGCAAATACTTTATTGGAAGGAATTCGCTTCTAAAAATTATTCTACCAGAAAAATATCTACAAGCTGAAGTAGATGTTTAATTTCCATTGTTCCAGCGGCATTGGCGCAAAGTAAAATTGCTACCTATCCTTCGACAACTTTCTTCTTGAAGCGCTAATTTCTTTAGCGTGGACAACCATTTTATCTGGTAGCATTTTCCCATATAGACCAGTTTCATCCGGACTAAAAATAACATAAGTAGATGTTGCTTAATTATAATTTTTTGTAATTTTTACAGTGTCTCCACTAACTCAGCTTCGTATGATAACTTCCCTTCTGATTATTTTAGAAGTCTTTTACCGTATCCTTTTTGTAATACAGTTAGGAAACAACCATTTATATGACGATTTTAAAGAAATTCAATTAACAGGAATGTGTTACTCCTCTGGCCGAGAAACCAATAATAAAACTCCTTGCCTTTCCGTTAGAGATCCAGTATTTATTGTGCCATTCTCGATATTTGATATAGATTTCAATGTTAAAAATTTGATAATTCATTTAATTTTTCTCAACATTCGTTATGTAGAACATGCAGTTTTATATCGTTACAGTAAGATTCTTTACGGCATATTTTACAAAAGTACTTTAGCTTTACAATATTGATCCACAGAGCGGTATCTAAAGTATTTGCGACATCACTAGTTTCAAATTTGTTAATTATGAATCAGATGAAATAAACACAAAGCCACTTTTTAAGAAAAGTATTTAGTGACTTCCGGTTTTGAATATCAAAGAAAATTTATTTTTAAATGAAATAAAACATTTTATAACAAGTCCGTTCTTTTCAAGATAATTTAAACCACATTTTTGGCAAATGCAACTTTCAAAACATCAGTTGTTTGTGGTTTGTTCATGTGAATAACCGGCCTTAAAAATAAACCCAGAGTAAATAGGACAGCGGCATTAAATCACAAAACCGAAGCGACCAATTGACGTCAAGAAATTGCAAAATAACTCAACTTGAAAATTTCTTCTGCCAATTCAAAAACGTTCGCTAATGTCATGATCACACTTGGCAAATATTTACTCCAAAAAGTGTAACCACTTGTTTTAGCACAAATTTGTTTAACGTTGTTTACTCTGGTACAATGAAATACCTCCCAAATGAAATAAGTACCATGAAAAATGAAATAACGCCCAACTGAAAAAAATTAAATAACTTCCACAGGCAAATATGAAATATGCCCCAATTTTTTGGGCCGGCAATACAGGGAATCTGTGCAATGCGATGCCGGTATTCTGTATACCATGGAGGAGAAAACCTTCCGCCCAAATGAAAGAACTCCGAACAAAAAAAAAAAAAACTGTTGAGACTTATTTCATTTGGGAGTTATTTCATTCTGAAATAATAAGT
Organism: Bellardia bayeri; assembly: GCA_950370525.1. Classification (NCBI taxonomy): domain Eukaryota; kingdom Metazoa; phylum Arthropoda; class Insecta; order Diptera; family Calliphoridae; genus Bellardia; species Bellardia bayeri. The sequence continues at coordinate 75,173,497 of OX493267.1, forward strand.
CCCAATGCATTGGGACTGTATGGAAAAATTTCTGGGATTTATTTCATTTTTCCATTATTTCATTTGGGAATTATTTCACTGTACCGAGTTTTGCAAGATCAAACAGCATCAAATAAAATAAAACTAAATATATATTTTATTAAGTGGTTATGACTTTTTCGGCAAATATTTGCCAAGTGTGACCGTACCTTAAGCACACTGATCGGTCAGTTTTAATTCTTGAAAGAGTTGAACTTTATAAGCGTTTAAATCATACTCTAAAAGTGCCTCTAGAGATGCTCAATTGTTGGCTTAATGTTCCAGGTTCATTCTCAACACTATGTTAAAGAGAAGTAATGTTTGTTTCAGTAGAATTTTCACCATTAACAGCCCACATTTTAACAGCTATTAATGGGCCAATTTTGCGTATTTTTATTTTCCTATAGGTTATCTGGGGTCTTCGAAAAGCAACTTTCAACCAACACCCATACTCTGAATCGACTGCATTCATTCAGTAATTTGTAGCATACTTTATAGTGTTATTAATGATTGGGTTTTGCTAGCATTTTCTGAAATTCTGACACAGTGCGACGGTAGATTTATGTTGTGCTTTATCCACAAAAAAAAAAAAACTAAAAACCAAAACAACAACAAAAAATACTTTTCAACAGTAGCAATAGGAATAACAATGTTGCAACAACTAAATAACTAACAACAATATGAGTAAGTGACTGACTGAATGACTGGCTGGTTGCTTAAATCGCTAGCTGGCATTGTCGACGGACGACTCATACTGGGTAGGCCAAAGTAACACCAGTAGCAAACATGGCAGGCATGGCACACAAAACAAAATGCTGATGACGATGACGATTCAACATAGTAAAGACTGGTAGCTGGGTACGGTTTGTTTGTTACTTGTTTGTATGTAGATAAGGCAAGCTACGTACATATGCTGGCATGGCAAATATTCGTAGTAAGACGGTAAGGTACGGTACGTTACTATGTGATATGAACGTATTGTACTTGTGTACGTTACAGTATGTTGGCAGAGTTAAGCCAACGTTAAATTTATATAAAAAACCACACAAAACTCGCGCTTAACACACAATCTCATAATCATTTACAACAAAACAAACGAACTTACCACCAACACCACAACAACATCTGCACTGCCCTGCAACATAAACATCTGAACATAACAACAACAACAATAGCAATCATAACAGCTTCTTATTTGCCATCACTTTACTCAGCCACCACAGAAAAAAAGCTCAAATAAATGGAAAAAATAAACATGATCATGCGGTCTTAACTTACACACATCCACAAGTTCCCATTGGCTGAGCGAAAAAGTAATTTCCTATTAAAAACTTAGGTCCTATGTGGTGCACTACTAATATTAGGGAAACTGTTTGAATATATGAAAACAGGAACACTCATATCGGGCTTTAAACAACTAGTTTTTGGTTCCAAATTTTAAAAGATTAGATACGAGGGTGGTTCGGAAACTTCTTAGCTTAGAACAGAAAGCGCGGTATGAAAAGAAAAAAATTATGTTTTTTATAAACTTCCATCTGTGTTCCATGTGTTCATAACATGTTAATTTTTTTTCGATCTGGCAACTCCTTCATATAGAAACAGGTGTTCAAAAAAGACGCATCCGCGATTTTTTTACAATGGAAAAATTAGAAATTCGTGGTGTTATTAAATATTTAAATTAAAAAGGTTTATCGGGACAAGAAATTCATAATGAAATGGCGAATGTGTAAAAATGTGCAACAGTAAAAATTGACTTGCTGAATTTGAACGTGGTCGTACAAGAATTGAAGATGAACCACGTAGTGGACGTCCAAAAACAGCAACAACAACAGAAATTGTAGCCAAAGTGCATGATATGGTATTAAATGATCGACGAAAAAAAGTGCGTGTAATAGCTAATATTATGGGCATTTCAAATGATCGAGTCCATTTCATTTTGCACGAATATTTTAAGCGCCTTTTCATAACTGTTGATGAGACATGGATCCACCACTTTATTCCAGAGACAAAAGAACAATCCAAGCAATGGACTGACGCCCCAAAGAAGGCAAAAGCAATTCAATCGGCTGGTAAGGTTATGGCAAGGTATTTTTTTATTTATTGACTATCTGCAAAAGGGTAAAACAATAAATTCAGAGTATTATTGCAACATTTTGGATCAATCAATTAAGAAGTTTCTAAACCGACCACGTAGAATGAATTTGAAAGTTATGATCAAAATGGAGTTTATTGAATACATCTCGAAATTTTTATTTTCCTCTCACCAATATTCAATATTTATTTTGCTGGTTGTCGCATCTACCTACCATACACGTACGACTATAATTCGAGCGCAACACGGTAGTCGAAAATCTTTAAATCATGTAGATGAAATCAATTGCAAAGCAACAACCAAAACAATAACACAAAAATTAAACAACAACTTTAGTTAAAGTGGTTTAAATGTATTTTGCTCTTTTTGAAGCTTTAAACAAAATCAGTGTATAATTTTCGCTAATTTTTGTTGTTGTTGTGGTTGGGGTTGCTGGGCATTTTCGTTAAGAGGATCATTGTCATCATCTGCATTTTAGTATTTATGTGTTTTATGCCTCTGCTGTAGTAGCTTTTAAATATTTGATGATGCTGTAGGCTGTTGCTACTGTTAGTTCCACCAGTTTTGCTGATGCTTTTTTTTATTGGGATTTTTGTTGTTTTTGCTTTATGTTCATTGTGCCCCATCTGTAGTTTGCATTTCAACTTATTGCAGGACTTAAGTGCAGGTGGCAGAAATTTAAAACAAAAAGTTTGAAGTGACCAGTAAAGAAGTTTACAGATTCAAAATATTTGTCTTTTGATAAATTCGAGGAGTTGAAATAAAAATATCAATAAGGATTAATTTTTTTATGAAAATTTTGCATCATTCATAATGATAATTGTATCTCCATGTAGATCAATTAATTTTTCCAAGCATTTTAATTATTTAAAATATGTTTCTTATTTCGTACGGCTGTTCGACTTCTGCTCCCCAGCAAAACTCATCCAATCCCGAAGCGTCGTAAACTAAAGATGCTGAAGGAGCAATAATACATAATTCTCCATTAAGGATGAATTGCATGACCGTGGCGGCCAATTAACAGCTGAATCTCGTTAAAATAACGCGATCAGGAAATTGGTTTGCGATTAATTCATTGTTTCGTTGGCTGTGTGACATGTGTCACTGTCCTGTTTACACCATTTGTGAGAGATATCCATATAATCAATAACATGCATAAATTTAGCTCTTAAGATCTCTCGATAGCATGATTCATTCGCCGTAATCGCATTTGCAACGAAAATTAGGTGGTCCAATCACAGTAACAAATAAAAAAAAACTTCTCAGCAATTGCTCTTGGTTTTTTAGAAGCAATTTTATCAACCAACTTCTAAATATCAGCTTATGACCACTTCTGTTTAATGGCGTTTATATTGACCGAAAATGTCTCGAAATGTAGGTTTTATAGATTCACAACTTTCATAATAAATTATCGAGCTAAATATGAATGTATTGTAAATGTTGAAACTTTCATGTTATTATAAAACGAAGGTCTTGCTGAAAAAATACAGCATTTTTGGTTTATTTCTCATACATAATATGGCAGTTATTGAATTTTGTTAAGAATGCGAGCCCGTTTTATTATAGAAACACTGTTTGGTTTTTCACTACGATTGGCATATTTAATTGCACGATATGTTTGAAAATCAGCATCAAACATACGTATTCTTCTCAGGTATTATGAGAGAGAGCTTGATTTTGCTTTATTGAAATATGAAATTATTTAAAATATTTTTGGGAACTGTAGTTTTTTTTTTATTTTTTGCAATCCATTAAATCCGAAATTGTCGCATTTTTAAGAATTTTTTTAATAAACTATTAAAATTGTGATGTTTTCTTGTTTTTTCTTTTAATGCTCTCGGTAAATGATAGTATTGTTGTTTCATGTGAACAATGCTTAACATTACAAATCGGACATATACTCTTTGGAAGTGTTTTAGCTTCACAATATTTTTACACATAGTGGGATCAAATAGTCGTTATGATAACACTGGCTTAAAATCTGTAGTAGTTCTGCATTTATTTCCTCTAAATAAAATTTGCATTTTTAATAAATTTTCAAATTCTATTCGTTCTACACCATTGCTAATTGTATTTCAGAAATTTGCAATTGAATTTCAAAATTTTATAATTATATTTCAGAAACTTCTAATTGTAATTCAGAACTTTCTAATTGTATTTCAGGAATTTCCATTTGTCTTTCATAAAATTTAATCTGCATTTCTATTAGAAAATTCTGAAATACATTTGGAAATGATGTAGTATTTACAATTTGATTTAGAGCAGTGTTTTTGGTAGAAAAAATTTGCTTTAGCGCTTAATACAAAAATAAAGCTTTTTTAAACGCCTTTGGACGAAAAACAAACACCCCGAAATGGTTTCCCTTTTCACCAAATTGCAATCGTGAATAATATTTCCTATGAAATGGTTTCCTCTTTTTTTTTAACAATTCATTGGGGAATGATGTTTGTTAAACATTTCACATTCTAACAGAATTTCCCTTATCGTGAAAATATTTTCCCTCGAAATATTTTTCTTATTCCCTTCATTTTGTTCACTTTATTTTTGCTGAGGAGTTGAATCTATCATGTTGGTATGTATTTATTTTTTTTAATTAGTTGCATACACTAAAAAGTTTTGAAAAATTACTTTACATCTATCCATTGTTGCATGTTGCACAAATCTAATGCAAATAATAATTTAACATATTATTTAACTTTAATTATTTATTGTTTCCCTGAAGATGCTTTACATTGTGTAGCGAAATATCGGAAGAAAATAAAAACTGACCTTAATCTCGAAAAATAAAATTGTTTAATTTAAAATATTTTTTTTTTATTAAATTAGTCACAAGACTGACAAGGGGTCAGATGAATCGCGCAATCGTCGGCGAATCGTTCGTTGATTGTTCCTTTAATAAAATTGTTGCTCCAATTCTAAACATTTGAAACAGATATGCAGTGAAGGGAACAAACATTTCACGGGAGTTTTACGATAGCATTTTTCACTTAGAGGGGAATAAAAATTTCATTGGAACAATTGTTATTCACGATAGGGGTGAAAGAAACATTCGTACGACTGGAATGGAGGATTTTCCTAAACAATTTGACACATTTTCGAATGAGACATCCATCATTCGTATGGGAATTAATGAAATCCAGATCAGATTTCTTTTGCTTAGCAACTTGTTAATAGTTTTTAATATCATTAAATAAATAAAAACTTGAATTTTGTCAAAGCATGTGTATTTTAAGTTTGTAGAGTTATATTTTTCAAAATCTAGCTACTATTTCCCGAATGTTAAAATATTTGACTAATCGAATATTCTTGACGGACAACAGTAAAGCTGTTATAAAGTCGTAATTCAGCTTATGAATACAATAAAGTTTTGAAATCTACATTATAAACTAAATGATATTAAGTAATCAGATCACTTGAAAACTGGTCACCCCATTAAAGCAGAACAAAATAATTTATCATAATGAAATATGAGAAGTTTTAAAAATTATAATTAAAAACGAGAAATTTACTCTTGCCAGATTTCATGTCTAAGGTTACTTAGAGACTGAAAAAAAAACAAACTGGAGAATGAATGTAATAAACAAGTCATGCATACATTTGTACACCAACATACACGTACTAAACATAGACTCACAACTAAAACCCCTAAAGGATACACAATGACGGCTGGCTGGCAGAGCAACAACAATAACAAAATTTAATATGATCAACATGAACACTTGTTGACCATTTGGCACTTGAGAGCAGAAAAAACCCAAGATGAGTTCAAGCAGCAGGCACAGGTTAGAGGGTATAGATTACAATTTCAGACAAGTGGTTAAACCCAAAAAATACAAAAAAAAAAAAACAAAAATAACATGAAATGAAATTGAACAGATTTGCAAACAAATCAGATTGTGTTTTTAATTTTAACAAAAATTAGTTTGGTCTGTCTGTCCAGCTGTCTGTCTGAAGAGTTGAATAAAAAAAAACACAATAAATGGTAGACAATAAGTTTTTACTAGACATGAGCGTACTTCAACAATTAAGTGCAACAGACACTGCAACAACATGTGTCAACTCCTCTTCAATTTTACTGTTTATGTTGCTATTGTCGTTGTTGTTGGTAATGCATTTGGCTACACTGTTAAAGAGGTTTACTACTACCCGTGTACTACTATCTGGCCAAAGTATAAAAAAAACAAAAAAAAAAAAAAAACACACACACAATATTACACAACAAAATTGCATGACAATGCACAGTAGGGCAAAATAAATTGTATTAAATATCAATACACTAAAAATAAAGCTTTTAAGAAAGCGTTTGTATTTTAATACTTTAGAATTTAAGAATTATACTTTCAAAAGATTTTTTTTTTTGAGTAACTATTAAACATTTAAGCAGGGCTACCAGATGAATTTCTGAACAAATTTTAATAATCGTCAAAAAATCGGAAAAATAAAAAGTCACTATTTCTAATAGTGTTCAGCTAAAACATAAATTCATATTGAAATTAATATGAAATAATTTCTTTAATAACAATAATAATTTGTTGCTATTTATTTGTACACAGCTATTATGTTTATTGTAATTTATTTATCACAGAAAATTATGCTCTTATGCTCCCTTTCTCATTAAATTCAAATATCGTAAATTCCAAAATTAAAATTTACTTATTTTTTATCTTTGTTAAACAAAAGAACTAGCGTTTTTTTTAAACTTTGTATATAAAGCGAGCAAACAAACAAATTGAGATTAATATTTCTGATTTTGTACCGCTGCAATAAAGAATGTGATACTTTTTTGCATTTACTTTTTTTTAAATAATAATTGAATTTTTGTAACACAATAAACATTTTGTAATTGAATTAAAAATGATTGGTTTTATTTTCGAAATATGTAAAAAAATTGTGTTTCATCGTATGTTCGATTTTACGGAAATCATTCAATTTAACACAATTTTCGTTGGAAAAATATGTACGTGTGCTCGATTTCAAGTCATACAAATAGTATTTTGAAATTTTTATTTAAACGAAAACATAAAAATTCAAGTTTATACATATCAAAATACATAAATTTTAACTTTTAAAATAAGAAATCACAACTTTTGTAATATTTGTTTAATATCTTACAGTATTTTATAAATCTGAATATCTGAATTTAGTATATTTTATTAATTCAGGTTAAATTATTAAGTTTTAAATAACATTTTGAGTATAGAATCCAATTCATCCAATATATATAGAGATACTTATTTTCAAAGAATTCCGTATTTTTGTTTTATTTAAATTTATTCCCTCGACGTTTTGTTAAAATAGGAGATGTTCTGTAGAACTTCCCCTCTGAAATTCAGAAATTGTTTGCTCTAACAATTTTAGTTCATGGAATTCAGCAATTTTAAATGTTTTTCATGTTTACCAATAAATAAGTTTACCCATAAATAATTAACTATCCCGACTCAATATTACTTGGAATTATTATTATACTTAAACCCAACAACTGCCAGTAATTAAGAAAACACCACTGTAATTTAGTTTTGTTTTTGAAATATGTCATGTTCTTCTTAATATTTATTATGTTAAATGAGAAAAATAGTTGTTGTCTCCAAAAAAGAGAGAATTTGGTAAAAAAAAAACATTAATAAAACAAATAAATGATAGAAAATTTTAATAATTCAGAAAATCATAAATTTTAATTAAAAAATCTTTATATCGTCACTTTGCTATTTTTTAAACAAAAACTCATCAAAATGACGATAAATCGTCAAATCTGAAAGCTATGCACTTAAGTTTAAACATTTGTAATATTAATATAGGAGAAGTTAATTTTTCAAAAGAGAGAAGTGTCAAATATTAAATTCAGATTACGTCACAATATGTTAAAGTTGGTCGAATATTTTAGGTGGCTATTTACCCAAATAAATGCAATTTGAAAAGTTAAATAGTGGTCGGATAATATTTAATGAATTGGCCCACTGTAGTTAAATAGCTTATAGTAATCCCTCGATTTATGTCATCTTTGATTCCGGAAGAAGTCGCTGTAAATTTAAATTCAAATTGTTCTTTCCAATACAATACAAATTTGAATGATATTCATATACAGTGCACTCGGGAAAACGTCAACTAATTAAAACCGCAGGTGTTGACGTTTAACAATGTAAAATTTTTAAATAAAAAGCATATCGATAATGTGCTTTTAAGTGTTTTATTGATTATAAACTAAAACCAAACATAAACAAATTCAAAAAGGAAACAAAAAAGGCATTCAACCTAACTAGAACTATAGAAGACAACTAGGACCAAAAGAATACATTTTCAATTAGATCATATTTTTATATCATATGCATTTAAAAAAAATCTGTTATTTTTTTCTGCTATTTTTTTTCTTTCCAACACTTGGAAGAGAGCCTTCTCTCTATTTATTTCATAAAATAAATGTGCGTGTAAAAATGTGTGTATTTTAACTGCTGCTATAATTAAAATTTTGTTTTATTTAGAGTTGACGTTTTAGAGCTTTGTGGTTGGGTTGACGTAAACAAGCGTTGACGTTTTCCCAAGTGCACTGTACATATGTATGTATGTAGTACATAAATTCTTTGTATTATTTTGTTTTGATAAACAAAGTTTTCGTTGTAACCCCCTTTAGCCACAGAAAAGTACATAAAACAAAGAAGTCATTTAAAACCGGGAACCAAAGACAAAGATAAGAAAGAAGTGTGCCAACTTAATATACTGGCTGTACTAAATTTCATTAGAAATAAGATTTGAAATACTTATAGTTAGTTCGTTTTTAATCAAGATACAATAAATAAATAGAAATATAAAAAAACAGGAACCTAAAGCGAATGATAAAGGAAATCCTAGTTAAAAGGATCAACATTAACGGCAACGTACTCGTAAATGGAAATGAGGCGACACAAATCGAGGGATTACTGTTCATGCATTTGCATGTTTAAATTTATAATAAATATGTTTAAGTAAGTCTGGCTGTGTGTGTGCTTTTCAATGTTTTTAAAACACGTGACAACTCCACCTACACATGGTTGATGTTTATTTTAATTGTGTTTTTTGTTGTAACCAGCGTAAACATCAACAACAACACCAGCAATTATTGTTGTTATTGTTTCATTAAAACGCACACTGTGACTGTTTGTTCTTCTCACATTTCTCCATAATTTCGACTGTAAACACATGTTTATGTACTCGTAGTTGTTGTTGTCGCTGTTTCATGTTGTTGTGTTCAAATGAGCATATAACTGTTTTAATTGTCAAAACTATCTACAGTATTTAGCTGTCCAAGCGATAGTGTGACGTATGTATGTACATATGTTGTTGTAGTTGTTTTTTTTTATATTTTTCTTACAGACACTGGCTTGTGCTTTTTTTTTGCTTACTCGTGTAACTTCACAGTAAATAATGTTTATTAAAATGTGGTTTTGTTCAGTTAATTATGCTGTAGGCATACTCATCCAAGTCTACTAATGTTGTTGCTGTTTAGTGTTGTTGTTACATTTACATAATTAAGGATAATCACAGTGTTAACGTATACATATGTATGTATGTACATATGTGCATAGTTCTTATACAAACATTTGCACATTTGCACTATCTTCGGTACGACAATGAAGTTTGAGCAATTGTTCTACTATACATAAAGTGTTTTTCAACAAGAATTTTGTATTGGAATCAAATGAAAGTTTTGACGTTTAAATTTTTGGCTTATCAGTATTAATTTCGAATTAAATTGTTAAGCCTAACCCATTCTAATTTGTCTGGATACGTCAAAAAGCAAGATGTTTTGGGTTAGTTTTAATTAACAGCCACCTGAAGCATAGCTCAATTGGCTGCAAGGGTAGGTTCTGTTGCGGTACCTTGCGTGAATCGCACCACATTTCTTGGCTGCCGTCATTCTCCAACCATAGTGTTGTTCTAATGACACTATTTGTCAAAGTATTTGTTAACCAAACCAAACTTCTGATTCGTCTGGTCTCCTCAAGTGGGTTGTTTCTTTCCCAATATTTTTTGGCAATGTGAAGAAGTTTGTATAAAATTAGTTGTTTTCTTCTCAAGAGAGTATTACCAATATCAGGCCTGAAATTAGAAATTAGGCTGGTGCCAGCTCTGCAGTTTCTTTCCTTCAGTGGAAGAAACACATGTATGTCTGAGTATCTCATTCAGATAAACCCGACATTCTCGGATGATTTTCGATATGACATGGACATTCTCTATGGATCTAATGTTAGTTGTGCTGTTCACTCTAAATCTATGACTCCCTCTTAGATTCAACTGCTCCCAATTAATACCATTTAAAGAAAATCAATGAAAGGTGGGAGCCGTTATCATAGTCAAATATGTCTAGTATATTCAGCATAAAATCTGAACCGAAAGCGCGTTCCATTTACTGTGTAACCTACGTTCCATACTTACATGGCATTATATTCTGCTTATTTCTTCAATGACAATTTTGCATAAATGTGGCTGAAATTTTTTGTGCAGCGTTGAATGTCCTACTCTAAGGTTGATTTCAAAAGATGACTATAGAATTATGACATGGCGCCGAATCATTAAATATACATACATATGTACATATAAACCAGGAACTAGAAAAATCAATCGACTGTATGAATCTTTAAAAATCAGACAAATCCGACAAAAGTTGTTCGCTCAAAGGATCCTCTGTTCCTTCAAAAACTATAAAACGTCAAAATATACTATTCAATTTCGAATTACACCTTTTATGTGATCTTGATCCGGCAGAATATATTTGAAACATTGGAATTTAGCCTTATTGCGGGCAAATGATATCCACAACTACGCTGGTACATACCAAATCTTTTATCAAAATTTTTTTAATACGGCGTTAAATTATCTCCTTTAATGTACTGTACTGAAAGAATAATTGAATTGTAATTAAAAATGGATCCCTCCTGAAAATTCTCTGATGTCATATCGCGATATTGAGCTCAAGTAACAACCTCCGCTTGGCCATCTCAATCATCAATTTTAGGCATCAGTAACAGTAATTGCTTTAAAGATTATTTTTCGATGAAATAGAGTCCAATGATGATTACAGCAAAAAATCCCCATCAAACAATAAAACTTGTAGACGTATTTTTTTCGATAATCTCAAATTATTTAAACGGCAAATGCACAAATAGTGTAACTCTTTTACAAAAGTTTAAACCAAACAAATTTTGGTCAAATCTTTAGTTACGTTGGTTGGCTAAACTGTGATCAGCCTGAAGTTGTTGCCTTCAAGTCCATTGTATAGTGGGTTGTGTGCATTTTAGCGATGCGCAACGAGTTTGTAATTTCATTTCAAAAGAGTGTAGGACAGGTGGTGGGGTGCTATATTTTACTTGCAAATGACAGCTATAATAACAATATACCCAGCGTACAAGTAGATAAATTCTGTAGGTTGTAAGTGTTTTTTTGATTGTCATTCTGTTTGTGTCACTCTTGTCTGATTTACATTTAATTTGAAATCATTGAAAATATGTAGTATTGCATTTGTGTTTGTGTGTGAACAGATTTTATTTTAAATTCACTGAGTTGACACCAATAAAACAAATTAAAAATCAAAAAATTAAATTAATTGTGATTTCAAACAGCAAAACTAAATCAATCAAGATCTCTTTTAGCTAATTTAGTTAGTGGTTAAGTGACTAATATAACTTATACTACGAGTATAACCAAAGATTTAAGTTAATCATCATATGAGAATTGGTATAACTAGTAAATTAATTGAATTTGTTACACAAATGTTCTAAAAATGTCAACGTTTTTTAAATCACATTATTGTTAAACTTTGATACGCTTAAGATTAATTACTGTGATTTATTGTATAAAACGTTTTTTTTTTAATTTTTTTTTTCTTGAAAAAGTTTTGCTTTGTCTTATAAGAGTAAAAACTGATTAGTTTTCATTGCATTACCAAATATGTACAGCATAATCTATCGGTATTATTTAATTAACTAGCATTTTAATTAAATGTCATTAAACTAGTTTTTCTAAATAGAAAAAAATACGAAATAAAACATTTTCTAATCTACACGTAATTTGAAAATTCTGTGTATTGACAATTGTCAACAGTACTCAACATGCAGGTATGCGCAATCTTGGTGTCGTTGGAAAATAAAAATGGAAGTTTTCTAATTCATTCCTTCTTTAATTTATTTTAAAGTTCATGGGACTTTTAACACTAATTAGTCAAATCCAACGTATGTTTTACCAACACAAAATACGTCGCAGCGAATTTCTAAATTTTTTCTAAAAAAAAAGAACAAATCGTGATATTCCACAATGAATATAGCAGATCGAATAGAAAATATTTGTCCGACACGCGACCATCACAGTTAGAGAGAAATCCTACAAATATCAGTAGACATGCGGATTCTTTCGCTTTTACGACGGATTACTTCTTCTTGCCATATTTTTAAACACTTTTATGCCGTTCGGTAAAAGTTCATATTATAGTAATTGAAATTGATACTTTTGGCAGATTGACTGCTGCTCTATGCTTTGCGAAGAAATATATGAAGTTTTGGTTGATTATACTTATTTTAGAAGCTTTATAAAGTCTATTGTAGTTTGTTTGGCGGTACGCAACTGCAGAATAGGAAGAGAATTTCGGGGCTAACTGTGATAACTGGTCTGTTGCCGATTGACAAACAATTTTTCATTTGCTCTGTGTTCCTACACATAGAGAATAAATATAGTTGTACATGTTTACTACAACAATGTCAACATTTGTACAAGTTTTTCAACAATGATATGGTCACTGTGATTATTTATATGATTGTGGTAACCATAATATGATAAAGTTACAATTCAGATAATTACTACATTCATATATACGGTTGTAGTAACTATGTATATATTTGTTTCAATCATGTTTATGATGAATTCATTAATCATAATTTGTTGTTCTTTGATTATGATAGAGAACAACATAATATAAACATAATTGCTACAATCATATATGTGATTGCTATAATCATGTAAATGGTAACTTAACCATATCATGGTTACAGAATTCATATAAATAATTGCAGTGACCGTAATATTTTAAAAACATGTTTAAAAATGTTGAAATAGTTGTGGTAAGCATGCACAACCATATTTATTCTCTGCGCGTATATTCCTGGATCACATTAATAAACCCATTATTATTAGCCATCCTGTCACAATAAAAAAATGTGTCTCTTCATGTAATACATCATATAAAAAATGATTGCTGCAGAAAACTCCTCATTGCTATTTTCCGATACAACAGATTATCATTTGTGCGAACAACTAATGTCGTATTTAAATTGCTTTCATATATCCATACAGTGGATTGTTTTTTTCCAGTTTCTGGTTTATATTCGCCGTCCTGTAACGATTCATTGATGGTTGTGTTTTGAAACATATTGGTGAGCATTTCATTCGACCAATTAAGATTGTTAATTTGTTTTTGTAGATTGATTGATCTATGTTTGCCGAAGAATCAAGAGGATTATTAGCGCGAACAACTTTTGTCGGAGAAGACTGGCTTTAAAAGATTCATACTGTCGATGTTTTTTCTAGCTCCTGGTTTATATGAATAGATCCATTATTCGCCGTCCTGTCACAATTTTAAAGTCATCTCTTCAACATTTCATTAATACTTTGTTTTTGACATATTGTTTGTTCTATGTTTTCCGAAGAAACAGGGAATCATTTACACGAATCTCTATTTTCCGAAGAGCGAACAACTTTTGTCGGATTTGACTGGTGGATTGTTTTGAAACATGGAAAACAACATTTTATTCGACCAATTTTCTTATCTGTCTCATGAGTTAGTAAGAAGAAATGAGGATAAAGAAAAGGCAGAGCTTCGCTTGCAGCCATTGCACTTTATATTGAATTATTCCAACCTGCTGCTTTTGGGGCGATAATGTAGTCATACCTATATTTTGAAACATATTGAACAACATTTAATCCTACCAATTGTCATTAATACTTTGTTTAAGCGGATTGGCTGTTCTGTGTTTTCCGAGGGATCAGCCAGGTGATAATTTACCAAAACAAATTTTGTCGTATTTTAGTGGTTTTAAAAGATTTTTACAGTCGGTTGTTTTTTCTAGTCCCTGATTTATGTTGAACACATTCTTTCCACCAATTTGCCTTTTGTTTTCCTTATCATTCAAATACCTATGGACTCGCTGATTTGCTAAAGTAATTTAAAGAGAAATCCATATGGGGATGACGAAGATTGCAGAATTTCGCTTTCTTTCTATTGCCAATGACTTCTTATGCAACTTTTGGAGCGTATGAACTTTAAGTAAAGTTGTTGTCTCACATACAATAACTTTTTTTCATTTCCAAAGATTACGAGGATCATAATTTCGGCTGATAAGGGAATATATACATATATTCAAACTTTTCGCAGATTATTGATAGCATGTCTTTGCTTTGTGAATGTGGAAGACTTCACTAATGTCTTCATAAAGCGAAATAATACTGCCAAGCTATGTGCCTTAATTCAATGTCAACATTAATACTGCACTTGTCCGTATGATCTTTGACGAAACGCTTAAATATATCTGGGAGTGTCATCAAGTTTTTTATATAATTGCAAGTGAAAAACTCCTTTGAATGAAAATATCTAATATATAAAATAGGTTGGTTACTTCTGCTGAAACAAATTTCGAAAAAATTAAAAAAACATAAAACAACACAAGATAATGGCCGGAAGTTTTCTCATTATAACAAGAGACTACATCAGATAAACAGACAAATAAAAACACACAAAACTAACAACAAATACTGAAATAAAAATGATTGATAGTTGCCAATACAATGAAAATTGAAAACAAATTCATTTAAAAGCCAAAAACAAACAACCAAAAAATAACGCTAAAATCCACACTAAGATTTTGTAACAACAATAAATCATTTTTAAAATTCAACAGGAAATCACCAAACGAACACTAACCATATTCACAAGGTCATTTTTGTAAAACAACAAAACAGCAACAAAAACTATCATAAACGACATTTTTTTATTGAAAACAAAAAACCCATAAACTTTTCTTCACCAAAAATCAGAACAATAAAAAAGAACATTTTAGCTACATTTTTGTTATTCATTCATTTAGCAACAACATGCAACAATATTGCTTTCATTTAATTTAAAATTGCCTCCATGTTTAACAAGACCCAGTAGAATATGCCACCACTGCAGGAAACATAACAAATGAACAGAAGAAAAATCTGGACAACATCAACAACAACAGAACAACTGTTGCTGGCTAACCTTATGTTTTGTTCTTGTAAGACTTCCTCCACGTATTTTTTTCTTTAGCATTTTTTTTATTAACGGCTTGAATTAATGCAAAAACCAAACCAAAAAAGAATTGGGGAGAAAACCATTCACTGGCAATTGATTGATACAAATGCTACAATAAAAGCCACAATATCCCGAGACACACGTTAGATTCAACCTCAAAACCTCAAATAACTGACTATGCAAGTATGCTGCTGCTGGTTTTAAAAGGAGGCAGCATTGAGGAAGGATTATTGATTTCATTGTTAGAAGGTATTTTTAAATACATACATACAAACTTTGCTTGAAGTTGTGAGTTTAAGAGTTGCCGCCTTCAACAAAATCGTCTTTAAACTAATGCTGACTGACATCAGTGATTCTTGGTTTAATTGGCCAAAGAATTCTATTGTTGCATCAGCAATTTACCGGTCGTTAATTTCTCAATTTGGCATGTCAATTGACCGTCTGGAAACTTTTCTCCTGAACCATTTCAAAGACCTGGTTTACGTGAACTAGCCACAAACTACTCATGGTCTGGAAGAGATAAACACATCTTTTTGCCAAAATATTTATGGTTCAATTTTTTTTTTTGAAAAAACATTGCATTTACACAACATCATGTTCTAGTAATTTCCATTTTTCTGCTTTACAATATTATCAGTAAAACTGCATTCGTTAAAAAAGCTGTGATTTGAAGACTATTTACTTCGCAACCTCAAATTAGCTTAGGCTGTATTACTAATGAATTATTCCCAAGAGACATTTGGTAAAGTGGTTGCCTTTCATTACTTTTCCAACTTATTATAAGATCAATTATTCATCTTTATTATAACCACTACAAAAAAGATGGAGGCATACTAAGTTTGTCATTTCGTTTGTAACACATCGAAATATAAGCTGTAGAACCTAAAAGTATATATATTCTGATTCCTTATAAGATTCTAAGACGATCTAGTCAGGTCTATCCGGCTGTTGAAGGCACGATAGACCAAAGTTTCAGACAACCTAGATGTTTTCAAATATTTTATGCTATTTTTTTTTCAAATATAATGCAGATATTATCATAACATTTTGCAAACATTATTTTTATTATAGAGGGACAAGTTCCGTTGAAAATGATAAGAATCGGTTTACAATTTTTATAGCCCCCATATAAATGTCTTCACAGAATATGTGTCTATGGTACATAAATGCCTACAAAATTCAGTAAATATTAGTTTCATGTAATGATAAATTACAAAACAGTATTTTGTTTAAATCGGTTTATATTTGACCATAGCCCCCATATAAACTCTAATTCCGAAAATAACGTAAGAGGAAATGCTCAAAAATCTCTTATAAAAATAACTATCAAGTGGATATTGAACACAAATAATCCATACATACCTACATATATATAAAAATATTCATACCCAAATAATTCACATATAAATCGTCGTACAGAATTTCTCTTATGAGGACTACACCCCAAAACTCTTTAACCTACATAAACATCTATATCGAACCAAAATTTTATACCAGTTATAAGCATGTAAAAATTATATTATTGACTTTTGTGAAAGTTGGTCCATAATTGGCCATAATTCGATACAATCTCCGTTTTCAAAAAATAACCACAGAGTATACACAGGTGACAATTTTGACGTTTCAAAAGGACAAAATCAGTTTCCTGGTTCTTTTTGGTACCTAATTTATTGCGTGAGAAATAAAAATTCTTGATTATAGCTGGAATATGCATACAATTCTTGTTAATATCGTTATGGAGATGATGCTCTGAAAGATTAAATTCAGCGCTGCATTGACTTTACATTCAATTTTTAATTCCCATTCTTCTGTGTTACATTGGTATCAATAAAACTGAATATCTGGTAAGACAAATTCGCCTAGATTTCTGTTGTGAGAATTTTGGGAAAGTAATTTATCTGATGCTGGAAATTTGATTTTTTGATTTGAACTTAATACAAAAGCTTTGTACCGGATAAATATTCAATTATAACTTTGAATAGTGCAGCAATGTTGTAAATTTGATCAGAGGTTAAAATTTTGTTTAACCTTCCTTTTGAGATTTAATCTAAAGCAACTTCCCGCCCTCTTTATATTATTTCTAAAATGTTCAACTCGGTTGAATTAATTAAGGCCGGAACTATTTTTTGAATATATGGAATTTAAAGGGTGTTAATAATTGTGAAAACCTCGCAACAATTGGATTGATGTGAATCAGCACTTCTTCCTCCGTCTGTTTTCGAACTTGAACTACATTTGATTTAACTTTAGCCTAATGTGTTAATAACTTTAATTCATTTGATTATTTGAACATTAATATTAAATTATCACTCTTCCAAATTACATTAACACGAGTATATAAAAAAAATATATATACATATATAAACCATCTTAACTCACCTCCCAATGACTGAACATTAGTTGGGGACATGCCAGACCAGATGTTTGTTTGCGTATTTCTTGGGCAAAGTTGAACGACTCAATTACTGGCAATATGGCCATGACGGAAAAGTTGCCAGAGCCCTGAGTCAAATCACCAGATAAAATCTTGCCATGACGTCTACCAATGACAGCATACATTTTGCCTAAAACCAGAAAACCATAAATTATTTGCATTAATAACCATTCATACTCGCACTCATACTCATAATGTTTAATATTAAATTCATAATTTAATGGCCATAAGAGAACACAAAATAAATTCAAATAAATTGTTAATCTACATCTTGGAGTCATATTGATTGCTATACCGGTGACTCCCTCCATACATAGATTTTATATACGAAATCTTAATGTTTAATCTCGTGTAATAATTTATTTAGTCGTTGATTATATTGTTTTTTTTTTAAACTAATTGATTTTTGTAAATTTACATTGACAATCACGTGAGGAGAGAAAAGCTGGGCAAGCAAATACAAACAACAATTTTATGTTGTCTGCTATGGACTCTAGATAGTATTTTTTAGTTGATTTGTTGTTGCTTATTTTGTAGTCCTTCCGTTTGTGTATTTATTTGATTTTTAGTGTTTTCTGTTCGTTATTCTTTATATCCGTTCAAAGGTTTTGTTTATTAGTTGTCTAAAGTATCATCTCTTTTTTTTTTATAATGTTACCTTTAACTAGAGCTATTTTTCATCTTGAATTATACAGTGGAGCAAAATACGGTATTAAAAAGCTTTTGCGTTTTCAAATAAAAAATAATACGCAATAAAAGTGAAACAGGTAAACAAAAAATTTAATGTTAATTCTTAAAAATATCGCGATTTGTTGAGAACTTACATATGTACATATATAATTCCTTGAACATTAACTCTCTGTACTGCTAACGTACAGGATAACGCTCCAAAGCACATACCTTGTATTGCGCAAACGTGGCTAATATGTAAATATGTAAACACAGTTCGCAGATCTTAATGTTATCGAAAATTTATAGTTAATTTAAGAAACCAGCTTAAGAAAACACAACATGTCTTACAAAAACGCTTTGAAAAAAAAGCGCAACTTACGGAATGGTTGAATATTTCGCCGAGTATTACTCAAAAACTGGTCGCATCTATGCCAAATCACCTTAAATCTGTTCTAGATAATAAAGGCTTTTACACCAAATATTAAATCTTGTAATTGCCAATTTTAATTTCATATATTAAAATGTGTATTTTTGAAATAAATTAAACAGCCTGACAAAATGAAAACTTTTTTTGGTGCCTTAGATTTTTTAGTCAGTTTGTATGCATCTAGTATTGGGCTCAATGCCTATACATAATTCACTTTTGTGTATCAGCTTTAGTTTTCGAGATATAAATTTTTTAAGAAAACTACGAAGTTGCGCGATTTATAGTAACGTAACTAATAAACACTTCATTCTATTCAGTAAAAATAAAAAATCGATATTCAGCTACAATATTATCATTATTTTGATTCCAAGGAGTATTTTCAAAGATATCGCTCATCTTTGGATGGAAAAATTTTTTTTTATTTTTTAAAAATTTATAAAAAATGGAGAGGACGAAAAATATTTCCATTATTTTTCTTCAGTCATATAGAAAAATATTATATGTACACATATCGATGGCTTAATATAGAAAAGGCGTATCTACACTTTTCGTTACTTTTCAGGAGAAGGAAAAAACTGAATAAAACCTGAAAAACTTAAGATACAAAAAACATTTTTATTTAAATTTTTATTCAAAACAAGCAACAAGTTCAATTCTGGTTAATTTTTTTTTATTACTTCTAATTTCTTTGAAGTTATTTTAGATAGGGCTTTTTGTTATTATTTTTCTTGAAAATAAATGTAAGTTAGGGCTTTTTGTTGTAAGTTAAAATTAGGATAAACTAATAAAATAATTCATGTTTGAAGTAAAAAAAATAAATAATTAAAACTAAAATACATCTTTCAAGGCAGATGTTATTATATTGAAAAAAAAATTAGGTTTTATAAGGTAAATCATCTTAAAAATGGTGGCAATTGCTGGAAGAAATTTTTTTTAGATCTTGCAAATGATCCCACTTTTTTTTATATGTGGCTATTTTCTCTTTATAAAGACATTCGGGGACACATTTCCAATCGTAGAGTTCGATCTCTGTGGGAATAACTGATATTCCGTTAAAATAAATTGATCCAAGGCTCGAAGCATGTTTACTGTATGATCTCCAATGTTCTGCCTGTAGTTTAAGAAAAGTACATTTAAGTACGTACATACATATCAGTGTGCAATATTTTTACCTGGCCGTATTGATGTGTGTCTTTGAAATATTTTCGAATTTTGAAAATTAACCATAACGCAAATAGTTCGCTTATAGAGGTGCTGGAACTTTTCTAGCTTCCATCATGAGTTGAACAAATTGAGACGGCAAGTTTATTTCTTTTTATTTATTTTTCTCTCTATAAGGGAATGGGTTGCATCACATTCCATTTGCGTATGACCACTTATGAAATACTTCTGTTCAATTGTTATTTCGGTTTCCTTTAAAAAATTCAACAGTATTACGATTTTGGTGAAAGTAACCATCCGAGTAAATAATAATGTAATGGGTTTCAGGCGATCGAGCATTAAAATTCCTTAAGTGCTTAATAATTCATGTAGCAAAAACGGAAGAGACTAAATTTCCATATGTTTCGTCCCACACATAATTATCTGATTCATGTGTTATTATATTATAGACAGTAAAGTTATGTAGTTAGTTGAAGCTTCATTTTATAATATGCAACAATCGCGTTTAGTTGAGGCACTAATTTAACTGCCTGCATTTCCATACAGAATACAGCTGTGTCGTTCATGAAGGAACGGGTTAAAATGAACGGATCACTTCATTGAACGAAATGAGCCGGTCATTTAACTGAACGATTTTCGTTCAATTCGCCAAGCAAAAACTTGAATTTCGCCATATTAGAAACAACTCTATTCTGACGAAATTTTAGTTCTGGTTCGGCAAATAGCTTGGCGAATTTTTGAGTATCATACAAAATGTATGACAATTTCTTTTTAATTGTAAATTCAACTTTAAATGACTAAGCCCTAAGACTATAAATTCGTTATTTGCAATCATAGCCCACTAATTTTTTTTGGGAATGTATATTTGACAGTGGTCTACTAGAATACATTAAAAACGTGATTTCGAAAAAAATGTAGATACGCCTTTTCTATTATTAAGCCAACGATATAGCAAGCTATGTCTTGTTAAAATCTATTCACAACTGTTGGTTTTATTCGAAATAAAGTAACTCTATAAGGTTAAAAGAAAATACGTTATACATACAACAGTACACAGATGTACGTGGTAGGATTGTTTTTAAATTTTTGTAAAACAACAAGCAAAAACCCGATGTAGTTTTACAAAATTAATAATAAAATCAAAACTATTGCGTCCATATTAACAAAAAATATTGAATTTTATGCAGGACAATCTGCCTACATGGCAGATATAGAAATATATTGGAACTTTTGTTATTATCTCTATTTTTTATGAATTTTTGAAAAACAAAAAAAAAATTTTTAAATAATATTTTTTCGTCATATATTCGACTATATCTGCAGCATGAAGGCAATATTGTAAATGTTGATGTTTTCTTTTCACTAAGTAGGTTAAACTGTTCTTCAGTTATGTAACTAAAAATCGTGTAACTACACATTTTAAAAAAAATTTATATCTCGAAAACTAGAGCTAATACAAAAAAGTGAGTTAGAGGAATTGGAGCCCTATATAAGATGTACACAAATTCACAAAAAAAAAAAATAAAGCACCATTTTCGATGTGTTATGTTTGTTTGTTAAGGTACGATCATAATTGGCAAACATTTACTCAAAAAAGTGTAAGCACTTGTTGTAGCACAAATTTGTTTGACGTTGTTTACTCTTACAAGAGCTTTGCAAGATCAAACAGCATCAAATAAATTAAAACTAAATATTTGTTGTGCTTTGGCCTAAATAAGAAAAGTTTTTTTTTAAATAAATAAACGAGTTCAAATATGTGTTATTTAGTGGTTACGTCTTTTTCGGCAAATATTTGCCAAGTGTGACCGTACCTTTAGACTATAAAATTTTTTGTTAAATGACACCAAAATCTTTTTTAAGTTTCTTCTTTTTATGGAGCTTTGAAAACAAAAAAATGCACTGCATAAAATAAGCTGTGAGCTATTTTATATTAATATTTATCCATATATGTATGTACATATTTAGCAATCGGCCTCACTGTGTTGTGAGATATCAATGATAATTATGATGATGGTGTTGTTGCTGTTGTTGTATTTTAAATTGACGTTGCTTTTGTTGCTCATTGTTGTTGTCCATTCCATACGATCATATGCATTTAATCGTTTTCTATCGTGTTTCGTATTTTATTACTGTTGTTTGTGTTATTTGCTGTTGGGGTTGTAACGTTTTTTTTATACATTTTACTTGTCAACATTTATTTAGAAAACATCACAGTTTGTTGCTGTTGTTATCAGCGTTGCCAGAATGATGATTTTATCATATTTTTGATGATTTTTTTACCCAAAATATGATTTTATGATTTTTTTTTTTTTTGCCAAAAATATGATTTTTTTCCAAAACTATGATTTTTTGAATTAACCCTTTTTTCTTATAATTAAAAAGTTGGCATATTTTTTATAATTAATGCTAGTTGCGTTTACGTTTTATGTATTATATGGTGCGACCCATATAGATGTCAGTTACGCATTATTAATCAGTAGCAATTTGATATACGTACAACAACAAACACATGCAATTTGGTAGACATACACACAAATTTAACATAATTTAGATTAGTTGCATTTCAGGCATTTGAAGATGAGCTATTTTGTAACATTTGCAACTTCATTTTAAAAGTCAGTGCTGGAAAGGACTGAAATATCAGAGAACGAAAAAACACCAAGGTAGTTTACAAAAATCTCAAGTTACCATTTAAGAAAAATTTGGCGAAGCTACAATTGAATTGCGGTGCATACAAACTTTGGAAATACAGCTTTGCGCTTTTATAGCTGAACATAATTTGCCATTTTCCTGTATGAACCACTTATCCTTTTTTCTGAAAACGTCTATTCCTGATCAGTATCATGTGGCAGAACCAAAAGAATTTGTGTGGTCAAAAATGTTTTAGGTCGAACTTAATTTGACTTTATTTACAATGTAATTCGCCAGCAGAAGTTTTCTTTATGCATTGATGAATTAACCGATATAGCGAATAAAAAATCCCATTGTTTGGTGCTCAGATTCACCATTTATGAAAGATTTATTTTTTGGGTTAATAGAGGTTGATAATTGTGATGCTTCTAGTATATTTTAATGTATAATAGATTGAGTTATTTAAACATATGTATTTTACTGCACCTTATAGATATACTCATATACACAATATTTTTGGTAAAACACGTAGTTTATTAAAAATTTGTTGATTATCGGGTTATATCATATCCTTATGATTAAAAATAATATACATATTGAGTAAAAATATAATAACAAAACCCGATAACCAATCAACATAATTAACTTAAATTTTGAACTGTTATTTATTTTTTAATGTTTTACAAATAAAAACTAAACATTTTAAAAATTATGTTTTTTTTTCCAAAATATGATTTTTTCCCGTGATAGAATGATTTTTCACCAACATGTTCTGGCATCACTGGTTGTTATTGCTATTATTGGTTATTTATTTGTATACATCGTTTAGACCGGAAACTAATTCCTGTTGTGGCAATTTTCTCTTTCTCTCTCTCTACATTTTTCTTTGTTATTTGTTGTCTTGACTGACTGTCTGACTCTATTGAGTTGTTTGGTTAAAAAGATAAATCCACAACATGAGAAAAAGAACAACCAACTGCTGTAAGCAACAACAAAAATCATTGAATGAAAATTTATCAATGTTTGTTGTTTATAGTTTGTTGGTTTTGGTTGCATTATTTGTTGCTTATCATTTGGTATCTTCGATGAGCTTGAATATCGATGCAAAATCAAAATAATAAATGGTAAGAACAAAGTTCAAACCTTGTACTTTTTGGATTAATTATTGCATTGTAATAAGATAATATTTTTAGAGTACATATATATTTAAAATAGAATCAATTGTTTTCCTTCACCAGATGTGTGAGGGATATATTTGCGATTTCATTGAAGATAATAATGATGTTGCTTAAGTTTGATAATGATGACGATTGTTTTACCTGTTATTTTCTTTTTCCTTTTTATTTTTTATCTTTAATTTTCTGAAGAGCTTTTTTCCCTAATTCTGTTTTTGTTGCCTTCTTTAAGATTAAAACTTTGTTGTATGCTTTTGTTTATTTATGAATGCAAAAATATTGGTGGGTATGCAAATATATGTGCCAGCGATGAAAATAATAGTATGTACTTTATAAGTTTTACTACTATAATTGAAATCTAAAAAAAGTACTCTGAAACGTTTTTCACTTTGGTGAACGGGATCCGTGCCACCATACGAAGTACATATTGGGCAACTCTTTACATTAAAAACTATCTAAGATTAAACGTGACAATACGCAACAATAGTTGGATTTACTTTTCATTTTCACTCGTCCAGTTACATGTTTAATTTTTTTTTTATCGCCGCTATTCATATGAACATTTTATAACTAAAAACTATTGAATGACTTATGGCAATCGACCTACATTTGTATGACCTTACTATCTAGATATGCCTATAGTCCTTTCAGCTTAACTATTTGGAGATGTTTTTAATTTCAAACAAAACTCGTAAAATAGATAGTTGAAATCTATAGCATGACCCAAAGACATTTTTATTCATTTCATGTCCACTCGTAAAGTCCAATTCTCAAAATATTATATAATATATAATATTCTCAATCACTCTTTTCAGCATTGTTACCGAATTACGCGAGCAACGTTGGCTTCCAAGTCTTGAATCATTACTTACCGACGAATACTTTTGACTTCACACAACCTCAAAGAAAACAAGTAAGAAAGTAAAAACAGTCCAGACCGACCATATAATATACCCAGTATATGTGTAAAAATAGTATTTCACATGGCCATGACCTTTTATGGACCGATCATCCAAAAATTTTGTGGCATGACTTATCTGTGCATATAAATATTTGTTGTGTTAAAATGTGTCTCTTAAGTGATTTTTAAAGAGGGTCTTATATGGGAGCTATGACTAATCATGGGAAAAATTGAGCCGCACGATCCGTGTATATAAGAAACATATTTGTGTTGAATATTATTTGGATAGCAACATTTTAAAGAGAGTGTTGCTATTAAAGTGATATTCTGGACATCATGGACCGTTCTGCCCAAAATTTGTAGATGTATTAAGCCTTATATACAATTTATTTGTGAAGAAATTTGTTTAGATACGTGCATAAATTAAACATATAACACAGATAAAACCCTATTTCGGGAGGACATTTGTATGGTAGCTAGATGAAATAATGTCTTCAATCCCAACCGTCTTTGGGCCGAACAAAAATCTTATACTAAATTTTATCAAAATATCTTCAAAATTGTGACCTGTACTCTGTGCACAAGGTCTTATAAAGTCCGTATTTTTATTTTGATGGATCTTATTAACTGTTGCAGAACGTTTCGATCAAACTGCGCTGAAAAAAATATATTTTTATTGTCCAGAACGCTTTAAACTTGCCTTCCTATTGTTTAATTGGCCGAAGTTGGTGACAATTAGTGGCCGGCAATATGACACCATTCACGGAAGATCTATAAATGAATCACCCTTTCTATATAATATTTCAGTTAGATATTGGTGCACTTAGCTCCATAAACAACACTTGGCAGACAAAAGTACCAAACACGATTAAAAATTGTACTGAAATTAAAAATTATATTTGTTTTCGCTGATCTGTGCATGTAGATTTCTGTATAATTCTGAAAAAGCGTATCTATAAGGCGCGAGCGCGCGCTTTTTTCTTGTTCTTTAATTTATATAATTTTTTGCTGTTGTGTTTTTATTTTTATGTACAAAAAGTACGCATACTGCTGTTGTATGGAGATGATGTTGTTGACGACGATGATGATGATGATGTTGTTGATGGTTTGAATCGATCAACAAACACACATAAATACATTCACTAGTATCTGACTGATTGTGTGAATGTGTGTAAGTTTGTGCGCACGCGCTTTAAGCACACGCCAAAATTGTTGTTTTTTTTTTTGAAAAATAAAACGTTTTGTGACCAGCGTCAGCTTCGTCATCTTGTTTCTGTTTCTGGTTCTCCTTTTATTTTTCTTTCATAGGTACATTTCTTTCTTATGTGTGTATTTATGTTGACGTACTCATTTTGAATATTTAAATATAGAATTTTTGTTTGTTTGTTTGCATTTGCATGTTTTAGTTTGGTTTGTGGAAAAAATACAAAAAATATAAAAAGATAAACATAAAATATGAATTAATTGGAATTTTTCGTTAATTTGTATTGTTGGTATTTCAAGGTAGACAGTGCAATGATGATCGTACTTAAGAAGGTCATTGCAGTGTAGGGTGCTCCATTAATACTTTGTATTTAAAGTTTATATTGTCATACCTATTAGATACGGAATTTTATTTGTAATTAAATAAATAAAACTAATTGTAGGAAATTTTCACAAATATTTAATAAATTATCCATTTATGTAGAAATATAAATTTTGATTTTCCATAAAGTTAACTAATTAATATTTTATTCTGATCTCATTTATACACTTACTACACTTACTTTTTATCTTTCAAGAGTTACAAAACAAAATGAAAAACCATAATAAATTAAGAATTTTGCTTTAAATAACAAATATGTATGTAGGTATATTTTATTTAAAAATACTAATTTAACTTTTATTCGTCAATATACAGTGAACTCGCAGAAACGTGAACTAATTCCTACCGAGGGTGTTCACGTTTTAGATTGCATTTTTTCTATACCATATTTTAGTCTCTTATCTTTTATTTAATTTGAAATAAAGAACATACGACTTAATATATCTACATTAAATTTCCATAGGATAGCTTGGACTATAATATATTTAATGAACTTTATATTTAACGCCCACTGCCACGCCCACTACTTTAAAAAACATACTTTAAATACAAATTCTTATTACTTTCCTTTTGTACCACTGACATACATACATATGTATTTAATACACCATGAGAAAGCCAAAAGAAAGCCTTCTTTCTATGTTACAAATTGTCCTTGTAACAAAAAAAATATCAGAAAACCATTTTCACAAAATTTGCAGAGAAATCAGAGCAACAGAATCAAGTAGAAAGTAGATATTTAAAACATATTTTGGTTTTAACAAAATAACGGCTTAATGTATCTACATGACACTTTTTCCATATCATAGCTTGGGATTTAAGCTATTTAATGAACTTGAAGTTTACCGCCCACTACCACGCCCACTACTTAAAAAAAATGTATAAATACAAATGCTTATAACTTCTCTTATGCACCACTTAGATACATACATACATACATATTTACTACACAATGGAAAAGTCGAAAGTCTACTTTGTTAATATACCAAATTTTATAGCAATTGGTCAATATAGAAGTTACAAGCTACAATGTAAGTCATCGTAAACGTTAACACATTCGCGCAATTCACAATCTTGTGCAAATGGTATCACATCATTGCATATGCAAAACAGTTTTTAGCATATTTTTGCTCTTGCCGTGTAGTAAAGAGATATTCCAAATTTATATTAAGAACTAACAAATTGAAATTTAGAAATTATCAATTTGTATTTCTCATTTTCAATTTGTTATTTCTTAATTCTGAGATTTTAATTTATTTCGCGATATACTTCTTACTTCTTACGAGTAACTGCTTATCAATTACATACATGAACTTCTGCTAGAAATATTTGTGTAAATCGAGTGATTTTAAAAACAATTCGACAAGATGAATTGATGTTCTGCAAATAGCACGATTTTGTACAATGAAACTTGAAAGGAATATAAGTAAAGAATGTGGTTTCAATTTACAGAATATGTGAATTAATTTTTGGGCCTGTGAAATATGAGCCCAGAAAAATGGCTCAATAAAAATGAAAAAATGTCCAAATTTTGCTGTCACATTTGAAATTTATCATCATTATGGTTAAAATGAAAGGTGGCCCGCGTTTTTAATAATAAAAAATTGCCCCAAATATGTAAATGAATTTTCACCCCAAATATAATTGCAGTTAGAAATAAAGCAAATAGTAATTAACAATTTGAAGATTTTATATTCAGTATTTTTAATATATAATTTACAATATTAACGAATGAAATTTAGCCCCAAAGTACAAAAACAAAATCTATTGGGGTGTTTTTTCAGTCTACGTGTTTGAGTCATTTTTCATTTTTCTTAAAATGCAAAAATACCCCAAAGAAAAAGTGTATAATAACATTTACCTTTTCTGAGCCATTTTCACAGCGCCTTAATTTTTAAATGGAAACCTGACTCGGATTTTGTTTTCAAATTGAAAATTTTTAAATTTATATTGAGAAATAACAAATTGAAAGTTAGAAAAGCAAATTGATATTGAGAAATTAGCATTTCTGCAGAGATCTATTTTTTTACGTTCGTGAGCGGTGAACACTTTGTAAAGTCATCATGAATTATGAAGAAATGATTTTGATGATCAGCTAATTTTGCGTTTCGGACCTGTGATCTATCTGATCGCCCAGATCGTGTGATATCACACATCTACGTTTTTTCTTTGGGTTTATATGCAGTCAAAGTCGCTGAAAAGAGTAATCCAAAATTAGACCTTCCAAATGAAAAACCAGGAGCGTAGGTGCAACATTAAAATTAAAATGTTAAAAAAAACAACATCCAGTTCCATTTTAAGTACCTATATTTCAAATTAAAAAAAGGTATAAACGAATCACCCTAGAGTACTATTTGACTGACTTTAAATACTTTTGAGTGTTTTTCTGCATAATAGCATATCACAATAAATCTAAAGTAATCTGCATGAACTCGCAAATTTGCAGATGATTCTGAATACATTTTCTATTTATTATTTATTTTATTTGTTTTCAGCACTTAAAGATTTAAATCATTGAAACCAAACCCATACATTCATCCATTCATTCATTCTTTGAAACATCGGCGTCAGTTATTATGGGATGTTTAAGTATATTATAGCTACAGAGATTTCCAGTACCCTACATAATACTTTTACGCTATTGAGTAAAATAAGACAATATAAAAAATAAATTTCTGATTTCGATGTTTTTTCCGCTGCTGATAAGTTGAAATTTATTAATAAAAACGGAAATAATCTAGAGCATGTGTTTGCTCAGGATTAGGTGCCCTGCAGCACAAGCTTTTTATTGTGGTAACGAATTGCAATTTTTTAAGTTAAACTAAAACCTTTTTATTGGAACACATTTTAAAGAATGCTTAAACATTTTGCAATAAACTATAAGGTGATTCATTTAGACAGTTTATAATTTTAAATAGAACTGATGTTGAAATTCTTAATATTGCCCAAAAGAACAATCTTTAACATTTACTTTATATTGAGAATAACTTCAATTAAATGTCGGCCACGGTTACGCTGTAGCTGGTCCATACAGAAGGTTCATTTTTCGATTATTCTTTCCAAAATTGCTTCCGTCTGTTTGTTTGCTTCCAAGTATTAAGATACGGTCACACTTGGCAAATATTTGCCGAAAAACACGTAACCACAAGATAAAATATTTTTGAACTCGTTTATTTATTAAAAAAAAAACTTTGTTTATTTAGGACAAGACACAACAAATATTGAGTCTTATTTTATTTGATGCTGTTTGATCTTGCAAAACTCTTGTAAGAGTAAACAATGTCCAGTGTTGCCAGAAAATGAATTTCAAAATATTCTAAAACTTGAAAAACTAAGTGCTAAAATGTTCTACAGAAGAAAAAAAATGCTAAATTTTTTCAATGTAAAAATACAATTTTTATTTCAAATGTTACAAATATAAATTATAGTTTTTTCTAATTTTGTTCATAACAATTGTTGACTTGTTTTAATAGATTACATTTAATATATTAATTCAAACATATCCGTGTTCATTTATTAATAAAAGTAATTTTTTATTTCTCCAAAATTATTTTTTGGAGTAAAATAGTAAACATTTTTTCGAGAAAAAAATTGTTTTTTATCAAGCAAATTATGCTAAAAAGCATTTAGCATAATTTTTAAAAATTTCAATGCATTTTCGAGAAACAAAATGCTAAATCTAGCACTGAAAGTGCTAAAATGGCAATACTGACAATGTCAAACAAATTTGTGCTAAAACAAGTGGTTACGCTTTTTTGAGTAAATATTTGCAATGTGTGACCATGCCTTTATAGCCTTAACTAACAATTACAAAATATTAATTTTTCGATATATTTTTTTTAATATTCCTTAATAAAATTGTTTTCATTAAAAATGGCAACACTACTTAATTAAAACAAACACCTTAAAGATCTTTTACACAGCCAGCAATCACAACAAAAGCAACAACAAATTTGAAGAGAGTCATCGAAGGAAAAACACTTGCACACCGTAACAACTGCAACCAACATCGGCGCAAAAAAGATGCTGTGAACTTCAAAAATACTTCATTCATAAGTAGCAGCAAATTCGAAATACACACACTCACAGATACAGATACAAACATACACAACACACACTCATAGAGACTAAATGAAGATTCATACATAACAAAACATACCTTCTAGAAATGCAACTTCAAACTTAAACAAACATTTTGAAAAAGGTGTATCTGTGTGAACTGACTAAAACCAGCTAGCGAGTAACTAAAAGAGAACAAGTAGTAAACTAAGAGAGTAAGAATATGGAGAAGAGATATATATAAAGAGAACTTTATAAGATAAATACTAATACCTAAGCATTTAGAGTTTTTAAAAAAGTATTGGTTTTCATTCAAGTTTTTTTGGTTTTCTTTCAATTAGACAGGGAACATTTAACAAACACAGATACTGCACACAAACATACACACACACACAAACTTGCATAAACCGTAAAGAGTGAATTGTTTGTTGTTGTATTTTTGTTGTTATTTTTCAAATTGAGTATCTATGTGTATAATGTAGGCTTATATCTATGTGTGTAGTGTGTGTGTGTGCCGAAGTGTGTATCGATAATGTGTAGCTGTGTGTGTATAATACAAAATCTCAATACATTTTTGTTGATGCGATCAGTTTTAAAAGTAACGTCATATGAGTTGGTAGTAAAATACCAGAACGTGGTAATAAAAACAAAAACAACAACGACGACAACGGCAACAAAATCAAAACCGAAAACGTGTTCTATTAACGTATCTAGACGTGTTTTTCCTAATCTAAAGATTGAGTCAGTTGTTTTTCTTTTCCAAATAAACAAAATGTGTGTAAAATTTTAAAAATTTCTTTTAACAAATATAAAAAAAGTAAAACGTAAATGCAAATATTTACTACATACATACATATGTATATAATGAAAATAACACATTCCTGGCCGCAAAAAGGAAAATAAATTGTATATAAAAAAATTAAACTGAAAAAACAAAACAAAAAACGTCAAAGTTAATAAATTTATTTACAACTTGTTTATTTGGCCCGTCTCTTGTTGCTGTGTGTAACTAACTCTCTGCTGCGCCTGCCTCTTAAACTGATCGGGCTCTGGCTGTATTAGTAGAGGCAAACAACAACTGCAAAAATAATATAAAATAAGAAGAAAAAAACAACAAAACAATAAATATCAGTATTTGTTGTTTTTGGATGTTGTTTTTAATGAATGAAATTTTTGTGTTTTTTCACGTTTTTATGAATGAATTTGTTATTTAAACAACAAAAACAAAAATCTTCTATATATAAAGTGAGCTAACAACAATAATAACAACCAACATCCAGCCATTTCAACTGTATCAGACCAAGCAACAGCAACAACAATAATAAAAAAACAAGTTGTTGTATTTATCGTGTTTTTTAATGAATCAAAAAAAAACATTTTTTATTGAAACGAAAATATACCAAAAGTGTGCTTTTTGTAATAAAGACGAAAAATAAAAATCGACAAAGAAACCTGATTTAAGTGAAAATATTTATGATTTTTTTTCTTTATTTTCTATGAAACTTTTGGGTAAATAACGTTTAGTTTTTATCAGCGTTTAAATGAAAAATATAATTTAAGTTATGAAAACTACCAATAGAAAGAACATTTAAAAAACCATAAAAATTAATTTTTGAACTTTGTTTTTACATCGTAAATTTTTGTTCTAAATAATAAAAAACATGGATCAGATCTTGGAAACAATTTTTAATATTTAAAATTATGAAAAAATAGCATAATCAATAATTTACATGAAATCAACGACACGCACGCAATCAAATGGAATAAATTCTGTGAATATCTGTTAAAGAATTGTAAATTTGAGTGCACAGCTTAGCACAGACGGTTGTCAGATCATATAATGTTGTCATATCTGGCAATGTGCTAACAATGTAAATTGTTAGCAAAAGGTAAATCGTCAGTTCAGATGACTGTAAGAAAACCTTACAATTTCATTGTTACACATTTGTCACACAATAAATTTATCTGTCAACTTGTTAGTTTACACTCTTGTCAGATTATTGCATAACAAAAATTGTTAAATTCATTGTCAGGCATTGCCAGAATTGTGAGTGTGTTTAAAGATGTTAAATATTGTCATCAAACAAAAAAGAGCAATTGTAACAATTTTAGCTGCATATGTATGTATGTTTGTACTAGAAAGTAGCAAGGATGAAAATTAAATGAAAAACGCAGCAAAGTTTGGGTAAAGGAATTCTATGGAATCTGCGACCTCTTGACATAAAATATCTTAGAGAAATTTTTATTCCCATAAAGTTGGCCTTGCCCCAACTACCTCGGCAAGTTTGAAAAAACTTTCATGTGACCACACGTATTCTACATTTTTGCGATAGGACTTTTGTTTCGACCTTGAGTTTTTGTCGCCTTAGAGCTTGTTGGCGACTGCATATGAGAATTCAATTCAATTGGCTTATAGCTGCACCCTATGACGCAGGTTTCATTAATTGAAATATTGCTATCCATTTATTATTTCCTTCAATTTAATTCTTACATTTTCTTCCACTTTGTACTTTTTTAAATATTATTGATAAACAATTTTGATTATTTATATATGTATATACAGAATTGCAAATAGAAATAGTTTCTCTGACAATGTTAACATTGTCAGATGGATAAACTTTGCACATTTGACAATAAAAAGTGGCAAATTATCTTACAACGGCAAAAAATGTGATATAAGACGTCTGACAATATTTTTGTCCTCCAATGTACTCAAAATGCTTCCTTGGAAGACAAACATTTTAAGTTCATACTGTTGTTAGGACATTTTCTGAACTTTTTCTGACAATGTTGTATAATCTAACAAACGTCTGTATAAAGCTACTATTTGGTGCGTTTAAAAGCTAAATGTGCCATTTAAATTTTCAAAGAATTAAAGTTTCAATACTTAAATTCTAGTAGTAGTTGTACAAAGATTACATTATTTAATATTTCTAAAAATGTTCTTGCACGAAAGAGTAAAAATTTAAAGTATGAAAACCGAATCGGTTCAATGTGATAGCCTGAGATCAAAAATGTAGCTGATGGAATGGCTTTATCAAAGTCTTTTAGTAATCAATAATGGGAAATCCCGGTATAGTGAATGATATATCAGAGATGGAAAATAGCTTTTTGGATTTAGTACCAACTATATAAATAAAATGTACTTTTTTAAATGCTCCAAACTCGTGTAAATAGCAAAAATTCTTCAAAATTTATTTATTTAATAGTTATTAGAATTTTTGCTGTTTACACGAGTTTGAAGCATTTTGAAGAGCAACTTTGAAGAAAATTTCAATCGTGTAAATCTAGCTTTAGTTTGGGACGCAATTACGTTAAAATTGCTTAACGGATTTGGATAAAATTTAGTAGACGGATAGCATATGGCCCGGATTAAAAAATAGGGTACTCTGTAAGGGGTAAAAACTGATAAAAATTGGTACTTTTTATTTATTTTTATTAAGGGATAAAAACAGACTTTGTAACGGAACCAGACTTTCAATGAAAATAAAATTTGAAGGCAAAACAACGCTTGTCGGGTCAACTAGTGTCGTATGTTTATTAAATTTTGTTTTCCTTAGCTAAATATATAAATACGAGTATGTACTCATACTTATTTATGTATATAAAACAATTGCAAATTATAAAAAATGTATGATAAAAGTGAAATATTGACGAATAAAAAAGCTCAAAACAATCGGGAATAAACAAAATTATATGAATAACTTAATCTCTTTATTTACAGGATTTCTTCACTAAACAAGAAAATCAATAAAAACCTAAAATAGGAAAATATATATCACAAATTTCAAACACTATATATTGTAAAAAACAAATACTAATATCGTAAAAATACAAAACAACAAAAGTAAACGATAAAAACCACGTACAATACAAAACAAATTAAATTATGTACTAATAAAGTAATATTTATTAAAAACTAAGTTTTAAATAAAATAATTCAACTCTTACAAATTATACAAACAAATCTATATAAAGTTCCAAAAAAGAATCATCAACATTGTGAATATAGTAACAAACGTACGAAATCTCGACACGATTTAAAGTCTAATTTCGAAAATCAAATAAAATAAAAAAAAAAAACGAAAAAAAATAAA
Organism: Bellardia bayeri; assembly: GCA_950370525.1. Taxonomy (NCBI): domain Eukaryota; kingdom Metazoa; phylum Arthropoda; class Insecta; order Diptera; family Calliphoridae; genus Bellardia; species Bellardia bayeri. Next base: position 75,208,040 of record OX493267.1, read on the forward strand.
GATAAATAACGTTTTGTAGTGTTTCATTTTATGGCTGTAAGTTTAAATGAAAAACAAAACACTAAAAAAAAACTAAATAAACATTAGAACAATTAACATTATAAATAAAAAGAAAACACAGAAAAAATTAACAAATACCACTACAAAAGAAACAAAAAAGCTCAAGGTGTACAACTATAAATAACAACGACATAACTGCAAACAACAGCAACATAAAAAAAAGTTAAATAAAACAAACAAACAAACACATTTAACTAAAAGTGTCAATTATACACTTCACTAGAAATTGCTGTAATAGTGGATTTTTCATTACAACAACAACAGCAGCACAAAAACAAAAAAAAAACAATAGAAAAAATCAAATAACCAATAACAAAACTAACAAAATGTTAATATTAACCGTGTTTATTGTTGCAACACATCTCATAAATGCCTGCTATAGCACGCGCCTGCCATTGGAAGTCTATGAATTAACACCCAGCAACAATAATAATAACAACAACAACAACAACCCAGCAGGTGTCACAGCAACAGATTTAAAACACAAAAATCTAGAATATTTAACCATTAATTCCCCTGCTGCTTCAACGTCCTCCTCCTCTTCCGATTCTAGCGGCTATTTTAAGCAACATGCCACTTCAGCGATTAATGATCCTAATCTATCTTCCGAACAAGTTGATCTGAAGATTTTATCCTCGAAAGAGCACACTCAAACTCAACTATCCAATCAACTGGATCGTAGGAGATCAAGACAAATGTTAGACCTTCTCAAGACACATCATGATTTAGCAGGAAATTACAATAAATTGCATACTTTGCAAATGCAATTGCCTACAACAACAACAACAACGCATGATGCTGGAATAAGTGCTGGTATTGGGGCATCGTCTAATGCGGTCCATCATAATGGCAAGGATGTACGCATTTTATATCAAGTTGGTGTAAGTATTCAAATTTTTCTCAACTTTAAATGTTTCTTATATGTAAATACGAGTATGAACAATTTTATGTTTTTCTGTAAATTTTAAAAATTTAAAACAAATTATTTTTTGTTTGATCATCTATCTAGGAAATTTACATTTAGTGAAGTAGAGTCACTGCATTACATTGTAGATTACAATTCATGAAAAGTGTAACATCCTCTTCAGATGTAAAGGTCCAGTGTTGCCTTTTTCATGAAAACTAGCAACATTTTTGCTCGAAAAGAAAACATTAACTGTATATGTCATTCCCGAGCGATGCTACGAAAGGTTTTTATCTGAGAAAACATGACAGAAAGAGATTTTCTAGAGAAAATACTATCATACGCAAGATTTTCTATACAATCAACTGTCGTACTTCAGAAAATAATTTAGTTATGGCTAAATTCACAGTCTTTAGTTAGCTAATGGCAAAGGCTTAACTAATGATTCTTTATTCGCAATGCTTAGGTTGTTTGCCATTAGTTAAACTATTAGTCAAATAACAGATGTTGCTAGTAAAATAAAGTTTACAATTGTTTTCGGCGACAAATTGTGAATATGTTTTACGAATTTAAATAATAAATAAAATTCACAGTCTTAATAGTAATAGTTAAACAATAGTTAGTATTTTAGTTTACCAATGGTTAACTAATGACCGAGACCGGCCATTAATTATTCTGATTCTATAAATATGTTAAATTTATCCTGTTACACAAAATGGATCACGGGACTACTACGGCATTTTAAAATACTATGAGCGTCAATAAACAGTAAACACTTATTATTGTTTAAAAAAATATTTTATTATACATGTATACTACAAGTACAAATTTAAAACAATATATATATTGCATAATTCATAAGTAACTTAAGCCAAATAAAACATAATTAAATTTCGACGGAATTTTTCGCGTTGTCCAGATATTCCCACAGTTACCCAATTGGATTGAGCTCTGGGGACTGTGGAGGATGATCTAAAGTTTTTGGACAATGATTGAGCAACCCCTGCACCAGTTTTAATTTATCTACACTAGGATCTACATTGTTTTTTAAAATGTCGAGTTAATCTTTCATTTTCATTGTAGATTCTATAAATGTAAGATTACCGACCCCTGATGCCGCCATACAAGACCAGAGCATTACTGATATTAAATATTAAAATTTATAATTTTTTTTATTTAATATATGTATGTATGTGCACTTCATTATTTCTAAACGATTAATGCTTTTGTAATTAAAGGCACTTACTTCCACGGCTCCTTTTGCTAAAAGTGAAATGTGACTGAAGAATTTCGTAATAATACAAGTAACGTTAAGAACAATCAGTACAATCGATGCATGCCAGTCTATTTCAAATTGGGTTAACAGAAGCAAAAATATTAAAAACGAAACCCACCCGCACAATCGATGCATCACGGTCTGAAAGGGTTAACAATTAATCAATTAAATTTGTATACGTTTTCGTTTTTTTTTTTTTTTTGTGAATTTAATTTTACGATGAATTTAATAACGTGAATTTAATAACGATATAAAAACGCAATACAGTTGAACCTCGATATAACGACGCTCACTATAACGAATTCCTCGATTTAACGAATTTTTTGAAATCCCCTATAACGCTCCATAAGATTTAATACAAAATAAACCTCTCTATTACGAATACATTTGTCAATAGCCTCGTTATAACGAAATTTCATTCACTGCAGACTAACGAAATAGAAAGAATTATTTACTTCTATTTAACGAATTTTGTCAACTTACAACCTTTTCATAACGATTTCCATCAATTAATCCAAATTATATGAAACAGATACACACAAAATTATTGTGTTTGCAACGACACCGTCTCCAGCAAACCTACATTCGTATGCGACAGTAGCATGCATTGGACTAACGGCTGAAATATTCGAAGAAAAATTTATTGTTGCCAAGAGCTTGTACGCTTGTTGCAGCACTTGTTGTTGCAATCTAGCTAGTTAAGCACTGGCTCAGACTTATTATTTTATAAATATAAACTATTTTTGAATTAAATTCAATACTATTTTTGAATTTAAAACTTACAAAATACAGTGTTTTCCTTCAAATGTGTTTTGATTTATTAGCGGAAATCGTTCGCTATAACATGGTAAGCAGATGATGATTAATATATGTACATACCAAATTTTTTATTAGCTCGTTATAACGAATAGAAGTGCAACTTCACCTCAATATAACGAACCTCATTGTAACGAATTATTCGATATAACGTTTTTTTTCTAATCCCCTTAAAATTCGTTATACCAAGTTTGAACTGTATAATATTATTTATATTAATATAATTAAGCTTGTGTGTTTTAATAACATGTGGTGTTGAGTTTATTTTGACGCTTACAGTATGTATTAACTTTTCAACTTCACCTCAATATAACGAACCTCATTGTAGCGAATTATTCGATATAACGTTTTTTTTTTCTAATCCACGAACTTTTGTCAGTTGCAGAGTTGTATGTAATTTTTTTTTTTTTTTTAACAATTATATTTTATTTTTCGAAATTAAGGCCTAATATTGTTTTTAACAACATGCTACACTCTTCAGGGAAACAATAACAATTTTTTTTTATTTCTTTTTTGTAAAATTTCACTAGTATTAAAAGTTGTGGCATAGAAATGTTGTTATTAAAATAAGCCAATAAATCGCCAACAAATTATTGTAGCATTAAAAAGATGAAGAGTTCAGCAAACCTAAATATTTATGCCCTAAACGAGAGCATTAGCATCGTGGCATATTTCCTTCAATATCAACACAATGATAAATTTATCTACATATGTATGTAATACTTTGGCCAACTCATTTGCCTATTGCTATGTTTGCTGGGTGTTTTTCATCATTTTTTTTTTCTTTTCATAACTTGTATTATACAATATTACGTATAAAGTTTTGTAATTTCCAATAAAATTGCCATTAATTTATTTACAGACTATCTTTTCACTGCCCCAAACACATTACGCTATTTCTTTTCTTTAAAAATATAACGTAATATGGTTTTTCACAACACGATTATTTAATTTAAAATTGTTAAAGAGAAAAAAATACAACTTTGACCCTTTGATCTTATTTTTTTGGTTTAGCAAATTTATTACAATTATTGTTTTTAATAATTTTCTAGCACTATGGGTACGTACAAATGTACATATGTATGTACGTATGCACTATGTATAAATATTATATAGAGTGACGTAGTACAAGAACAAAGAAAAGAAAATAGAACAATATATTTCAATAAAAAAAATTGACTCAACAACTAAAAACAATAAAGACGATTTAGAATGAAAACCTATACAAAGACAAACAATATATATATGTATGTACATATGTATATAAATACGTAATATGTGTCTTAGTATTTAGTTTTAGAAAATTTGCAATTGAGAAGAATCAAATGCAATCAATTTAGGCCACATGCAATTATTACATACAAATTTGAATTGAAATTGAAATTTTGTAATGGAAATTTATGGGTATTTATTAGTAAATTGTGTTATTGGAAAAAAGAGCAACTACTTAAAATTTTTAAATAATTTAATAATTGTTAAAAGTAATTAGAAAGATGAGGTTAAGTTAAACTTTGTTAAAAAAAAAAGTTTGGTTTAAACCAGTTTCTTCTTATCATAGTAAACACTGAAATTTGTCATTGTTTGCTGAAGTGCTGATTCGAATCATTGCGAATATTCTTTATTTGTTTGTTGTAATAAATTTGTTAATTTTTTTTTGCCAAAACCAATTGAGAAACATGATTTTATTTAAAATAATCTTTTTCTTATTTTAATACTATTTATCAAACTTTGAATGAAATGCTTAAACGTGACTTTAAGCTGAATAGAAAACAACAGCACAGAATATTTAATAATCTCGTTGTAAAATAGTATTTAAAACAAATCTTAATAATTTCTAAATATTTACATAATGTAGATAAAACACACATACTATATCTAGTAAATATACATACATATATACTCGTAAATATATGTAGATGTGCATGCATGTACATATATGTATTATGAACATTAACTTACAACTGACTAGTTTGATTTTTTTTTTTTTGCTTCGATATTTTATTTTCTTACACCTGATTTATCAAGTCAAGTGAATAATGTTCGGCTGAAAACAAAAACGTACAGCAAAAACGAATTATTGCACATTTATTTTACTTGCTTTGGTTTTTAATGCAACCCACGCAAAATGCAAAAAAAAAAAGACACACACACACAACGGAAATTATAAAAAGTGCAAACAAAATGTTTACAGTCACTCCTTTCAAATTAGTTACACTTGTAATTTAAGTCGCAATTTAACACAATACGAGCTACAGGTGAAATCGTTAAACAAATAACCAGGGTTGACGGAATTTCTTCTCAACTTCATGGTCAAATTGTATATCAGAAATCGCCAAAAGTCAACAATTTTAAATTTGTTAAGATTTTCTGAGCTTAATATTTTTAAAATCAGTAAACATATTTTGTAAATCTTTTAACAGCAGAAGCTTAAAACTTCAATAAATTTCAAATTTCCGAAAACCGAAAAATCTTTAAACTGAAATTTTGATTTTTTTTTTATTTTTTCTTTAAATTCTCTATAATTGCTAAATTGGTGTCATATGCCTTAAAATTAAGTTTACATTAAAAAATAAATTAAGTTTGAAATCAAAAAAATGTTTCTTCTGTTTTTGAGTTTATATAAATTAAAAAAAAACAAAATTTTTTAAAGGTAAGCACCGTTTTTGCTTAATAACTTTAACCTGCATAAATCTTTTAAAAGTAGTTATATCGAAATAAAGTTTACACATATAATATTTATATTCGCAGAAATCATGACACCAAATTTTTGGATGATTGGCCCATAATAGGATATATCTCCCATTTCTGAAAAAAACTGTTTTATACATATACTGGGTGTAGGGTATTATATGGTCGGGCTTGACCGACTATACTTTCTTACTTGTTATAGCTATATATGTTTGTTGTTGTATTTAATAAACCATATGTTTTTTTTTTATTTTTTATAAATAAGGAATTTTGTTCTTAAAAGAAGTTAAAAATTTACATTGCCAAAGATGTTTGCCAAGATTATCTAATTATCTGTAATTGTGAAAACTTTCCACACAGTTCCGAATATTCGATGTCGTTATGGGTCTAGGACAAAAACTGGCATAATCCGGCAGAAATTTAGCTCCAACTAAAAATTTCTATCAACATTTACCACAAAGCCTTCAAAATTAGTTTAAATAAAACTGCTGGGCAACAATATTCAATAGATTGCTATCTATCTAGAGGATTATTATAGTCCATTATTTTAGTAATATGATTGTACTTGTGTATTTATAGTTTTTTTTTTACAAAAGAAAACAACAAATCTGTTTAATGTTTTATTGAAAAACTAACCATTCATTGATATTGTCTATAATTAAAAGCAATAAAAAGTTCTATTGATCGGTTTGCAAACCAACCACATGGAGATTTTATTTACAGCATTTAATTTTAAATATTATTTGTTGTACGAGTAGTTTTCATATATTTTTTCTCTTTCCTTTAAAACATTCATTTTTCAATATTTTTCTTTTGGTTTTTTTGCGTATTGAATGAAATGGAACATACGCAATATTTTTTCTAAAATAAACAAAAAAATTTTTTTCATTTATATGTATAAGGCTGTGATTGTTTAAAACGTTTAACTAAAAACAACAAACAAGCAACGTGAATTTTTTCATTAAAAATTTACACATTTTAAAAAAATTCTTATATGTATAAATAGTTTTGCATACAACATTCAGTTTTATTCGAAATTGATTTCAAATTTTCAAAATTTTGAATTTTTTTTTATTATTTTTATGTGATTGGCTTGGTTTGCTTGCTGGTGGTTTTATGGTGTTTATTTTGATTTGCTATGATTTTATTTGATTAAATGACAGCCGTCTATTGTTAGTTTGGTTTATTTATAAAAAAAAAACATCAACAGTAATAACAATAACAACACCAACAACAAGAAACTAAATTAATGATTTATTTTAAAAAACAACATTCCAGAGGTTATTTTTATAGTCAATTTGCTCTTTTATTTAACTTTTTTTTTCTTTATTAAACAAAAATATTTACTTAAACAGTGTGAGGTTGAATGGGGAAGGACAGGTCTAAAGTTTAACTACCGTATTCATAAAAAATAAAGTAGGTTTGAAGTGTGCTGTTAGACAAAATTTTCATACAAAATTTTCTTAAAGTACATTTTAAGTCTACTTTAATTTTTTCTGAATAAGACTGTAAATGTTTATAGAACAAAAGGAGTAAAGATGTGAAAACTTTTGGAATTCATATGTTTCTTAATTTTGTTTAAACATTTTTTTTATTTTTAAGAATTCTAAAATAAAATTCGCGTTAAGTTGTTCATTCGTTCGCGAACGATTGCCCTACATTTTACATTTATTTGATAAGTTGTTAAATGAAAACAAAATATTAAAAAAAAATTAATGCATGTATGACCTTCGTAACTTCCTAAAAGTAAATTAGTGATGGGAACAGATGGAGGCATAAGTAAATTTATTGTGGCATAAAAATCTGGAAACAAAATAAGACAAGTTTTGATGTTCCCTACTAAAGTTAAAGCTAAATTCGATTTATTATAATTACGTTACACAACTTTAGTTCACGAGTTAAATAATAAAACTCAGGAAAAAATATTTGTTCTGTTCCTTCATGAAGAATTGCTTCATTTGATTCATTTATTTTAAATGTTCTCAATTGTAAGATATCTTTTGAAAAAATAATGTTAAAGAGACATAAATCTGTTAATCTTCAACAATCGTCTGATTCCGTGGACAGGAAATTAGTACAGAGACAAAACTGCATTTGTAAATTTTTCTACCAAGAACTTTATTGAAAGTTGACCAACAACAACGGTGTGCTGTTTTAGACATACTCAGGTTTATATATGAAGGATCACATTAGGAGGAAAATGGCTCCCACAACTTTGCTGGCACATACTCACTCTTTTTTTGACATTTCCTTTTGCATGAATGTAGCTGAATTTCATAGATAGATCTTCGTAGCTAGATCTTCAACTTTAAATAACCTCATAAAAAGAAATCAACTGATATTAAAATACCTGATTTAGAGGGCCAATTCTGATCACCAAAACAAAAGTATACATGCCGGAGAAATGTCTCATGAAGTAATTAACTTGTGCCAAGGTAATAAGATGGATTCAAGGTTGAATTAATGATACCGCAAGGCTCCGTTCTTTCTTCAGTGATTGCAGCAGTGATTGCAAAATTTAGTTATTCAACTAAAGACTATAGAAGATTGGGACAATCAGACAAAATATGAATGTTATGATTAATCTCGATCTTGTAACAGATAGCCTCTGAATGGGTTTGTGCGATTTTAAGGCACATGTTGCTTCATCTGTATTTGTAGGCGCTGTCAATATTCAAGTGCTTGGGTTTTACGGTGTTGCAAATACTTCAGTTTATCTGATCTTCTTACTATTTACGTCATTTATATTCGACCGTAAGTAGAATAGAACTCTCAAGTGTTGGCCAGTGTCCATTTTAGTTATTTTAGTCAATTTTAGTTATTTAAGTCTATTTTAGAGTTATAGCGAGGTTGCTTATCGGTGACCGCAGATTATTTTTTATTTATTTTATTTATTTAATGTGCTTATCCTGAACAACAAGATTAAATCTTATAATTATAGTACAGGAATTTTAGATGTGTAGAAATTAATTTTGAAATTGATTGAATTAAAGGTATGAATACAAATAGAGAAGACGAAGTACAAAAATAAGTAAAAAATAATTACATATATGATATAATATTAATATTGAAACAATTAGTGCTTAATAAAAAATGTGAAAGGTTAAAAAAGAAAGAAATATCAATAAAATATTGAAAGTAGTAAAATGGAAATAAAATTAAATTATGTTGTATGTACGAGTACCCATATAAAAATCACAGTTAGGAAGTTTTTAAAACAAAATTATTTAAAAATCACTTAAAGATTTCAAAAAGATTTTTCTTAAGGAGCTGAATGTTATGTGGAAGCAAATTCCAAAGACGCACAGCATGTATAAAGAATTGCCACTGGGAAACAAGACTACAACGCCTTAATGGTACAATTTTCCTTCCCCTGTTGCTTCTATTAATGTTAATTTTCTGATACAGATAAAAAGGCTTACCAGTATAAATAATGTTATGAAGGAGCACAAGAGTTCTGACATTTATAAGGTTTTCGAATGAAACGCCAGAAAGTGAGCGGGAAAAATTCGACAATTCTATTAATTCACTGAAGCATCGACGCAATTGATATTGATACTGCAATAGATTATTTTCTTCTTAAATTAAGGAATTTGTTCCGAAAACTATAGATTTTTATGCAATACACGCTCTTCAGCAAGGACTCATCCATTCGTAATCGACTGGATAGTGAATCGCACAACACGTTACAGGAAAAATTCTTTCTTTAGCCGTTAGTAGTTCCTATCACTTTCAATATAGGAAAATTCAAATTAAATGAAACATTACACCCTCTATACTCTCTCTCATAATCTAGTTGCAATAGAATTCAGTACTGGTCCAAGCTAAAAAAAAAAATATCTTTCAAATGCTCCATATACTCCATATTCTTTATAATCCCCCCTAAATGGGTTAAATACACTTCCAACGGATGTTGGTTCACTAAGAAAAAAAAAAAAAAGAACATGCTTGAGTTTTTTTTATTGTTTTCTCTCGCTCTCTATGCTAAAGATTGTTTTTCTAAATATTCATTCAATACATTACCAAGGCATACAAACTTACTATACTTACAATATCTGTACATACTTTACTATACTTACATAGTACATGTATGTATGTACATACTTATACATATACATACGTACATGTAAGTGGGTATGTAAGTATGTTTAATATTATTTAGTAAAACTAGTTTCTCCACTTATTTACAGCTGAGTATAAATAAGTTTGTATAGAGAAGTTATTATTGTTTTACTTCTCTTATTTCTTAAAGTAAGTATGTATGAGTGTATCTATGTAAGTGTGTTTATACTATGACAACAGCGGCAATAACGTAACAACAACAATACATAATGAAGAAAACGGCATGCGCGCATGCTTAGTATTTGTTAGTTTTGTTTTTCTTTTAAGAAGTCTTATAAAAACCAATCAATATCAAATAGACAGACAGACAGACGGACGGACGGATGGGCAAACGTACATACATACAAACGTCGCAACATGAATATATTGACTAAGTTAATAATAAAAGCAACAATAAGAACAACAACAACAACATTAGCACCATAAACTTCTACTACTACGACTACTATGTACTTGCAACAACAGCAATAGTGTCGCAATGTTTTTTTGCGCCATTATAAATTATTATTATTGTAAAAAAAATTGCTTCAATTCAATTTTTTTCTCCACATTTGTCTACTTGTTGTTGTTGTTGTTTTTTGCCAGCTATTACTTCCATTATTATTTATTTGCAATATGAGACATGAACAGCAACAACAGCAACTACAACAAATTGCTGCAAAACTTAATTCGTATCGAAAAAAAGAAGAAATAATAAAAAAAAAACTGAATTGAACGGAAATGTACGCGCCAGTTAAGTGTTCAATCGGTGAAAATTATGTTGACGCTCTAATGAGTGGTATTTCACATACTGCAATACATAGTACATACATATGTATGTATATCTAATACTATGTGCACTAGCCACCACTTTTTTCAAAGCTAACCTGTTTTTATTAGTTTCAAATAAAAATCTAGAGCTTGCTGGATTTTTCTAATTTCCCAATAAAAGGGAAATGTATGTATGTACATATGTACGAGTATGTATGATTTTTTGAAATATATTCTTTTAATAATAATTTTACAACAAAAATCACTACTACTTAAAAGTAGGCAACTTAAAAAAAAGGTAGTAAATTTAGTACTTTTTAATTTATAAAGCAAATTTGTAAAAAAATTTTGAACTGAAACAACATTTCAATGCAAAACACTAAAAAAATTTTGAACTGAAACAACATTTCAATGCAAAACACTACTACACAAGTTAAAAATTCATGAAATTGAAAATACCAATAAAACGATAAAAATACTACCTTTTTAAATATGGAGCAATATTTAGTAAAATGTTCCGAAAATCTATTTTTGAAAAAGCATTGCTTTTAAAAATATGATACATATTTATAAAAGTGAGTAAATTTAGTACTTTTTATTTTAGGCGGTAATATTTACATAATTTTTAGAAAATATTGCAGCGAAAGAACCTTTTATTGCAATGAATACTCAATAGAAATACAAATTTGTACAATTTCAAAAAGTTGTAGAACAATAAAAAAAAGGTAGTACATTTTTAATTATAAAACAAATACCGTAATATTACTTTAAAAAACTAAATTTAACACAAAATTATTGCAGTTTTTCTTTTAGGCAGTAATATTTAAAAAGTTTTTAGAAAATCTTATACCGCTAAAACATTACGTTGCTAAATACTAAATAGAACTGAAATTTTGTGAAATTAAAAAAGGTAGTAGAACGTTCAATTACAACTTTTTTAATTATCGCGTACAATTTTGTATAATTTTAAGAAAATCTATCAATAATATGAAATTCTTTTTAAAAATTTAAGTTTTACCAAATAAATATGCAATTTAAAGAAGGTAGTAAATTCAGTACATTTTGTTTTATTAAGCAATTTTTGGTAACCATCCTAAAAATTGATAATATCGACAGTTCAATTCCACACCATGCTATGTCGACTTAGCATGTTTTTATTTTTTTTGCGTTTTTGAATTTAGATTTTTTCAACTAAAATTCTGTCAAATTTTGGTTGTGATTGGCTAGTCCAATCAATAGTTATAAACAACAAAGTTCTACCTCATATGGTTTTTTAGACACCGCCTGTAAACTTTAGGAGCTTTTCCTGCAAAACTCACTTTTTCGACTTAGCATGTTTTGGAATTGAGCTGTCGATATATGGAAATATGTATTAAAAACCTTTAAAATGTAGTAGAAAAAAAATAAATGTAATATATTTTTAATTGGCCAAAAATTAAAAAAAAAAAAAAATAAGTTCAAAAATACTTCAGAAGTGTAAAGAGGAGTATTGAATAGTATTGTGAGCTTCACAATAAAGTCAACACCACATATTATTAAAAAAAAAGCTTAATTATATTAATTCTAACAATTTTATTATGATTTTTATATAGTTATTTAAGTAGAATTTAATTCATAAAAAAGAAACAAAAATGATAGCCTATAGCAATTTAATTAATACATTTTTAAAATACATAGGCCAATTTTTAAGCGTCAAAATAAAGTAAATAATGGCATCAAATTTATGCAAAAATTCTAAAAGTAGTAATTACAAAATTAGTGGCAATTCTTATAATTTTTTTTTGTTTAAAAGTATAACCGTAAAATGCCGTTCAAAATAATTTAAAGTTTCATAATTTATCATTAAAAGAGATTAAGTAGTGAAAAATTTACAATGGGAAGACAAGCATCAATTAAGACTCGCAAAACAGAATAGACTTACATGGAAAAGATAAATTCCTGCGTAAAGTAGGTTAAATCATTGAAAGGCAATACTGTAAAATCAAAAAATTATATACAAGTATACCAAACACAAAATTCCTTAGAAAATTTGCCTGGTGTAAAACGATCAATGCGTATTAAAAAAAGTTGAAAAAGTTACGAAAACTACTGGAAAACCTATAAGAGCGAGTTCGATCTTTGCAGTGACACGTAAGAAGGCCGTTATATCAAAGAACAACCAAACCAAACGTTTGAATATTTTTTTAAATTAACTTTTTTTGACTGATGAAATTAAGTTTGAGATATTTTGAAACAAAACCGCCCCGAAGCCCTTGGTAAAAAATATGTTACCAAGACGATAAAACATGGTGGCTTCTCAAATAATAATCTGGTCTTGTATGGCGGCATCAGGGGTCGGTAATCTTACATTAATAGAATCTACAATGAAAATGGAAGATTATCTCGACATTTAAAAAAAACAATGTAGACCCTAGTGTAGATAAATTAAAACTGGTGCAGAAGTGGATTTTCCAACAGGACAATGATCGTAAGCATAGCTTTGAGAAGCCACCTCAATCATTGCCCAAAAACTTTAGACCTCAATCCAATTGAGCTATTGAATGAAACAAAATTTTGGCTGATCTCACTAAAACAAACTCGTTGATTCTATGGCTAGATGATTGCTAGCTGTAATGAAGGCAAAAACGACTACTAACAATATATGTACCTGTTTTCTTTATTTTGATGCCAAAAACTGGTACTTTTCCGTTTCTTATTTTTCTAGTTTTTGTTAATGAGTTACATTTGGCTTAAGTTACTTATGAATGATGCAATATATATTTTATTTTAAAATTGTAATTGTAGTATACATGTATAATAAAACATTTTTTTAAACAATATTAGGTGTTTATTTAATATTGACGCTCACAGTTTGTACTTTGAAGCACATACGCACCCTACTTTCGAAATTCTCCATGACCCTTTTGCAAAAATGTGGCTAAATTTCATTGACGCACTTTCACTTCAAATAATACCATTAAAGAGATCCAATGGTGTATATAGAAAACAAATTCTGATCAGCAAAACAAGATGAAAAAAACTACTTTAGAAAATGTTTTTTTTTAAATTTGATTTTTTTATGAAATGTTATTTCTGCACAATTTATTCAAACACAACGATATTATGATATATAGAAAATGTCTAATGATACTTTATAAACTTAATAACAAAATTCCTAGTATTTTACATGGCTTTTTGAAGAAAATCCATCAATAAGTGCCAGACACTAAAACTACATAATTATTCTTTACTTACAACACTTACAATACATTTGTTATTTAATAAAAAAACAACCAATACCAGTTAATTTATGCCAATAAACAATTTACATTTTTCCTCGAAATTTAATATGCCCAACCTCGTTTCTTTAAAAAAACAAAAAATAATAAATATTGTCTACTTTGACTTCCATTAAAATTAGATATAAAAAAGGTCAATAAATAACCAGCAAGTGTATTCAAATTCAAATTTCCGACGTAAAAGACTCTGTTTCATCAGGCGTAATTTGAAATATAATATGAACAATGAAATGTTATAAAAATGTCATAAAATTTAAGATGAAATTTTTATGATAATTTTAAGAATTGAGGAAATAAATTATAAATGTAGGCGTGCATGAATGGCAACCATTTTGTAAACTTTACAGTCTTGTAATTTGAAAAAAAAACTACCAGTATTTGAAAATAGTTTATAGTTCAAATTACTGTATTTTTTTCTTTTCTATTTTGGGTTTTTTGTTTTAATTGATTGAACCTATTGAACTTAATTCGTTGTTGATTCATATGAAATTTTATATAGAATTTATAAATCTTGGTGGGGTTTTTTATCTACAAGCACTACTAGTAATTAGTTATGTGTATTTCCTTAATTCCGTTTAAATTAGATCAACAGCACCACCCAGTTAAGCAGAAGTCTCTCGTACAATTCTTCTGTAATTTTAATCTTTCTACGAGTATATGTACATATGTATCATAAACACTCTTCGTTTTCATAAAGATTATTATCACTTCCGTTATAATTAAATTGATCTTTCACTTAACCTTGGCATCAGTCATTTACTACACAACAACAACATCAGTGTCAGCACCCAACGAACAAATTGCTGAATGAAACACCCAAGTATCATAATGATCATTAAGATACAAATGCTGCTCAGCAGGCAACATACAACTATAATTCAGTCATAAAGATATTTACATTGGGGTTAAAATGTTTATTTGGTAAATATACACTCGTATACCTCCTCATCACCAACTGAAATTAAAACAATCAGTCCGTTGTGATCAAATGTTCTGACGATTAAAGAACTAAAGTGAAATTTTATGGAAACACACACTCATCACTCATGAGCTGCTTGCAGTAAAATAAAACAAATTTTATGTATCATTTCAACATAATGATCATTATGATGATCTGTCAGTGTGATGATCAAGCGAGTGAGGAGTTTGTTAACACTTGTTGTAATATATTTGTTGTTGTTGTTTGATGCTGATGCGTTGCTTTCACAGCTGATGCGATGTGATGACGTTATTTGGCAACTCATTTTAATAGACTTTAAATTTAACACATGTAAAAAGTATTTACAAAAATACACACTCTCGCCTTTGAGCATTAAATTTGTGTCAACATTTGTTGCCACGCCAGCAATATATTGTATATGCCGCAAAAACTTTAGGTGTTACTGGCAGTAATATGAAAGAATTAAGTTTTATGATATGATTTGACTGTAAAGTGTATATTTTTCCCTGCAAACACTGGTCGAACATTTAAGCTTAAACAAGGAGACACTTTAAGTTCCGCACAATCTATTGAAGCAAGAGTGTCCCAAGGAAGTAGGCTGGGACCTTTCTTCTACTTGATATATACATCTAATATCCTAACACACACTGCATCTATTTAACTATAAAATTAGATATTTGAATTAGAAAAATAGTTAAAGCAATGACAAATAAAAGTTATTGAGCAGAAATGAACATTGCGTAGAGAATCATGCTTTCCTATTTATATCAATGATAAATAAAGCCATAACACAACAGTCCTAAAGGTACGGTCACATTTGGTAAATATTTACTCAAAAAAACGTAACCACTTGTTTGAGCACAAATTTGTTTGACGTAACCACTAAATAACATATATTTGAACTCGTTTATTTATTTAAAAAATCTTTTCTTATTTAGGACAAGACACAACAAATATTTATGTTTATTTTATTTGATGCTGTTCGATTATGCAAAACTCTTGTACGAGCAAACAACGTCAAACAAATTTGTTCTAAAACAAGTGGTTACGCTTTTTTTTAGTAAATATTTGCCAAGTGTGACCGTACCTTAACTCACTTGATTGGCCCTGTTAGTATATTTATACACTAATCATAATTTCTAGATGGTTCGGAGCTAAGATACTAGAATGTTCATGACTGCAAGTCTAGAATGTTCGTGTCTAGAATATATAGCCAAATCTGTTAAAACTTAATGTTGCCATACTGCTCTCAGCTACACATGTTCAGAACAGGGTGTTATCAATAATGTTTATAAATTGATATATAATTTCGTAACAATAATATTTTAACAACGAATAAAAATTTCATCTGCCCGCCCTGAACTAAAAACTTTTGTTTATTCTTAAATGTTCTACTTCTCGAAGAATACAAAACGGGTGAAAAATAAGAAACAGAATTTCTATAAAATATTTAAACAACAACTCCAATCAAGTGTAAAAATTGTTTTTATTATATTTAAATAAAAAACGAAATAAAAAAAGCTACAATATACACCATATATGTGCATACACAGATATTTTCTCCCCTCTTATAGAGCTTGCGGGGTTTTTACTCATCTATTGATTCATTCATTCATAAAAAAGAACAAACAATCAGCATTTTTTTTTACTATTTCATTCATTAAAGTTTTACCCGTTTAAAAGAAGAAAAAATAAAAAAAAAAATAATAAAAAATAAACTGTTTCGAAAAATATCGAAAGAATAAAATTAATTGTTTATGTTTCCAAATCATTTGTTTAGACATGAATTTAAATACCGGAACTTTATGTTCAACGCTTTTAAGCATGAGAAACTATATGTATGAGTATGTATTCTAAATATAACCACATACGTACATACATACATATGTATCTAAATAGATATGTATATAGAAAAGCATTTACTTTTTTGGTTTTTAAGCATTTGAAAGAACTACGAAAGAAAGAAGATTCACTAGAATAAAAACATTTCCATCCGTCTGTGTGTGTTTAAATATGACATTGATAGAGAGAGCTAACCATTCCATATGTTTTAAGCATTTAGGGGTGTAGTTTCCTTCTATAAGGGACGTTATTAGAGCTTAATTTGTTTAGAAGTATTTAACATTTTAATGTTTTATTTGTTTGTTTATTTATTTATTTATTTGTTGCATCATGTTGTGAATTATAGGTAGGGGATTTACAGAATTTGTAATTTTCAAACAATTTGTTTATTATTAATAAATGCTTTCATATACCATTAATGGCTTTCAAATTATTTGTTTGTTTTGTAGTTTTTTTTTTTTTGATTTCTTGTTGCTATTTGCTAATGTGGCCATCAGTTTGTTTTAGACATAAGCGGCATGGCAATGTAAAGCATTATTTTTAAGGCAATGATTCAATTCAGGCGTAATAAAAAAAACAAATTTCAGTTTGAAAGGCAAATTATCTTTGTTCTCGAAATATACCTCTAATAAATTATTGGCAAATGTAGAGAGTTTGATGCCCTACAATTTGGAAAACTATTATGTCGATTGGCTTTGTATAGTTTTTAAAATAAAATAATTAAACGCCTGATTTCTTTAGATTATTCGATCGGGAAATTTGGTTTGCAATGTGGCATCGACCTGGTAAAACCACATGTCAATGGTAAACATATCATCAATAATAGGCCAAAATTTAGTTGTTAACATCTCCCTACAGCGTGATCCATTTTCTTCAAACAGTAACACGTTTAGCTTCTCAAGAATTAATTTTATCAACCGAATTCCTAATAGCGATCTTAGAAGAACGAAATATTTGTTCCAAAATAACACGAATTTTACGAAATACAGCTTTCACAGAGCCATGTTAGCAGTAAGACAGGAGTAACAAAATTTGATTATAAAATTTCAGCGCCTTAAAGGGTTAAATTTCTACGTTTCCAAAACACTACTACTTTGCTTAAAAAATTTAGTTTAGTTTTTTGAGCAAAAAAAAAACAGAAAAAATCTTTGTAATTGTAAAATTTCATTTCCTTATTTCCTAAGATTTCTTTCAGTCAGCATCACCAGCTAAAAAGAAAGAAAGACAGAAAAAAAAACTCACAACAAAATTACAGATTTTTGCCGTAGAAGTGTAGAAACTATGCTAGATATTTCTCTTTAACATTATTAAATACTTTTTTTTTGTTGCTGGTTTTTTTTTTGTTGCAGTTGTTGCCTGCATTTGGCTTTACGCTCACGTTTGTTTTAACGGAAACATTCCATAACCACTTTTGTAAACAAAACAAGAAATCCCATTCATAAAAATTGCAACAGCCAACAGCCACACATACGAGTATAAACAAATGTACATACAAATAAATGTTTCTGTATGTAGCAACAGAGGAAAGTATTCAGCAAACAGAGAGAATCCAGCAACATCAAGCCTGAACAAACGAACGATAAACAAAAAAAAATATTGAAGGAACTGGTTGTTACTCGTGCCCCTATAATGACACAGTGCAACACACTAACAGAGGCAAACAAACGACAACAGCAAGACAAGACCACAGCATGCCTTAGAGAATAACTATTTATATGTACTACAACAGCAACAGCAAAAGCAGCAACATCAACACCAGAACATGATTGTAGTAGCCACTTGAATGCTTTGCTTGCAGCATTAACTATTTCACTAAACATTACAGCAACGAAATGTTGATTGGTTTTAGTTGACTTTTTTATGTTTTAGTTTAAGCCAAGGCTGGTTAAAAACCAAACCAGCTATAACACTCACTTACACATACTCGTACATACATATGCATTGTTATATGCAACAGCCACAGAGACTGCAGCAGCAACTGTAACAACAACGATAACCACAACAGCACAAATTTCTTGTTTGATCGTCACAATTAATGATCTTGCCACATCCTCAACGGAAAAAAGCAATTC
Organism: Bellardia bayeri; assembly: GCA_950370525.1. Lineage (NCBI taxonomy): Eukaryota > Metazoa > Arthropoda > Insecta > Diptera > Calliphoridae > Bellardia > Bellardia bayeri. The sequence continues at coordinate 75,226,788 of OX493267.1, forward strand.
ATTGATAACAATTTTTATATTGAGTTTGGTATTGCTGTTTTGGATGATGTTTTTTGTTTTTTTTATTCTCTTCCTTTCCTTCCAACGATTCTTTCTATGTGCGAACGGTGTAAAACAGTGTTGTTACTTTAAGAGAACTTTCCAGATAGCTAAAAAGTAGTAGAATTTAATATTCAGTAGAACTGGAAATTTGCAGTCATAGGATGATTGGATTTCATTAAGACAACTTCCAAGGAATCTCAATAGAAGCAGAAGTCGGTACAGCTGAAATATTGTGGGCATTCTTTCACATTTATTCTGGAGCCATGATTGTGATATTTTTTACCCAAAAATTCGGCTCAAAATGCGGTTACGGTAAATGGATCGAAAGATGTTAACAACATAATTTTGATCTATTAATGATGATATTAATATCACTGATATGTGGTTTCAACTAGTTGTGCCCGGTCGTTCATTTCAGTGACCGGTCATTTTCGTTCATATATCCAAGACTGATTCGTTCATTCAATTCGTTCAATCGTTCACTTTGAACGAATGAATACAACCCTTATTGAATGTGATTTTCTTCTTGTCTTTTGATAAACAGCAGCTGGACGAAATTGATCCGTACGCTATTGAACGAAACTCGTTCAGTTAAATGACCGGCTCATTCCGTTCAATGAAGTAATCCGTTCATTTTAACCCGTTCGTTCATGAACGACACAGCTCTAGTTTCAACAGGGTATCACACAGCCAACTGAACAATAAATTTATTGCAAACTTAATTTCCGATCTCACAATTTTACAAAATTCAACTGCCCCGATCATGCGAGTTAACATCAGTGGTTTGCTTTTTGCGGGGCTATGTCAATCGAATCGACATCAATCCTATTTTCCAAAAAGGGCTATGAATTGAAAAAGAATCGACATCTGTCTGACATCTATTTCCTATCGTAATCTTTTCAATACAATAGACATTTGTTCTTAACCCCTCTAGTCTGAAATTGCCCAGTAAAAACATATTAATGACTTGCAATTACTAAATAATTTAAATGTCAATGACTATTACATACTGCCTGCATTACTTTGAAGTAGTTTAATAACGCATCTAATAACCGATATTTATGCACTTAACGAAACACACTAATAATTGTTATTATAACAAAATACGTCGGAACAAACACTTTGGTTTTTACTTAATCAATTTATTTTAACTATATGATTTTTTCAAAAACAGCTAAATTAGCCACATTTGCTGTCTTAACATTAAACGTAAAGTTTACTAACGACGAGTATTCATTGAAAACGTACGTAGACATTGTGTATTTTAAATCGGAACTTGAAACTTTGAAAGTTTCACATAACTAAACGATTATACATTGGAAATATTCGTAAAAAATTGAGGAAGTATCGCCCAGGCTCGTTAATAAATAAAATCTATAATTTCTGAAATAAAATTAAGTAACAGAACATTTTAAACGTAATTAATTCCTTGCTAGAAAATATGGATCCGAGCCATAATTGATCATCTGTGCAGACGTATAAATAAAAATGTGAGCAAAACTCCTTAAATTAGTCAAAAAACGAAACAAATTGCAGATTTTGCTTTAAAAACACAAGCAAAATCTTGTTGGTTTTATGCAGCAGTGGAACATAGTTACTAATGTGACATTATCAAAACCACAGTCAGAATTTCTGCAACACAGCAATAACGTTCCTAACGTAGCATGTTTGCTAAAGTATTTAAATCGTCTAATTTGGACAAATAATTGTATAAAATTGGCTTGTTTCTAGAGTTAACTTCCTCTGACTTATCCGTAAGTGTTTCAAAAATTGTTATTTATTTTTATTTAACATTTTAACAGCAACAATAAAAAAAACACAAAACAAAAAAATCTGTTGTTAACTTAACTTGAGAAAATGTTTGTTGAAATAAAACCAAATGTGAGAGCAAAAAAATCGTACAATAAATGCCAAACATTAAAACGCGCCAATATCTGGCAGATGTCGCCTTTTAAGAGTTAAACTTACCAAAAAATACAAAAGACAACAGCAGCAGCAGCAACAGCAGCAAGATAATGTTGGTTGCATTTGCAACAGCAAAAAGTAATATAAACAAATCATGAATGAAATCGTGAACATTAAACGAGTGAATGGCTGGCATGAACAGATGGATGGATGGACGTACAGATGTAAGAAGGGATCAACCAACCAACCAACCGACCCATGTTGAGATGAACAATAATTGAATGAAACAAAAATATTTAACAACAACACAAGACTTGTTTTCAAGTACATTTGCTAGTTGTTGTCGCTTTTTGTAGCACAAAAACTTTACAAAAAAAAAATTGTTTAAAAGTTCAAAACATAAACATTTTGAGTAATAATGACGTTGCTGAGTATCACCATCATTATCATTAATGTGTTGCTGCTGCTGCTGCACTTGATGATCATTGCAAATAAAACATCAGTGTTAGTATAAAAAAAAATTCAGTACAAACATACATACATACATACATATTTAGAATGTGAAACATTTTGTTGCTCGTAATGATGATTACAAAACATTTAATTGTGCCAGAAAAGAATCTAAGTGACGGCGATAATGGTGATACTGATGACGACTACGACGACGACGATGTTTTGCCCTTTGTGCTTAACATGGTAACAGTTTTTAAAAGAATTGAATTACAGTAGGGATATAGATTTAAAATATTTAATGTATGTATGTATTTTAGAAACTAGCAGGCTTCCCTAAAAAATATAAAAAGTTTCTTAAGAAATTTGACTATTTGAAACCAGTTACAGAAAAACAGTTTCCTAAAGAAATTGAAGCATTTCAAAATACAATTTTTTTATACATATTAATTTGAATTTAATAGTTTAAGAATAAACGAATATAGCAGACTTAGACTTGTTTGAGATTAGTTGGTCTTACAAAAGCTATAAATATTTGTTGAAAATATTGGTTTCGCTTATTTCTTCAAATATTAAATCTCGTGATTTCGTTTGTCTTGTTTGACAATAATTGCTTTAACAAGAGTCATGTAAGACCAAATAAATATTTGCTAAAAACATTTGAACAATCAAAGCTTTTTTATAGCAAAAACTAATGACAAAACAAAGTTGAAGCTTTATTTTTACTTGCAATTTTATTTAAAAGGGGTTAAACATTTATATTAATAAAAATACCTTTTATATAATTGCTATAATTGCCAATAGCAAATAATTACACATCCGTCATTTACTACAGATGTTAACAAAAACATACTAAAAAAACAAAACAATCAAAACAATTTTAAATAAATTGAGAAAATTGAAAACAAATTTTGAAGTTTTCTATTATTTTGTTTAAGAAACCTGAGGAATTACGGTCGAAATTACAGCCTAAAATATAAAAAGTATAGTCGGCCGTATATGTGTAAAAACAGTTTTGTCCTTATTCATAAACTTACAACAGGTTTATAAGAGGTTTATAAAACAGATTTTGTATACAAATTTGCTTTATGAACCTGTTGTAAGTTTTTAGGAATAAGGGGGCTTTGACCTATTATATACCCACCGTTATTAAATTAGGTTTAATGATTTCTGTATACATATATGAAACTTATCTGTGTTAAATTTTATTTGGATACCAACATTTTTAAGAGATTTATTGTCTTTAAAAGGATTTTCGGAAGTGGGCATTATATGGGAGCTATTATAAATAATGGAAACCATGTACAACTTATTTTCAAACATCTGCGAGCGATAATCGCTTATTTTGGGAGGACATTACCATTGGGTCTAAATAATGGACCGATTTCAACCAAATTCAATACCAACTGTCCTTGGGCCGAAAAATTAACATGTACCAACATTTTATCGAAATATCTTAAAAAGAACGCGATTTTGAGTCGATCAGTATATCTTAAGCTGGGTATTGGATTATTATTTATGGGCATTACAAACATCAGCACAAATCCAATATACCCCCACTATGGTGCTGTAACAAATGAAACAAAAATAAAAGTTTGATTTAGCCCTTAAAAGGCAACAATTTTCTAACACCCAACATTTTCCAATAATTAAAATAAAACAATTCCATGTTTAACTTACCATTTACGAACACAATTTTAATAGATTTTTTTATTATTTGTTGCAAATATTTAACATTTTATGAATGAAAATTTGTTAAAGTTTTGTTTGAATGTGAATTTTTTGTTCCCCCATTTTTGTTTTTGCTAAATAACCACATTTTTTTTTGATTATACAACTCACACTATTCCATTGACAGCAAAGAAAAACGTTTACTTTGCTTTTGCAATGGTTTTGTTTTTGCTTTTAATGGTTGTTCTTGTGTGTTTGTTGCTTGTTTTAGTATTTTTTTCTCTCGTGTGTTTTTCTTCGTTGATTTTTATTTCATCTTCAATGATTCGTGTTTAGATGTGTCATGTTGTTTGTGTGGACTTATAAGGGTATTTTTTGTTGTTGTTGTTTTTGAACGATTGTATACAAATACATACAAATACGCAAACATTATTACATGCTATTGTTGTTATTATTATTGTTATTGAAAACGCAAACAACTTTAAACATTATTTATGAATGAATGCGTAAAAAACTGAGAGCAGTACATACTTAAAACTCACACTGTAAGAGACATTTAAAGGGTAAATTTACTAAATAACTGCTATGAATGAACTCTTTGTAATGTACATACATATAACTAGATTTTTTTTTTATTGCATAATTAAATTATTTAATTAACTAAAATACACCACAAGAAATAATTGTACTAAAACCAATGTTTCCGTATTTTTAACTTATTCTATCCATTAATAGCTAAATGTTCACCTAATAAATTTATTAAAGCCATTAAATTCTATTAAAAAACTTGCTGTTAGAATTTTATTTATAAAAATATAAATTTCTCACCATGTTTTAAATACGTAGTTTTTCTATTTTTGTTGTTTTCTTTTTTTTGTTTAAAAACTAAACAGCTTTAACAATCGAAGTGAAACACAGCAACAATAATAAACAAAAATCTAATAATTTTTCACACTTCCAAGTTAATGCTTCTAAAATATTTAACACTTTACATCGAAATTATGACTTCCGATCTTAAATCCAATTAGAAATAGAAATGTACTTAAAAAAACAACATCCGCAAAGCACTTTTTGTGGAACTTACAAGCAAATACAAATCTGTTGAGTAATATTTAACACATACACATGTACATACATACATATGTATGAGGAAAACACTTTAAAGATCAACATACATATGTACATTAAAAATTATGTTTTTTGTTCTTTTTTTTCTTAAAACTTACGACGACAAAGTATTTCAAAGAAGAAAACTGTAAAAAAGTATTCACATGGATTTAATGGTAAAAACCTTAAGAAGAAATCTTTAAAAAAATATTTAAAAACAAACTAAAAAGTAAGGGTCAAAGATCTTTTAGAAAAACTAAGAAATATTTCATAATAATAAGTAAAAGAAAAGAGAAAACAACCATTAGAATGACAATCTATAGATGTCTACTTCCGCACCACTTCCGTTAAGAGACACCAAAAAGACTGCGCCGGCTAGTAGAAAAAGAAGTAGAGACAAAAATGGTGATTTTGTGATCAAACACACAGAAAAATGAATTAAGTAAAAAGCAACAAACATAGACCTATTGAATGGTTAAGGGAATCAATAACAAAATTTTCCAATATGTACCTATTTAATATACTAATGCAATATTTGGTTGCGTTAGATACATATATGGGCCTTCGAAAAACTGATTTCAACAAACATGCATACATATAGCCGTACATAGTTATATCAACTTCAATATTTCAGAAATTACATTCAGAACTATGTACATACATATATTCTTATATGTATTAAATTGAGCCTGCAGACAACATTCCATCTAATTTATCGGATTTGCCTAATATAAAATTATCTGAGCAGATTAGAAAATATGCACGATTAATGGAAAGCTTTGATTAGAAAACATCCTCGTTTAAATGAAAACTTGGATTAGAAAATATTCCTGATTAAACGAAAACTAGGACAGGAAAATATCCACGAAGTCTGATTTCCATTGTAAAATAACCACAACGAAAGGTAAACTTGGATGAGAAAATATCCACGATTGAAGTCTGACAGAGATTGTAAAATATATATCTACTTGGATTAACGACTGAAGAAAAGCTCATATTGCAAAATATCCACAATTAAAGCCATACTTAGATTGTAAAATATCCACGATTCAAGTTAAACATGGATGAGAAAATATCTACTATTAAAGAAAAACTTGGATTGTACAATATCCGAAATAAAATCCAGACTTGAATTATAAAATATCTACGATTTTAAGCCTTACTTGGATTGTAAAATATCCACGATTGAAGTTAAATTTGGATGAGGAAATATTCACGATTAAAGGAAAATTTGGATTGAAAAATATTCGCAATTAAAGCCAGACTTGGATTGTAAAATATCCACGATTAAAACCTTAATTGGGTTGTAAAATATCCACGATTGAAGTTAAACATGGATGAGAAAATATTTATGATTGAAGGAAAATTTGGATTGTACAATATCCGAAATAAAATCCAGACTTGAATTATAAAATATCTACGATTGAAGCCTTACTTGGATTGTAAAATATCCACGATTAAAACCTTAATTGGGTTGTAAAATATCCACGATTGAAGTTAAACATGGATGAGAAAATATTTATGATTGAAGGAAAATTTGGATTGTACAATATCCGAAATAAAATCCAGACTTGAATTATAAAATATCTACGATTTTAAGCCTTACTTGGATTGTAAAATATCCACGATTGAAGTTAAATTTTGATGAGGAAATATTCACGATTAAAGGAAAATTTGGATTGAAAAATATTCGCAATTAAAGCCAGACTTGGATTGTAAAATATCCACGATTGAAACCTTATTTGGGTTGTAAAATATCCACAATTGAAGTTAAATATGGATGAGAAAAAATCTAAGATTGAAGGAAAACTTGGATTGTAAAATATCCACGATTGAAACCTTATTTGGGTTGTAAAATATCCACAATTGAAGTTAAATATGGATGAGAAAAAATCTAAGATTGAAGGAAAACTTGGATTGTAAAATATCCACGATTGAAGCCAGACTTGGATTGTAAAATATCCACGATTGAAGTTAAACATGGATGAGAAAATATTTATGATTGAAGGGAAACTTGGATTGTACAATATTCGCAATTAAAGCCAGACTTAGATTGTAAAATATCCACGATTGAATCCTTACTTGGATTGTAAAATATCCACAATTGAAGTTAAACTTGGATGAGAAAAAATCTACGATTGAAGGAAAACTTGGATTGTAAAATATCCACGATTGAAGCCAGACTTGGATTGTAAAATATCCACGATTGAAGCCAGACTTGGATTGTAAAATATCCACGATTGAATTTAAACATGGATGAGAAAATATTTATGTTTGAAGGAAAACTTGGATTGTACAATATTTGCAATTAAAGCCAGACTTAGATTGTAAAATATCCACGATTGAATCCTTACTTGGATTGTAAAATATCCACGATTGAAGTTAAACTTGGATGAGATAATATTCATGATTGAAGGACAATTTGTATTGTAAAATATCCACGATTGAATTTAAATATGGATGAGCAAATACCCGCGATTGAATTTAAACTTGGATTGAAAAATGTTCATGTGTAATGTAAGGTAGATAGACAATGATGTTTTGTTTTATAAAGGAAGCAAGTAAATTCATGGCATTCGATACATTGAAGGGTAAGAATGTATTGTTTATGTAATCACCATACAACAATTTGTTAACAATTTTGCCCACAAACGACGGGAATGATGTTTTTTGTCAGCTTCATATATTGGTAACAAAATTAAATCAAGATTCTTTACTCTAGAAAGGAAAAAGATACCTTTAAGTAGCTTTTTTAAGATCGAGCGATAATATTCTATTGAATTTAAATTAATATAGAAATTAAAGGCAAAATATAAATCATTTTTGTCAATCAACAAAGTTTATAAAGTTTTCATAAATTTCAAAATTATTGTTATGATGACAGAAAATGTTTGTTTTCAAACATATTTATATTTAATAACAAGATACTTTTTTGAAATAATTTTTATTTTTTTTTCCTGAAGAAACTACACATAGACGTAGCGAAATATTGAAAATAAAAATTTAATTAACAAAAAAAATACCTTAAACTTGAACAATTACTAATAATATACAACTATTTATTTCAAAAAAGTAACTTGTTATTAAATATTATTATATTAATTACTAAAATATTGATATTAATAAACAAGCTCAAATAAACTATGGGCCCAATCATGAATAAAAAATCCGCGGGAGTTTTTCCCCTTTTTATTTTTTTAACATTGAATTTGTATATTAAAAATGGGAAAAGGGAAAAAACTGCCGCGGAATTTTTATTCATTATTGGGCTGTATAAGAAATTGTTATTATTAATAAATTAATTTGTTTTAATATGAAACAAAAATACCGAAATCCATTTTTAAAATCCCGAATCCTGCGATTTAAAAAAACAGTCCCGTTTGCCAACCCTAGGCAGATCCAAATTGATTTACATATAACCAAAATAGACACAGTAAAATGAGTTTGATATGGCGAACTAAATTTTGGGTATTTATCATTTTCCCATTTCTTATTCCCCCATGGCAACACTAATTCATTAGACAACATACGAGTTTATGCAGGTCATATTTAAGCAATGACGCATGTATGCCATACGTTGAACGGAAGAATAATATATAGTCTTTCTTAGTTTTGTTTGTTCTAAAATAATGTTGCACCATTAATGATGCATGGTGTGATGCACATGCACATGAACATCTTTACATTTCTTTCTTTTATTCTATTCTACTCTATTGTAGTTTTGTATAAATGCATTTATGATTTACTTATTTTTTTTTCAATATAATTATGCCTCAACGCCTTCTCTACAGGCGATTTTCAAAAAAATATATTTGTGTTTTCACTCTCCTCTCATTTTTGTGGTTTGAAAAGAAACAACTGTTGTTAGTTGGTTGGCTGTTGCAAGAAATATGTGTGGATGGTTGGCATTGTTTGTGTCTGTATATAAGTATATGCATGTATGTATAGATTTGTGTAGGTGCCATCTGTTTGTTATCTCTAGTTCCGGTTTTCATTTAAAATGCATCAACTGCATTTTAAAGGTCTATTGTTTATAAACAAAATTTATGTCATTGATAGGGCCTTGTCAGTATAAAAGTAAATTCAATAAGTTTTAAATCATTTCTGGCAAACAATAGATGCCATAAGAAAAACAAACGCACAGATTGCTTATTGGAACAGGTGTTATAAGCGTTTTTTTCTGATTACGACAAGAAATTAAGAGTTTTTGGGAACATTTTGGAAATATTTTAGAGAAAACTAAATCAAAATTGAAAATATATTTATAGGGTTTTATAATTTTTTGAAAAAAAAAAATGTGATTAAAAATTTTGATAAAAGCATCGACATCTATACATTATGTATGTATGTATATATGTAGGTAAGTGGTTATGAGATCTGTTCGTTATGAAGTTTCTTTCATAATTGTTCATAAAATTTTGTTGCTTTAACAATATTTTTGTAAAGGCAACTAAAAAATTTGTTTGTGGAAATCAAGCTTTTTAAATTAAAAGTAATCAATGTAGGTGCTTTCAATTGTAGCTTGTATTTCTTGCTTTAGTTAATTGTAACTACTTTATTTATCTCCAGTTTGTTTTTTGCAATAAAAATGTTTACTTGTGATTACAAAATTTGTATTAGAGCCACAAGAAAATTGTTTGCTTTACATATATTACTAATGCAATTGATTTCAAATGTGACAATCACTAAATTTATTGTAACAATAATAAAATTGTGATTTTCTTAAATATACGACACCATTACTACCCGCTGAGTCTAGTAACACTTTAATATTCTTTATAATTATTGGGTATTATTTTCTTAGTACAAACTTCTAAAGCTGACATTGATTTTTTTTTTAGCCTGATGCAACCATCAATCTGTTTTTTAAAGGTTGTCTTGCATCTGTGACACATGTCTCATTCGTATGCGCTGAGTAGGCGTCTGTAAAAGTTAAGATATTTGTGTGTACAAGTATTTTCCCATAAAAGATCGTTAGTTTTTTATTTGTCTATTTCTTTCTTTCGTTTATGTTATTATTTTTTTTTTGTGGAAGAAAAACAACATAAATTTAATGGTTTTAAATGAGACAGTTAGACAAAACGCCACAGATTGTGTGGAAGTATTTTAAAGTGTTTCGGAAGTAAAAGTATGTTGTTCTTAAGAAAAAGCAAGATAGACTGCAGACAGACAAGAACATAAATTTTACATGATTTTTTTAATATGTTTGTTTGTGTCATTGTAATGGGAATACAAACTGACACCTTAGAAATGTCATAGAAAGTTGTTAAAAAACTTAAATTAGGTTTTCTTTTCGAAACTGAAAAAAGTTGAAATTTTAGCTAGCGGTATAAAAGGAAACAGATACATTTTCCTCAAAGAAGTTAAAATAAATCTGGCCTTAAAATGTAGGGCATAAATTTCAACCCCTTTTTTTACAGGTTTCAATCAATAATTTATTGAAAATTTTCTTCAAACCAACACAACACCCTCTAGATTTTATAACCAAGTTCCCACGCTACTTTCGAACATGTGTACAAATGTTCGTCTAAGGATAATAATATAAAGACATGTGTATATGTTAATATCCTGTATTTCTTACTTAAAAGAGAAATAATAAAATAAATACAATGTAAGACTGCATAATAAGCAGCATAATAAAATAAAAAAAGAGACAAAGAACAGCCAGGAATTTAGGTTTGTTTAGCAGTTTATTACAAGTACAATATAGCATAGCATAGCTGTTGTCCTTAGAAAGGAGCAGAGAGGGATACAATTTAAATAAGGGTTTTAATTTAATAATCTTTTAGGGGAAGCAAAATAAAACTACACAACAAGCAGGTGTTTCCAAAAAAAAAAATACACAACAATATACATACCGAGATTTAAGGACAATCATTTTAAAATTTAGGTCATGTTAGGATACCAAGCAAAACACAGAAGAGTTAAACAATGATTTTGTCAAAAAAAAAAAAAAAATAAACTAGAAATAAAGGAAGAACTTTTAATTCTTATCAACAGGTAGTTCAAATACCAAGCCACATGACAATTGTATTTACTTCCGGATTTTTTCGTGCAAATTAGTTAATAATTTTAATTGTTTAAGGAAGTTAAAGGAGAGCGATCAAGCAAATTGTTGCTTGATTTAGTTTAAATATTTTTAAAAATATTTAAGATAATTTATAACGCTTGAATTTGCTTTTCTTGAAAAGTTCTTGAGTCAATAACATCAATTGCCAGCTATTCTAAATCACTAGAAATTAACTTCTTAATATGAATTCAAGTGACCAGGGAATAGGTTTCCAAAGTGTTGACATGGATCTAATCCTTGTAATTGATAATGATGGAGTCCTGGAAAAGACAAAACAAAAGGGCAATCATCAAAGCTTTAAAGTACCGAATAATTACAACGTTTCTAAACTTTCGCTACAAATAATGTTTAAATAAGGAATCTCTGTAAAAACACACAAATTTCGATTGATATTGCTGATTCGTTGTTGGTAACATTCTCGAAGCTTTTAGTATAAGGCGTTTTTTGCTGCCATAAACTGAGCGACAAATCAACATTTTTCGAATCGTTTACGAAGAGCCGCTCGCGAAAGTTTGAAAAAGAAAAGTTCGCATAATATTCGATAGTTATTAAACTTTCAAATGATCTGGTCAATACCAAATAATTCTCGAAAATTCTCTAAATAATTTTAAAAATAACGAATCTTTGTAACATCATTTTCTTTATAGTTATCTTTCTCGAAGCGTTGAGGTTTTTACCGCCACAACCTGAACGAAATATTTTTCGAGTTGTTTGTAAATATTCGTTCGTGAATATTTGAAAGAGAAAAGTTCCAATAATATGCGATAGTGATTTAACTTAAATGCTCTGGTCAATATCGAATAATTCTCAATAATTTTTCTGAAAATTCTCTATAATTAATTTTCAAAGTAACGAATCTTTGTTAAATATTTTTCGAATTAATTGCGAATATTATAGTTCTGGAATGTGTCGAAAAGTGATTAATTAAAATTATGAGTGATTTGATGGTGATTAAACTTTCGAATGTTCAGGTCAGATTAATTTTACATTTGTTTAATAATCTTCTAATAATCTTCTTGTTATATTGAAGAAATTTCGAGAGTTTTCTTACGTTTTATAAAAGCTGACATAAAAAGTGTAAAACTTAAAACACTCTTTTATTGCATGTTTGTTAAGAACATAAAACAATTTCATGGTCCAACTCAGTGATCTGGACAAAGAGAACATTCCTTATTTTTGCATTCATTTGTAGGTTTGTACAGAAACATGTTCAATGCTAATGTTGTATGAATTTCGTAGACATTCGGCCATTAATGTCAATAAGTGATGAGCACTGGCTTCAGTTAAACTAGTGTATTGAAACAAAATCAGGAATAATATTATTAAGTGTAATAAAAAAGCAGACTTTTTTGGACATTTGTGCTATGTGCGATATTAATTCAATGAATGACCAATTGTTTATGGCTACAAACCAAATTCTAAATAAAATTTAGTAAAAGTTAAAAAATAGAAAACTAACAAAATGATAAATTCTCCGAAAGTTATTCATTTTGTCCATTCATATAGTTATTCCTGGAGTATGAAATGTTTTATTTATCTAAATAGGATAGTTTATAAATGTACTTTATTAAAACAAAAATATACAAGGATTTAGTTCTCTTTTGACACGACCTGGCGGCAGGCATTCTGTCACTAATGAAGGCAAAGTATGGATTGGTATATTAATATGCATATAATTTTCTCAATTGAGTCATTAGTATTGTATAGCTGCATTACTTTTAAAGTGATAAACATGTCATTTAGCATCAATACTATTCAGGGCTGAACGTATCAAATTTTCAAGTCAATAAAATTGATGAATAAAGTTTTAAAAATTATAAATGAAGATGCTCTCTAACACACATATTTATCTATCAGCATTATAAAATTATATGTGCTATATTGTTGTAAGTTGAGTTAATTACACATTCCAAAGTCTGAGATGAAATAAGAATAGTTATAACCCTAATTAACACCTTTTTATGAAAATATAATTAACTTGAATTATTTCTCTGCTGGATTTTCTTTACAATTTTTAACTAAAATCAAGGAAACTACACTGACTAACCTCTGTCCTTATAAATGACAATGTATGAGTGTGTTTAAGAGATAGAAAGAGAGCGACAGAGAGAGTGCATATACAAAATTGTGAGTTGTTTTGACAAAACTCTAAAAATTACTTCCGCTTTTTATATGACGACTATTTGTTTTGTAGGTACATACATATATTTGCTCTTGGTTTTGTTAAACTACAGCTGTTTGCTAAAGAATTTCCGTACAAATTCTTTAATACACCGCACGTTTATTTGTCGTTTAAATCCGGAAGTAAAAAGCGGAAGTATTTAGCTGTAAGATATTAAAAAAAGGTCATAAGGAATAAATATAATTGCTCTCTCTCTCTCTCTCACTCACTCCATGTCTCTCTCTCTCTCTCGCTCTTCCTTTATAAGGTGTCCATACCAAATTTAAGGAAATACGAAAGTAAATGCAATGCACATTATTTTTGTTGGTTTGTTCATCAAAAAGATAAAAATTACTTCCGTTTTGAGCCCGACAAATATTCTAGCATATTTCTACTATTTAAGCATAATGAATTAAATAAAAGACACACTCATTTTGATCCCTTATTAAAATCACATTTTTTTTAACACAAAAAAAGGAAGGTTTTAATAGTTTTTTTTTTAGGATTTACCAGAGGTCTTATTACACTTTATGAAACTATTAAATCTAACAAAACATTTTAAGAGATTTACTAAGCATTAGAACAGATAAAAGACAATGTTTAGTAGACAAGTGTTTTAAGAATGTGAGTGTTTGTTTTAGAGGAATGATGTACTTCCGATGGTAAATTATCATTTCCGGACATCCTGCATACTATTTGAAATCAGTTTGAGGAATATATTTTATATTAACCAGATTGAAATCTAAATAAATTTGTATATGCAAATGTGTAGAAAATTAATTTTGATGTTAAAGCTAAAAATTTTGAAACAAAATCACAAACGTTTTTTTTTCAATAGCAAGTATTGAAATGTATAATATTGTGTTTAAAAATTATAAATGACTAGTTGTTCAGTATGTATCATTGCTCTTTACTCTTGAGCAAACTTTGTAATGACAACAACTTACCATATACATTACTAACAAGTTGTTGCGTAATAGTTGGTTTAAAAGAACTGTTATAATCAGCCATGTTGCAGAGTTTAATTCCGTTCGGATGTAGAATTAATTCTGTATTTTGCTTCTATAGAAAAAGTAAAACGAAACATTTTTTCGAAATGAAGCCACTTTTAATTTGCCACGTAGAATTGTAATTTTAAGCATTTCTAGGTTTCATTACCAAAAAATTGTTCGCTTTACTTTTTCTATAGAAGCAAAATATGGAATTTATTCCACTTCCGAACGGAATTTAATTCTGCATTATGGCTGATTAGTACTTGTTTGATAGTCGTATATTCGATTCTCCATACATGACAAAGTATATATAGCACCGAAATGCTGTGACAAACAACTGTAACGTGGCCTTAGAAAAAAAACGATATAATTCTCATATAGCTAAGACTATTTTAAAAGTAAGTAGGGGTGGTTTGGTCAAAATTGGGGAAGCAGTTTCAAATTATTGAACTTTGACAATTGTAATTTTTTTGTTATTGTTAGCGCGGTACTACCACAAGTCATTTAATACAATTTCAAAATATTTCTGCATCAAAAATTTATATTCCAGATGAAATAGATAAATACACCTAATTCCGTTTTTACACGGTCCTTTTTTAATTTTGGGCTTTAATATTTTTGATTAAATTTAATTTTTGCGAAATAAGTTCATATCGCAAATTTAGAAGAATTCCCATTTTGTGGATAAAATCAAATTTACTGGTCATAGCAATTGTAAATAGCACAAATTTAGGGGAATTTCCCTTTAATGTATACAATCCTTGAACTTTTCATATATTTTTTACATTACTTTTAAGTTGTTTTTCTTTGATAATTATGCTTGTATACATTATGTATACATATGTATGTATGTAATTTAATATTACATAAAAACCTAAATAGTTGATTTAAAAAAATCCTTGTTTTTCATTAATTTCAATAGGTTTTAGAGATAAGGAACCAATCTCCTATTTTGCATACGATCAATGTCTTTTTTTTTGGCTTTCAGGAACCAATTACCGTGTAAAAATAGAATTAGGTGTATGTATATAATGTAAGTTAGTTAAGTTAGAGATGATTTTTTTTTTAATTTAATGAACATTATGGAAGTTATATCAATATGAATTTTACATATGCATCTAACAGATGGTTATCACCAAGTGAAGTTGTTGCTTGAATTATCGAAATTATACAAATACTTACTTCGCGTTAAATGACTTTGAGGTGGAGAAACTTTAAAAGTTAACCTATCTATTCCTTGAATAAATTCTTAATATAATAAATCTTGTAATTTTTAAAATGCTATAAAAATAATGTTAAAAATTTTGCCGTAAATTTTAATATTATTTAAAAAATATGTATTATAAATGTTACCGTGGAGTACATTTAATTTATATTGTTGATGAAAAATCCAAAAAGCTATTTTTCATCCCGGCGTCGAACACTTTCGTGCATTCTGTTCGTAAATTCCCAGTATATTTATTCTCTAGATTAAATATTTCTAAAGGATCGGTCACATTTGGCAAATATTTACTAAAAAAAAAAGCGTATCACTTAATTTAGCACAAATTTGTTTGACGTTGTTTACTCTTACAAGAGTTCTTACAAGATCAAACAGCATCAAATAATTTAAAACTAAATATTTGTTGTGCTTTGGCCTCAATAAGAACAGTTTTTTTTAATAAATAAACGAGTTAAAATACATGTTATTTAGTGGTTACGTCTTTTTCGTACCTTTAATATTTTGCATTTATTATGGTGTAGGGCTTTAAAATTAAATAAAAAAAAAAACGTTAATATTTCTCGATAATAAAAGTTTTACAACTTTATTTCTTTCTTGTACTACCCAGACATAAAAAACACATTGTTTTTTTTTATAAACAACAACACATGTCCAAGTTCATTGGCTTTTTAAAAATTTGCATTTAACTTATATTCGTCAAATATAAAACCGAATCTCATATTTCAATCACAGTTTTAGCTGTTTATAGGGATTTCTGTTGAAAAAAGAAATATTTTAACTAAATATTACATATTTGAGTTTAAATTAAAAATAAAGAACATGATACAGAAGAAACAAATAACCCCACCTTCTGTTTAAAACAACTACAGACAACCTTCATATGAATTTGATATGTTTAGACATAAACTTCACAAGACAAAACTTAAAGCTACACAAAACACACACAAAAAAAAACTTATAATAGTTAACATGAAAAACATTCTTTCTCAAAAGGCTGAGGTCTCTCAATAATGTACAATGTATGTGATGTTTTACATGACAACATGACAACAGATAGCCAACGAGTGAAGTGAGTGGGTCAGTCATTCCAAAAAAAAAAAAAATCTTGAACATGATGTATTAAAGCTTAAATAACCTAATAAAGCTCAAATTACACATGAATTCCCACTAAAACAATGATGAAATGAAGAAATATGTATGTAAAAAAATGTACACACAAAAAAAAAGCTAAGAGAGACCTTTAAAGAAAAGCAAAAGTAAAATATATTTACAAATGCACGTACGAAATGTTTGTATACCAGGGAAAAGGGTGAACCGAATGAAGGAGACATATGTACCTTGATTTAAAAAAAGACTGCTTTTCAAATACATTTTAAACTTGTTTATTTTAAAAGCTGTCTTCTAGGATCTCATTAAAGAACTTATTAAAGCTTTTAGCATAAGAAGCTTTTATTTTAATGCTACCAATGCGCGATGAACTTTCTTAACAGAGCACGCACGCATTTTGATAACAAAATTCAATAATTTGCAAGCGTTGTTCGTTTGTAAGACGATTCATGTTTAAATTATAGACCAAACTGAAGATGTTTGTCAGTGAAACAAAACACGAAACGTGCGTATTTTGCAGATTTAAATATTTAACTTCAAGTTTTTGAAAAGCTTAAAAGTCTTAATAAAGTTCGTGGCAATATTTGTCATAACCTGCATCTCACTGTAAAATTGTCTTAAAAAGTAATTATGTATCTTAAAGCTTTTAAAGAATTTTAACCCATGTTTAATGTACGAGTATGTAGTTAATTTCAAAGATTGCTAGCTTTGAATATTTAACTTAAAGCTTTCGAAGTTTCTTTAAATCCAAAGAAAATCTGAGGCAATATTTATCATAAACCCCAGCACACACTCTAGCATGTCTATCTTAAAAGCTTTTTTTCTGGGACACCCTAAACTAGGTTCTGAATGCATTTTTGTTTGTTTGTTTGTTTCTATTTCTTCTTTTCTTGCAAACAATTCCTAAAGGTATGCACTTTTGGTATGTTGCTGCTGCATTATAGTTGTTGTTTTGTTTTTGTTTTATTTGTGATTTTAGTTGTTTATTCGAATCAAATCAAATTGTATGCATGTCAGACATAAAAGCATTAAATTGCATTTGGCAACGGTTGGCTTAATGCAAAGAATTTCGAATTTCTTGTCGATTTGGTATTTTTTTTCTGTTCACACTACACACATTTGACTGTATTTCAGCAAATACTTACTACGACTACACGCTCAAACAGCGCCAAACAATAACATCAACAAGAAAAACGACAACAGAAAAAAGATAAAAACTTCCGGTGCTATGTACACACACACTTATACAACAAAAATCTTAGGCATTTCTAAGATCAGAAAAAAAACAAACAAAAAAAAAAAATGTTGCATACTTAAATGTATAGAAGAAATTCCTTTATGTCATTTCATCTATGCTTTTGTTGTTAAAACTTCAATACACTCTTTTACAGAGAATTGCAAGTTTATTTAACTAGAAACGGGAGGAAGCCTTTTAATCTTTTTGAAGCTCTTCCTTTGTATTGTTTAAACACGACTTGTTAACTTGAATTTCCGTTTTGTGCAAATACACAGAAAGACATCAACTACTTACACTCACATTCATTTGCACATGTTATTCGTATTTGTTCACTTACAAAAGCTTGTTTTCGTTAGGAGGTAGTTTGAGCAAGAGCGAGAGAGGGGGGAAAGGCAGGAGTTGTATGTAAATGACATTAAGAAGCACTGTCATATTGTTGTCATAAAGTTAAATTTTAAGTGCAGAATCACGTTTCACTTTTTAAGAGCTGCAATAAACCGTGTATGGGTATTTTCCCTTTCAATGGAAATTTATAAGTGTACAGAGAAATTTAACAAATAAAGTGGTTTTAGTTGTTAAATTAAAAAAGGGGGAAATTTGTTTAAGAAATGTTTCAAAAAAGGGGTTAATAAAATGTACTGTATGATTTTAGCTAAATTTTCTTTATAATTCTAAATTCGAGAATTATATTTGAAGCTTTAATTTACCTAGATTAAAGATTTTAAAACTTAAAAGCGATAATAGCTAAGGCGTAGCAGAATTTAAGTTTTTTGAGCAAAACTATAAAGTTTTAGATAAATTTATATGTAATTCTAAATAAGGAAGTTATATTTCAAACTTTTATTAAATTGGAGCTTTTAAGATTTGAAAGCTTTTTGTAAACTCAAAGTTTTGTAAACTAAAAATGAAATTGTTTGTAATTAACATTTGAATTAGTGTTTTTTGAAACTTTTTAGCTTTTAAGATTTATAAGCTTTTTGTAAAGTTAAAGTTCTGTAATATAAAAAGGAAATTGTTTGCAAACAAAGCTTTTAATAAGTCTTTTTTAATTACAAACTAGATTTTTGAGGATTTTATATGTAAGCTTTGAAATGCAAGTTTTTATGTTTTGAGAGATAAGGTTGTGTAAAATAAAAAGAAAATAGTTTTTAAATAACAATTCTAAGTAGTTAAAAACAAGCCTTTTAAAGCTTTTTAGATGTTAGCTTAGAAATAAGCTTTTTTATGATAATAAAGCGATACCTAAATTAAAAAGGCTTATTAGAGGTTGAATCCTAAAAACAAAATGTTTTTGAAAACAAGTTTAAATATACACTTGAAAGCTTTTAAACGCACATCAAATTTATCACGCTTAAAGACAATTTTACAGAAAAAATCTCTATAATTTAAATATTAAACTTAAAACATTCGAAAAGCTCATAAATTGTAATAAATTCCAAGGCAATATTTTTCATAACCAGTGTGACCAGATCTTAATAATAACCAGTGTGACCAGATCTTAAAATGCCCAAAAAAAAATGTGCTAAATTTTTTAAAAAACTTTCTTGAAATAATTTTTTACAATTTGAGGTACGCATAATTAAAAATAAACTTTTTATATAAATAATACAACTTTCAATTCTCTTCTCTTCAGGAGTCTAAATTTAAATACAACTGAGTTTTTAAATATTTTTTTCAGTAATTTTTCTACAAATTTTCATAATTTGTTTACTGTATCAGACCTTAATTAAGTCTTCTGTAATTTGAAAACATTTATTTAATATTTTTAATTCTCATCTAATATAAAAAATT
This sequence comes from Bellardia bayeri, assembly GCA_950370525.1. Lineage (NCBI taxonomy): Eukaryota > Metazoa > Arthropoda > Insecta > Diptera > Calliphoridae > Bellardia > Bellardia bayeri. Next base: position 75,246,543 of record OX493267.1, read on the forward strand.
GAATTCATCGTATTCGAAATCATTATGTTTCCTATTTATTATACCCTACTTCACCATAGTAGGGAGGGTATATTGGCTTTGTGCTGATGTTTGTAATGCCCAAAAGTATTAATCTAACTAACATACAACTTTAAGTATACCAACCGACTCAGAATCACTTTCTGATTCGATTTTATGGCTATCCAAGCAAAGTACAATTTTGAAGATATTTCGATTGTTAAAATTGGTTGAAATTGGTCCATTATTTCAATTAGCCTCCATACGAATGTCCTCTCGAAATAAGGCTTTATTGATCATACATGTGTGATTTATAAACGTATCCAAATAAATTTTGCTACAAATAAGTTGTATATGGTCGATTAATAATTATGCATAGCTCCCATATAAGGTTCAGGTTTCTTTTTTTTATTTTCAATTAATATTCTTAAATTTTAAAATGCTAAAAAATGCTAAACATATTATTAAGAAATGCTAACGAAAAAGCCAATTGCTAAATGTGAAATTTTCCAGCTAAATCAAAATAAAATAATGCTAAAATGGTCACACTGATCATAACCTCTATTCCACATATTAACATATTATAATCTTAAAGCTTTTAAAGAATTTGAAGACCTGTAGGTAATTTTAAAGGTTGCTTTTTTTAAAAGCTTTTTATAAGGTCAAGGTTTTGTAGAAAAAATAGTTAAATTAGTTAAAACAATTGGTTTAATTTAAAGCTTTTTAGATGTTAGTTTTGAAATAAAAAAGCTTTATAAAGAAGGCTACACTTAAAGTTAAGTTTCTGGAATACATTGTTATTATTTCAGACAAATGTTACAAATTTTTGTAACAGTCAAACAATCAAACTTAAATTAAATTAAAACGTAAATTTTCCAAAAATTTATAATTAATATTTAATTTTTTCATAAACCAGTGAATGTTTATTTACCTTAACTCAACGCACCACACCGCCCAATAAATTACATAATTTATCTGAAAATTTCATTTATTTAATTAGGTTTCTGGGTTTGCGTGTGTGTTTTTTTTATATTTTGTGGGCAAAACAATTTAATTTTTACCAAATTCAGTCTTTTTTTTCATCAAAAAAAATCGTAATTTTATTTTTGTTAAATAAATGAAAGAATATTTGTAAACAATTTTTTTTTACAAGAATAATAATTTTCAAAAAAAAAAAAACAAACTACCACAACAAAAACATTATACGTATGTACATACGAGTATATATTATATACACGTATAATAAAAAGGGGCACATTCCATTAAATATTAGCTCATCATCATTATCAGCAACATTAAAAACGTCCACATAACAACAAAATATCGTCATGATCATGGCAATAATAATGATGATCTTCATCATTCAACATTAATTCTTTAGGTTGCACAGTGATTGATTTTGCCATTAAGCTGGTCAATTAATTGGTCATACATTTTTAAATAAATATATTCACCATTTAGATCATATTACGGATACGAGTGCCATCAGTATGCCCCTTTATTTTTAATTCGATTTTTTCTTTATACTTTCTTCTAGTTGTGGTTAAATTCAAATTAGAATTTTCGATGCGATGCATCACAAACATACATCGATGTTGCATCGATATTTCATAAAATACATCGATGTTTTTTATACATCGATTGTTTTTTTTTTCATTATTTATTATTATTATATTTTAAACAATTTTATTTTTCGAGATTAAGGTCAGTTTTTATTTTTTATTATTTCCGATATTTCGCTACACAATGTGTAGCATTTTCAGGGAAACAATAATAAAATTTTGTTATTGTTTAATTAATAAAAAGGTCGAACAATCAGTTAAATAATCATTATTATATTTTCGAAAAATCTTAAATTTATTTTACATCTCCCAATACTTTTTTTCAATACTGTTGAGAAATAAAAGTTTACCAAGTCTTTCACCCCTCAATCTGTTTCTTTGTTGAGTTCGATGTTCCCACTGGAACCGATGTTCCCACCATTGTAAGGTATTTAAAAGCGATCTTGTAAAGCTTGGGAAACTGTGATTTATAATCTTTCCAAATATCCAACGGATTTTCGTTCAGACTTCCAACAGGAGTCCTCAACTAAACTGAAAGTTCATCAGACAATATATCTTCAGTGGTGTGGTCAGCGTTACTTGGTACACATTTCCAAAAGAGCTCTGGTGTATAGTATGGCCAGGAGATGTGCAGCTGTTATTAAAAACAAAGGTTATCCTACTAAATATTAGGATTTAAATAAAGTTTTTGGTTTTGTTGCCTTTACGAGAATAAAATTTGGATTTAGTGCTAAATTGGAAAGGAAACCGCCGAAACACAAAAAATTAATAAAAAATGAAAAGTGTATTGGCTTGGTCTTAGGGTGGTATGTAACACGTTTGAAAAATAAAGGATTTTACAAAATATCTTACAACAGATACCAAGTGTGCTAAACTTGGGCCCACTACTGTATATTAAAACATTTATGCCAGATTTTATGTGTACATGCTTTAGGTTTATCTCTAAGGATTCTATAGTTAACCATAAAAAACAAAACATTATTTGATACCCTCCTCCCTCCCCCTAAGTAGCACTAACATACCACTGTGCAATGTTTCGCTTTTTTTTTTTGTTTTTTTATTAAATTCCAACTCTGCCGCAAGAAGAAAATTTGTTATTTCCTCTTTTGATTTTGTTTGTTTATTTGTGTTTGTCTGTATATATGAGTATTTAGTTATTCCTTCATCAATAATTATGCTTCAAATAATAAAGATTATATTAGTGGTCGCCGTTTGTTGTAAGTAACCAGTGAAGTGAGCGAGTGCCAGCAGAGCCAGTATCAGATCGTGTACCAGTGATAAAAGTGGTAAAAGCATAACAACAGAAGATGTTTGAACATAAATATTTATATTGAAAAAGAGGAAGATCATCAGAAACAGCAACAGAAACAACAGCAGCCACAACAGAACAAAAACAAATTTATATAACATTTATCAACACGCACATGCAGAAAGTAGATAAAGACGACGCATGCAATTTTATACTTGTCGTAATTCATTGCTTCATTCTAACGACAACAAGACTACGACGCATCTTTAGAATCATCTTTAGAATACATCTGTACGTATGTTTGTATGATATGGATATGGTATGAAGGCCTGGCTGGATGGACATCAAACAAGACCATGAATGTTAATGAAAATCGAAGGAAAAAGTTGTAAACATGGAAGCTGATTGTTTTTGTTTTGTCGTTGTTATTAATATTATTGTCGTCAAAGATTTACTGCAGCCTCTCTATGTACAAAAATAAAAAAAAAATATGCCGGATATCCGTTGAAAAACTAAGCAACAAAAATATGAATTATTAACCAAAACGCTAGGAAAATAAAAAAAAACATGACAAAAAAAAGAATGAAAATTAACAGAAAATATAGAATTTTCCTAAATTATAAGATTGTTAGAAATAATAACATGCAATCATGCCCTTAAAGTTTAATAAACCTTGGTAGCAAACATTCAGGTTTATTATGAAATTGAAAATGTTTAAAAAAGAATCAAACTCTTTCAGAATAATAGTAAATGTAGGAAAATTTAATGTTATTAGTTTGTTAGAAATAACATACGAGGTCTGATAAAAAAATAACCGTTATTTTAATTTTTTTTTTTAAGTATTTATTTACTCATCAATAAATATCTTGGTTTTTCACAATTCTGTGCGTTTCTGACGAATTGCTTCGCGCAAACGGCGCATAACTTCAAGGTATTGACCGTACGACCTTGTGGCAAGAATTCATTATGGACCACGCCATTGCAGTCGAAGAAAACAGTGAGCTCTTGGCTCTTCTTGACGCTTCCATTGGCATGATTGGGCTTTGGTTTTAATGTCATAGCCATACACTCATGATCCGTCACCAGTTATGACCTTTTTGAGGAAATCTGGATCGTCGTTGATGATGTTCAACAGCTCCTTAGCAATGTCCATGCGATGTCAGAACTCAATTCCGATTGAAAGTGGTTTTGGTTCCGTAAATTGAATCTTTAAAAACAAAAAACGATTTTTTTCGGAATGAAACCACTTTAGAATTTTATTATTTCATTGTTTTTTTTTTTTAATTATCGCATTCATATTTAAATAAAATATTAACAATTTCAAAGTTGATGTCAGCAACAAGAAAACTTTTGTCAAAAAAAAAAAAAAAATTACAAAAATTAAAAATATTTACACAGCACTGGAATATGACAGAGGATCAGATGCATTCCTTAAATTTCTTCTTCGTAGCTTTTCAACTGCGTTTTGATGTCTATGTTCATTTAAATTTCCGGCAAATTCCGGGCATTTTTAAAAAATTTTGTTCACTTTTACTTGAAATTTCTTTGTTAGCGCTGTTTTTGTTCGCTTTTGTTATACTTTATATTACAAAAATCACATATTTAAGTTTAATACCGAGATTTAAAAATATTTTGGGAATGAACAAGATCGCTCGGAATCTAGAGAATGAAACTCTACTCGTAAAAACGATCGATTTGCAAATACGGATGTGAAACCATTCCGATCGAATTAACTAAGTAAAAGAACGAAGGTCTGTTTCGAGCAAAATCTTCTAAATCTTTGACACATTTTGAAATTTCCGCATTTGGGCTTCAGAGAATCCACTTGTGTTAGTAGAAAATCAATTGTGTGGTGCTAAAGATATAGACCGTACTTCTTCGAAAATGAGACTGTTGAAGCAGAGATTGTCGTTCCCACGACAATTAAATGATCGCTTCGGAACAAACTGAGTCTCAAAGTTAGTCAACTCAGCGACTGCTGTATCAATTGAAAATATTTTACCAAGGAAACAACTTTCGACAATAGCAGCAACAAATGGTGCTCGATATCGCGTCAGAGTTCTTTCTGTGTAAACTGTATGATATTAATGTGGACGAGTAGAGTTTCAACAAGATGGTGCTATATGAAACATTTCCTGGTTGAGTGCTCTCTTGGTTCTTTGATCAAAACTGACCCCCCTAGTTCAAGTGTTTTAATACTATTTAATTTATTTTTATTGATATTAGATAAAGTTAAAGGTTAATATTATCAAACCCTTAAACAGCAAAGATATGTTCCATCCAGGGTTACGAAAATACTAAGTTGGCGCCTTTCTTTCACAAAAAATTGATCCAATGTTTGCTAGACAGGTTTTTTTTTCAACATAAAATAAATTTCCCTGTAGCAATTGTCTGTATTACTAATCGTTGGATAATGCTTTACTTTACTTTTTATGTCATCAAATAAGAAAAGAGGCAAAACAAAACGACACAAAGCGAGGTACTTTTGTATAGTCAATTCATTTCAATCAAACTATATGATCAGTATCGTTTGGGTCTGTTACTTGACCAGTTGCACAGTGTCTAAAATTAATCAGTTTTAAAATATCGCCATGATAAAGTGACAAATAACTTTCATGGAACCAATACCTTTGTAAATTAGATTTATTTTAAAGTTGTGCAAACAAATTAACACCGTTTGAGAAAATATGAAATAAATATAATTGTTCAATTCACAAATAATGTTGTAGTGTCGTAGGAGTTGTAATTTCTATATAAAGATTTTGTACAACATTTAAGACATTTTTACATACGTTTTTCGAATGTTGTATGAAAGTTTAGGTGTTGCCAAAAGTTGAAATACACATCTCCACATAAAAATTACTCATTTTAGATTGAAACAAATCGTAACACTCAATTCATAAACTGTGATTGACAAATTTTAAACAAAAAAATAAAATTAATAAACAAACAATTTAATAATTTGTTGAAAATTCTATGGTATGTTTTAATTTTGGAAAATGTTCATATTTTATGTAAAACATACGGCTTTGCTCAAATCAGTTAGTTGTATCATACAATGTACAACATACAACATCACTTGTAAATTGAACTAATGTTTTTTTTTCAAATACTTCAAACAAAGACTACATTTTATAGAGTTTCAAATTAAAAGGGTCTTTATTAAAGCTAAAAGCTAAGTTATCCTAAAAAAAAAAATTTTATTAAAATCAAGTTTTTTAAAATAATTTTGTTTTAATAAATAAAAGCCATTATTCTTTTGAACAGCCAAAAACTTTAAATTTATTAAAATTATATTAGTATTACGTTATTTGAAATTATTTTCATTCTTATTTCATTTATTTTATGAACTCGTTTGGGTCACAATAAAATAAAATTTGTTTAGTACGTGATGATAATGGACTTTTATCTTTTTAATTTTGTTTTTTACTTTCATCTGTCTGTCTGTTTCATTCTCTGGTCAAATTAAGTGCCATTAATGATATTAATGCAAACACCAGAGCAGCCTTATGCGAGCAGCAGCAGCAGTAGTTTTAAATTAACAGTTTTATTTATATTTGGGAAACAAACATAAATGAGTTTATGTTTGGAAAAGATGGTATGTAGCAGCAACAGCACAATTTAAGCTACCGGTGTTACGTCTCAAATCATATAATGACCATCATTAATATATGAACTCGAAAAGCATAGTGGACAGACAGACAGTAAGTCATTCCAAAGCAACAGTAGCAACAGCAACAGCCGCAACAGAAGAAAACATAATTTATTTATAAATATATTTTTTTAAAGAAGTTTTTTGGAATTTTTATGATTTCTTTTTTTCTTTTTTTTTTGTATTGTAGCTTTTAACATTTTACACTGATCAAAATAATGTTCATAATGATGTTGTTGTTTGTTAATTTACTGGAGTTATTTTTTTAAGTTTTTTGGGTCGTTTTTTTTCAAAAACTTTTTATAGTTTTTTGTTTTGTTTTTGCTGTGGTCATAAAATTTTAAACACAATAAAATTAAGAAAGAAACAAAAAACATCATTAAATACCAGACACTTTTCAATTTAATACACAATCAATACACAGGCATCAACACTTAATCTTTGTACGAGTATGTATGTATGGTATGTTTAGCTGGAAGCATGGTTCGATGGATGAATGGACAGATAAATAAATATTTAAATGGTCGAGTGAATGAATGAATGATTGAATTCGTTTTAGTATGTTGTACAGTAAAAGATATTTAAAAATGTTTCAAAAGAAATTTAGTAAATTCTTTCAGTTTGAAGAGTGGAGTATGGATTTATTTTACGTTGTCTTTTTTTTTTTTAATAAATTATAGGTACCTACCCGTTTTTCTATCAAGTGATTATTTTTTGTGTTGATTTCTATTTTTAAAGTGTAATTTTTAGTTTAGTTGGGGTAGTAAAACCCTTTTAAAACATACATATGTATGTTATGGGGACACATTGTTAATCTATCTTTTTATAACAGACCTTTAGAAAATGTAAAATCTAATTTTTCTTTGTAAATTTGTAAATTTTTAAGGAGACTTTTTTAACAGAACAGGTTTGAAAACAGAAATGCTAAGAAAATACTAAACAACTATTTTTCTAGAATAATAATACCTTAGAGCAGTGGTCGGCTTTCATAACCACCAGTAAACAGGTTCCAGAGAGAATGTTTAGAAAATACTAAACAAATATTTTTCAAGAAGAATAATGACTTAGAGCAGTGGTCGGCTTTCATAACTACCAGCGGCCGCAGCAACATAGAGTTCATAAAAATTAAATAAAAATAAAAAAAAACATTTTTACAAATTACAGTAGAGAAGAAAAGTGCATAATATGTTATTATAAACCATTTTCGTTGTTCTCTACAAGTCGACCACTGTCGGCAAAAAGTTGAAAATTTAAATATTAATGAAGTGCAAATTTGCCTCATCCAAAGACATCGGCATGCTAAAGGCAGGTGTCTGTCTTTAGACTTTTTTAAATGTAGCTATTTGAAGTCCAAAGTGCCTAAAAAACCCGTGTATTAAAGAAGTCATATATAAATTTATGAATAATTTACAATATTAAAGAAATTAGTAAAAGTTATCAAGTTGTTCCTCATAGTGCCACAGCATTTTAATTTACACACAAATATGGAAAATGTGAAAGTTTATTTACAAACGACTGACTATAAACTCTTAGAAAACTAACTGCTTTATGGCCAACAAAAGATCCTCAGATTAAATAACAAATATGTAAATCTAATTTCACTTTACGTCATTATTTTGTAACAAATTTAGTTTATAGTTAAAAACATCCTTATAACAACAGTTGTCTTTTTTATCTCCTTTGCAGGACTCTGAAGATGATCTACCCGTTTGTGCGCCCAATGCCGTCTGCTCGAAAATCGATTTATACGAAACGCCCTGGATAGAGCGTCAGTGTCGTTGTCCCTCCATTAACCGGGCGCCCGAAATAGTCATACATCATCATCACAAGGACTCACATTCACACAACAATCACAATTCCGAGAAATATCACAGTTACTATGAACACACAAAAAGTCTACATCAAAATAAACATTTGCTATTAGAAGCTGCCGGTTTTGCTGGGGATAAAAAATATGATAATATACACTTGAAAAAATTAATGCATAAATTGGGGGCAGTCTACGAGGACGATATTAAATTACCCTCAGACTATGTGCTGCATGAAGAAAACTCAGCCTTGGCTAGCAATGAGGAGGGTGTTGGTTCGTTATTGTATTCAGATGATATTAATAATAATGAATATCCCCATTTGGCCATGAAGAGACAGCAACAGCAGCAGCAGCAACATTTGTTTAGTAATTCAGCACATATGAGGCATTCGGGTCATATGGGCCATCAGGAGAAACTGACATATATAGGTGGCTGTCCCAGTGGTTTGGGAGTGGAAGATGGCCATACGATTGCCGACAAGACCAGACATTATAAATTGTGTCAGACTGTTCATCGGCTGCCGGTGTGTAGGTAAGTGTTGGAGGATTTGGCTTGAATTGGGTAATTTTTACTTATGGTTATTTTTTTTTTTTGGGTTTTTCTAGACATTTTCGTGATTATACTTGGACTTTGACTACGTCGGCAGAAATGAATTCAACAGAGCAGATTGTTCACTGCCGTTGTCCTAAAAATTCAGTGACATATTTAACGAAGCGAGAGCCCTTGGATGATGGCAATTCGGGATATAAATATTTGTTTGCGTGTTCTCCTTTAACGGTAAGTTAAAATATTTATTAAAAATTTTGCCAGTCACATAAAAATGCATTTGTTCAAAATAAAAGTATGGTACATTTTGAAAAAAGTACATTTTCAAAAATAAATTACAACAGGACCTTTTTAAAAAACAATATTTGTAAAAAGTGCTTTTAAAAAAATAAAGTAAAATAAAAAAAATACTTTTTTAATGCTTTTTTAAATATAATTTTTGGAAAAAAGTACCTTTGCTAAAATTTTTTTCAGAAAGTATCGTTGAAAAACTAAATTTTTTAAGAAATTATTTTTTCCAAAAAGTAATTTAAAAAGACTATTTTTCAAATAAGTACTTTTTCATAAACTTTTATATAAAAGTGCATTTTAAATAAAATAGCCATGAAAAAGTTCCTTTTCAATAAAATACCCTTCACTTTTCTATCAAATACTACAAGTATTTTGGAAGAGTACGCTTTCAATAAAATGCTTATTACGAAAGGACGTTTTCAATGAAATATATTTTTCAATAAAATCCTACAAAATCGTACACTTTTAACGAAATTATTTTTACAAAAAGTACCTTTTCAATAGAATATTTCCTACGAAAATATGTTTTCAACAAAATACATTTTACACAAGTGCATTTTCAAAAAAATCCTTTTTGCAAAAGTACCTTTTTTAAAAAGTACTGTGTATAAAAGAACATTTTCAATAAAACACTTCCTAAGAAAGTATGTTGTCAACAAAATAATTTTCACTAAAGTACCTTTACAAAAGTACGTTTACAAAAGAACCTTTTCAATAAAATTGTTTTTACAAAAGTGCCTTTTCAAAAATGTTTTTTTTTGCAAAAGTAACTTTTCAAAAATACATTTTTATACCCTACACCACAATAGTGGGGAGGGTATATTGGATTTGTACTGATGTTTGTAACGCCCATAAATATTGGTCCAACACCCACCTTAAAGTATTCCAATCGACCCAGAATCACTTTCTGAGATATATACTGACGGAAGTCATGGCAATACATTTTTGGATGATCGGTCCATAATATGTAATATCTCCCATCTCATTTCTGAAAAACTATATGACATATATACTGGATGTAGGGTATTATATGGTCGGGCTTGGCCGACTATACTTTCTTACTTGTTTAAAGTAGCTTTTAAAAAATACTTTTTTTATGTACAAATATACCTTTTTAAAAAAATCTTTGCAAAAGGACCATAAAAGCTCTTTAAAAACTACTTGCATGAAAAGATACCTTTCTAGAAAAGTACCTTTTAAACAGAAATTTGAAATTTATGTAGAAATTTCCAAAGAAATTTAATCTTTGTTAATCTAATTTAACTAACATTTATTCCCTCCGTCCTTTGCAGCGCCTGAGATGTCAACGCAAGCAGCCCTGTAAATTGTTTACAGTAAGAAAACGACAAGAATTCATAGACGAGGTCAACATAAATGCCCTGTGTCAGTGTCCCAAGGGTCATCATTGTCCCAGTCATCATACGCAGTCCGGTGTTATAGCCGGTGAAACATTTTTGGAAGACAATATCCAAACCTATTCCGGCTACTGTATGGTCAACGATTGATTCCAAATAGATTTAACAATATTTTGTAAAAATTTAACACATACACACACACACACAAACCCACAAAAATCCAAAATAAACTTCTTTGTTGTCATAGACATTCGTTAAGTTTTAAGTTTATGATTTAAGTTACAAAATAATTAACAAATTGCAAATAAAAGAAAAAAGAAAAGCGAAAAATTTATTTAAATTGTTTTAAACAGGTTCAAAATATTGTTTAAGTTTATTTTTTTATTTAATTTTTTATTAAATACTAATTTAATGTTTTTTTTTGTTTGTTTAATTTTTCTGAATGACTGAGCCGCCAGCCAATTGAGTCTCATTCTAAAGCAAAAGAAATTGAATTGAATGATATAAAATTAATCTTTAATTAAAAAAGATTTACAAAACACTATTATTAATAATTGTAAACAACCAAATTTCTATCTAATAAGTTTTATTTTATAATTGTAATTTTTATTATTATTATTTTTTGTATTAATGTTTAAGGGTCACCAACAAAACAAAGTCTTTTTTAAGGAAACCAACAAAATATTTATATTTATTAAAAATTGTAAATATTATAGATATTAACAGTATAAATTATAGTTACTTTTTTAAATAATATTAAAATAAAAAAAAAAAAAAACAAACACACAACAAATGCATGTATAATAACTTAACATTAGCTGTAGCAAACAAAAATAATTATAATAATTAAAAGAACAAAGGAAACATTTTTAAAAAACAAAATAAAAACAATCAACTCTACGAGTGCCAAAATCTTTATGTAAATGAAATAAACGTTTTTAAATGTTTTTATATGCGGATATTTTCAGGAGAAAATATTTTGAAATTAGTGTTGGTTTATGGGATAAACTGTCTGGGAAGTTTAGTTAATAGAAAAAAATTGTCATAAGTTACACCTTATACCATTCATGATTAAAATTTAAATTCCCTATCACATGTGTTTGTTTACAAAATTTTGCTAACCCTACATTGGCACACGTACACTATAAGCTTATTTGTGTGTTTTACTACAATGAGGATTTCTTTCTTGCTTTGTTGTGATCCCAGAGATCAAACTTAAATCATTTCCTGTTTAGCACTCTCATTACGCAATTTCTTAAATGTTTATGATTTTTTCTTTTAACTGCTGGCTAACCAACACAAATATAAATATGATAGTATCATGCCCATCACTGCTTTATACGTATGTTAAGAGTGTTTGAAAAATTATAAAAACGGCTTCTTCATTTTCAATAATGCGTAGAAGAAAATTTAAAAAATAATAAGTCCCAATTTACACCCAGCAATTTTCATTGAAAAGAATTGACTGACTTCATAAATGCAAAGAAATTTATTTTTTAGGCAACACTTCTTTGTCAAATAATGGAATGACGCGCAAACTTAGTTTTTTTTCTCTTGTGTAATTAAATATAACTTTTTGCAAATTTTAATTAAATCCGCAATTTCTACCACAAATTAACTTGTTTTTAGTTTTGCCGCCAAGAAAAATTTAAAAATAAAATTTACTAACCGCAAAAGAATCACAAATGAAAACAAATTTGACAAATTGAAAAGTAATGATATGCAATAATGAACTTGCGGCATCGCCAAAACTAAGTCTTGTGTATTGATGAACAATAAGCATTGCAGCATTACATTGCAATCTGTAGTTATGAAGTCAGTCATTGATATATTTTTTGTTTTAAAATTTCTTCGGTGTTCACACAGCAAAATTTTTGTTGCTTAAATTGTTCGTATTTTTATTTGAGAGCATACACACATTTGTAGACATATAACTATTAAATACGAATAAGAGAGTAACAAGAATGGCTAGTACAATCAAGTGTGTAGTCGTCTTATCTTCCCCTCATCCCGATGTCTAAGAGGTAATCAGTTCAGCTTAAAGAATTACTTCGTGTAAATTGGGTCCAATTATTTATTACTATTAAACTACTTATCGTCTTATGGTGTATCTAAGCTTTCTAGAAATTTCTTTAATGGCCTTAGTAAAGAATGATATTAATAATGGGTTTTGCAAAGCACTGCACTTTATTTGAAAAGTAAATTATTTTAAAGCTTCGAAAAGAAAGAATAGCTATGAGTGAAATTGCAATACTAATAAATTGATCCAAAACAAAGGTTTTTCAAGCAATTCACAGAAAAGTCATGAGGGTTTCATAGCAGATGACAGAATAAATGTTGCAGAAGCATACTAATTGCTTACCGAAGCTTATGAATTTATGAATGAATTTGTTCTATCGGTTTCAACGTGTGAGACATGGTTTTTCTGCTCAGAAGTGGTGATTTTGATATTGAAGACAAAGATCGCAAAGGCCAGCCAAAAACGTTGAAGACCAAGAATTGAAAGCATTAATCAAAGAAGATTGCTGTCTAACTCAACAAGAGCTTGCAAAATTCTTGGTAGCTAATCAAGCAGCAATTTTGAAACCTTTATTTAATGTTATTACCTGCCTTTTTGGCTTAAAGTAACGGCGCACTCAAACGCCGGTGAACTCGTCTCGGCACCGCCTTGTATGTCCTGCAGTAATCGCATAAGTGCCAAGGACTACCGATCAGCGGATCCGGACCGGGAGAAAAACATGCACCCCTATCGTGAATAAAAATTCCACATGAAATTTGTTCCCGTTTCACATTTTTCCTATTAAAATTGAAAGTTAAAAAAATAAAAGGGAACAAATTTCATATGGAATTTTTATTCACGATAGGGATGATGGTTTTTTAGAAAGGAAAATTAATTTAAGTTTCTTTTTTAATTTACTTTTCTTAAATATTATTTAATGAGCAAAAACTTGTTGCTCAAAAATATTCAATTGCTTTTTTTTTGTTACAAAATATTAAAATATTTCGGCAAACTTATATATTAAATTTCATGTAGACAAGTCTCTAATTTAAATTACATATTTAGTTATTTACGATCTTGATAAATTATTATTTACGATATTTATAAACATAGTTTAAATATGCAAAAATATATGTACATTTAAACGTTCCTTTTGTGTTTAAAAGCATTTCACTCACTACTTAACATGTCACTTTCAACTTTTATTACAAATCCCATAAAGCACTGTATAAAAATGTTTTCCGCTTTTTGTAAGCGCCCTAGGGTAGGCTAAAGTTTTAAAACATACATTAATGCCCACAAATGGCATGGATGTTGTCTGCGCTAAGCAGCTGTGAATTATCATAACAAAAACAGGAAACATAAAAAGAGAACGTTAAATAAACTCATGATATTAAACGTCAAATATTTAATTATACATATGTATACATACATATGGATATGTTATGTATAATTATTACAGAAATGGTTTAACATGGTTTATATATGGTGCATTTCATGTCAAGTGACCCAATTTTAAAATCGATGTCTTCCGATTTGGATGAAATTTGCACCAAGGTTACTACTATTGGATAGTAGGCCAGACACAAATTTTTAGCTCTATCATTCAAGAACTGCCGGAGTTAGAGGGGGTCAAAGTTGGACAATTTGGTCATGCAGGGTTTTTTTTAAATGAGTGTAACTTTTCACCTATTGGTCCTAGCAAAAATTGGCCAAAGGACTTTAGCTTTAGCTATTTCTTCAATCATTCCAAAAATATTTTTTTTTAATTTTTAAAAAATTTTTTTTTAAATTTTTTTTTTAAATTTATTTTTTTTTAAAATTTTTTTTCAATTTCGGCCCTTTTTTTTTCTCAAAAGAAAGCTTATACAATTTACTTTAAGGCCCATATAGTCCCATAATGGGATGCGAGTGGGATATCTATCAAAAAAAAAAGCTAAAAATGAAGGCAATAAATAAGAAGGAAGAAAGATTGGTAATTTCAAAATTTATATACTAATTTTATTAAATTATTTATTATTATTATTGTAATTTAGTATTATAAGTAATAAATAGGAAATAAAATGAGAATAGTGCATATGGTAAAAATTTAAATAATTTCTTCTTTGAGTTGCAAATTTTTTTATAGATACCCCACTTACATTCCATTAAGTGACCACAAAGCTCTTAAAGGAAATGGTATAAAGTTTCTTTTAAGGAAAAATAAAAAAAACTCCATTTTGAAAAAAAAAAAAATAAAAAAATGGGGGAAAATGAAAATTATACATGCGCCAAATGTTGAAAAATTCTATTCTTGAGTTAAAAAATAATTTTTTTTGATAGATATCCCACTCGCATCCCATTATGGGACTATATGGGCCTTAAAGTAGATTGTATAAGCTTTCTTTTGAGAAAAAAAAAAAAAAAGGGCCGAAATTGAAAAAAAATTAAAAAAAAAATAAATTTAAAAAAAAAATTTAAAAAAAAATTTTTTAAAAATTAAAAAAAAATATTTTTGGAATGATTGAAGAAATAGCTATCTAAAGTCCTTTAGCCAATTTTTGCTAGGACCAATAGGTGAAAAGTTACACTCATTTAAAAAAAACCCTGCATGACCAAATTGTCCAACTTTGACCCCCTCTAACTCCGGCAGTTCTTGAATGATAGAGCTAAAAATTTGTGTCTGGCCTACTATCCAATAGTAGTAACCTTGGTGCAAATTTCATCCAAATCGGAAGACATCGATTTTAAAATTGGGTCACTTGACATGAAATGCACCATATGTATGTATATAAAATCTTTGAAGTGAAAACAAATTTAATTTGTTAATTTTGTAAAAACAAAAAGTTAAAGTTTAGGGTTAATAAATGCAAAGAAGTGGATATGTTTTACAAAATTAAAAAATTTTAAAAATAAAAATGCAAAGAGTATGATTAAACAATAACAGTCAGAAAGCATATCGCACCCTAAATACAAAAGGGTCACAACTCAAAATTTTCCAAAACTTACTTTTTTCCATAAATTAATTCAGAGTACACAGACTACACTATTGCAAACAATTCTATCACAAAACTATCTTCTTTAACTGGGAAAATACAGTTATGTAGATATATTTTTATGTTAAGTGTGTTGCTTGTGCACGATGCAGTTTTTTGTCTCTCCTGAAAATTTTAGTATTTTGAGTTGTGACCCTTTTGTATTTAGAGTGCGATATATATTTTTGAAAATTTTTTCAAGTTGTCTGTTTTTTTCTTTTATACTTTTTATACGGAATACTTTTCGTAGTTGAGATTTAAATCGTTACTATTTGGTATGAGAACAAAAGAAACAAAAAAAAAAAACAAAGATATGACATGACATTTTTATGATTTCTAGTTAAAACCAAAGAAATTAAAAATTATTTTAAACTAAAACTAAGAAAACTTGACTTTGTGTGAAAATTGTTAAATAATTGAACATTTTTTCATAAAAACATATCTTAAAAATGTTTAATATGTCACAGCAAATGAATCTATCCAAAGTAGCAATAGCAAAAAAAGTTTAAGAGCAGTAGTTAATAAAAAATGTGAAAAGCATAATCAGTCTATAACAACATTTCATTACAAATATTTCCACACTTAAAAATAGAATTTTAATTTGAAGAAATTGCAAGACAATAAGTTAATACTCCTAATATTTATTTAAATAAAACCTACACTAAAATTCCTAAATAATTTGTATTTTCATCAAAACTTCAAAATGTTTCTTTTAATTATTTACTTATTGCCAATGCAATTGAAATGATAAACGTTTCTACAGATCTGTTCAATGCCGTCATTCACTCTCTTACACCTTCAAAATCAAATCATTACAATTTGATGTGCTGCTTTTCAAATAAATTTATCTATTGTAAACAAAAATATTAAATAAAAAATAACATACGAAATGCCATTCAGTTGCTCAAACATGTCTAGTCATGACCAAGAGGCTGCCGAGAGATCACAATCATGATACGAATATTTGTGAAAGATGATGATCATGCAACTGCTGCTGCTGCTTCGTCTGTTTTCATACAGTTCACAAGCGAATTCTGTCATTTTAATCGATATTTAAGTATTTTATTTATTTTAATGAAATTAAACATGACAGACCGACAACCAACTTAATAAACACAAAAACAATAGATAAATTGTTTGCAAGATCACTGTCCAGTAAAATGTGATTGTGTCTGATCTGTCAGAGTAATTTCTTTCAAAGCAAATAATATGGAAAAAGAAGAAACGAATTAGTTGAGGTTCAACATAAATGCATATTTCAGTTACGCTATATGGAAAATTTTACATTAGAGCAAAATAGTTATAAGCAATATGTTTCCAAAGCGGTCACACAAATTCCAATAACGAGCTAATTGTTATGTGGAAACCTGAAAGGTTAATTCAAAAGGCCTAAGGGTTATAGCATTTTTCAGATATGAAAAGGAAAAATCTTATTAACGTAAAAAGGAACAAGTACTAAAAGAAATAAAGATATTGGTCAATGGTTAAGAATAATAAAAATAATTTTTAATGATGAATCACTCAACAGTTTTAATAGAACAATAATAAAATTTGGGGCCAGAAAATTCATAAATTATACATTTTTATTTAAAATTATAAATAATAATAATAAATAGTTTTACTTCGAATTTTAACTGACTTTGGTATACTTTTATTTAATCATTTACATGTTACTCAAATGTTTTCGAGGCACTCCGTAGTGTGTTTCAAGCAGCTGAAAGTAAGCAAAGACACAGTAAATTTAAGCTAAGACACGCCATTTTGACCAGATCCTTATTTCACAAAAAAGAAACTTCCTCAGAACTATTAAATTTGATAAATTGAAAGACTCATAATAAGCAAATTGACAGCTACCACCTATTTGTCAATTACAAGGCCGCTTTTGATAGTCCTACACGTGCAAAGGTGTTTGATGCCACGTCTGAATTAGGAATACCTGCAAAGCTGATCAGGCTATGCATGATGACCTTAACTGATACGAAATCATCAGTAAAAATAGGAAGGGATGTCTCAGAGCCGTTTATCACCAAACGAGGTTTCAGACAGGGCGACAGTCTGTAATGTGACCGCTTTAATATCCTATTGGAAAATGTCATACGTGACGCAGCAGTGAATGGAAACGGCACTATTTTTACTAAAGGCCATATGCTGCTCGCATATGCCGATGACATTGACATCATGGGACGAACATTGCGAGACGTCACTGCTGCCTTTGCTAGTATAGAGAAGGAATAATTAAAAATGGGTTTGGCAGTAAATGAAGATAAGACCAAGTTGATGGTTTCAACGAACAGAAAATCCACTAGATTAGCCAAATCTGTGAGAGTTGATAACTACAACTTCGAGGTAGTAAATGAATTTATATATCTCGGTACCGCCATAAATAAAACAAACAACATCAGTTTGGAAATAAAACGAAGAATTGTACTTGGTAATAGATGCTATTTTGTGCTAAGCAAACAATTTAAGAACAAGGCCCTCTCTCGGCAGACAAAGCTTAAACTCTACATGTACGATACCTGCGTTAATATATGGCGCAGAAGCATGGGTGCTTACTCAACAAGATGAAGCGGCGCTTGGTGTGTTCGAGAGAAAAATTCTTCGCAAGATATA
The DNA here is from genome assembly GCA_950370525.1 of Bellardia bayeri. Taxonomy (NCBI): domain Eukaryota; kingdom Metazoa; phylum Arthropoda; class Insecta; order Diptera; family Calliphoridae; genus Bellardia; species Bellardia bayeri. The sequence continues at coordinate 75,264,632 of OX493267.1, forward strand.
TGAACCAATCTGCGTAAGTGGAGAATATGAATATCGTACGAACCGAGAGCTATATGAACTGTACACCGACATTGATACAGTAAAACGTGTCAAAATACAAAGACTTCGTTGGCTAATGAATGAAGATGCTTCAGCAAAAAAGGTGTTTGAATATGATCCTGTAGGCAGGCGAAAAAGGGGACGACTGAAACTCCGCTGGGAGAATCAAGTCCAGGAAGGCATTTCCAAACTCAATGTTAGAAATTGGAGAAGAAGCGCAGAAGACCGAAGCGCCTGGAAAACTATTTTAAGTTCGGCCAATGACCCACAAGGCCAGTTAAGTAAGTAAGTAAGATAAATTGAAGTTGATAAGTGTCATTTGCAAAGTTTTTAAAACTTTTATATTCTCTTTATATTTTATTCAAAGTGCAAAGTTAATATTGAAAAGAGTAAAGGTCGATCCATACTGTTTTCGACGTTATAATAGACGGCTTATTTCAAAACACATTTTGGAGGCCCGATCACGCCAGTGGTATTGATAAAAAGATTTTTTATGATGGGTTGGGATGGATGGGATTTTCTTGTGTTTGTGGTTGCGAGGATGGCACAATAATTTAAAATGTTACGCCTATATTACACGAGGAAGGATATGTGGACCAGCATGGAAACCATTTATTGAATGTTATGATTATATGTAGGCCAGCCTACACATTTTATTGTATTAATACAAGTGTTTATTTAACAATGCATGATGTGTATTTCGGAATGTTGTTGTTTTGGCTGATAGTGGTTACTGACTGAAAAAGTTGAAATATCGATAATTTCAATCGTTGCCACAGAAAAAAATGTGGCATAATGATTCGTCTGTGAACATTACTTTATTCCAGAACTCTTATACTGTAAATATATTTAATATACGAATCCAAATATAACATATTTGGATCTGATGGCCGTTCAAAAGTATGGCGTAAGAAAAGAGAATCTTTACATAGAAAAAATACGAATGTGGTGCTGTTATGTTTTGGGGCTGAATATCCTCTTAGGGTGTTGGAAATCTCGTTTTTATTGAAAATACAATGAACCAGCATGTTTATTTTGAAATTTTGAAAAATAATCTGCAGGAAAGAAGCTTACAGCCCCATAATGTAAAATGTGGATCTTGTATAACACCCCACACATGCTAGTTACACCACCACAAAGTCGCGACCTAAATCCCATAGAGCACATGTGGAAAAGTGTGGAAAAACATGTGCGAAAGCATGAAATTAGCAGCAAACACCAACGCTTCTAGAAGATTGGAATAAACTAAGCGCTGAGACAACAAAAACTTTGCGGATTCCATGAATAAGAGATTAAAGGCTGTCTTACATAATAAAGGCAATTTTCGAGATTTGGTAACTATTGTCCTTATTTTGCAATGTAAATTTAAGTTCTAAGACAAACATTTTCTATATTGTTCTAATACGACCAAAGGAATTTTCTTTTTTTTTTTTAAGTCAATTGAATTTAAACATTATATTTTTTCGTTTTATAGTTTAATTGGTTGTTTTTTTTTGTAGAATAAATCTAGTTTTTTTTTAAGTTTACCAAAATACATGTGACTGTGTCCTTAGTTTTGCGGTCGACTATATATGTTTTAAATATCTACAATAAAAAATACCTACTTGCAGGAGAGCGTAAAATCTTTACAAAAAGCGCAAAGTCTCAACAAAAAGAGAGCAAAGTATCTTTAAAAATTTTCTTACTGCCAAAATGAGATTTGCAAAGAATATCCAAGTATATTTTTCTTTGCCAAAAAAATGCACTTTGATAAGTGCGTAGTGAAAAGTTGATAAATTGTTTGTGGCAAGTTGAAATTTTTCAATTGTTGTTGAAAGCAACTAAATTAGTTGTATGAGATTGCTCAATATGAATGAATTAAGCTAAGAGTCAATAAGTAAGTTAGCGAAGACACAATACATTCTTGCCTATTTTCAACATAAGGGAAAGAACATTTTTAAGTCAGGGGTCAAATTACCGCATTCGTGATCGAATGAGCTATCGTATCAAAAAATGATTTCGATATCGAAATTATGATAAAATGTACTAAATTTCTTGCTCGATATCGAATGCCATAATCTCAAATAAGAAAATTGCGAACAATTGTACGCGATATCGATTGCGGTAATTTGGCTCCCAGATTTTATTTGAAAAAAAAAATAACACATACCATTTGTTATACAAGTAGCAGATTATTTGACTTACCTGAAAATAAAAGAAAGAAAATTATTAAGATTTCAATAAAAAAAATGGACAAAAATAATTATGAATAATCAGCCTTATTATGATAAAATTTAATTTTATCTTAAATCTATTACGAAAGAGTCGTTGTCGTAAAAAGAAAACGACACTCATAACAAGGCTGAATATTCTCAAAATTTTAAGTAAATGTTAAATAACACTATAATATTGGAAATAAATATATCTGAACCACTTTGGTTATTTATTAAAGACAACTCTTGTATGATTTTCAATTTGCAGTTAAGTGTTGTCATCAAAACAGTTTGACAGTTTGAAAGTTTTGGGTTAGTAAAATTAGAAAATTACAGAAGAGCGGAACACATATTTTACAAAGAATGAAAGTTTGGTGGCCATATTTAAATCAAAATTAACTTCGTCAACTATGATGAAACTAAGTTATTCTGGAAAATTTAATCAATTGGAACATCATTTTACCATACTACCAAACCAGATACAAAATATGCTTGAACAATTTTATAAATGAATCGACTTCTGTATGTGTGGTCGTGGTGGACAACTGATGTTTGTCTGTTGGCTAGCAGGCACCCGCAGTGGTGCAGAATGTTAGAACGCAAAGAATTCTGATGAGAGAATGTGGTGATTCTCGAAACATGTAAATTCAACCCAGGTTCAAACCCCGAGCTCAGCCAAGAAAAATTATCAATAAATTTTAATATACAGGGTGGGCCAAGTTTGACTGACTGCCATTGCCATTGTGGCTCTTGCGGTATGAGCTGTAGCTCCATCTTGCTGGAACCATATGTTACGATTATTGAGAACTATCGGACGTAAAAAATTTTCCAACATGGTCCGGTATACCACCCCAGAGACGGTTTGTGGTTCATTATGCTCATTTTCGAAGAAATATGGACCAATAACTTTATCAGCCATGATTCCACACCAAACAGTGCATCTGACAGGGTGTAATTGTCGCTGATGCAATGCTCTTGGATTCTCTGTACCCCAAATTCGGCAGTTCTGTTTATTCACATATCCATTTAAATGAAAATGTGCTTCATCGCTCATAATCAGATTATCCAAAAAATTGTCATTTTCTGTAGCTAGCAAAATCAATCTATTGGCATATTGTAGCCGTTGTGGTGCATCCCTCGGCAATAATTCTGTATTATCTGCAAAAAAAAAAAATTAAAAAAAATTAAAAATGCAAAAGTTATAAGCATTTCAAATCAGTCAGTCCAAGTTGGCCCACCCTGTAGATTTCATGTTGTAAAACAATTCTTTCAGTAAAAATAATTTAATGAAAATTAAATTTAATGAACTCGAGCCCGACTAAATAAATATCAAAAAAAATAATTTTTTATATTGCATATAATTGTTAAACTTTACTCTATCCCATACAATTTAAATTTTAATGATTTTCATATAAATTATTTGTTTTACTTTGTTTCGAAAAACAGAAACTATTGAAAAATCCTTTATGTAATTAAAATTTTGCAAAAATTCTGATATATTCTTTACAATCACAATTTATTTATTTATTGCTCATATACAAAAAGTATTTGAAAGAACGTTGGTCATAAAGCATTGCAGATACTGTCAGTGAATCGATTTTGCTCTTGGGCATATGTTATGGCAAAGTTCTCATGACAAATAAACAGCAGACCCAGCAGTTCGTGGTAAGAGTCCGAAACTAGTGATTTACTTGTACACATGCATACACTTCCTTGACGAAAGTCAATTGAACCTACACAAATTCCAAAGACCCTACCAGATTATAAACGGACAATTATTGACTTCTCATTAGACTACTTCTAGTGGGTAAAACGTATACTTTCTAAAGTGCAGTACAAAAGAAAAATAAAAGTGACTATAATCAGGATTGCTTAGAGACAATAGGGAAATGAGTCATGACCAATGACAAAAAAGCCGTTTAAAATCCCGCATTTTTAAGCTATACAGCCAATATATAGAAACCATGCCTTCTGGCAGTAGGTTTGTAAGGGAAATTTATGTTCTCTTTCTTACAAACTCTCCCAATTCTTGCTGGGATATAGTAAGGGAAATTGCTGTTTAAAAGAGATTAATTTAAAATTTAAAACTGCAGGGTTCTCAAACAACAACATTGTTTATCTTGTCATTAATTAAATCCTATTTATTAATAACAATCATACGCCCGTATGATCTGTTCCCACAAAATTTTAACTGCCTCAAAACATTTTCAATTAATAACGTTTGACTAATTTTTGGCATAAATTTAAGAGAACAAAAAAAGTTTATTATTCAAGTGCAAATTTCATAAATATTTTAAACATTGTAGATTAGACAACAATAAATTTATGACCCTTAACTAGGAAAATCTATAAATGTACATATTTATTAGTTCACACTTGACTGCACTTTGTAACAATTGGTAGAGAATTTTGAAAATTCTTTGATGACTTTGTGAGCAAACATAATGTTAAAGGTTTAAAATGAAGCATATTAAACAAAAAGAACAGACAGCAGTATTAATAACATGGTCTAACAATAGAGACAACTACAAATGAGGACTTAAATCAGACTTCTTAAGTAATAAATGATTCTTGTTTCTGATCTTTCTGATATAGATTTCCAAAGTATTTTTAGAAATTATTACAGAATTAATACCAAAGTGTAAATGGCGAACAAAATGGAAATCTAACTTAATTTTCCTTTCATAAAGTAAATTCTAAAAACTTCCTACATTTACCATCTCAAATAATTGTACAAGCTTGTTAAAATGTTCAACTTCAAGGCAGAGTTTTTTTTTTAGTTTAGCAGTAAAAACATAAAACTGGCCTTGTATTGTGGCCATAACAATCTTAATGTTGAAATCTTTTAAAAATCTGCTAATAATACAATTAAGCCATCACATCACTTCATGATTGTTATGTTGCCACAATTTATTGCAAAAAACAACACAAGACAACACAAAGCAACAATAAAGCGCGCCACAAAACATGCAAAAAAAAAACACTAGCAACAAACAAACAAAAAAAAAAAAAAAAAACAGGGTTTTTAGTGGACTTTTTAGAAAGAAAGAAAAATTAAACCACAAGATACAATTTTTTATGCAATTTTTTCGGCTGCCAAAGACGATTTTCTTTTTATAACAACAACGCACTTTCATCCATCCATTCGTTCATTCATTGGCTTGCTTTTATATATTTTTTTCTTTATTTATTTTGTTTGCTGTGGCCAAACATCGATTCACCAACCAGCAGCATTTGCTTAATCAAGGCTCTAGAAATGGTCATGAAAATAACATAAAAAAAAGAAAAAACAAAAAAAAAAGATTACAGACTCCATCAAATAATTTATTTTTCTTCTTTGTATTCAATAGTTTTTTTCTGTTTTTTTTTTGTTTTTTTGCCAGATTTTCCTCAGCTTTGTTTGTGTTCGAACAGACAAAAGGTTGATTTTATTTATTTTAAAAGAAAGTTAATTACTTTTACACCACAGCATTATAAACAATAGAGTTTTAGTTTTTTCTTTCTTTCTTTCTGTCTTTATAATAATCGCGTCTTTTTTTTTTTTTTTTTTGTTTGTTTGTTGCATTTAAAGTTGTTTCTTTTATAATCAAATTTTATTCAGCCATAATGAAACCAATGAGTTTGTGTTTTATTTTTTGCATGATTTTGTTTGCTTTTTCTTGGAAAATTGCATTTAGATTTTATGGTTTTTCATTGTGTATTTAATGCAAACGATATAACCGCGGGCTGTTGGTGCAGAAAACAAAAACTGTTTAAATAGTTGCGGTGAAGGAGTAGAGGAGATTTTTCAAAGATCTAAGAAATGAAATTGAGCTTCAAGTTTATAACCACCGTCATTTGGAAAATAAACGTCCATTTTGAAGGATTTCTAATATTTTTTGTTAGGTCTGCGAAATAATAAAGATTATATTCTATAACCATTACCTTGCCTCTCAATATTTTACAAAAATTTGTGCTCTCTTTTCTCATGCCAATATGACATTCCAAAACATTTAGCTAAGACATCATCAGCCACTGAGCGAAGACACAAAACAGTGTTGCTAAGATCATGTTCGATGTGATTTAGTACAAGTCAAGTGTTTTTGCCCAAATCATGTATGTGGAAAAATATTAAGAGCTCATTATTTGTAAACATACATCAAGTTTAGTTTTAATTACAGTTTTTAGTTGACTGAGCTTCAAACGCAGATATTTAGCTGTATTAAAATGAGCTTCTATGTACTCGTATGATCTCTATGTAGAATAAATTTAGCTTCAAAGATCATTACACATTCGAAATTTAGTTTTGGTCGATTAAAGCGTGATCAGTAAAGAAATCACCCTTTAAGTGCAGATATTTTCATAGAACAAGTTTAATTTTAACTGTTATCTTTACATAAACTAAATTTAGCTTTAATCGTAGATCTTCAGCTCCCGTGGGAATTGGGGAAATGGACACTACAGAGCTTAATAATCAATATTAATTTGGACATGTCTAAAGAACTAGCAGATCGTTCAGCTAGGAGAAGAAGAGCACGCGGTCGTAGAAACCCTTTGTTGTCTTTCATTATGTCAAATAAATAAATAAAAATGTGGAATTATTTTTGATGGATCAATGTAATAAAAGCTGAAATTATTTTATTTTCATAAATTTAGTGAGAATTACAACAATTCTGACTGAGTATTGAAAGATTTTACAATATGTTTTGATTTTTGTAAGAGAATCTCAGTTGTGCATTACTGATTTGATACTGATATTGTTTCAGCATTAGATTTTGGTTTTTATTCTTTCAGGGAACTAAAAGGGCGCTTTCGCAAAACAGCAGCCGAAACAGAAGCAGAAGAAACATATTAATGTTATCGGTAAGTAGATTTCACAAATTTAATTAAATTATTTAAACTCTTTTACATAAACCTAATTGAGCTTCAATCCTAGATCTTACCATGGGCAATATTAGCTTCAATAGAAGATCTTTACAAATTGAGCTGCAAGCGTAGATCTTTATATAAACCAACTTAAGCTTCAATATCATTATATAGGACAAATGGAGCTTCAAATGCAGATCTTAATATAAACAAAGTTGAGCTTCAACTGTAGTTCTTTACATAAACCAAATTAAGCTTCAATTGTGGTTCTTTATATAGACCAAATTGAGCTTAAGTCATAGACTTTCACATGGGCTATTATGGCTGTTTTCATAAACGGAGTATGCAAAGCAACATTTCATTTCTAATCCTAATACATACATACACCAAATTTAGCTCCAACCAACTGAGCTATAGTCTTGAATTTGGCATACACCTAATTTATCTAAAACAAGTAAGAGTGATATATTCGGCTATGCCGAATCTTATATACCCTTCACCTTTGTTGTGGAAGCATAATTATATTATATACATACATACATATATATATTATATTGTTACGTTTTTACCTTTTTAAAACGGTGGTTTATTTCCTTTAAATAAACCGAATTCTTTTTAATTGCCAAATAAAAGCGTCAGAGCTAGTTTTTTACTTGTCAGTTAAACTCAGCTTAACACACTGTTATATTACACGTCAAATATGTTTTGCCGGGATTAAACTACTGATTGTGTTTCTCAGTAGTGGATTACCTCTTGTCAATTTTGTTAGCATTGCCGTACTGTTCAGTCAAAATACATATGGCATTACTCCTAATTTTTTATATAAATATGGCAATATCTGAAATTTTTCGCAAAAAATCAAACCAGCGTATCCTAAGGAATTCTAAAAATTACAATTTGCAATTGTTAGAAATGAATAATTATTTAGTTTTTTAGAGAATTTTTGTTTTTTTTTTTTAAATAAATTAGTTTGTTAAGCGAAATCTTTGAAAGAATTTGGCGTCGGTATAAATGCAGAAATGATTTGGACGTGTCCTTATTGTTCGTATCTTTCTAACAATTGACATAATTAAGTTATTTTATGTGTTTGAATCACTTAAATCCTCATCATCACTAGAATAACCCATTTTTTTAATTTTTGTTAAAATGTCGTAAATTTCTTTTCACTTGTTGAATTGTTTATTTTATTTTTCAGCTGTTTGTATTTTGACATTTTATATCTACGTTTAACTCACCAATGACGCTCAGTTCAATCTAGATTATATATCAAATAAATAATAACTGAGAAACACAATATTTAGTTTAATCTCTGTTTAAGCGAAAACTGTAGATTATCTTTATGCCAGAAACTAGCTCTTAAAGTTTTCGAACACTTTGATGTTTACACAACAATGATTTACAATAAACTGATTCATTTGATTGGCCGTGTTAGTCTATTTATACAGCAATCATAATTTCTGGAAGGTTCGAAACTAAGATACTAGAATGTTCGTGACTGCAAGTCTAGAATGTTCGTGTCTAGAATATTCAGCCAAAATCGTTAAAACTCCATGTTGCCATATTGCTTGTTTATAACAGTTTATAACAATAATGTTTATAAATCAAAACTACTATAAATGCTAAACAAGTTGTATGTCGATAAACACGCCATCTGTTGATAAAGTTGTTCGTAACAATATTAATACAGTTTGTTTGATCAACGCCATCTGTTGATTAAATTATTTGTAACAATATTAATACACTTAGTTTTTTTGATGAAATTTTCAGAGATTGTCTCGAATATTTGCTCATATCTCCGTTATTTACGGACGGATTTTGCTGATTTTAAATAGCAAACTTCTCGAAAGCATGTCTGACAGAATTATTGAAGATTTGGATCCCGAAGATATCTGGGGACGTCAGAAAATTGATTTCAACAGTCAGACAGACAGATGGACATGTTATAATAGACTCCGCTATCTATAAGGATCCCGAATATATATACTTTATAGGGTCAGAAAATTATATTGTGGAAATTACAAACGGAATGTATATGTATACTCTTCTCATGAAGGTGAAGGGTTTAATTAAACGAAAATTTTAAACTAAACTGTTTTTAAAACGTGATCTTTATTTTAACCTCAATCGAAGATAATTATTTTGTAAATTTTAGAACCCTTTTCAATCCACTGTGCTTAGCCTTAAGTGTAAATATTTCACCAGAAATGTGTTTTTTTTTCTTTGGCTGTAAACGTGACCATTGCTTTATTATTTAATTTTCCGTAATAACAATTTACAAACTCTTGTCTAATTTTAATGCAAATTAAATTTTTTTTCCTTTAATTTTCTTGTTTGTTCACTTTTATTGTTGTTTGTTTACATGTTCAGCTATTACTATTAGTGTTGGTTTGTTGGTGTTGTAATAATTACCATATTACATTTAATTAGAAAATCACACACTCATACAACTTACACTTTCAATTGTAATACAATTTTAAGAGCAACATCTAATGACAACGACACCAAACAAAAAACGAATAATACAAACAAACAAAATAAAACGAAAAGAAAATAAAAGAAAAACAGGGAAAAACTAAATACAAGAAATTAAAGTTTTTTATTGTGTTCATTTGTTGTTGGCGTTGTTGTATGTTTGTTGCTGCATGATTGTTGTTCGTTGTACCCTTAGGCTCTTTAACAACTAAAAACGTGCATACTTAACGAGAAGATGCAACCGTAGAGTTGTTTCTGAACTTTTTTTGTTTGATGTTGAATAAAAAACTCTACTTAACAGCCTCAATTGAACTTTCACTATTTAACATTGTAGTGTTTGTTGTTGTGTTTTTTTCACGCATACTAACACTATCATTTACCCACGCTCAAACACAATCATACAGATAGATATTTACTGCATATGTATTTTATTTTGAATTTCAAATGTCAATTGTTCATTGCTCCTCTTGACGATTGCTGACTATTTCACGTTTTTATTTGCTTTTCCACAAAATTTTTAATGATTTTTCAAGTGTTTTATTTTTTTTTTTGATTTGCTGAATTAATGTGACATTGGTTTGTGAATAAAAAAATATTTTGGATACAATTCCACAGACAATTTTATATAGGAATATATGATGTGACTGATATGTTAATAAAATGTTATGGTTAAAGGACATTTCTAAAAATTTTCTTTATTCAGTTAATTACAGCTAATTTATCGATTATATTTAATTGTATATTAAGTCTTGTTTCTTTTGAACTAGTCATTTCATTCACACATTTCAATTCAACTTTCGTACTTTTTCCTGCAAATTAACATGCATTAAAGAAAAAAACAAAAGCAAATAAGAAAATTTGTACCCCTTTTAGGCCCATTATTACAACTTGGCAATAGTTAAAGGTATGATGTTATCGGAAAGATAAGAAGTATTTTGTTATTATATGAAGTTGCCATATGTTCGGGAAAAAAAGTAAACTTCATAAAAAATAAATTAATTTTAATTTTGTTTTGCCAATAAATAATTTCATAAACAAAAATGGAAAGCAGACGTTTTTTCACAAACAAATATTTTCACAAACACAAACAATTTACTGTTTCTTGTCCGTAATTTGTCAAAAGTAATCGGTTTTTCACTTGTATGGCAATATTACTTGTATGGCAAATTTAGAAAAACATTATTTTATTTTACAAGGAAGTTGTAATAACGAAAAATTTTAAAGGCCACTTTATTCCTCACTTTAATTAAAGTTACCTTTTACTATTAAGAACATTAGAGGCAAGTTGTAATAATGACCCTTATTCTCTTTTTCCCAAAATACTTGCCTTGAGGATTCAGAATTGAAAAGTGTGAAAGCGGACCAAGAGTTTGCAATCTAACTTTACCCCACCGTGCCACATGCAAGTGCAAGTTCGAAAAACTCAATACACTTGCAGTCTTTTACTAACACAATCACATTTTTCGCACTTACAGCTCAACTTGCAAGAGAATTTGCTTGTAAGTAAATTTTTGGCACTTGCCGTAAGTAAAATGACAAAATGAATAAACAGTGCTACCAGTGTTAAAATAAAAGTTATATTTTTAACAAATTTTCGGGGTTTTACAAAAATATATAAAGAAAAAGAACAAAACTATTACACAACACATCTTAATAGAATTTTTAAATATAAATTTCTTGCATTTATTAAGAAAAATGTAAATTTTTTTCTTTTGACAATACGTCGGCCAATGAGCCATGTTATTTGAGCTGTTTTAAGCTTGATTTGTGTCAGCTTTGCCTAGATTTTTAAAAATTTCCATAAAAATATTTATTATAATTTATTTGACCTTTTGTATTATTAACATTTTAGTAATTATTTAAGCTTTAGGTTTTTTTTTATAAAAAATTTATATTTTTTTTTCTTCAGGAAAAAAAGAAAATAGTTTCTATAGAAGTTTTTGATAACTCAATAAGTTTTCGATAACTTTAGTTTTCTATAGACAACTTATCGATAACTTTAGTATTCTATAGAAAACTTATCGATAACTTTAGTTTTCAATAAAAAAGTTATCGATAACTTTAGTTTTCAATAGAAAAGTTATCGATAACTTTAATTTTCTATAGACAACTTATCGATAACTTTAGTTTTCAATAGAAAAGTTATCTATAACTTCAGTTTTATGTAGAAAAGTTATCGATAACTTCAGTTTTCTATAGAAATATTATCGATAACTTTTACATTCTTTAAAACCGAAGTTATCGATAACTTTTCTATAGTTTTGTAGAGAAAACGTATCGATAAATTTAGTATTCTATAGAAAACTTTTCGATAACATTAGTTTTCCATAAAGAACTTTCAGATAACTTTAGTTTTCTACAAAAAAGTTATCGACAACTATTGTTTTCTATAGAAAAGTTATTGTTATGGAAAATAAACGATTGAATCAGATTTTTAATTTCAATAAGTATTGAAAATTGTTTATGTATATGGGTATTTCCATGAAATGGTCCACCGTGACTTAAAAAATCACAACGCTCGCATAATTTTTTTAAGGAAAAAATTAAATTAGATTAATTTGTAGTAATTTTTATTTTTCATTTTTAAATAAAAATTTAATTTTTTTGGTAAAAAAAAAAATATATATACATACATATATGTATATAAAATTACTAAAATATGTATGAAGGTTAAAAGTGTCACGTGCGTAATGTAACGTACGTAATCAATAAATTATTTTTTTCTTAGCAAAATTATGCATAGTTGTTTTTGAACTAAGCATGATTATAAAGGTCAATTATTAACCTTTATAAAAACATTTTTTCCGAAATAAAAATTTCCTACAATTCGCTTAATTTCGCAATTTTTCTTACGGCTCTAAATTCACTTCCATTTTTTGTCACGTGCGTAAGTCAACTTTGATTGCATGGAACTGGGGTACCCAGTGCTCAATTTTCCAATATATATACTTTTTGAAAAGTTTTATCATATACAATGAACGATTCTATAATTCCATTCTAAAATTCCAATCCATTTCCATTTTCACATTATTCAAAGACAATTAAACGTGTACAAATGTCGCGTGCATAACCATGTAACATGTTTTTTAAATTAATAAGGTCAATTTTGTCTTAGTATTCCATTACCTTAACTTACAAAGAACAACTGCAATAATTTAATTACAATACAGATATCTTAAAGAATGCAACTTCTGCTGTTTTGCGATAAACTTTTTCTCTTAGACATTTTTTTGTCCAACAAATTTCGCCTCTTTATCACGTGAACATATAATTTGTCTTTTTTATGGCAACTATATAAATTGTGTCCTACATACCAGACAGCAAAATTACTTAGTTCCGCTTAATTTAGTACAAAACAAAAAACGAAAAGAAAATAAATTGTATAACTATGAAATTGTTGTTTAACGACAGAACAAATCTTTGCACTATTAACAGATTTTAACGATTATTTAGTTAAAGAATTTATGATACAAAAAATGCAAGTATAATTAATAAGGTGGTGGCTAAACATGGATTTTAGAATGGAATGGATAGTTTGAGTCTATAGTTTGTCTAGTAGTTATGATCATGTGTTTCAATCAAATTGTGTTTGGTTTGTACATATAATGAATAATTAAATTCAATTTTGTTGCGTTAGAAGTTTGTCTGCTGTTAAGTAATGTGATTTTAATCGTTGTACATTGTAACACATTGGAAATTGTTATGTCCCTAATTTACAGCATAACAAATCTTAAAAAGATTCTCTTTGGTGAATGTGTCTTTTACTTCAATCAAATTTACCATAATTAGTGATGATGAACTTTGCTTATACATACATAAATATTTATTTGTAAATGTTTAACTAAAAATATTTATTTGCTTAATACTTCTTTCTGTTGGTTGGTATGGTTGGTTAAATCACTAATATTTGCTATAATAGAGAAATTAACGGTGAAAAACAATAGTTTTTTACAACTTTGTATATTTTGCATTGATGGCTTTTAAAATGAGAAAAGAAAAGACTTATGCAGATTAATTTAAAATCCTTCACCTCCAAGAAAGACGTATTAATAATAATCATATGAAGTAGTTAGGGTAGTTAAGCATATTCATATCTATATGAATATGATATGTTTACACTAAAGATTATTTATGTATGTATATTTATATATATTTATTTATTTATGTATGTAGGGTATTAGCTAATAAATAAATAAATAAGGCCCACTTACACTTTTTCCGTTGCAGTTTTGTTTTGAATTGTTTAGTAGTTGGAATTTCTTTGGTTTGAAATTTCTAGTTTGGGAGGTTTTTTAAATTTCTTTTACTTAAAAAAAACTTGTCATGAATAAATTTAATAATAACAGAATTATAAAATTTGTTAGTGCAGCCTAGCTATCATTCCTTTTAGATGGCTACACTGTGATTGCGTGAAAGTGAAGTTGAATTTAAGTTTTTTCTTTTGTTTTTTTTTTGTGATTTTACATTAAATGAAGTAATAAAATTTCAAAAATAAAGGTTTCTGTTTAGTCATTTTTTTTAAATTAAGAAAACACTTTTTTCGTATAATTTAAAGAAATAAAGTAAATGCTGGTAATTTGAATAAAAAACATTGCATCATGGTATAAACTTTGTTTAGTGGAAAGATAATTATGTTTGGAGACTCACAAATACACATAGAGATTATAGATTACAGATCAGTGGGCAGCACACGAATAAGTTACATATCTATATGTGTGAGATGCTGTACGAGAAACCAATAGCATAACTATGCTAAATATTTGGTGCTTCGAGGTGTGACCCAACAATAAACATAATCTGCTTTAGACAATTTATCGATAATTTTATTTTCCATTAGAAAATTTATTTTATTACTTAAATTTTCTTGCATTAATTTTTAATTTTCAATATTAGAGAAATTTTATTTAGCTTGAGTTAATTTTAATACAATAATTTAAAATATACTATTGTTAAGTAATTTTAGATAATTGGTAAATTGGAACCCATTTTGTACCCAGCAAAGGGCGTCATCAGCAACGTTCGTTGTCCAAACTCTACTTGTAAACATTATCTATTTAACTCCCCATTATTTATAAATAGAATTCGAGAATAAATCATATTTCTTAAACATGTTATGAGTTACTACGAAATGTATTCTTTGAATTATTACATTAAAATGAACTCAAGTCAAATAAAAATTCTCCAATAAAAAAATATTAAAAGTCCAACAAAAAGTCCATAAAAAAAAATAAAAAACTCTAAATAATTTTAATTTTCTTTTATCGATTTTATCTATAACTTTGATTTCCTCTAGAAAATTTAACGATAACTTTGATTTCCTCTAGAAAATGTATCGATAACTTTAATTTTCTATAGAAAAGTTATCGATAACTTTGATTTTCTCTAAAAAATGTATCCATAATTTGGATTTCCTCTAGAAAATTTATCGATAATATAATTTATCGATGTACAAAATCTTCTCGAAAGCATGTCTAACAGAATTATTGAAGATTTGGATCAGATATCTGGGGACTTCAGAAAATTGATTTCAACAGACAGACAGACAGACGGATATGACTTAATAGACTCCGCTATGTATAAGGATCCAGAATATATATTCTTTATAGGGTCGGAGAATTATATTGTGAAAATTACAAAATTACGGAATGACATGAAGGTGAAAGATATAAAAAGTACCAAATATGTACTGAAATTACCACCACTTAGTACTGCAGTTCCGCATAGCATATTGAGATTTAAATCTAAGTATTTAAATGCATATTATAACTTTATTAGCAAGTTTATTTAAAAAAGGCTTTTACTATCATTACTTTTAATATTAATCATTGATCTCTTTTCAAAAAGTTTTATATAGAATTTATGAAACTAAAAAAAAAAAAAAATTACATATTTAGCACAAAGGGGGTTTTTATTTGTTTAGTTTATTTTTTATTTTTGTTAAGTTTTATTTTTTTTAACACTTAACTGTAGAAGACGATTTTATTGTTACATTTATAATACAAAAATATTAAACTTTTTATGCAAAATTAAAATAAAAAACTTGGTGCGTTTTGGAATTTTAAAGATTCATAACACTGCGACAAACGCCTTCACTGTTACTTTAATCGGATTTAAAATGACAAATGTTTGTTTAAGTAAAACAAATTATTCATCTGTCATGTGTTGAGCTTTAAAACCAATTAAAGCTTTTTTATTATATTTTCAATTCAAAAACCCGTGGACATATCAAATAGTGCCTTCGAGTTTGGTAACCCAAAATTTTAATTCTTTCACCTTTATTTCCCATACCGACCGAGCACGTATCAAATTCTATCGAAATATCTTCAAAATTGCGACCTGTACTTTGCGCACAAGCTTTACATATCGTTAAATCGTCTCAGAAAGTGACTCTAAGTATACTTTAAGGTGGGTGTTGGACCAATATTTCTAGGCGTTACAAACATCAGCATAAATTCAATCTAACCTCCCCACTATGATGGTGTAGGGTATATATATATAAAAGTAAACCGAACAGTTTTTTCAGAATGAAACCTAAAAATGCTTAAAATTACAAATCCACATCGCAAATTAAAAGTGATGTCATTCTGAAATTTTGACATTTCGTTTTGCTTTTTCTATAGAAAGAAAATACGGAATTAATTGCACTTCCAAACGGAATTAAATTCTGTGACATGGCCATAGCTGCCAAATATGAGGATTTATCGTAATTTTGACGATTTTTAGTTTCGAAAATAGCCAAGTGACGATTTGACGATTTGTTCATTAAAAGTGACGGTTTTCTGAATTATTAAAATTTTCTATGATTTGTTTTTTTTTTTATTAATATTTTTGTTATCAAATTCTCTCTTTTTTATTTTTCTCATTTAATATCATAAATATTATGAAGAACATGACATACGAGTATATCAAAAAACAAATCTAAACGATAGTTAGTTAATGTTTCTTAATTTTTGACAATTTTTAAGTTTAAGTATAATAATACTAAATAATATTCAGTCAGGATAGTGGAAATTACTTATTTATTGGTAAAAATGCAAAGCAATTTTAAATGCTGAATTCCATGAACTAAAATTTTTAGAGGAAACAATTTCTGAATTCCAACAGGGAAATTCTATAGAAATTTCTTCTATTTTAACATACCGTCGAATGAATATTCAGACAAATAAATTTTTTTAAAGTACATTTGAAGTCTACTTTAATATTTTATAAATAAGGGCATAAGTGTTTAACTTTATAGATTTTGTGATTTTTTATTTAAAAATTTAAAATATGTGACCCGGCCTATGAAAAGAAATTGCGAGACACAGCTGTTAAAGAAAAACAATGCATCTCGTCAGTTTCTTAGTAGTTTTTCTTTTGCATTATGAACAGAAGAAAACTATTTAATACTGCTAAATAAATATTTTTTGTACAAAACAGCTTTTTTTTTTTTTTTGGTTAAATCGTTTTTGCAGCGTTCAATCCTGTTTTTAAATTTTTTAATTCCATTTATTATCTTGATTCTTTATTTACAATAAAATTGTCATTTTCATTTGTACTCTTCTTTCTCTACATTTTTAGTACACGTCTAGCAAGTTAGGACTTTCTAGTTTTCACCACGTGAAAGAGCGTCTCAAAAACTATGGAAACAAAAAAAAAAAGTGGAAAAAATTTTTTTGAGTCATAAGTACCCTTTTCATAGGCCGGGTCACATATAAGCATTTTGATATGTATTGTATAAGAGACTTGAATTTTTATATTTTCGTTCAAATAAAAATTGAAAAATACTATTAGAAAAAATGACTTTTTCCTTTTCCGATTTTTTTTTTGACGATTTTTAAAATTCGGAATGACAATTTTTTTTATCGGGATTTTGACAATTTTTTTCAATATTCATCTGGCAGCCCTCGACATGGCTGTATATGTATATACATATGTATATTAAAAATGACTATTTATACTGTAGATAGACTTTAATGAGCTTAGTTTTATTCATTTTCTGTTAATGTATTTAACGTTAATTTTATGAGACATATTTTACTTTTAATAATATGCTAATTTATTAAAAATTCTGTTAGGAATAACTAACGGTTCTATGTTTATGTTTATATGTTCGTTTATTTTTAAATAAATTATAACAAAAACTCTTTTATTATTCTAGATAAAAACGAAAGTGTTGGTAATATTATACAAATTAAAAGTGAAAAAATAATACAAATAAAATAAGCCAAAGAAATTGTAAATTAAAACACTTTTACTTCAAAATTAAAAAAAAATATAAGCTACAAAGTGATATAATCAGTCAATGATATTAATTTAAAACGAATTTAATGCCTTAAATCATTTTATTCATCATTTAAAAGCATAATCAAGTAAAGAAAAAAAAACCATATACATTAACACGATTATGTTTTAGCCAAAAGCCTTAAACTTACAGCAACAACTTACAAAGTATCAAAACTACTAACACCAATATATACATATATAGAGAGAGATACTTAAAAACATTTTTAAGTGATTTAAAACCCACAAAAATTATTAACAACTTTCATTCAAATTAAACAAAAAAAAAATAAAAATAAAAGTTTTTTTTTTTAATAAAAAAAGTCACCTACCTGTAGAAAGAAATAAAGATGATGTTTGACTTAATTATATAGAAAAAAATAAAAGTAAAAAACTGCAAAAATAACAAGATAAATTAAGAGAAAGAAACACCTTTCAGACACAGCCAATTCCAAGTGGTTATAATGATTATGACAGTGATCATGGTCATCATTATTATTATCATGAGACTGACTGGTGATTATATGGCGATGTCGGTTTGCTACCTGTATTTATAGCCCAAAACTATGCTAGGAAAGTTTACGAGGGTGGTTCGGAAACTTCTTAGCTTAGAACAGACAGCGCGGTATAAACAGAAAAAAGTTAACTGTTTTGGAAACTTTCATCTGTGCTATGAGCAATTGTTACATTTCATTTCGGTCTGGGAACTCCTTCATATAGAATCAGGTGTTCAAAAAAGACGCAACCGCGATTTTTTTACAATGGAAAATTAGAAATTCGTGGTGTCATTAAATATTTAAATAAAAAAGGTTTATCGGGGCAAGAAATTCATAATGATATGGTGAATGTGTTACGTGAAAATGTTCCTTCATATGCGACAGTAAAAAATTGGGTTGCTGAATTTAAACGTGGTCGTACAAGCATTCAGGATGAACCACGTTGTGGACGTCAAAAAACATCAACAACAACAGAAATTGTAGCCAATGTGCATGATATGTTAATTAAATGATCGACGTGCGTGAAATAGCTAATATCATGGGCATCTCAAATGATCGAGTCCATTTAATTTTGCATGATGAAGAACTACAGATGAAAAAGCTTTCTGCAGGATGGGTGCTGCAATTGTTAACAGTCGACCAAAAACGCATAAGAATGAAAATATCTCAAGATTATTTGGATCGTTTTAAGAAATATAATATGGATTTAAAGCGTCATTTTATAACCGTTGATGAGACATGGATCCACTGCTATACTCTAGAGACAAACGCACAATCCAAGCAATGGACTGAAGCTGGAGGAAGTGTCCCAAAGAGGTCAAAAACAATTCAATAGGCTGGTAAGGTTATGACAACGGTTTTTTGGGACTTTAAAGGTATTTTATATATTGACTGTCTGCAAAAGGGTAAAACAATAAATTCAGAGTACTATTGCAACATTTTCGATCAATTAAATGTAAAAATTCGAGAAAAATATCCTGGCTAACAACACAAAAAAATAATTTTTCATCAAGACAACACACCAGCCCACAAGAGAGTTTTAATAATAGCTAAAATCGACGAATTTGAATACTAGTTGCTTGACCACCCACTTTATTCTCCTGATTTAGCTCCCAGTCACTTTTACCTGTTCCCAAATCTAAAGAAGTTCCTAGCTGGCAAGCGTTTTACCTCAAATAAAGATGCAATTACAGTTGTAAACCACTATTTTGAAGGCCTTGAGAAAAATTTTTTTAATCAAGGAATAGAATTGCTAGATAAGCGTTGGGATAAGTGTATTGAAGTTTCAGGAGATTATATTAAAAAATAATAAATTATAAACTAACTAATCTTTTTCTGTGCTAGGCTAAGAAGTTTCCGAACCGGCCACATAGGCTGACAAAACATTTAAGGGAAAAGCTGCTAAGAAACGCAGAGTAAAACTCATTTAGAGTGGGTTCACATGATGAACCGATACTTGCAACATTTTGATATTAAATTGTTCATTTCTCCTAATTCGCTCATTCGCAGATGTGTTGCCATATAGGACATAGTTACATTACAGGTACATTATGCATGCAATCATATTCATATAGTATTTATTTATTTAAAATTAAAACAACATTTTCTTATCTTTTTTAATGACAGTTATTTATTCGCGAAGTTGCGAAAATTTTTCTGTAATCCTATAAAATGAAATTTCATCGTGGCAACACTGCTGGTAAATGAAATAAAAATAATACAAGAGAAAAGAAGAAATGCCAAATTTGTCGCTTCGTTTCACAAACCCGGCGACACTAGCTACCCCGTACTCTCCACTACGCATTTTATCTATAAACTCGAGTCGCAGGAGAAAAGTCGCAGGTAAAATTCGCAGCGTATAAACTCTCTTTTATTGAAATTCCAATAAATCAAAACGCTGCGACTTTTACGCGTCGACAAATCGCAGCGTGTGAACCCACTCTTAGCAAATCTATTCAACTAATGGTTGAATTAACTTCTAGAAAGTTAGCGAAACTTTTTTTCTTGCTGTAACCCAACGCAATTTGAAATGTATTTTTTTTTTTTCTTTTGAAATTTCACTCTCCTGAATTTTGTGAAATTTCGCCAAACATTTTGTTTTGATATATTAATTTAGCCATTAAAGATTTTGTCAAACTGTTTGTTTAGTACGCTTTAGTGAATCTGTTGATTTTGACAAATTAAAAAGTTAAACACTAATTTCAAAGGAACACCTTTACTAAAACACTAAACTATGGTTATGCGTAACAAAATACAATCTTTAGCTGTTGATCATTTATAATGATTTTATTTTACAAGCCATCAAAATGGGCCAACTTGACTTTTTCCCCCCAAAAAGATGTTGCAAACAGCCACAATAATGACTCTCTGTTTTTTTTTAGTTTATTTTAGAAAGTAACAACTAGAAATATTGAATTTTTTTTTGCAAATATTAAGTGTGAAAATTTGTATGATTAAATGATTAAAGTAATCAATCAAGCGTAAGATTTTCATTATAATTATTTTATTATTATTGATTAGGGGAAATGAGTTTTAATTCAAGCTAAATATGTATAGCTTGTTTTAGTTCCCAGCTAAAAAGTAGATAAAGTACTTCTAAGAGAATCACATTTTCATGACTTCAAAAGTAGAAATAAGTTAATATTTTGTTAGTTTTCTTAGAAATCTTATTCCTTAAAAATCCGACATTGACGGTCTGAATGATTGCAAAACTTTGTAAAATAAACCAAGAATTTACAAAGAAACTATTACGTTCAATCAAGCTAAATTCGGACAGCATATAAAATCGGTTATTATTTTTGACTATGGGATTTGAGAACATTTGCCCTAAAGTTGAATTTTACATAAAATATGGCTATATTTTGAATGACTCCCCTCGGTAACAAAGCTTTTTATTTGTTTTCCTCCGTAAAATATATGTATAGTATATGCTTTATAAGTAAATGCTTTTAACATTATTCAAATTTAAAGGCATTTAATTTTTTCCACTGGGAACAATTCTTTTTTTAATAGTTTTATTTGGATCTGCTGTTAAAAAATTAAAAATTTAATTTTGATATGCTAATAACTCGTAAGCTATAGGGTGATTTTTTAGATGTACAAAACTTTAAATTGACAAAATATGTTTAACTGGCGGCCATTTGGTCAGCTGTCAAGTGATTTGTGTTTAGTTTGGTTTGTCATTTCAACATGAATAGACTGATGCCTGAACAATGCTTCCAAATTGTGCAAATTTAGTTTGAAAATCATGGTACTGTATTTCTTTTAGATGTATGGAACTTTGACATGAAATAAAACAAAGATGATTTTTTTAAATTGATATAAAATTTACTTTATTCGAAAGATAATCTTCTGGCATTATAATTTAAATATGACTTCTGGCATAGTGCTAGCTCGGACGTAGTCTAATCTAGTGCTCCAATTTTCAATGACTTTTTTGAACATTTGTGGCCGTATACCGGCAATAACGCTGCTAACGTTGTCCTCCAAGTGGACTAGCGACTTCAACCGTAAATCACTTGAGAGCTGACAAAATGGCTGCCAGTTAAAAAAGTGTTCCCAAATTAAAGTTCTATACATCTAAAAAAAACCCCTAGTACTCGACTAGTAGATTTCATATACATATAGCGTAATATTTAAAATAGAATGGCAAACGAAGTACACTAGAGCCCTGATTTGTGTCTATCCTATTTGCGTCGCTTTTCTAAATGTGGTTTAATCCGCTTTGCGTCGTTTTGCTTCCAATTTGCGTCGACTTTGAAATTTTGTGTCAATCTGTTTTGCATCGTTTTGCTTCCGATTTGCGTTGCTATATACCATAATTCCATTATTACATGTGAATATTTTGCCTATAAAAAAGGGAATTCCCATTTTATTCATACTTATCATATGAAGTTACGTGCTATTAAATTAATTTTGGTTATGCTTTTATGTATGTACGTATGTATGTAAATAGATTTGTTTCTCCTTAAATATTTTTTATTCCTGGTTTAAAAATATATTTTCAATTATTTCTTTTTAATGATAACAAAGACCTGCTGAAATAAATATAATCACACGTACCATACGACGTTTTTTTTTAATAAAAGCTAGGTAAATTTTTAAATTTTGGACCCATTCAACAAAAAGTCAATACATTTGTATAGAAAAAAATGATTCGATTTGCGTCGTTTCGGTTTGCGTCGCATTTCTTCGGTCCCTATTAACTACGCAAATCAGGGATCTAGTGTATTGGGATTGTTTTTAAGGTGTCCCGGTTTAAGGATTTTTTGGAACCGACGCTGGTGGGCATATGAGGGCAAAATTTCAAACTTAAATTCGACAACACTTCCTCTCTATACTGTTTTAATTACAGATTTATTTCCATTTTATTCCAAATTCTCCCAGTGTGAGCAGCTAAAAGTAAATTTTTTAAAATTCAGCTAAATGTCATTTATATTCAAGTGCGTTTTGAGTATTAAAAATAGTATTGGAATGTGAATATTTAATATGCTAAAAATGATTCTTCAGTCAACTTGGCACTTTGAAGTTTCCTCAAAATCCTTAAATAAATACATAATAACTAGTTTACTTTTGTATGAATAATTTTATATAATAAAAAATTTGTTTGTCCTAAAATAGTTCTATTTAACCCTCTAATGTCAGTTTCTAAAATAAAGGCCAACAAGTTTTTAAATAATATTTTTTTTTTATTAAATTTAGGCATAATTTTTCCCAAAAACAAAAAAAAAAAAAAAAGCATTTTTCAAGTTAGTGCAATTTGTGGTTTACCAAGTAGGTGGGAAAAGATTAATCAGTGCTGTTACCGCCTTCAACAGATATTTAATTTTGTTGCACAGTATATTTTTAAATTCTTCAAGAATGTATTAATTATGTATTACATTTTTTTTCTTGATCTCTTATTTACATATCAACTTTAGATTCTCTATAATTATAGTTTTTTTCTGAAAATAACGGTCCTTTCATGTTTGTCACGTATACCTAAAATCTTGTTTTCTTTATTTAAAGCGTAAAACATAAAACATACGGTATCTATATGTATATGTACATATGTATGTACATGTATTTCATGGGTATTTAAATTACATGCATTTTACAGGTCTAAGTTCAGTGTTAAAAACACGTCAGAAGAAAATATTAAATTTTAAAGCACTCGCCCAGTCGCTCGCAAATAAATATTATAATTATTTATTATTAAAGTGAAATAATAAAGCGAATTAAAATTATAAAATAGTGCTCTTAAAAAGTATTTTCTGACAGTTTGCACGTTGCTCCAAGCAACAAGTGCCTCAAGGCACTCTTTGTTGAGTTTTATTGCAAATAATTTACATTAGTTGCAAATAAATAGAAAAAATAAATTATTTGTGATTATGATAATCAAACAAACAACTTTTGTTGTTTGAGCAGCATAAGTGAATTTTGCATTTCGAACAAAAACATTGCGTCTTAGACTTTTTGCAATGCTTGCATCATTATTTTTTTACCATTTTCCCTATTTAACCAGAGAGGGTAATGATTAATGCTATCTTAGCGAATATCTGCAATTGGGTGAATAGTTTTGCTGTCTATTTTTAAATGATTTGGTTGTGGTGAATTTACTAAGGATGTACTACTCGATCTAACGTTTGGACGACCTACTGACTGCTTTTCTTGATATGCAACTAGTCCAGCAGCAATGGCTTCCCGAAATTCTAGTAACTTAAACGCTTTGAAAATACACTAGTTAGAAAAAGTTTAGCAAAATATACAGAATTGAGTTTTTCAAAGCTTTCAAAGTCTTTGAAAATATTTTAGTACGTTTATTAGCAACTTTTAAACAAGCTTTTGGAATAAAAAAAAAAAACAGTTTCATTGTCACTTTTGTGATGTGTTAAATTAATCTAAGATAAAAAGTAAAAATGTTCCGCATGTATAGTTCGAAGAAGGCTTTTGCATAGTTTTAAAAATTTAGTTTATTTTTCTTGCAAATTGTTACCAATATATTTAAAATTCTTTCCCTCGACAACATGTTTAACTTTTCAGTTTTGTGCCTTATTTTAAATAAACAAAATAAATTGTTTGTCTTAAGCTTTTGCTGTTTGTCGTAAGCAACTGCTATCTTTAAAGAAGTAAATAAATACATGATTTTATTTAATGATGTATTGTTAAGTTAAACAACAAACTCATTAAGTCAAAACTATTTGTTATTTGTTTAACTATTGGCCAAAGAATTTACTCTTCTCTGGAGAAAATACACATAATGGATACGACCAACATTAGGTAACAATTGAGATGTTAATTAAACTGTTTCATTGGTAGACATTATGTAGTGTTTTGCTAAAAAATTATGAAGTGGAGAATACATTTATATTGTGTATTATGAAAGTTGTTAAAAATAACTGCCATAAAACAGCAATATAATGTTGCTTTCTTTTCCAGAGAAGACGTACTTCAATTCTGTTATTGCAGTAAAGCGCCTTTGTAAATCATTGTAGCCCTATATTTAAAGAAAACTAAAAATTCTAAGAAAAACTTTGTCCAAAAATATTTAGTAGGTTACAAAATCATGCCAAGACTTCCTGCTTAATATTATTTGTTATTTTCAGTTCTTACAGAAACTTACTGTTGGTGTTATTTGTTGTTGGGGTATGCAAAGTATCTAATTGCAATTTCCGGGAACAAATGAATGTTTTTTTCTTAAACCAATAATCAAATACTATAATAATTACATATATTTAATGGTTATTTAAAATAACAACACAAACAATGGCCGTATAAATAAACCCTGTGAGAGTTAAAAAGTCCAACAACAGGAAAATATAAACTAAAAACAAAGCTTAAAATAACACTTAAGAATGGGCAAAAGTTTATTTATAAAAATTAAAAAAAAAAATTTCAGCTTAAAATAGAAAGTTATGAGGAGGTCTTTTAAGTTTTTTTTTCTTTTTGTTTTCATTATGTTTGATTGAACCCATGAATGAATGTATATTTAAACCTTTTAAATTTAAACATTTCAAACAAAAGCTGGCATTTAATCTAAACAGCATCATCTAATAACAATAGACCACAACAAACAAAGAATAACTAAAATACCTGAAACAAATTGTTACAACGCGCAAAAAAAAGAACAAAAAACACAATTTACACACCCTAAAGGGGCGTTTAAAAATTATGAAAATAAAACTTTTTCTTTAAAGCTGCAAAATTTAGAAGAGATATTGTGTTATTTCTGTCATATTATGTTAAAATATATTAAAGATGAGTTTTAAACAAAAGCATTTCCCTTTTTGGATGCAATTTTGGCGAGCTTTATTTTAATTTGAAATTAAAATGGCCGAAATATTTGAAGTGGAAACAAATAATTCTTTCTAATTTTGTTTTGATTTTTATTCCACAATAGTTCACGTTTTCTGTAACTGACATCAAACATTTCAGTAAAAATTACAATCCGCACAAAACCAAATATTTTTGTTAGTTTAACAAAAAGGCAAATGTGTCAAAGTGTCACACGCACAACAAAGTTTCATCAATCGAAACTTTTAGTTTTTGGTTCTTAGTAGTTTTTTTTTATATTTTTCTCTTCACTACTGATTTGGCCAAAAACACAAACTCTTCAACTGACCCAATGAACTATATATGGCATGATGTTGTGTGGTGTGGTGTTGGCTGATGTGTTACATGGATAATGTCATTTTAAACTCAAAGGCTTTGTGTTGCAAGAAAAAAGTTTCGTTTGTTTGTAAAAAAAAGAGCACAATAGAGCAGTGAGTCTGAAATAGATTTAAGGAGCAGACGGCTTTAAGTTGTGATATTTATTTAATAAGACAGTTTATTGGTAATATTTGAACTATATATGGCCATGAATCAAATAATAAAGATTGCACAAAGAAACAAAATTTCCTCTCTCTGGGTATGCCGTCACAGGTATTTTTTTTTTGTATAATCAACATGTAAAAAATAACTTTTATTAACAATATTTAAAAAAAAAATAATTTTACGTAAACTTTTTTGATTCAAAATAAAACATGTTGCGCCATCTTGTTGAAAACACAACTCCTGAACATCTTGATTGTACAATTGATGAACGAAAAATTCAGTAATCATGGCTCTATAGCGGTCACCATTGATTGTAACGTTCTTTTTTCAGTTTTTCTGGATGTAACGGTGTCTCAACATGCACTTGAGGATTAATCATGACAAATTATGACAGTTTTATTAAGTGACGTATCCATTCGACCAAAAAAAAAGCATCATCGCTAAAAAAAATTAGCTTACGAAAATCACGATACGTATTGCGAACAGAACCATAATTTTCAAAATAAATTTGTACAATTTGGAAGCATTTTTCAGGCTGCAGTCTATTCATAAAGAAATGTCAAACCAAACTAAACATAAATCACTTGACAGCTGACAAAATGGCTGCCAATTAAGAAAATGTTACAACTTAAAGTTATATATGTTTAAAAAAAACACCCTTTACATCTGGATTCCAAATTTGTAAAATGAAGTGGAAGTAAAATTTTCATTAAGTTTGTGTTCTAAATTTTGTGAAAATGATTTGTAAGTTAAAATATAATTTCCAGTTTGGCTCTCGTCTTTTAGAATGTCGTTAAATTGCGTATGTCGAATTGAAAACGATTTCAGTTTCAATTTCTTTACGAAATTGTACTAAAAATGTTTTTTTTTTAAATATTCCAAAAATTAAAACCTACTAACCCTAAACTATTTTTTATTTGTCGTTGACAACACACAAATGGCGTTAAATCTTACATGGCTTTTGGGCCAACAGGAACTTTGTTTTCCAACAGGGGCATATTGAAATAATAGGAAAGTTTTGTAAGGAGTAAAAGCTTTGACCATTGTTTATTTAATTTCGCTGTAAAATTCACTATGAAAGTGGTGAATCTGCAAAAACTACATTTTATAAAATTAAAAAATAAAATTTGTAGCATTGTCGGTCAATACTAATATCCTTCTGAGACCGCTATTAAAAATCTGGCCGATAAAATAGACGCATTTGGCCTTTGGGTGCTTCACGTATCATTGTATGGTGCGCTATGAGGTCTGGAAGCGATAATGGGACATTTGGCTGGATCACGCTATCGAGAGATGATAACAACTAAATTATTGATGATAAGAATATTACTGACATGTGGTTTCAACAGGATCATGCCACAAACCACACAGACGCCGAAACAATGGATTTATTTCTAACCAAAATTAGGTAATTCACGAAATTTAGCTGTTAGTTGTCTCCTATCTTGCGATTTAACACCACTCGATTATTTTTAATGGAGCTATGTTAAATATATCGATTATAGCCTTTAAACAAAAAAACCGTGATGTGATTAAAGAAAATGAGATGCAATTTTGCCAAAATGTGATTGAAATTTTTTTATAAAAGTGATAATTTTGAATTTATAATTGTCAAAACTTACTATTCTCAATACAATTAACATTTCAATAATTTTCATATAAATTATTGGTTGTATTCTGTTTTAAAAAACAACATTCTCGAGGAAAACCTTTAACAAAAATTATTTACATCTTAAAGTACGGTCACACTTGGCAAATATTTGCCGAAAAACAGGCAACCACTAAATTTGTACTAATTTATTTATTTAAAAACTTCGTTTATTTAGGAAAAGACACAACAAATATTTAGTATTATTTTGTTTGATGCTGTTTGATCTTTCAAAACAACGTCAAACAAATTTGTGCTAAAACAAGTGGTTACGTTTTTTTTTGAGTAAATATTTGCTAAGTGGGTCACACTTTAGTTTCCGTACCGTGCCTTTAGTTTCTTTGAAATGTAGATAATGAAAAGTATATTTGTTGCACTCCAATTTTAATGGTGAATTCTAGTGCAGATTTTTACTCAAGTAAATAATATTGCTTTACCATCTAAAACAATTCTCAAATAACAGTTAAATTATATTTTTTAAAATAAAATATTCTAAATAAATCAAAAAAAAAACAAAAAGAATTTTTTTTACACACAATCTAAACAAAACGGAATACACTAAAAATAAAACAAAGCAATTCTCATGACAGTTATGAATTTTAACAAATACTTTTGTTTAAATTCGCTGCTGCTGATAAAACTAGCTCTCTCAAAAATACGCTTTAAAACCATTCCGAAATTCATATTTATTTTAAAAGACCCAATTCTTTAATTCAGACAGGCAGACAATAACAAACAAACCACCAGTAATTTATTTATATTTATTTTATCGTGAATAGACAAAAAGACAGCTACAAAATCTTGATAAATAATAAAATTTATGAATTTGTTTGCAAAAACAAAAAAGGTATTTGTTATAAAAATATAAAAAATAAGCGTGACATGTTGAGAAAAAAAAATTGTTTAATTTGTTATTCATTCGCACTAGGAATGAGTACAAAGTCAGCTGCAAAAAAGGGCTGGCTGGTATTTAAAGATGGACCAGCGACGATAAATAAGAATGACAAAGTTAATTGTGGATAACAGGGCTGGTAGGAAATTGGTGAGGAAGGAAATTATAGCAATTATAGTAAACTTGGTTATCGCACGGTTAACACTGCAATATTCTGTACTTTTTTTACCTTTACCGAAATAACTGAAATTGCCGTTGCCGTTGCCGCCAAAATATCGTTACATCTAAAACAGTCTAACCGTTATATTATTTTAAACTTAAAAAGTTAATATTCAAATAGCGCTTTATAAATACGATCAAATACCGTTACCGAATTCAATCAAATTAACGTTACGGTTACTTAAAATTGCTTTAATTGTGGCAAAGATTTAGTTTAAGATTTCCTACATAAACCGATGACTTAGACCAAAATAATTTATTTAAGGATGAACTCAACTTCGTATTGACAACTTATCATATAAAATGGGAATTGACTGATGACATGTCCATAAACTCAGCCCACAACGGTATACAGGTACGTGATGGAAATCGAAAACGAGTGAGCTTCCATTTTAAAGTATTTATAATCAAATTTTTAAAATTTTTGTTTTAAAATTCTCTTTAATAGCAATTATCTTTATATTTTGTGGGATAAAACTGTTTCAATACAGAAATATTACGAAAAAATTAGATAAAACTAACTCGTTTTCGTTTTTGATTTCCATCACATACCTGATAATATTAATTTCTTGATTTATCCAGCATTGACACTTCTGTAAACAATTTCCCGCCGGGTGGTGTGCACCAAAGCTTTGCCAACAGTTACAATTGACACTCTAAAACAAAAACAAAAAACAGGCACAGCAACAACATTTAGAATGTAATTAACTTCTACATATAAAGAAAAAGTCACACAAACCTATGTCAACTGCCACTAAAAGTAGACACACATGTAAATAGAAACAGTGCGACATAAAACCAAAAGAATAAGAGTGAATGAATGAATGCATGCAAAAGATTAAATCAAATTCAAGAGATATAAATTCTTAGACAAACCAACAGATACATACATACATCTACAACTGCAAATGGTTAAATAGGGAAGGAAGCAGCAACAAAAAAAAAACTAAAAAAAACCTTGTTCAAGAAAAAAAAAAAAAACACACAAAAACGACCATAACCAAAAACTTACAAAATGCACAGTGACTTTTTTAAACTTGTAGCAAAACCAAGCGAAAAATTTATGTATTTTTAAAGGTAATTAAGAACGTGGGTATACGGCTACAACAACAACATGTACAAAAATAACTACAACATCTTCGAATACTAAACATGGCCAGGGAATACATACATATATGTATGTACAAGATACATATACCAACAGCAACCAAAGAAAATAAGCGATTTTTTTGGCTTTTAAAAAGTTTTCTTGTACTTACGATGTGAACTTTTATTGTTGATTTTGTTTTTAGTGTTTTATTTTTTTTTTTTGTGTCGTCTCTCCAAAATTCAAGAAAAAGTACTGCAAACATGCGAAATAAAAGTTTGTTTTCTTATAATTGTACCAATGTTAGCTACGAAACAGGGTATTTTTAGGAGTTGTGTTATTAGAGAAAGCATGGTGTAATTAACAAGGTGAATGCAGGACCACAGCTGACTGACTTTGTTTATAATTTACTTATGTCACTTATGTACACTATTTTACACAAACAAAATGTCTGTTGTTTCTGTATTGTGTTGTATTTGTTGCCGATTTGCACTCACCTTGTTAATTAAACCATGAGAGAGAGTTTGTCCGCTTTCACACTCTTCAATTTTGAAAATTGTATTGACGTGTGTGAATAAAATGGCAAATTCAAAAGAGAATTGAACAAAAACTGATCAGCTAAAACTAACGTGTGTGAAACAGGACTTTACAATTTCGGTATATTCAACACTGGTTTTGGTGGGTATGAACAAATATTACTGGGGAATTTTTAGGAATAAAAATATTTTAATTGTTTTCAGCTAATAATTTGTTTCAAATTATATTTTACAACGATGCTTAAATCGTTTATTACTCGGTAAATACTGTGTTTTTGGCGAAAATCAGCTGAACCTGTGATCACACAATTTTGAATAAATACCAAATACGGATAATAGGGATCTATGAAAATAGGTTTGGGGATGCAGGATTGATTGAGTACTATTTGTGAACATTTGATTTGAATTTTCCTATATTGAAAGTGACAGGGAAAACATCTAAATGAAGTAAATTTCACATACGGACAGTAGGGCAAAAGAACGAATACCCCTGTAATGTGTAGTACGATCCACTGTCCAGTCGACCGTGAATAGATGAGCCCTTACTGAAGAACATGTATTGCGTAAAAACTACGGGTTTCGGGAACATGGTAACTAATTTCAGCAGAACACATTCCATTATAGTATGGATAGAAATTGTTGGATACCCTACTATCACCGATAAGCACGAAGTGTTCTAAATTCATCTTTAATAAATGGTACTTGTAGAGGTACGGTCATACTTGTGCTAAAACAAGTGGTTACGCTTTTTTGAGTAAATATTTGCCATACGTGATAACTGATGATACCTTAAGTCTCTATGAATGTAGTCTTTTCTTATATACCATGGTGCTACCGTCATGGTACTAAGAATATTGAATTGGTGATGAATTGGTAGCACCATTTCAGAGGACAAGTTAATACTAATATGACTCTACTTTGAAGGTGCTACACATTGTGATTTGGTCATAAATAGTTTGAGTCATCTACAACATATTCGTACAATCCATGAACATTTTTTATTGATAATTTAAGAATAATTTATAAACCTAGGCACCTTTAAAAATAACAAATCCAAGGAACGAAGCTATCAAAATTGAGAACACTTTTGGGTTTGAAGTACGTTCTTGGAAACTGACACAACTTTCCAGCTGATCCCAAGAAAAATGTCTTAAAATCCAGCCCTTACTGAAACACTCTTTACACTTCTCAATTTTTGGTAACATTTCTTAATTTTTTTCCGTTTATTGAATAAAGCATCAACGTGGATAGAAATGTATCTGTATTTATTTGCCACCACTAACAACAACAAAAATGTTGTTGTATCAAATCGAACAACAACAACAACAGCAAAAACAGTAATAAGAAAACATTTTGTTGTGGGGAAAAAATCGCACAAAAAATCAGGTCATGAAAAACACTTTCATTTATACACTTTTTCTTTGTAAAATAACAAAAATTTTAATAAAGACTTTGATGATGATCATTGCCATCACATCAACTGGTTGAAGATGTTAAAGATGAAAATGATTTAAATAATGATCATAATAAATAAAGAAATTTTATTAAGAAGAAACTATAAAATAACAGAAACAGATTTTCTAACATTTAACCAACGAAGACAGACAGACAGAGAGGCACAAAAATATTTTGTGGTGAGACTTTAGCAGCAGAAAGACTAGAATGGATGATACACAAGCCCTTGTTAAAACTAATCCAGACTTACTTAAACTGTACTTGAAGTTATTTAAGTCGTTTAAGAAAACACTAAAGAAAATTAATACTTCACACAATACTATTCTATTTTATTTGATGTGCTTAAATTTCTTTTTAAGTTTATTTAGCTTAAAATTTTTGGTTTACTTGTTGTTATTTTTAACTATTAATTTCCCAGGAAAATTGTTTGGTAAATTTGCTTTATAAATATGTATTTACCAGAAATCTTAGTACGAAAAAACTGTGTAATTTTATTGCCATCTAGAGAGATGGTCTTTAAGCGAAATTGTAAATAGAAAACCGCAGTTTTATTGGGTCACACAATTCTCACCTTTAAGTGTTAAAGCAACTTTAGAAATTCTTTAGTTTAAATTCACACAATAGGAAAAATGTTTTTTTTTGTTTTTGAAATATTTTAAAGCTTTGAATCTGTCTAAACAAATGCAGATATTTGTGACATTTTGCTAGAGGAAATTATGTGAAGTTTTGCAACAATGTCATCACTTTTAATGATCTAATATAGTTTTTAAAAGAAAACATCAACTTTTGTAGGTTTTCTTAAACTGTACCTATTTCCAATATCTAATAATAGGTGGAAATAAAAAAACAATTTTTTCACTTAGAAAACATTTTCTTGTCCACACATGAATTTGTCTTGTTTAGACAATTCTTGTCGTATCACCACATCTTGTTTCAGTATTGTCAAAATATCGGACACAATCAGGGCTGCCAGATGAAATTCGGCAAAAATCGTCAAAATCCCGATAAAAAAAGAAAAAATTGTCATTTCTAATTTTAAAAATCGTCAAAAAAAAAATCGGAAAAATAAAATGTCACTATTTCTAATAGTATTTTGAAATTTTTATTTAAACGAAAACATAAAAATTCAAGTTGATGTAGTCTCTTGTTTAATATCTACATATCTAAATACATATATAAATTATAACTTTTAAAATAAGAAATCACAAAAAAATTAATGTTAAACATAACTTGTGTAATATTTTTATATCTTAGTCCGCTTACACACTTTTCAATTGTGACTCGTCAAGGCAAGTATTTTTGGATGAGAAGGGAACAAAAGGAGTACAAACTTGCCGGTACTAGTCAATTTTCTTATTTCCTTTTGTTTTTTTCGTTCATGCATGAAAAAGTATGAAAATTGAAGTGACGTGTGTGAATTGAACAAAAACTGATCAGCTAAAACTGAAGAGTGTGAGAGAAGACTTATAGTATTTTATAAATATTTTATTAATTCAGGTTAAATTATAATGTCAAAACAATTTAATTTATTATGTTTTAAATAACATTTTGAGTATAGAATCCGTATTTTTGTTAATTAAATTTATTTTGCTGAATATTCTTTCGACATTTTATTAAAATAAAAGAAGTTTTTGTAGAATATCCCATTGAAATTCAGAAATAGTTTCCTTTAAAAATTTTAGTTCATGGAATTCAGCATTTAAAATTGTTTTTTATATTTACAGATAAATAAGTAATTTCTACTATCCTGACTCAATATTATTTGGAATTATTAAATTTAAACTAACAGTTGTCAATAATCAAGAAAACACTACTATTACTTAATTTTGTTTTTGAAATATGTCATGTTCTTCTTAATTTTTATGATGAGAAATATAGTTGTTGTTTCAAAAAAAAAAAAAAAATTGGTAACAAAAACATTAATAAAACAAATAAATGATAAAAACAATTTTAATAATTAAGAAATCGTCACTTTCAATGTAAAAATTGTCAACTCGTCACTTTGCTATTTTTAAAACAAAAAATCGTCAAAATGACGATAAATCGTCAAATATGGCAGTTATGGACACAATGAGTGATTTCAAGAAAAACAAAGAATTAATATCAAAATTATAAGATAAGATTGACTGTCAAAGTATGCAGTCTGTCTTTGATCACTCTGACGTCGAAAATACAAAGCCAAACACAACAATTTTTACATCAAAACATTTACCATTCTTCCAAGCAGTTTGTTGTTTGACGGCGGAGTTGTCTTGTTGAAAAATAAATTGTTTTTCATTACCATAATATTAATTTTGGTGCTTGGAAACATCAAATCAAGCATAATGTCTTCAGAAAAAGCTCCCCAAAATAATAAATTTATTTAATAAAATATCGGTGGGTACCTTCCGTAGGTCTCTCCAATAGCTGTTGAAACCCTTTAAACCATCGGGATTGAATTTCAAAAAAATCACCTTAAACAAATAGATGTTAAAATATTGCAACTATAACCAAAAATTATCGGCTTCTCTGATCCAGTTAGTTTGTAAGTTTCTTTTAGCGAATTTAAGTCTAGCAGTTTTGTGGCGGAGTAATAGCCTTGGCACAGACAACAGCTATTGTCACATTCATTAATAATCTGATGAAGACGACTCTTCACAGTTTATAATTCTGCTATTGTCCAGTTCATTTTTACCAAAATATTGGTTGCTACAAAATGTGACCGGTTTATATTTTTGCCAATTTCTCGTAAACTTAAGCCACATTTTATATAAACTGAAATTTAGGCCCTAATTTTGTAAATAACTTGCGTTCGACGCATCACCTACGCTTTTGCGAACGCATTACCAAAAATATGAAATTTTGTAAATCACTGCTTCATTGCATTTAGCGAACGCAGAAATATTACGTTGTTACAATACTGTCAAATGTTGCCATTGTAAATGTTGATACTGAAATTTAAAATAAAAATTTACATAAAGCTACACTTATTTTACATTGGCAATGCTCCAAACCTATCAGCTGTTCAATAGTTTTGTTTGATTATTTATCAAGAAAATATTTCAGATTGTGATTAAAGCAAATAACTATAAATACAAAGATACTAACGGCTATAAAAAAATGTTCGCACTTATAGATGTGTCTTTTTCTTTGGACGATTCGGACCGTCCTAGACATACATATCTATTGAAAAAACCCAATTGCGCTCTACTAACATCATGAATTTAACAATTAATGAGTAAGAAAAATAACACTGTGGAGATTTACAATATTTTTAATTTTCTATTTAAAGGTTTCAGATGAACTTCTGAATGAACAAGAAAACGTTTTCATATATATTACGTGAGATGGGACCCCTCCTAAGGGAACCTCATCGTGTGACAGCCATTTCAAAAGAAGCAAAACCTGCAACAACAATAAGGTTTTTTGGCAACGGGAGAGTATCAGAAGGGAAATAGGAATGAGCTTATAACATCTCTTTTACAGTCCAAGGTTAGTGACGTTATTAATGAATGTTTGTCAGCTATGAAACAGTCGCTTTGTCCAAAATGGATACAGTTTAATCTTACGGCTGAAGACGAGCTGAAGAAAAAGATTGAATAGCTTCCCAAATTTTATCAACAGCTGCCAAAATTAGGCATTCCACGAGATACATCTGTATGCTTTTCCATTTCAGCTCTCAACAATTCAAATTGAGCTGCCGTTATGGCTTCTTTTTTGCCCTAAGAAAAATTTTAGTAGTATTTTATAGCAAATGAAGATGTTTGTACATCGTATTAATAAAGTTCATATAGAATATTAAATTAATTTAATAATTTTGTTTTTTAATAATATTTTAATTCCAAGAAAATGGAGGCGTTAAATTTGACAAAGCAAGTGATAAAAAAGTCAGCGTTGCGTTTTACAAAATACACAGTTTAAAACAGTTGTATTAACAACAACGTAAGAATCAGCTGTTACAACGCAAACAATCACTTGCCTGAACGCCGTCATTTGCAAAATACAATTTAACGCAACGCTTAGAAAATTGTGGCATTGCGTTTTACAAAATTAGGGCCTTAACCTTTTATTAAAAGCACTAAGTTACGAAACACACTGCAATTTATAACAAATTGTTGAAAATTTCATTATAAGAATAAATAACATTTATAATTTTTGTTTTTATAGTTTTCTTCTTTGTTTACCATAACATGTAATTATAGTTATGAAACACTAACAAAATATTAATGCAGAATTTCTATTTTAAATTTCTATCCCAAATTTTGGATAAAGAGATTATTCACCATGCTCTTAAAAATTGTTACACGTTTTAAAAAAATTGTTAGCAACTTTACAATAAATAGTAAACATTAAGTGTAATTATAGTAATGCAACACACCGTATAAATATTTAATGGATGTGTAATATAAAACTTTTGATTTGCAGCATAAAGTGACAAAAAATTTAACATTTGTTAAATGACAGCAACAAGTGGAACAGTGAAAACAAAAACTAAGCTGAAAATGCAACAAAAAGCCAAATACAAAGAATGTATTTCTTTGACTATACTGCAGGACCTCATGTTGAGCTCTGCGCAAGTCTCAAATTAAATAAATAAATTAAGCAGTTTCTTGTTACTTAAAAATAATATAAAAAAAGAAACCAATTTGACAAGTTGCATCTGTTGTGAAGAGAGAAAATTAGAAGATGTATAAATGCTCTTAATCAGTAGTCGGCATATAAAGAACATGTTACATGGATTAAATAACATGTTATGATCTTAGTTTATCTTTTGTAATATAACCATTTATTAGCGCAATTCACAATCTTGTGCAAATGGTATTGCATCATTGCATTTACAAAAAGGTTTAGCATATTTTTGCTCTACACTAACAAAATACACAGCAAGAGCAAAAATTTGCAATGCAAAATTATGCAACGATGCAATACCATTTGCACAAGATTGTGAATTGCACTATTGTGAGTTTTATTTCTTATTTGTTAAATGTTATTAAATAGATGTTAATTTTTTTTATATAGGCAAACAAACGATTATATTATATGACCGCTGATTTAATTACTTGTTACAATTAACAACAAATATATTAGAAATAAGTTTTAGAGAAACATTAAATCGATTATTAAATTAAATTCATGTTTATTCAAATACAATTCAATTAATTCCTTATTTTATGCACTTCAAAACAAACAATTCTTCTATTAAAGCAAAGTATTTTTTGTGTACTAAATTCCCATAATTTAGAGAAAAAAAAATAAAACTTAAATTACCATTTAAATTAACTCCATCATCTTGACTTTAGAAAATCTACAGACTAAGAATAAAGCCCGTGTGATGATAACAATAGCAAAGATGTTGCTTATAACGAAGCATTCGAGCAGCAGCAATTAATGGTAATGAAAATGTTGAGCTTTTGCAATTAAATGTAAAATTAAAGAACAATTAAGAGATGACAACAATAAAAAAAAACTACAAATAACATCATTAGCCAGCACAACACACATCATCAAATATACATATATGTATGTATACAAAACAAACCATATAAATAGATACGAGTACAAACTCGAATGCAGAGCTAGGAAATAAATGTAGTAGAAAACAATTTCCGACATTAAAAAAAGATTAACAAACAAACTGTGATGATGAATTAGAATGAACACTACATTGCATTAAATAAAAATAAAATGTTGGAATGTAGCTTTTTAAAGAGAGAAATCTAACAATTCTTAAGGAGGTGTCAAAAACCTTCAGCAAAAGTAATATTAAATGGTACAAGAATTCAGTTTCAGAGAGTAGTACGATCAATAAAAAAAGATCAAAACACAAAATATTTAATCAGGGCCCTATTGCACAAAACAACTTATCAACTTTTCAATTTGCACTTAGACAATTTTTCGTCAATTTGCAAAACTTTATGTTTCTCAGAACTATATTTGCAAAGTTTTTTGAAATTTTTATAATCTCTTTGCAATTTCTATTCCATGTATGTTCTCTTGTGCAAAGTTAATATTGCAAAGAGTAATTTGCAAAGATTTTGCAAATAATTATGCTGTTTCGCTCCACAAAAACTGTAAATTTATTTTTTTCAAAGCCAATTTTGATAATTTTGTCAAAAATTTGCAAGGTAAACGATCGCTTTTAAAATGTTAAGAAATGAGTTTTTGTTCGACAATAGTGAAGAAGTGGTTATAAGAAGAAATTATAGAGACCAAATTCATGTTTTCGGGATTACAAAACCATAATTTTAAAGAGTGCTTTAGTTTGACTCAAATCCAAATTGATTTCATTTTAAATATAATTAGAGAAATATATAGCGAACAATAAACGGCTGAAAATCAACTGCTACTGCGCTTGCATTGGTTCGGAAATGGCGGCCAGTACCATGAAGTTGCAGCTATGCATGGTGTTGCAAAAGCAACAGTTCCACTGAAACAGAAATAGAAGAGTTTTAAATCTTAAACAATAGCAAAGTTTAACTATGAATTACACAAGATCAATTGGCCATTGGCTTAAAATACTTTATTTAAATAACTAAAAAATATCTGAAAGGTGGCATCAATAGAATCCAGCTGAAAGTATCTGACTTTAAAATTTGCGAACAATTCCTGCATTACTCATAGTTTTGATAAATATATTCCTTATTTCTCTGACATTTCCGTAATACAAAATTTTAAATTCCCAGATATCTTTATTTATTCGGTTTTATCAGTAAATTTGCGTTAGTTTGATTCCTTTCTGAGATTTTAAACGGACTTTGTGTTAAGTTATTTATTATTATTTTTATTTGACAAGTTACAAACCCTTTAACTTATTTAAACTATTTATATCATCACTTGCTGGTGTTCATAAAAACTATGCACTCTCGTATTTTCATAATTTCATGCTGGGCACATTTCCATGAAAGGCGCTGCTTTTTATAATGTGTTTGTTATTAAATTTTGCAGATACGAAAAAAAACTCACATTAAAAAAGTTTTTCTACCAACCAACCAACTAAAACAAACAACTTGGAATGGCATTGGAAATTTGCAGAAAGAATATACATATGTACGAGTACATATATAAACAAAAAGGGACCATGGCAGACACGACTACTGCTGCAGTTGGTTGGTTGTTTAGTTGATGGAATGCCGACAACAAAATATTTAAAGGAATGAGTTCTAAAATGGAATAATCTAGTCATTAATTAATGCTAATATAACAAACGAGCAAATGTATATGGAAGAAATAGGTTTTAGGATGTCTGCAAAACTAACATAATACGACCCTATTCCACAAAACATATATATTCTATTTGCAATTTTTGTTCCACGTACGTTCCCTTGTGCGAAGGGCAATGTGCAATTGAAAAGACTAATTTGGAATGATTTTGCAAATAATTAGGACGTTTTGTTTCACAAACATTGTAAATGCTATTTTTGCAAAGCAAATTTTGATAAGTTTGTGAAAAATGTTCAAGGTATACGATCGCTTTACAAATTCGTATTGTTATAACTAGTGAAGCTTTCAAAATCTTAAGACATGCGTTTTTGTTTGACGATAGTGAAGACCTGATTATAAGAAGAATTTATAGAGACCGAAGTAACTTTTCGGGACTTTAAAATTTTAAAGAGTAGTTTCGTTTTTTTTCCTTGGACCAGCACTCAGGGGACTACCCCTGCAATGAACTGTGTTGGAACTAGGAAAATAGGTTATGGTAGGGAGGATATAGGGAGTAGTGGTTGTGAACATTTTATTTGAATTTTCCTATATTGAAAGTGGCAGGGAATACTTCTGCTGGTAGTTTATTCCACATACGGACAGTATGGCTAAATAATGAATTTTCCCTGTAATGTGTTGTGCGATCCACTGTCCAGTCGACCATGAATGGATGGACCCTGACTGAAGAAAGTGTTTTTTCGCAAAAAACTATGTGTTTTGGGAACAAGTTCCCTAATTTCAGCAGAACACATTCCAATTATAGTATCGATAGAACAGTTAAACACAACCCACATTGCGACGATGCTCCAATGAATCAATAGAGTTAAATACCCCACTGTCACCGATAATCACCTTCACCCTCTTCTGTACGCGATCGAGTAACTCCAAAATAGACTTCGAAGCACCGGCCCATATATGAGAGTTGTATTCCATTTTCAATCGAATATAGGTGGTGTAAATGATATGCAGATCAGTTGGAGTGATCTACACCGTTTTAAAAAACCAAGGCACTTGAACGCTTCTTTTGACACTTGAAAAATCTGTTTGGCCCAGTGGACATCACATTGGATTCTCATGCCTAGAACGCCAAGAGCGACTGAGTTCTTAATATTTACACCGTCCATAAAAACAGATGCGTTTGTGTGTTAATATACAACATTGAGTGTTATGTGCGTTAAAATCGACTTTGTTCGCACAACCCCATTCTGAGATTGTCTTAAGATCTTGGCTCAGCGTATCATTCATGTTTTGTCTTATTTCCCCAATCTCCAAAGGGTTTGGTCTATTAAATAAGTATGAATGGCAAATGTTGCTATCATCTACAAAAGAATCGATGGGGTTTGAAGTTTGACAAAAAAGGTCATTTATAAAGATGAGAAATAAAGTGTGAGAAAGAACGGAGCCCTGCTTTACCCCTGAATTAATCTTAAACTCGTCTGATGAGATCCCATCTTTAACAACTGGGTAAATTCCCTTGTGTGTGTGGTTGCCATCCAGGAAACATACATTACACGAGGAAGGATATGTGGAACAGCACGGAAACCACTCATTGAATTTTACAGTAAAAACGTAAGCGTGTTTGCTGAAATTGGCTGTAAGTCAAAAAATTGGCAATGGATGGAGTCCATGGCCGGATGCTGTTGCCTTGGGTGATAGTGGTTACGGACTGAAAAACTAATTGTACTACCATTACTGCGAAATCCCGATAACACTGCTGTTGCCATAAAAAACACGGTGCATAATTGAAAATAGTTTTGGCATTCGTAAAGAAAGATTCCCGTGTCAAAATTAATTGAAATGTAAACATTAATATGTTTTAAATATTTTTTTTTAATTGCTTTGAAAATTGGCGTTTATTCTTTAATAACATGTAACACTGCAAGTATTTTTACATTGTTATTTTGCGACTCATTTTAACGAATTATAGTTAGCAATGCACGAGAAAAGAGAAAAGTGATAAAACAAAAATGCAAAGATGATCAAATGCTTCGTAAACACTTTGCATGAGAGCGCAAAAACTTTACAAATACCGCAAAGTCTTAACAACGTCGTCAAAGTCTTTGCAAACATTTTCATATTGCAAAATGAAATTTACAAAGAATATTGCGGAATAGATACACTAATGATACAAAAATGCCATTTGATAAGTGTGAAGTAAAAAGTTGAGAACTTGTTTGTGGAATAGAACACAGAAAAATCGTTTTTTATATGGAAATATAAAAATGGCTCTATATCCTTTAATATTGGTCTGAATGGAAAATAATGGAGGATAATTTGTGATCACTTATATTTCCCACCAAAAGTTGGGAAAAAGCGAATTACAAACAATATCCTTCCCTTAAATAAATTGTTAGGAACCTAGTCCCTTAAATAATTTTTCTTAACGATTTGGCATGATGTTCGTAACAAATTTTCGTCGCCAATTCGGTAATATTCTCTTCGCTTCTTTTAACGGGCTTCAATGTTATCGGCGGATAGACCAATACTCCTTCAACTCTGACACACTAACTACTTTGTGGAGTATTGATCTATTCAGGCTTACAATCTTCTTTGTTCTCTTTGGATTGGGTTTCCCTCTATAGTCGGTTTCTGACATATTAATCTTATGATTAATTTTTAAAATTCATGATTACATGCTGGATAATTATTCAGCTTTCTCATTTCCAATATATGAATAAATTTGAACACAATTAAAGAATATATTTCTAAATGTGTTGCAGTCGATGAAAGATTAAATAATATTGAAGACTAACTATCTTTTTAAAAATATTGGTAAAAGACCTAAGGTAGTTATCTAAACAAACTCACTTATAATATACATACATACATACAGCTACAGAAATATATACACAAACACAAAAAAAAAAGTTAATTAAAAACAAATAGATTTAAATTCAGATAAAAGAGAAATTGTTAATAAACTACAAAGGCAGGCGAAAAAGCATTTTAAAAGGAGAGTTATCGTAAAGGGAATGGATGATTTATGGCCAGCAGATTTAGTGGAAATGAATAATTATAGTATATTTTAACTGTAATAGATACATTTACAAAAAAATGCCTGGGCACTTGCAGTACAAAAATAAAACTGCTCAAAGCGTTACAAACAATATTTGATGAGAGTCGCAGAAAACAAGAAAACCTACAATAGTAGGTTTTTCAATAGTAATCAAAACAAATTAATCAATGATCATAGTGTCTTAAAAGCGTCTATTATAGAAGGTTTCAATAGAATATTTAAAGGATAAATGCATTCATAAATATCAAAATCTATATGTATATCTAATATGTATATAATAACACATACTCGTATCATAGAACTATAAAGATGCCACTAAATCTCTTTTAAATACAGTCTACAACAAATTAAAAGTCTTTTAAAAGCCCAAGTTTAAAGATGGAGATAATGTGCGAATAAGTAAATACAAACATTTACTTAAAAACGGTTACAAATCTAATTGGAAGACGGAAATCTTTAAAGTTAAGACTGTAAGAAATACAAACTCCAACACATAGACATATTTTTTAAGATTATCAAGATCATGAAATAAAGGGTGAAATGTTAAGAATTTTCACCAGAACACAACTCTTAGATTATTGTTTGTGAAAATTTTAATAAAACGCATGCTTATTTCAAAAAATATTTACTCCAACGATGGAAAACCTTGTTTAACCAGAATCGATCATTAAAATTTCTGTGTATAAATTTTTTTGCTCATTGAAATTTGGATTTTATTACTTCAACGACAATTATTTATACAGGTTTGTTTGAAATATTTGTTTATGAATAAAATGTTGAGCTAAACTCCAACTTGATCGTATATAATTTGTTTTTTTTTTCAAAAATAAT
Source organism: Bellardia bayeri (assembly GCA_950370525.1). NCBI lineage: Eukaryota > Metazoa > Arthropoda > Insecta > Diptera > Calliphoridae > Bellardia > Bellardia bayeri. The sequence continues at coordinate 75,307,596 of OX493267.1, forward strand.
TTAAAAGACGTATCAAAAATAAAAAACAAACAACTAACACTCTATTCACATATACACACCCCACAAACATTAACTTCAACGATGTAAAACACTCACTTAATGAAAAGCTTTCCTATTTCAAAAAAACATTTATTCCAACGATTGAATACATAACACTCACATTCTAAATCCAACACCCTAAATCCTCCTCACACCTTACCACTTACATACCAAACAACATCTGAAACTTACACACACTCCCATTCACTTCTAAAAGACAACTACAAATTTATATCAACCACAAATATTATCCAGGCACATTACTACATTATCACAATTAGTTAACAATTAACACGTCACCCACATCCACATTACCTATCTCACATATTACCTCTTTCGCACATTACCACTCTCACAACAAACAACATCTCAAACCTACACATACTCCCATCCATGCCAAATCCAACTACTTTACTTGGCATAACTTGCCCGCATGAACTCAAAATTAGTATAGAAAAATTGCTGGCGTACCGGCATAAACATACTACTGCAATCGATGGAGACCATTTCCGGATGCTGTTGTTTACAACAATTGTAGCAATTAGCAATGCAAAGATATTTAAATGATGACTAAAAACTTCACAAAGAGCGCAAAGAGAGCAAAGTCTGTGCAAAAATTTTCTTAGTGCAAAATGAAATTTGAAAAGAATATTGTGAAACAGAAACACTTATTTCTTTGCAAAAAAAAAATGCAATTTGATAAGTGTGAAGTGAAAGCGGTTCAGTTTGTTCTGCTGACAATTCAAAAAAAAGTATGAGAATTTACAGGTCTCTTTTACAATTCGGAAAATAGAAAGTAGTAGGATCTAATATTGTTTGCTCAAAACAAACAGTTTTAAGCCTTATAAATGATGATTTTTTTTGGGAAGACTGTTTTTTTTAGCAGCGCAGCTGTTTTCGTGCAACATGTTACTGTTAAACATGTTCTGTTTGGTCGATTATATAACCATGAAGCGACTTACAAATGGATAACGGTTGCAGATAATTAAATTTTGTTATGAAAATTCATTTTCGGTTAGAAAGCGAAAATTGTGTTTAGCGACGAAGGTCATTTCTGGTTGAATGGTTACGTAAACACGCCAAATTGTCGTATTTTGTATGAAGAGCAGCCAGAAGTATTGCAAGAACTGCCAATACATCCCGAAAAATGCACTGTTTCGTGTGGGTTATGGGTCGGTGGCATCATTGAACTGTCCTTTTTCAAAGACAACGAAAGCAGGAACGTTACTGTAAAAAGAGAGCGCTACCGTGCAATGATTGCAATTTTTTTTAACAAAATAGAAAAGAAAGGACTTGGCTGACATGTGGTTTAACAATTAAAGAAGCAAGTTGGGTAAACAGTTTACATCTTTAGAGTTGTTTTTGTGGGAGCTATGTTTAGGCTCATATCTATAGGGAGTAGTCCGCAACGGTTGACTTACTGGTAGCTAATATTGAAGACTTAATTCGTGAGCCATCGGCAGATATGTTAAAGAGAGTATGCCGAAATTGGAGCCAGCATATGAACCATTTAAGGCGTAGTCGCCAACAACATTTACATAAAATCATCTTTAAACATTGAATTATATAGATCGTTCGTTCTACATAAATTTCTCTAAATTTGATGTGATTTTTAAAATCATATCCGAAAGCTCATAAAAAATTACTCTTTAGTAACCTCTCATAAACATTTAAAAGAAGATAAGGATTTCATTCCTTTAAACCACTGCCATAGCAATAGTACATAGTATTTACATCAAAAAAAAAATAATAATGAAAGAAAGTTATGGAATGTAAATGATGCGCTTTTCTTTAACTATTTTTTTATACAGCTTTGCAATTATGAATGTTTTTCCCCCTCCATAAAGTCTTTAATTTTTTTCATCACCACTTTATTTCATCATTCAATTTCTACTTCCACCATAATTCCTGGCTGAAGGCAAGCGAGATTTTTTCAACAGCATTTAGCATGATAAACTGCAGGGCCACAACATAAAAAGCAGCTAAATAAAACTAAGAAAAGAAAAACAAAACTATGAACTCAACAAATATTTGAGACATCAATCAAACAAAAAGGAAGGAAAGGAAAGGAAGAATGACACAGCATTTACGACAATGTGTCACTTTTTTACGGACGGCAAAGGGCAGCAAGACGCTATAAGTTGTCAGTGACACACTGTAAAAGGCTCTGTTTCGCCCCTTTTTTCTTTTTATTCTTCTTATTCACGCAGTTTCAAATTAATTGTAATGTAGTTTTTGTTGTGTGCCTTCTTCGGGCTTAAAGTCCAAGAATTTGTGTTAATGAATAAATTGTTGTAAGGAAAATATGGAAGATGTGTAGATGTAATTAAGGTCTTAACACATACAAATTTACGTATTTCTTGGGTAATATTTCTTTTTTTAATTAAACGTGGCGCCTTTGGTGGCTTTAATTGATATAAAATGTTTTGCTTTCTGCACAAATAATGCCAGAATAAAATTATGGCATGAGTAATTTCTTATTAATAGTTCTTGAAATTTAAATTGTTTATGAAGATAAAAATGTTTAAAGCAACTTAATGGCTCAGGAAAATGTGTTGGAATAATAGTCAAGGATATAAGTCATTAAGTACCTAAAGGCAGTTAGAGGCCTTAACGAGTTTATACTTTAATTTGGTATTTTTTATACAAAAAAACTTAAGATTTGCTCTAAATATGGGCTCATTATAGCATTTTTAGTGTTATTTTTGTTACCATATAATATTTTTATTTTACTATAAAAAATATTTACATACTTGTTTTTGAAATTCATGTATTTTGTATAAAAATATTAAGCATCACTTACCTGAAAAGAAAAATAAAATGTTATAATAATTAGAAGTTCAATACAGAACACATAATTTGTATTTGGAAATACAGTGGCTCACAGCTTATTTTGTTTTTAAAACTATATAAAAAGAATACTAACAGTAACTTAAAAAAAATAGATGTCATTTACAAGAAAATAATAAAATAAAATAAATAAATAAAAATAATTTATTGCAAAAATTAAAAAAAAAACTGCTAGTTTTTCATGTCCCAGATAATTTTGTGCAGTCAATTTCTTAATTTGTAACGTCATGTGTCAATTTAAAATAGTTCAAATAGCAGAAATGGTTAACAGTAAAGCTTCCACAGTCGAAAAAATCTATGAGCGTTCAAATCGGGTTCATAACAAAGTCAGTTAAAATTTTTAATGAGCATGATGAGTGATACGTTTAAATATAAAAAAAAGGCAAATCTAAGGTAATCAGCTTCACAAGTGGCCTCCAAAGTTTAAGCTGATCTAGGCAAACATTGTTGCGTTAAAACTGTTCGTCGTATCTTGCGCCAACATGATCTTAATGGCTAAAGGTACGGTCACACTTGGCAAATATTTGCCGAAAAAACGTAACCACTAAATAATATATGTTTCAACTCGTTTATTTATTTAAATAAACTTTTCTTATTTAGGCCAAAGCACAACAAATATTTAGTTTTAATTTATTTGATGCTGTTTGTTCTTGCAAAACTCGTGTAAGAGTAAACAACGTCAAACAAATTTGTGCTAAGCAAGTGGTTACGCTTTGCCAAACATGACCGTAGTAAGTTGCTCGCAAGTGACCGTTTACAAACTCGAAAAACACACTGTGCAGGCAAAATGTCACTAAAGTAGGAAGGAATCCGAATTTTGGAATCCGGTCGGCTTCGCCGATGAATCTAAGTTCAACAATTAATTTAACATTTGTTGAAACAGCCATGGACAAGTTTAAGGTTCAGATTATGAAGGACAACTTGTTGGAAAGCGCAGAGAACCTGGGTATACGATCAGATTTTCGATTTCGCTAATATATAACTGTCCACATTTGATTACACCGCTTCCACATATTGTTATCGAAAATATGTATTATATTATATTATATTATATTATATTAATACACTTTGTTTGATAGTTTTTTTGATGAAATTTTCAGAGGTTGTCTCGGATTTTTGCTCGTATCTCCGTTATTTATGAACGGATTTTGCTGATTTTAAATAGCAAACTTCTCGAAAGCATGTCTGACAGAATTGTTGAAGATTTGGATTCCGAAGATATCTGGGGACTTCAGAAAATTGATTTCAACAGACAGACAAACAGACGGACATGGCTTAATAGACTCCGCTATCTATAAGGATCCAGAATATATATACTTTATAGGGTCGGAAAATTATATTGTGAAAATTACAAACGGAATGACAAACTTATATATACCCTTCTCATGAAGGTGAAGGGTATAAAAAAAGGTTGCTTTTAAATCGAAATACACAATAACCCCCCTGTAGTAGGTAATAAAGGCTATTACACCAAATATTCACAGTTGTTATAGAATCCAAGTCAGAATTGTCGTTTATCAAAATTGAAGCCCACGTCAGTATTGTGTAAGGTAGTACAAATCTGGTGATAGCACGTCCGTAATTCAATTTGTGTGTGATTTCCATGCTTGCCTCTATTTGTGTAAAAAATTTTTTGGAGTGTAACCTCTTTATCACACTTAATTGTTTATTTTTCCTTATATGGTGTTCCTAAATTTGTGCTAAAACAAGTGGTTGCGTACCTTAAGACTATAATATTTTTTTTATTTTAAATGACACCAATTCCTTTTTTAAATTTCTGTTAGTTTGCTTTGAGAACAAAAAACAAAAAAGGACTGCATAAAATAAGCTGCTAGCCACTGTTTGTCCAATGAAAATAGTAGTTTTGGTCCCATGATAGTCTATAGGGGGGAGAGGGCTTATTGGTCTTCTTTCTTTCGACATTGTAAGTAGGTTATGAAATTTCAAAATTTTACTAAAAATAAAAATTTGTTTTACATAATCAGCTTTATCATTATCATATTACTTCGCTTGAAGGCATCAACACGAACGTATTGTACATATAAAATGACTCTGAATGTGTGTCTAACAAACAATAAATGTTACTGTTTATATTGTCATGTTATTTAATTAAATGTTTTACTTGATGATGATTTAATACTTAACAATTTTATTACGACAGTAATGTTGAGAAGTTGCGATGGTTTTTTTTAACATTTAGCGAAATTTCTGGTTCTTAAAGTCAATACTTAAGGTATGATCACACCTAACAACTATTTGCCGAAAAAGACGTAAACACTAAATAAAATATTTTTGAACTGGTTTATTTATTAAAAAAAAAAACTTCGTATAATTTTTCTTATAACAATCTAAAGGGGTTTTCAACAAGAACTTTGTTTACCATCAAAGGGATAATGAAATGAAAGGCACACAGTGCAAATTAGAAAAATAGTTTTATGCAACATAACAAAACATTTACCAAAGTGGCTGGTTCTGCTTAAGTCCACAAGACCGACCACTGCTTTACAAACACAATTCAATTTAACAAATTCTATAAATACATTTTTCTACTTTGCATATTCCATATAATTAACCATTCAAAGCAAACTAGAATATACAATTTTCACAATCTATTGATAGATTTCATTCCTGAATGTTTGTTTGTTGGTTGGTTGGCTGACTGGCTGGCTCTGTGTTCGAAACCAGCAAAACCATTTGAATGCAAACAAGAAAAATAATCCAATAACTTTCAACATGTGTTTAATGTTGCACATTCTTCTTGTTGCCGTTCTTGTTTAAAATTTAATTTGTAAAGCAGTTATATAATCAATTTAGAGAAAAAAAAAAACTTAACTAACTCTCAACTAAACTTGCAGCAAATATCATAAAATCATTGTGAAAAAGAAAAAAAAAAGAAAATCATAAAAATAGTAACCAACAGTTTTACATGTTGTAAATAGTTTGTAGTTGGACTTGAAACTGTGCAACATTTAAACCTAAATTACGACTTGCTCTATCACCACAAGTTGACTGTTTTTTGCAAAACAGCTACAAGCAACACAAATACTTTTTACTTTAATGGCCGGATTCTCAGTCATTGATAAATATGTGTTGTAATTTAAAGATAGTTTTCTTTTTGTTTAAGAAAAATTTGGTATTTTGCTTGAAATCTTTTCGAAAATAAAATCAATAGCTTGAAATACTTATGTACTTATGAAATACTTACAATATGAAAATTAACTTAACAATTTGTAAAGATATTTAGTTCGTTTATTTGACCTTTTTTTAATATTTAATAGTTTCTTTTTACAAGCAATTAGGTCATTTTAATTTTATATAAAAATATTTGATTTATTTCTATATATTTATTTCCAATATTTCGCTATCACAATGGATAGCTTCTTCAGGGATAATATAAGTTTTGAATTATAATAAAATAATAATAATCAATTATTGGAAATAAATATATAGAAATAAATCAAATATTTTTATATAAAATTAAAATGACCTAATTGCTTGTAAAAAGAAACTATTAAATTTGTAAAGATGTTGTGTTGCTTTTGTTTAAATCCGCTTTCACACACTTCAAATCTGATTCATCAAGGCAAGTATTTTTTTGGTTGCGAAGGGAAAAGAGAATAAAACGGGTACATACTTGACGGTACTAGTCAATTTTCTTATATATTTTTATATTATATTTTTTCAATATATATTTGCATTAAGTACGAAAATTGAATTGACGAGTGTGAATGAAATGGCTAGTTCAAAGGCGACTTGAACAAAAACGAATTGAAGAAAAGTGTCATGCACAAATGTTGATATGTATGTAGAAAATATGAATCGGGTTTCCTTACAATATTGATGACAGATTTAAGTATAAATATATAGACCTAATACTCCACGGTCGTATTTTACACGGTATTGATTTAACACGGTTTGAAAATAAATAAATTTTAATTTTTTACACGCTTTTATTCCATTTGGCACGATTCAAAATGTTGTGGGCCTAAATTTTTTTTTTTTTGGTTAAATTTAATTTTTGCGAAATATATTCATATCCCTTTTTTGTGGATACAATCAAATAAACTTGTCATACATACATACATACATACATTTCTTTTACATTAATTTTAAGCATATCTTTCTTTCTTTAATAACTATGCTTGTTTAAAAACCCATTGTATACATACTACATATGTAGTTGTTCTTAAAAAATCCTTGTTTTTCACTAATTACAATAGGTTTTAGAGATAAGGAACCAATCACCTATTTCACATACGATCAATGTCTTTTGTACACGATTTTCTTACGCGAAGTTTCCTGGAACCAATTACCGTGTAAAAACAGAATTAGGTGTATAAAGTATAAATTATTACGACTGAATGATTTACGAAGTTCCGTCTAAAAACACTAAATTAATACGGTAGTCAAAATCATAAAGGGTTTTCAAACATGAACCCTGTTTTTCTTTTTTATTTTTCAAAACAAAATTAAATCATTCAAATATTTTTTGTATTGAAAAGTGTAAGATTTGACAATTGTAAATTAAAAATTATATCGGATTCGAATTTGTGCATTCCTCGACGTTCTCAACATCTAGAGTTATCCCCTATGACCAAATATCGAATTTTACGTAAGGTTTTGGCTTTGAAGTTCTACAATGCAACTGAACTGGTTTATGAATTGAAGGTAACATACTATTCAATTTGCGCTAGATTTCCTAAATTCATTCAAGAACAATTTGGAAATAATTTTTCATTTATTTGGATATACCAACAAGCAAACTCCAAGGACAAATGGAAGAGTGGTGCGAAATTGCTTCTAAAATATTAATCATTGAAAACATCTTCGCGATTTTTCTTTAAAAGAAACTTCTTATGAAAATTTTAGCCCGACATTTCTTGCGGTTTGCATATTTACATTAAAAATGTCTATGCCCTTAATTGAAAACATTACATATTAATGTTTTTCTGTAAACTAAGTTGGGTAAGCTTGATAATGAATGCCATGGAATGGATGGAACAGTTAGTTTGGCTTGGACGAGAACCTAACACAGTTCTGTAACATTAACCACAGTTAGTCTTTACAAAAAAGTTGGGGCTGCCTTTAAATATCGTTTACATTGCCACCTTCGGAGTAGGTTACGTTAGACGGGAACTGCCTTCTAAGTTCTTTGTGCAACATGATTGTTAGTCCTTAAAGAAAAATATAGTCCAATACAGTAAGATTCTATAGTATATAACTGATACCCAGCTCCATTTTAATGCCTGTCGATTGACCTCAGAGAGAGATACTGTTTGATACAGTAAGTCTCCATTGTAGAAAACTGCTACCCACAACCGATTCACCGATCAACTTTCTCTGATCGCTTACATATATTTGTAATATTCTTATTTCTTTATGGTAGCCTGACAATCTATGTAGAATGTAATTACTCTTCGGCATGAAACTTTACCGTTCCACTCACTTTCTTTGAGGTATCTGTGCAAGCTTAAATACCATTCAAATTTTAGATCTTCTAGTAATCTTTAGCTGGTATGTTTGGCCTGAAACTTTACCGTTCCTTTCACTTTCTTTGAGGTATCTGTGACAATTCCAATACTTTCCAGATGTTAGATCTTCCAGTTGTCTTTAGGTAGTGTGTTTTTTACAATCTTCTTATTTTAACAAATTTGAGCTGTTTTAAATTGAGTCTTAATGCGTTATATTGAAAATCGCTCAAAGATCCACAATTATGTATTCTGGCTAAGCCTAATATGTGTTCTTCAAGTTTGATATTCTTCCAAACATAGGGAAGCATATGCTCATGATCTGGATAATTCTTTTATCTTGTACTTTACAATGGAGAAAAAAATCTGTGGACATTGAAAGATAATGAATAACGATACTACGATCACGAAATGATATTATATATTTAAAAAAAGTGTGCATTCAGTTGAAACATACTTTAGACATCATAATCTCTATATTAAAAGAAGACTTCCGGATCACTAAAGTGTTTCTGACTATTAAGGAAGCTGTGGACTGTTCGGGAACTAATTTGGTCTCAACAACTGCCACGTCTAAACTGCATTATTTATTTGGAATCTTATTTCTTGAAAGTGAAATTAGGATTTTATTGCCGAAACTATTTAATTGGATTATGGGGTGCAGGTACATTCAGGAAAAGGTCAAGATTGCTTTAGACTTGAAATGCATTGTTGCATTCCTATCTATCAGGGAAATATCGAAATAGTATTGAAAAGTTAAAGAATGAGCCATTGAACAAGTTGCCACTCATTATCGTTGATATTTATTGTTGTCGTAGTATTGTCTAATCTGAGAGTCTAACTTGCGTTGCTGATTTAGAGTGGTCTGGGGAATAAAACTAGGATTTTATGGGCGACACTATTTATTTGGATTACGGGGTGCAGGTACATTGAGATCAATGTCAGGACGAATACTGAGCACTACCATACTAATTGGAATAAATTTGGAGGGATGAGCCATTGCATAGCAGGCGTACCAATTGCTTGCTATATTATGGATGCGGATATTAGCTCAAGGAATATAGCGTTTAACATTTTCAATGCTACTGATCTTCGTAGACGTGCAAATGCATGAGATCAAGGAAATAACGTTTAACACTTTCAATGCTACTGATCTTCCTGAGGTGCAAATGAAAGATCTTCATATTGTTGGCTCTCTTAGATTAGGGCAGAGGGGTCTTTCATTAAAATATTAAAATTTTCTTCTGTGGCAAAGTTTGAGTTTCCTTCACATAAATTAAAACTAAATAGACTTTCATTATAGAATTTGTCAAAAAAAATAGAAGTGACATGCCTAATGATGCTTAACAGCATTGCAAAATTTATGTTATAGGAAACTATCAATATCATCAATAACAATTCTAAGAGTGTACCACTATACACTTGAAATTCTTTTGTATTGATTGCAAAAAAAACTCAAACTTAGGAATGTAAATTGGAAAAACATAACAAACATACAACTTTTTAAAGTACTTTTCTGCAAACATAAATCTGTTATTGTTATTTGCGTAATTGAAAATGTAAATTTGCCCAAGGGGAAAACAGTAACTGCTCATTTAAGATTTAAACAATTTTCAATTGATTACTAAGAAAACCATAAACTCTAGGCAAGTATTTTTTAATTATTTAAAAAACTAAAAATACTGCAAGAAAAAAATGTATAGGTAGCAATTGATGAAAATCATACTTTCTTTTCTTCCAAATAATTTTCACATACTTTTGACATCAATTCACCTCAATCCAACAACATTAACAAACTACAAAAACTGCAGCAGCAGTAAAGAAAAAAAAACTGATTGATATGAAATTGAAATAAAAAGTGGTTGCAAATGATAAATTGACTGATGAATTGGGAAAAAGAGGAGAAGTACAAGCAGCACAGTAATAAATACAATGGTATGTCAAATTAATGATAAAAATTGCTCATTTGGAAATTGATGTCATTGCGGTTGGTTTTTCTTTTTTTTTTTTTTTGTCTGCTAATTTTTCTCAACTTCAAGGCCCTTGCTTGGTGGCTTTAAACTCCCCTGCACAACCTCTCTTTCTCCTTGGCAACTGCATGCAACTCATTATGAATTTTCTCCTTGTGTTGGGATTTTTTCCGTTGCATATTATATCGTTTGGCTACATGAAATCAACACCTCATAAATTACTGTTAGTTGATTTTAATGTTGGCGCTGCTAGCCTGGCAGTCAGTGGTAATGACGAACAGATGAAGATGAAATAAACATTGAAAAAACGCTATAACAACAGCTCTGGAAACAAACCACAGTGACTGATTTTTTTCTAAGCTGTTTTTATCATAAAAGTTGTGAAAAATCGAGGAGAGAAAAAAAGGAGGAAATTTTATTGTTGCAGCACAGTGGGCTTGGTTATGTAGCAAACTAATTTAAATAATTTACAAAAAAATTTTAATTTTAATGACCATCATTTCAAGTTGTTTCAAATACAATCCTCGCAATTGGGCGCTTAAATAACAATGTTTTTGAATTATATTGTAACAGGGATTATAAAAAGGACCTCGGCCTTCAAAAAAGTATTTTTGTAACCATCGAGTTAAAATGGTATTAAAAGGTGGTTTACTATCGGTTTTTGTTTATACAGTCAGAGTCAAAATTTAGTATACAGTTCGCTTTTTCATATATAAAGCAACACATTTTTATTATAAGAAATTTATAAGGGTGAATCAATTTAAAATTTCATTTATGGTTTAATGTTTTCTGAGGAAAATTTTGTGGGAAGATCCAAAAATTAAAAGTTAATATTTTGTTGGCCTTCCATTCAGTTAGTCGCCTTTGGACAAATTGTTGATTTTTCTGATGTTTCTGTCTAAAATTTCTTACAGGTGCTCTATGGGTTTAAGGTCTGGAGATTGCGAACGTGAACTTAATTGCTTAGGCACGTTATACTTGACAAGTCTGGTGGTGTGTTTTGGATCGCTGTCTTGCTGAAAGACCTCAATTTTCAGCACTTACTTATAAATTGTACTTTAAAATTTGTAAATAGTCTCGGCTATTTATTGTACATTCAATGAATACAAGATTACCTGGTCCTGCAGCTGACATACAACTACAAACTATCAAAGACCCAACTCCGTGTTTTACTTTAGCACTAAGGTTCTGTGGAAGCAGCTCATTATTTCTTGTTCTCCAGACCCATTTTTTTGGGACTTAATTCAAAATGTAAAAAAAAATCCCAATAAAAATGAATTAACGGCAATACAAGAAATTTGTGCAATGCGCAGCTGGTATTCTGTATACCATGGAGGAGAAAATCCTTCCGCCCAAATGACTTATCATTATATCATTTCATTATTTCATAATGAAATAACTCCCAACAAAAATTATGAAATAAGTCCCAATGCATTGGGACTTAATGCATAATGAAATAGTTCCACTCTGTATGGAACAATTTTTGGGATTTATTTCATTTGGGAGTTATTTCACTGTACCTTGATTTTGACCCAAACATCTCAAATTTAATCTCATCACTGAATATAACATTATTCCAGAAAAATTGCGGAGAGGTTAAGTAAGCTTTTGCAAATTTTTTACATTTAGTACGGTTTACTGCAGAAATATACGGTTGTTTTCTAGGCACTCTTCCATGAAGTCCATGTTCAGCCGTCTTGTAATTTTCGATGAGTTAGTGGGTCACCACGTATCTTAGAAATGTCCTCAGCTGTTTTGACTACGCTAGACTTTGGAGTTTTCTTGGTCTCTATTATATTTGACTATTTTGCGCGCCACATTATACATTAGAGAGCGTGGTCGACAGGTTTTTGGTTGGTTTACGTGGTAGTTCACTACGTGCCAACACTTAAGTAGAGTCGAAGGGACCCAGTTTTTGGTGTTTCCTCAAGCTTTAATTCTTTCAATAACTTTTTGAACAGTTGACCAGCTTTTGTTCACAATTTTAGCAATATCTGCGAGAGATTTTCCATTGCTTTGATGCACCACTGATAAATTACTAACCTCCACTGGTGGTTAATTTTTGTATGATCGGTCCGTAATAGGTCATTGCTTCCATATAGCGCTCAATTCTGAAAAACTTATTTTGCACTGGGTGTAGGGTATTGATTGTATAATTTTTTTCAATTCATTTATTCTTTTGTATTTTATTTAATAATTTTAGCAAATTTCGTTGACAGTCGTCTTGTTTGCTTGTAATCAAACGAGTATGATCTGCTCCTTGGTGGCTAAGAGTGCCGACGACTGCTTTCGATTATACCCACCGTGTTGCGTAGTAATTTGATTAGAAATTTATTTGCAACATATTTGAAAAAAAGATGGTCATAAGCATAAAACATAATAAAAATTAAAAAAAAAATTGTGTTTAATTTTTATTTTATACCTGCTTCAACACCACTGTTTGTTGAACGCAAAGTTTCTTCATGGTTTTAAATTTATCATGAGAATCAAATAAGTATTTTGACTAACTTTAGTAAAAGTATCATAAAATTAAAACAAAAAAAAAACACACACAACATCAACAACATAACATAAGATGATGAATAAATATTAATAGAAGAAAAAATAAAAAAGACACAATCATGCGAAATAAGAAATTAATCAAACGTGAAGTTAGTCTGTTTATAATATTATAATACAAAGTCTTTTTTTTTTTTGTATTAATTTTTGCATTTTTTTTTTTATTATTCGAGCTTAATAAATGTGTATCTAAGTGGTGGCTGTAGTGTAGTGTGTGTGATTAAAATCGGCAGAGAGTGAGGTGAGCTAAAATGAGGTGAAGTGTAGTAAAGTGACGATGATCATTATAATTATTTTGCGGCTTTGTAAGGAAGAAGATAATGATGATCAAATGTCAAATACAATCAAATCTATAGAAACTATTTTCTTTTTTTCTTCAAATTTCTTCTAGTAGTGTTAGTGGTAGATTGTAGTGTGTGTTCAAAATGTAGTCAACAAGAAATGTTTAAATGTATGTTTGCATAAAGTTACCAACATGCCATAATAAAACCATTGACCCACTTAACATGATTAACCAAAATAGTAGGGAAAAAATCTGACTGACAAAATAGAAAGAAAAAAACACTTTTAAACAGACGTGTAAAATAGACATGACCACAAAACAAGGTAACTGGAAAAATAATAAAAAGAAGTAGAAAAATTCACACGTTTAGATGCCATACTCCGTAAGTTTAATTAAATTTAATTATTAAAAGCAAAAAAAACAACTTTTTTATTCATCTATTGACAATGATAATGAAGTTGAAAGTAATAGTATTCTGGTATTCCATGTCATTATACAGGCATTTTCATTCATTTTACAATCTATTCAATTTTCATCTACTTAAACTGTCATAAATACTTTATATGATAAGATCGTGTTCATCATAATATTATAATAGACTCAGTCAGGTATTGAATTCAATTTCAAATAATTTGCTTTTAAATAATTTCACACTTAATAAAACTTCATTGATTTATCAAGGGAATTACATTTTTGATTTGTCACATTATCACCCAAATACTTTTTATATATGTATATAAAATTTATTTATACGAGCGCGGTTCGGAAATTTCTTAGCCTAGCACAGAAAGAGAATAGCTAGTTTTTCAAAAACATTTTTGTTTTTCAATATAATCTCCTGAAACTTTAATACACTTATGGCCGAATTTACACTCTTTATTTAGCTAATGACAAAGGCTTCACTAATGATTCTTTATTCGCAATGCTTTATTGCATTTGTTCGCGACGAAATAAAAACCTTCTGCTCCAAATATGTACGAAAACTTGCAACACATCCAAATCCTCTTGCACAGGATCTACTGTATTATAATGGACATACTCTACCCTCACATTGGCTCTCGCCGCACTGCAAGATAGATGAATACTTTCCGCCACCAGAAATGGAGTTTCTATTGCAATGGCAATAGACCCAGAAATAGTTAATTAATTTTAAGATTTTAATACTTATTGTAAATTTCTTTTGTAAAGAAAGATCCAATAATTAAATTAAAAGTCCATAAAAAAAAATGCTTAGTTTGTCATAAGAATAACAAGTAATAGTTAAACAATAGTAAGTATTTTAGTTTACCAATGGTTAACTAATAACTGAGAATTCGGCCATTAGTACAACACTTATCTAGCAATTCTAGTCCTTTATTAAAATAGTTTTTCTCAAGGCCTTCAAAATAGTGGTTTACAACTGTAATTGCATCTTTATTTGAGGTAAAACGCTTGTCAGCTAGGAACTTCTTTAGATTTGGGAACAGGTAAAAGTGACTGGGAGCTAAATCAGGAGAATAAGGTGGGTGGTCAATCAACTCGTACTCAAAGTCGTCGATTTTAGCTATTATTAAAACTCTCTTGTAGGCTGGTGTGTTGTCTTGATGAAAAATTATTTTTTTGTGTTGTTAGCCAGGATGTTTTTCTCGAATTTTTACATTTTATTGATCCATAATGTGGCAATAGTACTCTGAATTTATTGTTTTACCCTTTTGCAGACAGTCGATATATAAAATACCTTTAAAGTCCCAAATAACCGTTGCCATAACCTTACCAATTTTCTCCAGCTTCAGTCCATTGGTTGTATTGTTCTTTTGTCGCTGAAGTATAGTGGTGGATCCATGTATCATCCATAGTTATTAAACCACGCTTAAAATCCATTTTATATTTCTTAAAACGATCCAAACAAGCTTGAGAAGTTTTCATTCTTATGCGTTTTTGGTCGACTGTTAACAATTGCAGCACCCATCTTGCAGAAAGCTTTTTCATCTGTAGTTCTTCATGCAAAATTAAATGGACTCGATCATTTCAGATGCTCATGATATTAGCAATTTTACACACTTTTATTCGTCGATCATTTAATTAACATATCATGCACATTGGCTGCAATTTCTGTTGTTGTTGATGTTTTTGGACATCCACTCGATGCTTGGACGACCACGTTTAAATTCAGCAACCCAATTTTTTACTGTTGCATATAAAGGAGCACTTTCACCTTACACATTCACCATCACCCCTTTCGTAAAATTTGTTCCCTTTTATTTTTTTAACATTGAATTTTAATAGGAAGTGTGAAAAAGGAACAAATTTCATGTGGAATTTTTATTCATTTTTATTTAAATATTTAATGACACCAAGAATTTCTAATTTTTAAGAAAAGAATTTTAACATGTGTTCATAGCACAGATGGAAGTTTCCAAAACACTTAATTTCTTTCTGTTTATACCACGCTTTCTGTTCTAGGCAAAGAAATTTCCGAACCGCCCTCGTAAATACATTAAATTATTGTATAAAGACGGTATTTTATAAACGATTAATAAAACCAAAATTTGTTTCAGTCTTTAGGAAATATTTTGTATTCCCAGGAGTGAACAGCAAACCATAGTTCACCTAAAATCCAGAAACAGCTACCGGGAGCCGACCAAAACAAAAATATAGGTGGTCAAGCCCTACCATATAATACACTACACCCAGTATATGTGTAAAACAGTTTTTCAGACATGGTAGATATGACCTATTATAGACCGGCCATTCAAAAATTTAGTGGCATGACTTCTGTTCATATACATAGATATATTTGTGTTAAATTTGATCTGGACATAGACGCTTTAAAAAGATGTATGCATGTTAGTGATTTTCAGAAGTGGGTCTTCTATGAGAAATTTGATTAATTGTGGACCGACCGTTATAAAAAAGGGTGTCATAATTTTTGTATATATGAAACTTATTTGCGTTAAATATTATTTCGATACCTAAATTTTTAAGCGAGTTATGCTATCAAAAGTGGGCCTTATATAGGAGCTATGATCAATTATGGACCGATCAACACAAAATTTTTAGATGCGATTAGGCGTTATGTAAAACTTATTTGTGGCGAAATTTGTTTGGATATGTACACAAATCAAACATTTATGATCGATAAACTCCTATTCCTGAAGGACATTTTTATGGGAGCTATGTGAAATAATTTAACGATTTCTAATAATTTCAATCCTAACCGTCCTTGGGCCGAAAAAATATGAAGTACCAAATTTATGCGAAATATCTTCAAAAGTGTAACCTGTACTCTAGAGTGGTTGTGTCAGACACCCTCTAGGATTAAAGATAATATAAAAACAATTATTATTAAAATCAGACTAACTCTATAAATTATGGTAAGAATTGGTAATTGCATCAATTATAAATGGTTAAATTTAGATAAAATTTAAAAACATTTAAAATAAATTATGTTGGTCGTAAAATTGTCTTTCAAACAATATATAAAATACTAATAAAATGTTCACTAAGACTGAATAGAAAACAGAGAATAAGGATGTACTAGGCCTATAACCAGTGTAGTTTTTGTATTTCTTATTACGTTTTGTTGGAGGGTATTAAAGATTCGGCACAGCCGAATATTGCACTCTAACTTGTTTTTTACCACTTGTCATAATTCAGCAAATATTTGCACAATGTGAACATACTTTTATCAGCATACTATTTGCTCAGTATTTTTTAAACACCACTTGTAATGACCATAAGAATCTTATATCATTAAAAACACCTAGTAAGTTTCAATTAAAATCCTCTAAATTTCAATGAGATTTGTAAAACTTCCGAAAGAACATGTCTTCAATTCACAAAACCACCGCTCACCACAATTAATTCTATAAAACAATGAACAAATATATACATATATAATGAATTATTGCTGTTGCATTACTTGTTCTTGTATCAGTGACCAAGATAAGAAAAGTTGTATAATGATCGTGTATCAAACGATCAAACATATCTAAACACAAGATCGCCATTCAATCCACTAAAGATCATTATCGTGGCAAAAGAGTAACCATGTGCAGAGCCTGTTTAAACACTGGGGCAATAAGTTTATATGTTTTTTCATATTATTTTTCTATTTCTATTTTATGATTTACCACCGTTAGATACACTGTCACTATTAAAAATATTTCATATTTACCCAGATGTTTTCTGGTTGTTCTGGTCTTCTGTTTTGTTGTGTTGGGAGTTGGTGGCTGGTGTGTAAATATGCATTTTAAAATGGTCATTAGATGACTTCTGTAGAAAGGAATGTTTAAATTTTTAAACTAGTAATGCTAGTTGCAAGTAGATGCAAGAGGCGGTTATAATCCAGCAAACAAAACTTTCTTCCCTAGGTGGGAAAAATAAGTACAACCCATGTTAAATGGCATATCATCCAATGCTAATTTACAGCAATTGCCTATAACTTAAAATTGCTGCAAAATAGTATTGAATGAAATGGATTTAACATGGGGCTATTTTGAGATGAATATGCCTGCAGTTTGATTTATAACCATTGAATTATATTAGATATATAAAGAGCACAATTTCCGATTATTGTAATGAAAATAAAAAAAAGGAAAATTTGATAAAAAAAAAACCAATTCCAAATGGTTAATTCTAAATTTTAGAATTATTTGGATGGTTTTTTTTTTATTTTTTTGCTGGGATGCCATATACATATTTACTTGCCAGTTTTTCCAGCTGGTTGCCTAATACAACAGGTTCATAAAACATTATATACATCCATATATCTATATTTGACACACTCTCCTCCCTGGCTCTTTATCGCAAAAACACACCACTCCGCCTGTGTTGCAAATACGACAATTACGAATATGTGCTCAGTTTTGTTTGTAGATAAACATAAAAGTGCAGCGAAGCTGAGTTTAGAAAAAGTAATAAAAAGAAGTGTGTATAATAATTTGTCATTTGCATGATTATTGACCATCTAACAATGTGAACGGATCATTAATAAGACGACAACAAGAAACACACAAAACAAAAATAATGTTTAATATTTTGTGGCACATTTGTAATGATGATGATACACATCGCTCTGTAGCATTATCATCGTCATCAACTGCCTACTCCAAGTTGGCAAGTGTCAGTTAACCGGCGTAATGAATCAGTCATTAACATTGACGGATATAAAAAACAAAACAAAAACAAACATTTAAAAATATGACAGGGGGTTGTATTTTTTAACACACTCTGTTATGTTATTTAGTGCTTACGTCTTTTTCGGCAAATATTGGCCAAGTGTGACCGTATCTTTAGACTATACAATTTTTTGTTAAATGACACCAAAAAGAAAATTTTGTATGAAAATTTGCTTTATAAACCTGTTGTAAGTTTTTATGAATAAGGGGAATGTTATTTAGTGGTTACATCTTTTTTCAGCAAATATTTGCCAAATGTGACCGTACCTTTAGAAGTAGTTTAGTAATGGCTGGTTTATAATGTTATTATTTATTATACATCATCCTGAGTAATCGATTCTAAACTCAAAGTAATTAACTCACAGGTCGTCGGTTTTTATATATATAAGTTAAATTTTAGCTTAGGTTTTTATGAAGTTTAAATTTAGCTTCATTTCTAGTCCCTCAGGTAGTTTAGTATTTATGTAGTTCAGGTTTACCTTCAATCGCTAATTTCCATCAATGTTTCAACACTTGAATGGGAAGCAAAACTGTCCGGATGTTTTGCATTAAGGAAGTAATAGCGGCGTTCAAGTGTTCAGTGCAAATTGCATTGTAAAAGTGCAAATGCAAAACATCCTAGCTTTTTATTCCAATCCAACAACAAAATACACACAATTGCATTTGTGCATGAACATTGCGTTCATGCAATACTAAAATGGTATAGTTTTTTCGTTACGTTTATTGCGTTTGCAACTCTGACATTTAAACAGCTGACAGAAGTCTACTTTAATTTTTTATAAATACGGCAGTAAATGTGTATGTACCCCCATTCCAAGTTGTTTCTTCAGCAACTTCTTCTTCTAAAAATTCAACAATTTCTTCTTTGGCACTTTTTCTTGGCATTTTTAGAATACGTTTAGAAATTGTTGTTTATGTAGATCAGCTGTTTTAGTGCATAAAGTACAAAATAAATGGAGGGCTCACAATCAATGTCAAAACATTTGCAAGTGCAAACTTTTGCAATACAAAACGCATCGGACATCGAATACCACTAATGTAATGATGCGCTCATGCGGCCCATGCCGCAATAATGCAATATTTTTATATCATTTACCGTGGATTCACTTTAATTTAATTTTTCAGCAATTTTACGACATGAATAATTATTTTGTAATAAATTTATCACGTTGTTTTCAATATCAATTGGCGTTTTACTCATTTTAAAGACCCTTTATTTATTTAAAAATCAAATTAATCACTTCACAGGTCAAACAATAATGCACAAATAGAGCAGTAAAAGCTTGATAGTGAGATCGCAACGAACAAAAAAACCAATGGGTCCGTTAAATTTCAACAGAGCAATATCGTGATAGTGTTTATTTCTTGTACTGTGCTAAATTGTCCGAAGAGTGAATTTTTTATTTTTTTTTTAAATTTATGTGATTTTTTGTGCTTTATAATTTATTATTACAATTACATACATATATTTGTATTATTTTCATTACCTTACTTCCTTAATGCAAAGCATCCGGACAGTTTTGCTTCCCACTGTACATATGATTGTATCATTTGACGTATATAACATTGTTCACATAAAATCCGATAACACTACAGAAACTTTTTTAAAAACCTGGTGGCATACTTTAGTTTTTTCTGTAATTTTTCTTTAAACATTAACAAAATGAAAAAGAAAATCGTGCACAAATTCCCTGAAAATTTCTTATTTGTCAGGTTCAATGTTTTTAAAAAAAGCTAAGGCTTCCAAAATGTCCTGTACATAATGTTATAAAACGATTCAAAGAAGACAAAAATCAGAATTAAAGAAACCAGTAACTCACATAGAAATATTACTACCTGCAAAGTTTTAACAAAATTCAAGAACTATCTTATGATGAATGATGAAACATATGTAATAATAGTCCCTAAACATATATCATGACCAACATTTTATTTTGCAGCTACATTTGGAAGAAAAATGCAAAGGTTTGACAAGCAATTTCTTGGGATATTTATATTATTATTTTATATAAATATCCCAAGAAAGGGGTTCTCTTCTGACCACAACTGCAAATTTACCTGCAGAAAAGTTTACTACCTCTAAATAGATCACTTTTCGGTACAGTTTTGGTTCGATTAAGCTCCCTGTCAATTTCTGCAACAGATCTTATTGAATGTACATATTTGGATGTTTATATAATAGATGGCATGATTGTCATGATGACTTTGGATATTTTAATAAAATAACGCCTGCTGAAGCCTTTACAGCCTTGTATTATATTTACGTCACCACTCTTCGGTAAAGGTTTGCACCGATTTAGCTCTCTGCCATTATAATATAGAACAATATGTATATGAAGCCAAGCTTTGAACGATTGGGCCATTGTCAAAAGGAACGTTAAAGCGGTGTAGTACTATGGTTCTTTACAATAAAAAGAACAAACAAATCAAATAAACTTTAAAACCAGGTGTTTAAAAGCAAAACGAGTTTCCTCTTAAATGTTCAAATATTTGTAAGATATTAATTTTATTTAAATTTGTCATTCTTAAGTACTAATTTTACGAATCTTAACCTAGTATAGTAGCCATGCGTACGTGACGCTGTGTGCTCTTTCTTATCTCTAATGTTTAAAAAATACTATGCATGGGGTAAAGTGTGAAAGACAAAGGTCTATTTTCATATCTACACAATGCACTCAAGTGTTAGTTTTACAATGTTTTAACATTAGAGAATTTACATTTTGGGATTTAAAATATTTGTTTAACAGATAACTTATAATAATTTATATAAACCGGGTTTTATGAGATTGTAATGCAAAGTGAAGTTAATGGATTACTTTATACATTCCAGATAATCTAGGAAAAAGTCAACTGTCACTTTTGTGCCTTTAAGAAATAGAGAGTATAATCATTTTACATTTAGTTTTCACTGTACTTTAGCAAGTAGTTTTTTATTCAGCAGAAGTCTAATATCTGTGCAACAGTATATATACATATTATTATAGTACATTGAAGCAGCAAATAATGCAGCAATAATAAAATTTTTTTGGAGTATTTTCGAAAACATCAGCTGTATAAAACTACTGCCCATGAACTGCGCAATGACACAAACTTCGCCGTTCACAACACAACATGGAAAGTCAAAAACAAAAACTGTTATGCAGTTCGCCCCATTTGATCTTAACGTTTGTCCAGTTTATGTCTAACATAAAATCAGCGTAAATAATAGGCACAGAAAGTGGGCCTACTGCCAAGCTATGCTTTGTTTAATCGTTAAAAAAGTCTTCAATTCATTAGTATTTGACGCTTTTTGGGTACGGGGTTCGTAGTTAAATTTGTAAGAAATATTTCCTGATCTCATTTACCTCCACTGAATTTTGTATGCAGGTTGAGCCAGAATCATTCTGCACTGACAAATTTATACATTTTTTAAACTCGTAGAAGTATTAAATCTGCCATATTTTATTTTGTAGATGTATAGAACTTTAAGCAGTGGTTAATCATTTCGGACTTATCGGCGTAGACTAGCGACTTCAAACTTAAAGTTCTATACATCTAAAAAACACTATACATATGTACATATATATGTATAAATTAGGAAAACATGTGTTATATTTTTATCAGAAGAAATTATTAGATAAACATGTGATACAATTTTTATGATCGCACACTTTACAAGCTAGAATCGTTATAAAACATGTGATACAATTTTTATGATCGCAAACCTTACAAGTGAGAATCGTAATCATTGGTCATTAGGGTTTTTGATTTAAGCATTTAATTAATTTTAATACCTGAAAAACATATAAATATTTTCAAAAATAGTATGACTAATAAAATTATATTTATATTCATAGCCACCAGAGGCTCAATGCGTTTGACTATTTATAGCCCATCTCATATTGAAAAGTAAAACGTAAAACATAAACACAATCAGAAAATTCGTTCGTACAACTAACGGGTGATTTTTTAAAAGCTATAGGAAAGTTTAAAAAAAACACATAAAATTCAGAAAAATGCATGAAACCTTTATTTGAATCGATAGTACGGTCCATATAATTTAATGTTTGAAGATTATTTCATGCAAATGTTGACCTTGACGGCGCCTCAAATAGTCCATCCGCTTAGTCCAATTTTGGAATACTCTTTCCAACATTTCGGCCGGTATCTCACGAATAAATGCTTCAATGTTCCAATGGGTCAATTGAAGCGGGCTTGTCTGTATAGGCATGAGCTTTAACATAGCCCCACAAAAAATAGTCTAAAGGCGTTAAATCGCACTATCTAGGCGGCCAATTGACCGGCCCCGAACGTGAAATAAAATGTTCACCGAACTCGCCTCTCGATAAGTCCATTGTTGCGCGTTCTGTGTGCTATGTGGCATCGTCTTGTTGAAACCAAATGTGTGGGCAAAAAAAAAAAGTTGGATATCATCTGACGGTAGCGCTCACCATTCACAGTTACGTTACGATTCGCATCATCTTTGAAGAAGTACGGTCCAATGATGCCACCAGCCCATAAACCGCACCAAACTGTGCTCTTGCAATGCTTCTGGTTGAGTTTCACTCCAAAATCGACAATTCTGCTTATTTACGTACCCATTAAGCCATTAAGCTGCACACAAAGAAGCGCGCGATGAACTTTCTTAACAGAGAACACATTTTGATAGTAAGATTCAATAAAGCAAGCGTTGTTCGTTTGTAAGACGATTCATGGTTAAATTATAGACCAAACTGAAGATGTTTGACAGTGAAACAAAACACGAAACGTGCATCAGCTGTTTAAACCAGTGTTGCCAAAAAGATAATACCTAAAAAATCACCCTTTACAATTACAATTAATTCAATTACAATTGTTCAATTCACATTATGCGCACGTGCGTTTAATATTAAAAACGAATTAAGTTCTATAACAATACGTCAACATTTGTTTATATTTCAAAAACAAAACAAGATATCGTACAATAAAGTGAAATGGTTATACTTTTTGTTACGAGTTATTAACAATAATAATGAAGATCGGAAATAATTGGAAAACAAACCAGTAAGAGTTATCAGAACTCTTAATTTAGAGTATTGAAGTAAAAAGTAAGTAATCTTTCTTTTTTATTAAACAAATATTTATTTGGATTATCGATTTTATAAGAAATAATTCGAATGACAAAGGAAAGCATAAAAGAAACAAGTACTAACTTATTTATACGAGGTCGGATCAAAAAAAACCGTTATTTTCAATTTGTTCAAAAAGTATTTATTTATTCATTGTTTTAACAATGGCTAAAATCAACGAATTTAAGTACGAGTTGCTTGACCACACACCTTATTCTCCTTATTTAGCTCCAAAGCTCCAAGTGTTCCCAAATATAAAAAGTTCCTAGCTA
Organism: Bellardia bayeri; assembly: GCA_950370525.1. Taxonomy (NCBI): domain Eukaryota; kingdom Metazoa; phylum Arthropoda; class Insecta; order Diptera; family Calliphoridae; genus Bellardia; species Bellardia bayeri. The sequence goes on from OX493267.1 coordinate 75,331,283, forward strand.
GCAAGCGTTTTACCTCAAATGAAGATAAAATTACAGTTGTAAACCACTATTTTGAAGGCCTCGAGGAAAACTATTTTAATCAAGGGATAGAGTTGCTAGATAAGCGTGGACTAAGTGTATTGAAGTTCCAGGAGATTATATTGAAAAATAAAAATGTTTTTGAAAAACTAACTATTCTGGACATTTTAAAATGGTGTTCACATTCAGAAAGATGTATCATACAATTTACAACATATAACATAACTTGTGAATTGAACAAATATCATTTTACGATTTTACGATTGTAAAATGCTGACTTTTTAAGGATCCACGATTGAAGCTACGATGACCTCCTAATTTGTGACGTGGCTTTATAATCCCGTTTAATTGAAGCTATAATGTGGCTTTATAATAACGGTCTAGAAATGGAGATAAATTGATTCTTTAAGGACTACTAAATTGTGGCTTTATAAGGACTAATAATTAAATCTAAAATGTGTTTTACGTTAAAACATTTAACGTCTATACAATGCAGCAAAATTGTAGCATTACAGCGATTACGATTAAAGCTATATTGTGGAGTTGTTGCGACCAACTCTTAGGCCTAATTGTAGTTTAGCACCCTAAAATTGTACCGAATATGTGGCTTTGTAACAAACTATGATTTTATTTATTACGGCTTGTAAACCTGCTAAATTGTGGCTTTAATAAAAATTAAGATTAAATCTCATTAATGTCGTATTTGTTGGCTACTTTAAAAATAGTTGAATTAGCTAAAATTCATACAAATCCATAAGCACTGGGGATTTATTACGCACTATGAGTTTTTCGAACCTCCTATTGTATATACCTGTATTTATTAGTAATAAATACAAGTATCACACAAATCAGACCACAGGGTAGGCGCGTCTTTCATCTACATATCTATATTCGTGCGTATTTAATAAATGCAATTGTAAATGCCAGTCTACATTGTAAATAAATGACTGAAATTCTACAACCGGAAATTAACACTTGCTGAACTATGAGTTAGCATACACACACTTGCTCACTCACAAACACTTTCACGCGCTTAGACACACACACACTTTGCCGACAATCACTCATGGCGACAGTTGTTCTGTAAAAAGAACTAAAATAAAATGTGTAATTTCTGTAAATTTTGTTGATTTGTTTAGTTCTTTTACGAAACTTATTAACGCGTTTTAAGTGTCTTGTTTTTATTACTTTTAATTACACGTCATTTTTCTTTGTAATAGAAAAATTAAGACTGCTACTTATTGTGTTTTTCGGTGGCAACTTGTTTGTGTTTTTTTCATGTGACTTTTTGTTGTTTTATTATTATTTCAAGTTAGTTTTAAATTATTTTCCTAACGGTTTTAATTGTTTTTTAAATTTTAGAATAGAGTCGTATGTGTGTAGTTTCTTTTACATTTATTTTGGTTTACAGTCTTGGTTAGACAAATAGCACACAAGATTTATCATTTATAACTCAGCTAAACTGTAATTGATGCTAAATTGTAGTTTTATTAGAACCTACGATTGAAGCTGAATTGTGTTTCGAACTTATTCACCCTTATTCTGTTTGGCGTCGTCGACACAAGACGACATCGTTTGTTGTAAATCCGTATTCTCGTTGTCAATATTACCATTTATCGATGACTGTCGACATTGTTTGGTATTCTGTAACTTGAATTGACGTCGATGTTGCCTTCCATTTTGTTGATTATGATGGTAGCTAAATTGTGGTTGTATAAAGACTTACAAGAGAAACTGGAGCTAAATTTTGGCTTATGGACCAGTGACTGGAGCTGGCTTTATAAAACCATATGATTGAAGCTTAATTGGGGCTTTGTAATTACCTGTGATTGAAGCTAAATGACTTAATAATTAAAGCAATATTGTAGCTCTTTTATGACCTACGCTTGTAGCAAGATTGTGGCTTTATGAGTCAGGCTTTATAACGACCTCCAATAGAACATGAATTGTGGTTTTATAAAGACCCACGATTGTAGCAAGATCGTACGTAGCTTTATAATAATAAACGATTGAAGTTAAATTATAACTTTATAACGATGAACTAGTAAAGCTGAATTGTAGTTTTATAAAGATCTACTACCGATCGACACATCGGTTAAAGAAAGATTGCGGAATGTAAAAAAAACTAAAGAAAGGCAACTCATAGTGAATGTGCCCATTTTTATTTTCTTTCTTATGCTTAGATAAAAAAGTGCAAATTTATTATGAGTTGTTAAATATTCCCTAATTAATTTGACACGTGCAATGAATAGGAAATTGACAAATAAGAAATTCATGAAAGACTTTTTTCGGAAAAAACAAGGCAAAGATGTGTTATTTGAAGGTTTTAACGAAAACAAAAATTGTTTAAACTGAAATAAAAATTGTATTTATAAATATTTTTTTAATAAAATTTTGCATCACTTGACAGCTGACAAAATGGCCGCCAGTTAAAAAAGTGTCGCCAACTTAAAGTTGTATACATCTAAAACAAGTAAAAAAGTATAGTCGGTAAAGCCCGACCATATAATACCCTACACCTAGTATATGTATAAAACAGTTTTTCAGAAATGGGCGTTATATGGGAGATATCACCTATTTTGGACCAAAATTTAGTGTATTGATTTCTGTGAATATAAATATTATATATCTTAAACTTTATCTCGCGAGTTTCGACTAATTACGGACCGACCATTATAAAATTAGGTGCCATTATTACTGTATATAAGAAACTCATTTGTGTCGAATTTTATTTGATTCCCAACATTTTTAAGAAATTTATGACCGTAAAAGAGATTTTCAGAAGTGGGCCTTATATGGGAGCTACGACTAATTATGGACCAATCATAATACAATTGTACCGTATTATTTGTATACATATAAAATATATTTGTTGTAAATATTGTAAATATTATTATTAAAGGGATTTTCGGAAGTGGGCCTCATATGGGAGCTACGACTAATTATGGACCGATCACAATAAAATTGGACCGTATTATTTTTAGACATATGAAATATATTTGTGTTAAATATTATTTGGATACCAACATTTTTGAGTGAGTTATGCTCTTTAAAGTGATTTTCGGAAGTGGGCCTTATATGGGAGCTACGACTAATTATGGACCGATCTTTACAAAATTTCGAGATGTGTTTAACTCCATTTACTACTAATTTGTGGTGAAATTTGTTCGGATACTTGCATAATTCAAACATTAAGTAAACCCCAATTTCGGGAGGACATTTGTATGGGGGCCAGGTGAAATAATGGACCAATTTGCACCATTTTCAATCCCATCCGTCCTTGGGCCGAAAAATATCACGTACCAAATTTTATCGCAATATCTTCAAAATTGCGACTCAGAATGTGATTCTGAGCCGATCGCTATACTTTAAGGTGGGTGTTGGACCAATATTTCTGGGCGTTACAAATATCAGCACAAATCCAATATACCCTCTCCACTATGGTGGTGTAGGGTATAAAAACCACCCTAGACTAAAGAGTTTATTGCAGCTAAGCTATTTCTCTGCCCATGGCTGCATGAAATATTTCGACTGTAGTTTAAATAGTTGTATATCGCGTGAGTACAAGTCTTATATTTTTAGTTTATTTTGTAATTTTTGGAGTCCCTTGAAATGATTTAAGTGTTACGAGTATTTCTCTTTTTATGTAATTTTTTCCAAAGTTCTTTCTTGTTGTTATTTTACTTCTATAGGTCATAAAAATTTAGGTTGTTGCACCGTTTTTTTTTCGCCTTGCTCGTCGTATGTTAATTGTTTATGTTGCTTTTTTTTTGTTTTTTGTAATTTATAATCAAAAAAAGTAGTGAATAATATTGTTTTGGGAATAACAAGTATGACGACTGAAAGAAAGTTCAATGACATGACATTTTCGGTTGCAGAGTGATTTAAGGAATGAAATATGTTTATTACACTGTGAGAAAAATGGTAGGGGTCAGTGATCGGGAAGGGATGAAACCAACGGGAAATGTTATATCGGTAAAAAAGAAGTTATACGTGTTCCGGCGTTTCGCTGGGTCACGTCTAGGAATCGAGATATATCGATTTGAAGTTATTAACTATCATATAGGGGAAATTGTCACCTTTGGTGGTCTTTTTTTGACATAACTCGAGATTGAAACAGATTTAAATGATGATTTATGAATTTTAAAAATTTGCTCAGGATATGCACAAATGTACAAGTTAAATTGTGTCCGGTTTTTAAAAGAATTTTGAGCATATCTCGAGCAAGGTATGAAATTCATACCTTTACTTAATTGTGAATAAAAGCGAAACGCATTCATCGATTTTCATGATTTATGTCTCATTTTGTTTGTATTTTGTTATGCGACTTTACGTGAAAGTAATAGGACTTGACACTTTTTATTACCGTTTTGGATTTTTTATGAATTAAAAATAAAAAAATTCAATTTTTTAGGCAAAAAATAGATTTTTCTTCATACATTTATTTATAACTGCGAAACTGTTGCTTATGTAGCGAAACGTTGTATGAACAGATTAAAGGAATTGTAATTCCTAATTTCAGTAAAATCGGACTAGTGGTTCTCGAGTTATGTCAAAAAAGAAAAAAAAGACCACCAAAGGTGACAATTTTCCCTATATGATAGTTAATAACTTCAAATCGATATATCTCGATTCCTAGACGTGACCCAGCGAAACACCGGGACACGTATAACTTCTTTTTTACCGATATAACATTTCCCGTTGGTTTCAGCCCATCCCGATTTTGACTGTCGCATAGTGTTATTTAATTTTATAGAATTTTTAAGGTCTTTATTGGAATGAAATGGTATGTGTGGTGTAGGTTTTCAAAAGATATTGTGTTGCATGCATATTTTTGTTATTTAATAATTACAGTTATTGTTTTTTTTTTAGAAATTTTCAATTTCAAGTTTAAAATGCTGTAAGCTGTTTTTCTAACTTTGTATTCTTTCTAACATGTTTCTTTTTATGTACTACTACTACTACTACTACTTTACTATGAACTAACAATTTGAGGAGGATGTGAATGTTGCATGTTGCATCTATTTCTAATATGATGCAAATGTATGCAGCATAAAGCAATTATAGTTAAGATTTTTTGGTATAAAATGACTTGTTTGTCATAAACAATGTAAATAGTTTGGGGGCTTTCTAAAATGTTGAGAGCATATAATAAAGCAGAATGTAGAATTGAAAAGCACTCAAGTGTAGTGTTGAAATATGGAAGAATTCACCTGCTTTAAGCATGAATATTTTCTAAATTTGAAAATTAATTTTAAATGTTAATAATATTGACATACATGCGATTGTTTGGCAAAATTAAGCAAATTTGACAAGAAATTTTAGAATTGTATATGAAATTAGTTTAATGAATGAATTTTAATTTTATTTAATAGTTTATGGCTTCTATTGGGGTAATGAAGAATATTTTAGAATTTTTAAGTTTAAAATGCAATTTTACAAATTTTTAAAATAACAGGTTTTAAACGCAAAAATAAATTTGTAAATGAGATTTCTATACAATACAAAACATAGACTACTGGAAAGTAAGCTTGACCGTTTTCTTTATTTTCATTAAGAAAAAAGTCAAACCTAACGATTGAAACTAAATTGCTACTTTATAATGACCTGCGACTGAAGCTAAATTGTGACTTATGAACAACTTATGGTTGGAGCTAAGTTGTGCTAAATTAACTATCGACGTTTGGAGCTAAAATGTGGCTTTATAACGTCCTACGATTGAGGCTTAAAAATAATTTATGGTTTTATAGCGACCTACGATTGAAGCATAATTGTGCCTTTTAAAAAAGTACGACTGAAGTTAAATAACGACCTTCAATTGAAGCTTAATTGCGGCTTTACAACGATCTACGATTGAAGCTTAAATGTGTATTTGTGATGATCTCTAATTGTCACTTTATAATGACTTACGATTGTAGCAAAATATTGGATTTGTAACAATCTACAATTACTGAAAAAGTTTGGTTTTATAAAGATTGAAGGTAAATTGCGGCTTGAGATTCACTAAAATGTAGATTATAACGATCTACCATTGCAGCTGAAATGGACTTTACTGAAGCTTAGCTTTATAACTTTATAATGACTAGCGATAGAATCTAAATCGTCTCCTTACAATGACCTACAATTAAAGCTAAATCGTGGCTTTATATTTACATACGATTGCAGTTAAAATGTGGTTTTATAACGGTTGGAGCTAAATGATGGCTTTATAACGAACGATTGAAGCGGAAATGTGGATTTATTAACCCATATCATTACAGCTAAAGCGTGGCTTTATAATGACAGATGATTGAAACTAACATGTGGTCTAATAAAAATTTATGAAGAAAGCTAACATGTGGCCTTAATGACCGACGATTAAAGTTGAAATGTGGATGTATTAAAAATAATTTATGGTTTTATAGCGACCTACGATTGAAACTTAATTGTGCCTTTTAAAAAACTACGACTGAAGTTAAATCGTGGCTTTAAAAAACGACCTTCGATTGAAGCTTAATTGCGACTTTATAACGATCTACGATTGAAGCTTAAATGTGTATTTATAACGATTTCTAATTGTGGCTTTATAATGACTTACGATTGTAGCAAAATATTGGATTTGTAACAATCTACAATTACTGCTAAAGTTTGGTTTTAAAAAGATTGAAGGTAAATTGCGGCTTGAGATTCACTAAAATGTGGCTTCATAACGTCCATTGATTGAAGTTTAATTTTGGTTTTATAAGGATCAGCTATTGAAGCTGAATTGTGACCTGAAGACCCACAACATTGTTGTCTTAGAACAACCTACGATTAGACTCAAATTGTGGCTTTACAATTATAATTGGAACTAAGAACATACTCAATAAATTTCACTAAGTTTTTCTTTAATCCATTGAATTTATATAATCAAAGTAAAAATATAAGTTTCTCACAAAACATAAGTTATTCAAATAAAAATACTATATGTAATACCCCTTAAGGAGAAGCATTAAATTTTATTACTGTCTTACAAAAAAAAAAAAATTACACTTGTTTTCTATCAGTTTAAGTAAAAAGAATTTGTTTGTTGCAACAATGTTGCCATAATCTTGATAACTGAAACTCTTGTTTTTTTTTTTGTTCTTTTTTTGTTAATCATTTTCTATTGAGTGTAATTTATAATGGCAACCAACAAGGAAAGTATTGTTGCATTAAGAAAAATTAAAAAACAGTATTTCTAAAAGCAAATAAGGTTTAGCATGCAATGGTGAACAAATAAAAGTAATTGATATAGAAACATTATGGTTGTGACAACCAATATTTAAGAAAGAGGTAAGAAAAATGCAGGAGAATGCTGGAAAACCAAAAAAAAAAAATTATTATTAAAATTATTCTAATAATATGAATTGTCAACAGAATCTACTTTAAGTGGACATTTTTCAGTGTTAAACTTAAATAGAAAATTTCAATTGCTACTTGCAGTTAAACTTATCGTTTGATAACTTGGAGATATCTCATTACATTAATTAGCCTTAATATTAACTAAATTAAATAAATTCTTAAATTTTTATAACCTAGACAATTGCTAACTATCTTCGCTAATAAAAAGTTATTTTCTTACTACATATAGATTGGATTTTAATTTATGTTTATCTGATTTGACTTTAACTTGAGCAATGTGATTTAAACTCATAAAATTCGCTTTCAATTTATTTTTTTCTTTCTTATTTTTAATTTATGATTCTTGGTGTGTCTTTTTTTAGTGCAACGAAATTTGATTTTTTACTTTCTAAAGAAACTCTTGTTTTTTTTTTTTTTTGGTTTTTTTGTTCCAACCTTTAACAACAATAAACCATTGTTGTAATAAATGCATTAGAGTATTGTTGTGTGTTTTATAGTTTTATTTGTTTCAGTTTTATGATTCATCATCTATCGCCTTTAAACTAAAAAAAAAAAACAGAAATAAAGATCATGATCTTCATTTGGGTGCATCAAAAAGTCATTATTAGCCAAAGAGTTTAGAGAGCTGGCACTGTAAGTAAATGGAAAATCAAACACAATCTAGAGATTTATAGTGATATGATTGAAGAAACAAATTAAACCTATATTTGCTGTACCCTACACTAAATTGAAAGTGATTAAATGCAAACTCTTTGAGTTTGTCGACAGGATTAAAGCTAAAATTTGGCATTATAACGACTGATGATTGAAGCTTTATAACGTCTTAAGATTGAAGCTATAATTGGGCTTAATAACGACTGACGATTGAAGCTAAAATAGGGCTTTATAACTACTGGTGACTGAAGCTAAAATAGGGCTTTATAACGACTGATGATTGAATCTTTATAACGCCTTAAGATGGAAGCTAAAATGTGGCTTCATAATGACTGATGATTGAAGCTAAAATAGGGCTTTATAACGACTGATAATTAAAGCCTTAAGATTGAAGCTAAATTGTGGCTTGATGAATGAACCATAATGTAGCTCTATAACTATTGATAATTGAAACTAATATGTGACTTTATAACAACCGATGATTGAATCTAAACTATGGATTTACAAAGACCTACGATTAAAGCTAAAATGTGTCTTTACAACGACTGTTTATTGAAGCTAGAATGCGTAGTTATAATGATCTACCATTAAAATTAAAATGTTGCTTTAAAACGACTGAGCATCGAAGCTTAATATGGATTCATAAAGACCTACGACTAAAGGTAAAATGTGGCTATACAATGACTGCTGATTGAAGCCAACATGAGGCTCTAATAAAGATTGATGATTGAAGCTTAGAAGCTAAAACAAGACCTACAAGTGATTAATAACGAACAACGATTGGAACTTGCTTGTGGATTAATAACAAGCTAGAATTCAGCTGAATTGTGGCTAGAGGTAGAGGGAAGTAATGCCTTCGACCGCACCTTAATTGTACGTCAACAACGACCTACGATTAAGACTAAATTTCAACTTAAGGGCCTACCAAATTGTGGCTTAATAGTGACCTACGATCGAAATTTAGTTGTGACCTTGGATTGGAGCAAAATTCTGATTTGATAAACAGATAAAACTAAAAGAAATCAATCATCTACCGAATTTATTTAGCGTCAAAATTCACTATAAACAGCAAACAGTCTAATTTTAATAAATAGCTGAAAAACAACATCTTCGAAAATAATTTTTCATTACTTCAAAACCACAAATTCAGTTTTAGTTAACGTAAATACAAAAAACGAAGTTCTTTTGAAACCTCCAACATTGTTATCATTATACAACTCTTTGCTGTAGCATTTTGAAAATATTCTAACAGACGGATTATATATATAAATTTTTTTAATTCTTGTAGTCTATTTTTCTAATAAGCAAAACAAACAACAGCAACTTTGCAACGAACTTGAATTTAAAAAAAATAGTTTTTGCTCATCAACTGCTTCAGTATACGAGTCTAATCAGATTTTCTTTTTGGTTAAAAAGACTTTATATGAAGCTCTTATTGTTTTTGTTATTATGTTGCAAATGCTGGCAGTAATTTACTAAAATGGCATTTGCAGTTTTTGTTGCTGTTTTTGGTTTGTCATGCAAGGCTCACAAACGAATTATCAAGCCATATTTTAAATTGTCGCATTTGCATTGAACAGGCAGCAAAATCAAACGAGCAACTAGTGGTAAGTAGAGAGTTTTTTGTTGCTGATGTTGCTTTTTTTTTCATTGCTAAAATTTTTACTTTTTATGGCACTTTAGATTGTGGTGAGCTTTGTGATATCATTAGATTTTTAAAATGCTCCAAATACTCTGCACAGTGCAATACAAAAATATGTCGGTAAATATTACCTAGACTTAAATACAGTAGGCGGCACTATTAGCACATTGGCTTAGGATTCAAACGAGCTAGCACCCTTTCCAGAAATCCATCAAAACAAAAACACACATTTCTTTAAGAGCAAATGAATGTTAGTTTCTTTAATATTAACAAATGAGTAGTAATTTCTGGTTCAAAATATTTATGTGACCTGATTTAATGTGAACAATGCTTTAGTATAATTTTTCCGAATATGCTTTAATTTCCTTACTCAACAAGCGAAAAGAACCAATCCGACATGTAGGGTAGCAAAGTTGCATGTTTTCTTGCCAAACATATTTGTACTGGTTGTGGCAGAGCTAAATTTTCAAAATATCTTCTTTTACACGAAAGTTTGTTGTAATACTAAATATTATTGACTGCCTTGTGGCATTTTCTAACATTTGCAGTTGTTGTTCTGTGTATTTTAATGCATATGTGGCATTTGTATGCCTGATTGCTATTAAACTTATACTTGTTGGCCACATTCTCTCAATCGTTTTAGTTTGCTTACATCTTGATCTTTTTGGGAAGTTTGGTGGTAATTTTTACAACTACATACAACCATACTCGTATTTACAAATACAAGCCAACACACAAGTAACATAGAATATTGTATAAACACTAAATTTTTACTAATGTCGGTTGCATCCTCAAAAACTAAAAAAAAACATATTCCACATTTGAACATATCGCACCCTAAATACAAATGGGGCACAACTCAAAATTTTCCAAAACTACTACTGCAAGAATTGCTTTCTCATCACTATCTTCTTTAACTGGAAAAAATACAGTTATGTCAATTTATACCCTTCACCTTTATGAGAAGCGTATATATAAGTTTGTCATTCCGTTTGTAATTTCCACAATATAATTTTCCGACCCTATAAAGTATATATATTCTGGATCCTTATAGATAGCGAAGTCTATTAAGCCATGTCCGTCTGTCTGTTGAGTGTTGAAATCAATTTTCTAAAGTCCCCAGATATCTTCGGGATCCAAATCTTCAATAATTCTGTCAGACATGCTTTCGAGAAGTTTGCTATTTAAAATCCGCAAAATCCGTCCATAATAACGGAGATATGAGCAAAAATCCGAAACAACCTCTGAAAATTTCATCAAAAAAACTAAGTGTATTAATATTGTTACGAACAAATTCATCAACAGATGGCGTTGATCAAACAAAGTGTATTAATATTGCTACGAACAAATTCATCAACAGATGGCGTGTTTATCGACATAATTATGCATACTATCATTATGCTTCTACAACAAAGTTGAAGGGTATATAAGATTCGGCATAGCCGAATATAGCACTCTTACTTGTTTTATATTAAGTGTGTTGCTTGTGCACGATGAACTTCTTTTTTTTTCTCCTGAAAATTTTAGTATTTTGAGTTGTGACCCTTTTGTATTTAGGGTGCGATATGTATTTAAGAAGCCGTCTCTAAAGAAATTCGCTGTAACCAACTATACCCCAGTAAGAGTACTTTACAAATATTTGTGTCTCTGTGGTAAAATTTTCTTTGCCAAGTTTGTTCACTAGTGAAGTAATTGATGCCAATAGTAACTGGTAGTGTGGCAGAAATAAATGTGGTAGAAGTGTGTCTGTCTTAGTATTTAGTGCGGAGTGGATTTAGTAGGTAGCATCATTTAATTCGATTTCTTTTTTTTTTTGTACATTTTCTGCCCCATTGAAAAATGTGTAAATGCCTTGAACAGTTGGTGAGAATCTGTATTTATTTAGTTACACACACACACCGCTAAAACATACTTTACACATGCAACATAAATATGAGTACTTTTTAACATTTGATCATAAAGTATGTTGTAGCATGAGGTATCATAAAGTTAAATGTAAATTAATTTAAAATGTGGTTGGAAATCATGTCGATTTTCCGAAGCCAATGTTTTAAGTATTCTACTTTTCAGCTGAGAATTGCAATTGAGAAATATGTAAAGGGTGATTTTTTAGCTGTTATCTTTTTGGCAACACTGGTTTAAACAGCTGACGCACGTTTCGTGTTTTGTTTCACTGTCAAACATCTTCAGTCTTACAAACGAACAACGCTTGCAAATTATTGAATTTTATTATTAAAATGCGTGCTCTGTTAAGAAATTTCATCGCGCGCTTCTTCCATTTTATGGTCAGTTTAATCGACCCACTGAAGCGGCTCAATGGATACGTAAATAAGCAGAATTGTCGATTTTGGAGTGAATATCAGCCAGAAGCATTGCAAGAGCTACCAATGCATCCAGAAAAAGTCACAGTTTGGTGCGGTTTATGGGCTGGTGGCATCATTGGACCGTACTTCAAAGATGATGCGAAACGTAACGTAACTTCGCTGAGCGCTACCTTGAGATGATAGACTATTTTTTGTGGGGCTATGTTAAAGCTCATGTCTATACAGACAAGCCCGCTTCAATTGACGCATTGGAAGACAACATTGAAGCATTTATTCGTGAGATACCGGCCGAAATGTTGGAAAGAGTATGTCAAAATTGGACTAAGCGGGTGGACTATTTGAGGCACAGTCAAGGTCAACATTTGCATGAAATAATCTTCAAACATTAAATTATATGGACCGCACGCACTATCGATTCTAATAAAGATTTCATGCATTTTTCTGAATTTTATGTGTTTTTTTTTCAACATTCCTCCAGCTTTTAAAAAATTACCCTTTAGTTGGAATGGATTTTAGAATTTTCATAAAACTGGATTTTTTGTTGTTTTATTTTAAAGAGACCATACGTAATTCGCAAAGAATAATGTGTAGGCTTTATTAAGCAATGCAATGCAACAGATAAATGGAGAAACTTTAAATCTCGACTACAAATTCCTCATTTGTTTTTTTTATTTACAGATTTTTGATCACAATTAAATGGTTTTATTGAAGAATATTCTACGACGCGTCTGCTACGAGATGTCTTCTCATTACAAGAAAAAAATTACTAAAATATCTCCACCAAAGTTTTCAATTTTTGTGTCTTTTTTATATTAAAATCAGATTCAACAAAATCTGCAATTTCATACTAAATGCTACAAGAAATCCACGGCAATTGAAAACGAATTAATATTAAAACAAGTAAGAGTGCTATATTCGAAGGTTGTGGTTGTGATATAATGTGCCCAGTGGGCCACTTTTGGTAATCAGAACTGGCGCTGTGGGAACCAAACGTAATGTTACGGTGCTATGCCGAATCACCTTTGTTGTGGATGCATAATGATATTATGCATAATTATGTCGATAAACACGCCATCTGTTGATGAATTTGTTCGTAACAATATTAATACACTTAGTTTTTTTGATGAAATTTTCAGAGGTTGTCTCGGATTTTTGCTCATATCTCCGTTATTTATGGACGGATTTTGCGGACTTTAAATAGCAAACTTCTCGAAAGCATGTCTGACAGAATTATTGAAGATTTGGATCCCGAAGATATCTGGGGACTTCAGAAAATTGATTTTAACAGACAGACAGACGGACATGGCTTAATAGACTCCGCTATCTATAAGTATCCAGAATATATATACTTTATAGGGTCGGAAAATTATATTGTGGAAATTACAAACGGTATGACAAACCCTTCTCATGAAGGTGAAGGGTATAAAAAATGTTTCTATTATTATATTTATTGGGTTTTAGTGGCTTCAAATCTAAGAACAACTTATTCCGTTTGCCTTCCAGCATGATTTGAGCCGATGTGGCCACTTATCGATCGCGAGACGGGAAAATGTCCAGTGCACGGACAAAGGCTTGCTTCAACGACGCAGTATTTGGATGTCGAGTAGAGCAAGCAATGTGCTCTAATACAGACCATAACTTGTAGTCCAACGTCTTGAGGTCTTTACTAGCAGCTGTCGTTTTTTGTTTTTGCTTTGAGAGCTTGTTGGCGAATATTGATTGGTTGAGAGGTTTTACAATGGGTTCAAAGACGTTCGATTAATAGACTATAGCCGAAGTTTTCACTTCTTTCTCTCAAAAATGGTGCTTGTTAACGTCACCGTAGCTCACTTCCCACCATACCATTATAGACACGGGATGGTGGCTTCTTTAAACTCTCGGGATGAGTTGGGATGCTACTCTGGTTGATCGAGAATACACACGACCGTTCTGTTTACTGATTGATTCTTCTACGGTAAAGATTTTCTCATTAGTAAACAGAATTCGTCTGTAAATGTTCTTCGCGTACCGGCTGGGTAACGCTTTCGATTTTCGTTTCCGGTTTTACTTTAATGCGTTCGTGAGCAGGTGTCCAGTGTGTCGCTTGAACGCACTGAAACCAATATCTTTTTGAATAATGCGAGACATGAATTTTTGCGATCGAGTTTGCATTTCCTGCAAACAATCACGGCTTTGATTGTTTTCGGAGTTCTCACAGTGTGCAAACGACCGCTTTTTGATGGTTCCATACTCCACCAGTATCCTGAAACAACTTCACATTACGATATACAAAATTGCGAGTAATTGCAAGCGAGTGACTGGTAATTGTATTTGTATTGCTGCTGAAACATTACTTAACTTACAAAATTTATGCTTTTTTCCTCAATTATTTAAAACCAATATTTTCCAAAGTGTAGCAAAAGATACTCGTACCTAAATACCACGTTAAACTTATTTGACACCAAAACAAAATAATTCCCGAAACGTTGGGAACAAACTATCTAGTTTATTTTGGATTATGCAAAGATGTACTTAAAAGTTTACTTCAATCTTTATTAGTTTAGCAGCTGTAAAATTATTAGTTTTAACGGTTTTTAGCCTCTAAACAATAGAAATTTCAAAAATCTCTTTTCTGTGCTCAGCGATGTCAGCCACTTAGTATTAAACAAAAAAATATATAATAAACTTTTTATTTGACATAATTATGTCACGAAATAATAGAATTATTTAAAAATAACTGCCTTTTTCCTTGTATTTATTATCACTAAAGTACATTTAATGAACTCTATAAAAGTAAACTACACTAATTAACTTATTTCTATTTCTTTTAATACCTACAACAAGCTGAAGATTAATTAGAAAAGAAACAACCAAAAAACTGCTTATAACTTCAAAAGTTTTCTCTTACTGTAGAAAAAAATTTTAAGTAAATAATAGCGTGCAACAAGTAGCATATTAAAACTTAGATGGTTAGAGGGTTTTTGTTTAGAAAATAAAACTAAAATAAATTAAAATAAACAAGTTAGAGTGCAATATTCGGCTGTGCCGAATCTTTAATACCCTCCACCAAAACGTAATAAGAAATACAAAAACTGCACTGGTTATAGTATTAGTATTTTATATATTGTTTAAAAGACAATTTTACGACAACATAAATTATTTTAAATGTTTTAAAATTTTATCTAATTTTGACCATTTGCAATTGATGCAATTACCGATTTTTACGGTAATTTATAGAGTTTGTTTGATTTTCATAATAATCTTGATTGTAATTTAACAATTTATAAAATTAAAAGAACATTTTTCCATATTCACAACAAGTTAAGAAACAGAGTATTAAAAAGGATAAGATATAAGATGAGGCTTTTTTGTTTGAATTTGATCTCAAAATATTATTTACAAAAGATTTATGGGTGGCATAGTAGAAGTGGACCAATTATGGACTGATAGCTTCTAAATCCAGTATCCACTAATGTGGTTTCTACGTATTTGAGGCTTATTTTGGTTGAATTTCATCTCAATAACGTTATTTACAAGAGTTGTATGGTTGTTTAGTATGCTCGGAAGTGAACTTAATTCAGGAGCTATTATTGACTGACAGCTACAAAATCCAGTAGCTTAATTGCCGTTTAACCGATACTAATATGATTTCTGGATTAAAATTTCTGATCCATATAAAAGTTGGTTCGATATCGATATTAATTAGACATTTTTGTGGGTTTATTTGTTTTTTTTTTGGAAATGGTTCTTATATGGCAGCTATGACAAATTATGGGCCTATCTTCTTAAATTTTGAAACAGTTATTTGCATGCATATGATGATATTTCACGTCGAATTTCAATATAATAACGGTATATTTAAGATATATATTAGTATTAACGTTGATTTCGAGAGTGGACCTTATGTGGGGATATTGTGAAATATGGACCGATATTCTCAAAATCCAGCAGTTTGATTTAGGCATGTATGTAAATGATCCATGTAAAATTTTGGATTGTTACCCTTATTTATAAGAGCTTTATGAGTATTAACGTGATTTTCGGAAGAGGGCTTTATATGGGGCATACGGTTAAAAATAGACCGAAATTCACAAAATTTTGTGGGATGATTTTTGTATATATGTAAATGATCTGTGCAACGTTTTGAGTCAGTACCGATATTTATACAATATAAATATATAGGGATAAATGTCTTTTTCAGATGTGGTCCTTGTATGGGAGCTATGACCAATTTGGGCCGACAAT
Organism: Bellardia bayeri; assembly: GCA_950370525.1. Classification (NCBI taxonomy): domain Eukaryota; kingdom Metazoa; phylum Arthropoda; class Insecta; order Diptera; family Calliphoridae; genus Bellardia; species Bellardia bayeri. The sequence continues at coordinate 75,347,507 of OX493267.1, forward strand.
CATAAAATTTAGTACAACAATTTATTTGCCTATAGAGATTATTAATGTAAAATTTTAGCCGTTTAACATTATTTATATCTATTTTATACGTATTTAAGTGAATTTTGGAAGTGGACTTTATATGGGGTCTATGGTCAAACATAGGCCGAAATAAAAAAAATTTCGTTTTGACATTTCTTTTTGCATAAAACTTATTTTTGCTGAATTTTATCTTGATAATCCAATTTTATAAGCATTTATGTATAATTGAGCAATATTTCGGGAAGATTTTTGTATGGTGGCTATGAGAAATCATGGACCGATTCTCACTATTTTCCGCACACTTTCTTCTTTTATCATAAAAACAACGTATATAACATTTCATGGTATTATCTGCAATATATTTCAAAATATTGCAAATATCACATATTGGTCCATAACTCTGGTTGGTATAAACCGATTTTGCTGATTTTCAATACCAAAGTTACCCGCAAAATAAGAAATATTTTTCTGGAAATTTCGTTTAGTTAAGTTATATAGTTTGAACGTGAGAGTGTTTTACACAGACAGACAGACGGACTGACAGACGGACATGGCTAAATCGACTTAGAATTTCATAAGGATCAAGAAAATATATACTTTGTTGGGTCTCAGATGAATATTAAAAAAGTTTCACACGGAATGACAAACGTAATATACCCTCATTCAACACTCTTGGTTGTGGAGGGTATAAAAATAAAACTAAAATTTTTCCCACATTATCGAATAAAATTGAAATAAACAAAAAAATAAACACAGTACTTTTTTTAACAATAATCTAATAAAAGGTTAAAAACTCTAACAATTAAGCTCAAATCTAATAAAAAAAATTGTAAAGTAAAATAAATGTAATAATAGAATTAACAACTTTAGAATAAAGTTTAAACTTAAATACACCTTAGAGAGATTTAGTTAAGTCCGTCTGTGGGTCTGTCTTCGCAACTACATTGTATTATTGTAAAGAAACAAGCTGATGGGTGGAAAGAATATAAGAAACGGTAACTTTATAGATTAAAGCTAGTTATTACATGCGCTTTTTTTATTTAAACAACATGATTTATTTTCTATTATTATTATTCTGTTTCTATTTGGTTTTGTTCACCGGTGTATTGTGTTATTAATGAAATTATAAAAGAAATTAATAAACAAATGAAAAATGAACTTGAAATGATGATAGGAACCAAAGTAACAAACGAACTAACGATAAGAAAACAACCTTAATAATATACAGCTGCGTGTAACTAATTAAGAACAGTAGTATTCAATATTTAAATCCTTATGTTAAAGATGACATTTATTAATTAAAACGCTTAAATTTATTATTTTTATTTTTTTTTTCTTTGTGGTGTTTTTTATTATTTGTGAAATAAATTTAACGTGCACTAAATTAAGGACAGTGATAAATTTATTAAAATTTTTAAATTCAGGTAATTTTTAAAATTTAGATTAAATTAATTATGGTTACACAGTGTTTTGCAGTATATAAAAAGTTCCTAATACTTGCTTAACATGGTTAAAAGCAAATTCTGTGATATCGGTACTCGAAAGATTTTTGTACAAATACATCAGGATGCAAACACTTATCGTTAGATTGCTACAGCCTTGAATGTTTCAAAAACAATGGTTTTTCAAGCGGTGAAATATCTCAGAAAGAAGCCTTATGACGACAGTTCATGAATGCACTGATTGGGAGTCGAAAAAAGATCCGTGTGAATCAGCAAATGAGATCCGGATGGCCGTCTTTGCGAGAAATTGGACTTTTTAAAGGAATCTCACCAAAGAAGCGATTATTTTCTGAACGTAACCGAAAGAAGAGACTCGAATTTGCAAATAAGTACCTCCATTGAACGGATGTAGAATGAAAAAGAGTATTATTTTCGGTCTTTCCAGATGGAAAAAAATATGTTTGCCGGTCAAAGTTAAAAGAATTTGATCAAAAGTACACCTGCGCCACTTTGAAGCATTGATGAGCTTCTAAAATACTTTTGAGATGTTATCATATTGTGTTACCGTTGTTATGACATCACGTGGTGTTGGGCCGCTGCATAAAATTGGAATATGGTAAATTTCTGTATGCAAAAATTCCAAATGATACAATTATTCCATATGCAGTTGAGAATATGGCAGTAACATATTTCAACAAGATAACGATCCGAAGCAAACTGCTCATCACGTCAAACAATGTTTTTTTTTAACAATTCGGTTACTGTTCTTGAAGGCCAGACATGCAGTTTTATTCATATCTTTGCCGAAAACTTGGGAAGGCATTTCAAGTAGTGTATGTAAAAATTTAGTGAACTCAATGCTTCGCAGATGTCAAGCCTGATATCGATAACAATTAATTTGTAACAAAATATTGATTTATTTTTAAATAACTTTTTTTTATAAAATTTGTGGTATTTATATGGTATTTTAATGATATTAATCTTAGTTAAAAATATGACTCATATATTCATAAATAATAATTAATTTAACACAATATGCAATTATTTTCTATGAGTAAGAGTTAAATTGACTAAACTACAAATTTTGAGAATATCATAAAACCTTTCATATTATTTGCTTCAAGCTTATATGTTAGTATCGTGTGCTTGATTAGTTGCACGTAGCTGTATATTAGTATGATTTCTGTATTTCCGGAATTGCTTATATGTATGTAAGCTATAACCAATCATAAAATAAGGTACAGCGAATTTTATATATGCATATGAGGATGCATCATGCTGAATTTCAACAAATCTGAGATGGGTATTTGAGAAATTAAAAACGATTCAAAATTTTCTCTTGCCATCCGATTTCACTATATATGAAATCTACTAGTCGTAGCTATATATTATCTCATATAGTTTACAAGATATTCGCATCTGAAAATTTAATTTTTAACTTTTGCAACACCCTAGTCTGGATTTTTGATAATAGCGGATTCACATATTTCCCTATTTTTTTAAATAATTTTTGTGCTGTTTTATAAACCTAGTGAAAAACAATTATTTAAAATTCAAGATGGAGTCAACAGTGATATGCATTTAAATTGTGATTGTTTTGTCATTTTATGTCATAATAAAGGAACTTCTATTCTTTTTACATTATTTAAGAAATTTATATTTTTCGGAAAGCTAACTTTCAAAATTTTTTATATGGGACCAGTCATTCAAAATAGTTATATTCACATATATAGTTATTACTTAATGTAAAATTCAACTTTATCCAAATACATATAATAACCGATTTAATATTGCCCAAAATGTTCTTAATTATTCTTTGAAATTGTGGGATATGTTATAAAATATATATTTTATAATATATTAAATATATTAAATTTTGTTTTGCATAAAAATGTCCGAATAAAAGCTAAATTTTATTTAAAAAAATATTTATAAAAAAAAATTATTTTTTCAGGCCCCTGGGGAACTTTTTCATTTTCAAACTAAAATTACTCCTTGTTGAGAAGTATACCCGACATTTTATCTAGAATAGTTAAAAAAAAATCAAGGCAATCAAACTACTATGTAGTTTAGTTTCTTTAAAGATTTAAATGGGCTTAGGGTCCGCTGGGACTTTGTACTGAAATTTCAAGAAACCATAAATAAAATCACTTTCTCCTGGCCTGTTTTATTTTTTGAATACATCACAAACGTGTTTTTTGTATTTTTGTTACTTTTTCGATTATTTTATTGTGCCTTTCCAAGACAACATAATAAACTTTCCGTCCCTTTTTTAAATTTTTGTTACCAGCTTTCTGTTTGAACACATCATTCTATGAATTTTACTTTTTGCTTTTTTTTAATAAAAATTAAATAATTATTTAAAAAAATAATAAAAATTTATTTTACATTCATTATTTATGTCTAATTAGTAAATAATAATAAAGGAAAAAATGGAGCTTTCATATAAAATTACATACAAATAAAAATAGGTCCTTGTAAACAACGGATGACTCACACATCGGAGGGTTAAATAATTTCTGTTTCCACATAAAAATCAAAATAACACATTTTTGCCTTGTTTTTCAAAAAATTCTTTAATAAATTTTTTATTTGTCAATAGTTTTTTAAAATTTTATAAAGTAAACACAATTTCTTATCGATTGATATATAATATTTTTTCATTATCTTTCCATCAGTAAGATCATCAATAGTTTGACAGTAAAAATTAACAAAGTTATTAGTTTTAACCATTTTCTTCTTCACATCATTGAAAATAAGGAAACCGCTATTATTATTATTTCCAACACTGTATGAAGGCATACAACATTGTATGCAAAATTACATACATATGTACTTTATATCTAGCTCATATTTACCTAAACTGAGTCCCTGATTTGAACTAGTTAAGAGACTTACTAGAACTAAGTTCTTCTTTTGGGCCTTCTTAATAAGGAAGTCAAAAATTACAAAAAACAGCAAACATTTACAGCAACCTAATAAAAGCGTAATAAAACACTAACAGCAACAATAAATAACAGTAGTAAGAACAACAACGACAACGGTAGCATCAAGAAAATCAAACTGTTGGGTAAAGGAGATACAGCAACCCATTTCACAAGACAACTACATATTACAAAAACATCAACAACTACAGCAGCTACACTTACAGACAAGACAAGGTGTAAATAAACTAGAAACGAAAACATCAGACCTACGAACAATTTTTATTTTCAAACACTTCCTTCCACATGCAGCAATCAAAAACTTGCTTTTTCTTAAGACTGCAGCAGATGGGCCAACAAAGAATGTGAAACGAACAAGTCCAAGCTGCTAGAAGTTGCAATTGAACATGAAAATACAAGTTAAAAATGAAGAAAATAAACTAAACAAAAACATCAGAACTTAAAAAACAATTTCATGCTCAATAAGTTAAATTTCAGTAAAAAAAGAAATGATTTTATAGATACAGATACAGATAGTTACAGACTTTATAAAGCAGTACTTATTAACAAAAGTTACATAATATCACACTGTTGAAATGTTTAAAATTTAATGCAAAGTATTGAATTTCCAGAGAAAATCGAATGTTTACACAATACACCGTTTGCAAATACTGTTTACGTCATGTAAACAATTAAATTTTTAAAGTAATTTTGATTAATTTATTGCAAAATAAGCTATACATATAAAAAAAATTATTTTTTTAAATTTAGGTATTGTTTACATATTAACCATTAACCATTGTTTACAATATGTAAACAAACGCTGTTTTGTTTAAAATAAGCATTTTTCGTTGAGTTAAATATTTAAAAATGCTACTATGTTAAAAATTACATTGCTTAAATATGGTTTACACAATGTAAACAATTGCTATTTTTGTAAATTGGTTCTTAAGATTGTTAAACAAAAGTAATATTCAATTACAATATGTTTACATTATTGACAAATGTCAATAATAAAAATGAAAAATGATTTTACCTAATTCATTACAACAGAATTAGGCATATACTCATATATAAATCTCAATTTTTACAATATTTGAAATTTTTTATGTTGTGTAAAAAATCGGCTTTTTGTGTAAAATAATCATTTTCGTTGACTTAAACCCTATAATCCTATATTGCAGACAAATTTTCTTTGCTTACATATTATCTTGATAACCTAAACTATTATTTAATTCAATTATATTTACATACATTGTTGACAAATGTCATTAATATACACCTAATTCTGTTTTTACACGGTAATTGGTTCCAGGAACACCCGTGTAAAAAAACCGTGTAAAAAATATATTGATTATATGAAAAATAGGTGATTGGTTCCTTATTTCTAAAACCTATTGAAATTATTGAAAAATAAGGATTTTTTAAGAACAACTATGTATTTAGATTTATAATATAAAATCACTCTAAGCTTAAAAGTAATATAAAAATATATATGTCCCTATGACAAATTGATTTGGATTGTATACACCTAAATTTGTGCTATTTACAATTTCTCTGACCAGTAAATTTGCTTCGCAAAAATTTAATTTAACCAAAAAAAATTTAAGCCCAAAAGATTTTGAATCGTGTTAAATGGAATAAAATCGTCTAAAAATATTTGAAATTTTGTTATTTTCAAACCGTGTTAGAAGACCGTGTAATAACAGAATTAGGTGTATAAATAATGGAGACAATTGTTAAAACATTAACCAGTTTCTTGCCAAAGATTCTGTAATAAAAAAAAATTTAAAATACTTGGCAATTGTTTACATTGTTTACACCATGTGGTTATTTGTGTAATATAAACATTGGAACAACGAAAAACAGTTTGAAAACCAGGGGGGTTATTGTGTATTTCGATTCGGAAAGAAAAAAAGCTTTCGACAGAAAAAAAGCGTTCGAATCTAAATACATAATAACCCCCCAGCACTTGTTTGTTGTTGTAATAAAAAAACATTACTTTTACAAAATTTTCATTAGTGTACATCGTGTAAATAGTGTTTACTATATGCAAGTAACTAGTTATTTGTGTACAATAAATATTTTCCTTTCACTTAAGCCATATAAAGAAATACAACATTATAATTTACATTGTTTATCTATCTTCTACATCGTGTCAACAATATGTAAATAATGGAAGAAATATATCAAAACATTTACTATTAGTAAAATATAGATTTTTACTAAACTTAGCAAATGTTTACATCTGTGTAAACGTTGTGTACATTATGTAAATAACTGTTTATTTTTCGTTGATGTGAAACTTACAAACCTCGCATTACATTATTACATTATTTACCTATTGTCTACATGAGGTAAACATTTGAGTTTCCTTAGTAAGTACACATTTTACATTGATTTTAAGCTTGACAAACTCAATTTCAGTTTCTTTAAATTATGTTTACATTGTTGACAACTGTCAACAATATGTAAATAATGAAAAAAGTGCTATTTTATGTTTCAATGCAATTAATCATTGAAAAACACTGAAATTTTAGACAACATAAATTATTTTCCGAAAGTAAAAATTTCGAAATAATGTAAGAACTCTTAGTTTTAATTTAAGAAAAGTTCTTGAAATTTAAAGAAAATCTATTGTTTACACTCTGTCAACAATATGTAATTGATTAAAATGGTTAGAATGACAGTGTTTACATTATTGTTTACATTATGTAAAACATCTTTATTTTCCATTTAAATATGTTAAATTTGTGTAAAATATAGAACGGTGGACGAAAATCAATTATTTACATGATGTCAAGAATGTGTAAATATTTCAAACAAGCCAAAATTTCATGTTTAAAACAAAAATATTGAAATTTTAATTTTTTACATTACTGTCCACAATGTGTAAAAAATTCAAGCAAGCCAAAATTTCAGTTTTAAAACCAAAAATATAATGTTTAGATGAAGAAAATATTTATTTTCTATGTAAATGCTTTAAAATTATACTAAATGTATTTTAATTTAAAGAAAATCTATAAATTTGCATAAAGCCAGCAATTTTTTCACGAATTTTTCTCAACTTCGTTTAAGGCATTCAAAATTCTTCTGTTGCCAAAGAAATTTACCACTAGTTAATGGCTACACAAAATTGCAACATTTCCCAGAATTTGTATTAAAAATATTAAAATAACCGTTTAAATAAAAACAACTAAGAGAGCATCAACTAAGAGCTAAGCAAATAGTTTTATATCACTTAAGAGCATTAACAACTCTGTTAAAACATAAGAGAACAAAGAAAGTTCAGCGCAACTAGAGGGACAAACCAAAGAAAGTTGTAGTTAAACAAGTTCGAAACGATCTATGGGAATTTATAACTAACCACAAGTATGATAGAAATTATGGTGAATTATTTGGTTTGGCTTAAACCTGCTTTTTGGACAACAACATGAACTTGGGAAAAATCTAAAGAAATGTAACAACAACACTACATGAAATACAATTATTGTGTTTCTAGTGAGTTGGGTGTTTAAAACCAGGTTGGAGGAAAAATTTTTAAAAGACGCTGCAAAATCTAAACATAAAACATTTGTACCACGGCGGTGCTACTAGTTACAAGTCTAACGATTGAAAATAACTACAACAAAGAAAAATAAGCTTGCGCGATTTGAAAAGAAATTAATAAAAAAAAAAAAGATTAAGAAAAATCTTTGAAAAAAAAATTGAAACGTTAACGGTTCGTAAATTGGCTAAAACTAAAACTTGAACTTTCTTCTACAACTTCGAAAAAATCTTGTTTTGTTTTTAACTCTAGTTGAAGTTGTTTTAATGTTTAAACGTGAGTTGGATTAAATTCAGTTTTTTTTTCTTCTATCATTTAAAATCGAGTGTAAAGTGGTTAGAGAATCCAGCATAGAATAAAAAGTTACATTAGAAAAAAATATATAGAAAAAAAAGGAAAATAAAAAAAGAAATCTTGAAATAAAAAATAAAATAAAAGAAGCTACAAAAAAACACACAAAGAGATTAGTTACTGGCACGACGTTTTAGACTTAAAAAAACAGTTAGATGACATTCATTTTACAATAAAAAATATAAAGAATTTGAAAAATAATACCTGAAAAGGAAGAAAAAATAATATAAACAAACGAAATTCTAAAAAAAATATATAAGAAAATATTTTGTATAAAAAAAAGTAATTATTACATTGAGATAAAGTGTTAAAGTAAATATAAAACAAAGTTAAAAGCAAAGCAACATGGGTTACAACTTTAGAGTAGGTTTGCTGTTACTAACTTTTGCGGGGCTGTATTGCCTAAGCGAGACCAACAACAGTCATAATTATCCTGGTGTCATAGAACTGGTGGGTTACAGCAATCGGCGAGCACGCACCTATTATGAACCCACAGAAGACAAAACTACAGCGGCCCCAGCAGCAGCCAAAATGCAGGCTGACATTGAGACAGTCAAGCAAAATATTGAGAAATATAATAAACTTTTGACTTTGGATACCAAAAATTTGCCCGAATCCCAAAAGGATATGCTGGAGAGAATAGTGGAAAGAGTGGCCAGGCTTAAGGAATCTTTGGATATTACCGAGCATGTTAAGGAGAAAACAAATAACACCAAGTCTTCAACAACCAAAGAAACTAGGGCTGAACCCAAGGAAACTAATGAGGAAGAGGAAAATTCCACTTTACCTCCAACAGCCATGCCCACACGTTTCGAGGAGACTGAGGAGGAGGATAAAACCGAACCCACTTTAGTTTTGGACGAAACCACTTTGCTGCAATTACAAACTTCCATGGATAAATTGGCGGCGGCTCAAGCGGCCGTTACCACACAAATGAGAGAAATTCCCACCACCACTGAACTGATGTCGGAGGATAATTTACAGGAGGCGGAACAATACACAACCGAAAACCCCGATTCTGAAGAGGAATATGAAGGCACCACCTTAGAACCCTCCACCGATACCACAGACCCCGCTGAACAATTTGTGGCTGCCCGCTCCAATAACAATTTAGCCGGCATAACAGCAGCCTCGGATGAAACCGATACTATGGCCACCTTAAGCACCACCATTGGCAGTCAGAGAACCTTAACTACCAGCGGCAAAATCTCTAAAAATCGCGCCACCAAAAGACCTTATCATGCAGCCAATAAAAATACCAATAATTCCAAAAGACGTCCTTCCACTTCCTCCTCCGCTTACACTAAAAATAGTAATACCAAACAAAAGGTAACCAGCAACTCCGGCGTAACACAACCCTCTTTACAGCAATATCAAAAGTTATCCCAAAAACCACAACAGCAATACATACAACAACAGCCTGCTGCCGCACAATATGGTCCAGCACAACCCAGTCTGCAACAAGGCTATCAATCTCAGCCACCCAAAACTGTATCACCTTCCAGTATATCTTTGGATAAATACAATACTGGTAGTTTATCGTCTGCTGCGCCCGCTAATGTGGCTGCTTCATATGGTATTAATGCTGTTAATAATATGCCTCCCAACTCAGCAGCCGCCACCTCACTGCCCGTCAATAATTATGCCTCGCCGTCGTCGTCATCATCATCGTTGTCTTCCGCTGCTGCTGCCAGTGCCAGCCAAGATTTAGTTTACGATCCTCATGTTAACGCCTCAGCCATAATTGATAGTTTAAATAATAATGCTCGTGAGGAATACTATCAGCAGAAACAATCACTAACAACGGGAGTGGTTACAAAAGATAAGGTCAGTTACAGTTTTTTGTTTTTAATAAACAAGGAAAACCCGTTTAAAATGAAAAGTATTATATGCAAAAAAATAAAGACAAAAACGTTATTAGCGGGAATTAAAGGAAAAAGGAGGAATTTATTGAGGAGAAAAATTAAAAAAAATCTCATTTTTAAAAGCTTAGATTTCTTTTAACAGAAATGTTTTCTGTAAGGTACGAAGAAAGATTTTCTGTTAGCGGATTTAAACAAGAAAAAAATTTCAAGATGCAAATAAAAATCGCATAAAGAATTATCATAAAATTTTATTATTTAAGACCGCAAGCAACCTATCCAATTAATTATTATCAGATGAGAATAATTCTCGTACAAAAATGATCAAGAATTTCAAAATATGACAGTTTACAAAACCGAAAACCGTTAAGAAAATCCAAAAAATTGTAGAGAATTCTTCAGATAAAGAAACTCTATCAATTAAGACAAGTATAAATTTTTCGATTTGTCGCAAATAAGTTGTAAGCAATTTTCGAATTATTAATTTCGAGATATTAGAGCTTAATATGGAACTAAATGTTTTCACAGTGTAAAGTTATTCGTAGATGGCATTACTTTTCACTAATGATTTCACTAGTTCGTTAGCTAAATAAAAACCCCAAAACAAATACACTTTCACAATTATAAATTGGCATGCGAGATTTTTTTAAATGTTTAGCTGTTAATTTAAAGCATTTGTACAATGACCAACAATACCAAAGAATTTACATTATTTTTGAAAATATGTGGATTATATATATAAATACATACTCGTATATATAAATAACTGCTGATCTTTTGAGGTCAATAGCGAATCAAACCAATTTCGTATACGACTACGGTGTTTTAAAGTCAAGCGTATCCCAAAGAGAGCGTTCTGCATCAGTCAAGACAAACAGTAGTTGAACGCGACAAGACCTGGGGGTTACTCTCTATTGCGATGCGAAAGCAAATTCGATACTCTTACGCATCGAATTTGCTTTCGCATCACAATAGAGAGTAACCTCCCTGGTGTAAATTATTTTTAACGGGTATTGCAACATATGGCCGTGCGTTGTCATGATGGAGCATTACACTTGCATGTCTGGTCGTTTTCCGGCCAATGCCTTGATTCGAATGAATCAGTTGCATTCGGTATAGGTACCCTGTGATGGTCTGGGCAGATTTCAGTAGCTCATAAAACCCTTTTGTTCCCACCAAATACAAAGCATTACTTTATTTCTATGGATATTTGGCTTTGGTGTCGACTCGTCTGGTTAGTATTTTAATCAACATTTACTTTCTCTATCTATTATTTTAAATGTTACAAATAATAAACAAAAATTTTCATAACAATCTTCTATCATCTATATGATGGGCATTTAAAATAGTTATGATTTCTTAAACTGAAGACGATACTTCAGTTAAAAACTTGTTTTTTTTTTAAAGAGAAGTAACACTCAGGCCTATGCCTATATATATTTGAGTTACTTTCTTTGGAAAGGGGATAGTTGAAGAAGTAAAGGTGGTGAAAGAAGAAAGCTTTTTTTATATCACAACTCTGCAATTGCGCATTATGTTTGTTTTAGTGTAGAATTGCAGCGCCTCTGGTGGTGAGTAGACACATTAATGTTAAAGCTTGATTTTATAGCATTTATTTAATTATTTTACTTCGGTGGCGTTTTTTTAAATGCTATACCACCGAAGGAGGGCACTGTAATAAATAATAGTTATAATGGATAGAAAAGAAAACTAATAATTATCAGAAAGTGATGTTGTTTGGGTGGCAGCAGCTGGGAATCGAACCCGGGCCACAAATACCAACTCATGCTTAATGATCAAATGCGCTAGCCAATTAAGCTACAGTCACCCTCATGCACATTGTCACAGCTGCATCGATTCAAAAATAAAAAACAAGATTTTAGAAAAAGAATTATAACATGGGAAAGGTTACATCATTAGTTTGTTCTACAATTGAGCAAAATAATCTAAAAAAATAATTAATTGATTTTTTTATATTTATGCATATAAGTTTATTGCGAAACCCGGAAATAAATATAAAATAAAATATTAACTTATTACTTTCAAATAGTCTGAGGTATATACAATAACAAAACTTTCAAACATTTATTGTTGTACATGATTACCGCAATAATTTTTTAAATGTTTAAAAGTTCAGTTACTTTTATTATTTATTGCCGCAATCGTAATATGTTAAAGTTACGATTCAAATGATGGTGGCAATCATATATATTATTGTAGTAATTTCGTATATGTTTAGGACAATAATATTTATGATAAGTTATTATCATAATTTGTTAAAATTTTAATTTCTGGAATTTCCTTATTCCTTTTATCGGTTCCATTCGAACAAAGGGTAAATATTGTGCTAAAAACTTACTGTCATGTACTTAAGGACAGCTTGGTTATACTGTTAACATGAAATCCTTCTGCATTTTCTTCATAAAGTCTAAACAATCTCTAGTTAAAATTGACATAAAATTCGTGCTTCAAATAATGTCTGTATTCTTAAGATACTTTTACAAAAGAAAAATGTCATTCAATTGACAAAGAGTTGCTAAAATAAATTTCAAGAAACAATTTTTATTAAGTAACAAAAAAACGTATTTTTCATGACAAGTTCAGTAACAATGTCAGTAACTTAAAATAAAAAAGGTAACATTTTGTTGTCAATAATTTAGGCGTTTTAATGGCAAGAATCTGACTGAAAATTATTTCTTTTTTTAATTAGTATTGTTTAAATTTAAGTTTATTCAGCAAATTGCGGCACCTGAAATATAAATAAAGAGATTTTTGGATTGTGTTTTTTGCTTGATACTGTTCTGCATTATTTATTGGACAAAAAAGCATACGCAACATTGAAAGCTTTAAAAAAAGAAATATTTTTTTAAGCTTGTCCCACTTTGATTCTGAAATTCTTAGCTTTAACTTGGCATATATATTTGGTACATGTTATACACAGTCGCTCTTTCTACCTGGAAATGTTGGAATTGATGCCTTAAAAACCTTTCATCTCCTAGACCATTTGCTTAGTCGATTCAAGATTTTATCGTATTTTTGTTTTGACAGCTTTTAGAAAAAACAGTTTACATAGCTTTTTTTAATAAATTGCTACACAGACAGTTTTCTTATGTAGAATAAACTGTTATAGAACATAGAAGGAACTGCAATAAAAACAGTTTTCTACAGAAAAAACTGCAATACAGTCCGTTTTTTGTAGAAAAAACTATTATACAGATAGTTTTCTATAGAAACAACTGTTATAGAGATATTTTTCTATAGAAACAACTTTTATACAGATAGTTTTCTATAAAAAGAACTGTTACACAGATAGTTTTCTATAGAAACAACTGTTATAGAGATAGTTTTCTATAGAAACAACTGTTATACAGATAGTTTTCCATAGAAACAACTGTTATACAGATAGTTTTCTATAGAAACAACTGTTATAGAGATTGTTTTCTATAGAAACAACTGTTATACAGATAGTTTTTCATAGAAACAACTGTTATACAGATAGTTTTCTATAAAAACAACTGTTATACAGATAGTTTTTTATAAACATAAATGTTATACAGATAGTTTTCTATAGAAACAACTGTTATACAGACAGTTTTCTATAGTAACAACTTTTAAACTATATAAAACAAATTTTCAGCGACGACGACTTTTAAAATTTATCAACGGTTCTACTCAGACGGCTTAAAATCGCTTGGCGCAGATCTCTGCCTGGACCTCTGCCCAAAGTTCGAATCGGATGAATTGTAAAAATTAGATTTGTCTGTTTTTCTCTTCTTTGTAAAAGAGCAGCAAATCTGCTACCAATAATACTTTATGTTAGCATTTTTATCAATACACTTCTTAATTATAGTGAAATTGAAAAAAAAATATGTTTTTAAACAGTTTTTAGTTACAAAAATACATCAATTTTATTTTTGTATTTAAAAAATTTTGTATCTAAATAAATAAACTGCTTTTGTAACATAAATATGGAATATTCTATAGATGACAATTGGTTGGCAATAAAAAATTATTTGCTACCAAAAACAACAATAACAACTACATACAGGCAACACTCAACAAACAACACTTATGATGGTTGAATGCTTAAATACTACTTCTGTTGAAGCTTTAGATTCTAGTGTTGCATGGATGGTTTATCACCATCGTTGAAAGCATAAGTATGCAACAGTTTTTATTCTTTTTTTTTTTGTAGCCACAGCAGCAGCAGCACTATTTTATTTGCCATTCCAATTGTTGATGTTGCACATAGTAAAAAGAAAAATGGTTTTTTATTTGTTTTGCTTTTTTATGATGATTTTTGTTGTTTTAATGGAAAACAAGTGGCGTTTGCTGCCATACGTTTAAAAAATTTTTACTTTTCCGTTTGAATTGTATGTTTATGAGGCCTTCAGCAGAGGTTGAGGCCGCTGTGCATGTGGATGATGTTGGCTAGAGAGTTTGTGATTGTAAGCTTAAAGTTTTGTTGCAACCATATACAGCTAAAGGTGTTCTAATAACTTTGGCAACCAATCGGCATTGAGAAAAAAATAATGAACCATATAGATAGATTTTTTAACGGTGGATTTATTGTAAAGATTTGTTTTTATTGTTTTTGTTTTTTTTTCAAGGATAATTGTATTAATGTTGTTTTGTTGTTGTTTCTACTGTTTTCATTGCTCAAATTGTTGTAATCTTCAAAATTTGCTGTTTGTTTGTTAATGGTTGCCTGGCAAAGTTGTATGGAAATTTGTTGCTTTTAAAACTATTTGTATATATTTGTTGGATAATTTAAAAGCTTTAGAGTGGTTTCCTTTTGAGATTTAGTTCGGCTTTAGAAAGCGTTAATCTTAGCGAAGTATTTATAGATTATTGTAAGCTGTTGCTTAAAAAAATGTATGAGATTTTTACATTTCACATAACGGATTAGATATTTGGTTTGGAATGTTATAAGAAATTACTTTTAGCAAATCTGTGTCTTAAATTTTATGAAATTTTTCTACAGAAATTTTTCACTAGAAATAGTTTCCATAAAAACACTATTATAAGGAACATTTTCTTACGAAAGAAAACTGTTATATAGAAAATTTGCACTGGAGAAAACTATTATACGGACAGGAAAAAATTATACACCGCAAATAGAAAAGGCTGTTATACAGAAAGTTTTCACTAGAAAATACATACGTGAAAACTAATTTTTACTGGAAAAAACTGTTATATAAAAAGTTTTCTTATAAAAAAACTGTTCACTAGAAAAACACTGTTATACAGAAAGTTTTCTCTAGATAAAACAAGTATACAAAAGGTTTTGTTCAAAAAAAACTGTTATACAGCAAATTTTCACTAGATAAAACTATTATACAGAAAGTTTTCTCTGAAAAACAGTCATACAAACAGTTTTCTTAAAAAAAACTGTTATATAGCAAATTTTCACTAGAGAAAACTGTTATACGGAGAGATTTTTCTAAAAAAAACTGTTATACAAAAAGTTGTCTCTAAAAAACTGGTATACAGCAAATTTTCTCTAGACAATACTTTTATACAGACCGTTTTCTCTAGAAAAGACTGTTATACAGAAAATTTTCACTAGAAAAGACTGTTATTAAGAACGATTTCACTAGAAAAAACGGTTGAACAGAAAGGTTTCTCTAGAAAAACTATTATACAGAAAGTTTTCACTAAAAAAAATTGTTATACAAAGTTTTATGAAGTTTTCCCAAAAAAAAAAAAAATGAATGAATGAGTGTTTAGGTTGACTTCACTTTCCTCTTTTCCATATGCCTCATTTAACCAAAAGGCGAAAGAAAGTCCGATTTAAACGACATGAACGCACAAGCTAATATCGAACAGCAAGTCATGCTCAGTCTCAACCGAAGTGTAACTTTGTCTTTTTGAAAAAGTATACCGAAAATTGTATTAAAGTATCAAATGATTCGTAGGTATACTAAGGTACTTTTGAATATTAAATAGTATTTAATAAAAGTACGGTCGTATCAACTTCGTAATAAATGTTATTAATTGTATTGTAAGTTAAACTTCAACTTTGTTAGTCGTCAAAATAGGATTCAGATAACCCATAGATCATTATCATAAAGCAGATGCATGCACAACGAGTGGCTGTGTGGTGGAGATTTTGGGATGGAATCATAATTAAGCTAGTTCTTGACATAATAACACAGCTTGTTCTGCCTAAATTTAATGAATAATGATGTGAACAACTTGTGTTATAAATTACAGATATAATTCAATTACTACATGAGACACTTTCTAGTCATGTTCTTTCTCTTGTTGTGGTGAGAAATACGAATTGGTCTCTTAAATCGAGTGATTGAATTATTTTTGCCGGTTATTTAAAGTCAAGTGCCAAAATTTTGGCACACTTTTTTATGCCAATTTCTTTGTTATCTACTGTAACCATTAAAGTTGCAATATCAGCCACCATCTCAAAATAAACAGACCCACAGCTTTTCACCAAAACCCATTTTATGAATGCATAATTCATACAATTATTTTTCAAAACTTTTTTTGTGTGTAATATTCAAAGAATATCTTTCCCATACTCCCATACTTTGCTTTTAATAATTACAATTATATTTTGGCGATTTATGGTGTGTAGATTCCAAAAGGAAACAGGCCCCAAAATCATATGAAAAAATCATGTTTAATTTATAAGAGAAATGTTTAAAGTTCTCCACATCAATATCTACCAAAAAAATAAGAACATTTTATTTATTAAAAACTATAAAAAAAATAAGAAAATTGCCTTAAAAGCTTACAATTGATTTTCGTGATTTCTGTTTTTGGAATTTAATAACTCAATTTTCTTTAAAGTTTTTTACCTATATTTTCGTTTCTGTGGTTCTTTCAGTATTTGCCAGATAAAAATTTATAAATTTTAAACATGTATTCGCCTACATTTTATGGCAAATTTGTTACTACTGACCTATAAATTGTATGCCAGGCCGGCGCACCGCAACATTATTATTGAAAACAAGCTGTGTTGTTTTTTGTTTTTTGTTGTTGTTGTTGTTTTCGTCTTCAATAATGCCAGTTGCATGCCACATAATTCTGTGTTTCTGTTAAAATAACAATTGTTTCTATGATTTTTTTCTACTTGTATAGATGTTAGTTATTTCTTTGTATTTATTTATATTTATTTTATAAACAAGAATTTACTTCATGTAACTATTTTTGGTTTGAACTACAGTGCAGTGAATTGAATTGAAGTGTAGAACTACAAAAAACGTATTGAAAGAAACAAATATAATAAAATATAATAAATAAAAAAAAAGCACGCAAAGTTTAGACAACAGACAAGTCAGACGACAATTTCTTTGGAAATGTGTTAAGAAAAGAGGCATTTTTAAAGAAAGTATTTGTTAAGATAGACAAATAGAATGATACCCTACTACAAAGATATATTAAAGGAAGTTTATTGAATTACAGCTTTTAATAAAGTCTTCTATTAATAAACATTTCATGGGCTTTATATAAAGCTTACTTTGAATGTTTATTGAATGAGTTGTATTTACAACTTTTTGGAAAAGCTTTATTGAAATTTATTACGAAATCTATGAAGCTTTGTGGAAACAAATTTTCTTGTTAGCATTTAAAAATTTTTTTTATTTTTTTAGCAAACACAAACTGCGAAGCTTTTGGCTTAACTGCAGAAAACACCCAAAGTCTTTGACGGGAATCGAACCCGCAACCCTTTGTCTGATAGTCCAGCACTCTATCGCCCAGTCTATCGGGGTACTCATATATAAATATTATAAAAGAACTTTATAAAATAAGCCTTTAATAACGTTTATATACAAAACTTACTAAATAAGATTTTATAATTCTTGTAGAATAAGCTTTTTATAATTCTTATAGAAGAATCTTTTAATAAAGTTTGTAGAATAAGCTTTTAATAAAGCTTTTTATAATGTTTATATATAAAACTTACTAAAGTTTTCAGAAAGCTTATACTATAGAATTAGCTCTTTATAAAGCTTATTGAAAAGCTTGTCTTAAAGCTTATTGAATTAGCTTTTTAAAAGCTTATAGGAAAGCTTTTCATAAATCTTATAGAATAAGACTTTAGTAAAGCCTTAAATAAAGCTTATAAAATAAGCTTTTAATAAAGCTGATTTCATAAACATTACATAAAACTAATTCAATATGATTTTACTAAAGCTTTATAGCTCTCCTTTAAGCTAAAGTCTATTTTAAAAATTCCCTTGCATTGAAATAAAGTATGCAATCTAGTCGTTTTATTTCTAAAAACAAATCAAGCCTTTACAAAGTGAACAAATACATGATGACAGTTCACATTGCAGTAGCTTCAGTTGTTATTGTCATGTCTTTTTTTTTTTTAATACCACTTTTAAATTGTTTATACAATACATTGTGATATTGTGGCTGGCCAATGTCTTAAGGCCAATAATAATTGCGGCATTTCTGAACACTAAATTGAAAATTTTTCAATAAGCTCACACTTGAGGAATATGAAAAAGCATATAAGCCACTTATTCTAGTACTTTATTATTATATAGAGAGGATGACGAAAATAATTGTGATGAGGCCGATTGAGGATGATGACAAAATCCAAAAGCAAAAGCAGGCTTTTATGAAACGCGACCCGCGAACAAAAAAACAAAAACTTTAGCAGGTTTATTTTCTTTCTATATTTACTCACGTTCATTAGTAACAAAATCATGATTTTCAAGTGGTATTTGGTTGTTTAGACGTTTGGCTGACACAAATATTTAGCACTTACCTATAAATAGAAAAAAATAGGGAGACGGAGTTATAAATATAGCTTAGAAACAGAAAGAAAAACAGAAGAGAACACATTTTTGAATTAATTGATAAATTTCGTAAAAAAAGAACCCGTTAAGAAAGAAGATACTTGTGAGTTTGAAAAATTTTGTAAGTCCCATATGTTATGGCAGCTAAATAATTGACAGTATCATTAATAATGATGTGGAAAAATAAATGGCTGGTTTTTAAGTTTTGACTAATAGCATATTTAAAGGAGGAGACCTGACTGACGCTCTTTTAAATGTTTAAAATAGGTTTTTAATTAATAACGTAGAGAATCGGCTTTTTATTAAAATACATATAAACAACACACAGGCTTAAGATTATAGGTTAAATAAGCTTGAACAAGCTTTTCATAATTAATTATTCTAAACAAATGTTGTTTAATAAGCTTGCCATGAACTTGAATAATGAGCTTTCCAAAAGGCTGATAATCTTCGAAGCTTATTATCTGGTATTTCTGTAGACCTTATTTGATAAGATTTCTTTAAAGCTTATTTAGTAAGCTTTCGAAAGCTTTCTGTAAAGCTTTTTTGATTTACATAAGCTTTCTATAAAGCTCTCTATAAAGCTTATTTGATAGATTTCTATAAAACTTTTAAATCTTATTTATAAGCTTTCTATAAAGCTTTATAAGCTTTTTCTAAAGCTTATTTATAATCTTATACATTTCTATAAATAAGCTTTTTATTATTATTTATAAGCTTTTTATAAAGTTTTTTTGTAAGCTCTTTATAAAGCTTATTATAAAACTTATTTATATGCTTTCTTTAAAGCTTATTTATAATCGTCCTATAAAACTTTTTTCGATAATAAAGGATTTAAACAAAAATAAACCATATTTGATAAGCTTTCCAAAAAAAAGTAGTTTCGTAGAAAAGCTTATTGCCTATCATTTTTATAATGCTTATTCCATTAAACTTTGCAAATTTCATATTTAAAAAGCAGTGTTAACTGTACATACAAATAAAAAAAATGTATAAAACTCTTAATAAAAGCTTTTTTTAAAAAACTAATGATATCATCAAATCCAAACTGATTTATTCGCTACCCTTTTGAACAGTTATTTATTGTTGAAATTTATTGTTTATTTTCAATACATTTTATAGGCGCTTTTGAAATTGCTAGTTATTTAAAATGTTAATTTGTTTAGCATGTCTGTTCTTTAACTGTGTTTTATTAAAAACAGAAATATTTTTAGTTTTTGCACTACTGACACAGTTTATTTTATTTATATTCTAGCTTCTACATATTTATTTACGTATACTTCTCTAATTTCTTTTCAAATACTGTATTTAACTTATGAATATTCTAAAATAAAACAAACAATAGTCAATCTTTCATTATCAGTTACACAAACGTTCAGTCATTTTAATGTTCTTTCTCTCTCAATTTGCTGTCTACATAAATTATGCTATGGAATTTGACTATCTTATTTACTAATTCTTGTATCGTGACTAATTGACAACCAGTTTAAACTTTACCTGTCTGTCTGTTTGTCTGTCTCTATCAAATGTTGTTGCTCCCAACTGATAATGTTTGTTTGAAGTGGCTAGAAATATTTTAAAAATACTAAATATAAGAGGGCATAAATTGCTTTGATTTGAAAGCAGAATTATGTGAAATATTTTAACGGTTTTAAGGCATAAATTAAAGAATTAGAAATTTGTGGTTTTTGCAAATCTTTTTCTTTTGCTTTGTGGGTTAGAGTGTGAGAAAATATCTCAACTTAAAACAATATATTTAATTAAGACAATCAGAATTGAAGAATGTTAATTCGATGTATAGAATTTTTTTTTAGTTTTTATAGGCTACAGCTGTTCTTTTGCTTAATAAACTTTAAGATATTTAAGATATACATATGTACATACATATATCTAGGTGTTAAATCATTTGGAAAATCAACTGATTTTCTAAAATAAACTGTTGTGGTGTTTTACTACCCAATAAATGTAAAGTCTCATTTCAAAATATAAAACAGTAAAACCTGTGATAACTTATCAACTTTGGGAAGATGAACTAGAACTAGATCTGAACTAGAACTAACCTAAAACTGAACTAGAACTCAACTACAACTGAACTAGAACTGAACTAGGACTGAACTGGAACTGTACTAGAACTCAACTATAACTGAACTAGAACTCAACTACAACTGAACTAGAACTGAACTGCACTAGAACGATTAACACAATTTTTCTACAATCCTCGTATGTTTATATAAAAAGAATTTAACAACTAAGATCCTAACAAAAAATGTTCCTAGTAAGGCTTGAGGCCAATTTTCTTTCATACTTGTTTTACCAAAAAAAAAAATACAAAAACCAAAAATAAAATAATTTTTCAACGAAAACAAACCATGACTGGACTTAGAAATAAAGTTCAAAAACATCCAACCCTCTAAAACAAAAGTGCAGGAAAAATTTCAAAATATTTAACTATAAAGTTTATTGGTCTGTCACTAATGGTTGGTTAAAGTAGAAGAAAAAAATGAAAAGGAGGAGTTCGGTCTATTATTTTAAATCACAAACACTGCGCGCTCGCTCGTCCAGCTTTCGACGGTCTGTAAATCAATTATTCTTCTAGTATCTAGTATTTAACAAATACTAAAAAAAGAAAAATCATATTTTCATATTTGAATCTTAAAGCTATAGGGGGAATTGTGTCTAACTAAGTTATGATTATGATTATAATTTTATTCTATTCTCTGCTGTTCTATTTTATTTTTGCTCTGCTTGTTTAGTTTTTTTTTATCAAACAAGAATGCAATATGAAATCTATTGTTTTTTTCTTTGCTAAACCAGAATAAGTATTATTTTCATTGTGTTTTTTTATATTAGCTTTGAAATACAATTTTCTTTTATTCTCGTTGTTATTGTGGCTGACTGATGCTGTATTTGTGGCTGCTGTTATTTTAAGGCCATAAATCTATAATTATGGAAATTTTATTCATGTTTGTGCTGTTTCAATTCTAGGTTTGCTAAAAAAAATTAACAGTTAATTATTTGGTTTATTGTATGATTATCTGTAAAAGAACAAAATAAATGTTGGTAATATTTTAAAGTCTGGCATAAACGGGTTTTCTCTTTTGGGCTGTTTTCGTGTTTTAGAGAGAAAAACCAACATAAATTTCATTTATACTTTATTTAAAAGATATAGTTAAGGCGTTTTGTTTGAATTTGAAAACAAGTTGACATAATTAAAGTTGAAAGTTTTTTTTTTTTGCGGTGGCGTTAAAATGCAACAGGTGTTGTCTGTGAGTGAGTGTTGGTATGAGAGAACCGGCTTCGACTTAGTTAAACACTGTCGATGATGATTTAATTACAAATTTCAAAGCATTTGACATGACCCCTGAGATGTGGAATTATAAATATTTTGTCGATTTTCAAATGTTATCACAACTAGGTTTTTACAAAGAAACAGACAAATTTGTAGTTCAGTTCTAGTTTAGTTCTGGTTCAGTTCTAGTTCAGTTCTAGTTCAGTACTAGTTCAGTTCTAGTTCAGTTCTAGTTCAGTTGTAGTTCAGTTCTAGTTCAGTTCTAGTTCAGTTGTAGTTCAGTTCTAGTTCAGTTCTAGTTCAGTTCTAGTTCAGTTCTAGTTCAGTTGTAGTTCAGTTCTAGTTCAGTTCTAGTTCAGTTGTAGTTCAGTTCTAGTTCAGTTGTAGTTAAGTTCTAGTTCAGTTCTAGTTCAGTTCTAGTTCAGTTCTAGTTCAGTTCTAGTTCTGTTCTAGTTCAGTTCTAGTTCAGTTCTGGTTTAGTTCTAGTTCAGTTCTAGTTCAGTTGTAGTTTAGTTCTGGTTTAGTTCCATTTCAGTTCTGGTACAGTTCTAGTTCAGTTCTAGTTCAGTTCTAGTTCAGTTCTAGTTCAGTTCTAGTTCAGTTCTAGTTCAGTACTAGTTCAGTTCTAGTTCAGTTCTAGTTCAGTTCTAGTTCAGTTCTAGTTCAGTTCTAGTTCAGTTCTAGTTCAGTTCTAGTTCA
Source organism: Bellardia bayeri (assembly GCA_950370525.1). Classification (NCBI taxonomy): domain Eukaryota; kingdom Metazoa; phylum Arthropoda; class Insecta; order Diptera; family Calliphoridae; genus Bellardia; species Bellardia bayeri. The sequence goes on from OX493267.1 coordinate 75,370,413, forward strand.
GTTCTAGTTCAGTTCTAGTTCAGTTCTAGTTCAGTTCTAGTTCAGTTCTAGTTCAGTTCTAGTTCAGTTCTGGTTTAGTTCTAGTTCAGTTCTAGTTCAGTTGTAGTTTAGTTCTGGTTTAGTTCCATTTCAGTTCTGGTACAGTTCTAGTTCAGTTCTAGTTCAGTTCTAGTTTAGTTCTGGTTTAGTTCCATTTCAGTTCTGGTACAGTTCTAGTTCAATTCTAGTTCAATTCCAGTTCAGTTCTAGTTCCTATTACGTTAAGTTCCAGTTTAGTTGTAGTTCAACTCAGTTCCAGTTCATTCAGAACTAAACTTGGAATCACTTTTTTAATCGATTGGTAATTAAATGAGTGTCATTGTAAGAAGCAAATTTTATATGGCTTGTGATAAATTTAACGTAACTAAAACATCTGTATTAATCCCCTCCTTACATAGTTTCCATAAACAATAGCCTCAACAATTTTCCTACAGAAATTACGTTTTATTATAACCTTCAGTCTAGTTCAAGACTTTTAGCAAACGAACCCGACAGCATTAATCTTAAAATATTTAGACCATAAAATTTGTAGCGTTTATGATAAAAACCAAAACAGAGCAAAAAAGAATAAAACATACATTTGCAAAGTCTTATTTAAACTGATTTGTAAACTAATTTTATAAACGTGCAATGAATTTTGCAGGTAAAAATAAATTTTCAAATAAAAATATCTCTAGACTTAATATGCAAAAGTAGCAGATACAACTTAAGTCAATCTTTATATTTAATGTAACAAGTACATGGACCTGGATGAAGACAGACAACAGGATTTAGCGGTATAAATAGAATTTTGTACATTGATTTAAACAAGTGAAATGTTGTCAAACATATTCAAGTTTAAAATTTTTTATTGCTCAACACCCTACAAATGGTTCCTATAATAATGGTGGAAAATTATGCAAATTTTTGGAAAGAAAAATATCTATGTACATATTTAATAAGTAAGCTATATTTGTCTGGTAATTCTTTTATTTATTAAGTCTATTTCATTGAATTAAAAGTTATCAAACTTATATATTTGAAATAATTTAAATTTTTTCTTTTACAAATTTAATTTTTAGCAAAAAAAAATTAATAGCTCCTTTGAATGGTCGCTCTCTATGCACTACCAACAATTTATATATGTACTACTTACATTGTTGTTGTACTTCGTTTTACTTGCAACTCTTGTTATTGTACCCTTAAAAAACTACTAAAAATGTTTGCTTCAAATAATAAAACAAAATACCTAAAAAAAAAACCAAAACAATTGAACAAGTTTTTTAAAACAATATTTTTTCCATTTCATTGTAATTGTACGATACAGTTTTGTACAAACAAACAAGACAGAGTCGTAACAGGCAGCAGTAAAAACTGAAAGAAAAAGATCTTGATTTTTTAACCTAGAAAATCAATAAAGCATGAATTGAAAGTAAAACAACAAAAAAGGAAGCAACATGTTGTGTTGTCAACAACAACAACATCAGTCATAATAATATGACCAATAAAAATAACAACAAAAATATATTGTAGTAATAGAAACAACAACGATGTTTTATTATTGAATGAATCCAATATTATTTGTTTAACAAGAAATTGAAATTTAACAAATATTATGAAATTGATATCGATAATAAATTGTCAATTCAAATTCACTGCAAACAACTTACATATTGACAAGTTGTTTAGAACAAATAAGAAGCCTTATTTTGTATATTTATTGGAAATTCCGGGAAAAATATTGAAATAAGAAGTATTTTTTGTTTTGTAAAAATTTAATTTTATGGCAGAGAATTTTAAGGTTGTTAAATCATCACAAAACTAAGGGTTTTTCATATAAAAAACTGTCTTTTTTCCATGTGTCTTTTTTTGTATAGAAAATAAAAACCTTTTTATGAATGTAAAAAAAAATTGTAACAAGACTGCACGAATGATAGTTATAGAAATAAAGACGTGGATTATGTACTTAATTGCTCATAATTTCGAGTAATAGAAGAATATTGATCAATAATTAAAGAAACTTAAAAGGAGAGCGGCATGACGGTGTCAACTATAGAAGACTCTAAACTATGTAAGTGGTATTTGGGTGCTATGCAAAGTCTTGGACAATTCAAACGCATCAAAAAATTGTGATGTTTAGGTTATCAATCAGTCAAAAGTGAACAAAATTTTGATATTGTGAAGATTTAAAAGATCAATTGGATTCGGGAGGTTCAATTCAATCACTCATTCCAGCATTTCTACCCGAATCTGTAGAAATACCCGAATAGTGTAGACCAACAAGAGTTGAATAAAAGCTGTCTTATCCACCGTTACTTAGGCTTCACATAACGGCAAAGAAAATATACAGATGTGTATTATTACACGATATAGGTGACTAGCTTTCAAGCTTTAAAAGGTACTTGATCGAAAATTTTACCTTTAAAAAGTAAATGTTAGAGATTGTTCTTTCGGGTCATAGTAAAGATTCTGATATTTATATTTATTATTATTTATATTAAATGAGAATTATTCCTCTTGCGAGTATTAGAAAATTTTTTAAAAAATTTTTATTCGAAGTTTTACTTCAAGTTAAATATACAATTTGTTTGAAGCAAACAAAAATAAATTGTAGTGTATACAATTGTTTTCAAACAAATTGTATATTTAACTTAAAGTAAAACTTCGAATAAAAATTTTTAAAAAATTTATTATTTATTTTATTTAAATTAAAGAGCTCTAAAGCTATATGACGCAAACTTCAGATCTATTATCAAAACTATATTTGTGGCATATATAAATCTATTCAAATTTGTATATTTTTATCGGTTGGGATGATTTGAACTAGTTTGAATAGAAAGTATTTGTGTCAATTCACAGTTTTTTACAAAACTTTTTTGGCAGATCATTAAAATCCTAATAAACTATTTTCAAATTGAAGCTTAAGTACAAAAAAAAAAATGGAAGTGGTCAAGAACTTGCAATGAAAATTTTATGTTCAATCGATCACAATCCGAGGCTCTTTCAGACTGACCACTCGAATAATACACCACCAGTCTAAGTACAGGTTTTCAAACCCATTGGTCTCAAATAAATCCATAGACTGTAAATCCAAAGATTAAAGACAACATGTTTTCATTCAAAAAAAAAAGTTTAATATATACATAATTCATTTACATACTCTCATTTACATTTAAATGAGACATTCGTTAAAGTTAATTGTTAAACATTCTTTTTATTCGAAACTACTTTTTGTTTCTGTGCCCTTAAATTTTACTTTTATTTCTTTCACCTTTATTATTTTCGAACATTTTTATCATTCAATTATAATTTTGTAAATTAAATATGTTGTTTAAAGTCTTTGGGGTTTTAAAACTTTTTCAACATGAACAAATCAAAATGAATTTCTTTAAAATTGTTTGCTTGATATAAAAGCCCAGTTTATGGTCTTTGTTTTGACTTGAAACTGTAGAAAACTTTCTGTTTTTAAATAGAAGTGGATGCTGTAGGGCACCATGAGCTGACAGATGCTCTGAAATTACGACTATTTCGCTAATTTGGAAGCTTGGTAGAAAATTACGGATGGGAAAGAGAGAATGTACTCGGTGAACATGCTTTGTTGACATTTTCTTTGCTGGAATTTACTACAAATTATTACACAGCACGAATAAGAGTAATATCAAAAAAGCAAGTAATAATGAAATGTGTCTGACAACATTGTTCGACAATGTGACCGCGAATGAAAAAACAAAAGAGAATTCCAGATGTTTTTCTTCCAAATGTTCGACGGTGTAAACGGGGACTTAATAGCGCATTTCAAAAGTGGGTTTGGTCAGATATTAATTACTACCTTAGCGCCCAGAACTGTTTGGTCACCAAAAGCAGCTTCAGAATTGTGAGTTGGAATTCATCTCATTTTTTTTGTATTTTCTTTTCAGAGGTTTCTCTCGATCATTAGGCCTCCATTTGAGGCCTTATTGCTGCATTATAAAGAATAGTTCTGTTTAAATCCATAGACAGTTTTATATAAGTTCAATTGGGACAACTTTAACTAAAACAGAAAAAATATTAAATCCGACTTATATTTCAAATACAATTCGAAGAAGAAAAATTCGCAGAAAAAGTGGTTGAGAAAACCTAGTGTTACACTTTTTATTAATGCACTCCTTAATTATGTATTTATATTTGTGTTGCTCAGTGTTAATAAATTTGTTTATCTCTTAATAATAATTCAAAAACTAATAGCTGAGTTAAGCGTAATTTAAGATTAACATAAAAAATTATGCATAATTGCTTGTTAAATGCATAATGATGGCCAATTGTTATTATTTGTTTTCCACTATTTAGCACTTAACTGTTAAATGTTAAACAATTGCAAACAATTTACATGCAACAGTGATTTTCTTTAACATGAAAAACGGTATTCTATTCAAAAGGCGTTTGAATGGTTTTTCATTTTTCTTATTTGAACATGCACAAATTACTAGTGGCTTTATAATAAAATAGTTTAATTTAAGTTTTATTAATTTATTGCTTACTTATGCTACATATGCTTACTTAGAGCTAGTTTCTGGAATAAAGATAATCTACATTTTTCGCTTAAACCTAGATTAAACTAAAAATTGTGTTTCTCAGTTATTATTTATTTGATATATAATCTAGGTTTAACTGAGCATCATTGGTGAGTTAAACCTAGATATAAAATGTCAAAATACAAACAGCTGAAAAATAAAATAAACAATTCAACAAGTGAAAAGAAATTTACATTTTTAAAAAAATTAAAAAAAAAAATTGATTATTCTAGTGATGATGAGGATTTAAGTGATTCAAACACATATAATAACTTAAATATGTCAATTGTTAGAAAGATACGAACAATAAGGACACGTCCAAATCATTTCTGCATTTATACCGACGCCGAATTCTTTCAAAGATTTCGCTTGACAAACTAATTTGTTAAAAAAAAAACAAAAATTCTCTAAAAAACTAAATAATAATTCCTTAGGATACGTTGGTTTGATTTTTTGCGAAAATTTCAGATATTGCCATATTTATATAAAAAATTAGGAGTAATGCCATATGTATTTTGACTGAACAGTACGGCAATGCTAACAAAATTGACAAGAGGTAATCCACTACTGAGAAACACAATCAGTAGTTTAATCCCGGCAAAACATATTTGACGTGTAATATAACAGTGTGTTAAGCTGAGTTTAACTGACAAGTAAAAAACTAGCTCTTAGTAATTTTCACTTTTATACAAAACAGAGAGAAAGAAAATTTTCAAGCGGAAATCTAATCAATCAAGCAGAAACCTTTAAGACATAATTTTTATATTGTGTTCCCTGTTTTTTTTTTTTTTCTTTTATAAATTTCTAAGAAAATGTTTTTATTATCTAGATTATTTATTTAAAATGTGCTTTCTTTTCTTTAGTTTTATTATAAACAGTATGGCTAAAGCAGCCTTAATATAATTTCTAGTTGGTTTGCATTAGTACATTAGTGGCTCCGTCCATTCGTCCGTCCTTCAATTGTTAAACTCTTTAGCATTGTGGTTAATTTCTAGTTCAATGCCAGCTATACTGATTTATGCTCTTCGGTTTTCCTTTTTGTTAATCAGCTTTTTTGAACTATTTTATATGCATGTTTTTGTTTGTATTTTCCCTTAAGGTTAATTTCGATTTTCTTTTCAATTGTTGCTTGGCCTTAATGGCATCATGTTGTTTAGAAATAATAAAAAAAAACAATTTTAGTGGTTTCGTCTAAACAAACATTTTCAACACGAAACAAAGACCATAAACTGGGCTTTTATATCAAGCAAACAATTTTAAAGAAATCCGTTTTGATTTGTTCATGTTGAAAAAGTTTTTAAACCCCAAAGACTTTAAACAACATATTTAGTTTGCAATGTTATAATTGAGTAATGAAAATGTTCGAAAATAATAAAGGTGAAAGAAATGAAAGTAAAATTTATGAGGACAGAAGTTTCGTTTCGAATAAATAGAATGTTGAACAATTGACTTTGACGAATGTAAAATGGTCGCATTTAAATGATAACTGCCGTATTCATAAAAAATAAAGTAGGTTTGAAGTGTGCTTTTAGACAAAATTTTCTTGAAGTACATTTGAAGTCTACTTTAATTTTTATGAATTAGACCGTAAGTGTTTGGAGTATGTAAAAGAAATATGTATATTTTACACAGTTTTTATTTTTTAATAAAAACGTGTTTTCTTTAAGAAAACAGTCTTTAGATTTATGAGTTTGAAAACCTGTATCCATAGGTACACTTCTTCGGTACTTACACTGGTGTTGTATTATTTGTTTATTTATCTGTCTCTTAGAGTCCCGGATTTTGTTGGATTGAACGTAGTATTTTTATTGCAAGTTCCTGGTCAGTTCAGTTTTTTTTTTTTTTTTTTTTTTGTATTTACGTTGAATTTTAAAATAGTTTATTAGGATTTATTATTAGAAAAAATTTCTGATTATTTTGGCTTGAGTTCATTTGAGTTCGTTTATTAGGATTTTTATAATCTGCCAAAAAAGTGTTGTAAACTGTATCAATTTGTCAACTTACTTCCTATTCAAACTAGTCCAAATCATCCCAATTAATAAAAATATACAAATTTCAATAGATTTAAACATGGCCCAAACCTAATTTTGATAATAGATCTGGAGTCTTCGTTATACAGCCCAATCATGAATAAAACTTTCGCGGAAGTTTTTCCCCTTTTCCCATTTTTCCTATTCAAATTCAATGTTAAAAAAATAAAAAGGGGAAAAACTCCTGCGGATTTTGTATTCATGATTGGACTGATAGAGTTGTCGAGCTTTTTAATTTAAATAAAATAAAATTGTATATCAGCATCTTAATTATGACCCGAGAAAGAACAATCTCAGAAATTTACTTTTTAAAAATAATTTTATTGAAAATCTTTCCGCGTTTCGGAAGTTAAAATTTTCTATTAATATGCCTTTTAAAAATAGAATAGTAGCTGGCCACTTGTGTATATCGTATGATAACACACATCTGATTATGTCAAGCAAAGAATCCGATCGATAAGACAGTTTTTATTCAACTTTTGGAGGTCAACACGTATTTCAGCAGATACCGGCAGAAATTCTGGAATAAGTGCTTGAATTAGACCTCCCGAGTCCACTTGATCTTTTAAATCTTCACAATACCTAAATTTTGTTCACTTTTGACTGATTGATAACCTAAACATCACAATTTTTTGATGCGTTTGAAATGTCCGAGGCTTTTCATAGCACCCAAATACCACTTACATAGTTTAGAGTCTTCTATAGTTGACACCGTCATGCCGCTCTCCTTTTAAGTTTCTTTAATAATTTATCAATATTCTTCTATTACTCTAAATTAAATACATACTCCACTACATTATTTCTATATGATTCATTCAATCTTGCTACTTGCAAAGCAACAACTGGAGAGATCGGTTCCAAATTAAGGCATGAGATCTTTCAATAAATAACAACGTTTAGTTAACATTCTCCTCTTTAAATTACATCATTTATTGTACCAATTGAATAGAAAGACTTTGTTTTCTTACCACAAGAACAAATTGTCTGTCTATTGCGGTAAGGTTTACGAAATTCAGTTTTTTGTTTGCAATCATCAGAAGCAGCGCCATTCGCTGTGATTTGTCAAAGTCTTGTCTCAAAAGTGTTAAATTTAGTATACTAACATTTGAATAGCAGGAATGGGTTTTGTACTATTTTGTATATTTTTTTTATTAATATTTTCTTTTTATTTATTTTCTTTTTAGGTATGTTGAAGTAAAATAAAACAACTATACATTTGTTTAGCAAGTAAGTTGAAATAAACTAAGTTTTGTTTAATAAACTGAAGATTAAATAATATTGATAATTATTCCCAGGGAAAATATTAGTTGGAACAAGTATTCGGATATGCCGAATCTTATATATCCACCTATGTATGTCTATAACAGCAGTGTGATCTATGCATGCACAAAATCAAGTTGTGTTACTTTTTGTATCGATATTTTTATACGAGTTATTTTATTATTTGGATCCCTTATATGGATAGTTATAGCTCGATCGCCATAAAATATTTTACTGTATTTGATTCTTATGGTGAATTCATCTCAATAACGGTATATTTTAGATTTTTTTTGGGTATGTCAGTTATTCTAGAAAATGAACCTTATATGGGAGCTATTGCCAATTATAAACTGACCCTCTAAAATCCAATAGTAAAATTTTTACTGATAATAACTCATATGTGTAAAATTTCAGTTCGATATTTATAAGACAGATAATTATGTTTTACGGAGGTGGTTCTTATATGGCACCTATTATGAATTATGGGCCGATCCCCATAAAGTTCGCTACGATGATTTAGAATTTTAACTTGATAATAATATTTACAAGAGATTTAAGTGATTTTTGGAAATGAACTCATATATGGACCCATCTTCTGTCTCTTTGTTTTAGTAAAACAATTATGTATGTGTTGGAGAAATTTCATCCCGAAACGCGCAGAAGATCTACAATCTAGTGACTAGTAGTAAATTGTACCAGCAATTCTTGTTCTTGTTCATAAGAATGAGAGAGAAAAACATATATATGTGTATACAAATGTGTGTATACTCCCACTCAAATAAAAGTATGAATGATTTAAGCAATTAAATTGAGCTTTGTAAAAATCGAAGACATTTTAGGGAAATAATTGCATTATTTTTTTTTTAAAAAGAATTTCGTCGTCTCAATTATGACTTAAGAGCTGTTTTTTGGTTTTAGTAAAATAATTATGTGATGGAGAAATTTCATCCCCAAGCGGACAGGACATCTACCCTACAATCAATCAATATCTATATTCTAAAGAAAATCAATATCTATTTGCTGAGCAATTTATAAAATGTTTAAGTTATTTTAAATTTTCCAGAAGTCATATTTTTGACCGGAGTAGTTCTGGCATAAAATAGTTGTTGATTACTGTGTAAATTGTAAACACTGTGGAAATCAAAGCTGTTATATTTAACTGCTGTCCGCTTCTAGTTTGCTCCTCCCAATGAAGAATTAGTACTACTTTCAGAAAATCTCTGAATTATTAATTGGTTCATTATTTCTTCATGCCTATTTTCAATTGAGATTTTCTTAAATTTTACAACCTTTCTATAACTAAAGTAACAGCTGTCAGTACAATTGAATTTCTCATATAAAGACATACTTACGTATATAAAACAATTAATATTTGTTTTAAAACTTTCACTCTTCCACTAGATAATTCTATTTTTATCATTTGTATCCAATTGTACATGCACTCTCACCTGATACAAGTGCCACTACTAGAGATAGATAGAAAAAAATACGAAAAAAAAATACACACAGAAATAATTGAAAGTAAATGAAATATTTTCACGTAAATCCGTCAGGGAAACGCATAAACGTGAATTTTTTTTAGCTACTACATATTTTTTTGAAAGGTGGGTGGGTAGCTGGGTCACATGTTAAGGAGTGTCATCTATAAAAACAACACAAAAAAGAAATTAAAATAATATTTAAAAAGGGACAAAAAGCCGCTATTAAACATAGAAAATTTCTAGATGTAAGCCAAGTAAGTTACATTTCTTATACGTATAGATTTTAATGAATTTAAAAGGAAATTTAAGGAATAATTCTATTTATGTTTAAGTTATTACATATTTCATTTATTCTTCATTGACCTGATGCTTACGATATGATGATGCGATCTCCATTGCGATGCGATAAGCGTACAAAATGATACACTTACGCATCGAATTTGCTTTCGCATCGCAATAGAGAGTAACCCCCCAGCTTTTGAATAATGACATAGAGTAAATCAGGCAAAAACTTTTTTCAAGAGTTGTGATGTCTAAAAAGAGGCAGTACACGTTTCTGCAGACATTACTTAAAATAAATATGCAAAGTCATAGTTGTAGTGATTTATAAGCAAGCTTTCCATTGACTCTTTAAACATATTTAGCTATTTTTTTATATTTATATTTGGGTTAACATCACATTGTTCCGTTGCAAACTAAAATGTTGGTCCCTATAACTGTTTAAGGTCCATTTGACATAATATATTTGAAAAAGGACCTTAAACCGCTAACGGTGTAGCATATTTTAATAAGTTGTATTTAGCAATGCAAGGAGAAAAGTAATAAGACAGATATGCAAAGTTAATTAAATACTTTGTGGAACACTTTGAACACTCACTTTGCAAAAGAGCGCAAATACTTTACAAACAGTGCAATGTCTAAAAAAAAGAGAGCAAAGTCTTTGCAAAAATTTTCTTAGTGCAAACTGAGATTTGCAAGAATATCGTGAAACAGAAATAATTATCTCTTTGCAAAAAAATGCAAATTAATAAGTACGAAGTAAAAAGTTGATAAATTATTTATGGAATAGGGCCGTAATTTCATTTCTCGGAAAAGCTTATTCTTACCTACGTCTAACTATTAAAATAATTATAAGTAATGAGACGGTATATAGTAGTAACTACAATGAATATTGATCCGTAATAACATATCTTTGCAGAAAGAGTTTGCAACGATTTGCGATTTGGACAATTATAAATCCTCAAGTGATGGCAACATTTCTATAATTTGTTTTTATTAATTAATTTCTTACTGAAAGTCTTTCATAGGTCGTTAAAGCTCCAATTTAGCTATTCTTTTGAATGCAAAACTTGGTTATGGTCTAAGGTTTAAATGTTTTTGATAGATACAGCGTGCTTATATGCAATATTTTTTGTTTATTAGAACGAAACATCAGCTGGTTATCAGAACAATATGTCCGCAATACATTCTTACAGTATAAATTGACAGTCTGATAGTTTTCTACCGCTGACATACGACTAAATGCATTGTAAAGCAAGTAAGAAAGTGTGACCATATAACATCCTACACACAGTATATGTATAAAACAGTTTTTTAGATAAGAACGCTATGACCTATTATGGACCAATCATCCAAAAATTTCGTACCATGACATATGTGCAAATAAATACTATGTGTGTTAAACTTTATCTCGATATTAACGCTTCTAAAAGATTTATGGAGGTTACACTGAATTACGGAGAGCACATTATAAAATTAGTTTTCTTTTCTATCCATCATAACTAATATTTATCACAGCGCCCTCCTTCGGTGGTGTAGCATTTAGAAACGCCACCGAAGGAAAATAATTAAATAAAGGCTATAAAATGAAGCTTTACATTAATGCGCCTACTCACCACCAGAGGCGCTGCGATTCTGCACAAAAACAAACATAATGCGCAATTGCAGAGTTGTGATATAAAAAAAAGCTTTCTTCTTTCACCACCTTTACTTCTTCAACTATTCCCTTTCCAAAGAAAGTAACGCAAATATATATATAGGCATATTAATTGCCTGAGCATTACTTCACTTTTAGAAAAAAAAATTAGGCGTCATTTCTGTATATATGAAACTTATTTATGTTGAATTTTATTTGGATACCAAAATTTTTAAGAGATTTATGGTCGTTAAAGTGATTTTCGGAGTTGGGCCTTATATGGGAGCTACGAGTAAATATGGATCGATCATTATAACGATCCTTGGTCCGAAAAATATGCATGTACTAAATTTTATGAAAAATTGCGACCTATACTCTGCGCACAAGCTTTACATGGACTGCCAGACAGACGGATGGACTCAGGAAGCCATTATGAGTCGATCGGTATACTTTAAGATAGGTGTTGGACTAATATTAATTGACACCACTATGGTGGTGTAGGGTATAAATATCAGAGAATGTCATCAGTCAATTTGAAAACCCTAATCTTAGCTAGAAAATACCAAATCAAATGGGCACACAATTCGGCAGCAGTCAAGGGTTAAATTAAGCAATTTTCATTAAATAATTTCCATTGTCCCCACATCAATTGTGTGGACAACTAACTACTCTTGTACAATCCAGGCAAATAGTGATGATGTTTATTTCTTGTATTATGGTGTGTAGTGCTTGCTTCCTGTTGTTCTACTCATAGATTTGTCTTGTTAAATTTAAATTGCTAATCACTGATTTAACATTCAGCGTACATGCATTTTACTTTATTTTAAACAAAACAAACACAATTACACAGGAATATATACATAGCCGAATGTTGCATATGTTGGAATATGTTGGAATATGCAAAATGCATATTATTTACTGTGGCTGTGAGTTTAGCTTGATGTTTTTGGCGTTTTTTATTTTTTTTTGTGCATCTTTGTCATCATATGATGGGGGTTTTTCGTTAAGCATATAATATGCAGGCTGCATTTACAATTTCTCTGGACTTTTTTTTGTCTACTTCGTACATTTCTGATGATGCTTCTGCCTTTTTTATTTGCTTAAAAATACCTCTTGGCGTAGTTTTCTCATAAATAATATTTTTATTTTAGAATTTCATACCACAGCAAAGATAAAACAAGAAGAAAAACATCATGTAGTATGCATACCTTTAGTTGGTAAGTGACTGCGGTTGAAAATGGTCTTTAGGGGTCAGATGCTATCTCATAAATGTTAAATTTTATGCGCACATTCTATTCGCAAAACTTTGCATTTTTCATAACTAAAGTTTTTATTTTATTTTCTGTGACTGTTTCTTGTTTGCAAATAAAGAAATCTATAGTCCAGTTGCTGGTTGCTTGTCCGGCAACTGAATGAAGAGTTATTGCAAAGGAATGCAAAGTTAAGGGAGTTTGTGTAAAAGGTTTTAAAGGTCAAAGGAAATTTGGAGCTTTAAATATAGAAAAATCGTCATAGAACATAAAAGTATCCAGCAAAAACTTGGTAATGACTTACAGTTTGCAAATAACCTACTTTTCAATGGCAACTACATATCATCTGCATTACTTAGAAGTGGCAGTATAACTACTTTTGCTCATTTTACAGAAAACTTAATAATTTCCTAAACTGGACGTTTTACATTAAGGTTCTGAACAAGGGCTTTTTCAGTGCTTCTTCAATGCCAACTACTTTTACTCATTTTACAGAAAACTTAATAATTTCCTAAATTGGTGGTTCTATATTAACGGCCTGGTCAAGGGATTGTGATTCTTCTCTTGTGTTAGTCAATAAATCTATTACACAAAGTTAAGGGGATCCTGACCACATGGGGGCCAATAGCATTGAGTCCATTGCTCCATCCATACCTTAGTTGTGCCAGAACTACTTCTGTTTTCCCTAGGAGATAATTTGGAATAAGCTTGCAAGAAGATCAGTCAAAGTTCTGTCAGCAATCTTCCATAGTTGCTGAAAGATTGATCTATATTCTAATGGAAAGTTTCCTCTTGCATCACGAATTCTCTCCTTTAATTCTCTAAACTGAAATGCGACTACATAAATAGCAATACATATTTTTGTTCAGCTAGTTTCTATATTATTTCTCTGCAATATTTTCCTTTAAAAATTATAAAACTTTTCTATGTAGTAGCGCTTTTCTTTCTTTCTTAAATTCAATTTATATATAAAAAAAAAGATAAAATAAATGCCAAAGACTCAAAATAAAAATAACAAAAAGTAACTAAGTGCCAGCCAAAGAAGATCTTAGGAGCACCACCAACCAACCACCACCTTTCACACATTTTATAGAAACGCCATCAATCAAATTGTAATTTGTAAAGTTTATAACAATGTTGTTTTCTTAACGATTTAAAAAGTACAAAAAACTTTATACAAAAGGAAAATAAAAGACACTTCGAAAGGAAGACGACGATGATGATGATCGTCAGCTTTGATAGTTTATGATACAATAAATTTTCATTTCAATTTCAAATATGATTTTATCTTATGACAATGGAAAGCGAATTTGAAGCTAAAGTATCAGGGGAAATTAGACACAAATGTTTAGAGAACAAAGTTAACTTTAAATATTATTATTAATTTTATTAAAACTCTTTAATTTTTATAAATTAAGGGACTCAAGTTTCATGACTATTGTAATACTGTAATAAGTACATTAAAATAGTTATTTTTGTATACACATCGAAAGCATTTACTGGACCACAAAATCTTTTATACCAAGCCTGCATAAAAATAATAAAACCAATACATTTTCTTCAGTATTATTTATAACTACATACCTGTATGTTTCACATAATATTAATATCATCATCATCATTGGTATTAATAACCTTGTCTACATGTATTCGTTTAAAACATGATATTTCTCGGTGTTGTCTCACAATTTGGTTCTAAAAAACCAATTTTCAATAATAAACTACTTAAGACAATAATAAGTATTTAAGAGGAATATCATTAAATTCGGTCTTGCATTTTGTATGTTAAAGTGATTTACACAGACAGACAAGAATAGAAAAATCTACTAAAAAAAACTGAATCCAAATAAATTTTGTAAAGCATTTGATTTCTAGTAATATTTGTCAAATAGAAGCAAAACATTAATAGTCGGTGTACAATCACAGCTAAAGTTATACGTATTAGAACTGCTGCACATCTCTTGTGCATACTCTCCACCAGAATGGCGCACCAAACATTTAGGATTTCATTACACAAATAGTCCACATTTTTGGGGTCTTACTGCCGTTACATGTTGCTACACATCATTCCATAGGTTCTCAATTGGTCTGAGACCCGGAAATTGAGCAGGCCATTTCAACTCATTAAATGAGTGATAAAAGTAATATTTCTGCGTGTAGAACTAGTTGCAAGGGTGACAAATCAAATCATTTATTAAAGAATTGGTTCTACGAGGGCGGTTCGGAAACTTCTTTTTTATTTTTCAATATAATCTCCTGGAACTTCAATACACTTAGTCCAACGCTTATCTAGCAATTCTATCCCTTGATTAAAATAGTTTTCCTCACGGCCTTCAAAAAAGTGGTTTCCAACTGTAATTGTATCTTCATTTGAGGTAAAACGCTTGCTAGCTAAGAATTTTTTATATTTGGGAACACTTGGAGCTAAGTCAGGAGAATAAGGTGGGTGGTCAAGCAACTCGTACTTAAATTCTTGATTTTAGCCATTGTTAAAACACTCTAGTGCGCTGGTGTCTTGTGGTCTTGATTAAAAATTATTTTTTTGTGTTGTAAGCCAGGACGTTTTTCTTGAATTTTCACATTTTATTGATCCAAAATGTGGCAATAGTACTCTGAATTTATTGTTTTACCCTTTTGCAGATAGTCAATAAATAAAATACCTTTAAAGTCCCAAAAAACCGTTGCCATAACCTTATCGAATTGTTTTTGCCTTCTTTGGAGAACTTTCTTCAGCTTCATTCCATTGCTTGAATTGTTCTTTTGTCTCTGGAGTATAGTGGTGGATCCATGTCTCATTCACAGTTATAAAACGACGCTTTAAATCCATTTTATTTCTCTTAAAACTCTCAAATAAGCTTGAGATATTTTCATTCTTATGCGTTTTTGGTCGACTGTTAACAAATGGTACAGCTTTTTCATCTGTAGTTCTTCATGCAAAATTAAATGGACTCGATCATTTGAGATGCTCATGATATTAGCTATTTCACACACTTTTATTCGTTGATCATTTAATACCTTTGGCTACAAATTCTGTTGTTGTTGATGTTTTTGGACATCCACTCTATGCTTGGACGACCACGTTTAAATTCAGCAACCCAATTTTTTACTGTTGCATATGAAGGAGCACTTTCACCTAACACATTCACCAAATTTCTAATTTTTCCATTGTAAAAAAATCGCAGATGCGTCTCTTTTGAACACCTGTTTCTATATAAAGGAGTTGCCAGATGGAAAAGAAATTTAACATGTGTTCATAGCACAGATGAAAGTTTCCAAAACACTTAACTTTTTTCTGTTTATACCGCGCTTTCTGTTCCAGGCTAAGAAGTTTCCAAACCGCTCTCGTAGAACGTATGCGAACTATGCAACACCATTTATTATGTAAACAAATTCTATTTATTACACACATTTTAACGCACAATAATTAATGAGTCCAGCATTTTAATTAAATAATTATGTCTGCTGTATTTATCAAAATATATAGCCCATAATTAAGGTGTTAGCTTTATATACATATGTATGTATATTTAATTTTTGTTTAGTTTATTTTCACACAATATATTACCATTAAAATAATTACCAAATAATGTTGTTTTTCTTTGTTTAACAACTGAAATAGATGAATAAAGCAAGTAAGAAAGTATAGTGGGTCAAGCCCGACCATATAATACCCTACACCCAGTATATGTATAACACAGTTTTTCAGAAATGGGCGTTATATGGGAGATATAACCTATTATGGACCGATCATAGTGTCATGATGTCTATGAATATTAAAATTATATGTGTTAAACTTTATCTCGATATAAATACTTTTAAAAGATTTATGGAGTTTAAATTGAATTACGGAGAGGGTCTTATATGGGAGTTTCGGATAATTATGGATCGACCATTATAAAATTAGGTGTCATTATTTCTGAATATAAGAAATTTATTTGTGTTTTTAAGAAATTTATGATCGTTAAGTGAATTTCGAAAGTGGGCCTTATATGGGAGCTACGACTAATTATGGACCGATCATAATAAAATTGGACCGTATTATTTTTAGACATATAAAATATATTTGGGTTCAATATTATTTTGATACCAACATTTTTGAGAGAGTTATTCTCACCGAAGTGATTTTCGGAAGTGGGCCTTATAAGGGAGCTACAAGTAATTATAGACAGATCAGCACAAAATTTGTAGATGTGATTTGGCTTCATTTACCACTTATTTGTGATGAAATTTGTTCGGATACTTGCATAATTCAAACATTTATCATCGGTAAACCCCAATTTCGGAAGGACATTTGTATGGGGGCCATGTGAAATAATGGACCGATTTCCACCAGTTTCAATGCCATCCACCCTTGGGCCGAAAAAATATCACGTACCAAATTTTATCGAAATATCTACAAAATTACGACCTGTACTCTGCGCACAAGCTTTATATGGACAGCCAGCCAGACGAACGGATGGTCATCGTTAAATCTACCCAGAAAGTGATTCTGATCGATCGGTATACTTAAAGAAGTTGAACCAATATTGCTGGGCGTTACAAACATCAGCACAAATCCAACATACCCTCCCCACTATGGTGGTGTAGGGTATAAAAAAGGAAACACTCTTGACTGGCATTGCAACTTCATGCTTTTACTAACTAACCACTGACTATGGGTCTAAGGAACTCTTCCAGACTTGCTTACGTAGTAATTAAGAACAAAAATACATAAAGGAAAACAACGAATAAAAAGATAAACTTGTAAAATAAATCTGCCAGAGGTTCCCACTAACTTTTAAAACAAATTTTGAAAGAAATGAAAGTAAATGCTTAAACAATAGAGTTGTAGTAATTTAAATTTCTTTGTATGATTATTAAAAAATGTTTTCAAAATCTTTATGGCAGCCGTTTACTCCATATTGTGGGAAGAACTTTCTTGAACTTTGTAATGATGCTGGTTGGGTACTTTAAGGAAAGTATTTTTTTTTTTCTTTAATCTAAACTTTGAAGAATGATGATTCCAGTTTTAAGAGCAAATGTATTAAAATCTCTTAGGTCTTACTGCATAGCATATGTAAGTACCTATGTAGCTGGAATACATACATACTTATATACAATTGGGGGTATTTCATAGCGATTGAAAGAGAATTTTAGTTTTCTATTAAAAAGAAAACTTCCAAATAAATGAAAACATTTCAAATTGCAATTAATGAAACGTCGATTTGTTTTAATCAGTTTGTTGTACTGTTTTTATTTAAATCGGTGGCTGTGCACTAATTGAAATGAAATAACGACTTCTTTGAACGACTTATATTCTTTTACTAGGTAGTTGTTTTATTATTGTAATGAAATAATGACTTCAATGAAGTTATTTTCAAAGTATTTTTTATAACATTGCTTGAAATTGTATTTAAAAATATTCTACTGTTTTAATATCAATTCTTTAAATCAGAAGTTATGCTTGGTATTGTAATGAAAGAATGACTTATTTATAACGGATGATTCAAGTAGAGATACTTTCTTCAATAGCCTTTTTTGACAGATCACGTGTGAGTGGTATCATGCTGTGATGTTATTTTTGTTTAGTATTGTTTGGCATTTCATACTGGAAAGACTTATGCTTGGTTTTCAATATGTCATTTTTGTTGTCAAATTGTCCAAATTGTTGGCAATTGTATGAAAACGGGTTGTCATATGGTGTCATCTCATCTATGTTTGCAATCATGATTGCAATCTCATTAGACGCCATAGACAACCCGTTTTCATACAATTGCCAACAATTTGGACAATTTGACAACAAAAATGACATATTGAAAACCAAGCATTACGCCTGAACAATGTTTACAAATCGTTCAACTTTATTACGAAAATTCACGTTCTGTGAGGAATGTGTTTCGTGCACTTCGCTGAACTTATTGTCATCATAATCGGCGTACTATTCGCAAAACCATCACCCATTTCGAGACCCAGCATTCATTATTGGATAATATTCGGCCGAATAAACCACGTCCAGTCCGCTATGAAGAAAATATAGCGGCCGTAGTTGAGAGTGTACGGTGCGAACGTAAACGTCAATGGCAACCGTTATCGTGCCATAACCGACTATTTGATGCCTGAAATTAAAGCTCTTGATCTCGGCGACATTTTGTTTCAGCAAGACAGCGCCACTACCCATCAATGGATTTATTGAGAAAACACTTCGGTGAGCACATAATTGCACGTTTTGCGCCGGTCGATTGGGCACCAAGATCGAATGATATCACACCGTTAGACTTTTTACTGTGGGAATATGTAGTCTAAAGTTTATGCGGACAAACCGGCTTCGATTCAGGCCTTGGAGGAAAACATCACGCGTGTCATTCGCCAGTTACCAGTCGAAATGCTCGAACGAGTCATCAAAAATTGAACTCAACGGATAGACCATCTGCGACGTAGCAGCGGCCAACATTTGATAGACATAATCTTATAAAAAATAAATGCCATAGAATGTTTTTTTCAAATGATAATAAACATTCAATTTGTATTTTATGTTTTTTATTTCTTTAAAAAAGTAGGAAACCTCAAAATGGATCACGCTTTAGTTCTTTTTATGGCTATTCTTTAAATCGCAAGTTGTGCTAGTATTGTAATGAAAGAATGACTTCTTTTGTGCTCTTTTCAAGTTATGTTTATAAATTGTTTTAATTTTAGCATTTTTGTTTTAGAACCTTAATATAAAACGAATTAAAAGAAATTTGTTTGAGGAATTCTGGGAAATTCTTCGAAACTTGAACTATTATCAAACAAAACCAATTTGCCATGAATTTCTTTTGATTTTTAGATGGACAGAGCTGTAATAAATTAACATGTTTGGAAATTTTTAAAATTAACTCAAAAAAACTACAAAATATAAATTTTTAAAACTTTAATGTAGCTATGAAATGTAATTCGTTAACATTAAACAATTATTTCTTATCCAGTGAAATATCCCCTATATTCTCCTTTAAATTTATGCTAGAGACCAAAAGTAGTTAATTTGTTTCTTTATTTAAGTTTCTCCATTTTCGTTCGGACATAGAAACTAGTTTATCATGCTGTTGTTGTGGCACTATTTGCTGTAATTGTAAATAGTTGCTGGTTAATTTTTATTTTTTTTTTATTTTTTTGAAAAGAATTTGTTTTAATGGACAACTAAATATAGTTGCAACACACGTGAAATGGTGTGGACAGACAAACATGCTATTTTACCAGCCATTGGCTAACATGAAGGGTTTTAACTCATCATAATGACTTAAAGGATTAAAATCATCACTTGTGTTCTTTGTATTTTTTATTTAAGTTACTTGTTTTTTTTTTTGTTGCTGTGTACTAGATAGATTAACTGCCAACAAAAGCTTAACCAGCCAGCCAGCATTGAACTGTTGAAATGGTTCATGAAAGAGAATCTTAAAATTGGTAGTGGCTTAATTCATCATTAAGCTTTAGCAGCATATAATGAACTTGTATGTAATTTCGGAGTAGAGTTATTTACTAAAGTGGGAGAAGTATACCAGATAATCAAAAGTCAACAGAAAGGTTCAAGGATTATTTATAACAATTTAGCAAACTATATTGAATACACTAAAACTATAACTAAAATTACAGCGATTACACTTGTTTCAACATTACTGACCCATTTACACACACAAGCCACAATTCAATGAATGTTTTATATTTGTTTTTAACTTCAACTATGAAGAAAAATACAACAATATGCTTGCTTCTTAAAATTAAACTCATATACACATCACAGCAATCATTAATGTTAAAAATAATTGTGCAAAACAGTTATCTCACATTTTAGTCGATCTTAATCTAGACTCTAAACTATAGAAATATTTCTTTAATAAATTTTTTGCTAAGAAAAGCCTATTTCCAAATGTTTTTTTCAAGTTTCAATTGCAAATACATAGAATACTTCTCTTCAAGTAATAGGGATTTCCAAGCGGTTGTGTTTATTCAAATATGCTTTATTTACATATTTCGTAAATCAGAGACATTCCATGAAAAACTGTTCTTAGTTTACAACTATTTTAAAAAAAACTCATATAGCCAGTGTACTCGTTTCATTTTTGAGTTGCGAGTAATGATTTTTATCGCTCTAATAAATCGTTCCTAATAACGTGTGCTATAGCTAGCGGTTCTGGAACCACTTCTTCAATCAATGATTTAACCCTTGTCAAGCTAACAAGAAAACAATTTCACAGCTAGCAATTTATTGTTAATGAAAATGCAGTAACAGAGGAGAACTTCAGAAAATAATAAAAGTTTGGTGGTCTAAGCGATTTCTTAGCTAATAATCAAAATTTGGAATTCAGAGTAACACCCAGTAAAAAAAATCATGTTTTTTGAAGCACTTAAGATAAAAAGCGCATAATCGAGCACTTCAATAAAAGCGCTTTTTTGAAGCAGTAAATGCTTACGAATAAAATATAAAAATGAAATTATAGCCTACAGATTTGCGTATGACAACGAAAGTCAATTACAAAACGAATATCGCGCTTCTCAGTAACTATGAATTTTTCTTAAGCAAAAACATTCAGATAGAACTTGTTCTTTGATTGGTGTGCGCGAAGTGACGTAAAACACTTTAGGAAAGTGATTTAATTGCATGTTTGATTAGGTTAAAAGAAGCGCTTATTGTTGACAGAAAATAGTCCTCCAAACCGGGAACACCTCATACAAAAATCATGCATCCCATCAGCAGGTTTGAAGCGATTTTAGGTATAAATTCATACATAAAACCTGTTCCTTTTGGAGCAATTTTTTTACTGGGATTGTCGATAAACAAATACATCCAAAATGTGAATGTTACTGGAGCTTTATAACGTGCCATTATATTAAAGTCCACCCTGCCTAAATTGCTTTGATATTGCTGTGAAAGTCATGTGGTTTAAACCAGAAGGTGCCACATGATGTAAGAGTCTGTAGAGCAATTCAATTACTGGTTGAGGCAGTTCCAGGTCGTGTGCTGCTTCGTTTCGGTAATACATCTTTTCATTTAGCAACAATAAATTTTTTTATGCGTTTATTTGAGGTCTAAAGTCTATGACAACAAAACTACAGACACCCGGACATTGAAGGATGTAATTGTAAATTTTTGCAAAAACGCTTGATAAAAGAGTCAGAATATTACATCACTGGGTCTAAAACTTCTGAGCTGAAAATTCTTACACTTTTGTCCAGAAAATTCTATTCAATTTCAACACTGCTAATCGGATGAGCATTGAGCTTAATTACTTAAGAGAGACATAGATTAGGTTAGGTTGAGTAGAGAGGCTATTTTTAACCCGATCCGATTTGGGGTATACACATACGTATGCCACTTCGGCGTGTTGTGCGCTCTTGTTAAGGTGTTTTCCTCATATTCAGAAACCTATAGGTATAGTTACGAATGTTAGGAACTTAGTCCCCTCGATATAGTTCGTTAGATTCTTCCAGTTCTAAGGTCAATGTGTAAACATTCGTCTCCAATTCGACAAAAAGCAGCACAGCGGCACATATAGTGTTCTAACGTTTTGTCCTCTTCCTCACACACCCTGCAGATTGGGTCATTTATTACATCAATACGAGCTAGATGTTACTTTAGCTCTCTCTGACCTGTTAATAGATTGACTAGCCATCTAAGTGTTGGTCTATTAAGGTTAAGAACCTCTTTAGATTTTCCTTGATTTAGGTTTATCCGCATTGTCATTCCCGATAATACCACGATGGCCTGGGTTTCATATTATTTCCAGATTAATAATAAGTGTTTATCTTGTTTTTACATTAAGCATTTCGGTATTTAGCGCTCTCGTTTCTTACCATCTAACCATCTGACTGTCCGTAAAGATACTGATTGGGTTCCTGTTGTCAATTTTCCTCAACTATTTTATACTCCCAGCAATCGCCATTATCTCAGCCTAAAAAACAGTATTGTGATCTGGGATACGAGAGTATTTATTTACCTATATTTCGACTTCGCTCATGGAAGCCTATTCCCGTTCGCAAATCTTTGAACCATCTGTGTATAGATCGATTTCTTGGTCGTTCCTTACTCACATTACTTTTTCCCATTCTTCTCCTTCCGGTATTATGGTATTTCCGTCTGAATTATGTCATATCAGACAGTAGTGATATTGGCTTTTGGTAAGATGTCTATTATTATTTGTTGTCTGGTTATGTGATCACTTATCATTCATTCTTCCATTACCATAAAACTAGTGGCAGCCGGAGTTGCCTCATATTTCACTGTATTTCGATCGGTACTATTGATAATACAAATACAAATATTTGATTTTAATAACTGAGTTCATTAAAATCTACATACATATATAATTAAAGTTATCATTTGTATAATACCACCTATATTAGCTAAGAAATAACACCTCTCACGCTAATAACCAATTATTTCAACATCTTCTCTAACAAGAACCAAAATAATTGCCAGCTTAAAGATTAAAACCATGTTAAAGTGTAGAAGACACTAAAACCATCTTCATGTTTAAATCACCAGCCAGAACATAACGTTAATGTTAATGACAAAGGGCGTTGATTATTTCCAGAAACCTTTTGCTTTTCACCATTAAAACAAAAATAGTTATGTGCTTTTAAAATTTACAGAAGAATTTAGCTAGAGATATTTGTACAAAGTTTTACAGCAGACAATAGAGTTGTTAACAAGAATGACACTATACCCCAGGGACCAGTACATAAAGACATACAAGTAGTGATGCGATTTTCATTATTCAAGGGGGAGAAGACTCATATAATTCTTAAGATTAATTAGTAGGAGCGTTTGAACAATGTCTAGGTAAAATATTAAGATATTTAAAGTTATGTGAGAAAAGAAACAAGTAAATTGAATTAATTAAAATTTTTAATAAATTACTTACAGGCAGTTTGAGTGTTTTAAAATTATAAGACTTACCTAAAAATAAAAAGAGAAATGAAAATTAGTAGCTAGTTTAAATAAAGAATTTTAAGCCTGAAATCAGAAAATGTAAAATAATTTAGACAATAATAATTTATTTGGTTTTCCTATTTTTAACCCGAGTTAGTGTTGAAAATTTGATCGACTATAAACTTGTTAAGGACCCAGAACTTTCATATGGTTCTGATTTATATTTCATTCTGCATTGAACATTCTGGTATTCAAACTTTATTATAATTTTCATTGCAATTTCTTGAATATTTTGTACAAAATGTTTCAATTTGTTGCGACACAAATTTTATCACGAACTTGCAACATACAAAACAAATTTAGTTTACAGCACTTAATCAAAGTATTAAATTTCACTGTATTACAATTTTCACAAGTTCAATATTAGATACAGAAAAAAACAACTAAAAGATTAATGGTCATTTTCAATTTTTAAATAAATGACAGCAGATAATATATTGACACCTATAATAAGTATATGTATGTACATATCGTCACCGAAAATCCAAACAGCCGTAACTATACATTTTACTTTTTTACAGGAGAAGCAAAAAAACTGTATAAATTTAATACTATTTCATTCTTATTGGCCAAATTTCAGCATTAACCTAAAAAAACTATTGTGGATTTGGATTAATAAAAAAAATATATACTATATAAAATAATAGTAATTTTTTAGTAATTGTACTTAAGGCCTTTTGGAAACGTTTTTTCTGAAACCAAAAAGCCGTAACAACAAAAAAAAATTTTAAAAAAGTTAAAATTAGGATGAAAAAATTACGCTTTTCACTTTTATTAAAAATTGTTTACTTTTTCTTTTTTGTGTTTTGAATACAAAAGATACAAAACTCATTACAACGAGTTTAATGAATTCGAGAAAAATGTACTTTATTTAAGAAAAGAAAACGAAATTAAAAAAAAAAACGAAAATTCATTATTGTATGCAATAATAGATTTACACGATTGAAATTTTCTTCAAAATTGCTCTTCAAAATGCTTCAAACTCGTGTAAAGAGCAAAAATTTTTCTTAGTATAGTAAATTATAGTAAAAACTGTGGCAATCAGCCGGAAGTCTACATTTAGTTGTCAAGATGGCTCCATTTCTTTTTTGATATTTTCATTTTTTTCTTTATGTAACCGAACACGAATCATATTAACAGTCGGCTCGCCGATTTTTTTTGCCTGCAATTAAGAAACCTGTTTTTAAATACATAAGTAAACAAAGTTACCCGATCAAATAGAAACATATCGCTTAGGAAGACGGTCATAATCAAGAAAACATTTGTAATCAAAATGGTGAACTTTTATAGGAAATGGGTTTTTTGGTTTATACAGTTATTAACATTGTTATTAACATTTCTTGGGGTTATTGGTGGTTCGAAATTTGCAATAATTATCATTGAAAAATTTAAAAATGAACAGAAAGAATACGAAAAAACTGAAGAAAAAGGAGGCAAGCAACATGTAAATAAATAAAATTGAAAAATGATAATTACAGCAAATTTCGAACCACCGGTAACACTGGTTAAAAGATTAATGTTTGTCTGTTGGCTAGCAGGCACCCGCAGTGGTGCAGAAGGTTAGAACGCAAAGAATCCTGATGAGAGAATGTGGTGATTCTCGAAACATGTAAATTCAACCCAGGTTCAAACCCCAGCTCAGCCAAGAAAAATTATCAATAAATAAATTTTAATATAGATTTCATGTTGTAAAACAATTCTTTCAGTAAAAATAATTTAATGATAATAAAATTTAATGAACTCGAGCCCGACTAAATAAATATCAAAAATTTTAATTTAACAGTTCGAATAAAAAATAATAATTGTTATTATTTGAAATATTTAAAAATTTCATTAATATTTACGAAATAGCAGCAAAACGTTACCGTTAACAAGCTAAATTAGCTTTACGGTTAATTTACAGTTTTACAGTTAATTTTTCAACCATTTCAAACTGAATACAAACAATTTGAAATTTAAATTTAATAATTATAACATTATTGTTAAAAAAAAACAAACTATAGCAAACAAACAAAAAACCAAACAGTATACCGTTTTTATACAATAAAAAATTTAAAAACATCAATAACCAGTTAGAGGAGTTGCATAAAAGTACATAACCATTTAAGATTATTGTCTATCTATGTAGTTCCTATATTGTCCGTCCATGCGTCTGTCCGTACGTTTATTCTATAACATGAAGTTTAATTTTAATTAAGATTGATTTACGGTAAAACTATGTACATATATAATAATTTCAATTTGTAACAATAATTTCAATTAAAATTCTCTCAGCATTCTTTCTTTTCATAATAATCTTAAAATAAAAGCATACGAATACATACAGCTGCTACATAGTCATACTAAGATGAAGTTTGAGATACATATGTATGTATGTACTTCCACATAAAGATACAGATCCAGATACATTTAAGTGTTACAGCTACACGTAAACGATTGATTTCATACTATAGTAATAAATATTATCAGTTTTTTCTACAACCACAATCATTATCTTTGCGGTTGTAGCTCTGTATGTTTTAGTTTCATTTTATATTTTTATTTTTATTAATTTTTCTTATTGTTTGTTGAACGATTTTCTTTGTGTGTTTCATTAACATATTAATAATTAGGTTCCAAACGCCTTCAGGCTATTCCTGTTAGTGTTCTTGAAACGATTGCTGGATAATAGATAACGTTTGTAAAGTCTACTAATTAATGTTGAAAAGATTAAAACATTATATTGTGTTATTAGAAATCTAATCAGTGTTAATTAAATAGCTTTTAAGTAGAAACTTTACAAATACTGATTTATAAAATCACTCCTTATATGTAAAAGGGGTGCGTCATTAAAAATTGTAACATATAATAGTAAGTTTTTTCTCTTTTTTTATACACTTCACCTTCATGAGAATGTTATATATAAGTTTGTCATTCCGTTTGTAATTTCCACAATATAATTTTCCAACCCTATAAAGTATATATTCTGGATCCTTATAGATAGCGGAGTCTATTAAGCCATGTCCGTCTGTCTGTCTGTCTGCCTGTTGAAATCAATTTTCTGAAGTCCCCAGATATCCCCAAATCTTCAATAATTCTGTCAGACATGCTTCCGAGAAGTTTGCTATTTAAAATCAGCAAAATCCGTCCACAAATAACGGAGATATGAACAAAAATCCGAGGCAACCTCTAAAAATTTCATCAAAAAAACTAAGTGTATTAATATTGTTACAAATAATTTCATAAACAGATGGCGCTGATCAAACAAAGTGTTTTAGTGTGTTCTTAAACCGTAATATAAGTGTGTAAAAAGTTTTCGAAAAATTTAAGTGTGTTCTTAAACCGTAATATAAGTGTGCAAAAAGACTGTCCCTGCAAATAACGCGACTAGTCCATACATGCATGTAAAGACTAGACCAAAGAGGAGTAAGAGTACTCCAAAACTACTCCAAATATATGAAAAAAAGGTGAAGGGTATATAAGATTCGGCATAGCCGAATATAGCACTCTTACTTGTTTCTTTTTTTTTTGTGTACTTTTGTTTATTTTTTTATGTTTTTTTTTTTTGTATCTTCATTAAAAAAGAAGTTTCTATTTATAAACATTGTTGATAACGCCCAGGTATAAACATAGTTGAATACTACAAAATTAAGTTTTAAATGCTTTGGCTGAACATTCGAGGCCTGAACATTAGGTTGTCCCAAAAAAAAAAATCTTGGATAATTTGAAAGCTTATAAGGTAAAGTATTTTTGAGGTTTCTTTCAGATTTTTCGGAAAAGGTTTTAAGGTCGCACAAGTCGAATTTTTGCCAAAAGTCGGCTTTGCCGGCCGTTTTTTTGAGTTTTCTTCATAACTTTGTCAAAAATCACGATATTATTTTGAGCAAACACTTTAAAAGAAAAATGTCTAAGCTTTACTTTTATGTGCAAAAACTATAAGTTTTGGCAATGAATTTGCTCATTTAGCTACTCTACATCACAATTTTTTCATACTTTTTTCCATAAATTTCGTAAATAACGCTTTATAACTTTTAAAATTTATATGACAATGAAAAAAAACAATGAAAGATCTATTAGTTCTAAATAAGTTAGGGAATATAATTTCTGAACTTGATTCGTTCCAAAGTTATAACATTTTTAAGGTTTGTTTGTACCCGATGAATATAAAATGTTCAAATTTCAAATTTTTGGCTTTGTAATATTTTTGCACGACATGAAGAGCTTGTTCGGGAAAAAGGCTCAACATTCCGGACAATTTAAAGAACAAACAGAGTTCTCAAAACTAAATCGGAATTTTTGGAAAACCAGGATAACTGCAGCGTTGATAGCGTTGGTTCGGATGGTTCTCAAAAATACTTTACCCCATTAGCTTTCAAATTATGCTTGAAAACCCATAAAAATCAAAAAACAAAAGTTTTTGGGACAGCCTAATGAATATTCTAGTATCTTAGGTCCGAACCATCGAGAAATTATGATTTGTGTATAAATACACTAACAGGGCCAATCAAATGAGTTTGGTTTATTGTGAGTCATCGTTGTGTGAACATCAAGTGTCCTTAAACTGAAATTTTAGTGTGGTGTAAAAGACATTACATTTAAATCAAATAAAGAATCGTTATATTTTCTTAAAACTACTTGGAGCTTTTATTTTGCAATTAAAAGTATGTAATCAGGTTTATTTAAAGGAAATAAACCCCGTTTTGAAAAGGTAAAAACGTAACAATATTTTGCGGGCTAATGAGTTTGGGTGTACTTCAAGCTTTATGAAGTATTTTCTGAATTTTTTTGAATCTCAGTTTTTACCAAAGGCACGTTTAGGTCTTTATGAATACATATTCGATTTTCGTAGCAATTTGTTTTGGCGTCTTTGAAGACTGTCTACAATAGTAAAAATATAGGTTTTCGAAGATGCCAAATAACACACATTTGCTATTTTAGGAAATGCATCACTGCGCTGCATTTGATGCGCAGTATGTTCGGAAAAGCAACAGTTGGCATAACTGCAAATGTTCTGTGTTCTAAAATGCAACAGTGAAGAAGCTGACAACATAAAAACAAGCATCACAAAAATGACTGATGTAATAAATGAGCATCAGCATCGCAAACTAATCACAGATGCGCAGCGATGCATTTCCGAAAAGGCCCATATTCATGAGAATATTCAAATATGTATACCAACAAGCAACAGCATAAAAATTTACTTTTAAAAGCTACTAGATAACGTTTACCACACAAATAAGTCAGCAGTAATTTCTGAATAGTCTGTGTTAAAAGAATCGCCCAAACTAAATGAGGGTGCTTTAGCTTAATTGGTTAGCGCATTTGATCAATAAGCATGAGTTGGTATTTGTAGCCCGGGTTCGATTGCCATCCGCTGCCACTCAAACAACATCAGTTTCTGATAATTATTAGTTTTCTTTCTAACCATCATAACTATTATTTATTACAGTGACCTCCTTCGGTGGTATAGCATTCAAACGCCACTGAAGTAAAATAATTAAATAAAGGCTATAAAATTAAGTTTTAAAAAATAATGCGCCTACTCACCACCAGAGGCGCTGCAATGCTACACTAAAAACAAACATAATACGCAATTGCAGAGTTGTGATATATAAAAGCTTTCTTCTTTCACCACCTTTACTTCTTCAACCTATCCTCTTACCAAAGAAAGTAACCCAATTATATATATACATATTAATTGCCTGAGTGTAAATAAAGCCGGTTTTTTTTTTTTTGGTTAAAAAAAAACAAAATAAACCTTTTTGTGTCAATTGAGAAGCTCAAAATTTATTTATTTGCATTGCACAATTAGAAAAAAGCTTAAAAGGATTAAGAGCACGTTGTCCGCGGAAAGTACTCTTGTATGCTAGAAATAGGTTGTGTTTTGTTAAGAAATTTCGTTACCGGGAAATTTGGGTAAATGTTCTTTGGTCAAGTAAAATGAAGCTACAATGACCAGGCTTTCGTTTAAAGGCCACATTTGACTCCTAAGTTCAAATTTCTTTAAGAGAACTGTTAACAGTTTTAACAACCACCCACCCCAAATAATTTAAATATAAATACTTCACTATAACAGCTGTGTGTTTTATTCTATATGCCACAAAACATAAATTCAAAATAATAAGGCAAGAAATACCTTGCAACTGCGATTTAATAGTATATTTCTTTGTACAACAAATGCCATTAAATGATTATTAAAAATCATTTAGCAACTAGAAATTATTAGAATTTCTTTTCAGAAAACAAAAATACCAACAAAGGCATAACTTTTCTGTGTAACCTTTAAGAAGAATTCAATGATTTCATAATTAGCCGGAAATATCAAATAAAATTGAAATTAATCTCAATTTCCTTTAAAGAGAAAAAAGAAAGAAAAACACATAACATTTCCTGCTAATGACTCTAACAACTTAATCTATGAAAAAAAATATACTTTACAGTGAAGAAAAGTGTTCATCACGCTGCAACACTTCTTAAAACCAGTACTAGGCATAAAGAGAACATGGAACATGATTTCAAATAACATGTTACCAAACTTCTTTCACTGTTTTAATCTATTATGAATTGTAATTCTAATTTTATCATTTAAAAAAATCTTGTTGGGCCCACGGTGGCTACGACAGCCGATCACAACATTTCAACATTGGGAAAATTACATACATATATAAAATATTTTGTAATAGTTTATTATATTTTTAATTCTTAAAGATGCATTATGTTTGTTATATAATTTGTTTTCATTATTGAAATTATGCAGAGTGTGTGTGTGTTGTTTATTCTTGTGTGATCACAATTAATGTTGCATTAAAAATGAAACTAAACGAAAATTATTTGAGGCACTCAGCACGACAGACAAATCAGTTTCGACATGAAATAATGCTATCAGTTTTAACGATAATGATGGTTTTATTTTCAAAATTTAATGCAGTAAGAAAATTGTTGTAATGAAAGAGAAAAAATTGGTAAACAAAATAGCAAAATAAAATTTTGTTGTGGTAGGTAGTGAAAAATTGTGTAAAGGGTTAAATTGCATTGAAAAAGAAGGGGAAGTATGATAACTACACAAATCTAAAATATTCTTTATATACATACAATGTACCAAAGGAAGCTAGAAGGAACTACGATTGAAACTAAAATGAACCACGATTGCAACTAGAATGAACTATGTTTAAAGCTAGAATGAACCACAATTGTAAAGGATAATTTTTAGCAACTTTTTTTTGGCAAGAATGTTTTTGGGAGCTCGGCTGTTTTCGTATAACATGTTACTGTTGAACATGTTCAGTTTGGTCTATTATATAACCATGAATAGACATACAACCAAACAACGCTTGTATATTATTGAATTAGACTATGCAAAGATCGACGATCGTAGCAACAATGAAACACAATTGGACTATTTAAAGATCCTCGATTGTAGCTAGAATTGAACTATTTAAAGATCCACGATTGTAGCTGGAATTGAACTATTTATGGCTAAATTCACAGTCTTTAGTTTGCTAATGGCAAATGCAATGCTTAGTTTGATATAAGAATAACAAGTAATAGTTAAACAATAGTTAGTATTGTAGTTTACCAATGATTGACTAATGACCGAGAATTCGGTCATTAAAGATTTACGGTTGTAGTAACAATGAAACACAATAGGACTATTTAAAGATCCACGATTGTAGCTGGAATTGGTCTATTTAAAGATTCCCGATTTTAGCAACAATGAACCATAATTGGACTACTTAAAGATCCACGATTTTAGCGACAATAAACCAAATTTGGACTTTTTAAAGATCAACGATTTTAGCAACAATAAACCAAATTTGAACTATTTAAAGATCCACGATTGTAGCTGGAATTGGTCTATTTAAAGATTCACTATTTTAGCAACAATGAACCACAATGGGACTCTTTGAAGATCCACGATTGTAGCTGGAATTAACCTATATAAATTTTCAGGATTAAAACTAGAATTTCACTACGTAAAGATTGATGTTATGAATTGGACTATGTAAAGATCCACGATATTAGCTAGAAATGGCCTATTTAAATACCTACGATTGAAACTAAAACACTAATGTTACTTCATTCCCTCAAAGATTTTTGAACTTTCTAACAAAATAAGTGTTTATATTTAACTAACTTTCTATGCGTGCTTTTATATTTTATTATGCTGATTTTTAGTATTATTTTTTTGTAATTGTTTTAGTTTTAACTGAAAACCGTTTAACATTTCCCTCGTCATAATCATTAAAGGCATTAACATTGTCGTAATTTTCCATTGACTGAAGAATAAATGCATAGTTTTATTGTTAAGTGAATAGAAAATGTTCGTTATTGTGTAGATGGTTTGTAATTAACTCATTGTTAAGTGCTGAAGATAACTTAATAGAAAGGGAAACCCCACACACAAAGAGTGGGATAGACACTTTTTTAATAAAAGTGTAAAAACTTAAGTTTAAACAAAATGTGTATTGAAAAAAGGGTTAGAATCCAATTAAATGTAATAAAATAGAGTATTTAAATAATGAAAAATTACAAGAGAAAATTAATGAAAATGAATGAATGAAATAAAAATTAATTAATCTTGTAATCACTAACAGCATAAATTAACTGATGAAAACAACAAAATTGTTGTTTAGTTTTTTTTTTAAGGAACTCGAGATGATGTACTAAAAACTTTTAAAAGTTATTAATTTTATTAGTAAAATTTACCATAAAATAATGCAACAAATAGCAAATTATCGATTTTATTTATTGTTAGTTTTGTGATCAAAAGTATTTTGGTGTGAAATGAAATGTTTTGACCATTCCAATTACAACACAGATAATAGTCAAAAGAAACATCTGCTGCAATAAGATACTTTTGTAAAGAGTCTTTCCAAACATGTTTTTTAGTAAATCTGTAGGAGTGAATTATTAATTTGTTTCCACTATTTATGTTTCTATTTCTTTTACTATTATACTAAATGTAACCCCAAAGTAAAAATAATGAAAAAAAATTATATATTATTAAAAAAGAAAATAACAGAATACAAAACAAAACTATCTATCACATGCACTCATGTCTTTAAGAAGTGGGCGGTGTTGCTTACTAACAATTGTTGCTGGTAACTTCTAACTATATCTAGCATATCTCTAGTGTTCCGCCAGAGCAGCATTACGGTTTCTAGAGCTTCTACAAACAAACAAAAAAACTAAATAAAAAATAAAAATAATTATGAAATTTTTCATGGTACATGAAAACAAAAAATTATCTAGTAAAATAGTGAAAGTTTTTCTTTTTTTCTTTCCTTTCTGGCAAATACTGCTTAAAAGAAAACTTAAAAATATTGAAATTGTTTATTATTAAGAAAAACAAAATACAAAACCATGTTAAACAATTGAAAATTAATCAATTTCTATTCTTTCTTTCTTTTTTATTTATTTGCAGGTAAGCAACATAAGAATTCTATGGAATTTTCAACAACATGAAGAGAGAAAAAAATTTATGTTTTCAAAACAACCATAAATTACCACCTTTTCAATGAGCAGAAGAAGATGAATTTCGTTGAAGTTTACAGGAAAAGAAAACTATTGTATGCAAAATTTTTTTCAAAGAATATATAAATTTGTTTAAAGGTGCCTTTTTTGTTTGAAATAACTAAAATATTGAACTCTGTTTACCCGCAAGAAATACAAGGAAGTTGTAGTTGTGGAGAAAATTTGAGGATGTTAAGGTGTGCTAGAGGAAAATTATTATAATAATATTTGAAAGAGACTTAAAGCAAAAAAATATATGGAAAAAGAACTAATAAAATATGAAAGAAATTTTAGCTTCAATTGTGGGTGCTTATTTTGTAAAATTCTAGCTGGATCCTTAAATAGTCCAATTCTTGCTGGCAAATTCGATCATTAATCAAGTTGAAATCTAGCATCAATCTGGGATTTTTATATAGTCTAGTTCTTCCTGGTAAATCCGATCATCAGTCAAGTTGAAGTCTAGCATCAATCTTGGATCTTTATACAGTCTAATTCTATCTTCAATCGTCAAACTTTATATGGTCAAATTCTAGCTGGCAAATTCGATCATCAGTCAAGTTAAAGTCTAGCATCAATCTTGGATCTTTATACAGTCTAATTCTATCTTCAATCGTCAATCTTTATATAGTCAAATTCTAGCTGGCAAATTCGATCAGCAATCTAGGATCTTTACATAGTCCAATTCTTGCTGGCAAATTCGATCATCAGTCAAGTTAAAGTCTAGCATCAATCTTGGATCTTTATACAGTCTAATTCTATCTTCAATCGTCAATCTTTATATAGTTTAATTCTATATTCAATCGTCCATCGTCAATCGTCGTCCGTACATAGTCCAATTCTAGCTGACAAATTTGAACAGCAATAAAATCAATCGTGAAACTGTACTATTTATATATCCAACTCTAGCTTCAAGCGTGGATCCTTATATACCCCAATTCTAGATTCAATGGTGGATCTTTACATAGTCAAATTCTTGCTGACAAATTTGAACAGCAATAAAATCAATCGTGAAACTTTACTTTTTATATATCCAACTTTAGCTTCAAGCGTGGATCCTTATATAGACCAATTCTAGCTTCAATGGTGGATCTTTACATAGTCAAATTTTTGCTGGCAAATTCGATCATCAATCAAGTTGAAGTCTAGCATTAATCTTGGATCTTTATACACTCCAATTCGATATTAAATCATGGATCTTTACATAGTCCAATTCTATCTGGTAAATTCGATCATCCATCATGCTTCATTATCAAGTTGAAGTCTATATTAATCGTGGATCTTTACATAGTTCAATTCTAGCTGGCAAATTCGAGCAGCAATCAAATTGATCTAGCATTTACATAGTCCGATTCTAGCTTCAAAAAAGGATCTTTACATAGTCCAATACAAGCTTCAAGCATGCTTCATTATCAAGTTAAATCTAGTTTTAATCGCGCTTTTTTATCTAGTTAAATTTTATTTCAATCTCGCTTATTTATCAATACAAATTCTAACATCAATCATATTACTTTATCAAGTTTAATTCTAGGTTTAATCGGAGGTTTTTATTTTATCATTTTTACCATTTTCAGTCGCGCTTCTTTATCAAATCAAATTCTAGCTTCAGTCATGCCTCTGTTTTCATTGTTAGTAAAGACCTGATCCAGTAAAATTTTAACTTAGATATTTGTTCTATAAGTTGTTTGATACTTTTCTTTTGCCTTAAGGTATATCCAACATTTTACTTATTTTCTAAGCCATTGTGCAAACATTTCATTTATATTTGTTCTACACACAAAACTTTAAATTAATTTCATTATTAATGTTACGATATTGTGCTCAATTTTATGAACTAGCTTAAAACCAGTAAGTAGCATGACCAACACCATCGCCGCTACTCTACAACACCAACATAATCATCATTACACAGGCACAGTCACACAACACCAAAGTCTTGGATATATAGTATACGAGAATACATACATATGATGCCCCTTACTTTATATATATGTATATATAGCAAGAGCTGTGATCTTGCTTCTTATTGTGGCAAATCTTCGTGTTTATCAACATAAAAACTAGCAGTAAATGAAAAGTAACCTAAAATGCGTGTTGTCATAATAGAAATGTAGCAACACTACAAAAAATAAACAGAAAAGAAAAAAAACAAGCACATAATGTTGCATGCCACACTATACTATTCGTATGTGGAAATTAGAAATAAATAAAGAAATGTTGCATTTATGCTTAGAAAGAAGAAAATAAATGCGGCCATGTAGCAAATAAAAGAAAGAAAAAAACTATAAAGCCAACACAAATATTTTCATACCACAAGATTTGATAATATCTCATACATACAATGCAAGAAATAAACAATTTTTTTCGAGCTGTCTGTCTATGTGTTAACAACTTTGCAATAAAATATCAAAAAAAAAATTTAACAAAAACAGCAATAATAACCAACACCTAAAGTGTGTAACTTGAGTGACATGTAATTGGCAAGATTATTAGTGCAACATTTCAAATGTTACACATGTTGGGGCTATTTTTTAGGACTTATCTAACCTTGGCAGCAATGCTGATATGTACAGCAAGTCTGTTACGAATTTGTGGTGCAACAAATTTTTTTTTAAAGAAGTTGAAGATGAAATGCTACATACATAGTATAGTAAGAAAACCTAATGATCAAATAGAGAATGTGTGGAAAAATCGCAATTGTAGCTAAAACAGCAATTATTTTTCAGTTAATAAATTTTAAAACTAAAACATTTATCAACTCCTAAGCCTAGAAATACACAGAATTAAAAACATAATTTAGTATTAACTGGCCAAAAAAGACATATTATCCAATTTGCAAAGAAAACTACCAATAACAAATTTTCAACTATATACAGAACGCGTTTTCTTATCAAGTATTTTCTACAAACTCTCTATCTAACTTAATGTAATCAAATAACATCTCAAATAGACAAACAAACCAGAAAAAAGTGTGGCATAAAAGACAGCTACAGCAAGTTGCATTACTTTTTACCACAGCTACTACCACCAGCAACTTAGACAAGTTTTATCAATTTGTCCATGACAACATGGACACAAAGCATTCCATTATTTTGTCAGAGTAAATGCAGGCCGGCTGTATGACATCAATGGAATCTAGTTTATTATGTTCTTTTTAAAAATAATGTATACATGCATACATACATACATATGTATGTATATATATGTATATACAAATAAATTGTGTTTATATGGAGCAGCATATTATGTTGCCATAAATGTCATTTATTATATTATTTATTTATGGTTTTATTACAATGTTTGCTATTTGCTTGCCACAATATCATATTATTTATTGTTTATAAATTGTGCATTCTTCGACAATTTATATTATAAATTGGGTATTTGTAATATAATTTTTTTTTAAATAAATAATAAAATAAATTTCTTTGAAATTTTTTATTTATACATGAAATACATAATGAAATTATTATCACTCATACATAATGTGGTATTTAAATCAATTTATTTATATTAATTATACGTAGGACAGGGCTTAAATAAAAATAGGATTGCTGCTTGTTATTTGATATTTTAAATAAATTAAATAAAGTTTTTATTAAAGGAAATGTGATTGAAATATTTTTTGGAATATTTAAGTGAACTCTATATAAAATAAAGTTCAAAAGGTCCCAGTAGAAGTAAAAAAGTACCAATAAATACCTTTTAATGAATTGTTTATTAGAAATGTAGTTACAATAAGAAACAAGAAAAAGTACCATTAATTACTTGGCTTGGCATCATTCAGGATCTTGTGTGTCTAATCATTTTTATCATATTTATATAGAAAATTGTTTCATCAGTGCTCAATATACTTAAAAATTTGTGATTCGTAACAGATGCCATATGTTTTAAACCCTTTGAGACCTGACGCAAAACTATGAGGAATTTTCTTATAATTTTTGGAATATATGATCTCTACAGCGTATGAAAATATAATCAATGATTAGGTTTTATCATTTTTAGATCATTCAAGGATTTCCAGGGCACGCATACTTGCTGCATCTCGGTCAATTCTCATTAATATTTTTAACTAAACCACATTTTCATTGCATAAAACGATGTCAATTAGTTTGAAGTATTAACATTTTTCATTTTTTTAGTTAATATACGTATGTGCACTTCATTATTTGTAAACGATTAATACTTTTGTAATTAAAGACACTTACTTATTTTCACGGCTCATTTTGCTAAAACTGAAATGTGACTGAAGAATTTCGCAATAATTCAAATAATGGTAAATCAAACAGAAGAGAAATGTGAGAAGCAAATATAAAAACAATCAGCACAATCGATGCATGCCAGGTTAACAGGAGGAAAATATTAAAACCGCAACCCACCCGAACAATCGATGCATCACGGTCTGAAAGAATTAAAGCGGTTTTTTGTCATTTTAGTAACTTATAAGTCATTTTGAAGGGTACACATCTGTCATTTATACACACTTACTTATTGAACATTATAGTGTAAACAACAAAGTTTTTTTCCGCTTCAAAAATACAGAATTTTGTGTGCACAAAACGTCAACTGAAGGAAGTTTTGATTAACTTCTATAATTTGAAAAGAAGAGCCGCTGAATGATGCGTAATTGTTCATCGAAACTTATGATAAATGTGTTCCATTAGTTGCAATGTGCGAGAGATAGTTTGTGCGGTTCCGAAGTTGCGGTTTTGACACCCAGGCCAGCCATAACAGTTTGAAGACCAAGAATTGTAGGCAACACTCAATGAAGATTGTTGTCAAACTCAACAAGAGATTGCAAAAATAATTGCCCAGTATAGGAAAACATAATATTCCATCATGACAACACTCGGCCACATGTTGCAATACCTGTTAAAAACAATGTAGAAAGAAGTGGTTGGGAAGTTTTGCCTCACTCGCCTTATAGACCAGAACTTGCCGTGACCAATTACTATTTGTTTCTATTGATGCTCTTTGGGACATGCTCTACTTAAAGACAGGGTATCCGAAATTTGCTTAATTCGCTCTTCGTGGAATTCATATGGGAAAAAGGTCATAACTAACACTGGCCAATACTTTGTACAAATGTTTCAAAATAAAAACTAAAATTTTAAAAATTCTGAAGTTAGACAGCCAAAAAAAAGTTCAAAAAATACCAACAATAAAAAATGCCAAAAACAATCTCTCGAAAAACTACTCCTGGAAGTCTTCTGACTTAAGAACGATACATCTCAATTAATTATTCTTTTTAATTGTTCTTTGCACCTACGATTCATAGATCCCAAAAGTTTTTAACAAGTGGAGTTATGGAATTCAATTCCTTCTTTATTCATCACGATATTTATATATGGTTTTCCACCATATACATACTCTATATTGGATTTGATGCTGATGTTTGTATCTCCCATAAATAATAGTCCAACACATACCTTAAAGTTTACCGATCGACTCAGAATTACTTCCTGAGTCGATTTAACGATATTCCTCCGGCTAACTGGCTGGTCATGAAAAGCTTGTGTGCAAAGTACAAGCCGCAATTTTAAAGATATTTCGATAAAATTTAGTACATGATAATTTTTTAGCCCAAAAATGGTCGATTATTCCACCTGGCCCCTATACAAATGTTTTCCCGAAGTCATTAGTCATATACGTATATTTGATATATGCACGTATCTAGACAAATTTCGGCACAAATAAGTTGTACATAAAGCTTAATCACATCTATACACTTTGTGCACATCGGTCCATAATGGATCATAGCTCCCATATACATATATGACTTTAAATGGCATAACACTCTTAAAAATGTCCAAATAATATTAAACACAAGTAAGTTTCATATATAAAGAAATCATGACACTGAATTTTATAACGGTCGGTGCATAAATAGTCAAAGCTCCCATATAAGACCCCCTTCGAAAATCACTTTAACATGTATAAATCCTTTAAAAGTGTTTATATTGAGATATAATTTAAAGCAAAAAATATTTATATGCACACAAGTCGTGCCATTTAATTTTTGGATGATCGGTCCATCATTTTGACCTGTGGTCAAATTTTTGTAGCCTTAGAACGAATATTTTGCCATCATAACCTATAAATTTATCTTCGCTTCTTCTGACCAAAGCAGATGTCCCCAATTTTTCCGGTATATATGTTTCTTAGCAACACTCAACCTATTTGTAATTTTCTGTTTGCTAAATAAAGGTACCTTCCTAAGACTACAGGCTTTTAATCTAACTTCTTGAAGCCTATTTCTAATAGTGCGACTAGTAACAGAAGCACATAAAGCAATTTCCAGCCCTTTAGATAACCAAAATAGATTTATTTTGCTTTTATGTATTAAAAAGTAATCAAATCGTGTCCTTGTTTTTCGCTTTCAGTATCATATCTCTGGTTTTACTTTTCTGTGAACTGATTAAATTTCAGTCATACGTTTTTCTTGCTTTCGAAGTTTTAAAATAATTTATTTTTCAAATAAAGTGCTGTGCTTTGCATGACCCATTAGTAACACATTTCTGAACAATAGTTTAAAGTGTTTCTGGACTAAAGATAATTGAAAATATACATAGAAAAATGGGTATCATTATTCTATAAGCAATTTTGTTCCTGTAAAAAAAAATCAAGATTATGATTATTTTTTTCCTAGCACATTACACATTTCCAACTACCACGTCAAATTCTAGTCATGACTTTTACAAACTCAGTTCGTACTCACAATAATGCCAAATATTTTTGTAAATTTTATTAAACGTCATGACTAGAATTTGACGTGGTAGTAAAAAATGGTTAAAGACAGAAATGTAGCCCTTACAGAGCCATGAACACCAGTATACAAAATGTTAAGATCGGACTAAAAATAGCGACACAGTGAACAAAATACTAAAAGGGCGGTATTTGTAGGCGTGGCAAAAAAATAAAAAATTATTTCTGGAATTGCTGTTACATTATCTTTAATCCTAGGGGGTGACTTACACTTTTTTGTATGGAAAGCAAACCACTCTACTGTATTTCAATGTTTTGCAATAACATGGCAAAGTATTACAGTTAACATAGCTAAGAAGAGCATTATGTTTGAGTCGTTGCAATAGCACAGCGTGACCTATTTGAGTATAGCATTTTTGTACAGCATGTTGAGCTGGTGCAGCTTTGGCTGCGAATTGCCAGCATCTATTATCTTTATCTTATTTTCTAGCCACTTGCTGTATAGTAAATGTTAACCTGGCTAGTGTGTACATAAAGTTAATTTATATACTCTAAATCTCTAATGAAAGTAAACTGCAAAGTTTGTTTTTCGATTAGAGATCAACTCTCGATTGTAGGCTAAAGCCAAGAATTACTATATATATAAGTATATTTTTTCTTAGCCACTAAATAACAACATTTCTAATGATATTTCTTTCAGCATTTTCTAACAGCACTCCTCTACTCATTTTGTATTCATGTGTTTTTTTTTTAATGTATGATTTGAATTTTAATATCGGTTGTTTTTGAAGAAAGTTCTTATCGTTTTTGCTTCTTTCAAACACAATGCGATTACTTGAATAATCATTAAAATCTCATCATCTTGGTTTTTTTTTGTGAACAAAAATTTAGCATTATTTTTGTATAATTATTCGCTTTCATTTTTATTAAGATTTCTTTGTGGCTGTTTTTTTATTTTTCTTAAAAAAATAAAAGTATGTAATCATAAAATACATAATGATTCTATAATTATTTGTTAATTTTGGTGTAGTGGCAATTTACTTTAATCTTCTGAAGAGCTTTCACACATAATTGTAATAATTTAAATAAATTTTTTCTAAACATATAATTTTATTCAAAACAAAAAAAGAAAATGTGTAGAAATTGAATTCGCCAACCTTTCTTCATAAAATGATTGATTCTTCGGCCACACTGATCCACTATTAAGTTATTATACCCTACACCACCATAGTGGGGAGGGTATATTGGATTTGTGCTGATGTTTGTAACGCCCAGAAATATTGGTCCAACACCCACCTTAACCCTCTAACTGGCAAAACAGAATCCGTTAATTTTTCTTATCGGGAATTTTACTAAGGGTAAACAAGGGTCAAAAATTACGATTTTCAAAGTTTCAGGTAAAAAAAATCAGCCGTTTAACCGCCAGATAGATTTTTAATTTGCGCTCCTATAGGGTCGCTTACCAGTTTGAGCGTAAAAAATATATATAGGTAAGAACTATGTAACTATATATTCAAGAGTGGTTTTTATTAGAAAATAAGAAGAAAAAATTAAAAATAAACAATAACAAGGCTTAATAAGTAATGAAAAGATTAAACACGACGGTGATAGGCGCCGAAACAATTATGCAGATGCAAGTGACACTTTCAACAAAAAAATTGTGTTCTGGACGTTCTGCATAACTTGCAAAATATTTTTTCACTGTTGCCCAGCATTGTTGGGTTATGGTTGAATCCGTCATAACGACGGAACTAAAAGCTAAAAGCTTCGGTATAGTATTGTCATCATCTTTTTGTTGTGGTGAACTTTCATTGATTGCCACCTGTCGTATTAAAGTGAATTTTGTGATGCTTCCCTACAGGGATGCTTAGAATCACTTTCTGAGTCGATTTAACGATGTCCGTCCGTCTGGCTGGCTGGCTGTACATGTAAAGCTTGTGCGCAGAGTACAGGTCGCAATTTTGAAGATATTTCGATAAAATTTGGTACGTGATATTTTTTCGGCCCAAGGATGGATGGGATTGAAACTGGTATAAATCGGTCCATTATTTCACCTGGCCCCCAAACAAATGTCCTCCCGAAATTGGGGTTTACTGATCATAAATCCTTGAATTATGCAAGTATCCAAACAAATTTCATCACAAATGAGTGGTAAATGAAGCCAAATCACATCTGCAAATTTTGTGCAGATGGGTCCATAATTAGTCGTAGCTCCCATATAAGGCCCACTTCCGAAAATCACTTTAAAGAGCATAACTCTCTGAAAAATGTTGGTATCCAAATAATATTTAACACAAATATATTTTATATGTACACAAATAATATGGTACAATTTTATTATGATCGGTCCATAATTAGTCGAAATTCCATAGAAGACTCTCTCCGTAATTTACTTTAAGCTCCATAAATCTTTTGAAAGTATTTATATCGAGATAAAGTTTAACACATATAATACTTATATTCACAGACATCATGACACTAAATTTTTGGATGATCGGTCCACAATAGGTTATATCTCCCATATAACGCCCATTTCTGAAAAACTGTTTTATACATATACTGGGTGTAGGGTATTATATGGTCGGGCTTGACCGACTATACTTTCTTACTTGTTTTTTAATATACAAATGTTTTGTGTTTAAAAAGGGTAAAACTAAGAACTTTGTATGTACAATGTAACATACATTGTACATATTTTTAAGTAAGGTAAGGTAAGGTTTAGTTAAAGCTTAGTTAATTAGAAAATGTATATTTTTTAAACGGGAAATATATTTTTAAAATTGATTAATACTTAAATATGTTTAAGGTAAACCGGCCTAAATCAAAAATATTTAATTTTATTTATAAACTGAAAACGAAGCTACATATTTAATGTACTTCTGTTGAGGTGACGATAATAACAATATCTACTGGAAGAAAACAAAACATACAAAACAAAACACAATTGCTTCATTGATCAGTAATGCGGCCTAAATCAAAGACACATATTTCACGCTCTTCTGCAGACTTTTGACTAAAAAATAAAATATACATACTAGAATAAAACAAAACATACAAAACAGAAATCACTTAATTCATTGTCAGCTGAAAGTTGACTAAGCAAAACAAAACTTGTAATAATGATAAGAGTCAAACACTGAAAACATAATAAGAACTATACTTTCGCTTTTGTATTTAAGACATCATTGAATATCATTTCAACAGGAAAATAATAGAATCAATATTTAAAATCATTTTTCTATGTTCGCTTATTTTATTTTTTTTTTTAAGAGAAGTAACACTCAGGCAATTAATTTGCCTATATAATTGCGTTACTTTTTTTGGAAAGGGAATAGTTGAAGAAGTAAAGGTGGTGAAAGAAGAAAGCTTTTTTTTTTATATCACAACTCTGTAATTGCGCATTATTATTGTGTTTAGTGCAGCATTGCAGTGCCTTTGGTGGCGAGTAGGCGCATTATTTTTTAAGCTTGATTTTATAGCCTTTTTTGTAATTGTTTAACTTCGGTGGCGTTTCAATGCTATACCACCGAAGGAGGGGGCTGTAATAAATATTAGTTATGATAGATAGAAGAAAACTAATAATTATCAGAAACTTATGTTGTTTGAGTGGCAGCGGCTGGGAATCGAACCCGGGCTACAAATACCAACTCATGCTTAAGTATCAAATGTGCTAACTAATTAAGCTACAGCACCCTCAAATTACAATACTGATAATGTATTATTCCAAAAATGATTTTCAAGCAATTCACAAAAAGGTAAAACCAGAGACAAGTGTTATGAAGCGAAAACTCACGATATGTTTTGATCGATGTTTAATTCGTAAAAACCAAAAAAAAAATATTTTTGATTGTCTGAAGAGGTAATTGACTTAGGTGCATCTTTTACTAGTCGCACTATTAGGAAAATGCTTCAGGAAGTTGGATTAAATGTCCATAGTCCGACTAAGTTAGCTTTATAGAGCAAACAACACCACGATACTCTTTGATCGATTTTTAATATTTTAAAGCAAAAAAAATGTTGGTCATCTGAAGAGCTAATTGATTTAGGTGCATTTGTTACAAGTCGAACTGTTAGAAAATGCTCCAGAAAGTTAGACTAAAAGACCGTAGTCCGAGGAAATTAGCTTTATTGAGCAAACAAAATGTTAAAAATAGGCTGTGTTTTGCTTAAAAACATCTATTATGGAAAAATTGGGGAAATATGCTTTGATCAAACGAAACCACGATAACTTACTTTGGTTCTTCATTCGAAGGCCACAAAATAAATAATTTGAACCCTAGTATACCCAAAAAACTGCGAATCAGGAAGGAGGACGGAGTTATTTTTCTTGATCTGTAGTCGGTCTAATTTTTTGGATAGATGGAAAAACGTGAGCTATGTATTACATAGAAATATTGCAAAATCAAATGCTAACCTATGCCGGAAAAGAAATGCCGTTCCTATGGGAATTCATACAGGATAACGATCCCAAGCAGACATTTACACTAGTGAAGTAGTGAACTTAAACCTATTGAACACCTTTGAGAAGTCCTAAAAACAAAATAGCTGGAAATATAACCTGATAATAAAAATGATATGTGGGAAAAAGTTAAGAACAAATTAAATTTCATATTTTCCAAAATATATTCAAAAGTTGTGGGATCTATGAAACGTAGATGTAGTTTGTTAGGAAGTAATAAATAATTCAGAAGAATTCTGTATGTTAGTGTTTCCAGTATTTTATAAATAAATTAAGAAGTGGTAATGTTATGTTTATGTTTTTCCTTCAAGAGTCCTTTAATTTGACATGTATAAATTGTTTATTATTTAAATATTAACTATAAATATTATTCGTTCTTATTATTTTTGCTCAACACTGTAGTTTTATAGTGTCTTGGAGAGTGGCCCGAATTTACAAATGATATAATATGATGCAATATTATATTCCTTCAAAAAACTTAACAAAAACCTCCTAAATCAATGATTACGCTGTAAAGAAATTTCCAATACTATTTTTAGCACACCTAGACATATTTTTAGCAAAATT
This sequence comes from Bellardia bayeri, assembly GCA_950370525.1. Classification (NCBI taxonomy): domain Eukaryota; kingdom Metazoa; phylum Arthropoda; class Insecta; order Diptera; family Calliphoridae; genus Bellardia; species Bellardia bayeri. The sequence goes on from OX493267.1 coordinate 75,415,079, forward strand.
ATGACAAGCCTTTGACATCAATTTTACACACCTTGTTGTTGTTGTATATTTCCCATACAAAACATCTTTAAGATTTCTTTTACAAATGTTAATAACAAACACGTAAATAAATTTATAAAGGATTTCTTTACAAAACAAACATCCACATCAAAGTTTATTTATTATTTAAAATTTTCTTAAATAATGTAAAACTTTGCAAAGTTCGCAAACATAAAACTGAAATAATAAACTAAGCAGCAATAATTATTATAAAACTTAAAATCTCTCATGACTTTAGACGTGACCTCGTATCTTTTGCTTACACAAACTTTGGTAATAGTTTTTCGCTTGTATTTTTTTGTGTTTTAATTCAACTTCTTAGTTTTTTCTTTTTTTATTTTTTTTGTTAAGGTGATTTACACTCTAGTAACACACTGTACTCGTATTGAGCATATTGCGCTTGACACATAATTCAAGTACCCAGCAAGCCATATTAGTCCGAAAAGAGTCTTTTCTGACACCTTTTTCTTAGCGTTAACGCTCTTTATGAGCCCAAAAAAACAATCATAATTGCTCCGAAAACCTTCAGAAAAGAGAGTCATTACATTCGAAAATGGTCCGTCAGAAAGAGCTCTTAAATAATGTTAGAAAAGAGTCATTTATGAGGGTTTTTTGGGCTCTTAAAGAGCTCTTAGATAACGTCAGAAAAGAGTCTTTTTGACTCTGTAATCTTGTTTTTATCATTCTTGTGTGGTACAGCTGTTTATTTTTCAAAGCACAAATAACAGGACAACAACGCTTTGGTGCACACATAATTAAGTGGAATTTCTGAGTCATACTCCGTGCCGACTCAGGACAGTAACAAGCAAATTTTTCTTTCGCTCCGAAAATGCTCTTTAATTGGACTCTCTTCTGACTCCTTTTTCGGAGCGCTCCTAGAATGCTCTTTAGTTGGACTCTTTTCTGACTCCTTTTTCAGAGTGCTCCTAGAATGGTATGCTGGGTATGTACCAGCAGCAACGAGCAAACAACAATAATTTTGTGGCACTAAAAACAGTTGCAAAAAAAGTCAAAAAAAAAAACATAACCAGAGACCAAATTAACACACATAAATTTACTGCATACTTAAAGGGAACATTTAATAGCAGCATCAGCAGCAACAGACATTTTAAGAAAAAACAAACTATTAGCTTCATTATTAGTGGCAAATAACTGAATAAATAAATACATGGCATCCATCGAAAATTTCAAAATGCACTCTACTTTTAGTAATAGTTGGTATAAAGGGTTTTTGCTTTATATCCCAGTATAAAAAGCACTTCTGAAGCACTTTCACACATAATTGTATGTAATTTAAACAACTTTTTTATTTTTAAGGCTTAATTAATTATAAAATATATGTATATATGTACATATATTTTTTAAATGGGACAAATATTTTTAAAATTGATTAAGCCTTAAAAATATTTAATATCAAATATTAACTGAACACGATGATACATATTTCATGTACTTAGTACTTAGTTAGCACTTACCAGGAAGCTTAAGTGTAATAAAATTAACTATACGGAAGTGCTGGCAACTAGCATTTAAACAAATCAAATTGTTTTATGAAAAGAGTCTTCATTTTTGGTATCTCTTCGAAGAATTGAATGTTGTGCTTCTAAGTCCCAATTTACACGAAGCAATTCTTATTGAAAAGATTGATACAATTTGTTTCTTGAAATTTCTTCGGTGTTTACACAGCTCAATTCTTATTGCTTAAATGGCTCGTATATTTATTTGAGAGTATACACAGATTGGTATACATATATGTAATACGAATAAGAGAGTAAAACGGGTTGCAATTAAGTGTGTGTTCGTCTTATCTTCCCCTTACCCCGATGTCTAAAAGGTAATCAGATGCTTAGCTTAACGAATTACGTCGTGTAAATTGGGAATATTCACATTAAATCCGGTCGGAGTTAAGTCGGACCAAAACTTTACTGACGAGTGTTAATGTCTAGTAAGATACAACCTGGGATCAACTTTACTGACGAGTGTTAATGTCTAGTAAGATGCAAACTTGGGTTCATCATGGGGGTTCATTTCTATCAACCTGATTTCGTTGCTGCTAATCCATTTCTGCTTTTCAATAATGGCAGAGAGTTAAATCAGGCGAAATCTTTACCCAAAGTTGTGCCATCTAATACAAGACATCCAACGTTTCTGCAGACATTATTTTCTTTAAATATCAGAAGTCATAGTTCAAGACGTGACAAAAGGCGTTCTCTTCGAACCACAATTGCTAATTGCCTTTTTACTAAATTCATCTAATACGGCAATAGCCCAATTTTTTTCAATTAGCAGAAGCTAGACCTTCTAAATAAGACCAAAACTTTAAAGCTAAATGGCGACGTCCAATACTTTATTAAAATATCCCAAGTCAAATTTGAAGAGTTGATCAAATAGTAACAACATTCTGTTTCTCTTAAATATTGCTCTGAAAGGTTCGTTTCAAGAACCTAACTTTTAAGTCAACCATTTCTTCACTTTGTTTCTTATAGCTTTGCTATCTTTCTCCTATTAACTACATTTTTATTTTATAACCAACATTTACACAATGCTTCAGGAGAAAACAGCACGAATTGCATATTAAACTTCACTACACACTCTCCCCACCCTGTTGCAACTACCACATTTTGCACAGCACTACAACTACAAACAACCAAAGGTTAAAGTTCAGCCCCTTATAAGAAAAGGAAGACGTTAGGTTAGTGTAGTAAAGTTGCCAGAAAATGTTCAACTAGTTTTATTTTTCCTCATTTTGTGCATTTTTAACGATGCTACTCACTCAATCGCTATGTATACGCTAGTGTAAAATCTTTATGCAAACAAAAATACAACGTTTTAAAAGATTTTCATTTTTATGATAGACCAAAATAGCAAAGAATCGTGTCTTGATTTTAGTGTAATGATATTAAAACTACATTAAGACAGAGAGAGAGAGAAACGTTTTTAGAAAAAATGTGTATAGTCCTATAACAAACTGCAACTTTGGTTGAAAATTTGGTAAAAATTACAAGCAAACACAATACTTTAAAATTCATTAAGTAGTTGCTACAGTGTAACAGAGTATAGTTAATACAATAAAAGCAAATTAGAACAATTTGTGTGTAAAATCTACATAACCGATATTTTAGATAAAATTCAGTATTATGTAAATACACAATTTTGCCTTCTTATTATATATACAGTTGGCGTCAATATAAACTCCACACCACATATTATTAAAAGAAATCCTTAATTATATTAATGTAAATAATATTACATAAATAGTTAACCCTCCGATGAGTAAGAAGGTCCCTAGGGATCTTTTTGTCTTTTCAAACTGAAATTACTCCTACTTCGGCCACTACAACCCCCCAAAGTTACTCTGTATTCCAAGAGTATTTTGCGCATCTTTTGGAAAAACAATCAAGCCGATCGGATCATTACTTTAGGAATTATTGAGGTTTTAGTGAGAATAGTACGCGGACGTGTGAATAGGTCCGTATGGACTTTTACTGAATTTCACTAATAAATTGTTTTATAATTTACGTGTTCTGAACACAAAGACCTAAACTCAAAGACATTAGGGATGATGATAAAAACAAAAAATCTAAGAAAAATTCGAAGACATGAACTTTATTGCTTTCAAGGAAGGGCACAGTTCTTAGAATTTTTTGTTTTTATCATCATCCCTAATGTCTTTGAGTTAAAAAAAAATTTTAAAAATTATTTTTGTATGTAGAATTTAGTTATAAACAATAAAAACAAAAAAATCAAAAAAAAAAAATTTATATGAAAAAAACATGATTTACAAAAAAGGTCCGTAGGGACCTTTTCACACGGCCGTGAAGTTCAGAACTGTCACTCATCGGAGGGTTAAATAAAATTAATTTCACAAAAACAAAGTAAACAAAAACAAATGCGTATACAAATTTAATTAATTTATTGTTAACATAGACTAATGTTTATGCGTCAAAATAAAATAAGCAGTGGCAAAAGAAAACACTGTCATTCCAAAAGTAGTGGCAATTCTTTTAATTTTTCTTTGTTTTGAAATATAAATAACAGCGAAGAGCCGTTCAAAATAATACTGTATCATTAAAATATATTAAGTTGTGACGTTAAATAGTGAAAAATTTACAATGGGAAGACAAACACCAAATCGTAATAGACTTACATAGAAAACGTAAATCTATGCGTGAAATATAATGTACAATAAAAAAATACAAGTATATTCAATTCCAATAGAACATTTGCCTTGTGCAAAGCGACCAAAGTCATTTGAAGAGAAAAAATACTGTTCCGCGCTTTTCATTGATGTTTCCCAAGCGTTCGACAAAGTCTGGCATGAAGGTTTAATGCACAAAATAAAATTAGCTCTGCCTGCTAACACCCACAAACTTATGAAAAGTTATTTATATGGTCGCAAATTTACAATCAAAGAAGGCGATTTTTTAAGCCCCGCTCAGCCAATTGAAGCAGGAGTACCCCAGGGTAGCATACTGGGTCCTACTTTATATTTGATTTATGCATCCGATATGCCGTCAGACCCCAATATACATACTTCAACTTTTGCTGACGATACAGCCTTTATTAGCGTTCATAAGGACCATCAAATAGCATCACAGAATTTGCAGAATTATATTTATAAACTAGAGAATTGGCTTGAGCTTTGGAAAATCAGGGTTAACGAACAGAAATGTATTCATATAACTTTCACATTGCGAAAAGATACCTGCTCGTCCATCAGAATAAATAACCAAATTATTCCGCAACACAATGAAGTCAAATACCTCGGAATCCACCTCGATCGTCGTTTAACCTGGAAGTCTCATATTGACGCAAAACTTACACAGATGAGATTAAAAGCAGTGCAACTTAATTGGCTAATCGGCAGAAATTCTACATTAAAGTTGGATTGAAAACTTTTGTTGTACAATGCAATTCTAAAGCCAATATGGTGTTATGGAATTCAATTATGGGGTACTGCCTCAGCATCCAACATTGAAAAAATTCAAAGAGGTCAAAATAAAATTCTACGTATAATTACTGCAGCTCCATGGTACGTTAAAAATTCTCGAATTCACAAAGATCTAGGCATTCCTTTGGTGAAAGACGAATTTACAAAATACGCCGCAAAATATGTCAGCAAACTTGAACACCATCCAAACCCACTTGCACGAGACATCCTTAACTTTAGTGGCCATGTTCGGTTGAGAAGGAGGGATACCCTTGCTTTAACTCAAACGCAAAACAGATGACTGGATCAGTGGATGTAAATTTTTTTGTAGTATCATAATATTTTGTCTAGCACTGGCTGGACTTATTATTTTCTTTTAGTATTAAGATTCGAAAACTTATTGTCATTTCAATATCTGAAGATTCAATAAATAAATAAAAAAAAAAAAAAAAAAAAAAAAAAAAAGCGACCAAAGTGTCTTACACAAAACTGAAGTAAGAGCTATAGTAAAAGGAGTAAGAGAAAAATCAACAGTGTTGTAAAAATAGCTGAAAATATTACGAAAAATTTTGGAAAATCTGTACGAGTACAATTAAAAGATCTTTGCATCAAAATGTTCTGCACGTAAAAAGCAATTAATATCAAAGAACAACCAAACTAAACGTTTGAATTTTACAAAAAAAAACTATCTAAACAAGCCTCAATTTTTTTAGAATAATATTCTTCTCTCCGATGAAAGTAAGTTTGAGATATTTGGAGTCAAAACCCCAAAATAATAAGGCAACCAAGAACAAAACCTTAAGTAATAAATATGTTACCAAGACAGTAATTGAGTACATGTGGAAATATCTGGACAAAAAAATTTGGGCAAATAAATATTTCTAAAATATATAAATGTATCTAAATGTCAGCTGTGATAAAGGCAAAAGAACTACAAACAAAACATTAACCGTCTTATTCAAAAATGATTATTAAATTTAACAAACGTTTATTAAGACAGATTTGCATATAAAAATTTGCTTAATAAACGTATGTTAAATTTAATAATCGTTTTTGAATAAGGGGGTAAATATACAATACCTAACTTTGCGTCGGCGTTACGTTTCAAAAAACACAACGCAAATTGAATTAAGATTTTCTATAGCAAACCATGTAAAGATCGTAGATAGGTTCCAGGGTTACAATTATAGGACCAATGTTTGCTAAACAGCTTTTTTTCAACGTAAAATAAATTCCCTTGTAGCAAGTGTCTGCATTACTACCACTAGCTTATCGTTGGATATTGCTTTACTTTTTATGCCATCAAATAAGCTTTTTGCTTTTGTCTGAATTACCATTTTACTTAATGGTATTCTCTGCGCAACTTGATTTTCAATCCAAAGAGAAAGCAAGGACTCCATTTTGATCATCAAAGCAATTTGGAATAAGTATGCATCGCATGTTATATGTTGCACAACAGTTATTGTGGCCCCTCAAAATGAAAACATGGATTTTTATAAAAATAAATTAATACTCATTCATATTTCAGCTTGTCCTAAATAATACTAATAATATGATTCAAAAGTATTCAATCACTTGAAACATTAAAGCGAACGGAGTTTTTGTGAACAATGCTTTAATGAAATGATTATATTTTACTACCTTCTCTTACTACTTAAACTAAAAGTGTGAACTTGCCTATGTAGATCCTAAACATTTTTCAATTTATAATTATTCTTCTTTTCATCATTAAGATTTTCTCTGTTGTCTTAGGAGCTAGTGTTTAATTTCATTAAATACACATGCTTTTGTTATTGCAAATTAATTTTCACAAACACAATAAACATTTTCAAAAGACCCAGGTGAAATTTATTAAAATAAAATCGAACACATAACACTCATGTTAATCTTTATTATAATTAATTTATTATTTAAATACTAATTTCTTTTAGTAACACAAACAATAAATAATGTATACAACATAGAAATATATCTATTAAGACAAAAGCTAAGTTGTATATCTGTGTAACGTTTAATTAATTGTATTAAATATAAATAATTAATTTCCCAGTGAAAATACGAGTATTAAAAAGCTAAAATGATTTTCGTCTATGGAAGAGAAAGCTAAACAATCATTAACCTCCTGTTTTGAGCTTTCCAACTCCTAATTCGTAATCAGATTTAATACTTTGCGACACCAAAAACCTCCTGAGTGAAAATGCAATATTTGTTCAATTCACTAGTGGTGTTGTATGTTGTACATTGTATGATACAACTATGTGATTGTGAACACAATTTTGAGCAAAGTCGTATGTTTATATTGTCAAACCTTCAAATTGACAAAAGAAAAATATTTTAAAAACAAATATACGAAATATAAAATATGAATGTTTTTCAAAATGAAAAGCAATATCCCTTATTAAAATTTTTTGCTTTTTAGTTTTATTTTCTTATTTTAAATTTATCAATCACTTTATACAGTTCAACCTTGGTATAAAGTATCTTAAGAGGATTAGAAAAAAAAACGTTATACGCTAAAGCCCCGATTTGTGTCGTTAATAGGTACCGGGGAAATGCGACGCAAACCGAAACGTCGCAAATCGAAACGATGCAAAACAGATTGACACAAAATTTCTAAGTCGACGCAAATCGGAATAAAAACGACGCAAAGCGGATTAAACCACATTTAGAAAAGCGACGCAAATCGAAACGACGCAAATAGGCTAGACGCAAAACGGGGCTCTAGTGTATCGAGTAATTCGTTACAATGAGGTTCGTTATATCGAGGTGAAGTTGCACTTCTATTCGTTATAACGAGGTAATAAAAAAGTTTGTATATTAATCATCACCTGCTGACCATGTTATAGCGAACGATTTCCGCTAATAAATCAAAACACATTTGAAGGAAATCACTGTACACAAACACTTGGCAGCAATAATTGTGTGTGTATCTGTTTCATATAATTTGGATTAATTGATGGAAATCGTTACGCAAAGATTATAAGTTGACAAAATTCGTTAAATAGAGGTAAAGAATTCTTTCTATTTCGTTAGTCTGCAGTGAATGAAATTTCGTTATAACGAGGCTATTGACAAATGTATTCGTAATAGAGAGGTTTATTTTGTATTAAATCTTATGGAGCGTTGTAGGGGATTTCAAAAAATTCGTTAAATCGAGGAATTCGTTATAGTGAGGGTCGTTATATCGAGGTTTGACTGTAATTTGAGTGTTACCGTTTGGTTAATATTTGGTTAATGTTTGCATAATATTTTGGTAAAACTTAAACTTTCATACAACATTTGAAAAAATATCGTTGTATGTAGAACTCCTACGACACTACAACATCATTTGTGAATTGAACAACTTGATTTTTTTCAAGTAACAAATCAGAACAATACAATTCATTACTGATGGTCTTATAACTTCTTATTAGAAATCGTACATTATTTAGCTTATTTGTTCTTTCTTTGTTAGAAATATATTTAAAATAACTTTCAAACTACCAAAAAAATATACACTATCACGTACTTTTGTAATGATAAATATGTGTAACGCTGATACGTACGTACATACTTTTATTTTTATTTTGTTGTTAATTTTTACATTGCTTTCCCAAGATCTTTTTATATAAATGTATTAATTAATTTCCCATCACTGTTATTATACCCGCTTAACGCAAAAATACTTTATCATGACCAGTTACAAAAACATTTTTATACTTTTGTGCAAATAATTAAAATTGTAAAATTAATCTCCGATTTAAAGGGGTAAAAATAAACGTATTGTTGACCGTTCATATAAAAATAAATCTACTTGCCACAAATAATACAGTGTGCTTTTTATCGCACAGCCAAAATAAACCAGCTGCAACCTTCAACAAGTTCATAAAATAAACTCTTGCTTAAGTCTAAAATCGCTCAAACATATTTTCGTTTATATATTTAGTTTATATATTTATTTTCGTTTATATTAACAAATGTGAAAGAAAATAAAGCATATTTCTTATTATTGTTTATTTGACCTTTTTTTTATAAAATATATTTGAAATCAATTTCCAATTATGAAAATCGTATTAAAAAGATAAATCTTCATACACAAAAAAATGTAGGATGAAACTACGATTTAAATAAAATGCACATTGACATGATATCCATAAAAATAAAATTGAAATAAAAATTGTAATGAAATTATTAAATAAATATGTAAATTTGTTACTTATTCTTTTTTGCAGAAACCCATAACTGGTGCAAAACCCACAAAATATCACTATTATCCACACAATCAACACATTTATTTATTACCCGAATGTGCCATACAACAGGTCTGTAATGCAGTCTATGTGCGCTTAAATTACACCCAACCACTGTGTGCCTGTCCATCAAGGTAAGTTTTCCCAAACAAAAGAACATACCAATCATAAACCAACCAACTAACCAAACAATCAAATACTAGAGTTAGTAAAGGAATAGAAATCCATAAATAAATGACCAATGAAACAGTTTTTATGTGTATTGTAAAGAGTTCAGGCAAAATTTGGAAGAAATACTTGGTAGAAAATCCATAATTTATAAGTGAAACCTTATGAATTCCTGACATTTTTTAGATTAATATTGTAAAATTTTATTAAATTCTCAAACTTTATTTCCCAAATTTTGCCTGAACTGTTGTGATAAAAATAACCACAAGTTTACTACATAAACTTTTATGTATTTGAAGATTTCTGGTAGTTTTTTTTCATTATTTGTTTTCAGCACTTAAAGATTTAAATCATTCAAACCAAATCCATACATTCATCCATCCATTCATTCATTCTCTTAAACATCGGCGTCAGTAGTCATGGGATGTTAAAGTATATTATAACTGCAGATATTTTCAGTACCCTACATGATACTTTTAAACTATTGGGTTAAATAAGATAATATAAAAAATAAAGTTTTGATTTTGTATGTTAGGTTTATTTTATACCACAATTATTTCTGGGCTAATGCTGCGAGAGCTGAAGTTTTTTCCGCTGGTGATAAGTTGTTTGCAAATCCAAACTTTGCAAATTTATTAATAAAATCCCAAATAATGTAATTATCCTAAGTTTAGAACATGTTTTTGCTCAGGATTAGGTGCCCTGCAGCACCCGCTTTTTATTGTGGACTTCGTTAGTCTTATTTTTACATGTTAAGATAAGACATTTTTTGTGGAAGTACTTTTTAGAGAAAGCTGTGACATTTTGCAATAAACTATAAGGTGATTCATTTAGACCGTTTTTAATTTTAAACAGAACTGATTTCTAAATCCTTAATATTGCCCAAAAGAACAATCTTTAACATTCAATTTATATTAATAATTATTTCAATTAAATGTTGTTTCCTTCCAAGTCTTAATGTACGGTCACACTTGGCAAATATTTGCCGAAAGACGTAACCACTAAATAAAATATTTTTGAACACGTTTATTTATTAAAAAAAAAACTTAGTTTATTTAGGACTAAACACAACAAATATTTGGTCTTATTTTATTTGATGCTGTTTGATCTTGCAAAGCTCTTCGAAGTAAACAACGTCAAACAAATTTGTGCAAAAGAAGTTGCTACGCTTTTTTGAGTAAATATTGTCATGTGTGTCCATACCATACTTAGAAGTCAATGCAAAGTAAATGTGATCGTGTGGCGTAATGGTGAGATAGTGGTATCTAAAGATCGATGATGCAAACCACCTATTGATCGAAGTGCCAACACATTATTAATGCTGATTTTCGTAATACAGCTGAATAATTCGTATGCATTGTTGTGGTGTGGGTCTTTCCATAACGATTTGTCAAACAAATAAATAAAAATAATATGACAGTATGACTTGTCTTGACTTGGAAGTTCTTTTTTCTGCTGGAACTATCAATAACAGTTTACGGTGTTTGTACATAAAAAACTTAACACAGCAAAATCCAAAAGATCTTCACTTAATAGTGCTGTAAAATATCTGAATCCTGGTAATCTACAACGTATGGTTATGCAAGCATTTTGCGCTTGCTTTCCTCTCTACTACTGCACACCTCCGACAGCATAACGTCCCTCACAGACTTTGATAAGATGTTCAAAATTTTTATGCCGTCCAGATGGAATGAAGAGGGGCCATGTTTCATAGAACATAAAACCATACACTGATGATTCAATAATGGAGTGTAGCTTTCGATCTGACATCTCCTGTGGTAAACTCGGATTAAATGAATACGCACTTCAGAAGAGCTAGTGAATTTCAGACTGAAATATTGGCGATTAAGAAAAACGTGTAAAAGTCTACGTAAAAAGAGGCAGATAACTTGATCTGAGAAGGACCCGTTTTAAATGTAGCGGACTACTGGATTTGAGACATTGAAATACCACTTGGAACTATTAAAAACAACAAACATTTCGATTTTATATCTTCAGAAGGCTGACCAGACTGCCAGAAAATTGTGTCCAGCACACGAAGTTAACTACTCCTGAACAGGAATAGTCTCATATTTGAATTTCATCGAACTTCTCTTCCACATTTACTGACGGAGTTGCCTGGATTGCGCAGAAAAATAAATAGTTGTTCATCTGCTTTGTGAATACCCAGCTATTCAACTATTTGGATTGTCTGATCTAATTGGAAACCTGAATGCGACAGGTTTGGTATAGTGTCCATCTTCGCCTCTAGTTCGACTAAATGCGGGACATTACCACAATGAGACCGTATCGTTATATAGTAAAAAGTTACTTTATAGACTAGCCTTCGAAATGTAGATCTTTTAAGGTTCAGAATCTCTGTTGTCTTGAATTGATTTGGTGCATTGACTAGGTGCAGTTCAGCCAGTGTGAAATAATATTTTTTTACCACAATTCTTTTTGACCCTTAATCTTTTTAATAATCACGAAAACAGATATGCAATGTCCACTTTTAGTAAATAAACAAGTAAAACTAGCATAAAAGTAATAGAAGAGAGCAGTTAGTAGGCTAGTAAGATCAGTAGCAATTGATTAGATCCAATTGAAATTTTTTGTTAAATAAATTTGAATGAATTCGTTTTCGGTCTCCGCTATGATCAAATAAAACACCAAATACATATGTAGGGTATTTCATAACAAACCATTATTATCTATTCCAACAATTCACCCTGAGTATATCATTTTGAACAGAAGACACAAGCATACATCAAATTGAAAGTCTTATGATGCCGGTTTTTAATGGTGATGGTTTTACCACACAATGATGTGAACACTTGTACACAGCTAAGTAAGAAAGGATACTTTAACCCAGATGGATGTACAACTGACTTCATTTGGAAGAAGAACAAAATGGATGGATGGATGGATGGATGTACTGCCATAGTTAGAGAAATAGACAAGTAAATGTATGTGAATGTAATAGGTTTTTTTTCAGATGCTTGTCTTCTGAGTTTAGAATGCTAGACACACAAACGTTGCCACAATACCTGGCCACATGTTAGCACAGCAACTTGAATTTGTAGTGATTTAACTAACCAACAAAAAAGCTATTCCTTAATAGTTAAATGATTTAATATTTGCGTGTTTAACTCACTTCACTTTATTTATTTAAATGTATATTTGCTTTCACTACTTAATACAGATATCGTGATCCCTGCTCAGCAAGTCTAAATGAAGATGATCAACACACCACAAAATTAGTAGGAGATGGCAAGAAAAAGGTAAGTTTGTTTGAATTCAGCAAATCTTTTTTTTTTTATTTTCATTCAAAATAAGAGTATAATACACACAAAAAAAACGTTCTAATCTCTAATCAAATATCATATACAACAATTACATTTGAAATAAAACTGTCAGTTTGTTTGGTAAGGTATTATTTAGTTTCTTTTTCGTTTATATTATGCTTTAAATTTTAAGTTTAATATAGTATTGCACATTTTTTCTGGCTGGTTCTTGTTTGTGCTTTTAAACCGTTTAGTTATAAACAAAACTGTCAGTGTATTTACAAAAATGGTAAAATATCTTAATCTTGTTTTAAAATTAATTGAAGAATGTAAAGAGTTGCATAGAGAAGAATTATAGCTTAATAATAAAAACTACTATGGATTTTTAAATCTATTTAATATACATATGTGTAAAGAACATACTTGGCATAGAGATTTTCTTGCAGAAACCAAATTTGGTGGAATGTTAAAGTGTCACAAGTGTTTTGGGATTTGTTTGACCTAAAATTTGCTAAGACGGTTTAATAGAGTGATGGCTATTATAAAGAGTTACTGTTATTATGAAGCAAATATAAATAAGAGATAAAGTAAATAAGCAAGAGTTTAATAAAAAATAAGGTTTAATAAAAATGTCCACCATAATCATAATCAATCATGTCAAATAAACATTAACAAACACAATTTAGCTAAGACACAATGATCAAGTAATCAAAGACACTGTGCAGCATTGCATTGACAATATTTGCAATTACTTGCATAAAATAAAAAAAAATTATCGGCTTGATTGATTCAAACTGAATTTAGAATTTGACTGTAGGTTTTACTTCTGCCAAAAAGGTTCACTAAAGGATTTTTTTAGCATTCGTTTGATGAGGTCAAAACAAAAACATAATCAAAACAAAGTATGTTGAATGAACATTGACAAACGCCATTTTATTTTCAAAAATATTTAGCTAAAACATATTAAGCTAGTAAGCAAAGACACAATATAATACAGCATTACACCAGAGGTGGGCAAACACATATGTACTATGATGTTTATATTTGTAATGGTTAAGCAACAGAGAGTTTTTTTTAGAGGAAAAATCATAAACATTTAAAAAATTGCATAGCGAGTACTTGCTTGTACAATTGCTAACCAGCAACTCATTTAAGTTTGATCTCTGAGATCACAACAAAGCAAGAAACAAATGCTCATTTTAGTAAACCACACAAGTAAACTTATACTGTACGTGTGTCAATGTAGCGTTAGCAGAATTTTGTGGATATGTGCTGGGAATGTTCAATTTCACTGAAATTTTTGACATTTCGATTTTCTGACTATTACCGAATAGATCCATTAAGGGTTAGTTGGATCATTAATTGTTAAGAGTGTTTAAATGTAAAATGATGTAAAGTTTTACCGCATTTTATAGGCATGCTGGTACTTTTTTATGTTACTTAGAAAATTTGCTTAAAATTTGTAGTTTATTATACATAGCTGTAAAATTTCAATATTATCAAAAATTACTTTTGGAACTTTATTTTTATAAGTACCTTTTAGTACTTTTTTGGAAAAATGCAAAATTTGTTAAAAGTTATTTTAAAAATCTTTTTTTGAGCTTTATCCTGACCTTGCACAAATAAAAAGTATAAAATTTGTAATATTAACAAGTAGCATTTTTGGTACTTTTTCCCCTCCTTATAAAATTAAGCAAATTTATTATTAAAAACTTACAGTTGTGTAATATAAAACTAAAAATTCAAAAAAAATTATATTTCAAAGTACTTTTGGTTCTTTTTCGATTTTTTTAAATTTTTGTTAAAAATAGATTTTTTTACGCGTTTAAATGTTTTTGTACGCAAAAGAAAAACAAATTGGAAACATTTAAATAAAGTACTTTTGCTACTGTTTTATGCCCTTTGTAAAATTTGGTGCTTTTTTGAATATAACACAAGAAATTAACAGAAAAAATATATTTCAAAAAGTACCTTTGGTACTTCTATTGTTTTAAGAAAATGCTTTTGGAAAACATTTTCAGATTTTTTGTTAAATTTTCTTTTTAGTACCATTTATTTAGCCATAAATAACAATCTTTAGTTAGCTAATGGCAAATGCTTAACTAATGATTTTTTATTCGCAATACTTAGTTTGCCATAAGAATAACAAGTAATAGTTAAACAATAGTTAGTATTTTAGTTTACCAATGGTTAACTAATGACCGAGAATTCGGCCATTAGTGCAAGAAAACCAAATTGAAAATATTAAAAAATACTTTTCGTATTCGTACCTTTTGCATATTGCTTTTCATTTACTTCTCGCAATATTTCAATTATTTTTATGATTAGGTTCGTAATAATCAAATCCAGAATTCATAATTACTAAGTTTTACTGAATTACATTTTTGTTATGTCAAGGGTGCCAAAAATAGAACCAGAATGAGATAAACGGTAAATTTAATTTTATTCTAAATTAGTGATCAAACAAATGAATATAGATTCCTCAAGTTACATCTAATTGAACTAGCAGGGCGGAATTTGAAGCATAAACTTGAAATGCTAGAGGTACTATTTTTAAACTTTATTTATTGTAATTTATAAAAATAAATTCCTGTGTTAATTTTTGTGCCTTACATCAAAATAAAAATTCAAGTATTATGGGTTTTTTAAGAGGGAAATAGGTAATTGGTACGTTTTTCTTCTAAAGTTACTTTTTTAATATTTAAAAATATTGAAACTAGCAACATAAAATCTAAAAAGGATACTAGAATGGATGAATACAGTAAGGAAAGAGTACTTTTTTGCTACTTAAGGTACTTTTAGAATTGTCTTTAGATTTAGATTCGTCTAACACAATTCAGTACAAAGCAAATGGCAACAAGAACGTTTCTCAGTAAGGCAATAAGTACATGTTTAATTGTTTCTAAAACTATTTAAAAACATTACCTTCTCACACAACCCTCCTCGCTTTCTTAAATTGTCTAAACTGCAAATTATTTGCCACTTGGTAATCAAGCAAATCTAGTCGCTATTAATTAGAAATCATAAGCGGAAATCATGAAAATAGCACGGAAATATACAGATACAGATGTTCACAATTTGTTCTTATATCTTGGACATATGAATGTATGTACATAAAAACCGCAAAAGATGATGCCTACATACAGCACAGCTGGCTGGATGGCTGGCTGACTGTTGCATGTTCGAAAGCCTGAAATTAATTTCGAAATAATATGTTGCACTTTAAGCTACACTAAGGATTAAGATTGATTGTTTTTGAAAGCTGAAAAGCCTTTTTAGACACCTAAATAAAGAATCTGGAAACACTTATTTTTGTGTGTGTGTAACCAGTAGCAGCAAATGATGTAAAAATGTATTACAGAAACACAACTCAGAAATGCTGCCTGGCATGTGAAAAAAAAAACAAAAAATAATAAAGAAAATATGGCAGCAAACGCAGCAGAAGGCATCCTAAACAAGTAGGAAATTATCGAATGAACACGTCTTGTCTTGCTACCACCAAACATGGCTTAGACCAAGTCTAAACTAAACTACAATAAACTAAGACTTTGGATTTAAACATAATTTTTTTTTTTAATTTTTTTGCTGTTTATTTCCATTTTTCTATTAAATTGCTATTTGGTAACAAAGCAAAAAAAAAACTATATGATTATAGTGGTTTTAATACTTTGAACTAAAATGAAAAAAGGTAAAAAAAAGTATGAACAGTAGAAAAACAACAAGACCATTTTTACGTTCAACAAAAGTGATCTTTTGTAACAAGCATGTAATTGAGAAGATGACGACCGACGACGACGACGACGACGACGACGACGACTATGAATTCAAAACAGCAAAATGAAAAAAGAAAAATAATAGAAAAACATTATTTATTACTACATTTGAAATTGATGTTGGACTCGAAATGTTCTTTTATTCAGTAAATGGAGATAGATGGATGTAACAAATGTTACGACTACCAACCAAATAGAATTATGTATCAAAGTATGGAATAACTCTCACAAACTATACCCACACTGTAATTTGAATAAGGGTGGACCTTTGTAACTTTGTATTTCAATAAACTTACCCTATAAATACTCCCTTTTTGGCAATGATTTCAACTAATGCTAATTTCTTTACTGTCTTAAAGTAATCTAGAGAGTAATCAGTTTGAATTTGGTAATTTGTTTTTCTTTCAATTTCCACACTAAATATGGGGTATATTTTAGGCTATGATTTCAACTAATTCTTATTTTATACGTTTTTTTTTAATTATTTAAGACTTACATACATACATATATGTTTTTTGTAAGTCAAAGGACACCAGCTTACATAGTGTAGACTCAAATATCGCTTAACATTCCAACAGTAATCTATAGAGTAGTCAGTTTTAAAATTTTTTTCGTTTATTTTATTACTACCCTTAAGGTAGCTTTTAATTTTCTCTCCAGAAATAAGTTATTGTTGAGTAATTTCTTACCTAGAGACTCGTATTATATTCAGTTTTTCCTAATTAACCAAAGTAAAGCCAGTACGAAATATATTTTCGAAAATAAAATTGCGATAAATTGTTGAATTAGATAAATCACTAAGTTTTTTCGAGGCTTTGAAAAATTATTTTAAAAAGAGACAAACGAAATATTGTGGTTTATGTTCGATAAACATTTTATTTCTATTCAATTCAATTGAATATTGCAAATGTTCCCCTAATTAAACCTACCTGACTGTGTTTAATACAACTAAGCTTTAGCATATTTTTTTTTTCTTGATGTTGTGTGTTAAAGAATGATGGCGATAGTTTTACGAGTTTGTACCTCTCTTTATACCAAAAACTTTTATTGTACATATTAAAAGGTTACACAGTGGTAGGTATTACAGTTTATAGTTACTTTTCTGTTTTTCTAACATTTTTTTCTGAATTTTTTTTTGCAAAAAAACATGTGAAAAATATTGCTTACGAGTGAACGCTGACTGGTACGTACGTACGATGACTACAATAATAATGATAATGATGAGGATACTGTTCTTCCAGTATTACCTAGTTGTTGTTGCAGTTAGTTACAGATTAAACAACAATAGTTGAAACGAATGTTGTTACTCATGTCTGTCTGAAAACTGAATTAAGTTATAAAATGTTTTAATGCCTCAGAAATCATTGTTAGAAATGCGATGAATACGAAGAACATAACGAAACAACTTAGAAACCAAATATAACAAAGAAGAAAACAAAAAGATGAATTTATAGGGTCAAAATGAAGAAATGTCTGATGTGAAAAATTTATATAATTTCTTAATACGCTAAAACACATATGCTGGTTACTTGTAAAGTGTTCTTACTATTGTGCTCGTACTAAAAGTCAAAGAGTTACTTTGGTTTAAGCTAAAAAAAAAAAAAAAAAACAAACCATCAAAGTGAAATTATTTTAAATTTTTATTATGTAATCATCTGAGTAATAGTGCAAGTTAAGCATTAGTTATTAACTATTTAAGAATACATAAACAAGTTATGTTAACATTACTCTGCCTGGTTTTGTTATAGATTATATCATGTAAATCATTTGAATACTCATGACATGTTCACACTATGAAAAATGTATGTGTTTAACTTTTGTTTGAAAAAAATATACATTTTACCGTGATATTATCAGACAGTGTTTTTAGGATCTGAAACTTTTAGTATTGCATATTTTAAAGTGAAGTTCATTAAAGGGATAATTTTCTTTCCAAAAATAAAAATAAAATCCATTAAGAGAAAAGATTCAATTTGCTAAAATTCAGTGATTTGATAAAGGATTTCCCATACAAAACTATTGCTTTCGCAGCAAATCATTTTGAATGTTTTCAATTGCCTTCAGTTAATAATGGTTCTTTATGGTTTTTTATTTGAATAATAAATTATTTTAAAATTTCGAAAAGGACGAAAAATTATTATTAAAATTGCAATACTGATGGATAGTTCCCAAGTCCTTGCTGATTACCTTTTAGACATCGGGGTGAGGGGAAGATAAAAAAGATTGTGCTAGCAATTCGTTTTACTCTCTTATTCGCATTACATACATATGTATGTGTATACAAATGTGTGTATACTCTCAAATAAAAATACGAGCGATTTAAGCAATAAAATTGTGCTGTGTGAACACCGAAGAAATTTTAAGGAAAAATTTTGATCAATCTTTTCAATAAAAATTGCGTCGTGTAAATTGGGACTAAACAAAGGTTTTTCAAGCAATGCACAGATAAATAAAAGAAAAAACAGTGACAAGTGGCAGGAAGCGAAAAACAATGTCACAGTTTGACCAGTGTTTAATGCGTAAAAGCAAGAGAAACTCATTTCGGTTATCTGAAGAACTCAAAAGCTGAATTGGAAATATGTACGCTTAAGGAAGCCATATAAAACGCTTGTATTCCGAGGCAGGTTCTTTAATTGAGCAAACAGAATGTTAAAAATAGGATTTGTTTTGCTAATAAACCTCTACACTACGAAAAACTAGGGAAATGCGTTTCGGCGAGATGAAATGAAGATAAATTTGTTTGGTTCTGATGGCAAAATTTTTGTTCGAAAATATTGAATTTGTCACTAGGCTAGGATAGATGGAAAAATGTGCGCTGTGGATTACGTTGAAGTATTACAAAATCAAATGCTATTCTTTGCCAGACAATTCAGGACAATGATCCCAACCATACATCCAAAATAATTTAGTATTGCTTTAAGCAAAACAAAGTCCAAATTTAGGAGTGGCCTTCACAATACCCTGGCTTACGCTTTTGAAATCATTTGGACCTAAAAACAAAAATTAGTGGAGAAAAAGTAAAGAAGGAATGGAATTACATGATTTGTTTAAACAAACTGTTTGTACCTATTTGGTGACAAATCAAATGCTTATAGTCACTTGTTGGAGCCATCTAGCGTGTGGTCTCACAATCGTGATGGATGTAATTTTTAATCATCGATGAAAAATGGAAGTTTATTCCAAAAAAGTCTAATAAATAAATAATGGAGTAATCATAAAACCATTTGGTTCATGTCAAACTAACTTTTTGTTGGATTAAAATCCATTTCAAAAACTACTGTGTTAAATCTATTTACTTTGATTTAATCAGTTTTACAACAATTTGGGACAATCATGCCGATGTTCATTTTGGGACGATTGCTCTGGGAAATGGTACTTGGTTGGTTTTCTTGGTTTATGTGGCTGCCCGCTACATGCAACATGCAACCATTCAAGCAAAAGCTAATGATTCCGTTTTGAAAAGGACCACACCACCCAATGAGATTTGAAATAGGACTAGAATCATAACCAGATGCTAGCAATTAGAGAGTACTAGTTAAATCCAACCTGTTCGTTTATGTATCCAATAAAATCACACCATTTGATCTGTAAAATCTCTGCCAGATTTTTTAGTATGTAGGTGTTGAAAAATGTTTGGTCTTGAATTGTGAAAAGCCGGACATTGAAAGAGAAGATGAAAACTGTTTCTTCTTTCTTCCGATGCTGACAATTGAGGTAATGCGTATTGAAAGGAATTCTGAGTCTGCTTGTATGCTTACCAATCGTCCAGTGACCAGTTAGCACCGTTATTATTCTCGATATGTCCTTTCATTTCATATTTACAAGCTGCGTACTGCGTTTTTCATTGTAAACTGGCCTCATTTTCTAAGTAGATTGCGTCACCTATTTTCAGCCCTTTGAAAGTAGTGACTGATTCGGCTATTGTGACATTTAAACTGGATTCTTCTCTGGCCATTTCGTCTGCCTGTTCACTACCGTAGTAGTCACTATGAGCAGGCACCTAAACTAGAGTAATGTCAGTTAGACGATATAGCCTGGAAAGTTCTTTCCAGATAATAATACATACAAAACTAATAGTTAGATGGGTTACAGATGAAATTAAAAAAAAAGATTGCAAGTTGCAAACTCTGCAATGCTCAAGACTTGATCTGCTCGATTTGATATTTGTACAATGTCGGTGATGCCATATCTTAAAACATACAAATAAATCCTTGAATTTCAAACAATTTTAAATTATATGCAAGTATTTGAAATTATGTAAACCAAAACCAACAAAGAAAAACTAATCAGAATTTCCACCATACATACATTTGTTTGACATAAACATAAACTTAAAAACCGTTATCATGTTAATAGCAAAAATACGAAAATTATATGGTGTCTGCTCTATGGTTTTCGGTTACAAGAAACAAGAAAAATTGCTTTCAAATTAATTATATGGCTAAAAGCCATAATAGACACATAAAATAGACTACTGAAAGACAAAACAAGAACAGAAAAAAAGTTCTTAAAAATAAACCAAAAAATACTGTTACTTTAGTTTAAAAATGAATAGGCTAACGGACAGACAGACGGCAACTTAAAAAACATGTATGTTTAGATAAATGGCGTAATATGTAGACATAAAGACAGACAGATATAAATACATACTACTCACATAGTTAGACATGACGATGGGCAATTTGTTAAGCTATTAATGACAATTCAAAGTCTACCGTTTGTCAAATTGAGTCTACTGAATGAGAAACAACAGTTTCAACCCCACAAAAACCAAAAAAAAAAAAAAAAATGAGAAAGAATGACCTAAAGCCAAATTGAAGTAAAATCTAAAATGTTTTCAAAATAAACTAGTAGCTAGGCTAGCAGCAACAACTAAAAATGTGTATACACTGAATACTGTGGTTGGTATTCAAAGTTTTGATTTCTACACACAAATGTATAGATAGTTAGATGGATATGTTAGAATCTTTTAGGTTTTTATAAGATCTTTAGTTTTTTCGCTTTATCTTGTGCTGCTTAAATCGTGAATAGCGGTATTTTAATAACATTAAAGGATTTGACTTCAGTTAGTTGGTATGAAATTAAATGACGATCATTATCAAAACTTGATCGTACACTATGAGACATACGTACAGTGGATCACAGCTTATTTTATGCAGTGCATTTTTTTTGTTTTTAAAACTCCGTAAAAGTAAAACTAAATGGAACTTAAAAAATAATTTTATGTAATTTAAGAGAAAAAATATTTTAGTCTAAAGCTATGTATAGACGATCGTCAGATATTACAACGTTGTCAGATCTAGCAATGTACTGACATTGAAAAATTGTTAGCAAAAGGTAAATTTTCAGTTTAGACGACTGTAAGAAAACTAACAATTTCATTGCCACACAATTGTCACACAATGAATTTATCTGTCAACCGAAATTATTTTTCCAAAATGTTATTAATGCACACTTGTTTGTTGCATTTAGAAATAATTTCTGTGTCAATGCTGCCATTGGCAGATGCATAAACTTTGCACATATAACAATGAAAAGTGTTTGACAATTGTCTTAAAACAATGACAATGACAAAATTGTGTGTTTACACGATTGTTAGATGTCTGACAATATTTTTGTCTTCCAATGTACTGAAAATGCTTTTTCTTAGAACGTTGGAAGACAAAAATTTTAAGTTCACACGGTTGTTAGACATTTTCTGAACATTTTTCGGACAACGTTGTAATATCTGACGATCGTCTATACATAGCTTAACAAAAAAATTATTTATTGCAAAAATGTACATTTTAATATACATATTAAAAATAATAAACAAAAAAAGCTTGTTTTTCACGTCACAGCTTATTTTATATTTGGTGTGATGGCCTTTATTATCTGCAACAGATTTAAGGCGATTTGGCGTAGATACGACCAGATATTTAGCCTGCACAATCTGTTTTTCGAATTTATAAACAGTTTCTATCGTGCAACTCGGCCATTAAAATCATATTGGCACAAGACACGACAAACAGTTTCAACGCAACATTTTATGCTTAGTTCAGCTTCAACTTCGGTCGACAGTTGTGAAGCTGATAGCCTTGAATTTACCCCTATTTTTCATAAAATGTGTCGCTCATCATGATCATTGAATTTATTTGGTGTTTTTCTGTCTTTGTTATGAAAGTGCTCAACAATTTTTAGCTTTAATGTTAGCAATTTCTGCTATTTTTCGCTGTAAGTTGCCAATTTCGAAATGGTTTTAATTTAAATTGGTTTTAATTCATGTTTTTCTATCCTTGTGCGCGGACTCGTGTGTATTTTAAATTGACACTTGACGTTAAAAAATTAGACTCACAATACAACAGACAATAATAATTCAAAAAATCAATAGAAATTAACTGCATAAAATAAGCTGCGACGTGAAAATTATCATTTTTTTATTTTTTTTAGTTTTAATATATTAAAATGTAGGTCCCGATTACCGTTCACAA
The DNA here is from genome assembly GCA_950370525.1 of Bellardia bayeri. Lineage (NCBI taxonomy): Eukaryota > Metazoa > Arthropoda > Insecta > Diptera > Calliphoridae > Bellardia > Bellardia bayeri. The sequence goes on from OX493267.1 coordinate 75,437,951, forward strand.
CACTAAGTATTTTGATGTTGTATGTTGTAAATTGCGATTACGATTCACAACACTTATCGGCTTAAGCGTATGAAAAATTAATGTTGTGTTATAGTCGAGACAACAAAAGATTTTAGTATTGTGAAAGATAAACGGGCCCGTAAATTGTTTGCAATAAATGTTTTTTGTTTATCTAGACTATAACATTTTTTCTTTTAAATAACACCAATTCCGTTTTTAAGTTCCTTTTATTTCTCTTTTTATGGAGCTAAAATAAGCTGTAAGCCACTGTACGTACAAAAGTTTGCAAGAAACATGTTCTTTTTATCCGATTCAAATTGTTGATAATAATGGAAAAATTATGAGATAAAATTTGAAAAATGTTTGTACGCTTCATTTTTCATTTGCTAAATGTCATGTTAAATTTTCTTAATCGAGTTTAATTGAAAAGCATAATTTTAATTTTCGTTGCATATGTACGAGCTCTTTAGGAGTGTAATCGTAAACAAATTTTTAAAATTTTTCAGTTACTGAAGTAGTTTTTGTTTTTCTTTGACATTTACAGGCAATAACTTTGGCTAAGACATGTGAAGCAACCACAGAAATGAGAGAATGCCGTTCACCCAAAGACTGGTCTTTGTTGGCTTTACAAAATACACGTACCGGCAAGTCACATTATTTGGTTATATGCAGATGTCCAGATCACTTTAAAATGGGTAAGTAAACTTAATATATAAAAACAAACATCAAATTAGCAACGTGTTATCTAGCAAATACAAAAACTGTGGAAATTTGTGTCAAATGAACAAAGATTCACTTCAAATAGGAAGAAATCGCAAGATTTCATTTAAATTAACAGATGTAGGAAAAAAAAAAGAATTTCCATATGCTCTTAAATTCATCAATTGTTTCTTTCTTCTTCGCTTTACAGAGGGTCCCATGGCTCATGATCAACCCACATACGCTAGCGTACCCGGTATACGTGTCTTCGGTATGATGTGTGTTAAACCAGGCTTTTCCATACGCAAACCCTCGTCTCAACCACCCAAACGCTATCAATTGCAAAAACCCTTCTATAGACCCGGCTCACAGACAGCCTTTGGCCAAAGCAACATTGGTAATAACAAAGATGCCTACGGCAGACCCTCATACGGCAGCAGTTCCTCCTCACAAAATTCGCAAAGTGCCTCATCTTCCGGCAACTACAATGCAGCCTCTAGCAATAACTATCATGGGGCATCCGATACATCATATCAAACACAAGGAAATTATCAATATTTAAAGAGACCCGAAAGTATATCGTCTGCTTCCTTCAACAACAACAATAATAACTATAGACCCGAACCGGTGTCTATAAATAATTTCCCAGGCGCTGGCTATGGCCGTAATAATGAACGCGAAGGTGATGCACCCATAGATGCTGCTACCGAGGTGGACAATAAACTGTTGATCACTACCTCAACACAGGCGGCCGAAGAGGCCAACACCACCTTAAGTGAAGACACTACCAAGACGGCAGAGGAGTTGAAACGTGAAAAGAGATCGTTAAGTGAAAATACCATTGATCCTGACGATGATGTGCCCGAATTTCCCTGGGATCGTGTTATAGAATTTGAGAAAACTTTGGTCTGGGATTAAGCTTAATAAATTAAGCGTAAAAACAACAAAAACCAACTAACAGGGGTGTAGGTAGAATTTATAAATATAAAAATAGAAATTTCCAAGTAATTTTTAGGGATTTACAAAGGAAATTCTTAAGTTTTTCTATAATAATAATAATAAGAAAAAAACTTAAAATTAAAATTAAAATTTTCTAACCCTTAAAGACAACAAAATAACTAACTGTGACTGAATTCAAATAAATTGCGAAACAATTTCATTTACTAATTTTTGTTTGTTTAAAAGAAATTTCATTATAAGTTAAAAACCAGAATATATTTATAAATAATAAAACAAAAACAACCACATTATTAATTTAATATATAATTTTAAGTTAATATAAGTTATTTAAACTTGATCAAAGAAAAATATTACAACGAATTAATTAAATAATTGCAATATTTTCCACAATATTATTATATACAAATTATTTAATTAATTTGTTTTTATTTTTCGTTTATGCATTTTATCAGCGTCGTATTTAAACAATATTAAAAAAAAAACAAACATATATTTTAAAGTAATTATTATAATTAGAGCTATTTATTTTTAACAAATGACAAGAAAACAGCAAGTAATAGTAATTTATAGAAAACTGAAATTAATAAAATTATTGATATTAATTAAATGATTGATTTATTGTTGTAAACAATCCACTATTTGATTAAAATAATTTTTACACGCAAAAAATGTGTGTTTTTTCTTCATTAAATAATAAGCGGCATTTACTAGACTTTAAAGTAATTAATTTTATAAACAAATAATAATAATATTTATACAATATATTTATATAAACATAATAATATCGAATAAACTAAACGAAATCATGTAATAATTGCATTTGCAAAATTTTATGTTTAAAATTTATATTTATACGAACTTTTTTTTAATAAAAATCTTTAGAAAAATAATTTCGAAACAAATCTTTGGTATTAAACAAAGGGGTAAGGGGGTCATAATTCAAAAAACAGAGTTTCAAAAAAATTTGTTTGAAGTGATTAGTATTGCATTGTTCACATAAAGTCTGGACGTATAAATGTTTTAATATTTATTTAACAAAAAAAAACGGTTAAATAATTTGGAATAATTTGAACAGTTAGGGATGCTAAACGGGACTGGATTTGAAAATCCCGGAATTCGGATTTTAAAACTGTAAAAATGATTCGGAATTTTTGTTTCTTATTAAAACAAATTGGTTTATTAATAATAAAAAATAAAAACGAGCGGCTTCGCTCGGTATTTACTAATGATTTGTATTTCATATAGAATGAAAAGGAGGCTTTGGTCTCAGTTCTTCAAGTTTCTTAAAAAAATGTCTCTTATTAAGAAAAATGAAAAGTGAATATGAGGCAGTAAAATTTAGTTCTATGAGTTTTCATAAAATTGTCTCATACTTAAAAAATGAGTAGTGAAAAGGAGGCAATATATTAAAAACTTAAAATTTCCGAGTTTTACTCGGAATTTTTGATTTTTTTTTTCAAAGAATTTCGAATCGAATAAAAAAAATCAGCCAAATCGCTTCATCCGTTCTCACGTGATGCCATTACATACATGGACCATTTCATATGTATATAGATAAATATGTTTAAAAATAAACATTTTCAGTCCTAATAGCTATAATTTTTAAATTTACTAAAAGTTTATAAAGCAAATCTTGTATTTTATAAACCATTAATAATGGAAAAACATAATAAGATTACTCGTACATTGAAAAGTAGATAGAAAAAAATAATATGTATGTCATTCTACATAAATATATATTAATTAAAAAGCAATATAAAAAAGCTTCTTAAAATATTAAGGCATCTAAAGTAAAGAGAATCCTTTACAATCAACGTCTGTGGACAAAATTTTTATCAAATTATTGTATGCTTATTGCATTTCTCACCCATCAAAAGAAATAATTATGCATGCATATTTCTTATTCAATACCTATTTGATTTCATATCATTACGGACATTGTTGTGGTGGGCTTTTACATATTTCAATTACATTCATTATTTCGGTTGTTTCGCAATCAATAAAAGGAATTTCATTCATTTCTAATAACAAATATTTATATTTTGAAGGATCTTGATTTATTCGCTTAATATGCAATCACTTTTTGATATCTCTGTGAGCTTAAGTAAAAGTGCAACATCGGCAGAGATTTATATCACTGCGACAAACGCCTTCACTGTTACTTTAATCGGATTCAAAATGACAACTATTTGTTTAAGTAAAACAAGTTTTTCGTCTGTCTTCTGTTGAGCTTTAAAATCAATTAAAGCTTTTTTATAGGAATATCTAATTCTAAAAACCATAGACACATCAAATAGTGCGTTCGAGTTTGGTAATCCAAAATTAATTTTAATTCTTTCACCTTTATTTCCTCAACATTTATTTCGCATTATCTGGATTTTCGAATTAAAAATAAAATTAACATAACGTAATAAAATTTAAAAGTATTCATCAAGTATAAAACATGTAACATTGTTACTATTAACGACTGCTTACAGATAAGTAAGTATTTTGTTAGTAAATATACCCAGCTGTATAAATTGCTAGGGCTTTCATTTGTAGGCCTTAAAGAAAGACATGTTTAAACATACTAAAATATTCGATACTCATTCCACTATACCATCTCTCAGAAGGTGTTTCATACACATTTAAAATTGCTTTTAAAAGAAGGTCAACAAATCATGAGTTAAATATCAAATATGATTGATTTTGCAATTATGCCTATATATCGTCACTACAACAAACTTAATTTTTCTCACTTTGTTATAAGAGTAATAGAAACCTGTATAAATTTAGTCTTTTATGAAAGCTTGTGGTGTAAAGTACGCGTGAAACATGGCTTATATACAATATGATTAACTTAAAACCCTTCTTTAAAGTCTTATGCTGAATTCATTAAAAATATGTTCCTTAATAATAGTATTTATTTATCAATTCATTAATTAAGCCTCGAACATCGAATATTTAATAATGCATTTAGCTTTGTAAATTTAATTAAATTTATGTATTTTGTTTTGACAGTTTTAAATTAATAACCACAGCTTTGTAAAAGGTTGTACCAAAAAGCTAAATACACAATGTAGCAACTTATGGGTCGATTATGTATAGCAACCAAACTGGAGGAGTTGGGTTGCCAATAGGCAACGCAACTGTCATGCAAGTTGTTATTATGTAAGACAACTTTCGTGTTTAATCTGTTTTTCGAATTTTCGAGTAGCAAACAAACATTTATATGTTAAAAATGTAAATAGTTTAACAACAAAATAACTAACATTTAAAATTTACCACTTAGATAAAAATCAAAGCAACCACAAATTCTCGGTTGCCATGTTCGGCAACTGAAGTTAACAGCTTGCAGGTGTCAGTTGCCATGTGTAATATGTTTTTAGCAACTGTCAACTCCACTGAGGTTCGGTTGTCTTCCGTAATCGATCCATTAGCAAATGGATTTTTGCAGAACATTTTTAAACTCTTATATCTCCACTCAAAAGTTAACTATTGATTCTACGTTTATCCATTTACCTACATGATTTTAAGTTTCGCCATTTATCTTCAATCATGGTTATTTCATTATTATTTTAACAACCGAACGATGCCAGATTAATAAGAGCATACCTAATTGTACGTAAAATATTTTTTAAATTAAAAAAAGAAAGCCTTTAAAAAGCTGTTTTAAAAATAAAAAAAAGTCTAAAAAAGCCAGAAGATACAACATACGACTAAATTTATCCTCAAAAATGCTAAACTGGCAACACTGATCGCTAAACTATTTTGCCTATTCATTTTTAGGGGAAATCAGTTTTTACTCTTACATAAAATTATAAAAATTAAGTAAAAAAATAATTTATTTTTACAATTTATACAGATATTATGTAGAACAGGAAACCCTAAAAAAACTTTTAAAAATATTTATTTTTATTTAGTTATTGTTGTATTTGATTAATAAGCATCAAAATTTTATGGTCACAAAAGTATTTTACTTTTGAATATGTATTTTTATTCGACCTTTATTATTTCAATTATTACTAATTTTTCAAGCTTAAGGTCTTTTTTTTTTAAATATAAAAAACTTTTTAACGTTTATTTAAATCCAATATTTCGGCACTTCCTTATTAAATTTGTTATAATTTGTTAAAAATTGTAAAATTAAGAAAGAAAAAAAAAACCCCTGACGAAGGCACTCAAGGAAGTGCCGAAATATTGGATTTAAATAAACGTTAAAAAGTTTTTTATATTTAAAAAAAAAAAAAGACCTTAAGCTTGAAAAATTAGTAATAATTATTTTACTTTTGTTTAATTCCTGTTAAGTATTTTTATTAATTTTAAATGAAATTTTTTATTTATTTTGTTAAAAAGATACGTGTTATACATAAATTGTTATTATACATATATATTTTATATATATATATTTTGCCCTCGGTTATGAAGACCTTTGTGTTAACTCTCCAATGAGTGAGAAGGTCCCTGCGGACCTTTTTATTTTCAAACTTAAATTACTCCTTGATGGTCCATGGGAAGTATATCCAAGGAAATTTTATCTGAAATCATCTAAAAAAAAGTTCAAGCCGATCCGACCAATAGTTTAGTTTCTATTGAGATTTAAAGGTGTTTAGTAGGGGAACGTGTGTCCTCTGGGCCTTGTACTAAAGTTTCAAGAAATCATTAATAAATGCACTTTGTTTTACCTTGTTTTATTGTTTGTACACATCACAAACGTGTTCTTTGAATTTTAGTTACTTTTTGGATGATTTTTTTGTGGCTTCCCTAAAACATAATAAACTTTTCGTACTTTTTTGAATTTTTTTTTACCTGTTTTATGTTTGAACACATCATAAACATGTTCTTTGAATTTTAGTTACTTTTTGCTTTTTTTAAATAGAAATTAAAAATTAAATAAAAATTTCATTTACATTCATTATAAATGTGTAATTAGTAAATAGTAGGTAATAATGCAAAACAAACAATGGCATTTTAATATAAAATTTCATACAATAAGCAACGGATGACTCACTCATTGGAGGGTTAAATATGCCGAAAGGAAAAGAATTATTAAACTATTTCAGTAAAAGTATTTTAACGGTAAAAGTAATTGAGCTGAAATGGTACTTTAGGCATTACGGTAGCTTAACGGTTACGTAAGCCAACATATGTAGGTAATTGTGGTTGAGCATGCGTATATCACGCAAACATTCCAATATAAAAAAAATACGAAATAAAATTATGATTATTAAAAACTTACCCAAAACTTCAGCATTTATCACAATATTACAGCTGTACATAGGACTAACTAAACGTTGCGGTTGATTTTGGAAAGCTTGACGACAGGCTTCTTTAGAAGCTGTTAAAACTTGGCCTAAAATGAAACCGCAAATAGAATCAGAACTAAATTATATAATTTAAATTATATTTTTATTCAACAACTTACCCGAAAACGGACCATAAGACTTCGAATTCAACTCTTCTGAAGTCTCAACACACCACTCCAAGACCACAAAACAAACACCTTGCATGGGCTCTTCACACAGAGGACCAGCCGAGGTAGTCAATTGAAAACCATTAACAAAGGAGCTGTTGTAATCACGTCTTACATCAGTTTTTTTCTTTGCCTCCAAATCATCGCCAGAATTTAATAAAGGCCACAAAAAATTGGGATGCTCATAATCGCTTAAGTTAAGCAAAATATTAGAGCCACAATGACGAGGCCCCATGGACCATATACGCTTAATTAATTCTTCGCTGGAGAGTGTAGTTAGGCCGTTGGTATCGAAGTCTTTAAAGGCTGTTAAAAGTTGTGACTTTATTTGCTGCAGCAATTGCATGGATTTTTCTGATATATTAGAGGATTTTGCAGTACTGGAAAACTCTTTAATGAAAGCTTGATATTTTTCTATTATATCTACTACAGTTTGTGGCAAAGGCAAGGCTATAATTTTAAGTGTGCACAATTTATTTAACGTGGGCATGGTGACAATTTTCTTGGAAATATCTTTGTCTTCGGAAGTTTTTACTATGGCTTCATTAACCATATCGACAGTAGCTTCGGGCACTATGGTCTCACGGAATGATACAATAGGTTTGGACACATTTACTTTAATTTTGGCATAACTTTCCTCCAAATCATGAACGCATTTCTCTACATGAACTTCTCCCAGAGTGGTGATGACATGTTCTCCTGTAGGCTCTACCGAAACTTGTACACAAGCATCGGCTTGATTGAGCAGTTTTAGGCCTTTAACTAACTTAGGCATTTCGGAAGGATTTACCGGTTCTATGGCTACACGCAAAATCGGTGTAGCCATGACACTAAGTTCACTAAAGGAAGTGCAATACATGGTGTTGCTTAAAGTGCCAGTTTTAGCAATATCTTGTTCTAGACCTCCTATGCCTACAATATTACCGGCAGGTACTTCATCAAGGGCCTGTAATTCACCACCCATAAATAGATATAAATCACCAATAGTAACTTCATTTATATAGGGCGAATCCAAGGAAATGTAACTATTCAAAGAAAATGTCAAATTTAAAGTATGTTTAATTATATATTTATAATTATTAGACTTACTCTTTATTTCTGGGATCGTGTTTAGGTGCCAGATTATACAATTTCATACCTTTTTTCAAGGTGCCACTAAAGATACGGGCAAAGGCCACAAATACATATTCAGGCCTTTCATCTTCCTCCTTCTTCTCTAAGGCCTTTTGTTTTTCCTCTTCCTCTTGTTGTTGCTTTTCTTCCGTGGACATTTGTTCTACTCCGGCCGTAATGCGTTCAACCTCCGAAGTTTGAGCTGCCAACTGTTTGCGTTCCTCGATACGTTTGCGAACTTCATCGCGTCTGGCCTGCAGCTCTTGATCGGTTAAACGTTTTGGTTTATTTTGCGGCAGTTGTGTTACATGTACTGGTGCCATTTTCGAAACAAACACTATAATGTTTTGCGATTGGGCGTCACATTTTCTGAAGACGTCTTTTAGAGCCAACGTTTCGCTGGCATAAGTATTTAAATCGACATTTGGAGGATAGAGCAGACGTTGGGCTCTTTCGTCGATAATATTATTTGGAGCCGGCACATGTTTTACCACCATTTCCAGAATTGTGCGATCAATGGGTAACCATTGACCCAAGACCGTTTTTATTTGTGCTTTCGGGTCACCGATACGTAAATCTCGAGCTAGCAGTTTAATGCCTAGTTTTTCGGCGATAACTATTTGTAAGAGACGGATGAGAATATTTAATACATTAGGATTTTAAAAGAATTATATAACTTCAATTTAAAAATTAAAATTATTTATAGAATTTATGCAAATTTTACAGCAGTTTTTTTAGTAAAAAAAATAATGAATTTTGATGACACAATGTTTTTTTTTTTTATTTCGTTTTGTTATTAACTATCACAATAAAATCTTTACGTACCAGACGTTGTCTACTGTAAATTTATTTATGTAGTTATTTTTGTTAATAATATAACATTAATTTTTTTTATATATAAAAGTGAAACAAATTTATATTTAATTCAAAAATATACAATTTTAACCGTTGCTTACGATTACGGCGTTGCCAACTATAAATAATTATAAACAGCTGTCTTTTGTGTATTGAACGATGGACAACAGTATTAATGCTATCGATTATTTTAAGACCTAACATCACTAACGATAACATACAATAAAGAGGAGAGAGAGAGAAAAGGAAACAGCTGACAATTACTTCATATTTTGTAAACAAAATATTCCGCAAAAAATACTGGACAACATAACATACAAATATATTTAAGCACAAAAACGAAATCACATTAAAAAAATGCATTAATATGTCGTATACAATACAAGAAAAAATTGGAATTATTGACCTGCTGCAAACGGAAAGAAATAATATTACGATTTTGTATCAATTAGCCAAAAGTGTAACCAAAAATGTGATCAATGTGCCCACGGAGACAGGTGAGTTAATAATACATATTTTCAAGCAAATTTATAAATAAAATATGAAAATTCCTTACAGATGCCTTGAATAATATATTTCTGCATATACCGGATTGCAGAACACTTTTAAGCAAGCGTCTGATTACCAAAGAAATTCTCTTCAAATATTTACACAAAAAGAAAGTGCCATTGACGGCGGACTTCACCAAAACCTTACTGGTTAACAAAGTTATAGACTATTGGTATCAATTGTATGACTCCATGCACACACAAAATAGTTGCACTGCTGTAAAAAACTACGAATCAAATCAACCAGATACGATTTCCAAAAATGATCATTTATCAACAGCATCTTCCACCTCGACATATGTTCTAGAACCCTCTGAATTTCCCATACACTTGTTGGCACGTAAATTTTCGGAATGGTTTTTCGAGAATTATAACAATAATACTTTAAAATTAAATGACTTTTGGTCGGATGCAGCATTATTATTGCAAATAACCGCCAATGATGGCATAGATGATCACATGTGTAGTGATTCGGAAAGTATATTGCAAACGCTTGTGGAAACTCGTCAACGTTTTGGTTTTTATTTTAATCCTAATCTTACACATGCCGGTGTACAGGGTCGCATGGATGTTCATGGTTTGGTTTTGGTTTTGGCCTGTGGTACGCTACACACTGAAACGGATTGTGTTGGTGTTTTTGAATGTGTATTTGGTCTCCTTAGAGATCCATTCGCTGAGAATAATTGGAAAACGAAAAATATTAAATTAATTCTGCGGAGTAAAGGAGCACCCGTTATGCCGTCGCTGGAAGAAAGTGATACTTTAAAGGAGGCTTTGGAATTACCTGTGCCGAGCGGTGAATTAACGTAATAGTTTCAAAATGCATTAATTTCTGTATAAATATTACTTAATTTATTTAAATAAATCAATAAAATGAAAAATATTAATAAAATAAGAAAAAAAACTAGCTATATTGCTTCATGTACATATACCTACATATATGGGATAATAATCAGGCATGTTATGGGGATCGAAATCGAAAACAAATCAGTTTTCGAAATACATTATTACAACTTGCCTCTAATGTTCCTAATAGTAAAAGGTATTATTTATTTTTATTTACTATAATTAAAATTACAATAAATCTTAAGAACTAGAGCAATAAAGTGACCTTTAAAATTTTTCGTTATTACAACCTCCTTGTAAAATAAAATAATTTTTTTCTAAAATATGGCAATATTTGTTTGTGAAAAAAATTCAAATTCAACAGTCTGACTGTATTCAAAAATATTCTCCAGGTTATTAATATAAATCAAACGTCTGCTTTTCATTTTTGTTAATCAAATTACATGGTTTTTTAAGTATTTTTGACAGTAGTACATTATTTTACACAAATAAAATGCCTGTTGTTTCTGTTTTGTGTTGTATTTGTTATCGATTTGCACTCACCTTGTATAGTTGCACCACGATCAAATTATTTATTGGCAAAACAAAATTAAAATTAATTTATTTTTCATGAAGTTGACATTTTTTCCAGAACATATGACAACTTCAAATAATAAACCTCACTATAAAATTTAAAGGCAAGATGATCTTCCCTTTAGCTTATCGGTCGGTTTTAGATTAAAGTAAACTTATAATAACCAAATACCTACTTCTTATTTGTCCGATAACATCATACCTTTAACTATTGCCAAGTTGTAATAATGGGCATTAATGCATTTATAATCTAATTTTTAAATTTTTTGTTTTAAGATTCTCTTTAGTAGGCCATTTTTATTTTATGTGATAAAAGTTTGTCAATACAGAAATACTATTACGAAAAAAATTGACTTCTAAAACTCATTCGTTTTCGAATTCCATCACATGCCTGAATACCTACATATATGTAAATTGACTCGATTTTTACTATAAATATTCAGTATAGACGACTGTAAAACTCTTGAGTCGAATTGAGTTAAAACTATGTATAGGTATTAATTTCAAATTAGAATGCAGAAAACTTTTTGTTAGAAACAAACAATTCCCAATACCTACCTAAGTATAAAACTTTTCTAATAAGAATTTTTACCAAAAATTATAATCTTTCCCATACCTGGTATTTTCTCTTTATCCTTACGCACAGCAATGGTGTCATACAAACTCCAAATATTATCTAGCACAAACTGCACAAACATTGGCTTCTTAGCCTTCTCTTGGGCACCAGCAATGGCACATTTCTTCTTAGCATTATAGAAAAAATCACCCCACAAAACTTGTTCCAAATCTTCGACAGACATTTCTAGTTTCTCGGCATAAGTGGCAGCAAAATCTCTGACACCAAAAGCCCAACCATCATAGGCAGAGCAGAACACAACATTACCCGACGCTGGCGAAAAATACAAATGTGAATCATCACTATCTTCCAAAGCGGATTCATAATTATCCTTATGTGTAATATCCTCTTTAGCCAAAACATCAGAGGCAAATATGCTGCCCAAAACGGCATTGACTTGTTCCAGTACTTGTGTTATATGGAAATAAGCATCCAAAGGTGTCATTTGCTTCTCCATAATAAGACGATCGATTTTATTTAAAACCAATACTGGTTTTAATTGCTCTACATAAACTTGTTGCAAACAGACTCTAGTCTGAGGACAAACACCTTCAACCACATCTACCACAACAATGGCGCCATCACACAATCTCACCGCTGTAGAAACTTCACTGGAGAAGTCCACATGCCCAGGTGAATCAATTAAATTAACCAGAAAGTTCTTATGATCAACTACACTTTGATAGAACAAGGAAATACTACTACTTTTCATAGTTATACCCCGTTCCTGTTCATCTTGTCGATTATCCAAGTAGCGTAATTTTCCCGCCATGCGTTGCGAGATAATGCCATTGCTGGCCACTAGTGAATCGGCCAATGTAGTCTTGCCATGATCAACATGAGCCAATATACAAATATTGCGCACGCGTTCGATATTGTTTTGCAAATTTACTAAATCTTTGGTATCAACGATTGGCATTTTAAAACCGTTTACTTTAACTCTTTTTTAAGGACAAAAGAAAATACACAAACACTCACGTAAAAAAGGCGCGAAATTGTTAAATGAACGTTTTTAACGGACGCGAATTGTAAACTTAAAACACAAACTTTACGTTAAACCAATTGCTTACAGTACCGCACGTGTGACTGTTTTGTTTATGCCTGTTCATGAAATTATATGTTGTGCCAGCTGCTTTTTGTTTATATTGTGAAATTCAATCTAATTGGTAATCATTCACAATGAGCTGTAAACAAAGCTCGTAGGAACAGAGCTTGCATTGCGGTAAAGTTTACAAACTGTTATATATATTGGAAAAGAATTTTTTCTATATCACAAATTTTTATTTTTTAACCAATCGTTTCTTAAAAACTTGTTTTAATCTATCCAGAAAATGGGAGAAGAAATTATACCAGATATAAATAATAATAACTTATTAAAATATTGTTACGTTTTTACCTTTCAAAAACGGTGACGCTTTTTAATTGCAAAATAAAAGCTCGTAGGAACAGATCTTGCATTGCGGTAAAGTTTACAAACTGTTATATATATTGGAAAAGATTTTTTTCTATATCACAAATTTTTATTTTTTAACCAATCGTTTCTTAAAAACTTGTTTTAATCTATCCAGAAAATGGGAGAAGAAATTATACCAAATATAAATAATAATAACTTGTTAAAATATTGTTACGTTTTTACCTTTCAAAAACGGTGACGCTTTTTACTTGCAAAATAAAAGCGTCAAGTAGTTTGAAGGAAATATAATCAGTCTTTATTTATTAAAATGTACACAACAGCAATTGTAAATGAACACTCTGACTTTTAGACACTTATATTACGGTTTAAGAACACACTAAAATTACTGTTTAAGAACACTTTGATGTTTACCAACTCAACAATTTCTGGGTGGTTCGGAGCTAAGATAATAGAATGTTCGTGTCTGGAATATTCAGTCGTTAAAACTTAATGTTGCCATATTGCTCACCTATTTTAATAACAATAATGTATATAAATTAAAACTTCTACAAATGCTAAACAAGTTCTATGTCGATAAACATGCTGGTTGATAAAGATGTTGTATGCGGATAAGCATACCGATCGTTAAATTTAAATACAATTTCGTAACTATGTATATTATAATATTTTTAGTTAAAAAATTATTTTGCATAGTTGCCTTCTAAAATTTATTGATGTTATCATACAGCAGAACAAATGCACAGGAAACTAAGCTTTATTTAAACTATTTGAAGCTTTTATTGCAATTAAAAGAAATTCGGTTTATTTAAAGGAAGTAAATCACAAGTTTTTAAGAGGCAAAAACGTAACAATATAGTAAAAAAAATCAGTTTCTGAAATCCTAATTAACTAAACTTAAATCTTTCGTTTTTGTATTTAGCCTCAAAATCATTTAATTCGAAATAATAATTATAATTGTTCGATAATTCAACCATCTTTTAGATGCATATTTAACAATCAGATGGATATCAGTTTCAAATACTGGAATTCCAATTTTTTATGCAGCAATATGATAAAATTCTACCAAATGACTCGTGGTAGTACTACGGTATTAACTAATCTAAAATATACCAAAAAAGTACAATTGTACCATGTTTGCCAACTCTGCTTCAGATTCCATTAAACAGCTGCTTTGTTCAGTCACAATAACATAGTTTGACATTTTCTAATCGTACACAAGACATCTCTGCTCATAGTTGACGTTTATCTGCATTTAGTCACTTCTTTCCATCGAAATTGTCCACGTTTTCGAAAGCTTTTTTTGGGATTGGTGTGTACGAGAAAAAGTAAACAAAATGACTTCGTTAACTCCCGAACAGAAAAAGGAATTGATCACCCGTAACCTTCAGGAAACTTTGGGTGATGATAAACTCAATGCCATACTTAAGGAGCGTGATTTAAAAATCTATTGGGGTACTGCCACCACTGGTAAACCTCATGTTGCATATTTTGTGCCCATGTCAAAAATTGCTGACTTTTTGAAAGCAGGATGTGAGGTGAGAAAATTTCAAAATATGTTCAATTTTATATATTACAATCTGTAAATCAAATACCATTTATGCAAGTCCGCAGCAGTAAGGGTTACTTTAATTTCATGAAATTAATAATTATTGGTGTTTTGCAGCAATTAATTAGCACATACGTACATACATACATATGTAGGTACACACCATTGAATGTGGCACTCATTATGCACAATTATAAACAAAAACTATGTTTCTAGGAATTTAAGAAAGTAAATAAGTAAACATAATATGTTCATATTTTTTGATTTAGTTTTTGTGTAAACTAATAAAATGTGTACCTCATTTATCTAATGCGTAAGCAATCCGCAATCTTTGCTATATACATATGTACTCACATTGTGCTATGAAAGCGAATTTATGTCGATTGGTGTACTAAAATGTGCGTGTTATGCGATTGTTTTTGAGCGCTACAATCGACATCACAAGTAATCTTTTGTATAAAATAACTGTGTATTTATTACTCTCTTAAAAGAACAATGTACCTATATTACCACTAAATTTACTTAATTTCCAATAACAGTTTGTATCTTAAACTTCCAGGTCACCATTCTTTTTGCCGATCTTCATGCCTATTTGGATAACATGAAGGCACCATGGTCTCTACTGCAATTACGTACCCAATACTATGAAGCCGTCATTAAAGCCATGTTGTCGTCGATTGGTGTTCCTCTAGATAAATTGAAATTCGTAAAGGGTACCGACTACCAACTATCAAAAGAATACACTCTCGATGTGTACAAACTAAGTTCAGTGGTTACACAACATGATGCCAGAAAGGCCGGTGCTGAAGTTGTTAAACAAGTTGAATATCCTCTCTTATCCGGTTTACTCTATCCCGGTTTGCAAGCCTTAGACGAAGAATACCTTAAAGTTGATGCTCAATTTGGCGGTGTTGATCAAAGAAAAATCTTTACTTTCTCGGAGAAATACTTACCTCAGTTGGGCTATGAGAAACGTATACATTTCATGAATCCTATGGTTCCTGGTTTGGCTGGTGGTAAAATGTCTTCTTCAGAAGAAGATTCTAAGATTGATCTGTTGGATTCGCCCGCCAATGTTAAGAAGAAGTTGAAGAAGGCCTTCTGTGAACCCGGCAATACCGCTGACAATGGTTTGCTGTCGTTCGTTAAGCATGTATTGTTCTCCTTGTTCAAGGAGGGTGAAGGTTTTGATATTCATCGTGCGGCTGAAAACGGTGGTGATGTTACATTCAACAACTTTGCTGATTTGGAACAGTATTTTGGCGATCAAAAATTGCATCCTGCTGATCTTAAAGCTTCCGTAGAAAAATATATCAATAAATTGCTGGAACCAATTAGAAAAGCTTTCGAAACACCAGAATTACAGTAAGTACTAGTCACAAAATAATGGGTGGTATTATTAATTCCGCACGGAAAGGAAAACTAAGCCGAAAGAAATATCGATTAATATATAATTAATTATACATACATATTTAGACATGTGATGGAAATCGAAAACGAATTAGTTTTAGAAGTCAATTTTTTCGTAATATTTCTGTATTGAAAAACTTTTATCACATAAAATATAAATATATTAGGCTACTAAAGAGAATCTTAAAACAAAAATTTTAAAAATTAGATTATAAATGCATTAAAATGTATTTCCAAAACTGATCCGTTTTCGATTTTCATCACATGCCTGATTAATTATTCATTCCTGCGGCATTCCGCAATACTGTCTGTGTAGAGATGATACCGCAAAAAGAAAAAATACCTCAGCAACGGAATGAATAACTTCAAATTATGCTTCCGCACAAAAAATTTCTTTCCGCATTCGCGGAACGGAATATATAATTCAACCCAATATAACTATATTATCTAATAATTTTTTTAGACAACTCAGTGCTGCTGCTTATCCACCGCCAGCTAAATTTAAAGGTGGTAATGCCGCCAATGCTGCAGCTCTCGAGGAAGATGGACCCCATCGCTTGGATATACGTGTGGGCAAGGTGGTTGAGGTACAGCGTCATCCTGATGCTGATACTTTGTATGTGTTAAAGATTGACTTGGCTGAAGCTGTACCCCGTACTATTATTAGTGGTTTGGTGAAATTTGTTACTGTCGAAGAACTTGACCAACGTTTGGTGGCTGTTTTGTGTAATCTTAAGCCCTCCAAAATGCGTGGTATTCTGTCCGAAGGCATGGTTTTATGTACTTCAAAGTAAGTTCTTTTTTATTATTTGGGCTTAAAACAACATAATTTATTAATTTGTATTTGTAGTGAAGATCATACTGTGGTAGAGCCCATTATTGTTGCTGCCAATGCAGCTCCTGGTAGCCGTTTGGCATTCGAAGGCTACAGTGGCCAACCTGATGAACAATTGAATCCCAAAAAGAAAATTTGGGAAAAACTTGCTGCTGACTTCAAGACAAATGGCGATGGTGTGGCTGTATGGAAAGATAATTTCTTATTGACTCCTGAAGGCGAAAAACTTTCAAGCAAATTAACCAATTGTTGCATTAAATAGATGATTTTGGTAACGCGATATTATGAACAAAGGCATTTAGTTTAATTACCACATTCTTTAATTTATTTTGAAACGTCTCTTAAGTATGTAACACATTTTGATATTTGTTTTTTTTTTTTATTATTTTTGATTTTTTTTTACTTTTGGTAAAAAAGGCTTAAACTTAAATATAATTATTTATAACTGCCTAAACAACATGTAAACTTTACATTTTAAGCGTTTTATTTACAAATTAATAAGTTACAATTTAGTAACTAACACTTTTATGCAGCCTTTTTGGTTTCAGTTGTTTTAGTTCCATTTTCTAAAATATCTCTTAATCTCTGCACTACCACTTGTTGTCCTAAGATTTCCATCATTTCTGCTACGCCAGGACCTTCCTGAAAATTTTGAATTTTTTTTTTTACCAATATCGTTTATTAACATTATTATGTAGTCACTCACTTTTAAGCCACTTAAAGCTGATCTTAAACATTTCATTAGTATAGGAAATTTTATATTTTCCTGTTCACTAAACTCTTTTAAAACCGTATTTAAATTATTCTTATTAAAGTCTGCTTTACTTATTATTTCAATTGTGGTTTCAAGTTGATCTGTTAAATAAATATGATATTTAATGTTTTGTGTAATTTTAGGAGTAAATAATGCAGTAGATATTTTATCATAAAGTTTATTACCTGTACTTATATCTTTTGGATTGAAATTTGTAGGTTTAACCCAAAGAAAACTTAATTTTGGTGATGTTAAATCTTTGATGAAAGTTAAACGCTGAACTGACCATTGCAAAACACTTTTTATATGATCAGTATTCAAATCCAGATTTGATCTAAAATAAAACAATTTCGTTTAAATATTTTGTATATTTTTCTAAAATTGAGAATTGATATTATTACAAAGTAAAATTTCTTCTGTTTTGCTGCAAGGATTCCTGAGAATCCCAAGCCTTTTAGGTATGATTAGGACGTTTCTGTAATCGTATACAATGTGGCAAAAACCAGAAATATCTTCATAGCATTCAGTATTTATATGTACCAATTTTAATATAAAATTTACATTTAAAATTTGTGTTGGGTATATAAGATTCGGCACGGTCGAATAAAACAGTCTTCCTTGTACCTTTTTATTTTATTCTTTCTTCTTTAAAAATCACAAAACTAGAGAGTACTTACTCATTGAGATAGGTTTCCTTAATTAAACTTCTAACATTCTCCACCAGCTCCGTTGTAGAAGATTCCGATTCCAATAATTTAATAATATGCAAACGGTTGAAATCGTCTAAAACTATAGGATTTAAGCGGCTAGGGTGGGAATTCACTCTTTGAATATTAAACTAATTAAAGATATTAAGCTAATTTATAAAAAACGTACATATTTAAAATTTATGTATATTAAAAGTACAAACCTTTTCCGAAAGTTCAGATATATTATACACCTTTGGTTTACTGAACTGTTCATGAGGAAAGCCGCCACCGGCTGAGACTACGTAATTAACCAGAGCCGTAGGAAAATACCCTTTATCTCTACGCCAAAAATTGTTAAGCTAAAGCTTTAATAGTTAAATTTTGCTAAAACTTACCTAAAATGTTTAATACCAATATCACCTTGACGTTTACTTAACTTAGTACCATCTGCATTGACTAATAGAGGTAAATGTCCAAATTTAGGTGGTTGCCAACCAAAGGCTCTAAAAGTAACTGAAATTAGTTTTTAAGCTTGATTAAGATAACCATACGTTTTCTTACTTATATAATAACAAGTGTTTTGTGGTAGAAATTTGCCATTCAACACCACGAAAAACATGTGTCACAGCCATTAAATGATCATCAACAACATTGGCAAAGTGATATGTGGGAAACTGATCGGTTTTAATAATAACAGGATCTCCCTCATTATCACTTACATTATGAAGAACAGAGCCATAAATTATATCGTTAATAGGTTCCGCGTAATCGTCCAGTTTGAAGCGTATACAGTAGGGAGTTTGTTTTGCCAAATGTTCGTTGATTTGTTTTTCGGTAAGATGGCGACATTTATTATCGTATTTAGGTATTTGACGAGCTCGAACAGCTTCTTTGCGTAACAGATCCAAACGGCGTTCAGTGCAAAAACAACGATAAGCAGTACCATTTCCCAATAAGGTTTTAACTGAATCACTAAAAATATACATAATACTTTTTTTATATAACTTTTCTATATAAACATTCTTCTACTCACAGGTATATTTTAGTCCTTTGACTTTGTATATAAGGACCATAGCTACCACCAAATTTACCAGGACCTTCATCTATATCTATACCAGCCCATTGTAGATCTTCTATTAAAGCTTCCATGGCTCCTGGCACTAAACGTGTTTGATCAGTGTCTTCTATACGCAATAAAAATTTACCATTTTGGTTTTTAGCATATAAATAGTTGTACAATGCTGTACGTATACCTCCTAAATGTAAATAACCTGCAATGGAATATTTTATGTATATTAATTATGTTTTAAAGTAATTTAATAATAACATACCGGTAGGACTGGGAGCAAAACGCACTCTTACCTCTGATGAGGAAAATCTTTTAATAACAAAAATATGGAGAGATCTTTTATTGATAATTCTTTTTAACAGATGCATTTTTATTTATAACTTTAATTTATTTTTTCTTTAATTGCTGAGTTTTATTAAAATTATACTATTTGGAAGTTTTTTAATTAACCTTATTTTTTGTTTACATTAAACAGCTGTCATAACATCTGACTGGGAATTGTAAATAGTAGATTGACAATAGTCATTTCAGTGAGAATTAAAAAACGATTTTGGCACTATTCTTCTTGAAACTATAAGATTTTGCACAAACCTTTGTCACACTAGCAAAAATATCTTTTTTTAAGCTTAATACATATGTAAAAAATTGTCTCATTCGCAACTACTGTCTAGTGCAAATACCCATAGTGCAAATATACAAGGTGAGTGCAAATCGACAACAAATACAACAACAGGCATTTTGTTTGTATAAAATAATGTACTACTGTGAAAAATACTTGAAAAAGTATTACTTTTGACATAAGTAAATTGTAAACAAAGTCAGTCAGCTGGGCTACTGCACTCACTTTGTATATTTGCACCATGATCTTACCATATAAAAACCTATAATCAAACAATTTTCAAAATAATTATTCTTGATTTGAATTTCTATTATTTTACGTCTAAACCATTAATTATGGAGTATTAAAGTCCTACGCTTGTTTGTGAAAATGGAGAACAAAATCTTATATCTTTGTTTTTGTAAAAAAAATTAAATTTGTTTATATAAATCATTTTTTTAAGACAGATTGTGTTACAATTTCTTTGGATAAATATAATTTCTTTGATCCGTTATCTATTTTTTTTTAAATTCAAAGACCAAAATATACCAATAACTATTGTGAATTTTGATTTTATTCACAAACAACATTTACAATAGTATGGCAACATATAAAATCATCATGCATGCTTTGTTTACAAATTGTAAAAGGCAAAACAAAACAAAAGTAATTTCCCGGATTTTTACGTTTATTTCATAATTTTGATAAGAATTTGTTCAAGATTCATGAAAAGCAATGAATAATGGTTTTGAAGAATGGGTAAATGCTTGTTATTCGCATATAAAATCCTGTTTATTATATAAATATTTTTACATTTAGGGCGGTTATATGAACGCCAAAATTACCAAACTGGAAGAGCAATTTAGTGCCGCCAGTAATCCGTATAAGAAAACCGATTTATTTGCCGGTATATCCATATTTGTCAATGGCCACACCGATCCTTCAGCCGATGAACTCAAACGTATTATGATGATACATGGTGGTATTTTTCATCATTATGAGAGATCACATACCACATACATTATCGCCTCCAATTTGCCCGATGTTAAGCTTCGCAACATGAATACTAGCAAAATTATAAGTCCTCAGTGGGTGGTGGACTGTATAAAGGAAGAAAAAATCTTAGATTACACAAAATATTTGTTATATACAAATCAAAAGAAATCCCAACCCAGTATTAGTTTTATTGTGAAGAAAAAAGAGGAGCCAAACATAAGTATGCTGAGTAATTCTAAGGAGGTCGAGAAGCAACTGCAAGATAATTTAAAAAGTATAAATACTGGTTTACAAGATTTAAATGCCAAAATGAGAGAAAGTTTAACAAACTCCGCGGATACATCAAGTTCTAAAAAGGATATTTCTTTAAATGCTAGTTCGGCAAATTCTTTAAATGTGGCACGTACAGCTGTGGATCCCAAATTCCTAAGTGAATTTTATAATAATTCTCGTCTACATCATATAGCTACTTTAGGTGCTGGATTTAAACAATATGTTAGTGAGTTACGTGAACAGCATGGCTCGAATGGTTTTCCTGCACGTCAGAATTTGAAAAAGCGATTACAATGCAACAATGCTGCTGAAGTTGAGCCATTCAAAATGTCACGCCAGAAATCTTGTATCATGCATATTGATATGGATTGTTTTTTCGTTTCGGTTGGTCTGCGTACAAATCCCCACTTAAAAGGCCAGCCGGTGGCGGTAACACATTCTAAAGGTATGGATTGATATGTTCAAATAAGAAAATGTTTTGATATTGGCTATTTCATTTGCTCCCAATAGGGGGCTCAACGGCCACCGAAGTACCCGTTCACCCTAATGCTGATCGGCAAGTCGAAATGGAATTATTTGCCAAACGCTTTGAACAACATCTGCACAATAACATTCTCTCCGATAAGGTGCGTGGTGGTTTCGAAAATAAAATGTCTCTATCAGAAATTGCCTGTGCATCGTATGAGGCTCGTGCCAAGGGTATACGCAATGGCATGTTTGTTGGTCAAGCTCTGAAACTGTGTCCCGAACTTAAGACCATACAATATGATTTTGAGGGTTACAGGGAAGTGGCCTTTACATTATACAATACTATAGCCCAGTATACTTTAAATATAGAGGCTGTCAGTTGTGATGAAATGTTTGTGGATTTAACGGAAGTTTTAGAGGAGCTGAAGGTGGATGTAATGGATTTCGTGAAGGCCATCAGAGATGAAGTAAGGGAGAAAACACAGTGCCCTTGCTCAGCTGGTATAGGAGCAAACAAGTAAGTTTGTTAAATATTTTAAAGTTGCAATTATCTAAGAGATAATTCTTGTAGATTACAAGCCCGAATGGCCACCAAAAAGGCCAAACCAGATGGCCAATATTATTTACAATGCGAAAATGTGGAGGCATATATGTCGGAAATACCTATACAAGATTTGCCAGGTGTAGGCAGTAGTACGGCCTACACACTAAATGATGCCAATTTGATTACTTGTGCAGATTTACAGAAAGTAACTTTAACGCGTATACAAATGTTGGTGGGTAAAAAATTTGGTGAAACTTTGTATCAATTTTGTCGGGGCATTGATCAAAGAGATTTAACTTATGGTCAAATACGTAAATCTGTTTCGGCAGAGGTCAATTATGGCATACGATTCAAAACCTATGCAGAATTGGAAATCTTTCTCAAACAACTGTGTCAAGAGGTACACAATCGTTTGAAGGATATTAAGAGAAAAACTAAATGTGTCACTCTTAAACTAATGGTAAGAGCCAAGGAAGCACCTGTTGAAACTTCAAAATTCATGGGTCATGGTGTGTGTGATCATATTACCAAATCGGTGTCGTTATCAGAGCTTACTAATGATTTGGAAACAATAACACGCTGCATTTTGACAACCATGAAGGCTTTAAATTTACCGCCTCATGAACTGAGAGGCATAGGAATACAATTAACGAAATTAGATGATCCCATGGAACAGCAGGAAAAACCCAAAGAGAATATAATAAAGAACATGTTTTCCAAAGTGAAGGAAAAACAAAAGGAAGGTAAAGCACAAGATAATAAGGCAGACACCAAGATATTAAAAGAGCCAGTAAACGAAACCGACAATTTGAATTGCGAACAACAGCCTGATAAAAGTCCTGATGCTAAGAAAAGTCCGGAATCTAAGAAAACTGTTGGAACAAAACGCGGACGCCCGAAAGCTGCAGGCAGCAATAAGGATTCCAAAATCAAGACCAACATAATGGGTATGTTAAAAACTGCAGCAGCCAAACAGGCCCAACAAAGTACTAACAACAGCGAACAAGGTATACCAGAGGATATAGATCCTGAAGTATTTAATGTTTTACCTTTGGATATAAGAGAGGAAATTCTAAGAGAAAGAAGAAAAGCAACTAATTCCTCTAACAAGCCATCTATAGATAAACAAGCACCTGGCAAGAAAAACTCAAATCAAGTTTTATTAAACGAAAGTGATTTTCTACCCTCCACATCAAAGGCTGCTCAACAAAAACATGAGAAGAAGATACAACAAAAGAATCAAAAAAATTCTGAAACAAATCAACCACAATCTATGGATGTTGATCCAGAATTTTTGGCCGCTCTGCCACCCGAGTTGAGAGCAGAAATTGAACAACAACTTCAAAAATCTAGTGGACATGAACAAAATTATAGACCAGTAACTCCCCCGGCCGATGATAAGCAACAAGCGCAATCAAAACAGAATAAACAAAATTCCTTTGCGGCAGCTGATATAAGTTCCGATAATATTTTCACCCAAAACAATTGCATTGAATTACTTTTGGCCTGGCTGCAAAGCTGCGATGTACCTGAAAACTGTGATGTTGATTTAATGTGCTGCAATGCTCGAGAATTGGTAAGAGCTAAAGAGTTGGATAAACTATATGAGTCTCTGGTGTATTTGGGACGTTTGATAAAACAACAGAGATATTCAGAAAATGATTGTTCTTGGCATTTGGCTTTTAAGATGATATTAGAGGCAGTACAAATAGAAATGCTGCAAGTGTATAATGGCAGGAAGTTGTATTTACCAGTAAAATTAATATGTGATAAATGTAAAATTTAAAATGGCAATAAAAATTAGATATGATCTACTAGTTTTTTTGTTAAAGCAATATGAGGAAGGAGCTGTGTAGGGGTGATTAATCAACAGGGCAACGTAGTGTGCAAAGTCTTGTTATAAAATTTGTAAACAAATATCGTTTATTGTAAAATATTTTAATAGCTCATGCTTCTACTTAGAAATTAGATTCGATTCTATTATTAAAAATATACGAAAAAATGTTGAGCAGTTTATGATTTAACTTTATACAAAATAAAATTTCACAAGTGAAATTGTCACAACTTTTTTTTTTGCTCATAATTAATAATTATTTTTAAAACAATATTAATCTTTAAATGCAAGAAAAACATCTGCTTTTCAGGTCTCAAAGGAAACAAATGAAAGCTAAAAACAAATATGTATGTCTAACTAAAATTATCATCAATCTCCAGCAGCTTGTTATTTCTGTTGTATTTTGAACATAAAATATCATCATCATTCATTTATTATTAAATGCATTGTCGCCTCTTTAAACCACTTTTGATGGTTTCTGATGATCATGTTGTGATGGTGTGGTTGTTGTTGTTGTTGTTAGTATAGTTACTTATACGCTTGTATCTTGTTACGATCTACTCTTTATATGAAAACTTATTTAAAGATTTTTATAATTAGTTTCATCACGCCACATCAAACGGAAGTAAACCCACATTTTACCTGCTTTTACTGGTATAAACAGATGCTTTACGCAGTCTCCCAACATGCATTTGTTTATAGATATGTGCTTGTGTTTAGCTGAAAATGATAAATCGTTTAAGTTATTATGATCTTTTTTGAATTAAATGTTGTTTCTCTAGTTTAAAAGTGTAACAAGTTTTTTGGAATGAGGCGTAGCAGTTTATAATGTGAAGTTTAAAAATCTATATTCAAATATTTAATTAATCTGAAATAAACTTTTCATATTTTCAATTCGAAAGGATATTAATATTGCAAAAAAATTTAAACATCTTAAATCAATTAAAACATTTTAGAATTTCCACTTATGTTAGTACATAAAGTAAATGTTGCAACTACTTTAATGAAAGTTGACCTGAGATTTATGACTCGATCGTTTCCAAATCAGTGTTAGATATGACATTTTGGATAAATGCTAAAAATTTTATTTTAATTGTTGATATGTTATTAATTGTGAAAAAGTTTTCTTTTAATACTTTATGGTGACAAAATTTAAAAAAAATATTTAGAAGCTTCAATAAATATAACGATTAAATACCTAACGAAACAGCTGTTTGTAGCATTAAAGAAGGTTTAATAAAACTAACACTTGTTTAAATAATTTTTAATGGTCATGAATATTTCAACAAAAATTTGAAAAAATACGAAATATATTCTTAAACGAAATATATTTCTCGATTTTAATCAAACCAATATTAAATTTGTCAAAATTTCGATTCGAAAACATTAATTATTCCTCTGGATCACTATTAAAAGATCAAGAGCCTATTATATGTATAATTCAATATATAAAACGATTTTTAGTGGGGAATATAATTGATCACAGATTATCCTTCTTTTTCAATTTAGACCACTTTAGAGCGTATTTGATAATTCCATATAAAAAATCGATTTTTGTTGAGAAGTATAGTGATCACATATAATTAGAGTCCGACTGAGTATTCGAGTATAGCCAATTTTTGGCCTAATCCGAAACTGAAACTTTTATAAATGAAAAACATAGATTATGGAATTTTAAAGGTTATACGCGTTTTAAATATAATTAATAGAACACACAAATTTATATAATTGTAAAATATATAAGAATACGGAAAAACTGTTTCTTTAAAAAAATTTGTCAGTTCAAGATGGAGTAGTGTCGGTGCATTAGGGCACCTTAAAATTATCTAAAAACATTAAAAAGCTAAAATAAATAATCTTTTTTTTTTGGAAATTAATAGTATATTTTAAAAGTATCGGTTTTTTTTTTGATTAGGCCGAATATTAGTTTCGGTTGCAGTCAAACTCTACAGATTATCATTTTTAATTAACATACATATGTACTTAAATGTTTTAAATAAATAATATTTTAGTATATACACAGTTAGGGACTTGAGTCTTCATACATCCCCAAAATTTCATATTCTGCTTTATTTATAAATTAAAAAGAGTTGCAGCTCAAATATCGTTAGTTTTTTTGCAATTCAGGTAGTTTACGTGACGCTTTTTAACAGTTTATCAGTCAAATAAGTTGTTACAAATTAACAAGATGAGCATGCGAAAAGAAGTTAGTGTCGATGTAAAAAATCTTATTATTCAAGAATACAAAAAAAAGAAAATCTTAACGCGAAATCTGGAAATCTTCTGCTACGGTTGAGTGCATTATAAAAAAGTTCAAAAAACACTGGTTTTGTAGAAAACAAACCAAGATCAGGACGTCCAAAGAAACACTCCAAGTGAGATGTCAATTATTTTAAGAGAAGTTGCAAAAAACCTAAAATTTCAACGCTCAAATTGTTGAAAAGAATCGAAAATTCTAAGGATAAAATAGTTCTTCCAAGAACTATTCAAAGGGAATTACGGGGTCGAGGGTATGTAAGCCGAATTCCTGCACAAAACCCTTGATATCTGAAAAGAATTGAAGACTTCGGCTCGAATTTGCAAAAACACGTTCGCCTCTCAGGATAGAATGTGATGGAAAATAAAATTAAAATAAAATCGAAAATTAAAAACGAACGTTTTATTGTAAGACATGATCAAAATCGAACGGTTTTATTTTCCATTTTTGTTTCTTTTCAAATTGTTTCAAATGAAAATAAAAACTTTTGTTAAAGTTGTTTTTAATAGACCCATTGAATATGAAGTTTCCTTCCTTCGTTCAAAAAAATGGAACATGAAATCGAATTCGTTTTTAAAAAGAAATCAAATTAAAAACAAAACGAAAGATAATAAGTGTTGCCATTACACCTGTTTTCGTTTTCAGTTCGCTTTTGGAAAGAAATCGATTTCCATCCCATACCTGTATGTTCTACGTTCCACTACGAAATGAAACTGAATTCGTTTTCGATTACACATACATACATATACACTTTCACGGCGTGAAGCGAGTGAAACTTATACTACGATGAACCAAACTAAAAATGATATTTTACTTTTCAAATCATTTTCACAGAATTTAAAACACAAATTTAATGAAAATTTCACTTCCACTTCATTTTACAAATGAATATTTTGATTTTTGAAAACGAGTTTTATTTACTGATTATTCGTATAGTAATTAAAATAGAATTGAATTTTTTGGCGAAAATATTAAATTTTGGGTATGTATAAAGACTTAAGTCCCCAACTGTATGTACTCAATCAAATTCAAATCATGTCACTTTAAGCCTGCAAAAATATGAGCCATTTACAAAATGACAAAAAAAAAATTCCATGCAAAATGCGTTACTTAATGAATGACATAAATCGACATCCTGCTAATAAATTTTATATAAAATCATTTTTTCTCTCGTTTATTTAGTAATTTACAAGACACCTGTGCTGCAGTATACTTGTTTTGTACTAAATAGTAAAATAAATTGTTTCCATGCATACAAAATCCACAGGATATAATATTAATTTAAATTTTATATATGTATATGTATGTATATTACGACAACAACAACTACAGACAACAGCACAATTAAAAAGTCGTTCAATCCAAAAACTGACTTTAAGCCAAGCGAAGCTCCCGGTTAAGAAGTGAATTACAAAAATCTGTTACAAAAAAAAAACAGGATGTTTTAACAAAAAGTCAATACAATTAAATGCTAAAACTATGACGTTGTCGACGAAGCTGATGATATTGACGATATTAAAATGATGGGGATGTTGAAAATGATTTTAATTACATGCACATTCCCCCATTGAGTGTGATATTTTTTTGTGTTGAAATTTTTTTTTCGACGAATTAAATCGAACTAAAGTTAAATGGTTTTCAAAGTAGTATAAATAATAAATTACACATACAATTGTTGTTATATACAGTGTTGGAAAAAATAACAAGATCAGTGTATTCATTTTTAATGATGCTAAGTAGTTAAACTTAAAAACGAATAACTTTGTTAATTCTTACTATCGAACTACTGATGATCTTATGGCGGTAAGTTAATTTGCTCGGAAAAAATAATAAAGAAGTTTAAATTTTGTATATAGTGGCTCATAGCATACTTTATGCAGTGCTAAAAAAACTAACAGGAATTTAAAAAAGAAAAAAATGTTATAGTCTAAACAAAAAAAAAACATTTATTGCAAAAATTTACATTTTAATATTTCAAACCTAAAGGAAAACAAAAAACAAAAAATTTTTGTTTTTCACGTCACAGCTTATTTGCTGCAGGCATATATGGGCTTCAAACCCCGAATGCCGAGTTTTGCACATCTAGTCCCATTTGGCATTCCTAGTTCTTTAGCAAAGAAAATTCCTTTATGTCTATTCACTAATAATACTAGAGGCTTCTTCCGTGCTGCCTGGTTTCTGAATTAGCCTTTTGAAAATTCTGCGCACAGTATCTTTATATATATAACATATAATTTCATGCACGACCAGTACGAAACATTGAAACCAAAACTTCGGTGTTTTTAAAATCGTTTATTACTCTCTGGATAGAAGAGTGCGTGCGTTCAACTGTTTGATCGATTTCGCGCAATGTTTTTCTTTTTCCCATGAATGTATTGTAATTATGCATTCAATAATGTTAATTTCTTTTCTGTTCGCCATTACTTGCAATTTTTTGCAATGCGAAACAAATAGAAATAGTTCACAAAACTACTTTAATGATATTTTTGATTTTTTCGATTATATTCGACGATCAAAAAGTATCGTTTACTTCTGTGTAATATAATGACGCCGTACAGATCTATTAGCTTATTACATATTTTATAAAAAATTTTTTGAAAAATTATTTCTCAAACGTTTAAATCGTATTTCTTCAAAAACGTAATATTACTCCTGATCATCAGTTAGCTTTTCGAAGTCACCATGGCACACCAGAGCAGTGTCATCGAATCATTAAGGTGATAACTGACTCTTTTGAAAATAAGAAAAATTGTTCTTTTGTATTCTTGGATATACAGCAGGTTTTTGATAAATTAGAACATGAGGGATTATTATACAAATTAAAAAACATGTTTCCTGCTCCATTTTATTTATTTATTTTTATCAGATTTGAAAAACAGCGATTTTTTTCATATTTGTCAAATAGAAGCTGGAATCCCACAAGAAAGCGTCCTTGGACCAATTTTATATACTTTATACCTACACATATTATATGCCGACAAGAGACGATGTCACAGTCGCTACATATGCCGACGATACAGTATTCTTATCTTGTAGTGAATCCTTCTAGAATTTTATAGCTGCAGCTAAATAGTCTTTATGATTGGCTCACAAAATGGAACATTGTTGTCAACACCATAAAGTCAAGTCACCTCACTTGTACAAGAAGAAGAAGAGAACATTGCCCAGCTGTGTTTCTCAATGGCACTTGAATTCCTAGTGTTAATACTGTCAACTACCTAGGTTTACATCTAGACAAAAGACTTACATGGAAAGCACATAGGGTAAGTGCCCCTAAGGTCGGCATGTACCAGTTTTTTTTTTTTAAACTTAAATAAATAGGAATCACGGTTCTTACATATATACTTAAATACCCTCAAGTTTGTCAAGAATATTTACTCATCTCTCCATTTGTAGTAGTTAAATTGGAGTAAGATGAGTATTAGTGTGAGAACTAACTTGAACAGGTATGTAAACATACTAATTTAAGAAATTATATTATCAATAAGGTTTATAAAAGTAGACAGACAGTCTTTTAAATTTTGCCATAAAAGTAAAAAATATATATTTTTTAAATATATATAGTACATAATAGTAATATTTTTGAAATTTTTAAAGACTATTACTTCTTTTAAGTTCATATGCTTATTTCAAAAAATTTTAATATGGCCAGCAAGGAAAAAAGACAAAGACAAATGTTTAGGTATTCTGAAGTGGCCTTACAAAACGCACCAACCGAAATTAAAGGTGGGATGTCTATCCTAGGTGCCAGCCAGAAATATAGCGTTTTACGTTCCACTTTACAGGACATATTACATGGCCGCGTTGTAGAAGGTCCCACAAAAATGGGTCCGCAAACTGTCTTGTCAAGCGCCGAAGAGGAAAGGTTAGTAAAATGTTGTCTTGACCTTGCCAAATGTGGAGTCCTTTTAAAAATTATAGACTTGCTGAATACAGTACAATCTATTATAAAGGAAGATAATCGCACCATACCATTTAAAAATGATCGTCCTGGAAGAAAATGGTTGAAAAGTTTTTTTAAATCGGCGTTTAAGCTTAGCTGTTAGGGAAGCGTAGTGATTAGATAAAGGACAAGCTGTAGTTACTGAAGGAGGCATCAGAATTTTCACTGATTTGAAAAATTATCTCATCGAACCAAATGCTGTTGATATCTTAGATGATCCGTCCAGAATATTTAATGGTGATGAGAAAAGTTTTTCTAAGTGCCCTAAAACTGGTAAAGTTCTGAATATCGAAGAAGGAAATAAAAAAGAAACAGTAACAGTACTTCCTTTTTTTCTCAACAAACGGAATGACAGTGTTCCTAATGGTCGGTCGTCTTTCCATATGTCAGACCACCAAAGGAAGTATTAAGCAGTTGGTTTCTAGGAAAATCGGATACTGTGTGAATGGTCAGCGAGACTTTCTTTGAATACGAGTATGTTACAAATGGTGTACATAACTGGCTCAATAAAAACAATGTTTTTGTTGATTGTCATATATGACCTTAGAGTTAAGCCAATTTTGTGATGCCAATGGTATAATTTTATTTGCTCTTCCTCAAAACACAACAAGCGTGTTTAAGCCCCTAAAATTCGAGTGGAAAAAACATAGATTAATTCCTAAAATTATCACAAATTAAACCCTTACGGAGTGGGGGACCTTACATCCCCCAATCTTATGGCGTTTTCTTTTCTGGCAAAAATGTTACACTTTTTTCCTTTTTTATATGGGAAATGGGCAAAAAGTGTAACATATATGTAACATTTTTGCCAGAAAAGAAAACGCCATTAGTTTTTTATAATAAATGTTTTAAAATTAACACGTTTTGGTGTGATAATTAAAAATAAAAACTGAAAATTAATCAAATAATAATATTTTTATAATAATATTATTATATGTATTATATTTTATATAAACAACAAAAGCCTATTTTTCTTTGGGGGACCTTAGTGACCCAACTCCGTACTTTATGTCAAAAATCGGACTTTGTACTAAGGGTTAATTAGATTTAATCTATATTTTTGTTCCTTTTTTTTATAAATTTTATGAAAAATGCATAATTTTTTATTATTATTTTTAGTTTTTTTTTTTATAAAATTGATTTCAAGCTCCTAAATAAACGTACAAATGTATTTTTTAAGCATTTAAGAATGTAAAAATTTGTAACTTTAAAAAAATAAACAATTAAATTCATGTACGAATTAGTTGTTTTCTTTAAGAATGAATGTGATGAGCCAGCCGACAATAGGCTCATCACATGTCAAAGATTGGTAAAGCCTATGCCGACCACTGGCAAATGCGACGTATTTTATAAAAAAGTCAATCACTCCAATTTAATAAAAATTTATCTGAAAACTGTTATATAAATTGAAAGATTATCAATTACTGAATTGTAATGGCTAGTTGCCATTCCGATGATATGTTTTTATTTGTAAGGGCACCAGTTTAAAAAAAAAATAAGTTAACTGCCGGGTACTTGACTTAAAATTTAAACAAATGTATTGGCTTCTGGGGCGAAAATCTCAACTATCTACTGAAAATAAGTCCCTGCTTTATAAAACTATTCTAAAACCTATATGGACTTATGTTATAGAACTATGGGGCACTGCTTGTAATTCCAACATAGAAATATTGCAAAGATTTAAGTCCAACGCTTTGCGTTCTATCACAAACGCTCCTACAACGACCAGAAAATACTGTTTGTTAAATCCGATATCAGAAGATTTAGCTCCAATTACCTACAAAGACTTAGTAACCATACTAGCAATAACACTATTCGATGAGATTAATGAAGTTAGAAGGCATAATGAAATCATATACTAGATCTCCCTTACATTTAAGTGTACAGTCTTGATAGGCTGATGTTAGTAATAAAATAAAAATAAATGTACTCGTATATATTATATTTCCTTTTGTTTAAAATTTTAAATATTTAATAAATGTATGTCATATATCGCCGTGGTGAATGCAATAGGCTGTATGCCACAAAATTATACTTTTGCAAGAGAGACAAAAAACTGAATATTTCTGAGAAAAATTGAAACATACTGAACATTCGTCATATTGCAATAGCGCGCAAAAGCTCTCTTCTAATTGCCTGAACGGCATAAAATAAATTGCAGTTATAGTTTTAAAATTTTTATCTGTAAATCAAACTCTATTTCAGAGGACTACGCTGCTACTTAATAGTACAATTTGACGTTAAAATATTTTATATAGAAATATTTTAAATGAGCGCTGTGGATTACGTGGATAATTATTAAAAAATGAAATGTCTATCAAATTCTAGCCGCAGAAGGAAATTCATGCTGGACATCCAAACTAGTTACGAGTTTAAGCAAATGTAACGGCCATCACAATCCTCGTATTTAAACTGTATTGAACACCTTTGGGAAGTATTAAAAAAAAAGCGGGATATAAACCTAAAAACAAAAACCAAAGTTGGTTAAAAATCAAGAAGTAATGGAATTCCATATCTCTTTAAACGTGTTGAACATTGTGGGAACTATGAATCGTAGGTGCGAAGAAGTGTTAAAAATGGATGGAAGTTTATTTAAATATTAATTTTATGTGAGATATAAAGGTCGTTTGGTGGGAAGTTATAAATAATTGTGTGTGCACTTATATTTTTTTTAGCATCTTATGAATAAAATCAATTTTTTGGCTGAAGAAGTGGTAATGTAATGTCATTGTAATGTTATGTTTTTCCTATAATAATGATGTGCTTTAATTTCACAAATATAAATTGTTTATTATTGAAATATTAACACAAATTAAATACAAAAATGAATTGAGAATTAACTTTCTTGTTATTTTATCCAACACCGTACAAATGTTGTATTCGTTATATTCGAGTACTCGTATTTCTATCCCCCCTCCTTACTGGTTTCAAAAGACTAAAAAAAACATAAATTTTAAATCACAATTATTTGTCTGGAAATTAATTCGTGTTATAAACAAGAGCTACTGGCTTTAATTGTTATGAGTGTGGAGTAATAGTATTGCCAGTCAGCTAGAATACTTGAAAATAATGGTATTACAAGGTGGTTGA
The DNA here is from genome assembly GCA_950370525.1 of Bellardia bayeri. Lineage (NCBI taxonomy): Eukaryota > Metazoa > Arthropoda > Insecta > Diptera > Calliphoridae > Bellardia > Bellardia bayeri. The sequence goes on from OX493267.1 coordinate 75,471,333, forward strand.
AATTTCATTATTATTTAAAAGAATATTTGAGCACTTATTTCGAACGTTAAAAACTTGAACTATCTATCAATAGAGACGGATAATTCCACTTCGATGTTTTTTTTTTTCAATTTTAAACAAAGATTTAATACTTTCGACAAGTTAACCCTTTTAGACCGTGATGCATTCAATATTTTTGTTTCTGTTAACCCAATTTGAAATAGACTGGCATGCATTGATTGTGGTGATTGTTTTTTATATTTGCGTCTTACATTTCTCTTCTGTTTGATTTAACATTATTTGAATTATTGCGAAATTCTTCAGTCAGATTTCAGTTTTAGCAAACAAAACTGTAATACTTTTTTGTTATTCAGAAAAAATTAAACTAGACTTCAAATGTACTTTAAGAAAATTTTGTATGAAAATTTTGTCTAAAATCACACTTTAAACCTACTTTATTTTTTCTGAATACGGCAGTTAATCGTTTACAAAAAATTATAAATTTTAATACTTCAAACTAATTGAAATCGTTTCATGCAATAAAAATGTGTTTTAGCTAAAAATATTAATGAAAATCGACCGAGATGCATCAAGTGTGCGTGTCCTGAAAATCCTTAAAGGATATAAAAATGATAAAACTTAGAGATCACATATTCCAAAAATTATAAAAAACAATTCTTGGTAGTTTTGCGTCAGGTCTGAAAGGGTTAAGAAATCCACAGAGTTTGTAGCTTTAAGCTTTTTTATTTCTTTACGTACATATGTATGTTCCACATGATGCTAATATTTAACGACATTTTTCAGACCAAGGAAAAAATATTAAAAGCCTGAAAAAATTGAATTTTTATGATTTTCAATGAAAACTCGGGCGTTATTTTAAACTGTTGCTGGCATCCCTGCTGAAATTATGACAAGAACATAAGGGATAGAACTACCTACTAATACCTGTTGATCTACATCACTTCCTCTCAACTTGTTGCCAAACACAAACATACATGTAAATATAAAAAACTTATTAAAGACGCTCTAGTGTTATACATATGTATGGATGTATGTATATATAAGACATCTAAAATTGCTCCACCCATTAAAAAGTGCAAATTATTAGTTGATAGTTCCGCCAGGTGCTAGGTGCTATTATTATTAGTATTGTTATTATTTGAATGATTTTTTTTATTATTTTCTTTACTCACAAGAGTGGTGAAACATTATTACACTGACTTACACCCAGTCACATGACTATGATTGCCGTGTTGATGATGCTGATGCCCCAAAACAAGTTCCTAGTTCAGACGGAGATTTTTTGTTTGAGGTCCTACAGTTTGTTCATAAAATAACCTTCATTTAAGCCTTTTATTATACAAAAAAAAAAAAGAATATTTTATGTATAAAGTTATCAACGGTCACATCATTTTCTTCATCATTGGCAGCAGGAGCAGTGTGCAGCATATTTTATGCTTGTTTTATGTGTTTTTCGCCCTATTGATGAAGACTATTAATTACCTAGTTTTTTCTTCACAATTTTCTTATTTTTTGCGCTTCTTTTGCTGTTGTTCTTTTAAGTAATTTGATGATCATTTATTGTTGTCTTGTAATTAATTCACTATTTTTTTTATTTCATGTACAATTCCTTGCTGATGATTGCACACCTGCCAGATGCTTGCTTGAAGTTCAACTCCTCAAACTATGTTAGTGCAGAACATTTGTGTGTTGTTTGTGGAGAATTGATTTTATGTTGAAATTTAAGCATTAAAAGGGTTTATAATTTATGAAGTTTGTATGTACCTTATGTGGTTGAAGTATTGAGAGTAAAGTCAGGCATTAAGTTTCTATAGTTTTATTTAAATACAATAATGGTGAGTTAATTATTATTTTATTTGTATAAAGAATTAAATGGAAAGCTTTTAAATACTTTTAGATCATAATGACAAATAAGAGTACTTCGTGTTGAGTTTAGTTCTTTGTGAAATTAAACTTAAGTAAAAACAAGTAAGAAAGTATAGTCGGTCAAGCCCGACCATATAATACCCTACACCCAGTAAGTATATGTATAAAACAGTTTTTCAGAAATGGGCTTTATATGGAAGATATAACCTATTGTGGAACGATCATCCAAAAATTTAGTGTCATGATGTCTATGAATATAAATATTATGTATGGTAAAGTTTATCTCGATATAAATACTTTTATGGAGCTTAAATTGAAAAACGGAGAGGGTCTTATATGGGAGTTTCGACTAATTATGGATCGACCATTATAAAATTAGGTGTCATTACTTCTGTATATAAGAAACTTATTTGTGTCAAATTTTATTTGAATACCAACATTTTTAAGAAATTTATACTCTTTAAAGTGATTTTCGGAAGTGGGCCTTATATAGGAGCTACGAGTAATTATGGACCGATCTGCACAAAATTTGTAGATGTGATTTGTCTTCATTTACCACTCATTTGTGATGAAATTTGTTTGGATACTTGCATAATTTAAACATTTATGATCGGTAAACCCCAATTTCGGGAGTAGGTCTGGAGCTAATGGTAAGACATATTATGCTAAATTTCTGGTCCATTGAAGATTTTAAATAATAACAGGAATTTAATCGGCCAGAACTCCCTGGTAGTTTTGTGACTTCTAATAAAAGGCACACTGCCTGCATATTCTTTAAAATAAATATCAGAAGTCATAGTTGAAGAGTTACAAAAACGTTTGCTCTTGCAAATGCTTCCTAGCTAATTTATCAATTTTTGTATATTTTTAATTTTGGTTTTGCTGCAACATACAATTTTGGACATTTCAGCTGTTTAATTATTTCGCCCCTACTGGGATCATATGTCCCAGCAAAGTTCGCAACACTATAACTTTTTTTACCTTTTATATTTTAATATCTAATGTGCCGCAATAAAGTTTCAAGTGTTATCTGTGGTATAATTAAAAACAATTGTGTGAAATTATAGCGATATAGCGGGTGATTCAAGTGGAGATACTTTTTTCAATAGCCTTTTTTTTATTACGAAAATTCACGTTCTGCGCTCAACTTATGGTCAATATAATCGGCCTTCTGAGCGTACTATTCGCAACACCATCACCCATTTTAAGGCCCAGCATTCATTATTGGATAATATTCGACCGAATAGACCACGTCTATTGATTCAAACATTGGTGAAATCATTGGTCCATATTTCTTTAAAAATGATGCCGGTGCGAACGTCAATGGCGACCGTTATCGTGCCATGATAACCGGCTATTTGATGCCTGAAATTAAAGCTCGTGATCTCAGCGACATTTGGTTTCAGCAAGATGTTTTGGGCCGGTCGATTGGCCACCAAGATCGTGTGATATCACACCGTTAGAATTTTTCCTGTGGGGATAGGTAAAGTCTGTAAAGTTTGTGCACACAAACCCATTTCGATCCAGGCCTTGGAGGAAAACATCACGCGTGTCATTCGCCAGTTACCAGTCGAAATGCTCGAACGAGTCATCGAAAATTGGACATACCGGGTAGACCACCTGCGACGTAGCAACGGCTAACATTTGATAGACATAATAAATGCCAAAGAATGTTCTTTCAAATGATAATAAACAATACCCATTAAATTTTAATTGTTTGTTTTTTTTTTCTTTAAAAAAGTTGGGAACCTATTTAATTACAAAAGCTAAGTAAGAAAACATTGTTTTGAATATTATAAAGCGACAATGTGCAAGTTGTAAAGTGTTAAGCTAGATTTACACGATTGAAATTTTCTTCAAAATGCTTCAAACTCGAGTAAACAGCAAAATTTCTTCAAAATTTATTTATTTAATAACTTTTAATTTTTGATATTTATTTAGTTAGGCTCGAGTTCATTAAATTTAATTTTCATTAAATTATTTTTTCTGAAGGTAGGAATTGTTTTACAACTTGAAAAATTTGTATTATTAAAATTTTTATTGATAATTTTCTTGGCTGGGATTCGAACCTGGGTTGTTGAATTTACATATGTTTCGAGAAACACCACTTTCTCTCAACAGAATTCTTTTGCGTTCTGTTAGAAAACTTTTTTTATTGGGACTTATTATCGCAATAAGATTTTCAACTGGGATATATAATCTCAATATTGTATATAAATAATATAAATTGTTAAATTTTTATGCAGCTTAGTTTTATTGGGACATATTGTGCCACCGTAAAAACTTGTTGGAACTATATATCCCAGGATAACGGTAAGGATTCTAGACTTCTCGTATATCACAAACATCTTGTATTTCTGCTTTACGAGTATAGCTGAATTGTTTGTCAAAATTTAAAAATACGCACTAGACTTCAAGAAAAAACTCCTGGGTGAAAAGGTTAAGGTGTTTTTACTTACAAATTTAAGAAGAATTTACAAATTTACATGATGTTTTAATTCAATAAATAGCATTGTGACGTATGATTTAAAACAAAATTCGCTATAAATTTTCTCTTAATATAGGTACTTAAAATGAAGTAGACATTATTAAAACTATATTACATTAAAATTTAACACAACAGATAACAAGATTGATCAGTCCATAACAATCTAAGCTGTATACTTTGTCATAGCACAAACAATATTTTCTACATATTTCTATTCAACAAATTTTGTCGCACTCTACCAGTGCCCAAATACATGTTTGTGTCTTAAGTCTTTTGTTTACACAATAACAAAACATTAGAACTTTTTGTTAACTTTCTTTGATCTACCGATAAGCAAAAGTATTTCTAAGCATTTAGCAATTTAAATTTTACCATAAATTCATCATGTTTCCCTTTAACAATGCATTGGTGCAGAACCCAGTCATTGTTGATAATAACGCTGTTGTAGAGCTGTTAATCCAAATGGCGCCATTTAGTGTTTTGCTCAGTTCTTTTTTTTAATGTTTTATGTAAATTAACACTTAGGCCTTTTAAGTTTTGGCAAAACTTAAAAATAAAAAAGTGTAAAACATGCAAAAAATTCCTAAAAGTGTTTATGGGAACACACCTCGTTTTATTTGCACATTTTTCGTATTTGTGCAACATTCTGGGTAAGTTTTTTATTTTATTTTACTTTACTTTAGTTTTCTTTTATTTTGTTGTTTTTTTTCAATATATTTAACACTTAAAATACCTTGTATTATTAACACTTGTATGTTTTTGCTATTATCGATTCCTGTTAAAATGTCTTGTGAACTTTAAAAAAATGTTGGAGTACTATGGCTGTTTTGTTTTATTTGCGCTAAAAAGATTTACATGAACACGTTTTTATGATAGTATTTACGAGTAATAAGAAAACACTGAATAAGAAAAATGTGTTTAAATTCCATGAATGAAAAATAAAACAACTACAGTTACATAAGTAGTGCTAAAGTGAAATAATAAAATCTAATGAAGCTTTTGTTAGTTTTAAATCATATTTTGAAGTATTTAGTGTTTAACTGGAAAATAAATGAGGTTTCATAATAATTACTTTTAATGGAAGACATATTTTTCCTTTTTGTAATTTTCTTTAAAATAGAACTAGCATTAAATTTTAAAAGAAAGCCATTTATTTAATTGCTACCTATAAATTCAATTAATTCAGTTTGCATTCTTGCAACTTCCAAAAATTTCAAATAAAATACATACATCCTAGAATTTCCTTATTGGTTCTGTTTTCAATTCCCACTCAACATATTAACACCTGTTTATAATTAAATTTAGTTAATTTCAAAGAATTCAGCTTATTTTTTCTCTTCACATTTAAAATGGCATTACAAAAAAAAACTACGCTTTTGACAAACGCTTGTGGTCGTGGTCGTTTGTAAGTGATTTCTTTTCTTTTTTCTCTATTATATTTGTCTAAACTAACCGCCTGCAGCTGCAACCCATGCATACTTCATCTGCAACAGTGGTAGAAAGAAATTGTTCTTGTGGCAAAAGGAGGAACGTACAAATAATTTTAACATAAAAATAGATGCCCAGACACAGATGTCTCTGTGTAGAGTACAGGCAAAAGCTTTAGTTTTCCTAGAATAAATAAAATAGTAAGAAAAAGAATTTTAGAAAAAAATAATATTAAAACCCTTTTTTAGAAATAGTTATTTTTTTCTTATACAGAAAAATGTTTTATACCAGTAAGAAGATCGTTAGAGAGAGAGAGAGAGAGAAAAAATAAACAATTTAAATTGCAGCTGCGTGAATTGTTTGTCTAAAAGTCTGGCAAGTTAGTAGAGGTTGGCCCACGCACTTGTCTGGCCAAGATGTTTTGTTGCTGTTAAACTGAGACACAATGGATTACAACTATGCAACTATACAAAAACACATTCAAACAATTAAATTTATAGAATATAATGTGGTATAAAGAAAACTTTGCCAATGCCCTACAGTAGGTTGCATTGGTAGGGAAAGATGTTTAAATCAGATAAATTTAATGTGGTATATATTATATTCAGACCTGGTAATAATCGTAAAGGTAAGGTCACACTTGGCAAATATTTGCCGAAAAAGACGTAACCACTTAATAAAATATATATTTACGCTTGTTTGAGTAAATATTTGCCATGTGTGCGCGCTATCAACAAGTGGGCCCATTCCTAACACCACCCTGGGACTACTTCAGCATTTCATCAGGATGTGTAGTTTTTTTTTCAGTATCATTCCTACGTTTCCTTACTTTGTAAGGTGGTTCGGATCATTATTTTATTGATTTTATTGATGAATTCCCCACACGATTTCCATGAATTTCCGGAATGTAGCATTACGTTCAGCATATTTTTAGGTTTAAGTTTTCACCTAACGTATTATTCAAAGCTAGTCTCTATTCCAGCCAGTTTTCACATTCAAAAAGTATGTACATTTAATCCTCCCCCATCGCTCCGCATTAGTCACAGCTAACTATGTAGAAATTTATTAAATTTGCCGTGGTTGGTCAACACATGATTTAAGAAATAACCCAGGTTGCCATATTATCGCTCAAGCCAGGATTTTTTTATTTGGGATCAGGTTGTATGTCCATCTTTCTTTCTGTCCTTGATTCCAACATTCTTGCCATTTGATCATTAAGTTGTCTCTGATGGTTTTCCTCATTTTTGAAATTAGTCTCGATCGCTCTGTGAATACTGTAAAATATGCTGAAGTGATGCGGAGTGTTCTAACTCTCTGTGGTTACTGTAATTCCCTGAAGTTGTACTTCAATTTCAATGCCCTGCTAAATATTGAGGCAGCATATAGAAGTTGAAAGTGCACTACACTGTTTGGGCCTTTTCGGAAACGCATCTGTGATTAGTTTTCGAAACGTATCTGTGATTAGTTTTCGATGCTAATGCAAATCAGCTGACATTTGCTCTTTATTGCATCAACTATTTTTGTGGTGCATGTTTTTATGTTGTTTACGTATCAGCTTCTTCACTGTTGCATTTTAGAACACAATACATTTGCAGTGATACTAACTGATGCTTTTGCGAACACCATCTATTACAGCGACATTAATATCATTTGCAACTATATCGATTAGTTCGATAGTCTGTTAATTTGTAACGAGAGCGATGTCATCTGTATATGCTCTTATTTCTGCTCCTTTTGCTAGATTTAAGTTCAAAAATTCCAGAGGAATGGTCTTAGTACGGAGTCCTGAGGTACACCAGCTGGTATTTCTTTATTACATTTTCTGTCTCCTATAATAAAATTCTATTGTCCAGATAATCTGCTAATATGTTGAAGAGATAGTTGTTCGCTCCTTCCACATTACTGTGTTAAAAGCGTTTTTCAAAACCAGTGTTAATATTGCGCAGTATGTTCCTGTTGGTTTGGCTTATAGACTACTCTAGTATAGACAATGCCTATGTAGACTATTATAGATTCCTTTAGCATAGGCTGCTTACTTTTGTGTAAACTACTTTAGTTTAGACAAGCTTAGAGTTGGTTAGTTTACGTGGTTGTCTTCTGCGTGCAAGCATTCAAGTGAAATCTTTTGATTCCGTTTTAAAATTTAGACTCTGGAAAATTAAACAATAGTACTAAAATAATACAATTCCATACAATAATACGTAGCTCATCTCTTTGGTCCACAGCTATCGCCCTTAATTTGTATTTATTTAAAATTAAAATAAAAAGAAATATGTAAGCAAACGGCTGCCAACTAAAGCCGGGATTTTTATGTTCAGATAAAACTGAAAATAAGCCACAGAAATTAACTATGACACTAAGACTATCTCAGACTTTGGTCTATGAGTCTCTATGCCCATAAAGAAAATATGCAGTTGATACATGTATGTGCCAGTAATTCACTTTATTCCTTACTTTCTGGCAAAAACGTGCTGGATTATGGATGCATTATATATGTAGGCTGGCTCTTCTTACAATTCCACCAATTTATGTTAAAGTAACATGTTGCAAAGTGAATATTGTTTTTTGCCAAGTTTCTTTTAATTTTTATTTTGTTGCGATTTTCTAATTATATGCCACATGGATGATGTAGTGGTAGTTGTTTTTTTGTATATATATTTTTTGTAATCTTAACAAGGTAAAAAATTGTTAAAACTTTTGTTGCTTTAGATGTTTTTCATGAACTTTAAAGTGTGCTATTAACATTGATGACTTTATTTGTGAAAAATAAAAGTTCGGTTTTATATAAAGATTGGGGATTTAAATGAGTTTGAAAGAATATAGTAAAATGTAGAATTTTCAAATATTATTATGAAAACTTTACAATACGAAAACTTGTTCACATTTGATTTTAACTATTTTAAAATACTGTTAATCACTGTTAGTTCAAAATTTATACCTCTGCCAATAATATTCTTAAAGCTTGATTCTTGTTCTATTAATGTTATACATATATGTTTTATACGGTTTGGTGCGATATTAAAGAAATTGTGTTATTTACTTATTTTAAAAACAGATTTACTAGGCTTTTTGAGTACGTTTCCTAAGTCTTTCGTTATTGTAGTACTAAATTAATGAATTTCTTAATTTCTATGTAGTTGTTATAAAATTAAAAAAATACTTTTATATTCCACAAAATTAATTGCTGATTGTTATGTTTATTAGTGTTTTAGGATAATTTATAATTTTCAGGTAATTTGACACTTATAAACAATTTTTTTCTTACAAACTTATTCAACACAGTAGTAGTAGTGGACATATTGAGCAAAAAATTTTAAATAAAAAATTGCCTAAAAAGGCCAAATAACGTCATTATAGAATATGATATGGGCTGCTGTCTTTTTTTGTTTTGGTTGGCTGCCTTATTAACTTGTGAAAATAATATTAAATAACTAAAGCTAATTTATTTATGACATGCAGACAAAATTATGTCTGCAGGTGCTAAGGACTACCAAAATGTTTTTGATTTTCATAATTTTTTCTTATAACTTTATGCTTGTGTTAACAGCACACACATAATTTTGAGGGACCTACGAAAATATGGAAAAAAATCATAAAAGTTTATTAAAAATCAATAATGATAAGACATACATATATCGAAAACAACATATTGCTTGATGTCTTCATTAGTTTAAAATTTCATAGTATGAAAAAAATTTTGTTTCTTTTTTGGGGAATAGTGCGTGCGTGCTATTGAAATGTTATTCTTTTTTTATTAAAGAAAAAATCTTTTATATCATATTATTATTATTTAACGATATTGTGTGTACTGTAGTATAAAGATTTATTCTTGGAGGTAATTTTAATTATCTTTATTTATTTCTCATTAGTTTTCATGGAAAAAACTACTACTAAGTTCCTTTTTTTGGGAAGCAACCGAATTTTTTTTTTGCCAAAAGGCTTTAATTGTTGGTTTCAGTTTATGTTCGGTTACAGCCTCTTAAGAAAAAAAAACTTCAAAAAAATAATGTTAGTAAATAAAAATTAAAGAATAAAGAGTAGAAAATTATGTGAAATTAAAGAGGAGTAAACCTTTGTTATTTTTTAATTTGAGGGATTTTTGAGCATGCTTGAGCACGTGTAAGTAAGTGTAATGAATGCTTAATGCGTTTTTCAGGCTTCAGTTGGCCTTAAACCAAAAAATAATTAAACAGAAACTGTAATTTGGAATGTGGCAGCCAGTATGTGTTATATTTGCATGCAATTACGGTAATAAATAATACAAAAAAACCGGGATAAATATTAGGAAGGACAGCTAGAAATCATGATTATAAATTTTACTTAAGAGTAGACTATACTAGTGTGGAATTCACTAATCTATATAGTATACATATCAGTATAGAGTTATCTACTCTAGTGTGGAGTGCACTACTCTAGTGCACATTGCACTAATCTAGTGTGAAGTGCACTTTTCTAGTGTAGAGTACACTACTCTAATCTTCAAAGATGTATTCAGCCCGTACTGAAAAACGAGCACGATTCTCCTTATTACTAAACCACACCCCCATCTGCTCAACTTACGTCAACTTACGATGCTTCGGTTAACGACCTTCTAGTGACCTCCTTTCTGTGGACTTACGAGTTTCATCTGCTTGTTAAGTGCCCGATTTGTGCCGCTAACTTACGTATTTATTGCGGCAAAATTTTTCTCCATCTGCAGCATAACTTAGATTATGTTACCTGGGTACAAAATTTCTCCAAGTAAAGTCTGAAATCTTCTACGTTGTTCAAAAGATCTCGGCCATGCAAATGTGACATGTTGTGCCGTTTCTTCTTCTTTGGGACATTGTGGACATCTGGGGGAATTGTCGTGACCGCAACGGTACAAATTGCTTCTATAGAACCTATGTCCTTAATGAATTGGGACAAGTGCACTACTTTTCTCCTCATAATTTAAAGTGCCAACGACCTTTAGATGAATTCTCCCCTCATCTTTGATACTCCGCCATTGTGTTTTCTGGGTGTCTTTTAATTTCTTGATGATTATTAATTAATTCTCTAGTGATCAAGTCAATGGATATAGCTCGTGCTACAACACTAGCTGGTTCCATGGAAATGGTTCATGCAGCACTTTATGTACTCGTATATTGATATTATTGATTTTTTGCCATTTTACTTTAGTGCCCTCTCCCAAATTGGTGCACCGTAGAGCAGGACTGCATTAAAAACTGTTGTAAACGGCGACTTTGGCACGGTCCACCTATATTAGGCATCAATTTCGCCAATGCGTTTGAAGCTGAGTCTTCTACTCTAGTATAGAATTCACTTTTATAATGTAGAGTTCACTACTCTATTTTATTTATTTATTTAAAAAGTCAGCTATAAATATTAGTAACAGCTGAACATGACATGAAGTACAATAATTAATTAAGTACTATACTAACACTATCAAAAATAATCATAGTTATATTCATTTGATTTTAAGTAGTACGCCAGTCTACTTTCTTTATTTCCTCAGTTGTATCAGAAAAATCAATGAATTCTGCACATATTCTTCGAATAGGATCAAAATTAATAAAGTTTGACCTATGGAATTTCAGATAGAGTGGAGTGTATGATCTTAGATTGATTCGGAATCAAAAGTACAATTATTTAGGGTCGATAAAAAGGTAACGTTTGCGATTATTCTTCTACTTTTCAATGTTGGGAACTTTATGAGTGCCAGTCGACTTCAGTATGGCGAAGGTTTATTTCAGAATTCCAACGTAGATTCCAAAGGCAAAATATAAGAAATTTTTTTTGAATAGATTCCAGCTTTTTATGTACACATTGTATTGCGGGTCCCAGATTACAGATGCATATTCAAGTATCGGTCTTTCCAACGTTGTGAATAGATATAGTCAAAGGATTTTAATTTTGGGATCCCAATAAGATATTCATGGTTGGACGGGGAATATCTCGAAAAGGATAAATTTTAATTTTTCTGGTTTAATTCCATCAGATTAGTTATACACCAGTTGTGGAATTTGTTTAATTTGGATTGAATATGAGTTGTGTGACCTTTTTCCGTTAAAGGTGAAAATATCTTCACATTATCTGCATACATTAGGATATTACTATGTTCACTCTAGTGTGAACTACTCTAGTGTACAGTGCTTTAATGTAGATTGTTTTAGTGTAGACTGCTTTAGTGTCAACAACTCCAATGTCGATAGCTTGAGGTTAGATTACTCTAGTGTTGATTCTAATGAAAAAAATCTAGTGTAGGGAATTCTAGTGTTGTGTTTTGAACGACAATTTGTCAGTGACAAGACACTTTAATATTTTTTTTTTCAATTTGCATTTTAGTTTAAAAAATGAAATTGTTTTTAATAAAATTGTGGTTAATTTGTTGGATAATAAAACCAAATAAAGCCAACATTACCATAGAAAACGTATATGGAGATGTATTGCCCGCAATTAATAAAACAATATCTGCTGCAGATTCTATGTTCTATATAGCGGGTGGTATTCGGCAGCGAAAAACACTAAAACTAATCAATTATATGGTTTCAATACGTTCACGCAATCCACAAAGATATTTTGGAGACAATCATTTTTGTGCGGGCACAATTATATCCAAGAAGTCCGTGTTAACCGCAGCGCATTGTGTTATGGAGTAAGTATTGTTAATTAAAATATCCTGTTGATAATACTCGTACATATATATGTAGTTAAAAATAATAATTTATTTAAATGCTAGTAAGAGACGTGTTTTAACTCGAGCCCGCCGTTTGCTTTTAGTGGCTGGCACTCCAAATCGTTTAATGCCCATCGAGACAACCGTGCAATTTCCTGCCAAAAGTGTTACGGCTAATACGAATTTCATACGTAATAACAAGGATGATATAGCCATAATACATCTAAAAGGTGAAATTCCTGTGAATAATCAAAATATTCAGATTATTAAACTGCCCAGCGGACCACCAGATTATAATAGAAATTGTACGATTATAGGTTGGGGGCGCATGATAAGGGTAAACTAATTTATTTTAACAAACTTAACAGAATTAATTATGTTTTTTTTTCACTTTTTCATTAGAAGGGACCTTTGGCCGCTATACCTTTACATGTCAATGTTAGCCTATATGAACCCGCGGAATGTAAAGGTTTTCTAGGCGAACATTATTATGAGGGTATATTATGTGCGGGTGATAGTGCGCGTTATGATGAGGATCCCTGTCGCGGTGACAGTGGTGGTCCTTTGATTTGTAATGATGAACTAACGGGTGTTATTTCATGGACCACGGGCTGTGGTAGTGATCGTTTTCCCAGCTTGTATACAGATGTTTGGCATAATCGGAAGTGGATTGAGAAGCATTTAAATGCTGGTTTAAGGTTGTGTTTTGAAAATGCTTTAATTTTTATTGTTACCACTGTATTTATAATGTAATATTTGCTACTAATAAACTTTAAAGACATTAAGTATGATCTTTAACATTTGTAGATCAGTTATTATTTTAGAATACCTTCCCTTATCCCAAATGTTTAAAAGCCACTCTTAAATCTTTCTTCTTTTTTTTTCTCTCGCTGCAAGTCTCCTTCAATCTTTTTGTAGTTTGTGTTGTGGCAATTAAGAAAAAGTTTTATTTAAATTATTTGTACCTCAAACGTTTGTATGTACCTTTAAGGCAATTTGGTTTTAACGTTTATAAAATACCGTTTATCAAGGCTTAAAGCAAGACCTTTAAAGCCTTTATCGTATTTTTTCAAACTTTGTCCGTTTATTACCAGCAATTGTTAATGGGGCTGGCATTTAGCCATGGCTAATTTCTGCGTGTTTTTACGTCATTAATTAAAATAAAATGTGTAATTTTTTTGTTGCTTCAGAAAAAAAGATGTTTTTTGTTTTATATTTCTTTGTAGTTAAGCATTAAATATGATTGGAGTGTTGCGATTTTCCCAAACAATTAAGAAATATGTTTTGGTTATAAATAGTATTTGTGTGTTACTTAAGATTTCTTTAATCGAAATACATTTGTTTTAATAAGTCGTTTAAATATGGGTTCGCTGATGAGTCAAAGCTGTAAATGAAATTTGTTATACAGTGGACTACTCTCGAACTCTACCAATAATTATTGGTTAATAGAAGCCAATTATTTTATAAGTCTATTCTACTGTATAGCAGTCTATAATTGGCTAGTCTACTATATACTACTCTACTGTAGACTACTATTTTTAATACTGCTCTACTGCATGTTGCAGTACTGTAAACTACTGTACTGTAGTCTATATTACTGTATACTACTGTATTGCTGTTAAATTAACTACAAATATTCAGCTGAACATACCCTCCATCCCAAAGTAGCGCCTGCTTAAGAAAAAGTCTCAATATTAAGCTGATGAAGAAGATGCTGCAACTCCTCTTAGTGGGTGTCACCTGGCTTATATTTAGTCATAAATTATAATTAATTTGTATGTTTGCCATTTGTATTTGCTGCAGATTAAACACTTTGCTTCTCATGCCATTTTCAGGCTTCCTTTTCTTTTGCTGCTCTGATCAATAGCGTTTTAATCAATTATTATTTAAAGGAAGTCAAGTTAGTCTTATTGTAACATTTTGCAATTATTTTACTAGCAAACAACAACAACATTGTTGCATACTTCATTACAAGTATATAAATATTCTTAAACGTTTCGTTTTGTTTCTCTTATTTGAGCGGCTTCTTTTTGTAAAAAAAAACTTCTTTTGGGTAACTCTTTCTGTAGACTGTCATTGCATGTGTCTTTTAAATAAAAATTGTCTGGATTTTTGATAATTCGGTATTCTTTTGAATGCTGATTTTGCAACAGCTTGTTAAAAAAGTTCTTTCTATTTAGTTGTATTTGTAATATTGTTTTAAATTAATAACAAACTTTATACATTTCCCTTTTTTGTATTCTGAACAAGAAATGTTCAATATTTAGTGCCACGGATAGTACGTACATATGTATGTATGTATTTAGTTGCTGCAATATGCAGCTTTTAAGTTGCCTCGTTTTCTTTTCTTTTGATACATATTTGTTTTTTTTTTGCTGTCATTGCCATTTAAAAAAGAGCTGACGTTATACTTTTCAATGACATAGTACACTTAATTGATTTATTACATTTAATATAAATAAAATCTTTGTTTTGCGATATTATTGAAATGGTGGTTTTAAAAAGAAAATTGTTAATTGAGTTTAGATTAAATTTAAATGGTTTAGATTTGTAAACAAGTTTTAAAAACTAATTACAATTGTGATTGTAGTCAATAAATTTTGGATAAAGTTTGTAAAAATTACTACGCACTGTAATATTATACTTACTCGGTACAGTACTGTAGAATTCACTATTGTACTGCAGAGTTTTCTACTGTACTGTAGAGTTCTCCTCTCCACAGTAGAGTTCACTACTATACTGTAGATTTTTGTACTGTACTATAGAGTTCTCTGCTGCACTGTATAGTTAGTTCTCTATAGTAATGGAAAATAGGTTTTTATCAAAAATTCGATATACATATCTTATGGCAATATTTACCTTATATAACGAAAGTTTAAACAATTTCATACTGGTTTAGTATTGGTTTATTGCTAGTGATAGAAAAGTATACGGCGTAACACTTCTTCAAAGAATCATTATCTAACTTCTAGTGATATTATAAATGCTACAAAACAGGTCTCTATTGAAAACTGCTACCAGATAAAGCGTTTGTTCACGATATGCAACAAGTGTTCTAGGTAGAAAGATACCAAGAGATACTCTAACAATTTTATTTTAATGCAAAGAAACAGAGCTCGTTTCGTAATAAAATGTTTCCTGTAAATTATCTTGATTTGGAATTTGTTTGTATTTGTTTAGAGTTAGTTAAACGGTTACTTTTAAATTATTAAGAATATTACTTGCGTTTATTATCGCGATTATCTAAATTATTCTTATTAATGAAGTATCGGTTTATTTGCGAAAAGCTAACCTTGTTAAATATAAATGTATATATATTCGTGCATCCTTCGATTGTATTTCCAAAAAAAAAATAGATTTATTTTTTCAAGAACAAAAGAAATAGAAGGGTTAACTTCGAACGATTTTGAAATTCTGATTAACTACATTTTAAACTTTAGTTTTTGGATTCAGCCTCAAAATCATTACCAAAGGGTGCTGTAGCTTAATTGGTTAGCGCATTTGATCATTAAGCATGAGTTGGTATTTGCAGCCCGGGTTCTATTCCCAGCCGCTGCCACTCAAAGAACATCAGTTTCTGATAATTATTAGTTTTATATCTATCATGACTAATATTTATTACAGCGCCCCTCCGGTGGTATAGCATTGAAACGCCACCAAAGTAAAATAATTAAAAATAAAGGCTATAAAATCAAGCTTTAAAAAAGAATGCACCTACTCACCACCAGAGGCGCTGCAATGCTGCACTAAAAGCAAATATAATGCGCAATTGCAGAGTTGTGATATATAAGCTTTTTTCTTTCACCACCTTTACTTCTACAACCTATCCCCTTTCCAAAGAAAGTAACGCAATTTATAGGCATATTAATTGCCTGAGTATTTCTTCCCTTTAAAAACAAAAAAAAAATTCATAAAATTTAATAAAATCTCTTTGCATTATTATATTGCACTATTACAGAAATAGTAACTTAAATTATGTATTTATCTATATATTTCATCTGAAATACCAAATTTTGATGCATTTGATATTGTACCAAATGACTTGTGGTAGTATCACAGTACCAACTGTGTCTAAAATGTATCAAAAAAAATTACAATTGTACCACGTTTGCTAGCACTGGTTCTCTATTATACTCTAGAGTTCTCTACTGCACTGTAGAGCAGTGTTTCCAGAAAATGAATTTCAAAATATGCTAAAACTTGAAAAACTAAGTGCTAAAATGTTCTACAGAAGAAAAAATAAGTGCTAAATTTGTTCAATGTAACAATACAATTTTTATTTCAAATGTTACAAATATAAATTATAGTTTTTTCTAATTTTGTTCATAACAATTGTTGACTTGTTTTAATAGATTACATTTCATATATAATTTCAAGAAGAAATTTAGTTGAAATATTAATAAAAGTTATTTTTTATTTCTCCAAAAGCATTTTTTGGACTAAAACAGTAAAAATTTTTTCGAGAAAAAAATTTTTTTTTATCAAGGAAATTATGCTAAAAACTATTTAGCATAATTTTTAAAAATTTCAGTCCATTTTCGAGAAACGAAATGCTAAATCTGGCACTGAAAGTGCTAAAATGGCAACACTGCTGTGCAGTTCTCCTCTGTAGAGTTCTCTACTGTACTGAGCGTTGCCATATATCAAGTTTTCCCTTTTTTTGTGCAAGGATTTCGAGAGGCAAAAAGTTTTTTTTTCGAAATTTTTTTTTTTTTTTTGAAATTTAAAAACTATGATCTTAAACAAATTTAAGTTTTATATAACAAAAAGTTTTGTTTAGGATAAAAAGTTGTTTTTTTTATATTCAGGCTAATAGTTCGAATTTTCAAGAATACTATTGTAAAGTACTGGGACAATTGGCAAATTGGAATGCATTTTCTACCCTGCCAAGGGCGTCATCAGCAATATTCATTGTCTACGATCAATCTGTAAACATAATCTATTTAACTCACCGTTTTTTGAGAAATAGAATCCGAGAATTATCAGATTTCCTTTTTTTACGTGTTGTGAGTTAGAACGAAATTTACTTACGTTTACAATGTGTGTGTATTCTTTATTATTATTTACAAATCTTGTATTATTACAAATTTGTTTTTGCTTTTTTTGCTGCGTCTACTTTTTTGTAGATGAATAACGGCAATGTATGTATGTTCTCGTTGCCTCCTTTTTTAATTTGCAGGAACATATTTACTTCGTTTATAAAGTTCGAAATTAACTGCCAATTTCCATCCGATCTTTACCAGTATATTTTCCGGTATGATTGCATGTCCTACGTCAGTCTCAACTACCCTTTTGCTATTATCCAATCTAAGGCATTTAAATACCACAGGCTCTGAAAAGATAATTCCTATAACTCCCGCGACCTGTCAAAAACTGAGTGAGACGATAATTAGCTTCTCCGTGTTTTCGTTCAAACCATTTTTTGATTTCTGGGATGATTCTGTACGTTCATCGACCTTTTTGGGAGTTTATTTTCACTGTCGATTTAATATCTGCAACACCAACTTTGCTATTAATTAATGCTCTCTATTTACTATTGATTATAAGTACTGCTTCCGTTTTATGATCTGCTAGTTCCAGACCCACTTTCACGAGCCACTCCTTGATTATCCTAACAATATCATTTGAATACATTTCGACTTCGTCTAAAATCGTGCCCTAACGACGTAGCTATTGTGCATTACATTTCACACTACTGTGGAATATAATGTACAACGACGTACATTATATTCCAAATTAGGGTGGTACTCCTGAGATATTCATACTCATGTAGAGTCCTCTTCTGTAGCATTCTCTATGGCGCGCTATGACTATTTACTATTAAAAACAAATGGTAAACTTTTCCATAAATTATATATTTTCTCTTTAACCCACGCTTCTGCTTTTCTGCTCGCTCATTATTTTAAGTTAAAACTGTTATAAAATCGTCTGGGATTTTGGAAGTCAAGAGGGAGTTGTAGTAAACTAGAAATTGTATTTATTGCCAACACTGCTGCACTATTGTTGCACTTACCACTTTACAACCAAAGCAATTGCAGCAGAAACTAAAGACAGACGGAAAGTTTATAATGTGTTGATGGTGTTGTGGTTCTCGTTATATTCTCATATTGCAGCGCAATTTAAACCGACAAAATAGTGAAAATGTAAAAGGAAGAAGAATCGTATAGAATACATAACTACTAAGAATATTTGTAATCACGTTTGTTTGTTTTTTAACGTCTTCCTTCTTTTTGAAATAAATGAAAATTTCAACATTTTAGTTGGCAGAAGGTGGAAGAACTATAAACGTTGTTTATATTGTCTGGGCTTATTTCTGTTTGTTTGTTTGTTTCTTTTTTGTTGTTTTGTTGCACAGCGCCATTGTGGGTTGATGTTGGCTGGATAGTTTTCGCAAGTCTGAATTTGCTGCGTAGTAGTACGACGTTATATGTTGTGTTGCATGTTCTGTGCATGTTTGTAGAGTGAGAACTCTGTTCGCTTTTAAGTTGTTAAATAAAATGATGCAGGTGTTCTTCAGACTTTTAGGCGCCATTGTAATAGGAATCATTTTTATATAGAGTTCTATAGATGATCATTTATTTTGTGTACGTTTCTGTTGAATTTTTCGTTGCAGTTGTTGTTTTGAGTAAACAATTTTAAGAAAATTATACAACCTACTCAATGACCATATTTGGCATGATGGCCACAGAAAAAGAAAAATATATATACATACATACAAAGAAATAAAAACTATATAAAAGAAAACGTAAAGAAAAATTTTTTGACATTCTTTTAGTTTTGAAGCACTAGTGTTGAAATTAAATTTGACAAAAACTTTTTAAAATAACATAAAATTGGTCGTTAAAGTTTGTAAAAAAAAGCAAAACTGAGGCCTCTTTGAGGTTTAAATGCATTTAAATAACACAGATGTTATAATATTTCAAAAATTATAATATACATACATATATTTATGGATAGTGCCCTAATAAGTAATTTTTCACCTGTTCTTTCAACTGTTATAACGTCAAACACATCTTTATTTCCTTTTTAAAATTGAATCAATATTTCCAACGCCCCAAAATCTTGTCACGTTAAACAAATCTTAAAATAATTAATTTTTCGCCATTCTTATCTTTTTATGTTATTGAACGCCTTTTGAAAGACCAAATTTATACCAAATTTTATTTTTACTCAATAATATTACGTGTCAAGATAAAGCGTTTGTTATTAACACCCTTTTCCCTAAAACAAAAACAGAAGTGTTCTCATGGATACTCCAAAAAGTCCAACCAAATGGTGTTAATAACCACACAAATCACTAAAGAAGTTTTGCAAAAAAAAAAAAAAACAACAAATTCAACAGTTTTAACAAAAGATCATTTACACATTTCACATTTAATATTTGCTGCCGCTGTAGCTAAAAACGCATGTGCTTTTTACCAAATACCTACATACATATATAAAAAACGAATTAATTTTTAAACCATTTTAAAAAATCTTGCCTACAAAAAATATTCCAATATTTAAAAGCTTTTGCGTGTTCTTAAGCAAAAAACTCGCTTCATGTATCGTTTTCTTTATTTGATATTTTATTAATAAATAACACCCTAAAAATGTTAGAGAACCACATAAATAAGACTTACAATGAACGCGTTAAAGAACATGAAATTTTATTTATTAAAAACAGCTCCATGTCATTTTAAGCCAACATCCGCAGAAGACGACAAAGCAATATGCCCCAAAGATATTGATAACTTTTGTAATGTTCTTAATGTTTTTTGTTGCATCAAATTGAAATGCGTGATTTGGAAAATATTCAGGTGTTTCGATTTTGCCAATAATACATAAGAAAACAAACAAATTTTGTCTTATCGGCGCCACACCCTGCTGCGTTAGACATTTAGTTTTAATTTTAATTTAAAAAGGATATTTTTGATAATTGATTAAAAAAAATATTAATGTTTTTGTGGTAAAAAATGTGCTAAACAATAACATTTTTAGGATTTTGTAAAAGGAGCAAAAGATGAAGAGGTTTTCTGTTTTAAATCACTTTGCTTATTTAATATTTTATATTTTCATGTAATAATAAATGTAGTTTTGTCTGCATTTTATTAAATCTTATTAATAATTGTAAGTTTTTATCGAAAACTAAAAAATTGGTCTAACATCTATCTTCTATATATGTATATAAAAATGAAATGGTATGTAATGTCATCACGTGAGAACGGCTCGAGCGATTTGTCTGATTTTTTTTATTCGATTCGAAATTCTCAGGAGATGGTTTGTAAAGAAAAAAATTCAAAAATTCCGTTAAAACTAAATTTTGAATAGAATAAAAAAAAAACAGCCAAATCGCTCCAGCCGTTTTCACGTGATGCCATTTAATTTTTATATATATATATAGAAATAGAATAAGATGTATTCACAACCTTCATACCAAGAAAGGTGAGGTTCTTACCCATTTAAAGTTTGAGAATAGGTTAAGATCGTTTCGACCCTAAGGCCTCTAATCAATCGCTTTACCAGATAAGATTATTTTAAATGCACCAGCTATCCGTCGGAGGGAACCAGCTACTAGATGGTTCGATTGGTCTTTCGCCCCTATACTCATTTCTAACAATCGATTTGCACGTCAGAACTGTTTCGATCTTCCATTATGGTTTCCCCTGACTCCAAGTTCAAGTAAGTTCACCATCTTTCGGGTCACAGCATATATGCTTCAACACTGCCTCCTTTTCACTACACAATTGTTTTACTTAACCTACGCCTAAACTTTAGAAAGTTCCTAATGTTTGCTAAAAACATATATATCACTCGAAAAATTCGTCGTTCGTCCCAGTTGTGTTCGTAGCATTAGATTGATAAGTTATATATGAGCATGTGATTCATACAAGATACTCGTACATACATATAGATTATCATGGGAATGACCTAGCAGACTTTATATAGGCTACCCTGAAAATTTTAGCTAATGTCTGTGGATTTTGAGAAAAAGATGACTTTATTACCAAGTGTTATGAGTTAAAATGCTATTATTCAGGCATTTCACTATTTACACACTAGCATTTTAACTCACTATTTTAACAGGGTGTTTAAATTGTGGCCAATTACCACAATCGCTTATAAAGGAGTCGTTACTTTTATGTAACTTAACTAGTTACAAGTAACCTCTAGTAGTCGTAGTCACTGAAAATATTGTTCGTTAAGGTACGGTCACACTTGGTAAATATTTACTCAAAAAAGCGTAGCCACTTGTTTTAGAACAAATTTGTTTGACGTTGTTTACAAGAGCTTTGCAAGATCAAACAGCATCAAATAAAATAAGACTAAATAGTTGTTGTGTCTTATCCTAAATAAACAAAGTTTTTTTTTAATAAATAAACGAGTTCAAAAATATTTTATTTGGTGCTTACGTCTTTTTCGGCAAATATTTGCCAAGTGTGACCGTATGTTTATTGATTGCAAAGTTTTTGCTGGCTCTACAAAACCAAGCAACAAAATATTTGCATACACATTATACATATATTTAAACACCATTGTGTTTCAAAATATTTAAATAAAAACTAAATTGAAATTTAATTAACTCTTCCCATATTAATAATAATTAAAAATTAATAATAATATTTCAATTGGATTTTTCCCAGTAAAAGCAGCAGTATGTCAAGTTATTTTTCTTATACTAACATATGTATGTTGTTTGAACAAATATCTTAAAAGTCAACTTTAATAACTTGTTTCTCTTTTTTCTAATGCTAAAAAACGCGGCAAAGAAAAAAATTGCACTTAATTTTTGCTATAAACTAGCAATTAATTTAAAATTTATTTAATGAAATATTGCCATAATGATTGGTTCGTTAAATGGACATCATTATCAAGTCACGTTTTTGACACTTATTGTGAATGTAAAACTTAATCATAAAATAGTATAAAAATATAATTTAATGATCTGTACTCGTATACGAAATTGTTATTCGTAAATAAAAATGAGAATAAAATAATAATATTTAAAGTACTTTTATGAATGTAGGGGGAAGTATGACAAAGAGGATTTTAGGGATTTTTAGCAAAATACTATTATACACAAGATCTTCTATAGAAAATACTATTATACACAAGATTTTCTGTATAGAGAATATTGTTATACACAAGATTTTCTATAGAAAATACTGTTATACACAAGATTTTCCACAGAAAATACTATTATAAACAAGATTTTCTATAGAAAATTCTGTTATACACTAAATATATATCAAAAATTTAAAATTAACAGTTCGAATATAAAAAAAAAAAATTGTTCTTAAAATAGCTAGGGCACAAGCTAATGTTTGCAATTGTACTTAAAGTAGTACACAAAAAATGTCGACGAAAGTGGACAACAAACATAACAAAAAACAAATGTATTCAGGTTTTCAACAGAAAGAATACGAAGAAAAAACTGAAGAAAAAAGGAGGCTACATGTAAAATAAAAATTAAAAAAATGATAATTACAGCAAATTTCGAACCACCGGTAACACTGGTTAAAAGATTGATGTTTGACTGTTGGCTAGCAGGCACCGCAGTGGTGCAGTGGTTAGAACGCAAAGAATTCTGATGAAAGAATGTGATGATTCTCGAAACATGTAAATTCAACCCAGGTTCAACCCCAGCCAGAAAAATCATCAATAAAAAAAAAAAAATTTTTAGAGATTTCATGTTGTAAAACAATTCCTTCAGTAAAAATAATTTAATGAACTCGATCCAACTAAATAAATATCAAAAAGTTTACACAATATTTTATAAAGAAAATACTGTTATATGAATGATTTTCTATTGAAAATACTGTTATACACAATATTTTATAAAGAAAATACTACGATTTTCTACAGAAAATACTGTTGTACACAAGATTTTCTCTAGAAAATACTGTTATATACAAGATTTTTTATAGAACATATTGTTATACACAATGTTTTCTACAGAAAACATTGTTATATGAAAGATTTTCTATAGAAAATACTGTTATATAAAAAAATTAAAATACTGTTACACACAAAATTTTTTTTAGAAAATATTGTTATACACAAGATTTCCTTTAGAAAATATTGTTATACACAAGCTTTTCTTTAGAAAATAATGCTCGAAAATATTATTATTGAATATTATTTTGAAATCGAACAAAAAACTTATTTTCCATACCTGATTTTTAATGGTTTCAAATAATTTTGATCCTCTGGAAACCCAAATTATAATCCGCAGAAAAACACCTTGCTAAATAAAAAAAACAGACAATCACAAATTACAATTTTAAGTGTGGGTAGCCAAGAATATCATTCTACCTTTCTCTTGCCTTTTATTATTATTAAATATATTCGAAACTAAAGGCTTAAAAACAAATAAAGTTTAAAAGAACCATTAATTAAATTTCATACTTAATTAAGGCAAATTTAAAATAATGACTTTTAAATGCGATCATAAATGTGGAAGATGAAACGAAACAACAGTCAGTCTCCTTCGTACTTCGTATTATCACAAAGATTATTAATATTGTTACGATTAGAGGCAACATGCTGTTAAAAGATTTAATGGCCAATGTTTTTATTTTAAGAAATACTGTGTCACAGAGTCTTAAAGATTTTATGCCATTCGCAAAATTATTCTGTCTGTTTTGTGAATCTTTTTATGACTTTAAAGTGCGAATTTATATTGGATAGTAAAAAAAGCCATTTATAAAATTATAAAAAATCCAAGAAAATAAAATAAAAAAACATTTAAATGCAGGTGTTTGAAAGTGATCGGTGGCAATAGCTTCCATAAAGTTTTGTAATGATATTTATTAAGATTTTTAGGTTACTTTTTTATTTTGATGTTTTAAATTAAAGTTTACACAGTAGGGAAATATTATTTTAAGTATTAAAAGTTTAATACTATATAATCAAATTTGAGTAAAGAAAAAAATAAAATTAAAGTGTAAAGTATATTACGAGTAAAAACACAATTGTAACCAGTGACATGTCACAAAATGTCTAAAAGATGTCCATTTACCCATACCAAGACAGAGTGAGAGATTTCTTTTATACATAACCAATTCGGTGTCAGTTTTCTTTCGATGTTTATGCTAGATTCGGATCCTTTACAACCTTATACGATATCTGTTGCATGTTATGGGACGATCATCATAAAATATTTTCCAGTATTTGAGTTTTATTGTGATTTTGATATCTTTCATCTCCATAACAATATATTTTAGAGTTCATTTGTGGGTATTCAAATTTATAAAATATTTACTTAGGTTAATGTTATATTATTAATATTATAGGCCGATCACCACAAAGATCGTTATATATATATATTTGCGGATTATTTTTGTCAAATTTAACCTGATAATGATGTTTATAAGAGATTTAGGTGATTTTCGGAAGAGGACTTTATATGTGGGCTATAGTCAAATATGGACCAATTCGGTACAATGATTTCTATATATATGTGGATTATTTGTGATTATTTTTTAAAGGATATTTATTAATTTATGAGCATTTAATTTTTTCTGAAGTGGACTTTATATGGGGCTATGGTAAAATATGGACTAATGCAAACAAAATATCGTTTTATGATTTTTCTTTGCATGAAACTTATTTTTGCTGAATACTGATTTTCTATATGCATTTATGTAACATATATATATATTCGGGAAAGACATTTGTATGGGGGCTATTATAAATTATGGACCAATTATTTTCATTATTAACAGGAATTGTCCTTCTATAACAAAAATAATGTGTGCAAAATTACATGAAAATAGCAGAAAATATTTTAAACATATCGAAGTTGCTTGAAACTTATGTCCATAAATTGGATCCTCCTAGACCGATTTGACCCATTTTCAATGCCAAACATTTCGGTCATACAAAGAAAATTTCATGGTTCTAAGTTTTTTTTCGAAGTATTATTATGCTTTCAACAGACGGACAGACGGACGGACATAGCTAGATCATCTTAGAATCTTATAAGGACCCAGAATATACATATATGCTTTTTGGTTCTACGACCAATATTTCGATGTGTTGCATACGGAATGATAAACTTAATATTCCCACAAAAAAGAAGATGGATATCTGATCAATGAACAACAATATGCTCAAAAATTCATAGGTTTAAAATTTTTCAGAGTTTTGCCCGAAACAACAATCTTTGATACTTAGTTTTTAAAAATATTTTCATTCAAATGTTGGCTTATTCGGAAGGTCTAATATTCGATTACTCTTTCCAGCATTGCTAACAGTATCTCACGAATTATCCAAGTAATGTTGGCTTCCAAGTCTTGAATCGTAGCTGTAGATATCTACATAGACTTTCAACTGTACATAACCCAAAGAAAAAAAAACCAAATGGTTAAGAAGCAATAGTGAATTCGAAAGATCGATAATGATCTCACAGAATGCTGATTTTCGTAATATAGTAATACAGATAATTTGGACCCGTTCTTTGAGCCTTTCCATCATGAATTGTCAAACAATACTGAATAAAAATAGGATGACAGTATGACACCCATAACGCAAAATATTAGTGCTTGCTCTTGTTCGATCTTAATATGTTTTCTTGTGAAATAAACCATAATTAAGTTTTTTTTTTTGTTTAGTAGAGTCTATGTTTTCTAGATAGTTATTGTTATCAGACGGTTAATTGTTTTTTAAAGCAATATGACGCCGAATAAGTTGACTTTTGCTATTATTTCTGTTTAATATGAAAAATGTTCATGTGTCTTGTTTTTCCCAAAAAAAAAAAAAAAAACACACAGGGATGGGCAGCTGAATTAATCTGTGAAAATCTGGCACTTTCATTTCATTATTCTGTGATATATTCCTGGTAAATGTAAGCTATTAGTGTTCACTTTCAAGTTATCAGTTTCAAAGTTATCTGTTATATAAAACAACTTTAGAATGGCGTATATTCCGGCAAAAGATCGAGTGAAGGTAGCACAGATATAACTTGTCATTTAAAATGTTTCGTTACAGTAAAATACATAACTTCGAAAATCGTCTAGAGGTTTATATGCCAAGAAGAAGGTATCTGACTGTTAGACAATATTGCAACTAAAAGTATTTCTTAGAACAAACAACCCTCGTAGATCTGCAAATTTGTTTGCGCAATTTTTCTTTTCATTTGCCATTAATACATTTTATTAAGGTGTTAATATTTTCGTTATTTGTAAAATGTGAAACTACTCCATCATCACACTCGTACACATATTTACAATTTATTTCTGTATTTTGTAAATATTTCAAATAAAATCTGTGGTACTCACGTTTTTGACCTCAACAACTGAACTTTTACAAAACATTTTGTATTGAATTATGTTCTGTTTAATATTTAATGTGAGTTCTTTCATACGAATAAAGGTGTTTTTTTCATAACAAGTTTGAACTTTTAATATAAGTGCTGGCAAGTTCATAAATACATTATTATGTATTTGCCGTTAAACGGGAGGGAAGTATGCCAATTAACTATCAAGTAATACAAATTGGGTCAATATGCAACGTTTTAAGTAAATATGATGAATAACATAATGATTTTATGAAATTCTAGTTAGCGGAATTACATACTATATACATTTATTTTATCAAAAGAAAGGTCGAACAAAATCAAAATTTAATTTAATTATTAGCAATAAATATAGTAAAACTGATTTTGTAGACTTTTTATAATAATAATTAAGAATGAATTTCTCAAAACTTGCTGCAACATCAATCATAACTGTCTAGACTTAAATCATTTTCAGCAAAGAAGCCATTATTTCATATGTGATTGTAGTACTGTACATATGTATATTCTTATACATCAGTAACGTACCCCATTGTTCATATAAAATCCTGAACGGCTCCTTCATTTTCAATGACGGGAAGAAGTAAAACTTTAAAACTTATAACTTTGTTAATTCCTTCTGTCAAATTACTGATGATCTAATGGTAAAGTGTTGCTACCAGGCTTTTAATACAAGCTTCTGTAATGTGTCCCGATTTTATGTGAACAATGCTTTAGGTCAAACCCTAAAATATGTTAAAAAGTTCATCAAATTATCTTAAAAAACATTACGAAATTTTTAAAGTTTTTTTTTTCTTTTTTTGACAACAACCTTTGTATCGTATACAAATAATTTTTGGGGTCTAATTTTTATTCCAATATTTTTTTGATACCTACCTATATATGTATATGGCGGCTTTTTATAAACGAATAAATTTTTATATTACAATATATATTGGTTTTTGATGACAAAACAATGTCGTTATTGTTCTTTTCTTATTTTTTTTATTAATAATATAACAAACATTTGTACCAACAAACATATTTACTTGCATGCTAGCAAGCCACGAGTAGATTTTATTGTAATTTTTTTTGTCTGTTTGGGATAAAACAATAGTATGTTACTTGTAAGTAAATATTTTGAGTCTTTCAATATGAAATACTGTATGAATGGGGGGTTTTTTGTCTTGTTTTGCATATCTTGTTTTAGTTGTTCTTTTTGGCATGTAATTGTTTTAAATAAATGACCATGATATAGCCTGAAACTAATTAATTTGCCATTTGTGTCCCATTAGTGTAATTGTCTGTCAATTATAATAACACACACAAACAAAAGCGGTTACACACTAAAACTTATAGATATTAACTGCACATAAACTTTAAGACACACCAAACTACTTGTTATATAAAACACCAAACAACAGTGCTTGATATAGTGCAGTGTATGCACTGTATGTGTAACTATGGCGATAACGTTGATGAAAAGGACGGTGACGTCGATAAATATGTAGTTAAACAAGAGTACATGGTGTATTAGATGCTAAATGAAAATTAATAGTTGGAATTTAGGGCGGTGTTTACGGCAGAGGTCAACCATTTTATAAAAGCCTACACAAATATTTTTCAAACATAAAGATTGGCAAGCGATTTTAAATGATTCAAAAGTAACTATAACAAAATTTTCTATTATTACAATGACTTAAGGACTAAAAACCCTGTCTACTAAAAATTTAGTTCATACAACTGTTTTTACATTCTTCTACAAAAATGTCTTCAAAGAAAACACTTTTCTATAGAAATGTCTCCAAAGAAGAAACTTTTCTATAGTAATATCTCCAAAGAAAACATTCTTCTCTAGAAATGTTTTCAAAACGACACTTTTCTATAGAAATGTCTCCAAAGAAGACACTTTTCTATAGAAATGTCTCATAAGAAGATATTTTCTATAGAAATGTTTCCAAAGATGACATTTTTTATGGAAATGTCTCTAAAGAAGAAATTTTTTATGGAAATGTCTACAAAAAAAGACACTTTTCTATATAAATGTGTCCAAATAAACACTATATAGAGAAATGTCTCCAAAGAAGAAACTTTTATATATAAATGCCTCCAAACAGACACTTTTCTGGGGTAGTGTCTCCAAAGAAAACATTTTTTATAGAAAATTTGCCGCTTTTATATAGAAATGGCTCCAAATAAGACACTTTTCTATAGAAATGTCTCCAAAGACACATTTTTCTATCGATACGCGTTTAAAAAAAGTTGTTTTCTATAGTAATATATCTAAAGAAAATATTTTTCTATGGAAAAGTGTGTAATAAGACATTTTTAAATAATAATTAATAGTATGCCTTAATAATTCATATTTGTTCTAAAATTTAAATTTAAAACTACATGCCTAACACCCGACTTCAAAATGCCAACTGTAGCACCAACAATTTAAAGGGTATAATTATAAATTACAAAATACAGTGAAAAACTTAAACCTCGCACATATTTAATAAAATAACCAAGTGTCTTAATTGTCTGTCTGTTCGTCAGTCCCATACACATAATAAATTATCCAGTTTTGTCAATGTTTTATTTTTTGCTATTTTAATAGTATAATAGCCGTAGTTTTGCTTTTTTTGTAGAAGAAAACTGGCAAACGTATTTAATTTGCAATTTATAAAAATTGTTAAAAACAAACACATTAACTTAACACCATGAGTTTCCATTAAACATGTTTAATGCATGCAGAAGCATGTCTACTTGTATGTGTAATGAATGAATGTGTTTTTCCTGATTTAAATGTGAAATAATAATAATTTAAGGCGCCTTGCTGTTAAGCAAAATGGTTATGAAAATAAATATATACTTTATACATTCATACAAGTGTGTATGGCAACAAATCTAAATTAAAATTCTAGCAGAATCTATAATTTGTATTAATAGCGGCTGTCAAAAACCCCAGAGTTATTGTGTTAAGGATACAATGAAACTTTTAAAAAATTTATACTTAAACAAAAATTACCTTTACATAGAATTTCTGCAAAACTCAAGTTTTAAACAAATGTTTATTAGTTGCCCTAATCTTAATATACACAGTGTTAACTAAATTTGTTTATGTATGTTATACAAGTTAACTGTTTTATATATTATTAGATCATGATTACAATGATTTGCAATAAACAAAACGAAACTAACTACTGCATAATTATTAGCATTTTATTTTAGTTTTTTTGCTATAATTTTGAATTTGGGGGTGTGCCGCAAAAATGTCGATCAACATGTCAACAACATTTTTGTACCATTAATATTTGCATACACCGTTTAATATGCATTTATATGCATGAATATGCATTTTCAATTTCAATGCAACTCACATACAGCAGCAACACTTTGTTATCATTGGATATTATATTATAAAATACAAGTGTATTTAAGTTAAAAATTATAGCAACGATAAGTATATGATTATTTAATGCTACAAATTGAAAATGGAGCATGAAATTGTTTTAATAATTAAGATATTTGCAAAGGAGTATACCACATGCCAAAAACATTCAGACAGTCTGTTAAAAGCAATTTAAATAAATTAACATTTTTTAATTATTTTGTTAACGATTTCATATGTATTTCTAGTTAAATGTTTAAGGAAACAAAAGACTCAAGCAACGAACTTACTTACTGCCTTAGAAGTATTTGTGTAAATAAACAATTACGGCAATAAAATATAAAATAAAAACAATGAAAGGTCAATCAATTCAATCGTTAAAAACTGTATAAAAACTACTATAACCGGGAAAAGCAGCAAATAGAACATTTGTCAATTAATTTGCAAATAAAAGTTCAATCGCGAAAAGTAGCTCGATCAATAATCAATAATTTTTCTTACAAAATCAAATGATATAAAAAAGTCAATATATAAATCCAAAAATACACTTTTCTAAAGAAATGTATCCGGAAATGGAGGTACTTTTCTTTGAAAATATATCTTGAAATACAGAATCTTTTCTATTAAAATATGTAGATATGTCTTGAAATGAAGAAACATTTCTTTAGAAATGAGTCTTGTAATAGAAACACTTTTCTGTAGAAATGTATCATAAAATGCAGACACTTTTCTATGGAAATGTGTCTTGAAATGAAGATACTTTTCTATGGAAATGTATCTGAAAATGGAAAAACTTCTCTATGGAAATGTGTCTGAAATGGAGACACTCTTCTATGGAAATGTGAATTGAAATGCAGTCACTTTATTATGGAAATGTAATTTGAAATTTTCTTTGGAAATGTATCATGAAACTACGACACCTTTTTATATAAAATATGTCTCCAAAAAAATATAGTTTTCTATAGAAATGTGTCCAAAGAAGATGCTTTTGCTCAGAAACCGGGAAAGGCAACACATTATAGCTAAATATTTATTTACATACATTATAATTTAATTCCTTTGAAAATCAAAATATTTTTGTATACAGTCAATTACTCTCAACCGAGTTTCAGCTTTTAGCTCTTTAGTAATTTAAAAATACACAACTCAGAGCCTTAAGAAATAAAGTTAAAAATCTTTTTCTTCTTTTAGCAACAATTATCTTTTTACATTCATCTGAAGATTTACATTATTTTCTTGCAATTTTGGTACGAAATAAACTGTTTTTGTACAAGAGTGTCGAAAAATTGCTGCCGTTTGTAATTGTTGTAAACTGACAATTAATTAATTCATTGTAATTTTTCACTGTTGACAATGCCACAACATACCAAACATTTTACAATGCAAGTTACACAAACAAACAAAAAATAAGAGATACGGCAACATGCATGCCACTGCAACTACATCTACAGCAACAACCACTTTAAAAGCCTTTGGCTAAATGGTCGTCAGCAACAGCAACATCCAAGTTTAACTCTAAGTCTGTGTTACTTTGGTGAATTTATCGCTTTTTTACCATATCGAATTGTATGCTACAAGTATTACACTTTTGTTTTGTACACCAACAAAGAGAAGAAACAAAAACACAAAAAATATATACATATATATAAACAGATTGTAAAGTTTAATGCCTTGTGCTGCAGTGGCAACAAACTGTGGCAATTGAGGCATTTAAGGCAACTGTTTAATTGCGGTACCATATTAGTTAAAGTTAAGGACGTAATAGGTACCTTAAAGTAATGGGGTGATAAACGGCGGGGGCAAAAGAAAACAAAATCAAACTGAACCAAACAAAAGCCATATACTATAGTTACAGATTGTTTGTTAACTTGTCAAAAGATTTAGTGGTTGTGCAGTTAATGCAAAATCACATCTATTGTTGCCACAAACAATAGTCCACTAATAAACAAATGTGCGGCAAGTGCTGAGTTTTATTTTAGACAAATTTCCTTGCTGCAGTAAAATGTACAAAGTTTTTTTTTTTTTTTGTTTCGGTTTTCCATATGCATACATACATAAGTATGTACGTAGTGCTTAATTTAATTTTAATCATTGGTTTTAAATCTTAATTCATGCTAAGCAAGTAGTTAATCATTTACTTACGGTGTATGCTTAAACGTTACTGAAAAATGTTTGAATGACAGATAGACAGACAGTTGGACGGACAGTTTGTTTGAAATGTGACTGCGTTTCATGTAATTTAAATGTAAATCTTTGTAACGATGAAAAATTGTTTACATTCATCAAAACAAATCACAAAATCGTAAAAAATTCATGTTTCAACACGCACATGATTATTCGCTTCTTATAACAAACGCAACACAGTGGAGCTAAAGTCAGTTTTCTTTTTGTAAATGTGTGTCCAAGAAAAAAAAAACATTAGGAATACAGCAGAACTTTTCCAACACGATATTTAAGGTACTAAGGGAACACTTTTCTTTTAAAACTTGACGAAAAGACTACACTTTTATACTGAAAAAAAATACGGTAAAAGAAGACATTTTTCTAAATACGTTTGTTCAAAGAAAACAGTTTTTAATGAAACAAATAATCTTTTTATACAAATGCGTCTAAAGTAAACACTTGTCTAAAGAAGTCAATATAGCCTATAGAAATATGTATAAACAAGATTTTATTCTATAGAAATGTGTCCTTATTTTCTATAGAAATGTGTCCTCCGACTGAAGACATTTAAACAGAAGACACTTTTCTATAGAAAAGACACGTGTCCTTAAAAAGAAAGCACTTTTCTATAGAAATAAAAAGAAGACACTTTTCTACAGAACACTATTTATAGAAACGTGTCCCTAAAAAGAAGACACTTTTCTACAGAACACTTTTTATAGAAACGTGTCCTTAAAAAAAACACTTTTCTATAGAAACGTGTCCTTAAAAAGAAAACACTTTTCTATAGAAACGTGTCCTTAAAAAGAAAACACTTTTCTATAGAAATAAAAAGAAGACACTTTTCTACAGAACACTTTTATAGAAACGTGTCCTTAAAAAAAAACACTTTTCTATAGAAATGTGTCCTTTAAAAGAAGACATTTTTCTATAGAAATGTGTCCTTAAAAAGAAGACACTTTTCTATAAATATGTGTCCTTAAAAAGAAGATACTTTTTTATAGAAACGTGTCCTTAAAAAGAAGACACTTTTTATAGAAACGTGTCCTTAAAAAGAAGACACTTTTCTATAGAAAAAAAAGAAGACACTTTTATATACATATACACTTTCCTATAGAAATGTATCTTTAAAAAGAAGAAACTTTTTGGTAGAAATGTATTTTAAAAAGAACACATTTTTCTATAGAAATATTTCTTTAAAAAGAAAACACTTTTCTATTGAAATAAAAACAAGACACTTTTCTATAGAAAAGTATCCCTAAAAAGAAGACCCTTTCGATCTCACTTTCCATAAAATATCCTACTGTTCATCTTATGTATATTTTTATTTAAGTATAAGTATGCATATAAATCTTTTATTTAATTTTTTTCCACTTTCGTTAGTGTTTAAGACATTTTTTCCTTCGCTGGCAGTTAAACTTTGTATAAGGTGCTGATGACTAAGCTACAGGCAATTTTTTATTTCCAACTAACTTCTTTTTTTTTTTGTTCATTTAACACAAAATCATAAAATAAATAAATAAAAAAAAAGTTTAACAATCAATTTTATACAAGACACCTTTTGTGTTGCATGTGCAAATAAAATTAATTATACGCCACCATCACATCTTCTATACGAGTGAAATAAATGTAAAATAAATCTATGTGTATAAAAATGTGTCATAATTAAGAAGAGTTGAAGGCGAATTGGCAGTACTCTATATAAAGATATATATATAGAAAAAAGCTTTCCTTTGCGTGCAAGAAATAAATAAAAGTTAATTTTGCAGGCACATATAAAACAGAATCTTTTTAGCAACCCTACAATTCCAGTGTACAGCCCTTCCTTTACTGCTTAGTGTAGTTCGCTAAAGTGCTAATTTCATTTCCAATATAAACTCATGATATATTACTTTAATGCATTTTTATGCTTGTTACCAAAACTGCTGATAAGACTGAAACCAAATTATTTATGTAGTATCATGTATGTTTTCCAACCAAAAACATTTTATTTTATTTTTATCAATGATTTTTGCAACCACTTTGCACAGAGTCTTGAAAGTTTTAAGTTCTCTTTTGTATTGATTTAAACTTGGTTTAAAGTACTTTATTTATTTGTTTATTTATTGATGTGATTTATGTTTTAACACCAATTTGATTGAAATTCAATTTTTGCCAGTTATGTTGTTTATTTTGTAAAAATAAAATGTAAAGTAAAATAATCAAATAAAATTTATGACTTTGATAAATAATGACAAGAAGCCAAAAAATAAATATTTAAAAATTTATAAATAAATATTAAAAAAAAAAAGTTAAAAAAAAACTATTATTTATGCCAGAATGTTTCAAATAATCAAGCGATTTTATTAAAAATATTTAGTTGTCTTATATTGTTTAAGATTAACACGATTTATATTCTTTTTAAATTTCTGTAATGAAAATAGGTTTATCTTTCAAAATAAGTAGCTCCCTAATACACTCATTAATACCTTGTAGGTTCTATTTTATGCGTTCAAACTATTTTGTTTTATCAGATATTTACACACGCAAATTAAACAGCTTAATAAAAACTTTTAAAATAAAGCAAACCGTTTTTCCATAACATTTTAGAACATAGCAAAGGTGGGTCCATTGTCTGTCTGTCTTTTATTATTTCATAGTCAGTTTTTTAATACTCATGTCGTTGTAGCTGCTGTTAAAGTATGTTTGTTTCTGGTTATTTTTCGGTTACAACCAATATTTAATTATCTCTACACGTTTGTTTGTGTTTTTTCGTTATTTTTTTGCATTAAAATAAATTACAAAATTGTGTAAAGTGTTTAAATAGTTTTTAATTTTATGTGGTTTTTTTTTGTTACACTCAAGAAAAAATGTGATTCTAAGCTGTTACAAGAGGCTATTGGTGTTTTCTTTGGTGGCAAATTCAGTTTTGAATTTTATTTCAGCTGGAATATAATAGAATCAATAGTTAAAACCATTTTCTCTGTTCGCTTGTGTTTCAATTGCTTTTAGTCTAGCGCCATATTCCACAAAACAACATAGATATCAACTTTTTAGTTTGCACTTATGCAATTTTTCTTTAATTTGCAAAAATTTATGTTCCTCAGAACTATAATATTTGATTAGTGATAATTTAAAATTAATAAGTGAAGTTTGCAAAGTTTTTTGAAATTTTTATATATTCTTTGCAATTTCTGTTCTATGGACATGCTATTGTGCAAAGTGCAAAGTTAATATTGAAAAAAGTAATTTGCAAAGATTTTGCAAATAATTATGCTTTTTTCGTTCCACAAAAATGTAAATTTTATTTGCAAGGTAAACGATCGCTTTACAAATTCATACACTTAGAACTAGTGAAGCTTTCAAAATGTTAAGACATGAGTTTTTGTTCGATGATAATGAAGACACTGTCCTAAGAAGAAATTATAGAGACCGAATTAAATTTTCGTTACTACAAAACTTTAATTTTAAAATGCTTTCGTTTAAATCAAATCAAAGTTGATTTCATTTTAAATATACATATGTAATTAGAGAAATATAATATAGAAATAGATAGAGAAAAATTAGAGCACAATACAGACTGCAGTCAAGTTTTGTCGACTGAAAGTAACCTGCTACTGTGCTTGCATTGGTTTGAAAATGGTTGCCAGTACCATGAAGTTGCAGCTATGCATAGTGTTGCAAAATATACAGTTTGCAGTTTGCAGTTATACATAGATTTGTCGACGTTATAATAGACGTTTAAATGACGTCATTAGTATTGCTAAAATGATGGGTGGATTTCCTTGTATTTTTAGTTGCGTATATGGCACAATTATTAAATTTTATGCGCCTACATAACACGAGGAAGGATATGTAGACCGGCATGGAAACCACTCACTCAATGTGATGATGATATGCAGGCCACACTACACGTTTTACAGTGTAAATGCAAGCGAGCTACGGAATTCAGCTGTAAGTCAAAGATTTAACAATGGATAGAGTCCATGCCGGATGTTGTTGTTTTGGGTGATAGTGGTTACAGACTGAAAAGCTAGTTGATACCACCATTACGCCGAAATACCGATAAGCCAGCTGAAGAGGATTTTAATCGTTGTCACAAAAAAATACGGCGAATATTTCATAATAGTTTTGCCATTCTTAAAGAAAGATTCCCGTCTCTAAATTAATGAAATGTAAAAATTAGTATGTTCTAAACATTTACAATAATTTATTAAAATAAATACCTACTTTATGGTTTTGAAAACTAGGAAATAAAATATATTTTTGTTCTTAAATAATATGTAACACTGCAAGTTTTTTTTAATTTTATTTTGCGGCTCATTTTAACAAGTTTTATTTAGCAATGGAAAGAGAAAAGTGCACACTCACTTGGCAGAAGAGAAGGAAATGCTTTACAAGAAGCGCAAAGTCTTAACAAAAATACAAAGTCTCTGCAAAGATTTTCTTAGTGCAAAAAGAGATTTGCAAAGAAACACTTATCTCTTTGCAAAATAAAATGCAATTTGATAAATGCGAAGTAAAAAGTTGATAAATTGTTTGTAGAATAGGGCTCAGTAAGTGTTAATAATTAATATTGCAAAGCACTGTGCTTTATTTGAAAACTAAATTATTTGAAAACTTCAAAAATGCAATACTGATGGTTTGTTCCAAAACGAAGGTTTTTCAAACAATTCAAAGAAAAGTAAAACCAATTTTGTGTCATTTTGCAAGAAGCTAAAAACAACGACATGGTTAAATACGTAAAAGCCAAAGACCTATTCTTAGTTCCACAATTAAAAATAAGCTTCAGGGAGGTGTATAAAAACCCCAATGTCCAAGGAATTCTTTTCCAGCATTTTATGAATAAAATCAAGTGTTCTGCTGAAGAAATGGTAATGTTTATTTAGAATATCATGAAAAATTAACCATTTCATATAGAAGCCTTTTGGATAGGCATTTGTTTCTCCAACTAATACTCCAACTTTGAGTGTGATCTTTAGCCACAGCCCGTTTAATAGTCAGAAACAAAAAAAAAAAAAGAGGAGGTCCAAAACGAACTTGAAGTCAATACATTTTTGACTGGCAACTACATGAGCACTTGGCTGCCTCTATATAAAGTGTTGATAATATTTAACATTTTCTCTGTTTTTTTTTTCTTCATTTAAGACTTTAATCATTTAGATTTATTTCATCTCAGAACATAAATCTTGCATACAAAATAAGGCAAATATTTACTTTGGCCCAAAACAAAAATTGTTATTTATGAGTTTTTTGCAGTAGAATCAGGTGCAAAATAAATACATATTTATATTTGAGCAAAGTTAAACATGCTGGTATTTGATATCGTTTGGAGTAGAATTTTAAAATGCCAACGATTTCCTGTCTCAAATGAAGATTTCGTTTTATATGTTTAGCCCAGCCTTTAAAGAATTTCCAGTCACACACTCTCAGCAGACATTCATTCATCCATTCGCATTAATTGGAAACATCTTCATCATTGAGGAGTAGTGCAAGTAGGTATTAAGTAGCAGTGTTTTTTATTTTCTTAGGCTTCATTTATTTCTTTAACATTTCATATTTTATCTTGCTTTTACAATTCATTTAATATTTCTTTCCTTAGGCCAAATTTTGGCATTGTTTCTGTATTTTTTATGGTTATTTATCTTATCTTAATAATAATTTTATGTTTTTTTTAAGAGCTTTTGTAGCTGTCTTTCTCAAGTGCTGGCAAATCTTTTTAGATTTTGAAAATTACTTACGCATTGATTGAATTTGCCTTTAGCCAGTTTTAAAACAAAAAAATAAAAATATTTAATTTTGGTAGCAGTTTTTTTATTGTTGATGCCAACATTTCTAATGACTGGTTAATGAAATATTAAATTGTGTTGTATTTCCTTTTGGCCATATTCCCTGGCAAGTCTGATGATTGCCATATGTTGCAAGCTGTATGGGAGATTATGCAAATTGTTAGATATTTTAATTGAATGTTTGAAACATGTTATGGAAATAAGGGGGTATTTTAAGTTTGAAATTTGAGTAGAAATAGAATCTCCAATGTAGTTATTTTAAATAAAGGCTGATTTTTTTAGCAACTTTCCTTTTGGCAAGACTGTTTTTGGCCAGCTCAGCTGTTTTCATGTGACATGTTACTGTTGTTAAACATGTTCAGTTTGGTCTATAATTTAACCATGAATGGACTTACAAACAATTAACGGTTGTGTTGAATTTTATTATCAAAATTCAGTTGGATGAAGTTCCACTCGAAACATCGTGATCAGTGAATGGTTGAATGGATACGTAAACAAGCAAAATTGTCGTATTTGGTGTGAAGAGCAGCCAGAAGAATTTTCTCGGAAAATTTACTGTTTGATGTAAATTATGGACCGCTGGCATCATTGGATCATACTTTTTCCAATACAATGAAGGCAGGAACGTTACTGTGACTGATTACAATTTTGTTTGCCCAATATGAAAGAGTTTGACTTGGCTGACATGTGGTTGCAACAAGATGGTGTCACATGCCACACAGCACGCAAAGCAATAGCGCAACTGAGAGATGAGTTTAGTGAACTGTTTATTTCAAGTTTAGCACCGGACAAAACAATGCCATTTAACACATGTAGACTACTTTTAAAGCTTATATCTATAGGAACAAATCCGCAGCGGTTAATGCACTGGAAGCTAATATTGAAGAATTTATTTGTGAGATATGTGAGATATAAAATTTGACCCAGCGTATGAGCCATTTGAGGCGTAGCCACTGTTAACATTTACATGAAATCGTTTTCAAACATTGAAATTTCAAAAAAATATTGCATACATTTGTCTATATTGTATGTATTTTTTTAAATCAAATCCGAAACTTCTTAAAAAATAACTCTTTATTTATTTTGGGGCAATTATCGCTATGTATGAATTGGATTATTCAATTGAACTTAACAATAGTTCATTTGAAAATTACTAAAAATATTAATTTAGTAGATATCAATAATTATTTGAAAATTTTTAAAATTAGTGATTGCGATTTGACAGCTGACATTTATTCTATATTGTCACATAAAAAGTTGTTGACATTAATTGTTTACAATCATTGAATGGGACGACATCGAAAATCGAATTCTTATAGTTGGCATGCAACAGCAAAAAAGGCGATATCGTTAGAACGTTGCAACCGCTTGGAATCACTCGTAATTTTGTGTATCATGCTGTAAAGTTGTTGAAGGATACTGGTGAAATACGAGACCGTCATAGATCTGGCCATCCACGCACTATGAGAACTCCAAAAGCGATCAAAGCCGTGAAGAGACGAATATACCGAAAACCACGACGAAAACAGAAAATCTTGTAGCGGGAAATTCAAATTTCACAAAAATCCATGTCTCAGAGCGTTCAAGCGACACACTGGACACCTGCTCACCATTCCACTGCGATGGCGTTACCAAGCTCTATATTTTTTCAATTTCCCCATGCATGAAGTAAGTCTCGCGATTGATGAGTGGCCACATCGTTTCAATCGTGCTGGCAAACAGAAGTCATTTCGAATAAGTTATTCTTAGATTTGTAGCCATTGAATAACCCAATAAAAACAAAATCAAAATTTTTCTATATATTAATTCGTTATCAATTATCGTCAATTTATCTGTGTACTAGTATTTATGACTTGACTAGGTAAGTAATATAAATGAAATCATAATGGAGTGTCATCCTTACAAACTAACCTAAGGTGGATTTGAATGAAATGTTAAATATGTGGAAGACATGATGATGATAACATTGAAATAGGCAAAGAATATAATTATTAAAATGTATATAAGTGATCTTACTAAATGTGGCTTTAGACGGTACTACTTGTTATTTTACTAAATTAAAATTTTTTTGAATATAATAATAATTCAAATAATTTGATTAATTTATGAATTTACTTTATCGACTTATTCGAACAAGTTCAAATGTTTTATTCGAATTATTCGTTTTATTCGAACAAAAGAAAAATCGAATAATTTGGTTACCCTAGTAGGTAGTAAAGTACAGCCGGAGAGCCCGAATTATGGTTTTAAACATCGGGAACCTAAAAACTTATTCATATTAACTTAACTCGTCCAATTAGCAGGCTTTTGCTTTATGTTAGTTGGTTCATTTATTTCAAAAACAAAAATTTCTATTTAAGCAAAGTCAATTTAGGCAAGTAAGAATAAAAAATGTTTAGTGCCAGTTTTTAAAATCGTAAATAATTTTAATTTCAGCTGACTATTTTTCCCCCTTTTTCTTACTCCTCTTCACATACTTTACATTATTTGTCTCTTTGTATAGAAACTCCGACAAATTAGTTGCATAGCCACACGTTTTTTCTTTCTTAAGGTTGTCATGTCTGTTTGAAAACAAACATCCTTTGATGTTTAAAGCTAAATAAGTCCGAAAAAATGCTAAGAAAACAAAAACTAATTAATATTCAAGTCAAGATTGGCGGCTGTCAGCAATTAGTACAAAAACAAATTTTGCAAATGTTCTACAAAACTAAAAACATATGTACATACACATGTATGTAGACTTTTTTGTTAATAAAAATGTTTACGAAAAAGTAATTTTGTGTAAAAAAAAGCGAAAATATGCCTGCTATATTAAATTGAAAATTGCTAGCTGTCTGTACACTTTGTGCTTTTTTGTTTCAAACTTGGACATTAATCAACATTTTAATTAAATTATGTGTGACTTTAGTGACTTTTAAAATATGTATCATGAGTAAGTAACATTAGACTAGACATTAATATGCAGATGCGGTGTTAATTTATAAAAATATATTTTAATTAATTTATTAATTAAAAACTAGCCTTAACTGTGCACAATATAAATATGCATATTTTGAAATTTATTACATATATTGCCAGAGATATTTGCTTTGAAGTTTAGTATTTTATCTATTTTAATTTAAATATAATCTTAATTAAAATGTTCGTTTAGAAAACATTTAAATCAATATAAATTAATTGTGAGTTGTGGTTTAATGCAATGATATAAAACTGACCTTGATTAAAGATAAAATTGTTAGATAAAAATTACAGTAATTAGATAAATTAATGAAGAAAAAATAAAAATTAACAAAACTCCTTTCAATTAAACAGAATCAATAACTAGTATAAAAACTTTTTAAATTTGTATGCCAATCAGTGTTGAATTTGCTGAATATGAATTAGCAAAAGCACACAAATTTCTGCATAGCTTACATTTTTTTCAGCACAATAAACGACTGTGTTTTCAATGACTAACAAAAATCTTTGTTAGTGAGCAAGCAACAGCGCAAGCCAAACAAACAAAAATAAAACTATTGACTGTAGCTTAACTATGAGATGTTATTTGCTGACGCAGTCAGCCACAGCTATTTATTCACTTTAAAAAATTTGCTTCTGCTTAAAACTTACAGTTTTTAATTTTTTCTTTTAAACTAAAAATTGAGCTAAAAACTGTGAACGTTTGCTGTGCTGAAGTTAAGCAAGTCTTATTTTCGTTGTAGTGCTACAATGTAGTGCATGCTTGTGTTACAGTTGTCTTTGATGTGTCGTAAATATATAGGTATGTATGTATGTGTTTTTTTATTTGTGTTTTATATTG
The DNA here is from genome assembly GCA_950370525.1 of Bellardia bayeri. Classification (NCBI taxonomy): domain Eukaryota; kingdom Metazoa; phylum Arthropoda; class Insecta; order Diptera; family Calliphoridae; genus Bellardia; species Bellardia bayeri. The sequence goes on from OX493267.1 coordinate 75,513,136, forward strand.
TACAATAAAAAACAATACAAGCAAGCACTACAACGCAAATATGACTTGCTTAACTTCAGCACAGCAAACGTTCACAGTTTTTAGCTCAGCAAAAGCATAAAAGAAAAATTCAAAAACTGTAAGTTTTAAGCAGAAGCAAAATTTGTAAAGTGAATTGCTGTGGCTGACTGCGTCAGCAAATAACATCTCATAGTTAAGCTACAGTCAATAGATTTTTTTTTTGTTTTTTGACTTTGTGCTCTGCTTTTGCTTGTGTATTTTCTCTTAGTAAAAGTTAAGCACATACGTAGTGCTTGAAAATAGTTAAGCATTTTTAAACCCTGATGCCAATGTATTAGAAATTAATTAGGTTCGTTTCTTAAGTCTTTTGTTTGTTCTAAACTATTTCAAAATTCTGCTTACGCAAAATATTAGCTACAATTAGGATATGCAAACTATAAAGCCCTAAAAAGCCCTTTGCTTCAATTGTTTTAGTTTATTCTTACTTTTCCAAAAAAAAAACTCTTCATCATCATTGCCAGCAATTAATCTACCTATAACATTCCCACCAAAATTCCTTACCTTTTTACTCCTTTGTTACTAATCAAATAATGAAATAAACATTGAAACAAATTTATAACACTTACATTTTAAATACCTCACTAATTAATAGACCTAAGCCAAAAATAACAGCATGTAGAAGTCACTAAAACTTAAACACCATAAAGAGATGGATAGCACTTTTCATACAAGTGCTGGTGGTGATAATCACCATCATGGAATATGAAGAGCTGTTGCAAAGCAGCCAAGTAATGCCATAAATAGTCAAGTTAATACAAATATCATTAATACTAAATTATATGCCATATAAGAAGAGAAGAACAAACAGAAGACTGTTACAACATTTTTACTTATCGGAATTACGAGTACAGATGAGACAGTCTAACAAAAGAAAGACACACAGCCAGACAGACAAGACGTCTGCTGAATGTTTAGTTTTTAATAATTCCCTGGGCTTTTAACACAACATTAACAATTCCAACAATAACATTATCTTAAAAAAAAACTGAAGACGCACAAACAAACAAAACAATGAGTTGCATGTTGCAACATTTATGCAATAATGGCCAAAGTAACCATTTATGGTGTGACCATGGCTTAACAATGAATAGTTATATGTTGTTTGTTTTGTTTGTATTTTCAAGAACATTACAGACGACCGACCAAACGACCAAATGACCAACGAACTAACAACAAGTGTTTAAAGATGGTTTAAGTGACTGTTGGGAAAAATTTAAGTTTTCCAACCTTACCAAGAATGAGAAAGGAAGCCGGTATTATTGTAGATTAGAACGTGTATCTATCTATGTACGCGCATGTTAGTTGTTTGAGCATGAATTACAATGACCACAAATGGAAAGTAAAAGTTTGGAAAAACAATTATTTTTGTTGTTGTTTTTTTCTTCTCTTCGTCTTTCAAATAAATATTATATCATGTTTGCAACATGTGTTGCAGACAGAATTTTAAAGTCTATTTACCTTAAGTATTGGCTGGCTTAAAACAATAATTTTTATTGTCAGGAGGAGGATCCAGGTGCGGATCTAGATACGAGTTGTCATTTAAGTGGACGATTTTTGTAGAGGAATTAAAATTCATTTATTGTTGGTTTAATCAATAAAGTATGTATGTATGTGTCGTTCTATGTTTTTCGGTGTATCAAAAGAATATAAATTTTTGTTTTTTTTTTTGCAAAAAAAATAAAAAAGGAAGTATTATAAGACTATACTTAGTAGACTTAAGGTATGGTCACACATATTTACTCAAAAACAAAGCGTAACCACTTGTGTATAACAAAATGTTTGATGTTGTTTACTCTTACAAGAGTTTTGCAAGATCAAGCAGCATTAAATAAAATAAGAATAAATATTTGTTGTGTCTTGTCCTAAATAAACGAATTTTTTTTTTAATAAAAATGAGTTCAAAAATATTTTAATTACTGGTTACGTACCTTTATCGGAGTTCGGACGAATATTCGGTTACGGTGTTTAGGATTAGGCCAAACATTTTGCTCGAATACCAAACTTTGAAAAATTAAAAAAAATATATATATAACTACAATCCCAGGGACTCATAAGTTATGTTTATAGATTTTTAGAACTTTTTTTTACAGAATATTAGGTTTAGATTAGATTACTGCCTTTAAAAATCGATTTCGGTCGGAATCTAAAGTTATGTTTTTTCGTTAACATACCGCAGTTCTTTCCAAAATATTTAAAAGCGTTAAGAATTTTTTTTTCTGAAACAAATTTAAATAAAAGATTATCGGCCAAAAAATACGAATTCAAAAATTTCTCAATTTTCAAATCGATTATGTTTGCAAAGGCATTAACAGTGTTTTTATTGTGATGTATTATTTTTAATACACTTTTTCTGGATATAACAGTAATTTCAACATCTACACTATTTCCAAATTTTAAACGCTTCTAATCATTGTTCCGACTTTTTCCAATTACATATATTTCAGAAATCTAAATTTATATTTCCAAAATTTAACTAAGAATTTTGTCTATGTTTATTCAAAACATGTAATGAAAGTTGAGCATTTTCAGCATTGTATCAATGGTTGTCTATAAAAAAAAATTTCCAATTAAAATGCCTTCATAAATCATTGAGCTCGTGAAACGTTGCACAATGGGACAGAATCGATTTTATTTAAATAAAATGGCATTTTTAAACGGCTAATCTGATCAATATAAGGCCCACTTAACGAACATATACAAATAACACGAGTAAGTTTCATATACTGTGAGCGTCAACATAAAGTAAACAGGTATATTAAAATTATGTAAAACATTGTCTTTAATATTTTGTTTGTAGTCCTTTTCTTCACTACCACAGCTAACAATATTCTAGACATAGAATCAACAATTTTTTTAGGGAAACAAATCAAAGTTTGTTTCATTCTCAATGTATTACTGCCTTTAGGTTACCCTTTCAAGAAATAGTTATTTGCCTAAATTTTTTGTCCACACATATATTTTCGCAGGTGCTCAATTGGATTGAGGTATGGAGAATTATTTTACTTATGCTTAAGATCAGTGTGCTGATGGAAAATCCAGTTATACGATAGTTCTAATTTATCTTCACTAAGGTCTACATGTTTTTTTAAAATGTCGAGATAATCTTCGAGAATCTATAAATGTAAGATTACCGCCATAGATTATTGCCATATTATTCAAAACTTACTTTTATCGGTAAAAAGAATATTATTCAAAAAAATTGAGGCTCTTTTATAATTTTTTTTTTTTTGTTTTGTTGTTCTTTGATATAAAGGGCTTCGTATGTATTACTCTACCATGTAGGCCATTTTGATGCAAAGACTTTCTATTCGTACTTTCTTTCGGAAGTTTTCGTGACATTTTCAGCTATTTTCACAGCACTAGATTTCGGGTTTGCTACGGTGATATAATGGTCTATAATTTTTTTATTGTACAGTGATGCCTTCCAACAAATTTACCTTTTTCATACAGGGATTTAGGTTTTCTATGTAAGTCTATTATGATTTTACGAGTTTTAATTTGTAAATTTTTCACCACATAACACAACTTAATCTAATCTTTAATGATAAATTATAAAACTTGTAACTATTATGAACGGCACTCTAAGAATTGCCACTACTTTTGGAATGACAGGGTTTTTTTTTACATAAGGATTATGTCACTGTTTACTTTATTTTGGTATATTTTAATAATAAATCAAATAAATTTGTATATGCCTTCGTTTCTGTTTCTTTTTTGTGAATTTAATTTAACTTGAATAACTACTTATATAAAAATACAATATAATATTATTTACATTAATATAATTAATCTTTGCTTTTAATAATATATGGTGTTGACTTGCTCACAGAAAACATAAATAATGTAACGGTCGGTCCATAATTATTCAAAGCTGATATACATATAAGACCCACGTTTGAAAATCACTTTAACATGTATAAATCATTTAAAGTAATTATGTCGAGATAAAATTGAACAAACACAATATTGATATATTCAAGAGACATGCCACAATGATCGGTCCATAATATCTAGATTTCTGATTTTGCATATATACTGCGTGTAGGGTATTTTATGTTCGGGTTTGACCGACTACACTTTCTTATTTTTTTATTAATTAAATAGTAGTTATGCCCTATAACTACCACTTTACTTTCGTTCGATTCTTATAGAAAATTCGACATTTTTATAAAAAAAAAAAGAAATAGAATATCCAACATTAATAAACTTATTTTTGAAAAGTTAAGATCCAACGTTCATTTAACATTCACCCTGAACTTTATAACTTTCTAGCACTTAAGTTACAAACCACATATTTTCCAAAACCATTCTTAATACAGCAGTATTATTATCAACCAAAAAAAACCCCAAACATTAATTGACAACAATAAATTAAAGCCAACAACAGCAACAACGAAAATCTTGATTAATCTTCATTCACTTGAAATAATCCGTAGACCATTAATTATACGAGTACATAAACATAACCTATGATTTCAATCGCCAGGCATATATCGCTTACTTTTCGTTTATTATTATTGTTTTTTCTTTGCTCTTCAGTTTGGCTTAAACTACTAAACATGATTCAACTCGTTTTGCAGATAATTGGCTAACGAACAAGCGACATGTACTTAATGTCTTAAACACACGACGCGTTGCTTTTTTAACGACTCTCAACACACAATTCCGGCTTATCCAGACAATGAATGGCAAAATGTAACCTCTTCTCTTAAGCACCTACCGTTAAGGTAAACTTTTTATATTTTAGTTGTTTTACTTTAAAAAACCCAGGACTACTAACAACCATCAAACTTTTCTTAAAAATGCTGGAGCTTGAAACCAAAAAAAAAGATGAACTGAGGCTTTAATGTATTTAGAGGAAAACAGGGAAAGACAGCAGGAGTTAGAATGTCGCAAGTATTAGTTTTCTTTATTTTTGGTGTGTGTAGAAAAATCTTGTTGAAAATTTAACAAAACTAAACATTAAGTCAACTCTTCTTAAGTCTATCTTACAACTGACAGTTTGACAATGCCAGCAACGAACTAAACCAACAAAGAAACAAACAAATAAACAGCAACTCAAAGATCCTACTCAAAACTTTTAAAGTCAGAACAGACGTCAGCCAGGCAGGCCAGCAAACAAACTAGAAATGTTTATGAAATCCACAATCACACTTTTAAAGACTTCTAGGAATTGAAAAGGGCTGCTTTTAACACATTCGAAAGTGGATAAAAAAAACGCTTAGGAGGGTTATTTGAATTAAATGGTTAAACTAAAGTAACTATACTTATATCATAGAGTTTCATATTTAACTACTTCTAGTACAGCCTTCGCATTTCAGCTATAATCGTTAGTTTGTTACTTAGACCTTTATGAATACGAGTATTTAAATTGTTTCCCAGGAATTAAAAATTTCAAATCACGTTTTGCAAATACTTTCATATGCCAAACATCCTTTTCGTTGGCTTAATAAACTCCCTGGCACCCGTTTTGCCAGATTTATACGACATCTACATATAAAGTTGCAAAATTAACTTTAAAAATATTTAAGTTTCTGTGCTGTTTGGTAAAACTTAATCGTAAGTAGATGTCGTGGTATAACTTATTTTTCCTTGTACGAGTATTTAAAATATAAATTTCTTTGTTTTTGGCTTTTTTATTTTTGATTAACCAACTCAGATAATGTTGACAGTTTTATGCTTCCTCTGTTAGCTACTGTTTGACTTTGAAGATAGAAAAGAAAGAAATTCAACAGAAACTGAATACGTTATAAAGCTGCTTAAGGTTGTTAGAGATTCATTTAAACGCAAGTAGTAGCAAAGTTCACATTTAAATTTTAGGTTAAACGCCAGCTTGTAAAGGTTTATGTAAACTAGAGGTATTAGATTTCTAACTATCCTATTCAAAAAGGTTTAAGTTTCGCAAGCAGAAATGTTAAAAATTGTCTGTGCTTTGTGTAGACATAGGAGTGAGATATTGAGGGCCTCTTTTTATAGAATTTTCAAGAAATATACCCTATTCCACAAACAATTTATCAAATCGTTTTTTTTTTTTGCAAAGAGATAAGTTTTTCTGTTACACAATTGCAAACAAAAAAATTTTGTACATAGACTTTGCTCTCTTTGTTAAGACTTTGAAAAAGTAGATATATTATTTGCTTGTTTTCAAAACAATAAAGTAGTTTGTTTGTAATAGAACATATTAAAGGTTACAAAGATGAATACCTGCCTTTATGACTAACTTTACGGTGCACTCAAACGCCTCTGATGACCTCTGCTTCCCACCGCAATGTATATCCTGCAAGAACATAATAATGCAAGTCTAGCATACTATTCTATGATTTGCAAGGAACATACAGTTGCAATTGTACAATTTTTCTCGTACATGACTGCAACGATCAAGCTTAAGAGCTTAGGCTTTTTAAACCCTGCCATAGATAGTTTAGTCAATTAGCATGACCCAAGACTGTTACTAGAAAAGCAGCAATCACAACATTTCACTGACCGACCACTATTGGCAAGGAGGAGAGATTACTGCGAATGCCGTGGGCCACTATATAACACTATCCAGGGCAGATCGTCAGCACACACTTGCCACGAAAGCCGCAACTCCCGCACATTTCCTGAGCACAGAGTTAAATGTCACCACTACTATGACTTTGTTGTTTCAGCAACAGCACCTAAAGACAAAATGGTGGCACTGGATAGAGATTCTAGTCAGCTTTACATTTCATTGGGTAAACAATGACACTATATCCACTATATCCAGGCTTAATGCACCGGTGTGGTCATATCTCTCCCAAAGATTGTAACAGCGTCAAGATGATAGAATTACACCAAGACAAATTACTCCTTGAGGTAACATATGTATAAAGGATAGATGTTATACATACATATGTATATATTTTATAATTAATTTGATAGTATATGAATGTTTATATACTACTATATAGGTATACAAAAATAATTTTAGCCACCAGCTAACTTTAAAGAAAAGTCAAATGAATAATTGCTTGTCAATTACACAAAAACTATGTACATACATATGTAATAAAACAAAAAAAATATATGTATACATATTAAGAAAAACATTTAATTGATTGTTGCCAGCCAGGCTGCTTATCTTCCGCATACAAAATACAATAATTCTCCATATAAACTAACAACGTATGTGGTAAACTGCCAATAACAACAACAAGATACCTACGTGCATATATATATGAAATAAATAAATATGCAATTTATCCGATTGAAAATTTTAATTCAAACCATAAATAACAAATTAAAATTCGTTTTTAGCAAATGCGATAACGAAATATTCAAAGCAAACACACAGAACAACAACAACAAAAAAAAGTAAAATGCTTAAGGCTTCCGAAATCTAGATCAATTGTAAAGAACCCCCCAATCTCAAGTTGTTACAAATTTGTGGAATAAGTGTAGTTACGAACGTGTATGAATAAATGAAATAAAGTGAAGTTAAGTTAACTGAACATATGAATGAGTGACTGTATATTGGTGTGTGGCATGCCACACACACAAACGTAAACGCTCATACATACGATACACTCATTGATATTTGGCAGTGATTTCATTTGTTATTATTGTCATTAAATTGCAACATTATGAACAAACAGTTGCACTTTTGCTTCGAAAAAAAAACTAACACTTTCGACACGCCTTCATTGCAATTGATATGAATCATATATAAAATTCATAAAAAAAAAATAATAAATAAATATAGAAAATTATTAGAAACGTTTGTTATTCTATACATACATACTCAAATATTGATTAGTGTTTTATGACAAAGTATTTTTTCTTGATAACATTAAGCATTTTTTAAATACCCTACCTAGTAAACCAAAACTGAATTACTTAATTAGTTATTGCTGGCAAAATTTCATCATCTAGTGCCTTTTTTGTAAATTAATGTTTCCAGAACATTAGAAAGTATAGTAGATAAACCAGTAATTAAATGAAAGAAAAAAAATACCAAATTGACCTCGTTTAGCTAGAATATGCAATTCATTTGCTGAAGAACAGTATCAAACTGTTTATCCAATTGGGCCTTTTCTAAACTTAGTCCCAATTTACACAAAGCAATTCTTTAAGCTAATCTGATTACCTTTTAGACATCGGGGTGAAAGGAATATAAGTCGATTATACACTTGATTGTACTAGCAATTCGTGTTACTCTCAAATTAAAATACGATCGATTAAGCAATAAGAATTGTGCTGTGTGAACACCGAAGAAATCTCGAAGAAAAATTTGTATCAATCTTTTCAATAAAAATTAATTCGTGTAAATTCGAACTTAAGAATAAACGATATGTAGTAGTGATGAAAAATAGCTTTAGGATTATTACCATTTTTTATTATTTATATAAATTTGTTGATGAAATAGAAGAGTTAACTTGTAAAGTTTTTTAAATCTTGATAGACTAAACTTTCAGATTTCGTTTTTGGATTTAGCCTCAAAATCATTTAATGTGCAATAATAATTAATAGGCGATTCTTGACGATGGTAATGAATGTAATTAAAATTTTTTAATCGCGAGAAGAGTTATTCATCATTACGCTATTTGTTAATTGTAATTGTAATTGTTAAGTAAATTAACTTCTAACTTCTAACTCCTTTAGTATAATATATTGTATTATTATTATATTGTATTATTGCTCTTTAAATTCGTTGTACCTTGTTCAACTTATTTTCCATTATGATTTAGTGACAAATCCATGCATACGAATCATTTACCATATTGTACGGTTAGTATGTTTGAATATCTTATAGATTATGGTAAACTTTGTTGATTGAACAAGCATATGTGTAGTACTATCAAGATAAATCAATTGCTTTTTTATATTCTCCGTTTTTTTTTATTATTATTATTTTTTTTTGCAAAATTGTAAAATTTTATTTGTATATTTTGTTTCGCTGAAAACTGAATTTAAAGTTTTTGTGCTCGGTCGACTCAATATATGTATTGTGCATTTGATTATCTATTGATGGTGGTAGTTCAAATGACAATCAATTTAAGTTCATATGTCTGGCGAGTTCAATAAAATAAACTATGTATGTATTGGTTTGACAGTCTGTATGTATGGTCTTTTGTAGTAAGTTTAAATCGTGACAGAAAACTTAAAACAATTTGGAGGAGTGTCAAATTGAATGTCACCTAAGTATTAAATACCCGTTTGATTATGAATAAAAAAAAAGCATGAACAAAAAAAATCTTATTGTTAATAGCGGTGTGTAAATCATTTAATAATTTGACTTGATGTCAACAGAAAAATACCATGAAATTGGAGAAAGGATATTTTTGACTATGGAAAAATAAAAATCTAAATATACATTAGTTAAAGGTTAGACAAAAAGGCAGCTCTAACACAAAATCCAACAATTATTAAGTTTAATGATCAGTAGAAGTATATCTACGTGTCTATATATTCGAAATATTTATAACATACCACTGTAAGGCTTTCATTGTAACAAAATATTTCAAATCGCAAGAGGATTAAATGATTTTAAATTAAAATCAGTTGCAGGCTACAAATAAAACGAAATGAAGAGTGTAGAATAAATTAATGGTTTTACATTTCGGAAATTATAAAATAATTTGTATATACTGCGTTTTTCTTCATACATTTCGTGGCTCTTTAGACATTTATTTTTTTTTTTTATTTGTTTCTTTGCCTTAAGTCAACTTACAAGATTTTAACAAGTTGCTACAATTTATGGCAACTGTTCCCGTTTATTATGGCCTAAAGTAAGTACAAAGTAAGACAAAATATAAAGAAAAAAATTTTGTAAATCAGAGAGCATGTTCAAACACTTTAAAGCATTTTTATACTTGAATGTCACATATGTTGAGTTGTGCTGTGTTGTGTTCTGTTCTGTGAAAAACATGTTAAATAATCAATTGCCATAAATTCCAGCATTTAAGAAAAGAAAAACGTAAGTAAGTAAGTAAGTAAGTAAGTAAGTAAAAACTGAGAGCTAGTACTTTTCGTATTAGGTCCTTAGATGGTTGTCCATTTGGCTGGTTATGAGAAGGCCCACAGGGTTTTAATAAGCCAACAAGGAGTAACATTTATCGATACAAACGTGAACCTCTCTTTCGTGCCTTATATACGTGCAACAATCAAAGTTATAATAATATTGCAACTTATTTGTACATACTGTGGCGCATCATTATCTCAATGTCGAAGTAAAAGTCCAATGAGGAGCCGAGTACCTTAAATACTCATACATTATTAAATGAATGTAAAAACGGCCAGCAAACGTAGATGATGATGCTGATGCTGAGGACGCCAATGAGTGCAAGTAGGATGAAGTAAAAGAAGCTGACAATGAAGCTAAATATATACAATTGTTAAACACGTGCAGAGCGCAGCTGCGCCTGTGTTTCTTTTTTATTATTATTTTCATATGCTCATATTAAACATAGAAGTACTTGTATGTTTGTTTGTACATATATATTTTTTGTAGCTCAGATGTATGAGTATATAGTTTAAGTTTTGTGAACTGATTGTCTTGGGTACTCATCGTTGAGATTCAAGTGTCCTGCAGCATAATGTGCTTAATAAACCATGAATCACTGTCGTTTCTTGTGGTCGGTTTGAATCAATGACTGGTATGACATTGTCATGATATTTACTGAGAAGCGTAGTGGAAAATAATTTGAAAAGGGAGAAGGGAGAGAGTGAGAGTTAATGTATAACCCGCAGTTATTCACTACTACTGATCTGATCTTAACAAACACAAACTGCGAAGCAACTCCCTGACTGATAGTCTGGCATACTATCGTCTAGTCTATCGGGCACCCCGACTGCAACAATGTCATGAATATAATGTTTTCCGAAATAAACAAACGAGCACCAGGAACAACGAATGAGGCAATGCTGTGATACCATAATAACAATTGTCATTTGGTTTATTTCGCGGCAGATCCTTAACATAAACCGGTTTATAAACGAGCAGAAGAGATGATTACTTCTTCTATAACATACTTACATATAGCATCAGCGCTGCCAACTTTGACGATTTATCGTCATTTTGACGATTTTTAAGTCAAATTTATTAAAATGACGATTTTTAATTTTTCCCGCGAACAAAAATGACGATTTTTTAAAAAGCAAAACATATGGTAACCTTTTTTCCTAAAATTAAAATTTTGTAAGTCCCCTTTTGCAATGTAGAAATTGAAAGGCAGACAGGCGAAAATTGTTGGCGAGGGGTTGAAGAGATAGAGTGTGTAGTATACGACAACCTGTACTGGACATTTTTTTGTAGAAGAGTATTTTGAAATCCAAAGTTTTAATAACGAAGACATATTTTTAAATAAAGATGAAGTGTATCTTGGCATTTACGTGGATGAGAACCAATCTAGTTTGAATATTGAATATAGTCAATATAATATATTTGTTGAATTCTGCGTCTAATTTTATATTGAATTGGTTTTACAAATTTTAAAACGTTTTGATTTTGGCGATAAACTTTTAGAAGGATTAAACTCCATTGAACCAAGCATAACTTTAAACAAAAAAATGATTCAATTTAAAAATTGGCCAAACTTTTTCCAAATTTATTAAATGGAAAAGAATATCAAGAACTTAATAATGAAGTTCGAGAATTACGTAATATGAAATTCACCGAACTCGAAACATTGGCGTTTTGGAAAAATGTTTCTAATTTAAAGAGAGTCAATAATGCAAAGGCCTTCCCAATTTTCACTCAATTTGTTTCGAGTTTAATGGCACTACCACATTCGTCGGCCAACGTTCAAAGAATTTTTAATTTTGTAAATTTAAATAAAACAAAAACCGGAAATGCTTTGGAATTTGAACTGATCAAGTCGAAATTCCATAATATCTTGGCATCGATCTCCACGAAAAACCTCGAACACATCCTGCTTAATAAATTTATGAAATACAAATAACTTTAACTACGATGGTCTCACAAAATAAAAATTTATACTATTTATGCGTTCCTCTAAACTTGTACGCCCTTGGCATATGCAGCCAAAAGCTTAAATAAAATCAAAAACTAACAGAAATGATGATACAAAATATAACGTCGTTCACTTGGCTCCTCGTTATTCAGCACATGTCGCGCCAAAGACCGTCAGTGCTTATTGGGAAATGTGTCCGTGTGCGACAAAAGACACACACAACATTGATTTTGTCACGAAGCGTACACCGAACAACACTTAAATGGAAATTTTTTTCTTGTTGTTGAAACAAAAAGTTACAAAAACTACAGCAACTGTAATAAAAAAATGAATACAAAATAAAAACTAAATAAAAATATTGTACAGGCGGTTTCTCAATAATCAAAGGAGTTGGTTGTTTGTACGCAGTAAAAATAACCATCATCATCATCACCGTTGTGGCTGTAGTCGTAGTCATGATCAGACATGTTTCAAATAGGGTTTCTTATACATACATACATACATATGTCGTGTAGGCGAAATATGTGAACTCAATGTTAGAAAAAAGTAAAGTGTCACATGCGGCATTTCCATTTAAATTTTCAGTATTGAAAATTTTTGATAAAAACTGGGTTTTGTGAATGGAAATGTATGCACCACTAAAGAAATTATTTGAAAGTAATTTGTTTCTAATTTGCAATTAGGTTTTAAATAAAAAGGATTTCTATTATATTCAATGTTCATGAAAAATAATCAAATATATTCCAACATATCTTTTAATGAAACCCCTAATAATGAATGTAAACAAATACAAATGCAGCAGGGCCAGCGAATACAAAAAAAAAACTTAAAGAAACGTTAAGTAAGTGGTGGCTGTGATAAAGGGCTTCTCGCTTGTTTTCATACATTATTGTTTAAATGAAAATTAAACATAAAAAATTGCAACGACATCCACAAAAAAACAATCTCAGTCACTCGCAAAAAAAAAGTTTCCCTATATAAAACGTAAAACTTTTTATTCATTACGTATGCATGTATGTATGTACCCGGTAGGAAATAGAATTTTAGATTTTTTAACTACAAAACATTCCAGCCCTTTGTCTGCTTATTGTGTGTTTAAAGGACTTACTAAATAAAAAATATTTAAGAGATAAAAGCCATATTTGAAAACGAAGGCCATCCGATTTTAAGAAGATCTGTTGTACATCTCAGTGCTAGATGGATTGATAGTAAAGAAGAAGATTTAAACATAATAATAATAGTGCCCCAAACTGGGAATAGATCATTTGCACAACAATTGTAGCTATTCGTGAACGACTCGAGGTACACTTGGGCATGGTTTGGCAACTTAGCGACCGTATCAATCAAAAGGAAAAGTTACAACTTGCAAATAAGATGGTCTCTCGTGGACCATTAAAAATATCTATGTAAAATTTCACAGATGAGATTAGAGCTAAGGTGTTTTGGAGTTTATCTCTACGGTTTCGAAGTATTAATAAGGGCTAGAGGGCGCCCAATGTTAGAGACCTTGGATCTACAAAATCTAAAACAAATCACAAAAAACGAAACCATGCAAATGAATCACCTCAGATTCTACTTTGATTATGGTTAGAGATGATGGAAAGACATCTGAATGCTACATGAGTCGATGGAAAGTCTGAATCGATCAATGTCCCATATATCTACGATTGGAAATGATTCGAATCTCCCTCGGCCAAGGCTTGTCAACTTAGCGATAGTATCATTGAAAAGAAACAGTTACAGCTCTAAGTCTAGAACCCGGTTGTAGGAAATCAGTTGGCATCTGAATGCTAGAAGCATAATTTAACAGAAGCTGTCAACATATTTAATGTCCCTAACTGACAAGAGATCATTGCAACAACAATTGCATCTTACAATACAATCCAAAAGAACAACTACAAACAGTAAAAATAAAATTATACAGAGTCAGAGTTGAAATGTTTCTGAGTCAAAACTAATAGAAGGGCGTACAGAATAAGAGACGTACAAATAGACGCTCAATCCGGTTGGAGAAGATCAGTTCACATCTGCACTTTAGTTGTATCTATGGTATAGAAGAAAATTTCAAAGTAATCGATGTTCCCAATTGGAAAGAGTTATTCTCAAAACAATTGCATATACGATCGGGAACTGCTAAAATTAAAACTAACGTTCAAAACTGCACACAGTGGTTTCGAAACATTTTATTCTGTACATAATTCTGTAATTCATAGTCTAGTGTATTTATCTTAGTGAAATTTTACATAGTCAGCAGAGGTGATCCTGAGTTGATCTGCATTTGTGCGATTTCATAGTTGGAATGGGAACTCCCCAAAGTAGGGCATCCGGATCTGTGTAAAGATACTTAAAGTGACTTACGAGCAACAAAGAGTTTTGCAAAGAACAAAGAAAATTTGGGGAATATTGTATTTAATTAAAGCATTGCCAGAAGACTGTAACTACTGAATGTCAAGCCACAAGTTAGTCAAAATTATTAACATTTTGTTGTTTTATCTATAGGTAGCTGACACTGAAAAACATTTTTGAAAAAGTCTATCGGATTTTTGTATGACAGCAACGAAAAGAATGTCATGCGTCAATCATCGTGAGAACAAATGATCTGACAATGTTGTTTGAGAAATAACATAACATCGATAATAGTTGTCCACGCAAGTCAAATTTCAGTGTCAAGATGAGGTAAGTAGACTAACAGGATGTTAACAAGAAATTTCCTAATGGGTACTCTATTTAAAGTGTATAGATATGGTTGTGTGTTCACAAATGTGTAGGCTCTTCATGCAAGTGTTTTTTAAGTACTTTACGCTCAAAAGACCCATCAACATTCTCAGGTGCGCCAAGTGGTTTTTGTTTGTGATTTTTTATACTTTAACTTATTTATTTATATTTTGTTATTGTTGTTTTGCTATAGCTGTTGCCAAAGTTAAGACCTTAAGATTCTTGTGGGTTTCTCTTCATCTTTCATTCGCATTTAGTTTGTTTCATTATTTACAGCCTCCACGCATGCTTGTTGCATTAAAGCACGACCAACCACCAAGTTGTCGCTTCTTTAATGTTTATTTGTTGTATTGTGCTCATCATCGTCATTGTCCACAACATTCACATTCACATCCTTCATTGTGTTTACTAGGAGTATATTAAAAATATGTTTTCCTACATACATATATACATATATTGCCTACATTGTCATCATTCTCCCCTCTACAACTTGATGCCGTCCCATTGAAATTGTTCACATATCAGCATTTGGCATTCATTATATTGATCTGTTGTAGAGGTGCCTGGCTGCCTGCCTCTTCATATTATTATTTTTATTACTTTCTCAAGTCAAGGACACAAATTCTTGGTAAACTTTTATTTCTGGTACCACATTTTGTGGCAAACAACTTGGAAAAAAATTATATTCTCACGATCTGTTTATGGTCAACACATAATAAATAAGTTACGATTCTGTTTTATTTAGTTTGGTTTGTCTTCTTTATTTATGTACCTGATTGCAAGTACTTGTTGCAGTTAAGTACTTGTTGCAGTTGCTTATACGAGTATTTAATTTACACATTTCTTAACCATATTTAGTAGGTGGAGAGCATTAGGTGTAATGGCTAGTAACTAGTCATTGCAGTAGAGGCAGTTGGAGAAATAATTGTAATTTGAAATTTATTTCTATTTAAACGAATTAAAAGAAGTGATAATAAAAAGGAGAACAATATTCTACTTAGCATTCATTGAATATTTAAAATGTCAAGTAAATAAATAAATTTACGTTTTAGCTGGGTTTTTTCAGCTATATTGTGTTTAGGCAAGAAAGAATCCTTAACGAATTATACAAATTTCCTTCCAGAACATATTATATTTTATTTTTCTTCTTTTCTATATGAGAAAGGACAGTTTTCTGTATGAAACGCACAGTTTTCTATAAATAAACGGACGGTTTTTTATATGAAATTCTACAGTTTTTTTTTATAAAAAAACAGACAGTTTTCTATGCGAAAACGATAGTTTTCTTAATGAAAACGGACAGATTTCTAAATGAAAACGGACAGTTCGAATGATGGTTTCAAATAATACAGCGTTTCCATTTACCTGACTTAAGGTACGGTGATGAAAAAGACGTAACCACTAAATAAAATTGTGTTAATTCTTGTGTTTGTTTGGAAAACTTATTTTATTAAGGACAAATCACAATAGAAATTAAGGTTAGTTTTATTTTATTTAATGATGTTTTCTCTTAATAAAGCTTGTAAGATTAAACATCATTAATCCTATCATTCTAATGTTTTTCAGAACGTGTTTCTACAATCCATAGAACAATTCTAAAGGGGAGCGGTCTATAAATTCTCGCTTTTGTTCGACCCGGAGCAAAATTTATTAAAACCAACAGCTACTCTCATGTGTGTTTAACTCTTAATTCTAAGTCTTCCTTCCACAGTTTTTACTAATTTCAACTTTCGAGTGTTACCAAAAACAAATTATAAAAATTCTACCAAAAAAAAAATATAGCTTTACCAAAATTATATGGTTTCTTTTTATTATGAGTCAAACACGAACATGGCAAATATAATTTGCAGGTGAAAACTACAAAGAAAAAGGACACCTCATTTCAAAAGTGTTGGAACAGTCTCAAAACTGATGAATCGAAAACAATCTTGAAATTATACATAATCTTAAACATAATTCAAAATTAAATAACAAAAAAAAAACAAAATAAAGCAAAACAAAAAATAAGAAATATTGAAGCAAGTGGTAAAAGTGTTGTCTTGCAACACTTTAACACAAAATACCATGAAATTCCAAGAAGAACAACAACAATACATCTTAAGTATAAACCAACATGAGCTTAAGTCCTTAATAAAACAAACCGACAATTCGCCACCGTACTGTAATTAACGGATTTATAAAATTCGAACAAGGTGTTACTTGTTTGCTGCAGCAATGTTGCTGCCTATGTCGATGCTGATGTTTAAGCATTTATTAGAGCAAACAAGATGGGGCAGGACAGGACAAGCTAGCGAACATGCCAAACTTCAATATAATTACTAATGATAATTTGAAATACGATTTTAACCTCCTTTAGCCAGGGATTTAATTTGATTTAAGTATTACTTATGCCCAACATCCTGCGTAGTTTGGCTGCTTTAGTGTTAATTTGTCCAACAGAAAATCGGTTTGAAATTACAGTATAGGGATGATATAAATGTGTCTGGATTACTTGCTTGTTTTCCTAAAAGGTTATTGAGAAGAAGCAATGACTTTAACACATGATGTATGAGCTTTAATGTATAAATAAGTTACTGTTTTATATGGTTAGAACTTCAATTTAAGCAGGTGGAATTTGATGAGTCATAATTAATAAAAGAAACCATCATTTTGATAATATGTGATAATAAGTGTGAACCTAAAAAACGATTATAAAACGATCGAAGTTATATATGTAGCTTAAACGCTTAAAGCTTATTTCTAAGCTTCTTTTTTCATTCTTATAATTCTTTACTTAACTATTTTGCCCAAAACATTCTTAGTCACTGTTTTAATACCTCTCCTCTTATCTTTGTATATTTTATGTCTATTATGTGTAAATAATTTAAATAATTTGTAATAATTAAGAAATTTTAAAAATGTGTTCAACAACCTACACTCACTGCACTTATTCATTCATTAATTCACTCACTTTAAAATTTAAACCCAATACAGAGTGACAAAAAAAAAACAAATTCATTCCAACATGTTATGATTTCGTTTAATTTATAATTTCAGTTGATATTCGCTCTGTCAAGCCGTATTTTATTTTTATTAGATTTATTTTTATTTATATTTTTATGTCGCCTGTGCATGGGGTGTCATATTTATGTGTGTAAATTAATAATGATCATTAAGGTGTGCTTTAAATAAACTACATGTCATTATTAGTGTTTCATTTACACTTTAACACTAACGTTAACAATTTTCAACTTAGTTCATTTTATGCAACTTACAACAAACAAAAAATATTGTATTATCGCACAATTGAAAACGCAAATGGTAGTGGCAAATTAAACTTACCACGTGTGGGTAGATGAATAGTGACAACAACAATAATAACAATAACAACGACAGCAGCAAAAAAAACTTAATTTTTTACTAATACATAAATCAGTTGGAAAAATGTGAATGAAAAGAAATATTAATGATGAAATTGAACAGGGAAAACAAACTGAATATGTATAACAACCCTCTAGATCCCTAAATAGTGGTCTAAATTAAAAAATAAAGATTATATTTAATCACTCTATTTTACAACAAAAATTATTTTTTTATATGAAATATGAAATATGAAATATGAGATATGAAATATGAAATATGAAATATGAAATATGAAATATGAATTATGAAATATGAAATATGAAATATGAAATATGAAATATGAAATATGAAATATGAAATATGAAATATGAAATATGAAATATGAAATATGAAATATGAAATATGAAATATGAAATATGAAATATGAAATATGAAATATGAAATATGAAATATGAAATATGAAATATGAAATATGAAATATGAAATATGAAATATGAAATATGAAATATGAAATATGAAATATGAAATATGAAATATGAAATATGAAATATGAAATATGAAATATGAAATATGAAATATGAAATATGAAATATGAAATATGAAATATGAAATATGAAATATGAAATATGAAATATGAAATATGAAATATGAAATATGAAATATGAAATATGAAATATGAAATATGAAATATGAAATATGAAATATGAAATATGAAATATGAAATATGAAATATGAAATATGAAATATGAAATATGAAATATGAAATATGAAATATGAAATATGAAATATGAAATATGAAATATGAAATATGAAATATGAAATATGAAATATGAAATATGAAATATGAAATATGAAATATGAAATATGAAATATGAAATATGAAATATGAAATATGAAATATGAAATATGAAATATGAAATATGAAATATGAAATATGAAATATGAAATATGAAATATGAAATATGAAATATGAAATATGAAATATGAAATATGAAATATGAAATATGAAATATGAAATATGAAATATGAAATATGAAATATGAAATATGAAATATGAAATATGAAATATGAAATATGAAATATGAAATATGAAATATGAAATATGAAATATGAAATATGAAATATGAAATATGAAATATGAAATATGAAATATGAAATATGAAATATGAAATATGAAATATGAAATATGAAATATGAAATATGAAATATGAAATATGAAATATGAAATATGAAATATGAAATATGAAATATGAAATATGAAATATGAAATATGAAATATGAAATATGAAATATGAAATATGAAATATGAAATATGAAATATGAAATATGAAATATGAAATATGAAATATGAAATATGAAATATGAAATATGAAATATGAAATATGAAATATGAAATATGAAATATGAAATATGAAATATGAAATATGAAATATGAAATATGAAATATGAAATATGAAATATGAAATATGAAATATGAAATATGAAATATGAAATATGAAATATGAAATATGAAATATGAAATATGAAATATGAAATATGAAATATGAAATATGAAATATGAAATATGAAATATGAAATATGAAATATGAAATATGAAATATGAAATATGAAATATGAAATATGAAATATGAAATATGAAATATGAAATATGAAATATGAAATATGAAATATGAAATATGAAATATGAAATATGAAATATGAAATATGAAATATGAAATATGAAATATGAAATATGAAATATGAAATATGAAATATGAAATATGAAATATGAAATATGAAATATGAAATATGAAATATGAAATATGAAATATGAAATATGAAATATGAAATATGAAATATGAAATATGAAATATGAAATATGAAATATGAAATATGAAATATGAAATATGAAATATGAAATATGAAATATGAAATATGAAATATGAAATATGAAATATGAAATATGAAATATGAAATATGAAATATGAAATATGAAATATGAAATATGAAATATGAAATATGAAATATGAAATATGAAATATGAAATATGAAATATGAAATATGAAATATGAAATATGAAATATGAAATATGAAATATGAAATATGAAATATGAAATATGAAATATGAAATATGAAATATGAAATATGAAATATGAAATATGAAATATGAAATATGAAATATGAAATATGAAATATGAAATATGAAATATGAAATATGAAATATGAAATATGAAATATGAAATATGAAATATGAAATATGAAATATGAAATATGAAATATGAAATATGAAATATGAAATATGAAATATGAAATATGAAATATGAAATATGAAATATGAAATATGAAATATGAAATATGAAATATGAAATATGAAATATGAAATATGAAATATGAAATATGAAATATGAAATATGAAATATGAAATATGAAATATGAAATATGAAATATGAAATATGAAATATGAAATATGAAATATGAAATATGAAATATGAAATATGAAATATGAAATATGAAATATGAAATATGAAATATGAAATATGAAATATGAAATATGAAATATGAAATATGAAATATGAAATATGAAATATGAAATATGAAATATGAAATATGAATTATGAAATATGAAAACATTTTTCGTTTTGCTTTTTCTATAGAAACAAAAAAGGGACTTAATTCTACTTCCGAACGGAATTAAATTCTGTGACATGGCTGTATATTTTCCACCAAAATTTGATATTTTTATATGAAATTATGTGAAAATAGCTTTTCTTCGTCTGCCTTCTAAAACCTCCAGATTTTCATTAAAAATTTATCTTTTGTTGGGAAATACTATTATGTTTCCACTATTCCATTAACTATTCTATAATCACCATAATATGACAATTGTAATATTAAACAATTGACTACAAATATGAAAAATAATAATCTTAATTTCATGGATTAAATCAGTTTGAAATTGAATCTTAAAATAATTTCAAATTTATACCAAAAAAAAAAAGCTCTACAAACAAAACCAAAATAATTTCAGTCATGTTTTCGCTACGTAATTTTGTTTCCCATGACCTCGAAATAAAGGAGTAATTTCAGTAGACAAATTGAGGTTTGAAACTAAAACGAAACTACTGCCAGCAGACGACGACAGAGTTTGTATTACATGCAGAAAAACAAAACAAAAATCAATTACAATAACAATGGGCTAAAATAACAGCGCAAACAACAAAAGCAGCAACGTGATTTTGAAATTAAATTAAACCATAAATAGCTCAGATTTAGCTCTAGCTAGTAGTACTAGAGCTTCGAGCAGCATGAGTAGTAACTAATAAGTAAGTACATGCTACTAAACTACTGACGGTTGTTGTGGTTTTTTCTCTCAATTCTATGTACTTGTACTTGCAACAAATCAATGAAAATTATCGTTATGACTTGAAAATCTTGTTAAATTATTTTATTGCATGTACAATTTTTTTGTTATTGTTTTGCTTCACTTGCTGTTGATTATTTTCAAGACAACACAAATTTTTTGTGTTTTGTGGTTTTGGTGTTGTCATTTTAAGTTGGGTGTAAATTGCCCAGCTTTTATTTACAATATTCATAATTTAAATTTATAAAATTTAAGTTTATAACACACATCTGTTGTAATGAAAGCCATAAATATTATTCATGATCATCGCCACCATCACGTGTTTGTTGGGTTTTTTATTTTTTTTTTCAGTCCTGTTGTTTTAATTAAATAATAATTTGCTGATATTTAAAACCGTTTTTCGTGATTATTATTAATTAATAAGGCCTCAAGCTATAATTTTATTTAAGTATTTCGCTTAAATTGAATTTCCTTTGTACACAGACGATACAACTGAAACACAGAAGCTAGAATAATTAGTAGCAGGTGTTTGTGAGACTAAAAGACAAATGTATATATTGCATATTTAATCAAGTAAAGTTTTTAACAAATTAACAATTGGCTGTTAGGTTAGATTAAATAGCCACCGAACTTAGAATTAAGTTTGACACACATGGGATTGTGTGGTGATATTTGCAGAGAAATATAAACTACCAAATTATTTTTAATTAAACCATCTTGTTTCATGTACGACATGAGGTCTCAAGAGGCCATCTGGTTTGTGAGCAGTTGGAAAGTTCATCATGAACCTAACGTTTGCACGATTCCAACCATCCCCCTCTGGGAGTGAGGCTCCTGTCTTGACCAAACAGTTTCCTGAGCTATTTCGATGTCCAAATGAGTACAAATAAAGAATACCTCGCAGACAATTTTTATGAAATCTTATCCTCAAGAATACTGTACTTATTCGATAGGCATACACTTAACATTCTTGTACCAGTACATGTGATGTGACATTAGATTTCGAGCCATAAATGAAGATCTAGAAAGCATTCTCCTAGAGGAATTGTATTCAAAATTTAAATAATGAATTTATTGGAATGATCTGATTCCAAAATTAAGCTAAAAGCCTGTGAGATATCAAATATTTATTTTTAAAACCTTATTTTCTTTGCCAAAAGTTCTCCAATAATTTCTTAACAATCATATTGTCAAGTTCGTTGCTTAAATCTTTTGTTTTTTATCCTTATGTTTAAGCTTTCCCTGTCCTGATATCCAAACCCAAAAAATTTAAAACTTTCC
Organism: Bellardia bayeri; assembly: GCA_950370525.1. NCBI lineage: Eukaryota > Metazoa > Arthropoda > Insecta > Diptera > Calliphoridae > Bellardia > Bellardia bayeri. The sequence continues at coordinate 75,535,807 of OX493267.1, forward strand.
GTTTACCATTTAAAGACTTGAAATTCCTAGAAAATTAGGTTAAGCATATTAATAAATCTAGTATGATTTTAATTTCATTTAACACTTCCACGAAACAACTAAATAAATAAATCAAAACAAAACAATTACCAACAAAAAAAATATATTTATTTCTATAATGGCAAATACAAAACAATTGCTGCTGGTATTATTGTTTTACGTCTGTATTTATTAGAAAGATTTTGTTTGTTCCCACACAATAAGCTTGTCTGCCCTTTTTATGTGATCTTTTCTGCAATTGTGCTTTAAAATCAAAAGGGACTACTACTGCTAATGCATACATAAATAACGTGAACAGCAAATACCTTCAAGACAATACGTGTACCCAGCTAAGCTTTCGCTTTATTTAAAGCCAAATACTTATAACGTCGTTGAATACAAAGCGTTTTCAAGTTTTTATAAGCAAGTGGCATCATCACCATCTTCAACTTTTTTGTGATCATAATCACGATTTTCGTAGAATGATTAACAGTAGTGAATTTAGTGTTTTGTTTCCCTCTTTGTCATTAGATTTCATCTTTTATTTTCCTTTTTTTGAGTTCAAAACTTTATTTTGCTAATAATTATATCCTATAATGCAAACAGTGGGCTAGGAGAATATATGTTTAGGTTAAATAAACAGCAATTGTTTGATTAAATAACTTATAGCTCTCAATTCAGCCATTAAACTCGATAATATTGGCATATGGAACCGAAGAAGCACAATCCCTCTCAGAGAACTGATTCGAGATCTTCATAGATAGCTCGAAAACGAATGTGGATGGCTTTTATATCGAGCAGACTAGTGCCACGCAGTGTTTTTCAGGCTGGAGTTTCAGCCGTGGCTAAGGCTGAGGTTTTACCGGATAATCGGATTAATACTGATAGTCATACACGACATCTAATTTGATCCTAAAATGCCGGGCGTCTTTGAATGAGATCGCGAGGAATTATTCAGTTGAACTCTCCTCAATGTTGGGACTTTAAAATAACCCAGGAAACAACTAATGCATTGCGGATTCATTAGTTAAGACAAAAGCCTCAGTTGGTATTCCGATTCCATTATCCAAACGTTGGATCTATAATGAAATCTAGAATTGTGCAAAATTGTGTGTGATACCCATTTGAGTCCAAGTGTGGTCCAATTACGCTTGCACGTAATTTGGTAGCAGTGATCACAAGTCATTGCCCAGTTAATGCGACACTCTACGGTGTCTAATCTATTAATGTACGACCCTGACAAACCAGGCTATAAGCCTTTGTACGTGCAACGGTTTGGTGGAAATCAATTGACTTAAAACTGATCAAATATGTGGAATTATCTTTCTCCCTGAACTTTTCTTATCAGATATCACAAGGGCAACAATAAAGGAGTGTCAATTTCAATTTAAAAGTTGACTGCCTGTTTAACCTGAGATCGAATTATGATTGTCGCAGAACTGCAACACTGGTAAACATTCACATGATCGACTAGGTAGAATATATTATCAGTGATCACAGGCCACTGCCTGATTGGTGTGCATGCTCTGAGATTGATTCTTTTTTAAAATGACTTCTGTAGAAGCTGTCATGATGACGCAGAGGACGAGACTGTACAATATCTCCTGACAAACTAGATAATCTTCATTCATTCTACGGGGTTATTTAGTTGAAAATACTTGACTTCAAACTGATCAGCCATAATTCCCAAGTGGATAATTTGTCTTGATGTAATTTCATCACCTGGGCGCAACAATACAATTAAATAATATGGCAAAGCCGGTGCCATGAGCTTGCACGATCTTAAAACTGAATAGAGTCTAATTGTTTACTTAATGAAAACTGAATAGAGTCTAATTGTTTACTTAATGAAACTTGAAGCTGACTAGAATTACTATCTAGCATCATGGTTATCGGTTAAAAGCCCTAACTATTAATTGGTGAGGCCTCTTTGGGTGCACGTGGCTGTTGTTGAAACACAAAGCGTGAAGGCAGTTGGTTAAAAGACTGATGTTTGTTTGAGCAACATACTTCGGGCTACAAATTTTTCTCTAGGTGCTGTTGCTGAAACAACAGAGACATAACTCTGTGCTCATGAAAAGTACGGGAATTATAGAATTCGTGGTAGATTGCTGACGATCCGCCCTGATTAGGATTATAGCGGCTGATGGCAACTGCAGTAATCTCTCGTAGTGGTCGTCAGTGCTATGTTGTGATTGCTGGTTTTCTAATAATAGTCCATGGATGGTAGGGATAAGATAGATTGATCGTTGCAGTTATGTATGTGAAATTGTACATTCTCGGGAAGTTTATACATTAGTATGCTCTTTGCAAATCTGATCAGCCATGAACAAAAAGTTCATGTTGAAAATTTCTGAACTTCATGTTTTTTCTTTAATTTTAAAATTTTTAATTTTGTCTTTAATAAAAAAGGATTTTAAATGAATATTACGAAACATTATAAACCTGACCATGAATAAGTAATCATTAAAAAGTTGCATAGAACTTTAAAAATATGTAATTAATTTTATTATTAAGAACTAGCGTCATTTTAAATCTTCTTTAATTTTTATACTTTAGCTAAGATTACAGCTTAAGAACAACAATTTTAATATGAAAACTAAAAAAGAAACTTAATAATTATTCACGTATGTGCGTGATCTTGAAATTATATTGAGACACGTTTTATATAACCAGAAAAATAAGTACAAGTATTAACGCTATTGACCTATGATCTGTAATGATCCATCTTATACAATATTTTCTGCACTTTTTCTTACTTTAAATACGGCAACAACTCCAGGTATTTACACTGGTTGTGAACCGACAAAAAATATTGAAAAATAAGCATCAAAAACTTGTAAAACTTTTTAAACATGATCAAAAAATCTCTGCATTGATCTGCTTGCTTGCACTGCACAATTTAAATTTAAATGTATGAACGCTAGTATTGTACAATAAAGTTCAATACATTTACTTCTACTTCGTCTTCTACATCATTATTTTTGAGTTTTATTTGTTTTTTTTTTTTTTTTATTTTTTGTTTTGAAGTAGAAATGATGGTCCATAAAAAACTACAAACATTACATGGCTGGGTTGTAGGATCATGATGGTGATGGTGGTACTGTTGATCATCAACAACATTATAGCCAGCCAAAAGATCAACACCACTTAAATAATTTTATGATGTAGATGTCGAAGACGACCAAAAGGCCAGATCATACTCGTTCGTACCTTTCGTATTTACAACTGCAACTAAATAACCCAAAAAGAGTGAACAATTCAATTTTCCAGGCATGCAGCAGCAGCAGCAGCCACAGCATTCAACAAAGGTTCACCTTGGGAATGTTACAACAAAAGATGCAGCCAGATTTATGGTAATAAAGTTGCACCAGGTTATTGTTGTTAAAACAAATTTTCAAACTAAACCAACATACAGTAATAAAATTGTTAACAAACAACAACTACAAAAAAACTAAATATGAATAATATTCGGAAGAAAGAGAAAGATTAAAACTGCACGTCTGCTGAAAAGGCAACATAATCAAGAAAGGATACTACACAGCTTTTACTATCAAGTAGTAGATCCTTTTAGATCACTAGTTCATTAGCTTAATCAGTTATTTAGTTTGTTTCTTATAAACATTATTAAAATATTTAAAAAGACTTTGGAGACATTACAATAGCAAAATTTTCTTTGTATGTAGCAAACATCTAAACATCTAAATAAACTTAATATGACCTATAGCTCAATATAATGTGGGATATTACTATTTTTTTTTTCTATAACAAAGAAACCGAAAGCATAACGAATAATGCAAATAATTACAAAATCAATAAAATTGTACTTGCTAAAGCGGGAAACTTACGCCCCATAGGGAAAATATTAAAAGAAAACCAGAAAAATTTTTATCTATTTCCAAATTCAACAAACCGTTTTATATGGTAACCACTCAAGTTAAATATTATTCAAAAAAAAAACATGTCTTAAAAGAACTTAATTTTTAGTTATATTGAAATACTAACCAGAAGCTATCTGGTAGCCAATTTACATAAAACATCTGTCATTCCGTTTTACATCAAGCAGCTATGCAACCATCAAAGAACTATGCAACCAACAGTAGTAATGACCTTCTTACTAACCTCACATACTGAACATCTGAATAAAACAGTTTTCCTATTGGCCATATTGTAGCACAACGAAATAGCAACTATTCCAACGGCAGCCGCCAACATATATTAAAATCTTCAATCATCATTTTAAACAATCAGATGCCAATAATGCTCCAAAATATCATACACACACACACACTGGAAAACCAAAAACCTTTCATTTAAAAAATCAAGTAATAAGAATTCAATTGATCTTTGTTCATATACTTTACTCGTACTAACTAAGCAACTGATCTGTGGAAAATGATGATGATCATCATCATCAGCATAAACACAACTGAAGAGAACAGAACAAGCCACTAAAAATAAAAAGAAAACTGAACAGAAGAAGAAAAAAATAACAACGATACAACGATTTACAACAAACGTCTGGTAAAACATTAAACATAAATGATCTTGCCGAAAGGTCATTGTGATCATTTCCGCATGATTACAAATCAACAGATATAAAATGTGTTGTAGTGTGGCAAACAATATAAGATGCAAAGAGTTTTGAGGAGTAATATGCCAGTTACAATGAATACTTACAATTGTAAAAGATATAGTTCTCTCGATTTTCACACCATCCATAGGAAGTTTTACTGCAGATGTCATTAAAAAAATCATATTGAAATAAAGCGTATTTGGAGACTAAATAATAAGCAAATGGGTATAGGTTAGGAATTGTTAACATCGCATTAAACTCAGCGAAAAATTTAATTAACCAATACTATAATAATTCTTTAAATATATCATTAAGGTCCGTAGTCCTACAAGAAGCATCCAGAAGCAGGACAATACCAAAGCACTGGAAGGCTTCGTCGTGAATCTCACAATGTGTCTAAAATATATTGATGACATCTAAGAACACATTTAAGGTATAGTAATTTCTCTCGTCTGATATTCTTTTCCATTTGGGTTGAACTTCTGGCTCAATCCAATGATATATACAGTCCATAATAACCCTCGAACTCTCCTCTTTAAACATATAACAGTTATCCGCAAACTCCATAAGGAAAGATCTTTGTTACTATTACCATGCTAGGAAATTATATCAGCATTCTAATGTCACAAAGCATGATCCACAGCACTGATCTTTTTTAGACATAAGGACTTTGTAATTCCTTTGCAACATGGGAGTTATATTTTGGACTGCTTCAGTAGTTCTCAAAGGAATCGTCCTGGCCACACTCAAGTAAGTAATAATCACAAACTTACCTTCTCTGTAAAAAGTCATATTCCCCAATTATTTAGTCACATATTAGAGTAATTTTCAAATAGACTAAAAATACGAAAATGCTCTACAAGACACCCAACTTTCATGCCAGCTATATCCAGTAGTCTAGTCGAAATTTTCCTTAGCCAATATATGTATGTAAGAGAGATATGTACAAAATAACACTTTTTAATGTTTTTATGCCAAAATGACACTACCGAACAACAAGCTTATGAAAATCGCTTCTTTATAATTAACACTCATCTGTAACGTCTCTAGTTTCTCAACATTTTTTTTCCACTGTCAAGCCATGCAGTAAATACTCCCGTACTCCTCAATGCAAAATACGCTATAAATATGAATACTTATATGTATTTACAACAACTATGCTAGTTTCCCAATGCCTAAAACTATAAGGTAACAACAACTGTTTATACACTAGCATTGCACTGATATCTAAACTGTGTCTAACATGTGCTTACATATTGAACTCTCTAAGACATGCGGGTACGAACTAGCGAACATTCACAAACAAAACGATAATTTCAATGATCATCTTTAGTAAAGAAAAAAAAATGTAAAAAAAATCCAAATAAAACACATGCATTGAAAACGATTTTTATTCGCTTACATTTTTCAAAGCATTAGAGCATCAATGTTCTTTTCAAAATTAAAATTTAACTGATTTCTTTGCATAAACTAACACATAGACGACACATGATCATAGACATATTCGTATATGTGTGTGGTTTGTAGCATTTGGCGCACCTCTATTCTATTATTGTTGTAATTGTATCATAAAAATATTTATTATTAACATTATTAAATTACAATTACAACATCGTTATTGGACTTCGTTTAAGACAACGTCTCGTGTAGTTAATTTTAAATTTTCAACTTCGTTGTTTTTTGAGAACATTTATTAATTTAAATATCTCTGGCTTGAAGTTTAAAACGAATATGCCTTAAACACTTCGTAAAATTTAAAACAAAATATACTCAGAGTGCAAAATAATAAAATTGGCAAGTTTAGGAAATCTCTGAGTGATAACAAAAAGTATAAACTCAATTGCAAGATCTGATATTTTTGCTTATGAAGAGCTCTCTTGATAAAAGACATACTACAAGAGAATATTATTTAATCTCCTTATGTGGGAAAATCTCTCTAAAAAAGGGGAGCATAAAGGGGTATACATTTATAAGGAGAACTGCATTGCAAGAAAAGAGAAGCCCAAAAATATCCCAAAGAGGAGAAGTTTTACTCCCCTTATAAGGGTAAATCTCTATAAAATAGGGGAGCTCAACATATTGGGTTTTGCAATGCACTGTATAAAAGGGGATACTCAAAAATATCCCCGAATGACAATGATATTTCTGAGTATAAAAGAGCAAGAGGAGATTATAAAATTCACTTTATAAGAAAAAATATCCACCAAAAAGGGGAGTTTAAGGGGAACAAACTTTTTAGGAAAACTGCACTTTAGGAAAAAAAAGAGGAGTTTAAAAATATCCCAAAGAGGAAAAGTTTGATTCTCCTAATGAGGGTAAATCTCTATCAAATATGAAAGCTAAAAATATTGTTTTTTGCAATGCATTCTATTGCAGGGGAACCTCTAAAATATCCTCAAAAGGAGAGGATTAAATGAAGAAACGGTTTTTTTGAACAAAGGAGAACATATTAGGGAGATTTAACGTTTTAGGAGAACTCAAATGGGATAAGAAAGGAAATTTATGAGCATAAAATAATTTCTCCAAAACTAAAATATTAAATCTCCATATGCTAGAAAATCTGTCAAAATAAGGGGAGTCAAAATGTGAGATTTTTCAATGTACCAAAGGAGAAGCTGAAATACATACTATATATGTATCCCTAAGAAAATGGGGAAAACAAATTCAAAAAAGGGGACCTTAAAATCAAGATTTTTTCAATGTAATGTACCAAAAAGGATTTTTCAACATTAAAAGAAGATAGGAAACTTTTTTCTTTAAAGTACCAGTGAAAACGTTTGAAAATATCCCCAAAAAGATAAAGTAAAAATGGGCATAAATATGAGATTGCATTTACAAGAAGAACTTAAATGTATCAAATAATAGAATATAAAATACAAAATTAAATACCTATATTTACCTATAAGAAAAACAATTTGTATAATAACACTCTCTTTAAAATATTCTCAATTTGAGAATATTAAATCTTCTTCTGAGGAAATTATTGTAAAGGGAGCAAAGAAAGGAGTATTATAGAGGAGAAGCGAAATATTCCCAAGAATATTAAATATCCATAATAAGAAAAACCCTGTATTGTAAAGAGGGGATCATAAAATAAGAGAATTCATTTTATAGGGAGAAATCTTTTAACAAGAATTGAGGCTTAAACCTCACCATGAGGAAAATATAATCTAACAAATGAGATGCTTAAAAATATACCCATTAGCAGAGTATTAAATCTTCAGAACAAGAAAAACACACTCATTTAATTATCCTCAATTATACGAAAAGAGAATGAACAAAAACCCAGTTCATACCGCTTTACGAAAAGTCTACACCAATACAAAAAGGAATCACCTTCTAAGGAAATTAAAAGGGAGTAGAAAAAGTAGTATTGTACAGGAGAACCAAAGAAAAAGCTAAATAATGCCAATCTTCAAAATGAGAAAAATCTTGTCTTGCAAAAAAGGGGATCATAAAAGAAGGGAATTCACTCAATACTTTGTACAAGAATTGAGGCTTAAAAGTTGGGAATATTTACGGGGTTTATTAGGAATACAAAGTCAGAACAGAAATATACCAAAGGAGAAATAAATATTAAACATTATCAGAGGGGGTATTAAATCTTCAGACATTCAAACCCCCTACATTTATGAACGAAGAGGAGTTAATGTACTTCTAAAGATAATAAAAGGAAGCAGAAAAAGGGTAACTGTTTAGGTGAACCAAATAAGCTGAATATCCTCAAGATAATTGAATATACTCTTATGAAAACAAGTGGAAACAAGAGGATCATACAATAAAGGAATTAATTTCATGGGAAACATGAATTTAAACTTAAAATATCTCCAAATTTAAATAAAAAATATAATTTATACAAAAAATATATGTAATTATATCAAAATTTCCTAAATGTAAAAATCAAATGAATTAATAAAAGTACTACAAAGCAATATAACGAGACTAGCAATCATCCTTAACCCTCTCCTTAAATATTATAAAACTTCCCAATAAATACTTTCCCCTTAGTTAAAACCAATGAAAGCCCCTTATACGAAAAGAGAATGAACAAAAACCCAATTCATACCCCTTCACGAAAAGTCTACACCAATACAAAAAGGGATATTTTTTGCAAACCCCTTTATAAAAATAACTTTTTCCCACTCATAAAACACAAACAGCAGGGGTGGCTTCATACCGCAGGAGAAATATTTATAATAACTATAAAGGGAACATTTTTAAACCTTTTCAGATCATTTACAAAAGTCTCTTTAAAAGGGGATTATAAGGTGGTACTTTTTTGTTGTTTACTAGAGAAAGAGAAAAGAGCATAAATGTGTGTGCAAATATATGTATGTACTATACATAGCTGAGATATTGTAAGCATAAAATCCAACACGTGTTTGGCATTTTTAATGCTTTATTTGTTTACAGTTACAAAAATATTTATTCGCTCGTATCAGTTCATTTAGGGGGTGTGGGAACTTTTTATGTATTGTGATTAAGGAAGACTGATATTTAGACAATGCCTTTGGCAAATAATAGAACTGTCAAATAAGCGTAACGAACAACAGATTTGAAATGGCGTTAAAAGTTAATTTTGAAGAAAGTAAAGATTTTTTTGACATTGTGGCTTAAAGAATATAATTTGTTAATGGTTCAGAGCATTTAGTTGTAAATCTCTTGTACAACATATTTAAATATTTAGAGACAGGCAGGCAGTATGCAAAATATTTTCTGTTCGGCAACAACCTTGTGTATCAAGTTGAGCTATTTGTAATCCGAAAAGCATTTACATTCATATTCAATTCATACATTTCCATCAAACACTAGGTAGTAACTTACAATTACTAAATATAATACATATTTTTCAATGACTAATGAAAACTGTCGGTTGGTTCTATTTAGAAGTATCCAAAAAATATCTTATTTATTACGTATTATATAAACGAATAATTTCTGCCAGTAATAACTTTTTAGATTACTAATCAGCAAGTGTAAAGTAAGGGTACAGTCACATTTTGGCAAATATTTACTCAAAAAAGCGTAACCACTTATTTTAGCACAAATTTGTTTGACGTTGTTTACTCTTACAAGAGTTTTGCAAAATCAAAAAGCATCAAATAAATCAAAACTAAATATTTGTTGTGCTTTGGCCTAAATAAGAAAAGTTTTTTTAAATAAATAAACGAGTTCAAATATATGTTGTTTAGTGGTATTTTTCGGCAAATATTTCCAATACATATTTAAGATTTTCAAAATCGACTTCCAACAATTTTTGTTGGAAAAAGTAAAAAGTTGTTGGAAAGATTCTTGAAGATTCTTAAATTCATCTGAATGAAATATTTTAATAAATAAAAATCGCTAAAAACTAATTGAAAAATTTTTCTTCGTAAAATATTTACTTAAAAAAACTGGTCGAAAAGTTTTCTATTAAAAACTCATTTAAACTTATTGCAAACTTGTCGAAATGTTTCTTTAGAAGCCTCGACAAAAACTCTTTTATAAAAAATAAATTTCAGGTTGAAGCAATTTCTGTAAAGAAAATTTTACAGAAATTTCTGAAATTTTCTGTAAAAACTTGACAAAAGTTTTTTATAGAAAAAAACTTAAAAACATTTTGACAAAAAAATCAACAAAAATTATTATAAAAAAAAACTAGTCAAATACATTTCTACAAAAAAATCGTCGAAATTTTTTCTAAAAAAAATTGCCGAACATTTTCATAAAATACACTTCGAAAATTTTATAATAAATTTATAATAAATAGATAAAATCAATACATAACGAAAATTAATAAAATTTTTTCTAAAAAATTGGTCGAAAGATCAATTTCAGTTTTCTATAAAAAACTCTTCCACAACTCTTCCCTAAACACCTTATCGAAATCTTTTCTGTAAAAAAATCTTGTCTTGCTTAAAAATTTAGGGTAAATAATTTTTGAAAATATTCCTAGATATATATTGGCCAACATTTTTTTAAAATTAGTTAAAAAATCTATTTGAAGTTAAAAAGTTTTATATTGATAAACTCGTCGACAAATTTTCTATAAGAAAAAACTATTGTATGAAAAACTTGTCAAACAATTTTTAAAAATAAAACACTTCTATAAAAAACATAAAACATTTCTATAAAAACATGGAAAACAAATTTTCTATTAAAAACAAAGATTTTAATGTATCAAAAAGTATGTATTCAAATATGACGATATCATTGCACTTTTCAAATATGTCGAAAATTGATTGTTCATAAAATAGAAAAGAAATTTCCGATTTCCGAAAAGAGTTTAAAAGTCGACTTTTTGTGCAACTATAAAAAAAAGTGGTTTAAATTCTCACTTTTAAAGTTGGTTTTAATTAACATTATGGACAAATTTAATAGCCATGTTTCAAAAAGCTACATTCCAAAAAATAAACAAATACCTACTTTTCGTAAAATGGAAGAAAAGCCGGAAAAGTAGGCCCACTTTGTAATAATTAAATAAAGCCAAAATTTGGAAAAGTCACTTTCTAATAGTCTTATTGATGGCTTTTGGGCGCAGCTAAAATAAAAAAATATAATAATACTGGAGAATCTCTCTGAAGAATAGGTTGCATATTTTGATATTAATCATATCATTGTTTTGATATTTTCCATTCAAACAAGCAATTTCATATTTTTCGTCCTAATTTGTATACTCAGAAATAAAAAAAACATTATTATCCGTTTTAGAAACACTTTCGATTCGATTTATTATTTTTGCAATTTGTTGCATAAGAAAATACAACTAGCCAAAAAAAAACTCTGAACAGTAATTTAGCACTAAAAAAATGTATTCTAATAAGAGAAACGAAAAATTATCTTCATTTAAATTATAATATTTAGTAAGATATTCTTTATTTTTAATAACAGCAGCACATTTCATGGACATAACATTCTACCAGATACCTTCATACCATTAAAGCGCTCTTTTGGAATTGCGTACGAAGTATTTTGGATTTCCATCTATAAATCGGACAAATTCTTGGATTGTACTGCCGTTATATGTTGCTATACATTGCTATACAAACGTTCTTATTTGGATTCATATCCAGAGATTGAATTTTATAAATTTCGTTAAAGAATTAGGTCTTTAAGTGGGTGTATTTTTTTATTAGTAATCACTACAAAATAGTGTTTTTATTCAGAACTCATAGCATTTTCACTGCGAATTTTCATAGGCAAGGGAAAAATTAAATGTTGATCAGATAATGGCCATGTTAGAAGCTTATTCGGATGTGGAGGACCTAATTGAAGATGATGATGATGACGTCATATTTGAAGTCCCATAAGTGCAATCAAAGGATATTGTGCCTGGCGAACACGACGTTATGTCAGAAGAAAATATTGACGATAATGCTGATATAGGCCAAGTCAATACGTCCGCTGATCAACACGAAGCTGAACCAGGTAGTGAAGCAGCTCCGATGATTCCACTTGTATGTACTCCTAAAAGCAATATAAGTTGGCGTACAGTTCGAACACCCGAAAACCATGCAGGCAATAATTTTTTGCCACAGTCAGAGAACAACAACATGTATGAAATTCCTACACCGACATCGACGAACATATTATTTTGTTTAAAGGAAAATTCATCGCTAAGCAGTGCATAAAGGGAAAACCATGTCCATGGGGAATAAAAGTGTTTTTTTCTGGTATGCCGTACGATTTCATTGTCTACCAGGGTTCGACAACGCCAATAAACCAGCAATGCGTCAAAAACGTTGGATTTGGTGCAGCTATTGTTCATCATTTAACACAGCGCATTCCGAAGAACGAAATTGGACATAATCTGTTCTTCGATAACTATTTTCCTTCATACCAATTATTTGAAATCCACGCCTGCCGAGTGAAAAAGAGAGTCTACACATACCGAATTTGTATGCAAGTTAAAAGCGATGGTCGGTGCAAGGCGCAAGGTTGTGACAAAAGCTGTTTCATTATTTGCAAAAATGCAATGTTTTTCTTTGCGTGAAAAGAAATTCAAATTGTTTCGAAAATTTTCATCAAAGTAAAGTTAATAAAAAATAAAATATTAAACTTTGTGGTTATTAATAGTTTTATTATATCTTTTCAACCAAAAACATTTAAATAAATGGTAAAAAATTATTTTTTTTCATTTATTTTGGCAGATATACATACATAACAACAATATGTATCTTTGAAGGTCAATGTCGAATATATTCGACATTCCGTAAAGACCAGGGGAACTACCTGAGACGAAAATTACTATTTTTCCTGGCCTCAGCGCCATCACATTACCTTTAATACAAAATTTCAGATTTTTATCTCGCCATAAATTATTTTTGACCCTGAAAGGGTTAAACTAAAACATATGATTAATTGGCACAATTAAACTGATCTCTTAGCAACATATTTAGTATTGTTACAAATCAAGTTCCTTGTTAAAGAGCTGCAGCATCTATAATACAAGTGTTGAATCCTTCAAGAAATAATATCCCAGCAGAGTATGTATACCAAAAACTTTGAGAAATCGTTTTGCTAAACATTACAATTCATTGCAAAATAATTGAGGTTGAAAATGAACAGCGACACATTCACTTTAAATTATCAGTACTAAAGATAAAAGGGCCTTTGATCTTAAACTTGTACACATAAACAAACAAACAAGCAATCACAAAAAACATAAATATATACATATATAAAAACTGTTTTAATGAAAATGGTTCTGAAATTGTATTACTTTTTTTATTTATTCTTTCTTTTATTATACGGTTGGCATAAAAAGTGTGACAGTGCGAGGCTGTCATATTATTAATAAATTAAACAAAATTGATGATTTCAATTAAGAAACATGTTGCTAATAAACACACAGATACACTCACTAACACACACCTTCATTCATTCATTCATTCCTTTATTTATATATGTAACTTAAACTACTATTGTATTGCAGAAGCTTGCTGTAGCTTTAAAGTTCCTGAAAGACTTGATTGGTTATTCTATAATATAAAAATATGTATAAAACAACTATAGTTGTTGGATCACACTCAAATAAAGCGAGAATTGTTGAAAATTGAATCACAGCCATTAAATGTTGAGACGATTAAAAATAAAAAAAAATTTTAAATAAACATTGAAAAAGAAGTGAATCAACCAAGTTGCTTAAAGAAATCCTCAGTCACAGCATCAAAGAGATGCAGTGGCAAATTTTAAATTAACAGCAGCTACTACTACTACTCTTCATGGTGTATTTGTAGCTGAAATCAAAAACAAAAAAAAAAACAAGCTAAAACAGAAGCATATGCAGCTGCTACTTAGCTTAGCTGGGCTGCTGGTTTTGTGTTTAAGGGGTTGAGTTAGTCTTGACACGAAATGTAGCATATAGAGAAACACCATTTTCAAAGCGATTTTTCGAGTGATACCTTGTAACAAATGTCAAAACTTTTATGATATTCCAATGTTAAAAGCGCTGTTCAATCTAGCCGAGGTGCTCCATTTTGGGTCCTTGAGATCCCGCCCTGTATAATCTAAAAAGTTCAAATTAATAATTAAAACCCGTCTGTACCTCCTTCATAGACATGTGAAGTTTTATTTAATCCAAACCTATCAGCCAGTTTAGAGATTTTTTCTACTTTTTTAATTCAAGAGATATGGTCAAGAGATAGGCTTATTATTTCCGACTTACGGAGGGTCGAAATTTTTTTTAAAAAATCAGCTATATTTGTAATAAAATTCTAAACATATAAAATTTTTCTTTTTCTTGAAGGAAAAACTAAAAAAAAGAATATAATATACATACATATAATCAGCATATTATAATTTTTAGTAAAAATTTATTAATTTAATTGAATAAATTATCAATCTGCAAGTCCTAAGCTTTTCATCAATAGCAATACTTGTACAAAAAGCTTTTTCATATATTGCATGTAAAATGTATGTACGCACAATGGGGCAGAATGGGCATTATTTGGAAATATATCTGTCATTTTAAAACAGTTTAATTTTTTATATTGAACCCCACAAACCCTCCAGGGGCGGTTAACTGTAGGGTCTCCAAAATAGGACACCTCCTACATGTAGTTTTTTTAAATGTGTGAAATTTGATTATTTTTCATCCAAATCCTAAAGTTTTTATATTTTCTGAATGCTCTCGGCTAGGTCTTTAAAAATTATGCTTGTGTGTAATATTGACCTATATCTTTTAAAGTTTCCCAGTTATATGCATTTTAAAATTTAAATTAAAAAATTTTGCCCAATCCAGGTCCGATTTTTGCAAAATATCGGTCAGAGTTTTTGACCGAATTTCCTCAAAATATGTAACCCGACCTATGAAAAGGTGGCTTATGACTCAAAAAAGAAATTGCGAGACACAGCTGTTAAAGATAAACAATGCATTTCGTCAGTTTCTTGCCCAAAAGACAACCAAAAAAGCCAAAAGACTATAAATGAGATAAATTCGTGTGTGTATATAAAGAGCAATGTTTTTTTTCAATGCAAAGCACAAACCAGTTTCTGACCGAAAAAAAATCGTGTGAGTGCTCAGATTTAAAAGCAATGCTGAACGAGTAGAACGTGTGTCGCTTGTGAATAATGTCTTTCTTCTAAGCAAGTTAGGACTTTCTAGTTTTCACCACGTGAAAGAGCGTCTCAAAAACTATCGAAACCAAAAAAAAGTCGATCCTCTGTAGGACAGACATACTATGTATATATGTAAAATTAAAAGAATAAACCTATACATCTCTTGAACTAAAAGAGATAACATACTCGTACACATGTAAGCGTATTTTTTGGAAACTGTAAATCAACTCAAAAACACCTCAGCTCCAACCAAATGAAATTTCGTTACAATATGTGCAATAGCTCCCGAGATACCACATTATTTCCAAAATAAAACGTTTCTAAACCACTGTGCATTGTTCGTACGAAAACATAAGACAAGAGTTACACAGTAGAAAACTGCATGTGCGCAAAAAAAATTGTTTGCAGCTTGATGTTAGAAGTAAGGGTAAGCAAATCAAAATCAAATTTAGAGTATTTTATATTCTGCAAAAGTGTAAGGGAAATTATATTGATTATGTTGTGCCAAACAAGGTGTCCCAACCCCTTAAAGTTAACTAAAAATTTACTGAAAAAAGGTGGCAATTTCTTGGTTAGTTGATAGTTGATGAGTGTTTTTTTTTCTTCTTTTTTATTCCCTCAATTCTTGACTCCAGCTACTAATATAAAAAGCGTATTTTTATGATTCCTCTCTGCTCATTTGATGGTGCTGTTGATGTTGTGCTAAATTAGGTGATTTTCAAATTGGCAAAACATGTTTAAACATGTCAAAAATCTCACTAAAGTAGATTCCTTTTAATGTTTGAAGTTTTTTTTTTGTGTTTTTTCTTCATTTATTTTTTAAATCAAAAAACACACTACCTTTTTTTGCGGCGGTTTAATTTGTGAATATCTTTCTTTTATATTTTGGGTAAAGGGTTTGATTTTTAGAGTGATTTTGTTGTTGTTGTTGTTTAGTTTTGAAATTTTTGACAATTAAGAAAAAAACAACACTAAGAATTTTGGCAGCTGCATTTTTAATTTGGTTTGGGGATAATGGATGAGCTTTTAAAGGACACGTTATTAGTGTTGAAACATCAATTTCATACGTTTTTAAAAGGTGTCATTTAAAATACAATAGATATATTATGGCATTTAAAACTTTAAACTTTTAAAAGTGAATAATATTCACTTATGCTATCATTTTAATCAGAAAATATTATTAATAATGTAAAACATGCACATTTCAAGAGAAATTAAGAATATCCATTAGTTTCACTTAAATTTAAATACTTTTCTATAGGAAACTTTTAATGTAATTAGACTTTTAATTTGCTTATGGAGTTGTTTATAGAGATAATCAAATTTATACAAGTGATCGTTGCAATCTTACAATTTATTTCCTCCCCTCAAGGATTAATATTCACAAAAATGTATGTGGGATGTTTTTGGCATAACCATATAAAAAAAAAACAAATACGAGCCGCATTTTAACATTTTCACATTTTACTGATTGTTAATGCTACAAGTATAATTCAAGCTTAAAGAATGTTAATTATGAAATTATTAAGCAGATGTTTCACGTAAATCTGTCGTTGTCTTCAAAGAGAAATATTTGCAATTTTTTGAAAGCTTTGGGTTGGCCGAACAAGAAAACACAAAACACAAACTTGACATGAAATTCCAGTTCATAATCAAAATTGCAAACCCAGAATTAAATCACTTTTAAGTTTCCCCAAAAAAAAAAAAAAAACAAAAACAAACATAAAATGCTATTATAACAAGCTAAAAAGGAGACTTATTTTCGAAAACAGAATTTTCTCAGTCACACACAATTCAAGTATTCCCACCAAATGATGGCGTGTGAAAATAATTTCAACAATTTTTATTTAAATTTCTTTCACTCACATATCAAGAGTTTAAGTGTGTGTGTTTAAAGCGTGAGGGATATGATGGCCGAATTGAAACCCACAATCCAAAAGCAAAATATATACAAATTAATAAGTAATTGCCTCTTGTCGACTACTGTTTACTTTTTGGTTTTCAAAACGAGCCTCTAAAAGCTATATTAACACCGCATTAAATCCCAACTGAGTTTAACATTAATTAATTATTATCGTTGTTTTATCTACATATGTACATATTGAAACTTTGTATTTGTAGGAATTTAAAATAAGACAGAGTTCTTAAACAACACGCCAACACAATTGTTTCTAGATAAATTGTTGAATTGTCAGCCCTATTCCAGACAAAATAGGTGTTGATTTTTGTTACTTAGTCGTTTAAGATGAAAAGAAATGAGACAAATTAAATATTACTTAAGTAGCAACAGTAATTTTCTTTATAAACTCTTTTATCAATTTTTCATTAGAATTTTCGAAATTGAACGAACATTCCTCTCGCTTAACCAAAATACATACTTGATTTCCTTAACAAACTAACAACTTAATTTGCTTTTAGTCATTCAAATTTATCTATGCAATACGGTATTGTGTCTTCACTTACTTGATTATTGTATCTTAAGGTACGGTCACATTTGGCAAATATTTACTCACATATGTTTGACGTTATTTACTCTTACAAGAGTTTTGCAAGATCAAACAGCATCGAATAAATTAAAACTGAATATTTGTTTTGCTTTGGCCTAAATAAGAAAAGTTTTTTTTAATAACTAAACGAGTTCAAATATATGTTATTTAGTGGTTACGTCTTTTTCGGCAACTATTTGCCATGTGTGACCGTAACTTTAGCTAAATGTCTTTGAACATTAAATGGCGTTTGTCTAGGTAACAAAGGCAACATTGATTTGCTTTGGCAATATTTAAAGAACGCCAAATACAGGGGTTTTCAACGAGAACTTTGTTTTTTTCAAAACAAAATAATACATAGAATTCATATGTAAGTCTTTCAAAGGTTTTTGTATTAGAAAGAGTAAGGTTTGATATATTATAAATGAAAAATAATATGGGATAGATTCGATCGACTCCGTATAGACTTTCACGGTTGTCATAGAATCAAAGTCAGAATTGTCATTTATCATAATTGAAAATCGATTCTGATTTGAATTGGAGTCATAAATCTGTCTTAGTTTTGTCTAGTTTCGAGTTTAAGCAAAATCCATATTCGAATTAGCTGATTTGATTTGTTTACATTTTGTAATAAATTTTTTAATAGTTTGGTGGTGTAATAATTTTTGTGGAAACAATTTTTAAGCGGATTTAAAATGGTTGAGGCTGTGATGAATTAAGAATGTACTGAAAAAGTCAAACCAAAAACATTGAGAGATCAAAGCAATCCATTGGAAGTGTCAGAATCAGATTAACTGGATGTTGTGATTGGGCGTAAAATTATTTATTAATATATGTAATTACATTAATGGTTCGCAGATTTATTGGACAGTATCGTCTAAATAAAGAGTATTTTCAAATGTCGTTGGACCGTAAGTAGTGTTCTAAAAGTTTAAGGAAGAAGTGGGTAAAAATAAATATGAACGACAACGAAAAATGTAGATATAGAAATTAATTTTTAGTAAAAACAAAGTACCTTATATAGTTGGTTGCATCGATTGAGCGCACATTAAAATTATAAAGCCTGCCATTGACGAGGACATATTTTCAATATTAGCAGCGCACGTCAGTATTTTGTGAGGTAATACGAATCTGGTGATCGCACGTCCATAATCCATTTTCTGTGTGATTTCTAAGCTTGCCCCTATTTGTGTAAAATACATTTTGAATATAAACTCTGTTATCACACTTAATTGTTTATTTTTACTTTCATTCTGCGCCAATACTTAACCGCTTAAAACAAAAAAAATAAACAATGCAAATCTGGCAGCTACCAGCTGATCAAATTATTTCTGACAAAAAAAAAACGATACATTGAATTCTATGACACGAAATTCTGACAACAATTCTGATTCGATAATATTCTATGACATCAAAATCATTGTTTTTGTCGATTTCAATTAGAGATTCGTGAAATGACATAATCGGGAAATTTGGTTTGTCGCAAGTTAGATTGCATCAGGAAAAACACCAAAAATGAAGTAAATCGCACAACTTTACAATTAGATTTTTATAAAAGATTTATACTTATTAAAGTGATTTTCGGAAGTGGACTGGATATGGCGCTATGTCAAAATGCAGACTGATGCAAACAAAATATTGTTTTGAGATTTCACTTAATATGAAACTTATTTTTGCAGAATTTGCTATGGATACTGCTTTTCTATAGACATTTGTATGACAACTATAAGAAATCGTGGAATCGATTCTTACCATTTTCAACAGGACTTGTGATTCTGTACAAAAATAAAGTGGGCAAAGTTGCATGATATTCAGCCTTATTATGAGTGGTGTTTTCTTTTTACGACAACGACTGTTTCGTAATAGATTAAAGAAACAAACTTAATTTTATCTTTAATCTATTACGAAAGAGTCGTTGTCTGCATTATATTTGAAGAGATAGTAAAAAATATTTATGTTGTCTGAAACTCGGATATAACTCGGATCCTACTGGACCGATTCTGGCCATTAACACTTTGGTGAAACAAAGAATGTTTGGGAAAAATTTAATAGTTCCGTCTTTTTTTTTTTGAAGCTCTATCGTGCCTTCAACAGACGGACCGACGGACAGACGTGCAGACATCGCTAGATCGTCTTAGAATGATATAACGACCCAGAATATATACTATATACTTTTTGGTTCTACAACCAATATTTCGATGTGTTACAAACGGTGGGTGGGTAAAAAATCTGAATATATCTATTTAAACGCTAACTAAAGTCTTACTATGATGTATTCTTTTCTATAAAACAGCAACAATTTAAAACAGTTTCTCTAAATAGGCCATATTTGTTTAACATTTAAAATAATTTTTTGCCTCTTTTTCACTCCTTCAGATGCTGCTTTTGTTCACATTTCATAATATTTTTGCCAATATCGTCGTGCGTCGTGATTTTTATTACGAATATAAAAAGAATTTCAACAAATTATCCCCATTTAGCCATTCAGTCACTCATTCATGCATTCATTCGCTTAAAAATGTTGTGAGAATACAAAAGTATTGTATTCGTAGACGTAGATGGCCAGCAAAAGCTAAAAAAAAACTTCACCCTCATACTTGCTACACATTTGTACGTTTGCCACGATTATCAGCGCGCGTTTTTTTTTTTAAGGTTTGTTCTCATACAACACGCAGCAAATGTTTTGGTTCTCGTGTGATTTTTATTTATTTCATAATGTTCCGATGAGAAACGAATTATGATGGCATTTCACATTACGCTGAATGGTCATTTCATGTGAAATATTTCAATTATGTTTCTCGCAATGGGTAAATAAAGAAGAATGTATGTAGTAAACATATGATCTAAAGCAAATCATGGTGAAATGGAAAGAAATGTTTCCAAGAACGTCAGTATTTTGGCAGAACTCAAAGCGAAAGCATGACGAACAAATATTTTTTATAATTTTTTTTAATTTGTCGAAAAACCTAAATTTAACTGGGAAACCTAACTAATTTAAACAAATATCTTTATAGGTAATCGAATTGTTTGTTTGTATTAATTGATTGAAATGTTTGCATTAATTACGAAAATTTTAACAGTTTTCGAAATTAACTAAAAACAATTGAAACTGTTGATTTATCTAAACCGACTAACGACCGACCAAATAAACTCCAGTCATTACTACACCAAAAACAATAGTTTAACTTCCCCATATATTTGTTCATAAACATTCCCACATAGATAACACAAAAAAACCACCACCAACATCTGTGGCAGTTCCTATGTGAAAATACTCTTTTATCAAAACAAACCGCCTGTTACTTATTCAGAAAACTATAAAATATGAAACAAAAAAAATCACAAAAGCTTCATCACAAGCTGTATATTGTTTGCCAAGTGGCAAACAATCATTAAAGGGTTTTATTAAATGATACATTCCCACAAGCACGTGACAAGCGATATTTACGCGTGTCTAGCTAGCTAGAGCTGACGAAAAGTGCACCCCTAAATAATGAAACAAATAATTATTGTTTAAGCCAAA
Source organism: Bellardia bayeri (assembly GCA_950370525.1). Classification (NCBI taxonomy): domain Eukaryota; kingdom Metazoa; phylum Arthropoda; class Insecta; order Diptera; family Calliphoridae; genus Bellardia; species Bellardia bayeri. The sequence continues at coordinate 75,556,949 of OX493267.1, forward strand.
AAGGCTTATTGCGCCTAATCACAAAATACCCGATAAATACGAATGACGATGATCGAGCGCATGTGAAATTAAATTAAATGAAAACACAGGTGTGATTCTATTGTTTAGGGGTGGCAATCAAAGATAGTGACAGAGGAAAATTGGAATATTGGCTGTAGTTGTTGTCACCACTCTCTATATAAGATTGATTGAACTTTAATAATGCCAGTACGGTGAACTGTGTTAAAATGAGATAAAGATATTAATAAAACATCCTTTAAAAATATAGCAATAATTTCGAAAAATATTAATATTTGTTAAAAACCAAAGAACCCAATACGATTTAAGTCCATGCATGTGTTAGAAAAGGAAAATCAAACCGAAGAAAATATGTCAAAAGCAAAATATATTGCAAAGTCTTTAATAGGAGAAATCTTATAATAAAATTTGAATTTTATGAAGATTAAGATTACAAGGCTTGTAGTTGAAACCAGACTTCTTTGATGGAATGTCTTTAAACTTAAATTGATTGATGTGGTTGAGATAAATACAATTTAAGCCAGCAGATAATTAAATTGGTACAAACGTACAAACTACTTATGACTTCAATTACGCCTTCAATGCCACCTAATTTCTATCAAAGATACATTTATTTGAAATCAAATGCATCTCTTATTTGGAAAAACAATCTGTCGAATTATATCGTCTGGATAGTTTATACTGAGACCGAGAAGAAAGACAAATACACCTTCAGTATAGGATAAAGAATGTTGGGGTTGCATGTGTTTTCAGTTTATTAAGATCATTGAGATCATTAGATCAATCTTCCTGAACTGCCAAAGATAATTTTATAGAGCCCATTTAGAAGCAAAGCACTGGTTAGTCTCACTATTGTGGAATTCAAGGTAGCTATGCCATAAAACACCTAGGGCACACATCAAAATTGTACCAAGGCTACAAGTGCTATATCAAGTTATTAAGTTAGTTGTATGAACAAGATCAAACTAAGGGAAATAAGGGAACCAGGGAAATAAGAAACTACTAAAGAAAAAACTGGCAAATAACAATTGACTAAAAGTTTTTCTTATACCAGTTCATTAAGGATCACAATCAATCATTATCTTGTCGACTCTAAAACTATTCATTGACTACTAAAAAAATCTCATTGGAGAGCGATGATATCCAATTTTATATGAAGAAGTTTGTCGGCAGTACATCTAAAGAACTGGTTGTATAATTCTCGCATTGTATATAAACAAATAAATCTCTTACAATCAGACTGAGTAATAAACAGCAAAGATTAGGTGATACGTAGTTGTTGGATCAGTTGACACATTAAATTAGCTTTATGTCAGTCCTGAGAATGTCATTGTTGATCATCAACAGTAATCTTCAATTAGCCATCATTGATCGTACTCATCATTAGAGATGGGTTTTAAAGTTTTTAATAATTTTGCAGTAGATCGCTTGCATTAGCGTAAGTGCTATAAAATCTTTATCACAGAGAACGAATTATCCTCTCTACGACAAATTTAAAGCTAAAATTCTATAACAACCACTGAGACGAAAATATTTCTACTTCAAAAATATGATTACATTGCGTTGGAACTAAGATAATAGATTATGGGATCCTGGATAGAGCGAGTAGTGTTTGTGAAAATTTGATGTGAATTTTTCCACATTGGAAGCGACAGTAAAGCTTTTGCATGAAAATTAATTCCATATACCAAAGGTGCGCAGGATGTTGAAGAATGTGAACTGATATCGTTCAGGAGAACATAGTTTATTGTAGTATAAATAGTACAGCTCATTTGAATCAATATATTTGGATACCTTACTAACATCTATAAGGACCTTTGTTTTCTTCTTTGTAGTCGAGAATCTCATTAATAGAATTTGTAAGAATGTGTAAGAGTTATATTGCACTTTCATTCGGCTGTATAAATAGGATGGAGTTTTACAAATAAGGTTTTCTTAAATAGTTTAAAAAATACGAGGCAATTAATTCTTTCAACATTTGAAAAATGTATTTAACCAAGCAGACTGAATGCTCATTACTATAAGATTTTGTGCTTCCGATTCGTTAATATTTAAATCACCTATAAATACAAATAAATTATCGTTCCCAGGAGAATAGGATCTATGCTCCGAAACAACCCGAGTCTCACACAGGCAAAGAATGTCAACCAGTGAAAGCTGATCAAACCCTAGCAATAATAGGCGTATTAGTCTACAATACTGTTAGCAGGACTTCTTGAACTTGCAATCATGGACATGAATTCATAGCTTTAAAGCAAAAGAACTTTATGTACTCGTATCTCTGTGTTCCTTCCCACCCTAAGTTGGCGTTAACAATTACAATGTGACGTGAGTTAAACAAGTCAATATTCGTCTCCAAATACGGTTGGTCTTATTTATTTGAAAAAAACCAATTCAGTTGTCCTTATAATTTAAGCTGACAATTTAGCTGGTTTTAGCTTATTGTTGTACATTTTACGAGTACATGCTCGTTAGTAATTTCAATAAAAAATTCTTATTATAAATACCAGTAAAATTGACATTTAAGCAAACAACTCCCAGTTGTCTTAACATGTAACTTATTAGACTACATCACTTAATTTAACTATTTAACAACATTATGCCTTATTAATAAATGCTTCTCCATTAGAGGCAATCGAATTCACATTAAATAATCACACCGGATGCTGAGGAGTTTGGGTGCCATAAAATACTTGTTGTAAGATTAATAACAACAAGTGAAACAAGTGGTACATACGTTGTATGATCACTAGGCTGACGACAACAAGTTATTGTTGCTGGTTGGTGATTGCTGCTGTAACATACTTTGAATTTGTTGTTGCTGCTGCGTTGCTGCTGATCATTATGATGTCGATCGATGCGTGTCGTTTGATAGACACCCATCCGGCCGGTGTCATAAACCTGCTGTTCAAATTTAAATGTGTGTGAGCTGAATTTAACGCGTTTAGTTCAGAATTGTTGTTTTTTTTTTCACTTGTCTTTCTGAGCAAACAATTTTTGATGCCAGTTTTCTATGACGTCTTTCATTTTAAGTGCTCTGCTTTTTTGTTGGATTTTTTTCTGTTTGAGCGGCATTTTTTCAGGGGGACACTACCGTGATTAACGAAATATTTCAAATGCACCTGTGCTTCTAAGTGTTTAACCAGTTTTCCCTAAGTTGCCAATAAGAAATGGTGGTTACCAACGTGATTGTGTGGTTGACTAGTCAATTGGTTTATGACTTTTTTTTGCAATTTTCAACTCATTTTTTTAATTTTTTGGTCAACATCAGTTCTGCAATGATTTGTTAAGTTAGTGGGTTTCTGGTGCTGTTGCGTTGTGTTTTTGTTACTCTAGCTTCCATAATTTAATGTTCATACGAGAATACAAACGGCAAGGTTGTTTTTCATCGACTACCCCAACAGCTATAACAAGCATCAATTGATAAATTGGCAACTAATGCAGCTGCAACTAAATAAATACACTTGTTTGTGCACTTATACAAATGTATGAATAGATGCTTGCATGTATGTATCTATGTATTTCTAAATACAATCTGTTTTTAAACCAAGTAGGCCCGCCACCCAACTAAACACTGCTCTTAAAGACTCCCCTTTTCCTTGGCCATAGATAAATAAATACTCAATAAAATACTACAACTACTATTATTACTGCTGCTGCTGTTAGTATAGTGACTAATATCTTTGACTAGTAAACTAGTTAATAATAATAAGCAAAGCAAGCTAGCTAGCAAGCTGTCTTGGCTGGCTGGCTGGCTGGCTTGCAAACATAGACATGTGAATTTATGATAAACAACAAAATCACTGTCAGTTGATACCTCCTAACTACCACACAACAAAACTATTTGCACCTGTCGCCACAAATGCACCCAATTGCCACAATAAACACTTGCACATACACTTCTTTCTACATGAATATAATTGCAAACAACAACTACTACTACGTAGAAAAGGCTCCCCTCTCGATATGCTGCACAAACACAAACAACAACAACAACACCACCACTATTTTTCCACATTTTGGTTTCCTAATTTATATGGATTCCTTATTACTAGAGTATCAACCAACTTGTTTCATCATTATCTATGAAGAAAACCTATTATACGAGTACAACTCTTTTTTTTTTTTTTGTTCTTGTTTTCTTCCTCAACATTTTTCTTTTATAGTTTTTATTTAAGGAGGGGAGTTGTTGTTCTGCGCTCTGTTGCAGCCTTAAAGGATGATGATCCTAGTTGAAACATCTGTCCGAAACATCTGCCAGTTTCTGTACAGATTTAGAAAAATCTGTTCAAAATGTAGAGATACAAAGACAAAACATTCACTAGAAACCCCACAAAAACTTGTTGAGGAAAATATTAAGGAGTGAAGCAGAGGGGGTAGGAGAGGGCAGTCATGTGTAAAACCTGGTAATTATTTTTTGGTTTAGAAAATTATAATCAAATTTGCAACAGGTGCAAAACATTTAAACAGCGAGGGTTTAGAAATCTCAAGATTTGAATTTAAATATGAAATAAAAGTAACGGCCATTAAATTTTAAAAACTTTGAACTTATTTTCGTTTTAGCAATTTGATTTAACTTTTTACTAAATGCTTTAAATTTAGTAGCGTGGCCTTTGTGCATATAAAAATTATTTCTGTTAAATTATAAAAGCTTAATGCATTTTTGAGAGCGAATCTTAAATATATATACATACATAATTATGGACAGATCGTTATAAAATTAGGTGACATGACTTTTGTGCATACAGTAGTGGACACGAGGTTAGCACATTTGGTATATGTTGCGAATTAAAGCAACTATTTTCTGTTGTTCGTTATTTTTTTAAATTCTTTATTTTGCAAACACTCCTTTTTTTGTTTTAGTAATTTGTTGCATTTCTGTGGTTTCTACCCCAAAAAAACTTCAGGCAGTGATTTAGCACTAATTACAAATTTTATTCTCATAAGAGAAACAAAAAAAAAAACTCATTTAAATTTTAATATGTAGTAGGAGATCCTTTGTTTTAATTAACAACTGCACATTTCCTGCGCATAGTCTCCATCAGCGCCATACAGTGCTTTTTTTAGAATTACGTACCGAACGTTTCCCTAAATCGGCCAAAATCGTAGATCTAACTGCCGTTATATGTTGCTCCACATCATTTCATAAGTTCTATATTAGGTTGAGATAGCAATCGAAAGAATTCATAAAAATGTAATTTCAATACTTTTTTTGGCCATTAAAAATGTAAACAACACATTTATAAAGTAACGACCGTTACCTTTTTAATGGTCAAAAAAAGTATTGAAATTACATTTTTTATGAATTCTTTCGAGTGCTACCGATGCTTGAACTTTCGTAGGTCCAAAATTAAGCAATCCTCGTGAAAATATGCCACGGTTGCAATTTTATTTTAAAAATAACCGAAAATCGGTAACGACCGTTACTTTGGGAATACCCATATATTAGTTCTACGTTTTGTTATATCTTAAACTGTTAAAACTTTACATTAATTCATAATTTATATTTTTCGCAAAAAATTGATTTTTAATAATTTATTCGCATTTTTATTAAAAAATCTTAATTTAACTTTAGTTTATTTAATTAAAATTACAAAACTTAATCGATCATTTGGAGTGTTGTTGAATTTTTTTTGGGGCAAATTGTACTGAAAAAAGTCCTATGTTATTGAATTTATCATCCCTGGCATGAATGTAAACACTTCCATTACTGGTTTAAGAATTTGCTAAAACAAATAAATATGTAAACCAATTTTAATGAAAGTTGTTGTTAAGAATTTGAAGTGTTTTTCACTATGTAGTGTATGTATTATACATACTTAGAATGCACAGTAGAGAAGAAACAACAAAATTGCCAATCATAAACAAAAAGTTTTTAAGCTATCTTTTCCAGGTTCAAAAATTAACGATTTTTATTTTAAAAATTATTGAGTTTTTTATTTTTTTTAAGCCATATTACAAAACAGTAATCAGTTTTGGAAACCTCAATTTATTTCTTATTTAACCTTAAAGTATTTTAACAGTCAGATAGAAATGTAATTTTAAAAATACCATTTTTCGGATTTTCGTCTCATATTAATATTTTAAAAATCTTATCTTGACTGGCAAATCTTCTCGAAAATTAAAAAAATAAGCAGAAAAAAATGTCGCCAAACACGTTTAAAGACTGCCCCATCTAACTAAGAAAGACGAAATTATTTAAAATCTGTGCATATGCAAATTATGTGCAATAAATATTATCTGGATGCCAAAACTTGTTAAATATTTGTGCATGTTAAACTGATTTATAAAAAATGATATTTTTTTTGGTAGCTATGACTAATTATGTACCGATCGTTGCAAAATTGGGTGAAATGACTTTTGTATTTATGAAACATATTTGTGTTGAATTTTATTTTATGAAGATTTAGGGTCGTTAATGTGATTTTCAGAAGTCGGTCTTATATGGGAACGATGGTCAATTATGGATCTATCTGCACAAAATGCTAAGATGTGATTTAGTTTTATATACAACTTATTTGTGGACAGCCAGCCAGACAGACAGAAATTTGATTTCATCATTGTTGTGGTGTTGGGAATAATATAAGCTACGATTGTAGTATTTAAATAATTACCCATTTGTTTACAGTTTAGACACAATTAACTAATATTTTACTAAATATGTGTATAAAGTTTAGACATAAACCACTTTACGATATAAAAGAATGCTCAAATCCATTAGCAAGCACACAAAAACATTCGATAAAGGTTTTAGAATGAGCTTATGCTAGCTATTACAAAAACCAAAATTTATATTGGTTGATGTCCAGGCTAAATAAAAATGCGCCAGGAAAGTTTACAACTTAACATTTTATTCTTATTTCTTTATTAAGAAAACGTTTACAAAAAATAGTCTTATAAAAATATCACAGCTTAGTTACAATGGCAGTTGAGTATAGTTTTTGTACTTTTTCGTATTCAATTTTATTTTATTTTAACAATGTTTATTTACATTTAATTCATAGGAAATATTCAAATAATAGTAGTATGTATTATCTATAGAAAATCTTTAAAGTTAATTTAATTTGTTGGAGTCTTTAATTTTTTTCTTTCACCTCCACAAAAACTTAATTATAATAAAACATAATTGAAGATTTCTATTTAAATAAATATATTGTTATTTAATTAATTACAACTTTAGCTTAAAAAAAAACACAACAAAATTTCAGCTTTTGCATTATAATCGAAAAATAAAGTAATTCATGAATTAATATATTAAAATTAATGAAATTTGTAATGCTATAACCAAATAATTATTCAAATCAGTATTACAACTTACTCGTTTACTACAATATTTGAAAACGATATTTAATCATTATCACGAATGCACTTTTGTAATTGATGCAATAGTTTAACTGCCGCTTCGTCTTTTTGTATTTGAAAATACTCTTTAACATGATCAACGCATTTAAAAGCTTCTTCATTACTCTTAATAGAAGAAGTTTTTAATTCTGCTGATGTATTGAAACTTAAGCGCGGTTTTTTGTTAGGAGTAGGAGTTTCAGATGAACGAGATGTTGAAGGTATATTGTCTGTAGCATTAGATTTATTGTTATGTTCATTTTTTCTTAGACTTTTAGAATTTTCATAAACTTTATTTGGTTTTACTACAACACTTTTCTTAGCTTGTTTTTCACCATCATCCGTTTCATCATCGGATATTATTTCTAATATTGTTATAACTTCTTCCTCCTCCTCCTCCTCCGCCGAAGCCTCGTCAGCAACTTTTACTAGAGGTTCTTGCTTAATTGTTTGTTTAATTCTAAAAGGATTTTCATTCACTTCCTTTTCCGTCAAAGCCTCTTCAGCAAATATCTCTAGAGGTTCTTGCTTAATTTTTTGTTTACTTCTAAAAGGATTTTCATTTACTTCTTCCTCCACCGCAGCTTTTTTAGAAACTTTCTCTAGAGGTTCTTGCTTAATTTCTTGTTTAATTCTAGAAGGATTTTCATGTGCACAAATCCCACTTTGTGTATTTTTATATTTATTAATTATTTCAATTAATTCCTTTTGTACATCTTCATCGGATTCTTCTATTTCATAAACGAGTTCTATCTCCTCACTATCTTCATCTTCCTCAACAGCTGCTGTATTATTTGCTGTTGAGTTATTTTCTTTGTCAAAGTTTGTTTCAAGTTTATTTTGTGGGCAACTATAGTTATTTAAATCGATTTTAACACCATTTTTTTCTATTTCATTCAAATTATTTGCATTTTTTTCATTGTCAGGATGTTCATTATCATCATCTTCTTGTTCACTGTCTACAATTTTATAGATTTCAATGTATTCATTTTCATCATTTGGCATAAATTCCATTTCCTGTTTTATTTCTGGTGAATCTTCTGAAATATCCAGAAATTCTTTAAATTCATTTTGTCCACATTTTAAGTAGTCATTACAAATTTCTTTTTTAATTACTACTGGTCGAATGTTTGTTTCATCGCCTATATACTGACAGGGTTCCTTTTTAATTTTGGGCTCGTTTGTGTTTTGTTGCTTAAACTCCAGTTTTATGGTCTTCAGTACTGGAAAATCTGTGAATTTGTAGTTTTTTTTTTAATTGATTGTTTATTTTTTAGATTTTTATTATTAAAACAAACACAAAATTAATTAAAAATGTACAGGCAGTGTTAGTGCAAAAACAAAAATAAAAATTAATGAATTAACAGAAAATATTTTCTTTTCTGTTGGTAACAAAATAATAAAACAAATATACAAGCATTAAATAGTATTTTAGTTAAAAATGAAGTTGAAAGCTTTATTAAGGGAATGTTGTTATCAATTGAAAACCTTACTATAAATTTAAAACTCTTGAAAACTCAGATCTCTACAAAAACGTGTCCTACTATTCGGAAATCTTTGAAAGCTCTGAAAACAATCAAATAAATGCCTAACTATGTTTAGCTGTTTCAAAAGTAGATAATGTTCGGGGGTTATTTTATTTTATTTCGGAGGCAGCCTGTGGCGGCCCATAAAGCTGAATTTGGACAACTGGAACAGCATACCGACAATCGCCTTGTAGATAGCTAACAAGTGCTGCCAGAACTTTGTGAATTTTGTTATTTTGCAATTTTTGCGAGATTCCGTTGGCATATGCAGAGGAGGTAAAAATGGTATCAAAAGTGACAACCTATATTTTAGGACGGTTCACTGTTGGAATTTGTATTTCACCATTCCTAAAATATACAGTTCTACATACCGAATTGACCCCAAATTCTCTGGCCAAGGGCTGTCAATACAGCAACACCACTATAGTGGGGATATTTCGATAAAATTTGGTACGTGATATTTTTTCGGTCCAAGAATGGATGGGTTTGAAACTGGTGGAAATCGGTCCCTTATTTCAACTGGCCCCAATACAAATGTCCTCCATAAATGGGTTTATCGTTCATAAATGTTTGAATTATGCAAGTATCCAAACAAATTTCATCAGAAATGAAGCTAAATCACATCTAAAAATTTTGTGAAGATCGGTCCATACTTAGTTGTAGCTCCCATATAAGGCCCACTTCCGAAAACCACTTTAAAAAGCATAACTCTTTTTAAAATGTTGGTATCCAAATAATATTGATCACAAATATGTTTCGTATATATACATAAAGTATGGTAGAATTTTATGATGATCGGTACATAATTAGTCGTAGCTCTCATATAAGGCCCACTTCCGAAATTCACTTTAAAGATCATAACTCTGTCAAAAAAGTTGGTATCCAAATAATATTGAACCCAAATATATTTCATATGTCTACAAATAATACGGTACAATTTTATTGTGATCGGTCCATAATTAGTCGTAGCTCTCATATTAGGCCCACTTTCGAAATTCACTTTAAAGATCATAAATTTCTTAAAAATGTTGGTATCCAAATAAAATTTGACACAAATAAGTTTCTTATATACATAAATAATGGCACCTAATTTTATAATGATCGGTCCATAATTAGTCGAAACTCCCATATAAGACCGTCTCCGTAATTCAATTTAAGCTCCATAACACTTTTAAAAGTATTTATATCGAAATAAAGTTTAGCACATATAACATTTTTATTCACAGACATCATGACACTAAATTTTTGGATGATCGGTCCACAATAGATTATATCTCCCATATAACGGCTATTTCTGAAAAACTTTTATACATATACTGGGTGTAGGATATTATATGGTCGGGCTTGACCGACTATACTTTCTTACTTGTTTTAAGTTCGAATATTGTCAGAGTTCTTCGCTGTAAGAAATAACTCTCCATTAATTATTTGTTTCTGGGTCATTGGATCATACAGGGAGTTGGATAAATTGATAAGCCTCAGTTGACTAATGGTTATTAATGAAGAAAATTGTACGCGAAGTCATTTTTTTGAAAAGTTATAGTATGTAATACATATATATGTGTATTGAAATATGTTGGATTAATTAATGATTTGTTAGCCTAAATTATCTACTACCCACATAAATCTAATTAAATATTTTCCAACACAAAAAAATATAAAAAGAAAAGCACTTACCCATGTCATTTTTTGCTTCTTGAAAGACGGATTTAGGTGGAGATAAAGGCTCTGTTTTAATGTTGACAATATTATTACAATCTTCAGTAGCTTCATTGGTAATGTCTATACACTTGATAGGTTTTTCAATAAGAATAACATCTTCATTACTTTCAGTTGATTTAGGTGCTTCTTGATTTTCCATTGTTTCACTTGTATGGTTATTTTTATGTTCAAAGTTTCTTTTTTTTATGATGGAAAGAAATTTTTTATATATCTGCGGCTTAAGTAAACGCTTGCCTTCTGATGCCAAAATTGTATTTAAATCTAGATTTATATTTTTCGACGTCTCTTTATCACTCAAATCGCCATTTAAAATTGATTTTATTTCAGACCATATCTTATCTTGTATGTGGTATGAAGTTACTCCTAATAATACTGTTAAATGTTTGCTTTGTTTGTATATCGTAAGTAAAGACAACTTAATATTATTTTTTTTACAACGAGCTACCCATGCCAATAGTAAGGCATCTATGGCCCTTAACTCATCTGTTTTATGTTTCCATTGTTCTATAATTTCTTTTTCATTTTGTAGTATATAATGAATTTTTAGCAGACTTATATTAAATTTCTGCTTTATTTCTAAAGGATTCTTAAAAACCTTTGAGTGTTCTATGACATTTACCATTTGCTCAAGACTAAGAGGAGAATTGTTCTGTAATGGGTAATTAAAATTTATAATAAATGACTTGCAAATGTTAAAAATGTAATACCAAATGATGTTTTAGAGCAGCGACATTATTTGGTTCGACATAGGACACAAGTTTAAGTAAAACCTCCATAATTTATATGCAACAACAATACCATTATGTTTGTGTAGATCCACATAAAAAACTTACCATATTGATTGTATGTTGGATTCCCAAGCGCGGTAAAATATATATTGCGTTTATTAAATATTTAAGACATTTATTAAGAATTAATTATTATTGTTGTATAAAATTTATTGTAACAAAAAAATATTAGTAAGTCCAAAAATTAAACAATTCAGTGGACTAACAATAAAATATGTGTTGGCAACGATGCCGCTTAGAAAAGTCTACATAACAATCAGCTGTAGAGAAAAATGTAAGGCCCGGTTTACATGATGATTTTTACGACGTCGTTTTTATTAATTCTCTTTTGAAGATGCTACGAAATTTTGTTTGTTGTAGTCAGGGTTAAAAAATCGTGGTGAGTATAAAAAAAAGTGGTGAGTTTTAGAAATTCACCACAAATACCGTTATTAATCAGGGGTGTCATAGAAACCAATATTGTCAGAATTGGTTTTAAAACCGACAAGAAAAAATGCTCGATCTAAATATCTTAATATTTATTGAACGTGTAGCAGTGCCCTATGACACCAAAGCATTTTTTCTTGTCGGGTTTAAAACCAATTCTGACAATATTGGTTTCTATTACACCCCTGATTATCGTACTTAATCTAACGATGATATTTTTCGCTTTTGTACTTTATTACTATGCTTAAAATAATTATTTTCCAGTTTCCACCATTTACAAAGTAAATCATCTTGTTCGGCTAGAATGCTATATATATCTTCTACACTAAAACACCTCTCCATGATAGCAATTACTGACTCTAGAGAGGGATATTCTTCACAATAGTATAAAACAAGTATTTTGCGATACAATTGCAAGGTATCCTCTAAAATTACCTAAAATATATAAACCAATAAAAAAAATTAAGTTGGCAGATTAAGAATACTTACATGACTTTTACCAAAGGATTCCTTAAAAGCCAAACGCAAATATATTTCACTGTATTCTGGTAGTTTTTGATCCGATTGAGTTTTCCTGTAAATTGTAAATAAAATTTCTTTTTGTGTATACAAAAAAATGGAGTTCATTTCACTCACTCCAGCATATTGACATAAGCACATATTACAGAATCACCGGCAAACTTAGACATTTTATTTATATATGAATATATATTTTCCTTTAATATTTTTTAATTTGTTTAGGATTGTACCTATCAAAAATAAATAAACAAAAAATGTAAACACCCAATGAATAACATCGCCGTGAACAAAACAAACTGAACGAAACTTTATCAAACTTTATCAGCTGTTTTATCAAAATAAACTTTTTTTGTGTGGTGAAAAATTGTTTATTGTTGTTCATGCATCTTCTTGTAGATTTATTATTGTAAATGCGGTTTGATAAATCACATAGAACAAACCTTGTGCTTTTTTAAAAACAATAATGTTATTTATGCAAATAAATTAATAAATATGTAATAAATGAGAATTATTCCTCTTGCGAGTAATGAAAACCATAACTATTTTTTAAAATAAATCTAATCAAAATAAAATTTAAAAACGAATTTTGTGCATTAGAAGAATTTGTGCATTATAATTTATAAGCAATGAATGAGTGAATGAAAAATTCCAGTACAATAATCCTCCTATAACTCTTCAACTTTATCTTGTGCATCATATCTGAATGAAGGAATTATTCGCTTTTAACCGCAGCAATCGGATGAAGTCCAATTTTACCCAGGAAAATTTGGAATTTTTTATCTATTTCACTTTTAAGATCTAATTTTAATACGTAATATCGTCTATATTCTAGATTTTTCTGACAAAAATTGGACTTATTCTGATTGCTATGGTTAAAAACGAATAATTCCTGCATTCCGATATGATGCACAATATGAAGTTCTGGAATTATAGGGGATTACTGATCTCTAATTTTTTTTACAATTATTGCTTATTTATAATACACAAAAATTCTATTAATCCACAAAATTTAATACATAATCCACAAAATTCTAATAATCCACTAATTAATTTTATTTTGATTAAATGTGTTTTATTATTATTGATTTCTAAAAAAATTATGGTTTTCATCATTCATTTGCATCGACTGAATTTTTAGCACTTATATTTCTGCTTTATTTCCAAAGGATTCTTCAAAACCTTCGAGTGTTCATGACATTTACCATTTGCTCAAGACTAAGAGGAGAATAATTGTTCTGTAATGGGTAAATAAAATTTATAATAAACGACTTGCAAATGTTAATTAGATTTTAATAAGATCCAAAAATTAAACAATTCAGTGGACAAACAATAAAATATGTGTTGGCAACGATACCGCTTAGGAAAGTCTACATAACAATCAGCTTTAGAGAAAAATGTAAGGCCCGGTTTACATGATGATTTTTACGACGTCGTTTTATTAATTCTCTTTTGAAGATGCTACGAAATTTTGTTTGCATTTATACGACGTCGTTTTTTACAAATTTTAATTTTTGTTGTAGTCAGGGTTGATTTTCTTTGAATCTTCTTTAGTTTATTGTTCGTATTAAAAAAATTTTTTTTTGTCTTTTAGCAAATAATTTTAAATTATGAACACAATGTACGCACTAAAAAAATTACACATATAAATAAATAATTACAGAAATCCAAACAAAATAATTATTTTTCTTGTTTACAAAAATATTCACCTTAGTTTTGTTGGGGATGACAACAATTTTAGGGGATTTTATAGAAGAAATATTTTAAAAAAATATATTGCAACTAATTTTATTAAAAAAATCATAATGTTTCTTGGGAACGCGAAATTGGCAAAAAGGTTTGATTATGAGTATAACACGCTTGATAGATTGAACATCAGAAAAAGTATAATTGAAGAATTGCATCATCGACAACCAAAGGTGAGTATATAATTCGGCATAGCCGAATATAGCATATTACTTGTTTTCTTCTACTCTTTTTTTATGTTGTTTGTTTGTATATGATAAAAAAAACGACAGGATCTAAAGTCCTTTGCTTTCTTTATTTGTTAACTAATTACGAACCACATTGTAAAACTGTAAAAAAAATAAATGCACATTGCCTACTTTTAGAATGACAAATTTTCAATGACCTTGAACAATTTCGAATAACGGTATATTTGTGGTGAATTTCTTATTTGTTAGCTAATTCAGCAACCACCCCGTAAAACTGTAAACTGCACATCCATTGCCTGCTTTTAGGATGACAAATTTTCAATGACCTTGAAAAATTTCGAATAACGGTATTTGTGGTGAATTTATAAAAAAAACTCACCCCTATTTTTATACTCACCACGATTCTTTATACTCACCACGATTTTTTCACCACCTTTTTAAATTCACCACATGGCAGAAAAAAATTCTGTGCAGGGTCGGTCCTTCCCCTCGCATCCTCCGTCAGCCCGACCGGCCACACACTCTTTAAAATTTCTCCGTAAGTTCCCCCTGTCGTCGTAATTCGTAATCGTCTCCGTCGTCCTTTCTTTGTTTGTGCGTGTCTCGTTGTTGTTGCCGGTTTTGTGGTTGATTTGAAAAACAACCCCGGAGTTCTATTTATGCGAACTTTTTTAGAAAAAAGAATATGGGAATTTTTGTGGTTCTGTTTTTAACAAAAACAACAACAAAATATACAAAAAAATCTATAATGATGCCATATCCATATAAAATTCCAAGTCTACAAAATAGTGTTGGAAACTGCAACAATTTAACTGTTTGGAAGCAGAGTTGTGAAATTGCATGTTTTTGTTTCAAATTAGAAACACGGATTCGTGTTTTAAATACTTTTGATATTCTGGGGTCATTATGCCTTAACCGTTTTTAGCTATTAAGCTTTTGAATGTATTCAAATTCAAACATACGAGCGATATATACATATGTATGTACAAATAATGAATGCTTTCTTGATAGATATTTCACTAGCTGACCCGGTAAACGTTGCTTTGCCTTCAAATTTTATTTTTATTGGAAAGGTTTCATGTCAATCGGTCTATTATAATAAGACAGGCCACCATGCCATTTTTGAAAAGGGGCAGTGTAGTTGAATAACCTAGATACCGACTGCAGCGCCATCTGCCTGGCTGGTTTGTGAATGTATACCATCCAAGGTGGCACCCAAATGCATGCAAAAAAATTTATTCAGTGACATACACACGTACAGTAGAATTATATACATAAAGAAGATTTGTAGGGGAGCTACTACGCGTCTTTATCAAATTCCGCCCTTATTTGCAGCAGCACTTAAAAAATTCACACCAAACCGACCTACCAAATTTTGTTCAAATGTCGTTTCAGGAGCAGAAATATGATTTTTAATTTGTGGTTTGTATGGGAGGTACCACGCCCTTTGTCCAATTCGACCGAATTGTAAATATAAACCACCCGGGGCGCCACCCAAACGCATACAAAAAAATTTATGCAAATCGGACCATCCGTTTTTTAGGAGGAGTTCAGCCACAACACACGCACAGTAGAATTATATATATAAAGATAAGTTAAAATAGCTCGTTTTTTAATAACATTTTGAAATAGAATCTTAATTTTTTTAGGTATATATACATGCTTAAAATTCAGTTAAAAAATACATATACATGCTTAAAATTCAGTTAAAAAATACATATGTTTGTGTGTATCTTATAAATCCAGTTTAAACTAGAATTTCAAACTGCTTTTGGACCAAATAATCTCTACACTGTACTTATATATTAACGTATTGCAACACTCTTTTTAAGTCATTATTCTATTGCAGACGCGCAAATTTTGCCGCTGTGTTGTGAAATTTCATTTTGCTGTGCAAAAAATCCTTTTTTCAAATTAATGTTTGTGTATTTTTGTTTATCGTAAATAATAAGTGTAACTCAAATCTATATTTACCAAAAGTATTTGTTTAAAACCCGTAAAAGTGTAATATAAAGAGTGTTTTAAAATGTCTACCATAGAAAGACTTTCTATACAAGGCATACGCAGTTTTGGTGGTAACGCTGGTGATGCACAGGTATACATTGTTGTTTTGTATGCAGCTTTTTTGTTTTTTCTTTTGTAGCTTTTTTTTTTTTTTTTGGTTTACATACACTATGCTAATGCTAATTATTAAAAATAACAAAAATACAGGTTATACGTTTTAGTTCGCCGGTTACTTTGATTTTGGGTGAGAATGGTTGTGGCAAGACGACTGTTATTGAATGTCTTAAATACGCCTTAACGGGTGAATGTCCGCCCGGCAGTGACCGCGGCAAAAATTTCGTACATGACCCCAAGATTTTTAGTCTCACCGATGTCTTGGGACAAATCAAGCTGGAGGTACGCAATGTCCAAGGAGCCCGTCTATCAATATGTCGTTCCATGAAGTTAGGCATGAAACGTAATAAAATCACATTCGAAACTTTGGATGCCACTTTAAACTATTTGAATGATGATGACAGGAAGGGCAGTGAGTCAATAAGCAAACGTTGTGCGGATGTTGATCTGGTCATGAGTCAATTTATGGGTGTATCCAAGGCCATTATAAATAACGTGTTGTTTTGCCATCAGGAAGATTCCAGCTGGCCTCTGGATGAGGCGAAAAAACTTAAGGAAAAGTTTGATGCAATTTTTGGCATCACTGAGTATAACAAGGCCTTGGATCGTATTATCAAAATGCGCAAGGATGAAATGGAACAATTGAAAATTAAAGGTACGTAGTTTTGTTTTATTTTTCTTTGTTTGCTTTTATATAAATTGTTCCTTATTTATATAGAATCCGATTTACGTTTCGTGGAGCATTTGAAACAAGAAATGGAGGGAAAATCTTTAGGCCTTCAAAAATATCAACAGAAAGCTAAAACCATTGAGGACAATTGTAAACTGTGTGAAGAGGAAATGGTTCCAATTGACGAACGTCTTAAGCAAATTCATAAAATCGAATATGATGTAGGAAAATATCAGGCCCAAAAGGCAGAACTGCAAACCAAGTGAGTGTCAATGATTTATTTTTAGTGTTAATTACTTTTTAAGTTTTAATATTAAAAATTTAGTTTGTAGTTTAAATTAAATAATAGTAAATAGGTCTGTTACCAAAATGTTAATTTAAGTCCCTACTGAAATCAAGTTCTCCTCACAAAAGTTAAACATTTTTTTTTTATAAATTTGTTTTGTTAAAATTTTTTCGTGATTTTTTTTTTAATTTCAAAAAAAATGTTATAAAAATCCGTATTTCGTAATCTTATTGACTTTTAATAAAATCACCCTCAATCATTAATTTCAGGCAAAAAAATTGCACCGAACAAATGAACGGACTTAAGAAGAAAATTAAGAAAATGTTTGAAGGTACCATGGAAGAACTAGACATTGAAATATCATCGTTCAATCAGAGGATTTCTGAGAAACGTGTAGAACGCAAAGAAGTTGAAGATAAACTTAAGGGACAGAAAGTGGAGGAGAAGGGTCTGCAAAACAAGCACAATGAAATCGACAAGAAACGTGTGGTCATTCAGCAACAAAAGCAGAAAGAACAGGATTGCAAACAAAAAAGAGCCGACAAATTAAAAGATCTGTGTCAGGAATTAAAAATACCTATTGAATTTGATTTAATGAATTCGGCGGTAAATGAAATCACCGAATTGTTAGATGAGATCCAAGCCGTTTTAACGGCAGAACAATGTAAGATCAGTGAAACCTTAACACAACATGACAAAGATGATCTAGAACGGCAAACTAAAATCGATCAATTTAGAGTTGAGCTAGCCAAGTTGCAAGAGTCTGTCTCCACTTTGCAAAAGCAGAAAAAGGCCTACGAAAAAGAGTCTGAGCAAATTGAAAAGAATATTTTACAAACAGAAAAAGCCACCCAACAACTAAAAGTGGTTACCGAAAAGCTCAAAGAAACCGAGCAATGTTATGAGGAATCGATGGCGAAGTTCAATCAAAATGAATTTCGTGAAAAGTTGAAGAATGACAAAGAAACCATTAAAACATTGGATGCCCAATTTCGTAAAGTAGACGAACGTTTAACATTCCTTAATTCTATATCGAAACTGGTGGCCGAATTGAGCATTAAAGAGAAAGAACTTGAGAAACGGGAAGAAGAAATGCGAAAGGTGAAAAGTAAACACAGCGACAACTTCCGCAAAGTTTTCGAAGAGGGCCGCAATGTAGAAACAAATTTCCATCGTCATTTAAAAGCGTCCTATGAGAAGTCACGCATAAAAATCAAGGAATACAATGAGAAATTAAATTCTCTAAAACTAAAGCATCAAAGAATTGAGATTAAGCGCAAAAACCTTAAAGATGACTTGCAGAAATGCGAAAAAGAATTGGAAGATTGCAAAGAGAAAATCTTTGAAAAATGTCATTCCACGCCCTACGAAGAGATGCTGGCCAAATCAAAGGCCTCAGTCAGTAAATATCAACTGGAACATGGCGCTCAAAAGTCAGCTGAAGTTTTTTATAAAAATTATTTGCAAAAAATTGATGAAGAACCATACTGTCCCTTGTGCCAGAAGTGTATGGACACAGATGAAGTAAAAATCCTATTTTGTAATTATTATTTTATTATTGTTAATATATTCATTGTTTTTTTTAAAGGCCTCTAATCTAACCACGGAATTAACAGATAAAATTCAAGATTTACCGCAAAATATTGAAAGAGTAGAGAAACTTCTTAAGGAAGAACAAAAGAAATATGAAAGTTTATTACATTTAAAGCCAATCATTGATAAAGTGGCTCGCCTGGAGGTGGAAATACCCCAAAAGAAGGAAGTCCTGAAAACATTACAAAATCAATTGGCTGAATCAAGTAGTGCGATGGAAAATACTCAAACTCTACTAGCCGACCCCACTACCATTTTGGAAATAGCCAATTCTATGATGGGAGATATGTCGCTTTTGGATGAGTCCATTAAAGAATCGAATCGCCTTAAAAACGACATCGAAAAGTTAAAAAGAAAAATGCCCCAGGATACCGATAGCGACAATGTCTCCATAGATGAGGTACAAACGGAAAAAACAGCAGTTTCTGCAGAATTGGAGGAGAAACGCAAAGAGTTGGAAAAGAACCAGCAATATTATGAGAAGAATATGGATGCTCTTAATAAATTAAGAGAATTGAAAAATTCGTAAGTAGTAAATCTTTTGAAAAGGCAACAATTTCTATATAGTTTTATTTTTTGTTTGTTTGAATTAGTTTAAAAGATCAGCAAATAAAACTGCAGGAAGGAATACAAAATCTACCGCAACTTAAGGAACGTAAAACTGAACTCAATAACCTTTTAGTTACCATGCTGTCAGAAATGCAAGAGAAGCAGGCTAAAGTCGCACCCTTAAAGCAACAACTAAGTGCAGCTACTTCAGAAAAATCACAACTAAAAGAGAAAAATCGCGTTAAAATTAATCAAATGCAAAAGAAATTAGATAATTTCAGGAGAATGGATCATGACATCAATAGGTAACGATTTGTTTTGTATTCTTATTATATTAACACCTTAATAAATTATATTAAATTGCAGACTGGACAATGAAGTTTTGGATTACCAACAACTAAACCTGGATCAACAATTAAAAGATAAAGAAGAAGCCCTAACTGCCAGCAGAGAGGAACTCAAGAAAATAGTAAGTAATATTTAAAAATAATTTGAATTTAGTTTTAACAACGTCTAATTTTTTAGGCTCAAACCATTACCGGGACAACCGAACAGTTGGATGCCATTAAAGTTGAAATTGCAAATCAAGAGTCTATAGATCGTGACTTTAAAGACAATCGCGAGTTGAAAATATTGGAGGAAAAACAAAAAGATTTAAATGTTCAATATCAGGCCCTCCTCGAAGAACTGGGCAAATTGGATTTCTCTACCGTTTCCAAAGAGAAATCGGAGTTAACGAAAAAGCGTGAAAAAATTACCGTGCGTAAAGGTGAACTATTGGGTCAGCAAGGCGAGGTCAAGCATCAAATAAAAAAACTAGAACGAGAATTGGCCGAACCGAAATATCGTGATTCGCTAGTAAATTATCGTCGCATCTTTTACGAAGTCCAGTTGACCAAGAAAGTTGTCAATGATTTGGGTCAACATCGTGTAGCTTTGGAATGGGCCCTCATGCAATTCCACACCGAAAAAATGCAGGAAATCAATCGTTTGATACGTGAATATTGGCGCCTCATTTATCGCGGCAATGACATTGATTACATACAAATCCAAACGGAAGAGGGCAAAGAATCTGCCTCAGCCATGGATCGTCGTCGCAGTTATAACTATCGTGTTATACAATCGAAAAACAATTCGGAAATTGAGATGCGTGGTCGGTGCAGTGCTGGTCAAAGAGTTCTGGCCTCGCTTATCATACGTATGGCTTTGGCCGAGACATTTAGCAGTAACTGTGGTGTCTTGGCTTTGGATGAACCCACCACCAATTTGGATCGCATGAATATTTTGTCATTGTGTGACGCCCTTAATCGAATTGTTGAAGATCGCCAGACCCAATCCAACTTCATGTTGATCATAATCACTCACGATGAAGCCTTCATTTCCACTTTAGGCAAAATCAATAGCTATCACCGTGTTTTCCGTAATGATGAGTGCAAATCTGTAATACGTCGTGTTGAAGTAGTCTAGATGTCGTACGTACATACATACATACATACATACATACAAATACAAATATATGTAGTGGTAAGCAATGTCAAAGTATAAAAGTTTTATTTATGTGAAAATAAACGGATAGAGATCTAATTAATTTTATTAAATTCTTTTTGTTCATTTACACAATCTAATAATGTTTGCTTAATACGGTTTTGATGAAATCTAGGTAATTTTAAGATCGATTTTAACATGTTTTCAAAGTATTCCTTTAAGATTGCATCATCTTCCGTTAAATCATCAGCACTCTCAAATAACACTAATTTACTATCATTTATAACTTGTTGTTGTTGTTCTTCTTTTTCACTAAGTCGTTCCTTTTGCCGTGGTAGTTTAACATCTTTTGCAGGCTTCTCCTTGTGTTCCGTTTTTCTATCGGCTTCTGCTTCAATACCATCTATTATCATGTCTATTTCACTAGGCGATATTTGCACGCAATTTCCGTCATTAGTATTATGTTTGCTAGCTGCATATTTAACGTACGGCACAACAAATTCCAATTCCCTGTAGAAGGACCAATCGGTTAATTGTACATATTTATCTTCGGGATTGTCGGTGACGGGTATATAACGTCGTATTTTTTTTTGTGCGACATTATCTAGATGCTGCCGCAGATAATTGATTAATGAACGCCATTTACATTTTGCATCTTCAGCTGAAAGTATATGAAAATAAAAAGAAAAATATAAGCTATGTAAAGGCATTCAATTGTGTATTTTAGGTCGGTCAATCAATTCAATAACTCGTGTTGTGTTGTTGTAACAGGTCTGCAGATGTTGGAAGATAATAATAATTTTTGTGGTAATTGTTGTCCTGGTATAATGTAAAAAATTAACGAGAAGAACTCACACATCAAAATGCATGCTTATGACGAATAAATAAGAACACGGGTGCTGATTTTATTAGAGAACAACACACTAGTTTGTCTAGAAATAAAATTTTTCAGACGAAGTCTATTTTCATTTGTCTGTGTATATCACAAAGCTTTATTGCCGCATTTGAATCCAAAAGCAAATTGTTGATAAGTTTATAATGTGGTTTGGGGCCATAAATTCGGTTGGAAATGCTTTTACGGTAAATGGATCTCGCTATCGAGAGATGTTAACAACTGAATTTTAGCCTATTATTGTTGATATGGACATCATTAAAATGCGGTTTCAAGACGACAGTGTCATATGTCACTCAGCTACCGAATATATTGCAAACCAAATTTTCCGATCGCATAATCTAACGATATTCAGCTGTTAATTGGTCGCCCCGATCATGCTTACGAATCGAAATTCACAATAACCCCCCTGAATTATTTTTTTGTGGTCTATGTTAAAGACAGAGTCTATACAAAGCCAATTAAATCAATTACAGCCTTAAAACTCAAAATCGATCACGTAAATAACGAAAATTTTGATAAATTTTGGTCATTGTCTAATATCATTTTTCATTTACAATTGCCAAACCTTTACTCATTCCAATACAATAAACATTTTAATCATATACAGGCATGTTCTGAAATCACGAACGATTTTGAAATCACGGGAGGAATATATTGGTGTTCTGAAAATCACGAGATTTTTAATTTTAGTAGTGATTTTGATTGTTCTAAATCACGAGCTAACAGCTGATTTTCTTTGTTTACTATAAAATTTTGTTTAAGTAATCTATTAGAAAAATATAATAAATTTACAATTTGAAGTTAAAGTGTCTGTAAGGAAGCGTAAAAATGCCTGAAGCTAGTTCGTTAGCAATAATTGAACTAAAAAAAGCAGTTAAATAATGAGTTTTTTTAAAAAACGCTATTTGAGGAACTTATCCATTTTCATGGAAAAAATACAACGTCTTACTAAATTTGTAAATTTAAAATTTTTTCTGTGTAAAATACCTAGTTAGTTTTATTTCAAAAACAAATGATTTTAAGTGTATGTGATAATTTTATTACAAGAGTTCAATGAAAAATGCTTAAAAAACTCCAAGTGATTTGAAATCATTAGGCTGTTAGATGACCGGTTTTAAATCACGAGATTTCAATAATTCAGTAATTTCAAATCACTTTACGTAAAGGTGATTTTTAGAACATGCCTGATAGGACGTAAATTTGTTGTTTTATTTTGTTTTGAAAAACAAAGTTATCTTTAAAACCCTTTTTCTAGTTCCTTCGTTTGGAAAATTATGTGAGTTCGAATATATGTATGTATGTATGTAATACATACATATGTAACTATTGTAATATGTATAAAGTAATACTCAATTTCAAACATTCTGTCCTCTAAATTATATCATAATATAAGTACATATGTACATACATATGTATATATTTTCATTCTCATTTCATACTCACTCTTCTCAAATCCCGACTCTTGTGCTATTTTATCCCATATTTGTTGTTTTTCATGACGATGTAAAAATGGCGTTCGTAAAAATTCATTTTTGTACAGGCGAGGATGTTTACCAACATTTCGTATAAGAATTATGCGTTGATCTTGCGTACGAGGAGTTTGTTGTTGTGGCTGATATGGGACGGTGGTGGATGTTTGTTTATGTGACATTTTCATGTGTATTAAATAAAACAAAATAAATAAAAGCAGCCAAACAACCCTGCTCTCCACATGAAGTATAAAAATGAACTAAACCAAAAAAATGTGTGTTGTTATTGGCTTTCTTATGTGTTCATTTTACAACTAAATTTAATTCAGCAAAAGCTTTATTTATATAACAAAGCTTTCAAGCTCTAAAACAATTACCTGGTAATAGCTTTTAATATCAATATGTATGAGAACTTTTAATCTTTAGAAATAAACTGGCACAAGACATAATAGGTACATGCATACATTAACAAATTGCTTATAGAGAGAGATATTCTTCAAACATTGAACAAAAGAAAATACACTGTCAAAAACCAAGAGACTAAAATGTATCAAAAAAGAAATACATATGTATGTAGGTATAAATTATTCTATTACAATACTTCCAAATTATAATTCTAAAAATATTTAATCATCCCACTGTATGCATTAAACATAAAAAGAACCTCGAAAAATTAAAACCAAAACAATAAAAAATCGTTTTTTTTTATTTGCTTTACTTATTTATTTACATACATTGTATGTATGTACATACATATGGATTTCTTTTCCAAGCAAAGAGATAGACAAGCATTTATTTCAAAGCTCGCACTTTAAAAATCCTCTGTAGATTGAGCCGAATGCAGATCGTAAAGATGTTTTACGTAAAATCAACATATGTACATATTTCGTACAAACTATAGACGTGAGCGTTCACGCATTAACATGAGCCTGCAGGAAGGCAGACATTACAAGTCGACATTATGGTATTTTGATTTATTGTGTTTTCTACAAACGGCCGATACGCGACGTGTTAGAAAACGTAAATTAGATGATGATGGTGAGAAAAGTATAATGGTGAGTTTTTGAACTGTTTTTATTGTATGTTTGTTTATATTTTGTTTTGTATGTATGTATGTAGTTAGAAGAGAGAGATTGCTAGCAAACTGTTGTTATTGCAAGAGTAATAAAATGCAGTATGTAGTAGTAAATAAGAGAAATGAAAACATAAACATCATAAAAAGTAAAGGTTCGAAGAACAAGTTTCGAAGTTCATTAGCTAAAATAAAGCAAAATTTTGTCCTATCATGATTTCTTTATTATAAAACAAACTGATTCATTTTGAAAACGAACTACCTACATACATAGGTATTTATTTTTTCATACAAATATTAAAATCTGAATTCCCCAACATTCCAGCGTAAACGACGTGCCATCAATAGTATGCATAACTCCTCCGATCATTTCATAATTGCGCCAAAAAAGGAACATTTAATCGAATATCCAACATATTCCACACACGGCTTTGAGTATGATCTAGGATAGGAACCGGAATTTTACTATGTACCCGATGAATTACGACATACGCATAGATGCTAGAAGTGATAGTACCTAAGGCCGCGTTTTCACTATGTCATTTTTGTTATCAAATTGTCCAAATTGTTGGCAATTGAAAACGAATTGTCATATCGTGTCATTGCCAACAATTTGGACAATTTGACAATAAAAATGACATAGTGAAAACCAAGCATAAGAAATACAACATCATCCTTTTGATGATGAAGACAATCAATAAATATCAGAACTACACATTACAATGAAATATTCAAACAAATAGCAATCCGAAAATCCAACTTACCGGCGAGCACAATTGAAAGATGAAATAATTACTACAGAAATGAAAGCGAAACGATGCAAACTGTTCAATGGTGTACAAAAACAACAAATGCACAAAATATAGCAACAACACAACTGCAGAAACCAGAATTACACAGTGCTACAGCCACTATGAACACTGTAAACTTTAAAACTATGATTTCCAGTAACTTCCAACACTGTTGCAGTAAACTTTTACAATCATCGGAAATTAGTACGACTCATGATCAAAAACTTTTGGCACGCAAAGCTGTCAGTAATATACTCTTTGAGAGGATGTATGGGTAATTTAGCAATAGGCAGCAATGGTCATGTTACTATCGATAGTAATCACTATAAAAATGTCAAAACTAAAGAAGTTCCCGTAAGTAAAGATGTCGAAAGCGGTGAAAATATGAACAGCCCATAAACGCATCAGCGCCTGGTGCAGTAATAAGCGTAACCTCTACTTCTAAAGTTTATACGGTGGCTGATGAATGGCTAAAATTATGATTATTGGTAAATGTAATATATTGCAACAGCGATATTTATTAAAAAAAAAAACACAAACAGGTAAAGGTAATTTAATTATAATATACATTTTTTATATTAAAGAAAAATATAATATTAAACCCATTAATTAATGCCTAGTGTTCGATTTATCAAATATAATATTTTGTCTGTTTTAATTAATTATAAGTATACATACCTATATCAATTTAGCAACAGAGATCAAGGTAAATGTTGATAATTCGAACATAATATTTTGTACTTTTAAATTTATTTAGTATCAAAGTTATTTTTATAAATTTTTTTAGTAATATGTTTGGGAACAAATCTAGTTTACCGACGCAGCTCTAAATAAAAAAAAAGTACGTAGGGTGATAAAAAATTGAAAAATAAAATAAAAAAATTGGCGCAAACGCTTAGTTTTCGAGTTATGTTAGTTTTTAGTTTTCATAGAAATATGGAATTTTTCCACAAACTAAAGCCTCTCTGCATAGCCGGCCTTTGGCCGGGCGCAAGGATTTTCTCCTCTATAATATAACAAACACGGGCTTCGCTAACTGAAGTTTCTATGCATAGCCGGCCTTCGGCCGGGCGCAAATTTTCTCCTCTATGGTATAACAAACACCGGCTTCGCTAACTAAAACTTTTCTGCACCTAAAAAATGCTTAAATTAACCTAAAGAGGAAAATAATATGCGAATACAAAAACAAAATACATATTTGCAATCGTGAGTAAATTACCTTTAATTTGAGTGCCCACACATATCACCAAGTGGGCGGGGCAGTTTTTTGGTTCCAGTGGCCCCAAGGGCCTCAGTCCCCTTAAATTTTAATTTTGGCTCTTTTCTTTTTTTATTCTAAAAACGTCCATAACTAAGCGTTTGCGCCAATATTTTATTTAATTTTTTTCAATTTTCTATCCCCCTAGGTACTTTTTTTATTATTTGGAGCTGCGTCGGTAAACTAGATTTAAGCCTATGTTTGTCCCTACACTCGTTTTATCTTTTGTAAAACATTAGTAGGTACTTTCTTAAATTGATAAAATTTAATTCATTCTTAACAAATAATTTTATTCTATTTTCTTCGACCTTTTTGATTTTTATTAAATGATTTGTAATCGTGAGGTCACTTTTTTTGGTTTTTATTAAAAAATTTTTTATTTTTATTTCTAATAAGCTCGATATTTCGATTTCCTTTGGAAATCTTCTTCAGGAGTATATTTAAATTTATTATTATATATTATTATTTTTTAAATATACTCATGAAGAAGATTTCCAAAGGAAATCGAAATATCGAGTTTATTATAAATAAAAATATCTTTTATAAAAAAAAAATTGATCTCAAGCTTACAAATTATTTAATATTCATTCTTAACTCAATTTTCAAAATCAAATAAAATTTAATATTTTAACCATTACATTACTATTTGATTCATTGGCTTTATTTTTTAGAAATTTAAACATTTGAGTTCATTCCTTTAAAATTTAATTTTTAAAGGGATTAATTCCTTATTGAATTATTCAATATGCTATTAATTCAAATCTCCTTCAGTTTAAATCTGTTACCAATTAGCTTTAGGAAATGTTTTTCAATTAATTTTGTAAATGCTTAAAATTAACAGAATACCAAATTGAATGTTTTTGTCTTTTCTATTAAATATTTTTAATTGTTATTATTTATTTAAATTTTTTTTCTTAATTTTGTTAGATAAAGTACCTATATAATAAATAAAAATTTGAAAAAATCTGTACAAAACGAACAAATACTATTTTGGCCTAACCTCGTCCACCAACACCAAAAATAACTGTCATTTGAAAAAAAACAATATTTTTTTCTTAAACCATATTTTCTTCTCGTATTTTACAATACCAAATTTTATACTGAAATAGACTTTTGGTGTCGATTAATCGAAAAATCAACCTGTAAAACTAAAAGCGCGGGTTTTTTTGAAGTCGGTGTGCAAAAAAATAAAAGTAAATTTGTACAGGCATGTGATGGAAATCGAAAACGAAGACGAATGGTTTTAGAAGGCAATTTTTTCGTAATATTTCTGTATTGAAAAACTTTTATCACATAAAATATAAAGATATTGGGCTACTAAAGAGAATCTTAAAACAAAACTTTTAAAAATTAGATTATAAATGCATTAAAATGTATTTCTAAAACTGATTCGTTTTCGATTTCCATCACATGCCTGTTAGTTAAAAGTGAAAAAATGGCACCAAACCACGGCAATATTTAAAAAAAATTTATAATGGAAAAAAGGCAAAGTGCTGCATTTGCAAGAAGGAGTTAGCTTTTTGTGGCAGCGCATCTGAAAAAATCTCATAAGATTTAAAAAATAAAATTTATTAAACATATTTTTTTAAGTGCGCCTTTTTAAAATAAAACAATTGAATAAAATTGCATGTTTTATTTTTTCAACAAAAACAAGTTGTAAACATTTTTGATTTTTTTAGTTTAAGAAAAAAAAAAATCGTAATCGACCAAAAAAATCTACTTTTATGTTCGATTAATCGATTATAATAATCAAGTTGAAAATGTTTGATCGAATAACCGAAAATCGTTTATGAACATTTCATACCATTCACTAGTATGTATGTATGTGCAATATTTTAAAGCTAATCCTATAAGATTCGCAAAAAGAACCCCTAGGAACACTTTATGTTTATATGTACATACGTATTTAATAAATAACAAATACTTTTTGTTTTCATGATGTTTATTTTCGCATAATAAACCCAGCATACATTTTCTAGAGTATTTACCAAGTTAGTGTCTATCTGGACAAGTGTATTCCAATTTTTATATATACATACATACATACATATTTTATCAGATTTGTTTTTTAGCACACTGTATGCAATTTTCTGCAAACAATCACACAAAATATAGAGTGTGTATGGCATGCAAGCTCTCTTTTTTTATTAAAAAAAAAAAAAAAAAAACAAAGCAGCAAAAGTGGTGTAATGGTTGGAATTTACGAAATACAATAATATGTATGGATGTAGGTAAATACATATATACACTCTCCCTTTATAAACACATACAGTTGTCATGCCTTTGCCATCCATCTTTTAGCAGGCACACAGGCGGGCATTTCTTTATATACGCTTTGCCTAGAGCTTGTTTATGAGAGTCTCACATGTCGTGGCCGGGCGGTTTATTTAGTTCAAACATTCTTGGTTCCATAACTCGTCTCTTTTTCACGCTCTCTCATTTACGAGTGCCACTCTCAAACACTTTCCGATTCGTATTGTATGTATTTGGACGCTGCCTTGTGAGACAATTTTTGCAATTTATACATTTAGTTGTATTTCACAGTCCTTGGGTAGTTCACGTGTTGGCGTTGTTTTTTGCGGATTCGGGAAAGTGTTTTTATCTGTTTAACTTGTGTTTGTTGTTTTGTTTTGGTGTCAACAGAGCGGAGGGTTTAAAACAAAATTGCTGTGTATAGTGGTGTTTAGCTTGCACGCACGGTGAAGTTTGTTTTAGAACAAGTTACATTGAACTGGCATACGAGTGAAAAAATCATAGCGACGAATAAAATGGGAAAAAGGGTATGTATGTGCACAATGTGGTGCTTAAAACACAGAGAAATAGAAATTTGAACAAGTTTGGGGGAACAATTGCCATTATATCGATTAAAATATTAGAGGCACAGCTGTGTGTCTTAAATATTTTGAATACGAACGGCAATAAATAGGGTTATAAATAGAGTGAAGGTTTATATTTATGTATGTACATACAGATGCATGTATGTACATTGATACATATGTGTGTATGTGGTCTCATTTTATGATAAAGGCTTTTTTAGTTTAGATGAGACTTTAGCGGTAATCTCTTAAATATTATTTCATAAACGACCTTGTTATTAGCACGGTTCTCATAGAGTTGCCGTGTGGACTACATAGATGTGATTTAATGTGTTTCAAGCATTTCGAAAATCAAGAAAACAATTAGGCGTTGTTTAAATAAATATATGTAAGTACCTACATAGGTATAGTAAATAGTAAATTTTTTTAAAAATAAAAGATAATGGTGCGAAAATGGCTCTTATAGTAACATATGTACATACATATGTATGTATGTAAATCATTATTAAGGCATTTGCGAGATATACTTATGTATGTACATACCTATCTACATATGTTTATTTTTAAGTACCTACATCTACTTGGTAGGCAGGTACATAGAATTTGTAGTATTTGTTTTTATAATCTTTGGCTGTAAAAATTAGACTGGAAAATATTTTAAAACTAATTTTAATATAAAATTCCCCCTAAAATGAATATACATATGTGTACATACATATGTATGTATGTAAATGCATAAATTTTTTTTATTGTATTTCAAGGAGTAAGGTTTCCCAATTTTAAACCATGTGTCTTCTGGCCTTGAGTCTCCTGCGGAAGAACTTCTGCAAGGTTTGCCGAAACTTGCGGAAGTTTGCTTTCAGAAGTTATTACGTCGAACTCGCTGTAAAGCCGTCTGTTTGCCAACTAGTAAGCCACTTGTGGAAGAACTTCTGCAAGTATTTGCTAAAGTGTATCTACTAAACCCAAAACTTTTTACAACAACCTTGGTGCAAGAAATTACAGACGTGTTTCCACACAATATGAGTACAGCTTGACAGTATAAAAATCTTGTGGCAAAATAAGATTGGCAGCTGCCATCACAGCATATTTAATTCAACAGAAAAAACAAATTAAAACAAACGAAGTTCTTGGGTGAGAAATTGTGTGCTTCGGCGTGTAGATTTAAGTCTCCAAAATACAATAATTGCATTACTACTTCAAACGAATTTATTTTTGTCCATTTTTATAAATTTGAAAACAAAACAAATTTTTAAGGTTACTTTTTGAAAACATCTTGACTAAAAACCGAATGCATTTTCTGTCACTTCTAGCCCTGTCGTTATGTTTTGGAACGTAGAAAACTTAAGGACAAACCACGTAAAATTCTTAATTTGGAAGAACGTGTCCAGGCCATACGTATGTACGACGAAATACCCGTATATCAGAGAGTAGCATCTGCATTTAAATGCAGTTGGGAACAAATAAAAAATGTTGTTGCAAATCGTAAAGATATTCTCAAATATTACGCCAGTTGCCAAATCATAGATGTCATAAAGGACGATCCTAAAGTTGTGCGCCATAAGAAAATCAACTTTTTGGGCAATTGCATGTACGAGTACATAAAACGAGCTCACTTTCATAAAATACAAACAGTAACAGATGATGTTATACGTGATCGTGCCATGGAGTTTAAGGAGATCATAAAAATTGAAAAATTCTTTCCGAATCGAGCCTGGATAAGGGATTTTAAATCGGTCTTCAATATCAATTTGGATCATATTAATCAGATTATTATAACCAGAAAACCTCAAAGGTCATTAAATTGCAAAGATATTATAACCTATTGTGCCAAAGAAGTAGATAATGCCCTGTCTTCGCAGCCGGGAAGTTCAAGAAATCAAATGATACCGGAAAGTGATGGTAACACCATAGAGATAGGCGGTGAGGGTGAGAATAATGATGAAGATGATCCTTTGGAAAGTTTTGACGACGACGAAGATGCCGATGAGGAAGGCGCTGATGATGAAATGATTAATGAAAATGAAGAAGGCCCTACCATAAATTATGGAGACTATGAAGATTACCATGACGAGTCACAGGAAGATGTCAAGCCCGACATTAAAGATTTAGAAGATAAAATAAATAATACTAAAGACAACGCAAATCTTATAAGCGCAGAAAATATTAAAGAAGAACCTAATGACAATCCCTCTATATTAGAAAGTTGTCTTCTAGGTATTGATAAAAATTCTAAGCAAAGTTTTCAAAAACTACCCTCTAAACGTCCCTCTTCCTCCTCATCATCCACTTCAACAACATCGAAGCCTTTGCCCTTATCTATAAGCAGTTATGAGGAAGCTTTGAGATTGATACGACCCCTGGAGGAATTTGCCATATACGGAGAAGATTTTAAGGCCATAAATCTATTAAATCAATTGGCCCAAGTGTATGAAAAAGCGAAAAAACGCAAACGTTTTGAGTAGATATTAATGGGTGAAAATTTCCTTAATTTTCTAAAATAAGATTTTTAATAAATGTGATATTCATGAATGTATTATACCTATGCCAAAAATATTATTATTTGAAAAATTCTATAGCTTTTGTAAATGTTGCAAATAACTACATTGGGAATATTCCCTCTAATTTTCGTTGAAATTTGTCCATTTATTTAAGAATTAAACAATTTTATAGTTTATGATACTATAACATCATATCATAGGTATAAATAATTTAAAAATTTTTTTTTTCCAAAAGTTTTTCAATGCCAAGGATACCTGTGAGGTACAAATAAATGGTTTTACAAAAAATTAAGAAGTCAGATAGCTTTCAACTACAGAACGCAAATTTTGTGTCGAAAACCGGTTACGCATTAAAATTACAGGCATGTGATGGAAATCGAATACGAATCAGTTTTGGAAATACATTTTAATGCATTTATATTCTAATTTTTAAAATGTTTGTTTTAAGATTCTCTTTAGTAGCCCAATATCTTTATATTTTATGTGATAAAAGTTTTTCAATGCAGAAATATTACGAAAAAATTGACTTCTAAAACTCATTCGTTTTTTATCTCCATCACATGCCTTGCCTGTATGTCTAGCTTTTACCGAACTGCAAAACAAAATTTTATAATTGATGAAAAATGTATGTTGTCTGATTATTTATATGTATAATCATTTTTTCTTTTATTTGAAACGCTGTTAATCATTGATAACACAGTGAGTGCCTTAATATATACAACCCTGACACTTAAAGAAGAAAACAAACGAGAGAATTTTGTGTTTTGCTGTTTTTATTAGAGCTGCAAAACTATTGATAGTTTCAATAGTGGTCACATTCGATAGTTTGTCATAAAACTATCGATAGTATCGAATTTTAAAAACTGTATGCAAAAACAATTGTTAAATTTAAATTTGCTTAAAGATATATTAAAACCAGCAATCGTTTTTGCATACGGCTGTTAACCTTCGTTCAAAATTAAAGAATATAAACTCACATATAATTGAACAATTTTCAATCTTCAATTAATACAAAAAATAGAATGGCTAATTTAATATGAAGGCCAATGAGTGAAAAAAGTTTTAAACTTTTTCTTAACAATTTACTTGCAAAAATAAAGCAAAGTCGGTTGGATGACATTGTGTTTTATGCGCCGTTAAAATATTTTTATCCGCTGATGCCTTGCGATATAAGTAGCCAGTTTTCACCATATTTTCCTTGAATATATCACTTACACTAGTTAACACTTGTTGAACAAATTTATGTTATTAACGTCTTATATTGAGAAAAAGTTAAAATTTCAATCTTATTGACTAATTTCATATTTAAGTTTTAAAAATATCCACCGGCGCCGAAAATTTTTGCCGAACAATTAATTTAAAATATGCCGCCGACCAATTCTTGTCAGGTACGCTGTTATTTTAATAATGGCAATTTTTGTCGATAGTATCGCTATCGGAAAAAAACAATCGATAGTGCACCAAAAATTAAACTATCGATAGTACCATCGATAGTTTTGCAGCTCTAGTTTTTATAAGTGATTATAACTTTTTCATTAATTCCCGCTACGGAATTTTTAATTTCATAATATTTCTAATAAAAAGAAATACCTATATGCTAACAAAAATAAAAGATTTTAAATTTCAACTATAGAGGCATATCATATATTTTATTCTATGTGTAAAGGTTTGAAGTTTTATCAAAATTTAATAATAGATGGCATATGCGCGCGTTGCTACGCCACCAATTAAAATTAATTTGAAAGAAAGGCATTACACAAATATTCAATTCATTTTGAGTAATTTTAATGATTTTGGAAAAAGGTAGGCGGTCGAAAAAAGTATTCTTAGTCATGTCGGAGTCTTAGTTACATCCCGTCAAAGTTTTAGTAAGATCGGTCCAGCGGTCTGGCAGGCGTTGTTATTAATTAATCAAATACATAGTTTACGTATCTATAAACGACATACATACAAAATTTTATTTTTTGAGATGGGGCATGGAAGTGGGCGTGGCACATAACATTTTTATTTTTACCTCGCCTTCAGTATATCTGTAAAAAGCCGTGCAGAAGCAATTAATCAATTTAAAAAAGTGGGCGTTAAAGCGAACGACATTTTGTTTAGGACCAAAAACGAATCTAAATTTTACCTTCCAAAATATGCAAATTTATAAACAAATCATTTTAAAATTTATATTATTTTTGTTGTAAAATTTAAGACTTAAATTAATATCGAAAATCTTTGTTGTTGTAACAGGATAATTCCATAAATCCTGTGGACGTAGTGTAGTACGATTGCTGGACATTCGTAGGTACTGTTTGATATACCCGGGGGAGGCTCCTTTGTTTTATACAATTGTAGGTAGACAATCATATGTATGCAACAGGTTTCTCATATTTTTATACAGACTGAGGATTTTTTGAAGAAATACTTACATTTTGGTAAGAAATTTAATTTATTTATCTATTTAGAAATTTAATTATCTAAAACGTTGTATTTAATATTATTTTTAGCTGTATTTTTTTTGATTATGTTTTCTCATTAAATGAGATGGGTGGCGAAGGTACATAACCAAAACGTAAGGGTATGCCACAACGATCCAAGTAGGCTTTAAATCGACTTATGTATATCATCATCATATGTTGGAAAATCATTTTTTTTAAATATCGAGATAATTTTCCTTTTTCATTGTAGATTCTATAAATGTAAGATTACCGACCACTGATGCAGGTAACGAAACCCTAGACCAATACTGAGCCAGTTCTTGGTTAGCCATATTTTTTAGGGATTTGACTCCAAATATCTCAAACTTACATTAATTGGTGAAAAGAATATTAGTCCAAAAATTTGATGCTCTTTTATATATTTTTGCGGAACTCAAACGTTTTGTTTGATATAAAGGGCATGTTTACAGCACTAGATGTTGGGTATGCTTCTTACTTCAGTTTTTGTAAGACGCTTTTGTTGTTTTGCACTTGGCAAATTTTACACGTTATTTTGTTTGGTATTCTTGTTTATATTTTTTTTTCTGTACAGTAATGCCTTCCAACGATTTTACCTACACATTACACGCAGGGATTTACCTTTTCTATCTAAGTCTATTTATTATGATTTACCGAGTCTCAATTAATATTATTCTTCCGATTGTACATTTTTAACTACTTAACTCCACAACATAATCTCTTTTAGTGATAAATTATGAAACTTGCAATTATTTTGAACAGCACTTACCGTTATTCTTTCAAACGAAGAGAATTTCAAAGAATTGCAACTACTTTAGGAATGACAGGATTTTGTTTTTGATAAGTATGACGCGTAAAAATTGTTATATTTTTTAAATTATGTTGACTTTATTTTGACGCTCACAGTGTGTAGTCTATAGTAGTTCATCTATTTCCTGAACGCATATTCAAAGCATAAATAAGTTCAACTCATCAGTAACAAGCGAACATCAATAATCATATTACATAAATATGTATGTATGTGCTTTGTGTCGGTCGCTACGATTACTTTAGCGCATCTCTGTCTAATCATTAAGTAAACTTTTACATATTATCAACTTTAAAAAACAACAAAATTCCTAAGTATTTATTCACGAAGTGGATGGTAAAAGTTGGCCTTTCCTTATGTCTATACTGCGTTCGTTCAAACGCAATCAGTAGACAAACAAGTAGATTTAATTCTTTTATTTTATGGTGTATAATTTTTGTTTATTATAAAATAAAACAAAAATGTCGTTTAAATGAGTTTCTGTCCATTTGTGGTTGTTGTACTCTGGTTGTAGACCTGCGCACTAATTATCTGGTATGATATACATATACGATTGTAGATATGTACTTATGTAGTACGTAAAACATGTGGCTTTATTTTTATCAACACAATTTTTTTGAATGCCTTTGAATGTATGTATATATTCTGTTGTGTAACTCCCCAGCAATCCATATGAGTCCGAAAAGAGTCTTTTCTAACACATTTTTCGGAGCGTTAACGCTCTTTATGAGCCCAAAAGACAATCATAATTGCTCCGAAAACCTTCAGAAAAGAGGTTCATTACATTCGAAAATGCTCCGTCAGAAAGGGATCTTAGATAATGTCAGAAAAGTCTTTTATGAGGGTTTTTTTGAGCTCTGTGATCTTGTTTTTATCATTCTTGTGTGTTACAGCTATGTTTTTTTTTGTTCAAAGCACAAATAACAGGACAACTACGCTTTGGTACACACATACTTAAGTGAAATTTCTGAGTCATACTGCGTGCCGACTCAGGACATTAACAAGCAAATTTTTCTTTCGCTCCGAAAATGCTCTTTGTTGGACTCTTTTCTGGCTCCTTTTTCGGAGCGCTCCGAAAATGTTCTTTTGTTGGACTCTTTTCTGACTCCTTTTTCGGAGCGCTCCTAGAATGGTATGCTGGGTCAGTTCTTTTGGATATACTTACATACATATATGTATGTATATTTATTTAATTAAATCTCAAGTAGTCAAATTAAAAATCATCGAGAATTCTAATCATTTAATTTCAAGTTCTGTTTTTATTTAAGCACTGCTTGGTTTTTATTATATGTATTTACAAATATATGTATATATAGAAATTAATTTTCTTAAAAATTAATTTTAATTTGTTGGATCATGTTTAATAATATTTACATATACATACATACTATGTAAATTCATTTTAATATACATACATATGTATTCACAAACTAACTTAAACAACTATGGTAACAATAAACACACACTTTGCATTTAATTTTTGGTATAAAAAAACTAATAATGAAATTATGTATAATAATCTATATCAGCATCTTCGTCTTCATTATTTTCTTTACGATCAAATTCTTTTAGAACGTCATCGGCTCTGGTTGTAAGGCCAATCAAACGGAAATTCTCACGTTCCAAAGCGAAATCTTCCAATAGTTTTAGATATTTTCTACCCTCGGCATATGATCGAATGGATGGTAAAGTCGGTTGGTTTTCGTCGGCCCTTTGACGTTTATGACTAGAAAGATTAGAGGGCGGTAGAGGGGTAAACGAAGGAGCTGCAGTGTCTTTTGGTAATGACGTTGCTGTAGTAATAGTATTTGTTTCGGTAGAAGCTTTAGTCAAAGAAAGCATAGGCGAAATTTCCACAGGTCTTGAGATTAATGGAGGTGATATTGAGGGTAGTGGAGAAGAATTTCTATCTATTGGCGAATTTTGTTCGGCCAACGGTTGTTCCAATTTTATACGTTTTCTTAACGTTGACAATGTAAGATCATCTAGGGAATCATTTGTGGACTCCTCTATCATATCTTTGTTGTCTAAAGGTATAGCCACAATATGTGCTGGTGTGTTGGATTGTAGGGCTGGTAGTTGAGTTTGTTGTTGTTTTGCCGGGGTATCTGCTACATCTTCATCATCTGTTAGATATTCGTTCTTTATTTCTATAACTCCATCTTGGCACTTTTCCACTATATAATCATCTTTGGCTTCCTCTTTGATTTCTTTTTTAATTTCCAGTATAGGAGGCGGCACAACCACTTGCTGATCTTTTGCATAGTTGTTGATATTGTTGTTGTTATTATTATGGGAGCTTGAGGCAGTTGTTACTGATGTTGTGGTGGCATTTACAGCATTTGAAGGTTGAGCTAATGATACCAATGGTATAATAGTCATAGTCATGGGTGTTGAACCCTGCTTTTGCCCTGGCGCCACTATGGGTGTAGCTACCAAAACTTTTTGTGACATACCTGGCAGACCATTTGCATGTATTGGCAGTGCCACTAACTGTCTAAGGCTCTGCAATTGGGTATGTGGCATTATTTGTACTGTCTTAGAACTGGCTTCATTGGTCGGTTTTTTCTGAACATTTTTATCTGTTATTTTCTTTCTCAGCATGGTCTTTACTTTAATTTCTCCTTTATCACTGTGAATACTAATGCAATCGTTTTCACAATTACCATTGTCCTCGTCATCCCCATCTTCAATGAACTCCACCTCATCACCGTTGTCTTCGTCGTGATCTGGAGAGCACTCGGATAGAACATCTTTCATTACGTCCTTTATTTGCACCGAGTATCCCTGTGTATAGCCAATATTTAACATTTTGCTGTCGCACGTGGAAATGTTATAAGCTGAACGAAAGTTATCACACCATTCCTGGTGTGGAAAGAAATTCTTCACACCCATTGCACTCTTAAATTGCAGTGCCATCTTCTGTATAAGACCATCCGTTATTAAAATGTCCTTGTAATACATCATTCTGCGTATCCATTCGTATACGGCCTTTCCCAACATTGACACTCTGACCTCTTTTATTTCCAATGTCTTGGCATCACGACATTTACCGCCGTTTTTGAGTTTTTTTATTTGGCCTTCAGTATAGAGACGGCCTAATGCTTTCTCAAGATATGCGTTTGTAAAACTTAACCTCTGAACTTGAGAAGACAAATTTTGGATAGTAATAGCGGATTGGTTTTGTATTTTTTTTAAATTACAATTTTCCTGTTTCAGTTCATCTCTACAAATAATTTTATGTACATATATTGTATATATATATTGGCGCAGTTAAACAAATATACATACATTTTCCTTTCCAAATCTTTGTTACTGTCAATCGTTATTGAAGTGTTTTCATCTTCGTATATTATTGATTCAATACGAGTATCATTCGTCTCAACATCATTTGCAGTATCAGTCGTCTCTATAGTGGGAATTGCTCCTGGTTTCAACTTTAGTGCACACTTATTAGTAAATCCTATCAAATAGTAGAAAAATAATGTAGAACAAGTTAGAGTGCTATATTCGGCTGTGTCGAATCTTGAATACCTAAATATAATGGAAAATACAAAAAATGCACTGGTTATAGAACTAAAATTTCCTTATTTGGTGTTTTTATTCAGTCTTAGGGCAACTTTTTTATTATTTCACTAGCTAAACGCCCGCCCGGCTTCGCTCGGTATTTCATTAAAACGAGGCTTTGGTGTCAGTTCTTCAAGTTTCTTCAAAAAATGTATCTTATTAAGAAAAATGAGAAGCGAAAAGGAGGCAAAATATTAAAAATTTTAAATTTCCTAGTTTTACCTGGAATTTGAATTTTTTTTCTTTACAAACCATCTCCTGAGAATTTCGAATCGAATAAAAAAAAATCAGCCAAATCGCTCCAGCCGTTCTCACGTAATGCCATTACATACATGGACCATTTCATTTTTATATATATATGGATATATTATTTAAACAAAAAACTTTTTTTCCATTTTAACCACAAGTTAGGATTACTTACATAGAGTATAAAAAGGGTAAGATTAAAAGGTGAAGATTCTTTTGGTTGAATTTCATATTAATAAATTTATTTGCAAGACTTGTATTGTTGGTTGTTATACTCGGAAGTTGACTTAATTTGTGAGCTATTGCCAATTATTGCATGATAGCTACAAAATCCAATAGCATAATTGCCGTATAATAGATATTAGTATGATTTCTGGATTAAAATTTAATTCAAGTTAACTTGTGTTTTTTGGACGGACATAGCACAATCGGCTTAGAATTTTTAAATGATCAAGAATATATACATATATACCTACACTTTGTTAGTTCTCAGGTGAATATTATCAAAATTTCACACGAAATGACAAACGCATAGGTATATACCCTCATTTACCACTTGTGGTGGAGGAGGATATACTAATGTCCTTATAAAGCAAATTTTGTATGGAAATTTTTCTTAAAAACCTGTTGTAAGTTTTTATGAATAAGGGGGTAAGTATGTAAAAAGTAATAAACTGCAGAAAATAAAATTAGTCGTGATTTACCCATTTCATATTTTAAATTTCTTTCAAAATCCTCCTCTGTAAAATGCAAGGTACAAATTCTTTCACGCTGAGCATTCACAGTATTTTTTCGTTTGCAAAACTTTACCCAAAGCTTCCTTTGTGTTTCATCTTTGGGAAAACTGTAATAGGATATA
The DNA here is from genome assembly GCA_950370525.1 of Bellardia bayeri. Classification (NCBI taxonomy): domain Eukaryota; kingdom Metazoa; phylum Arthropoda; class Insecta; order Diptera; family Calliphoridae; genus Bellardia; species Bellardia bayeri. The sequence continues at coordinate 75,596,644 of OX493267.1, forward strand.
GATTTTCTACCATCTAAAAAATATATAAGTATTAACATTTTTTTAAAAACATTTATAATTTTCTCTTTTATTAAAATTTCTCACTTGATTTTTTACTGTTATTTTGCTTGCATTTCTCCACTGCACACTTCATGATTATGTTTTTTATTCTTTCTTTTTATGCACTTCAGTAAACGTTTTTTTTTAATTTTAATTGGTTTAAAACTTTTTTTATTATAAATTATAGGTTATAAAACCAAAACGAACCCATGTGACTAATGCACAACTTCGATCGTAAAGCGATACAGTTAGACGACGCCAATAATTAACCAATGCAAAGGTGAAATCTTTCGAAGGCAGCAGACTGTCTGATTGCCCTTAAGCGATAAATACAATGACGCGCGAGCTCCTCCTCCACCCTGAGCTAATTCACGACTGCAAATAATTTTTGAGTAACGTCAAAATAATTTTAATTAAATGCTTGCCAACTCTCACAAAATACATATATTTTTATATAAGAAAATCGAAAATCTTAGGGATTTCTGGACTTGGCAACCCTTGCCAACGCACAATCTACGTCATCAAATGAGAAATCATGCGCATGGCGTAATCTTTATTTCTATCATACTTGTTATATACCATGCAAATGTTTTAGAGCTTGAAAGCTTTGTTGTATGAATAAAGCTTTTGCTGAATTAAATTTTGTTGCAAAAATTAACAAAAGTCCATTTTAAAAACACATAGAAAGCCATCAACAACATAACTACATACATACATACCAAGCAAGAATGATTGAAATAAAGATTACGACCAGGGCTGCCAGATGAATTCGGAAAAAGTCATCAAAATCCCGATAAAAAATAATAAAATAAACGAAACCATAAAAATTTAAGATTATATAGTCTCTTACATATATGACTTTAAATAAATACATATATCAAAATACATAAAATAGACAAGAAATCACAAAAAATATAATGTTAAACATAACTTGTGTAATATATTTATAATATATTATAGTATCATAGGTATGTATGTATGTATATTGTTAATTAAAATAAGATTATTGAGTTTAAAAAATGTTTTTGAGTAAAGAATTCGTCCAATACATTTGCGACGTTATGTTAAAATAGGAAAATTTTCTGTAGCATTTTCTTGTTGAATTTCAAAAATTGTTTTCTCTAAAAATGTAGGTACATTTTTAACAAATTCGTTAAAAAATGTATTTTGCGAATATTGGAATAAATAAAAAGGAAATTGACCTTAAGCTAAAACAAAATAATTTTTAATGAGTTATTATATTTACTTAAAATCAACAATTGTCTATAATTAAGAAAACATCACTATCATTTTTAGTTTTGTTCTTTAAATATGTCATGTTCTTCTTACTATTTATGATATTAAATGAGAAAAATAGATGTTGTCCCAAAAATAAAAAAAAAACAATTTGGTACCAAAAACATTAATAAAAAAACTAATGATGGAAAATTTAGAAAACCGTCACTTCAAAGAAAAACCGTCGAATCGAGACTGCTATTTTTGAAACAAAAAGCCAAATCTGGCAGCTATGATTACGACATGCGCATGATTTCTCATTTGATGGCGTAGATTGTGCTTTTTCAAGGGTTGCCAAGTAAAGAAATCCTAGAGTTTTTGGATTTTCTCATGGTGTAAATAACAAGGTGAGTGCAAATCAGCAACAAATACAACACAATACAGCCACAACAGGCATTTTGTTTGTGTAAAATAATATCACTTTTGGCATAAGTAAATTGTAACCAAAGTAAGTCAGCTGTGCACTCACTTTGGTAATTACACCATGGGATGTTTCAATCTTTATTTCGATCATTCTTGTATATAAAAAGTTAATAAAAATATCGCACCCTAAATACAAAAGGGTCCCAACTCAAATTTTTCCAAAACTCCCTTTTTTCCATAAATTAATTCAGAGTACACATCTCTAACTACTGCAAAAATTTCTTTCATTGGAAAAATACAGTTATCTCTATTTTTATGTTAAAGGCTTACTGCCGTATTCATAAAAAATAAAGTAGGTTGAAGTGTGCTTTTAGACAAAATTTTCTTAAAGTACATTTGAAGTCTACTTTAATTTTTTGTGAATAAGGGCATTAACTAGTATTTACTTTCTGCACAGTGATTTTTGTTTGTGATTTTGTTTATATGGTCGTGATTTCAATAAAAGTTAATACATAATATACATACTTTGTGGTATGCTTTGTGGAGTTAGTCCGGTATTCTGGCCATTTGTGGACAAAGCAAAATCTGTGACAAAACAAAGAAAACAATTTCTACCAAAATTGAATTTTATTGCGCCAGAAAAATAGTTACATAAAGAAAACAAAAAGGCGGTTCTCAAAGAAAGATACAAAACTACATTTTCTTTCCCCTTCTGTCACCTCTGTTATACTCTGTGTTTTCTGTTGCTGTTCTGTTCCGTGTCGTTTTGTTGTTAAATATTTGTAGTTAGTTTTTCCGTATAAACGTATCAGCTGTTTTAGGTAAACAGACAACACATACCGCGAAAATAAAACAAAAAATACAAATCAAAGTTTTTTTAAACAGACAACACATACCGCGAAAATAAATCAAAAAATACAAATCAAAGTTTTTTTATTGTACAATATGTCATTACTAAATTAATGAGTTTTTCGTCTTTTATACGAAAACTTAAATTCAAAGAAATTGAAAATTTTTGTAATAAACCAAAAATTTTGTTGTTGTGCGGATGCCAGCTGTTTTGTGCTGTCACTTACAATTACTTAGGCCCCTTTCAAATTAGGCAACTTTATTAACGCAAATCTTGTGTTTGTGGGTGTGAGAGGAAATGTCGGTTGGAAGGGGAAAGAATTGCTGAGTACAGACTTGTTTGTACTTGGTAATTCTGTAGCTGCTGTCATTCTTGTCTTGGGATATTTATTTGTTTTTGACATTCAAAAGAAAATAATACTTGCCCAATTAAAGTTGCCTAATCTTACCTTGTATATTTGCACCATGCAAGACTAGTAACATGGTGTAAATATACAAGGTGAGCGCAGTAGCCCAGATGACCGACTTTGTTTACAATTTACTGATGTCAAAAGCAATATTTTTTCAAGTATTTTTGACAGTAGTACATTATTCTACACAAACAAAATGCCTGTTATTTCTGTTTTGTGTTGTATTTGTTGTCACCTTGTATAGCTGCACCATGACTAGTAAAATGTATCAAAAAAGAAATACATATTTACTTATGTACATATATATGTATGTAACTTATTCTTTTACAATACATACATACTTCCAAACTTAGTCCTAAAAATATTTCATCATCCACTGTAAGCATTTAACATTAAAAGAACCCCGGAAAATTAAAACCTAAACATTGAAAACAAAAACCGTTTATATTTTTTCTTTTGTTTTTCTTTACTTACATATACATACTTATGTATTTATTTTTCAAGCAAAGAGATAGACAAGCATTTCAGAGCGCGTACTTTAAAAATTCAGTTCAATTTTGTCACTCAAGCCAATCGGTTTGTTTGTCAAGCATATTAGTTGGAGAGTAGTGCCTGCTTTGAAATTTTTTGTGTACAACAGTAACTACAACTAAAATAAAAAAACAGAACAGTAACAACGTTGGCAAGAGGAAGTATTTAAATAAATACATAAAACCAAAAAACAATGTCTTCACATCGACAATCAATACATTCCATACATAATAAGAAATTTTGGACTGAATTCTTTTATCTATATGAATCACTACCGGCCCTTTGGGACATGCACAATCCACTGTATAAGAATCGTCAGGTGAAATGTGATGCCTACGACATCATGGTAGATAAGTTGAGGGAGATTGAGGCCAATGCAGATCGTGAAGACGTTTTACGTAAAATCAACATATTTCGTACAAACTATAGACGTGAGTGTTCACGCATAAACATGAGTCTGCAGGAAGGCAGACATTACCAGTCGACATTATGGTATTTTGATTTATTGTGTTTTCTACAAACGACCGATACGCGACGTGATAGAAAACGTAAATTAGATGATGATGGTGAGAAAAGTATAATGGTGAGTTTTTGAATTGTTTTTATTGTATGTTTGTTTATATTTTGTTTTGTATGTACATACATATGTATGTAAAGGGTGTCCCAACTAGAACGCAATTTTTAAATTTTAAATAAAATACAGATATTTAAAAAAAAATCGTGAAACTTTATTATATCGTAAAGTAGACAGAATGAGGTTATGTATGGAACAAGATATCGTGCAGATGGCCGCCGCGGCTTTGCTGGCACACACGCGATCTTTTAATGAAATTTTCAATGACCTTTTTGCATAAATGCTGCGGTATTTCATTAATGCAGCGTCCTCTTTTAAGGCTTGAGTCGTCGTCGGCTTATTCGCGTAAACCATCGACTTCAAAAAACCCTAAAGAAAAAAATCTAAAGGTGTTAAACTGCACGATCTAGGCGGCCAATTCTGGTCTCCAAAACGCGAAATAACACGACCGGGAAATGACTGATGCAGCAATTGAATTGTTTCTCTGACTGTATGACATGTTCACGATACCAAACACCATTGTTTGCGCTTGACCTGCCTTATTTTCTTAAAAAAAAAGGTCATCACGTACAGCTGCGACATTTTCGGTCGATCGATCTGATCGAAGGCACGTCGTTGTCTTTACATCACTAACACACCCACTTTCGGCAAATTTATCCATTAATCTCTTTACAGTTGACTCTTGGAACATTATTGTGACCCCAAATTGTTCGCAATTTGCGAACTGTAGCCGCAAAACTTTCACCATTTTGGTAAAACAATTTCACAATGAGAATGCGTTGTTCATTTGTGTACCGCTCGATTTTTACTAACCTCGTACCTTCTACTAGCAAACAATAACAATTGTTCAAATTTCAAACAATTATACTCCGAATAGCGCCAAATTTAATAATTGCGTTCCATTTGGGACACCCTTTAGTTAGAAGAGAGAGATTTCTATAGCAAACTATTGTTATTGTAAGAGTAAAAAAAGGCAGTAGCAGTAAATAAGAGAAATGAAAACATAAGCAGTTAGTGACCCGGGACCAGCGCTGCCAGAAGTAAGATTTTACCTTATTTTTTAAGATTTTTTAACCGAAAAAAGATTTTAAGTCTAGACGAAGGTTAGGTTCAATTAAAAAAAACTTCTTTGTTCCCATTTGAAAAATTTTAAACTAATCGATCTCAAAAAATGTACAATTTAGTACCTATAAGAAAATGAATTTTTGTTGTTATTTTTTTGGTTAGTGTTGAATAAAATATGATTTTTTTAATATTTATAATAAAAAAAACTACTTTCTCAAAAAGAAGATTTTTTTTTGGCGAAATTAAGATTTTTTGCTGAAAATTTCTGGCAGCCCTGCCCGGGAATAAAAAGTAAAGGTTCGAAGAACCAGTTTCGAAGTTCACTAGTTAAAATAAAGCAAAATTTTGTCCTATTATGATTTTTTTATTATAAAACAAACTGATTCATTTTGAAAACGAACTTTATTAAAAAAAATATATTTTTTTTCATACAAATATTAAAATCTGAATTCCAGCGTAAACGACGTGCCAACAATAGTATGCATAACTCCTCCGATCATTTCATAATTACTCCAAAAAAGGATCATTTAATCGAATATCCAACACATTCCACACACAGCTTTGAGTATGATCTAGAAGAGGAACCGGAATTTGACTATATACCGGATGAATTAGGACATACGCTAATAGATGCTAAAGGTGATAGTACCTCAGAAATACAACATCATCCTTTAGATGATGAAGACAATCAGTCGCAACACGGCTATCAACGTCATCACGATGAATATCAGAATTGCACATTACAACGAAATATTCAAACAAATATCAATCCGAAAATCCAACTTACAGGCGATAATGGAGCACAACTGACAGATGAAATAATTACCACAGAAATGAATGATGAATCTCAAGAGCAACAAGTATTCCATGAATATGCTGCTGACAATGAAAGCGAATCGATGCAAAATGCTCAATGGTGTATAAAGACAACAAATGCAGAAAACATAGCAACAATACAACTGCAGAAACCAGAATTACACAGTGCTGCAGCCACTTTGAACACTGTAAACCATAATGAGACAAAATTTGTAAGAGATGTTAAAACTATGACTTCTAGTAACTCCCAACACTGTTGCAGTAAACTTTTACAATCATCGGAAATTTTAGCTAAATCATGGGCTATACAGTACGACGAGCTGACTCATGATCAAAAACTTTTGGCACGCAAAGCTATCAGTGATATACTCTTTGAGGGATGTATGGGTAATTTAGCAATAGCCAGCAATGGTCGTGTTACTATCGATGGTTCTCACTATAAAAATGTCAAAACTAAAGAAGTGTCCGTAAGTGAAGATGTAGAAAGCGGTGAAATATATGAACAGCCCACAAACGCAGCAGAGCCTGGTGCAGGAACTGTTGCAGCAGTAAGCGTAACCTCTACTTCTAAAGTTCATACGGTTGCTGATGAATGGTTAAAATTATGAGTATTTGGTAAATTTAATATAATGCAACAGAGATATTTATTAAAAAACAGGTAAAGGTAATTTAATTAGTATTATATAATATACAATTTTTATATTAAAAAAAAATATAATATTAAACCCATTAATTTATCGATTTAACAAATACATATACAGGCATGTGATGGAAATCGAAATCGAAAACAAATCAGGTTTGGAAATACATTTTAATGCATTTATAATCTAATTTTTAAAATTTTTGTTTTAAGATTCTCTTTAGTAGCCCAATATCTTTATATTCTATGTGATAAAAGTTTTTCAATACAGAAATATTACGAAAAAAAATTAACTTCTACAACTCATTCGTTTTCGATTTCCATCACATGCCTGATAATATTTTGTCTGTTGTAATTAATTGTATACATACAGGGTGGGCCAAGTTTGACTGACTGATTTGAACTGCTTATAACTTTTGTGGCTCTGCGGTATTAGCTGTAGCTTCATCTTGCTGGAACCATATGTTACGATTATTGAGAACTATCGGACGTAAAAAATTTTCCAACATGGTCCGGTAACCACCCCAGAGACGGTTTGTGGTTCATTAAGCTCATTTTCGAAGAAATATGGACCAATAACTTTATCAGCCATGATTCCACACCAAACAGTGCATCTGACAGGGTGTAATTGTCGGTGATGCAATGCTCTTGGATTCTCTGTACCCCAAATTCGGCAGTTCTGTTTATTCACATATCCATTTAAATGAAAATGTGCTTCATCGCTCATAATCAGATTATCCAAAAAATTGTCATTTTCTGTAGCTAGCAAAATCAATCCACTGAGTATGATGACATTATGAAATTTTATAAAATTCTGTATTATCTGCAAAAAAAAAAATTAAAAATGCAAAAGTTATAAGCATTTCAAATCAGTCAGTCCAAGTTGGCCCACCCTGTACTTATGTACCTACATATATCAATTTAGTAACAGCGATCAAAGTAAATTTTGATTATTCGAACATAATATTTTGTACTTTTTAATTAATTTAATACCAAAGCTACTTTTATAAGCTTTTTAGTTAAATGTTTAAAGTCCATATACACCTTTTTTCTTTTATAAACATTAGTACTGTCTAAGTTGATAAAATTTAATTAATTCCTAACTCAATTTTCAAAATCAAATAAAATTTAATATTTCAACCATTACATTACTATTTGATTCATTGGCTTTATTCTTTAGAACTTCAAATATTTGAGTTAACGGAGTGAACTAATTTTATTCCATTCTTAATAAAAATATTCTTCAGTTCAAATATATTATCAATTGTTTTACGGAATGTTTATCAACGAATTTAATGGTTTGGTAAGTAATTTGTAATTTTGATCTCCATCTTTTAGCAGGCACAGGTGGGCATTTCTTTATATACGCTTTGCATTGTTAATGAGAGTCTCACATGTCGCAGACTTATTTAGTTTAAATATTCTTATTTCCATAACTCGTCTCTCTTTCACGCTCTCTCATTTACGAGTGCCAGTCTCAAACATTTTTCGATTCGTATTGTGTGTATTTGGACGCTGCCTTGTGAGACAATTTTTGCAATTTATTTGTAGATTTGTGTACAGTACTTTTCGCTTATAGCCCACTACTATAGTTGCACAACTTTTGTGGACTCTAATGGGTCGATTACGGATGGCAACCGAATCGCAGTGGAGTTGACAGTTGCCAAAAACATATTACAAAAGGCAACTGACAACTGTAAGCTGTTAACTTCAGTTGCCGAACATGGCAACCGAGAATTTGTAGTTGCTTTGATTTTTATTTAAAGTGGTAAATTTTAAATGTTAGTTATTTTGTTCTTAAACTATGTATGTATTTATATTTTCAACATATAAATGTTTGTTTTCTACTCGAAAATTTTAAAAACATATTAAACACGAAAGTGCCTTACATAATAATAAATTGCGTGTCAGTTGCGTTGCCTATTGGCAACCTAACTCCAGTTTGGTTGATATACATAATCGACCCATAAGCGAATTTTGATTATAACTGATTTTTTTATAAGCAATTTTATGGATTATATCTGCAAGTAAATATGACAGTTTTGGCTTATATCCGTTTTTGGCCTTTAAGCGGAATGGACTATAAGCAAAAATCACAGTTCTATTTGTGTATTTGTACAGTTCTTGGGTAGTTCACGTTTTGGGCTTGTTTTTTGCGAACTCGGGAAAGGTTTTATTATCTGTTTAACTTGTTTTTGTTGTTTTGGTGTCAACAAAGCGGAGGGTTTAACCCTCCGATGAGTGAGAAGGTCCCTAGGAACCTTTTTGCCTTTTCAAACTGAAATTACTCCTACTTCGGCCACTACAATAAATTATTATCCTCCCTAATGTCTTTGAGTTAAAAAAATTTAAAAAATTATTTTTGTATGTAGAAGTTAGTTATAATCAATAAAAAATGTTTATATGAAAAAAAACATGATTTACAAAAAAGGTCCGTAGGGACCTTTTCACACGGCCGTGAAGTTCAGGGGTCAAATTACAGCATTCGTGATCGAATTAGATATCGTATCGAAAAATGATTTCGATATCGAAATTATGATAAAATGTATTAAATTTCTTGCTCAATATCGATTGCCATAATTTCAAATAAAAAAATTACGATAAATTTTACTCGATATCGAATGCGGTAATTTGGCCCCAGAACTGTCACTCATCGGAGGATTAAAACAAAATTGTTTTGTTTTTGTGGTTAGCTGTCACGCACGGCGAAGCACGACATACGAGTGAAAAGTCATAGCGACTTAATAAAATGGGAAAAAGGGTATGTATGTATGTGCACGATGTGGTGTTTAAAACACAGAGACAGAAATTTGAACAAGTTTGAGGGAACATTTCCCATTATATCGATTAAAATATTAGAGGCACAGCTTGAATATTTTGAATGCGAACGACGGAAAATAAGGTTATAAATAGACTGAAGTAATTTTACTAGTAAATAGTAAAATTTGTTACAAATAAAATATAATGGTCCGAAAATGGCTCGTATAGTCTATTTTTTATCTACACAATGTACTCAAGTGTGGAAAAATATTGGAATCCATAATTTTAGTTTTACAATGTTAACATTCATGGCGAAATTATATGTATGTATGTATATGTATATAGTTACACCATGCAATCAAATCACACGATTTAGGCGGCCCCGACACGATTTTGACCGGTCCCGAACGTGAAATAAAATGTTCACCGAACTCGCCTCTCAATAAGTCCATTGTTGCGCGTGCTGTGTAGCATGTGACACCGTCTTGTTGAAACCACATGTCATGCAAGTCAAGCTCTTGCATTTTGGGTAAAAAAAAGTTGGATATCATGTCACGGTATCGATCACCATTCACAGTTACGTTACGATTCGCATCATCTTTGAAGAAGTACGGTCCAATGATGCCACCAGCCCATAAACCGCACCAAACTGTGACTTTTTCTGGATGGATTGGTAGCTCTTGCAATGCTTCTGGCTGATATTCACTCCAAAATCGACAATTCTGCTTATTTACGTACCCATTGGGTCAAAAATGAGGGTCAATTAAACTGACCATAAAATGGAAGAAGCGCGCGATGAACTTTCTTAACAGATCACGCATTTTGATAATAAAATTCAATAATTTGCAAGCGTTGTTCGTTTGTAAGACGATTCATGGTTAAATTATAGACCAAACTGAAGATGTTTGATAGCGAAACAAAACACGAAACGTGCGTCAGCTGTTTAAACCAGTGTTGCCAAAAATATAATGGCTAAAAACTCACCCTTTATTTATTTATTTTCTAAAGTAATTCAATGACAAAAAAATTAATCTTAGGACTCCTGTGATACAAAAAATTAAAAGTGGGATAGCTTTCAACTGTCGAAAACCGGCTACGCATTAAAATAAGTTCAGTTTTTGCCGAACTGAAAAAAAAAATTATTTTATGAATGCTGAAAAAATTATGTTGGCTAAGATTATTTATATAATTAGTTTTATTTTTAAACACTCTGTTAATTAATGATAACATAGTGAGTGGCTTAAGAAAATACAACACTGACATTTTGAAAAAAGAAAAACGAACGAGAGAATTTTGTGTTTTCACAGTTATTCGTTGCTATTTTAATAAGTGATGGTAACTTTTCAATTAAAAACCGCTACGCAATTTTTAATTTTTATGAGTATTATATAGAAACATTTCGTAATATTTCTAATAAAAAGTAAGTTTTATATACTCTTTTATTTTTCCTTTGCTACCAAAAATATTCAAAATAAAATATGTTCCATATATACATTTATTTTAAATATATTTTTTACAACTATAGTGAAACAGGATATATTTAATTCTATATGTAAAGGTTTGAGGAGTTATTAGCAAACATTTAATAAGATATTTTAGAGTTGGAATTAGTTTTTTAGACTAAGGACTCTTTTCTTTGTATTCCTTCATAGCAGTACTTATTTTTCCTTTGTGTCAAATATAAGTCCGCTTCACACTTCAATTCTGAATCTTCGTGGATTTCAATTATTTGTTAGAAGGCAAAACAGAAAATCGCTACATTACCACCATCTTTGCAAACAAGTAAACAGCTTTTTAATTTTTTTCATAGTTGTTCGTTGCTGTTTATTTTTGTTAAAGGCGGATTTTTAGTTTTTAGTAGTTTTCATTTAAATTACATTATTATCAAGACTATTTAAAAAATATAAGAAGAAATAGCTACAAAATTATGTCCACTACACAAGCTATCAAAAATTGCATCACTTTAAAAGGGTCAGCACAAATTATAGCTGAATATCTAAAGTACGGCATCAATTCCATACTCTTTCAAAGAGGTATCTACCCGGCGGAAACATTTGAAAGTACGCAACAGTACGGCTTGACCATACTCATGTCAAAAGATCCTAAAATAGAGGAGTTTTTGCAAAAAGTTCTGGAACAGACTGAAGGTAATTAATCACAAATAATAAAACGTAAGAATATTAAATTTTATATGTACGACATATTTCCAGAATGGTTGGCCAAAAATATGATCAACAAAATATCGATGGTCATAACAAATGCCCATACGAAAGAAGTGCTAGAATGTTGGGATTTCAAAATGAATGCCGAACTGGGGGATGGTGATACAAGTGATGCCAGTAAACTAACCTCTTCAAAAGAACTGAAACGCATACAGAATGAAATTCGCGATGTTATGCGACAAATATCGGCAACTGTTACCTATTTGCCATTGTTGGATTGCATTTGCACTTTTGACGTTATGATTCATACTCTACAGACATGCGATGTACCAGAAAGTTGGGATGAAACTGGTCCGGCATTTATACAAAATGCCCAAGCAGTACAATTACGTTCCTTTTCGACCGGCTTACATAAAGTCGAGACTGTAGTCAATTATAAAATGGCTTCATAGAATTAGTCGGTAGAATTCGAATTTGAAGTTCAATCCAACAATCATTTCCATCAACATCAACCTCATTTTGTTTCTCGTCTTAAAGTATGTAATTTATTTTATGTGTTTTCTATTTTATAAAGAAATTGATTTGACTTAAAAATTAAATTTAATAATTATTTATATTTTATGCAAACAAGAATGTAGTTGGCTATATAACTAAAGCAATGAAGGTGAAATGAAAGGATTCTGGTAAGTGAATGTTAGAAAATGTATTTATTTCTTGAGATAAACTTGATTATTCTGTAAAAACTCAAAAAATGCTATATTTCACAATTGCAACAAAACTTTAATTTTTGAATTGAGGACTAGGAAGTACATACTAAAATCTTCCAGAAAGTTTTATAAGTATATAAATATATTATATAAGTATGTATGTATATAGAAAAGAGGTTTCATTTTTATTCAAAACTAGCTGACCCGGACCGCGTTGTTGGCCTTAAGCAAACATTAGTGTTGTGTTACCACACGATTTAAATTGGGATTTTCACGAAATTTACGGACTTGAAATAAAAATCCATGGAATAACTATCATAAAGTTTTGTTACAGAATAACTTACATGTGGTGTAGATATGGGCTTAATCGAAAAAGAAACGCATCTATTTAAGGCAAATTGGAAATTATATTTATTTATTACTTCATCTTAGGGCCAGCGGATAGACAATGTTTTTTGTTTTTTTTGGCGTTTCAACTCGGGAGCAAGCCACATACAACTGGCCGTGTGAAAAACATGAATTTCCCAAAATTAAGCCAGCAATTATTAATGATTGGACTTGTGCTTTATTGATGATAATAAAAAAAGCAAGACGCAAAGGGAATTGGAGCCGCTTGAATTGAAATGGTAAATCGTTGGAAATTATCGGAATTTGTGGAATAAGTAAGTCTTCGCCTTTCAATCTGCCACCGATGATTGTTGCCTCGATTAAATTTGGTGAGCAGTTTTTGATGGTCAATCTTTGGTGCGTTTAAGTTGCGAATAAGAATTACCGGTGATCCAACCTTTAATGTTAGCACACGCGGAGGCATTCCGGGTGTTTGAATTTTCTCATTGAGCTTGTTGACATCATCATTTTTTGGTGCCAAAATTGCACGTTCGGCTGTGCGAATTTTTGTAGAAGACTTGTTTGTAGACTTAGGAATACTTTGTCCATAACGACTTGAATATTCATTTGCATTTGACTGAAGTTAGGCGGGTACGAAATCTCATTCGTGGCGCGATTAATTGGAGTTTTTCCATTTCCGCATGTTCAAAAGTTGTTTTGAGAATGTTTCGGCAAACGGGTCTTGCAACAAATGCACACACATGTTCGTCGCTAGGGTGATTTTCTCGACTCGATTCCAAAGATATGAAGCTTTCAAGCATACGTTCAGCTCATCTGAGTGCATTGATCTTGGAATAACGGGCAAAGTTTGACGGAAATCACTAGCAAGAAGAATAAGTGCGCCTCCCATCGGTTGGTTGTTTCCTCGAAAATCACGTAGAGTCCGGTCAAGCACTTTGAGCAATTTGTTTGAATGTACCGTTATTTTTTATCAGCGTTTGAAAAAAACTCATCATCAATTTCATCAAAATCAGCTCAGCCGTTTTGGAGTCCATACGTTATATACATACATACATTCATTTTTATATATATGTATATGTAGATAGCAGATATAGATATACCCAAATATAATTTTTCTCTACAAAAATAAATCGTTTCAATAACGTTGTTTTTCCAAAAAACATAAAATTCGGTGTTATCAGATCAAAATTTCTTATGAAGAAACCTCAAAACAAAAATGTTTATAAATTTGCTACAATTTGGTTTCAAATATAGCCAGTGGTTCAAAAAAAGATAAAGTGAACGACATTGCATTTTGTTTAGGACCAAAAACTAATTTTAATTTTACCTTTTAATATATGCAAATTTGGTAACAAATCATTATTTTTGTTATAAAATTTAAGACTTAAATTGTATCGAAAATCTTCGTTGTTGTAACAGGATAATTCCATAAATCCTCTGGACGTAGTGTAGTAGGCTTGCTGGACATTCGTAGGTACTGTCTGATATACCCGGGGGAGGCTTCTTGAGTTATTAGTTGATGGATGTCCGGTGATATCCCAAAAGGAGCTGTTGCGTCAACAATCTTACAATGAATCTTTGTTTTATACAATGATAGGTAGACAATCATATGTATGCAACAGGTTTCTCATATTTTTTGATACATTTTTTTTCAGCGCGAGTTGACTAACCTATTTCGTTGATTCATTAATTTAAGAAATACTTACATTTTGGTGAGAAATTTAATTTATTTATCTATTTAGAAATTTAATTATCTAAAACGTTGTATTTAATATTTTTTTAACTGTATTTTTTTTTGGATTATGTTTTCTCATTAAATGAGATGGGTGCCGAAGGTACATAACCAAAACGTAAGGGTATGCCACAACGATCCAAGTAGACTTTAAATCGACTTATGTATATCATCATATGTTGGAAAGTCATTTTTTTTAAATATCGAGATAATTTTCCTTTTTCATTGTAGATTCTATAAATGTAAGATTACCGACCACTTATGCCGGTAACGTAACCCTAGACCAATACTGAGCCAGTTCTTGGTTAGCCATATTTTTTAGGGATTTGACTCCAAATATCTCAAACTTACATTAATTGGTGAAAAGAATATTAGTCCAAAAAATTAGATGCTCTTTTATATATTTTTGCGAAACTCAAACGTTTTGTTTAATATAAAGGGCATGTTTACAGCACTAGATGTTGGGTATGCTTCTTACTTCAGTTTTTGTAAGACGCCTTTGTTGTTTTGCACTAGGCAAATTTTACACGTCATTTTGTTTGGTATTCTTGTTTATATATTTTTTTCTGTACAGTTGTGCCTTCCAACGATTTTACCTACACATTACACGCAGGGATTTACCTTTTCTATCTAAGTCTATTTATTATGATTTACCGAGTCTCAATTGATATTATTCTTCCGATTGTACATTTTTAACTACTTAACTCCACAACATAATCTCTTTTAGTGATAAATTATGAAACTTGCAATTATTTTGAACAGCACTTACCGTTATTCTTTCAAACGAAGAGAATTTCAAAGAATTGCAACTACTTTAGGAATGACAGGATTTTGTTTTGGATAAGTATGACGCGTAAAAATTGGTATATTTTTTAAATTGTGTTGACTTTATTTTGACGCTCACAGTGTGTAGTCTATAGTAGTTCATCTATTTCCTGACCGCATATTCAAAGCATAAATAAGTTCAACTCATCAGTAACAAGCGAACATCAATAATCATATTACATAAATATGTATGTATGTGCTTTGTGTCGGTCGCTACGATTACTTTAGCGCATCTCTGTCTAATCATTAAGTAAACTTTTACATATTATCAACTTTAAAAAACAACAAAATTCCTAAGTATTTATTCACGAAGTGGATGGTAAAAGTTGGCCTTTCCTTATGCCTATACTGCGTTCGTTCAAACGCTATCAGTAGACAAACAAGTAGATTTAATTCTTTTATTTTATAGTGTAAAATTTTTGTTTATTTTAAAATAAAACATAAATGTCGTTTAAATGAGTTTCTGTCCATTTGTGGTTGTTGTACTCTGGTTGTAGACCTGCGCACTAATTATCTGGTATGATATACATATACGATTGTAGATATGTACTTATGTAGTACGTAAAACATGTGGCTTTATTTTTATCAACACAATTTTTTTGAATGCCTCTCCGCTTTGGTTTATCGTACATACTTATATATATGTATGTATAATCTGTTGTGTAACTCAGTTCTTTTGGATATAATTATTTAGTTTGTAGATAACTATTGCGTAAAAAATATTAAGTAATTTTGAAATCAAATACTCCTTTTTAAAATAACTAAATCTCAAATAGTCGAATTAGAAATCATCAAGAATTGTAATCATTTAATTTTAAGTTTTGTTTTTATTTAAGCACTGCTTGGTTTTTATTATATTTACAAAATTTTTGTATATTATATAGAAATTAATTTTCTTAGAAAATTTAATTTTAATTTTGTTTAATAATATTTACATATAAATTCATTTTAATATAAGTATGTATGTATGTATGTAATCACAAACTAACTTAAACAACTATAGTAACAATAAACACACTTTGGCATTTAATTTTTGGTATAAAAAAACTATATGTAATAATGCAATTATAATAATGACGACCTCTAATCTATATCAACATCTTCGTCTTCATTATTTTCTTTACGATCTAATTCTCTAAGAACTTCATCGGCTCTGGTTATAAGGCCAATTAAACGGAAATTCTCACGTTCCAAAGCGAAATCTTCCAATAGTTTTAGATATTTTCTACCCTCGGCATATGATCGAATAGGTGGTAGAGTCGGTTGGTTTTCGTCGGCCCGTAGACGTTTATGGCTAGAACGATTAGAAGGCGGTAGAGGGGTAAGAGAAGGAGCTGCAGATTGTTTTGGTGATGATGTTGCTGTAGTGGTGGTATTTCTTTGGGTAGGAGCTTTAGTTAAAGGAGGCATAGGCGGCATTTCCACAGGTCTTGAGGTTAATGGGGGTGTTGAGGGTGATACTGATGTCAAGGGTGGCGGAGAAGAATTTCCTTCTGTTGTTGAATTTTGTTCGGTCAAAGGTTCTTCTGTTTTTATACGTTTTCTTAACGTTGACAGTGTAAGATCATCTAGGGAATCATTTGTGGACTCCTCTATCATATCTTTGTTAGCTAAAGGTATAGCCACAATATGTGTTGGTGTGTTGGATTGTAGGGCTGGTATTTGAGTTTGTGGTTGTTTTGCCGAGGTATCTGCTACATCTTCATCATCTGTTAGATATTCTTTCTTTATTTTTATAACTTCCTCTTGGCGCTTTTCCACTATATCATCATCTTTGGGTTCTTCTTTGATTTCTTTTTTAATTTCCAGTATAGGAGGCGGCACAACCACTTGCTGATCTTTTGCATAGTTGTTGCTATTATGGGAGTTTGAGGCAGTTGTTACTGATGTTGTGGTGGTATTTACAGCATTTGAAGGTTGAGCTAATGATGCCAATGGTATAATAGTCATGGTCATGGGTGTTGAACCCTGTTTTTGCCCTGGCGCCACTATGGGTGTAGCTACCAAAACTTTTTGTGACATACCTGGCAGACCATTTGCATGTATTGGCAGTGCCACCAACTGTCTAAGGCTCTGCAATTGGGTATGTGGCATTATTTGTACTGTCTTAGAACTGGCTTCATTGGTCGGTTTTTTCTGAACATTTTTATCCGTTATTTTCTTTCTCAGCATGGTCTTTACTTTAATTTCTCCTTCATCACTGTGAATACTAATGCAATCGTTTTCACAATTACCATTGTCCTCGTCATCCTCATCTTCAATGCACTCCACCTCATCACCGTTGTCTTCGTCGTGATCTGGAGAGCACTCGGATAGAACATCTTTCATTACGTCCTTTATTTGCACCGAGTGTCCCTGTGTATAGCCAATATTTAACATCTTACTGTCGCACGTTGAAATGTTATAAGTTGAACGAAATTTATCACACCATTCCTGGTGTGGAAAGAAATTCTGGAGACCCATGGCACTCTTAAATTGCAGAGCCATCTTCTGTATGAGACCATCCGTTATTAAAATGTCCTTGTAATACATCATTCTGCGTATCCATTCGTATACGGCCTTCCCCAACATTGACACTTTAACCACTTTCATTTCCAATGTCTTGGCATCACGACATTTGCGAGTTCTCTGTTCCCAAGCATTTAATATCTCATCTTTTTGTTGCACTATGCGTTTTATTTGATCGGGACTGCAGTGAAACATGCGTCCGATACGCTTGTAGACTGGTCGCTTTTCATATTCCCGTATGGCAGCAACTTTTTCATTCAAAGCTAATACATTTTTGCGTTTAATGCGGTTGTCAAAAACTACTTTTTCCACCCGTGGAACCTGAAAAAAGATGAGAAATTTTTGTGAAAGGACAAACATATTTTCCAAATAAAGAATGTACAACTAGCAGAGACAAAAACCTAAATTTTGTTGCATTATTTCAGTGTCACTACTAGTAAGTTACTGCAAATGTACATTATGGTCACTGTGGGAAAAGAAACATGTGCTTAAATGCTATTCTTTATATAAAAGAAGTTTTAATTAACTAAGGATTCTTAATAGAGCTGTGGCATATAAACAGATACACATTTACTTTTTTTTTATTTTACATATTTAATAATTTGTCTCTTCGTTTACTTTTTGCGCATAATCAGCTCAGTGGCTACTGCCCTCTTGCTAAATGTTCTATATACACTCTACAAGATGTATGTATGTATGTAGTAACCACTTTATATGCTACACCTAAACGTAGATTGGAACATTTTGATTCAGAACCACTTTCTTAGATCCTAGAAACATATTGGAATTTTTGGCAACATTTTATGAAGTTGGCAGTGTGGGAAAATAAATATAGGATAAATATTGTTCCGAAAGTATATTAATAGCACGTAGTCTGTAAACTGTGTTTTAGTAACGTTTTCGTTTTTAAACGGATTCAAATATTTTGTTGTTCTGTAAATCGAATCCACATGATTTAAAAGTTGAAGTTTCATTATCCATTGTTTACTCAATAGTGTAAACAATCTTGTTTCATAACTGTTTTAATTCAAAGTGTTTTTTCAAAAAAATACAATATTTTGTAGAAACAATTTATATGAAAATCCATAAAATTTTCATTGTATTGAAAAGAGTAAGGTTTGATCTTTATAAATGAAAAATAATATCGTACAGATGACCGCAGATCACATTTCGACAAAATAGTGTCAAGGATTTTGAGTTATAAGTTAATATAGCCCCACAAAAAATAATCGCATGATCGGGGCGGTCAAAAGCAGCAGAATTTCATGAAATTAAGCGATGGGGAAATTTGTTTTACAATAAAATTATTGTTACGGTGGCTGTGATATATGTATGTCTTCGACGTGCTGAAACCACGTACATATTATTAAAAGATAATAAGTAAAAATTAAGTTGTGAACATCTCTCGATAGTGTGATGCAACCTCATTTCCACCTTAATCTTCGAAAACCACATAGCGCACAATACCAATGACAATGACAAAATCAGCATGCTAGATTTTCTCAGCAATCATTCTTTGATTTTCAGAAGCCTAAATGCGAAAACATTGCTTGATGACGTGTCCAAATAAAAATTGGATTCGTCTAAAAAAATAATTTCCTAGAAAAAAAAAAAACAACGGATTGCTCTTGAATGTAGCAATTGTCGAAGCTTCTACTATAGTTTTGTCAACTAATAAAATGTCGAAACTTTCATGTTATTTCAATACGACCCTGATGGAAAACAAAGTTCTTGTTGAAAAACTACGAAATCGTGCGATTTGTAAAACAATTTTCAATTATTATTTTTGGAAATGGTCCGTCTTTAGAATCAATATATGGATGATTTTTATGAAATAGACATTGTGAGAAAATAAATATGGACTAAGGGAATCTAATGGTTCCTTGTTCTAAAGTGTAACAAACATTTAATCGCTCCTGTTTTGTAAACTTAGCTCGTGAAAGGGTTTCGTTTTGAAACGAATTCGCTCTTAAAAAATCTGTCACTCGATTTACATACATAAGTACATACGAGTATAAAGAACGAATATTCCTTGGCACACAAAAAGTGAAAACATTTAATAGCTGTGAGTTTAGAAATGAAGTTATAAAAAAGATGAACGTGGGAGGGGATGTATAATGGTAAATATTAAGTTTACATTTATGTAGTTCTGTAAAGAGTTTAATTGAAATTTACTTTACAAAAAGTATGTAGGTACATTGTATGGTGCACTCCAATAGCATGTGCCTGAAATATATTATGTACAGACACATGTATTAAATAAAATAAAAAATTGTCCATTATAAGTACATGCAGCACTTAATGTGAAACGAATTATAGTTTCTGCTTCGGCGCAGTTTTATTGTCAGTTTAACAGCATAAAAACAAATACATATGTACATACATATGTA
This sequence comes from Bellardia bayeri, assembly GCA_950370525.1. Taxonomy (NCBI): domain Eukaryota; kingdom Metazoa; phylum Arthropoda; class Insecta; order Diptera; family Calliphoridae; genus Bellardia; species Bellardia bayeri. The sequence continues at coordinate 75,616,638 of OX493267.1, forward strand.
TGTATGTAGCTTTGGACACAAATTAATAAAAATGGAAATTGCCAAAAAAAAATACCTGAAACGCATGAAAACTCTAAAGTGCAAGGGGAAAACGAACAAAAATTAATCAAGACTCACCTTATTGTGGTCATTGATGGTTGTTATTGTAACATCTTTAGCGTTATTGTTGTTATTATTTGTTGTTGTAGTTTTTGTTGAGGGTTTCATGTTGTTGCCGTTGTTCAGGTATTTGTGCAACAATTAAAACAACAATTTGCACTTTTATTTATGCAAATTTAGCAAAACTGCTTGTTCTTTATTTATATTTTAGCGTTTTAATAGATTTCTGCTGATTTGTTAAAGTCAAGAACAAAATATACATACATATAGGTATATAGCAATGTTAAGAACTATAATAGGTATGTAGAGTGTGGAGCATTATTATTGAAATGCTTCTAAATTTTTGGTTCATATAGTGACGTTATTGTTTTTCTTTGTTTATTTTTATTATTTCATTCAGCCATTTTCGAATAAATATGTATGCAAGTGTATGATGAGGAGAGTGTGTGTTTTAATTTTCACATTTGTGTTGTTGATTTTTTATTTATTTCGATTCCATTAGTAGTTTACTTTCCCACCTCCCTACTTTGCGCCTGTGTTGTTTTTCTGTTATTGCATATGTATATAGAACAGATACTACGTATGGATGTAAGCAAGACCGTAAGCTTTTTCGTTTTTTTTAAAGCAACACCAACAACCATAGACAGCAAGTAGTGTATGATGAAAGTATGGTTGTATGTACATATAAAGCACAATGGTAGACTTTTTGTATAATATTTCACTGTTAATCAAAGTTCCCAGCACCACACGCGTTTATAACACAACGTTTAATATACAACTAGAACATTGCGTTTAGTCAAAAGCGGAAACAACCCGTGTATCGTTCCGTCGTACTATAGTGCTCACTCACTTAAATGGAAATGTTCGGGTTTTTCACCGCTAAGCGGAGAGTACGTTAGCTTGTCAGAGAGAGTTTTTCCACTGTATAGCTTTTGCTCCATTTCTATATGGATTTTTCCCAATACACATGCACTACTCTCACGCTCATTTATCAATGTCATAGAAGTGATAATGCGCCGGTGCCAGGGTGTTGTATCAGCTCTTTATTTTCTATAAACATACATACAAATAAGTTTGTATCACACCACGTAGTTTTTATACATTCTGTACGAGGTTGGTTAGGGGGTTTATACCTACTTACTTACTGTATATTTTTAGTCAACGTGTTGTTTTCTTTATTTCAGCAGCCAGCCACCATGCCGTACCATTCAGTCAGTCAGTCCGATATTTTAGAAACTGATAAGCATTCGTTTTTATTTCTTATTTGCATCTATGTATGGACATATATACTATGAGCCTCAAAAGTGAGTAAACACAACAAATTATTTGATTTTTTTAAGATAATGAAAATCCTAAAATCTATCCATCGATTGAAATTTAAAAGTTTCGTTTTGTTGGAAATTTGGTTGAATAATAGATACGGTTATGAAAAAAAAATTTAAGTTGAACTATAATGCTTTATATAATCTTAAAAAAATTAAAAAATTCACTGGTGCTTACACACTTTTGAAGCTGTGTGTACATACATATGTATGTACAAATCGCGTTTAATTTGGTATTTTTATTTTGCCATCACTTAGCTTACAGGAGAGGGGGTTGCTTGTGATTATTATTAATTTTTTCCACAGTTTAATTTATTTTTTAACTCTCTTATTTCTCTCACTCTCTGGGTGTGCAATGATTATTTATTTGTAAAATGCATTATAGGTACATATCATAGGTACAGCCATAGACTAAAGTTTAAATACATAGGTACAACTTAAAAAAATAGACAGCCATGTCACAGAATTTAATTCCGTTCGGAAGTGGAATTAATTCCATATTTTAGTTCTATAGAAACAGTAATTTTTTGTTTTATATTTTCTATAGAAGCAAAATACGGAATTAATTCCACTTCCGAGCGGAATTAAATTCTGTGACATGGCTGAGAGTTTAGAGAAAATACCTATAACATCTCACAAAATTTTGTGTATGCAGTTTTATAAGACAACTGAAAGAGTAAAAATACTAGGCGATAGACTAGGCGATAGTGTGCCGGACTATCAGTCAGCGGGTTCGATTCCCGCCAAAGACTCTGGGTGTTTTCTGCAGACAAGTCAAAAAGCTTCGCAGTTTGTGTTTGTTAATTATAAAAAAAAAAAAAAAATTAGGTATAAAATATTTACTACATTGCAAACTTAACGGTAAATCCCACAATAACAAAAAAATGTATTGGACAAAAATTTAAATACATATGTATGTACATGTTGAATATTACTCTCTTTTTTGTAATTTTTTTTCATATTAAGTACCGTTAGATTTGATATTTGGCTTTACTTAATTGTTAAGCTTACAAATATTAATTTTAGTCGTAACTACTTACATATATCATTTGTTTTCTTGTCAGTTTTGTCGCAATTATGGACAAAGGAAATGAGTTAGAACTTAGTGTGAAAACTTTAATAATTAAACATTACAAAGAAGGAAAATCTTACCGGGAAATGGGAAAAATATTAAATGTCCCATTTTCTAGCTTGCAAAATATCGTCAGAAAGTATAAAAACAATGATACTTTGGAAAGTATGCCCAGAAGTGGGCGACCTAAATAATTGTCAAGTCGAGACATTAGACATATTCTCAGGGAACTAAACAAGAACCCTAAATTAAGCGCCACGTAATTAGCAGATGACATCGAAAATAGTCTAAACAAACGTTTTCATCCCAAAACTGTGCAAAGGGCATTGCGGGAAAACGGCTACAGAAGCAGAGTTTCATGCAAAAAACCGCTTATAATTGAAAAGAATAGGCGACTAAGGTTGGAGTTCGCTACTAAATACAAAAGCAAAGATGTGGAATTCTGGAAGACTGTTATTTTCACAGACGAATGCAAGTTTAATTTATTTGGAAGCGATGGCCGCGCTAAAGTCTGGCGAAAGCCTAACACTGTCCTTCATACAAAAAATCTGATTACCACTCTAAAGCTATTGGATCAACTGGTGTTGGTAATTTGCCTTCATAGATGGTGTAATGAACCAACACCAATATAATTTACAGCCTTCAGTAGACAAATTGAACCTCAAACCTCATTGGATATTTCAACAGGACAATGATCCGAATCATACCGCCCGTTCGGTGAAAGAATGGCTGCTGTATTATGCACAGCGCCAGCTCCATAGCCCTCCCTAATCACCATACTTAAACCTCATAGAGCATGTTTGGGATTTAATGAAGAGAAAATTAGGAAAGGATCAAGTTACTAGCAAAAATACGATGATGGAGGCTCTCAAGAAAATCTGGTCGGAAATAACGGTGTCCGAATTAGAAAAATTCGTCCATTCCATGCCTCGGTGTCTCCAGGCAGTCATAGACAGCCGGGTGGTCCAACAAAATATTGAATTGCCATTTTTCTTTTGTTAATGTAAAATAATTTCTTCCTATTGTAGTAGCCTGTATTTAAACTTTTGTCTAGTTAATTTTCGAGTTTTTGTAAGAATTATCGTTAAGTTTGAATTGAAATGCATAATTTTTGTGTTCCTAAAATATTAATAAAAAGTAACAAATCTGCATATTTAAAATTTGCAAACACGTTTGGTCTTTTTAAGCCCAATATTTTACTGCTGTATTTAAACTTTAGTCTCTGACTGTATGTACATATTTATTTACTTATGTAGGTATATTTTTAAAATTTTTACTGGTGCACTTGTTCATATAAAAAAAATTCTATTTATTTTCTTTTCATAATTCGTCTTTTCGTTTATTTCTTGCGCATAATCAGCTCAGTTTCTAGTATATACAGTGGGCCCTCGGTTAACGAACACAATTCGTTCCAGAAGCGTGGTCGTTATGCGAAACGTTCGTTATATATCAGTACAAAATAAAATAATGCGTTTCAAGTCGGATAAAGTACACACTAACATATTTGAACATCAATATTTATTGAAAGTAATATAACATTCATTTTTAAGGAACTGAATATAGGACGAAATGAAACAATCTGCAATGGAAAAAACGAAAAAATTACAAAAAAAAAATAATTTTGTACGCATACCTAGTTCTTCTTTAACAAAAAACTGTCTATAGTCGTTTGTTTTTGGCGACGCTTCAAAATTTGTTGAAAATGCGACACAGCATTATCATTGAATAAATCTGTTGCGCGTTTAGCCACTGTCTGATTGGGATGATGCTTTTTAATGTATGATGCCACAGACTCCCATGCCTTAAGCATTTCTTTAATTGCACTAGACGGTTGTTGTTCTTCTGTAACCTCCTCGGTAACGACCGTAATTTGGCTTATATTTAGTTGTGCAACTATTTTCCGTGAGGAGACATAATTTTTTGCCATTGTCACAATCTTATCTTCAATTTCTTGCGAATTTTTTCTCATGTTTAGATAATTTCTTCAATATGTAGTAGAACTTATTCCGAAAAAATTACAAAACTGTTTCTTTTTTGCTTATACATATGTACATATTCAAACAAATACAAAAAAAAAACATAACGGAACATTTTCAGATGTAATGTTTCATGTTTATGTGACATCTATTGCACTGACACAAAAAAGTGCAAAACTTTAAGCTGGTTTCTTTTTTTAATTTTTTCTGTTCATTGAATTACTGTTACCTTTTTTATTTTTACTCTATAATCTTAAATTAAATAAAGAATATATTCTAAAATTAAAAAAAATGTTATAAATAAACGGTTCTACTGGCACATATCTGCGAAAGTTGCAAACGTGCACTCGCTTTTGCTCCCTACTGTATGTTGATTCCTAAAGTATTTAATTATTGTAAAATAATGATAAAACAGTGAAAAGTATTAAAGTATTTTTTGGGTCCTCGTTAAAAATGCTCTTCTGATAATATTCTCATAATCGTACAAACACGATGTTTTAAATTTAGAATTCCATGTTGTACCCATGGTGTATTTAATTTCACCATGGTTGTACCTATAAAATTTTGTTGAATTGTAAATAAATATATGTAAGTACTCGTACATATGTATATATGTAAGTATCTATATACATATACTACCTATTGTTTAATGTGTTCATTATTTACACGTTCATACTTAATTCACTTCAATTAATTTCATATAAAAAGAGAAATAAACAAAATAACAAAATAGAACTTGTGTAATGACGAGTGCCCAGAATCTTTGAAAAATACAAAAGTGATGCGCATGTCTAGCAAATCTTATAGGCGGCTTTCATGCTCTTACTCTCAGTTGTAAGTAAAATAAAAAAAATATGATGATAATTAAAAAAATACACTTTGTTGTTTTTAGAGGTTAATGCAGTTTGGTGACGATGACATTTGATGACTTTTATAAATGTAAACAAATAGAAATAAGTATGTATGTACAATGTATGTTTGTATTTAGTTAAAATACAATTGTATAAACGTGTGTAAGCTTTTTTCCATGTTGTTTGTGTTTATTTCTTCGTACTTTTTTGCTTTTTGTATAATTTGTTGTTGGGTTGGTTTGTTTACATTTTTTATACGTAAATTGTATTTATTGTTAGGTGAGAGCTTTAAAGCTACAATATTTCTTTGGTTAAAGAAAACTTTAAGCTTTTAATAGCTTTTAAATTAAAAAACAATATTAGCTGAATGAATGGAAAACTTTAAGAATGAACACATTTTTTATAATCATTATACATATTGAAAACATATGTATGTGATATATGTATGTATGTATATTTGTTTTAAGGTTATGTACGATAGTTTATTTTTTCTTTTCGCTTGCGTTTTTTTTAGTAGACTTTTGCGTAATTTGATTATGTGAACTTTAGTTTTAAATAAAAGTTAAAAATTTAAATAACATAAACAAAGTAAAAAGTAAATACATGTTTGAGTGTATAATAAACATTTGGCAAGTAAAAACATTTTTCTCATGTACGTATTATATATTTATGTATAGGTATGTACATATATACCTACATATCAACAAATTACAGTGGGCTTTAGTTAAAATTGCTAAGTAGTCAAACATGGTAATGGCCTGTTTAAAACCGGATTGGTTTGGTTACAGTTTTGTACAAAATAATATGATTTTCTTCTACGAAGGATTTTTCAACGAGAACTTTATTTTTCAAAACAAAGAATTTATAGGTAGGTATGAAAGTCATTAAAATTCTTCTTGTATTGAAAAGAGTTAATTAAAATTAATATGTTCACCACGACCACTTATACAGTTTGCAATTCTTTTATCAAAATGTTCAATTACATTTTGTATTAAGTTTGGCTGTCTTTTTAATTGTTAGGCTGTATTCGAGTGACTCCCTTAACACTTTAACATAAGCCCTTAAAAAAAATCGCATGATCGGGGTGGATAATTAACAGCTAAATTTGTGAAATTCCTACATGTGACACCACACATAATAGTTGTTGACATTATTCGATACCATTCACTTCTCCAGACCACATATCACTCCATACCGGGACACGTTCAGGATATCATACAAAATTTTCTCAACAATTATTCTTGGATTTTAATAAAGTTTTCAGAAGAACGATATAATTGACCGAAAAATTCACGAATTTAACGAAATGTAGCTTTTACAATCCACCATCTTCATAGTAAATTTTCGAGCGAAATTGACATTTATCAACACTTTCGTTACTGATATATCAACAAGTAAAATGTCAATCTTGAAAAACAAAGTTTTTTTTTGAAAACCCTTTTACTTTATTTTCGATTTCTTTAAAAAAATTTGGTTTAATTTTCTAAAGACAAATAATGTCATAGAGACAATACCTACATCTTTTATTAATAATCCATTTTTCACCAGGTTTTTGATATTAGTCATCGTATCTTTCTTACCCCATGTTTTATTCTCTATTTTGTTTTCATTATTATGGCGCTTTGTTTTATTACTTTATTACCGTAAGCTTAAAGCTATATTTTGTTCGAGAGCCAATATGAGCTTTAAGCTTTATAGCTTTTAAATAATACATATTTATTGCTGAATAAATAAAAAACTTTTAAAAATGAACATTTATACCTATAACTCTAGGTATTCAATACATACATATTTTTTTTTAGTTTCGTTTTTATTCTTGTCGATTTAGGAGGCAGATGTGTTGTTTCCTATTAATTTGGTTATAAAAATAAATATAAAGGATTAATTAAAGCTTGCGAAAAGTTAGAAAGTAATTGTAAGAATAGTTGAGTTACGATAACGTTATGCTTAGTTAGTACAACATACATACATACATATGTATTTTATTATAGCAAGTTGTGCTACTTTTAAACATTAAAACTAATACATTTGTTAACTAATAACTAACATTTTATTTTCTTTCTTAATTTAGCTGCCAACGAAATGAACCTAAACTATGATACTTTCATAAAAAAAGAATTATTAAATGACGAAGATCTCATCACAACATTACCTAGTTTGAACTTTAACATACCGGTTAAAAATGAACCCATTTCAGATGACATTTCTCCACTTGTAACGATAAAAAATGAACCTCTATTGGAAGACACATTAATAAAGAAAGGTCTAACAGTTAAAACAGAAAATCAATTAACAGCACTCGGCGACAGTTTTATAATCTATGAATTGGAAACACCGCCGCCATCAACTCACACACTACCTACACAGATTGTAAACAAAAACAAACAAATAATTACTGAAACACCACAGTTAAGTCCTCAGCTACCAGCCTTAAATATACCACAAAATAATCAACTGGTCATTAATACAACTCCAGCAGTAAAATCTCATTTGCCACACATTACCACAAGGAATAACACAGCACCTGCAGTAACAACATCCCCACCAATTTTATTAAATTCTCAGCTAAGAAAACGTCATAAAGTTATACTACCAGTAAATCTTCTAGATAAAAGAACACGTTACAATATTGAAGGAACAAACACAACGCCATTTGCAAAGCAATTGGTTGTAGCAGATCCTATGAGTTACACAAAAATTTTAAACAAATGTCGATCATTGAATACAGGAAGTAAACAAATTATTAATCATTTAATTAAACATAAACGTAATCAAATTAAGCAAAAGGATTCAGCCACAATCGTTCCTTTGACAGCCGCTACTGCGCAACTGATTGACACCGGAGGGCTGCCAACCCAGCAACCACTGCTATTACAACAACAACCAACAATCTTAGATAATAGTTTACCACACGAGTCAACGGAAAAGTCAGTTCCAATTATAGAAACAAATTTAAGTCCCATTTCATTACCGCAAATAGATCAAACAACAGCAACTAACACTTTAACTGAAGTTAATGAAAATATATCTACTTTAGAAACAGCAAATTCTTTAATTTTGCCAAAGGAAACAAAAGATCCTCCATTTATCCCTGAGTTGAGAGTAAAATGTTTATGCAGCCTAATCGCCAATAGCAATAATGTCTCAATGGACAGCTCTGAATTAAGATGTTTCTTTCAAGAAATGTTTGAGGAGACCAGACGACTCAGTAGAAAACAGCAACGTCAAGTGAAAATGTCACTTTTGCAAGCGGTATCAGATGCTGAAGAGTTAATGGAACATGGAAAATGTTGCGGTTTTTAAAAGTGTTAAAATATCAATTAAATTAGGATGTACGGCTACTCAATTGGCTAATAAAAGTGATTAGTTTCTATATTATTAAAAATTATTTTCTAATCTGTATATTTTTCAATTTATCTCTATGAAATCTAAATGGAGATTTCGATCGATATCGTATGCTGTAATTTGTAACGAGATTTTCAACAAGAACACTGTTTTTCAAAACGAAAAAAACTAAAAATTTATCTGAAAATCATTTCAATGTTTATTGAATTGAAAAGGGTAAGGTTTGACAATTATAAATGGAAAATTATATCACCAGATGTCCACCACGATCACGCATACAGATGTCAATAATTTTATAAACATTTTCAATCACATTTTGGCAAAATGACCGATATATTTCGTTAATCAGGTCAAGGTTTTTGAGTTTTAAGGTTCTTTCTTTGGTTTAGCAGTGTATTCAAAGTTAATTTTGTTTGATTAGCTATATTTATGTATTTTCTTATAAAATTTTAAAAATATCTGATAAATATTTAGTAAAACTACACACAAAACTTAATGTTTGTAAACTTTAATATTTTTGTTTGTTTATTTCTTTTATAATATTGTTTGTTTTGCTTATAAATAAGTTTTAAAATGTATTACATTTAATTAAAATAAATTAATTAACATAAAATGAGATTATTTGTATTTTCGTGTGCTTATACAATTTTAACTAAGCCTACTGTAAAAATTGAAATGTGTTTAAAATAAATTCAGTCATACGAGTAAAAAAAATAATACATAAATAAATTTACAAAATAAAAAAATACTTAAGGATGTGTTATCTTTCAATATTACATATACAAGATCCTTTAATTAAATACAAAATAAATTATTAAAAAACTTTTTTTATTGTACAAAAAAAGAAAATGTTTTATTTGTTTGTCATTTTTAAAGTTACTGTAAGTTTAATCTCTAGCTTGAGGAATTTTATTTGAAATTTAAAATAATATTATAAATACTATTTACAAAGTTTGTGTGCAACGTGAATTTGTTCATTCGGCTGCAATACTTTTGGTTACTGATGGCTTGTTAGCTTTTTTCAATATAATCTCTAGCTGGGATATTAAACCAATGGCCCTGAAATTCTCTTTAAATAAAGCAAAATCTTCCAGTGGCTTTAGATATTCGAGGGCCTGGGCGTAAGTTTCTAAATCTTTTGTAGTATTAGTCGATTGACTAGGTGTGGGTGAGGAGTTGCCATTGGTGGTTTGACCATTGAGAGATTTCGGTGAATTCGAGCGGGAATTTAAATTGTTGGCTTGGGAGTTGGGTGTAAAAGAACGCTGGGAATTGGCACTACTACTACCGCCACCGCCACTGCCATTTGTCAAGGGCAATTTGATTTTAAAACTATTATCAATGTTGTTATTAATGCTTTTCGGTTCTTCAACGTTTTCTGTAACCGAGGGAGGACTTTTAGATGTAGGCCGTGTGGGTGAGCTTGCCGCTGAACCATTGACATTGACTGGTGAAGTTCGTGAACTTTTCGTGGGGGGTATATCATTATCTGGTTCAATGGAACGTGGTCTTTTAACGGCAATAGGGCTGGCTCTGCCGGCCGTCGTTAAACCATTCTGTTGCGACGGTGAATGGGAAGGAGGTCGACTGGGTGTTTGTGGTTGCTGCTGGTGCTGTGCTGTTGACGTTGGAATATGTTTTTGTTCGACATGGTGATGTGCTATTGGTATATGACCATGTTTTTGTTCGACATGGTGTTGCGGTTGTGCAGGATGTGCTGCATAGGCACCATTATGTTGCTGGGGATGTTGCTGGGGATTGTTCTGATGATGATAGTGCTGTTGGGGATGTTGTGGCCGTTCATTGTAGTAATCATGATAGCTGCTGTATGCCGCTCCGGGATGCATGCCTGGATGTGGATGATTGTTATAGTGATGATAACCATTTTGTTGTTGTTGGTGATGTTGCTGCTGGTAATACGATTGGGCGACTTGCTGCTGTTGATAGTAAGATTGAGCGGCCAATTTGCTGTCCTGGCCATAGCCATTGTTTTGCTCCTGTTGATAAGTCTGTGCCGGTTCCAGTTCACTGGGATCATCTTCTTCCTCATATTCACCATACTGCTTCATATAGCAGATATATTGTTCGGGAACATTTTCAAAGTTATCTATACGCTCTGCACTGGTGGGTGGAAATAGATGAGCCAAGTCCTGCACAATATCGGGTATCCATAGAGAGGGTCCTATGGGCTTCAACTGATTGGATGCCAACTTTTGGGCAAAACCAGTTAAGTGGGTCTCACGGAAACGATTCAGCCAACGATTATCGGCCATAAATGAATCACAGCCTATAATCTGCTTGGCCGTTTCCGCCTTCTCCTTTATCATGCCATGTGTTATGGAACCTCTTAGCTGGGGATTTAGGTTCGCTCTTACTAGCCATTCGTACACCACAGCATTGATGTAGGCACATCTTCTGCTTCTTTCAATTTCCTCTACCATAGCCTGCTGTTCGACGGCCTTTAAATTTGAAGGCACCTCCAGCTTTAAAGTGGGCACAGCGCTGCCAGTCAAACGCCTGCCTCCTATGCACTGAGGATGAAAGTGTAAAGCACACACCACTGGCTTTTTGAAGGGTAAAATACGACTCAGTGAGGCCTGGCAGGCTTGTGTCCAAAGTTTGTAAAAGGGATTGTCGGGCCGCGGGAATTGAAAAAACTGCAAAGTGGGAGTTTGTCGAGAATTTGACATACAGCCTACTATACAGCAACGTCTAACAGTAGGCATTTTTTAATGTACTACTTTCTGCTTATATGTTTGGTTTTTAATAACGGTTTGAAATCTGCAAAGAAATACAAAACAAAAATTAGAGAAATGTCAAATAACAAAGTTACATTTTATAGAGAAAACAATAACGAAATTACTTCATTGTCATATAACTTGGCAGCATTGTTTAGTTGTTCTTTTTCATTTCGTGTAATCGTTTCGTGTTTAGTGACGGGAGAATTTGTTTTAATAATTAATAAAAATAAAACAATTTAAATTGTTTAAAATCTATGAAAATTTGTTTAATTGTATGTAATTTATGTGATAATAGTGAAATGTGGTGTTATAAATCAGTTATTTGTTAAACAAACGTTGTAGAATTAAATTTGTATTGCAGCATCAGCAAAACTAGTTGCATGCAGGTATGTATGAATATGTTGTGTAGGAGAGTATGTGTGAGCAAAGAGAGTGCATTAATAGTGTGAGAGAAAAAAGCGCGGGAAAGTTCTTTTTGTAAATTTGGTAGCATTTTGCTATTATTTGTTATTTGTTTACATCCGCTGTTTTAACGGAAGCTTGCCAAGACTTGTGTTTTTCATACATACATATGTAGGTACTATATTGTTTTGTTTATTACAGTTTTAGCTGTTTAATTTTTTTTAAATATCAAAAATAATACATACCTACTATGATAACATATTATACATATATACATACATATACTATACATATGTATATACAGTTTATTATACATATATAATAGGTATATTATCATATTATGTATTATTATTTTTGATATTTAAAAAAAATATGTACAGCTAAAACTATAGACATATATATGTATATACATACATATATGTATACAATAATATAAAAAAAAAAATTTCGTGAAGATGCTACACAACGAAGTAGCGAAATATTGAAAATATAAATATAAAGATTTTATTAAAAAGCCCTTCAGCTGAAACAATTATTAAGATATTTTTCGATTTCCAATTAATTTCTTTTAAATCTCAAATTTATGTGTCTTATTAGAATGAAATCAGCTGATATACAATTAGTGTAAATGATTTTAATATGGCAATATTATATTAAATAACTTATTTACATGTGGCAAGTCCATGTCTGCTTAAACTTAACTATGGTACACTTTAATTCGGCAGCACTTTAAAAATGAACGTTATTTAAAATGGAATTAAAAAGGCTAATAATCTATTTTTTACACAAATTCAGTTGGTTTTAGTAATTAGTTAATAAAATACATTGCATTTTATAGTTTAAAGCTTTTTAAGGGCGTATTAATTTTGAATTTATTTAAGAATGAATATACTTAAAACCTTAAATATAAACATTATTTAATACTTTAAATTGTTTTTCTTAATTTTGTTATCTATTTAAAAAAACACTTAATAAATTTTTTAAAAATCTAAATATTTTAAAATTTTATTAAACAAATTAAGCAAAAATTATTTTTTTTAAAACTCTTTTAAATATATCCTTTTATTACTTGAATTATTGATTATTTTTCCGAATTTTATCTATATTTTGTGTATACACACAAAATTGCTTTTCTTTTTTACCTTTTGAAAAGTTTTGTAGGTGTATATCCTTTTTGAAATAATGCCAAATTAAAGTCCCTTCATTACTTATGAAAACTTTTCCTATCCTTCAAAGCAAATTACATACGAATATATTTTTCTCATACAAACAAGCAAACACAAACTTTTTCTATATAGAGAGACAAATTGATAAAACTAATTTTAAGACAGGGGATAAAACCTTTCCATAAATTATTTATATCTATAAGTACACATAATACAACTTTTTCAAAACCTTTTTAGAAACAACTAAAGAAAAGAGAAAAGAAAATAAAGAAAAAGAAAAAAAATCCTGCTTTATCCGGTTTTATGTTTCATTATTTCTTTGCACTTTTTCCTATTCCCCAGTTACTAAGGGAAAAAATTTAAACACCCAGGGCTTTATATAGTACGAGTAGTTACAACATAATTCATTCGTAGAACACGCAACATCATATAAATACCCAGATGGAATCGTACAACGTTAAACGGCTAAAGCAGCAAACAAAAATAAATTACAGCAGCAGGTTTGGCACGCATACCTCTATCCTTTAACGCCCTATTGAGAGTTAAAACAAAATATCTCGTTCAAGGGAAAAACTTGTACACGTTCCACCTTTGTGTTTTTGGGAAACTCAAATTTCTTAGCGTCATTGCTGCTGGCAGGGAATGAAGTATATCTTACGAATTAGTTAGCAGTGATGATGGCTGGATGTTGAGGGTGTTTGCTTACAGAGAACAGCTAAAAAAAATACAAATAAGTTGTATAATGCTGAATACTCAGCTGGCAGCCATTTTATATTTTAGATATTTAATGATGATGAAATATGAAGCAAGATAAAAATATTGAATTTTGAGGGGTTTTAAATACGTAGAGATATGTATATGTATGTACATACATCTTTGAAATTATAGAATGGTAAATTTAATTTATGCATATAGTATTTTGTTGTGTATGAGAATGATTATTGGAAATATTTGAATATTTGCTAAAGAATGAGTTCTTAAGAGTTTTATGAAAACGGGGGTGTGGAATAAAATGTTTAGCTAGGTTTGAAAGAATTAAGCTTTGTATTATAAAATAACTCGAATACATTTGTAGAGTTAGGTATTTTAACAACTGGGGGGTTATTGTGCATTTCGATTCGAAAAAAAAGTATACAAATTCGAACGATTTTCTTTTCGTATCGAAATACATAATAACCCCCCTGTATTAAGGTTTCTAACTCACACCTAACGGTCTAGTTTTTCTCGACGATCAAAAGAAAACGTATTGCCTCTGAGTAAAGCTAGATTTACATGATTGAAATTTTCTTCAAAATTGCTCTTCAAAATGGTTCAAACTCGTGTAAACAGCAAAAATTCTTCAAAATTTACTTATGTAATAGTTATTAATAGGTTTCAAGGATTAATTGAGACGAACAAAAGGTAAAACTATACTTTAATCCCTTAACAAACAATGGCTAGCAAGGAAAGACATTAATTACATTCTTGGAATTTTGTAGTCATAGTAATAAAATTTCACAATATCTTGTTCTGTCAGCCAGTTAGAGCGGACGCCAGATTATTTCAATTTACAACTTAACTAAGCATCGACTCTGGGTTGAGTCATCAAGTATTTCCATTTTGTATATAACATTTGAGTCAGTGTCAATTACATACTTACGTGGCCTCATTTGGCGCTGTCGAGACAGAAATAAATTACATACATTTTGAAGTAGTTTATAATATTCGTATGCTATTTTTTAAACAGACTCGTATGTATAAAGATTTACTTTGCTGCTTTGTTTGGTAGCTTAGCTAGATTTTTAAAGGCAATATTCAATAGGAAATCGTTTCACTCAAATTTTATTTGAGTTTACTTGAGTATAAACGAAAATTAAGAATTACTTTTCTGGTATTACTAAATCTGGAGGATTATTGTGGTACGTAATGTGAAGGGGATTTACATTTGTTGTTTCAACAGAAATCCCATAAACTGGTTATTTGTTTAACCAGTTATCTAAATCTCTTCAAAAAATGTGTATGTATGTATAATTACGTTTTAAAGCTGTGTTCACATTATGTGTATTTGTCATGTGGAATGTCACTTTTCTACCCATATCTGATTTTATGTGTATGTCAAAATTTGAGTTTTACATACGCAGTATGTAATGCAGCACTGCATTGCATAGAGTTCATAAACGTCATTGGCATGAAGTAGTGCTTTGCATTGTAAACGCATATGTTTGCAGTGTTGCATTGCATACTTCGTTTATGATGTTGGTTCATATGTTGGTTACGACACATACATATGTACTTACTTTTGTTAACTCCTTTTCAATTTTTACCTCCATTTTCAATAATAAATTTGTGTTGTTTTTTTTTTGCATTTTTGTTTTACTATTAGGTATAAATTATATTTATTAAAATTTCAATTAATTTTTGCCGCAACAAAATTTTGGTTATAAAAAACAGCTGATGTCAGATGGTTTGTCACTTGAAAATATAACTCGTTCTAAATACAAAAATGTCATATGTATTGCACATAGAGAAATAACACATGATTATGTTTGAAGGTGTTCAGACTATATGTACAAATTTGACATGCGAAAAAAGTGACAGTCCACATGACAAATTTAATAATGTGAACACAGCTTAAGTTAAAATGTTGTTTGTGTACCCTCTAGCAGACTCCTCTTGCCGCTATATACATATTTTGATTAGTTTTATAGTTGTTTTTGCTGGCCCTCTAGGGGTTTCTATTTTATTTTCAAGGAAAATTCTTGAACATTATTACTATTACTATCATCTGCTTCATCATCATCATGATAAATCGTTGGCAAAAATCGTGAGCTAAATAAAATCTCAAAACGAACGATATCTTCCATGACTGCACGCTTTAATAAGCAGGTAGTCAGTCTGTCAGCCAGTCAGTTGTATAATTAAAAAAAAAGTATTTATCAATTTGAGATTCCAAAAAAAAAAAAAAGTTATTTTTCTTATTGTACTTCTCATGTTCATAGCCATGAGCCGTGTGACTCTAATTCACCATTCGTTATTGACTGTCGTGCAGTCTGTAGAACACTAGAACCCCTCTCCTTTAGCTAATGTTTTATTTATGGTTTCTCCATGTCTAACCAGGTACATATATGCTCGTATAACTAAGTAAGTAAAACATGCAGATTCATAATATCTTTGTTACTACTCTACGAGTCTCTGTCTCTACTGACAAACAGTGGCGACTGACTCTACTCACATTTATAAGTACATATGTATGTACGTACATAGTAGGTACGTTGTACCACGACGACCAACGTCTATTATTACTTGAAAAATTATTATAACAAGTATATTGCTTCTTACTACTATTTTAATATATTACGGCACGATATTATATTACGTTCTACTTTTTTTTTTTTTTTGTAGTTTTTATAAATTCTTTGTTTTCTCCACTTTATATCGTTCGTTCGTGTTTTAATTTGTATATCTAGCATTTTAAAAACTTTAGACCTTGACGAATTTTAAGAATTAAGTCAGCACACAATATAGTTACTATATGTACGAGTACATACAAAAATTTCTTAAATAAATTTTTCGGATTTTCGTTTTAGTATATAAAATATAAAACCTATATTTAATGAGGGTTGAAAATATCTACATATGTACATACATGCATATGTACATATGTATTTATAACTATTAACGTTGCTGTAATCGCATTTGAATGGGGTGTTCGAATAGCTACATAGAGGTTATAATGCCATGAATTTCAGTATAAAATGATTTCTAGCTAATTTTTAAATAATGGAACCATATGTTCAGTAAGATAAGAATATATTTAAGAACCAGCTGCTTGAATTAAGATATTTTTTTTTTTAAAGAACGCAAGTACATTTAACAAATTTATCATGAATGCTGGTGATTATAGAAATATCGTTTTAATGTGTCATAGGTTTATTTTTATATTTTATATCTTATAAAGTTGTACATATATTTAAATAAGGGTTCAAAACTTTGAAAAATGAATAGAGAGAGAGAGAGAGAGAGAAGGACTTTTAGAATGTTGTCTCTACTTATGTGGAATTTATGTACAAGGGACTTCACTGTAGCACAAAGAAAAATTTAAGAACCATTAGGCAGGGCTGCCAGAAATTTTCAGCAAAAAATCTTAATTTCGCCAAAGTCTTATTTTTGAGAAAAAAATCGTATTTTTGGAAATAAGTAGTTTTTTTTTATTATAAATATTAAAAACAATTCATATTTTATTTAACACTAACTATTAAAATAACAAAAATTAATTTTCTTATACAAAATTGTACATTTTTTGCGCTCGATTAGTTTAAAATTTTTCAAATGGGAACAAAAAAGACTTTTTTAATTGACAAAACAAAAAATCTTTTTTTTTTGGGAAAATCTTTTTTCGGTTAAAAAATCTTAAAAAATAAGGTAAAATCTTACATCTGGCAGCGCTGCCATTTGGTTAAGTTTTGGCAAAATGGTGGCTCTATTTAAAAAGTGATTTTTTAAGAGCTTTTGAATTCGATTGAAAAAAAGAACATACAATTTAGAGAAATCATTATTTTTATTCGTTGAAACGATCTACTTATATAATTCAATGTTTGTAGATGTTAATACGATGGTTTCAGTTTTGGCATACTTTCTCCAACATATCGGTCGTTATCTCACGAATAAATTCTTCAATGTTAGCTTCCAGTGCGTCAACAGTTGTGAGCTTGTTCCTCACAAAAAAAAGTCTAAAGTCATTAAATCGCACGATCTAGGAGGTCAATTAACCAGCTCTAAACGTTAAATAAACTGTTTACCGAACTCACCTCCCAGTTGGGCTATTTTTTTGCGTGCTATGTGGCATATTGCACCGTCTTGTTGAAAACACATGTCAGTCAAGTCCAGCTCTTTAAATTTTGGACAAAAAATTTGAGGGTGCTGGAGCTTAATTGGTTGGCGCATTTGATCATGAAGTATGAGTTGGTATTTGTAGCCCGGATTCGATTCCCAGCCGCTGCCACTCAAACAACATCAGTTTCTGATAATTCTAAGTTTTCTTTCTATCCATCATAACTAATATTTATCACAGCGCCCTCCTTCAGTGGTATAGCATTCAAACGCCACCGAAGTAAAATAATTAAATAAAGGCTATTAAATGTGGCCTTATCATTAATGAGCCTACTCACCACCAGAGGCGCTGTAATTCTCCATTAGAAACAAACATAATGCGCAATTGCAAAGTTGTGATATTCTTTAACTTATCCCCTTTCCAAGGAAAGTAACGCAATTATATATAGACATATCAATTGCCTGAGTGTTCCTTCTCTTAAAAAAAAAAACAAACAAACAAATTTGTAATCATCATTCGTCGTCTTTGAAAAAGTACGGTACAATGATGCTACCAGACCATAATCCACACCAAATAGTCTTCATAACAAATACGACAATTTTATTTGTTTAAGTAACCATTCAACCAGAAATGAGTTTCGTCGCTGAACACAATTTTCCAATAAGAAAGTGTATTTCAATTTCTTAACTCAGCATGAAGCAAGCGTTGTTCGTTTGTAAATCGATTCATGGTTAAATTATTGTCCAAGCAGAGCTGTCAAAAACAGTCTTGCGTTTGACTTTTCAGGCTGTAATCAATTCGATTGGCAAATAATAATCGCATGACAGGATTGAACAATTAACAGCTTTTGTACTCTTTTATTCTCTTTTCCCTTCTCATCCAAAAATACTCGCCTTGACGAGTCAGAATTGAAGAGAGTAAAAGCGGACTTAGACATAGTCACTGGCCAGAGAACGCGATCGGTTATTTGCTTATAAACAACACGAATGTCAACGAAGTTATATCAAAATAATGAAATAAGCAACAAATCACTGTTAAAATATATTTCCACGATTTGGACGGTTCTACAAACCGGAATGATCTGAGATCACTCGGGAACTCAGCAATCACTGCTATCACAACAACAACTGTCAAATTTCTGTATGAACATTTACTGCAAGATCTAACTGACACTTTGGGAATAAAATTTTATGAAATCCTTATGATTTTTGTTTCTTATAACACTTATATTGGTTTCCTAGTGGCTATGATTTCCTTGTCAAGAGCTATATGATCGAAATAAATATCAAAAACCCTAAAATCGTATATCATAGGATTGCAACACATTTTCATACATTGTGACAAAAATGGAAGATGTTTGCCAGAAACATTGGACATTACATTGTGTTAAGATTGTCATTCCAATTTATACTAATTTCATCATTGTAATTTCACCATCTGTTGACTTTAACTTTTTAGTAGTATAATGGGGCGGAACCCTTGAGCAGTATGATCGAAATAAATAACAAAAGGATATAACCTTATATCATAGTTAGGACTACAACACAGTGATGGCTCTAAACATATTTTACATTTCCCAACAACTGTGAGATATAACGAATTATGCTTTGCTAATGAATTCATTCCAATTTGACTGAATAGGATGTTTACTAAGGCTATTAGAAACTCACATGGCAAAGCGCACTTGTTTTAGCACAAATTTGTTTGGCGTTGTTTATTCTTACAAGAGTTTTGCAAGATCAAACAGCAACCAATAAAATATTACTGACTATTTGCTGCGTCTTGTCCTAAGTAAACGAAGTTTTTTTTTTTATTAAATAAAAGATTTCAAAAATATTTTTGGCAAATATTTGCCAAGTGTGACCGTACCTTGAGACCTAAAGCACTTTATTTTACCATAAATGGAATACAACTCTCATGTATAGGCCGGTGCTTCGAAGTCTATTTTAGAGTTACTCGATCGCGCACAGGAGAGGGCGAAGATGCTTATCGGTGACAGTAGGGTATCCAACTCTATTGATTCATTAGAGCATCGCCGCAATGTGGGTTGTGTTTTACTGTTCTGTTCTATCGATACTATAATGGAATGTGTTGTGCTGAATTTAGGGAACTTGTTCCTGAAACACGTAGTTTTTTACGTAATACACGTTCTTCAGTCAGGGTTCACCCATTTGTGATCGACTGGACAGTGGATCGTACAACACACTACAGGGAAAATTCGTTCTTTAGCCGTACTGTCCGTATGTGGAATAAACTACCAGCAGAAATATTCCCTGCCACTTTCAATATAGGAAAATTCAAGTCAAATGTTCACAAACACTACTCCCTCTATCCTCACTCCCATAACCCATTTTCCTAGTTCCAACACAATGCATTGCATAAGTAGGGGTCGTCCCCTAAGTGCTGGTCCAAGAAAAAAAGAAATAAAAAATAAATATTTTGCAATATTTACTAAAGAAAAATCTTTAAAAAAAACTTTATTATTTATTTGTTCGCCATTGCTGCTTTTAAATTTAAATATGTAATTTCAAGCTGTTTTGAATAAATCGATTAACCCCAAAAAACACATTTTAAACAATCAGTTACAATCATCATTTCAGCTTGTGCATACATATGTACATAAGTAGTTACTATATGTAACTTGTATTTGAAATTGTATGATGTGGGTATTAACGTTTGAATATCATGAGTAATAAAATAAGAATTCTCTTAATTAAAACCTCTTTTAAATGCTGATGAATCAGAATCTAGATCTACCGTATGAGCTAAGCTTCTAATGGCTTCGAATAAGATAAATAATAGTCGATACAACGTGGTTTTTAGCAAAAGACACGATTATTTTTATATTTAGGGAACACTGAGAGAAATGATGATAAATTGCAAGGTGTGTATGGTTGATGAGTAAAGTAAGAAAGTTCATAGGTTGAGGTAAATGTCATTGTAAATGGCTTTCTTATAAAACTAGTAAGCAGAAAATATTAGCTTTTCAATTTATTATTTCCAAACAGAAATCTTGATTTCCGATTTATTTTGATTATTTATTTATGAGAATTATTAATTATAGCAAAAAGTTAGGCGTAAACATGCTTTTGAAAATGCATTAATGGGACATTAAGAATTTCGTTTTATAGGTATGTAACTAATTGCAGTTACAGTAAAATAACTACACACTTGCTTCATTTCATGGGGAAATACATACATATGTTGAGTTTGCGCGTTTTAAAAAATGCCTGTTGAAATTCATTGTATGAGTATTATAATTTTTAGCTGTGTATTAAGTATTCTGTGATTTAATCAAGGCTATTAAATCACTATGGGCTTGCAATATAGTATGAGTTGTAGGTACATATATGTACGAGTATATGTGTGTGTGTTTTCGTGTAGGTATGTATGAGTTTGCATGAGTATATGAATATATAAAGGTATTAGTGAATCAAGCTCGAAATGGCTAAACTAACGGTAATGCAATCGATAATGAAACTGTACTTAAACAACCGGAAACTCTAAAATATACCGTATAATCTTTAGTTTGGTTGAAAATTACTTTTTTAATACGTAAATTTTTATTTTTGTATGTATTAATTATATTTAGAAAAAATATATTGTTTATAGGTATTAATCAACGATTGAATTTATTTAGTTTCTGAGAATTTTAGTAGTGGTTTTATTTTTTCCCTTGTTTTGAAGCAAATACCGTTTATTATTCTCAGATATTGGAAAGAAACGAATGTTATGTGGTTTGAAAGTCTACACATGAAGACTACCTAACGTCTTCATGGAAATCGATATGAATCATTTAATTTAAACTACTTGGTATTAATATTATTCTTAATTATTATTAATTGGCTATTTTGTAATGTTTAAGAAAATATGGAGAATGTTTTGCCTGAACATCACACGTATGACAACTTCGAAGGTTGGCACTTGGTTAACGATTTGTTGCTAGAGCCAAAAGTGCCATATAAATCAACTCATGATTAAGAAATATTGGGATATATGTATATACTTCTAAATGTTAAGTTATTTGAATAAATGTGAAGAATATTTAGCAAGAACATCAAACGTAGGATAATGTAAAATAGGCAATTGGCCGAATCAGGGCACATATAATACACCACGTTTTGAACCGCTTGGACTGGGCACTAGAGTGGTTCGCCTTCCATACAAAAAAAAGTTGTGTCAGTCACCCCTTAGGATTAAAGATAATGTAAAAACAATTCCAAAAATAATTTTTTAATTTTTTTGCCACGCCTACAAGTCCCGCCCCCTTTAGTATTTTGTTCACTGTGTCGCTATTTTTAGTCCAATCATAACATTTTGTATACCGTTGTTCATGGCTCTGTAAGGGCTACATTTCTGTCCTTAATCATTTTTTACTACCACGTCCAATTCTAGTCATGACTATTAAAAACTCGCTTTGTTCCCCGATAATGCTAAATATCTTTGTACAAAAAAAAAATTATAGTCATAACTAGAATTTGACGTGGTAGTAATATTACTTCTAAATGATCATTGTCTTGTTACTTAAGCTATTTAACCCTGGATGGTTACTGTTCGTCGTATCGACGAAGCTTATTTACTCTGTGTCATATAACTCATACAAAAGAGTCAAATTCGTATCGAATTTTAAGATAGAAAAACAAATTTGTGTTACATTAAATTTTTTTTTTTTATTTCTTATATAAAATACTTAAATAAATATATTTTTGTTTATTTTTAACTTTAAAAACTGCTCCACTAAAATTATTTTTAAAAATTGTTCCTCGATTCAACGAAGAGTAACCTTAATGTACAAAAATGAAGAGTAACCATCTAGGGTCAAGAAAGGTTGGTAAATATTGTCAGTACAATCGCATAAAAGCTTTAAAGTAATACTGGGTAAACAAGATTTAAAGTTTTTTCAACAAAAACTTTGTTTTCCAACAAAAGCATATTGAATGAACATGAATGTTTTGACAGTTTACTTGCTCGCTCAACATAATCGTACTTCTCAGACCATAAATAAGAGCTTGGTTAATAAAATTCCCACATTTGAACTTTAGAAATTCCAAGAGCAATTGTTTGGTGTTTAGTTTAAAATTTGCCAAAAAATATTTTTGAAAATTTTGATAAAAGAATCGACATCTGTACTTACTAAATAAATAACTAAACATTAAACTAAACCAGTCTTAAGCAGCATTTAATTATTATTAATAAAACTCAAAAACACTTTGAGACATTTGCGATACATTTTACAATGACCCTCGTACATTAACCATTCTACAAATGATCACTTAATATTTTGATTGCAAAACTAAAGAAACAATTCATAAAAAAGTAAACGAGCCATATTATGACAAATATTAATAAAATGTAAAAACACTTTCAGACATTTGAAATACGTTTTCAGAAACAAACTCAAAAAAACTGGGTCATTTGAAATCCATTTTCAGATGGTCCTCGTACATTGACCATTTCACAAATAATCACTTCATAATCAACCGCAGTTGAAATACGACTGTAACTGATATTTTGATTACAACACTAAAAAAATAATAGAAGAAGGTGAGTTTTGAGTCCAATAACAAAGCAAACGACTCTTAAGCCGCATTTGGCAAATTGTAATAAAATTTATAAACACTTTGAGACACTTGAAATTCATTTTCAGATGTTCTCGCACTTTTTACTTTTAAATAACTCTCGTAACTTAATATTTAAAGTAAACGCCTCTTAAGCAACTTATAATAAAATTAAAAAAAATAATGTCGCACACTTGAAATAAATTTTTAGATGGTCCTCGTACTTTTAAATTTTAAATAAATCTTGTACATTAACATCTAAAGTAACGACTCTTAAGCGGCATTTGGAAAATTATAGGTATACATACATACATATGTAGGTATGTACCTACATATTTATTTGACAGCCGTTTTCAGATGATCGTACTTTAACCATTCCAAAAATTATCATTTAAATTTCGTACATTAACAGTAAACTAAAAGTAAACGACACATTTCACAAATACATAGGTATTTATTAATAAAATTTAAAAATAATGTTGGTCATTTGACATCATTTTCAAATGGCCCTCGTACTTTAACCATTTCACAACTAATTTTAAGCAGTATTTGACAAATATTAATGTAATTTAAAAATAATGTTGGACATTTGAAATCCATTTTCGTTGAACCATTCCACAAATTATCACTAATACTTTAGACAAATTTTCAGATAGCCCTCATAGTTCACTAAATATCACTTACATATATTTATTACAATTTAATTTATTTACCTACTTTTAGTTTTAAAACATTTTGATTTAAAATCAATTTTGTTTACAAACTCAATGCACATTTTAGCCGCCTTTTTTTTTGTTTATACGCAAAAACTAGGCAAAATAAAAAAAAAACAGAACAACAACACAAACAAATTATTTACAAAAATAAAAAAAAATTATGTTTATTTATTTGTTTACCTTCTCTTTAGTTGAAATGTTGTTGTATGCGTAAAGAAAATACACACATCCACATGTGGAAATCTCAAGACCCCGTTTGTTTATTTGCTTTTATTATTATTATTGATGACGATTATGATGATGATGTTGTTGTTGTATAGTATTACTGTTTATTTTTGGTGAATGTTGTTTTTTTTTCACATGCACTTTCACATAAAAACCGTTTAGTTTTAGTTTTTTTTGTTTTGTTTATGTACATCTGTTACTGTTCCACCTTCACACACTCTGATTCATGCTCATACGAGTATAGTATGCATGCACAAACAACTACTTCATTGATGATACACTTTTATATACAAAAGAGTATATGCACTCTTACTCGTATGTATTTCGAAATTTGCTTTTAAATACGAGAGCGACACAAAAGACACGAAGAGCATAACATTAACGTACATACATAAATAAATAAGTTGTAGTGTGGGTCTCTATATGAACCGATTTAATATAGAATTTTTTATTATACTCAAAATGTAAGTAGAAAAAACCAGAAAAGTTTTTCAAAATATTTCGCACATCCGATATAGAATATTATACAAACGTACCCAACGACTGCTCAACACAAAATGAGACGAGTCAAAAGACCCAACAAACACACGATTTTCTACGACTCGTACATACCAATCAAGCTAAAAAACTATAGCATTGGATGATGTTGTTAGCAGTACGTAAAAACTCACACATAAACAGACACACACACACAGATACACATTCCCATATAAAATTCATTCAAACATCCAAACATTCAGGCGTATTCAGATACACCATCAAACACACACACACATACAGCTAAACATATCTGAACATTAACAGCAGTTGTTGTACGTACGACTGCTGACTGCCTCACTGACTACTTAAACTGAATACTCTGAATACTGTGTTGGAAGGGAAAGAAAAATTTTTATAAAATAATATATAAATCCCAATATACCAACCATACCAGGCAGACCAGGCCAGACCAACCGAACCAAATATAACCAAACAAAAAAAAACAACCACTCGACGAACGTTTAAACGATGAACGACTAAACAACTGAACGTCAATCGTTAAGGTGGTGAGTGGAACCTTACGACCGTCTGAACGTAGTGGTGGTGTTTAATACCCTGCCAACTACATTCAGCTGGGTAGAA
The DNA here is from genome assembly GCA_950370525.1 of Bellardia bayeri. Lineage (NCBI taxonomy): Eukaryota > Metazoa > Arthropoda > Insecta > Diptera > Calliphoridae > Bellardia > Bellardia bayeri. The sequence continues at coordinate 75,642,043 of OX493267.1, forward strand.
AATGACTACAGTCTTACTTCGATATATTGAATTTTAAAATACATATACATACAACCCAGCAAGCCATATGAGTCCGAAAAGAGTCTTTTCTGACACCTTTTTCGAAGCGTTAACGCTGTTTATGAGCCCAAAAACAATCATAATTGCTCCGAAAACCTTCAGAAAAGAGGGTCATTACATTCGAAAATGGTCCGTTAGAAAGAGCTCTTAGATAATGTCAGAAAAGAGTCTTTTATGAGGGTTTTTTTTGGCGCTGTGTAATCTTGTTTTTATCATTCTTGTGTGGTACAGCTATGTTTTTTTTGTTCAAAGCACAAATAACAGGACAACAACGCTTTGGTACACACATACTTTAGTGCAATTTCTGAGTCATACTGCGTGCCGACTCAGGACAATAACAAGCAAATTTTTCTTTCGCTCCGAAAATGCTCTTTTGTTGGATTCTTTTCTGACTCCTTTTTCGGAGTGCTCCTAGAATGGTATGTTGGGAATTAAAATAAGATATTTCTTGTATAGATATTCGGATATTTGTAAATAGTTATATTTTATTGCAAAATAAGTGCAGAGTTGGAAAAAATCTCTAAGTAGCATCTTGCCTGGTTTTCCTTAAGCGAAATTGAGAGCAATTTGTACGTTCTAATCACTAGCTCAAATTTTGGGGGGGCCAAAAAACTGGAAATATATTGAAGGTTTAATATAAAGCCAATAGTTGTGGAGATACGCGAAAGGAGGTGGACATGAATCGGACATGTTCTAAGCCAACTCATCAATGGCATCTACAGAGTAGTCCCCAAGAAAGATGGCGCAGTAGGATGAATTATATTCAGGAAATTTATCATGGAATAGAGTTAAAACCTTACGTTCAATTTTAAATGATAGGAATAACTTTGTATTGACACTGTACGCCTACGAATTTAGCTCTCTGTTGCAAACGATTTGCCCCATAGAAATTGCATGAAAACGTTCTACGAGGGCGGTTCGGAAACTTCTTAGCCTAGAACAGAGCGCGTTATAAAAAGAAAAAAGTTAAGTGTTTTGGAAACTTCCATCTGTGCTATGAACACATGTTAAACTTCTTTTCGATCTGCCAACTCCTTCATATAGAAACATGTTAAAAAAATACGCATCCGCGATTTATTTACAATGGAAAAAATAGAAAATCGTGGTGTCATTAAATATTTAAATCAAAAAGGTTTATGTTAGGTAAAAGTGCTCCTTCATATGCAACAGTAAAAAATTGGGTTGCGGAATTTAAACGTGGTCGTACAAGCATCGAGGATGAACCACGTAGTGGACGCCCAAAAACAGCAACAACAATAGAAATTGTAGCCATAGTGCATGATGGCTACAATTTCTGACGACGAATAAAAGTGCGTGAAATAGCTAATATCATGGGCATCTCAAATGATCGAGTCCATTTAATTTTGCATGAAGAACTACAGATGAAAAAGCTTTCTGCAAGATGGATGTCGCATTTCTTAACAGTCGACCAAAAACGCATACGAATGAAAATTTCCCAAGCTTGTTTGGATCGTTTTAAGAAAAATAAAATGGATTTTAAGCATCATTTCATAACTGTTGATGAGACATGGATCCACCACTATACTCCAGAGACAAAAGAACAATCCAAGCAATGGACTGAAGCTGATGGAAGTACCCCAAAGAAGGCAAAAACAATTCAATCGGCTGGTAAGGTTATGGTAACGGTTTTTCTTTTGGGACTTCAAAGGTATTTTATTGATTGACTATCTGCAAAAGGGTACAACAATAAATTCAGAGTACTATAGCAATATTTTGGATCAATTAAATGTAAAAATTCGAGAAAAACGTCCTGACTTACAACAAAAAAAAAATTATTTTTCATCAAGCCAACGCACCAGCGCACAAGAGTGTTTTAACAATGGCTAAAATCAGCAAATTAAAGTACGAGTTGCTTGGCCAACCATTTTATTCTCCTGAATTAGCTCCCAGTGACTTTTACCTGTTCCCACTTTTATTATAAATTATTATTATATATACTATATTATATATATAAACCAAAAGAAGGGGTAAATTACTAATTAAACATTAAACAAATTTATAAAAAAATTATGTTTTCATTTTAATAAACATAGAAAAAATACTTTAATTTTAAGATTTCATTATATCAACATTCCACTGTAATTAGTGTAAAGTAATCGCAGTAGTAGTATTCGAAATAGAGGAAAGCAAAGCAAAAATTAACTGAGTATGGATGGCGATGTTGATGATGAATGATATTTTTGTGAGGGTAAAATATTATACATTCTACTCGTACTCTAATGCTGGCTGTAAGGCTGGGTTTGACTAAATGTTTAAAACATTCACCAAACTATATACATATATGTACATATGTATGTATGTATGTATGTATATATAAAAACTTTGCCTGGCTGCCTGACATACTTACATACATTAAGTGCGGTGTATCTGAGTCGTTATAGTTTGTCTGACTGGCAGACTCTCCGTTCGTTGTTACGTCTAACTGACTGTATATCTGTCAGATGTTGAAGCAGAGCAGAGTGGAGTGGAGTGTATAATAAAGGCTTAGCTTATAGGTCGTAGAGACAAACAGACGTTGGTTTGTTCGGTTGGCTGTTTGCCTGATGTTGAGTTCTACTATATATTTTCAATGCCTTTGGGTGCAGATAATCTTGATATTTTGTCTAAAACCATCTCTTATTGTCTTTACTACAACAACGACTACGTCGTAGCCATGGTAGCCGACGATGTTGTTCTTGTTGTTTACGATGACGATGATGATGATGAAGACTACGACGCCGTCGACTATAGCGAGCGACCTTTTTTCATTATTTTAATTTTTTGCTTTCAAAATATGGAATTTTAGTATACAGAAAAATGTGTACTATAATACATAAAAAGTATGTATCTATACTTTTTGAGATTTTTGTGTTGTTGAGCCAAACCCTCTAGAAATTATTTTGAATGTGCTGAATGTATTTTATTTCATTGTTGTTGGTTTTAGATGTTGTTTGGTTTTTGTTTTGGGTTGAAAATCGTCTGTATACCAGGGTTTTATTTTACTCTTTCTGAGTAAATATTCGTGTATGTATATACGAGTATGTATGTAGGTACTATTCGTTTTGTGAAAAAGGAAGCCTTAAAATGTGCAATTTTATAAGTTGGGGCTCTCATATCGTGATGCAAGTTGTATTTTAAGTACCCTTCTTCCGTTCGAATGCTCGATTTTACTAATACAAACAACCACAAGTCGTCGATCCGAAAACATACAAAAATTACAATTATTATCATGCTTACGAATACATACATATGTATGTATACGTATATATTATATATGTATACTACATATTTACTCGTACTCATACATTAAATGCTTAACTACATACATTCATACATACGAGTACATAGATACATGGATGTGTGCATACAAATTTAGTTAGTTATAGTTATATCCGTCTATATAGTATGTACATATATTGATAAAACCCAGTTTTTCAACAAAATTATACAAGGCGTTAAACGAGGGAAGTCTACGAAGATCTTTTAGGATAATAAATAAATTTCAGCAATTTTACAAAAAAAAAACGTTAGACAATTCTTTCAAAGCAAACAAATTTACAGACAATTTTCTTATCACTTACATATATCTGCCTTAAATTCAGATTTCCGCAAACCCATGACTTTTAATCATTGATTTTTATTTCTGACATAATGTTCAATCTGCTGGATTTCGTTCTAGAATGAACTTCCAAATACGATTTACGAATTTAGATAATAAAAAATTGTTGTATTTGAAAATGTTTGCAAAATGAAGAAATTGGTTTGATTTTCTCATTTGTATTATGAATTTTATTTATTCAATTTTGTACATTTGTTTTGCAATTTTACTTTTGATATTTTAAAGGCTTGACAACATAAACATACGACTTTGCTCAAAATTGTGTTCACAATCAGTTAGTTGTATCATACAATATACAACATACATCACTTGTTAATTGAACAATTAATCGGTTGAGATCTGTTAGATGTTAAGGTTACCTTTTATTATATTCCAGATACATGTTTCAATCTCACTATCTCGAATTTAGTAAGACATTGCTTTCTTAATGGTCTTATTCTTTACAAATCTTTGCTGTTAATTCTTGACTTAATGTCGATTTAATTCTACAAAAATCTCTTAGTTACGTTTCTTAAACATATCAATCAATTTAGAAATATAACCATATAACCATATTTCTAAATTGATTGATATATCTACAATTACACCAATTCTTAAACCTGTACTCTTTGGATCATTTTCTTAATGAGTTCTTCGATCAGTATAACACTTTTTATCTTCTTACCAACATATTTTCATCATATTATTACATATTGTTTACTTTGCTGGATTTCTAGAATGATCTTCAGGCAATCATTTATAAAAATGTACGAAAAAATTGAATTTCTAAAAGCATATCGGTTCAGATCGGTTATTGAGATATTAAAATTGCATCCTTCGATGTCTTGAATTTGGTAGAAAGATAAGTCAGCTAATTTGTATCCCACCAGAGATAAGAGCTTGTCATTTCAGTGCCCATAACAATATTCGAAATTTGGTATAATCCCAAATACTCAGGTATGATGGAAGTTTTCCTGGTGCGGTATTTCTCTCAAATAATGACGTAGGTGGCTGAAAATCAGCTCAGTGTGCATGGATACGAAGCATGTAGCAGACGGGTAAATACTGACTTTCTTTCGCAAGCGTGGGAATGTTAAGCCTGCAAGGGAACGTGAGCGGACTATAGTAAATATGATCATCTTATAATTTCTTTGTAGAACGAAAGGAACATGAGCTCACGTTGAATTCATCGTTTGAGATCGGTTGATATTAAGGCTGCAACCTTTAATTCTTCTTTAAGATCGTAACACAATCTTCAATCTTCCTAACACTATCTTGAATTTAGTTTGAGATTATATAAATATGAGTTATTTAATTTGTAGCCTACTTGTGCAATTATTGAACTATTTTCCTTGACAAGCCTGTTAGATCAGTTTCTATTCTTATTATTATAAGATAAGTCGGGAACTAATTTTCTTGGCAGGCCGGCCAATACTTATCTGCTTGCTTACCATGTTGTTCATATTTGACGAAAAAATCGTGAACACTAAATATGAATATTTCCCTTCATTAGATACGAGTATACACTTTCATTTTAAAATGATCACAGTCGCATATAATTGTTATATTGTTTGATTGATGTTGTATGCGAAAATATCAAACAAACAAATGCTGAAAATAGGTGCCACTATTTTTAATTAATTAATTATTCCTTGATTACTTTTTTTACAGAATAATATCAATAATATAATCGAGTTTGACCAATTGTTGTTTGTTTTGCGCTTGTCTTGACTAATAAGTTTTTAATTAGTTCAAATGATCGTGATCGTTTTTTACTTGTTTTCATATAGCGACCGAATTTTTAACATTGACAATTAGTGCCAATTTACAATTTAGACATCAGGGTGAGGAGAAGATAAGGCGAGTACACACTTGATAGTACTTGTAATTCGTTTTACTCTCTTATTCGTATTATATATGTGCATACAAATCTGTGTATACTATCAAATAAAAATAAAAGCGATTTTTAAAGAATCAGGCAAGAAGTTATCATGCCGAGCTGATTTAGTCTAACTTTGCTGTTATTCTCAATGCAGTCTCTATTGGAAACTGCTAACAGGTTAAACTTTTGTTCACTTTAGAGAAACTAGTGCTCAAGGAAGAAATTTATAAAAGGATGACGTATCAATTTAATCTGGAATAAAGAAAATCAAACCCTTATTTCGTTTTGTAACAAAGTTTTAGAAGTAAATTTTTTTAAGGGTAGAATCGTCGATATTCCTCCCTTGATAATGCTACAAGTTACCAACCCCCCAAGAACAATTAGTAAAAACATTAAAAGATCAGCAAACGATTCTAAGTAAATATAACGATTTTTTTGATTCAATGTTTGGACCTGTCAACATCGTTCGTTATATCCGGACATGCGTGTATGCCGCACTGACCCCTTACTTGCGTAATATAAAAACATGAATCTACTTTCACTGCCAATTTGGATCTATTCACATGATTTTAAATAAACCCCTTTGAAAGAAGGAAACCCTTACAGAAATTCATCCATTGAAGAGATGATTTTCGGAACTTGATTGACCATCAGATCATCGTAAATATATCAATTTAAAATTGCAAAGCATCAAGGTATTAAAGTAAGATTGTGTAGATCGGCTGAATATCAAGTTTGTGCAATTATCCTTTTCCTTGCAATTTAGAAGATCTTTGTATTTATTTTTCGCCATTAGGATGATGATAATCAATTTACCGTGTTGTTGCTAATATTAGGGTTTTATTTGGTATCCACTTTTCAATAAAAATTACCTACAATTGTTTTAAGATTGTGTTTTGAAATCAAGTTTCAAACATTTGTGTTTTTCTTTCCATTTAGATGATCTTTGTAATTATTCTTCTACAATACCTTATAGACTATAGATAAATATTTTCCTATCTTGAAATCATCTTAAAATAATGCCTTTAAATTTGAATGATATTTCCACATATTCTTCTCCGATATAGTCCGATCAAATTTATGATATAGACTTTGAGATATCCTGTTTTATCATTGAGTGAGTTTTTAATTTTGCCACGATTTCCGTTATTTTCCAGACAGTGATAATGTCAATTAGCATTTTTGAAGCTCAACTGCCAGTTGATAACGTTCCATAATTGGGTTAGACCATTATTTCAACAGCTAAGGATCTTCGCTCTATATTCTTGACTTAATGTAAATCTCGATTTCATTGTAGAACAATCTTCCAGTCTTATTTCTTAAACATACTAATCAATTAAAAAAATCTTAAACCAGCACTTTTGGGGATCTCTATCTTGATGTGTTGTTCTAGAACGAAATCTTTGCTGTTAATTATTGACTTAATGTCGATCTCATTCTACAACAATCCTCCAGGCAAGTTTCTTAAACATATCAATCAATTAAAAAATATGGTTTGCTAGATCTACAATTACACTGATGCATTTTTACCTACACTCTTTGCATTATTTTCTTAATGCATTCTTTAATCTTAATAACACTTATTATCTTCTTACCATAGGACTTCAACAAACCAAGATATCAGTCATTTTGACTCCTTAATATATAGGTAATAGAGTTGTGCCCGGTCGTTCATTTCAGTGACCGGTCATTTTCGTTCATTTATCCAAGATAAATAAATTCGGTCATTCAATTCGTTCAATCGTTCACTTTGAACGAATGAATACAACCCTTATTGAATGTGATTTTCTTCTTGTCGTTTGATAAACAGCAGCTGAACGAAATTGATCCGTACACTATTGAACGAAACCCGTTCAGTTAAATGACCGCTTCATTCCGTTCAATGAAGTGATCCGTTCATTTTAATCCGTTCGTTCATGAACGACACCGCTCTAATGTTTTATCTGCTGGATCTCTAAAACGATCTTCCAGCAATTATTGACAAAATTTCAGGGTAAAATCAATTTTCTAAAATATATTATAGATTGAGATCGGTTATGAAGTTGTTAAGGCTGTACTATCCTGAATTTAATTAGACATTTGGTTGAAGTATGAGTCACATAATTTGTTCTTAAAGGAAAGAGTTTGTTATATATTTAATGAGATATTGACAATTTATGCAATGACAATATTGACAACTTTTTATGAAATGAGGTTTTAACGATCATAATTTATTCATATTTATTCATAATCATTGGTATAATGCTACTTTTCAATTCATAATGAGCTCACGTTCAATGTATTATTTGTTCTTAAATTTCTTTTTGATTTCCAGCACATCCATAGTTCGTAAACGATTTTCGTTTATTAAACATATGTTACTTATATTCAAGCTATTTCTTTTATTTCGTTCGAATTCCTTGTAGTTTCTGGCCCGTTCGAATTATGTGATAATAAATTATGATGGTGTCTCTTGTCCCATTGACGAGTTAATCTTGTAATAGAGAAAGTATACGGGCTTCATTTAGACATTTTTTTTTTATTTTAAATAAAACACTTAAAATTTAAATGGATTTAAATGGAATCCTAATTATTGTCAGAAAGAACAATCTTTAACATTTAGTTAAAAATAATTTCATTGAAATTTTAACCAGCATGGCAACCACTATCTTGCAAATTACGACTCTTACCAGCATTCCCAATGATTTGGAAAGTTAAGCGAATTGACGCAACTTATAGAATTGAACGAGACAACGCGAAGTCAATAGTAGTAAGTAAAATTTACGAATTTGAAAACTAGAGACCTGATTTGCGTCTATCCTATTTGCGTCGTTTTAATTTGCGCCTCCTTTGTAAATGTGGGTCGTATCAACCCGCTTTGCATCGTTTTGTTTCCGATTTGAGTCGCTATATACATACCATAATTCCAGTGAATATTTTGACTACTTGCATGTAAAAAGGGGAATTCCTTTTGATGTTTTTTTTTTTAATAAAAATTTGATTTTGCTTGCTAAATTTTTTTAATTTTGGACCCATTCAACAAAAAGCCAGTACATTTACATATATAGAAAAAAAACTGATTTTATTTGCATCGTTTCGGTTTGCGTCGTATTTCCTCGATCCCTATTAATGACGCAAATCGGGGCTCTAGTGTATTTTGCAAACAAATTTCGATAATTCGTTTAGAGAGTCAAATGACCTATATTGATCTGATTTGATGATCTTAGATTCTTGAAGTGGCCGTAAATTCCATTAAATGTTTTGATGAATCTCTTTCTCTTTGCAACAAGTCTTCAGGCAAACATTATTGATTATTTAACATACATAGCTACATTTGAACATACTTTCACAATTGCCCTCGTTAAAAATAGATATATCAGTAAATGAAATATAGATGGATGTCATGCCTCTGCCCATTATTTTCTAATCGTATTTCAATAACAGCTGCAACTGATACAGCCGCTGCTGTCTGTTGCTGTTGTTGTTTTATTATTATATCTATCATACTATAGTTTGGTGCCTGAAATGTTTTGGGTATTCGATATATACAAAAAAAAAAACAAAAAAAATGGTTGCTATATACATTAATAATTTGTTATGGGGCCTGAGTATATAGAAAAATTGTCTGTTTTTTTTTATTTGACCATACGAAAAAATTCCATTATACGAACCGAACTGTTTGACGACGAACCATTAAAAAATCTTTGCACGTCTAAACGAAGAATATCACGATTTTTTCCTATACATAGTGTATGAGTGTTATTTTTTTTTTTGGTCTTGCTGTTGCTTGTTGGAGCTTACATTTCAGATACACAAAAACCAATTTAGAGAAAATAAAATAGCAACAACTATAACAACAATCAACAAAAATCATTTATATTTAAATTACCTAAGGTAAAAAATCAATCATTAGCGGATATATTCTCATATAAGTAGACTACATATTTATTATTATTATGATTATTGTAACGCTATGACGCTCAGAACCTCATTCCCTGAACTTTTATTATACATATGGATATGTATATATGTATGTATGTACATATATTTATATTTAAGTATGTGTGATTGTAAGTATGATATTTTCTAGCGTCGGCAAATTTTGAGCTGAAATGTAGGGGCCTATAATTATATTTATTAGCTATTTTTCTGACTTTATTGATTTGACCTTAAAATGATAAAAAAAAAACTGCATACGAATGTGTTTGCATGCATTATATTAAATACATATGTATGTACATATTTCAAAATGCCGATAATCGTATTTGTATATAGATACATATTCGAGATTGACAAACGTTTTGAAATACACATTTAAGTGTAAGTGGAAAATTTTTCAGTTTTTGTGTATCTAGTTTTTAAATGTCTATATAAATATTTGTTTAAAAAAATTTAGAAATAAATTTGACAATTGCGCTTAAGATAATTATATTATACATAAAGCTATTGTGGTTTTCATCTTGGGGTCATCGGTTTAAAGATTTTCAATTGTAAGTGGCTATACATACATATGTATATTGTGAGCGTCTATATAAAGTAAGCAATTAATATTGTTTAAAAAAATGTTTTATTATATAAACTATAATTGCATAATTCATAAAGCAATTTAAGCAAAATGCCCACTAAAAACTTCATTTACAAATTAAGTTAAAAAGTAAAAGAAACTTGTCTACCAGACTACTTACAAATCTACTAGAAAAAGTACTTATTTTTGTTCGCAATGTCCCAAAAATAATCCGTTATAATTTTCCACTTTTAACCAAAAAGTTAATAACTTATTTTTATACTTAAAAGCTTCATACAAATATTAAGGAAACTTATTGCAAAATGATATTAATAAAGATTTATAATCATATAACAAGTGCTGTTCAATTCTGTTTCGAACTTGCCATTTCGTTCACACGTGTATCTTAAATTTTCGTGCTCTTTAACTTTGAGTTTCTACTTTTTCATGCAAACAATTTCCCATAGAAAAGACGGAGAAAATAAAAGAAGAAAACAATATGAAATAAGACAATTGACTAGCACCTTTTATTCTCTCTCCCTTCTCAACCAAAAATACTTTCTTTAAAGAGTCAAAATTGCATCGTGTGAAAGCGATTTAAATTTTTTAAATCTATCTATCTATTTGAAGTATATTTTTGCATTTTATAATTATGACTTTTTTAAGATTTACATAAAGTAGTTCTTTAATATATAATTAGAAATACAAAAAGTGACGAAGAAAGCTACGAAAAGAATGTAAGTAAAGTTTTTGCTGGGTATGTATAAATTATAAACAAAAACTAGAAAAATAAGGAACCTAAAGAAATAATTAAATTTTAACGGAAAAGTACCAGTATATTAAAATTATGCAAAAGATTGTATTTCATATTTTGTTTTTTTTACAGCCGACAATCTTCTAGACATAGAATCAACATGTTTTTTTTTAGTAAAATCAGGCGAAGTTTTTCCCCATTCAGCCTTTAGCTTATCTTGTGAGAAATATTTCTTTGCCTAATTTTTTGCCCAGATATTGCCACAGGTGCTCAATTGGTTTGTGGTCTGGGGACTGCAGAGGACAATGATTGAGCTACCACTCTTTTACAATTTTGCAGGTATGCTTAGTATCATTGTCCTGCGGGAAAATCCAATTCTAATTCGCAAGTTCTAATTTCTCTACAATAGAGGCTACATTGTTTTTTTTTAAATGTAGTCATAAACTTTCTTTTTCATTGCAGTTTCCATAAATGTTAGATTACTGACCCCTAATGCCGACATACAACCCCAGACTTTTACTGAGCCGCCGCCGCCTTGTTTTACCATCTGGTTCGCTATATTTGCCGGGAGTTTTTGACTCCAAACATCTCAAACATACTTTAAACGATAAAAAAAAATTAGTCCAACAAATTTAAAGATCGTTTTTTTTTTTTTTTTTTTAAGAGAAGTACCTCAAAGAGAAGTAGCCTATATATTGATTAATTAATTGTGTTACTTTCTTTGGAAAGGGATAGGTAGAAGAAGAATAGGTGGTGAAAGTCTGTGACAACACTGTAATTGCGCGTTATGTTTATTAATAGTACAGTATTGCAGCGCCTCTGGTGGTGAGTAGGCGCATTGATCAAAGCTTGATTTATTGCCATTATTTTACTTTGGTGGCGTTTAAATGTTATACCACCGAAAGAAGGCGCTGTGATAAATATTAGTTATCGATAGGATAGAAAAACTAATAATTATCAGAAACTGATGTTGTTTTTGAGTGGCAGCGGCTGGGAGTAGAACCCAGGCCACAAATACCAACTCATGCTTAATGATCAAACACGCCAATCAATTAAGCTACAGCAGCCTCGTACTCGCGCTTACAGAAGTTTTCGTAACATTTTTAGCTATTTTTACAACACTAGATGTTGGATTTACTCTTACTTCTGTTAGTTTTTGTAAGACGCTTTGGTCGTTTTGCACCAGGCAAATTTTTTACGTTATTGTGTTTGGTATACTGTCTATAATTTTTTTCATTATACAGTTTATATATACGATTTATATACGATTTTATATATTTCACACAGGCATTTACCTTTTCTATGTAAGTCTATTTTGATGATTTGCCGAGTCTCAATTGATGCTGGTCTTTCCATTGTAAAATTTTCATTATTTAACTTCACAAGTTAATCTTTTTTAATGATAAATTATGAAACGTGCAATTGTTTTGTTCGGCATTTTATTGTTATATACTTTCAAACAAAGAAAAATTAAAAGAATTGCCACTACTTTTGGAATGACAGGAGTTTTTAGCATAAGGATGATGTCACTGTTTACTTTATTTTGACGCGTAAAAATTGCTCTATTTTAACAATAAATCAATTAAATTTGTATACTCTATGGTTTTTTTTGTGAATTCAATTTTACTTAAATAATTATATAAAAATGCAATATAATTGTCTAGTATAATATTATTAATTTTTAAATAATATGTGGTGTTGATTTTATTTTGACGCTCACAATACCCTGTTTAAAGGAGTTTTTTATGTAAAGGAATTTTCAGTGAGAACTTTGTTTTTCAAAATAAACTAAAGCAAAGAATTTATATTGAAAATTATTGAAATTTGTATTACATTGGAAAGAGTAAGGTTTGCGGAATATAAATGAAAATTAATATCAATCGGAAACCCACCACGACTGTGCATAAAAATTACGATTCTTTTATAAAAATTTTCAATCACGGTTTTATTTTTTAATGACATCACGGATTTTGTGTTTTTAAGCTGTAATCTATTCGATTGTCTCTGTGTAGACTCTCCCCCTTATTCAAAAACGATTATTAAATTTAACAAACGTTTATTAAGAAAATTTTTATATGCAAATCTGTCCCATCTGTTAAAGATAGACCCATCTTTAACATAGTTCCAAGTGTTGAAGTGTTGTTAAATCGCATGATCAGGAATTTCGTGAAATTATGCGATCAGGGAATTTGTCTTGCACTAAGTAAAAATAAGTAAAATTTGCAACTTTAATCATATAAACAATATTTTGCAATCAAACTTTGGTAATTCGTTAAGGAAATTAAGCTGCAATTTGATGCTCTTAGACTTCTTGAGGTGGTCGTGAAGCTTCTCTTCGAACTGAAAGAATTTAGTCAAACAATATGGATTATATAATAAATTAAATGTACAATACAACAGATTACATTTAAAGATACTTTCAATATACTTTCAAAAATATGGGTATATAATTAAATAAAATACAGTTGGAGGCCATGCCTCTGCCCATTATTTTCTAATCATATTACAGGGAATTCGGTTTGCAATAAATTCATTGTTTCGGTGGTAGTATGACAGTGTCGTGATTCATGCATCATAACCGCCTTTCCAGCCTAATTTTATAAAAAAATGGATGCCTAGAACACCATAAAGGGACACGTTTAGCATGCAAAGGATGCCCAAATACGGCAATTTTACTTGTTGAAATCAAGACTAAAAAATGATGGCTCAAGCAAAAACCAGCGGATTGTTTGAGCAAAATTAAATTCATTGTACCAATTTTTAAAGCTTCTACTACTGACCTCAACCATTAAAATGTCAAAACTTTCATGTTATTCCAATATGGAAAACAAAGCTCTTATTGAAAAAACCCATTAACTTTATTTTAACTTTAAGTTAGTTTTCATGTTGTGTTTGCAGCAATTGTTGATGACCTTTTGGCCACTTTTTAAAGTATTCCTAAATTAATATCTGAGACACTAACTATCCGTAAACACATCATTTGAAATGATCATCAATTGCTGTAGTAAAAACCGTATTACTCACAACACCGTCTTGCGTCTGAAACTTCTGTGACTTAAATGGATTGAGTTTGATTGATACAGACTCTGTGCTTCAAAAGTAAAATTTATGTTTGTTTCTATTCAGCTGAGACTTCGTAAGAATGTTTTTATATACCGACAAGTCTTTTAAGATGTCTGTGCCTTGAACGGCTTGAGTTTGATTAATACAGAATCTGTGCTCCAAAAGTAGTATTTGTGTTTGATAACACTTCGTAAGACTGTTTGTATAAACAGTCAACATTTGTGACATCGTGAACGGAATTGGGGGCCTAGAACGTGTGATTTAACACCATTAAAGATCTCTTTATGGGGTTATATAAAAAATGCATGCAAAGAAAATATACGACAAATCTCTGTCTCTTTCATATTTTAGGGGCTAATGGGCGGTCTGACGGACTTGCATCGTTAAATCATCTATCCTACCCTATAAGAATCCTGAATATACAATTATTAGGATGGTAAATCAATATTATGGAATGACAAACCAAATCTATAAAATAAAAGTCATGGTGGCCTTTTCTATAGATACTCGTATGTAGCTCTGAAATGTAATTTCAATGTACATAAATAAGTAGATTTAAGTTTAATTGCAAAACATCTGTTAAATACAACTGGTTCATAAAGGTCAATCTCCGCACAAAAAGGTAATGGCAAGTTTTTAATAATGATTTTTATTTATTTTTTTTTTTGCTAAATTATGAAACAGCTCACGAATTTCACAACAGATAATCAGAATCTAAAACCTCTTAACCACAGAATATAGACGTCATAACAAATCCGATAATTATATGATGTGTATTAGTTAGTATCTGAAAATTTGTACGTAATTAAAATACATGTGTAAATACTACGATGACAATCTTAAAAATTACATTAATAAAAAAAGCGTAATGTGTCTATAGAGTATAACAATCAAGAAAGTATAGTCGGTCAAGCCCGACCATATAATACACTACACCCAGCATATGTATAAAACAATTTTTCAGAAATGGAGTTATTGAATATTATGGACCAATCATTCAAAAATTTAGTGTCATGATTTCTGTGAATATAAATATTATATGTGTTAAACTTTATCTTGATATAAATACTTTTAAAACATTTATAGAGGTTAAAGTGAATTGCGAAGAGGATTTTGGAGGAATTATGGACCGACCATTATAAAATTAGGTGTCATAATTTCTGTATATACGAAACTTATAGTGTCGTGATTCATGCATCATAACCGCCTAGTCCCCAGAATATAGCCTCCAGAATATAGCCCGGTCTGTAGTCCCCAAACTATATCCGCGAATAACTTTTAACTTCAAATAAACTTAAAGTAAGAAAACAGCTGCGTGACAGTTGTGGTCCGCGAAGTTAGCTGGTCATCAAAATATTTTCGAATAAAGTCATAGTTAATTTCACACATTCCTCACAAAACTCAGATTTTACTAATACAGCTGATTTATTTGGGGAAGTTATGGCGCTGTAATCCTTTCCATGATGAATTATCAAACAATAAAGAATTAAAAGAAAATGAAAAAAGGTCTATATAGATCACCCTTTATTAAACCTTTGACAAGATCATGTTATCAAACCATCAAACCATTTCTCATTCAGACCTCGTAAGTACAAATAAAGTAAATACAACTACAGAAACTCCAAAACCGGATTTTATGAATGTTTAGTCATTTCCAAAAAAAAAATTCAGAAATCTGTTATTTTTTTTAACTTCAAATACCACAACAATAACAACAACTTCTAACGAAATTCTTCCAAAACTTATATACTTTCCAATTGAGTGCCCTGGTTTCTTCACGATACTTACATACATACATACATGTGTATGTGTTTCGCACAAACCAAGCATCCACTCGTTAAAATTTTGCTTGTGTTCTTCAAATGGAAATCCAATCGTACACTCTAGACCCCTAGAGTAAATAATAATAATAATAAAAAAAAATAGTATCTAGTTGTTTTTTCCACTTCAATACATTTCGTTCCCTTGACTTGCCCTCCCCTTTTCAGTTTTTCGCATTCCCATGAGATTTTCGCTTGATTTTTGTTGCTGTTTGTCGTCCCCCATTATTTGAACTCGTATTATATTTTCTGTATACCCAAGCCAATGACTTAGTATTTCGTATAGGAGAACAAGTACTGTGGCTCTGTTCGGTGCGCAGTATGTCTCTCTGTTATACACACTTGAATCGCAGCCAGCCATATCTGAAATTTCACATCAACTTTTTGCTGGCTGCTAAAAGCGAGTATGGTGGTTTGCTGGTAATGATGATGATGACAATGACGATAATGTTGTTAGTATAGTTGTTGCTGTTCCATATAGTTATTATCATCATCATCTTATGACGATGAATTAATTGAAAAAAAAATGAAAGAAACTCTAAAAATGGTTTTAACAGAGCAAACATATATACGAGTACATATAGTTAGTTGTGTGCACTTAGAACCAACTCTAATAATGGATGGGTCTCATGATTTGACGTCGTAGCTGTAGCTGTAGTCGTTGCCATTCTTGCTGTTGCTGCTTTGGTCATAATTCGTGCCAATTTGAAATGAGAAAAGTTGATACTACGTATTACCCACTACAAATACTAGATAGTATAGGTACAAAGCCGATACATAGAATAACAATAAATAGAATAGAGAATATATGTACATATTTTTTCGTACATAAAACTGGCTTTTGCCAAAAAATCTATTTTATATATGGCAAATAATAATGCCATCATAGTTACTAACCAAACTTAGATACTGCCAGACTGTTTGGCTGACTCACTCACTCACCATGTCGCTCTTCTGCTTCTGCCAAATGGCTCGCCTACAATGGTTTAACCCATACCCACATGCCGCACATACATAAATACTTACCAGGTTGGGAAACTATAAAGCAAGCAGCTATAAACTCGTACCTACTCTATAAAAATCATACCAAGTCAAGCCAAACCAAGCCAAACTAAACCAAAACGAATGGAATGGAAATTAAGCCAACTGAAAAGTCATGGTGAACACTATGAAAACGTTTAAATGTTTCAACTTTCAAGTTATCAAATCTTTCTAGAAATTTTTACAATATTTACGAGTGGAATGTATTGAAATGTTGATGATATGCCAAGAAAGAGTCTTATACGAAGTATAACTAGAGCGTTCGTTTATTAATCGGCTTTTTGTGAATTGTAATCGTTGCTGCTGCTGCTGCTGCTGCTGTTGTTGTTGTTGTTCTTATTTATAATGATGATATATTGTTTTTATTTGGCACGAAGCTGCTGAATTAAAAGCAACAACAAAAACAATCATGATAACATTAAGCAAATAAATCTACTACGATTACTCTGCACATTAACGTCATGCTGTTACAGCGCACAGTGGGTCAAAAGGATGTGAAAAATTATTTTCCAAACAATGTTATACATTTCAGGAAGAATTTTTAATACTTCTGCGAAATTTCATTCATTCAAATTTGCTTGCTGTCTTAGACATAACAAATTCTTTCGTCTGCTAATTGCTGTGATACTCTCCTGCATGATGAGACAGACACATTTGAAGTTAATTTGAGCAACATGAAAACATTGCCAGTAACGCTTAAAATCTTTAATTCATCCGTAACACTGTATTCAATTACTCTATGAGTCCCCATTTACACGACGAAAATATTGCAGCAATATTGCTTGCCTTTTAGGCATCGGAGTGAGGGGAAGATAAGACGTGTACACACTCGATTGTACTAGCAATTCTTGTACTTGTTCGTATGAGAGAGTAACACATATGAGGTCGGTCTGATCAAAAAATAACCGTTATTTTCAAATTTCGTGAGTTACATATATACATATGTTGATAATACCAGCCATTTTGGATTGTCAGTTTGTTTTTGACAGATAAAAAGGTTAGTTGTGTTTTGATGCGCTCTTCGATTTTTTACTACATATTCGAAAAAATTAATCAAAGAAATGAAATTAAATGCGCAAGGACATTTGAAATGTTGACTGTGGCGTTTGGCGAGTCTACTATGAGCAGTGGTATAACCGGTTTAAGGAAGGCCAAGAAGATGTCAATGACGATGCTCGCCCTGGTCGCCCGAGCACGTCAGCAACCGATGAAAACATTGAAGCAGTGAAAAAAATGATTTTGGATAATCGTCGAATCACTATCAGAGAGGTTGCTGATGATGTTGGCATTTTTACGGATGTTTTAGGCACAAAACGTTCCAAAATTGCTAAATTTTGAGCAAAAACAACGTCGCATGGACATCGCTCATCACCAACGATCCAGATTTCCTCAAAAAAGTCATAACTCTTGACGAATCATGGGTGTATGGCTATGACATTGAAACCAAAGCCCAATTATCCCAATGGAAACGTTCAGAAGATCCAAGACTGAAAAAAGCACTTCAAGTTTGGTCAAATGTGAAGGCTTTGCTCACTGTTTTCTTCGATTGCAATGGCGTGGTGCAACATGAAAGGAAAGCATTTCGCTACGATTGAGGAGATAAAAGAAAAATCGAAACAGGAGTTGTTGGCGATACCAAAAAGCGCGTTTCAGAAGTGTTTCGAGGATTGGAAAAAACGCTAGCATAAGTGTATTATATCTGATGGTGATTACCTTGATGAGACCAAGATAGTTATTGATCAATAAATAAATACTTTTTGAAAAAATTTAAAATAACGGTTATTTTTTGATCAGACCTCGTATGTGTATAAAAATGGGTGTCTACTCTCACTCAAACAAAAATACAAGCGATTTAAGAAATAAATTTGTGCTGTGTAAAAATAAAGGAAATTTTAAGAAAATCAATCATCAATTATTTATTTGGTGTAAATCGGGACTAACTTAAGCAAAATACCCAGCAAAAACTTCACTTACAAAGTAAGTTAAAAAGTAATAGAAATTTGACTACTTACAAATCTACTAGAAAAAGTACTTATTTTTGTTCGCAATGTCCCAAAAATAATCCGTCATAATTTTTTCATTTTTAACCAAAAAGTTTTATACTTAAAAGCTTCATAAAAATATTAAAGAAACTTATTGCAAAATGATATTGATAAAGTTTTATAATCATATAACAAGTGCTGTTTCAGACATTTTAGTTTTAGCTGAACAGTTTTTGTTCAATTCTGTTTCGAACCTGCCATTTCGTTCACACGCGTATCTTAAATTTTCGTGCTCTTTAACTTTGAGTTTCTAGTTTTTCATGCAAACAATTTCCCATAGAAAAGACGGATAATATAAAAGAAGAAAACAAAATGAAATAAGAAAATTGACTAGCACCTTTTATTCTCTCTCCCTTCTCAACCAAAAATACTTGCTTGAAAGAGTCAAAATTGCATCGTGTGAATGCGGTTTAAATTCTTTAAATCTATCTACTTGAAGTATATTTTTTGATTTTATAATTATGGCCTTTTTAAGATATACATAAAGTAGTAGTTCTTTAATATATAATTAGTAATACAAAAAGTGGCGAAGAAATAATTGCATCAATTATTTTTTTTCGTGTAAATCGGGACTGATGGGATTAACAATCTACTAAAATCAATACTTACAATATATTAGCCGTACAACTGAAAACTGCTGGAATCATAAGAGATTGTGTATCTTTAGAACGAGGTATTTGTATTTAATAAGTTAGACCCAATTCGTTTTGAGAAAAATGATACAATTTTTTTCTTAAAATTTCTTAGATGTTTACACATCACAATATAATTGCTTAAATCACTCGTATTTTTATTTTAGAGTATACACACATTTGTATACACATACATATGTCAAGCAGAAAAGAGAGTAACACGAATTGCTAGTAATATCAAGTGTATCTTCCCCTCACCCCGATGTCTAAAAGGTAATTAGCTAAGCTTACAGAAATGCGTCGTGTAAATTGGGACCTATACTCGTATGTAATTGAACTTTGTAAAGCTCGTGAATTGGCAAAGCATTAAGGAAAACGTCCTTGTACAAAATAAATAATAATAGGCAAATTTGCTACCATCGTTAGTGCTTTAGTTTGTATTTCTCTGAAGCGATTTAAACTTGTTCTTTTGAAGCCATAAATTATTGTAAGGTAATTACAATGACTTTGAACTTTTGACTTTGATAAATTAAAAATTTTATTTGTTTTTTTTTTGTCAAATTTGTTCCTAAACCTAAAGCAGGAGAAATTTTAATTTTAAGATTTTCAATATGCTGATCCCACATAAGATTCCTTGCACAACAAATACCCAGCTATTTAACATATGAGATCTCTCGCATTTCCTTTCTTTCAACAAAAATGCTGAAATATGTGCTGAAACCAAGGTATGGTATAAACCCTATAAGTTTAAAAAAGCTTGTTTATGCGGACATATTCTGAGATTAATGTAGCATCCTTTTTATACCCTACACCACCATAGTGGGGAGGCTATATTGGATTTGTGCTGATGTTTGTAACGCCCAGAAATATTGGTCCAATACCCACCTTAAAGTATACCGATCAGAATCACTTTGTGAGTCGATTTAACGATTTCCGTCCGTCCGTCTGGGTGGCTAGCTGTCCATGTAAATCTTGTGCGCAGAGTACAGGTCGCAATATTTCGATAAAATTTGGTACGTGATATTTTTTTGCCCCAAGGATGGATGGGATTGAAACTGATGGAAATCGGTCCATTATTTCACCTGACCCCCATACAAATGTCCTCCTAAAATTAGGGTTTACCAATCATAAATATTTGAATTATGCAAGTATCCAAACAAATTTAATCACAAATGAGTGGTAAATGAATAATTGATCATAGCTCCCATATAAGGCCCACTTCCGAAAATCACTTTACAGAGCATAACTCTCTCAAAAATGTTGGTATCCAAATAATATTGAACACAAATATATTTCATATATATAGAAATAATACGGTACAATTTTATGATGATCGCTCCATAATTAGTCGCAGCTCCCATATATGGCCCACTTCCGCAAATCACTTTAACGATCTTAAATTTCTTAAAAATGTTGGTACCCAAATAAAATTTGACACAAATAAGTTTCTTATATACATAAGTAATGACATCTAATTTTATAATGTTCGGTCCATAATTAGTCGAAACTCCCAAAGAAGACCCTCTCCGTAATTCAATTTAAGCTCCATAAATCTTTTAAAAGTATTTATATCGAGATAAAGTTTAACACATATTCGATGATCGGTCCACAATAGAATATATCCCCATATAACGCCTATTTCTAAAAAATTTTTGTATGCATATACTGGGTGTAGGGTATTATATGGTCAGGCTTGACCGGCTATACTTTTTGGCTTGTTCATATGCTTATGGTTTTAGTACGGTACGTGTATATAAACATTTTTCCTGCTAATTTTAGATTTTTCAAATCATTGATGTACATACATACATATGTTCTCAAAGGACATAAAGCACTTCCTTGAGGAACTCCATGCACTTAGCGAAAATTTGCCTCAAATACATATATAAATGAATTTTTACCGTAAATAAATAAAAAAAACCCCATTTTTATATTTTTATTATATGTATTTTAATGAGTGAAATTTAGTCCCAAAGTACAAAAAAAAATTTTCTGGAGCTCTTTTTTTATTCTACGATTTTGGGTAATATTCCTCTTAAAATGCAAAATTAATGTTATAATTTGAAATTTGCAAAGAGTTTTATTTTAATTGGGCTCACAATTATATATTTAGTTTATTTTAATATTATTCCTTAAATTTTGTATTTTAAATTAAATTTTTTGATACCTACATACTTTTTTTGTAAAAACTATTATTTAAGTAGACATTTGTTACCGATACTGCCGATAAATAAAATAAACAAATAAAGATTACCCCAAAGAAAAATTCCATTATATTACACAACTCCAATGAAAATTAAAAAAAGGTCCAAAACTTTCCTGTTTTTGTGATCAGTGTAATTTTTTGGGATTAGTTTTTGTTTTTTTTTGTGCCATTATTCGCAGCGCGCGAATACTTGTTTATGCGGTTCAGAAGTGGTGAGACAAGAAAAAAATCGCCCAGGTTTTTTAAGATTAGTTGTGTTTGATGAATGTGTTGCCAGAAAGATGGGAAAGGCCATAACCAACAATGCCCAATTATTTCAATAAATTTATATTGTACGAATATTTTAAAATAAAAGCAAAAAGTTAAAAAAAAAAATACACGAAAATTTAAAAATTTGATAGCAAATTAAAATATATTTAATTGCTTGTCAAAATCGCTAAGCTTTCGTAAAAAAAAGATTAAGTTAAAAATGCTCATGTTTTGCTAAAACATTTTAAAAATACGTCAATTTTAAATTTCCCCTTTGAAACTGTATTTCTTTCTTAGACGACATATGCTCGTATATTAAATGATAGGTGTTATAAAGATCTTTCCGACAATATATAACATGACCTACACAGAAAAAAAGCATGTTTTTTTTCAATTAAACCTTTACTTGATTTTAAAATAATTTTCAATTAAAATTTTAATTGATTCAATTACTTTTTCTGATATTTTCAATTAAATCTCAAATTTTTTTTTTAATTGATACTATCACTTTGTTTACAGGTCCGGTTTCAATTAAATTTTTAATTGATTCCACAAATATTTTAATTGAAACTCATTATTATTTTTTTCTGTGTACTTATATGAACCATCTAGAGGACAATTTCGGGAAAATTATTTTTTGATCTGAAATTTTTAAAAAATCAGGGAAAAATGCCTATGTAGGTCAAGACACTAAGCTTTAATGCTAGGTGTACAAAGTATAATATGACAGTGTAGGTAGGTAAGATTGTGAGATATTAAAGAAAGATGATGACATTTCACCATACAAAATACAAAAAAAATATGTAAATTTTGGTTTCAAAGTATTTATACTAAAGTTTGAAAATTATACATAATTTAAAGAAACCTAATTCTTTTTTTTTTTAATTTTTCAAAACTTATAAATCTTTGATTATAATACCTACAGACACATATCATACCTTAAATTAAAGCCTAATGTCTTGGCTATTTCTGTATATTAATAAACAAAAATAATACTTATATAGACTTTTTTCAAGATTTCTTAGTTATTAAAAACAAATTGAATGAAAAAATATATTTCTCGAATTTAACCCATTGTGGGTCCATATTTTATTATCCTCATAAATAACGTATCATAAATTATTAGACACCGAATAGTTTCCGAAATATGTATAGGCTCATATATTAGCCTTAAAGTGCCTGTTAACTAACGTGAACTTCAATCCTTAAATAAGATTTTTTTTTTGCATAAGGCTCTGTGAGTCTCTGCAGTACATTTATACAATCGATCGACTTAATTAACGAATGCTGATAAATATGTGTATGCATGCGACGTCGTGGTAAACAATTGTCCGATATAATTTTATAAGTTAGTTTTTACCGTGTTATAATCTCGGTAACCGTTTTTGGAATAAACTTGCAGCAGAATTAAACAGAACAAGGATAATGTTTAAAACTATCCTGGTATTGTTTATCAGATTCCCTCTTTTCCTAAATCTGAACCAGTTTTTTATTTGTCAGGTAGTTCAACCCAAATAGTGTAAAGATAGGTAGGTATCAGTAAAAGTAAATTATGTATGTATAAGAACTAAAAACGAAAAATGAGAAAGAACAAATTATTTATTTATACCTATAAAAACTGATTTTATCATCAGTGAATGTTTTCTTAAACACATATTTAGCCCACTGTATAGCATACCATCGTTACAGTGCTGCAAGCTGTTTATCTCTCTACTGTTAATGTAGTTGTTGTTGTTGTTTTATGTATTGTTGTGTTTTTAATGTTTGTAGCTCAGTTTGTATTTAAGCACACCTACCGGCTAAACGGACTTAACGACTCAACGTCTGTCCGTCTGACTAACTGAGTGACTGCCTAACTGTTATACAAGCACACAAAAAGTATCTTAATGTCGGGGTTCTTTGGTTTATAGTCCCGCGCGCGCACGCTACCTACTTTCTATGAATGACTAAGCGCATACTGGGCTCCTCTATATGTATTCTCTATATGAGTTTCTTTTGTTGTTTGTTTTTTTTTTTTTATTTTTATTTCGAAATTAAATGGAACGCTTGTGGCACCATCATTATTTCACAATTGCTTCATGGGTATGGAATATAATTTTTCGAAAAATTATTATGCGATTTTTGCATGGGTATATACGAGTACATATTCGCATAGCTAAAAATGGCTGTCTGACTTGACTGGTTGGTTGGATGGATGATTCGCAGTGGCTGACTGACTGACTGTTTTTACTGGTTCGTTGGCTGCCAGTTGTTTTTATTACTCTAGGGGCAATAATCACTGAACACTGAGTGAGAGAGGCGAGAGGCAAGGACAGAGGAAAGCAGTGGCATAAACATGAACCATTTCCATTCCCATTTCTCTGTACGACTACGACTACGTACATATGTATACATACATATTGCATCTATTCGTATAGGTAGTCTGTGTAAACTTTCATGGCTTTTCAGTTGTCAGTTTTTGTTGGGGCGTTCGGTATTTCGTTTTATTTTTATATACATTTTCTGTATACTATAGTTGCTGAGTGGCCGTTGTGCATACAGATTTGAATGTTTCCATAAATATCGAAATTTCTCTATATTCTGTACAGTTCGGTTTAGTTGATTTTGCTTTTTTGGGGTTCTGTTTAGTATTCCTAAAGTGTTGTAATCTCAAAACATGAAAACTTGTTCCACACCCTCTTCAGTTCGATGATTATTTAAAACTTCCAAAAAGAAATAGTATGTAGATAAATGTAGGTAGAACAAGTCTTAGTTACTGGCTGACTGACTGATTGAGTGAATATAGTTATGCCAATCGAGTGTGGGTTTGTATTAATCCATGACTTTTAAACATTATGCAGCTGTTATGATGGCATCATGCTCTCTATTCGTACATGTTTGTAGAATAAGTATAAAATTAAAGATGTCTTGAAAACTACCAGCCATTCACTTTAATCACAAACAAGACCATCTGCTTTTTGTGGCTGTCAAGACTTCTTTGTTCAATGCTGGGTCTTCTTTATACTATTTGTTTCTTTATTTCATTATCATGCCATTAAAAGTTGAGTTGGAATTTCTTGCTAGAGGTTCAAAAAGGTCTTACAAACAAAACTGAAATTTTCCTTTGGTAAAATTGAAGTTTCATTTTGATTTACCTTTCTTGATAACAAACCAATTTCTTGGTTTTCTCATTTCTGTTACTCGTTAATAAAAATACTTTATTCTTCATGACAGACGTTTGGGTCGTTGCTTCCCTTTACCAAAAGGCAAGAAAATACTGCAGAGAAGCACAACTTTGAGAAAAGTCCTTGAAACAACTTATTTGCTATACGATATTTTGTATGTGCCCCAAGTGCTAACGTCATTATAATCTATCCTCATTTTTAATGTGTTTTGAGGAGGGTTGCAAAAATAAAACTTTCCTATATATACCTCACCATTTATATAACTAAGGATACGAGTATTATAATATACATATATACTCGCACCGCAACGCACTGTGTTCTATGTACGAGCGAGCGAAGCGAGTACTCCCCGCCTTGGTGTTTCGACAGAAATGAAAATTGTATTAAAAAAAAGTGGGTGGCATGCGTTTATTCGCCTTCTTGGGCTTGGTAACCAGTTCTATTCCAGTTATTCTTTGTGTACGGTTAAGTTGCCTCATTCATTTTGGGTATCTGCCATATTTTTAATATTAATGACTTTATCTCCTATGGGGTCATTTTACCGTTATTTTTTTATAAAACATTAATTATATTTTTAATGCTTAGAAAGGGAGAGAGAGAGAGAGAGCGAGAATAAATACGTATATACATCGATTGAATTTATTATAAAAGTTAGATTAAGCACACTCTATAATGAGTATTGATAAAATTGAGTGAGATAAAGATGGTTGTGTTTCGGATTAACAGGCGGAAATTTATTTACCTACTTCTGGTATTTATTTCAAAACTTTTTTATTAAACTTCTTTAAACTATTTCGGATCATACTTTCTCTTATATCTATGCAAGCCATGGCACACTTATGGCGTTTTCTTATCTGGCAAAAATGTTAGACTTTTTTCCTTTTTTATATGGGAAATGGGTAAAAAGTGTAACATATATGTAACATTTTTGGCAGAAAAGAAAACGCCATTAGTATTACCTACCGAAACAATTTATTAAAGGTACCTGTATGTATTTCTAATGAGGGTTATAAAATAAGTCATACTTAAAGTGACCATATTTTTTATCTGAAAACGGGACGGGATGGGTTCGGTTATATGAAAGAAAAATGCATAGATAATATAATAATATTTTATTTGTCCGTAGTGAATGGCATTATTTATTTTACGTTACACTACAAAAAAAATTGTTATATTTTTCAGAGGTACAAACTTGTTTCAAAATTTTAGGTGGAGCTCTTGGCAGGCTTTTGTTAATATTAACTTTAAAAATTAACATAGCCTCAGGCACTGATACCCTTCATTGAGTTTTATTTGCGGTTCACAACTTGTTCATCAAAGAAAATACACGTTCAACCGGCGCATTTGTTCCAGGCAAACATAAAATAATATATTCAACGATAATTTGACAATTTGCATGGTTTTGGTAATTGCTTTTAAAATGTTTAAATACTTTCACCCCTCATATTTAGATATGAGTGAATATTCATCGAATGCTTTCGTATCTTTATTGCAATCGATATGTTCTTTTTCGGTCAATATATCTAGAACATTTTGAAGTTCTTCCCACTGTGGTACTTCTGTTAAAATTGCCCAATTAAGTTTTTTCAAGATCTTTGTTATACACAGTCCATTGGTCTAAATACTCTCGACTAGTTTTATAAAATTCTTTAGCCTTAATTTTCACGACATTCTTCTTATTTTAATTTTTTAAGTTAACCACGGACTGAATATGGAAGAAAGTGAGTTATCTCTTTCTGAAACAAATTCTCTTTTAAGTTGTTAATTTCATTTGCTGCTTCAATTCCAGAAATATTTTGACCTCAAATAAATAATTTATATGTAAAAGTTTAACATTTCATATTATATAATTTCATAAATATAAATATAAATATAAACTACACCATTTCTTACTGTTATTTAGAAAACCACATATGTAATTTAAAATTTGCAATTGAAATTCAGAAAATTATATTTGAAATTAAGAAAATAGCAAATGAAATTCAAAAACCTCATTTGTAATTCTGAAAATACCAAATGTAATTCAAAAAATCACATTGGTGTTTCATACAATCGTTTTTGTTTTTCAGAAAATACCAAATGTAATTCAAAAAATTACAAATGTAATCCCAAAAATACCAAATGTAATTCAAAAAATATCAATTCAAATTCTAATGGTATTTTTTGAGCTACATTTGTAATTTTTACCGAGGGTTTTCACGTTTTCGATTTTGTTCACGTTTTAGATTGCATTTTCTCTATAAAATATTTTAGTCTCTTATCTTTTATTTAATTTAAAATACATGTTTCACCTATGAAACATGTTTTAATTATACTTTTTGTAAGTTTCTGCCATATTTTAATATACTACATAGCTACTATGGCTTGCAAAAGGGTTTCTAAGATATTAATTTCTAAATTATGTTATTAAATTCGTCAAAAATAGAATTTTAACTGCGAGGAATCCCAAAATTTTTGAATAAGCTTACAAAATTTAATTTTAACGTTCTATAAAAAGTTCACGTTTTAGAGCCATCAGCCTTTGGTTCACGTTCTAGAGTGTTTTTGTCATGTTTTTGGGTAGTTCATGTTACTGGATGTTCACGTTTCTGCGAGTTCACTGTACATACATACATACATACATATATTAAAAAAAATATCTTTGACGAATTTGAAGATTTGTTTTTACATTTTGAAAAAATCCACTATCTCTTTTTTCGAATTTCTAAAAACGGGACATTTTTACGCCCCGGAGTTGTTGTCGGGGACAACGGGACAACGGGACAAAGTAGCTGAAAACGGGACGTATGGTCACGTTAGTCATACTGCTCTTGAAAATGAATTAAAAAATGTACAAATTTTTATTCGTATTTCAAATACTATTCTCTAATATAATAAAAGTGATGAGTGTTTACTGATCCTCTATCATATCCTAGATCCTCTAAAAAATTGGCTCTTGATTCCTAAGCATATTCTTTAAAAAGAGAACTGACACGGAATTAAACATGTATGTGGTTTCTGAAGGATAATGGGCACAAATTTTCTAGACGATAATGGGAAAAATATTTCCTAAAGAAAGGATCTAAATGATCAGGACTTTTAAAATGCCTATTGGACTTCGTTGTATAATATGTAGTTTTATCCATTTTAGTTAAATTTAAATTTAATCCACACAAACGAAACTTTTAAACTATAACCTGAACTAGGTAAGGTTAGGTTAAATTTGAAAGGCGGCCGCACAACGCACAGTTCAGGTCCATACAGCTGGTCACTTTGCGCTGCCTGAAAAGATAAGAATGAGAAACAAAGGTGGATAGAAATTAATGAAAGACGGAGACAAGAAAAAAATTGAAAGAATCCGAATATAGAGAGTTTCAAAGAAGGAGAAGGTTTCTTCGAGTCAATTTAACGACCAAATAATTTCCGCCTTAAATGGTTTATGTAACCGATCGCGGTAGCCTATTGCTATTCCTATTGAAGGCATCAATACGCTCTAGTTCTATCTCTGATAGTTCAGAGAGACTTACAAAGAATCATTGTAATAAAAACATATTACGTAAAGCATCCATTGCTGGACATTGGCATAGAAGATGTAAAACGGTTTCATCCTCTGCTTTATTATGATAACTTCTGCAGAAATCGTAGAAAGCGTAGTCTTAGTCTTCTTGCATGGTTGCCTGAATCGGATTTAGAAACTAAACTAAAACCTGAACTAGAATCTGAATTATGACTGAATTAGTACCTGAACTAGAATCTAAAGTAGAACCTTAAGAAATGCCTGAACTGGAACCTGAACTAGTATCTGAACTAGAACCTGAATTGGAACTTCAAATTGTACCTGAACTAACACCTGAACAAGAACCTAAACTAGAAACTAAACTAAAACCTGAACTAGAACCTGAACTATAATCTGAACTAGAACTGAAATGAGAACCTAAACTAGTATCTAAACTAGATTGAACTAGAACCTGAATTGGAACTTCAAATAGTACCTGAACAAAAACCTGAATTATGACTGAACTAGAGTCTAAATTAGTACCTTAACTAGAATCTAAAGTAGAACCTTAACAAGTGCTTAAACTAGAATCTGAAACAGTACTTAAACTAGAACCTAAATTAGAACTTAAACGAACTAGAACCTCAAATAGTACCTGAACTAAAACCTGAACTAGAATCTAAAGTAGAACCTTTAACAAGTGCTTGAACTAGAACCTAAATTAGAACTTAAACGATAACCTAACAAAGAACCTAAACTATAACTGAACTAGAACCTGAAATAGAACCTCAAATAGTACCTGAACTAAAACCTGAACTAGAATCTGAAACAGTACTTAAACTAGAACCTGGCCTAGAACCTTAATTAGAACTTAAACGAGAACCTGAACAAGAACCTAAACTATGACTGAACTAGAACCTGAATTAGAACCTCAAATAGTACCTGAACTAAAACCTGAACTATGACTGAACTAGAACCTGAATTAGAATCTCAAATAGTACCTGAACTTAAACTTTAACTAGAACTTAAACTAGAATGTGAACCAGAACTGAACGATTATCTTCAACTAAACTGTATAAGCCAGACAATTTGGGATATCAAACATAAAATATTTAATTTTTTAAAACTTAGAGATACTCATTTTGCAATTATATTACATCAGAGATAAGAACTAAAACAGGCCTCACTTTAGTTTTTTTTTTGACTCTCTATAACATAATCTAAACTCACTTTACATACGAGTACACAAGTATTTATATATATACAGACTGGTTTTAAAATTGTTTAAGCAAATTATCTACACCTTATGTACTTATACGAGTATAGTACGAGTATTCAAGTATAAAATAAATGTAATTAAACTTTGCCCAGACCGAGTCTAAGAGAAGAACATGTTTTAACATCCACTAAAAAAAATGAATAACGTCCGCCTGTTCGTACTCGTAGAGCCATATACGAGTAAGTACAGCATAGACAATGACGGATGTGGTGTTTAATGGAAAATTTTGTAAATTGAGTTTTACTCGTACGAGTTTTTATTTACTTTTACTACTTACGATAAACCCATTTTTATATCCATTATGTGTATAGATAGAGCACAGTGTTTAAAGCTACATTTTCAACTGTGGCGATACATCAATTTTGTAGATAGTTAATCTAAAAGATACTCGACACTGTGTCTATCTATGTATTGGTAATGATGGAAACACTGCAACAGAAGGGAGGGTTTTCATTATTATTATTATTATGTGTTTTTTTTGTTTTTGTTGAAAATATTATGGATTAATGGCAAAAATTTGATGCCATGAGGTTTCAAACATCGATTCGTTCAGTTTATTGTGAAACGAGAAAAATATAATAGAAAAAAATATGTGTTACATGTTGAAATGTTCGTACATATCAATATCTAAATAATTTAGGGATTATGGCAATGGCTCAGCAATAAGTTGTCGTAGTGGCACTAAAACGAAGACCGTAATCAATTCTCAAAAACTCATACACTAGAAAACACACCTACACATACATACATACAATCACAAATTTATATAATTTCATTATGTTGATGTATTTGTGGAATTACAGTGTGGTGTAAAATTTGTTTGATAAAAGATTTTCTGCCGTATTTATAAAAAATTAAAGTAGACTTCAAGTGTACTGTAAGACAAAAGTTAGCCGTTGTGGTAGGTTGTGTAGCTTCAATTCTTGCTCCAGCTGTATTTGAAAAGGTTTTACTCCCAAATCCATTCGCAAAACTTTTCGAATCGTTAATTCATGGTCATCAACAATGCAACCATGATATTTTCCTCTGTCCGCAATCTACGTACATATGTATGCGTGTTGGTGGCTTAATATTCAATAATGTAAATTTGAAAAGTCACTTCAGATGGTCGCCCAACTGACTATAAAATGGAACAACTGCACTTGATATAAGTTTCTAGTAATTTCATTAAATTTTCAGAGTTTCAGTTTTTAAATGTTTTATTTTTCATAACTTGAGACGTTGTTCATTAGCCAGCTGTCAGTTGATTTTAAGCCGCAGCCGTAAAATTTGGTCGACGCTTTCAAATACATACATAGTATGTACATACATATCTTTGTGAATATATGTGTTATTTTAATACCATAACTTTTTTTCTGTTTAAAATTGCATCACAAAACTAAATTAATTAGTTATTCCTTCTTTAACAATGTCAAATACTTATTGGAAACTCATTTGCAAAGTCAGTCCTGAGTTACGATCTCAAGAACTCAGCATTAAATCGATATTTTGCGCAAGATATTTAGTGCTGTTGAGAATTTAGCAAAGAGATGTGTTCTTATTTGTCTAATTTGTCTATTTGTCAGTCGTCGATTAGTCGTTTCAGTCATGTTGCAGGCCTTTAAAACCCAATGATTTGCGAATAATTGAAAAACATCAATATTTACCAAACGCAACTAACTGAACAGTTTTGCTTGTCACTGTTAATATATATATATGTACGATGTTTTTGGTTTCCTGCTTGGTTGCTAAGTCACTCATTCTGTCACTGATTTAATCTGCTGCCTCTCGTCGGTTGGTCGGTATATCTGTCTGTTTGTCTATCTGTCTGTCTGTCTGTCTGTCATTCTCTTTGTTGTTTAGTCATTTAAACCGATTGGGGTTCTACACATAAAAAATATATTGTACGATAAATGGCAGCCAGTTTTAAATTGCTTAATGCTTTATTTGGAATACATACTTTCAAAAAAATGAACAAAAGACAAGGTTCAAACATAGAACAGAGAGAGAGAGAGAGAGAGCGTCAGCTCCACAACACATCATGCAGTAAAGGCAAATGTTAGTTAGAGATGTATGTACTCGAACGTGCTATAACACAAGTACATTAATGGGCAGATTTTCATACTGAATTAAGACTGATAAATTTAAACGCCCATCCGGTTAATGGCCTTTCTCTTTATGGCTAGTTCTATGGTTTTACTGTATGTATCCATACACACAGTTGATGTTGGAACCATTAATTTAAATTTGTATAGCTTCTTTTCAGGTTTTATATCTGAGATAAATTTTAAATTCCCTTTACAGCTTCAAAAATGCTGATAGGTTTTCAAGGTAACTGAACACAACATGTCACGGTCTTAATATGTACCCTAGAAGTTGGGTTGTCTGTTCAAGATATTATTTACTTTTACATTTATATAAATACCTATATAAATATATAGACACCATTCCATTTCCTCTGTATATGCATACATAAATATTTAATAATGTTATAGTACTCGTATATAGTAAGCAGAGAAATATCCTTCTTTTTGGGCAATGTTTTTTTAGGGGTTGTTGGCTGACTGACTGTCTGGCTGGCAGGCGGCCTGTACTTTTGTATATAGCAAAGGCATCCTTCTGATTTAATTTGTCAGAGCTATGGGTGTTTTGAAATACAATTAAGATTCTGTGTTGTTGGTTGACTTGTTTGATAATTTATGCAAAAATATTTTTTTGTTCGGAGTGAAAAATTATCGATTTTTGTTGTCGAGTTTTTGGTGTAGTTTGTTAATGGCGTGAAAAATGTGTTCTATAATTGTATAAACTGATATATATGGGCACTTAATTTCGTTGGAAATATAATGTAAGGAGAATATATATTGATGATTTTTTAACCTGTAATTAAAAGAAAACCTTTTAGAGTCCCATTGTCTGAAATATGATAGATCTGGGCCCTATACCACAAACAAGTTATCAAATTTGCACTACGCACTTGGCAAATTGCATTTTTTCCACAATATTCTTTGCAAATCTCATTTTGCACTAAGGCAATTTTTGCAGAGATAATGCTCTCTTTGTTAAGACTATAAGCTTTTTGTAAAGTATTTGCTCTCTCCTGCAAAGTAAGTGCGCAAAGTGTTCTACAACACATTTAATTATCTTTGCATTTCTGTCTTATCACAAAGAGAACTTTGCATTGCTAAATACAACTTATTAAAATGAGACGCAAAATAAAAATGAGGCAAACATTTTACTGCCGTATTCATAAAAAAAGTAGGTTTGAAGTGTGCTTTTATACAAAATTTTCATACAAAATTTTCTTAAAGTACATTTGAAGTCTACTTTAATTTTGTATGAATAAGGGCATTAGTGTTACATGTTATTACACAGAAAAAATTATTGCCCGACAAATTTTAATTAAACTTTTAATTGAGTCTTAATTGATTTTTAATTAAAATTTTAATCATATCAATTAAATTTTTAATTGAAAAATAATTTTCAAGTGATAAAAATAATTTTCAATTAAATAATATAATATTTTTTTTAATTAAAACTACTTTTAATTAAATTTTTACAAAATATTTTAGTTGATACTACAAATTCCTTCATGGGTTCACTTTCAATTAAATGTTTAATTAAATATACGAATATTTTAATTGAAAATCAATTTTAATTTTTCTGTGTAAAGAAAAAAAATACATTTTATTTGCTAGTTTTTAAAACAATAAAGTAGAAATATTATTGTTAATATTTAGAACATGGTAATTAATTTAGACACGGGGATCTTTCTTTATTTTTTTATTTTTAATTCTGCGCCATGTTTTTTGTGGCAACGTTTTAAAGCCAATTCAGCAGGATTATCGGTATTCGGTTCGGATGACGGTGATATCATCTAGTTTTTCATTCCTTAACCACTTACACCCAAAACAACAACATCCGGAAATGTACTCTAGCCATTGTTAAATCTTTGGCTTACAGACGAATTTAATAAAAGTAATACAGCTTGTAAAGCGTGATTGATTTTACAGTTCCCTACTTTTTAAAGAAAAAAAAAAACATAGAAAATTCAAATTTAATGAGGAATGTTTATTATCACTTGTAGGATCATTCTTTGGCATTTATTTTTTGAAGATTATGTCTATCAAATGTTGGCCGTGGCTACGTCGCAGATGATCTATCCGTTGAGTCCAATTTTCAATGACTCGTTCGAGCATTTCGACTGGTAACTGGCGAAAGACACGCGTGATGTTTTCCTCCATGGCCTGAATCGAAGCGAGTTTGTCCGCATAAACTTTAGACTTTACATATCCCCACAGGAAAAAGTCTAACGGTGTGATATCACACGATCTTGGTGGCCAATCGACCGTCCAAAAACGTAAAATTATGTGCTCACCGAAATGTGCTCTCAATAAATCCATTGATTGATGCGATGTGTGGGAAGTGACGCCGTCTTGCTGAAATCAAATGTCGCCGAGATCACGAGCATCAATTTCAGGCATCAAATAGTCGGTTATCATGGCACGATAACGGTCGCCATTGACGGTTACGTTCGCACCGGCATCATTTTTAAAAAATAATGGACCGATGATTCCACCGGCTATATTTTCTTGACAGCGTGCTGGACGTGGTCTATTCGGTCGAATATTATCCAATAATGAATGCTGGGTCTCAAAATGGGCGATGGTGTTGCGAATACTACGCTCAGATGGCCGATTATGTTGACCATAAGTTGAGCGAAGTGCACGAAACACATTCCTCACAGAACGTGAATTTTCGTAATAAAGTTGAACGATTTGTAAACGTTGTTCAGGCGTAAGTCTCTCCATTATGAAATGCCAAACAATAATAAACAAAAATAACATGACAGGATGACACGACTCACACATGATCTGTCAAAAAAGGCTATTGAAAAAAGTATCTCTACTTGAATCACCCGTCATTTACACTGTAAAATGTGTTGTCTAGCCCGCATTTCATTATCACATACAATGAGTGGTGAATGCTGGTCCACATATCCTACATCGTGTAATGTACGCGCATAAATTTTAATGATTGTGCCAATTGAATTCACCCATCATACATACATACATGAGGATTATTTGTGTCGAATTTCAACTTCATAGTGATTTCTATAAGAGATTTATGAGAATGTTACTTTCGGAAGTGGATTTTATATGACGGCTTTGGTCAAATTTGGACTGATGCAAACAAAATTTCGTTTAATGAATGTCCTTATCATGAAAATTATTCTTAACAAATGTTGTATGAATTTTATGTACCACAGTGTCAAATTCCGGGAAGTCATTTGTATGAGGGGTATGAGAAATCGTGGACCAATTGTTAATATTTAAAACAAGATTTATGAAGAAAACAACCAAAAATATGCTGGTTGCCTGAAACGTTAGTTTATAACTCGGATGTTGAGAACAATTTTATTGTTCCGAGTATTTTATTCGAATCTCTATCGTGCCTGAATAGAACATAGAGGCGAACGGACATGGCTAGATCGTCTTAGGATCTGTAAAGACCAAGAATTTACAGTAGCTATTAGCTTATTTTATGCTAATTTTATTTTTATTTCTTATTTTTCTTTTTCTTTTTAAAGCTCCATTAAAAGGAAACTAACAGAAACTTAAAAAAGAAATTGGTGTCATTTAAAAGAATTTCACTTGGCAAAATATTCGACTACTCTGCCAGTAGCGCTTTTTTAGATTGTTTTTGTTGGAAATTTTGTGTTTCCTTATGTTGATTTCTAAAATTGACCATAAATTTTCTATAACATTAAGATCTTGATGACTGTGGTGTAGTGTCATCTTATGTGGGCAGTTATATATGTATATATATATATTGTTATAACCATCATGCTTCACTGTTGCCTCAACTCTTTGTTGAGTTCTGCCAAACATACGACATGCCATCTGGACCGAATATGTTAAACTTGGATTCATCGGCGAAGATGACCGAATTCCAAAATGCAGATACCTTGCGAACATGTTCTTTGGCGAAATTTGGCAATTTCGGAAATGATTTTAAACCAATGTTTTATCGCTGTACACGATCTCATTTCAACTATTTTGAATTGACACTTGACGTTACAAAATCGAACTCACAATTCAACAGAAAATATTGATAGAAGTAGAAAAAAAATAAAATAAAAACGAAAACCAAGAATTTATAGATTAATTATTATTTCATAATCGAACTGTTAATTTTTACTTCTTGATAATTTTAGTTAGGCTCGAGTTCATTAAATTTAATTTTCATTAAATTATTTTTACTGAAGTTAGGAATTACAACTTGAAACATTTTTTATTATTAAAAATTTTGATAATTTTTCTTGAATTTACATATGTTTCGAGAAATCCCACTTTCTCTCATCAGAATTCTTTGCGTTCTACCACATGCACCACTGCGGTGCCGGCCAGTCAACAGACAAACATCAATCCTTTAACCAGTGTTAGTTCTGGTAGTTCGAAGTTTTTGCTGTAATTATCATTCTTTATTAATTTCTATTCATAGTTGTTTTTTCCTTTTTTCTTCAGTTTTTTCGTATTTATGTCATGTTTTTGTTTACAAGCCATAATGTTTACATGTTGTACAAAAGTGTACAAGAAACATAATAAACAAAAACAAATGTATTCAAGTTTTCGAGACGAAGTCTTGACATGAATACGAAAAAACTGAAGAAAAAAGGAAAAAAACAACTATGAATAGAAATTAATAAAGAATGATAATTACAGCAAAAACTTCGAACTACCAGAACTAACACTGGTTAAAGGATTGATGTTTGTCTGTTGGCTGGCCGGCACCGCAGTGGTGCATGTGGTAGAACGCAAAGAATTCTGATGAGAGAAAGTAGGATTTCTCGAAACATATGTAAATTCAACAACCCAGGTTCGATCCCCAGTCAAGAAAAATTATCAAAATTTTTAATAATAAAAAATGTTTCAAGTTGTAATTAGTAGATGAAGAAAGGGGGTTTGATATCGATGAAAATGAAAGGGGGTTTGATATCGATGAAAATGAAAGGGGATTTGATTTTTACTCAAAATTTACGATGAAAATGAAAGGGGATTTGATTTTTACGATGAAAATGAAAGGGGATTTGATTTTTACGATGAAAACGAAAGGGGATTTGATTTTTACAAAATTTTCCATTGTTTTAAAAAATTCTTATCGCACACATTTTTTTTCCACGGTGATTCCTCTTTGCTGTTATTTTCATGCCTATGGAAAAATTTTTTAAATGTTAAAAAATTATTTTAGCAAAGATAATGAGATGAATGGTGGAAGACTAAATCTTAAATCGAGTAAGACATCCGGCACAATTTTTAAAGAAAGACTATTTACACAGTTTTCGTTGTGATTTTAGAAAATAAGATATACTTGTCTGGAATTATAGACGGCGACAACACCACATATTGTTTAGTTTATGAAAAAATAATAACATAATCAAAAAAAAAACAAAAAATGATAAAACATTTCTGGATTTATAGACGTTGACGAATCCTCATATCACAACATACTTATAATAAATTTTTTCTAAATATTTTAAACAAATATGTATAAATACTCAGTTTTTAAAACAGTAACTATTCAGTAGAAGTCAAACATTCAATTGCAAATAAAAAGAAATATGACCTCCACAATGACGAACCGGGATATTTTAGCCGCCTTCAACAAATTGAGGAGCAAACCATACTGCTCCGTAAAGGAGTAAGCCGTATAAGGTTCTTAGGATGTTTCGTCACAACAACAAATATGGAAATGTTGTGATGGCAGAGTTAGAGAAGTGGATGCTATACCTTCCAAAAAGATATAACGCTTTGGAAGATGCTGCTATTGAGGGGATCTCTGAGGAGCAATTTCTGTTGAGCAAAAAGACGGATATAATAACTGGGAACTATATCATTGAATTAGAAGAGATTGCTGGATATGGAAAATCTATAGAAGCAGATTATGATGATGATGATCAGATGTTTATCCCCAACGCACAACCCTACTTTGGTTGGGGAAGTAGTAAAAAAGCGAAACATTAATTATCTATTAGAATATAGTATTTTATAATATAATAATAATTATAATAATAGAAATAATATAAATAATAAAAAATATATAAAACAAAAACTAATATTTTTTTTTATATATAGAACAAATTTTAAAATTTACTATTCTTATTAGCATAGCTGTTTTGAAATGATGTCTCGCATAAATATTATACAATTTTTAAAGGATTTTGATGGATATATATTTTATTTAGAGCATCTGGAATTAATCAAACATTTTCTAAAGTTAATAGATGAAAGTGAAAAAAATAATTATATACTACATAGTAAATGCGGATTTATAAGTTGCTTACAAGAATATGCTAAAGTGATTCCTGAACGATATGAAATAAAGTTTGAAAAGCAAAAGAAAATGGTTGAAGACTTAATAAAAAAATATTATTTATTATCAAAATACTTTTATAATATATGAAAATTAAATAAAAAGCATTTTTTAAAAGAGTTTTGTTTGTATTTATTTATTTTTATTTATTTTTTTTTTTGTTATATAGAAATTTTAAACACAAGTGTCCACAATTAAAAGTATTATATTGTTGTTTTCGCTTATGATTGTATTTGATGTTTTTACCCAAATATTTTATGATTTCCAACGGTGGTTGTAAATTTCCAAAACTATCAAAATATTCCAAATCATTATTGTTTTTATAATATGCTACCCAATGAGTGCCACTACCAGTTGAAGAATCCAAATTAACTATTCCACACTCTGCTTGTTTAGATTGTTTTGGAAGCATATCTCGCATAAATAAGCCTCTAAAATTAGGAATATTTCTATTAGCAAACTTCATGATATCTGCATCTGTAAGTGGTCTGTTGGGTAGCATATTTAATAGTTTTTTGAATTTTTACAAATTATACCATAACCTCTCTTGTATGGTTTAAGATATAGTCCTTTTCCCATGGCAATAGATTCCATTGCTTTATTGTGACGTGTAGATTCATCTAATTTTTTCTTAGCATTTTTAGCAGAGGTAACAGCTTTTGCAATTCATGTAGCTCCCGAAGTTATACTGCCTAATGCTCCAAGTGCAGTTAAAATTGGAATAAGTGGTAAGAATCCACCAGTTTTGGGAAGTTTTATAATCCGTGGAACAATGACATTATGTTTATTTCCTTTAAATGATTTATTAATAACTTTGTGAGCAATTTTAATAGCATCTTGTATATCCTGAGGTTTCTCTTTCTTCAACATATTGGTAGCAGTTTTAATAGTTTTCAAAAACAGTTTTTTTATTACAGAGCTGTTTTTTGTTTTGGAGTCCCATACCAAATTTTGTTTTTGTCTTCATTGCATTGGTCACTATATATGCACTTGGCTTTTCACCAATACT
This sequence comes from Bellardia bayeri, assembly GCA_950370525.1. Classification (NCBI taxonomy): domain Eukaryota; kingdom Metazoa; phylum Arthropoda; class Insecta; order Diptera; family Calliphoridae; genus Bellardia; species Bellardia bayeri. Next base: position 75,681,149 of record OX493267.1, read on the forward strand.
ACTATCTTTTGCTAAAACTCTTTCCCAAGCTCTTTCAGTTAATATTTTGTCAGCTTGATTGCGTTCTGTTGAATCATTACTTTGCGAATAAGCTATATCATGTTCTCTACAAGCAGAATCTAATGGATTAATACCTTTATCTCCTCTAGCTAAACGTTTTTTTAGTTTTGTTCCTGGTCCACAAAATTGATATCCTGGTATATGAAGCTCTATTGGTAAAACGTCGATTAAATTATTTAATATACCATGTCCTCTCATAACTTTTTTTGAAATGAATAAAATATTAATGTGTAACATCTTATATATACTTTGACAAACAAAAAAAAATATTAGTTACCAAAATGCGTTTAATAAAACAAGACAAAAATATTTCCGTGAGAAACATGGACTTTTCTACTGATGCAAACACAAAACTACGTCATAGTAGTTTATTACCGAACAACATTAGGGCTCTAATTGTTGGTCCATCTAATTGTGGGAAGACTAATGTTATGCTTAGTCTCATTGAAAGTCCGAACGGTTTAAACTTTGAGAACATATATTTATATTCAAAATCGCTCTATCAACCAAAATATCAGTACTTGGAAAAACTTATGGCACCTATAACAGGGATGGGATATTTTACATTTAGTGATAATGAGAGTGTTATACCGCCTGATGAAGCCAAAAATAATTCACTAATGATATTCGATGATGTTGCTTGCGAGAAACAAAATAATATACGATTATATTTTTGTATGGGTCGCCACAGAAATGTTGATTCTTTTTACTTATGTCAAACATATACAAGAATTCCTAAACATTGGATTCGAGATAACGCAAATATGATAATTATGTTCAAACAGGATGAATTAAATATGCGTCATGTTTATAATGATCACGTTGGAACAGATATGGCATTTGAAAAATTTTATGATATGTGTCGTGAATGTTGGCAAGACAAATTTGGCTTTTTAATAATTAGCAAAGATAATGAGATGAATGGTAAAAGATATAGAAAATATTTTGATAACTTTATTCAATTATAAATGCTGTTCATGAGCTGTTCAAAGCTGTTCATGAGCCGTTGAAAGCTGTTCATGAGCTGTTCAAAGCCGTTCATGAGCCGTTGAAAGCTGTTCATGAGCTGTTCAAAGCTGTTCATGAGCCGTTGAAAGCTGTTCATGAGCTGTTCAAAGCCGTTAATGAGCTGTTCAAAGCTGGTCATGAGCTGTTCAAAGCTGTTCATGAGCCGTTGAAAGCTGTTCATGAGCTGTTCAAAGCTGTTCATGAGCCGTTGAAAGCTGTTCATGAGCTGTTCAAAGCCGTTCATGAGCCGTTGAAAGCTGTTCATGAGCTGTTCAAAGCCGTTAATGAGCTGTTCAAAGCTGGTCATGAGCTGTTCAAAGCCGTTCATGAGCTGTTGAAAGCTGGTCATGAGCTGTTGAAAGTTGATCCAAAAGCAGATAATAGTTGAATAAAAAGAATTTGCAAAACAGTTTTACCATTATTACTATTATTAACTTGCAAGCAACGGTGTTGATCTGATCTCCCAGAGCTATATTAAGATGAATGAACAACTACTTAAAGAATTAATAAAGACTCGGTCTGTTTTAAAACAAAAATATCGAAGTTTAAAAGTTAGTGAAACTGAAAACGACGAGAGATTAGCAAAAATATTTAAGCCAATAACTGAACCATTAAAAGAACTTGTGAAAAATAACAACACTCAATATGATAAACCTAAAGCAGAAAATATTTACACTCAAAACAATTCTTTCGATTTCAATAATATGTTGTCTAAAGTAGAAACGAGTACTCCTAAGAAAGACATACAACTTAAAGATGATGAAAACAGTAACGATACAAACAGTGTAGATTCGACATTTAAATCAACTAATAATTCATCTAATGTTATTGACGTATCATTACTGCAGAAAAATAAATTGCTTGATACCATGGTGAAATTAAATACAAGGTGACAGCATAGCGCCAGCTGATTATTTTTTGCTCTGTTCATGGTGAAATTGATAATGTCAAAAAGTATTGTTTACAAATAGTCAAAGTTTATATAAAAACGTTACAAAATTATTTTGTTTTTGAAAAATTGAGTTTTTTCGCCGTTTTATCTGCGTAAAATAGCTTAAAAGTTTTAAAAAAAAACTATATTATATTAAATAGTGTGTTTGTTTTTTGAGTTGTTTTACTAAAAGTGTTAGTTTTTTTTTCTGTAAAATAAATGTTAAGATTCCTCTTTAAAAATGATTTTTTTTTTTGCTGCAGAAAAATGCGTTGTTGCATCTTATGCCGTAAAAAAGGAGTAGCTGGAAGTGGTACTTTCCGACATTATATCTGCGGGAATTCGTTGTTTGTTAATGGCCAACGCTATGCCAATAGTGTAGCAGCAAAACAAAACAACAATGCATAGTGTTGTGCCTTTAGGGCTATCATGCCCAACAGCATTTCGAGTGTCATCCGAAGTTAATCCATCAGAGAAACCTTCACATGGCTTACATTTATTTTCCATGGAAGAATTTTCGAATACTGCAGCTTCAAAGTGTCATGGGCAAATTCAGAGAGAAAAAGAATCTCAAACTGAGAAGTGATAAACATTATCAATAATTTCATTAATGTACTTATTTCTTTTTTGTGCCTTTTATATATATACATAATTAAATTATATAATAATATAATTAATTATATTAATAAATTATCTATTTTATTATATTTTGAAGAGCCTCTAATATTGCTTTTGCTGTTTCACTTTTAGTCCTTCAATTTTTGATACAGTATCAACAAATTATCAAGAAAAAATTCGCCAATTGGAAGCTGAAAATAAAGATTTAAAATGTAAGCTCCTTCAAGCAAATTTAGCGCTTGATCCTATGCGGAAAATATTTACAGAAGGTCAGATGCGAAGAAGGTCAACGTTGAACACTATTTTTATGTACCACCACATTTTCGCCCAGTGACAACTTGACCAAACTAGATACATATTATTTTTGTGGAAGATATACATCTGTTTCAGTTCGACAATGCCCATATCAAGTACTAAGGGGTATGTCCAACGATTTATGATGTCGTTGCTGACAATTTGATAAGTCAGCCAATTGTTCACCTTTCGAGCATACTGTTCGCGTGGCAAGAGGGAAACACAGATACGACTGTCTAGAATTTCCTCATTAATCAAAATGCCCCGAACAAAATCATCACGAGTTTCGAAATTGTTTAAGAAAATAAAATAAACAATTTTTCACTACTATTGTTTTCTGTTTTTATCCATGTTTGTATGTTTGGTTTCTTTATTTTATGCCAGATGTTTTTGACAGTAACGAAAGTATTACACAAACAAAAATGCCTGTTGTTCTTGCCTTGTTGTAATTGTTGTAGCAATGCTGTCACCTTGTATTTAATTTCACCATGCTTGATACAACATATGGTCCACATAAAAACTCATATAATGTTTGGAAGTTTGGTAATAGTGATATAGAAATAAATGAAGAAAAAATTACCATTGGAAATCAAAATTGGGCCATTACACCAGGCTTGATTCAATTATTGTTTCATAAAGAACCAACAAATTATGAACCATTTGTGTTGGATATTTATAAAAATATTTTGATTAAAACCAATGCGCACAAAAGACAATTTAATTCAAAAAATCAAATTAAGGGCACTAAGAGCAAAAAGTACAACACTATTATAAAAAATTTATTTAAGGATGAAATTTCTATAACACCAAAAAGATCATTAAGATCACAAACGCATAAAGGAAACGGAATGATTATGAAAGTCAATAATGAAAGACCCAACTATATATACTGGAACGATCCTAATGAATTAGTAGATCGACTTAGACTATTGGTTGCATCGGAAGGCGCGGGCCACAATAATCATCGCAATGAAATTAATTCAATTTTAGAGGAATTGCAAGAGGAATTGTTTATTATGGTTTTTGTACACTTTTGTACAACATGTAAACATTATGGCTTGTAAACAAAAACAAATGTATTCAAGTCTTCAACTATGAATATAAATTAATAAACAAATGATAATTACAGCAAAAGCTTCGAACTACCAACTAACACTGGTTAAAGGATTGATGTTTGTCTGTTGGCTGGCCGGCACCGCAGTGGTGCATGTGGTAGAACGCAAAGAATTCTGATGAGAGAAAGTGGGATTTCTCGAAACATATGTAAATTCAACAACCCAGGTCCGATCCCCAGTCAAGAAAAATTATCAAAATTTTTAATAATAAAAAATGTTTCAAGTTGTAATTCCTAACTTCAGTAAAAATAATTTAATGAAAATTAAATTTAATGAACTCGAGCCTAACTAAAATTATTAAGAAGTGAAAACCAAGAATGCTATCGGTACAATAGAAATTGACTGTATTTTTTGTTTTTTCAATTTTAATATACATATTAAAATTTACATTTTTATGCAATAAATTATTTATGTTAGACTATAATATTTTTGCTTTTAAATGATTTCTTATTTAAGTTCCTGTTAGTTTTCTTTTGATGAATCCTTGAAACCGAAAAATTCATTGCATAAAATAAGCTGTGAGCCACTGTATATTCTTTTTGGTTATTACCAACATTTCGATGTGTTACAAACGGAATGACATAATTAATATACACTCAATATAAGTAATTGGAGGTGGGTATACAAATATATACAGGTAAATTGAAAAATTGTTAGCAAAAGGTAAATTGTCAGTTCAGACGACTGTAAGAAAGCTAACAATTTCATTGTCACACAATGAATTTATCTGTCAACCGAAATTGTTTTTCCAAAATGTTATTAATGCACTCTGTTTGTTTATTTATGTATACACAGAGTTGCATTTAGATATAATTTCTATGACAATACTGCCATTGGCAGATGCAAAAACTTTGCACATATGAAAATGAAGAGTGTTTGACAATTTGTGTTAAATGTCTGACAATATTTTTGTCTTGCAATGTACTGAAAATGCTTTTTCTTACAACGTTGGAAGACAAAAATTTTGAACCTTAAATACTATGAAAATATTTTTGTTATTAATAATAAATAGGTATATACTGTATGTACATATATAATATGTAAATAATAAATATATACATATGTATATGGCCCAATTTCAAAAAAAAAAAAAACGTACACAACGTGTTTTGTTTTGCTTATTTTTTAAGTTTTTTCAATTCGCCTGTAAGAGTGGCCAATTTATGTAGAAATTGATGAAGAATCCGGCGGTACTTTTAGGCTCTCAAAAAAATCAATATTTTTGGATTTGTTTTTAGGTTTTCTATGATTTCTATCTTGAGCGACACACACCAATATGTATAAAAAAATTGCTAAAAATGCAAAAATATTTGAAATTCAAGCTTACTACGATGTTCTTTTGTTTCTCAAGATTGACTTTTGCGAAAATCATCTTTTCGATTATAAACAAAAAATCACGCTTCAACTTGATTTTTAATTTTTTTTAAAAAGTGACTAGTTATTTTAAAATTTTAAGATGAAAATATGTTAATTTTTGTTTAAAAAAAGCCTTGAACTTAGAGGTTATTTGCAAAGTAATAGGCTTGTAACAATGTATTTAAAGAAACTGCAATTATAAGCGTTTTAAGGGGAAAAATCTAAGTGTGACGCTCAAGATATTTTGTGACGATCAAGAGATTTTGTTGCACGTAAACAAGAAATAATGCCAAATCTTAAGTTTAACGAAAAAAAGTTTATTCGCTTATAAAAAGAAAATCAAAAAAAAAAAATTATTCAAAAAACAAAAATTTTCATACAAAACTAAACATGTACATATTCTTTGATGTCTTTAACAAAAATGAAAAAAAAGAAGTAATTCTTGAAGAAACTTATACACATATGTAAACATTTGCACAAAACAATAACTTAACTTACTTTAATTTATAAATTTTCATTCGAATTCTTATTCTGAATCTGTGTAAACTGCATGAAATGACAAGCAGTTTTTTTTTTTTCATTCTCATTTATTTTTACCACTTTCGAATTAAGTTTGTGGCAAAAACAGAATCAGTCAGTAACAATAAAAATTAAACCCAAATATACTTTCTGCTTTCTTTTATATTCGTCATTACGCGCTTTATCGAGCTTTATTTTCTCTCGATATCGCCGTGCTCTTTCAGCCGCCGTTAATGTGTGTTGTTTTACTCTTGAAAATTAAAAAATAAAATCAAAATTAAGCATTTTAAGCTATGAAGCAATATATTTCAAAAGTGATGCTCATGAAATATTTGCCTATTTTGGTTTTTTTTCGTAGGCAATTTATTTCTCAAATTCACAAATTATAAAAAAAAGAGTTCAAACCATGTAAACAATGATTGTCAACTTCAATTTTTTACATTTAATATATTCACTTTTAAAAAAATTAGCGTAACGCTCAAGAAACTACGCAAATTCACACTTTTTAAAAAAAACATTTTTTTCGCTTTTTCACTTTTGTAATAATTAAAGTTTATACTTTTCTTACGTTATTTAAACTTGAAATTGAAAACTAGTAATATTACTTGATTTATGAAAGAGTGACGCTCAATGCAAATTGTGGGGACAACCCTTCTTTGCAATGCCAAATTCGCACTAATTAAATTTTGAGGACTATAGCAAATTAAAACACAAGAAAGAAACACAATAATTCGAATACTTTTATTAAATGTTGCATATATACTTTTTTCTTGATTTTATTTACTAAAAATTCTAACGGGGGACACATGCTTTTGTATGGAAGCAGTCAGAGGGAGAATCAAAACACCATTCTGAATAAACAAAAAAACAAACATACAAATTTGAGAATTACGTTTTTTTTTTGTTTTTGTTTTTTTTTACCTAAAATAGTAGTGTAAAGTGCGGGGACACAAAAATTGCGTTTTTTATATATATGTATGTATGTATGTATATACTACAATCGGAAATTTCCAATACCAAAAGAAAGTAAATATGTATTAAATTGTTTAAAAATTCTGATTATATAACAGTGATTTTTGTTGTTTCAGAGGTTTTTTCATTAATTTATATGTACATATTTGGTTTTTAATATTTTATAATTTATAAGATAAATGAAAACGAATGAAAATGATTCATAAGATAAATGAAAACGAAGTAAAAAATTATTAGGCAATTGGTAACTCTTGTTTCTATTATCAATACCATGGTGCAAATATACAAGGTGAGTGCAGTAGCCCAGCTGACTGACTTTGTTTACAATTTACTTATGTCAAAAGTAATACTTTTTCAAGTATTTTTGACAGTAGTACATTATTTTACACAAACAAAATGCCTGTTGTTTCTGTTTTGTGTTGTATTTGTTGTCGATTTGCATTCACCTTGTATAGTTGCACCATGATCAATACCTAACACCTTAACCAGCTGATATTTCTTTATTTGTTGAATTGAATTGAACTGTCAAATTGTTCTCATGTTTGTTATTGCAAAAAAAAAAAAAAAAAAAAAAAAACCACAGAACCGGCCTTTTTTTATAAAAAAAAAAATAAATAAAATGCCTGTTTTTATTGTTATTGTAAATGTTGTTATTTAAACAACACAAATAATCACATATTTTTAATTTGTTTACGAATAAGATATGAAAAAAGAACAGAAAAAACAACTTGTATGTTTTCGCTCAAGCATTAAACACATTCGAGACAGCAGGCTACACGAGTGCAAATGCCGCTGGGTACTTATGCCGCCCTGTAGCCAGCTACTTAATTATTTTGAAAACGACAGCTACATAGTCAGCAGCTGATCCCAAAATCTGAAGTTTTAATAAAAATAAATTTGTTCTTCGAATTTTTTAAATAACATAATGGCTGAAGAGAATTTTGTTATTTTGATAGAAGCTATTACTAAAATACAAAAAAAAGTAAACAAAAACATTAAACAATAATAAATCTTAAACAATAAAACACTTACAAACATTAATCAAACAAAACAATGAAAATTTAAATAGCTGTTGTAGTAATCCATTTATATTTCAGTGGTACCACTTAAGGCTTTTATTTTTTTAAAGTAGCGTTTTATTTATGAGGCATGAAAAACATTGTACATGATTCCAGGCTTACTAATTAACTTCACTCATTTTTTATTAATATAAAATATAATATTATTGACACATTTAACAACTCTTTATGAATAAATGATCATAACAGTTTTTATTTTGCTTTTTATTTTATTTAATTTGCTTTACAAAAATACAAATTAATTTAATTTGACAGCGACGAAAATATCAGCATGGACAACAACCTGCAGTCGTGTTGCCTGCTGTCGTCAATATAGTCAATCTCATATAAACGTGTTTATTATTTTTTGACATATTGTAGTCGGTAGCCTGCTGTCTCGAATGTGTTTATAGCTCTTGGAAAATAAACTTCACCACAAAACGAACTGTTGTCGTGTTTACCAGTGCAGCTAAAATTCAACTAAATTCATGTAGCAGTACGAAAATTGTAAATTATGTTGTATAAAAACAGGAATGATAATACTTTGTACTTTTTTTCAGTGCAATTTGTACATTTTTGGTAATTTAGTAAATAATAACGTAACTGAAATTTGACTTAAGCTATGAATAGATAGATCATACAATGTTGTCAGCTCTAGTAATTTGCTAACAATGTTCTGGCATTGAAAAATTGTTAGCAAAAGGTAAATTGTCAATGCTTTTTCTTACAACGTTGGAAGATAAAAATTTTAAGTTCACAAGGTTGTTAGATATTTTCTGAACATTTTTTGGACAATGTTGTAAGATCTGACAACCGTCTATACAAGGCTTTTCTCGGCTACTTTCAGTTGAAATGGTTGGTCCTAAAAAAAAATTCATTTTTCTAAAAAATTATGCAATTGTTAATACATACTGTCAAATATCTGTGGTGAACTCCCACAAGTATTTTGAATCTACACAGCTAAAATATTATCACCCCTATCGTGAATAAAAATTCCCCATGAAATTTGTTCCCTTTTCACATTTTCCTATTAAAATTCAATGTTAAAAAATAAAAGGGAACGAATTTCATGTGGAATTTTTATTCACGATAGGGGTGTATATGTATTTTATATTAATAAAAATGAGTGAAGTTTATTAGTTTAGTTTATTTTTCATAGAAAAAAAACGCTACTTTAAAAAAATGAAAGCCTTAAGTGGCACCACTGAAATATAAATGAATTGCGTCAACAGCTGTTTATATTTTCATTGTTTTTGATTAAAGTTTGTAAGAGTTTTACCTCCTTATTCAAAAACGATTATTAAATTTAACAAACGTTTATTAAGCAAATGTTTATATGCAAATCAGTCTTAATAAACGTTTGTTAAATTTAATAATCGTTTTTGAATAAGGGGTTATTGTTTAAGATTTATTATTTTTAATGCTTTTATTTACTTTTTTGTTTGTATTTTAGTAATAGCTTCTATAAAATCAACAAGATTCTCTTCAGTCATTATGTTATTTAAAAAATTCGAAGAACAAATTTATTTTTTTATTAAAACGTCAGATTTCGGGATCAGCTGCTGACTATGTAGCTGTCGTTTTCAAAATAATTAAGAAGCTAGCTACAGGGCGGCATAAGTACCCAGTGGGATTTGCACTCGTGTAGTCTGCTGTCTCGAATGTGTTTAATGCTTAAGTACGTGTGAAGAGAGTAATATGTATTATTCTGAGTTGCGTATCTAGTTCTATTCTATGGTTTTAGGGTTTAGAATCTAAATATAGAATCTAGAGTGCGGTCAGATTAAAATATCGCCGCTGTATTCGCCACTTTAACTTTTTCTTAACATCAACTACGATTTCTATCACCTTCATGGAGTCATTATGTTAACCCCATTGAAAAATACTGGAGTCATCTCGATGCCAACTTAAAAAACGACACATTTCGTGAAAACCAGTGCTAAGCGAATTCTTGCAGAGCAAGGGGAAAAGTAGGATCCCCATTTCTCGTAAAGTTGTGGAATGTACGCCTACAGCAAGTTAGTAATAGTTATCTTATGAAATACGTTTTCGATTTGAAAACGCCAAAGACAAACGAAAACGCTAGAAATTTCGCTATTTCAAACCGCTAGTGTACACTAAAGCGATCTGGCTTATTTTATTTTAACTGCACTTTTAACACAAAATGAAATGATACACAATTTAAATTTAATATGTTTTCTTTTTATGTAAACTAAAGCTTGTAACATTTTTCCACGATTTTAATTAAAAATATGCAATTTAAAAATTTTCTTTGAGTTTGTCAATTGTCTGTTTCAATTGCTTACTTTTGAACTAGCGATTTGTGCAAACAGCTGATCAACTTGATTTTCGAAAAATAATATAATGCATTTTATTTTGATATTTATTTGTTTACGTTATATAATGACAAAACATCTGTTTTTATTGTTCGAACATAGCTTCGAAAAATGGCAAAACGCTAGCAAATCGTAGCGATTTCAGAACAGGCCAAAATGCGTTTTTAAAACTGTATGCCCATTGTCTGAAATATAATGGATCAGAGGTCTTTTGTTATTAATATGCTTATTTGCAATGTTATTTCCAATTTAAAATTGTCTTATGTTTTCTTATGTTCAGAAATGTGACTGATCACAAATCGAGCTTTTTTTTTACAAAGCTTTTGATGAATTTGAATTTGTAATGAGAAAACTGTGTGATTGAATTTATTTTTTCCAAATAAACTCTTTTTTGTCGTTTGCATGAAAGATACATTTTTGATCAGGTGTATGAGTGATCATAGATCGAGCTTCTTTTTTTTTAACTTGAAAAGTTATTATTGAATAAAGATTGATCAGTCATCGTGTGCTCGTTCTCGATAAACGCTTAATTACAAAGTTATACATTTTACAGGACCGAGTTTTGGTCTAAAATATAAGTGATCACAGTTCAGGCTTCTATTCTCGATTAAAAAGTTATTGACAAATTTAAATTTTTATGTTGGTGTCTTGTCAATGCTTTGATATGTTTGCAAATGGTTTTATTGTCAAATATCCTTAACTTTCATGATGATCTGGTCTAAGCAACCAGTGATATACGCATAGGAACTACGTTTATCCACTAATGAATTTCAATGTCGGTTTGAAAATGGAGTCTTGATGCTTGAGTGTTTTTAATTCTCAATCGCTCTATGGTTTTATTGTAGCTTTTGGGAAAAGGTTTCCTGGCAACCACTGAAATGCTCATAGAAACGAGTTAATCCTCAAACAATAAATTTCGAATCGAAAATGGAAGTAGGTACAGGTTCTGGTGTCTACATAAAGGATAAGGACACTAGAATGTCATTCTGACTTTTACATAAATATAATGTCTTCCAAGCGTAGATACTGGCGTTTTGAAAAGACGGAGATCTGGTGAAGGAAACCGTTACCTGGGGAAATAAATGGGCTTTTAAAAATTTTAAATTACTAAAACGAGCTACTGGAGCTTTAATAAATCACTTCCATGTACGACTATATTGGTAAAGGTAAGGCATGTATTGATGATGAAACCTCCACTCAGCTTTTACCAAAGGATATCAATGAAAGATGTGTTACTTCGAACTAACCTGTCATGAAGGAGTAGATTCGACTGTTGGATCTCTAGGCACCTATAGCCCAAACTAAATAGTTCAGATACCAGGGTACTACTGGACCTAGGTAAAAGTAGAGTTAGAGTGGCTGTGGTTATGATGACGAGTTGCTGCTCAGTAAGTAAGTTTTGCTTGAAGCTAAAAATAATTACAACAATCTACATTTCTCCTTAGCCAAAATTTAAATTTCTATTAACAAATAATAATTCAAAATTTTATTTCAGATTTTTGTTAGCTTAAGTTTACTTAGATAACTATTATTAATGAATTAATTAATTAATAAAATAACGTAGTAAATACAGGAACATAAAGCTTTTGTTTACTACTAAGTTAAGGCTATTAACAAAATACATTAACGATTTTAGAATTTTATACAAAAATTACATTTAAAACAAGGTAATTTTTCTTATCAAACCGATAAACTAATTCAACCGATAAACTCTTCATCTCCGGTATTCTCTTCTTCGGGCTCGTTTTTCAAAACCTCTTCCAGCTGTGTTATCAGACCAATAGCACGATAGTTTTCCTTAAGCATGGCATACTCCTCCAAAGGTTTCAGCAGCAAAAGCACATCCTTAAAACTGTTAACATGGCGCGGTAATGCCTCGTTATCATTATCTTCCGATTTATAGGACGATGGCCTAGGAGGTGAAGGATGTTGTTGTTGTTGTAGTACTGGCGATAGGCAGGAGGGAGACAGTTGTTGATGTACTTTCTGTATACGCAGTTGTGGAGGTGTTGTTAGTATGGTGTTGGTGGGCAATATATAGTTATTGTCCTCCAGGGACTCTTCTTTTATATGTACATTGGCTGGTTGAGGTGTTAGACGTGACAGATTTTCTTTGGGCGCATTAGTAGGAACTTTTTGTATGTAAATGATTGTTTGAGCCGGTGGTTTGGGTGGTTCTTTCGGTATTTCTCTAATGGTTAGCGTGGGCATTTTGAGTATTTCAATGTTGGTTTGAAATTTACGCTGTAGTTCCGGATCATTGTTAATCGATTCAATTTTACGGATTTTTAAAGGTGGCGGTTGTTCTAACTGAGGTCTCTCCACTCGTATTTCATTAATATCTGGTTTGATATCCTTTTCCCCTGTCACTTCCTCGTCTAAATAGATAATGGGATTTTGTTGAAACTTTAAACCAGAATCGGAGACATTTTTCCCCGGATATTTGGGCATAACACGCATTTGTAGTGCAGTCTCTTTGGGCGCCAGCGTTACGGTATTGTCTTTAGCTTTGTTTTGCATACGACTGCAATAACTCAATATGTCCTTTAGATCCAAACTCAAAGGCGGTCTCTTGATACTAGCCATATCATCTTCTCTATCGTGCAATTTCATAAATTCTACAATCCATTCTGTAGTGGGTTCAAAATCCTGTACTTTTAGAATTTCATTAAATTCCCTTGCCACTGCCCGCAAAGAAGCCATATCCAATTTCATTGATTTATGATGAAACTTAACTCTAAGCGAATATTCCTTAAGAGCCTCTTGCAAGAAATTCAATTTGCGCAATCGTTTCGTTTCATATTCGGCATTCTCAACATCATCCTTACTATATTTCGACAGCAAAGATTTGCCGGTTTTCTCTATGGTACAATAGGTCATAATATCTTTTATATCTAACGAATTGTGTGGCGTAGTGAATATGGAAATCTGTTTGTTAGACAGGGTAATATTGTAGGTGGCCTTAAATAAATTTAGCCATTTTTTTGTCGGCGAAAATCCCGGTATACGCAAAACATCTAAGAATTCCAAAGCTTTGTGTCGTATCAATTCTTCGGTTATGGGCAATTTTGCATGATATTGCAAACGCTGTATACACTCGTACACACATTCGCCTAGAAATTTGATTTTTTTCTGTTTTAAATCCATTTGCATTTCAGGATCGGCATCGAGTTTTTCTCTTTTGTTCTTGGTTTCGTAATAAAAATCCATAATGGCTGCACGATTTCTAACGATATTTTTTACTTGTTCCCAACAACAGTTAAACATGCGCGCTACTTTCTTGTACATGGGACATTGATCGTACGCATTGATAACGGCCACTCTTTCCTCTAAAGTCAATATGTTTCGTACACGCTGAGAGCTGGGCTTAATGGTAGTATTGTCGACATCTATAAAGTGATCAAAGCCATGGTTCTGCAAGAGAAAAAAGAAGAGATTTTTTGGTTTTACAATTAATTGTGCCTTAATATTGGATATATTTTATAAAATGCCTTAAGATCGGTTTAAAAAGGGTGATTTTTTTAGCAACTTTCTTTTTGGCAAGACTGTATTTGACAGCTTAGCTTTTTTCGTGTAACATGTTACTGTTAAACATGTTCAGTTTGGTCTATAATTTAACCATGTATCGACTTACAAATAAACAACGATTGCAGATTATTGAATTTTTTTTTATCAAAAGGGACGAAGCTCATTTCTAGTTGTATGGATACATAAACAAGCAGAGAACTGCCAATGCATCCCGAAAAATGCACTGTTTGGTATGGATTATGGGTCGGTCACATTTCAAAGACGACGAATGTAGAAACGTTACTCTGAATGGCAAACGCTACGGAGCGATTACAATTTTTTGCAAAAATGGAAGAGCCGGACTTGACTGACATGTGGTTTTAATAAGACGGTGTCACACAGCACACGAAACAATACCCCAATTGAAGGGCGAGTTAGATGAACAGTTTCCCATACGCATGTATGGACTACTCCACAATGGACCAGGAGTACTCCAAATATAGTCCATTTGTACGAAAAAAAACTAGTCCATTTAACATTACGATGTCCTAGGACTGGACCATATATTCAACTTTGCATAACACGGGACTAGTCATAAAACTACTCCTTGTATATACATCTTTACAAGATTTTATTGATATTTTAAGATCTTTTACGGTTTTAAAAGGATCTTGCTTGATTTTTTTGACAATCGAACGTTCTTCTCTTTCATTTAATATTTTCCCTTGACCTTCTTTACTTTTATTTGCCAGTGTATATTCATTATGAAACCTTTTCATAATATCATAGACAAAAGATTTATTTTTTCCAAAAAATCGGCAATTTTTCTCACAAATTTTCTTCCAAATTTAAATTGACTATTAATTACATTATTTCGACAGTAGTGTGTTTACTGCTTGGAGCCATTTTCGCTTAAAAAGTTAATGTTACAATTAAGAAATGAATATGACAAAAAATATAGTCTGGATTTTAGTATATGAAAAATAACGCTATTTTTTTGCATGCACTATTCTTTGTGCGATTATTCGTTGAGAAATAACATCTAAATTTTAGATTCTAAAAAAACAAACACTAAGAGTGGGTTCACAGCATAGCTGCCAGATTTGATGATTTATCGTCTTATATATACATATGTTGTTTAAGAAAATTATAAATTCTAAGAATTATAAAAAAAATCAAAATCACGACATTTTCTGTAAGTTTTGTGAAAAGTATTAATAGTGTTTGAATTCAAAAAAAAACGTTTTTTCATAAAAAAAAACTTTTTCCTCTTGCAAAAAAGGGAAAACTTCATGTATGGCAACGCTGTTTACTTGAAGTGTTGCCAGTGTTGTTTCTTTACGAATATCATGTACATAAAATACATACATACATATAACAAACCTTCAAATATTCACCTTTAAAGTCCCTAGACCACAAAATAAAAACTGCTGTATGCAAAAATATATTATTATTACACATATTTTTCATAAATTTCCAAAACTATAAACTAGATCCTATATGGCAACACATCTGCGAATGAGCAAAATAGGAGAAATGAACAATTTAATGTCAAAATGTCGCAAGAATGGTGCAACAAATGTTTCATCATGCGATGATGAAACCATGAATTTAGAGGGTACGCCAAAAGAGAACATCAGCAGAGTCGCGGCGACAAATCGTGTAAAACCACTCTAACTTATGTAAGTATATTTCGCCTATGTTCAGAGCATATTTAGATAAGTCAAACTCTTGTCCGATTATGCGTAGGAGCTACTGTATTTGTCAACTTATAACATATCACGAATTTGGTGGGTTTACCTATTATTTAAAAAGTCCGCCAAAAAAAGCACCATAAATTTCGCAAATAACTTAATTCTTATTTTGTCACTTGTTAGTTCACACACCACCACTCTTTAAACACATTAAATTTCAAATTACATTTAGTATTTTAGGTATTATTTAAAATTTTGTTAATTTCTTGTATTTTTCAAATATTTAATTTACTGTATTTTATTTATTTAGTTTTGTTTAAACTCACCTGAGCCATATTAGATGAACGACTAAACTGTTCAAAGTTGTTGAAAACAGAATTAAAAAAGTAATAAAAAACAACAATATTTTACGTTGAACAGAGCCAAAAACTTGTTAGCAAAAACCACTGGCAACAACAACGGTTGCGGCGGCCAGGGAAAAAAACTTAAAGTATGGATTCAGTTCAGAAATTAAAAAACCGGGTAAACTTGTTTCGTTTTCAAAAACCAGTTTTCTTTAAATTCCAAAAAAAGATGCCTGCTTTTAATCATTAGCAGCAACAGTAGAGCCGGCCAATTTAAACGAAATATATCGCTTAAACGGCCTCTTTGGTAAATGTTGTTTGTGGTGTTTGTTGTGTTATTGTTAATGTTGTTGCAGTTGTTATTGAGTTGTCGTTTCAAAACCAGATTTTAAACTATAAATAAGAAAGAGAAAAAAACCAGTTTTATTTTATACAAAAGTCTTGCTAATAAAAAAAATTATTAAAAGTATAAAAAAGGCAGTGTCTCAAAACCAGTTTACAAATTCAAGATTTGCCTTGGCTGCATACATGAAAAAATGTTACCCCTCATTCTCGCTCCCTAAAGCATACATAAGTACCTACATATGAAAACAAGTAAGATAGTATAGTCGGTCAAGCCCGACCGTATAATACCCTACACCCAGTATATGTATAAAACAGTTTTTCAGAAATGCGCGTTATATGGGATATATAACGTATTGTGGACCGATCATCCAAAAATTTAGTGTCGTGATGTCTGTGAATATAAATATTATATGTGTTAAAATTTATCTCGATATAAATACTTTTAAAAGATTTATGAAGAGGGTCTTATATGGGAACTACGAGTAATTATGGATCGATCATAATAAAATTGTACCGTATTATTTACATACATATGAAATATATTTGCGTTCAATATTAATTGGATACCAATATTTTTGAGAGAGTTATGCTCTTTAAAGTGATTTTCGGGAGTGGGCTATATGGGAGCTACGAGTAATTATGAACCAATCTGCATAAAATTTGTAGATGTGATTTGGCTTCATTTACCACTAATTTTTGATTAAATTTGTGTGGATACTTACATAATTCAAACATTTATGATCGGTAAACCCCAATTTCGGGAGGATATTTGTATGGGGGGGGGGGGCAAGGTGAAATAATGGACCGATTTCCACCAGTTTCAATCCCATCCATCCGTGGATCGAAAAATATTGTGTACCAAATTTTATCGAAATATCTTCAAATTTGCGACCTGTACTCTGCGCACAAGCTTTACATGGACAGCTAGCCAGCCAGACGGACGGACGGACATCTTTAAATCGTCTCAGAAAGTGATTCTGAGTCGATCGGTATACTTTAAGGTGGGTGTTGGACCAATATTTCTGGGCGTTACAAACATCAGCACAAATTCAATATACCCCCCCACTATGGTGGTGTAGGGTATAAAAATGTTCGTTCTACATTTTTTTTTTGTGTTTGGTATTTTATTGTACGTGTGTTTTTATTTTGATTTTGCTTTTGAGCTCAACAGCTGTTTCTCAATGAAGAAAACACATACAACAATTTTGTAAATAAAGAAAAACGTGCTCACTCACATTAAATAGAAAACAACAAAAACATACACAATTTCAAAATAAGAGGAAGACGTTAAAGAAAATAACAGCACCGGCATATTGTTTGTTGTTATTGTTTTGTTGATATTTACGTTTTGTTTATGTTTACGTTGTTATTATCAATTATTGTTGTTGTTTGTCGATACTATGTAGGTTATCATCATAAACTAGGGATGAGAATTGGCAAATTGTACCAGAGACATTGAAAAGAGTGAGTACTTTTGGTGCTTAATTTTACTATAGTTTTGGTCCAGTGTGTATGGTTTACAAATTCGTAAGAAAATCATGTTGAATAGTGATTATTCTAATAACTGAAGAATTTGTGTTACGTAGGTAGGTAGGTATTCAATTTAAATTTTTTTGCAGCATTTGAATACGGTGGTAATATAATTAAAACATTCATCAGAACAGTAACTTATTCAATTTATTTTCTATTTACTACCTATAAAACGAAACACAAAACTGTTCACTACTTAATTTTAATCGTTAATGGGGTTGGACAAATAATTAAAGTATTCTCCACTTTTTTATTAAATTTTCGTAAAATAATTATGAATTTATCTTTAATCGTCACAAGAAGGCATCTTTTTGGCCATACTTTCGACCAAATGCCTGCAAAAGAAAATCGGTTTAGCATTCCAGGCCGCCTCAATGTTTTCCCACAATTCATCTAAATTTTTGCTGTTTTCCTTCCAAACTTTTCTCAACTTCGTTATACAAGTCCTCAATTGGGTTTAGATCAGGGACTGTGCTGACAATTTTAAACCATGTTTTGACTTTCTTTTCTTTTTCTTGCGCCAAAGCTTCAAACACATATGGTTTTGTTTACAAAATGTATAAAATTTAATAAAAGTATGGTAATCATGGTGAAATTAAATACAAGGTGACAGCATAGCGCCAGCTGATTATTTTTTGCTCTGTTCATGGCGAAATTGAAAATGTCAAAAAGTTGTTTACAAATAGTCAAAGTTTATATAAAAACGTGTCAAAATTATTTTGTTTTTGAAAAATTGAGTTTTTTCGCCGTTTTATCTGCGTAAAATAGCTTACAAGTGTTAAAAAAAAAGCTATATTATATTAAATAGTGTGTTTGTTTTTTGAGTTGTTTTACTAAAAGTGTTAGTTTTTTTCTGTAAGATAAATGTTGATTCCTCTTTAAAAATGATTTCTTTTTGCTGCAGAAAAATGCGTTGTTGCATCTTATGCCGTAAAAAAGGAGTAGCTGGAAGTGGTACTTTCCGACATTATATCTGCGGGAATTCGTTGTTTGTTAATGCCCAACGCAGCAAAACAAAACAACAATGCATAGTGTTGTGCCTTTAGGGCTATCATGCCCAACAGAATTTCGAATGTCAATCCATCAGAGAAACCTTCACATGGCTTACATTTATTTTCCATGGAAGAATTTTCGAATACTGCAGCTTCAAAGTGTCATGGGCAAATTCAGAGAGAAAAAGAATCTCAAACTGAGAAGTGATTAAAATTATCAATAATTTCATTAATGTACTTATTTCTTTTTTGTGCCTTTTATATAGGTATATACATAATTAAATTATATAATAATATAATTAATTATATTAATAAATTATCTATTTTATTATTTTTTGAAGAGCTTCTAATATTGCTTTTGCTGTTTCACTTTTAGTCCTTCAATTTTTGATACAGTATCAACAAATTATCAAGAAAAAATTCGCCAATTGGAAGCTGAAAATAAAGATTTAAAATGTAAGCTCCTTCAAGCAAATTTAGCGCTTGATTCTATGCGGAAAATATTTACAGAAGGTCAAATGCGAAGAAGGTCAACGTTGAACACTATTTTTATGTACCACCACATTTTCGCCCAGTGACAACTTGACCAAACTAGATACATATTATTTTTGTGGAAGATATACATCTGTTTCAGTTCGACAATGCCCATATCAGGTACTAAGGGGTATATCCAACGATTTATGATGTCATTGCTGACAATTTGATAAGTCAGCCACCTTTCGAGCATACTGTTCGCGTGGCAAGAGGGAAACACAGATAAGACTGTCTAGAATTTCCTCATTAATCAAAATGCCCCGAACAAAATCATCACGAGTTTCGAAATTGTTTAAGAAAATAAAATAAACAACTTCTCACTACTATTGTTTTCTGTTTTTATCCATGTTTGTATGTTTGTTTTCTTTATTTTATGCCAGATGTTTTTGACAGTAACGAAAGTATTACACAAACAAAAATGCCTGTTGTTCTTGCCTTGTTGTAATTGTTGTAGCAATGCTGTCTCCTTGTATTTATTTTCACCATGACTGCATTCTCTGGCATAATATTATGTCAAAATGTATTGAAAAAAACGTTCAGCCCCAGTTCTGTTTCATCATTAAGTCTAATAGTACGGTCCACTTGGCAAAAATTTACTCAAAAAAGCGTGTTTGACGTTGTTTACTCTTACAAGAGTTTTGCAAGATTAAACAGCATCAAATAAATTAAAACTAAATATTTTTTGTGTTTTGGTCTAAACAAGAAGTTTTTTTTTTTAATTAAATAAACGAGTTCAAATATATTTTATTTAGTGGTTATCTCTTTTTCGGCAAATATTTGCCAAGTGTGACCGTACCTTAAGCGACGGGGTCATATTCTTTAAATAACTTTGAGAATTACATTGTTAATATTTTGACCCTATTAAACAAAATATAAGTACCTATGTACATTGATCATCTTTATGAAATACAGCACATCATAAAAATATCTTGTTTTCTCTTATACAACAAAAAAGGGTTAAATTGTATTATTCCCTTTCATAGTATTATGGTACCAACAAAAAGTACCTAATATGTCACCCCATTTACCAAAAATATCAAACCATGAGCCTCCAAGTTATGTGAAGAAATTTTATGACGTAGAAAATAAAAATATTCATTGCAACCCATTCAAACTGTTACATACACTTACCTACTAGGTATATAATTACATATGTATATAAAATTTATTCTATATGGTGTATAGTACGTTTTAGCTTAATTTTTGTATATTATTTCCACATTAAAAATAAAGATCTCAATTTCACTGCACTTTAAGTAAAATTTTACCCTGTGGTAAAATGCACGGTGTTTTTACTGTCAAAGCTAAAATACAACTGAGACACGATAACCAGCAAAGAGCGTTATTATTGCTGATAAGAGAGACAAATTGTGTGCTCTTTTACCGCGTTATTTGTACTCACTCATCATGTGGTTGCTGGTGTACTCTCTCCGGGTGGAAGGGGTGGAAGTGAACTACATTTGAATTAATTTTTTTTCCACTTGTAATGAGCTGAATATAAACATTAAATAATCAAAGTATTTTTTCTTGTATTATCAGCTAAAAATTTCTCTGAAAATTTAAATATACGAGTACCTATGTACTTATGTACATATGTACATTTTTAGTATGTGGGTATAGGCTAGAAATGCACATACATATGTATTTAAATTTGTATCTAGCCTCCATTTTATTATATTTATATGTATGTACATATGTATATGTATGTAATGTATGCACGTGTAAAGAAAAGTAAATATGTAGTATGTCATATTTCATAAATTCTCTCTATACTATTCCTAAATTATTAGTTCACATTCCTATGACCAGTATTTGATCATTAAAGCTCTGTAGTACAAAATTATTTCAGAATATACATACATACATACATAGGTACATACATTGTATTTATGATATGTTTGTACCTTCATACATACATACATAAGTATGTATACATATGAAATTATGTCATTGTATTTAATTGTTGTTAGGAATATGCTTTTGATATTTATTTAAGTTTAAATGTGTGAATGTATTGTTTAAATTAAACAAGTTTTAAAAGCTTTTAAGAGTTAAACAAATATGTATTGCTGGAGCTGAAATTATAAATTAAATAACAAGCTTGAAATAGGGGGCAAGCTTTTCAGACTCAAGGGAACACAGTATGTATACATGTAGTCTATAGGTTAGGCGGGGGTGCTAGATTTGTTATTTTAACCCACAAAAAATTCAGTAAATAGAAGTTTTTTTTTTGAGAATTGTGCTTTTTTGGAGGATATTTAAAATATTTTATGGATTCTTTTAAAAAAATATTAAAATATTTTGTTATGCATCAATAAATTCTAGTAATTTCAAACAAATGTATAGTATGTAGGTATGTAAATTGTATTTTTTAGCTACTTGCTACTAAAGCATTGTTCACATAAAATCTAACCACACTGCAGGAGCTTTTTAAAGAGACCAGTTTTAAAACACTCGTTTTTTCAGTGATTTGTTTTTTAAACATAACGACCGAAAAAAAGCCGAAGACATATTCCTTGGAATTTCGACATTTTCGGGTTCTATGATTGCAATAAAGTTAATGCTTCCAAAAAGTTCTGTAAATTATATAAAACTTATTATAAAATGATAGAAATGCAAATGCTTATGTAGATCTGACACAAAAATAAAGCAAACATCTTATTAAAAGAAATCAGGTACTCAGAAAGAAAATACTAAGTTCACTAAAGCAAAATCCGGTTCTCTTCCACAATAAACGCGCAAACAAATACAACGTCAGTATAAGTAACTACAAGAAGAATACGTGTGGATATATCCAAATCTTAAGGTCGATCACACTTTTTGGCAAATATTAATCCTCCTTTATTTATTTAAAAAAAGTGTTTTTTTTTAAGACAAGGCACAACAAATATGTTGTTTGATATTGTTTGATCTTGCAAAACTCTTGTAAGAGTAAACAACGTTAAATAAATTTGTGATAAAACAAGTGGTTACGCTTTTTTGAGTACATATGTATTTGCCATGTGTGACCGTACCTTTAAGCTATGTGTCCACGATTGTCAGATATAACAACGTTGTCATATCTAGCAATGTACTGACATTGAAAATTTTTTAGCAAAAGGTAAATTGTCAGTTTAGACGACTGTAAGAAAACTAACAATTTCATATGCTCACAATTGTCACACAATGAATTTATCTGTCAACCGAAATTGTCAGTTCACACGGTTGTCAGATTGTTGTGTGACATTGTCAAATTCGTTTTGCAGCTCTGTGTGTGTTTAAAAATTTTAAATATTGTCATGGAACAAAAAAGAGGATTTGGAACCATTTTATATGCTTATGTCCTAATGCACACTTTAACTTAATTCTTTATTTTTCTTCTATTTTTTTCAAAAATTTTATCAATGCACACTTGTTTGTTTATTTATGTATATACAGAGATGCATTTAGAAATAATTGGCAGATGCATAAACTTTGCACATATGACAATGAAAAGTGTTTGACAATTGTCTTATAACAATGACAAAATTGTGTGTTTATTCGATTGTTAGATGTCTGACAATATTCTTGTATTCCAGCGTTGGAAGCCAAAATTTTAAGTTTAAACGGTTGTTAGACATTTTCTGAACATTTTTCGGACAACGTTGTAATATCTGACGATCGTGGACACATAGCTTTAGTCAAAAGTAGAATGGTGCTGCTATTTTGTTTTTAAATTTTTTATTTATTCGAACTTAGGCCTGAAAATAAGTATTAAAATCTTAAACTAAAATTAAAACTAATTGCTTTCTAGCAAAAGCCTGTCGAACAAATAGGCCTCATCTTAACCGGATGGTAGATCGGCTCTATGTATTCTTGATCGCGTTTGACTCTGCGCAAGAAATCTAGTAAGCGGGTTAAGGTGGATTTGTAGTTGTATAATATACATACATATATTTCACGGGCACTCCTGAACTCATCCCTAACTAATGGTACTTTTAAGCCCGTGTGGATGTTCTCATTTCTTATGCGCCATGGAATTTGAGTTCACGCGTCTAGGATAACTGGCTAATTTCATAGAAGCTAACATCGGATTTGTGTGGGAACTAAATATGTATTGCGATATGTCGAGATGGTACGTCCTTCGAAAACAGGCAAATCAGAGGTATAGATCAAATAATGAAGTGTCACCTCTGTATGTTTTGTGGTGTAACGTGCAATCTACTTGCGGCTGCACTGAAGCAGAAACACAAGCAAAAATCAAAAGAACTGCTTCGTTAGTTCGCAAGTAACGTTTATAGAGGAATACAGTTTTCAGATAAGAAAATGTTCAATAAATAAAATGACAGAGTCTATGCTATTTCATTTCGACAAGCCTCAGAAGCAGTTCTTAGAGTGGAAAAGTCAAGTCTGTTTTTAAGATGGTACCTTATAGTGGGGAGTCGTAAATGATGGGACAAAAACATCAGCAATTTGTATATGCCTATCCTGTTTATAGGAGAAAAAATTGTGAAGCAATTAAACAACACATTGTTTAAAAAAAAAACATGAACTTTGTCCCAGTAAAATTTGCCCACTAGTCTAGTCTTCTGAATACCTAAAACATGTGTCCTTTTATCAGAGTTTTTTTTTTAATAGTACATTTTTTGTTTTCAATTTTGAGTAGGAAAAAAGTATCTGGCAGCAGTGTTGCCAGAAGATTATATTGAAAAATCATCATTTTACTAAAAAAAAAAACAT
Organism: Bellardia bayeri; assembly: GCA_950370525.1. Taxonomy (NCBI): domain Eukaryota; kingdom Metazoa; phylum Arthropoda; class Insecta; order Diptera; family Calliphoridae; genus Bellardia; species Bellardia bayeri. Next base: position 75,705,060 of record OX493267.1, read on the forward strand.
ATTTTGGAAAAAGATCATAATTTTTTAAATTTTTAGTTTTTATTTGTAAAACATTAAAAAAAGAAATAACAATTCAAGATTTAAATTTATTACGTTGATTGGTTACATATTATAGAATAATTATTATTTCATAATTGAACTGTTAATTTTACTTCTTGATAATTTTAGTCAGGCTTGAGTTCATTAAATTTAATTTTCCTTGAATTATTTTTACTGAAGTTAGGAATTGCAACTTGAAAAATTTTTTATTATTACAAATTTTTGATAATTTTTCTTGACTGGGATTCGAACCTGGGTTGTTGAATTTACATATGTATGTACGTATGTACATATCGTATGTCTATTTATAAGTAATAAGTTTGTAGGTAGTTTTGAGATTTAATTAGTAAAAGTAAAGCTTTTAAAACTTTTTTATAATTTAATTATAATACTGAGAAGGTTTCATATTTTTTACAATATCTTCATAAATTTTGTAATTGTAGCAAGAACATTTTTCAATCAGTAAGTATGTAATAAAGGGTGGTTAAATTGTAAGGGCCGATGTTGAATGTGAACCACACCTAAACGCCAAGCTTTTTTCCGAATTTTATTTGACATTTCTCTATTTCAGACTTACTCAATTTGAACATGGAGAGATACACAATCCAACAACGTGTTAAAGTTATCCAGACTTATTATGAAAATGGGCGTTCAAATCAAAATGTATATCGTACACTTCGTGATTTTTTTGGTCAATTTGATCGTCCAAACCGGGTCTGTAGAAGATGTCAACTCGTCGTCGTGCCCAACAATTACACCTCTCACGCTCGTCGTTGATGAACATTATGCATAAAGACTTGCATTTACACGCTTACAAGGTGCAATTGGCTCAAGAACTAAAGCCTCTTGATCATTCCAAACGTCGTGAATGGGCAGAATGGTGGCAAGAAATGGCAACAGTGGATGATCAATTTTCGAAGAAAATCATCTTCAGTGATGAGGCACATTTTCACCTCAGTGGATTCGTCAATAAACAGAATTGCCGCATTTGGGCGAATGAGAATCCAAGAGTGATTGTCGAAAAACCAATGCACCCACAAAGAGTGCCTGTTTGATGCGGTTTATGGGCTGGCGGCATCATCGGGCCGTATTTTTTCCAAAATGAGGCCGGTCCGGCAGTTACTGTGAATGGTGTTCGCTATCGTGAGATGATAACGAACTTTTTCTAGCCCGAATTGGAAGATATGGATGTGGACGATATGTGGTTTCAGCAGGACGGTGCCACTTGCCACACAGCTAACGAAACAATGGCTCTTTTGCGCAACAAATTCAATGGCCGTGTTATCTCACGTAATGGCGATGTCAATTGGCCGCCAAGATCATGTGATTTGACACCGTTGGACTTTTTTCTTTGGGGTTATTTAAAAGAAAAGGTGTACGTCGATAAGCCAGCAACAATTCAAGAGCTAAAGGATGAGATAATTCGGCACATTAACGGCATAGAACCTCCATTATGCCTCAGGGTCATCGAAAATTTGGACCATCGGATGGAGGTGTGCCGCCGTGGTCGCGGCGACCATTTGGCCGATATTTTGTTCCATACATAATTGAGTAATACCAATATATCATAATAAAATAAAATTATAATAATTTCCTAAATAGTTTGTGTTTTATTCAAAATCAACATCGGCCCTTGAAATTTAACCACCCGATATGTAAACAAAATACCTTCTAATGTTAAATTTTCAAGCCTGTTCCTGTATTGAGTTTTATTAAAATGAACTGGGAAAACAAATTATATTGGAAACAAATTTCGTTAATGTTGGAAAAGCTAAGTCGTTATTTTAGAAATTGTGGTCCAAAAATCTTTACAGTTAACATTTTCTAAGGTTTGAAAATATTTTGTGAAATCTAAATGACGAAGTTCTCTAAATTCATCGTGCAAATTTAGAGAATCATTTTCATTAATTAAATTTGGAAATCTTTCCATTAGCGGAGACATAGAAGAAACTTTTCTATTAATAATATTATATTGATCGAGAGATGAAATTTCTTTTAAAGAAGTGTCGCTAAAATAAAAAGTTTTGTTTACAAAAATAAACGGAACGTTTAAAGATTACAAAAATTAATTCAAAATAACGATGAAGACATTGCTGTAATTAGGAGTTCTAAAACACACCATATATTTATAAAACTTTAGTAAAACTACTAAAAAATGCAACTTATTTAAATTATGTTATATTTGTGTCTATTGCATTTTGTTGCATTGTTGTACGTAAATAAAATTGCTGCTGATTTATATTTCGTAACTGCCATTTAAGAAGAATAAGTTGCATTTTTGTGTTTAATACATAAATCGTAACCGCAACTAGCAATTATTATAAAAAAATATTCAAACTTTTTAATTAAAAGAAGAAAAAAGCTTAATTAAATAAATCATATTTTTGGAAGAAAAAAACAATCATATTTTTGGTAAAAAAGTCATCAAATCATATTTTAGGTAGAATATCATCAAAAATATGATAAAATCATCATTCGGGCAGCGCTGTCTGACAGCCCTAACTGAAATTGTCTATGGCTCTTCTCTCTTGCTTTTTAAGCATACTCTCTCATTCTCTGGTTAATTCTTCTTTATCGTTGTTTACTTTGTTTGTTTTGTTGTTATAAATATGAAAAGCATGCTTTGCATTTTTTTCATAAGTAGTTTCGAAATATCTTTGTTGTTTTTTTTAAATATTTGTTGGGGGTAACTTCTAGAGTTGTGAGATGTGGGTACATATGAAAATCGTATGGTATGGTTAAATATACATACAAACTTATATATATATAAGGCCCCTTTCAGATTAGGCAACTTTAATTGCGCAATTATAATTTTTATTTATTTTCTTTTGAACGTCAAAAACAAATAAATATCCCAAGACAAGAATGACAGCAGCTACAGAATTGCCAAGTACAAACAAGCCTGTACTCAGCAATTCGGCAATTCTTTCACCTTCCTTTCCTCTCACACCCACAAACACAAGACTTGCGGAAATAAAGTTACCTAAACTAAAAGGGAACTAAGTATATTTACAGTTGACAATCGAATCGTATGAAAAAAATACGGGCTTGAAAAATTCATGCTTTGAATATTTACAATAAAAATGTCCTTTCTCGTATCATTAGGTAGAAAATATTGCTAACGGTTTTTGGTTTTAAATTAAAACACAGATTTCTCTGCTTTAATAGAAAGAACAGTGATTTCCATTATTTAGTCTGGCAACCTGGCTTTCCAAAATCCAGTTCTATGAAGCGAGTTTTTAAAAAAATATCGAATTTTAACAATTGTTTTCAGTCGAATCTCCATTTATTTTATGAAATCAGGCGAAATTTTGTTCTATTCATCCTGTAGGTTATCCTTGCAAAAAATATTTCTATGCCAAATTTTTTTTATAAAGATATTCCTACATGCGCTCAATTAGATTGAGATCAGGGAACTGCGAAGGAAGATCTAAAGTTTTTGTACAATGATTTTGGAGGTATGTTTAGGATCATTGTTCTGTTGGAAAATCCAGTTCTGTGTTAGTTCTAATTTCTCTACAATAGGTGCTACATTGTTAAAATGTCGAGATAATCTTCCATTTTCATTGTAGATTCTATAAATTTGAGATTACCGACTCCTGATACCGCCATACAACCCCAGACCAATACAGGGGCCAAATTACCGCATTCGATATCGAGTAAAATTGATCGCAATTTTCTTAGTTAAGATTATGGCATTCGATATCGAGCAAGAAATTTAGTACATTCGATCACGAATGCGGTAATTTGGCCCCAGAGCCGCCGCCATGTAAAACGTCTTGGTTACATATTTATTAAAAAAAGGCTTCGTTCTTAATTCGCCATATTTTTGGCGGTTTTTTGACTCTAAATATCTCAAACTTACTTTCATCAGTGAAAAGAATATTATTACAAAAAATTTTAGTCTTTTTTGCGAAATTCACATGTTTGGTTTGGTTGTTCTTAGATATAAAGGGCTTATTACGTGGCATTGTCGCTTACAGGATTTCAAAAAGTTTTCGTAACAAAAAATATCGAGTTTGTCTGAATCTTGGCCTATAACGTGGATCCTACTAGACTGATTTTACCCATTTTCAATACCAAACATCTCGGCATTAGAAGAATGTTTGGGAAACATTTCATTGTTTTTTTCTCGAAGCTCTATCATGTCTTCAACAGATGGATGAACATGGCTAGATACTCTTAGAATCTTATAAGGACCCAGAATATATACACTTTTTGGTTCTACGACCAATATTTCGATGTATTACTTAGTAAACACGTAATATAACCTTCATCTTTTTGATGATGGGTATAATAAAATGTCGCTGAAGTTCACCGATTGTTCGCCGAAACTTATGTACCTGGGTTCTACATTTGTAAAATTGTTTGTGTTCTAATTTTAGTAAAAATGATTTAAGAAATAAAATATAATTTCCAGTTTGGTTCATCGTAGCATAAGTTTCACTCGTTTTCTAGAAGGAAGTGAAATTGTCTATGTGGAATTGAAAACGATTTCAGTTTCACATCGTAGTGGAATATAGAATCTAGGCGATGGTGGATGCCATCGGTTTCAACGTGCAATAAATGGTTTGTAGGGTTCAGAAATGAAGATATTAATACGGAAAGTAATGATCAGCCAGGCCATATGACCAGACCATCACGGAGAACCTATAGCGAATGCAAATATTTCGTTTGAAACGGGTATGGGCCGAAAACATGCAGCTCAATAATCCAACATGACAATGTATCAAAATAAAATTTTGAAAATTCCACATTTTTAAGTTATACTCCCACTATGAATTCCAATTGTGTTTATAGATAATTTGATCTAATTCTAACAATTAGTACTTTTAATAATTAAAAAGTACATTTTTGTACGTCACTGAAACTTTTGATTTGATTGAGATTGATACTTGTTAAGGCCACTACTGACTATCTTATTTATGGCCAGTTTTTAACTTGATATTTAAATACGAAATTATTTAATTTTTCCTTAAACTTAAGTTTTATTTAAATATGGTTTAATTTTTTTCAGTCTCAAATTGCGTTTGGTATTTAATTGTGATAAAAGTATGGTAGCACTATTAAATGTCAAAAAATATAAACGACTTTTTCATTTAACAGCTGATTTACGCGACGAGTTTATTTATTGAATATTTTTATCAAATAATAAAAAAAAACTTCAATGCGCAATTTTCATAATTTGCAGAACTGTCAAAATCATAGGGTAGTATGAAAAACTTAAGTTGTACATATTTAAATGGGCGTAGTCAGTGATTAAGGTTATACATATTTAAATATGATCTATAAAAATGAATTTGGTATTTAAACAGAACTTAGGTTTAAAAACACTTTAATTTTTAAGTTAAAAAGTGGCCATTAGTCGTACGGTATGTCAAAAAAAAAAAAAATCGTGTGTGCTCATAAAGTATGATAGTGTGGCCTAAAAATTTAACTAAATGACAGATTTTTTTACCAGTCTGTCTGACTTGCTAAAAGTTTTTAAAAAATTTTCATAAAATGATAGTTTTTAAGCGATCAGAGTTGTATTTTCTAATACAGCTGATAAGAAAACAACAATGTTGGCTTCATTGATTTAAAGCACATATTAGAATTTAAAGGACAGACGTTTAACATTTTTTAATTGTTTGTGTAGTTTATAGAATTTATTATATTCACATATAACAACAAAATACAAAGAATAAAAGTATTAAGGTGGACACAAATATTAATTAAAATGGCGGAAAACTGCGTTTGTTTACATTAGCAAAAACATAAGTTTTTGCATCTTTTTTGTGTAATACATAGTGTGGCACCTATGACAGACTTTGTTGCGATTTTTTTTGAGTGTGAAATCGGTCAGATTTTCTAGTGAATTAATCGTACGATTGTGTAGGACAGTGTATCACACCTTTACTGATTTTATTTGCCATTAAGTTCATAGTTAAAATATTAAATACATACATACCAACTAACCCAGACATATATATTTAAAAATTCAGAGTTTAATTTATCAATTTTTTTTCTTTACTTACAGCTTACACTTTTTAGTAAATGGGTAAGTCTATCTAATTTTAGATATATTATAAACATTCTTTGTAATTACATATGTTAAAAGCAAAAAATTCAATTCTTAATAAAAATAATAATAAAAGTTGTAATGGAATGTTAAAATTATACACAACAACAACACATTTAAAACAATGTGCCAGAGCTTAAGAGAATAAATATAGTTAAAGTAATATGTACATACATATGTATATATTGGTTACACATCAATTTTCACTTTTATGTTTGAGCTGTTTCTTGAAAATCTGCTCCAGTTGCGTTAACAAACCAATGGCTCTAAAGTTGTCTCGCAACATGGCATACTCCTCCAATACCTTGACATGTTTGAGGGCCTCATCGACTGATTCTATATCGGGGAGTGGTGATGAAGCTCTTCGTTTGGTGGTAGACTTTAGGGACTGGGAGGAGGAAGAATTGTATTGTATTGATGCTTTGTTGGGTGACGAATCAGATAAATGTAGCTTTTGCAATTCTTCATCCTCTTCTTCATCTTCGATTTCATAGATAATCTTGGGTTCCAGACTATTGTGATTGTTTTTGTTGTTGGGAAAATTTAAGCGGCCATTGCCATTTCTATCTGTCTTTGCAAACGTTTTATGACTACGCTCTTGGCCTTCCTGCTCCATACGGCTGACATATTGTATCATATCAATGGCACTTAAATGCGGTCGTTTGGCTTCCGTGATGACAATGTTATTGCGCAGTGATTGTAAATCAAAAGCTGGCAGGCCATAAGTAATTTTGAAATTTTCCAACCAGGCATAGGTGGGTTGGAAATTTTCCACTGCTATGCATTCTTTAATCTGCAAAGCTTTCTGTCTTACTTTCTCATCATCAATGTTGTAGTTAAAGTACAATACCCGCTGTATGTACTCGTACATAACTTTGCCTAGAAAAGCGATCTTCTCCTGTCTCTTCTGCAAGCCATCATCACGTGTGGACACTTCTTTTTGCGGACCGGCATCAGCACTTTTATACTGCCGTAAGATCGATTCACGATTGACTAAAATATTTTTGATTTGCTTCGAACTACATTCGAATTTCTGGGCCATGCTTTGCAGGCTGGGTCGTGTCAGATGACTGTCGTATTCGCGTATGACTTCAACGCGATCGGCCAAACTCAAAATATTGCGTGTTTTGTATTCATTATAAATATGCGGTGCAAAATTCGTTTCCATTTTATATCTATGAGAGTCTTAATACAACTCCAAACAAATTGGCACACACTCGTTATACAAACGTCAAGTTAAATAAACACACTTTTCACTATGTCAGCTGCAGCAAAAACAAGATATTCTTGAACACAAACGCAATAAACGACAGTTGTTTGTATGTACGCTTGATATGAATGTAAGACGTCAGTTACTGTTGAACGCGATCACGGCTACGGCTAAAGTAAGAGTGTATAAATGGAGGCAACGGCGACAGCAGCAGCAGCAGTATGAAAAAAAACACAACCTTTCCCAGTTAATAACAACAAGAGACTAATAATGAACGTTAATGCGTTTGTCTTTCTTACTCACATGCGCTGGTCGTTCAGTTCGATCGGTCTTTCGTCGTTCGCTCTGTGGCCTGCTCTCTAAGGCTTGATTCGGCTCTAGTTCTTCGTCGTCATCCAAAGAAAAAGCAATAACATAAAGTTCGACTTTGTACGATCTTTCTACTTCATAGTGCTGTGTGTGAAGAAATCAAAAAAGCTTTTAAAGCGTTTTATCAACTCTGTGGCCAGCCCATGGACGACAAGTCGGTGTCTGTGCTGTATACAGAGACTTGCATTATATTGTATTTTAAAATAATTTGCGTTTTTGTTTCCCTCGCAATATATACATAGGTACATAGAATGAAAGTTCAACAAGTTGTTTTTTCTGCTTCCCGTGTTTGCGGTCATATCCATAGTCGACGACGCGTCGTCATCATCATTATCGTCGTCGTCGTTATGATCATTGTTGATCTTCATATTGTTTTATTGTTGCCGTAACCATATGGGGGAATATAAAGTGAAGTACATATGTATAAAAAACACAACAAGCTAAATAAAAAAAAGCATTATAAGGTTGGTTTTTGCTTTTCGATTTCACAATCGAATTGTAAAAGTTTTTAACGCTCATTTTAAGCAATGGCCCACTAATTGCAGTCGCAATTATCATGTCGTTACATCTTTGTCTCTTACCCCCTCTCTCTATCACTGTCTTTCTCTCTCTTTCTCACTGCCTGTGTATGGCCTTTGCTCTGAGAATTTTGTTATCTCGTTTTGATATGGCCTTAGCTGCCTAGTGCTGAGTGTTTTTAGGTTTGTGTGTGTGTCTGGCTATGAGTTCTCGTGAATCTTGGAAACTTCATAGACCAGCAGCTGTTTATTTTATGGCCCCTATAGATTTTATGTTGAAATTTTATGGTTTTTTATATTTTGATGACGCCATTAATTCTACAAGAGCATAAAGCTTTAGTTTGAAATATTTAGGGCATTGTAATGGTGGCATTAGCAATATTTAAGAGCTTGTGAAGGCTTTCAAGACACTTTGATTGAAATCAGGGATGGAAAATAGCTTTTTGGATTATAATATACTATAATTAGAAACATTTAATTAAAAAACATTATAATTAAAACATTCATCAGAGCAGTAACTTATTCAATTTATTTGCTATTTGTAAAATAGCGTCAATTCTAAGCCTGGCTGCTTTTATTGGCGCCCCTCAAAACGGAATCAAAAATCTAAAAAAAAAAATTAAAGAAAATCGTTAAGGGTGTTGAACAAATAATTAAAACATTCTCCACTGCTATTATTTGTAATAATTTTTCAATTTCCGTCAAATGATTATACATTTATCTTCAATATTTGGACATACTTTCGACCAAATGCCTGCAAAGTAAAATGGGTATAGCTTTCTAGGCCGCCTCAATGTTTTTCCACAATTCATCTAGATTTTTGCTGTTGAAATATTTTTGCTGTCAAAACTTTTCTCAACTTCATAAGTCCTGAAATGTGTTTGGTATATTTATAGAAAAGAATGCCTGCAGAAACCTTTAGACGTCACCAGTCTTCAGAGAAATTTTACCCCAATTTAGTTTCCTGTAATTATTAAAAGAAATATGGATTGGTATCGAATAATCACATCAATAGGTGAGCGCCCCTAATTGTTCCCAACTTCAGCCAACTGAACAAAGGAAATTTCAAGTGTTGCTGTAGTTGTCAACAACAAAAAAACCAAGTAAGCAACTATGCATAGTCAGTGAAGCACGATGATATAATACCCTACACCCCATATATATTTGCAAAAACAGTTTTTTCAGAAATAGTCTCTATATTGGAGTTAAGACCTATTATAGATGGATCATCATGACTTCTGTGCAGGTAAATACTTGTTGTGTTAAAATTTATATCGATATAAACATGTTAAAGTGATTTTCGAAGGCGGTCTTATATGGGAGCTATGACCAATTATAAACCGATCATAATAAAATGAAACCTAATGATTTATGTATATATGACACATATTTGTAAAGAATATTAAGCGGATACACAGAAAGAAAAATGGCATTCTAAAAGTTTATTTTTCTTAGTTTTAGCCTTAAATTTCCAAGTACGTTTTTACACGTTCATACTTAAAATGTGTACAAATCGGAATTAATTTGACAAATCAAGGGCCGATTTTCTTAAAACAAGAATAGTGTTCTTAATTTGAGTAAAAAACTCTTAAATTAAATCCAATTTTTGTTCTTAATCATATATAAAATATAAATCTTAAAACGAAAACTAAATTAAAAAATCTTACATCAATCCCAAAGAGGAAATGAGCGAAGTTAAACTTATGCTCTCAGAAACTCTCAAAATCATTTTTTATAATTTATTGAGTAAAAAGCTCTTAAATTAAGTCCAATTTGTTCTTAAATCAAGAAGATAAATCTTAAAGTGAAAATTAAGACTTATTTTACTTGAATTAAGAAAAAGTAAAAAGTAAAGATGAATAATCAGTTGTATGTGTCATGTAGGTATACCTGCATTTTTAAGAGAGTTATGCTCTATAAAGTGTTTTTCGGAAGTGGGCCTTATAAGGGAGCTATGGTCAGTTATGGGCCGATCTGCACAGGTGTGGTGTAATAAGGCTTTATGTAAGACTTATTTGTTGAGAAATATGTTTAGATACGTGCATAAATCAAACATTCAAATCAAACCTCTATTTCGGGAGGACATTTGTATGGGAGCCAGGTGAAATAATGTACCGACTTAACCAACGCCCTTGTGCTAAAAAAAAATTCTCATACAAAATTTTATTGAAATATATGAAAAATTGCGACCTGTACTCTGCGCACAAAGTTAATATGGACAATCATTCTGGCTGATGGACGGATATCGTTTAGTCGACTCAGAATCACTTTCTGAGTCGATCGGTATACTTTAAGATGGGTGTTTGACTATTATTTTTGGGCGTTACATACATCAGCACAAATCCAATATTCCCTACCCACTATAGTGGTGTAGCAATTTGGAATAAGTATGACAATAACTTGATGTATGTATGTTGTTGTTGAAAAGCATTGAAAAGTAATAAGTTCTTAATATTAGTCTATGTGCGTAATATGCACATTTATGCAAAGCTTGTATAACATACTCGTCCAACATAAGAAAATGAACAAAACAAGGCCACATTTACATTTGACTTTTAACGTTTTCATTTTCAATTTTATAAATAGCATTATGATTGTAGATGCTTTGGAGAGGTGTGTGATTGAATATCAATGTGATATTTCTCTCTAAATTGTAAAACTATTGACTATGAATAGTAATATCCAGAATATTCACACTTGGTCAGATGAAGCCAGAAACACCTTTGCCAATTTTCTAACATTATCTTATTGGTTCTGCTCGGGTACCTGAAGTGCATATAGCATATATGCAAAAAAAAACTAAATATTTATGGGTAGTTTTATTAAAAAAAAATTCCTTCATACATCCCCGAAACAAACTCATTGCTATTCAAGCATAATTTTTGAAAAAAAAAAAAATCTTTAAAAATTCACAAAACATCCCATTCTGTTTATACATTTTCCCAAACAACCCCTATTTTTTCAAGAACCATTTCAATTTTTAGTTTGATGAAGAAAATTACTACCTACCTGTTTTGTACTGTATATAGACAACTACCTGTTTATTTTCTAAACGAATTTGGTTTCTTTTGTACATTTTTGTAAAGCAAGTAAAGCGTGATTAATTTCGAGGTTCCCTACTTTTTTAAAGAAAAAAAAAACACACAGAAAATTCAAATTTAATGGGGAATGTTTTTATTTTCATTTGAAAGAACATTCTTTGGCATTTATTTTTTGAAGATTATGTCTATCAAATATTTGCCGTTGCTACGTCGCAGATGGTCTATCCGTTGAGTCCAATTTTCGATGACTCGTTTGAGCATTTCGACTGGTAACTGGCGAATGACACGCGTGATGTTTTCCTCCAAGCGGGTTTGTCCGCATAAACTTTAGACTTTACATATCCCCACAGGAAAAACTCTAACGACCGGCCCAAAACTTGAAATTATGTGCTCACCGAAGTGTTCTCTCAATAAATCCATTTATTGATGCGATGTGTGGGAAGTGAAACCAAATGTCGTCGAGAGAACGAGCTTTAATTTCAGCCATCAAATAGTCCGAGTTGCTGCGAACGGCGCCGAATCGACTCTCCACGATCTTCGTGTTCACTCTCAGCTACCGCCGCTATATTTTCTTCACAGCGTTCTGGACGTGGTCTATTCGGTGGAATATTATCCAATAATGAATGCTGGGTCTCGAAATGGGCGATGGTGTTGCGAATGGTACGCTCAGTAGGCCGATTATGTTGACCATAAGTTGAGCGAAGTGCACGAAACACATTCCTTACAGAACGTGAATTTTCGTAATTAAGTTGAACGATTTGTAAACGTTGTTGAGGCGTCAGTCTTTCCATTATGAAATGCCAAACAATACTAAACAAAAATAACATGACAGCATGACACGACTCACACATGATCTGTCAAAAAAGGTTATTGAAAAAAGTATATCTACATGAATCACCCGTTTTTTCAGTGTAAATTGAACGATTCTATAAACGACCTTATAATTGAAATAAATCAGCATCAGTTTAGTGGATGTGAAGGACTAATTTTTAATATAATCTGAAACTCATTAGTTACAGAGAAAGACAATTTAGAATGCTTGCTGTAAGCAAAAAGCGTTTTTGAATATTATGGAAACTAATCAAAATTGCAGACTAGAAACGGTTAAAATTATTAAAATACACCTAATTCTGTTTTTACAAGGTAATTGGTTCCAGGACACCCCGTGTAAAAAAAGACATTGTCATAAAGATTTGGAAAACAATCTGTTGATTGTTATTTAATTATTAAGAACTATTTCTTTCAGTGTGTACTTTCAAGTTCTCTGTTTCTTGTTCTTCTTGCACTTCTCTGACTTAGCTAAGACAACAACGAATGTTGTTTAAATGGTTATGGTATTTGCTGTTGTAGTTAGTTAACTGCCGATAGGTGGAGATGCACAGTTAATAAATCTCATGTAAATAGTTTTGCAGAATACTGGCAGAGGGAGTGACAGCAACAATGAGGTGTTTGAAATCATGGTGTAAATGTTGAGTTTAAAATTGAATTTATAATGTATGATAATACAGGCTTGATGTATACGTTACTTATTGTAATATATGTATGACTTTGATTTTTTAATCCCGCAAAAGAAACTACATATTTGAAAAAAGAAATTTAACCCTAGAACACACAACTGGGTACAAATGTATTAACCTGGAACTTTTTGAGCTATCCCAATGCCGTGACCTTTTTTGCCGAAATCTCTTGAACCAGGTAAAATAAATTATTAATATACGCATTAAAAAAATAATGAAATTGGACCATTTAAACATTAGAAAAATTCAAAATAAGCTAACGTATCGTACGTACGGTTAATTACATACATATGTATATATATACTTAATATGCTATATAGATATTATTTTTTGTCAATAGGAGGCTTTTTAAATTCGTTTAGTCTGTTTTCAGACATTGCAAATCTTATTTTTAAGATTGCTACTTTATTGTCCAAAGAGACGAGGGGAAAAGAAATGAGTACTCAGCTTCTTTTACTGTCTTAATGTTTTGCTTTTTCATTCGTAATTTTAAGCATATACATATACATAAGACTTGCATTGTTTGAACGCCGAAGATAGTTCTAAGAAGAATAAGTAAGAATCTTCAAAATAATACTTGTATCGTCTGAAAACAGACTTAATTAGTTGTACGTAGCTGTATATTTCAAAACTAGAATATTTAACAACTCTTATGGCTAAATTCACAGTCTTTAGTTAGCTAATGGCAAAGGCTTAACTAATGATTCTTTATTCGCAATGCTTAGTTTGCCATAAGAATAACAAGTAATAGTTAAACAATAGTTAGTATTTTAGTTTACCAATGGTTAACTAATGACCGAGAATTCGGCCATTAGTGAATTTGGAATTTTTTATTTTCTTGTGGTAGATAATTATTTCTCGTAGTAAAGCTTAATTTAAACATAAGAAAGAAAATAAAAATTGACACATGGATAATACAAGAAAGGCATACATATATCCATTCCTCAGCACTCAGACAGATATATCTGTTATTATATATAATATTCCAAGTAATTGAGTAATGGCAGTTATGTTTAAGAAACAAAGCACAGATATTATGTGAACAATTCTCATGTCAATTTCAACCGGTAAAAAACATTATTGTTGGTTGAAAAATCACTAACACAAGTTCTTACTGGCTAACAATTCGACCTGGCGTTCAGCAATTGTAGGGTATTTATTCTGATTCAGCTTTTACTAATCTATCAAGCATTTATTAAACTCTAAATTTGGCACCATTTATTTGACAATCTTTTTTAACCACGATATTCTTAGTTATATTATATAGGGTGTTTTTTTTTTAGATGTATAGATTTTATCAGCTGTCAAGTGACAATATTCGCCGCGTTATTGCCGATAGACGGCCACAAATGTTGGAAAAAGTCCTCGAAAATTGGAACTCCGAATTAGACTACGTCCAAGCCAGCCATATGCCAGAAGTCATATTTGAATTTGAATGCCAGAAGATTATCTTTCGAATAAAGTAAATCTCAATTAAATGCCAATTCAAAAACATCATCTATGTTTTATTCCAAAACAAAGTTGTAGTCAATTAATGTTGAAATGCCAAACCAAACTAAACATAAATCACTTGACAGCTGACCAAATGACCATCAGTTAAAAAAATGTTGCCAACTTAAAGTGCTATACATAAAAAAAAACACCCTATACATGGGAATATGAGTAACGTGACCATACATCTCGCTTTTGGCGGAATTCTGTCCCTTTTTTTAAAGCTCGTCCCGCCTAAATTTTTTGAACCGCTTTTTAAACCAAAATCCCACCTTCGCCAATTTGAAAGAAAATATAATAATAACTCAAAATTGTGATCGTTGACCTCTCTTCAAACATTTGAATTTAGTTAACGTTATTTTCCTAACAGATTTCAATGACATTATTATGGTTAAAGTATTTTACCAGCCACGAATTAAAATTAAAAGCGCTGTGTTTGGGATTTTCGTCTTATGTACTTTTGTTCGGAATGGTCCCGGTCTGACCAGCCATTTTTAAATGGCAGATTTATTTCCAAAAAAAAAATAAGATTCTGAACATGTAGATTCTAAATATTGAAAAATGTTCAGATACATATTTTTGCTGCAATTGTTCCCAAATAAATGGGTTTTGTTTGAATAGATTCCGATTTTTTCTACAAATCAAGTTTGAAAGAAATTGGTAACTTTTATAAATTTTAAGCAAATATTTATATATGGGGTATTTAAAATTTTTTGAGCACCTGCTGAGCACCTGCTGTGCGAAAACGCACTTTTTAAACGCAAAAATTTTATGAATTTTTTAAAATTTTTTCAAAAAAAAGAAACATTTTTTTGATACTTTTTTTATATCAAAACATGGCATGGGAACATGTCTAGGTATCTAAATAGATTCTACTATGGCTCTTATTCCCTTAAGTTTTATGAATTGAAAAAAAAAACGTTGTACAGGGTTTGGATGCCTATACTTGAAGGATATGACGTGCAAAATTTTACGTTGAAAAGTCTTTACCTTAAGATGACAACGAAAAATTAAAAAAAAAACGATTTGAAACTTGCAAGAGTTTTTTCATCCATTCCGTTTTCTTATGTTTGGTTTTCACCATGTCATTTTTGTTGTCAAATTCTCCAAATCATGATTGCAAACATAGATGACGCCATATGACAACCCGTTTTCATACAATTGCCAACAATTCGACAACAAGAATGACATAGTGAAAACATAGTGAAAACGCGGCCTTAGTCACTAGACTTGGAGGATATATCCACAAAAAAAAAAAAAAAATTGATATCGCTGCTGGGGGGTGAAAAGTTGCAAGTGAAACGAAAATTTTCCGAATTTTGAACTCTTTGAAGAATTTACATAGGGTTTTTGCGCAGTTTAATAAAAATGAGTTTTAAGCGCAGAATTAAAAAAAAAAACTGAGTAATTTTATAAAGTTTGGGGTATATCAAGTTGGTGTCAGCGCACCAACAACGTATCACGAAGATCACAAACTTAAAAGGAATTAACGTAAATTTTGTAAAAATGTATCTTTTTTGCGTCTGACAATCTGAATTGTCTTTTAAGTTGGATAGTGTATTGCTTGATGTGAGTTACTTCATAAAGGGTACCTCCGAGGCGAAAACGCACTTTTTAAACGCAAAAATTTTATGAATTTTTTAAAATTTTTTCAAAAAAAAGAAACATTTTTTTGATACTTTTTTTATATCAAAACATGGCATGGGAACATGTCTAGGTATCTAAATAGATTCTTCGCGACGGACTAAACTGGTAAAGTGCAAAAAAAAAAAAGAATTTTTTTCAATCCGGGCGCGTGCAGCGGCAGTTTTTCCCAAACACATTTCGCTTTGTGACAACTAAAGCGCTGTATCAATTGATACAGCTTGATACTAAAATTGAAAACGCACGAAAAATTTTTAAAGATTTAAAATTTTATGGAGAAAAAAAAAATGTTTCTAACCTCAAAAACTGTAATTTTTATATATTTTTTTAATTTTTAACTTAAAACCGCAGTAAAAATGATTAACGCGAACGGATTTCACATGCTCAAATATCGGTTTATACACACGCAAATCGACATTAATGTCAGACAAAAAAAAAAAAAATTCTAAGTGCCGTAAATTTTTGAAGTTGCCCAGATACACAATTTTATAGCAGTTTTTAAATTACGAATCCGTTTAGAATCCTTTTTTTAAATGGATGTCATTTAATATTCAGCAATAATTCTGTTTTTGGTAGTTTTAGAATTAATGATTTAAAAAAAAAAGTTTAAAATTAATGCATATGAGATTACTTAAATGACCAGCTTTTTTATCTCAAAATGTTCAAAATCCCACTTTTTCATTATATTTACTTCGTAATCCCGCTTTTTCATTCTTAACATTCCGCTTTTTGATAAAAACTCTATGGTCACGTTAAATATGAGTCACATATTTTAATAACAATAACTGCAATTCAATTTCAGTTCATACTAAAATTACAAATGTGTCTTATTTTAAATTAAACTTACAAAATAACTTTCCTGGCTATAACCTCATTATTAATAGTTTCTACCAACTTCCTTCCGTCCTGTTTAATTCACCCACCTACACCTGTCAACATCTTCAAAATTCAATCAAGCATTTCGTAACAGCAAAACTCTTTTACTACGTCAAAATTACAAACAACATGACTAAAAATTAATTTCCGCTTTTCGGTAAAACAGCCAATAATCAACAAGAAGAAAGACCTGAAGTATGAAAACTTGTATGTAAATCATGTATACCTGAAGAAACTAAAAACTCACACGTAAATTAAACATACATAAACACCTGCATTCCCAAGAACAACAACAAGTGGAATTAAACAAGAAAAAAAAAAATTAAAAACAGGCCACAAAATGTGTGTGAAATATTTACGAAAATATTCAACCAGGCGTAAAACAGACTACTAAAACAAAGACAAAAGAGGACTCAGCAGAGTCTCTTCTAAATATATTTAGTTGTTTGTCAATGCCAGCCAAAACTCACACACTGTTGATGAGAGTTTAAGACAGGGGCAGATAGGCAGTCAGACTATTGACCCAGTAGCCGTTTGCCTTTTGTTTAAGATGTAGGTGACCTTTAAAATAAATTAATTTCAAGCAAATTGCACCTTTCAAAAGGAATTTCCTCTGCATTTAACGGTTGTGTTTGCTGAAACTGCTTAAGGGATGATTGCAGGTTTAGGACATTATTCTGTTTGTGGTGACTTGGGAAGATGATAAACTCCCATGTGTTTGAGTTGTATGAAATAGCGGAAGTTTTTTGTTTGTTTGTTAAATAATTTCATAATTATTAAGGCGATCAGTTTTTAAGAGGAATTTCTGTAATGAAGCTGTTAAATAACATTGACTGTTAACACGACTATGAACGAATTGTTTGTCTAGTATGCAGATTGTCTGGTTTTTAGGAAGCAATTTTGCAATAAATTGTTCACTAGGAACAGTTTAAGGCTAATCTGGCTATAAGCAAAGGTTATAAAGGGTGATTTTTTTTAGCAACTTTTATTCAATTTGCAATATGTATTTATAATACATAGTTATGCCTATGTATGCATTTATTTATTTTCTTATATTCATATTGTGAAGCGTGATCCATTTCGAGGTTGCCTACATTCTTTGGCATTTATTTTTTGAAGATTATGTCTATTAAATGTTGACCGTTGCTACGTTGCAGATGCTCTATCCGTTGAGTTCAATTTTCGATAACTCGTTCGAGTATTTCGACTGGTAACTGACGAAAGACACGCGTGATGTTTTCCTCCAAGGCCTGAATCGAAGCGGGTTTGTCCGCATAAACTTTAGACTTTACATATCCCCACAGAAAAAACTCTAACGACCGGCCCAAAACTTGAAATTATATGCTCACCGAAGTCTTCTCTCAATAAATCCGATGTGTAGAAAGTGGCGCCGTCTTGCTGAAACCAAATGTCGCCGAGATTACGAGCTTCAATTTCAGGCATCATATAGTCGGTTATCAAGCATCGTGCCATGTTATGTTATGAACCGATGATGCCACCGGCCCACAAACTACACCAAACCGTTGTTTTTTCTAGATGAAGTGGCAGTTCTTGAATCTCTTCATGTAGCTCTTCGTCCCAAATGCGGAAATTTTGTTTGTTTACATACCCATTGAGCCAGAAATGGGCCTTATCGCTGAACAAAATTTGGCTCGAAAACGTCGGATCATCTTGGAACTTTTCAAGAGCCCATAGAGCGAAGCGATGTCGCTTGTTCAGGCGTAAGTCTTTCCATTATGAAATGCCAAACAATACTAAACAAAAATAACATGTCAGCATGACACGACTCACAAGTGCTCTGTCAAAAAAGTCTATTGAAAAAATAACTCTTCTAGAATCACCCTATATATAATTTTTTTATTATATACATATAAACATATTCATATTGCAGATGTGTATTATATTAAACCGTGTTTCTCAATTTCCACAAACATTATTATTAAAAAAAAAAGTACTAAAATATAGGGCGAATGTAGCCCTGTACAATTTAACATACAGCCCATCACTGCTGTACAAAAGTCACGTAAAAACGTTAGGGAATTCTATTTTATACAGGTTGATACGTTCCCTCAACGTGATATTAATATTCGGTAAGCATTTGCATTGATTTAAAATAACAAAACGCGATCAGCTGTTTCGTTATACTACAGTACGAGCCGTGGACGTTCGTATAATTCTACCTTTACTGTAAATGGCGAATGCTACCGTTCGACGAATACAATTTTCTTTTTGCCAGCTCGGCTGACAATAGCCCAATTGATAGGCGAGTTCGATGAACAGTTTATTTCATATTTGGCACCGGTAAATCGTGCGATTTAACGCCTTTAGACTATATTTTGAGCGATCTATGTGAAGGCTCATATCTATAGGGACAAGTTCGCAACGGTTGAAGAACTGGAAGCCTATATTGAAGAATTTACTCGTGAGATACCGGCCAATATGTTGCAGAGAGTCTGCCAAATTTGTATCCAGCATATGGACTATTTGAGGCGTAGCCGCGGCCAACATTTATATGAAATAATCTGTAAGCTTTGAATTATATATAGATCGTTCTATCGACTCAAATTTTATGTGTTTTTTAAATCAAACCCGAAAGCTCTTAAAAAATCATTTTTTACAATCATTTCACATAACAAATAAAAACTCTGTAATGAAACTTTAAAAAAATCTTTGATTTCTTTAAAAAAATCTTTGATTTCTTTAAAGTTTAATTTAGAATTCAAGCTCAACAATTATTAAATAATTTGAATGGCTTTGAACCCTCAATAAAACTTTCTCACATTTTTACATCATACTACCTACAGTGTCGTGCAAAAGAATATCAACAAACTTTATATTTAGAAATAAACAGATATTTTCGGTATATATTTACTTAGAAACAAAAAACTATTATATCTGTATGTACTCTATTAATAACATTTACAAAAATATAAATGAAACTATTTGTATCCATATAAATGTGTGCAAAACAAAAGCAACAATTTCGTATTTTGTATAGGATCCTATATTTTTTATTACTTTGACACATCTTTCCGGCCTGGATTCTTTATTTTTATTTCTTCCCTATTCGGGAATACGTTTCCACTCAGCTGTTAAATTTTCAAAAAGTTCATTATAATTTCAGAATCGCTTTTCCGAAGTACTCGTTTTCAATATTCCAAAAAGGTTTTCAATGGGTTCAACAATGACAATCAAGAACCTCGATGTATGTTTCGAGTCTTTATCGTGTTGAAACATCCATCGAAAAGGCAAATTCCACTCAGCGTGTGTGGTATCATTTCAGTGAATAGTTTTAGTTTAATTTTATGGACACAAATAAAGTTCAATTTATATTTTTGTTAATGCTATTAATAGAGTACCTAAATGTAAATAAAATGTGGAAATAGTTTTTGTTTTTAATAAAATATATAGCGGAAATATTTGTTTATTTGTAAATATAGAATTTGTTGCCATTATTTTGCACGACACTGTATATATAGTATATACTCGTTTATAACTTTAACAATTAATTTGAAAAATAATACAAACTGAAATATGTAATGAAAATTGCATTAAATGTGTATGAGGACTGGGTATGGGCCAGACTGTGTGTGTGTGTGTGTGTGTATGTATGGCTACTTGCATGATTCTATCTTGCTGCCATTTAAGGGCAATTTGCTAACATGCATGCACACATAATTGTGGTCTATAATGTGTCTAAACATATGTATGTCCGTCCATGTGGCTGACAGTTGGTTTCTTAGTGATCTCATAAATGTCGTTTTTCTCTTAGTTTTTTTTTTTTTTTAGCCAACAGCAGCTGTGATTGTTTTTTTTTACTTTGCTGTAATATACCTTTTCATCTACGACTAAATTTTCTATTCTTGTTGGGCGCAGATTTCAACAAATGTGTTCAATCGTTTATTTGTTTTTTTTTCTTTCTTCATTGTCGTTGTTTTGTTTGGGATTTCATTGCTCTCGTTGCACGTCTACAGCTGCGCCTGCGCGTTCAACAATTCGCTTCTAACTGCCGGACAATTGGCGTTTATGGCAAAATAAAATGAAATAATACAAGAATGTATGAATAAAAGTATGTATGTATAAAAAAACAAGGTTTGGTCGTTTATTCACACACTCACTCCATCCAAATACACGGAGAGGCTTTTTACACACAACTCGCACTCACCATGTGACATTCGTTGTAGCGTAATTCCTTTCACGTTAAGAAATTCTTCAAGTCTTTGCCTTTGTGTATTCTATTGTCTGGACTGTATAACAACAAACACTCATATATATGTACATGTATATATGTATATATATGTATATATTTACTACCTTTATTAAAACATTATGATATGTGAATGTGAGTTGTAGGAACTTTAATTCTCTTGGTTTTTTCCCTTTCCTTTAAGATCTATCGCAAACAAACATACAACCACTTTTAGTTATGCATTTCAGGGTTATAAGAGTACAAATGCTTGTAGTTTAATAGTATGTATGTACATACATACATACATATGTATGTTGGTATATTGTAATATTTGTGCAGTTGTTCTAAAGTTAAACAATCAAATTTATTCATACTCGTACATCAAACATACCCATCAACCTCATTCCCATCCCCCTTTTACAATTTCCTCCATATGTCGATTCATAGAAATGCATTTGTAAAAAAGTCTTCTTAAGGTTTCTTGCGTTACACTTTAAGAAATGAGTTGCAGGATTGTGAATTTATTGTCTCAAAATACTAATTCCTTTAATTTAAACCCAGGTCATGTTTTTACCTTTTTAAAAAATTTCAACCTCAAACATCCAAAAAAAACTTTAAAATCCAAAATCCTTTTTTGCTTTCATTCTTCTTTTTAACAAGCCTTTGCTTGTTTCCACATTGCAATGAAAACACAATCTGGCTCTATCTCAAATATCTCTTGAATATTGGGAGTATATATTTTGTCAAGCGAATTTTTTGTAAGTGGTCTTAATGACCTAGAAATCAGTGTCAATGAATCTTGGTTCTGCATCAATTGCATGTGATATAATAACCATTAACATTAACTACCCCTAAAATATTATTAAAAACAACTGAATCTTGAGAAATTCAATTATCAAAATTTCGCCACAAATTATTTGACAAACAATATTGCTACAGTGAAAGTGAGGAAAATCCTAGAGAGATACTAAGAGAAGCCCATAATCAAAAAGTCACGATTTTGATTTTCCGTTCAACGATTCCTGTTAAAAGCCAAGAGGCGTTTGATCCTTTCACAAACCAATAACAACCAGAAGAGTTTTAATATCCTGCAATCCTAAAGCCTTTATGAGTTTTAACTTTGATACACCATTGCCACAATTTCCTACAAAGATGATTCGTTTCTTGCACGTCCTACAATCTTCTAATTATACCAATAGACCTCATGTTCCGGAATAGTTGTTATTGACTCAACAGTTCCTTGTCGTCGGAGGAGTCATCCAAACTTCCACATCAAACAGTTGGAGGCTTCCCCGAGATATATAAAATAGGACGTATGTATAGACGAGCAGAGCATACAGAGGTATGGGCAGAATCCACTTGATCGCAGCTAGTATATGACAGCTTTGAACGACATTCATAGATACGCCACCAATTCCGCATCAATGTTTTACTTGGAGGTCGCCTACCGCCGATAGCTGACACTGAAAAGATTCTGGCGCGTAAAACAAGAGTTGTTTTGGCACAACTAAGATCTGGATGTAGCATAGGCCTTCTGGTCCCACATAGACTGTGACGTTTCTAATAAATGCGCAGCATGTGGTCAGGGTCTTCATGACACTCTCCACATATTCAACTGTTCAGCCAGCCCTATGTCCAAAAGATCTATTGATTCACGCTGTGGAAATAGCACAATTTCTTGGACATGATCTGGCAGAACCCTGCGATCAAATATTATAAACTGTTTATGCTGCTACAACAACAGGAATCCATACTAACTCGACGCGATGGTGCTTAAACTGGGCCATCGTATCTAGATTTTGAACTCATAGCCAAGATTGATGGTAGCTTGTCCTCGTTGTCGAAATCAATTTTCAAATTCACTTATGAGTTTATCATTTGTAAAATATAGCTTGACAGGTTTTAAATAGTGCCAGGATTACCAAAAAATCAAGATCACAATAAAATAATAGATGAGACTGAGTCAAGACTGGCTCGTCAGTCGTTGAAGGATAGTATGAGCTTAACAGGTGTAGTAGTAAATACTATCCCCAAGGACAGATTCATACCATATTGTGGACTGCAAATTATAAGAAATTCTGATTTTGTATTTAGAGATTTTTTTTTATCCACTTTGGTAATAAATTGTTGCTAATAATTGTTTTTAATTGAAAAAAATCTTCCACCTACTATTTATAGTTTTTCGTGGGCTTAAAGTCACGTTAAGATTAATGAACTCTTTTAAAGACTTTAAGGAAGAAATAGCTATTTTAAGTAGCGTTTAATATCTGCTCAGTATTCGTCTTCATCCAAGTATTGTCCAAATCCTAAAGCAGGTAAAACTATCTTCATTTACCTCTCCAAATTCTTAACATCTAATTACAGCCGATTTCATGATCATAGAAACTCAGCTTGATCATATCACTAACGAAAGAAACTTTTATTATCTTTTCATACTCTTAGTAGCGTGTTTCAACATCCTTAAACATGTTAGTTGTTACTCTTCTTTCTACAAGATTTATTTAAAGCTCGTTAAAATAAAAAAGAATTTAAGACTATCTTTCTTTGATAAATCTACAATTGCTCAACATCTAAGCGGATCTTAGAATGCTAGAAATTAAGGTTGATATCATTGCAATAACTTTCAGTATCACTTAATTGTTTCACTATAATTGTATTTTAGTAACCGGAAACTTGTCATCTTCCAATAATTCTTATTTCCAAAAATATCTTTAAAAATCAAAAGGATTAAAGATTTAAAACATTTAAGGAAACACGAAAAGCACTTTGCAAATTTTAAAGAAGAATGAAGTATGGATTAATGTTCAAATTCTAAAAGATTTATAGCTACCCAGAGATATTTTTGGATTTCAACGATTTAGTTAACAATTGTTTAAAACGGAAAGTACAGCCGAGGAACGGAATTTTCGTTAATGTTAAACCAAGAAAGAAACAACATTTTGGGTATTACAGATAAGATCGTACTGCACTAGAAAAGTAATCAATGCTTAATGAGACCTATCTAAGTGACATACTATCGACTCTGCTTCCATTTCGAGAATTCAAAAAAGTATCCTTTTTTGTGGATATTGATCTCCTTCAAATAAATTACCAGTATCGTGAAGGCATGTCTTGTTTTTCCAAATGAGCTTTGAAGAGTTTTGTAAAGGAGCATTTGTTGTTTTCTCATAAATAAATCCACAATTCGTTGATGAGTTTCATTTGTTTGCTCAGTTGGAAAGATTTACAAATTGATCCTTGACTCGTTGTTTGTCACTATCGTATCTACTTCTTAAGCAGTAAGAGATCGATAGTTGTTCTGTCAAAAGCGGCTAAAATGTATATTTTTTTTACCAGTGTACTTTATGTTCTTATGTGACTATTGATTTAAATAGGAAGTACATTTGAAACACATGTTTAATACGCATATGCAAAATACTCCAAACATTTTTGTATTGTACGATGGGAATGGTTCTCTAAACGCACATCTGTGGTCATCAAACACCATATCGGTATTAAAAGCAGCGGCTTTTTAACCGGGTGTTTGTTTGTTTTTCTTTATCCGTTGGCATTGTTTGTTTATTACAATTGTTCTGTATACTTAGTTATTGTTTCCCCATTTCAGCTATGCAGTCGTACATTTCGCTTTGTAGTCCGCAAAGTGTCATGAAGTGCTAACTTCTTTTATGTTGGTGATTTTCTTTATAATTATTCATCACATTCTCTTGCTTTTAGACAAGGTGATAGATTGCTTTTCAAAATTGTTTTTAATCGTCATTGAAAGTGTCTATTTTTCAAGTCTGTTTATTAACACTCCTTGTTAAGAGTTGCAATATTATTATTATTTCTCTTAATAATACCTTATGGTAATCATATTTGAAACATTATTATTATTTCTCTCATCTCTCATCAGTATAACTTCTTCTGCAAATTCCTGACACTTGCTATTAACACAAGACCCATCTTATATCTTAAAATTTCCATCAACGAACAAATCTTCCATACGATTTTACATTATCAGATTATGTCGATCACAATCTTCATACATGTCTTACAAAACCTTATTTGTTACATTAAGTTATTGTTGCCTCTCCACAAAACCAACAAATTTGACTGTTGCACTCTTTCACGATCATGTTTCTTTTAACAATTTCCTGTTGAAACTTTAAACCCACTTAAGAAATAAACAAAAACATACAATCAACAAAAAAAAAATAAAAATAAATTTGTCAATTACTTGTTGTAACAAACAAATTTTTAGTTTTCTTCATCTTGTTGTGGTGCTTAACACCAAAGTTGTTGCACAAACAAACATACACTCTTTGCAGCAGCAACAAGTTTAACTGTAAATTGATATCATTGTTATTGATCTTGTCAGGCTGAAGAAAGAGAGAGAAAAAAAAACATGACTTCAATTTTAAAGTATAATAAACAATTATCGGAACTTTTTGATCATTGCACAGCCAGCTACAAAATACAAACACCAACAACTCAAATTCAAAACACACAAAGTGATTGCAACCAGAGTGAGTGATGAACCGCAGGAATGAAAGTTGAAAGGTGGAATGAGTTTATGTTGGGATGATCGACAACAATATGTTGTGAAATATTTTGTTTTGAAAACATGAGAACGACTTGTAGAAAATTTCTTCCAGAGATTGAATGTGATGTGGAGAATTTAGGGTAAGCAGTTTCGATACCCTTCATTGGATAGGAAATATGGGATCTTAGTGAATGTTGCCAAAATAGAAGAATCACCATATACTGAGTTCATGTTTTATTATCCTGATATCTTTGAGATTGACAGGCTTAAAGAATGCAAACATTTAAACAGATTAGTCACGGAATGACTCTTATCAGGATTTTTTAAAGTGTGTCAAGCTTAGTATTTCTTCATTATCATCCTTCATCCAATGCTTGAACTATCTTTTTAAATCTTCTCAACACTAGCAGATTTTATAAATCTGAAAACTACAGTTCATCTAAGTGTTAATTTCTTTCAGTGACAAAAGTAACATCAATTATATCTTTACTGTTTGATAGTAATAATGTTTCTACAAACGGGTACCTGTCAGATCTCACTACTTCTCCTAAAACTTTTTGTAGATATTTCAAACATTTTGGTAATGTTTAGCACTTTGCAATCCTGGAAGGAGAATCTGTAACTTTCAGAACTTCATATACACCTAGAAATGTAGAAATGTTACTAATTATCGCCCAATAGCAATTTGCTCTGCACTTTTGAAAGTTATGAAAAGCATGGTAAATTACCATTTTGTGGAATAACTAGAGTCCAAGAATTTACTTTGCGACCGACAGTACGACTCTACGAGAGACTTACAGCCTCCCAATCGGAAAATTGATGTCGTTCTATAAATCGTTTTGGCGAAAGTAAAGTGGTGGCTCTAGATATTTCCAATATGTTCTATATAGTCTTGCTTTTGGTATTGGTGTTAACTTTTCTCGATTTATATCGAGTTTCCTCAGAAATAGCACTATACGAGTTGTTATAGATGGGATTTCATCATACGAGTTCGAGGTTGAAATAGGGGTACCGCAAGCCTCCGTTCTTTTTCCTAGTTTATTTTTTATTTTTCTAAAAGACCTTCTACGTCAAACTTCCAATCCTATCTATTCTTTTGCAGATCATAGCGATATTTGACATTCATATTCATTCAACCATAGACCAAACCCTTTCGAGATTGAGGAAATGAGGCAAAACAAGAATGATACACTTAACCAAGATCTTGTAACAATCGCAGAGTGGGATCGTGCGAATAGAGTCGCTTTTAATGCACGTAAGACTCAATGTTGTATGTTAACACACAAAAGCACGAGAGATCATGATGCTTCATTTGGCATTATTGACAGTGTAAATATTAAGGAATCAGATGCTGTTCATGTTCTAGGCATGAGAATCCAGTGTGATGTCCGCTGGAGTAAGCACATTTTTCAAGTGTCAAAAGAAGCATTCAAGTGCCTTGGTTTTTTTATAACGGCGTAGAAAATACTTGACTCCATCTGATCTTCTGCAATTTACACCACCTATGTATATATGAACGAAAATAAAATACAACTCGCATGTACGGACCGGTGTTTCAAATTCTATTTTGAAGTTACTCGACCGCGTACAGAAGAGGGCGAAAGTGGTTAACGGTGACAGTAGGGTATCCAATTCTATTGATTCACTGGAGCATCTTCGCATTTTTGGTTGTGTTTTACTGTTCTATCGATTTTATAATGAAATTAGGAAACTTGTTCCCGAAACCCGTAGTTTTTGGCGTTATACACGCAAGAGCTCATCCATATTATATTTTGTGTTGCTATTGTAGTTAAAATTGAACTATACTTATTTACGTCTCCAGCTTCTTCAGTTCTCGACAATTCAGAAAATTCAAAGATTGATTTTTTTCCACACTTTAGGAGCCTTAAACGACATAAAGTATCGTTTAGCATCTCCTCATACTCCTTATACATTCAAGGATTCTATGTCTTTATGTCATCAGATATCCGAAATCAGTACAGATTAGTCCTTCGTATTCTCGAAGTTTTAATAATCCAAATCCATTCTTTTAATTTTTTTTCCGATTTGAAGATTCTCGAACGCTCAATTCATTAATATTAGTTCTATAAAAGTATGCAAGTAATAAATACAAAACCGAAAGAAGATGATTTTTTCTTTGAGTTACGTTTGTTTAAGATCTGTAATAGTAAGAAACTATCTTTCTTAGTTTTTTACGTCTCAGATTATATCTATCAAATAGTCTGAAACCTGACTGATGGCGCAAGAAAGTCAATTATGAGAATATCTTTTAAGCAATTCTTAGAATAAAAAGATTGTAAATCTTTGTAAATCGTACTCTCAGATTACATACGATCTTTGGAGGAACCTGAAACATTCGAATTCGTATTTTTGCTCTTTTTATCTGATAGATCTAATAAATTCAATACATTGATCATAAAGAAATCCGTAGATATTTTTTGATGTCTTTCTGTTTGCTTAATCTCTGAAAGGTCAGAAGTATTTTACACTTCATTCGTAATATACATACCAATAAATTTGACTGTCCTCCAAATAAATGCAAAGAGGATAATAAGTTTTATTCTGTCACTCTTTAAACGATTCTTAGATTTACAAGATCGAAGACAGTAGGTTGATGGACAGGATCCAAGTTCAAAAGGTTTTTTGCCATCAAGCATCAAATGATCTTTGGATCAATTAGAAGCATTGGCAATTATATTCCATTTCGTTTTCTATCTCTTACTATTTGGTAGATCTATAGAAATTAATAAACATAATTCTTTATGATCCATGGATAATTGTTTTTAAAGTATTAGTTGTCTCAGTTGGCTCATTCTCTGCAAACCCATCTCTCGTCCATATCAAAGAATTTGACTTAATGAACGAGAGAAAGATCATTAAATATTACCTTGAATTTCGTGTTCTCTCACTATAGATTAGATGTATTGAAATTAATATGGATAATGTAAAAATCTTTGGATCGACAAGATCCCTAAATGTTTGTAGGATCAGCTAACTTTCTTCCATGAGTTGTTCCTTCCGGAAAGAAGAGCAAACCAGTATGTTATCTGTGAACAGTGGTAATTGATAATTTAATGTTTGATAAATCACAAATTCCATTACTTTCCCATTTTATTAGCATCGTTTAAATATCATAGACTTAATACTTCTTATTTTAATTTACATTTTAAATATTCTCATTACAACACCCACTTCCAACACTTTCTAACTCCTCCTATTGTAGGGTGCCCTTCTCTCCGAAAAAAGGACTGTGTTTTTAATTTCATTTAAATGGATGGATGGATTTATAGCTGACATTTGTTATTTGCAATGCTGGCTTTGTGTATTGGAAATGGAATTGGATTGTGGTTACAGCAAATGTCACAAAAGTGATCGATTTCTTGAAATGTTTTGCTGTTGATCCCAAAAGACACCAAAAGTTCAATTCAATTGTCTACTTGACTGGATAATTTTTGTATGTTTGCTCTTTATTTAACTGTTTTTTATATGTTGCAGCTGCAATAAAATTAAATGACATTAAAATAGAAGATTGAATGAAAGGACGGATGGTTGGACAGACGAACGAACAGACACACATACCGACCAGCCAAAACGAACGTGTATGGTGGCGTGGGTAAAAGAAATCAAACTCTGGAAGACTTTTTCATATGTTTGTTTGTATGCTCAACGGTTATTGTCTCTTTACATCTCATTTGGAAAAATAAAGAAAAACTTTAAATAAAAACACAAACTGAAATTGACAGTGTCGATGTGTAAGTTGCAGTAAAGTCGTGACCCACGATCAATGAACTTTTTTCGTTTTGCTTTTTGCTGTGGAAAAAAAAACTTCCTACTCTGTGTTTAACAACAATACGTGCTAGTGATGGTGGTCATGTATTATTGTTGTAAATTTGCCGCTTCATTGTGACTGCACGGGTTCAAGTAAGATCAGGAGAAGGAGGAGCAGCAGAATATGGGATGAAGTTTATTCATTCCATTGGCTTGTAATGGGATTCTTGTAACTTATTCTTAAGTCGTTTAAGTAGAGGCAGTTGGTTTTTGGTGAATGGGTTGCCAGGTTTAAGAGAGTGGCTGGATATTAAATTAATTCCCAATCTTTCTGTTTAACTGCCTTTGTTAATAGTCTCAATTAAGTTATACAGAAATTTAGAAATCACTTTGCCAAAGCTGATATTCTTACGATTGATTTTCATTCCTTTAATATCCGATATTCGTGTGATTCTATGAAAATATCATGCATAGGGTTTGGATTTGAACAAAATCCAGACTTCTTACGCTTTCCTCCACCATCTACGGGCAACTCTAGTTCTATGGATTCATATGTTTTGCCTCTGTTTCGGGTGCTTGTTGAATGTGGTTATTTGATTTGGTTACATGTGATTGTTGTTGCCTTTTCCAAATTGTTTTTTCTTTCCTTTGTCTTCTTAGTTTAAGTGATCATATCCATATACTTACTTACATTTGCAAGTATTAGTTGCTTTAGCTTAATTGTGTGTGTGGCTTTTAAGCAACACAATAAATTGCTTTGTAACCCAAAGGCTACAAAGCATTTAAATGAAATGAAACTGACATCACGATCGGTAATTTTCTCAAATAATACCAATTGCTATCCCCCCAAAAAAAAAAAAATATATACAAAATAAAAGACTTGAACATATTGTTTGCACGAGGGCTGCATAGAAATTTAGAGAACTGTAACAGAAAAGCCAAAATATTCTTCCTGTCAAGGTGGAAACACATATTATTGAAGCTATAATTATCTTAAGCGTATTAATCGAGAGCACTCTTGACATTCCAACTAAGTGAGCTGATACTTAATCTCAGTACTGAAGACCATAGGTTAATAAGCTTAAATAGGCCTAAGAGCTTTAATACTTAGGAATTCTTCTACATTTCAAATTTTGTTATTTCACCGTAACGTGTACCATTTATGAACTTAATGTTCAACATCCAAGAATTGACAAAACTCGGCAAACATCAAAATATATAGATATTTGCATAGACTGTAAAAGATTTGGTTGTAAAGTTTAGGAACAAATGATTTGATTTTGATAATATTTTTATACAGTAAATCATTATCCACCGATTACTACTTTCACTTTAGCTCGTTTAATGCCAGACTAAAGAATCGCTAAATTAGAATCGGTCATAGAATGGCAATAATTTCCCAACTTAATGGACCGGTAGGCTAATTGATAGTGTTCTACTCTGCTAGACAGAGATACGCATTAAGACACTGTCTATATTATGTTTCACTACCGCACTACCGCCTGATATCGTGGTTATTGCGATATATAGTCATCGTTAAATAAATAAATATTTCCCAAGAACTTAATTTAAATACTGAAGTTAACAGAGCACATATTCCGACATTTATGTATATTCCCAAATAATTATTGGTTGTCTCATTGGATAATATGTTTTTCTACTCATCACATGTCCCAGAAATGGCCAACTAATTACTAGTAGAAACAATCTTTCCAAAATGTTAATTATATCACTTGAACTATAGATGCAGAAACCTAGCAGACCACTACCAAAAATTGGCTAATCAGTTTGATTAAGGATGATCACTTTCGCAGATGCAACAAATATTCAAAGTTGCCAAAATTTTGCCGAACTGCATCTACATATGTGAGTAAATGAATGAATGAACTCTGGCGATGAAACTAGTATTTAATAAGCTTCTACACTCTAGTTACCGATATCTCTGATATTGTCCACGAATTTGCTATACATTCACATGGAATATGAAAGAGTGTTTTGTTCCTTTATCGATTCCGAAAACTACAAGAAGAATGCTCTCTGATTGGCTGATATGCCCTTAGAACTGCCATTTGCACCGAAATATCCTTCTTGAAGGGTGCTGTAGCTTAATTGGTTAGAGCATTTGATCATTAAGCATGAGTTCGTATTTGTATCCCGGGTTCGATTCCCAGCCGCTGCCGCTCAACCAACATCAGTTTCTGATAATTATTAGTTTTCTTTCTATCCATCATAACTAATATTTATCACAGCGCCCTCCTTCGGTTGTATAGCATTTAAAGGCCACCGAATTAAAATAATTAAATAAAGGCTATAAAGTCAAGCTTTAAAAATAATGCGCCTACTCACCACCAGAGGCGCTGCAATGCTGCACTAAAACAAACATAATGCGCAATTGCAGAGTTGTGATATAAAGCTTTCTTCTACTTTCACCACCTTTACTTCTTCAATCTATCCCTTTTCCAAAGAAAGTAACGCAATTCTCCATGATATTCGGGACACATTTTTCTTGCAATCCTGCATGTATCTATAGAAGTCTCAGTATAAAAAGTATCAGCTCTAAGAAGCTTATTTTGACAGTCTGACGGGAATAGATATGATTTGAGATATAGAAATGACACCTGTTTGTCGTTGAAGTTCCCAAATCATACAGGATTATTTCTGGCGTATAAGGCTTTACATTGATCTCTGATCGCCAACGTCTTAGAAAACACACCTGACAGTATTATTTTCTTAGAAAAGATTCAGATAACTAGAATCGCCATTCTGAAAGATATTTAAACACTTAATAAGCTTTTAGATTCCAAATGAGGCAAATTCTTATAACGTTTTTGTAGATCCCAGAATCTACTCAGAATCTACTGTTTGTCTTAAAAACATTAGACTGGAAGGTATTTAATTATTGTTTAACCTTCCAAAATCCTTGAAACTCATTTTGTAGTCAGCAGTTTTATTTATAAAGTACAGAAATTCTTTAAATTAACAAACATTTTGGCCAGAATCTTTATCAGATACTGGAAATGCGTGTCCAATTGATCTAGCAACTCGTTAACTTTGACACCTGATAAAGTTTGTCAAACAAAAGTGATTTTGCACTTTGAAAAAGCAATTAATCTCGGGTTACTTGATTCAGGAACTCGTTGATTTGAATTGACTTGGACACTTGACTGTTCGTCAAAACAAAAGTAACAGTTATCCAAGTGATTTTGTAATTCTTTCCAAAGGAATTGTGGTTGTTTGTACAGTTTGCTTCGACTCGTGTTGCAGAACAATTTACAAAGCTCTGCCCTTTTTGTTCAAATTACATGGAGTATGAAGTACTGAAGAGCCGAATTGTTATGACTGTGAACTTTTACTGGAATTTTAAAAATATTCCTGGATGCTATCAGTTTTGAATCGCTGTGAGATCGATAGTATTGTTCAAAGAAAAATATGAGGTGAGAGTTGAAGTATTTTCTCTTCTCTGTCCCGAAAATGTAGCAAAACTCGTAAACCGAAAAATACATAAATAGAGATCAATTGATCAAGGTAGTAGAAGATTAAATTTCTATCACAATCAACAAAGCAGCTCTTTCTCAATCAACCGTCGTTGCAAAGTTTAAATATGCTCATGTCAGTCCCCATGCAAGCTGGAGTGGGAGTGTAAACGAATGTATTTGTATGTTAGAAGGAATATGTTGTGGTACTCCCATTTAAAAGCTTAAGGGTGAAATTTGATTTTTCAATCCTTCAAATAATAACATGACTTTAAACATTTTTTTCTCGCTCCATTAAATGTAATTTTAGTTTTTTTTGGAGCTGTAAAACAATTTTGAGGGGAAAAATGTTTGTTCAGGTGTTAATGAGGAAACACATTTGGCGGCATAAGTTTGAAGGAAATATTGGAAACTATTAAAAATGTATAGAAAGTAACTTAGGCTGGATTTTGAACCATGATCACTATTTCAATTGTCCATCCACATATTAAGTAAACTTAACCTCACAATTATTTTAAAATAATTTTGATTTTGATTTGTCGCTTTGTCGCTTTGTTTGCTTTGTTTTTTGCCCTCCTGGTTCTTCTTCAAACGTGGGAAAATTTTTATAGTTTCGTTCCGTTTCATAAAATCTTTAGATTTCTGTGTGTACTTGTAACCCTCTGCTGCCTTGACCGACCAAGCATATCATGACGTTTGTAACCGTGTAACCTTTTGTTCTAACTTCAGCTTGAGACTTTTGAGACTTCATGATGAGAAGCTTGTCTGCCTTGGTGGTTGCTTGTGCTTCTGCTTTTGTTGGTAGTGTTCTATTCTATTCTGTTATGGAATGATTTTGTTTTCTTTTACTATGAGTATTTATGGTTTATGATTTATTATTATAACTACAAGATATAAAACTTTAATATAATTATGTTTTCTGTTCAAATAGCTGTTTGTCATACCATCTAATTTTGGCGAAACGAAAGGTTTTTTGATAGCGGAAAATTATCATGACAAAAGATTTTTATTTTTATGCTGGCTGTTGAGTAAATTGTTGACGTGTTCTACCAGGCGCAACAGTTTAAGTTAAAGAAATCTTTGCATTCGTTCCCCTTTTAAAAACAATTGTCCAATTATAAATTAAGTAATAATTATTTAAAGTACTTAATTGGTTTTTTATTATGGTGGGCTGCAATAGTGAAGGATGTTGTTGGTAGAAGATTCAAGGCACTTAAAATAAACCATGAAATTCTTCATAACTATAATATGTGAATTTGATGTCAAGGGAAATTTGTTATTTAAGACTAGGCATATGACTTTATTTGGGATTTTGTTTGTGAATACTAATTGTATTGTCTCCACTCACGCAGAAAAGAAAACATAGTTGTGCATATTTACCACAACTATTTCAACAATTTTTAACTATTTTAAACATTTCTTAAAATTATTATGGTCACTGTAATTATTTATATGATTTCCGCAACCATGATATGGTAATGTTTACCAGTCACATGATTATAGCAATTATGTAATGATTATGGTGATTATTTTTGTGACGAAAGATTATTATGTTGTTCTCTATTATAATCAAACAGCAACAAATTATGATAAATGGATTCATCATAAACATGATTGCAACAAATATACATAGTTACTACAATTACTACAATCATATATATCATCATGAACTTGAATTTAAATAGAAATTGAAAAATACTATTAGAAATAGTGACTTTATTTTACCGATTTTCTTTTACGATTTTTAATATATATACATATATGATATATATATGATTGTAGTAACCATCTAAGTTCGTAACTAAACCATATTATGGTTACTGCAATAATATACATAATTACAGTGACCATAATATTGTTGGAAAACTTGTAAAAATGTTGAAATTGTTGTGGTAAACATGTACAACTATATTTTTTCTCTGTGTGCTGATTTTTGTTATTTTATATAAAGAGTTTTCAAACAAGAACTTTCTTTCCGAACAGGGTCATATTGGAATAACATAATTGCATTGACATTTTACTTATTGCGA
Organism: Bellardia bayeri; assembly: GCA_950370525.1. Taxonomy (NCBI): domain Eukaryota; kingdom Metazoa; phylum Arthropoda; class Insecta; order Diptera; family Calliphoridae; genus Bellardia; species Bellardia bayeri. The sequence goes on from OX493267.1 coordinate 75,739,808, forward strand.
AGCTTTGGCAATTGTTACAATGAATTCAATATCTTTCGAACATCGCATTAAAATATTAAACATTTTTTTCATAGTTAGTCTTACTTCAGCCCTCTAGCGACGTGCTAAATGTCGTGTCGCCAACAACGATCTAAGCAACAGTTTTAATGTTGTTACTGGTCCTTCAGCATTACGACTTGAAAGCTTGATTTGAGTTGGAGTTCAAGGTCAACCATGCAGGGCTGCCAGATGAATTTCGGAAAACATCGCCAAACTCCGATAAAAAAGAAAAAAAAAACATTATTTCGAATTTTAAAAATCGCCAAAAAATCGGTAAAATAAAAAGTCACTATTTCTCAATTTCAATTTTATTTAAATTCAAGTTCATATAGTCTCTTCTACATAAATTTAGAATTTTTAAATAAGAAATCACTAAAAATATAATGTTAAACACAACTTGTGTAATATTTTTATAATATCTTACAGTATTTTAAAGTATTTGAAATAAATATCTGAATTTTACATACTCGTATTTTATTAATTCAGGTTAAATTACAATGTCAAAATAATTTAGTAAGTTTTAAATAACATTTGAAGTAGAAGAAGAAGCCAGTTCATCCAACATATCCAAGTACTTATTTTCAAAGAATTTCGTAATTTTGTTTTATTTAAATTTATTTGTCTGAATATTCTTTGGACGTTATGTTAAAATAAGAGAAGTTTCTGCAGAATTTCCCCGTCGCAAGTCTGAAATTGTTTCCTCAAAAAATTTTAGTTCATGGAATCCAGCATTCAAGATTAATTTTCATGTTTACCAATAAATAAGTGCACCTCACTTTGCGTCGGGATTGCGTTCCAAAAAAACACGACGCAAACTGAATTAAGATTTTCTATAGCATACTCTGTAAAGATCGAAGATAGGTTCTAGGGTTACGCAAATACTAAATTGTCGGCTTTCTGACACAAAAAATTGGTCCAATGTTTGCTGAACAATTTTTTTCCACGTAAAATAAATTTCCTTGTAGCAATTGATTTTCAATCAAAATATAAAGCAAGAACTCCATTTCTATCATCAAAGCACTTCTTGTACGGGTTTTAGCATCGAATGATGTTGCAGATTTTCCAAAAAAATAAAAAAAATCAAGACTCGAACCCAAAACAACGCAGCCTGGAAAATCTAACGACGCACAGTGAAAATTAGTACTAATCAAGCAGCGACGCAACTTCGAAAAAAACGCAAAACGAAACGACGCAAAGCGAGGTATTGGTGTAATTTCTACTATCCTGACTCAATACTATCCTGACAAAATAATGTCAAGAATTAAGAAAACACTACTATTACTTAGTTTTGTTCTTGAAATATGTCATGTTCTTCCTAATATTTATGATATTAAATGAGAAAAAGGAGAGAATTTGGTGGTACCAAAAACATTAACAAAAAAAAAAAAAAAACAAATGATAGACAAATTTTATAATTCAGAAAATCGTAATTTTCAATGAAAAAATAGTCAAAACGCTACTTTGCTATTTTTGAAACAAAAAATCGTCAGAATGACAATAAATCGTCAAATCTGGCAGGAACCTTCCTTTTGTTTAGGAGCCGATGGCCACCAAAACTCCAGCCGTACAATAGGAGGCATATGACGAGCTTAAACTATCTCCTCGCGATTTAGTAAAGGTTTGTAGTGGATCTGTAAAATCTAATAAAATTTATCTGTTTACGTTAAAATTCAAGAGCAATTGTTGAGAAGACTTTGCGCGCTGCACAATGGGGTCTGGAGGCTTAAATACCGTTACAGTTGAATGTTAATAACAGCAATGTTGGTCTCTTAATAACTATATAGATATCACTGATAAGTGATTTCAACAGGACGGTGGCAGGACATGTCATACAGCCGCCAAACAAGACTTTATCACTCATGCCCAAGACATTCACTTTTTAGTAAATTTCACAAATTGTTGCTGCCAAATCTTAGCTTCGCACTCCAGTACAAGGATATAAAATATAGGTAGTATACTATTACAAAAAATTCTAGCAACATTTTGAAATTCCATTGCGTTTACTCCAAAAGCAGACAGCAGACACATGCGAATTGAATAAATTTCATGCACAAAAACCATTAATAAAGTACACAGTGCTGTGCTCTGCTATGCTGCTCAACTTCATCGTCGCTAATTACATTCTTACAATTCCAACACATTGATCACCTCTGGTCATACACACCGCTAATTTTTTTTTTTACATTGTAACGAAGCACGCATGATGTTTTTTAAACTACTTAATCCTTGATCGCAACAATCAGCAACCAAGCAACCTACCAACCAACCAACAACGTCATCATCATCACTCTGTGTCATGCCACAGAAAAATTTATCAGTAATTTTTCACTATTATCAAGCTGTTAATTAAGACTCTTTATCCCACAGATCACATCAATAAAATTCTCTTAAATCGTGCACGTAGTCGTTTGTAGTACGTTGGCAATTATTTGTAAAATGTAACCAAGTCGTTATCGAAATTCGCCTACTTTATTCGTCATCATCATCATGAGAGTGTATGGGATACGTACGAGTATGTATGTACGTACACACATGGTAAATGATCGATCATTAAACGCCTTAAAGCATTTAGCGTCATCAGGAGAAGAGAGATAAATGCAGGGAGACAAGCAGGAATTCAAAATCAATGATAGATCCTAAACATTGCAGATTGGGAACAAGGCAGGGGGAGCAAGCTGTAAAAACTGCATTTATTTTAAACTGCAACATTTGCCAGTTGAGTTTACAACCACTGTGCCTGAGTGACGAGTTGATTAACGGTATGTCATGTGTTGCCAGTTAAAAAAAAAAACACAAACAAAATTATAAATAATGCCTTCAAATTCCGCTTAATTTTAGTAAAAAAACCGAACCAACAACGTCTTTCATACTCATACAACATGTCAAAAAGTAGATCACACATGTTAAATCGACAGTCAATCAATCTTTTGTTTATGTTTTTATCGTTGCTTTCGTCGGTTTTTAAGCCAGGCTGTTTGTGGCGGCTGTTGTGTCGTGTCAAACCAAAAGCTGCCGGAAGAATCAGCACCGTTAAATGTGACGTTTTATAATTTGTTTTTTTTTATTGTTTTAAATTTAATTTCGGCTTTTAGATTTTGTAAATTTGATTTCTAGTTTTTGCTGGATTTTTTTTTCTTTTCAAACACGTGCATCAACATGTTTTAACTAAAAAATAAAACAAAGAGTTAGCAACAGAAATTGCCATAAAATTAAGTGGTATAATGTGTTTGTTGCCACAGGTTGTAAGTATATTTTTGCGGTTAATTGTTCATCCATGATTTGATGTAACAGTATAGGTAACAGAGTGATGTTTACAGTGTTTGAATTATGAAAACGGGTTCTCCTTCCATAAAAATAGTATCCGACCTGATTTCTTTGATACCCTCCTTTTCGCACTTAACTTAAGTTCCATATGGATTGCCCTAGTTAGTTGCTGACCCTTCAGGACTTACGACTTACAAGCCTGATTTGCTTACAATTACGGTGTTCTTCAAGGTCCTCCATGTCTGGTTAAGAACCTTCCCTTTTGTCTACCTAAACTCCAGCCATAAAATTGGAGGCATGTGCCGAGCTCAAACACTCTCCTCACGATTTGATGTATTATCACAGTCATTACGTAAACTTTTTAAATATTCGCCGCAAATTTGGCGAATACAATTAATTGTACGAGGGCGGTTCGGAAACTTCTTAACCTAGCACAGAAAACGAATATGTAGTAGGTTTTTCAAAAGCATTTTTATTTTTCAATATAAGCTTCTGTAACTTCAGTACACTTAGTACAAAGCAATTCTATCCATTGATTAAAATTAGTTTTGCTCAAGGCCTTCAAAATAGTGGTTTACAACTGTAATTGCATCTTCATTTAAGGTTAAACGCTTCCCAGCTAGCAACTTTTTTAGATTTGGGAACAGGTAAAAGTCACTGGGAGCAAAATCAGGAGGATAAGGTCAAGCAACTCGTTGATTTTAGCCATTGTTAAAACACTGTTGTACGCCGTTGCGTTGTCTTCATGAAGAATTATTTTATTGTGTTGTAAGCCAGGACGTTTTTCTCGAATTTTTACATTTAATTGATCCAAAATGTTGCAATAGTACTCTGAATTTATTGTTTTACCTTTTGCAGATAGTCAATCAATAAAATACCTTTGAAGTTCCAAAAATCCGTTGCCATAACCTTACCAGCCGATAGAATTGTTTTTGCATTCTTTGGGACACTTCCTCCAGCTTCAGTCCATTGCTTGGATTGTACTTTTGTCTCTGGTAGATCCATATCTCATCCACTGTTATGAAACGACGCTTATTTTATTTTTCTTAAAACGATCCAAACAAGCTTGAGTAATTTCCATACGTATCCGTTTTTGGTCGACTGTTAACAAATGCGACATCCATCATGCAGAAAGCTTTTTCATCTGTAGTTCTTCATGCAAAATTAAATGGACTCGATCATTTGAGATGCCCATGATATTAGCTATTTCACGCACTTTTATTCGTCGAGTATTTAATACCATATCATGCACTATGGCTACAATTTCTGTTGTTGTTGCTGTTTTTGGACGTCCGCTACGTGGTTCATCCTCAATGCTTGTACGACCACGTTTAAATTCCGCAACCCAATTTTTTACTCTTGCATATGAAGGAGCACTTTCGCCCAACACATTCACCATATCATTATGAATTTCTTGTCCCGATAAACCTTTTTTATTTAAATATTTAATGACAGCACGAATTTCTAATTTTTCCATTGTAAAAAAATTGCGGATGCATCTTTTCTGAACACCTGTTTCTATATGAAGGAGTTGGCAGATTGACAGAAATGTCCAAAACAATAACTTTTTTGCGTTTATACCACGCTTTGTGTTTTAGACTAAGAAGTTTCCGAACCGCCCTCGTAAGTATATCTTAATACAACTGCACAAAAGCATTTTTATTAACCAATTTTAAAATGGTTAATATGGTAAAGTTTTTGAAACGAGCACCATTTGGAAATTATATAAAACTACCAACAGATTTCTGAGTTGAAAGTCGCAACACTATGGTCACTAAGAGTGGATTCACACGCTGCGACTTTTTCCTGCAATATTTCTCCTGCGACTCGAATTTATAGATGAAATACGTAGTGGAGAGTACAGGGTAGCTAGTGTCGCAGGTATTGCGAAACAAAGCGACAAATTTCACATTTCTCTTTTGCATCTTCTTTTCTCTTGTATTATATTCATTTCATTTACCATAACAAACCTTCATATATTCGCCTTTTAAAGCTCCTAGATCACAAAATAAAAACTGCTGTATGCAAAAAATATAATATTAAACATAGTTTTTATAAATTTTCAAAACTAAGAACTAGATCCTATATGCGAATGAGCGAAATAGGAGAAATGAACAATTTAATGTCAAAATGTCCCAAGAATGGGTTGTTGCACCATGTTTCATCATGTGAACAGACGATTAATTTAGAAGGTACACCAAAAGAGAACGTCAGCAGAGTTGCAGCGGCAAATCGCAGCGTGTGAACCCACTCTTAGTTCAATGTTCTATAAAACAATATTTGGGTTTAATCGTTTAGTCAAATACAACGTGCTTTTCAAGAGCTGCTCTAGCAACTACAAGGGATTTGACCACACATGAATTTTACCATACGTTTTCTTCAATGAAAGGAATCGCCGGTCAATGGAGTTTGCTTTAGAGTTATATTGGAATACTAGTTTTGAGTTCAATTGAAAGGACTTGACACAGGAATATGTGATTGCAATTATTCTGTACTTGATTTAGAACAAGATTTCTATGTCCCAATTGGAAAAGCCTATACAACATCTAAGTTTCATTAGCCGTTGTAAATAATTTGGTGTATCTTGTCAACCACGTCTCTGCTTTTCAACAAACAAACAAAAAAGCTCAAACTGGCTTTACATTTTAAAGTACAACCTGCTAATTACATTGGAATGCCAAATATTGCCTGCCATTCATTCTACTTTTTATAAAGACACACAGACATAGAGACAGACTAATGCAAAAAAAGCAAAAGAATTGACTTAAACTAATTAATGTTGCATACCTTTAATCCAATTCTTTTAGCACTTTGCAACGCATTTTCTTTTTGTTGTACTTGATTTATTTTATTTTTTTAAACAAAACTTGACCACAGCTTCTTGTATTTAATTTACAAAAATTTTTTTTTACTGCTGGCGAAATTCTAAAAATGTGTGAAAAAATCAATTTCATTAGTTAACGAAACGTTGCGACGAACTTTTACAAACAAACCAGCAAAACAAAAAAAAACTCTCTCAACCAGGTGCAGTTGCAATAATTTCTTACATTTTTCAACCAATCAATTTTATACAACCACGAATGTTGATCATTACTGATCGTACAGACGTAGAAAAGAAGCAAGAAAGAACATTCATAAGATAGTGAGTGGCTGGTATAGCCGTTTAAGGAAGAGGTATTTTATCCAAGCGTTTTATAAACCACTAGAGATTCCATTGGCCTCAACGTATAGTTGAAGCTAAATAATAATGAACCACCTCACCATGTGTTTAGAACATTTTAATGTTTGTTTTAGCTGGTTTAAAACTCCAGCATACTTAGATGTAGCTGGGAAAAAAGAAACAAAAATTCATACAATAAATGAAAAAAAAAACAAATAGTTAGTTTTTGCGTGTTGCAGGTGTGCATTTTTTGTTCTTGTTCGAAATTACATATTGTTCAAACAATTGTTGAAGGAACATAGAACCACCATCATTCCAACGCCACATACCACCTCCACCTTCACTCCAACATGATCAGCACTAGCAAGTATGTACATACTTACAAACATACTCTATGTACATTAAAACGTAAATCTATTCCTATTTCTTATCTTTTGCCAAGTTTATACGAAATTCTTTTCTTAAACGTTTTGCCATCGTCAATTTGCCAATCGATTGCTGGCTTAAACTTAAACTTCTCTGCTGGCTGAGATCATATTTCCCTCAATCTGGTGACTTAATCTTTCTTGGCTTTTTTTTTTTTTTTTTTTTTTTTTTTTTTTTTTTTTTGTTTTTGTTTGCAGACCATATTCCATAGAGTGAATTAGATTTTAGATGCCTTACACATGCTGGTTATAAAGTGATAGTGGTGGTGGCGATGGCGATGGCGATGGCGATGTTGTACGACGCACCCATAAAATATGTAACAACAATTTGATAGTACGAGTATAAACATTGTGGCCAAGTCAGCCGTTACACTTCTTCCTCCCACACCTCAACGGTGAGTCTGGTCTTTTTTTAAATATATTTCATGTGTTTGTTTGTTGGTCGCTTGGTTTTTCACGGTCAACACCTTCACCATGTGCCATTTACAAGACCTGCATGAGACATGCAAGCTTCACTATTGTATTTCCAAATACGTTTGAGTATTTGATCTGTAAATATGTATCTTTAAATGTAGTATTAATATGTCGGATTATTTTGCCATTGGTAAATTGTCATTTTGGCGACAGTAACACTTTTTAAACCTGTAAATTTATATGTTGCCACATAAGCTAATAAATAGTTTCCTCATAGATCTGTTCTACTAATCTTAAAGCATCTATTCCTTTTTTTCATATTCGACATTTCATTCAATTTCCGTAATTTTTTTCTTTGTTTATTTACATATGTAGATATTTATTTTTATTTAAAAATTCACCTACAAATATTAGTAACAGCTGAGCATGATATGAAGTATAATAATTAATTAAGAACACTACTAATAAAGGGTGATTCAAGTAGAGATACTTTTTTCAATTTATGTCGGCATAAATTCCAAACATAATACGATTTGGAAATATCCAGAGTGTCGAAAGTATTTCACCAACTTGAACTTCGGCCCACTTTGCCTTGTATGAGCGCTTGCAAAACAGTGGGTTTGTATCAGTACATTTAGCATTTTGATGAATAAGATTTGAAAATATCTAGAGTGTGCCGCAAGAACTTATGATCATGCTGGCAAGATATATACCTATAAAGTAACTTCTGCCAGAAATATAAACAAGAATATTGTTATTTTATACAGTCAAGCTGCACTTCTCTTATGATGTGTCACACAAAGCGATCAATACTGTAGAAACATTCAAAGCTGCTGAAATGCTGCCTTAAGAACTGTAACAGTCTGGTTGCAAATAACCTTGAAGCTCCACTTACACGTGGAAACGAAGGTTCCCCCACACAGAAAAAAATAAAAATGAGTTTCAATTAAAATATTTGTGGAATCAATTAAAAACTTAATTAAAATCGGACCTGTAAACAAAATAATAGTATCAATTAAAAAAAATGTGAGATTTAATTGAAAATATCAGAAAAAGTAATTGAATCAATTAAAATTTTAATTGAAAATTATTTTAAAATCAATTAAAGGTTTAATTGAAAAAAAACATGATTTTTTTTCTGTGCAGTAATGGCAGAAAACAGAATGTTAACAAAATAGTTAATCCAAGGATATCATCAGAGAAGTCATCCTAGCTTCAACATCAAACGTCTGAAGTCACGTACAGGGCATGTCCGGAAAGACTTTTAGCATATAACTACGAGGAAAACCTGGAAAGGTACAATTAAATTGAAACTCGTTTACATCAGCTTTGAATGGCGTCCATAGCAAATACAGATATAAATCTACCGCTAAAATTAAGAATCGTTCTGGCACAACTGAGGTCGGGATGGAGCAACAGATTTAATGCCTATGATACCGCATAGAACGTACCTCATCAAATACAAGACCAGCATGTATGGTCCGGGTCTACCATGATACTTCTCACATTTTCAACTTACCAAAGAAGTAGCACAATTCCTTGATCTGGAGCTGGATGCAGAACCCCTGGATTAGAAAATTATATAGTTGGCCTTTATTCAAATAAATGAGTAACGAATAATTGTAAATATTTTGGAGAAAAATAAATGTTCGAATCAAAGTTCGAAATGATTAAACGGTAACGATAATTTCGATTATTTCTGTAACAATAATTTAGAGGTAACAGTAGTCGTGTTGAAAGGTTAGTTTAGTGATATTGGTGGTTTAGAAGTAACGGTAGCCAACCTTTATTCGAATGTCGGATGATTTCTTTTGACCTTATATAGTATATGTCAGCTGCATGTGCACTTTCTTAATTTTTTTTATAACCTACACCACCAAAGTTGTAGCGCCCTTAAATATTAGTCCAACACCAACCTTAAAGACCGACTCAAAATTACTTCCTGCGTCGGCTGGCGGGCTGTCCATGTAAAACTTGTGAGCAAAGTACAGGTCGTAAATTTGAAGATATTTCAATAAAATTTGGTATATAATATTGTTTCGGTCCATCGGCGGTTAGGATTGTAATTGGTTGAAATCGGTCTATTAGTTCACCTAGCCGCCATACAAATCATATCTACAAATTTTGAGCAGATCAGTCCATAATTGACCATAGCTTCCATATATGGCCCACTTCCGAAAATCTCTCTAAAGAGCATAACTTAAAAATGTTGGTCTCAAAATAATATTCGGCACAAATATATTTCATATATGTATACATAAATCATTTGGTCAAATTTTATAAAGATTGATTCATAATTAGTCATATCTCTCATATAAGACCTACTTCCGATGATCTCTTTAACGACCATAATCTCTTAAAATTTTTGGTGTCCAAATAGAATTCAACACAAAGTAGTTTTACAAATTAGTAAACAGACATCATTATATCTGTTTTTATAACGGTAGGTCCATAATTAGTCATAGTCAATTAGTGATTTCTGAAAAACACTAAGATGCATAAATCGTTTAAAAGCTGTTTATATCACACAGAAGTCAGGTCACAGCTCCCATATAGCGCCCATTTCTGATAAACTGGCTTGAACACCAACAAATATTGCCCTGGTCCCTGCCATGTGGCCCGATTCGTATCAAAATATCAAATTGGTCGATATTGTTACAGCAATATTGATGTAAATAGAAATGTATAACAATATTAGTACTTATTGAAATTTCAGGGTACATGCAAATTTTCAGCCGGCTGACAGCCGAATTTGAGCCGGCTTGTTTTAGTAGCAGACGCCGTCGCCGTTAAATTTGTTCGGCGCAGGTCTCTGCTTCAAAGCAACTTTCAGCGGCTCTTTAAACTATTTTACAGTTTTGCTGTTTCAGCAGTCCTAATTCCACATCATCCAGCAACATTCACTAATTTTTTTTTGTCACCACATTCTCATATGTACAGCTGAGAAATTATCTCTTATAATCTCACAGTGATATTCCAGCAAACAACAAAGATTTATCAACTTTCTCCCTAAAGCAAATATTAATTAGTATTTCATGCTATGCTGTGTAATTAAATTACAAAGATTATAATTTGTTAAACATGATAATCAATTCCTTAACAGCGATATTAAAATTCCGCAGACCAACAAAGAACCACTTACTGATAACAAATGTAATCAGTGATACACAATCTGAAATCTTAAAAGGAGAACAAGCAAGATATTTTCTTAACAATGACTTGATTTGCTGCTTTTAGTTTCTTTCGTAAAGCAATTTAATTGCAGCTTTTAAAACAAACCTTAAAACCTTAAAAACAGAAAAAATACATATCTTACTAAATTTAGGCCCAAAGGCTTTTTGCAACATGTACACACTTACTTACTTATTGCTATACAGAGACTTTTTTAAAAACACGAATCCACTTAATTAATTTCAGGTGTTAAAGTGCCAAAAATAAATGGGTCAATAAAAACTAACTGGCATAAACAGGACATTTTAAATTGCGATACTGAAAAAGTAAAAGATGCCATAAAAAAAAAGAAATGCCAAGAACATTTACAGTTACTGAGCAACTACAGATAAAAGTGGGCAAAACGTGTTGGCTGGTTGGTTGCTTTTAATAAAAAAGTTGAGCTTGAAAGTTATTTTGTTAAATGGTGGAAAAAATATATGAATTTAAAATTTAAATATTTATAAATGCTCACTTTCAAGTGAAATGAAGTGGAGGTTTTTAAGTTAAAGATGCTGTAAATGGTTTGGAATATAACAGAGCTGTCCATTGGTTTTGTAAACTGGGGCATATGCAGCCTTAGCCATAAAATACAGCTACAAAAATTCATCATTTGCCTAAATACAGTGGCTTACAGCTTTTTTATGCAGTGCATTTTGTTTTGTTTTTAAGGCCACCTAAAAAGCTGAAGACCAAAAATAACAGATCCACTTTAATTTTAGTGGTTTATTGGTACCATTTACAATTTCAAATTTGTTTTTTTCTGTTGTGATATAACAGAGATAATGATTTAGAAGAGAACATTTTAGGTTAGTGGTTGAGAGAAACAGAAAAGAAAAGCAAACAAGTAAAAGTTTATATACGGCCATAGCTGCCAGATTTGACGATTTATCGTCATTTTGACTGATTTTTTCATTGAAAGTGACGATTTTCTGAATTATTACAATTTTCTATCATTTGTTTTATTATTGTTTTTGTAACCAAATTCCCTCTTTTCTTAAGAAATCAACTATTTTTCTCATTTAATAGCATAAATATTAAGAAGAACATAACATATTTTAAAAACAAAACTATATAATAGTAGTGTTTTCTTAATTATTGATAATTGTTAAGTTTAAGTATAATAATTCCAAATAATATTGATTCAGAATAGTAGAAATTACTTATTTATTTGCATACATAAAAAGCAATTTTAAATGCTGAATTTTTAGATGAAACAATTTATGAATTTCAACGGAGAAATCCATAAAAAAAATTCTTCTATTTTAACAAAACGTCGAAAGAATATTCAGCCAAATAAATTTAAATAACAAAAATACGGAAATCTTTGAAAATAAGAACCTATATACACGTATAATGGATGAATTGGCTTCTATGCTCAAAATGTTATTTAAAATTTATTAACTAAATTGTTTTCACATTGTAATTTAACCTAAATTAATAAAATATGCGAAATTCAGATATTTATTTATAAAATACTGTAAGTCTTGTTTTACACTCTTCAGTTTTAGCTGACTAATTTTTGTTCAATTCTCTTTTGAACTTGCCATTTCATTTACACACATCTATTAAATGTTCGTACTTTTTTAGGGAAATCAACATGCGTGGAAAAACAGAAAAGGAAATAAGAAGATTGCCGTCAAGTTTGTACCCCTTTTGTTCTCTTTTCCCTTCTCATTAAAAATTACTTGCCTTAATAAGTCAGAATTGAAGTGTTTAACATTATATTTTTTGTGATTTCTAATTTAAAAAGTTTAACCGCCTGGCCCACGATGTCGAACGATAACGTTCGCTTAGATAAGACTTAAGACACAAACTTTTTATCGTATCAATTTTTTTTTTACTCAATCAAGTTTGTTTATTCCACAATCAAGTTTGTGTCTTAAGTCTTATCTAAGCGAACGTTATCATTCGACATCGAGGGCCAGGGGGTAAATTTATGTATTTTGATATGTATTGTACAAGAGACTATACAAGCTTGAATTTTTATATTTTCGTTTAAATAAAAATTTCAAAATACTATTAGAAATAGTGACTTTTTATTTTTCCGATTTTTGTGACGATTTTAGAATTTCGAAATGACGATTTGTTTTCTTTTTATCGGGATTTTGACGATTTTTTCCGAAATTCATCTGGCAGCCTGTATACGGCTGCGCCGAATCTTATCTACTCACCAGCAAACCACCTATTATGGAGATTTATAAGAGATTTATGCGATTTGAAGTGATTTCCGGAAGTAAACTTTATATGAGCGCTACGGTCAAACATAAACCGATCATCATAAATCTAAGATCGACGATTTTTATATATGTATGGACTATTTGTGTTGAATTCCAACTTGATAGTGGTTTTATAAGGGATTTATGCGCATTAAGTGATTTGCGACTCGACTGGACCGATCATCCTGAAATTTGGTACAAAAATTTGATTATGCTTGTCAAATCAAATATCATCTTGATAGTCAGTTTGATAAAAGATTTATGCGAATTTAATTGATTTTCGGAAGTAGGCTTTATATGGGGATTACGGTCAAATATGGAACGATCATCATCATATTAAGCTAGACGATTTTTATATCTGTATGGACTATTTGTGTTGAATTTCAACTTAATAGTGGGTTTTGTAAGGGATTTATGCGCATTTAAGTGATTTTTGGACTTTGGGGACTTTATATGGGGACTACAGTTAAATATGGACCGAACATCATGAAATTTGTTACGAAGATTTAAATGTATATTTTAATTATGCTTGTCGAATTTCAACTTGCTAGTCATTTTTTTCAAAAGATATAATTCATTCAAATGATTTTCGGAAGTGGTCAAAATTATGGACCGATGCAAACAAAATATTGTTTTGAGATTTCACTTTGCATGCTACTTATTATTGCAGAATTTTGTTTAGATACGGCTTTTCTTTAGACATTTATGTCCCATAAACCCATATTTCGGGAAGACATTTTTGTATGGAGGCTATGAGAAATCGTGAACCGATTCCGACCATTTTCCACATGACTTGTCTATAATAAATATAAAGTGTGCAAAATTTCATGATATTATCTGCAGTATATTTAAAGAAGACGGCAAAAAATATGTAAAATATATCAAGACAGTCTGAAACTTTGATCTATAACTTAGATCCTACTGGATCGATTTTGATCATTTGCAATACCAAACATTTCGGTGGATCAAAGAATGTTTGGTAAAAATTTCATTGTTCTATGTCTTTTTTGCGAAGCTCTATTGTGTTAACAACAGACGGACAGACGAACGGACATGGCTAAATCGTTTTAGAATCTTATAAGGACCCCGAACGTATACAAACTTTTTGGTTCTACGACCATTATTTCGATGTGTTACAAACGGAGTGACAAACGCAATATCTTTTTGGTGATGGGTATAAAAATGCACTGCATAAAATAAGCTGTAATTAGCTTCAATTACTGAGCCAAATTTACGAAAGCCAATAAATTTGCATTTGTCCTGTTAAAGTAAATGTCATTTTTATTTATGCTGCCACTTGTCGTTGAACTTTTATTCGAACTTTTCCGGCCGATTTCATTGCAATTTTCATTCAAGTGAATGCTTTTTCTTATAGTTAAAGTGTAGTTACTTTGTTTTTTGTTGGTTTTGTTTTATTGCTTTTGCTATAATCGTGATCAAATTACATAGATATTTTTAAAAAAACAAAATTCCAAACAACTTGATCAACAACCAACCAGATAGCCGGCCAATAACAACGAACACGATCTCTATATACATACACATACATATTTATATTTTTTGGAATACAAGATTATTAACAATTCTATTTGGCACGAGCTCATTAAGTGTCATTTAAATGCTGCAACTGACTGCAACACAGTTAGTATTCTAACAACTAACAACATGTTGTTGTTATTGTTGTCATTGTTGCTGCTACTTTTTTTTTGTAGTATGTATGCTGTTGTTTCTTCTGGTTATTGACACATCTGAACAACATGATTTATGATTTCATATTCTATAATAATTTTGTTGTTTGTTTGGCGTTCGTAATATTGGATTGTATGATTGAACAAGACAGTTTTTGTTGTTGTTGATGTCTACATACATTTATTTGTTATTTTATACCGCCAACAACAATATAATATATAATTATCCACCATCTTGTTTAGTCAAGAACCGTTATATCAAATCTCCTTAAAGCGACCACAATTTGCAAACGTAACGTATGCAATGGAATGGAGTAGACACGTTAGTCAACATGTCGCATACTGCGATCTGTTGTTGCTGCTGCTGCTACTGCTCTAGAAAGACACTGTCGTTCGTGTACTAATGCGAGCGTTTAATAAAGTCCAATGTTAAATCATGATTTATAAATGTTGAAAACTTCAATAGCTTTAAAGATTGTAACGAATTTCTGATATACTACACTAAACATTAAATGTGATCCATTACGATAAAAAGATCACAATGTTGGTTAGATATCTATCTTTTTCGCGAAAGTATTATTTTGGGAAGGTGTAAAACAAAAATATGGTAACTGCCTAATATCATGCTGCTAATACTATCGATTATAGTTTCTAAAGGAAATAACATCAGGGCAATATTCCACAAACAATTTATGAACTTTTCACTTCGCACTAATAAATTGTATTTTATGCAAAGAGATAAGTGTTTCTGTTCCACAATATACTTAGCAAATCTCATTTTGCACTAAGAATATTTTTGCAGAGACTTTGCTCTCTTTGGTAAGACTTTGCGCTTTTTGTAAAGTAGTTGCTCTCTTTTGCAAGGTATGTAAGCAGGGCTGCCAGACATTTTCAGCAAAAAATCTTAATTTCACCAAAAAAAAGTCTTATTTTTGAAGAAAAAATCTTATTTTTGGAAATAAGTAGTACAAAATAGGTTGTTTTTAATTGAACCTAACCTTTGTCTAGACAAAACAAAAAATCTTTTTTTTGGGAAAAAATCTTAAAATTTTTTTTCGGTTAAAAAATCTTAAAAAATAAGGTAAAATCTTACTTATGTCAGCGCTGTATGTAAGTGTGCAAAGTGTTCCACAAAGCATTTAATCCTCTGCATTTCTGTATTATCGCTTTGCATTGCTTAAATACAACTTGTTAAAATGAGCCGCAAAATAAAACTGGAAAAAAAATTTGCAGTGTTATATATTATTAAAGATATTTGCTAATTTTCAAAAATATTTAGAACATGTTTATATTTCACTTCATTCTTTAAGAATGCCAAAACTAAGTGTTTTTTTTTTTTTTTTTTTGTTTGGCAGCAATTGAAATCCTCTTCAGCTGGGTTATCGATATTTCTACTAGATATCACCCAAAACAACAACATCCGGAAATAAACACCATCCATTGTCAAAGAAATGTTTGCATTTACACAGTAAAATGTGTAGGCTGGCCCGTATATCATTATCATATTCAATGAGTGGTTTCCATGCCGGTCCACATATCCTTCCTCGTGTATTCGCATATATTTTACCATACACGTAACCACAAACAGAAAAAACTTTTTAGCAATATTACTGATGTCATTGAGCCACCGCATTGGGTTTTGAAAATAAAAAAATGTCTATTATAACGTCGACAATTCTATGGAAGATCCTGCAAACTGTTGATTTTCCAATACAATGCAACAATTTCCAAACCAATGCAAGCAAAGTAGCAGTTGATTTTCAGCCGCCAAAACTTGACTGCGCTGTGTATTGTGCTGTAATTTTTCTCTATATACATATTTTTCTAATTATATTTAAAATTAAATCAACTTGGAATTGATTTAAATGAAAGTTTTGTTGTCCCGAAAAATTAATGTGGTATTTATAATTTTTCTTATAACAACTTCTTCACTATTGTCGAACAAAAACTAATGTCTTAACATTTTGAAAGCTTTACTGGTTATAACAATAAAGCGATCGTTTACCTTGCAAATTTTTGACAAACTTATTCGCAAAAATAGTATTTATGGTTTTTGTGGAACGAAACAGCATAATTATTTGCACAATCTTTGCAAATTACCCTTTTCAATAATAACTTTGCACTTTGCACAAGTGAACGTACTTGTAGCAAATTGCAAAGAGAATATGTATACAAATTTCAAAGACTTTGCTACTTACAATTAGTATAGTTCTTGAAAACATAAAGTTTTCGGTGAAAAAATCGTAATAGGTGAAAAAGTGTAATAGGTCGAAATAAAACAAAAAGTTAAAAAATAATTCGTAATAGGTAAAAATACCTACGGTAAAAAAATAAAAAACATTAAAAAATAAAAAACATTAAAAAAAAAATAATAAAAAACATTAAAAATCACATAAAAACTGTATGAGTGTTCCTCTCAGATGTAATTCTGAGAAAGAGCTTAGCTCGACTAGAAAATCTTTATGGATCTCTGAGGAAGAATCCTTAAAAAAATCTGTGGAGAATCTTCTCACTACAAGAGCCGTAGAACGGCGCCGTTCCTGTTCGCCCAATATAGTGATTTCATCAGATGATAAAACATCAATATCTTCTACATCAAATAGTGCAGTCAAACCTAGAAAACAAGTAGGTATGGATAAATACGTCACAGTTCTTAAGCGACAGAGGAGCCCGACATCTGCTCAAACGTCATCAAATTCAAAAGCTCCCAAGACCGTGAGTATTGACAATCCAAATGATCAAAACAGGTTTGCTCTCCTCCAGACGGATGATCCAGAACTTCCTAAAAAGACGTTTAAGCCCCCACCAATTTATCTGAGAGAGCCCACTTCCAGTAAATTGGTACAAGGAATTGTTTCGGTAATAGGTGAAAATATGTTTAGCGTAACCTCAATTAAACATGGAAATATCAGCGAAACCAAAATTCAAGTGAAAAAGGAAGATGACTTTCGAAAATTGTCCAACCAGTTGGAGAGGGAGAGTAGGGATTTCTATACTTACCAGCTGAAAAGCGCAAAAGGACTCCAAGTCGTTCTAAAGGGTATAGACCCAGATGTTGATCCTGCCGAGATAAAGACTAGTTTAATGGAAAATGGCTTCAAAATTAAGAACATAACGAATATTAGAAACCGTGAAAAGATTCCTCAGCCTATGTTCAGGGTGGAATTGGAACCCGGAGATATAGTCTTAAAGAAAAACGAGTCCCATCCCATCTACAATCTGATTTACCTTCTGCATCGTAGAATCACCGTGGAAGAACCGCATAAGCGTCAGGGACCCGTCCAGTGTCTTAATTGTCAAGAATTTGGTCACACTAAAGCATATTGTAAATTGCCGTCAGTTTGTGTTGCGTGTGGGGAACTACATACAACTGCTCAATGTGATAAGTCGAAAACCGACTCAAAAATCAAAAAATGCAGTAACTGCGGAGGTAATCATACCGCAAATTATAGAGGTTGTCCAGTTTACACTCATTTGAAAGGCATAAGGACCAACAAGACGTCAGTATTACCTGTTCATCCACAACAGCCTAATTTTGCATCGAGTAACAATTTTCCTCAATTGTTACGGCCCACTAGTCATGAAAACGCGCCTAGTTCTAGACAAGTTTCTTACGCTAACGCGGTTAAATCTAATATGCCAGGTTTGGGGCAGGAACCTAAATCTCAATATTACGAGCCTAATATTAACACTCTAGAGACTACTTTGCAGACACTTGTCCAAACTATGAACACTTTTACGACCACTATGACATCCATGATGCAGGAAATGCTGAAAATGCAATCCACTATCTTACAAGCAATTTTAAAGAAATGATTTGTTTAAAAATTTGTTTTTGGAACGCGAACGGCCTCCGCCAACATAAAAACGAACTGGAACACTTCCTGATGGATAAGCAGATTGATGTCATGATGATTGCTGAAACTCACTTGACGGCGACAGGGTACTTCAAAATTAATGGATACGTGTTGTATGATACTAAAGATCCCCGCGGAAGAGCATGTGGAGGTTCGGCAATTCTTATAAAGAACAGAATAAAACATTATTTAATGAACAACATATGTGAGGATTACCTACAAGCAACAAACATTTGTATTGAATTCTGTCAATACAACTTTGTTTTATCATCAATTTATTCGCCGCCTCGATTTTCAATAAAAGAACATCAATACTACAGCTTCTTCAATTCCCTTGGAGCTAGATTTTTGGTTGCTGGTGACTTTAACGCCAAACACACATTTTGGGGTTCACGTCTAGTGACCCCGAAGGGTCGTGAACTCTTCAACACCATTGCCAAAATGGGCTTAGATGTACTCTCAAGCGGGCATCCCACCTACTGGCCGACGGACCGACGGAAGATTCCCGATATTATTGACTTCGGAGTAGTGAAAAATATCCCTGTAGAATCGATACAAGTGGAGCCTTCATTAGACTTGTCTTCAGATCACTCTCCTTCTATTATTTCAATGCGTTTCCTTCAAGGGTATGGCTCTCCATTTCGGGACATGTCTAAATCCAGAGTAAGTTGGATAAAGTATAAAAAGTATTTAAGTTCCCACTGCACGGAAAATGTTGTGTTGAGAACTACCGAGGATATTGATGGGTCGATTGGCAAGTTTACTGAGGACATACGAAGAGCTGTGCATCACGCTTCCACATATGACGTTGAATGCAGAAATAGGACAAACAGAACTTATTTCGCTGAACTCGAACATCTCCTGACAGAAAAAAGAAGAGTTAGAAGAGAGTGACAAATTCACAGGTCTCCTCAACTGAAAGCTAGGCTACGGGAATGCAGAGATATACTAAGAAATTTCTTAGAAACCCAAAGAATGGCTTCACTTAAATCATACTTGGAGGGAATTGACAGTTCCCCACAATCTGACTATTCGTTATGGAAGGCGGCACGAGGTTTAAAAAGACCAGTTAGAGGAAAGCCTCCTTTGCGAAATCCGATTGGTGACTGGGCTAGAAACGATTCCGAGAAAGGGACTTTATTTGTTAACCATTTGAGAAATGTGTTTACTATAAACAACTCAAATAATGCAACTGAATTGCCACCACTCGTTATTAGACCTCCTGTACCTCTAAGACTTAGCTTTAATGATATTCAAAGCGCTATTGGTACTCTGAACCTTAAAAAAGCTCCAGGTATGGATAAAATCAGCAACAAAATGCTCGTGGAGTTACCTCGTGTAGCTAGAAGAATTATTCTCTTTATCTTCAATGCTATTTTACGCCTAGAATACTATCCTGCAGATTGGAAGGTATCTATGATTACCATGATTCCTAAGCCAGGGAAGGACCTCACCAAAGTAGAGTCATATAGGCCAATTAGCCTACTGCCGACAATTTCAAAACTGTTTGAAAAATTGTTAATGGCTAAGTTGATTCCAATTCTGAACGACACTCAATGTATTCCAAATCATCAATTCGGGTTCAGAGCTAAACACAGTACCATCGAACAAACACACAGATTAGTAAATGTGATAAGACGGTCGTTTGAAGAGAAAAAATACTGTTCCGCGCTTTTCATTGATGTTTCCCAAGCGTTCGACAAAGTCTGGCATGAAGGTTTAATGCACAAAATAAAATTAGCTCTGCCTGCTAACACCCACAAACTTATGAAAAGTTATTTATATGGTCGCAAATTTACAATCAAAGAAGGCGATTTTTTAAGCCCCGCTCAGCCAATTGAAGCAGGAGTACCCCAGGGTAGCATACTGGGTCCTACTTTATATTTGATTTATGCATCCGATATGCCGTCAGACCCCAATATACATACTTCAACTTTTGCTGACGATACAGCCTTTATTAGCGTTCATAAGGACCATCAAATAGCATCAGAGAATTTGCAGAATTATATTTATAAACTAGAGAATTGGCTTGAGCTTTGGAAAATCAGGGTTAACGAACAGAAATGTATTCATATAACTTTCACATTGCGAAAAGATACCTGCTCGTCCATCAGAATAAATAACCAAATTATTCCGCAACACAATGAAGTCAAATACCTCGGAATCCACCTCGATCGTCGTTTAACCTGGAAGTCTCATATTGACGCAAAACTTACACAGATGAGATTAAAAGCAGTGCAACTTAATTGGCTAATCGGCAGAAATTCTACATTAAAGTTGGATTGTAAACTTTTGTTGTACAATGCAATTCTAAAGCCAATATGGTGTTATGGAATTCAATTATGGGGTACTGCCTCAGCATCCAACATTGAAAAAATTCAAAGAGGTCAAAATAAAATTCTACGTATAATTACTGCAGCTCCATGGTACGTTAAAAATTCTCGAATTCACAAAGATCTAGGCATTCCTTTGGTGAAAGACGAATTTACAAAATACGCCTCAAAATATGTCAGCAAACTTGAACACCATCCAAACCCACTTGCACGAGACATCCTTAACTTTAGTGGCCATGTTCGGTTGAGAAGGAGGGATACCCTTGCTTTAACTCAAACGCAAAACAGATGACTGGATCAGTGGATGTAAATTTTTTTGTAGTATCATAATATTTTGTCTAGCACTGGCTGGACTTATTATTTTCTTTTAGTATTAAGATTCGAAAACTTATTGTCATTTCAATATCTGAAGATTCAATAAATAAATATAATGTATTATAAAAAAAAAAAAAAAAAAAAATAAAGTTTTGCAAACTGACGAAAAATTGCATAAGTGCAAAGTGAAAAGTTGATAAGTTGTTTTGTGGAATAGAGGCCTGATGGCAATAGCAGAAGCTTCCTTAACATTCAAAGATCTATAACAAAATAGAGTGTAGAATATTCTCAAGGGTTGGGCAATAATTTCAATCATTCAAATCATGATTATTCCAAGAGGCGTTCCGCAAGTGACGCTGGGGACTATACCCAATACAAGCTACAGCAATTATCAGTCACTGTGGTAATAAGCTGTATCCATTAATCAAGTGTAAAGACGATGCTAGGTAAACTTTATCTCGATATTTTCATAAGAAACACGTCTGCGTCAATTAGTTACACTTTTCAAAGCTAATTTGGGGAGGATTTTTTTCATACTTTCCTTTGATATTCTCATCAGAAATACTTCCCTAAAAAAGTCTGGGTGCCTGGTTAGTTTGGAGGAGACTCTGAACTAAGATTAGGGTTGTTACACTGGAAATTTTATTGTAAAGCTAAATATGAGGATAAATGTGGGTATAAACGATCATTTGCTTCTTGATCATTATTAATATTCCTAGATGACCAATTGAGAATTTTGAAGCGGACACTGATTTGATCAGTATTTCAGACTGCAGGACACAAAGTATGCAGGGTATGATTGTTGATGAAGTGGTCGCAACGCATAAGAAAAATATACCATGGCAACAAAATTTCTCACATAAAGCACCACCTTTCTAACCTACTAAACATACCTATCAAATTTAATACAACGATTTTGGTCAACTAGCTATCAAAAAAATATGTCTATAGAAGTTATATATCATTTGCGTGTGTAATGATCTTGCAATCTGCTTCACAATTTTACATGGTGTGGCTGTGATCATTCACTCACAATTATTGGAGTGTTGCCTGCCCTCTCTACTGCTCCTCCTTCTCCTCGCTCACTATCTCTCTCAGCCACATTTAAGTCTTTCACTTGAATAATTTTTTGTTCAAGTTTTGTGTAGTATGACTTGAATAGTTTATGTCATGCCAAGGTAATGTGGTTAAATCAATTTGGTCAAACGTTTTAGCAGCATTTAAAATCACTATTGATCCATATTCGAGTGACATGACTCAAATGCAGAGATTATTAATCGTTGGCATGCAATTTATTGTCAGTAGTTGTTATTCAAAAACCGTGGACATTCTAATAAATTATTCTTAATGGAAAATCATTTGATGTCTAGCAAGTTATCAATTAGTCTTAGTGGGTAAAACAATGCTTCCATTTGGTAAAAAAAACAAATGGAATTTTTAATTTTTAGAATTTCATGGCTAAGGAAGATTTAATTTTTGTGTGCTTAACATACTACTGCAGTTGATTCAAAAATCTATAAAAATTAAACAGTTTTATGAAAGAAAATTTGTAATATACTTAAAAAATTCAAAAATGCAATTCATAAATTACCTACTGGGCTCCAGAAGACTCAGGAGCTTCATACTGAACTGCAATTTTTTTTAGAAATATAGTTTTTAAGATCACTGTGCGTAATTTTATCGATGTTGAAATTGATTTTGTAGTTTTTGACATGAGATGCTTTAATGTGTGTGAAGATAAATTAAATTTACCTAGCTAAGACAAAAACCAAAATTTTTAGCCCACCGCATGTTGCAGTTAACCGAGCACAGTTTCTCAACTCAACAAACATAATACTTGAATTTCAATAAACATATGTCTGAAATAATTTCAGAATAAGAAATTTCTGAATCCTTTTCCTATTATCCAGTGTTCATAGCACAGATGGAAGTTTCCAAAACACTGAACTTTTTTCTGTTTATACCGCGCTTTGTGTTCTAGGCTAATGCTACATTTACACGGTTGAAATTTTCTTCAAAATTGCTCTTAGAAATGCCTCAAAATCATGTAAACGGCAAAAATTCTTCAAAATTTATTTATTTATTTAATTAAATAAATTTTATTTATTTGTTTAATTAAATAAATAAATTTTAAAAAAAAATTTGCTGTTTACACGAGTTTGAAGCATTTTGAAGAACATTTCAATCGTGTAAATCTAGCTTAAGTAGTTTTCGAACCGTCCTCGTATTACAACAGAAGGGTAGTAGTTAGAACATGCTCTATGAATTAAGTTTCTATGAATTTAGATTTAAAATATTGTCTTTGCTAAACCTTTCTTGTTAATGTCCTCCATATTTGTGCATGTACGAGTATGTTTAGGAAATACTAATTTACTTTATATTTGCGAATAGAATTACTGCCAATATAAACAAAACAGCCTAAAAGTGTGAATTACACAATTTTCCAATAGTTTGCAATATATCCTTTTTTTATGAACATTAAAGTGAGTGCTAAATAACATGAAAATTGCATGTTTTCTTTATGCTGGCCACAACAACAGGAAAAGTGTAGCAACACAATGTTGTCATAAATTCAATATAAAATCATAAAATTAAATGACCAAATGTGTTGCAAATTGCGTATAAACAGCAGCAGCAACAAACGGCAAATAAATACCATAAAGTTAACAGCTCAAGCTCAGTAGTTCAACATAAACAGATCGTAAAACTTTCCGGTATAAATTTGATGATTACGTTAAAAAGGGGGAAGAGGGTGTAGCTAAAGAGAGAAAGAAAAAAACGAAAAAACTTACAGATCCAGACACCAATAAATAATATTTATTGTTTAGGACACGAGACTGTGTGCAGCTCATTGAAAGCCAGCAAATAAATGGCGAACACATGGACATGGTTATGGACATGAACATGAAATATAGACGCCCACTAAATTGCAAGTTTGTACTACAATACGAGTATAGTTGGGTTTTACAATAACTTGAAATCAAAAGATCAAGTAATAAGTGTTAATAGTGGAAAAACGAGGGTGGGGAGAGAAAGTTTTGTTGTTTTGAAAAAAAAAACTTTGATTATAATAACAAACATACAGATAAATACTAAGTTTAATTGAGTTTAAGTAGCTTAGTTTCCAAAGTTCTTGGAGGTATCTTTATTTTGATATTTTCAAGTTCCAATCGAGCCTCGTTTCTGTTTACTGCCCACATCTCCGTTTAACCATACTCGTATACGAGTATTTTGACAAAGTGTAGTGTAAATTTCTTTAATCATTAAGATTGTAAATATAATCACAGTTGCTGTGATTTGTTGCACGTTTTCATATACTCGTACATACTGTCAGGGACAGGAGATCGGGAATGTTGCATCAAACATCTGTAGACATTGTTGTTTGTTGCTAGTATTTATGTATGTGTTTATGGTAATGTATCTATCTATTTGAATCTATTCCCGTTTATTGTGACCATAAACTAAATAAAATTTTAAGCTGGTAGTTTATTTTTAGGTCTTGTCTTTAAAGTATAAAGTTTCCTTTAAAATGGTTTTGTGTGCAATTGATTTTGCTGGTAACAGCTTTTGGCAACAATTGATGTCGTGTTGATCATAATTGAATAGCTGCAGCAGCAAACAACAAACACAATGGCAACAACAGCAGCAGTATTATTTTCCAAAGCTTTTTATTTGGGCAATTTTTTTTTGTTTGTATTAAAGTCAATATAATTGCGTGTTAATGTCCCATGGAGAATTATGGCATGTATTAGAAATAAGGGGGTGGCAGAAGGAATTTGAAATGCAGATTTGCTGGAGACGGCAACAATATGCCAATTGAAATCAATACTCAAAATAGGATTGACCAAATAGGGAATAGATTTGTTCTTTCCAATATATCTCACGTATTATTAAAACCCTTTCTTACCCCACCCCTTCTCTAATCATTAACAAAAAATTAACTGCCTCCCTGTCCAAATGCCAACCAACATTACATTTTCTACACTTTAAAACTCAAACCCGAACAATTAATGGTTTTAAACATGCAAACCATTTTTGCCTGTTTGAATGTGATCAGGAAATTTAAAGTGATTGAAATTAAATATAAAATATAAGTTTAAGTTTGTGCTTACAATTTGCCTGCAATATTTGGTGAGATAATTTTTCCAGAGGCAACTTTAAACACCTCCCCACATCTGCAGTTTTTAGAAAACTGCATGTCAACAAAAAAAAAAAAAAA
This sequence comes from Bellardia bayeri, assembly GCA_950370525.1. Lineage (NCBI taxonomy): Eukaryota > Metazoa > Arthropoda > Insecta > Diptera > Calliphoridae > Bellardia > Bellardia bayeri. Next base: position 75,764,951 of record OX493267.1, read on the forward strand.
AAAATCAAGAAAAAATTTCAAAATACTTTATTGCAAATGCTGGTTTAGAAAAACTGTAGTAAGATTCTTTTTTTTAGTGCAGCTGACATTAGAAACTCCTTAAATAAACAAATTGGGTTTTAAAATTTTCAATTAGGGAGAAAAAATACTCTAAAAGTATCAATAAATATTTATACTTTATGTCTGTAATAACAAATTATAATAGCGCTATTCACAATCTTGTGCAAATGGTATTGCATTATTGCATTTGCAAAAAGGTTTAGCATACATATTTTTGCTCTTGCTGTATATTTTGTTAGTGTAGAGCAAAAATATGATAAACCTTTTTGCAAATGCAATAATGCAATACCATTTGCACAATATTGTGAATTGCGTAAAATATTTCTGTTTTCATGTCATAAAGTTTCATTCCGGAGTAATGAGCTAAAGATCCTTAAACCTTTACTAATTATGCATTAAAACTTAAACTCACTAAATTAAAACGGTTTTGTTATGCTTCCAAATAGCGACATTACATTACTTTCAAGACATTAAGATAATTATTTAATTAATTAGCTATCCATCTAAATAACAATGATAGACGTGCTGAGATTCAACTGTTCAATTCCTCTGCTTCTGGAAAATGGAAAAGTAGTTGCTCAACCAGAGAGCAACAATAATATCAATGCCATGGCGACAATAGTCGAAAACATAATTATGATGGTAATGCAAAAATTCATATTGTCAAAGAAAATTTCGTTTGAACCCAAATAAACATCTTGGTTTAATCAAACAAAGACATACAGAGAGGAAGCACTCAGAATTTGCCGAAATAACCAAAAATGCCGAAACTGATTCGATACATAAAACAGCGAGGTCTTTGTGTGCCAAAATTCTGATGTCTGAAAAATCTTTACGCGAGCAACACCTCCGAGCTAAAGTTCTTGCTGCTCCCCGGTGCAGTAAGACCACTGTCTGAGCTGGAAATAGTATCAGTAACTATGCCAAATATATTATTTATTAACATAAATAAGTCTTCTGGGCCGGACGTATACCAGCACACTTACACACATACACTAGAGAATTTTCCATGTGTTGGAAGGTTGCTAATGTAATGCCGATTTCTAAGTATTTTTCTTGAAAATTATCGCCCAATTAGCTCTGCACTTTCTAAGGTTATGGAAAGTATGGTAAATTGTCATCTTATGGAATATCTGAAGTCCAACAATTTACTTAGCTACCCCCCATTACGGCTGTAGTAGGGGACGTTCTATGAGAGACTTTCTAGATTCCCTATCGGAAAAATGGTGTTTGGGCAATATTTCCAAGGTGTTCGACAGAGTATGGCATGATGTTTTTTTTTTCTCGAAACTTATTGCTTTTGGTGTCGGTGATAACTTCTCTTGATTTATATAGAGTGTTCTCAAAAATCTCACTTCACGAGTTGTTATAGATGGGATCTCATCAGACGAGTTCGAGGCTTTAACAGGGATACCGTAAGGCGTCTTTTTTTTCTCCTACTTTATTTTATATTTTTCTAAAAGACCTGCTACGTTAAACTTTCAATCCTAACTATTCTTTTGCAGATGATAGCTACATTTGCCGTTCATATTCATTCAACCACATACCAAGACCTTTTGAAGATTGGATCAATAAGGCAAACATTAACAAAACAAAAAAACTTAACCAAGATTTTGTAACAATCTACCAATGGGTATGTGCGAATATAGTCGATTTTAATGCACCTAAAGGTACGGTCACATTTGACAAATATTTACTCAAAAAAGCGTTACCACTTGTTTTAGCACAAATTTGCTTGACGTTGTTTACTCTTACAAGAGTTTTGCAAGATCAAACACAATAAAATATAATAAAACTAAATATTTGTTGTGCTTTGGCCTAAATAAGAAAAGTTTTTTTTTTTTTTTATAAATAAACGAGTTCAAATATATGTTATTTAGTGGTTACATCTTTTTCGGAAAATATTTGCCAAATGTGACGGTAACTTAAGACTCATTGTTGTATGTTAACGTATGCTTTTATGGGCGGTGTAAATATAAAGGAATCTGACGCTCTTAATGTTCTAGGCATGAGTATCCAGTGTGCTGTTCTCTCGACTAAACACATTTTTAAAGGGTCAAAAGAAGCATTCAAATGCCTCGGCATAGAAAATATTATTGAAAGCAAATTAAAAGAATCAAAGGTGTCCTCTTTTGAAACTCCATAGCTTCGTTCTTAGAAAGTCTGGTAGGACTAAATTCGAATACTGCTTGGCAATGCGCGTGTACAATTTTATTTTCAGCACACCAGCCTTTTAGAAATGCCAGATTTTTTTCTGACAGAAACTCTTCATTATTATCATCCTCATAATCATCTACAATATTTCGGGAATTATCTTGCTTTAAAACTGCCACCTGATTTCAGCAGGAATCCCGGCTACCCCCTTCTTTAGACTAGATGCAACCGCTTTCTAGAGAACAACAATGAAACGGATAATGACTTTGTAACCATTACAAACACTATTAAGTAGTAATTTGTATTGCTGCTTAAAACTTTATAATATTAAACAATTTAGAGGAATTATTCCAGTTTGCAACAATCTTCTTCCTTTTTGTTTGTTTGAAATTGTTAAAAAGCCTTCACTGGTTTTTAAAAACAAGCTTGTCATTTACAAATACCGATAATGTTTGGCCTCATGTTTAGTCTCATACTTCTGGAATTTAATTTGCAATTTCAATGATTTTCACAAAAACGTTGAAGGTGACAACATCTTTACAATACATGAATTCTGCGTAAAATATGATTCTGTTATACTTGTCCATCAATCCAATTAGGCTGCAGAATAAAAACCCAAACCGCAATTCAATCGAGTGGTTTGTATTTAACCGATATTTAAAGGAGTGTATTTTAGTTTTATTAATGCTTTTGATTGGTTGTATTTTTTTGCAAATAGTAATAACTTTTCTACAAATAGTTTAACTAAATGAGAATTATATTGGTTATTTGTATGGCACATTACAATTACTTTTAAGTGCATTTAAGTGTTATAAGTACTTATACATCACATTATAATTTAGTCATTACTTAACAACTTCAAGTCATGTATTAGATCCTCATTACAAGATCTAACAGATGTCTTTTCTCAAAATGATTGAACTTATCACTCTTGTTGTCTTCAACAAATTGCTCTCATACATACGAGTTAAACAATTTCTGACTATTTCTTACGAATCGTTAAGTAAGTCTTACAAACGTTTCCATCATTCGAAACACTATCAGTTTAAATAGCAGACCATGAATTAATTCCTTCATTTCACTGATCATTATAAACAAAACTTGTACATTTCGTAACAAATACATAATTTTATCTGGAATCGTTTGTGTTCTTTGTTGTGTTTAACATGTCCTTGTTCTGTTTGTTTTTTTTTTATATTTATGTTACTGCCATATTTTTTGATCTGCCTTGTTTTGTGGCAAGGTGACGACGATAACATTGTGTGCCACAAATTGGCTGCTTCAGTGAAGATCATTCATCATTCAAATACAAAGATATAAATATCATGTAACATATTCCAGAACAATGGTGATTATTGAATTTAAAAAATACGTTTTGACTTTGAGAATTTCAATTATATTTGGTGTTTGTAAAAGAAACTCTTTATAATTTATTGTGGCTGGAGACTTTGCTTGTTAGGAACATATTTTTAATTATTCCTTTTCAGCATTACAATTACTGTATACACTATATACAAATACTACTAAATATTATTATTTGCTAAATTTCCCAAAGGGTTCTTTTTACTTAACTCTTAAAGTGGATTGACCCATTCATTTTGAACAAATGATTTGTTCGGACAAAGTTTTTTTTCATATGAATTTGACGTCTCTCTTTTTGAGAGAGAGAGAGAGAGAGAAAATATTTTTTACGAACAACAGTGTCGCCAGATCTCAAAAAGTTAAGCGTTAAGCGTCAGTTTAAAAATTAACGAAAATTGGCTAAAACGTGTTTTAAAATACCAAAAAAAATGTGTTAAATTTTTTAAAATACTTTCTGGAAATAATTTGTTACAATTTGATTAAAAAATAAACTTTTTATACTATAAAGAAAACAACTTTGAACTGAAGAACGAAACTAATTAAGGTTCTCTTCAGGAGTCTAACCTTAAAGCTTAGGCCGCGTTTTCACTATGTTTTCACTATGTCATTTTTGTTGTCAAATTGTCCAATTTGTTGGCAATTGTATGAAAACGGGTTGTCATATGGCGTCATCTATGTTTGCAATCACGAAAATAATGATACGACAACCCGTTTTCATACAATTGCCAACAATTTGGACAATTTGACAACAAAAATGACATAGTGAAAACCAAGCATTACTCAGTTGTTAAATATTTTCTGAGTAATTTTCATACAAATTTTTATATTTTTTTTTACTGTATCATTCCTTAATTAAGTTTTCTGTAATTTGGCTGATCACGCAAAGGACAGGTCGCAATTTTGAAGATATTTGGATTGTTGCAATTACTTGAAATTGTTCCATTATTTCCTCTCGAACTAGGGCTTTATCGTTCATAAATGTGTGACTTATAATTGTATCCAAATAAATTTTGCCACAAATATGTTGTATACGAAACCTAATCACACCTATAAATTTTGTGTAGATCGGTCAATAATGAGTCATATCTCCCACATAAGATCCACTTGCGAAAATCACTTTAACGGGCATAACTCTCTTCAATTTAATAATATTCAATACAAATAAGTTTCATATATATAGAAATCATGATCCCTAATTCCCATATAAAACTCAATTCCGAAACTAACTTCAAAGACCAAATCTCAAATGTTGGTATCCAAATGAAATTAAGAATTAGAAGTCATGGCAGTTAATTTTATAACGATTGGTCTATAATTAGTCATAGCTCCCATATAAGAACCACTTCTGATAATCACTTCAACATGCATTATAGTCGGGCTTTACCGACTATACATTCTTACTTAGTTTTTTATAAAATTCATTCCACTAAATATACGTCTAACTTTTGAATTACTAAATGGCAAAACTTCATAATCTTCATAACAAAAGATGAAAGGAAGTTTTCATAAAACACATTCTTGTATTCGCAAACATGCTTCCAAAATTCTACGGTTGAGTTTTATTAAATTTTACCACTCATATGAAGTTAATTTTTGACATTTTAGTTCAAGAATTGTAATTTTATCGATGTATATGTATGAGTACATGCGAATTTTTTTTGTTGAATTTCAACGTAATAATGATTTTTATAAGAGATTTATGCAAATTTAAGTTATTTTTTGAATTAAACTTCATATGGGGACTACGGTCGTCATCATTAAATTGGGTGTTTACATTTCTATATATGTATGGACTATTTGTGTCGAATTTAAACTTGTTGCTGATGCTTTAAGAGGTTTAGGCGCATTTAAGTGATTTCCGGAAGTAGACTTTATATGGGGGCTATGGTCAAATATGGACCGATCATCATGCAATTTAGTACGGATTAATTGTGTTAAATTTCGACTTGTTAATGATTTTTATAAAGGATTTATGCCGATTTAAGTGATTTTCGGCAGTTGTCTTTGTATGTGGCTATGGTCAAAATATGGGCCGATGCAAACAAAATATCGTTTTGAGATTTCACTTTGCATGCAACTTATTATTGCAGAATTTTGTATGGATACGGCTTTTCTATAGACATTTATGTACAATAAAGCCATATACCGGGAAGACGTACACGGGGGCTATAAAAAATCGTGGACCGATTCCTACCATTTTCTACAGAACTTGTCGTTCTCAAATAAAAATAAAGTAGAATTTTATTTTCTGATTTTCTTTTGTTTTCCTCTTTTATTTTCTCCTTCTTATTCTATGCGAAGTTGTTGAAGAGCACAAAAGTGCAAGATACGCGTGTGAACGAAATGGCTTCAGGTTCAAAAGGGAATTGAACAGAAAATGGTCAGCTAAAACTAATACGTGTGAAATGATACTTATGTTTAGATAAGTATTGAAATCTAATAAATTTGAATGTGTTGACATGTTAATTGAAATGTCATTTTCTCCTTAAGCTCTACTGATTTGAGGTCTTTCCAGTGCGTAAATACAATTTAAAGAAACATCATTAATTTATAAACTAATTCACAATTCCACCGGTGACAGCATTTTCAGCTAAACCTCTAAATCAAACCTTTAATCACTCAAACAATTACAAATATTTACCCTAATGACATAATGATGTCAATTAAAATACAAAAAATATTATTGGTGGTTGATCACTGAAATCCTGAAGGATTTCACACAACACTTAATTTTTTTTTTTTTATAACAATAAGTCAACAACAAAACCATACAACAAACATGTGGTAGTTTAGGATTTGCTTGCTTTTGAATTGATTTTTCTTTTCTACAATGCTAAACTAAAGTCTTTATGTTGCTGATGATAATGATAAATTTAAAAACTCTTAGGGAGAAGATACAACCCTTAAGTACTTTAAATGTTTCCAAAAATTAACACGCAACATAGAAATGTTTAGTAGCAACAACAATAGAAACAACAAGATCAGCACGATTAAAGATCAACAGCGAATTGTATTGAAATGTTAAATACTCGTATACAAATCTCTTAACAAAGTTGCCTGCCTATCTAGCTGGCAACTGGTTGTTATTTTGTACTTTTCCTGTGTTATTATTACAACAAAAGTGGGCAAAAAGTATCTCTTATATACTATGTGTACATATGTATGTATGTAGGTAAATGTTGTTGGTTTTAATAAAGAGCCACGATCACAATAAATTTGATTTCAAAAGACAAAACAATACATGGCGCCTTTTTTTTGAAAATGCAAAAAATTTTCCTTGACTTTTTAAAGTTCGAGAAATTGCGCGTTTCTTTTACACAGCCAGCTGTTGTATGTTTTATTGTAATTAAGATTTTTTATTTTAGTTTGTTTTAATATTTTTTCTTTTTGTCAAACACACAACAGTTGTGTGTCATTTTTCCTTAAAAGAAATATGTATGTGTAAACAAAAACAACTTAACGTGGGAATTTTTTTTGCGCATATTTGTTTTTTGAAATTGTGACATTTGCTGGAAAATCTAATACGCAGCTTGCACATACTTGATGCTTATTTTGATTTTTCTTAAAGGGTTGTTTTATTATGTTTTTCTTTATAATAGATCATAGTTTCAGTTTAGAGATTTTGATTTTCTTGTGACGCTGTTTTTTAAGGAAAATCGTTAACAAGTTTTTCGACTTTTCAACAATAGGATGTATTAAGTTAAATATTGGTCTCATCATCAACAAAAATAAAAAAGTTGATGAAAAGGTAGAAATTACAATTACAATTCTAAGGAATATTACAAGACTGTATTAACACCTTAACCATATGATTACGACTCTCCGAAAGATTATCCATTCGATACTAAATAACTAAATTTGTTTATTGTTGATTTTGTATTCGATGAAAACGGTTTATTTTTACTTAACTAAAAAAAATCGTCGAATTCGATTAAATTGTCGCAAAATTTTTTATTCGAATCAGTATAAACTTTTAAACCTTTTATTCGATTCTAAGTGATTCGCATCAAAAATTAAACCTTTCATTCGATTCAAAACCCAATACTGTTTTAATGAAAACTGATTAATTTTTGTTTATTATACTTGTTATTCGATTCTTAATAATTCGAGTAATTTTTTTAATCGATTCAAAGAAACCATTTCATTTTTTTATTCGATTCCATTACTGAACCGAATAGTTTTTTTTTTGATGCAATTTAAACCGTTTTGATTTTACTCGATTCAATCCTAAAAATATCCTTTGACTTAACTTATTGTTTAATTTTCTGCTGCAATTTTATTCCAAGTGTGTAATTTTAATTCGATTCGATAAGAACTGTTTAATTTTTTATTTGGTTATTAGTGATTCGATTAAAAATGCAGTTAAATCGCAGCTGCTAATGTTGTATTGGAATCACGTAAAGATTTCTTTTCGATTCAAAATTCATTTTTAATATTCGGTTTAATGAAACCAGATTAATTTTTCATGCGATTTAATAAAAACCTATAGAATTGCTATTGGATTCTTAAAGAATCTAATAATTTTCTAAACCATTAAAAGTTAAACGGTTCAGATTTATTCGATTCAAAATATCCGCTTAATTTTCTTTTCGAATCGAGCGGAATCGAATAATTTTTAAATTGATTTTAAATGAATAACATTTTTTGTTTTAGAATTAACTAATTTATTTGATTCGAAAAAACCGATTAATTTTTTATTCGATTATAAGTGAACCGACTAAATTTTAAATCGATTCTAAATTTGTTGAATAATCTTCTAATCCACTGAAATAGCACCGGTTTACAATTATTAGAGTAAACCGGTTTATGTTTTATTCGATTTAAACGTAATAAACTATTAATTTTTAGTCGATTGTTTAATTATTTAAATATTTTATTAAATAAGTGATCTTTTGAATTTTGTAGATTTATTAATACTAGATCGTTAACTATACTCTTAAAAAAAATGTTACACGTTAAAAAAAGTGTTTGTTACTTTACAACAAATAACAAAGATCAAGTGTAATTATAGTAATGCACTACAGTGTATTTTATTCGATTTTATGAAATTCGAGTTGTTTACTATTTTATAATTGAATCGATTAACTTTTTATTCGATCTAAGTGAATGGTATAATTTTCTAATACATTACGATTTATTTGATTCAAAATAAACGGTTAATTTTTAATTCGATTCTAACTGAAGCGAATAATTTTTTAATTGATTCTAAATAATTTTTTAGCAAAATTTACCATTTTATTCGATTCAATTCTAAAAATCGATTCATTATTTTTTGATTATAAATGAACCTTTTGTAAATGAATCGAGTAATTTCTTAATCGATTAAAAGTTTATTCGATTCAAAATAGCCATTTAATTTTTTATTCGATTCTAACGGTAACGAAAAATGTTTAAATTTATTCTAAATAAATAATGTTTTTTTGTTTCATAATGAACCATTTTATTCGAGTCGTTATAAACCGGTTTGTTTTGTATATGATTTAATTTTAAAAATATCGTTACTGCTTAAATATTATTACCGAGATAATTCCAGTTTCTATACTTATATTTCATTCGATGGAAAATTTATTCTTGAGGTTTTCATTTAATATAAATCGATACATTTTTTATCCGATTTAAAGAAAATCGATTAATTTTACCATTTAAACTCCTTAACTCTCCTAGTTGCTGTCACTACTAACCTTATCGTATAAGTAACCGAAATTGTTGTACTAATTGGATTCAGATTATCTACCATTATGATGTCGATATTGCTATACCTTGACTAACGTCGGTACAACATTGTAGTGACTATCTTTTGCTGTTAAATTTTATTTAATCTTTCAATTAGAAAACTTACACCTGCTTTTTAAAATATCAAAATCTAAGTCACAATATTTCCAATACCCTTAAAAATAAATAATAATAAACATATTTCAGCACAAATCGCTGCCAAATAAATCGAAAGAAAAACTACAAAAGCTAAACTTTGAATTAAACTATAACTTCAAACTTATAAATTTTTTCCCATTTAATCACTTACAACATTTTAACAGCCAGCAAACTAATTCTTTATTAAATAACAAACACAATTAACGACCATTAATGTGAGAAAAATTCCACACATACTCGTACAGCAAAAATAGAAACAAACAAACAAAAAAACTGAAACTATAATAAAAATTATCTTAAAAATTTCATATAACAAGCATTACCATTAATATCAATTTAAGGAAAAAGACCCCAATAACAAAAAAAAAAAGACTGAATATTTCGTAAAACAACACAATGCCAGCAACAAACTCTCAAGACATAAAAATAGTCAAGAACTAAGTTGAGCTGCATTAAAGGTACGTACTTTTTACCATACGAGATCTGATCAAAAATAACTATATTGTCCCCTTCAAAGTAATCCCCCTCAGATATAATACACTAATGCCAGCATTTTTTTCAATCCTCGAAAAACTTCTGAAACGCGCTTTTTGGTATCGCCAACAACTCCTGTTTCGATTTTTCTTTTATCTCCTCAATCGTAGCATAACGCTTTACTTTCATGTTGCACCACGCCATTGCAGTCGAAGAAAACAGTGAGCAAAGCCTTCACATTTGACCGAACTTAACGTGCTTTTTTCGGTCTTGCCTCTTCTGGACGTTTTCATTGGGATGATTGGGCTTTGGTTTCAATGTCATAGCCATACACCCATGATTCGTCACCAGTTATAACCTTTTTGAGGAAATCTGGATCGGCGTTGGCGATATTAAACAGCTCCTGAGCGATGTCCAAGCGACGTTGTTTTTGCTCAAAATTTAGCAATTTTTGGATCAATCTTCGCTGTCGCACGTTTCATGCCTAAAACATCCGTAAAAATTGCTTGGCATGAGCCGAACCATATGCCAACATCATCAGCAACCTCTCTGATAGTGATTCGACGATTATCCAAAATCATTTTCTTCACTGCTTCAATGTTTTCATCGGTTGTTGACGTGCTCGGGCGACCAGGGCGAGCATCGTCATTGACATATTCTTGGCCTTCCTTAAACCGGTTATACCACAATTGAACTTGTGTTCTGCTCATAGCAGACTCGCCAAACGCCACAGTCAACATTTCAAATGTCCTTGCGCATTTAATTTCATTTTTTACACAAAACTTAATACAGTCTCTTTGATCCATTTTTTTGGAATAGTAAAAAATCGAAGAGCACACCAAAACACGACTAACCTTGTTTGTCTGTCAAAAACAAACTGACAATCCAAAATGGCTGATATTACCAACATATATAACCGACATGTGTACCAATATAACAGAAAAAAAATGCGAAAATCGAACATACGTAACTCACGAAATTTGAAAATAACGGTTAATTTTTTGATCAGACCTCGTATATGTATGTTTGATTGGATGGAAAGCTGCATGGAAACAAATTTAACGCAACAAATAATATACTTGATATTAAAAGCTTGAAGGTAATTTGCTATTAATTGGTTAAAAATTTATTATACAAGACGAAAAAGCGTTTAACCAACAACAAACACATTTTAAAGTGTTTAAAAACAACCTACAGCCAACCAAACGCTCAGATATTCATCCATCCATATGGGGCAGGCAGGCAGGCACCCGGTTAGACAGCCAAACTAGAAAACTGGACATTTCTTAATTCAGTTTAAAAACAAACCATTTATGGTTTTAGAGGAATTATATAGTATTTTAGTTTTTTGTAGACAAAATTAGGCAAAAGGAATTTTCGTTGTTGCAGGCTACAGTTGATAAAGGTGTTTTCGATTGGGAAAAGGTATCATTTGTTTCGTGTATCGACAGTACAAAGATTTTTATTGACACTAAGCTCCGAATCAAAGTCAATACAGACGATAAATTTATATTAGTAGATCCCGAACATCTTCATTGTTAAAAATACAGTGAGCGTCAAAAGAAAGTCAACACCACATATTATTAAAAGAAAAACCTAATATATATAAGCTTTTATTAAAAAATTATATTGATTTTTTATATAATTATTTAAGTAGAATTGAATTCACAAAAAAAATAAATAAATAAAGTACTTCTATTTGAATTTTTTTTAATAAAATCTTTTAGGCCTCCACTGGGTCTCTAACCCAGGTTGTTCGTCTACAGTGCAGTAGACCAAACCATCGGGCTACAAAAGATTTTTTATTTCCATGTTTAAAATCTTAATTTTATTTTCACACTATTCACCTTTAGCAATAGCCTTCATGTGACGAATTTGAAAGTATTTATTCATTTCTCCTATATTCGTATTTTAAATACATTGAATGAGGTCCTTTGTCATCGTATAGATTTCAGGATAATGAATTATTAAAAAACTGCAATTAAAAATTAGTAAAAAGAAAGATTTCATCACATTTTCGAAAAAAATAAAAAAAAAAACGCACAGAAATTATCAAAAAAAAAGAGAGAACCGCCCACCAAGCAAGGAATTTTTCGCACAAAACAAAAAATTAAAAAAGCACAAAAAATAGTGCGAAACGCACCAAGTTGACAACGCTAATAAAAATGTTAAGTTATCAACATCAATTGTTTTATGAACGCGATCAGTCAATCTCTTCCTAATATTACTTTAATTTTGTAGTGCTGGCTTACGATAGAAACAAACATGAAGAAAACATTGTTTAATAATAAATTTCCAGTAAAAGTTCTTTCAGTCTTTTGGAGTATCTCAACCAAGATCCGTTTTTGGATTTTTATCCGTCAAAAGAAAATAAGAAAGCAAAAGAGTAATTATGGCTGAAGTTCTACCAGGTTTATGTTGCGGATCTTCGCATTTATATTGACAGCCAGGCCAAACTCTTTCCGATATCTATACAACATCAAATTTGATCATAAATACCGGACATCTCGTAATTATGGGGCGAGACATTCTGCAATTGGACTCTTTTGGTTACCGGGACACCCAAATAGCACAGGAATCTAGATTGCAGATTTATTGATAAAAAAAAACATGACTCTCATTCTCAGATGAGAATAGTTGGAAATCAAACTATGTTAGATCTACTCAATGATGCTTAAGCTAGACTCTCGCTTGAAACCATTTGACAAGGACAATATGATCCATTTATGATTGTCATAGAATAGAAACACTAGTAAACAATCCACGCTATCGACTTTGGAATGTACGAGCAGGAGATTAAATCTCTCTTATAATGACTTCTGTAGAAGCTGTTATAAGGAAGTATTAGACGAAACTGTCAGTGCCCAGCTCTGCAAACCAGAGATTGGATAATTTGGACAAATTTTTCCTTTTCGACTTGGAGAAAAAATTGAGAACTGTCAGACAGCTAGATGCTTTCAACACTGGCTTGAAACTGATCAGGGGCCAAATTACCGCATTCGTGATTGAATGAGCTATCGTATCGAAAAATGATTTCGATATCGACATTATGATAAAATGTACTAAATTTCTTGCTCGATATTGAATGCCATAATCTCAAATAAGAAAATTACGATCAATTTTACTTGATATCGAATGCGGTAATTTGGCCTCAGTTTTGGAGAATTATATTTCTCTCTGGCTCTTTCTTGGTTCTCTGAAAGGCTCTGGCTTTAGAATTCGATGGATATTTAAAGTCATGCAAGTAAAAATTAAGTGACAAATGTAGAGCTCTACTCATTCGTTTTGGATGCTGAAAGAAACATCCATCTATATTTTGTTTTGTCATACTTGTAGTTATGTTCGTTCATAATAACATACAGGCAACAGCCAATAATAACGACAAGAAGCCGCCAAATTTAACAGCTATTAAAGGAGTTTTTACTTATTTTGGTAACAAATCCAACTAAACCAGCCACTCGGCTAAAGACTGATTGCTCCAATTTGTCTAGATGTTTGGGGAAAAAAACAGAAACATACTCCATTCGTAAGATTACAGCGACTTCGACACAATTTAAATCTAAAAAAAAAAACACATTTTTGTTTGCGATAGCTACAAGAAAGAGCCTGAGAATATGAATGAGTATGGGTATGTAACCATATGTTTCTTATCATTAGTTTGGTTTCTTTGGAAAAACTCATTTTCTTGTTGCAAGTTTTTGTGATACCATTAGATTGTCTGACTTACGTACTTACTCAGTTAGTTAGTTAGTTATATTTAGTGTATGAATGAATGAATTGACTGTGATTTGCTTCCTTGTTGTGTTGTATGTGAGGCTAAACATAAGCTTAAGATTTGTTTCCAATGCATTTGCTGGTAAGCCGCACCCGGCCTTTTTTCCGACTGTTCCAAACAGCAAAAACAAAATTGGAAACTGAAATTTTAAAAGCTTTAACGTTTAGTGTTATAAGTATGAAAACTCCTGCTGTGCTTAAACACTCTGCAATAATCGCAAGATGCAAGAAATAAAATGAGCTGCAAGAAAAAAAAAAGAAAACAAAAGCAACAAAACATTTGCTAAACTGCAGATGTTATAATGAATGTTAAGCGAAATGTTTAGTTAAAAGGGTTGCCAATGACTAGACTTTGCGAAATGTGGACGCCTTTTACTACAGGATCACAGGACTTGTCTTTATCTAGAACGAGATCTACACTGCTTTTGTTATAAATTTTAAATAGTTAGAAGGATTACCGAATTGGAAAGTTTTTCGTAATAATTCTTGCATTTGTTAGAAAGAAAAAACATTCCTTGTGTTTTTCCAGCACAATTTTATTCATGCGACAGGCCTGTCTCCTTTTAAATAAGTTTTTGATCACAGTGATCACAGGAGGTTCTCTTTTTCCAAAGATATTGTCGTATAATTGCGTTAATATCTTTAACCAAATAGATGTGAGCAGTAAATTTTAATATTTTCAAGATGTAATTTCAATACAAGTATTAGCCCGTAACCATGTAACTTGGGCTTGAAAACAGTCAACTAATTATATACATTTAATAATAATGACAGTTTATTTTAATCAAGAACCGAGTTACCAATCTATTTATTCCTCACTCTAGTGTAACAAAGATTAACTAGACGAACTAGCCCACCGAGAGCAATTATCTCGTAGGATTGTATTTCCCATCAAGTCTTATTCAGTTCCCAGTTAGTTGACGAGAGCTAAAGTATTTATCTTTTCGGATTTCCCCTGATTAGTAGTTAACTAACCGAGAGCTGAAGCTAGTCCATAGCTAGTCTTAAGGTACATTCACACTTGGCAAATATTAGCCGAAAATAACGTAACCACTTAATAAAATATTTTTAAACTCGTTTATTTATTTAACAAAAAACAAACTTTGTTTATTTAGAACAAGACACAACAAATATTTAGTTGTATTTTATTTGATGATGTTTGCTCTTGCAAGAGTAAAAAACGTCAAACAAATTTGTGTTAAAACAAGTGGTTACGCTTGTTTTTAGTAAATATTTACCAAGAGTGACCGTAACTTTACCCATATCCTAGTTTGCTGAAGAATTTTTTTTTGAATATAAATTAGGTTGGCGGAGAATTAATCCCTAAAATTGCCAGGTTATCCAACGATAGATTTAAGTAAGTCCCAAGTCGACCTATATCTTCATATAGGAAGCTGGAACGCTTAAATCTTGTATTAAAAAAAAAAATAGCATGTGACTAATGCACAACTCCGAAAAACCGTAATGCGGTACGGTTAGACGACGCCAAGCATTAACCAATGCAAAAGTGAGATGCAATCTCTCGAAGGCAGCGAAAAAAGGACGGCCTGATTGCCCTTAAGCGATAATGACAATGACGCGCGAGTTCTTTCTCCACTCAGAGTGGAATTACGCTGAAGAATTTATCTCATTTTCACCTAATTCGTTGTTAGCCGAGCAAATGCCGAATCATTTATCTCCTTGGATTGTATTTCGTCTTAATTTATAGTCATCATCAAAGAAAACAGTTTTTTATTCGATTCTCTAACCCAGTAACGACCCGATCGTCTACTGAAAACACAAAGCAGCAGATCGATTTCAAAAGAAAGCAAACCTTTGAAGATCTGGACATGCTAGGTCGTTAAATCGACACAGGGAGTGATTCTGAGTCGATCGGTATACTTTAAGGTGAGTGTTGGACCAATATTTCTGGGCGTTACAAACATCAGCACAAATCCAATATACCCTCTCCACTATTGTGGTGGAGGGTATAGATTGAACTATATTTCAAATTTTTTGAGAAAGTCTTAGGATAGTCAAAGCTTTGATCGGAAATTAAACAGGTAATGACCTCGTTTAATCTTTTATTTACAAAGTTATTGAAACTTTTGATTTTTTTTTTTGAGATTTAAAACAAAATAAACAAGATTTTTGGTCAGAAATAACAGAGATTCTATTCATTATTAAAAGCTTATTTACAAAGTTATACAAGTATTTAAATTGTTATAAAAAGACAAGTTTCAGTCAGATATACTCGTATATAAGAGATCCGAGATCAAGCTACTATTTTCGTTAAAACGCTTATTACCAAAGATATTGGCAATTTTTTTGATTTATTTTTTTTTAATTTTTTATATATAAAAACTCCTGTTTTGTTGAGAAATATGAATGATCACATATCAAGCTTATTTTTTCGATTTAACTGATGTTTTCAAAGTTATTGTCAATTTTATATTTGGGAAAAAATTAAGTGATCGCAGATTGAGTCATTGACAATTTGATATTATTGGGCAGAAGTATCTATCCATTATATAAAAATATTGACGATTTTTAATTTTTTGAATTGTTACGTAAAAGATTGATTTTTGCTCAGAAATATAAATGATCATATGTAGATCGTACTAATTTGTTCCATTTAATACGTATTCACAAAGTTATATTTAATATCACAAATCGAGATCGTTTTCTCGATAAAACGCTTGTTTTTAACGAGTGATCACACAAATGTGATCACAGATTAAACTTATTTGAAAAATATTGAGATATATTGGTGAGAACTTATAACAGATCGGGATCGTTTTTGGAAAATTAAAGAGCTACATTTCATTAGATCACTTAGATTACTGATCGAGGTTATTAGGTTATTATTTATGTTTTTATATAGAAGAGGGCTTTTGGACAACATATATGATCACAGATCAAATTTATTTAAAAAATTATTGGCGATTTTAAATTTATTGAATTTGGCGTATAAAATATCTAGATATATGGGTGATAACTGATAACAGAATGAGATCGTTTATCGAGAATTGAAGAGCTACAGAAATAGCTCTTCACTCACTGATCGGCATTATTAACAAAGTTATTTACTATGTTATTTTTTTTTGTTTTCATATAGAACATCGCGTTTTGGAAAGAAATATGATCACCCAATTGAATGCTTATTTTTAAAGTTTTTGACAACATCTGTTTCTGACTTTCACACTATTGTCTGGGACGACGTACTCTCTAAAGTGTTTGGATTATTTTCATATAATTGAATTACCAACGAGTAGTTGGTAAAAGATCGTTTATAACATGGTTTATAATCCTGGTGCAACCAAAGTTCGTCGAAAGGCTAATATTTACTCAAAAAAGAGTAACCACTTGTAAAACTAAAAGTGGATTCACCCATTCGTTCTTAACAAAAAATTTTTTCGAACAATTTTTTTTTTATATGAAGTTTGACGTCTCTCTTTTTGAGAGAGAGAGAAAATATTTTTTACGAACTTGAATTGGTTTAATTTTATATTTTTTCTGGACAAAAATGAATTGTGTTGCCAATAGGTTGCATTTTTTCATACAATTAAGAATGCCTTATGTATTTCCATGGCCATCAGCAAAAGCAACTTTCTTTTTTCATTCATTTTGAATTTAGAACTGTGATTTTGAATACACATTACTTTAAAATAATAATTTGACACTTAAAACCCAAAGCAAAATAAATCAATGGCTGCACTTGTAAAACTAATAGATTTTGTTTACATATGGCAGCTTTGATTTTTCAAAAAAATCGTTCGAAATGGGTGAATCGTGCTGCTAAAAACTCTCAGTAAAAAATTTTGTTAAGAACAAATGGGTGAATCCACCTTAAATATCTGTTGTTTTTTGTCCGACATAAACGAAGTTTTTTAAAAAAATATACGAGTTAAAATATATTTGCCTGGTGTGATCGTAGCTTAAGTTCATATAATATTTAAAATAACAATGAGGATCACAATGGAAAGTATTTTTACATTCGTCCTAATTAAAATCTTTATTGCGCTGCTTAATAAATGAAAGTAAATTAAAATTTATATTCTAAAATGTCAAATATCCCCACAATTTGTATAAAATCTAAGTAACCCTCTAACAGATTATTTACCAACAGGCGCCTAAACAAACTTTTTGTTTCTCCTTGTTTTTACATGTTGCAGCTTACAATAAACAAAAACAAAAAAACAAAAAAAACAAAAAAAAACAAACACAACATAGAATTTGTTGGGTGTTTAGTTGTAGTTAGAGATTTCATTTGCTCAAAGTTGTATTTACCTCTAAAACTTCACGCACTGTGGGGGCTTTTAGCGGACTAAACTGGACTGCTGTAATCGTGCAACACACTCGTACTCCTAGTAAACTAATGGTAACAAACACATAAAACTGCAACAATATGTAATGCATGCATATGTATGTTTGTAGCGTCTTATCTTTTAATTCAGAAAATTTAACATTTGTATGATCCATAGTCCTTAAGATTGTAAAGTGATTTCTGTTGCCAATTGACCAACCCACGCGCCACCAACAAATACTCAAATACTGTTGTATTCGTAACAGAGTTGCAATATGACTGGAGCAGCTAAATGCTTAGGAGTTGTATGTGTGTTATTTGTGTATTTATTTCTTTTTATGTTGCGAGTGGGTTGGGATTTCATTTCATTTCAGTTTTGGTTTTCTTTTTTGTGTTTTAGCGTTAAATAGGTGCGTTTGACAATTTAATAGGAAATCAATTTTATTTAAATTGTGTGTGTTTTTTTTTTTTTTGCGTTTGGTTGTTGCATTTGTTAGACATTAATCTGGGTGCTGAAAAACAGATAATGTTACATATAAACAACAGCGTTAATAATAGCCCGAGTGCAACAATTGCACGCATTTCAATTTAAAAAAATAGTTCTTGACGTTAAATAGTATGGCGTGCAACATAATTATGAGTTGAAGCTATTTTAGCCACATATGCTGGAATTTGGGCTTGCTGTGGGTAATTGCAATTGGGTTAGAGGTGAAATGGAGCGTTGAAATGTTAAATAATTGTAATAATTAAGTTTAATAAAGTGTAACAAATAGTGATAATGGTTATAAGCAACTGTTGGGCCTGAAAAGATTGTGAAACAACCAAAAACTAAATTGATAAGGCTAAAGTTTGGAAATCGTTGAAATAATAAATTATTTATCACACTTCAAGCTGGTCTTTTATTTGAAAAACTCAACCAATTTCAAATAGATGTCTGTTTAAAACTTGAGTTTTTATATGAAAAAAATCTAAATATCTAAAGTCTACAAGTTTGTTAAAAATCGTGAAAAGAATTTCAATCGATTATATGAGAAATTCAAACTATTTTGTAAATAAATATTTAACAGATCACAAATATTTCAGAACAAAACTCCTGCCTGCAAGCAAGTGGAATCTTTTTATTCCGTTTTGAAGACTGCCACACCACTCGTGGAACGGATGATGTTTCAAATGCTAGTATATATAAGGGTACTATATCCGGCCTGTTGCGTTCAGGTATCCGTTAAAATCGCACCATCTAATACTTGATGTCTCTGCTAGGTTGTTTAGTATATAATTATTGAAGAATTTGAGTCTAGAGTTTTAAAGAGCCGGACATTCACAGAGAAGATGAAATACTGTTTCCTCTTACTCTTGGTCCTGGCAACTGCGGCAGTGATCATTGAAGGGAAGTCCGAGTCAGCTAGCATGCTTACCAATCGTCCAGTGACCGGCTAGCACCGCTATGATTCTCGAGATGTACTTTCGTTTTACATTCAGGAGCTGCAAACTGCGCTTCTCATTAAATGCTGGCCACATATTTCTAGTGCTTCTGCAGGTGTCCAGATTACACCATCAAGCCTTTTGAAAGTAGTGTCTTAAGATTTCACTTTTAATAGACCCAAGTAGTGCTGCAACTGAAACGCCAGTTGAGACATCTAAAGCGGATCCTTCTTTGGCCAGTTCGTCCGCCCTCTCATTACAGTAGTTGTCCCTTGGTAGCTTTTGTTTGCATTGCCTGACTAGATGTTGTTGTATAGGATTTAAGTGACATGAATGCCGCCTGACTGTCGACAAAAATGGCTGTGTTGCCGCGAATATTTTTTTCGCATAAAATTCTGCATGCTTCCCTAATCGCTAGTATCTCAGCCTGAAATACACTAGATTTGTCTGTGAGGCGTATCGATAGTTTTAAACTGAAGAAAAAAACACAGTAACTTTGTAATAATAAACAATCAATAGAGAAATGGAACTTGGTCTGTGATCATATTTTCTAGTCAATTACATTGTTGTGAAACATTTGGCAGGCAAAAAAAAATCTTAGATTATCAATAACTTTATAAATAAAAGTACTGTGATCGCTTGTATTACTGATTAAAACTTGATTTTCCATTAATCAGAGTGTTACAACTGAAAAGGAATTGGATCTGTGATCTCTCTTAATTCTGAAAAAAATTATATTTTTTATAAGCTTTAAATCGATCATCACTGTAAAAATTTTAATGCCCAACATTTATGTGAAGTTGTGATGGAACTGAATATCGAATATTTCTCATTAAAACTGAAAATTTTATAAAAAAAAAATTAAAATCGTAAATCGCTTTGCAAAAACGGTGTTAAGAGAGAAAGAGAATTAGATCTGCGATCTCTCATATTTCTGACCAAATCCTACTCCATTATATAAAAGAAAACCTCCAGCTTTTATGTAAAAAACTTAAAAAATCTAATGGACTAACAAGGAACTAACTAGGGACAAGTCTCTATACTATGGACTCGTCTATAGTCTATAGTCTAGTCTCTATACTCTATAAACGAGTCCATAGTATAGAGCTATAGAGTAGGCACTAGTCTCTGTACTCTGGACTCGTCTATATAGTCTAGAGACTAGTCTCTATACTTTGTACTCGTCGATAGTATAGGAAATAGTCTCTATACTATGGACTCGTCTTTAGTCTAAAAACTAGTCAGTCTACAATGGACTATTCCATAGTCCAGAGACTAGTTTCTATACTATATACATAAGACTTAAAAAATCCATAGTACAGAAACTAGTCCCTAGTCTCTATACTTTGTGCTCGTCTATAGTATAGGAAATAGTCTTTATATTATGAACTCGTCTATAGTCTAAGGTCTAGTCTCTGTACTATTCTGATCAGTAGTCTTTAGACTATATACGAAAGATCACTGACAAGTTCTCTGGAGCACTAGCAGTCCTTAGACTATAGAATCCGATATTTTATATAAAAAAACAAAAAAAAAAAACTAAACTCAATCTTTTTTCCTCTAAAATCATCAATAACTTTCAATATTAACTTAATCTGTGATCATTCATATTATTCACCAAAGTTCGAATTTTTATATGAAAAATTCTTAAATTTTGTCAATAACTTAATATAAATATGCGTATAATAGAAAAAATAATAGATGACAACCTGTGATCACTTGAACTTTTACTATATACAGACTCAAAACACCATTAATCTTCACTAATTGTGTCAATAAGCTTTTTTTGTGGCAAGTAAGCTTTATCTATAATCAAACATATTGCATATTAAAAGAGCATCTGTGGTTAATTTTTACTAATCAAATGAACTCGATCAGATGTGTGTGAAGATTAATTCGAATTTAACTAGTACAGACAAAAACCACATTTTTTAACATTGATAATGTTACAGTCAACAGACCACTGTTAAGCACTTCACATTCATTTACTTGAATTTTGAAAATAGTAACTTATAGGATGAAATTCTCTATCGAGCTGCACACGCATCCCAGAGAGGGTAGTCCAAAGGGTCCTAAATGAGACTACATTAGTCGGATTTCTGAAACGAATTTAAAAAAAATGTATTTTTGAAAAAAAAAAATTAACATTTAGGATGAAATTCTCTAGAAGAATTTCCTGTTACATTATCAACGTTAAGATATGTGGTTTTTGTCTGTGCTAGTTAAATTCAAATTTTTCCTCACACACATCTTGATCAGTAGCATTTCTGATGCAAATTAGATCTAAAATATTAATAAATAGTGGACAACGTTGTAAATTAAACATATTTTCAAAAAATGTGAATCATTAATAACTTTGTGAATAAAAGTGTAATTTGGAATTTAAACTCAATCCATGATCATACTTTTGAACCGACTAAACTATCTGTAATGGTCGTTAGTCGTGAGAAAACGAACTCGATATTTTTGGTATGGAAAATCGTCTATTATCATAAATATGCTTTAAATAAGCAAACGAAGTTTAAGCTGATGTGTGTTTAAATTTTCCGACAAAAATTTTTACTTAAAATATTTGAGAATTGCCAGCATATTTTAAACATGTTGCATGTCTTCTCAGTATATATTTACTTTAAGTTTGTTCATTTTTAAAAGACTTAAATAGTTTCACTTTTCTGAATATGTAGTTTAAAACTTGATAAATATGTGTGTGTTGCATTCTAAAAGATAATTATTCAACCAAATCAATTTCAAACAAAATCAACCTGTTTTCTTGGAACTCCAACTCAACTACTTATTTCAAATACCAATTCATATTAACTAAGCTAGATTTAAATGTTGTGGCTATCAAGCCAACAACTATTTATCATGAGTGTTAATCACCATTAATTTATTTTTCTTAGCATTTATGTACGAGTAGATATGGTATGATTTTTTCCGTTTTATTTTGAAAAATCATTCTTTTAAATCTGCCTAAACACCTGTTGAATACATTTGCAGAATGTTTTTTTTTTTTTTTTTTTGTAAAAATCAAATATTTTTCCTTTCGACAAATACGTATGCACCCACAACCAGCCAGGCAACTGCAGCAGAGTGGAACACTTGCAATAGCGATAATTGCGGAGCAAAAAAAAAAACTGGCAAAATAGCAAAATGGCAATTTAAATAATGTTAAGACTTCTGCAAAACTATGGGAAGCATTTAAGATGTAATTTTTCTTGCAACAAAAACGTACTCTGCAGACAAAGCAACAGCAGCAAGTAAAGTTGATCTACATATTTTAACAGCACAAGTGCGCCAAACATACCACCAAATAAAGGCAACGCATTTATTAAGCCAAACTACTCACTTGCTTATTTACTTACTTAGTTTTACTTATTTACTGGTGATCGTAGTCGCAGTCATAGCCGATCTCTTAGCCATGGCACAGCAATTGCACTTGAAGCAATTGCAACAAAAGTAATAGCACACACAGAGTTACTTGCACCATTTTTTAATAACAAGTTTCCTATGAACCGTATGTTGGGGTTAAGAAAGAGTAGAGTAGTATTCCTTATATTTATTAACTCCACACGTACTTCCAACAGACTTGAGTGTAACAAAGCCTTTTAGTGGAATATATTGGTACTGGTACTGGTTGGTGTTGGTGTTGGTTTGTTATGGACACCACACATCCAAAAAAAAAAACAAAAAAAAAAAAAAAAAACAACTAAAAGCCAGGAGACACTGTGCTCGTGAACGTATGTTAACGCCAATAAAAAGACTGCAGGTGGTCATCTCATATTAAATGTGCACCAGAACAATGCGTTTTTGTTCAATTTTATTAATTTTCAATGTTGCCTTTTTTGTCGCACAACCCAGCAAGCATCGAAAGCATTTATTGTCCACTAAAGATAACCAACCTGCGCATACTCTCTGCCTACAACGGTGGTCTGTGCTGTACATATTCGCCTGTTTAACATGCAAAATTGTTTTCATTCTGAAATTGTTACAGGTCTTGAGATGATGATGACGATGATGGCGATCAGCTTTTTGAAAAGAAACTTTATGGATTTGTGTTGTCTTATTTTCGTGCACTTCTATAATATTAATACCTTTTGCAGTATGTTCTAGATCTTGGCATGAAGATGCCATTTTTTATATCACTTATTTATCGCAATGAGTTTGTTTGTTTTTTATAGCCTCCACCACCATAAGTGGTGAATGAGGGTATATATAGGTTTGTCATTCCGTGTGTAACACTGAGAAATAATCATCTGAGACCCAACAAAATATTTATATTCTTGGTCCTTACGAAATTCTAAGTCGATTGAGCCATGTCCGTCTGTCTGTCTGTGTAAAACACTCTCACGTCCGAATGCAACAAAGTTTACAAAAAACCGCTTATAGTTCTCCTAAGCAGTTTGGTATTGAACATTAGCAAAATCGGCATAATAAAACAAGAGTTATGGATCAAAATGTAAGACAACCTCCATTAAACAAAATTAATATTTTTAATAATTTTTCTAGCTATATTTTTAAATAGATTGCAGCTAATACCATGAAATTTTTTATACCTTGTTTATATGATAAAAGAAGAAAGTGTGGGGTAAATAGTAAGAATAGGTGCATGATTTCTCATAGCCTCCATACAAAAATCTTCCCGAAATATTGCTCAATTATACATAAATGCCTATAAAATTGGAATATTAATACAAAATTCAGCAAAAATAAGTTTCATGCTAAAAGAAATCGCAAAACGAAATTTTTTTAGTTCCGTCCATGTTTGACCATAGACCTCATATAAAATCCACTTCCCAAAATTCACTTAAATACTTATAAAACTGGTATAAATAATGTTAAACGGCTAAAATTTGACAGAAATAATCCTTATTGGTAAATAAATTTTATGGTGGTCGGCCCATAACTGTTTATAGCTTCCATACAAGGACCACATCCGAAAAAGCCATTTATGTATATCGTATAAATATCGGTACTGACTCAAAACTTTGCACAGATCATTCACATATATACAAAAATCATCCCACAAAATTTTGTGAATTTCGGTCCATTTTTAACCGTATCGCCCATATAAAGCCCTCTTCCGAAAATCACTTTAATTGTACTCATAAATCTCTTATAAATAATGGTACCAATCCAATTTTACACGGATCATTTACATATATGCCAAAATAAAACTGCTGGATTTTGAGAATATCGGTTCATATTTGACTATACTATATATCCCATATAAGGTCCACTTCCGAAATCTACGTTAATGTTAATATATATCTTAAATATACCGTTGTTATGTTGAAATTCGACGTGAAATATCCTCATATGCATAAAAATCACTGTTCCAAAATTTAAGAAGATCGGCCCATAATTTGTCATAACTGCCATATAAGAACCATTTCCAAAAAACAAATAAACCCATAAAAATGTCTAATAAATATCGATATCGAACCGACTTTTATATAGATCAGTAATTTTAATCCAGAAATCATACTAATATCGGTTATACCGCAATTATGCTACTGGATTTTGTAGCTGGCTGTCAATAATTGGCAATAGCTCCCGAATTAAATCCACTAAACAACCATACAAGTCTTGTAAATAACGTTATTGAGATGAAATTCAACCACATTAGTGGATACTGGATTTAGAAGCTATCAGTCCATAACTGGTCCACTTCTACTACTCCATCCATAAATCTGTTGTTTTAATTTTATAAATTGTTAAATTACACTCAACAGTCTTATGAAAATAAGACAAACTCTGTAAATTATCTTAAGCATCGGCAATTACATCAATTATAAATGGTCAAAATTAGATAAAATTTCGAAACATTCAAAATAAATTATGTTGGTTGTAAAGTTGTCTTTCAAACAATATATAAAATGATAATAAAATTTGCACTAAGACTAAATAGAAAACACAGAATTAGGATATTCTAGTCTAGTGTAGTTTTTGTGATTCTTATTATGTTTAGGTGGAGGGTATTAAAGATTCGGCACAGCCGAATATAGCACTCTAACTAGTTCAACTTGAAAGCTGCAAAGCAATTGTGTTGCAAATAACAGAACTAAAATAAACTTTAAAAGGATAAGAAGTTTTAAATAATAGAATTGTTTATTTTAAACGCCAACTGAGTTATAATTGAATAATGGGATAAAAGACTTTGTTCACGTAAAATCCGGCTACACTATAGAAGATTGGTTGTTACCAGTTTGAAACCTGTCTCAATGTAAACATAAAAAAGAAAATAAAAAATTGCAAATTCACTCTGAGTTGCGACTATTCTCTTATTAATTTGACGCGTGGAAAAAACAAGGAAGACATCTCTTATTATATTTGTTTATTAAGTCAATGGATTAAATCCTTACAGATTTTTTTTAAAGTATATAATTAATAAAGTATAAAAGATTAATTATTTAATATTTTATGTTTAATTATATTTGTTGTAAGAGAAAGCAATTATTTCATATGAATTGTTAAATTCACAATGGGTCTTAATGGCTCAGCTTGACCATAATTAGTTCCAACATGTTTGACATACGGTGGCTTAAATTGGCGTGAAAATCGTTAAGGAACTCGGAGCCCTCTTCCTAATTTTTCAAATTTACTGGAATCTCAGAATTATTTCAGATATCCCACTATTACAGTTGTATAAAGTGACCATAGGACCACCATTTCCATATAGTGTCATACCCGAGCCCTTTTCCTAATTTCCACAATGGCCAAAAATCCTCTCCAGATTTATTTTTGCATAAAACTCAAAGTTACTGGAATCCCAAAATTATTTCAGATATCCCACTATTACAGTTGTATAAAGTGACCATAGGACCACCATTTCCATATAGTGTCATACCCGAGCCCTTTTCCTAATATCCACAATGGCCAAAAATCCTCTCCAGATTTATTTTTGCATAAAACTCACATTTACTGGAATCCCAAAACTATTTAGATATGCCACTATTAGTTTCATTCAATGGTCTTTTTCCATAATATGTATATCTATTTCGTAATATGTATTTTTCTCTTATTCTCAAATAATTTCAGACATTATATATAAAGATTTGTGTATCAGAATTCAAGTATGATGGCTGTTAAGTGAATAACAGTGCTCTGTTAAGTGCAAAATTTATCTTCACACACATAGATCTGTTAAACATTTTTTTAAATAAGAATTTAGTACTTGAAAAAATCACTATTTGTAATATAATAAAAAAATATATAAAACTGAAAATAAATTAAAATGTGATTTTCTGATCATAAATTTTTGTGGAGTTTGTAGGGTCTGTCTGAAACTGAAATACTCCTTGGCTATGCCAATTTTTCATCCGTACCAGCTGTTTAGAAATGCCGGATTTATTTCTAAAAAATGTTGATTCTCTCCCACTGTGCATTTTAAAAAATTTGTTTGTGGAATTCTAGAAATATTAAAAAAAAATAAAAAAGTTTCTTCGAGCTCGAGGCCAATTATTTTTAAAAAATATATATATAGATGGATATCGAAATATTGGAACGAATAATTTAATAAATAATATATATATTTTTTTAAAAATAATTCGCCTCGAGCTCGAAGAAAATTTTTTTATTTATTTTTTTTTTAAGGTCGAAGAAATCAAAATTTAATTTAATATTTTTTTTATTTTACAATTTAATAGCGTCTTCGTCTGCTTCATTTAACCATTATCTGCTTATTCCGAAGTTACCACAAATTATCTTTATCTTATCTTATCAAATTTTATGACTTTTGGCTCCCCCTAAAAGGCGATGACATATCATCATAGGAATCTTCTTAATTTCTGAATAATATACTTGCAGTGATTTTTTTTAAGTTCTGTCACTTTGCAAACATAAAGATGAGAAAGCTTTAGAGAAAAATGTGAAAATATAACAAAAATATATATTACGCATTAGAAATATTCAAAATCATCTCCTCCTTAATACAAAATTTCACATGCCTTTGATTTCTGCCAACTAAGTTAAAGACTTTCTCAAACCATTTGAATTATTATTCGTAAATCAAAGAGAAACTATAATAATTCTCTGTATTATAATCACGGCGTTGATGAGTTCATCAAGTTGCCAAGCGAATGTACTGTCTTGTATCACACTCTTCAATTCTCAATTTTGAACTTGTCACTTCGTTCACACACGTCAATTCAATTGTCATACTTTTTAATGCGAACAAAAACAAAAGGAAATAGGAAAATTTACTAGTATCTAACGTCAAGTTTGTACCCATTTTATTCTCTTTTCCCTTCACAACCACAAAAAACTTGCCTTGACGCGTCAGAATTGAAGCGTGTGAAAGCGGACTATGTTTTGAATTGGCTTTTTTTTTTTTTTGGCTCTCCTGAAAAGTTTTTATGTTTGCAAAATCGAAGCGATCAGAATGTTCAATAAAGAATTAATGATTGAGAAGAAACTGATGAACTCAAAGCCTAATTGGTTAAAAAGCTTTTGTGAATTTCTTTTGGGCCATTTTAGATTTGGCACAAATTCGGGGCAGTAGTTTTAAATAGCGAATAGTCAAGCAAATGTGGTGTAAAAACATCAAGAAAAACCTTTTTTTACACTTGGAAATTTAGTTTTAAAATTTATAAAAATTTGCCATCATTTTAAGCACAACTGTCTGAACTAAATAATAGATTTGCTACACATAATCCATGTAAAACTCCTACATTTCCTAAAGACTTTTACCTCAACTTTCTTAGCATTTATACTTAAAGACTCGTTTGTCTTACATACGATAAACATACTCGTACATTTAGTTTTTTATAGTTGTCATGAATTTATTAGTTGAGATTTTTATCTTGAAAATAAATGTTTTAGTTTTGGTTTTTGTTTGTGCTCTGGAAATTGTTGCAAGAGTTGTAATCTTTGTTTCGGTTCGCTCTCTAGTGGTTGTTTGGCCATTATTTTGTGTAAATTCATTTTAGTATTAATAGTGTTGTTTTTATAGAAAAATTACATTAAACCAAGTACTATTATATACATTACATACATACGAGTACTTACATACATAGTTACTTACTTAGATAAGAGATAATCATTTAAATTGTCTTAAATAAATGCAGACAACCAGAGATGGGCAAATTTTAAACTTCAACCAAATATTGCATTTCAATAAACATAATGTTACTTTTTTTTTTTTTTTGGAAAATATGTAGGTCCCTTAGATTGCTCTAACCTGCCTAATAATATCTAATATCTAAATATCTCTAGTTGTTTCTTTTTTTTTTTTTGTCTTTGTTGTTAGTTTCTGTTATAGTGATACTCGTATTAAATAAATATATGGTTATTTTATGCAGCTATTTTGTTTGCATTACAAACTCTTTTTATTACATACAATAAATATTCAAACAATTATTCCTTCCTCTTGTCTTTGCCATTGCGGTTTAGTCATTTCATCCAGTCCACTTCATTCCTGCGTTCATTCATGCATGCATTCATGCCTTCAGTTGGCCGTAGTTGGTGGCTATTTTAACCAAACAGCTTTAATGCTTTTGTTGTTTTGTTGCTTTAAAAGTTTATTGAGCAATTTTAATAATTGCTTAACAAATCGTTAAACATTTAAATTGATTTAAATTGTAGATTTTCATTATCTAAATGAAAGTGATTAATTTTGTGTAATACTTTTAGAGTTTGTTTCAAAACACGATTATTTGTTTGTTTCTTATTATGTATAGGATGTGAAATAGGAAATGAAATGGAAATATTTCAATTAGTTGAATGATTTTTCATTCAAACACAGTAGTTTTTTTATGCTAAAAAGATTTACATTTTAAGCAGGAATGTAGATTTTTTATATATTTTGTCATTTAATTCATATTGGTATAGAGGCTTTTAACAAAAGCTTTCCAATCATAATATCTCGCTTTACTGGACAAAATAATCACCTCATTCTATGCCAATCTGTATCATTGATGCAATTACTTTTGCCACAGATCTTCTTGATACCTAAAGCTATGTATAGATAGATGGTCGTCAGATAGTACAACGTTGACAGATCTAGCAATGTGTGTACTGACATTGAAAAATTGTTAGCAAAAGGTAAATTGTCAGTTCAGACGACTGTAAGAAAACTAACAATTTAATTTTCACACAATTGTCACACAATGAATTTATCTGTCAACCGAAATTGTTTTTCCAAAATGTTATTAATGCACTCTTGTTTGTTTATTTATGTACATATATACATAGTTGCATTTAGAAACAATTTCTATGACAATACTGCCATTGGCAGATGCATAAACTTTGCACATATTAC
This sequence comes from Bellardia bayeri, assembly GCA_950370525.1. NCBI lineage: Eukaryota > Metazoa > Arthropoda > Insecta > Diptera > Calliphoridae > Bellardia > Bellardia bayeri. Next base: position 75,794,611 of record OX493267.1, read on the forward strand.
AATGAAAAGTGTTTGACAATTGTCTTAAAACAATGACAATGACAAAATTGTGTGTTTACACGATTGTTAGATGTCTGACAATATTTTAGTCTTGCAATGTACTGAAAATGCTTTTTCTTACAACGTTGGAAGACAAAAATTTTAAGTTCACACGTTTGTTAGACATTTTTCGGACAACGTTGTAATATCTGACGACCGTCGCGTATACATAGCTTAAGGCTAACAATAGTTGCCCCTTTCGATTTGTAATTAAAATAATTGTTTTCCTGCTATATGAATAAATATCGTAACATCATTAAGACAATGTGAAAATTGATATTCTTAAAAATCGACTGAAATAAGACCGCCTCAAGGACTTTCTTTTGTATTATTGACATGCGAAATTCAAGTGTTGGCTGGGCAAGAAAAGATACTGAAATAGGGAATCTGTTTATTAATCATTTGGAAAAAGTATTTACCACAAACACATAAAATGAAACAATTGACTTGCCACCAGTTTTACAGCATTTTGAATCACATTGTATCACTATCTTTTGAGATTCGAAAGATCGTAAAGGTACCAAGAAAGCACCTGGTGTTGACAAAATCAGTAACAAGATGCTAATGGAGCTACTACTGCTACCAACACAAATAATACTTCTTATTTTTAACGCTATATTACGCCTTGAATATTATCCAACAGATTAAAATGTTTTACTATTTACCATGCTACCTAAACCAAAAAAAAAGATCACTCAAAAGTAGAAACATTTAGACCATCAGCCTATTGTCATATAAGCGGTCTGATTAAAAATAACTGTTATTTTGAATTTTTAAAAAAGTATTTATTTATTCATCAATCACAATCTTGTCCCCTTCAAAGTAATCCCCCTCAGATATAATATGCCAGCGTTTTTACCAATCCTCGAAACATTTCTGAAACACGCTTTTTGGTATCGCCAACAGCTCCTGTTTCGATTTTTCTTCAATCTCCTCAATCGTAAAACGCTTTCCTTTAATCGGTGTCTTCAATTTTGGGAAGAGGAAAATTTCAGCGGGGCCAAATCCGGTGAATACGGTGATTGAGGCATCCATGATTGGTTTTTCCCTAATTCTGTGTGTCTCTGTTTCTTCAAGGTAGTATTCCTTATTGAACGTACGACCTTGTGGGAAGAATTCATGATGCACCACGCCATTGCAGTCAAAGAAAACAGTGAGCAAAACCTTCACATTTAGTTTAGTTTAGTTTCGATTGCAAACTCCTACTTTGTAACTCAATCATAAAAGCTCAGCTTCAAATGCAGACAGAATTTAAACATCACAAAACAAATTGCTACGATTGATCACAATTGCCCCTTGGAATATAAAAAATTCAAATATTCCAAAAAAAAACCTAAACATGCCTTTGGTAAAAACTGAGATCCAAAAATATGCAGAAAAATATTTTAAAAAAGCTTGTCAAGAACATCCAAATCTATTAGGCTGCAACATATTAAATAATAGTGACTATATTTGACTAAGAAGAAGGGACACAACGGATCTGAGCCAAAGGCTGGACTAAATAATTAAAATTCAATAAAATTCATTAGATATAAAATTTTAAATACTTGTTGTTAGTTGCTTTTTAATAAAGACACTATAAATACCTAGAATATATAAAGAAAAAATTATTATTATTCACAAATCATTTAAAAAATATGTAGGACACATTTTTGTTCCCCACCTCCTTATTATAAATTTCCCATGCCTTTGATTTCTGCCAACTCATTACAAGACTTTCTCAAACAAATTGCAATTATTGTTCGTATCTAAAACAGAAAACTTAACAAATAAAATAACAGCTCATTGTAGTTTAAGCGCGGCGTCAACTCATCAAGTTGCCAGTAGTACGAGTATGTGTGGTGCAGTGCATCAAATCGTGATTTTTTATTTGACTAAAAAAAAAACAAAAAAAATTATTGAATGTTTTTATTTCTGTTTTATGTCTAAAAATTAGTAACACATCATCATTAAAATGTTAAAACATCATCAGTGATGAGGATGACGTTAGTACTTATTATAAGAAGCACGAAGTAAACAAAATTAATTTTGAAAACCATTATTTTATTTGGTAAATTGTACACTCTACACTAAGTATTTATACACTTCACTAATTTAATACTAATTCATTAAACAAGAAATAAATATTTTAGGATTAAAATTGTATGTATGTATATTTCGGCGCACATGTACATACATATATTATGGAAATAATTTGATTTTTGCAGTTAAAGTCATAGATGAAGACGCCGGGAATTCGCACGCTGCGAGTTTTAACTGCAACTTTTTTCCTTCGACTCGAGTTTTTTAAGTATTTGTTTTAAGTATTTTTAGATTTAAAAAAAAATAATAAATTAATCTTGATGTAATCATAAATCAAAAATTTTATTCTTAAACTAGGATTTTTATTCTTATTTTAAGATTTCAATCTTGATTTAAGACCGTAATTCTTAATTTTATCTTCATTTTAGTATTTTGCAGGCCTGATTTGTTCAAAATTTCAGAATTCTAAAAACAAGCCCGACACAGTTTGATTTTAGCCCGCAGTTTTTCTCTTAGTGTACCCCGTAATCTCCACTACGGACAAGGTTGGGATAAAAAGGGCGATTGGAGTTCAACATCCAGCTCCCTATTCGGATAATTGTTCCTTTGTGATGAGTTGTTAGTTTGTTTTGTTTGTATATGTGATTTCAAGTATTTTTTTTTTATTCTGTACGGACCAATTAGGGTTGAGAACACACCCCAGAGCAAATCAACCGCTGAGAGTAGTTGGGCCGGTGTGAAGGTGGGACAAGTAGAAAAATGTAACAGAATATGGCCAATGTAAAGAACCTCCGGTTATTCCGGGTTTGAAGCTGGGGTAATGCTCAGTCTGTCCAGGATCTTTTACATAAGACTTTTATTGCTAAAAACTTCTTATTTTATTTCCACAGGTTTTTATTTAATTCACTCTTATATTTTCTTTTATTGAGAGCAATGTGTCGGCTATATCGTGAACTAAAGGCGGCTTGTACCGGTGCCCTACTCCTCCTGTTCTCTAGCACCTACCCTTATTAATATTCCAGGATGTAATCCTGGAATCTAATCTTGCCCCTGATTTTTCCGAGTGTTAACTTCCAAGAAAAATATCTTTTACTTTTGCCCTGAGCCAGTGCCCTATGATCCTCCCTCAACGGATGTAAATCTGTTTTGGGTAAAGTAGGATGTAATCCTCCTCGCTTGCTGCTCTGTAATTTCTATTATGTATTTTTTCCTTACCGGTTCACACGTCTTGCCTGTTCACTTGTACAGCACGAAAGACTTGTTCAAAATTTCAGAATTCTAAAAACAAGCCCGACACAGTTTGTAAGTCTAAAGTTTATGCGGACAAACCCTCTTCGATTCAGGCCTTGGAGGAAAACATTACACGTGGCATTCGCCAGTTACCAGTCGAAATGCTCGAACGAGTCATCGAAAATTGGACTCAACGGATAGACCATCTGCGACGTAGCAACAATAGACATAATCTTAAAAAAAGAAATGCCAAATGATAATAAAATCATTCCCCATTGAATTTGAATTTTCCGATTTTTTTTTTCTCTAAAAAAGTAGGGAACCTCGAAATGGATCACGCTTTATGAGTACATGAGTACAGAGGTTACTGCCCTAAAGACAATTTCATTTAGAACTATTAAAATGGGATATTTTTGTATATGTTACTGAATAATAGAGTGTCCGGTCTTCTACTCCCCCACTGAGCTTTCCTTTATTTCCCATTTTAACTTGGAACATAAACTGAATTAAATAATTTCCAGTTTATAAATAAGCCTACTTGCTGTAAGGTATTCCATATAACCACTGATTACACATCGTTCAGTTTCATTTAGGAAATTTTTCTTCACCATAAAAATACATAAAATGAATGATGCTGCAGTAAAATTATGACATGTTGAATACAAGGCAACAAAGTTAACGTTGAAATAGCACTTGTGCTTCACAGTAACTTGCAACAAATGCTGGAACAAACATATTTTGACATTTGATGTTGCGCACAATTGGAAAGAAACTGTTGTTTTGTTGCTCAAGTCAAAGTGTCATGTGAAAAGTGTTTTCATCAAAAAAAAAAAAAGGGTGATGGATACAATGTACGCATAATTTATTTGCAGTACACAAACCCAGTTGGTTGTTTAAAGCTGATGAACTGTCAGGCGGCAGCCGAACAACAAAAGATGTCAAGAAAGTTTCTTTAAAAGGTTGTTAAAGCCAAAAAGAGGTGTTTAGATTAGAGAAAGTTTTAGAGGTATTAATACGTTTTATCTTCTTATTTATTAAGTTTTTAAATTAGAAATATTTTATTACTAAATTACTGGTATGTGTATTTTGTGTAATTTATGTTTGGTAATATTTCAAATTCACAGCTTGCTTACCTCATTTGGACATTTATATATAGACATAAATTTCGGCAACAAAGAAACAAAACGCCCAGCTTAAACTTAAGTCTCAAACAGCCCCAACATCTCTGCACCTCCTCTGTTCTTTTGTGTATGATTGCAAGCAGTAGTCAATCATAATTTCGTTTAGTTTTTGTCTTTTCAATATATTTTGGTATTTTTCTTTTGTAAATTTTATTTTGCAGTTTGTTTGCCACAATACGCTGTTTGCTAGTTTTCATGTCTTTCCGTTCTGTCTCCTTCCTACTCCCCATCATTGTAATTATTTATGCATGTGTTTGACTTTATAATCTTAAAGTCAAGTTTTGACATATTAGCAACATGTGGCAACAACCGCTGTCTAGATGTATGTATGTTACTGTATGTGTGTGTGTGTGTGTGTGTGTTGCAGCAGCCACAATATCAAATCAAAAAGTTACTCATAGAAAAACAATTTAAATGCAAGTCATACGAACGCGCGTACTCATACAGTGCTTAAACGGCCAACTAATTTTCGTCAACTTAAAAATGTTAACACAACTCAACTCCTTCACTTCAAAAGTCAGTCACTGCACTGCGCTGATTAGGAGTTGCCAAGTTTTAAATAATTTTATTTTTAACGGTAAAAGATTTTATTCGAAATACCCACAATTTACACATTTTCAAAGCAACTATTGAAACCTGTATCGTTGGTTTTAATAATGAAATATATTGAAATAGCTACACAACTTCTTCGCCAGGAGTAATCTGCAAATATAACCAGCAAAGTCACCGTTAAACTCGTCACCATCTATATTTGGCTTCCATAATGTTCAAATTCTAATTACAAATACTCCCAACTTTGACAGTATTTTTACCACTTCACTGAAATCACTCCCAAATCGAGAAATATACCGCCTGGCCCACGATGTCGAACGATAACGTTCGCTTAGATAAGACTTAAGATACAAACTTGATTGTGGAATAAACAAACTTGATTGAGTAAAAAATAGATACGATAAAATGTTTGTGTCTTAAATCTTATCTAAGCGAACGTTATCGTTCGACATCGTGGGCCAGGGGGATAATCAAGATTCTCAAAGCGCTAGTTGGCAGCAACATGAATAAAAAAAAAACTTGTTCTCTACCTACAAGATTATTATTAGTAGTTTAATTTTCAATTGCTCTGATCCATATAGCCAGAAAATAATTATTAAAAGCTGTTAAAGACTACCGCAGTCAAAATACCAACTAAACGAGGAAACTAAGGTTCTCCCAGTCGGAGAACACAAAGTCAAGTTGGCTAAGCGATTCCTTTTGGAATGTCAGTCATCTTAAAAACAACATGTCAGGCAAAAGGAGAAGATCATAAATTTCGTAAACATAAAGTTCCGCGATCGCCTACCGTTTATAGCAAATATGGAGATGAATATGATACGGTAAACAAGATTAGTTCTGGTACAACTAAGTTTACAGCTTAATTACTAGACAACATAGACCGTGCCATCACTAATTTGCATCCTCTTTGCGATCGCGGTCCTTCAACTACCTACACAATCCTATTGCACGTTCTCCAAGAATTTTATAGACAAACGGGTTAGAATGGACCACTTACAGCATAGTCGAGCCCATCATTTGAATGAAATGCTTTTTAAAAAGTGAAAGTCAAAGATTGTTCGTTCCGGCAATAACATAGATTCCGACATCCACTTCTAAAATAAGTGTTTTATTGCAAATTAAAAAGTTATAAATGAATCACACCAAAATAAACAATCCACAATTGGAAGGTTTATTCTACAATGATTTGAAATGAATTCCGAAGTAGAGCACTATTCCAAATGTCATATTCAAGATCGATAGAGAAAAACAATTATTTATTTTCCGAAAAGTCAGCTCTTAAATGATTTCTCTAGTAGAAAAAAGACTCTTCCGAATGTTCCATGATAGATGTAGAAATTCATATACAAAAGCTCTAAAAATAAATTCTGTCATTGAGAAGAAGCCCTCCTGAATGCTTTTTAAAAACTGAAAGTCTAAGATTGTTCTTTCCGGCAATAACAAGGATTCCGACATTCGGTTCTGTGTTTCAGTGTTTTTTTTTATGTAAAAAAAGTATAAATGAATCTACATAAACAAATTAGATGTAGAAATTCATATACAAAAATTCTAAACGCAAAATCTGCCCTGAATGCTCCTTCCGGAATCTATACTAATAATCATGTATCAAAGTTTTTGACAATCCTTTGCATATAGTCAATCCAACACATTCAGGTTAACCATCGTGACCCACATTCTGTCGTAAAGCAAATACTCTCCCGAGTAATACAGCCGGGACTGATACTGAAAATTATTTAATAAAGAAATTATTATTATTTATTAAAGAAAATTATTTATTTAATGAATTATCTAGTAGAGCAGAGACTTTCCCGAATGATCGATACAGCAAATCGTATATAATAGTAAGAGTTTCCGAAAGTTCTCAAATTAACTCAGTTGTACAAAAGGGAACCTCCTGAATTTTCCTTCTATTCTGATAATCATGTACTAAGGAAGTGGCTTATTATCCGAAATTCTCAAATGAATTCTGTCGTAGAGAAAAACACTCCTAAATGCTACCGACGGGATCAAAATTGAAAATCATGTATCAGAGAAATATTTTTTTTATTGAGAGAATATTCTCAGCTTAAATCTTTCATAAAGAATAGACTCTCTTGAATGGTCTATCGAAGCTCGCTACAAAAAAGTCATGAATGTCTTTGTTTCTTAAGCTTTCTTTGGAATAAAATGATGCAATAATACTTTTTCTCTTAGAGTGTCTCATTTAACAATTGCATGAAATAACTCTGAGATTTGATGTCAATTCTAAATGTTTCGAAAGCTAGAAGTTTGGAAGTGTGACATTCCCCTTTGTGACATCTGTCACACTTGCCAGTTATTACAGTGTTGGAACTATTTAGCTTGTTGTAATTCTCATTCGGTTGGCAATCATGTGGAACGGCGCTAAGAGTGGTAATTAAACTGCCACTATTATTTTCTTATAAAATGTTGTGTGTACATTTTGATGGCTGGTGACGTGTCTACATTTTGTTGCTGTTGTTGTTTGTGGCAGTGTTGTTGCTGTTGCAACTATTGCTAGAGCTAAATTTAATATTGTAAAATAATGTGTTGTTGCAATGGCACAAGTGCTTTTGCGGCCAGTAAGTTTTATACATCTAACTGTCTGTCTGTCTCTTGATCATAATGTGGAAATTGGAGGGTGACGCCATCTGTGTACTCTGGTTAAAGTGTGTCCTAGTTAAACTGCTGGAATTACACACGGATTATGAGTGTATTTTTTTTGTTTGATATTGCTGCTGCTATTCTTACTGACTTTAAGTAGAAGTTGTTTCGAAGTTTTTTTTTCTATAGTTTATGTGCGTAAATCCATGTGCTGTCTTGCCAGCCTGCTTGGCTGGTTGCCTGTTGTTTTCTGATTTCCATTTCCCATATGTTGCAAGGTGTGGTGTTGTTTTATTTATTGATCAACTTTTATTTAAATGTTTTACATTTATTTGTACTTTATAATGTTATACATTTTATTTTTAATCGTTTTTAATAAATTTTCCACCAAACGAACAGAGTTATTTTTTAATATAAAAACTATTTTTAAATTTAAAATTTTTTATAAAAAGTGACTAATGCGGGCAAAAATTGATTATACAGGGTGATTCAAGTAAATAAACTTTTTTCAATAGCTTTTTTTGGACCGGTCGATTGGCCACCAAGACTTTTTTCTGTGGGGATATGTAAAGTCTAAAGTTTATGCGGATAAACCCGCTTCGATTCAATCCTTGGAGGAAACCAGCACGCGTGTCATTCGCCAGTTACCAGTTATTGGACTCAATGGATAGACCATCTACGACGTAGCAACGGCCAACATTTGATTGACATAATCTTCCAAAAATAAATGCCAAAGTATGTGCTTTCAAATGATAACAAACATTCCCCAATAAATTTGAATTTTCCGAGTTTTTTTTTTTTCTTTAAAAAAGTAGGCCATCTCGAAATGGATCACGCTTTATAAAAAATGTATTTGTTGTAAATATTTTACTTCATGTACAATGAATAAAGATGTAATTTCATACCTTTGCCATTTAGTTTTGTAGTATTCCGGTTTACGGTGGGCGGTGCGCTTTTTTTGAGTTCGGTGCGTTTTTTAATTTTTCCGAAAATGTGATGAAATCTTTATTTTTACTAATTTTTAATTGCAGTTATTTAATAGGGTTCGAGTTCCAGTTGAGCCCTAACAAATTTTATTGAATCATTTCAAATAGAGGAACTTATTATAAAAAACAAAAATAATTAAAAAAAAGAGTACCAAGTATGTACTGAAATTAGCCCTTTTTTACCTATTAGTACTTAAGTTCCAAATAGCATATTGTGAGTTAAATTTTGAGTGGTTAAACGCTTATTTTATCTTTATTAGCTCGTTTATTAAAGAGAAGGCTTTTACTATTATTACTTTTACTATTAATCGGTAATATGTTTTCAAAAAGTTGTTTATAGAATTTATGAAATTAAAAAAATATATATACATAATTACATATCAGGTACAAAAAAATACAAACAAAATTCTAAACTTGGTGCATTTTTTTCTAAAATGGCGCACATTTTTCTCCATTTTTGTGCGTTTTAAAATTTCAAAGTTGATAACGCTGAAAATTTACGCCGACGCCGTTATTTTATATATTTTCGTATACAAATATGTGTTTCATTTTCAAAGACTAATATTCGCGACCAAAAATTCGTCGTTCGTCCCAGTTGTGTTTTTATCCTTATACTCTGTCATTTGTATTTGCTTTATTAAAGGTGGATTCACCCATTTGTTCTTAACAAAAATTTTTTCCAGAGAAAATTTTTTTTACTGAGAGTTTTTTGCAGCACGATTCATCCATTTCGAACGATTTTTCTGAAAAATCAAAGCTGCCATATGTAAATAAAATCTATTAGTTTTACAAGTGCGGCCATTGATTTATTTTGCTTTGGATTTTAAGTGTCAAAATAAAAATATTAAATTATTTTAAAGTATTGTGTATTCCAAATCACAGATATAAATTCAAAATGAATGAAAAAAGAAGGTTGCTTTTGCTGAGGCATTGTTATTTGTATGAAAAAATGCAACCTATTGGCAACTCAATTTATTTTGGTCCGGAAAAAATATAAAATTAAACCAATTCAAGTTCGTAAAAAATATTTTCTCTCTCTCAAAAAGAGAGACGTCAAACTTCATATAAAAAAATATTGTTCGAACAAATTTTTTGTTAAGAAGGAATGGGTGAATCCACCTTAAGTTAGTACGTTCGTTTGCTACGTTTGTCGCAATGACTCGAAATGTATAAACGGAACCAGAATATGCATAGCATGCATCAAGCATGGGTTTATAAAAGTTTTAAGACGTTTAAAGTGTGATCAATTTTGTTACCCTCCGTGATGTCTATTCATGCTCAGCTTCACCTTTCACCTTGACATCAGTCTATGAGTCTCTGTTCGCTTAATCTATGCTGTCAAGTTAACCGAAAATTCCCATACTTCAAAGATCTTCAAATAATTTTTTTTCAAAATGTCAATTCCTACATTAGCAAAATACTCTTACGTAGACAAAGAACCGATAATGACATCTTCAATTACAAGCTTTTCATTAGGATATTTATAATTAGAGTAATCCACGGACAAGACTAAAGTTGGGCATGTGGCAAGCAATTATCATGATTTCTTTTCGTTCTGATGGATCGAGAGAAGTATCTCTTGGATCGATTCAAAAAGCCAAGATACTTGAAAACGTTTACATTTCAATGAAAATCACATTGAGTTCTAATGGCCAAAAAGAGCTTCTGATTCTTAATAGTCATGCTACATTGAGTACAGGAATCGTTAAAACTGGTCATATTAAGGCTATCCACGACAATGACATCTTTGCTCTGCAACCATATAACATGCGACAAACATGGGAATTGTGTTTAATGTTTGGTCAAATTTAGGCGCTGTAAATAGTAAAGATGGAGAGAAGTATATCACTTTAGCACCGCTTCAAAAAACCGAAATACTTGAACGTGTGTTTTCCAATGAACATTATGCTGAGTTTATTGGCTAAAAATAGAGCTTCCGATTCCTTAGTATTCATGCTACCATACAGTATACATTGAGTCCTGGAAACGTTAAAATCTACCAAAAACGTAGTACCCATGACAATGGGATCTTCACTCCGCAACAACTCGAATCTCTCTACGTATATGTATCATTGTACATATTTAAACATAATTTTTTTAATTTTAAAACCTGAAATTTCCAACATTTCAACTATTAAATTACCATTTTTACAAGGAAATATGACGATAATTTAAATCAAAACAAATATGAAAACGAAAACCAATAGTTACTGCATTGTCACACACAAAAAAGAACCAAGCATTTGAAACAAATGGAAAAAAGTACTCGCCTGAAAACTAGTAAAAATAAATTTAATCCTTATGGGAACTTTAAACAGGGAATCCAACATACAAGTTCAACCACAAAACGTGTTGGTGCAATTAGGGTCATTAAAAAAAAGAGTCCAAAGCAGTAAAATTTTTTTTTATAACTCTTGCCCAAAACGTGACTTTTTCCACAAGTACTTCTTCAGTCTCCAGGCATATGTAATATGATGAACATAAAGTATATTTGAAATCATTCTTTTTTTTCTACATATACGAGTATATTTTCTTCCTTTGTAGTGTGTAAATATGAAACCACTACTTATGCATTTTTTTTTTAATTTTTCAAGCTGAAAAGTCAAGTATTTTGTTGAGAGTGTGTGTGTGTTTTTATGGCTTTGTAATTTAATATTGGATCACTGAGATCACCAGCAAACAAGTCAATGTGATTATATGAAACTCTCCACACATAAACACTTGTTGCAACTACAAACCCACACATACAACCATTCCGCAGCACTTTAAACCACAATGTGTACGTTTTTTTTTTTTGTCGTATTTATATAATTCTATTTATTTTTCTTCCACCACATGGGTCATTCAATCACTCACCATTGTATTCATTTGCACAAGTGTTCATTAGAGCTTCAGTTCCCCCCCGGTTCTTATGCGTTCCAAAGATTATCAATTTCCTAAAATAAAGAACCACATGAATGAAGTGAAACATTTCTTATAAGCGCACACTTGTTTTTAAACCTTCACCTCAAGAATCCAGGCGACATGTTTCTTATCATTGTTTGGGTTTTGTGTTTGAATTTAACTTAAAACTCATGTAAATAAATAAATAAAAAAACATAATTTTACTGCCTTAAAATTAAACTTCAGTGACTAAGTTCAGTTTTTTTTTTAATTACAAACATATTTACTTAAACCATAATTGAATAGAATGGTAATGTGTACTTGCACTGATTATTCAGAATTTGTATTTATAAGTCATTTCTTGTTAATGACCTGCTCGTTAAGCAGAGTTGGCAAGGAGTTTGTTCTTAAGTGTGGATTATCATTTTTTCCACAGAGAATGGATATCATAGTATTTATGTAATATTGTAGTTTAAATGTCTGCAATATAGAATACAATAGCACCTATCAAAATGCGTGAGAAATATTTAATATGCTTGATTACTACTGGCCTAATTGGAATTGGAATTGCAATTAGAAAGTCATGCAACATTATATATTTGGTGTGGAAAAACCAATCAGAGAAATTCTGGTGTTCTGCTTTGAGGTTAAAGCTAAGGATTACTAATTCTACAAGGCTCTCTCAGCTGAATTTTGTGAATTAGGGTTGGCTTGGCAGTTGGGGACTATTCTCAGACGTTCAAACCTGCCAATTATGATCAGTAACCATCATGGGTACTACGCTAAATTTGGGGAAATATTTGATATATTACCAACTGTTTAATATGTAGTTCGAATGACTCTGTCATTGACGTCCTGAAGCGAGCGCGACCTCATCAATCAAGGAATTCATGAGGTCTCTATCAATATCGTTCAAAGCTGCAATAAAATAATTACAATACAGCTCATTGTAATTGTCATCACTCAGCGATCTATTTATCTATACTAAAGTATTGCTGGATTGAGTTTAAAAACCTTATTTTCATATTGCAATTTACGCATAAGAATTTGTCAAATTGACCCTAAAAATTTCAAGTAAATAAGTCTCCACGATTGCAACCATTCCTATACCACTTGGTTACAATAGCTGAGCAAGTGGCGATCATTAAAATAATTAAGTGGTTGAAACCAAGAGGTATAAAATAAAGATCGAACTGCTGAGCATATGAGTAATATTACATGAAAAGTTTATCTCCTAAACCATACTATTGTATGCATAGGAGTATCCAAAGATGACACAGCGAACTAAAGATATGGGACCAAAGCGAACATTATAAAACTGATATATAGATAAACAGTATAAAAAGTTTCAAGCCTCAAGTACGCATTTCCGAAAGAGAAAGTAAAGATTCCGAATGATTAAAATGTTCGGGAAGCCTGTTCGCAGTTTGCGTGCGTGTTAGATTAATAATTTTCTTAATATTCAGCCTATCCGTATATAAAGACGATATAAAGTCGAACTCAAAACAAAATTATTCAGACGCTCATATACGGATTAAAAAATAAGAAACAACTAAAGGAATGAACACGTCATTATGTCGATATTATGAAACAACAAAAGATTCGAAAACAGGAGGTTATTCAGTCTTAAAAGATTTATAAATTTTTTCACTTGTCAAGGTAAATTAAGACGAGAAATATCTTTCTCCTCTGGGAATCTCTGTGCAAGTGTTTTAGATAATGAACCGCTGGAATGATATATTTTTGCCAAATCCCATAAAAACATTTGGAAAATGATACAGTACCCAAAGAAATGTTATATAGATAAAATTGGGCTCTTAAACACAATTTTCCAGGAGAATACTATCTCAGTTCAGTCATGGGTCCTAACTGAGAAGAAAACTCGTCAACACAAGACTTCTTTTTGGAAACACAAAAAGTTCCAAATTAGTTTTTAAACATAATTAAGCTACAATTAAAGAACTATTAAATTTCATTGATGGTTGCCCACAAATTTTGTTTATTGTTTATTTCTACAGAGATGGAATTCTTTCAAATATTAAGCTGCCACCCCAAACTGTTTGATGTCTGTAAATTGTTGATTTAGTGCGTCTGTGTGACCACAAAAAAATTTTTGTTTAAAAATAAAATTTTTATATTCGTTTTTATTTTGATATTCTTTGCTTTTCAAAAATAAATCATAATTCAAAATGTTTTTTAGTTTGTTCTTACAAAACGATAAGAACTTCAATTTAAGTGCGACTGGCGAACGAGTATTGGACTCCAAGCATTTGATATGGAGGTTTGTTGCATTGACATTATCACATAATTTGGTGGGAATTTTAAATATTTGTTTAATGTTGGTTTATTGTTTATTTTAAGAATGTAAAAATAAGTAAATAAGTTTCTTAAAGTCTTCTCCGAGTTTTAAAACACGTAAACAAATATTTAAAAGGCAAAAAATCTTATCAGAAACCAGCACAAGTGTTAAGCGGTAAAAGAAAGTGACTGATGTTGGGCAATTCAGTTGGGCTGATTCATGTATCGATCAGGGTACTTTTGAAATTTCTGTATTTAACCCTTTTTTTTGGCACTCTTTGATTAGAGGAAGATTTGGAACATTGATTAATTTGAGATTGACAGTTTAAAATTTAAATATTAGTGCCATAAATATAGGATGTTGTTTTAGATGTATAGAATTTTAAGTTGGCAACACATTTAAACTGACCGCCATTTTGTCAGCTGTTAAGTGATTTATTTGGTTTGGCATTTCAACTTGAATAGACTGAATTGTAGAAATTTAGTTTGAAAATCATGGTTCTGTTATTTTTTTTGAGACGTATAGAACTTTTAAATAGAATAAAACAAAAATAATTTTTTTTTTAATTGACATAAAATTTAAGTATGACTTCTGGCATATGACTAGCTCGACGTAGTCTAATCTGTAGGCTCAATGTTTGATGACTTTTCCCAACACTTGTGTCCGTATATCGGCCATAACGCGGCGAATGTTGTCTTTCAAATGTTCTTTCGGGCTTATCGGCGTAGACTAGCGACTTCAAACACAAATCACTTGACAACTTACAAAATGGCGGCCAGTTGAAAATGTGTTGCCAACTTAAACTTCATTACATCTAAAAAAAAACACCCATATAATAACAAATACGTATATCCTTGAAAAAAATTTGACATTTCAACACAATTCTTTAGTTTAACATACATACATACATGCATACCCACAAACAGAGTTGTCAGATTTTCTTTCATCTACGTAGCCAAAACATTTGACAAAAATCGCCAGATATCGCCAAAAATTAAAAAAATCGTCAAAAATGTCGCCAGAGTCAAATTTTCAAAATTAACATTTTATTTCCCATTTATGAAGATTATAAATAAATTTTCTAAATCCTTTTAACATTGTGTAGCTAGAAATGAGTTGTAACAAATTTGATAAATATTCATATGGTTAATAAATCTATGTAAGGCACCCAAAAGTTGATATTGAATTTTAGTACAATTCATAATTGAAAACACCCTTTCCACGCTAGCGTTGCTAGTCGGAATGATTAACATATTAAGAAAGGCCGAAGCAATCTCTTTAAAATGAAATGTTCCTGCCACATCACTGTAGTTGTAAACTTTAGGCCAGAAGTGTAGTAAGTTTGTTGGCATTTCTACTTTAAAACAATCTTTCCAATTAATATAAGCCAATTTTGACCACTAAATCACTTTCTGAATCGATTTAAAGTTGTCTGTCCGTCCGTCTGGCTGTCCATGTAAAGCTTGTGCGCAGACTACAGTTCGCAATTTTCAAGATATTTCGATTAAATTATTACGTGATATTATTATTACTAATGGGATTGACACTAGTGGCAGTCGGTCAATTATTTCACCTGGCCCCCATTCAAATGTCCTCCCGAAATTGGGGTTTGCCGATCATAAATGTTTGAATTATGTAAGTATCCAAACAAATTTTATCACAAATGAGTGGTAAATGAAGCCAAATCACTTCTAAAAATTGTGTGCAGATCGGTCCATAATTAGTCCTAGCTCCCATATAAGGTCCACTTCCGAAAATCTTTTTAAAGGACAAAAATGTTGGTAATCAAATAAAATTCAACACAAATAAGTTTCTTATATACAGAAATAATCACACCTAATTTTGTAATGGTGGGTCCATATTTAGTCGAAACTCCTATATAAGACCCTGTTCGTAATTCACTTTAAGCTCCATAAATCGTTTAAATGTATTTATGTATATCGAGATAAAGTTTAACACATATTTATATTCTCAGACATCATGGCACTAAATTTTTGGATGATCGGATCATAATAGGTTCCATATAACGCCCATTTCCGAAAAACTGTGTAGGGTGTAGGGTATTATATGGTCGGCCTTGATAAAATGTCATGTATATAAAAACGTTAAATTCCAATTTTGTAAGAAAAATTTGCCAAAAAAAAAATCGCCATCTCATTTAAAAACCGCGAACAATGTTGCCAAATGGAAATTTAAGCACTAAAAAACGCCACGTTTGCCGAAAACTAGCCATATCTGACAGCCCTGGCCACAAATGCAGCAAATAATTTAATAAAAATGTGCTCTCTTCTCTCTTAATTAAAAAATGTCAGCAATAAATTGCAATTTTGCCCATATTGTGACATTATTTGGATAATTGTTAACATTTTTACACATGTTCTCTCAACACCTTCCACCCACAACATAAGCAATTAAACAACTTTATGTGGCAGAAGTAAAAAAAATGAAAGATGCCATTTAGAGGCATAAGTTTATAATTAATTAACTTCTAATTATGAACACGCCTTCAAATACAAGATAATGTGCAACCAAAAACGAGCCAAACATATTCGTAAAAATGGCAAGACAACACAAACCGATGACAGTGATTAAGAGATACATGTCAAACACTAATGAAGTAGACAAGCTGTGCAGCAGTCAGTAGTCGTTAGTTGGCTGTTTGGTTGGCAGCCACCACTCTTATCTTAAAAAGATGTTTTCTTAAAGATTCCCCCCCTGCCAAAAAAAAAAATAACTTTATTATAAAACTTAAAACATGCCAAATGAACTTTTGACCTCAAACAATTGCAAAACATGCATAAAGAAAATCACACAAAAGCTTTAAAGTACAGGAACTAAAACAAGCTACATAGGAGCAGCTAGTGTTAGGACCTCCAAATACTTGCAAAGAAGATTTGTTTTAGCAGCTGCCGAACAAGATGATCACAGCAGCAGCAACAGCAGCAGCTACAAATATATGATAATGTTGATGATGATGATGATGATAATGCTGTTTACCACGATGATCATGCTGACAATAATGATGTTGTTATCTTCTTACAATTGTTTGTTGCATCCTAGTGGCGACATTAAATATTGTTGTACACATTGTAAGTAGATTTTTAGTTATGTTTAACCACAGCAACAACTACAACTACATACAACATTGGAACAATATCTATGACCAGTCGTTGCCAATAGACTTTAAGATTTTCGTTGCCGCTGTTTGGTTTTTCCAACCAGTGTTTGTCTTCTCCTTATTTTTTTTTTATTGTGTGACTAACAAAGCCATCATTAATGGTTTGTCTTTCGAAAAGAATCTTTCAAAGTAGTTTAAGCTGTTGGCTTCTTAACGAATGGGTTACAGTGGGTCGTAGAATGTTTGTTGTGGAAGTAAGAAATGTTAATTTCCCTATTAGAATATATTTATGTATGTATTTAGAAGTGTTGTTCGTTTATAAGTTGTTATTTCTACTCAGAATCAAACTTTATTCTAAAAATAATAGTTTTTGATGAAATTAAGAAATCACTTTATGTACAAAATTTCGTGAGTATTGTCGCTTACTTGATACACTGTGAGGATCGGTCCATTGTACCACATATAGCAAACTAATTTTTATCAAGAATGAACCTTATTTCTATGTATCTATCTATTGGTTAGTTTATTTGATTTCGGGAATATATCAAATCTCCAGTTTACCTTTTAGTTTGAGGTCTAAATGTTGGTATTGTTATCCTCAGCCTAAAGTACCATGCTGGTAAAACCAGACTATCAACTATCATACTAACCAGAGGTAAACTGTTGAAGAGAAGCTTTATTCTGGTTCTATGTAATGACAATGTAGACATTGAAATCAAAATTCTGACTAAAACAAAAAAAAAAAGTTCGAAGAAATCAAAATTTAATTCTGACTAAATCTTTTGAATATTTATGCCTCTTGACCTCTATACCTTAATCATGCTAAGTATACAGCCAGTACTATCACAGTCATGCAGACTATAAATTATACAATTGAAATTCACGCCCAAAGAGGTACAGCTTTGTGTTTAAGACAAAAACTTACAGACGTACATATGAGCGTGACCAATTGGATTGAAGCTCGTTCAGGGTAGGTTTTGAAGATATTCATAGACTTCATTAATTCAGCGGTCACAGATACCCCATGACCATCGTACTTAGAAATCGCTTTTGGATGGCACTGCAGAAGTCACTCAAGGCATACATAGGTATGTGCAGGATCCATCTTATTGTCGCTCTTTCTTGGCTACTTTGGCGGCTGAATATCGTACAGCCTATGCTACCAACATATATCAAAATGACAAGCCAACTTTAACTTACCAAATACAGTTGATTTTACAATATTTCGGAGTATAAGGCATTTACCAGGAATCGCTCCTTTTTCAAATTTCAAAAGTTATTTTTTACAAAAATCTTTATAAAAAAAATTTTTAGTATAATTTTTTACTTATTTAAATTTTCTGAGACATTTTTTATAGATTCTGATTTTTTGAATTTTTTCGGACTGTTTTTGTGTTAAAATATCATTAATAAAGTTATATATCGAATTTTGAAACTTTAACATTGTCTCTGTTAAATAGTTAACATGACTCTGTTAACGAAAATGGTTTGTGTCTAGGGAGTTAAATTTCAAATTTATCTTCATGCACATTAAAGAATTTACTACATTAGGTTGATTTATATACTAGTCGTGCAAAAGAAAAAAATGTTTTCCCAAGTTAACCTTTCGGAACTGCTAAAGTTACCGTTTAAGCAACTTACCAAGACTTAAGGTGCAGTCACACATGATTAAATGGGTTTTAATTCTTGTATTTTTTTTTGGGAAACTTCTTTTACTAAGGACAAATGACCATGAAAATTTAGTTGAATTCTAATGCTGTTTGCTTTTACAAAACACTTGTAAAACAAAAATGTCGTTTGACGAATTTGTGCTTAAAAATAGTGGTTACGCTTTTTTTAGTAAATATTAGTCACATTATTCTCTAATCACCTTTTCCTTAGGTTAGATAATCTAGATTAATCTGTAGCTTGTTTCAGTATTTCTCGTCTTGTAAAATTTTTCACATGAAATGTGAAACAAAAAATTCCATCGCTTCTCGATTTGTGAGAAAAAAGTGTTTCTGTACTTGAATGCGAAAACAGACAACGCTGATTCTGTTTTTATTTGAATATTTCCAGTAAGTAAGTGTGAAATGCAAGCCACTTAAGTGATATCTTTAGTACGCGCATGCGTCTTAAAGTTTTTGGAATTTTCATTAAAAATTTTTCATTTAAACTTCAATATTATCGCAGTTGTTGTAGAGTCTATGTAGTGTTTTATGTAAATGTATTAATTTTTAGTAACAAAATAATAAAATGTTTAAAATATTCAATTTTAAATGAAAGAAAGAAAGAAAAAATGCCATAATTTCAGAAAGATAACTTTCTTCACTGTTACAATCGCATTGTTCGGAGTCGCATCAATTGATGTCTAAATAGCCAAATTTATGTTGGGGTCTACTATATATACATATATTTGAAAATCTCCTTAATTTAGCTTAATACTTTCTGCAGTTTATTGAGTTTAAAAGTCTTTCGATTACTGGAATATACTTGTCTGTAAGTAGCAATCTATTTAAATCCAGTCTATTAGAACAGTTGAAAGTTTTCTCAATTCAATTCACATAAAATTTTTGTTAATATTTATTCTTTCTTTCATTACTGGCTGTAAGTACATGAACATAACCATGAAATAGTTTAAATTTGTACACACAGTGCTCTTCCAGCTCCTCCCCCACTGTTAAAAATGTTCGCAGTGATCTTTTGTGGCCAACTTCTCTTAACGAACACAGTCAGTTCTGTGCATAATTTACTGTATCGGACACTGACAACGGTGTTAACCTTTGGCTTCTACTAGTATAATTTTTGTGGTGGAGCTGGCCTGTTGTTGCTGTTTTCTCGGGTGGTGTAGTCAGTGTCTTCTGGAAAACTTTAACTCAAGACAAGATCACTTGACTGGTTGGTAGATCTGTGTATTGACTCGTTGTTTGGCTGCAAAACCGTTGTTGAGGCAACAATTTATTGTTGTACTGTGTGTGTGTGTTTGTGTGTTAAACGTCAAAAGTAATTTGTATTCATTGCGGTTTAAGCCAAAAAAATTTATTGATCTCTAATCAAAATACTTACTTTGTTGTTCTTAAAAACATACGAGTGGTGTATATTTTTGTAGCACATGCAACCTGTGCAACATGATGTTGTGATCTAAGCTCAGCAAGCAACATGGCTAATGAGTGGATGAATGAATGAATGACTAAATGCATGAGTATTTATTATGTATGTTTCTGCTTGTATGTATTTGCATTATTATTAATTTATATGATGTTTTTTAGTTTAGGTTCAAACATGTGTTTAACATGATCCGCAAAGTTGTCCAAATGTGCAAGTTGTATCTGGTTGTTGCTTGTTAAGATGCCTCGTTAGAATTCATTTGATTTTATGCAAATTTATTATAAAATAAACATTGTTGCTTTGTGGTATTATTTTGTCATAAATTAAGTAATTAAAATTTATTTGATTAATTGTGAAAATTTGCAAGAGGTTACAAAAAACACACCTTATCGCATGATAAATATTTCAAACATCGTTGGTTTGATGTTATAAATTGCTTTTGCCTTAATATTTAATTTGATAAAACAGTTTATGATTTTCTTAGCTAAGTCTTGTTTTTTTTGTTTATTCCACTCGTTTGAGACATTGTTTGTATATACTTGAAGTTCATGAAACCTAATTAAAGATATATTTTGCTTAAAATGGAAACGAAAGCATTCATTCGATATCGAGAAACTGAACAAATATTTATAAAAATAGTTTTTTTTTTGTTCATTAATGTCTTTGAATAAAGTAAAATTAAAAATTTTCAATGCATATATAGTCATATTATTTGATTGAAGTTCAAACAAAAACTCAAGGCTAAAAGGGGCAACGATTGAAGCCCCACCAATATTTTTTAGTGATCGTAAAAAGAGCCACGATTGAAGCTAAACTAATAATTGAAGCTGAACCAAGACTTTCTAAGATACAAAAGGAGCCACGGTTGAAGCTAAATCATGCCTTTTTAAAGATCTTAAAATGAGCCACGATTTCAGTCTTAACCAAGACTGAGCCAAGATTTAAGCAAAGCCAAGACTTTTTAAAGATCCTAAAAAAAACACGATTAAAGCTAAACTAAAAATTTGCTTAGATCCTAAATGGAGTCCCGACTGAAGTCTAAACAAAGACTTTCTTATGATCCTAAAAGCAGTCATGATTGAACCTGAACCAAGCCTTCATACATCCTGAAGAAGGCACGATTAATGCTAATCCAAGATCTTAGATCGTAACAGAAGCCATGATTGAAGCTGAACCAAGGCTTTTTAAGATATTGAATGGAGCCACGACTGAAGCCTACACCTACACTTTTTTATGATCCTAAATGCAGCCACTATTAAAGCCCAAACTCAGACTTTTTTAAGATCGTAAAAAGAGCCACGATTAAAGCTAAAATCAAAACTCTCTTAAGATTCTAAAAGGAGACACAATAGAAGCTACACCAAGACTTTCTTAAGATCCTATAAAGAGCCACGATAGAAGCTACAGCAAGACTTTCTTTAGATCATAAAAGTAGCCACGATTCAAGCTAAACCAAGACTTTCTTAAGATCCCACAAAGAGCCATAAAAGGAGCCACGATTAAAGCTAAACAAAGACTCTTGAGATCCTAAAAATAGACACAATAGAAGTTACTTCACGACTTTCTTCGAAACTAAAAGGAGCCAAGATTAATGCTAAACCAAGACTCTCTTAAGATTCTAAAAGGGGCAACGATATAAGCTACTCCAAGACATTATTAAAATTCTATAAAAAGCCACGATAGAAGCTACTGCAAGACTTTCTTTAGATCCTAAAAGGAGCCACAATTAAATCTAAGCCAAGACTTTCTTAAGATCATAAAAGAAGACACAATAGAAGGTACTCCAAGACTTTCTCCAGATTCTAAAAGGAGCCATGATAGAAACTACTTCAAGACTTTCTTTAGACTATTTTAAGTCCATATGATGTTTTTCAAAATAATTTCGCTGACTTACCTTTCCCCAAATATTGATTATGAAATTTTCCTTTGGTTTCTCCTTTAAGGAAATGACTCTAAATTATTAAACCAATAATTTGACATCCTGGCAGCTCAAATTACTTTTATACTGACCCCCATTGTATGTCAATCATAATCATTTGACTTAAAGACACAATAAATAGCTGACCTGTAGACCATTTTTCAAAAGTCAATCAACATTTAAACCCTCTCTCACTGCTTTTGAAAATAGAATACCGCTCAAGAACCCCCAAAACAATAATTTAGTAATTGAAACAATGCGTTTTTCTAAACAATTTAAAAATTACTAACACTCCTTTGGAAAAAAACTGTAATAGAAACCCATTTCTGCCCTCAAGTTAAATTTGAAAACCAAAAAAAAAAAAACACAAAATAAAATTTTCCTATACCGTATGAACTATTGAACGAGTCCCTCCTGATGGTTGCGTGTGAATAAAATATCAGTCTTATTTGGTTTATTTGGGTTAATTGAAACTAAATGATTTTTATTTATGAACAACTATTCACAAGAACAATAAGAATGCAATACACACAAAAAAAAAAAACATTAATAAATAGACGGGTTGTTTAAGAACATGAACCAAACAACATGATTGATTACAAGACATTTATAGGAAATAATAAAAAAAAACAACAACAGAAATACTACAACCAGTCATTAATGTTTCTAATAGTGGAGTTATTTGAGGAAATATTAACACACTATACAAGAATGTTTGCGGCAATGGTAAAGGGATTTTTAAACACATTAACAAAGTTCTTTTTAAGACACCCGTATGAGTGCACGTGCATGAAAAATATTCAAATTCACATCTGGCGATGATGAGATGCTGCAATTAAATTGAGACCCGTATGTTTTATTCAATTAATTAAAATATTTCTTTATTTTTAAAGTGAACTAAATTGAAATACAATTAGAATGTTGTACAATGCAATGCGAATTTCTTAAAAATCTAATACAATTGCAATAAAAAAAATATAATGCAATATAAAGATGTTAGAACAGCTACAATTGAAGCTAAATATCCTAAAATGAGCCACGAATCAAGACTGTTAAAAGAGACACAATTGAAGCTCAACAAACACTATTTAAAGATCCCAAAAAGAGTCAGCAACAAAGCTAAACCAAGACTATTTAGCGATCATGAAATGAGCTAAACCAAGACTATTGAAGCCAAACTTAGACTATTTTAAATCAAGACCATTACAAGACTATTTAAAAAGTTTTCAAAGCCACCACTGAAGCTAAACTAAGATAATTTAAAGTATCTAGAACGACCCAATATTGACGTTAAACCAAGACTATTTAAAGATTCTAAACAGAGATACCACTGAATTTAAACCAAGACTATTTAATAATCATAAAATGAGCCATAGCAGTCTATAACAGGCGTTACGGTTGAAACTAAATCGAGACTAAGCTAAATTTAGCCTATTTAAAGACTGTGAAAAGAGCCACGATTGATGCTAAACTAAAACTATCTAATGATCCTAAAAGGAGACATGATTGACACTAAAACAAAGCTATTTAAAGAACCTTAAAAGCGTCACCGATGAAGCTAAAATAAGATTATTTATTGACTGTAAAAAGAGCCACAATTGAAACTGAACCAAGGCTGTTAAAAGAGTCACTACTGAAGCTAAACTCATACTATTTACAGATCCTGAAAGGAGCCATGATTTTCGTTAAATCAAAAGTATTTAAAGATTTTATAAAAGGCACCACATTAGCAAAAACAAGACTATTTAATGATCATAAACTAAACCACGATTAAAGATAAACCAAGGCTAAGCTAAATTAGGACTATTTAAAAACTGTAAAAAGAGCCACGATTGTAGCT
Source organism: Bellardia bayeri (assembly GCA_950370525.1). Taxonomy (NCBI): domain Eukaryota; kingdom Metazoa; phylum Arthropoda; class Insecta; order Diptera; family Calliphoridae; genus Bellardia; species Bellardia bayeri. The sequence continues at coordinate 75,818,367 of OX493267.1, forward strand.
AAACTAAGACAATCTAATGACACATGATTGACGCTAAACCAAAGCTATTTCCAGATTCTTAATAGTGTCACCATTGATGCTAAACTAAGACTATTTAACGACTGTCAAAAGATCATTGGTTGAAACTAAATCAAGAATATTATCAGACTCTAAAAAGAGCCACGATTAAAGCTGAACCAAAGCTGTTAAAAGAGCCACCACTGAAGCTAAACTAAGATTATTTAAAGATCCTAAAAATATAAAGACTATTTAAAGTTCGTAAAAAATAGGCACCACCGAAGCTAAATCAAGACTATTTAATGATCATAAACTAAGCCACGTTTGAAGATATGACAAAGAGCTACGATTAAAGCTAAACTAAGATCATTGACTCTTTAAAGTCTATAAAAAGAGCCACGATTCAAGCTAATCCAAGACTATTTAAAGATCTAAAAACGAGCCACGAATGACGCTAATACTATTTGAAGATATGAAAAAGAAAAAAACCAAGACTATTTGATGATCCTGAAAAGAGACATGATTGCCGCTAATCCACTAAAACTAAAACCAAGCTTTAAAAACTGTAAAAAATTCCGCGATTAAAAATAAACCATGACTATAGAAGACTGTAAAAAGAGCTACGATTGAAGCTGATGAACCAAGACTATTTAAAGATCCTAAAAAGAGCCACCATTGAAGCTAAACTAAGACTATTTAAAGATCCGTAAAGAGACGCCATTGAAACTAAACTAAGACTACATAACGACTGTTAAAGGATCCTTGGTTTAAGCTAAACCAAGAATATTAACATACTGTAAAAAGAGTGTCTATTGAATCTATACCATGACTTTCTTAGCATCCTTAAGGCAGTCACAATTGTTGCTAAAACAAGAGAATAAACACTGTAAAAAGCGATCTATGAGAATAGAGAATATTGCTGCGAGTTTCTTAAAATTAAACAAGTAAGAAAGTATAGTCGGTCAAGCCCGACCATATAATACCCTACACCCAGTAACCGTATAAGACAGTTTTTCAAAAATGGGCGTTAATGGGAGATAAAACCTATTGTGGACCGATCATCTAAAAATTTAGTGTCATGATGATGTGAATATAAATATTATATGTGTTAAACTTTAACTCGATATAAATACTTTTAAACGATTTATGGAGCTTAAACCGACCATTATAAAATTAGGTGTCATTGTTTCTGTATATAAGAAACTTATTTGTGTCAAATTTTATTTAGATACCAACATTTTTAAGAAACTTATTGTCGTTAAAGTGTATTTCGAAATACAGGAGCTACGAGTAATTATGGACCGATCTGTACAAAATTTTTAGATGTAATTTGGCTTTATTTGCCACTCATTTGTGATGAAATCTGTTTGGATATTTGCATAATTCAAACATTTATGATCGGTAAATCTCAATGTTAGGAGGACATTTGTATTGGGGCCAGGGGAAATAATGGACCGATTTCTACCAGTTTCAAACCCATCCATCTTTGGGCCGAAAAAATATCACGTACTCTGCGCACAAGCTTTACATAGACAGCCAGCCAGACGGACGGACTACGTTAAATCGTCTTAGAAAGTGATTTTGAGTCGATCGGTTCCCACTATGGTGGTATAGGGTATAAAAATAGAATACGATATAGAGCTAATGCTATAAGCCAAAATGTATGAAATGGTGTCCCAAAAAATAGTCAAAATTTAGATTTGCCGTGTTGCCTAAAAAGCGGTCACAATTCGAATCAGTTCAGTGACCTACATATGATTGTCAAAAAACAATTGCAGATATGATACAGGTGAAACAGTCGGTATTATTTCAGATTGATAACGCAATTTTTTTTTTACTTGAATTGGATGATATTGATTTGGACGACATGTTCTTGCAAAAACACAAAACATGAATGTTGGACTAAACAAAAGATGTTCAAAATTTTAGTGAACTTAAGTTTTACAACTTATTTCACCTTCGAAACAATCTATATAGCTGACATAAGATCATTTGCTGACATAAGAGCAAGAGCTCAATCTATTTAACATTGACGATCTAACAATTGAACGTTTGAACGATCTTCACAAAGTTTTTCCATTCGTTGCAAAGTGTTCATAGTGTTGTCAATAAATAAGAATTGAAAATATGTATATGTTATTAAAAGATACTTTCTCAAAGTCTTATTTTAGTTGGCGTCGTGATATGTTAAGCCTAGTACTCTGTTCAAATTTGGGAAAAATGTTGAGCAACATTAATTATTTCATACGGAAAATTTGACGTATAGCCAATGTTGCCTATCACGCGAATTTACATAATTTGACGTTTTTTTTAATTGAAAGTACGCCACATTGTTTTACTTATGTAAACAAAACACATATGTTTTGATTTTTTGTGAATTTAGGTCGAAAATAAATAAAAGTTAAAATATTAAAAAATCTGTGTTGAATGGAAATCTTAAAATAAAAATGAATAAACAAATATTACTAGCCGCTTGTGCAGCAGAACAACAAGTAATAGATATTGTTATTGCGACAGAAGAGCTTTTGGATAAAAATTCCACGTGAAACAATTGCTACTTTAATTATTTCGCTGTGAAAAAATAATGTTGCCAGATACATTTCACATGTTTTTCACAAAATGAACAGAGTACTACTTCTGCAACATTTTTTCATGAACATTTCATGTTTATTTTTTTTAACATGTATTTTGACAGCATCCCACTTGAAATTTTGAACAGAGTACTATGCTTTAAGCATGGGTTTGATTGACGAAAAGTCTTGTTTTTTAAACTATGACGGAGGAAGGGTAGAATTTAAATGAACAATCAAACAGATATTGATATTTTAATATAATTTGTTAAAATTTTATTGTAGCCCTATCTTAGTTCATTTTCCACTTGAAATTAAAATATGCGGATCTTAGTAGATAGTTCTACTTTTTCAAAAACAAGTATTCATCAGTTATAAAAGCAACTCCCCCTTTCTTTAAACATTACATGTTAAACGTTTATTTTCACATAAATCATTTTAACGGTATTTAAGTGGTGATGTGTTTAAAATTGCCAGTTTAGAACATGGAAATATTTACAAGTGTCACACAGCAATAAAATGTTTAAAAACAAGTTTCATATGTTTCAAAACAAAGGAGTCAAGTTTAAGTTATTGTCGGTCAGCACAAAACGTGTATTAAATTGTTATAAAGAACAGCAATAAAAAAAAAAGAATTCTAATTAACAAAAATTGCCTGCCTCTTAGCATGATGCTCTTTCAGTACATACTACTTACTATTGAAATTAATGTAAGATTTTATTTTCTGACGTATGTATTTCAAGGTAACCATTTTGTGCAAGTAAATATAGTCGTTCGTATACATGTGCAATAATGAGCTTAAATGTAACCGTGATACAGGTAATAATTTGTTATTTATATCAGCATTAAATCATGCCCCAAAAACTCATTATCGTTTACACCTTTTAATGGATTTGCCTACAGCAAGAGCATAAGTATATTTTATAGTTTTTGTTTAAGTATCTTTTATTTTAATGTTGAATTACTGGAGTGAAATTTAAGTCACTATAAACAAATTGACAATAAGAAGAGATTTCGTTGAAAGTTTGTGTACGAAGTAAAATATCGTTGGTTGGATTGCCATTTTATTTATTCTATGACAAAAAGTTCATTTCAGTCCAAAATTATTCAATCAAGTAAACGCTTAATTTTCTTTTAAGTAACCATTATTTTACCCAAACTAATTATGATGATTTCAATATAAATTCATAAGAAATCCCTTAGAAACCATTTAAAATAAATATTAATTGAAAAAAATTGTATATTACTGAAAAGTAACCACTTTCAAAATTATTCGTTACTTAATTAAAACTTTACAAAATTTACTTTAATTAGCATACATTTTTGCAGTTCTTAAAAATTATAGACATTTTGTTATTTTCTTAAGAATTATATTTTTTTAAGCGAGTAACCGCCTGAAACTTTGTTAAGTTATTATATTTTGACACTACAAACTATCATGATTTCAATATATATTCATTAAAGTTTCATTAATATTAAAATTAGTTACCAAAAATCAATATCACAGAAAAGTAAACACTTTGAAAATTACTCGCTACTTTGATTAAATGTCTTAAAATTTATTTAAAATAACATACATGAGCATTTTTTGTCAACATTTTAAACCATATAATTTTGGCATAAGTAACCATTATTTTACCGAAAAAATGATGATGATGTTAAGAGAAATTCATAAGAAAGCCATTAGATTGTCATTAAAATTAAAATTAATAACAAAAAATGTATATGACAAAAAAGTAACCACTTTGAAAATTATTCGTTACTTCACTAAAACTTTTCAAAATTTACTTTAAATTAGCTTAAATTTCATACAATTCTTAAACATTACAGACATTATGTTGTTTTCGTAAGGAATTTGTTTTTTAAGCGAGTAACCGCTTAAAACTTTGTTAAGTTTTATTGATATCATGATATCAATAAATTCATTAAAGTTCCATTAATTTTAAAATTAGTTACAAAAAGTCAATATGACAAAAAAGTAACCATTTTGAAAATTACTCGTTACTTTGCTTAAATGTTTAGAAATTTAATTTTATGCTGTATGACGAAAACATTACATGTGTGCAGTCAAAATCTTTTACGTCGATTAACTCCAAGAAAATAATTAAATAAAATTTGCAGAGAGCCATAACATTTGTTATTCGCTCCACAGTGGGCTTCCAAAGTCTCTTGTTCATTATCTTGGAATTAATAGGATTTTTCAACAAGACCTCGTAAGGTTACGACATTTTATTTGTGACATATCAGTAGTAGAAGCTTTGTCAATTGTAACAGTGAATTCAGTCAAAAAAAGATATTTATTCCACATAGCAGGCAAACTGCCCGCATTTGGGCTACTGAAATTCCATGACAGTATGGTGAGCTTTGACGTTCGGAAGTGTAATTGGAAATTCGACTGGGAGTGCGGTTAAGGGATGATAATCACGTTATAAAGAAATGTTAACAACTTATGAGTTGGTTTGGTCTATTATTGAGGATATGGATATCACTGATATATGGTTTCAACAGTGTCACAGTTAATTGATGTCAAACGAAATTTTCCGATCGTACAATGTCCGAAAATTCAGCTGTTAATTGGAGCTACACAGAGTCAATCAAATTGATTACAGCCTTTAAACTCAAAATCCGTAATGTGATTAATGAAATAGACCTGACATCTTGTCAAAATGTGTTTCCAATCTTGACAATAGAATCGACATTTGTATGCATCGTCGTGGAGGTTAACTGTCCATATAATTTTTCATTTACAATTGTCAAACCTTGTCTTTCCAATACAACAAACATTTGAATGATTTTCATAAAAATTCTTTGCTTTATTTTATTTATAAAAAGGAACTTCTGATCTGAAAACCAACAGCCTCACGTACACTTCTTGCGATAGTTACACCGGTGTTGTATTTTTTTTCGTGGTCTTTGTCGGAGAGAACCGGCTTTTGCTTGATTGAACGTAGTATTTTCTTTGCAAGATTCTGGATCCTTTTAATACAATTTTTTTGAAGAATTTGTGTTTGATTTTTGATTTATGTTTAGTTTAGTTTGGCATTTAAACATGAAAAGCACCGCTTTCAAATTATGCAAATTTATTTTGAGAATCAGGATTTGATTATTTTTTTTTTTTGAGATGTATAGATGATTTTTTTAAATTGCCATTAAATTTAAATATGACTTCTGGTTTATGACTGGCTCGGTCGTAGTCTAATCTGGAGGTCCATTTTTCGAATACTTTTTCCAACATTTGTGGCCGTATATTGAGACACTAGCAACTTAAAACATAAATCACTTGACTGCTGACAAAATGGCCGCCAGTTAGAAATGTGTTGCTAACTTAAAGTTCTATATATCTACAAAAAACACCCTATACATACATTTACTGCCGTATTTATACAAAAAAGTAGGCTTGAAGTGTGCTTTAAAACACAATTTTCATACAAAATTTTTTTAAAGTACACTTGAAGTCTACTTTAATTTTTTATAAATACGGCAGTTAGAATTTATACAAACACCCGTAAAAATCTCTAGAAGTTCATGGAATTATTAAAAGAAACAATCAATATATGTACGTTCGATGGCAAATATTTGTAATGTTTTTCCATGCACAATGAATACCACTTATACGAGGGGTATTCATTCACAGCTTACTGAATTTACCAGGGTATTGAATTGCATCTCTAAACGATTATAAAGAGTAAATCCATCACAACTAAAAATTTAAATAATTCTACAAATAAAATATTATTATTCCCTTCACATTTAAAGTTCAATGACATTTTTTCCCCCCCAAAAAAATTAAAAATCATTTCTGGGAAATCATTTTAATGAAGCGTAAAATATGCGCCCACATACAAATGCAACGAAAATCTTTTCAAAAATATTTTTTTTCTCTTTTCATTCTTATTTATTTTTCAAATCAACAAGTGTTTGCATTTAAATTGGAATAATTAACAGACACATACTCATGCACACAAATCGTTAACAAATGAATATTAATAACAATGGACAAATGCATTGTACTTGTAGTAAAAAAAAAGGAAATCCAATGAAAGAAGAAAGAAAAACTATAAAAAACTGAATTAATTTTATCTCCACATGCAGGCATGCAGAGGGCACACTGTCGGGCACAAGCAACAACCCGTCAAACAGTCACAAACCCATACACTACTACATTTACTAATGATAATTCCTTTATGCAGCTTAAAAAAAAGAAACTCAAACAGCAAGAAAAAAAAACTAAATAAATTAAACATTCATACACTTGTTAATGTATGCTTCAAAATGGTATGTTAGTTACACACTTGCCCCTACACACAACTCTCATTCAACAGTCCCCTCTGCCCGAGAAGGCTCATTCTCACAGTCTTACACCTACATACTCGTATGTACCTATCACGATCATCATTCGTCATCAGAAACTATTCGTCCCATTTCACGAGAGTTCACTCACACGTACTTTACGCTGAGGGGGAACCAGCAAGCAGGCATTACAAATCACACTGCAACAGGATTATAATCATCGACATTATCGTTATTAATGATTTTTCATATACAATTGATAACGACACAACAAAAACTAAAAAAAAGAGAAAAATAAACGATGACTACTTACGGCCTTTCCACGAATTTAGTTTAACATTGCAAACGAATTGAATTTAAATAAGAAGGGGCGATTTGTTGTTCAAATCTGTGCAGGAATGTATGATTGTGAGTTGTTTACCCAGAAAAGTATTTAGGTGTGTAAAGCAGTTAAAGAAGGGATTCGGTATCCCTTTTTATTTGTGTATATAACTACTGCCACAAACCTGCCACAAAGGTTGGCTAACGATTTGAAACGGTTAAAAGCTAACGGTGACGCTAATTGGGATTATTTCCATAACAGTGTTTCTACACATTCCATTAAATTTATTTTTACATGTCCTGAGCTGAAGACAGTCATATAATTCATAATCTAACCTACCAATATTGGCCAGAGTGTGCTGGCAGTATCTAAGACCATAGAGACCAGTAAATAGGCTACAACTTTCTTAAAAGTAGGTCGTAACCCTGAATTGGATAAACAATTCTGCTGCTCGTTACGACTTTAAAGATATGTGGGAAGTATGGTTAACCCATATTACAAGAACACTTGTACTCCTTAAACCTTAACACTAGTACTCTTTAGAGCAAATTATGATATTGCCGGAAATATTGAAGGATGTTTTACAGACTGAACCTTAGAAATTTTGGTCCACAAAATATCCAAAGAATAAACCTTTGAAAATTTGGTCCACAAAATATTCATTCTGGTTTTATTATTTACCAGCTGGAATATGTCTGCGGACCATCAGAATCAGATACATTTTACCTAATTTCCAGATGGCCTACTGGTTCCAATTTTATTTTAGGTCATATACAAATACCGCTTGGATTGGATTGCACATTTCTAGGACATGTTATCATGATCCTAATGACGTATATAAAAATAAGGTGATTTAACTATTTCAGCTTTAAATAAGCCAAATCAATGTGCCGAAGGTCAGTAGGGATTACATAATGACTTTAGATGATCGGTAGTCCTAGAATTAAACCCCATGTCCAATCATGGAGGCGTTGTCTGACATACGTGCAGTATTATTCTAGCTTAGAGGTTTGTTAAAAATAATCTCAATCTTCGTCGGAGAAATCAATAATTGAACTGTTCAAATTCAAGATACTCTTGGTTGGGGTAATTGCCTCGTACCTCTTAAAGGTAAGATTTAGAGTCAGCTAACAGATAACATTTATAATAACATAAAGTGGGGCAACAAGGTCCATCTAGTAGACTATTTCCGGTTGATGGCTGGCCCATACGGTTTCCGTTATTCCACATTGGTTAAACTGAACTACCCATAATGTCAGCATATTTAGCGTATCCGGAACGGGTTTATTTAATTACGTTTGGTGAATAGTACTCTTCCGGAATCCTAAGGGCACTGCTACACATTCAATAAATATCGTGATATTTGGATCGCGATCTATTTTAAAGTATTGATGGATCACGAGCGTATGCTACATGTTCAATATTTATCGCGTCAATATTTATGTTATTTTTGTGCTGTGCGGGTCGTTTATCAATGTCGCGAGAAAGCCAGAAGGAAGCCTGTTTAGCTATTTTGCTTGCTTTTTCATTGAAGAAAAAAGTGGAAAGAAAAATTTGGAGCAAAAAGTGGTTGCAGAATAATTTCATTTGTCACTTTTTACTGACTGAAAATGCTACACGTTCAATATTATCACAAGATCCACGATACGCGAACTTGATTTCATATTTTAGGCCATTCTGCGATATGGATCGCGATCGATCAATATTTCTAGTATCACGATATTTATTGAACGTTTATCAGTGCCCTAAGTCATTATTATTTCGTATGAGTATCAATAAATGTATGAAGTTCTAATTGATTCGAATCAAGAGCTCTTGAATTACAATCGTAAATTAGAAGCTGCAAATTGGGTTCATCGAGAGATATGTTTCCCCAAATATAACTGTCCCATAGTTTTGCCATTGTCTTTAAGAAAAAACGAACTAAAGCTGATTAGTTGGGATTTCAGCAATCATTCAGATTGTTATAAAGACCATTTTGAAGTCTTGGCATTGCCTTGATGTGAACAGCCTGGACAGTTTTGATACGATAATATCTCTTCACTAATGCATTACATGTATTAATGTCATTCGATGTATAGGGGCTTCATTTTAATAGCTCCAAGAGAATATTTTTTTTCCTAAATATCCTGTCAGTCAGACTCCTGTAGCCTGTTCAAGAGTGGTAACCATAATGCGAATAGTTTCATGCCAACTACTAAGTACTTACGTTAAAAACCAATAAACAGGCATTGCAATTGAGTTTGGACTGATACTGCATGAAAAGTTTAACGTGAAACACCTGAACAATGCATTTGCCCAGATGAACCATGGGCTAAAGAGGGACTTATAAAAAAATTAAGTAATAGGAGAAGTGAAATCGCTATTTACATCTTAGTGTACCAATGCAAAACGCCGTCGATCCAAGTATATATTGATTATGTATCAATCGATTTATAATTGAATCATATACTACTCAGAATTTAATTTTTATCAAAAACTTCCATGAAGGACTTTGTTCGCTCCAGGAAAAGTTTTAACAAGATCGCTCAAAACTTTGTTGTAAGATTGTCAAAACTTTGTTGTACGATGTCTAAGATTCTCAACGTTTAATCGTTTGTATAATGGTTCTCTTAAGAGAACAATATTTTGTGCACAGGAAGCTATTCGAATCAAATGAAAAGCCGTTGGAGGAACAAAGCTTGATTGGAAGGGAACACCTACAAAAATCTTTGTAAATCGTTTAAAAACATAAAAGAGCTCGTCATGGCATAAGGGAGAATGATCTGTGTTTAAAGCTTAATTTTCATAATTTCTTCAATGACGATGATAAAAGCAATGTAACCATTTTCATTATTTGATGGCTCTACGACGACTTGGCCAATTTTCTCTAAAATGTACATCCTTCGATAGCGATAGTAAAGTCTTTCATATTTTTTGGAATCATAAGATTGCACTACTCACAAGTTCACCGTTTTTTTTTTTGCCAAAATTTCAATTTAGATTTATTTCCCTTAGGGCTGCAGTTTAAACCATAACCACCAAGTTTTAATTATCCATAATTAATTACCCGACATCTGTAGATTCAGTGATCATGCATGCACTGCTTCTTAACAACTACAAGTCATAATAATGATTTGTGTGAAAATGAAAAGATCAAGCAACAAGTAAATATCTTTTCTTTTCATAAATATTTCATAATCAGCCGATTGCATTGCAATTTATCATGAGACTATTAAGCCCTGCAAAACAGACAGACATACAGACAGACAGTCAGACAGACAACATGCATGTTGTTGCCACAGAATAAACCAAAAAACTAATAAATTACGCATACAAGTAGCGGCCAATTGATCACCCAACTAATTTCACTTAAATTTTGTTGGTCGTTGTTTCTGTTTTTTCTTTTTTTTTTTTTGTTCTTTGTTCAGTATCTTGTACAAATTACGAACTGAAAATTTGCCGCCGCATTTTTGCAACATTTCGACCCGTTGATGGACAATCAGTGTTGCATCTTTAGTTATAAATGAATGACCATTTTTCGTGATCTTTTTTGGGGCTCCCTCATGCCTCCTGGTTTGTGGTTAAGTGTTTGTTGTCCGGCATTGTTATCTGCCATGCGGTGTGTCCCTATAAATTAAACGCAAATTATTTGAATTCTCATTGCGCTGATGTTACAAAGTGACAGCTAAAACTGTGGTTAATTTCCAATTCAGAACTCTGCAATGTTCTTAAGAACGTGAGCAAAGCAAAAAAAAAAAAAAAACATGTACATTTTTTCTCGCTATAAGAAATTGCATTTTGTTATTTGTCAGGGCCCAGAACAGTGGCTGGAAACAAAAAAAAATATATATATAAAAAAATAATAAAATGTTTAAATGCACTTAAGTAAAGCTTGATTTTTGTTTCGCTTGCTACTTCTGTTTATTTGGTTGCTTCTGGTTTAAATTGCTTTTATTCGTTCTCATTACATGTTCCAAGCGTATTTAGTTTTGAAACATTTGTTATGTTTTTTGTTCCTTTTTTGGGATGGTCGGTTGGTTGGAAGGCTGTCAATTTCTTAAAATTGCAGCTGCCACTTTGTATTGCATTCACTTTTGGCGTTTGTTGATCACAGTAGTTCTCTGGTTACTCTTTTCTTTGTATGTTTGTAAGTATGTTGTTGGTATGATGATTGTATTGGCCAACAAAATTGCCTTAATTCTGTGATTTTGTCCGCTTGTTGCTCCTGTTGTTGCGGAGATGTTACTGTTGATGTTAACTACTTTAATGCCCATTTATTTAGATGCTGCTTGGCACGCAATTATCATGTTCACTGACATACATTTCACTTGACAAGCTTTATTGTTGTTCGTTTTTTTTTTAAGCTTGAAACCATTAAATTGAAGTCGTTTCCTAAAAATTTGATTACACCCTTTTAGTAATAAAGAAATATTTATGCAATGTTGGGTTTGCTGTTGCAATACACAGCTAACTTGGATCCATTTCACTGATCCTTTTGTGTTGCCCGAAAAGATAAGATTGTGAAAAAGCGTTAGAAGACAGGTAAGACAGATAGAGATAAAAGATGGTTTCGGGTCCATAGAGTTACAAAGAAAATATGAAGTAGGTTCAAAAAGTCGAGTCAATTTAACGACTAAGTAGTTGCACCATAAAGGCTTTAGCTATTTCAGATAGACTATTAAATGATCGTTGTCCCAAAAACATATTACGTGAAACGTCCATTGCTGGACAGTGACACAAAAGATGTCGTTATGACAGCTTCTGCAGAAGTCGTTGTGGGGTAAACCTAATTCACAGTGTCCAGTGATCACCGGCACTAAGTTACTCAATTGGAATCGATGTAGTTCTGATAAGTACAAAGTATGTTCCCCTTTTAGCCGAGACCCATATTAAGCTCGTGATTGCACCGTTGGGATCATGTTACTGTTACTGATTTGTTGCTAGCATGGTTTATGTATCCATCAGGTATCATGACGTCTTTCTTCGCCAGATGACATAATAATTTTTAAGTGATTGAAACATAATTGAAAAACAAATTAGAGTGCAATATTCGGCTATGCCGAATCTGAAATACCCTCCACCTAAACGTCATAAGAAATATAAAAATTACACTGGTTCTAGGACTAGAATATCGTATTCTGGATCCAAAAATCTGAAACCAGTAACCCTGGTAGTAGTTTGGAAAAAGGAACAGGCAACAGATAGATTATCGTACTATGGATAGTCAAAGATGAGGAATACAGTTTGTAGGTAGTCTAGAATGTACAATTTAAAAAGTTGAAGAGATTTTGGATCAAAGCATCTGAAAGCACACAGAAAAAATTAAAATTGATTTTCAATTAAAATATTTGTATATTTAATTAAACATTTAATTGAAAGTGGACCGATGAAGGAATTTGTAGTATCAATTAAAATATTTTGTAAAAATTTAATTAAAAGCAGTTTTAATTAAAAGAAATATTATATTATTTAATTGGGAATTGTTTTTTAATTAAAAATTTTATTGATGTGATTAAAAGTTTAATTAAAAATCAATTAAGACTCAATTAAAAGTTTAATTAAAATTTGTCGGGCAATATTTTTTTCTGTGTAGAGACTCTAGGATCTACAATTAAAAAAGTTTTCAAGATTTTGAAAACAGCTTCTTAATAGTACGGATCTGCTTTGAACATTAAAGGATCGCTTTATTCCAAAATCCATAAGGTCTTCACAAAAATGTATGCGAATAACCTTTGAATCTTGCCGAGGTACGAAGACATTAAAATAATTACATGAATATCTGACTTATCTGACTGGCATATTATTAAAAGGCGGAAGATATAATCTATGGTGTGGTTTAATGAAGAAAAAAGAGTGAAATGAGATGAAATTAGTGAAAAACTTTTGGTCTGTTTTCAGCACTTGATATAGAGAGTCTCTGCCAAAAACATAACGATTTGACTTTCTGTGAAAAAAAGAGTTACTAATTGTTTGTTATCGGTTCAATTTTTTGAAATGTCTCATGTAAAAGATCTTTAGTTTCACCTTAGTAATTCAGAGAATAAATCCAGTTGGAAATGAAAAATATGGATTCGTAAACCCATTTAGCAACGATTCTTTCAAAGATTTGCAACTATTTATTGTATAATACCAAATGCTCTTAATGTTTGGGTGATTCAAACATAGACGTAGCATTTTATTTATAGGTCATTAACTGTGAAACTATTAAACACTTTTCTATTCATCCTCATTTTCACATCATCTGAAGAAGTCGTTTGATTCAGGCATACAACTTATGCACATAGTCATTCTAGTCTTTCTATTAACATGGCAGTTTTGGAACAATGCTCATGAATCAAATCATCGTCTTGTTGCTAATATTTATGGGGCAGTAACCTATAAATTGAAAGTAACCACAGCTTCTGCAGAAGTCAATATAATCAAATATTATTTTCTTCGTCGGCTTCTAAGTTTGTCAGAGATCCAGTCTTAGAATTGTTTTTTTTTCAAATTGTTAATGTGCTTGATTACATTGACGTTACACAATATGAAAACAGAATTTAATCAACAGGAAACCGTAAAGAAGTCGGACCTGTTGATAAGTCAAATTAAGGTTTTGTAATCCGCATTCGCAAAACACATTTTGTATTATATTATTTAAAAATATAAACAGATATTTGCAACACAAACAGATTCAATTTTTAACTCAACTTCATATATGACCTTAACATTCTTAACAAAAATTCCTGACCTCTTGATCCTCACACGCTCTTGGTAAACCACATTGCAACCTCTACCCTGACTATTAATTTAAGTCATACAGTTGATTCAAGCACAGCTCAGCACAGTTTATGTTCAACATGCTGAACACGCTGATCTAAACCAAATAAGAGAGAGGAGAGAGAAACTTTAAAACAAACAAAAACAATTCACAATTGCACGTGTAAAATATTTGGTCGTTTGTTTTCATGGCTTTACCAAAATAACATCACGGTTCTTAAGGTAACTTCAACATGGAAATGAAATCTTAACAAAAAAAAATAAACACAGAATGAAGCTGAAAAACATGCAGTGAAATGCAATTATGGCCACGACCTCTTTCACTGTTTTTTTGGTTGATTTTCTTATGATCATGAGTGCAACAGGCAACTACTGTTGCTTTGAACTCAGGATTTCATTTATATTTTCAATTTTAATTTAAAACCAATTTTACACCATCTTTAAAGTTGTTGTGGATGAAGTTAAGGTGTTTATGAGGCTCAAAGTGGCCGCTTAAAAGGTTCATAAAAGAATGAGGTCTGCTTTTAAATGGCGTTTGCGTGGTTAAAAATTGACACTGCTTATTGCAACTGTAAAAGGAAATTTACATGAAAATATTTTATTTTTTTATTTTTGAGAAATTTAAAAGTTATAGTGAAGATTTGGTGTCAATGGCTTTTTAAATAAATGGCCTCAAAACGTTAAAAGGTCGACAATACCAAGGTTTAAAAGGACCAATTAGGTAACTTTTTTCAAGTCAAGGGGACTGACTTGAAATCTTTAGGATTTTAACTTTTTTATTCCAAACACAACATGATCTCTTGGTTTCCAAGAGAGTGTTAAATATGATTAATTTCTCTCTTTCTAGGACAAAGCCATGTAAACAGTGTTATTAAGAACTAAAAAGAACCGGAATCTTTTCTCAAGGAACCAATCTGGTAACTGGTTCCAAATCAATTCCCTTTTCTTAAGACTTACATGATATATCTATCTTCTGTTCCCAAAATTACAAAGAACATCCAAAGAACCATTCTGGTAACTGGTTGTAAATTAGTTCCCTTTTCCTTAATATTACAAGCAAATTGGGAATATTATCGTTATGTTTTATTTATCTTGTATTAAACATGTTCTATTATACGAAAAGACTTTCCAAAGATTCAAAAATTGTATTGTTTAAATCTATCCCCAAGGAACCAAACAGGTAACTAGTTCCTAGTCATTTTCCTTTTCTTTAGTATTGCATGAAAATTGTGGTGGTTATCAATAACATTCATCTTTTTTCTGTTAACCATGTTGCATTATACGAAGAGACTTGACAAATTATAAAGAATAACATTCAAATCTGCCCCAAAGAACCAAACAGGTAACTGGTTCTAAATCAGTTCCCTATTAAAGTGGAAATTAATTAAGCAAATTACATTATTTACAGAGACTTTTTAAGTTACAAAGAATATTGTTTAAATCTATCCCCAAGAAACCAATCAGGTAACTGCTGCCTTTTCCGTAGGATTACTAAAGGGGAAGTTATCCCTCTCCACTGTTATTTATCTTATAGTATTCACAAACACCACAAACAAATGACAAAGAATATAGTTGTATTTACAAGATTTCCTTTAGTGAACTTTTCACACAGCTCTCGTAATTTAATTTCTTTAAACTAATAATAAATGTATTACATTTGTTGCAACAATGTAAATCCTCACAGATGATGTCATTTGCTTTGAACTTGGAATCAAAACTATTGTAACAAATTTATATTTGTGTTTAAGCCAATATGAACATCTTTCAGCCTTTTGTTATGGTTTATGGTTGGTACCCTCCACTCCAGAAACCAAAAAAAAAAAAAAAAAAAAAACAATGCCACAAATACTTTCCAAAGAACAATAGCTTAAAGAAATATTTTACAAGACAATAATAATAACCACAAAAAAATAAATATATGTACGCTTTATAACACGAACGCCTTCCTACAAACTCCTCAAATTGTGGAGCAAAGCAAAAGGGGAATTCTCCTCACATGACAGTGGAAAACCTTAAAAAGAATTTAAATTTAAAAACATTAAAAAGGCTTAAAGGCGGAGGAGGTAAGTGCTTGAATGGCTGGATGAATGGGTGAATCTGTGTGAGCTCAAAACCTGAACGAACGAACACCTGCATGAAAGAAACAGTTTTATGGTTGAATTTATTTTCTGTATTCTGTCTGGTCTGTCTACATGTTCCTCATAATAAATGAAACAAATACATAAAAATTTAAAAGAAATCTAAAAAGAGTTTTAAAGAAAATCATTTTAAAACCTTTTTGACTTGTTCTTTAAAGATGATTTCAAAAAGAGAACAAAAAACTTAAATACATTTTTTGTTGTTTTGCCAATATGTGTGGCACAATGTAAGAAAAGCATTTAATGTGCTGCTGCTACAAAAGTTATGCGTAGCATATCAAGACTTTTTGTTAACTTGCAGCGGATACTGCTGCAAGGTTGTGTTTATCAAAAAAAGATCATGACTTTGAAAGTAATGCTGGCACACAAACAAAAAAAAAACAAAAAACTACTTAAACAAGGTTAAGGTGTGAATATGGGTTTGACTTTTAAAAAAATATCCGCATATAAAATAAATTCATTCTTTGAATCACTAAATGCAGTAGTTGGGTTTAAGAATCAGCTTAACATGCCAACAGCTTAAATGCCTGGTTATACAAATTAAATATTTCTTCGCATTTTTATTTAATTATCTGAAATAATTTATATTTATAATAATCTTGCGTTTTATTTGCACCTAAAAAAAAAGGTGAATCAGTTGAAAGTTTTTTTCAATTTTTAAAGTTTTGTTTGTTTGTAGGAATTTGTTGTATTAGCCGAAACAACAATTTCTAAAATTTACGTTTTTAAAATAATTTTATTTAAATATTGGCCCTTCATTGGGAAGTTTCAGTTTTCTATCACTCTTTCCAGAATTGCTAACGTTATCTGACGAGTAATATTGGCTACCAGGTCTTGAATTGTGGGTGGTTTATCCACTAAGACTTTTGACTTAAGAAGCCTTAAGAAAAATTCATTGTAATATTTATTTTGCCAACTCGTCTCAACTATGTCCAAGTGACGCTGAGACCAACTTAAAATTGTTGTTAACTAAAATTTCAATAAATATATTATATATAAAAAAAGTGTGATATGAGACGTTCTAGACGAGCAGTTGTTGGGTCCGGAATGTGTAACCAGCTGCTGCCTGGGAAATGCTGATGATGAAAATCATAGCTTGCTCAAGTGCATGAAACACATTTTTTTTTTCATAATACTGTTGAAAAACTTGAAGACGTTGTTGCCATGCGAGTCTTTTCATAATCAATTTTCAAACAAAACTGAAATTGCAAATTCACTATGAGTTGTTAACTATTCACAAATGAAATTGATACGTAATGAAAACAGCCAAGAATTATTATATATCAATGGATAGGAAATTGTGTTAATTTTTAAAAATTGCAATTTAACTTAAATTTTAGAAATTAGACATTTATTTCCCTATAGGGGATATAGGAGATTTGTTATATAACATAATTTTACTATTTAACTCAAATAATACTTTGGTGCTTTTCGCTCAGCTACTTATAAAGGTATCGTCGCAGTTAGGTTTCTATACTGGATGATTTGCTGTAACTACCTAATCGTATATTGTCAATAATTTCAGCGTTAGTTAAAAGGAGAGATATTTTTATTATACCTAAAGTTTCAATTTTTAAGACATGCTTTTTTCGGAACAAACCGCAGTTACACTGTGGGTAAACAATTGATTAGCGCGTTTGATCATTAAGCATGAGTTGGTATTTGTGGCCTGGGTTCGAGTTCCAGCCGCTGCCACTCAAAAACAACATCAGTTTCTGATAATTATTAGTTTTTCTATCCTATCACAGCGCATTTAAAACGCCAACGAAGTAAAATAATTAAAATAATGGCTATAAATCAAGCTTTGATCAATGCGCCTACTCACCACCAGAGGCGCTGCAATACTGTACTATTAACAAACATGAAAAGCTTTTCTCTCCTTTCACCACCTATTCTCCTTCTACCAATCCCTTTCCAAACAATATAACACAATTAATTAATTAATATAAAGGCATATAAATTGCCTGAGTGTTACTTCAGTTTAAAACAAAAAAAAACAAGGATTACAATTTTAGCTTAATTCATTATTCTTCAATTAAATTAAAGAATAACGACTACAAATTAACAAATAAATAAGAAAAGACATTCCCTAAAATTGTTTGTCAGTTACATGCTACAGCAACAGCAGCAGTACACAGTTCAACTTTTAACCCGAACATGACGTTAGCAGGGCTTAACAAATAACCACGGCTAATTAAAGTTTGTTGTGGATTTAATTCTTTTTTGTATTTCTCTCTGTGTTTCATTTTAGACATGATTAAAGCGTGGGCTTAACAAAAAAAAAAATCTTGGGCGCCGTCTTCAGCTTCAGCTTTAGCTTTGGCTGAGGCACTCGCTGTTAACAAACAATACCAATACTTTGTTAGGGCTTTTTTATAATTTTTATTATTTCTAAGTGACACCATGTAACTACCACATTTGAAATGGCTGGTATTGTAAGCCAACCAACCAGCCAGCCACCACTGCTCGTACTCTAGAGTCTGAGAAAGAGTCCAAGACAGACGGACGGACAGATTGTCTAAATAGTGTAGCTAGCGTATGTTTGTTTGTATGTAAATGCAAATTATTTGTTATGTTGATGAATTAACAAAAGCAAATCGTGACTTATAGTTTTGGCAGCTGTGCTTGAAATATGTTGTTAAGAAATGAAATGAACAGCACAACAACGTTTTTATAAACAATTTTTTTTTCCACAATTCAAATATTTTTTTTTTATTTATACCATGGTCTCAGCTCTATTCGGCTCAGCTCAGCTCAATTCATATAGGCTTTTTTCCCAATTTGTTGAGAGTTGTCTTCTGTTTGTCCCCACTATTGCATACAACTGATTTCAGTTTCAATTGTTTAACTTCTCCTATAATCAAATTTATTTAAAAAAAAAAAGAAATGCAACACTAATTTGTTGTTAAAGGGTCACTGGAAAAGTTCATTCTTTGAAATATTTACTGATTTGTTTTAGAAAAAAAAAAATCAGCCACAAAAACAACAACATTAATTTGCAAGGGAGTGTTTATGCCAACTAGGGTCAAGAGGTTTAAAATTGGTGGAAAAAACTACAAGATTTATTTCAGAATGAATTTCATTGGAAAAATAAGACATATTAAAAAATTACTTTAATATGATGATATTTAATACTTTAGATATAATAAAACTCATGTGCAAGTATCTACTATTGTTTTAAAGTCAATTAATTTGCATGCAAAGTAAATGAAGTCCTACTGTGAAAAGTTGTAAACTAAAGTTAGAGTGTTGTCTTGGAACTTTTTCGATTTTCATATAATATTGAAAATGTAATGATTAATAATTAATAAATTTAAAATACAGTTTTCTGCCATATCCCTGCTGGAAAATTATGTACCATATTTTAGATGCCCTACCATTCCACTTGTGGAAAAAAAACAATTTATCAATAGAGCAATTCACAATCTTGTGCAAATGGTATTGCAAAGCTTAAATTCAGTGAATCAATTACATAATCCGTTTTTCCTGCCATGACGAATAACTAATAATTCAAAATAACTGACTTGAAGAGTCTTCGGGGAAAAAGTAGATGAGATGAATGAGAGTTTCTTAGGTATTTTTTATCAGGTCTCCAGTGAGACTGGCCAATTTCCGTTTTTACACTTAATACCGCTTCCATGAGTTGACTTATCGTGTTAGCAAATTTCCACATTTAAATAATAAAGCGTCACCTGTCATTTCTTGTTAAAATTTGTCTGATCTCGGAAGCTTGCATATCGTTAGTCTTGTAAGTGATGTCTTTCTAGGATCATGAGTGGCCTTAGTATTAAATTTATCTTTTCCGCCTTGAGCAATTCCTCCTCGCCGCTGTCGTAAACCTTTAATTTTTTCAGATATCTAAATTTGTCTATAGAGTCTCTGCGGTTTTATTTTCTAATGTTTATTTATAAAACTTAAGAAAACTGTGTTAGTGCAGCCTTTACTGGGTCATGGGACTCAGGATAAAATATATAATTTTTTAGATTACTAAGTTTATCTATAGAGTCATCGTTCGAGTGTTTTCAGTATTCTTTCTTATTTTAATAAACATTCATATTGAATCAGTTACAATTCATTTTAAATTTATTTCAAGTCTGCCTTTATATGGTCAGGTTTCATAGGATAATGTTTGTCTTTTTCCGGCCCTAACGATAGGCCCTCCTCTTGGATCTGTTTAGATCTTTTATGGCCGAATTCTCGGTCCATTGTTAAACTAAAATACTAACTATTGTTTAACTATTACTTGTTATTCTTATGGCAAACTAAGCATTGCGAATAAAGAATCATTAGTTAAACCTTTGTCATTAGCTAACTAAAGACTGTGAATTTAGCCATTAGGTTATTAGGTTTGTCATCATACGAATCTGGTCTGCCTTATTTCAACAAATACGAGGTCTGATCAAAAATATCCGTTATTTTCAATTGTTTCAAAAAGTATTTCTTTATTCATCTTGTCCTCTTCAAAGTAATCCACCTCATATATAATACACTTATATAATTTTAATGTTAAAAAATAATAATAATAGAAAATTTGTTATTTTTTAAACATTCAATCATATAACTCCTGCAGAAGATTTCCAAAGGACATCGAAATATCGAGTAATTTATATATAAAAATAAAAAATCTTTTATAAAAAACAAAAAGTGACCTCAAGCTTAAAAATTATTTAATAAAAAAATAAAACTTAACGAAAATTCGATATAGTCACTTACGGCAAAATTTTATTATAACGAATGTTTAAACAATTTTGTTCTCGAACGACCAAATTGATATTTTTAACAAGAATGTCTAAAAAATCATCGAAGTCTAATGGAAATTAAGCTTTGGTATTGATTTGGTGATAAAAAGGAATATGATGTAAGACTTCTTCAAAGAATCACAATCTAACTCTATTGGAAAATGCCAGATAAAACGTTTGTTCAAGATATACGAGTACAACTAGTGTTCCAGGAAGGAAGTTATCAAAGGATAGAGTAACAATTTTATGTATATTAATGCATTTGAAACAAAGTTAATTTACAGGCAAAGAAATAGAGCTCGTCTCGTAATAAAGTGTTTCCTGTAAATTATCTTCATTCGGGATTTGCCTGTGTTTGTTTAAATGTATAGTAAGTTTAATTCTGAATCATTAAGAATATTATTTTCGTTTATTATCATGATTATCTATAACATTTTTATACCTTACACCACCATAGTGGGGAGGGTATATTGAATTTGTGCTGATGTTTGTAACGACCAGAAATATTGGTCCAACACCCACCCTAAAGTATACCGATCGACTCAGAATCACTGTCCGTCCGTCCGTCTGGCTGGTAGGCTGTCCATGTAAAGCTTCTGCGCAGAGTACAGGTCGCAATTTTGAAGATATTTTGATAAAATTTGGTAGGTGATATTTTTTCGGCCCAAGGATGAATGGGATTGAAACTGGTAGAAATCGGTCCATCATTTCACCGGCCCCTATACAAATGTCCTCCCGAAATTGGGGTTTGCCGATCATAAATGTTTGAATTATGTAAGTATCCAAACGAATTTCATCACAAATGAGTGGTAAATAAAGCCAAATCACATCTACAAATTTTGTGCAGATCGCTACATAATTACTCGTAACTGCCATATAAGGCCCACTTTCGAAAATCACTTTAAAGAACACAACTCTCTCAAAAATATTGTTATCCAAATAATATTGAACGCAAACATATTTCATATGTCTAAAAATAATACGGTACAATTTTATTATGATCGGTCCATAATTAGTCGAAACTCCCATATAAGACCTACTTCCGAAAATCACTTTAAAGAGCACAAGTCGCTCAAAAATGTTGGTATACAAATAATATTTCATATATTTCATATATACAAATATTACGGTCCACCTTTATTATGATCGGTTCATAATTAGTCGAAACTTCTATATAAGACCCTCTCCGTATTCAATTTAAGCTCCATAAATCTTTTGAAAGTATTTATATTGAGATAAAGTTTAACATACACAATATTTATATTCACAGATAACATGACACTACATTTTTAGATGATCGGTCCACAATAGGTTATATCTCCCATATAATGCCTATTTCTGAAAAACTGTTTTATACATATACTGGGTGTAGGGTATTATATAGTCGGGCTTGAACGACTATACTTTCTTACTTGTTATTTATATATATTCGTACATACTTCGATTAGATTTCCAAAATTACTAAATTTTTTTTTAACTTCTAACGTTTTTTTAATTCTGATCAACTAAATATTAAGCTGTAGTGAATTAATGTGAATTAATATTTCTGAAGTTTTTATTGTTTGTGATAACCATATTATAGATGCATATTTAAATATCATATGGATATCAGTTCCAAAATGTTCATGAAATTGAATAAAATATTCTTTTCTACTTGCAGTACTATACAAATTGAAACTTAAATCTATAATATTTATCTAGATATAGGTACATATGTAGGTATATTTCTTCAGGAATACCGAATCTAACAGTATTTTGAAATTGTACC
Source organism: Bellardia bayeri (assembly GCA_950370525.1). NCBI lineage: Eukaryota > Metazoa > Arthropoda > Insecta > Diptera > Calliphoridae > Bellardia > Bellardia bayeri. The sequence goes on from OX493267.1 coordinate 75,840,932, forward strand.
AAATGACTCGTGGTAGTACCACGGTACCAGCTGGGTCTAAAATGTATCAAAAAAAAAGTACAATTGTACCACCATGTTTGCCAACACTGGTACAAATGACCAAACACACATTCATTCATTCATTCATTCAGTCATTCTAGCTAATCCTAATTATCAACATCATAAACGTTTGTTTGACGATTTATTATCATGTGTTAAAATGTTGTTTCTCAGCGTGTAGCTTGATGTTCATTCACTACCAGTCTCTCTGGTCATTTTATGATGAAGGTTTTGTTGTTTTAAGTACTTTTTTTGATTGTTGTTTTTGTAGCTGTTGTCCACTAACATTTTTAAGTTGTTGCTGGCTGCCTTGGTTGATCCGTTTTTTTTATTTTTTGTTTTGGTCGGTTGAAATACAAAGACCCCAGTTCCAAGAATGTCAACATTGAATATTACACTGACATTCATTCATTCATTTGTTCGTTCCTTCGTTCGTTGTTTCGTTGAACACGTGCATTTTCTACAATTTCATATCGACAACAACATTTACAAACAAATGAACAATCAAGCAAGCAAGATTTCATTCTCTTACTAAAAACATTCTGATTGCGAAGACGACAAAACAGAGAAAACAACTGAAAGTAGATAAAGTGGTTGAACTGTGTGTTACTTAAAGATGAAATAAATACAAACAGTAAGAAATTTTAGAAGAAAAAAACTAGTAAAAAGGTTCTTCTTGTCATTTAGAAAATTGGACAATGATCAACAAAAAAAAGAAAAAAAAAATACCAAAACAAAACCTAAATGTATTCAATGAATCAGTTTAGGAGCAATGCATTGAACTGACAGACAGACAGATGGACGGACGGAACAATTTATATTTATTTATCGTTACTCTTCATGTGTGTGTTGAAAAAACGACCACCATGTTAATGTTCGTTCTCCTTGATGTTACTGTTAAACATTGATTATATTGATTTTAGAACCTCCAAACGGGGTTGGGAAGCATAAACAATTTCTGCTATGTGGGAAAGGGGGGCGTTTGGATGTCAGTAGCTACATATGCATATGTGTATAAACAATTTAATTTATGATGTGGCATAAATCTAGCATGAAATTAACTCTACAAATGGTTTGATCTTTTTTTTTTAAATGTTGTAAATGTTCCCTAATTTCTCAAAGGATTGATGAAAGAGATGGCCTTAAATTTTAAAACTTTGCATTTAAATCACTTGGTAATGCAAGTTCTGCTTTTAAAACTATGTATTAAATGATGCATATAGCACAAATATTGCTAAAGGTTTTTCATTAAGAACTTTGCTTTACGAAAGAGTTATTTTGCATAGTTGTGACATTTTGCTTGTTGAAATCTCAGTGATAGATTCTTTGACATAAATTTCACTAGAAAATTTTATTAAAATATTAAAAACGCACTATGGAAATGGTGGATCTGTAAAAGCTACATATGGTAAAATTCGTGATATTTACGGTCTACATAATCTGCAGATAACACCCACAGTCTTTGAGAGGTAACGAAACCGCAACCCTCTGACTGATAGTCCGGCACACTATCGCATAGTCTATCGGGGCACCCAGCCGTTTAGAGAGCGAATTTAGTGAATAAATTTAAGTCAACTAGCTTGTTACATAATCAACGCTTGTTTAACCAGTTCGAAACGTGAACATGATCTGCATTTGTCAATTCCTTAAACTTATGACGAATTGGGGATTTGGTTAATAAGTTGAAATAAATGGCAAATTGGCCGACCATTCAATTCGCTAAATTCATTTATGAATTGTGTGAAAGATTTTTCCAGAAAATGATAAATGATTTTTATGCAGATTTTTAGATTTTCTGGAAAAATCATTTATGCAGACGACTGCCATTTTCTTTTGTTTGAATATAACAAAAAGCTTAATTGCCGCATTTTGGTTTCTGAAATTCATAAAATTCGTAATTCAATTCGCCACTTCTCAAAATTTATTTAAGAATTACCGCTGTTTTTCTGGTAACCTCATTTCATTAGGCGAAGACAATTTTCTTTTGCCTGGATAAAGCAACAAGCTTAATTGGTTTGTGAAAATCCAAGTGCAATTGTTAAGAAGCTTTTGAGTGTCACTGTATGGTGGTCTGGAGTTGTGACTTGGCCATTTTTTCGTAAATTCGGCTGAAAATTTGTTTACAATGAATTAATAACGTTAATGGTCTATTATTGGCGGTATTCCTCTTTCACACAGCCAAACAAATTTCCCGATTGCAAAATTTCACCGCCCCACAGTGGGAAATGTGGAAAAAACTTAAATAAATCTATAATTTCTAAACGGTAACTGCAATTGTAATAAAATTTCACATGACTAAAGAGGAAGTTCGTACTTCGTATAAGATGTATAGAAACACGAAATCCGTGACGTTTGAATGATTTTCATATAAATATTTTTTATTAAAAAACAAAATATAGGGTGTTTTTTTAGATGTATAGAACTTTAAGTTGGCAACACTTTTTTAATTGGCAACACATTTTGTCAGCTGTTCAACTGACAAACCAACTAAACGTTGGTTTGGCATTTCAATATGAATAAACGGACGTCTAAACAACGCTTCCAAAATGTGGAAATTTTTTTTTGAAAATCATGGTCTGTTCGAAATACGTATCGTGGACTTTTGTTTATTTTTGTTTAGCGATGAAGCTTACTTTTGGTTGAAGGATACGTCAATAAACAAAACTGCTGTATTATGAGTGATGATAATATTCAAGTGTATGTTGAGACACCGTTACATCACCGCTTATGGCGATTTATAAGAGATTTATACGCATTTAAGTGATTTCCGGAAGTGGGCTTTACTCGTATATGGGGAATACGGTCAAATATGAATGTATATTTTGATTATGCTTGTCGAATTTCAACTTGATAGTTATTTTTACAAAAGATTTATGTTCATTTAAGTGAATTTCGGAAGGGGTCTTTGAATGGGGCTATGTCTAAATTATGGTCCGATGCAAACAAAATATTGTTATAAGATTTCACTTTGCATGAAACTTATTGCAGAATTTTGTTTAGATACGGCTTTTCTATAGACATTTATGTCCCATAAAGCCATATTCCGGGAAGACATTTGTATGGAGGCTATGAGACCGATTCGTACCATTTTTAAAGTGTGCAAAATTTCATGATATTATCTGCATTATATTTAAAAAACAGCAAACATCTGGAAAATAGTGAGCTAGTCTGAAACTTTGATCTATAACTCAGATCCTACTGCACCGATTTTGCCCATTTGCAATACGAAACATTTCGGTGGATCAAAGAATGTTTGGTCAAAAACAGACAGACAGACGGACATGGCTAAATCGCCTTAGAATCTTATAAGGACCCAGAATATATATAAACTTTTTGGTTCTACGACCATTATTTCGATGTGTTACAAACGGAATGACAACTCAATATACCCCTCATCTTTTCGGTGGTGGATATAAAAACTGATTGTTTGGTGTTATTTATGGCTGATGGGATAATTGGTTAATGGTGACTGCTATAAAGCCATGACTACTAACTTTTTCGTTTATCAATTGAAGAATTATAATGTGCTGGTGTTGTGGTATCAACTAGACGGCGCAAAATATCACGCAGCTCGTGCCACAATCGATTTATTAAAAGAAACGTTTGCTAACCGCATAGTTTCACGTTTCGTACACGTGACATGGTATCCAAGATCGTGCTATTTCAAGCCACTTGACTAATTTCTGTGAGGATATGTTAGTCTACGCCGATAAGACCGAAACGATTGACCACTTGGAGTACAACATTCGCCGCGTTATTGCCGATATACGGCCACAAATATTGGAAAAAATCATTGAAAATTGGACCTCCAGATTAGACTACGTCCGAGCTAGAAGTCATATATAAATTGTAATGCCAGAAGATTATATTTTAAATAAAATAAATGTAAGGTTTTTTTGAAAAAATTATCGTTGTATTATTCAATTTCAAAGTTCTATACATCTGAAAAAACACCCTATACTTGTTGAAAACTTGTTGTGACTTAAAATTTTTTAGGAATTAATTAAACTGTTGCTAAAGTAACTTCTAATATTAAGAAAACAGTTCTTATCAGAAAATGGTGTTGTGGAAAAAAGAGTTTCAAATACATTGTAATTCTTTTTTAGTTCTTGAATAACCATAAAAATGTTCTGTTTTACGATTACATATTCTTATCTATTGTATAAACTATCCAAGAATTTCTTACACTAATAAACAAGTGTTGATAGTTACAGGCCTATGAAAAAAACAAGAAACACTTGGAAAAACACTCTAAAGGCCACCTTAAAGGAAAAACTATGTATGTCTGTAGAAAATCGTTTAATGTTCAATAAAATATTATTTATGTACGTAAACAACTCCTCAACATTTAGTTCACTATTGAGTTTGTTCTTTTCCTTGCACTTCTTATCTCAAATTACAAATATTACAAAAAAAAAAAAAAAAACTCTTATCAAATTCCAATGTAAGAGAAATAAAGAAATTTTATGAGTTTTTAATGTAAAATTTACTGACAACAAGTGTTTGTTTATTTATCAGTCAGTCAGTCAGTCAGTTTGTGTATCTATGAATGATCAGTCATGGAATTGTTAAATATTTATTTTCTTTTTCTGTTTGATACGAGAAAAAGAACAAGTGTTCAAAGAATTTCTAAAGGAAAATTCATTCATAGATAAAAAATTTGTTTATTTTCATAGAATTTGATAAGTTTAGTTATGATTTATTTATGTCCCCATTGTTACACATTTGTTATGAAGCAGAGAGATATCTTAAGTTACATGTTTAAACAATTTTGGGGTCAGACGTTTTTGGTTTGAATATTTCATATTTTTCATGTGCCAACTATGTTGTCTTTAAATTAGGGTTAAAAATCTAACTTCAATTAAATTTTGTTGAGCAACAACGGGAATCAAATAAATTTAATGAGTTTAATGTCACTTAGGGTTCCATCTAAGTTTCTAGGATCACTATAAATAAAGCTGGCGTTTTGCCGAACTTCTCAATGATGGGTTCAATTTGGCGAAACTTCTCATTTTTTGATTTTTGGTAGAAACTGTGGCCGCCAAACTTTTCTTATAATGGGTGATTCAAGTAGAGATACTTTTTTAAATAGCCTTTTTTTTTGACAAATCACGTGTGAGTCGTGTCATGCTGTCATGTTATTTTTGTTTAGTATTGTTTGGCATTTCATAATGGAGAAACTGAACAACGTTTACAAATCGTTCAACTTTATGTGTTTCGTGCACTTCGCTCAACTTATGGTCATCATAATCGGCGTACTATTCGCAAAACCATCACCCATTTCGAGACCCAGCATTCATTATTGGATAATATTCGGCCAAATAAATCACGTCCAGCACGCTGTGAAGACGTGGAATTATCGGTCCATATTTCTTTAAAATTGATGCCGGTGCGAACGTAACCGTCAATGGCGACCGTTATCATGTCATGATAACCGACTATTTAATGTCTGAAATTGATGATCGTCATCTCGGCGATATTTGGTTTTCAGCAAGACGGCGCCACTTCCCACACTTGGCATCAATCAATGGATTTATTGAGAGAACACTTCGGTGAGCAGATAATTTCACGTTTCGGGCCGGTCGTTTGGCAACCAAGATCATGTGATATCACACCGTTAGACTTTTTCCTGTGGGGATGTTGAAAATATAAAGTTTATGCGGACAAACCCGCTTCGATTCAGGTCTTGGAGGAAAACATCATGCTTGTCATTCGCCAGTTACCAGTCGAAATGCTGAAACGAGTCATTGAAAATTGAACTCAAAGGGTAGACCATCTGCGACGTAGCAACTGCCAACATTTGATAGACATAATCTTCAAAAAATAAATTATCAACTGATAATAAAAACATTCCCCATTAAATTTGAATTTTCTGTGTTTTTTTTTTCTTTAAAAAAGTAGGGAACCTCGAAATGGATCACGCTTTATTTATACTTATCTTAAAATTTGTTCAAGCTTAAACTATAATAATAAATATTTGAAACATTGTTCAAAAATCTCCATTTTTTGAATAACCCTAAACAGGGATCATAACTCCTCTATGATCCTCTTTGATGAGTGTAAATTAGGACGGTCTTCATATTGGTGTTTTTCTACATTTCGAGCTACCACGATCTAACATTTTTCTCGCTCATCCAAAATTGTTTTTAAATAGTTTTTTCCTCCATTATTCAGGGAATGATGATTGTTAATCCCAAAAAAAAAAACTTTTTGAGCTGTGTATATTTTGTAATTGGAACCCTACTAAGATTTTAAACCTAAATTATTGATTTCGTTCTTTTTGCACTACGAATGGAAATAGGACTTACGATCAACAGATCTGAAAATGTCTGTACTTTCTAGCCACTAAAGTGTTTTTAACAACATTAGCTTTAAAGCTTAATTTTTGAATATACAAGTCAGCCAACAAGTTCAAAAATCTCAATTAGTCTTACAGCTTTCTCTCTTGATTTCTTATTTTCAAAGAATACTTTGGTTAAGCAGGCTGTTTAGTCATTATATAAAATTAATTAATTCTATTTTGAATTACTGAAAAAATGAATTCATACATTTAAAGTTCCTAAACAATCATTATGATTTTACAATTATTAGTAAATTTTAAAGTCAAGCATTATTGAAATTGTCATTAAGCTTGGGATATTTTTATATGTCAAATAGTTTTAAGAAAAATAAAATCATTCTTGTGTTAAATATCAAAGCCACCGGTTCTGTATTTTTTATTTAAATCCGAATTTTATTTAAATCCAGTTAAAGACTTAAAAGTTTGCACAAGTGTTTTTAATAGGGCAAAGGTTCCTCAAAAATTATTAAGGAAAAACACAGGCAATTATAGAGTCAAAGATTTTGAGTTTAGGATTTGCTACTGATGTTTTCAATTATGCTAATTTTTTGGTTTGGTTTGATTTTGATCATTTTGTAATCATTTTTTTTTTTTGAAATTAGTTCGTAAAACTATTTCAAACACCTGAGGAATTGTTAAAATTATTGAGGAAGACTTGCTGTGTTTGTAATCGTGTGTTGCATATGAGTTTAAATGTGTTCCCAGGGTGATGATGACTGTGCTATAATAGCTGAGAGATAAAGACCACAAAAAAAAAAAAACAACAACATCACACAATCAAAAACTGTTGCTGATGATGACGATGGTGATGGTTGGTGTGATGAATAAGTCACAGTCGTAGTTTAGAGAAGGGGTGTTTAAAATAACAGGAAACATAAACAATTTAAGAGATTTATATGAAATTAGGAAGTTTTTCTACTAATGTTTAATTAAAGTAATCCCTTTCAGACGTGATGCATCGATTGTGCTGGTAGGTTTCGGTTTCAATATTTTTGCTTCTGTTAACCCGATTTGAAATAGACTGGAAGGCATCGATTGTGCTGATAAATTTGTATATTTGTTTCTCACATTTCTCTTCTGTTTGATTATTGTGAAATTCTTCAGTTACATTTCAGTCTTAGTAAAATGAGCCGTGAAAGTAAGTAAGTGTCTTTAATTACAAAAGTATTAATCGTTTACAAATAATGTAGTGCACATATACGAATATTAACTGAATATATTTTTTAATATTTCAAACTATGTAATTGAAATCGTTTCCTGCACTAAAAATTAGTTAAAAATATTAATCAAAATCGACCGAGATGCATCGAGTGCATCCTTGAAAAACCTAATCATGTATCATATTTTCATACGCTGTAGAGATCATATATTCTAAAAATTATAAAAAAAAATCCTGGCAATTTAGCGTCAGGCCTGAAAGGGTTATACTGTGTCTCACAGCTTATTTTACGCAGTGCGTTTTTTGTTTGTTTTCAAAGCTCCATAAAAAGACAACTACCAGGTACTTAAAAAAGAAATTGGTGTCATTTTAAAGAAAAAATGCTATAGTCTAACAAACAAAAATAATTTCTTGAAAAAATGTACATTTTTATATATACATACATACATATGTACATATAATATATACATATAAACTGAAAAAAACAGCTTATTTTATGCAGGCACATATGGGTGTCGAAAACTTGAAATGAAAACTGGCAATTACACGATTTAATATTTGGTATGATGGCCTTTTTATTTACAAAAGATTTAAGGCAATTTGATATGATATCATATATACGATTGTATTAACTATGTATATATTTGTTGCAATCATGTTTATAATGAATCCATTTATCATAATTAGTTGCTCTTTGATCATGATAGAGAACAACATAATATGGTATAATCTCTCGTCACAAAACTAATCACCATAAATATTATATCATTCCTATAATCATATATATGATTGCTATAATCATGTCAATGGTAACTTAACCATATCATGGTTGCAGAAATCAAATAAATAATTACAGTGACCATAATATTTAAAAAAAAATTAAAATGTTGAAATAGTTGTGGTAAACATGAACAACTATATTTTTTCTCTGCATGCAATACCCGATTTGTGCTTTGAATTGTTATCCTGGTAAAATCGAAAATCTGATCTTATACTCAGGTTCTCTGCGCTATCCAGTAAATTGCCCTTTAGAATCTGAAGGTACTTTAACTTTTCCATGAATGTTTCAACAATTATAAATTCCTAGTACCAGCAGCTGAAATACATGCCCAAACCATGGCACCATGCTTCACTGTTGAGTTTTTTTTTTTGTTAACGATATGCTATCTGAACCGAATATGTTAAACTTAGATTCATTGGCGAAAATGGCCGAATTCCAAAATGCAGATTCCTTGCAAAAATGTTCTTTGGCAAAATTTAGCCAGCACAGTCTGTTGTTCGGATTTATAAACGGTTTCTGGGCTCAAGACACGCCAAACAGTTTTAACACGCAGAGAAAAAACATTGTTTTTGTAAACATAATATAAGAGCAACATATTATGATTGTAGTCAAAACATATTATGGTGAATAATAATAATGAATTATCATATTCTTATCAATTATCATCGTAATAATTCATCATAATATTTTCTTATTAATCATAATTTGATATTATAACATCATATTATAACCCAATATAATCATAAAATTATCATACATGATCATATTAAGACCCAAGTAAGTTATAGTTTTAAGTATGATCTATGATATGATCTAAGGTAATTATATTATGTTCCTATTGTGATATAAAGTAATCATAATATTAACTATTTTAAATTGACACTGGGCGCTACAAAATCGGGTTCACCATTCAACAGAAAATATTGATAGAAGTAGAAAAAAAGAAAAATGAAAAACCTTCAGCCGCATTGAGCTATCGGTCGGTACAATAGAAATTGACTGCATAAAATAAGCAAAATTTATTTTTTTTTCAGCTTTACGGTTAAATTTTTGTAATAAATTCTTTTTCCAATTTCTTTTTGAATTGACCGTTAGTTTTCTTTTAATGGAGCTTTGGAAACAAAAATAAAATGCACTGCATAAAATAAGCTGTGAGCTACTGTATATTTTTAGCTAATTTTTCAGGTATGTGCACTGTGTAATGCCAAGAGAAATCAATTGATTACTTAATATATCGTAGGTAACCTAACGTGTAGACAATTGTCACTTTAGTGTCTAGGTGTAGTCACTACAGCCAAATATTACTACTAAACTTCTATTTAACATTTTTTGTACAGAAATTTAGGAAATAGTTATTTAAGGCAACTGAAGTAATGTATTGCAGAATCAATTGTACATAATTGTCATTTTATAATACGGCGTTTAGTTCTTGTAATCTAAGTAGATCAGACACAAATCAAACGTATATAGACTTTAAAGGCCATAGTCTTCTACAGCCAGCAGGTTTTCTCCAAACAATTTTATATAATGCTTTGTATAACTGAAGAGGGATTTCCATTATTTTCCTTGTCCATGAAATTTCAATTTCAAACTACACCACTGACCCAGCAATGACTTGACGTTATGGGTTACATCAACTACATTTGATTACCTTACATTTGAACTGGAGGTAATCCTCTAGTTAACCATGCACTCTAGATGATTAGTACAAACATTTTTACCTACAACATCTATGCAGCCAGCCAGCCAGCCAGTCAGTCATTCATCTATCTATTTCTATGCCCATAAATATGTTTATAAGTCGGTAGATAGAACGAACAAACTAAGTGTATTTAAAAGATACAACCAGTCAAACACCTGAGTAAATCAATTGACGCTTAATTCCAAGAATTCTCGCGCATTACTTGGTTGGTTAAAAAGTGCTGTTTGTTATCTGTTTGTTGGTTCAAAAATGAAATCACGCAGACAAACAATGTGATACAAAATAAAAACTATATATAAACTGAAATAAATCTCTAACAAAAAAAAAATACTGAAGATTTAATGATTAAACTTGTTATTTGACCGCCCGGCTGTATGTCTATGAAAAAAAATTTAAGAAAAATTGAATGATTGACCTTTTATATGAGAGTATATGTAGTCGTGATCTTTTGTTAAAATAATAAATCTTTTAAATGTTGGCTTAAACTTTGTTACTGATCTTTCAAGCACAGGAAATATCAATCAATCAAATGAAAATGTTTCTTTAGCAATATTTTCTCAGCTTTTTATATGAACTGCTCTTGGTTTGGTTAGTGTTAATTTTTCTTTCTTATTTGATAACTCTTGCGGGGACTTGAAACTTAAAAATTTATGAATTACTGTTTCTTGTTTTCTTCTGTCCACAGATTTACTTAAAGAACCTTTTTTCCCATTAACAATTTCATTAATTTTTATAGCCCTGTCCTGCTGCATGTTTTACTGACAATTATAACACCTTTTTCTCATTTGGAAAGCAAGTGCAGAAGCCAGAAAAGCTGGCAAATTTACAGGATGCCAAGATCATTAATGACAACATTGTTGTTTTGAGTAATTTGATATTTAAATTTTATGATTATTGAAAATGCAACATGAAAAAAAGGAGAAAAATATTAATGTCTATGCTTATTTTTTGAGCAGGCAGTAACGTAATGTTGTTATAAAAGTTATAGGTGACTTTAAAATTAGCTACAATTTTAAATCATAGTGCTTTCTTAGGTCCTTCCAACCAACTGAGTGATTTGTAAATATCTAGACTATGGTTCTTCCAAGTAAATGATTGATTTTTAAATGCAACGACTTTATGAAGGTGTTGTATGTAAGACAAATAAATACGAGGGCGATTCGGAAACTTCTTAGCCTAGCACAGAAAGAGACTAGTTAGTTTTTCAAAAACATTTTTATTTTTCAATATAATCTCTAGATTAAAATAGTTTTCCTCATGGTCTTCCAAATAGTGGTTTACAACTGTAAAGGCATCTTTATTTGGAGTAAAACGCTGCCAGCTAGAATTAGTTTTAGATTTGGGAACTGGTAAAAGTCACTGGAAGCTAAATCAGGAGAATAAGGTGGTCAAGCAACTCGTACATAAAATCGTTGATTTTAGCCATTGTTAAAACACTCTTGTGCGCTGGTGCGTTGTCTTGATGAAAAATAATTTTTTTGTGTTGTAAGCCAGCACGTTTTTGTCGAATTTTTACATTTAATTGATCCAAAATGTTGCTATAGTACTCTGAAGTTATTGTTCTACCCTTTTGCAGATAGTCAATCAATAAAATGCCTTTGAAGTCAACATAAACACAAACCGTTGCCATAACCTTACCAGCCGATTGAATTGTTTTTGCCTTCTTTGGGGCACTTCCTCCAGCTTCAGTCCATGGCTTGGATTATTCTTTTGCGTCTGGAGTATAGTGGTGGATCCATGTCTCAACAACAGTTATGAAATGACGTTTAAAATCCATTTTATTTTTCTTAAAACGATCCAAACAAGCTTGAGAAATGTTCATTCTTATGCGTTTTTGGTTGACGGCACCCATCTTGCAAAAAGCTTTTTCATCTGTAGTTCTTCATGCTATATTAAATGGACTCGATCATTTGAGATGCCCATAGCTAATATATTCGATCATTTAATACGATATCATGCACCTTGGCTACAATTTCTGTTGTTGTTGTGTCTGGTTTTGGACGTCCACTACGTGGTTCATCCTCAATGCTTGGACGACCACGTTTAAATTCAGCAATCCAATTTTTTACTGTTGCATATGAAGGAGCAGTTTCGCCCAACACATTCACCATATTCTGAAATTCTTGTCCCGATAAACCTTTTTTATTTAAATATTTAATGACACCACGAATTTCTAATTTTTTGCATTGTAAAAAAATCGTGGATGCGTCTTTTCTGAACATCTGTTTCTATATGAAAGAGTTGCCAGATCGAAAAGAAATTTACCATCTGTTTATAGCAGAGATGGAAGTTTCCAAAACACTTAACTTTTGTTTCTGTTTATACCGCGTTTTCTGTTCCAGGTTAAGAAGTTTCCGAACCGCCCTCGTATGGTTGCACTTACAAACTTCCTTTAGACCAGACAATGCTAAGAGCAACTTTCCTAACCAAAAATCATTAGAAATACAGTTTAACATAAGAAAATGACATTAGATGGTGTGATCAACAGAGTCGAAGTATTTCACCATATTTCACCAGCTTTATTTCGACGGTTGGTTTAATTTTGTAGCTTACACATTGTTTTATTTTTTTACACTCAACTTGCTTAAAATACAACTCAGAAAGTATCGAGTAACTACTTTTGAGTATTGAGTATCCAAAGAAAAGGGCAAATACTCGATACTCGGTACCCATTACTCAATACTTTGCCAGCACTAAACTAAAATGTAGATGTAAACTGATCTTCTCCAACCGGATTGTGCGTCTATTTGTACGTCGCTTATTCTGTACGCCCTTCTATTAGTTTTGACTCTATATAACATTTTAAACTAGATGCAAGAATTGAATATGAGTAGAGTTAGTCAGTCTATTCAACTACTTTACACACTTTATTTATTTATTTATTTGTTTATTTATTTATTTCTCAAAAGCTTTCTAAATACTGAAATTTGAAGAAAACCACGTCCTATATGAGATGCCAAAACTTGAGTTTTTCTTTTCTATAATGTTAAATCTTGTGTCCGCAATGTAGGGTATTAAAAATTAAGGTTATCTGCAAGAAAATGTGTCCCAAACAAGTGCTTTTAATTACTTTGCAATAAAGTTGAAAATTTATGGGAAACTCATAAGTTTTACACGTTGTAAACAATATGTGCACACCTCAGAAATGAAAACTAATTAAATCTTAGTTGCCTAAAGAAAGGCAGCTTTAAAATATTGTTACCGAATGCTGCTGTTAATTTGTAATTTATTTAGCTGTAGAATGGAAAACAGAAGTTTTAGTGAAATAAAACCTGATATAACATTACTAAGTAACATACTTTGTAATGATTATAAACCAGCTGCATTACTTCGAAATGACTGGTTTATAAACTGAATCTTTGTTTTGTGTTGTCATATAAAATCATATTCATATGTTGTAAATTATTTTTATTTTGTAAATCTTGAAAAAAAAAAGTAATTTATCTTATTAAAACCCTGATGAATCAACCTTACACGCATTGCTCTTTTTTTCTCTAACATGAAATATTATTAAACAAATCACCATTAATTTCATGCACAAAATATTGATTAATTTGTTAAAATCCAGTTGAATGACTAACTAATGCACTGGCAAACCATAAATTCCAAAATCCATCTTTTGTTTTACATTCATTTAACAAAAATCAATCATAATAAAATATTGAAGAAATTACAAAGTTAAATAAACCTTTGGCTCAAGCCTTTAAAAACAACATGAATGCATTAGCCAAGGCTAAAATTGTATAAGTAATGATCGTGGTATTATTTGTTTTTGGGTGTGAGAATTGTTAAAATTTTTTTTTCTTGCTTTTCATCTGCATTCTCTAAAATTGTAGTGAAGCTTTTACATATGTCTGTACAGTGGGAAGCAAAACTGTCCGGATGTTTAGCATTAAAGGAGTAAGGTAATGAATATAATGCAAATATAGGTACATAATGGGTGAATTAAAAAAAAAAACGTAATTTTTGTGTCCCCGCACTTTACACTACTATTTTAGGTAAAAAAAATAAAAATGTGAAAATGATCAGCCAGGAATGTGTAACAAAAAAACGTAATTCTCATATTTGTATGTTTGTTTCAGTGTTGCCATTTTAGCACTTTCAGTGCTAGATTTAGCGTTTTGTTTCTCGAAAATGCATTGAAATTTTTAAAAATTATGCTAAATGTTTTTAGCATAATTTGCATAGGCCGCACGAGCGCTTCCAAAAACACCTCCCTTAATGCAAAACATCCGGGAACTTTTGCTTCCCACTGTATGTATGTATGTAGATGTAGTCTCTGATGGGTGCTGGATTTTTGTCAGTTTTTATTATATGCCCTGATTTTTTTTAACGTTTGTTTGTTTCTGTTTTTTTTTTTCTACATCATAAACATTTATACAGATTCTTTTTTTGGTTGACACCTGCATTTCTTGTTTTTCAATGGATTTTTTTCCAATTTCTTTTCTTTCAATCACTGTTTTATGGGAATAAAATGTAGTTTCTTGCTTGCTTTTTAAATATTCAATTCTGCGTTTGACGTTTCAATGGTTGTTGGTTGGTTGAATGGTGAGTCATCTTTTGGGGTTCTTTGTTAAGTTGTTAGTATTTTTGTTATATTCTATGTTACACAGTGGTTTGTTAAACAGAGGAAGCCGATAGAATTTTTCAAGATTTCAGCAGAAATTTATTGAACTTTCTATTTACAGTAGTTTCGCGAGTTAACGAATCTATATCTTGTCAGCCCGATCCGTTAAATTGAAAAGTTCGTTAAATGCAGTACTTACTTAAAATATCCCCGCGATAAAGTTTTATTACCAAATACAAAAGTTATAATGTTTTTTTTAATTATTTATTTTATTAAAAAATATTTTTACATATAAAATTTATCACTTTCGTATGTAAAATAATAATTAAAAATAATTTTCAGGCGTAAATTCTTTAAACACAGACTACACAGACTACCGTCTTATACACAGACTACCGTCTTATACACAGACTACCGTCTTATACACAGACTACCGTCTTATACACAGACTACCGTCTTATACACAGACTACCGTCTTATACACAGACTACCGTCTTATACACAGACTACCGTCTTATACACAGACTACCGTCTTATACACAGACTACCGTCTTATACACAGACTACCGTCTTATACACAGACTACCGTCTTATACACAGACTACCGTCTTATACACAGACTACCGTCTTATACACAGACTACCGTCTTATACACAGACTACCGTCTTATACACAGACTACCGTCTTATACACAGACTACCGTCTTATACACAGACTACCGTCTTATACACAGACTACCGTCTTATACACAGACTACCGTCTTATACACAGACTACCGTCTTATACACAGACTACCGTCTTATACACAGACTACCGTCTTATACACAGACTACCGTCTTATACACAGACTACCGTCTTATACACAGACTACCGTCTTATACACAGACTACCGTCTTATACACAGACTACCGTCTTATACACAGACTAGCGTCTTATACACAGACTACCGTCTTATACACAGACTACCGTCTTATACACAGACTACCGTCTTATACACAGACTACCGTCTTATACACAGACTACCGTCTTATACACAGACTACCGTCTTATACACAGACTAGCGTCTTATACACAGACTACCGTCTTATACACAGACTACCGTCTTATACACAGACTACCGTCTTATACACAGACTACCGTCTTATACACAGACTACCGTCTTATACACAGACTACCGTCTTATACACAGACTACCGTCTTATACACAGACTACCGTCTTATACACAGACTACCGTCTTATACACAGACTACCGTCTTATACCCAGACTACCGTCTTATACACAGACTACCGTCTTATACACAGACTACCGTCTTATACACAGACTACCGTCTTATACACAGACTACCGTCTTATACACAGACTACCGTCTTATACACAGACTACCGTCTTATACACAGACTACCGTCTTATACACAGACTGCCGTCTTATACACAGACTACCGTCTTATACACAGACTACCGTTTTATACACAGACTACCGTCTTTTACTCGGACTATAGTCTTATACACAGACTACTGTCTTATACTCAGAATACGAATACGTGTCAATTATAATTGACAAACCTTACTCTTTCCTTTACCATAATAATTTCAATGATTTTCACATATATAAATTCTTTGCTTTATTTTAGTTTGAAAAACAATGTTCTTGTTGGTTTAATTACCTAACCTGCCACAGGTTCCCAAAAAAGGCGTCTCTTTTTTTACTTTCTTTTAAACACTGTGCAATACAACTATGCTCTAGAATTTTACAAACACCTTACTGTTTCCAAAATTTTTTGTTTCATTGTTGAGCAACAGGTTGACTTCCTATTACGAGCGTCTTGAAGTCCTCGCAACCACTTGGCAGACAAAATCGAACAAATATTCACTATGCTTCGTTACGATTATCATAAAATTTCCATTATTAAAAACCTTTTTTATGTGTGTTGTTCCTTCATAAAACAGAAACTAAATAAATAAATAAATAACCATAAAGAAACTTAAAATAATTTTAAGTGATTTGTCTGTTAAGGCCAACCACATTGTGATCCTATGACGTGTTGTGTTTATAATTAAGGTCCGATTTCGTTTCGTTTCTTTTTTCAACTGTCTGTCCCAGGTTTTGTTTATGGTAGACTGTTAAACATTTATTTGTTTTTTTTTTGTTTGTTGTTGTTGTTACTGAGTGAAGGGATTGTTGATCAAAATAATGCGTTTCATTGCACGCAATTAAATTAGTGTAATTTATACATCTTAAGTGCCACAATAATTGTTGGATTGTGTAAGTTGCGCAGTCGTTTAAATCGTGAGTACTTGAATGGTTAATGTTCATTGGCTGGCTGATTGGTTGGTTGGAATATTACCTGTCTGCTGATATTTCCCATACTTTGCTTTGATGATTCAATGTTTCAGAGTCCTGTTTTTGTAGTTTTATCACGTTTTTTTTTTAATTTATTTATTAGTGATTTGCTTCCTTGATATTATGAGGAATTAAATGTATATCCCTTAGCTGAAGAGGTTATTCATTGTCTTTGTAAGCTATAGAATTTCATTAAGATATGAGACTTTAATGATTCTTGAATGATTGTTCATTCCTCTTCACTGTTAATACTAAATCAAATTAAATTGCATTTTAACTAATCCAAACCACTGAACACTTGTTGGCAAACTGATCATTTAAATCCAAGTTAAAATAATCCATATACACAGAAAAAAAAATCATGTTTCTTTTTCAATTAAACCTTTAATTGATTTTAAAATAATTTTCAATTAAAATTTTAATTGATTCAATTACTTTTTCTGATATTTTCAATTAAATCTCACATTTTTTTTTAATTGATACTATCATTTTGCTTACAGGTCCCATTTCAATTGAATTTTTAATTGATTCCACAAATATTTTAATTAAAACTCATTTTTATTTTTTTCTGTGTATTATGACCACGTATTACTTTATTTCCATATAAAATACAAACTTATTCATTTCTCTAAAAACTTTATGATTTATTTACATTAGTTAAGCACCACAATTTCCATAAAACTTAAAAAACAAAAACATTATTAATTAATTTTTTATTTCTATTCATAAAGAAATTATCTAACTGTCCGTCTTTCTACAACTGCAGGCGTTATTGTTTTTATTAAATACATAAATAAATAATAAAAAAAGTATTTCTCGAGTTAGGTTTATTTGTTAATTATAAGATCACAAGCATGTTGTTAACAAATTGGATTAATGTTTCTATTACTCGATCGTTAGTTGTTCGTTCATTCGTTCTTTAGTAGTTACAATGTGAGCAGCGAGATAATCATCATAATAAATATTCTATTTAAATTAATTGAAATTTGCTGTGATTTTTTTGCTGTTAACCACCTACAATAAGTTAACAAGTTAAAACCAATTACAAGTGCAATTAAACTATTAAAATTATTAAATAAATAATAAGAAACTATAATAAAAAATGTTAAATGATATAGTTAAGGTCTAGTGAGTAGAAGTTGAAATTAATTATCGAAAACCATTATTTACAAAGTAGTTTATAATACAATTTTCTTTAAGAATTAAGAATTTTAGAATATTGCAATTGTTTGTTTGAACTTTTGACATCCATAAACATGTGAAATATGGCAACATTTTACCTAAAATATGTAATTCTTTGTTTACATTCTTATTGCTCTCATTTTTTATATTGTTTCAATGGCAAAACGTGCCGACCGAGCAGAGCTAAATAGTGCTAAATTTAAAAATTAAAGATTATTCTGTTTTAAATTCATTTATTATTCATTTTTGTACTTTAAACTCATTTATATTACACAAATTTTTTAACGCATGATTTGATTCCCAAGCCTTTCTGTACTTTTGACCGTATTTCTCCATTTTAATTATTTTGGTAATTAACAAATTTAAATTCTAAATAGTTGCAAAAAAAAGAGTATCTCATTTGCAAAAAACATTGTTGCAAACAATGTGTACAAATATTATCTGTATATGTGAACCAAAGACGAAACAAGAGGGTAAAAACGGGAGTATTTACTGATAGATGCAAAAAGTGTTAAACGTGCCAATATCATGTTAGAAAAGAGCCCGTTTTAGCTCTTTTTTTTAAGAGCTAACGGAAAATATTATGTGTCAGGAGTTATTAAAAGGAGCTAAATCTAACCCCAAAATAGCTAAGTTGGCATCACTGATTGTTTCTATTCCACCATATTGCAAAAGAGATAGAGAGAGAGTGATGCAAATACAATAGCTCTACTTAGCGTTGCCATTTGTCAAGTTTTTCCTTTTTTTTGCAAGTTTTTTGAAACTCAAAAAAGTTTTCAAGTTTTATTCCAAAAAAAAGTTTAGTATAATTTAGTTTATAAAACAAAATATTTTCACCATTAACAAAACAATATTTTTCTACTGTACTGCACTGCGCTAGTAATTAAATAATATTATACCTTCTTAATCCCTTTTTACTGCAACAATGTTTAATTTAGTATTACTCCGTCTTAAGTACAACAAATGTAATATAAATATTTATAAAATGATAACAATTTACAACACAAATAAACTCTTTATTTTGTACAAAAATATATACTCGTATATGGAGTTTGACAGTTAGAAGTGCTCAAGTTCATATGTAAAAATAAAAGTTGTTTCGTTTTCAATAAAATTGGGTTTTCTAATTTTAGTACTTAAAAAAGTTTTTTTTTTTAAATAAAAAGTTTTCTTCAAAAAATATATGGCAACGTTGATTCCGCCATATTGCAGAAGAGATAGAAAAAGTGTGATTCAAATACAGTATCTAGCTCTACTAGCCAAGGCTGTCAGATATGGCGATTTTTCACCAAACGTGGCGATTTTTTAGTGCTTATGGTGACATAAATTTCCATTTAGCGACATGGCGATTTCTTTGCGGGTTTTAAATTACATCGCAATTTCTTGGCTAATTTTTCTTACTAATATAGCATTTAACGTTTTTATAAATCTGGCATCCTATTAACATCGTTTAAGTTGTGTCGCCTTTTTGTGATGAATAACACATTAATAGAATAACACAAAATCAGCGATTAATTTAGCCCTTAATTAGATGCAATCGATTGTGGAGCTGAGTTTGAAATTGAGTTAAACAAAATGGACAAACAAAATAAATACACTCTAGAGACTTTTAAAAGAAATGTTGAATCGATTGCCGGAAAATATGAGACTCTTTAAAGTATATGAAGAACTTTCAATATTAAAATATGGAAATCCGTTGATACAGGCTAAATTTTCATTGCTATAAAATTCTTTAAAACTTTTTCAAGATCCAAAAGTGTCTTTAGGCGAGTATGAACTTCAGTGGTCAAAATTGTCTTATATTAATTGGAAAGATTATTTTAAAATAGAAATGGCAACAAACTTGCTAGACTTCTTGCCTAAAGCTTACAATTACAGCGATGCAGCGGGAACATTTCATATTAAAGAGATTGCTTTGGCCTTTTTTAATATGTTGATCATTCCGACTAGCAACGAAACGGTGTTTTCAATTATGAATTGTACTAAAATTTGTTTGCGCAATAAAATTCAATATGAACTTTTGGATGCCTTATTTAGAACTATTAACAACATACATATGTACATATATAAATGTTAATCAAATTTGTTGCACTCATGTACGTATGTGTTAAAAAGATTTAATGCTTATATTATGTACAATGATAAAAATGATACAGATGAATTGTGTGAAAAGAGGTTTATGACCTTATAAATATATGTATGTGTGTAATTAAAAGTATATATATATATGCATGTATGTACATACATATATGTACATACATACATAGATATCATATCTATATTAATCTCAATTTTATGTTTATTAAATGTTAAACTGACAAAAAGTAAAAAAAAAATTTATTTATAATTTTCATAAATGGAAAATAAAATGTTAATTTTAAAAATTTGACTGGCGACATTTTTTACGATTTTTTTTTTATTTTTTAGCGATTTCTGACAACTGTTTTGGGGACGTAGGTGAAAAAAAAAATTGGACAGCCCTGGTTATCGTAAAAAATAGTTTTGAATTGTTTATGATTAATAGATAGGTATATGTAGGTATATTGATATTGTGTAGGTATTTAAAATCTAAAAAAACAATAACTTAAGTAAATTATGTCTTTATTCAAAGCATATTTAGAACAGTCAAACTGTTGTCCGATTATGCGGTGGAGCCACTGTATATTTCGTTTATCCCAGTCAATAATAACTTTTTATAAGAGGCAACTACATAATTTTTCTTTTAACTTAAATATTTATAATAAGTAAAAAATGTTGGTTAAAAACTATTCAATCTCTTATTTTGTTACATAAATATTAAAGCATTTACCTATGCGACCTGATTTTGTGTAAGCAATGCTTTGTTATTAATGCATGTAACAATTTGGTTTGTAGTTGCTTATTTAATGATAAGACAAAATTTAAATGTATTTATGTAGGTATTAAATAATAGATTTGTAATAAATATGCATCAAAATTCCTCAAATTCGATTTGATGTCTTAATTCTAGTAGCTTTGTAATCCATACATACATTAAATTGAAATGCAAATAATAACATTAAAAAACTGCATTATTTTCAGTACTCTCCTCTTAAAACTCTCGCTCTCTTTTTAAAATTTACCCACTCTATTTTATTCACTTTCTGTCTTGTTCTTTTCTTCTTCAGTTTTCAACAATTTGTAATCGTGCCCGGGAGTGTTTGCAAGGTAATAAAAACAATTAAAGTCAATAAATTTTTATTTTCTTTAAAATTGATAGCTACCTATAAAATATACCAATATGTACCTAAATTAAATATTGTTAAATAATAATAGTAAATGAAAGCCACTGCAATTTAATTATACCTACTTATGTATGTACATGGTCTTAGTGTTGTGTAAAAAATGTGTTTGTATGTACATACATATGTTTGTAATTGCTAAAAATTAATATGCATGTAAAAAAGCAGCGCAGTCCTCTGCTGCAGTGCGCATTATAATATATGTTTGTATGTAATACAAGAGTTGTTGTGAATAAGAAATGTGAATGAAAGTGACAAATATGTATTAAAAAAAAATATCAAAATCGAGCATGCCGCAATTGTAGTTAATTTTTATTGTAAGCCTATTTGAGATCAGGTAAGCATTTAAATGCAAGCAATTTAGTTAATGCAAGAAATATTAAATTATCAGCCATGTCACAGAATTTAATTCCGTTCAGAAGTGGAATTAATTCTGTATTTTGCTTCTATAGAAAAAGTTCAAGGAAATATTTTTTTTAGAATGAAACCACTTTCAATTTGCTACATACATATGTACATATGTACCTATATGGAATTTTAATTTTAAGCATATCCATTTTTCATTCCGAAAAAAAATTTCGTTTTACTTTTTCTATAGAAGCAAAATAAGGAATTAAAGGTGGATTCATCCATTTCTTCCGCACAAACATATTGCCCGGAGAAAAATTTCTTTACTGAGAGTGTTTTGCAGCACGATTCGCCCATTTCGAACGATTTTTCTGGAAAATCAAAGCTGTAACTAATTGGCAACTCAGTTCATTTTTGTCCAGACAAAATATAAAATTAAACCAATTCAAGCTGAGAGTTGTTCGTAGAATTTATTTTCTCTCTCCCAAAAAGAGAGACGTCAAAGATCATATGAAAAAAAACTTTGTTCAGAACGAATGGTTGAATCCACCTTAATTCCACTTCCGAACGGAATTAAATTCTGTGACATGGCTGTATATCTCGATAAGTAAAGCGTATAAAGTATTGTTCACATGTAATCCGGTCTCATAAATGTTTTAATATTTACAGTGGCTCACAGCGTATTTTACGCAGTGCATATTTGTTTTCAAAGTTGAATTAAAAGAAAACTAACAGGACGTTAAAAAAGAAATTGCAGAATTTACAAAAATGTTATAGACTAACCCCCTTATTCATAAAAACTTACAACAGGTTTATAAAGCAAATTTCCATACAAAATTAGCTTTATAAACCTGTTGTAAGTTTTATGAATAAGGCCATAAATGTACAGTCACACTTGGCTAATATTTGCCATATATTTGAACTCGTTTATTTATTAAAAAAAAACTTTTTTTTTAATATTTAGGCCAAATCACAACAAATATTTAGTTTTAATTTACTTGATGCTGTTTCATTTTGCAAAACTCTTGTAAGAGTAAACAATGTCAAACAAATTTGTGCTAAAACAAGTGGTTACGCTTTTTTGAGTAAATATTTCCAAAATGTGACCGTACCTTAAAGCTACATACATACATATTCACAGAGAGTTGTCAAAAAAATGTTCAGAAAACGTATAAAAACCGTCTGAACTTAAAATTTGTGTCTTTCTACATTTTCAGTACAAAAATAATGTTAGGCTTCAAACAATCGTACACATTACGTTAACATAGTCAGATTATTGTCATACACTTGTTATTGTCAGATGTGCAAGTTTATGCAGCAATATTATAAGTGTTTTTGTCCCGTTATTTTATTTTTCCAGTTTTTTACCTTGCCAAACACACTGGTGAGTCAGCAAAAGCGTGCAAAAAGTATTTAATGCAATATTACATGAAACAAGCTGAAGCCTGTTTTTTGTTAATTTGTCTTAGGGTATGTACATAATCGCAGCATAATCGCAAAATTGAATTGATTTTTTAATATTGTCATGAAATAATTTTCGCTTCAAATGGTACTTCATACATACATACATATGTACTAGATAGTAGTGAAGATTAAGGGTATGTACAGAGTGGCAGCTTGTTGCCGAGCCGAGCTGGTTGACGGTTATTGCGAGAACCAATGCGAGAAAACTGGTTCTATACAAATTAGTACGTAGTGGGCGCCGAGCTAGGCAGAGCGCAAAGCTGATTTAAAGCGAGAAAACAGTTTCAAAGCGTTTTTCAGCGCCGATAACATTGTTCATGTTGTGTTGTTATGATTTCAACTTGTTTGGAAAACATAAAAAAAATTTAAAACAAAAATTTAAGAAAAAGTGAATAAAACATGCAATCAAAAAATTAAAAAAGTAATAAAAATTAAAAAATAAAATAAAACACAAATAATAGATACAATATCAGCCCTGATTCTCGCATCCACTATGAACACTCAAACTTGTTTCTCGCGTGAACAATTCTCACAATAAGCACAACCAGCTCGGCTCGGCAACAAGCTGCCACTCTGTACATACCCTTAATCTTCACTACTATCTAGTACATATGTATGTATGTATGAAGTACCATTGAAGCGAAAATTAGTTCATGACAATATTAAAAAATCAATTCAATTTAGTACATGTACACACAGTTCTGGCAATGTACACACAGTTCTAACTGTAACGCATTACGGTTTTTCGGAGTTGTGCATTAGTCACATGCTAATTTTTTTTAATACAAGATTTAAGCGTTCCAGCGTTCCTATATGATGGTATAGGTCGACTTGGGACTTACTTAAATCGATCGTGGGATAACCTGGCAATTTGAGGGATTAATTATCCGCCAATCTAATTTATATTCAAAAAAAATGTAAAATTTTCTTACAATCGTCTGCACTGACTGTTAGTACATTACCAGCACATTGCCAAATTTGACAACATTGTAAGATCTGACAACAAAAAACATTTATTGCAAAAATGTAGATTTTAATATATTAACACTAAAAAAAATAAAAAAAAAATTCGTTTCTGTTTGTGTGCTTTTTATGGACTTTGAAAACAAAAACCTGCACTGCATTAAATAAGCTGTGAGCGACTGTTTGTATAAAAAATCTACTGAATACTCTTAACCCAGAAATTGCTACACATTTTTTAACACTTAAGAAAATACAAAGGAGGGTAACAAAAAATCGTTCTTCTTTCAAATTGATAAAATTGTTTATTTTCAAGAACTATAGTACCTTTCCGCTTTAACTTTTCTTTATATATAACCCACTATTGTTCAATTGGGCTAAACTGGGAACAATTAGAGACGTTAATATATGCTTGTTCATATGTATTTCTCTATTACAACCTTATTTCTTCGACATGTCGAACACTTTAGTGAACTCTTCACACTAAAAACTTATTTTGACCAAAATTATAATTTATGTTTTTTTCTTTTAAGTAGACATTATTACCCAACCTTCGATATCGAAAAACTTTTTCCCACAAACGAATTCCAATAGAATTGTTCTCAAGTGTTCTGGAATTATCTTAAATTTGGTTTGTGTGAATTCATTTGGTTGCTGTACCTAAATGGAAATCGTTAAAGTGATATTCCTACAAAATTCATTTACATTACAACATAACAAAAACACCTTCAGAGACATTCAACAAAACAAGCTAGTAATCCTCTTAATATTAATTAACACTAACCAACAATAACTCTTATAACTAATGGAATTACAAACTAAGCAAAACCATGAACCTAACATACGAGTAATAATACCACGATTACTTTTAAGTCCTCTTTTTTTAATTTATGATGATTTAAACATTTACAGCATAAATAACAAAAAACGAAAATTCTAAATAAAAGAAGCAGTTCAAAAATTAACGTTTTGAAAGTTTTTATGTAAAAAAACATAAAAACTTAATTCGTTCCTGCATCATCTGTGTGTTGCATGAGTACGATTAAAACACCACAGATATGGGTGGTCCTTCTCTTACAGTTTTTTTTTTTTTTTTTCTTTCAATTTTACTTATTTTTCAATAAAATTTTGTAAACAACTTTTTGTCAGCTTTCGAAAATTGCAAGAAAAAATCCATAAAAATAAACAAATTCAACGAACTTTTGTATATGTATAAAAAAAAAATCAAAAGCTAAAGAAAAATAAACAGTCATACAGCTGCAAAATCCATGACGAATCGGAATTGACATTGAACCGATATTCATGGTTTTAACACTCATTCAACTTTAACAACAAAAGAGACAAAACACTTTACGGGCAATAACAAGAACAACTACAGCAAAAATCCGAAAAAACCAATTAGCCAAATATAAGCAGAATTTTAAAAGAATGTAATCCCTAATATTAAATTAGCCGTTGCTGAATAATGATTTAAAACTTGGCAAAGAAGATGAAAGATTTGCATTTAAAGAAAACTTTGCTCAACTTTCTTCTGTATAAAAAAAAATAGAAAATCTTGTGTATACAAATATTTTCTTGTGCATAATAGAGCAGCAGTTCATTTGCTCTATTGAGCAGAACAGCATTCTCTATAGAAAATCTTTTGATTAAAAGTATAAACAAGATATTTAAAGAAAAAATTATTTTCAGACTGCAACCATAAACAAATCTACATATATATGTATGCAAGTGTTACATCCCAGCATACCATTCTAGGAGCGCTTCGAAAAAGAAGTCAGAAAAGAGTCCAACAAAAGAGCATTTTCGGAGCGAAAGAAAAATTAACGAAACGAAAAAAAATTTTTGACTCAGAAATTTCACTTAATTATGTGTGTACCAAAGCGTTGTTGTCCTATTATTTGTGCTTTGAACAAAAAAAAAAAAAAACATAGTCGTTCCACACAAGAATGATAAAAACAAGATTACACAGAGCCCAAAAAAAACCCCCATAAAAGACTCTTTTCTGACATTATCTAAGAGCTCTTTCTGACGGACCATTTTCGAATGTAATACCCCTCTTTTCTGAAGGTTTTCGGAGCAATTATGATTGTTTTTTGGGCTCATAAAGAGCGTTAACGCTCCGAAAATGGTGTCAGACAAAACTCTAATGGCTCATTTCTCGATGAATCGTTGCTGGCACTAGAAAGAATGAAATCAACATACGGAGAGCCATATTGAAACATACAAACATTTCGCATAGAATGTCTTGTGTTTTTTTATTTGTTTTCTGATCACATGTGAACTTATTGAAGTTTAACGTGTTGTTGCAATTTTGTCTTTATCCCCATTCAACAACAATAAAGTTAAGGTGTGTTCTTGAGCTTGACTCTGTTGTGTCTGTATGCAATTCAGCCGGCACATGACTCGTTTACTATTATTGTAGGCTAAAAAAAAGAAGCAAAAAAAACACAAAAAATAAAATCAAAAGCAACAACATTAAACTAAACGTAAGAAAAGAAATCAGTTAACGCAATGCAACAAGAATTTTTACCATATTTATTGTTGTGTTTGTAGTTGTCACTAGTTGCATGCATAACCATACATCTAGTTGTAAAGTTGCATATTTACACCCATATGTGAGTGTATGTATGTATGTGATGTGTGCCATTATTGTTGTGCAGCAACCTCCAATTGTTTTGTACAACAATACTTATGCATTGTTGT
This sequence comes from Bellardia bayeri, assembly GCA_950370525.1. Taxonomy (NCBI): domain Eukaryota; kingdom Metazoa; phylum Arthropoda; class Insecta; order Diptera; family Calliphoridae; genus Bellardia; species Bellardia bayeri. Next base: position 75,867,779 of record OX493267.1, read on the forward strand.
CGCCGTTGTAATTGTACTTGTTGTTATTGTTTTGTTTAGCCAACCAGTCAGCCCCGCCATTACCAGCAAACACTGGAGTAGGAGTCATGTCATTTAAACACCTGGATCCACAAATGTGGAAAAATATGCATTAACAGCACTACAACAACTACTCACAACAGCTAAAGTTTAACATTAACAATAACAAGATCAAAAACCGCGTAAAGAAATGTTGTAAAATTAAGAATATTCGGTTTGAAAGAATTGAAAATGTGCACTACAGTTATTAAAACAGGATTGCTTAAGGAAATTCTTAAAATGGGTTTAAAAGAAGCAGTTGTATTAACAAAAATTTCATTTATGGCAGGGAATTATAATATTTTTCATATAATAAATTTAATATCACGAAATATTACCAATATTTTCTATAGAAAATTATGTGTATAGCAGCTACTTTTGTAATAAATATAATGTATAATATAGAAAATCTTATGCATGACAATATTCTTGTGTCTAGCAATATTTTCTATAGCAAATCTTTTGTCTAGCAATATTTTCTATAAAAAATTCATTTTTTAATATAGTTAATTAATATTTTCTATAGAAAATTTTGCATCTACCAACATTTTAAATATAAAATCTTGTGTCTAGCAATATTTTTTATAGAAAATCTTGTATTTAGCAATATTTTTTATAGAAAATCTTTCATCTAAGAACATTTTCTATAGATAACGATATGTCTGAACAGTATTTTCTATTCAGCTGTTTAAAAATATTTAATATTTTAAAACTTAATAAATGAAATGACACGCTAGCTTATTATGTATATATTAACATTGCTGTAGTGTGAGCTTTAAATATTTTTCAACACTTAACATGACAAAGGTTTCACAGCTAAAATAATTTTACTAGTAGACCTAACGAACTTTACAAATTTCTGGGCGTGTTAAAAATATAAAGAGAAAACTAATAATTTGTTAAACTATTTTGTAGCTTAGAATTTAAATAATTAAAACAAAACGTTTAAACAACAATCACTTTTTATGAAATATATTGTAAGAATGTTATTATTTACGATGAAACTGCATATTTAAATGATACATTTACTAATACAAAAAATAAGAAAGTATAGTCGGCCATGGCTGAATACCAACATTCAGTTTTCGGCCATATTTTCACTAAAACCGTAACTTTTATAAAGGATAAACATTGGATAAGGAATTTTAAAGGTGATACAGGTTTCTAATATAATTAACAGAGACCGAAAATAGCTCCTCCATATATGTAATCAAAAATCAAAATTGTGATTTATATTTTGTTTTCAAAAATAAATCAGCCAAAATAACTGTTATAAAATAATTTTTGTTTACATGGTTTGGTATGACCTTTATTAGTTTTTGTTGTTTTTTTAATACTTTGGTGATTGGCGTTGTCAAATTGGTGCGTTTCGCACCATTTTTGGCGCTTTTTTTTTAATTTTTTTTTTTTTGTGCGAAAAATTCCTTAGTTGGTGCTGGGTGCGCTTTTTTGTTATTTCGGTGCGTTTTGTAATTTTTCCGCAAATAGGATGAAATCTGTGTTTTTACTACTGTTTACTTGTAGTTTTTTAATAATTAAATAATAATAAAAATTTTTCTATACGCAGAAAAGGACCCCATTAAATGTATTTTAAATAAGAATGTATGATAATTTTGTTTTTTTTTTATATATGTATATATTTTTATTTGCAATCTATTTTTACAATAATAAGCAAATTTTATAAATTTTAAAAAATAACATATGGTACAGATTCCCAATGGAATCAATAATTTCAATTATATATGCATGTATTTGCATATATAGAGCTACTTTATATCTAACGTGTAAAATATTACATTATTATGTAGAGAAATATACTCGTTCGTATTTTATCAATTACATAATTTCATTGTTATTGTTTTTAATACATACTTGTACTATCAAATTCGTCACATGAAGGTTATTTATTGCTAAAGCTGAATTGGGTCAACATCTTTGTTTGAAAATAAAATTAACATTTTAAACATGGAAATAAAAATTCTTGTATATCCTGATGGTTTGGTCTACAACCAGGGTTAAAGTCCTAGTGGGTCCCTAACAAATTTTATTGATAAAAATCAAATAGAAGTACATATGTAGATACTTATAATATAAAACAAAAATAAACAAAAAAAGTACCAAATATGTACTTAAATTAGCCGTTTTTAACAATAAGTACTTCAGTTCCAAATAGCATATTGTGATTTAAATTTTGAGTGGTTAAATGCTTATTTTATATTTATAAGTTCGTTTATTTGAAAACAAAGTTGATAAAAAGTTCAATATAGAATTTATGAAATTAAAAAAAAATGTAAAATTAATTCAATAAACATTTAAACAAAAAACTTGATGCGTTTTCTTTTAAATGGCGCGTTTTTTCTCTATTTTGGTGCGTTATGAAATTTCAAAGTTGACAACGCTGTTGGTGATAGACAAACTATTTCAGTCTTTTATTTACATATGTACTTATAGCCTATTTTTTTTTATAAATTTTTAACAAATTGTAAATTGAATATGTTGAATATGGTAACATGGTCAAGAAGTAACAAAACAGCGAATTTTATATTCAAGCTTCGTTGATTGGCATTAAATGAACTTTTGCCATTTATTTTAAAAGTTCAAAGGTCACGTTACCTTTATGAAAAGTAATTTAATAATAATCCCTCATCTTGATTATTTCCGTTATTTAATTTTCTTTTCTGTTTCTCTCAACCACAAAGCTAAAATGTTCTCTTATAAATCACTCTCTCAGTGATATAAAATTAAAAACAAATTTTAAATGATAAATGGTGCTAATTAACCACTAAAATTAAAGTGGTCCTATTACTTTCGTTCTGTGATAATTAATAATAGAAATCAAAAATTTATACCTATTTTATTTCAAAATATTTAAGAATACGGTGAAAACTGTTCCTAAAAAAACTTGTCAGTTCAAGAAGAAAAAACATGATTTAGGGAGTAGTGTCGGTACTTTAGGGCACCTTAAAATTATCTAAACCTGATATGAAATTAAAATAAGTCTTTTTTTGGCATTTGATAGTATATTTTAAAAGTTTCGGTTTGTTTCAGACGTCTCTCTTTTTGAGAGAGAGAGAGAGATAGAATATATTTTTTACGCAGCGTTGTCAGTTTAGGGGATTTATCCCCAAATTGAGGATTTTTTTTTGTGATTTGGGATAAAAATTTCCTCTTGGGGATCCGGGGATTTGTTGGGGATGACAACAATTTTAGGGGATTTTATTAATAACTAGCAAGTCTAAAAATGTGTATTATTATTTATAGTGGATGGTTTCTAATAAAGAAGAAGTATGTATATATTTAAAAAAAATTTTATTTTTTACTGTTTAAAATGGCTGCAAATACTAATTTTATTAAAAAAAATCATAATGTTTCTTGGGAACGCGAAGATTCGGCAAAAGGTTTGGAATGTACATATACGAGTATATTTTTAAAGTGTAACGCTTGCGTTGAACGCATTTTTCAATAATGAATACTACCAAAACAAAAATACGTAACGAAATGCAATATGAATTATTGGAAGCATTTCTCAGAATAAACACATACTTTAAAAATAATTCAATTTGTTGTGAGAAATTTAATCCATCTGCTGAAATGCTAAAGCTTTTTAATACAAGCAATATGTACAACAACATTTCTGAGGCTGATGAATCAGAAGATTTTTATTCTGAAGTTTTGGAAGTGCTAAACTCTGGTAAATAATTTTTTATACTTCTATATATTAAATTATGTGTAATTTTTTCTTTACAAGATTTATAATTACAAATCGAATTAGTTTGAATATTAATATATGTAGCTATCGATAAAAATGAATTTTATTAAATAAATATGTTATTTTTTAAATTAAATAAAAATTTTACAAAAAAAAAAATCAGTTTGGGGATTTTTGGGGATGACAAATCCAAAATTGGGGATAAGCTCTAAAAAAATACTGGCAGCACTGTTTTTACGAACAAACTTAATTTTATGTTTAATCTATTACGAAAGAGTCGTTGTCGTAAAAAGAAAACGACACTCATAATAAGGCTGAATATTTTAAAATAATTTAATATTTGTTTTTTTTTTTGCCACTTCAAAACCAAAGCAAAATAAATCAATGGCCGCAGTGCTACCTTTTGTAAAACGAATATATTTTGTTTACATATGACAGCTTTGATTTTCCAGAAAAATCGTACGAAATGGGCGAATCGCGCTGCCAAAAAGTCTCAGTAAAAAAAATGTTTTTCGGACAAAATTTTTGTTTAGAACAATTGGGTGAATCAACCTTAATAATTTCTTAAGAATTTTAAGCAATGTTTTCTGCCTTTCGCCAGCTATTTGTGTCTAGATTGTGTATTTAGAAATTTGAAATTTAACAAATGTGTTAACTTTCGTATTACGCACATGTGTTGATTCCGCAGTGTTGTGTTTATTTGTTTAAATTTTACCTTATACGAAGGAGTAGAACGGCAGTCAATTAAAACATTCTTATAGAATTTGCTACATAGAGAAAACAGAAGCGACAAATCATTGTTATCGAAGGTAATATGTATAATAGGTACGTTGTATGCTGACAATGTACGAGGATTCTTTATTCAGTTGAAAGAAGATCATTTGCCAAATTTTATTGTAATTTTGAGCCGATTGGTAAACAGAAACGTGTAAGTCGCTTTTATATAGGAAGATGAAATAATGTATACGTAATGTATTCGTATGACTAGGGCAGGCATTGAGGAAACCTTAGTATATTAGGATTTTGAAAAAAACTGTGTTTCATTAACCAGATTTCGAATCTCGTTGCTCCACGTTAAATTAAGTAAACGTACTGTATGTGTTGCACGCTTAATTTAATCGAGCATGTTTTTCGTTCTATTTGCCAGCATTGCAAGCAATTAATGAAAAAGAGAAGTAAGAAATTGTCACATAAAATTGCAACTGCAATGCAACCGCCAACAAAAACAACAAAAAAAGTACAAACAAAAAAAAATAGCACAAACATATTGGACGTGACCAATTTTAAGCACAACTTTTTTTTTCATACACTACTGACAAACACAGCAACACATGATAAAACATTAAACTAAACTTTGCTCTGTAATTGAAGTATGAGTTCTATTTCACGTATTGAATGTATAGACGGTAATAAAGATTGGGTAGGAAAGAAAATAAATTCGAATCGTCGGTACGGTTCTAAAGGTACGGTCACACTAAATAAAATATATTTGAACTCGTTTATATATTTTAAAAAACTTCGTTTATTTAGGACAAGACACAACAAATATTTATTTTTATTTTATTTGATGCTGTTTTATTTTGCAAAACTCCTGAAAGAGTAAACAACGTCAAACAAATTTGTGCTAAAATATTTGGTTTTGGCTTTTTTTTAGCAAATATTTGCCAAGTGTGACCGTAGTGTAGAAATACAAACAACATTCAGCTTTTTCCCCAACCATACTTCTTTGACTCTCGAAGACCATTTTAATTAATTTAGTTACACACGTGCATAATTTTAGTTTTTTCTATGGTCGTTTTTTTTTCTTTTTGCTTTTGCCACTTTTAAGATGTGTAGTTTTATGGTCAAATGCTGTTTTATGACATCCTGTTTTAATGAGAAACACTTGCATTACGTACTTTATAAACTGGTGCATGCGTTTTGTATACAAGTGCACCGGTACACTATTTTTTCATGTATTGTTTGCAAGTGCAGCTTCACAAAGGCTCAGCATGATATATAGTATGCTGCTTGTTGCCACACATTTCGAAATTGTATGTACATATGTAGATTTGTTTTGAATTTGTGTTTTTGTTTGTTGCAGCATTTTTAGCTGCAATTGTTGGTGGATTTTTTTTGTTTCCTTGTAAAGGTTTATAATTAAAAGCGGAACTTTTGTAGAAAACATAAAGTAACGTGTGTAATTTCGCACTTTTATGCTAATCCCATGATCTGGTACTAAAAAGAAATCAAACAAAACAAAAACACGTCATATACACACAAAAGAGTTTAACTATGGCGGTACACTGGGAAAAAAATTAAGATTCAATTTGCCACAACGTACACGACATTTTCTATAGACAATATTGTTATACACAAATTATTATTACTTTGTTATACACAATATTTTCTATAGACAAAACTGTTACGCAGAATATTTTTTATAGACAAACACAAATATTTTTACAGAAAAACTAATTTACACAATATTTTGTATAGAACAATATTTTGTATAGAAAACACTGTTAGATACAATATTTTCTATATAAAACACTGTTATACACAATATTTTCTATATAAAACACTGTTATACACTATATATTTATTTTATTGAAAACACTGTTATACATAATATTTTCTATAGAAAACTCTGTTATACACAATATTTTCTATAAACAAATTTGTTATACACAAATTATTATTACTTTGTTATACACAATATTTTCTATAGACAAAACTATTACGCATAATATTTTTTACAGAAAAACTAATTTACACAATATTTTGTATAGAAAACACTGTTAAACACAATATTTTCTATATAAAACACTGTTATACACAATATTTCTATAGAAAACACTGTTATACACAATATTTTCTATAGAAAACACTGCTGTACACAATATATTCTATAGAAAACACAGTTATACAGAATAGTTTCTATAGTAAACACAGTTATACACAATATTTTCTAAAGAAAACACTGTTATACACAATATTTTCTATAGAAAAAACTGTTATGCACAATATTTTCTAAATAAAATACTGTTATACACATTTTCCAGAGAAGAAATTGTTATACACAATTTTCGTATAGAAAATGAAGGATTTATTTTAATTGTTCGATAGTCCTAAGGAACACTTGTACTTTTCAAAAGATCAAAATTAAAATATTTTCAAATTCACTCCAAAATTTGTTCTAGTGTACAAATGTCGGCAAGGTACATTTTACCAAAGTCTTACTAAAACATACTTGCTATTAAGAGAAAATAATAGAAAAGAACAAAAAATCATTAAATAACCATAAAAGTGTTAATAATGTTTCGCATACCTTTAGTCAACTGTAACTGAACTTTGTTGTTTTTTATATCTTTGATACCATGTCGTTCGTGTCTGCTTAACTATTCAGTTGCAGTCATTCAGTCAAGTTGACGTTCTACCTATGTTGTCATCATCGTTATGATAATAAAGACAAGATTTAATAAAATAAAATAGAAAAACCCGTGTAACATTTGTTTTTTTTTTCATTCCCCTTCCATTCACTCTTTGGCATTTTTGGGTTAAATGCAAATTTAACATCTTTAACACATTGTTGAGGCTGCTTAATCATCTTTCATCATAATCATCATGTTCACCTTTTTAAACATGTATTTTGTTTCTTTGTTGTTGCTGTTTTTTTTTCCTAAATTCAACTGTCTTGTCTTCTAGTCTCTGTTAGTTTATATGTATGTATTTGCACAAGTGCAACATGCCACATGCATCTTCATTGTTTGTTGTGCTGCATTCTTTAACATTCAGGTGTTAAAATTCACATAATTTTGTTAATGCGCACACTGTCGCTTTGTTAAACCTCCATCCATCCATCCGTCGTCCGCAATATTTACAAAGAAAGAAACTCTATTAATTTTAAAAGAATTATCTACATATTTCTTTCCGTCATAGAATTCATTCTTGGATTTTTCTCGTGTTGATCGTGCAAACACTTGTTGTTCATTTAATGGATTTTTTGTTCGGTTTTCCATGTGACTTTTAAAGAATTTCAATCATTTAGTTTTTGTTCCTGTGCATGAATCTTTTATGTATTCTGGAGAAAAGGGTTTTCGCCTTAAACCTTTTAAATTCATTAGATGCAAATGCTATTTATTTTGTTAGCATCTTTTTTTGTTTAAAGTCGACAAATTTCGCTGTTAATTTTTAAAGATAATCTTCAGAAAACCCGTCGAAAATACATATTTGTTTGTAGTTAATATTTGTTTTTACAGCTTTAGAGCGAGACTTAAAATCTGGTTTAACAGTTAAAGGTGGGTTTGAGTTTGGATGTATAATATATTGGCCAAATTTACATACATACACTCAAAAAAATAATGAACTAGAAGTTAGGAAATTTTACTTATTTTAAGGACGTAATGGTTGTCGTATGGCGCCAAAGACATTTTTTATTACAAGTCAGTAAAAAATTTCCTTAATATTGGGAAAAAAAATTTACTTAATATTAGTCCGAAATTCCTACTTTTATACAAAATTTTCCTAAATTATAGTAAATTTTAACTAGAATAGTGGAAAAAATTATTTTTACACTAGTCCATAAATTATCTGAAACATTCCTTCATTTTAGTTAATATTTACAAGAATATAGTTCAGATAAATTTGAGAGAACAATAAAAATTTTTCCTCTATTTTAGTTAAAAAGATAAATCTTTTTTATTCAAAATTATGACAGCATGTAATAGTTCTGAGTAAAAATTTACTTCGATTTAATAAATATGTTACCAAAAACTTATAAAAAAGTTATGAATTTAGGTTAATTTTTTTCCCAAAATTGGATACAATATATGTAAAAAAGAGTACATTTAAGCCTTAAAACAAGGAAAAAAATCTGCAAATAAGAACTGAAATTGAGTAAGCGCATCCACCCCAGTAGAAAAAAATTGACTAAAATTAACGGAAAAAAATACTAAAACAGAGTAAATTACTCCCAGAAAATAGGAAGAAATGTACTGTTACTTATTAAATACATTTACTCTAATAAAATAAAAAATATGTTACTATCTAGTACATTTATTCATTATTTTAAGGAATAAATGTACCAAGTAGTAACCTATTTTTTCTAGCTTACTAGAATAAAAGTACTAAATACAATTACATTTTTCCCAATTTAGGAGTAGTATATTTACTTAATTTTAATATTATTTTCCTAGATGCTAAATATTGCTTTATCTAGAAATAAACGTATACGAATAGGTTCTTTAAAAGGTTTATTTATTATTAAAATATTTTACAATGTAGGAATAACAAAAAAGTACTTAAAATTTAGGTTAATATTTGATTTAATTATAGTTTTGAAGATATATTTTTAAATTACAATAGAATATTTTTACAGGATTTAAATTTAATTTTTTTTATATAAAAAGTATTTTTAATTTTTGTTTGAAATTTAGATTAATATTTGATTTAATTATAGTTTTGAAGATATATTTTTAAATTATAATATAATATTTGTACAGGATTTAAATTTAATTTTATTATTTCTTTATAATTACCAAGTATTTAATAGGTCTTAAATAGCAGTTACAGTTTAATTCATGAATATGAATTGGAGGTGACTTTATGGATGTTGCTGGTAGTATTTTATATTCTAAGAACTCAGGGCTAACAGAATATGATGAAAATACTTTCACATATGATAAAATTTTAATAATTTGACAAAATAGAAATATATTACCATTAACTTCATAAATTTCTTGAATTTTAGATGCAGTAAAGTTTGGGTCATAACCATAAATTACAGATCCAATTTTATATAGTTAAAATATGTATACTTAAGGATTCTGTTTAAACAAGGAAAACAATTTAAAAAAATGTACTTCAGAATTTACTGCTACGTGATAAATTGTGAGAAAATTCAGAGCCTTTTCATAGTTAAATTATGGTTCTTTTCAGAAGAACTACGTGGAAGGGACACTCTTTGTGACACACTGCTTCTTTGGCTATGGAACACTGAAGGTCCTTAGTCTTCCTAATTATACTATTCCAAGGCAATCGTTATAAAAATACAAATAGCGCATCATATATTTGGAGTTACAAATAATTAAATATTCATTGGAAAATATGAAATTTGAATACAGATGCACTTTTTGAATTTAAGGAAACAAACAATAATTACGTAAAAGCTCAAATTTAAAAATTGAAAACCTTGTTTTAAAGAAAATTGTTTAAGTATATATATTTGTAACACACATATCAGTTCTATATTTTCAAAGTTTTCCGAGTTATTTTCAAGAATATGCAAATATATTGATGTCATAATGAGTTAAAATCGATTTCCCGGATATAGACGATTTTAATACTGCTTCAATACTAAACTATTTCGGATAAATTTTGTAAATATATTAGAAAAAGACCGAAAAATAAACTTACTTCTTCATGTTCTAATTATGAGTTTATTGATGATTGTTTTGAATCATTAAAGGACGACGACATCTCATTTTGCCATGTTTTAAGGTGATGCTCGAATAATATTATTCTTACACCGAATAATGGTTTGGGAACTATAACATCTAAACGGTTTGGTGTCATATATTTTAATGCATTTGTATCAATGTTATGGTCTAAAAATAAACAAAATGTAATTATTAGCCATCGTTTAAAAAATATGATAAAAACAAGAAAAAATACCTGTAAAAATTTCCAAAAATTCATCTCCCTTGAGTAGTGTCAATACATATTTTAAAGTGTCTTCGGATTCCATTATTATAACATTTCAATTCATCAGACGACGTTGGCGCATTTAAACACTAACAAATGAAGCAACAACAAATAATCAAAAAGAATGTGCATGCACAAATATGCTTATAAATACAAAAACAATGTTACGAATATAAACTAACTCTTCATAAACTAACGTAATTAACTTTTCACTTTTTAATATTGTAAATTGACACTTGTATAACTTAAACACGGCAATGTATGTATGTATGTACATAGTACATATTCTATAGTTGACAATAAATACTTACCACTTTCCTTTTTATATTTTTGTTAATAATTGTATTTAAAATTTAATTGTTATATTTTTAATTTTTCACTTTTATTTTATTTTAAGTGTTAATACACAGTTTATATTTTTATATTTCAATCGACTGTTTTCAACTACAACTCGTTCAGAATAAAACTAAAATCAAAAGAAAACTGGTATGTGTGTTTTTTGTATAACTAAAACAGTTACTTTCAACATTCCAATATTACGCAAGTGCTGCTTAATTTTGCAATTTCCTAATCGTATTTAGTTTAGGTATTCGGTTTATTTATTTAGTTTGTTATCACATAAATATATATATATATGGTTAAGATTTATTAATAAAAATGCAATTTTAAACAATTTCTCCTGGTTCAAATTGTAACAATATTATGCATTTATATAATGTATAAAAAGAGCGTTGTTTTTACATTGATTAACCAAATAATATGATACGATTATTTAAGTATCTATGTAAATAGTAAGATTTATCAGCACTATTTATAGATCTCTTTCTCTCGCTCTCTTCTTCATTTAAATAACCCTTATATGTATTTGGTACATTAATAGTAGTGTCAACTCTTTTAAATATATTATGTAGAATTTTAATAATGAAGATTTGATAATTAAATAATTAAAGACATTTTTTATAAAACTTCGAATATTAGAAATTAAATCAATGAAAATGTGTAAATTGTTTGTTACTTAATTAATATATTATAGTTTGGTACTTAATTAATATATTATTAAAACTTAAAAAAAACAGGTTCATCATTTTTAGAGGTAAAAACCAGTACTTTAGCATTACTTATTACCTTAATTTCAAGTTTGGTATTGTCATATCTGTTATAAAATGTTCTACGTTTAAGTTCAAAATATTTCAAAATTAAGTAAATTATTTTCTAAAATTTAGTAAATATTTACTTATAAAAATGTTTTCAAAAACTATTTTTTTTTTCAAGAAAACGACTTTATGTTCAATATTTTTGTAAGAAATTTTTACTTCAAATTAGTAAAATTTTTCATTATTTTTTAAATTATCTACATTATTTGTTTATGAATTTAACTTACCTGTTTCAAGAAAATATATACTAAATACAAGTAAATTTTTACTATATTTTTTCTACATTTTAAGTAATATTTAGTTAATTATGTTCTAAAATCAAAGCACAATTGTACCAGTTACGATTTTCAATTATACAATTGTTTAAAATTTATCTGTACTTTTTTTAAGGAAGATATTCCTAAATATCAGTTTGTTACTTTTTAAGAAGTAAGACATCTTTTATTCAATGGTAGGAAATAATATATTGCTTTGCTTCTTAATTTATCTGAACTAGATTCTTGAAAGCATTTCTTAATAATTAGTAAGCAATAAACTCGAAGTTGAAGTTTAATACATATGTATTAAAATGCAATATAAAATTCTCAGTATTTAGGAAAATTTTAACTAATGTCAAAGAAAACCATTAACAAGTTTTAAGTATATTATAAATTATGAACTATTTTGGAGTAAACCATTTACTGAACTCAGTTTTTTGAACTAAAAGCAAAATTACTTAATTTTATGATGTAATTCCCTTAAGTCTAGGAAAAAATTATTAATTTCTAGTAAATATTATTTTGCGGTTAATAATATTTTCCTACAATCAAGTAATTTATCTATAGAAAATAATAAACTAATTTCAAGTTTATGAACTATTTGCTTTTTTACTCAGATTTAGTCATTTTTATAACATTTTAATAAAATTTCCTTAATTTTAGTTAAATTTTACTCAAATTTAGGGAATTTTTTGAACTATTTGTAAGGAATTTTTTTTCATTAAATTTAGTACATGTCTTTTTTTTGAGTGTACATACATAAATATATTGTATATCCATCTTTCCTGAAAATGGACTATGGGGTTTTTTAAACAACTTTTTAGGAGACATTAATATTTTCTATGAAGGGTACCTTCCACTTTTTTATGTTTAAGGGAAAGGACATTCAATTGTCTACTAAGTTCCTGAACCAACTTAGAAAGTTGTTTTCTGTTTTGGTTATTATTTATTTATAAATTAATTTAAAATTTATAGATAAATTTGTAATAATTCCTTTAACAAGACATCCGTTTAAAACAATTTACCAAAAATTTAAAAGGCGACCATTCCCTTCGAAGCACTTCCACAGGCTCTTAAAAGATATTGTTATACACAATATTTTCTATAAAAAACACTGTTATGCGCAATATTTTCTAATTTGAAATGAAATCATTCTTCGTCCTTTACCAAGATCAAGATTTTCCTACATATCATTGAATCAAGCGATACTCAACTGTTTCCAATGACAAATTTTTGATATCCAAATATTCAAACAACGGAAAGGAAATAATGCTCGTGTCAATTTCACGAAATAAAAATTTGTATAATTTGTTTAGAATATTAAATTAATATTACAAGATATGAAGCGATAGTGGCTGACATTACATATATCCGAAAGTCTTTCACGTTCTTCTTAACTCCACTGACAAGATTCGTGGCCTTTTTAATTTCACATAAATTCCAATAAATATTGCAAACCTTCGAGTAATCTAACGGAACTCTTTCTCTATTCAAAATAAACGAATGACCATAATCAACTTCGCATAAGCGTTGGGTTCATTAATGATGACTTCAATCGTACAGTCTGATTAAAACTCTTGTCACTGTACTCATTTCATACGATATACTTGGCTTTCTTAGGTCATTCCAATTGATTAACATCGTTTAGTGCCTTCTTCTGATACTCAATTTGTGAAATGTTCAACTTTATTTGTTCTGTTATTTCGGAACTGGTGCTTTATTTTCGATCATTTACCCAAATCATAATTCGGCTGCTTGTGATTATCCCTGTCATTAATAAATTAATTCTCCTAGACATCAATCTGCAAAGAAATCTTAAACTCCAAGCATCAATTCCACCAATTTCAATATTAGGTAGGTCCTCCTTTTATATACCAGAAGGTGCAACAGCTTTATGCCTTAATCCTTGTTTTATATAACCGTATCATGAAATACCTACAATATCAACAGATTTAATCCTTAAAATTTCCAGTGCTTTGTAGAGAAAGGGTTGATCGATTTATAATCCGCAAGTATGAATCAAAAACTCCAGTGATTACGAAACCTCCTTCTGGGCTCAGTGATTTATATGGGTGGAAAGTGTTTATCGCTCATGCCACATTATAAAAATGTTTCGGATAAAAAAATTCGGTTTTAAAAAATTTAAAAACGGTTTTGGACTATTTTTTAAACATTTATAATGTTACGGGATTTCCAGCAATAACTTTTTTTAACATGAAAGTTATGACATTTTACTTGTTGGCGGCAATTGTTCTAACAATGAATTCAATTTAGCTCGAAAATTCACTATGATAATAGCAGCTCTGTGGAATCCATATTTCGTAAAATTTGTGGTATTTTCGGGCAACATAATCGTCCATCTAAATCCGCTATTCGGAAGTTGATTAAAAAATTTTCCGCGTTTAGGCATCTGAAAATCCAAGAGCATGTGATCGTGTCACTCCATGTGCTCTGGAGTAGAAACTGGGCTAATTAATATTTTTTCGAAATTTGTAAATTTAACCGAATTTCCTGCCAACTGAATGGGTCGCGCTATCGAGAGAAGTTAGAAAATGTTGTTATATTATTAAATCCTCACTGACATGAGGATTCAACAGGATAGTACCACATGTCGCACAGCCACCGAAACAATGAATTTACCGATCGCATAATTTCACAAAATTTAATTGTTAATTTGGCGCAAATATCATTAGATTTAACACAATTGAAAAATATATGGAGTCCACACATAGTCAATCGAATCGATTATAACCTTAAATTTAAAAATTCATGATTAATGAATTCCATCATTTTGCCAAAATGTGATTAACAATTTTGTTAAAGGAATTGATAGCTGGGGGTTATTGTGTATTTCGATTCGATAGCAAATGTTTTCCAAATACAATGTAAAGTAAAAAAATTTGAACGGGTTTCTTTTCGAAACGAGTTACAAAAAAACTTCCTCCCCTTATATGTTGTCGTGTTGGAACTCAGTCCTATATACATTTTTTGTAGAGTTGTAAAATTTTACTCTTTCCAATGCAATAAACATTTGAATTATTTTCATATGAATTCTTTTTTTATTTTGTTTTAAAAAACAAGTTCGTATTGGTAAATCCCGCACAATTACAAAATAAGTTTAAAAAAAAAAGAATCCCCTTTGCATCGATTTGGTTCAAATCGGATAGAATCCGTTCATCGTCTTAATCTCCTACGTTCGTTCAAAAATCAATAATTTTTTTATTTTTAATCTAATAAATCAATTTATTATTTATGTATATTAATGTAAAATAAATCAATAAAAAATAAAA
The DNA here is from genome assembly GCA_950370525.1 of Bellardia bayeri. Lineage (NCBI taxonomy): Eukaryota > Metazoa > Arthropoda > Insecta > Diptera > Calliphoridae > Bellardia > Bellardia bayeri. The sequence goes on from OX493267.1 coordinate 75,882,930, forward strand.
AACATCATAACATGAGTAAGCAAATATTATATTTCCATTAAATAGGAAATTGTCAATTTAAATTATTACAACTAGTAGAATTAATCGTATTCACACAGGCCGTTAGCTGCGAAGAACATTCCTTTAACGGCTGTTCGATCATACTAGTACCACGAATATCAAGTGCAGCAACTGAGGGTGCCAAAATATTCAATACCATGTCACACATTCTAGCACGAAACTGAAGATTTTGCAACTCAGACATTTTCTTCATTTGTGGCAGAAAACTGACCAAGAAATTATAGTCAGAGTCACCAACATGATCCAGTTTGTTGGAACGTGTTATATCTTGTCTGGTAGATTTCATTAGCTTTTGTTCCTCTCTGCCCAGATCCTGCAAGAAATGTACTTGATCTTCAGAGCTTTTAGAACATTTACAGTTTGGAGCATTCGAAGTAGTAGCTATGTTATTCTGCTGTTTTGGCGGAGAGTTAAGCTCTAAAGGGTTGTTAATGGAAAGTGTGGCTGATAAACGTCTGGCCGCTTGTGGCGTGGCAATACTTTGAAATTCTTCAAAAAGCATATCGTTGGCAGTGTCGTCGTCGTCTTCTTCCACTGTTCGACCATCAACTATATGATGTAGGTCTTCCTCCATATGATCGTGACAGGGTTCTAGCTTAATATCATACATATTAGGATAATTGTCATCATACATGCTGTCATTATAACGCTCACTATCATGGTTTTTGTCATTTGAATTCGAGTTGGTATTTTCATGTTCCACATTGTAAGAAGCGATTTGTCTGTTGTCACCAATGAAACTCATTCTGGAAAAATAGACCCACTTGCTGTTGTAGTTGGTATTGGGATCATATTCGCCAATTAATTTGTCTCGCTCAATGCGACGTTCTGAGCGTCTGACTTCGGCACGATAAGCATCACGCAGATTCTTCCACTTGCGTTTGCATTGATCAACTGTAACGTAAAAACATCAGCAGAAAATACAGAGTTATTTGCACATAACACGCACACACATGTATATGTAAATATACACAAACAGTAATTGTAATGGAGAATGAAAGAAATATAAAGTAAACAAAAACATCAACATTGTAGAAGTTTATTTTTCCACCAAGTTTTTTATCAATAAAAAAAAAACCTACCATCAATTCCCACATTTTGTGCAACCTCTTGCCACAGTTTGGGTATATAGTGACGGGCCTTATGGTCGCCGTGTAGCACATTCCACAGAGCGGGCCTCTTGTATATTTCAGCAATTAAACGATGTACATCCATTGCGTTTGGAATTTTTCGCTCAACTAAACTCGTTTCGTCAAACTGTGTTTCAAGTACAAACATGCAATTGCCAGCAAACGAAATAAACGAACGAAAAAGGTAAAAAAAAACAAAGCGAAAACGTATTGTAACGAACAAATTCACTCACTCTCCCACAAACACCAGCAGCTGCTATAAATTTAACGAAACTAATCAACTTTCCTACTCAAGCTCTCCCGTACTCTCTGCCTCTCTCTCCATCACTCCTTCCTGTGTTTTTTTAATTTTTCTATGGGCAATTATTATTTGTATGGTTGTTGTTAGCGGATTTGTTTTGTTGTTGTTCAACTAAAAACCTCAGAGCTGGTGCTGTGGAAAGTATTATTTTGATTTGTGATGAGAAAACAAGCATTTTTCAAATATTAAAACCTTAATAAACAACAATATTTCACAGAATACTAGAAATTGAAAAAGATTTTTTGTTAATTTGTTTGGATATATTTATGACGATAAAGTCATTTCTGATGGACATTTTTATGGAAGCTAACTAAAATAATGGACCATGTATTTTAGCCAATGCTTTTAAAATAAAAAAGCGAGGACAGCCTAAAACGTCTGGATTAAACGCATGTAAGGCTACAATTATGTACATATATCGGACAGATGTCTACCACGACAATCCGTATACATACATATGTATGTATGTATGAAGGTACACACATAGATTTTGTTTATTTTATAAATGTTTTCAATCACCATTTTTTAAAGTGTCATGACTTTTGAGTTTTAAGACTGTAATAAGCCAATTATAAAATACTAAGAACTACATACATACATATGCATATATGTACACACATATGTATATGATTTTAATCCGGTGAAAGAGAATAGGAGCTTGCTGTATTAAAATAAATGAAGAGTATATATAGTCCATACATACATATGTAGTAAATGTGGCAACACAGCTTGCCATCAAATGAAACACGAAATGAACAAACGAGATCACGAAACAAAGCGAAAATGTGAACATTAATAAATACACAAGATGGTTGTAAAATAAAAAGAAACAAAAAATGTTGCTCTTTAATGTTCTCATCTTAGGACTGTATGTTTTATTTCTTGATTTCGTTCTTTGCCAACGGAGCTGGATACTCTTAGTTTTTTATTAATTGAACAAACAAAATTACTATGTAATACATATAAAAGATTTTAAACTGTCGAAGAAAGCTCCCACATTTACAATAAAATACATAATAAATTTTCTAAATTTTTTATTAAATAAACCTAAATTTATTTATAGTTTTTAATGATTACATTGCTAAAAGAATAAACTTATTAACAATACAGTGATAATACTAATTCTAAATGTTATTATTTGAGCAGCCATTTTCCGTTGTAGAATCAGATGTGCTGGCGGGCAGAGAAGTTGACAAAATAGTCAACATTAGATCGGACATTTTGGCACGAAATTGTAAATTTTGCAGTTGACTCATAGACTTTACATACGGCAAAAAGCTGATTAAGAAATTACAGTCGGGATCTCGAATATCAACCAAAGCTTGGTTATGTGTGTTTATGCTATTCTGGGGCGGTTTTAAGGCCTCAGCATTTGGAGACGACGTTAAAATATTGAATATTAAATCGGACATTTTAGCGCGAAATTGTAGATTTTGAAACTGTGACATTGATTTTATGTGTGGCGAAAAACTGATGATAAAATTATTATCGGGATCGCCAATATCTAGAGGTGGTCTGGCATGCAGGCTATGCTCTTTTAATAAGTTTTGATCTGTTGTTTCGAGATCGTTTAAAAAGTTAGATCGTTCAGAGGATTCGTTGCGCTTTTGCTTAGGTGTTGAGCTCTTGTCCATAAGTCGTACTCTTTTTGATGTAGGTGATTTAAGAGAGTTTTCATTACGTAATTGTTTACCATGAGAACAATTACTCTCTCCCTGATCCAAAGGGTATATGTCAGCCTCGATTTCAATATCAGGCTCTATCTTTATGCACATATTGTCTACATCCTGAAACTGAGGATAAAGAGCATGTTTGCTAGATTCATTATCATTGGAAACTGATTTATCTTCACTGCCGTAACGATTTACAGTAAAAGGTCTCATTAATAGATCCTCTTTGTCGGAATCTTCCAAGAAATTTATTTGATAGCAAGAACTTTTTGGTTTTGTAATATAACATGGTGAATTATCGCCCTCGTTTAGAGAAGCATTACGTTTTACAGAATCGAATCTTCTTAGAGGAGGTGGGCCCAGAACATTTGACCATTGTGCGGGCATTTTACTGCGCTGATCAGCGTGATATAAGTGGCTAATTTCAGACTCAGAATTATCATTTGCATTCAAATTTGAGCCTTGATCGGAATCATTATCGTTTGATTTATAACCTTTAATACTACGTGGTTTTGTGCCCAGCTCAACAAATTGCATATGCTCAAAATATACCCACTTACTACCGTAATCTTTATTAGGATCATATTTACCCTTACGTATATCCCTATCAATACGATGCTGAGAACGTCTCATCTCAGTACGATAGGCATCACGTAAATGTTTCCATTTACCTTTACAAGCCTTCACGGTAACTGTAATGAACAAAAATAAATAAAGGCAAACAAACGTTAACTAATAGATACATATATTGATTTTTATAAATATAAACTCAGTTGAACTACCATCTGCTCCGACACCGCTGGCAACTTCTCTCCATAAATCTGCTATTTTTATTCTTGATCTCTCTATGCGTTGAAAATCCCACAGTGCAGGTCTCTTACGAATTTCAGCGATTAGACGAAACCTGTCCATTGCCTTTGATGGTTCTCGCAACACTAAACTATAATTTTCGTTCAAATTTAACGAATACACATTCTATGTGCATTCATTGGTACATACATATGTATGTATACAATAAACAACTTCTAAACAAAAAACAAAAAAAAACAACAACACATCCCCACTGAAACACAATAACAAAATACGAACAAAAGCGAACATGTACTCAAATTGTGCTGTTATAGATGGCACATTTTTTATATTTTCTTTTCATTACTCATTCTGTTTTTATGGCTGTACCGAAGTTACAGACAGTAATGCTATCTTGTTGAATTTTGTGCTGGAATTAGCGCTTTTTAACGCGCATAACAAATTGTATGCAGATTTAAATCGATAAAACAGTTACATATAATTTTTTTAATTTATGTATACATACATACATATGTAATGTAAAGTTTATTTTATTTATTCAATTTTTTATTCTAACACGTTCAATTTTGTATGTGATACAGCCAAACTATAGAAATAACTATTAAAAATAAGCAGGCTTTGCCTAAATTGCCATTTAAACTGAAACTCGTCATCTAGCAAATTGTTTGTCTGATACCGTCAGTTAAGTTTTAAATATTTTTGCTATTTTTTGAAAATGGTCTCTGTGTTTGTTCCCTATAAAAATCACAAAAGTACTACATAATGAGCTTTTTTAAACCCATTTCATCTTTTTGATCACATCGTTGTATTTCTACACGGTTTCTCTTCAGGCCCCACAATTAAAAAAAAACACAATAATTAAACACATACATATGTATGTATGTACATATGCATACATATATGTATACTTTGTAATTTATTATTGAAATTTGACTTACAAGTCGATAATAAAAACTAACTTTAAGTTGCATACACTAAACAAAAGGCTAATTCTTAGAATCTACTTTCTTATCCTTATTCATAGACTGCGACATAATATTCGACAACAAATCCTTAATTTTTGCACGAAATTGTAAGTTTTGCAACTTAGTAATATGCTTCATTTGCGGCAAAAAACTAACTAGGAAGTTATAATCGGAATCACCAACATTAAACATATCATTGAAATGTGTTGCATTCAATCGTGCCGATTTTATTTGATTATGCTCATCCTTTTCGACATCTTCCGCGAAATTCGCCTGATCATAAGTACGTTTAGTATACGACCTATGTGTTGCGGTATAATCAAATTTCACGGCGTCTGATGATTGTGTGTCATCATCTTCGGTATCCGGTAAATACACTTCTGGGTCTAGATCAAGCTCAGGTTCCATTTTAATATTGCCCATACTTTGCAATTTGACAAATTGCTCTGAGCCGTTATCATCGCTTTTATTTTCATTATCAGATGAATTGTCAGGTTTAGTGGGTCGTGACTGTTTCTTGTCATCAATAAATTTCATGTGTTCATAAAAAGCCCACTTACAGCTATAATCCTTATTAGTATCATATGTTTCATCCAATATATCTTTTTCGATGAGTGATTCTATCTTCTTAATTTCTTTTTGATAATTATTACGTAAAATTGTCCATTTATGCGTGCATTCTTCAACTGTAATTGTAGAAAATTGTAAAGTTAATAAATATATAATATCAAGTATAACTTTAGATTCATTCAATGTACCATCTGATCCCATTATGTCAGCCACATCTTTCCACATTTTTTGTACATTTGAACGTGATTTATATTCTTCGCTTTTCAAATCCCACAGTGCTGGTCTCTTTCGCACTTCAGCAATTAACTTTAATCTGTCAAATGATTTAATGTCCTTCATAAATTGCATGGCTTCAAAATAAGTCCACTTATTGCTATAGTCTTTGTTGGGATCATATGAGCCCTTCAACTTATCTTCATTTATGCGTAATTCAATGCCCTTAATTGCTCTCCGATATATCTTACATAAAACTGCCCAGGTATGCTGGCATGTTTTAACTGTAATTGTAGGAAATTATTAGCAATATGTGTATAAAGTATCAATTATAACAAGAAATTTAGATCAAATTGCATTACCGTCTGAACCCAAATAATTAGCCAGATCTTTCCACACTTTTAGTAAAGATAAACAGGATCTATGTTCTTCGCTTTGAATATCCCATAGAGCAGATCTCTTCTGTACTTCAGTAATTAACTTAAATTTGAATGATGAAGTCCGAAGTTTAATAGGACCTGATTTAATGTTCTTCATAAACTGCATGGGTTCAAAATAAACCCACTTACTTTTATAATCTTTGTTGGAATCTTTACGCTTTAAATTTTTCCGATATGTCTTACATAAATTCTCCCAGGTATTCTGGCATGTTTTAACTGTAATTGTGGGAAATTATGAAAACTATATTAAGTATCTGGTATAAATTTTATTACCATCTGACTCCATACTGACAGCCACATCCTTCCACACTTCGGGCACAGATAAACAGGATCTATGTTCTTCGCTTTTAACATCCCATAGTGCAGGTCTCTTTCGCATTTCAGCAATTAGCTTTAATTTGTCTAGGGTAATCGACATTATTCACTCAACTAAAATATAGCTTCGTTAAAATGTTATATTAAATCGGTCGTCGGCATACTAATAATACTCTATTTGTTTATTGTATTGTATATACAATACTCTCATACTCACATTTATCGTATATTATTGATTTTTTTATTAGGCAACAACCGTAACACGCACAAACCAACAGTAGGAAAGCTCGTGTGAGACTGACTGGTTTTATTTATTTTAGTACAATGCCTAAGCTATGTACGTGTAAGAGAGTTGCTCTTTGCGTATGACTATATTAAATACTACAAATATTATCACAGTACGGCAACAAAATCGAAATGTGTATAAATTAAAAGCAGCCCTTATGTTCTCATTCTCTATACATACATACATATGTATATGTACATACCAGCGTTGCCGTTTTGGTTAATTTTTTTTTCAGTGTGTAAATGTGTAATTTTTTTTGATTTTGGTCATTTTTATTGATAATAAAAAATATAAGAATATTTTATTTAGTAAATATCAAATTAGCATGACAAGTTTTAAAATTAAATTTGAAGAAATTTTTTAACGTATTTGTATATATGTATAAGAAGTTTTTTGTAAAAAATTTCAAAAATATTTCTAACAATTTTTACAAATTTGTAAAAGTTTTTAGTCAGTAAACAAACCTATTGTTATTAGCAATTTTTATATGTTTCTATTTTATTAAAACTTGAATTTTTTATAAATAAATGAATAAAAAAAAATTTGGTTAATTTTTCTCCAATTTGGTTATTTTTTATTTCAATGTTGGTTACAAATTTTCTTTGGTTGTGGCAACGCTGGTACATACATATGTACCTGTGTATGTGTTGTTTTTATCAGAGATGGTTGCTTGGAACTACTGTTGCATGGTGCAAATATACAAGGTGAGTGCAGTAGCCCAGCTGACTGACTTTGTTTACAATTTACTTATGTCAAAAGTAATACTTTTTCAAGTATTTTTGACAGTAGTACATTATTTTACACAAACAAAATGCCTGTTGTTTCTGTTTTGTATTGTATTTGTTGTCGATTTGCACTCACCTTGTATAGTTGCACCATGTACTGTTGTATATATTAAAATTATGTATTAACAGAATGGGAGTGTAATTTAATTTGTATAGTTAATAGGTCAGACCCTTAAATATGTCTAAAAAGTAAGAACAGGAACCCAAAATATCATATCTTCAGTAATTTTTCTATTTTATTGAAATAATTCTATTAATTAACATAAATACACCAGTCTTCCGCTGAACTTGCTTTATTCAATAAATAAATTTGTAGGTATATATCTATTTTAATTATTTGTTATTTAAATGTGTCTTAAGACTAAAATTAATTACCCTGCGACAGAGCATTCAACATCAAATCGGTAACTTTTGCACGAAACTGTAAGTTTTGCAACTCAGTAGTCTTTTTCATTTGCGGCAAAAAACTGACCAAGAAATTGTAGTCGGAATCGCCGACATGAATCATATCATTGGAATGTGTTACATCCAAATGCGCCGATTTCTTTAAGTTTGGCTCTTCATTTTCGGCATCTTTCACAAAATTCGCTTGATCGTGAGAGCGTTTAGTATACGTCCTATGAGTTCCGTTAGAATTAAATTTCACGTCGACTGATGATTGGGAGTCATCATCTTCGGTATCCGGAAAATACACTTCTGGATCTAGATCTAGCTCAGGTTCCATCTTAATATTGCTCATACCTTGCAATTTGACAAAATGCTCTGAGCCATTATCGTCGTTATTATTGCCATTATCTAATGAATTGTGAGGTTTAATGTGACGTGATTGTTTCTTCTCATCAATAAATTTCATGTGTTTATAAAAAAACCCACTTAGAGCTATAATCATTATTAGGATCATATGAACCATCCAACATATCTTCTTGTACGCGTAACTCTACTCCCTTAACTGCTTTTTGATAAGTATTACGTAAAATTATCCATTTATGCTTGCATTCATCAACTGTAATTGTAGAAAATTGTAATATATACATATGTATATATACTAAGTATAACTTAAGATCAATCTATGTCATTTAATATACCATCTGATCCCATAATGCCAGCTACATCTTTCCACATTTTCTGCACATCTAAATGTGATTTATATTCTTCGCTTTCAAAATCCCACAGTGCTGGTCTCTTTTGGACTTCAGCAATTAACGTTAATCTGTCAAATGAAGTACGAAGTTTAATATTACCTGATTTAATGTTCTTCATAAATTGCATCGGTTCAAAATAAGCCCATTTATTGTTATAGTCTTTGTTGGGATCATATGAGCCCTTCAACTTATCTGCATTTATGCGTAATTCCATGCGCTTAATTGCTGCCCGATATATCTGACATAATTTTGACCAGTTATGCTGGCATGTATTAACTGTAATTGTAGAAAGATATTAACAATACGTGTATTAATAATCAATCATAACTAGGAATTTAGATCAAATTACATTACCATCTGATCCCATGTTTTTAGCCAGATCTTTCCACACTTTGGATAAAGATAGACAGGTTCTATGTTCTTCGCTTTGAACATCCCATAGAGCAGGTCTCTTTCGTATTTCATCGATCAACTTAAATTTGTATGATGAAGTACGAAGTTTAATCGGACCTGATTTAATGTGCTTCATAAATTGCATGGATTCAAAATAAACCCACTTACTTTTATAATCTTTGTTGGAATCTTTACGCTTTAAAATTTTTCGATACGTCTTACATAAACCCTCCCAGTTATGTTGGCATGTTTTAACTGTAATTGCAGAAAATTATAAAAAATATAGTAAGTATCAAGTATAAATTTTATTACCATCTGACCCCAAACAGGCAGCCACATCCTTCCACACATCGGGCACAGATAAACAGGATCTATGATCTTCGCTTTTAACATCCCATAGTGCAGGTCTCTTTTGCATTTCAGCGATTAGCTTTAATTTGTCTCTGTTGATTGACATTATTCGCAACTAAACTATTGATTCGTTATAATGTTATATTAAATCGGTCATCGGCACACGAATAATACTCTATTTTTTGATTGGATACAAGTCTCTCATACTCACATTTATCGTATATATTAATTTTTTTTATTAGGCAACAACCGTTACACGCACAAACCAAGTGTATGAAAGCTCGTGTGAGACTGACTGGTTTTATTTATTTTAGTACAATGCCTGAGCTATGTACGTGTAAGAGAGTGGCTCAATTGAGAGCTCTTTGCGTTTGAATGTTTAAATACTACAAATCTCATCACAAAAGCAAAATCTGTATAAAAAAAAGCAGCCCTTATATTCTCATTCTCCATATATGTATATACATATGTACCTGTGTATTACAGAAAGTGTTGTTTTTATCAGAGATGGTTGATTGGAATTACTGTTGTGTATATTAAAATTATGTATTAACACTACGGGGGTGTACTATAATTTGTCCGTTATATGTCAAACACTTAAATGTGTCACAAAAGTAATAAGAGGAACCCAAAATATCATTTCTGCAGTATTTTTTGTATTTTATTACTTTTTTTGGTATTTTATTACTTTATTAAGTAAACTAGCTGACCGCCCCGGCTTCGCTCGGTATTTACTAATGATTGGTATTTCATACTTAAAAAAATGAGAAGTGAAAAGGAGGCTTTGGTGACAGTTCTTCAAGTTTCTTCCAAAAATGTCTCTTATTCAGAAAAATGAGAAGTGAAAAGGAGGCAGTAAAATTTAGTGCTTAAGTTTTCATTAAATTGTCTCATACTTAAAAAATGAGAAGTGAAAAGGAGGCAATATATTAAAAACTTAAAATTTCCGAGTTTTACCAGGAATTTTTTAATTTTTTTTTACAAACCATCTCATGAAAATTTTGAATAGAATAAAAAAAAAAGTCAACCAAATTCAGCCGTTCCACGTGATGCCATTACACACATGGACCATTTCATTTTTATATATGTATATAGATTTATATTTTAAATTATTTATTAATAAAATGTGCCTTAAGACTAAAATTAAGTATCTTACACTATATACTATGTACCCTGAAACGGACCATTCAACATCAAATCGGTAATTTTTGCACGAAACTATAATTTTTGTAACTTGGTAATATTTTCACGAAACTCTTAAGTTTTCCAGCAAGAAGTTGTAGTCGGAATCACCTACATGAATATCGTTTGAATGTGTTACATCCAAATGTGCCAATTGCTTCAAGTTTTGCTCTTCATTTTCTAAAATTTTCACAAAATTCGTTCCGCTAGAATTAAATTTTACGTCGACTGATGGTTGCGAGTCGTCATCTTTGTTATACGGTAAATACCCTTATTTTTCTAAATCAAGCTCAGCTTTCATCATATATTGCCCATTTGAAAAATTGATGTTAGTCATTATCGTCGCTATTATTATCATTATCAGATGAATTGTGAGGTTTAATGGGACGTGACTCTTTATTATCATCAATAAATTTCATGGGTTCATAAAAACCCCACTTACAGCTTTAGTTTTTATTAGCATCATATGAACCATCCAACATATCTGGTTCGATGCGTAATTCTATATACTCAACTTCTGCTCCAGAAGCATCACGTAAACGTTTCCATTTGCGCTGGCATTGATCAACCACAATTATATAAAAAAAATTAAATAAAGCGAGCTACATAGATCTTCCCACATTTTTTGAACGCCTAAACGAGATTTATGTTCTTTACTTTGAAGATCCCACAGTGCTGATCTCTTTCACATTTCTGGATAATTATATACGCTTAACTGTTTTCTTTCTTTCTATTTAGCAGTTTATTATTGTGTGTGCATTCAAGGTATTGATTGTTTTTTGCTGCCAGTGTCAGAGATGGAAAAGTAGAATTAATACTCTATTTATTTAAGAACTGTATTAACGAGAGATATGTATATTAGGATGGTGTATTATAATTTCTAGCTCTTACCGATAACCAACAAATGTAAAATAATTTTTTACATAAAAATATTCAGTCTACAAAAGATCTTACATATCTCTCTCATATTAAACTCAAAATTACGATAGTTTTTGCATTTTTTATTGTTTTCTTTTGTTTTGTCAAGTAAAATTCATATGTATAGGTATATTTTTAATAATTTGTTGTTGAAATTTGTGTTGAGGACTAAAATTAACAATCTAAAATGAAATGAACACGATTTAAACTAAGAATAATTTTTAGAATTTATATTCTGCGACAACGAAACAGAAATAGTATCGTTAGCTGTATCCTGCTCGATAGCATTCACCATCAAATTGGTAATATTTTCACGAAACTCTGAGTTTTCCAACTTAGTCATATTTTTCATTTGCGGCAATAAACTGACTAAGAAATTGTAGTCGGAATCGCCGACATGAACCATATCATTGGAATGTGTCATATTCAAACGTTCAGATTTTCTCAGATTATGCTCGTTATATATTTGATTGTTTGTGTCATCATCTTCGTCGGATAATTCATTGCATACATACACTTCTGTGTCCATTTCATCATCAGATTCGTCTACATATACCATATCATTAGAATGTGCTTTAGCCAAACGTGCTGATTTTCTCAGATTAAGCTCAACCTTTTCTAGATCTTCCGCAAAATCGGTCTGAGTGTAAGAACGTTTCTTTTTAATATTGTCCATATTATGCAATTTAGAAAATTGTTCTGAGTCATTATCGTCACTATGATTGTCATTATTTGGCTTTGAAATGCCTTCAACAAACTTCATGTGTTCATAGAAAGCCCACTTACAGCTATAAACATTGTTTGGATCATATGAACCATTCAACATATCTGCTTCGACACGCTCCTCTAATTTATTAACTTCAGCTTTAAAAGCACTCCGTAAATGTTTCCATTTACGCTTGCATTCATCAACTGTAATTATATAAACTATTTCAAATATGTATATATTTATTATAAATATCGAACTGTATTACCATCTAATCCCATAGTGTGTGCCAGATCTTTCCAATGTTTTTGCACATTTGAACGCGATTTACGTTCTTCGCTCTGATTATCCCACAGCGCTGGTCTCTTTTTAATTTCAGTGATTAACTTTAATCTGTCAGACGAAGTGCGAAGTTTAATCAGTCCCGATTTAATATCCTTCATAAAATGCATGGCTTCAAAATAAACCGATTTAATGGTGTAGTTTTTGTTGGGATCATATGAGCCGCACAACTTGTCTTTTTTTATGCGTGACTCTACACGTTTAACTGATTTCCGATACATGTTACATAAATTTACCCAGTTTTGCTGGCATTTATTAACTGTAATTGTAAAAAATTTTTTTTATACATTAACTATCAAGTATTACTTGGAAGTTAGATCAATTAAATTACCATCTGATCCCATACTGTCAGCCAGATTTTTCCACACTTCTGCCACAGATAAACAAGAGCTATGTTCTTCGCTTTGAACATCCCAAAGTTCAGGTCTCTTTCGAATTTCAACAATCAACTTTAATTTGTCTATGGAGTTTGACATTTCTCGCTCAACTAAGCTATAGTTTCGTTAAAATGTAATATTAAATCAGAGTTGCCAGAAAATCAATTTCAAAATACGATAAAACTTGAAAAACTAAGTGCTAAAATGTTCGACAGAAGACAAAATAAGTGCTAATTTTTTCAATGTAACAATACAATTTTTATTTCAAATGTGACAAATATAAATTATAGTTTTTTCTAATTTTGTTCATAACAATTGTTGACTTGTTGTAATAGATTACATTTCATACATATATTAATTCAAAAATTTCCGTGTTCATTTACTTGCCACACCGAAAAAAATTTTGTTGAAATATTAGTAAAAGTTATTTCTCCAAAAGTATTTTTTGGAGTGAAATGCATAATTTTTAAAAATTTCAATGCGTTTTTGAGAAACAAAATGCTAAATCTAGCACTGAAAGTGCTAAAATGGCAACACTGTATTAAATCGGTCATCGGCACACGAATAATACTCTATTTTTTTTGATTGTATACAAGACTCTCATACTCACATTTATCGTATATATTGATTTTTTTTATTAGGCAACAACCGTAACACGCACAAACCAAGTGTATGAAAGCTCGTATGAGACTGACTGGTTTTATTTATTTTAGTATAATGCCTGAGCTATGTACGTGTAAGAGAGTGGCTCAATTGAGAGCTCTTTGCGTATGACTGTATTAAATACTACAAATATCATCACAGCTCGGCAACAAAAGCAAAATCTGTACAAAATAAAAAGCAGCCCTTATGTTCTCATTCTCTTATACATATGTACCTGTGTATTACATTATGTGTTGTTTTTATCAGAGATGGTTGCTTGGAATTACTGTTGTGTATATTATAATTATGGGAACAAGTCGATTTTAGTGACTTTGCTCAAAAAAAATCATTAAATAGGGCTTTTAGAGGAGATGAAAGCAAAAAAAATTTGTTGGCGGTTACGCCTATTTTCGAGGGGGCGGGCCCGTAAAGTTTAAAATATATAGGCCTATGTATATCTCGGGAACTACTGGGTATCTGATAATTTGTAATACAGTAAGGTATTAAAAATACCTTTCCAACGATATATATATAATAAAATATGGACCGAATATAGGTTAAATCCGAAAAGAATATTTTTGGACCCGAATTTTTTTTTTAATATCTAAAAAAATAAAAAAAAATATCTATATAAGTTTTATTTTAGTTTATTAATATAAATAGCCAAGACATTAAGCTTTAATTTAAGGTATCATATGTGTCTGTAGGTACTATAATCATAGAATTATAAGATGTGAAGAATTAAAAAAACACATTTTTTCAAAATTTTGTATGCAGGATAGGATTTTTCCTCTATGGTATACAGAATACCCGCTTCGTATTGTACAAATTTCCTGTATTGGCGGCCTACGGCCGGGCGGAATGATTTTCTCCTTTATCCATGGTATACAGAACATCGGCTTTGCATAGTATTGCCGGCCGGGCTGAAGGATTTTCTACTCTATGGTATACAGAACACCGGCTTCGCATAGTACAGATTGTATTTTTTAGGGTGAAATGTCATAATCTTTCTTTAATATATTCGGATGTATATTACATACATGGTCATGTTATACCTTAAATTAAAGCTTAATTTCTTGACTTAAAAATATTGTAATTTATCTACTTAGGCCGCGTTTTCACTATGTCATTTTTGTTGTAATTCGGATCAAAAAATAATTTTGCAAAATTTATCAATAGGTGGTCCATATAAATAGGTCACGTTACATATCGTTGGAAAGGTCTTTAAAATACCTATTATTTGATATACAGTGAAGCTCGGTATTCGCGACTACCCATTATCGCGACGGCTTGATTTTTTAAATTGCAGGTTCTATAATCGCGACAATTTACGAACAACGGGTTCTATTTTCGCGACTTTTATGTGTTTTCTTTAAATTTGATTACAATGTCTGTAATCAAAAAAGGTGAATTCCCGTCTTTTGGTTTATTAACCTTTTGGATGATTTTGATCGTGAATTTTGTCAGTTTATTCGTGTCATTTGTTGTGTAAATACATTTCTTGATATGGGAAAAGTTCAACATATTTTAAAACCAACGATTTTTTAAAAATTAGATATTTTAAAAAAATTTAAAAGTGGAGATTCCATAAATTCAATTTGCATGAATTACAAGTTGCATAAATCTTTGGTTTACCGCATTATAAAGCAAAAAAATCCATTAAAATGCATCGATAAACATATGCATGCAATGGGCTTTGGAAAATGATAAGCCGACAACTGCACTATATGAAGTACGTGATTCAGCTGTTATTTTAAAAAATAATTTGCCAAAAAAGCAATTTCTTTAACAATCTTTAAAATGTAAATATGTATATCAATAAAAACAACTTTAATTTTAAAAATTACAGACAATTTTTTAATAAAATTTTGTTATCGCGAAAATTCAGTTTTGGCGACTGGCTTGGGGCCAAATTACCGCATTCGAAATCAAGTAAAATTTATCGTAAGTTTCTTATTTGAGATTATGGCATTTGATATCGAGCAAGAAATTTAGTACATTTTATCATAATTTCGATATCGAAATCATTTTTCGATTCGATAGCTCATTCGATCACGAATGCGGTAATTTGGCCCCTGGTTTTTAATTAGTCGCGAATACCGAGCTTGCACTGTATATATCGTCTAATAAAAAAAATGTGGTTTTCAATATATAGCTAAATATATTACAATCTTTGAAGACCCGCCCACTCGAAAATAGGCATGACCGCCTCAATTTTTTCTTTATTTTAATCAGAATTTAAAAAAAGTCACTAAAAACGACTTAAGCCAAATTATGTATTAACAGAACGGGGGTGTATTATAATTTGTATAGTGAATATGTCAAACACTTAAATGTGTCACAAAAGTAATAAGAGGAACGCAAAATTTTGTATTTTATTACTTTTTTTAGTATTTTATTACTTTATTAAGTAAACTAGCTGACCGCCCCGGCTTCACTCGGTATTTACTAATGATTGGTATTTCATATCATTTCATACTTAAAAAAATGAGAAGTGAAAAGGAGGCTTTGGTGACAGTTCTTCAAGTTTCTTCCAAAAATGTCTCTTATACAGAAAAATGAGAAGTGAAAAAAAGGCAGTAAAATTTAGTGCTTAAGTTTTCATTAAATTGTCTCATACTTAAAAAAATGAGAAGTGAAAAGGAGGCAATATATTAAAAACTTAAAATTTCCGAGTTTTACCAGGAATTTTTTAATTTTTTTTTACAAACCATCTCATGAAAATTTTGAATAGAATAAAAAAAAAAGTCAACCAAATTCAACCGTTCTCACGTGATGCCATTACACACATGGGCCATTTCATTTTTATATATGTATATAGATTTATATTTTAAATTATTTATTAATAAAATGTGCCTTAAGACTAAAATTAAGTATCTTACACTATATACTATGTACCCTGAAACGGACCATCCAACATCAAATCGGTAATTTTTGCACGAAACTATAATTTTTGTAACTTGGTAATATTTTCACGAAACTCTTAAGTTTTCCAGCAAGAAGTTGTAGTCGGAATCACCTACATGAATCATATCGTTTGAATGTGTTACATCCAAATGTGCCAAGCTTCAAGTTTTGCTCTTCATTTTCTAAAATTTTCACAAAATTCGTTCCGCTAGAATTAAATTTTACGTCGACTGATGGTTGCGAGTCGTCATCTTTGTTATACGGTAAATACCCTTATTTTTCTAAATCAAGCTCAGCTTTCATCATATATTGCCCATTTGAAAAATTGATGTTAGTCATTATCGTCGCTATTATTATCATTATCAGATGAATTGTGAGGTTTAATGGGACGTGACTCTTTATTATCATCAATAAATTTCATGGGTTCATAAAAACCCCACTTACAGCTTTAGTTTTTATTAGCATCATATGAACCATCCAACATATCTGGTTCGATGCGTAATTCTATATACTCAACTTCTGCTCCAGAAGCATCACGTAAACGTTTCCATTTGCGCTGGCATTGATCAACCACAATTATATAAAAAAAATTAAATAAAGCGAGCTACATAGATCTTCCCACATTTTTTGAACGCCTAAACGAGATTTATGTTCTTTACTTTGAAGATCCCACAGTGCTGATCTCTTTCACATTTCTGGATAATTATATACGCTTAACTGTTTTCTTTCTTTCTATTTAGCAGTTTATTATTGTGTGTGCATTCAAGGTATTGATTGTTTTTTGCTGCCAGTGTCAGAGATGGAAAAGTAGAATTAATACTCTATTTATTTAAGAACTGTATTAACGAGAGATATGTATATTAGGATGGTGTATTATAATTTCTATGTGTAAAGCTCTTACCGATAACCAACAAATGTAAAATAATTTTTTACATAAAAATATTCAGTCTACAAAAGATCTTACATATCTCTCTCATATTAAACTCAAAATTACGATAGTTTTTGCATTTTTTATTGTTTTCTTTTGTTTTGTCAAGTAAAATTCATATGTATAGGTATATTTTTAATAATTTGTTGTTGAAATTTGTGTTGAGGACTAAAATTAACAATCTAAAATGAAATGAACACTATTTAAACTAAGAATAATTTTTAGAATTTATATTCTGCGACAACGAAACAGAAATAGTATCGTTAGCTGTATCCTGCTCGATAGCATTCACCATCAAATTGGTAATATTTTCACGAAACTCTGAGTTTTCCAACTTAGTCATATTTTTCATTTGCGGCAATAAACTGACTAAGAAATTGTAGTCGGAATCGCCGACATGAACCATATCATTGGAATGTGTCATATTCAAACGTTCAGATTTTCTCAGATTATGCTCGTTATATATTTGATTGTTTGTGTCATCATCTTCGTCGGATAATTCATTGCATACATACACCTCTGTGTCCATTTCATCATCAGATTCGTCTACATACAGCATATCATTAGAATGTGCTTTAGCCAAACGTGCTGATTTTCTCAGATTAAGCTCAACCTCTTCTAGATCTGCCGCAAAATCGGTCTGAGAGTAAGAACGTTTCTTTTTAATATTGTCCATATTATGCAATTTAAAAAATTGGTCTGAGTCATTATCGTCACTATGATTGTCATTATTTGGCTTTGAAATGCCTTCAACAAACTTCATGTGTTCATAGAAAGCCCACTTACAGCTATAAACATTGTTTGGATCATATGAACCATTCAACATATCTGCTTCGACACGTTCCTCTAATTTATTAACTTCAGCTTTAAAAGCCCTCCGTAAATGTTTCCATTTACGCTTGCATTCATCAACTGTAATTGTAAAAATTATTTCAAATATGTATATATTTATTAGAAATATCGAACTGTATTACCATCTAATCCCATAGTGTGTGCCAGATCTTTCCAATTTTTCTGCACATTTAGAGGCGATATACGTTCTTCGCTCTGATTATCCCACAGCGCTGGTCTCTTTCGAATTTCAGTGATTAACTTTAATCTGTCAGACGAAGTACGAAGTTCTTCTTCTTTAATCTTCATAAAATGCATGGCTTCAAAATAAACCGATTTAATGGTGTAGTTTTTGTTGGGATCATATGAGCCGCACAACTTATCATCTTTTATGCGCAACTCTATGCGATTAGCTTCTTTTCGATAAGCATTCCGTAAGGTTTTCCATTTACGCTTGCAGCTTTCAACTGTATTTGTAGGGCATTGTTCAAAATATATTTAGTGTTAAGTATAATTTGGAATTTCGATCAAACTATATTACCATCTGATCCCATAGTGCGAGCTAAATCTTTCCACGTTTCTTGAACATTTATACGGGATTTATATTGTTCGTTATGAAAATCCCACAATATTGGTCTCTTTCCTATTTCAGCAATTAACTTTAATCTGTCAGATGAATTACGTGGTTTAATCGGACCTCCTTTAGAGTCCTTCATAAATTGCATGGCTTTAAAAAAAGGCCATTTACTGCTATAGTCATTGTTGGGATCATATAAACCTTCCAACTTGTCGTGTTTGATGCGCAACTCTATACGCCTAACAATTAACCGATATACTTTAACTAACTGTGTCCAGTTTTTCTGGCATGTGACCGCTGTAATTGGTTGAAATTATTACAAATATATTTAGTATCAAGTTTAACTTAGAATTAAGCTCAAACTATAATACCATCTGATCCCGTACTGGCAGCTAGATCTTGCCACACTTCTGCCACAGATAAACATGATTTATGTTCTTCGCTTTGAAAATCCCATAGTTCAGGTCTCTTTCGCATTTCAGCAATTAACTTTAATTTGTCTATGGCGTTTGACATTTCTCGCTTAACTAAGCTATAGTTTCGTTAAAATGTAATATTAAATCAGTGTTGCCAGATAATGAAGTTTACAATATGCTAAAACTTGAAAAACTAAGTGCTAAAATGTTCTACAGAAAAAAAAATATGTGCTAAATTTTTTCAATTTAACAATACAATTTTTATTTCAAATGTTACAAATATAAATTATATTTTTTTCTAATTTTGTTCATAACAATTGTTGACTTGTTTTAAAAGATTACATTTCATACATATATTAATTCAAAAATGTCCGTGTTCATTTACTGACTACACCGAAAAAAATTTAGTTAAAATATTAGTAAAAGTTTTTTTTTATATCTCCAAAAGTATTTGTTGGAGTGAAATGGTAAAAAATGTTTCGAGAAAAAATTATGCTAAAAATTTCAATGCATTTTCGAGAAACAAAATGCTAAATCTAGCACTGAAAGTGCTAAAATGGCAATACTGTATTAAATCGGTCATCGGCACAGTGATGTTAGATATTTTTTTCGAATTATCGTCAAAATTTGAAAAAAAAAAATCGTCATTAGTTTGAAAAAAAAACCGTCAAAAAATCGTCATATAAAAACATCGTTTTTTTATGAACACAAAACATAAAAAGATATTAAGTATAAAATGATACAAAACAAAAAAAATTATAATTTTTAATACTTATACATCCAAATGTAATATGTAGATATTAACATTTAAAATAAACTTTGCATACATATGTATTTCACGAACTCTATATTGTTGAAAATATTAGCATTATAACATTCTAAAGAATTATTTGTTAAAAAATCTTGTGATAGCAAAATTCCTTCCAGAGTTTTTGTTTCTAACCGATTTCTAATCTTAGTTTTGTTAAGATTTATTTGGCTAAATTATCTTTCAACGTTAGCTGATGAATTGGGTAGGGCCATTAAATTATTCACTAGCTCACATATATTGGGAAATGCATGTTTAGTATTTGGTAACCTTATTACATTATATTTTTTCCAAAACACGTTTATATTTAGGGAACTTTCATCAATATCAACAAACCTTAGTTCCCTTAATTCATTTTCTATGACTTGATATTTATCTTTGGACACTAAATTAGGAAAGCTTTTCAATAAGGGAATAATATTCACCCCTATCGTGAATAAAAATTCCACATAAAATTTGTTGTCTTTTTACATTTTTCCTATTAAAATTCAATGTTAAAAAATAAAAGGGAACAAATTTCATATGGGATTTTTATTCGCGATAGGGGTGATTAACATTTTTATTTAAAATCATCGAGGGTGAAATTAACTTTAAGTTTCGCATCATAGTGTCATCAATATCAAATCTTTTTTTATTTAATAACATAATTCAATAGATACACAATTATCAACAAATTCATTATAAATTTTACTATCAACTTTACAATCTGTCATCTTTTCTTTAACATATACACCAAGGTATATGTATTTCATCGCTTTTAAGATGATTTTTATAGTCTCCAAAATTAATTTGATTTTAACTGCAATTAGTTATACCTACAATCCTCTTTAACAAAATTTAATAACATATTTTTAAAAAGTTTTGTCATTTCTGAATGCATATTGTGAATTTGAATTTCTTCGCTTTGAAAAACTTTGCTTATATTATTAATGAAATTTAGAACATAAAAATAAAGTTCGTTAATGGCATTTAAGTTCAATAATATATCTTTCGAATTATCAATATCATCGATATTGGCAGGAAAAGAAAAATATATTTTTAGTGGCTTATATAATTCCTAAATGCTTGCTACTACTGACTCTAACGAAAACCACCTTGTTTGGGATGGATGAAGCACCTTTTTGGATTGAGTTCTAAGAAAAATTGATTATTTCGTTTTGGACTATTGTTAATACATAATACGAAAACGGTTTGTATATATAGTAGTCTCTTCCTGCTCTTAGTGTTTAACGTACTTACATTATCATTCTTGTTTGCCTATACAATGTAGAGTCTACATACCTATACAAACTAAGAAAAAGCTTTACTTGCCAGATTGAAGTGTTATAAAATTGATGCCAGATTAAAGTTTAGAGTAAATTTATTCACGGGATTAAATCGTCAAAACTTAAGTGACTATTAAAAATCGTCATTTTGGTAAATTCATCGAAAAAAATTGTCAAAATGACGTAAAATCGTAACATCCCTGCATCGGCACACGAATAATACTCTATTTTTTGATTGTATACAAGACTCTCATACTCACATTTATCGTATATATTGATTTTTTTTATTGGGCAACAACCGTAACACGCACAAACCAAGTGTATGAATACTCGTGTGAGACTGACTGGTTTTATTTATTTTAGTACAATGCCTAAACTATGTACGTGTAAGAGAGTTACTCTTTGCGTATGACTGTATTAAATACTACAAATATCATCACAGCTCGGCAACAAAAGCAAAATCTGTATAAAAAAAGCAGCCCTTATGTTCTCATTCTTTTATACATATGTACATACATATGTACCTGTGTATTACAAAAAGTGTTGTTTTTTCAGAAATGGTTGCTTTGAATTACTCTTGTGTACAGAGCTGCCAGAAGTAAAATTTCACCTTATTTTTTAAGATTTGTTAACGGAAAAGAGATTTTAAGATTTTTTCACCAAAAAAAGATTTTTGTTTTGTCTAGACGAAAGTTAGGTTCAATTAAAAACAACCTGTTTTGTACTACCTTTTTCCAAAAATAAGATATTTTTCTTCAAACTTTTTTTTTGGTGAAATTAAGATTTTTTGTTGAAAATTTCTGGCAGCCCTGGTTGTGTTTATTAAAATTTTGTATTAACAGAATGGGGGTGTATTATAATTTTTATAGTGAATAAATGTGTCACAAAAGTAAGAAGAGGAACCCAAAATATCATTTCTGCAGTGTTATTTGTATTTTATTACTTTTTTAATATTTTATTACTTTATTAAGTAAATTTATATTTTAAATTATTTATTTAATAATTAAATTAGTCTTACAAACATCATCATAAAACAACTACACAAACAAAAAAACTCAACAAAAGCAAAATGTGTATAAAGTAAATGCTCTTTTTACTCTCTCTCTCTCCCTCTCTATTTAGCAGTTTATAAAAGTAGTGTGTGTAACAGTGATGTAAAAAACAAAAAGAGTACTTTTGCAACATTTTGGTACTTTTTAGGAAAAATATATTTTTATTCAAAAATAAAATTATTTGTATTTGTATTGTCTATTAATTTTAAACTAATTCAAAAATAAAATTAATTCAGTTTAATAAAAAAAAACTTATAACAACAAATTAAAATTTAATTCATTTTTATGTAAAAATATATGTTTAAAATTTTTTTATTTGTTGTGGGTTAAGATAATACACATATGAGCAGGTCTGCATTATGTTAGTGTTAATGCCATATCATTAATAGATCTTTCACCAATATATTTGAAGTTTGCAAACTCATATGATACACAAAAAATCTCAAACAAGAAATGAGAATTACAAAAATGTACGAAACATAAAAAATTAATAAAACTACATTGAAATTGGTTGCTTGAACAACATAAAACACCTTTGGCAAACAAACGCACACTAATAACATGAATAACGAATTTTTGCATTCCTTATGTTATTGTTTTGAAACCAATGTTGTCAATGATTATAAAAATAGTAACGCTGTATTTCTAAACAGGGAACAAAGCAAAACAAACAGGGAGTATTAAATATGATGTGTGCGTACTGTGGTATTTTTGTTGTGAAAAAGTACTGAAAATAGTACAATACTATTGAATTTTTCATCACTGGTATGTATTCAAGTTATTGGTTGTTTTTAGTTGTCAGAGTTGGATGTTTAGAAGCACTATTATATTTAGAAAAATTATGTATTATGTTTTTTAGTTAGTATAACAAATGGACATTTTACGGATGTAACAATATTATCTCTTCGATACAAAAATTCATATAGCGGATTTTTTTTACAATTTTTTGCAAAAAAAAAAAAAAAAAAATATAATAAATATTTTTCTCGTAAAAAGCTCAAAATTACGAAATTGTTTACAACCATTTTGAAAAATATTGTGGACATTTACCAAAGGAGAACTGAAAACCAAATTAAAAATGTATTTCAGATATATTCCTTATTCGGCATATCAATAAGACACTCTAACAAAAAGATGCAAAATTAAAACAAAATATGTACATATAATATATATTTTTAGTCATTTATTATTGAAAAGTGTATTAAAGACTGATATTAAGATATTAAAATTAAGGTTCATACGCCCGTTAAACTAAAATTTATTTTAAAAATTTTAATTCTGCGATGACGAGACAGACACTTTATCGTTAACAGTAGACTTTATATTCAACATCAAATTGGTCATTTTTGCACGAACCTGTGTGTTTTGCAACACTGACATCTTCTTCATTCGTGGCAAAAAACTGACCAAGAAGGTATAGTCGGAATCGTGAACATTAACCATTTCATTGGAACGTAATTTATCCATTCGTGCAAATTTTTTTAAGTTTTGTTCTTCCTTTTCGATACCTTTCATTAAGTTGGCCTGATCGCCAGAACGTTTGGCATACATCCTACTTGTAGACGTTGGTTTGTCATCAGCTTGCTCTTGGTTTCGTGGAGAATTTTGTCCGCTAAGTTTTAATTTTGTGTCTAAAGTTGATTGTTGCATTCTATCGGCTTCGTTTTCACTATATATTTGATTGCTTGTATCATCATCTTCGTCGGATACTTCATTGCATACGTACATTTCTGTGTCCATTACATCAGATTCCAAATCACTATTGCCGACATTATAAGATTGGGAAACTTCATTATCGTCACTATTACTGTTATTAGAAGATAAATTACGATTTTTCTTTTTAATGTCCTCAATCATTTTCATGGGTCCAAAAAATACCCAGTTACTGCCATAGTCATTGTTGGGATCATATGAACCTTTCAACTTATCTTGTTTAATGCGCAACTCTATGCGATTAGCTTCTTCTCGATAAGCATTCCGTAAGGTTTTCCATTTACGCTTGCAGCTTTCAACTGTAATTGTAGGGCATTGTTCAAAATATATTTAGTGTTAAGTATAATTTGGAATTTCGATCAAACTATATTACCATCTGATCCCATAGTGCGAGCTAAATCTTTCCACGTTTCTTGAACATTTATACGGGATTTATATTGTTCGTTATGAAAATCCCACAATGCTGGTTTCTTTCCTATTTCAGCAATTAACTTTAATCTGTCAGATGAATTACGGGGTTTAATCGGACCTCCTTTAGAGTCCTTCATAAATTGCATGGCTTTAAAAAAAGGCCATTTACTGCTATAGTCATTCTTGGGATCATATAAACCTTTCAACTTGTCGAGTTTGATGCGAAACTCTATACGCCTAACATTTAACCGATATACCTTAATTAACTGTGTCCAGTTTTTCTGGCATGTGGCCGCTGTAATTGTTTGAAATTATTACAAATATATTTAGTATTAAGCTAACTTAATATTAAGCTCAAACTAAAATACCATCTGATCCCGTACTGGCAGCTAGCTCTTCCCACACTTCTGCCACAGATGAACATGATTTATGT
This sequence comes from Bellardia bayeri, assembly GCA_950370525.1. Taxonomy (NCBI): domain Eukaryota; kingdom Metazoa; phylum Arthropoda; class Insecta; order Diptera; family Calliphoridae; genus Bellardia; species Bellardia bayeri. Next base: position 75,907,869 of record OX493267.1, read on the forward strand.
TCTTCGCTCTGAAAATCCCAAAGTTCAGGTCTCTTTCGCATTTCAGAAATTAACTTTAATTTGTCAGGCGAAGCACAAAGTTTAGCTGGTTTAATGTCCTTTATAAATTCCATGGCATCAAAATATTCCCAACTACTGATATAGAGTCTATTGGGATCATATTTGCCGTTTAACTTATCTTTTTTCAAGCGTGACGCCCAACGATTAACTGTTTTCCGATATTTCTTACACAAAGTTGCCCAGTTTTGCTGACATTTACCAACTGTAATTGTAAAAAATATGTTTAGTATCAAATATATCTTAGAAATTATAACAAAATAATTTACCATCTGTTCCCATAATGGCAGCCACTTCTTTCCACACTTCTGCCACAGATGAACAGGATATATATTCCTCACTTTCAAAATCCCATAGTGCAGGTCTCTTACGTATTTCAGCAATTAACTTGTCCATGGCGTTTGACATTTCTCGCTCAACTAAAATATAGTTTCGTTAAAATTTTATATTAAATACACAACAAACATCATCACAACATAACAACAACAAACGAAATTGCTCAATAAAAGCGAAATGTGTATAAACAGAATAGCTGCTCCTCTCTGCTCTCTTCATCGATAGATCTGTGTATTCAGGTTTGTGTGTGTAGTGACTACACTGTAGTCCTATTATTGATGGTCAGAGCTGTATGTTGCTATTACTTATTATACTGCATATTTTAACATACATAATTACTGTAGGGAGATGCTTGAGATGGAAAAAATAAACTATTTGTATGAAACAAAATTACAGACTATCAAATTTCAAATACACCCAAGTCTTGTTTTACACGGTTTCTTTTTACACGAATTTGAAGTTACACGCATAGCTTCCAGATTTGACGATTTTTTTTTCAAAAATAGCAAAGTGACGATTTTTTCATTGAAAGTGACGATTTTCTGAATTATTAAAATTTTCTTGTTTGTTTTTTTGTTTTATTAATTGTTTTGTTACCAAATTCTCTCTTTTTTGAAGACAACAACTATTTTTCTCATTTAATAACATGACATATTTCAAAAACAAAACTAAATGATAGTGATGTTTTCTTAATTAAAGCCAACTGTTGAGTTTAAGAATAATAATTCTATATAATATTATGAGTCAGGATGAAATTACTTATTTTATTGGTAAATATAAAAATTTAAATGCTGAATTCCATGAATTAAAATTTTTAGAGGAAACAATTTCTGAACTTCAACGGAGAAGTTCTAAAGAAACTTCTCATATTTTAACAAAACGTTGAAAGACGTTTAACAAAAATACGGAATTCTTTGAAAATAAGTATTTACTGTATATATATGTTGGATGAATTGGATTTTTTACTCAAAATATTATTTAAAATTTAATAAAATTCAGATTTATAGTGTAAGATATCATTTATTACAACATTATATTTTTTGTGATTTAATATTTAAATAGTTAAAATTTATGTATTGTACAAGAGACTATATAAACTTGAATTTGACGATTTTTAAAATTCCACGGTTGACACGGTTGAAAAAAAATTTTTAAAAAATTTTAATCTAGTACGGTTTCAAAATCACTGTCTTGTTTGTTTGTTTTTACCACACTGGCACCATTACTGAAATTACATACATAGTAGTAACTGGGATATCCCCTTATTCGATAACTCTTACCTACACATTTTGTTCGCATGTTTTATTTTATTCTCATTTTTCTGTTCTTAATTCTGGATTAACAGATTTCTTTTGTTTTTTGCTTGCTCTACCAATTTTTCACCTGTATGAATTATGTATTTTAAGTTTTAATGCTCAATAAAATGCCATATGAACATGCAATTTCTATGCATATCTGAAATTTTATAGTTTTCAACATTTTTTACACGGTTTTTTAAAGTAAATATAGTTCTTTATTTCATCTTACACGGTTTTCAGATGACATGGAACGTATTCCCAATTTTACTATAGGAAACGCCTCTTTTTTACACGGATTTCTGAGTAACGTATCTACCGTGTAAAAAAGAGTTGGGTGTAGTTCAAAATTACGAATAAACAAATAAGAAGTTTTGCGAAATAAACTTTATATATTATTGGTAAGAAATTTATACACCAATTTGAAAAAAAATTGAGCGACTTTTTTTAAATTTTATTGCTATCCAGATTTTTGATCTCTGGTAGAAAACTAAACTAATTTAACATCAATACTCATCGTTTGAGTGCTATTCCAACAAACTTGTATTAAACGGTAATCTAATATTCAACTCCATAATAAAAATTCGTATTTTTTTCTTTTTCAAACATACATACATATGTATATATTTAATAATTTATTGTTGAAAATTTCTAATTACATTAGTTGTTAGACTGTAATATAATATCTGACATCAAATCGGTCATCTTTGCACGAAATTTTAAGTTTTGCAACTCATTCATTTTTTTCATTTGAGGCAAAACTTCCTTTATCTAAACGTGCGGACTTCATCAAAATATGATCCTGCTTTTCATGATCTGCCGAGATGTTCACCTGATCGTAAGATCATTTGACTGTTAAGCATAGTACTCTAAATGTATGTATGGCAACATTATTTTTTCACAGCGAAATAGTTAAAGTAGCAATTGTTTCACGTGGAATTTTTATCCAAAAGCTTTTCTGTCGCAACAACAATATCTATTACTTGTTGTTCTGCTGCACAACCGGCTAGTAATATTTGCTTATTCATTTTTATTTAAAGATTTCGATTCAACACAGATTTTTTAATATATTAACTTTTATTTATTTTCGATTTAAATTCACAAAAAAGCAAAACATATGTGTTTTGTTTACATAAGTAAAACAATGTGGCGTACTTTCAATTAAAAAAAACATCAAATTATGTAAATTCGCGTGATAGGCAACATTGGCTATACGTCAAATTTTCCGTATGAAATAATTACCCCCTGGCCCATGATGTCGAACGATAACGTTCGCTTAGATAAGAGTTAAGACACAAACTTGATTGTGGAATAAACAAACTTGATTGAGTAAAAAATAGATACGATAAAAAGTTTGTTTCTTAAGTATTATCTAAGCGAACGTTATCGTTCGACATCGTGGGCCAGGCGGTTAATGTTGCTCAACATTTTTCCCAAATTTGAACAGAGTACTAGGCTTTAGTATCAACATCGTCGGGTAAATAAACTTCTGGATCTAAATCAAGCTCAGGTTCTTTCTTAATATTTTCCATATTATGAAATTGTCTGCTAATCACTTGACTGTCAGTGTCATCATCGTTATGTAAATATTAATATAATGAAAATGTGTCTGAGTCATTGGAATTTAAATGAAATGTTATTACCATCTGATCCCGTACTGGCAGCCAGATATTTCCACACTTCTGTTTTTCGTATCCCATAGTGCAGGTCTTTTTCGTATTTCAGCGATTAACTTGAATCTGCCCATAACGTTGGACATTTCTCGCTCAACTACTACAGCTATCTGCAAACATCATTACAAAACCATACTAAACGAAAAACTCAACGAAAGCAAAATTACACACAACAAAGTAGTTGCTCTCATTTTCTCTCTCTCTTCTTCTCTATTTAGCTGTTAATTCAGGTATTCATGTTTGTTTTTTAGTTTGTATAATAAATGGAAATTTTACAGATGTAGCAATATTATCTCTTCAATACAAAAATTCCTATAGCGGATTTTTTTTTCAAATTTTTACAAAAAAAAAAAAATATAATAAATAATTTCCTTGCAGAAAGCTCAAATTTCGAAATTGTTGGAAAAATATTGTGAAACTTCATCCTTAGGGAACTGAGAACAAAAAAAAAATTATTTCACATATAGGTATTCCTTATTCTTCCCATCAATAAGACACTATAACAAAAACTATAACAAATTAAAACAAAATATGTATGTAGAATATATATTTTTAGCCATTTATTATTAAAAGGTGTATTAATGATTGATATTAACATGTTAAAAATAAGGTTAAGTTTTAGAATTTTAATTCGGTGATGAAGAGGCAAACACTTTATAGTTTACCGTGGACTTCAACCTTATATTCAACATCAAATTGGTAATTTTTGAACGAACCTGTGTTTTTTGCAACACTGACAACTTTTTCATTTGTGGCAAAAAACTGACCAAGAAGTTATAGTCGCAATCGTTAACATTAACCATATCATTGGAACGTAATTTATCCATTTGTGCCAATTTATTTAAGTTTGTCCCTTCTTTTTCGATACCTTCCATTAAGTTGGCCTGATCGCAAGAACGTTTAGCATACATCCTACTTGTAGACGTTGGTTTGTCATCTGCTTGCTCATGGTTACGTGGAGAAATTTGTCCGCTAAGTTTTAATTTCGTGTCTAAAGTTGATTGTTGCATTCTATCGGCTTCGTTTTCGCTATATATTTGATTGCTTGTGTCATCATCTTCGTCGAACACTTCATTGCATACGTACATTTCTGTGTCCATTTCATCAGATTCCAAATCACTATTGCCCACATTATGAGATTGGGAAACTTCTTGTGAGTCATTATCGTCACTATTATTATTAGTAGAAGATGAATTACGATTTTTCCTTTTAATGTCCGCAATAAATTTCATGGGTTCAAAAAATACGCAGTTACTGCTATAGTCATTGTTGGGATCATATGAACCTTTTAACTTATCTTGTTTAATGCGTAACTCTATGCGCTTAGCTTCCGTCCGATAAGCATTCCGTAAGGTTTGCCATTTACGCTTGCAGGTGTCAACTGTAATTGTAGGAAATTATTGAAAAAATAATAAGAATCAAGTATAATTTGGAATTTCCATCAAACTATATTACCGTCTGATTGCATAGTGCGAGCTAAATCTTTCCACGTTTTTAGAACATTTAAACGGGATTTATATTCTTCGTTGTTAAAATCCCACAGTGCTGGTCTCTTTCCTATTTCAGCTATCAACTTTAATCTGTCAGATTCATTAATGGGTTTAATCGGACCTCCTTTAATGTCCTTCATAAATTGCATGGCTTTAAAAAAAGGCCATTTACTGCTATAGTCATTGTTGGGATCATATAAACCTTTCAACTTGTCGAGTTTGATGCGCAACTCTATACGCCTAACATTTAACCGATATACCTTAATTAACTGAGCCCAGTTTTTCTGGCATATGGCGGCTGTAATTGTTTGAAATTATTACAAATATATTTAGTCTAAAGTTTAACTTAGAATTAAGCTCAAACTATAATACCATCTGATCCCGTACTGGCAGCTAGCTCTTCCCACACTTCTGCCACAGATGAACATGATTTATGTTCTTCGCTTTGGGAATCCCATAGTGCAGGTCTCTTTCGGATTTCAGCAATTAATTTTAATTTGTCAGGTGTAGCATAAATTTTAGCGGGTTTGATGTCCTTTATAAATTCCATGGCATCAAAATATTCCCAACTACTGATATAGAGTCTATTGGGATCATATTTGCCGTTTAACTTATCTTTTTTCAAGCGAAACGCTCGACGATTAACTGTTTGCCGATATTTCTTACATAAAGTTGCCCAGTCTTGTTGGCATTTATGAACTGTAATTATTAAAAATATGTTTAGTATCAAATATAACTTAGAAATTAAAGCGAAATAAATAACCATTTGTTCCCATAATGGCAGCCACTTCTTTCCACACTTTTGCCACAGATGTACAGGATGTATATTCCTCACTTCCATAATTCCATAGTACAGGCCTTTTACGAATCTCAGCAATTAACTTGTCCATGGCGTTTGACATTTCTCGCTGAACTAAATTATAGTTTCGTTAACATTTTATATTAAATACCCAACAAACATCATCACATCATAACAACAACAAACGAAATGCACAATAAAAGCGAAATGTGTATAAACAGAATACCTGCTCTCTGCTCTCTTCCTCAATAGATCTGTGTTTTCAGGTTTGTGTGTATTCATATTATTGATGGTCAGAGCTGTATGTTTGCTATTACTCTTTATTATACTGCATATTTGAACATAATTACTTTAGAGAGATGTAAGAGATGAAAAAAATAAACTATTTATCTGAAACAAAATTACTGACTACCAATTTTCAAATATGTAGTACACAATGCGGAATAAGCTAATTAGCATTTTTGCGAAATAAACTACATACATACATATATATTTTGATGAAGAAATTGTTTTACCAACTTTGAACAAAAATTAGCGACATTTTTTAAATTTTATTGCTATCAATATTTTTAATCTCTGATAGAAAACTATACTAATTTAACAGCAATACTCATCGCTTGAGTGATATTCCAACAGACTTGCTTTAAACGGTATTCTCAAGTGTACAAAAACATAATAAAAATCGTAAATTTTTTATTTTTCAAACATATATACATACATATGTATGTATATTTAATAATTTATTATTTAAAAATTATAATTACATTAGTTGTTAGACTGGGATATAATATCCAACATCAAATCGGTCAGCTTTGCACGAAATTTTAAGTTTTGCAACTCATTCATTTTTTTCATTTGCGGCAAAAAGCCTACCAAGAAGTTGTAGTCGGAATCGCCAACATTATCCATATCATTGGAACTCTTTATATCCAAACGTGCGGACTTCCCCAAGTTATGCTCCTCCTTTTCGTGATCTACCGAGATGTTCACCTGATCGTAAGAGTGTTTAGTACAATTCCCACCTCTAGATGAAGGTTTATCTTTAGCTGACTCTTGGTTTTGTAATGAATTTTCTTCGTTTAGGTTATTATTATTAAAGATGTTAATGTCTACAGCTGATTGAGGTGATTTTATACTTTGAGCTGTTTGCATTTCTTCGCCTTCGCTTAAAAACTCTTCGCTGTACATTTGACTGCCCGTGTGTTCAACTTCATCGTCTGGTAAATAAACTTCTGGGTCTAAATCAAGGTCAGGTTCCTTCTTAATATTGTCGATATTATGACTTTTTTCGCCATGCATTTGACTATCAGTATCATTATCATCGTCAGGTAAATAAACTTCTGGTTCTAAATCAACCTCAGCTTCCTGCTTAATATTTTCCATATTATAAAATTGTCTGCTAATCCCTTGGCTGTCAGTGTCATTATCGTCGGGTAAATAAATATTTGGCTTTATATCGACCTCAGGTTCTACCTCAACATTGTCCATGAATTGCATGGTTTCAAAATAAGCCCACTTACTGCTATATTCTTTGTTTGGACCATATGTACCTCTCAATTTATCTTCTTTGATTCGCGACTTTATACGCTTACTTGTAGCCCGATGAACCTTACATAAACTTTCCCAGTCTCGTTGGCATGTACTAACTGTAATTGTTCGAAATTTAAAACAAATAGGATCAATGAAATGTTATTATTATTACCTTCTGATCCTGTAGTGGCAGCCAGATCTTTCCACACGTCTGCCACAGATAAACAGGATCTACGTTCTTTGCTTTGTGTATCCCACAGTGCAGGTCTCTTTCGTATTTCAGCGATTAACTTAAATTTGACCATACGTTTTTCGGGTGTGTTATCATTTTCGGGTAGGACCAAAATGGTTTCCTCGTTGACTTCATTCTCTACCTTCATATGCTCTTCTGTTCCACTAAGCTTTTCTATTGAAACTTCAGTTGAACAGGTGGAAATATGTTCTTCCAAAAGCGTGGCCACGATTTTTTTTCTGTTTCTTTTTTGAAGTCTTTCTTGACGAATTTTCGAAGTTCTGGAAGTCGGTTTAATATGTATGCTTGGAACAGCACTCGGTTTTAAAAATCTCCTTGCACCAAATCCTATTATTCTTGTTATTAATATATGGTATCTTAAACGTAAAACGTTTCACTTACCCATTTTTAATTTCAAATCTCCTTTTATATCATCTGCCTTAAAGTGTTCAATACAAACTCTATGAGACACTTTTAATTTTTTTTCATCAAGGTGGCAAAATTGTGCCCATTGTTTTTTTAATTTATTTTCTTTTGGAAATCGAAAAAAACTTAAATTTATGTTATTTTTTTTAATATTTTCACAATTAAAAACGGCACACTTCATTTCAAACCTCTTATTTGCACTGAAATTCATATACATATGTACATACATAAAAGTTAAACAAACATAAAAGTATTTTTGACTTGTGACGTCGCAAGAAGAAATTTTGCTCTCAATTTTACTCTCACAGTTTTTGTAAAATATAACGGACCTGCGCAAAAAGTAATCGTTATTATTTGAATAATGTTTGTGTGTGTATTCAAATTATTGATAGTCAGAGCTGTATGTTTGCTATTACTTATTATTATACTGCATATTTTAACATAATTACTTTAGGGAGATACAAGAGATGAAAAAAATAAACTATTTGTATGAAACAAAATTACTGACTAACAATTTTCAAATAGTACACAATGACGAATAAGCAAATTAGAAGTATTGCGAAATAAACTATACATATATATTTTTGTGAAGAAATTTATATGTTTTATACCAATTTTAAAAAATTTAGCGAAATTTTTTAAATTTTACAGCTATCGAAATTTTTTCATCTTTGATAAAAAACTAAACTAATTTAACATCAATACTCATCGTTTGCGTGCTATTCCAACAAACTTGCTTTAAACGGAATTCTCAAATATACAAAAACATAATAAAAATCGTTATTTTTTTTATTTTTCAAACATATATGTATGTACATATATATTTAATAATTTATTGTTGAAAAATTATAATTAGATTAGTTGTTAGACTGAGATATAATATCTAACATCAAATCGGTCATGTTTGCACGAAATTTTAAGTTTTGCAACTCGTTCATTTCTTTCATTTGCGGCAAAACGCTTACCAAGAAGTTGTAGTCGGAATCGTCAACATTAATCATATCATTGGAACTTCTTGTATCTAAACGTGCGGACTTCATCAAGTTATGCTCCTCCTTTTCGTGACTTGCCAAGATGTTCATCTGATCGTAAGAGCGTTTAGTACAATTTCCACCTCTAGATGAAGGTTTATCTTTAGCTGACTCTTGGTTTCGTAATGAATTTTGTCCGCTAAGATTATTATTATTAAAGATATTAATGTCTACAGTTGCTTGATGTGATTTTTTACATTGAGCTGGTTGCATTTCTTCACGGTCGCTTAAAAATTCTTCACTGTACATTTGACTGCTAGTGTCATCAACTTCATCGTCTGGTAAAGACTCGTAAATTTCTGGGTCTAAATCAAGGTCAGGTTTCTTCTTAATATTGTCGATATTATGACTTTTTTCGCTAAGCATTTGACTCTCAGTATCATCATCGTCGGGTAAATAAACTTCTGGGTCTAAATCAAGCTCAGGTTCCTTCTTAATATTATCGATATTATGACTTTTTTCGCTATGCATTTGACTATCAGTATTATCATTGTCAGGTAAATAAACTTCTGGGTCTAAATCAACCTCAGGTTCCTTCTTAATATTGTCGATATTATGACTTTTTTTGCTAAGAATTTGACTCTCAGTATCATCATCGTCGGGTAAATATACTTCTGGGTCTAAATCAAGCTCAGGTTCCTTCTTAATATTGTCGATATTATGACTTTTTTCGCTATGCATTTGACTATCAGTATTATCATCATCAGGTAAACAAACTTCTGGGTCTAAATCAACCTCAAGTTCCTTCTTAATATTGTCGATATTATGACTTTTTTTGCTAAGAATTTGACTCTCAGTATCATCATCGTCGGGTAAATAAACTTCTGGGTCTAAATCAAGCTCAGGTTCCTTCTTAATATTGTCGATATTATGACTTTTTTCGCAATGCATATGATTATCAGTATTATCATTATCATCGTCAGGTAAATAAATATCTGGATCTAAATCAACCTCAGGTTCCACCTTAAGATTGTCCATATTATTAAATATGGAAAATTGGTCTGAGTCATTATCATCATCATTATTATTGCTAGTAACTGATGAACTACTAAGTTTAATCGGACGTGACTTTGTAATGTCCTTCATAAATTGCATGGCTTCAAAATAAGCCCACTTACTGCTATAGTCTTTGTTTGGACAATATGTACCTTTCAATTTATCTTCTTTGATTCGTGACTCTATACGCTTACTTGTTGCTCGATAAACCTTACATAAACTTGCCCAGTCTCGTTTGCAGGTACTAACTAGAATTATTAAAAATATCTTCAGTATTAAGTACAACTTAGAATTTAGATCATTTTGTATTACCATCTGATCCCATACTGGCAGCTAGTTCTTTCCACACTTCTGGAACAGATAAACAAGATCTGTATTCATCCCATAGTTCAGGTCTCTTTCTTATTTCAGCAATTAACTTTAATTTGACCATAACGTTTGACATTTCTCGCTCAACTAAACTATAGTTTCGTTAAAATATATTGTTAAATACCTACAAACATCAATGCAAAACCATACTAAACGAACTCAACCAAATCGAAATGTGTTTAAAAAAATACCAGCTCTTTTCTCTCTCTGGCTCTTTATTTAGCTATATATTCTGGTATGTGTGTGTGTATTCAAGTTGTTGGTTGTTCTTGGCTGTCAGTATCAGAGATGGATGTTTGAAATTACTTAGTACATATTAAGGTGCTATCAAACGGGTATTTTACATATGTACTGTCATATATGTACATACATATGAAACTTTGCATGTGTAAAATACATGTGGAAATACATATGTATTTTTTTCGATTAGAACACGCTCTATTTTATTGTGACAAATATAAACAAAACAGCTGGTTTGTGTTGAAACAAAATTGTTTGAAAAAATATATTGTAAAGAAAAATTAAAGAAAATGGATAATGAACATAGAAAAGGAAGTATTTACATTTATAGGTTATGTCATACGGAAAAACATAAGCAGGTGTGATAGCAAAAATTATGAATCGTATGTAAAATGAAAATTTTGACATACATACGGAATTACATGTGGGTAAGAAAAGTGACAGTACATATGTAAAATACATCCCGTCTGATAGAACCTTTAGAATGATGTATTAGGAACCTGTTTCAAGTACTGAAGTCTTATTTAAAAAAACACTGATTTCATTAAGTTAAAATATGTACATACATACATATGGGTGTTTCCATGGTTATGCACGCGACATTTGTACACATTTAATCTTTGAATATTGTGAAAATGGAAATGGATTGGAATTTTAGAATGGAATTATAGAATCGTTCATTGTATGTGATGAGACTTTTAAAAAAGTATATATATTGGAAAATTGAGCACTGGGTACCCAAGTTCCATGCAATCAAAGTTGACTTACGCACGTTACAAAAAATGGAAGTGCCTTTTAGAGCCGTAAGAAAAAGTGCGAAATTAAGCGAATTGTGGGAAATTTTTATTTCGGAAAAAATGTTTTTATAATAATGGACCTTTATAATCATGCTTTGTTCAAAAACAACTATGCATAAATTTGCTAAGAAAAAAATAATTTGTTGATTACTCACGTTACATTACGCACGTGACACTTTTTACCTTCATACATATTTTAGTAATTTTATAACATATATGTATGTATATATATTTTTTTTTATACCAAAAAATTAAACTTTTATTCAAAAATGAAAAATAAAAATTATGCGAGCGTTGTGTTTTTTAAGTCACGGTGGACCATTTCATGGAAATACTATGGGTATAATTTTTTTGTATTTTTTTATTTTTTAAGTATGTAGGTATGCCTTAAAAACTGATGTTAACAAACTAAATTTATTTTTTTTACACTAATTATGCGATGACGAAACAGATATTGTAACGTTAGCCATAGACTGCGACATAATGTTCAACATTATGTCGGTAATTTTTGCACGAAACTGTAAGTTTTGCAACTCAGACATCTTTTTCATTTGTGGCAAGAAACTAACCAGGAAATTATAGTCGGAATCGCCAACATGACCCAAATCATGAGAACGTGTTATATCTAAACGTGTGGATTTTATTAAGTTTTGCTCCTCCTTTTCGAGATTTTCCAAGAAATGCACCTGATCGTGAGAGCGTTTTGTACACTTACAGCTTATACACAAAGGTTTATCGTGTGCTTGATTTTGTCCGCTAAGTTTTAATTTCTTGTCGGCAGGTGATTGCAGGGAATTGTTCCTTTGAGCTTGCTGTATATGTTCGGCATCTCTTAAAAGTTGTTCACTATATATTCGATTTTGAGAGTCATCATCATCATCGTCGTCCAATAAAAACACTTCTGTATCCATTTCAGATTCAGGTTCCAACTTAATATTGTCCACATTATGAAATTGGGCAAATTGATCTGAATCATTATCATCATTAGGAGGAGACAAATGAGGATTTCCGCTGACTCTATTGCGACGTGACCTTTTAACATCCTCAATAAATTTCATAGCTTCAAAAAAAGCCCACTTACTACCATAGTCTCCGTTGGGATCATATGAACCCTTCAACAAATCTCTTTCGATACGTAACTCAATACGCTTAACTTCTGCGCGATAAGCGTCCCGTAAATTTTTCCATTTACGCTTGCACTCATCAACTGCAATGGTAGTAAATTGTGAAGAATTTATTTAGTAGCAACTATAAATTTTTATCAAATTTTATTACCATCTGCACCCATGTTCTGAGCCACATCTCTCCACATTTCTGGCACACATACACGGGATTTATGCTCTACACTTTGAAAATCCCACAATACTGGTCTTTGACGAATTTCAGCAATTAACTTTAATCTGTCCATGGCGTTTGACGTTTCTCGCGCAACTAAACTATAGTTTCGTTAAAATTTTATATTAAATACCAACATACAGATAACTTCAAAACACAACAATAATAAACGAAAATACACAATAAAAGCGAAATATGTATAAACAAGATACCTGCTCTTTGTAACCTCTCTCTCTCTCTCTCTGTTTAGATGTGTATGCAAACGTGTTTGTGTGTACGCGTATACAAGTTATTGATTGCTTATACAAGATAGTATCAGAGCTGGAAGGTTGGTATTGTTTTAAAATGTATTAAGTATATTAACAGAATGTAAATAAAAAATTAAAATTGTAAACTGTTTAAAAATGTTTTATCATCGAATTTATAACAATTCCAATCTAAGTATGCAAAAATAATAATTTTATTAAACTATGGAAAAATAGCCACTAAACACTATTAAAAAATATTAAATGATGTTCAGAAAATGTTCTACAGAAAACTAAAAATAGTTTTTTTTTTACTCTAGGTTCAGCTAGAATTTTTTATTATCATTACGTACATACCTATCTATTTAACCTAATATTTTGTAAAAATTATTCCAAAGCATCGTTGTTATTGGCTACATTTCGTAAAATTCGTGATATTTATGGTTAACATAATCGTCCATCTGTGACGGAATTTGATCGAGTCTATGATTTGATTGAGTCTACTGGTCCAGGTTGTTTAAATAATAATATCACAGCCTTGGACGTCATTTTCAATTCCTCGACGCGAACGGATTTGGCTTATATTTGGCCATACATTTCAACGAAGATTTGCTAAATTATTTTAAATCCAACCTGCAGGATTTTCTAAAAAAATCATGTCTTTCAATCATGACTAGATACGTCAAATGTTTAACACTAAAATACCGTCGATCTCTAAAGAATGACAAGAAATCCCGGATGAAAAAACAGCTTTACTGAGATAAAATTGCTATAAAACCAAAGCCATACAAAGACCTTTTTTAATGGCGGAAAGATACGGTGTAAGACTTCTTAAAGAATCAGGAGAGAAGTTATCATTCCGAGCTTATTTAGTGGAGCCCATCAACAAAAACATCTTAAAAATTACAGTTAAGCACAGTACAACCAACTATGTTATATTCAAATCAAACAAAACTGAATTTTATTAAAAAATTCTGCCAAACGTTTGTTCGCGCTAGAGAGAAACTAATACTCCAGGCAGAAGTTATCAAAGCCACACACTCTTTTTAATTTGCACTAAAGCATCTTAAACAAAACATTACCTCTTTTCTTCTTGAGAAGACAAAGAAAACTCGTTCTTTTCGTAACAAAGATAAAATCGGCGCATTTGGGCTTCTGAAAGTTCAAGAGCAATTGTTGTGAAGCTTATTTCCCGATCACATAATTTCTCGAAATATAACTTTTAATTGGCCGCCCGATCTTGCGACTTAACACCACTATATAATATAGAATATGTGTACCTACAGAGCCAATAGAATCTGGAAATTCATAACGTGATTACTGAAACAGAACCGCCATTTTGCTAAAATATAATTGACATTTGCATGCGTGATAGTAGACATCTGTCTGATATAATTTTTTATTTAATTACTCTTTCCATTACAATAATTTGCATATGTATGTACATACATATGTATAGGTAGATAGTAAATTCTTTGTTTTATTTTGTTTTGACAAAGTCAAAGTTTCCGTTGTTTTATATTTTATATCAGTGATGATTAACCGATTAACCGTTATGGCCAAATATCAGTCTATTGTGTTTGTTTGCAATGTTTTCAAATTGTTTGCTTCGATTAACCGTGTTTACCTCTATTATCATTGATGACAGAATTTTTTTATTAACATACAATATAACAAACATGAAAACGGGGAATTCCCTTGTTTGCATACCTACGATGAGTTAGAAGCATTTACAAGTAATTAGTTTAATTTAGAAATTTGGGAAGTACGGGTGATTAGATCTAAATATATATCTATGTATTTAGTATGGCATCGTTACCAGTGATAAAAAGAAACGTTTTACATGTTGAAGATAAAGTTAAAATAAGTAACGAGCATTTAAAAATAATGTGAGTTTTTATGTATATGCTAGCTCAAAAATATGAAGTTTTAAGAAGAATTAGTCTTTTTTAATGTAAATATGTAGGTACATACATATGTATGTATGTATATGTATGTACGTACACCAATGTTTAAAAAAAACTGTATAATCAAAATTGCTATTCAATTAACCGTGAAAATCGATTATCCAAATTGCTTCTGATCCCGACCATCACGGATAATCGAGGCCCGACTGTATATTCTGGAAAAAATTATACACACAGACGTCAAATGAGGTTTTCGTGCAATACCAAACACTTGCCAACACGTCCTCATAGCCCGGAAACGAATTCTATAGATAATCGTTGGCCTTGTTTGGAGGAAAAAGATGAGAGGTTTTGAGATTTCATCGAAGCCGAATACTTATTTGAAAGAAACTAACAAAAAATTATTTAATTGCCTGCTTTTAATTATGTTGGAATTTGTTGACATTGCTTCTATGTACATACATACATATTCATATATACATAGTTGAACCACAACAAAACAAAAATGCCAGTTGGCTTTGCATTTGTTGTCGCATCTCACTGAACTTACACATATTTTATGAATTCGCTTTGATTCAAACAAATTACACAACAAAAGCGAAATCTGTATAAAAAAAACAAATAAAAAATATGTACTCAGTTTTACTCTCACTCATGCTACTGATGTTTTATAGTTGCTAATATCAGGGCTGGATGATTGGTACATAGTGATTGTTTAGACGATGTTTTTCAGTACGAATTTCAAGAATCAAAAAACATTGTTTAGATAAACAAGAGAATGGTAAACAATTTTATGTTTTTCTATGTGTCTTTAAAGTTTAAACAAATAAAATAAAAGAAAAAACAAGTACCAAAGTACACTTGCTCAAACAAAAATGATGACTCATGCCTTTTTAATTCTCTCTTTCTGTGTGTTTTAGTGGGATATTTATTTTGATTTTATTTTTTGATGGCGTCTATCTAAACTTAACGAAGCGATATAATGTGGTTTTTATCGTTCCAAAGAAACTAAAATCTCTTTTCAAATACATAAATATGAATTGTTAAGGTAATGATTGTTTGTAGTGGAGACATGTGCGAAATTAAATTATAAAGTAAACGATAAAATTAATTCAACTACAATAATGTTATTGTCTAATTTTGAGCTCACATTTGTTGTTATTTACATACAATGTAGGTATATTTTAAAATTTTGAATTTCTACGTTTGGTTTTCTTTTATGTGCGTTGCATTGTTGTTTCGTTTGGAAACAACTACTGCAATTAGTGATGCCAACTACATACATAGAACAAATCTTCAAAAAAGCATAAAATATTGTAAACATTTTTTTTTAACTTTTTACCTATGTTTTTTAATTTAAGAACTACTTATAACACTAATGGCCGAATTCTCGGTTATTAGTTAACCATTGGTAAACTAAAATACTAACTATTGTTTAACTATTACTATTAAGACTGTGATTATGTATTCAAATTCGTAAGTGAACTTTTTGCATTTTTTCTATAACATACCTATTTTAGTCTTTACATTTTATTTAATTTAAAGTATGTACGTTATTTTTTACCTATGAAAAATATTTTGATGCTACTTGTAAGTTCCTGCTATATTTTAATATATATTCATATCGACAGTTCAATTCCAAACCATGCTATGTCGGTTTAGCATGTTTTTAATTTTTTTGCGTTTTTGAATTAGAGTTTTTCAACTTAAATTCTGTCAAATTTTGGTTGTGATTGACTAGTCCAATCAATAGTTATAAACAACAAAGTTCTACCTCATATGGTTTTTTAGATATCGCCTGTAAACTTAGCATGTTTTGGAATTGAGCTGTCGATATGTACCTACTACTCGTACATGTAGCTACTACTACGGTTTGCAAAAGGAGTTTTAAGATACTAGTTTCTAAATTATGTTATTGAATTCATAAAAAATAGGGGTTAGCTGAATTTAAACTACTATAATTATAAATTTGTTTATTTAGTTTTTATTGAAAAGGAGCAACTACAACTACAATAGAAGCTACTTATCATGCAACAAAAGTTGTTTACAACAAATAAATTACGAAATTCTTATGCGGGGAATCCCAAAATTTTAAAATAAGCTTACAAAATTGAATTTTAACGTTCTGTAAAAAGTTCATGTTTTGGAGCCTTCAGCCTATGTTCACGTTTTAGAGTAGTCAATGTTCAAAAAAATATGTTCATGTTTTTGGGTACTTCATGTTACTGGATGTTCATGTTTCTGCGAGTTCACTGTATTTACAATTTGTCGCCGAAAACAATTGTATACTTTATTTTCATGGCAACAGCTGTTATTTGACTAATAGTTAACAAAACGACGTTTGGGGGTTTAACTAATGGCAAACTAAGCATTGCGAATAAAGAATCATTAGTTAAGCCTTTGCCATTATCTAACTAAAGACTGTGAATTTAGCCATAAATGTTCTTGTTGCATTATTAAACGGTTACTTGAAATCTTTCATTTTAAAAACATCTTCGATAATCGATCAATGGTTCATTTTCATATATGTATGTAGGTATGTTGAGACCACCTAGGGACCAGTGTCAAGTAATGACAGTAGTATACATATTAAATGAAATTTGTTAACCTCTTAAAAAGAAATGTAAAATTTGTATAAGATTTTAATATTTTTCACATATTGTCAATAATTTTCATGGGGGAATTTTTCTCGTTACATTTAGGAATTCCTAAATGTGATCAAATTGTAAAAAATTTAAGCATTTCAAGGTTTTAAAGTAAGATTTTTGTTTGTTAATGTTTATTTATGACTTCCACAGAAAATAGGATTTTTCTATATGTTTTTGGGTAAATTCTTTATTTAAATCCTTCTGAATTGGTTATTATATCAAAATTATACGAACCTTTAAATATCTTAAATATCAAAACAACAATCCCGGATGAGGGAATATTTTGTGTTATATTTAGGAATTCCTAAAAATTCTCTTAGAACAACACAAAATTCTTCATAAACATTTTTTGTTTACAAAACTAAAATTTAGTTAAAAAAACAAATTTCCTTTTCCTTTTCACAAAATTAAATATAAATCTTGGATTAGCGAATATTTGTTATTAAATTTGGGAATTCAAAAAATTTTACAATTTGTTTAATATTTATACATTTCACGGTTACAAAACAAATATTTTTAAGTTTTTGCTTTCTTTTTTACTTCCCCAGACATTGGGATTTCTACAGGTGGTTTTAGGAAATCTCAAAATTTCACAAATTCCTTCATAAATATTTGTTTGGTTACAAAATTAATAATTTATTGCAAAATAATGAATAAAATTTCGCTATTTTTTTAGTTCCCCAGAAATTGGGATTTTTTTAAATATTTTTGGGAATTGTCAGAATAACTTAAATTTTGTGTTCCTTACTCAAAATTACGAAAATTCTTTAATGAAATGTATGCTAAGTTTGACTAATTTCTCACTTCCCCGGACTGAGGGATTTTTTGAATGTTTTGGGAAATCTCAAATAAGTACATTAATTTATAAATTTTAGTTAATAAATTAGATTCCTAGAAATAAAGTGAAGCTTTAAAACGTACGTTTGAAACAAACTGCGTTTTTATTATAATCTACGGCTAAAGCTTAATTGGAACTTTAAATTCAGGAATATTTAGGCTCAAATCTTTAGAACGTCCGTTTGAATTAATTTGGTTCTTCATTATAATCTCTCACATGGGTTCTACATTTGTAAAATGAAGTGGAAGTAAAATTTTCATTAAGTTTGTGTTCTAAATTTTGTGAAAATGATTTGAAAAATAAAATATTATTTTTAATTATCATTGTAGGTTAATTAAGGGTTCATTATACCATGCGATTAATGACAATCAGTAGAATTTGAAAAGCAATAAAAACAATTATACTAATTCTTATCAATCAAGTTAAACTAAAGCTTCATAAAAACTTACGATTGACGCTTAATTGAGGCTTCTTCTAACGATTCAACAAGTTTGAGATTTTAGTAGAACTTTCGATTAATATTAAGACTTAGGCAATAGTTAAAGTTAAACTGAGACTTGATTAGGAGTCTGGGTTGAAACTAAATTGAGCTATCATTAGAAGCTAAATGCACCCAAATAAAAAAAATATAGTTGTGCATGTTTACCACAACTATTTCAACTTTTTTTTATTGGTCACTGTAATTATTTACATTATTGCGGCAATCATAATATGGTTAAGTTACGATTTACATGATTGTAATAATTATATGTATGATTATAGTAATTATATAATGTTAGTGGTAATTAGTTTTATGATGAAAGATTATACCTATTATTCTGTTCTGTATAATAATCAAAGAGCAACATATCGCTGGCTTAACATGTAAAGGCTCTAAGTCCATATTTTACAATATTACAGGAGAGACAAAAAACAATCAAACTTTTTTTGAATAAACATTTTTGAAATCTGTAAATGCAATTTGCTTTTATATTCTTCATTGTTTTTTATTTGCGTGAAAGCAAAATGAAAAAGTAAGTATTTGACGAGATAAAAGCTTTTTTAGACTTAGAGCTTTTTCTGTTGCTTGAACTTATAGTAGATCTTTTTCTTAAAACTTGTCTCTACTTATATTTCTTACTTACTACAATGAAAGTGTACTTTTGTTGCTTTTTTATTGTTGTTATTTAAGAAGCTAATAATATGTAAAAAGTTAAAGAAACAGAATTTATTCAAAAATATGAATAACATTATTATTGTAATTTCAATATCGATATTTGTATATAATGAAAACAAAAATGATTTAGTCTTATTTCATTGCTTTTATAAAAAAGTAATATTAATTAAAATTTTTAATCGATTTAAAAGTAAGATAACTGGCGACGACTATTTTTATTCGTATGGCAAATCGTCATAAAATTTATGGTATTTTGTAGGTAAAGTGGATTTTAGATATTGTAAGTCTTTGAACTTTCTAGTCTTTATTTTTCTTTTTTTTTGATGAAGTTGGTGTGCGACCACCACTCCAGTGCGACTACATTTTCATTTATTTTTTGGTGAAGATTTTTCCATTCATCAGGAAATTAATTTCACCATTTGGTGTGTATTGTATTCCTCGAATTTCGGTCACATTGGAATCGCCTTTTCCACGGCCAGGGCGAATATTTTTACAAAATTGTACATTGTTAAATTTGTTAAAAAATGAATAATTCAAATAAGTAACATCATGACGATTAATGTCATGACTGTCAATGGTGTTGATACTCAAAACAACGAGAGTGTAGCCAATGAGAAATAATATTATGTCAATTGGTTGGACTCTCAGACTATTCCGCGCGAAACAGTTGATATGTCAACATTGGAAGAAGTGGGATAGTACACAAAGATGTAATAAATTGGACTTAGCGCCTTTACTCATCACTACAAAACAACAGCAACAAATGAGATAAATGTATTTTTTTTGTAATCGATGTATTTTAATTTATTGAACACAACTGCATCAAAATCTCAATTTCTAAAAAAGTGGACTTAGAGCCTTTACATGTTAAGCCAGCGATATGATAAATGGATTCATCATAAATATGTTTGCCACAAATATGTACATGGTTACTACAATAATATATATTCTTATAGTAATCTGTAAGTAAACTGTAACTTAACCATATTATCGTTACCATAATTATAAAAAGAATAACAGTGAACATAACATTGTTAAAAGATTTGTAAAAACATTTACTACAAATATGTACAACTATATGTTTTCTCTGCGTGTGAAGACTGCATTAAGCTAAATTGAAGTTTTATAAGAATCAACGACTGAAACTAATGTATGCCTTAAACCACGATCTAGAGCCTATTTTATAATTCCATAAATAATCAATTCACCCCTATCGGCAACATTTTTTCCCTTTTCTCCAAATTGCAATCATGAATAATATTTCTCCTTTTTTTTTCACTGTGGAATGATGTTTGTAAAAAGTTTCACATTCAAACAAAATTTCCCTTATCGTGAAAATATTTTTCCCTCGAAATATTTTTTTTATTCCCTTTATTCTGTCCACTTTATTTTTGCTGGGTAGTTGAATTCATCATGTTGGTATTTATTTGTTTTAATAAGTTACAGACACTAAAAGTTTAAAAAAAATACTTTACTTCCAGTATATATGAAAAAGCTGCTTTATTTACCCTGTAATGTTGTATAAATCTAAAACAAATATTAATTTAAAATAACTTTTTTTTATTTAATTAGTCACAAGGCATTGGATAACTCTAAGGGGTCAGATGAATCGCGCAAACGTCGGCGAACCGTTCGTTGTTGCCTATTTTCTTGCTCCTTTAAAAAATTTATTGCTCCAATTCTAAATATTTGTTTACGCGATTTATTTATTTTGAACTCCTTTTTCTAATTTACATTTAGTGTGCGTTGATAATTTTCTTTATTTTAAACAGAAATGCAATGAAGGGAACAAACATTTCACGGGAGATTTACGATAGCATTTTTCACTGCGAGGGAAATAAAAATTCCATGGGAACAAAAATTCCATTTGTTATTTACGATAGGGGTGATTATTAAATGATCAAGGCGAGTATTGGCGAGATTTAGCGAGAAATGGAGTGGTTGCAGATTACCATCGTTTTTCAATTTAGACCAATATAAAAAGAACTAGAGATTATTATATAATTTCATATAAAAAGCTTTCAGTTTTAAAAACAAAATATGTAATATATGGTAAGTTTTTGGTTGTTCTGCTCATACCTCTTCACAGATCTACGCCGATATAGACTTACATATGCATGTAATTACTGGCATTACAATTTTCTAAATGCCGTTTTACTTTGGTTACATGCCACACACAGACCAATTCTTATACATAAAAATTTTGCTAAAAACTATTTTCCAATAACATCAAGAGCTGTTGATATTTTAAGAGAAAAATTCACTTGCTCGAGCCAAGTATTATAACAGAAATGTATTATTTTATCATTTGAATTTATTAAATTTATTAACCATTCAACTGATATACGAGTACATACTTAGTACCATGGAGCAGAAAAAAAACATAACAAAAACAACAAACTGAACTATAAACAAACTGATAAAATTTCCATCAAAATATTTACGTGAACAATCATTGCAAAAAGACAAGGAAGATAACAGGCAGCAGAGAACCAGTTGGCCAGCCAGCTATGTATATACGAGTATGTATCCAGCCAACAAGCATCTATCTAACTATCTATACATCCAGCCAGCCAGCTAGCTAGCTGGTAGAGCTGTGCTGCAATGTTTTGCCTGAAACGGTGCATGCCATGCACTTGTGTTGCATTTTAGTCAAATTAGTAGTAGAACCAGTGCAACAAGTGGCAGGCGACCAAACGACCAACCACTTGTATGTTTGTTTGCCGATCTAAGCACACTATATATTTTATTATCAATAGACAGATATAACAACAACAACAGCAACATTTGGTTTACTAACTGGGCTTCAAATAAAAGTCAGTCCAATTCCAACATCTGAAAAAACGCATAAAATAATTTTAATTTACTTTGCCAAGTTGAAAAATGTGTATAAAAACAACAAAATAACATGGACTAGAGAAATTCAAATTGAATTATTACCTTTTAAAGGCATATGTCGCAGTAGTATCCGGTTGTTGCAAAAGACCCACAAACTGTTTGCCCAGCTTGGCTGCCTGCCATAAAACTTGCATTGAATTGCAATGAAAATTATTACCAAATAAGTAAAATATTTTATAGCTACGCACATTTATGTGGTTTTCTTTGGTGTTTTTTTTTTTTTTGGTAAGATGAAATATATTTATTTATTTTTCCAAATTCATTTAGTATGTTGTTACGATTGTAGTCATTTGCATATCAGGGCACTTATTGTTAGGGAAAGTATCCCTAATGATTCATTCGAAGGTAGTGAACACAAATTATAGATTTTTGTATCCTTATAAAGTTATTTAGAAGTAACGAAATACAAAGTTAACGTAAACATGCGAAACTCTAGGGGGAATTAATTACGTTGGCTAAATTCAGCCTTTACTGATGTATAGGTAGTAACTCAAGCTATGAGTTATTTGGTTTATACTAGGTTGTCCCAGAAAAATTTTTTTGGGGCTCAAGCGTAATTTGAAAGCTTATAGGGTAAAGATTTTTTGAGATTTCATTTTAGATTTTTCGGAACACTTTACAAGATAGCACAAGTAGAATTTTTGGAAAAAATTGGATTTTCCGGCCGTGTTTTAGTTTTCTTCATAACTTTGTCAAAAACCACGATTTTCTTCGCTTTTGAGGAAACAATTTAAAAGAAACATGTCCAGGCTTTATTTTTGTGTGCAAAAAACTATAATTTTAACGCTGCAGTTATCCTCGTTTTCCAAAAATTCCGATTTAGTTTTGAGAATTCTGTTTGTTCTTTAGATTTTCCGGAAGGTTGATCTTTTTTTCTAAACAAGCTCTTCATGACGTGCAAGAAGATTACAAAGAAAAAAATTTAAAATTTAAACATTTAATATTCATCGGGTACAAACAAACCTTAAAAATGTGGAATGTTAAACCTGTGGAACTCAAAAATTATTTTCTCTATTATTTAGAATTAATAGATATTTTCACTTTCATATAAATTTTAAAATTTAGTTCGTTTATTTGACCTTTTTTTAATATTTAATAGTTTCTTTTTACAAGCAATAAGGTCATTTGAATTTTATATAAAAAAAATAAATTTTAAAAGTTAGAAAGCGTTATTAATGAAATTTATGAAACATTGTAATGTAGGGTACCTAAATAAGCAAATTCATTACAAAAACTTATAGTTTTTATACCCAAAAAATAAGCTTGAACATTTTGCTTTTAAATTGTTTCCTCAAAAGTGAAGACAATTGTGGTTTTTGACAAAGTTATGAAGAAAACTAAAAAACGGCCGGAAAATCCGATTTTTTACAAAAATACTTTACTCTATAAGCATTTAAATTATGCTTGAGCAACTATAAAAATAAGAAAAAAAAAATAGTTTTGGAACAGCCTAGTTTATAAGAACAATTGTCGAAGCCTAATTGGTACTTTAATAGAACTTTAAATATTGTGGCCTTAGTAGAACCTACGGCTGATACCAGGTTCATGTAAATTGACATCTTCGAAGTAACTGCCCTCCTGCTCTACTGATACGCATACAAAGAAATTTTGCTACTGTTCACTTTCATGATCTAGACTGTCACAAAAATATCTATGTCACAGACGAATCAGATAAAATTTGTCAGAAGCAGCAAAAGCTTTCACTTCCGACTATTGAACATCGTTAGAAATCATGAACAAGTTATTTTGAAGACTTTGCAAATTTCACCACTTCTTTTGAAACTAAAACCGTTGGATACCTTCCAAATTGAAAGTGAAGCTGTCTTCCCCGAAATAAGTAGACATAACACAGACACTCTTATACATATGTACATACACCCATATTTAGATGTGATGCTTGCAACATGATATGAGATTTTATGCCTTTAACCAGACCGTGTGTATACTGTTTTCATTGCTGTTTTCATTTTCGTCTTTCGGGTTTCATGTGTCATTGCATCAAATGCAAATATGGTTTGATTGGCGAGAGACATGACATCTAAGTGACGTCTAAATTTAAGTTTTAACTGTTTTTTTTTTGTTTGTTTTGTTTCTAGCTGTTTTTATTTAATTTTTTAGTATGCATATATTTTCTCTTAAGCACTGGCACCTTATTAATATGATTTTTATATCTACGCATATTTTTTGTTTAGTTTTAATGCAAATATATACATACATACATACATACATTTGTACATACATACAATATAAATTTAAATGGTTGGTGATTTAAATAAATGTTGCTAAAACTCCTGCTGGCTAAATTGACAATCAAATGACATTTGATTGAATATCAAGTTGAGAACTAAAATTGTATTTATAACTGACAGAGTGATTTGTTTCTTCTAATCTGTATATACGGCTAATGATTCCTTAGATTGTCTCCAAATCTATATCTTTCAATATTAATTTGAGATTTTTTTATATTTTACCATTTTAGGAAATCTAGAATGAAAATCAAGTTATTACATCAGCAAAGTAATGATTGAATGAGAAGCTTTCGTGTCTAAATGTAACAGGGTAAGTTGGTTTTATTAGTAATTTAACTAATATATTGCTAATAAGTACATAATATTATTTATGCAGGTTTAAAATAACTTGTTGTAAAAAGTTATTTAGACAATTAGATTATTGGCAATTTTTTTTTTGTTATGAGTCAATAGACTTTTTTCTTTGGTTTCGCAAAGAGGTTTCACAATCAATCAATATCATATTCTAAACTTTAGACATATTATCGAAACCCAAATATTACAGTAAGGCTGCTATCAGGGTACTTACCTAAGAAACTTGTCCATACTTCACTTCGTCCAATGGATTTGGTCTGGTCCTCATTACTGAACCCCCGGATTAAAACTTATGCTTGGTTTTCACTATGTCATTTTTGTTGTCAAATTGTCCAAATTGTTGGCAATTGTATGAAAACGGGTTGTCATATGACGTCATCTATGTTTGCAATCATGATTGCAATCTCATTAGACGCCATAGACAACCCGTTTTCATACAATTGCCAACAATTTGGACAATTTGGATTTTGACAATTTGACTACTAGCATTATCGTTAGATAATGATTTACTCTTTATGTCATCATATAAGCTTTTTGCTTTTATATGAAATACCATTTTACTTAATGGTATTCGCTGCGCAAGTTGATTTTCAATCCAAATAGAAAGCAAGGACTCCATTTCGATCATCAAAGTTGCAGAGGATTTTGCAAAAATTAAAAAAAAAAAATTAAAGACTCGAACCCAAAACAACGAAACCTCGAAAATCTAACAACTCACAGTTAAAATTAGTGCAATTATTGGTATTGGTGTATTTGGTTCGTTTGATAGATTCATACTGTTTACAGCTTATTAGTTTAGACTTCACGATTTTGGATTCTTTCAAAAATCATCCTCAAGAGACTAAGCACATTGATTGAGTTTGGATAACCAGCATTTGCTTCTCAGGATGCTTTAACGCTTAAAATCGATTTTAGTTCCTTGTTAAGTTAATGGTTGTTGCGTACTAAATGTTGGGAATAAATGCCGTCTTCACAAATGTCATGAATATATATTTTAACAATTTAAAGGCAGTTTCATATTCTTCGTGAATGTCCAGGTCCAAATATGTTAAGGCTTGGTTTTCTGGACAATCATATACTGCACGATCTATCTGAGGTATCGATATTCGTATTGTGTTTTCTTGTTAGACACCCTACAATGCGACTGCTTAAACCCCATAAACATCTTAGTAGCATCTAGTTTTGATATCTCAGTCTTCTAGAGTGCTATGTTCCTGTACAAACGGAATCATTTCGATTCTATTTGAAAGTGTGATTAAAAAAACAAGTTCTATGACGTATGTAAATAGTCGCTCTCGTTCATACATTTACGAGTTACTATTTTGTGCCGCAAAATTTAAAGCAACCAACCTCAATTCCCAGCATATCAAATGCAACATTTCCATATAGACATTATAATTTTCATTAGTGGTTAAAACTAATGGACACAATTACAAAGCTTATCTAAGGTAATATTTTGCCAAGCGATATATACATAACAGAATTTGCATGCAAGTAAAACTGAAAGACAGACAGACGGACAGATCAACAGAGCAGTGTTTTTAACTCCTACTGTTCATTGTGTTTAAAAATACAAATGAGTTTTAGCTGCTGTAACTGCTGCTTTCATAGACAACATGATGTCACATTTAACACTTGGCGTTATTAGTTGATATTTCTTTAACATCATCATCAACATCATTGTAATAAAATTTAAAATTATCTTTATCTGGTTATAAATACTGCAACCAAACAACTAACTACACACAATACATACTGGCATTATCTGCAATATGGCTTGTACACATACGAGTAAGTACTTATTACCGATCTTGACTAGAAGTTTTCTTGTGTTTTTTTTCGCACTTTGTCTAAAGCAGCAGCTTCCCAGTGACTCATTTTCTCAGCCATTGTCATAGTTTGAATTAAACTGACAATAATCGCCGCCTGTCTACGGGTATTTGTTTTTTGTTTGTTTTTAGTTAAACCGAGGCACACAGTGACGATAAATGTTTTTTTTTTATTGTAGTTTGGTTTTATTTTTAATTATCAATGCGGCTGGCTTGGCTGATGAAGCAATAAAAATAAATTTTGAATTGTACATGCAATAAAAATTAAGACAGACAGAAAAGTCTGACTGACTTTTGTTTTGTAACATTTGAATATTTTCACATGATCTTGTAGGAGAGTAAATATAATTATTTATGCGATGCTGGCTGACATTTCGTAGCCATATGCAGGCGAAAATAATATTTAGCTGTAGCGATAATGCGAGAACATAACATTATATCATTCACAGTTATATAGTGTTATTGTTATTCAAAAATATTCATTAACAACAATCTTAAATTAATGTATGTAAATTTTTTATTACTACAATGTTGTAGATATGTATATCTTTTGTTAAGTAATTGCCAGGAAGTAAACCCAACATGAATATATGAGTGTTAATATTCAGGTGATTTTTATTATTTTAATATGATCATTTTAAAACATTATTGTTGTCCGACCGATCATGTTATAAAGGATTATGGATTTTAGAAGGTGACACACGTTTTTAACCCTCCGTCTTACACATGTTTTGATTTTCACATTCGTAACGCATGAGGTCTAGCCAGACACACTTAGTTTTTCATGTACACTAGAGTGTCTCGCCCTACATGCAAAAAAAAAAGTTCGCGGTACACCACCGAATATGAAGTCTTGTTGCAAGACAATTTCGAAAAAAATACATTTTTTGTTATATCTTCGGCATTTATAGTCCGATCTCAAAGTGTGATATATCGATATTTTTGTCTTGAGGAGATCTATCGATGTTATTATCTTGCATTTATGTCAAATATTCCGTTTTAGTATTTACTCACCAGATCTCAGTTCCTACCACCCTAATGTTCTACCCTAATATCAGAAAATAAAAGCTCACAAAAAATCATTAAACTTTTGTAAAAGAAGTTTTTCGATAATTTCAACAGAACTGTTGAATAAAAGCATTTTTTTGCCGAATGTAGGGGTTACCTTTTTAATTTTTTTTGTCATATCATCGGCATTTACAGTCAGATCTCAAAGTGCGATTCGATATTGTATTGATTTTTGTATTGAGGAGACCAATGTTTTGTATTTGCTTACCAGATCTCAGTTCCCCTAATACTGTGTTCAGATATGAAACTTTATTGCGATAATCGCAATATGTAAATAAAATCTATTAGTTTAACAAGTGATAATATGCGGCCATTGATTTATTTTGTTTTAAATTATTTTAAAATATTGTGTATTCAAAATGAATGAAAAAAGAAAGTTGCTTTTGCTGATGGCCATGGAAATAGTTAAAGCATTATTATTTGTTTCAAAAAAAAAATGTAAGCTTTTGGCAATTCAGTTCATTTTTTTCTAGACAAAATATAAAATAAAATATAAAAGTGCGAAAAGGGATTAAATTATCAAATGTTTCTTTTAAAAATCAAAACAACAAACACATTTTTATAAAATAATTTATTAGAGAAAAAAATTACTACCGTGAGATACATATTTCAATTACATATCATATTACATTTTAATAAATAAGGTACACACGTAGATTAAATACAAAGTATTAAATAGTATACATTTAAAATTCGTCGTTACTGAACAAAATTTTGTTTTCTTGTTCGTCATCATTTTCAGTCCATAAGACACTATCAATAAAATATTTAGATTTTTTATATGTTTCATTCGAAATAATTTTTGAGCACACTTCGTCAGGTATTTTGTAGTTTGAACAACATGCATTATCTCTTTTTAGGCTATATTTAATACGTAGTAAACTGTTACACGTATTTAATGACATTTTGTTTCTAATTTCATTTTTGAATAAATTCATGACACTAAAACTCCTCTCAACTTCTGCGTTTGAGTACGGATATGTCAATATGTGTATGACAAAACTGGACAGTTTACGGAATTGGTTATTACCAATAACATTATTTCTATATTATTAGATTAAAGGAAGAAAAAGTACGAAAAAACGAAAATGTAGCCATGTCGAGCAAAAAGTAATAACGGGCTAAAAGATAATTGTAAAACGTGCTAGATTTTGCGTTTTGAGTGACTAAAATCGGGCTAAATCTAGCCCGTAAAGGGCTAAGTTGTCATCGCTGCTGAGAGTTGTTCGTAAAAAATATTTTCTCTCTCTCAAAAAGAGAGACATCAAACTTCGTCTGAAAAAAAAACTTTAAAGAAATGAATTTCAGAAAAAAACGTCAAAATCCCAATAAAAAAAAAAAAAAACAAAAATCAATCGTCATTTCGAATTTTAAAAATCGTCAAAAAAAAATCGGAAAAATAAAAAGTCACTATTTTTAATAGTATTTTCAAATTTTTATTTAAACGAAAAAAAGAGTTTATATAGTCTCTTTTGCAATACAGATCAAAATACATAAATTTTAACATTTTAAATAAGAAATCACTGAAAATATAATGTTAAAAACAACTTGTGTAATATTTTCATAATATCTTAGTCCGCTTTCACACTTTTCAATTCTGACTCGTCAAGGCAAATATTTTTGGATGAGAAGGGAAAAGAGAAAAAGAGAAAGAGTACAAACTTGACGGTACTAGTCAATTTTCTTATTTCTTTTTGTTTTTTTCCTGTATGTTGATTTGCATTAAAAGAATGCGAAAATTGAATTGACGTGTGTAAATGGATTGCAAGTTTAAAAGAGAATTGTACAAAAACTGGTCAGCTAAAACTGAAGCGTGTGAAACAAGACTTACAGTATTTTATAAATAAATATCTAAATTTAGCATATTTGATTAATTCTGGTAAATAACAATGTCAAAACGATTTAGTTTATTAGATTTTATATAACATTATAAGTATAGAATCCAATTTAGACATCCTATACAGGTACTTAATTTCAAAGAATTCTGTATTTTTCTTTTATTTCAATTTACATATATATATATATATATATATATATATAATGTTAAAATAGGAGAAGATTTTGTAGAATTTTCCCGTTGAAATTTAGAAATTTTTTCCCCTAAAAATTTTAGTTCATGTTCATGTTATGTTTACAGATAAACAAGTAATTTCTTCTATCCTGACTCAATATTATTTGGAATTATTTTACCTAAACTTAACAATTGTCAATAATTAAGAAAACACTACTATTATATAGTTTTGTTTTTGAAATATGTCATGTTCTTCTTAATATTTATGATATTAAATGAGAAAAATAGTTGTTATCTCAAAAAAAGAGAGAATTTCGTAACAAACACTTTAATAAAACAAACAAATGATAGATAATTTTAATAATTCAGAAAAACGTCACTTTCAATGAACAATCGTCAATTCGTCACTTTGCTATTTTTAAAACAAAAAATCGTCAAATCTGGCAGTTATGCGTATGTCACACAAAAGTGAAGCAATTTAATTACAACATGAGATGTTGTCTGTGCAGAGTAAATTTATTCTGAAAACACAAGTACAGTTTACGGGCATCTTTTTTACGCTATATCTTTTCTGAAATATAAAACCAGCCCGACTCTACAAATTAACCGATAATGACTGAAGTAATATCTTTGATATTAATCTTAGATATTACTTCAAATATTGAAGTCGTTATATTATAAATTTAATCCATTATTTGTTAATTAAAGTTTTTACTATGCCTCCTCACTAAGACTTGTCAAACACACTCCGTACAATTTACTTCCCAACTCTGTTAACTAAGTTATCCTTCCCTCATTTGCTGACCAGTCAGTCAGTCGTTAATGATTTAAGATGATGTTAATTAATAGTTGCTCTGATCGCATTTTGTTTGATTTTTAGCTTAAACTTCCTATATTTTATTTAATTAATGATGATTTGCATATTGACTTTTATCTACGTATTTAACGTTTTGTTTAAACTACAAACATTTTAATAATTATAAGCTTACTTAGTGTTAGAAAATTGTAGACAATTTAATTATGCATTACTGTTACTACTACATATGTATATATGTATTAACTAATCTGGCTATTTGCGGCATGTCATTGTGTTGGCTTTTCATGATCAGTCATACAAAGTTTGAAAATCTCAGTTTTTGCAAAAATCTAAAAGATTATGAGCTACTTAAAAATAGATATAATAAGTTGTTCTTTGCATAAGCTTTAAAAATACATATCTAATGACTTTCGTTTATGTTGCTTTAAAGGGGGTGTGCTCAAAGTTCTACCTAGATTGTAGTTTTTTTTTTAA
This sequence comes from Bellardia bayeri, assembly GCA_950370525.1. Lineage (NCBI taxonomy): Eukaryota > Metazoa > Arthropoda > Insecta > Diptera > Calliphoridae > Bellardia > Bellardia bayeri. Next base: position 75,938,969 of record OX493267.1, read on the forward strand.
TATTTCATTGCCAGCGATCATGTCTATAATTGCTATTTGCTCACTTTTGCTTTTACATTAAAAATCTATAAAATTCGAAATTTATACTTTTAATTGTTAATCAATTATGACAGAGTCAAGTGTTAAATAACAGGCTTTAAATTTTTATTTGTCATAAAGTTCGTATTGACTGAAGTTCGTCCCGTTCTTCTGTTTTCAATATCATTCATGGAAATTCCATTTAAGAATTATTATGATTTAATAGGCATAAATATGTTTGTATGTAGATTTTATTGTGGCGGATGTAGGAATTTTCATGCAGCAAACTATTGTAAGTTGATGATTTAGGTAATAAAACTTATGTAAATTACAGTTGCATTCATCTATAATTGTGTTTCATGGAGTGTTATTATTTGAAAAGAGACTTTATAGAATTGGATAATTCCATTCGCCTTTAATAAAATCCTTTCACTTAAAGTATTGTGACTTGTTTAAGGTAAATGATTTTATTTTCGGGTTTTCTTTCTACAAGTCTGAAAACATTTGAAATATCGTTAACCAAATTACATTTTTCAAGTGCATTTTAACATGCATTTTGGACATCGCTGCCCTTGATTTTTGAAGTTTTATTTTCATATACTTAAAGAAAAACGTCTTAAAAACACTTTACTATTGTGTGGTTTTAGAGAATGAGTAATGAAATTAGAACAAAATTGTTAGAAATGATTGTTTTTATGTGCTATGTAGACCTTTAATATTGTTGAAAAAATCTTTTTACTTTATTAATTCGGCTTGAGGTCTCTTTTATTAAAAATATAAAAACTCTTGTTCGTTTTTAATTTTTATTATCTTTTATTAGAAAACTAATTGTTGAATATCTGAAGAAGCAAACCTTTTAAAATATTTACAATGTAAAGAAGGTATATGACTAAGTTTAAAACCTTTAAATTTGATTTCCATGTGAACAAATGCCAACCTTTTTCACACTTAACAACTTGTCTGATCCAATATGTCCCGGCTACCATATACGAGTACAGTATTTTCGCATTAAACTACCAAATCTTAATTTGATTCTTGTTGTAGTGATAAATTTACAAAACTAAACTGAAATAAATAAATAAAATAATTATAAATTAACATTTTCTTTACATGATTCCATAAAACATGTCTATAAGTTTTGATATCATTTTTCAAAGAGCATTTTATAGACGCCATCGTTTATGTATGTGGCAAGGAAAATAAACAAATGTTGCAAATATTTATATGTTCAAATGTATGACTACTCCTAGTCAGCGAGTGAGTTGCACTGAAGTTGCAATGAGAATAAATGTGTGCGTCCGTTGGTTGGTGTTGTGGGTCTTTGGGTGCATAAAGCACCTACAAAACAACGCCACACTGATAAAAGCAATGGCAACAACAAATCTGCATCATTATTTATTACTAATGGCTGGGGCGCATGCGTCGTAGCGTTTATACTATCTGTATGCAACATGTTTATTTACAATAAACGCATATTATGCGTGCAAAAAATGCGTAAATTTTAGCATAAAAATCGTAATGTTTTTTAGAGACTCTACATGGTTGTGGCTGATTTAAAAACACACTTACGCATTACCTACATGCGAGTACTTGTGGTAATTTAAAACCACTGCAGCAGGTTCCTGGTTGAAAGAAACTAAACGGCTGGTGAAAAAAATTAAAAAAAAAAAATATTGTATCTTTTGTATATTTGTTTGTATGTGTATTCCTATTTATTTGGTTTGTTTGTTTTGGTTTTGTACTTACAAAATTAACAATTTAAATAAATGTACATTGTGGACTTTAATTTGAAATTCAAATTGTTGGAAACAAAAATATCAGCGATAAATGCGCAAACAACGGCAACAACCAGCCAGCTAGCAGCAGCAGCAGCAGCAATTCAATACTCATATTTTATCACACTGCTTGGGGTCTATAAATTTGTTTTGTTGCGTTTCAGTTGTAGGGGTCTCTAATGTCGTAAAAATAAAACCAAGAAGCGAGCACAGCGGACTCGTACTTAGTGTTGTATGGGGAAAGAGTCATTGGTCCTTGTTTCACATGTGTACGTTGTTTTTATCATTGTTGTGATTGTTGTTGTTGTTGTTTCTGTTGTTGTAGTTTAACATATGTATTTTGAAATTTAGTAAAGAAAAATACAACAACAAAATTATCATAGGATTTTTTTTTATATTTTCTATATTTCTTTTATTTTTGTATAATATGGATAAATGAACTCAATAAAATTTAAAGTCTCCCATTCCTACTTATTATACGCGCCACCCTTCATCTTGGTAAGCAGGCATTGTGGGTTTTGTTATTTTAATGGTCACAAAATTATTGTCTGCAAATATTCTTGCCTCAAAAGCCATGCTTTGGTGCATTTTGGATCATCAAAATTGTAAGTTATGTTAATACCAATATTGCTGGTCCATAGATGGATTACACAACAAGAACAATGTTTTTTAAACAGGAACATATTGGAATAACATGCAAGTTTTGATCGCAAAACGCCGTAGATTCGGTTTTTCTTATCAAGCATATTTTTATTTGTCTGGATACGTCGATAAGCAAAATTGCCTTATTTAGGCTTCTGAAAATCCAAGTAATTGTAGAGAAACCTTTACATACTGAACGTATCACTTTTTATCAGGCACTATGGGGCCCAAAGGCTTGATGGGGCATTTTTTTGATAAGAATTTTGTTCAAATGCATCTTAAGTAACATGCCTTATAAAATATCAGCCATGTCACAGAATTTAATTCCGTTCGGAAGTGGAATTAATTTCGTTTTTTGCTTCTATAGGAAAAGTTCATCTCTTGGTTACAGTTTCGTTCTAACAGAAGTCAGACTGTGATTACTTGGTAAGCGCTTACCTCATGATTTGTTCTGTGTCAGAGATGTGAATCTGATGAATTTAGTTAGATTTGTCACAAGCTCCTGTTGTTTTACACAAAAGGCATGTGAATACGGGATTTTCTAAGGCACAGATACAGATTTTGTAACGGGATTTGTTTCAACTAGTGCTTATTTCGTGAATGGTAACATTTAGCTCATGTCTGATTTGACAGATAATTAGTTTTATCCTTCCGCTAAACGTATATGGTTGTGTATACGCTTGAACAACGCTGGGAAATATTGCGACATTACTTTGAAAATCATGGTAATGTTGCAGAATGTGTGCGAAAATTGCGTACGGATTTTTTAAGAAGAGAAGCACCGTCAGCTCCGTATGTTCGTTATCTTGTGAAAAAAGTCAAAGAAACTGGCATCCTCATCGATAAACCAAAGCGTGAAATGTCAAAAACCATCCAATGCGTTTTCGTTTCGCTAAGTGGGCCTGCGATCGACTTACAGAAGATGCCGATTTTGCCAAAAAATCATCTTTTCAGATGAAGCTCATTTTGATCTTTGCGTGTATGTAAACAAGCAAAATTGTTGCATTTGGGGCACAGAAAACCCACACGCCGATGCACCCAAAGCGAGTCACTGTTTGGTGCGGATTTTGGTCCAGAGCAAGAAGTGGCCGTTACAGTCAATGGCGATCGTTATCGGGCCATGTTGAACGAATTTTTGTTCACAAAAATTGAAGAGGAGGATATTGGCAACATTTGGTTTCAACAGGTCGGCGCTACGTGCCACACAGCCGAAGCTACACTCGATGTTTTGAGCCCTATTTTTGAAGATCGATGTCGTTTGGCCACCTCGGAGCTGCGATTTGACACCGTTGGACTATTATTTGTGGGGTGTCGTCAAAGATAAGTGTTACGCCGACAAGCCAGAGACAATTGACGCTTTAAAGGACAATATTCGTGAAGCCATTGGTGAAATACAGCTGCACACAATCGACCGATCGTATAGGCTACTGCATGGCCAGTCGAGGCAGCCATTTGAATAAAATTATTTTCCATTATTAACTTTCAAACAAAAAAATAAATTTGAGCAAATATTCAGTAGTTTTTTTTTTATAGCATTTTCAAAAAAAAAAGTTATTTGGCGGACCCTTTATTTCCGAAGTTTTGTTAGATTTGGGTGATCTTGAAAGTCTTGTGCACACGATTGCTTTTTATCAATTTAATTATATGCAATAAACTGTTATTTATCACACGCAGTAGAAGTTCTAAACATGTCAGAAATTAAAATTTTTCGATTTAAGATTAAATTTGTAATAGTGGCGAACTATTTTAGCCCGTGATGGATATCTTCTCAATAAAAGTCATATAAACTAGATTGCTTATATAGAATCCAGTTGCATAAATATTTTAACAATAAAGTTGAAAGCAGAATGGTGGCACATTAAGACACAGTAAAGATCCCAAAGGATCTTAAAGACAACTGTTTTACCTATCAATATTAAATAAAATTATTGTGTTGTAGGGTATATTTTATAAGACTTTGCTCAACGTAATTTTTGCCTGGTTTTCCTGTTGCATTAGAGAAATTGTGTAGTACAGATAAATGCATGTATGTTTGTGTGTTGTTTTTATACATATTATTGCTAAATTGTAACAAAATATTGTAATTTTTGTAACAATATTTAGTTGTTTTCTACACATGTAATTTATGCACATGTCAACATGGGTAATTGTAGTCATTTATATTTAACTCTTTTTTTCCTCCCAAGTTTTCTGTTGTCTGTTTTTTTTTTTGTTTTTTTTTGTTCAAATGTTTAAAACTCAATTTAAATTTTGTAATCGATTACACTATCACTCTGGACACGCCTTGTGTGCAATGAAACCCCTTAAAACAGAATAAAATGAGAAAAAAAACAACGTGGAAAACTTAAATAGATTTTAAAAGATACAGAGATTTATTTAAAGTTTTGGGGTTTTCCATGGATTTTTAGAGATTAAATATATTTTAAGGATAAAGCTAATTGAGATGAATAAAAAGTTAATAATGCAATAAAAAGTCCATAACTACATATTAAAACTATTATGCAAAGATAAAAATCTGCTAATAATTTAATATATTCCACCTACTCATTATATTTATATTTGACTCATATTTCGTTTCAATCAAAAGAATAAATTCATAGCGTTGTTTTTCTAATGCAAATTATCAAAAAATCTGCTTGATGAGTAAGTGTGATGAATGAATTGTATTGTTTTAATGAATGACTCGCATTAATTCAGTTACACAGACACTTTTCGTTGGTTTATTTTGTAGCTGCATCTGCGAACAATAATAAACAATTGAATTTGAGAAGTGTTTGGTGTGGGTGGGTGCATTCTGAGGATGTGTTTCTTCTTGCTGAATGCCAGCAAAGCAAGTGTTTCAAATGGCACATTGCCTGACAATTAGCTGTGCAAATAATAACAATTATATTTGCAGCAATAACAATAAAAATTAGACACCAACAACACCGCAATAAATTGTAAACCTAAAAAAAAATATTTCGAATAAATTATTTTAAATGCAACTAAAATAACAAACTAGAATATATGTTATACTTAAATCTATTTGTGTAACAAGTTCTTTGCACTTTATGGGCAATAATATAATTAAGAGATATATAGCGACTAAGTAAAATCGCTATGAGGACTATATGTTCTTGAAAATAGTTGAAAATTTCACACAAATCGAATAATATGTCTTCTACAGAAGCTACAAGAATGAAGAGGAGGTAGAGACACCAGACAAAATCCTATTATAACGACTTGGATGTGCAAAGATTGAAAGATTCTGAACTAGTATTATGAAGAACTTCTTTATTAATGCCTTTAAATATAAGAATGATATTCTTTGGAAATATATATTTTTACAATAGAAATGGATCCGCAAGCTTCCATTCCATTTGCTTTATACGAGTATGTTTAAAACTTTTCACAAATCTGATCATATGACCTCGGCAGAAGCTGCAACAATGAAGAGAATGAAGAAACGACTGAAGAAAAATGTCTATGAACATGTCAGGCTTGAGTGTTCTAAGATTGAAACTCTGAACACTCACTGATAAAAACTGTCCTTAGACTAGTATGACCATCTTCTCCGCCAATGTCCGACCTTAAGTAATATAAGAATGATACCTTTTTAAATTGTTTTGTGCGAAAAATTCCTTAGTTGGTGCGCGGTGCGTTTCTTAATTTTTCCGAAAATGTGATGAAATTTTTATTTTTACTAATTTTTAATTGTAAACGAACAATCAGAGTTAGAGTCCCAGTAGAGCCCTAACAAATTTTATTGAAAAAATTCAAATAGAAGTACTTAAAATAGAAAAAAAAAACAATTTAAAAAAGTACCAAATATCTACTGAGATTAGCCCTTTTGTACGAATTAGTACTTCAGTTCCGAATAGCATATTGTAAGTTAAATTTTCAGTGGTTAAATGCTTATTTTTTCTTTATTAGCTCGTTTATTAAAAAGAAGGCTTTTACTATTATTAATTTTACTATTAATTGTTTTATGAAATTAAAAAAATGTAAAATTAATTCAATAAACATTTTAAATAACAAAGAAATTCTAAATTTAGTGCGTTTTTTTTAAATCCATTTTGGTGCGTTTTGAAATTTCAAAGTTGACAACGCTGATGATACTCTTTGGATGCCGGCTGCGCACTTGTTGTTTTACTACTTTTATTAATAGAAAGACCCATGAGATTTTGCCCTTCTCTGCAAATAGTGTTGTTGTTTAAAATTACATCTTATGGCAAAGAGGAGATGTCAGAAGATTTCTTTAGCATTGAAACCAGAAACCTTTATGAATTGCCGTAAAACGTGAATTACTCATAATATTTCTATAGCCCATCTTCTCGATTATATTACGCTAGTTAAGCGTCAGTGTTTAACCATGATCGCAGATTGCGTCAACCATGTACGGAGTTATGCAGAAGCCGCAATAATGATAGAACGAAATTACCTGCCCTACTAGAAAGTTAATATTATAAGCAATCCAAAGATACGATATCAAGCTTTTAAAGGCTTTTAAAGTTATGTTTTTTACATGAGACAATGTGATCTAATTGCTTGCTTCAATGTAAAGCTGGAGGTCCACACCAAGCGTCGACGCGTTTCACGCGTTTTAAGCTTTCTAAACGTTTTAAGCGTCAGGCATTTCAAGTTACATGCGAAGATTTTTCGCGTCAATATTTTTTTTTTTATATGTATGTACTTTTGGAGGTGATGCCGTATGCCCAGCTGATTTTTTTTATATGAAGTTTTTTTATCGGTTTGTTTGTCAAACTCATATAAAAAATGTTATTTCAACTGTCATTTTTTCTGGTGACGTCATCTTTAAAATAAATTTGCTTTGCATTTGTCAAAGTCAGCTGTGACGCGTGCACCGCGTTCAAAAGTAGAAAGTAAACGAACTTTTCGCGTTTCAGGCGTCAGCGCGTCCTACGCTTTTGAGTGTGTAACTTAACTCATATAACTACATTGATTCTACTTTTTTGACAGTTGCTTAGAACGCGTGAAACGCGTAGGCGCTTGGTGTGGACCTCCAGCTTAAAAGTATTGAAACTATTTGGGTACGGTATGATTAACGTGACCATACATCCCGTTTTTACCGGGTTTATCCCGTTTTTTTTAAAGCTCATTCTGTTTCAGTTTTTTTTTTGCTAATTTCAAAGGAAATATAAAAATTAAAATGTATGATACCATTTAAACTTCTTTTAACATTTGAATTTAATTTGATATATTATCCTGTCAACGACATTACTAATGTTAAAGAACAAATGAAAATCCAGTAATTCTCAAAAAATCAGACGAAATTCACAAAAAAGTTTTTTTTTACAAATGGCAATTTTTTTAGGGGCCACATTTCTTTACATATATTTTTTAAAATCGTGCCTCTTTTTTCTAATCATTGCAAAACTGGTTCTTAACTTCGAATGTTTCTTTAAAAGCTTTTTATTCAAAAGATTAAGATTTTTCCCCCAAATTTATTTTGGTTTTAATTTTTAAAGGAATACCAGTCAAAATCAAAATTTCGGTATATGTAGCCTGAAACCAAGTAGTCCTTGAAACTTTATTTATGCAGTAAGTGCAGTGCAAAATTCGTTTTTAATCACTAGTTCACTACATCTCCGATACCTTGGCATAGTTTGTTTAAGTTTTTACGGCACATTTTTGTTAAAAGGCTGTCATCAAATATTATGATTTAGCTAGTTCTAGAATTAATGATTTTTCAATAAAAAAAGTGTTAAAAAGTGAATTATAAATATGCGATTAATTTAAAATACTCGCGTTTTTATGTCATATTTTCAAAATCAGGCTTTTTCATATTTACTTCCAAATTCCGCTTTTTGATACAAACCGTTGATTAAACTCGCACATCCTTTAAAGCACTGATGTATCATCACCAAGAGTCGAATGCAATTGATCTACTATATATTAATAATGTTTTACTGCCGTATTTATAAAAATTAAAGTATGTACAGTACACTTGAAGTCTACTTTAATTTTTTATAAATATGGCAGTTAGTCTATAAGAAAAATCAAAAGCAACGAGTACAACACTTTCTGCCTGCATTCAAACATTATTGTAAAACATTGTAATGACACATATTCGTAAATGTTAATACGAAATTTTGAAAGGGACAAACAAAACCAGATCACTAATAATTGAGATATAATGGATTGAAAATATGAAGCATTGGTCCTGTTAAAAGTACGCATTTCCTTGTTTGGACATTGGATCGATTAGCAAAAGAGTCGCTAAATTTTTGACTTAAAGTATTGTGTATAAAATTGTATTTATCAATAAAATCGGAACCCTATTTAAGATGATTAGGACAAAGTTCATAATTTAAGGAGATCATACGAATCACTGAAAAAGAAGATCCCATCCATCCACTTTGACATTAGTAACTTAGTTAACCTTAAACAGTTGTCATTTTCGACCCGCGATTTCGATTTTTTTTTTGATTTTTCTTGATGTCTAACCCTCCAAAGACTATGAATGCCTTAATGGCCTCTTTCCGTTGCGAAACAAAATCATTTTTTTGGTTTACCAACTTTCACAACTTTTATAAGGCAAGGGTGGTAAGTCTTTTCTATTTCTCCATAGACGCGTCCCTATACTCCTTAACGTATGCGTCTAGATCGTAATGTAATCATTCTTGCATTTCCACATGTAAGGTTTTACAAAAATAACTCAAGAAACTAATTGAACCCAACTCATGAAATACTTACTGGGAGTTATCAAATAATACCTATAAAATAAAACACAAACAGTACACCTTTTTTATTGTGGTAATGTTTGTAACGCTCATTACTACTTGTCTAACACCCACCTTAAAGTATACCGGTCGACTCAGAACCACTTCCTAAGTTTGCAAAGTATAGGTCAAAATTTTGAAAATATTTCTATAAAATTTGGTACATGATATTTTTTCAGATCGAGGACTTAAAGAACCCAAGCAATTGAAATTGATTGGAATCGGTCCATTATTTTACCTATGTTCTCTATTGGTCATAAATGTTTGCACATATACAAACCAATTTCGACACAGATAAGTTATACATACCTGAAGCCTAATCACATGTACAAATTTTATGCAGTTCGGTTCATAATTGACCCATATATGAATAACTTCCGAAAATTAATTTAAAGAATACTCTATTAAAAATGTTGGTATCCCAATAATATTCAATACATATATATTTTATATATAAACAAATCATTCGGCCCAATTTTATAATAATCAGTCCATAATAATAATAATCCATATAAGACCCAAATCCGAAAATCACTTTAACAACCATAAATCTCCTAAAAATGTTGGTATCCAAATAAAATTCAACGCAATTAATTTTCATATACAGAAATCATGACACCTAGTTTTACCTATACTATATATGGTCCATAATTAGTCAAAGCTTCCATATAAGACTACCTTCGTAAATCACTTTAAAATGTATAATTATTTTGAAAGTAAAAATATTTATATGCACAGAATTATTTCTACTCCTACGCTGGAGTAGGGTATTGTATGGTCGGGCTTGACCGACTATACGTTTTTACTTGTGTTAAATAAATCTTATCAAATATAACACACATTCAAGTCTAAAGCTGGTATGATTTACAGGCCTTGACATTAAGTACATATAAGTGGTCGGTCTGCTCCTTGACCGCGTATGAAAAGAAAGAGAACGAACCTTAAGAACTTAAAGTTTATTGAAATTTGCAGTAGACTAAGAAAGTGTTGGACATAGAACAACTGATTTTTATATGAAAATGTTTACGTTCAACTTGCCATTCGAGTCTTTGATTATTTCAGTTAATTAAATTCAAATTATATTTATTTTGCTTACAAATCGCTCGAAACTAGTGAAACTATTTTTCCTTGACTTTGCTCTGAGACTTCGTACTGCAACCTACAGAATGTTTACAGATCCGTAGAACCATTAAACGGAGTGTATTTGGTAATCTATATTATGACAGCGTAGTTCTTATCATGCAACATCTCATCTCATCTCATCCAGTTATCGTGTGAACCTGTAAAATGCAGGACAACCTAATCTACCTGAATATTTATCATATCAATCAAGACTGATTCGTTGAACTTTTACTCATGTCGACAACATTAAATGCCCATCATGTCTTCTGTATGGTGCACGGTGGGTATAAATAGCAGCAAAATTATTGCACAGCTGCAATTAAAGATTGTATTTTGTATAATATGTACAACAAGTAAAAGAAGAAAAAAATCTCATCATTTGGCGTTTGGCATGACGAAAATAATAACAACAACAGCAACATTAACAACAGAAACAATAGTAGCACAACAACAACAACAACAAAATAAACAGGGGAATAAAATGAAATTCACGAATCTGAAACCATCACACTCCCAGCCACAGCAGCCAGAATTCTATTGTTATTGGCTGATGTTCAAAAATTTTGTGTTGATATTTTAATTACGTTCAAACATTCAACTGCAATCGTCCGTCAGTTGCCTTAGCCGGTGCAGCAGCAGCATCAGTGGCCACAATTTCAGATGCAGCAGCAATAATCTCAACAGCAGCAACAAATAAAGCAGCTGTTAATATATTTTTATTGTTGTTATTTCGCTATTGTTGATTATTATTATTGTTTTTTTTTTTCTTTAAATGTGGCGCCCTCTTTTACAAACGAGACATGTGTGTGATTGTGATTTTAAGATAGTTTTTTTTTGCTGTTATTGCTGATAGAAAAAATAAATACTACAGCAACAACAATAGCAATATATTGTAAAAATTTAAATTCTTTTCAATAACAAAAAAAAAAAAATAATGCATTCATGCACCTGCAGCGCCGTCATGCATCGCCACATGTTTTGTAATGGTGTTGTTTTGATGATTGTTGTTTTTAGTTTTGTTTTTGATGTTGCTGCTGGTTTTGTTACATTTATTGCTGTTATTGTGGTGTTTAAATCTAACTCTAATCTTAAGTCATTCATTTATGGCCATAATTTAGTCTTTCAAACTTTGTTTGGTTTGTTTTTCAACGCCCAAAATCTGTGATACAAAGTTTTTGCACGAATTTGCCACTAAACAGTGGCATACTGAAAGACCATTCATTTTAGGAATGCACCGTAAAATTTATAGTTGTGAGGATATCTAGAAGCAAAAGAGCTAAGGGTTGAAATCGTATTCATTTGAAAAAGTATCCTGTGTGTACAAGTTCACCTTGACGATTTGTGTAGGAGTAGCAGAAATTAGGAAATTCGAAAATTGACATGCGACAGGTGTCTACAGGTGCGGCAAACTATTTAAACTTGGCTGTAGTTTTGAGATGCACCACTTTAATGCTGGGATATGGATGATAACTGTATAGTTGGTGCCGTGACCACAGTAACACCGATATAAAACCTTTTGTGCAACATCTTTGGAATTTTTCCAATAATTGAGTATTGTTTAAATGCTCTTCAAATGTATTCTCCACAGTATATGATCCAATAGCTTTAAGCTAACATTTACATTGCTTGTCGTCAACCAGACTATGGTCAGGCTATTTCTATTAAATGTTTCAAATAGCTGTTTACTATTCTTGATGTACGAGTATGTCTCATTGTTTATAATCAATTTCGGTGTTTTCTTCGTCTTTAACACTTCTAAGAAATACTCACTAGTATCGTAATTTTCTGCCAGATTTATTAAAACATTTACTTCAATTTTCTGTACCTTGTTTATATAATTGACTAAATCTGTAATATTAGTTTGACCAGTATAACTGACTAAATCTGTAGTTTTAAAACTTCCTGCTGGGTTTATTTTGCTGGTTACTATGGTCACTAGTACGAATATTAAGCGTAGTTGTTGTTTTGTTAGGCTCATTTTTTTTTAAATTAAATTATGTCTGCTCTATAGTGGGGTTTTTTTATAAATATTTTTAGAGTTAATTGCCTCAAGGCAATGTATAAAACTTTTAGTTGGCAACATACGGTTATTTTGTCAGCTGTCAAGTGATTTATGTTTAAAGTCTAGTCAACGCCAATAAGCCCGAAACGATTGACCCCTTGGAGGACAACAAGTGTTGGAAAAAGTCATCGAAAAATGGAGCTCCACATTAGACTACGTGCGAGTCAGTCATACGAGTATGCCAGATGAATATAAGGCCAGAAGATTATGTTTCGAATAAAGTAAATTTCTTATCAATTAAAAAAAAAACATCTGTGTTTTATTCCATTTCAAAGTTCTATACATCTAAAAAACACAGAACCCTGGCGTTCAAAATAAATTTGCACAATTTGGAAACGTTGTTGAGGTGTCAGTCTATTCATATTGAAACGACAAACCAAAACTGAACATAAATCATTCGACAGCTGACAAAATAGCCGTCAGTTCAAAAAGTATCGCCAAAAAAACACCATATATTAAATGCTTTATTATTTATTTGTAAACTTTAATTCCACTTAGTGGTCCCTCCTCTTTTGTTTATGAGCATTAGATGTTATAGATAATTAGTAAAGTGAGTAGATTTTTTGATTGAAACTTAGTAAATGGTGGTTTTTAGAGGCGGAAATTATTTGTTCATTCGAGTATGAGTGTTTTGCTATTTTTTTAATTTCTTCGCTTTTCATTAAAGTAATTTAAGTAACACGTTATTTAGAACACTTTCTACAAACTCACGAACTAATGCCATTAGAGCAGTATGAAAGGAGTTTCATTACAAAAAGCCAAATCATTTCTTATTCCTTCTTAATGCATTAGAAACCAATGATGTTGCAGACGACTTCAGGATCCCATTCTAAGAAACAATATTTGAATGCCTAGTACTATTTTAATGAATCTGAAAAGTATTGATATAAAGTTTTTTTTTAAATCTTTCCAACAGGATTTTATAGTGATCAAATAAAATAATTCTTTAATGACTCCGAAAATCGATAATAATTTAGGAATTCTACAATCGGTAAGTATAGAGTATTTTTATTTATACGCCACCCTAATACTACAAATATAAAGAATAACTTCATATAATAAACTAATGCTACAAAACTAATAACATTTAAAACTCTCATTGTAACTCTTTAACTGTAATTATCATACAATCAATTTTGAATAAAGATAAATGAATTTGTTTAGTTAGTATGCATCTGCAGCTACTCGTGTTTGATTTATTCTCACGACATTACATATTGGCGACGAGGATCAAAAATAAAAATTATTGTTAATAAATTTGTATATACATATTTATAAATAAAATAAAAAAAAAAAAAAAAAAAAAAAAAAAGAATGCCTCCAAAAATGGAGACACAACAAAATATTGCTCCAGTGACTGTGTTTCAAACATCCAACATACAAGAATTCAATTCAAGTTTGGAATCATGGAATGTATGGAAGGAAAGATTAGAAATTCATTTTTGTGAAATTAACTGCATTGATGAAAACGTGAGAAAATCTATTTTGTTAAAATCAATTGGAGCTGTTCCCTACCAAGTTTTACATAGTTTGTGCAGTCCATCTTCTCCTGTGTCAAAATCATTCGATGAATTGTGCGAAATTCTAGACTCCCACTTTACCCCACCAACAATTGTTTTTAGTGAGCGAAAAAAATTTCATGATTCAACAAAGCGGGAAGGTGAAAATGTTGCAGAATGGTACGCCCGAGTGAAAACATTGGCACTTAATTGCAAGTTTGGAAATAGTTTGGAAGCATTTGTTCTAAATCAATTTGTAATGGGTTTGCCAATTCATATTTTTGAAAGAATTTGTGAAGAAGATGAAAAACTTACACTCCAAAGTGCACTAAAAAAGGCGATGATTATAGAGACGAAGAGCTTAACTAAAGAGGTGAAGGAGGAAACAACAGTTAATTTTGTCAAAAGGCAAAAAAATTTTCAAAAAAACAAAGAAGCCAAAAGAAGTAATGGTGATAACGTTGACAGAGCTGGTAGCAGAGGCAGTTGTGGTAGCAGCGGCAGCAGAAATAATGGAAGAGTTGACAGGGGCAGTTGTGAAAAAAATTCTTCATGCTCTCATTGCGGTTGGAGAAATCATAATTCTCAATCTTGTAAATACAAGAACAGCAAATGCCATTCGTGTGGTAGAATTGGCCATCTGTCATCAGTATGTCGTGACAAGAAAAGAAGTGTTAATTATGTATCTAATGATAATCATGATAACGATCATAATAAAGATTTATTTAATTATTCTATTTTTAGTGTGTCTGAGGGAAATTCTAGTGATGTGTATTCTCTACCTGTCATCATAGATGGAATCAAACTTAATGCTGTTTGCGATACAGGTGCTCCGTGTACGCTGTTGCCTATTTCATTTTATGAAGAACATAACATCATGAAGAAATTTCGATCTTGTACGGTTCCGTACGTTGATTACAGTGGTGATAAATTGAAACTGATCGGTGAATATGATGCAACGGTAACTTTTGAAGGTATCACAAAATCTGTTGTTGTTGTTGTTGTGGATACTTCAAATCCACCTTTACTTGGTCGGTCGTTTTTACGTTCATTTAATTTTGAGCTCATGCAAATAAACAATATTAATCAAACCAATTCGTACGCTGCAATAGTAGAACAACTAAAAAATGAGTTTAGCGAAGTTTTTGAGGATAAATTGGGTGAGTTTAACATCAATAAGGTTTCTTTAAAAGTCAGTGAAGGTGTTACACCTATATTTTGCAAGCCAAGGCCATTGCCCCTTGCATGGAAGGACAGAATTGAGAAACAATTACGCGATTTAATCGAAGCAGATGTTTTGGAACCTGTTGATAATTCGGATTGGGGTACTCCGCTAGTGCCAGTTTTAAAGAATAATGGTGACATAAGAATTTGTGGCGATTTTAAAGTAACTATAAATAGATTTTTAATAGATTATAAATACCCTTTACCAAGGATTGATGAAATATTTGCGTCGTTAGGTGGAGGAGAAGTTTTTACCAAGCTCGACTTATCCAATGCGTACAATCAACTCGTTCTGGATGAAGAATCGCAACTACTTTGTGCTTTAAGTACCCACATCGGGACATTAAAAGTGAAACGCTTACCGTTTGGGGTTAAAACAGCTGCTGCTATATTCCAGAAAACAATGGAGAATGTCTTAAGAGGAATTCCAAATGTAGTCGTGTATCAAGACGACATCACCGTCACAGGTAAAAACGTGCAGGAACACATCAAAACGTTAAGAATGGTACTAAATAAATTGCAATCTGCTGGATTAAAATTAAACATAAAGAAATCAGTTTTCTTTCAACAGAAAATTTCATATCTTGGTTTTGATATTGATAAAAATGGATTAAGTAAGAATAACGATAGAGTATCCAGTATAATTTCTGCGCCCGTTCCAAATGATATATCGGAATTAAGAGCTTTTGTTGGTATGGCGAATTATTACTCAAAATTTATCAATAAATTTTCAAATATCATGTCTCCACTATACCGTTTATTAAGCAAAGATGTACCTTTTATATGGTCGAAAGATTGTCAAGCGGCATATGATACAATCAAAGATGCAGTAATTTCGGACCAAGTTTTGGTTCACTTTAACCCGCAATTACCACTGGTGTTAACCACCGATGCTTCTAACAGCGCTGTGGGAGGGATTTTATCGCACATATTTTCCGACGGTAAAAGGCCGATAGCTTTTATATCTAGGGCACTGTCCACATCTGAAAAGAACTACAGTACTCTGGAAAAAGAAGCGTTAGCGATTGTGTTTTGTGTCACAAAACTTAAGCAGTATCTACTGGGAAATAATTTTATATTGAGAACTGACCATCGCCCGTTACTTACAATATTTGGTAGCAACAAAGGTTTACCAAGCATGGCTTCGGCTCGCATGCAGCGTTGGGCAGTCATATTATCCGGTTTTGAGTATTCTATTGAATTTATTAAAGGAAGCCTAAACGAAGCTGATAGCATATCTAGAATGCCACAATGTAAATTTGGTAATGAAATTACAGAAAACTCATACATAAATTTCATTGAAAATGAAAATCAATTCAATTTGAGCTTCAAAAATATCGCATCTGAGACTAGACGAGATCCAATTTTATCTAAAGTTGCAGAATGTATTTTAAATGGAACGTTATACAATTTGAAAGATGAACGTTTTGCGCCGTATCGTGAAAAGTATACCCAACTCACTGTTGAATATGGCTGCATATTATGGGGGTTCAGAACAGTAATACCCGAAAAATTCAAAACTAAAATACTGAATGAATTACATTCTTCACATTTAGGCATAGTTAAAACTAAAGCTCTTGCCAGATCGTATATATGGTGGCATGGACTTGACAAGGATATAGAAAATTTAATTAAAAATTGTATGTCATGTCAAAAATTGCAGTCTAGTCCTGAAAGAAGCACTTTAATACCATGGACACCAACTGGATCGGTTTGGAGTAGAATCCATATCGACTTTGCTGGTCCAATTAAAAACTTTTATTTTCTAATTGTCATCGACTCCTTCTCAAAATTTGTTGAAATTTTTAAAACCAAAGAGATGACAACAAACTTTGTAATTGGAAGATTGAGAGAAATGTTTTCACGTTATGGATTGGTGGATACACTGGTAAGCGACAACGGTCGTCAATTTACTTCAAGTGAATTTCAAAATTTTTTATCCTTAAATGGAATCAGCCATATTTTAACAGCACCTGGCCATCCTTCCACCAATGGTCAAGCCGAAAATTTTGTCAAGACATTCAAGAAGTCTATTTTAGCAAATTTAGATCAAAACAAGGAAGCCAGTTTGGATCAAATATTGTGTAGATTTTTGATGGATTATCGCAATATGACCCACTGTAGTACAGGAGAATCTCCAGCAAAAATATTCTTTGGCAGACTACTTAAAACTCGTTTCAGTAACCTTAAGCCACCAACTACACAAGAAAGTATTGTCCGTTCTCAACACAACAACGTTATGAACCACAAGGGAAATCGTAATGAAATTTTCAAACAGGGTCAAAACGTTATGGTGCGTGATTATCGAAATCCAAATAAACCTACTTGGACTCATGCAATTATTAAGAAACAACTTGGACCTCAATCATATTCCTGCATTTTGTCGCATAACAATTATGTGATTAAACGTCACCTTGACCAGATCAGAAATCAATCTACTGTACAACAACAACCCGATGAAACAAATGTACAAACATTACCAAACAGCAAAACCACCTCACCAGTAGAGCAAGACGAGCAGTCACAGGTAGATGTTTTACGTACTAGAAGGGAACTCAGGCCACGAGAAGGAGGTAGAGTAGTAAAAAAATCAAACTCGAATTTAAATTTATCAGATTTAGAGATTGATTAATATTTCTATAACTTAAATATATTTTTTTTGAATTTTCTTTTAAAACTTATTTTATATTGTAGCAACAGCTTTAGTAGGAGCATATAGAGTATTTTTATTTATACGCCACCCTAATACTACAAATATAAAGAATAACTTCATATAATAAACTAATGCTACAAAACTAATAACATTTAAAACTCTCATTGTAACTCTTTAACTGTAATTATCATACAATCAATTTTGAATAAAGATAAATGAATTTGTTTAGTTAGTATGCATCTGCAGCTACTCGTGTTTGATTTATTCTCACGACATTACAGTAAGTATTTTCAAAGTCTTTCCTCAGCTGCTTTTTGAAACTTGTTTCAAGTGCTATTACTTTGGGGAAAACATCGAAGAATGTATTAAAGCCTCGTTTACATAAAATCGAGTCTTAAACTTTTCTTCGAAATAGCTCAATTAGAGTGGGGTTCTTGTCGATTTTATTTTTTCGATACTAATCCATTGCATCTTCAAAATAATAAGAGGGAGCAAAATTAGTCCTAAACTTTATTGAAGTGTTTAGTTAAAGTAGTATTCTGTAGACCTCTGAACAGTTTCGCAGTTTTGAGTAAATTATCCTTCTTTCTTGGTTTCTTTTACGGAGATATTTATCCAGTTCATCGCTTAATATGCAATCAGTTTTTGATATCTCTTAGAGCATAAATAAAAGTGAAACATCTGCAGAGATTCATATCACTGCGATAAAGGTCTTTAACCGGATTTACAATGACAACTATTTGTTTGAGTGCAACAAATTCTTCATCTGTCATCTGTTGAGCTTTTGAATCAATTAAAGCTTCTTTTAATGGGAATTTCCAATTCCAAAAAACGTAGACACATCAAACAATGCGATCGAGTTTGGCAATCCAAAACTTCTGTGTAAAAAATTTTTAAATGTTTCTGACCTTTTAAATTAGTTATTTAATGTGAAATCCGTCAGTAGATCTCTCTTATTTTCTCTTATGTTGAAAACTTTGATACAAATAAATTATACTTTCGTGGATCTTTTCCACAAATAGCAATTTTTGAAATTTCGGAATTGTCATCCCAACTTTTGAATAAATTTCTCAACTTTTGGGTCGCCTTGCTCTCCTTTCGCTGGAAATTAAATGTTGGGGCCGGTGACTCTTTGAGCTCTCTTTTTACGTGTGTTTCATAATCTATAATCAAGCAGTTGCTGAATATTGCTAATCATTTGTCGTAAAGAAGGAATGCTCCATTTTGCTTTTCAGTTTGTTTTCGATAGTTTTTGGAAGCTTTATATTTTTTGGAATAATTAAACTTGACAATTGACGGTATTTTGATTGTCCATTGATCAGCACTCTTAAAAAGAAATCAAAAAAAAGTGATACCAGCAAAGCTTAAGACAATGATTTAGAAAACAATTTGTAGTGAAGACCTGCGCCCACCAAATTTAACGGCGATGGCTGCTGACTCTAAATATGTAGTTGTTGTTGTAACAGCGCTGGTTGCTGGGTTGACAGTCCTTGACCGAGTGAACCGGCTGTCGCGGGAAAGTAAATAAATATCATCGGCGGCGGCTCAAAATCGTCTGTTATTAGACGAAAATTGCTCAAATTATAAAAAAATAATAAAAACTGAAATTCTAAAAATGTAGTGAAATTACTAGATGACTTATATCGGAAACGGTGGCTAGTTTCAAGCCGACACGCAACAATTTTTGGCGGCAGCGATTTTTAAAACGTATCGTCGGCTAGACTCAGCCGGCTTACCGCAATTCGGCGAAGGTTTCTGATTCGCAGTTGTGGCCAGCTTCTTAACTGCCAGCTCTTAAACTATGACTTCGGATATTTTTATTAACAATCTTATCTTAATAAATCGTATCCAAGTTTTAGATCGATTTAGCTTCCTGTAATTATTCAGCAGCTGTAATTGAAGGCGATAATGGTGGACGCAATACAAAAATGTATTAAACGCCTAATTTTATACCCAGCTCATTCAATTAAACAATATTGGTCTTTTGTGCATTATTGACATTAAAATTTATTAACGATTTGAGAAAAACAAAAACACTGATTTTTTTAAGAAAAAAATTATATAAATTTTTTTGTGATTTTCACAAAGGATGAAAAAAATTATCAAAAAAAAAAAAAAAATCTGGAAATTTTCGTAATTTTATTTTATTCAAATCTAAACAGAACTCAATTCTTGTTATGATGCACATATATTTGCTAAACATTTTTTTTAACCAGAATTTATTTAATACCTGTGGATTAGTACTTGTTTAATAGTTTATTTTTTCTATAAATTATAAATTTTACAAGACAGCAAAAACAAACTAAGACAAAAACTACTTCACAGGTTAATTGTTCTCTTAATTCTGATCATTTAAACTCCAACTGTTTGAATTGAATAGTTTAGTTCAGAAACAACAACAATAAAAAATGTCGACAAACTAGAAAATTAGCACACCAACCAAACCAATTTTATTGCAAAAGTTGAGATAAAATGACCATAAAATGAACATGTTGACTGTGTTGACATCCAACAGATACATAATCGACACCTGTGCTTTAGACGGCCTGGCCTGGCAGTGATGAGGAAGCAACATCTAGAATGTTATCGTAGTTATGGTAGATGTGTGCAACATGTTATTTAGTAGTGTTATGATCAAATAATTATCTTCTAAATATTTTAATGGCAGTAATTCATTTCGCTTGCTGTTTTGTTTTTAAAAAAGTTTTCCTGTCTGCAAAATCTGCACAATGTTTAAATGTTTGGACGTTTTGAAAACAATAAAATAAATGCTGATATTTTATGTCATTTCAGCTGTTTGCTTGTAATGTAATGATTGGTAATTTGTTGTTAATTTTTATGATGCCATAATTTATTTTATTTCGTTGTTTGCTGTATTTTTGCTTTTACCACAATTTATTTCTTAAAGCATTTTGCAAAGATCTTAAGAAGTGACAGAATTGCTATTTAGCAGTTAAATAATGGTCAAGTTTGCTGTAGCTTTTGATAATATTTTTATTTTGATTTATTATTCACCAACACAACAAGTGGACAAGTGGCTGTGGTTTGGCAGTTTATTCATTTAAACAAAAAATAAATAAATAAATACAAATCTGTATTTTTTAATTACAATTTTTATTTATACAGGTGTCTTGTCATTTGGCCGGGGATACTGATAGTTGTAGTGTGTATCTTGTAGTTGGTTGGTATCACTGCCGCTGAAATCATTTGATGCTTGTCAATTCCATTAAGCATGTTTTCTTTAGTTTTGTTTTTCTTTTCTTCTTTTGCTTAAAAGTGTCAAAGATTTTCATGTCAAATAAGTTGTCATATTTATTTATGATTGTGTCCATTGTGTTTTTATAATTAAACATCATTATGCCACCTTTTTATTTATCGCAAGTTGTGAAATGTTGAAATAAATGAAAATAAAGTAACAAAAATTATTCTCGCATTTTGTATTATTAATAATTCTATATGGATAATTGACACTAATTTAATTAAATGCCACATTTAATAACATATTCATATATGTACTATTTGTTTTCTCATACAAATTAAAACATGTTTATTTTTCAGTCAATTCATTCATGCATGCATGTGTTATGGTTGTTGCACTATGGCCTGTGTTGACAGAAAATATGGGTGAATATAATTTAAAACATTTGTCATCATAGAGAGACAGGAAAGTAATTTGATCTATAGTGGAATCTTTAGAAAAATAGCAGCATTGTTCACATAAAATTCGGTCATATAAAGTTTTTCAGTTATTTGTCGTTTAAACGAAGTTACTGTTATTCTATCTAGAAATTTTATCAGCCGAATTTGTATGAGTACTGAGCCCTATAAAATCAAAATAGACAGAAAATCATGCACAAATTCCTTGAAAATCTGGCATTGTCGTGTTCAATGTTTGCAAAAATGCTAATGCTTCCAAAAAGTACTGTAAGACATTATTGGTTGTTTTGAGGGGCTTTTACATATTTCACTTACATTCATTATTTCATCCGTGTCGCAATCAACGAATTTAATTAATTGCTAATAACGTACATTTCTATCTCATTATCAAGATCACTATTCAATTTCGGGGTTTTAAAAGAAATTAAAAATTCTTCTTTCTTGGTTTCTTTTGAGAACAGATTTTAACAGTTCGTCGCATAATATGCCATCACTTTTTGATCAAATAAAAGGGCAACATCGGGATCACTGCCACAAAGGGCTACATCTGTTACTTTAATCAGATTTAAAATGACAGTCATTTGTTTATGTAAAACAAATTCTTCATCTGTCATCTGTGCAGATTTTAAATCATTGAAAGTATTTTTTTTAGGAACTTCCAATTCCAAAAAAAGTAGACACATGAAATAGGGCATTCGAGTTTGATAATCAAAAATAAATTTTAATTCGTTCACCTTTATTGAAAAAGTAAAATCTAAATTTTTGTTGAAGACTTTGTAAATAATTTTGAAATATTTTTGACCTTTTCAATTAGTGATTTATTGTGGAGTCAGTAGATTTTTTTCATGATAAAAATCATAACGAAGAATTGATTTAAGTTAATTTTAGATGTTTTGTATTTGTGTTTGTCAAAAAAGCAGATAAAAACAATTTTAATTCCCTGGATCTTTTACATAAATACTAATTTTCGGGATTTTTTTTTAATTCCGAAATTTCGGGATTGGCATTCCTAATTAATAGTAAACACAACTTACAAAGAAAATACTACGTTCAATGAAGCAAAATCCGGGTGTCTTTGACAATGACCGGCCACAAAAATAAAACACCATTGTAAGTACCGCACGAAGAATACGAGTAAACTAATATCTGTTTTTACACGTTCTTTTTTTTTACGCGGTTTTGATTTAACACGGTTTAAAAATAAAGAAATTTAAAATTTTTTTACACAATTTTATTCCAATTAACACGATTCAAAATCTTTTGGGGTTAAATTTAATAAGAATATATGCGACACTCGTTTTATAAAACGCCGTGAAATTGTCTACTCGTATGTGGAATTGAAAACGATTTCAGTTTGACTTCGTAGTGGATTATTTTTTACACGGGGTTTCCTAGAACCAATTACCGTGTAAAAACAAATGAGATGTTTTTCAAAGATTACCCAGGTCAGTCAAAAAAGTTTGAAAACCAAGAATTGGAAGCATTACTAAAACTAAGACAATCCCAAAATAAATGATTCTCAAACAAAAAATTATGAAGCAGATCGCTTTAAATCGAACTTAACGCTAAAGTGTTCTTGGAATTTTGAATAACTACAGGACATTTATAGCCATCTGTTATCTATCAACCCACTGTGCATTAGCAACTTTAATTACTCCAATATGTACATTACTGTTTGCTCCTACAGCTGCAGCTTCAATTACCGTTCATAAACTCATTATTACATGACTAACGATGTCAGCGTTTCAGTATCTGTTATTTCTTTTAATTTTTTCGCATTTTATATCATCAATGAAAAAAAAACTCATACTCTTAGTCGTAGCTAAGCCTAAAACCCGTTGAACACGATCAACCTTCCAAGATCCAGTTGCAACGGAAGAAAAGCTGCCTGCCTGCCTGCTTGTGTGTGTAACTAATAGTATCTCTCAACTCTATCGTTAAAATCATTTGGCCACAAATAGTTTTAAATACGTTTTAAAGTGACAAATGTCGCACGACAAGTTAAATAACATTTTAAATATTTATAATGTTTAAATTTTTTGTTAATTTAGTCTACGAAATATAGTTGATTAATATCAAGTTTATTTTTTATACATTTTAACGGTAGACAGCATAAATTTGTGGTGAAACTAATAATTGAGTGGTGAATGATGGGATCATGAATAATAGTTGGTGATTTATGTCAAATGGTGGAATCAGAGGAAAGAATACTTTTTTCAATATTTAAAATAATTTTCTAGAAAGAACTTCTTTTCATGACATACATATATATTTAAAACAAGTAGTTTATTTTGTTGTTATAAATATACTGGGATCAGCTATGGAGTATACAAGTTCTAAGGAAATTATTTTCTTATTTATGAGAATTTTAATTAATTCTAGATACAGATGACTCCAAAATTTCTGGTGCCAAAACATACCTTTTACACGTCAACCGCGCTCTCTCTATCTCTCTCTCGCGAAATGCTAATGATATTTCCTTATCCGCCTTTTGTCGGTTTGTTCAAGTTACATTTGATACCTATTTCTAAATCTGCTGCCAGTTCTCCTCGATACACGAAGCATAATTTTCCACTGTTGGAATATTTATTGTGTCCAATTATGTGCATGTACTTTTGAAAACAACCGATATTCGTAATCCACTGACTTCTCGCAACCATTCTGTTACATTTTCTTAATAAACATGCCCAAATGAGACTTCTTTGGTGTCTATGCATATCTGGCTATTATTCTGCAGTTTCCTTTGGTGCTTGGGCTAATATGTTCATGGTTACTAGTTCTACGACCATACCACCAGCTTCTTACGACATCCTGAAACCGATAATTAGGAGAGTTTTGACAATATCTAGTCATGTGATTTTCCCCGCTGCATATCATATAGCTGTTTGATCTGGTGAACAAATCGGTCGTTTCTGCTACTTCTGCAAATAGTTATGTATGTTGATATTCCAAGCATCTGAAGCATTTGAACATATTGATTTTATGCCTTGTCCAGTAATTAAACCATCCTATGTTAATCAGTTTGGATTCAAGATCGCTGTTATACTTTCTTTTTGGTTGCCGCCATATACTTTTCGTTGACTTGAAATATTTGCGTAACTTAATTCGACTAGTAGGTTAAGTCCATTGAGTTGCCGAAATAGATGGATTTCTTGGGGATTAATATTTTTTTTTTACATTTTATCTAAGTTCTGACCATGTTTGAGGTCAGCTTTAATAGTCCCACTTTCGTGTGAATCGGCTGATGTCATATTCGATCATATCCACGAGATTTGTAAATTACTATTACTTTATTGCTGGCATCGTCAGTTTTAGCCATTTGTATCTTGATAATGAGAAAGTCATCTGTGAAAGTCAAGAGAAACTCCACTTATATTACACTTCCAACTTAGCTGCAATGAATGTCGAATGTTCCATATATTCCTTCCAAATGGGCTTTTCACAACCTTTCCTCGACCATATTGTTATTTAATGTTGGGTGTTCCAAATATTTGTTCAAGTTTAGTTGTATGGTCGTCTCTTGATCTTTTGTTAATGAAGATAGACTTAATGGGCAGTAGACAATTTTATTGCTTTTACACTACCATTTCGGTGGCAATGAATTTTAAACGTTTTAATCTATTTAATCCTGTCACCGATAATTCATTGGATTCCTAAGACATATTAAGGCTCATTCTCCTAGTTTGTCGATAATTCATTGTATTCTTAAAGGTACGGTCACACTTGACAAAAATTTAATCAAAAAAGCATAACCACTTATTTTAACACAAATTTGTTTGACGTTATTTACTCTTACAAGAGTTTTGCAAGATCAAACATCATCAAATAAAATAGAACTGATATTTGTTGTGTCTTATTCTAAATAAACGAAGTTTTTTTAAAAGTTACTTTTTTCAATAGCCTTGACAGATCACGTGCGAGTCGTGGCATGTTGTCATGTTATTTTTGTTTAGTATTGTTGGGCATTTCATAATGCAAAGACTTACGCCTGAACAACGTTGCAAATCGTTCAACTTTATTACGAAAATTCACGTTCTGTTAGGAATGTGTTTCGTGGACTTCACTTAACTTATGGTCAACATAAGCGGCGTACTATTCGCAACACAATCACCCATTTTGAATAATATTCGACCGAATAGATCACGTCCAGCACGCTGTGAAGAAAATATAGCGACCATAGTGGAGAGTCTACACGAAAACCGTGAAGAGTCGATTCGGCGCCGTTCGCAGCAACTCAGACTGACGTATGGAACGACTTGGCGCATTTTACGTAAAGACGGCGCCACTTGCCACACATCGCATCAATCAATGGATTTATTGAGAGAACACTTCGGTAAGCACATAATTTCATGTTTTGGGCCGGTCGATTGGCCACCAAGAACGTGTGATATCACACCGTTAGACTTTTTCCTGTGGGGATATGTAAAGTCTAAAGTTTATGCGGGCAAACCCGCCTTGGAGAAAAACATCACGCGTGTCATTCGCCAGTTACCAGTCGAAATGCTCGAACGAGTCATCGAAAATTGGACTCAAAGGATAGACCATCTGGTTAATGTATTTACAAGTAATGTTGCTTATACTGAATTTGTTGTTGTGCTTTTGCTACACAAACTCCAAATGGTTTCTTTTTTGACAAAAGCATAAATATGTAGTATAGTGTAAATTTAAATTGTTGAATTCGTGGCTTCTGCTAGAGAAGAAGTAGGTATTATTCTTTTAACAATAACTTCCTATAAACTGCACTTAGGAACTACTGCAGTATTTTAAGTGTCTGAAAAATCGCCATAATTTAACAAATGTTTCCATTATCAAACACTTGTAATCTGTTTCATCTCTACAAAACCAATTTGTAGCCCTTAAAATGTTTAACATTCACACATAATTATTACGCATCAATACCTACAAAACAGATGTAATAAACATCGTAAGTTTTAAATAGAGTAAAACAGAAAACGGACAGAAATGCATAAATGTTGAAAACTTTGAATACTTCACGCATATGTAAAGCACATACTTAACACATTGCAGTATTGTTGGAAAAGAAACAAACAAAATGTGGCAAAAAGCCCTTGAAATGACGACACGGTATAGAACTTCCGATTTTCAAATCAAATAAAATATTTCTTTTACATTTGTACCAGTACGAATGAGTACATAAATGTGTTTGTTTAGTTGCCCATTAAGTTTCGGGGGAAAAACAGAAAAAAAAATTACAGAGAATTGTTGTTTATTTTTTTGTTTTGTTTAAAACAAAAAACCAGATGAAAAACAAATTACAGATGTTGATAATGTACTCCTCATATGAACAAATATTCTAAGTTGAATTGTTTTATATGAATCTGTTTTGAATCTTATTTATTGTACATATGTATGCTGCAAATGTTGATGTTTTATATACATATACTATATGTACATATGTATTTCTTATGGTACAAATCATATGTTAAACAAATGCTGCTGCAAATAGTCAATAATAAAAAGTAGCATGTGTGAAGTTGATCAGACACCGATGGTTGACGTTGATCAGCAACATACTCGTACACGTCGACGAGTGTAAAACATATGTGTGCTTACACTTCTACACACATGTCCTTTTCTTACTCTATCTCTCTCTGCTGTGTTCAGTGTCTCAACTAAAAGTCCCGTTTTGTAAATTCATCAAAAAATTTATGGAAAAAACAAAACAGCCGGATGAAAAAAAGGGGACACGTATTTTAGGGTTGCAAAAGCAATGTGAGGTTATAAAAGTTGACACATGCGTACCGGCGGGCATATGATTGTGTTTTCGAACGAACAGCTTTTGCTTTCAAAAGTGAAAGCAGTCATACACATTTTTACACAACACAAAACACACGTCCTTGTGCGCCGAGATCCTTTAAAACACACATGCGTATGCCGGTGATAAAACATGAAACAACACGTGTGTTTTTCCTCCTTTGTTTTAAATGAATTTGTTCGTAATCATTGCCGGAGGGTTCTGTCGTTAACAGCACAAAATCGGTTATAGTTAGAACACATGCTTAAAATTATGATTGGTTTTTAGCAGATCATTAAAATGCCGGGATCAACAACATCTTGTTTGGTTTTTAGTTGCGTTTTTATCAATAATGCTTTATCGAGATAATTAGGGACGTTTTTTAAAGTTATTGATAAAAAATGTTGTAAATCTTTAACATATTTTTCGGATTATACACGAAGAAAATGCAAGGAATTAATATTCTGCGAAAAATATGGATCTAAGGATCTTGGAATGAGAGTCATCATTAATGGATCTTAAACTAATGGATCTTAAACAATTTAGTTTAAATAATATTAAAAAAGTTCTACTACTTTTAAATGTAAAACAAGAAACTGGTGATTTAAATAGAGCTGTCAAATTTGTTAAAGGGTGTCGCAAAATTAAAGCAAGATTTGATTTTTAGGCTATTTGGGGAGTAAATTAGGGTTCACAAACATCCGATGATATATATGTTTTAATAATGATTTAATAATAATTTTGTTATTAATTTATTAATATTTAAGAACAGCTAAAATTTGTTTTCTCTTACAAAAATCCCTGGTTTTGTTTTGATGGCTCGCAACAACTGCTGCACAACATTTCGATCCATCTGCGCTACATACTTACGAGATTCTAAATCTCTTATATGTATTTTTATTGTTAAAAACTACAGAAACATTATAAACGTGGCAAATATTTGCAAAAAAAAAAGCATAACCACTTGTTTTATCACAAATTTATTTGACGTTGTTTACTCCTACAAGAGTTTTGCAAGAGCAAACAGCATCAAATAAAATTAGACTGAATATTTGTTGTGTCTTGTCCTAAATGTCTTATTGTATTTACTGGTTACTTCTTTTCCGGCAAATATTTTCGAAGTGTGACCGTACCTTAAGGAAGTTGCTAAAGAACTTGAGCATTTTATAGCAACTAACAACAGGTTTGGAAGCGAGTTTTCATTATTGCACAATATTCCGAAAATAATGAACCACCACAGTTTCAATCAAAAAGCCTTGATGCTAATTTTTACCTTCATGGTTTTGTCAATCGTCAATATTTACGTATTTTGAGTTCAGAGAACTCACATGGGATTTTGGAAAAATAAATGAACTATTTATTAACTTGTCACTGCTTGTTTCGGAAGGCATCATTGTATGTGTTACTAGTGCACGATATCGCGTCATGATAAAATGTGAATGACTTGTGTTTTCAACAACAAATGTATGTTACACTGTACATTTGCAAGAAACCATTCAATAACTTCATGAGACATTTTCTGTTTATGTACTTTTGCATTGGCGACCAGAATTGCCCCCTAGATTGTGTGATATAACACTATTGGATTAATTTTTAGTTAAAGATATTATGTCACTGTTTGATGCGGATTTTGCGTTGCAGGCAACATTCTACTATAATTCTTAGAACAGGAGGCTAATTAATCAATGATTAATTGGTGCTTGATATCGAGACGTTTCTTGACATTCCTTGACCTTGTCTTTGACTTGCAATACTTTTTTCCTTTATGGAGATTGTGCAGATCAAATTCCACTTACGTTTTCGAATATTTTCATATATTGATAATTTTCTTATTGATAAGTTGCCATATGAGGCAATTACAACTCTTAGCATACTACGACTATATCGATTTACAAACTCCTGTAAAGATTCGCAATAATTCAGCGATTTTATTTTGGAAATTTTAATTTGATGCCAAATTATTGGTGAGTTTCACAATTCAACAAGGAGTTTCCTGAATGATGGAGAGGGCTTGAGCCCCTAATGCAGTAATGATGGAGGTGAGTGCGTAGATATCTTCCAGAATTTCATCGTTTATCAGAAAAGTTATTTTGTTTATTGAATGCATTCTTAAAGCCTTTGTTTTGTTCATGTTCTTTTTCAGCCGGCATTTCTTTGTTACTTTAATGGCATTGATTGCTTCTCGTAAACTTTAACAGTCAAAAGCAATCAAAAGCGCAAATAAAACTGTGATCTGTAATCAAAATGATAAAAATGAACAAAACTTCGACGATAGAGTGCGAAAGTGTCAGCATAGCCATAATGAACATTAAGGTAAACCTATTAAATAAATAATGGCAATCCAAAGACTAGACAATTATTAATTTAATTCCAATCTACATTCCTGATTTTTATTCAGCACCTTGTACTCAGTTGCTTATACGACACTCTGTATATAAATTAGATATCTACAATCTTTGTCAACATATGTTATTCTCCTTACAAATTCAGCATCATTGACAATGTAAGATCACTGATCACTGCACTCAAGTTTTCTAAAAAGTTATTAACAAATTGTTTGAATAAATTTTATATGATTTTCTTTTTTCATCTAAAAACTCACGATCACAAGTATGTATATATAAATACGAAAATACATACGAGTATGAACGAACAACAAGCAGCCAATTTCCCAATTGTCAAACACATGTCAACATTATTGAAAAACCACTACTGTCGCCGTCGACTCTGCAGCAAATTGAAACCAATTTAATAAAGCCAAGCAACAACAAAAAATATGACTAAACCAACGTCTTCTAATGCAGAAATTTGCTTTTATCTATAAATATGTATGCTAAACTCTAGGAAAACTATGGCAGTTTTACAATTTTACATATACTATATGTAGAAATGCTATGGATGGGATTTTGCATAAATGCAGCTGTTCAATTGTGGACATCAATAACAGAAAATAGACTCTTATAGACAGTTTTATACACATACTCGTACCAACATATTTGTAATAAACATACATACATATGTACATACATATAATTGCAAGTATATTTATATTGATAACATGGCGTCAACCGGATGAGCAAGTGTAAAATTGCAATTGCAATTGCCTTCATCTTGTTGCTGTTCGTTGCTGCCTCGTTGTCCACTTTAACTAAGAAATTCTCTAATGAAGAGTGTAGGAATAATTGTAGGCTTGGATAATAAAAAAAACCCACACGTGCAGTAAGATGCTGTTGCTGTTTTTCTCCTTGTTCATTTGTTTTATTTCTCTGTGGACTTTGAAAGCAATTAAAACAAAACCAACTACAAGTAAATTAAACTTTTAAACACATACTTGTAGTTGACTCCTAAATAAAGTATGGAATTTTTGTGGGTTGCTTGATAATTAGGTATTAGGAAGGCATTTGAATTATATATATGACAACTTTGTGATTTCTGAGATAGTTGGAGATAGTTGCTAAGGACAAATCAAATATCTCACTAAATCTCGTTGAAGACATTTCAACTTTGCCAAATACAAGGGCTCCAATTACCGTAATATTGCTGACATTTCTACTATTAGACTCGCCTTAGTAGCATAAAATAACGCCTAAAATACTAAACATTGAGTGGACGGATATATAAGCAGCTTAGCCCCAATTTACACCAAGCAATTCTTTAAGCTAAGCTGATTACCTGGGTGAGGAAAAGATAAGACGAGTACACACTATACTATCAAATAAATATACGAGCAATTTAAGCAGTAAAATTGTGCTGTGTAAACACCAAAGAAATTTCAAGACAAAATTGTATCAATCTTTTCAATAAAAATAGCTTCGTGTAATTTGCGACTTAGATATTCAACAAACTTCTTTCATTCGTCTCTGACCATTACAAGTTGATTTGCTGGTTGACCTTGTTTTCGCCTTAATAGTAGGTTTTATTTTTTATGGAGTTTGTGCAAGATTCAATTCTACTTAAATTTTCGACTGTCTTGGGATATTGATATTTATTGGAGTTTCATGCCACAAGTTATCACTTGAGAAGATAGGGATTATACATACATATGTATATTAGAATTACAAATACTTATTTTAATTTGGTGCGTAATTATTGAGGAATACTCAGTAATGATGATGCGGAATGAATTGATATGAATCTAGAATTTCCATTCCAAATAAATCTATGATCTAAATTGTCTTCTAAAAGTCTATGAATATAAGACCACAATAACTACAATTCTGTGTAGAAGAACCTTCTACATTCCTTTTTGATATTTTTCTTCTACATGTATTATTTACTATTCATTCACATTCCTGTTATTTGTTGGAGTATCTGAAATATATTGAAATGCACTAGAAATCACCGCGACATAATAAAGTGCGGTTTTCTGTTAACCTTAAAAAAAGAGTCCTGATTTTTTTTTCAAAAATTTGTGTTAAGTTTTTAAAAAATAATAAATTATAGTAAAGTCCTGATTTATTGAATTTAATATTACCTAAATATACACAAACTAATGCTTGACTTAGACTTTTTTAAAGTGAGGACTTTAACCGAAAAGGAAAAAGATTTGTTGCTACTAGATTGTGAAAATGGGATGAAACAGAAAGCTTTGAGTTCTAATTATAACAAGATATCGGAATCTACGGTCAGAAATATAATTGTTTTGTATAAAATAAGAAAGTTAAACAAAAGCCTAAATAACTTATGTGGCAGAAAAAGTAAAACCACGAAGCTAGACGATGATTATGTTGCAATTCTAGCAAAAAGAAATTATTTTACGACAGCCAGAGATATATGTAAAGGAGGAACTAGAATTAAATATTTCGCCTCGAACTGTTCAAAGAATACTTAACGAAAGCGTCTGCTAATTAAAAGCCTCTTCCACGAGCTGCAAATATAAAAAAGCGGTTAGACTTTGCAAAGTACATACGAGTACATATTAAATAAAATAATAACTGAATTAAAAATAAAACTATAATTTATAATTATTAGAAAATAATAAATACATGTTTTAATTAAAAAACAAAAAATACATATTTGTTCCACATCAGAATTCAGGGCATCTAAATTATGTATTACTTATTACTTGTTATGCCTATCAGCCATAATTCGTTTTTAATGTCTGCGAACTTCCCAGCATACCATTCTAGGAGCGCTCCGAAAAAGGAGTCAGAAAAGAGTCCAACAAAAGAGCATTTTCGGAGCGCTCCGAAAAAAGGAGTCAGAAAAGAGTCCAACAAAAGAGCATTCTCGGAGCGAAAGAAAAATTTGCTTGTTACTGTCCTGAGTCGGCACGCAGTATGACTCAGAAATTTCACTTAATTATGTGTCTACCAAAGCGTTGTTGTTCTATTATTTGTGCTTTGAACAAAAAAAAAACATAGCTGCACCACACAAGAATGATAAAAACAAGATTACACAGAGCCCAACAAAAAAATCATAAAAGACTCTTCTGACATTATCTAAGAGCTCTTTCTGACGGACCATTTTCGAATGTAATGACCATCTTTTCTGAAGGTTTTCGGAACAATTATGATTGTTTTTTGGGCTCATAAAGAGCGTTAACGCTCCAAAAAAGATGTCAGAATAGACTTTTTTCGGACTCATATGGCTTGCTGGGTTAGACCTGCAGAGATATAAAGTAGTGTTGACAACTTCTATTGGTACAGCCCGCCTTAGCAATGCCACGAATGAGCTTCATGGATCTTCGGTGTACTATCAGCCTAATCGAACATTAAACTGTAAATAACGATTCATTGAATTATGAACAACGATTCTGCAGTGGGGACACTGTGCCTTTTTACCACAATAAACCAATAAGTATAAGTGTTCTGGAATTGTATCTCATACGAAATCTTATACTCGTATAACTGAAACCTATTAAATTTTATGAAAAATATGTTCATGTCACAAAGGAAATTACCTCTAATATCCTTATTTTTATCTAAATTTGTATACCTTTAAAATATCCCACCAAACCAATTATCAATTACCCCACTTAAATCGCACACATGCATTTGGTCATTTATTTCGACAAAAAAAAAACGTTCACAAATTGTCGTTATTTAGAGCTGGAAATCATTTTCACTTGTGCGTTGTTTTCACACACAGCAACTTTAACGATCGGCAGACAGACACACACGTGGAAAGCCAACATTCATCTAAACAAACGAGTGTTTGAACATTTCATGAATGTGATCTAGTTTTATAAGGAGAGAAGAAAAAAAAGTTAGAGATAGAAAAAAGCACTCACTAATGAAATGAAACGAAAGAAAAGAAAGCAAATGTAGATCGTATTAGCAAACGATTTAGTGTGTTGCAGCTGTGCATAAAGTTGCTGGCTGTTGTTTTTGTTGTTTTCGAATGCTGTATGCCGATTTTTTTTTTTCATTTCTGCTGCAAGGCGGTTGTATGTGTGTTTTTCTAAACGGCTGCCGTTACAAATGCTAATATTTTCATTTCATTTTTTTTTCTCTACGTTTCTTGATTTCATGTTGCATTTTGTATTTGCTGCAAGCATTTGAAAACCACATGCTTTAGTTTTGTTTAGTTTGAAAACAAAAACACTCACTCATGTTGTACGAGTATGATCGTACAATGATCTTCGGTGTTTATAGACTCTTACTGTATGACTTCCAGGTTTTAGATGGTTGGTTGCTGCTGCTGCTTGGTTATTAACTCCAATAATGCTCTGCAATTGTCGTTGAAATATTAGTTTTATTTGTCGACAACACTTTTAAGCAACAATTTTTTCGAAATTGCTGTAAATCTGTTTAGTTAGTAGACGTACACACTCACACACACTTTCTTTTATATTTATAAAATTTTAAATTAGACTTTCAAACTATCGTAGAGGAGAAAAGGATTTTATTTATATTTTTTCGCTATGAAATCAGCAGTTGTCAGTTGGAAATATCTTAAATACGACCGTCCTAAAGGAAGTATAATAACTAAATAATTACTTAAGAACTATATAATTAAAAACTTTTATTATTTTAAAATGCGAAAATAAATGTTAAAATATTATCATGCAAAAAAAAGGATAGATAATATAAAATGCTATCTTCTATGACTCAGATAGATCGTCTAATATATCCTCGTCCATATGCACTAAGTCTAATTATTTGAAAGTTCGGAAAACTTACACCAATAAATTATTCTTTATGAAGCCTTATCTTCCTGGAATGCATTTTGTATCCAAAGTTGGAAAGATGGCTTGACTTCCATCATCATTACAAACGCAACATTAGATTTTTTCAACCTCTGCGACGAAATATCTACACAACATCTCCTAAATAAATTCGCGTAAATATAACGAAGAAACCTAGTTTTCAAAAACAGGTACATATATAATAAAAAGGATATTATCGATACTAATATCCGCCTGAAGATGATGGATATATATGCTTATCTGGTTTGCCACTAAAATCTTTTCATCGGCGAAGTATATTGACGATTAATTGCATGTATAAGGAGTTTAATTGGCTCTGAAATCCCCCTCTTATCGTGTTGAATTATGACGCCTCTTCTAAGATTATGTGTGATTGCGAGTACTAACCTGATCCACATCGCATTACCGATCATCATATAACCATCCCATAATAAGGGACGAAAATCAAGCAGACTGACAGCGGAGACTTTATCAACCTTACCTCCAAAGAACTACTTAAGCCGTCAGATGTGAAAAGCAATCATAGAAATAATAGTTGGTCCCGTATTGAATCCCAAAACATCCAACTGATAGGTGCAATTGGTAATGCATTCGAATGGATAGCTGCAGATATTCGTTCACTGTCGAAAGCGCCAACGAATGGGTTATCCGAACTCGTTCTGGTATCTGACAATGCACCCTTTCACAGTTTTTTTTTTTTTTGGCAATATTAGTTTACATCAATTTTGCATCCAGCAAAACTGTTATGATTGAGTCTCTATTTACCAAAAGTCAAGGATGAATATACCAATCTTAAATTCCCTAATATAGAAGAGCAGAAGTTTTTATAACTTGAAGAATTAATAAATGAGAGGTGTTTACTAAACCTCTCTGCATTTGCAAGATATGCCTGTTGTTCAGTAACAGTCAATATGTTTTTTGTTTAATATTTGTATGTATTATTTAGGTAGATTAAAATAAAAGTGATTTAAATTAAAAACTTCTCAATTTCATTTCATTTTGTTTAATTTCAATTGAATTTTTCTCAATTTCAAATAGAAATTCTTAATTTCATTTGGATTTTTTTAAATTTCAATTTGAAATTCACAATTACATATTTATATGTGACAAATTCCCAAATTAAAGTAAAAAATTTCAATTTCATTTGGAATTTACCAAAATATAATGTTCTGAAATTCAATTCAAGATGGTGTAAATCTCATATAACATAGATTCGGAAAGAACAACAGGATAAAAGCTTATGTTTCCACGTAGTCCGCGTATACGACAAATTTCAAGTGAAGATCCACATAAAATCCTTTATTTATTCTTCAATTAGACTGTACCCTAAAGATCTATGATCACATTCTGTTGAACTGGCAAAATACTTAAACGAAACTCTATGGTTTAAAAAATAAGAGTGGCTTTCTTCGAACTCAGCCTAAATATAGGCAAATGCTATCGTTTAACTGATCATAATATTACCTTTCAAGCAGATATCATGACGTTGAAGGATATTAAGTGGTTAAATATCATTGATACAAAAAACTCCAACTTGTATTTTTAAGGATTGTCAATAGGAATAATATCGTAAATTCTTGGGACGTTGAACAATGTAAAAATTAAATAAACTCTTGCCTTAATGGCGAAACTGTCGAGATAATAAGAGTCTCAAAATGGCAAGGCATTAATAAAAACGAGAAGGCAAATAAGCTAACTTGAAAGCCTAAAAGAGCCTAATGAACCTAAATTGGGCAATATGAAAAATATGTTTTAACTGGACATACAGCTCTGGAGAGAGAAATATACTTCTTGGTTTTTTCTCGATGTACAATCGTTTTTCTGTCATTACCAATGAGAATAATTTTGGTTTCATCTGTGAAAAGCACTCTTTGTTCCGGTATATTTTTGCAAAATACAAACGTTTTTTGACAGAAGTGTTGACAGAAGTTTTTTTTCTACTTATACGACCATAAAGCTGATTAAGATTGGAAGGATCTAGCTTACTTTTTTTTACCTATTGCCTTATCCTCCCGATGTGTTGTCTTGCGTAGTGGCTGCCTTCAATCTTACTGGTAGTAACATTTTTTTTCTCAAGTGAGCAGTGCCGTCCTTTTTCCATTTTGTTTGATAATATTAATGATGAACAATATTTTTGTTAAGTTACACAAAAATTTATCACTGAAATTAGCATCAACTATTTTTGTTTAAAATTGAAATAACTCTTAATTATCCAATCAAAAAACTTAATTTTTAACAAACAATTACAAAATAAAGAACGTGCAAAAGTTAACAGGACATTTCCAACGAATTTTTAAAAAGCAAAATGAAGCAAAAAAATAGCATAGAATTCAATGTTATTATCATTCCATTTTTTTTTAATATAAAACTTTGACAATTCATAGAACATTGGTGCGCTATTTCTCTGTCCACAGCTATATATAACTCAAGACTTAGTTTGTTAAAGGTAATCCGATAATAGGATCTGCATATTGTATCTTATAATGAAGAGGAATAAACACTGAAACATTACCTATGCCAATGTCCTGCAATTAGTCAAATTAGACGTGAAATATCTTAAGAATGGAAATTTGAAATCGTTAAGGAACTACAAGTTGAACAACTTGTAATATCTTATGAATTCAGATTTGAAATTGCTAAGAAACTACATTAAGAAGTTTTTGTCTTAACTTCTGGATTTTAGGATTTTGGAAATGAGGAAAACTACCTCCTTAAAAACGAATATTGAACTACATTGAGGAGACTATATGCTTGACCTTGCAAAATTTGGCATATCTTAGGAGTTCAAAGTTGAAATCACTATAAAACTACATTGAGAAAACTTTTGGATTTTAGGCTTATAGAAATGAGGAAAAATACTTCCTTAAAAACGAACACCATCTGATATGAGTATGAGCCATATAACTGTCTTTCTACTCTACCTAACCTTAATATCCTATTATAACAATGTAGTTATTGATAATTCAAATTTGGTTCTTCAAAGTGACAGTGGAAAAGCATTTTCCACCAAGCCCGCCATACATAATCGTACATGATAGTGTATTCAACATGATCCAATGAGTCTTAGTTAAAGTTATAACGAGTTTCTTAAAGTTATATAAACTGATTTTAAACGATGAAATCAGCAATTGCAATTAATGGTTCCGATTGATTAATAATGCTTACTAATTCATCATATCCTCTTATGTGAAATATTTACCACTTTCATGTTAAACCACAAAAAAGATTGATAAACAAATACTACTACGATCTTCCTAAATGTACAGTTGTTATTTAATTGTATTATTTCAGTCAGGAGTCCTTAAAACTCACGCTAATTTACAGTGTCCTTAAAAAGCCCCTAATAAAGAGAGACTCTTGTAATAGTAACACTTAAAATAGTATGTAGTAGCAGCAATAATAATAATATTAATGCGGCATATGTCACCTCTATTGATGGAAATATAAAGAAAAGTTAAAATTAATAAATGTTGCACACATGTCCTTTATCAACAAACGATCAGTGCAGTTGTTATCCTTTTTACCAATTTATTTTGTTTTTGTTTCTAAATAAAACGCATGTGCGTCTGTCTGTCAGTCTATCTATCAGTTCGTCCGTCCAGCCGTACATTTGAGTGTATGTATATTTTTCGCTTAACAACTGCGTTTAATAATCGTAACCCTCTAAATGCCGTGCAACAACAACAAGAACAGCATTATTTATAATAATCCCTAAATCGTAACACAGCAACTGTGAACTTCCTTGTTCTGCTGTTTCCAAAATTTTAATTCATCACCTGGTTTTGCATTACAAACAGCAACAAAAAGAAACACACTCACCTTTTATTGCAGCGTTTTTTAACCAATTCGATAGATACAGCAGAGTACGGCTGCCACTGCTACTGAGACGGCTGTTGATTTGTGTGTTTTTTGTGCAACTTTTTGTGGCGGCTGCTTTTTCTCTACTACTAGAAGTATTGATACTTTTTGTTACAAGCACACAAGATGCAAAGTCATGTCACTAAAAAGAGCATGTGTGAGTGAGTGCTTTATTTACTTTCCATGAAATTTCATTTCATTTCGTTTTTTTTTTTTTTGTTTGAAGTGAAAATTATCAGGGTTGATGATTCTTTCAAACATTTATGTATTTGATTGTTGGTTTTCTATTCTATAATTATTAATATTACTGTTTGTTGTATGTTTAAAAGAGATCCTTTTAAACAATCATTAGTCGTTTCTAAGGTTTTGTTTAACTATTTTGACATGTATGCACCGAAAAAACACCCCAGTTTTTTTAAAACGTTTAGCAGTTGACATTTGTTGTTCATTATTTTCAATTTGATTTCGGTGTTGAAACGTTATTGCACTCACACACTCGTTTTTCTGCATTGTGTTTTCGTTATTCAATCATTTGTCTTTCAGTTGATTTTCTCTTATTCATTTTGGCATTATGATGAAAAGTCGTTTAAGTTGTTGATTTTAAGGCATTTTATATGGTTGGTTTAGATTTTCATGGTTATTTTGAAGATTTGTTTATTTGGGTGTGTATTTTGCACGAATGATAGATTGTGTTTGTGGTAATAGTATTCAATATTTGGTTGCAATTCAATAATACTTGGTTTGGTTTTCAATGGTTTTCGAAGATGGGTTTTGTAGTGGGAATTTTAATGTGATTAAGTGATTGCGCGAAATAAATGACTCTATATAGGTATATGTAGAATGTTTGTGATCGACACTAACTTGGACGATCGCAACATCTTTAGGTGATGTGATCTCTACCCTAATTGGCTATAATATGACATATGATTTGAACAGGATAGTCACCATAATGTAGCCTATGCTTTGAATAATATTGGGTGTATAACTTTAAAATGAGGTATTCATTCATACTTTACAATTCTAGCTATTCTTTTGCAGATGATGGCAACATTTGCCATTCACATTCATTCAACCATAGTCCAAGCCCTTTTTAGATGGGGAAATGTGAGAAAACATGTACGAGTATGATACACTTAACCTTATCTTGTGACAATCTAAAGATACGTTCACATTTGGCAAATATTTGCCGAAAAAGACGTAACCACTAAATAAAATATTTTTAAACTCGTTTATTTAGGACATGACACAACAAATATTTAGTGTAATTTATTTGATGCTGTTTGATCTTCTAAACGTCAAACAAATTTGTGCTAAAACAAGTGGTTACGCTTTTTTGAGTAAATATTTGGCCAAGTGTGACCATACCTTAAGACTCAATGCTGTATGTTAACATACAAACGAATGACAGATCATGTTGCTTCATCTGTTTTTATGGGCGGTGTAAATATTAAGGAATCAGACGCTCTTGTGTGATGTCCGCTGGACTAAATACATTATTCAAGCGTCAAAAGAAGCATGCAAGTGACATTAGTTACTCGACCGCAAAGCATGCCCGGGATGATTATCGGTGACTGTAGGGTATCCATCTCTATTGTTTCACTGGAGCATCGTCGGTTGTATTTCACTGTTCTATCGATACTATAATGGATTGTGCTCTGATGAAATTAAGGAACTTGTACCCGAATCCCGTAGGACTTATCCATTTATGGTTGACTGGACAGTGGATCCCACAACACATTACAGGTTAAATTCGTTCTTTAGCGCACTGTCTGTATGAAGAATAAACTTCCTGTGGAAGTTTTAACTGTCCTTTCAATGTAGGAAAATTCAAATCTAATGTTCACAAATACTACTCTACAGTCTACACTCCTTCTCATAACCTATTCTCCTAGTTCCCACACAATGCATTGCATGAGCAGAGGACATCCCCTGAGTGCTGATCCAAACACAGCAAAATTATGTGTCATTTTGTACGGTATGCTATATATGTCACATTTATTCTCACTTAATTATTGCATATTATACCGTAAACAATGTCGAATTTTGTGCCAGTTCAGCTTTATTTCGTTAATTGAAATAAAAGTGCCGCTGAAACACAACAATTGCTCAAAAAAGCTTGTTGTGATTGTGTTCCATTGTGTTCCAAAAATAGTGATTTTGGCCAGTCAAAAAATGTTTAAAGACCAATATTTGAAGGCATCATTTTATGAAGATTGTTGTCAAACTAAACATATGATCACATTTGGCAAATATTTACTCAAAAAAGCATAACTACTTGTTTTAGCACAAATATGTTTGACGTTTTTTACTCCTACAAGAGTTTTGCAAGATCAAACAGCATCAACTAAATTAAAACTAAATATTTGTTGTAATTTGGCCTAAATAAGAAAAATAAATAAACGAGTTCAAATGTATGTTATTTAGTGGTTATGTCTTTTTCGGCAAATATTTGCCAAGTGTGACCGTACCTTAAACAAGAGCTTGAAAAATTCTCCTGTTGCTCGCAAACGTTTTGCGTGATCCACAAGCATAGAAATTAGGTATCACATGAATTGAAGCCGAGAGGTTTTGAAACAAGATTTTGAATGTCCGAAATGCTGCTTACACGGTATAGGTATAAACGGAAATAATTTTTGCACCGAATCATTACTTGCGATGCAAAATAAATACGTTACGATAATCCAGCCGAAGCGACATCAAAGTTGAATATCCATGGCGCTATTGTAATGCTCTGTATTTGGTGGGACCGAAAGACATTTAACTATTATGAGCTGCTGAAATCTGGTCAAACCATTACTAACCAGGGTATCTGTACTTAATGCAACTGATTCGTTTGAAGCAAGTATTGTCAAAAACTATTTATAATATAGCCCACGACTGCTACCAGAAATAAACTACGTATATAGATATTGACAATAACTTAAACTACGATTTACACTAGAAATAGCTTAGATTGACCTAAGGTAATCTTATAACTATACTGAAAATTTTGCAACTCATGACAACTTAAGTATAAACCTGGTATTTTAAGCAACATTAAAAAAGTTCATCTGCGAGTAATATCGATTAAAAACTTATGAAAAATAATTTTGTTTTGAGCTTAAGGTGAATTTCTTTTTGTTTATTTTTTATTTATTCCAATATTTCGCTACAACAATGTGTAGCATATAAAGAAATTGACCTTAAGCTCAAAACAAAATAATTTTGAATAAAGATACAAAGATCGAACAATTAGCAATAATATTTATGATTAATATAAATCAAAGTAATGACTTAATAAGGTATACTAGTACATCTCATTTCCTACAACACAATGCTGCTGCAAATGCCATCTACACTGAAATAGACAAATTGCAAGCCAACAAAAAGTGACAATAAATAGACAAAATAAATAAATATACATACATGTACATAATTAAAATCATATTAACAAATGCTTAAGTATTGGCGACAAAAAAAAAACGCTTTCTGAATTTAAACTACAAACACTTGCACCTACAAACACATTTACTTACAACAATGGATGCCCATTTGTGGCAAATAAAATATGTTTGTCATTGGCAAAAAAAAAGGCTAAAACAAAATCCCAAAATAAAGAACAATCAAATCAGGACCACCTGCAAGGCACATCTTTTGAGCCCTGTTCCACAAACAGACAGCATAAATACCAAAATATTCCTTACCTGTCATTATCTTACTTAAATTTTCCTACTCAAAATCAATATGAATCCGGCACAATTGGATGTAGATCCTTCTTAAGCAGACAACCTTCATGGGTTCTTTATTTATTAATTTTTTTTATTTCAACAACTCAATTCGAGAATGTTTTGTTTTGCCAAAACAAGGTTACAATTTCCTAAAACAAAAATAAAAAAGTAAATGTAGCCTTATTAAGTGATTAGCAAAACTTAAACGTAAAACCAACAAACGCACTAATAGCCATGTCTAGTCAGAAATAGTTATGGCAGTTTCGAAAAGTCATAATTTCATGAATTGTTAAGGTTGAATTTCAGAGAACAATTGCATAAATGTTATGGCGCCATATTAATGATATTTTTGGAATTCATTTAAAGGATTTTTCGAATTAAATTCAGGGTTTTTATGTGCTATCTATGCCATGGCTTAGTGTTTGCTAAATACACTTTACAATTTCAATGATTTGACTGTGGAAATAATCAATGTGTCACAGAATGTATTCTTTGCTGACAAAGATTTTCCAAGATAGACATACCGTCATTTATGTTATCTACAAAACTTTTTGTATGCTCAATTTGGATATTGTGAACATAGTTAGTGTCTGGAATTTCCCAAAAAGACTACGAGATTCAATATTCTAATCGAATTTCCCAAAATGTACAAATATCCAGCCCAATCATGAATAAAAATTCCGCGGGAGTTTTTTCCCTTTTTATTTTTTTAATATTGAATTTGAATAGGAAAAATGGAAAAAGGGAAAAAACTCACGGGGAATTTTTATTCATGATTGGGTTGATTAAGAGCTGAGTAGACTTCATATTCAAGTTCTAATTAAATGGATTGTGGTAACTTTGAGTTAACGTTCATTCGTTTGTTATGCCATAAATATCTATACGAGTACATATCGATCAGTGCTGCCGTATTCAATGAATACTGCTTATATCT
Source organism: Bellardia bayeri (assembly GCA_950370525.1). Lineage (NCBI taxonomy): Eukaryota > Metazoa > Arthropoda > Insecta > Diptera > Calliphoridae > Bellardia > Bellardia bayeri. The sequence goes on from OX493267.1 coordinate 75,981,747, forward strand.
CCTTATGGTTTCCAATTTGGTTTCCGTGCACAACATGGAACTATAGAGCAAGTTAACCGTTTAACTGGAGAGATAAGAAAATCTTTTGAGCTATTGTTCGGCTATCTTTTTCGATGTCGCAGAGGCAATTGATAAAGTTTGGCATAAAGGTCTAATACATAAAAATCATTGCTAACTACCTCCTAGTACTCACAGATTACTAGAGTCTTACCTATAGGATCGCTTATTCAGGCTTAAATACAGTGATTATGTGACAAGTGACTACGAAATCAGAGCTGGAGTTTCACAGGGGAGTGTTCTCGGACCAACACTTTATTTGATATACTCCTCTGATTTGCCAACGAGTGAAAATTTAACCATTTTTACATTTGCAGACGACACTGCCATTCTTAGCTCACATGTGGATTCAAGTGTGGCATCCAGAGAACTCGTTAATTATCTCAGACGTGTGGAGACGTGGTTAAAAAACTGGAAAATACGTGTAAACGAATCCAAAAGTAGACATGTTACGTTTACGCTTAGGAGAGGAAATTGGCCACCTGTTTCAATAAACAATATGAATATCCCACAGGTCATGCCACATACTTTGGCATACATCTGGATGAGCGCCTTACCTGGCGTCGCCACATAGAAGCCAAGAGGGTCCATATGAGACTGAAATCTTCTAATCTGCACTGGCTAATTAACGACCAATCTAAATTAAGCCTTGATTATAAAGTCAACTGTATAAGACTGTTTTAAAGCCAATTTGGACATATGGAGTTCAATTATGGGAAACTGCAAGTAATACCAGTATTGATCTTATACAGAGGGTCCAATCGAAAATTCTTTGAACCATGACGGGACCACCATGGTACATAAGGAAGGAAAACATCCATAGAGATATATACATATATCTTGAAGTTGCAAAACCTTCCGAACCCACTTGCGAGAGTGTTTACTAGAAATCAAACAGAAACAAGGCTTCGTAGAGCTGATCTACCACCCTATTAATTTAGGGTCCATTTGTCCATTATGGCTCTCTCAACTGAGAGAAATTAGTTCTTAAGGTTTAGGTGTAAGATTTAAATACTTATTGTAAGGCCTAAGGCCTAAGGCAGATTCAATAAATAAATAATAAAAAAGTTAAAAAAAATAACTCCTTATGTTATCTTGCATTTCCACGACATACGGGGCGTATAATCTACACTCAGCCAATGGCTATCAATACCAGCAACACCTTAGGAATCAAGTCAAAGGAGTGAAATGGATTTTAGGCTCTATAGTGATATTTTCCGTCGTTGGCCAGCTGTCCAACAATCTACATCGATATTTTTTTGGACGGCAAAATGCCTCTGCTCGTAGGCGACCTTAATGCTCAACATCAGTTCTGGCACTTTCCACTCATCCATCTTCTGCACCCTGAATGACAATTTTGTTTCTGGCTTTTTATTGAGCATTTTGAGAGATACACGGCAAACTGAAGTGTTGTCGCTGCTCTTGTCCAATAGCTTTGTCACAATCAGACAAGCCAATGACTTACAACATGAGTAGATGGACCGTAAATTATAGAAGTGGTCCTCACTTGTTCGTGTATTTAGGTGACAATATGAAGGACCATCAATATGAAGGAGATAAAATGGTTTAGAATTCCGACTGCGAGCCACGCGAACCTTTTGGCGGTCACCTTTAACAACATCTTGTACTACACAGATACAAAATCGAGCTTTCCAAATGAGAATGGGATCAATAACAAAGGTTTTTTTTAGTTCAGTGACATATTTTTTATACACATTTGAAGTTGGTGATTTTGGAACGCAACGGAGAATTTGATAAAATAAAATAATAAAAATTAATAAGCATTATTTTATCAAATTTTCAATGATAATTCCTTGTTAGACAGCGTTCCAAAATCACCAACTTCAACTGCGTATAAAAAAATCTGTCACTGAAATTAAACAAAAATCCTTGAAGGTTTTATTATAGATAATGTTAACATTCATTTGCAATTGGTTGGGATGAGACCAATTGGAATATTCGATTTTGTATCACTGTGTAGTTAAAGATGTTGTCAAAGGTAACCGCCAAATTCCTATTTGGTTTGTTACACTGTGCTACTTATCTCATGTCACTGCAATCGCACAATAATTTCAATGCGCTAGTCATTTTAAGACATAAATAATGAAACTACTTTCGATATCGAGAAAAATATATTGACCATTCAGTGATCAATTACACTGCTTTAACATGGTCATCTATATTTTCTGAAACATTCAAAGTATTAATTTGACTGCCTTAAGAAATGACATATTACCATCTCCACGTGAAACCGAAGGACCTATGAGTTTTGGAACATAATGTCATACTCACAAAACATCTTATACTGTGATATATTTAGAGGACACATCTTAGCTACTGTAGGCTGTTTTTCAGATGTATAGAACTTTAAGTTGACAAAACTTTTAAACTGGCAGCCATTTTGTCACCTGTCAAATGATTTATGTATATTTAGTTTGATTTGACATTACAACATGAATAGGCTAAAGCCAAATTGTGCAAATTTATTTTGAAAATTATGGTCCTGTGTTTTTTAGACGTATAGAACTTTGAAATGTAATAAAACATGAAATTTACTTTATTCGAAACATAATCTTCTGCCATAATTCATAATTCAAATATGACTTCTGGCTCGGACCATTTTCGATGACTTTTTCCATGCCGTATATCGGCAATAACGCGGCGAATGTTGTGCTCCATCAATCGTTTCGGGCTTATCAGCGTAGACTAGCGACTTCAAACATAAATCACTTGACAGCTGACAAAATGGCCGCCAGTTAAAAAAATGTTGCCAACTTAAAGTTCTATACATCTAAAAAAACACCCTATTCTTTGTAGGTTCTACTGTGACACCAGAACACATTACTTGCAGTTGAATATTTGTGTTTGGTTTGTTGGTTTACGTGGTAGTTCACTACGTGCGAACACTTAAGTAGAGTCGAAGGGACCCCGTTTTAAAAGACCACACCACTCGTCAGATTTAATGTCGTATACGACATACTGTAGCTAATATGTGTACAGAAAGTCGCGTTTTGCTAGACCCAACCTGTAGCTGTGAGATATCTCAGTAGGTCATTGAGTTTTGACCCGGCTACCTCACCAAGGTTGTTCCATGTATAGTTTCTCATGAATTTATGTCTCTTGACACTCAGGGCTGGGCATTCGCAGAGAAGGTGGAAAATTGTTTCCTCTTTTTCCCTATCCTTACAACTACGACAGTGGTCGTTAAATGGGAGTCCCAGGCGATTTGCGTGCTTGCCTAACGTCCAGTGTCCCGTTAATACTGCCAGCAATCTTGATATATCCTTCCTATTCCGGGTTATCAGTTGCGTAGTGCGTTTCTCGTTAAAAAGATGGCCACATCAACTTGGCTATCCTACATATGTGTTTGCTAAGGCCAGAAATATTTTCTTAGATAATTAATTTTCTAGATAGATGTCCAGAATAAATTTCGAACTTGGCATCAAGCAAAAATTGAAATGGGTAAATAAGTTTTAAAACTTCTTCCTTTCATCACGTTGCGTTAAAGATTTCTTACAAAATTCTCTGGAAATATCAAAATCTTTTATTTTATTATCACTTACATATTACTCGTAATATAAGTAAAGAAATAAATTATATTGAATACCTAAACAAAGTAAATAGATATGTATTGTACTGCAAAAAATACAAACTTGTGATAAGTGATGAACTATACATACAAATATGTATGTATGTATGTATGTATATGTAGCTACACCTAAACAACAAACTACATATTATCATTAAAATGTACATATTTTATATATATATGCAACATATCATTCGTTGTTTTTATTACAACAACCTGTTGTTGCATTTTAAAATGTTTTAAACTGTCTGTTTCCCAATCTATAATTTTGTTTAATGTTACAGCTCATTTGTCATTCGTTTTAAGTACAAGTCGTAAAATTCAAAACACAAAAAAAAAAAAGCAAAAATTCCTAAGAAAAAACCTTTTTTTTGTATGGTGTTTGTGAAAAGAATTTAACAAAACCCCAGAATAAAACCAAGTTTCATTACACGTTCAACTCATTCACACATTCGAAAGATTCTTTCTTGTCTTGTAACCTGAACTTGGGTGTTTTTTATTTGTGATTTTTGGAATGAATTTCTGTTCCAAAAGAAATATTCTTATTTTTTTTTTTATGAAATTGTTTTATGTTTTCTGCTGCTTTTTTTAATTACATACATATATACATACTCGTACATACTACATACATATTTTTTTGTTTCTTGTTGGCTGAAAAAGGTGTTGTATGTATTTTATATGTATTCTTGTGTATGCAGACAAATTCTTGAGTTTTTACACGTCTGTACGACTTCGTGTTATTGGAATCCAAAATTATTTGCATGTTTCGACAGTTTTTTTTAGATTTTTTAATTCTTTTATTTTATTTGTTTTTATTTTGTGTTTGGGTTTGGGTTTGTGTTTGTGTTTTTGTTTCTATACCTTTTTAGTGTTTTCTTTAATTTGAATCTTTTGAAAAAATTTTAGTTGTAATTAAAAACCTGTCAAGTTGTCATGTATTTGTACAAATAAATACAAAGGTAAATACATACATATTAATGTACATATTTTCGTAGTGAGTAAATTGTAAAGTTACTTAAATGCTTAATTGTAGTTGAAGTTTTGTTTCATGTCAGTTTCCAAAAAAAAAGTTTTTATAATAAAAGAAAAATCAGAAAAATGCTTTGAAAAATTTTATATTTTTTGTATTTAATCAGGTATGTGATGGAAATAGTTCGATTTGAAAACTAAATCGCTTTTTCAAATCGTTAACTATGTGACTGATTTCGATCGATTTCATTTTCCACTTTAGTTTAATTTCCAATTGTCTTTAATAAATACAACTTTGCGAAACCTTATAATACAACTCTGAACTGTCTTTTTATGAATTACATTTGAAAATATGTATTTATAATTAAAATAAACAAAATGCCTGATGCTATCTATTGCAGTTTATTTACTTCTTAATGAAAATAATTCCAACGATGAAGCCGAATATGCATGTAGGAAACGCTTACGAGATAAATCTTTAGATTCATGGAATACTTTCGATTAAGCAAGGAAGGTTTTATAATGGTATTAAATAAGATTGGAAATAGGTCGACAGGTTCATCCATTCCTCTTACAATACAATTGGCAGCTGGCTTATGCTTTTTTGCAGAAGGAAGTTTTCAACGATTTGTTAGAAATGTTGTAAATATTGGCATGCATCGCCCTACTGTTTCAAAATGTTTTTCGAAAATCGTATACCTGTTGGAAAGAAAATGTTCATCGGGATGCATAAAGCTTAACACTACCGAAGCAGATTCAAGGGCATCTACACATTTTTGTCCATCAATTCGATCAAGACATCTTCTTGAGAATTATTCTTATGCTTTCCCCTACATACAAAAAAGTTATATATATTTTTTATTTTTAATAAGTTTAACTTACATTTCCTAAATATTCGTCAAAGTTAAAAACGTCGATTTGAAAAGTAATTTAAACTGGACTTTATCGAAATGCGTCACATGCCAAAATCGACGTTTTTTTATGAAACAAAATGGAATATGAAATCGTTACAGCAAATCGACAGATTGGCACACATCACATCTTTTAATGATTTCAAATGACTTTAACGACGAAAATGATTTTCATCACATACCTGAATGATTAAATATAAAAATATTTAACAAAAAAATTGACATTCCATGAGCAAGCAACAAATAGCGAATTGAAACTTCTCATCAGCTACAGAAGACAAGAACAAACAGACTACAAAATACCTACAATTGAAAACACATGACAAAAGGTCAAACTTAACTCACAATCATAAATTTTTTGAAACTGCAAAAAGGCGGCCTGGAAATATTCAAACATATGAAAACACAATAATTCTAAATTATTTCTAATTCCGCATAGTTCTTAGGTTCTTTCCACAGCTCCCCTGTGTTGCTCTCTCATGAATCTGTTTAACAAATGTTTGCATTTCTTGTTGCCATCATTTCATTTCATTTTATTTCATATTTGAACAATGATCTCAACACATTTTTGGAGAAAGAGAGAGGGCGGGCGGTGTTTATTAAAGATGTTTTCAAGTACGAGTAGTTCATGTTCAATAAATAGTTACAACTATTCGATACAATTTCTCTTTCCTGCTTAGCTTGTTCAGTTCAAGTAGTTGTGTCAAATGAAACATGCCACCAAATTGTGTGTTGAATGTGAGTCTGTCAGTGTGTTTTGCTGTTGTTGTTGTTGTTGTTGTGACTTGCATGTGGCCAGTGTGGCATATGCAGGCGTTAAATTAGACCAGATGTATTTCGTAATGACTAAATGGCTAAATTTCTTACACGACAGCCTGACGTTATTATTGTATGTACATATGTATATGAATAAAAAACAAAAAAAACTATTAGATTATCTAATGGCATCTGGTCTAACCAACATATTGTGAAATGTGTTTTTCTGACGCGTATTTGTTAAAGTTTAAGTGATAAACAAAATTTTAAACAAGTTAGAATATTCGGGACTTTTGAATAATATATACTCTTCATAAGTTATATTAATTTCTATAAAATCCATTGAGCTTGTTATATTTTGACTTCGTTTGTTATTTTGAATCGACGTTACTACATCAGCTCCAAATTTTTAATAATTTCGTTAATGCAAATTTTCATTAATGCTTTCAGAAAATAGAATAAACAAGGAATTTTGAGGAGTGGGAAATTGGATTGAAGGTTCATATCTCCTCTAATGGATCTGCTATGAAGGGGTTTTTGGAAATTCAAATGTTTTGTTTAGTAAAATAATATTAGGAGTATAACTTAACAATGTGAGATTTATAACATTTGGCGTATCTTTTGAATGCAGGTTTTGTCCTTAGTGACTCATTATTATATTATTTTGAAGAATTTAGATCTGTCAATTATTCTCACTTACACGCTGCGACGTTCACACGCTGCGACTTTTTTCCTGCGACTCGAGTTTATAGATGGAATACGTAGTGGAGAGTACGGGGTAGCTAGTGGCGCAGGTATTGCGAAACAAAGCGACAAATTTGACATTTCTTATTTTCTCTTGTATTATTTTTATTTCATTTACTAGTAGTGTTACTACGATGAAATTTCATTTTACGGGATTCAAGAAAATTTTTGGCAACAATGCGAATAAGTAAATGTAAATTAAAAAGAAAACAATATGTTGTTTTAATTTTAACAAATTTTATAGAAAATTTAATAGTGAAATATTAGGAATATGAATAGCTCGCAAACGTTTTGAATGTAACTGGGTCCTATATGGCAACACATCTGCGTATGAGCGAAATAGGAGAAATGAACAAATTTTTGTTTTTGTTTTAAATGTATTTGTGTGAAAGAAAGATTTGTTCGCATTTAGTGAAATAGGCAGTTAATGTTAAAATGTCGCAAGAATGGTGCAACAAATGTTTCATAATGTGAACAGACGATGAATTTAGAAGGGACACCAAAAGAAAACGTCAGCAGAGTCGCTGCGACAAATCGCAGCATGTGAACCCACTCTTAGTTATTGAAAAAAGTTTCTGTGCTTCGAAAAAGTCCAATTTTGAGCCAACAAAGCCTCATATGTGGAAAGTTTTGCTTTACTTATTTTTGAAACTGAAAAAAATATGCAGTTGAAGCATAACAAAGCTTATGGTGAATCTGTGGCAGCATCTAAAGTTAAAATTCAAATTTTATATTCGAATTTATTCTACCGTTAAATTTATATTTTAATGTACAACTTATTACATCGATGCAGTTCAAAATACAACAATGTCAAATGTCTTGTAATTGATAATTTTGTAAGGTTGTGTTAGTGCTGTAAAGCAAATACATATATAGTTCTTAATATATAAGATAGAACAGTAAGTTTTTTCTTTTATATGAATTTTAATAAAATGGAGTCACTTAATTTTCTGAAGTCATTAGAATAACACGTTTTTTATTCTCTGCTATTGGCAACCGCCACAATTGGTGACCCCGACGTGATAATGACCGAAAATAAGCAAAACCAGGCTCAACCTACAACATCTGCACAAGCAGCAGCTAACAACCCCTCAATAAATAACGATTCTAATACTATCGTCAATAGAGTTTCAGTTAAAGTGCCACCTTTCTGGCCGGAGCAGCCTGAAATTTGGTTTGCACAAGTGGAGGCTCAGTTCAGCATATCAGGCATAAACAGTGATATTTCCAGATTTAATACCGTGGTGGCTGCCATCGAAAGCGGAGTCCTGTCTCAAATATCTGACGCAATCTTAAACCCACCTGAGCGAGATAAGTATATCAATCTTAAGTCCTGCATCATAGAGAGATACTGCGATAGCGAACAAAAAAAAATACAAAAGCTTATCTCTGAAATAGATTTAGGGGATAAGAGGCCCACTCAGTTATTAAACGAGTTGAGTGGGTTGGCAAAAGGTAAAATAAACGGTGAGTTTTTAAAGTCTCTTTGGTTACAGAGACTACCAGCACATGCTAGGGCGATATTACAAGCATCAAACGCAGATTTGCCGGAGTTAGCAAAACTTACTGTTCTATCTTATATATTAAGAACTATATATGTATTTGCTTTACAGCACTAACACAACCTTACAAAATTATCAATTACAAGACATTTGACATTGTTGTATTTTGAACTGCATCGATGTAATAAGTTGTACATTAAAATATAAATTTAACGGTAGAATAAATTCGAATATAAAATTTGAATTTTAACTTTAGATGCTGCCACAATACCCCCCAGACAGAAGAACATTGTTAGAAACAAATGCAAAATTTGCAAACAATTCGTCAATTAGAGTTTTAACACACATAAATAACTCCAAATTTTCAAATATTCTGAGTGAGTATAGCGATTTAACCGTCTTAAACTCTAACAAAACTCCCATAACAACCAAAACTACTCATCACATAGTGACGACAGGTCCACCGGTTTTTGCCAGGCCAAGACGGCTCGTAGGTGAAAGGCTTGATGCGGCCAAGAAAGAGTTTCAATTTTTAATGGAGAAAGGTATTTGCCGGCCTTCAAAAAGTCAGTGGGCGAGTCCACTGCATTTGGTAAGAAAATCTAACAACGACTGGAGGCCGTGCGGTGATTATCGGGGTCTCAACGCTATTACGGTCCCTGATAGGTATCCAATACCATATTTACACGATATTACAAACATTCTGCATGGTAAGAAGGTGTTCTCAGCGATTGACTTGCAACGTGCATATCATCAAATTCCGATTGAACCAGCTGACATACCTAAAACAGCCATATCGACACCGTTTGGTCTGTACGAGTTCATGTATATGACGTTCGGGTTAAGAAATGCCGCCCAAACGTTTCAACGTTACATTAATGAGTTGCTTGGCGATTTGGATTTTACATTCGCATACATAGACGACATTCTAGTTGCATCAACAGACGAAGAGCAGCACGAAAAACATTTACGTATCGTATTTGATAGGTTGCGAAAAGGAAACCTTTCAATAAATGCTGACAAATGTAGACTTGGATGTTCAGAATTGGGTTTCTTAGGTCATACAATCACCAGTGAAGGCCTAGAACCACCTAAAGAAAAAGTCGAAGCCATACGAAACTTTGAACGACCCGCCACAGCCAAAAATCTAAAGAGATTTTTAGGCATGATAAATTTTTATCGGCCATTCCTCCAACATGCCACTAAAAATCAGAGCGTCTTACAAAAACTTATAAAGGGAAACAAGAAAAATGATAACACTGAACTCGTGTGGTCATCAGAGGCTATATCTGCGTTCGAGGCATGTAAAGACGAGTTAGCAAATGTAACTCGATTAAGTTACATGTCACCTCACGGTGAACTTACATTGACTGTGGATGCATCAAACTCTGCAGTTGGAGCGGTCTTGCATCAAGTTGTCGATGGCAAGCCGCAACCACTTGGCTTTTATTCGAAACAACTCACCGATGCTCAACGTAAGTACAGTGCCTACGACCGAGAACTAACCGCAATATATCAAGGCGTACAACATTTCAAATATGCGTTAGAAGGTCGTAGGTTTATAATTTTCACCGACCACAAACCCTTGGTATATGCATTTCAACAAAAAATTGAAAAAGCACCCCCTAGAAGAGTCCGTCAACTAGACTATATAAGCCAATACTCTACTGACATCCGCCATATCAAAGGCATCGAAAACAATACAGCCGACTGGCTCTCTCGTATTTTCAGCGTTACATCCGAAAACATAGATTTTGAGGCAATGGCAAGTGAGCAAGAGTACGATAACGATTTGAAAACTCTCCTAGAGCCTGGTAAAGAATGCTCACTTAAACTAACACGTCTACCTATTCCAAACGCTACCAAATTCATATACTGTGATATTGATGGTACAAAGATTAGGCCATACGTACCAGTAAATCATCGGGATATTGTAATGAGAAAGCTGCACAATTTATCTCATCCGAGCATAAGAGCGACACAAAAACTTGTTAGTGAGCGCTACGTATGGCCAGGTGTAGCAAAAGACGTCGCAGAGTTTGTTCGAGGGTGTTTACAGTGTCAAAGAGTAAAAAGTAGCAGATACACTTCAGCACCGCTAAGCAAATATGATGTGGCTGATAAACGCTTTCAGTATGTCAACATAGATCTTATCGGACCGCTTCCAACATCTGGTGGTAACCGTTATTGCCTGACCTGCATTGACCGTTTTTCGCGATGGCCAACAGCAATACCCATCCCTGATATTTCAGCCCCTACAGTGGCAGCAGCCTTTGTATCAGGATGGGTAGCGTCATATGGCGTGCCCGAATGTATAACAACAGACTTAGGAAGACAATTCGAATCTAACCTCTTTCAAGAACTAACGAAAACGCTCGGTATTCGGCATTGGCGAACCACAGCCTACCATCCCCAGGCGAATGGGATAATTGAAAGATGGCACCGGACCTTAAAGAATGCTATAAAATGTTACGCTTCCCAGAATTGGTCTTTTGCGCTTCCATTGATATTGTTAGGACTGCGTACTACGGTTAAGCTTGATATTGGAATTAGTCCGGCCGAATTGCTGTACGGAGCTCAATTGCGATTACCAGGAGAATTTTTGATACAGAGTAAGTCTAAAGATAGCCAAACTGAATTTGTACAACAACTGCGCCGAGCAATGGCCGATCTGAGATGCCCAAAAACGTCATGGCATTCCAGTAAAGATTATTATGTTGATCCTAATTGAAATGCGTGTAAGTTTGTTTTTATAAGAGTAGACCGAGTAAAAAAACCATTAGAAGCAGCATATGAAGGGCCATTCGAAGTTGAGAAGCGATTTCAAAAGTACTTTGTAATTAAAAGAGGAAACACGACAGATAAAGTGTCAATAGATCGATTGAAACCAGCAAAAATATTTTCTGGTGACGTTGAGGAGCCACGGAAAGACAGCCATGACACCCAAGTAACTAAAGGAACAGCACAACCTCATAAAGTAACTCGATTTGGAAGACGAGTCAAATTTCCAAACTTTTTTAATTAACGCAAAAGCTAGCTGGGGGGTATTGTGGCAGCATCTAAAGTTAAAATTCAAATTTTATATTCGAATTTATTCTACCGTTAAATTTATATTTTAATGTACAACTTATTACATCGATGCAGTTCAAAATACAACAATGTCAAATGTCTTGTAATTGATAATTTTGTAAGGTTGTGTTAGTGCTGTAAAGCAAATACATATATAGTTCTTAATATATAAGATAGAACAGTAAGTTTTTTCTTTTATATGAATTTTAATAAAATGGAGTCACTTAATTTTCTGAAGTCATTAGAATAACACGTTTTTTATTCTCTGCTATTGGCAACCGCCACAAATCTGTTCCATCGTTTTCAAAGTGCGAGAGATGCTTTATGTAGTTTTGAAGTGGTGATTTTGACACGGAATAAGTTCGAAGACCAAGAAATGGAGGCATTACGCAACAAAAGCGTGCCAAAACGTTGGGAGGTACTCAAACAGCAATTTAAAAACGTTTGCGAGCTAGCAACAGGAATTATCCAAAAGCACAGATATTGGGTATCATATAAAACCGAGAGACCTTCAAATGCAATTTTGCATGCCCAAAATGCTGTTTAAAAGGAAATCATTTATACCCCGAATGCAAGGCGTAAGAGATCGTGTGTGAAGCCCTGCCAATTAACCGAATCGACACTAAAGCCAAATATCAATAATTTGTAGGAAAAAAATTATAGCTGCTGAAATCGTAGAGAACCTGTACCAAATGCAACTGACTCGTTTGAAGTGAGCATTGGCCGAAAAACGCTCAGAATATGCGGTTAGACATGAGAGCGTATGACAATGATCCGCCATAGTACCGCGTCCTACTACTATTTGTTTCTGTCGATGCAGAACGCTCTGTCTCGGATACGATTCACTTCGGAACAGTGTACGAGTATGTATCTGAAATTGGCTTAATTCGTTCGTTCTTGTCCTCAAAATATAATCAGTTCTTTTGGCGCGGTATCAATATGTTGCCAGAAATATGGGAAAAGGCCAATGGCCCATATCTTGAATCAATTTATATTCTATAAATGTTTCAAAATAAACGCTAAAAGTTTAAAAAAATCACGCATTTTTAAGTTACAACCGCTATATATAAAAGAGTTCAGAATCCAGAAGAGAATATAAATTTCATTTAGTTGAATATAACATATGTTATCTGATACTGAAGATAACTATTGTAATTCTCGATTAGTTGAAATAGATTTAAAAAAGTAAGTAACAATTTGCTAGTTTCCTATCGCTTCAGATTTTCCAAAGTATTGTAAGAAACCAGCCCTTAGTCTATATATCAGAACAAAACGGTTTTTGTTTTCCCAAAGTCGCATAATTATGTAGCCGAAGTTTCTCAGATATGATATGATATCAATTTGACTCCTTTTAATTGATACGATCTTGTTGACTTTAAAATTAATTAGTTTCTAGAATTCATTTCTCAACTAACCCGTTCTGCTAATATTTGTCTATAGTTTCTCAAAAAATTAAAAAAAAATCCACCCGATTTCTAAGCCATCGACATCTAAATTATATTTTGATTATATTTTGAATATTATCTCTTGTATACGATTTAGTATATTTTTATTATAAAAGCATGCATTTCATTGCAATTGCGAAAAACAGATCGAATTCCTGGAGTATTGTTGTGTAAAGAAGCCGAATGAGAACATAACACTTTTGCAACTTAAAGAGTCTCTAAAACATAGTCTCCGAAGACCTTCAAGAAGAGCCAGGACTGGTTCAAAAAATATTTCGGTTGATAAATAAATCCTTTAACATGATGTTGAACCAGGTTGGCATAATTTGATAAACACTTTTAGATATGGTCACGAAACTAATCCAAACGAAATCGTTCAGATCAAAATGAATTGCTAATTTGTTTATACTAAGTAAATTGTAGATACAAATAGTTTAAACAATAAAGCTAAACTTACAAATTCGGGGCATTGATTTAATTTTGCGTTGGTATTACAAACAAATATTTGATATTTTACTCTTGTTTAGAGTATGCGTCTAAAAAAACTAAAGAATTCAACATAATTCTTCTCATAAGTACAAGGTGGCGCAAAAGTAAATTTCCAATCAGGCGATCTTGCTGGCCAGTGCAAATCGCCAAAACGGGAGATTAGGCGCCCGGGAAATGCATCCTTCAGCATATCGGTTGTGGCACGTGCAGTGTGTGCCGTTGCACCGTCCTGTTGCAACCACATGTTTTCCAATCCCAATTCATCAAGTTGCGCAAAATTTATCGCATTTTCTGATAGGAGGATTACTTTTGCGCCACCTTGTATGTAGCCCTCATAAATAGTTTTGCTATTATCCTTTACTCTGACAATAGCAAGCATTCGAAACAGCCTTTTTTACAAATATATCTCACATTGTGGATGCTAACAAATTATCAACTCTTAACAGAAGATAAAAGAAGCCAACATTTAAAAAAAAAAAACTTATTCAAACAAAAAACTAACCCCTTATAAAAATGTTTTACAACAAGCGGTAAACAAGCTAAGTAGCAACACCTCAAATGCTTTTAATAAAACATACACAGACACAATGGAATTTGTGCATGATAACAGTTCAATTCATTTAATGCCGAACAATTCCTTTTCATAAACATATCAAGAAACCCACTTAAATACCAATAAACACTGCACTACATATACATATGTACATAAATACCAATAAAGTATAACAAAGATCCAAAGGAAACAAACGTAAATGTACATACATAAGTGTATCTTTTAGCTACAAATATCTTTACCATACAGTTACAGCTAATAAACCATAAAAAATTATATGTAATAATCGGTAAACAAGCGGACAGACAACCGAGGCAGCTCAGCCAACCAGCATCAAATAGAGCAGTAAATAGTAGACTACTAGTAGAATTAAAAGATAATACATTAATTTAAACAAACAATAGATAGAATAAAACATACATACATACATATGTACAGACAGACAGACATGCATGCATTCTTTTATATTTGAAACTCGTACAAAATAGCTGACAGTCACACATTAATTTCACATTTAGATTTTCATTCAGAAAAATTTTCAACCTAAAATTACAAAAGCATTAATTTAAACACCGAGTAGCTATTAGCTACACATAAGTAAACTCTGAGATACATTTAATGAGCATTAAGATCCCTGAGATATACATATGTAGTTTCAAACTGACAATTTATTAATGAGCAAGAGCGGAGAGAAAATGCCTATTTCCCCTCAATACGGTTTGAAATTAAAGGAATATATCTCTTTGTTGTCAGGGATTTTTATTTTAGTTTTGTATAGTTTGAAATTTCCCTATTTTGGGTAGAGTTTTCTTAATTTCCCTTAGTGTTTTGATGCACAATACTAACATTTCTCCTACTGTAGAGTTTTATAAATTTCCCAAGTTTTATATTTAAAGTTGGTAGAATTCGTGCGTGCTGTATATTTCCCCCTTTTTGTGTAGAGTTTTGTAAATTTTGCTTTTTTACAAATGTTTAGTGAGCGCACGTTTTTTTTTTTTTCATAAGTATTCTTTCTCTGTTTATGTTTTTGTGTCCCCAAGGAGAAATATTCCCTTTTGTATGTTTGCCGTTGTTCAAGGTAGAAAACCGACCAATCAGCTTGCGTTTTTGTCAACGAATGGTTCATTTACGAAAGGTGTTTATTTGTCACCCATCAATTACCCTTAATATAACTAAATTGATGGTGAGGGGGAAATTTATTGCTGTTGTTGTTTAATACAGCCAGCTGTGCGTTTTAAAGGGAAATTTTTTAAAGCCATTTTAAAAATGTTTTAAGTTTTTAAGCATATGTTGAATAAAATGGGGAAATTTAAGGGGTTTTCTGTTTTCTATAGCGAATTTTGCAAGCAAATTTGAGCTTAAGGAGAAATGAGAAAATATATAAAAGGAATTCAGAGAGAATTTGTTTTTGTGATTTTTGTGGAGAAGAGCGGGATTTGTAAATTTATTGGTGAAGTGGTTGGCCAAGTTGGGAAATTGTTGCTAAAAGGGGCAATTTTTTTAGTCTTATGTTGTATTTTAGATGGAGGGGTTAGTAAAGTTGAGTTTGTAAAGAAGAAATCATTTGACAGTGGGAAATTTTTAGGGGATTTTTTTGGACCCACAAGAAATATTGGTTAAACATTTGTGGTTTTAAGGGAAATTACCAATATTTTTTCCACATGTAATAAAAATGTGTGGCAGAATATTAGCATAAATACATAAATATAATCAGACTAGGTACATAATAACTATGGAAATATTTTTTTATTGTGGGAAATTTTCATTGAATTTCTAAAATACATTTGGCATGGTAATAATGCAATAGTTATTTCAACAGTTGTTGATTTCAAGAGGAACATACCTACATACATATTTTTTCTATGGGGAATTTGTAGGGGATCTTTGAAATATTTTCCTGATTTTTCATATTTTTTTGGGTTTTAAAGGATTTGGTTTATAATACACAAAATAATCATAAAAATTCAAACAATTGTAGCTACATATTTGTATTTCTGTTTGTTTTGTGTGAGATTTTAAAGAGAATTTTGTGATTGGATTTAATAAATTAGAAGTTTTGAAGTGGTAAATAATAATTACATAAAATATTTTGGAATTTTTTATAAAAAATTCAAGCAGTTAATTACGGTTTTATAATAATTGGAAACCTTTTATGATTGAGCAATTGTGCTATACATTTATTCTGTTTAAATTGTTTACATATTTTGGGATTGGGTGTACTTCAAGCTTTTTAAGTGGTTTTCTGCATTTTTTTGGATCTCAGTTTTTACCAAAGGAACGTTTACGTCTTTATGAATATGTATTCGAATTTTGCTTGAAGTACACCCATTAGCCCGCAACATATTAAATAATAGTGGCTATATTTGACTAAGAAAAAGGTATATAGCGGATCTGAGCCGAAGACAAGAGGGAAGAATGCCAACTTAATAAATAAAATGATTATTTCAAATAATTTTCGTCCGGCACTGGCTGGAATAATAATTGAATTTTTTTTTTAGATAAAAGATTTGAAAAACTTATTGTTAGTTCGTTTTTAATGAAGATAGGTACAATAAATAAATAAAAGCACAAACAAAATACATATACCTATTTTTCAATAGAAATTTCCTATTTTCTTCATAACGTCATTTATCACTTCAGTTTTTTTTTCGAAATGGTTTCAAAACTCAATACATATTTTTTAAAATATTGCTTAATTTTCTATAAAAAAAACAGATTTCAACATAATTTATTTGAGTTTCCATTAAGGTTATCACTAATTTGATTTATTTTAGTGCCAGCGATAATTACTAATTGTCAATAAAACTTGCAAACATTTAAAATAAGTTGATATTTTTAAACTTGTACTTGTGTAGATTTTAAAAAAAAACTCATTTTCATAATTTACAATTATTTATAGAATAACGGCAACGGTATTTTAGAGGTAACGCAATTTTCGATTGTTTCGGTAACGTTATTTTAGAGGTAAGGGTTATTGTAGTTTTTTGGTTAACAGTATTTTAACATTAGTCTAGCTGAAAGTGCATTTCAGGGGTAACGACAGCTTAGAAGAGACGTTAGTAAACCTTGGTAAAAAGTTTTTAGCATTTGGAGGTCTTTCGCGCTGAAATATTTCATTAATTTTAGATTACATATAAACATAAGTTTAAGAAACTTAAACAATCTAAAACAATTCAAACCCAAAAAATCCTCACTTCTTATGATCTCTTAGTGAGACTTTTAAAAAGGGGAACATTTTGGAGTTCTTTTTTATGACTTTCTTGAATTTTCAATTCTTGAAAAGGATTTTGACCAAATCCAAGCCACAAGTTCTCCTTTATTAAATGAATATCAAGAGATACAAAGCTCTAACATTACTCGAAATTTGTATTGCCCTTTTAAAGAAGTGTATTATTTGATCCTCTCCTAAAATAAACTATTGTAAACTAAGGAAATATTGTTTAACTTTGCAGAGAATGCAAATATTGAACTTTAAGACCCTCGGTTATTCTCTTGAACATAATATTTCCCATTCCCCTCTACATATAAAATCACAAGAGGATATTTTGAAAATGGAAATGGAGCTTGGGAGTTTTGTTCCCTTTATGGAGAATAAAAGAATAAAATAAAGAGGAGAATATTCAAAATCTTTGTGAGATTCTTATAAATGTAGAAATATTTCCTAACAGAAAACAAGAATATTACTTTACCTATACAATTTATACAGGGATATTTTCTATGTAATTAAACTCACACTGAATAGGTATTTAATTTAATTATGTTTAAAATTATTATTGTGTCTATTTGTTTAAATTTTTTCTAAAGGTACGTCCACACTTGGCAAATATTTACTCAAAAAAGCGTAACCACTTGTTTTAGCACAAATTTGTTTGACGTTGTTTACTCTTACAAGAGTTTTGCAAGATCAAACAGCAACAAATAAAATAAACCTAAATATTTAATGTGTCTTGACCTAAATAAAAAAGTTTTTTTTTTTAAATAAATAAACGACTTCAAATATATTATTATTAATGGTTACGTCTTTTTCGGCAAACATTTGTCAAATGTACCTTAAGTAAGTAAAATAAAGATTTAATTTTTCAAATTTTTTTCATTCGAAAACGACTTAAACTTGTATGTTAATTTTATATAAATTATAAAAATATATATTTTATTAGTATTAAGCTTTGTACGTTGTCCGAAAAATGTTCAGAAAATGTCTAACAACCGTGTGAACTTAAAATTTTTGTTTTCCAACGTTGTAAGAAAAAGCATTGACAATTTAGCAATTTTTCAATTTAACAATTTTTCAATTTCTAATAAATTTCAGTACATTGCTAGATCTGACAACATTGTATGATCTGACAACCATCTATACAAAAAATTTAAAATATTGTGATAACCAAATATTCAACTTTCTTTTTATTTATTTAGAATAATACTATGCAAAAAATTAATAAATATTTAATTTTATTTCCTTTCAGAAGCAGTAGCATAGACCGCAGAATTTACTTCTAAAACCACAATGAACTTGATCCAACTCCCTAAACCGACAAATAATTGTTTTATGAGCATGTAAAGCGAAAAAATGCTATGGAGAAATCCCAAAACATAAAATCAAAACATTTTGTAAATCTAAAACTGTAATACTATTTAAAGCAAATTTAACAAAAAAAAAAATAAAATTAATAAATAAAAACATCCAAGAATATAGAATTTGAATTGTTTTTTATTTAATAGAAATTTTTTTCTGGAGTAAGTAATTGTATGAATTCAAAAATCACACAAAAATTATGTATTTTAAATAGTTTTAATGTATTAATGAGATATTTCCTATCGCCTATGTTCTATATTCCACTACGAAGTGAAACTAAATCGTTTTCAATTCCACATGGACAATTTCACGGCGTTCTAGAAAACGAGATGAAACTTTTAAATACGATGAACGAAACTAAAAGTGATATTTTACTTTTCAAATAATTTTTACATAATTTAGAACACAAAATTTATTAAAAATCACTTCCACTTCATTTTACAAATGTAGAACCCAGGTGTATGTCCTAAAAAATATCGAGCTGTAACTGAACACACTCGTAGCGAAAGAAATAAGTTTTTAATTTAATCTTTTAAAATGTTTACCTCGCCCATATATGGCATATACCAATATTATGATTAAAAGTAGCATTCTACATATTACAAATTGTATGAGTAATAATTATGCTTAAATATGTTTAAAATAATAAAGCTGAATCTCAATTTTACCAAATACAAAAAACTTTGTTCTAATATCTTTAACGATTTTAGAGTTGTAGCCTTTTAAAGAACACAGTTTTCCACTACCGCCCACTTTTATTTAGACCGAAAACTTTTTTAATAAAAAGTAAATATCTTCGTTATTTGAGCAGATTTAGACTCCTTATTTTATACACTTGTAGAGAACGCAGTGAGAAATTATTCTGTTGAAAAATATTTAAATTTTAAATCAATATCGAAGATCAAATCACTCCAGCATAAAATTACCAAAGAGGGCGTGGCACTTCGACAAAAATTTTCTTATTTTCGGAAAGTTGCATTCAAACTCTACCATATAGTGAAAAATTCGTTTAAATATCTGTAGTGGTTTAGGAGTTATAGCCTTCCAAACAAAGTTGTCAATAAAAATCCACCTTCTGAACGATTCTGCTCCCCTGGTACTGGACGAAAATTTTACAAAAAAAAAAAAAATCAAAAAATTCAAAATATGGATTTTTAACAATTTTGGTATTTTTGTGATAACTCCTTTGTCTTGCAACATATCATTATAAAACTCGGCACATGTATAGCGAATAAAATGGGCTATTCAGTTGTTATTTCAAAATTTTGCCACGCCCACAGTTTGCATACTTATTACGTTTAAAAGTATAAATCTACATATTACAATACTAACGAATGACAAGAATTTTAAAATAGGTTTAAAATACTAAAGCTCAATCTCAGTTCTACCAAATACAGAAAACTTCGTTTTAATATCTTTAACGGTTTCAGAGCTGGAGAGTTTTAAAGAACATCGTTTTCAGCTACCGCCCACTTTTCTTAGTACTATAAACATTTGAAATCAAATATAAATATCTTTGTTCTTTGTGCAGATTTTGATTCCAAATTTGGCAGACTTATTGAGGACGATATCAGCAATAATTTGCAGAAGAAATCTTTTAAATACAACAATATGTGTAAGAAATATTCAGGTTTAAATTACTTAAAAGCATAACTAACAAAGTGGGGGTGGCACATGGAATATTTTTTTCCTATTTTCCGAAAGTTGAATTCAAGCTCTATCATATAGTGAAAAATCCGTTTAAATATCTTTAGTGGTTTAGGAGTTATAGCCTTCCAAACAAAGTTGTAAATAAAAATCCACCTTCTGAACGATTCTGTTCTCCTAGTACTGGACGAAAATTTTCCGATTTCAAAAAATTCAAAATATGGATTTTTAACAATTTTGGTATTTTTGTGATAATTCCTTTGTCTTGCAACATATCGTTATAAAACTTGACACATGTATAGCGAATAAAATGGGCTATTCATTTGTTATTTTAAAATTTTTGCCACGCCCACATTTTGCATATTTATGACGTTTCAAATATAAAGCTATAAATTGTAAACTGTTTGAGTGGTATTGAAATGAAAAAAATTTTAAAAACAAATAGTACCTGATGTACCAAATAGTGTAAACTTCATTGAAATATCTTAAGCGGTGAGTAAATTGCATTCAATTAAAAATACTCATTATTAATTACCGCCCACTTTTATATGCACAGAAAAGTTTTGAAATGAAAATAAAATATCTTGGTTGTTTGTATAGATATTGCCTTCAAATTTGGCATACTTATTGAGAACGATATCAGCATTTATTAGTAGGGAAAATAATACAACTAGATACAATATATTTGAAGAAATTTTTCAAGATTAAATCACATTGGTAAAAAATTCTCGTGGCATATGGCTAAAATTTGAAAGTAGTTTTTGTAATTTCAGAGTAAATTAAATATTTGTGTAATTTCTACAAACCTTTTTACAACAATTCTTAAATAAAAAAAAAAACAATTTTCGTTTAAATTTTTTAATAATTTTTTTTTAATATTTTCAATTTTTCATTAGTTCCTTTATTTAATTGTTAATTATATATCTTATCTTGATCCTCAAAAGCGTAACAACTCAAAATTTTCACTTTTTGCAAAAAATCAAACCCAAATAAATCCCTTTGGTTTGTCTTCTCTTCCGTAAAAAACCCGTTATGACTCTCTTTGTGTTTTTAGAATAACTACTGTTTTTAAAATCAACAGAAACAGTTTTTGGACTCTACTGAAAATTCATGAATTTTGAGTTGTTACGCTTTTGAGGTACAAGTGCGATATATAGAATAATAATTATAGTATTTAATAAAAAAAACAGTTAAACATTTTGTATTAAAACTAAATAATACTTGGAAAGATGTAAATATATATTTATTGTCTTTAGTGCTGCCATCTCCTTTGTTACTAAGTTGGTGGATAGTTCCTTCAAAGGCTCTGTAGATAGACTGTTAGGAAATCGAAGAAACTGAAAGAAAAAGCGACAATTCGAAATTAGAACACAATAAAAAATGGTTAATATTAAATTTTGTTTTTAACAAATTGGATAAGAATATTTTCTATCTATCTCTATATACATATGTACATGTGTATGTATGTATTTAAAAATGAATGTCTGTCTGTCTGTCTGTCTGTATGTTTGTGCTTAATAGAAGGCCAAACCCTTGGACCGATGTTCCTGAAATTTTCACAGCATGCTACTGTAACCCTGGAAGGAATAATAGGCTATATGAAGTTTTGATTGAACAAACGGGAGTGGCACTGCCCATATAACCCAAACATTTAAATCGCCATATTTTGGGAATTTTTTGACCTACGTCGATGATATTTGGTACATATGGTATTGGAATAATTAGAAATACGTAGAAGGCTGGACCTATTAATCAAACTTAAATTTTCACAGCGTGAAGCTTTGACTCAGGAATACTTATTGCATGATAATATTTTTCGACCATGCACACTTCTGCACCTGCTTTTTTATTACGTTTATTGACGGCTTTACCTCAAGGGGGAGGAGGGGAAATGCGAAGCACACCAGGTTCTGTTAGTATTAATGCCTTATAAATAGAATGATAACGATACTACAGTACAATTTCGATATTTCGGACACGGACACTTAATTTTTTACCATAATAGACTCTATAATCCGGACATCATCATTTTTTCTCCCTCAATAATTCGGACAGCATTTATTTTTGTTGCATTGGCAACTAAACTTCAACTGTGTAACATTAGTTTTGTTTCTGAAGAATTTTATCGTTAGTTTTTCATTGTTTTGGCCATTTAAATCAAGAAATTGCCTTCAGTTTTAAAAGAAACGGAGTGTTTACTTTTGCGCAAACATGATTAAAGATTTTTTTGTTAGTGTTTAAATTACGTCCATTCAAGTTCAACATGCCACCAATTAATAAGAAGAAAGTAATTTCTTCTATACTGACTCAATATTATTTGGAATTATTATCCTTAAACTTAACAATTGTCAATAATTAAGAAAACTCTACTATTACTTCGTTTTGTTTTTGAAATATGTCATGTTCTTCTTAAAAGAAAGAATTTGGTAACAAAAACATTAACAAAACAAACAAATGATAGATAATTTTAATAATTCACTTCGTCACTTTGCTATTTTTGAAACAAAAAATCGTCAAAATGACGATAAATCGTCAAATCTGGCAGCTATGCCTGTAACTAGTTAAGTAATGTCTGCAAGCTCATCATCATTTGAAATGCGTAAATATGGATGTATGTATGTAGCTAAGATTTTAGCAGACTTTAGCATTTGAACTCATTACTTGATAAACAAAGTTTTTGCTTTAGAAATAATCGAATCAGCTAAAAAAAACAGTCTAGGAATTAGATATCTTAAGATACAGTGTTATAGGTAATTTTGTGATATTTAAAGATTTTAAACTTTTGGCTAGGAAGTAAGCAAAGAATTTTATTATAGATTTTTTTTTTTATAAAATTTAATTATAATTGATATTTACGAATTAAATAAGGTATTTTTTATTGTGGCTGAAAAAGTAATGAAAACAGAGTAGACATTGTAATATATTTTCTGGAGCTCTGCGTCCTTCTTCAGCACTGGTTTTATCTGTTCATAGAGTAGCGATGTAAATAAAGTTTTTATCATCAATTGACTAAGAAAAACTTATTAATTTTACAAAGAAATTTCAAAAAACAAATCCAATGATAAAAAAAAACTGTTCATGGCTACATTATCTTAATAAAGAAAATCTTGTAAAGCAACCCAGAATTTACATATATGTAGGTACATACCTATAATAAATATTTGTATTTATTCTTAAAATCTAAGTAAATTATGACGACGATTTCGAAACGTTTCAGTGATAATTTGTTTAATGAAATTTTCTTACATACCTACCTAGTTTTATTGGTATAAAATACTGACTGAAACAAGTTCCCCATAACTAAGAATAATTTCTTATCTCTCTCTCTTTCTCTTCATATTACACTCTTTTTCGTTTAACTCTCATTCTCCAACAAATTACTTTCCATATGTTCTCCTTAACACAGACCCTCATTTATTA
The DNA here is from genome assembly GCA_950370525.1 of Bellardia bayeri. Taxonomy (NCBI): domain Eukaryota; kingdom Metazoa; phylum Arthropoda; class Insecta; order Diptera; family Calliphoridae; genus Bellardia; species Bellardia bayeri. The sequence goes on from OX493267.1 coordinate 76,005,471, forward strand.
ATAATTGAAAACAAAAAAACAATAACAACAACTACAAACAAATATTGAGAAAAATAACATCTGAAAAGCAAATAGTAAAATAATAATTTCCCACGAAACGAAAATGCATTGATTTTTTTCCCATGATGACACACAAACACACGTGCACACAGTATTTAACAAAGTAAAGCAACAACAAATTGCTCTCCCCCCTGTGCTGAGTTTTATGCTCTTTAGTTAACAGAAAATTATCACAGAGAATGGAAACAAATGTTCAAATATGCTCTGTGATAGGCGGAGTTAGCTGGCGCACGTATAAAAAGCGCTGCTCTGAGCAGTAAGAGCTCATAACGAGTTTGTTACTCAAAGCGTATAGAAGCTAGAAAAAACAAATAAAAAGCGTACGTCGTGTAATATTTAATTACCACAACAGAAAATTTATATTTGAAAAAATAAAAACAAGATTTATTTGAAAAATATCTGAAAAGAAAAAAAAATAAACGCTTAATAAACGGATTACGGTTTAACACCTCTCTCACACAAAAAACTAATTGCCCCACAGTGGATTATAATAAAATAAAGTGTATTTGAAAAATTATTTTATTGAAAATAATTAACAAAATATTTTGCAGAAATAAAACAAATTTAAGTTAAACAACTTAAAAGCAAAAATAAAAAGTGTTAAGCCAATAATAAAACAGTAAAAAATATACTGTGGAAAGAAATCGAAAAAAAAATAAATCTAAAAATAAAAAAACCTCGCAATTGTTTTTTATTTTTGAAAATAAAATAACCAGCTCTACTTCAACTCTTGAACGTTTTCAAACAACAGCCTTCAAAATTCTACTAAAAGAACGTAAAGCAATTATTTCTAAAATGAAATCTTTAACGGCCGTCTGTCAAACCGGTGCTTCCATGCCCGCCATCAATCCCAACGGTCGCATCAGCCGTCCACCACAACATCGCGGTGACGGTGAAAATGCCGAAATGAAAATGTACTTGTCCAAACTCAAGGATCTCGTACCATTCATGCCCAAAAATCGCAAACTCTCCAAATTGGAAATCATACAGCATGTCATCGACTACATTTGCGATCTGCAGTCCGAATTAGAGACACATCCCGAAATGAGCAATTTTGATGCTGCAGCTGCCCTAAATTTCACCGCCAACTTGGAAAGAGTTACGTCAGCCCACAATGGCCACGATGAAGAGGCCGACGAGGAGGATGATGATGAGATGTACGAGGGTATACAAGAACGTTTAAATGGTTCCATGCAACAACAGCAACAGCAATCTAGTCCGGCACAGCGTCAGCCTTTGGTTGATCGTCAAACACCAAATACTATTTTACCCGCCACACAACAACAGCAACAACAACAACAAATGATTGCATCAGCAGTTACTAATACAACAACCTCCAACTCTAACACCAACAACTCCTTAGCGTCTGTAACAACATCAACAGCTGCAGCCACAACAACAGCAGCAACAACAACAACAACAGCTGCTAACACAAATTTATCATCACATACGGTAGGTTTCCATTGCAAAAAGAATATGGTTTTGTAAATAAGAAATCGAACACCCCCCCACCCCCCGAAGAAATATTTTCTAAGGAGAGTAGAGTTTCTTTTTTTGTATGAAATTAAATGAAGTTTTGCTAAAAACAAAACTCAAAACAAAAACTAACCAAGTCTGTCACTGTCTGGGCCACGAATAGACCCAGCAATAGAAAGGCCTTATGATGACTTATGTACATATGTATGTCTTGTGAAATGACTGAAATCACTTGCGAATACTTAAATGAAATGTATGAATGAATGATAAATTTCAAAGTGTAATGAACAAAAATTTCATAAAAACTAAGATTTTTGTAAAATGTAAAATGTACCACCAATTTTTATATATATATATATTTTTTTTGATTGTAAAATTATTTCATCTTTTTAAACTGTAAAACTGTTGAAAGCAACATTTATTGTTTGTATAAGAATCTATAAAATTTAAATTGAACAAGGTTTGCAACACTCTAAGAAAATTTGAATTTTTTTTCTTTCTTTATAGGTATGATCATTTTAAAAATGTGATATTTTTTTTTCTGTAATTAAGCTTTGTTTAAATATTTATAAATAAATTTTAAAACCTATAATTAAGCTAAAAACAAATATTAAAATGATTAATAAAATACTAAATTTGTTATATAAATTTAAAACATAAAAAACAAACTATATTTTCTTTTCTTTTCTAAAAAAAAAACGAGATGCTAGGAAATTTGCAAAGTTGCAAAATTGTTTTTTTTTTTTTTTTTTTTATTTACATTTTATTCTTTTCATTACTGAAATAAATATTAAGAAGTCGGACAACTAGAAATCTGGTTAAAATTATTTTGTTAATGAGTGGAGCTACAACTTTTAGCTAGAAAGTTAGCTGAGATTTGTTACTATTTTCTGGAATAGTTTACAAAATGAGTTTTTTACAAAAATGTTAAAATTAGAAAAACATATTTTCCAAAGCCAATAAGAAGTCTATGTTACTGGGTATTAATGGAAAATTTTATTAAAATTAATTTTCATTAAAAATTATATTTTCTTCAAGCTTAAGGTCGCAATTTCTTTAATTTATAGCTTCCTTCTTCCAATTTATCGCTTAACAAAATTAACAAATTTATACATTTTTTTAAAATAACAATAAATATACGTACATATTTTTCAATAAACAGTAATTGTCAGAATGATTTTATTTCTGCAATTGATTAATTTTCATGAATTGAAAATAATTGCAACTTAGGTGCAATTTTTATTGCAATAATATTGAAAAAGCTGTTATTGTATTTACATACATAGCAGAGTGTAATACTCGTATATTTCCTAGACAGATAAGCCTTTCTTCAGCACCATTTGGGTCTATATAAAAGTCAAGCCTAATTTCAAATCTATCCGATTTTAAAGGCCTCCATAAACACGAAATACTTACTTTACCTGAACAAATTAACAAATATTTCTTATAAAATTTTTGTGTTCAAATTATTTCAGCTCTAAAACCATTTATTTTTAGACACAACATTTGTGTAGCAAACTTTTACAATATTGCTAAAGCTAATTCAGTTTTATTAATTCTAAAGTATTAAAGGAACTATACAAAAAATATTTTCAAAAAAAAATATCCAACATTTTCAAGAATAACTAACATACAGACTAACTTTATTTAACTATTTTAAAGTGTTCTAATATTTTAATAAAACAAAGCAAGAGACTTAATAAAAAATGAATTTTTTACCAAAAAAGATAAAAAACAAATAACATAATAATTTCAAACAAATGTGTTTAACAAGACGAGAAATTAACGCTTTCAGACCTGACGCAAAACTACCAGGATTTTTTTTATAATTTTTAGAATAGGTGATCTCTACAGCGTATGAAAATATGATCCATGATTAGGTTTTATCATTTTTATATCCTTTATGGATGCACTTGATGCATCTCGTTCGATTTTCATTAATATTTTTAACTAAAACACATTTTAAGTGCAAGAAACGATTTCAATTAGTTTGAAATATTAAAATTTATCATTTTTTCAGTTATTAATATTTTAGTAATTAATACTTTATACTTTAGTAATTAAAGACACCTACTTTCTTTCACGACTCATTTTGCTAAAACTGAAATGTAACTAAAGAATTTCACAATAACTCAAGTAACAGTAAATCAAACAGAAGAGAAATGTGAGAAGCAAATATAAAAATTTATCAGCACAATCGATACCTTCCAGTCTATTTCAAATTGGGTTAACAGAAGCAAAAATATTGAAACTGAAACCCAACCGCACCACCGATGCATCACGGTCCAAATGGGTTAAATAAACGAATTTTCTTTTACCATTAATAGTAAAACTTTAACTGATTAATACAAAATATAAACATACATACATATAGTCTAACTACAAAACAAATTAAATGTTAATTTTTGTCGAAGTTGATTTTATCTTAAAATATAATTTCAGACTGACCATACATTCATAAAACTTCAAAATAAACAGTTTATTTTAATTCGATTTTAAAGTAATTGTCGACATTAAGGATTTCAAAACGAAACAAACAGATTTTGTAGTTAGACTGATTCTATCTAGACAAATTTCCAAAATATAAAAACATTTTAAAAGCCATACAAAACACTTGTGGCTAAATTCACAGTCTTTAGTTATTCGCAATGCTTAGTTTGCCATGAGAATACCAAGTAATAGTAAAACAATAATTAGTATTTTAGTTTACCAATGGTTAACTAATGACCGAGAATTCGGTCCTTAATAAAGGACAGACTAAGACAAATACACCTAATTTTGCTTTTACACGGTTTGAAAATGAACAAATTTTACATTTCATTACACGATTTTATTCCATTTATCACGATTCAAAATCTTTTTGACTTAAATTTTTTTTTAGTTAAATTTAATTTTTGAGAATTAGTTTGCCTACCGTAACATTACGTTTGATTCATCCCACAGCACCAGTTCTACTTACTAAAAGTGGCCCACTGGGCATATTATATCACAATCACAATCTACATACCAAGAAAGGTGAGGTTCTTACCCATTTAAAGTTTTAATCAAATTTACTGGTCAGAGCAATTGACAAATGGCACAAATTTAGGGGAATTTTACATTACTTTTAAACATAGAGTGCATATCTTTTTTTTTTTTTCTTTAATAACTATGCTTGTGTAAAAACACATTCTATATGCGATTTAAGATTATAAACCTGGATAGTTATTCTTAAAAAAATCCTTGTTTTTCACTAATTTCAATCGGTTTTAGAGAAAAGGAAACAATCAACTATTTTGCATACGATATGCCTTTTTTTACACGTTTTTTTTTTTGTTATACGAAGTTTCCTGGAACAAATTACCGTGTAATGCATTATTCTTTTTAAGAATAAAAAACTTTAAACACTTGATGAATGGAATGGAATACATTTTAAAATATTAGTTTCCTTTGAAAGCAAATTTCTATATAATGTTTTCAACAAAATTATTGAAAACAGAAAAACAATGTTTAGTTTTAACAATGCCTAAGAATATATGCGATGACATGAAATATAACAAAATGAATTTTCGTAACTATTTTTCAATTCCTTTCGTTTAAATATATTTCTAAATTTTACATTCAACATGAATTACTTTTCAAATATAATTTTCAATTGCTTTCATTTAAATTCTAAAGTAAATCAAAATGAATGAATTTGATTGCTACGAAAATAGTTAATAAAATAAGTTTTGTTAAAAAAAAGATCTAAATAAAATAAATTCATAATAACATAAGTAGATTATTTAAAAAGCAAATTAGTTCACAGCAATGCAGAATTATTAAGTTATAGTTAAAAAATATAGGTATATTAGAAATAAATTTTAAACTTTTTCTTGATTGCCCTCCATTAATTCATTTGCTTTTTAAATATGTCGGTATCATTCCTTAAACTCTTATGGTTGTGGTTGTAAAATCTCTGTAGGAACAAGCAAATGTTTTAAGTTCTTAAAATATTTTCAGCATGTTTACTAAAGCTACGATGATCACACATGGCAAATATTTGATGAAAAAGACGTGCCCACTAAGTAAAATATATTTAAATTCTTTTATTTATTTCAAAAACTTATTTTATTTACGACAAGTCACACAAACAAATTAAGTTTTTTTTTTTTTTTTTTTTGATACAAAACACTTGTAAGAGCAAATAGCGCCAAACAAACATGTGCACTAAAAAAATATGGTTACGCTTTTTTGGGTAAATATCTGTGGTGGGTGAGCCAATACCTTAAATTACAAAAGCTTTATTCAAATACATAATGGTGTGAATATAGTTTGTTAAAAATCTTAAAATTCACGGCCTTTTTAAATGAAATAAATTTTGAATTTCAATAACAAAATTCTTTTTTTCTATTTTCTTTTTTGTTAATGTAAATAAACAATTAAAAACTCAATTGATCGAAAGCTTGCCATAAAGTGAAATCTAATTTCTGACAACTTTAATAATAAAATGGAAATACAGGAAGTACAGATTCTCATATATTTTAGTTTCCTACTTTCTTTCATTGCAGTAAATGTGCTTCTATATTTCCATAAAAAGGAATTAAATTAAAACCATTACAAAATTCTTACTTTTTTCACTATAAATATTATTATTTTGATAAAAAAAAAGTTTAATACTTTTGCGAAATTCAATAAAGTAAAAAAAAAATAATAGTTTTTCAAAATCATTTCACACAAAATCTTAGTTCTTAAAAACCATTCAAACATTTTTAACAAATTTAAGATAATTGAAACAGTGGTGAAAAAATAAAACGGACTGAACGGACGAACGGACTTGTGTTAAAATAAATATACATGTTAGGAAAGAGTCTAAAGTTACGATCACACTTGGCAAATATTTGTTAAAAAAGATGTAACCACTAAATAACATATATTTGAACTCGTTTATTTATTTAAAAAAAACTTTTATTATTTAGGCCAAATCACAACAAATTTTTGGTTTTAATTTATTTGATGCTGTTTGATTTTGCAAAACTCTTGTAAGAGTAAACAACATCAAACAAATTTGTGCTAAAACAAGTAGTTACGCTTTATTGAGTAAATATTTGCCAAATGTGACCGTTCTTTACATTTTATCTTAAAATGCAATAATTTATATACACAAGATATACAAGATACATATACGAGTACTATATATAGTGGCAAGACTATTACAGGCCGGCGGACAAAAACACCTAAACATTATTAACTCACCCGCTATTAACAAAAATATCTTAACCAACAATATTTTGGGATGTTTTTTTTTTTGAATAAAAATCAATAAATTTGTGACATTTAGTTACAATTTCACAGTTACAATTTCATAGTTATAGGAACAATTATTATAGGAATTAGTTATAGGAACAAGCATTAGTTTCCTATAAAATATATGTAAGTTATTATGCACTTAAGACTTTTATTAAGAAATAAAGTTTACTATGGTAAAATGTTATTTAGTATTTCACAAAGTCCGCCATACTGCTCTCGTTCTAAATATTCGGTGAATGAAAAGAAGTTTTCGAAATTAAAAAAACATTTAAAGTGACTGTGATGTTGAATTAGACTTAAAATGTGAAAATTCTTTAAAAATTGTATAATTTTTAATTAACAAAATTACTAAACTTTCTGGCCGAATATTACCTTCGGTTTGGTTTTGGCCTAAGAAAAATAGTTTCAATAACAATACTTTGATATTCAAGTGAACATTAAGCTGACTTTCAATTTCAAATTGCTAAAAAGATTAAAAAGCATTTGTTCAATTCACAAGTGATATTGTAGTGTCGTAGGAGTTGTAGGTCGTCTCAATTTACAATAGTTGTACAAATTTTGTTGACAATTTCTATATAAATACAGTATAGCCCGGTTAAATACCCCACGCTTAATTGCCTTTTTCGTTTATTTACCTCGCCTTGTAAATCCCCGTTTATTTTTCATATTTTTTCAAACAAAATAACACATTTTAATAACTTTCGCTTAAATACCCAATTCGGGTAATTACCTCAAATTTTTTCATCACTGACATTTTCGTTAGTATAACTTGGTTTATTTACCCAAAGTACCTTTCTATACAATTTTGTAAGAATTTCACACAGGCACCTGTTAACTTCGTGCTTGTTAATTGTTTTAATTAATTGTTAGTGGTAAAATTATAGAAACATAAGTTTTCAAAAAAGTGATAAATTTGACGTGTTACATACATACATACATACATTTTTAATGAAATGGCTCCCGAGAAAACATCTTTATCCATAAAGCAAAAATTTTTATTGATCTCTATTGCAAAAAAAGGAAAAAACAAAACACCAAATAGCTGCAGAATTTAATTGTAATGTTTCATGGCCTCTAAAATAGGTATTTTGATAATTACCTTCTTAAAAGCATTTAAGCAAATTCGTTTAATTACCTTTACAAGGTAAATAACCATGAACGCTTAAATACCTTCTTCAGACAAGTACCCAACATTTTTGGATTTTTTAGTCAGGTATTTAACCTGGGTATATTGTATTTTCTACACTACCTATGACATTTTTAAATAATGGAAATTGTAGTATTTAATTTATGAAAAACGATCATTCATTTTTTGCACTCATCCATTCGCAGTCGGCTGTACAGTGGATCGCACAACACATTAAAGAACGAAATTAAAGAAATTTGTCCTTTAGCCGTACTGTCCGTATGTGGAATAAACCTTGTGCAAAAGTTTTCCCTGTCACATTCAATATAGAAAGATTTAAATCGAATGCCCACAAACACTACTACCTCTATCGTCCCTCTCATAACCAATTATCTTAGTTCCAACACAATGCAACAGGTTTATAAGTGGTTTGTAAAGCAAATTTTGTATGGAAATTTGTACTTTGATATTCAAGTTTGTATGTAATTCTAATAAAGACACGTCCCTCTTAGGACTACTTCTAACTAATGCAGACGCTATGTAGTAGTTAATGAACAGTAAGTTATTAAGTAATACAAGACATTACAAGCTTTGGCTGGGTTAAACCAAAAAACTGTATTCAAACTATGTACTATAAAAATTTTAACTCATTTATTATGAATTTTAGCATTTTTCTTGAAATAATCTTACAACTATTTTTAATAACTTAACTTAATCTACATGCAACAATACACTATTTAATGAATGGACCGTATAAAAATATTTAAATGAATTCCATAATTTATGTATTCCCCACCTGTTTGTATTCAATAATAATAAAAACAAACTAAAAAAAGAACTTGAGAAGACAGTTTGAAAAGAAACTGTTGTATAAATCTTGAAATTTTGTAGACATCCTCCCCCCCCCCATAAATAATTAACACAACAGACAACAACAAAAACTACAATGAAAAAACGAGATTTCACCTAAAATATTTACCAAAATATAAATTGTTAAACTTGATTTTTGTGTCCAAAAAAAAAAAAAAAACATTAAAAAAGCGGCAAATTTATATAAAATAAAATACTAAAAAGAAATATACAAACAAACAAAAACAAAAAAAAAATGATAACCTCTAAAGGGAGCAGAGGGAAATAAAATAATATGATGAATATTTCGAATAAACAAAAATTTAATATTTAAAATAAAATAAAACAATCAACAAAAATTAAGATTTAACAAAAAAAAAAAAAAACAAAAAAATATTCATTAAAAATATTAAGGCACAACACAGTTTGGAAGGAGAACAGGAAATAGAAAAATTAAGTGATTGATATATTCGAATGTTGAAAGTAGTAAATAAACAAATTTCCAAAACTCCCCAAATGCAATTGATTTATTAGAATATTTTATAACATTTAACTGGAACTGTGAACACCCCTATTGTTTATATTAAGATTTACTTTAAGTGAGTGACTGACCAACAAATGAATAGTTCATTTTAATTTTTTTTTTCTTTATTATTATTTTATGTTTAATACTAAAAGCGTGTGAATGTCGACACTGAAGATGATGATGATTATTTTTCATATAAAAAAAAAAAAATACTTTTGTTCAGGATGATGGTCGATGTTGGTGTGCTGTTGTGTTGCTGCTTTTTGTTTTCTTGCTCTCTTCTAAATAATGATGATAAAAATGTTGTTTTAAACTAAAATTTTAGTCTCGTTTTTTTCACAAAAAAAAAAAAAAATAATTTTTATTGTTGTTTGAGTGTTTAAGTTGCGTGATGCTTTTTTTTAGTACAATAAACTACTACTACACAACAAAAATTATATATAATACTGTATGGTTGTATTTCTATATGAAAAATATACGAAAATGAAATAAATTTAAGTATTTGCAGGTGTTCAGCATAGAAAGAAGTATATTAAATATACATATGTACATATGTATGCGAGTATATAAAAAACAACCAAATACAAAAAAGCTAAATTATAATTTATTATGAAATTTAACAAAAAATACAAAAATTTCAACAAAAAAAAATATATATATATAAAACAAGATAAAAACATGAGAAAACACAAAGAAATATTTGGTTAAACATATGAAATTTTACATATTTATTAAAAATTTTATTTGGAATTAAAAAAAAAACTAATTTTAATTCTATTTAATCAGGTGATGACAAAGAAATTGTTTTTTGCTTAAAAACAATATTAGTCAGGGATCCCTAAAATATAACATTTTATTATCCAAGCATTTTAGAGCTTAAAACAAACATACTGAATTCACGCCAGTGTTTGGCGCAAGGAGTCTCAACTGAGAATTTACATATTTGTAAGTTTTTACTAAAATAAACTTTAATCTTTATGTGAGGACAAATTAAATACTTTTAACTTAAACTTTAGCCAGTCATCATGTACTAAGCTAGATGTACACGATTGAAATTTTCTTCAAAATTGCTCTTCAAAATGCTTCAAACTGTTGTAAACAGCGAATATTCTTCAAAATTTATTTATTTAGTAGTTATTAATAGTTATAAAATAAATAAATTTTAAAGAAATTTTTCTGTTTATACGAGTTTGAAGCAGTTTGAAGAGCAATTTTGAAGAAAATTTCAATCGTGTAAATCTAGCTTTAGTTTCTAACATAAATTAAAATCAGTGTTTGGCACAAAGAGTGAAATTTGTAAATTAATAGATGTGCACTCTTGCAATTAAAGAAATTCTAAGCTTTATGTGAGAACAAATTTTTAACTGAAACATTAGCCAGTCATCATGTGTTAGTTTCTAACATAAATTTAAATCAGTGTTTGGCACAAAGAGTCACATTTGTGAGTTTATAGATTTGTAGGTTTAACCTAAAAGAAACTGTACAAATTTAAAGTGTATTTAGTTTGCAAACAGTTTTAAGGCATTGTTCACTTAAAATCCGCTTACATAAATTTTTAATATTTATGTATTGCTGTATAACTTAAAAATATGGGATTCATAACAGATGGCGTATCTTTTGAACGCGGTTTTTGTCTTTAGTAACTAATATTGATCATTTCGAAGGATACATATCGGCCATTTATTCTCACCTAGTTTTGCCTAGTTTGTTTTTTTTTTTTTTGCTTCGAAAATGTCAAATGTTGTGTCAATAAAGCATCATATGGGGGAAGACGGTTTTGCAAAGTTATAAAATTAAATAATTTTTACAGCGCGATGAAATATGACCCAATAGTAAGAAATCGCATGTGAAACCCGGCCAACCTGCCGAATCGACACCAAATGCACTATATTTGGTGGGACCCAAACGATGCTATCTATTATACGCTGTTCAAATCTGACCAGACCATCACAGGTCACCTGTGCGGAATGCAACTGGTTTGTTTCAAGCGAATCAGATAGCAATTGAGCTTGGCCACATATTGCAAACTACTGTTTAAAACTATTTAGAAAGAAGTTGTTGCAAAGTTTTACCTCATCCATCTTTTAAAACAGACCTTGTAACGTCCCACTACAATTTGCTTCGATTGATGCACAATGCTCTCTCTGGAAAACGCTTCACTTCAGAACAAGGAATTTGAAATTGGCTTGATTCATGCTTGACCTCAAAAACTGAGCAGATCTTTTATCTAATAATGACTAATACTTTGAATACATTTAAAAATGTAAAAATGTTTAAAATGGAAAGCAAAACAATAACAAAAAAAAGACCCATTTTTTAAACCCATTGCGTTACTTAGATACGGTCACACTTGGCAAATATTTGCCGAAAAAGACGTAACCACTAAATAACATATATTTGAACTCGTTTATTTATTTAAAATAACTTTTCTTATTTAGGCCAAATTACAACAAATATTTAGAGATTTAACTTATTTGATGCTGTTTGATCTTGTAAAACTCTTGTAAGAGTAAAAAAACGTCAAACAAATTTTAGCTAAAACAGGTGATAACGCTTTTTTCAGTAAATATTTGCCAAATGTAACCGTACCGTTACACTGATGTTTATTTTTATTGGGAAACCTGGATTTTGTTTTATTAAAAGTAGTATTTTCTTTGAAAGTTCCTGGGTTTTTTTCGCATTCATATTGTTAACAAACTTTGCTTAAGGTTTACTTGTATAATTTTATAACTTCATTTTGTAGGGCTGTATCTTGTTTGCAATCATTGATCTGATTTTCGAGGAATTTATGCACGATTTTCTCTGTATTTTGATCTTCCCTTGCTCAGTACTTGTAAAAATATGTATATACATATATTGTTGCTGATTACATTTTAAAACAGAAAAACAAGTAACTGAAAAAACGAAAGTGTTATAACCAGGTTTTGAAAAGGATTCCGTAGTGTGGCCGGATTTTATGTGAACAATGATTTATTAATGCTTTAAAAAGCATTATAACTTTAAATCAGTGATTAAAACAAAGAGTCACTTTTAGAAAATTTCCATACATACTAAAAGAGTAATTGTATACATTCCGTTTTTAGGAGGATTCTTCCGTTTTTTTTAAGGCTCGTCGCGCCTAAATGTTTGAAACCGCTTTTTAAACTAAAATCCCGCTTTTTGCTAATTTGGAACAAAATATAATAACTCAAAACTGTGATCGTTGGCCTCTTCTTGACACATTTTTCAAGTTGTAAAACAATTCCTAACTTCAGTAAAAATAATTTAATGAAAATTAAATTTAATGAACTTGAGCCCGACTAAATAAATATCAAAAACATTTGGATTTAGTTTACGTTATTTTCCTAACAGAATTTAATGACATTATTATGGTCAAAGTATTTTACCAGCGATGAAATAAAATTAAAAACGTATTTTTTGTGATTTTTGTCTTATTTTGTGAGTATTGCAAGATTATTCATGTATTTTTGTTCGGATGGTCCCGTTCTGATCAGCCATTTAGAAATGGTAGATTTGTTTTCAAAAAATTCAGATTCTGAATATGTAGATTACTCTTCAAGAGTAATAAAATTTTAAAAAATTTTCAGATTCATATTTTTGTTGCAGTTGTTATTAAATATGTAAATAGTTTTTGTTTTCAAGTTTGAAAGAAATTGGTAACTTTTATAAATTTTAAACAAATATTTATATGTATATATACACAATCTTATAACAGTTTTTAAATTATGCATTCGTTTAGAATCCTTTTTTCAAATGGATGTCATTTAATAGTCAGCAATAATTTTGATTTTGCTAGTTTTAGAATTAATGATTTTACAAAAACTATAAACAGTTTTAAAAGTTTAAAATTAATGCATATGAGATTACTTAAAAGACCAGGGGCCAAATTACCGCATTCGATATCGAGCAAGAAATTTAGTACATTTTATCATAATTTCGATATCGAAATCATTTTTCGATACGATAGCTCATTCGATTACGAATGCGGTAATTTGGCCCCAGCTTTTTCATATCAAAATTTTCAAAATCCCAGTTTTTTTTATTATATTTACTTCGTAATTCTGCTTTTCCATCCTTTTTGATAAAAACTCTATGGTCACGTTAAGCATGTACTTATTAAACAGATATTCCATAATTTCTATGATGTTTTAGGGGCGTTTTAAGAGAACTTTTATTAATAAAGAAAACTACTTAAATGTCTAAATAAATTACAAACTAACAGTCTATAAAAGTAGGATGTACACGAAATTACAATATTAAAAAATTTTACAAAATTCTTAAAAAAAAAATATTGACAAACTTTTTAAAAAATTATTTCATATAAATTAAATTTATCACCTTTCGCACTGTCTAAAACCGCTCAAAAAAAAAAAAAAAAAAACAGAAAAACAAACAACAATATTCTTACTAACATGACCTCATTTCATGCATTGTTAAATTTGTATTTACTCGTAGCGGACATGTAAATTTAAAAAAAAAAAATATATAAAAATACAAATCAAAAATAAATTATACATGTGTATTTTAAATGTACTCTTGTAAACGTACATGTGTTAAATTTATTTTATTTATTTATATTATACTGTATTGTAATTTAAATTATTTTTTATATTTTTTTTTTTAATTTCAATGTATTGTTGTGTTGATCTTCTATCACCTCACTGTGCGTTTACGCTGTCTGTCACAGCAATTCATACAAATTTTTATACAAAATCAACAATAAATTTTTTTTATGACAAAACTAAAAGAGATACATACAAATATTCAGCATCATTGTATAACTGCGTTAAAGCAAATTATTCTGAATTTTTTTTTTTTGGTATTTTCTACCAGTTTCATTGGTTAAGTAAAGAAGTAGGTAGCTTTGAATAAACTTGCATAACTTTTTGTACTTTATGCTAATTTTGCCAGAACTTTGACTACACAGAAAAAAAAATCATGTTTCTTTTTCAATTAATTTTAAAATAAATTTCAATTAAAATTTTAATTGATTCAATTACTTTTTCTGATATTTTCAATTAAATCTCACATTTTTTTTTAATTGATACTATCATTTTGTTTACAGGTCCGATTTCAATTAAATTTTTAATTGATTCCACAAATATTTTAATTGAAACTCATTTTTATTTTTTTCTGTGTAGATTAGGATATTTTTACAGTGTTTTTAAAGTGTTTTTAAGGTACTCTTATTTGATGTGCAAAAAGTACTTTGCAAAATGAAAGTAGAAATATAAAGCAAAAAGTTTGATAAAGTCATATTTTTTCAATAGTTTTACATTTATTCAACTGTTTTCTTTAATTTAACTAAATTTACATTTTTTCTAAAAATTCCCAAAATTTAAAAAAAAATCCCCAAAATTTCCAACTTTTTAATTTTAACTAGAAATGTTAATTAGTTGTATTTTAATAATTTTGTTTGATTAATATTTATATATTCTCTGATTTTTAAAATTTTAAGCAACACACAGATTTTTCTGAAATTCCTAAAAAATATTTATTAAAAAAATCCCAAAATACCTTGTCATCCAAAATACCTAAAATGTATATATAGATATATTTTAAAAATTTTATGGGTTTTCTTCATTTATACAATAAAACTTTTTGGAAAATTTTAATTTTTTTTACACAATTTCCATAAAATAATTTTGTGCAGATTTCATACAGAATATTTATCATCTTTAAAAAAATCAAAGAATAATTTCAAGTTTGTGTGAGAAATATTCATTAATTCAAAAGTTTACTTAAATTTAACTTGTTGCGAAAATTCCCAAAAATTAAAAGAAAATCCCCAAAATTTTCTTTCGTACAAAAAAGCTAGAATAAAAATTTGTTGGTTTTCATTATTTGAATTTGGCAAATTTGCGAAAATTATGTAAATTTCATAATTTTTTCAAATTCCTATAAAGTTTACAAAAAGTCCCCAAAATACCACTTCCTTTAAAACAGCTAAAATATGTATATATTTTAAATAATTATATTAAAATTAAAATATTTAAATTTAATTGTAAATTTATATACGATTTCAAGAAAATTATTTTCCCCAGTATTGTTTTATCTATCATTATTAAAAAAATCAAATAATAATTATCACTTTAAATGATTAATATTCATTAACATAAAAATTTATGCAGATTTAATACATGACAAACTTTTTTCGCAAATTCTTAAAAAGTTTACAAAAATGCCCATAATACAATTTTCTTAAAATTAGGTATATACCTACAAATTATATACATACTAGAATGTATATTTATTACTACAAATTTGTAAGGTTTCTTTAAAAGTAAATTATTTTATTCAGCTTTCTTTTAAAGAAAGTTGTTTATCATAGCTTTTTCTTAAAATCACACCAAATGTATAAAGAAAATCCACAAAATAGCTTTTCATTTTAAAACAATTAACAAATTTCTGCAGTTATGCTCTGTGTTTTTTAAGTTAAACTCAAAAAAATCTTACAGATTACACAAATTTTTTGAATGCCTAAATTGACTAGATACTTGAGTTGCGCTGGAAATATCAGTCTGAGGTTTGTTGGCTCGATTTCCTACAATATTTAGTATTTTATCAGACAATCCATAAGGCTTCTTCTTAGTTCATGTTTATTTAAAATAAAATTCTAAATGATTTTTTAAACGCAATTTTTTTTTACCCAGATACTTTTAAAATCAATGAAAAATATTAGGGTTTTTTATATGATACTTTAAAAAATTCCGTTTAGTTTTAACCATGATTAAAATGTTACTTATAAAAATTCTTAAAATAACAATCCTGTGAAGGTTTTAGCAAAATTTTAATTAAAGTACGTGTTTTTTTTTTGGAAATTCCCAAAAACTTTATGAAAATCCCCAAAATGCCTTTTCTCTGAAAACGAGTAAATTGATAACATATACAAATAAAAAAAATTTAAAATTTTTCATATAAAGGCTTTTTCTCTAATTCTCAAAAATTTATTAAAATCCCCAAAATGCAATTTCTTTTACTTTAACAAATTTTCTCTAAAAACACAATAAACATAATAATTCAAACTTAATACTTACGGTTTTACAAAATTTTATTGTTTCTTTTTTTTTAATACCCAAACAACTTTATGAAAATCCCCAAAATGCATGTACTGCAAAACTAAAGCTAAAATTTCCTTAAAAAATTTTGTATATAAATCTTTTAACAAGATTTTTGGGACATTCCCAAAATTTTATGAAAATCCCCAAAATAAATTTTCACGCAAAAAACTAAATTAACATTATTTTTCTTTTTTTTTTTACCAATTTTCATTATAAAACGTAAAAAATATAAAGGAAAATATATATAATATATATAATCTGGTTATCTGCATTTGTAATGGAATGTTGAATGTTTTTGAGAACTTACATTATGATCATTTATTTTAATTATTTTCTCTGAAAAGTTTAAACGTCATTTATTTTTACACATACATTTTTTTCTATTTGTTTAAGCGCCATTTTTATAGAACTTTGCACTTTTGTTTGTTCTTAATGTTGTTTTCTATTTATTTCAAAAGTATTTAAAAATAATTTGTTTTCAATTGTAAACAGCAACAACAAACAAATTAAAATTGGGTTTTTTTTTATTTTAAACAAAAAACAGCAACAATTACAAAAAAAAAAACAAAGCAATATTAAGCGGTAGCAATGGCTAATGACTGATGAACACGCTATTAGAAAAAATAAAATTAAAAATGTTTGATTTAGAATAAAAAGAACAATAAACAAAAAGCCGCTTTAGTAATGGAAAATTCAGAACTTTATTTCCCTTAATTGATGAAAGCAGATCGAAAGCGATTTTGTTCAGTATTGAGAAAACTTTAATAAAGTATCAAATATTTGAGTAGGGTCATGATTATGTGTAAAAACAATAATATTACAAAACTACCATATATGAGTGTATGCAACATTCAATTGCGATAATTATTTAAAAAACAAGCAGTAGAATTGAACACGTGCAATTTGTAGGAAATTGTTATTTAATGATGATAATTCGTATAAAAATCAGCTCTTTTTTTTGAATTTTTTTTAACAATTTTAAAAATAATACTAATTTGTATTTATTACTTTTATATTCTTTGCAGTTAATCAATGAAAAAGACTTGGACAGCAGACAGTCATGTTAGACAGATGTCTTGTGTAAAACTAACATTTTTAATAATTTAATTAAAAACCATGAATTCCTCATTTAATTAAACAAAACAGAAAATCCTGAAGAAAAACTAAAAGGCTGCTTTTTGTCATACAAACAATCAGAAAGCTAAACTCGAAGCTAAATATCTAAAAGAAACATACTGAAAAGCGGCCTTTTAATACACACACTTTATTTAGTTTTTAAACAATTTATAAAAATTTTAATTATAATTATAATTTTAGCTTTAGTTTAGTATAAACAAAACAACAAGATATACAACAAATTATAACCGTTATAACAAGAAACTAATTTTATGCTTAATTATTTATAATAATTGGAAATTTCATGAATATAATAAAACCATTTATTGCAAAATTTAGTTTAGAAAAGAGAAAAACAAAAACAACTACAATTTTTTGCAAGCAAAATACATGTGTGTATGTATGTGTTACATATGTACATACATATATAAACTTGGCATAGCTTTAATACTAATTTTTTTATAAAAAAAAAAAGAAATAAAAAATTTTCTGTTTTTTTTTAAGTTTTTATATAATTTTAAGTTTTCTTTTTTAAATGCAAAGCAATAATAATTTTTTATCCTATTAATTTTAATATTTTTTTTTATATTTAAAATCCTCAAACAAATAGTTCATAAACTAATTGCAATTTAAAAAAAAAGTAACTTTTTGTTTTAAGTAAGAAAGAAATTCCTATTATTTTTTTTTTAATTTTGCTTTAATTTTTTCCCTTTGAACTAAAACTTTGTTTTCTTTTAATAAATAGTTCTCTTAATTTTTATATGTTCTGTGATCTGTAGCATACATTAACTTTATAATATGTAATTATAAATGTTTTTATTTAAAATATTTTTTCTTTTATGTACAAAGTGTATAATAGAGTTTTTATCTTATCTTATCCTTAAAACTTAACTTTACTTTATTAAAATGTTTTAAACTATTTGTAATTGATAAACAAAAATTAAAAATAAACAAAACTTTATTAAGAAAATATATATTAAAAAAAAAAAAAAAAAAAAAATATTTACTAAATAAAAATAAATATCTAAAATATTACTGAAAATATAAAAAATATCTGGTTTTTATTTTTGGTTAGCACTTAAAGGACTATGTAAATGAACTCATTTACCAAGTGTCACTCATGCGACATGTGTCACACCAAACATTGTCATGTCGTGTGTTCTTCAAACATGCTAAGCATGGCTTGCGATGACAATGCCGAACAAAAGAATTGGTCTATGGCAATTTTTATTTCCCTATATTTTTCATTACAAGTATGTAGTTACAGCCCCATATATGTAACGTATCAAATACCCAACGTCTGTCCGCAAGAGACAATTAAACTATTTTATCAAACCTCACTATTATTTTGTGATGCTGTTTTTCTTTTCAATCGCGGTATGTCTAATCTGTCCAGGTTCTTCAGAGGTCTGCTTCCTCTGAAATATTACCACACAAGCTGTCTTTTATCTTCAGTATACGATCGGGTCGTTAACGGAATCAATCTTTAACTAAATTACCTTATTCTTAATTGTGAAATGTTAACAGTACTATGACGTGGTTACAACTAACTAAGGAATACAATCCGACGAGATAAATGCTTTGGCTCTCAGTCAGCTAATGACTATTTAGATGGGAAACAATTGCTACGAATGTAATCCGTTGAGATAAATTATTCAGTTAAACTATGAAGTGAAGTGGCAGCGTTGTTAATTTGGCGCGTTTCGCACCATTTTTGGTGTTTTTTTAAGTTTTTTGTGCCGTAAATTCCTTAGTTGGTGCGCAGTGTGTTTTTTTTTAAATTTCGGTGCGTTTTTTAATTTTTGATGGCACCAAAGCAATTTAATACAAGTTTTTGTTTCAGTGTGAGCCAAAATCTTTGTAAAATACACCTATTTTAATATCATTTCATTCAACAGTGCAAAACTTTATTTACAATCAATTTTACAGACAACAATACGAACAAAAAGTAATGATGTTTCAGACGTACCAAATCATATGCACAGAGTACAATGGTCTTCTTGTTATATATTTATAACCTACACCACCATAGTGGGTAGGGTATATTGGATTTGTACTGATGTTTGTAACGCCCAGAAATATTGTTCTAACATCCACCTTAAAGTATACCGATTGATTCAGAATCACTTTCAAATGTCATCACACATGAGTGGTAAATAAAGCCAAATCACATCAACGAATTTTGTGCAGATCGGTCCATAATTAGTCGTAGCTCCCATATAAGGCCCACCACAACTCTCTCAAAAATGTTGGAATCCAAATAATATTTAACGCAAATATATTTCATATATGTATATACAAATAATACGGTCCAATTTTATTATGATCGGTCCATAATTAGTCGTAGCTCCCATATGAGACCCTCGCCGTAATTTACTTTATTTGCCATAAATCTTTTAAAACTATGTATTTATATCCAACATTTATGACCGATAAACCCTATGTCGGGAGGACATTTGTGTGGAGGCTAGGTGAAATAATGGATCAATTAAAACCAAATTCAATCCCAACCGTCTTTGATCCGAATAAAGTTCTCATACTAAATTTTATCGCAACATCTTTAAAACTTTACTTGGTTTACATGGGAAGACGGACGGACATCATTAAATCGACTTAGAAAGTGATTCTGCGGGTATTAGACTAATATTTTTGAGCGTTACACATCATCACAAATCCCATATACCTTCCCCAGTATGGTGGTGTAGGCTATAACAAATGATTAGATAGAAAATAATGTTTTTTTTTCGATAAAACTGAAGATACGGTCACATTTGGCAAATATTTACTCAAAAAAACAAGAGTTTTGCAAGATCAAACAGCATCAAATAAATTAAAAACTAAATATTTGGCCTAAATAAGAAGTTTTTTTTTTAAATAAATAAACGAATTCAAATATATGTATGTTATTCAGTGGTTACGTCTTTTTTGGCAAATATTTGCCAAATGTAACCGTATATTAACGAAATTATAAATGTTTGTATGCATAGATATACACTGGACATACATACATATGTATATACATACCAACAAACACAACTTTACCTACCAAAAATCAAATATCTAAATCGGCGAATTTTAACATTTTCGCTTTACAATGATTTATGACGTACATGCATATATTAATGAATTCTTAATTTCACATTATACTATGTAGTCAGCAAAGTAGTAATGAATAATTTTACAGTTATAAATATCTGTTCTTTTTTTTTTATCTAAAATCTAAAAACCTTAAAACCTTAAAATCGTTAATAAGAATTTACCAAGTTATTGCGACGACCACCTCCTTTGTTTTTTTTGCTTTGTTTGTAGGTTTTGTATTGTTCAATTTTATACGGCAAAACTTCGGTAACATTTAAACAATTTCTTAGATTTTCATAAGAGAATATTAATTAGTGGTAATCAATATTCAACCTAGATAAAAAAGAACACAAAACTACAAAAATCAAAAAAATAAAAAAAAAAACAAATTCAGGTGAAAAGCAACATAAACAGCAACCAAGTGATGACCAACCCACATACGGAAAGTAATTCACACCTGACCTTACAATGCAATGGAGCAACAACAGCAACAATAACAGCAACGAAACGTGTGCAACACAACATGAGTAATAGTCACACCAGCAACTAATACAAGTAACTACCTACAGATATATGTACATACATATGTATGTATGTACAACATTCTGTTGGACACTTAGATAAACAGAAACAACAACGAACACTACGAGTACAATAATAACAACAATGTTAACGGTCTCATGGTAAATTTCATTACCTTTCTATTGAAACGTGTCTTTAATAAAAATGAAAAGAAAGAAAAGAGCAGAAAAGAAGTGAAACAAATAAAAATGTGAAGAAATTAACGTTGACGACAAAGAAAGTTTTAGAACAACCACACACAAGTGTTCAAAAACAAATCCATAAACATCATCCAACGCAGCAGACAAATGTGGACATTTTTAGGTTGTTTGTTAAATAAATAACTAAAATACATTCAAACATATCTACTGAGAAATATAAATTCTCAGGAAGATCTTGCCACATTACAGGTATCTACAGGTAGAGTCGAGTGGTGGTAACTAAGTAGATACGATATGAACGCTATGCTATGTACATATGTATGTATGTAATAGTATGTAAGTGGCTTGTATACATACATATACATATATCTTAAGACGTAACTAGTACTATTATAGTTATTGCTGTTGTTATTATTACATTTTACATTTTAAGGCAAACTCATACATACATACATACAAACGAGTATATATGAACATGTGAATGTGCACGAATAGTAATTGTTGTTGTTTTAGCTAATGCTGCTACTACTATTTTATTTGTGTTGCACGTGTGCGAAAAACTTTTAATGAAATTGTAAGAAACCCAGAAACAAGTTGAAATACTCGACACTTTTCCATCAGCCAGCCATCTAATCCTGTCAAAATAAATAAACAACCAACAACAACAGCTCAATGGAGAAAACATCTTCCATGACCCAATGGAAAAGACCCAGTAGTTGACGGGTTTAGAGATTAAAGGAAATAAACAAAATAATTAAGTAAAGCAATTTAATGGCAAAACTAACAAACGATTTGTTTGTTATATTGGCAGGGCGTTGCGTTAGGAAATGGTATTTCCCAAGTATTTCTGTACGGTATATCAGCAATAGAGACTGATAAATTTTAGCATCATATGCCTGCGAAAATATTTCACCTTTATGCTAGGAACACAACTGGGATTAACGACAAATTTCTTCCAACACGACGAATTAGTTGGTGACAATTCGCTATGGGTTATCCAATAAAATATTAAAGGATAAGTCCATTTTTTACACCTCACTAAGGTTTTTTTAATATATAGTTTTAGTTTCTAATTAAGTGACCAATTTGATATTCAGTGTTTTGGTGTTTAAGTAAATTTTCCTTGTGATTTTTTATTTATTTTAAACTTAATAATAATTTGTTACTTTACTATTTCTAGTTATCACTTTTAATATGTTGAAGTAAATTTTTAAAATTTATGAGCAACTATGTATGTCCACCACTGTAAGTGAAATTATAATTAAAATGGTTAAGAAAATGAATGCTAATATACATTATTATATGGGATACAATTGGCGGGATGATAAATTTATGGGGTATGAATAAATTTAAAAAGTTTTACATACATTATAACGTCGTAGTGATGAACGAAATTCTTCGTTCCTGCATATAACGTGTACTTAATGATTCAAGAACAAAATAAAATTATAAAGAAAAAACTGTGTTTCCCCTTATGACCCCTTGTAAAGGGTTAAATATAGAAAGATTATCTAAAGATAAAAGTGTTATAAGGTGGTAGGAAAGAAAAACAGGAAACCAAGTTTGTTTTGAAATACTTGAAAAAAAAAATGGAAATATTTTAAATAACACTTTTTATCACAGAACCCTCTTCAAACATACCCACACAGCAGCAATAGTATCATGAATATAAACAAATTTTCCAACACACACAGCTACTCGCAACTGAATAGCAAATTAACCACCTAACATTGCTTTAGCCAAAAGAGTCGTTGAGCCTGCATGTGTGTTTTTCTTTCTATGAATAACTCTATTAAATATTGTTTCTATTTTATACATAACATACGTGTTGTGTACTTGCAAAAATCACTTAATACCAAAAAAAAAAAAAATACTTCCATTGTAACTAATTGTTTTTGGACACCTGTATACAGTCATAACGTGCAAAATACCCGTACATACACAATCATACCAACACATTTGGCTAATAGATCTTTAGAGATCTATCTCGCTAAAGATCATATGAAAAAATAAAATGAATAAACAAAAACAAGTGTTTAAAGTCAGACTGGCATTAAAGCGTACACATTCAGAAAAACATACACACTCATATATACATAAGTATTTAATACACATACAATATGTATGTACATATGTTGGCAGTATAATCATTCAGCCCGCTTAATTTTCATTTATTTTATGTCAACGTCATAAACAGATCTGAATCAGCTGATCGACAGTGGTTTTCTAAATGACACATTTGTCATTGGTCATGATCGATCTAGACACTAATTTCAATAGAACTAAGATAATTGTTAATGAGCGAGTGAGTGAATAGAAGAATGTATTAAGCAATAATCATCAGTTCATTGCTCTTCTTGCATGAGAATTGTTGTGAGGCAACTGGGTAGTTAATTCGTATTAAAAGGATGTAAGTGATTTAATTAATATTTAACTGATTAAAGTGGCTAAATTAGTAGGAAAATTAGATCCGAAATAGTGATCTAATTCAACAACTTTAAGTTGACAACACTTTTTTAACTGTCGGCCATTTTGTCAGCTGTCAACTGATTTGTGTTTAGTTTGGTTTGGCATGTCAACATAGAACAACGCTTTCAAATTGTGCAAATTTACTTTGAAAACCATGGTTCTGTTCAAAATACGAAATCACGATTTTCATAATCGAATTTTCTTTAGCGATGAAGCTCACTTTTTGTTGAATTCATACGTCAATAAACAAAACTGTCATATTTTTTTGACTAGGGCAGATAACAACTAATGATGAGGTTATGCAGACGAAAGTGTAATGCTACATTTACACGATTTAAATTTTCTTAAAAATTGCTCGTCAAAATGCTCCAACTCGTGTAAACAGCAAAAATTCTTCAAAAAGTATTTATTTAATAGTTATATTTAGTTATTAAATAAATAATTTTGAAGAAATTTTGCTGTTTACACGAGTTTGAAGCATTTTGAAGAGCAATTTTGAAGAAAATTTCAATCGTGTAAATCAAGCTTAACCTTCCCAAAATATAAAAAGTTTTTTCAAAATCGCATTTTTAATTTTTAAAGTTCCGCAAATTTACTGCTGCCCCAACGTGCAAGATTGTTTACCACTTGAGTGCATACGACCCCGCCTTAACACCCGGAGATCATCACACATGTTGTGTAATTTAAAATTTTAGAAATTTAAATTTTAAAGAAAAAACAACAGGAAATTCAAATTTAATGGGGAATGTTTATTATCATTTGAAAGAACATTCTCTGGAATTTATTTTTTGAAGATTATGTCTATCAAATTTTGGCCGTAGCTATGTCGCAGATGGTCTATCCGTTGAGTCCAATTTTCGATGACTCGTTCGAGCATTTCGACTGGTAACTGGCGAATGACACGCGTGATATTTTCCTCCAAGGCCTGAATCGAAGCGTGTTTGTCCGCATAAGCTTTAGACTTCAGGAAAAAGTGTAAAGGTGTGATATCATACAATCTTAATGGCCAATCGACCGGCCCAAAACGTGAAATTATGTGCTCAAAGTGTTCTCTCAATAAATCCATTGTTTGATGGGATGTCTGGGATGTGGCGTCGTCTTACTGAAATCAAATGTCGCCGAGATTATGAGCTTCAATTTCAGGCATCAAATAGTCGGTTATCGTGGCACGATAACGGTCGCCATTGACGGTCACGTTCGCACCGGCATCATTTTTAAAGAAATATGGACCGATAATTCCACCGGCCCACAAACCACACCAAACCGTTGTTTTTTCTGAATCTCTTCAGATTGCTCTTCGTCCCAAATGCGTCTCAAATGTTGCGAATTGTACCCTCAGTAGGCCGATTATGCTGACCATAAGTTGCACGAAACACATTCCTCACAGAACGTGAATTTTCGTAATAAAGTTGAACGATTTGTAAATGTTGTTGAGGCGTAAGTTTTCCATTATGAAATGCCAAACAATAATAACATTACATCATCACACGGGAGCAGTCATAAAAATGCTATTGAAAAAAGTATCTCTACTTGAATCACCCTTTATAAATTCTCACAACTTTACCCTTATCGTCGAACTGTACAATTTTTCTCACTTAATTTTTGTGTCAGCCATTAAGTAGAAAGAATTACAATAAAACGCATCTGTGCAGCTATTTATCTTATAAAGCTGTAGCTGAGTTCGCTACAGACAACTTGCATGATCATTTAACTCTCATTTAAAATAATTGTGGGTATTTTTTCATTATTTTATTGTCATTTACAGTAACTGGCTGGTACAAGTTGGTTCTTTCACAAAAAAAAATAAATAACATAAAACGCTATGAGAAAGAGAGAAAAAACTTAAAACGCAATGACAATTGTTCAGTGAAAACACTCGTATTTTTGCAATTTAGTTAAAATACAATTTAATTTAATTTAAAAAAAATATTCATTCATGATTTTTATTTCAGCATTGTGTCACATTCGCATCAAGATTTAAATTAATATTCTTTTTTAGGATTTTTCATAAATTGTTTTGAACACAAAATATGGTTATTAAAATTGCACAAAAGTTACATTACGTTTCACACACTATTTGAAACTGAACAGAAAACAGTTTTCCGCTCTTTTGTCTAAATGTTTAGATCAAAATCTGTTTACTATTGTTTTTCTTATAATGTACCTCAACATGGTGTAATTATACAAGGTGATTGCAGTAGCACAGCTGACTGACTGACTTTGTTTACAATTTACTTATGTCAAAAGCTAAAACTTTTTCGAGTGTTTTTGACAGTAGTACATTATTTTACACCACCAAAATGCCTGTTGTTTCTGTATTGTGTTGTATTTGTTGCCGATTTGAATTCACCTTGTATAATTACACCATGGTACCTCAATATATGTATAAAGTTTTTAAAAAATAATTTTATTTATTTCAAAACTTATTTTTCTCACTAATGATCACACATGTAGTTTTCATAGTTTTCAAATATAAAATGTGTCCATGTGTTAAAATTCTGTGAACAAATTTCTGTTTGGTTTTCATTCCTGATCTTGGATTTTTTTTGTTTGTTTTTGGTTTCCTTTGATTCCATTCAAATGTCAATTTTATTGTTTTTTTTTTTTTTGGTTTGTTTAAGGTGCGGATCAATTGGTTTTATATGTATGTATGTGGCTTTAGGTCTGCTGTTTTTCTCTCTTTCTCACCGCTATTTATTTATTTTGGGGGTTTTTGTCATTTTTTGGTTACAAAATATTTTTGGTTGTCATAAATGTTCAAATAAATATTTGTACATTTTGTTTATTGTCTTGTTGTAATGACACTCAATTAGTTTTGTTGTATGTCTTAAATAATTGGCTAAATTTCGCTGTCACATAATAAGGATAAATTATTTAAGTGTGTGTTTGCATTTCGTTTAAGGAAATTGTTAAATGGACGAAGTATTAGGAAATTAACTATAAATATGGAGAGTTAAGAGAACACATGGCAATTCATTGAAAATTAAGTATTATTAAATGTTTAGGAATGTGCATACATATGTACATAAGTAGTCTATAAGACCTGCCCAAGTCAAAAAGTTACTCCGGCTATAACCCAGTAAATATTGAGAATGATTTCAAACACTTTTCCAACTGTATAACGTTTGTCAATTATTTTTTATTCTAACAAACACAAACCAAAGCCTTGTAGCAACCAGAGTCTTAGCGGGCATCAAACTCGCAAGCCTAAAGATACGGTCACACTTGGCAAATATTTGCCGAAAAAGATGTAACCACTAAATATCATATATTTGAACTCGTTTATTTATTTAAAAAAAAACCTTCCTTATTTAGGCCAAAGCACAACAAATATTTGGTTTTAATTTATTTGATGCTGTTTGATCTAGCAAAACTTTTGTAAGAGTAAACAACGTCAAACAAATTTGTGCTAATACAAGTGGTTACGCCTGTTGAGTAAATATTTGCCAAATGGGACCGTACCTTAAGATTGATAGTTCAGCAGACTATCGTTCTTACCATGGGAATAACTAACCAAGAATAGCAATAGTCTTCTTAATAAATAGGAGAGTTTATTTTCAATATGTAAAAATCTTGACTCTAGGCTCTCATAGAAACACAACATTAGAATGTCGTACCTCCTTAGCTTGTAAGAACACGTTAGAGCAGAACAAGCATCTTTAACCTTATTGCCAAATGGATGCACTCAGTGGCTATCAGGATATTCAACAACGACAATCTTGTTTAGAGAACAACGATAGTACCAAAACATGTCTTGCTAAATTTGAAGTCATGATGGTAGAAATATCACGGCTTGTGGCCATCGAAACTCTTAGCTCCAACAGGAGTACATCTTGGATAATAAAATCGCAGAAGGATGTACAAGAAACGCAATGATTTTGGAAGTTACTGCGCATAATAGGTTGATCCTACTCGATCAAATGGAATATGATCGATGGGAGGATTGTCATTTGGTGTCATAAAAATGTTCAGGCACGAAAAGAATAATTAAAATGAAGAGACAAAAGACAGCATGAATAATAATGTTAATCTAAAAAGGTATTGTTACTAGACCACAAAATCCTAAGTCACCAGATTCCCCCAGACAAATAAAACACTACCAGTTTTGTTCTCCAGTTCTGCCAAGATAGTTAATTCTATGCCGTTGTAGCCTAGAGCAATGTTAACAACAAAAATGCTAACAAATTACAGATCCATTAGCCCACATAGAGCTTTCCTACTGTTCCCATTATGTTGAACTGAATTACATGGATTTTTAAAGACTTTAGCATAGTCTCATAAAGTCAATATACATATATACTTATTCACCATTATCAAGTCCGAGGATTTCAAGATCTTAGCCTGGAAGACGCTGCATTCGCCGGGAAATCCATATGATATATAAGACTCAGGCAGCAATGCCCAGATGTACCAGAGTTTATCTCCATCTTTAAAATAAATCCAATATTCTTCATGCTAGTAGTAAAACTTTGTATAGACTGCTGATAGCTTAACTTTCTCGGCCTTTATGATTGGAAGTGCAAAAAAGACTACAGAAGTTATTTGGACAAAGATGCGGAAGAACTAGTGCAACACCTTAGTCAATAAATCATAGTCTGCCCGCTCTACAACAGAGCAGATAATTTGTCATATGCATCTCTAGCATGATAAGGAGCAACCCAAAGCTGACTTCCTGATGAGTATATTCAAATTTGTTAGAAATGTGGTTTAAATGGAAGCAGCAAAATTTACAAATTTATCTGGATTATAGAAGATTAAATACTTTACATATCATTTTCATTATTTATATTTGAATTCGAGGATTAACAATGGGCCTAAGGGCCTCAAAATGTACTTGTTAATTAAGAGCGACAATTGTAAACCCATTTAAACTAACCTGCTTTAAATTTGTTTTGTTATAATTAGCAATGTCATTTAATCAAAAACTATATAACCTTTAAAAGCGTTCACTGCTTAGAAAGCGCACTCCTTATGTGAACTAAATTATAATTCACACTTTGTGTAGTTTGAAATTTGAAATATGTTCCTATTTTCTTTTTCAATTTTAAAATTGTTTCTAATTTATAACTGCAATGTGTTTGTGTGTAACATGCCTTTGTATTAATCGATTCATACACTTGCATCCGGTATACTTTTCTTCTTTGTATTTTCTATTATTCACATCAGATATCAAATGGTACAAATGATTTTCATTAGAATTGTATTTAAATAAAATTAAATTGAAAACTAAAATTATTAAAATAGAAATAAATAAAAAACAAAACGTAAAGAGAAATGTTTGTTTGAACTGTTGGTTGTTGGTTGGTTGGTTGGTTGGTTGGTTGGCTGTTCAGATTAGTGTTTAATAAAACAACGGATTATATTACAAACATACATACATACATATACAAAGTACAAGTCTGAAGTTGTATTGGTACAAAGAAAAATTAAACAAAAAAACTAAAATTTATAAATGAAATGTATATTAAAGCGTCGGCGTTTTACAGGTGCGTTTGCAGGTGTTTCCCATTGCAAACATCAGCATTAAATAGCTGACTGCAACAGAAACAACCTCACATACAGTCAACCAACCAGCCAACCAAACATACTTGCACTGCATACTGCTGCCGTCGTCATTCAAACAGTTAGTTACTCATTCAAAGAAACAAACAACTGGCTAAAAATAGTTAGACTGACTGGTTGACTATGAATGCGACAACGATTTTAGCAGACAGAGCAAGCTGCAACATACAGTGCGCTGAAACGAAATATGTTCGATGCTAAAATGTAACACATGACATTTTACACAATTTTTGCAAAGATTGAGATTTAGTGGAACTTTGGGGGATCTGAGTCGTTACCAAAATTTACAAATTGTGATTGAAAGAGTACCAACAGGCATTAGGAACCCTGTTTCTTTAAGAAATTATTATTTTTGTTCTGAATTGATCACACTTTGTATGAGAATCTTATCCCGTTTTTAATTCTAACACTGAGATTCTTTTTTTTATATATAATGGACCGATTTCTGCCTTCAAAAAAATAATCATATTTGAAAGGAACTGATTTAAGTTTTTTATATATATGTATTTCAAGAACACCCCATTGAGAAGGTTTAACTAAAGGTACGGTCATATTTGGCAAATATTAGACGAAAAAGACGTAACCACTAAATAACATATATTTGAAATCGTTTATTTATTTAAAAAACTTTTCTTATTTAGGCCAAATCACAACAAATATTTAATTTTAATTTATTTGATGCTGTTTGATCTTGCAAAACTTTTGTAAGAGTAAACAACGTCAAAAAAAAAAGACAAAACAAGTGGTTACACTTTTTTGAGTAAATATTTGCCAAATGTGACCGTACCTTAAGGATTTATCTTTTAAAACTTAAGCTACACTCTACGACTTTGGGAAAATTTATTTTAATCAATGACCACCACCCAACATTTACAACTGCTAAACCACTGTGGCACCACTATTAACCACATGTGAAATTACTTACACTGCCAAACAAACAGTTACAATGACGACAGTTATGTTAACCATTAGAAACGTTCATTCATACACACACTGACACTCACAATACTCTTTTGTATCTATGAGAGACGGTTTTAAAAAGTAGTGGTGTTACACAAATTACCAAACTGTTAATAGATACAACAACAACAACAACAATCTCAAATGCAATTGTACATTTCAATTGCAAAGCGAAAAATGTAAAAACTATTTTGTAATTGTCTGTATTTTTTTAATGGTGTGAAAATTATAATTAAGTGTTTAAGATTTTTCTTCTCTTTCTTTCGCGTTTTTTCCGTATAGTTTGTATTTTGAAATAAAATTTATAAGAAATGTTACGAACAACATTTCCGTTAGTTGTACCCTACAGTAGGCTGTAGTGCTGGATGTAGTTTTTCCTTGAAATTTCTCGGTGTTCACACAACACAATTATTATTGCTTAAATCGCTTGTATTTTTATTTTTTATTTGAGAGTATACACACATTTGTATACATATATAATACATATAAGACAGTAAAACGAATCAGTTGTGCACTGGTATTATTTTGTCCCTCACCCCGATGTCCAAAAGGCAATCAGCTCAGCTTAAAAAATTGCTTCGTGCAAATTGGGACATTCCGGATTTTATTTATTTTATATATATATTAAACTTGTTTTAGCCTTTAAAATTCCATAATCTACATACTTATATACATATGTATGTATTTATATCTCCTCTATAAAATTGTAGGTGTTGGGGAAAAATTTGTCTAATACGTTAGTTTCTCATAATTAGAAACCTAATATTTGGTCAGATGATAATGATAATTCGAAAAGTTATTGGTCGTAGAAAAAAGAAAGTAGTAGGAAACAAAACCTTTCCCAATCTACACTGTCCGGTCATTAGGCTAGTATAAATTGTAGAATCGTGTGTCTAGACATTTAACAACAAATAAAAAGTCACTATTCCTAATAGTACCTATTTTGAAATGTTTATTTAAACGAAAACATAAAAATTCAAGTTTATATAGTCTCTTTTACAATACATATCAAAATACATAAATATTATATTATATAAATCACAAAAAAATATAATGTTAAACACAACTTGTGCAATATTTTTATAATATCTTAGTCCGCTTTCACTCACTTCAATTTTGACCCCTCAAGACAAGTATTTTTGGTTGAGAAGTGAAAAGAGAACAAAAGGGGTACAAACTTGATGGTACTAGTCAATTTTCTTATATGCTTTTGTTCTTTTCTTTCATGCATGTATATTTGCATTAAAAAGTACGAAAATTAAATTGACGTGTGTGAATGAAAAGGCAAGTTCAAATGAGAATTGTACAAAAACTGGTCAGCTAAAACTGAAGCGTATGAAACACGACTTGCAGTATTTTATAAATAAAAATCTGAATTTAGCATATTTGATTAATTCTGGTAAATTACAATGTTAAAACAATTTAGTTTATTAAGTTTTAAATAACATTTTGAGTATAGTATTCAATTCATCCATCATATGCAGGTAATTATTTTTAAAGAATTCCGAATTTTTTGTTATTTAAATTTACTTGGCTGAATATTCTTTCGCCGTTTTGTTCAAACAGCAGAAGTTTTTGTAGAATTTAATGGAATTCATCATTTAAAATTTCTTTTTATGTTTCCTGACTCAATATTATTTGAAATTATTATCCTTAAACTTAACAATTGTCAATAATTAAGAAAACAACTCTATTACTTGATATTGTTTTTGAAATATGTCATGTTCTTCTTAATATTTATGATATTAAATGAGAAAAATAATTGTTGTCTCAAAAAAGAGAGAATTTTGCTAACAAAAACATTAATAAAAAAAAAAACAAATGATAGGAAATTTTAATAATTCAGGAAATCGTCACTTTCAATGAAAAAATCTTTCTATGTATGTCTTCGAAGAGCTTTAAAAAGCTCTTTAAAAAAGCGAACATTTATAGAAGTGGACATGATATATGTACCTATGTATGTAAAAAACAAAATTAAAAATATGTCTTCGTTAAAACTACATATCCCTGCAAATGACGCGACTAGTCCATACATGCATGCAAAGACTAGACCAAAGAGGAGTATAGTACTCCAAAACTACTCCAAATATATGAAAAAAAGGTGGTCGATTTAACATTGCGATGTCCTAGGATAGGAGCATATAACCCATCGTAGTAGTCGCAAAACTCCTCCATGCTTCTACTCCATGGAGTACACGAAAGGGTTAGTTTTAAACAACAACAACTCAATATGCAATCGTGTTAACACGAAACCATGTCGTTTAACTACAAACTCTTGTTTAACTATGAAATGGTCCATGACTGCATTACATTGGACCATGTTGTAAGTAGTCCATTTCATCTAAAATGGATCACGTAGACCAATATTATTAGCAGGGATGTATGTATGTATGTATATGTAAGATTAAGAAATGTTATAGTCATGCTGAAATTCAACTTTCTAGGCCTTTGGATATATTCAGAAATATATGTATTCTGAACAGCTTAAAAAATTATATATGGAATATAATTAATATTTTAAAATTTACCAAAAACTATCGAATGAGATTGTCCACTTTAACTTTATTTGAAATAATTGTTGCATTAAATAAAAACAAAAAAAAAAAACAGAAACAATAGATCATTTTCAACTGCATAATGCTAAAGTTAAAGTTACAGCTTTATGAATCAATTTCATATAAAACATACTTTATTACCACACCTTTTGTTTACAGCATTTGTTTTAATATTTTTTTTTTTAATTTCTGTTTTATATTTTTGTATGATCGTTCGCTTTTATAATTGTAACTACAGTTTAAACTAAAGGTTTAAGAAAAAAAATATTTGCCGTTACAGCTGTCAGTTGTGCAGTTGCAAATGTCAGCTTGATGATTATTACGTCAAAGTATTGGTTTTATTTTTGAAACGTCATGATAGTTGAAAACTTAATTATAAGAAAAACACAAATGTAGGACGGTGTTAAGTACACATGGGATTCCAAATAAGTTATATTAGATGAATAAAGGTACGGTCACATTTGGCAAATATTTACTCAAAAAAGCGTAACCATTTGTTTTAGTACAAATTTTTTTGACGTTTTTTACTCCTATAAGAGTTTTGCGAGATCAAACAGCATCACATAAAATAAAACTAAATATTTGTTGTGATTTGGCCTAAATAAGAAAAGTTTTTTTAATAAATAAACGAATTCAAATATATGTTATTTAGTTTTTACGTCTTTTTCGGCAAATATTTGCCAAGTGTGACCGTACCTTAAGAATTAAATAATAAGAAATATTAAAAAGTTTCTGAAGATATTTTCCTAATTTGAAACAGTTTTCAAACATTTTTCTTTTTCCATACACCAGAATTCCGTACGTGACCGTTTATTTATTTACAAAAAACTACGATTATTTAGGCCAAGGCACGACAAATATTTAGTTTTATTTTATGTGATGCTGTTTAATCTTGCAAAACTCTTGTAAGAGTAAACAACGTGAAAAAAATTTGTACTAAAACAAGTGGTTACGCTTTTTTGAGTAAATATTTGCCAAATGTGACCGTACCTTTTGCCATTAATCTGATTTTCTGTACAAATTCATTATCTTATTTAGAAATGGTTTAAATTAAGCTCTTTTTTATGTTTTATTGTAATAAAATTATTACCTTCCATCATTTTGTGTAGCAATACCTAAAAAAATTTTTGATTTGAACATTGTTTTGTGCCTAAATGTTTCTCTTTCTTACCCACCATTATTCCACTATTTGTTGCCACCTTTATTCCCACATTAATCACAATTTGGCAAAACAATGCCCAAAATATGAAGAAAACAAACAACAAATTTATAACAATAGCTGTAAAACAAAATAGAGAGGACCAAGTGAAAAAAAAACACAACAACCTCTTGAAATTTCAAGGAATTCCACTTGAGCAAAACAATTGCCATGAAACATGAACAAATTACAGTTGATTGCGGTGGAAGTGCAGGAGGTAAATATGTATGTATGAAAGAACCCGCACAGAGAACGTATTAAGTCGATAAATATGGTTAAGAAATATGTATGTATAAAATGTATAAAAAAGGAAATGTACTGCTTACAAGGTATTACGTAGGCAGTTTGGGTTAAAGGTGATGGGCAAGTGAGTAAAAAATCAATTGATTCCTAAAATCCGGTCACATAAATTGTTTAATATTTATGTAACAATAAAAGCGTTTGAATTGTTTTCAAAAACAAATTGTTACTCATTTATTATTATTTAAGAAAAGCTAAAAGAAAAAACTAATATTTATTAGAAACTAATATTTATTTATTTTGGTCCCACATTAACAGTTGCTTAATACTTCAATCCACATGCGCTGCAGGCTTATTCCAAATTACTAAAAACAATTTTATTTCCAAGAACTACAGTATTACCAAGCATTAACTTTCCTTTGACAATAGAACAATATTGTTCAATATATTATTTTATGTAAATACATAAATATTCTTTTAGGTCGACTTGATTTCTTCGATATCAAACCATTGCAGCTTTTGAATAACGACAAGAAACTAAATCAGACCAACATCTTATTGAAGAGAGCTGACGTCTAATAAGAGGCAGCCAATATTCAAAGTCCCATAACGTGAATGGCTATTGAGTGGTTTAAGAAGACTCGAGCCGTCACCGAATAGATAATTCATTTCCTTACCTGCCTACTCATTGGAACTTTATTGAATCTTTTAACAAAAACATAATAACAAAAAAAAAATAAACTAAAATTATCTCTCAGCCAAGTACTGAATGAGAGGCCAATCAGGAGATGGTAACTGGCCACTTAGTCAGCCTTGGTATCAGTCACTGTATTGCGCTCTTCTCAAAAGAAAGCACTTCCAATTTCCTACAATTGAGGACCATTAATTTTATATTTGGATTGCCCAAAGTCATTTGTTTGAAAAGATTTTCAAGAGTTTTAATTGCCATCAAGGAGAATAATATTTCGGTTTACGAAAAGGAAATGCTATAGTCGCATTTCATATTGATTCAGGGCCTTCTGAGAAACCAATATTTTGTGGGATTTAGAAGATTCTGAAAGACCCTTACGACGGATGTAGATGTAGTAACAATTTTAACAATTTAGGCTTCTTCATAGCCTAACAAAAAAGGGCGAGTCCATGATTTAATGCTTAGATTATAATAATTAAGTGGCGTATGTGTTTGCTAAAGGCTTTGATTTATAGGTTGTTTTTTTTTAGATGTATATATGTAAGTCTAAATTGACAATACTTTTTTAACTGGCGGCCATTTTGTCAACTATCAATTAATTTATGTTTGAAGTCGCTAATCTACGCCGATAAGCCCGAAACGATTGACCATTTGAAGGACAACATTTTATTGCCGATATACGACCACAAATGTTACCAAAAATTCATCGTTAATTGGACCTCCAGATTAGACTACTTCCGAACCAGTCATATGTCAGAAGTCATATTTCAATTATAATGCCAGAAGATTATCTTTCAAATAAAGATAACTACATATAAATTTAAAAATATTATCGTGGTTTAATTCTATTACAAAGTTCTATACATCTAAAAAACACAGAACCATGATTTTCAAAACAAATTTGCACAATTTGGAAGCGTTGTTCAGGCGTCGTCTATGCGAAATCAAAGTAAACAGAAAACACTTGACAGTTGACCAAATGGCCGCCACTTAAAAAAGTGTTGCAAACTTAAAATTCTGTACATCTAAAAAAAAAACCCCCTATACAATGATTTATATCAGAGCTATAGAGATGAAAACGAAGCGAAGACCGTTAAACAAACGAGAATTCCAGATGTTTTTCTTCCAAATGTTCGACTGTATAAACGGGGACATTGCTGTATTTCTTCGCAATACCTAATAATTTTTCAAAATGTAATTTATCGCTTTTACAACAGTCACTCAAATATTACCGTCATGTACTCATCTCTAGCTGGGAATTAACCCAGTCAAACCAAATTAAATAAAATAACACAATTGAAATAAAAACACAAAACAAAGACGTGCAAACTACCAAACCCTACACAACACAAAAACAATTGAACAAATACCATGATGATTCTTGGTAAGCGAATAGAAATCGAAAATCATTGAACGATGTCATGACCTCCCAATAAGGCATGAGAATAAATACAATTATTATTTATTCTATTTTTTTTTTCTTGAATGAGGACAAGAATTAAAAAAAGAAAATTACAACATTAAAGGAAAATTATTGGAAATAGAGGATATAAAGACATTTTTTTTTAGAAAAAAATCGCTAATTTTTGATGTTTTAATTCCTGAGAATTTTATTAAAATTTCGGATTCAATTATACCTATACAGATTTTTTTATATTTTTTTATTTGTTTTTATATACCTATGTACATATGTACATAGATATGTATATATACATATGTACATACATATTTTTTTAAACAGTAATAAAAAATCTTTTAAATTCATGTTAAGAAACAATGTCAATGGCTTAACATTCCATCATATAGTGTATTTTGTTTGTAACAAAATAAAAGAGAAAAAAACAACAAAGCAAAAAAAAAACAAAAAAAAAAAGCATTTCCTTTCAGGTGTTCGTTCATTGGTGTGGTTGTGTCGATAAAACATCATTGTCGTCATCATCGTCATCACAACAATCCACATCACATCTTGATGGTTGCTGGCTGCCTGCCTGGCTGTTGTTGCTGGTTGTTGGTGGTGTCGATGCGGTTCTTCTTTTAATTTTTTTCTTCTTCTACTTTATTTTCATATTGTTTGCTTTATTTTTTTTTATTTTATTAAAAACATTTCTTTTTATATTATAAGTATAAAATACAACAACAACAACACCAGCAACAATAAAAGTAAAACAAAATCAAAAACAAATGCATGTTAAAGTAGGTGCAGCTGAGCAGATTAAAGCCATCAGCATTTCATCTTGTTTCATACAAAAGACATACTCGTACATAACGATCGTAGATTTTCTTAAAGTATTTAAAGTAGAAGTAAACAAAAAAAAAACTAAACTAAATAAGAGTTTAACAATGTATGACTGACTGACTTAAAGAGGAGAACAACCTTCAATCAAGTACATATGTACTTGCTGTTTTACACAAAACATTATTGCAACAGTATCTATTATGTATTTTCTTTTAAGATTTCCTTCCGTTTTTTTTTTAACAAAGAATATTAAGGTAATTATTCTCATGTAAAAATATGTCTTGTTGGCTGGGAAATTTCTACAGAATTTTATTGCCAAACAATAGTGAGATGATGTTTACAGCAGTTTTTGCCCATCAAGATGACTGTGAATGGGCAGAAAATCCATCCATTCCAGTCTTTATTTTCTAATGTATTTTTTTTAATTATTAAAAACAACTCTGAATACCTACTACATATATAAATAAGAAAGTATATTCGGTAATACGAGAGAAGTTGGAAAACTTCTTAGCCTAGAACAGAAAGCGCGGTACAAACGGAAAAAGTTAAGTGTTTTGGAAACTTCCATCTCTGCTATAAACACACGTTAAATTTCTTTTCGATCTGGCAACTTCTTCATATAGAAACATGTGTTTAGAAAAGACGCCTTCGCGATTTTTTAACAATGGAAAAATAAGAAATTATTGGTGTCATTAAATATTTAAATAAAAAAGGTTTATCGGGACAAGAAATTCATAATGATATGGCGAATGTGTTGGGTGAAAGTGCTTCTTCATATGCGACAGTAAAAAATTGGGTTGCTGAATTTAAAGTGGTCGTACAAGCATTGAGTGGACGTCTAAAAACAGCAACAACAACATAAATTGTAGCCAAAGTGTTTCAATAAATAAATGATCGAAGAATAAAAGTGCATGAAATAGCTAATATCATGGTTATCTCAAATGATCGAGTCCATTTATTTTGGAATGAAGAACTACAGACGAAAAACCTTTCTGCAAGATGGGTGCCGAACTTGTTAACAGTTGACCAAAAACGCATAAGAATGAAAATTTCTCAAGATTGTTTGGATCGTTATAAGAAAAATAAAATGGATTTTAAGCGTCATTTCATAACTGTTGATGAGACATGGATCCACCACTAAACTCCAGAGACAAAAGTACAATACAAACACAATTATTATTTATTCTATTATATGGACTGAAACTGGAGGAAGTGCCCCAATCGTCTGGTAAAGTTATGACAACGGTTTTTTGTTGACTCCAATAAAATATTGATTGACTATCTGCAAAAGGGTAAAACAATAAATTCAGAGTACTATTGCAACATTTTAGATCAAATAAATGTAAAAATTCGACAAAAACACAAAAAAATAATTTTTTACCAAGAAAACGCACCAGCGCACAAGAGTGTTTTAACAATGGCTACAATCAACGAATTTAAGTACGAGTTGCTTGACCACCCACCCTATTCTCCTGATTTAGCTGCCAGTGACTATTACCTGTTCCCAAATCTAAAAAAATTCATAGCTGGCAAGCGCTTTACCTCAACTGAAGATGCAATTACAATCTTGTGCAAATAGTATTGGATCATTGCAATTGCGAAAAGGTTTAACATATTTTTGCTCTACACTAACAAAATACACAGCAAGAGCTAAAATATGCTAAATCTTTTTGCAAATGCAATGATGCAATACTATTTGCACAAGATTGTGAATGGCGCTAAAGTTTACCTGTTTATTAAATGTTTTGAAATACACTGCAGTATGTTTTATTATGCGCCCCTTATGTTTCTTAGATTTCCCTGCCCTGTTCTACAATAAATTTTTATTATAATTTCCTACTCATTATTTTTTTCTTAAAACATGGCTTTGTGACAAAAATGTAACTTTTTTTCTTCCATTCAACATGGTGTAAATTGAAACGCACCTTAAGTAGTGTTGTTATGTTTTCTTTTTTCTGATGCATTCAACAAGACCTTATTTTGCTGTGATTTCTTTTCTGTTTAAAAATGCTTGAAAAGCAAATCACTTTTTTTTTTCAACAAAGTTAATGTGAATTTTCATTTCACCATCATTTGTATAACATTACTTATTCATTTCAATTTGTGGTGTTTGTTTTTTCCATCTAGTTTTATAGTTTGATGAACGGAAGCATTTTATTTATAAAAATTCAGTTGTCTTTGTTTGCAACAGAGGTTGCTTCCGTCTTAAGCCATGTTTGGAGAAGTCATTATGTACATACTCGTACCTACATATACATACATACATACATATGCATATAAGGTTTTTTATACTTTTCAGTAAAAGTTATAAGAAAAGGCTTATTGTTGTTTGTTATTAAGCTTTTCTTAACTTGGGAGGTCGTTGAATTAAAGAAATCTAATTTTTTTTACAAAAGTAAGATTTATACTTTTGTTAAGAGGGGATACTTAGAATCTCATTTGTTAATTGTTGAGACTCAAACATTAATTAGTTTATACTTATTTAACAAAATGAGATCAGCAACAATATGATGATATGTCTTTAGGTACGGTCACACTTGGCAAATATTTGCCGAAAAAGACGTAACCACTTCCACTTAATAAAATGTAAATACAATGTACAATATTTAGGACAAGACACAACAAATATTTAGTTTTATTTTATTTGACGCTGTTTGATCTTGCAAAACTCTTGTAAGAGTAAACATATGTTTACATATGTAAGTGGTGAATGAGGGTATATATAAGTTTGTCATTCCGTGTGTAACACTGAGAAATATTCATCTGAGTATATGTATATATTCTTGGAATTTTAAGTCGATTGTGCTTTTGGCTTAGTTCATAATCTGTCAAACAAATTTGTGCTAAAATAAGTGGTTATGCTTTTTTGAGTAAATATTTGACAAGTTTGAACGTACCTTTAGTTGCTTAACAAGAGTTTTACAAACTTTTCAAATTTAAATGAGTTTTGAAAGGCTTCTCTGTAAATTGCGTCTTACCTTTTATTACTAACATTTTGTTTTTTTTTGAAGGTCACCTCACCTATCTTTAATATTTGACCAGTAAATTTTTTTATTTTTTTATTTTTTTGAAAGAAAGAATCATCTTGAAAACATCAACTCTATCAAATTTCTAAAAACGCACATTTATTTTCAAAATAAAATGATTTTTTTTTTTCATTATATCAAAAATTAAGGAAAGACAGATTTAAGGTTCTCATCAAACAAAATAAAGAAAACAAATTCTAAGAATTGATTCTTCAAATAAGACACCACCGGCAGGCAGGCAGCCACAACAACAAACACTACAATCATCATCTTCTTCAACGAAGCAGCAGAATAACAACAGCAATAATAGTGTAACAACAAAAAAAAAAAAAAAACCCAAAAATAACTTAACAAATGCAAAACATTCTCAACCAGGCAACTCCATTCATTCCACACACAAGTGTTCAACACCATCATCGTCATCATCAGCCGTATTAACAACTACAACTACAACTACAACAACAACATAAACATCGTGATCAGCCTCAATGAGGTAAAATTTACCATAAAACTGAAACAAACTCACACAGTGGAAGAATTATATTTAGGAATATTAAGCCCACCTAGGCAGCTATGCAAAGTAATTAAATCATATTTTAAATTGTTGGAAAAAAGTATAAGTTTTGTGAGAGTAATATACACCTAATTCTCTTTTTACACGGTTTGAAAATAAACAAATTTTAAATTTTTTTTCACGATTTTATTCCATTTTTACATTACTTTTAAGTTTAGAGTGTATATCTTTTTATACCCTCCAGCAACATACATACATATGTAAGTGCTGAATGAGGGTATATATAAGTTTGTCATTCCGTATCAAGAATACATACATATACTCATCTGAGTATATGTATATATTCTTGATCCTTATGGAATTCTAAGTCGATTGTGCTTTTGGCTTAGTTCATAATCTGTCACAGGGTTCATTAAACCTTTTCCCGGTCAGTACCATTATGTTTCTGTAAAACCAACAAATTTGCGCTTTTCATAAAATATTTAATGGTTTTGAATAAACCCAAACATTAAGGCAGTCATTTTTATGTGAGGGTTTATTTCGTTATTGAACCAAATCCTTTACATCACTGCTAAAACAAAACAATACTAAAAAGAATCTTAAGAGAAAAAAAAAACACATTTTCTTGTTGCTGTTTTGTTGTTCTGTATTAAAACTTGCCTCAAAGATGCACGTGCAACGACAAACACCAAACACAACCGAAAAAATAACCCGAAAACGACAAGAAAACAAAAATATTTCTCTCACAGGATCTTTTTTAGTTGCTCGGGTATTGTGGGGGACATGGTGGCAAGACAGCAAGTATTAGTCATCATTCTTTTTTAAAAATGATGAAAAATAAAAGCAACAAAAAAAGAAAACAAAATCTTTAAAGAACTCCTGGCAAGATCGTTTTGGTTTGATATTGATGGTCATAAATACCCAGGCCTTTAACAAACAATAACGAACAAAACAAAACTAAAATGAAATAATATAAAAACTCAATCGCTTTATTTGGTGAGATTTCGTACAACAAGGTTTTTGTGAATTTTTTAACTCTTTAGTTTTAGTTTTGTATCTTCTTTTATTTAAAGTGTGTGTGGTTCGTTCTTTAGTGTTTTTGTTGTTTTTTTTTTGATGGCTGAGTTTGCCAAAGCTAATGGTAGTTATTTTGGTAGTATGATAATAATGTTCTTTCAAAAAAAAGTAGAAACAGAACAGAAGACTTCCAGCGAAATACGGCTTGCTTGTAAATCATGCCTTTAGTTTCTCAATACCACAAAATAAAAAGTAATTTTTATGTATCTTTTTTGGCGGGTTTTTTTCCCAGTATTTTTTTTTTTGCTGATTTGAATTTCAGATTGCGTATTAAAAGGCCACACCTGCATTTCATTGTTTTCGTACTTACACCCTACAGCTCTGCCAAGATGAAACAAAGAGTTTTTGTGTTTTTTTACACCATTTAAAATTCAAAAACTTTCGAAAGTGGGGTTTTGTATGGATGACTGCATTATTGCCTTACGGTTGTTAAATGCAACACATTGCATTATGTATAATTAGTCTCATTGTTTTTAAAATTTCAATATGAATAATAAAGATTTGCTAGACTTGTCAGAGATGCAGACGGACTTTAAAAATGTACGTAGAGAAAATAATTTCGTTGTGTCAAGCGATTTCGTTGTGTTTGTAATGATTCGATTACTGCAATCAAGTTTTCTAATTGTTGTAGCCAAATGTTAATAGTGGCAACAAAATTTTGTTGAAATTTGTAAAGTTAAGGTTTTCGCTTCCTAGAAATTACAGAAAATTGACTTTAACCGTATAATGTTGAGAACTTTTCCAAATTTAAACGTTTAGAAAATGCTTTGTTAATACGGGCGATTTTTTAATAGCTTTTGGATTTGATTAAAAAAAAAAACTCATAAAATTTAGGGAAATGTATGAAATCTTTACTTGAGTCGATAGAACGACCTACATATGTATGTATATAATTCAAGGTTTAAAGATGATTCCCTGCAAATGTAAACGCGGCTACGCCTTAAATGGTTCATACGATGGGTCCAATTTCGGCATACGCTCTCCAACATATCGGCCGGTGTCTAGCGAATAAATTCTTCAATATTGGCTTCCAGTAAGTCAACCGTTGCGGGATTGTCCCTATACATATGAGCCTTAACATATATCTACAAAATATAGTCTAAAAGCATTAAATCGCACAACCAGTTGACCGACCCCAAGCGTGATAAAAACTGTTCACCGAACTCGCCTTTAAATTGGGCCATTGTTTCGCTTGCTGTGTGGCATGAAACCATATGCCAGCCAGACTCAGCTCTTCCATTATGGGCAAAAGAAATTTTTATGCAGCACATGGTAGCGCTCGCCATTCACAGTAACGTTCCTGCTTTTGTTGTCATTGAAGAAGTATGGTCCAATGATGCCACTGGCCCATAATCCACACCAACAGTGCATTGGCAGTTTTTCGCAACAAATACGACAATTTTGTTTGTTATCCATTCAATCAGAAATGAGCTTCGTCGCATAACACAATATGTATTACCATAAAAACGGGCACCAAGCACTTTCTTAACCAAGCAAGAATTTTGATAATAAAATGCAATAATTTGCAAGCGTTGTTTGTTTCTAAGTCCATTCAAGGTTAAATTATAGACCAAACTGAACATGTGTAACAGTAACATGTTACACGAAAACAGCTGAGCTGCCCTGTCTCGAAAAAAAGAAAGCTGACAAAAAAAAAATCACCCTTTTTAATGAAATCCAATTATTATATAATCAACAATATGTTCTTGAAGATTTGATGAGAGTTTAGATATCAAACGTTTCACTTTGTTTTGTTGGCACTGCAACTAATTTTGATTAATAAATTCGTGTATATCTTACACGTGGTAAATATCTGTTTGAGGTTGTTTACTTTTACAAGAGTTTTGCAAGATCAAACAGCATCAAATAAAATTAGACCAAAAATTTGTTGTGCCTTGTCCTAAATAAACAAAG
Organism: Bellardia bayeri; assembly: GCA_950370525.1. Classification (NCBI taxonomy): domain Eukaryota; kingdom Metazoa; phylum Arthropoda; class Insecta; order Diptera; family Calliphoridae; genus Bellardia; species Bellardia bayeri. Next base: position 76,049,195 of record OX493267.1, read on the forward strand.
TTTTTTTTTAATAAATAAAAGAGTTCAAGAATATTTCATTTAGTGGTTACGTCTTTTTCGGCAAATATTTGCCAAGTGTGACCGTACCTATATTTTTTCACAATAAAATCTCTCTCTGTGTATGTCTTACATAATCTTTGTTGAGGCAAGTTGATATAGGAAATTCAATTTAACTGTTTACGCCACATTTTTTTAAATATTAAAACACATTTAAATATTAAAACATAAATCTGTTGCTAAAAATACTTAAAAACTCACCTAGAAAATATATGTAACAAGCGAGCAGTTTGTCTTTCCTAGAAACATTTATCAAGCTATTTATTTAATTTAGAATAATTTGCGGTTGCACAATTAAATGTATTTTAAGTTGAGTTTCTGAAAATAAATTAATCGTAAATAAATTATTGGTAATAGTGAGTAAAGAATTTATTTATTAATTAAACTGTTAAACAATGCGTTGGACAATTTACTCTGAGTCAAGAAACATATTGAGAAATATTGAGATTTTTAAACAAGTTTCATTATTTGCCTACATAGATCTTTATTATTGCCTATATCTTCAAAACGAATGGTGATATTCAAAACATTTTAACCAAAATGTAAAAATATGATTTTAGATAAGTTGCGTAATAGCTTCTAAACTCGTAAGATCAATAAATTTTTGTGATCTTTTACCTTCAGTACTTCGGGTAACGTAGATTTAAGACAATTTTTAATTCATTTCACGTTAAAACTCTTGTTTGACTAGACTATAAATGACTATAATTTGACGTGGTAGGAAAAAATTATTAGGGACATAAATGTAGCCCTTACACAGCCATGAACACCGGTATACAAAATGTTATGATCGGACTAAAAACAGCGACACAGTAAACAAAATACTAAAAGGGCGGTATTTGTAGGCGTGGCAAAAAAATAAAAAAAAATATTTCTGGAATTGTTTTTACATTATCTTTAATACTAGCGGGTGACTGACACAACTTGTTTTTTGTATGGAAGGTATGGAACCACTCTATTGTACAATAACTTCAACGCATTAGTAATATCAAAATTTTATCTGAAATGTTAAATTTACGTAGACCAACTCGGAAAATGGGTTATGGCACAGAGGATAGAGGGAGTATTATTTTGAAATATTTGATTTCAATTTTCCCTTATTGAAAGTGTTCCCTGTCATTTCTGACGAGAGTTTATTTCACTTACGGACAGAATGGCTGAAGCATGAATTTTCCCTTTAATGTGTTGTGCGATGCACCGTCCATTTGGTCATGAATGGATGAGCCGATGAGAACGTGTATTGCGTACGAGTTTCGGGAACAAGTTCCCTAATTTAAGCATGACACATGCCATTATATGTATCTATAATAGCGATTATCCTCGTTGATTTTCTGGCACAAGTAAAACATTTCACATGTATGAATGTATGTCCGAGAGTAAATTCTGTTTGTATTACTTTATGCCAACTAGTTGAAAATTACAACATGTAGTAGTTTGGATCATTTTCGTTAACATTTGTGTTAACATTGTGTTGAAGATATATCAAATAACCGTTTGTCAACGGGCCCTGGTTGCCAAATAAATACCGACCACTGCTCTACATCAATGAGTAGGGTATTTTTTATTTCTTGTACACCTATCATAATTTACTTAATCTCTTAACCCTTAATTTCCCTTTTAATAAATTAAAAAAACAACATAAAAAATTGATCAACATAAAGCATCTTTTGGCAGCAGAAAAAAAAGATTTCATCACAAAAGTTTGATAATTTAAAAGGGCTACAAATACATACTCTGATGATGTTAGTTAGCTGTTAACAATATTTGTGATTTTAGTTTATCTCTAAGTAATTTTAAGTTACGGCATAAACTTTAGTAAACCAATATATTCTTGTGCAGCCAAAATAAAAATCCGAAAACAAAATATTCAATTTCATGGTGATTTGTTAATTATTTATGGTTTATTATACATTTTTAATGAAATTTCTTTGGTGATTCATTATTTTACAAAATTAGTAACAAATAAGGCTGCGGCAGTTGGTCTGTGTTTTAAAAGCTACCAACAAAAAATGTAAGGCTTAAATGTTCTTGATGCTTAAGAAAATAAGAAAAAAAAACAATCTTTTGGAACAGGGCAACTGTTTGTGATTAAAAACTAATTTTTCGGCAAATTAAGCAAAGTGTGGTTAAAAGCGAGTTGAACAGAATATAAATTTTGTTAATTTTCTATGGTTTTAAAAATGAATAAAACGGTATTTCAATTTAGTTCACTACATGAAGATAGGTGTTTAAATATATATGAGGGCCTAGAATAGAAAGCGTGGTATAAACAGAAACAAGTTAAGTGTTTTGGAAACTTCCATCTCTGCTATAAACACACGTTAAATTTCTTTTCGATCTGGCAACTCCTTCATATAGAAACAGGTGTTCAGAAAAGACGCATCCACGATTTTTTTACAATGGAAAAATTAGAAATTCTTGGTGTCATTAAATATTTAAATAAAAAAGGTTTATCGGGACAAGAAATTCATAATGATATGGCGAATGTGTTGGGTGAAAGTGCTTCTTCATATGCGACAGTAAAAAATTAGGTTGCTGAATTTAAAGTGGTCGTACAAGCATTGAGGATGAACCACGTAGTGGACGTCTAACAACAGCAACAACAACATAAATTGTAGCCAAAGTGTTTCAATAAATAAATGATCGAAGAATAAAAGTGCGTGAAATAGCGAATATAATGGTTATCTCAAATAATCGAGTCCATTTATTTTGGAATGAAGAACTACAGATGAAAAACCTTTCTGCAAGATGGGTGCCGCATTTGTTAACACTCGACCAAAAACCCTACGAATGAAAATTTCTCAAGTTTGTTTGGATCGTTTTAACAAAATGGATTTTAAGCGTCGTTTCATAATTGTTGATGAGACATGGAACCACCACTAAACTCCAGAGACAAAAGTACAATACAAACAATGGACTGAAGATGCAGGAAGTCCCCAATCGTCTGGTAAAGTTATGGCAACGGTTTTTTGTTGACTTCAAAGGTATTTTATTGATTGACCAGGGTAAAACAATAAATTCAGAGTACTATTGCAACATTTTGGAACAATTAAATGTAAAAATTCGACTAAAACGTCCTGTCTTACAACACAAAAAAATTGTATTTCATCAAGACAACGCACCAGCACACAAGAGTGTTTTAACAATGGCTACAATCAACGAATTAAAGTACGAGTTGCTTGACCAATCACCCTATTCTCCTCATTTAGCTCCCAGTGACTCTTACCTGTTCCCAAATCTAAAAAAAAGCAAGCATTTTACCTCAAATGAAGATGCAATTACAGTTGTAAACAACTATTTTGAAGGAGTTGAGGAAAACTCTTTTAATCAAGGTATAGAATTGCTAGATAAGCGTTGAACTAAGTATATTGAAGTTTCAGGAGTTTGTATTAAAAAAGAAAAATGTGTTTGAAAAACTAACTATTCTCTTTCTGTGCTAGGCTAAGAAGTTTCCGAAACGCCCTCGTACATACATGTAAATCATATGCAGTAGATAATTATGTTCACATTCTGTTCACACAAAAAGAGATGCTGTAAAGAGGCCTTCTAGAAGGCTTTCTTTGGCAGTCACAAGTACTTCCAGCCGCATTGTTGAATAGTTTCAATTTTACACATGGCGTGTCATTGTTAGTCAAGGCCTTGCCTACTCGCTACTGGTTACATGCCTGCAGAAGGCCTACTGGAGAGGGGCAATGGAAAGGTCTACTAACTAATGTCTCATATAAGGCGTAATTAAGGGGTCTTCTAAATTAATAATTATATTGAGCAAAATAAAAGAAGGGGGTTTAAATAAAAGAAGGGTTTACAATTAATTTAAAAAATCACATGTACTCGTATATAAAGTACTTCTTCTTTACACCACAAACTTTTATAAAAGACTAAATTTATAGACGCTAAGCAAACTAATGTTTGTTGTTGTAGGGACGATATACAGAAATAATTGCAAAACCATTCGCTGTTGAAATCATGATTTGTTGACATTCTTTTGAAATGCAACTTTGAATGTGTATTAAGGCCTTCTAGAACGCCTTCTGAGAGAAGGCATAATGGAATGAGTGTCGAATTTTTTGGGTACTTGCAATTTTTCTTGCTGGGCTATATATAACAGAAAACAAATAAGAAGTCATTACACTACTACTTCCAGGCAATGCAGTTGGTAGGTAGTAGTCATTGAAAAGTATGTTATTGACTAATTGCTAGTTATTGCCAAGTTTCTGCTGGTTAATTAATTTAGTTGCATTTACATTAAAACTCTATTTATTAGAAACCTTTCCTTGTTAAGTGATTATAACCATAACTTCCGTCCAATCAATTTATAAACAAACAAACAAAAAAACACAATTCCTGCAGAAAAACAAGACAAGAAACTATCAGTTGGCAAATAAAAATGTATTATTAAACACTTGTATTTAATTAAAACATACATATATTTCTTATACGAGTCGTACATGTTCATTTGTTCTGGCCACAAATCTCTGGGTAGTAGTTAAAATACATGTCAATTTAGAAAATTACAACAAAATATTTTTTATTTTTCATTTTGATAAAACTAAATTGTACAGAATATTTTTGTCTATTGATACAAATGACCAGCAGTCGTATTGCAATGTTTCATTCACTATCTCGAACCAAGCGCGGCTAACAAAACATGGGCGTGCAGTTTTAATAACAATACAATATTTTCTATTCTTTACTTTAGACAAGATATTAAGAGGGACGGACAGACGCCTGGACGGACTAGGGGACAGACAGATATACATACATACATACATATGTAGTATTATAAAATTGGCGAAAAAATGTCTTTTTGAGTGGCAACACTTGAGTTGCAACAATCGCGTTAAAGAAACAACAAAACAAATACCGCCACCATACGCCAGCTGTCCGTGTAAACAACAGCGTAAACAAATATAAAAAAAGAATTAGAAAAAAGACGGAATTAAATAGTAATAAAGAAAAACGGCAGCCGCAGCCGCAGCAACAGTCAACACTGCTTGCTGCCTTAGAAACAGTTAACTGACCATCTAGCCAGCAATACCAGTCTAGTCATCCAGCCAGCACCAACCACCAACCAGTACCATGTACCAGCAACTGCCCAATTGATATCTCCTTCAAGATCAATGAATCAATTAACAAAATGAACAAGAGACCGCCTTTGTAGCGTTACACTACAAAAGAGTCGTCGAAATTGAAATCGAAGTCAAATGCGAATTGTTTCATTCGAATGCGAATGAATATGTGTCCAATGTTTTTGGACACAACAATAAAATACAACACACAAAGAAAAATAAAAATAAATATAAAAAAAAAAACAGCAAACTCCAGCAAAAGTAAAATGTGCAATATTTTATTAAAGTCTGTAATAATTCTAACTTGTATTTTTCATAACAATTTATTGTGTTTTGTTTTGCCTTGTTTTCTATGATTATGTTATTTTTGACCACGACCAAGGTGTGGGATGGTATTTATCAATGTCTTAAAAGATTTGAAATGTTTTCCGTTACAGCAACAACAAAAATCATACATAAACAAAATAATTACAAGTTAAACAGACTTACATATACCGTCATATACATGTATATATTTACTGGCAAAGAGTGTACACTAAGTAAATGTTACATATAAATGTAGTTGAAAGAAAACACTTTCGAATTGCAAAGTATTTAATAACGTTAGGAAAATGCTTAATGGCGCAACATGTAGCCAAGTGTCACACCAAACTGTGCTGTGCCGTGTCAAATGCAGTCAGTAAATATTGTATGTATATGTATGTGGCAAATTGTATTGATAAAAATAATGTTTTAGAGTTTCAACAAATATGTAATAAAATCTTTATTTTTTTATTATCATAAAGCAAAGAAATTTAGAGCGTAAATTAAACTTTAGATTCTTAATATAGAGTGATTCAAGTAGAGATACTTTTTTCAATAGTCTTTTTTTTTTTTGACAGATCACGTGTGAGTCGTGTCATGCTGTCATGTTATTTTTGTTTACTATTGTTTGGCATTTCATAATGGAAAGACCTGCCCCTACGCCTGAAAAACGTTTACAAATCGTTCAAATTTATTATGAAAATTCACGTTTTGCGAGGAATGTGTTTCGTGCACTTCGCTCAAGTTATGGTCAACATAATCGGCCTACTGTGCAAACTATTCGCTACACCATCACCCATTTTAAGACCCAGCATTCATTATTGGATAATATTCGACCGAATATACCACGTGATGTGGTTTGTAAGCCGGTGGAATCATCGGTCCTTTTTTCTTTAAAAATGATGCCACTGCGAACGTAACCGTCAATGGCGACCGTTATCGTATCATGATAACCGACTAATTGAAGCTCGTGATCTCGACGACATTTGGTTTCAGCAAGACGGCGCCACTTCCCACACATCGCATCAATCAATGGATTTATTGAGAGAACACTTCGTTTTGGGCCGGTCATTTGTCCACCAAGATCGTATGATATCACACCGCTAGACTTTTTCCTGTGGTTATATGTAAAGTTTATGCGGACAAACCCGCTTCGATTCAGGCCTTGGAGGAAAACATCACGCGTGTCATTCGCCAGTTACCAGTCGAAATGCTCGAACGAGTCATCGAAAATTGGACTCAACAGATAGACCATCTTCAAAAAATAAATGCCATAGAATGTACTTTGTAATAAACATTCCCCATTAAATTTGAATTTTCGGTGTTTTTTTTTTTTTCTTTAAAAAAGTAGGGAACCTCGAAATGGATCACGCTTTATTATAACTGTAAAAAAAATTACAAATTTATAAAGAAATTACCACAACTCTTAAAAAATAAGAAGCAAGTCCCAAAAATGTGATTTTTTACAATTTGACTCATTAAGTCCAGATTTCTTTCGGGACTGGTAAAATACTTTACGGTTATACAGTGGGGAGGACAAATGAATACATTTGTAAATTTCCGGAATTCTTGTTTGAGAAAAAATTAGTACATAGATTAATTCAGTTTAAAACCTTCAAACTTCAAAATGTATAAACTTTACTTTGACTTTATTAATGCGATTGCTGTTTGTGGTCAGCCTTTAAATTTAGTTAAAATAATCGTAATTAAAAAGTCCGTTCAGTTTAAAACAAAAAAATCAATTTAAAATTAAAATCAATCATACACTGCATGCATGTATTTTCAGGCATCCATTCATTTATTTGCTCGATCGTTCACTCAATCATTTGTTAAAGAAAAAAATTACAAAAAAAAAACTTTTTGTTTTTAAATAATTGCCTTGCGATTAGTCACAAAAAAACTATATGATATGGATGTGTGTTTGCAAACAATTAAGTTCAAAAATAATATTAAGCGCACAATAGCCATCGTAACAAAATTCTATGGAACTCTAAAATGCAACCAATTCAATTTCGTTTACCCAAATAGACCTAAGCCCATAATTTCAGAAATTCTAATTTAATTCTAATTAAACTCGTCCGAATTTTCTTTACTAAATTTAAAGAATATGGTAGAACTTATTCAAAAGAAGTGCTTATAAACTCAATACTAATTTAATTGTCTAGCATTTTATAAAATGACGTAAATCAGTCATTATTGTAGATATGAACTTGCAAATATTGTTTCAAGTTTGTTCTGGTGTGCAAAACTTTATTTTTTACTTGATTTAAATTAAACTTCAATAGAAATCAAATTTAATCGTTTGTTGTAAATTTATGTAAAAGTTGCCTGTGTTTTTGCTGCTGTTATTGTTTTTTTTACGGTTGCAATTAGACTTTTTTTTGACACTTATTGTCGTCTGACAAATTTATTTAAATCAGTTTATGTTCCGTTTTTTTTGTTTGTTTGTTTTGTTTTTAAAACTAAAACTATTGTTTTATAGTTTTATTAGTGTTGCTAATCGGTTTATAGACAGAACAATAGTTGATTTTAAAGTTAGATATAAGCACGGAACTAATAATTATTTGTTTGGAAATAGTGATTAGATATACATATGTATAACAAGTTAGAATATTTATGTTCGTTTGTAACGAATCTTAAATACTCTTTACTTCAAACTATTACTACTTCAAATACACTCAATTTTAAATTGATGACTATATCTGCAATTGCTACTCGTGTTGGTATTTAACGCTTATGCGATTGAAAATGCGATGTTTTGTACGATAAGGTACCCGTTTAAATACAATAAAATATCAAATTTGGGAGCCCTCAAGAAGTTTCAATTCTGGCAATTTCTACAAAATAAAAAATAAATTTCAAACTCTAAAAAAACCTTGTCAGTCACATAAGGGTTAACGTTAATTGTTACAAAAGTTTTTTTTAATTTCTGTTAGAAATACAACTACAATCATAGCTGCTACAACACTTATGTTTATATACATATTTTGAATTTATACACCATTATAACAACAAACTAAATAATCGTTGCTATATTAAAAATACATTTTTTTTTTGAAGTTATTTAAAATTTGGTTCATAACTTCTTTTGTAATTAACACGTGTTGCTGATTTTCAATACCAACTCTCTAAGGATCATGCTAAACATTCTATATAAAGCTCAGGAATTCGGGGTTTTATATCGTGGACGTCAGCATGTTTTACACATACAGAAAACGATCATTGATTAATAATAAGAATTTCTAAGTTTTTAATGTTGTCTAAAATTTGGTTTATAACTTTTTTTCTACTTTACCGATATTGCTGATTTTCAATAGCAATTAGCTTAGCATAGTGCTAAATATTAAATATAAAGCTCATTCCATTCGGTTTTATATTTTACACGCCAGCGTGTTTTACACACACACAGAAAGAATTAAAATTTCTTAGTTTTTTGAAAATCAAACATTTTAATGGTACAATGAGGTAAAATAATTTTTGAGTATTAAGTTTGATAGAGAAATACACATTTACAGATAATGTAACAGTTGTGAAATATTCCGCTATGATGTTAAATGGACAATGATTTCAAATCTAACCCTTTAGCAAATATCAATCATCTGAGAATAATTTTTTAAGCATTGATATTTTAATTAAAGTCTTATTAATAAAATATTGTTCTCTTTTGGAGAATGAATTTAGAAAAAGATTTGATAACAAATACATATGTAGATAATATGTAATTTTTTAAATATTTTGTTTTTAGATTTTACTCAAATATGAATTTTAAACTTTTACTTTAAGATTGGGAAACAAAAAATTTTTTGAAGCGCTATTTTTTCATTGTGGTACCTTTCATTTTTCTTGCTAAAATTTTATATTTCTTTTATCAAGTGGATCTTTTTTATTTATATCATATTTAATTAAATACAAAGAAAGCTTTTGTTAGCTTTTGTCTTTCTTACGTTAATACTCTTTAAATAAGAAATGTTGCCTAATAATTGTGTTAAAGAATTATATACAAAACTACTAAAGGTACGGTCACACTTGGCAAATATTTGCCGAAAAAGACGTTCATTTATAAAAAACTTCGTTTAGAATTATTCAGTTTTAATATATTTGATGCTGTTTGATTTTGCAAAACTCTTGTAAGAGTAAACAACGTCAAACAAATTTGTGCTAAAACAAGTGGTTACGCTTTTTTGAGTAAATATTTGCCAAATATGACCGTACCTTAAGCTCAAACTTAAGAACAATAACAAGAACGTCTGAAGACCTTTTAGTCTCTAATCAAAAACCCACCAAATGACTCATGCAGTAAAACACTCAATGACTTTCCATATTATAACTATGCTACAGAAAACTACCCAAGTACTTTAACTTTAACTAAGCAATTTTAAATTATCGCAAAACAATTTTCAAATTATCAACAAGAAAATTAACTAAATTTTGCCACAGACAAACAAACAAGACATTAAGAAAATAAAGAAAATGTAGAAAAAATACAACTCCCAAGCACATGCATGTGTCCCGGAAAAAAGATCTTTCGTAAATCACAAGACAATGACAAATACGCTGAAATGTGCAATGAGAAAACCCACACTAATAATTTATTTTCAAATTTTAGCTTTCAATCAAACTTTCAAGCAACCCAATGAATGGATCAGACGATCATACTAGGAGTACGAAACAGTATGAGTATGTACGAGTACGTATGTTGCACAAATATTTACAATTTGCAAACAATGTTCAGATTCATGATGAAAACTTAACAATTGTTGGTAAAGTTGAGAGACAGCATGAGGCTGGCTGGAAAATAAATATATTTCTGTTTGTTCTGTAACAATAGAGTTGAATAAATGACTTCGATCAAAACGTCATTATCGGACAATAGAGTTTTTAGCAACTGTAGAAGCTGGTTATGATCTTTAAAGTACTGTATGACTGACTGACTGACTGCATGTACATATGACTGTTTGAAGGCTTGATGGTTTCTATATTCTATAGATATTAATTTTTTTTCAAAATTTCCTTCGAGTTTTATTTTTTGATTTTATTATTTATTAAAGCGGTAATGGGCAACCTTGGGTCAGAAATATCAAAGAATGATTCACCAAAGCTTTGCTGGTTTTACTTACAAAGAATTTTTTTTATTTAATAATAATTAGAGTTTAAACAATTGAATAGGAAACATATGAAATTTTACTGCAGCAAAATTACCCGCAGTCTGAAGATTGATAGTCACCTTTAATTACAAAAAAAACTTCCCTAGTAATTTTACTTACACATTCCCTTGCTATTTAAAAACAACAACTCTAAAATACCCAACACCCAGTATATGTAAAAATAGTTTCTGAGAAATGGGCGCTATATGGGAGATATAACCTATTATGGACCGATCATCCAAAAATTTAGAGCCATGACTTCTGTAAATATAAATATTATGTATATTAAACTTTATCTTCATAAAATTACTTTTAAATGATTTATGGAGGTTAAAGTGAATTACGAAGTAGGTCTTATATGGAAGTTTTGACTAATTATGGACCGACCATTATAAAATTAGGTGTCATCATTTCTGTATATTATTTGTGTCGAATTTTATTTGATTACCAACATTTTTAAGAAGTTTATGATCGTTAAAGTGATTTTCGGAAGTGGCCCATTTATGGGAGCTACGAGTAATTATGGACCGATCATCATAAAATTGTACCATATTATTTGTATGTATACGAAACATATTTGTCTTCATTATTATTTGGATACCGAAATTTTTAAGAGAGTTATGCACTTTAAAGTGATTTTCGGAAGTGGGGCTTATATGGGACCGATCTGTACAAAATTTGTAGATGTGATTTGGTATCAGTTACTACTCATTTGTGGTAAAATTTGTTTGGATACTTGCATAATTCAAACATTTATGATCGTTAAACCACTATTTCGGGAGGACACTTGTATGGGGGCCAAGTGAAATAATGAACCGATTTCCAACAGTTTCAATCCCATCAGTCTTTTGGCAGAAAAAATATCATGTACCAAATTTTATTGAAATATCTTCAAAATTGCGACCTGTACTCTGCGCACAAGCTTTACATTAACAGCCAGCCAGACGGACGGACGGACATCGTTAAATCGACTCAGAAAGTGATTCTGAGTCGATCGGTATACTTTATGGTGGGTGTTGGACCAATATTTCTTGATGTTAAAAACATCACAAATCCAATATACCCTCCCCACTATTGTGGTGTATACTATAAAAAGGATAATTGACCATAATTTACAACACCAAAGGAACCGATTTCAAAATTGTTCAACTGTCGAGTTTCGGCAACAAAATTTTTCCGTAGCCATAACAATACTTTTACATTTAACCAACTAATAATCATTCTCTAAATGAATATCTTTCATTTCAATCATTGTTTGTTTGTTCAGCAACTAATAATGTTGTCACTATATGCATCTGTTTGAGTAGTTTGTTAGAATATATTACGCTAAATGCAAAACATCGCCCACTATACTTATTGCCAAAATGTTACCATTATGATTAAATATTCATGTTACTGACATGGCGCCAATGGTTTGACATGGCCGTAGTAGATCCTCTCTCTCTCTGTATGTTGCTGTAATATCTTTACGTCGCCGTACGCCTTCTTCAACAATCAAAAGGTTTCAAATTTAAATGATTTGTTTATATTAAACTTCAATGTTCAAATAACAATTGTGATGATTTTGCCAAGTCATGATGGAGTTGAATATTGTTGTTGTTGTTTTTTTTGTTTTTCTGATGGAGCCACGTAAATATTCAAAGTTCCTTTATTATGATCACATGTGTATGATGACAGTCAGGCTAATAATAAAAGGTACAGTTAACAGAGGCTGGTAATTGGAAATTATTATCCAAACCCAATCTGTGATTATCTAACTGTAAAATAAAACAGAATTCACAAAGATCACAAAGAAGAAAGGGAAGTGTAACTTTTACACTTTCATATATGCAGACTAGAAGCCCACAGAAGTGAGTTGTATTAAATTTTTAAAAAGATCGAGATCCAAAAGGCTTTGACCCCTTAAGCACTTTCAGAAAAATATCATGCAACATGATATTCTGCCCGATTTTATGATAACTTACTTCATTTCGTAATAAAATCGTTCCTATTTCTACAAGTCCATTCAGAGATTATCAAAAGAACTATGTTGTGCGTCATGCGCCGAAACTGTAGTAGGCCTCTTCTATAGTTCTATATGAATACGAATGGAAAATGTTGATTTGATCTGCAAAATACATAATAATAATCATTGGAAGTTCTACACGGTCACTTAAAATAGAAATTCCTTTGACAATAACACGTTTAATGAGATCCCTGAGAATAATCATTTGTGTGGGCAGAAATTATTCTCAAAATATCTGAAACAGTGAGGGAAATGTGTTTAAGGGAGCTTCATTGCAGTATCAGGCGTAATTTATGAGGAATACTAATAATTATTAATATTATATTGTTTAAAAAAATGTTTTATTCTATATTTATATAACTACATACACTGGCGCGCAAAAAAATAATACATATAAAAGTACAGGGTGGGCCAACTTGGACTGACTGATAATACTTATGATAATAATTTTGAAATTTTGATAAAGTTATTGGTCCATATTTCTTCGAAAATGAGCTTAATAAACTACCGGACCATGTTGGAAAATTTTTTACGTCCGATAGTTCTCAATAATCGTAACATATGGTTCCAGCAAGATGGAGCTACAGCTCATACCGCAAGAGCCACAATGGCACTTCAGTCAGTCAAACTTGGCCCACCCTGTATATACATATATAGTTACTCCAAGCACAAATTTAAGACAAAATATATTTCATAGTTCATAAGTTACTTAAGCAAAATATAACTCATCAAGAAAATCTATAAAAATAAGGAGCATAACAAAATAAAGTAATTTTAAAGGAAAAGTATCAGATTTTGTGTGTCAAAGTAAACAGACATGTTAAAATTATTTAAAACATTATATTTAATATTTTGTTTGTAGTCCTATTGCCTTTATCGCAGCTGACAATCTTCTAAACAATCATGATCATGAACATAGATGACGCCATATGACAACCCGTTTTCATACAATTGCCAACAATTTGGACAATTTGACAACAAAAATTAAATAGTGAAAACACGGCCTTAGCTTACGAATAAAAGTAATGTAAAAAAATGTATGACAAGTTCATTTGATTGTATGCAATAAAAGGGGATTTCCCCTAAATTTTTGCTATTTATAATTGCTTTGATCAGTAAATTTGCTTGTATCCAAAAAATGAAATTTCTCTTAATTGGTGATATGAAAATATTTCGCAAAAATTAAATTAATAAATAATAATTTAATTGAGAATGTAAATATTTCATTTGCAGCTAAAGAAGTAACATAAATAAAAATACTAGTATTCCTCCTAAAAACACTAAAAATAAAATATATAACTTGATGTTAAAGTTACTAATGTAGTTTGAATAAATCACGCTAAATGGAAGAAAATCTTGAAAAAATTTTAAAATCTATTTTTCAAAACGTGTAAAAAAGGCCGTGTAAAAACAGAATTAGGTGTATTTGTACTAATATAATTAAACTTTTCTTTTAATAATATGTGATGATAACTTTATTTTGACGCTTACAGTATATGTGTGTCTTGCATTGACAATGGACTTTCTAAAACACAAGCAAGATGATCAAATACATATGTACATACATATTTATGTATATTGTTTCGTTAACTGTTCCTCTTACTATAAACGCCAGTGTATCGACAACTGCATATGAGGTTTTCATTTATGAATTTATTATTATTTTCAATTTCTACTCACACAGTTAATACTAATAATGTAGAAACATATTGCCTGTGTTTGTGGCATTATAGGTGGCGCTTACAAGTCAATGACACATTATAGATGGATTTATCCATGTTGATATTTAGTAGTTCCTATGATTTCAACATGACTGCCATAAATCGCATGAGCTAAGCACTTCTCACAGTGGTAAAGTATGATAGACATTAAACAAAAAATATAGAAATACAAAAATCATTTAAACTTTTTATTTTACTGTGCGAACACACTGCTAGAAAAATGTATGTTTGTTATTTCTCAGCGAAAACAAAACAAAAAAAAACACATAAAATTTATTACATTGACATTTAAAATGTCCATTACAATTGCACTTAAAATAATTATAAAAAAATTGTGTGATGGTAAAATACTAAATAAAAAATAATAAATTTTGCTGAGGTTTTTTAAAATTTGTTTGTTTATTCCCTATAAAGTTCATTGCTCTGTTGCTTTTACTTGGTTTAATATGGTTTTTTAAAAAAGAAAATGTGTCTTGTAAGCAGTTTTAGTTAAAAAAAAAAACTCCTTCATTTTTTAGGTAAAATGTGGTTTTTTGTTTCCAAATAGTTCAAAAGGTTTATATGCTGTCAAAAGTTATTATTTTTTTGTTCATTCATTGGCACAATATTGCTGATTTTGCTTACGGTGATTTTTTAAGTCATACAATTTTAATGTGGCATGAATAGTTTTTGCATTGTGTGTGTTCGAAAAACACACTCCCCTTTAACGAAAATAAAAAAAATTTCACACCTTTTCAGAAAACACACACCACATCACTATTGTTAATGCGGAAACGGGCTTCACAGAGGAAAAACCTAAAAGTAATCGTTAAAATACCAAAAGGTTTTTGCCATTTTTTTTTATGATTTTCATATATGTAGAAGTTGTTCAAAAGAATGCAAAGCTAAAATGAATTAAATAATTCTAAATGCATAATTCTATTATTACTTAAAGTCTCAGCAATCTTCATTGGTTTAATTTTTCCAGTAAATATCTAAATGGGCTGAGGCATCCTGTAGCCGCAACAGAAAATATTCTTTTAAACCTCTGCCTCATTTGGACAAACACATGTTTTAAACGTTTTTTTTTTGTTTTTAGCGGCAATTTTGGTTAAAAGCTTTTTCTCTAGTCAAAGTTTTTGCCATAATAATGGGTGATTCAAGTAGAGATACTTTGTTCAATAGTCTTTTGTTGATAAATCACGTGTGAGTCGTTTCGTGCTGTCATGTTATTTTTGTTTAGTATTGTTTGGCATTTCATAATGGAAAGACCTACGCCTGAAAAACGTTTACAAATCGTTCAACTTTATTATGAAAATTCACGTTCTGTGAGGAATATGTTTCGTACACTTCGCTCAACTTATAGTCAACATAATCGGCCTACTGTGCATACTATTCGCAACACCATCACCCATTTTAAGACCCAGCATTCATTATTGGATAATAGTCGACCGAATAGACCACGTGGTGTGGATTGTGGTGTGGATTAAAAATGATGCCGGTGCGAACGTAACCATCAATGGCGACCGTTATCGTGCCACAATAACCGACTATTTGATGTCTGAAATTGAAGCTCGTGATCTCGGCGACATTTGGTTTCAGCAAGACTACCCACACTTGGCATCAATTAATGGATTTATTGAGAGAAAACTTCGGTGAGCACATACAGGCATGTGATGGAAATCGAAAACGAAAACGAATGAGTTTTAGAAGTCAATTTTTTTCGTAATATTTCTGTATTGAAAAACTTTTATCACATAAAATATAAAGATATTGGTCTACTAAAAAGAATCTTAAAACAAATATTTTAAAAATTAGATTATAAATGCATTAAAATGTATTTCCAAAACTGATTCGTTTTCGATTTCGACTTCCATCACATGCCTGATAATTTCACATTTTGGGTTGGTCGATTGGCCACCTAGATCATGTGATATCACACCGCTAGACTTTTTCCTGTGTTTATATGTAAAGTTTATGCGGACAAACCCGCTTCGATTCAGGCCTTGGAGGAAAACATCACGCGTGTCATTCGCCAGTTATCAGTCGAAATGCTCGAACGAGTCATCGAAAATTGGACTCAAAGGATAGACCATCTGCGACGTAGCAGCGGCCAATATTTGATAGACATAATCTTCAGAAAATAAATGCCAAAGAATGTTCTTTTAAATGATAATAAACATTCCCCATTAAATTTGAATTTTCTGTGTTTTTTCTTTAAAAAAATAGGGAACCTCGAAATGGATCACGCTTTATATTTATTTTTTTACAATTTTCCTTAAGTCACTTTTATCTTGAGGCATATTTTTGTCATTTTGTTTTTTTTTTATGAATTAAATATACAATTTTATGTTTAAATAACAATAAAAAAAAACCAAACAAATATGTAGACACAAAACACAGCCAGTAAAATTAAAAATCATACACTTTTATTACTGTCTAATTATAAACATTAATACGAGAGTTTAAATTGTTTATGTGACACTTTAAAAAGATTTTAAGATTAAACAAACCAAACCAAAAACAAAATAAACACACAATTGTCTCTTTGGTATTTTAAACAGAAAATATTTAATATTTTATTTAAAAAATATGTTTATTTGTTAAAATAGGAAAAAAACAAATGAATCACAAAGTTTATTGTGCATGGCTGCATTTTAATTTGTTGGCTAAATAGTTGTTTAAACAATTAAGAAATGCAAAATTTTTGGGGAAATTTTTAATGAGAGAAATTATTTCGAACTGTAAAGAGAAATTCATTTGTCCAGTGATATACACTGCGTTTAGCGTTTCCACATAAGTTTTTCCTTTTTTTCAAGGTTTCCGAAAAAAGCTTTTTGGAATTTAAAAACTATGATTAATGTTCACAAAACTCTCAGAAAATGGCGTGATTTTGAGTGTTTGCAAGAAAAATTGCAATTGATTTCGATTGATAAAATAATAGACTAATAAATAAAATTGATTATATTCTTAAACACATTTAAGTTTTCTTTAGGAAAGTTTCCTTCAAAATGTATAACTACAAATCGATGGCTTAATATAAAAAAAGGCCTAACTCAATTTAAAAAAATCAATGAACAAATCGGCGTACACTAGCGATTAACATACTTCCACAGTAAATAGTCTGGCTGCGTTAAATTGCACGATCTTGAAGGCCAATTTATGGGTCGGAAACGTTACGAAACGTTCCCTTCAATAAATCAATTGTGGCACGAGCTGTGTGACATGTTGCGCCATCTTGTTAAAACCATAATAAGCCCATTGTTTAGTCATCTTTTTATGTGGAACTGCCAAACCATACTAAACATAAATCACTTGACAGCTGACAAAATGGCAGCCAGTTAAAAAAGTGTTGCGAACTTGTAGTTTTATACATTTAAAAAAAAACACCCTTTACTTTTGAAATTGCGATACTTCAAAGTTTTTGTATGAATAATGTTGTAAACAAACAAAACTTTCATTCACTGGTAATACTGTTACCGCATGCCACTTTCATTGGCCTTTCGTTGCTTAATTAGTACTAATTTTCACTGTGCGTCGTTTGATTTTCGAGATTGCATTGTTTTGGGTTCGAGAGTCTTTAATTTTTTTTTTTTTTTTTGGAAATTTTTGCAAAATCTGCAACATCATTAAATGCTAAAACGATGACCCGTACGAGAAGTGCTTTGAAGATCTAAATAGAGTCCTTTGGATTAAAAACCAAGTGGCACCGAGAATACCATTAAGTAAAATGACATTTTACACAAAAGCAAAAAGCTTATTTGATGACATAAAAAGTAAAGCAGCTAGTGGTTGCTACAAGGAAATTTATTTTACGTTGCAAAAAGCTGTTCAGCAAACATTTTACCAATTTTTTTGTGTAAGAAAGTCGACGACTTAGTATTTTCGTAACCCTAGAACCTATCTTCGATCTTTACATGGTTTGCTATAGAAATTCTTAATTCACTTTGCGTCTATTAAATTTTCGTCGTGTTTTTTTTTTGGAGACGCATTGTGTAATTTGTTTTTCTAGTATTCCTTTTTGTTTATCACCAGCTGTAAGTATAGTTATGAAACACTAACAAAATATTAATGCACAATTTCTCTATTAAATTAAGGAATTTTGATTAAAAAGAAATCATTAACCAAACGGACCTGGAATTTTAATATACAAAAAAGAATATATGTATTTGGTAAAACGTCAGATTAATTGCCCAGCAATCTGCAGTTGTGGTCTTAATTATCTTACAAAGTTCTTGATTGCATAGAATGATTGCAACTAATTTTAAAAGTCCTTTTATGAATAAAGATCTGGTAAAATTATAGTGGCAAATTTTGACCTTAAGTTTCAACTACTAATTATATAATTTATTACTTTATTTAATAATATATACCAAATGCATAATTAAATTAATGTCAACATCTTTAAAAGCCACCCAAAACAACAAAAAACTCAAAGGAAATTCCAATTAAATTTGCCAAATTATCAATGTTGCTGCCTTGTCAGACGCCTTCTTTACAGCACTGGCTGAAAGTTGATCAGCATTTTGCGAAACAAATTTATGGTAATAAGTTTTTGGCATCCACCAAAAACAAATAGAAGACAAACAAAATACACCAACACCATCGTTGGCTTTTTTTTTTGTAAGTAAATTTGTTTACAATAAATATTTAAATATTACGATTTTAATAGTTAAAAACGAATTTTTGATCGTTTGTTCATATTTGCATGTGTTTTATTTTTTAAATTTTTTGGTTGTGGATAATTTGGAATTTATTACCAGACAATCTTTGGCTCGCTAGCTGGCAGCAGCAGGCCGTATTCAGTCACTGCAAGTCCAGGCCAGTAGCAGCCGGTGTAATATTGTACATTTGAAGACTGTTTAGAGTGTGTGTGTTTGTTAGCTGTGTATCGTTGCCGTTTTTTTTTTTTTGGCGATTTTGGCGGTCGGTTGCCTCTGAATTTGCCTGCAAACCAACTATTGGTTACAGCAGCGAATTGCTTGTGTTGACTCGTGCTGGGTATAAATATTTTATTTGTAGAATTTTATATTAATATTTTTTTTCGCTTGCAGTTGCTATATTTTTTGTACGTCCGTCCGTTTGTTAGTTTGTTTGTTTATTTAGTTTTAGTTAAATTTTTGTTTTAGAATTTTAAGATTTGTTTTTGCTAAAAGATTTTTTGCTGGTTTTTAGCATTTAGTATTTAAATCTTTCAACGCTAGATCTATGTCTTAAAAGAACATGTTTAAGAATTGCATGGAACAGATCAACGAACAAAAAAGAGGTGGCGCTAAATACATTTCAATAGATGCTCCAGGGGGTGTTTGGTTCTGTTGGACACAAAAAAAAAAAAAAACGCCAACCATTTAAATAAGACAAAAAAACAGGCGTAAACAGTTAAGAATTTTAAATCAATTCTAAGAGATTTTTATTAAAAGATTGAACCAGCCACCATGTTACGTTGCGAACTAAGAATTTTTAAAATATTGAAATAAATTATTAATTAATTATTGAATTTATTATCAAATTAAGGCGATTATACATCTATAGTTTAAGAGTTTTAAATGATAAAAAAAAGACATAATTAATATTAAGAGTATATTAAATGAATTAGCAATTGCTTTAATAAAATTTAGAGCACTAATCAGCAAAAACAATTTAATGTCAAGAATATTCGATTATGTCAATTTAAGATTGTTTTTCAATTCATTACATATAAATTAATTTAATAAATCTACCTTTTTTTAATATGTTTCTTATAATTTAAAGCAATTTTAAAGTCAGTATACAAATCTAATTCTGTGCTAAAAGGCTAGATTTACACAATAGAAATTTTCTTCAAAATTGCTCTTCAAAATTTCTTTCAAATTTATTTATTTTATAACTATTAATAACTATTAAATAAATAGATTTTGAAAAATTTTTGCTGTTTACACGAGTTTGAAGCATTTTGAAGAGCAATTTTGAAGAAAATTTCACTCGTGTAAATCTAGCTATAGTTTTTATTAAAATTAAAATTACTCATACGCCAGCTTGAAAATTTTAGAAAATTTTCAAATATTAAGAATAAAACAAACATTTTTCTCTAAGCTAAACTAAAACACAAACTGAAATGCTTAGTAAAAATGACAAACAATAAAACTTAAGGTACGGTCACACTTGGCAAATATTTACTCAAAAGAGCATTACCGCTTATTATAGCAGAAAGTTGTTTCACGTTGTTTACTCGTACAAGAGTTTTGCCAGAACAGCATGAAATGAAATAAAACTAAATATTTATTGTGTCTTGTTGTTATTAAACAAAGTTGTTTTTAATGAACAATAATGGTTACTTTTTTTTCGTCAAATATTTGCCAAGTGTGACCGTACCTTTAGGCATAAGAAAAGCAAAAAAACTAAAAATATGAATTAGTAAGCCGAATGAATCAATGAAAGAGTGAGTGCATTGCAGGTGTTTGAACTTAATTGTCAGCGATTTTTGCAGACAACAGAAGAAACACCAACAAACAACCAACCAATCGCCACATAGAATGAATAAATGAATGAACGAAAAAAAAAACACATAAAATGTAACAAAGCATCGTATGAGACAATCACAACTTAATTGGGCGACATAAAGGCGACAATGTGCGGACAAACTAAAACGCCATGAAAACAACAATAATGATGTTAATAATAATATCACAGCATAAGACTTTATGTCATTTTGTTAAGCAGCCAAACAACCAACCAACTAAATAACCGAAAGTAAGAAATAAAAATTATGCAAAATATAATAAAGAATTATCGCTAATATGCTTAAATAAGCAGCAGTCGCTTGAAAAGTGTCTAAGAGAGTAATCCACAGCAACCAATATTTTATGATTATGGGGTTCCTTTTTACATGGTTTCACACAAAAAATAAAACTCAAATTTAGTAAAATATAAGAAAACAAAAATCAATTTTTTTTAAATTAAGTAGAATATATGACAACAAATTAAACTGGCAAACTAATCACAAGCACTATGGGAGGGAATAACAAAAACTGTGTAATGCTTGGTTTTCACTGTCATTTTTGTTGTCAAATTGTCCAAATTGTTGGCAATTGTATGAAATCGGGTTGTCATATGTCGTCATCTATGTTTGCAATCTCATTAGACGCCACAGACAACCCGTTTTAATACAATTGCCAATAATTTGACAACACAAATGACATAGTGAAAACCAAGCATAAGAATAAAATTTTATACACTGTCGGACAAAATAAAGTGCGGGTTTTTAACCTTCTTTATTCCTTTTTGATATTTTTCATCTACATGTATTATTTACTATTTACTCACAGTCCTGTTATCTGTTTTATAAAGTCGCTCTTTTATCATGAATGAAAGAAACAAGATTACGCATTGCGCAGGTCCGTTAATTTTGTTGCTCTCACTCAGCTGATTTTGTGACGTAGACAGAGGGCACTGTGATTTATTGTGACAAGTAAAAAGCATTAAATAGAATAATTATTATTTCATAGTCGAACTGTTAATTTTTACTTCTTGATAAATTTAGTTAGGCTCGAGTTCATTAAATTTAATTTTCATTAAATTATTTTTACTGAAGTTAGGAATTACAACTTGAAAAATTTTGATAATTTTTCTTGACTGGGGATCGAACCTGGGTTGTTGAATTTACATATGTTTCGAGAAATCCCACTTTCTCTCATCAGAATTCTCCGCCATGATAACCGACTATTTGATGCCTGAAATTGAAGTTCGTGACCTCGAAGACATTTGGTTTCAGCAAGACGACGCCACTTCACGCACATCGCATGGATTTACTGAGAGAACACTTCGGTGATCACATAATTTCACATTTTGGGCCGGTCGATTGGCCACCAAGATCCTGTGATATTACACCGTCAGACGTTTTCCTGTGGGGATATGTAAACCCAGTTTACATACCAGTTACCAGTCGAAATGCTCGAACGAGTCATCGAAAATTGGACTCAACGGATAGACCATCTGCGACGTAGCAACGGCCAATATTTGATAGACATAATCTTCAGAAAATAAATGCCAAAGAATGTTCTTTCAAATGATAATAAACATTCTCCATTAAATTTGAAATTTCTGTGTGTTTTCTTTAAAAAAGTAGGGAACCTCGAAATGGTCACGCTTTATAAAATAAGAAAGTCAAACAAAAACCTAAAGAAGTTATGTGGCAGTATACGTAAGACCACGAAGCTAGACGATGATCATATTAAAATTCTACCAAAAAAAAAAAAAAATTCTTTCACGACAGCCAGAGGAGGAACTAGAATTAAATATTGAGACTCGAACTGTCAAAAAACAAACCTCTTCTACAAGCTGAAAATATAAAAAAGCGGTTAGACTTTGCAAAGAAGTACATATGTACATAAATATCGGATAAAATAATAACGGAATTAAAAGTAAAATTATAATTTATAATTATTAGAAAATAAGAAATACATGTTTTATTTTGTCCAACAGTGTATATATTTTCAGTTTAGTCAAAAATTTAAAAAATTCTTGCATTAATTCCTTAAAATTTCTTCGATTTTTACAAAGCACAATTTTATTGCCCTAATCATTCATATTTTTAAATATGTGAGAGGATACACATTTTCATTTTATGTAATAAGGACACGAATTGCTGGTACAATCTAGTGTTTACTAGTCTTATCTTCCTCTCACCCCGATGTCTCCAATGTAAAAAATTTTTCTGAAACAATTGCGTCGTCTAAATTGGGACTTATTAAGATGAAAACATGATATTTTTATTGTATATTTTTTAATAATAAAAGCAAAGAGTTATTTGTAAATAAACCTTATTAAATAAAACAGTGCCCGCAACACCTTCAAACCCACAGTGCAACACCAGCTTCAAAAACCTTAATGTCTTAATAATTAAATAAAATGTATACTTATGTATATATTTTTTTCTGTGTAATTTTTGTAAAATATAAATAAAAATATATTAACATAATTACGAAATTATAAGCAACTGTAAATTTATCTGTACAACACTGAAAATGCTTGTCATAAACTTCAGAAAAGCGGTGAAAAAAAGAAACACAAAAATTAAAAAATGAACAGTAATAAGGGAAGTATTGCCAATCAACATATTTCGAATAAGTAAATAAAAAACAAGTAAGAAAGTATAGTCGGTCATGCTCGACCAGTTTTTGCGAAATAGGCGCTTATGGGAGATATTAACCTATTATGGACCGATCATCCAAAAATTTAGTCCCATGACTTCCGTGAATATAAATATAACGTATCTTATACTTTATCTCGATATTAATACTTTTAAAAGATTTATGGAGTTTCAAGTGAATTATGGAGAGGGTTTTGACTAATTATGAATCGAGCATTATAGAATTAGGTGTCATTATTCCTGTATAAAAGAAACTTCTAGATGTCAAATTTGAATACCAAAATTTTTAAGAAATTTATGATCGTTAAAGTGAAA
The DNA here is from genome assembly GCA_950370525.1 of Bellardia bayeri. Classification (NCBI taxonomy): domain Eukaryota; kingdom Metazoa; phylum Arthropoda; class Insecta; order Diptera; family Calliphoridae; genus Bellardia; species Bellardia bayeri. Next base: position 76,072,915 of record OX493267.1, read on the forward strand.
TTCCAATGTGAGCTATGACTACATACAAAACATATTTGTGTTCAATATTATTTGGATAACGACATTTTTAAGAGCGTTATGCACTTTAAGGTGATTTTCGAAATTGGGGCTTATATGGGAGCTGTGGTCAATTATGGACCGTTCATTTAAAAAATTTTAGATGTGATTTGGCTCCATTTAATACTCATTTTTAGTGAAATTTGTTTGGATACTTGCATAATTCAAACATACATATATGATTGTTAAACTCCTATTTTGGGAGGACATTTGTATGGGGGCCAGGTGAAATAATGGACAGATTTCCACCAGTTTCAATCCCACCCATCGTTGGGCCGAAAAAATATCACTTACCAAATTTTATCGAAATATCTTTAAATTTGCGACCTGTACTCTGCGCACAAGCTTCACATGGAAAGCCAGCCAGCCAACCAGCCAGCCAGACGGATGTACAGAAAGTGATTCTGAGTCGATCGGTATACTTTAAGGTGGGTGTTGGACCAATATTTCTGGGCGTTACAAACATCAGCACAAATCCACCACTATGATGGTGTAGGGTATAACAACTAAGATTAAACTAGCAATTCGTGTGTGAACACCGAAGAAATTTCAAGGAAAAAAAGCATCAATCCCTTCAATAAAAATTTCTTCGTGTAAATTGGGAGAAAGCAAAAATCAGCTGCAAATGTCATTCTGTGATTAGTTTGCGATGCTGATGCTCATTTATTACATCGGTCATTTTTCTGATGCTTATTTTTATGTTGTTTGCGCATCGGCTGCTTAATTGTTGCATTTTAGAACACAATACATTTGCAGTTATACCAACTGTTACTTTTCCGAAAGTACTGCGCATCAGATGCAGCGCAATGATGCATTTCCAAAAAGGCTCTATGTTATTAATTTATGGTAATTTTAGAAATTAAGAAACACAACATTTCTAACAAAAACGATTTTTGAAAAAAGCGCTGCTGACGGAGTGGTCGAATATTTCGCGGAGTATTACCCAAAAACTGGTTACGTCAAATCGCCTGAAATCTTTTGTAGATAATGAAAGCAAATAATAAATCATGTAATTGCTAGCTTTCGAAACCCATAGGTGCCAGAATTAACAAGCTGTGACGTGAAAAAAGGAGTATTTCTGCAATAAATGTTTTTTGTTTGTTAGGATAACACTTTTGCTTTTAAATGACAACAATTTCTTTTTTAAGTTGTTGTTAGTTTTTATTTTATGGAGTTTTGAAAACAAAATAAAGCACTGCATAAAATAAGCTGAAAGCCACTGTACATTATGAAGTACAGTTAAACCTGATTTATAATTTATATTAGCCAGCACAATTCTGTCAATAGTAATATGTATTCAGTGGTAGAAAAATTAAATCTATCAAAATTAAATTGGATCTCAGAATTAGTATCAATAACAAAAGTTGACGGCATACTAATGTATCCATATTCATTAGGCTATACTTCCCCTATTGAGCGCATTTGATTGACTGTTTTTAATGAATGCAAATGCCTTCAAGAGAAGTAAAAGTATGTCACCAACCCAATGAAAAAAAAAATGGCCAGTTATTATAAAAAAAATACATTGTAATTTTCTGTGTTATTTTTGTTTTATAATTTTTGGTGAACGAAAAAAAGTCCTGACCGTTTCGAAAACAAAAAAAAAAAAATTCAACAACAATACGAAAACATACTATTATATTTAGAGCATAATTGTTTGAAAAAAAGAAATAAATAAAGTAAAGTAAAGCAAAACGAAGCAAATAAAGTAAGAGTTGTCAAAGCGCTAATTGTCAACTTGCAATCAAGTCATTGACTTTAACAAATGAAATGTAGAAAAATAAATGAAATAAAAGTAAATCATTATAACAAAACTGAAATTCAACTTAAACTATAACAACAAATATTTATGTATGTACATATAAACGAACAACAGCGAATAAAGGGCGTTGACATACAAAGAAATACATAGAATCTACATAAGTATATACGAACCTACCTATATCTAATATTAGGTACATATACAATATTAGATACAAAAAGAAGGGAGCAGTCTAAACAAATGTTGCATATTTAAATGACAATCTTTTTAAAAGACCCGCTAGGAACTAGAGTTTTTAGAATCAGTTCTAAAACTGCGTAGGCAATTGAGCCCCAACACTTTCATACAAAGCATTAGAACCAGTGTTGTCAACTTGGTGCGTTTCGCACCATTTTCGGTGTTTTTTAAAATTTTTTGTGCGAAAAATTCCTTAGTTGGTGCGCGGTGCGCTTTTTCCTAATACTTCATTATCATGAAATTCAGACGATAAAAGGAACCCCACTAAATGTGTTTTAAATATGAATGTATGATAAATGAATACATCAAATACTATCAAATTCGTCACATAAAGGTAAATAGGGTGAAAATCATTGTTTGAAAATAAAATTAACATTTTAATCATGGAAATAAAAATTCTTGTATAGCCTCATGGTGTGGTCTACTGAACTGTATACCAACTACCAGGGTAGAGTCCCAGTTGAGCTCTAAAAAATTTTATTGAAAAAAAAAAAAAAAAAATCAAATAATAGTATGTACTTAATATATAAAACAAAAGTAAACAAAAAAAGTACCAAATATGTCTTGAAATTAACCGTTTTTAACAATAACTACTTCAGTTATGAAAAGCACATTGTGAGTTAAATTTTGAGTGGTTAAATGTTTATTAGCCCGTTTAATTAAAAAAATACTTTTACTATTATTACCATGGTGCAACTATACAAGGTGAGTGCAAATCGACAACAAATACAACACAAAACAGGAACAACAGGCACTTTGTTTGTATAAAAAAATGTATTACTGTCAAGAACACTTGAAAAAGTATTACTTTTGACATAAGTAAATTGTAAACAAAGTCAGTCAGCTGGGCTACTGCACTCACCTTGTATAGTTGCACCATGATTATTACTTTTACTAATAATCGTTGATAAAAAGTTTTATATAGAATTTATAAAATTAAAAAAATGTCAAATTAATTCAATAAACATTTGAAACAAAAAATAAATTCTAAACCTGGTGCGTTTTTTTCTCCATTTTGGTGCGTTTTGAAATTTCAAAGTTGACAACGCTGATTAGAACTACATCCGGTTCCTAACAATTTGTATTTCATCATGTATTAAGTGTTGTATTACATAGTTCCTATGCCGTTTAACAACTTTTTTTGTTTGTTTGTATTTTAAGTTGCCTTCTTTATAGGAGGATTTATTTGGCCTGATATATGTATGTATATATCATAACGCCATTACCAATATACAGCATACGCCCAAAAGGAGACTCGTCCAGGAAGATCCCTTAGCCTATACCTTCGCATAGGAAATCGGTCTTTTCGAATTCAACTCCTGTGTTTAATGGTCTCCACCAAGATCCAAAATCAGTTTTGTTTGGTACTCCACCACGAAACTTATAGGTTATAAAAAAACGATAATATGTGGTCAGTGCAAACTTCGAGAAACCGTAACGGGATAAAGTTATACGACGCCAAACATTAACCAATACGAGTGAGTCGCAAGGCTCTCGAAGGCAGCAAAACAAGGACGGCCTGATTACTCTTAAGAGATAATGGCAATGACGCGCGAGTTCTTTCTCTACCCACAGCTGAATTATGACTTTAAAACAATATATATCAAAGGTATTTCCAATCCAGTGAATATTTAACGAAAATTGTAAAATATACATATGTAAATAACTTTATTGAATTTTTAAGAAATTTTTAAGAAATTTTGAAAGAATTCAGACCTACTTAAAAATGTTCAATTTCGGACCTTCGCTACGGTCTTCAGTCGTAAAGTTCCTGTTGGGTTTATGTTCAACATAAATACTTTGTGTACTTTAAACGCCTCGTATGACAGTGAATGTTTGAATCACATTCAACAATAACACTGAAATAAATTGAAAAAAAAGAGACAGAATGGCCATCAATTTGCAATTGTCATATGGTGTTTGTTTTATTTTCTTGGTCATGTTGGTGTTTTTTTTTTTTTTTTTTTGGCAATGCAGTTGTTGTTAAATCAAAACATATAAAGGCATTCATTACATTTGTTAGGTGGGGGGATACAAGCATTTCGTAATTTAAGATTTAGAATTACTACAAAAATGCGTAGTTTAAAATATCAACACTTGTCTTCAGCAAGCTACTAGCTGGTCACGACATTTTCAATTAATTCAGTATTTTTACAGGATATCAGATCAAATGGATTATTTAGTTTAACTGGGTTTTCAACAGGAACTCTGTTTTTCAATAGGGGCATATTGTAATAACAAGAAAAGTGTTGATATTTTACTTGTTGACATATTAGTAGTAGAACAACAATTGTCAATTAGTTTAATATTTCACTTAATTGCATGTGGTAAACACTTTTTGCAAATTATCCAACAGAAATCAGATTATAATAAATAATGAATAAATTGTCAGGAGCCAACAAGAAGCTCTAAAGTTGGCTAATAAAAGCTAAACAGCTTGAATTTAGTTAATCAGTGTTCATAAAAGTCAAAAGAGGCGTTCTATTGTTCCCAAATCAGAGGCCGCAAAAAGCTATTAACATATGCGGTTACATGTTTCATTATAACAATGAAAAGCGACAAGTGTTTAACACAAAAATATACACCTAATTCTGTTTTTACAAGGTAATTGGTTCCGGAAAAATTTGTGTAAAAAGAACCGTGAAAAAAACTGCATAAACAAAGACATTGATCGTATGCAAAATAGGTGATTGGTTCCTTATCTCTAAAAACTATTGAAATTAGTGGAAAACAAGGATTTTTTAAGAACAACAATTCTGTTATTAAAGAAAAAAATATATGCACTCTAAGCTTAAAAGTAATGTAAAAAAATGTATGTTCATTTGATTGTATGCACTAAAAGGGGGTTCCCCTAAATTTGTGATATGAACATATTTTGCAAAAATTAAATTTAACAAAAAAAAAATTAAACCCAAAAGATTTTGAATCGTGCTAAATGGAATAAAATCGAGTAAAAAAATTTAAATTTGTTCATTTTTAAACCGTGATAAATCAAAACCGTGCAAAAACAGAATTAGGTATACTTCTATATCGATAGGAAGCCCAATTAGTCGATGGTCAGCAAAACGAGCCCTTCGCGATATTGGTTACATCTCAGCAGTAAGAAAATTAAAAACTGGGGGGTTACTCTCTATTGCGATGCGAAAGCAAATTCGATGCGATAAGCGTACAAATTGATACTCTTACGCATCGAATTTGCTTTCGGATCGCAATAGAGTTTAACCCCCCCCTGCATTGTCGATAAAACATGTTAAGGCACAGTTGAAGTTTGCCAGAGAGCACAGAATTTAGACAGTCTAACACTGGAAATATGTAAACTTGTCAGACAAATGCAAACCTAATCGATTTCAAGCCAAGAAATATGATTAATTCCCCAAATCTATTTTTCAATAATGGTGAGTTAAATAGATGATATTAACAAGTAGATCTTGGACAACAAACCCAGCTGATGACGTCCTTAGCAGGGCTTACTTATTCTTTGAATTATTAAAATTAATGAACTCAAGCCAAAGAAACTGTTTTTTTTTTAATGATAAGAGCGAGTGTGCTAGACAGCCCAAAGCACACTTCCAAAATAGAGAAAGAATGGCTTGGCTTACCGAGCAGAATTTTCTTTTAATGAAGTGGCCAGCAAAAATCCCCGACCTCAATCCGATTGAGAATTTCTGGTCACAATAGCCATTAACTCAAAAACATTAACTCAAAGAAGAGAGTATTCCAAATGAATTTACACCAATACCTCGCTTTACGTCTTTCCGTCTTGCGTTTTTTTTTCGAAGTTGCTAGATTTTTAGGTTGCGTTGTGTTGGGTTAGAGTCTTTAATTTTTTTTTAAACGATGACCCGTACGAGAAGAGCTTTTGTGATCCAAATAGAGTCCTTTGGATTAAAAATCAAGTTGCACAGAGAATACCATTAAGTAATTCAGACAAAAGCAAACAGCTTATTTGATGACATAAAAAGTAAAGCGGTATCCAACGATAATGCTAGTAGTATTAATACATACAGTTGCTATAAGGAAATTTATTTTACGTTGAAGAAAAACTGTTCAGCAATAATTGGACCAATTTTTTGAGAAATAAAGCCGACGACTTAGTATTTTCGTAATCCTAGCAACCATCTTCGATCTTTACATGATTTGCTATAGAAAATCTTAATACATTTTGCGTCGTTTTAATTTGCGTCGTGTATTTTGAAACATAACCCCGACGCAAAGTGAGGTATTGGTGTATTGAAAATTTGGTGGAGCATAAGACAAAACATGTAAAATGTTTTACGAAAGAAGGGTCTTTGAACTAAATATTAAAAATTGTTTGTATGGTGCAAAATTGAGTACATGCGGCTTGTTCTTTTTTCTTATTTTTTATTTATAAATTATTTTATTAAATATTAAACATTAATGAAATGACAAAACAATTTCTGTAATTTTCTTTATTAGTTTTGTTTTTATGCAATAACAGGTGCATACAGTACTAACATGTACTCATTTGTGTTCCCTACTGTAGTTGAAAAACAAAAACGAAAGCACCTGCATTGATTGTATCACTGTTTTGGTATGAATTTTAGGTTGGAGTTGCAAAATGAGGCTGGTCCAGCAATGATTGTTAATTGTGTTCAATATCGAGATTAGAATAACATTATTTATACTGAGCTTATTTCAAATCGTTGTATTTATAATGAAGTCGCAAATTCACAAGAAACAACTTTTTGAAAGGGCCAATACTGGATGCAGCATAAATGAATCAATGCATAAAATCCCAGTAGTTTTACATGTAGTCAGTGTATAACTTTTAGACAGTAATTTTCACTAGTGTCGTATAACTTGGCTGACTTGAATTTAAATATTTAGTTTTTCATGATTTGTCAGCCATTTGCAGAGTTAAGTTATTAAATTCTTTATACATTCCAGGTTACCTAACGTGAAGTCAACTGTCACTTTAGAGTCTCTAAGTAATCTAGAATGTAATTATTTCAAAAGTTTTTTGTACTGCCTTTCATAGAGTAGTTATTTTACCCAACTGTTGTAATCTAAGAGGCGATTACTGGAGCTTAGACTTGTAAGCTATGCCAAAAAAATTGACTTCACTAGTCACTTGTAGTTAAGGCTGTAACCACTGGTGATTTTTAATTTTAGGCATAATCATTAGTTTGGGACTGTCAGCCAGAACTGCTGGAATATAACTACATATAACTTGCATTTGCTTGTGCAATTGAACACACTATCATACACATGTATTCTTAATGTTCAATTATTCCTGGGGACAGTTGTTGGGTTGTTGCTTTGTTTTTTTTTTTTTTTTTGGAAACTAATAAGATTTTTTTCTTAATTTGGCACGTGGGCGTTTAAAGGTGCGTTGTCGTCATCGTCGTTATTGTCATTTAGGTATTGTCATCTACATATATACAAGCCGACAACCATTTGGTGTTTAAATTGAAAGAAAATCAAATCCCAAAAAAAAGTTTAGGTCAACTATTATTTCCATCAAGCCCAGAGAAAACAGCGTGTGTATGTGTGTGTGTGTGTTTTTTGTACGTGTTTGTTATTGTTACACAGCCTGCAGCGTGTGGCATTCATCCATTGATGCATATAGATTGTCTTAAAATACCTTTAACAGTCATTCGAGTAGACTTTAAAATGTGAAACGATACATGACATAGGAGAATATTCATTTAGATTGCATTGGATGTATATTACAATTTACCTTTATGAGCAGTTTAACAGTTTGTAATGTGGGCATTTCCTTTGTGCTTTTTAACTTTTTGCACTGTGGTACTTGAATGTCATGTATCTAGTTTAGGGGTATGCATGTGAGAGTATCTATGTGCCCCTATCGACTGCTTAAAAGTTTTGTTCATTTTGTCTCAAATTGGCCTTTTAATTTGAGATTTATGCTTGGGCTGCATTAATTTATCTTGTTGTTTTGTTAATAATTTTTTTTTATTTCTGTTTTTCTGCATGATTGAATGTTGTTGGTTGTGTGTGTGTGTGTGTGTTGAGTCGGATGATTGATTGTTGCAAAAATTCAAAGTGATATGAAAAATAAAGTTGTTAAATATTTTCTAGATTTCATACAAGTTTATGAACATGAATAAGTTTTTAATATGAAATTTGATTTGCATAAGGAGAGTTAAATTTATTGACTCTTATGGGTAAAAACGATGACAAATAGTTGAAGGTAAATATGATTCAGAGCCCAGTCAAGTCATGGTACTACTTTTAAATAGTAGCGCAATTCACAATCATGTGGAAATAGCATTGGCATCATTGCAATTGCAAAAAGGTTTACCATATGTTTGCTCTACATTAACAAAATACATATTAAGAGCTAAAATATGCTAAACCTTTTTGCAACTGCAATGTTGCAATACCATTTTCACAAGATTGTGAATTTCGCTAGTATGTTTTTCTATTGTTTAATTAATTACGTAATTTATTTAGATTAGTATTTTACTTAATAGGGCAGAATTTAGACCAATTTTTAAATTTTATTTCTTAATTAACAACAAAATTTTCAATCATATACAAAAAGTTACCAAGCAATATCTTTTCCAGATCCAAAATTAAACGATTTTTAATTTTAAAATTTAACAAATTATAGTTGTTTTTTTTGCACATTTTGTTTGCGATAATTATTATTATTATAATTATTATTCAAAAAACTTTATTTAACAACAAGCAATAAATTTATATTTTTCTGAAAGTTATCGCTAGAGGGATCGTTTGAATATAAAAAACATTTCCAATTAAAAAAAATATTACATTGAAATGTTAGATTGAAAAAAATAATATGTCATTTTGCCTTTAATCTCTATATTAAATTAATTTTTTAAAAATATTAAGGTATCTACTTATAGTAAAGAGAATCTTGAGTTACTTTTATTACCAATATATGAAGCTGACGAAAAACCGAAACAAATTATCATATTTATTATTCAATATTTGATAGTTCCCATATCACAACAGACATTATCAGGTTTTACATATTTCAATTTCATTCATTTCTTCATTCCTTTTGCAATCAACGTTTTTAATTCATTTCTAATAACAGACATTTCTATTGCATTATCAAATTCAAATTATGGATATTTTGAAAAAATTCTTGGTTTCTTTTGAGGAGAGATTTCATCACATCAATTTTTGATATCCCTTCAATCCTTAATAAATGTGCAAAACTTCAGCAGAGATTCATATCACTGTGACAAAGGGTTTAATCTATTACTTAAACCGGATTTAAAATTACAACTATTTGTTAAAGTAAAAAAAAATTCTTCATCAGCTGAGCTTTTAATTCAATTAAAGCTTTTTATATAGGAATTTTCAAATTACAAAAACTATAGACACATCGAATAGTGCATTCGAATTTGGCAATACAAAATTAATTTCAATTCTCACACCTTTATTTCTTCGACATACTATTGTAAAATTATAAAAAAAAACTTACCAACCATTTCTTTCCAAACATTTTTTACCAAATATAGTTTAACATGTGGCCGAGCATTTTCACGATGGAATATTACGTACTATCGCTTGAAATTAATCAGTTGCATTAGCTACAGGTTCCCTGTGATGGTCTGGCCAGATTTTAGCAGCTCATAATAGATAAGACCCTTTTGGTCTCACCAAATACAGGGCATTATCCTAGCGCCATGGATATTTGACTATGTTGTCATTTCGACTGGTTGACCGATCTTCACACACGATCTCTTACACTTCAGGTTATTGTAATAGATGTTGAATCGCAGGTAAAGTAGCGGTGCAAAAATAATTTCTTTTTTTAGCTTTCGGACAGGCAAAATCGTCTCTCAAGGTCTCTCGTCATCATATTCATATGTTACCCAATTTTCTTGCCTTTGGATAAATACTGGCAACAGCAAATGTTTTGAAAATGTTGCCTGAGTAGCTCAATGATTATGCCAGCACTTGTTGAGTTTGACAAGAATCTTAAGTGCGTAAAATATCTTCAATTCTTGGATTGCAAACTAAATTCTAAACCGCACAAAACATATAATATCGCTCTTTGGTAAAGTAAAACTTCTAGCATATGACGCTTTGTTGATACAAAATTCGACATTTTCGAAGCAACAAAAAAACTTTATTTTTTACACAATCAAGTTCAACAACTAAATGAGAATAAATGATAGATTTCATAATTACATATAAACTTATTGAAGATAAAAATCTGCGGTAAAAAGATAAAAAGATTTTTAAGTTATACACCCAATAAATTGATAATTTATTCCTTCACACTACTGCCTACAAAAAGCGTCTGTTTTGAAGATTTTATTTTCGAAAAAAGCTAAATTTTTACAGGGCTACATCACACTCTTCACTGACTAATCTATCTAAGACAGTTCAAACTATTTTAAAACCAACCAAATAAATCTCTTAATATAAAGATTCCTACAAATTTCATACCCATTGATTTGGTCTGAATAAATGTATTAAATCAACTCTCGGTTTTTTTTTCACATTTTCAATGAAAACAACTATAATAAATAAAAAAATATATCCAAGTGTATTTACTTAAAAAAAAATCATTAAAAAAATAAAATCTCACCTTAGTTTAAACAGGTGTGTTTTAGTATTTAATTTTGCCAACAAACAATTCATTCACGCCGCATTGTAATTTTAAAATTTAACACTTTTCGTCATAAGTTTATTTATTTTATTTATTTGCCTTTTTTCTCATTTGATATGTGTGTATGTTCTTTTTGTTAATAAATAAACGACATGAAGAGGCATCAGTATAAATAAAAACTAAAAATATAATTAAACAAGTTAGCTGTGACGAATCTTTAATACCCTCCACCTAAACGTAATAAGAAATAAACAAACTACACTGATTATAGGACTAAAATATTCTTATTCTGTGTTTTCTATTCAATCCTAGTGCAAATTTCATTAGTATTTTATATATTGTTTGAAATACATGTTAAATGTTTTGAAATTTTATTTAATTTTGACCATTTATAATTGATGTAATTACCGATTTTTAAAATAATTTATAGAGTTTGTCTAATTATCATAAAAATCTTGAGTGTAATTTAACAATTTATAAAATTAAAAGAAAATTTGTCCATATTCACAACAAGTTAAAAAAAGGATAAGATATAAGGTGAGGCCTTTTTGTTTGAATTTGATCTCAATAATATTATTTACAAGACATTTATGGGTGTCATAATAGAAGTAGACCAGTTATGAACTGATAGCTTCTAAATCCAGTATCCACTAATGTGGATGCTACGTATTTTAGGCTTCTTTTGGTTGAATTTCATCTTAGTAACATTATTTACAAGAGTTGTTTAGTATGTTCGGAAGTGGATTTAATTCGGGAGCTATTGCCAATTGTTGATTGACAGCTGCAAAATCCAGTAGCATAATTGCCGTATAACCGATATTAGTATGATTTCTGGATTAAAATTTCTGATCTATATATAAGTTGGTTCGATATCGATATTTATTAGAAATTTTTGTGTGCTAAATTGCTTTTCGGAAATGGTTCTTATATGGCAGCTATGACAAATCACGATCTTCTTAAATTTTGGAACACTGAATTTTATGCATATGAGAATATCTTAGGTCGAATTTCAACGTAGTTACAGTGAACCTTCCTTCCACCTTCCGCCAGGTGGTTTAATTTTGGCATATATGTTTGATTTTGGCATATATGTAAATGATCCGTGTATAATTTTGGATCGGTACCGTTATTTATAAAAGATTTATGACTATTGAAGGGATTTTCGGAAGAGAGTTTTATTGGGGGGTGGAGGGGGTACAGTCAAATATGGACCGAAATTCACAAAATTTTCTGAAATGATTTTTGTGTATATTTAAATAATATATATATATATATAAAGTTTTGAGTAGGTAGCGATATTTTTACGATATATAAAAAGATTAATGTCTTTTTCGGATGTGGTCCTTACATGGGAGCAATGACCAATTATGGACCGACGATCATAAAATTTAGTACAACAATTTATATATAAGAATTATTTGTGTCGAATTTTAACCTGGTAACTATATTTGTACCAGATTTATACGTATTTAAGTGAATTTTAGCTGTGGACTTTATTGGGGGTCTATGGTCTAACATGGACCGAACTAAACAAAATTTCGTTTTCCGATTTTTTTTTTCCCGAATTTTGTATTAGTTAATATTTAAATTTTACAGACATTTATTTGTGTATGGGGGCTACGAAAAATCATGAACCGATGCTTACTATATTTCTCACACTTTCTACTTTTATCATAAAAATAACGTGTATAAAATTTCATGGCAATATCTGCAATATATTTCAAAAAATTTAAAGATATATGTTTAAAAATATCAAATTTTTATGGAGGTTGTCTCACATATTGGTCCATAGCTTCGATTCTTTGGTTCTATACCGATTTTGCTGATTTTTAATGCCAAACTGCTTAGGAGAATTATAAGCGGGTTTATGTAAACTCTGTTGATTTTGGTTGTGTTTTTTGGACGTGAGAGTGTTTTACACAGACAGACAGACGGGCATGGCGCAATCGACTTCCATCAAGAATAGATATACTTTTTTGGGTCTCAGATGAATATTTCTCAGTGTTACACACGGAATGACAAACTTATATATACCCTCATTCACCACTTATGGTGGTGGAGGGTATCAAAAAAAAAACTTTATTTATTTAACTGACCACATAAAACCAAACAAACCAGCCAGCACTCACATATTTATAAACAATTTTTTTTATATTTAATCGTATATATTTCTCCAGAAACCCACAAGCCCATTTTGAATATTTAAAAAAATACGAAAAAAAAACCAAAAATACAAAATTTCAACAAATGCATACATTTACATACAGACATTTTTATAACTACATATGTACACACATACACACAATATATTTTCTTAAACAAAAAAAAATGTAAGTCAAATATCGGTAATCGGTCATTTATTAAGGCGCAAGGGAAAAATACGCAGTTTGCTTTTAATTTTAACAAGCAAAAAAATAAATAAAACCAAATTTATTTAAAGACGTAATCAACAAGTTTATTTTTTTTAAGTAAATACTATAGTTGCAGTGTATGATTAAATGTGGTATTTACTCATTTAGTAAATGACCGCAAATTTCAAAGTATTTTAAATGTCACCATAACCGGCACACCGTATACCCTAAACCCAACATTATACACTGTGTTGCATTACTATACTTACACTTGATGTTTGCTGTTTGTTGTAAAGTTACCAACAGTTTTTTAAGACAAGTAAAATTTTTCAAGATCTATTTTTATCTAAAATTTGAAATACCACTTCATTATTTTAAGAGAGAAATTGTGCCTTAATATGTTGTTAGTGTTTCATAACTATAATTACATATTATGATAAACAAAGAGAAATACTAGAAAAACAAAAGTACAATTGCTATTTTATTCTTATTATGCTACTTTCAACAATTTGCTATAAAAAGCCGAGTGGTTCTTTTTTTTTAGTGATTTTGAAAAAGGAAAATTTTCAGTTTATATAAAATGTGGTTTACAGTTTCGAGCAATTGGCGAAAAATAAATCCGCTCATATTTTGAAAATAATCCGGTTTATTATGGTTGAAATAAAATTGGCGTAGTGCAATGCCATTGCAGAGCAACCAAATATAGGGTGTTTTTTTTTTATATGTAAAGAACTTTAAATGGGCAACACTTTTTTAACTGGCAGCCATTTTGTCAGCTGTGAAATGCTTTTTGTTTGAAATCGCTAGTCTACGTCGATAAGCCGAAAACAATTGAACAATTGGAGGACAACATTCGCCGCGTTAAAATGTTGGAAAAAAGTCATCAAAAATTGGACCTCCAGATTAGACTACGTGCGAGCCTGTCATATGCCAGAAGTCATATTTAAATTATAATGCCAGAAGATTATATTTCAAATAAAGTAAATTTCATGTCAATTTAAAAAAAAATCATCTTTGTTTTATTCCATTTTAAAGTTCTATACATCTAATAAAAAAAACACAAAATAAGATTAAAATAATTCAAAATAATTCGCATAAATTGCTGCCAAAGCTTCCCCAACTGTTATCCCAACTGTCTCTTCAATCTCAATCGGCATGAGGTGAGAACTTTTTGCTGACCACTGCTTCAAAAGACAATTCTGCTCGCTAAGCTATTTTTCGCGATTGTGGAAGTACGCTTTGGGTCACCAGCCAGCAGAAAAGTAACTTATCTACAAAATCGTGATGATAAGTTTGTAAAATACGCAGATAGTCTTACTTCCTCAGTATTCCGTTGATTCTTTGCTGTAAAGCGATTCCATATCATGAAGTTTCTCATTGCTTCCTTTACATGATCTCTTTCAATTCTATGGGCCAGCAATAGTGTTGAGCTTCGGCTGAAAACGATTAAATTTGGATTTGTCTGAGCAGTTTTCACGTTTACAATCATCTACCATCTAATTTCTGTGATCTCTGGCAAACTTTAATCATGATTCAACATTTTTTTTTTTTTTTTAGCGATAATTCAGGTTTTAATTTCAATACTGCTGAGATGTAACTAACATCGCGAACGACTCGTCTTGCTGTCCATTGACTAACTTATAGCAATAGCAGCATATTTTGATGTTAAAATTTGTCTCTTTTTATTTGTGTTGCCATGAGACGTGTGTCCACATTCGTTAATAGCTTTTTGCGACCTCTGATCGTTTGGGAACATTATAATGCCTTTTTTGGACTCTTATATCAATTTATTGAGCCATTACTCGCGTAGAATAGCTACATTTTATCATTGGTAGAATGTTGTTCTTAATGGCTCTTGACAGTATCTTTATTATTTATTATAATTTCAATTGTGTTGGATAATTTGCAAAAAGTGTTTACCACATGTAAATAAATTAATATCAAACAAATGTTTTATTAAATCATAAACAAAGGAAACACATACAAATCTAATGTTTTTTTTTTTGGGCAAATACACACTTTTGCAAAATAGCAAGTTTTTCTTTGTAATAATTTTTGTTATTATAGTTTATTTGACCTTTTTTTTATTAATATTCAAATAATTGTTTATTATTGTTGTGTAGCATTCTCAGGCAAAAATGTTTTATTTTATAAATTTTAAATTATTTGTCAAATAATTTGAATTTGAACTACGCAATAGCGAAATATCGAGAACAATGATTTTAATTAAAAAAGGCATTAAGCTTAAAAAATTCTTTGAATATTTTTCATTTTGTTTTGTAAACCTTATATAAATGACAAAAAAAAAACATTTTTAAAATTTCTTGATTAGCTTAGTTTTTATGCAATAAAAAGTTCATGTACTCATTTGTCCTCACCACTGTACATACAAAATTAAAATAATTAAGATGTATGTTGGCTACCCGTATGATTTTAAACTGAACTTATTTTAAATCCGCTACTAATATTAAGAAAAATGCGTGTTAAACGCTTGTAATAACTTTTAGAATGATCCTCGTATAAGTTTACAAAAAATCTATTAACTAAATATTGTTTAATATAGTTGCGAACACCTGCCAGCCAACCAAAAACAACTACTAAAAGCCCCCTCCCCGCCCACTATCACAACGACATTCTTTTTTTGGTCATTTAAAATTTAAATTTAAATGTAAAACAAAAATCAAATTGACCATTCATAACAAATGAAATTGATGACGCCACTATACAAATCACTTGGCAGCTGAGTCAACATAAATTTACAAATATAAAATAAACATTATTCTTATTTTATTACTGATGTTGCTGTACGAGTAGTTGTTACTGCTGCTGTTCAGATTAAATGCCATACAAGAAAGCAACTACAGTGGCAGCAGCAAAAACAAATCTAAAAAAATGTGAACTATTGGAAGGTCTTCGTGAATAAATAACAACTATAGGTACAAAAATTTACCAAATGTACAGAAGGAACAATTAGATTTCACTGTTTGTTACTCATACGCCCTCAAAGCAAAGTGACAAATTTAGCTACAAGACAGATGTGTTCAAGATTAACGTGGGTAACGAAGTACCACGGCGCACTCAAACGAAAGGTGAACTTGGCTCACCACCGCAAGAACATACTAATGTTATATTCTAATTTTCCTGCTGGACGTACAATGCGGTGGTGAGACGCCTTCATTAGTATGTTCATGCTGGACATGAAATGAAACATACAATTAGCAATTTATGACTGCAACGATCAATGTAACCAGCATCGTGTTTAAGAGCTTGGGATATCTAAACCCTGCCATCCATAGCTTAGTCAATTAGCATGCCCCAAGACTATTACAATACATCGCACTGACTGACCACTACTGCTAAGGATAGAGATTAAAATTTACAACGGTTGCCGTAGGACACTATCCAAGCCGTCCAAAGGCGCATCGTCAGCTACATGAAAGCCACAAATCCTGTACATTTCCTGAGCACCGAGCTAAGTGTAACCTTTTAATGGCTCTGTTGTTGTTCAGCAATAGCACCTAGGACAATTTAGTGAACCGAAGTTTGTTGCTCAAGCAAACATCAGCCTTTTAATCAACCGCCATTCGTCCCGCACTTGGGTTTAAACCACAGGGACCCCAAAGGGACCTTAACCAATTATTATTAAGGGAACGAATTTCCGGGTTTTGATCGCGTAGTACTAGATGAAACCCTAGTCAGCTGCAAGTTTTAATTGGCTCATGTCACCAATGGCGCCATCTCTCCCCAAGATGGTAACAGTGTCAAGGTGATGGAATTACATCAGAATATATTTCCCCTAGGGTTAAGTTAGAAGATGGCTAAAACTTACGTACAAAACATTCAACTTCTTTATCGCTTTTTTGGAAATTCATTTCTTGAATTTATATGTCGTTATTTCCCCAGCCAAACTTCTGTGCGATGCTAAAAGTGCAAGTGAGCTAAAAACAATATTATTATTTACGACAAAAACTTAAATAAATGTCTATAACCCTGATAACAGACCCTGCTTGGAAAGACTTTGTTTGCCTGTATGGTATTGTTGGTGGCTTCATTTTATTTTTAATATTTACTCTTCTTACGTTACACTCCAATAAACAAAAGTTATATAAATATAAATTGTTGTTTTCATATTTATTTCTACAAATCTTATCACTAATTATTGTGTTTACAAATTAACTAAATGATGTTTTTGTTGCAGTTTGTTTGTTTGTTTTTTTTTCTTATATTTTTCATAATATTTCCGTTGAAAATCTGCTGGACGGATTTAAGTAATAAGTGCCATTTAATTTATATGACTGACTGACTGACTGACTGACTCTACATATATGATTATTGTAAAAATATATTGGATTTTGATTTTTATAATTTTTTGCCGTTTTACTATTTTGGCGCCAGACTTAGTTTTTCATCTTCTGTTAAAAGTAGTTTAAGGCAATACTCGTATTTGTTGTGTTTGATTTCCACTCTAAAGTCTGATTATAAGTTCAGTTCAGTCTTGTTTTTGTTCTATACTTGCTATTGTTTTTTCTTTAGGTTTTATTTTTAGTTTAGTCAGCGAAATCAGTTTGAAAACAATTAAATATATTTTAATAGTTGTGGCATTGTGGACTGTAGGGCTGTAGCCAGTCTGTGGAATAGGGCAAGTCAGTCTGTAACTTTTTATATACATACTTTCCTCAGAAGGTCTTAAGCAGACACTTTTTTATGGAAAAATGTCGTTAGCAGACATTATTCTACAGCAACGAGTCTTTAGCAGACATTGTTTATAGAAAAATGTCTCTATAAAAAATGCCTCGAGCAGACACTGTTAATAGAAAAATGTCTTGCACAGACACTTTTCTATAGAAAGGTGTCTTGAGCAGAAACCATTCTATAGAAAAAAGTCTTCAGCAGACACTATTCTATAGAAAAGTCTTCTGCAAATTCTATTCTATAGAAAAAAGTCTTCAGCAGACACTATTCTATAGAAAAAAGTCTTCTGAAAACACTATTCTATAGAAAGGTGTCTTTAGCAGAGACTATTCTATAGAATAGTATCTTTAGCAGAGACTATTCTATAGAGAAGTGTCTGCTCATGACAAGAAAAGTCTTCTGCAAAGACTATTCTATAGAAAGGTGTCTTTAGCAGACACTAATCTATAGAAAAGTGTCGTGAGCACCTTTCTTCATCAGACACTATTCTCTAGAAAGAAGGCTTCTGCAAACACTATTCTATAGAAAGGTGTCTTTAGCAGGGACTATTCTAAAGAAAAATGTCTTGAGCAGACACTAATCTATAGAAAGGTGTCTTCAGCAGAGACTATTCTATAGAAAGGTGTCTTTAGCAGAAACTTTTCTGTAAAAATTCTATAGACACTAGTCTTTATCACACACTATTTTATAGAAAAGTGTGTTTATCTGAATATTCAGCCTGATTAATTTCTGAATTAGCAATTTCAATAGCTCTTTTGAATTGAATGCAAAACTTTTAAACCTTCCTATAGTAGAGTATTTAACAATTCGTTCCAGTTTCAGAATAATCTTTGACTTCTTTGTTATATGTATATACATACATACATATGTATATACAGTATTATTCTTTTTTTTATTTTCTAATTGCAACATGACAGCTGCATATAAAGAAAATTTAATTTGTCATTAATTACATTAATAATACAATAAATATTATATATGAGTAATTATAAATAAATAAGAACCATAATCTAATAATAAAATAATTAAGTTTGCAGTGCGTTACATTTAAAACTAAAGATCAAAAACTATAACACTTGACTTGATAAATAAGATAGAGAGAGCGAATGAAAGAGAGAGATTGAGACTAAAACTCAACTCAATTCGAACTGACTGGAATCGATTTGCATGCAATAATGTTAATGAGACAATTAACGATATAACGATAATGTTTGACAATTTAGCAGACAGACAAACGGACAGACGTTCACTTTATAAATGGTACTACATAAGCCGTTTTTTTTTTTATTAAATATGTAATTGTTTTACTGTTAGCTACGGCTTGTTGGTAATTATTTAATTTTTACAATTGTTAGTGTTTAAGAGATTTGTCCCAGCAAACCATATGAGTCCAAAAAACAATCATAATTGCTCCGAAAACCTTCAGAAAAGAGGGTCATTACGTTCGAAAATGGTCCGTCAGAAAGAGCTCTTAGATAATGTCAAAAAAGAGTCTTTTATGAGGTTTTTTTGGGCTCTGTGTAATCTTGTTTTTATCATTCTTGTGTGGTACAGCTATGTTTTTTTTTGTTCAAAGTACAAATAACAGGACAACCACGCTTTGGTACACACATAATTAAGTGGAATTTCTGGGTCATACTGTGTGCCGACTCAGTACAGTAAACAGGCAAATTTTTCTTTCGCTCCGAAAATGCTCCTTATTTTGGACTCTTTTCTGACTCCTTTTTCGGAGCGCTCCTAGAATGGTATGCTGGGGTGTTTTCCTGCTCTTTTAATTGACATGATATATGTTACAGCTGTGCAATAATTTCTTATTTTATTTAAATTTTTTTTTACAATTCTTAACGATTATTTGCATTTAAACTTTGTTCAATGTCTTGTCATGTGTGTTGTTTTTTCATATTTATGAAACAGTGATGCTCTTGATCAAAGATCATTGTTCATAAGGTTGGCGTCGTTGCTGTCGCTGTCGTATGGTTTGTGTTTCAAGATTACGCTTTTGGAAATGTTTAATAATTGCTTTTGTGTTGTAACTACTTGTCAATATTTGTTGTTATAATTGTAGCTTAATTGTAAAATTAAAATTCAATTTGAAATCAAAATTTAATTGTACAAATTATTGTTAATTTAATTGTAAGTGCAGTGCCGTTGTAAAGAAGACTCCTTGCTATAGACAAGAGTGTGATAACGAAACTTTTTTTTATAGAATAGTGCCTGATAAAGAAACGTTTCAATAGAATAGTAATTAATAAAGAGTCTGATAAAGATTTCTTTCTATAGAATAGTGTCTGATATAAACTTCTTGCTATAAAGTATTGTCTGATAAAGTCACCGTTCTACTCCTTCCAATAGAATAATGTTTGATACAGACTTCCTTTAATATAATAGTGTCTGATAAAGAAACATTTCAATATAATAGTAATTAATAAAGACTCCTTGATAAAAAACTTGCAGCTTGCTGTTGAATAGTGTCTATTAAAGAGAAATTTCGAAAGAATAGCGACTGATAAAGACTCGTTTCTATATATATAGGGTGATTCAAGAAGAGATAATTTTTCAATAGCATATTTTTGAAAGATCACGTATGAGTCGTGTCATGTTATTTTTGTTTAGTATTGTTTGGCATTTGATAATGGAAAGACTTACGCCTGTACAACATTTACAAATTATTCAACTTATGGTCAACATAATCGGCGTACTGAGCGTACTATTCGCAACACCATCACCCATTTTAAGACCCAGCATTCATTATTGGATAATATTCGATCGAATAGGCCACTTCCAGCATGCTGTGAAGAAAATATAGCGGCCGTAGCTGAGAATGTACACTAAGACCGTGGAGAGTCGATTCAGTCAATGACAAACGTTATAGTGCCATGATGCCTGAAATTGAAGCTCGTGATCTCGACGACATTTGGTTTCAGCACGACGGCGCCACTTCCCACACATCGCATCAATCAATGGATTTATTGAGAGAACACTTCGGTGAGCACATAATTTCACGTTTTGGGCCGGTCGATGGGTCACCAAGATCGTGTGATATCACACCGTTAGACTTTTTCCTGTGGGGATATGTGAAGTCTAAAGCTTATGCGGACAAACACGCTTCGTTTCAGGCCTTGGAGGAAAGCCAACATTTGATAGAAATAATCTTCAAAAAACAAATGCCAAATGATTCCCCAATTAATTTGAATTTTCTGTTTTTTTTTTTTTTTTTTCTTTAAAAAAAATAGGGAACCTCGAAATTGATCAAGCTTTAATACCGATAGATAGCAGATACTTCCCTATAGAATAGTGTCTAATAAAGACTCGTTTTCATATAATAGTGTCAGATAAAGATCCAAATAGTGTCCCATAAGTACATATGTCTACAAACAACAAATCGCAAACATGTTAAGTTTAATGCCTAAATAAATTCATAATGTCCATAAACATTTACAAAATAGATCAAATTTCTTAAAGTTTGACGCCAAATGATTTTTGATACTTTATTATTTATAGTATTATTTAATAACAAACTAATTTTATAACAAATTTAAATTAATTTAACTCTAAAGAAAACTATAACAATTTGTTAGACAAACAATTATTCAAACTAAAAATTATCAATGACGTTTGCTAATAAATCCATAAATCAACAAATAATTGAGTATTTGTAAGCAAAACATTCAAAACCAACATTAATAGAACTTTTGTTTAAACAATATAATGCATAAACCATAGACTCACATTCTGATAAATTGGCCATTTTTTCTAGATACTGTATTATGGTTGTTTATTTAACAAATTATTGATTGCCAATAGAATTTAAACAAAACAACAAAAGCTATAAAGAAAAAACAAACAAATACAAAACAATTGAACAATTTCATTATTTATTTAGGACTGAAAAATAATTGAAAATTTCTTAACAAAATAAACTTGAAATTTCTGAGGATTAGGGAGCTGCGCTTAGCAGCCATATTCAAATGTCGATATGTATCGTTGCCACTAGCCAACCGTTTGATCAAATCGTCTAGTCTAACCCACCAACCAATTTAACAATTTCAACAGCCAATCAACAGTAAAAAGCTAAAAGTTTAATTTTTGTTTGTTACTTTAACGTGACACGCATGCGAATCGCTGTGTGTAAGTGTCTTGATAGACACATTTTAGGTGATTTCATATTGATCATGAAGCGAAATGAACAAACAATAAACAACGAAAAGTATATGGGGAATATGGTAACAGATATTGAAAGGAATTGTATGTTTACATATTTATGTATACTTTGCTAACATTCAAATAAGCTGCCTAGAACACTAAGTTATACTTTATATTCTAAAGGTGCGGTTGGCAAATATTTACTCAACAAAGCGTAACCACTTGTTTTAACACAAATTTGTTTGACGTTGTTTACTCTTACAAGAGTTTTGCTAGATCAAACAGCATCAAATAAATTAAAACTAAATATTTGTTGTGATTTGGCCTAAATAAGAAAAGGGTTTTTAAATAAATAAACGCGTTCAAATATTTGTTATTTAGTGGTTACGATTTTTCAGCAAATATTTGCCAAGTGTGACCGTACCTTAGGATATATTTTGGACACTTAGATGACTTTATAACAGTGATCGGTATCAATAGCTAACGGGGGACGAAATATCAGTGCACAACGCAAGGTTGTAGCAAACAAAAAATTAAGAAACAAAAACTTACTCAAAGGAGATGTTTTTGGAAATTGGAAATTAAGCATCCAAATCAAATAGTGGTTTAATGCAGGAAACTCCTGTTGGCGCTTGCAGAAAATAATTATTAATATGAAAATAATAAATTCTGAGTATGAAAAGAAGAGAAGTTCCTCGAAACTAATTTTAAAAAAGTCATTTAACTCCTTTACTTCCCTGACCCGTTTGAAAACGAAGCACACACGCAAAACACTAAAATAAATAGACAGCCAGCTCTAAACAGACGACAATCCAGTCAAATCATACTTGAAGTGAATTTTTTTTAAAGTTTTTTTTTTGACGGCAATTTGTCAGCGTTTTTTTCCGTAAAATTTTAAGGTTGCTCAAAAACGATCACTGGAGAATTCGGACATTTTGTGGTGGATTGTTTGGCCGTGATGATGGCGGTGTTGGTGGCTGTAAATGTAGTGTGTCATACATGACTAAATTTTTAAATGGTTATTTGATATAAACAAATTTACAATTGTTAATTTATTTTAATTTAGAGTTTTTGCGTCTTTTGTTTGTTTTGAGTTTTGTTGAGTAGTAGGAAAGTTAATTTTTAAAGTTAGTGATGTTTAAAGGAAACGTAAAGTGTAGATTTGACAATTTTTATCGAAATAAAATAAAGAATTGGAAGCAAATAGAAGCTGGGCGGCAAATAACACATGAATGCAATGTCTTGTGTATGTAAATGTTGCTACAAATACATTTTTAGGTCCAGCTTGTCAAATAATTTGTTCAAAATTTATTCGGAACTATTTTGTTATTATTTAAAATTCCTGAATTAATCGACAAGTCGCAATGAAGTCATGTCGTGCAAAGACAATATCGTACAGAATTCAGTAACAATACAATCCTGTTGAAGCAATGTCATTTTTAGCAAAAATCACCAAATGCAACTAATGCTCAAGTACTATGAATTCTTGCACAAACATTGTCAAGTCATGTCGTGCACTTTTACATGGCTTGGCAGGACATACGAAAACAATATCGAACAGAATTCAGTAACAATACGATATTGTTGAAACATTGTCAGGACATGTTGGGCATTACAGTTGAATTACATATATTCATGCAACATGTTCGTATCATACACAAAACCACTTAATGTAGATAATGCTCAAGTATTCCTCAGTTTGACTACAAGTCACAATGAATTCGTGCACAAACATTGTCAAGCTATGTCGTACACTTTAAATATGCCGAAAACAATATCGAACAGAACTCAGTCACATGCGTTCTTGCCCCCAAAAGTTGTCAGATTTTGTACTGTTATTTAAGATACGGTCACACTTAGCAAATATTTACTCAAAGAAGCGTAACAAGATATAACAGCATCAAATAAAACTAAATATTTGTTATGTCTTTTTCTAAATAAACGAAGTTTTTCTTAAATAAATAAACGAGTTTAAATAGATGTTATTTATTGGTTATGTCTTTTTTTGCAAATATTTGCCAAGTGTGACCGTACCTTAAGTCTTATATTTATAGTACGTTATAAACAATTTTATCAGGAGCATAAACAAATTAAATTACAAATTACGTTTTTTTTTTGTTTGTCAAGGAATGGTCAGAAAAAAGTTTTTCCAATAAAGGATAATGCGAGAAATGAAAGACGCCTGCACATTCTTTATAGCCTTAGGTGCCGCCTTTGTAAAGTGAAATAAATAAAAGCTGTTTCTCAACACACTTGGCCTTGACACGCTAAAAAGTGAAAATGGGTATTTAAATACACAACCGTCTATAATGAGTTCTAAAATTAACTATTTTTTCTATATTGAAATAATTCTTTTGGCGAATTTATGTTTTTTAAATTTATTTAAAGAAAATTAGAGGTTATTTGGACTTTGAAATTTTAGATCTATCTGGTGTGACACCTTTATGATAATCCAGAAATCATGGTGCTATATTTATATTTCTTCCCTGAAGATGATCAACAAAGTTGGTCGAAATATTGGAAATTAATAAGAGATAACAAAAATTAAAAACGAACAAGAGTTTTTATATTTTTAATAAAAGAGACCTCAAGCCGAATTAATAAAGTAAAAAAGATTTTTAAAAACAAAATTGTTAAAAATATTTAAAAAAGTATATCGTTAAAGACGGTTGAGTATTCAAATACCCATGTCCTATCTCAGGAATGGGGAGAGATATATTTTTTTTTTTTACACCAATCAACTGCTATGAACCTCCAGGTAAAATTCTGAAAGTATCATCTTAATCGTATGATATTAAATGAGAAAAATAGTTTTTGTCTCAAAAAAAAAAAAAAAAAAAAAAAGAGAATTTGGTAACAAAAACATTAATAAAACAAACAAATGATAGAAAATTTTAATAATTCAGAAAATCGTCACTTTCAATGATAAAATCGTCAAATCGTCACTCTGCAATTTTTAAAACAAAAAATCATCAAAATGACGATAAATCGTCAAATCTGGCAGCTATGCTCGTATGATCAAAAATTCAACACTTGAAAGAACAAACTGCAGCTAGTAGTCTTTAAGAAAGAGCACAACAGGAAGTTTGAGCTGCAATGACTCAACCTGACAATCAGTGCTGCCAACTTTTTTTGGAGAAATCGTCAATTT
Source organism: Bellardia bayeri (assembly GCA_950370525.1). Lineage (NCBI taxonomy): Eukaryota > Metazoa > Arthropoda > Insecta > Diptera > Calliphoridae > Bellardia > Bellardia bayeri. Next base: position 76,097,886 of record OX493267.1, read on the forward strand.
AAAAAAAAATCGTCAAGTTAAAAAGCAAAAAATCGTCAAGACAAACATACGTTAAAAATACCAAAAACATTTTTTTTATTAACTTTGTAAATATTTTATTTTATTTACATCTAAATAAAGTTATTATTTAATAAAAAAAATAATTAATTTAATTTTCCTTGTAATGTTGAAGAATTCAAAGCATTTCTGGTTTTTGTTTTATTTAAATTTACAATATTAAAAATTCTTTTAACGTTGGCCGACGAATGAGAAACAAATTGTATTAAAATTGGGAAGGCCTTTGCATTATTGACTCTCTTTAAATTAGAAACATTTTTCCAAAATGCCAATGTTTCAAGTTCGGTGAATTTCATATTACGTAATTATCGAACTTCATTATCAAGTTCTTGACTTTCTTTTCCATTTAATAAATTTGGAAAAAGTTTGGCCAATTGTAAAATTGAATCATTTTTTTGTTTAAAGCTACGTTTGGTTCAATGGAGTTTAATAGCTCTAAAAGTTTATCGCCAAAATCAAAACGTTTTAAAATTTGTGAAACCAATTCAATATAAAATTGGACGCAGAATTCAACAAATATATTATATTGACTATATTCAATATTTAAACTAGATTGGTTCTACTTCACGTAAATGCCAAGATACACTTCATCTTTATTTAAAAATATGTCTTCGTTATTAAAACTTTGGATTTCAAAATTAACCAAATACTCTTCTACAAAAAAATGTCCGGTACAGATAGTCGTGTACTACACACTCTTCAACCGCTCGCCACAAACTTCGTTTGTCTGCCTTTCAATTTCTACATTGCAAAAGGGGACTTACAAAATTTGAATTTTAGGAAAAAAGGTTACCATATGTTTTGCTTTTAAAAAATCGTCATTTTTGTTCGCGGGAAAAATGAAAAGTCGTCAATCGTCATTTCAATAAATTTGACTTAAAAATGACGATAAATCGTCAAAGTTGGCAGCGCTGCTGACAATATGTTTGAGTTGCGACAACAATATAGAAAAAATCGTTTTGTGTGCGAAATATTTTTGTATATAAATATCTGATTCAATATAACTATATGTTTATATGTATCTATATACAAAAAATCTGAGCAACGTAATATGAACTTGTTTTTTTTTTTTTTTTATTTCTATTTTCATGTTTGATATTCTAACATTTAACACACAAAACACAACACAACTAGCAATGAAACGAAATGAAAAAAGTAATTAAACACCTATTGACGTGTTTATTTAACCATTTAACATTTTTGACTCTGTTCGCGTACATTTGTGCATAAAATATTTTACTGTTGCTATTGCTTTTGTAAACATTAACTAAAAGGCCAACATTTGTTAGTTGTGTTTATTTTTTGTTTCTTTGGCTTAAAATTGAGTTGTTACCAAATCAAACTTATCGCCTGTATTTAACGCTTTAACATTTTTTTTTTCAAAACAATTTCTAGGTTTAGACAACAACTGAACGGACGTAAGGAAGGAGAGACAGACAAAGAGCTACAATTCAAATAATTGTTAATTCTTTTCAAATTGCTTTAAATTTTTGTTTTCAATTGCTGCTTAATTGTCTAGCAATTGTAGTTTTATTAATTGTTCAATATTTATTTTTGTATGCTGGATAATTTTAACTATTTTTGATGGTTATTAAAACTAAATTAAAAAATAAATAAATTTAATAATTTCTGTTTTTATGAGTCATTAGGTTATTAAAGCTAGTATTAGATAGATACAGCATGAAATAAATACTCTGTGGGAAATTGGCAATCAATAGAAGCTAATCATGGTCTTATAACATTAAAAATTCAAAATGTTGGAGACAGACACGATCAAATAGGTATAAACTAAAAATAATTTCTATTTGGAAGAGTATTAACTAAAACGCTATCATAATATTACACTTAGTCCCGGATCACACAATGTAACTTTTGCTGCTCAACTTTTGAGTTTTTGGGTGAGAGGGGGAAAAAAGAGAGAAAGAGAGAGGGGACCACTCTTCTTTCCCCTATCACCAACAAACTCAAAAGTTGCATTGTGTGATCCGGGACTTACATAAGTTATTTTTGCTACAAATGTAAGTCCGGTTTCACACTCTTCAATTCTGACTCTTCAAGGCAAGTATTTATGGATGAGAAGGGAAAAGAGAATAAAAGGGGTACAAACTTGATGGTACTAGACAATTATCTTATTTCCTTTGGTTTTTTTTCTTTCATGTATATTGATTTGCTTGAAAAGTACGAAAATTAAATTGACGAGTGCAAGTATAATGACAACTTCAAAAGAGAATTGTACAAATGCTAGTCAGCTAAAACTAAAGTGTGTGAAACAGCACTAAGTGCTTTTCGTGTTGGTAGCCTAGTGGCATGTTCCGTTTCTTTCAATGAGACAGTATTTTTACTGTTATGATATTTTGTCAAAGTTTATCTGGTTGCTTTAACTTCACACTTACATTATGCTAACAATAAGTATATATGTTGTATACCTATCAAACAAAGTGGCTTTAAAAAGCAACAAGTGTTTTACGAAACATTGTCAAGTCATGCCATGTTCTTCAAACAGGCACACCAAGCCATACAAAGCCAATGTAAACACCGCAAGTTACTGAACTTATCTGTAAAAGTTGTAAAAGTAAAAAATCTAAACAGAAAAAATCGATTAAAACTCTAAAGCTTCGTGTAAAAAGTCACACGTGTGTTACCAAACATTGTCAAGTCCTCAAAAATGCACAACATATAAGATTTCATCAAAACATTGATACAATTTTTTACTTGAAATTTCTTCGCTGTTCACATAGCACAATTTAATTGCTTAACTCGCTCGTATTTTTATTTGAGAGTATACACACATTTTTATACACATATGTCATACGAATAAGAGAGTAACACGAATTGCTAGTACAATCAAGTGCGTACTCGTCTTATCTTCCTCTCACCCTGATGGCTAAAAGGTAATCAACTTAGCTTAAATAATTGCTTCGTGTAAATTGGGACATAATGTAATAACATGACATAATATTATGTCATACGAATAAGAGAGTAACACGAATTGCTAGTACAATCAAGTGTGTACTCGTCTTATCTTCCTCTCACTCTGTTGTCTAAAAGGTAATCAGCTTAGCTTAAAGAATTGCTTCGTGTAAATTGGGACATACTGTAATAACATGCAAATTTTGTCATTTCACTTGTTAATGAATTACATACGCTCTAAATTCACTATGAAACTGATGGTTCTGCAAAAGCTGCATTTCGTAAAATTCGTGATATTTTCATACAAAATAATCGTTCTTCTGAGATTGCTATTAAGAAGCTGGTTGATAAAATTGCCCCATTTGGGCTTGAGAAAATCCGAGAGGAATTGTTGATAAGCGTTTGCATGATGAACGTGTCATTGTGTGCAACGCAATGTGGTCTAGAGACTTGATTGGGACATTTGCTTGTTAGAAAATATCAAACTAGTCGGAAAAAGTCATCTTTGCTTATATTTCGAAAGTAAGTATTTTATTTTGTTATTTTTAAATTATTTTAGTTAGCTTTGTTTTGTTGTTTTAATTGTGACAAATTAATAGCTCAATTGGAATTTAATGCTGTTAGTGAAATGATCGTGGAAAAATAACAAAAAGAAATTTTAGTTAGAATATTTTATTAAAAATGTTTTGTTTAGCAAAAAATTACATTTTGCAAATATGCTTTTTTAATTTGATACTTTTGTATAGAAGTTTAAAATGGAAGTACATACATACATAAATCGGAGTAAATTCATGGGATTTGTGTTATTGTGATCTAGGACCGCCTTCGATATCGAGTAAAATTTATCGTAATTTTCTTATTTGAGATTATGGCATTCGATATCGAGCAAGAAATTTAGGACATTTTATCATAATTTCGATATCGAAATCATTTTTCAATACGATAGCTCATTCGATCACGAATACGGTAATTTGGCCCCTGTATTTTATGTTCAATAAATTTGCTGCCGGTTTTTGCCCAAACGATTTTTATTTCGTTTACAGTTTAAAATGACTGTTACTAGGAGGCTTGGTACAATGAAAAGCAATAAAATAAAAAAATTCAAGCTGTAATAGATCAGCTTCTTTGAAAAGAACGTGCTTCGAGAAAAAGATAAAGAGAGATATTTGAAAGAAATAAAATATTTTGCAAAGAAGTTTTTATATATTTTGAAAAAAAAGTGGGCGCAAACAAAGCTCACTTTTATTAACAAAATCTTAAATATTATAAAACAACATATATTAGTTTTTGTTAAACAGTTTATGATTTAGCAAGTGAAACATTAATTTTTATTTAACTTAAAACACACATAATTTCTAAAAACAGTTACATAGTTAGAAATTAAGAAATAAATACTAAAAATTATATTTGTTTCGATTCGTTATCTTCACTGAAAATGATAATGTATATAACAAATAACAATCCTTACGCTTCCTACATAAGAAATAGCTTGATTCATAAGGATAACAATGTAACATTTATTTTGAAAAACACTGAAGGACCATGGTTTTATTTATAACTTAGGACAACATCGTCGTTCCGTTGCAATGACGGATAAATATAAAAATATTAATATAAAAATATAAAGTATTCAGCTGTATAATTTTTTAAATGTTCTGAAAGCTATAAGAAATATTTGTATGTTACAAAACAGATTTCACCTGGCCCCCATACAAAAGTCCTCCCGAAATAGGAGTTTAACCATCATAAATGACTGAATTATGCAAACATCCACACAAGTTTCACCACAAATGAGTAGCAAATGAAGCCAAATTACATCTACAAATTTTATGGAGATCGGTCCATAATTAGTCGTAGCTCCCATATAAGGCCCACTTCCGAAAATCACTTTAAAGAGCACAAGTCTTTTAAAAATGTTGTTATGCAAATAATATTGAACACGAATATGTTTCTTATATATTTAAATAATATGGTAGAATAATATGATGATCGGTCCATAAATAATCAAAACTCCCATATATAGTAAGACCCTCTCCGTTATTCACTTTAACCTCCATAAATCTTTTAAAAGTAATCTTATTTAGATAAAGTTTAACACCCAGATTTGTTTCCTTTTATTTTTTTAACATTGAATTTTAATAGGAAAAATGTGAAAAGGGAACAAAATTCATGTTTAATTTTTATTTACGATAGGGGTGAATAATTATATTCACGAAAGTCATGGTTGTAAACAGGTCCCATATAGCGCCCATTTCCGAAAAACTGGGTGTGGGGTATTATATAGTCGGGGTTAACCGACTATACTTCTTTACTTGCTTAAAACTAAATTAAAATTTTTGCGAAATTTTCTAAAACAATCTAACACAAAGAGATATTTGTTTTATTTTTATCATATTTTCTAAGAACTTTTTTTTGCTTTTTTGAAAAAAAAAACATATTCATTCACTTAAACTTTTTCAAAAATTTAAAATTTCTTCAATGACTGACTGTTGATGTAAACACTAAATGATATTTAACAAATTTTATTTCTTAATAAATGTTTAAATAAATAAACAATTAATTGAAATTTGATTGAAATTGAGCATTAAATGGTTTAAATCAAATAACAAATCAACGTTTGCAACAACAGATCCAAGAAAAATAAACAAAATGAAAAAAATATTGAAAACAAAACATTAAATTATTGTGAGTGTTTGATTGAGGAAATATGTACGTATGTATTTGTACATACATACATATCTATGTACATATATAGAACACACATATAAACTGTAACAATTCCATACAAAATTATGATGTTTTTAAAACTGCTGATGATCGAAATGGAAGACTTAATAAAAACAAAATTCACACAAATCAGTAGTAAAACAATGTATAACAAAAATAACACCAAAACATAAATAGAATGGAAATTATTTCAAATCTATTTATTTGCTGCAATGCTCCTCTATTTACTATTTCTAGTCATAGTTCAAATTAAAACACAAGACAAAGACATTAAACATGTGAAATGTAAAAGTATTTGAGGGAGAAACAAACAAGAAGCTTTGAAATGTTTTCATCATATGCCTGATTTTTTTTTTGTTGAATTTCTTTTGTAGACAGCAAATCAGCATTATTTCGCTTATTTAAATATTTATTTAAATTGATTTTCATATGTATATAAATTGTATGTTAGCTAATAATGTTCAAAGTTCAAATTAAATAATAAAATTTTACATTTAGCATTTAATTAATCACATAAAGAGCATGATAATAGTGGTCACAGTGGCAACTAAAATTGGTAGCATAAAAAAGACGATTCTCTATTGATTTGAAACACAATTAGGATACTCATGATATTGTTTAAAAATGCCGTGTGTGCAATTGGGCAATCTTGCGAGACTTGTTTTATGAAGGCCTTTTTTAAGTTTTGTGCAATCTAACAACATCAGCTTGTGAGAAATGTCAATTCAAAAATAAATAAAATAAACTTAATATTTTTGTTTAAAAAATATGTATATTCATTTTTAAAAATGCCTAAAGAAAGCTAAAAGACTAAAATACTCAGACTATTTTAAGAACTCACCGTTTGTGGTATTTTTTTTTTTTTTTTGGTAAAAATGATGATAAGCATGTCACTCACTATGTTACTTTTCTTTTTTTTTTTTTTTTTTGGCGATTTTCGAAAATTTCACTTATGTTCCTGCAGCTGGAAAATATTTTCGCTATGCCATGCCAATTGTTTATCATTCAGTACCGAAATCACACAATTTTCTTTTTCAAATGTCTTTTTTTTTTCGGAAGATAATAAAAATCAGCTGTTGAATTAAATGCACAATTTAGCAACGCAAGTTTACGAGCCAAAATTGTTGGGCAAATTAACGAATTTTACATGTAATTTTTGACAATTCATTTACGAGGGCGCAAAAATGCACAGTTTGCGAGACTTTTTAAAAATATCATGAAGACGCTTAATAAAATAAATTAGTACAAATATTATATGTAGAATGTCATAACTATTAGTACAATATATGTATGAATACAAAACAAATAATCTTTGGATGATTTCTTATGCACTGACTAAGATATACTGATGATTTCGAGATCGACAGCCAAAACTGACTTAGACAACACTTAAGGTACGGTCAGAGGTCAGAAGGCCGGTGTGATGTTGTCCCCACACCATCAGCCAGAGACCAATGCGGTTCATTGTGATAAGGTACGGTCACACTTGGCAAATATTTGCCGAAAAGACGTAAGCACTAAATAAAATATATTTGAACTCGTTTAATTATTAAAAAAAAAACTTCGTTTATTTAGGACAAGACACAACAAATATTAAGTCTAATGCTGTTTGATCTTACAAAACTCTTGCAAGAGTAAAGAACGTCAATCAAATTTGTGCTAAAACAAGTGGTTACGCTTTTTTGAGTAAATATTTACCATGTGTGGTTCATACCTTTAGTCATGATTTTAAACACTTAAGAAACTATAGCTGGAAAAATCATTTATCAAAAATGTCCCCATTATAACCACCGTCTATCATTTGAGAAAGCATCTAAATATTTAGGTTAACCAAATAACAACTGTGTGGCCCAAAATAATAACAACAGCAACAGCAATAACAAAACACAAAAACCCTTTCAAAGAGCAGCCAAAAAATAATGGCCAGTTCATAAATAAACAGATGCAGACATAAAATAAACTAAATAGTTTTTTTTTCTCTACTTCATCTTCCGAGTCGACCATATAGTTGATGTTTGGGAGAGTGTGTTCTGATTGCTATTTGAATTGGAATTTTTTTTTTTGTTGGATTTTCTGCTTTGGAGCAGACCACCAACATGTCGGATTACACGTTGCGGAACATGATCATACACAGAAACATAAACAATAACAACAACAAATAATTTAAATCGACCTAAAAGTAAATACTCGTACGGGCAGCATAAAATTGTTGTTTATTTTGAAAGCGTCATCACCAACATCATCAACAACAACATCATTATCATGAGCAACAACATGTTGTACCACTAATATTTATTTCTGATACGAATTTCATAACTGCAGGGCTAAAGAATTTTCTTTGTAGAACCACACACTGATATTGTTGATGCTGTTGCTGCTGCACAGTGGGACAGAAGGTTCTTGGAAGGTTAAAATTAGTTCTAGGTTAAGTTCTAAAATCAGTTTTAGGATCTGTTGTAGGTTTAGTTCTAGATTGATGTTTAATTATACTTTAGTTCTATGATCAGTTCTAGTTCACACATACATAGTTTTCTATAAAAAACTGATTACAAACAAAGTTTTCTATAGAAAACTGTTCCCAAAAAAAGTTTTCTATATGAAACTATTCCCAAACAAAGTTTTCTATAGGAATCTGTTCCAAAACAAAGTTTTCCATATAAAACTGTTCCCAAACAAAGTTTTTGAAAGGAATCTGTTCCAAAACAAACTTTTCCAAAGAAAACTGAACCAAACTAAGCTTTCTATAGAAGACTGTTCCCAAACAAAGTTTTTTCAAGCAATATATTGCAAAACAAAGTTGTTCATAGTAGAAAACTGTTCCCAAACAAAGTTTTTTAAATGAATCTGTTCCAAAACAAAGTTTTCCATAGAAAACTGTTCCCAAACAAAGTTTTTTAAAGGAATCTGTTCCAAAACAAAGTTTTTCATAGAAAACTGTTCCCAAACAAAGTTTTTAAATGAATCCGTTCCAAAACAAAGTTTTCCATCGAAAACTGTTCCCAAACAAAGTTGTTTAAAGGAATCTGTTCCAAAACGAAGTTTTTCAAAGAAAACTGTTCCCAAACAAAGTAAAAATTCAATAGAATATTGAAAAATGTTTTCAAACAAAGTGTTCCATAGAACTTTGACGTGTGTATAATATCTTCTCGCAAACTAAATCACTGTGCTGCGCTGCTGCTAAAAGCAATATTGCCGATATTTACTCATACCAACAAGTGTGGGTTGGCTGCCACACATGTGGTTAATTTGTGCTGTGTTTTGCCAGTCAGTCAGTCAAGCCCTCGAGCCCGCCATAGTCAGAGCATAAACATTTAGAGAAATTATATGCTGCGTTTTTTTGTAGTCTAATGATTTTAGATCTTGTACTTTTCGAAATTTTTTTTCTCTCAGTTTTATTATTATTTTTTGGGTTTGGTCTGTTGATTATCAATTTTAGATACTTTATGTTGTTCCTAATTAAATATCAGATTGTTTCGTTTGTATAAAATGTTGTTGTTATTTTTAGTCGTACATAATTTTAATAGTTTGTGTGGTGCATGTGTTAACGATTTGTGTCAGTTCACATCTTTTAACACTAATTGCTAACAAAGTGCGTAAAACCGTATTAAATGATACACGTTGAGGGGCAAGTAAAAATTCAGTCGCAAAAGACTATTCCAATAAAGTCTGGTGAGCTAAGAACACATAGGCATTTAAAAAGTGTGTACATAGAGGAATTCATGAAAGAATGAGTGCCTGAAATGAATGGTAGATGGTGATCGTATTTGCCACAGGTGTTGTGTAGGTGTGTTTTATTATTGGTTGGAAAATAAATACAGTTCCTATTAAGTTCTTAGTCAAATATTAGTTTATGTTAAATATAACACTTGTAATTTGTTTGCTGAATAGAACGAAACTTTCATTTTATACTGCAACAAAAAAGCTACAGCTGACGGTTTACTTCACAATTAATGCTTAATACTTTTTCCCCTAACCAATATAATGCTGTTAGTGCTTAAAATTTTCATAATCATTTAAATTCAGACTCACAGACATTCGAAATTTTAAATTTCAAAACATGTGTGTGCCGTGGTATTGTTTATTCAGTCATTCATTCATATATTCATTCACTCATTGATTCAATTTAGTCGCTCACTTAATCATTTTTATGCCCATTCTTAGAAAAGCGATCGTATCAGTGGGTCATGTGGACAAGATCATTGAAGTGTATAAACTGGGTTAAATGTGTATTTGATATCAATTAAATATTCATTTCAATGAACTTCGTATTTAGCATGTATTTTTTAAAAGCATTGTTAGCTGCATTGGATATTTATCCAGTTGCAGCACATTGAAACATGGATAAAGATTTTAAAAGTTCCCAGTAGGAAATTGGCTTCGTTACTTTTACGATTATGTGGGTTTATGTCACACAACATATGTCATAAAAGCATCACATGGCAGGCATGTCATTTAGCTAAGCAATGTCGAACTATGAGAAGCGTGACTCTTTTCATGATATGACAATATTAAAAAAATGCTGCAATCTTGCCTTGTATGTCATGTTGCCCTGCATGTTCAAAGAATAGGAAGAGTTAAAAAGATACTTTCATTTACTTGTGTTGTGTTCGGCTATAACTTCGTATGTCATGCATTGCAGGTTTGAAAAGCACGGTGTGATTTGTGATTCAACATTTATTTTTCTGTCAATTTTCCTATATTTATTTATTTCCTGTCTTAATGCTTATTTAACTGCCCTCTACTGTCAATTGAATATCAAATACCTGAAAATCTTGTTCAACTTTGCAATTTGCTGGCACTGTTGATATAACTCATCAAAAAATTATTAAAAACATATTTAAACAATAATATCATTTAATCAAAATAAAAAATTCAATACTACTTTGCTAAGGCATCATATGGAACATATTAAAATCATTTGGCATTATGATCATTTGCCATGTTCGACAAATTTGGCGCTGTGTTTGCACAGATGTTCTTTATTTAATAAAAAGCACGTGTGACTGCAAAATGTACAAATAGTTGTTGTAGACGAAATGTGAGAAAAAAAACAAAATTTAAGAAAAAAAAAATAAAATAACAAGGCGGCATCCGATGACCATAAATAACAGCTACAGAGCTTACGCAGAATGTAGTCTTTTTGCCATAAACAAAAAAAGTTTCAAAAATCATAGCAAAGTTATGTTATAATTTTGAAATATGTTGCCCTAAGGCGAAACTCTGAAACGTATGAGAAACATGACAATAGCTCTACATTATCAGTATATAGAATATTATTTGGATTATTAAGAAGTGTTTAAGACACTGTTTAAGGATCATCAATATGCTAATTGTTTACAGTCATAAATAATTCGTTTTATCAGTGACTTCGTTCACGATATCGGATCTTATACTAAATTTAGACATACAGTGGGGAGCAGAAATGAGTACATGTTAGTACTTTGTGCACTTGTTATTGCATAAACAACTAATAAAGAAAATGAAAATATGTTTTTGTCATTTAGTTTAAAACTAAAAGTATCAATTTCTAAGAAAAAAGACATAAAAAATTAAATTTTACACCATTTGAAAACATTAGGGTATGATAATATTTTTAATCACCCCTATCGTGAATAAAAATTTCATATGAAATTTGTTCCCTTTTCACATTTTCCTATTAAAATTCAATGTTAAAAAATAAAAGGGAACAAATTTAATGTTGAATTTTAATTCACGATAGGGGTGAATACTTAGTCCAAATCTTGTTATTTTGTAAAACACTTTTTAAACATATTGGCATACTTCGCACCAATTTTTCAATTACAGTGCACTCGCGAAAAAATGAACACCTCAAAATATGAACACTTTTTCTCTCTGCCATTGACTACTTCAAAATATAAACTTTTATGTTTTTTTTTATTTTAAAACGGATTTCAAATACATAATATGCATAAAAATTAGGGGAAACTCCGAGCTATTAACATTTGTATGCCAAATGTCTATGGTTGACACATTTTGAAATTGCATTTTTCTCTTCTATTCCAAATACTGTGGACTTTGTCACTCCATATAACTTCATATTTTTTCCTTTAAAGTTGGAAATTTATGCTTTTGCGTCTGCGTCCATGTAAAGACTAATGCTTGGTTTTCACTATGTAATTTTTGTTGTCAAATTGTCTAAATTCTTGGCAATTGTATGAAAACGGGTTGTCTATGGCGCCTAATGAGATTGCAGCATACGCTCTCATTCGCGATGAACTCGCTGTTTTTATTTTGCGAAAATTATTTTTTGTTTTATTTTTTACTGTCTTGTATTGTAAGTTATTTTGTTAAGCATTACCCCCAAAATAAAAGACAAAATATTTTTAAAATTTGTATATTATTTTTTTTAATGCAGTGAAGAGTGCAGAAGGCTTAAACTTGTACCAATTTGTGCTCTCCACTGTATATTTTTATGAACTATCGAATCTCGTGATTGTATGGTGCGCTGGTGGTCTTAAGGCTTTTTGTATATTCGACTGCAGATCTCGAAACGATAAATGCATAAAACACAAGCTTTAATTAACATTTTGAGCAAAATATATTATCTATTGTACCCGAAGATAAATAGTTATAGTTAGAAATTACTATAGCGAAGGAAATCATATTTACATTGAAAACGATATCGTAAAAGTGGTACTTTAGCTCGTAACTACTATCACTTTCAATGCGAAAATGACTGTTACTATTATCATAACCAAAGCTAGTAGAAATACGAGTACATAGTAAAAAGGTAAATGAACAAAGTAATATATTTTAACTTTTTAAACTCTAAAAACTCACATTTTAATGTGTAATTTTTTTATGTTTATCTCCTATAAACAACTGTATTGACTACACTGTTTTTACAATAAAATATTGTTATACTGTCCACAGTATTGCCAGCAAGGCAATTATATGTATGTTCATAATACAATTAAAATGGCAACACTATATTGTATGTCAGCTGTTTATGCCAAATAATGTACTTTGCCATTTAATTGTTAAAATTGTATTTAGATATAAAGTAACAAATGTTGACGAAATATTGAAAATTTATAATTGCGAAATAAAATTAGTTAAGTGTAGCCTAAACTGTAATACCAAAAACATTTAAATATTCTACTTTTAATTTACTGACATGTCGAGGAAACATTTTTTTTATTTTTTGACTATTTGATCAAGCATATATTTCATGAAAGTATATATTATAATGTAAATATAGGGCAAATATATTTGATGTTTATTTTCCGCAGCAGTTTGATCAAATAAAAAACGCAAAATAAAATTCACTATATAATAAGAATATTAAATAAAATTTTGGTAAACATATTGGTTTCAAATATCCAAGAATTAGTTGTAATTTTCTAGGTATTTATATAGCAAGTGGTTCCACTAGGAAACTATTTTGTATGTCGTCAAATAATTTTGTTTGACGAAAATATTTTTGTTTTTTTCATTGTTTGCTGTAAATTGTATTTGTGATCAGATTCAGGCAATGAAATATTTGACGAAAAATATCAAATATTAGCCTAGTCTGACCGTACCTTTACAATAGAACTTCCAGTAAAAAAAAATCGCGTTTTTGAAAGCACTTAAGAGAAAAAGCGCTCTTTTGAAGCAGTAAATGCTTACGAATAAAATATACAAAAACTATGCTGTTTTAGTGCTGACAACGAAGAAAGTTTTAAAGCGAAAAAATAAAAATGAAATTATAGCCTACAGATTTACGTATGACAACGAAAGTCAATTACAAAACGAATATCGCGCTTCTCAGTTACTGTGAATTTTTCTTAAGCAAAAACATTCAGATAGAATTTGTTCTTTGATTGGTGTGCGCAAAGTGACGTAAAACACTTTAGGAAAATGCTTTATTTGCATGTTTAATTAGGTGAAAAGAAGCGCTTATTGTCAGCAGAAAGTAGTCCTCCAAACCGGGAACACATCATACAAAAATCATGCATCCCATCAGCAGGTTTAAAGCGATTTGAGGTATGAATTTGGCTCTTTTTGGAGCACATTTTTTACTGGGCTGGATGTCGGAATCTTTAACATTGCCCGAAAAAAGAGTCTTTGATATTTACTTTTTAATTATAACATTTCATTCAAATATTGACAGTGTTGTTCATTCAGAATCCTCTAATTTGAACCTTCTGGACCTACTCAACATTGCCACCAGTATCTTACGAATTACGACAAATTTAAAAATGTCTAAATGGATCACCATTTTTTTTCTATATTGTCTGAACATAAATTCCCTATAATTTTCGCTTGCTTTCTTTGTAACATGTAAAAGATGTTTAACGAAAATGTTAATGTACAGTGATCCTCATTAAGACAATTTTTAAAAATACGAAGTTGCTTTTTTAAAAATAAATATTTTTATCATACTCGTATTAATGATTAATTTGAAATACTGTAAATTGCTAATTATAAAATCGGCAACAAAATTTCACTAAATATTACCATAAATTTAAAAGAAAACTATTTTATATTTGATGGTAATGATAATGAAGATGAAGTTGGTGTTACTGCTGTACAGTAATCTGGCAAAGATCGTTAAATATCAACTTGTCGTTAAAGCATTTACAAACTCAGCGCTAAATACAATGAGAAGATTTCTCACTGAATGTGTTAAGTACTTTAAAAAGGATGCTAGTCGTCACAATTATGTTTAAAAGAAAGACGATAATGAAGACTATAATGCTGTAGTTGTTTTGTATCTATCTATCACTAGTGTATTGAAAATCAGCCTGTGGCACAGCATGATGCAACTTGCAGGAACATAATTATTAGAATACATGTATGTGTGTGTCTATTTACATGGCTATGATTGATGTTTGCAGCTGCATTTATAGAATTCTACACAAAAACCTAAAAAAAAAAATTAAAAGTTTTTCTATTTAGTAAAACTACAACTTTATGACGTACATCCTTAGCACACAGCCATTCAATCACTGCATCACTTACACAACTGTTGTCTATATATTTATGGTCATATTGATGATCTTGCCTTGTCGATCATCATCATCATCTGTTATGTGTTTTTCCCTCGCTTTCTTTGCATTATCAACACCCATCATCATCACCATCATAATTTTTATCCCAAACAACAATTGTCAGTTTCTTTATATTTAACATTTTTACTGGGACTGCAGTGTACAAACGATTTCTGTGGCACAGTTGTTGTTGCTGCATTTATCTCTGCTTTCGAGAATTTATAGTCTTTAAAATTTGTTTATTTTATTTATTGGCAAACTGCAAAAACTCTTTGATCTATTACACAGAAAACTTTCGAGACAAATAAGAAAAACATTGGCCTGGTGTTTTAATGAGAAATTTTCATACATATTTAATCCAGCAAACATTTGCTTAAAATTCAATAGAAAGAATAAGTTTCGGTTCAATGAAGCCTAATGAGACAGCAAAATGACTTTTCAATGACTTCTGCATAAAATTTTTCATTAGTTCGCAGCAGTTTTGTAATGGCTGATATATAATCTGATATAACCTATGTTTCATTACTATAATTACAAACAGTTTTTAAAAGGGTGCAACATTTATTAAAAATATCGTGAAAGATCTCTTTTTATCTAAAATATGGGAGACCACTTCAATAATTTAAGAGAGAATGCATTATGCGTTGTATTTTGTTAGTGTTTCATAACTATAATTACACTATTTGATAAACAAAGAACAATACTAAAAAAAAAACAAAAAATAATAACTGTTATTTATTTTTATTATGTTCAAGTTTACATGAAGCAATTCTTTAAGCTTAGCCTTTAGATTACCTTTTAGACATCGGTGTGAGGGGAAGATAAGACGAGTACACACTTGATTGTACTAGCAATTCGTGTTACTCTCTTATTCTTATTAAATATATGTATACAAATGTGTGTATGCTCTCACATAAAAATACGTGCGATTTAAGCAATTAATTGTGCTGTGTGAACAGCGAAGAAATATCAAGGAAACAATTGTTTCAATATTTTCACTAAAAACTGCTTCGTGTAAATTGGGACTATGACGTTTTCGTACATCAGTGATCTTAAAAAAGGTCAAATTTCAGTTTATATAAAAAGTGTTTTAGGTTTTCGAGCAATAGCCAAAAAAATAAACCGTTCACATGTTGTAGTAACGAATTTAGTAAATAATTATTATGGTAAAAATAAAAGTAGCGGCGACAAATAAAAAGCTTTCTGAACGAGACCATTGCAGAATTATAAACTGAGCCAGACTATTATTGAATGTGAGGTGAATTTGTCCCAATCAACCATACGTAGATTTCTAAAAAAAAATCCCAGACAATTACTCGACAAAAGCTGTTGTCTGTACCAAGGCCAGACTTATATTCGCTAAAGGAACTTAAAAACCAACTGGAAACAGACAAGTCGTTAATCTTTGTTAATTAGTTAATTAGAACTATTTCAATATACATAATTATTTGAGGTGATTTTTTGCTGATGTGAAAAAGTTTCATCCTGATGGTCCAAATGGTTTCAACAATCTACGTAGGCGGTTCTTTAAAGGGTTGGATAATTTTTTCTGATTTGGTGTTTCCAAGCACCAAAATTAAATCTTCTGATTTCACAGAATTACAATTACAATTTTTAGAAATACAACACAGCTATACCTGTACGAGTGTGTCGTCAAATAAAGGGATGGTTATTTTCGAAAAACATTAATGTACTTGAATTGCACATATGTTCTTCTGATCCGAAACCCATTTAAATGCTTGCAGATCAATATCTGAAGATATGTATAAGAATATATGTATGTGGTGAATAGTATGATTATTTAATTTCTGTGTATTTATAGTTATGAAACACTATATTTTTTTTTGTTAAATAATATTTTTGGGTTATTTCGCTGGATTGTTTCTCATATGTACTCGCACATGTTGATTAAACTGTTTTGCTTTTTATTTTTCTTACAAAATCGGGAAAAGTTTTATGTATTTAAAGTTATATAACTATATAAATTATATAATAATAAGGTCCAATTAACCTTTGAATGCTTAAACTTGTGTTAATTCAAATGTAATGAAAATTTATTTATATCAATCGTATCGTGAATAAAAAGTCCACATGAAATTTGTTCCCTTTTCACATTTTCCTATTAAAATTCAATGTTAAAAAAATAAAAGGGAACAAATGTAATGTGGAATTTTTATTCACGATAGGGGTGATTAAGGTTTTTTTCCAGGAAGAACTATTTGTTCCACAATGCATGACTGTTATGATCAATGATATTTCTTTAAAATTTTCAGCTATTTCCGATTAATCATCACATCAAGAGTAAATAAGGCTGACCTCAGGATGCATGCAAAATTTATTACTAGACACTGTGATCGCTCTAGGTAATGCTGCTGCCACTGTTTTTTATACGGTAGATACTGTGGGTTACTCTGTGTTTAACTTCCACTGAGTTTAGATAAATAAAAATCGTTAGAGAATGTTCTTAAGAAGATTTTGATACTTTGGGTCATGCTGCCTATGGCCTCTTTATACATAACTAAATGATATTAGACAGAAATTAAAAAATTTATGACATCTGATCTTAAATCAATGTTTAAAAATTTTTGACCCCAAAAGCATAAAATAATTAATTTGTGAAAATAAACACTTTCGATGACTAAGGGGCGCTGCAAAAAATGGCTCCCAAAAAAATTATAAAAGGCCCAAATTTTGCGGTTCCATTTCATTATGAAATTAAACCCTAATTTTTTTGATGAAAAGTTACCCCAAGGTTAATATTAAAGCTGGCCCCAAATGTTAAAGCATTTTTCATAACGAAAAATTGCCCCAAATATATAAATGAATTTTCAGTCCAAATTTTGTTTATAATTGCAGTTAGAAGTAAATAAAATAGTAACTAACAATTTCAAGACTTTATACATATTCAGTTTTTTTTTTTTGTATATTTTACAATAATAACGAATGAAATTTAGAAAAAAAAACAAAATTTTTTGGGGTCGTTTTTCATTCTACAATTTTGGGGTAATTTTTCATTTCTCTTAAAATGCAAAATTATCCCAAAGAAAAATGAAAAAAAGGTCCAACAATTTCAGGTTTTTGTAATCAGTTTTTAGGGTTATTTTGCATTTTTCCTGGGGTCTTTTTTCACAGCGCCGACTACGAGGTGTACAAGAATCCTTTCAGTTTTTTTTTAAATAAAACTGTTCACTGGGTTATTTATAGCTATGTATGCATGAGTTTGCAATTAGTAGGTTAGTGAGTTACACAGACACTGTTTCCTAATATTAAGAAGCATTTTTTCTTTGCATATTTTGTAGATGATCGTAAAACACAAATCAAATCGTGGTGGAACTTTGATGATTGTAAATTTAATGTAAATATTTTTATAACCTACTAAATTCATTTAAAAAGCTGATTATTAAAATTTTCTTTACAGATTGGTAGAGATCAGAAAATAATTTTTATATTAAAAAGTTTTGTTTTCATAGTATTTCATAATGGATTTTTGTTGAACATAATGATTAATAGTTGAATGGCACAAATGCTATGGGCTTGAGTTAAAGAAAATTCAATGAAAGAGTGAGTGAGTGACTTTCAAATTGTCCTTAAAAATTTGTAAACAGTCTCGGCTATTCATTGTACTTTCAATGAATACCAGATTATCTGATACTGCATCTGACATACAATGCCAAACCATTAAAGAGCCACAGGCTTGTTTTACTGTAGCACTAAGGTCCAGTGGAAGCCACTCACTATTTCTTTTTCTCCACAACTTGGCTCTTGATTTTGACCCAAAAATCTGAAATTAACTCTCATTGCTGAATATGTATTACATTATTCCAGAAAGATTGCGGAGAGGTTAAGTAAGCTTTTGCAAAGTCTTTAAGGTTTACTAGGTTTACTGAAGAAATATACGATTTTTTCTAGGCACTCTTCCATGAAGTCCATCATCATTCAGCCGTTTTCTAATTGTCGATGCGCTTACTGGGTCTCACCACGTGTCTTAGAAATGTCTTCAGCTATTTTGACTGCGCTAGACTTTAGAGTTTTCTCTGACCTCTATGACTATTTTGTGCACCTCATTATCACTTAGAGAGCGTGATCGACAGGTATGTTTTACAGTTTTGGTGTTTCACGTGGTACTTGGTTTCTTCAATAACTTCCTTACTCTGTACGTACAAAATTATTTCTAATTTTATTTATAATTGCATTAAAAAGTGATTAATGTACGATCTATACATAGTTTATTTTGTATATTAAATATAGACAGCATTTT
This sequence comes from Bellardia bayeri, assembly GCA_950370525.1. Lineage (NCBI taxonomy): Eukaryota > Metazoa > Arthropoda > Insecta > Diptera > Calliphoridae > Bellardia > Bellardia bayeri. The sequence goes on from OX493267.1 coordinate 76,116,834, forward strand.
CTCTATTGTAGGATCAAATTTATGACATATTTTTTAGTTAGAGTGAAAAAATAGACTTAAGATATTATTCTTCACAGAAATTATTGTTTGCTGTATACGAAATTTTTCCTCTGACTGCAAATATTATAAAATAGAACTTAGATAATTATTTAAAATGGAAAGTATTTTCGAGGATGGCTACAAACTTTTCCTCTGCATCATAATTCCATGCCGAACATTAGTGCCACTGCAAACATAATCAACCTCTCTTCTTTAATCATTTATGTATATTTTAACTTTTATTGAATTTGATTGAATATTAAGACTTATTTAAGTTTTGTACTCTTATTGTTATTGATTGTTTTGTTTTGTATGTTTTGTTTTCTTCCTGCTGAATGCAGGGTTTAGTGTTGCACTCCTGTCATTATTGCTTGCTGTGTTTTCATTTGTATGCTTTGTTTTCTTCGTGGTTGATTCAGGGTTTAGTGTTGCACTCTTATCATTATTGCTGGTTTTATTTTGCCTCAGTTGACAATAAAGAATCACATGAGACATGTGACATTAGTATTTTAATTAAATTTAATATTGTCTACAATATTATTTCATAATTATTATCACACGTAGCAAAGCTTTTGTGTTTATCAAAGTGTATTTTCTCCAGAGTATAATCAAAATTGTTTCGTAAATCTTTGCAAGCTGGAAAATATAGTTTAATAAAGGCATTTCAATATTAAAGTTTCGTGTTACTGCTGCTGCTCATAACTTACCAACTTTAAAGCCATAAATATATATTATCTTCAAAGATTTAGGAAACTTTGGACTATTTATGAATTTATCTAGAGCGACTTGTGTTAGTTCACCCTTGCAAATTAATTTCAGTTGCGGATTTTTAGCTACGAAATCAAGCCAGAAATCAATGGCCACTTCAAAAACTAACGAAGGAATTTTTACACATTTAATATTCTCAGAACATTTGAAGGCTTCTAAAGGAAATGATGTTGCATCTAGTTTATAACACAGTTCGTCGAGGGTAAACTCACTAAGGGAAACATGATTACTTAGCAGTTCAAGAATATATGACCAGGGAGATTTTATTGCCGGATAACGTATAGTTAAAGTACGCAACGAAGTCAATTGTAATAGCAGTGGGAGTGGTATAAAGCCTGACTTTATTTCTAGGTTGTGTAAATTGGAACATTTCATGGAGAGCGGTTTTGAGGCTGGTCCATATTCATCATGCCAGATCAGGGAATGTAAATTGTCATTGGCCTCATAAGCGCCTTTTAAATTAGCAGTTTTTAATGTTTCGATGTTTAAATATTGGATTTTTTTGGATATGGGAAAATCTTCAAAATAACCCCGGTAATTTGTCCACAATGAAGAAAATTTCAGCAAATTCATTTCGGTAAGAATTTGTCGCAGATTGGTGTGCGTTAAACCTTCACAGATTTGCAGGTTCAATTCTTCTACACTGCTTAACAAATGGAAGTTACTGACATTCTCAAATGTTGTAAAATTTATGGACAAGCTTTTTAATTTCTTACAGTTAGTGGCTAAAATATGCAAAGTAGCATCGTCTAGGCCATGGCCCACAATTTGTAGTGTTAAGTTTAGTAGATTTTCAAAATGACTTAAATATCTGGGAAAATTCGCACCCCATTTAGTTTTACAAAAGCTAGTGGCAACTTCCAATTCCTGTAAACGATTGTTCAGTTCTTTATTACAGAAATACATGTTTTCCAACGCTTCTATTTGGTATTTCAAAAACAAATGTTTAATGTTAGATTTACTGATCAGTTGGTAGAAATCTTTATAATTCAGCATCAGTTCTGTGCCATTTCCCATAAACAAATATTTCAATTGCTTCATTTCCAATAAAGTGTTTATAGCAAGATCTCGTGGCAATACAAACAAGTCATAATTTACATTGAAACAGTTGTAGATATATAATTTCTCCAAGCTTTTACAATGACTGATCACACTCTGTAATTCGGTTTCGTTTAAAATCATGTTATTGTAGCTCAGGGCTGTTAAATTTGGAAATTTACTGATTTGATTTAGCAAGCAAGAATTGCGTTTTTCTAAAACTTTTTTTATGTCTGCTGCAATTTCTGTTAGATCTACAGGACCACATTCAATTTTATGTAAATACTGTAAACTGAGTTCTTTTATTTCTGCACCATACAGGTTAACAAATTCTCTAAGTTCCGCTACACTTAAGGCCACAGTATTTAATTGTGTTCCATTTCTAACATAAAAATATGGTGGATCCTGAATAATAATAACTTTTTCATAATCAACTTTCCACAAATGGTTGCAGAATGCATATTTAAATTGTAAGGAAACTTGAGCTAATCTCAGTTGATTCTCAAAATCTAAATGTTGAAAAATCGTTTTCAATATTACACAGTTTGATGCGATTTTATCGATATCTTGGCAATTTACAGTGGCCATTATGGTCTTTGAAAAATATGCCTGCAGAAAATTGTCCAGCAAATTGTTTAGCTACAAGATTTTAGATTTAATTTTATATGCACTAAAATTTATCGTATCTGTAATTAGATGTTTTAACGTTAAGAGCTTTACAGCGACTAATGATCTTGAATATATGTATTTTGTAAGCTGTATGCGGTTACAGAACAGTAATCGATAGAATTTCAATTTCTCCATGATTTGTGGAACTCTACAATCTTCTTTAGCACTAAAGAACATGCATTGTAAGTTGTGTTTCAAATCTAAAAAAATTTAAATCAATAGAGATTGTTTTAAAGTATAAAGGCAACCAATTGCAACAGGCCACTTGTGTCCCTTTGTGCACAAAGGGACACATATCATAAATGCTGCGGCACCTAAAATCAGAATCTTTACATGTCCGTGTGCCTTACGGTGCCGCAATAATCGGAAACACAAATTAGTGGATACTGGTAAGAACGACTAGTCAATTAGTTAAGAATCACCCGGCATTCATCTACCAATAATGTGTGTGAGAGAGAGAAAGAGATATTTAATTACAGGTTAAATTTCGGAACATCAACCACACAGAAGAAAAAAATCATGTTTTTTATTTAATTAAACCTTTAATTGATTTTAAAATAATTTTCAATTAAAATTTTAATTGATTCAATTACTTTTTCTGATATTTTCAATTAAATCTCACATTTTTTTTAATTGATACTATCATTTTGTATACAGGTCCGATTTCAATTAAATTTTTAAGTGATTCCACAGTGTACTGCCCTTTTGATGGCCGATATATAAACACTGATTGTGCAGCACGAAACAGATCTTTATCAGCTTTCGGCAACCATATATATAGGTTTGTTCTTTAAGATCTATAAAGCTTTAAGTTGACAACACTTTTTTAACTGGCGGCCATTTTGTCTGCTGTTAAGTGAATTATATTTGAAAACGCTAGTCTACGCTGATAAACGCGAAGCAATTGACCACTTGGAGGACAATATTTGCCGCGTTATTGCCTATATAAGGCCACAAATATCGAAAAAAATCATTAAAAATTGAACCTCCATTTTAAATTTTTTTCAAAAAGTATTTATTTATTCAAAGTAATCCCCCTCAGATATAATATACTTATGCCAGCATTTTTTCCAATCCTCGAAACACTTCTGAAAGGCGTTTTTTGGTATCGTCAATAATTATATTACATATATATAAATCTAAACATTTTTCAAAATTGAGTTATTCTTGAAGAAACATTAAAATCTAAATGGTCAGCATCTAAATTATTCGGAAATAAGTCTGCCATTTCTAAATGGCTGGTCTGATCGGGACTATTTAAACACAAGCACATAAATAACCTGGCTATACTCAGAAATTTAGACGAAAATCCCAATAACTGGGTTTTTTACTTTTTATTCGTTGCTGGTAAAATACTTAAACGGCCATTATAATTAGAAAATTAACGTCAATTTAATTCAAATGTTTAAAGAAGAGGCCAACGATCACAGTTTTGAGTTTTTATATTTTCTTCCAAATTAATAAAGATTGGTATTTTGGTTTGAAAAGCGGGATATGTATAAAATTTAAGCGGGATGAGCCTTTCAAAAACGGGAGCATTCCGCCAAAAGCGGTATCTGTGGTCACGTTACCCATGATATAAACGATCTGCGCGTGATTAATACAGGAAAAATTTTCTCAAGCATGGGTATGGCCATGGGTTAAAAACAAACTAAAACATAGTGTTCAGTATTAGGGTACCTCCGGAATATTCTTGCCGCTGCTCTATAAATGACTCAATTTGAAATACCTAGTAAAACAAAATTGATTTGTGGTTAATACTAATGGACGGATTTGAACCACAAATAAAAATAAGTTTTTTTTTTATATATTTTAAGCATAAGAACAAAAATATTTAATATTTAATTTCTAATTAGCGTAAATGCTATAAATTCATGCCGTTTCTCTATAGATGACTGAATTTTAAATACTCAGAAATATAAAATTGACTTGGACGTACGAGTACAGTACAGGGGCCAAATCACCGCATTCGATATTAAGTATTTGAGATTATGGCATTCGATTTCAAGCTCGATAAATTTAGTACATTTTATCATAATTACGATATCGAAATAATTTCTTTATAATACAAGAACGAGGAACAAATTATCAGACACGATTTGTCTATTATTATAATGACTTTTAAATATGCACATAAAGTTTCAAATTCTCAAAATAAATTAATTTGGTTTGCAGTAAACAAAACATTACAGGTTACAAAATCAGTTTCTCATAGAATGTATGCCGACTTGAATATGTAAAACCTTTTTTTTTTGTTTCTTCATGAAAATTTGTCAGTTCAAGATGAAAAAACTAGAGTTATGAAGCAATTTAGTGTTGTTACTTTTGGGCCCTTTAAAATTATTTAATCATTTAATAGTTTATTTTTACAAGCAATAAGGTCATTTGAATTTTATATAAAAATATAAATTATAATTCAAAACTTATATTATCCCTGAAGAAGCTATCCATTGTGATAGCGAAATATTGGAAATAAATATATAGAAATAAATTAAATATTTTTATATAAAATTCAAATGACCTTATTGCTTGTAAAAATAAACTATTAAATATTAAAAAAAGGTAAAATAAACGAACTAAATATTATTTAATCATGTTATAAAATTATTTGTAAATTAATAGAAAATTTAGAAAGTTTCAGGTCAAATATCGACCTAATGGCCGAATATTAGTTTCATTTCGGTTGCAATTGCCACATGTCAGTGCATTTTTACTAGGGATGTCAATTCCGAAAATCCCGCGATTTGATTTAAAAAATTTGATTTTGATTTTAATTGAAAAAATTTGATTTTAAAAATTTAATTGTTTTAATCAAATTTAAAAAATTGTTGATTGCAATGTTAGGTCATTAGCTTAATACTAAATAGAAATAAGAGATTGCATTCGATGTTATGATGGAAATTTTCACCATTATGCAAAGAAAATCTCAAGAAATGAAGAATTTGTTTTACTTAAACAAATAGTTGTCATTTTAAATCCGATTAAAGTGATGTTGTCTTAGTGATGTTGGACTCTTATGACCACTGATTGATTTAATTTATGCTTCTTAGCTTTTAATCGCTTATAATATCTACGTTTTCTAGCTAGTGGCTCATGACAGTTTCTTCACTATTTATTATACTTTGTATTACAATTTGATTTGTGTTTGATAATTTGCAAAAAGTGTTTACAACATACAATTTAATTAATAACAAATTTATGTTTTTTTTTAAATTCTTTTATTTATGCTGAAATTTTTTTACTACCACATCAAATTCTAGTCATGACTTTTAAAAACTTGGTTCGTACCCACAATAATGCTCAATATATTTGTAAATGTATTTAAACATCATGACTACAATTTGACGTGCTAGTAAAAAAAATGATTAGGGACATAAATGTAGCCCGGTATACAAAATGTTATGATCGGACTCAAAATAGCGACACAGTGAACAAAATACTATTTGTAGACGTGGCAAAAATAAAAATATCTCTGGAATTGTTTTTACATAGGGGTTGACTGACACAACTTTTTTTCGAACCACTCTACATATTATTTGAATAAGAATTATTTGTTTCGTCAGCTTCATATATTGGTAACAAAATTATGGCCCCGATTACCATTCATAACACTGAATATTTTGATGTTGTATGTTGTAAACTGCGATTACGATTCACAACACTAATCAGCTTATTCGTATGAAAAATGTATGTTGTGGCGTAGTCGAGACAACACAACATTTTAGTGTTGTGAACGATAATCGAGCCCTAAATAAGGATTCTCTTTACTATACTTAGATACCTTAATATTTTTAAGAAGCTTTTTTAAGATCGTTCGATAATATTTTGTTGCTTTTAAATTAATATAGAAATTAAAGGCGAAAAAATTATTTTTGTCAATCTAACATTTCAATATACATACGTGTTATTCAGCCCAATCATGAATAAAAATTCCGCGGGAGTTTTTTCCCTTTTCCCATTTTCACTATTCAAATTCAATGTTAAAAAAAGGGGAAAAAACTCTCACGGATTTTTTTTCATGATTGGGCGGATTATGTTTTTTATTTATCAATTGTTTATAAACTTTTAATCAATTTCAAATTTTTGTTTTCAAACATATATATATTTAATATATGTCCGTAACTTTTTTTAAATAAATTGTTATTTTATAAAACAGTTTGTTTTAATATGAAACAAAAAACCCGAAAATACCGATCCCGGGATATGAAAAACCAGTCCCGTTTGGCATCCCTAATTTTTACCTATTCGATAAATTTATTTGCATCAGCATCTAGTCGATTCGCTACAATATAAAATTTTATTCCCACTAGCTGTTTGAATGTTTTACCAGACACAAAAATAATAAAGCAGTTATAGAATTTAATCATAAAGAAAGCAAGCAGGTCAATCGAACGATAATTTTGTAAAAGATTTACTTACCTAAATAACTGCACAATCGCTGGCTATGACAAATTCTTTGATGGAAGTCCTTCTCCTTCAGATTTTCTCTTGCAGGCAATGTTCAGGCCACCTGAACCTTATGGCTCTCAAACATACTCTTCAATATATGTATGTATGTATATCGCAATCTTTTCAATTTCACTGCAACTTCTTTTTTTATTCCCAAAAGACTAGACTTCTGAGGCTTGCAAATTGGATTGCCGCCCAAGGTTCTGGAAGTAGCTGCAGACAATCGGGAACACTCACGCAGTTTTTGTTTGTTGAAAAAGTTATATACAGTGAGCGTCAAAATAAAGTAAACACCACATATTATTTAAAAAAAAAGCTTAATTATAATTACATATGTACATAAATAATATTACATGTATAAGAAAATTATATTGCAATATTGTAATTTAAGGTGGATTCACCCATTCGTTCTGAACAAAATATTTGTTCGGACAAAGGTTTTTACATATGCAGTTTGACGTTTCTCTTTTTGAGAGAGAGAGAAAATATTTTTTACACACAACTCTAAGTTAAATTTGGTTTAATTTTATATTTTTTCTGGACAAAAATTAACTAAGTTGCCATTAGGTTACAATTTTATCTGTGGTGTTTGTGAATTTAAATTATTCATTAACAATTCTGTAAATTGTTTTGAAAAAATACATGTACGCAATATTTTAAAATAATTTAATATATATTTTTTGACACTTAAAAATCAAAACAGAATAAATCAATGATTTTGTTTACATTTGGCAGCTTTAATTTTCCAGAAAAATTGTTCGAAATGGTTAAATCGTGCTGCAAAAGTCTCTCAGTAAAAAAATTTTTCTCCAAACAAAATTTTTGTTCGTAACAAATGGGTTAAGTGGTGACGTTAGGTAATGAAAACTTTACAATGTGAAGACAAACAACAATTGAAATTCGGAAAATCACAATAAACTTACATAGAAAACTTAAAGACCTGCGTAAAAATATTTTGAAATCGTTGAAAGGCATCAATGTACAATAAAATAATTATATAGAAGACTACCAAACACAATAACGTCGAAAATATGACTGGTGCAAAACGACCAAAGCGTCTTACAAAAACTGAAATAAGAAGTATGTAAGTAATATCTTGTATTGTAAAAATAGCTAAAAATGTTACGAAAACTTCTGGAAAACCTGTACGAGTACGATTAGAAGATTCTTACATCAAAACGACCTACATAGTAGAGTTCGACGTTAGCAGCTCTTCATATCGAAGAACAACCAAACCAAAAGTGTAAATTTCCCAAAAAAAACAAATGTAAACGAGCCTCAAATAGTGTGGAATAGTATTCTTGACACCAATGATAGTAAGTTTGAGATAGTTAGAGTCAAAAATCTCCCAAACATATGGCAAACCAAGAACGAAGCCTTTAGTAATAAAAATATTACCAAGACGGTAAAACCTGGCGACGGTTCAGTAATGGTCTGGAGTTATATAGCGGCAGCAGGGCTATATAATAATATAATCGTACATTTATATAATCTACAATAAAAAAAGGAAAATTATCTCGACATATTTTCAAAAAACAATGAAACGCCTACTGTAAAATAATTAACACTAACCCAGAACTGGATTTTCCAACACGACAATCACACGATCCTGAGCATATCTACAAAATTGCGAGAGCAAAGAAGTACTTCTTGTAAGGATAACCTAAAGGCAGTAATACAGAATGAATTAAACAAAATTTAGACTAATTTTAAAAAAACTCATTGATTTTATATGTCTAGAAGCTTATCAGCAGCTGTGATAAAGAAAAAAGGACTACAAACAAAATATTAAATACAATGTTTTACAATGACAATATTTTAGTTTACTTTATTTTGATGCGTAAAATCTGGTATTCTCTGTTAAAGCCGAAACAAAATGCCCGAAACGCTTGACTACTTGGAGGACAACATTCGCTGCGTAATTGCCGATATATAGCCACAAATGTTGGAAAAAGTAATTGAAAATTGGACCTTAATCATGATTTTTAAAATAAATTTGGAAGCGCTATTCAGGCGTCAGTCTATTCATGTTGAAATGCCAAACCATACTTAACATACGAGGTTGGTTCGGAAACTTCTTAGTCTAGAACAGAAAGTACGGTATAAACAAAACAAGAATTTAAGTGTTTTGGAAACCTCCATCTGTTCTACGAACACATGTTTAATTTCTTTCTGACAACTTCTTCATATAGAAACAGGTGTTGAAAAAAAATTTTAAATTTGTGGTGTCAGTAAATATTCAAATAGAAAAAGGTTTATCGGGAGAAAAAAATTCATGATGATATGGTGAATGTGTTAGATGAAAGTGCTCCTTCATATGCAACAGTAAAAAAATTGGGTTACTGAATTTAAACGTGGTCGTACAAGCACGTAGTGGACGTCCAAAACCAGCAACAACAACAGAAATTGTAGCCAAAGTGCATGACATGGTATTAAATGATCGACGAATAAAAGTGCGTGAAATAGCCAATATCATGGGCATGTTAAATGATCGAGTACATTTAATTTTGCATGAAGAACTACAGATGAAAAAGCTTTCTGCAAGATGGGTGCCGCATTTGTTAACAGTCGAACAAAAACGCATACAAATGAAAATTTCTCAAGTTTGATCGTTTTTAGAAAAATAAAAATGATTTTAAACGTCGTTTCATAACTGTTGATGAGACATGGATCCACCACTGTACTCCAAAAACAAAAGTACAATCCAAGCAATGGACTGAAGCTGGAGGAAGTGCCCCACAGTTTTTTGGAACTTTAAAGGTATTTTATTGACAATAAATTCGGAGTACTATTGCAACATTTTAGATCAAATAAATGTACAAATTCGACAAAAACACAAAAAAATAATTTTTTACCAAGAAAACGCACCAGCGCACAAAAGTGTTTTAACAATGGTTAAAATCAACGAATTAAAGTACGAGTTGCTTGACCACCCAGCCTATTCTCCTGATTTAGCTCCCAGTGAGTTTTACCTGTTCCTTATCTTTATTTTATCTCAAATGAAGATGTAATTACAATTTTAAACCACTATTTTAAAGGCTTTGAGGAAAACTATTTTAATCAAGGGATATAATTGCTAGATAAGCGTTGGACTAAGTGCATTGAAGTTTCCGAAGATTAATTGAAAAATAAAAATGTTTTTGAAAAAATAATTATTCTCTTTCTGTGCCAGGCTAAGAAGTTTCCGAACCGCCCTCGTATATCACTTGACGCCAAAATGGCCGACTGTTAAAAAAGTGTGGCCAATTTAAAGTTCTATATATCTAAAAAAAAAAAAAAAACACACTCTATATAATAAAACATTTTTGCAAACAATATTTGGTGTTTACTTTATATTGAAGCTCACGGTATTTATAGATTTTCTGATTTTCTATGTTTTAAAATACTTATTTTAGTTTTAATATATTAGTAAAAGAATTTATTTACGACAAAAAACATATTCGTAATTATTAAAAAAAAAATGTATAATGGAAATGGAAAGGATTTTTGGGAATCACTACATCATTTTCCTCCGAATGCTGCTATGTACGTATGTATGTCATATTTTGTATATTTTGTTTTTAACTTGACTGATAGTGTTCAGACAGAATTACAGCAGACATATCATAGCGTATCCGCTTTCTAGAAATAATTTTCACATGATACTCTTATGGAATGTTATCGTCAAAAGAGTCTAAAATTAAAATTAAAAACTATACTAAGAAATATGTACTTAAATTTACTTTAAAATGTTTTTCAATTAAAAAACTATTCCATAATTATTTTCATATGCTGCCTCTTGGGGAAGTTTTGTATCCCATTCAATTTGCTCCATAAGGTATTTAAAGTTTTTGCGCAAATCTCTGCAAGCTGGAAAATAGATTGTAGACAAATAATGTTAAGTGAAAATTATTATTTAGAAATAACTGAATTAGAATTAGGCGAACAAAATTACAAAATATTGCAATAAAAGACATAAAAACAATGTATCAAAAAGCATTATAGAAAGCTAAAACTATCTTTTGTCATCCAGCAAAAACATGTCATGACATGATGATTATGGGCACTTTTGATTCTGTCATTTCGAACTGGCCACATGGAAAGTGCTGTTGGATCTTCTAGTAGCTTTCTCTGTAAAATAAACCGGGATTTTATTTCGACGAACGCACTAACTGTTTCAAAACATCCCAAAAATATACATACATACTTATTCGCAATCGACAACACGAACTACATAGTATCAAGTTAAACAAATAATTTTCAAACTTACCCACTCTAAAGCCATTCATGTATAATATACGCAAAAACGGGGGAAATTTGGGACTTTGTAGTAAATTGCGCACAAAGTGTGCTGTGAAGAGACCAAAACAAATTAACTTTATTTGACGATTTTTTGTCAACAAATCAAGCCAGAAATCAATGGAGAGTTCAAAAACACTAGGTGAAATTTTAATACATTTGATATTGGGGGCACATTCAAAGGCTTCGTTAGGAGGTGTTTCCTTTCCTAAAGCATTACCTGGATGATCGAGGGTAAACTGCTTTAGAGAAACGTGATTCTTTAGCAATTGTATAATATAAGACCAGGAAAAATTCGAAGCTGGACATTCTATAGATAATGAACGCAAGGAAGTTAATTGCATTAGGTTTTCCAATGTAACAGAGCCTGATTTTATTTCCAAGTTTTCCAAATGCTTGCATTTTAGTGAAAGCGGTTCCTTTTCCGAATCATAGTAGTCATCGTCCCAGATTAAAGTCTGTAAATTATTATCCTCTTCGTAGATTGTTTTAAAATCGAATTTTTTCAATATGTAGACATTTAAATATTGTAGTTTTTGTGATATTGGGAAATTCTCAAATGTTTCCTCGTATTTGGTTTGCAAAGTAGAAAATCTTAGCAAATTCATGTTGCTAAGAATTTGACGCAGATTCGAGTGTGTTAAGCCTACACAGCTGTCGAAATTCAATTCTTCTAAACTAACCAACAAGATAAAATTAGTGACATTTTTAAATGTGGATGAATTTATGGATAATTTCTTTAGTTGTTTGCAAGTTTGGGACAAAACTTTCAATATTTCATCGTCTATGATGTCTTCCATTCGGATTGTTAGAACAAGAAGATTTTCAAAATGTTGTAAAAAGTGGGGAAAATTTTTTCCCCAACTCCGCTTACGAAAGGTGGTAAAAATTTCCAATTCCTCTAAAGAGTTAGTATATTGTGTATCGATCTTTGACAACTTCTTAATCGGCTCTATGTTGTATTTTAAATTTAAATGTTTGATATTCGACTTGAGTACCAGTTCCCGAAAATGTTTAAATTTCATGGTCAACAGCCTGCTACTTGCCACGGACAACCATTTCAGTGTTTTCATTTCCAGCAATGTCTTTATTTCAAAATCTTGTGGCATTCTAAATATGCCCCGCCTTATATTGATGCAATTGTAAATGCTTAACTTCTCCAGTCCTTTACAATATTTCGCCACATTTTGCAACTGAGGTTTGGTTAAGCACAGATCGCTATAGCTTAAAACAGTGAGATTGGGAAATTTCCTTACATCCAAACAGGGATTGCATTTCTCATTGAGTTCTTTAATGTCCGGGCCATAGATCTTTACAAATTCTGTAAATTCATGGGTACTTAATCTCAATCTCTTGACATTAGTTTCATTTTGGATATGAAAATAGGGTAGATCTTTAATAATGAAAACTTTTTCATAATCTACATCCCAAATATCATTCCGAAAAATGTATTGCAATTGCTGTGAAACTTGGGCAAATCTCAATTGATCTTCGAAGTTTAAATATCGAAAAATCGATCGCATTACTACAGTGTTTGTAGCAATTGTGTTGAAATCTTGCGGATTCATTGTTGTCGTTATGTTTTCTAATTGTTCGTTTTAACAAATTGTTTGTCTATATAAAGTACGTATTTTTATAACTTTATGCACTCAAAAGTGTTGCACTACACTCGTGTTCTTTTATATATATGTACATACACACTCAGATTTGTATGTTTTTATGTTCAGAGCTTTTTCTGTACGAATAATGGCGTCACAGATAATTTTGTACTTTTATGATATTTGTAGTGAATTTTTCATTTTTTATGTTACAACATTATTGAATGTTGTTTGAATGTTGTCTTTAAATTAAAGGTCTGCAAATAAAACAAAAAATGTAAATGAGTTCATAATAGATAGAACTTGATCAAATAATAAACAGAATTAAAAACACATAAGACATTATTACAGTAGACGGCTCACAAAACATAATATTTATGTAATAACAATTCAGTTTATATACATACATACATACATACATATGTACATCACATACACGCAGAGTAAAAACATGGTTGGACATGGTTAACATAACTAAACTGTGTTTTCGGTAACAATATATATATTGTTGTAATACACAAATAATTGTTATTTTAATTTGATTTTACCAATAATTTAGTTACTATAAACATTTGTATGTTTATCGCAATTAAAAAATTGTATATGGTTCACTGAAACCTAATTAGTTTTAAAATATGTTTACCACAACTATTGAATGATAACTATTCAAACATATTATATTATTAGTAACTATTTAAACTTACAAATAACCATTAAATGGTAAATTTCTATAATTGTACTCATAATATTCTTAAAATTCAAACAAAATATGTTTAATTTTAATAATATTTTGTTTTCAACATTTGTACAATGCTTTTGCATCAGTTCAGTAGTTTGTCTGCGTGATATCAAATTTTTTAGTTGGATTTAAATGTTTCAATAATTGAAAAAAAAACAATTCGTATTTAAAATATACTTTGTAACTATTACTACAAAATACACAATTTTCAAAGAAGTGTAAAATACCTAAATAAAGTGTACATGAAATAAATAATCTTAAATTTCTCAAAATAAAAATCTATTAAACATAACTACAAATAAATGTAATTTTTTTTATGTAAATTTAAAGTGCTTGTAAGTTTTAAATGTAGAAATAATTGCGATTATACAAGATATATAGGAAATACTAAAATAATGGTGTCTTCATTAGAAATAATGTTTTTGCAAAATTTTACATTCATATTATGATACTTATAAAATCATAATTTGACAAATAGTAAAAATAAAATGATATTAATTTAACATATTATGATAAAGTACTATCATAATTCAACTGCTTTAGATCATAATATGATTACTTTAGGTCGTAATATGATTATTATATAACATAATATGATTACTTGGTTACCTTGGGTCACAATATGATTATGTATGACAATCTTATGATTATACGTATTAGGTTATTATATGATGTTATAATATCAAATTATGATTATCAAGAAAATATTATGATGAAATATTACGACGATAATTGATCACAATATGATATTTTATGTATGTATGTATGTACATATATTCATCATAGTATATTTTGACTACATTCATAAATCTTATCATAATATGTTGCTCTAAGATTATGTTTAGCACAACCAGGCTTTTTCTCTGCATGTAAATATATATAACAAATGTAAATTTAAAAAATTAAAATAAATGTAAATCAAGGGTAAAAATTAAAAACAAAATAATATAAAATTCTTGCAAGATTTCTCTCAGTCTTTGTTTAACATGTAATCTGTAATATTTGTTTTTTTTTAGGGTTTCGTAATTCTGACACAACGATATCGTTACGGAGCGTTAAAAGATTTAACAAAAAAAGAAAAAAAAACTCGCTTATTGGAATTTTTGTTTCCCATTTCACAGCTTTGAATGTATTGAAATTAAAGATTCGAATTTCTGGAAATTCGAATTACTGATAGTTCTAATACACGCTGTACTGCATTAGCCCCAGTTTACATTATGAGATTTTTGTCAGCGCAATTTACGTCGTGTCTTTTTATACCCTACACCACAATAGTTTGTGCTGATGTTTGTAACGATCATAAATATTAATCCAACACCCACCTTAAAGTATACGGACCAACTCAGACTCTTTTCCTGAGTCGAATTAACAATTTCCGACCGTCCGTCTGGCTGGCTGTACACGTAAAGCTTGTGCGCAGAGTACAGGTCTCAATTTTGAAGATATTTCAATAAAATTTGGTATGGTTTTGTATTTTTTTTGCCCAAGGGCGGATGGGATTGAAACTGATGGATATCGGTCCATTATTTAACCTGGCCCCCATACAAATGTCCTCAAGAAATAGAAGTTTAACGATCATAAATGTTTGAATTATGCAAGTTTCCAAACAAATTTCACCACAAATGAGTAGTAAATGAAACCAAATCACATCTACAAATTTTATAAATATCGGTCCTTAATTGATCATAGCTCCCATATAAGATCCACTTGCGAAAATCACTTTAACGACCTTAAATCTCTTAAAAATGTTGGTATCCAAAATGTGCTTTATAAACTTTCAGTAACTTTAAAAATTATAGCTGGGAGCTTTTTTAACATAAGCTACTTTTTTGGAATAAATTTTTTTTATTATTAATAAACCAATTTGTTTTAATAAGAAACAAAAATCCCGAAAAGCCCCGGGATTTACATTTTTAAAATCCAGATTCCCGGGATTTGCAAAACCAGTTCCATTTGGCTTCCCTAATGCTCGCTTTTTTGGTACTAATTGTATGTTATTCGAAAATTATTATTTTCCAATTGGTATTGTATTGTTGTTTAGCATTGAACATAAAATAATTGATCAAAAACATTTTTAAATTTTCTTGCAATGAAATTTACACTAACATGTACTCATTTGTGCTCACCACTGTTTATATCCAAAGTTATTGTTATAGAGGTAACAAAAGGGGTGCTTCTCAGAACACAACAGCAAATTACTTGCCTTATTATCATTTTAGTTTCGGCATACCCTTGCTCGTTCCGATTTTACTAAAACCAAGAGCCTGTATTGAATTTTGGAGTTTCAAGTAGAAACTACAAGATTCACAATTTAAATTTTTCATTTGCAAATTGGCAAAACATCGCTCTAACACTCTTAAGGTACGGTCACATTTGGCAAATATTTACTCAAGAAAGCGTAATCACTTGTTTTAGCACACATTTGTTTGAAGTTGTTTACTCTTACAAGAGTTTTGCAAGATCAAACATGATCAAATAAAATAAAACTAAATATTTGTTGTTTTTTGGCCTAAATTTCTTTAGTTTTTTTTTAAGAAGATTTTTTATTGGTTACGGCTTTTTCGGCAAATATTTGCCAAGTGTGACCGTACCTTTATACAAAATTTTTCACTACACTGCAGCATCCGACATGAAATCAAAACAATTTTTTTTGCTATTTTTTTTTGTGTAAGTCCTGAGATACAGACACACGCTTGCACTAATAATGACTCATAAATGAATTTTGTGTAGTTTGCCAAACTAAATGAAATTAAATAAATGAACACAAAAATGTCAACAAAAGAATTTCTTTGGTGTTTAAAGTTCAGAGATTTTGTTTTTGAAAAAATCGATAAGTGGCGTCAAGAGCAAAATTCTCAGGAAAGTTTTTTTTTAGCATATATGTATGTATATGAAAAGATTCAATGACGTCAGCATGTACTTGAGGGGAAATTTAGGTAACAATAAACTCTCAACCATTTGCGAGTACATTATTTTGGTGCAACGATTATAATTTGTAAAGTCAATAAAATGCTATATACAAATTTTTAATGCTGCGCAATGTGAGCTAATGTGAACTGGTACATACGTGTATATCTGCTGAATTGGTTATTTTTCGACAAACGTAGGAAAAGACAAATTAAATTTCTCTATTAATACAAAAAACCAACGCCAATTAAACCATTAAACAATTAAAATTAAATCAGCAATTAAAAATCCATAAGCGAAATAGTTTTAATTGACACAAATTAATGACACCTGCAAACTAATAACAGAAACTATAAAGAAATCGATCATAAATTAAAAACACTAACGCTAAACTACATAGTTACCAAATATTGGTACAAAACATGTATAAAAACAAGATAAAAAAAAACACACACACACAAATCAACCCTTAAGGTACGGTCACACTTGGCAAATATTTGCCGAGAAAGATGTAACCACTAAATAACATATATTTGAACTCGTTTATTTACAAAAGATTTAGTTTAATTTTATTTGATGCTTTTAAAACTTGCAAAACTCTTATAAGACTAAACAACGTCAAACAAATTTGTGCTAAAATAAGTGGTTACGCTTCTTTCGAGTAAATTTTTGCCAAGTGTGACCGTACCTTTAAACTCAATAAACACTTGCTTCACAAAATATAAAATAAAATTATCAACAAATTTTCGTTGGATTAAAAACCAAACACACATGTGCGTTGAAAAGAAATAAACAATTTTTAAGATAAAATTTAACGTGAAACGTCGTAATTAATTAAAAACCAAACCAAATAAAACAAAAATGTACCCAAACTTTAAACGATAATTTGTAAAGCAAAACAAAATTAAGAAGTCACTATAGTCACTTGTATTTAAAAATACGTGTAGTGATTCGGAAGTCATTCACAGGAAAATCAGCAACAGATTTTTGATGTTCAGAATCATTACAGAGAAAAAGTGAAAAGTGCCGCAATCATATAAATAATTACAGTGACTATAATATTGTGAAACACTTTTTGAAACATTTAAATGTATGTATGTATAACTTCCAAAGAGCTTTCATATGTTTAATATTCCAGCAAGTAACTCAGATTTTCTGGCCTCCACCCTCGTTATTTCGATAACGAAAATTGTTTTTCAAAGTTTTGATTTTTTAGATTCTAGCCCATAAAACCCCCACCAACCACATATGGTTATTGCTTTATTATTATTATTATTGCTGATTAAAAACAACCACATTTCCAATTTTAAGTACAACTTTGGTGCAAATGCACTTGCTTTAAAATACTTAATTACTTGAAAAACTAAAGTCTAACAGACTTCTTGGGTCTCCAAGGCTGGCAAACAAACAAAAAAAAGACTGCATGGCTGACTGCTTGAATGACTGGCCTCATTGAAGTAGAGCTTCTTATCATATCCAAGTTGTTTAGTTCTCGTTATTGTTTTGCACCTCCACCTACCAAACTGTGTGCCAGGTGCGTTCTATATATAAAATATTTTTTTTTAGGAAATACTTCGACTTTTGTATTTTTAGGTGCAAACCACCATCATCATCATGTTTTCCGCTTACGAAATAGATATTCTATCAATTTTCTACAAATTGCAAACAAAACAAAAATGAGGGAAAAACAAACACCAGCAAATAGCAAATATTGCGGAGTATTTGCTAATTTAACAGGTGGTTGCACTTGGAAAAAAGAAGTCTGCTTATTTTATGTGAACGGATGTTTAGTTGAATTTAAATTAAATATAAATCTAGTACGCGTGGACGCCACATTTAAGCAATAATTTGCAGTTGGTGTTTTTGGTTCACATAGATATTGTAGGAATTCGAGTTTAAAGATCTTAAAGAAGTTTATCTTTGTACTGCTACAATCAGGATCACGTGGAAGTACATATTGATCGTGACTTTGACTAGCTTTTCTTCAGATTTGTCCTGGCAGGCGAACTATGCTTATTGTGACCCACTACGTCGTGCCTAGAGTAGTATATAGTATATAGGGTGTAGTGTAGGGTTGGGGAAAGTTTCTTTGTTTGCGATAAAGACAACTTCCACACTACTTGGTTGAAATGGTTGTATATTTTCTTATACCAAGAATAATACCATGAGTAAGTTTGACGTTTCTGTTAGCCAACGAATGGCGGATGTCTTTAAATGAAACTATGAACTAGACACTCAAAGGAGACGCTGATTGCAGATAATATTACAAAACTAGGGTCGTAGAATTGTTAAGCGACCAGATAACTGGCATTTCACAAGCACAATATAGGCTAGTGATTCAGGCTGTGATGTGCTAACGAACCCACATGCATAATGACAGTGATGTGGCCTAGTTAGGACTGTGACTAAACTGGTTTTCTCGTGTGAAAATTATCTAATGATAGTGTCAAATTGGCAACACAGTAACTGCAGTATCAACCTGCAACTGTTTTTTTTTTGCCAAGAAAAGTAGAAAACTGTTACAATGGATATTGAATTTAAATTCAGAGAAAGATTTTTCGTACATTTAATATAAAATCGTGCTTTTAGTATTAAATCGTGGGTTTAGTATAAAATCTTTCTTTTAGTATAAAAACCCGGTTGTGGTATAAAATCGTGCTTTTTGTTTAAAATCTTTCATTTAGTATAAAATCGTGGTTTTAGTATAAAATCACGGTTTTAGTATAAAATCGCGGTTTTAGTATAAAATCACGGTTTTAGTATAAAATCGCGGTTTTAGTATAAAATCGTGCTCTTAATATAAAATAGTGGTTTTACTATAAAATCTTTATTTTAGTATAAAATCGTGCTTTTAGTATAAAATCTTTCTTCTAATAAAAATCGTGGTTTTAGTATAAAATTGTGTTTGTAGTATAAAATCGTGGTTTTAGTATTAAATCGTTCTTTTAAAATAAAATCGAACTCTTAATATAAAATCGTGGTTTTAGTATAAAATATTTCTTTTAGTATAAAATCGTGCTTTTAGTATAAAACCGTATAAATTCGAAAATTACAGAGAACATTCACACGTTTTCCCCACATAAAAAACATGAATAAATTTGTGCCCATAATTCTGCCGACGTTTTGTTCTTGTGCGAACAAAACAATACATCAGCATCTGGAATCAGCATAGGAATTTTAAGAAACCGAGGCTATTTTAATACAGCTCCTATGAAATGATATAGAAAACATTTCTGTTATTTTAACTTCTGTTAACTTTCTTAAATTTCAACTAACTACTCCTCATATAAAGTTATTAACCTCATATAGATACGTACATTCATAATGTTTATATTTTCTATATTCCTTTTTTCCTTTTTGTTTTTATTAATTTAGGGGTTAAATTTCATGTCTTAAGCCAACAATCTGCCACTGTACGCTTTGCTACTGTTGCAATGACTGCTGTCGTGCCTTGTATTTGTAGTCGCATGTAAAGACTGATGATGGCTGCTAGCAAATTAAATATGTATATGTGTGTTTGTCTGTCTGACTATCTGTTTGTATGGACATTACGTGAGTTCGTGCCGTAAGTGAGCGCAGCACAATAACACAAGTGATGAATAAATAATATGACACCTCATTTAGATTAGATGCAAGGAAAGTAGTTGAAAACTTTCATTCACTTCATTCATGGGTTGGCAGTTAGTGTTACAAACCACCCGAATAAAATTTTCAAATATCTTTTAGAAGAAAGTCTATTTTATCAATGATTTCCCTAAGGATCTTGAAGGGAGCTGGAATAATTTATTTTTAAAGGGGTTAAAATACAAATATAAACTAAATAAAGTTATCAAAACAGGAAAAAAGCATAACAAGTTAAGAAAACAGTATAAAACTTGATTTCTAATGTCTATAAAAACTGCAGCACAATGTTTGTAACAATCAAAAATATTGTAAAGTAAGTACTTTAATAAAAAACTCAGCACACCAAATAAACAAATTTTCAGTGATTTCTTGTTGCAAAATGTATAATACCACAACAGGCCTCTTATTCAGTTTTAGTATAAAAACGTGGTGTTAGTATAAAAACGTAATATTTGTATAAAACGCAGTTTAAGTATAAAAACGTAGTTTTAGTATAAAAAATAAGTTTTAGTATAAAAAAGAAGTTTTAGTATAAAAATGCAATTATTGCATAAAAACAATTTTGGAAGCTTTAGTATAAAATTCAGTTTTAATATAAAAACGCATTTTTAGTATAAAAATGCAATTATAGTATCAAAACAAAATTTTAGAAGCTTTAGTCTAAAATCGCAGTTTTAGTATAAAAACGTAGTTTTAGTATAAAAATGCAATTATAGCAAAAAAAAAAAGAAAAACAATTTTGGAAGCTTTAGTATAAAATTCAGTTTTAGTATGAAAACGCATTTTTAGTATAAAAATGCAATTATAGTATCAAAACACAATTTTAGAAGCTTTATTATAAAATCGCAGTTTTAGTATAAAAACGTAGTTTTAGTATAATAAAACTTAGTTTTGGTATAAAAGTCAGTTTTAATATATAAATGTAGTTTTAATATAAAACTCAGTTTTAACATAAAAACTCAGTTTTAGTATAAAAACGTAGTCTTAGTTTAAAAGCGTAGTCTTAGTTTAAAAACTTAGTTTTGTTATAAAATATAGTTTTTGCATAACAACGTAGTTTTAGTATAAAAACTTAGTTTTAGTAAAAAACGCGGTTTTAATATAAAAACGCAGTTTTAGTATAAAAATGCAACAAAAGTACAAAGCACAATTTTATAAGCTTTAGTATAAAATCGCAGTTTTATTAATAAATCTAAACCGTCTTAAATATTATAAATGTGAACAAAGGTCTTCTGTACTCAAAAGAAACTTCTACTAGGCCTTTAATGACGCCAAATAACAAAATTATCAGTAATTTATTCTCCATCTTACTAAGTTTTATTTAAAAAGCTTGTCACCTGCAAGTTCTAATGTTCTTAATTCTTCAATCAAAAACAATAAATTCTTCATTAGGCTTTCGTCTAATATTTGTGGCTTTTTTTTACTGATAAAAACCTGAATGAAAATGTACACAAATACACCTGTTTAGGGCAGTAAATAGAACTTTTCTTATCATAATTTAGGAGGACAAAGTGGTGACTTGCGGGCCATAGCAATCACAACCCAACAAAAAAAAAAGTACTTCAAATGAATTCAGCCGAGTACATTTGTTACATTTTTTTTAAATTTATTTATATGCTTTTTTATTTAAGTTTTTTAAATAAAACGCGTATTGTTTAGTACTCATGCACTTAATTGAAGACTATATAATATTTTATCATTGTTTTAAAGTTATGACTAAACTCAACGAGTGTATCTTATAAATAATTCCTAGTAGTAAAATGATAAGCAGCAAATAGGGGTTCCTAATCGCCAATATGAGCAATTTCTGAGAAATTTTGGGAAGTTACTTCTTAAAGTTACTTCTACAGTATCATTGCGACTAGAGACGTTCACTAATTGAGTTGGCAAATATATCAATTCATTATTTGGGGTTTATTTTCTACTTCATAACACATCATCTCATTGGGGAATTACCAGCACAACCAATACAAAATGTTGAAATTACTTTTATAAACACAAACAACAATCCTGTTCCTGCAAACCTTATCGATTATGACAGATGGTTAAAACTGAAATTTTATTTTATAACTTAATATGAAATATTTATGAGGATTTTGGGATGGATGTTTGAGGCATCTTCAAGCAACATACATATATAAATTTCTTAATTCCAAGTAAACTACGGCTGGGTCTTTATGCTGGCACATGTTATGATTGGTTTAACATTTAGCAACCATATTCTGGATTTAGTATTTAGTGGTGCTTTTTTCCCTGTGGCAACTGACATTAATATTTCATGTTGGTTAAATAGAAATACATATTATTGAATAATGTTGTGAGAAAGGGGTTAAACTTTGAAATTATGTCATTTGGCAAATTGTTGCAACAATTACTGTTACTTCAAGTGTTTAGACATAAATATTTCAATTGCCATTTTTTGTTTTAACATATTTTCTATTAAACATATAAAAAATTCAATAGAGTTTTAGTTCATTGAAAAATATTTTGTTTTAAGTTTTAAAATGTCTGCTATTTTATTTGTTAATTTACAAAGTAAACGGTCAATGATCCAATTAACTAGATAACGATTAAAATTTTAAAGTTGTTATACGAACAAACAAAAATTGTTTATCTGTTGATAATTTTCTCATAAAAACAAATATCATAAAAAATACTGTAAGAATAACAATTATCTGAGTTAAAATTACAAACATTGAATCGAAATGACTTGAGCTGTTTGGAAATAAAAGATCTAAAAAATTGTATGCGATTTTTCAGTGTATTAAATTAGTGACTAAACAAATAAAATTGAAAAAAAGGAGGCTTAACACCAGAAACAGTGAGACAAAAAGTAAAAGGGACAGCAATTTTATAACAATAACTATCTTTCTTGTATAATAAATTCAATTTGCAGTAACTATGTTGTAGTATTAGACTGATTTATTCAGGGGCCAAATTACCACATTCGTGATCGAATAAACTATCGTATCGAAAAATGATTTCGATATCGAAATTATGATAAAATGTACTAAATTTCTTGCTCGATATCGAATGCCATAATTTCAAATTAGAAAATTACGATCAATTTTACACGATATCGAATGCGGTAATTTGGCTCCTGGTCACATATTCTGACATATTCTATACAGGAAGAGACAGAAATACTCAGCCAGAAAAAAATCGAGGTAAAATGTTGATACATTTTTTATCATCTAGGTGAACGGGTGGTACTTACTTTATCGGATCCACTGCCTAAAGGGATAACAATTACATGCGATAATTTTTTTACAACTTATAATCTTGTTCTAAAGCTACTTTCCAAGAACATTACATTAGTAGGAACCGTCCGAAAAAATAAACCTTTTTTACCGCCTCATATTTTAGACATAAAAAAAACAGTTCTGCATTCAGAATTTGCATTTACTAAAGATATAACTACTGTATCACATGTGTCGAAAAAAAATAAATGCGTTATATTGATGAGCTCTCTGATAAGCTGATATAAGAAATGATGCAAATAAAAAACCGGAAATAATACATTACTACAACCAAACCAAAGCTGGTGTTGATGCTCTTGACCAGTTAGTTGCAAATTATACATGTAAGCGCAGGACTAAGCGTTGGCCTGTTGCATTATTTTCAAATATGATTGATGTATCAGCTTATAACTGATATGTTATATGGACTGATTCAGGATTCATGCCTGGAATTTCAGCAAAAACTTCAGACGCAGGCTTTCCGATCAGCTAATAAATGAACATATTTTGCGAAGAAAGGTTTTGCCATATGGACCCTCAACCAGAAATATTGTTAAAAATATTCAAGAACAAAATGATTCTGCAAGTGCCTCGCAATTTTCTGGAGAAAAAAGTACAAGTACATTATTATCGAGCACTTTACCAAATAAAAGACAGCGGTGTTTCTATTGTCAACATGGAAAAAATTCGAATAAGTATTCCAAATTCTTGTAAAAAAGTTTATTTGCAAAGAGCATATGATCTTATTGTGTATAAGAGAAATTCTTAAACTTTTATACATTATTATTTTAAATACATATTATTTTTTAATTATTTTTTCAAAAAAAAAGAGACTGAATTTAAAATTTAATTTTATATATAACTTTTTTTCTTAGTAATTGCTCAGAAAGGGCTATTTTATTAGTTTATTTTTTTTATTATATTAAACAAATAAAACCACAAAACAAATAAATTTCCTACATAAAATAAAAAAATTTTGTTTAAATTTTCCTGTTGGGTCATATTGACCCAAAGGACCATATGAACGGCACATATCCAAGGAATGCAGAAGGTTTAAATTGTTTGTACACATTTCATTTTATAGAATGAAAATTTTTAACTACTTATGTACATTGAAAGTTTCATTGCGTTTTATTACTAAATAAAGATTTTCTTATATTTGTTGAATTTCTATAAATACAGTTTTTTTTTATCAAAATGTTGATAAATTAGCAGATATCGGGCAGAATTTAAAACAAAAAATTTTAAATATTGTTGTAACTAGTCGAGTTATTGATCTGAATCTTGTTTGGGGTTTGTAGTAAGCTTATGATAATCCGAAAATGGTTGGTTCACAAGAAACAGGTAATTGCACAGTTTATAGCATTAACTACTTAGGGCCAGCTACCACATAGTCTCTTTGTAATCAATGTAATGTTTTTTTAGAATATAAACTTGCCAGGTTACCCCTCGTTGGATTTAAGTAAGCCCCATATCGATCTATACCTGCATATAGGAAGCTGGAACGCTTAAATCATGTGACTAATGCACAACTTCGAAAAACCGTAACGCAGTATAGCTAGACGTCGTGACGTCAAGCATTAACCAATGCAAGAGTGAGACGCAAATCTCTCGAAGGCAGCGAAAAAAGAACAACCTGTGCCCATGTTTTGTCACTTTAGTGAAAACTTTTCGCGCCGAAAAGATGTGAAACAAAATATTCCATCGTTTCTCGAGAAGTGAAAAAAAAATGTGCCTGTAATTCATGTCGAAAACTATCAAAAGGGATTAATTGCGTCGTTACGTTAGAAATGTCAAAAAATACAACTCAAAGGCGATGTGACATTTTAGGGTTTGAAATCGTTAATCACAGATTTACTAAAGTTTAAAAATGTTCAACGACGTTGGCAAAAATACAACCGTCGGCTATACAAAAAAATGTATAGTACAACTTTAATGTTTGTTGTTCACAAAATAATTTGCAATAAATTAAAACTAGTTTTCGGGTGTAAAAAAGAAAACTTTATTTTTTATTTTAAAAATTATAACTCGCCGCGTTCTTATTTGGGAGTATATTTGATAGTTCAAAGCGGAAACCTTTCTCACAAAAGTTTTACAGACACACTTTTTCGGCAAACTGACGAGTAATTTTCTTACGTGACAGCGATTAGTCACCAAAAAAAAGTTACAGACACAGTTTTGTGAGAAAAACAGCTGTTTGTTTCGAAAAGTTTCTGGACGCCGAAGCTGCAGAACATAGACACTGATTGCTCTTAAGCGATAATGACAATGATGCGCGAGTTCTTCTCTATCCAGAGCTGAATTACGACTGACTAGGTAGTGTCTGGCTTTCAATATGTATCAATTGACACTAACTTTCTCCAATGAAAATAAATATTAAAACAAATGTGCCCGATTTGTGTCCTAATATTTAAGCCAGTCTGTTTATTAGTACACTCATATAAAATTATGTTTGCAAACAGCAATAAAACCAACAAAAAAATAATAAGAAAATTATTAAAACAAATATGAATAAATACAAAAAAAAAAAATCAACCTACAGATAAAATTTCTGCACCTGCAGCTCATAAAAACAAATTCTCTAACACACAAATTAATATGAATTAGTTGTGTTTCCCATGCCTGCAGGCATAAGGCCCCCACAAAAAAATACTATAAAAATGGCTGCACAAACGAATAAACAGAAATACACACGGGCAGACAGGCAGACAGACAGACAGACAGAGTGACATAAATATATTTATATTTAAATAAATATAAATTAAAAATTATTTATAAATAAATAGTACATATGGATTTAAATGAATAAATATTCAAATACTAGGAAAGAAATAACAAAATTAAACGTTATTAGACCCCAAGCAAATTGTAGCTCTGCTTCTTAGGTAGTGAGATAGATGGTGGTGCAAGTCAGTTGTATGTTGCAGTCAAATGGTCAACACTTGGCTGCTAAAAAACGAAATGCGTTCTGAATTTTTTATTAAAGGAAAATTCAAATGGCGCAACTTTAAACAAAAATAAAATTATTATTATTCGTTAAATATTAATTACTCTAGCCATACATGACAATTTTGTTATAAAAATACAAAAAAAAACCTTTTTAAACCAAAATGAATATGGTTAGAAAGAGAAATACTTGTAAAACATATGTTGACCAAGTGGCTTTAGAAAAGGTTACTGTGGCGCCAACAATTTTCAAGAAAGCAAACTAAAATATTAACGAAAATATTCAAGATTCATACAGTAACATTTCTGTAGACATTTAGCTTAATTTTATTTACAGAAATCAATAAAAAAAAATCTACAAAATAAAAATTATTATTAAAACAGGTGACTACGTGCTGACATATTGTGAGCAAACGCTCCCTCACAAAATAAACAATAAAAACAAATAAATAAATATGCATTCCAATAAATAAAATATAATATTAAATAATATATAAATACTTGTATGTACATTAATTTATTTAGTGTTAAAATATTAAACAAATCTTAATACTCGTGTTCGTAGTTACATTATTTTGTATAGCCGACGGTTGCATTTTAGCCGGCGTTGTTAAAATTTTGCTCGCCGTCAACGATATCTGTGACTAGCGGTTTCAAACACTGAAATTTCACATCGGTTTTGAGTTGTATATTTTGACATTTCCAACGTAATGACGTAATTAATCCCTTTTAATAGTTTTCGACATCTGGCAAATATTTGCCGAAAGAGACGTAATCACTAAATCACATTTATTTGAATTAGTTTATTTATTTAAAACAAATAAGAAAGTATAGTTGATAAAGCCCGACAATATAATACCCTACACCCATAACACAGTTTTTGAAAAACGAGCGCTATATGGGAGATATTACTTATTATGGACGATCATCCAAAAATTTGGTTCCATGATTTCTGTGAATATAAATATTATATGTGTTAAACTTTATCTCGATATAAATACTTATAAAAGATTTATGGAATTACGTAGAGGGTCTTATATGGGAGTTTCGACTAATTATGAACCGACCATTATAAAATTAGGTGTCATCATTTGTGTTGAATTTTATTTGGATGCCAACATATTTAAGAAATTTATGGTCGTTAAAGTGATTTTTGGAAGTGGGCCTTATATGGGAGCTACGACTAATTATGGATCCATCATAAAAAATTGTACTGTATTATTTGTATATACATATCTACATATATGAAATATATTTGTGTTCAATATTATTTGGATACCAACATTTTTGAGATAGTTATGCTCTTTAAAATGATTTTCGGAAGTGGGCCTTATATGAGAGCTACGACTAATTATGGACCGATCTTGACAAAATTTGTAGATGTGATTTAGCTTCATTTATTACTCATTTGTGGTGAAATTTGTTTGCATACTTTTATAATTCAAACATTTATGATCGTTAAACTCCTATTTCGGGAGGACATTTGTATGGGGGCCAAGTGAAATAATGGACGGATTTCCACCAGCTTCAGTCCCATCCGTCCTTGGGCTAAAAAAATATGACGTACTAAATTTTATTGAAATATCTTCATAATTGCGACTTGTACTCTGCGCACATGCTTTATATGGACAGCCAGCCAGACGGACGGACATCGTTAAATCGACTCAGGAAGTGATTCCAAGTCGATCGGTATACCTTAAGGTGGGTGTTAGACCAATATTTCTGGGCGTTACAAACATCAGTACAAATCCAATATACCCTTCCCACTATGGTGGTGTAGGGTATAAAAACTTTTCTTATTTAGGCCAAATCACTACAAATATTTAGTTTTATTTTATTTGATGCTGTCTGATCTTGCAAAACTCTTGTAAGAGTAAACACTTTCAAACAAATTCGCGCTAAAACAAGTCGTTTTTGAGTAAATATTTGTCATGTGTGACCATAACTTTACAGACACATTCTTTTCTCACTTCTCGAGAAAGGATGGAATATTTTATTTCACATCTTTTCGAAGCGAGAGGCACTGTATTTTATTAAGCAAAAAAAAAACTCAATTTTATTAAGCAATTATATTTATTCAACTACATTTACATATACATACATATATTATTTTAATACATATACCAAAATTTAGACTTCCTTAAGCTATATATAACTGTTCCTCTTTCGGTTAAAAGCACAAAGCTCAATAAAAAATGTCACCAGGGCGCTAAATAAACCGAAAATCCAAATCACAAAAGCATAGAGAAAGTATTCCAATGTCAGAGATTTGCTGGCCACAAGATCAAGCATTAATTTTAAATGCCCACTCATGACGCCATCCCATTTTGTATCTCTAACAAACTTCTCCAACATTCCATTTTCTCTTATACGCCTCAAATACCTATTGAAATGATCAATTAAAGGCGATCGATGTGGCAGTGTGACATAATGAGCGCGATAATACATTTCCTGAATCGTTTTCGTAGCTATTTTATGTTTGAGATATTTTTGCTGAAATAAAAGGAAATCCACAAACTCTTCGTGGGTGGAATACATGTAAGACATGTTAAGATCTAGACGATATTTGGCTAGTTCAGTGTTGCTACCCGTAATAAAGCGTCCATTAAATTCCTTAGGCAAGTCCAGTTTAAGCGACTTTTCTATATCAACGGAGTGTTCCAATATTTTTAAATTCGTACGGCCAATATCGATGAGATACTTAATTTCTGGTTCGTAAACCTTTGTGGCATATAGGCTGGACAAGTTAGAAGTGTAGCAGTTGGTCAGAAAAATTCCGGTAAATAAAAACAGTAGCTGAAGGTAAAAATGTTTGAGTGATTTCTTCCCTTGTAACTCAACTGATAGGAATATGATTATACTGAAAGCCTGCAAAGCCATTTTACTTAAATCCTTAACCATATTACCACCATTAATGTGTTGTATTAAGTAAATTGTAACGAAAACCATGACACCGCTGATAATGATAATGAACCATATGAAACCATTATATGGCAGAGTCAGATACATACTCGCTGAAATCTCCTTGGCTGCAGGTACCATCAGCAAAATTTTAGTCAAATGCAAAGCTTCGCTCATTTCATAGTAAATAGGATTTCTAGTAAGAAATACGGGCAATAGGCAGAAACCCATTTCATTAAGAATTTCTATAGCATCTAGATGGCTATAATTGGCATTCCAAATATCCAGGAAATAATAATCAATAGAGGCATTGTAATATTCCAAGTAGAGGTGAACCCATTTGTAAAAGTATCCTGTGCGTACAAGTTCACCTTGACGATTTGTGTAGGAGTAGCATAAAT
This sequence comes from Bellardia bayeri, assembly GCA_950370525.1. NCBI lineage: Eukaryota > Metazoa > Arthropoda > Insecta > Diptera > Calliphoridae > Bellardia > Bellardia bayeri. Next base: position 76,146,430 of record OX493267.1, read on the forward strand.
TCGGAAAGTCGAAAAATGGCATGCGACAGGTGTATCGCTGCAAGTTATTTAAATGTGTTTTATCTAAAAACTCGGCTGCACTTTTTATATGCACCACTTTAATGCTGGGATATGGATGATAAGTGTATAGCCGATGCCGTGACCACAGTAAAACCGATATAAAACCTTTTGTCCAACATCTTTGGAATATTTCCAATAATTGAGTGTTGTTTAAATGCGCTTCAACGCCTGGTTGCGGCTGATGAACTAGCACTATATTTTTGAAATGTATTCTCCACAGTATATGATCCAATAGCTTTAAGCTAACATTTACATTGTTTGTCGTTAACCAGACTATGGTCAGGCTGTTTCTGTTAAATGTTTCAAATAGGTGTTTACTATTCTTGATGTACGAGTATGTCTCATTGTTTATAATTAATTTCGGTGTTTCCTTCGTCTTTAACACTTCTAAGAAATACTCACTAGTATCGTAATTTTCTGCCAGATTTATTAAAACATTTACTTCAATTTTCTGTACCTTGTTTATATAATTGACTAAATCTGTAATATTAGTTTGACCAGTATAACTGACTAAATCTGTAGTTTTAGAACTTCCTGCTGGGTTTATTTTGCTGGTTACTATGGTCACTAGTACGAATATTAAGCGTAGTTGTTGTTTTGTTAGGCTCATTTTTTTAAACTAAATTATGTCTGCTCTATACTGGGGTTTTTATATAAATATTTTTAAAATTAATTGTCTCAAGACTCATAATATAGGGTGTTTTTTTAGATGTATAAAACTTTTAGTTGGCAACACACGGTTATTTTGTCAGCTGTCCAGTGATTTATGTTTAAAGTCTCTAGTCAACGCCAATAAGCTCGAAACGATTGACCCCTTGGAGGATAACATTCGCCGCGTTATTGCCGATATTCTGCCACTACATGCGAGCCAGTCATACGAAAATGTCAGATGTCGTATTGAAATTATAAGGCCAGAAGATTGTGTTTCGAATAAAGTAAATTTCTTATCAATTTAAAAAAAAAACATCTGTGTTTTATTCCATTTCAAAGTGCTATACATCTAAGAAACACAGAACCCTGGCTTTCAAAATAAATTTGCACAATTTGTCATTTGACAGCTGACAAAATAGCCGTCAGTTCAAAAAGTATCGCCAACTTAAAATTCTTTACATCTAAAAAAACACCCTATATTAAATGCTTTATTATTTATTTGTAAACTTTAATTCCATTTAGTGGTCCTCCTCTTTTGTTTATGAGCATTAGATGTTATAGATAGTTAGTAAAGTAAGTAGATTTTTTGATTGGTGGTTTTTAGAGGCGGAAATTATTTGTTCATTCGAGTATGAGTGTTTTGCTATTTTTTTAATTTCCTCGCTTTTCATTAAAGTAATTTAAGTTACGCGTTATTTAGAACACTTTCTACAAACTCACGAAATGTGATTAATGTCATTAGAGCAGTATGAAAGGAGCTACATAGATGTTTATTAAAGTTTCATTACAAAAAGCCGAATCATTTCTTATTCCTTCTTAATGCATTAGAAACCAATGATGTTGCAGGCGACTTCAGGATCCCGTTCTAAGAAATAATATTTTAATGCCTAGTACTATTTTAATGAATCTGAAAAGTATTGATATAAAGTTCTTTTTTAAATCTTGCCAACAGGATTTTATAGTGATCAAATGAAATAACTCTTTAATGGTTCCAAAAATCGATAATAATTTAGGAATTCTACAATCGGTTAGTATTTCCTCAACTGCTTTTTGAAACTTGTGCAATCAGTACGAAGAATTTATTATAGTCTGGTTTACATAAAATCTGCTCTTTGACTTTTCTTCGAAATAGCTCAATTTTGTTCAGTGGCTGAATCTGTAGACAAACAGAGCGGGGTTCTGGTCGAATTTATTTTTTCGATACCAATGATCTTCAGAATAGAAAGTAAGAAAGTATAGTTATTTAATATATAGCCATAAAATACCCTACACCCAATATATATATAAAAACAGTTTTTAAAATTTATCAAACCCCTATTTCGGTAGGACATTTGTGTGGGGACTAGGTAAAGTAAGTGACCGATTTTATTCAATTTCAATTAAAATCGTCCTTGGGTCAAAACTTAATAAACTAAAGTTTGAAGCCCCCATTAATGTCAAAGAGTATTAATTACAGGTGTTTCTTTTTTTTTTTTGCTGTTGTTGTAGTTGTTGTTTTTCTCTAATCTTTTGAGTTTCATTTAGGGCTGGAGCTTTGTTAGATGTTGTATGGAAATATCTTTAAAATTACGACCTGTATTCGGCGCACAAGGTTTACAATGGCAGCCAGCCAGTCAAACGAACGGATGGACGGACATAGTTTATTCGACTCAGGAAGTGATTCTGAGTCGATCGGTGGGTGTTAGAGTAGTATTTAAGGTAGCTGTTAGACTAGTATTAATGCGTGTTACAAACATCAGCACAAATCCAATATAGCCTCTCCGCTATGGTGGAGTAATGTAGATATAATAAGACGATACTAAATTGATGATTCTAAATGAGCAATCGTTTTTGCAGGCATTATTTTATCAGCCATGGCAGCCGTAAGTTGAGTCTTTAGAAAACGAAAATTTTTTTCGAAATGAAAGCACTTTAGATTTCTAAAGTGGAGTTGTTACTTCTTATGATTTTATACTGAAACAAAAACTCATACTACTACTTTATAATGACAATTAAACAATTAATTTTATTATTTCATTTTTTTTATTTATCTCATTGATTTCAAGACAAAGAATACGAACTGAAGAAAAAGGAGACAACATGTAAATTAATTGAAAGAAAATGATAATTACAGCAAATTTCGAACCACCAGTACTACTGGTTAAAGATTTATGTTTGACTGTTGGGTAGCAGGCATCGCAGTGGTGCAGAGGTTAGAACGCAAAGAATTCTGATGAGAGAATGTGGTGATTCTCGAAACATGTAAATTCAACCCAGGTTCGATCCCCAGCTCAGCCAAGAAAATTATCAATAAAAATTTTAATAAAAATTTCATACTGTAAAACAATTCCTACCTTCAGTTAATTTAATGAAAAATTTAATTTAATGAACTCATGACTAACTAAATAAATATATTTAAATAAAAGGTTAAAAATTTCAAAGCTGGTGTGTCAGCAACAAGAAAACTTTTGCCAAAAAATTACAAAAATTAAAAATATTTATACAGCACTGGAATATGATAGAGTATCAGATACATCGCTTAAATTTCTTCTACGTAGCTTTTCAACTGCGTTTTGAAGTCTTTGTTCATTTAATACAGCAACAATTGAAATTCCGAGCATTTTTAAAAAATTTTGTTCACTTATACTTAAAATCTCTCTGGTAGCTCTATTTTTGTTCGCTTTTGTTATACTTTTTATTACAAAAATCATGTTTTTTTTGTTTTTAAGTTAAAAATCGAGATTTAAAATTTTTTCGGGAATAAACAAAATCGATCGGAATCTAGAGAACGCAAAAAAAACGAACGATTTGTAAATACGGAACTGAAACTATTCCGATCGCTGCCTTTATATATATATTCTGCCAAAGCATAGACCAAATTTCTCAAGTTTTGTTTGTTTAATTTTGGATCGCGATTCACTCTTTTCGATTAAGAACACAATTTTGAGCAAAGTCGTAGGTTTATGTTGTCAATATTTCACAATTTCAAAAGTAAAATATCAAAACAAATATAAAGGAAATTAAAATACAAGTGAGAAAAACAAACATTTTAACAATTGAGACAAGGAAGTAAGAATTAATCCTAGTTTTTCCTAAATTAAATACAAGAATTTCCATTATATAAATGTGTTGTTTATTAATTTTATTTTCTTATTTTAAATTTGTCAAGCAGTTTTTGAGTCGAGTGTTATTTCTTGGTTTTGTTATTTTTTTAAGCTAAAATGAAACAAAAAATTGATTTAGATATATATTTGAACTTTTTGCAACACTTAAACTTTTATATACAACATTCGAAAAATACATGTATGTAAAAATGTCGTAAGTGTTGTACAAAAGATTTATATAGAATTTACCAACAACATTTGTACTACTACTATTGTAAATTCAGACGACGTACACCTACTACCACATCACAACTTTAGTTGTGAATTGAACATAGTATATATCGACCGTTCAATTCCAAACCATGCTATGTCGACTTAGCATGTTTTTAATTTTTTTTGCGTTTTTGAATTTAGATTTTTTCAACATAAATTCTGTCTAATTTTGGTTGTGATTGGCGTCCAATCAATAGTTATAAACAACAAAGTTCTACCTCATATGGCTTTTTAGATATCGCATGTAAACTGTAGGAGCTTTTCCTGCTAAACTCACGTTTTCGACTTAACATGTTTTGGAATTGAGCTGTCTATATGACTATTATTTATGGTTAACTTAGCATAGTTGTCCCAACCATATATTTTTAATACTCTAGGAAATGATATCACACGCTGATTGGAATTTGCCTCTTCGATGGATGTTTCAACACAATGACGACCCGAAACACACACTGAGGTTGGTCAAAGAGTCTAGAAGAGAAAAGGAGTCTTACGGGCAAGCGATTCCAAAATCGTAAGGAACTTTTTGAAACTTTAAAAGCTGAGTGAAAACGACTTCTCTCGAATCAATGCCAAAGTAATAAAAACTAACAGAATGATATAGAAAAATACTAAATTGTTGATTTTGTTTTGCACAACTTTATATTAATAATTGAATAGTTTTATCGTTCAATATAGTTTAATTTATATTATTATTAATAGACTACCTGAATATAATTAAAATGTGGAAATGGTTTTTTGTTTTTAATAAAATATGTGTATACCGGAAATATCTGTTTATTTGTAAATATATAGTTGTTGCTACTGTTTTGCACGATACTGTAACTCCTTACATTCGTTAATTTGATAATATACCTCTTGCTACCCTCAAACTAATACCTAGAGACTTGCAGAATGACCCTCATACCACATAGTTCTAATTAATATGTTGAATTAATACTTTAATAAAAACCGACAACTAAATTAATTTAAATTTCTTTAAATAATTATAAAAATCAATTAAATCATTTAGTGGAAAAAATATTGATACAAATCAAATTCCAAACATCTAATAAAGCGCCAGCACCAAATGAAATTCAAAAGATTAGAGAGAAAAAACAACAACTACAACAAAAACTATAACAAAAAAAGAAACACCCGTAATTAATACTCTTTGAGGTTAATGGGAGCTAAAACCTTTAGTTTGTTAAATTAAAATATAATAAGCAAAATATTTTATTGTTTAGCAATTTAACAATTTTATGCTAATCATAAAAAATTAATTACTGGCAGCTTTAGTAATTGTTAATAAAACTGAGACGGACGAACGGACAGACAGAGACAGACAAACACTTTTTTTTAAATTTTATTTTTAGTTTACAAATATGATTCTAATAGTTTTCAAATACAATAAACTGAAAACCGGTAGAGGAGTCGAGTCGAGTTGTCGCTACATGAGATTTGAAATTATGTAAAAACAAATGAATTGAAATTTGTGGCTGCAGCAGTCGGTGACTGGCTAAATCAGCAATGCGACAGACTTACACACACACACAGACACACGATGCTTTAGCATCAATAGACCGACAAACAGACAGGCAGACAGCAAGACACTCAAATAGCTAAAATTTAGCTAGACAACACAACTCTTAACAGCATCGTTTATTTATGACGTGAATAATTAATTTAAATGCAATTTTTATACCCTACACCACCATAGTGGGGAGGGTATATTGGGTTTGTGTTGATGTTTGTATCGCCCATACATATTGTTCCAACACCCACCTTAAGGTATACTGATCGACTCAGAATCACTTCTTGAGTGGATTAAACGATGTCCGTTCGTCCGTCCGTCCGTCTGGCTGCCTTTCAATGTAAAGCTTGTGCGCAAAGTACAGGTCGCAATTTTAAAGATATTTCAATAAAATTTGGTACGTGATATTTTTTCGGCCCAAGAACGGATGGGATTGAAACTGTTGGAAATCGGTTCATTATTTCACCTTGCCCCCATACAAGTGTCCTCCCGAAATAGGGGTTTAACGATCATAAATGTTTGAATTATGCAAGTATCCAAACAAATTTCACCACAAATGTGTAATAAATGAAGCCAAATCACATTTAAAAATTTTGTGAAGATCGGTCTATAATTAGTCGTAGCTCCCATATAAAGCTCACTTCTGAAAATCACTTTAACGATCATAAATCTCTTAAAAATCTTGTAATCCGAATGAAATTTCACAAAAATAAGTTTCACATGTATAGCAATGATGACACCTAATTTTATAATGGTCGGTCTATAATTAGTCAAAACTCCCATATAAGACCCTTTCCGTAATTCGAGATAATGTATAACATACATAATATTTATATTCACGGAAGTCATGGTATGTACTACATTTTTGGATGAGCGGTCCATAATAGATAATATCTGTCATATGGCGCCCATTTCTGAAAAACCGTTTTATTTATATACTGGCTGTATGGTATTATATGGTCGGGCTTGAGCGACTGTAAGTTCTTACTTGTTTTTCTTATTCTTTAAAGCGTCCTCAATGCACCAAGTGCATTTACTGCATTTTGTTTTATTAATTTATTTTTTCTCAAATAGTTTTCCTCTAAATTTTTTGTTTTTCCTATTTTCTACTAAACTTTGTCTGTGCTGTGTTCGGCGGCCAATATTTATGATAAATTAATTTGTTCTTAATGAAATGACAGCGAACAAAGTGTCTGTTTGCCTAATAAAGCAGTAAAAATTGGCTAAAACGAACAACAAGCAATTTAAAATACGTTTATTGAATTAAGATTTTTGTCGTTTGTTAGTTTCTTTTTTGTGTCTTTACTCTTCGGAACGCAAATATTTAACAATTTAATAACAAAAATAAAATGTTCTTGTAGTTGGTTTTTATTTTAAAAAAGCTATTAGGGTTTGGTTGACTTTTGTCCAACAACAAGAAAATATAAATAAAATAAAATTATAGAAATATATTTAATAATAATTTGTTTTAAAGTATATTTTGGGTCAAAATATATTTAAAACATCATTTATCACTTCTCACTTCCAAAAGCTTAAAACTAAAATAAATATGAATAATTGTTTTGCAAATAATAGAAAATAATTGTTTAATGCTGTCTGGGAGAGTCAGTGTGGTTTGAAATTGGCATGTCCTAAACAATTAGTGCTTTAACGAGGATCGTTGGAAAAAGACTTGGCAAGGTTGGCAGGTGGTTGGGTTGGTCGGAACAAAACACGGATCTTCGGATCTTTTGACAAGCAAATGATATTGTTAATATTCATAAAAACAACAGGTTTATAAAGCAAATTTCCATACAAAATTTTTATGTCGAAGGGCATTATATTTTAACGGTCCAAAATTTTATATAAAATCTTCCCAATAAATCAATAATTATATAGCTACATATTTATAAAAGTTAAACCTTTACCAGACAGCATCCTGTCATCGATTCTGTCAGTTGATTACAGCCAGGAGGAGCATGAACTAGTAAAGAGAGGCATTAGACAGAAAAATATAGAACAGGACAAACAAAAAAGGGATTACTTCTGATATGTTAGAAAGTTAAAAGCACAAGATCCAGTTTTTTTTTAAAGCAGAGAAAACTTCAAACATTTCTACCACATCCAGAACTACGAATCTAGCTTAATACTTCTGCTATGAAGATCAGCACATCCAAGTAAAACACGAGCACTAACTCGGAAACAACTATAGTCATAACTTCAATATATTTAGAAAAGTAAACATTAGAGCATTAGAGCTCTTCTACGGAGATTTAGTAAGTACTACTGAAATATCACGCTTACGAAAGGTATTAGCTAAAGATACGATTTGTTTTTCAAATTCAAATGGATGGTAATTTCGGCGTCTCTTTCATATATAATTTGAATAATGAGGAAAACCCAACAGCTAACAATATTTCGAGATAAGGGGAATCATAGGAGTGGTTCTGCAGATATTTTGAAAGCGCAAAGGAGTCTTACATAAGAAAATACTTTTCGCATTGTAGCAATGGCTATTATAAGGATTCCACAGAAAGTTATTACAACGTTTGATATCAGTCATCATGTCAAAGCTTATTTTTTTTGCTTAGACCAGGGGACGAATCCTACTTATGCAAGGCATTGTGTTGGAACTAGGAAAATATGCTATCCTAAGGGAGGAAAGAGGAAGTAGTGTTGGTGAACATTTAATTTGAATTTTCCTATATTGAAAGTGGCAGGAAATACTTCTGCTGGTAATTTATTCCATATACGAACTGTACGGCTAAGGAACGAAATTTTCCTGTAATGTGTTGTGCGATCAACTGTCCAGTCGACCATGAATGGATGTGAACTAACTGAACGAGTTTCAGGAACAAGTTCTGTAATTTTAGCAGAACACATTCCATTATAGTATCGATAGAACAGTGAAACACAACCCACATTGCGACGATGCTCCAATGAATCAATAGAGTTGAATACCCGATAAGCATCTTGGCTCTCTCCTGTTCGCGATCGAGTAACTCCAAAATAGAATTCGAAGCACCAGACAATACGCGAGAGTTGTATTCCATTTTCGGGCAATTAAAGGTGGTGTAAATAGTGAGAAGATCAGTTGGTGTAAAGTATTTCCTACACCTTCATTTGACACTTGGAAAATGTTTTTAGTTCAGCGGGCATTACACTGGATTGTCATGCCTAGAACATCAAGAGCGTCTGGTTCCTGAATATTTATACCGCCCATAGAATCAGATGAAGCAACATGATCTGTCGTGCGTTTGTGTGTTATCATACAACATTGAGTCCTACATGCATTAGAAGCGTCTCTATTCGCACAAACCCATTCGGAGATTGTCACAAGATCTTGGTTAAGTGTATCATTCAAGTTTTGTCTCGTTTCCCCAAACTCCAAAGGGTTTCGTCTATGATTCAATCAGTATGAATGACAATGTTGCTATCATCTGCACAAGAATAAATAGGGTTGGAAGTTTGACGTAGAAGGTCATTTAGAAAGATAAGAAATAAAGTAGGAGAAAGAACGGAGAACTAGAGGAAAGTTACAGAGTGATATTTATTATCAACGTGGGAAAAATCAAATACCTTTTTGAAACCACGGATGCTTCTTGATTTTAAAATTTTAGGCTTGTTTATATAAACATTTTTTTTTTTGGAAATTCAAACGTTTGGTTTCGTTGTTACTCTACCACGTAGCCAGAGATCTTAAAACCGTACAGGTTTTCTCACAAGATTTTGTAACATTCTCATGTATTTGACAGCACTAGACAATAGATTTGTTCTTACTTTTCTTAATATAGCGCTTACTTCAGTTTTTGTAAGACGTTTTGTCCTTTTGCACCAGGCAAATTGTCTACTGTAGATATTGTCTTTGTATGTACTTGTTTATTATTTATTTTGTAATGTACAGTGATACCATCCAACGATTTGACTTATTTCACGCAGGGATTTGCCTTTTGTGAAAGCCTATTATGATTTGCGAGTCTTAATTGATGTTTGTCTTGCCTTTGTAAATTGTTCACCACTTAACCTAACAACTTTATCTATTTTATTTATTTATTTAACTTTGAAAGGCACTTTACTTTCACATAAAGAAAAATTAAAATAATAGTCACTACTTTTGGAATGACAGGGGTTGCTTTGCATAAGGATGATGTCACTGTTTACTTTATTTTGATGCGTAAAAATTGGTCTATTTTAACATTAAATCAATCAAAATTGTAGAAGATTTTGTTGTTGTTTCTTTTCTTTTTTTAATTCAATTCTTCTTAAATAAATCAATATAATTTTCTAATATAATAGTATTTATATTAATATAAATTAGCTTCTATTTTAATACTATGTGGTGTTGAGATTATTTTGACGCTCACAGTAGCTTATCCCAATGACCATAAATGCCACCCAGTGTCAAGTCACTTAGATTTTAATGTCAGCTTTGTGGGAAGGATTTTGATGATACTGGCAGACCTCTAAAAAGATTTATTGCATTTATTAGTCAATATAATCTTCGGTTACAATGATCACATCACATGATATGGCCAGTAAAAATTAAACTGATGTGAGATTTTTATCTAAAACTACAAAAATCAAATGTGGAAACTAATTTAAATACAAAATAAATAAATCTACATAAATCAAATGCACTTAAATGGAATGAGGACGGTGATGATGATGATGATAATGAAAAACAACAATTGAAATATAGTGGAAAAAGTAAATGAAAATCCCATATCTATGTAAGTATAGGGTGTTTTTTTTTAGATGTATAGAAGTTTAAGTTGGCAACATTTTTTTAACTGACAGTCATTTTGTCAGCTGTCATGTGATTTATCGCTAGTTTACGTCGGTAAGCCTGAAACGATTGATCACTTGGAGGACAACATTCGTCGCGCTATTGCCGATATATGGCCACAAATGTTTGAAAAAGTCATCGAAAGTCAGTCATATGCCAGAAGTCATATTTAAATTATAATGCCAAAAGATTATCTTTCGAAGAAAGTAATTCTCATGTCAATCAAAAAAAAAAAAATCATCTCTGTTTTATTCCATTTCAAAGTTCTATGCATTTATGATGATTACTGACTTTTTCGTTCATCAGTTGAACAATCATGATGTGCAGGAGTTGTGGTTTCAATACAACGGCGCAACATGTCATACAGCTCGTGCAACAATTGATTTATTGAAGGAAACGTTTGGTAAACGCATAGTTTCACGTTACGGACCCGTGAATGGGCCTTCACGGTCGTGCAAATTAATGCCGCTTGACTACTTTCTGAGGTGATATGTAAAGTCGCTAATGTACGTCAATTATACCAAAACGATGGACACACTTGGAGGACAACATTCTCCGTGTTATTGCCGATACACGACCACAAATGTTGGATAAAGTCATTGGAAATTGGACCTCCAGATTACATGCGAGTCGGTCATATGCCAGAAGAAAGTAATTTTCATTTCAAAGTTCTATAAAAAAAAGCATCCTCGACACGTAATTATTTTGAACAGAACCATGATTTTCAAAATAAATTTGCACAATTTGGAAGTGTTGAAGGCATGAATAATAATAATAAACCAAACTAAAAATAAATCACAAATTGACAGCTGACAAAATCGCCGCCAGTTAAAAAAAGTGTTGCCAATTTAAAGTTATATACATCTAAAAAAAAAACACCCTATACATAGACATATATTGCATTCGAGGAGTATATGATGATGAACTTGTTGTATGTTTGTTCGTTATTCAACCTCTAGGTTGTTTTTGGTTCCACAGTGTGGGCTGGCTGTGGTTGCTCTAGAGCAGGTGTTTTTTTTTCATTGTTTTTGTTGCTTTTGCGCTGTTGTTATTAGTATGGCTGTGATACTGCAGATGTTTAAGATAAAATTGTTTAAAAATAATAAAAAAAAATTAAGTGAAAACAAAAAATCCAGCGTAGTATTGTTTTACAATGTAAAATTTTATTGCAATTTAACTGTTATTTTATTTTTTGTTAGCTGGCGCTGTTGGGCTCTGCTGCGACTGGCACGTTAGACAACGCACGTTAAAGTGTTGAGAGATGACAAGTTAGATAGAGACAAATTACATTTATGTCATTGTGTTTGACAAACGGAAAAGTTTTTTTTTTGTGTAATGTTATTGCTATTTTATTTGTTCAGCATTTAATTGTAAACAAATTAATTACAATTGAAAAAGTTTTAGCAAACAGCTGCGGAAAAAGATTCGTTGCAACGAAAGTAGTGCTGTAATTTTAAGGCAGTTTGCCGATACTTAAGTTAAGTTAACTAAATACAAACTCGGTTCTAAATTGGAATTGTATTCATTTCTATATAATATTTTTAGTTGTATTCTACACCCTGTATCTAATTAAACTTATGCATTTTTTTGCAATTTCCTGAGAACGAACCAAGTTGAATTTTAATTTGTTTGATTTATGATCAAAATTGATTGCAATATCATAAAATTCTTTAGCCAGCCAATAAATTTAATACCACTCCATTCAGTCAAACAGACAACGTGAAAAAAAACGCACAATTCCCAGTTGTCCATGGCAAGCAGTGGTAACTGCTCATATAATTTGCTTTCATAACCTTTGACCTCAAATCACATAAAACTATCAAGAAACTTTAAAACGAACATAATTTACTGGAAAAAGAGCGACACAAACCGAAAAAAAAAATACTAACAAATTTTCAAATGTGTCTTAACGAACAACAAATAACAACATTTTTGTCTGCATAACAAACAAATCATTAGATATTTGTTCGTTCGTTCGTTTGTTTGTGCATTGTATAAAAGTTTCTGGTAAATGGCAAAAACTCCTTCATAACGACGACAGCAAAATTTCATGTTAGAGGGAGAGTGTGCAACCTTTTTTTTTCTCCAAATAATGGCCAATACAATAACAACGTCAACAACTACAACAGTAACAATCTTGTTTGAAACTCTATAGTATATGAAACTTAACGAATCTGTCAACTCAACTGACTTGGTCATGATTTATGCTTCAGCGATAAATTATAAGTTTAGGAGTGTAGAAATAATGCTTAAACCAATAGACAGCATTTTGAACACAAGTGCAGATTGTTTGTAAAGTATTTTTTGTCTTGGTTTAGAATGAAAGATCGCTGAGGAGGAAAGAGGGCAGGAAGAGTGCACTGATCTAAGCCGACGAGTTGGAACTACATACAAGGGAAGTTTAAGTTTTTGTTATAACATTAATTCATAAAGGTATTTGACAAAAAACATTAAAATTGAACTTAGGGAATGTTATTAACATTACTTCAAAATGATTTTTTGTTTCAAAACAATTAAGAAAGTATAGTCGGTCAAGCCCGACCATATAATACACTACACCCAGTATATGTATAAAACAGTTTTTCAGAAATGGGCGTTATATGGGAGATATAACCTATTGTTGACCGATCATCCAAAAATTTAGTGTCATGATGTTCATGAATATTAATATTATATGTGTTAATATTTATTTTTAAAAGATTTATAGAGGTTAAATTGAATTACGGAGAGGGTCTTTCGACTAATAATAGAGCGGCCATTATAAAATTAGGTGTCATCATTTCTGTATAAAAGAAACTTATTTGTGTCACATTTGAATACCAACATTTTTAAGAAATTTATGATTGTTAAAGTGAATTTCGAAAGTGGGCCTTATATGGGAGCTACGACTAATTATGGACCGATTATAATAAAATTGTAACGCATTTTTTATATATATATGAAATATAATTTCGTTAAATATTATTTGGATACCAACATTTTTGAGAGAGTTATGGTCTTTAAAGTGATTTTCGGAAGTGGGCCTTATATGGGAGTTACTAATTATGGAACGATCTGCACAAAATTTGTAGATGTGATTTGCCTTCATTTGCCACTCATTTGTGAGGAAATTTGTTTGGATACTTGCATAATTCAAACATTTATGATTGGTAAACCCCAATTTCGGGAGGACATTTGTATGTGAAATAATGTACCGATTTCCACCAGTTTCAATTCCATCCATCTTTGGGCGGAAAAAATATCACGTACCAAATTTTGTCGAAATATCTGCAAAATTGCGACTTGTACTCTGCGCACAAGTTTTACATGGACAGCCAGCCAGACGGACGGACATCGTTAAATATACTTTAAGGTGGATGTTGGACCAATATTTCTGGGCGTTACAAACATCAGCACAAATCCCACTATGGTGGTGTATGGTATAAATAGCAAAGTGACGATTTGACGATTTTTTCATTGAAAGTGACGACTTGACGAATTATTAAAATCTTCTATTATTTGTTTGTTTTATTTCTGAATTTCAACGGGGAAATTCGAAATTTTTTTTTTTTTTTTTTTTTTTTTTTTTTTTTTTATAATACATTATATTTATTTATTGAATCTTCAGATATTGAAATGACAATAAGTTTTCGAATCTTAATACTAAAAGAAAATAATAAGTCCAGCCAGTGCTAGACAAAATATTATGATACTACAAAAAAATTTACATCCACTGATCCAGTCATCTGTTTTGCGTTTGAGTTAAAGCAAGGGTATCCCTCCTTCTCAACCGAACATGGCCACTAAAGTTAAGGATGTCTCGTGCAAGTGGGTTTGGATGGTGTTCAAGTTTGCTGACATATTTTGAGGCGTATTTTGTAAATTCGTCTTTCACCAAAGGAATGCCTAGATCTTTGTGAATTCGAGAATTTTTAACGTACCATGGAGCTGCAGTAATTATACGTAGAATTTTATTTTGACCTCTTTGAATTTTTTCAATGTTGGATGCTGAGGCAGTACCCCATAATTGAATTCCATAACACCATATTGGCTTTAGAATTGCATTGTACAACAAAAGTTTACAATCCAACTTTAATGTAGAATTTCTGCCGATTAGCCAATTAAGTTGCACTGCTTTTAATCTCATCTGTGTAAGTTTTGCGTCAATATGAGACTTCCAGGTTAAACGACGATCGAGGTGGATTCCGAGGTATTTGACTTCATTGTGTTGCGGAATAATTTGGTTATTTATTCTGATGGACGAGCAGGTATCTTTTCGCAATGTGAAAGTTATATGAATACATTTCTGTTCGTTAACCCTGATTTTCCAAAGCTCAAGCCAATTCTCTAGTTTATAAATATAATTCTGCAAATTCTGTGATGCTATTTGATGGTCCTTATGAACGCTAATAAAGGCTGTATCGTCAGCAAAAGTTGAAGTATGTATATTGGGGTCTGACGGCATATCGGATGCATAAATCAAATATAAAGTAGGACCCAGTATGCTACCCTGGGGTACTCCTGCTTCAATTGGCTGAGCGGGGCTTAAAAAATCGCCTTCTTTGATTGTAAATTTGCGACCATATAAATAACTTTTCATAAGTTTGTGGGTGTTAGCAGGCAGAGCTAATTTTATTTTGTGCATTAAACCTTCATGCCAGACTTTGTCGAACGCTTGGGAAACATCAATGAAAAGCGCGGAACAGTATTTTTTCTCTTCAAACGACCGTCTTATCACATTTACTAATCTGTGTGTTTGTTCGATGGTACTGTGTTTAGCTCTGAACCCGAATTGATGATTTGGAATTCATTGAGTGTCGTTCAGAATTGGAATCAACTTAGCCATTAACAATTTTTCAAACAGTTTTGAAATTGTCGGCAGTAGGCTAATTGGCCTATATGACTCTACTTTGGTGAGGTCCTTCCCTGGCTTAGGAATCATGGTAATCATAGATACCTTCCAATCTGCAGGATAGTATTCTAGGCGTAAAATAGCATTGAAGATAAAGAGAATAATTCTTCTAGCTACACGAGGTAACTCCACAAGCATTTTGTTGCTGATTTTATCCATACCTGGAGCTTTTTTAAGGTTCAGAGTACCAATAGCGCTTTGAATATCATTAAAGCTAAGTCTTAGAGGTACAGGAGGTCTAATAACGAGTGGTGGCAAATCAGTTGCATTATTTGAGTTGTTTATAGTAAACACATTTCTCAAATGGTTAACAAATAAAGTCCCCTTCTCCGAATCGTTTCTAGCCCAGTCACCAGTCGGATTTCGCAAAGGAGGCTTTCCTCTAACTGGTCTTTTTAAACCTCGTGCCGCCTTCCATAACGAATAGTCAGATTGTGGGGAACTGTCAATTCCCTCCAAGTATGATTTAAGTGAAGCCATTCTTTGGGTTTCTAAGAAATTCGAAATGAAGATTTTTTCTTTTTTTATCATAATTTCGACGATTTTTACCGAAATTCATCTGGCAGCCCTGGGTCCAGGTCATCAGCCGTTGGCTAATTATGACATTTTATTAATTATGCAAAGCATAAGTTATAAACTTACATATTTGTACAAGTAACCCAATTCAAAAACTTAAAAATTAGTTTGTACTCCGTTGTAGTTCGGTAGATGTTAGTAGCTTGCGAAGCATAATTATGTACGAGTTAGTGAATGGTATGAAATGTTAATAATCGATTTTCGGTTATTCGATCAACCATTTTCAACTCGATTATTATAATCGATTAATAGAACATAAAAGTCGATTTTTTTTTTGGTCGATTACGATTATTTTTTATAATTTTTTTTTTCTTAAACTAAAAAATCAAAAATATTTACAACTTGTTTTTGTTGAAAAAATAAAACATGCAATTTCATTCAATTGTTTTATTTTAAAAAGGCACTTATAAAATAAGTTTTACATATTTCTGTATAATAAATTTTATTTTTTAAATCTTAAGAGATTTTTTCAGATGCGCTGTGATAAGGTAGTTTTGCTGCCCCAAAAAGCTAACTCCTTCTTGCAAATGCAGCATTTTGTCTTTTTCCATTATATATTTTTTTAAAATATTGCCAAACGTAACTTGGTGCCATTTTTTTCACTTTTAATCACTTTTAACTAAATTTTACTTTTATTTTTTTGCACACCGACTTTCAAAAAAGCGGCGCTTTTAGTTTTACAGGTTGATTTTTCAATTAATCGACACCAAAAGTCGATTTCAGTATAAAGTTGGTAGTGTAAAATCGACCACAAAATAATCGATTTTTAAAGGCAATAATCGATTAACGACCATAATCGAAGTCGATTTACCATTCACTAGTACGAGTATATTAGTGCAATTTATAGTTATTAAGAATCTAATTCAAGAGCTGCCGAATATCTCTTGCCGCTTTGCTAGCTACATGATCACGGTATGATGCGTTATGTGGTCTTGAGATGGAATTGGGGCATTTTTTAATAATTCGGCTGGAAGTGCTAAAGCGGTGAATAGATAACGCTATTAAGAGATGCCTAACATTGATGATATGGTGATACTGACATGTGGTTTCAAACCAAACCCAATTTTCCGATCTCATAATTATACGAAATTCAGCTGTTATGATCATGCAATTTCACATCACTGGATTATTTTGTGTGGGGATATCCTAAATATAGAGCCAATCGAATCGCTTACAAAGTTAAAACTCTAAATACGTGACGTGATTAACAAAATAGATCCGTCATTCTGCAAAAATGTAATTGAAAATTTTGATCAAATAATCGACATCTGTATACATGGTCTTGGTCTGTCCGATATCATTCCTATTTCCAATTTATTCTGCGAAAATGTAATTGAAAATTTTGATCAAATAATCGACATCTGTATGCATGGCCTTGGTCTGTCCCTATCGTGAATAAAAATTCCACATGAAATTTGTTCCCTTTTCACATTTTTCCTATTAAAATTCAATTTTAAAAAAATAAAAGGGAACAAATTTCATGTGGAATTTGTATTCAAGAGAGGGCTGATTGTCAAACTTTACTCTTTCCCATACAATAAAGATTTTAGTGATTTTCATATAAATTCTTTGTTTAATTTTGTTTTCAAAAATAGAGTTGTTGTTGTTGATTAAAGTCGAACTGTTTTTAGGGATCGTATTAGACTGGGAAGGTAAAAGGTGTAATCTGTCTTTGATTTTCTTTAGTCGCATTTTGTGACCAAATTCTAAAGTGGTTTTAAAAACAAAAGAAAATTCTTACAATCATATAATTTTATTAATTTTTTTTCTTACATTAAGATTTCGATAAAATGAAAACTTGAAACAACTACGCCTGGTAATAAAATCTTTGTTTGTATATTTTTTATCTACTCGCCGCCAAAAAGGAAGTATTTTTAAGTGTAAAAGTGTGCTGGAGCAAGATTTGTTTTAGATTATTTCCAAGTAACAACAAATTCACAATCTCTACTTTTTCGCCTCATTGTAAACGTAGTACGTTGGTTGATTGGTACATTTATTCATACAAAAGTGAGAAGTTCATGAATAAATGTTCCACCTTAAGATTCGATTAGAACAATTATTGATTAATAGTTTTATACGGTTGTTTATAGTTTGCCCGTCCACACAGTTCGTTGCAGAATTTTATTAATCCAACAGTATGT
This sequence comes from Bellardia bayeri, assembly GCA_950370525.1. NCBI lineage: Eukaryota > Metazoa > Arthropoda > Insecta > Diptera > Calliphoridae > Bellardia > Bellardia bayeri. The sequence goes on from OX493267.1 coordinate 76,164,383, forward strand.
ACTTACTTACTAACTTACTATGTTTGTACTTGGAGTTGTTTCGTCGATCAATGGAAATGTGGTTGGTTGGAAGCGCCACATTTTTATTAAAAAATAATAAATATCGCATGCTGGTTGTTTGGAGAATGCCGCTAGAAATTTATTACATAAAAACATGAGTGTGAAGCCACCTGTGTGTAATTTTTTTCTTTTTAGTTACGGTGAAAAAAAAACAGTGGGTCGAAAAGAGTTTTAATTAAATTAGTTAATAACTGAGGAATGTTGAGAATGTTGGAAATTTCAAGATTGTTTAAATATCTTGCTGATTTTCTTATTATATTTGAGTATAATGGTTAATCTGCAGATTTTGCCCTGCTGATATTAAAAAAAAAATAAGGCTTATTTCTCTAGAAAATTTGTTAGCATTGGTTGACAGATTTTTTTAGAAAATTTGTCTCCATTGAGTGACTGATTTCTCGAGAAAATTTGTCTCCACTGGGAGACTGATTTCTAAAAGAAATTTTTCTTCACTGGGAGATTGATTTCTCCAAGGAATTTGGTCTTCACTGGGAGACTGATTTCTTTAGAGAATTTGTCTCCATTGGATGACTGATTCCTTTAAAAAATTTGTCTCCACTGGGAGACTGATTCCTCTAAGAAATTTGTCTTCATTTGGTGACTGATTTCTCTATAAAATTTGTCTCCATTGGGTGACTGATTTGTCTAGAAAATTTTTATCAATCTGGAGACTGATTTATCTAGGAAATTTGTCTCCACTGGGTTACTGATTCTTCTAAGAAATTTGTCTCGATATGGAGACTGATTTCTCTGGGAATCTTGTCTCCATTGGGAGACTGTTTGGTGGTTTTCGCAGTCATCTAGTCTCAGGCAAACACTTTATGTCGCTATAATTCTTTCAGGAGTTACATTTTACGCTTCTGAACTAATTTTTAAGATTATTCATTGAGGACTTTTGCATCGTTGAACATTTTGCGATATCTCACTCTGAAGCTAGCAGTTCAGAAAACCATCATTTAGACTTTTTTCTTCTTTATATTCAAGAATTGCACCATTATGCTGTTGCTCTGATAGTAGAGTATGTGAACATATTGGAAACCCCATCATTATCGCCTATACTGGTAAGCGTCAAGCCAAATTCTAAGCAAGTGCGATTATTAAATCTATTGATATCTATTAGACCTGTTTCACACTCATCAGTTCTGACTGTCAAGTCAAGTTATTTTTCAATGAGAAGGAAAGAGAAAATTATCTTTTATCCTTTTCCATCTCATTGAAAGGATGAGCGCTGATGAACTTATGTTACAAATAAAGAAATTCCATTGACGAAATATAAGTGTAACATAAAATCATTAAGAAGATTCCAAAACTTTTTAAATCGAACAATATTTGGTTGCCTTTTTATTAACTTGTAATTTCCATTTAATTTCTTGCTCCACTGTTAAGCGTATTTTCATAACTTTGCCAATACAAAAAACATTAAAATAAAAATTAAATAAAATAGTAGTTAGTACGAGTGTTTTAATATGGCTTTAGCGCAGTTATGGAAAGGGTAATTATACACCTCATGATTAGGCAAATATTCGTACATACAAATAAATATGAACGAATACTCGTATATGTTTTTTACGTGCATACGTTTAAATGCAAGCCAAAAACAGCAGCAGCAATTGCATATTAAGTTTGACTCACTGATGCTTGTAAGTCACTTACATTGGTTGAATTTACCCCCCTTCTCGCCCCGCCAGCAACCACAAAATCGCTTTGGTCTTTCTAATACAATTATAGATTTTTAAGCCAAAGTCGTATAATTAGCAAATTGTTGCTAGCGGCGCTGGCTGAAGTTAAGCTGGTGTTATTGTTATTGTTGTTAGTTAAAGCTGCAATTGCTACATCCCCTTATAAAGCCTTCCTTCGTTCATTCGGCCGTTCGTTCGCTTGGTGGCACTTGTCTGTGTAATTAAAGCCTTTGCGCCAAAACTTACTTCAAATGACGGGTTTTTTTTTTTGTAAAATTATATGTGTTTTACGTTTAGCTTCTTGATCTTGTATTGCTTATTGTGTGTATTTTTGTGTAATCTAGTGTAGTTTAGTGTAATACAGTGTGTAGTTTACTAAAAGAGTGCAGTGTAGTTCACTTTAAGTTATTTCTCAATTTGTTTGTCTTTAGTAAAAATGCATTTGCTATTTAGTTTTATTAATTTTAAACATGAACAAAATTTAATATTGACATTTCGAAAAACCAATTTGACAGACAGTTATGTTTAAGCTGAGTTTTGTTAAAGTATTTAAAGCATTTTAAATGAGTTTCGTTTACAGTGATTTGTTGAAGTACGAGTTTGAAGTCAAGTTCATTTGAATTAGTTTTATTTGATTTGTTGATGTAATTAAGAATATTTAATTGTTCAATTCACATGTGATGTTGTAGTGTCGTATGAGTTGTACCTCGTCTGAATTTACAATAGTTGTACAAATGTTGTAGGTAAATTCTATATAAATATTTTGTACAATACTTACGACATTTTTTCATACATACTCGTACATACTTATGTTTTTCAAATGTTGTATGAAAGTTTAAGTGCTGCCAAAAGTTCAAATATTTATCTCAATCAAAAAAATTGCTCATTTTGGTAAAAAAAAATAACCAACCGCTAACACTTAAACCATAAACTGATTAACAAATTTAAATAATGTAGATTTGTTGTATTTAATTTATGAAAAATTATCATTCATTTGTACACTGAACTTAATTGTTGAAATGTCTGCTTTATATTTTTTACGCGATGCAGAAATTATTTGATGTTTCTAACTTGCATTATTAATTTTATTTGTTGAGTTTTGTATGTATGTATATTTGTTTTGATATTTTATTTCTAACATTTTGAAGACTTGACACCATAAAATTGTGTTCACACTCAGATAGTTGTATCATACAATGTACAACATACAACATCACTTGTGAATTGAACAAATATTTATTTTAAACAAATGGCTACCGTGGTTTTTACAGTATCACTAAGCATTAAAGGGGCCGTTTTAATGCTTTTTATCCATTTTAAAATAAGTTGTATGTGCCTAGTAATATCTGCAGTGCTCATCATGCTGTGCTTTTTAGGGGTTCTGTTGTATGCAACATTTAATGTTATTATGTTTTGCCATACTCCGTTCAGTTCAGTGAAAGCAACTTACAACCTCTTCTATATCAGAATATTTTCTTCTGTTATCCTCTCAGAATCTTCACAACAATCTTTGTTTCTGTTGAACTAGGATTTAATTGGGAGCTAATTCCTAGAAATTTTGTAAATTTTCTTTGATAAATGCTTTTTTTTTTAGCATGTATAAGCATTATTTCATCATAAATTTAAGATGCTGGTTCAAAATCTATTGCAAAATACTTTAGGAGTATGTGCTGAATACGGATCAAAAGGATAGCTTTATTAAATTACACATCAAGTGTATTGAAATTACTTGAACTACAAATCACTGTAAAAAATAATGTTTAAACTCTGAAAAAGTTCTGTATTTTTCTAGATTTAGTCGAAAAACGAGTTATAACTTTTGCCGCGTTTTTGAAACCATGTTTATGGCTAATATATTGGAAACAATAAAACCTAAATATGTACACTAACTTATGCAACCAAAAATTGGAAGCATATTTAACAAATTTTGTAAACTCTCTTCGAATGTCGCGTTCTTCATATACTTTTATGAGGAATTCAAAAAAATTTTCCTGAAAAATTTCAGTTTTAATTTATTTAAATACAAATCTTTATTCCTAAATACAGTTGGAGCTTGGTGTCTGCAAAAGCAATATACGAGTATGACACCTTGCAACTTATTTCATTATCTTGGCTATGTACATTAATTTGGAGGGTTGGCCACAATGTTACCAGTTTATTGCTTTTAAATGAAAAAAAGTTGTCAACAATCAAATCAGAAAAAGTTTTGATTCAGTGCACTAAACAAAATTAAAACAAACGCAAAATATGACCAAGAAAATTTAGTTTTCAATTTAAATTTTCTTTCCAAGTGGGTTTAATATATGTGCATTTGCGATAATAAAATCTTGTTTATTCAGTTTATTATCTATTTTAGTAACAGTCCCAGACTGCTGGCACCTAATACGAATGATGATGGGTTTTGTTTGGTATGAGAAATATTAAATAAAAACTGTATCGTTAAGAATCAGGAAAGCGAGTATTTAATTTTCTTGGAATTTTCTTGGGTTCCATGATCAGTGTAACTTATACATGTCCATGTGTGTTCTGCATCTGTTTAATTCACAAATATCTAAACACAACCGAATAGTTGCCACTATTTGTAAAACTAATAGAAACTTCCGATACGATAATACGTATTGGGCCACTTATGCAACCTGAAGTCAAGCGCGCATTGAAAACGATTCGAGATATTGGGTTATGTTTACCATCTGTGCAATGCCTACTGGGCTCAAAAGAAAATATAGTTGACAAAAGGAAGAAGAATGGATCAAATTTTGCGGTGACCCTTCATTAATGCTAAACATGTGCATTGAGATTTCATCAAAATAGGTCTGTTTAATAGAGCGATCTCTGTGCAAGCTCATATTACCGATACCAAAAGTAAAAACTTTTAATAGAAGTTCACCACGATACAATATTTTAGCATAAATCATAAATACATATACAGTATAAAGCATGATTAGGCGGTCAGTTAACAGCAGAATTTCGTTAAATTAAACCAGCGGGAAATAAGATTTCTAATAATTTGGTTGTTTCGATGGCTGTATGTCATACATACGCTATGTACGGCAAAGTGACTGCTTGGCAGGCTTCAATTGTAAACCTTTTAAGGCTACAAAGCCAAACCCCCAATTATTGAGAACGTCGAGGAATTGACAAATACACAACTTTTCAACGCTGCGGCTGTGATATGTTCTATTGAACACGCATTGATATTGCCACAACGAGCGATTCAACACAAATTATCGATCAAATTCTTAATTTCGGTCTCGGAAGGATAATATCACGAAATTTACCTTTTACAGATTCAACATTTTTGTAATGAATTTTTACTATTTTATGCGAAATTTTGAAATTTAATTCATTGCAACAATTGTCAAAGCTGCTACTACTGATACAAGCTACAAGTAAAATATCAAAACTTCGATTGAAAAACAAAGTTCCTGTTCATGTTTTTCTCTTACACATATTGAACGAGATGCACTTTCGTGTAGCTGAGCTAAACTAACGATAACAGCCTGTTGTCATTAAATAAGAATTTGATGGATGTAACCCTACCAAAATAAATCCAATAACTCAAATCGTAATTTGAGATTTAGTTAATGAGAATTGTTAAGATTTATGGAGAACATTTTTGAGAACAAAATTGCGATGATGAAAAGTTTCTTTCGAAACAACTACATATATTTTTAAAAAGCTAATGAGCACCTATCACAGATAAATGGATTTCTATAGAAATCATTTTTTTTCTTCACATTTCTAACACCCCCAGATCATGTTGAAATTATCAGTCTCTATGCAATAATTTAAGCTAAATTACAAATAATTTATATTGAGAAATAGGAAAAAACATAGAAAAATATTCAACATAATTGTGTTAATTTATAAAATATAAATGTTTTTTTAAATATTTATAGCCAATTTAGAATTGATTTAAGGAAATTTATTTAATATCGCGCGCACCTTTTATTCATTTAAAATAGAATAACTCTGAAAATTTATATACATTTTAAAATACACAAACTAAAGTATGAATGAAATGTTCACACTTGATGCAATGCGGAAAATAACCCAGTGAGATGTTGTGGATTAAAAAAGATTTCACAATGGAAGTAAAAATTAATGAAAAGGAAGTACTTTTGGTAAAAAAAAACTGCCATAGAAATAGTTTCAGCTAAAAATTTCAATATAAATAAACATTTGGTTGAACATTTAAAAAAGTCTTCTCCTGCTAATCATCCAGTGATCCTTCCTTTTAATCATTACTAATTTTTAAGCAATATCTAGGTCTAGGTTTAGTTTAGTAGTTTAGAGTTTTGATGATTACGTACCAGCTTTTGTGATCTTAAGTTCAATAGTTGATCTCTATATTGATTTTCTTAAGCATTAACATATAATTGCAACAAATTTCGCCGGGTTTCACAATTTCAACTTAATAAATTTTATTTTGTTTCGAATGCGTATGAGTGGCATGGTCAAAAGCGAAGAAAAAATTCATAAGAAATTGTTAACTAATGATAAACATAAACAACTACTAATACCATTTAAGTGGCCAATAAACCAACAAATATCTTTAAAATTTCCATCATCAAGCACATCATCTTCATCTGCTCCATCATAGTCGGCAGCAACTTTATGATCTTGTCTACAGAGATTGAGAGCAAAAAAAAACAAAAACAAAAACAAAATACATAGTATATTGAAACAATAAAATAAAAAATATTCCACAAATAAACAAAACTAACAAAATAAATACCAGAAGCAACGTGAATAAATGAGTTGAGTGAATAAAAATACTTAACAGCCAACCGTAAGCGACTGAGGAAACCATCTGATATGCGGATGATCATGATAATGATGATGAGTGAGCATAGAGCAGAGGATCTTGCTGATCATGTTGTTGTGGAAATGGAAAATTATTTAAAAGTTGTTTGCATAGGAAAGGCGTAAATAACACATACAATACGGGCTCTTGTACACTTAAATTATTTTGGGCAAGTGCTGAAAGAGATTATTAAGAGCAAGTGTGTTGGCTATTAACACTATCAACAAAAAGTAGCAACAGCAATAGCAACATTTAAGATCGTGCAACATAAACAGACCGCCAGTAATTAGTAGCCTGATAACAATATTTTATGTACCCATACTTTATATTTATATATGTACGTTATCTAATATATTTATGAAGATCATTGTTAACTTCCGTACAGATTCTTGGTGAATCTAATTGTATGTGATAGATTGTGATGTGAATCAAATATCGTGTGGACGGAATTTCGGCTTCGTTATTGCTTCTGAGCTTCAGTGGCGTTAGGAGTTTATTAGCATAATCCAGAAATTATGAAAGAGATCAATGAAATTCTGCATCTGAATATATTACAGGAAAGCGCTTCAGGTGAAAACTACTACACTACTGTATGGAAGAAAAACTCTGATTAAAACTTGAGCAGGCATGTGAATTGAATTTAGTCCCAATTAACACAAAGCAATTCTTTAAGCTAAGCTGATTACCTTTTAGACATGGGGATGACGGGAAGATAAGACGAGTACACACTTGATTGTAATAGCAATTCGTGTTACTCTCTTATTAGTATTATATTGCATGTGTATAGAAATGTGTGCACACTCTCAAATAAAAGTACGTGCGATTTAAGCAATTATATTGTGCTGTGTGAACAGCAAAGAAATTTCAAGGAAAAAATTGTTTTAATATTTTCTATAAAAATTGCTTCGTATAAATTGGGACTTAGCAGCAGTAGAAATTGCTATTGCTCCCATACAGCTTCTCACAATATTTATCTTTCAAAATGGTGAGAAATTGTCAAGTAAGTCAAATCAGACGAACAATTGTTTTGTTGGGCCGTGACTGTACCAATTTGGAAACTCTTGATGTTCGAACATCCATATCTGGAACAACTATCTTTGCAGCTTCAACACTTTAAAGCAAGAAACCAGTAGGGCAACATAGAAGAAGTTGTGTGGAGATAAAGAAATTGCGAAGTCATATGATCTACTAAAAACAGTTGGGAAAGAAAATATTTAGAGAGAGTGCGACGGAGTCTTAATATCTACGGAGAACAATATCTAAAGGTGTTGAAACATCAAGCTTCCTAATAGAAACCGGGTGATAATTTAATGGAGAGTAGTAATGAACACTGAAACACAATTTTTGGTTCGTAAAGAGACCAAAAGTACTAAAATACCTTCCGGTTTGCACAGATGACAATAATGATGTAATGATGGTTTAAGTGAGTTAGTGGATTTCATTGTAAACGAATAGATAATTTTGTGAGAAGTTTGTATCTTTTAACACTTTTAAATTCTCTCAGCCGGATGACACATTTCCGACGTTAGTAGCCATTATAGAAAATTTTGTAGAAGTTTGGATTCAGGCTACATTCGAAAAACCAAGCCTGGACATCGTCCATAACACGAATATCCTCACTCTGGGTAACTTTTGCAAGGCACAACACGCACACCTGAGGGCAGAGCGGAGGAAACAACAATACTTGACATTGTCAGAACAGGAGTGAATATATCGTCAATAGTCGAGGGATAGGAAGGAAAATCAATTTGAAACTCATAACAAGGGGTACCAAGTGATTTCATGGAATAAGTCATCTTTTCAGATGAAGCTCATTTTGAAACAACAAGCCAAATTGTCGCATTTCGGACACAGAAAACCCGCACGCATACATTGAAAAGTCGATGCAAAACGAGTCACTGTTTGGTGCGGATTTTGGTCCAGAGGCATAATTGGCCCATTTTTCTTCGAAAATCATCAAGGAGTGGCCGTTACAGTCAATGGCGATCATTATCGGGTTATGTGGAAGGAATTTTTGTTCACAAAAATTAAAGAGGAGGATATTGGCAACATTTGTTTTGCGCCCTGTTTTTAAGATCGCATTATCAGCCGCAGAGCTGATGTCGTTTGGCCACCTCGGAGCTGCGATTTGACACCTTTGGACTATTATTTGTGGATTGCCGTCAAAGATAAGTGTTACGCCGACAAGCCAGAGACAATTGACGCTTTAAAGGACAATATTAGTGAAGCCATTGGTGAAATACAGGTGCACACAATCGATAATGTGCTTAAAAATTGGACCGATCGTGTAGGCTACTGCATGGCCGAGGCAGCCATTTGAATGAAGTTTGTTTCCATTATTAACCGGAAGGATTTTATTTTCAAATAAAAAGAGAAATTTGAGAAAATATTCAGTAGTTTTTTTTTACAGCATTATCAAAAAAAAAGTTATTTGGGGGATCCTTTAGTTACAAAATCGTCTTGATTTAAATGTTCATTTATGGTTCACAATCTATTATGACACATTTTAAAAATCATAGAAAATTGCCCATTAATATAATTAAATAATTCTACCATCACAACCTACAGTAGGGCTCACTACCAACAGAAATGTTTAATAGCACCTGTGCTAAAATTATCAAATTATGTATGTATGTATGTATATGAACATATAAAGTTAAAAAGAATCATAGTTGCAACTTGCAACAACGGCTGCTAGCACTCAAGCACACACTGCTGGCAAAGCAATTTCCGTAATATTGTAAGAGATGAACACGATGAGGCTGATCAAATGATCAAATGTATTTATGATCAAACCGTAAACAGTAGCTGGGTTATAAAAGCAACATACACAAGATTATATTTTACTGATAGCAACAAAACAAGGCAAAAAAAAAAAAAAGATAAACGAAGAATGAATATTCACATGGCACATTTTGAAATACATATTTGTATGATTGTACATTTTAAATAAACTCAAACACGTACGTTTAAGTGAATGTACAAGTACAAGTGTAGCACGAGTCGATTTGAAACATATCGAATTGTGAATATAGCAGCAGCATTATCATCATCCAATACATCAGACGTCTTGCAATGCCATTTAGAGGAAAATGCTGCTGTTGGTGGAGAATGAATGCTTTTTTCTTTAACAGTATGAGTTAAACCTTAACAACTGTTAAAAGAAATTTTTCATTTAAGTATCTCACAAATACATTCTTTCACTCTTATAGATTTTCTTCTAAACACTTGTAATATACTTGTGTTTTTCATATTTAGACGGTAAGTTTTTGTTTAGTTTGATTTTTCTGTTCTGCGTCTTCTTTTTTTTAACAAAAAAAATTGTAGTAGTTGGCTTAAATCATTGACGCATATTTTTTTTTTTTAACAAATAACAGGTGTTAAAGCATTTTAGGCTCATTTTTATTGAGCACTAAATAATTTTTTTTACGAGTAAATCGTTTCTTTATTATGATTAGAGTAGATACGAACGATTAGTGTAGATGCAGAGCGCAAAAACGAATATTATGTTTTTGAAAAAAATTTGGTGAATGTCTAGCAATAAAATTCATATTTTATTAGTTGTTTGTAGGCTCTTAGCGAGATGATGATGCTACTACATACATATACATACATATATATACTTATACATATTATAGGTAGACGATTCAGTGTGATATTTAACTAAAATCAGGAAATTACTAAAATGGTATTTAAAAAATACATACATCCTTAAAAATATACATACTCGTATATAAATTATAACAAATTCTCATCTTCGAAGATTGCATTATGAATCCATGTGCTTTTACTACAGCTTAAATAAATTTATGGGCATCTGCATAACCAAGAAAATTTAACACAAATATGGGCACCTCAGACATGTAACATTTTCAAATGTTTGCAAATTATTCAACTTATGAAAACCATTAAAATTTGTAGTGTGTTTCAATTATATATAAATAAATGATTGTGTTTAATACATATTATAGTCAAACCTCGATATAACGACCCTCACTATAACGAATTCCTCGATTTAACGAATTTTTTGAAATTCCCTACAACGCTCCATAAGATTTAATGCAAAATAAACCTCTCTATTACGAATACATTTATCAATAGCCTTGTTATAACGAATTTTCATTCACTGCAGACTAACGAAATATAAAGAATTATTTACCTTTATTTAACGAATTTTGTCAACTTACAACCTTTGGATAACGATTTCCATCAATTATTCGAAATTATATGAAAGAGATACACACAAAATTATTGTGTTTGCAACGACAACGTCTTCAGCAAACCTACATTCGCAGTCGACAGCAGCATGCATTAGACTAATGGCTAAAATATTCGAAGAAAAAATCATTTTTGAATTTTAAAACTACAAAATACAGTGTTTTCCTTCAAATGTGTTTTGATTTATTAGCGGAAATCGTTCACTATATCATGGTAAGCAGTAATGTTTAATATACAAAATGTTTTATTACCTCGTTATAACGAATAAAAGTGCAACTTCACCTCGATATAACGAACCTCATTGTAACGAATTATTCGATATAACGTTTTTTTTCCAATCCCCTTAAGAGTCGTTATACCAAGGTTGAACTGTATATAAAATTATTAATTAATTAAATTTAACCTGTTTTTGTGTTTGAATTTATAATCCACAAATTGAAATTGTAGCTTAATGCATATTTGTAGCTTTAAATTTTCTTTTAAGAGAAGTAACACTCAGGCAATTAATATGCCAATATATAATTGCGTTACTTTCTTTGGAAAGAGGATAGATTGAAGAAGTAAAGGTGGTGAAAGTAGAAGAAAGCTTTATATCAAAACTCTGAAATTGCGCATTATCTTTGTTTTTAGTGCAGAATTGCAGCGCCTCTGGTGGTGAGTAGGCGCATTAATGTCAAAGCTTGATTTTATAGCCTTTATTTAATTTTTTTACTTCGGTGGCGTTTAAATTCTATACCACCGACGGAGGGCGCTGTGATAAATATTAGTTATGATGGATAGAAAAGAAAACTAGTAATTATCAGAATTGAGTGGCAGCGGCTGGGAATCGAATCCGGGCTACAAATACCAACTCATGCTTAATGATTAAATGTGCTAACCAATTAAGCTACAGCACCCTCCCCAACGAGCCTTTGAGGTCCCGAGCGATTTTAAGTACCATAAAACGTTCAGTTCGTTAGTAACCGGCCGGACCTCAACTGCTCACATTCCATCACATACGAGGGCGGTTCGGAAACTTCTTAGCCTAGCACAGAAAGAAAAAAGTTAGTTTTTAAAAAAACATTTTGATTTTTCAATATAGTCTCCTGAAACTTCAATACACTTAGTCCAACGCTTATCTAGCAATTCTATCCCTTGATTAAAATAGTTTCCCTTAAGGCCTTTAAAATAGTGGTTTACAACTGTAATTGCATCTTCATTTGAGGTAAAACGCTTGTCACCTATGAATTTGTTTAGATTTGGAACTGGTAAAAGCCACTGGCAGCTAAATAAAGAGAAAAAGCTGGGTGCTCAGCAACTCGTACCTTAATTCGTTGATTTTAGCCATTGTTAAAATAATTTTTTTGTGTTGTAAGCCAGGACGTTTTTCTTGCATTTTTACATTAAATTGATCCAAAATGTTGCAGTAGTACTCTGAATTTATTGTTTTACCCTTTTGCAGATAGTCAATCAATAAAATACCTTTGAAGTCAACAAAAACAAACCGTTGCCATAACGTTACCAGCCGACTGAATTGCTTTTGCCTTCTTTGGGGCACTTCCTCTAGCTTCAGTTCGTTGCTTGATTGGTGGATCCATGTCTTATCAATAATTATGAAAATCAATTTTATTTTTCTTAAAACCATCCAAACAAGCGTGAGAAATTTCCATTCTTTTTGGTCGACTGTTAACAAATGCGGCACCCATCTTGCAGAAAGCATTTTCATCTGTAGTTCTTCATGCAAAATAAAATGGACTCGATCATTTGACATGCCCATGATATTGGCTATTTCACGCACTTTTATTCGTCGATCATTTAATACCATGTCATGCACTTTGGCTACAATTTATGTTGTTGTTGCTGTTTTTGTTCGTCCACTAAGTGGTTCATCCTCAACGCTTGTACGACCACGTTTGAATTCAGCAACCCAATTTTTTACTGTTGCATATGAAGGAGCACTTTCACCTTACAAATTCACCATATCATTATGAATTTCTGGACCCGATAAACCTTTTTTTAGTTAACACGATGGCTGCCAAAGCGTTTTTAGAATTTTGATTGTTCAGTAGCATTGTGATTTAACAATTTTGGTCTCCTGAGGCCAACAACTTATTTTTGTTTTTTTTTTGTTTCTTAGTGCCTAAAAATAAATTTAGATTACTCGCGATTTTATTTTGGTTCTTAATTTGGACGTTATAACGGGTTTTTTTGTGTAGAACATTTTTGTACATAAAACATGTTGTGGGGCCACGTCGAACTAAAAACTCAGAGAATCCAAATTCCATGTAAAATTTCATACTAAACTGTACGAAAATGTGCGATGTGGCCTCAGGATAACATATAGGTGTCGCATGAAAACGTGCGACGTAGCAGCCAACGTGTTAAATATTTAATGAAAAAAATCGCGGATGCGTCTTCTTTGAAAACCTGTTTCTATATGAAGGAGTTGTCAGATCGGAAAGAAATTTAACATGTATTCATAGCAGAGATGGAAGTCTCCAAGACACTTAGATAACTTTTTTCTATCTTTACCGCACTTTCTGTTCTAGGCTAACAAGTTTCCGAACAGCCCACGTACTTCACTGGATCTTTTCCACAAATACTAATTTTCGGGATTTATTTATCCCGAAAAATTCCGGGATTTGTTTTAAAATTAGGGTCGGGATTTCGGGATTGGCATTCCTAATATATATTAACACATTTATGGAACGGATTATAAGTAAAGAAACTGCAAATATCATACAGTATCGTGTCATGTTTTTTTTTTATTTTTTTTATAAGTAGATATGTATTTAAAATTTTAGACAAAAATATTTTAAAAATTTTACAAAATACATTTACAACTATGTATGTATGTATGTATTTATCTGAGTTTTATAAATAACAAGTACAAACATACATACATACACATACATAAATATTTTGTGAAAACTGTAAATAATTTTCTTATCATTTTAATGGTAATGTTGTTGATGATGTTTTGTTTTTGTTGTGTAAATGTCGCATACCAAGCAAATAACAATTCAATTGTTGGGGTTTTGAAAAATAAAACGTTTCTTTTTTTTTATTATTATTATTTTTTTGTTGAGACGGCAGCTGCTTGTCAATCTTTAAGTTTTCATTTCACTAGTCAAAGTTTCAAATGAAATTCATTTGAAATCAACAAACAAATAACAAGAGCAAGAAAAAGAAAAACTGAAAACCAAAAAAAGTCAATGAAATCTTAAATAAATGATCTCACACATGTCTGAAAATTAAACGCAAAATGTCAATTGTTTTGTTGTGACAATAGAAAAAATGGACATTTGAACGGCTGCAACAGCAGTGAATATGAATGAATGTGTTACAGATTTTTCCTTCTCTAAATAACAAATGAACCCACCAAGTGGTCAGTGGCCGTCAATGATGAAAGAAAGTGCGTTTTTTTTTATTTGTTTCGGTGTCTTTTTTTTTGGCAATTGTTTTAAAAACAATTTGTTATTGTTGTTTTTTTTTCGTTTTGTTAAATGGTACACAGGTGCGTATGACTAATACTGAATTCTTTATTTTAGTTTATTTGTCATTCATTCATTCATTATTCTTTAGATTTATAAAAAGCATTCAAAACAAGTTAGAGTGATATATTCGGCTGTGCCGTATCTTTAATACCCTCCACCTCAACATAATCCCCCTATCGTGAATAAAAATTCCACATGAAATTTGTTCCCTTTTCACATTTTTACTATTTAAATTCAATGTAAAAAAAAAATAAAAGGGAACAAATTTCCTGTGGAATTTTTATTCACGATAGGGGTGAATAAGAAATACACTAGACTAGAATATCCAAATTCTGTGTTTTCTATTCAGTCTTAGTGCAAATTTTATTAGCATTTTATATATTGTTTAAGAGACAATATTACCTGTTGATCGTAATTCGTTTTATTTTAAAAATTTTGAAATTTTATCTAATTTTGACCATTTATAATTGATGTAATTACCGATTTTTAAGATAATTTACAGAATTTGTCTTATTTTCATAAGACTCTTGAGTGTAATTTAACAATTTATAAAATTAAAAGAACATTTTTCCATATTCACCACAAGTTAAGAAGCAGAGTATAAAAAAGGATAAGATACAAAGGTGAGGCCTTTTTTGTTTGAATTTGATCTCAATAATATTATTTACAAAAGATTTATGGGTGGCATAGTAGAAGTGGACCAGTTATGGACTGATAGCTTCTAAATCCACTATCCACCAATATGGTTTCTACGTTTTTGAGGCTTATTTTGATTGAATTTCATCTCAGTAATGTTATTGTCAAGAGTTGTATGGTTGTTTAATATGCTCGGAAGTGGACCAGTAGCATAATTGCCGTATGACCGATATTAGTATAATTTCTATAATAAAATTAAATGATCTATATAAAAGTTGGTTCGATATCGATATTTATTAGACATTTTTATGGGTTTATTTGTTTTTCCGAAATGGTTCTTATATGACAGCTATGACAAATTATGGTCCGATCTTCTTAAATTTTGGAACAGTGATTTTTATGCTTATGAGAACATCTCAGATCGAATTTCATCATAATAACGGTATATTTAAGATATATATGAGTATTAACGTAGATTTTGGAAGTGGACCATATATGGGGTATATTGTCAAATATGGACCGATATTCTCAAGATCCAGCAGTTTGATTTAGGCCGTGATCCGTGTAAAATTTTGTATCGATACCGTTATTTATAAGAGATTTATGAGCATTAAAGTGATTTTCGGAATAGGGCTTTATATGGTGGATACGGTTAAAAATGAACCGAAATTCACAATATTTTGTGAGATGTTTTTTGCATATATATATATAAATGATCCGTGCAAAGTTTTGTGTCTGTACCGATATTTATACGACATATATAAAGATAAATGGCTTTTTCGGATGTGGTCCTTATATGGGAGCTGTGACCAATTATGGGCCGACCACCATAAAATTTAGTACAACAATTTATTTACCTATAAGGATTATTTATGTTAAATTTTAACAGTTTAGCATTATTTATACCAGTTTTTTACGTATTTAAGGGAATTTTGGAAGTGGACTTTTCATGGGGCTATGGTCAAACATGGACCAAACTAAAAAAAATTTCGTTTTACGATTTCTTTTTGCATGAAACTTATTCCTGCTGAATTTTGTACTGATATTCGAATTTTATAGGCATTTCTGTATAATTGAGCAATATTTCGGGAAGATTTTTGTATGGGGGCTATGAGAAATCATGGATCTATTCTTACTATTTTCCTCACACTTTCTGCTTTTATCATAAAAACAACATATACAAAATTTTATATATCTGCAATATATTTAAAAAATATTGCAAGAAATATTTTTAAAAATGTAAAATTTTTATGGAGGTTGTCTCACATTTTGGTCCATAACTCTTGTTCTACTATACCGATTTTGCTGATTTTCAATAGCAAACTGCTTAGGAGAACTATCAGCGTTTTTTTTTTTTTAAACTTTGTTGATTTCGGTTGTGTCCTTTGGACGTGAGAGTGTTTTACACAGCCAGATAGACAGATGGGCATGTTTCAATCGACTTAGAATTTCGTAAGAACCAAGAATATTTTGTTGGGTCTCAGATGAGTATTTCTCAGAGTTACACACGAAATGACAGACTTATATACATATACCCTCATTCATCACATATGGTGGTGGAGGGTATAATGTGCATTTATTTGTTCTGGTTCTTATTGTTTTTCTTTTCCTTTCTAGCCTTTTGTTTTTGCTGTTGTCTGTGTAAAATATGACAAATATTTTGATTTGCCCGTAAAGTGTTTGTAATAAATTATGCTGATTTTTGTTGTTGCTGTTGTTTAAAACTCAATTTATCATGCTGCTAAATTGTCAAATACCACAACCGATTTTTCGCTATTGCACAAGTTTTTATTATTACATGATCATATTAATTTCTCGGAAAACTACAAACGAATCTAACAAGTTTCGTTTAATAAAAACTTTGAGAATGATTTCTTTACAGATAGCCTTGTAGGAATATTTTCTATTTGGGTTATTGGGTTAGATGCATGAATCAAATAATAAAGATTGCGCAAAGAATGTTAACAAACGCATGACGTCACAGGTTATTCAATTTCAAACATTTACATTTATTAAAATTTTCAAATTTTGTAAAGTTGTAACCTTTTTTTTTTTGTAGCAATATTTTGTTTACATAAACTTAAATACTATAAAGTTTTGTTAGCTTTTCGAAAAAACAAAAACTATACTTATTTTACAAGCAGAAAGTCAAACAGACATACAGACATATAGGCCACATTTAGTTTATCTTTGTTTGTGTTTCATTGAAAATTTAAAACTCTTTCGAGTGGACTAGAAAACCAAGATATCAGCCACACTAACAGTATAAACGTAAACCAGGCAGCTTTTAAACAAAAACGATTGCTACGTACATTCACCTGTTTCGTACATTTTTAGTACATTTTCCGTTTGTTTATCGTTTCATAGTTTTTTTTTTTTACCAACTTTTTCTTTTTTTTTTTTTAACCAGATTCAAATGTTTGAATTTAGTAATATTAGCAACAAAAAATAATATAGTACAAAAATAAACAGTTACAGACACTTGTACTCCAACCACACCTGTTCATATTTAATCGAGTACAAAGAGAACACAGCAATGCGACGAGTACATTTAATAGATAAGACTCCCCCCTCCCAGTGCTTTAACAACCAGCCCACTATTTCTTGTATTTACTCCACCTAAGCACAATTTCAATTGTTGCTTTTGCTTATCGAAATTTTCATACGCATCTATTAATGGGAGCTCAATGTGAATTTTACACATTTAAAGGTGATTCCGTGCAATTTCATTCCTTTCGAATCCCTGCCGGTTTGTGTACTTAAAACTGAAAATAACTATAAAATTATAGCGGGGTTTCCAGTACAAAAATTTCAACATTTACACAGGTGTTATGCACTTGATTTGCTTTTTTGTTGTTTTATTTACGTTTTATTACTATAATTATAAACTATCTTCTTTTATTCGGCATTTGCTTGTGTATTTTGTATTCATTAGATTCACGTTTTCTTATCTATGTTTGTGAGTTTTTGTTTTTGTGTGGCACTGCGTAACAATGACTAGTAGATTTTTTTTAGCCTTTTTAATGAAATAATAAAAAAAGTAATTTTTAAAAGAGTCATTAAATCACATTTGGCAAATATTTGTCAAAAAAGACGTAACCACTAAATAAAATATATTTGAACTCGTTTATTTATTAAAAAAAAACTGTATTTACAAAAACTGAGTTTTATTTTAATTGATGCTGTTTGATCTTGCAAAACGTTAAACAAATTTGTGCTAAAACAAGTGGTTACACTTTTTTTTAGTTTTATTTTCTTTATTTAATAGATTAAATATTTGCCAAGTGTGACCGTACCTCTACAAGCGTTTTGTACAAACAAATAGCCTCAAATAAACTAAAACTTAATTTCTATTGTGATTTTTTCTAAGTAAAATAAGTTTTCGAAATAAAAACAAGATTTAAAACAACATTTATTTAGTGGTTACGTTATTTTCGTCGTGTGACCATACCTTTAGACAATATACCACTATTATTCAATTGGAAGGAGCTAGGGGGACTATTAGGGAGGTTCACATACATTTTTCTATTACAACAACTTGAATTCTTTAATAACATTCCAGTGTAGATGATGGCAGGCAGCTCTATTGGGAAAAAACTTTACGGAGGAGTGGTTTCTGCAGGCATTCTTTTCTATAAATATCCAAAGTCATGGTTAAAGAGGTGAGAAATGGTGTGCTCTTCAGGCCCCCGTAGAAAATTGTTTGCACAATCAGTTCTTTCCAAATTTATCATCTTGGTATATTTATATTTTTTGACGGTAGCTGTTTGAGGTCAATTTTTTTACATCTGTAATAAATCCTCTTTTGAAATTTGTTAAAACATTTTCGTAAAGAATCTGTACCCATCTTATGGCGACATTATTCTGCTTTTCATTATGATTTCTTTAGAACGGAAACGCTTCAGAAAGAATAATTCATGATTATAAATTGGAATTCAACTGGCATGGTTCAATTTATTGTCAAATGATCAAGAAAATTACTGGCTAGGCTTCTGTAGGAACTTCAATCACCAAACGGGCAGTTGTTGATATAGTTGGTTTGTTTGCGAAGAGTTGGCTGTAGTAGAAATGTTCAAGTCCGTGTTCTGGAAGAGGCCAGGGGTCTAGATCTTTTTTGATTCGCAACTATTCGTGGGAGAGTTGAGTTTTTACCGCGGAACATGGTAACAAAACCCAATTTCTACCCATTGAATGGCGATGTACCCACTGCACAAGCTGACCTTACACCAGCATACCGAAACCAGTTGTAATAACCGCTGAGCAAACAGAAGAACATTACTTTCTTTATCATCCAAACGATTTCATCGTTACATTAACCAAAATAAACTTGACTTGCATGACACCTGATATTTCAACAACCGCTTTTGCAATGATCTTCCGAGATATTGCAATGTTAAAAGTTAAAAGGATATTCCAAAAAACTGTCATCGCTTCGGCACCTCCATTTATCCCGTCTGATCTACAGTTTGGTAGGACTTCCAAGCTGATGGAGCAGCCCAGGCAGGCGAGCATCTGTAACTCAAATCCAGACGATCTCAGAATCGATAAGATGTACCAAGATATCTGTAGGTTGAAGTCAAGCATAGGAAATGTTTAGATAATTTTAAGAACTAGGACTTGAGTACAGGAGTAGGCAAAACAACAGGTTGTTCAGACACAATGGTGCTCACTTGTCGTTTGCCGATAATTTATTTAGCACCCTGAAAGGTCGTTCACAAACTAACAACCTTCCAGTCTCGGTCGTCAGGAAGTTTGTTTACTTATTACGCGTACAGAAGTTGCAGATACCATCAATCCATGCCGGTGTAGAAACACATTGGGAAGAAGGAGCCAAGTTACCTCCTAGAGATAACCCTAACCACAAAACGTTCAGCTAGAATATCCATTATATCGTTGCCAGTATGAAACGAATTGGCGTACTGCTGGAACTACATACATGCAGACCATATTCTAGTCACTCAATTGCACCGAGAGAAATTGGTTGTCATTAATATATGTGACCCGGCCTATGAAAAGGTGGTTTATGACTCAAAAAAAAAAAAAATTTCCACTTTTTTTTGGTTTCGATAGTTTATGAGACGCTCTTTCACGTGGTGAAAACTAGAAAGTCCTAACTCGCTTAGAAGTGTACTAAAAATGTAGAGAAAGAAGAGCACAAATGAAAGAAAAACAGAATATTATTGAAAATCCAGAATCAAGATAATAAATGGAATTGAAAAAATTTAAAAACAGGATTTAACGCTGCAAAAACAATTTAAAAAAAAGAAGCTGTTTTGCACAAAAAATATTTATTTAGCAGTATTGAGTAGTTTTTTTCGTCGCTTGAAACGTTTGAAGTTGCTCGTTTTTTCGAATCTCCTTCTTTAAATCTGAGCAGTCAGACGATTTTTTTTCGGTCAGAAACTGGTTTGTGCTTTGCATTGAAAAAAAACATCGCTCTTTCTACACACACACGAACTTATCTCATTTCTGCTCTTTAGCCTTTTCTGGTTGCCTTTTGGGCATGACTGTTCATAATGCAAAAGAAAAACTACTAAGAAACTACGAAATGCATTATTTATCTTTAACAGCTGTGTCTCGCAATTTATTTTTTGAGTCAAAAGCCACCTTTTCATAGGCCGGGTCACATATAGTGTTTTCAAAGCAATATGGTTCAAATACACCGCCCCGCCACAAATAGTTTTGCATTCTTATAAACATACATATTTCAATTTCAATAAAAAACCATTATATTTGTTTTTGTTTACATTTTCAATTTAAATAAAATGAAAAACATGGTGTAACTATACAAGGTGATTGCAGTAGCACAGCTGACTGACTGACTTTGTTAACAATTTACTTATGTCAAAAGCTAAAACTTTTTCAAGTGTTTTTGACAGTAGTACATTATTTGACATAAACAAAAATGCCTGTTGTTTCTGTATTGTGTTGTATTTGTTGTCGATTTGCACTCACCTTGTATAGTTACACCATGATGAAAACATTTTACATTTTCTAGCTATGTAGAAAATATTTTACACTCGTGTGCGTAAGACAGACAGACAGACGACACATTTTTTCACACTTTGTTTCTTTTCAAACAAAATTCACAAATTACATCTAAAAAAAAAAAAGAATGAAACATTCTTTTGTAAAATAACATAAATTTGTCACATTTTAGCTGCCAATTTGTTTGTTGTTTTCTTTTTTTTTTTAAATAATTTTTTTGTCTTCATAAATTATGAATTTTTTTTGTTTATTTATTTATCTTTGTAGTTTGGTTAGGTTGATGCCAAAGACAACAACACCTGCTGTTAGCCACTCAAAAACGAGATCATTTAAAAACGATCTACTACTACTACTACAGACGCATAGATCCAAACACATTTAAAAACACAAATGCAGATGCTTGAACAAGTGTGTCTTTGAAAATCCATTAGCATGCATTAATACGTTCACAAATTTACAAAAAAAAAAAAAAAAAAAATCATTCGCTTTTCAACTACACTACAATTAATGCACTTAACAAAAGTAAATAGCATTAATAAAATAAAGAATATAACAGCAGTGGCAAAATTGAATTAAAACAGAGAAAGCGGTTGTATCAAAATGTGCAAGAATGGTCACTCAGACACTGGCAGAATTGCAAGACTACTAAAGGGACTTAAAATCACCTACGTGCAGTTGTTGAGCTTGGGTGCGTAAAGCGGCTGCCGTAGTGTTAAATGTCTATATTCCGGAAGAGGACAGCTGTCGTACAGGCTACCTTCTTGACACCGGGGGCTTTTCGATCGGTAATATGCAACTGCTCATAGTAAACATTAACGACTTATACACGATCGATGGACTTGATCGAGCAAGCAATTTCATCATCTCTGTACGCCACACAATACATAAAATAATGACTGTCTTCTAAGTATTCACTAATCGCCTCTTCAATGATCTTCCAAGATCATGCAAACTTCAGGATCCGTGAAACTGCCATCTCTGTAGCTAGATAGTCTAGCTGTACTCTAGATAGCCTACCAGATGGTAGATAGTCTAGAGTACAGACGGTGGACTATCTAGAGTACAGTAGCACTTCTTAGCTAATGAAACAGCCCTCTCAGGTGATCTTGATGTTATCTGCAACGAAATCTTTTGATTCCGTTTTGAAAAGAGTCAAACCACTAAATGATATTGGCAATATAGAGAGTATTAAATCCAGCCTGTTACATTCAGGTATCCGATGAAATCGCACCATCTAATACTTAATGTCTCCTCTAGGTTGTTTAGTATATGATTGTTGAAAAAAAACTTTAAATATTTTGCTTAATATAAATCGCATTTGATATTTGACGTCCGTGCCAGATTGTTTAGTCTGTGAGTGTTGAAAAATGTTTGTCTTAAATGGTGTAGAGCCGAACATTCACAGATCCTGGAAATTGCAGCAGTGAGTATTGGAAAGAAGTCCGCGTCTGTTTGCATGCTTACCAATCGTCCAGTGACCAGTTTCATATAAGGGAGCTGCGTACTGCGTTTTTCATTATAAACTGACCACATTTTCTTATTGGTCTTACATGTGTTTAGATTGCATCACCTATTTTCAGCCTTTTCAAAGTAGTGCCTGAAGTTTTCACTTTTAATGATCACAAACGGTATTGCGACTGATACGGCTGTTGCGACATTTAAAGTGCATCCTTCTCTGACCAGTTTGTCTACTTGTTCATTACCTAAACTACAGTAATGTCAGTTAGACGGCATACCCTTGACAGACTTCTTGCTTACATTATGTGACTACAATAGATGTTGTAGTATTGGCTTTAAGTGGCATGAGTGCCGCCTGGCTGTCGACAAAAATGGCAGTTCTGCCGCGAATATTACTTTCGCATAAAATTCTACACGCTTCTCTAATCACTGCGGTCTCAGACTGAAAAACACTAGATTTATTTGAAAGACGTGCTGAGAGTTTTAAACTGAGTGCATTGCAGAAAACGCCGGATCTGACGCCATACAATCATATGACCCCCTTTCCATTAACGTCTGGATGGAATAGTGATTTTGAACATCTTAGCAAGGTTTATTATACTCTAATTATGTTGTGTAGTCGGGTAAATGCAATTGTAGTTCTTGACAATTAAATATGCTAACGATTTGGAATAAGTTGGCTGTGCAAATGGATCAAAAATTAAAATTTGGCATATATATTACTGAATTATGATTCTATAAGTTAGGGGACTAAATGGTAGGCCCCGATTAGCGTTCACAACACTAAACAACATGCATTTTATTAATATTAAGCCGATGAGTGTTGTGAATCGTAATCGCAGTTTACAACATACAACATTAAATTATTTAAGGTGGATGCACCCATTCGTTCTTAACAAAAATTTGTTCGAACAATTTTTTTATATGAAGTTCGACGTTTCTCTTTTTGAGAGAGAAAAACTATTTTTTACGAACTTGAATTGGTTTAATCATGGTGCAACTATACAAGGTGAGTGCAGTAGCACAGCTGACTGACTTTGTTTACAATTTACTTGTGTGAAAAGCTAATATTTTTTCAAGTATTTTTGGCAGTAGTACATTATTTTACACAAACAAAAGGCCTGTTGTTTCTGTTTTGTGTTGTACTTGTTGTCGATTTTCACTCACCTTGTATAGTTGCACCATGGGTTTAATTTTATATTTTTTCTGGACAAAAATGAATTGATTTGTCAATAGGTTGAAATTTTTCATACACATAACAATGCCTTATGTATTTCCATGGCCATCAGCAAAAGCAACTTTCTTTTTTCATTCATTTTGAATTTATATTTGTGATTTTGAATACACAATATTTTAAAATAATTTAATATTTATATTTTGACACTTAAAACCCAAAGCAAATTAAATCAATTGCCGCACTTGTAAAACTAATACAGGCATGTGATATGAATCGAAAACGAAAACGAATAATTTTAAGAAGTCAATTTTTTCGTAATATTTCTGTATTGAAAAACTTATATCGAAGAAAATATAAAGATATTGGGCTACTAAAGAGAATCTTAAAACAAAAATTTTGAAATTAGATTATAAATGCATTAAAATGTATTTCTAAAACTGATTCGTTTTCGATTTCCATCACATGCCTGATAGATTTTGTTTACATGTGGCGGGGCTTTGATTTTTCAGAAAAATCGTTCGAAATGGGTGAATCGTGCTGCAAAATACTCTCAGTAAAAAAATTTTACTACGGAAAAAACTTTTGTTAAAAACAAAAAACAAATGGGTGAGTCCACCTTTAGTGTTGTGAACGGTAATCGCGAACGTGATTTTAAAGAAACACAAAGAAGTTTTCTAAACAAACTTGAAATTTTGTAAAAAAAAAAACATCCATAAAAAAAGAATACAGTATAGAATATCACTTTTTTTTTCATTTATAACGAAAGTCGATTAGTCGAAACATCCAAAAAAAGGGCACTTACAGAACTGCATTATGCTCATATAAAAGTGCAGCTGTAGACGATCAGTTTTTTTTGCCTGTATTTCAAAAATAGTTTTTATTTTTTTTTTTCAGTAAAAAATTTGTCTACAACAACCACAACCAGAGATACCACCCACTGTTAAATGGTTCGTTTTATGACATTTTAAAAGGGAAATTAACAAAATTCGCAATAAAAAATAAATAATAAAAAAAAGCGTCATTTAATTGTTTATAGTTTGTTATCGAAGGTTTGGTTGTTGTGTTGTCTGTTATATTTAATTAATGTTTTATGTAAATAATAGCCATTACAATCAGTGATTAATTTCTCGTGGTAGTCAGACAGACCTAAATTTGAATTTTACAAATAAAAAAAAAAAAAAAAAACAAACTGAATCGAAATCATTAAAATCTGATTGGTGATTGGTAATTATTTTGCACCTGTTAAATGTTTTTTTTTCGTATTTTTTTATTACGAATTTATTTAGTGTGTTTTTGTTGCTGCAGTTGTTATTGCAGTTTATAGTTTAGATTATGATCACATGCGAATTTGAATTTGTGTCTATAAACATGTATTGATTTAATACGATTTTCTTTATTTTTGTTTTTACAATTCATATCGTACTCATGCTGATTTTTTATGTGTAGAAATTTAGTATGTGGTGTTTGTGAAAACCAATGATCATTATTATGTCCATTTGGTATTGTTAGTTTACGATAATGGGAAAAACACAAATTTCCCCCCGAGGTTTTAAAAAACGCTTCTGCAGTGCGACCAGATTTTGTGTGAACAATGCTTTATTATTTAGAAATGGGTTGCAAATACGTATATTAATGTGTTTTTCGGAAGTGGTCCTTATATGGGAGCTATGGCCTATAATGGGCCGATGTTCATAAAATTCGGAACTTTTATTCTCATTTGAATTTTAAATTGGCAACACTTTTTTATTTGGCGGCCATTTTTTGAGCTATTAAGTGATTTATGCGCGAAATGCTTGATCACTTGGAGGACAACATTCGCTGCGTTATTGCCGATGTACGGCCACAAATGTTTGAAAAAATCATCGAAAATTGAACCTCCAGATTAGACTACGTACTTAATTATAAGGCCAACAGATTATCTTTCGAATAAAGTACATTGCATGCAACTCATCTTCGTTTTATTCCATTTCAAAGTTCTATTATACATCTAAAAAAGCACAGAACCATGATTGTTCAGGCATCAGTTTATTCATGTTGAAATGAGAAACCAAACTAAATATAAATTACTTGACAGCTGACAAAATGGCCGCCAGTTAAAAAATCTTGCCAAGTTAAAGTTATATACATCTAAAAAAAACACCCTTTATATGAAGTTTATTATTGTAGAATATCACCTGGAAATGTAGTAAATTTTTTATATGAGATTTATGCGTTTTTAAGTGATTTTCATGAGAGGTCCCTATAAAGGTGCCACCACCAATTATGAGTCGATCGTTATAAAATTCGGCACTATGATTTTCATATATATGAGGATTATTTAACTTGAGTGTTATAATAATAATAACAAATAATGATAATAATTGTCATACTAAAAGATTTATTACTATTTACGTGATTTTCGGAATTGGAATTTACAAAGTACCCTTTAGTGACTTCTTTTAATATGAAACTTATTTTTGCTAAATTTTGTACGGATAATGCTTTTCATTTGCAGCTATTGGCAACTAATTGGTAACGCTCTTTTTATATTACTACTTGGTAGTTAAAATTTACCGTTTGGTTTTCCTTTCAAAACACTGTTTTTATATTCATTATATTTTTTTATGATTAAACGCAATGCGTTTTGTTGTTGTGCATTTCTTAGCTCCTTTTAAATTTTCAATTTAGTTGAATTAGTACAAAAATTAAATTAAAGAAAACGAGACAACTAACTGGAAACGTGTGATTATTTAAAAAATATATATATTGAATTTCAATGTTATTTTGATAAAAATATCATTGATTTTCGGTTAATATTATTCTTAATTTATAAGAAATTTAATATCATTATTTTTAAGATTGAAAATGGGAACAGGCAAGAGTATTAATCCTTCCCAGCGTAGCCCATTTTTGAGTTTCATAAAGCTGGGAAGTCTTAACAGGAGAACAGCTCAAAGTTTCCAAAAAAAAAAATAGTTTTTAATGCTTTACAGCATATAAATTTATATTACACTGTAGCTAACGTTCTCTGTCGCAAAAGTCCCAGAAAAATATAAGTCCACGCCGACCGCATGATAAGGCGAATCTTTAAAGCCGACCCAAAAATATTATTCACTGATATACAATGCGAAATTTCAAAAAAGTTAAATTTAAAGTTATGTAAGCAAAATAGTTCTCGCCGTTTGGTTGAAAAGGGGTTTAATGGAAAAGCAGCGCGCACGAAGCACAGTGCGACCAAAGCCACATTTTGCGGCCAAAATTCGAAAAAAAAATAAGTTTCTTCAAAGAGTTTTTCCATCGTTGGGTTGGCTGAAGTGATCCTCTAAGAAGTGAAATCCGCTCATAGTAACGTCCTATAATTTAAGTCCTCTCTTTTCTTTCAGTCGCAACGTGGCCTTCATCAAAACATCATATTACTGTAGAAACACAGAGAAATTTAAACACGTGTAAAAGTTCTTGAAGACGCGTCGTGTAGAGTTTGTTAGATCTCTTTGGATTTGGAAGGCTAATCAGTGGAAGTATGTGCTCTGGAGCAACGAAACAACGACAACAACTATAGGTGGAAGGTATATTAGCAGGCTGAGGTTTCAGTCATTACTAGGATTGAAGGTGTAGGTATGAGAATCTTTCTCATTCAATTTACAGAATTTATGGTATTTTAAATAAGGAAAAAATACGCAAATAAACTAAGTTATATAATGCTGAACTGAGGAGTATTTGCTTGTTATATGGTAATTCCAATAAGATAGTGATACAAAAAATACAGTGAAACTTACAAAAAAAAAAATATTTTTTTGCGGATTCATTTATTAATATTCCGGAATGACCATTATATACTGCTGACCTAAGCCCCATCGAACATTTTACTGCCTATAAAAAGTGCAATAAGTATTAAAAATGAAACCAATATGGATACTCTCTTGAAGAAAATGAAGCTTGTACAGTTGTTGAGCAATGTCATCAATGCTCATACGATGAGAGGCTGTAATTAAGCAAAAATGTCTGGCTACAAAATATTGATAAAAATTTCAACAGTGTTCAAGTGTAAACGTTTTCAATTCGGTGTGGCAGTCTAATTGAAGAAAATTGATTTAAATATTTAAAATATAATTCGTGGAGTTACCTTTATTACTTTGTTAACTTTTTAATATATGAAAAAATGTTTTTATCTTTACTTTTATGGGTGCAAAGAGTTTCCAATTAGTTGTCAATTAGCTGTATCTGCCATAGAACTGTATTACGGGCTGTAAGAAATCATGAACCAATTCTTTTAATTTTCAACACAACTTTCCATTTTATAACTACACTAGATGGTATTTGCGCGCGTTGCTATGCCACCAATTAAAATTAATTTTAAAGAAAGGCATTACACAAATATTCAATTCATTTTGAGTAATTTTATGGATTTTGTTCATTTTGAAAAAAGTAGGCGGTAGAAAAAAGTATTCTTAGTCATGCCGGAGTCTTAGTTATACCCCGTCAAAGTTTTAGTAAGATCGGTCCAGCGGTCTGGCCTTCCCGGCAGGCATTGTAATTAATTAAAAAAAGTGGGCGTTAGAGTAGGCGTGTTCATACCAACTTAGAAACCTTCTCGGCTAATGCACAACAACTTTGCCAAAGATAATCACATGATCAAATACATAGTTTACGATTCTATAAAGGACATACATACAAACATTTATTTTTTGAGATGGGGCATGAAAGTGGGCGTGACACATAACATTTTTATTTTTACCTCGCCTTCAGTAAGATGTGTATACAACTTGTTTGAATTAAATGTGTAAAAATCATGCAGAAGCTATTAATCAATTTAAAAAAGTGGGCGTTAAAGTAGGCGTTGTCCTACCAACTCAGAAACCTTCCCGAGCTCATGCACAACAACTTTGCCGAAGATAATAACATGATAAGATGCATAGTTTGCGAGAAAAGAATAGTAAAAATTAATTTCAAAAAAGTACCAATATAAGTGTACTGAAATTTGGCCCTTTTTACACCTTTATAGTTTATTCATGAATAGCATGTTCTGAGTTCTTTTTTGTGTGGATAGAAGAATATTTTATCTTTTTTATTTTTATATTGAATAAATAATCACCCCTATCGTGAATAAAAATTCCACATGAAATTTGTTCCCTTTTCACATTTTTCCTATTAAAATTCAATATTAAAAAAATAAAAGGGAATAAATTTCATGTGGAATTTTTATTCACGATAGGGGTGAATATCAAATATCTGTTTTTACCCCGTTTTTGTGCCTTTTTTGTCACCCGTGAAAAAATAATTCTAAAAAAGTACCTATTAATTATCCGTAATACGTACTGGAATGGAATTTTTAGTGAGAAAATACATTTTGATAAAAAAAAAGTACCAAAAGAGAATACAATTTTTAGGTCATAGGAATTCGAAACCATTTAATATAGTATTTCTATGTTTATTTATGTAGGAGATATACATGTTAACGGAGCGTTCTACAAGGACTATTTTTACTCCATATGGTCACTTGAATTTCGAATTTCAAAAAAGTACTGGACACCTGACGGCTCTTTTTTTGATTAAAGGCGGACGCATTTAAAATATTATTTCCAAGTTTATTTGTTTTGGAGATATAGAGGTACTGGTTTTACCCGTTTTTGCCCCATTTGTCCGCCTGAACGTCCGAATTTCCAAAAATTCCTTCTTAGTGGATCGACATGTTGTAAAAGGAAGCCATTACCCAAATTTCAAGTTTTTGGCTTTAGCGGTTTGGGCTGTGCGATGATGAATGAATCAGTCAATCAGTCACGTTACTCTTTTATATATATATATAGATAGATTAATATGTGAAAGGTTCATAACTCTGGTTTTACTGAACCAATTTAGCCCATTTTTAATATATTTATATTCGCCTCACTACTTCTCTTCAGGCCGTATAGTGCCTTCAGCATAGGAGCCGACAATCTATATATAAGTATATACTTTTTGTTTCAACGCCGAATATTTGCATGTATTACAAGCGGCATGACAAACTAAATATTCCTTCCATCTTTTACATATTATCGCTTATTCCACCAGACGACTTCCATCAATACATAGAATAGAATATGTAAGCTATTCTCAATAAGCATGTTTTTATCATCTGTTGTTTTTATTTAATATCATACAAGTTGATTAATTGCTTGATCTCTTTGCTATTAGCTTTTGTAATAAATTTTATGCAAAAAAGCATTAAAACTAAAAATCCACAGACAAAAAACCATTCATATAATAAAACTTATACAATCTAAGCAAAAAAAAAAAAAAATTCAAACTCAAACACAAATTTAACTTTACAATCTGATAACTACTACAATCAATTTTAGTGTAATAAATGGAAAACCAAATAAAAAATATTGAAAGCAAGAAAAAAAACTCAAAACACGTTTTATTTAAGTTTTATTATGGCACCTGTATGAATACGAGTAGTTTTCATACGCAAATTGTGCGTATTTATTGTCATTATTCCAATAAAATCTTACAAATAATAAACGAAATGTTGTTTGACACCTTGATTTGCATTTTTTAACAATTAAAAGTAATTAAACAGTATTTTTTTGTTTTCGTTTTGTATTTGGCAAATATAGTTTAAGGCTTTTTATGCTTAGATTTTTGCAATTTCAAGATTAAACCTCATCCATCTGTGTCGTAGGCCCGTGTAATGTTTTAATGTTGCGTGGCAAAACGAACATGCAGAACTAAGTAATTGCATTAATTTATTGAAATCTAATTATTTGATTTATGACAATTTCAAATACAACGTTTGTTTAAACTTACATTTAATACTATTTTCTAGAAAAAAATGTTGTTCTTTTCATATTTCTTTGAATTTGAGAGCAAAATGTTAAATTGAAAGAGAAATTTATTATGATTTTAAAAGTGAAAACTGCAACTTAAGTCTTGTCCTTGACATCAGCAAAGCTATGTATAGAAGGTTGCAAGGTTATACAATGTTGTTAGATCTGGCACTGAAAAATTGTTAGCAAATTTTAAATTGTCAGTTCAGACAACTGTTTCTTACAGTTCAATTTCATTGGCACACAATTGTCACACAATGAATTAATCTGTTATTTGTTGTCAGATTATTGTGTGGCAAAAATTGTCAAATTCGTTGTCGGGCATTGCCAGAGCTATTTAACTGAACAGTTTAAAATATTATCTTGGTACTAAAAGAAAAATTGATTTAAAAATTTTGGCAAAACTGAAATAATTCATATTTTCCCCTTATAAATACACGTCTAAATATCAGATCAGTTGCGGTACCAGTTGTTCAAATATTTTTCATACCATGTCTCCAACAATTCTAGAGGTGGGGATGGCCATAAATATATATATAAGTACATTAGCATAAAGCCAAAAAAAAAAGAAAATTATGATATATTTACTATCAACCAATTTTGCAGCTAATCCTGGAGTCAGGGGCCAAATTACCGCATTCAATATCGAGTAAAATTGATCGTAATTTTCTTATTTGGAATTATGGCATTCGATATCAAGCAAGAAATTTAGTACATTTTATCATAATTTCGATATCGAAATCATTTTTCGATACGATAGCTCATTCGATCACGAATGCGGTAATTTGGCCCCTGATTTCTTACCTCGGCGGCGGTTGAGAGTCGCTAAATGATTTAATGCATAACAATTGCACATACGAAATGGATTGCATAATTTGGCCTGCATTTGTGGTCTCCAAAAACATTATCGTCTTGAAATATTTCCAAAAAATTTAAATTGCTCATCAGTGCCTTGGCCGGACTTCTTTCTTCGCAAATTTTCCAAATTGCAATTGAATGAGTTTGCCCATTTTCCTCTGCAATAGCTTATATTTATATTTAACCATAAAATATTTTTGGGAAGCTTATATTCAATGCAACCAGCTTCTCAATAATTTCACCGTGCCTCTACATTTTTTCGGTAGGATTTTTGTTTCAGCCTTGATTTTTTGTCGCCTTCAGATCCTGTTGGCGGCTAAATAGGAAAATTCAATTCAATTTCCTCATAGCTGCACTCTATGACGCAGGATTTATTTATAGAAATTTCGCTATCCAGTTATTGGTTTCTTTAATTTAATTCTTTCATTTTCTTTCACTTTTTTTTAAATATTATTGTAAACACTTTTATTTGTTTATTTATGCATGTACATATGTATATAGAAATAATTTCTCTGACAATGCAGTCATTGACAGATGCATAAACTTTGCACATCTGACAATAAAAAGTATTTGAGAAATATCTTACAACAATCTTACAATGGCAAAAAAAAGTGTTCAAACGATTTTCTGACAACATTTTCGTTCTACAATGTAATAAGAATGCTTTTTCTTACAACGTTGGAAGCCAAAAACTTTAGACATTTGCTGAACATTTTTCTGACAACGTTGTAAGATCTGACAACCATCTGTACAAATACTTAACTTTACACAAAATATAGTAAACTAAAGAGTTATATATTTTTCTATATAAGTTCCTGTATTTTAAATAAAATTATTAAAACGATTAAAAAATCTTAACAGCAGGTCATTTATTTTAGAGTCTAAAGTCAATAAATGTCAAAACATTATCAACAAATATGTCACAATAAATGCTCACATATACACACTCTAACAAATACAAACACTTAAAACTTCAAACATGGGGAGAATAAATGTGAAAGCAGCACAAAACAATAAACAGGACAAAAAAAAAACAGAAGGGTGTAAACAAATTTAAAGCATTTTATTTGTCGTCATCCTTTTATTACTTATGAAAATGCTTCTAATTTGTCTTTAACCAAATTACACAACGAAAATATCACACAACAGCAAGAAGTTAGCAATAACCCAGCCCACATAAAGTATGGCATTTTCATTGCATTACTATCATGAAATCTTTAAGAATATGAGTAATAAACCAAAAAATCCCACCTACAAAATTCAAATTAAAGTCTCATGCGGTTATATACGAATTCTCAAAACATTTACATTCCAAAAGCACCTTAATTTAAAATCATTCTCAATTTGAGTTTACAACTAGGTGTTTGCTGGGAAATATACGAACAGACAGACGTACAGGCAGACAAACGTACTAAAGCAACAGCTTAGACAACAATAAAAATAATAATAAAACAAATGTTCTAACAACTGTATTAATAAGGATATTAAAAGCAAAAACACCAACAGCAAACAGATAATAAAAATAATAACAGGCTCGTAGGCAAAAAGTGATATTAAGCAACAACCCCTTTGATATGGATTCATCTTTCAGATTCAAACATGATGAATAAAGTAAATTATAATAAGGGATGATTGTATTGCAGCAGAATAAGCACAGTGATTGAAACAGGATATTCTATAGCCAACTGTAACAACACTGTGGAAAGAATTGACCAATATAGAGCAATATAGGTGTCGTGCCAACTTAACAGACATTGTCATTTTATGTTATTGACACGAATACAAATTATTATGCTGTAGTATGAATAAAATTGTAGCTTTTGACAATTAATAGGAAACGCTTTCCAAACCCTACAAATAATGTCCAAAACATTTCAGTTTTAAACAGTTTTCCATTTACATATTTTATCTTAGTTTCTTTTTTAGTATATTTAAAAAAATTAACAGAGTAATAAAAGTAACTCCAGAAATTATTCAACCTTAAACATTTTAATAAATTTTCTTCAAATTGATTGCCACACCTAATTGGAAACGTTACACGATTACACTTGAACACTGTTAAAATTTTAGGCAATATTTTGTAGCAACACCTTTTTGCTTCATTTAAGCCTAACATCGATTTCGATATCAATCAACATATATAATTCGACGCCACCTTAACTTTCTCAAAGAGAGGATGGTTATATCTTTAAAGGTACGGTCACCTTTGGCTAATATTTACTCAAAAAAGCTTAACCACTTGTTTTAGCACAAATTTGTTTGACGTTGGCTTAATTGTGCTGTAGCTCAATTGGTTAGCACATTTGATCATTAAGTATGAGTTGGTATTTGTAGTCGGATTAGATTCCCAGCCGCTGCCACTCAAACAACATCAGTTTCTGATAATTATTAGTTTTCTTTTTATCCATCATAACTAATATTCATCACAGCGCCCTCCTTCCGTTTTATAGCATTCAAACGCCACCAAAGTAAAATAATTAAATAAAGGCTATAAAATTAATGAGCCTACTCACCACCACATATTTCCCCTTTTTTAAAATACCATCAATTCTGTGAATTGGGCCAACACCATTCTAGTAGAAACATCCCCATGACTCTACACCAGGCTTCACTTTTAGTGAAATATAGCGTGGTTTAACCTTTTGATTAATAGGCCTTCTAACATACCTCCTATCATCAGGTTCAATGCGATTTGTTTCGACGACCCCATAGCACAGACTTTCAGTGATTATTCGTCCAATTCCAATGACATCTGGTGAATTCAACACGACATTTTCTTTGAACTTTAACTAGAAGAGGCTATTTAACCGCCGCTCTTCCATGAAGACCATCTTCCACCAAACGAAATAGTTGCCTTAGACAACGTTAAATTTAATATTTCTTAAATTTCGCTTTGGATGCCAGTGAATGATATTTTTAGGTCGGCTTTAGAGATTCGCCCTATCATGTTTTTCTAGCCCTTTTGCGGCAGGGAACATAATCTACAGTGTCATATGTTCTAAGTATTCAAGTGAAATCTCTTGATTCCGTTTTGATAACGACCACATCACTCGTTACACAAATGATAGGACTAGATTATTACCAAATACTAATATATAATGAATATTATATCCAGCCTGTTGAGCTCAAGTATTCGATGAAATCACAACATCTAATACTAGGTCCGCTAGGTTGTTTAGTATATGATTGTTGAAAAATTTAATTCTAGAGTTTTTAAGAGCCGGACAACAAAAAAATGACACTTAACTTTAAATATTTTTTTAATAATAAGCACACGTCTGATATCATCTGTGCAATAATTTAACTAAATTAAAAAGGAAATAAATATTGCACAACAACAAAACGCAGTCCATTTTTAAATAAAAAGAGATAATACAAGTGTTTTGAGGAGAAAACCTAGCGGTAATTTTTAATTTGTTTAATAAATCCCGTCAAACAGTAATATAAAAGCAGTATTTCCAATTATGTAGTTGCCAATAGCTGTGATCCAACCCCACCATCCATCTGACTGTTGTTATACTGTCCTCTTATTATAATTCAGAATTTTTCGACAATTTATCGTGGAAAGGCTCAACCGTAACAATGTATCTAAATAATACAACTGTATTCAAAAAATTAGAGTTTTGCGAGAAATATGTAAAATAAAAAACGATTTTATATAAAAAAAATAAAATAATTTTGGAGAGCAGCTAATTTCGATAATTACCTGTTCCCTGGAAAGAGTAATTGAAAATAGGACCTCTTGAACGAATCACCTTTTTCAATGAAATTATTTTTAAAAAGTAAATATCAAAGATTGTTTTATCTGGCAACAATAAATATTTCGACATCCTGTTCTATTTTAAGTGTTTTATTTAAAATTAAAAAATCTAAATGAATGAATCACCCCATATAACAGATTATATGTCAGCCATTACCAAACTACTTCTAAGTAATGCAGATGGTAACCAAGTTGTTTAATAATTTTAGGTTTTAGCTGGGCTATATAAATATATATTTAATGCACACAATGAAAATTCTTTATTCTCTAATTTTAAATTATGTTTTTTTTTGCCTTAAAAAGTCATTCCATACCACTGTGCTATCAAGCAAAAAAAAATAAATACATAAACCCAAAAGCCATTACGATTTAATACTACAACACTAGAAACAAATAAAGTCAAGAGGTTTTGAATATAAAATAGAGCACACCAAAATATTGATGATGAGGCATGCAACATAATTAGAAAGAACGAAACACTAGGCAGTTGTGGCAAATAAACGTAAATGCAATGATGACAAATGTTAGAATTCTTTGCGTTCTTTGTACTATTGTTCATTATGTTGGTTGTTTTTTTGCTGTTTGTTTATGCCAACATTGGGCTTAATAAACGGAACAAAGTAGTGCTAAATGTCCTTTTTTATTTGATGTCATCCTGCTGTTGTATTTTACACAAACATGCACACACACTTATGAATACGTAAAGTAGAAAGGAAATGAAAGTTAGAGAAAAGTAAACAGTTGTTGTTGTTGTTTGAATGGTATGGTATGTTTACGTTTTTGTGCGAGAGTATGCTAATTTTTATTATTGACAGTGGAGCTGAGAGGGAAGTAAAACTATTCAGCATATGCAGGGTGTAATGTGATGATGAAAAGCTAACTTCTTAATGACGACTACATTACATTTGCCTTCCTTAGAAGTAGTTAAGTAAGGACTGGCTAATAATAGTTCCGTAACCGTATCGTACGGTAGTAATTATAACACTATTACTGTTAACGTTTTATTTCCCAAATCCTTTTAATCAGTCAGTATTTTAATCCTTAATGTAAAATAAAATATTTAAGTAAACTAAATGTATTAACTGTGTTTAGTCTTTCGCCCCACTGTAACTGTATTTGTAGAGCTGTTGAATTTTCTCTTTAATAATACAAAAACAAAAATAAAATGTTGTCAGTTGTTGGTTACGTTGAAATGCTTTTAATTCATTAAATTGATGACAATTTGCTTGATTTGTCTTTTATTTTTCTCGATTCCGATGTCTGATGGTCGATTTGTGTGTATTTGTCTCTCAAAGTTTCAGTGACACATGTTTAATTTGTTTTGTTTTTTTTTTATTATAACATTTGCTCGTATAGAATTTATTTAATATTCACATTTGTTTATTTTATTTATTTTTTTTGATTTCACTTAGATTCATGGTAAATGACTTGAGTCTTCTTAGCAACAGAGAGAGAGAGAGAGACAGAGCGAGAGGAAAAAGTCTTGAATTATTTATGAGCTTTTAATTGTGAGGCGTCGTTTAACGCCTGCCGTTTCTTATGTGTCTACCATTTGGTGGCCCCTGTGTGTCATTCCACCACTAACCAATGATTAAGACAGGTTTCATGCGAGTTGCAGCTATTCGTTTTAAGACAAGTGCACAGTTGGATTTAATGGTCAAGATGTGCATTAATTAATTTAGTACATTTATTTATTTGTTTACTTGTACATACATATTTAAATTAATTAACGGTTTATATTTATATATACAAGACAGTTTGTATATACATACATACATTTGTTTAATAAAATGTAAAGTGCAAGTATTATTAGTTAACAAAGGTCTTCATACATACATACTCGCATGTATGTATATTAGGGTGGCCCCCGACTAATTGAAAATTTTATTCGTTTTAAGACGTTTTCTCAATTTTTTTGTCCTGGGGTCAATACTTGGTGAGCTGGATCAAAGGATGAAAAGGTCCTTTTTAGAGGTTTTTTGATTTTTTTTCACATTTCTTCCAAAGGAACTATATGTAAATTTGGTATCATATGAAAGGTCTTTGAGAGGCGCATTCAATGGGTTATCAAAAATTAAAAAAAAAAAAAAAATTTTTATTTTCAGAAATTTTGAAAACTTCAGACAAAATTTTAGTTTTTTTTTTTATTTTTTAATAGAATTTACTTAAATAGATAGTTGAAATTTCTTGATTATAAACATAATGGAAATTAACCCAAATGGTTTTCCCGTTTTTTTTAAATTCTATTTATTTCAATTTTATTAATTTTTTTTAAACCTAAATTCTTCCCTATCTGAAAATCTCTGTTAACTCAATTCGTTAATGTAATTGGTATTAAAATAATGTAAATTTTATAAGCTAATTTGACCAAATAGCCTGAAGGAAACTACTTAAAAATTATAATTCTTTTTTTTTAATTTTTGATAACCCATTGAATGCGCCTCTCAATGACCTTTCATATGATACCAAATTTAGATATAGTTCCTTTGGAAGAAATGTGAAAAAAATCAAAAAACTTCTAAAAAGGACATTTTTATCCTTTGATCCAGCTCACCAAATATTGACCCAGGACAAAAAAATTGAGAAACGTAGTCTTAAAATGAATTAAATTTTCATATTAATCGGGAACATCGATACCTTATTTTTTCTCCATACAAACGGGGCCACCCTAATGTATATGCTCAAGAGATATCTGCAAGATTTGTTTTGTGTTATACATTTACTATTAACAAATGTTCTTAACTTTTACCTTTGAAATGTTAGAGCAGCAATAAATTAATACAAAGTAATGCACGTACCTGAAAATAAATAAAATTAAAATGTAATAAATTAAAATGAATATTATGAATTGAAATAATATTAAAACTTCTACATGTTTTAAAAAGTGATATTTCAAGCAACACCCTAGCAAAAACTTGACAATGACTTGCAATTACTGTATAACAAAATCCATAGTATCTGCATTAGTTAAGTTACGGTCACATTTGTCAAATATTTGCCGAAAAAGAAGTAACTACTAAATAGCATATTTTTGAACTTGTTTATTTATTAAAAAAAAAACTTTTCTAATTTAGGCCAAAGGATAAGAAATATTTAGTTTAATTTTATTTGATGCTGTTTGATCTTGCAAAACTTTTATAAGGGTAAACAACGTCAAACAAATTTGTGCTAAAACAAGTGGTTACGCTTTTTTGAGTAAATATTTGCCAAATGTGACCGTACTTTTAGAAGTAGTCAAATAAAGACTTTATAAAAGCTTCTGCTTATTTTCTGTTTCTACTTAAAACGGCTTCTTTGAGACCTAACTATCAATGAGTTATTACTTGTCACTAGTTTTCGTGCTATTATTATAATATCTTATTTGTAAGCGGTTGTGGTAAGTACTTGCATTCAATGATATCTCATTAAAATAATAAGTTCAAATATGCTATTTATTAAGCAAGTAATGAACGATGAAAAGATTAGCATTTTAACTCATGACTTGGAAAGCATTTAGAGGGGCCCGCCCTTGTTGAAAGCATCTGTAAAAGATCGATTGATCAGAATTGTGACCATTATAGGGACACGAAATACATAAAACAAAAGGGTAATTAATTTAGTTTTTTTTTTTTAATTTTAAATAAACACTGAAAATTTAACTTGATTTTAGGAATGAAAAGAACAATCGCTGACATTTAATATTTAAAGATAATTTTATTCAAATCTTATCAGCGAAAACGTTCTCTTAATCTTTTATTTCAGTATTGCTGTGCGCGAATTACGTGAGTAAAAAAAAATTCAAAGAAAACAGGCTGAGTTATGATCTAGGCGGCCAGCTTACAAGTCTGGAAAGCGATCGAAAATATTTCTCAATAAAGATGATGTGTACGAAAATCATTTCTTAAAGAACTCTGTTTTTATTAATACAGCTGAATAAATTGGAGACGTTGTGGCGGGGTGAGTCTTTTCATGATGAATTGTCAAATAATACTTTAAGATTGTAAAGTTTATACTGAACACTTATTTATTTTACACCGCTCAGGCTTAAGAGTATTCAGATTAAAGAACAGAACTGTAGATCACAACTTTCCGTACTCAAGTTCTCCGGGTTCTGCAAACTGCAGATTATTATGTAGAAGATCTTAGCGACATTTTAGTTGGTTTTTCCTTCAACGCTCTTGATTCATTTTTGAAGTTTTGTTGAATAAAAGAAAAAAGTTAACTTAACTACAGTGCTACCAAAACTTCCAATAACTTTCGATAAAATTCAAACTAGATATTGTAGTGCTGTATATTGCTTACAATGTCTATGAAATTAAAGTCCATCAATTAAGTTGTCAATCAGACGGTGTAGAAAAACTTTGTCTTTTTTTTTTTTTTTTTTTTTTTTTTTTTGAAGTACCCAAATGACATTATGTTTACATTTGTCTGACGATGTCAAATGATCTAAACAACAGCTACGAGTAGTAATCAATTATTTGATGGCAACAACAGCAACACCATCTCCAATTCGAACCGCAGCAGCAATAGAGCAACGAAATACAATTGTCCATATAGTTAACGCACGTGCAACAAAAATTTGTAACGGCATCAACATCAGCAACATCAACAGAAGCAAGACAATCGAAACTGTTTGTCTGCAAAGAAAACGTAGCAACAACTTTTGAAATAAAAAACAAAACCAACAAAAAAAACATATGGCAACAACAGTTGCAAATAAATGTCGTTGCACTCATTAGTTGTTTCTGTGTGTGTGTGTTTTTTTTTTTTTTTTTTTTTTTTTTTTTGATATTTAATTCTGTTGTTGTTTTTATAAATGGAAATTAAACAAAACTAAAAAATATATTACAACAAACCATGATATAAAGAGCTTTGAACTGTTGCTGTTTTTGCTACAACAATAAAAACACAAAAAGGAAAAAAATTAAATAAAAACAAAACTAATTCTTCTATGCAAAGTGCATACAAATGTTGCAGCTATACATATATCAAAACATCAACTAAATTTAAGTGGCTCAATTGTTAAGTGTTTAGGAAGGTTTAGTACTTAAAGTCTTAAATTAAAAAAGAATGTAAACTGGATAAAAAAAAATTAATGAAACTATATTCGTACTTTTAAGTGTAATGTCATAGACATACCAAGTTGCTGTTTAACAAAAATAGTCCCAATTTACACGAAGCAATTCCTTAAGGTAAGCCGATTACCTTTTAGTATTCGGGTTGAGGGGAAGATAAGACAAGTACACTTGATTGTGTGTTTGTGTTTGAGTGTTTTAAGCAATAAGAATGGTTTTGTGTGAACACCGAAGAAATTTCAAGTAAGAAATTGTTGCAATCTTTTCAATGAAAATTGCTTCGCGTAAATTGAGGCTATTTTTGAATTTTCTGTAATAATGGACCTGGAAACATAACACATTGTTTCTTCCTCTAATGGTACTTAAAGCTTATAAACTTGGAAATTAAATACATAAGTATGTATGTACATAATATCCAGACTGAGTGAGTATCCAGATATTTATTGACTTTTCTAAATGTATGAACTTATTGTCATAAAATTAATTCCAATTCCACAAAGATACCAACAAAAGGGGACTGTTTGTAATTTTGGTTATGATATGTGTGGAACATTAACTCTATTTGAATATGGTATGTACAGGGAAAACTCTACTAACGGACACCTCCCGTTGGTGATCACCTCTTTTAAAAGGACAATTTTCCTAGTCACTTTGATTTATAAGTGTTTTTAGAACAGATCAATCACTCTCTTCTAGACGGACACTTCACTGACTGGACGCAGACATTTTTTTCTACAAAATACCTCCAGTAGAGGACAAAATTAAAAAATAATAACCCATAAAAAAACTAAACATACCCTACAGCAACACATTTATGCATATTAAATTGTGTGATTCCGCTTTTTAGTATCATTGGCAGATTGCTGTGTAGTTTTTTTTATGTTTTTTGAATGTGTTCATTTGAGACAGTGTGTCGGTCGATTGCGTAAAGTGTTAAGCTTTGTACAGACGGTTGTCAGATCTTGCAACGTTGTCCGAAAAAAAATGTTTAGAAAACGTCTAACAACCGTGTGAACTTA
The DNA here is from genome assembly GCA_950370525.1 of Bellardia bayeri. Taxonomy (NCBI): domain Eukaryota; kingdom Metazoa; phylum Arthropoda; class Insecta; order Diptera; family Calliphoridae; genus Bellardia; species Bellardia bayeri. The sequence goes on from OX493267.1 coordinate 76,205,355, forward strand.
AAATTTGTGTCTTCCAACATGGTAAGAAACAGCATTGACAATTTACCTTTTGCTAAAAATTTTTAATGTCAGTACATTGTTAGCATATTGCTAGATCTGACAACATTGTACGATCTGACAACCGTCTATACATAGCTTTAGTTATTGAAGAAATTTTATTGTAGGATGGCTGGACGAAATTCTCTTAAGGTGGATTCACCCAAAACATTTGTTTGGTTAGAGTTTTTTTCATATGAAGTTTGACGCCTCTCTTTTTCAGAAAGAGTGAAAAAAACTTAAGACATTAACATCGGACAACACTGTATTAAACAATAAATTATATTTCTTCCCTGAAGGTGATCAACAAAGTTGGTCGAAATATTGGAAACAAATAAAATATAGGTAATAAAAACTAAAAACGAACAAGAGTTTTTATATTTTTAATAAAAGAGACCTCGAGCCGAATTAATAAAATAAAAAGATTTTTAACAATATAAAAGGTTTACATAGCACATAAAAAACAATCGAAAGAGAAAATATTCATATGAAAAAAACTTTGTACAAACAAATATTTGGTTTGGAAGAAATGGGTGAATCCACCTTTACATTAAAAGAAAAAAAGTAAAATAATAATTGTGCAAGAACAGGAAAAACTTTTAGTGCGTGAAATTGCAAAAGAAACCATTTTGGAAAATAAGTATGTATGCAGGTGCTAATGGGAATGTTTTTTTTTTTCAAAATTTAATATTAGGAAATTGGGGTCTGCAGGCATTCTGAAAACTATGGAATCTAGAGTTCACATTAATTATAAAAAGAGTTGCCTTTTTACAAAAGGATGGGAAGTTGACAGGATATGTTTTGATTAGTCATTAGTCATAATAGCATATGTATTTAAAGCACAAAGTTTAGACATTTCTATGAACTATCCCGTCAACTGACACCTCCAGTTAGTGGTCAAATCTGCTGTGACGACCGGTGTCCGCATACGGGAGATTTCACTGTATACATATACTTATACATACATAAGTATATTAACTTAAACAATTAAACAAACTTATCAATGCAACCGACTACTTAGAACGTCCTATGAATGCCTATGTTGAGATGCAAGCACACATGTTTGCAAAAAAAAAAAATAAATAAATATCTTCTGTGAATGTACACAAGATGGATAATGTCTGACATTTGTTGCTGTTGATCATCATGCTGATGCAGATGATAGTTGATGACGATGATGATGTCGATCATTCGCAAAACTATCAACTCAGTTGTTTGTGTTGTTGCTATTGCTGTTGCACTCGTATGCAAAAATTAAAAAGCCAAGAAAACAATCAACAAAAAAAAAAAAAAACATGTGTTGTCTGTGACTGCAATTGTCTACACAGACAGAGACTTAAATGAATTGGGGTTGTGTTGTTACTGGTTCATATATGTATGTATGTATGTGCATCGATTGTAGTTGTTATTGTTGTAAATGCATTTTTGCTGATTATTGCTGTTGTTGTTGATTTTGCTACTGATGATCACGCTTTTGCTCAGTTGTTGTCATGCTGTTGTTGCTTCTTAACAGTTGATTGCTATCTAACTGAAACCAAGTTCATTTACTGTTGTTGCTGCTGCTTTGTCTGTATACACATACGTACATAAGTACGTCCGTCCGTCCGTCCGACTTTCAAGTCATTGTAAAATTATTATTAATAGACATCTTTGTCTGCTGCGCTTGTATACATCCATTTATACACAATAAAGTGTTCACATCTCTGAAAGATCAGTCAGTTAGTCAAGTCTGATTCATGCATGCCTGCTTTTGACTGCCTGCCTGCCTGCATGTAGATGTTGTTAATGCCAAATTCTGACAGCTGCGACAATCAGCAATTGTTGCTGTCGTTGTTAAACAACAGTTTTTGTTTTGTTTTTGTGCTGTTGGTTAGTTTTTCGTTTCAACTCTCAGTCACTACAGTCTGACAACAATTGCAAATGCCTCATTTATTGTTGCTGATCTATTTTTAAGTCTCTTCATTAGTTGTGTTCAGTTCATACCAGTTTTGTTTTAGTTTTTGTTTTTAGTTTAAATAATTAACTAAAAAAAACTAAATGTTACTGCATCATTAAGATGCACCTAAATATTTGTTGTTGTAGTTGCCGTCAGTTTTAGTCAATTAGTCAAGTGGTATTTTTGTATTTAAAAAGTTTTGTAGCAGCATAATTGCTCCCATGCAGAGCGAGCCAATGGAATTAGGTTTATCACTCAGTCAGTCATCAGTATGCAGCAATGATGTATATTTAGTGATAATGTTTGAGAATGCAATCAATCTTATTGAAATTAAGTTTAAGCTTTATTATGCCGATTTTATCAGAAAGAGTAATTCATTGGAAATAGCAAAATCAATAAACACCAGCTTTCTACAAGAAATTTTTTTATTTATAAGCAAATTAAAACAAAGAATTTATATGAACATTTTTCAAATAAAGGGTGTTTTTTATATGTATATAACTTTATGTTGGCAACACTTTTTTTAATTGGCGGCCATTTTGTCAGCTGTCAAGTGATTTATGTTTAGTTTGGTTTCACATTTAAACATGAATAAACCGATGCCTGAACAACGCTTCTAAATTGTGAAAATTTATTTTGAAAATCATGGTTCTGTTCGAAATACGTATTTTTCATAATTTCATTTCATAAGTCTGCTTTCCCACTCTTCAATTCTGACTCGTCAAGGCAAGTGTTTTTGAATGAGAAGGAGAGAAATTGTACAAACTTGACGGTACAATTTTCTTATTTCCTTTTGGTATATTTCATGCATGTTGATTTGCAGTAAAAAGTACGAAAATTTAATTAACGTGTGTGAATGAAATGGCAAGTTCAAAAGAGAATGGAATAAAACTGGTCAGCTAAAGCTGAAGAGTGTGAAAGTGTGAAACAAGACTAAGCGAATTTTGTTTAGCGATGAAGCTTACTTTTCGTTGAATGGATAAGTCCAAAACTGCCGTATTTGGAGTGATGATAATCCTCAAGTGTATGTTGAGTCACCGTTACATCCAAAAAAAAAAAAAACTGACTGTTTGGTGTGCTTCATGGGCTGGTGGAATAATTGCTCCGTACTTCTTTAAAAACCAAGCTGGGTAGAACGTTACAGTCAATGGCGACCGCTGTAGGGCCATCATTACTGACTTTTTCGTTCATCAATTGAACAATCATGATGTGCAGGAATTGTAGTTGCAACAAGACGGCGCAACATGTCACACAGCTGACACAATTGATTTATTCAAGGAAACGTTTGGTAACTGCATAGTTTCACATTTCGGACCCGTGAATTGGACTCCAAGATTGTGGGATCTAAAACCACTTGACTATTTTCTGTGGAAATATGTGAGGCCGCTAGTCTGCGCCCATAAACCCGAATCGCTTGACCGCCGCATTATAGGTCATGATAACTTGGAAAAAGTCATCGAAAATTATTTTAGACTACTTCCGATATCATATGTCAAAAGTCACATTTAAATTATAATGCCAGCAGATTACCTTTCGAATAAAGTAAATTTAATGGCAATTTGAAAAAGTCATCTTTCTTTTATTCCATTTCAAAGTTCTATACATCTAAAAAACACCCTTTAAATGAAAAATTCTGCTGGACAAATGTCTCCAGTCAATTTTTTTTTATCACTGTTTTCAATCACACTTTGCCAAAATGGCAGGTCTATTTCTTTAATCATGTGACATATTTTTATCAAATTTTGATTTTCCCCATTTCCATGAAATAGAGAAAACAATTAGATCTAAAGAAGATGTACATACATACATACCCTAATACAAATATCTATGATATTTATTTAACATGATTTATCACGACAAATGCTTAAATTTTGTTATTAATGCAGCTAACAAAAATAAAATTAAACGTTCTGCCTGCCCTACACACTTCACATCGACTTATAAAATCATGACAATGCTCTAGTTTTTCAAAAATTTTTTTATAGCTGAATTTTAAAGCTTTTTACTTCGTACAGCAGTTTCCTCTCATCTCACATTATTGGAGACATTTGCTTGATCACCATTTGATACAGGCTGACACTGCACGCACATGCCATGACATGTTAATTCTTGTACACTTTTCCCAATAAAGATTTTCATTTTTACATATTTGAGATTGGCTGTAAAACAGTTTTTTTTTTCTTCTAATTTTCTTAGTTTTACGTAGGAAAATATGTTTGTAATACTAAAATTTTAAAGAATTTCGTGAGATTTCTGGTATTGTCAATGGAACAAGACGTGCGCATTTGTAAATTGTCAAAAATTTTAAAACTGAAAATGAATTTGCGGCTGTTATTTTATGATTTAAATTTTTATGATCTCTGTCGTAAATAAAGCAATTGATTTGTTAACTATAGTATATACACTGTGTTGCATTACTATAATTACACTTGATGTTTGCTATTTGTTGTAAAGTTACAAACAGTTTTTTTAAGTGTAACATTGTTTAAGAGTATGGTTAATGATATCTTTTTATTTAAAATTTAGGGGACCAATTATTAATTTAAAAAAGTAACTGTGCCTTAATACTTTTTTTTCATAACTATAATTTCATTTTATTTATTCTTTTTATGCTATTTTCAACAATTTGCCGTAAAATGCCGAGTAGTTCGTACTTTAGAGATTTTAAAAAAGTTAAAATTTCAGTTTATATAAAATATGGTTTGAGCTTTCGAGAAATTGCCAAACAAATAAACCGAACACATGTACATAAATAATCCGGATTATTATGGTAAAAATAAAAGTGAACAATTATAAACGATGCATCGCGATGGTCAGACTATTAATGAATGTGAGATAAATGTGTCCAAATCAACCATAAGTAGACTGCTAAAAAAATCCCAGACTATTAGTCGACAAAAGCAGTTGCCTGTGCCAAGGCTATTTACTCCAGCACAAAACTGCTACAGACTTGAATGAAGAGTACAGTTCGCAATTTTGACGATATTTTGATAAAAGTTAGTACATGATATTTTTTGCCTCAAGGACGCTTGGTATTAAAACTGATTGAAATCGGTACATTATTTCAGCTAGCCTCTATACAAATGTCATTCCGAAATAGGGGTTTTCGGTCAAAATCTTTGAATAATGCATACATATATCCCAAAAAACAAACCAAACAAATTTCTCCAGAAATAAGTCGTACAAAAAGCCTAATCACATAAAAAAATTTTATACAGACCGGTCAATAATTGACAATAGCTCCCATATAAGGCCGAAAATCACTTTAAAGAGCATAACTCTCTTAAAAATATTAGTATCGAAATCATATTAAACATAAGCCTATTTCATATACACAAAAATCAGTTGGCCTAATTTTGAAATGATCGCTCAATAATTAGTCAGAGCCCCCACTTCAATTTAACAAGGTCGGTCCATAATTAGTCATAGCTCCCATATAAAATCTCTTCGAAAATCACTTTAATATCTATAAAACTGTTATAAGTGTTGATATCTAGCTAAAATGTAGCAAAAATAATATTTATATGCACAGAAGTCATGTCACAATATTTTTGGATAATCGATCCATAATAGGTAAAAGCTCCTATATAGACCCCATTTGTGATTTTTGGTGTAGGGTGTTATATGGTCGGGCTTGACCGACTATACCTACTTACTTGTTAAACACATATACATATGTACTTGTTTAATGTGATTTTTTCTGATAAGAAAAAATTCCAACTTGATGATCCAGATGCCTTCAACAGCTTTGGAAAGAACTTTCTTAAAAAGAAATTTCGATGCCGGTTGTTTGGTGTTTTGGGGAGCTCTTTGTAAAGACTTCATGCTTGATTTGATTTTACCAAGCAGCTGCATATATGAATTATTCTGATTACACAAAATTACTAGATGAGATAGAAGTGCTACTTTTAGAAAATAGTAATGAAAAACAATTTTTTCAACAAGACATAATTTTTAAAAATTTCAATGCATTTTCGAGAAACAAAATGCTAAATCTAGCACTGAAAGTGCTAAAATGCAACATTAACTTTGTGGAGCAAACCCTCATTGAGTACATTGGGCTAATATTAAGCCGTAGAATTTATGCTGAACACACACAATATGAAAGCATATGCTTCACCAAAAACAAATTGTTATAAATGCTTGGAGATCTATAGGTATATCTGAAGATATAAGAATATATCTGGTAATTGGTACGCTTGATAGATTGTGGAGTTGATTCATAAAACACATTATTAAAGTCCAATGTACATACATATTTAAAAAATAAAGTATAGTAGACTGAAGTGTTCTTTTAGACAAAATTTTCATACAAACTTTTCTTAAAGTACATTTGAAGCCTACTTTAATTTTTTATTGGTATTTTAAGTTCTTTTTCAGTGTATTTATACACTTATTAATTTCTTTATACATATGTACATGTTTTACTTTTTCTTAAACTTACAAAATTAAAAAATGTTTTATGTATTTATAGGTATGCAACGCAGTGTATATTTTATTTTATTTAACACAGCTCACCCTAAGTATAAATTTTTTTTGTGGCATACCCTATGATATATTAAAATATTTTCATATCGTCACCTAAAATGCCCAATGACGTAACGCTAATTATCATAATTTTACAGGAGAAGCAAAAAACATTATAAAATGAAAACTGTTTAATTGAAAATCGCGATTTCTTCACATCCTGACTTGTAATAAATATAATATATGTATGTATATAGACGACAAACTTATTTCTGTAAAAAAAATGTGGGTTAAGTCTTTAGTGTTTTATGAAAACGTTCAAATGATGTTACGTCTTTTTCCATTTCTTGAATAAAATCGTTAGTTTGGAATGTAGAAGCTTAAAATTTTTAGCAGCATTTTATTTTAGCCTTGTGCTCCAGATTCAATCAAAAAACTAATTTTGATTTTTTGAGGGTTTCTTCTTTGGGCATTTCAGGTGACGATATGTATATTTGAAAACATTTAAACATTCAACTGCTTGTGTTACGTGCAGCTTACAACAGATCATTTGTATCTGTGCTGGCTGATGATGCGATGAACTGCAAAGAGATCTTTGAAATATGAAGCACCTTTTAGCTGTTAATGATATTGTTTTGCAATTGTTTTGTTAATGTACAATCGTTTTTTTTCATTTTGTTTTTTGTTTCAGTTGCTGTTTGTTTTCGCATAGAGTTTCATAATCACAATAACATGATGCAAGTATATTTTACGGTTTCTTTGTATTTTATAATTTTTAGTTTTTTTTTTTGGCTAAATTATAATTACGTTTATTTTTACGATTGCCTTATATATACTTGCAACATTAAGAGTCTGAATTATCTATGAAACTTATAATTATTACACATAGATGTTCCATACATTTTAATAGCTTAAGCAATACAAGTCATAGTAAAAGTATTATTAGGTTCAAATCTGCTTAAATGATTAAAGTTGACAGAACAAGAAGCACAATACTGCAATAGTTAAACGTAAGGTATAAATTATTGTACTACTAATAGCAAAATATTCGCTTTGGAAAAATATAAAATTTCCCTCTCCCATACATTTGTTTGTACTTTATTCAAAGTGCATTTTAATATTCTTTTTAATCTGCATAAAACCATGAAAAACTTTTAATTGACAACAAAACAAGCAATTTTCAAACAGAGCAAAGAGGTCTTAAATATGAACATAAGGACAAATTATAAAAATAATTTCCTCTTTCTCTCTATATGTAACTTCCAAAAAGGACACACTCGTCGTGTGGCCTAGTAGAAAACTGTAACATATGGAAATCGTGTCAACTAATGATGAGTACCACAGAAACAAAAGTTGTATGAATACTTATATACATACATACAACATTAAGTTAACAAAAATAAATATACATACATATGGGAGTTTCAACAGAAAATGACCCCTTACAGCTCAAAAATAAAATGATTATTTTTAATTTATTTTTCCGCTTTTTGTTACCCATAATAGATGAATTCAAACACAAAAAAAACGTTTAACTTTTTATAATGTAACGACCGTTACTTTAAAAAAGAACTTTATTTTGTTATTAATTTCCTTTGGTTTGAAAATAAACCCATTCCTTAAAAAAAAACATTTCAAAGAATTTAATAGGATTTTTTACTTGACACATACATGATGTTTGTTTCCGAAATTTGAAAACAGCACATTTATAAAGTAACGACCGTTACCCTTTTAATAGTCAAAAAAAAGTATTGAAATTACATTTTTTATGAATTCTTTCGATTGCTACCGATGCTTGAACTTTCGTAGGTCCAAAATTAAGCAATCCTCGTGGCATATTTGCTTAGGTTGCAATTTTATTTAAAAAATCTCCAAAAATCGGTAACGACCGTTACTTTGGAAACACCCATATGTAGATGGAAAATCCATAAAAGTACATTTTGTGGCATGTGTCGTTTAGTGCTCGTACACTCTACTCTGCTATTATTAAAACTAAAAGCCAATGACGATTTTGAGGTACGACTTGGTGAAAACTGGTAGTTGGAAAACATACTTGTGATAAATAAAAAGGGGAAATACAAAAGATACATTACAAATACATAGTTAAATGGTTTAAATATTGCCATTGACACCCTCTTCAAAATGTGGCACGAAGAAAACTTACAAGTAATAATAAGTAACCCAGTGAAATTTTTCCGAACTATCCTTTTCATCAAATTTTTAAGTATTGGACACACATGGCAAATATTTACTCAAAAAAGCGTAACCACTTGTTTTAGTACAAATTTTTTTTAACGTTGGTTACTCTTACAAGAGTTTTGCAAGATCAAACAGCATCAAATAAAATAAAACTAAATATTTTTAAATAAAGTTGTTTTTTAATAAATAAGTTTAAATATATTTTATTTAGTGGTTACGTCTTTTTCGGCAAATATTTGCCAAGTGTGACCGGGACCTTTAGGTATCTAACTAAAAGTAAAGGCAACATTTTGCTGGGTTACTTAAAAGCAAATCTATTCATATGTTTGTACATTTGTTGTTCGAACAGCCAAACTAATTGTACAAAATGAAGAGGGGTCAAAGTAAAACCACCACCCCTTTGTATTTATTTGCTGCCATTCGATATTGCATGTGTTTGGGTTTGGGTGCTTCACTGAAGAGAGGAATAATACCACTACAACTCTTTGGGGATTTTCTAGGTATTATTGGTGTTTTGTAGACGAAAATTGAGGTGAGGTGGTGAAGACTACCTCTACCTTATAAGTATATATATCAAAAGAGGAACAACTGTTCTAATGATGGACTTATCAGACAGACAGTCAGACACATGCACACAAAAAGAAAGACAAAAATACATACATACATTTTCATTTAACTAAAAAGCTTAATGTCAGTAAGTCACTTCATGTCTCAACTCAATGGATCTTTTCATTTCACAAAAAAAAACCCCTGCCACAAAAGGGGGAGTGGAGTGCAAATTTGTGTTTTTGTTTCAAACTTAATCAAAAAACCGTATGTCATTCTTTTTCTGTGTGTTGTTGTTGCGATGTTTTATGACTGGATTATAGAATCATGACATGCTGATGTAGTGGCTGAATTGTTTACGTTCGAACTTTTACTAATTATTTGGTATTTAGTTACACAAACTCGTAATTAAACACAAATACGTTTTTAATGTCAAACACACATGAAACCTGGTTGATTTTTTGTTTGTTTTATTTAGGTTTTTAAGCATTAATTTTTATTATTTAAATACTTGTATTTAATTAATTTTATTCTTGTTTGTTAAACAAAAATGTTAATATGACGCTTGAATTATTAAGTCGAATTATACAAGAAAAAAATACCTGTTTAAATCTTAATTAAAATGATGAATTAAGTTTTTATATTTTCTACACCTGATTAACCCATGTTGTAAAGTGGGTTTTAGATAGAAATGACAAAATAACAACTAAAACTAAAATAGAACAAGAACTGGAACAGAAAAAGAACTAGAATAGAACAGAATTAGAACTAGATTTATAACAGAAAAGAACTAGAACTAGAATAGAACAGAATTAGAACTAGAACAGAAAAGAACTAGAATCAAACAAGAAATAGAACAGAACTAGAACTAGAATCGAACAAAAAATAGAACAGAACCAGAACAGAACTAGAATCGAACAAGAAATAGAACAGAACCAGAACAGAACAGAACTAGAACAGAACCAGAACAGAACTAGATCAGCACTAGAACAGAACTAGAACAGAACAGAACTAGAACAGAACTAGAATCGAACAGAACCAGAACAGAACTAGAATCGAACACGAAATAGAACAGAACTAGAACAGAATCAGAACAGAACTAAACTAGAACTAGAATCGAACAAGAACTAGAACTGAACCAGAACAGAACTAGAACTAGAATCGAACAACAACTAGAACAGAACTAAAACAGAACTAGAGCAGAACTAAAGAGTGATTTTTTAAGAGATTTCCGATTTGATTAAAAAACAAATACAGTTTAGAGAAATGTTTCATACATTAACTCTAATCGATAGACTGATCAATAGAATTCAAAAATTTTATTATGATTTCATGAAAATGATGACCGCAGCTAAGCATCAAATGATTTATACGCTGGGTGCTATTTAAGTATCTCACGGAAAAATTCTTCAATATTAGTCATATAGCGGCAAGATTAACCCAAATGAAACTGAAAGTTATTCAAATTAATTGGCTTATTGGCTGAAACTCGGTCCTTAGTTTGGACTACTCTACAACGCTATTCTAAAGCCAATCTGGTGCTATGGTATTCAGCTATGGGGCACTGCTTCGGCCTCCAATATAGAGAAAATTCACAGGCACCAAAATAAAATTCCGCGAATCATCACTTTCGCCCGTTGGTAAGGCAAAAACTCGAATATTCACAAAGACCTCAAAGTACCACCGAAACCAGCTAGCGCGAAACATTCTAGATGGTGCTGGTCATATCCGACTAAGGAGAAGAGATACTACAACACTTATCCGAATAGAAGAGCGCAGGCCTCCAGTTTGAGACAAACCGTGTATTAACATCTTATGTTCGGCAATGGTCGGACATACATATTTATAAGATTAAGATTTAATTATTAATATATTATATATGAAGATTTAATAAATAAAAACCGATAAAAAAAATAATAGCTTGCAGTTGCGGGCTTGTCTCTACAGTGATGAACCTTAACACAGCCCCACAAAAAATCGTCTAAAGGCGTTAAATCGTACGATCTAGTCGGTCGTGTAATAAACTCTTCGCCAAACTCTCTTCTCAATTGGGCCATTGTTACGCGTGCTGTGTGGCATGTGGCACCATCTTATTGAAACCACCACAACTCTTCCATTTTGGGCATTATTGGGCATGCCGTCGGCCAATAATCCACACCTGACACTGCATTTTTCGGGATGTATTGGCAGTTTTTGCAACTAGACCAGCCACATTGTACCTTCACATAACCACTAGTCCCATATGGATTAATAAAAGATACTAAACATTTTGCTACTACTTTTCTTACATCTTAAAGTCAGCATTTTCCCTCATTGGCATCAATTGGGGGGAAAAAAAATAATTTTTAACACATGCAGATGCAAATGCTGGTTGTGTTAAATTCCATGTTGTTTGGCCAACATGTTTATTACTCCTATATACTTTTTATTTATTTTTTCTTCAGCGGCAGTTGTGGCAATATGTCTGTGCAACATGCATAATTTTAAACTTCTTACGAACTACTGGTCTTAATAGAAGAAATTCTAAACGTTTGTAGAAGAGAAAAAAAAAACTTGATAGCTGACTTTTTAGCTAAAAATTACATGACATTTAAGCTAAATAAAAGTCTTGTTATGTTTTTCTGTTCATAAATGTGCTTAAAAGAGACGGCAGAATAAGAAAAAAGAAAATTTAAATTAAAAATAATAATTTAAATATTATACAGAATGCAGAAAAAAGCAGGTGTTAAATAAAGATATGCTGTATAAAGACATTAAAGAAGAGGTGTTTAGAAAGTTTGGTTTGCATTCTAAGATATTAAAAATTTACATAAAACGAATGTGTAATAGAAAGTTAGAAAAGGTTGTTTAAAATAGTAAATTAACTACATATGTATATATTTTCTTGGTTAGGGGACATTAAAATTAAATTGAATTTTAGTGAGACAGCAGTCTTGGTTCTAAACATATTTTCAAATCTGTGAAAAATAGGTCTGTGTTAGTTTGATTTTTATCTTGAATAAGAGAGTTGTTTGGACATCTGTTACGTTACCAAATCCAGAGATTTGTATCTTCAACTCAACTAATTTCAATAATTGCAATTCCTTCTTTCACAGTAGGTGTTTTATTTTCATACCAATAACACACATTGTGGTCTCATTCTATTGATCAAACCAATAAAGTCATATGAACCATACAATTCACCAACTGTTAATTTAAGAAATGACTTTTAAAACACAAATAACTTTCATCCCCCATCTCAACCGCTAACGAAAAGCCAAAACGCCAACTCATTTTTAAGATAAACACGAACATAAAATCTACCATCTACAAAATGATGTCAACTTTACCCATCCAGCCACCCAAGTCCAGAAAAGGGGGAGCTGAGATTACATGTCTTTAATGTAAAACGTAATACGGACAGAACAATAAAGTGTTACGGCAAATAACTTCGTTATGTGCCATCAATCTTGATTAGACGTGATTTTTGGTGTTTTATTAAGGAACAATGCAATGAAAACAACAATGAATATTGGGCCAACAACATAATAATAAGGGTGTTTTTTTTTAGCCAACGAAATGGAACACGTGTCATAATGTTTGGCTTTTAAGAAAATTAAGAAATTCTTACGGATTTATTTGAATTGCGAAATAATCTAATGAGTTTCTATAATCATAAACATTTTGCCATTTGTTTAGATTTCGTTCGCGTATTGGAAGTTTGTTTAGCGGCCAAGAAATCAATTGAAATTTATGAACAGTTTCGATTACTAAACGGCTTTAGGGCAATGTCAACTTTACCTACATGAGTAGTTTATGACTATTTTGTAATTTACAATCATTATTCAACAAAAATACTACATGTGGCATAAACAAAACATGTAAAAAAGCATAGTTGGTCAAGCCCGGCCATACAATACCCTACACCCAGTATATGTATAAAACAGTTTTTCTGAAATGGGCGCTAAAATGTCATGATTTCTATGAATATAAATATTATACATATGTATGTGTTAAACTTTATCTCGATATAAATACTTTTAAACGATTTATGGAGGGTCTTATATGGGAGTTTCGAATAATTATGGACCGACTATTATAAATTTAGGTGTCATCATTTCTGTATACATGAAACTTATTTGTGTTGAATTTTATTTGGATACCAACATTTTTAAGAAATTTATGGTCATCAAAATGATTTTTGGAAGTGGGCCTTATATGGGAGCTACGACTAATTATGGACCGATCATCATAAAATTGTACCATATTTTTCGTATATATATGAAATATATGTAGGTTTTTTAATGAAAACGCTTTAAATTTAATTTTAATTACTAAATTATTTCAATTCTTTATTGTAATTAATGTGCTTAAATTATTTACTTATAAGTTGAATGTGTACTTGTTAAGCTTCTAATATCAACTGTCCCGTCCAGTCATTAGTTTGTCTCTTTCAAGTCTTGACTCGCACGAGCCACACCCTAAATCTCATCAGTAATCCAGTCTTGTCAGTAATTTCTTTTCGTTCGTATCATCTTCTCGTCAGTCAGTCATTTGCAGAGTTACATCTGCTAAAATGTGCAACCAACTTCTGGTGGTTCGGGCGTTGCCACGTTATCCCATATATATGTATATTATTTAGATACCAACATTTCTGGGGGAGTTATGCTCTTTAACCGATCTGCACAAAATTTGTAGATCTGATTTGGCTTCACTTACCACTCAGTTGTGGTGAAATTTATTAGCATACTTGCATAATTCAATCATTTATGATCGGTAAACCCCAATTTCGGGAGGACATTTGTATGGGGGCCAGGCGAAATAATGGACCGATTTGCACCATTTTCAATCCCATCCGTTGGACATCGTTAAATGAAAGTGATTCTGAGTCGATCAGTATACTTTAAGGTGGGTGTTGGACCAATATTTCTGGATTTCAAACATCAGCACAAATCCAATATACCCTCCCCACTATAGTGGTGTAGGGTATAAATATAAATTCATTTTAAAGTTGCAGTTTTAAATTTCCATTTGTATGTGAAGGGCTGCCAAGTGTTTACAAGGAATGGTAAAATATAGTAGTACACAGAAACGGAACTATAACCTGAACTGGAACCTGAATTTTAACTAGAACCTAACTTAAGTGTAAACTGGAATTTAAACTAGAACCTGAATTGGAACTTCAATCGGAAGCTGAACTAGCACCTGAAAGAGGCCCTGAAATAGAACCTAGACTAGAACCAGAACATGAACTAGAACCTGAACTAAATTAGAACCAGAACTAGAACCTTGCTTCATAAACAACTTGTTACTGATTTTGTCAATATCAGGTGCTTTCGACCTCTCGAATCTCAAAACGTAGGGGTACAGATGCTACAAAATATTGTAATACTGGTGGCAAGTCAATTGTTTAATATGATGCGTTTGGGGTAAATATTAGGCTGTTGCAAAAGTACAAAAAACAAATACATAAATACATTTACTTTTTTCGTTTATTTACTTTATTCGATCTTCTCTTTATAAAGTAAAATGCTCTTTCTCTTATAAAATACAAACACAATAAACATTGTCTTTGTACTAAATAAATACAATAAGTGTTAAAGAATACGAATATGCACGTGTTTGGAGAGGCAGTTCTTAAACTACCAATAGAAATACTCGAGTATTTTGCAAGTTTTATTTTATTTTAATGAAATTGGAAATTACAGGAGAAGAAAAAGACTAAAAACAAAAATCATATCGTTAGTTTAAATGCAAAATATGTATGTAATATTGCATATTAAAATAGAATTAAATCCCAATATTTTTATTAATTAAAGTGGGTTTGTATTTTTATCGGATATAATAAAAACTGCAACTGTTTTCATAGACATTTTTGTACTAAGCATTTTTGGCCTAAGTTAGGCATTTTTTTAAATATTAGTTACGTTTTTTGGAATTTGTTTGTTTGTTTTTTTATTTTTAACATATGTTAGTTATGTTAAAAATAAAAAAATTATAAAAATTAAAAATTAAATTTTATTAAAACAAAATAAAAATAACTTTAAAATTCAATTGCTTAATATCCTATTTCAATGTCCATTATCTGTTCATGAATCTTCTAGTTCAAGATCACAACGATTTAAAAAAACGATGCCAAAAATACAAATTAAACAACCATAACCATTGCTTGCATTTAGTTCTTAAAATACCCATATTGTAAAATAAGAACCTTGCAAAATACTACAGTATATTAGCAAAAAAAAAAGTGTTTATTTTACTTATAGTGAGCATGAATCAGTAAATACAAATACACTGAGAGTATTAAAAGAATAAAATTTTTTTATTTGTTTGGCATTTATTTGCTTTGCTTCTCTTTTGTACTTAGAATTAGTAGGAGAATGTTTAAAAAAGCAAATGTTTTTGAATTTAAATGTATTTTTTTGAAATAATTGAATGATTAACAATGAACTATACATATAACCTAAACTACAGCTAAATCAAAATGACAGTAAAACTTAAATTTAACATTCTAACTTGATAACGTAGTGCAATGTAGAACATCTGTGAATTACAAAACAGACATTTGAGCATACAAAAATAACCCTGGCAACCTTGTTCCCCACAGTAACCAACAATGTATACTTTGCAATAAAAAAAAACATCAATAGACATGAATGGAAACATACAAATTTACATGCAGTTGAAAACCTTATTGCAGCGGTCATATGGCACATACTCATTGGCAATTTCAATAAACAATAAATCCATCTAAATTTAGCCTCAAAAACTAAGACATTGTTCAAAAAAAAAAAAAAAAAAAGAATAAAGAACAAACAAATGAATTGTTTTCGTTTGTACAATAAAAAAAACTACAAACTATTGACATAAATGGGCAGTACAGATACACAGAAAAAAATCATGTTTTTTTTTTCAATTAAACCTTTAATTGATTTTAAAATAATTTTAAAATAAAATTTTAATTGATTCAATTACTTTTTCTGATTTTTCTGATATTTTCAATTAAATATAAAATTTTTTTTAATTGATACTATCATTTTGTTTGCAGGTACGATTTCAATTAAATTTTTAATTAATTCCATAAATATTTTAATTGAAACTCATTATTATTTTTTTCTGTGTACAATTGTTCTAAGTCAAAAGTTAAGGTAAGTCTTTACAAATATATCTATACATATCAGCCACATCAAATATAATAATGAAGATCATGTTTTATTAAAAATTATGTTTAAAAACAACTAAACTCTTAAATGTTTTTCTTAAAAAAAACCAACTATTTTCCACAAAAGAAAATATAAATTTATTATAATTTGCTCATAAAACTGCTAGCTAAAGGCGTTAAGTTAAGTTAAGTTAAATAAAGTCTGCCAACAACAACATTTGCCATGGAAATAAAATCCATGCATTTGTTAAATAGTGTTGAAATTATGAGTCTGCATTGTGCCCGAAGTTGAAATGAGCTGAATATATTTGGTTTATTTTTTTTTTTTATTGAAAGTCGTAAATTTCACGCTCTCACTGTCTGACTGTAGAAAAGTTGCATTGGTCATGGCTTCGTATATGTTTTACTTTAGCTTCAGCTTAATGTAAGTTAGATTTCGTTGTAGTTTTGTAATTTTTATTTCGTACATGATTTTAAGTATTTATTTGATTATGTATTTCGGCTTGAAATATTGCAATTTATGTATTGTGTTTATTTAGCAAGTTATTGTTTTTAAAATTGTTGCATTGTGTTTTTTGCAATTTATTTGTATGGATGGCGCTTTTGGCTTGCAAGGTGATACTCATATAAATAAGGTAAAGTTTGAACTAGTAAATTTGAAAGTTTGGATGTGTGCTGAAACTAAAGATAAGTCATCAATCCTTTTAGAATAAGACTGAGACGGAGCTGCCTGCTCTAAGCTCATAGAGGAATCAATCTTTGTTACCTAATAACTTTGATTATCATAGAGCGTGTTATTTTATTCCCGATCGTTTATAATGGGTGATTTTTTAAAAGCTATAGGAAAGTTTTTCAAAAAAAAACACATAAAATTCAGAAAAATGCAGAAATCTTTATTTGAATCGATAGTACGGTCCATTTAATTTCATGTTTGAAGATTATTTCATACAAATGTTGACCTTGACTACGCCTCAAATGGTCCATCCGCTAAGTCCAATTTTGGCATACTCTTTCCAACATTTCGGACGGTACCTCACGAATAAATGCTTCATGTTGTCTTCCAATGCGTCAATTGAAGCGGGCTTGTCTGTATAGACATGAGCTTTAA
The DNA here is from genome assembly GCA_950370525.1 of Bellardia bayeri. Lineage (NCBI taxonomy): Eukaryota > Metazoa > Arthropoda > Insecta > Diptera > Calliphoridae > Bellardia > Bellardia bayeri. The sequence goes on from OX493267.1 coordinate 76,222,788, forward strand.
CATAGCCCCACAAAAAATAGTCGAAAGGCGTTAAATCGCACGATCTAGGCGGCCAATTGACCGGTCCCGAACGTGAAATAAAAGTTGGATATCATCTCACGGTAGCGCTCACCATTCACAGTTACGTTACGATTTGAGGAAGTACGGTCCAATGATGCCACCAACCGCACTAAACTGTGACTTTTTCTAGATGCATTGGTAGCTCTTACAATGCTTCTGGCTGATATTCACTCCAAAATCGACAATTCTGCTTAGTTACGTACCCATTGAGCCAAAAATGAGCTTCGTCGCTGAACACAATCGAACTTTCTTAACAGAGCACGCATTTTGATAATAAAATTCAATAATTTGCAAGCGTTGTTCATTTGTAAGACGATTCATGGTTAAATTATAGACCAAACTGAAGATGTCTGACAGTGAAACCAAACACGAAACGTGCGTCAGCTGTTTAAACCAGTGTTGCCAAAAATATAGTAGCTAAAAAATCACCCTTTATTTCCCCCCTAAAACCGATTATCGTTTTCAAGATTTTGAAGTAGGATCCCAAAGCTACTCGGATTAAAAACAGTGAAAACAAAACACAACTTTACATAGGAGACTGATGTCACACTTGCGATATCACCACCATATTGGGCATATGTTCTTGGCTAGTAGGAGCATTTAGTTATTTTTGGAAGGGGAGTTTATTTGAAAGCTACGGTTAAATATGGACCGATTCAAACAATAATTTATTTAACATATGTTTGAGGACCGATTCTTACTATTTTCAACAGAACTTGTCCCTCTATAAAAAAAATTTCTGCATTATCAGCCATGTCACAGAATTTAATTCCGTTCGGAAGTGGAATTAATTCGGTTTTTTTCTTTAATAGAAAAATAAAACGAAAATTTTTTTTCGGAATGAAACCACTTTTAATTTGCATGTGGAATTGTAATTTTAAGCATTTCTAGGTTTCATTCCAAATTAATTCCACTTCCGAACAGAACTAAATTCTGTGACGTGGCTGTATATTTGAAGAAAATAGCCAAAAATTCTGAAATTTAGAAACCCTATCGTGCTTTCAACAGACGGACAGATGAACGGACACGGCTAGATCGTCTTAGAATCCTATGAAGAGCTAGAAAATATAGACCTTTTGGTTGTACGACAAATATTTCGATGTGTTACAAAAGGAATGAGAAACTTAATACCTCCCCAATCTTTTTGGTGATGATAGTCCTGGCACAATGTGGATCAAAATATTGTCGATATTTACAAATTATGTTTTTTAGATATTCGAGTCGATTACAGCCTTAAAGCTCAATTACAGCCTTAAAGCTCAATATATGATAAAAAAAATCTACATACATATTTACGTGTCGAGGTGAACAACTGGCCGCTATCATTCTTCTTTCCAACACAATCAAAAATGAATGATTTGCTTATAAATACTTTGTTTTATTTTTTTTTCTTTTGAAAAACAAAGTTCTGGCTGAAAAAAAAAACCTTTACATTTTCCAATTCAAGCACTTAACGAAATTCCGCTTTTACCACTGAAATTACAATTTGTTATTATAGAAAAATGATTGTACGACAAACAGAAATAATGTACAAAGTGTGTGTAAATATTTACTTACAACGACAATAACACAAGACAGTGGCACGAATAAACGAAATAATGACAAACTTAAATAAATGTAGCAACAAAATAAGGGATTTAAACCCTTTCCACAGAATATTTAAATGCTTTAGAAGTCACGCCCTCCCCCCCCCATCATAAAAAATAAAACAAAAAGAAACAAGAGCTGGTAATATAAAACAACATGTTGTGTTTCATTTTTAATATTAGATTCGTTTTTAATTAAGTTAATTGAAAGGATTCCCAGGACACATTAGTAATGCAAGAAATTTACATTAATTGGAGAAATTTCTGTCTTTTGTTTTGATTTCGAGACAGGTGTTCAAACATTTGTCAAAGCAATTCCAATATTAAACAAAAAGAAAAAGCTTTAACAAATAAAAGCAATGAATTGCAAAAAAAAATATCCAATAATTTATTGTTTATTTGTTTAACACACCAAAGCAAGAAGTGGCAACAACATTTATGCCACACTCAAGTATACTCAACATTTGTTCATTCAATCATTTACGAAATAATACAATACAACAACCAACAAATCATATTCATCCCTTTTTCAATAAACACAGTCTAAATCATACATACATATAAACATTGTTAAATACAGAATTTGAACATATTTTTTCAACAAAACTTTGACAAACAAAACACAAATGTTGAAACTATTCTGTAGAAATTGTATGTATGAACATGATTTCATCGGGTATTTTACACACAATTTGCCTGCTGTCATTCAGCGATTCTACACAAAATTTCGCACATTTGTCGCTGTAATCCCTGTGTAAATTTGAAATCAAACATCTCTGGCACCACTCTTGTACATCTTGTCATTTTTATACTTGATGATTTGGTATGTATGTGCGTATTTTGACAATTTATTTAGTCATCGATATTGAGATTTATTTCAATTCGTTTTTATTTTGTTTTTTTTCTAATTGTTCGTTTGTGCGCCTTATGAGATGTTGTAAGTCCTTGTCTCAAATTAGAGAGAGAGAGAGAGTTCTTTCTGTAATGTCAATATTTACTCAGATTATTGTTTTCGAAATTGATTTGCTCTAGAATTTAGCAAATGTGATTGGAGTTTATGAATAAATTTTGGTTTGAGTTGTAAAAAAATGTGCCAGTTGTTAAATTAGTGTTTTATAAAAAGACTCTAATTAAGGGAGTTTTGAAGGATTATTTTTTTTTTTTGCAATAAATAAATTTTGTTTAAATGAAAATTATATAAAACTTGAAAGTTTTTTTATACAACCAAGACAGTGTTTAGAAAAAGCTACAGCTTTTCTGAAAATTCTGGAACTTGATAAAGGAAATGTCTGTTAAATCTGTATCTGTAATTTTATTTCTGTCCTACACTGTTTGGTCTCTTAAGCTTTTAAAACCCAACCACTTGTCACAGAGTCGGTCGCCTATGTTTAGGGCAGCTGTAAACGAACAAAGGCTTACATCGAACCCAACTTAGTTGTGTCTGTTCACTAGTTCAAGAATATCCACTGGATCTGTGTCTGTACTTTTGTCTCAAACAGTTAGATTTGTCTCATAACTATTATCTATGACTCTGACTCATATTGAACGGCATTAATATGCTTGTGTCTGAAATCAGAGAAACGGCTACACTCGTTTCTCGGTTTCAGTTGTATAAAAATAAAGACGGACGAGTAAACAACGTTAAACAAATTTGCGCTTAAACCAGGGGTTACGCTTTTTTGAGTAAACATTTGCCATGTGTGACCATACCTTTAGATGCACCATGTTGAATAGTTTACAATGCTATAGAAAAGTATTATATTATAAATTTGCTGAATTAAACCCTTATGAGATCAATAAGGAAAATAAGCTCATGATGACTTTTTAGTATAGAAGGCCAGATATCACAGACACCCTCCGAAGGACCATGAAAGAAAGACGCTTTATAAGCAAACAAATAAGAACTTTACGTACAAAATAGACTGATATGACACTTGATGTGACACTTGACTATCATGGAAAATAATTTGGGGCGTAAGCATATTTATCATATCTATAAGTAAGAAGCTATGCTTAGGACTAGCGTTAGGAGATTTTGCCAGCAAAGACTAAACAAAACAAGAGACTGGCTCGGAATGCGACTAAACTTTTCTTGTACGTAAAATCTGAACTATGTACTTATTAATGACATCAGCACCACAGAGTGGTAATAGTCAATGTGCTCAAACAAAATTTGTTAAATTAAGCATCCTAGACTGCTAGTAGAGTTCAAGAAAAACTTAGTTGTAAGCGCTAAAATGTGCCGTGGCAAGGATGAGACTGAAAATTTCAACTATCTAAAATTAGTTAGTGGCAAATCAATTGCAAATGTTTAAAAACTGTTTCTACACAACACAGAATATAGTCTTCACAAGGGAACATGCGCTCAATCTAAATGTCTACAACTCTGTAAAAGGTTACTGGCTTTATCTTACTAAAGGCTCAAAATTATTTCCCATAAAGTCAGCATCATTTCTTGATTATACGATCTTCAACGACGCACAGTGGGGGAATTTAGAAAAAAAGGAATATAGGAAAATTAAAGGAAAAATTTAATTTTGAACTCATAAGCCCTTCAGGGTCGGTGCCAGATACACCAAAGTTGGACACGTCGGGTATGTGAGACAATTTTTAAAATGTGATTTTTGCCATTTTATTCTGCAATAGGTAGTACGCAACCTGGCAAAGACAGTATGGCCAAAAATATGAAAAATTAATTTTTAGGGATTGTTCAGAACTTTTTTTTGGAAATTCTTATTTGTCCAAAGTATTATATATTTTTTTAAATTCACTAACTAACCATTAAGTAACTATTTCCTAATTAATTTGGCACGTGGAAAAGATAAGAAAGTCCATTTTTAAAGGTGCTTAAATAAGTACTCTAAGATAACTCATTACTATATCAGCAGATAGTATTTACCCTGGATGGGTTAATAAACCATTTCGCTTTCCAAACCCAAGACTTTCCGATGAGAATAAATAGCACGCAAGATAAAGGCTTCATATCAAAACCTGTTCTTGCAATAAATTTACAAATTGTAAGTAAACACTGTACTGCACAGTGAGGCAAACATTTGGTCTCATCGAGAAAAAATTAACATGGGCGTATGCCCACTGTGCAACATCACATCTGTTGGTGTGTTGTTTATGATCACACTAAAACTATTACCAAAAAACAAAAAGTCGTGTCTGCTATTGCTTTAAATCCTTAAATGGAGGATCGTCGACCGCCACTAAAAATCGAGCAATAGATCTATGACTAAGCGAACAAATTTCCTATGCACCATCAGAAGTAGGCCCAAGTACTGATGAGTCCTGATTTTATCAGGGAATACAAAATTCAGTTTCGAGTGAAGCCTAAAGAGAATTGGATTCGTTTGAGAATTCCAGAGCAACACCATCTATTGGATAATATAGCTCTAGATCTCTTAAAAGAACCCAAATATCTTTAGGATTCATGCTCTAAGCTTTTCTGGAGTCGTAATACACAGATAATGTCCTCAGGGCGTTTTACACAGAGCAGAACTTCCGGTAACCATTGATTTTCAAACCATACATGATTGACATCAAAACAATACTCTCTACTGTGAAAAAAAGTGACGAATCTTTCCTGACTATCACTAAGGAGCTGAGGTTTTCTCTTCACACATATTTCCTCTTCATATTTTCTTCAGAAACACTCCTGCTAAGTCTGTCACAGTTCAAAGATACCTCGGTAACTCCGACGACCCATTTAACTAAAACTAGAGAACGACACACAGCACACAAAACAAAGAGAACGAGTTGCTTGTCAATGTTATCCAAGTTTAAAAATAACCCTTTGGTTTTTCAGAAGTTAAACTCACAGTCAAGTGCATGCAAACATGATGTCACAGTGATTCAAAAAATAATTTTATAATTAAAGCCTTTGGCAGTGAATAGGAAAAAAAATCAAAATTTCTTTGCATTTGAAAGAAATAACAAAAGAACACAATTGCAAAAAAGCTGTTGCCAAAAAATATATTTCACACAAACATAAACTTATTTCAATTATAATAAAACATTTCAAATTTATTTACATATTTACAATTTTAAAACCTTTATTAAACAGCTCTCTTCAATGATCTATAGAAGTCCATTTCCGACTCAAAATCAAACGATTTTATGGCGTCAATATAAATGGACTTAATTGTAGGCGCTATAAAATAGTAGTGAAACAAACCTTCATATTTAGTGCCAATTGAGGTAAATGTCAACAATTGAATTTTGGTTAAAATCTCCTTTAAATTATCATAAGTCAAGCCTTCGCAGTTATAGAAGGACAAATCGTTTAAATTTATTAAAGCGGAAAATTTGTCCACATCTTCAAATGTGACAAAATGAAACTTCAACTGTTTAAGGACAGGACAACACTCAGCCAACTCAACAATCTCCTGATTGGTAACCGGATAAAACACTGTAATTGTTAGTGATTTGAGGCAAGTAAAGATTTCCAAAAACCTTGAATTCAAGTTGGGCATATAAATATCCAGAGACTCTAAGAGACTGCTCAAGTATAAAGGCTGTTTTGATTTTCTCATAAAGTCCTCAACAAATCCATATTTTATTTTATAGTCCAGGCCGGTTTTAAGAGAAAAACTCTTCAAACTCTTCATGGCCAACAAGTGGACCACCTTGACATCTATACCCAGACGCAGAATTTTGTGATTTTTATTACAGCAGCCATAAATTGACAGGGTCTGCAATTGTGTGCACGTTTGGGCCAATAATTGTAACTGATCCTTGCAAATTAGCAAATAACTGTATTTAATTGTGGTCAGGTTTTTTAATTGTGCTGACATGTTTAAAGCACTGCCATGTCTTTCACTCAATTCCCTAACATCCAGACCATAAAGGTTTAAAAAATATTCCAATTCCTCCAAAAACAGATCCAAATCTATTTGTTTGTCATTGTCGTTTGTTTTCAGGCGAATTGTGTGCGAGTATTTTATTATTTCCAGCTTTTTATAAGTGTTTTTATGCCAGATAAAGTGGCGAAAGACATATTTTAATTGTGTCGTAACATTGGCGAATCTTAATTGATCTGGCGTATCGAGAAATTTAAAGAGATACTGCAACACATCTAAATTTTGTGAGACTTGGTCGAAAGCACTTAATTCTAGAGATTTCATTTCATATTTTTTTTGTCTTACAATTGTAATTGTAAAGAATTTGTATTGTTTATACTTTCACGATTGGATACAGACTGTTTATTTCTTTGTTTATTATAAAATGAATTTATCATGGCCTGAGCAATGTAAAAACCGCGGTTTCTGACATAGAAATAGTTTCTTTTGTGCACAGAAATATTTATGATGTGTAAAGTTTAAGGTATTTGAAACAATATCACAAGAATAGTGCAAATATGTTAAATGTACTCGTAGTAGTTAATCTAGGTTGTAACTTTGTTAAGCGAATAATCAAAATCATGCAATCTACTAAATCTCAACTGCATTAGGCCCTAAATGTATTTCCGTAGTGTGTGTCGCATTCGTGACCGTTATATTTAGTGTACAATCATAATAATGGAATCTAAAAATGTCAACTGCAGGCAGCCTTAATTCGGCATTGTTCGAAATACATTTCCGTAGTGTGTCGCATTCGCGGCTATTATATTTAGTATATTTCCGTGGTTATCTCCAATCGCAATTCTTACGGGCTAAATATTATTTTAAAATTTAAATTAACACATCACGATAAAGTTTTTCGATTAAAGAAATTACAACTTTAGGGGACTTTGTCTTCTGATTTGTCCAATGTATCTTTCTGAAGTAAGTGTCGCGTTCGTGACAATTATCTTCGCTATACTTCTGCATTCATCGATTTCGTATACCTTCACAAATTTTTTCTGGCCAAACAATATTATGACATTAAAATTAAATAAGAAAATTCTATTTAGGAAATTATAGCCGAGATTCTGTAAACAGTATCAAATTGCATTCCAGTTGATTCTGCCGGCTTCTGCACAATTATGTATATCAATTATATTGCTACATCAAATATCTATTTAATATCAAATTAAAATGACCCCATACAGAGTTCAAGAAACACATGCTCGCACCTTAATTTTGTATGTGGCCAAAAAGAACTATTAAGAATCGATTATCTAGCGAAAACATTAAATAACAACTCATGAATTCAAATGAAATATAAGTACTTGGTATATTTAAAATAATAATCATATTTTCAATATATATTATTATTAATAAAAATTTATATTTATAAATGATCATAAAATATGCAAATAAATAAAATTTCATACAGAACTTAAAACCAAAATGAAACACTTAAAAACGACCACATACTGACACACCCAGAAAGCAAAAAAAAAAATTATAAATGAAAATTTCAAATACTTCTGCAAAGTATCAAAAGATACCCTACATTAATTAAATATATTTTTATTTAATGAAACACTAGCATACAACTGTTGGCAACTAATTGAAAACACTTTGCAAATCATAGAATTCATGTTCAAAACATTTTAGTTTTAAATATTTCTCCATTTAATAGAATATAATAACCCCTATCGTGAATAAAAATTCCACATGAAATTTGTTCCCTTTTATTTTTTTACCTTGAATTTTAATAGGAAAAATGTAAAAAGGGAACAAATTTCACATGGAATTTTTATTCACGATAGGGGTGAATAGGAATAAAAGTAGCTTAAGAAATTATTCAAACTTAATTATATTTTAAACTTTAAATTGATTTTATTTAATTTGACTGAGACACCTAATTGGAAACGCTTACACTTCTGTTAAAATTTTCTTCAATATTTTGTTACAAAACCATTTTGCTTCATTACAGTATACGCCACTTTCACTTCCTCGAAGAAGTGACTGCCTTTTGTACGTCGATGGGGTTCAGGTGTTCAGTGAATTATGGCCATTCCAGAACAATGATCGAATTGTTGGCAAAAAAATTTTTGCAGCGCAACTGAACAATTGGAAGACAACGTTATCAGTCAGAAATACCTTCGAAAATCATAAAACGTGCAATAGTTCAAACTTGAATGTAATACAAATATTTAAATATTTTTTTCTGGTCTAAAATGTACGGTACACTTAGAACTGGACATATGTACATTAAAGTTATTCAAATATTTTTACAGGCAAACAAATTTAAACATTATAAAACAATATTTTACGAGCCACAAAACACGTTTGTAAGGAAGTATTTACATTAATAGATACATTGTATAGAAAGACTTTTTATGAGTACATAAGTATTATTGAATATTTTCTTGCTAGTGTTTACCAAGTTGGCCATAATTTAAACCACATGCTATTGAATATTTAAATGTAGGAGAACAAAAACACTGCAATATCAATTCAAATGGGTGATTAACGCCATTTAAATATTATGATGTACAAGTAGGAGATCATTTATAATAAAACACATAAGACTGTGACGAACATGAGGTACACAAAGTAAAGAAATATTAAAAACAATTTGGTTAGGTAAAAAAATCGTAATCCGTATTCTATAAAAAAAAAATTGCTAATGTTGCGTCATCTTATATAAAAGTATTTAAATAGGGTCCGTCTTATAATCAAATACATACAGTAATGGACTTAAATGCCCTCACGAAAATTTCAATATAATTCTCATTTAGTTAATCATATTTCACGCAAAAGTAAGTATGAGCAGTTTAAGTTTATTCTGGCGTGTTGTACTTTCCTATATCCTTTAATGATTTGTAAGCCATAAAAAGTAATGACTTACAAAAATAGGTTCCTATTTATGAGAGTGCTTGGTATTATTCAGTTGAAAAGTCATATTATAAAAAGACTTCAAATTGACTGGCAAACTGCAACCTTTGGGTTGTTAAATTGAAAAACGCTAAATTGACCGCACTGAGCAAATTATGTGTTTATTTTATTTTCCTTTAACCGCAATAATACATCACTTTCCTATACCCAATAATATATTAACGATAGTGTTTTGTTTATAAACTATTAGTAAAATAACAAATAATAGCGTACAGTGGGTCCAATATGTATTTCTTTAAATAATGGCTATGAACATTTTAATAAGGATTACAACTGTTTATCAAGTGGTTTAGGTTTTAATAGTCCAGTATACCAAAAAAAAAAACTTTTAAAGAACTGAAACAGAAGTAACGTTTACTATAGGATGCTTTAAGATGTATATAATTTTAAGTTGGCAGCACTTTTTTAAATGGCGGCCATTTTGTCATACACCCTATATTAGACAGAGCTGTAAAATAACATCTGCTGCAATGAATAAAAATGTTTTATTCCTATTATTTGAATCGGAAATGAAAGCTGCATAGAGTTATTTTTTTAAATTCCAAATATTTACTACAATTTTCTGCTTCTCGCTCCATTGTGTAATATACATATTTTACTATAAAACTTTAAAACAGCAAACAGTTGAGTGGGCAAAAAAAAATCAGGCGAAAGAAAACATGATTAACGCGTATACGCCACAGGGGTTTGTGTCTTAAATAATTGTAAACGAATTGTAGTCAATATTTAAACAACATAAAACAAACAAATATTTATTTAAATATAAATGAAAACTGAAAATAAAATGTATGTATGAAAAGAAAACAAATTATATTTATCATGAGAATTAGATCATTTAGCAGAATAAGTTTGAGTTAAATTTCTAAAATTATTAAATAGAGTTTTTAAGCTATATTGATGCCTGCTTTAGAAAGCTTTACATAGAAATAATAATTGATTGAAGGCTGCTTAATAGGGTGTGTCAATAAAGAAGTAATAGATCAGATACTTAATTGTTCGAAGTTAAATGAAGGGCATATAAATCAGTGGCGGGCATAGAGAGAACTTGGTATATGGATTATAATAACAGATATAATGGTAATCTGATTGTGATTTTTGTTTCTTATATATAATGTATATTATAATTATTTATGATACTATAAACTTTGTGTGGTCGCATTTAAGTAACCGATCATGTTCGTCCCCTAGGTAGCATTAAGTAGCGACCACTGTTATATATGAATATACTTTTACCTCCTTATTCAAAAACGATTATTAAATTTAACAAACGTTTATTAAGACAGATTTGCATATAAAAATTTGCTTAATAAACGTTTGTTAAATTTAATAATTGTTTTTGAATAAGGGGGTTAGATTTTAAGTAATTATTTATTCTAAAATTGTAGTCATGTTTGCTAAATTTATTTCTTAAATGACTATAAATAATTTATTTCGCCACAACAAGAAATTGCTTATATGCAAAGTTCTAGTAAAGTTTTACGTCTCCATAATACCAAACATGAATAACATTAAATTCCTTATTAACCACCTGCAAAAATTACTTAAACAGATGTAAATTTATTCCAGTTTTACTCCCACTCTTAACAGAGAAAACAACCACCATTTCGACGACTTATACAGACGAAATATTCAAACAGCTGACAAGGTTGTTTTCATGCTTTAAGAAATGCCATCACACTTTGCTAATGGAAGAACGGAAAGAACAAATAATAAAAGAAAATGCTAAAAATTTGGATTATAGCGTGCAATTCTAAAAAAAATTACTTTATACATTTCGCCTTCACAAAGACAATAAGTCAGTATCTATCTAAGTCGTCTATTTTTCTTATGTACTAAAAGCCAAAACATGCCATATAACAACCCACCAAACAACCCCCATGTCAGGAAAGAAGCAACCCAGTTGGAAAATTTGTATAAATTGCTTGAGTCACGACATATTTCCATGTACTGTGAGCGCCAAAATAAAGTGAGCATCACATATTATTAAAAAAATGGAATATCTGAATTATATTGATATAAATAATGTTATATTAGAAAATTATATTATATTTTTATATTGTTACTTAAGTAGAATTGAATACACAAAAAAAGACAGAAAAACTAAAGCGCATACAAGTTTAATTGATTTATTGTTAAAAGAAATTCATTTTAACGCCTCAAAATAAAGGAAGGAGTGGCATTATTCTCATGCAAAAAAATTCTGTCATTCCAAAAGTAGTGGTAATTCTTTCAATTTTCTTTGCTGAAAACATAACTAAAAGGTGCCGTTCAAAATAATTGCAAGTTTCAAAATTTGTTAATTAAAGAGAGGAAATAGGAAGAAAAACATCAATTGAGACTCGGCAAATTATAAAAGATTTACATAGAAAAAGTAAATGCCTGCGTGAAATAGGTAAAATCATTAGAAGGCATCACTGTACAATAAAACAAAATTATAGAGAAGTATACAAAAATTAATATCGTACAAAATTTGTCTACTACAAAACAACCAAAGCGTCTTACAAAAACTGAAGTAAGAGCTATCGTATGAGAAGTAAGAGCTAACCCAACATCTGATATTGTAAAAATAGCTAAAAATATTATGAAAACTTCTGGAAAATCAGTCACACTCTTCAATTCTGACTCTTCAAGGAAAGTATTTTTTTTTTGGTCGAGAAGGTAAAAGAGAATAAAAGGGGTACAAACGGTACTTGACGGTACTATTCTTCTTATTTACTTTTGTTTTTTTTTCTTTCATGCATGTTGATTTGCATGAAAAACCCATGAAAATTGAATTGACGTGTGTGAATAAAATGGCAAGTTCAAAAGAGAATTGAACAAAAACTGGTCAGCTAAAACTGAATAGTGTGAAACAAGACTAAGCGCGAATACGATTAGAAGACCTTTGCAAAACTACATAAAGAGCCCTTTATATCCAAAAATTACCAAACCAAATGTTTAAATTTCGCAGAAAATAAAATATATATAAACGAGCTTCAAATTTTTTGGGTTTATACTAGCGATGAAAGTAAGTTTGAGATATTTACAGCCCAATCATGAATAAAAATTCCGCGGGAGTTTTTTCCCTTTTCCTATTCTTCCTATACATATTCAATTTAAAAAAAAATAAAAAGGGAAAAACTCCCGTGGATTTTTTATTCATGATTGGGCCGTTAGAGTCAAAAACACCTCCAATCATATGGCGAACCAAGAGCGTAGCCGTTATTAATAAATATGTTACCAAGACGGTAAAACATTTTGGCGGCTCAGTAATGGTCTGGAGTTGTATGGCAGCATTAGGGGTCGGAAATCTTACAATTATTTAATAAAATAAAAAACATTTTAAAAAACAATAGTGTAGAATAATTAAAACTATCGCAGAGCTGGATTTTCCAACAGGACAATGATCCTAAGCATATCTCCAGTAATACAGGATGAATTAAACAAAATGTAGCCTGAGTTTACTAAAAACTTATTGATTCTATGTATGTCTAGAAGATTGTCAGCTGTGATAGGACTACATACAAACAAAATATCAAATACAATGTTTTACAATGACAATATTTTAATATATTTACCTGTTTAACTTTATTTTGATGTGAAAAATCTGGTACTTTGCCGTTAAAATAGAATTATTTTTTTGTGTTCCTTATTTTTCTAGTTCTTGTTAATGAGTTATATTTTGTGCTTAAGTTGGTTATGAACTTATGCAATATATTTTGTTTTAAATTTGTACTTGTAGTATATATAATAAGAGATTTTTTTTAAATATTAGGTGTTTACTTTATATTTACGGTCATGGTATATACAATGGAGAGCACAATTGAGCACATATTAGTAGTCTGTGAACTTGTCATTTATTTTATGTTTAATATTTAACAAAATAATTTATAAATCAAAACTAAAGGTATCAAGTTTAAAGAAAAAATACAAACGAAATTAAAACAACCGGAATGTACTAAATTTTGCACCACTAGAAAACTTTAGGGAATTATAGTATTTTAGTTCTAAAGTCCTTTATTTTGGAAAACACTTTTTACACGTACCCCACCAATTTTTCAATTAATTCATTTGGAATTCGCGCTGAACCAAAATCTTGTCTAAATTAGTAGAGTTAGTTTTTACTATTCCGATTGTCTCTGCACGATTGACCACAAATTCTCCAACGGATTGGCACTTTTGCTTTTCGCTAAGCCTTTTTTCAAGATTTTAGAATTGTACTTTGAGTCTCCATCCAGCTGAAAAGAAAATTCATCCATATGAGTTTGAAAAATATGCAGATAGTCTTCTTTCTTCATTATTCCTTCGATTCTTTGCAGTGCTCCAAGGTGCCATCATATAAAGCAACTTAATATCATGACGTTGTCTCATTATCATGGTGTCCTTGCATTCCGTGTGCCAGCAATATTGTGTACCTTCCTATTGAAAACGACTAAATTTTTTATTGCTGAGATGTAACCAATATCGCGAAGGGCTCGTCTTGTTGTTCATCTACTAACGCGTTTGCATATTGCTATAGAAGCAGCTTCATTTGTGTTATCATGAGACGTGCCTCCACATACGTTTAAAGCTTTATGCGACCTCTGATTTGTGGTTTAGGAACAATAGAATACTTTTTTTTGTATATTACGACCACTGATTGACTTACTTTAAGCTGTTTAGCTAATACTTACATAGAATAGCTACTTTTTGTCATTGCTAGAATTTTGTCCTCAATGGCGAAACAGTCCAGCGCCATCATTATCTATGATAATCTGATTTGTGTTGGATAATTTGCAAAAAGTGTTTACCACATGCTATTAAATGAATATCAAACTAATCTTTTTTAAGTCATAAACAAAGCAAACACATACAAATCTAATGGTAAACTTTAATATTTTTCTGCAAAATTTTCAACAGACAATCTTGTGCAAAATTGAATACATGCATTTTATTTGGACAAATATTTTATTTGCCGAAAATTATTATTTTTAAAATTTATATTGTAAATTATAGAAACCACAAAAAACATTTTTAATTTCTTTATGCGTTTTATCGTTATGCAATAAAAAGTGTACAAACATGTTCGTCTTTTATGCTCCCCACTGTATGTGACCACATTATTACACAATTTCTAACCGGGCACATTCTACACAAACTTTGAAACTAGTTGGAATGGGGTTTGGGCTATTTCCTGTCGCCCATTTAGCCTTTTTCTTCCTTAAAACACATACAAACTCTACTCAAGCAATTGTATACCTAATATTACCCAATATTAGTGTATATAAGGCCCCCGCCCCCCTCCTCCCTCCCAAAAACCCACAACACAAACAAATAAGAAATAAATACTTCACACATTTCATTTTCATCATCAACAATGTTGTTGTTTTTTATACTTTGTGTTGCAAGTTTTATGAAAACAAACTCATGAATACAATTTGCAGACACACCCCAACATTTGTGGGGTTGTTCATGGAACTAGAGCACATTTATTTCATTTATACGTTTGTACACATCCACCAGGGTGGTATCCTAAACCCTGCCCTTACAGCACACAAAGTAACTGGAACTACACAGACGCCACTGTTTTAACTTTGCACGTGCACAAAATTGTCCATACCAATCAAGTAGAATCTTCTTCTATATTTTCATTACGAATACATTTCATTATTGCCTGACTGCCTGCCAGCCTGCTCCTCTGCTCTACTTCTCCACTTGTACTTTGTTCCTTTAGGGGATTTATAATGAATTTGTATGGGTTTGTTAGTGCGTGTGTGAGTTTGAGTGAATGTCTGACATTTATTTGTTTGATTATCTGGTACATGGCTGAGTTGGAGGAGTATGAGGGTTTTTGGTTTTGGGGGTTTTTGTATGATTTTTTTTTAAAGCTTCACTTTTTGTTTGAGCTTATTGGAATTCTTTTGTGCAGTTGCTATTTTCTGCTGGCAAATTATTGTTTGGTTGTTGAGGTCTGTCTTTAAACGAATGTAACAGAATTTTGTTGAAGATTTAAAATTATGTTTAAATTTTATCAAAATTTAGTTTTAGCATTTCAGCTATTCAGCTAGGAATGTTAAAAAAATTACCTTGTTTTTTTTTTTCTTTTTGTCATATTTTATTTTCAAAGTCATCACAACTTGCTTACCTGAAAAAAAGAAAACATGATTTGTTTTATTGATTTTTTCAACGTTTAAATATCATTATAATAATTTTAATACTGCTACACTTTAAACGTAGCGTAATTTATAAAATTCTCTACGTAATACAAGAAACCTAATTTAAAATCCAATGAATTTGAAGTAGTTAAGTAATGTCTTTTCATTAGATCTAAAGTTGTGACAATGCCCTTTTTTATTACTGCTTGCTGAGATTTATTAAAAAATATAAATATAATGTTATGCTAGATTTACACGATTGAAATTTTCTTCAAAATTGCTCTTCAAAATGCTTCAAACTCGTGTAAATAGCAAAATTTCTTCAAAATTTATTTATTTTATAACTATTAGCAACTATTAAATAAATAAATTTTGAAGAAATTTTGCTGTTTACACGAGTTTCAAGCATTTTGAAGAGCAATTTTGAAGAAATTTTAAAGAAAATTTCAATCGTGTAAATCTAGCTTTAGATTTTCTCTTTAAACCACTTGTATTATATTAATTATTATTTTTTATTAAAAAAATTAAATGGGTTTTGTTGTTGTTCATTTCTTGTTCCCTTTTTCAATTTCGTTAAATTATTACAAATATGAAATTAACAACAAATTGGAAACGTGTGATTATTATTAAGAAATATTTTAAGTTAAGAGTTATTTTGAGAAAAATTTCTTTGATTTTCTGTAAATATTATTTCTATGCCATTATTTTAAGATAGTTAATGGGAACTGGCAAAAGTGCACTTCTGTCTTTACATAGCCATTAAGGATAAGGGCATCTTAAAGGTGAGTTTGTATATTTTGTTTATTAGAAAATACTATATACGAGGTCTGATCAAATAATAACCGTTATTTTCAAATTTCGTGAGTTACGTATGTTCGATTTTCACATTTTCTTTCTGTTATGTTGGTACACATGTCTGTTATACATATACATATGTATGTTGGTATGTAATATCAGCCATTTTGTAGTGTCAGTTTGTGTTTGACAGATAAAAAGGTGTGGTCTTCGATTTTTTACTATTCGCAAAAATGGATCAAACAAACTGTTTTGTGTAAAAAATTAAATTAAATGCGCAATGACATTTGAAATGTTGACTGTGGCGTTTGGCGAGTCTACTATGAGCAGAATACAAGTTCAATTTGTTATAACCGGTTTAAGGAAGGCCGAGAAGATGTCAATGACGATGCTCGTCCTGGTCGCCCAAGCACGTCAACAACCGATGAAAACATTGAAGCAGTGAAGAAAATCATTTTGGATAATCGTCGAATCACTATCAGAGAGGTTGCTAATGATGTTGGCATATTGTTCGGCTCATGCCAAGCAATTTTTACGGATGTTTTAAGCATGAAACGTGCGGCAGCGAATATTATTCCAAAATTGCTAAATTTTGAGCAAAAACAACGTTGCATGGACATCGCTCAGGAGCTGTTGAACATCGTCAACGACGATCCAGATTTCCTCAAAAAGGTCATAACTAGTGACGACTCACGGGTGTATGGCTATGACATTGAAACCAAAGCCCAATCATCCCAATGGAAACGTCCAGAAGAGCCAAGACCGAAAAAAGCACGTCAAGTTCGGTCAAATGTGAAGGTTTTGCTCACTGTTTTCTTAGACTGCAATGGAGTGGTGCATCATGAATTTTTGAGCAAAAACAAATTCGCATGGACATTGCTCAGGTCATAACTGGTGACGAATCACTGGTGTATGGTTATGACATTGAAACCAAAGCCCAATCATCTTAATGGAAACGTCCAGAAGAGTCAAGACGTGGTGTATCATGAATTCTTGCCACAAGGTCGTACGGTTAATAAGGAATACTACCTTGAAGTTATGCGCCGTTTGCGCGAAGCTATTCGTCAGAAACGCACAGAATTGTGGAAAACCCAATTTATGGATCCGGTTTGGACTCATGATATCGCACCAGCTCACACATCGATGCTTGTGCGTGAGTTTTTGGCCAAAAAAAAAACCCGTTGTCATGCCTCAACTACCGTATTCACCGGACTTGGCCCTCGCTGACTTTTTCCTCTTGCCAAAACTGAAGACACCGATGAAAGAGAAGCATTTTGCTACGATTGAGGATATAAAAGAAAAATCGAAACAGTGAGGCATCGAGGCATAAGTGTATTATATCTGAGGGGGATTACTTTGAAGGGGACAAGATAGTTATTGATGAATAAGAAAATGAAAATAAGGGTTATTTTTTGATCAGACCTCGTATATGGCCTGACTGAAACTGATATTCGTGTCATAATAGTTTGGGTGGTTTAGGTGCCAATGGTATGGGCATTCCTGTAGGCAAATTGTGATTGTATACAACTTTGGCTGGCATTAAGCCCAGTAAATGTGCACCCATTAGCTTTGTTGTTGGCACCAATACTGAATCTATTTTTTTTAAAGAGAAGTAACACTCAGGCAATTAATATATTAATTAAATAATTGTGTTAATTTCTTTGGAAAGGGGATATGTAGTAGAAGAAGCTTTTCTTATGACAACACTGTAATTGCGCGTTATTTTTGTTAGCAGTATTGCAGCGCCTCTAGTGGTGAGTAGGCGCATTGATCGAGGCATGATTTATAGCCATTATATAAGTTATTTACCTTCGGTGGCGCGTCAATGCTATACCAACGAAGGAAGGCGCTGTGATAAATATTTGTTATGATAGGATAGAAAACTAATAATTATCAGAAACTAATGTTGATTGAGTGAGTTGATTGGGAATTGAACCCAGGCCACGAATACCAATTCATGCTTAATTATCAAACGCGCTAATCAATTAAACTCAGCACTCTTAAATTCTTAATGATACCCGCTATATTGGCATACATAGGAAGCTTGTTAATGGCCCAATGTATTATGAGTGTATAATTAATGCTTCTGCTGAAATGGTGTTGACCCAATCACAGAAGTGATGGTGTTTTAAATAAGAAGAAATACGTGAAATTTTATTAAATGATGTAGTGCTGCCGTGGGTTGAGAAGAAATTTTAATCAATATTGATACTGTAATGGAAGCAAAACATTTTTGCAACCAAATATTGATTCAAATTTTAACAGAATTTGAACAGTTTCCAATTAGTTGTCGCAGTCAAATTAAAGAAAATTGATTTAAATATTGAAAATATGATTAAGGTTGAATAATTTCTTAAGTTACTTCTAATATTTTGTTAACTTTTTAATATACATATGTACTTAAAAATAGTATAAAAGAAATGGAAACATTTTTAAAACTGTTAAAATATTAAAATCCAATTATTTGTCAACAGCTGTATATCGTTAACTTAATACGAAAAGGCTCTAACTCATGTTTTTCATAGTTTACAGGAAGAGAAAAAAACTAAATAAAAAAATGCAATATTAATACAAAATTTTAGTTAGGGCTTTTCTTTTTTAGGCTATAACTTCGGTATTTTTTTCCGAATTCATCTGATTTTTTTGGAGGAGGTGTATCTAGTAATAGTCTATCGAAATATGTAAAAATATCGATTTCGAAAAATTATGAGTTGGGGCCTTTTCGTATTAAGTTAACGATATATGAGTATAACAGCGATTATTTTGTGGGTAGTGCGATTATAGGCACTCTTGAAACAAGATTATTGATGAAAAACTCAGACTATGAAAGTTTTATATTTCATAAATGCGAATTGGGTCTGGAGTTTGAAAATATTTTTGGTGTTAATTTTTGTACAAAAATTTATAACGGAATATACACTCAGTTGCATAACAATAAATACATATATAAAAGTTTTGTCAATTTTGTACATTAAAGAAAAAGTAAAACAGTTTAAGCTGCATTTATGTGCGACGAACAAAAAGCAAATATTATTGAACAACACAATCTTTATTTTTTGTTTTACCTCTTAAAAATTTATAAAGAAAATTAATTAGTCTTTCTTTCAATTTTAAATACATACCAATATTTCCAAAAAAAAATAGAATAGAAATAAAAAATAATATATTAGGTCTTATGTTTTTGAATCAACTCAAAAATTCGATCCGGATTTATTCTTATATCTTTAGATATATGAAGGTCTCCAAGTATCTAGAACAAAACTGTCAAGAGCCATTGTAAACAATATTCTAGCAATGACAAAAAGTAGCTATTCCATGAAACTCAACTCAATCAGTCAATCGAATTGGTGGTCATAAGATTTCAAAAAATGCGTAACAGCATCTTTTGGGTGATATATTGTCGGTTTTCAGCATAAATTTAACCCAATGGGTCGCCACTTTAATTTTTACTATAATAATACAGATTATTTGCAAAATTAGTTACTGTGTGACTGGTTTATTTTTTGCAAGTTGCTCGAAAACTTTGCACAATTTCTCGCTTAAATTAATAAAGTGGTCTCTCAAATTTTGGATAAAAGTAGATCTTTGCCCATTGTCTTAAAAAATGTTACACGTTTAAAAAAAACTGTTTGTAACTTTACAACAAATAGCAACCATAAAGTGTAACTATAGTAATGCAACACAGCGTAAAGTGTGATTTCAAATCATTGGATTTAGTTTTGTGGGGTTATTTTAAGCCAAAGATTTTCTGCAAACAAGCTCACAATAACCCATGCATTGAAGACGGAAATTCAAGATTGTCTGTTATATGGTACCGAATCAGTAGATTTTCTTGGATTTTTCTATAAGTTTATTTATTTATTTGTTTTCTATTTGTTAGCCGGGTTCTGCTTCCACTGTGTCTGTGTGCATATTCAAAAGTTAATTGAATTGTTCAGCTCATTTTCTGAAACCACGGTTTGTTTCAAAATGTCGCAAATATAAACGATCCAATGATATTAATTCTAAAGCTGTGAAACCATTAACAAGCTAACAGTCTTATTCAGAAAAAAATTAAAGTAGACTTCAAATGTACTTTAAGAAAATTTTGTCTAAAAGCACACTTCAAACCTACTTTATTTGTAAAACATTAAATCCTCTTTCACAAACTTCAGTTTTAGCTGACCAGTTTTTGTTCAATTCTCTTTTAAACTTGCCATTTTGTTAACACACGTCAATTCAATTTTCGTACTTTTTAATACAAATCAACATGTAAGAAAGAAAATATCAAAAGGAAATAAGAAAATTGACCGTCAAGTTTGTACCCCTTTTATTCTCTTTTCTCTTCTCATCCAAAAATACTTGCCTTGACGAGTCAGAATTGAAGAGTGTGAAAGCAGATTAATTTTTAATTAAAATAAAAAGGTTAATTAAATAATCTATTCATAGAATCGTTAATCTAAGTATGTTGTCAAGAATCGGATTTGACTGAATAGAAGCGCTATCTTAAAGATTTCAGTCTTCACAAAATATTTACATACTTAAAATAAAATTTTCAAGACGCGTTTGCATTTTTTTTTCGTTGTCTGCAAAAATATTTTTGTATTTCTCACAAATTCGCATGTGGCACGCGCTTTGCATAATTAATTACACAGAAAAAAAAATCATGTTTTTTTTTTCAATTAAACTTTTAATTGATTTTAAAATAATTTTCCATTAAAATTTTAATTGATTCAATTACTTTTTCTCATTTTTCTGATATTTTCAATTAAATCTCAAAATTTTTTTTAATTGATACTATCATTTTGTTTACATTTTTAATTGATTCCACAAATATTTTAATTGAAACTCATTTTTATTTTTTTTCTGTGTAAAGAGCATTGAAATTCATTCAATAAATTATGTTTAATACTCTGACTCTATTTTACTGTAGGGAGTCTACTGAAGTTGAAATTTTGTATACAACATTTGGATAAATTTGCCATAATATAATAAAATATGTGGAATAAACTGTTAAGCACGGAAGCCACCAGGGCCAGAGTCTTCAAACCTAATCGTCATAATTGTAAAATTTAAACAAAAGTTCTTCTGATTTGCTAGAATCTCAACTTAAGCTTAAATTGAGCAACAGTTTTTAGACCGTGCAAAGAATGGAGTTGAACATTTCACTTTAGGAGCGTTGTTAAAGTACTTTAGAAAGATCCAAACCAAACTATTTAAAAATGAATTCCAAAATGTATTTTAGTATAGCGCCATAAATAATGACACTTGGTTTCTGTTAATTAATCCTTTATTTTTATTTTCAATTATTGCCCCCAAATTGTTGCATGTTCACATACATATGAATAAATATGAGACTGGCTATGACAGACACACTTCTCAGACATTAACAAATGTTTGTCCTCTCTCTCTTACTCTTTCGCTTTAGCAGTCACCCCCTGTGTGAAAGCATTAGACGTCTCTGCAAACCTTGTCGTTCGAAGCAAAGCGATGTTGTGGTATGGCATGCGTGAGTGTCGCTTTTATGTCTCTTTAAATTGCATTAAATGTTGCAAAAACTGTCTACTAAAAACTACAGAAAACAGAACAAAAACATAAGAATTAAAAAAAATCGAATAGACATGAAAATATGCGTATGCAAATAGTTCGTTTAAGAAACAAACAAACAAACGTGATCAGCCAAAAAAAAAACAAAATTCAAAAAAAAAACTTTACAATTGTGATGATAGTGACGATGCTGACTAAAATGATGACTTGTCGCTTATGCTCAAGTGCTGATGTACAGCATAATAAATATGTATGTATATAGGAATGTAGCTACATATGTCGTCATGTGTAATCATGTTGCCTAGAGACCAATAAATTTGCTTTCCGAGAAATTTTCGTTTTTCATTTTATTTTAAGCAGCAATTTATGTCTGTTTTAATTGAAAATTGTTTTTATTTCTTATGTTTGCAATATTTGGCAACAAGTGAGAGTCTGATGCTTAAAAAGAAACAAAAAATAGCAACTCAAACATTTTTATTGAAATTGTCTAAAAGTTTTGAATAGTTTTTACTGTTGTTAGTTTTGTATGTGTTTTCATCAAAATCGTCAGCGTAATAAGAACAAACATGCAACATGTGTTTAATGTGTCATTTCGTTGACATTTAAAGGGGTGACATAAAATGTTTGTTTTTCATAGGTTTCTTTTTATTTATTTTTTTTTTGTTTTTGGTGTTTGTTGGTTGGCGTTTAATTTTATATGACAATTATTTTCGAAATAATGGAGACTTATGTTCCAGTTATACATACATAGATCAATCTGTATATGTATGTATGTATAAATATTATAAAATAGCTCTCGAATAAGATCACTACTAAATAATTAACTTTGTTGCGTTCGTTAAAGCCTACATAACTGGGACGAACGACGAATTTTTGGTCGCGAATATTTTGTCATATGCGGCTGAATTCGTCATATGTGGCGAAAGTCCATTTCTATTTCTTACGCCGGCTAACGACGAGCAAACAATACGGGGTGACCATGTTTCGTTTTTGTTTTTAAGGTTTTAGTAAATAATCAGGCATGTGATGGAAATCGAAAACGAATCAGTTTTGGAAATACATTTTAATGCATTTATAATCTAATTTTTTAAATTTTTGTTTTAAGATTCTCCTTTGTAGCCTAATATCTTTATATTTTATGTGATAAAAGTTTTTCAATACAGAAATATTACGAAAAAATTGACTTTTAAAACTCATTCGTTTTCGTTTTTGATTTCCATAACCTGCCTCTGAGTGTTAATTTTTACTTTGATTATTGTTTTATTTTTTACTTTCTTTAATTTAAAATAAATACAGTCGAACTTCTATTACTTGAATTTTCTATAAGTTGTAGCAAGTCTCGTGGCAACAAATTCTTGGAGTGAAATTCTAAGAGATTTTGATTATTTAACTTGAACTTCCATAACATAAATTCCTCTATAACTTGAAGAAAAACGGTAGTACAACGTTTCTATAGTTTGAATTATTTCGAAAAATTTTTCTTTTTTGCTGGCAAAAATTACCGAATTAGCCGCTAATAGTAAATATACGAGGTCTGACCAAAAAATAACCGTTATTTTAAATTGTTTAAAAAAATATTTATTTATTCATCAATAACTATCTTGTCCCCTTTAAAGTAATCCCCCTTATGCCAACGTTTTTTCCAATCTTCTAAACACTTCTGAAACGCGCTTTTTGGTATCGCCAACAGCTCCTATTTCGATTTTTCTTTTATCTCCTCAATCGTAGCAAAACGCTTTCCTTTCATCGGTGTCTTAAGTTTTGCGAAGGGAAAAAAGTCAGCGGGGGCCAAGTCCGGTGAATACGGTGGTTGAGGCATGATAATGGTTTTGTTTTTGGCCAAAACTCACGCACAAGAATCGATGTGTGAGCTGGTGCGTTATCATGGTGCAATATTCATGATTGGTTTTTCTACAATTCTGTGCGTTTCTGACGAATTGCTTCACGTAAACGGCCATTGCATCACGCCATTGCAGTCGAAGAAAACAGTGAGCAAAACCTGCACATTTGACCGAACTTGACGTGCTTTTTTCGGTCTTGGCTCTTCTGGACATTTCCATTGGGATTGGGATTGGGATTGGGCTTTGTTTTCAATGTCATAGCCATACACCCATGATTCGTCTCCAGTTTAGGATTTTTAAAATTTTAAATTTGTTGCAAAATTATGAATTTTATTTTCTTTTTCGATTTTTTGTAAAATTTTACATACAATTATTTATAATTTTTATATTCAGGCATAATTATCATTTTTTGCCACGACCAAAAAAATTTTGTAACCAATATGTAAAAAAAAGTAACCAAAATTTTTATATATTTAAAATGTTATTTTATTTATACTTCAGCTAAAAAGTATATATGTAAAATATAAATTAACCATTACTTTTCAGTTTGTAGATGGTTTTCGACGTTTGAAGAACCTAACTCGTTCAACAATACAATGATTGTGTTTGTTATGTATGGAGACAGGCATGTATTTTTTTGTAAAGCTGTATATACACGATCGTCAGATATTACAACGTTGTCAGATATAGCAATGTGCTAACAATATACATTGAAAAATTGTTAGCAAAAGGTAAATTGTCAATTTAGACGACTATAAGAAAACTAACAATTTCATTGGCACACAATTGTCACACAATGAATTTATCTGTCAACCGAAATTGTCAGTTCACACGGTTGTCAGATTGTTGTGTGGCATTGTCAAATTCGTTTTGCAGCGTTGTGTGTGTGTTTAAAATTTTTAAAGATTGTCATGGAACAAAAACCAGAAATTGAAACCATTTTATCTGCACTCCATGAAACAGGATTCATCGAAAGATATGTCACTATCTATTTTTTATTTTCTTTAATTTAATTTTTTAATTTTCTTCGACTTTTTTCAAAATTGTTATTAATGCACACTTGTTTGTTTATTTATGTATATACAGAGTTTAGAAATAATTTCTATGACAATGCTGCCATTGGCAGATGCATAAACTTTGCATATATGACATAGAAAAGTGTTTGATAATTGTCTTAAAACAATGACAATGACAAAATTGTGTGTTTACACGATTGTTAGATGTCTGACAATATTTTTGTTTTCCAATGTACTGAAAATGCTTTTTCTTACAACGTTGGAAGACAAAAATTTTAAGTTCACACGGTTGTTACAGTGTTGTTATTATAACGTTATAAAAACGTTTAAATTGTGGTAGTTTAATTTATCACCAAAATTAGTGGTCAAAGTGAACAACAATGTAAAAAATGGTTACTTTTGTATTAAAAAAAAGTAACCAAAACGGAAAAAAAGTACATAAGTACACATTGGAAAAAAAAGTAACCAATTTTGGTTAAAAGCAACCAAAACAGCAACGCTGCTTATAACCTGACCTTTACGAAAAAAATTTAATTACAAATCACTCATCTTGATTATTTCCTTTATTTTCTTTCCTTTTCTGTTTCTCTTAACCATCAACCTAAAATGTTCTCTTATAAGTCACTCTCTCAGTGATATAACACAAAAAACAAATTTTAATTGGTAAATGGTGACAATTAACCACTAAAATTAAAGTGGACCTGTTATTTTCGGTCTCTGCTTAGAACTCTATGACTCTGCAACAATGACATGCTGCCTAAGTCTTGCTGTTAGATTTCCAATATACTTGGATATTAAGTTACTAATTCCCAAGTATCATTTTAATAAACATAATAATGTTTAATAAGAAACAAAAGCGCAAAACAAGAAAGCAAGAAGAATAATTTAATTTTGAATAGTATAAAATATTTAATTGCATGATGGCACACGGCTGTAGAACATACGCCTGGTCATGTGTCCTTATTTACACACAATATACCAGGCACAAAAACTACACAAACAGCTCTAAAAAGATGCTAGGACAACATTGGAATTGGTAACTATAGCTGAGTCAGCACAAAAACGCATTAAAACGATTTAGTAGGATAAAAAAAAAACATTAAGGTTTGTGCTTCTCTCAAGTTGAACACGTGCAAGCCTACGGGGCACGGCACATCCATTTGCGTGTGTGTTTTTCGATGTGTTTGCATTTGTAGTCCGCCAGTCCGCAGCATATCAAACAGCCAAAGCTGCGGCGTTGTATGTCAATAATGACGGGCAGCCACAATAAATTCCTTAACGACACACTACTTGCATTCTTCTATCTGATCTAACTGAGTTTAGTTTGTGAAACTTCGAGAGCCACCAAACAAACGCCCATATTAAACAACTACACAACACTTGCAAGTGTTTCATTTTATAACATAACTCTCTTCCTCCCTCCCTCCCTCCCTCACTCCACCTCACAGCTAACAAATATTGTGCGTAACGTTCATGTGTATTCATGTTTTGCATTTTATTAATATGATCCCTAGGGGGCAGAGATCATCATACCAAACGGTATCAGTGAAAATTGCTTGCATTGGATAACGCACAACAAGTAAGAAAAGAAAGCTGCATTATTTCCACTCAGCATTTGCAATTTAAATTCTTATTTGCATGTAGTATGTAGTATGCAAATAAGAATTTGATGAAATATGATGAAAACACAGATACACAAGAACAAATATAACTTAAAAAAATGTTTCGAAAAATATTGTTTTTTCGCCTGAATTATTTTAGTTGTTCTGTTTTAATTTCATATTCCATCAATTGTTTCTATACCTAAAGTATTTTTTATTTTATAACATTTTTTGCTTCTCCTATAAAAATGCAAAAAAAAGTGATGTTACGTACTTTTGGATTATCAACGACGATGTATGAAAGAGGAAAACAAAATATTCTATCCTCATAATTTTTAAATTTATTAAAAGTTTATAAACCAAAGCTAAAATTAAGAGAATCTTGATTTAATTGTGTTGCCAAAATGTGAAATTGAAGAAAAACATCGTTCACGCTTATCAACACTTAGTGATATCAAATGCAATTCCCAAATGTGTTTCAAACCTAATTGGTAGTTTGAGTTGTGCATTTGAATTGTATTTGAAATGCAGTAGGAAATAATTGTTTGAAAAATAATATTTTCACAATATGAAATCAAATTTTATAATATATACATCGCAGCAACGTGGTTTATGTCGGTTTGTCTATGTCGGAGTGAAATATAAAAATTTACTTGAAATTTCAGCAATAAAATAAAATACGATCCCTAATCAGTTTGAATTTTTCATTTGAATTAAAATTGAGAGTATTTTCTTCTGGAATTATTCTTAAACTCAATTTGACTGTCGCATTTGAATTTAAATTGTGATGCAGATGAATACAATTGTTTGAAGAATAGTAGAATATTGGATGGTATTATTGATTCCGCACGGAAAGGAAAACTAAGCGGAAAGAAATATCGATCGATGTGTAAAATGTAATAATTCATTCCTGCGGCATGCCACAATACTGTTTGTGTAGAGATGATACCTCAAAACGAAAAAATACCACAGCAACGGGATGAATAATTTCAAATTATGCTTCCGCACAAAAATATTCCTTACCGCAATCGCGGAATGGTATTAATAATTCGACCCATTAATTTCTCAAATTATTCTCAAACCTAAACTTAATTAAATAATTTAAAAGAAAATATTTAGCCTAAATAAGAGTTTTAATTACACATTTGAATTCAATATTAGTAAATTATAATTTTGAAGTTTTGCTGCAAACACAAATTGTGCGGTATAATTTGAAGCAAATCTCTAAGAACATTTAAGACAATTTATCCCCTAATTGTGGAGAAAACTGTAACCAGATGTTCTTTTGAAAATAATGCTAGAATGATTGGTACTTTCTCAAATTGATCTTAAACCTAAAATAAGACAAACTCAAATAATTGAAAAGTATGTATTTTTAATTGTTAAGTGTAATGTCAGCAAATCTTTAAGAACATTTGAGATAATTTATTTCTAGTTGTGAAGAACAATATTATCGGAAGTTTTTTTTCGCAAAAAATGCTGGAAAAAGTACAAATTCCCATAAAAAAAATAGTGGAATCGTTATTTTGTATAGAAATTCCAATCACATTTTTAGATATTCCAAAATTTAGTCCTTTTTCCTTTAGAAACGTTGTCAGAAGTTTGCCAGAAATATTGATTCCAAAGTATGTTAACCCTCCGATGAGTGAGAAGGTCCCTAGGGACCTTTTTGCCTTTTCAAACTGAAATTACTACTACTTCGGCCACTACAACCCACAAAAGCTACTCTGTATGCGCATCTTTTGCTTCAACACATAATTTACTTGTTCTGAACACAAAGACCTAAACTCAAAGACATTAGGGATGATGATAAAAACAAAAAATTCGAAGACATGAACTTTATTGCTTTCAAGGAAAGGCACAATATTCTAATTTTATACTACTAGCAATAAACCAGTTCTTAGAATTTTTTGTTTTTATCATCATCCCTAATGTCTTTGAGTTAAAAAAATTTAAAAAATTATTTTTGTATGTAGAATTTAGTTATAAACAAAAAAAAATTTTTTATATGAAAAAAACATGATTTACAAAAAAGGTCCGTAGGGACCTTTTCACACGGCCGTGAAGTTCAGAACTGTCACTCATCGGAGGGTTAAACTTTATTTTTTCCCTACATTTACTATTTTTCTGAAAGAGTTTGATTTTATTTTATTCATTCTCAATTTTATAACGAACCTGGATGTTTTATACCAAGATTTATTAAACTTTAAGGGCATTGCTTGTTATTTCTAACAATCTTATAATTTATGGAAATTCTACATTTTCTGTTAATTTTTTTTTGTCATATTTTCCTGCCGTTTTGGTCTTATTGAAAACATTGATACAATTAGTTCCTTGGAATTTCTTCGGTGTTTACACAGCAAATTTTTATTGTTTAAATCGCTCGTATTTTCATTTGAGAGTATGCAACACATTTGTTAACACATACATATGCAATACGAATAAGAGAGTTACACGAATTGCTGGTACAATCAAGTGCGTACTCGTCTATCTTGCCCGCACTTCGATATCTAAAAAGTGGTATGCTTAGCTTAAAGAATTGCTTCGTGTAAATTAGGACTTATAGGCAAAATTGTTTTAGGTTGATTGCATAAAAAATTCGTTCTCACCCTCCGAAACAATTAATTCTATTTCTTATTCAATATTATTTCTATTACCCAGTTTTTGAACTTATTGTAGAAAAATCGAACCCTATTCCGTTTCATTTTAGTTTTTCATAAACCATTAACTACTTGTAACTTGCCTAAAATCTCGTTCGTCTGCTTCGTATCTGTAAATTTACATAAAATATTATTATATTTCGAATTTTCTGTTTCGTTGTGGCCACCAAACACTGAGTAGTTAAATGCCACTATTTAGCTTTTTTATTTGCAGTTTATGAACAAATTTATGTTCAGACAGAGAGATTTCTGTTGCTGAAATTTATGTTGACTACATTTCAATACGGTTTTTTTTCTCTATTTGAATTTTTTTCAGACTTTGGTAGCCTGTGAATGTTTGAGCGCATATAAATGTTTACATTTATTATGATCATAATTTTAGTTTATTTGGATATGCATATATTGTTAATAGATACATGTTGTTAACTGATAAATTATTTCTGTGTTTTTTTTTTGCTGGCAGAAGATAAACGAGATGCTGTTAAATAATAAACGTAATAAAAACGTGTATATTTCAAAGTAAATTGAAAGATAAATGTTATAATAATTATGGAAATTTTGAAACCATTATATAATATAATAAAATAAATGGAATATTGGAAGCGATCTTAGGTGTTGCGAATATTATCAGGAGAGATCTTTTAGTTTTTAAGTTTATGAAATAATGGTACTCAAACAAAAAAAAATATTGTTAAATAAAACATCCTAATATTCAACTTCCCTTTACACTGGCTAACAAAAATGAGCAAAAGTGTTCTAGGATTTTAAAGACACAATTGAAATACTCAATAAACCTCTATGAAACAAATTAAAGAATTTGATTAAAAAGAAGCCATTACAATTAAATTTGATTAATTTTGTCCCCCTTTACTAAATTTTAGCATTCATTGCAATTTAACACATTTAAAGTCTCCACTTTAAATATAAAAAGGTAAAAACAAAACTCTCTTATAATAGAGAGCTACATTACAACAGGGAACTTTACTGCGCAGCAATGGCTGCCACAACTGGCACCTCCCTCTTTAACAAACTGCTCACTTGGCTGTTAGAAAAATCGATTTTCCCAAATGTATAAAGTTTCATTTGTCCCCTTCCCCGAAAGACCTCATTCTTTGTTCATTAACTCAATCTCCTGAAACTCTAAACTCCCTCGCTTTGTCTACCGCAGGACTTTTTTGCATGGCTTCCTTTTTGTATGTTTGTTTCCGGTATGTGTTGGAAATTATTTTGAAAATCAAAATCCTGCACGTGCAATTTCTAAAACGCCAACTACGGTTTGTAATGGCGGTGGTTGGTTGAATTTATTGTTGTTATAAGATTGTTGTACAAAGATACACACACAAAAAAGGATAAAATGTTTAAACATTTAAACACGTGACCGGAATCAAGTTAATGCACGTATAACGGAAACAAGATTTTTAGAACAGTGTGGTGTTTTGCTTTTACATTTATGTATTTGTTAAAACTTAACTACAAAAGAATATAAAGAAAACATATAAAAGTATGTATATGTTTTTATTAAAAAGAGTAAAAGAAAACAAAAACTTCTATGACGGCGTATGGTTTTAACAAAAAGCACAATTTAGATTTTATTATTTCTCTTTCTCAGCATTATGGTTTATTGTGACATGATGCTGGGAATTAATGGAGTTTCTGTAACATTTTATTTTTCGCAACAGTTTTATTGTTCTTGTTGTAGCAAAAAACAAAAAAAAAACAGTAAGAACACTTTATATTCATTATACTTTGGTGAAGCAGTAGCAGCAGCAGTTGAAGGAGGACTTTTCATAGTCATACTGTGTCCTTGGCTTGTGGCTTGATATTTCATTAGTCGTCTCTATATAATTTTGTGGGGATTTTATGCACTTCCTTTACCTCCTTCTCCTTCACTAACTTCTACTAACTGTATGCTTGTCAATTTAAATTACAAAAATCCACGCACACATGCTGTGTTTGTAATAAAGTGTTTAATTTTAATACAAAATTTTGTTCATGTTGTTATAGTCGTACCACTGTTGCTTCAATGTCGAGATATTTTAACAGTGGAGCAAGTTCATACTAAAATATAACTTGGAATATGTTTTATAGATCTAATCAGTGTAGTACACTTGGCGAAATTCTGATGCATTCTATATGAAATTTGTTTATTGTATAAAAATACTGGTTAAGTTATTTTATTTGGTTAGTGGAGAGCCACAAATAGGCAACGCCTGGAAAAAGACAGTATAGTTATCCCCATAATAAAATCCGGAAAAGACGCATCTTACAGCTTTATATATCGCTGTCATTCTGTCACATACCAGCAACTCCTCACCAGTTGACTCTCAAGAACATCTCTTTCCACATATTTTATCTCCTTGCGGATATTCTGTCAAGATACAGCTACACCACAGCATTAACCATCAAAGCCACACATATTACAGCGGTAATACAACAAGATTCGTGCTCTCGTGACATTCTTCCAGGACATCAAGAAATCCACAGTACAAAATAACGCAAAGTAATGTTATTGAATTATCTAAATATCCACTGGTAATTCGCAAACTTCAGAGGAAAATCCTTAAAACCTTGTAGAGTAAATATGGATTCCCTTCAGGGATGTTAGGTCGACAGGTTAACTTCACTACTGGCAATTTTAACAACATTTCTCTCCATAAGAAGTGACGGTTATCGCATACAAGAATGACTATACCATTACGACAACGATAGATCAATATCCTCTTGTCCACGATCGCAAAGTCTCTCGAGGCCACCTCCTCATAGATATTTATTGACTTTCAGCAACTCATAAGAATCCCTCAAAATTAGACTTACAGATTTCCTAAGGCATAAACCAAATAAGTGCTTGTCCTTATGGGTTCTTGCTAGGTTATCTAGTTGATCCAGTTGATTGATACCGGTTTGGTAAA
Organism: Bellardia bayeri; assembly: GCA_950370525.1. Lineage (NCBI taxonomy): Eukaryota > Metazoa > Arthropoda > Insecta > Diptera > Calliphoridae > Bellardia > Bellardia bayeri. Next base: position 76,254,667 of record OX493267.1, read on the forward strand.
CGGTTATGACAGCGAGATCCACTATTTCAGTAAAGCATACATCTTGATGTTGTTTCTAACGAAGTCCCAACAACAATTAGATGTACACTACGAAACAACTCCAGTCTCAATCGACCAACGATTTTCAATTCAAATATAACCTCCGCCATGTGGTATCAACTGTTAGTTTCTTCTCCAGGGAAAACTTGTCCAGGCAAGTAGTTGGACAAATGCACTTTGTCTGTCCCCTATTAGATGATTTGACAGTCAGTAGTAAATTTCAATCTACCAGTATGGTTATCTTCATTGAGTTACAAAAATTTAATATACATACATATATTTCTGATGGAAAAACCAGCTTTAACAGCCGTCACAGGCTTCTCCCAATTAATCTGCATATTATGTCCACAATGCGACTCTCTCCGCCAAGTTAATCTTTATCCCGTAGGGATAATATCCAAAACTTAATTAATCTTTATATGTTTGCGAAGTTCACAAAGAGGTTAGTTAGTATGCTTTAAAAACATTTATATATACATATATGTATATCGTTAATTCCCTGGCTAGTTATCTTCGTTGAGTTTTAAATTGGATAAATATTCAGTGATGGGAAGGAAAAATAAACATTAACAATGGCCGCAGGCTGTCTATCTGTGTACCATGTTTAAAAAACTGTTCCTCCTGGGATGTCAGTGAAGGAATAATCCAAACTTTACGCTGTTGAGGACACCCTCAAGAAATGCCCGAAAGTATTGAAACACATTCAAATAGATATCATTAATTTCATTATCATAAGCGATTAGTGACACCAATTGGAGAAATCTTTAGTGATGGAAAGCAGACTATGTACACAACACTGTATTTTCTTGGATTTCGGTGAAGCAGTCAAATTACAACTTTAGTTAGAGATTTGCCAAGCGTACAAAAGGTTATAATGGTTGGAAACAACTATTTCGCAATTGATGCATGTCACTGATCACAGATGTCATCATTTTCGTAATCTCAAATCAAAATCGAACACTGACTATAGTAAACACAAAGATGAGTCATTTTGTCACAACTAGCATTAACTGAAGCGAAAACCATAATCGACTAATTGTCCTCAGCTTCTGACAAGCATATGATCCGCATTCTCTTCACTCTTCCATGTAAGGAATAACTCTATAGAATTAGTATTATGTATGCCAATATTTCTGAATCGTATGACACGAACAGTCGATGAATAGTTTAAACTTTGTCCTGTTACTCAGTGTCCCGACAGATGAAACAGTAATAATAATTTAAAGGAAGTACAAGTCTACCGATCCTGCGGTGATTGGTTAATATTGCTAACTAGCCGATTTGACTTGTTAGATTCACAAAGAAGATAAACAGTTTTCTCTTTACCAAAGGTGTGTACAGAAATAATCAATGACAACGATCTTTCAGTGAATCATTAACATCATAAACTGCGAAGCTTTTGGCAAGGAATCTGTCATTAAATTCAAACACCACTTCTTAAAATAGCGAAGACTTGACCAGATCTTAGACATTTAGAAACAGTCTCCACACGGTGGAGAATAGACACAGTTAAAGCAAACTAGTGGCTGATCTTTTTTTGTTAACAAACACAAACTGCGAAGCCTTTTCGCTTATCTGGAGATATAACCAGAGTTGTTAGAATCGAGGTGCCCCGACAGACTAAACTAGATAGTGTGCTGCACGATCTTATCAGTCTGAGGGCTGCGGTCAGCGACTCTGGGTGTATCTGCAGAAAATCAAAAAGCTTCTGCAGTTTGTGTTTGTTAAAAAAGTGATAGATTTATTGTTATGTGTTTGGTAGTCTACTAGTAATCCAGCTGGAAATAAACTCTTAATGAAATGAACAGCTTATTTAATATTCTCCAGAAAATATATTTGTGTTACATCGTATACTTTGATTTAACTCCTTCCTTTCCATTTACTACTAGAAAGCAAAATGAGCCTGAAAATATTGTCGATATTTGGGCGTTGTGTAGTCAGATCCTGGGTGTGGTCATCTTTTTACGTATCCCATCATTGCCCAGCACTATGAAAACTACATGGAAGGTTTATGAGACATGTCCGCTAGCAACTTTAATAATGGTATGATTGGAACTCTATCTCATGTTATTATTTGCCTGAAGCTTTTTTGCCCAAACAGCGTAAGCCTATTTTTTTTATTTCGGACTATATTCATCTGTTGGTATCAAATGAAACTGTAAACCGATTACTGATGGATATAAACAGCATTTTAAGTCTTGTTTTTTCTTTGTATGCTTGTGCTTAACTTTATCCTCATCTACTGCTACTCCTCTTAAAGTTTTTGTGTATTTTGTGTATGTCTACATCGTCTTTGTGTTATTCTTTCATGTCAATATGAACACGTGCACAAGGACATTTATTGAATTTCCTCTGCATGTGTTCATTTTTTTAATATTTTATTTATTGCAATTAAACATTCATTCCAGGGTAATGTGCACACTCTCTCCTCTTTGCTCAGTATATTTGCTTTCACATCATTTATGTCATGCTATTTGCTTTTCATTGTACGGATGTGATGTATTTATGTGAATTAAAGAATAATACAGAAGGGAATACGAACAATAAAGGAAGTGAATTCTTGCAAGTGTTCAATTAGTTCTGATGAGAAATGGAAAATTTCATTAGAAACTAAATTCATTTGATTGAGTTATTTTATTATTGCGTTTGCGAAGCCAACAAATGACAAACTCTTTAAACGAATTTCTTCAAAATTTTCTTAAAGGGGTTAAAAAATATACTTTTTTAACGTAAAGAAATAATGTCCTTCAAAATACTTATCAACCATTATATACTACGCAAATATCTTGGATTAAATCGATTATTTGAATATAATTCTTCTACTTTATTCACCATCTTAATGTTCTTAATAATATGTACTAAAGAACCTTAAACTAAATCTACTCTATTCCTTATCAACCAATATCTCCTGCCATCAATCTCTCTCTACTAACGAAACATGTTCCAATCTGAACAATCACATATTAAATGACTTTCCTCATTAATTTTATTTCACCTTTTTCTGATCTATAAAGAAAACCTTAGACCACAAAACTGACAATCAAGCGAAAAATGGAATAGTTGAATCATAAAGAATGACGAGTCACAACAACAACATTATCATAGTCATAAGGAAACCAGCTAGCATTGACTCTCTGCTCTTCCCATCTCATCCATTGCAACTTATTGAATGACACTCAATGAAGAGTTCATAAGATCAAATCAACCAATCTTAACCAACCAACTTAAAGCTTGGAATTCGCTTTTCAGGGAATTTAAATTTGAATACACAACAGAACAACAACGAGTATGAGTTTCCAATAAATACAACAGACACACACATTAGGATGATGTTTGTTACAGCTTGCTGCAGTTACAAGCCAACAACAAGTTGCAATATGAAATGGTTCCATAAGGAAAATGTAGAAACGACAAAGTCCATAGTATTAACAACCACAATGCTCCAAATGCTGGGAGATTTATAAAGAAAAGATTTTCAGTTGATTTGGAAGTGTAGTTGTTTTTGCTTGTTTTTTTTTTTTTTTTTTTTTTTGTTAATTTTATTATTAAAGTATATTTGGTGGGGAGTGTAGGGGTTCGTGTGATGTTGTTTAGTTTATATTTTTTAATTCTTCTAAATGTTGTTCGTTAAATCTGTCAGTGGTGGTTAAAGGTTGTTGTATGTTGTAAGCTGCCATGCAAAAACAACTGCAACAACTAAACAAAAGTTGAAGGAGAACAAGACTTAGTTTGGTTGGTGTGTGACCAACTGCAAAATTAAACAAACTCTGAATAATTTAGATTTTGAAAACACAAATTGCATCATTGTTCAATATCGATCCTTTGTTTAAGCTAAATAGTCCAAAGTTTCGTTATGCCACGCCTATATGAACGGCAAATCAGCTCTTCGCTGATTAGTGACTATATTAAGAAACCAATAGTATTAGAAATTTAACAATGGTAGCCTTTCTGGACATAGAAGGGGCGGAGCAGGGCGGGGCGTTCAATAATGTAAAATCTGCAACAAAACAAAAGAATGTACAAGATTTACAACCATATTAATCGAATACTAAATCGGATACGTTCTAACATGGGAGCAACACAGATCTCGAAATTAGCCCAAAGAAGCATCTCTCAAGGGGTTGTTTTATCTTTACTACTGTGGAATTTGGCTAACAATAGTCTACTTAGAAAACTAGATCTCTCGAGATACAAACTGTCGTTTATGTGAATGAGGTAGGAGTGGCAGTCTCGAGGATATATCTGGACACGATATCGCAAAGCATGGAAGAGACACTTAAAACACTAAGTAAGTGGAGCACTGAAAATGGTCGAAGTGTAAATCCAGGCAAAACAGAACTTATATTTATCACGAGAAAATATACAGGGATTCCTATATTGCTGCTACCTAGACTGAATGATGTAGAACTGTCACTCTCAGATAGTGCAAAATTTCTAGGCGCTAATTCTTGGCAATAAACTTTCATGAAAACTCAATACACTGGCAAGAACACCTAGAAAAAAGATCATAGGCATGAAATTAGGTATCAAACCTCTTTGCGTCAGCTCGATACTATTTTACGGGGTCTCTGTCTGGTGGAAAGAACTACTCTTTTAGAAGACATTAAGGATAACTTCGATTGTGATAACAGGATCCATGCTTTTACAATACTTCCAGTTGTCGTAATGGTCAGGAAACTGGCTTCAAATACTGGCAGAAGGCTAAGTGCATAGCGAATATGCAAGTATCTTTGGAAGTATACAAGGCCTTCCGGCATACATTGATTATTGCACTTTTAGAACCTTATTTTCGAGGAGCATTAGTTTTAGCTCTATTCTGAATGATTCGGAATCAATGAAGAGACGTTCTCCCCCTAGACACTAGGCGGTTCCGTTATCAACATACTATCAGCAAATTAGTAACATTGTGGGCTTATGTGCCAACCTGTCTGAGTGAAGTGTCCAGCAATGAGCGTTTCATATAACATGTTTTTAGGACATTGATCCTTAGTCTATTTGAAATTTCAAGTACGAAGTTTATTAGAAGTAGCAATTGATGAAATTGCTGAAACTACTTGATTGTTAAATTGACTTGGAGTAACCTACTCTATCTTTTCTCTGAAACTCTGTAAACCCAGGATTTTCTCTCTTGTCTCCATCTTTAATATCTGTCATCTATACTAATCTATCTCTCTTCCATCTTCTTATCTTCTCAGGAACCACAAGAGGACCGGAGAAATGGACCTTGGTGAGCTGTGCATAGTTGCGGCTGCCTCGTTAACCTAACCTAACCTTCGTTTCGTAGCTTTACAAATGCTAAATTAAATACTGGCTTATTTTCAATCGTTCAATTATTGAGCGATTTATTGCCTTGACTCTTCTCTATCCGTTGTCCTGAACCGGCACATATTTTAGAAGTTTAGAAAATCCAATTTAGTTGGTTTCAACAAACATCAAGTTTGCACTATTCCGCTGTGATCCACAGCCATACATCGAAAGAAAAAACAAGGAGTAGTAGTTGAAGTTTATGTGATACAACAATTGTTTTGTTGTTAAAATAAGTGTAGAGTTGTTGTAGGATTTTGGCAGTTGGTGGGTTCAATCCTGAGTGGCTTGTGGTTGTTTTTCATTTGGGCTGGTAGTAGTCAGTCGTCGTCCAATACTAAAGAAGATGAGATAGTTGGCAACTGATTAGCACAGACAACAATATACATGTCTTAACAATTCAACAGAAAACCAAACAGGCTACAACAATTTTTACTAAAAATTCAACAAAATAACCAAGAAATGTACGTATTGTAGAAAAGACAGCAACAGCAAGTAGGAAGGCTGGGAAGTTAATGTTTTGTAAAGTGAGTGTTACAATCTCTCGTAGTTGGTGGAGTCAACAACAAATCGTGTTGCTGGTGAAAAAAATGCAATAACTACCTATACTATTTCTTTGATTTGGGATTTTAGACCATTCCTGTGTAAGATTTTCCTACAGTGGCTGGCCGTTGCCAGGAAATATTGCAGCTGCATTTTCTGCATTATAACACAAACAAAAGCCTAACTCTATCTCACACTGCTGAAACTCCTGCTGGTGTATTTTTTCAAGTAAATTTACTCCTTTTTTTGCGTTATCATTTCAGTTTAGGGAAACGATTTGACTTAATTTTCTTTAACATTAGACAACTACCAAAATAGAAAAGCTAACAAACCAACTAACTCTCTATATACAAACTTTCTTTGCACAACCTCTTTTATTAACTCCCTTCTCCATCATTTGCTGCTGTTGCAAATATTGTGCTCCATAGTGTTCCAATACTCTGTTTTGTAGTGGAGTTTGTCTTGGGAGTTTTTCGTTTCGTTTTTTTGGTTTTGGAACGTGATTTGCGATCTTATCAATCTGAATTGGAATGAAATAATTTACCAAGTTATGATGAAGTTAATTGTAAGCATTAGTTAGTCAGTTAGTTAGTTGGTTGTTTCGTTGTTTAGTTTTGATTTTTGTTGCTACTTCGGCTGCTGCTGTTTCTGCTTGTTGTCTGTTACATTTACAATTCCTTTTTTATTAGTTTTTGCTTGCAATTTCATTTCGTGCAGCTGGTGTTTGTTATGTGTGATTGGCAAAAAAGAAATGTTGCAAGAAGAGAGTGTTTGTTCAAATATTTGTTTGCGAAACTATGACGAATTTAATAGAACCTACACTTTGAAATCGATTTTGTAATATAGAATTTACACTTCTATTCCGTATGACTATGTTTTAAATGCAATAAAAGCTTCGAATTTTTTCCAGGAACGAGATCATATGTAAAGTCCAGCAAACCATTGGAATTGATACCAGGGGCAAATATCTGAGGCGCTAAGGTAATGTTTTGTATTTGGTAAGCGCAAAAGGTTCATATCTACTATGAGCTGCTGAAATCGGATCAGATCATCACAGTGAAACTGAAGGGAAATTGGTTACTATATGAATTGAAGCCGAGAGACCTTGAATGACGATTTTGCTCCGTCAGACTACCATATGTTTTGATCGATGAAGGCTCTCTTTGGGATACGCTTCACTTCAAAATAGAGTATCCGAAATGGGCTTTATTTTTTCTTGGGCTCAAAAAATAAGCAGTGGTTGCTGGTGCGGTATGGCCACTGTAAATTTCGTTATTATGCAAGGAGACTTGAATTGCCTTAGAAGGATGAGACTATTTCTCACTTTCTCTGTCACTGCCCGGCACTAGAAGGTTTCTAGGACATCGTTACAATGACAGTCTTACTGAACTATCGAACATCCGAGAGTATCAGGGACAGCAATTTGTTACAGCATCTAGACATGTTTTATCTTTTCAGGCCACACAAAAGTACTTTTGAATTTAGTCCTTTAAACAGTGTATATTGCTGTGACTATCTCGTCTGGTAATCTCTCAGTTCACTTTTAATAAAATTTCACAAACACGAATCTTTCTCATGGACAAAACTTATTACACCAGCCCCAACACAGTAAAGTATCTTCGAAATATGAATGATGGCTGTTATAAACTTTTGCTTGTTTGTAAATAAATAAAAACTTAAAATATATAGTTTTTAAGGTTGCGATAAGTTAAGAAAAGTGTATTTTTATGATGCAGCTAATGGTCCATTAGGTGCCAGTAAACAAATATTCGTATATCATTATTTTAACTTGGAAACAAGTTGCTTTCATTAAAAGAAAAATATATTTACTAAAAAGAAACAAAAACTCAATAATAGTTTTTAAGATAGAATCTTGTTAGTAATTGCTTTTTGTTTAAAATAAAAATATTCATTATAAAAAATACTTAGTACAGGTTAACAAACGGTTTGCAATGTACACAGAAGGGCTTAAAACTCAGACAAACTTTTTGAATTTTCTAAAGTTGACAAGACGCACCGTATATTCTTGGCTGTCCTGATTATTACAATATATCAAGGTTGGCTGCTGATTCGAAACATACTTAAACCAATAAGATTGCAAATAAATTGAAGTTCTAGTGCGTTTTACTTATAGTAGATATTTATTTTTACTCCTCTCCACCCTAGTCTAGAGCATATCTACATTTTACAAATATTTTGGAACTTCCTTTAGTATTATTTGGCACCAGGTGCAAGAGATGCTGTTGGTGGAAATTCTCAGGGTGGATTCATAATCGAAATCGATTTTAAAGACAAAATAAGGGAAGTGTTAAGCAGTTTCTTAAAATCTGGCACTAAAAAATAATGATTTTAAAGTGCAGGCTTCCTTTTCGAAGTCTTCATCGCATGTGAAACATAATATTGATATTCAACATGTCAATGTTGCCTCAATTTTAGTTAATTTATTTAAATATTTACACAATCAAGTTTAAAATCTGTGTTAAGTCTCTTTAATTTTAAATCGTATTCAAATTGTGCCTCCTTGCAACTCTCCGCTCTTCCGCATAAACAAAATAATAAAAACCACCATAGCAAATTTAATTATAACTGTTCAAAATAAATGTATGTATCAGAATTTGAACCAAAAAAAAATCTACCCAGTTCATTCACAAGGTTTCTAAAAAGAGAAAAGAATTTTAAAAATTCAAAATGGCTGCCATGGCTACCAAAGGATACACAAATTTAGTAAAAATTGTTACAAGGACCCACAAAACAAAAGCAAATCATTTTCAGGTAGATACAAGCAAATAAAGCTCCAAAATAATCCTCTTCACCCTCCAAAAAACCACCCCTCCACGGATGTAATTCTCTTACATTTTCACTCTCTCTCTTTCTATCTCTCTCTCTCTGAAAGGCGTAACAACTAGGCTGCGCAAAGAGAACTTTGTAATATTATATAATGAGTAGCTAAACTCAATTCTTATGATATGAGCAGTTCAAGATTTGTTTACAACATAAATTTCTTTGCAAAAAGTCCCTGGGAAATTTTTGCAATTTAAATCTTTTGACACCAGGTGCAATAACTGCCGTTGGTCGAAACTGCAGGGTGGTTCTAATATTATTATTTCATGGGTAGTTGTTTTTGGAAAAAAAATATAATACAAATATAAACCCTTAAATAAAGGCGCAACTATATGGCATTATTTTACAGGAAAACTTCAAGATATAAGATTCTTACAAAAGGATAACAATGATTTGTGGATTTGTTTGTCAGTTGCCGCGTTTTTTTTATACTGTTTTTTTTTTGGCTTTGTTTTTTTTAAACGTTTAATGAACTGTACACCACTTGACACATGTAAGCGTTAAAATTATGAAACAAAGAAATAAAATGGAAATAAGAATATGCGCACATGTGCCTGTCATTTAAACACGTGACCAGCAGCATCCACGATTAAGTTGCTGGCATACGGCTCATTAAAAATATGACAAGCATTAAATATTGATAAAAATCACGGATTACATTTGTTTAAAAAGTTTTTGTGCAAATGATGAAATCAAATTTCTTTTATACAAGATCATCATTAAATTGTTAAGATATTTGAAATCGTTAAAGCGGGAATGAATAATTATATGGCATGAAAAGTTTAGCATCACCATCCACCCCTGTTTTTATTTATCTTGCTTGTCAAGGATAGTGTCAAGTAAAAGTTATAATAGTGCAATCAGATATTAAACTAGGATGGATGTAATTTTTAGCACCAATACGAAAATGGATTTGGAAATAAGTTTAAGTATGTTATAATTTACACGAAGCAATTTTTATTGAAAAGATTAATACAATTTTTTCCTACAAATTCTGTCGGTGTTCACACAACACAATTCTTATTACCTAAATCGCTAATATTTTTATTTGAGAATATAAACACATTTGCATACATATATATATATATAAATGTAATACAACGAATTGCTAGTACATTCTAGTGTGTACTCGTCTTATCTTCTCCTCACCCCAATGTCTTAAAGGTAATCAGCTAAGCTTCAAGAATTGCTTCGTGTAAATTGGGACTATTTTAAGTTAGAGTCCTTTATTCGGCTGTGCCCAATCTTAAATATCCTCCACCTGAATATACTGAATATTACATAAACTACACTGTTGTTTGGACTAGAATATCATCATTCAGTGTCACTTATTCAGTTTTAGCGCAAATTTTATTAGTATTTTATATATTGTTTGATATACAAGAGTATGCGCAATTTAATCTATTTCAAATGTTTTTAAATTTTAATCATTTATGATTGATAATTACCAATTCTTAACATTATTTACAGCGTTTGTATATTTATCATAACAATCTTATATGTAGTAATCAGTGTTGCAAGAAAATGAATTTAAAAATATGCTAAAACTTGAAAAACTAAGTACTAAAATGTTCTACAGAAGAAAAAATAAGTGCTAAATTTTTTCAATGTAACAACACAATTTTTATTTCAAATGTTATTAATATAAATTATAGTTTTTTCTAATTTTGTTCATAACAATTGTTGACTTGTTTTAATAGATTGCATTTAATATATTAATTCAAAAATTTCCGTGTTCATTTATTAATAAAAGTTATTTTTTATTTCTTCAAAAGTATTTTTTGGAGTAACATAGTTGTTGTTCGAGAAAAAAAAATTTTTTATCAAGCAAATTATGCCAAAAAGCATTTAGCATAATTTTTAAAAATTTTAATGCATTTTCGAGAAACAAAATCTAGCACTGAAAGTGCTAAAATGGCAACACTGCTAGTAGTAATGTAAAAATTTATAAAAAGAGATTACAAATGTTCCCATATTTACCAGAGACTAAGAAAAAGAGAAGAAAAAGGGTAAGTTTATAAGGTAAGGTTTCTTTTTAATGAATTTCATCATCTCAATAAAGTTATTAACAAGAGTTTATAGTGGAAGTGGAGCAATTATGGACTGACAGCTTCAAAATCCACTAATGTGATTTCTATGTTTGAGGTTTATTTAAGTTGAATTTCATCTTAATAACCTGGTTTAAAAAAGTTTAATGGTTGTTAGAATGATGCTCGGAAGTTTACTTTATTTTGGGAGCTATTGCCAAATATGGACTGACAGCTACAAAATCCAAGGGGGTTATTATGTATTTCGATTCAAAAGCAAATACTTTCGAAAAACAATGTAAAAAATATACAAATTCGAACGATTTTATTTTCGAAATGAGTTACAAAATAACTCCCCAGTAGTGATAATTGCCGGATTAAAATTTTTGATCGGTATAAAATGTTGGTACGATATCGATATTAGTTAGTTAACTTGTTTATCGGTATTGGTCCTTATATGGGAGCTATGATCAATTATGGACAAATCTTCATTAAATTCGGTACAAAGAATTTTACATATATGAGGACAAATCATACCGAAATTCAACAATATACCTTTATATTTAAGAGATACATGAGTATTTAAGTAATTTTAGGCAATGGACCTCACAAAACAGTTTGATTTTGGTATATATACACAATCTGTAAAAATTTTTAGATCGTTACAGTTATTTATAACAGATTTACAGGTAATAAGAACATATTAACGGTATATACATATTAGTATTAAAGTGAATTTCGGAAGTGGTACTTATATGTGTTTCCCATATATTCATCGATATTCACAAAATCCAACAGATTGATTTTGGCATATATACATATGTCATACATACATATATGCATGATTTGTGATCGTTACAGTTATTTATAACGGATTTACAGATATTTAAGTGATTTAAGTGACTTTGTATGTGGCCTATGTTTAAACATGGGCCGAACCGAACCAAATACCGTTTTGTGCTTTATTATTATATGAAATTTATTTTTACTATATTTTCTATAGATGTTGTCATTTTAAAGGCATTAATGTACCGTTTAGCCATATTTTGGGGGAAAAAATTTGCGGGGTTATGAGTAATCATGGACTGCTTCTTACTATTTTCCTTTCATCATAAGAATAACTTGTGAAAACTTTCATAACTTTATCTACAAAATATTTAAACAAATTTGCAAAAAAAAAAAAAAGCAAATGTAAACAATATAAATTATTTTCGAGCTTGTCTTAGATTTTGATACTTAAGTCTGGTTCTACTGGACCGATTTTATTGATTTTCAATACCAATACTGCTTAGGAGAATTATAAATATAAATGTTCTTTTGTAAACTTTATGGTTATGTATTTTGGTCATGAGCCGGTTTTACAGAGAAAGATGGACATATGTAGTTCAATCGACTTAGAATTTCATAAGGATCAATAATATATCGTACTGTAAATACAAAAGGGTCATAAATCAAAATTTTCCAAAACTGACTTTTTTCCATAAATAAATTCAGAGTGCACATCTCTAACTACTGCAAAAATTTCTTTTACATCACTGAAAATTTTAGTATTTTTATTTAGGGTTCGATATATACATTGTTGGGTCTTAGATGACTTTTTCTCAATGTTAGACACGGAATGCCAAATTTATATATACCCTCATTCACCACTTGTGAAGGTTTTCTATACGAAAACCCGTTTTAATACTAAAAACCGCTTTTTTTACTAAAAATAATTCTTTATACTAAGTTTATACTAAAAACGGGTTTTTATACTAAAAAGATTTTCATACTAAAAATATTTTTTTATACTAACCCGGTTTTTTTATACTAGAAACCGTTTTTATAATTAATCCTGTTTTTATACTAAAAACCGTTTTCTATAATAAACACGGTTTTTTATAACACGAACCGTTTTTATACTAAAATTATTTTTATACGAAACAATTTTTCTCTATTAAAAACGTTTTTTACAAAAGGATTTTAACCTAAATATACGTTTTTAATATAAAATTTGTTGCCCAACCTGAAGTGTAACCTTTTTTTAATACAAAGCTCTTACGCTTATAAATTATCTTTACTGGCATAACAATTTTCGTTTATGACTCACTCACATTTATTTAACTTAAGGCTAAAATCATGAAAAATCCCAGCATACCATTCTAGGAGCGCTCCGAAAAAGGAGTCAGAAAAGAGTCCAACAAAAGAGCATTTTCGGAGCGAAAGAAAAATTTGCTTGTTACTGTCCTGAGTCGGCACGCAGTATGACTCAGAAATTCCACTTAATTATGTGTGTACCACAGCGTTCTTGTCCTGTTATTTGTGCTTGGAACAAAAAAAACATAACTGTACCACACAAGAATGATAAAAACAAGATTACACAGAGCCCAAAAAAAACTCATAAAAGACTCTTTACTGACATTATCTAAGAGCTCTTTCAGAGCCCAAAACCCCCCTCATAAAAGACTCTTTTCTGACATTATCTAAGAGCTCTTTCTGACGGACCATTTTCGAACGTAATGACCCTCTTTTCTGAAGGTTTTCGGAGCAATTATGATTGGTTTTTGGGCTCATAAAGAGCGTTAACGCTCCGAAAAAGGTGTCAGAAAAGACTCTTTTCGGACTCATATGGGTTGCTGGGATATTAAAGTAAACCCCGTCAGAAAATCAAAATTTCGAAAAATAAACCTCATAATAACAATATTAATGCATAATGCATATCAATGAAAAACACAGAAGAAAAAAAAACTCAAAACTTTTTTATGCAAATTTTTGAAATTTATGAATAACGCGCCATTAAGTCATTTCATTTATTTAGTGATTTTTTTTGTTGTTTGCCACAAACAGGCCAATGAAAGTCAAATTTCATGTCTCAACAAATAATATAAACTACGAGTGTTTAAGTATGGACGTCTGTCTGTAAGTTCGTATTTAGTGTGGCAAAATATAGCAACGACAATAACAATAACTACGTCGGAGATTTTACAGGAGTGTACTTTTCCAGCTAAACATTATGACAGTGTGTAAATATTAGGGAGTTAACTGTTTAATTGGCAATACTAAACCGGATTTAGTCTAACTGATATATAATATCAGTCCATATCAGTAATATAATAAGGGAATATATATTTATGACTTTAGAATCGCATCAGTGGTTGGCACTCATGTATCGGTTTTATCTCTAAACAACACGAACGCTAACGAAGTTCTTTGGAGTTATAAAAACAAAAACAAAAATCATTATCAGATAATATTTCATATTTTATTTAAACCGACAACTTGTGAAATTACTGCTGAAGAAATGTTTTTGGATCGTTTAACATTTACTTCTTTTTCTGAATAAAAAAAAATTAAATTTAGCCTCCCTAATATAAAAATCTATTTATGACAGTTGTTTTTATAACAATGTATAAAACGTATGTCGTACTTATTGCAATTCGATGAGATATTAATCGAGTTTTAAATGTTGAAAATGCCATGTCAATAAATGTCGTTATATGATTTTATGAAATTTTATATCATTAGTTTTAGTTTTACACAACTAATGAAATTTTCTTGTTAATAAATTATTCGTATCTTTGAATGGTACTGCTGTTGGGAAAGTTGGCTATAAAATGTATAGATTTAATCTTGAAACATTTAACGGCTATTAGGTGAACTCGTTTGATTTTGTCATAAATATAAATAAAATAAATGATTTGCTGCGGAGCTTTTACGATTTCAGGATTCTAAACCAAAATAAATGGATTCACACAAAAGGAATTGTTTTTGTAAAATAATATACTCCTATACAGACTTAGTGATTACAGTAGCGGAAGGCATTCTTAGCGACCAGGGAGCGAATATGAAAATGTTCACATGTTTATGCATGTCTAACACTGTCTTTATGCCGACCACTGGCTAAGAAAGATCCAATTAGCATCTGGATTAAATTACAAACTATTAAGGTCTGAACAATGTTTGTCTCGAAGACTTAAACATGGTGAAAAGCTTTTTTTAGTATAAATACAGTTTTTAGCATCAAAGCGGTTTTCAGTATAAAAACGTATTTTTAGTATAAAACGGTTTTTAGTAAAAAAAAAAAAAAATCTGGTTTTCAGTATAAAAACCAATTATAATCTTTAGAATCGTCAGCTTCAATTAAGTCAAACAATTAAAAAATTCTCTACCACTCACATGTTTGTTAATACTAAGGTGAAGTTTTTAGAAAAACAAGCAATTTCGGAACTAGGTATCGCAGAAAACATGTTAAAAACAGTGGTACATCGTCAATGCTAGTTAAGAATGGTGTTGGCAAAAAGGGATTACTAAGTATCAGCATCTAATGACAGTCAAACACACAGAAGAAGACTGTGTTCCAAAAAAACAAATTAAGAATCGAGGTAATCTTCATTCCATTTTACTAACTACGCAATCATTGGTCTTTGTCAAATTGCAATTAATATTTTTCTCATGAATAATATTTCAATAACTAATGGGTCTCCTCCACATAATTTTTAATAAATATTGACTGAAATATTGGTCCTAATTGCTTATTCTCATCGCCCATGTTCATGTCAGTAAATCAACAAATAAAACAACTGAAACAATAAATTTATTATATATCCATACATATACATATTAAACAAGCAACGATGAATATAAAAATTAATACATAAAATTGTGACCTCAATTTCAATACACACAATGGAATTCTCATCAATTAGGGAAAACGTCATTCGAAAAGAACCTTAATTTTATGGCTGTATAAAAGACACTGGCACGCGCCCATTAAAATTAATGAAACACACATTCACATCACAACGGCAACAGCAACCACCATATCGTGCACCGTGCTGCACTGCACCATCATCATCATAAATGAGAGGAGTATAATAATATTACAAAGAGGACACGTGACCGCCTTAATTTTAGGGCGTTGTGTCATGGGAGAATACAAATGCCTGTTTAAATATGCTTTTATTCCTTCCTACCATACAAATTGGTAGAAGAATGGCATGAGAAGTAAGAATATATTGTAGTCAATTAAAAAAGATTAAATGTGTCCCTTAGACTAAATACTGGAAAACAGTTCAACAAACAGTTTTTTTATACTAAAAACTGTTTTTTTTTTACTAAAAATAGTTTTTTTATTGTTTTTTTTTACTAAAGAACAGTTTCTTATACTAAAATAGTTCTTTACACTAAAAACTGTTTTATAATAAAAACAGTTCTTCATACTAAAAACTGCTTCTTATACTAAAAACTGGTTTTTATACTAAAAATAGTTTTTTTTTACTAAAAACTGTTTTTTACTCAAAACTGTTTTTTATATTAAAACAGTTTGTTATGCTAAAAACAGTTTTTTTATATTAAAAACAGATTTTTTTAGTAGAAACAATTTTTTTTAGTAAAAACTGTTTTTTTTATCTTACAAACATTTCTTTATACTAAACACTGTTTTTATACTTAAAACAGTTATTTCTACTTAAAACTGTTTTTTATATTAAAAACAGTTCTTTATACTAATTTTTTTTATACTTAAAAGTAGTTTTTATACTAGAAATAGATTTTTATACTTTTTATACTAGTTTTGTTTAATAAAACCAGTTTTTCACAATAAAAACAGGTTTACACTAAGAACAGTTTTTTATACTAAAACAATTTTTTGTACTTTTTAGACAGTTTTTTTTATACTGAAAACAGTTTTTATACTAATGTTTTTTATACCGTTTTCTGAACTATAAACCATTTTCTCTACTAGAAACAGTTTTCTCTACTAGAAAGCGTTTTCTGTACTAGAAGCTGTTTTCTGTACTAGAAATCGTTTTTCTCCACTAACAGACGTTTTCTGCACTAAAAAACATTTTCTCTACTAGAAACAGTATTCTCAACTAGAAACCATTTTCAAATCTGGGTCAAATAATCTTATTTTATAAAATCCTCTAAAATTAAATTCCACTCATTCCTTAACCACCAAATCAATTGAAATAAAATAGCATTCTTGTTTTGACATTAAATTCTTAAACCTTAAAATGTTGCAAAATACATAAGTATGTATGTATGTACAATCTTAAATACCTTTTTAGCCATTTCATGGATTAGTTAGGATACTGTCATTGTTATTTAAATAGACAAAATTGTACATATGTATAAATATTTTGGTGACTATAATAACTCTTTTTCCAATGTTTATAAATCAATGCACGTTTCTTCGTAGACAAGACAGTTTTCGTAAGAAACCTTTAGAAACAGAAATAAGTCGCGGCTATTTAAAGTAAATATATTTATACATAAAACGAATATACGAGTAGAGACCAACAGGAACTTTGAATACAACAATGTTGTCATTTATCATGATTATGAAGTATTGGCTTACTCCGCATGCCAGCCATGTGTGTGTGTATGTATGAACATGGGGCTTAAGAATAATTTGCATTTTAAAAAATAACCCTTTTTTCGTACCCTACTGCAAACAAAGGTACAGTGGCATGTGTTAGTTGTAATAGCAAAAAAAAATAAAAACTTTATTGAAATAATGCATTATAACAATGCGAATTTATAATTTATAATTTATTCTGCAGCCAGCTGTAGCGAAACTAACCAGACACCCAACCATCTCGATCTCTCAATTAGCAAAATTAAATACAAAGATTTTTACTTCCTTTTAACTTATAAAAGTTTTATTTTTGCATTCATCGCGAAAGTTTTCTTACTATAAGCTTTAATTGTTTTTAAATTCAAATTTTTACTTTCCGTTTACATAATGTCAACAATGTAATTCAAATTTTTACTTTCCGTTTACATAATGTCAACAATGTAATTAATGAAACAATTTAAATATTATACAAAAACATAGAAGGTCAAAAAGTTAAAAAAATATATAGCCTTAAGTGGAAACATATCAATTGTTTACCTTATGTCAACAATGCCAATAATACTCTACAATTCAAGACTTTATAAGTTTTTAAGTATGCTATAAAACTTTGTGTAAAAATTAATGTAAAAAGCTTGAATGCGACAAAATTATTATAATTGCCAAAAATATGTGAAAAAAATTTTTAAAAATTTCAATCCTTTACCTAATGTCAACAATATAAATAGTGTAAACAATTAAAGAAAGTAAACAATTATATGCGAAGAAATTGTTATAATTACCAAAAAACAAATGTAAAAATTTTAATTATTTTTTTTTTAATTATTCAGCCCAATCATGAATAAAAATTCCGCGGGAGTTTTCTCCTTTTTCCCATTTTTCCTATACAAATTGAATGTTAAAAAAATAAAAAAAAGGAAAAACTCCCGCGGAATTTTTATTCATGATTGGGCCGATTATGTCTACTACGTAAATGAAGTAAAAACTAAAGAAATTAGTTTTTAATCTTAAAAAACAACTATGTATATAATATAATATTAAAAATAATATAATTAATAAATTCGATAGTTGACCTCATGTAAACAATAGGTATATAATGTCAAAACTTTAAAAAAATTTTACTCAAAATGTATTGAATATAATTTAGTAAAACAAATCCCTTGTTCAATTGTTTACCTAATGTAAATAATTAGAAAATTTTCATAAAATCCAACAAAATAACTCTTAAAGCTTTTTATTTTCATTATTTACATAATGTCAACTATGTAAATAATGTAAAAACTCAAGAAACCATCATAAACTGCGTAATGAAATTATTAAACTAAATAAAAATCTAAATTTTTCAATTGTAGATATCATGTAAACAATAGGTAAATAATGTCAAGAGTTCATAAAATCGCACTCAAAACTTAATTAATGTATTTCTTGGTTAAAAATTATTAAATTTTAATTATTTAGACAATATAAACAATGTAAATTATAATGAATTTTTCACAATTTCCAGCAAAATAAAAAATTTTAAAATGTTTATATTTCTATAGTTTACTTGATGTTAATAATGTTGTAAATGTTGTTTAAACAAAATGATAAAACAAATCCGAATGTTATGAAGTGAATTAGTTGTGCTTTAGAATTGATAAAAATTATATTCAATCAATCTTACGAAGGCTCAAAAATTTTTCGATAGTAGTGAATCATTGGAAATGCTTGGTAAAGAGTGTGTCTTCTTACATATAAACTATTGCCGAAATGAGCTAACGACGGATAATGGTCATCATACACATGGAAGATGCCTGTTTAAATAATACCAAATGAATATAGAAAATCAACCTTAATCCATTTATGGCTAAATTCACAGTCTTTAGTTAGCTATAATGACAAAATGATTCACTAATGATTATATATTCGCAATGCTTAGTTTGCCATTAGTTAAACCCCCAAACTTCGTTGGTTAACTATTAGTCAAATAACAGCTGTTGCTATGAAAATAAAGTTTACAATTGTTTTCGGCGACAAATTGTAAATATGTCTTTTGGATTTGAATAATAGCTAAATTCACAGTCTTAATAGTAATAGTTAAACAATAGTTAATATTTTAGTTTACCAATGGTTAACTAATGACCGAGAATTCGGCCATTATAGTATTTTCTTCCTTACATAATCATTACGTATAAATTTGGAGCATAAAAGAGAAGGCAGTCAGGATTTCTTTCTAAAGCCCAAGGGGCTAGCAAAATATAGATTAACTAGGTGTTTGTTTATGTGGTGCCTGCTGCCTGCAAGCGTTCAACTGAAATCTTTTGATTCCGTTTTGATACAACTAGGTCTTTGTCATAAACCAAAACTGTCCAATAAAGGCGATTATACTAAACCATCCTCATTTTACATTTAGTGATCCATGCATAACTCAGAAGAAGAATTTGGATTTTCAAGCGTTACAGCTTTCGGTATTACTGAAGATTTAATCTAGTGCTTTTAGGAAAAAAGTAAGACTAAGTGTTCTGTTTAGTCTGCATAGAATTTAATTATAATGGATCCTATGTCTTAAAAAGTCCTCAGAAGCAGAATTGATTATAAAGATCCAAGAGACATTGACTTCAAAGTGACTTTAGTACATTTGATATTCTCCATCGTAATAACGATTTTTTTCAAAGATGTAAAAATTGTGGCAGAATTTGACTACGTCCACTCTATATCGTTCAATTCACTTGCACTCTTGTAAATAGAATATCCAGTTTTTCAAGACCATATCTAGCTAGTGTCAACGAAACGAATCCTACGCCATTTATAAAAAACTCATCTATCATTAAAATGTATCTGTTTTTGTTGTAAAGAATTGATACTTTAGGTGACAAGTTAATATGGTGCTATTTTCTCATATTTGGAGAAGCGAGTTTGATTCCCGACAACGATCTAATAGTCCTCGTTACTATGATCGGAAAATTAGGATTGGAAGTGCATTCAAGTAATGAATTAAGTTATTACAATGTAGTTGTTCCAAATTTCCAAATTTAAATGATGTTTTTTGGGAAAGACATTTTACATTAATACGGAAGTCTCATTGGAATACAATGTTTATTTTGTAGAATTTGACAAAACCAAATTTTCGAAAGATTTTGCTATTGCCGCGCAAAGGCCCTTAACTCTTCAATAATATTATTTGTACAAAATTGCATTTCAATTGAAATTTATCATCATACAACTTGTTTAGCAACATTTGCATTTGTAGAAGTTTCTATTTATAAACATTATTGATAACACCCTGTTATAAATATAGCTGAGCAATATGGCAACATTAAGTTTTATCGGCTTTTGCTGAACATTCTAGACATTAACATTCTATTATCGTAAGCTTTGTACAGACGGTTGTCAGATCTTACAACGTATAGTCAGACATCTAACAATCGTGTAAAAACATTTTTTTGTCATTGTAGGATTGCTTTAAGACAATTGTCAAACACTTTAAATTGTCATATGTGCAAAGTTTATGCATATTTTAATGGCAGCATTGTCAGAGATTTCTAAATGCAACTCTGTATATACATATGTATGTAAATAAACAAACAAAAATGTGCATTAACAAAATTTTGGAAATATGTGGAAGAAAATAAAAAATTGATAGCGACATATCTATTGCTAAATCCTGTTTCATAGAGTGCAACTATGAGCCAATTGAATTAAATTGAAAACCTTTGCCACACAACAATCTGACAACCGTGTGAACTGACAATTTCGGTTAACAGATAAATTCATTGTGTGACAATTGTGTGCCAATGAAATTGTATGGTATTCTTATAGTCGTCTGAACTGACAATTTACCTTTTGCTAACAATTGTTCAAAGTCAGTACATTGCTAGAACTGACAACATTGTATGCTCTGACAACCATAGCTTCAGCTCCGAACCATCCAGAAATTATGATTGGTGTATAAATAAAGTGGCAGGCCACTCAAGTGAGTTAGGTTTATTGTGAGTCATCGTTGTTTGAACATCAAGCGTTCTCAAACTATAATTTAAGTGTGATGTTCATTAAAATTATTTTTGTGTGCATTTAAATAAATAAAGACTCGTTATGATTTCTTTAAACTATTTGACGATTTTATTTTGCAATTAAAAGGTAAAAACGTAACATTATGTTTCTGAACAAAACCAATTACGAATAAAAATATACATATTTATGTAGCTGGCAAAGTCATGACACTACAGTACATAATTATATAAGCTGTACATCTTAATCGCATGTATTATTTCCCACAGTCGGCTTAGCTCTCTCCCCTTCTTACAAAAGTTTCCTCTAGCTGGCATAACTAGGCATTTTGACTAGTGAGTTCGATTGTAACAATTGTAGGAAATCAATCATAGTTATGATGAAAACCCGTTAAAGGTCCTTAGTTTCCTGACACAATCGTTTGGGTTTAATGCATTTCATTTTACACAACGAACAAAGTTATTTTTATTTTAGTTTTGTTTGTTTCAGTTATGCAAATCAGGGAAAGAAATGTGTTGCACTGTGCTGGGGCATGGTATGCATACAATTTGGAGTGGTGGTAAAGTATTTGGATTTGTGTTTGTGTGTGTGTTTTTTGGTAAGTATGTCGTGATCATAAGCCACGTGTCATTCGTCGCCTAGATTGTCGCTTTGGTAAATATCAAACATTTGCGTTATAACTCTCTCAATAACATTGTTTAGACGGACGGAAGAACGGAATGAACCAGCGAACTAGTAAATGAACGACCACATTAAGGCCACCCGTGTTTTTTGTTGCTACATATTTGTTTTGTGTTTGTAGTAGTTTTGTTCCTAAACTTTAATTTAGGGACCCATTGGTTGTTTGATTGAATTTTTTTTTTTTTTTTATGTTATTGTTTTTGGTTGCTTGCGCTTTGCAGATGGTGGCGCGCGGCATGACTTATTGTGTTTGTGATTGTTGTTATTGTCATTTGGGGTCAGAACGCCAAATACGAAATTAGAAATAAAATGTATTTGTAATACTCCATGAAAACTAGATGTTTTTAGCTCGGTTATATTTTATTAACTAACAATGAAAATACATATTTTTTCAGAATACATTATATCAGTGTTGCCACATCCCTCCTATTTTTTTCAATTTCAACTTCAATATAGGGTCCCTTGGCTGGTTGGCTGACGGCTTCTTTAAAGAGACTACTGTTGATGTCGATGGTTGCTCCTGCAAAGAGAGAGAGCCTTCTACGGTTGAGTTTTCTTGAAGCACTAAATTTGGTATCTTTTTAACATGACTGATATTTCTTTTGAATGTCTTTCCATTAGCCGTTATTTCTACTTCATTACCATTTCTGTCTGTTACCTCATACTCCGTCACATCAAAGTTCGTTGTTAGTTTATGTGGAAATACAACATTTTTAAGCAAAACTTTATCTCCAACAATTATATCCGGTACTTTAGCTTTTCGTCTTCTGTCACCTCTTTCTTTTCCTTTTTGTTTATTTATACAATCAAGATCTCTCGCTGACGTATCGATCATATCTTCAGTTATATCTTGGATACTGGGAATTTTGTCTCGTATTATTCGGTTAAACATAAGCTCAGACGGAGCCGATCCAGTAGTTCCGTGAGGTGTTACATTGTACATTAAAATAAATTTTTGTATTTCCTGTTTATAATTACTTTTGTTGGCGCTGGCAATTTTTAACCGTTTGACCAACGATTTATTCATATTTTCAACTTCTCCATTAGCTTGCGGCCAGTAAGGTGGTGTCGTGACATGAACGATATTATTTGTTTTACAGAAAGTTTTAAATTCAGTACTTACGAATTGTCGGCCATTATCGGTTCTCAAAGATTTTGGGAACCCAAGCCTACAAAATATTTCTTCCATGGCTTTGATGATTTTCTCAGAAGATATATTTCGTAGAAAAAACACTTCCTGATACCGTGAATAATAATCAATTAAAACCAAGACATGTTCATTATTGGGCAAGGGACCTAATAAATCCGTCGCTACATATTGCCAAGGACCATTCGGAAACGCATGTCTTTGCATCGGAGCAGGATTCGGTATTCGAGAAACAAGTAAACAGTCGCGACAGTTCTTAACAAAATTTTCTGCATCTCTATCTATTAAAGGCCACCACACCTTAGCTCTTAGTCTTCGTTTCATTACTGTTTCACCTGGGTGACCCTCGTGTGCCAATCGAAGAATCTTTTCCCGTAACGATTTAGGTATTATAATTCGTGTACCTCTTAGGAGAATATTACCGATTGAAGAGAGCTCGAAGCGGAATGGATAATATTTACTTAATTTATCTAAATCCCATGAATCATTGTTGATACTAGTTATGACGTTGGATATTTCTTCGTCCTTTGAGCTCATGTCAGCTATAACGGTAATTCCAATAGCTGATGGTATTGAATTTGATACAATGTGGAAAATATTATCTTCGCAGTTTCGGTCAAAGGATGTTGTTTCGGTGATTTTGCAAAGTCTAGAAACAGAATCTGCAACATTTTCCTTTCCAGGCCGATAGATGATCTTAAACTTAAATGATTGTAAACGCAATAACCAACGTTCAATTCGAGCCGGAGGCCTAGAAGTTGGTTTAAAAATTGCCTCGAGTGGTTTATGGTCTGTTACCAATTCAAATTCTAATCCCGCTAGATAATAGTAAAATTTCTCCACCGACCAGACCAGCGCCAAACTCTCCTTTTCAGTCTGCGAATATCTTTTCTCCACCTCCGACAAACTCTTACTAGCAAAAGATATTATATTTGGATCCCCGTTGTCATCAAATTGTAGTAAAACTGCCCCTAAAGCTACAGGACTAGCGTCTGCAATTACTCGAGTTCTCTTCTTTGGATCAAAATATGATAAATTCGGAATGTTAGATAATTGTGTTTTAAGTTGTTGAAATGCTTTCTCCTGATTGGAACCCCATATAAATTTCGTATCTGACTTTAATAGAATCCTCAACGGTTCTGTAATATCTGCCAAATCAGGTATAAATTTGCCCACATAAGTTATCAAACCCAGAAAACTTCTAACCTCCTCTTTAGAGTTTGGAGCTCGAAAATTAATGATCACCTTAATTTTGTCTGGATCTGCTGTGAAACCATTTTCAGAGAGGATATGGCCTAAAAATTTCAATTTCTGCGTCTTCAAAACACATTTGCTTTCATTTAGTGTTAGGTTATTCTCCTCGAAAACTTTCATAACTTCCTTAACCGCCTCATCATGTTCCTTTTCTGTGCTACCAAATACGATAACATCATCTATATAATTTAGGCAGTTACTACAAGATGCTAGCAGACTTTCAAGCGTGCGTTGAAATATTTCTGGAGCCGAATTTACTCCAAACATCAGTCTCTTATACCTGAATAACCCCTTGTGTGTAATAAAAGTGGTTATTTCCCGACTGCTTTCATGTAATTCCAACTGATGGTAAGCGCTTTTAAGATCAAATCTAGAAAAATGTTTTGCTCCTCTTAACTTTGTCATGAAAGAGTCAAATGTAGGTAATGGGTAATTTTCCCTTAAAATAGCTTCGTTAGCGCGTCGCATATCAATGCACAATCTTATTTCACCATTTTCCTTGAAAACAATTACTACCGGTGATATCCATGGACTTGGTCCATAGACAGGTTCTATTATATCCAAGCGAATAGCCTCTTCCAACTTAGCTGCAACTTTGTCCTCGAGAGCAATTGGTATACGTCGAAGTGGTTGCTGCACAGGTTTCACTGAAGTATTAATCGCTAATTTCACTTGTATATTTTTCATTTTAGGGAACGACTTTACATCTTCAATTTGATTAATATTTAACCCAAGACGAAGAACTTTAAGTTTCGTTGAGGTTTCACGACCCAATAGTGATTGATTTCCATTTTCAATTACGTAAAACGTAGCAACCGTTTCAGGGTCCTTACCTATTGCAATTGGAGCATTAAATACACAAACTACTTTAAGAGTCTGATCTGACGCATATGCTTTAAATTGATTTGATGAATTAGATCGTACATTCCACATGATTGCTTTGTGATTTTTCAATACCGTCCAATCTTTTTCGCTTACCAGATTAAAACGTGATCCAGAATCAATCACCATTAAAATAACTTGCCCCCCAATGCACACTTTTATAATTTCTTCATTTTCGCAATTATCATCAATTTTGAAACAGTCAAATTCGCGTAATGCTTCATCATCATCTGACCTATTGCCATTTTGTATACACCGTATTTTTTCTGGTCTATTATTCCGACGTTTTCCACCGCATTCCTCAACGTCAATCAGTTTTCTTTTAATATTTTTAGTTTTGCATTTGATAGCGAAATGTCCAATGAGGGAGCATCTATTGCATTTTGCATTACGCGCCGGACAATTAATCGAGTTGCCCATATGACCACTACGGCCGCACCTGTAGCATTCTGTATCAGAATTTTGAGAAAAACGTTTTCCAGAAGAAATTTTGTTAACATACTCTTCATCTACTTTAGAAAGAATACTTTGCGAATTTTTATTTACTTGTTCATAGACTTGGCAAGCTTCAATAATATCAGTTAAACTCTGTTCTTTCTCCAACAGCCTTTTTTTTAACTCAATAGGAGCCCAAGAATCAATTATTTTATCTTTAATACAAATTTCCTCTATTTCCGTTTTCGTCGATCCAAAAGAACATTTCGCAACCTGTTGTCTTAAGCGCAATAAAAATTTATTAAAAGATTCTCCATCAGATGGTGTAAGATTTCTGTATAGATGTCTTTCAAACGTTGAATTTCTTTTTGGCGAAAAGTATTCGTCTAACTTGGTCACTAGAACATCATACACATCAAGAATACTTCCCCCATCGAATTCAATCAACGCCCCAGGAATATTATAGATAACTTCCTGTAGCTGCGGTCCTCCCAAGTGAAGTAGCTTATTCTTCTTTTTAATAGAATCGACAATTTCCTCTGATGCCAGATACAATTTAAATGATCTGAACCATTTCTCCCATTCCACACGCAATAGCGACTTTTCAATAACATCACATAAAAATGGCTTTATGTCGGACATTGTTATTCCATAAAAAAAAAGTCACGATCTGCTTATCTAAGAAATAAAATCAATTTTTATTGTTCTTTTATATCCTTTTTTTTTTCATCTTACGCAATTTAATGTGATTTCTATCTCAATCACAATTGAATGTGAGGTCAGTTTCACAATTGAATGTGCCACAATTCCACAATTGAATGTGTCTCTAATTACACAATTGAATGTGATTTCAATTACACATATGAATGTGCCAAAATTCCACAATTGAATGTGTCCTCAGTTCCACAATTAAATGTGCCACAATTTAATGTGCAATCAATTCAAAAACAAACAAAAAACTTAATGTTCTTTTTCCAATTAACTATTTCTTTTCTTCTTTTTTTTTTATATATTTCTTTTTTTACTCGTCGCCAATGTAATACTCCATGAAAACTAGATGTTTTTAGCTCGGTTATATTTTATTAACTAACAATGAAAATACATATTTTTTCAGAATACATTATATCAGTGTTGCCACAGTATTCATTCTTAGTTTTAAGTTTTTTTCTGTTACGTTTCTACCTTTCGACAGCTGCAATTCAATATGAGAGACTATAATTTAAATATCGTCATACAAACATCATGGATTTCTAGTTTATGTTGCTGTTGTTGCCGTGGTTTTCGCTTGAACTGTTAAAATATTTATAAGCTTTTCAGAGTCTATAATATTGCAGTGAAAGAAATCGTGCTATAGACATTTTCAAGCCAAATAAAATGATCGAGATATTAATTAAAATACAGAGAAATATATCACCGAGATCATTGAGTGCTTACAACTAAGAATATTCGACGACATAATGCTGCCACATTAACTCAGTATATATAATAGAAACTCCAGAATATAATCATAAGCCTGAAAGGAATTGCATATGAAGATTTCGCTTCAATGCTACAACTTACTAAATAAACGAGGACTAACGATCAACAACTGATAAATTGCGGACTAATGATCCCACACACTAATCTGCCAATCTAAGGAGGAAATTAAGCAAACAACCATTCTTTCGGGAGGAGAATAGATGTCAAGCATATTCCGATTCTTCACTAAAAAGCTCCAACCGACTATAGAGTTGAGGACTAACGATTAACAGCTCCAATCGCTCAAGATGTCTAAAGAATTGAGGACTAATGATTCCAACTCCGACCTGCCAACTAAACTACGGATTACGCTAACAATTATTATTTTGGGCGGAGTTTTTTTTAGAAATCTGTAAAATATAGCAGGAATACATGAATAAAGATCTCTGATTGTTCGCCCAAGAAGCCCAACTGGAGTAATAACAACCGCCCACTCTAACAAGCCAGCTAAACGATCAATCATTCATTAGCGTGGATCAACTTTTAAGCCACCGTCAGTAAGTAACAAACAGTTTAGTGGCAAAAATGGTGTGACAACACTTTACTTCTTTCACCATAAAACAAGCAACTCCTCATTTATCTTCAGTGATCGCTACCAGTGATTTTGATTGCCATATGTAAAATTTCTTTAACATATTTCTCTCTGTGTACAATTTTCTTTTGTGACTTTTATATACAATAGTATCTAACTGCTTATATGTTTGTGTGAATATAGTTTTGTAGGTAATAGAATGAATGAATGTAGTATGTAGTATGTGATCTTGTCGTATTCTATTTAAAATTAAATTTTCAATTTCTCGGTAGCTTTTTTTATTGTTGATTTTGTTCATATGTCTTTCAATAATGTTGTTTACAGTTTTTTATTGTTTAAATTTTATTTCGTTTGTTGTGTAGTTTTGAGATCAATCGTGAGTTCAATTTGCACGTGGGGTTGTTTTATATGAATCGCTTGATGTTTGTTGTATGTATGTAGATTGGTTATTTTGTGTTTTCAAAGTTTTTCTAATTCAATATTCTTCCTTTTACTGTTGTTGTTATTGTTGTCGTCGTCATCATTATTTGTGTGTTGAAATTTCAATTTCATTATTATTTAGACGTTTAAAAATGTGGTGAGATGTCTATGATTGTTGTTTGAGTACGAGGAGTATTTATGTGGCGCCAAAAAGTCAAAGAAAACACAACCTTCTTCCTCCTCTCTAGGTATTGTGTTTTGTTTTTCTAAAACACCATTTAGTACGTCCGTCTGTGCAGCCGTTTGTCTATCTATCCTCATCATTGTCTTGTTGTATGCTGAATATTTTCATCATTTTTGTGGTTGATCATAAATTTTATATGTTGTAAATTATTTGCATACACATATAAATCATGGACTTAAACCCCACAAACAAATCTGAAATTCCAACGTTAATGGGTGAAATTTATTTAAATGTTTAAATGGTTTTCTTGTGGTTTATTTATTGTTTGCGAAAATTTGGAAAAAAAAATAAACCTCATGATCATAGATTGAGTCTTTGATTAAGTACTGAAATTTTTTTTTGTTATTTTTTTTTTTTGATATTAGATTTTAAGGTATTCCATTGTAAGAGCTGTAAGTGAGATTTATTATATTTAAGAAAAGCATAGAGCTTAATATGTTTGTCTATAGGAATAACAATTAAGCAAAGTTTTTGTACAATTTTGTTGGAATTGCTGCTCAAATATATTTCACTAAAAGAAGACAACTAAAAACTTCCACATTAGTTTATGAGTTGTATGTTGCGGTTCACAATACGGTCTCTCAACAATCCAACAAAGAAGGAATAAAGTTGTGATCAGGTACCATCATATCCTACACTCCAAGAGCGACAGGAAGAAAATAAATATTGTTCGCACTCTACACTTCCAGTCTCGGAAATCCCACAAACCTTCCACGGTGATCGTAAAGTTGAGTTCATAGTACCTAAAGCCTGGAAATACATATCTCGAGTGGTTCTGAATAAGAGAAATTCCAATTTCCCTGATTGCACCTGTCACGAAAAAGGTTTTCTCCATTAATAATCTAACAAGCTTTAAACCTTTTTCCTCGTGATTTTGACATGTCGAAAGACTTCGAGTTTGTTTTACAAGCCACAATAACGCAAGATATTTTGTAGTACACCATGCCCAACAACAATCTGAGTGGCTGCCAGTCGTTCGAGGAACGTAGAGTTCCATAAGTTTAGGTCCTATCGGCGCTCCTGTATATCTGCTACTTGTATAGGAAAGCATACGAACGACTGCACCAACATTGCTAAAACGAACCACAGTGTTTTTATTGGGTGTAATCAGCAGAAAACATCCACAACAGCTATACTCCCACAAACTGAAAAAAGGAGGCAGGCGAAGACGTATAAATTTTCCTAAATTTTAGCGATAACTTTGACAGACTTTTTACATATACTCGTACAATACACTGCAATCGTTTACTTAATAGCGAATATGGAACGAAATCCTCAAAGCGAAGAATGCACTTTGGGTATTCATTAAATTGCTCAGTGTTCTTTAGTGTGATTGCCATTGTTGAGTGAAACTCAGAGTAGAAATATTAAAAGCTTTTGACAGAGTTAACGATAGTTATAGAAAGTTTTCAAATTAGCTCCTGAAACCATCTTCAACATATAAAAAAGGTTTTATAGATCAAGGAACACAAATTAATGTTGACGCAACAGTTCGTCCTAATATAGTATGCAAGGAGACATTCTTTCTGTTGATTACAGCCTAAATCGTACTGTTGAAAGCTGTCCTGAGACACATCAAGTAGGACTTACATACATTGAACTAGATCATATGGGAATACGTGCAGAATCCATATGATCCTAGCTCGTATATGACAACTTTGAACATTATTCAAGATTAAATTTACGGTCATAGGATGCTGTATAAAAGTTTAGCAGAAAAACAAAAGGTTTTGCCGCGGAAACGTGATATTTTCGCACAACTGAGGTCAGCATGTAGTTACAGACTTAATATCTGTAATATCGAAGGAAACAAGATCCATTTTTTTTGTAGTTCGCATATTCATTAAGAAACCATAAGTTTTATTGTCCCAGGATAGCAAAAAAACACGATCAAAAAAAATTATGCCGCACAAAACGAGTCGGACTGGAACACCTGATGTTAGGATGGACTAACAGGATTAACGCCTTCTGAACCGTCATAGGAGAAACTTCCCTTATTAAAGCATAGTACTCTGTTCAAAATTTCAAGTGGAATGCTGTCAAAATACATGTTAAAAAAATAAACATGAAATTTTCATGAAAAAATTTTGCAGAATCATTTTGTGAAAACATGTGAAATGTATCTGGCAACATTATTTTTTCACAGCGAAATAATTAAAGTAGCAATTGTTTCACGTGGAATTTTTATCCAAAAGCTCTTCTGTCGCAACAACAATATCTATTACTTGTTGTTCTGCTGCACAAGCGGCTAGTAATATTTGTTTATTCATTTTTATTTAAAGATTTCGATTCAACACAGATTTTTTAATATTTTAACTTTTATTTATTTTCGATTTAAATTCATAAAAAAGCAAAACATATGTATTTTGTTTACATAAATAAAACAATGTGGCGTACTTTCAATTAAAAAAAACGTCAAATTATGTAAATTCGCGTGATAGGCAACATTGGCTATACGTCAAATTTTCCGTATGAAATAATTAATGTTGCTCAACATTTTTCGCAAATTTGAACAGAGTACTAGGCTTAAGTCGGGCATATGATAAACAACTATGGATGCCCCGATTGCTGGGCGATAGTGTGCCGGACTATCACTCAGAGGACTGAGGGTTCAATTTTGTTCGGCAGTTTTATTGATATGCCCAATTGAGGTAAAACAAGCCAAACTAGAAATTGTATTGTACAACAAAAGTGTTTTGCAAATTTTCTAAATCGAATACAAAACTCCCACAAGCATACAAGCAAAGCTTTTTATACAGAATGTACTCAGTATTGAATATTTTACTGCATGAGCAACAACAAAATACCTGGATTAGGGAAGATCGTCAAACACTTTTGACATAACATCTCATGATACCAGAGCTGCCCTGATGTATCAAACTTATCGTAGAGTTAGGAACTCCATAAGGCGTCGATGCGTGTTCTTTTTACTTTACTTAGTAGTGCAAGTTACATATTTTGTGGAACTATTTCGTACTGTGTAGTCGTATATTCAAACTAAGGTATTGATATGGTTAATAACTTAAATGTCATATTCTATATTAAAATAAAAATATGTTTCATTTTAATACATATACACATATTATATTCCCCTGATGAAGTCAACAAAGAATTGACGAAACGTTGAGAAAAATTGTTATTAAATGTATTTTTAATTTACAATATAATAATGGGTCTAAATTATTATAGCTTATACGAAAATAAATACCTAATACAAGAAAGACATCATTGTCTAATCGTCAAAGAAAATACTTTTGGTTTTTAGATTTGTCTGTGGCTGGAGTTATTTATTATTGGATAAATTTTCTTCACAAGAATATTTTAAAAGTGAAAGTTGTTATCTGTATCTGCTATAGCGACCTCAAAGCAAGACATCCATTTGGCATCCTGCGACCGCGGAATTGATTGCACCGTTATAAATTTCGTAAAAACTGCCGTATACGAACATTGGATTCTGCACATGCATTTGTATGTCCTTCACTTACACGCTTAAATTCACTTTCAATATTGGCTTTTTTATTGTGAATGTAATCAGCATTGTAACAAATACATGAACAACAACGAAATATCAGGATAAGGAAAACAAGTGAGAATCTCCTTAGAAGATCGTAGAACAGAACACTTCTGGTTCAGCAGCTTTTGATGGTATAGCAGTTTAATGTATCAAACTTTTCATAGAGTTAAGAACTATATGAGCCGTGGATACATACTCTAACTCGAATTGAGCTAAACAGCGACTTAATCATGATATTTAAAAAATTATAAATTTACAACCATTATTCCAAACAACACCATTATCACATACGAGTAAATATCTAAATGCTACGAACATGACTCACACATCAAAACTCAATTGCCAAAGTTGACATTATTTTTCTCTACATTATTTTTATTTTTCTTTTAATTTCTAGATGCAGCTGCACTTAAACTGTCACAATAGTGACAAAATATGCTAAACGCCCACCAAATGAAGCTGTATTTCATATTTATTTTTATTTTTACACAAATATTTAGCACTAATAATAATAATATTTTGGACCACCAACTCGCATTCGCTTACACAAGCTCAACCATAAGTAATTTTTGTTTTAACAGAATCCAAAGAAGGTGCAGCAAGTAAACAAAAATAAAGAAGATTATTTTGACAAAGTTGAAGAAATCCCTCCAAAGAGTTAAAAGTGCATTAACATTTGAACATTTCACTTGTCAAAATGTCAGTCAAACACTTTGTCACTTGCTGCAAATGCAAGAAGTTGAAGTAAAACTGCCAAAGAATTCTTTAATTCTCAAATAAAGATGACATTTTAAGGATTTATTCGTATTAATGAAATTAACAGTTGATTTTATTTTATTTTTTTTTTTTTGTTTTATTTATTTATTTTGTTTTTTGTCAGACATATTATGGTATGGCAAGAAAATGCATTTTATATTTGTGGTAAACACCTCTGCACAAACTGTCTTTTACAATTAAGACAAGTAACAATGACAATGTCAACAGCAAAGAAACAAGCTTATTAAAGAAAGAAATAAAAAAAGAGTACGAGGTACGACCAAAGTATTACAATCATGTGGCATGTTATTATGTATGTCTGCATGTGTATCATTGAAATTTATATGTATAAATGCTGTTTTTTTTTTCTTCTCTTTTGTATAAGTTTGTTTTTGTCATTATGTGGCAATGTTTGTTTAGAGTTTGTTGCTTGTCTGTCTGCCAGCCTGCCTAGCTCGTTCAGTATGTTACACAGATGCAACATGTTTCTTAGTGTTGCACATTGCTAAATTACAGCAATAATATGCCACATGTTTCTGCATTTAATTCAGAATTCAAATTTAATTAGTCTTTCAAATGTTGCATCTATTTGCATTTGATTTTTTTAAAGGAGAGCGAGTTTGTGTTTGGAATCTCGGCATAAACGAACAAGTGGATTGGTACTCTGAGAGTAGTGAAAGAATGTTATAGGTACAGGCTTTAGAGTTCTTTAGACATGCCTAGGAGAATTCTCAACGGGACCGTATAAGGCTTGATTGTTTCAGATTGAGACTAATGTAATAAACACACTTTGCTTAATGTGGATTAAAGAAGGTTTTATGTGAGACCTGACTTATTAAAACATTTTAAGAGTTATCTACTTCAATGAAATTTTGATTGTACGGGGATCTAGCATAGTTGTAGGCAAATTACAGTATAAAGCATCATTCCCTTGAACACAGTAGTTTATCTAACTCTACTGAAGTATCTTCATTAAGTTATAACGATATTTCACTTGAATCTGTTCTTTTAAGATAAGGCATATAATAAAGATTATATTTCTAGATTATTCTTCTAATTGAGGAAAGACTTCCCAACTGAATTGTCAACACAGTTTTTAACAAATTAAAAGAAAATACTTTTATAGATCCCCAGTCAAGAAAAATTATCAAAAAAATTTTTAATAATAAATTTTTCAAGTTCTAATTCCTAACTTCAGTAAAAATAATTTAATGAAAATTAAATTTAATGAACTCGAGCCTAACTAAAATTTATCAAGAAGGAAAATACTTTTGTTTAATGGTGTGTCAGTGTCAGGAGTTATTCATTATTGGATATATTTTTATCATAAGACTATTTGAAAAGTGTTTACGTGTCTCTTATAAGTAGGACATTCAGACCATATTTTGAAACCGCGGAATTGATGACATCTCTATAAATTGTATTAAAAAATGCCATTATATAAGGGAATTAATTGCTTTACGAACTCTGCTCCATTGGATTATGGGAGAACATCCCTATCTGAACTTCCGTTTGAATTGGCAAGATTCTGCCAGATTCAAAGAAAATGATTTTGTTCTATAGTATCTAAAGTCAATCATTATTAGAGTGTATCCCCGAATGTTTGAATGCCTTCTATATTGAGAATCTTTCTTTATTCGTGCAGCTGGGTTTCTGGTGTTTTACATGAATACTGCGGCAGTTCGTGTCCAAATGATTTAAGGTCAGTGCCAAAAATTTATATCTAATATCTTCTCTGAAGGCAAATCCGTGAAGACCGTAATCTTCCCTGTAATCAAATCCCTTTTGAGCGTTTATACAGGTAAGGAAACGAATATAATATACGTCCTGATATTCTTTATATTTAATTTATTTTCATGATTGTTGAGATGGTGAAAAATTAACACTTCTCATAGGGTTATCAAGTCTGTGACAAATAGCGAATTCTAATGATTTAATAATATTTGTAACAAATAATGATCTACAATATTTTCCTTGAAACCAAATACTTTCTGAGTATTTAATCAGGTAAGGAAGTGGAAAATATTTTACTTCCTTCTATTCTTAATATTTAATTCAAGTTCTTCATCTATGATGTTGGCCGGATCTTTGTTGACATGATAAGTCAAATGTATGTATGTTCCAATGGCCTGCAGAAAAGGTTATTCACACTATGAACTAGTTAGGAATACCTTTTAGTAGCTACCACTTAGCTCTATCTTTCTAAAGAATGTGATAGAATTGTACTCCCAAATACACCATAGCCCATTCGATGATGTTTTTCTAAGATACGGTATTTCGTCTCCACATCTCCAGAAGAAATCAGTTAAATCAACATTCATATGAAATAAACACAGTCATCGTTATTGAACCGTCTTTTCTAGACGGTGTTATGATAATAACCTAATCCGTGGGTTCATAAAACTTATCAAATTGTATACCCCGATAAACAATTTGTCTCTCAATCGACACCTGTTGTTTCCATATCGAGCAACTTAGATTCTCTGACGATTAAATAGATGTCTCTAAGATTAGTTGGATTTAGCTTCTTCAAACACGTAACACACCAAAGTTGCACATCTTTTATTCGATAAAGCTGCACATTGGCGGTATAAGTACGACACTGTCTCTTCTTTATTGTGTAGGCTTTTTCTACAGTATACTTTGAACCATAGATCCATTCCTATTTCATGCGGTACGATAGTACAGAGCCCTGTAACGGTTGAAACAATTAATTAACTGCGGAATTTAAATGGGTTCCACCTGGTCTTTGCAAGCCGGTTCAGTTTCTGCTGGACTGTTATTTTATAAATGCTAAGATAAATGCCAGTTAAGGGGACAACCGGCTCCTCAGTCATCTTAGCACCAAACTCAAAGATATTAACCCAATAACAAAGAGGTTCCATCTCACGAATGTTGCTGGCATTATCGAAATCTAATGAAATTTCAAATTGAAATTGAGCAGAATCAGTTTTCCTTTTACACTAAGAAAAGCTGTTGAAAGAACTATAAATGTCTGCACTCTTAAATTTTCAAATAAGGTCACAGCATGATTTCTTTAGAAAGTTTACTTAGAGAATAAAATTCTCAGCCCACAATAATATGCTGTAGAGTACCAACACATGCATGCCATTATTATATGGTGTTTACAGTCTAAATGCAGGCAGCTGCAAATTTTGTTGTTTACATACAAGCATTTATTTGATAGTGAGATGTTAAGGAAATTATAACCATCAAGTGGGCCACATGTGTATGAATTATGGCGTAGCAGAATAAAAATTAATTTAAAAAAATCCACAGCTAAAACAACTCATCAGTGAGAAGACGAACAGCCAACATTCCTTAAGATGAGTTTTCTTAAGAGCTCGTAGTGAATGCGTTTTGTAAGGAATACTATCACCAGAATTAATATAGAAAATGACAAACACTATCTATGAGTAGGCAGTAAAAAACTTGTACTATGGATGGGTAGTGTGTATGTGGGCATTTGATGCGTCTCAAAGCCATACAGACAACTGCATGCAGCATTAGCAGCATCTTTAAATTGTTGTTTTATTTGCTCAGTTTGGGGTAAACACATATTTGTTGCTGGAGATTTATCAGTTACTAATTCATTCATTCATTTACATGTGCGCCAGCGCACCCCACACTTGTCTAAGCAGTTTACTGATGTCTGGTATTTACTCTCAAGCTGACAGAGGCATTCTGGTCTGATGTGGTCTGGTAAATGTGTCTGGTTTTAAGTGCGTTAAATGTGTAATATTTTCTTTTACTCATTACTCTATGTTTTTTCTTTCCTCAAACCAGATGCAAGTATAAGTGACACCCAGATTAGCTACTTGCAGAATACATAGTTACAACCTTACAAATACTTGGTCTCTTCATACAAATTTCTAAAATTAAAGAAGCTTCTTCTTTTGGTTAATTTTTTTTCTTTTATTTCAGTTTACTTGTCTGTTTGGTTGGTCTTAGTTTATGATTTCTATATAATTTAATGTATATAATTTGCACTCCCAGCTTGACGCCTGCTAGTTCTTTATGTTGTCAGCCCATTTTTGGTACCAAGATATATTCCATATATTATTCATAATATTCTTTCTGTCTGCTTGGATTTGTTCGTCTTACTTACATATTGCATGCATGATGGATTTCTGTTGAGTTGCATTCACACATTAGTTGGTGATACATGAAAATACATACAGCATTTAGTTGGCAAATTGCAATTATGAATCTGTCGGCCAAAGCAAACATGTGCGAAAGTCTATCAACGCAATATCATTTCAATTTACGGTATTTATATTTAAATTACACTTATCTTAACACTGTAATTCCAACTTGATTGAATTATGTTTCTTTCTTCTGGTATGTGAGCAATTAAAAAGAGCTGTTTAACACTGAGAGTGATGGGCTAGTTTGGTGCAGTAGCTTTTTTAATTGATATTGAGGCAGAATCGGGCTTTTTCAATCCAGATTGGGGTCTTTGGTTAAGTGCTAGGAACATTTTTAGTTGCAGTTGCCCGTCTTTCAGATTAAAAGCTGTAAAAGATGTTCCTAAGTATAAAAAACTTTAAAATACCTCCTTGGTACCTCCTACTCGGCAGATTCGATTCATATTATGCGCGTATACATTCAATCATGGAAATCACGCCAAAATGACTAGAGAGCTTTTTACTGTTTGAAAATTTAAGCTTGTGGAGCTGCTAGTTCTATAAATATGGGAATCAAAACACTTCTTAAAGTTTAAGAACTGTAAAAGTTGTTCCCGAATGTTAAAGGCTTCCAAAGAAGATTTTTAATACTTCCAACTACTAACAGCTGAACAGATAGTTTGGCTGATTGAACTCATGAGGCACGTTAGTTTAATTTTTTTTATTATTCTCTAAACATCATTTGCAAACATCGTTAGACAATTTCGGTTAATCAATTTCTTGGTCGGTCAGGAAAACAAATGGCTATTGTCGTTCAGTTTCAGTCTAATTTGGATTCTTACAATATATTCCTTGCTATGTTATACTAGTCAAGTCATCAATACTTCTACACGGAAAAATTGACGCCAAATCAAAACGAATGAATATTTTCAAAAATTTTGATTTTGTTTTCATTGGGTATTACATGGCTAGAAATTTAAGAACAACTTATTCGAAATGACTTTCATTTGCCTTTAAGGATTTCCCCTTCATACATGGAAAATTTGTCCACTGCACGAACAAGAGCTCGCTTCAACGACTCAAGCAATACCCTCTAATACGGACCACAACTTGTAATCCAACGGGTTGAGGTCTGAAGTAGCAGCAGGCCCATCATCCGCTGATATGAAGTCCGGGACGTTGTTTTTTTCACTAATTTCTCGCAAAAATGGAGCTTGGTAACGCCTTCGAAGCTCCCCTTTCAACCATTGGGATAAGTTGGGATGCTTCTCTGGATGACACGTTCTGTTTATTAAAAAATTCTTCTACGGCGAAATTTGCATTTTCCGCAACAAGATTTCTGTTTTAGCAGTTGTTTTTTGGTCTATTCGTCTCTTCACGGCTTTAATCGCTTTCGGAATTTTCACAGTGCACGGACGGTT
Organism: Bellardia bayeri; assembly: GCA_950370525.1. Lineage (NCBI taxonomy): Eukaryota > Metazoa > Arthropoda > Insecta > Diptera > Calliphoridae > Bellardia > Bellardia bayeri. Next base: position 76,292,673 of record OX493267.1, read on the forward strand.
GGATCTTTGACGGTCTTGTACTCTACCATTATCCTCAAAAAACTTCACAACACGAAAATTCCAAGTGGTCGCAACGTCCTAAAGATATCGCCATTTTCCATGTTGCATTTTAGTAGATAATAGGAGTTTCGATTCTTGATTGTAAACAATTAATTTCACAAACTTTTTACGTCGCAATGAAAAATAAACGTCAACAGTCAAATCTAATATTTATAACTTGACTAGGGAGATATGATTAGCAAAAATAGTGGGACTTAACATTAAGTCGTTTGCGAAATAGAAAAAGTTTAACCCGATCCGAGTGACAGAAGATCAGCTTGACTGTCGCAAATATGTTCCTTTTAATCAACAGTTCATGCTGGCTTTATCAATTCCGTATAATGAATTCCTCAATCGTTTAGGTAAACAACCAATAGCAAAAGCTGTCGGGCAACATTATTCTTATTTGGATCCTTATAATATATTATTTCTTATGTAGATGTTTAAGCTATGTATATTCCCAGATGAATACACAATGTTTATTAATCCAAAATAGATGACGTTTAACATGATTCGCTAATTTACTCTGGTTCCATCCGTTTCCTTAGCTTGAATGTCGATAATACATTTTTCTAATTGCCGGTTTACTCTTGATTCATCCAGTTCATATTACACCCATAGATGTTTATTTTTAAATCCATTCGTTACATTACAGAAAAAAATAATGCACATGGCTTTGGTAAGTTACTGACCAAACAATATAAGCCTTGACTAAAGAGCCATTCTGTATAAACTAATTTAAAAGCAATATGTATACAATTCTATAGTGAGAAATGGCCAACAATTGTTTATATACAGAGGGCCCAATCGAAAATGTTTATGACACTGACGGGTGCACTTTGGGACTGTGAACTTCTGTCCGAAAACCATTAGTTGAAGATAGTTCAAGAAATATACATTATAAACTACAAAGTCACGCAAACACGCTTCTAATAGCTTTCAAATACAGTCAACTGCAAAACGCTGTAGTTAGCCTAATTTAGATCATTACATATTCACTTTTCACCTTCTGCCTTCATCCGGATGGCGGATCTCAGTTTCCTTAGATTAGAACCATCGATTTATATTGTAAATTTTACTCATTACACTGCATAAACAAAAAAGTTCACATGAAGCTAGGAGACTACTGAACTTTAAGATAAGCCCTAACTATAAAGTAATCCAGTAGAAGCAGTATCAATTACATTACGCGTAACCTATTTTAGTACAAACTATGCAACGACGAATAATATCCACCACACTCTTCGACTGCCCTCTAGATTCACCCAAAAACTTCCTTATACACATAGTTTCAACACCTACACCACTAAATAAGGAAAACTAGACATACAGTTTCCAAATAGAAAATAGATTTCATTTAACAAATTAATTAATTAATATTGCATGCATTTAATACGCCCAGTAGCTGACATGTGAACACTATCAGTAAACACCAAACTCCAACCACCACCACAATCCCCACCAAATATGAGAAACCCAACAAAACAAAAAGACAGGCCACTAACTAAACACAAACAATGTAATAAACACTTTGGTCGTTCAAAATATCTAAACGCATTTAACTAACGGTATGCTGAAGACCAGACAAACCAGAGTTTCCAAACTAAGTACAAACGAACAGACAGACGGACACATATACGGACATTTTTATATGAGTAGCCAATATACTATACTAACACACACTTAAAGTAACGAAGCACCACCACCATCGCCGACATCGACACTAACACCACAACCCAGCGCATTTGCAACTAAGTATGAACTCATATCAGACCGAAATGTTATAGCAATGATATATGTTTATAATTTGTTAAAAACATTGTCAAGTGGCTGGAGAAGTTTAAACAAAAAAAAAATAAAAAACTGCCAAATTAGGTGGCACATGCGCACATTAGACGGCATTAGCAACAGCGGCAACCGCACATTCAACATGTCCCGAAACGAATGGAAAAACATGGGCGACAACTTAAAAATCATGCAGCAACTGCAACATGAAAAAGGTGTAATCATGTTGGTGGAGAAGGCATTAAACACCAACCAACTACTACTTGGTGATTCAATCTTATCAAGCGTTTAGAGAGATATTTCCATTTGCTTGGGCTTTTGTGCGCTTAAGGGTTTGTCAAATAACTCTTGTTGTCTGCATTTGAAGAGTGCAGAGTCGCTTAGATAAAATACATTAACACTTATTATGTTTGGACGTTGCGAGGTAAGCATAATCCTAGTGCACAAATTTTGGCTAAGGTAAGAAGGATTTTCGAGCTGTTAGTCGTAAAGTACAGAAGTTGGAGACAGAAAGATTAGAGAAATTTAATTATTTTGTTCTTCTTCTGTATGGAAGAGCAAGTCTAGCCTAGACACGATAAAAAATACAGTTGAGATTGTTTGTGAGATTGTTCAGGAGAGACTCGATCTTAGTATTTTCTAACTATTTATTTTATTTTTTGTTTATTGCTTTTTATTAACTTCCAAATATGTACACTTGGATATTAATGTTTCAAAGACACAATAATCATACTCAATATGATAATTGACTGATTTCTTACACATTAAATCATCAAAGATCTTTACTTAAGATCATTATCTAAATTAATAATTTATTATTAATAATAATTTTATGACTTGGACTTCCCTTAAATACATACAGCCGCAGTTGCCAGGATCGACAGATCGGGATTGGTAAAGATATCAATTATTAAATGGTGCGATTTCATTGGATACCCGAACGCGACCGGCTGGATATGGTACACTCTACTTACTAGCATCTGGATATGATTCTAGTCTAATTGAGTGGTGTGATCCTTTTCAAAAGGGAATCAAAAGATTCTACTTGAATGCTTGCATGTAGAGGGCAATCACGTAAACCAATCAACCAACCATCAATTGTCATTAAATGAGATAGTTCCTATTTATTTTTAGTTATTTTTTCAAAATCTTGATTTAGAAATATTAAGCCTTTGCATGGCCGTATGTTCTGAATTGTTGTTTCTATTTTGTTTGTTATTAAATGTGGATATATTTTGACTACATGTCTTCTAGCGTTCAAAACATTTGAGGACTATGTAGAACGTTATGATCTAGCCACATAGAAGTTACTATGCATCGAATTCCCTCTTCTCTAGTAAACACGGGGATATTAAAGTTCCTTTGATCCATAGTTTCGTTCATTGGAGATCAGTTTATTCCGCACTCATCAGCATTTTCATTTTCACATATGCCCTTATGCCTCCCGGCACCAATACTAAATCAACAAAAAGTCTTATAATACGGGCCACTGAATGTATGCAATCGAGAAGACATTTAGACTTAAAAATTGACGATGCATAATAAAAGGAACTAAGAGGTCAAGTTCATCAGAGAAAATTCCCCAGCAACTTCAAGTTCTGTTTGAATAGTCAGAGTAATACTAAGATTGCATTGTTTTGGATGATAGAGCTTCATACCATGTCATTTTTTGTCTGTATAATAATCCGAAATGAAAGAACTTTTGTTTGGAGGACTGTTGTAAGAACTCTTCTACATTATTGTATAAACAGCAGTTGAAGAATCATATACTGCATCGTTTATTCTTATTGTATTTGGAAATAGATTATTCAGGTTTCTATTTTTTTGTATTGTAGGTGTTTCATAACAAAATCGGTTTGGAATAACATTACGTGAGATATCAATGGATAATACTGCAACGTCCACGGATATTATAACATCGGACATTGTGACAGCAACTTATATGACACTTTCATTATATTACAACAATTAAGCATTATTTTAAGACTCCCAATTAAGGATACATTTAAGAAATCAATTTTTCTCCCACCCAAATTACCACAACTACAAGCAGTTGCCATTAACTGTCAACCAAAGACACGTTATAAATAGTTTTCAACTTCTGTTAATGCAGCAACAGCAATTGCTGTTAATATCAAAGCACTTGTGCTGTTGTGTTCTTATGATTTAGTATGTTGTGGTTGTTGTTGCTGCTATTACATTTAAACGTTGATTGGGTTTTGTTAGGACGCACCTCAGAAATTTTTTTTTTATAATACATTATATTTATTTATTGAATCTTCAGATATTGAAATGACAATAAGTTTTCGAATCTTAATACTAAAAGAAAATAATAAGTCCAGCCAGTGCTAGACAAAATATTATGATACTACAAAAAAATTTACATCCACTGATCCAGTCATCTGTTTTGCGTTTGAGTTAAAGCAAGGGTATCCCTCCTTCTCAACCGAACATGGCCACTAAAGTTAAGGATGTCTCGTGCAAGTGGGTTTGGATGGTGTTCAAGTTTGCTGACATATTTTGAGGCGTATTTTGTAAATTCGTCTTTCACCAAAGGAATGCCTAGATCTTTGTGAATTCGAGAATTTTTTTTGAAATGAAATTCCTCTTCTGAGCCATCAGCAGTATTGCTGTTTGTCGTTGTCGTAGTCGTCGTAATTGTAGGTATTTTCTCTACGACTAATTTTAAGCCTCATTCATACTGTTTTGTTTTCGTACACGTTGTTATGTTCGTTGACTTAACACATGTTCGCGTTGCGGTTGTTAGTATTTGTATTTGTTGTGTTACTCGTACTGTTTGTTTTTGTTGTTGTGTATTAAGCTGTAGATCTATGTGTGTGGCCAATTGTTGGCTAATTATGGTAACATTACTTGTTCGTAAACCTAAGTTTGTATTGCAGTCGTATGTTGTTTCTCTTAACTCTCATGTGTACTTGTGTTGTGTCTTTCGGCCTGGGTTGGCTTTTCTTAGGTGCCATGATTGTTATAGGACTAGAAATTGTAGGACCTTTATTTCTGGCTTTATAATCTATTTCCCAATAGAGAAATTGTTATGAGAAATAAATGCCGTTTTAGAATATCTGCTTCGATAAGAAGAGTTCATATAATAGTCCTGCAGAAATGAGAACAACGCAGTAATTGTGGCAAATAATTTTTATAATGTGCACATTTAAGGCAGTGTTCATTCAATAGTCTTCCCAGGAAGGTGATATTGTATTGAAGCACTTTTACTTCTGCATTGTGTTACTTTATTTATTTTCTTTCTAAATACCTTCTACGTCAAACTTCCAAACCTATATATTATTTTGCAGATGATAGCAACATTTGCCATTTATACTCATTGAACCATAGACCAAATCCTTTGGAGGTTGGGGAAACGAGACTAAACATGAATGATACACTCAACCAAGGCGGTGTAAATATTAAGGAATCAGACGCTCTTGATATTCTAGGCATAAGAATCCAGTGTGATGGCCGCTGGACTAAGCGCATTTTTCAAGTGTCAAAAGCAGCGTTTTAAAATGTGTAAAACGGTGTAGCATCTTCTTACTATATACACCACCTATATTCGACCGAAAATGGAATACAACTTTCATGTATGGACCTGTATTTTAAAGCGTATTTTGGAGTTACTCGACCGCGTACAAAAGAGGGCAAAGATGCTTATTTCTGTACGCAATAGGGTATCCAGCTCTATTGATTCACTGGAGCATCGCAGCAGTATGGGTTGTGTTTCACTGTTCTATCGATACTGTAATGGAATGTATTTTGCAAAAATTAGTGAACTTGTTTCCGAAACTCGTAGTTTTTTGAGTAATGCACGTCAGGGCTCATCCATTCATAGTCGACTGGAGAGTCCTTATGTTGAATATACTTTTTGCAGAGGTATTCCCAGGCATTATAGGAAAATTGAAAACAAATGTTCACAAACAATAATCCCTCTATCCTCCCCCCAGTTCCTACACAAAAAAAAAAAAGATTAGGAGTAATTTTATGTGCGCTTGTTAACCTAATACCAAGGATTGTCTCTATATCCCAGCATATCGCATGATGCTCTTGCATCTAGCACAACAGCTGACTTTTGAATGATGTTTACAAAATTTATAGTGGGTTGGAGAAAGGCTGCGTTTAATTAAACTCCTGATACCAGTTTCAAAATCGCCAGAAGTGAGTCTGGTAATAATCAAGATATATAACTGAAGGTGAGAAATAACTTTTCAGTCACTGTTATGGAACTTTTATCTTATCACAAGAAATTATAATCTGATTAGGTTTGTCCTTTGTTAGTTTACGCAGAATGTTGACAGTCAAAGAACGATTGAAGATTTGACTTAATATAAGATGGGTCAACAAGAATGATAGTTGAACCCCCTAATACTGTGATCACATCATGCTATACAAAATTACTGGGTGTTGTATTAAATGATATGCATATATCTTTGTTGAGGAGCTTTGAACTTGGAGGAAAACGTTGAGCATATGTCATGGAGAGTATTAAAGCTATGATAAGATTGTCCGGCTTTTGCTAGTCTAGGCTAAAAGTGGACAGACAAACCGCTTTGAATTTCTCGGTTCTGAACATGGAAGCAGTCGCTCATCGCAAATGAAGTGGCAGAGCAGTTAAAATAGAGATAATTTGGATTAACATAATAATAAGTTGGATGTAGAAATACAGGGGGATAGCAGGTCGGTTGAGCTTTACAAATATTATATTCTCTTGCAAACTTGGGTTAATAGCACGATCGTATCAGGACGTATCGTATTGTATGAGATAGGTGTATGCTGTCTTATTAGTTGGCATGGGCAACGACTGGGTATTCTAAACAAAGATTTATATTTGTGAGAACTTGGGGGAAATCATTCAACTCTTTTTATGCGCTGGCGGAGAAACTAAAAAAGATCTAATCTATCAAATTATGATTTGGAATGTATACTGGCCAGCACTATGGTCAGATTAGTTCCGGCTTTTACTAGTATAATCAAACAGGCAGTTGTTCATCTGTTATAAAAATTTTAATTAGGATTAACAAACTCGGCACAAGATTACGTGGAATACCACTAGATTTGAGTGTAGCCCTACTCTTGGAAACTTTGAGTTGGTGGTACGACAGAAGATTTGGCTAATATGAGATGTATCAATATAAATGGTTGGCTGGCAACTGTGATCATATCAGGGAGTACTGTGCATTTCATGATTGGAAGGAATCTGTCTGGGCTATAGTATGAGATAACTGGATGCTGTGCCATTAATTGGCATTCGCAACGAATGAGTGATTTCTGAATTCTGTCAGAGTTGAGGAGATAAGTACGTGCAGGATAATGCTGAGTACTTTCTATGTGTTAGAGAGGAAAATAATTATCTTCCTGTGAAAATCATTGAAAATTAAGTTGAAGTGCATTACGGTCTTCACAATAAAATCATATTGGTTCCACATTGGGAAATCTGCATAAGCATTATCATATTTGGCAAAGAAACACAATTTCTGGACTCAAACCAACTCTAAACCAAAAATTAATTTAATCCTCTCCAAAAAGGTTGTCTACATCTGTTAACGGCAAACTCCAACGAAAGAAAAAACTCGACACCTCGAACTTGAACATATGTTAGATGGCATGTCTGGCAACATAATTATTTGTTTATAACAAATAACACTGAAATACAACAGCGGCAGCAACAACAACAACAACAACAACAACAATATCAGAAACAACTCGATAAAATAACAACAATATAGAAATATTTATTTTTCATGTTCTTCATTGTTTGTAATCAATTTGTTTTGGAATATTTTTGCATTTAACCACATTAAAGTCAAAAACGTTAAAAGCTACTTACCAGCTACAACTATGCAGCCAACAAACTTAAAATAATCAGTCAAGCCAATGGCCAGCCAGCCAACTAGGAGAAATTACTCCACTAGTTTTGTTGCTGTTGTCATTGGAGCCATTATTACCGTGTACATAAAATACACTATCTTTTACTGGTAGTTGTTGTAATTAACATGCGTATGTTGTCAGCGGATATGTTAGCTATTGTTGTACATAGTTAGTCGTTGCTGTTATTTGAATCTATTGTCGTTGTAAATTTATACACCAATAAATAGTTTTTATATAAAAAAAAACAACTAAAATTGTAGGCACCGGTGTGTATTCGTACGTCCCAGTACATATACAGATTTTTCTATTGTTTAAACATGTTGCCCCCAGTATATTCAAAAATGCTTGATTGCACATTCCATTTGGTCGAAAGTAATTTTATAAATAGATATTTTTATTACGTATATATTTTTAGTTGATATTAAAACGTTTTATTTTTAACAACAATCAAAGACAGACAACAATTAATTTACAAAATAACAACAACACAAAAAAATGATTAAAAATAAAACAAAATATATGTACATGCAACACACCGGAAACGGTGTATGGTTTGTTGTACGTAGCGGCAATTTGCATTTAAACTGTTTTTACTTGTCAACAGTATATGATTTGATCATGGATTTGTTTGGTCATAAAGGTAATTAAATTTTAATTTGTTTGTGCCACCATTTATGGACTAAAATAGTAAATTGGTTGTCATTGTAAATGGTTTGACCATTAAATTGGTGGCTTATTAATAATGATCATTGTAGTTTTGAGTTTAGAAACGCTGACTAACTTTTGATTATTGGTTTTCACCATATGTCTAAATAAGAACTTCCTAATCGATGTGTTTAAGTATGAAAGTTAAGTTTGTCACGCCCTTAATATACCTTTAAGTAGGTAATAGAAAATAATTGATTTAGATATAACATCAACAATTTTATGAAAGCAATTGATGTGTGTGTATGTATGTACATATTAGAATGATCCAAGCTGGAGGAAAATAACTTCAAGTTACTGACTATAAATTCTCTAGTAAACTAGACACCTCATCAACTATGATTTCGGATATTTATATAAAATAGAAACTGCAAAAAACCTCAACACACTTCAGTAAAGTTTAGCTCAATGACAAGGAACTGCAATTGATTAATAGCGAAGAAAACAAGAAAAACATATGAACTCCAAAAATTGTCTCCAGCTCCGGCCAATTGATGCTGTGGTTCCTAAATATAAAAATTGCTAGTGATTTGGAATAACTATGCAGGTGGATCAAAATACAAACACAGATTTTTAAAAGAGAAAATTTATAATTTTTACTTTTTTTAATTTTAATTTATAATTTTTTTTTTTTTTAACTTTATTATTTTTTATATTAATATTGTTATATTTACTTGCATTAAGTTTGTTTTGTAACGTAATACGTTCCTATAAGTATAAGACGCAGTCTTGTTGTACAGGAAATCGAATCAATAAATAAATAAATAAATTAGTTATGGCAGAATTCTCGGTCATTAGTTAACCATTGGTAAACTAAAATACTAACTAACTAACTAATGCTTGATTTCACTATGTCATTTTTGTTGTCAAATTCTCCAAATTGTTGGCAAATGTATGAAAACGGGTTGTTATATCATGATTTTCATCATTGCAATCATGATTGCAAACATAGATGACGCCATATGACAACCCGTTTTCATAAAATTGCCAACAATTTGACAACGAAAATGACATAGTGAAAGCGCGGCCTTACTTGGTATTCTTATGACAAACTAAGCATTGCGAATACAGAATCATTAGTTAAACTTTTGCACTTAACTAACTAAAAACTGTGAATTTAGCCGTTATAGATTCTTAAATATTAATAAATTAGTGTCAATTTGTGTTTCAAAATTGTTCAATCGCTTATATTGTTACAGTAGATTTTACGTGAACAATGCTTTATATCTATTGTTATAGATTGGTTCTAAACAAGTCCTTCTTATATTTCTTAACAATGATCAATGTCTAATGGCCAGTCTTTAACCTGATATTTAAATACGAAATTAGTTAATTTTTCCTTAAATTTAAGTTTTATTTAAATATGGTTTAATTGTTTCAGTCTTAAATTGCGTTTGGTATTTAATTATGATAAAAGTATGGTAGCACTATTAAATGTCAAAAAAATATATGTAAAGAACTTTTTTATTTAACAGCTGATTTACTCTTTAGTTTACAAATTGTTGTAAACTAAATGGACAAAAGCTGCATCATTCATACACTTAATAAAGTTCCAAATTAATTTATGATTGAAAACAAATGAAATAAATAAAATAAAACAGAAATCAAATAAAAAACATTCAAAAACGGAAGAAAACTTTAAACTGAATGATGACGTGGCTGGCTGCCAACGCACCCACAACTACAAAATAAGGAATCATTCTACTAGAAATACGAAATTGTATTGTATAAAAAAAGAAATACATTCGCAATATGGTCGGCAGATGGAACATGTTAATAATTTAACAAAAAGCTAAAACAAAAAACAAGGAAAACAGATTCGAAATTATTTGGTATTTATAAACAAAAATTGTAAACATATTGACTGCTGGTACACGGACTCATTTAGGATGATAAAGTCTTTGCACTAATAAAAATGAATTAATAATGTGATGTGATGTGTTGTGTTGTAAATCTATAACATTTGTTAGTTTCCAAAAAAAGAAAACTAAAATTTAAATTTGTATACAATTTTCTTAGGAACCATCATGTTTTAACTAGAATATGATCAGCGCCAACTAATAGAAATGACATGCATCAACATATGGCAACATGCTCCAATTGCAAAACGTAATACAATCTACTAGAAACGTCTACATTTGGCCTTTCTTTTGCTTTGTTAAAATACCCTACACTCTTTTGTAATCGAATATAATTGAGCATTGAACATGTAATTGTAATTGTAAGGGTCGCTCGCAAGTATTCGAGACCATTCGGACCTATAACTATACAAATCTACAGAATATAAAATCACATTCACTGTTATAGGCATATCTTTGATTCAACGTGGCTGTATAAATCGATAGCAAGTCCAAAAAACACTCTTAAAGCCATTCATACACCCTCCGATTGTTATTAGAACTATACAGATTTGCAGAATATAAAATCACACTCATTGTTTAGCCTTTTAATGGAATTCATATCTGGGAGTTTTTAAAAACTAATATTTGGAATTTAATACGACGTTTAAATAGTGCCTCTGAAATTTGTAGAGTTTTCTAAATCTATAGCAGCCATTCGGTCAAAAGCCAAGGATCACATAAAATCTAGACATTTTACCACACACATAGTATGAGATAGTTTCTTGATAACACTGTTCACTGCATAATTAAACTCGAAAGACTTTTCATTAATCTCTAAAGCTCATCATCATGATAACAAAGATTACAAGTACAAGTAAACGTTTACTCGAAAGAAGTTTTTATTGATTTGTTATCGATGCATCAAAGTGGGTCTCATGGGTTTCATCAACCAAGAGGATTCACTATCTTCATTACATGGGATGAAACACAAGGTATTAAATGTCGGATATCATAAGTAACCGAGGGTAAATGTGTATTCGAAGCTGTCGAAAAACTACTCAATCGAGTATGAATATACGAGGGCGGTTCGGAAACTTCTTAGCCTAGAACAGAAAACGCGGTATAAACAGAAAAAAGTTAAATGTTTTGAAAACTCCCATCCGTGCTACGAACACAAGTTAAATTTCTTTTCGATCTGCCAACTCCTTCATATAGAAACAGGTGTTCAAAAAAGACGCCTTCGCGATTTTTTAACAATGGAAAAATTAGAAATTCTTGGTGTCATTAAATATTTAAATTAAAAAGGTTTATCGGGACAAGAAATTCATAATGATATGGCGAATGTGTTGGGCGAAAGTGCTCCTTCATATGTAACAGTAAAAAATTGGGTTGCTGAACTTAAACATGATCGTACAAGCATTGAGGATGAACCACATAGTGGACGTCCAAAACCAGCAACAACAACAGAAATTTTAGCCAATGTGCATCATATGTGAATTAAATGATCGACGAATAGAAGTGCGTGAAATAGCCAATATCATGGGCATGTCAAATGATCGAGTCCATTTATTTTTGCATGAAGAACTACAGATGAAAAAGCTTTCTGCAAGATGGGTGCCGCAATTGTTAACAGTCGACCAAAAACGCATAAGAATGAAAATTTCTCAAGCTTGTTTGGACATGGATACACTACTATACTCCAGAGACAAAAGTACAATTCAAGCAATGGACTGAAGCTGGAGCAAGTGTCCCATAAACGGCAAAAGCAATTTAATCGGCTGATAAGGTTATGGCAACTGTTTATTTTTTTTTTTGTTGACTTCAAAGGTATTTTATTGATTGGCTATCTGCAAAAGGGTAAAACAATAAATTTACAGTACTATTGCAACATTGCGGATCAACTAATGTAAAAATTCGAGAAAAACGTCTTGGTTTACAACGCAAACAAATAATTTTTCATCACAATCAACGCACCAGCGTATAAGTGTGTTTTAACAATGGCTACAATCAACGAATTTAAGTACGAGTTGCTTGACCACCCACCTGATTCTCTAATTTACTGGGAGCGACTTTTACCTGTTCCCAAATCTAAAAAGAATCCTAGCTGGCAAGCGTTTTACCTTGAGGAAAACTATTTTAATCAAGGGATAGAATTGCTAGATAAGCGTTGGACTAAGTGTATTGAAGTTTCAGGAGTTTGTATTGAAAAATAAAAATGTTTTTGAAAAACTAACTAGTCTCTTTCTGTGCTAGGCTAAGAAGTTTCCGAACCGCTCTCATTTTATCTTAGAGTATTAGTGCCAAGAGAGTCTTATGGAAATTTTGGAGTATAACTGACAGTCTTTAGTTAGCTAATGGCAAAGGCTTTACTAATGATTCTTTATTCGCTCTCTTTATAAGAGCCTGATTAAAGATGCACAACTAAATGTAAGCATCTAATAACTTTAATACACCAGACAACTGGTTGTCTTAGCTAGGAGATGCTTTAACTCTATCTTTAACTTAGAAGAAGGATTAATTTAACCCATATTATTTTATCGCCCCATTTAAGGTACTCTCCAATTAGCTACTCTTCTTGTATAAATCGTTATTTAAAATTGTTTACTTGTTAAATTAGGTTAGGCAAACACTTTGAGTTTGTACATTTTGCATTTTAGTTTGTTCATAACAAAGTCAGCAGTGATATTGTCTGGCTACTATAGTGCATCGCGTTACAGATTGTATTGGGATCAGAGTGTTGATACACATCGCTCATGAGTAGCACCATGTATGAGTCGTAACCGATTTGAAGAACATCTTCGCTATTTTCATGCTTGTGATAATACCAAATTTCCTACACACGACAAGTTTGCAAAAGTAAAACCGCTCTGGGACAAAATGAATGAACGATGGCTTAAGTATTTCCCCGGTGAAAAATATATATCCATAGATGAGTCAATGGTGCCTAATGGACTTAAGCAACATATCCACTTTGCACATGCTTTGGTTATTTTATATATGGCGAGGGGCTAAAACGGGAAACACAAACCCAGCTTTAGGTGTCGGAGGTTCGGTTGTGACAAATTTCATTTCTAAACTTCCGGACGGAGAACATTATAGCTTTTCATGGATTACTTTTTATTTATTTTTTTTTTTTTGTACAAAATCCGTGGTCATATTATCCCACTACTCCATTTAAGGTGCGCTTTAAAAAACACCTAGGTATAAAGAAATTAATATCGTTATTTTAGTGTCTTAGGATAATATGGGTTACGATCTGTATTGTACGCATAGTTGAAAAAGTTCACAAGCGTTGTCCTTTGGGCTGAATTAATAGCCACAAAATGAGCTGCAAACATACACCGTAAATTGTTTTGCTTTTATAATTACAATGGATGCCATTCGATGATATGGTTAAAGTCCCCTATCATTAGAGTCATCCCAGCGTAGACTCAGAAGGAATATGGAAATATCCAGGAGATTTCGGGAATCGATAATAAACTCATCAAGTTGAAATGTATGAGAAGCATTAATTTTGGGACTTTATTCAGATCAGAGGATATATGGAAATGGATATATCGTGTAACGATCATAAACGCATCTATGTATATAGAATGAATGATCATTGCATTTGATCATTTTGATTTGAGAACTTTACTAATTTTTAACACTTTTCATTAGAGATCTTTCAAAACTGGAATTACCAAATATCTACTACAATATTTTTTGAATTTTATTTCAAATTTACGAGCTTTAAATAAAGGAGACATTTGTGCGCGTATGCTCAAAATCTTCAATATGTTTCACATTTTAAAAGCAAAAGCCAGCAACATAGGCAACAGCTTCTGGCATTTGCGATCATCCTACTAATGTCTTCTTGTCTATTAATGGCTGTTGTGTAGCCCAGTAGCGGCGTGTGCGGCCTATTAAATAATGTCAAAGTGTTAGAAGAAATAGTTTTTTGATATGGTAAGAAGAAAAACATATGCAAACTATCAGAAATACATAATTTTCAGAAAAGAATTGAAGTCAAAAAAAAATATATATACAACACATACAACTCATTTTAACGAAAACATTAGTGAAAGGGGGAAGTAGTTTCGAGTGTCTTTGTTTGTGAATTTTACTATTCTGGGAATTTAGGTGGGGAATGTCATTTCTACTTGCTTCATTATTTTTTATGATCTCACACATGTGTATGCCAAATAATGATGATTAACACATGATTCGTGTCCCGTCATTATTAGATTTGGAAAAAGTTAATATGCTGTGTGTGAACCAAAAAAAAAAAAAGTTGTGTTGGAAAGTTTAAAGCAGAAGTGTCCAATCTGAGAGGCACGCAAAGAGGTTTTGTCATCACTGCAAAGTCAGGTTGCAGGTAGTCATAGAGCATCCGACATGTTCACAGGTATCAATGTTTCTAATTTTAGTACAAGGTAACTTTGAACAGTACAAAACATATGCAGCATAATGGATACGTTATAATTTATATTTAAATGGCCTGCTTTATGTAGTCTTATAATGAGGAAACGCGAACCACTTGCGTGGTTGCCATCATTTCCAAGGGCGAGAAGTTTTCTCAAATGAAAACGATTGATTATATCAGTATAAAGGAATATAAAGTAAGGCACTGGCAGCGTAAATTGTGTTATCTTGTAATAGTCGAATTATACCAACCTACTATCTGCTTCCTGGCAAGCCAATAAAAAAGGCATGTCAGAGGAGACTTAGGAACTTTAAACCAAGACATCGAATACTTCTTTGGTATAATACCCGATTTGCTACTTGATCTCATGGATTATGGCGATGACCATAAAGTGATCGAAGGAAATCTGAACATGCTGTCACAGCGAATAGTTTGAGGGACTTTCCTGCCAACTTTCACAACCGCAAAGTCAAATCTTTCATCAACAGGAGTTTCCACGTGCCAATCAAAGAAGGGTCGAAAGGATTTGTATAGCGTTAGTTTCTGGGGATAATTGAGGATGTACTGCTGTCTAGGGTGGCTATAACTAATGCTGTGTGTGGCACTCATCTGTTAAATGTAATTTGAGAAGTCTTCTGGAGGATACTGGGCATCAAAGTCTATGATACCCATTCCAACTAAAGCCACAAGTCAGAGGAAATCTAGACATTCTATCACACATCATAGTAAGAGATAATTTTTTGATAACAATGATTAAACTTCTATCGTTCTGAAGCTCGTTGTTATCCTGATAACAAAGATTACTGCGCAACTAAATGTTTACTCGAAAGAAGTTTTCATTAATCTGTTATCGTTGCATCACCGTGGGTTTCGTGGCTTTCGTCAACCAAGAGTATAGCCAAGTATACTAAATGGCGTTTCAAGATGGTAGTCAAGCACTCTAGGAACCACTCATCTGGTGGTTAGCACATCGTGTTTAAGCACAGTTCGGGATGATGATAAGAGCGTGATTAAAGATGTAAAACGAAATTTAAGTATCTAATTGCTATAATGCAAATGGCAATTGGTTCTCTTAGCTAGGGGATGTTTTGAACTCTATCATTATGGAAATACGAAAATATGGATGCATCAAGGTGGGCTGATCAGACAGGAAAATTGGTTTGAGGTATTTACTCATTGATTTGAGATATTTACAAGTGGAAAGATGAATATATCCAGGAGCTGTTGTGTATCGACAATGAACGCATCAACGTAGAATGTTTGATTGATTTGTGAACTTTACTGATGGGTCAAAGCTGATAGGAAAGTGGAGGTGATGGCTTCTATATTGCACAAACTGCTATGAGCGCATCTTTTAGATTGACTAGTTTAGTGTTCTACAGGAGGAGATTTCGGGGTTTAAATGGGCAGAAAAAATACTATGCTTTTGTTTTTTTTTTTAACTACCAACTAAAACTTGTTTTAAAACTAATATGTTTACTTTTATAAAACTAAAAATGTACGTGGCCCCCATATTCCACATTATCTTGCCCCTTTCTGCTTACTATAATGATGGCATGGCTTAAAATTTGTTTTAATAATTTCCCTGCACTAAAAATCAACAGCGCACATTCTTTTAAAAGTTAAATTTAATTTAATCACAAACACCTTTTAAGAGGAAACTGTATATTGTTAAAAACAAAAACTACGATATTTTTAGAATTATATATAGACGCCTAAAATATCTGGCCATGTTTACCACTACCTTTTAGTTGGGTTTTATAAATTTAAGTGCTGAATTTAAATTTAAATTTCTTGTAAATGAAATTTATGGTAAAACATTAAATTTTATGTTAGGGTTAAAACATAAGTTTACTCCAAAATGATTTCTTTTTTTATATTTGTTATTTAACTTGAAAGGCAAAAAAGCAACATGTTGATGACAGTATTGAGAGTATTAGTAAAAGTTTTAGATGATTTAATGTTCGTGGGGAAAATATCCAAATGTTATAAAATTGAGTGGATTTGATAATATGAAAATATAGTTTTGTTAAGGAAATGTAGAAGCAAATACTGTGATTTATGTTTATGTTAGCTACAATTTAAAGTTAATAAATTTTAATTTCTATTCATATGTTTTTGCAGCAAAGATTAAATGTGTCTTTGTTTTATTTCTTGAAAGTTGAAAACAATAGAAATTTTATTTTTTAGGATACATTTGTATAAGATACGAGGTATGTTTAATAGAAAATATTTAAGCTTTTCTTAGTTATAAAACTTTAGCTTCAAAAGAAATAAAGACTTGTTATGGATAGTTTTAAAGTCTTTATTAAAAAAAGCACAAAATTTAAAGCCTAGCAGGTCTTGCCACTTACCACCCAACTCTCGTTGGTATAAACAGATTTTAACAAAACATAAATATGACGATAAATGTGATCGTAACAAAATATTGTTGCGACAAAAGTAACGTTTTTCAGCAATGTCATGCGTTATGATTAACGGTCGTTTGTAGCAAGAAATGACAACATTTGTTTGTGAACATGAGATTAACAAAGATGTTACACAAAATCATGTACAACATGTTTACTGGCAGCATGTTACTTGCCACAGAAAACTACGTTAGCAACAATGTATGAGTTTAATTCAATGCAACGACTCTCGAACAGTCTATATTAAATATTCAATTGAGAAATGTTAAAAAAGGAAACATTCAGATAGATTGAGCTCATTGAATGGCGGAAAATCTCGAAATTCTGGCTGTAACTTTAAAGCAGACTATACAACAATATAATAGAGAACCGGTGAAAAATTAAAGATTAAGACCCCGATTACCGTTCACAACATTAAATATTTTGATGTTGTATGTTGTAAACTGCAATTACGTTTCACAACACTTATCAGCTTAATCATTTGAAAATGTATGTTGTGTTGTAGTCGAGACAACACATGTTAGTGTTCTGAACGATATCGGTCCGTAAATCAATTCGGATAGATTCAGATCATGAAATGATTCAACTTTGGCGTAAAATCTTATGTAACATTAGCGTTACCTCTTGTAAGTGCCAATTTGCACGAAGCAATTCTTTAAGCTAAGCTGATTACTTTTTTGACATCAGGGTGAGGGGAAGATAAGACGAGTACACACTTCATTGTACTAGAAATTTATATTACATACATATGTGTATACAAATGTGTGCATACTCTCAAATAAAAATACGAGCGATATATGCAATTAGAATTGTGCTGTGTGAATACCGAAGAAATTTTTGAAGGAAAAAATTGTATCAATATTTTCGATAAAAATTGCTTCGTTAAATTAGCACTAAGTTACACTTTCCCCGGGGTGAGGGGAATAGAAGACGAGTACACACTTTGTAGCACTTGTAATGTGTGTATACTATGAAATAAAAATACGAGCGATTTATGCAATAAGAATTGTGCTGTGTGAACACCGAAGAAATGTTTGAAGGTAAAAATTGTATAAATCTTTTCGATAAAAATTGCTTCGTTAACTTAGGGCTAAGTTACACTTTCCCCGGGGTGAGGGGAAAATAAGACGAGTACACACTCTATAGCAAAAATAAGAGCGATTTATGCAATTAGAATTGTGCTGTGTGAACACCGAAGAAATTTTTGAAGGAAAAAATTGTATAAATCTTTTCGATAAAAATTGCTTCGTTAAATTAGGACTAAGTTACACTTTTCCCGGAATGAGGGGAATATAAGACGAGTACACACTTCATTGTACTAGCAATTCGTGTTACTCTAATTTTTACATACATATGTGTGTGTATACAAATGTGTGTATACTCTCAAATAAAAATAAGAGCGATTTAAGCAATAAGAATTGTGCTGTGTGCACACCTAAGAAATTTCATGGAAAAAATTTTATTAATATTTTCAAAAAAAAATTGCTTCGTGTAAACCCACAAGTAACCTATACAAAAATTTAATAAAGATCGATTCGCTACACTACATCAAGTAACCCAAAATCTTTTAACTTTGACTTGTAGGGTGCTGGCAACAAAACATTAGTAATATTTCTTTGATTTACATCATCAGTTTAAACAAAGTAACAACAATCTCCTTAACAATTGCCCATAAATATGCTGTTGTTGTTTTTTCTTTTTTCTTTTGGCCTATAATCTTACTTACTAACAATTCAACTAAATTCAAACATCTTTTTAACAAACATACATTTCGCCAGTGATTGAAAAACAAAACAAAGCCAAGTAAAGGAAGGTGACAAATCTTGTACAACACCTGCAACTTACAACGAATAAAGTATCGGGCCACTTCAGCTTAGAGCTACAATCAGTTTTGATCATAGTGGCAGCCACATATAAACCCCGAAAAAGAACGTAAGTGTGCAAAAAAACAAAACAAAACATACATACACTCTATATATAGTATAAAATTACATTTACAAAGTAACAGTTCGTATGTTTAAACTCAAGTGTACATAGTGTAGTGCCTTGGATCCGTTTTTGTACAAACTGTTTGTGTGATATGACAATAGTACTTTTTGTTGTCGTTGATATTTTTTTTTTTTTTGTTAATTTTGGATTGTATTTTCAACTTTAGTACTTAATATGGTGTCAACATTATACAGCATCCTAAATAAATACAAGTGTTTTAGACTTTCAAGCCAGCGTTGTAAATGAATTAACTGGATTCAATTCAAAGATTTTTATACCACTCTTCCTAGAGATTGTTGGGCAGTTCCAACAAAAGAATCGGACAAGCTGACTTAATAAATTGATTTGTCATAAAAATTATTTTGTTGTGAAACCGATCGATCCTACAATAACGACTTTATAACCAATTACACAAATCGTAAAATATAAACTAGAAACTAGAAACTCGCTAGCCGAGCCGATCAACTGCTATCTACAAAAGTCAAGTTATCTAAAAACGGTAACTCAATTGTTTATTTACCGTTTAACGACTTGTCTTCCAACTTTGGGAACGGACAATTATCCTAAATTGTCCTAAAAACCTTTTATTACTGAAAGCACAACATAAACAGATCATAATCAAAGGACATTCAGCTGGAAACAAAATACACAATTCGGAACATGGAAAGAAGTAACATTCCTAGATTCATCTAAACTGACCCAAATAAACAGAGAATTCGTTACCTATAATTTTACTACTACCTTTAGGATTGTGTGAAACAAGAACCTTTAAAAACATCACATTTTAATACTCTGCCAAAGCAGTTAATCAACTTAGAAATACAAAAATCGGAACATGGAAAGTATTAACATTCTTAGATGTATCCAAACTGTCCCAAGTACACAGAGAATCCGTCACCGATAACCTACTGCTTTTAGGACTGTGCGAAACATGAAACTTCGAAAACATCATATTTTAATGGTCTGCCAAACCATCCAATCAACCTTGATCTATTATAGTTGGTATACTACCATCTATGGAATCCCGTAATGCAATTATCAACTAGAAACCATGTGGTGGTAGACTAGGACAAGAAACTTTAGAGTTTTGTCGTCAATATAGCGTGTCCATATAATTAATCATATGGGAGAGTTTAAAGCTCAATTAAGCGCAGATAACACGGGCAGATAATTGGTAATTGGACGGAGAATATTTCGACTATTAAGTCAAGAATTTGAGAATTTTGAGATCCGATTGGCTTTCTATAGACTTTATCTTTAACATAGCCCTACAAATAGTAATCTAATAGCAATAATTCTAAATCGCATGTTTGAATTTCGGGAAAATTTGGTTCGTAACAACTTCATTATTTTGGTGACTTTGTGATATGTTGCAGAGTCTTAATGTATCTTAGCATAAATAAAACTCCTTGGCCGGATAGTATACCAGCACTGGTCTTGAAGCAGTGCTCTCCAACGCTAGCTAGTCTATTAGCTAACCTTTTCAGCACCTTATATTAAGGTTGTTAATGTAACGCCGATTCCCAAACTAGGAGAGGCTACCAACCCTGATAATTATCGGTCAATAGCAATTTGCTTTGCACTTTCTAAAGTTATGGAAAGTATGGTAAATTACCCATCATCTTACGAAATATTTGGAGTCCAACAATTTACTATGCGTATGGCTTTCGTAGGAGACGCTCTACAAGAGACTTGCTAGACATTCTATTAGAAAAATGACTTCGTTTGTGCGAAAGTAAAATGATGGCCTTAGATATTCCCAAGACGTTCAATAAACATGTTCTTTTATCGAAACTTAATGATTTTGGTGTCGCTGATAACTCGATTAATATTGGGTGTCCTAGATGGGATCTCATCAGACAAGTTCAAGATTGATTTTTTTCTTATATTTCTGAATGACCTTCTACGTCAAACTTTTTATTTGCAAATGATAGCAACATTTGTCATTCATATTTATTCAACCATAGACCAAACTCCTTGGAGATTGGGGAAACGAGACAAAACATGAATGATACCCTCAACCAAGATCTTGTGACAATCTCCGAATGGGGTTTGTGCGAATAGAGTCGCTTTTAATGCATGTAAGACTCAATGTTGTATGTTAACACACAAACGTACGACAGATCACGTTGCTTTATCTGTTTTTATGGTCGGTGTAAAGCGGTTTAGGAAATACTTTACTCCATCTGATATTCTTACTATTTATACCAACTATATTTGGCCGAGAATAAAATACAACTCTCACGTATGGCCCGGTGCTTCGAAGTCTGTTTTGGCGTTACTCGACTGACTGACTTATTATCTTACTTACTTAACCGTCTGACTGTAAGTGACAGTATATTATACAACTGTATTGATTCACTGAAGCATCGCCGCAATGTAGGTTGTGCTTCGCTGTTCTATTGACACTTTAATGGAATGTGTTCTGCTGAAATTAGGGAACTTGATCGCGAAACTCGTTTGCGTAATACACTTTTTTCAGTCAGGGCTCATCCATTCATGGTCGTCTGGATAGTGGATTGCACAACACATTACAGGTAGAATTCATTATTTAGCCGTACTGTTGCTATGTGGAATAATCTTCCTGCAGAAGTTTTCCCTGTCACTTTTAATATAGGAAAATTCAAATCTCACAAACTCTGATTATTTTTCTCTCTCTTACCTATAATTTTTCTATTTTCCTAGTTTCAAAACATTGCATGAGTAAGAGTCATCCCCTGAGTGCATTGTAATATTTGTCAACGCTTCTATAACTGATACGTGAAAATATCAAAACTTTCATGTTACTCCACTATGTCTCCGGTGAAACAAAAAGTGAAAACATTAAGCATTTCTTTGGCGCTCTTTCCCCAACTTAAATTTTTGAAGTTTTGTTAGGCAACTTCAAAAAATTCACTCTTTTAAAGCTCTTCAAACTCAATTAAATCACAAATTTTATATAAAATATACTATATATATAAATATTTAACAAAGAACACTGCAGCAACAAAAACATATACAACATACGAGTATAAAATAAACTTAAAATAACTAAAACATGGTGATGACAACAACTGCAACATGTGCATTTAAGCATCTGGCATGACGTTTATGATTTCGGCACATGTGCGTAGTACGAGTAATTGTTTGTATGTAACTTGTCTATACAAATAAATGTTTTAATGCTGTTGTTAGCGATGTCGTTGTTGTTGCTGGTGTTGTTGTTGCTGTTGTTAAAACACATCAGCAAATCAAACAACAAATAGTTGTTGTTACCTTATGGAGTTTTAAAGTTGTTCATTTGGTGGTTGCTGTTATTTTAATGTTAAACATAGAAATCACTGCGTTTAAAGTTATATTTCTTTTTTTTGTTTGGTTTGCTTGCTGTCTGTTTTTACTTATTCCTCAAATGCGTTTAAATATCGGTTACAATTAATGTCTGTTGGTTTTGGTCTTTTTTTTTTTTTTTGTGCTTCTGTGAATTCTACATGTTGCCCATATGGTTGGTGGTTTTTTTTTTTTTGCCACAAATGTGGCAACATCGACTGCGTAATGACACCCGCCCATATAAGGTCGTCAAGACCTACTAAAAACATTTAATCGTACAAACAATAAAGTCGTACATGTAACATGACGTACATGACGCACTTACCAAAAAACGACAAACAACTGACATGCTCACAAAATTGTACATAATTCATTCCTCGCCACCAAAAATAGATATACTGCTGCAACAACGACAACAACATTATAAACACTAACGCATTTTACAGAAACCAAAAAAAAAAAAAAAAAACAGATAAAAAATAAACAGCAATAACAACAAATGTTTAATTTCGCCTTTTAGAGGAAAAGACGACGATGGCGACGCATTGCAACAAACTAACTAAAGATATTATTTCGTACTTAGTTCATGCCAGTAAGAGGGAAGTTTAATAACTAGGACACACAGTTTTTAGTTGCTGGAACAAAGTATTTGAGCAATCAGTATACCAGCTTCGTTTTATTCCCTTACCCATCTGCATTTAAGAGAGCCAGCCGTCTTGTAAGAACTTTTTTTTTTGCCAACAGGTAGGGACTTATTTGAATACCATAAAAGTTTTGACTTTAAACTTGTAGACATATCGGGAGCACAAGCTGTGACAATTGTTATAATGAATTAAATTTTGCGCAAAAATTTATTAGAAAAATAGCAAAATAGCAACGATTTTAATAGAAAGTCACATTTCACGCTATCTAAAAAGTTTCCTTCAGCTAAATACTCCATCAGTTTAAAACCTAACCCATGGTAATTAACAGTAGGCTCATAAGTAACAGTAGGCTCATAAACAAAAAATCCCAATTCAAAATTTTGTCACTAATTAATTTGATTCCTTAACTCTTTCAAATCCTAACTGCAACACATTTTGTTAACGAATAATTATTGTCTAATAATGGAAATTAATTCGAAATTCATCAGAGAACACAATTTTATAAACAGGAAAACACAATAAGTAATAGAAAAGAAATCATAATAGACCACTTTGACCTTATAACCTAATCCAACCTTAAATGAAGATGACTGTAGTGATGAATATGTTAAAGAAAGTGATATTGAGTATTATTAAAATGTATAGTACATACAGTGGGAAGCAAAACAGGCCAGATGGTTTTTGTTTTGCAATTTTAAATTCTATCTATCTATCATAAAGTAACGTGTTTTATTTAGGACAAACCACACAAACAATTTTATTTTTTTTTTAAATAAAGATTTTTTTAATTCACAAACACAAATCACGAAGCTTTTTGGCTTATCTGCAGAAAACGCTTAGAGTCTTTGGTGGGAATCGAACCCGCAATCCTCTGACTGAAAGTCCGGCACACTATCGCCTAGTCTATCGGGGCACCATTATTTTAATTGATGCTGCAGCTTCAAGCAAATCTGTGCTAAAAATAAGGTTACTACTTAAGGTGTAACCATACCTTAAGTAGTTAAAGAAATTTGTACTTATACTGTTTTATTGTTTTGAAAGAACTTACATTCTGCCCTCAAACGCTACTGGGAAACATGGTGTTGCACAAATCGTGAAATTTTTTTCAACTGAGTAAGGATTTTCTTACAACACTAAAATTATATTGAAATAAATCGTTCGCCCACTATTGTCAAGCCTTCACGTAAGGTTATCAAGGAGAGTGTTCTGCATAAGGTCACCGGCAATGGTAGCGAAATAAAAACGCTATGTCCGACGTGCTCAAGTCCGACATTTTTATGTATTGTAAGCAGCGCTGCCAACTTTGACGATTTATCGTCATTTTGGCGATTTTTTAAATCAAATTTATTAAAATGACGATTGACGATTTTTCATTTTTCCCGTGAACAAAAATGACGATTTTTTAAAAGCAAAACATATGGTAACCTTTTTCCCAAAATTAAAATTTTGTAAGTCCCCTTTTGCAATGTAGAAATTGAAAGGCAGACAGACGAAGTTTGTTGGCGAGGGGTTGAAGAGTGTGTAGTACACGACTATCTGTACTGGACATTTTTTTGTAGAAGAGTATTTGTTTTAATAACGCAGGCATATTTTTAAATGAGGATGAAGTGTATCTTGGCATTTACGTGAAGGAGAACCAATCTAGTTTAAATATTGTAATAGTTTAAATATTATAATTGGCCAAACATTTTCTAAATTTATTAAAAGGTTTCTAATTTAAAGAGAGTCAATAATGCAAAGGCCTTCCCAATTTTAATACAATTTGCTTCGAGTTTAATGGCACTACCACATTCGTCGGCCCACGTTGAAAGAATTTTTAATATTGTAAATTTAAATAAAAGAAAAACCAGAAATGCTTTGGATTCTTCAACATTACAAAGAAAATTGTTTTCAAAAGATTATCTTAATTTATATAATTCTCAGTGTTTTAAATTAGCAATTAAAAATGAATTATTAAAAAATTGTCCCACAGAAATGTACCAGAGTAAAGTCACATAATACCAAAATTAAATTAATTATTTTTTTTTTTAATAATAACTTTATTTACATGTAAATAAAATAAAAATATTTAAAAAGTTAATAAAAAAAAATGTTTTTGGTATTTTTAACGTATTTTTTGTCTTGACGATTTTTTTCTTTTTAACTTGACGATTTTGACGATTTTTTTTAAAAAATTGACGATTTCTCCAACAAAAAAAGTTGGCAGCACTGATTGTAAGATCATTAAAGACCGAATACAATTGTGAAAAATTCTCTGTAAAGTCTATAAATTGTTGCCAGGCAATTTTAAAATTACCTGTCAAAGTGATGGTTTATATTTGCTTTACAAGATTTACAGGTTTGTTGAGCCTGAGAGAGTTTCATACGTGATGCTTTTGATTTGCATATTAAATGTCGCAAAACACTGAGAAACAAGAGTACCGATGCGGAAAAAGGAAAGCATTAAACATTTTGGTGCAGACTATATGTCGGAAGAAATCGGTAAGAAGAAAAGGTCTTTAATAAGTTTTGGTGTCCTGTAAACAGCTTTGCTTTCGAGTTATAATGTACAAAATCGTGCAATTCGCAGAACAGCAATTTGTCAATTATTCGTTATGGAATTTATCATATTTTATAAATATCTCTATATAGAGAAAGTGGGCCATAATTTGTTCATATTCCTTTTAATTAAATTGATATTATAATGATTTATTTAGTAAATAAATATGATAACTAACCCTCTACTAATGTCCAAAGAAACTGTACGAGTATACTGTAACCAAATTAACAGCCATGTCACAGAACTCAATTCCGATCGAATGTGGTTTTGATTCCGTAAATTGAGTCTTTAGAAAACGAAAAACAATTTTTTTTTTGGTATGAAACCACTTTAGATTTCTAAAGTGGAATTGTTGTTTTTTATGGTTTTATGCTGAAAAAAAAAACGCATACTACTACTTTATAATGAAAATTAAATAATTAATTTTATCATTTCATCGTTTTTTTTTTTAGTTCTCTCATTGATACTTCTATTAAATATTAAAAATTTCAAAGTTAGTGTCAACAACAAGAAAACTTTGTGTCAAAAAATTACAAAAATTAAAAATATTTACACAGCACTGGAATATGAGAGAGGAATTTCTTCTTCGTAGCTTTACAACTGCGTTTTGATGTGTTTGTTCATTTAAAATAGCAACAATTGAAATTCTGGGCATTTTTAGAAAATTTTGTTGGCTTTAGAAAAGAAAAGAAAACTTTGTGTCAAAAAATTACAAAAATTAAAAATATTTACACAGCACTGGAATATGAGAGAGGAATTTCTTCTTCATAGCTTTTCAACTGCGTTTTGATGTGTTTGTTCATTTAAAACAGCAACAATTGAAATTCTGGGCATTTTTAGAAAATTTTGTTGGCTTTAGAAAAGAAAAGAAAACTTTGTGTCAAAAAATTACAAAAATTAAAAATATTTACACAGCACTGGAATATGAGAGAGGAATTTCTTCTTCATAGCTTTTCAACTGCGTTTTGATGTGTTTGTTCATTTAAAACAGCAACAATTGAAATTCTGGGCATTTTTAGAAAATTTTGTTGGCTTTAGAAAAGAAAAGAAAACTTTGTGTCAAAAAATTACAAAAATTAAAAATATTTACACAGCACTGGAATATGAGAGAGGAATTTCTTCTTCGTAGCTTTTCAACTGCGTTTTGATGTGTTTGTTCATTTAAAACAGCAACAATTGAAATTCTGGGCATTTTTAGAAAATTTTGTTGGCTTTAAAATTTCTTTGTTAGCGTTTTTTTTTTTTTTTTTTGTTCGCTTTTGTTACACTTTTTATTACAAAAAAACTAATGTTTTTTTGTTTTTAGGTTAAAAATCGATATTTAAATTTTTTTTGGCAATAAACAAAATCGGTCGTAATCTAGAGAACGCAAAGTAAAAACGATCGATTTGCAAATACGGAATTAAAACCATTCCGATCGAATTTTGTGACATGCCCGTAAATTTTAAAAATCTATCTATCCCTGGCACATTTTCTTTTCAATTTCATTTAAATGTAAAAATACTCAAAATCAGTAAAACAAATAAAACAAGTTATTATACCCTTATTTAGGAATATGAAACTATTTTACGTAATAAAAATCGTGCAACAGACTCGGAAGACGAAACCAAAGTCGATTCCTCATTTGTAGCCAAATCATGTTTTGATGATGGCAGTAAACGTAAATTAACACTATTTGCCATCAACAACAACAACATTGTTGTTAATTATTGATTTTTATATTAAATAAATATTAATAATTTTGTATGCAGTTAGCTTCAACTTAAATTTAAATAAAATAATGTATCCATGGTATTTTAAAGACGCACACTTGCTGTTTAAAAAAATTTACGTGTTTAAAGTTTTGCCATGTGCAGCAGCACAACTGGCTACAGTAACCAAATGAAAAAAGAATTCAGTAAGAGAGAGATAGATTTTTATTTAAACAACATGGTAGTTTAGTATGTTAAATGTCAATTTTATGTCAAATGTTTAAAAATTTTGTTATACCTTTATTTGCTGAATACTACAGAACTGCTGTAGCTGAAACAAAAAGCAGCAACTAACAAACTTGTAGTTGTTAAAATTAAATAAATGGAAAATTAAAACAAGCAACAACTTGGCCAATGATACAACGCAAAAGTGTAAGAGTGAAAAAACTGAAAAACTAAATTGAACACTTTTCAGCGAAATGTAGTTGTTAAAAATAAATGACATTTTTAGGCATGCAACAAACACGCTGTTGTTAAAGAGGTACAAAAAATTGTTTAAGTCAAATACTAAATTTTTGTTATTTTTTTTTTTAATCTGAACTTAAACCACCTCTGTCACAATGAACAGCAATTAAAATTTTGTGTGAAGAAAGAAAAACTCGCTGTGAACGCAAATGTTTAGTAAAAACAAAAACCGATACATATACTCATTTTAAGTCATTCAAATGAAAAAAGGGCCTCAATCTGTGATCACTGACTAAATATCGATTTTTCATATAAAAAATTCAAAAAATCTTAAATCCTTCATAACTCCGCAAATAAGAGTTTAAATGAGAAAAGGGCCTCAATCTGTGATCACTCATATTTCTCACTTGAAATCGATTTTTAATATAAAAACTCAAAAAATCTTAAATCCTTCATAACTTTGTAAATAGCCGTTCATATGCCCTCAAGTCGTATATTTAAGATATTAACGACTTCCTATAACAGATAACCAAATCAAATTTTAAAAAATCTTGTTTTGATTTGATTGGCCTCCCCGATCATGTGATTTTTTAGCAATAGCTTAATTTTTGCTACAGCCTTAAAACTTGAAATCCGTGACTTGATTAACGAAATATACCCGCCATTTTGCCAAAATGAGATTGAAAATTTAAATAAAATGATCGACATTTATAGGCGTATTCATGGTGGACAGCTATGCGATATCATTTATTATTTATAGTCATTTTAATACAATAAATATATTTCAATTATTTTCAAGTAAATTCTTTAATGTATTTAAAAAAAATTCCAGCTTTGATTAAAAAAGTTTATAAATTCTACGAAATTTATTTATTATAAACATCTGGTATTCATGCCGTGTATAACAATCATTATAAGCTATTTATAAAACTTAAAATTTATCTATTTCAATCAATGCAAATCATTTCCTTTGGATTTGATTGTCACTATAGCTGTTAAATGGGTGGTATTACTGGTTACGTATGGGGAAATCTATTCAATTGTTTATTTTTTTTTTTTATAATGATTTTTTCTTTTAATTTCTGGTATAAAAATCATTTAATATGCAAATATATTTGAAGATGCGCCTTTTTTCTAATGGAAAATTTATGCAAATATGTAAATTTAATTAGTAGTAGCAAATAAAATAGTAAAAGTTTTCAAGAGCTCAACGAATTTTGAAATAGCTACATCATGATCATGCCTGCATTAAAATTGAAGGAAGTCTTGTCAATGTATGTACATACATATGAGAATGTAATGAAGTGTCATGCGGTTGGTTATTCGAAAAGGTTAACAGCCTTAAAATTTTAACAAGTTTAGCTGCCGTTACCGTTACTAAGCTACCGTTAGTCCTTAAACAACCGTTCAAGTCAAGTACCGTTACTGCTAAATTACCACTGACTCCTGTCAAACCCTCCCTACAATGTAACTACCGTTGCCACTAAGCTAACGTTAAGGAAATAACTACAATTAGCGGTAACGGTATCTACGATTAAAACGGTAACGGTAATTAGAGTTATTTTACTAATATTTGAAAGGATTTAGTAGAAGAAACATTGGCTTGGCGCTAGCGATAGCCAACCTTGAATAAACTTTGAGTTTACTGAAGTCTACAATTAATTTGTATAAGCTTATCTTACTTTACCGAAATAACAGCAAATATCATTACCGTTAAAATATCGTTACCGAAATAGTAATCCAAATTAAATTGTAAATTGAATTTTTAAATTTTACTATTTATATTAAAACTATTCTAACATCAATATGATATAGAGTTTTGACTAGGGATTTTGACTAAAGATTTATTGCGATATATGTACATACATATGTATGTATGTACTTTTGTCAAAATAAGTTTTGCATTTGTTGTAGTTTTAAATATTTTTTTTTTTTTTCAAAATGTTACAAATCATTTATCGAAATAGACTTTAGCTATTGCTTGAAATTAGTCTTTCTGTAGTATATTAAAATTGCTTACATCAAATGACTTGTGTAATAGCATTGTAAATTAATTGTATTCAATGTTTAACAACGAAATAGCACCTGATATTATAGTGTAATGTATTGGAATTATATATGAGACATTTCAATAAACATACTTACTACTTTACAGAGATGATAAAGTATTAAATCATAAAAACAAGTCTACAGCAGCCATATAATGGAACTGACCTAGTACGGGTAACAAAACTTTAATATAGTTTCATGTATTCATCAGGTTTTAAAGTTCGGTTTTCTTTGAAAGATAATTCAAAGAAGCTGCCATGTTTCCCAGGAATGCGGTTGGATTTTCATTGTTGTTATTGGTGTTACTTTAGGTATATGCCTTTAAGTTCATTAATCATACAAAAGATCTTCGGTTCTCAGCATCAACATGACAGGAAGACTTGTTTCTAGTGTGCTTCGACGATATATATATATAAATAATTGCCTCTTATACTCGCAAGAAGCCGAACGTATACGGAATTTATTTATATGGAACTGATCACAGATTGAGATTGATACAAACTTCTATAAGAAAATCGGTTTTGGATCGGAAATAGAAGTGACCATATTAAGCAGTATTTAACGAGGTATAAATGTTAAAGAAACCCAAGCAAAAGTGTAGATGGCACAATTAATTGCCTCAAGATGATCACATTTTGGCTGACACAAATCGTAGATGTGAAAGACCCGCATTTAGAAAGACAACCAGACTCTATTCCCAACCTTGATTGTCCGAATCATCTCATCTTGAATTCATACATTCAAATTTACACTGATTGCTAACATGTTGAAATGTTTGTACATCATTTATCATTTATTTGTTTATTTCATAAATTTTCCTTTATATTTAACATAAGACCAAACTAATTTATTTATGTTTCTGCAGAAAAACATTTAATTATTTGCTTAAACTGCCTGTTTAAGTGAGTGAATGTGTGTTATTTCGTCACAATTTTCCATAATTAAATATTTCGTTGTAAATAACAGAAAAAAACGTTAGCTGAATATTTAATTATTACGGGAGTATAATTATTTACAAGCAAACTTTATTTTGTTTACAACTATTTATGAATGTAACAAATAATTTACATGTGAACATGACTCTTTGTAATAAGTATTTGAAATTTCAATAATTAATAAAATTGAAATTATGAATTAATTTGCTATTTATAAAATGGTAATATTCGTTTGTACATACCTGTAGTAATGCTAGAAGAATCTGAAATTAAAAAAGAAAATTACAAAATGAGAAAAAACATTTTCACTATCTAACATTTTATTCTAATTATAAAAGATTTATATCTGTAAAATTTTTTTTGAAATGAGCAACATATATTTCCTTGTAAATGCATTGTTTAATTTATTTGCAGATCGTGTTTTTACAATAAAGCCATACATCAATGTATTGACTTAACTTTAATTCGACTTCATTCACCAACAGTCTGTGTTCACACGTGGCAAGCTTTTTTTTTTTTTGACTTACTTTGGCGTTTACGCAATGCAAATTTTATCGTGTATCTCTCGCTAATTATTACGAAAGTTATCAAAAAACTTCTTTCTTGTGAACTCAAATGTGCGCCATTTGTCAGCATCTTCAAATTGTCGCAGCTGTGTAAAGAATTTGGAAGAAAAAATTTGTGAGAAAATAAGATCTAACTTCTTCTTGTTTCTGAAGAAGTTAAGTTAAATTTAGGATCTCAAACTGTTGTTTTCAGGAAATTCAAATGGATTAAAGAAGCATAACGCTTTGGCGTTGGATTTCTGTTCTTAAACCTGCCAAAAAACTAAAATATTGAATGTAATCCACATACTAATTGAATAATTTTCATCATGTTACGATCATGTGTAATATGGTGTTCACACATGCATTTTTAATTGAGTCAATTATTGGTTAATTAAAAAGTGTTCACATATGCTCAATATTGCTAATTTAATTAGCGTTTGACAGCAGCTGACAAAAAAGAATACATTTACAGTGCACTCGGGAAAACGTCAACGCTCGTCTACGTCAACATCCCAAAATCTCAACCCTTTTCTTACATTACCTACTCTAAAATTTTATGAAATAAATAGAGAGAAGTCTCTCTTCCAAGTGTTGGAAAGAAAAAAACAGCAGAAAAAAATAACAGATTTTTTTTAAAACGTCAACACCCGCGGTTGTATTTAGTTGACGTTTTGCCGAGTGCACTGTATTTGGTTCTAATATTATAATTTTCAGCCTAAAAATATTCTTTATTAATTTAAAATCGAAACAACTGCCATTTTAGTTATTACTAGTCACAGGGTTGTATTTTTAATTTTAACAATTATTAGAACAATTAACTCTTAATGAAGCAATTATCTGAATTGAAATTTTGTATGGATAATTGAATTCAATTAGGCGTTAATTAAAAAATGTCAATTAAAAATGCATGTGTGAACACCATATAAGAAAAATGTTAGCTAAGTCTCGGATAATGCTGACAAACTAGAATTTTCCATAGCCAAGATATTAGGATTCTTCTGGGCGATTGCAAAGCCCAACTTGACTGTGGTTTATTCCCAAATAAGAATCTGGCAATAAGAGGCACACTGTTTTTGCATAAGAATATACACTTCTAGCCATAGTACCGGCAACCAAATAAATCGCATAGACAATAGGATCTTTGAGGAATATAAGATACAAACGTAGAGGAGATACTATATAAAGTATCAAACATCAATTTATATGAAAGAACTAAAAAATATAACAGCCTGCGATATGCAAGCAAAAACAGTATTGAATTCAAAAGAACATAGCTAGAGATTTATTTCTAAAAAATGCGGAAATAACCATTGGCTTTAGTGTAAAGAAAAAAAGAGTAGATTTAAGAATACACCTGATACAATGTAGGAAAGATATAAAAAAAAGTTCAGCACAGTTCAGGGAGCATCTTTTGTACAAAATA
This sequence comes from Bellardia bayeri, assembly GCA_950370525.1. Taxonomy (NCBI): domain Eukaryota; kingdom Metazoa; phylum Arthropoda; class Insecta; order Diptera; family Calliphoridae; genus Bellardia; species Bellardia bayeri. The sequence goes on from OX493267.1 coordinate 76,325,322, forward strand.
TAAGTAAAAATAATGTACATACTCTTAAATTGATCACAAACGTAAGAAAAGTAAACTAGATTTACTCTAACATTGAAGAGGTTTGGATGCCGCCTTTCACTTTCTGGAAAAATTGTCTAACTTTTAATGCTCTGTTTTAGTATTTAATTAATTGTACCAACAAAGGCATCCTGGCCTCTTCAGGATTACTACAATTTATTAGACCAAGATAAACTGCTGCCAAAAATCGGACTAAAGATATACGTAAAATAATAAAACAGATTACAAACACAACATTGAATATTACAATGTCGTTGAAGAGTGGGGAAGGCATACTAACCCCTTCTGTACAGCACTACGCTAATATGATTTCAATTATTCTACATCCCTTCTAAAGAAAGGAACAAGTCGGTTTTATCATCTAACATGGTTATGTATAGATTACGAATGTGATCATTCACATCTCTATATTAGTTGATAAGAGGAACAAATGCCGCAAAATGTACCATTGCGCAACATCAACTGCCATATAACACCTCGCAATAGGATAGGAATAGGATGCGTTCTCTAACCTTATTAATAAATATTGTATTGGATAATATACTAGACTACGTCTAAATTCTTAACTTACTGAAAGCAGTCTAAGACTAACTAGAACGAGGCCTCGCTAGTCTTTAGATACGGTCACATAAAAAGACGTAACCACTAAATAAAAAATATTTAAACTCGTTTATTTAGGACAAGACACAAAAACATTAGTTTTTTTTATTTGTTCCTGTTTGATGTTGCATAATCTTTGTAAGAGTAAACAACGTCAAACAAATTTGTGCTAAAACAAGTGCTTACGTTTTTTTTTTTTTTTTTTTTTTTTTTTTTTTTTTTTTTTTTTTGGAGTAAATATTTGCCAAATGTGACCGTACCTTTAGTCTTAGTCACGTCGTAGTTAGCCGACGTGAGCTGACAAATTCAACTTATCGGATTGTATACATCGTTAGCCGACCGAGAGCCGAATCATTTATCTAATCGGACTGTTCTTCCTAACTAATTGTAACCGATGCATTGATTTTGTCGGATTGTTTACATTCCTCAGTAAAGGAAAAAGCAATTTTATCAAAACATAATTCTATTAACGTCTTGATCGTATACTGAAGCTAAAAGATCTCTTTGTTACGGTAGATTTCGGAGGAAGCAAACCTCTGCAAAACCTGGCCAGACACAATATTAAATAAAATTGGCAAAACAAAACCTCTGAACCAAAATCTCTAAATCAGTATGTCTATGAATAGGTCCTTTACTCTATGCGGCGAAAAACTCAAACCAATATCCCGTTTTTACGTCAGTCAGGATTATTAACTCCAGTAATGGGGATTCAAGTGAAAATATAGAATTGGGTGTAAGTAAGGTAAAAACCGTCTTCAGAATTCTCTGTTCGGTTTGACAAACCATATTCAGAGACAAACATAAAAATAATTAACCAAGCAGCGAATTGCAAACAATTCCAGCTTTTGTGAAACATGTACATATATACTGGCTAATATCGTCACACATAGTCAGTTGTAGGTAGGATTCGTACAGAAATATAACATGTTGATTGGAATACACCCTCCATAAAAGATTGAAAACTTGAAGATGTTTCCCTATTTAGCTATTATGAACAACAAATTAAGATAATAGTCCTCACATCATGAAGAACCAAAATTCACATTGTCTGGAATGTACCAACCAACTCGTCATAGAAACACCCTGAAAGAATACCAAACGAAATGATAGAGAGATGCCAGCAAGCCCCACGTAGAAGTGAAGCTAGATAGGTTGTGCTTTATACATACATATGTATGTATGTACATATATTTTAACGCTACAACAAGAAATTCTATAGAATGGAATCTATAATGCAACTCTAGAAGAATCAGTTACATTTATCTTCGTTATCAAAAGTATAGTAAAAAGTACCAAGTATAACCAGGTTTTATTTCAAGATATATTAAATACTTTAAATACAATATTAAATAATATGTATCATGTTAGTATGTAAAACCAAGCAAAGATTTAACCGACAGAATATGCAAAAACATTTTCAGATCTTCACTTGACTGATTATCATTTTGCTTTCCTTCCTTTTTCCAAAAGAAAATTTTCCAAATACATAATTTAAGACCCAATCTTCCCAATAAGTCTCCAATGTAATTGCCACCGACAATATGGGTGGTGCGATGATAAATATTTATGTACATATGTACTATACGTACTCGTATGCTGGTGTGTTTGTTATTATGACGGTGGGCCCTGCCAATTTGCGGTACATAACTAACGATTGCAATACTTTTTCAGTTGTACGCTGGTTTATGGCCTTTCATTTGAATACAAAAATATGTATGTATTTTATTTCAATATGTTGGTTTCTTCCTTTACGATTTCAATGCAATCTTATCGTTTGGTTGGCTGACTACGACTTCAGCTTCATCACTTTCCAAAAAATATAAAAGAAATACATATATGTTATAACTTGTGTATGAATGTAAAAATGCAATAAATGATTTCCGCAGTTCTCAGGCAAACAAACATGTGTGTGGCAGTGTGGTGGCGGAGCTTGCTGCCTAGAGGTGCTGCCTCAGCCATCAACTACATCATCATCATAATGATGATGATCGCCATGATCAACATACATATTTACATTTGTATGTTGGTGCTAAGTAGTAATATTTGTTGCTTCTGTTGCTGTAGCTGTGGCTGATGTTGATTTTTGATTGCTGGCTGTTGATCGTTGTTTTGCGCCAAAAACTTTTGAATTCAAATTGAACACGTGCGTCCGGTTGTTGCTTGAATTTATTTATGTTTTATAAGTCAGAAAACTCTTTTTTTTTTGTAGTTGTTGTTGTTTATTTTCTATATGCACATTTTGTTTTTTTTTTTTCATTTATTTATTCTCGCATTTATTTATTTGTCTGCATTTAAATTATTCACCATTCACATTTAAATCATACGCGAGGCGAGTGCATTTGCCTAGATAATGTATTCCGAAATTCTTGCATGTTTTGTATTTAAAAAGAATCTGCTTCGTTCTCTTCATTTTGGCGGATGCATTTAACTACTGTTTTAAATTATGTTTAAATTTGTCGAAATTAAAAACAATAATTCATATTCATACCCGTCAGATGATCAAATGCAGAAGATACAACAGAATATTTTACTTTGATGTCAGACAATTAAGACGGATGACTAATGCCAGATGTGTGTGATACTCTGCACCCACAGCTTCAATGTTCTTCTATAGCATTTACTAATTGAGGTAATCACAAGTGTTATTAGACTTTTGTTAATATATGTATGTAGTTGTGGGGTTTGTAAATGCAAGTTAGAGAGATGGCTCCAAGAACAGTATATTTTGAAATAAAACTGTAATTCCTATATTGTAGCTTGGTGAAAGCATGTGACCGAGAAACAAATTATATTAAAAATGTTATCCTTAACCAGGTTTCACCCAGCATCTTAGCCATCTGATGCCATTCATTGGTGCTGAGAATATTGTTTAAGGAGAGGAGCATACATGAGAAATTTTATTAAGTCTGTTCTAGCATTCTTTTCTTCCAGCTGAACTGGACGGTCCTTCACTGCGATTTCTTCATTGCCTTGCAAAGAACATAGAATTGATAACTGAAAATATAGTTTAAGGAAAGGGAAATAGAGGGAATATTTTCTTTTCTTTCATTCCATCATTCTGCCAGCCTTGCAAAGAACATAAAATTGATTACTCTTCGTACATGACTGCATGGATCAAATAGCTTGGATAGCTTGAGCTATCTAATCTCCGCCATCCATAATTTAGTCAATAATCGAAACGAAGAACACATCTAACAAGCCATTACTGAATTAACCTTGTTAGTCGCCTTGGACCTGACTACATCATTCTACCCTTCCGAGCTCAGCCATTGACCACTTGTCCCTGGTCGCCTTCTTATCCCTGGTTCTGTTGCAGCAACAGCACCTAGTGATGTATTTGGTTGTCCAAAATTTTCACTAGCACAAATATCAGTTGTTTAACTCATACTGGGGTGTCATAGAAATCAATATTGTCAGAATTGGTTTTAAAACCGACAAGACAAAATGATTTGGTGCCATAGGGCACACGTTCAATAAATATCGTGATACTAGAAATATCTCGTGATACTAGAAATATCTCGATATTTATTCAACGTACAACACTGTTGTGAACTTGCTCCAATAAAATATGGATTTGTTTATTTCACTGTCCCGTTCGCTAGCAGTGGCTGTCGATATTTGTTCATGTTTGTGGCAATTTCGTACGGTGACACGAATTCGACAGATCTAATTTTTAATTATTCTGCTGCATAAATAATGTTGTGTTTTATAGACTTTGAGAGCATCGATCAACTGCGGCATACTGCCTGTGAAAACTTTTCAAGAAAACGTCTGTCGGTGTAAAATCGCACAATCTTGTTGTCCAATTCAAGCCAACTCCTCTGGAAATAACATTCAAATGGCATATGTCCACCTTAATATTGTGTAATTCAAGCCAAAAGAAATTGATTCTGTAGGTTAATTAGGGGTTTGTCGTCGTCCAATATTGTTACAAAAGTGCGCGTTAATGATGATGACGTTTGCATTAACGAATATGTATTTTGATAAAAACAAATGTTTTTTCGTTAGGATGTGCGGCTCATTCAATTTGACACAGATTGACAACATCGACCGCCACTTTAGAGATCCTTACCATTATTTATGTGTGCCAGTTTCCATTCCATTCCCCAAAGAATTCCTACTTTTGGTCTAATATAATGAAGTATTTAAAGTTTTTAATATAACTCTGTTCTCAGTTAATTTGTTAAAGAGATTCGATTTTTAATATCTGTAATACATGTCAACCGATTTCACATGACTTTGAAACCTACGCTTAGAAAGTAAAGTTTATAATATATTTCCTAAAATTAATTTAATTCTTAATAAATTTATTCAAATGTCTAATAAACACATAAACATCATCTGCCTGTACAACACATTAATTTGCCATTAGTAATTTTTCATAACTTTCTCTGTCCAGCTAAACAACATTAACACACAATAAAATTTCAACAACAAACTTGACCTTTTTGTTTCAATTTAGTTTTAGATCGCAAATACATTCAATACTTTGTGTACTTTGATATTTGCCGATTTGTTAATTTAAGTAAATACATATTGACAAATGGGACATACACAAGTGCGGGCATACGTAAAGACACATGACTTTATATGTCTGAAGTCGTTGTATGTAAATTTTATTTAAAATCAAAACACACCCGCCGCCCAGTCAGTTATTAAAAAAAATCAAACAAAGGCAAAAACAGTAAAAAAAATCAACAAACAAAGCAAGTCATTGAGTGGCCGGTGTTGAGAGGCCGGTAAAGGGCGATATAGGGCTTCACTAAAGAGAAATAAAACTAGACTGAAAGTACGACTAAGACTAGAACTAAGGTATGGGTAGACATGGCAAAGATTTACTCAAAAAAAAAAACGTAACCACTTGTTTTAGCAACAAATTTGTTTGACATTGTTTACTCTTACAAGTGTTTTGCAAGATCTAACAGAATCAAAGAAAATAAAATTAAATATTTGTTGTGTTTCTTAAAATAAACGCAGTTTTTTTTTTAAATAAACGAAAATTTTATTCAGTGGTTACGTCTTTTTCGGCAAATATTTGCCAAATCTGAACGTACCTTAAAATGCGAAACGAAGCTACCGCATTACATTGATTTACTGCTGATGTGTAAATGATGATCACAAGCAAATAAACTGAAAAATGTTATTATACTGAAATGGTATTACAGAGTCATTCGTATATTACAGAGAACTACGAGCCAACAAACCACTTTTAAACTTCAGAGACGATAATTTATTGTATTTATAAGTGACCAACTTAGGGAGTGAAAACTACGTAGAAAAAAAGACAAACACTTGTTAATGAGGAAAAATAACAAAAAATAAAAAAATTCAATAAATATTTAATTAATTTAAATCAAAAAATATTCAACACTCGCTGTTTAAAGTATTTTTTTTAACTTTCAATTGTTTTTCTCGAATTTTCAACAACGTTCTGTAAACCAAATGTTAATGAAGATGATGATGATGATCGCATCTTAACAATTTGAATTGTTTTGATGATCGACGTGGACGACGACACTGACAACAATAGACTAGACATAGCGAGACAGTAGATATTTGCAGGTGTTCGTTTGATCATCAGCATGACAAGAAAATAAAAGGCGATAAAATTAATTAATTAACATAACAATGCGTGAATGGGGCAAGTGCACACATAGATCGTTTGCCCAAATAGGAAAAATTGAGAGATTTTAAAATGATAAACAGCATTCCAAATAAAAAATAAAAAAAAAAACAATAGTTTCGTAGAAAGTATGACAAATTAAGTTTAGTTGCTTGATTAGATATTTATTTTCAATGAAACATACAAGAGATATTTGTTCTCAGTTAGATTAATTGCGTTCCATAGTTATTTCAAGTCGTTAAAATTTATATATCTCTTATTCAATATTTCATTCCATGTCATTACAGACATTATAAGGTGTTAAGAAGGGGCATTTACATATTTCAATTACATTCTTTCTTTAATTTTCGATTTGTTTTTCAAAAAAAAATTAAAAGTTTTGAGTAAATCATAATAATATGCAATCAGTTTTTGATATCTCTTTAAGCTTAAATAAAAGTGCAACAGCGGCAGAGATTCCTATCACTTCGACATACGCCTTCACTGTTTCTTTAATCGGATTTAAAATGACAACTATTTGTTTAAGTAAAACAACTTATTCATCTGTCATCTCTTGAGATTTAAAATCAATTAAAACCTTTTTATAGGAATTTCTAATTCCAAAAACCGTAGACACATCAAAAAGTGCGTTCGAGTTTAGTAATCCATAATTAATTTTTATTCTTTCACCTTCATTTCTTCAGTATACTTTGTGAATTTGTAAATAATTTGGAAATATTTCTGATCTTTTTCAATTAGTTAGCATCTGTCATTAGATCTCTTTTATTTTCTCTTATTAAAAATGCAAAAAAAAAAACATTGATTTATGTTAAGTGAAGATGTTATATATTTGTGTAGTTATGCCAAAAAAGCAAATAAAAACAATTATATTCACTGGATCTTTTACACAAATACTAATTTTTGAGATTTGTTAATCCCGAAAAATCACGGAATATTTTAAAACAAATTTACGGGATCGGGATTTCGGCATCCGTAGTGTGTATACGATCAAATTAAAATACTAGCGATTTAAGCAATAATAATTATGCTGTATGAACACCGAAGAAATTTACAAAAGTGAAAGATTGTATCAATCTTTTAAATAAAAATTGCTTCGTGTAAATTGAGATTTTTATATTAATAGTCGAAGCCAGATTATAACTGAAAAATGCCTGCCAAATCTTTGATTTGAGGATCATTAAATTTATTCACTTTTGTATATTTATATTTTTGGTGTCGTTTCGCTGCAACATACAATTTTGTTCCTGGCTTGTTTGAGGTCCGTTTCATCAGAGAGATTTAAATACTTCTCTTAAAAAGTTCAAGTTTCATTTTCAGTATTTATTTGTTTCCCTAATAAAGTGTCTTTAATGTGTTTGCTGGTTTACAAGACCATACACACACACACATTTTTTATTTGTTAATGAAAAATCAACGCGCATGCGTAAACACCATTAACAACAAATGTATTTTGTGTGTGTTTAGATGTTGAGAAAGACAAGAGACAACATTATCGACAATAATGAGCGAGTAAAACAAACTATTTGAAAGCGGCTGGATGTAAGCTGGAACTTTATATGGGGCCTTCTCACTTGGGTGCCATTTTAAGTTTGGCTGAGTTCTGAAGTTGAAATTTTTTTTTTGTTTTTTTTTTTTCTTTAGGTTTCTTTTTTTTTGTAAATTACGCTTTTGTTTAAATGGTTAAAATATTGTATTCGTATACCTACATATATACGGGTGATCTCACTTTTTGATTGATTGTGAACACCTGTGTGAGATTTATTGAGTCTTGGTAATGTTAAGTAAGAAATGCTTTTTACTTGTGTTTATCTGTTGTGATTTTGTGTTTTTTTTGGTCTTAAATGCGACTCTTAATAAAGCTGCTTGCTGTAACCCGTTGTTCTGTTTCTTTCTTTCTTTTATTTGGGAAATCAAAAGATGTCTGTAATTTTTTTGTTGGGTGTAATTTCGTGGAATTTTAAAGCATTTTATTATGTATATATTTTACTTTTTTGTTTGTATGTCGATAGAGTGTGGAAACGGTGTAAAGGGTGTTTGAAGTTTATTTTCTGCAAGGCTTAGTTAAATTTAAGTTTTATAATAAACATTTGATTAAAGATTCGTTTTGTAAGATATGATGAAACAAGATTTGTCAGACGAGTTTGAAATGAAGAAACTGAGTTGCAAATTTCTTCTTAAGTTGGGCCACTTACAAATATACCTTTATCTTCCAAAAATCGAATATAAAAATTGCTCGCTTATTCCTACTGCAACTCATTAAGATTTTCTCAGAAGAGTTTGAAATTTAGAAACTGAGTTCCAAATATCTTCTTAATTTGGTTAACTTATATTTGTATTCAGAATGTTAACTTTAGAAATCATCTGAACTAATTATCGTGTATCCTACTGCAGCTCGAAAAGTTGTTGTCCAACGAGGTTGGCAAGAACAAACTGTGTTGAGAATATCATAACCTAATCTTCTTAACTTGTTTCACTTATATTTTTATTCAAAATATCGAGTTTAGAAATCCCATTATCAGTTTACTGCAGTTTTCAACAGCTGATTTCATTAGTCCTTCTTCAAATAGATTTTGTTAAAACAGGTTGAAATGAAGAATCAGAATTGAAAATATCATAGTCCATGTCCATATCTTCTTAATTTATGTCACTTACGAGTATGTATATGCCTTTATTATGTTTATGTCTTTCAAAAATCAAATTTAGAAATCCGTATCGAAGGATTTGATCCAACTAGGTTGAAAAGGCGAAACGACGTATCAGTATTATCTGGACGTAAGAAAACATCGGGTTTAGTTAGAATTTTTTTTGGTAGTGAGGTGCGAAATCCTCATAGAATGAATCAGTATTCATTATGTGGAATTAACACACTAAACCGCCTTCCCTTTCGTCAGCTGCTGCACTCTCTGCGGAACTGCCTATAAGTATTATGTCGTCGCGGGGTAGTTGTAGGGATGCAAAAAAAAACCGGAATATCTCGGGATTAACAAATCTCAAAAATTAGTATTAGTGTAAAAGATCCAGTGAATATAATGGTTTTATCTGCTTTTTTTGCATAACTACACAAATATATAACATCTTTACTTAACATAAATCAATGTTTTTTTTTGAGCATTTTTAATAAGAGAAAATAAAAGAGATCTAATGACAGATGCTAACTAATTGAAAAAGATCAGAAATATTTCCAAATTATTTACAAATTCACAAAGTATACTGAAGAAATGAAGGTGAAAGAATAAAAATTAATTATGGATTACTAAATTTGAACGCACTTTTTGATGTGTCTACGGTTTTTGGAATTAGAAATTCCTATAAAAAAGTTTTAATTGATTTTAAATCTCAAGAGATGACAGATGAATAATTTGTTTTACTTAAACAAATAGTTGTCATTTTAAATCCGATTAAAGTAACAGTGAAGGCGTTTGTCGAAGTGATAGGAATCTCTGCCGCTGTTGCACTTTTATTTAAGCTTAAAGAGTTATCAAAAACTGATTGCATATTAAGCGATGAACTGGTGAAATCAGAAATTAAGGATGATTTACTCAAAACTTTTAAATTGTTTTTGAAAAACAAATCGAAAATTAAAGAGAGAATTTGATAGAAATAAATTAAAAACGTTGATTGCAAAAACGAATGTAATTGAAATATGTAAATGCCCTTATAATGTCTGTAATGACATGGAATAAAATATTGAATATATATAATTATTTATTTCGAAGGGTGAGAGTTGCAAACAGCTATACAATAATTTGCTAACAATTATGCCCACAAGCGTTGATTGTGACCGATATTTTTCGTCAGCGTATTATATATTGGTAACAAAATTAAATCAAGATAGATGCCTATATATTTATAAGAAGCTTTTTTAAGATCGAACGATACAATTCTATTGCTTCTAAATTGATATAGACATTAAATGCGAAATAACATATTATTTTTCTCTATCTAATTTTCAATGTAATGTTATATGCTTCTAAATTATTAATGGTTTATAAAATGCAAAATTAGTTTTATAAACTTTTATTAAATTTAAAAATTATAATTATGAGGACAGAAAATGTTTGTTTTCAAACATATTTATATTTAATATAAGTTACTTTTTTTAAATAAATAGCTTTTATTATTAATAAAAAACCAAAATTCCGAATCCCTAGATGGTTAGCATCTACGCTACCTCCAATTTTGATCTCGGTTCTCTTTGTTCTTTCTTCAATTTGCAGCAACACGTTTATTCTGTTTATAAAGTCCAAAATTAAATAAAACACCCAGTATATTTTCCGGAGTGCTTACATGTCCTACGTCAGTCTCAACTATACATTCGTTTAATTTTTTTTCTTTCAATCGTTCGTTCAATCACAGTATTCCACCAATGGTTCTATTGTGAATTCCTTCAAGAATTAATGTTAAACAAAACTATACACGATGATAGTTGATATTAAAATTAAGCAGATATAATTGCACAGTATATTGGTTCCATCTCTTATTAAAAAATAAACTAAATCCCTTGATCTGTCCATAATACAAAGTAACAAATTGTTGCATCATTTGTTAATGGATTTTTTAAGAAAACCACACACATTGTAAATTAATGAAATCAAATACAAATTCAACAAAAAAAATTGTAATTTAAAACATGCCAAGTTTGTTTTTTTTTTAGTTCAGTTTCACGATTTCATTCATATTTAAGGCCACCAGCAATGTAAATATAACAACCAAGTTGTATGTATCGTAACATACGTACATGTAATACTTGTAAAATTATTTTAATGGTCTCATCATCAGGCAATGGAAAATGCGTGTAATTTGGAGTAGAGAACCAAAACCAAACCAAAAACTAAAAAGAAACCACAAGTAATTTAACAGCGAAAAAACGTAAACAACCTAGTAAGACGTTGCGCATAGTGAGTTCAGTAACAATTTATAACAGCAACCTCTTTTCCAAGTTAATGAAATTCAGTGTAGTGGAGTGTTCTACTCGTACTAACTAACCATAGGATGATATCATGCGAGGGAGTCAGTCTTGTGTGGAATTTTCTGTTTTTTATAATTGTTCAAACCACTTGTATAGAGTGTTTCTTTTAGATGTATATAACTTTAAGTTGGCAACACTTTTAAACTGGCGGCCATTTTGTCAGCTGTCAAGTGATTTATGTTTGATATCGCTAGTCTAAGCAGATAAGTTCGAAACGATTGACCACTTGGAGGACAACATTCGCCGGGTTATTGCCGATATACGGCCACAAGTGTTGAAAAAATTCTTAGAAAATCGGACCTATAGGTATACAGATTAGACTACATCCGAGCCAGTCATAGAAAATTATATTTCGAATAAAGCAAATTTCATGTCAATCTAAAAAAAACATCTTTGTTTTATTCCAATTCAAAGTTTAAAATTAAATTTGACTTTCAAAATAAATTTGCACAATTAAACATAAAATGTTGACTACTTAAAGATCTATACATCTTAAAAATACACTCTATACCTTGTTTTGGAGTTCTCTTTCATGTTAATTTTCATTAATATTTATAACAATCGTGCATTAAATCGTACAAGCTGTGTACGATTGTTTGTTACAGTTGAAATCAGAAATTCAGTTGGTTTTAAAAACTAGATCTTCAAGTGCGTTTCGATGTTGTTAAAAAGTACAAACTTAACAAATGAAGAAACAATTTTAACAAAACTAATTTCACTTCTTGTTATAAATATAAATATACATACACATATTTTTTGGTGTTGTCAACAATTGTGGTTATTCAAAAGTTTCTCATCCATTTATTTTTGTTTTACAATTATAAGAGATGGATGCTGAACAGAGTAGTTTGTTTTAAGTTGCAAGCTTTAGTCTTGCAAAATTATTAAAAAAAGGGAATGTATATAAAACAAATAATATAACAGTCAAAAATTGATCTTTGATGAAAAAAGTGCAAGTGATCATAAATGAACAAATATTCAATCAGCATTGTTGGTATACAGTGAGCTTCAAAATAAAATCAACACCAAATTTTATTAAAAGAAAAGCTTAATTATATTAAAATAAATAATTTTATATTAGAAAATTATATTGCATTTTATAAAATTATTTCAGTATAATTGAATTCACAAATTCATTAAAATTTTCTTTGTTTGAAAGTATGACGACAAAATGTCATTCAAAATAATTGCATGTTTCATAATTTGTCATTACAAGAGTTTAAGTTGTGACGTCAAGTTTGTTGTATTTGGAGTCAAAAACCCCCCAAGAATATAAAGAACCAAAAATGAAGCCTTTAGTAATAAATATCTTACCAATACGGTAAAATATGGTGGTGGCTAAGTAATTGTGGGGGTTGTGGGAACAGCTGGCGGCATCAGGGGTTGGTAAACTTACATTATAACAATCTACAATAAAAAAGAAAGACTGTCTTGACATTAAAAAAACAATGTAGCTCTTATTGTAGAAAATTAGGACTAGCGCAGAATTGGATTTTCAAACAGGACAATGATTCTAAACATACCTCCAAAATTGTGAAAGAGTGGCTGATTAATAATTTTCCAAAAACTTCGCAGTCCCCTGATTTTAATCTAAATGAGCACCTGTGGGAATATCTGAACAAACAAATTAGGCAAAGAAATATTTCTTGCAAAGACAAGAAATTAATTGTTTAATTGTGAATGGAACTACATTTCGCCAGATTTCACTAAAAAACTCGTTGATTATACGTCTAGAAGATTGTCAGCTGCGATAAAGGCAAAAGGACTACAAACAAAACATTATATATAATGTTTTACATAATTTTAACATATCTGTTTACTTTATTTTGACGCACAAAATCTGGTACAATTATATTCTGCTTAATGTACTTATGAATTTTTCATGTACACATTTTATTTCAAATTTGTACTTGTTCTTGTAATAACAAATTTTTTAAAACAATATTAGGTGTTTACTTTATATTGACGCTCACAGTATAATTCAGACTACAAAAGAAGTCTTTTCTTGCAAACCCCACATTGTCGCTTTTAATAATTGAATAACATTACAATAAGTACTGTTACAAAACATTGAAATCTTATTAGTCTTTCCTTTTAATTCTGGCACTTCAAAAAACAAACCTTTTTCATTGGTAAATTAAATAATGAAAGTTTAAAATCGTTTTTTATTTTTTAATTTAGTTTTCATTGAAAGTATGAAGGCGAACTGTTTCATTTGCCACAACATACCTCAACACTTTTAACAAGTTTTCTTTTCGTTTTTTTTTACTTAAACAATAAGTAAAATCAGTATGCGCCTCAATGTGCATTCAAGCTGCAAGTTTATGAATGCAGCTTAATTTTTTCTCTATTTTTTTTTTAATTTTATTTCATTTTTTATTGTTTGTGGTATTTAATTTCGTTACTACTTGAAATTTAATGGCATGATGCGTTGATTTTTTGTTTTTCTTTTTTACTTCATCAAATTGTAATTCAGCTACATACATACTTTGTGTGTTAAAGTGTCAGATTTCAGTGGACTTGCTTTAATGTCTCAGACATTAAATTTGCGGCTCTTGAATTTAAATTTTATTTGTTTTTAAAATTTACTGAGTGTTTGTTTGACTGGCTGGCTGATTGACTGCATCAATTTGTGTTAATGAAGAGGCAAATAAAATGCAATCTCTCTCCCTTGCTTTTTTTTTTTTTGTTGTTTTTTTTTCGATTGATCTCTAAATGTGCAAAGATCGTTTGTGTTTGTTTATGGGGTGGTTAATTTTCTTTTCTCATGTCATTAGTAGATGAGGCTTTCTATGCTTGAGTTAAAGACAAATGTTATCAAGTTTATTAGGGTGTCAATCAAAATAACACCATCAAGTGGTTGTTGATGAAGAAATTTCCGGAGTTATGTTGCAGTTTATGTACGATCATTGTTAAAGACTTGGTTGGCATCTATGGATTATTAGCGACTTTCTAGAGATGTGATTATAAAACCAGTTATTATGATTCGGCTTTGGCAAATCATGAGAACATGAGATTTACTCTAGAGTTTTAAACCAAAGGTGATCAAAAATAAAAAGCTTATGTATTGGTGAAAAAATGAGACAAATTTAAAGGTACAGTAAAACGAAAAAGTAAACGAAAGATTTTTATAAAATAGTAAACGTAAAAAATTGTTTCGGTTTAAAATATAATAAAAAATTATTTCGCTTCGCAAAATAATGAGTTCCGTTTGTATTTTTAACTCATATTTTGTAACTTCAACTTTAAAGGGGCTTTAAAAAGATCAAGAAAGGGTTCAAGGGCATCAAAATCTTTAAAGCTATATTGAAAATCAAAATCTTTAAGCCTATCTTGAAAATTTAAAAAAAGGGTTTCCCAGTGACCTTTAAATGTTTTATAACAGAAAAGGCATTGAGAATTAACAAATGCATCTTTTATTACGAAAAATGTTCGTAATGGTACCATAATTTTTTTACGTACTGTATTTTAAAAACATTTAAAGCATCCGCTAAGCATGAGTACCATTTGCCATGTGAAAGACAACTGAAGAGCATAACAAAGTATTGGGTTGGGCAAATAAGCAATTGCACTATGAAATGAACATCTCTGTTTTAAACTATTGATTCAATTTTTAAAATTCTAAGAAGTTGGAATAGTAAACTATCTGAATGGATCGAATGTGGGTTTTTCTTATTTCATAAATCTCATAACACATGTTGATTATATTAAAATTGCATTGAATAAGATTTCATGGAATTGATTAAAAAAACACACACAGAATGTTGAAACCAAAAAACACTGCACAGAGTTTCCTAATTGCCCAGGGCTTCAAAACAAAACAACAAATGTATGTATGTGAAAGATGCGGGTACAATTTTACGATCATTTAAAATGTTATGTAGAGCAATTTGTGGTTGTTAAATAAACAAGCTGAAATGAAGTGATGGCCACATTAATGCTTTAAACATTAATAAATGAAAGAGAAATGAAAGAATACAAAACTATTACATATATCCCCCGTACAGCCAGCTAAACTCTTTAACAAAATGCTCACTTTAGCATGATCATGTTAGCATGATCTCTAAGGTAACACTGTTTTCAATAGAACACTTCCTTAAACCTAATTACTGTTTATGGTTTGTAACAGCAAAAAAATATATATGTACTTAAATGAATGAACACATCAGCTGTGACTGGCAATTTTACACGTATTAGCAGCAGCATCAAGATGTTTTTCGGATCTTCTACAAGTACAAGTACACAATTATATTAAATATACTGTTGGTTGCGTAGTTTATTTTTTTTTTTTTGTTTTTATTACAGCAAATAATAAAAATATTTATTCCACACTTGCAGCGGAAGTTCCATGTGTTTAAAAAAATTGAAGAAAAAAGTAATAAAATTATAAAGTTCCGTCTTACGAGTAGTAAATAAATCAAACAATCACACCACCATTATCATTATGTTATTGCCAAGATCATTCACAACAGCCTCAAATCAAAAAGAAAAGTAAACAGATAAAATGTGATTGTAATTATGATTATTATTACAACAGAATAAAATAAACAACTGGATAAAATAACATTTGGAATTAACACCTGGAACTAATTTTTAGACAATATATAACTTGTTAAAGAATTAATTTCAAACAATGGCAAATTAAAAGGCTTGCTCGTATTATCTTTATGAATAGGCAAGAAATAAAATGTACTAGCAATTACTCAATAACTTACTTTTCAATGACTACAACATACCTTCTGTACTACTAAGAAGTAGTCGTATAATGACTTATTTATTATCTGATATATGACAGACTACAGAACTCATATTAGATTAGTCGTCATGAGGATAAAATTATTTCGAATTTAAAAAGCTACCTTAACAAAAATTACAAACGCACCACAAAAATTTATGCTGATTTCTTTATATATTTATATTTAGGAAAAGCTAAAAAAAAACTAATATTCTCTCTTACAAATGAATACTTATTCCAAATCACAGCTACAGTACCTCTCTGCTTTAAATTTATTTTGTCAATTGTTCGATGTTGATATATTTTTCTATTATGTCGACCTGATTACTTCGATACCATTTCATAGCAGCCTTTGAATAATTGTAGGGAGCTAAATCGTGCCAAAATATAACTGAAGTATATTAATGTCTAACACGAGACACCAAACATTTCTGCAAAAAATTACTTTTTTATATAAATATCTAAAATTCTACCTAGTTGAAAAGATGACAAACTCGGTTCTCTTCAGACCTCATCTGAATCTATTCACTTTCTGTATTTATATTTCGATAGACATCCAACATTCGCTGCAACATGATATTGTGGCGCCGATAGCTGCATGTAGTCATCTACAATACTTTTTAAAAGCTTTATATTTTTACAATCATTGAACCCTATATTAAGGGATTTACGAGAAATTAGTGCCATATTTTTTGACAAAAAAAAAAAACACAAATTTTTTGAACAATGCTTTATTTGTACATGGGCAAGCTAGTAGACATATTGTGTCCGTTCTGATAATACCATGAGATACAATATCGAAATAAGATACTAGATAAATGTTTTCTAAGCCGAATCTGGCACCTCATATCAATGAAGAAGCCGCCTTCATCAGAGAAGTTAAAAAACCTCATCTAAAAGTCTGCTTCGTACTGTTGTCCGCGAAATGTCCTTTCCCTATTCATGTAATGGGTTGTGCGTTTCTTTCGGGTCACAATTTTCTTTCAACTCCGTACGTAATTATTTTACGTCATCTACTATTTATCTTCCGAAGATATTTAGTATCTGAAAATGTTTATAAACCCAATTCATATGAAATCAACAGTATGAGCAGAAACTTAAGCTATTCCTTGTTCTGGAATAGCTAAAACCGGTGTAGTAGATAACAGTAAACTACCGTTGTAGTATCGACAAATATGTCTATACTATTGTATCATATATAATACTTCAATTGTCTCTCAGAGTGATGTCACCCTGACGTAGGGAAGACTTGTTGCGCTGGTGTCAGTTACTCTCTGGTCATTTTTGTCTAAAACTTTTTCGGTAAAATTGTCATGGGTCGTGTTAGAAACAAGACTGTGAACTGTGACTGTGACTTTGAATTTCCATACTAACAAGAGTATCTTAATGGAGACAACGGAAATACCACTTTCCATTAAAATACTAGAAGAAGAATGTAAAAATCGTGATAACTATGTCCCTGCTATTTCTACTTTGGAAGAAGATATTATTAAAATTGATGCCAACAACAAGATGTTGAAAAACTTGAACTTACACTGATTTCCATTTGACAGAAATCTCCACCAAAACTACAGAAATAGAAATTAGATAGCAAGTTCATGTTCTATAAGTGTAAAAATCTATGGAAGTCAGTGGCGTTGTGCAGTCAGAGATTGGTATAACTAAGATATCAATTATCCAGATGTTGATAGTCTCGCTGTACTATAGACATAATCATTAAATGTAGTTACCAAAATACTAGCAAATCTCTAAATTATGAATAGTTGATCTTCACATTTATCATTGCTGTTGCCGTCCACCATACAGAAACACCAATCACACTTGGACTCTCAAAAATATAGAACATTTTGATCAAATTCATCAAAAATGCCTCGCAGTCTGCAGATAGCATCATATGCAATAGACACGCAAAAAATAGTTGAAACTTTTGGAATTAGAATTATGAAAAAATCTAAAGTTACGGTCACACATGGCAAATATTCAAATAAACATCATCAAATAAAAAAACGTCAATTATGTTGCTGTCATTAAACGCCCTAAAGTCACTGGGAGTAATATTACCGGAAGTAATATTTCTAATGTTGAAAAGTTAAAAACTTGACTGCTTTCATTGTAATATTTTAAGCCTATAATGTAAGAAAAACCACAAACCCTGGCATCACTAAACATCGATCTTGAAAACACACTTCCACACACTTCTTGAAATGTATCATGACGATTCGTAAGTACATCATGCTTGAAAATCAAAATTGCAGCTTGTTAAGATCTGAGAGAAGCACTACAGTTAGAGAAACAGGATAACAAAAGCTCAAATATCATTCAAAATTAAGCAACATGTGTTAGAATCGCGATACTGATCTTACATAGGTGTGAGAACAAGAAAAACATTTGACAGTTTCCAAAATTATATTTTTTTTTATATAAATTATATGTGATAAAGTAAGGACAAATGAAAATGCCATTAAAATATAACTAATACCCAATGTTGCTGCAATCTCACAAAACATCACATGATGATCTTGAGAACAACTGAATTTAAACCATTTTCTGGATTTTAGTTGTTCAGCGAAGTACAATTGCTTTTAAATAGCGGCAAAGAATTGAATTTTAACGCAACATATTGAAGCAAGTCTAAAGTTTTAAAATATGGGATCCGATTAAGAGTACTGATCATGCACAATTTCAAATCCATCAAATGCCCATGTTGCTGCAATCTCACAATATGTCACATGACGATCTTGTCGAAGAACTGATTTTAAACCATTTTCTATATTATCGTATTTGAGCGAAATACCATTGCGATTAAATAAAGGTATATAATGAAACCCTACATATGGTAGTAAGATTCCTCTTTTATCCAATTTAAACACACAAACTCTTGTAAGATACAATATGTACTACGCATCTGTCTTAAAACACTTGTACATATTTATTTTACTTTACACAATTCCAACATTTTAAATATCAAAATAAAAATGTTTTCCTTATTTTGTTGTATATGTATATGTAACTTTTAACGAAGCAAGTAAAATATATTGTATAATAGTGTTTATGGTGCGTTTAAAGATCCGTTTACGTTGTCTACTGTCGACACTAATGTCGCTCACGCAATCAACTGGTTGTTTTGGTGATCGTGCAATGTAACAAAAACGAAACACTCATTCGTATTAAATCACTTACAGTCAGTAGCAAAATTCATGGGGAGAGAGAAACTGGCAAAACAACACCAGCCTAATCAAATATGTATTAGAATTTCGATGAATTCCCTTGAAGAAAGAATGGTTTTCGTTCTCTGAATTACATTCAATGTTTTAGCAAAATAAGATATTTTATAAAATCTCCATTGAAATTAGACATTTTAATCTCTATTTGAACATTTGTATTACGAATATTTTCACTTCAAATAAAAACGATCGAACAAATTTCGCTGATTACTGTATTTTACAATAAACTTATTCGTAATAACATTTATATCCTGTACGTATGTGTAAGTACTTGATGACTTGGCCTAGAGACAAACAACTCTCACACACAAACTGTGGCATTATTTAATATAATGGGAGCGGTTTCAACTACAGCACCAACAATAAATGAAAACAATGTGGTAATTTAAAGCTAAGAAAAAGGTATTTATTTTCAACATTAAATCGTGAAAAGCTATCAAAAGTAACTGATCTACTACGAATATACTCGTATATACGAGTACACAAGTGAACTGCTAAGAAATCTTAACCCTTTAGCACGGCTTAGTTAAAGAGAGCCCACGAAAATATAAAGAAAAAAAAAACAGAAACGTTAAAAAACGACCTGGAAAGATAAAGATCATGGCACACGCATTGTGTTTAAAGTTTTTTTATTGTTATTATTGGATTTTTGTACTAGTATTGTGTGGTATTGTATTTAAGCCAGGCCAGCCAGGCCGTGATAAAAGCGTTTATAGGAGTTGTGGTTGTTGTTTTTATTTATTTCACTTTAACTGGCCACAAACAATTGAGTCAGTATCGATGTTTTTTACGTTCTTGTTATTGTCGCTTAGAGAATGGAGACAAAGATTGCAAATCTCGGATTAAACACGGAAAGAAATTAGTTGTAATAATGCAATATAATAATACATAGGCTGTTTTCATAAACGCAGTATGCAATGCAACATTTCATTGCATAGAGTTCATAATAGCATTTAGAAATATAATTTAAAAATTTTTGTTTTAAGATTCTCTTTAATAGTCCAATATCTTTATATTTTATGTGATAAAAGTTTTTAAATTATATTCTAAATGCTAATATGAACTCCATGCAATGAAATGTTGCATTGCATACTGCGTTTATGAAAACAGCTATACTTCCATAAAAGTAATTTGTTTAAGTATTTTTCTGTCGTTTGAAGATTAGGTTGAAAGTATGGTATTAGTAAAAATCATATAATTTAGGCGTGCTTGTGGCAGCAAAATACCTAACTGCCATGGAACACAACATTCTAGTTGGAGATTACACAGAAATATTGACAGATTACAGATATTGACAGTTTTGAACGATATTCCAAGTGAAGGTATCAATTCCGGAGTAGTGGGATACTATACAAATATGGTCTTTAAAAAAATGCCCATAGCCTTTAGCAAACAAAGTGAATTCTTCCTCACGAAAATAAATCGAGGTCAGGAAAATGCAAAATACTTGATGCCACTGTATTTTATTTTTAGCATAAGCACCATGAAACTCCCCAATTATTCAACTGCTCAGCCCGGACAACACTTCACTGCAACCAGTGGCAAAAACTTATTTATGACATTAACTTCCAACTCATCCATTAGAAATTGACTTGAATTCCTTGCAGGACCTACGATGACCATAGAAACCATTAAAATTTATTTTTGTAATCAAAACAAACACGTATGCAAGAGTGTTCACTGTCATCAATATTGTCTACATCTACAGATTTCATTATCACCTCTATCGTGAATAAAAATTGCACATGAAAATTGTTCCCTTTTATTTTTTTAACATTGCATTTTAATAGGAAAATGTGAAAAGGGAACAAATTTCATGTGGAATTTTTATTCACAATAGGGGTAATAATATTTTTTGCCAATTATAATCCTATGCATACCCACTTTGCAGACGTTAGTGAAATTCATTACCATTCATAGCTATATTCTATCAATCCCAAGAATGATTTTATTGTTAATCTTATTTATTTATTTTTGGCCAATATGTTGTATTGTTTATTTTATTTTTTATTTATTTATTTATTTTTTCTGTACTACGACTCTAGATCACGAGTATATATTCATTTAAACTGTCTGACTTTCAATATCATATCAGGAGGACCTCAATAATGAATTTTACTTTTCGGCCACCATTCCAGTTCGCTCCAACTTTTGCCCCTACCTGCTTCTTCTGCGTCAATCTGTTATATCCAAGGAGGTTTTATTACAAATTTTTTCTCCTTAATATAACACAAATAAATTTCGTTCAGTGTATCTAAGATAAGCGATTTATTTTGACTAAATACTTTTGATGCTGTTTGTTGTTTGTGGTGTTGGTGGTAGAGCTCAGCATTTTTTTTTTTTTTTTGCATTTAAAGATTTCAATATAAAATCGCAAAATTTTTTGAAATGCTGTTTAAGCTTGCGTGTAAGAATTTTTCTGCGAATTTCCGATAACAATCTTTAAGTAGAATAAATGAAGCCAACGACGAAAAAAAAATAAAACACTGAACTGATCAATGGTTTATAAATGCAGTTTTCAAAAATTCTGTGATTTTTCTTTTCTTTGTATTAATTTTATTTTAAATCTAAAAGACATTCACATTCTCCCAATGGGCTGAGAGTGTGTTGTACTCGTATGCAGCATTACTCTGTGCATAAACCATATTAGTGATCATGTTAAGAAATCAAATCAAAATATCGCTGATACTGATCACAATCAGTAGTTTGTGTGCTGATCAAAACAGGCCATAAAATCAAGGTGTTTTTATGTACAATTAAATATATTGGCTTTGTAGTTGTTTGTCTGTCTGTCTGTCTATATGTTTATACCTGGTGCACCACAACAGTTAGTACTTGTTGTATGCAGTCATTTGATTATGTGTAACATGCTACTTGATGGTTTATTACGATTTTGCAACATTTTGCTGCCGTTGGTGGTTTAACAGCAAACTGCAGGTTTTGTTTTCATATTAATTAGATAAAATGAAAGTGTTGCTATTAAAATTTTATATTGGTGGCTGTTAAAGTTTTTAGCGAAAAATTTCTCTTTATACAACGCAAAAGTTTTATATGCAAAGCTTGTTAATTTTTTATGATATTATGCGGCTGGTTTTCTTTTTAAAATTAGCATTGTTGTCGATTATATTTCGTTGTTTTTTTCCATTTTTTTAAATTTAAATTTTACAATTAATGTGACCTCATTCAATGTCATTAATGCAACGAAGGTTCTTATCATGGTTGCGGCTTTGTGGTTTCATTTATTATTGCTTTTTACTGCATTAACGTTTAAAGGTTACTTTTTTAACTTTTGGTGTAGCTTTTAAGTTTTACTATTATTTTTAGCATTCTCATATGTATGTTGTAATAAATGATCATTACAAAAATGGTGTATATAAAGATCGGAAGTAATTTAAAAGACAAACTGTGGGATTTCTGTAAGTCTTTAAAAAATGAAATAACCAACAAGACTCTAGTGACCTTAATTTTGTTCAGAACAATAGCAATTCATAAATAACTTTGCTTAGTTTATCGATGTCTTTGGCTTTTAGTGATTTACTTTGATTTTCAATAGTGATATTGTCCTTCGTTCATTCCATTATGTATTTCGAGAATATCATTCAAAATCGGTTGTTGCTCCAGAGATTATCGATTCTACATATACAGAAAAAAATGGCAAGATCATCATGAAAATTTGATAAACAAACACTTTTTTCAGAAAAAGAAGTAAAACTCAGGTAATTAATATACGTATACATAATTGCGTTACTTTCTTTGGAAAGGGGATAGCATGAAGAAGTAAAGCTGGTGAAAGTAGAAGAAAGCTTTATATCACAATTCTGCAATTGCGCGTTATGTTTGTTTTTAGTGCAGTATTGCAACGCCTCTGGTGGCGAGTAGGCGCATTATTTTAAAGCTTGATTTTATTTAAAGCATTTATTTAATTATTTTACTTTCGTGGCGTTTCAATGCTATACCACTAAAGGAGGGCACTGTTATGATAGATAGAAAACTAATAGTTATCAGAAACTGATGTTGTTTCAGTGACAGCGGCTAGGAATAAATTAATGATCCAGCGTGCTAACCAATTAAGCTACACCATACATAATTTTCACATTAAAATAATTTATTTGCATATACCGAATAATCTAACAATCTCTTTTAAAATTAGTCGTTTGGTCGATGATATTTAGTCTTAAGATTATATTTTGGTTCTTTTAAGAAATGAGGAAAAACAATCCCATGTTGTAACATTAGAAGTAAACCTCATTAGTGAATATCATTTAAAATAAATGATCATCGATTCTACAAAGGAAGATTTTACAATATCGTCACTAAATGTTGGAAGAAAATGTGTACGTCAAAAATATTTGTTTTCTAACATGGCACAAAAATTACTCGTCTAAACTAGTTCAAGAAAATTTTAAAAAATCAAACGTTTCCATTCGTTCCAAATATGTAAACATTATCATAGAAGTTTGTTTGATGGAAGTCTTTAGAAAAATGACGAAAAGCTATTCGACGTCATAGCAATACAAGCAAATCTTGTTCCCGCAGAACAAGTGCATTAACGATTTCAGCGAGATGGATGGAAAGTAATTTAACAATGAGTCAACAGAAACCGAAATTAAAGCATAATTCAAAATCGTAATAGACTGTATTTCATATTTGAATGAAACCGGCGCGCACAATGGCCTAAAATTGTACTGGTTTTGAGTGTTATGCTGGAAACAAACGAGCCGATAGTTCAGCTAATTGGGATGACAAGCACGCTTTCAAAATAATTTTCAATCAGTATCCCCTAATGGCTCTGGACATGTTTTTGGTATCTGTTCATACTGGGCATTTCAGCTTCATATCAAGTCTGGTCCCATTATGCTGCACTCTAGAGCTACACAAAAGATCTTATTTGAGAATAGTTACTGAACTATTTACTATACATTTTGGTTCAATGTATGGTAAATCAATTTCTTTATTATAATGTTGGTATGAAAGAGTGCCGATTTAATGAAATGTACGAAAAGACCGCTGACCAAGTACTTTTTGACTGTTGAATGTCGGTGTCTCGGAACAGCCTTAATGGACCTGCCGGATAATTTTGGTCTCTCGTCAGCTTCATGTAAAGTCTGGTCCTTCTATGTTAAAGTTTGGGACAGTACAAACAAAATTATAAGTTGCAGCTCATGTAACCGCGAAATAATTATAATAAATTTGACCTAATAATGTTTCAAACAATAAAAGTGACTGGATCTACTATTAAACTACACACCAGATATCATTTGATTATTTTAAGTAAGATTTGTGAAATGACAGAGAAGGGGATCTATTATTATATATTGCAGTCCAATGGACTGTTTATAAATTTATTTGCAACATTGCAAAAGATTTGAACTATTATACCCAGCAGTCCAATTGAATTTCTACTATATGGCTATAACCCAACGAAAACGATAAAAAAACTTATAATTCTTTAATATTTGAGCATTGAAATAATATTTAATGATCTTTGAGGAAAACAGAGACTATGTGACAGTATTTCATAGATGGTACAATTAGAAATCTCCAAGTTTTTTTAAAGCTACTTTTCAAATAAAAATTTCCTGTTATGCTGATGAGTCAGCAACCACTATTTGCTCAGCAATTTAAACAAATGAATACAAAGCAACAATTTTAAACAAGAGTGGAAGATGTAATATCGAAAAATAATAGATATTACTTTTAAAATAATTTCAAGTCCGATAAAACTACTTACAGTCTTTTAGACCCAAAATCATTTCATTTCAGGTGCCCTCAGTTTATAATCAAAACTAGTACTTCAAATAACTAGCATGACAAATTCAACTAAACCAAGTCAGTTTGAAAGAAATACAAAAACATTATATTAAACTTTTCAATTATGTTGATTATTTCAATGATTTTACTTGGCACACAAACAACTGCTAAACAAAAACGCTTACAATGTCGTAGGATCGAGTATTTTAAATGATTTACTTTGAAAATGCAAACTATTTTTTGTATTTAAATCAATAGATTAAGTTACAATCATGGTAAAATGAACAATAAATACAATATTCATAATCAACAAACTGATGACAGACAGTTATGCATATAAAATAAATGAACTCAAACAAAATCAGTTGGTAACTACATATACTGCTGCTTTATATCTGCTTGTCTATTCAAATGTCCATTAAAATAGCTACTCATTTCTTTTCTTTTTTTGGTCAGGACACGCAAACCAAGTGTTTTATACTATATAGATCATCATTTCCATTCGTTCACTCGCTATTACAATCATTTGTGGTGAATTCATTGAAGGAACCATCACATCAACACGAGATTAAGTAAAATGCAAACAACACTAACATGGTCTAAAATGAAACACAGCAATATACGTACATACATACTGGGAGATTATATTGTAAATATATATGCCTACAAGTTCTGACTAAATGACTGACATGTGCCGGTCATTTTATGATCATATGCTTGGATGGTTGCTTGCTAGACATTTAACACAATCTTTCAAAAGGCACCAACACATACAGAAGTGAATACGATAGATAAGAAATGTGACCAACTGAATTTCTGGAGGGAGTAAAAGTAAAAGGCAGACAGGTTTCAAATTGGTTGTCCAGTAGAATCCGATTGTATTGAATTTAAGAATAGACGTGTTTAAAATCAATGTACCAATCAATCGGTCAGGTAAGATTCCATAACATGATCTGACTTAGATCCACTTGATATATTTATATGGTCCTAGATATAGAGTAGCGATATTTCCAAAATATATTTTGGAATCCAATTGGCGTCCCAAGCATGTTTTCAACATCAAGTAATAGGATCAACAAGAAAATTCACTTGAGTTTTATTCACTCTATTCAATTATAATAATTATATTTTTGTGTAAATTTATTTAGTAGAGCAGAGCTCCAGTTTTAGCTTGTACAACTGGAATATAGTGTCCCGTGATCGGAGTTGAGTCTTTGGAATATCCCGACTAAGTGTTCGGTTATGCTCAGTTGTGTTTATCTTAATTATCTCCAAGAGAGCGATGTAATCAGGTGATTTGGCACCTTATTATCCATCCTGTTTCCTATAGAAATGATTAAACATATCTTAAATTCAATTAAGACACTCCTCCAACAGACCATCCAAACAAATCAGATAGAAGAACCGCCAAAATTATGTGACATAGCAGACTGTTTCACTATTTTTCACCATCCTTACATCTTCATAGTGTGCCACAAAATCCAGACAATACAATGTCCCGAATCTAATTAAGTGTAGAAACTGGATTGTGAAACATTGATTTTGTATATTCTATCAACTCGTTCAATACAACTAGAATCAGTTTTGTCCCTAGATCACAGTGTTCCAAAATCGCAGATACCAGGAACGTAATCCTCAACGTAGGAAACTAATCAATATCAATCGTTTTAAAATAATTTCAAAATAAAGTATCATCCAAGTGATAGAACACGAAGGATGCAATTCACATAGAATCGCTTAATACTTGGTAATAGTTTGAACATTTTAGACAAAGACGTTCTGACATCAAGTATTAAACTAGTTAGATCCCCGATATTCTCTAGAGACAAAGTTTATCCGGAATGCTCTATCCACCATAGTGGTTATAGAATTTAGTACTAAAGTCAGAATTTAGTACTAAAATGTAATTTGCTTTCAAAAATCGAAAGCAAATGCAATTTGTTAAGTCGTTTTCAAGAGTATTGCTTAGAGAAAACTTATAAAAATTATATATACATTCAGTTACATGACCGATTTTAGAACTATAAATACGGATCGCATAAAGCAACTAATCGGGAATTCAAGAAAAGAGCTTGGTAAGATAAAATAAATTTTACTAAGCACCTGCTTAGATAAGCACAGCCACCAATTGGTTTAATGAAGGTCTTAAGGTTAAATACTAACTCCAGCTCTAAAGTAAACTCAGTTGGTCTTATTTTAAATCAAGAAGATATAAAACATTATAGGTTCATTAAGCCGACATTCATTGTATTAAAAAATTAAAATTTCTTATTGTTAATAATACATATTCAAAAAAACGAGATCATCATTCCTACCGTCAACACTCAGGTATCTGTTTAATCAAAATATAATCATTATTTTAATAGTTCTACACATACAATACGGGCATCTTTTTTTTATAGTTAATTTAAATCACAAATATTAACAACAATTCAAACAACTGATTCATAACTTTCTGGAATACCATCCAACCACCTAACATATAAACAGCAACCGTCTGGTCAACCATTCCAATTGCAAATGTTCATCTCTCGTTGAGGGAACATTTGTTTGTTTGGTCATTCATTTATCTGACATGCCGCCGCCAAAACGAGACACCAGTGCAGTGAGTGCTTGCCAATGCAGTGCAGTGCAGTCGAGTTTATTTCAGTATACTTAGTCTAGTTGGACGATTTATTTACTTCATTTCTAGATCATTAGATCGTATAACACAGACATTCATCACTTGTTTATCTGTGTGGCTCTTGTGGCAGTACGGCTACAAGTATGCATGTAACAACATCTTAAGAGATTCAAATCATTGCAACATGGAAAGTAGTTTTGTATTGCAGTTGTAAGTATTTCAAATGAAAAGTAACCACAATGAATGTGTTAAGAAAAAGCCTATTAACTCTATATTGCACAATTAATGTCGACGTAGAGGAAGATGGAATAGATTTAGAATGTTGATGTATATAATTGCAGCAGGGATCAACAACATTTTCACTGGTAAAGAATTTTGAGAAGACTAATTTTTCACCTGAATCAATGTCAGTCAGTAAGTAATTAAGGTGTTGTTTTGTGTATGTGTAACTGAAGCTGAACTAATGCAGAGATTTAGATTGTTTAAATTATGGTTTTTGAAGATATAGACAACAGGTTGGTAGAATTAGCTTCTGGAGTCTTAAAATACCTGCTTGAAATAAAACATTTTCAAAACACAAGTGATAAACAATGAAAATACAACCGAAAGAAAATTAGGAATCGACAATTTACACTAAAAGAATTTATTCATTCCCAGTGAAATTCAATATACAATCCAAAATTAATATTGTTTAAATTTATCAATGTTTAATCAATTCAATTTTGCAGAATTAAAGGTAATATTACTTGATTATAAGCTGTAGACAAAATGCAGTCACTGGCATTGAAGGGACAATAATATACGAGGTCTGATCAAAAAATAACCTTTATTTTTAATTTTTTCAAAAAGTATTTATTTATTCATTAATAACTATATTGTCCCCTTCAAAGTAATCCCCCTCAGATATAAAACACTTATGCCTCGTAGCAAAACACTTTCCTTTCATTGGTGTCTTCAGTTTTGGGAAGAGGAAAAAGTCAGCGGTGGCCAAGTCCGGTGAATACGGTGGTTGAGGCATGATAACGGTTTTGTTTTTGGTCAAAAACTCACGCACAAGCATCGATGTGTGAGCTGGTGCGTTATCATGGTACAATATCAATGATTGGTTTTTCCACAATTCTATGCGTTTCTGATGAATTGCTTCGCGCAAACGGCGCATAACTTCAAGGTAGTATTCCTTATTGACCGTACGACCTTGTGGCAAGAATTCATGATGCACCACTCCATTGCAGTCTAAGAAAACAGTGAGCAAAACCTTCACATTTTACCGAACTTGACGTGTTTTTTTCGGTCTTGGCTCTTCTGGACGTTTCCATTGGGATGATTGGGCTTTGGTTTCAATGTCATAGCCATACACTCGTGAGTCGTCACTAGTTATGACCTTTTTGAGGAAATCTGGATCGTCGTTGACGATGTTCAACAGCTCCTGAGCGATGTCCTTGCAACGTTGTTTTTGCTCAAAATTTAGCAATTTTGGAATAATATTCGCTGCCGCACATTTCATGCCTAAAACATTCGTAAAAATTGCTTGGCATGAGCCGAATGATATGCCAACTCATCAGCAACCTCTCTGATAATAATTCGACGATTATCCAAAATCATTTTTTTCACTGCTTCAACGTTTTCATCGGTTGTTGATGTGCTTGGGCGACCAGGACGAGCATCGTCATTGACATTTCTCGGCCTTCCTTAAACCGGTTATAACACAATTGAACTTGTATTCTGTTCATAGTAGACTCGCCAAACGCCACAGTCAACATTTCAAATGTCCTTGCGCATTTAATTTAATTTTTTACACAAAACAGTTTCTTTGATCCATTTTTTTTATATTCATAAAAAATCGAATAGCACACCAAAACACTACTAACCTTTTTATTTGTCAAAAACAAACTGACAATCCAAAATGGCTATTTTTTGATCAGACCTCGTAAGGCATCAACTTAGGAATGTTATAAAAATCTTGTAAAATACATTTCTAAAATTAAGCCACGACCTAGTGAGAGAACATGAGATCATAATGGACTTAACTTGATCTACGAAAGTTCATGCAGTTCGTCACCAATAAAAATAAATATCAGGCAATTGAATAAACATCTCCCCATTGCAATTAATTAATTTCTGAAAAATTTATGAACAAATCTTGCGATAATTTTATGAAAGTTAATGAAATTCCAATAATGGTTCAATACGGTTCTTATAATAACATATTAGAATTTGTAAAGTAGATGCCGCACTTATTTGAAATTGTTTTAAAGCCAAATCATTTTATAACTTGAATGATTATTTTGAAGATGCCAAATATCCATCAGATCACACTAAAGATGAACTATATCCCAAATAAAAGTTGTTAATTATTCTTAAGTTTAATCAGTGACCATAAATTTAATGACTTTTTGCGTTTTCCATTATTTACATACTATGGCTTACAGTTCATTTTATGCAGTGCGTGTTTTTTGTTTTAAAACCTCCATAAAAAGAAACCTAACAGGAACTTAAAAAAGAAATTGGTGTCATTTAAAAGAAAAAATGTTATAGTCTAACAAAAAAACACATTTATTGCAAAAATATACATTTTAATATATTAAAACTAGAAAAAAAAACAAAAAAATGTTTCTTTTTAACGTCACAGTAGCGGAAATGTAAATGCTACATTTTATGAAAACTATTAATGATTTAAGATGGTCTCTCTAAGATTGATAGCATGGGAAATGCAGCTTTTGCCAAAAAAAAATATTTTTTTTTTTTGTAAAATCAAAAATTTTATTTCTACTTAAAGATAATAAATTCCGGTTTTTTATTTATTTTAATAAACTTAACAGTTTTCGAGTTACGCGATTATTTATTTCACAACCTCCTTGATTTTTTAAATAACGCTATATCTCGAAAACTACAGCTAACCTAAAAAAACGGTTAGTACCACTGGATTCGGTAAAAAAAGTATCAAAATCGAGCACAGCGTTATCTGCAAGTTGTTTAAGAGCCTGACTTTATCTGTCAATGCATTGCAATGTCTTAAAATTAGTTTAATTCTTGACCCCAATTTATTTCAGAATCTATAGGTAGAGTAGTAGGTAGAGAGGTATCTAGTATGGAATAGCAATATTGATATTACGACTTTATACAGTTAACTACAAAATAATTAACGTATAACATTTTAAAGGTGGAACTTTAACAACTTATGGCGTTTTCTTTTCTAGCAAAAATGTTACACTTTTTTCCTTTTTTATATGGGAAATGGGTAAAAAG
The DNA here is from genome assembly GCA_950370525.1 of Bellardia bayeri. Classification (NCBI taxonomy): domain Eukaryota; kingdom Metazoa; phylum Arthropoda; class Insecta; order Diptera; family Calliphoridae; genus Bellardia; species Bellardia bayeri. The sequence continues at coordinate 76,356,132 of OX493267.1, forward strand.
TGTAACATATATGTAACATTTTTGCCAGAAAAGAAAACGCCATTAGTCATTCAATTGGTGAAATAATATTTGCCGTTTATTATCTTCTGTTCCTAGAAGATAAAACTGTTTGGATAAAACCAGCCTTCCAACTATTTGGTGGAATCTGGTGTAGTGAATTATGGACTCCTATATGTTTGCTATCAAATTCTGTGATATTGTGGTTAGAATAAAAATGATAAGAATAATATTTAAAATTTTCTCTCTTAAGGAGTCAATGTTTCTTAATCATTGGATGTTTCATGATCACTTCAAGATTGTTCACAGTTATTCTAAAGGTAACCACCAAATGTGTGCTAAAACAAGTGGTTATGCTTTTTTGAGTAAATATTTGCCAAATGTGACTATACCTTAAGTAACTGTAAATTTATTACGACATATTGATTATTGATATCAACAACAGGACGGTGCCACACAGTCACCAAAACAATGAATTTATTGCAAACCAAATTTCTAAATCGCATAATTTTGAGAAATTCAGCTGTTAATTGATCAACCCGATAATGCGATTTAACACCACTGGATGCATTTTTATGGGCCTATGCTAAAGATAAAGTCCATACAGAGTCAATTGAATTAGTTATGGCAGAATTTTCGGTCATTAGTTAACCATTGGTAAACTAAAATACTAACTATTGTTTAACTATTACTTGTTATTCTTATGGCAAACTAAGCATTGCGAATAAAAAATCATTAGTTAAGCCTTTGCCATTAGCTAACCAAAGACTGTGAATTTAGCCATTACAGTCTTAAGGTACGGTCGCATTTGGCAAATATTTACTCAAAAAAGCGTAGCCACTTGTTTTAGCACAAATTTGTTTAACGTTGTTTACTCTTACAAGAGTTTTGCAAGATCAAACAGCATCAAATGAATTAAAACTAAATATTTGTTGTGCTTTGGCATAAATAAGAAAAGTTTTTTAAATAAATAAACTAGTTGAAATATATGTTCTTTAGTGGTTACGTCTCTTTCAACAAATATTTCACCGTACCTTCAAACTCAAAATACGTGAGGAATTAAAGTCTGTGACGTCATTTGCAGCCGATTTCCTTTCTTAAGAAATCAGAATGTTTCCTAAACATTGGATTTTTCAAGGTCACTCAAGGATTGTTTACTGTTTTTCAGAGCTTTTATTTAATCAACTTAATACTACATAATTGAATTTTCAGTATAGAATCATATATCTATAGTTAAGAAAATTAACTATTAACCATGTTTTAATCATTAAAACGTTTAAACGATCCAGTTAAAGGGATATCTAAAAAAAAAACACAGGCACGCTTAGAATAAACAGAATTGCATACAAAAATCCCTTAAACAAACTTTTGTGAAATTCGAAATATTTAAGATTATGTTCACTCAACGACCCATAGGGCACAACACCCACTCTAAAACACACTAAAAACAAATGCAATTCCAAAAGTGTTAGGTTGTACCTCACTGACTTTAAATACATACTTAGTTTTTGAATTTATTTACACTCACAATTTTGTGTTTGATTTTTCGTTTTTCATTCCTTCAACTTGTAAAAACTTTTTAATGGTCATGCTAGGAGTGTATAGATAGCATAGTTTACTGTAGTGTAGTGATGGTTTGCTAGCTGTTGTAGTTATAGTTACTTTAGCAATGGACACATGGATTAGATTTCATTTCATGTTGTGCAGAAGTCATGCACGCATTCTGCTCTAGTTTAAATTATTATCGAACAAAAAACCCCTTCACTACAACACAGAATATGGTGTTGTAAGACCATTGCTGCCACGTTTTTTTTTTTGCATCATGCACAATCTCCTCCACTTTTGTTTTAATTTTTTTCTGCTATGGTTTACTTTTTGGCCTTAGATTGGATGTTGTGTCGTCAGCATCATCATCATTATGATGAAGGAGAAGTTGATTATGTTTATGATCGTCTTGTGCGTGCCAACTTGTTTCAATTGCTTTTTGCCTATCGGCGTTGATCACAATTGCTAAATTTAACGAGAGGATGAACGATGCGATACGTTATGTTGTGTTATGTTTGGCTATATCATCTATGCCACACACACGCATTTTGCTGTTGCAACTATGCGCTATTTGGAGTGTGATCCCAGCAAAAATAGAAATATTATTGATTTGCCTTGTGGATTGTTACAATTCTAAGCTCTAATAAAAGTTTCCTAAAACAGCAAAGCAGAAAAATATATTTCCAGTTTTATCTAAAATAAAATATTTAAGTTTGCTCAGTGTCCTTTACTAAAAACTCGTATTTTAGTTGAACATAGTTCCACTATAAATTACTATACTATACTGCTCTATTGATTTATTGCTTACCTAGAAGCTACTTATGAACAGGCAAGCTGAAATGTTTCTAGTTGTAATATTATTCGCTGGGTTAAATTTATGCTTTCTAACTTATGTGGAGGTTTGATATTAATATTGTATGGCTCATAAAACACATGAAACACTTGTGCCTAGTACAAAATTTACTACAACATATTTTCTGTTCGTTTCGCTCTTTTTTTTTTTTTGTTGCGCAAGTTGGCATTGCGGCATGTTTTCTTAATGATTTGAAAATTTGAAATACTTGTGTCATGTTTGTTTGTTGGTTTATTTTTGTTGTTGTTTTTCTTCTGTCTTGCCTTTCGATTTAAACTGTTGCAATTTCATGCAAAAATTATTGCAAATTTACTAAATGATTGTGGGAATAGTTTAGATCTTTGTGAATGTAAACGGATGTGCATATAATTATGTACTAAATAAATAAAGAAATTTTTCAAGAAAATTTTGTGGAAAACATTGCAAATTTAACTACTATTCTAAGATTTTCATTATGGCATTTCATAATAAGATTTTCATCATAGAAGATTTTCTGTGAGCAAATTTATAAGCAATTTGTTGAGTTGTATCTTAAGCAAAGTAAATTTTAACCACTTAAATATTTTACATATGTACTACTGTGAGCGTCAAAATAAAGTGAACACCATTCTCCGTTTTGAAGGCAGCTAAAAATATTAAAACACTGGTAGAGGGTCAAAGTCCATTACGAAAATCTGATGGTACTTGGGGCACGAAGTTCAAAGGATAAGGCTTTGATATTCTCAGAGCATTTAAGTAATGTATTTCATTTAAACCACCCCCTCTCTTAACAAACTTGAACTAGAAGAACCACCTCAATTCATTATACTCTGGAATTATACTGAAGATATTCACAAAACTATAAAAGACGATATTAACCCAAGAAAGTCTCCGGGATATGATCAAATAACACCATCCATGATAGAAAACCATCTAATGTAGGTATTGTTGTGCTAACAGTATTATTTAATGGGATCTTAAAACTTGGCGTTTTTCCAAAAGATTAAAAGTTTCCCAAATTATAATGATACCAAAGCCAGGAAAGGATTTGACCATACTATACTCTTATAAACCAATTAGCTTACTATCCTGTTTGTCTTTTAAACTTTCTGAATGATCAAAACATTATCCCAGTTCACCAATTTGATTTCCGTGAAAAACACGGAACTATAGAGCAAGTTTAACCGTTTACATAACTGGAGAGATAAGAAAATCTTATGAGGTTAAAAAATATTGTTCGGCTATCTTTGTAGATGTAGCACAGGCATTTGATAAAGTTTGGCCTAAAGGTCTAATACATAACATTAACTGCTTACTGCCACCTAGTACTAACGAAAGACGACACTACCATTCTTAGCTCACATGTGGATTCAAGTGTGGCATCTAGATAACTCGATAATTATCTCAGATGTGTGGAGACTTGGTTAAAAAACTGGAGAATACGTGCAAATGAAACGAAAAGTAGACATGTTACGTTTACGCTTAGGAGAGTAAATTGTCCACCTGTTTCAATAAACAATGTGAATATCCCACAGTCTGATCGTGTCACATACCTTGGCATACATCTGGATAGACGCCTTACGTGGCGTCGCCACATAGAAGCCAAGAGGGTTTATATGAGACTGAAATCTTCCAATCTGCACTGGCTAATTAACGACCAATCTAAATCAAGCCTTGATTGTAAAGTCATCCTGTATAAGATTGTTTTAAAATCAATTTGGACATATAGAATTCAATTATGGGAAACTGCAAATAATACCAGTATTCATCTTATACAGAGGGCTCAATCGAAAATTCTTAGAACCATGACGGGAGCACCATGGTACATAAGGAATGAAAACAACCATAGAGATTTAGGAGTAACATTGGTTAAAGATAAATTCAGAAAGATTCGAGAGACATATATCTTGAAGTTGCAAAACTTTCCGAATCCGCTTGCGAGACTGCTTACTAGAACTCAAACAGAAACAAGGCTTCGTAGAGCTGATCTAACACTTTGCTAATTTAGGGCTCATTTGTCCATTATGGCTCTCTCAACTGAGAGCAATGTAAGGCCTATGAAGTAATGTCAGATTCAATATATGCATAATAAAAATATTACAAAAAAAAAAATCTTCTTTTTCTAGTTTTTGTTAATGAGTTAAATTTTTACTTGTAGTATATATGATAAATTATTTTTAAACAATATTAGGTGTTAACCTTATATTGATACAGTATAAAATTATAATTAGGGTTGAAGTAGGCTTACCTTAAGTTTCTATAGAACTAAAAGTACTAGTATTGATTGGATTTCAATAAAACTTTATGATCTTAAAACGTCAAATTCCCAAGAGATCGCACCAATGACATGATGACGCAGTATACGCGGGATATAAACGATACAAGTGTTGATAGAATTTTCAATGAAAAAATCGATTTTGGATCGGAAATAGAAGTAATGATAGATTAAACTTATTCTCTCATAAAACGTAGTATTTGCCGAGGTATACACGATTTAGGTTTTGACAGAATTTTCGACCAATAAATCTAATTTTGGATGTGAAAAAGAAGTGATAGCAGATTTCTATGAAAAAATCGATTTTGGATCCGAAATGGAAGTGATCACAGATGGAGCTTATTTTCTCAATATAAACTAATAATAACAATAACAATCCATCATACTCTTCTTAATTAATTAGTTACAAACTGTCAACATATGATTAAAATTTCGAAATTTAAATGAACAAGATTTAAAAAAACTAGTCATTTACGCAAGTAATGGAGTCTTTTTTAATACAAAACTAAAAGGTCTTGTATAACCTTTATCTATCTCTACTTCCAAGCATTTCTGTAAATATTTTCGCATTTTTTTCTTGCTATCACTTCATAAATAACCTACATACTTCAAGCAGTAATAAGAACATTAAAAGAAAACAAAATATTACAAAACAACCATCATATCTCATCAGCTGTACAAGTATACAGTTAAAGGTTAATACTTGAGTCACCTCAATGCCAAGATTGGCACGCTACTTTAAATGACTACTACTATTTTGTATATTTATGTTATTGCTTTTAAGTTTTTGCCAAGATCACAACACAATTCAATTCATAAAACGATGTCTTTTTTCCCCCCATTTGAAGCTTTCTTCACTCGTTTATGTTTGTCTACCGTTGTTGTATATTTATCCATCTAAAAACAGACACTTTACAAACTAACGGCCAACTTTCCAAGAGTAGTAGATTGGTAAGAGTGTTCATAAAGAGCAAAGTCAGATGGCAAAATAGATGAACTACATAAGAATATGGACAGCAGCGACTTAAAGGTTCTCTACAGGATAATTTAGCAGTTGCCGTATTTTCAGCAATTTATCTATCATTATTCGTTAGTCCTTCAAAGAATTAAGGCATGATAATATGCTCCAACCCAATATACTTTAATTTAATGACTATATTAGCAAATAGCACAGCGATATCATCTGCATCTGGATACTGAAGGAAGGAGAAGATTAAAATACAAATTTTTGAAATCTATCTTGATATAAAAATTGTCCTTAGATTAGGACACATTAATTTGTATATGGCAATTATTACTGTATGTATTACTTCGTAATGAGTCTTTATTGATTGCTGCCTTACTTTTGAATTCATTTCTTTAAAGTTTAAGAATATCGTCAGCCAGATTTTGTTTGCTAATTAAACAAATTCCAGGTCTGTAGAGTATCTCCAATGTAAAGCTAACGACATGGTGTACTACCATGAAAAAAACTAAGCTGCACGTGTTTCAATTTTCTATGCTTTCATCATTCATTCATAGATACGGATAGAGCGACAAATACAAAATAAAAAAATAAAAAAAAAATCAGCCAGCCAGCCAGCGAAGAACGAATGTTTAAATAAAGTATGAGCAAAACAGAGTTTGAATATTGCGCGTACATTGACTTTCTCATTCAATGTTGGTCTTTGTTTTTTTTTTTTTTTTTTTGTAAACGTTATGGTTTACGCGTTAAGTAGAGCGATCATTGAAGTGCTTTATTACTAAAGACACCCAATAGAGCTGAAAAGCTAAATAAAAGTTGTAGCAACACAACCACCATTGGCAAAGTGGCAGCTTCAACAGAATCACAGCAGTATGTAATAGTTTTACAGTAACGCTGTATTATTGTATGAGTATTGATGCTGTTTGGTAAACATTATTACAAATAGAAATACATACTAGGAAATTTCTTGCTTCATTGCCTTTGCTCAGCTGGGGAAAAAGTCTCATTTGTGCAAAATCAAAAACAAAACAAAAGTTGGGAAAAGTATAATGTTAGATGTTTTTAAAAGATTTTAAGGGTTTAACACAAATCTAAATTGTCAAACAATAAAATATATTTTTTTGGTTCTAATGCAAGAGGACATGTTCCCTTAATTCCGGCTAAAGTACTACTGGAAATGCGATGAGAATATCCATATTTATACCGACATAACGATATGACGAGATTTTCTAACCTTGAATTATTTTCGGTGCTGGGTCAGTGTTATGTTCCTGACAAAAATATCGCGAATGAACTGGCTTTTGTTTGCAAGACGAAGAAATCACTCTAACACAGCGTGAACTTTTTGGTACTACTCAGATAAGATTTTCTACTTTAACTACATGTTCGATATCGAAGCTCACATGGTTCATATATGCCAAAATCCGGCGTATGCAAGATCATTGTTCTCGTTTGCAAGACGATGCTACAATGGACAGTCCATCTCTGCACGACCTATTGAATATATATAGAGAATTAGCACAATGGATTCGTTGATTCGTGTATATAGTTTGTTCGGTTCCGAACTTTACACACGATAAAGCAAAGGCTCTGGTTTAAGGTCCAAAGGGACCAATCTATGGATCTAAGTGAGCTAGTATCATTGACTATCATACTTAATTCATTAACTATGATGGGAGCTTGAAGATTTCTGCTTCTATATAAAGTTGTAAATACCTTTATGAAATAATTTTGAAGTGAAGGGAAATTTCCTCTGTCTTTGTCCTGTTCTATCGGGGACTAAAACAGCGACAATCGGTAGTCGACTTTTACACAATCTAGCAGATCTTTCGATGATGGTTGTTTGGATGACGGATTCGTTCATTCGTGCATCAGATTTAGTTGGTGCAGCACCTCCCACGGTAATGCAAAAGTTCTGATTAAGGGGTGGAATATGATCCTTTTAAGGGTATCGCAAAGGGTCTTAAGTGATGATTTTTCATTAAATTATTTTTACTGAAGTTAGGAATTACAACTTGAAAAATTTTATTATTAAAAATTTTTGATAATTTTTCTTGACTTGAGAGAAAGTGGGATTTCTCGAAACATATGTAAATTCAACAACCCAGGTTCGATCCCCAGTCAAGAAAAATTATCAAAAATTTTTAATAATAAAATTTTTCAAGTTGTAATTCCTAACTTCAGTAAAAATAATTTAATGAAAATTAAATTTAATGAACTCGAGCCTATCCAAATTATCAAGAAGTAAAAATTAACAGTTCGATTATGAAATAATAATTATTCTATAATTAATCATAATTTTTAAGATGTTGAAGTAGTTGCCTATTATTTAAAGATAATAATATAGGAACTTTTTTTTCGAGAAGTTTAAGTTAAGACACAGAGTAATACTGAGAAAGAAGCTGATGCAGCATCTTTTAAGCTGAAATGTTTGCGGTTACTGGCATATTATTCTTGAGTTCGTTGATCACACTGTCAGAAAGGCATTCAAAATTATATCGCAGCTAATAAGTCATTCCCGCAGAGATTTAAAAATTCTCAAAGAAGAACAACAATAATACTGATGTATATATATACTGTGAGCGTCAATATAAAGTACACACCTAATATTGTTTATACAAATGTTTTATTATATATATTACAAGTAAAAATTTAAAACCAATATGATGCATAATCCATCAGAAACTTAAGCAAAATATTACTCATTAACAAAAACTATAAAAAAAGGAACATGCAAAAACAATTAAATTATAACGGAAAAGTACCAGATTAAATTGTTTGCAATGCATCGTCATCCAAAGCAATAATTATGGTGTTAATGTTCAAGTGCCAAGTTAGAACGCCGTTGACGTACCATGAACTTCAACTTTGGAAACAAATATTTAGATAATCCTGATTATATTTTATTTGCTAGGTTATCGTGTTGCAAATTAACTTCGATATAGAATAGAGTTAATGTTCTAAATTTATGGTCACACACGGCAAATATTTACGCAGAAAAGCGTAACCACTTGTATTAGCATAAATTTTTTTGACGTTGTTTACACTTTCAAGAGTTTTGCAAGATCTTACAGCATCAAATAAAACTAAATATTTATTGTGTCTTGTCCTAAACAAACGAAGGTTTTTGACATAAATAAACGAATTGAAATATATTTTATTTAGTGGTTACGTCTTTTTCGGCAAATATTTGCAAAGTGTGACCGTATCTTAAGTAATGTAGTTAAACATCAAGGCTTTAAATGTGAACTAAAATTGAACTAGAAATTAGCAAGTTTGATACCAAAAATTATGATTAAAATTAAATGTTACCTGCAAATGCTTTATATTATTTTTACATGTACATATTATTATAGTTAAAAATTGAAATATTTGGTTAAACCTTCCAAAAAAGAAAATTTACACCCAATATTTATAGATTCACTAACAATATCCAAACATCACGATTTGGCTTTTGTATCGACCGTGATTCAGTCACTTTAGTTTTGTTTTAACGATCGTGTTGGCGCATACGGTGACTGAAATTTCACCTCACAGCCAATACACTTCTACTTCTACATATTATCACTGACTGAGTGAATGAATGACTGTCTGCTCGCATGCCTGCCTGCATAGCTCTGCATGTATGCAACACTTTTTTCTCCAACAAATAGGAACAAACAATTTTGTTTGGCTTGGTTAGTGCATTAAATAGTTGGAGGAGAAGATGTAGAAGTGACGGTGTAAAATGTTCACCTCTTAAATAGTGCTGTTTTCGTTTCGCCGGTCTCGTTGCCATCATAGATGTTGTTATTGTTGTTGTGGGAATTCCTTTTGGAAAAATCAAACCAAGTGTTTTGCGAGTTGTTAGCGAGTTAGACCAAGTGTTCGATAGAGATAGATTGTTCATTTGTTTATTCGTGTCGTTTTTTATTTTGAATTCGGTAATCAAATTGAAATTTCTTAGATCTATGGCATTTATGTGGCGGCGACGGCAGCATACGCTCATTATTATATATTTACTATATGAATATTTAACTGAATAGTTGTATACAATTTGACATACAAACAAACGACAATAAAGAAAAAAAAACCATCAGCTCAGCTGTGCAAATCCGAAACCAGCTAAACTAAACATAATGGCATAGTTGGCTGTAGGTGTTTTGTATGAGTAACCAGGGAGAAGAAAATAACAAAAAAAAAATTGGGAAAAAGTTCAAACATCTGATTTGTTTTTATAGGATCAACAAGTCATGACTGACTGACTGACGATTCCGAATACGAATAGGATTAAACAATTGCACCGGTGTTAGTGGTTAGTGAGATGATATGTTTCCAGAGTAAGTGTTAGTATGAGAGTTTCAAACCACAAAGCCCGTAACGGTGGCAACTGATTTCGTTTCGGTCGATATTTGTATTCTTGTGTCTGCTCTCTGTTTGCCCCTGACTGGCTGGCTGACTGCCTGCCTCAGTAGTGAGAAGGCCCCAAAACTAATCATTGTTGTAAAACATTTACCATTGATAGGTGTGCAGCATTTATTTGATCGTGTATGTGATTTGAAAAATTTTCTTTAAAAGGTTTGTTTTTCAGCATTTCGTTTTCTTTAAATAGGAAATCATTGCAATCATACATACTGATCAAAACATGTTAAATGTAATTTTATGTTTGTTCAATGATTAGTTGAAATTTATGTAATTGAGGTTTGATTTTTGTGCATACGAGTGGTTCATATGAGTATTTATGTGGTGTATGATGTCTGATTTTGTGCAACATTTATTTGTTCCTTAACGGAAGGAATGGTGGGAATTGAAGTATTGTAAATTTAGCTGTGAAGTATTTTTTAACAATCCAATTAGTGTAATCGAAATATTAAGGCTGTTTTCACTAAATGAAGAAATAGTTTCCCTTAAATATTTTTTTTATAATTCAGCATAAATATAGTTTTAAGTTTCTCTTTTTTAAAGGTAAGCTTATTTTGCTTCATACTTCATACAAATCTGGTATCAGATTGTGAAGTTTAAGGGACAAGATCTAATGCAATTTTTAACGATTAATTCGTTTGGACAAAGTGCATAATGCATATACATACATAATTCCAATTTTAAGCCCCAACAAAAAAAATCGTACAATATGCCTACATAAGGGGCAGATCAATTGAGAAATCTCTGCACGAAATTTTATATCATATGGAATGATTATTTGATCTAGGTTTGTATACTCTAGCTATAAAAGCTTCATCTAAACAGATGGATACATTAAAAAAAAAGAGACAGAGGATGTAGACGAACCCCACAAGGTGGTTTTTTATCTTCCCTACTATGAGTAACTGCTATACATAATCTGCTAAACATCCAAATGACGTCACGATATTGATCAGAGAAAAATAACCAAATACGAAAGATACACTCAACATACCCTATACCTGAACCGGAGAGGGAGAAGGATAAAATTTAAACCCGGCTGAAAAATTGATGATCGAACTAGAATTGTCTTTTACGAACTAAATCCTAAACTATAGCTGAATACATTCGTCTCCCAGATCACAAAACTGTTTTTCAGACTGAGATAATGGCGATTACGGGGGTTATTAAATAGTTGAAAAGGATTGATAAAAAAGCGGCAAGACCTATATTTACGGATAGTTAAAAACAACAGTTTTAAAACTCGATACGTTTCACAATGCAAGAATGCGGTCAACTACGTACATCTTGAGATAATGTGATCCCAAGACAACATAGCATTAAAGGAAACCCCAATACAAAAATACTCTAAACCATAATGACAAACACTAAAGACGTAACCACTAAATAAAATATATTTGCACTCATTTATTTATTTAAAAAAACTTGGTTTATTTAGGACAAGACAACAAATACTCATATTTAGTTTTATTTTATTTGATGCTGTATGAAATTTTATTAAAATTACTATAAATATCTTGTAAAATTTAAGTTTTGTTTTGAACCATAAAAAATATATACATATGTATATATAAATGTACATATACATAAAGCTACGAAAGTTTCGTAAATTTGTTTTAGCTTTCACAGATTAAATTTACCATGAAGTATAGGCCGGATTAACAAAAGTGTTCATTATTTCGAAACAAATCTAAACTAGTTTTTTTTATTTTTATCTTCGTTAAAATGTTTCTAAAAAAAATTAGAACATTATTTGTTGCAATATTATTTCGCATCGGTTGTTGTTTTTAATTCTATTTCCTAAAGCAAACTGCAAATAACGGAAAACATAGGTGACATCTAGCGCTGTTAATTAACAATTATTTGTTTAGCAATAGTTGATACTACTCGTCACTAGATGGCGCATGTATCAACTACAATATTACATTAATTTATGTGTATCAGAAACAAGTCAGCTATTATTGTTTTTGTTTACTTTTACCCAGCAAACGTTTTACACAAAACATAGCAGAAAATTTACAATAAATAAATAGAGGAAAGTAATTTTTTAATCTAAAAATATCAGAAATATCTGCCAGATTATAAAACATAATTTTTTTTTATGTCACCCAGGCGCACTGAATAACAAAATAGTTGAAAGCATTTCTATATTCATATGTATGTAGGTATATCAAAGTAAATTTAAACATAAATATACTCATTTGACAAGTTGTAACTGACATTTGTTTTAAGCATGAGATAATCACCCCTATCGTGAATAAAAATTCCACGTGAAATTTGTTCACTTTTATTTTTTTAACATTGAATTTAAATAGGAAAAATGTGAAAAGTGAACAAATTTCACGTGGAATTTTTATTCACGATAGGGGTGATTATTTTAATTATTTATGTCTTTAAATAAAAATATAAGCAAGAACATATTACCAAATCTCTCGAATCGACAAGACTTTCAAAAGCAATTTCCAATACGAAAACTAAATAAGTAAAAAATCACCTTTTTTATTAAATTTCAAAGTTCTATACCTAAATACATCGAAAAAAAAACACCCACGATACGTATTTCGACCAGAGCCATGATTTTCAAAATAAATTTGCACAATTTGGTAGCGTTGTTCAGGCGATAGCCGATTCGTGTTAAAATGCCAAACCAAACTAAACAGCTGACAAAATGGCCGCCAGTTTAAAAAATGTTGCCAACTTAAAGATCTATACATCTAAAAAAAACACCCTATATTAGTTGAAAATATAAATTGGTGATCACTTTTTATTCTAAAAATTGTTTCGTTTTGAGTGTTGTTTCCAATTTGAGTGAAAATATAAAATTAAAGAGGCAACACAAAATAAAAGCTTAATAATATAATTTGATCCAGCAATACAAAATATTAATCAATAATGAAAATATAAAAGTTCAGTTTTTATTTCCAAAAAATTTTCTAGGTACCTACATACATATGTATGTATATTAAGTAAAAACTTAACTGTTTATTTATTTCGGCAAATAAAGGCGCCGATTTATTCAGAGAAATGTGGACTTTTATATTTTTACTCAAAATAGAAGAAAATGTTGGAAATAAAAATGATGTTTACTCAAACTAGAGAATTATTTAAAAATGTCCTAAAAACAATTACTGAACAGAACTCATTCAGAAATATTTTTTTAATAATATGTATATGGTTATTTCTGAATTTCTGTAAATTTATACATATTTGACCCCATATTCGTAATGTGAAAACAAATCCTAAATAAAAAAAGAACAATTTTAGGTCCTATTTTGTTTTCTTATAAAAAAGTAACATTTTGTAACTTAAGACTTGTTTAAATCACATTGTACAAAAAAAAAATATACAAGGGCGCCAAAAAAAGTGATGTATCCTTTGAAACCTGCTACCAAAAAAACTACTCTTTTGTTTCATTAATTATTAAACATTCCTAAAAACGCTGGATTTTATGTTTTTTGTTGTAAATAAATCATAATTTTACATCTCTAGGTCTGTTTTAGTCGGAGTAGGTATATAAAAAAGCATGCATCCGGAAAATAAATTATTTTAATTGGCCCTTCGGCCACCAACTTTTAAGTCTGCCAGCACCTTTAAAATCTATCAATAGAACGACTCTTGCGCTTTTTATTGCCGTTTTAAACAGTTCTTAATTATTCAAAATGTCTCATCTTATATTACTAATATTGTATGTATTTAGCTACATACACATACATACTTATACATACATACATATGTACATAAATATGCCTCCGGACAGTTATGTAGCTGTAATCATCCACCAACAAAGTGCTGCTGGCAGTCTCTTCTTTTACTTATTAAATTTATAACTTGGCAAAAAAAAATAAAAATATTTTATAATAATGATTATTTAGCAATTGCTTACCTTTTTTATATAGTCTAGTTAATAAATTTTACATACATATATTTGCACAATAACAGTTAATTTGTTAACGATAATAAAATATTTGTACAATAATAAAATATTTTTACAATTAAACTATTTTTATAAATTAGACTTGGTACACAATTTAAAACACAAAGTATAATTTCAAACACAGACTAACATTTAAAATCTTTTTATGCACTATCATGCATTTTTACTGAGTGTCTTCTAAAGTAACGGTACAATAAAGAGATGCATTTTTCTTAAGATGATGCCGTATCTTAAGAGCAAAATTGAGTGTTGCCTTATCAATGGGTATGTGGTTTAGTTAAATGAATACTGTTATTTTGAAATTTTGACATTAAAACATAAATTTTTAAATTTTTGCTTGTTAAACTATTATTGGGCAATGAAAACTTATAGATTTTTATTCAAAGAATACCTTAAGCTTAAAAAGTATTAAAATATAAAAAAGTGAACAAAAACGGAACTCTTCAAGATCATAACAACAGATTGTATTTTAACAATTTTTCTGCAAAAAAAAATCCCCGCTCTCATGGTTAACGATTTATTCACCTTTTAAGTTGTGATATACATATGTATAACTGTGAATATCTACTATACCGGATAATATATATTGATATGGATACCGCTTCAAAGTGCTAAAAAAGGCCTGTCGAATAATACATAATATGTAATCCATTAACCCATTTTCAGCCTAGAAATGAATTTATTAATTTTGAGTTGCTGATATCACGAAAATGAACCCATTTAATTTTAATTTATGTTATATACAATTTTGTAGAAAACTTTTCAAGATTTCGTTTGACATATACCATTTAGTTCTAGGACTTTAAATATCGCAGTTATGTGAGGTTTAAAATGATTATTTTAAAAAATATATACATAATATAAATTATCATTAAATGCGTTCATTTTTGATATATGAGCACTTTTGTAAAAAAAAACTCAAAATGAAAAAACATAAATTCAGTTCTAGGCTCACAATGGGTTAATGGATTACGTCATATTATATATCATTCGAAAAGTCCGAGCACTTTCAAACGACATTCATATTGATCAGATATATTATCTGGTATATGTTGCGTGTCATTTTTTTGGCTATACGCATTGACCTGCCACTATAAAGGGTCACTGCATAAAAAAAAAAAAACAAAATAAATTTTGTGTTCAGTAGGGACGGGCTACTAGAGCTAAGGAGGCACCTTCTCCAGCCCATGTCCCGGTGTATAACATGGTGCTGACATTCTTTAGGGAGGGGCTACTATAAAATTCATTGGAGCCACCACTCCAACCCATATCCCAGCGGGTTGTCGCCTGTTGTCATTTTTTCGTGTTGTGTTTTTTTGTATTAGTACCTGAAAAGATATAAAAAAAAAATATCATATATTGGAACGATACCTGGTTACCAAAAGTCCTCCCAGAAATATTCGTCCTCATCTGTCAGCGAAAAGGAACACTAGAAGGAAAAGCAAAATACGTAAAATTTTTATTAATAAGACAATATGTCGTGATACTTACTTACCATAAGTTGTCAAAATCATGGTCAAAATGGCAATAAAAATAATGTTTATGTGAAAAGTAGTAGTGTTGTATAATACGGTGTTTCGAGTGTGAAGTTGGCAACACCCACATTTATCGTAGTAATTTAGAGCTGTATTTCATTCAAAATTTAAATAAATCTAATAGCAAGATAAATATTATAAGAAAATAAGTTAATGAAATTCACACGCTAAAAATCATGAACCCCTGGTAGATAAATTATTTATGATATATGAAAGTTCTGGTCAGGCAGGTACCTAATAAAAAAAGGACTGGTTAGGATTATGAAAATCTAGCGGGATATTAAAAAAAAAAAAAAAACCCGCCAAATAAAAGAAATAAATTTATTTAAATAAAACCTAAATAATTACAAGAACAAAATATGATAAATGACGTGATCTATATTCTGTTACACGAATTACATAAGAACAACGGCGGGAAAATACCGATTTAGGATATCACGTTAGGAGGGGAAATACAACACATAAGGATTGTAGTAAATATGTAAAAGAAAAAAAAACCCGCCAAAATTGTAAATGAGATTAGTGAAAAGGAGAACAAGAGGTATTTAAACTGAACACGGTGAGATACAGAGACAATTGGGTTAATAATTTAGAGCGGGAACAACGGGTGTACGGATCTTGTGTTCAAATAAAGTGAGAATAAAAGAAGTATAACGTAAGTGCTAGACTTATAGCTTAAATCGTGTAAAAGAAATTATTTATAATATTCTGTGGTACGTGTGTGTTTATCTTTTCTTAGCTGGCTAATTTTACAAGGAGGGATAAAGCACTCGAAGGATACTGGCCTCCTAGGAAGACGTTACAATTAGCCAGGTAATCTTTTATTTTATACCTATGTTCTTACATCCACTCCAATAATAAAGAAAGAGAAATAACCAACAAAAGAAGAAAATAGGGAAGTGTAAGGAGTGTTGGAAAACGTATGGTGGTGAACTAGGCCTGTAAAACATTATATACCCGTGTGTTAAGCAACACATTTCAAAAATAAACAAAACAAGATAAAATCAGGTGCGCCTAAAAACACGCGTACAAAACAAAGTTGTTAAATCAAAAATAAAAAAAAATACTAAGGCGTCCCAAAACAACAAAATAGAGAAAAAAAAAAAACGGTTTAGTATAGTTTAAGAATTATTTATTGTTATTATTTATTCATATATTAAGATTTATCCATTTATAGTTATTTAAGTGTTGTTGTGGGTAATTATTGTGTCCCTCGAGAGTGTGGTAACACATATAAATGTAAATTGATTTTTTTTTGAGACCAAAAGAACAAAACAAAATCTAAAAAAAAAAAAAAAGTAAAAAAAAAGAAATTTAAAATTAGTGAAATTAGGTACTCAATCTAGACCAAGGAAAGTAAATTAGTGGCATAACAGATATAAAAAAAAAAAACGTCATGAGGGAGCTCCTTCATGAGTAGGATTTTTTTTTGTTATTGCACATCCGGAATAGATGTGAGTAGTTAATAGAGCTACAGATACATATGTATATATAAAAAAAAAAAAAAAAAAGGAAAGAACAAAGTGAATTGTTTTTTTAGGTCAATAAAAAAATTTAAGATTAATTATATAAAAAAAAATTTTGTTAGAGTTAATTATGTGATTTAGTTTAAGGTATTTATGTATAAGAAAGTAGTATAGAGGAAATTAAGAATAAAGCGATTATGTATTGAAACATGCGAAAATTTGAGTAAGATATAATTTTTTTGGGGGATTGTTGAAGTAGATAGGGCGACGAAAGACGGGCAAAAGGGACTGTGAAAATGCGAATTGGATTCATCACAGTTATGGATGGGAAAAGGGCGATTGGGGGTCAACATCTACCTCCCTATTCGATGATATGGCCAAAAAGAATGTAAGTGTTGTTTTTTTTGTGTTAAAATTCCCTTGAAGAATTTTTTTTTGTGTTGCGATCCGGCCAAAGGGTTGAGAACTCCTCCCACGAGGTGATGCCGTTGAGCTGGCAGGGTAATCATTGGCCAGAGGACAAAACAGGATCGTAACAGAATGGCGCCCAATCCGTAAATTTAGAAGTTTAGTGTAAAGACCTAAGCACTAGGCAATAAACTATTAGAGATGAGAGAAATAGACTAACGTATATTTGTTTTGTGTGAGGATTTGATAGAGAGAGTAAAGTCATATCCGTTTTGGTATGTAAACCGAAAACCGTGTTGTATGAAATATTCTATGATGTTTGAATACTCGTAAATAAATAAATATACGACCGAATCATTCAGGAAAAGGAAAGTCCTTAGAATGGACGGCTAGATCCATCTAAATGTTCACCTAATCTTGATATTTTTTATTTTGTTTTAGTTTCAGTCTGAATCTTCGTGTGTTAATCAGCATGGATGAAAAGCGACAGCCGCTTGAGACAACAACTCAAGGTCCGTTGTGTCGACATTCATACCATACTGCCTTCTAATGTTTATCGTTAAAAGTGAAAACATACAAAGAGGTTAAATTTAGTTACCTTTGTTTAGTACGAATTAAGACCATATCATTAGTAGCTCTCTATGAGAGAATCTATCAATTAACAAAAGAACCGTCGTACCGCCGCTAATCAACAATCCCTCAAAAAGAAGAAAACAAGAAAATTTTGAGAAGAGTTTAGCTTTATATTTTTATATTACGTATTGAAATTTTAAGTATTTTTTTAATTTACATATTTATTAATTTTTATAAGTATTTAATTAGTGGTATTTATCGTAATTTTATGTTTTTTTATTTTCTATTATTTATTTTTTTTTAGTTTATGTTTATTATCATTGATTTATATTAAGTTTATTTTCTTCAATTTATTTATTTTTAATGAGTTTGTTTGGTGCATAAATTTTCTGTGCTATTTAATATAGACCAATATTTAGTTTAGTAGTATTTTTAATATTTCAACATCTATTTATTTATTTTGTCAAGGTAATAGTTGTTGCTTAAGGATATAATTTGTAGGTTTATGTAAGTAGGTTATGAATATTGAAACTAGAGCCAAATTCAGTCGTAGGAAAAGAAAAGCAGAATTTGATACCAGCAGAACGTACGTCCCATTGTCTCCGAAACAGCGTAGAGGTAAAACATCTAAATTCAATATGAATAATAATAATAACGCAAAGGAAGGACAGATTACAGATTTGTCAAACACTATAATCTCTAACCGACCTAGTACGTCCACTAATTTACAGACCGGGAATGGATTACGCGTAAATTCCGATAATATTAGTACTATGGGGGAAGAAATAACACCAGAAGTAAGAGATTTAGTAGTTGATGAAGCTTTGTCAGTGCAGAAAACATTACAGGAACAAATTAGAAGTATGGTTCAGGGGGAGATGCAAGATGTGAGAAAATCTATAGGAGATTTAATGAAAGTTGTTGGGGATCTTTCAAAAATTGTTGCTCAGAATAATGTACAACCAGAATCCGCTAATGTCACACACAATATTGTAGGCGAACCACGAGTCACTGAATATGTGCTAAATAATCCCTCTAGTGTAGAGATAAATGCAATGCCAGGGACAAGTCAAGGTCAGACAGGTCAAGCGTTGTCAAATAATAGTCGAAATAGGACACCTATGTCTATACCAGCGCTACCTACTCGAACAGTATATAGCAATTTTGTTCCGCGAGAAAATGGCAATATTAATCAACTTCCTAGAGCTACAGGAGTTCAGTTTAATAATAATTATAACGAAAATGTAGTGAACTTACCATTTAGCAGAAACTTTGAAAATACAGAAGGACCCACTGGTTATCCTTTTGGACAATATGATGTTCCAAATAATTCGTCCATTCCGAATGCATCAGTGCAGAGAGATTTAACTAAAATGTGGATAAGAATAGATAAATGGGGTCTGATTTTTGATGGGAATAACTCACGTATGAGCGTAGAGGATTTTATTTTTCGTATAGAGCGTTTACAGGCTCAGTATGGAATCCCAATAGAGGAATTAGAAAGAGACTTCCATCTATTATTATCTGGTCCAGCTAAGGATTGGTACTGGTTATTTATCCAAACTCATTTCTCCGTAAAATGGCCAGGGTTGAAACAAGCATTGCTAAGCCAATACCAAACATCCAGGTCTAATTTTGAAATTATGCGAGATCTAGTAGAGAAAAGACAAAACAGTAATGAGTCAATAGATCAGTTTTTCCATGCTATGAATCAAATCCGTGCTAAATTAGTTCAGTCCATACCAGAGTACGATATGATAAAAATTTTAAAAAGAAATGTTAAGGAAAGTGTCGCTAGAATCGTGTACCCAATTTCAGTTTCATCTGTTGATCAACTTAGAATCGAGTGCAATGAGGCCGAACGCAATTTTCCAAGGAGAGATTATAGAAATTTTCAGCCACCAACAAGATTATCAAAACCTGTAAGTGAGGTATATGTAGATGATACGGGATATGAAAATTCGCAAAATGATAAATTGGAGGAATTAGAAGTTGCTGCGTTACATTTAAATAAAGACAAATCTGATGTAATATGTTGGAACTGTAAAGTACCAGGACATGTTTTTATGGAATGTACTACAGCAGAGAGAACACTATTTTGTTACCGTTGTGGAAAACCGAACGTGATAACTCCGAATTGCCCAAATTGTCAGGGAAACTTGAAATGGGGCGTGGGAAAGTCAGGGGACCTACGTCCATCCAAAAATCCCAACAAGGAACATTAGGAAGCCGGAAAGCTGAGTTAACTAATGAAGCTGTAGAAAATGATTGGAAGCAAATAGCTAATGAAATGCCTGAAATAAGACACAAATTACCGATACAAACGAGACAAGAGTACTACGACTATGTTAGAGCACAGATATTTGATACCGAAAAACAGCGTAGACCTTTATCGAAAAGAATTTTGAAAATTAGGGAGAAATACAGAAAAAAACAAGAATGTAAAAGGATGATTGTAGATTCGGTAACTAGGATAGACAAATTTAGTGATGATCGGGTGTTTGTAGATGTAGAAATAGAAGGGAAAATTATGTTAGGGTTATTAGACAGTGGAGCATCAGTTAGTATATTAGGAAAAGGATGTAGGGAATTACTAGAAGAACTAGGTTTGGAAATAGTACCAATATTCTCCAACGTGAAGACTGCCAGTGGTCAACACCACAGAATATTAGGTAAAGTAAATCTACCCATAAAATATAAAGATAAAAAAGATAACCTAATTTTATATCTTTGTCCTGATTTGGAACAACCTCTATATTTAGGAATAGACTTTTGGCGTACTTTTAGTTTAGCTCCAGATATTATAGGTGTAAATGAAATGGTAACGAATAAAGTTATAGAAGAGTTGGTTCAAGATAAAGAAAATTATAGGATAGGTCCACATGAATTGAATAGCGAACAAAGACAGAGATTAGATGAGGTAATAGCGAAATTCGATACATTTGAGGAAAAAGGACTAGGAAAAACTAATTTAGAAATGCACTCAATCAAATTAATAGATAATGCTGAACCGATAAAGGATCGACATTATCCGATTTCACCAGCAGTTCAGGAGATAACGTATAAGGAAATAGACAAAATGTTAGAATTAAATGTAATAGAAATAAGTGACAGTCCTTGGAGTAATAGAACTACAATCGTAAGAAAACCTGGCAAGAACAGATTTTGTTTGGACGCAAGAAAATTGAATAAGTTGACTGTGAAAGATGCGTATCCATTACAAAACATAAATGGCATCCTAAGTAGAATTGACGAAACATATTTTATAAGTAGCGTCGATCTTAAATACGCATTCTGGCAAATAGAACTTGAGCCTAAAAGTAGACCATATACAGCTTTTACCGTATCAGGGAGACCGTTATATCAATTTCGGGTTATGCCCTTCGGTCTATGTAATGCTGCCCAGCGGTTATGTAGGTTGATGGACAAAGTTATTCCGCAGACTTTAAAGGACAATGTATTCATTTATCTCGATGATTTGTTAATCATCTCAAATGACTTCGATAAGCATCTGGAATTACTGGGGGAAGTGGCAAATTGTCTCAAAAAAGCGAATTTGACAATTGGCTTAAACAAATCCCAATTTTGTTTTAAACAATTAAAATATTTAGGGTTCATCGTTGGAGGCGGCATGCTCAAAACGGACCCTGATAAAGTAAAGGCAATCAAAGAAATAAGGGTTCCAAAGTCTGTTAGAGAAGTAAGAAGTTTTTTGGGTACTGCGGGGTGGTATCGCAGATTTATCAAAAATTTTGCCGTTATATCTGCACCTCTCACAGACACACTGAAGAAGTCAAAGAAATTTGAAATGACACCTAAAGCTATCGAGGCATTCGAAAATCTAAAAAAAGCTTTGACCTCAGCGCCAGTACTTCGACACGCCGATTTTACCAAGAAATTCTATGTGCAATGCGATGCTTGTGAATATGGTATAGGTGCGGTTTTGTATCAGATATTCGGGGAAAATGAGGAACATCCCATTGCATTCTTTTCGCAAAAGTTAAATTCGTGTCAAAGAAATTATAGTGTTACCGAAAAGGAATGTTATGCTGCTGTAGTGGCTGTGCAAAAGTTTAGGCAATATGTAGAGATGATGCCTTTTACCATCGTGACTGATCATGCTAGCCTTAAGTGGTTGATGACTTTAAAAGACTTAACAGGGAGACTAGCCAGATGGTCACTTAAACTGCAATCATACGATTTTGAGATAAAGCACAGGAAAGGTTCCGAAAACATAGTAGCCGATATGCTGTCAAGATTACCAAACGTGGACGAACTGAATCTGACAGAATGTTTAGGTTTCGAAACGACTGAATTCGAAGGCGAGGATTACGTGAATTTAATAAAACATATTCAAGAGAATAAGGAAAATTTGCCTGATGTGAGAGTTGAAAACGGATATATATTCAAAAGGATAGGTTTTGATCAGATAGGTTTAGATTCACCGTGGAAATTATGGATTCCAACAATGATTACACATCAAATGATTGAAAACGCTCACTCTACCGTAACAACAGCACACGGTGGTGTAGCAAAGACTCTTGAAAGATTGAGACGACAATTTTATTGGCCAAAAATGGCGATGCAAGTCAAGAACTTTGTAGCTAGCTGTAGCATTTGCAAGGAATCAAAGCCATGTAACGTTAATCTAAGACCGGAAATTGGAAATCCAGTTGTAACGGAAAGACCATTTCAAAAATTGTACATCGATTTCATGGGTAAATACCCACGCTCTAGAAAGGGAAATTGTTATATTTTCATTGTCGTTGATCATTTCACAAAATTCATGTTTTTGAAAGCGATGAAAGAAGCAACAACCAACAATGTTATTGAATTTCTCGTTCATGAAATTTTCCACAAATTTGGAGTGCCTGAGGTGATACATAGCGACAATGGCAGTCAATTTATTGCCAAAAGCTTTGAAAATTTATTAAAAACATATAAAATACAACATTTAAAAACCGCTGTATATTCTCCTCAGAGCAACGCGAGTGAACGAGTCAATCAATCTGTGTTATCTGCCATAAGAGCATATTTGGACAAAGACCATCGTGACTGGGATATGTACCTTTCTGAAATTGAATGTGCAATTCGAACGTCCGTACACTCAGCCACAGGTATAACACCATTTTTTGCACTTTTTGGGTATCATATGTACACTAGTGGTGCAGACTATAAATTAGGGAGAAAATTAGGTTCGTTAAGCGATCACGATATCTTAGAAATCAATCGAAATGACAGGATGGAAATAATTAGGGAGTATATGAAGCAAAATATACAAAAAGCTCAAGAGAGGAGTGCTGAGAGATATAATAGAGGAGCACGTATTATTAAATTTGTACCCGGCCAGGAAGTCTACCGCAGAAATACCGTACTGAGCAATTTTAGTAAAAATATTAACGCAAAGTTTAGCCGAAAATTTCTAAAATGCAGAATTGTAAGACCAATCGGTAACAATATGTATGAATTAGAAGATCTTCAAGGCAAGTCGATCGGTATTTTTCACGCGAAAGACATAAAAGTTTGAAAACTATGTCGTAAATCTGTGATATAATCTATAACCAGTGCAATATTAGGATTAGTAATACATTTTAATAAGTTTTCTTGAAAAAATTTTTTTTTGACAATGTATATATTTGTATGTGTTTCGTCCTAATATATCACGGTGTACCTGATTTATCGTAGATTTACAAATAATATGATCAAACTAAGACCTAGTGCAATATTCATAATTTTCATTAACAAATGTGCATGTATGCATGTGTTATGTCAAAAAAAAAAAAAATATTATGTAAGACTGGCCGTGAACCGAAATCTTACACTATAACAAATCGACTTGATAATAAAATACTCACTTAGTACAAAGAGAACTGCGATGATTCCATATCCAACGAAAGTCTTCATAATTTCCGTGTACTGTCTGGTATACCTGCAAAAGATAAGAAAATGGAGATTACAAAGTAACTTCATTATCGTTAGATATATAAGTTTACTTCCCGTAAAGTATTGGCATGACGGGAATGAAAATTTCGTCGTTAATTGCCCGGCTAGAGAATCTCAGGGTGTGGGAGTTCCCCACGTTGGGTTCCAAGACCTAACACGCACACCGCTCCTCGAGACTATGTCACCAGACATCGGTGTTTTGTTGCGTGTCATTTTTTTGGCTATACGCATTGACCTGCCACTATAAAGGGTCACTGCATAAAAAAAAAAAAACAAAATAAATTTTGTGTTCAGTAGGGACGGGCTACTAGAGCTAAGGAGGCACCTTCTCCAGCCCATGTCCCGGTGTATAACATGGTGCTGACATTCTTTAGGGAGGGGCTACTATAAAATTCATTGGAGCCACCACTCCAACCCATATCCCAGCGGGTTGTCGCCTGTTGTCATTTTTTCGTGTTGTGTTTTTTTGTATTAGTACCTGAAAAGATATAAAAAAAAAATATCATATATTGGAACGATACCTGGTTACCAAAAGTCCTCCCAGAAATATTCGTCCTCATCTGTCAGCGAAAAGGAACACTAGAAGGAAAAGCAAAATACGTAAAATTTTTATTAATAAGACAATATGTCGTGATACTTACTTACCATAAGTTGTCAAAATCATGGTCAAAATGGCAATAAAAATAATGTTTATGTGAAAAGTAGTAGTGTTGTATAATACGGTGTTTCGAGTGTGAAGTTGGCAACACCCACATTTATCGTAGTAATTTAGAGCTGTATTTCATTCAAAATTTAAATAAATCTAATAGCAAGATAAATATTATAAGAAAATAAGTTAATGAAATTCACACGCTAAAAATCATGAACCCCTGGTAGATAAATTATTTATGATATATGAAAGTTCTGGTCAGGCAGGTACCTAATAAAAAAAGGACTGGTTAGGATTATGAAAATCTAGCGGGATATTAAAAAAAAAAAAAAAACCCGCCAAATAAAAGAAATAAATTTATTTAAATAAAACCTAAATAATTACAAGAACAAAATATGATAAATGACGTGATCTATATTCTGTTACACGAATTACATAAGAACAACGGCGGGAAAATACCGATTTAGGATATCACGTTAGGAGGGGAAATACAACACATAAGGATTGTAGTAAATATGTAAAAGAAAAAAAAACCCGCCAAAATTGTAAATGAGATTAGTGAAAAGGAGAACAAGAGGTATTTAAACTGAACACGGTGAGATACAGAGACAATTGGGTTAATAATTTAGAGCGGGAACAACGGGTGTACGGATCTTGTGTTCAAATAAAGTGAGAATAAAAGAAGTATAACGTAAGTGCTAGACTTATAGCTTAAATCGTGTAAAAGAAATTATTTATAATATTCTGTGGTACGTGTGTGTTTATCTTTTCTTAGCTGGCTAATTTTACAAGGAGGGATAAAGCACTCGAAGGATACTGGCCTCCTAGGAAGACGTTACAATTAGCCAGGTAATCTTTTATTTTATACCTATGTTCTTACATCCACTCCAATAATAAAGAAAGAGAAATAACCAACAAAAGAAGAAAATAGGGAAGTGTAAGGAGTGTTGGAAAACGTATGGTGGTGAACTAGGCCTGTAAAACATTATATACCCGTGTGTTAAGCAACACATTTCAAAAATAAACAAAACAAGATAAAATCAGGTGCGCCTAAAAACACGCGTACAAAACAAAGTTGTTAAATCAAAAATAAAAAAAAATACTAAGGCGTCCCAAAACAACAAAATAGAGAAAAAAAAAAAACGGTTTAGTATAGTTTAAGAATTATTTATTGTTATTATTTATTCATATATTAAGATTTATCCATTTATAGTTATTTAAGTGTTGTTGTGGGTAATTATTGTGTCCCTCGAGAGTGTGGTAACACATATAAATGTAAATTGATTTTTTTTTGAGACCAAAAGAACAAAACAAAATCTAAAAAAAAAAAAAAAGTAAAAAAAAAGAAATTTAAAATTAGTGAAATTAGGTACTCAATCTAGACCAAGGAAAGTAAATTAGTGGCATAACAGATATAAAAAAAAAAACGTCATGAGGGAGCTCCTTCATGAGTAGGATTTTTTTTTGTTATTGCACATCCGGAATAGATGTGAGTAGTTAATAGAGCTACAGATACATATGTATATATAAAAAAAAAAAAAAAAAAGGAAAGAACAAAGTGAATTGTTTTTTTAGGTCAATAAAAAAATTTAAGATTAATTATATAAAAAAAAATTTTGTTAGAGTTAATTATGTGATTTAGTTTAAGGTATTTATGTATAAGAAAGTAGTATAGAGGAAATTAAGAATAAAGCGATTATGTATTGAAACATGCGAAAATTTGAGTAAGATATAATTTTTTTGGGGGATTGTTGAAGTAGATAGGGCGACGAAAGACGGGCAAAAGGGACTGTGAAAATGCGAATTGGATTCATCACAGTTATGGATGGGAAAAGGGCGATTGGGGGTCAACATCTACCTCCCTATTCGATGATATGGCCAAAAAGAATGTAAGTGTTGTTTTTTTTGTGTTAAAATTCCCTTGAAGAATTTTTTTTTGTGTTGCGATCCGGCCAAAGGGTTGAGAACTCCTCCCACGAGGTGATGCGTTGAGCTGGCAGGGTAATCATTGGCCAGAGGACAAAACAGGATCGTAACATATAGTAGATATTTACAGTTATATATCAAAACCTTAAAGGTGAATAACTCGTAAACTATAAGAGAGCCAGCAAAATTTTTTGAATTTTTAGATAATTTAATTATGTAATTAATATAAAATAAATAAAATATTGTCAGTAAAAACAATTGTTAAAATACAAGATGGGTCACAATCTTGAATTGTGCCTCGAAATTTACTTTGAGAAATATTATATATCATTCGAAAAGTCCGAGCACTTTCAAACGACATTCATATTGATCAGATATATTATCTGGTATAGTAGATATTTACAGTTATATATCAAAACCTTAAAGGTGAATAACTCGTAAACTATAGGAGAGCCAGCAAAATTTTTTGAATTTTTAGATAATTTAATTATGTAATTAATATAAAATAAATAAAATATTGTCAGTAAAAACAATTGTTAAAATACAAGATGGGTCACAATCTTGAATTGTGCCTCGAAATTTACTTTGAGAAAGCACAAAGGACATAAATCGTAAGCCAGACCTTTAAAGATTTTGAATAGTTCCCCAAGATTTTATATTCCAAGTTGTGTGGCAGCACTGTAAATTCCAGTTCTCATGAAACAAGTGTCAAAATAAAAAAAAACTTCTGCTGATTTTTATTTACGTTTCGACAACAAAACAAAATAGAAACCAAAACAGTGCAAAACATGCAGGAAAATATACGTAAATTAATAAATCTTTTGCCGAATTTGGAAGATATCAAGAAAAATTGTTTAAATGAAAATGAAGCAAAATATATATTAAATAAAGCTATAAATGTTTTACATTCAAACTACTTGGAAAATGAAACAGCGAACGATGAATTGGAAGAGGCTACGTTTTTGGTACAAGCTTTAGTGGATAAATGTTGGGAGCGTATACATACAGGACATTTTAGTGAAGTTCCTCTGGAGATAAGAAAAATCTATGCCTTGGCTAATTATTTAAAAGTAGGTCTTTGTTTTAATATGCAATATTGTTATATTTTTGTAATTATATTCCAGATATTGTTGCTTTTGATTGAGAATAAGGAGTACGAGCAAATTGAAAAATGCAGTGAACTATTAGATGATTCTATATTAATTGGCTGTACACAAGATATTTACCCAAAATGTCAACAATTTAAGGATTCTTTAATGGAAATATTTGACAAAAAACTGGGTAAGTTATTTTTATTATTAAAACAATTTTTAATGCACACCTAAAATATACTTACAGATCCTTGTAAAGGATTAAAATTAACCATAATTGAAAATCCCACCAGACAAGTAATAAACTGTGATATTTTACAACTTAGTCAGCCATCGCTATTGGAATTTCAACAGAAATGTTTTGATAAACAACAGCCCGCTCTACTACTCAATACTTTTAATCATTGGCCAGCCTTAGAAAAATGGCGCGATTTAAATTATATACTCAAAATAGCTGGCAATCGAACAGTGCCCATAGAAATTGGTTCCAACTATGTCACCGATGAATGGTCACAACAGTTGATGAAAATTAAAGATTTTCTCAAAAGACAATTTACTAATTCAGAGAATGAAGAAAATAAAAGTGACATTGAATATTTGGCTCAACATGAGTTGTTCGAACAAATACCTCAACTGAAAAAGGATTTCTCAATACCAGACTATTGTACGTTAGGCTCCAAACAAGATGCTGTCGATATCAAGGCTTGGCTGGGACCTAAGGGTACTATTTCTCCCCTTCATTATGATCCTAAGCATAATTTACTTTGTCAAGTTTTTGGTACAAAATTTATAATATTGGCTTCTCCGCAGGACACACACAATTTATATCCTCATGAAAGTGAGTTTTTGCAAAATACCTCACAAATAGATGCTAAAAATGTGGATATTGAAAAGTTTCCTCTTACGGAAAAGGTAACATTTTATAATTTGATATTACAACCGGGAGATTGTTTGTATATGCCACCGAAATGGTGGCATTATATTCAATCGAATAGTCCTAGTTTTTCGGTTAGTTTCTGGTGGGAGTAAATTTGTAAAAATTTAGCTCCTTTTTAATATCTATTAAAAAATTCAACTTCTTGACAAAATATAAATTTGTAAAAATTTGTCACAAAATAGCTTTAAGAAAGCTAAAGTTATAACTAAGTTTTTCAAAATAAAATACAGAATTTATATTAAAATTAATATATTTATATGAAATTTTTATTGCATTGCAAAAAGTAAATTTAGGTAATTATAAATAAAATATGATATCGGACAGATGTCTAACACGACCACGCGTCGTCTTATACCGTAGAGCTGTGTCGTTAATGAACGAACGAGTTAAAATGAACGGATCACTTCATTGAACGAAATGAGCCTGCCATTTAACTGAACGGTTTTCGTTCAATAGTGTACGGATCAATTTCGTTCAGCTCAAGGCATATTGATTATGGAGAAAAATTGATTATCAATATGCCTTGGTTCAGCTGCTGTTTATCAAAAGACAAGAAGAAAATCACATTCAATAAGGGTTGTATTCATTCGTTCAAAGTGAACAAATTGAATGAACGAATCAGTCTTGGATAAATGAACGAAAATTACCTGAAATGAACGACCGGGCACAACTCTACTATGTATACCGCGTTGTGCTTGGTTTTCACTATGTCATTTTTGTTGTCAAATTGTCCAAATTTGTTGGCAATTGTATGAAAACGGGTTGTCATATGGCGTCATCTGTGTTTGCAATCATGATTGTTGTTGATTTCATACAATTGCCAACAAAAATGACATAGTGAAAACGCGGCCTTACGGTTTTATTAAATGTGCATTAGCCACATGCTATAAATTTATTAATATGTACAAGATTTAAGTGGAACCCTTCCTATATGAAGGTATATGTCAACTTAGGACTTACTTAAATCGATCGTGGGATAACCTGGTAATTTGAGGGATTCATTCTCCGCCATCTAAGTTTATATTAAAAAAACAGATGTCAACACTTTTTTCAAAATATTCTATCACATTTTGGCAAATATACCAGCCATATTTTTATAATAATGCCACGAAGGCAATTTGCTCTGTATTGACTCTATTTTTAACATAAGTAGTCTCTAAAAAAAATCAGTTGTCCTGAATTACTTGAAATTATGCCATGGAGAAATTTGGTTTCATTGTTCATTCACTCATTGTTTCGGTGGCTTTCTGACATGTGGTATCGTTTAAATTTTTAATAGCGGTCTTTTTAGTTTTTACTGATCCTCCATTTTAAAAGTGAAATTTTGTTCTTCATACATATGTATATGACAAGAAAATTATGTACTCATATGAGTTTATAAACATAATTGCTACATATTTAAATTTTACATATTGTAAATAAAGAAATATTTATATTTTTCCGAACCCTTGTAAAAACACATGAGCTCAAACCGTTCAAGTAAATAAAAATAACGTAAACCAAGCATCTGGCAACACAGCACGCAGTAAAGAAGAACTATAAGAGAATTAGAAAAATAAAGAAAATTTTCTTAGCAATCAAGTTGTAAATTTCATAGCAATCGGTTGGTAAATTGGAACGATTTATTGAAAATAAATACAATTAATTAATATAGTATTTTAATTAAAGCTAAATAATTTATACTAAAGCATTTGTGTTGTGAATAACTATATGAAAAAAAAACAACCACCGTTTCAAATCTGAGGCGGCGCAGAAGATGAAAACTTCATAAACGAGAAAAAAGTACAGAAATTCGTACAATATACATAGAAAGAAAAGTTTCAGTTTTGTGGAAATTTTAGTATCGATAAACAAGTCAAATAGCTTATAGTGGAAAAAACAAAAAGAAAATATTTGCATTTATATTTAAAACAAACTTAATTAAACATAATCGAACAAATCGAATAACATGGCTGAAGTACGCCGCAGAAAACCCGATGATGCTGGAGATGAGGCAGAAAATTTGTCAGCATGTGCCAGTACTGGAGGACCCTCTGATGCCGAAAAACGCAATTCTTCAGCTGCTGAGTCCTCAGATCATGTAAGTGTAACACTACCTGCTGGCCGTATATGTTTTATTAGGGTTTCTTTTTATTGTTATCCAAAAAAAGAAAAGTATTTGCATAACGTTTTGCAAATATTGTAATTATAAATGTGTATGTATAGTTAGATAAAATTGTATTGGTCAAAGGTAAATTTGAGTGTTGGTTTGTTTGCTATTGCATATAATTTCCATATTGTTGTATATACAATTTAAATCCAATTGTGATGAGCGACGTCACGCGTAAAAAATAGACAACGGCAGCAAGTAAACAATACATAAAGTAAGAAAAGTTAAAATACAATAACAAAAATGTAAAGAATGAGAAAGAAAATAAAAATAAATAAAAAACAATCACAGCATAGTGTATGGAACATGGTGTAAATATACAAGGTGAGTGCAGTAGCACAGCTGATTGACTTTGTTTACAATTCACTTACATACATATGTCAAAAGTAATACTTTTTCAAGTGTTTTTGAGAGTAGTACATTATTTTACACAAACAAAATTTCTATTGTTTCTGTATTGTGTTGTCGAATTGCACGCACCTTGTATATTTCCCAGCGTTGTCAACTTTGAAATTTCAAAACGCACCAAAATGGAGAAAAAAGCGCACCAAGTTAAGAATTTCGTTTTTGTTTCAAATATTTATTGAATTAATTTGAAATTTGTTAATATCATAAATTCTATAAAAAACTTTTTATCAAAGATTATTAGTAAAAGTAATAATAGTAAAACCCTTTTTTTTTAATAAATGAGCTAATAAAGATGAAATAAGCATTTAACCACTCAAAATATAACTCACAATATGATATTCGGAACTGAAGTACTAATTGGTAAAAAAGCTAATTTCAGTACATATTTGGAACTTTTTTTATATATTTTTGTTTTCTAGGTAAAGTACTTCTATTTGATTTTTTTTCAATAAAATTTGTTAGGATTTCACTGGTACTCTAACCCTGGTTGTTCGTCTACAGTTCAGTAGGCCAAACCATCAGGTTATACAAGAATTTTTATTTACATGTTTAAAATGTTAATTTGATTTTCAAACAAAGATTTTTGAAGAATTTGATATCATGTAGGTATTTAAAATACATTTTTTTCATCGTATAGATTTCATGAGTTATGAATTATTAAAAAAACTGCAATTAAAAATTAGTAAACATAAAGATTTCATCACATTTTCGAAAAAATTAAAAAAAACGCACCGAAATACACAAAAAAAATTTTGTAGTGTTGAATAAAATGGTACTCAAACAGGTGTACATATTTTATTGTAGAAATATTTTTTGTCAAACTGAACCAAAAAAAGCGCACCAAAATTAAAAATAAAACGCACCGCGTACCAACTAAAGAATTTTTCGCACCAAAAATTTAAAAAAGCACCAAAAATGGTGCTAAACGCACCAAGTTGACAACGCTGATATGTGCACCATGGTATGGAAGAAGTGAGAGCAAATAAAATTTGTGAGTTACCATATTGTAATATTGATATGTAGGTGGTGAAAGGTACAATTTATTAGGAATTACCAGTATATAGAAAAGGATATTTATATATTTCATTATTAGGACATTATTATTTTTTGTACAAAATTAATAGAAAACAAATACTTATTAATGATTTCCAAGCATTATGAAATTTTGAGTATTCAATACTACGTGATTGCTCTTCAAAATGCTTCAAACTCGTGTAAACAGAAACATTTATTTATTTAATAGTTATTAATAGTTATTCAGCCTTATTATGAATGTCGTTGTCGTAAAAAGAAAACGACACTCATAATAAGGCTGATTATATTTTGAAGAAAATTTCAATCGTGTAAAAATAGCTTAAGTCGCAACACTGTGACTTTGGAACACGACAACAACAAAATACACATGTATAGACAAAGACGACAAAAATTATAGACAAAAGAAATGTAAACATAAATCTAATTAGTACGTAGTAATTGTAGGTAGAATGCAAAATGCCCCTGAAGAACTTTTATGGATACAGGCACTTAATATTAACAGCAATAGTTTAGAAAAAAACATACGCTTGGTTTTCTATATACTGGGGCTTTCAACAAGAACTTTGTCTTTTCCAAATAAAACAAAATATTGTATATAAAAATCATTAAAATGTTTATTATATTGGAAAGAGTAGATAAGATTTGACAATAATATCGGACTATTGACCAACACGATCACGCCTAAAGATGTCAATTTTTTTTATCAAGATTTTCAATCACTTTTTGA
Source organism: Bellardia bayeri (assembly GCA_950370525.1). Classification (NCBI taxonomy): domain Eukaryota; kingdom Metazoa; phylum Arthropoda; class Insecta; order Diptera; family Calliphoridae; genus Bellardia; species Bellardia bayeri. The sequence goes on from OX493267.1 coordinate 76,388,927, forward strand.
CAAAATGGCGGTTGTCCTTCGGTAATCTCGTGAAGGATTTTGAGTTTTATGGCTGTAAACGATTTATCTTTAATCCATTGTGATTCATTCACTATTAACGTATTTCCAACCCAATTTTTGAAAATAAATGACCAATAACGCCTTCAGACCACCCCGGCACATCATACAGTGAAAAGTTCAGCATGCAATTGCTCTTTGATTTTCAGGTGCCTAACTTCTTAATAGCGTTCTCAAAATTACGATTATGATGACCGAAAATATCACTAATTTTTCGAAATGCGACTTTTACAGATCCACCATTAGCATAGTGAATTTTCGAGCGACATTGTATTCATTGTAGCAATTAAAATTACTATTATATCAACAAGAAAACTGTCGAAACGTTCAATATTGAAATAAGTCAAACATAACTCTGTTGGAAAACAAGGTTCTTGGTGAAAAACCCCGTTACATAGATAATTCAATATCGATGACATTAACATTAAACATACATATTTACATATACCTACGCAGTAAAATACTATAAGTTTTAATCTTTATTGCTTGAGTTTTTTTTTTGTCTTTCTTTTAAAGTTCTTAGTTCTAATTTACCCTTGAATTTCTTTTTCTAAATAATTTAATACCATTATCTCTAACACGCTTTGTATTTTCCCTTAAGTATGTTTGTGTTTTTGTTTAAGAACAAAATATTATATCATATTTAAATCACACATCCCAGAAGCTTTCATATTTAGTTAGAGGCTTCAGTGTACAGACAATTGCCTATACTACAACAACATTAAGACATTGTCAATATTATTATGGCTTAAGAATTACGAAAACAAATGAATATTATTTCCGATAAACATTTATTTTATCATTTGTTGTTTGATAAGACGCTTGTTGCTGCAATACCGGCACCACTAGGGTTTTTTTTGTCATTGTTGCCATAATTAAATATTCTTTTATGATTTATTAAAATATCATTAAAACATACTAAGTAATGTAGTTTAAAGGTTTGCATTTATTTTGTATATAATTAGGCATATATCGAAAACCATTGAGTTTTTGAAGTCAATTTTTTCGTAATATATCTGTATTGAAAAACTTTTATCATATAAAAACTTTTATCATATAAAATATAAAGATATCATATAAAATATAAAGATATTAGATAAAAAAATTTAAAAATTAGATTATAAATGCATTAAAATGTGTTTCCAAAACTGATTCGTTTTCGATATCGATTTCTATCACATGCCTGAATTTTTATAATAATATTTTTTATTCCAACAACATTGCTTATTTGAATTTATAGTAAACAGCCCTAAAATTTTAAATTGCTTTGTTGTCTCTAATAATTCGTTCTTATCTTTTTTTTTTTGGCATTTATATGTATGTATGTATTTGGTTTTCTTTTAGGGTTTTTATTGCACTTTCTTCATAGACATATTTTCCTATATATAATAATATTCCTATTGATAATATGAAGAACATTGTATAGCAGCCAGAATCGTACTTTGTAGGCCTTATGTTTTGGGTCGTTGTCTTGATAAAAATATCAGTCGTTATTAAAATCAAGCTTATCAACACTTTTCGATATGTTGTCCTCGAAAAATTTTAAGTATACATTTGGATCCATTATCCCATCAATTAAATGCAACGATCCCGGTTCTGCTGCAGAAAATGAGCTCCAGACCATCACTGAACCGCCCTCATATTTTACAGTTGGCTTTAGGTTTTTCAAACGCAGCTCTAGATTTTGTCCCCTCCAAACAATAGGCATCCCATCGTTTCCAAATATATTGAACTTTCATCGGTATACAACACGTTTTTCCGAAATGACAAATCTTTATTTTCATGATCTTTTGCAAATTTGGAAACAAATTTGTATGGGTTCCTAGTCATGTTAAGATTTCTTTTAATGAGAGGCCAGATAAGGGTGAATTTCACGATTGACTGGACGGTAAGACTGATTCACAATGAATTGTTGGGTGAATGGAATTTTAATTCTGAGATTTCTCAGAATTTTTTCCGAATAAATTCGAAGATTCCGTCGAAGCCTTTTTATTTAGGGTTCTCGCTTGATCATGGGGAAATTACGATCACAAATCGCCTTTTATCCGGTCATACTTATGACGGGAAATTTAAAAATCTAATGGTAATCAGTGGCACGTGCTTATGTGATTCCTGCTACGTTGTAGGAAATCCAGATCATTTAATTTTTATCTTCTCCAAATTTTATGATATTAGCAGAAAACACAAGGTCTTCAACAAATACATGAATGATTTGTTGGAAAACTACAACAAGAAAGATTTTTAAGATTTAATTAATTTTATTAAGGAGTGTAAAATGTCTCTTTTTTTGTAAAGAAGATTTATTTTTGTGGGACTATGTTAAAATTAGATTAAAAACAGAGCTAATCCTTTAATACAAAAATCCATGACGTGATTAACGAAATAGAGCCGCCACTTTGCAAAATGTGATTAAACATTTCCATAAAAGAATCGACATCTGTATGCGTGATGTTGTTGCTATTGTAATAGCAGTAGTTGCTGAGTGGATAGTAACTGGTCAAGTGATTTCGGGTCATTCCGGTGCGTAGAACTGCTGTTGTGACAGTGTGTAGGCGTGATCGTGGTATTCATTCCTTTATAATTTTCTAACCTTATTCTTTTAAATACAATAACATTTTTTAATGATTTTCATATAAAGTATTTATTTATTCTGACAAAGTTCTAGTCGAAAAAGACGTTAATTAAAATTATTCAGTTTAGAGATCTGAGGTTGAAAATAAACAATATTTAATTTTTCATTCCTGCCGTTATGTTGTACAAAATCAGGAATTATTAAAATCATTTACTATTGCCTTTCTAACTATGAATTTAATCAGTAATTATAGTTTATATAGAAACATTTGTTAGTGAATCCTAATAAATACACATCGATTATTCGGTTTGGGTTAATTGAATTTAAAAATTTTAAATGAATGCAGTTGATCGAAAAGTGAAAATCGATGTTTAGCTTTTCATAACATTCACAACTTTGAATAATTTGCTAACGAAATACGAATTCAAAGATCTTTCCAGTCGTTTATATTTGTACAAGTTACATCTTAGATGGTGCACCGTACGTCCACCGTTGAAATGTAATTTCAAAACAGATTCTCCAAAATATAATGGGCTATTTTTTTTTTTTGCTGTATTGTTGTGTGTCCAAAAATTTTTAATAATTAAGAAACTTTAATTACAACGAAATAGTAATGTTTAAATATTTACTTTTTTTCAACAGGTTGATTCAGAAGAAGAAAAATTACCCGAAGAGAAATTTGTTGAAGAATTGGCCAAAACATTACCTCAGGGTACTGACAAAACACCAGAAATATTGGATTCAGCACTAAAGGATTTACCAGACAGGTGAGCAAATAAACACTTAGTTGTCGGTGTGCACAACAGCACAAAAACAAATAAATCTTACAGGTGGTTTTAATCATTTTATTTTTGTAAAAAGTAAAGCAATACAAACAAATAATAGAAACAATAAACAGATGAACATTATTTTTCTATGCTATTGTTGTTATGAGCTTTTTGTGTGTTTAGAGTTATTAATAAATTGTAAACAAAATATTAAAATTATCTTTTATTACTCGTTTTGTTTGTTGTATATTTAGATGGAAAAATTGGGTAATACGTGGCATTTTCACATGGATTATGATATGTGGCTTTTGTTTAATTATCTATGGTGGCCCATTAGCATTAATGATTACGGTAGGCTATAAATAAGATAAAATACAAGAATAAATATTTAAATTTCATATTTTATTATAGACGTTGCTAGTGCAAGTGAAATGTTTCCAGGAAATTATCTCAATTGGCTATCAGGTCTATCGTATACACGGTTTGCCCTGGTTCCGTAGTTTATCCTGGTATTTTCTCTTGACATCGAATTACTTTTTCTATGGCGAGAATTTGGTCGATTACTTTGGCGTGGCCATAAATCGTGTGGTATGTTCGGTGGTCTCTGTCAATATGTTTAATAAAAATTTATAATTCTATTTCTTGTTTTGATTTATTTTCCTAAGGGTTATTTGAAATTCATGGTGACATATCATCGTTTCCTTTCATTCGCTTTGTATTGCATTGGTTTTGTATGGTTTGTATTGTCATTGGTTAAGAAATACTACATGAAACAGTTCAGTCTGTTTGCTTGGACTCATGTGTCTCTGTTAATTGTTGTAACACAAAGTTATTTGATTATTCAGAATATATTTGAAGGTAAGTTAAACATTGATAAGTATTATTTTATATTAAAAATTTACTTCTTAAATTCTTTAGTTACTAATAAATGTAATCATAAAGGCGATACGTTACTTGATTGCAACATGTTGCCTTTTATTGTCTATTTTATGTCCACAATAATCATTTTATTAAAACACCTAAAAATAACAATATTGTTTTTTTTTTATATTTACCAGGTTTAATATGGTTCATTGTGCCCGTCTCCATGATTGTTTGCAATGATGTCATGGCCTACATGTTTGGCTTCTTCTTTGGCAAGACACCACTCATCAAGTTGAGCCCGAAAAAGACCTGGGAAGGTTTTATAGGTGGTGGTTTTGCCACCGTTTTGTTTGGCATTCTATTCTCGTGTATCTTGTGTAATTATCAATATTTCATTTGTCCCATTGTCTACTCAGAGGAATTGGGTAGCATGTCAATGAGTTGTGAACCCGGTTATTTATTTACCGCCCAGGATTATAGTTTGAGTGTGGTTAGTTTTATAATAACATGAAATTATTATTGTATTTATATATTTGTATTGTTTATGTATAATCTCTTTATTTTAGTTTGGCATTGGCAGAAGCATTAAGGTGGTACCATTTATTTGGCATTCGATTGCTTTGAGTTTGTTTAGCTCGATAATTGGACCATTTGGTGGTTTCTTTGCTTCTGGTTTTAAGAGAGCATTTAAAATTAAGGTAAATAATTTGTTTTTAATTGGTTTAAGGAATGTAACATAATTTAAATTTATTTATTTATTTACATTGTAGGACTTTGGTGATATGATTCCTGGCCATGGCGGTATTATGGATCGTTTCGATTGTCAATTTTTAATGGCCACATTTGTTAATGTTTACATTTCCAGTTTCATAAGAACTCCATCGCCTTCCAAGTTATTAACACAGGTAAATATTTATTTAACAAATTTTATTAAGGTAACAACAATGCAATAAATGCAAAAATAAAATTAAATTTGAAATTAAAAACATACAAAATAGAGGCCCCCAGCCAAATTAATTATTTATTAAAATAATATTAAATATATGTCCCAGAGTAGTAAGAAAAAGGGGGAAAAATAGGAAGAAAAAAATAGTAAAATAGTAACCCCATAAAAAAGTTATAAAGCGAATGCTGAAAAATATAGCAAGATTTAATTAATACTCGAAAAATACATTAAAAGTTTTAAGCGAAAGGCATTGTTAGAATAAGAAAATATACGAAGATCCAAAAGCAAGAAATTTCAGATTCTGGCCACTTTTACAATAAAAGAACGCTCAAAAATACTGCACTTGATCCTAGGAATAGTAATCTGAGGATTTCTTGTAGTGTGAGAAAATGAAAACACAGAACAGAGATTATAAGATAAGCCAGAACGAATAACCCTAATTAATTAAACCTAGACTTTAAATTATTCTGTCTTGAATTGAAAGAATACAATTGTAAAGTAATTTAGACATTTGGCAAATTGAAATGCATTTTGTACCCTGCAAAAGGCTTTAAAGTCAAATTTATATGTACAAGTTCTATTCAAGAATCGATAAGAGAGTATTTCTTCAATTAATACAAGACTTTCAAAACTTATTTTATTATTAAAAATAGACAATCAGCCTTATTATGAGGAAACAAATTTAATTTTATCTTTAATCTATTACTAAAGAGTCGTTGTCGTAAAAAGAAAACGATACTCATAATAAGGCTGAATAAAAAACTTTTACCAAATATTTTCTACATGATTTCATTATGATTAAAATTTAATGGAATTACTCTTTAATAAATTCAAGAATTGATAAATAAGCGATTACTTTATTAAATATAAGACTTTCAAAACTTATTTTATAATAAAATCAAGCAAATAACAAAATTTCAACTGCTTCTTGAAATTTGTAACAAACTTTATAATATTGGTTTAAAAATACCAATAAAAGTAGCTGACAATTCTAACAATGTTTTCAATTTCACTTAAAAATTCATTGTAAAAATTGTGTATCTGTAAAAGCTACATTTCGTAAAATTCATGATATTACTATTAGCCAGAAAGAATAAAACTTGTCTCTTAAAGATAATATTAGTTCAATTATTTCTCTAATTAATAAAAACAAAACAAACGGTGTTTCGTAGTTACAAAAAATAACATAATCCACCAAGAAGAAAGACAACAAAAACAAAAACATACAGTGCTGTTATTGATCTACAAAAAAAGTAGACGCAGCAACTAACTAATAACACGTTCTAACTCAAAACACGTAAAAAGGAAATATGATAATTCTCGAATTCTATTTCTCAAAAAACGGTGAGTTAAATAGATGATGTTTACAGATAGATCGTGGACAATGAAAATTGCTGATGACGCCCTTGGTAGGGTAGAAAATGCATTTCAGTTTGCCAATTGTTCTAGTATTTTCCAATAGTATTGTTTGAAAATTTGAACTATTAGCCAGAAAGAATAAAACTTTTCTCTTCATGATTTTTCCGTTTAATATTACCGCTATAATTAATATCGTCGATAAAATTGCCGCATTTGGGCTTTCAATGCAGTGGTGTTCTGTTCTGAGGTTTTGTTAAAGATAAACCCCCTTATTCAAAAACGATTATTAAATTTAACAAACGTTTATTAAGCAAATTTTATATGCAAATCTGTCTTTTGTTAAATTTAATAGAAGGTCTATATAGAGCCAATCGAATCGTTTACTGTCTTAAAACTCAAAATTGTTGACATGATTAACGAAGTAGATACGAAATTTTGCCAAAATGTAATTAAACTTTTTAATAAAAGTATAGACATACTGTGAGCGTCAAAATAAACTCAACGCCATATATTATTAAAAGAAAAGCTTAGTTATATTAATATAAATATTATTATATTACAAAATTATACTGCATTTTTATATAGTTAGTTATATTTTTATATACTTATAATTATTAATACTGTTAATAATAAAATTTTCCTCTAAATTCCTTTGCAGATTTACAACCTCAAGCCCGAACAACAATTGCAAATCTTTCAATCACTTAAAGAGTCACTTGGTGATATGTTAAATTAAGCTATTTTTTATGAACAACTAATAACATCAACAACTCCTCCTAATACTATATTTACGTACGCTTACGTTCTTTAGATTAATCGACAACAAAGTGTTTGACATATGAATGCAAAGAAAGCGTTTTTATTATTATTATTTTTTTTTTCTTTATTTTTTTTTGTTTTGTTGTTTTTTAACGCTTTGTTTCTTTTGCTGCTGATTGATTTTATATGAAATAATATTTAAAGTAATTTTTAAATAATAATTCTAATACTATTAATAATAATTTAATACAATTCTAGCCGAAGTTAGCTTTAGTTCATTTAAAAAATAATTATTTTTTTAATTATACTGTTTAGGTTTTATTTAAAATTTTATTTTTGTATTGCAATTAATATTTTGTTGTAATTCATTAAATAAAAAAAATACATAATTTTTATGTATCATACGAAAACAATAAACTCTTTTTAAAGTTAAAAAAAATGAAAGAGAGACATATTTTTTTGTTATAAATTTTAAGATAGGATTTATTTATTAAATAAACTCAAAAGAGTTTTTTCAAAGCAAGTAAAGTAAAGAAATATTCCATTTAAATTTATAAAAATAAAAAGAAACTACATTCAATATTTTGTTGCATTAACAAAATGAAAATTAAATGAAAAAAGCAACAACAAACTTTATTTAAGTTTATTTATAATATTTTTAATAAGTTATTAACAAACAGAAAAAAATTATATAATATGCTTGAAATAATAAGAATTTTAAGGCTTTATGTACCAAAAACTAATTAAATAACAAATTTTTAAATATTAAAAGTTTTACCCATCTTTAATTGAGATTTCTTAACTTCTTTTTTTTTTTTTTTGTTTAAATGAAATGAAAGCATTTGTATACTAGTATGCTTTTAATGGATTTGTAAAACCCTCCTTTATAAAAAAAATAAATTAAAATATCAAAATCAGCAAATGGTTATCAATAGTTTCTATACTCAACAAAAAAATTACGCGAAATATTCAAAAAGGTTTTAACATAAACTGAATTAAATTAAATCGAAAAATCCAAATGATATACGCCTAGGTTCTATATTCCACTACGAAGTGAAACTGAAATCGTTTTCGGAATATTAATGTATTAATTCTAGAATTTTTTTTCATCCCAAAAAAATATTTCGAAATCATGATATATTCTAGCTGTCTAAATGGACTGCAAATAATTCGATCTTTCGTTACTCTGTTGTGCTTATTTCAGCAACTTTTCCTTAAAATCTATGCCAACCCAAATTTATAGCGTCATCAATTTCTGAATTACAACGCCATTGGATATTAAGGGTAGAGGCGATTTGAAATTGCGAGAGATTGCTTTAGAATTTGTTTATTATTTCAAAACGAAATCAATATTATTTTCTAGCAGTCTAAATGGACTGCAAATAAACCGATCTTTCGTTACTCTGTTGTGCTTATTTCAGCAACTTTTCCGTAAAATCTAGGCCGACCGAATTTAATGGCATCATCAGCTTGAAAATGACGTCAAACCGCTTTCGATTGTTCTCTTAAATTTAGATACTTCTCAAAATTAAATAGATAATATGTATAAAAAAAGGTTGTTTTTTAGCATTCGTTGAGCTTATTGCCTAATTTTTGTTTAAAAACAATAACAATTCTTTAATAATTTCTAACAGAAATATACACCCCTATCGTGAATAAAAATTCCACATGAAATTTGTTCCCTTTGCACATTTTCCTATTAAAATTCAATGTTAAAAAAATAAAAGGGAACAAATTTCATGGGGAATTTTTATTCACGATAAGGGTGATAGTAATTTCATGACCACCAAATTACAAAAAACTTGTTATATCAGTCTGGACACCTAATTGGAGGCTTTAATATTAATCGCCCCTAAAGTGTTACATATTAGCATTCAAGTCAAATTCCTAGAAAATGTTCCAGTGCTTGAAATGTTTGTTTGGTCTTTAGTGCTGATTATACATTAAAAAGAGTTTGACGAAAAATCTAATTATAATTTAATATTTTTGTTTGTTGTTGAGAAACTATAGAACTAATGGAAAAACCCGAAATTTGTGATTCGAGAATAAGAAAATATTCGAATATGTATGCCAAATGCTGTTGGAATTTGAAAGTATTTACTTTTGAATTGTACTACGGAATAGCCCGCGTAATAATGAACAATCCCATTCATAAAAGTATTTTATGCAGTAGTATTGTATTGAAACTAATTTGATATACATTTTTTTTTATAATTACCCTTGAAATTAAATGCAATATAATTTTCTTTAATAAAAAATAAACATTTTTCAAATCTTAAAAATAATTAATAAATACTTTTTATATACAAACATAAATAACATCAACATAAAATACTAAAACTAAGAAAATGTATTTAAAAAGAAAAAAAAATATTATTACAAACAAAAAAAAAAAAACACGGCATGTGTAAAAGTTTAAACCAAATTGTCTCAAATACTTTAATTGCTTTTGAAACTATTACACCTATTTTACAAAATAAATTAACTTTAAAACACATACTTCTCCTGCTGCACCACCACTATTCTACTACACTACCCTATACTAAATGTGGTTTTAAAAATTATGTCTCATTATTAATTAGTGTGTAATGTTGAAAACGTATATGAAATAATAAAAAACAAAACATATATAGCCCAATCATGAATAAAAATTTCCGCGGGAGTTTTTTTCCCTTTTTGTTTTTTATTATTGAATTTGAATAGGAAAAATGCGAAAAGGGAAAAAAACTCCCGCGGAATTTTTATTCATGATTGGGCTGTTAGAATAAAAGAAACAAATGATTAACTATTTAATATTAATACTAAATTTAGAATAATTAACGATTGAGATTTGTAATTGAATTTATAAATTTGTTAAGAATACGTTACACCTAAACCTAACCGAACAAAGGAAATGCAATTGTGTTTGTATCTAATATATAAATAAAAAAAAAAGAATATTAAATATGAATTTATATATGTATGTATAAAACGTATCGATATATATTTTACGAGTACATATTCTTTTTAAAGACAAAGAAGAAAGAATGAAAACAATTTAAAGAAAATTTTGTGTAATTTAAACGTAATGAAAAGTAAAGTCTAAATAAATTATTTAAATGTAAAAAAAAACTAAAAATAAATGTTTTTCTTTAAAAAAGAAAGAGGGCATAGAAAGGTTAATTCTTAATTAAAAACTTTTACGTTATACTGCTTAAAATATAAGAAATTTAGGATTACGAGGGCGGTTCGCACACTTCTTAGTCGAGCACAGCACTCTGCAATTGCGCATTATGTTTGTTTTTAGTGCAGCATTGCAGCGCCTCTGGTGGTGAGTAGGCGCATTATTTTTAAAGCTTGATTTTATAGCTTTTATCTAATTATTTTACCTCGGTGGCGTTTGAATGCTATACTGCCGAAGGAGGGCGCTGTGATAAATATTAGTTATGATAGATATAAAACTAACAATTATTAGAAACCAACTCATACTTAGTGATCAAATGCGATAACCAATTAAGCACAAAACCGTTGCCATAACCTTACCAACCGTTTGAATTGTTTTTGCCTTCTTTGGGGCACTTCCTCCAGCTTCAGTTCATTGCTTCAATTGTCTTTTGTCTTGGGAGTATAGTGGTGGATCCATGTCTCATCAACAGTTATGAAACGATACTTAAAATCCATTTTATTTTTCCTAAAATCTGTAGTTCTTCAGGCAAAATTAAATGGACTCGATCATTTGAGATGCCCCTGATAGCTATTCCACGTACTTTTATTCGTCGGTGATTTATTCATTGTAGCACTTTGGCTACAATTTGTGTTGTTGTTGCTGTTTTTGGACGTCCACTACGTGGTTCATCCTCAATGCTTGTACGACCACGTTTAAATTCAGCAACCCAATTTTTTACTGTTGCATATGAAGGAGTTGGCAGATCGAAAGGTAATTTAACATGTGTTCATATCGCAGATGGGAATTTCCAAAACAATTAACTTTTTTCTGTTTATACCGCGCTTTCTGTTCTAGGCTAAGAAGTTTCTGAACCGCCCTCGTATACTCGTATGTATGTAATGAAAATTTTCCGATTTGAAAAGGTGTATTGAATTTGATCGATTTAAGAATAATTCTTGATGCAGTGGCTTAGGCAATAAATTTTATAAAATATATTTATTTTGAAGGCTTCAAAATGAATTTACAAAACACATTAAATGCATTACATCCTTTTTCGTTTACGAAGTACATTATAAACACCTCGGCATCACAAAGACATCGTTAAGTGAAGATCTAAGCGTTCTCAAACTATAATTTAAGTACATATGTTATATAAACCGTAATTTGTGTTTTGTGTCCATTTTTTAGAAATCAGGTTTATATAAAGGAAATAAACCACCGTTTTTAAAAGGTAAAAACGTAACAATACGACGTGTTTCTAATCGAGTTCGATTAATGGGTGAAGATTGTTACTTTTGTGGCATATTTTTATAGCCTATACCACCATACAATTGGTTGAAATCGGTCTATTATCAAGCCCCCATACAAATGTCCTCCAGATATAGGTGTTTATTGGTCACAAATATTTGATTTATGCACGTATTCAAACAAATTTCGCTACAAATAAGTTGTACATCAAGCCTAATTATATTGTTACGTTTTTACCTTTTAAAAATGGTGGTTTAGATGATGTAGAGACAGATATAGAGTAGATGTGGATAGGTAGGAGAAGAAAATGTCAGGAGAAGATGTCGGGTCCGGAAGGTTTAGAAGAAAAGATGGAGCAAGTACTCCGAGCCGCTTAATGACCAATAGTTCCACTGTAAGTGAAGGGATTGGGTCTGAAATCATGATAGCAAATTGCTATTTCTAATGAAGGCATTGATACGCTCTAATTATAAGTCTGATACTTCAGATAGATTATTGAAGGATGGTTGTCCCAAGAAGGTGTTACGCATGGTGCACATTGCTGTACAATGATAGAGAAGGTGAGAGACGGTTTCCTCATCTTCTTCCTCTTTACAACACCTACAGAAATGATCGGGCTTTAACGACTATATTTTCCTGTTATTTTTCTCTTAAGTAATTCTTTTTGGAACTATGCTGCGATTCACTGTAGAATTTAAGGATGGGTTAAAAATAATAAAGGAAATTTAATGAATTTCTTATAGTTGACACATTTTTTCGTATTGGCTGGAATTGTCATGCCATTGGCGTTTTTAATAATAATATTGTGAATACGACAAGAGTAGGATGATTCGAATTTGTCCATTAACTTTTATTTTATCATCTTTAATCTTTTTTTACACCGTCAAACTAATCACAACAAAAAAATCTTTAATATTTGTTATTGTTTTATTAAATAGTTTCAAAGTTCCGGTTCTGTAATATTTAAGGATATTATGACGAAATTACGCTTTTTTAAATGAAGTCAGCAATAACGTAAATTGACAGCGGTAATATTATTATAATACAGCTTTGTTATTATTTTACTCGGTATGTTGCCATTAACATTGCCGTTGGCCGTATCTCTTATTGATTGTAATGATATACATACATACAAACATATGTAAATATTTACAAAGAATTAAACTTTTATCTTATTTTTATACATATAAATGATGATAAAATTCAGAGTTCCAATTTAAAATAAAACTAAATAGGTACGGTAACAAATTTCTATTCCATTATGTATTTTAAAATATTTCGTTTAAATTTAAACATTCAACTAGCGTGCTGCCCAATCGTTACTTACACTTCAATGCAACGCATCGAAAGTGGCTAACTATTTATAACATTTGTCAATACGTTAAAGTCAATGACAGCTACATACATGCATATGCGTTGGCAACGTGTCGATTGGAACATCTTATAATCATTCGCCCATTTTGTACGACGCTAATAAAAATATACTTGTACAAATAAGGCAAATAAAGTATTTTATGGGTATTGGATTAAAATCATAACATTATCATGGAAGATAAATTAATTGAGGCCATCCAAAAAAGGCCCTGCTTGTTTGACAAAAAATCGTTAATGTATCGCAATAAATTAGCAAAGGAGAGGGCCTGGAAATCAGTTTCGCAAGTAGTTGGTGCGAGTGGTAAAAAAATCTGTCTATACTTGTTGTTTGCTTTTGTTTAACTACGATAACTTCTGGTTTGCAGCTAAACATTGTATGATACGTTGGCGTTCACTTCGCGATCGTTATGTGCGTGAAATGGCCAAGGTTAGAGATTCGGACTCAGGGGGAATACCAAATTGGCGTTATTTGAAACAATTGTCATTTATAGAGAAGCATGTTAAACCACGCAGGTAGTGTTTATTTTAACAATTACATTTAGAACTTTTGCAAAAAGAAATTTAATTTAACATTTTTCTGTTTTAGAACACTTTCCTATAATAATACGGCAGAAGATGAAGCAAAAGAACCCACTGAGTTCGTGTTTTCAGAAATAGTTCAAGACACAAAAAGTGGTGTATTCCAGTTATCAATATCTAAGCAATCGAATCAGGATGACAGTCTTAATGATACATGCGAAGAGGAGATATTTTTTCAGGAAGTGGGACGCAATGAGACACCGCCAAGACCAGATACACCACCAAAAAAGCGGCAAAAAATGCTAGAAAATGCTCATGAACGTTTTGAAAAACTTTGCTCGGCCGTTACCGATTTGATTGAAACCAAAAAACAATCATATAACAAAAGCCGCAATGAAGATTTTCTAAAAGTATTGGATGGTTATTTGTTGAAACTTCCTGAGGAAGAGCAAGACGATTTAAAAGTTAGAATTTTAAATATGGTACATGTAAATCCTTTAGAATAATGTACTAAAAGTAAATGAACTAATAAAATTATTATTATGATATTATTTTTTAATTATAGTTATGTAAATAGTAATAACCTTAAGAGAAAATAAACATTTTATATTAAATATATATTAATTATGTTCAATATTCTTATCTACGTTAATATAGTACTTTAGATGGTCCCTAGTATCAAAAGCTTTTTGTGTTGCATTGTTTTCGGCTAAACGTCCATGACTTTGCAAGGGGTTTGCGACATATTGTCGCCAGATGCCTTCTATAACATCTTCACCTTCGTAAGCATCAACATAACCAGTTGGACAATAACTTTCATCGTGTTTTTTTAGAAAATTATGCAGTAAAACTATGGCCTTAATGATTCCTTCCGCAGAAGACGGACTCATGTGCATTGGAGACTGTAATAATTTCCAGTGTGCTGTTAAAATACCAAAGGCGTTTTCAGTAACGCTGTTTGCTTTTGCAAGGTGTTCATTAAAATTTACACAATCCGGTGCCAGTTGATTTCCTTTTTACAATTGACAATAGAAAATAAATAGCATATTTTAATACATTTAATATAGGCTTAATATAAAATATCTTAAACAAACCTGCATAAGGTCGCATTAGATAAGTCTTAAGGGGAAATGATGAGCTTGCTATCATATAATATGGAAAATTTATATCCGAATCAGGCAACTGGCCACTAGTGGGTAAATGCATTTTGCCCGTTAACAACTCTTCACAAAATCCTAAGTTCCAAATTGTGTTATCAGTTTGTGAGTTATATAGTCCAAGGTCAATGTTTGTGAACATATGATTGGCATCACAAACTGCCAGAACAATAAGGTTTTGTTTGCTCTTTAGTTTTTTGGGAGTGGGTGAAGAAGTTAAATTGATTAGTTTGGCATCGACGGCGCCAATGCAATTGGGCAATTTCCATGCTTCCTTAAAATCTTCAGCCATATGTAACCACTCCTTGCCCCTAGGAGTACATACGTAAACAGCTTGTAATTCCTTCCAAAGAATTTCACAGGTTTCTTTAATAATTCTTTTTACAGTTGTCAGGCCCATTTTAAATTTTGTGCTAAGCATTTTTCTGGTATCTCCCTGAGACAAGTAGCTAAACGAATTGTAAAGATTTTTAAAAACTAAATTGTAAAGGTTGAAGACAATTACATATGTGTTAATCATGTCTTACATTAGTGTTAGAAAAAGTCGGCACTTTGGCGTTATTGATGGTCTATTTGAGTTTTTGGTTAAACCCTCTTCTAATAAACCGAATAGTAGATCAAACATTTCCTTACTCATTCCAACAAGCTTTTTGAACTGTGCCGTATTCCTTTTGTAGATTCTATCAAAGTGTAAAGCAAAAAAACCTTTTGTGTCGCGATCTTGATAATGTGGCCTTACCCAGTAGCGGCGACCACCCATTTTATTGAGGCACTCACGTGCCTCCTTGATCATGCTAACCATTAAAAGTATATCTAAAATATCATCGTCATTTTCCATGATGACAACACTAAAAAAAATTTTTTAGCTTCGAGGCACAAAATGTTTTTATTTACATTGTTTGTTTACAAACAAATGAAGATTGACAGCTGGTGATGGTGTTGCCAACCATTTTACAATTGCGTAAGTGGTAGGTAGAAAGTTGCCAGATCTGTTTAGGTTTTCGATATGCTTTAAAGCAAAATATTGTTACTTTTTTTTTTTTTTAACGGCGGTTTGTCCCGGTTTACATTATGAAATTTTTGTCGCTGGGAGGGATTCTTGCTTTGTTTGCGAGAGCGGTGAGTCGTATTAAAAGGGGTTCCCTCATTTTTTATTTTCATATAAGTATGTATGTATGTGCTAGCTAGAATCAAATACATGTGTTTATTTAAAATTTGTTTGTTTATTTTGAAAAGGAATTGTAAAAAAATATATAAAAACATGTATACATCCACAAAAAATCTATGCAACAAAAATCTCACAATGTAGACACAAGTACAATTTTTAAGAAGATACGACAAGAATCGCAGCGACAAAAATTTCATAATGTAAACCGGGACTTTATTTCCTTTAATTGCAAAATAAAAGCGTCAAGTAGTTAAAAGAAAATTTAACGAGTCATTGTTAATTTAAATTGACACAAAAACAATTTTATTGGACATTCTGTCCACCACACTTAAAATTGAGTTAGACACCGCTTGATGTTCACACAACGATGACTCACAATAAACTCTACTCACTTGATTGGCGCGGTTAGTCTATTTATACACCAATTATGATATCTAGATTGTTCAGAGCTAAGTTATAGTAATATGTATATCGATCGTAAAGATATTCAACATATTTTTTATATTATTTACAGTTCATATGATAGAATGCACACGTTACACATATACAAATATAATAATTATACATATGGTTACGATTTAAAAGTAGAATGAGTATGAAAATAAGATTTAAGAGTTGGGTATATGTTCCGAATTTAACCTTCATCTATCAAAAAATATATTGGAAAAGCTTATACAATTATTTTTACCTATGGTTTGAAAAGAAAATAAACATTCCTAAAATCCTATGTATACAATTTAAATAAATTTAAATAAACGTTTTAGTATACTTAGTGTACTTTGACAAGGCTGCAATTATGGCATACAGGGTATTAATACGTATGAGCTTTATAAAACAACCATCAACACTGTCTGTATTGGTGTACTGATCCGTCTTTACACCAAGCTCAGATCACAGTTGTCATGCCAACGCTCCGATTTTAAGAAATTACAGCTAATCTTCACTTTTGGAATGTCTGGGGTTGAACTAAAAGTACGGTCACACTTGGCAAATATTTGCCGAAAAAGACGTAACCACTAAATAAAATAAATTTGAACTCATTTATTTATTAAAAAAAAACCTCGTTTATTTAGGACAAGACACAACAAATAATTAGTTTTTCTTTATTTGATGCTGTTTGATCTTGCAAAACTCTTGTAAGAGTAAACATCAAACAAATTAGTACCAAAACAAGTGGTTACGATTTTTTGAGTAAATATTTGCCATGTGTGATCATGAATAAATGAATAAAAGTGTATAATGAGTACGATCATATTAAAAAATGACGTTTTTATTTCCGTATCTAAGTTCTTCGACCTTTTCGAGTTTTTTGCATTGAATTTCGGGTAAGTTTAAAAAAGAACTAATAAGTAGCTTCAGTATAAGAAAATGTGACTCAGTGGTAACCAAATCTGGAACTCATTTTATAAATATAATATTATAATAAAATTATATTGTTTAAATAAATAAATAAAATAATTTAGAATCAAAAATTTCCTTTCGACCCATAGGCAATTATATTTTGTATACTTAGAGGGTACTTTGGGAGGCAATTTATTCATAACTACTATTAGACCATAAATAGAATTTTTGAATGAAAAATTCCAAATGCAGCTTTTAGCAAATGTTAGGAATATAAGAAATATTATTGCAGAGTTCAATAAGTCAATTAACCTAAAGTCTCAGAGGACAGTGACACGTGATTATACACCTGGTACCTGAAGCACTTAGAGATTGACCACTCTATTTATCAACAAAACCTATTTTTATAAGGAACTATAAAATTGAGTCTAAATCTTTTAATAGTAACATTAATATTGAACATTATTTCAATTAAAAGTTAGATTTTCGAAATTTTTAATATGTATTACTAATCAAAACTAGAAAATACTTTTTTGTTAAATTTGTTTTAATTTTAGTTATAAAAAAATATTAAAAGTACTTTAAAATAAAAGCAGATCTTCATTTTTACAAGTATTTAAAGAGTATAAATAAACAATGTAATTTGTTTGTAGTTTTATAATTCCAACATTAAATCATATAATTATAACATTAGTATTAAGTTATATTTTGAAGGTTTACTACAAACTGCTACTTTAAATACTTACTCCATTTTCACCAAGTCTAGTTATTTTTTAACTTAAGGTTTTATAACCTATACCTATACTGCCTGGTAAAATATTTTTGATACAAAAATTATTTTAACTGTCAGTATAACTTTAGGTTAAAAATAACTAGACTTTAAAAATTAGAGTCAACACCTTAAATTTATTGCTTAAAACTAATAAACGCATTAAGAAAAAAATAAACAAAAACTTAAATAATATCTATAAGAAATTCAATGATTATTTTAAATGTTTTAAAACAAAAAAATTACAAGTAACTTATTATAGTATAAATGAAGTGTTTTGGTAAAATAAGTTAAATTTTATAAGCCATGTCACAGAATTTAATTCCGTTCGGAAATGGAATTAATTCCGTATTATGCTTCTATAGAAAAAGTAAAACGAACAATTTTTTCGAAATGAAACCTAGATGTGCTTAAAATTACAATTCCACCACATAGCAAATTAAAAATTCGGAAAAAAATTTTCGTTTTGGTTTTTCTATAGAAGCAAAAAACGGAATTAATTCCACTTTCGAACGGAATTTTATAGAAATTCTAATCAATTTAATTTTTAAACAATCACATTAGCTGCAGTAAAAATATATGTACAGGTACCCCTCGATTTATGCGGTACTTTATTTGCGCGGTTTCGATATAACGCGATTTAATAATAGTAACCTTTTTCCTGTATAACGCGCTTTTTTGCGCGTTTTCAGTATAACGCAATTTAAAAAATAGTGGCAACCCTCAAATTGCGCGCATTTCACCTTATTTAGAAGAAAATTTTTAATTTTTTTTTTCAGATATTATTTTTACAAATAATATTTTGTTATATCTACTGAAAAGTACAAATAAAATAAATTTAATTCAAATTATATTATAGGTACTAATAAGTATTTTTTTAATACGGATTTTCGCTCACAAATTTAAATTTTGTATATAGCTAGTGTTTCAATTTGCGCGGTTTATTATATTTCTGGTCCCAAAACAGAATTTTGTGTTGATAACTAATCTTTATTTACGCGGTTTTGAATTACGCGGTTTTTATTCGGTCCCAACGTACCGCGTAAATCGAGGTATACCTGTATATACAAAATAACAATAAACTTAAAAATCATACATATAGTTCACATTTTAATTTTTTTTAGAAAATATTTTTACCAATTTTGTGTTATTGATTTTTTTTTCATATTAATCGAGTTAGAAAAATAAACAAATTTTAAAGTTGACGTTTAGTAAAAATTCTGTCTATAGATTGCAAATATTTTACTTATTAACTTCGTATCTGCATATAATATCAGGTTAATATTTCTATCAGATATCAGGTAAATATAATATACATATAATATTTATTTTTTATTAATTTTTAGGAGGTATTTTCTAGGTTGGTGAAATAGTAGAGTTGCATAATGAAATGATATTAAAATGAAAATGAGTATAGATCTTAATTCTGATGTTCTATTCCAGGTACTAAAGGCCACCATATAAATTGTCTGATACGCGACACATGTCAGGTATTTTCATTTTTCGTATTTAGAAATTGTTAAGAAATTAGAAATTGTTAAAAATTGTTGCTTTCGTATTATAAGCTATTTAAATAAAATAAACGAGATACATATATTTAAAAACCCGATTTTTATGATCTCTCACCTTCGTTTCATCTATTTCATGTAGCGGATAATGTACATATATGTGGCGACTTTTAGCATCTTATTTAGAAAATGAAAGATGAAATTTAATTTTACCATCCTTCATTTCAAATCTCCTAATAATCTCTCGGTAAATTGTTAAGTGTAAATGTAAATGGAGCTAAACAGGCTCTTAAATGTATACCTAAATGCACATAAAACTTATTGGAAGTAATACATTCTGAGCTTAAAAATCGAACTCATGCAATAACAAGATACATGCAATTTAATGTATGTATGTATATTGTTGTTGTGCCAGTCATATGAATTGTGAGAGAGTAATTCGTTGTTTTAATATTTTATGTTCCCTATTGGTTTTGATTTTTAAACTTAATTTTATCAATTACATTTGTTTGTATGTCAGCTATACAATTTTCGCTGATTTCATGATATAATTTACGTTCGCGAGCATTTTCTAACAGACAACGCCAAGCAGGTACAGACTATTAAAAAAAAGTAAATTAAATATAGACCAAGAGAATAACACAAAAGGGGGTTTAGAAATACCTCTAAATTCTTAAAATTTCCACACAATATAAGACATTTTTTTGAGCGTGTTAAGGCCACATTTAAACGCTGGGGATTCGAGAGAAAACCTACACCATGTGTACGGGCATTCGAAATAACAATAACATCCTTTTCAAGTCCCTGATACGAATCAATGGTATTTACCATTATGTTGGTTAAGCCCAAAGATCTGGGAAAAAGCAAACAATTATAAAACTACACAATGATCTAAATTAATATTTACCTTATGGACGATTCCAATGTAAAACGATGATGAGCATATGGTGTTATAACACCATAACTATTATATTTATTGGGTATGAAACCATCCAAGGCCTTTAACAGTCTGGCCACAAATTCAGCCTCTAAATTATTGTTGATTTTGCCATTACTGGAAGAGTTATGCTCCGTATAGGCTAAATTCAATACGCTAAATGGCACCAGCGGTGACTTGTTTAGGTCTACTGCTGTTTTGCCATTAATCAATTCATTACGATAGAAGTACTGATTTGGCCAACGGCAAATTTCCGGATGCATGCGATATTGAGTTTGTAAACTATAAATAATGTTATTGGGTGTTGTTACCGCCACATTAGAGCCCTTAACACTCGAACTGGGTATATTATCCAAACAATGTTGGATGCGTGTAAACATTGAGGTGCCTAGACCTAGATCGTTGGCTTTCTAAATAGATCAATAATAATTTAAATTAGTACATTTTAGTATTTACAAATCTCACCTTTGATAATACGGTAGCTGGCAATTGTTGGGTATCCCCTACTAATACTAATGAGTTAATGCCAAATTTCAATGGCAATAATGTCCAGGGTTCTGTACATTGTGTTGCTTCGTCGATTATGCAAATATCAAAGAAATTAACATATCTAAAATGGAATTACATTTATAAATTAGGGTTTTAATTAAACAGCAACAAGTTTAGAAAGTGAGGAAATAGAAGGACACATTTTTACTATGGTAATATTAGTGTTACTATCGAACTGTTGTTACTGATACTACTGCTAATAACTAGCGAAATGCCTACTTTGGCTTTTCTATTATTTTATATATTTTGTACAATAGTTATTTTGTTAAACTACTCAACTCATTTCAATGTATTTGCATACAGAATTGCAGAGTGACAGCCAGAGGATAAATATGCCTGCTTATTTAAAGGAATGTCATCAAAGTCATCTGAACTACAAAATCATATAGTTGGCTTCTACCGCTTGAATGTCATATTAAGTGAACGCCTGCCTGTAAAGTGGACAGACAGATGAACCTATTGCGAATAACTAAGGATGGATGAAAGGGATATATCAATAGGCTTACTACCTTTTTCCAGCTTATGGTAAGTGTCACACCCCCACGTATTCAACCAACCATACTTTACTTCGATCAGTGGATTTTCGAACAACCTTCATTAAGTAACACAATTTCTTCAATTTAATTCATTCACCATTTTTAATGGAAGTTGATAACTTTATACAATGTTGGAAAAAATAAAAGAATGATACATCTCAATACATTTTTGTTTTTATAATACGTGCATCGGATATAATATGTGCATAGAAATGGCTATGGGGAATTATCTTTTTTTTGTGATCTTTTCTTTACAGGTATTACAACAGGGCCCATGGATGACAAACGTGTGTCAATTTTAAGTTGAAATTTAAGCAATTTACCAATTTCTTTTTTAAGTTCCTGTTAGTTTTTTTTTTATGGAGCTTTGGAAACAAAAAAAAAAAATGCACTGCGTAAAATAAACTGTAAGCCACTGTACATTTATAATATTCTCTATTTAAAATTTAAATTGTAATTTTGCCAATTTCAAATCATTTTTCTCAATTTCCATTAGAATTTTCATATTTTAAAATGGAAATTCTTAATTTCATTTAGAATTTTCTCAATTTCAATTTTGAATTTTCTTAATTTCATTTTTTTTTTATTAAATAAAAAAGAAGATTTCCAAAGAAAATCGAAATATTGAGTTAATTATATATAAAAATAAAAAATCTTTTATAAAAACAAAAAGTGACCTCAAGCTTAAAAATTATTTAATAAAAATCATACAAAAAGCTCGAAGAAAATAGAATAAAAGTAATAATTTTAAATTATTAATTTAATTTTTTAATTTCCTCAATTTCAACTTGAAATTTTAAAATTCATTTGAAATGTTCGCATTTTCAATGGAAATCTTACCAATTTCAATTTAAACATTAGCAGTTGTAATTAATAATAATTTTAATTCTCAATTGCAATTGTAAGTTCTTGTGACTCTAAAATAAATTTAGAATTTTGTCAATATCAATTCGAAATTCCATTTTTTCTTCCTATTCTTCAATTTTCTCAATTTCAATGAAAAATAGTGCAGATGCCTACTGTTGCTACATATGTACATACATATGTCTACTATTATTACTAAAAATTTGTATACTAAAGGTAAGGTCACACTTGGCAAATATTTGCCGAAAAAGACATAACAACTAAATAACATATATTTGAGCTCGTTTATTTATTTAAACAACTTTTCTTATTTAGGCCAAAGCACAACAAATATTTAGTTTTAATTTATTTGATGCTGTTTGAAATTGCAAAACTCTTGTAAGAGTAAACAACGTCAAACAAATTTGTGCTAAAACAAGTGGTTACACTTTTTTGAGTAAATATTTGCCAAATGTGACCGGACCTTAAGACATGTTTTTCCATTTAAATCATTAATAAAAAAATAAATAAAAACCAAAGTGCATAGAAGAAAACATGGTGTAATTAGACAAGGTGAGTACAAATCGACAACAAATACAACACAATACAGAAACAACAAGCATTTTGTTTGTGTAAAATAATGTACTACTGTCAAAAACACCTGAAAAATTATTACTTTTGATATATGTAAGTAAATTGTAAACAAAGTCAGTCAGGTGTGCTACTGCACTAACCTTGTATAGTTACACCATGGAAGAAAATGTACAACTTACTGCGTCAAATTAACACAACTCGACAGAGTGGCACACACAATATTTGCATTACTCAAATACCAGGTGTATAAACTGCGTTCATCTTCTGGCCTCATATTTTCATTCAATATATTACGCATCAATTGCAGTTGACGTTTCTTCTCTAGCAAAATATCCTCCTCAATAGTGCCCTTGACATTGCGAGCAGACATCTCAATCACTTGAGCCTCAAATTGTAAAATCTTAAATTCAAAAGAAAATAAACACACCCATAAAAAATAGATACACACTTACATCATATTAAATAAAGAACCTACCTGATTCTTAAGATTCTCTTTATTTTCCAATTTTATATTTTTATTTTTAGCCTGCAATTTTTTAAGCTGATCATTTTCGACAATTTTCTGTAAAGCTATAGGCAAGACGATGGGACTAATTTTATTTAGCATGCCATAACGTACAATACGAAATCTCTTTTCCGGACGCATTCTCATGCTAATATCATACAGTTTACCGGCTATAACATCTACGGCGGCATTACTTTGGGCACATATTAGGATTTTCTTATCCAAATAGCGCACTTCCTCACCGTATAGCGTTTGTAGGGCTAGATTGGTGATGACACAACTCTTACCGGTGCCGGGCGGGCCTTGTATTAAAGATATGTTCGGTGTTGTTTCATCAATAATTTTTGTATAGGTATTTAGTAAAACCTGTTTTTGTTTGTCGTTTAACACATCAAAACCTTTATATGAAACTTTCTTTTTAGGTGCTGGTCGGCATTTTAGTAATTCCAAGGGATTTAAAATTTTCTGGAACAGAGGAGTCGACTGCAATTGGTAGATGGCGTTAAAGGAGCCAAAATGTACGCGCACTCTATCCATAACAGGACGTATATGCAATTCTTTAATGGCTTTAAAATATTCGAGAGTGAAATTTTTTGCCAAAATCTCGTAGACAATCGTATTGTAAGTACCTATAAAGTACAATTTCAGTTTCAATATGTAATAATATTGTTACAATGCCAGACTCACCTGCACCTCTACGGTGGGCTACAACAAATGCAAATATTTGTGGTCCTCTTTGATCTAGCTCCAAAATTACAAAATCATAGAGACTACTATCGATGAGTTCTTTAGTTTGATTATTCACAACTATTAATTTGGAATAAGCGGCTAGTTTTATTAGGTAAATAATTTATAGTTTTTTTTATACACTTACATTTTGTCACCAACGTTATGCGATCCTTGTTGTGGGTGGCATACTCTAAAGATACTTTGAATTTTTTTACATTTAGAGTCAAAGTGTATTCACGTTCTAGTATACTAACAAATTCAAGTTTCATTAGAGGAAATACAATGCTGAAAGTGTTTAAAGAATAAAAAGAGAACAATTGCAATAATGTGAGGTTAAATATTATTCAAAAATAAAACAATCGCTTATTTATGAAGTAGCTTAAGTTAAACTGTTAAACAGATTATTATTATAAATAATATTATAGAGCAATTCCATATGAAAACGATCAAAATTGGCAAATTTTTGGACGACCCCTCTCCGATTTTAAAATAAATAGTCTCTACCTACATATTTTTTTTTTTTTTATAGTGAGTGGTTTAGTGGTGGTGTACACCACTGTAAGTGACAAAATTGAAGAATTCTTCATAAGAGACCTCATTGAAAGTTGTTTAAAAAAAAAAACTACTAAAAGCGATCGCAACGAGTGATAGCTCGTTGGAAAGGTATTGAATCAGGCTTTAATTGAAAAATAAAATTTTCCTAATTTTTCTTAGAAATTTACCTTTAAATTTTCCCATGAAAATTAAATTTTCCGATTTTCCACAGAAGCTCCTAAATTTTCCGGCTAATTTTTTTTTTTGGATTCCTCATAATTTTTGCTTTAAGAATCAGCAATAAAAAAATGGGCCCCGACTCCTGGTTTGGACAGGAGAAGAGCATTTAAGAGACCACCTTGTTAAAAATACATTTTAAAAATTATTTTACAGTTAAAAATACATTTATGAAGAAAAAATCTTTCTTATTTTGCTGCTTATACTTAATTACAATATTTATTAAAAATTTCAATTGTCTTGGCATCATTATAAAATTAAAGTAACTTTAAATTTAGCACGTCGGCAGACGAAGAGTACCGCTTTACATTAATTGACATATCAGAAATATTTGGTGACATTACACATTATTACATTATTTTTTGCTGGGCAATCGATTGAGACTATTTATTTTAAAATCGGAGAGGGGTCGTCCAAAAGGTGATCGCTTTCATATGGAATTGCTCTATATTAGAAAATTATTATATATGTATTACCTTTTATAATGTTCAAATGAAGTGAAATCTGTCGGCATTGGATAGACTACATCACCGGCAGCTTCCGCAGCGGCATTACGTTTTATTAGCCACTCATTGCTCCAAAAAAGAATCTTCGAAATGATGTCGTCCATTTGATCGACAATAGGATATACGCTTCTAATTAAATGACGACGATCTTTGTGTGTGGTCATGGGCAAAACATCTTTGTAATTGATCTTTTTACAGGCGCCCGTAACACGTTCTATGTAGTATATAATGGGCGTATCATTAAAGCGTACAGTTTTCTTTTTAGCACTTGTTGTTGAGCAACTCAAATATTGTGCCACATTATTGAGTGGTTTCAATATGGTGGTGTTGAGGTTGGTGGTGTTATTAGAACACAATACACTTAATTTTCGTTTATTTTCCTCACTTTCTACTATGTTCTTTTCCATAGAGGCAAATGTTATTTTATTTGTGGTCCTGACCGCTCGCGCTGCTATTGACTCTTTGCAAATGGGACTGGATAGTGGCGGTGGAGTAGCTCTGCCCTTGGCATTTGGTTGTATTGGACGTTTGGCAGGCTCAGTTGTAGAATGCCTTCTTAAAGGTGGGGGTTTATGCATGTTTTTGCTTGCAGGAGGTTTATCACATTTTTTAGCGTCTGAATTTAGACGTTTGTGCAATAACACATCTGGTTTAGTAATTTCTTGTGAAAATGTTTCAAAGCCGTCTATGCTAAGCGAGCGTGTTAGAGGATTCTTTTTATTGATTTCATTAGAATTGGATTTTTTGGGTTCGTCAGTTTTTTTCACAACTTTTGGTATCTTAAATTGACCTATTGGTTCGGGTTTGCGGCTATGGGCTGGTGGTGGTGGTAGAGATGTTGGATCATTATTTACTAGAAAAGCTCCTCTGTTGTGAGTGGTTACTTTCACTTTAGCAACTTTTGCTTTATGTTCATGATCTTCTGTGGAAATTTTACGTTTTTTGTTTCCTTTGGAGGGACTCTTTTTGCGTTCAGCTAATTCCTTCAGTTTATCCTTGCGACATTCTTTAATAAATTTATTATGTTCTTTATCGCGTTTCTTAGCAATGCTAGGTTTTTCAAGCCACTTCCTTTTCAAGTCATTGGCATAGCGTTCATGGTGGATTTTTTCTTTTATAGACGAAATTTTTTTCTGCACAGAAACAGATTTAAGGTTGTTTACGGACTTTTTAGGCATTTCAGCTGAAACTCCTCTAAGCTTACCTTTGTGTTTAGGAAGTGAGGGTGCCTCTATTACGGGCGGAGGTAGTCTTGTTGTGGGTTTGTCTGCATCCGAGCTCTTAATGCCTTTAGGCAGTTCCGGGTTATCTAAATCAAATTCATCTTCTGAAGAGGAGAGAGGTTGCAAAACAGGGTGTGTTTTTCTCAAACGTTTTATGCGTATTATAGGAGAATCTGTGAGAATACTGGCGTTGTTAATTTCAGCAACCGGACTTTTTTCTTTAACAGATGGCTCAATTTCTTTAGTTTTCTTTTCATTTGTCAAACCAGTTTCCATAGTCAGCAGTTTTGGTTCATCCATAACGTTATTTTTAGTTTTGGCAACCTTTTCTATTTCCTTACTTGGTTTTGTATTTAAAGCTTCAAAGGTCTGCTTTTTAGATTTTTTCAATTCATCATTAAGATTTTCTAGTTTTACATCGACTTCATTCTCTTTATTAATATTATTGTACATGTTTGCTATGCCCTCAATATCATCTTCCAGCAGATTAAAGTCACCTTCTTCATTATAATCGTCACCTTCATTAGAATCATTACTGTTTTCTTCATCTATGTCATAAACTTGTGACATACTTTGTGAGAGTAGATTAAAGCTCTGCGAGCATATTTTATTTGACCAATCGTTAACTTTAGTTTCCAATTCTTCATCGTAATCTTCGTCATCGCTTATAATCCAGCAAGAGTTTTGCAGTTCTTTAGGAATATCTGAGGATACCTCTAAACCAGGTTCTTGTTTTATGGCCAATAATTCCTCCACATTGGGGACAGCTGGTGCATGTTGATCAATATTTGTATTAGGTAGAGGTAAATTCTCTTGGTTATCTAAATCATCTCGGAGCTCGGCTTTCATGTCATTTATGATAACCTGGGAAAACATTAGCTCTTCTATATCTTCGTCATCACTATTTGGTGCATATTTGGTATATTCGTCTAAATCGATATTATCGTGGGTTTCAGTAATATTCGGTTTTTCGGCCACTACTTTGTTCTGTTGTACTATGCTCACCAAGCTTACTTCTTCTTTGGAGCTATCCAATGAATTATCAAACACATTGGGACTTTTTGCTGTATCCATGGTGGTAATAGAAGTGATAGAATTATTTTCTTTGCTTTCCATAATAAAAGGAACAATGGTACCCAATTCTTCCACCTCCAGATCTTCGTCATCGGTTAATACTATATAATCGCCATTATTAAGCATTTTCAATTGATCATCGTCATCTAGAGGTTTTAAATTGTTGGATGTATGGATTTCATTGTAAACTAAAGGATTTATTTCTTTAATTTTCTTTTGTATTTCGTTGTCGAAGTCTAGGTCTCCAAAAATATTTTGTATATCGGCTGAGACAGAACGTATGAGTTCCTTTTTTACATCCGAAATAATAGGAACATGCAATAATATTTCTTTTGTCTGTTCTTTATTGCTTAAGGAGCCTTCAGCTAAAGCTATTTGGTCACAGCTTTGAGGTTTATCTTTATTTTTATGTTGCACCAGGATATTATCATTAGCCATGGTTGTTGGTGAGGGATTTTTGGCGTTTGTTAAAGATTCCTTAGTATAGTTATTGGAAGTTTTTTCTTGGCTTTTTTGTGAAGGATTTATGTAGTCCTTGTCGTCGATAGGTTCATTTTTGAATACCACGTCTATATTCCTTGTTTTCTCTTTGTCATTCGATTCTTCTGATTTTAGCTGATCATTTATTTGATCATGTCTGTTTGCTTGTTTTGTGGAATCTGTATGCAATTCCTGTTGTTTCTCATTGGATTTTTCCGCCGGCTCTTTTTGTTTTGGCTGTGTTATTACATCCATTTGATCATTTTTGGATTTTTGCACCACATCGCATTTATCATCATCGTCGTCACTTATTACGAATACGTCATCGTTAGCAATTATTTTTCCCACTGTGGGGGTTTTACTGCAACATGGTTTCATATCATCTTTAACTGTATTATTGTCCGCTTCTTTTTTATTGTTGTTTTCAGTATGTTTATTGTCGCTACTTCCAGCTGGTGGCTCTGACGGAGATGGCTTAGATGTTGGTAGTGATGCTGACCTATTTGCGTTTGGTTTTCTCAGTTGTCTTATTGGTGCATACTTCAATTCATATATTGGTAGCTTTAGTACATCTAATTCATTGTCATAATCACCAGTATTTACACCGATGCCAATGAGATCACCATTATTTAGTTGTACAGTTACTTTTTCATATTTCACATCGTTGACAAAAATGCCATTACTGGACTGTGGGAAAATAAGTGGAATAAAGTGTAAAAAATAAGATGAAATCTCAAATATCATTTGCTCAAAATAGATTGTTTATACACAAAATGATTGCGATAAATATGGCTATTATGTAAAATTTTGTATGTGTTATGGTCCAAACCGAAAAAAGTAAAACACAAAACTTCCAAACCTAAATTTTAAAATTATTTTCAGTTTACATTGTTTTTTTTTTAATTCTCCTGTATTATTGTCATTACGGCATTTAGCATTTTAGGTGACAATTATTACTGTTTTCCCACAACAAAAAGCGTATTGGATTTGAGAATTGTTTGTAATTTGATATACCTATACTACATTTTTTTTAATTTTAATTGCCACTAAATTAATTTATTACAATGAATCAATCTTTATAATATTATTATAATCTATGCGAAATTATTATTGTTTTTTGAGCTCTTTGTTTAGTTTTTTATGTATTAGTTTTATGTACAGTATAAGAAAAGCTTTAAAACAAATAACTTTGTTATTTCTTACTGTAAAACTACTGATAATCTTATGATAAATCTATACTGATAAGCTTTTTATAAATCTTTGTAATGGTCATAAGTTAATTACCAACATTTTATGGAAAACATTAATTTGTTCAAAAAACAAAAAAAAAACAATAAGAACGATATTGCGAATTTTATATTAAAGACATTTTCAATATTGAATTTTATGTTAACAGGAAAATAATAGAATCGATAGTCAAACCATTTTTTTATGTTCGCTTAAGTTTTCAATTGCCTTTAGTCGTCAAGAAAAAAAACTATTTTAATGCTTCGAAAACAAGGAAAAACAACTAAGAAAGTATAGTTGGTCATGCCCGACTATATAATACCCTACAACCAGTATATGCGAAAGAACAGTTTTATAGAAATGGGAGATATATGTAAAATATGACCTATTATGTAGCGATCATCCAAAATTTTCTGTTATAACTTCTGAGCTATAAATATTGCTTGTGTTCAATTTGGTCTCGATATAAATACGTTTAAAAGATTTATGCATGTAATTTTTAAAAGTAATTCTTATATGGGAGCTTTGACTAATTATTGAACGACATACATAACAAACGTTTTTTGGATACCAAAAGTTTTAAGAGATTTAGGGTCGTTATTCTTTTGGTCAGATTTCTTTCTTCTTTTTCTTCTCTATATATTCTACTATTCCTTTCTTATCTTGTGCTTTCGCTTTTTATTTCACCTTCTTTCTTACTTTTATTTCTATCTCTAAATAAGGCATCACAATGGACTATATTGGTCTCCGGGTGAGGGTGTGAGTCATCCTTTTTCGGATTTTCGGAAGTGTTCCTTATATGAGAGCTATGACTAATTATAAACCGATCATCATATAATTTGGCCAAATGATTTGTTTATTTCGTTGTCGAAAATCCAAAAGTACGTATTATCCAAAAAAAAAATCAAAATAGATTTTTTGATAGATTATTATTCGTTAGGTTATCTTACGTGTCTCTCCCAATTTTTAGATTTTTGCGACAAAAAATAACGCTTTTATATCCATAATTCAAAACAACGTATGTATTAACATGTGCATTATTTTCTCAAGTCAAATGAACGTATTATCAAACTTGGGGTAAGAAAGGATAATAGAATCGAGCAAGCATTGATTTTTGCTTTGTTTGTAAGTGTTGATAATGTTTATCATAAAGTTTACAAAATCGAAAAAATGTGTAATTTAGAAAGTAATTATGATAATACATATTAATAATATTTATTAATTATTATTAATAATATTTATCATATTATAGTCCGTGTTTTAGCTTATGATACATCGGGAATAATTTATTTTAAAACTGATATAAAAGGTTCTTCCCCAACGAGCAGACAAAAAATACAAATTCACCCATCATAACCTCTTCAATCCTGAAAGAATAAAAACTTCTAAAAACAAATGGCAGCATTTAAACGATCTTAAATTATGACTTCCTTCGAACTATCATTACTTTTATGATAATATTCCATTCGAACATTGATTACTTTGATTTCTGTATACATACTCATTTTTTATGAACTTGAATTTCATACATATTTTGTTTATTTTAACGAAACTTCATTCCACTTATTAAAAGATAATAATTAAAAAAATAAAATAAATGCATTTAATCTTTCATTAAGCTTAAAGCGTTAATAAAAGGAATTAAAAAATTCACTTTTGTTAAAAAATATTTATGATAACAAATTGTTTTATAGATCAATTGGTATTTTTAGTACTTTTTGTATTTGTAAATGTAGAGAAATAATAGTATGTATACTTAAATTAATTATCCCCAAGCAACCGACAAGCGATCAATTTGTTTACTAAGCGAACAATTTTATTGTGTGCACATGCATTTGCCTCGAGTAAACAACTCTAGTCGATATTAAGTTCAAATTAACTTTATAAATGGAATATAGTTGAGTTAGATTTGATTTAGTTTAAAAGCAATTCATTTCAACAATTTAGAATTTTTGTTATCTACTTTGGAAGATTTTAAGCAGAATTCGCTCATTTTGCCCCAACGAATTAATACATTATTAATCTATATCGTGTGACCCTGTAATAAATCATTAGCGATTTTGTACAACCATTTTGGAGCAGTGAATGGTATACAAATTTATTACACGGTTTTAGAACTTACGATTAAGCACTTTCATTTCCATTTCTAAATTCGATTAATCGAATTAACTTGGATCCACTACCAAATGTCTCATATGAGATATAATTGAAAGTTAAAGTTATATTTAGTAAGAATATCATAGTTCCTTTAGATTGATGAGTTTATTTCATAAAACGTAACGTCAAAAACTTGTCAAACATTTTATGAAAATAATTTCTTAGTGTTTTTCATACAAATTGGATTAGTTTGTCAAACATTTTAATAAAAGCATAGGTAATTATACATAGACAATACAGGAATTGTATTATTGACAATGTACTTTATAATAATTCTACCTTATATTGTTGTATTATGGACAATATTAAACTTCTCGTACTTTTATTTTCATATTAATAATTTTCGATTAACATTTGTCCACTTCAACACAAAAATCTGAGTATACATATGTATTGAAATTTGACCTTGGAAATTGATTGCCGCTCATAATCGTATTCGATTTACCACACCCTACTACTTTAGTCTTATCCACCTTCTTCAGAAATGGTTCGTGTGATTAGGACTATCAGTGAGATCTGGAGAAATTTTTCATGGATAGTAAATTATTGCACTTTAATAATGGCGATAATGTAATAAAATAACGTCATTCGAGGACCAAAATTGTTGAAGAGATAGGACATAGTAAGAATTATTGAATATTTATATGTATGTATATAGGAAGTTAATAATAAATGATTTGAATATAATTTAAAAAAACCAAATAGTGTATTCCATTGAAAACTATACATACCACATCCTTAATGGACACAGTTTTATTATCATCCGTGACTTCAATTATAGCATGATGTCGGGACACATACGCTGAATCCATAATACGTATGACACTTGAAGAATGACGTCCTACTGTACTAGTACCTAAACGCAAACGTACGGTATCTCCAATTGCAATCCTTTCCAACATCCATGAGGAATACCGTCTTTCTTCCATTGTATGTGTTTACTTCGATGTAAATCATTCACATAACAAACTTCAGTGAAGAGTTTAAATACTTTTAATTATTTTTATGATATTATGAAAGCATTTTTCATTTAACATAAAATAATGTAAATGCTTTTTATGATTGATAAAAAAAAATCTTTTAAATATATCAAATTTCACAGATAAAATTTATTTCTGTTTGTTTACATTTTTTAATTCTAATTAGTAAATTGTAATATGTATATGCAAAGAAGATGCCAGATAAAATGTTTAAATCCGACGTTTTGACGATCCGGCGGAATTACAGATATAAATTCATTCATGTTCTGTATGGAAAAAACGTATCGTAAATACCTATATCATATTTTTATTTGTATTTTTTTTAAATAAAAATATTATGACAACCTTGTTTGAACAAAAAACAAGTAAGAAAGTATAGTCGGTCAAGCCCGACCATATAATACCCTACACACAGTATATCAATAAAACAATTTTTCAGATATCGACGCTATATGGGAGATATTAAATTTAGTGCAATGACTTCCGTGAATATAAATATTATGTGTGTTAAACTTTATCTTATACTTTTAAAAGATTTATGGAGGTTAAAGTCAACTACGAAGAGGGACTATTATAAAATTAGATGTCATCCTATTTGTACATAAGAAACTCATTTTTGTTAAATTTTATTCGGATAACAACATTTTTAAGAGATTTATGCTCTTTTAAGTGAGTTTCGGAAGTGGGCCTTATATGGGAGCTACGACTAATGAAATTTCTAGATGTGATTTGGCTTC
Organism: Bellardia bayeri; assembly: GCA_950370525.1. Classification (NCBI taxonomy): domain Eukaryota; kingdom Metazoa; phylum Arthropoda; class Insecta; order Diptera; family Calliphoridae; genus Bellardia; species Bellardia bayeri. The sequence goes on from OX493267.1 coordinate 76,422,328, forward strand.
ATTTATTACTCATTTGTGGTGAAATTTGTTTGCATACTTGCATAATTCAAAGATTTATGACCGGTAAACCCCAATTTCGGGAGGACATTTGTATGGGGGCCAGGTAAAATAATGGACCGATTTCCACTAGTTTCAATCCCGGCCATCCTTGGACCGAAAAAATATCATGTACTAAATTTTATCGAAATATTAAATTTGCGGCCTGTACTCTGCACACAAGCTTTACATGGACAGCCAGCTAGCCAGACGGACGGACGGACATCGTTAAATCGACTCAGAAAGTTATTCTGAGCCGATTGGGTGTTGAACCAATATTTATGAGCGTTATATGGTGTTCACATATGCATTTTTAATTGACATTTTTTAATTAACGCCTAATTGAATTCAATTATCCATACAAAATTTCAATTAAGATAATTGCTTCATCAAGAGTTAATTGTTCTAATAATTGTTAAAATTAAAAATACAACCCTGTGACTAGTAATAACTAAAATGGCACTTGTTTCGCTTTTAAATTAATAAAGAATATTTTTAGGCTGAAAATTATAATATTAGAACCCAATACAGTGCACTCGGGAAAACTAAATAAAAAAACGCGGGTGTTGACGTTTTAAAAAAATTTGTTAGTTTTTTTCTGCTGTTTTTTTCTTTCCAACACTTGGAGTAGAGTAGGTAATGTAAAAAAAGGGTTGAGGTTTTGGGATGTTGACTTAAATGAGCGTTGACGTTTTCCCGAGTGCACTGTAAATGTATTCTTTTTTGTCAGCTGCTGTCAAACGCTAATTAAATTAGCAATATTGAGCATATGTGAACACTTTTTAATTAACCAATAATTGACTCAATTAAAAATGCATGCGTGAACACGATATTACAAATATCAGCACAAATACAATTTACCCTCCCCACTATTGTGGTGTAGGGTATAAAAAAAAAATGGCATAGACATCAGATGATTTAGCACGACCAATTCAAGTGCGGACAAAAAAGGTTAGCTGTGTTAACATATATTCGGCGTGTCAAGACAAGGCATAAAGTTTACATACATATAGATATTGATCTATATCTTATTACTTACAGAATGTATTCTTATAACCTAGTTATTTTTATAAATTCGATTTTCGGGTTATTCAAAAAAAATACTTTTTCTATTAAACCGGTTTCAAATACGCTTTTATATTGAAAATAACTCTTAACCGAGTTTCTTTTGTGCTCTAAATTAATGCCAATTACATTTACGTATCCGTAGTCGAGATATTGGTAGCCAAATGTTGAATCTGGTAACTTCTTAAATACAATACGACAGCTGATGTTGTTTATATTTTTTTGGCGCAAAAATATCAACAGTGTTGTTTGTAATATACAGTGAATATAGTAGTAAATATTTCTTTTGAAATTTAAATAGTCTTATTATTAATATTAATGTCTAAAAACGTGCGTTTGCGAGATTGTAAATCAGGAAATGATCAAAACATAAATAAAAAACAGAAATATCATCATACTAACAATGACCAGAGCAGCAATAGCAATAAATCTCTTATAGAACCTAGTGAAAGTGTATTATGGCCCGAAACGGAAGATAGTTTTTTTACTGACTCAAAATTGGACAAACTTATAGAATCAAATCGGCCGGCTAATAGTCATCAATTCCTTGGTGACCATACAGACGACAGTTTATTTACCGACATTGTGCTGGAAGACGAAGCATTGAGTAGCGGTGAAAATGTTGGAGGCACACCTATGATACAAATTTTACCCAATACAGATATTGCAGGAGATGATACTTTATTTTCTGAAATAAATTTGGATGAATTAGTGGCAACGGAAAGTGAAAAAATTTCGGAAAATATAGAAGTGCCAACTACTCAAAATGTTGCAACTGCTGCTGTGAATAAAAGTCAAGATGAATTAGATAATTTATTCAAAGATGATTTCCCCATTGATGAACTGGCTCAATGTACGCAAAAATTCCTCAATGATGTGTCCTTTAAAGTTCCCCAAGCAATATCAGTTACTAATGAGACTCAAAAGATTTTTAAATTGCCCATAGATGGTTGTATACAAGGTACTCAGTATGAGACACGCGAAGAGATTCAAAATCGTACCACACATCCTTTGCATCTAACCTATGTGGCGGAGGCGAATCGTACAGATTTGCATTATTTATCAAATATCAATTGGGATACTCAAATCTTCGAACAGGAAGTTACTGAAGATTATCCCTGTAAGGGAGATTTTTATGGTCTGCCAGAGAAAGTTAAAAAAATGATATTTGATCACAAGGGTATACAAAGCTTATATGGTAAGTTTAAAAAATATGTATGTACATGAGTCCGTTTTGTATATTTAATTTGCATATTTTTAAGATTTTTATTGCAGTTTTGTATATGTTTGTGAATGTGTACTTAATATTTATTTACATATATTTTAGTATACATAAATACATACATACCTCTTTCTGAACAGATTTTTCGATTTATAGTGAACATATCTATAAATGCTTAAAATTGTATAGACCTTTAATTGAAGATTAAATACGACTATAAACCTACGATTGAAACTATTTAAACAATATATAAACATAGGTTTAAAATTTAAATTAAAAGCCTAACTCGGAGTTTCGAATGCCCATATGACATTCATTATCATAATTTGCTAATTAAAATATGTGTTTGTATTGTCCTTTTACTTTAAACAGAGTGGCAAGATGAATGTCTTAACCTGCCGGCCATACGCCAGCGTAAAAATCTAATCTACGCTTTACCCACTAGTGGTGGCAAAACTTTGGTAGCCGAAATATTAATGCTGCGTGAGGTAATATGTCGTGAGAAAAACGTTCTCTTCATATTGCCCTACGTGTCAATAGTTCAAGAAAAGGTATGTACATACATACGAGTACATATGTATATGTTTATACCAGAGACTGAAAGTAGTCAGGCGGCACTGAAAGCTTTGAAAATCCGCATGCTCAACTGCAAAGTAGTGGAGGCTCTACACGGGCTAATAAAACTGAATTATGCAGCAAATCAATTAAAAAGTTTGAAATTTGTGGTTAAGTATTAAGAGAAACTTACAACTAAATGATTATATCTATTAACAAATTGTGAACAAAAATAAATTTTTATAACCATTAATAATTGGTAATTTCCAAGACTCGGATTTGTGCACAAGTTATTTTCAGTCTTTGGGTTAGGCTAAAGTTTAGTAAATCTAATTAAGTTCATTATCTTTACAGGTCAGTGCCATGTCACCTTTTGCCATAGCCTTAGATTTCATAGTGGACGAGTATACAGCCGGCAAGGGTAAATGTCCACCAGTGCCCAGAAAGAAACGCAAAAGTATTTATATAGCCTCAATAGAAAAAGGAGCTGTGCTATTGGATAGTTTAATTGATGTCCAAAGAGCAAATGAGATTGGTTTAGTGGTGGTGGATGAATTGCATTTGATAGGTGAAAAAGGTAGAGGTGCCTATTTAGAGGCATTGCTAACAAAAATTATGTACATAAATGGTAAGTTTTAAAAGCTATTAACTGGTATATAAATATAATTCTTTTTTTCTTTAAACAGCTAAAATACAAATTGTAGGCATGAGTGCCACCATTGGCAATATTTCGGAAATTTCGGAATTCTTAAAAGCTGATGTTTATACACGCGGTTTTCGTCCCGTTGAGCTGAAAGAATACATTAAATGTGGCCGTGATATATTGGAAATTAATTTACAAGGAAAAACTTTAGAAGAAATTTTTGTTTATAGTCGTAGTGTTAATTTTAATGTGAGTTTATTTATATACTTATGTATTAAACTAAGTTTGTGTTTATAAGCATTTTTTTCTTTTGTGCCACAGTATAGTGAAGCTGTTAAAAAATCGGATCCTGATCATTTGGCTGGTTTGGTAACGGAGTGTGCTCCCAAAAATGGCTGTTTAATATTTTGTTCTTCACGTAAAAATTGTGAGAATGTGGCGGTTCTATTAAGTCGTGTTTTACCAAAGTAAGAAAATTCGCGGTGAGAAAAATCACTGTTCAAATCACTATCATAAGTATATTGAAAAATTTGACTAGTGAAGGAAATTAACAGTTTTTGTAACATTTCCCGGCGAATGGAAAATTCCTAAAAACATACTAACACTAAACTAACACATTAAATCAAAAACTTTAATGAATAGTTAATAATTATTTTAATTATTCCCAAATTCTTTAAATGGCTTTTTTACTATGCATTTTTAGATCCAAGTTCTTGGAGTATCGCAAAAGCGAAAAAAGCGATTTAATGGATGCTCTCGATAAAATCTGTGGCATTTTAAGTCCAGTCTTAGCGCGCACCATACCTTATGGCGTGGCCTATCATCATTCGGGTCTAACCACCGATGAACGTAAATTTATTGAGACTGCTTATCGTTTTGGTGTACTGAGTGTCATATGTTGTACATCTACGCTGGCAGCTGGTGTTAATCTACCAGCTAAACGTGTTATTATTCGAGCACCGTATGTGGGTGCAGAGTTTATGACCTTGTGCAAGTACAAGCAAATGATTGGTCGTGCGGGACGAGCGGGTATGGGCGAGGCAGGTGAGAGTATATTGATAAGTTCGAGTCGTGATAATGTGCGTGTGGGTGAGATGTTGTTTTCGCCCATGGACAAGGCGATAAGTTCGTTGGACTATCAGGGAAGAGTTGGTTTACAGGTGTGTAAAAATTTTCAGAAAATAATAAATAATATAAATAATTGAAATCTAAATGAATTCACAAATGTGAAATCTAAATGTTCCGCCTCTACCCCTTTTTAGGCTCTTATTCTCAGTGCAATTGGTCTGGGCTTAGCATCGTGTCGTGCAGATTTACATCGTCTGGTCCAAGGCACCCTGTTGGCGGTGCAATCCACCCAGCTTGGCATCTCTGTCGAGTCGATGGTGAAGGAAATATTACGTGAAATGTTTAAAAATAAAGTCTTACAAATGACCAATAACGATGCCAAAAAAGATGTATCCGATATTTTAATAACCCAAGATCTACAAAACAAAACCAGTTGCAACCTACCAGAGCATACCATTAGATTACACAGCAATACACCCTTTCAATTGACCACCATAGGCAAGGCGGCTTTCAAGGCTGGCATAGATTATCGTCGTGCCTATGCTATCCACAATGAACTAGCCACGGCACAAAAGCAACTGATACTCAGTAATTATGGACATTTGATTTACCTGGTGGTATCTTTCAATTCAAATGCTGTGGGTGATGAACTATTTCCAGCCGATGCTGCCATATTATTTCGGGCCTATGAACAGCTGGATGAGCCCACACAAAATCTGTTTAAACAAATGGGTTTTACCGAAGCTCATGCTGCAAAAATTGTGAAAAACATGTCCATACAGGGTCCAATGGAATTAAAACTGAATCGTTTATATAAAGTATTAATACTGATGGACCTAATGAATGTTGTGCCTTTACCAACCGTGTCGGCTAAATTTAATATTGAACGTGGCCAGTTGCAGAATTTAGCGAGTCAAGCCACAGCAGCTGCCAGTGCAATTGTGCGCTTGTGTGAACAAATAACAGAGTTTTGGTGTTTTAAGCCGTTATTTGAACGTGTTGGCAATAAGATGGATCGCTGCGGTACACTGGAATTGGAACCGTTGTTGGAATTACCAGCTGTGAAAATTGTAAGTACTTACATATTAATATTTGCAGATTTGACAGCATCTTAAGATTTAATATATTAGAAGAATAAAGACTTGATTAAAACTATTATTTTTGTTGCTCAAAATATCATCAAAGCCGGAAAAAAATACCTGTTAACGATACGTGATAATAGAGACAAGACGTAGACCTCGAGAAAAATATGTTAATAATCATAATTAAATATACGTTTAATATTTTCAAAATGCTTTCCATTATGATAAATACCCATCTGCAGCAATGTGTAGTGTGTTTTGTTGTATAGTTAGTTCCCTATGGATTGTGTTTTCAACAAAGCTCACCAGCCGATATAAACGAGCGATGAAATGCCCTTTTAAGTTAGATTCCTAAATCAATTCTGTTCTTTATTTACAATTTGCTTGATTTATATACTAAATTAATTAGATAATGATCAGCAAATAACATTTTCTTCATTCACTATTAACATAATAAGTGTGAATGTACTTAGTGAAATTTGCCGAATTTACAATAAAATATGAGTTCATTAAACAATAATTCTTATAATACATTGTAACTATACAGAATTGCAATGATAGCATTATTTCAGTTTCATTAAAGTTTGACGTAACCAAGTACCTTGACATTGGTTCACTATTATTATACCCTACACCACCATAGTGGGGAAGGTATATTGGATTTGTGCTGATGTTTGTAACGCCCAGAAATATTGGTCGACTCAGAATCACTTTGTGAGTCGATTTAACAATGTCCGTCTATCCGTCCGTCTGACTGGCTGGCTGGCTGTCCATGTAAAGTTTGTGCGCACGGTGCAGGTAGCAATTTTGAAAATATTTCGATAAAATTTGGTACGTGATATTTTTCGACCCAGGGACGGATGGGATTGAAACTGGTGGAAATCGGTTCATTATTTCACCTGGCCGCCATACAAATATCCTCCCGAAATTGGGGTTTACCGATCATAAATATTTGAATTATGCAAGTATCCAAACAAATTTCACCACAAATGAGTAATGAAAGAAGCTAAATCACATCTACAAATTTCGTAAAGATCGGTCCATAACTAGTCGTAGCTCCCATATAAGGCCCACTTCCAAAAATCACTTTAAAGAGCATAACTCTCTCAAAAAGGTCGGTATCAAAATAATATTTACCGCCAATATATTTCATATGTATACAAATAATACGATACAATTTTATTATGATCGGTCCATAAGTCGTAGCTCCCATATAAGGCCCACTTTCGCAAATCACTTTAACGTTCATAAATTTCTTAAAAATGTTGGTATCCGAATAAAATTCAACGCAAATAAGTTTCATATATACAGAAATAATTATACCTAATTTTATAATGGTCGGTCCATAATTATTCGAAACTCCCATATAATACCCTCTTCGTAATTCAATTTAAGCTCCATAAATCTTTTAAAATTATTTATATCGAGATAAAGTTCAACATACATAATATTTTTATTCATAGAAATCATGACAATAAATTTTGGTCCAAAATAGGTTATATCTCCCATATAATGCCCATTTATGAAAAACCATCTAGATGTATACTAGATGTAGGGTATTATATGGTCGGGCTTAACCGACTATACTTTCTTACTTGTTTATTTCTATTTCTATAATGATCTAACATGGAAATTTCCATATTATTGTTTTTTTGCTAAATTTATACTATAAATAAATACTAAGATTTTTTTTAAACATTTTTCCTTTAATTTTGAACATGAATTAATCACCTTGATTTATTTTACCAAAAAAGAAAAAAATCATGATAAGAAGAGTTAAATCAATAAAAGCTTTTTATATAGGAATTTCCAATTCCAAAAACCGTAGTCACATCAAATAGGGCGTTCGAGTTTGGCAATCCCAAATTAATTTTTATTCATTCACCTTTATTTCTTCAACATACTCCTGGTGTATGCGATTTATTCAAGGTGAGTGCAAATCGGCAACAAATACAACACCATACAAAAACAATAGAAATTTTGTTTGTGTAAAATAATGTACTATTGTCAAAAACACCCGAAAAAGTATTACTTTTGACATAAGTAGATTGTAAACAAAGTCAGTCAGCTGTGCTACTGCACTCACCTTATATAGTTATACCATGAACATACTTTTTAACAATTTTTTTTTTGGTGACTGTAAATAATTTTGAAATTTGTCTGACCTTTTAAATTTTTGATTGAATCTATCATTAGATCTCTTTTATTTTCTCTTATTAAATATGCTAAAAAACATTGATTTATGTTAAGTGAAAAAGTTTTGTATTTGTGTATGTTAAACAACAAAAACACAAACTTTTTTTTTTGATATTTTACACAAATACTAATTTTCGTGATTTAATAGTTCCTAAAAATCCCGGAACTTTTTAAAACTTTTTAAAACATGCCGGCAATTCGGGATTTAAATCCCTAATAGAGATCCTTTTCTCATTTACACATATGTATATACAAAGATATCAAGGGTTCAAGATTAATCTAGAATCGTGAATTATTCTTATAGAAAATATTCGATACAGCGAATATAATACTTTACTTGTTTATATTGATACATTTTTAAAAAAATAGTAACAGAAAAATAACTGAAGTAGGGATGCCAATCCCGAACCAGCCCCGTTTGAAGTAACCTCAATATTAAAAAAATATTTTAAATATTAATTAGAATGTTTTAAAGTTATTTAAGTGAAAAATACAAAAAAATATATAAGCATTGATAAGATTAGTGTGTAAAAATTATGATTGTGTAAAGAAAGTTATTAAAAAATCAATTTGAATAATGCAAACTATTAAAACGTTACAAGTAATTAGTTAAAAAATTGTTTCATGAGAGAACACAAGAAAACAACGACAAAATTAATATACAACACTGATTCAAAACTCATCGGTACATTAACAACTTAATTATAAGCAAAGTAGTTGCTTAAAACGAAAAAAATAATTTATTTTTGTAAAATTAAAAAATAGTTTAAAAAGAAAGCCGAAAAACGACTAAATAAATGTACAACATTGATTGAAAACTTATCGGGACATTTAAAAGTGAAGATTAAGCAATGTACTTGCTTTATTAAACAAATCATTAATTCTACGAATATTCAAATATTGTTTAAAAAGTGATAAGTATATAAGTAGAAATTTAGATGTAGGAACTTCAAAATACTACTTCCATATGGCTAAAGGAATATCCAGAGATTAAGAATAAAACTGTTTAATCAAAAGACGAATTTAAAAGATTACGAAAGACGAAATTCAGAAGGACTTTAAAAACACGATAAGAACAATTTCAACATTCATAATTCTTCAATCAAGTCTCTAGTGTAGAAATGATATATAAAAACATTTGAACCCTTTATGACGTCATTGTAATAACTCTTCAATCAAGTCTCTAGTGTAAAACTTATATACAAGAACAATTGAAACATGAATAATTTCATCAAAATCTTCAATCAAGCATCTAGTGTAAAAACAATTAATACATCAAACAACTAATAAATACTCTAAACTTTTAGAATCGTGCCAAACAACTGTTTACGGCTGGCTTTAAAACAGTAGAGGATATTGCCAAAACACGACCCTTCGATTTGGTTAAATCTGTTGAACATATGCCCATGAAAATCGCCAAAGAAATTATATCTGCAGCCAAGGTATAAATATAAAAATGTTTCTAGTAAATATGTTTGTATACGAGTATGTAAATATAATATCTAATTGTACTTTACAGATAATTCTAATGAAGAAACTAGATCATTTGGAAGAAGAGACAGAAGCCCTTAAAGTCTGCCTACGGCCGGATAATTCTGAAATAGCGACAGAAATATAAAAATATAATGAAAATCTCGCAGTTTTCTTATATGTTTTAGAATTGTTTTCCTTAAACGGTTAATTAGAAACACTGAAATATCGTTTTTTTTTATTTGTATCGTGTTTTATTTTCTTTTATGTTGTTTGTTTGTTTGTTTTATTTTTAAAATTTAAATTACATTGCATTTAACGTCTACTAATTATGAGTGACATATTTTGTTTTTTTTTTAATTTTTTCTTAATTGGAATTACTATCTCTAGTATAAAATTAAAAAAAATATATATAGTTCATTATTTATGTAGGTATGTATAATTAGGCTTTTTTTTTGTTAATATTTGAAAAAATTTCTTGGAAAAAAATAAAAGAGTTTCGGGTTAATTTTTTGTTTGTTTAAATATAATAATTTACGTAAAAAAAAAATAATCAAAAATATAAAAAATTAAAATAAAATAATAAAAAATAAATCATTAACTTGTTTTGTAATTATAAACATAATTGTTTTTCATTTTACTTTTACCAGACAAATATAATTTTGTCCTTTTTGTCATTTACTATCACGAAAAATTGAGTATTTGTTTAATGTAACATTAAAAAAGGATAATAAACTTAATTTAAATATACTACAATTAAAAAAAAACAACTAAATGTATGATGATAATTATTGAGCACACTTCGTTTAGTTTAAGAGAGAGAGAGAGGATAAGAGTAGCTGCAGTTTATTTAGTTGAATTTAGCATTTTTGTTTCGTCCTGTACACCAAGTGGTTTGTGAGCATACACATGTTGGCAGCAGCTTGTTTATTTGTTGTTTTTTTTTCATTGCAGGTTTATTTACAGTTGGGAAGGAGTTCTAGAAATAGAAATGCAAGGAAATTAATCATTATTATGTCAAGCTGAACCTGAGACTTTAGTAAAGATTTCAAGGTGAGTTTTATTTATTTATTTAAAGTTTTTTTTTAAATTCTTAAAACTTTATATTTGCTCTTTGAAATTTTATTAAATACATCTGAGAAATTAACGACAAAAAACAATTAGGTAAATTATCTTTTATAATTTGACAGTATTGGCGTTTTAAATTTTATGAATTTCGTGAAATACAATTTTTTTAGCAATAATTTCGACAATAGGTTAAGCATGTTTATTGTTACTGTTTTTAACACGAAAAGTTTTTAATGTTTAAGCATTGTTCACATATAATCTGGTCACATAAATGACCATTTATGAAACAAAAAAACCATAGAATTCTTTTAAACCATAAATTGATACTCATTTATTAACATTCAATAAAAGCGGAGTTAGTTCTTCTTATGTCAATCTTTGTTTTCGTGTTGATGGATTGCATTAACTGTTGGACAATATTTCGATCCTGTACCAACATTTTTTATTGTCAAAAATTACAGTACCAGTCTGCTTAAACATTCCATTCACAATACCCCAATATTGTAAGCCGAAGACTACGACAATTAGGGCGTGATGTTGTGGTAGCTGGGACGACAGGCAGTCGTTCGGGGAGTTTAGAGACAAATGCTCATAACCCCGTAGAGTTCAACAGTGAGGCCCTGAGGGCGGGCCCTGTTTAACTTCTACGTCTATAAACTCCAAACCCTCCTACAAGACGTGGTAATCACATATGCATATGTTGATAGGCTTTGCGGTATGGTAAATGGTTATCTCCACGAAATATCCAATTTCTAAACTGCACGTAACCTGCAGCTATCACCAACAAACTCATCGGCAACAGTCTTCACCACCTGGACGAAGAGGTAAGACTCACGTTAGACATCATCGACGACAAGGTACATATTCCGACTGTGATTCACCAGAAAACTTTGGGTGTCACTTTTGATAGCCTTTTTACCTCCTCAGCACAAGCTACTGCAATCAAGCATAAATTGAGAAATAAGAACAATGTCCTCAAAGCGCTAGCTGGCAGTACTTGCTACCTACTGGTCGGTTAGTGGTAAACTATGCTGTTTCAGTGTTGTCACCTTCGTTCAATGATACCCTGTGGAGAAATATTTACAGCTGTCAAAACGCAGTTTTAAGGACAGTCACAGGCTATCTTCCAATAACTTCCGAACACCACTTTCATGTGGAGACTAAATTTCTACGGAAAAGGATGTCACCGGAGGCGACTCCCCCGAGGCATATCAGAAAGGACCTTCGTAAGTACAAGGATAGCATACAGAGGTATGTACAAGATCCCCTAGATCGCAGCTCGTATATGACAGCTTTGAACGACATTCATAGAGACGCCACCAATTCCGCAACAAGAGTCGTTCTGGCACAACCCAGATCAGGATGGAGCAAAAGGCTTAATACCTTTGTATAGACTGTGCAGTTCTTAATAAGCGACTCCTACCGGTGTTTAGGGTCTTCATGACACCATCACATATTTAATTGTACAGCTAGTCCTACTTCGATATGTCCGATGGATACACCCAGTAGAATTATCACGATTCCTTGGACAGGATCTAGCAGAACCCCCAGATTAATTGTAAAATTGTTATGCTGCTACAACAACAACAATTAGGGGATTAACTTTTCTATTACGTTGACCTGATTTCTTCATTATCAATCCATTGGAACTTGGCAGTCAGCTAAATAGTTCCAAAATCGTATTAAAAGATTGGTAACTTTTAATAGGAATAAATATCCGAAGTCATAGTTGAGGAGGTGACAAAGGAGTTACTCTTCAGACCAAAACTGCAAATTGCTTGCCAATTTACAATAAATTGTAACTAATCCTTAAACACACTATCAAACCTTAAAACCCCGGTTAATATTAATATACTAAGATCATATTTGATGGCTAGGATATCATATGGCTTCATAAACTAGACTTTCTTATTAATTAAATTTTAAAAGAAATTGTGTTAAAAGAAATACCTACTTTAGTGTGCTTTTTTGTTTTCATTGTTTTGGAGAAATTGTTAGCTCCCCAGTTAAAGTTAACAAACGGCCGGTGTATTACTTAGTAATCATAATCATCGTAATAATTTTGTTCTATTCTTGAGCCGACGTTGGTTTGCGGGGCTGGCGGCGAGACGATCGTGCGCCGGCGGATATCTGTTGAGGAAAAATTTGAATCGCTATTGTAATTGTTATTATGATTTTGAGAATTTTGTTGATATTGATGTTGGGATGGATGTTGTTGCTGTTGCTGAGATTGATGATAATTTTGAGATTGGGTTAGTTGAGGCTGAGATTGAGATTGAAAAGATTGTGAATGTGCGGAAGAGGAGGAAGTAGAAGTAGTAGAAGAAGAAGGTGATTGATTTTTATATACAAATAAATCGGATGATGAGAATGAAGAAGTAGGAGAAGAAGAAGAAGAAGAATAAGAGGAGGAGGATGGCGATGAAATTAAAGGTGAGTATATACTCTGATACGGACGGTTGTTATTGTTATTTTCATGATGTTGATGATAGTGTGTTGATTGATGCGGCGAAAGCGGTTTAAGCGTTGGATTTAAAGCATCATTAAGCGTAACGTCGTAATCATTTTCGTATAGCTCATCCAATGTAGCTTTACTAGATGGTTGCGTTTCTGGTCGTGGTTGTGATACTGGTATAGCACTACGTGGTGGCAGTGTGGTACGTGGCCCGGAGTCACGCAACAATGGAGCACCATGTTCAAGGAGATGTACACCGGAATTGGTAGAGAACATATCGATCATACTACTGTCAGTGGTATGAGGTTCGTGTGATTTATGAGCGACGCCTACCGGTTGTAGACCTCTTGGTAAATATGGGCTGCCACCACGTGATGGTAAAAATGGTCGTTTGACTACACGTACCGAAGCCGGACGGCTGGTGGGTAAACTATTTTTACTTGCTGCAGCGGGTGCATCATCTTCTTCCTCGGCGACATCGCCTTCAACTTCATCACTATTGACTAATGAGACAGCCTGGGCAGCCGGGCTGCGTGAGCGACTTGGTATGGCGGGTATGGGCTGGCGTCTGCTGGCAATTGAGCCGCCACGACCTTTTAAAGGTTTATGTTCCACTTCTGGTTCTACCTCTTCCGTATCAACTTCTTCGGAAGGTTCGGGTAGACGTGGTTTCTTGGCACCTTTGCGAGCACCTGGTCTGGTGCGTTTAGCAGGACGTTCTTCGTAATCGTCATCGACAAAATCGACGTCGTCATGGACGGGGGCACGGCTGCGAGTGCGACCTGCTAAAGGATTTCTTCTTCGACTGGTACCGCGACGTGTGTAACGGTCGTCGGCTTCATATTCTTCCTCTTCGTCGACAGGCAGGGCTTTTTTCTCCGTTAAGGGTTTTCTTAGTGTTTTGGTAGGTTTGCGTCCTAAAATACCTCTCTTGGGTGCAGGAACTTCTTCCTCTTCGTCGGCAACCTCATCGACAACACGTTTTTTACTGTGGCCACGTTGAGCACGGGTATCATCATATTCCCCATCTTCATAGTACTCTTCGTCCTCTCCATGGGCGCTAGCAGAAGGCGCTGATGTGGTGGCGGTTCTTTGTACTGGATATTGGAATTTACCCTTGGCATTGACGGGCACGGGTCTGGAAATGCGAGGCGGTGCTCTGGGACGAGCATAAACAGAAGATGGTGCTGCCTTGGGTGTTACAAATTCTTCCAATGGCTTAGGAGTTGTTTTGATTTTGGGAGGAACATCTTCATCGGCAGCTGCTTCTTCCTGGTCGGGTATATGGGATTGAGGTTTTTCATATTCATCTAAATCATCCAAGTCACTGACGGGTGAAGCTGTTGTAGAACGCCTTTCATTAATACGTCTGCGTCCAGCTGAGCGACGAGGTGTTTCGACTGGTTCAATTGGTTCATCTATCACAGCGGCTACAGCCGCCTTTCGACGTCCAGTCAGAGGACGATCATTACTAAAACTACGTCTTTCATCAGCACTAGAACGACCTCCAATGGAACCTGGCTTGCGACTACTTATTTTGCGTCTTTCAGCAGTTGCCGTTGGCTTACTGCGAGCTCTAGGCTTCTCATAAACGCGACGGTCAGTATCATAATCATCTTCAGGTTCTGGTTCTTCACTAACACGATCGCGTCCATTGGCACGTCTAGTTAAAATACGAAAGTTTTTGATATTAATTATTTTTCAAGAATTCTAAAAAATATAAATACCTGGGTTTCTCATCGCTAAAAGAACGTTTTTCATCTTCATATTCATCATCATATTCGGCTACCACCGGTTTACGGTGACGCGGTCTCTGCTTACGTCTTCTATTGGCACGTTCCTCATAATATTCGTCATCATATTCCTCCTCTTCATAGTAATAATCATCTGCTGGCCGACGATTGGAGGGTCTTCTTAGAGGCCTTAATGGTCTGCCAATAGGGCGTCTGCGCTGGGTTGGTGGCGGTTCTGTAGTTGTAGTCGTAGTTGAAGTGGTGGTGGTGGCCATATATAAATTATCGTTTCTAAAATTTAAAAGTAATAAAAATATCTATACTTCCATTTTGTAACTAAATCATCAGAATTCTCATACCTATTCCAATATTTTTGGGAGCCAGCACAATCGACATCGGATGCAAAGTGACAGATAAATGTTCTCTGATCGAAAGCTGTAAAATTGGCACATAAAAAGTCGTGACGTATGCCATAAACACAATGATGATAAAGCTGGAAAAATGGAAATACAAACACGTATGTAGATTTCAGAAAATTATAACAAAGTTATTCCCATCATGTATTTGGCATTCATGGGAACATCATTTTCCATTGACTACATATTTTTCAATTGTTTTCATAACCTTAAACACATTTTCTAGGTCATGATCAATTCAAATTATGGATTGAATGTATTTCTCAGCACTCACACTCAAAGTATTCAAAGTACATATAGTTTTATATTAACATCTTATCTTTAATAATGTGTAGACATTTTGGATTAATATTTTCTTTGGATTTAATTGAATATATCAGGTTGCGTGTTTTGCAGTTGTTAAGGAATTCTTTTTTGAATTTTTATAGTTGTTTGGAAACATTAAAGGTCATGAAGAATTGGTAGGTAATTTTGTGAAAAAATTAAGTTATTGCGTAAACTCTTTAATGGGAGTTGTTAAGATCTTGATATGATTATGTTAAATGACATAAGTATGACAGAGAAATTGGGTTTGCTAAACTTGATCAGTCAGCTTTAGATTACTAATGAGAGGGAACTAATTAATTCCCCAATGTTTTTATTTAGGGTCCGATTATCGTTCACAACACTAAAATGTTGTGTTGTCTCGATTACAACATAACATGCATTTTTCATACGATTAAGCCGATAAGTGTTGTGAGTCGTAATCGCAGTTTACAACATACAACATCAAAATACTCAGTGTTGCGAAAAGTAATCGGGGCCTTAGTTTGATAACTTATTTGGAAAACAAATGACGGAAACCTTGTTTACGAATTTTAAGATTCGATTATTCTCTATTTCATTCACTTACCTGACATTTATATTCTATGGATGCATAGAAACCATCATGCAAACCATCACATTTAAAGTGAATCTCATCATTGGGTGGTGTTGTTGATAAAAATGGATAAGTTGAAAGATTATAACTACAGATCATTACGAAAATACATATATGTATATTTTATTAGATATTAAAATAGAAGAATATTATAAAATTTTATGATTGTATCATTTGTAAGTTACCCATTCAATTCACGGGGCAAATTTGGATCCCAGATGTAATCAATTTGTGGTATACCAGTCAATTTAGATTTCGTTGATGTGGCATTTGTGCCAGCATGTTCCTGCTGAAATTAGATATCCGTTATAATTAGAGCACAATTGTAAACAATATGTTTTTATAAGTATTTATATAAATAGTTTGGTAATCATCTCAATCAAAACCGCTTAATTAATTAATACTTTTACTTAGATGCGTGAAATATTAGAATGATAGTCTTGAACTCCTATAATATTGAAAACTATCTTTGTGGATATGATTTTAAAGGTTTTTCATTGGTTCAGAATATTTTGGCATATAATTCGGGATAAATTTTGAAAAATTGGTGATGCAATTTATGTATCTAAAGGTAAATATTTGCCGAAAAAGACGTAACCACTAAATAACATACTATATATTTGAACTCGTTTATTTATTAAAAAAAAAAACTTTTTTTATTTAGGCCAAATCACAACAAATATTTAGTTTTATTTATTTAATGCTGTTTGATCTTGCAAAACTCTTGTAAGAGTAAACAACGTTAAACAAATTTGTTCTAAAACAAGTGGTTACACTTTTTTGAATAAATATTTGCCAAATGTGACCGTACCTTAAGAAACTTTAATATAATACGTTAAAAAACGAACATTTTTTTTTAGTTTTAATATATTAAAATCTACATTTTTGCAATAAATTATTTTTGTTTGTTAGACTATAACATTTTTTCTCTTTTAAATGACACAAATTTATGTATTAAGTTCCTGTTGGTTTTCTTTTTATGGAATTTTGAAAAAAAAACTGCATAAAATAAGCTGCAAGCCACTGTATTTATTTTTTTGTTTAAGTTGTCACAAGACAAACTTATTCAGGTGACTGCAAAGCAAATACATTTGCATTTGTACTTATTGAATTTGACATTCACCAGACTATCAATTAGTATAAATACGCTTTGCCAAATTGTCTCAAATTTGTTAAAGATTGTATAACAATTTCAATTATTTTTAGTCAGTATATTAAAATTAACAGAATTTGTTTTCTCAAATAAAAGTTTTCGCTCAAAATTATTCATTGAAATTTTATAAATTCTTTAAATAGAATTTCTAAAACTAAAAAAGTTCTCACGTAATCTGAATAAAAAACAAACAATTTCATTTCAAACATACACACATGCATATGTATCTAATAAAAAGTAATTTTTCCCTTCCATAATAAAAGTCAATGACTTTAACAATTAAACAAAAGAATAGTGGCCAACTATTAAAAACGCCGATACGTGCGGGGGATTTATAATGAATTTTACTTTCGCCGTAAACAAAATTTTTGTTAACCTTTTTTGACAATTAACACAATAAATGGTGGCCCCACAAAACACCAAAAAAGGTTATGTGTGTAAGTAGAACAAATATAGCTAGATACTCAGAGTGCGGGTAAATAATTTAAATTTTAACAACAATTCTACAACTAATGTATGTGTTAAGAAAAGCCAATAAACATTTAAATCATTTCAGAAGCTACATTTAAGCTCTTAGAAACACTTTCAATTTTAAACTGCTTAAATGTGTTACAATTTGTTTTGTATTTTTAATTTTGCCACTTACCTTTTCCTCCTTTGTCTCAGCCACTGTTTCTCCATCACCTTCTGCTGTTACAGTATCTGCAGTTGTTGATGAGGTGGTTATTGTTTTTGGGGTAGTGGCAATGGAAACTTTTTTAAATGGTTGTACAGCATCAACATTGACTATGACTAAAACTAAAAAAGCTGTAAAGCAAAACGTTAAGAAACATTAATTATTTATAACAAAAAAAAAATAAAAAATATCGAAAATAGAGGTTTCAAACAAAAAACGCTTAATAAAAAGGTTGTTTGAAATAATAGTGTTGTTAGTGATGTTGAAGTTTAAAAACATGATATTGAACTTGACTTGTAACTAAAAGTGTTAATAAAGTGTTTTATTAACGGTTTTTGTTTTTGGTTATTAACTATTTATGTTTTTTTTTTTGACTCAAGGTCATTCGTTAAGTGTTTGATAATCGTAGTTTGCTTGTATTTTTTTAAAAACCCCTACATTACTTGTCGATGCTGGAATTGGTAACACTTCAAAACATTTATGTCATAACATTTTGCATGGAACGTGACATCTTACATACGAATTCAAAATAATTGGTAATTTATATAGAATTTCCTCAATTCGTCCTACTCGTGTTTTTTTTTTGTTTACAATACTTTTGCTGCAAAATAGTATATTTTGAGCATTCAAACATAAAATGTAGGACGTATTTTCAAGGCTAAAGTTAGAATGACTCCAGGTGGACTTATGATACTTTTTGTTAGTATGGTACTTTTGTATGCTTAATTTTTATTGCTGAATAATTCTTTCAGGCATGTGCCTGAGTAATGTGTAAAAAAACAAACAGAGACTCAGTGATATATTTTATACCCTTCACCTTCATGAGAAGGGTATATATAAGTTTGTCATTCCGTTTGTAATTTCCACAATATAATTTGCCGACCCTATAAAGTATATATATTCTGGATCCTTATAGATAGCGGAGTCGATTAAGCCATGTCCGTCTGTCTGGCTGTCTCTTGAAATCAGTTTTTTGAAGTTCCCCAGATATCTTCGGTATATAAATCTTCAATAATTCTGTCAGACATGCTTTCGAGAAGTTTGATATTTAAAATCAGCAAAATCGGTTTAGGCCAACCAGAGTTATGGACCAATTTGTGAGACAACCTCCAGAAAAATTTGATATTTTTTGTCCATTTTATTGCAATATTTTGAAATATATTGCAGATAATGCCATGAAATTTTGTATACGTTGTTTTTATATCAAGACAAAATTCAGCAAAAATAAGTTTTATGCTAAAATAAATCGCAAAACAAAAATTTGTTTTTAGTTCGGTCCATGTTTGACCATAGCCCCCATACAAAGTCCACTTCCAAAATTCACTTAAATACGTATAAAATAGATATAAATAATGTTAAACGGCTAAAATTTGACACGAATAATCTTTATAGGCAAATAAATTGTTGTACTAAATTTTATGGTGGTCGGCCCAGAATTGGTCATAGCTCCCGTACAAGGACCACATCTGAAAAATACATTTATCCCTATATATATTGTATAAATATCGGTACCGACTCAAAATTTTGCACAGATCATTTACATATATACAAAAATCATACCAGAAAATTTTGTGAATTTCGGTCTATTTTTAACCGTATGCCCCATTTAAAGCCCTCTTCCGAAAATCACTTTAATACTCATATATCTTTTATAAATAAGGGTACCGATTCAAAATATTACACGGATCATTTACATACATGCCTACATAAAACTGCAGGATTTTGAGAATATCGGTCCATATTTGACTATGTCCCCCATATAATTTACACTTCCGAAATCCACGTTAATACTAATATATATCATAAATATACCGTTATTATGTTGAAATTCGACGTGAAATATCCTCATATGCATGCAAATTACTGTTTCAAAATTTAAGAAGATCGGCCCATAATTTGTCATAGCTGCCATATGTATAGAACCATTTCCAAAAAACAAATAAATTCGGGTCAAAAAATATTCTTTTCGGATTTAACCCATAATCGGTCCATATTTTATAATCATGATATATATCGTTGGAAAGGTATTTT
Source organism: Bellardia bayeri (assembly GCA_950370525.1). Classification (NCBI taxonomy): domain Eukaryota; kingdom Metazoa; phylum Arthropoda; class Insecta; order Diptera; family Calliphoridae; genus Bellardia; species Bellardia bayeri. The sequence continues at coordinate 76,442,116 of OX493267.1, forward strand.
TAATACCTTTTATTTAATGTATTATTATTATCAGACACCCAGTAATTCCCGAGATATAGGCCTATATATTTTCAATTTTACGGGCCCGCCTCCTCGAAAATAGGCGTGACCGCCAATAAAATTTTTTATTGCTGGCATCTCCTCTAAAAGCCCTATTTGATGAAGTTTTTTTTTTTTTTAGCAAAGTCACTAAAACCGAATTGTTCCCCTTTTTTATACTCTGTTTGTTAAATTACACTCAAGATTATTATGAACATCAGACAAACTCTGTAAATTATGGTAAGAATTGCATCCACAACAAAGGTGAATTTTTATATCAGGGGTTCCTTAATGGTTCCGGACTATGTATTTGATCTCTCATCGAGCATGATTATTAACTTCATTTTACACCTTTATTAGCTCCAGACAATGTTTATACCCTACACCACCATAGTGGTAACTCACAAAAATATTCGACCAACACTCAAAGCATATAGATCGTCTTGAAATCACTTTTTGAGTCGATTTAATGATGTCCCTCCATCCATCTGGTTGGCTGGCTGTCCATAAAGCTTGAGCGCAAAGTACAGGTCGCAATTTTAAAGATATCATCATAAAATTTGGTACATTATATTCTCTCGGCCCGGATTTTTTTCGGATAGGGATTGAAGTCGGTCCACTATTTAACCTAGCCCTCATACAAATCCTAAGTAGGGCTTCATCGGTCACAAATGTTTGGTTTATAAACGTATTCAAACAAATAAGTTATACTATATATAAAATCAAATCATACCCACAAATTTTGTACAGATAGGTCCATAGGACCATAGCTCCCATATAAGACCAATTTCTGAAAAATCTGTACAGAAATCATGTCGCCCAGTTTAATAATGGTCGGTCCAAAATTAGTGAAAGCTGTCATATAAGAATTACTTCTGAAAATCTCTTTAACAAGCATAAATCTTTTAAAAGTGATTATGTGGAGATGAAATTGAACACAAACAATATTGATATGCTCAGAGGTCATGCCACAAAATTTTTGGTCTATAATTTAACCATGAATCGACTTACAAACGAACAATGCTTGCAGATTAGTGAATTTTATTATCAAAATTCAATTTTATTAATCAATTATAATTCAGGTTTATTATCAAAATTCAATTGAATGAAAATCCACTTTTTTATTGGAAAATTGTATTCAGCGACGAAGCTCATTTCTGTTTGAATGGATACGTAAACAAGCTGTCGTATTTAGCGTGAAGAACAGCCAGAAGCATTGCAAGAACTTCTAATGCATTCTGATAAATGCACTGTTTGGTGTGGAATATGAGCTAGGGCATCATTGAACCGTACTTTTTCAAAGACGACGAAGGCGAGCATTACCGTGCGATGATTACAATTTTTTTGTGCCCAATATAGAAGAATTGGACTTGGCTGACATGTGGTTTCAACAAGACAGTGCCACATGCCACACATCTCGCGAAACAATGGCGCAATTGAGAGGCGAGTTCGGTGAACAGTTTTTTTCACGTTTGTTCAATTGGCCGCCTAGATCAAGCTCGCAGCGGTTGAAGCTAATATTGAAGAATTTATTCGTGAGATATCGGCCGATATGTTGAAGAGAGTATGCCAAAATTGGGCACAGCGTATAAACAGTCCGCATTTACATGAAATCATCTCTGTACATTGAATTATATAGCTCGTTCTTTCATCTCAAATAATGATTTTAAATATTTCTCTAAATTTGATGTGTTTGTTTTTAATCAAATCTCTTTATTATTACAAATTACAAGACCTTTTTTACACAGTTTCTACTGTTAGAATATCAACCCATAAAAGCATATTGTATATGAGATATTTCAACTTGATCAGTTATATTAAAATGACCTTTGAGTTTAAATAATTAACTAATTAAAGACATTTTATATCTAAGTATGTATTTTACCTGCAGTTATAAACATCCATCGTTGAACATTCTTCATTGTTGACAACCACTTCAAGTTAAGAGCAATTTACACAAAAACCTGCAAAGACAAATTATGATAAATAGTATGCAAAAATTATTTTAACCAAGAAATGTTTATTGTTAAGGCTAAATAATTTATTTATTTTTATTGATCAATTATTATTTTGAGTTTATGCTAAATAAAATTATAAATTTATGTGAACTAACAGTACTCTGTTTTAAAAACACCCACAATGAAAATATTTTTCAAAGAAATACAAAACAGTAATAATAATAAAAATATTATTTGTAATAATGTCCATTAAGTTATGGCCAGGCAAAACGAAAATATAAAACAATTCTTAAAAAGTCAACGCTCTTTAAGTTTCAAAAAATGTTGAGCACTTTTGTTTATCGATGGGTGGTGTCGAAAAAACGTTGTAGTTTCTTTGTTTATTTATTTGCAATATTTGTATACGTGTTTTTTGTTGGTTTGGATTTTTATTTATTCTACAATGTTAAAATATTGTAATTTGTGGTTTAACCCATTAAAGCCGTAAATTTTATACTTATCGTGGTTTAAATTTTCGAAATTTTGAATGAATTTCTTGTTCATTTAAAAAAATAATAAACCAATTACGGAATTGTGCAACTTTACGTATTAGTAATATTAATTAATTTGGAGACTATGGAGCATCCACTTTTTCACAATTTTTAGAGGTATGCTTAGGATCATTGTTCTGTTGTAAAATCCAGTTCTGCGATAGTTATAATTTCTTTACACTAGTTGCTACATTGCTGTTTTAAAATGTTGGGATAATCTTCCTTTCTCATTATAGATTCTATAAATGTAAGATTACTGACCCCCGATGCCGCTATACAGGCCCAGACTGAGCCGCCGCCATGTTTAACATATTTATTACTAAATACTTCGTTTTTGGTTCGCCATATTTTTAGGGGGTTTTTGACACCAAATATCTCAAACTTACTATCACCGGTGAAAAGAATATTATTTAAACAAATTTGAGGATCGTATATATACAGATATTCATGTGAAATTCAAGCGTTTGGTTTGGTTGTTCTTTGTTAGAAAGGGCTTCTTACGTGGCACTCCACCATGTAGGCCATTTTCATGTAAAGATCTTCTAATCATACTCGCGCTTACAGGTTTTCTAGAAGTTTTCGTAACTTTTTTTTTTTTTTAGCTATTTTTACAGCACTAGATGTTGGGTTTGCTCTTACTTCTCTTACTATAGTTCTTATATTTTGTTTTTGTAAGACGCTTTGGTCGTTTTGCACCAGGCAAATTTTCTACGTTATTGTGTTTGGTACTACAGTGACGCCTTCCAACGATTTTACACATTTCACTTAGAGATTTATCTATTTTCTATGTAAGTCTATTATGATTTGCCGAGTCTGAATGGATGTTTGTCTTTCTATTTTGCATTTTTCACTACTTAACGTCACAACTTAATCTCTTTTAATGATGGATTATGATACTTGTAATTATAATGAACGGCATTTTATCTTTATATGTACTTTAAAACAAAGAAGAATTAAAAGAATTGCCACTAGTTCACTAGTTTTTGAAAAATTGTCTAATTTAATAATAAAGCAATTAAATTAGTATTCGCTTTTGTTTTTGTTTTATTTTTGTTTTTGTCTATTCTACTTAATAATAAAATATTACTTAAATTAAGATAATTAAGTTTTTCTTTTAATAATGTGCTTATTTTGACGCTCACAGTATGTTGTGTAATCTGTCAAATTAAGATAACAATTTCAAGTTCAGAAGAAATCAGTTTTAATTGGGTCTAAAGTTAGTTAAAATTAAATCAGTTAAAAGAAATGAATTGGGTACTAATTATTTATATAAATATAAAAATAGACCTAAAGTTATCGGAATCTGTTAATAAATATTTAATATATTAGTTTTTTTTTTACGAATTTTGCAAAAGTTAAAATATTGTCCATCTTAACGTATGATTAATATTAATTCGGACCTTTTTCGAATTGTGGCTGTAAGTTATACAGATTTATATTAATTTCAAAACTATACCTAAGAAAACACATCAAGTTTTATAAGTGGAAACCTATTTGAAGATGTTTAAACCATAATAAAAATACTTATTTAATTTTGGAATTTAAATTTAAACTTTTAAGTTTCAGAAGATATATTTGTAATTATTACTTATGACTTTTTTTTTTGCTAATTATGGCTGTAACTAACACAAAAGAAAATACATCAAGTTTTATAACTTTGAAACTATTGTATGGTAACATAATAGCATGTAAAGAAGTTTAAACCATAGTAGAAATATTTATTTCAAAATTTGGTTAATTTTACGATATTGAAAACATGATTTTAGATCATAAAGTGAATAATTTGATTATTATTTCTTTAATAACTTGTTTATTTTCTAAGATTTTTCGTAATATGTAAATTTTGTCCAGCTTGACGTATGATTAATATTAATTGTAACTTTTTTGCTATTTATACCTATAACACACACAATTTTTAAACTATTTTGAAAATCTCTAAACTGTTTTATATAAAACATTTTAAATAGTATAGTCTGTGAACTAATTACCTACTTATTTATTAATTAATAAAACAAAACTTTACTATAAATTTTAGCAAAGAAATATTTATAAATTTTGTTAATTTCATTAATGAACTTAAAAAGTTTTAAATCATTATTTTTAGAATTAGTTCAATAAAAAAGTAACATTTTCCTGTAGAACCCGTTTGTGACAATAAAATGCATCTTTTTGTAACACAATTTCTCTCGTTAAAGTTATTTCAGTTTGAAAGTGGGATTTTTTTTAATTATACTTTTTGTTATTTTTGAAAAATGAATCAAATAATTCAAATTTAGCTCCTCTTCTCATGGTTGAGGTTAGAATAACTCCAGTGGGAGTTGTTTTACTTTTATACCCATTATTTATTTCATAAATAAATCTAGGAAAGATAATATCATATATGCTCCTAGGTAAAGTGTGAAAAGGAGGCCCTTCAATGTTTTTTATTTCTGAATGAATCAACCACTGAACATTAAATTTAGCTGATGTTTTCATGGCTAAGTTTAGCTTGAATCCAGGAAGACGTTTTGTAAATATGGTACCTTTCTACCTTTTGTTTTTTGTTCTTTATAGAAAATCTTGCAAAATACTATAAATATTAGCTTGGTTTTGTTAAAAAAAATTATGAAAAAAGTAAGCAATTTAACCCAGAATTTTAAATGTACTTACTTTTCTGTTAAGATAAGAGGCAGACAAACGGGCTCAAATAGTACTTTTTACCTTTTTTAAGGAACTTTTTAATTTCTTAATTAATTATATTATAAACATGATTTCAGTAACCAACAAAGATGGCTTAGTTGTACCTTTTATTTCTTCAAATAGTACTTTTTGATTTTTCCAACCTAATGGATTTTATAACAACAATCAAGTTCTTGAGTGTAATATAAATCCTGCAAAGAGAGCCTAAGTATTACTTTTTTCTTTATCTAAAGGTACTTTTTCTGTTTTGTCACTGAACATGTAAACATACAATTTCAATCATTTGTTCAAAATTGTTTTTGCAATCTAGCATTAAAGGTACCGTTTCTTTTTTTTAATGGTACTTTTTGTTTTGTCTTCAGAAAATAACTTATACCTATATAAAAACAAAGTCTAGAAAAGAGAGCTGTGAAAAAAATATATATATGTATATAAGTTGTTTCAGTTTCAGTTGTTTTTCAGTGATATTAACAAACTAGTGATTTTGAGAAATTCAGAGAGAATCTAAAGACTCCCGAATGAAGAAATCATTTTCTTAAATACATAACTGATAATTGAAAAGCTATATTTATTTTTCACTATGTTTACCTGTCGTGGCCTGGCAATGTCTGCATACTTTTACAATAAACTATACTTTTTACATAGTAAAAATACTACTTAAGGTACGATGACACTTGGCAAATATTAGCCGAAAAAAACCCAACAACTAAATAACACAAAATGAACTCTTTTATGTATTTCAAAAACCTTTTCTTATTTAAGCCAAAACACAACAAATATCTAGTTTTAATTTATTTGATGCTGTTTGATCTTGCAAAGCTCTTGTAAGAGTAAACAACGTCAAACAAATTTGTGTTAAAACAAGTGGTTACGCTTTTTTCAGAAAGTATTTGCCAAATGCACAGAAAAAAATAAAAATGAGTTTCAATTAAAATATTTGTGGAATCAATTAAAAACTTAATTGAAATCGGACCTGTAAACAAAATGATAGTATCAATTAAAAAAAAAATGTGAGAGTTAATTGAAAATATCAGAATTGAATTTTAATTGAAAATTATTTTAAAATCAATTAAAGGTTTAATTGAAAAAGAAACATGACTTTTTTTCTGTGTGTGACCGTATCAGCGCTAGACAACTAAAATATAACGTTCTGACTGCTCACTCATTATTTGTGGTAAACAAAACTGTAAAATTCTTAAAAACTCTTATACTTTGTGGGTCCTTAAAGCAAATGGGTTAAAAAACTTCTGCTTAAAGTGTGTGTTGCGTCTTAAAGTGGCACATTTTGTTTGTAGTTTTTGTTTTGTTTTTGCTTCTTTAATTTATCATTTATATTTGTAGTGGTAAATTTATATATTTTGTCTGTTTGTCTGTGTTTTGCATATTTAATTAGTTTTTAATTTAATATTTTCATCAGGTTTATTCAAGCTGTTGCTTGATTTTTTTCTTGTCGTTTCGGTAAAGGTGATTTTTGTTGCATTAAACCGCAATAAATTTGTTAAATTTTATGGAATTGTTGTTTACCTTTGTTTAAAAACTAAAAGAACTTTAATAAAACCCCAGCAGTATTTTATTAAGATTTAGCGTTTGCCTTAAGCTTATGACTCATTGAGTTTTAAAATTTTGTAATAGTTTTGCAAGCTGTTTATACTAACAGAGTTTTTATGAAAAATATATTGTGTTACATAAGTAAATATGTAGATTGATTTGAGACATTCACTATTTGTTTGAGTGGCTGCATTATGTAGTTTGTTATTCACTAAGCCAATACGGATGTTATACTCCATAGATTGAGAGAATTTTGTGTAAACAATGAATATAATTTTTTTATTCGAAAAATCGACTTTAGTATTTTATGTTTGGACTCAGAATACTACTTTTTTTTAAATTTTTTTTTCACATTTTCAATAAAACCACATGATATATTTGGCAATTTTTAAATAAATTTTCTTTCAATGCTTATAGTTATATTGTGAGCGTCAAAATAAAGTCAACACCACGTATTATTAAAAGAAAATTATATTAATATAAACAATATTATATTAGAAAATTATATTGCATTTTATATAGTTATTTAAGTAGAATTGAATTCACAAAAAAAAAGAAACTACAAAAGCGTATACGAGTACACATTTATTTGATATATTGTTAAAATAGACCAATTTTTATGCGTCAAAAAAAGTAAGCAGTGCATCATTCTTATGCAAAAAAAACCTTTCATTCCAAAAGTTGTGGTAAATCTTTTAATTATTGTTTTTTTTGGAAGTATAAACGCAAAGGTGCCGTTCAAAATAATTGCAAGCTTCATAATTTATCATTAAAAGCGATAAAGTTGTGACATTAATGGCCGAATTCACAGTCTTTAGTTAGTTAATGATAAATGCTTAACTAATGATTCTTTATTCGCAATGCTTAGTTTGCCATAAGAATAACAAGTAATAGTTAAACAATAGTTAGTATTTTAGTTTACCAATGGTTAACTAATGACTGAGAATTCGGCCATAAGTAGTGAAAAATTTATAATGGTAAGACAAACATCAATTGAGATTCGGAAAATAATTTTAGATTTAGATAGAAAAGGTAAATCCCTGCATCAAATAACTATGTAATATGTTAAAAAGCATCACTGTGCAATAAATAAAAATAAACAAGTAAGAATGTCAAGCCCGACCATATAATACCCTACACCCAGTATATGTATAAAACAGTTTTTCAGGAGATATTATCTATTTTGGACCCATCACCCAAAAATTTAGTGTCATGATGTCTGTGGATATGAATATTATATGTGTTAAACTTTATCTCGATATAAATACATACTTTTAAAATATTTATGGCGGTTAAAATGAATTACGGAGAGGGTCTTATATGGGAATTTCGACTAATTATGGACCGACCATTATAAAATTAGGTGCCATTATTTCTGTATATAAGAAACTTATTTGTGTCAAATTTTATTTGGATACCAACATTTTTAAGAAATTTATGATCGTTAAAGTGAATTTCGAAAGTGAGCCTTATATGGGAGCTACGACGAATTATGGACCGATCACAAGAAAAATGTACCGTATTCTTTGTATACATATGATATGAAATATATTTGTGTTAAATATTATTTGGATACCAACATTTTTGAGAGACCTTATATGGGAGCTAGGAGTAATTATGGACCGATATGCACAAAATTTGTTGATGTGATTTGGCTTCATTTACCACTCATTTGTGATGAAATTTGTTTGGATACTTGCATAATTTAAACATTTATAATCGGCCAGGGGAAATAATGGACCGATTTCCACCAGTTTCAATTCCATCCATCCTTGGACCGAAAAAATATTACGTACCAAATTTTATCGAAATATCTTGAAAATTTCGACTTGTACTCTGAGCACAAGCTTTACATGGACAGCCAGCCAGACGGACGGACGGACATCGTTAAATCGAGTCAGAAAGTAATTCTGAGTCGATCGGTATACTTTAAGGTGGGTGTTGGAACAATATTTCTGGGCGTTACAAACATCAACACAAATTCAATATACCCTCCCCACTATGGTGGTGTAGGGTATAAAGACAGTAATGCAGGATGAATGGAACAAAATTTCGCCTGATTTCACTAAAACGCTCGTTGATTCTATGACGAAAAGATTGTCAGCTGTGATAAGTAAAATAAAAACAATAAGACTACAAACAAAACAAACGAAACATATATAAATTCAACAACCCAGGTTCGAATCCCAGCCAAGAAAATTATCAATAAAAATTTTAATAATAAAAATTTTTCAAGTTGTAAAACAATTCCTATCTTCAGTAAAAATAATTTAATGAAAATTAAATTTAATGAACTAGAGCCTAACTAAATAAATATCAAAAATTAAAAATTAACAGTTCAACTAAAATAATAATTGTTGAAATATTAAATACAATGCCTAAGAAAATTTTAATATCTGGGAATGTTCCTTATTTTTCTAGTTTTTGTTAATAATATAACTCAAGCTGCTTAAGAATTATGCAATATACATACATATGTATTTTGTTTTAAATTTGTAATTGTAGTATATATAGTAAAACAATATTAGGTGTTTACTTTATATTGACGCTCACAGTAGATAAAAAATGTTGATAAAAGGAAAACGGAAATAAATTGCAAACTTTTAAAAAATATAACTACAGAAAAAGTTGCTTAAAGAACTAGACGGTGAGAAATATTTAAAACACTCTATTTATCTCAAACATAAGACTTTTCTTTATTATAACACAAACATTCACTAAACACATTTTCAACATCCGATTTATACGTAACTAATACAATTTAGCTCAGTGTATACTTCCGTTTTTTAATAAAACGTTATAATAAATACCTAAATATATTTATTTATTATTAAATAATAATTAAATTATTTATTATTGACTTACAATAGTAATAAAGTTTGCATAACAAGTTCAATGATAATGTATTTTATTTATTTAATTTCCAACTGTTATACTAAATAATACAAAATTATTATAACAATAATGATAACTGGAAGCATAACAAAGTTTTTTAAAAGAAATAAATAAACTTATGGCTTTAATTATGGCCAATAATTATTTGTTATATAATGTTAAAGACCAAGAAACAACGAAAAAAGTTAAATAAATAAAACTGGCTGGTATTGTTAAAAAATCATAAATAAATATTGGCATCAGTTTCAAAAAAGAAATAACAAAATAAATTACACAATTAAGAAGTATTTAAGCACTTTCATTTATATTTATTACAATTGTTTAAATGTGTTACGGACAGGAAATCTCTAAACTCAAATTTAGACAATACAATGCCAAAATTATTATGAAATTTGGCAAAAAATATCAGTTTATTTTTATATTTTACAATGGTTTGGATGATTAGAGGTGGTGGCGGTGGTCTTAGTTAAGGTGTAATACAACCTTGTCTTATTACAACAATTGCTTCATTATTATTTTCATTGCATTCGTAGTACATATTCAAAAATACACAGAGCTTTAAAATAGTCAATTAGCTCAAATAATAGTCAAATAATAATAATGCTTTAGTATTTTTAATTAAAATAATATGGATTCATAATACTGTGTTTTTTACGACAACATTATAGTTAAAAAAAATAAATAAAACAAAGAACGGAAGTCGATTCTTTTATCAAAATTTTCCATTACATTTTGGCAAAATGACGGTACGGGACTATTTCTTTAATCATGTCAGGGATTTTGAGTTTTAAGGCGGTAATAGCCCCCCCAAAAAAAGAAGCCAGTGGTGTTAAATCGCATGATCGGGTTGACTAATTAACAGCTAAATTTCGTGAACTTATGAGTAACATTTTATTTTCAATAAATTCATTCCTTGGGTAGCCGTTACTGGCCTGTTAAAACTACATGTCATTAATATTCATATTATCAATAATAAATCGATGTTGTCAAATGGAGTCACACTATACGGTGACATGTTCAACATGCAAAAGCTTTTTCAGAACTCCAAATATTATATTTTTTTGAAAAAATTCTAATAGCGGTCTCAGAAATACGATAATATTTACCGAAAATAACACGAAATTGAACGAAGTGTAGCTTTTACAGATCCATCATTTTTTTAGTGAATTTTAAAGCGATATTCAATTTATTGTAATAATTGTCAAAGCTTCTACTACTTCTAGTGTCAAAGCTTTTACTACACTCATTAACTTTCGGCGTGATCAGATCAGGCTTTCTATTTCAGTAGCCACAGAGCACTGTACAAAAACTAGAAGAATGGGACTACGGCACAATGATTATTGTAGAAGCTGTCATAAAGAGGGGGAGGAGATATAGTATCTCACTTACTCTGCCACTGTTCGGCTCTGTTAATCACGCGGGAACGTATATTTGATGTCCTTGTTTTGACTCATCATACATACTTTCGCTAATGACTGACGGTGGTTCGATATGGAAACAACAAGTGTTGATTGATCGACCAGTTGTTTACCAGTTGTTTTTTTTTAACACAATGCCATCAACGTAATGGACCCAAGTGAGCTCTTCGGAGAATGGCTGCCCGTGGAATCTAACCTAACCTACTACTGATACGTCAGCAAGTAAAATGTCAAAACATTCAATATTCCCCAGTTGGACAATAAAGACCTTATTATAAAATCCTTATTATTGTTATAAGGATTGATAAATATTCTTTAAAGAGCGTTAAGTATTAACAATAATTTCTTGCTCTTGTTTTAAAAATCAACATGCATAAAGGCCTATTTAAGTAGTCCACCCATACTTCTCCTACCATTAAAAGTTTACATTGAGAAATAACGTATGTATTCTTATGACATGTACAAAGTTTGAAATACATATACAGCAATCAAGCCAATGTTTAAAACATAGTAAAACGATTTATTGTATAGTAATATAAAGGATTAAGGAATCTATCCTTTTACATTTGAATTAAATTGGAAACATAATGATCTATTGATTTACAAATTCCACTTATTAATCATAAAAATCGAGTTTATAACATCTCATAGTCCATTGCAATTAGAAGATCGTCACAAAAATTTCTCTAAGGTTCATTAATGATAATACTAAATATATTAGAGTATTTTCTGTTCAATCGATTAAGGATAATGGTTCTCGAGGCAGTGCAGAGAAGTTTGGCCTTCAGTTTGGTGAGAAACTGAAGCAGCCTCTTTTAAAGAGACCAGGGTCAGTATTCCATAAAGGCACTCGGTAATAAAAATATTCGATCGAAGCCATTCTGTCATTGTCACAGAGAACTACAATTTTAGCGCCAAAAAGATTTGAAAATTCTACGGATACAAAATTCATCCAAGACCTATTCAAAGGGCATTTTTGTTAACAAGTTTTGTTTACTGATTATTCGTGGAGTAATTAAAATAAAATTTAATTTTTTGACTTAACATTTTTTTTCTGGTACTCTTTAATTAACGAAAATATAAAGTACGAAAACGTAAGTCCCTAACTGTATATACAAATCATTCGGCTAAATTTTATAACGGCCGGTCCATTAGTCAATGCTCCCGTATAAGATCCCCTTCGAAAATACTTTTAACATGTCTAAATCTTTAAAAAGTGTTTCTATTGAGATAAAATTTAACACAAAAAATATTTATATGCACAGAAGAAGATTAGGTCATAGCTCCTATATAGCGCCCATTTTTGAAAAACAGTTTTCACACTTGTTTTGATATTGGGTAAGTGTTTAGAAAGTGCAAAGTTGGCATACGAAAACCAGCAACAATTTTTGATATTATGTTGTCTTCCAAATTATTTATATTAATCTTTAACAAGCCCCATCCCAAAAGTAGAATTTATAGGCGAGTTTCCAAAAAAATGCGAAAATTGAGAACCACTTTATACTGTTCTGTTGAAAGTAAATAATTTAAGTTTGTTAATTTTAAAATTAGTTCATCAACTCTTTAAAAACATAAAAAAGACATCGAAACTGTCTGTGAAAAATGATTTAATATTATCCTCAGTCATAAAATAAAACAAACTTTGTAAAACCTACACTTTAAGATTTATAACAACGTAAAATGCACACCTTAAATCGTTATAATGCAGCTTAACATATTCGTACAACAAAAAGCCATAAGTAAACTAAAGATAAGGTTAAAAATAAAACAAATATAACAAAATATTTGGCATTTACTTTAATGCTTAATGCTGGTACGAATACGACTAGAGAGGGTACAACATGCATGAATGAATAAATGATCTGGTAAACTAATTGCTAATTGTAACTACTAATCGCAAAATTATGTGTTTCAAATACATTTTATGTTATTTTTACATTTTGTTTTAATGCTCAGACATACACACTTTTCCAGCAAACAGCCCAGTAGTTCTATATTGACTACTAAAGAAGTCGTTACATCCCTTTTACACAGTTCCAATTTATATACTTTCGAGTAATTTGTCATGTATGTGCTCATTGTTATCTCAGAGAGAAATCATTTAGTTACCATATACATCCCTGGTAATCTAGCATGAAGTTAATCGTCACTTTACTGTCTCTAAGTAATCTATAGTGTAGTTACTTGACATATTTTTGTGCTGCTTATAAGAAAGTAGTTATTTAGTCAAGAGAAATAGTGTATTTGTCAAGTGTGTTTTGTAATTCTAAGTTTAAACTTTGTAAATTATTAAGAATCAATTGACTTGGAATAACTATTTGTGTATGAATGAATGAATGGTTTGATAAAATCACTATTTGGGACACTGGAACTGTTGGGTATTGAGTTGAAATTTTCGTACATATGTGTGTTTGTATGTGAAAATTAAAACAATCGATTGGCCCAGTTTAATTTAACGCATTTAAATGCCGTTACAATTTCAGCCAATAATTATGTGTGTTTTTTAAAGAAACCTCTATTTTTAATGTAAACCGTAGACGACTTTCCGCCCGTCTACTAGACTATTTGAATTCAGGGGATTGGTGTCTGCTGTATTTTTTGCTAGTTATTGTTTTAAGCTTTTAATTATTGAATATGGGCCAAAAAGTTATAAATCAATTTAGGTATTGTTTATTTTTAAAACACTTCATTAGTTTAGTTACTCCAAAAGACTAATTTAAAGTGAAGGTTTGTTAAACATTTATGATATTTCCTTCCTCAAATTCATTAACTTTTTATTATTTTTTAAATTTGGCTTGAAATTATCTGACAAATTCCAAAAAATCTGCACAGTGTTTCAGAATTAAAATAATTTGTAGATTAATTTGACATTTCTAATTGGCTGCTCCAATCCACATTAAATATCATATGAGAGCAGCAGAGGAGTATTCAAGTTTAAGTTTTACACACGAAACTCTCATTTTGCCCAGAAGCATCGCTGTGTGGACTCAAAGTAGGGCATCTTAGACAGCCTATATTTTTCAACTCTTTAAAATGTTTGTCTAATTTAAAATATTTCCATATATTTTTAAAAGTCGTGATTAAAACCATAAAAACATTCGATTGTTTGACGATAGATCCCAAAGATCCTTTAGTAGCATAGAATTTTGTAAGCTCAAAATCAAAGATAATAATATATTCATAAAGTACTCGATTAGGCCTATCAAAAACATGACTTTGTGTCTTACTTATCTCTTAGAATATGGACCCACAAACCCTCCGGGGCAGAGCTGTATGGCTCAAAATAGGGCATGTAATTTGTTTAACAATGTGTAATTTTTTGGATTTCATCCGATTGCATAGATTTATATATTTTCGGAAAGTCTCAAAGCTGGGATTACATAATGAAAAGCAATTTCGAAAACATTTATTAATCTTTAATATAATTTATCAGCCCCTATAGAAATGTGTTGAGAGCAAAATTATAAAAAATCACATTCTTGAGATTTTTGTCTCATTTTTTTTTTAGTAATTGCGGGATTTTCTTTGTGCTTTTGTTAGTTTTTTTTTTAATTTTTTATATAGAATATCAAATTTTTGATATGTTAATAAATAAAGTTTTATAAAAAAAAACCTCTCCGGCCGAACATAGTATTTGAGAAAGTTTAGAAAATTTATTTACGAAGTTTTTCAACTTTAAAAAATTATTTAAAAGAATTTAAATAATAATTATTATTTTTAAATATTATTATAGTAAAATAAAATTATTGCAAATAAATATGTAGGAGGTATTTTTATTTCCGCAGAAATTATTGCATATTTATCCTGTTATAAATAGTTTTATTTAGATAAAATAATTGTCACTCTAAACCAAAAAGATTAAAGTCAATATCAATTGGTTCAATATCAATTTTTCAAAAATTATTTTTTGGAATTTTGCCCATAAAACTATATTTGATACGAGGCTGCTAAAATTATAATATAAATGATTTAGAATACATCATACGAGTAGTATCTCAAACTGTTGCCCGTTTTAGAATCTCAGTTTCGGAATTTTATAACTTTTTGGGCTTAATTAAAAATTTCATTTAATAATATGTTAAATTCGAAAGGGCCTAGGGAAACCGCTCTTAGTATATTTTAGTTATTGCCTTTTTCAAAACTGTCCCCGTTGTGATAGCTTTCAAAAATATACATATAAGAACATTGTAGTTTTTTAAGGAAATTTTTTTTCTATGAAACAAAGACTTATTGAAAAAAAAAATATTAAAATTCAAAATGTTCTTAATTTTCAAATTAAATAGATTATTTATGGACTCAAAAAGATATTGCTTTGTAACTTTATAATCATAAGATTTTTATTATTCTTTAATAAACAGGAAAATTTTGAATGCATTCAGCCATAATTTGTGAACGATATTGTGAAGTAACTGGGCCAATATATAGTGAAAAGTTTTAAATTTGAATTTTTTTAGTGCCTATAACTATAACGCTAAGAGATGCAATTTTACTTTTGAAATCCTCAAAATTTGAAGCTAAAATTTTACTTTAGAAATATCTGCGATTAAAGCTGAAACTTGTCTTTACAAAGACAGACGATTAAAGCTAAAATAAAATCTACATACGAGTATGTATGTATGTGCGATAGAGGCAAAACTTTGGCTTTAGAACTAATAAATGCAACTAAAATTTAACTTAAGAAATACTTGCAATTGAAGCTAAAATATTTCTTTAGAAAGATCTATGCTAAATGTAATTTAGCATTTTAAAAGCTGAAATTTAATTTTAGTCCTATTTCACACAGTTCAGTTTTACCTGACCAGTTTCACACAGGTCAATATAAAAAAAAGGAAATAAGAAAATTGATTAGTACCCCTTTGAACCCCTTTTATTATCTTTTTCCTTCTCACCAAAAATACTTGGCTTGACGAGTCAGAATTGAAGAGTGTAAAAGCAGACTTAGAAAGTCCTACGATGCAAGATAAAATTTAACATAAGAGAGATCTACGATTGAATCTAAAATTTAACCATAGAAAGACCTACAATTGAAGCAAAAATTCAATTTTAGTAAGACCTTCGATGTTAGCTAAAATTGAACATTAAAAAGACCTCCAATTGAAGCTAATATTTCGCTTTAGAAGACCTACGATTGAAACTAAAATTCAACTTTAGAAAGACCTACGATTGAAGGTAAAATTTTAATTTAGAGAGACTTACGATTAAAACTAAAATTTTAATTTAGAAACACCTACGATTAAAGTTGAAATATTACCTTACGAATATTACTGCGATTTAAACTAAAATTCAACTTTAGAAAGACCTGCAATTGAAGCTAATATTTCACTTTAGAAAGCTCGACGACTAAATCCAAAATTTTAATTTAGAAAGATCTACAATTGAAGCTAAAATTCAACTTTAGAGACACCTATAATTACAGCTAAAATTTTACTTTTTAAACGTTTTTCATAGTTGTAATCGGGTACTTTTAGAATATTATCCTTAATTTTTTTCAGTATTATACGAGAATAAAATTCGCAATCGTTTGAAAGTTGTGCACGACTGAGGAGTCCTACTTTGAGCCGTATTAGTGCCACTCCTGTTAGGTCTGTGAAGTCTGTCGTCCAACCATAATCTTAAAAACTCCTCTTTTACGCTTAAGTGAAATTTCAAGTCAATCCGAAATGTCAGAAATTATATATTAACTTTCAAAATATTTTGATACCGACCCACTGTGCACTGTCTCAAAACTAATGTTGAAATTTAAAGGCCCTTTTTGCAAAAAAATATTATTTTTAACATGAACACAAAATCACTTAATGAAATCTGCCATTTAACGAGAATTCCAATATCTCTTTCACAGAATTATCAACGTTTCTCAATAAAAATACTGTAAAAATACTCTTTAATATATGATTGTTTAAACAATAAAAAGGTCATTTAAGCAATTTACTAAAAGCCCGTAATTAAAATACAAATTTGAATTTAATTAATTAAGTGAATTAATTTGCATACACAAAGGAAAACAAAAACAACAAACAAAGCGGTCAATAACAATAATAAATCTATGCATAAATTATTACAAATTATGACGTACGAAAACAACAAATTATGTACTTTCGGTTTCATTTGAATTTCTAATAAATATAGATATGTATGTTTGTATTTTGTCGGTTCCAGCTTTAGCTACTGTTGTTGTTATTGTGATTTCACCTTCTCTCTCTTTCTTGGTATTAAAATATGCCTTTTAAGATTAAGATCTTTAAAACTATACATTGTAAATATGAAAAAAATAAAACAAACCGGGTAAATGAAATGAAAACAAAAAAAAAAACAGGTTAAAGAAACGTATGTATATAAAACGAGAGTGAATACTTAATTCACCTGTCTGTGTAGTTACCAAGAAAAACCTGAAGATGAAGACGCAAAGTATTTATCTTGAAAATAGCAAAATCTTGAAGTTTTTCATCTCTTAGTTAGTTTTGGCATTTTAAACCACAAATGAAGAAGCGTGAAACTGAAATGTTGAGCTGGTGAGAAGTAGAAAACTTGTCTTGTTTTGTTTAAGTACCTGTACGAGTTGTTTTTATTTCTTTTCATCTGCATATTGACACTGTCACAAATTAAATACATGAACTATATGAATTATTAGTGAAGGCAGTTTATGCCTTGTGTATGCTAAAATACACGTCGTAGTAGGGATGATCACAGTATTTAGATCGCAAGTGTCATGTCTTAAGATATGTGTCACTCTATAACGCAATATCTCAAGTCCTGCTTGGAAGGAGGGCAGTTATGATTATGTTGTCATGAGTTTGGTAACAAAAAGTTTGAATTCAATTTTGGCTTGAAGCTTTTAAAATTTGTTTTTATTGTTTTTTATTTATAATCATCTACCTCCATCTGTGTTGGGAGTTTGGTGTCTGTTTTATTTTGTTTGTTAGTTAGCTAGGGTTGTCAGATATAAAATCGACAAAAAAAGTACAGATATCAAATTGAAGTAAAAACAGCAGTACAAATAAAAAAAGTACACTTTTTATTTACAAAAATTATAAAATTCAGTACATAAAAGAAATAATTGATGTAACTAAGAACTAGGAAATTCAGTATTAATAATAACAATTCAATGAAGAAAATAACAAATAATAAAAACAAAACAAAATAAGAGATCATATATATTTTTGTGTAATAAAAAATAACTTAAAATTAGTCAGGTGTATTAGATTTTATTTTTAAAAAATAAAATAAATTTTTTCTATTCTATATTAAATGTTTTAATACAACTTGTTTTTTGGCAACTTGAAAAAAATATAAATATTTATCGCTTTTTTGGACTTGGTTAAATATTCCATTTTTACCATCTTCTGAAGTTGCTTCTTTTATACACTAAGAAAAATATTTGCTATCAAATAAGAAATTGTTCCTTAAAAAAAATAAAAAAAAGTACAAAATGAAGTACAGAGGCTGAAAAAAGTACATTTGGGTACTTCTTTAGGTCTTATGCAGACAGAAGTACAATTAGTAAAAAAAAGTACGCGTACTTCTAACATTCTAAACATTCGATTATTGAAAATGGAAATAAAACAGGGGGTTATTGTGTATTAAGATTCGAAGCGGAAAATTTACGAGGTCGTAAAAATTATATTGTGTAGTACGATTTTCATAAATTTGTTTACGAATGTTTGGAAATTTATTTACGAATACATACTTTATTTTGCGGCAGTTTTATTTTATTTACGAGAAATCAAAGAATTGCTTTCATAAATGCAATTACAAGTATGTAATACAAAAGCAAGTGTCAAAATTATTACTTATGTTTGTATATCGTTCGAATGCTATTTTGCTTGCGAAAGCAAAGAAACATTTTAAAATGTTAAACATTTTTTCCGGAGTTTTTTGCAGCACGATTCACCCATTTTAAACGATTATTCTGAAAAATCAAAGCTGCCACATGTAAACAAAAAGTGCGGCAATTGATTTATTTTGCTTTGGATTTTAAGTGTCAAAATACAAATATTAAATTAAAATATTGTATATTCAAAATCACAGATATAAATTCAAAATGAATTTGCTGATGGCCATGGAAATACATAAGGCATTGTTATTTGTATGAAAAAATGCAACCTATTGGCAACTCAATTCATTTTTATCCAGAAAAAATATAAAATTAAACCAATTCAAGTTTGTAAAAAACATTTTCTCTCTTTCAAAAAGAGAGACGTCAAACTTCATATAAAAAAAATTGTTCGAACAAATTTTTTGTTGAGAACGAATGGGTGAATCCACCTTAAAGGTACGGTCACACTTGGCAAATATTTGACAAAAAAGACGTAACCAATAAATAAAATATATTTGAACCCGTTTATTAAAAAAAAACTTTGTTTATTTTGGACAAGACACAACAAATATATAGTTTTATTTTATTTGATGCTGTTTGATCTTGCAAAACTCATGTAAGTGTAAACAACGCCAAACAAACAAATTCGTGGTAAAACAAGTGGTTACGCTTTTTTGAGCAAATATTTGCCAAGTGTGACAAATTAAATTTTTCATTAAAAAGGTTGATATGTAAAGACAATATGAAATACCGGTGGAATTTATTGTTCAGCATTCCTTTGATAAAAGATTACAAAAACCAATGTAAAAAGTAGATGAATTTAATTGTTATGAAGTAGAAAAATTTTATTAAACTATTTTTTCTGCAAGTATTTATATGAGTTACTAGATATGACAAACTATTAGCAATACATTAACATGAAGTGCGTTCGACACAAGTATAGCCTTTCAGTCAGCGAAGGATTGCCAAATACTTTCTGTTCCATAACACTATTAGAATGATTAGTTTGGAATTAGTGCGTGTGTCGAGCGCATCAGTGAAAGTAATGGATATGGAGCGAACACATACACGGCTTTCTTAAAGGTAGAATTAGCCGAACGTCCACGTCCCGTACTGTACTGTAACGATAATTATCAAAGTGCTAGATATTGTGTAAATGCACACACAATTTTACTTCTATTAAATTCATTTTGGTACTTTTACAAGCAAGCATTGACGAAAAGAAACTTTACAATGACAGTCACTGTTTCGAACAACTGACTATTTATTGTATGTATACTAATAGTGCAAATTAAGTGAATTTTTTTGTTTGACGTACGGCACGTTTTAAATGTGAAAAACCAAAAAATTAATGAAACCTAAAATTATTTACTAAATAGTAATAAACGTCTCAATGTAGTAACAAAGAAAAAATTTTAATAAGGAACATTTATTACAAACAAAAAGTTATAGCTTTTGAACAATATTCGAATTTATGAAAACGTAACTATTGAATATTCAAAGTCAGTTTGACATTTACCAAAAAGTGCAGCAATTTTTAAGAGTGCTGTTTTTATTGGTTTTATCCGTGAAATTGCAAATACATGTATACTTTACATCTTTCAAACGTATTACGTAATACGATTTATTTTCGTATCGGAAATTCCTTTCGAAAGTCTTTTCGATTGACCTCCAGGGTCAAATTTCTTTGAAACAATGTAAATTAATTTGGTAATTGTAATAAAGCTAAAGAAAAATCTATTAGTATTATTAGTATATTAACAAAAAAATACAAGTAATAATAATTAATAATAAATGCTCTTCACCAGCACAGCTTTATTTAACTTTTATGATATTTTGCAAAAATATTGCTCACACGTGAACAACTTTTTACTTAGCAAAAGCTTTCATTACCAGGTAATGACTAACAAGTTACAAGTGATTTCAATAACTCATTGTTAGGTCTCAAAGAAGCTGTTATCAGTAAAAACCAATTTTGCTCTTACAAATTACATAAACTGTGAGCGTCAACATAAAGTAAACACCTAATATTGTTAAAAAAAATGTTTTATTATATACATATGTATTCGTATACTACAAGCACAAATTTAAAACAAAATATATTTTGCATAATTCAGAAGTAAATTAAGCAAAATATAACGCATTAACAAGAACTAGAAAAATAATAAACATAAAGAGTAATTTAATTTTAAAGGAAAATTACCAAATTTTTCGCTTCGAAAAATTCCTTGTAAGAGATATTTCTTTGCCTAATTTGTTTGACTAATCGATTATTACTTGTTAACAATATGAATAATCGAATAAAATTTTTCAAAATTTAATTTAAAATATTCCAATTATAATGAAATAAACTAATCCAAATTATAAAAATAAAGTGTTTTAAATTTAACAGTCATGATAATTAAGAAAATGTTCGAAATTATTATTTAGTATGTAAAAACGAATAAAATTATTCGACTAATTTAATAAATTTTGCGAATAAAAAATGTAAATTTTTAATATTTAAAAGAGAAGTTTTCAAAATAATATAAAATACGAATAATCAAATAAAAATTTTGCGAATAATCCCATAATTTTTTTAAAATTTTTATATTAAAAAATTAAAAGGAAATTTAATAAAAACTTTTTATAGGTTATTAATCGTTTAAATTTTTCGAGTAAAGTATTACTAAAATTTGTTTAATAATTATGAAAATTAAGACATTCGATTATCCTAAGAATTTATAAGCATAACGCATAAGTTTTAAATTTTTTTCTTAATTTTCCTAATTTTTAGAAACCTTTTTGTAAAAATTATTCGTATAATTTACAATAATTAATCGACTATATTTTAATTTGTTATTCCGGTCATTTGCTTCTATTTTTTTCATTTTACCATTATACAAATTCTTTTGTATTCAATTTTGAAAATATTTATTCGATCATCTAATAATTTTTAATTGAGGATGCTGTAGCTTAATTGGTTAGCGCATTTGATCATTAAGCATGAGTTGGTATTTGTAGTCCGGGTTCGATTGCCAGCCGCTGTCAAACAACATCAGTTTCTGATAATTATTAGTTTTCTTTTTATCCATCATAACTAATATTTATCACAGCGCCCTCCTTCAGTGGTATAGCTTTCAAACACCACCGAAGTAAAATAATTAAATAAAAGCTATAAAATCAAGCTTTAAAAATAATGCGCCTACTCACCACCAGAGGCGCTGCAATGCTGCACTAAAACATAATGCGCAATTGCAGAGTTGTGATATAAAGCTTTCTTCTACTTTCACCACCTTTACATCTTCAATCTATCCTCTTTCCAAAGAAAGTAACGCAATTACATATAGGCATATTAATTGCCTGAGTGTTACTTCTCCTTTAAAAAAAAATAAGTGTTCGAATCATTTGTTTTTAATTTTATTATTATAAAAATTGTTTTGTATTCACCCTTATCGTGAATAATTTTTCCCTCGAAATGTATTCCCTTTTTCTAATATGTAATTCAAAGGGGATTAATGTCCACAAAAATATTCCCATTCAAAAATTCGCCATATGGTGAACGACTTTTTGAAAACAGTTTTTTCCCTTTTTCGTGTTCTTTTGTTCACTTAGTTTTCTCTAGGGCACTGGATAAAAATGTAAGTAAATTATATATTTTTATTAAATATTTAAATTATTTAAGATTATTTTTAAGGTCAAAATCTATAAATAAAATACAAAGCGTCCCATTGCATGTGGTTTTGTAAAGGTTTCCAAAGATGAGGTGGGAGAATTTTGGAGTTATCTTGTAGTAGAACTTAACAGTGCTGGTCCTCCTATAAAAACCGTGTACATATGTACATATATAACTTGTTATAGGTATGGATAGACCAAAAAAGGTATGATTGGTCAAAAGCTGCCGCTAATTTGAAAAACCAACGGGGAACAGGAGGTGGACCAAACCAAATAATTCTTTTACAACTTGAAACAATTTTTTATTTGATAATTTTTCTTGGCTGGGATTTGAACCTGGGTTGAATTTATATGTTTCGAGAACAACCACATTCTCTCATCAGAATTCTTTGCGTTTTAACCCTCTGCACCACTGCAGTGCCCGTTAGCCAACAGACAAACAATTCCTACCTTCAGTAAAAATAATTTAATGAAAATTAAATTTAATGAACTTGAGCCTGACTAAAGAAATACTATAAAATACTTTTTTTTTTTAATAATTTACACATTAGAAATTCGATTATTTTATAGAAATTTAGTAATATTAGTGCGGATACGCTGAGCAGTAGCCAAATAGCCTTCCCTTTCATTTGAATTTGCGCTTTCTAGATGAGAAAACTCAGCTTCTTCCTCCTCACATGTATATACCATTGTTATAATCGCACTTGTAAGCAATGCATATATTATGCAATGCAACGCAAACGTTTACTATTTTCGCGGCTTTCTCAGGCTCATAGTGCAAATCTCTCTATAATATTTCTACATTTGGAATGGCAATCAGTAAACTTTTGTTCAGCTGAGCCATGAGTAGGAGTTCTATACGGCGTTAATAACCATGGCTCCAAGGGATATCCGGCGTCGCCCAAAATGTTTATAATAAATGAAATCATTATTAGTATGTACATCATACGTTTGCACTAATATGTAGGCACATATGTATGTATTCCTTTACTTACCTAGTAGCCATATACGGGACCATTTTTGCAAATAATTTTGCTACATTACATGTCTGTAAGATCTTGTATTCCACACAAAGGACTCATGGATGTTTGGCATCAACGAATCTAATCCTTACTTCACTATTGCATATCTTTTTTTTTTTTTTTTTTTTAAATTTCCTAAGCAAATGAAAGTGTGTAGACTTATGCTGTGTTAATATTTCGTCATTTTATGCTGCTTTTAAATTAATAATAAATTATTTTATGAATTTGCAAAACTTGTTGCCATTGTTGCGGCCCTGTAGGTTGAATTTTTCGAAAACAGCCCTCAAGAGGCTTAAGTTTTCTACTTTCAATCTTGAAATTGTTTGGAAAATTTAACCAGGGGCCAAATTATCGCATTCGTGATCGAATGAGCTATCGTATCGAAAAGTGATTTCGATATCGAAATTATGATAAAATATACTAAATTTCTTGCTCGATATCGAATGCCATACTCTCAAATAAGAAAATTACAATCAAATTTACACGATATCTAATGCGGTAATTTGGCCCCAGTTTAGTGTATGATAAAGTAAAATATAAAATATTCCCCTAATTAGTTTATGACATAACATGAGTACCCCTTATTTAAATGGCAATGTCAAATATTCAATAAATCTAGTACACACTGTGAATAGCCTAAATACGTTGTAAAGGTGATGATATTTTTTTTATTGTATTGTATATTTATTGTCGTCATTTCATAGTTTATGGTAAGACACATTTATTTGAGATGAATTCAAGGTCATTTATGGTATAAAATTTTATTTAAACATAAATTTAAATAAACACTCGTGGCTGTGTCTAATTTTTGAGTGTTAAACTGTGTGCGTGAGTGTTGATTATATTACTAACAATTAACTATTTATTTAAGTCATTATTAATTTATGAGATGCACAATAACAAAACAAATTCAAAGACAAAAGAAAAAAAAGGTTTATGAAGAAAAAAATTTACACTTATAATATTGATGATTTGATTTTTAAGACAAATCTGTTTTAGAAAACCCGCTGATATTTCAATTTTTATTTTGTGTTTTGTTTAAATTTATTATACCAGTTATAAATTTTAGGTCAATATTAATAAAATTATTTCATTTTATGCCATTTCAAACGTTTTATGTTTATTGCTATGTCTGTGTCTAAGTCTATATCCATATTCATCTTTGTTGATTGTTTGTAGACTTTACAGAAGTGTTTGTTAGATTTGTTTGAAGCTTGTATTGTACATTTTTGTTTTGTTTAAATACCAGTACTTATGACATTTAAAATTTTAATTTATTTTAAATGTGACAATATTGATTTTGTAGCTGTGTGCTTAAAGTTTTTTATACAGGTTGATTGTTTGGTGTTTGTTTTTTTCTTTCTTACAAATCATTGAATTTCCTTTAATAACTTTATTGTCTGGCCATAAAGTAGTATTTATTACCATTATTATTTATTTAGTTTTTTTTACACTTTTGTTTATTTATATCGTTTTTTGCTATTTTTGCATTGAACAACAAGTGAAACTCTAGTTTTTATAGTGTGTTTTTCATTTGTTTATTTCGATATTCACTATATTTTATTTTATTTATTATTGCTTTTGTTTTTGTTTTAGTTTAGTTATGCATTTGTTTTGTTATTGTTTTTATATATTTTTTTGTGCGATTTCCTCATTTGATAGAAATTTTGCTATTTTAACCATAAATTCACATTATTGCAATTCCGGTTCGGTTCAGTGTGTAAATGTTTTATTCATTAGTTTCAGAAACGTCTTGTAAATTGCTCTTTTTTTATGGTTTTGTTTGTTTTGTTTTTGTTTGCTAGTCTTAAAATTAATTAATTGTACTTTTATTCCAAGCAAATAAATATTCAAAACTCAATTCGAACATTGTTTTCTTGATTAAAGCCGTCGTCTGTTTGTCTTATGCAAAAAAAAAAAATAAAAACTATGTTGCACGATTGCAGTTTAAGTACTTTTCTTGTTGTTGCTATCTTTGTTCAAATGCAATCATTTTCAAACGTTCAAATATTTGAACATTTATTAGACACAGTTTAATGGGTGTGCGATTTGGCCACGAAGTCTTGGATTGTAGATAATTTACTTAATTATTTAATATTAATATTACCTGGATCGTTATAGTTACCGTTGTCGATATGGTGATGTTCGTCTGACTGTTAAAACCTACTTTACAAAGTCTTATAAACATGATTGATATAAAATTTGATCAGTCAGATCAAATATAAGAAAAATATTTTTTTTTCGTGAAGTTCACGGCCCATTTGAACAAGTTTATCGTATAACTGTGAGATAAGAAAAATTTTTTAATTAGGGAAATATAGTTTGGCTATATTTTTAAATGTTTCTCAGGCCTTGGACAAAGTATGGCATAAAGGTCTGGTAAAGGGTGATTTTTTAGCAACTTCCTTTTTGTTAAAACGATTTTGGCAGCTCGGCTGTTTTCGTGTAACATGTTACTGTTTAGTTTGGTGTTTAATTTAACCATGAATGAACAACGCCTGTAGATTTTGTAATTTCATTATCAAAATTCATGCTTGTTTGAGAAAGTGCATCCTACACTTCTTCCACTTTATAAACGAAGCTCATTTCTGGTTAAAGGATTATGTAAACAAGCAAAATTGTCGTATTTGCTGTGAAAAGCAGTCAAAAGCATTGCGAGAACTGCCAATTCATCCCGAAGAATGCAGTGTTGTCGATTATGGGCCGCTGACATCTTTGCACCGTATTTTTGTTAAAGGCAGGAACGTTACTTTGAATGGCGAATGACAACGTGCGGTGATTACAAATTTTTTTTTTTGCTCAAAATCGAAGAGCTGAACTTGGCTGTGATGTGGTTTCAACAAGTGCCACATACAACACAACACGCGAAACAATGGCCCAATTGAGAGGCGATTTCAATGAAAAGTTTATATCACGTTTGTGTCCGTTCAATTTTTCGCCTAGATCGTGCCATTTAACGCCATTAGACTATTCTTTGTATGGTTATGTTAAGGCTCATATCTATATGGATAAGCCCGCAACGATTGTCCTACTGGGAGCTAATATTAAAGTATTTATTCGTGAGATACCGGCTGATATGTTGGAGAGAGTATGTTGAAATTGGCACCAGCGTATGAACCATTCGAGGCCTAGCCGCAAAATCATCTTTAAACATTGAAATGTAGATCGTAATATCGACTCAAATAAAGATTTCATAAATTTCTGCAAATTTTATATGCTTTTTTTAAATCAAATTTGATAGCTCCTAAAAAATCACTCTTTTATAATTGTGATTTTAATTGCCCAATGATGATAGATCGTAGCTGTTCAATGAATCAAATAAATGAAAATATTTATAATTTTAAATTTATCCTAATTCTGTTTATATAATTCAATTTATTCAAGATGATTCAATTAAACACAAAAAAGAGTTTCACTTATCATTGTAAAGAAATTACAAAAAAATAAACATAAATAAAACATTCAATAAGGTTTAAATTAACAATAAATTACATTTAAATTGTTTAATTAGATGTATGTATGTAGTATTAAATAACACATAATTTTTTATTGCTAAATACTACTACATACATACATACGTATTTAAACTAAATACAATCCAATGAATACTACAATATTAACAACAAATAGAGAAATAAAGGGAGAAAATAAATAAAATAAAAAAGTTTAAATAATTTTATTTTTTAGTATTTCTTTGTAAAGAGAGATAAATAAATAAAGAAAAATAAGCAAAGAAATATATATACAGTGGCTCACAGCTTATTTTATGTGGTGCATTTTTTTGTTTTGAGAACTCTATAAAAAGAAAACTAACAGGAACTTAAAAACAGAAACTGGTTACATTTAAAAGAAAAAATGTTGTAGTCTAACAAATAAAAATTTTTAATTTTTTGCAAAAATGTACATTTTAATATATTAAAACAAAAAAAAAACAAAAAAGTACTCGTTTTTTTCTAGTCATAGCTTATTTTATGTAGGCACGTTTCGGCAACTTGAAATTAAAACTGGCAATTACACGATTTAGTATTTGGTGTGATAGCCTTCATTATCTACAACAGATTTAAGGTGATTTGGCTTAGATGCGACCAGTTTTTCGGGTAATACTCGGCGAAATATTCGAACTCTCCGTCAGTAGCGCTTTCTTTAAATCCGTTTTGTTAGAAACTTTGTGTTTCCTTATGCTGATTTCTAAAACTGGCCATCAAAATTGATCATAAAATACACAGGTTCTGTGCGCTTTGAAACAAGTTGTCCTTCAAAATCTGAAGATACTTAAAAACTTGTACATGGTTGTTTTAACAAATATTAAATTCCCATCACCAGCTGAAATACAGGCCCAAACCATGAAACTATCGCCACCATGCTTCACTGTTGCCTTTAGGTTTTCTTTGCTGAGTTCTGTATTTGGTTTTCGCCAAACATATGTACGACATGTCATCTGAACCGAATATGTTAAACTTAGATACATTGGCGAAGATGGCCGAATTTCAAAATGCAGATTTCTTGCTAACATTTTCTTTGGCGAAATATAGCTTGCAAAGTCTCGGGTTTATAAACGCCATTAAAATCATGTTGGCACAAAAAACGAGGAACAGTTTCAATGCAACATTGTTTGTCCAGGTCAGCATTAACTTCGGATGCCTTGTATTTGTCTCATTTTTCTTAAAATGTTTCGCTCATCATGCTCATTGAAAATTTTATTTAGTGCCTTTCTGCCTTTGTCATGTATAGAGCTTCCAATGATTTTTTGGACTGTGGCACCTTTAATGTTAACCATTTCTGCTATTTGTCGCTGTGAGTGACCATGGCAATGGATTGAAACGAATTCTGGTTGCACGCGGACTCATTTGAACTATTTTAAATTAATACTTGACGTTACAAAATCGGACTCACAATTCAAGAAAATATTGATAAATAACCGAAAACCAGCAACGCTGGATTGAACAGTAAAAATTGACTGCATATAAGAAGCTGTGAAGTGAAAAAACGAACTTTTTATTTTTTTAGTTTTAATATAATAAAATGTACATTTTCTCAATAAATTAAAATTTTTTGTTTGTTTTTGTACAAAAAAAAATGCATTGCACAAAATAAGCTGCGAACCACTGTATATATTGTTCAAAATAGATTTTGTGTGTTGGAAAATGAAAGCAGCAGCAACAATAGTAGTAATAGCAACTATAAAAATGTTTAAATGAAAGTAAAATTGGCATAAAAGTGTTATAATTTTCTTACAAAACTAAAGAAACAAAAAATAAAAAAAGAAATAAAAACATAATTTTTTTAACACGCTTAGGTTGTTTTTTTTTGTTGCTTTATTTGTTTGTTTTTGTGTTAAAAACTTCAAAACGTCTTAAAACACACATTTATATGCTAAATTATTATGGGAGCCATTTAACTAAAATATAAAATAAAATATAATAGACATACAAAGTTGTTAGTTTTTTTTTTACGAAATGCATGTTTAGATGTACTTTAGGTTATTTAAATAGGACATTAAGTTTGTAACTTGTACCATAATTGAATAAAAATAGTGGGCTCTCGGATAAATTTTAATAGATTTGGTTTTTAAAGACTGATTCCATTTATACCCTGCTGCTTGATTGATATCATGGTTTTGAATCCTTCTGTTTCTACCGGTTAGTATTTTAAATCAAAATATAAAGAAAATCGTGCACAAATTCTTTGAAAGTCCAACATTGTCGAGTCTATAGATTGAAAAATAGCTAAAGCTTCCATAAAGTTCTGTAAATTACAAATTGATAAATACTCAAGCTCGAGGTAATAAGTTTTAAATGTTTTTTATAATTTATTTAAATATTTCCAATATTTCGATATTCTTTGAATATCTTCATCTGTAAATTATGTTATAAAACGATACAAGCAATCCTTAAGCACAGAACGTAAAAAATAAGCCAGAAACTTACAAAGAAAATTCTACCTTCAATTAAGTAAAAGCCAGATCTCTGCGACAATGGCCCAGCAAAAAATATAATGCCAATGTAAATACCGCTAGAAGTATAAGTATGGATGCTGGTTTTCCAGCCTTTTGTGCAATAAAATATAGAAATCTATTGGAAAACTAGAATAGAGTTGCTATAAAATGGGCACGTATTCCCCACGTCAGTTCAGTTTGCAAGAATTTGTCTTGTGTAGACAAATTATGTCGATGTTATATTCATGTTTGAACAAGACAATGTCAGAACATTTGTTCGTACAACTATGTTTGCTATCAAATGTAATTTTAACACAAAACAAACCGATATTTTTAAAAATTACAAAAAGAAAACTATGGACATTGACATTGACAGCAACATCGCCACATTTTCCCCAGACTAAAGAACTTGCATACATTTGTGTCCCTAATTTTACCTGCATTTTTCAGCTCTTGAACTATTACTCCTTCTACTTCCTTGCTACCTCTCATTAGACGTTTAGTAAAGTTTTGCAAGATTTAAATTTCGTGTCATAACTCAAAAGCTGCAATGTACTCCAAGACATTCGCTTCAAAGGCAAGTTACGACGGTGTAGCACAGTGTGAGAGGAAGTGAATTTCAGTTTATACTTTTAGCTTTTCTTAAATATTAATAAATCAGTAACAATTTGTGGCTCAAACATATTCAATTGCATTTTTTGTTACATAAATATTAAAACTTTTATGTGAACAATGATTAATTGCACTTTTAAACTACTTCACCATGACAACACAGTTTGAAACATTTATATTACAAATCTGAAAGAAGCTTTATCATCAAGTCATTTATGCTTTCAAACAGAGACAGCGAAAATAAGGGCTCCACTTCAATTTCACCAGTTATTTTGACATCGTTTATCATTTCACTGAAAAACTGATTTAACTATTTGGTTGCCAGCTTTAAAAAATGAATGAGTAGTCAGTTTTCTAAAGTCTGGCTTATTTAGTATGATTTACTGAAAAGGCAAATTATAATTTTAAATTACTGAAAGTAAGTAACATTTTATTTTGATTTTAAAAATACATATTTTTGTGTTTTTCTGTTAAAATTATTTGTTAACTTGTTATAATTTGTTAATGAAATTCAACCTGCATTTCCTTTCTAAAAAAACTAGTAAAAAACGCAGCTAATTACGCATGTCTCGAATGTGGTTTTAAACTCAGTCGACTGTGTAAAAGTAATTAACAACGATTACATGATAAAACTAATGAAATTAAATTAGTGTTGAACAACAAAACAACAATAGTAGAACAATACATTTAACAAGTAAAATTTAAACAAAATAAAGCAGAATTTTTTAAATAACAAATACTTTGGTTTTTAAACATTTCAAGAATTCGGTTACCTTCTAAACGTACTTGTTAATTTGTAGTTGTCGTTTCCCTGCAGTTCTGGTTAAGTGTCCCGAATCATTGGGATCTCCACTGTTTTCTTAATTAGCGATATGACTAAATAGTTATTTAGAAGGAAACTTATTCTAGAAGGATAGTCAATTGACCTTTTATAAATTAAAAAGTTTAAAATCCGCTTTAAAAAAGAACACGTAATGGTATTTGACTCAGGAATAAACTGCTACTGGTGGTTAAAATAACTACTTTCTCAAGTACAGTACAAAAGAGTTTTAAGTGACTACAATTTAGTTTACTTAGAAACACTAAAGTGACGATTGACTTCATGTCAGATTACCTGGGATACATAAAGTAACCAATTGACTTGTAACTATACAATACACATGCAAAAATTAATGTCTAAAACAGATATATTGACTTCTTTAGTAGCCAGTGAAGTATTGTTGGGTTTATACTGTTCTTTCGAATTTAAACACTTAAACATTTGAACCTGTTATGAATTTCAATCCATAATAACAGCCTTCATTTAGCACTTACACTGTTTTTAATAATTTTTTCAATATTCATTTAACAAAATGTCAAAGATGACAGCTGTTAGCACTAAATTAAAAACATACATAAAAAAATTAATGACATTCAAGTTTATCACTTGAATTTGATTTTAGCATTGGAAAGTACATTTTAATAAACATGTTGAAAAAATTATAAGACTAAAATGTATATATTATTGAAATTTTCTTTGCATATATAGTGGCTCACAGCTTATTTTATGCAGTGCATTTTTATTAGTTTGCCATTTAAAAGAAAAAATGTTAAATTATAACAAACAAAAAACATATATGGCAAAATGTACATTATTTGAATCCATTAAAACTAAAAAACAAAAACACGCTCATTTTTTCACTCCACAGCTTATTTTATGCAGTAAATTTCCACTGTACCGATAGCTCAAGGCAGCGTTGTTGGTTTATATTTTTCTTTTTTCTATTTCCTATCAATATTTTCTGTTGAATTGTGAGTCGGATTTTGTAACGTCAGGTGTCAAATTTAAAATAGATCAAATGAGTCCGCGTACAACGAGAATTGATTTTAAAACATTTCACAGCGAAAAATAGCAGAAATGGTTAAAATTAAAGCCTCCATAGTCCGAAAATTATTGAGCGTTTATGCACGAAAATTGGGTCCATAACAAAGGTAGAAAGGCACCAAATAGAAATATTTAGTACCGTGGGATTCCTGGAGTGTACAGCTTTCTAATAGGGTTTCACTGAACTTTGTACCATATTAATTAACAGAAATAAATGCCAATGTATGAAAAATATAAATATGTATATACATACTTATATATGTATATCCCAGAATTAAGAAATTTTTCAAGACCGAAGGCTCTAAGAGAGCTAAGAATCTAGATTTAGTACCGTGCATTCCTTGAGTATATAGCTTTCGAATAAGGTATCACTGAATTATGTACCATATTAGTTACCAGAAATAAATGCCGATATATGGAAAATATGAAACTTAATCGTAAAGAAATTTCTTTGAATTCCTGTATAAAAAAGGTATGAATAGAACGACTTATTTCGGGAGGACATATCGGGCAAATCTTATTGAATTATCTTACAATTTGCGAGAATTAATCTCTGAGCCGATGGATTCAATAAAATAAAAGTTAATTTATTTTATTATCTCAGCAATGACAAAACCCCAATAGGAAAAAAGAACAAATTAAAAGACAAGTGTTAATGTACGGTCACATTTGGCGAATATTTGCCGAAATAGACGTAACCACTAAATAACATACTATATATTTGAACTCGTTTATTTATTAAAAAAAAAAAACTTTTCTTATTTAGGCCAAAGCACAATAAATATTAAGTTTTAATTTATTTGATGCTGTTTGGTCTTGCAAAACTCTTGTAAGAGTAAACAACGTCAAGCAAATTTGTGCTAAAACAAGTGGTTACGCTTTTTTGGGTAAATATTTGTCAAATGTGACCGTGCCTTTAGATGTCAAAATTCAATTTATTGAATTCGAATATACCTTTCTATACGGCTGACAAGAGAATGAGAAAAAAATATTATTGGCAAAAACGGAAACAACAAAGTAGACATTTAAGGCAGGCTGACAACTAGTTGTTGACGTTTTGCGCAGCATTCTGCTTGAATATGTAAGTAATAAAAAAAGGGGAAAGATTGCACATCTCAGTTGTTTTAACATTAACAGTATTTAATTTTTTACTTACATATACATTTAAATAATATATTATTTGTATGATATTTAATTAATTTCTGAAGTGCATATATATAGTTTTACGTGTATTAATTTATTTACTTTCTTTTCAGATTAATTAATAATCAACACTTAATTAATAAAAGGGGTAAGTGCATGTTTTAACTTAAATTTGTTAAACTTACTTAAAATCAAAATCATTATCATTTTATATAAAATCATCAAAACGTTAAAGTTTGATTTACTATTATGCAGTCTTTATAAAACTATTTACATATATTTCTAATAATTTAAAATTGAGGGTTCGTATCATAAATTAAAATGTGTGCTCATAAAACTCATCACGTAAAATTGTGTACTTTTGGTCGAACAGTTTAATACAAGGTGACAAAGCATTCAACGAAATTCGGTTAAATTCAATTTATTTAAATTTAAATGTGTAACAAATGTGTTAAAAACATTAGCCTAGTGTGCCAATGTATTAAGTCCCTTTTCATAAATTTCACAAAAAACACAAAAGCATATTTTGAAGTGCTTTATTTTAAAAATATTTTTGAAATCGTCTAAGGCAGTTTTATGTTTTATAAAGGTAAATTAATGATCCCATTTTGTTTTTTTGAAACTTAGCACATTTACTATTTGATTGTGAAAAAAATTTAGCAATTTTCTCAAAAAAAAAATTGACTTAGCTTGTTTTGATTTCTCTTGCATACCAGAACACAACAATGTGAAAAAAAAACTAAATAATGTTTAATATTTTTTTAACAAACTGTTTATATTTACTTATTCTAATGTTTTTTGTTTAAATCTTAATTTCCAAAAAAATGGACTTAGAACTTTTCCTCACTAAGTATTTTTCACATATGTATATATATTTGGATTTAAAGAGTTTTCATATAAACTTAAGTCTGAATCAAGTTATTGACCAAGATTCATTGTTTAATACTGTGTAATGTCAATAGATTTTCTGTTACTAGTACCGAAATCTACAAATGTATATAATCGTATTATTCGAATGACATCACAACGAATCTGATTAATCTGTGCAGAAATAATACTGTAACTTCAAGAAGAAAACTTGTAAAGAAATTGCCTGTCAAAAATTTTCACGGGAATTTAGCCCACATATTAACAAGCAATCGTTTAATGTGAATATTAATAAAATGACACACACAAATTTATTCATGTTCTCATGTGTGGGGAAAACGTGTTAATATTAGAATTCAAACACTTCTTTGCAATTTTCTTAAGTGGCGGTATTTTTGTATGAAAATTACAAATGTTCTGACAATGTTATTTGATGAAGAACATAACATCAACAAGAGTTGTCCACACAAGACAAATTCATGCACGGTCAAAAAATTGTTCGTTGAGTGAACAAATTTATGGCATGTCTAGATAAAATTATCGTATTTGATGGCAGTATAATAATAATCCATCGTTTTGTGCGCACAATAAAAAAATGTTGGCAGAATTATAGTCACAAATTTATTCACGTTTTTCTGTGTGGGGAAAACGAGACAATGTTTTAAATTTGAATTTCTTAAAAAGGTGGTCGTTTTGTATAAAAACATTATTTGATGACATATAGCGTTGTTTAAACAAGAACATTACAGCGACAAGAGTTGTCCAAACAAGACAAATTCACGAGTGAACAAATTGATGGCTTGGCAAGACGGAACTTTAACGGGAAAATAACAGCGACAAGATTGTGTACACGAAGTAAGACTTAATTTTTTTGTGGCACTTATGGTTCCAGTAAAGTAACAAAATTAGAATTATTTTTAATTTGTGCTTGGGACTTTTTTACCTGTGACTTAATAAATCTTTCTTTATTATTACTCATGATATTTTTCTAGTTTTCTTATACAATGACTATAAGTATACAAAGTGTAAACTCACAAATGGGGGACTTTCTGGTACTTTATTTGTTAATTTTTTGTTTTTCTTTATTATTCCTCATGGTATTTTTCTAGTCTTCTTAATCAATGATTTTAGACACAAAATATAAAAGGCACTGTGAAAAATACCTCAGGAAAAATGGTAAAAAAAATGAAAAAGGCTCAAATTCTGGGGTCACATTTCATTATGAAATTTAGCCCTAATTTTTTATGAAAAATCTCCTAAAGGTTATGAAAAATTACCCCAAGGTTAAAATGAAAGGTGGCCTCAAATGTTGAAGCATTTTTCATAACGAAAAATTTGCCATAAATATGTAAATGAATTTTCACCCCAAATTTTGTTTAGAATTGCAGTTAAAAATAAAAAAATAGTAATTAACAATTTGATGATTTTATATTCAGTTTTTTTTTTTTTTGGTATATTTTACAATATTAATGAACGAAATTTAGTCTCAAATTACAAAAACAAAATTTCTCGGGGTCAGTTTTCATTTCTCTTAAATTGCAAAATTACACCAAAGAAAAAGTGCATTTTAACCCAAACAAAAATAAAAAAGGCCCAATAATTTCTTGTTTTTGTAATCAGTGTAATTTTTTGGGTTTATTTCTTATGTTTTGTTGGGCCAATTTTCCTAGGGTAATTATTCACAGCGCCAGTATTAACCTATAAAGGGAGGACTTAATGTTATTTCATTCTATTTAAGGTACTTTTTTGTTCTTCTTTTTTATTGCTCATGGTATTTCTCTGGAGTTCTTAATCAAAGAGCCAATGTATAAACAAAGTATAAAACCACAATTGGGGGACTTTTTGGTTTTTGTTATTGCCACTCACTATTGGTAGACTTTTTCGTACTTTATTATGTTTAAGGTACTATTTTGTTCCTCTTGTGCAATACAAGGTATTTTTCTTCTTAATCAATAATCATATACACAAAGTATAAACCTACGAAGGGAGTGACTAAATGATACTTCATTTTTTAAGTACTTTTTTGTTTTTCTTTATTATTCCTCATGGTATTTTTATAGTTTTATTAAGCAATGAGCCACAAAAATGAAACCTATAAGGGATGGACTTTTTTCTTTTTAAGACACCTCTTTTGTTCTACTAAATCAGTGGGCGGCAGAATGTAAAAACCTATAATATTATAACATGGACCTTCTTCTTTTTAAGGCACTTTTTTGTTCTTCTAAATTAGTGGGCGGCAGAAAGAGAAACTTATAATATTATAATATGTTATGCACTTTTTCTCTATATTGTAATCTGAGTTTTGTATCTTATTGGATAAATTTAAAATCTGTAAAAGCCAAAAGAAATTAATTATTGCACAGGTCTCTAGCAATAATTTGGCTTTTACAGATTTAATAAATATCAATTAGTCGACGAGTTATAGCCAAAAAAAAAAACATATAAACAATATGCTGAAAATCGGCATTTGACTGCAAAGTTCGAAGGTCGATTAAAAAAAATTCGAACTATTATAAACAAACGCCGCTATACCTATCTTCTAATTTAGCCTCTATTTTCACCCATCACTCTCAGAATCGACCTAACTTTTGCTAACCTGAATTTGTTCCACAGTGTAATTTGTATGAACTACGGTTTGCACTGATAGCCACCGATTAGTGCCGATCACTGTTCTAAATCAACGAACTTAGAAACAATTAAGACACTTATGGCCGAATTCACAGTATCTAATGGCAAATGCTTAACTAATGATTCTTTATTCTCAATGCTTAGTTTGCCATAAGAATAACAAGTAATAGTTAAACAATAGTTAGTATGTATTTAGTTTACCGATAATTCGGCCATTAGGATCTCAACGTGATAAAGTAGAGTACAGTATTTACAAATTGTTTAAGCCTCGTAAAAAAACTTAGTTTTTGTAAAAAACCAATTATTATACAATATTAGTGAAGGGTATTTGAAATTCGGTACAGGTTTAAAACACTCTCAATTATTTATTTTAGTTTTAGTTTTTTTCATTATTAAATTTCATTTATTATATTTTAAGCCACGCTTGAGATGTTTTGTAATCTTGAGGCGAGATTGATGATGGAAAATAATTTTTTATTATATTGTTACTCATACTGCAGAAACAAAAACAAAAAATCCAAAGAAATTAAACTCACCTTAAACAAATATTGAAGAATAGGTTTATTTAAACAAAAAGTATTATATAGGTAGTTTTAGTAATCCAATTTGAAACAATAGGAATTCCACACGGTGTTAAAAAGTGATGAAATTTTCTTTAAAATACAAAAAAATATTAATAAATTTATTTGATTTTATGAAATATTTTTACACAACTCTGGTTGGTGTATGTTTTTATTTTTCAAATACAATAAAAGAGCAAGAAAAGTGGCAGAAAAAATAGAAAAAGAAAATTTGTTAAAAACACGCACACACTCACAATCAATCAATTTTAAAATAAAATCAGTAAAAATTTTGTTAAAAGAAAATTTTATTAAAAAGGAAACATTTTATATAAAATTAATAAATTTTGAATTTGTTTTTCATTTATATTTTTTTTACAATTATTTGTTTTTCTTTCTTTATGGTATATTTTTAAATAATTATTTTTTTTTTTAAATAAATTTTTCTCTTCTCACTTTTTTTTTTACAAATTTTTCTTTTGTTAAATAAATGTTGGTTTTCCAACAACTATTTAGGAAATTTCAAACAATGCGTTGACGTTTTTAAAAACCGTTCACTTGACTGCTCATTTGCAGACTAAATTAGTCGGTTTGTTGGCCAACTTCTTGTTGGCTTTAATATTTATTTTATTTCATTTGATTTATCTTGACTCTGTACAAAGGTTTCAGCTGTGGTTTCAGCGCTTACGGCTCTCTCTGTGGCTGGCTGGTTGTCTGGCTGTATGTGTAATTTTTTTTACTCATATTTGTTTAAGTTAAAGAAATATTGAAATAATATTATAAAAAATATTTAAAAACAACTATTATTTAGTGTACTTTTTGTTTTCTATTGCAATTGAATTTTTTTTCTGCACAGGCGCAACCTTTTGTTTAGTCAGTAATTTTTTCTCTTTATTTCTTCAACTTGTGCTCTTAAATTAAGTACATATGGAGTTGTTTTTGTTTGTTATTTGGCTTTTAATATTCTTTGCACGTTTTTCTTTTATTATTTTTTTGTGTTTGTGTTTTTTTTTATCAATATATATGTATATTATATATATATATATATATATATATATATTCCATTCCTCAATATTCTGCAATCGTTTTTAGTTTGTCTATTTTGTAGTTTGTCTCCTTCTTGTTTTATATACATTACTTTACTATACATACATATACATATATATATATATACTCGTACATATGTATGTGCCTTTCGGTATATAGTAGTTTTCAAAATAAATATTTACTTTACATTAAATAAAATTTTTATCCATGTTTTTTTTTGTTATTTCATTTGGACGCGCTTTTTTCATACTGTCGCATGTCGTTTAACAGGTTTATTTTGACGTATTTTTTTTTTCTTCTTTTATGTATTTTTTGGTTTATTTTATTTAAATTTTGCAAACTTTATTTAATCTTTACTTTTGTGTTTAATTTTGCAATTTGTAAAAGATTTTTTTTCGGTTAAGTTACAAAATTTAGTTGGAAATTCAAAAAATGTGTTAATTTTCTTGATAATTTGTTAATTGCTTGAAATTCCGTAGGTGTTTTTTTGTCTTTATAGAAATGTCTACCAAGATCTCTAATTATTTCAAGAATTTAAAGACTTGCGCAAATAAGGCAATACAAAACTGCAAATGATATAAATTTATTTGTTGTAGCCACTTAAGAAATTTTCTATATTAAATAAAATTTTTATTAGAGTTAAAAATGCCTCATGTACATATATACGAGGTCTGATTAAAAAATAACCGTTATTTTCGATTTTCGCATTTTTTTTCTGTTATGTTGGTACACATGTCTGTTATATATGTTGCTATCAGCCATTTTTGATTGTCGTTTTTTTTTTATCGATTAAAAGGTTAGTCGTGTTTTGGTGTGCTCTTCGATTTTTTATTATTCGAGAAAATGGATTAAAGAAACTGTATTAAGTTTTGTGTAAAAAATGAAATTAAATGCGCAAGGACATTTGAAATGTTGACTGTGGCGATTGGCGAGTCTACTATGAGCAGAACACAAGTTCAATTGTGGTATAACCGGTTTAAGAAAGGCCAAGAAGATATCAATGACGATGCTCGTCCTGGTCGCCCGAGCACGTCAACAACCGATGCAGACATTGAAGCAGTGAAGAAAATGATTTTGGATAATCGTCGAATTATTATCAGAGAGGTTGCTGATGACGTTGGCATATCGTTCGGCTCATGCCACGCAATTTTTACGGATGTTTTAGGCATGAAACGTGCTGCAGCGAATATTGTTCCAAAATTGCTAAATTTTGAGCAAAAACAACGTCGCATGGACATCGGTCAGGAGCTGTTGAACATCGTCAACGACGATCCAGATTTCCTCGAAAAGGTCATAACTTCTGACGAATCATGGGTGCATGACATTGAAACCAAAGCTTAAACATCCCAATGGAAACGTCCAGAAGAGCCAAGACCGAAAAAAAAGTTCGGTCAAATGTGAAGGTTTTGCTCACTGTTTTCTTCGACTGCAATGGCGGGTGCATCATGAATTCTGGCCACAAGGTCGTACGGTCAATAAAGAATACTACCTTGAAGTTATGCCGTGCCTTAGGCTATTTGATATTTGGATAGTTCGATATAATGAAAATTAAATTGCCAATAGAATCTACAGTACAGAATCTTTCCGTTCCAAAACTATGGCATCTTAAAGATTTAAAAAAAAACCTATAAATTTTTCAATAAGAGCTCCTTCCATCAGAGCTCAGGTTTAGAAGATGTTGTTTCGTTTAATTTGAAACAAAACTCACTGTGTGTCATTTTGTGTTTCTGAGATTTTTCACATACATTTTTATGAAAAACTAGTCATTATTTAGTTCTTAGCTTATTAATTAAATGACTATCCAGCTTAAAACTTCTCACGATCATGCGTTTATATATTCTTTAAAACTGTTTTGCTTTGTGCCCCAAGCATATTAAAGCAAATAAATCTTATGTGCAGCAATACCTCGCATTGCGTCGTTTCGTTTTGCGTTTTTTTTTCGAAGTTTCGTCGCTGCATAATTAGTACTAATTTTCATTTTGCGTCGTTAGATGCTAAAACGATGACCAGTACACGAAGTGTTTTGAAGATCGAAATGGAGTCCTTGCTTTCTATTTGGATTGAGAATCAAGTTGCGCAGAGAATACAAAAGAAGCAAAAAGCTTATTTGATGAAATAAAAAGTAAAGCATTATCCAACGATAATGCTAGTGGTACTAATACAGACGTTGAGAATATTAAGACTTTGAAAATTTTCCATATATAGCTAAACAGCTTAAAGTAAGTCTATAATGGTCGTAATAGTCCCAAAAAGGCAATTGTTTCAAAACACATATCAAAGAGGCTTCTATAGCAACTGGAGACGTGTAATCTGGTCAGATTAATCCAAATTTAATCAATTCGACGCTAATCAAAATTGCTGGCGCCGATCAGCCCAAAGAATTCAAATACTTTTATGGAATTTTTTTACATGGTGGCATCTGCGGACCACTGCAAGGAATCTAATGAATAGTGAGGAAATGGGATTTTTTGCGTATTTATCAAACTGCAAACTTATCTTCCTGATATCATGGGGATAAAGTTACTCTTCAACTGGCTGTTCAAATAAAACACACTTTCATAATCGTAAAAAATGGCTTAGCGAGCATAACGTCATGTTGACGGAATCGTTCCTTCGGGCATGCCACCAGAGGTGTCATTCAAACTTCCATATTACACAGGACCTACGTAAAAACGAGGAGAGTATACAGAGGTATGTGCAGAAACCATTGATCGCAGCTCGTTTATGACAGCTTTGAACGACATTTATAGAAACACCACCAATTCCGCGGTAGCAGGAAACCGCATTAATGTCATAATTGGAGGTCGCCCAACGCCGATAGCAGACAGTGAGAAAATGCAGCCACATAAAAAAATAGTCGTTCTGTCACAACTAAGATATGGACGGAGCAATACCTAATACCTTTTAGCCCTCTCTACGGTAACGTTCTTTATATATGTCCAGCATATGGCCAGGTTCCTCATTTCCTCACTTCTCTAGAAGAACTGTAAACTCACCCATTGGAAATAGCAGGATTCCTTGAACTGAAGAAGGTAGAACTGATTGATTTTATAAATATTGTTAATTACAATCACGGTATCATTGAGTGTTCTAGTAGTGGAAGCTTCCCAGATTGTATAATAGTGACTTTATCCAAAGAATCTAGTGTTGATATTGATACAACAAATTTAACATTTAGCAGAAGTTCTTTTAAGTAATGTTAATTGTTACGATTACTTTATACAAAATGAGTATGTCCTAAATAGCCTAAGAACTGTCATGAAATATCAGATTTGGATGATTTAAATCGATAAAGTAGTGTTGGGAAAACAAAATTTTAATGATAAGACATTTCAAAAATTCAACGGTTGTGTAAGTAATTTCGAGTCACTCAACTCTCAACTATCACTTCGGAGATTTATATTAAAGAATGCCTGCAGACGTCACTACTCCTCAGTAAAATGATGGCCTGATTTTGTTCTTTATTATTATTCAAAAATGCAATAGATTTACATCGAAGAAATCAGGTCGTCGTAATAGAGAAATATATGAACCTGTTAGTCATCCCCAGCTTCGGCCAACTGTACAATATTGATCTATTGTCAAAGAAAAGATGATAAGGAAATTAGAAAAATATGATTAATTCGGAATTAGTATGAATGCCTAAATAGCCAAGACTCGAATTATCCTCCGGGCCACAATTTGTCTGCAGTTTTGCATGTTTCCATTTTGAGCTACCTACTGACAACATTTTGAAGATTTTGCTTTTAATAAACCCTTCATATCATATAATGATTCTGAATCTCAAACTGAGTCACTGATTATTGAATGATCTCTTGTAAAGTTTCAAATCTGAGATGACATTCTTTTAAATCTCTTACAAAATATAATTCTTAGATTTTAATTTAGGCACAACTACCGATTCAAAGAATACGAAGCAAATAAAAATTACAAACAGGCTCTGAAAACTTCAAGAGGCACTAGCATGAAAATTAAAATCAACTATGGTTTGGTTTACCCAATATTCTATATTCATTTGTGTTGTTTGTTGTCTTGTTGGCCACAAGATTCGGCAAACTACATCATGAACTGTAAAAAATTTAAATATTATTCTGTCTTAAATGGTTCCCTTCTAAATGTACCATACATTCATTCCTACAAATAAAGCAAACTTTAGATATTCCAATCCTTTAACATTTCCATGATTTAATGGCAATTGTTTTACATGTTTTCAGTTTCTATTATTTCTAACAAAGAAATATGTACATAGTAGTTAAATCTCTTAACTTCAGTATTAATCATTCAAAATTTATTTTATGAAATAAAAATGCAGACATTTTCGAACGACGAGTAATTGTATGTAAATAAACATTTGAATTTAAATATTGCAGCATAAATTATATGGTAAATTTTTTGTTCCTCCATTTGCAACGTTTGATGACACAATTTATTTAATGATATAATATTTATTTGTTTGTAATTTATTTATGTGCAGACATTTATTTGTAATGAAGACGTTACCAAAAGTTATTACTCATTCATAAATACTTTACAACATACTCTACAGATAGTTAGATACTATAAAACATTAAACATTACATTTAAATTCAAAGAGAAAGACGGAAAATAGTCATAGCAGATATATTTAAAATTTAAATAAATTAAAAGTTCATCATAGGTAATAGTTAATAATAATCAATGCAATGCAATATACATACCTACAGTGGGAAGTAAAATTATAACACAAAAACTTACATAAATTGCTTCACTCACTATTCGGACACTATCGGCGTAATCATAAATAAAAAATCTGGGGGAGTTTTTTCCCTTTTTATTTTTTTAACGTTAAATTTGAATAGGAAAAATGGGAAAAGGAAAAAACTTCCGCGGAATTTTTATTCATGATTGGGCTGTATATAAGAAATAAACATTATCACGATATTGCTCTATTTGACCCGTAGCTTGCAATAATAACCAAGGGGGTCGACCAAGACTGCTTTTTGATGGAGAACGTTTGCTACATAATAAGGACATAAAAACCCCAAAAATGCTGCAAAAAGTATTGGTAAGGATGTTAGTTCCTGGACGGTTAGATGCGCATTAAAAAGAATTGGTTACCAGCACTTTCCGATAGAAATGTAAAAAAACGCCTTCATTTCTTTAAAACCCACAAAAATTGGACTATAGATAACTGGAAACGGGTTATTTGGAGCGACGTAACGAAAGTCAACCGATACCAGTCTGATGGAAAAGAATACTATTGACATAGGCCGCATGAGCGCATTCAAAAGCACCATCCTTAATGCAAAACATTAGGATAGTTTTGCTTTCCACTGTATATTATGTACCTTTACAACCATTGAGTATTGAATGATTTGGTTTGTTTACAAATGAAATTTTGTTTAGTTGGTAGGTACTTTAGTCATAATTATTTAATGGGGCAATTTAGTACAGACATGTGAGCCAACGAGTGTGTATTAAATTTTAAATAAATCATGAATATTTACGCAAAAAAAAAAACAAAATTCATGCTAAATAGTTAAAGAAAAGATTTGTCAAATTGTTATAAAAAGAAATAACTGTTATTACAGTAAACTTACCAGTATATACTATGTACATATGTAGTTGACATGTACAAATATATTTACTTTGTAAAAATGTAGATTTCTTTATGTTCAATCGGTATTTCTTAGTATTTGTAAAGCTCTAGAAAAATTCACATGAAACTAGAAAAGTAACAGTTTTTTTTTCAAAAGCGGCTATTAGCTACACATACATTAAAAAGCTACATAGATACATATATTTGTGTGTTTTTGTTAAACCGAATAGAAATGTGCCAATATTTACTGATGTTTAAATATTTGCATACCTGAATGACTGCTTCAAAATTTGAATACGTACAAATGTATACATATGTATGTCGTGTCAGATTGTAAAGTAAAAATTTTTGTAAATATAGATACATTCTTATTGAATGAATAGTTTAGAGGAGGTAACGTTTCCTCGTTTCAACGCGATACATGGACAGAAAAAATTTTGCACATTCTCCAACACATTCACCCCTTAAAAATGTCTGCTATATTTAAGTATCTATAGTATTACACAAATCGATCAAATACTCGTAGATCAACAGTGGTTACTGATTCAGGGTAGTT
Source organism: Bellardia bayeri (assembly GCA_950370525.1). NCBI lineage: Eukaryota > Metazoa > Arthropoda > Insecta > Diptera > Calliphoridae > Bellardia > Bellardia bayeri. The sequence continues at coordinate 76,486,462 of OX493267.1, forward strand.
TTCAACATTCTCCTACACGTTATCTATACTGTACAATGAGACCATCTCATATTCGTCAACTTTTCAAGCCCTCTATAATGCCTAAAGCTATGTACAGACGGTTGTCAGATCATACAATGTTGTCAGATCTGGCAATGTGCTAGCAATGTACTGACATTGAAAAATTATTAGCAAAAGGTAAATTTTCAGTACAGACAACTGCAAGAAAACCTTACAATTTCATTGGCATACTATGGCCACAAAATAAGTTTATCTGTCAAAAGAAATTGTCAGTTCACACGGTTGTTAGATTGTCAGTTGTAAGGCGAACGAGTTTTAGTCGAATCTGTTGACGGCAATAGTAACATCATTAAAATAGGCGACAACCAGAATTTTGAGTGCTGAATTCAGAGCCCGATTGACAAAGCCGGCAATACAAGAGTTGATTCGCTTATATACCAAAATTTTTCCTAAGTGAATGCACTAAAAGAAAGCGAGAGAAATATGTCAAAATACTGACTACCTCACACAGAGTATCTCAGTGCATATCTCTCTGTTTTATGTCTGACGATTTCAAACAATCAAAACAGATTTGGATCAATCATGTTTTACGGAGATAATATATGAAAGTCCTATATATGTATGTAATTATTTAAAAAGAAGAGACGTTATACTATTTTATTTAACTTGTTGTGATTGTTGAGTTGCGTAGCAGTAAGTAACATATACAATAAGTAACAGTTCTGCAATTACAAAATTTACAGGAAATACTAGGTATGAGAAAGTCCAAAAAACAAACACCTATGCAACACAAAACTTCAGAGCTGTTAAGGCATATAGTGCCAATATTCGATCATACTTATTTATTTGTTAAATAGTGAAATTCTGGTTTTAAAAATTCAAAACTTATTTCTATTGGAGCAGTTTAATCTGTAAACCACTCTTTAAAGTCTCTGATTTTTACGATGATCATAAATTTGTTACAGTTACTTATACTTCATTTTATCTATGTATGTAGGTTCATTCTACATAGTAGCATTACAGTTTATAGATTTTGTACTCGTAGTAAAGATTAATTTGTAACTAAATTTACTCTTTTCATATCCAATACAATCTTTGTTCGTACAACTTACAAAAGAGTTGTTTTTATTTTACAAATATTTAAATTTCTAACTAATAATACAAAGAGTATTTTTTGTAAAGAAAAAAAACAATCGATTACATCACATGACATAAATATGTGAAAGTATGTATGTACATATATTTACACACATACAAAACACGGACTCACTGCTGCACTCACTTCATGAGACTGAATAGACAAGACGGCAAGGTGAGACAATAACGAGACTAATGTCTATAGTTTGCTGAAATTGTTGTTGCTGTTTTTCAATAAAATTCGCTCTAATATTGATATGTACTTCAAATAATTGTAGTTATTATTGTTATGAATATTTACTATTATTGTTGTTATTAGTGTCGAGAGCAAATATATTTTGCTGTTGTTATTAGCTTTTCGCAAGAGTATTTGATTTTCTTTTTAAGCTCATGTGTTCAATCGTTCGAATGCAATCGATTAAAATGACAATCAGCTACAACAATAACAAACATTGTGATTACTCAAAAATGTTTGGCTTTAAAGATCACAAAAATAGAGGATAGCAGATAATACCACTTATTATTTAATAAATTGTTTGTTACTTTAAAGCGAACAGTGGGACGAAAAGTAAACATAAAACATTTTTAACTGTATGCCATTTTTTAAAATGTATCACTATTACATACGTTGTTCCCTTGTTTATTTGAATTGCTTTAACAGGCGACTAACTCTGACATAATTATGTCTAACTCCTTTAGATAAAAGTAGTCTCACTCTCTCCTCTATAGGAATCTAATGCAAACGTAATTATTTATCACTCCACTGTAATTGAGAGACTTAAAGACTTATTTAATTATAATTAAGTTTTAATTATGTAGAAAAGATAAATTATTCCTAAATAATTTTAGAGAAGACTGATTAGAACAGAATTATAAGTCAGATGACTAATTCTGACAGAATTATGTCTCATTCCTGCAGAGCAGACTAATTCTGACAGAATTGTCTCAGTCCTCTCAGAGTAAACTAATTCGGACAGAATTATGTCCCATTCCTTTCAAAATAGACTAGTTATTATTCTGTCCGAATAATATATCTTTTTTTTTATTTAAGAGTAAACTGATTCTGACAGAATTCTGTTTCACTGCTTTCAGAGCAGACTGATACCGACAGAATTATGTCTGATTCCTTTCAGAGTAAACTAATTCTGACAGAATAGTGTCTCACTCCTTTCAGAGTAGAGTAATTCGTACAGAATTATGTCTCACTTGCTTAAAGTATACTAATTTTGACAGAATTATATTTCACTCCTTTTAGAGTAGACTGATACCGACAGAATTATGTCTCATACCTTTCAGAGTAACTAATTCTGACATAATTATGTCTTATTCGTGCAGAGCAGACTAATGCTAACATAATTATAACTCATTCTTCTAGACCATACTAATTCTGACAGAATAGTGTCTCACTCCTTTCAGAGTAGAATAATTCAAACACAATTATGCCTTACTTCCTTAAAGACAACTAATTCTAATCGAATTATGTATCACTCCTTTGGAGGAGACTAATTCTCACAGAATTATATCCCACTTCCCTAGAGGAGATTAATTCTAACAGAATTGTGTTTCATTTCTCTAGAAGAGACTTCTTATCCGGACAGAATTATGTCTCACTCCTTTAGGTTAGACTAGAGGCGACTAATTCTAGAAAAATTTACTCTTACTCCTCTAAAATAGATTAATTCGGACAGTATTTTGTCTTAGTGTCTCAGAGGAGTTTAATTATGACAATAATCAACTCTCACTCCACTAATCTGGACTAGTCTGTATAGTATTTGGTTTCACTCCTCTCTAGGAGACTTACTTATGTGAACAGAATTTTGTTCAACTCCTCTAGATAAGACTAATTCTGCCAGAATTTATTCTCATTCGTTTAGAGAACACTAATTTGGATATAGTTATGTCTCACGCCTCTAGACTACACCATTTCTGACAACAGAATGTCTTATTTTGAGGAGTGTAATTTTGACATAATTATATCTCACTCCATGTCAGAACTAACTTCGGCTGGTTCTTTAATCTGTAAATATACATGTTTTTGTAGGTATTTATATGACCTTTTTGATAAAAATTAAAACAAAGAAATAAAACACATTTTGTATTCAAATTGAATTGCTTCAATTTTTCGCATCACCATGCTTTTTCAACTTTTTGTTTAAAGAAGGTAATGATGAATGACTTTTAATAACCGATTTGTAACATTAACATGACCCAAAATTAAACGAATCCCACGAAGAAACACAGCAGAGCTATTGTTAACCAAAAATTAAAAAATAATCTCATTTATTTAATCTGTATTATGTTGTTGGGTGGTTCTTGGTCGTTACATTTGAAAAAAATGTGAAGAGTTGGTATTTTGGTAAAAACTGCCTTAAAGATAAAAATATCTTCTGTTGGTTTTTATGAGATATCGAATTTTAATCATTTAAATATACAAATACCATCTCTATCACATGCATCATTGTGTTAACACATCTTTCGGGGCAAACTAGTGTAACACATTTTAGAGGAGCAGAGTCAAATACCATCAGTTTTATTTGCTAAAAGAACTTGTTGTTGAACATACATAAATGCATACAATCACTTTGATGTATTATTTATTTACATTTAGTATTCGAATTTGAAAACATTTTAAATCAAATCAAACCAAACTGTGCTCAATTAGAGTTGTGGCTAGATTCGAGTAATTTAAAATTGGTTAAAGTAATTAAGAGTAATATATAAAATACATTTCCATTATGACTGTGTGTTATTTGTAAGTTTTGTTGGTTTGATATTTGTATTGTATTGTATATGATCTATTAAAAAGTTGTAAGACTGGTTATAATGTTTTTGTTTTTAAACATATTTTTTTATTTTTATTTTAAATTTGTTGTTAGCAAATCATAGAGATTTGAACTGAGAAACATGTTATAGTCAATCCTCCAACTAAGATGGAAATACAGGAGGTAAATATTGGTTTGTCACTACACAAGTGACACCTGTTAAAGCAATATATTATAATGTAAAGAACAATCTTAAAAATCCATATATGTAAACTTTAGTACACATTTGAACAATGACAAACCTGACTGACTTATATTCTCACTCCTTTTAGAAAAGACTAATTCGGACAGAATTATGTCCCACTCCTTTCAAAGTAGACTAATTCGAAAATGATTACTTTTCATTCCTTTCAGAGTAGACTAATTCGAATATGATTACTTTTCATCCCTTTAGAGTAGACTCATTCGAGCAGAATTTGGTCCCACTCCTTCAGAGTAGACTAATTCGAACACAATTTGGTCTCACTCCTTTTAGAGAAGACTCATTCAAAAAGAATTGTGTCCCACTCTTTTTAGAATAGACTTAATCACCCCTATCGTGAATAAAAATTCCACATGCAATTTGTTCCCTTTTATTTTTTTAACATTGAATTTAAATAGGAAAAATGTGAAAAGGGAACAAATTTAATGTGGAATGTTTATTCACGATAGGGGTGAATATGACAGAATTATATATCACTCCTTTCAGAGTAGACTAATTCAGACACAAGTACATATGTGTCACTTTTTAAAAGGTGTATATTTCTAACAAAATTGACTCCTTTAGCGTAAACTTATTCTGACCGAATTATATGCCACTCCTTTACAGTAGACTAAATCTAAATTATGAATTATTAGGTCATTTAGAGTAGACTAATTGTAATGTCTGTCTTACTACTCTACATGAATCATTTTGTCTCATATCTCGACAACATTGGTTGTGAATTGAACAATTGTAGCTCCAAAGTATTATTGCAAAACAGGGTGTTTTAGAATTCGTTCGATTCCAACATTAAAACTAATACTCGTTTTTCAAAAATTAAAATACGTTACAATCTTGTTTTGTTTCTGATTTTCTGTTTTACACTACTATATATCACATGTAAAGCACCGCCACCCTCTTCTGCAGAAGCCTTTGTCTCTACGTCCGTCCGTCTATATGAAGTATTTGTAACACAATTTTAAACTTGTCTTTTAAGATTGTTTTTTGCCGTTTTGTTTCTGGGTTTTATATTTTCTTAAAAGAAAAAAAACTCACAGTAGATTTAGTTTATTAAAAGTTTTTGCCACAATCCACCACACCACTCTCTTAAGACCTTGATGATTGTTGAATACATACATACATATGTACATATGTATGTACGAGTATAAACAAACCGAGCAGCAAACAACGTCAGTCCATGTCATGTATTATGCATGTTATTTTTATACTACACGTACGAAATGGAAAAAAAACATTTGTAAGAATAAAAGCTTTATTTCTAGATAATATGGATTAAACGAACATAGATACTTACCCCCAGGTACATAAATACATATGTAGGTATTAGGGATGCCAAACGGAACTGGGATCAGGATTTTCGGGATTTTTCGGAATTTTTGTTTCATATTGAAACAAATTGCTTTATAAATAATAACAATTTATTTTAAAAGAGTTACTTATGTTAAATATAAATATGTTTAAAACCAAAAATTTTAAATTGATTAAAAGTCTTGTTTCACACTCTTCAGTTTTAGTTGACCAGTTTTTCTTCAATTCTCTTTTAAACTTGCCATTTCATTCACACACGTCAATTAAATTTTTGTGCTTTTTAATGCAAATCAACATGCATGAAAGAAAAAAACCAAAAGGAAATAAGTAAATTGTCTAGTACCGTCAAGTTTGTACCCTCTCTTTTTCCTTCTCATCCAAAAATACCTGCATTGAGAATCAGAATTGAATTGTGTGAAAGCGGACAAAGTTTGTAAATCATTTTTAAATAAAAAAACATAATAACATGTACGTATATTGAAATGTTTGATTGTCAAAAATAATTTGTCATTTCGCTTGTAACTTCTATACGAATTTCAAAGCAACAGAATATTATCGATCGATAAAGCTTCTTAAAAATATTAAGGTATCTATGGTTGGTTGGTTTACGTGGTAGTTCACTACGTGCGAACACTTAAGTAGAGTTGAAGGGACCCCACCACTCGTCAGATTTAATGTCGTTTACATCACCCAACCTGTAGCTGTGAGATATCTCAGTAAGTCATTGAGTTTTGACCCGGCTACCTCACCAAGGTATCTATAGTAAAGAGATTCTTGGTTTATTTATGTTACCATGACGAAGATGTTATGTTATGCTGACGAAACAAATTGTAACGAAACAACTAATTCTTATTCAATATTTTATACCATATAATTATAGACATTATTAGGTGTTGTTGGGGGCTTTTACATATTTAAATTACATTCATTATTTTATTTATTTCGCAATCAACATTTTTAACTGATTTCTAATAACAAACATTTTTATCTCATTATCAAATTCACTCTTCAAGGGATATTAGATAACAGATATCACTGGATTAAATGTTTAAGTAAAACAAATTCTTCATCTCTTGAGGTTTTAACTCTTCATTTTCATCATAACAATGAATGCATTCTTTTGTTGCTATTTTGTATTAAGCTAATGATTGATGAAATTTTTTTAAAAATGCCCGGAAATTCTTTTGTTGCTGTTTTCAATGAACAAAGACATCAAAAGGCAGTTGAAAAGCTACAAAGAAAAAATTTAAGGGACAAAAGTTTTCTTGTTGCTGACACTAACTTTGAAATTTTTATCATTTTATTTAAATACCAATGAAATAATTAAAAAAAAACAATGAAACAATAAAATTAATTAATTTGTTTTTTAATTATTTAATTGTCATTATAAATATATTCTTCAGTATAAAAACATAAAAAATAGCAATTCCACTTTAGAAAACTAAAGTGGTTTCATTCCGAAAAAAAATTCGTTTCTTGTTTTCTAAAGTCTCAATTTACGGAATCAAAACCAATAAAATCAAGGTGATTTATTTCACAAATAAAGAAAAAAATCATGCAAAGAGGGGATAATCAATTGAAGCTTTTTATATAGGAATTTCTAATTCCAAAAACCGTAGTCACATCAAATAGTGCGTACGAGTTTGATAATCCAAAATTAATTTTAATTCTTTCGGCTTTATTTCTTAAAATTAAAATTTTTGTTGATGACTTTGTAAACAACAAATACTAGTTTTCGGGATTTTTTAAAACTAATCCCGGGATTTACGGGATTGGTATTGGCATCCCTAGTATGTATAGTTATTTGTGTTTGTCTTGATAAGTTGTTGATCTTAACTTGTTCAATATACAATATAAAATTGTATATTTTTTGTCACAAATATACAAAAATACATTTTTTAATTTCTTGAAATTCTTATGCTTCTTAGAATCATGGAAGGAAACTTGAACGAAAACAAATGATGTCTTGTTTAAAAGCATGACAACTTTTTGGATTTTATAGTAATTTTCAAAGACGCTGGTTTAAAATAATTATTTGTTACCCGGAATTGTTATTGTGATAAAATCGGCTGCAAACGAAATTAAATTTTTGGCACGCAATCTATATTTGCATGCTAATTTTGGTAAATAATTTGGTATAAATCAATGTTTTCAGAAGATCTCAATAGTAGCTTAAAACTTGTATGTCTCTCTCCTTAAGAGTAGTTAAATACTGACCGAATTATGTCACACTTCTTTAGAGCAGACTAATTCTGTCAGAATTTTTGCTCACTCATCTAGAGAGGACTAACTGCAACAAAATTATGTCTCACTCCTTTCCATGGAGACTACTTCTAACAGAATTATATTTTAATCTTTTAGAGCAAACATAATTCTGTCAGAATTAGTCCTTTAGAGGAAACATAATTCTGTAAGACAAAATAAGCGCTAGTTACAGGGTTGCAATTAAATAATTTATAGGTTTGATAACTTAAATTTCATACTCTATAATAAAATAATAAAAAATTATGTTCCATTTAATTTAATATATACACATATTTCGTTCCCCTGAAGAAGTCAACAAAAAATTGACGAAACGTTGGGAAAAATTGTAATTAAATGTAGTTTTAATTTACAATAAAATAATTTAGGCCCAATTAGCTTACACAGGAAACAAATTCAAAAACTTCAAATATAACATCTTGGCTAAAAAATAAATAAGTAAGAAGAATTAGTTAGGTCTCACTCCTTCGCAAGTGGATTAATTCTAACAAAATTATGTCTTACTCCTTTAGAGTAGACTTTATCTAACAGAATTATGTCTCACTTCTTCACAGAATTATGTCTCACTCCTTTCAAAGTATATTTCCTACAAAATTATTTCTCACTCCTTTACAGAAGCCAATTTCAAACAGAACTATGTCTCCGTGCTTTACTGGAGCCTAATTCTGGCACAATTATATCTCAATCTTTTACAGGAGTCTCGTTAAGACTCAATAATGCCTTTTTTTCTTAGGAAGAGTCTCTTTCAGACAGAATTATGTCTCAATTCTTTACAAGAGTTTAATTATCGCAGAATTATATCAAAATCCTTTAGAAGTTCATTTCTAACACTTTTGCAGAACAGTTCTATCAGAACTATCTCTCACTCACTGATGCGTGCTGTTCCACTCCTTTAAGGTTGACTTATTCAGATAGATGTCTCAATCCTATAAAGGAGACTGAATAATTCTGATGTAGTGCCTAAATGTAATACTAGGAATTCATCGAGAAAGTTCTATCGAATAATCAAAAATTCTGAAATTTTCTTAAACTTATGATTCAGAATAGAATAATTATTATTTCATAATCGAACTGTTTTTACTTTTTGATAATTTTAGTTAGGCTCGAGTTCATTAAATTTAATTTTCATTAAATTATATTTACTGAAGTTAGGAATTACAACTTGAAAAATTTATTATTAAAAATTTTGATAATTTTTCTTGACTGGGGATCGAACCTGGGTTGTTGAATTTACATATGTTTCGAGAAATCCCACTTTCTCTCATCAGAAAACAACTATGAATAGAAATTAATAAAGAATGATAATTACAGCAAAAACTTCGAACTACCAGAACTAACACTGGGTAAAGGATTAATGTTTGTCTGTTGGCTGACCGGCACCGCAGTGGTGCATGTGGTAGAACGCAAAAGAATTCTGATGAGAAAAAGTGGGATTTCTCGAAACATATGTAAATTCAACAACCCAGGTTCGATCCCCAGTCAAGAAAAATTATCAAAATTTTTAATAATAAATTTTTCAAGTTGTAATTCCTAACTTCAGTAAAAATAATTTAATGAAAATTAAATTTAATGAACTCGAGCCTAACTAAAATTATCAAAAAGTATGATTCAGAATAATAAATTCAAAAACGGTTTCTTTAAATAAACAACAGGAAGATAATTAAAATGTTATAGATTTCTTAAAACAAAACATAAAACAAAATCTAACCAAATATAAAACACAAATAAAACTAGTTAAACAAATTCATTATTTGTATTTAAAAAATATAAATTTATTATAAATATTTCACTAAAAAAAACAAGAACAACAAGTTTTCATTTTCATTTATTAATAAATAATTTATTAATGTAGAAAAAAATCAACCAGAAAACGATAAACTTTGACGACAGTACTGTTGCTGTTGTTGTCATTATTGTTGACTGCTGATTTAGAAGCCAGTGAAGCCTCAGCATCGTTTAAGTCAATACCAAAATGGTCAACGTACCATTCAGTCACCAGATAGACGACCACAGTGACGAGACCGAGTTTAAGATAGATTTTGAAAATGTCAAAGATATTTCGAAATGTTATTTGCAAATATGACCACATCGTCATTCTCTCTCTTTCGCTCTCTTCTTTGTTGAAGTCTTAAATGAGTTTTATTTTTTGGGAGGGGTAATCATAAATATTTAAATTATATTAATTTGTTAATTTACATTAATATTGATAAATTTGTGTTTGATTATTGTTTTAAACCATTTGAGGCGCATTAATAGAATTGTGAATTTAGTAATATAACATTTCCATGTCCAAACACACACACTTTGTTGGCTGGCGACTATTTTTGTACATTAGATTTGACCTTGGCTTTGAAATTTATTTGTCTTTCTTTATAAGGGTTAAATAAAGACAGTTATTAATTGTGGGACGGGATGACATGAAGTTTAGCATACTAATGAGTTGAGTAACAGCTGGAACATTTATTTGGAACTGAAAATAAAAAAAATTAAAGAAATATCATGTTGAGTTTTTGGTAGTTTTGTTGGTGATTTGCTTTTTGTGGTAATATAAATAATAAACATTAAATTTATGAACAAAGAAATTTAAAATAATAATAAAACTGAAGATTAAATTACAAGTACAACAACAATAAACAAATATTCAAAATATTGTTAAAAACCGAAACAAAAACTTCAAGTGTCATTAACTGTTAGATCTTCTAATATTGAGCGGTTCTAAAGATTCTTTCTACTCGTGTAGAGTGGACTTATTCGAACAGAATTATGTCTTAGTCGTTTAGAGTACACTAATTCAGACATAATTATGTCTCACTCTTTTAGAGTAGACCAATTCTAAATCAAATATATCTCATTCGTTTCAGACATGATAATGTCTCGCTCATTTAGAGTAGATTAATTGACAGAATTTTGTCTCACTCGTTTAGAGTAGAGCAATTCTGATACAAATATGTCTCACTCGTTTCAGACTCACTCATGTCTCACTTATTTATAGTAGATAAATTCAGACAGAAGTATGTCTCACTCGTTTAGAGTAGACCAGTTATGACAGAATTATGACATACTGGTTTTGAGTAGAACAATTCTGATACAATTATGTCTCACTCTTTTAGAGTGGACTAATTCGGATAGAATTATGTCTCACTCTCTAAACGAATTATGAACTGGTCGTTTAGAGTAGAACAATTCTGATACAATTACTCACTCCTTTAGAGTTATGTCTTATTCGTTAAGAGTAGATTAATTCAGACAGAATTATTTCATACTCGTTTAAAATAATCCAATTCTGACTTCCATTAATAGGACTATTTCTCATGTACATAATTATATTTCACAGAACAATGTCGCAAATCTTCAGATGAGCGAATGTAAAACATTGATCTTATAAATATGTTATATTTTTGATGTAATTTAGTTTTAACATAATAATATAACACTCATAAAATGACATCCATTTCTTTTTTAAGTTCCTGCTAGTTTTATTTTTATGGAGCTTTAAAAATGAATAAAATGCACTGCATAAAATAAGCTGTGACCCACTGTATATTATATTTTAGATGTTAGCATATTCTACTGAAGTTATTTAATTAAATAAATATAAATTATAAATACAAACAATTTCCGCTCATATTAAATTTATTTATGTACATATATTCAGACTGTAAAGAAACACCATACTCTTCATAGGCATTATTAGGCAATAAATGCAATAAATCTGGTTGACCTTGAAACATGTGGAATTTTGCCACACTTTTTTTTAAAAATTGCTTAATTTTGTGTTAAATAAAATGTCTTTAAAATGCATCAGATTATAAAAACATCATTAACCTTATTAGTAAACCAATATTGTCTAAAGTAATTAGAATATTTGAATTTAAATTTTTGACTATAAAATCACCACAATTTTGTTTTTGCTGTCAAATTTAATACAAAATTGTTTTTTGCCATTTGCATGAAGCAAATTTAATATTAAATTTTAAAAAGTTAAACAAAAACCAGTCAGATTTAGTGCTGAAATAATATACGCAAAATTGCTGATGATGATGATATTTTTTGCTGCTTCTTTGTTGGAATCGAAGTCGCTTGCCTTCGATTTATGGCTGCCAGTAGATGCCTGTCTGCTGGTCTGCCTGTTAAGCCCGTTTGACGCATTTTTTCTTAAAACTTCGAAAAACATCGAGAATGAAATATTATTATGCAGATACTAGTTGTATGAAAATATTAATATTTTATTATAAATATGTACATACATACATTTTGTTTGTTTGAGTATTTCTGCAAATGTTAATGATGACAACAAAACACAAACAAAATGATCGTCATGAAGTAGAAGTGTTGAATAAATACACATGTATGAATATTTAAGAAATGTTGAAGTTGAAACATTAAAATGCGTAAATTTCGAATATACGTACATTTTAGTATTTCAACATTTAAAACAAGACTCCAGTATATTGACACAAAAATAAATCATTTGAAATGAAACATAATAAATGTACATATTGCGAGAATATGTATGTTCATACAAATTTCTTACCTTAAATTAATAAGTCTTTGTTTTAACTAGATGATTTTTACACATTGTTTTTAAAATATAAATAGGTATTTGTTTGCTTTAAATTATAGAAAAACAATTGTGGGCCGGTTAAAATGAATTTAATTACTAATTACTGTGATTTATGGTTTACTTAAAATATGAAGCTTGTTAAATTATATAAACACTACCAGTTTAATTTATAGCAGCAGAAAATGTTAATCTGCTGCATTGGGGAAAACGTACGTAAACAATTATATCTTATTGCTTTCAGAGTAGATTTAATCTGACAGAATTATATCTTACTTATTTAAGAGTAGACTAATTCTAAAAGAATTATGTCCAACTCCTTTTAGAATAGACTTAATGTGACGGAATTATGTTCCACTCATTTCAGAGTAGACTTATTTTGACATAATTATGTCTCACTCATTGATGAGTAGTCTAATTCTGACACAATTATAGCTTACTCCTATTAGAGTAGATTTAATCTGACAGAATTATGCCTTTATCCTTTAAGAGTATACTAATCCTGACAAAATTATGTCTCACTTTTTTCAGAGTATAATAATACTAACACAACTATGTCTCACATCTTTTAGAGTATACTAATTCTGACAACATTATGTCCCACTCTTTTTAGAATATACTTAATATGACAAAATTATGTCCCACTTATTTCAGAGTAGACTTATTCTGACATAGTTATTTTGCATTCTTTTTAGATTAGACATAATCTGACATAATTATATTTCACACCTTTCAGAATAAACTAATTCTGAGAGAATTATGTCTCACTCTTTTCAGAGTAGACCTAATCTGAAGCAATTATGTTTCACTCATTTCAGAGTAGATTTATTCTGGCATAATTATTTTTTACTCTTTTCAGAGTAGACTTAATTTAGATTTAATCGGACAGAATAGTATCATTCTCCTTTTAGAGTAAACTTTTTCTGGCAGAGTTATGCGTCACTCTCTTAGTGGCTGCTATATCGGACACTATCACTCCTTTAGACGAGTTATTGGAGACTTTTTCGGATAGAATTATATTTCTCTCTTTTAGCGGAGACTAATCCTGATAGAATTATGGTGCACTTTTTTAGCTAATTAGCTAATTATTATTCATTTATAGACTTTTTTGTTTCCGATCGAATCGATTATGCGTCTCGACAAAGTGGTCTATAAATGATTGAAGATAACCAGATTTTCATCTTAAATCTAGCTTACATATCTTGCTGCTATATATATCTTCTCAGCTGGAGTCTGTTACTTTTTTATATTTATACATACTAGTTTTTTTGTATTATTAATAAAGTGTCAGGAGACTCTTGTCTCAGTTTGGTTTAAAGGTCCACTTATATGAAAACAAAAGTAAAAAAAAAAAAACAAGAAGAAAAGTAGACAAAATCATTCAAGTGCTTTTTAATTAACTGCAGTCAGTAAGTAGACAGTTTTTTATTACTGCTGCTATTGGGGTCGTTGATGTCTTCTCTAATAATTTTTTTTACTACAACTAAAGTTTTTTTCTTTTATCACATGTAGCATTTTTTAATATATATTTTTATTTCAGTTTGTTTAACCTAAAAAAAAGAAACATTACGTTACCGTAAAAATTGCCGAAAATTTATATTACATAATTATTTTGTTAAATCTATAGGTAGGTACAAGTGTGTGTTTATTTGTATATATGTAAGTGTTTGTATACTTATATAGTAGATACTTGTACCTATATTGTAGCTACATTTGTATAAATGTATTTCAGCTAGCTGGTTGTTTCAGTGGATATCTGCTGTGTTGTGTACAGTTTAAGTTTTGCTTTGGTCTTTGGCCGTATTTTTTTAGGAGGTTTATGTATTTGTGATTTTTTTTGCTTTTAGCCTCGTTTGGTGTTGGTGTGAATTAACAAACGTGATTTTGTTTACCCAGGTTCAGTTACTTTATAAAACTACAAATATACATATGTAACAAATATTCCCCTTGAATTAAGCAAATATACCAACAAAATCTAAAATTTAACATATTGAAATGTGGGTGCAATGCGAAACATGTTGTTAAGTTTTTGTTAATAAAAACAATAATGACCACTAACAAAAGGGTTCAAATATACCCGAAAATGTTGTTTATACACACATTTTTAACGAATTTTTGAAATTGGACTATTGGATACATTAATAAGTTTGATTTGATTTATAATGCTGTGATAATTGCTAACATCAGTGTTTGGTATTACCCACAATATTAATTATTTATTAATTTTAATGTTTATAAAATAAAACTACAAATCTTTAAATATACTTTAAATTTGGAGTCTTTGTTTTAAAATATTAAATATAAATGGTGTTTACCAAAAAAAAAATGTAGATTTATTAATGATAAAATCCACTGTCTTTAAGGATCTGCTGCACTTTTTTTTAAAACATAAAATATGAAGTAGCTTAAACTAGTTTTTGTAAAATTTGACACATAATATGCAATTGCAAGATTTCTAGAAGTAATTACAAGACAATCATTAAGAAACATAAAATAAATATAATTTCATTAAAGGGTGATTTTTTTGCAAATATCTTTTTGTCAAGACTGTTTTTGGCCAATAATTGTCGTATTTGGTGTGAGGAGCAGTCAGAAGTATTTCAAGAACTGTCAATGCATCCTGGAAAATGCACAGTTTGCTCTAGATTAATGACCGAAAGCAGCGCTGGACTATACTGTTTCAAAGACTACAAAGGCAGGAGGGTTACTGTGAATGACGAGCACTACCATGCGTTAAGAGCTGGACTTTCTTACAAGTGGTTTCATGCTGTGTGGCAGCATGAGAAACAATAGCCCAATTGAGATGCAAGTTTATTTCACGTTTGGGGCCAGTTAATTGGACGCTTAGATTGTGCGATTTAACGCTTTTAGACTATTTTTTTGTAGACTTATGTTAAGGCTCATATTTGTAGGAACAAACCCTCAACGGTTGAAACACTGGTAGCGAATAGTAATGAATTTATTCTTGACATCTTTAAACATTTAATTATAATATAAATCATTCTCACAACTTAAATAAAGATTTCATACATTTTTATAAATTAATTTTTTTTAATTGAATCCGAAAGCTCTTAAAAAATCACCCTTTAGTTCTAGAACTGGTTACATCAATGAAACTAATCTATGTACTATGTATGTATGTCCTTCAAATTAAATTATTATTGAATCGTCTTTTATCCATAATCTACTTTTGAATCTCTATGAACTGTTTTATTAAGTTTTTTCCATCTCTCTATATATTTGTGTCCAAACATTTGAATATGTATGTATAATTACATACATATTTAAATTTTAACACTAAGCCTAATTATTTTCGCCTCAAAATTGTTTATGGCGAAATTATCTCAAATTATACCGTTAAATATTTAGTAAAAACAATTTACTGATATATTAACCTCAATTTGTTTGTTTACATGTTGATATACTCGTTCTAAATTGTTTGTTTGTTAGTTGCAATATCTGTTAATTTTTTGAAACTATTTTAAGAGCAACCTACACTTAAACCACTAAGTACCTATAACTTCAACAAAAACCAAATTAAATTTGGTAATGCTCTCTTTTTTTTAAAAGAGTGTTTTGGGTTATGACGATTATTTTCAGTTTGTTTAGTTGTAGTTTTTTGATGGAAGTTGCTTTTATCTTTATTTGTATGTTGAAAATTAAATTTAAAAAGCTTATTTTTTATTAAAACTTACCAGCTGTATACTATTATTTATAATTTTAATGTTATCTTCTTTTTTTGGTATTTTCGATTTTAGATTTATTTAGCTTGGCTATTACTTGTAAAATTGTTGTCTTAACGTCTGACATTTCAACTTGACATTTGCTTACAGCTGATCGATTTGTAAGCAAAGCTATAAAAACAGCGTTGTGTTTTGTACAAACTGTATTAAACTTAACTTGAATTTATAAAGCCTAAAGATAGGCAACATTACATTTTATTATCTTAAGTGCAATAAAACATTAACGGGTGAGAAAAATATTCATTTCTTATATCATAAATTTTAATGAATATTTCACATATCCATATTTAAAATCAATATTTAAATATTAAAATTACTAAATATTTTTACAACTCAGACAACTAAACACTGTTAGATATCAGTTCGATATAATTGCGGTTATATAAAGTGTACATAAAAATTATAGATCAAGTATTATTTGGGGGTTTATAAAATTATAATTATTAAACACTTGTTCGTGAAATTATTTTCTTAAGAAATAATTCTAAATAAGCTTTACGGAGCTAACATAAGTTATTTAAAACTGTTCTAGAATCACTACTTTAATAACTGATTCCTATTCGTCAATTTTCAACCTCAGATATTGTTATTAAACCATTTTCATTTATTTGTTGCATTCAGAACAGATAAATAATCTTTAAAAATGGTCCAATTACCAAATAACTGATTACCAGAGATATCTATGAATGTACTTTAGATCACTGTTGTGTTTCACAGACCAGGTGCTAAAAGTCATTTTGGCATCACTAGTTCTAATTCTGTTATTGAAGAATATCAGATGTCTTAGAGCTAGTTACCTGGGTATAATTATAGTAAATATAATTAACAGAAATATTTGTTTAATCAAATATTTAACAGAAAAAGTTCTTCGATCAAATAAAGATAAATTACATGGTGATACAATGACAGGGCAGAATTTATGTTTAAAGAAAAAATATGCTTAACTGACCTCTTGGTCTGGCAAGATCACAACGGTTTCTTTCTCTTTGTAAATATGTTTTTGTTAGTCTTAGCCTAATTAAATTTGATTTATATTAACAAAGTATTAATCTTCTGCTTCTACATCTCTTATTTAAAAAATTACCTAAATACAAATATCAATTAATAGATTGTTCGAATATTTAAGAGTCTTTCTTAACTACTTTCCTGAATTTGGAATAAAAAAAAGCAATACATTTGATTAATCGAATAATATCTAAGTAAATTTAAATTATTCAATAAATTTTTGACCCACGAGTTCAATTATCTTTATATTAATTGAATATTTTCGAATAACTATAGTAGTATGGAACTGGGAAGGCAATTTGTTTGGTGCAATGAAGATGAAAAATTTTTTGTTTTGTAGACAAGAAGAATTTTTCGTTT
Organism: Bellardia bayeri; assembly: GCA_950370525.1. Classification (NCBI taxonomy): domain Eukaryota; kingdom Metazoa; phylum Arthropoda; class Insecta; order Diptera; family Calliphoridae; genus Bellardia; species Bellardia bayeri. The sequence continues at coordinate 76,503,862 of OX493267.1, forward strand.
AATTTTATTAATTTTATTATCCGAATTAAAATATCGTGCATTCTTACCCGATTAAAGAAGTAATGACAGCAAAATATTATTATACCCTACACCACCATAGTGGGATTTGTACTGATGTTTGTAACGCCCAAAAATATTAGTACAACGCCTACCTTAAAGTATACTGATTGACTCAAATTAATTCCTAAAACGATTTACTGATGTCCATGAAGATGAAAAATTTTTTGTTTTGTAGACAAGAAGAATTTTTCGTTTAATTTTATTATCCGAATTAAAATATCGTGCATTCTTACCCGATTAAAGAAGTAATGACAGCAAAATATTATTATACCCTACACCACCATAGTGGGATTTGTACTGATGTTTGTAACGCCCAAAAATATTAGTACAACGCCTACCTTAAAGTATACTGATTGACTGATGTCCATCCGTCCGTCCGTCTGGCTAGCTGGCCATGTTAACTTTGTGCGCAGAGTACAGGTCGGAATTTTGATAAAATCCTTTACATTATATTTTTTTGGCCCAAGGACGTACAAATGTCCTCCCAAAATATGGGTTTATCGGTCATAAATATTTGATTTATGCACGTATCCCAACAAATTTCTCCAAAAATAAGTTGTACTTGAATTCTAATCGCATCAACAAATTTTGTGCAGATCGGTCCATAATTGACCATAGCTCCCATATAAGCCACACTTCCATCTCTTAATAATGTTAGTATCCAAATAAAATTCAACACAAATGACAACGGTCCCCTACGAAAATCACTTTAACATCTATAAATCTTTTATAAGTGTTTATATCGAGATAAAATTTAACACAAAGAATATTTATATGCACAAAAGTCAAGCTACCACATTTTTGACTGAGCGGTCCATAATAGGTATAGCTCCTATATAAAGCCCATTTCTGGAAATCTGTTTTTACACATATACTGGGTGTATGTATGTATATGGTCGAGCTTGACCGACTATACTTTCTTACTTTTTTTTTTTTTTTTTAATTTAAAAAATATTTTTAATCAAATAATCGGAAAATAATTTCAATATCTTATAAATAAATTAAACACACTTTATATAATTATTTCATCTTTATTAATCACAAATAATACGCGTTTAAAATAAGCACAAAAAATAAGAAATAAAATTAAACTAAAAGTTGTCCTCGTATTTACAAGCTGAATAAAAATGTATAGTGGCCAAAAAAGGAATTAAAAAAAACGAATTTAGTTAAAACAAAATAAAAAAGAAGTTAAATAATTAATGATTTTAACTTATTTTACTAAGCAACTAATTAATGGTGGTGGCAACCATTAGAAAATGAAGTGCAAATTAATCATTCGAAGTAGCCAAAAATACATATGTAACTCTAACATGATTAAATATCAAAATATGTACATATGTATATATTTTTTTGGGAAACCAATTATTACTAACTAGTCAATATAATAAAAGACACAAAACACAATTTCAGTTGGCTGTAAATTGTGAACTCATACCAATTGTGCAGCAGTCTGGTGGCAGTAACTGAGTTGAGTTAAACGAATAGATTGTACAAGTTTTTAATGATTTACAACAAATATTAAACAAATACCCAGCTAGTGTTGTGTTGTGTCGCTTAATCGATTATTTGTTGAAGACATATGTATGTATGTGTAGAATTTAATTAAACTCTCATAAAACTTGCCATATTTATCATTTATAAATTCTACAAAATTCTTTAAAAATTTTGCGAATCCTGTAAACAATCGAATAATTGAAGACTCTAATTCATTTATTCGCGCATTCCTGTCTATCATCATTCAACGGCCTCGATTATTTCATATTCTGCATCCAAAGAATGATCGTAATCGATGTTGTATTTATTTTTGATTTTGCTCTTGTAGTCTTTCAATTCATCATTATCGATGTTGTTGGCATTTGAGGATTTTTTCAAGTTGTTGTTGTTTTTGTTGCTATTGTTATGATTTTGTTTTTGTAGATTTCTCTGCGGATGACCAGCATTTTTGTTTTTATTATTTGTTGTTGCTGTAACACTTGGTTGTTGGTATTGATATTGTTGGGGTCGTCGCTGTTGTTGGTGTTGTTGTTGTTGCTGCTGTTGCTGGTGTTTGGTCAATTGTGGTTTTTCATTGTTGTTGCTATTAAAATGATTTCTATTATTAAATTTACTATTTTTACTATTTAAACTATTGATATTATTGTTGTTGATGCTGTTAAGGTTGCTGCTTTGGGTTAAAAGTGGTTGGTGTTGTTTCAGCCGTTCAAGCTGTTGTTGTTGTTGTTTTTGTTTTTGTGAGTATTTAGTGTGGCCTCTAAAACTATTTTTGGTATTATTACGAGCAATTAATGTTTTTGTAGTGGTTCTTGCTGTTGTTGTTAAAGCTGTTCTTTGTCTGCTTCTAGTCTCTGGCGGTAGTGGTGGTATTAATTCTAAATGTAATTGTTGTTGCTGATACTGCTGCTGTTGTATTAATTTTGCTTTAACATTTCCTAATTGTCTTTGTCGATGGGGTAACTGTTGTTGTTGTTGCTGCTGCGGTTTTACTAAAATCTCATTTTTCTTATCATCCTTTCTAGCACTTCCTATTTGTTGGGCCTTATATCAAATACTGTTGTCTTCATTTCCAAATTGTTTGGTCTCTGTGGTTCGATAAAGTTCAACATTATTTTCGTATAATTGTTCAGCAGCCGGACAGTTCACATTGGACCACCAGTCACAGACACGTACTGCTTGATTGAATACGGTGCCGTTGGGACAGAGGAAGGAGTATTGGTGGCCGGAATGCAAACACCAATGCCAGACCTTAAGAAATTTTAATTTGACAATTATAATGAAATGTTTATTAAAATCTATTGAAAAATATTGTAAAATGTTGTGTATGTTGAAATTCTAATTTCAAGTATTTATTTTAAATTACAATATTTATCAAAAAACATGGGGGATATTTTTAGAACTCTTTGAGAAAAGTAATTTGTATTTTGTACTTCGTATTAAAATTTTGTTTTTGTTTTACCTGACATCTTGTCTCTGTGTCGGCATAATAGCCCGGCAAACGACCTTGACAATTAAACGACAAACCCTTGGGAACTGCATCATAAATGGGATAATCCACACCGGCTTCATAACCATCAATTTGCTAAATAAAATAAAGAGAATATTAACAAATTTTTACATTTTTTTTACTTTCTATAGAAAATTAAAGTTATCGAAAAATGTTTCTGTATTTTCTATAGAAAATACATGTCATCGATAATTCATGTAAATTTTCTATAGAAAATAATTACATGAATTTTCTATAGAATAGATATATTACAAATTTATCAATTTTTTATCGTTTTCTTTTAATTTAAAAAAATTATCGATTACATGAATTTACGTCAGTTTTCTATAGAAATTACATGCATTTTTATAGAGAATTCATGTAATCGATAATTCATGTAAATTTTCTATAAAAAATAATTACATCAATTTTTTATAGAAAATTTATCGATTACAAATTTATCGATTTATAAATTTTCTATAGAAAGTTTAATGTTTTTTTTATTGATTTTTCTATAAAAATTCATGTAATCCATAAATTTTCTATAGAAAATTCATGTAAATTTTCTATAAAAAATAATTACATGCATTTTCTATAGAATATATTACAAATTTATCGATTTATCAACTTTCTATAAAAAAATTATCGGTTATATGAATTGTCTATGGAAGATTTATAACATAACAGGAATTTTCTATAGAAAATTCATGTAATCGATAATTTCTTTGTAGAAAATTTATGTAATCGATAAATTATATTTTGACAATTCCTATAACGGTTACAAATTTATTGATTTATCATGTAATCGATTCATGTTATCGATATATTCGATGCATTTTTTACAGAGATCTCCAAATATCGACAAATTATTACAAGATTTTATCATAAAAAATTATGCAAAGTTTTAAGAAATAAAAAAATGTCTGTATGGTGTAATATTTTCCTAAAAAAAATGTATGTATGTATGTATGTATGAATTTATGAATGAGTGGCGGTGGTGACCTTCGTATGACACAATCTAATGTAAAAACGCACAACAATTTTTAATGGATGATAGTAAAACAACAAGAATACAAAGAATCATTCTTGAAATGTACAGAAAATAAATAATAAAAAAAATTTAAACAAAACAAAAAGTTACAAAACCATCAAATACTATACAACAACAAAACAAAAAACATACATTGAATATTTAATTAAAACTGTAGAAAGATGAAAAAAAACTCATTTGAAATTCTAATTTATATTTTGAAAATCACATAAAAATCATTAAAATAAAAACATAAAACAATAGAAGAATAAACACATATGCAACTTTATGTTGCTGTAGCCACTAAATACGAGCACAGCCGCAAAAATGTTTGCAACACAAAAGGAAAACTACAATAAAATTTATTAAATTTTTTTCTACCTTTCCTATTTTAACAATTTCTACCAGTTTTTATAATCGTTATGAGTCTTGTCTTAGAGAAATATGTTTTAACCTGTCCATTGCCTTATGTTTTCAAATATGAATAGTTTGAAACCACTTGAAACTGAAAACAAATTTTCAGATTGCCCTCGTAAATAACTAATCTACAATTGTTTTAAAATTCTTCTTTTTAAATACTTCTTTTTTTTCGCTGCCACTTGTTGTTGCGAATGCGGCTGCTGCATTTGTTTAATTTTTTGCTATTTTATGGATCAACTTGCAACACAGTGATCAACATTTATTTTGCTTTTGTTTTAAATTTCGTTTGTGTTTTTGTGGTAAACTATATAAAGAGAATCAACGAGAATCTAGTAGTGGGTTGATGAATCGCGAATAAATGTTGTTCATGGTATCAATTTAATTTACACATTTGTTTTATTGAATGCGTATGCAACCGTGACGTTTGAAGTCATCTTTTTATTGTTTAAACAAATATATATAAAAAAAACTTATATTTATGAATATTTATGCACACTACACTTTTAAAGTCGGTGTCATAAATTTGACTTATTAAATGGAAATTAAGAAAATAATGTAGAATAATAATCTCGATTTTCTAATATGTGGCTGAATATTGAGTTTTTTTAAGAAAACCTGAAATATATATAAATCTATCAATAGCTTTTACAGAAAATTAAAGTTATATAATTTTTATTCTAAAAATATCTACTTTACAGTTTTGTATATAAAAACAAAGTTAACAATTTAAATTGGGAAATTCATTACGGTTTCTATATGGACAAAATAGACTCTGATTCTGGTATGACATGAAGTAAACATTAAAGATTTCCTAATATTACAAACATTAATAACTAGGCTACTAAAAGCTCATCATCAATTTAATAATTAGCAACAAAAATAAATAAAATTATTCATAAATAAAAAACAAGTGACACAATTCTTTAGCCAAATTATAATGTATTTACTTGTATATATTTGCATTACATTATAGCTGATGTATGCTACAAATACTCGTATGTGTAATGCAGGTTAATTTTTTTTATTTATTTTTTTAATTTCATTGTTGATTAATATTTTTGCTGACTCTTCATGCGTTTAGTTGTTGTAGTATGTTTATGAGTCAATTAGTATTTTTGTTGTTGCTGTTCCCTTTGTTTTATTGGCGTTTGTTTGTATATTTTCTAAATAACCTGCTAGTTGTTGTGTTGTAGGTGTCTGTGGAAGTATTTCATGATGTTGATGCAACATGCTGTTAGTTGTTTGTGTTATCTTGATACTTTGGCTATTGAAGCATTTCGTTTTTGTGTTAAATGTTTCTTTTTTTTCTGTTATTTCTTTAACATCATTCTTCATTTTATTGTGTGTGCGAGTGTTTGTGGATCATATAAATTAAAATGCAAATTTATTTCCCTTATTAAATAATTTAAAGCATTAACGAACTTCGCGGCAATTTGTTAAATATTAGTCAAGATGTTGTATGTATCTTTTGTTGGTTGAACTTTCGACATGAGTAGAGTGTGGTATTTGAAAGAATTTTGTATTGTTTTACCATGGTAGTTAATATAATCAGTTATTTTAAAATTATTATACCCTACACCACCATTATTGGTGAATGAGGGTATATGTATATAAGTTTGTCATTCCGTGTGTAACACTGAGAAATACTCATCTGAGACCCAACAAAGTATATATATATTCTTGGTCCTTGCGAAATTCTAAGTCGATTGCGCCATGTCCGTCTGTCAGTCCGTCTTTCTGTATGTCTGTGTAAAACACCCTCACGGCCAAACGACACAACCGAAATCAAGAAAGTTAACAAAAAAAATCGTTTATAATTCTATTAAGCAGTTTGGTATTGAAAATCAGCAAAATCGGTACAGCAGAACAAGAGTTATGGATCAAAATGTAAGACAACCTCCATAAATATTGATATTTTTCAACATTTTTCTTCCAATTATTTTAAATATATTGCAGATGAAATTTTGTATACGTTGTTTTTATGATAAAAGAAAAAAGTGTAAGAAAAATAGTAAGAATAGGTCCATGATTTCTCATAGCCCCCATACAAAAAATCTTCCCGAAATATTGCTCAATTATACATAAATGCCTATAAAATTCGCATATCAATACAAAATTCGGCAGGAATAAGTTTTATGCAAGAAGAAATCGTAAAACGAAATTTTTTTTTAGTTCGGTCCATGTTTGACTAGAGGCCCCACATAAAGTCCACTTCCAAAATTCACTTAAATACGTATAAAACTGGTATAAATAATGTTAAACGGTTAAAATTTTACATAAATAATCCTTTTAGATAATTAAATTGTTTTACTAAATTTTATGGTGGTCGGCCCATAATTAGTCACAGCTCCCATATAAGGATCACATACGAAAAAGATATTTATCTATATATATGTCGTATAAATATCGGTACCGACTCAAAACGTTGCACAGATAATTTACATATATCCCAAAATCATTCCACAAAATTTTGTGTATTTCGGTTCATTTTTAACCGTATCCCCAATATAAAGCCCTCTTCCGAAAATCACTTCAATACTCATAGGTCTCTTATAAATAACGGTACCGATCCAAAATTTTACACGGATTATTTGCATACATGTCAAAATTAAACTGCTAAATTTTGAGAATATCGGTCCATATTTGGCAATATCGCCCATATAAGGTACACTTTCGAAATTTACGTTAATAATAATATATATCTTAAATATACCGTTATGATGTTGAAGTTCGACGTGAAATATCCTCATATGCATAAAAGTCACTGTTCCAAAATTTAAGAAGATCGGACCATAAATTGTCATAGCTGCCATATAAGAACCATTTCCGAAAAACAAATAAACCCATAAAAATGTCTAATAAATATCGATATCGAACCAACTTTTATATAGATCAGTTATTTTAATCCACAAATCATCGGTTATACGGCAATTATGCTACTGGATTTTGTACCTGTCAATCAATAATTGGCAATAGCTCCCAAATTAAGTCCACTTCCGAGCATACTAAACAATGGTTGTTGGCTAGCAGGCACCACAGTGGTGCAGAGGGTGAGAACGCAAAGAATTCTGATGAGAGAAAGTGGTGTTTCTCGAAATATATGTAAATTCAACAACCCAGGTTCGAATCCCAGCCAAGAAAATTATCAAAAATAAAAATTTAATAATAAAAATTTTTCAAGTTGTAAAACAATTCCTACTTCAGTAAAAATAATTTAATGAAAATTAAATATAATGAACTCGAGCCTAACTAAATAAATATCAAAAATTAAAAATTAACAGTTCAAATAAAAAATAATAATTGTTCCTCAATATATAAAATACTAATAAAATTTTCACTAAGACTGAATAGAAAACACAGAATTAAGATATTCTAGTACAGTGTAGTTTCTGTATTTCTTATTACGTTTAGGTGAAGGGTATTAAAGATTCGGCACAGCCGAATATAGCACTCTAACTTGTTTTTTATATGAAATGTTTTGGAGTGTCTCTAAACGTATGAATAATATTAATAATTATAAAGGCTTTACTATCAATCATACGTCTAGATTATCAGTTCATAAAGGGTTTGAGAGATTTTTTTAAAACCTGAAATATTTTTATAACTAAATTAAGTTATCGAAAATTTAATTTCTGGATTGATTTTATATAGAAAAAAAGTTATCGATAAATTATCTATAAAAATCGTAAGTGATTTGTAAACTTTCTTTAAACCCTTAAATTATCTATCAATATTCTATAAAAAATTTAAGTTATCAATAAAATTTCTTATTTTCTGATTTCGATAAATTATCTATAAAAAATTTATGTTATCGATAAATTTTCTATAAAAAATTAATGTTATCGTATAATTTTCTATATTAAATTTATGTTATCGTTGAATTTTCTATATGAAATTGAAGTTATCGATAAATTTTCTAGAAAAAATTAAAGTTAACGATAAAGTATCTGGAGAAAATTTTAGTTATCGATAAGTTTTACAGTCAAAATTTAAGTTATCGATAAATTTTCTATAAATAATTTAAGCTATCGATAAATTTTATATAAAAAATGTCTGTTATCGATAACTTTTCTATATGAAATTTAAGTTATCGTTGAATTTTTTATATGAAATTTAAGTTATCTATAAATTATATAGAGAAAATTAAAGTCTTCGATAAATTTTCTATAAAAAATTTATGTTGTCAATAAATTTTCCAAACAAAATTTAAATTATCGATAAACTTTCTATAAAAAATGTACGTTATCGAGGATTTATCTATATAAAATTTAAGTTAAATTTAAGCTATCGATAAATTATTTAGAGAAAATTAAAGTTTTTGATAACTTTTCTATAATAAATTTGTGTTGTCAATTAATTTTCTAAAGAAAATTTAAACCGATAAATTGTCTAAAGAAAATTAAAGTTATGAATAATTTTTCTATAAAAAGCTTATGTTATCGATGATTTATCTATATGAAATTTAAGTTATCGAGAAATTTAAAGTTTTCTAGAGAAAATTCAAATATTAATACATTTTCAATAAAAAGTCCATTTATTTAAGTCATCCTAATGCCAATTAATCTATTACAATATTATTATAATTATAAAATTTAAATTTTACAAAGTACTCGTAACTTTAAATATTTAATGTCGTTGATTTTCTAAGTAGTTGGCACAATTTGCAACATTCACCACAAAATCGCACGATGACGATAAACGATTTGTTGAGCCAATGAAAGGTGCAAGTACTATTTAACTTTTGTTTAAATGTTTTCCCCAGTAAAAGTCTATACATGTTGCAATCGTGTTGCATTTAGGTCTTGTCTTGGCAGTATTTTGGCAGACATTCATTAACTGCAGCATCTTCTTCTTCAGCATTTCCATATTGTGGCATTTTCCAATTGTAATGCATGTAGCACATAACGTAAGAGATCGTTGTTGTTGCTGTTGTTGTGTCTTATTTCTACACCTTTTTTATGTGGGTAATTGTTATAGTTTTAGTTGTTGTGTGTTTTTTTTTGTTGGTTGCAACTTGTGTTAGTAAAAGTTTTTTTTTTTTTGGTTTTGTTGGCGTGGGAGTATTTTTTTTTTCTTCTGCTAAAGTGGTTTTATTTATTTTATGGAAGTATTATGTTTTTTTTTGTTTGTTTTTAGATACTCTTAGTAGGAAAACCATGGCAAATCTAGTGTAGAGATCGCTATCGGAGACAACGAAGAGACAAATGTGTGCAATCACTTTATTGAATTATCACTCTTGTCAATTCGGTTGACAGTTTTTTTCGGCTGTTTGCTTTTGTTTTGTTTTTAACTTCTGTTTTTATTTTCGTTTCAATTGATGCGATTTTTGCGTTTTTGAAGTTCTCATGGGCATTGGGGAATATCGTTTGTCACAAAGTAAGAATTTCATAAATGTTAGTGAGTAGATAAATAAATAAATAACTTGTTGTAACAACCATATCATAATACAAGTTATCACATTGATGAGGATTTATGATATTGTAATGACAGTATATTATGACTTGTTTGTCTAAGACAACAACCATTGTTCTAAGTTTTATGAGTGAATATTATGGTCTGTTGATATTTCAAGTTTTCCTTGTTATGTTATGTTGATTCAAATATAATATATAAAATGTTTATTAGTTAATTAACAGAGTATGAGCAATTTTTTCTATCTTATTCTTTAACAAATTGCGAGGAAGTTGTTAAAGAACCAATGCTGGAAGTAGCAAAGCTACAAATTAATGCTTAGGAGGCTACTTTTATAATTCAAATAATATTTATTGTAGTATTTGATTTATTTTGCTGTTAAAAAGAATTTAGTGCATTCATAAACTAAACAGCAAAAACTTCCATTACCAAGTAATGTGTTAAAATGCGAATATTCTGACACTTTACCATAGCATTTTAATTCTACATTATAGCATGTTAATGTTATTGGAGCCAAGTAACGAATAAGTTACAAATAACGACATTAACAAATCATTGATTTTAAAAAATCAGATAACTCGTTATCAGAAAAAACAGAATGTGCTCATGCTAATGTTGTGAAAGAAGTAATGCAGACAGTATGTAGTCTGTAGTCAGTCCTAAGTTACTATTCACACTCAAAAACTAAATAAATATAAAATGAAGTTGTTTGCGGTCAAAGGAAAAACTTAATATCCGCGACATTTTTTCTGCAAAAATTCGCACAAAGCTGCATCACGTTGTGAATGCATTTGTTTTTTGACAATCACATGTGAGTTCTCTAAACTCCTTTTTTTCTCCCTTTTTTGCAATTTTGTGTTGGAAATACTTTACTGTACAAAACGTAAGATTTCAATTAATATTGAAATTTACTTAGAAAATCAAAGTAAACAAACTATCATGCTAAATTATTTGGTGTAAATGTAATTAATTTGACTGGGGGTGACCATTTGGAAGTATAGTTTTTTAGTTCGGAGTTTTTGCTTTTCGTTTTAGTAATTGGGCTAATTTCATCGGTATAGACAACATATCTACTTAACAGTGGAGCAAAATCCTTTTTGCGACCGGGTTTTATGTGAAGAATTCTTCGTTTTCACTAATTTTTAATATATTAATTTTATAAACTTCAAAATGTAAAGCGTATTTTAAAAGAAATTACAGTGCTGGATAAAATAATAAAATGATGAATCAATATTGATAAGCTTTCTAACGGGTGATTCAAGTAGAGATACTTTTTTCTGTTTATTATTGTTTGGCAATTCATAATAGAAAGACTTATGCCTGAACAACATTTACAAATCGTTCAACTTTATTACGAAAATTCACGTTCTGCGAGGAATGTGTTTCGTGCACTTCGCTCAAATTATGGTCAACATAATTGGCCTACTGTGCGTACTATTCGCAACACCATCACCCATTTTGAGACCCAGCATTCGACCGAATAGACCACGTCCAGCACGCTGTGAAGAAAATATAGCGGCCGTGTACACGAAGACCGTGGAGAGTCGATACGGCGCCGTTCGCAGCAACTCGGACTGACGTATGGAACGACTTGGCGCATTTTACGTCGAGATCTTTAATTCAAAGCCTACAAAATACAGCTTGTGCAACAACTGAAGCCTCTCGACCTTCCCAAGCGACATCGCTTCGCTTTATGGACTCTTGTAAAGTTCCAAGAAGATCCGACGTTTTCGAGGCAAATTTTGTTCAGCGATGATTGGTATCACACCGTTAAACTTTTTCCTGTGGGAATATGTAAAGTCTAAAGTTTATGCGGTCAAACCATCTACGACGTATGTAGCCACGGCCAAAATTTGATAGACATAATCTTCAAAAAATAAATGCCAAAGAATGTTCTTTCAAATGATAATTAACATTCCCCATTAAATTTTAATTTTCTGTGTTTTTTTTTTTTCTTTAAAAAAGTAGGAAACCTCGAAATGGATTTTTGAATATGTCTAAATTTTAATTTGCTAGTAGAAATTAATAAGAACGATATTTTTAATTTTGTATTTAACACATCCTTGAAGTTAATTTCAACAGGAAAATAAAATAGAATCATTTTAACTATGTTCTCTTACGTTTTCAAAAAAGTAAAAGAAAACCATTTTGGCCATCTGAAGAGCTCAAAATTGATTTATGTAAATCTGTTACTAGTTAGGAATTGACTTCAAGTCTAACAAACAAAAAACATATATTGCAAAAAAAATATAATAAAACTAAAAAACCCAAAAAAATTAACGTTTTTTATGTCACAACTTCTTTTGTGCAATCAATTTCTACTGTACCTATCTGTAGCTCAATGCAGCGTTGCTGGTTTTTCGTTTTTCTTTTTTCTACTTTTATTAATATTTTCTGTTGAATTGTGAGACCGATTTTGTAACGTCAAGTGTCAATTTAAAATAGTTCCAATGCGTCTGCGTACAACGATGGAACAACGATAATCGGTTTTAAACCATTTTCAAAATGGCCGCTCAATAGAAATCAATAGAAATGGTTAACATTAAAGATTCTACTGTCCAAAAGATCATTGAAAATCGGGTCCATATCAAAGGTAGAAAGGCACCAAATAAAATTTTTAATGGGCATGATGAGCGTCACATTTAAAAAAAAAAAGAGCAAATCCAAGGCTATCAGCTTTACAACTGGCCTCGGAAGTTAAAACTGACCTGGGTAAACAATGTTGCGTTGAAACAGTTCGTCATGTTTTGCGCCAACATGATTTTAATGGACAAGTTGCACGTAGGAAAACATATATAAACCCGAAAAACAAACTGTGCAGGCTACATTTTGTCAAAGAACATGTTTGCATTTTGTCAGCATTTTGTAATTCATTCTAACATATTGGGTTCAGATGGCATGTCGTATGTTTGGCGGAAACCAAATACAGAACTCAACAAAGAATATCTAAAAGAACAGTAAAGCATGTTGTTAGCAGTGTCATGGTTTGGGCCTGTAAGTCTACTGCTGATACTGGGAATTCAACATTTGTTGAAACAACCATAAACAAGTTTAAGTACCTTTAGATTCTGAAGGACAACTTGTTGGAAAGCGCAAAGAACCTGGGTATAAGATCAGATTTTCGATTTTATCAGGAAAACGATCCAAAGCACAAAACGGGTATTGTGCAAACCTGGCTAATATATAATTGCCCACATTTAATGATATCACCGCCACCACAGTCGAAAATTTCTTGTCAATTTTAGAAATTTGAAGAAATCGCTACTGACGGAGTGGTGCAATTATTCGCCGAGTTTTACCCAAAAACTGATCGCATCTATGCCAAATCGCCTTAAACATGTTGTAGATAATAAAGCCTATCACAACAAATACTAAATCGTGTAATTGCCATTTTTGATTTCAATTTTTAGAAACCCTTACGTGGCTGCATATAATAAGCTGTGATGTAAAAAAACGAGCATTTTTTGTTGATTTAGTTTTAATATATTAAAATGTACATTTTTGCAATAAATTATGTTTGTTTGTTGGACTAACATTTATTATTTTTAAAGTTCCTGTTACTTTTCATTTTATGCACAAAAAAGCTGTGAGCCACTGTATTTTTTATTATTCAAATATTAGCAAAAATTAAAAACAAAAATGAATTATTATTATCCTATTATTTTTTTCAAGTAGTTTTTTCAAAATCTTGTTTCTGAGACTAATCGAGTGAATCCCACAGAATCCTTTGGATTTAACATTAAACCAAAACAACCAAGGCTTCGATCCCTACCACAACTATAGTAGATTAGAGCAATAGAGTATTACAACTAAATACTTTAATAAGTAGTAGTTATTCAAAAAATTGGCTATTTAAATAAAAAGTTCTCATGTTCATCAAAAGCAAATGCATGCATGCATTAAATTAAAAGAAATAAAAATTTTTTGTATTGCCAATAAAATTGCTATAACATTTAGATGCCTTCACTTTTCGTTTGTTTGTTAGTTAATTTTTTTTTTCAAAAAGAAAAATCTGAAAAACCTTAATAAAATGTAATTTCATGTACTGGCCAAAGTACGCGAATAATAGCAACAACCAACAACAAAGAAATACTAATAATATACATTCAGCTAAACATACTAAAAAGTACATACTCGTACATGATATTTTTGGTTAAATTTGGAAGAAAAGAATTAAAAAAAACCCAATGAAATATTGAGGCTGATAGACAGGCTTAGAGGCGGATGGAGGGACGTTTAGTTAGATAGACAGTCAGGCAAACAATATAAAAGATAAACTTTGTAACTAGTACTTACCCCACTGACACAAATGCAAGTGAATAGTAAAACAAAAATGACAGTAGCTGCAACAATTTGATGCAGTTGTAAAAGACGAAGATGTTTTAGTTGCATGATTTTATTTTGTTTCAAAGAAGATGTTGAATGCTTCGTATTGTTATGGTTGTTGTTTTTGCTGTTGCTGATGTTGCTGCTACTATTATTGTGGACCATAATTTGTCTTTAGATTGTAAGTGAAGTGTAAAAGAAGTCTGCAATAGTGGGGCTATTGTTGATGATGACGAAGCTGGGGCTGCTGTTGCTGTTTTATGAATTTTAATGATTGCAGTGATTGTATTGTTTATGCTGCTGCAACACAAGATAAAAAATAAAATTGTTTAAAGATTGATAGATGGTTTGTTTACACGATAATACGGGATTACAATATCAAACAAAAAAGTACGTTCTAAAGTCAAAGTTTTCGAAAGGATTTATTTAGTTGAAAATGCTTAATTTTTCTTGCAACCACTTTGGCGGTTTTTGTTTATACATTCCCACGTTGCAAATATTAAATAAGTCTGCTGCTTTATGTTTCAACCACAAAATGTACAAATAATTCTTTTTTTATCTTTAGATCTTATAAACACCACAAAATCTTTTAAAACTTATTGATTGCTTAATGTTTGCGGTTTGTTGTTTTTTTTTGTCTTCTATTTTTAAAAACTTATAAATGAATGAATTATGAAGTTTTAATATTAGTTTAATAATTTTTGTTGCTTTTTTTTTTTGTTCTTCTAAATATATTATTTGTTATTTACGCACTTTTAACTTTTAACACCTCTTGTTTTAAGTATTATTTTGTTAAAATGAGGGTTTTGTTTGGAGCTATGATGCTCTGTTCAGTGCACGTGTTACTTTGCGTCTGGTTTTAATGCAAAAGCTTAAAAAATCTGCAAACATTTTTATTTTATACCAACTTGAAAAGCAGCTTCTAAGCCAAAACAATGGCTAAATACTTCCACAGACTCATTCATACTCAACATGAATAGAAAAAAAAGATTCAACCAAAACAAAAAAGTCATCATTGTCATCATTATGATCTTCAGAGTGGCAATCAACATCATTATGATCTTCAGAGTGGCAAGCAACATCATTATGATCATTTAACAGTAGCAAAACAAAAAACCGATACAACAACCATATTCATACAAGCACACACAATAATTTATTATTGCAAAGTTTAAGTGTGCAAGTCTAAAACACCAACAACAGCAATGGGGGACCAAAACAACTCATCTTGTTTTGATTGTGCGCCTGCCACCATTACTTTAACGAAAGAGTTGCCAGATAATAGTTTCCCAATTAGGATATGTTCATGTAATTTTTAAGAATGTTCTATATTGTGATTTAAAGCTTTTTCTGCAAAAAAGAAGACACATGTTTATCTATATATTAAATTCATTGTCATGCTAGTGAGCGACCAGTTTTAATTCCAATAACTAAAATGAATCAATATATTGGATCGGCACCAGATGAAGAACAACAAACCCCTTATCATTATAGCTTTTTGGTTGTAATGGGGTCAAATTTTATATTTTGTGGCTTTGAACGAAACTAAGAAATTTATCTTTGTTTCATCTGAATAAAGCACATTTCTTCAATTTTCTGAATGTGGATGTTTCTTAAGGTATTGTCACATACGACAAATATTTACTCAAAAGAGCTTAATCGCATTTTTTTTAGCACACATTTGTTTGACGCTATTTGAACTTACAAGTGATTTGTAAGATCAAACAGCATCAAATAAAATAAAACTAAGTTTGTTTGTGTGACTTGTCCCAAAATAAAACAATTTTTTGTAATAAATAAAATAACAAATCTCTTTCGTCAAATATTTGCCATGTGTGACCGTACCTTTAGTAAAACACAAAGGACTGAAATAGAAAGTGATTCCGAGTCGATTAGTATACCTTAAGGTGTGCTTCAGATAGGGTATACATTCGAATAATGATCATTAGTAATAATTATTAGAAAAATTTAAAAATTACCGTTTTCGAATAATAAACAATTCGATTAATTTTATGAAGAATCGAATAAAACGAATGTTAATTTTTCTTTTCTTTTTTTAACACTATTTTAATTTTATTTACAAAATAAGACATCTTTTTAATAAACATTTATTTATGTACGTGTTTAAATTAAATTATTATTATCTATTATTTAAATATTTGTTTGATGGTGAGGTTTTTGAATTTCAGGAGTCTAAATTATAAGTAGAGTTTTTATTATAAAAGAATTTTAAACATGTTGTAGTAATAAAAAGCCCGAAAAAATACTTTCTGAATGGGACAATCGCAGAAATATAAACTGTGACAGCAACACGATTACTCGATTAAAGATGTTGTCTGTGTCAAGACTATTATTACTCGATACAAAACTGCTAGGAATTGGTAAAATAAACTTAAAAACTTACCTGCACTGGTTGCACTATTTAAACATATATTAGTTCAAAGTTTGGAGGGCTTTTCTTCCGATTACACAAAATTACTAGATGAGAAATTCGTGTAATTTTTAGAAAATATGTAGTAATGAAAAACAATTTACTTGTCAACAAGACAATGCACATATACATACATGTAGATGGTCAAGTATATTTAAGCCATCCCAGCATACCATTCTCCGAAAAAGGAGTCAGAAATAAGTCCAACTAAAGAGCATTTTCGAAGCGCTCCGAAAAAGGAGTCAGAGAAGAGTCCAACTAAAAAGCATTCGGAGCAAAAGAAAAATTTGCTTGTTACTGTCCTGAGTGCTTTGTGCTTTGAACAAAAAAAAACATAGCTGTACTACACAAGAATGATAAAAACAAGATTACACATTCCGCATGTTGTTCAAAATAATACGCCATAATAGACTAACATTTTTTAGACTCCATTTTTGTTAATTTTGTTTATTATAAATTTCAAATTAATTTTTTTTTTCCATTTTTATATATTTTATTTAAATAAATTCCATTTTATTTTTTTTTTACGGTAAATACAATTTATTTATGTTTTTTGTTTAATTTCTAATTTAGTTTATTTGTAAATTAATTCCCTTTTTGTTTAAGTAAAAACAATTAAAAAAAAATAATAAATGTGAACTTTTAATTTTTTGTATTTAAAATTGCAATGCCTTCTTTCTGACATGATGTAAGAGCTCTTTCTGAGCCCAAAAAACCCTCATAAAAGACTCTTTTCTGACATTACCCAAGAGCTCTTTCAGAGCCCAAAAATCCCTCATAAAAGACTATTTTCTGACATTATCTAAGAGCTCTTTCTGATGGACCATTTTCGAATGTAATGACCCTCTTTTCTGAAGGTTTTCGGAGCAATTATGATTCTTTTTTGGGCTCATAAAGAGCATGAACGCTCCGGAAAAGGTGTCAGAGGAACATTTATTTAATGGACACTGGTATGTTTTTTTTTTGTTCTGTGTTGAATATTTTTAATTATTTTGTATTCCAGCTTAAGTTTTTTGTATATAGATTTATTATAATGTGTATTGAAGATCTCTGTATTTAAATTTGAAAGACAAGAGTATAAAAAGTAAATTTCTACATTTATAAGCCAAACAAAAAAAAAAAAAAAAACAAAAAAAAGTTGTCAAATAAATTCCCATTATTTTAACAATCCCACAATCTGGCAACAATTATAACTGAAACTTTTGACATGTCAGTGTTGTTAACAATTGCTGGTATGTATTTTATGCTGCTGTTATTTTTGTTGATACTACTATAACAATTATATTTTTTATGTTTTTAAATATAAAAATTTACTCTGCAACATCATCATCTTTATATTTAGCAAAACTCAGCATTTTAAGCTCTCTATTATAAAATGTTGCTCCTATTTTGTTTTACACTCATTCATTCTCTCTTTTTCTATGCAATTGTAATTGATCTTAATTTGTTGTGAAGGTCATTTGTTAATGGTCTTTAATGGGGGAGTATTTTGTTAGTTGTTGTTGGAGATGAACACTGAAAATGGTCATTATTTAAAGAGGATTACAAACGTTGTGTGAAGTGAAGTGTTTGTAAGATTTGATGTTGTTGATGAATGAGTATAACAATTAATTAAACTGTAGTTCTACTTCTAAAGTAGTAGCAGATGATGGGAGTAATTAATAGTGTGTAAATTTAAGTAACTTACACATGTATAGGTTGTAAATGATAAGTATACAAAACAAAAGACTTAAGAAACATGCTTAAATTTTTGAAGAGGGTAAGAGAAATTTACCATGAAACCTTTTAATAAATCTTTATATTTGGGGAAATCTATTATAGGCAAATAATATTAAAAGGCAAGAACTTTTATTATTTCTTCGCTTTATTGTTAATTATAATTATTTTATAAACATATAAGGGAAATATATATGTATGTTTATGAGTGTGGAGTGGTATAAAACGTGATAAGTATGAATTTTTAGCAAAGACATTTATATTTATATATTTTAATCGTAAGCTAAAATTACTTCATTATTAAGAAAATCTAAATTTTTAACTAACAAACCTCAGTAAAAGTATTAATTTTGTAAGTCGGGCACATTAAATAAATAACGATGCTGTTAAATAATTGATTTAATGATACAGCTTTTCGATAGCTTTAAACGTATATTTTTATTACAATTTGTTTTATATTTATTTTTGCTATTCCAACATCCACCGAACAGAATATTCATACTCTTAGTGACTTAAACCTAGACTTATTATTTAAATCTTAAACAAACTAACAAAAAAACAAAAAACAAAAAACTAAAATATACTTTGATCTATCTATAACACTTGCCACTTGTTTTACACTAGCTTGAGCAGCAGCTAAACATCCATCCACTTGTTAGTTGACGTTGTCCAAACCAAGAACTGCCGTAAAAAATCAAAAAAAAAAAAAATAATAATAAAATAAACTTCATTATCATTGAAAGTGGATCAAATTCTTAAACAAAAGCTTGACACACAACAGCAACATTCATTGACATTTAAAATAAGAAAAACGGTCATTGTAAAATGTGTAGTAAAATAATTGTTAAATAATAATAAAAAAGAACCGAAAAATGTATAGATAATTTATGTCTGTATGTGATTCTAGGTCCTCTAACTTAGAATGACCAGTTTATTTAGACAAAAGCTTATGAATGTATGTTTTAATTGTTAGATTTGGTTTGAATCCAGATTTAGTAAGATTTAGGAATTTTTGTTATAATGAAGTCAACTAATATGGAAGAGTTTTAAGTATGCTAAACTAATGTGCTGATATTAAAGCCAAAACAAAAAATCTCTATACATACTACATGATGTTAGTATATGAGCTAATTCCAAAAAAAAAATATTATTTAGGTTTGGAAAATGTTCGTTTCACAAAACTTCCTCTATTCGAATTAAAGGATTCCAAATCAACAACATATGTACATATTTCCTGAATCTTGCAGTTTCTTTAAATATTTTAAATTATTTAAGAATTTATATTGTTGCTTCAAAATACAGTGTAAGTGTCAAAATAAAGTCAACGCCACATATTGTTATTAGAAAAATTTAATAATACATACTTTTAATACATCTGTTTACTTTATTTTGTCGCGAAAAATCTGTTATTTTTCCGTTAAAATTGAGATATTTTTTTTGTGTTCCTTATTTTTCTAGTTTTTGTTAATGAGTTATATTTTGATTAAGTTACTTATGAATTGTTTTGAATTTGTACTTGTAATATTATTATAGCAGTTAAGCAATTTTTTTAAACAATATTAGGTGTTTGCTTTATATTGACGCTCACAGTAAATGTGATTGCAAATCCGAAAATTGCCGAAAAACGTTTAAAAAATTACAAAAAACTGATAAAAATTACACAGTAGAGTGGCAAAGAAGTTTTTAGTTTACGTTTTGAAGATGCAACCCACAGACTCCTCAAGAACAGTGATGTCGATCTTAAAGTAGGGCACCTCAAACATGCAATAAAACAATATATTTCTATCGTAATTATTTACAATTTTCTACGAATCTACCTGTATCTGCTTTACGAGCATGGCACATAATCATAATATTTAGTTGAACCTCCAAGAATTTGTAACACTTCTTTGCAACTACAATTCATAGAACCGACAAGTTTTGAACATATTTCGGTAGATATGAAATTTCATTCCTTCTTAATTTTTTCCTGACATATCGTTTTTGCTTTTATATATATATTCCGTTATTTGCTTGTTTAGAACTCCCCAAAGTTGTTCAATAGGGTTTAAGTCCGGAGATTGTGACGGCCACTGCCTAACATAGACTTTATTTAAATTTTCAAACTCGTATAACTCGAAACCCATAAGACATATGTGAAGACTTTCAGAAAATATAAAAGCTTAAAAATTTTATGAATAACAAATATCAAATAAATGTCAAAGATGCGCTAGTTTGTGCCCCCACAGCTCGACCCTAAGATTTTGTGGTATCCATCTTTAAAATGTAAACTTTATTTGTTATGACTCCACAAAGGTGTTCAATAGGTCCGGGAATTGTGACGATCGTACCCTAACAAACCAAGATTTAACTAGTTTAGTTTAAGCTTATTATGCTGCATGAATTCTCCTAGAAGAAGATAGTCTCTGGCATAGAACATTTGGTTTCGCAATATTTTTGCGAAAAACACAGCATAAACTTCTCCATATATTCAATAAATTGAACCAAAAGTTAAATAAAAACGACTCGATTTTTGACCGTAAATTCTTTATATTCGAACGAAGGTTTTACCATCAGAAACACACAAATTTATCTTAATTTCATCTGACCAAAGCTAATTTTCTCAATTTTCCCGATGTAGCAAAACACAACATATTTTTAACATTCTGTTAGCTCAATATATGTACCTTTCTCGGACAACGGGCTTTTAATCCAGTTTCCTTAAGTCTATTTATAATTGTTATAATTGTTGGCTAGTGCGACATATACTTATAAATCAATTGTGAGTTCTTCAGATAATTACAATGGGGTTCTTTTACTTTCACCTAATAAACACTGATCAACCGGTGTCGTTGTTTTTTGCTTCATGCGTCTTGTCTCCAGTTTTACTGGTTCTATGAATTGCCTGAAAAATCATTGCTTTCGAACAATCCATCAGTATTGGAGTTTTATTTTTGCTTACGAAGGTTTAAAACAACTAACTTTTCAAATAAAGTTTAAGATCCATTATTACCAATTTTCTTTCCAAAGGCAATTGAAAACACAAGCGATCATAGAAAAATGTTTTTGGTGATTGTAATAATATCTTAAATACAAAATCAAAGAAATCAATCAATGACATTTCCTATTTAAATTTGTCCATAAAAAAATTTAGGCAATTAACTTATCACCATTAAAGAGATTCGTAGACAGCTAATTAGTATAGATTCACCATAAGATCATCATAAGAATTAATAAAGGTATTCGTTTTTAAGTTTTTCACCTTCGCATCGTTGAATATAAAAAGCCGTTTTTATAACTTTTTGCGACACAGTATATAAAGTTTACTTTTTTATTGTTTCTGCAAAAACTAACTTTTCAAAGCAACTAAATTACTCCCATCACAGTACATACTAGACTTTCAATTACTCTTTCTCGAATATATCAAACATAAGTATTTATTTCTTCCCTTCTGTTACTAAATAAAAGTTAATCGCAAAATTTTTAAATCTAAAGACAGCAAAAATAAATACGGTCGCATAAATGTTATAATATTTATGTACTATGAGCCTCAAAAGGGAGTAAACACAACAAATTATTTGATTTTTTTAAGATAATGAAAACCCTAGAATCTATCCATCGAAATTTAAAAGTTTCGTTTTGTTGGATATTTGGTTGAATAATAGATTCGGTTATGAAAAAATTTAAGTTGAACTATAAAGCTTTTCATAATCTTAAAAAAATCAAAAAATTCACTGGTGCTTACACACTTTTCACGCTGTCTGTATGTAGAAAAAAATAAATATGCAGAATTTTATGTGAACAATGCTTTATTTGAAGAAATTATTAAAAAAGCAAAGACACCTCACCTCACATACATTTATAGAAATATTCAAAACAGGATTGGCAAACATGGTACAATTACTTTATTTGATACATTTCAGAGCCATTGGTACTACAACGAATCATTTGGCACAATTTCAACATACTGCTACATCAAAATTTTATATTCCAGTTGAAATAGATAAATATATGATTTAAGTTACCATTTATGAAGTAGTGCAAGTCCAAGAGATGATTTTATTAAATTTCAATAACATTTTGGAACTGACATTCATATATATGATCTTTAAATATTCATTAAAAAGATGGTTATTATAACAAGAAGTGGAAGTCCAAAAACAGCAACAACAACAGAAATTGTAGCCAAAGTGCTACAATAAATAAGTGACCGACGAATAAAAGTACGTGGAATAGCTAATATCATGGGCATCTCAAATGATCGAGTCCATTTAATTTTGCATGAAGAACTACAGATAAAAAAGATGTCTAGGAGATGGGTGCCGCATTTGTTAACAGTCGATCAAAAACGCATAAGAATGAAAATTTCTCAAAATCAACAAATTAAAGTACGAGTTGCTTGATCATCCACCTTATTCTCCTGATTTAGCTCTCAGGGACTTTTACCTGTTCCCAAATCTAGCTGGCAAGCGTTTTACCTCAAATGAAGATACAATTACAGTTGTAAACCACTATTTTGATAAGCGATAACGCTAGATAAGCATTGGACTAAGTGTGTTGAAGTTTCAGGAGTTTGTATTGAAAAATAAAAATATTTTTGAAAAACTAACTATTCTCTTTTTGTGCAAGGCTAAGAACTTTCCGAACCGCCCTCTAAGAGCTATAATTTTTAAATTTACTAAAAGTTTATAAAGCTAATTTTGTATTTTATAAACTTTTTTAAACATTACATTGAAAATTAGATAGAGAATAATAATATGTCATTGCGCCTTTAATTTCTATATTAATTTAAAAGCAATATATCTTATTGCTTGTTCGATCTTAAAAAAGCATCTAAAGAATCTTGATTTAATTTTTCAAATATATCATGCTGACAAAAAAACATCATTCGCAGTCATCGCTTGTGGGCAAAATTGTTAGCAAATTATTGTATTGCTGTTTACATTTCTCACCCTTCGAAACAAATAATTATTCATATAAGTGGCGAATGAGGGTATATATAAGTTTGTTATTCCGTGTGTAACACTGAGAAATACTCATCTGAGACCCAACAAAGTATATATATTCTTGGTCTCTACGAAATTCTAAGTCGATTGAGCCATGTCCGTCTGTCTGTCCGTCTGTGTAAAACACTCTTACGTCCAAAACACACAACAAAGTTTACAAAAAACCGTTTATAATTCTCCTAAGCAGTTTGGTATTGAAAATCAGCAAAATCGGTATAGTAGAACAAGAGTTATGGATCAAAATGCAAAACAACCTCCATAAAAAATTGATATTTTTCAACATAGATCCAAGAATAGATCCATGATTTCTCATAGCCCCCATACAAAAATCTTCCCCAAATATTGCTCAATTATACATAAATGCCTATAAAATTGGAATATCAGTACAAAAATTAGCAGGAATAAGTTTAATGGAAAAAGAAATTGTAAAACGAAATTGGTACAATAAAACCTATTTACAAATGCCACCCATACATGCTATTTTGTGTAAGTAATCCACAGTAAACAATAATTTAATTTAGAGTTATTGTCTTACAAATTTTGCGGACACAAAACACAGCAACTTAAACAAAGCAATCGATTAATTGCGTCAACCGATTGTGATTGCATTATGTGAATAAAAGAGCATGCTTGTAATTATGCTCCTCCCTTTTGGTTTACTACACAAGACAGCATGTAAATAAGCATGAAGTAGATATGTAAGCTATAGAATAAGTTATTGAGTGGATTATAGAAACCACTCAATCTTTAGTTTGTAAGTTCTAGATATAAGAAACAATTTTGGCATAAAGAAATTAATTATTAAACAGAACTGAAAAAGAAAATAAGTGTTTAATTAAAAATAAATAAATAACATCTATTACATTAGTTTGGTCCATGTTTGACCATAGACCCCATATAAAGTCCACTTCCAAAATTAACTTAAATACGTATGAAACTGGTATAAATAATGTTAAACGGTTAAAATTTGACATAAATAATCCTTTTAGATAATTAAATTGTTGTACTAAATTTTATGGTGGTCGGCCCATAGTTGGTCACAGCTCCCATCTAGGGTTGTCAGATATAAAATCGACAAAAAAAGTACAGATATCAAATCGAAGTAAAAACAGCAGTACAAATAAGATAAAAAGTACACTCTTTATTTTAAAAAAAATCATAAAATTCAGTACATAAAAGAAATAATTGATGTAACTAAGAACTAGGAAATTCAGTATTAACAATAACAATTCAATGAAGAAAATAACAAATAATAAAAACAAAACAAAATACGAGATCATATATATTTTTGTGTAATAAAAAATAACTTAAAATTAGTCAGGTGTATTAGATTTTATTTTTAAAAAATAAAATAATTTTTTTCTATTCTATATTAAATGTTTTAATACAACTTGTTTTTTGGCAACTTGAAAAAATTATAAATATTTATCGCTTTTTTGGACTTGGTTAAATATTCCATTTTTACCATCTTCTGAAGTTGCTTCTTTTATACACTAAGCAAAATATTTGCTATCAAATATGAAATTGTTCCTTAAAAAAAACTACAAAATGAAGTACAGAGGCTAAAAAAAGTACATTTGCGTACTTCTTTAGGTCTTATGCAGACAGAAGTACAATTAGTAAAAAAAAGTACGCGTACTATTAAATGCAGTACGTCTGACAAGCCTACTCCTATCTAAGGACTACATCCGAAAAAGCCATTTATCTTTATATATGTATGCCGACTCAAAACGTTGCACAGATCATTTACATATCATCATCCCACAAAATTTTGTGAATTTCTGTTAATTTTTAAATGTATCCCCCATAAAAGCCCTCTTCCAAAAATCACTTTAATACTCATAAATCTCTTATAAATAACGGTACCGATCCAAAATTTTACACGAATCATTTACATACATGGCTAAACTAAACTGCTAGATTTTGAGAATATCGGTTCATATTTGACAATATCCCCTATATAAGATTCACTTCCGAAATTTACGTTAATACTATACCGGATTTAGAAGCTAGCAGTCCATAACTGGCCCAGTTCTACTATGCCACCAATAAATCTTTTGTAAATAAAATTATTGAGATCAAATTCAAACAAAAAAGCCTGACCTTATATCTTATCCTTTTTTTATACTCTGTTTCTTAACTTGTTGTGAATATGGAAAAATGTTCTTTTAATTTTATTAATTGTTAAATTACACTCAAGATTATTATGAAAATCAGACAAACTCTATAAATTACAGTAAGAATCGGTAATTGAAATGATCAAAATAAGATAACATTTCAGAACATTTAAAATAAAAACACATCAGTGAGATACGACCAACAAGTAATATTGTCTTTTAAACAATACTATATATAAAATACTAATAAAATTTGCACTAATAGCGTAGACAGACGACAGCGTTAATTTACATTAAAAGATTTTACCCTGACAGACGACAGTTTTTGCATTTAGTAAACAGCTGTTTGTTTGTAAACAACTAAAGCTATGTGTCCACGATCGTCAGATATTACAACGTTGTCATATCTACCAATTGAAAAATTTTTAGCAAAAGGTAAATTGTCAGTTTACACGACTGTAAGAATGAATTTAGCTGTCAACCGAAATTGTCAGTTCACACGGTTGTCAGATTGTTGTGTGACATTGTCAAATTCGTTTTGCAGCTCTGTGTGTGTGTGTTTAAAATTTTTAAATATTGTCATGGAACAAAAAAGAGCAATTGGAACCATTTTATCTGCACTCTATTAAACAGGATTTATCAAAAAATATGTCGCTATCCATTTTTTATTTTCTTTAATTTAATTCTTTAATTTTCTTCCACTTTTTTGAAAAATTTTATTAATGCGCACTTTAATTTAATTCTTTAATTTTCTTCCACTTTTTTAAAAAATTTTATTAATACACACTTGTTTGTTTATTAATGTATATACAGAGTTGCATTTAGAAATAATTTCTATGGTAATGCTGCCATTGGTAGATACATAAACTTTGCACATATGACAATGAAAAGTGTTTGACAATTGTCTTAAAACAATGGCAATGCCCAAATTGTGTGTTTACACGATTGTTAGATGTGTGACAATATTTTTGTCTTCCAATGTACAGAAAATACTTTTTCTTACAACGTTGGAAGACAAAAATTTTAAGTTTACATGGTTGTTAGACAATTTCTGCACATTTTTCTGACAACGTTGTAATATCTGACGATCGTGACACATAGCTTAAGATTAACAGCTATGCTGTTGGTGAAAAATCAGTATTTATTTGAAAAAAAAAGCTGAAATTACTTTTGCTGAAACTGCTCCATAATGCAAAAATTGTTCATGCACTAGCAACCATCAACCTGAACGTGTTGCTACAAGTGGGGACCGCAGTAGGACACTCTGAAATAAGAGAAAGGCAATTGCGGAAATTTATTTTTATTATTTTAATTTTACAATTGTCTTACAGTCTAATTCATAAAAACTTATCAAGGGTTTATAACAGGCTTATAAAGCAAATATCTATGTTATAAACCTTTGACAAGTTTTATGAATAAGGGGGTTATTCTTCTTTTACAATAGTAAACAATTTGATAACATATGATTGATTGTCGACGATGTTGCCATATTCAAATAGCTAAATGCAGTATAAATTCAGTTTGATTTTGTTCATTTACGTCTAACCTAATGCACAAGTTAATTTGAATTATAACTGCTGATGAAAATTAAGGTGCTATCAGACGAGATGTATTTTACATATGTACTGTCAAATTTTCCATCTGTAAAAGTTGTACACATCGTGTGATACATATGAAACTTTGCATGTGTAAAAAACATGTAGAAATACATATGTAATTTTTTCGATTAGAACACGCTCTATTTTCCTGTGACAAACATAAACAAAACAGCTGGTTTGTTTTGAAACAAAATTGTGTGAAAAAATAAAATTAAAGAAAATGGATAATGAACATGGAAAAGTAAGTATTTCTCGATTTTTAATAAATTAAATTATGTTTATTATATTTATTGCAGTTATATTGGCCAAAAGAAGCAATTCTTGAAATTTATACACGTTGACAGCTTTTGTTTACAGTTATAGACGGAATAGAAAAAAAAAGAATTAGGATATTCTAGTCCAGTGTAGTTTCTGTATTTCTTATTATTCTTAAATTCGGCACAGCCGAATAATGCCTCTAGCTTGTTTTTTATGCAATATTTAAATCCATATCGTTACAGAAATTGTTATGGGGGGCTTTTATACATATATTTCATTCGTTTCGCAATCAATGAAACGAATTTCATTAATTTACTTTAACTCTTCAAATTTCGATTTTTTTTTTCAAAAAATTTTAAAGTTTTGAGTAAATCGTCCCTTTTTCTTGTTTTCTGGTTTCACCAGTTTATCACTTAATATACAATCAATTTTGTATATCACTTCGACAAACGCCTTGACTGTTACTTTAATCGGAATTAAAATGACAACTATATATTTAAGTAAAACAAATTCTTCATCTGTCGTCCGTTGAGCTTTAAAATCAATTAAAGCTTTTTTATAGGAATTTCCAATTCCAAAAACCGTAGGCACATCAAAGAATGCGTACGTGTTTGATAATCCAAAATTAATTTTTATTCGTTCACCTTCATTTCTTCAAAATATTTTTGTAAAATTTTAATTTCTGTTGGTGACTTTGTAAATAGTTTTGTAGTGTTTCTGATCTTTTCAATTAATGATTTAATGGTGAAGCTGTCATTAGAGCTCTTTAACTTTCTCTTATTAAAAATGTTAAAAAAAAAACATTGCTTTATGTTAAGTGAAGATGTTTTGTATTTGTGTAATCCAAAATAATAGATACAAATAATTATACTTCTTTGGATCTTTTACACAAATACTAATTTTCTAGAGATTTGTTAAGTCGGGATTGCATCCCTAGTTTGTGGTTAAGATCAGAATAGGTAAAATTTGCGCTTGCGAAAGAAATTTCATTTATTTCTTTCTTATAAAAATAGTTTTCGCGATTTTTATTTTTAAATTCGTGAAAACAATTTTTATATCAATTTGTATTATTTGTTACTTAGGCGAGCAAGAAAGAAATAAAAAAAAAATTTTTCACACAAACATGGACATATGTATATGTGCATTGTGTAAGATTTTTTCATAGTTTTGTTGCTTTCTTTCTCGGCAGCAAAAAACACATTTGAAACGGTTGTGCGGCCGAAAAGAATTTTTTATTGCGGTCATAAAAAACAAGTGTGGAAGGAAATGATCTACCTAAATACGCATGTAAATATCTAAATCTATTTGTGCTTACTGCAATCCATTAAAAATATTTGTCAGTTCTTTCTTAACATATGAATGAAATTGCACACATACTATATAAACATACATACATGTATATGTACATGTATATGTATGTATGCACGAGTACGTACATATTTTCTAATTGTGTGTCAAAAACGAAAAACAAAATAATTTTTATTTTGCTTCACTTGCTGTATGTAGAAAAATAAAAGTCGCGATTAATTATTTTTAATTCAATTAGCGAAAGAAATAAATTTTGCATTCTTGTATTTAAATTTCTTTCGCGAATTTTATTAAGAAATTTTGCGAATAGAAAAATAAAATTCGAATTAAATTTTATATGTTCTTATAAAGTTGTTAAAAAATCCAAAAAGCTATTGCCATTCCTGGTCCAAAAACAATAATCTGTAAATGTAACTTTTTTTTTCACTGAATAAATCAAAATGGCAGCTAACATCGAACTAACATCAACAAACGATTTTGACAAACCCAGTTATTTTTAAAACGGAAATACAACTACAAAGAACAAATCTTCATTATCTCACTTCTAATACTTATAATGGAACTAACTTTACAAGTTGTTTTCATTAGATACTTATACAAACATCCTATGATGGGCAGAACATCCGTTCAAATGTACAACACATGCATACATTTATACAGTGACCATGAGAATGGGTGGTTTAAAGAGTTAATTTGTTAAATGGATTTTCCTAACTTCTTTGTTAGTTAGTCGAAACACTTTTCCAAATAGAAGTAAGTACCCAGCAAAAGGTGGGTGTAGTAGGTATGACTTTTGTTTCTTAACTTCTTTGCATGTATTATTACAACAAAACAGCTAAAAACAAACAAACAAACAAAAAAACTTACGCAAAAGAAACCAAAATAATTTCACACTTGACGATTTCAGTCAAATCATTGCATTAATTTAATGCAATTTTTTTTTTGTTTTTTTTTTTATTTTTGTTTTGTTAGTTTAGATACAAATACATTTTGCCACAGTTTTTAGTTTTTTTTAGCAGTTTCACATACATATATTGACTGATTTATAAATTAAAAAATGTAAATGAAAGAGAAATCCTCAATGTCTAAGTAGCTTAAGCTAGATTTACACGATTGAAATTTTCTTCAAAATTGCTCTTCAAAATGCTTCAAACTCGTGTAAACAGCAAAATTTCTTCAAAATTTATTTATTTAATAACTATTAATAACTAATAACTATTAAATAAATAAATTTTGAAAAATTTTTGCTGTTTACACGAGTTTGAAGCATTTTGAAGAAAATTTCAATCGTGTAAATCTAGCCTTATGCGAAAATTAAATACTTGTTGCTTTTGTTGCAAACAAAAAACTTAAAAATATTGAATTTTGCCTATTCATGTTTGATAAGGTGTTAAATAGTTCAATCCTCTATATTATTGCTTAATTTTACTCGCATTAAAATGTTTATATACGATTCTATTATAATTAAGTATATTTTTAATTTGTGTCAAATTTTTGTTATACATTTTCCGTCAGTTTTTTTTTTCTCTTTTAAAATAACACTTTTTTTATACCCCTCTAAGTAATGCTAAGGTTGAGGTCATAATTAATGTCTTCTAGTTTTTATAAATTGTTGTTAATGAGCAAAAACCGTTTTAGTTGGTTATAGTTTTTAATTTTTGTTTTATAAAAGTTTTCCCTATTAGCAACTTAATTACAAGGTTATTTTTTTTATAAATTTTTGTTCTGCTTATAGTTTATGTGCCATTTGTCTATGAAAACTTTAGGTGTTCGTTTTAAATATTATTTGTTTTTAATTTTGGACACACCAATTTATCAAATTACTTGTAAGACAAACACTTTGCTTAAATCATCGCTGGAGAATACAAGCAAAAACTAAAAACTAAGATAATGTTAGGCGTTTTTATGATACATCATTCAAAAAATAAACATATGGCTTAAGTATCACTGCATGTATTAAGTTTTTAATTCTATATAATTATAGTATTATAAAATGCTTTATTATTGTTTTTGGCGGTAAAAAGTATACAAAAAACATAATTTTTTTTTTTATTTAAAACAAAAACGCAGTTAATTGTATAATTTTTTTAATTTTCTTTAAAAATATATGACGAAACAAAGTCTAAAAATTGGTGAAAAAGTTTTCTATAGAATACACGTTGAAAAGTTCTATACAGAAAACTAGTGAAAATGTTTGCTACAACACAACACAACGTTAACACAAAGGGACCAATAAATGGACCTACGTGAGCTGTACAACTATGGCTGACTGCTGACCTTCATATAGTAAATCATAAAATTTGGGCAATTAACTTATAACCAGTAAAGAGATTCATAGAAAAGTTATGCGTTTTTTTCCTTATGGCAGTATTGAAAATGAAGAAGCTGTTCTTACCATGTTTTCCAAAACTGTTTAATCATATATAGTTACATTAGTTCCTGAGAAGATGAAAAATTTTTCCACCATACCGTGCTACAATAACTGAAAACAAGTCTAAAGTTACGGTCACACTTTTCAAATATTTGCCGAAAAAGACGTAACCACTAAATAAAATATATTTTTTTTTTTAAACTTCCTTTATTTAGGATATTTATTTAAGAAAAATATTTATTTTTATTTTATTTGATGCTGTTTGATCCTGCAAAACTCTTGTAAGAGTAAACAACGTCAAAAAAATTTGTGCTAAAACAAGTGGCTCCGCTGTTTTAAGTAAGTATTTGCCAAGTGTGACCATACATTAAATCTGATTGAATGATTTTTAGTTAACAATATCAATTACCACAATATGACTGCCGGCTTATATTTAATTTTAGTATAGTGCGTTTCTCGTTTTATTTGGGCTGAATTTTTTCTGGCATCCCACCATGTGTTTATTCTAAGTTATCTCTTGTCAGCTCTCTGAAAATAGTGTTTGAAAATTCTACTTTTAAAAAACCCAAGCGTTATTACGAATACCAGCGAAAAGAGTAATTTTTAAAAGCTTTCGGTTTTGATTTAAAAAAACACATAAAATTGGAAGAAATGTATGAAATATTTTATTGAGTCGTTAGAACAGTCTATGTATGTAATTAAATGTTTAAAGATGATTTATTTTAAATGTTGACCGTGGCCACGCCACAAATTATTCATATGCTGAGTACAATTTTGGCATACTTTCTCCAACATATCAGCCGGAATTTCACGAATAAATTCTGCAATATTAACTTTCAGTGCGTCTACAGTTGCAAGATTGTCCCTATAGATATCAGCGTAAATTTCTTTGTTGTTGTGGCTTGGATCTAACTCAACGAAAAACATAGGAAGTGGCTCTTTACTAATACTGCTTCTAGCATTCATAACAGACCTAACTTGATGGCCATTAAGAATCAGCTCAGCTTTAATATCCTCAATTGATACAGTATAATGAAGACCTTTAATAACAACTCTATAAGACCTTTCGTGTTTAAGTTAATTTTTCTGTACGAGTCTATTGTTTTTACTATTAATCTAACCTGACCTTCCCTTAAAGACTTATAGTTAAAATCGTCAGAAGGAATTACTGTTAAAAGTTTATTTACCTTAAGATTTATATTGTCAATGTTTGGTATATAAATTGCCGGAGGTTTTACTATTTTCTGATGATTTTCTTCTGTTTCTTCATCGTCAATTTCTAGGGCTGCATTCTTGATTTTGGATGACGCTGTCTACGTTGTGATGAATCGATATGCTTTCGCTTTGTTGGCACATTCTGCCAAAACAATTCAGCATCATCCATTTGATTGTTGCATTGGTTTTCGTTTTCTTCACTGTTTTCACTTAAGTTTATCATTTCAGCGCGTACTGTTGTTGTTGTTAAACTTAGGCAAAATAAGTTGTTTGTGCATTGTTAGCACAATAATTGTTTTTTTTTTTAATTTATTGTTTGTTTTTATGATTAAGAATTTTTGAAAGTATGTAATTCACTTGTTATAAGATGTTATTGTTTGGTTTGAGAAAGAAAATAAAAAATGTATTGAATCACGGTCAAATGCTGACTCGATCCTTTAATTATGAGCATGAATTATATCACCTTGATTTATTTCACCAATAAAAAAATCATGCAAAGAAGGGTTACATCAAATGAAGCTTTTTATATAGGAATTTCTAAATTCCAAAAACTGTGGACACACCAAATTGTGCGTTCGAGTTTGGCAATCCAAAATTAATTTAAATTCTTTCATCCCTATTTCTTCAACAAACGTTTTAAAATTTATTTTTTTGTTGATGACTTTGTAAACAGATACTAGATTTTTTTCGGGATTTATTAATCGCCAGATTTTTTAAAACAAATCCAGAGATTCGGCATTTGTCAAATTATGGTGAATGAGATCCATCGGAATTACTACAAACGCAAAAAGAGCTTGCAAATTCATTTAAAAATATCCAGATTATGCTGCCAGACATGAAAGCGTGGGATTCTGTAATGACAACGCTCTTCCAGATGTTGCAAAACTGTTAAAAACTATTTAGTAAGAAGTGGTTGCGAAGTTTAACCTCATCCGACTTATAGACCTTGCCCCTATAAAATTGTATGAGCAGTTTTCATATCATAGCTAATGTCAAAAATAACAAATCTTACGTAAAAACAATTTTAAGTTATTTTAGTTTCAAATTCTTTGTTCAAAACTTTATTCTCGCTGGTTTTTCCTTGTAAGTAGTATATTTAACATTTTTTTACTAAGAGTTTTTTACACCACGATTTACCCATTTCAAACTGGAAAATCAAAGCTGGCATATGTAAACAAAATCTATTAGTTTTACAAGTGGTTATACTGTGGCCATTGATTTATTTTATATTAAATTATTTTAAGATATTGTGTATTCAAAATAAATGAAAAAAGAAAGTTGCTTTTGCATTATTATTTGTATGAAAAATCAGCTAAAATTGCAACAGTAAAAGAAACTTAAGACATCAACATCCCTGAAGATCTACCAACTTTGTTATATAAATATAAACAATAAAAATTGAACTCGAACAAGTGTTTTAATATTTTTATAGTTTTATTAAAACAGATCTCATTGTTCACTTGCCGCGATACATTTGTGAAAATTCTGAAATATTTACAGTGTTTTAATATATAAGGCATTATTATTTGTATGAAAAAATGTATGTATATAACTTATTGGCAACTCAGTTCATTTTTGTCCAGACAAAATATGAAATTAAACTATTTCAAGCTGAAAGTTGTTCGTAAAAAAACTTTTCTCTCTCTCAAAAAGAGAGACGTCAAAATTTATATCAAAAAAATGTTGTCCCAACCATGGTGAAATTATACCAGGTGACAGCATAGCGCCTGCGTAAAATAGCTTAAAAGTTAAAAAAAAACGATATTATATTAAATAGTGTGTTTGTTTTTTAAGTTGTTTTGCTAAAAATTTAGTTTTTTTTTTGTAAGATAAATATTAAGATTCCTCTTTAAAGTGATTTTTTTTTTGCTGCAGAAAAATGCGTTGTTGTTATACAATACCTATTCATACATTAATTTTGAAAAAAAAGAATTTTGCATGTTTTACTTTGCAAAATTACGTATTACTTGTATATTTAAATAAATATTATGCGTAACTTAAAGAAAAATTCTTTGAGAAAATGAAAGAAACAAAAAATCACAAATGTTTTCTGTTTTTATCCATGTTTGTATATTTGTTTTCTGTATTTTATGCCAGATGTTTTTGACAGTAACGAAAGTATTACACAAACAAAAATGCCTGTTGTTCTTGCCTTGTTGTAATTGTTGTAGCAATGCTGTCACCTGGTATTTAATTTCACCATGGTCCCAACAAATATTTTGTTCAGAACGAATGGGTGAATCCACCTTTACAGTAATATTAACTTATTATTAAAATTTAACTACATACGTTCAAATTTTCAAAAATGATAATTTTTTGCCAAAAAGTGGAAAAATACTTTTTTCAGCTTCAGTACCTCCAGAAGTCGAATGCTCAAACGATAAACCACCTCTTTGCGGCGACTATATTTTTAACTGAAAATTGTGATCAGAAACAAAATATATTTATGTACATTTTACAGATCAAATAATGTTCTTTTATTACGATACTCCTTTAAGAAGGAATTCAAACATAAAACAAGCGTTATGTAACCAGAGAAAAGGTCAGTTTTGACTTTTGCAGGTAGACCAACATAAAAACAGTTAGCAGTTTTTGAATTTCTTTTATTTTGTTTAAATGTATATTGAAAAGAACACATGTTGTCAATAGTTCATATTGCATTTCTGCAGTTCTAAACTTTAGTACTTAACACAACCTTCTGATTTTGTCCTGCTCACATTTAAGTCAATCAATATTTTATTTAAATAATGTTACAATTCTTTTCTGATTATTCACATTATTTGGAATATTTTTTTTTTAATTATTTATAGTTAATTTTTTCATTAAACATTTGAATTTGATTATTAATTTTGATATTTTATACTCAAAACCAATGGAATATCCACATGACCAATGATGATCCATGTGAAATATTTCTTTTGTAGTTCCCACTCACATTATAAATTATAAGCAATAAGTAATTGATGGCTTTTTAAATAACAAATTTAACAATAATTTAATTTGACACTGTTTTTGAGTAGCCTGAAGGTTAAATAAACATCCAGTCTGTCCACATTTTATTTTGAAAATCAATAATTACATTTTAATGAGTTTTCTATTAATAGGAAGTTCAAAACGCTAGAAAACAACCACCATTAAAAAAAACAACTAATTTTGTATAACAAAAATTATATGTCTCTATGAACAATTTATTTTTAACTTTTATCTTCATGCAGCTTGAAAATAAATTTTTAAAACTTATCAATCATAAACACTTTGTTTTTGGGATAACTATCATGATTATTGTGTTAAATAACAGTTAATAAAATATGCAAAATATTCCCACGTTAAGTGAAACATAAAAAGTGCACAAAACTAAGCACCAACAACAAATAATTTATCATTATTAACATTGAATAGCATACACACAAATTACAAACACAATTGAAAATTATTTAAGCCAGCAACAAAAACAAATTAAACAATTCATACTAAAAATGTAGAATAACAACAAGTAACAGAAAATGAAATCTAAAATATCAGAATGAAACATTATATGATGCAAAGCGAATACAAACGAATTTGTTACAAACATTTTAACAGACCTCTTGTTGTTGGCCATTTACATTGTACACATTTACTCGTACACAAAGAATTTCTATACCTACAACGTGATCTGATATCAAAACGTCAGTGTCTTCTTCAAATGTTGCTTTGGCAGTTTTTGTTTTGTGTTGAATGTTTTAAATTTAATTCTTTTATTTTTCATTCAAGCATCACTAATAAGTATTAACGAAAATGATGTTTTTAGTCTCAGTTGTTTTGTGTTATTGTTCGTTTTTATTTTTGTGGTGAATCATGGTGTTAACACCACCAGCGCCGCCATCATCATCATCGTCGTACTAACTATTGTAGTGAATCCCCTTACAAACAGTTAAAATAAACTATAGCCAACAATTATCCATGCGTTTAACTTTTGAACTTTGTTAAATTTTATGTATGGATGAATCAAATTGTTTAGAAGCAAAACAAAATAGTTTTTTTTTGATGGGGGGGAGGGGGTTAAAATTAAAAGTAAAACAAGTTTGTTTCTTAAGTCTTTTGTTAATTCTATGGTGGATTTCATTAAAGACTTTAGACACAAACTTTAATTATAAATGAGTTGATGCATTCAGCTCCAGCATATGGAGCAATTTGGTGTCAGAGTAAATAACTGAAATCATTTCGGATTTATTTAATTTTTTTTTATTTCAATTTAACAAAAACTTAGTCATTTTTATACTGTAAGTAAGTATAGGTATTTAACTTCAAACAGTGTTGTAATGATTTCTATTAAAATAAGTATTATTTGTTTTCTATGTGTTGCAAATATTTCAACAATTTCAAACAATATTACTGAAATGTTTTAAAATGTTGAGCTGTGAATTTTTTTTAATTTCATTTAAATCAGTTGATCATATATTTAAACTGGGATACTTTATGTGTGTTATTTCTTATATTTACTAATTAAGTAATGGAAAACTCTTATTTAAAAAAAAAAATTCAAAAGACGACAGTAGCACATGAGCCCTTAGAACATAGGTAGCCAAAACTTCATTTTCTGTGCACAATTGTGCTACAAAAACAATAAAAAAAAAACGCACACCAACGCACAGTGGAAAATTTTAGTCCTTATCGGATCAAAAATCTGTAACTTTTTGTTCTTATAGATAGAGTTCTGAAATTTTGCACAAATAATCTTAAATGTATTTGCTATTATTCTATGAAATATGAGCCAAATTAAACCAGAACTTATTTCAGAATAATGGTAAGGAGTTTATTTTTTGCATATAGAGATGACTTGTACATGTATTTGGTTCAAAACATTCTATTAGGTATAGTGTAACTTTAAATATTTAAATAATACTTCAAAATGTCACGGATTTTCTTCTTAAAAATCGCTATTTTGTGGTTACTTCGTCAGTTTAAACGTATCTTCATCCAAATCTTTTGCAAGTTTGGCAGATGGTTTTCTTATACTTGTTACATATGGATCAGAGGTGTAAAGAAGTCTGTTGAAGACATCTTCGTTAGTGGCTGATCGCGAACATTTTCGAGAGTGATGTAAACGATAATTTTTGTAGTCTTTATTTCGCGACTCTTGTGCGTCTTGCGACAGCTGACCAACACTGCAAAATGCTTTCCCCATGTATCAATATTTTATGGACAGATGATGGCATATGATACCAGTTGTATTTTTTATATACAATCTTTCCATTGCATATTCGCGAAATTTTTTAGGATCTATTATTAAATCAGACGATAAAGCTTGAAGAATGATGTGAAACCTTTTAATTAGCAGATCGCCAAAAATTAAGCTTTTATTATCCACAGCATCAATCATTTAAATCCTGGTTGAAGTGTGATCTAACAGATCTTGTAAAGACTTAACGCTGACATAACTATTTGTTACTTCTACTAAAGCTTTTTTTGCTTCCTGAATTTTATAGTATGGATGAAGAACAGTATATTTTTTTCCATCATAAAATTTCTTAAGTATATGTATTGTGCTTTTGTCAGGTCAAGATCAATAATTAGACTTAACGCCTCTAATTCATTGAAAGATTCACCCTTTTCGGAATCTTCCAGGTTTTTAAGAATCTCCTTCTTTTCAAGTTTAGAAGAAGATATAAGCAGTTCAATAATTTTTGCCTCTTCTAACTCTCCCATCGATCGCAAGCCTTGGATATAAGCGCCATAATTATGTATCTTGGAATCCATTATCTTTACATAGAAATGTATTTTTACGTTTCTTTGATGATTTTGATGATGTTTCATAAGAGTTACAGGATCTTCCTCGATTCGCCATACATTTTGAATGTTTCACTATTGCTGGCAAAGTTCTGCAAAAGTCCCGATTTAACCACTCAACATTTTTTTTTTTCTAAAAATATTTTTAAAGATCTGTTTGATTTCTTCCACTGATTATTAAAACTTGGTATGACAGTTTTTTTAATATTATTTACTATACTTCTTGATAATTTAGTTAGGCTCGAGTTCATTAAATTTAATTTTCATTAAATTATTTTTATGTAAATTCAACAACCCAGGTTCGATCCCCAGTCAAGAAAAATTATATAATTTAATGAAAATTAAATTTAATGAACTCGAGCCTAACTAAATTATCAAGAAGTAAAAATTAACAGTTCGATTATGAAATAATAATTATTCTATATTATTCACTATATATTTTACATTTTCTTCAGAAAGTTGATAATTTTTTTCAACAAAAACGTTAATACTTTGTGTATTTCTCCCACTTTCAATATAATTATCAATTATTTGACGCACTGAACACTTAAAATTATTCATTTTTAATTAATGTAATACTGATTTTTAAAATCTCTTCACAAAAAAATATAACCAAAAAACATATATTAATTGTGACTATTCTTAAACTTTCCATCAATAGCCTACTAGTCAACTTTTTTTATATAATGGAATTTTTATATAATCAATTATCAATTATCTAAATAACTGAGTTTTTTAACATTATTGAATGTAAATTCTTTTTAGGCACGAATATGCAGCTAATATTTTTATAGTATTTTATTAATATATCAAGCTTTAATATTTTTTACATATGAGCGCAGAGCTAAACAGAGCCTTACCGAAGTTTTTACATGCAGCCAAAACAACATTACATCATTCAGGAGCTAAAACTGTATCCACTATTTATAAAATCGCAATCTACATCAAATTACCTTTCCAATAAGGTATATAACTCCTTATATTCAAAATATGCTCTGAAATATGTTTTATTTTTATAGTAATAAATCGTTGCCGTAAAAAGTCCTTATTTCCGAGTATTACTATTGACTAAACATCAAATATT
Source organism: Bellardia bayeri (assembly GCA_950370525.1). Classification (NCBI taxonomy): domain Eukaryota; kingdom Metazoa; phylum Arthropoda; class Insecta; order Diptera; family Calliphoridae; genus Bellardia; species Bellardia bayeri. The sequence goes on from OX493267.1 coordinate 76,542,945, forward strand.
TTCCTCAAATTATTAAGTTCGGGTTCTTAACTTTTCGACAAAAAAAAAAATTATGGTGTAATTCGAACCTTTTCAAAAATGAATTCTGGGCCGGTCTTACTCTATGATTTTCCACTGTGCGGCAGTTTATATAAATCCAAAATTTAAAAATAAGAACACCTTTAATGTACATATATGTAAATAATTTTAAGTGAAAATGCTTTAAATTTTATGATTTTCTTAATTTTTTAAAGTATTTCTTTTCTTTTAGTTTTCATAAACAAAACGTTGCAAAAATAGTTCTAATAAATCTAAATCTTTTAAGCCAGTAGTCTGATTGCTAAATTATGTAGAAAAAAAAATCACAAATTAAACTTTTAACCAAATGTATTTCGTGACCACTATCTTGGAATACAATGTGATCTGTCAACCGCGGACGCCTCTAGTTTGCAAAACTACATAGAGCTCATAAATTGTTTCAAATATGTATGGCTTTCAATGAAAATATTGAAATAAAAAATATTGTTATTGAGTCGCTAAGTTATCCCCTATAACTTAATCAAAGTTTAAATTTTAAAATTTTTACCTGTTCTTATCTGTTTTTCGCAAATATCTTTCTATATCTAATAAACTCCGTAAAAACTCGTATAAAGGATTTTTTCTATATCTAAAATAAATTCGATTTTCTAAAACCTTAATTTTTAATAGTTTTTTTATCTATCAGGTATGGTTAACCTGGTAAAAACTAAAGCAGCGACGAAACATTTAAAAATATCATTATTTGTAATAAACTTTTTTAAATTCGAGATTATAATAATTAATTCAACAACATAAAACTTATAATTTTATTAAATTTGAAGAGGACATGGCAAGAAATATTAAATCTTTGTAGATTTCAAAATGGAAGTTAGAAAAACCGTTCACCCCTATCGCGAATAACAAGTGGAATTTTTGTTCCCATAAAAAAAACTATCAACGCCCTCACTGGGCGTTGTGTAAATGTAAATAAGAAACAGAAATTTAAAATAAATAAATCGCGTAAACAAATGTTTAGAATTGAAGCAATAAGTTTATTAAAGGAGCCAGAAAATAGGCATCAACGAACGGTTCGCCGACGTTTGCTCGATTTATCTAACTTCTTGGAGCTACCCAATGCCTTGTGACTAATTTAAAAAAAAAATTAATTAATGTTTGTATTAGATTTATACAACATTACAGGGTTAATAAAGCCGCTTTTTCATATATACCGGATGTAAAGTAATTTTTTAAAACTTCTTAATGTATGTAACTTCTTAAAACAAAAAATATGAACACGATGAATTCAACTCCCCAGCAAAAATAAAGTGAAAGAAATGAAGGGAATAAGAAAAATATTTTCACGATAAGGGAAATTTTGTTTGAATGTGAAATTTTTCACAAACATCATTCCCCAGTGAATTGTTAAAAAAAATTGGAAAACATTTCATGCGAAATATTATTCACGATTGCAACTTGTGGAAAAGGGAAAGCATTTCGAGGGAAAAAAAATTCCGATAAAGATGGTTGTATTAAGAAAATGAAAACAACATTATCCTAAACATGATAATACTGTTTTGATAAAACAGTTTTCTAGTTATCCGTTGCTTTCAATAACTTGTATACAACTAATAACATACAGCGGTACATTATCATGGACGTTAACCCAATGTATGAACCGTTTTACGTTATTTAAAGTTAACAGTTTACATTTAAAAGGTTGTACATTTCTAAAGAGTGGCATTTACGAAAACCCACTCATACATTCTCTTAACTTTACGTAACATAAATTTTGTTCCCATAACAAAATGCGGGACAATTCCTCTCTTGGATTAAATGAAAAACCCAAAAAAAAAACAGCAACCAAAGATTAAATGCTAAATTGAATGTATTAAAAAAAAGAAGAAAATGTATTACGACAAGGGAACACAACAGTATACAACATACTAATTTAAATGAATGTGTAGGTAACTACGACTGTAATGTAAATATGTGTGTTGCATGGTATGATTGGGAGAATTTGTGTGAATATAATTATGTATAAGTTTGTTTGTTTTGTGTATTGTAATATACAAACATGGATATGTATGTAAAAAATATGTTTGTATACAAAATGTACATATGTACAATGTGTACAATAGTGTGTAAATTTATACCTTTAATTTATGTAAATGTGCAATGAGAATAAATTGTTGTAGGAATAATTTTAAACTTTCGTATTCGTACATACAATACTTAAACAAAAGAATTGATTTGGCGCCTTAAACTATTATGCTATAAATTTTGTAACATTTATTCTGAAAAATATTGCACGTAAATATTTAGGAGCGGAGCTGAGCCGAAGACAAGCAGGAAGAATGCCAACTTAATAAATACAATAATAATCAATGGTCAAACATTTTTCGTCCGGCACTGGCTGGACTAATAATTGAAATTTTTAAGATATAAGATTTAAAAAACTTATTGTTAGTTCGTTTTTAATGAAGATACAATAAATAAATAAAAGTAGAAAAAAAAATTATCAATTATGCAAAATATATTGTTTTTAAGTTGTACTTTTCGTATACTTATCTAATAAAACATATTTTTGAAACCATATTAAGTGTTTTCTTTATATTAAAGCTCACTGTAAATTAATGTTAAGTTCTTTCATTTGTTGGTTTCCTTTTGCTTGTACATATTAAACACTGATCAAAACGTGTCGTTGTTTTGCTTCCTGGTATTCTGTCAATTGCTTGAAAAACTTTGTTTTGGAAAAATTCATGAGTTTTGAAATTTTACTCATACTATTTCCTCGTTTTCGACGCTTTAAAATAATAAATTTTTCAAATAAAATGCAGTGCTTTACAAGTACCATTATTAACTGTTTTGTTGACTAAAGCAGATTGAAAACATAGGCGAACATAGAAAAATAGTGACCATTAAAGATATTCTTAGAAACAATTAATTAAAAAGTAAGAATTAACAAAGCTATTCGTTTTTAAGTTTTTCTTTTGAGAATTAATTATATGCAGAATCCGTTCTTACTACTTTTTCTAACACTGTATATTTCAACTGATTAATTTGTTTTACAAACTAACAAAAAGAACTCCACCAGGTTTTTAAAAAGGCTTCTATAGTATAGCCGAACTTTATGTGAGCAATGTTTTATGACACCAAATTTGGGGATTACTTTAAAAATTGGTTGATGCAGGCCTACCACCAAGACGTAGTTGGCACACAGAAATTTATGTTACATTTAAAATGCGATGCTTGTGTTTCTGTTTATCAACTTTTTGGTATTTCCATATTAGAACGTAGTTTAAACCACCACCAAAAAATTACATTAAAAAGTTACCGTTTTTTTCGAAAATACTTTGTGAACTAAAAACACCATTTCCATTGTGTAACTATACAAGGTGAATGCATTAGCACAGCTAACTGAGTTTGTTTACAATTTACTTATGTCAAATGTAATAGATACTTTTTCAAGTGTTTTTGACAGTAGCACAAACAAAATGCCTGTTGTTTCTATATTGTGTTGTATTTGTTGTCGATTTGCACTCACCTTGTATAGTTACACCATGACCATATCAATCTAATCTGTTTCTATGACTACTAGAAAAACTACAAACATTAACATAAAAATATATTTCTAACAAAAAGTACTTTGCACTCCATGAAAAAAATTAATAAAATACAAATTTGTGTTATAAAATGCAATTAAAATATTTAAAAACTTTATTAGAGGGTCAGGTTGGTTAAATACTTTACATATGTACATATATCACAAATACTTACATACATTAAAAAAGACACTTGAATAATTTGTGTTTTATTTTAAAATCTTCAACAGGAGCAAATCAATCGCATTGCGGGTTTGTCCTGGTCACCAAATCATAAAAAATTAGCGGTTGCCACAGCAGATCGTCATATTTTACTATTTGATGAGTTGGGTGAAAGACGTGATAAATTCTCAACGAAACCGTCAAATCCTGCCAACGGCAAACAGTCGTATGTGATACGTGGTCTAGCATTTAGTCCCGATTCAACAAAATTAGCTGTTGGCCAGAGTGACAACATTGTGTATGTCTATAAATTGGGCGAATCATGGAATGATAAGAAAGTTATTTGTAATAAATTTCCACAATCAACAGCTGTGACAGCGTTAATATGGTTAACGTCTGGTGCCATTATTGCAGGTATGTCTGTAGGTATTTCATCTTTCATTTAACACATTCTACTGAGCGTAACAGATGTTTGCATAAAATACAAAATGATGCAGAAACTGTGCAGTATTTATTAACAAAGTACAGGGTTTAATTATTTATGTTTGTTTTATGAAAAATGCTAATGTGTCAAGTATCAGTAATAAGCATCTAAGTAATACAAAAATTATATTTCATATATGTTTTAATTTAACTGTATTTCCGGTATTAATTTAAAAATATTTAAAAGATATAAAATTGCCATAAATGACATTAAGTTTGAACGAATTTTTGCCAAATATTGTCCTTAACCTTGATGCTGCGAACACGACTGGGAAGTACGACGAATTTCGCGCTACAATTGGTGACAATTCGCTATGTAAATTCGTCGTATGAAGCACAATAACGATAAAAATAATAAATAATTTTTAATAACTTTATATTTTTGTTTTCGTAAAACAGCTAATAGGCAATTGTGACCATATGTATATATAAAATAAACACATTGATAAAAACACAATAGAGTTAACTATTTTGTATATTTATTTTAAATTATATAAAGTAAATAATAAAACAAAATTTAAAGTAAAAATTAACATTATTTACTAAAACATTAAAAACTAAAACGAAATAGGTCACCCCGTATTGCTTGTTCGTCGTTCACCGGCGCGCCGTAGCGTAAACATTAGAAATAGACTATTTCAGAGTTCGCCGCATATGATGTATTCAGCCGACGCCGTTATTTTGTGTATTTTTATATACACAAATTTGTTTTATTTTTAGAGACGAATATTCACGACCAAAAATTCGTCGTTCGTCCCAATTGTGTTCCTAGCATGAAATTACTTTCTCAACTCTTTTAAATACAAACACCACATTTCCTCTGCAGACTTGCATACATTATACACATTTGTAAAAATATGTATGTGTATGTATGTCTATAAGTCTGTCAGTGTTTTAACATCATCAAAAGTCATAATTTTTCCCTGGTGTATGTTGACGTACAGTTAATCATAGAAGAAATGGCGTATCTTTGAACTATCGAAAGTTTTATTAATCAGTCATGTCACAAAGTTTCATACGAAAATCATAATGAGACTGTCAACTTGTTTTGAAACCATTTAAAAAAAATAATGTCAAAATTAAGCAGCTTCATCTCAAAAAAGCTTATTAAAGTAAAGAGTATTTCAACAAGAACTTTGTTTTTAGAAAGGGTATGGTTGACAATTATATATGAAAAATCATGTCGGACAGATGTGTACCAAGACCATGAATACAGATGTCGATTCTTTTATTAAAATGTTCAATTACAAAAGTTGTTGTTATGTTGTTACGGAAACGCTTGCTTTATGACAAAATTTTAACAAAAATCAACAACTAGACATTAACCAGGGCCCGCCCTATTCCGAATTCCGTAAACACGCTTGCATTTATACTAATACTAATACTACAAAGGTGTAGTTTGGCTCGCATGTCATCGTTACATTCAGTGAGTGGTTTCTATGCTGGTCCACATATCCTTACTCCTGTAATATAGGAGCATCAATTTTAATGATTATTCCAGCCACAGTAGCAGTTGATTTTCAGCCGACAAAGCTATGTAATGTGCTCTAATTTTACTCTAATTTTATTTAAAATAATTCGGTGTCTATAATTTATTTTTATAACCGCTTCTTTACTATCGTCGAACAAAAAGTGCCTTTTCGGAAATGCATCATTGCGCTGCATCTGATGCGCACTACATTCGGAAAAGCAACAGTTGGCATCACTGCAAATGTGTAACAGTGCAGCAGCTGATGCGCAAACAACATAAAAACAAGCATCACAATAATGGCTGATGCAATAAATGCTGATGCTCAACTGATTTATATAAGCATCGCAAACTAATGCGCATCAAATGCAGCTCAGTGATGCATTTCCGAAACGGCCCAAACTCACGTCTTACCATTTTATAAGCTTCACTAGTTATAACAGAATTTACAATTTTTGTTACACAGCATAATTAGTTGCAAAATCTTTGCAAATTATTCTTTTCATGTGGAACAAAAATTGCACAGAGAATATAAAAATTTCAAAAACTTTGCAAATTACACTTGTTAATTTCAACTTATCACTTATCGAATTTTATAGTTCTGAGGAACATGAAGTTTTACAAATTGCCCAAAAATCGCAAAAGTCCAAAGTTGATAAGTTGCAGGGTCCAGGTTTTGTCACCCCTCGATTATGTCTCGGGATATTTTTTATAAAATAATGCCTGTAGAAACAATTTCTGCCTGTTATTAGACATCTGATTCTTCATAATTTCAGTTTCTTCTTTTATCTTTTTTTTTAAATATTAATATGTAAATGGGTATCAATTTGAGATTGAGTTATGTAAATAAAGAATTAATAAAAAATAAACATTTAAAATAAATTTTTAACAAAACTTTAAATGTTCCCAATTTGGAACATTATTACCGTGATCAACTGTATGTAGTAATTAATGTAAAAGTACACATTTCAACACATAATAAGGGCAGTGTTAAACAAAAATTATACAACTGTATAATGAAGCCTAATTTTAGTTCATTCTTAGATATTGTACTCGTATGTATGAATTATGAAAAGAAATGATATTTTGAAAATTTTAAATATATTTCCAGCAGATAAATGAAATTAACTACCTTAGCTTCTTAACCCATTTCAGTCCTTAACTGATTATAAATAAATATATTTAGTCAACGGAAAAAATCTGACACCTTTTTTGGAGCGTTAACGCTCTTTATGAGCCCAAAAAACAATCATAATTGCTCCGAAAACCTTCAGAATAGAGGGCCATTACATTCGAAAATGGTCCGTCAAAAAGAGCTTTTAGATAATGTCAGAAAAGAGTCTTTTATGAGGGTTTTTTGGTCTCTGAAAGAGCTCTTAGATAATGTCAGAAGAGTCCGTTATGAGGGTTTTTTTCGGGCTCTGAAAGATCTTTTAGATAATGTCAGAAAAGAGTCTTTTATGAGGGTTTTTTGGGCTCTGAAAGAGCTCTTAGATAATGTCAGTAAAGCGTCTTTTATGAGGTTTTTTGGGCTCTGTTTAATCTTGTTTTAATCATTCTTGTGTGGTACAGCTATGTTGTTTTTTTTTTTTGTTCAAAGCAGAAATAACAACGCTTTTGTACACACATAATTAAGTGGAATTTCTGAGTCATACTGCCTGCCGACTTAGGACAGTAACAAGCTAATTTTTCTTTCGCTCCGAAAATGCTCTTTTGTTGGACTCTTTTCTGAATCCTTTTTCGGAGCGCTCCTAGAATGGTATGCTGGGATTAATCTGCTTATTTATCAGGCATGTTACAGAAATCGATCGGAATGGTTTCAATTCCGTATTCGCAAATCGATCGTTTTTACTTTGCGTTCTCTAGATTCCGATCGATTTTGTTTATTCCCAAAAAAATTTTAAATCTCGTTTTTTAACTTAAATATGGTAACGTTGTATAACCACAACAAAAAATATGATTTTTGTAATAAAAAGTATAACAAAAGCGAACAGAAAGAGCGCTAAACAAAGAAATTTTAAATAAAAGTGAACAAAATTTTTCAAAAATGCCCGAAATTTAAATTGTTGCTGTTTTAAATGAACAAAGACATCAAAACGCAGTTGAAAAGCTACAAAGAAGAAATTTAAGAAATGCATCTGAATGCGTCTTTGATATTTTTAACATTTTATTTAAATATCAATGAGATAACTAAAACAACAATGAAATTATAAAAGTAATTGTTTAATTGTTATTATAAATTAGTAGTATGAGTTTTTTTTTCAGTATAAAATAATAAAAAATAACAATTCCACTTTAGAAATCCGTTTCATTCCGAAAAAAAATTCGTTTTTCGTTTTTTAAAGACTCAATTTACGGAATCAAAACCACTTTCGATCGGAATTGAGTTCTGTGAAATAGCTGTATATTTTAACACATTTTCGGTTATTTTATTTTTTATATTTCCCTTACGCACACAGCTACACTTGCTTAAACACGTACCAATATCTATGAATGTGTCCAAGTACTTAAAATCCTTTGAGAATATTTAATGTAAATACTTATGTCTGTCTATAATTTTTGCTTAGACAAATGCAATCGACAGACAACAAAACCCAAATTATAACTTTTTAAGTATAAAGAAATACAGTTAGGTAAGCTAAATCGTTTTTGGAAAAATTCTCTAAATAAAAATAAGTAATAATTCGGTTGTACCTAATCTAATACACCCATACCTATATATGGGATATTTAAAATTTTTTGAGCACCTGCTGAAACCGACATACTATGGCTCTTATTCCGTTAAGTTTTATGAATTGAAAAAAAAAAAAACGTTGTACAGGGTTTGGATGACTATACTTGAAGGATATGACGTGCAAAGTTTTACGTTCAAAATTCTTCCCCTTAAGAAATCGAAAAATTAAAAAAACGGCTTTAAAATTGCAAGAGTTTTTTCATCCATTCCGTTTTCTTTGTAATAGTTTTTAGCTTTCAGATCCAAAGCAATACAAAATATAGTCACTAGACTTGGAGGATATATTCACAAAAAAAATTGATATCGCTGCTGGGTGAAAAGTTGCAAGTGATTTGAAAGTGAAACGAAAATTTTCCGAATTTTGTAATTTTTGAAGATTTTACATAGCGTTAAAAAAACTGCGTAATTTTATAAAGTTTGAGGTATATCAAGTTGGTGTCAGCGCACTAATAACGTATCACCGAGATCACAAACTTAAAAGAATTTAGTGTATTGCGTGATGTGAGTAACTTCATAAAGGGTACCTCCGAGGCGAAAACGCACTTTCAAATTTTTAAACGCAAAAATTTTATGAACTTTTGAAAATTTTTGCAAAAAAAAAACTTTTTTTTTTTTAAATTTTTTTATATCAAAACATGGCATGGGAACAGGTTTAGGTACCTAAATGGATTCTTCGCGACGAACTAAACTGATAAAGTGCAAAAAAAGAATTTTTTCAAACCGGGCGCGTGCAGCGGCAGTTTTTCCCAAACACTACACACGCAAATCGACATTAATGTGAAACAAAAAAAAAAATTCTAAGTGCCGTAAATTTTTGAAGTTGCCCATATACATATATGTATATCGCACCCTAAACTCAAAATTTTCCAAAACTGACTTTTTTCCATAAATTAATTCAGAGTGCACATCACTATCTACTGAAAAATTTCTTTCTTCTTCTTTAACTGGAAAAATACAGTTATGTCTCTCCTGAAAATTTTAGTATTTTGAGTTGTGAACCTTTTGTATTTAGGGTGCGATATATAATCTATGCATACTTAAAAGAAATTCGTGTAACATTTCACATTATTATATATTATGGCACGATGGTCATAAAATATTTTATTGTATTTTGGCCTTATGGTGAATTTTATATCTCAACAATTTAAAAGTTTTTTAGAAGTGATCCCTATGACCAATTATGGGCCGAACACCATAAGGTTCGTTACTAACGCTTTGTAATTTATCTTTCCGTGAAACTAATACTTGCTGAATTTTGAGTTGATACTGCTTTCCTCAAAGCGTAGACATTTGTGTACATGGGGGCTATGAGAAATCGTGGACTGGTTCTTACCATTTTAAATAGATCTTGTCCCTCTATAATAAAAATAAAGTGTGCAAAATTTCATGATATCTGCATTATATTTGAAGAAAATAGCAAAAAAAAAAATATAGAGACTGTCTGTAACTCGGATCCTACTGGACCGCTTTTGCCCATTTTCAATACCAAACATTTTGGTGAAATAAAGAATATTTAAGAGAAATTTAAGTGCTATAAGTCTTTTTCCGAGGCTTTATCGCGCCTTCAGCAGACGGACAGGTTTGGACCGTCTTAGAATATTATAAGGATCCGGAATATATAGACTTTTTGTTCTACGACCAATATTTCGATGTGTTACAAACGGAATGACAAGCCTAATATATCCTCCATCTTTTTGGAAGTGTGGAAGAAAATATTACAAAATCTGAAAATCTCCTCAATAACAGTATTATATAACAGTATTTTTTTATAGAAAATCTCCTGTATAACTGTATTTTCTAGGGGAAATCTTTTGTATAACTTTATTTTCCATAGAAAATCTTCTGTATAACCGTATTTTCTATAGAAAACCGCCTGTATAAACGTATTTTCTATAGAAAATCTCCTGTATAACAGTATTTTCTATAGAAAATCTTCTTAATTTTCTATAAAAATTCTTCTGTATTTTCTATAGAAAATCTCCTGTATAATAGTATCTTCTTAGAAAATCTTCTTAATTTTCTATAAAAATTCTTCTGTATTTTCTATAGAGAATCTTTATAACAGTATTTTCTACAGAAAACCTTTCCGATTTGAAATTTCGCTTTTAAAGATACTCTTTTTGAAAGATATTTTAAAGAAAACTAAATTTGTATTTCTTCAACAGGACTCGATGATGGCAAAGTTCGTGCACTGCACTGTAAGAATAATAAATCTCAAAGTTTATATAGTGCCGATAGCATCTGCATATCATTAGCGCCCAATACTAAAGGAACCGGATTTCTATCGGGCCACAATGACGGCACCATAATTCGTTATTTTTTGGCCGAAGATGGCAATGAATCATCAGGACGTGTAATACAACATTCAGTACCACCGTTTGCATTGGCCTGGCCGCAAGGTGGTTTTTGTGTAGGTGGCTGTGATCAACGTATAGTGTTTTATGATACAATGGTAAGTACTCTAGAAGAACATATATTCATACAGTTTATATTTTAGAAGTACATAAGAAAATTGTAAATAATGTAAATGTAATGTACATATGTATGTATGAAGTAAGAGATACTCGTAAAAATATTAATGTGTCAGTTTTAATTTTCTTTTTCATTTTTAGGGCAGACAAATACGTACATTTGATTACTCACGTACAGAAGGTGAACGTGAGTTTACTGTCGCTGCTTGTAGTCCCAATGGACAGGCTGTGGCATTTGGTAGTTTCGATCGTGTACGTATATTTAGCTGGAGTCCACGTCTGTCGGCATGGAGCGAGAGTGCTACCAAAGACATTAATTTCTTGTATACGTTGACATGTTTGTTGTGGAGACGTGATGGTGCCAGGTAAGTGATACATCATTGAAATAAATATATCTATGTATATACACTTCATTTACGTTTGTAACATGAAAATTATTGACGTTAACCAATTGAAATAAGTGTAAGATTGACACGCAGCATTTCCTTTGAGCAGTGGTATAGTTCAGAGTATTATTATCGAAATTTAAAGATTTGTTATAATATAGTGTCTAATTTTATGTATAATTTTTATATTGTTTAAGGTTGGCCATGTCCAGCGTTACCGGAGCCGTTATTGTATTCGAATCCGTTTTGAAACGTACAATATGGCAAGATAAATTCGAGCTAATTTTTGTGGCACCCAGCCAATTGTTGGTTCGTTCCATGCAAGAACCCCATGAGCAGATGACCATAGAATCCCAATTGGGCTTGGAAATCGATGATGTACGTATAATGGGTAAAGACAATTATCTAGTGGCTCGCACAGAAGAATCTTTAATAGTTTGTGATTTGACGAGAAATCTGGTTAGCGAAGTACCGTGGACAGCATCGGGCAGGCATGAACGTTTCTATTTTGAAAACCCCACAGTTTGTTTAATATTCAATGTAGGCGAGCTAAGTTTGGTGGAATATGGTGAATCGCAAATTTTGGGTTCTGTGCGCACGGAGTTTGTAAATCCGCATGTTATATCGGTGCGTTTGAATGAACGCGGTAATACCAGGTTGGTAGCATTAGGAATTAATGATGGGATTGCATTTAATACCTTAAATTGTTTTTTATTTTAGAGATAATAAAAAGCTAGCCTTTCTTTTAGACGCCAAGACAATTTGTGTGGTAGATTTATTAAGCCAAATGATTATTGGCCAAGTTAATCATGAGACAAAAATCGATTGGATTGAACTAAGCGAAACTGCTCATAAGTTATTGTTTCGTGATAAGAAAATGCGTTTGATTCTAATCGATATTTATACTGGCAAAAAGCAGACTTTGCTTAACAACATTTTCTTTGTGCAATGGGTGCCACAAAGTGATGTGGTGGTGGCACAAAGTAACAATAATTTGGCCATTTGGTATAACATAGATTTGCCAGAACATTTGACCTTGATGCCGATACGCGGTGAAGTTTTGGAAGTTGTTAGGGAAGGAGTAAGTATAAATATTATTAAGTACTTAAAGCTGTAAACAATTGCTTGAAAACCATTTAAGGGACGCACCACAGTTTGCTCACAAGAAGGACCTACGGAACATTCTTATCAACTAGACGAGGGTCTGGTGGAGTTTGGCACTGCCGTTAATGATAGTGATTTCGGTAGAGCCGTACACTTTCTTGAAACTTTGGGTGACAAACCGGCTGCTAAAGCCATGTGGCATAATTTGGCCATTATAGCTATGGATGATGGTAATTTACGAGTGGCACAACGTTGCTATGCTGCCCTCGGCAATGTTTCAAAAGCATTTTACTTAAATGAAATGATACAGCAAGCCGATAAATATGAAGAAGATACTCTATCGCCAGGTGTTCTGTGTCCCGAAGTACGTGCTAAATTGTCTTTATTGTCCTCGGATCTAAGATCAGCTGAACGAATTTATTTAGAACAGGGAGATATTGAAGCGGCTTTAGAAATGTATAAGAAATTACGTATGTGGGATGATGCTGTAAGCTTGGCGGAGAGAAGGAGTTATATGGGTTTGCAGCAATTAAAAGATGAGCAAATGTCCTTTCTACTTTCAACAGGACAAGAGGAAAAGGCGGGCCAGGTGCTGGAAGAACAAGGAGAGGTGGAGAAGGCTATGACACTTTTTCTAAAAGCCAATAAGCCAGCTAGAGCGGCTAGATTAGCTTTAAAAGTGCCACATCTTATGGATGATCATCCCTTAATGATGAAAGTCACCGAGGGTTTGGTTAATACGGGTAGGTCAATGAATTTATCAGTTTTTTATAATTACTATTTATTAGTAACTCTTTTTAGAACTTTACGAAATGGCTGGGGATATTGCTCATCGCTTGTCGCGACCTGAAGCTGCATTGACTTTATACCGCAAGGGCGGTGCTTATGCCAGAGCTCTAGATTTGGCTCGAAAAATTTCACCTGATGAAGTTACTTCTCTGGAAGAGGAATGGGGGGATTGGTTGGTGGCGCGCAAACAATTAGATGCCTCTATAAATCATTATATTGAAGCAGGAGCTACACAGAAAGCTTTGGATGCTGCAGTTGGCGCCAAACAATGGCGTAAGGCAGTGCAAATTGCTAAGGTATTAGATGAACCGGAGGAAATTCAACGTTATGCCTTGGATTTGTCCAAACATTTAGCCTTTTCCGGTGATATAGATGGCGCTGAGGACTTGTTGGTCAGAGCTAATCTCTTTAAAGAGGCCATAGAACTTTTAAATAGACATGGCAAATGGGAAAGAGCTTATTCTGTGGGAGAAAAGTATCTAAAGTCGGAAGAGATGCGTGATTTATTTGTCAATTTGGCAGCAGGTTTGGAAGAGCAGGGCAAGTACCGTGATGCAGAAAAAGTTCTGTTGGCTGTTAATGAGCCTGACTTGGCTATAGCCATGTATAAGCGTAGAGAGCTTTACGATTCCATGATACGTTTAGTAGAGCGCTATCACAAAGAGTTATTGGAGAACACCCATCAACATTTGGGACGTACTTTAGAGTCTAAGGGAAAGTTCAAGAATGCCGAAGTTCATTATTTGGCGGCAGGTGATTGGAAATCTGTAGTGCATATGTATTGCACTGCGGGACGTTGGGAAGATGGCTATCGGGTGGCAAAACACAAGGGCACTGATGGTGCTAGCAATCAAGTGGCCTATATGTGGGCCAAGTCTATGCCTGTCGAAAGTGCCGTCAGGCTTTTAACGAAATTAGGTTTACTAGATACTGCTGTCGGCTTTGCTTGCGACTCTGGACAATTCGATTTTGCCATGGATCTGTGTCGTTTTGCCGGAAAATCGACCGATGAGGTGCATCTAAAAATTGCCATGTCTCTCGAAGACGAGGGTAAATTTGAACAAGCCGAAACCGAATTTATCAAAGCCAATAAACCCCGTGAAGCTATACTAATGTATACGCATGCTGGTGATTGGAAGGCGGCACTTAATGTGGCTGAAACCCATTTACCTGATGCTGTAACTGAAATTCTGATTAGTCAAGCTAATGCAGCTTTGGAAACACGTAATTTTGCCGATTATGAATCTTTGCTTTTGAGAGCACAACGACCCGATTTGATTATAGAATACTATAAGAATGAAGGCATGTTTGATGAAGCTATAAGAGTAGCTGAAGATCATGTGCCATCTACTCTAAATGATCTGAGACGTTTACAAGCCCAAGAGCAAAGACATAGTGGCAGTGGCCAACAAAATGATTCCAGAACTTATCTGCAAAAAGCTGCTGAATTTGCTAGAAAAGAAGATTTCCGCAAAGCAGCAGAGTGTCTGATGCAAATTGATTCTACAAATGCCGAAGATACGGCTACTATTGAAAGGGCTCTCTTAAGGGCAGCTGAGATTTGTAATCAATTTCTGGAAGGTCAAGATGCCATGGATATTGCCAACCAACTGGCTCCACGTTTACTGCAAATCAAACAAATTGGACCAGCAGCTCAACTATTTCTGGCGGCCGACATGCCCAAAGAAGCGGTTGATGTTTTTATAACAGCCGAACAATGGTCTAAGGCTCGGCGTTTAGCCAAAGAACTCGATCCTGAACTAATGGCTTACGTGGAGTTGCAACAGAAGACTCGTCTGAAAAGTGAAGGCAATGTGGAACAATTGGCCGATATAGGTAAAGTTTGTTATGTTATATAAATGTTATGCTTTCTAACAATGTAAAATGTTCAGATATTGTTAGTGCTTTGGATATGTTGGCTGAACAAGGCCAATGGCAGCGCTGCCTGGATAAAGCCAAACAAATTAGTTCACCGGTTTTACAAAAATATGTAGCTTTATATGCGGCCCAATTAATAAGAGATGGTGATTGTATTTCCGCTTTAGAACTGTACATCAATTACGGAGCTCCTCCCATAGAAGCTAATTTTAACATTTACACACGTATTGCCTTGGATTTCTTTGCCTTGAGAGAAGAACAATTGGTGGATGGTCTATGGAGGAAGTTGAGAGATTTTCTTTATAAGTTATTGCAGGTGATATTGAATATACTTCTACATACAGTGTGTGACACAACAATATTGCCTTTTCATTTTCAAGAAAAATTTGTTTTTTATTCTAACATAAAATTGTAAAAAAAAAGGGAAAAATATTTATTATTTTTTTTTTTTTTAGTTGATAGCAGACATTGTGCAAATTGGGAAAACCCAAAAAATGTAATAATGTCCTTTTTTCAGCTATTGTTGCATTTTATTAATTTGCATCACAAATTGCAGGTCATAAAAGTAATTTGCATTTAGAAATACCAGACAATTGTTAGATTTTTTGTGTTTTTCTTAATTGTTCTTGGAGTTTTTAAATGTTTTTTGTTAAAAGGATAACTGCCTTATTGTGTGCAGGTATGAAGATCTTTGCGTTAAAAAGGCCGGAGGGAAAATAATTTAAAACTAAGTATTATAATACAAAGTTCACGGTTAATTGTAATGGCGGTTCCAATGTGATATGGGTCTGCATTCCTGTAAATGGAGTTGGTAATTTTGTATATACTGATAATATTATGGATCACCATGGATATTAGCCCATTTCTAAAGCAAATCGTAACTCCAGAGCCGAAAATTAATCTACAAAGAAATGTTATTTTTAACATTATAATGACCAGAAATTCAAAATTCTTTATGTTAAAATTTAGCTTTTGTAGAATACCAAAAACTCGCCAACACCACCTCAATGCTCGGACCTGAAACCCATAGAAATTATAGGGTTATATAACTTTTTATCTCGAAAATGTTTAACTCTTTTCCTTTCGGTGTATTTAATACAATTATCTTTACAACCGAGGGCAATAAAGAAAAAATTATTACTACATAATAACAATTGGTATGTATGTATATATTTAGAGAAATAAAAAAAAATTCATGAAAAATTAAAAAAAGAGTAAAACTCAAAAAATTTACAGGAACTAAAAAGCTAAATACTTTTGTAACCTTCAATTTATGCTGCAAATTAATAAAATGCAACAAGAACTAAATAAATAACATTAACATAACAAGTTTGATTTATACAATTTTTTGTATGAATGATTAACAAATTTCTCCTAGAAATGAAAATACATACATACATACATTTAAATTTAACTAAATATTTCATATATTTTAGTCTCTTAAATCCTCGGACTTTTCACAAGCTCCCGTAACCGACAACATGGAACAATACTTACTGATTGCCCACTATTATTGCACTAGAAGTGGTTGTCGTCAGGTACAGTCCCTACAGTCCATAGCAGTTAGAATATCTATAGCACTTTTACGTTATACCGATATAATACCGGTGGATAAAGGTTTTTATGAAGCCGGCATGGATCTACGCAATGCCGGACGCGAAGCAGAAGCCTTTGTTATGCTCAATCACTATTTGGACGTATGCGAAGCCATTGAAGAGGGTTCAGGTAATTTGGTAGACCATAGTGATTTAACATCAACAGATTTTCCCAGTTCTGTGCCATTGCCCGAGGAAATACATTTGAAAAATGATCCAGACCTTCACGAGGAAGTAAGGGAATGGGTGTTGGCTGTCAGTATGGATCAACAAGTGGATCAGGTGAGCGAGTTTTATTTGGTAAAATTTAAAGATATCAATAATTCAATAATATTTCACATTACAGGTTTTGCCTACTGATGACCGAGGCTTATATGAATCCAGTTTGGGTTTAAATGATGTGGCCTGCATTTTAAGTGCTTATCCTATTAAGGGCCGCCAGCCCGTGACTTTTCAGTCCTCCATACGTCAAGCTAATCGTGATGTATGGAGTAAATTTTCTGTGGCTGTTAAATTATCACCCAGCAGTGAAGTGGGTGATATTATACAGTTTACGGAAAAGTGGAATGGCTTGGCAAATTTTGTAATGCATTGAAATAAATACGTTAAAGGTTTTAAATGTTTAAAAACGAATTTTAACGTAAGCAAGAAAATTTGTTAACAATTTAGATATACTATGTACCTATACAAGTTGATTTGATGAACTACAATAAATCATAAACTGCATAAATAAAAATCAAATGTCGTTCGTTGACGCCATCTTTTTAATTTATCTAAGTAAATTTTTTATAATTGTTCGAAGTAATCCAATTTAAGTTTTTAGTGAAAAAAATTGACCAAGGCCACTTTTTTGATACACCTAAAATCGATAAACGCTTACAATTTTTGAATCCTCTTTAAAAATCCTTTTTTAAGTCCTCGAAAAATGGGGAAAAAAATAAAAGTGTTTCAGAAGAAGTTTGAAATTTAAACAGTTTGTAAAAATAAATTAATATTTTTTTGTATGCGCTCTCCACGATAACTGAGGAACTATGTACTTTGAAGGAAAAACAACGTTTGCTATACATACATATGTATGTATGTAAATAATATTTGAAGGCAAAACAACGTTTGCCAGGTCAGCTAGTTAAAAATATATTTTATATAAAACTTACATTTATTTTAAAGTGATCTCTTTTTGATTGTCTACTATGAGGATTAGTATTTATTTATGTTGAGATTAAATACGGATTTATACTATTTACCAGCGTTCAGAACCAGATTCATTCATATGCATTGTACATCCAAAAAATCGAGGTACAAGTCGTTTATCTCATATACATATGTATGTATGTATAGATACCATTTGAGAAAAGTGAACATTTTATTTATAAAGTTTCATTTAAAGAACGTATGGCCAAAATGAATGGGGAAAAGAGTTCAATAGAGAGACCTAATAAAAAGAAAACTGGAACAGATAAAAGTGATCACTAAGTTCTGTCCTTTTGGCACTAGTTCATATATAGTATGTGCTGAAAAAATTTAACTTTCATATATTCACTCAAAATAGAAGAATGTTTTTATATGAAAGTGATCACCGATTTTTGAAGTGGGACCTGTGTAATTTAAACATTTAAAGTACAATGAGTTCTAGATAAGCTCGCTGTGAAGGACGCATTCTTGTTACAAACGTTATTTTTCGCTACGAACAATATATTAATGTATTGGGCTCGATAAACTCACATATTAACGCTAAACATTGACTTTTGAAGAAGCTTCCAACATTACATTGTATCTATTAGCACTTTCCTAGACAAATTCAGAATCATGTCAAGGCAGCAAAAGGTATACAGTGAAATGCAATATGGTTTTACCAATAAATGTATCTGAACTACTACAATCGGACTTGAGTGCCACTCGGCCACTGTCTCATAATGGATCTCTTTTCTCAGTGAGCCTTAATGGCAAGGATTGCAGACAGCTCAAAATTAAGCACTGTGACTGGTTCATTTCAATGAAAAGGCTAGTATGAAGGCATGACTTCAGCCCATTCGCCTTTTAATGAAAGTTGTTTGCCCTCTACACATTCAACTGGAGATTTAACATTAATGTAGTAAATTTAGTTGTTCATTAATATTCCAAATATTAATTAAATCCAAATCTATTAAGAGCATTAAATTCTTGAACTGTTTTACTTCGGAGCTCTCATGATATAGTGCAGCTTTTTAATTGTCCTAATGTTTACAGCTTCAAATATAAACATTTTAAGATATTGGACATTGGCAATAAGTAGGATCACAAAAATCACAATAGTTTAAAAACATTTAAAATACATTAAGGCAGCTGATACTTGAAAAAACGTTTAAAATTCATAATTTAATTATTATAATTTTTAAGGAGTTTCCTTCAGGCTAATTTGGTCATAATTTAATGTTTTTCAGGTGGTTTTACATTATTCATTCCTTTGCTGCGCTATTTTTTTCTTTTTGCGGTATCATCTCTACACAGACAGAATTGCGGCATGCCGCATTTCACCAATCGATCGATATTTCCTTCCGCTTAGTTTTCCTTTCCAGAATCAATAATTAGTTTTCCTTTTCGAAGTCAATAATACAAAATATAATTTTAATCCTAAATATTTACTTCTTTATAGCAGATAGAAAAATGAGTTCTATAGAATATGTTATATTCCATATTACAAATTGCAAATTTGGAGCAGTTAAAGTAAAATGGGCTTTAAGTAAAACTTGCACAGTTTAATTTGAAGAACACCTTGTCTTTATAATAAGGATAACTAATTCACATTAGGGTATATGTAGAAAATTGAATCAACAGATTTGAAATAGAGATGCAACGGTGCCAAACAAACGAAGAATTCAAATTTTGCAATTAAACTTTTCGTTGAGGATGAATCTATTCGCGAAATAGATAATATATGTATGTATTTTAAAACGCCACAAGTATTCAAATGGTTGGCGTCATATTATTTTCTTATTTTTATTCAGTAGTGTTTGAAAATTTATCTTGGAAAGGCTCACACCGCAACGTCTTCACAATATTCAGCTGTATTACGAAAATCAGTGAACTCGTGAAAAACCTGGTCCGACCTATCAATTTGCCGTCTAAAACTTGATATTATGATATTATTTAAAATATTTAAGTTTTAAATAAATAATATTTATTGTATTATTTAAATTAAAATAAAACGAATCACTCTTCATTTGCTGTGTTATTAATCTATGTACATATTAAAATTATCCTGCAGAGAAGAAAAATCTTATAAACTACTGTATATTAAAGATGATTCATAAATAAATCTGTATATAATTAAATGTGTTAATCAGACTTATATCCAGAATAAAAATCGTTTAATTTTCCAATTTTTATAAATAATTTTTATTTTTGTTTTTTGTAATAAAATGTTTGATAATTAGAAATATTTAAATAAATTTATGGTATGTTCTAGGAAGTCGTATCCATGGTGTAACTATACAAGGTGAGTGCAAATCGGCAACAAATACAACACAATACAGAAACAACAGGCATTTTGTTTGTGTAAAATAATGTACTACGAACAGGAACAACTAAATAAAAATATCCAAATATTTAAATAAGACATCAAGTGAACAATGAAATCACACCAGGGGCCAAATTACCGCATTCGATATCGAGTAAAATTGATCGTAATTTTCTTATTTGAGATTATGGCATTCGATATCGAGCAAGAAATTTAGTACATTTTATCATAATTTCGATATCGAAATAATTTTTCGATGCGATAGCTCATTCGATCACGAATGCGGTAATTTGGCCCCAGTTTAAATTGTTCGATTTGCAAGTTTATTTTATTTTAAAGTTAAAATTTGCAACGCGAAAGAACATTTTTTTCAACAAATAGTTCGATCGAAAGTATTCAAATACAACAGCTAAACATATTTCTGAAAAATTATATTTAAAAAAGTGCTGCTTTATAATTCAGTTAGAAAATAAAATTTAATTTTGTTTTTTTTTTACTTTGAAAAACTATAAATTCCCATTAACTTTTTTAGTTGAAATTACTGGATCATGTTTTTCTAAAACTGTACTTTATAAAAGACTTATTTTAAGACAAACATACGTGTTATTTCAAAATTTTTTAACTATTGCAAGATATTGATGAAAAGTGTTGAAAAAAGCAAGACTATCTACATCATGTGTTTTTCGTTCATGCTTTAAAAACACTACCTTTTTTTACCAAATATAAAATAAGTGTGCACCGTTTTTAATATAGAAAAACCTATTAGCCAACATTTAAGAACCAATTTTATAACATACAGTAAACATTGAAACACTGTATGATGATATTATTTATAGTTTTAATATTATTTCATGTTACAGAAACAGCGTAATCGATATAAACATGTTTTTGGAAATCAATTATATATTAATAAATTTTTTTACAAACTTTGACCAAGAGTTAAAAAAGATAATAATTTTGATTATATAATTTAAAACAATAAATGTATATATATAAAGTTAAAAGAGCAGACGATTTTTTTCATTTTGTTGTCAAAAAAAGGTGACTTAAATGTAAATAATATAATTTTACTTTTGTATAAAGTATGTTATTTTTGCTTTTTTATGTTTACACAATTCATAGAATTTTTAAATAAACGTTTTTTCTACTTGTTATTCAATGTATATTAAATAAATCACCAGCCGATGGCAGAGGTGCCAAGCCACCAGTAACATCGGGTAACTGTGTTAAATCAGGTAGATTGGAGAGATGATCACATATTTCCTTTTGTACAGCCAACACTTTTTGCAGTTTCTTTTTATATTCCTGAAAACAAGGAAGCAGACGAAATGTAATAAATTGTTAAATTAAAAAATATCTAAATATTACCTCCAATCGCTTTTCAGCTTGAACCAATAATTCCTTTTGTTCAGCTTGAAAATTTCTTAACATTGATGTCAACTTAGTACGTTCTTCCATTTCAGCTGATAAACGGGAATTGTAGTCATTTAAAAGTTCAACTGCTTCATTCACCTGCAATATATGAAAACATAATTAAAAAAATCTACCAAATATCGAAAATTTCACAATGTATGTATTTGTGCTTTTATTTAAACTTATTTTAAATACACACCACCACTCAACTTTAAAAATCCACTTTAGAACTCACCTGAGTAGCTAGATTTTTGGCTGCATCCTTATCCTCCAATTTAGCCAAACAGCTTATTTCTGATATTTCTGGCGGTAGATTGGCAATACGTTCCCTTACCACAGCATCACTTGAAGCTGAATTTTCTATATTTATTAAAGCCTTGATTAGTTCTTCCGGTTCTGGTGGTTCACCCAATGGCAAGTAGGGACTTTCGTCACCATTACCATTCAGCTCAGACACAACGGCTAATGCGGTGGTATCTTCAGTGGGTGAGACACGTGACCTTTTCGATTTGACTTTGGGCTCATCATGTTTGCGTTTTGCTTCACGCTTCTCCTCCACAACAGTTTCTTTGGTAGCTGAGGTAGCAGCAGTTGGGGTAGTTACTTTCCCATGCTCCCTATTGAGACGATTACGATATTCAGCTATAGCTTTGGGCTCATATACACCACGTTCTTCCCATATTTTGAGTATGCGTCCTAAACTGCCGAAAAGTTTTTCGGATTTGCAACTTTCACCAATATGGGAAAATGCCTTAGGCATTACATTGGCATATTCTTTACCATATTCGGGTCCTTTCTTTTTGCTATTTTGTATAACATCATTGGCCAGATACATAAAGGTTAACTTTTTCGCCTCCGGCACTAAAGAAAACCAAAATACAACAAAAAATCAATATACATACATATATTGTGTTCCCGTTTGTTGATGTTATCAATTTCCGACTTACCATTTTGTAATTCCCTTAACCAAGTTTTCACAATGCTGGCATGATGTTTACGATGGTGTATTAACCACAAGGATAATGTTTGTATGCTTTGTTGACTAGAATTTAGTTCAGCCAACTTCTTTAAAAATGCCACTTCAGTAAAAGCCGACATTGTTATTACCCAGTAATTGTGCTTATTTTTTTTAAACTTTAGGCCTTAAAAAAGGCTATTAGTAAATTTGAATGGTCAATGGATTTTGAATTTTAAGCAAATTAAATGAGTTATTTTTGAAATTTTAATTGCAATTCACTTGCTTCACTGTTTTGTTTTTGGAAAAATCTACTAAAATTGTGAAAATTCGGCTGTCATTTGAACAGCTGGTTGCCAAATATACCTA
Organism: Bellardia bayeri; assembly: GCA_950370525.1. NCBI lineage: Eukaryota > Metazoa > Arthropoda > Insecta > Diptera > Calliphoridae > Bellardia > Bellardia bayeri. The sequence continues at coordinate 76,565,847 of OX493267.1, forward strand.
ATCTAATACAATTCTTTGTAAACACAGAGTTGTTTAATAGAGTGGTGAAGAGTTGTATTTACAAAAAATATTTTATAAAATGTTTAGTGTTATTTTAGAAACAAATCTAGTTTATGGGCGTCAAGAAAAACAAAAAAAAAATTACTTATTACGTATGAAGGTTATTAAGGGAAACAATTCTATTATGACTCCTCCATATTCCTCGAGTTATGGGCCTCTACAGTTTAAACTCAAAATATGTTAAATTGTTTTCTATTTTTTTTTATCGGAATGAAATATTATATTGTTTGATAGCTTTTTAAACTGTCTTTAAAATGAGATATTAAACATTCCAATTTATTAATATGCTTGGTCCCAATACCGAATTTTTGATTATTTATCCGAAGTTTTTTTTAATGTATTTTATATCATATACTACCGTAATTGGTTCGTATCATTACACTAAATTATAGCCAAGTTTTTTAACTTTAATTTAAAATATTATATCACTGCATTACTTTTAAAATCTCGATTTTATAATTAAAAAGAAGTCATATATCTATCATAAAGTAAGTAAAATTTAAAGTGTTGCAAAGGTATTGTATTTAACAAAAAACACCTGAAAATATTTTGAAGCGTTTTTTATTTAATTAAATGGCAGTTAGCTTCGGTTTTGATTAAAATAGTTTTCTTGACTACTGGCTTTCTGTCGGTAGGAAGGATTTTATACTATATAGCAAATCGAGCAATTTATGTGAGTTTTTGTGCTTTATAATTTAAAATAGAACATATATATATTTGTATTATTTTCATTACCTTACTTCCTTAATGCAAAACATCCGGACAGTTTTTCTTCCCACTGTATATTCGAATAAATTGCTCTTCTTGACTGGCTTGCAGAATGGTTTTAAACTATATGGTAAGTCGTATATCTAATTCGCATAAAATAGTTTTCTATATCCGAAATTGAATGAACTATAACTCTGGAACAAGAGCAGCTAATGTGGCCAAATGATACGTTAATGAATTGAAAATAATATGATTACAAAGAAAAGTATACTTTTAATCTGACATACATATTTTGAGTAAACTGACATTTTTCGAAAAACTATCGGGACTAAAATCCAACATTTTGAATTCTTACGATTTAAGATTTATCAAATGACGTATATTAGACAAATCGAAAAAAAATAACAAAAGTAAATCAAAGCCAATATTCAAACTTTGGAGACCCAAATCTCGGGAAACTATACAAACTATACACACAATGTTCAGCATAATGAGATGTAACAAATGACAACGGTCCGGACTGGTGCCCCTAAACTAGACTTTAGCCCAATTGTAATATAATTTTAGTATATTTAAATGAATATAGCTTATCGTAACAAATATGAAAACATAGTCAATCAAGCCCGACCATATAATACCCTACACCAGGTATATGAGCTAATACATTTTTCTACAAAAAGTTAATATTTTTTTTTAATATGGCAGCTATGATTAATTATGGGCGATCTTTTGTGTATATATAAAACATCGTTATATATAACTTATATATAACTTATATAAAACTTTTTTGTGTTTATTGTGTATATATGTATACGACTTGTCTAAGTTAAATTTTATTTTGACACTAAAATTTTTAAAACATTTATAATCGTTTAAGTCGTTTTAAGAAGTGAACTTTATATATGAGTTATTGTCAATTATTGACCGATCCTCACAATACTATTAGGTGTGACTTATTGCCGGAGAGATTCGCATTAAAACATTTTTTAACTACGATCGATGGAAAATTTTTAAAAAATTACATTTTAAGAAACCATTTACACATTTTCACTTTATTTGACTTCGAAAAACTCGAAATATAATCAATTGAAATAATAAAATAATATCTCAAAAAAATAATACAAAAATAAAAAACTGAAAACAACAAACTTTGTTTTCTAAAATTGATAAGAATTGTGTAGAGCGATACTAAAGAGACCAGTTAACAGGAGCCAGCCAGCAATATCTAGCGATCGGAGTTACCTATCTGAATATAAACAATTAGTCGAGCACGAACTCTCTTTACCAACGGTACAATTTCGGTAAATAACGGGCAATTGGAAGTGAAACGTTACGTAGAAAACAAGAAAACGTAAAGATAACTCAAAATAGTAATAAGGAAAAAAACTTGTCTAAAATATTTAACAAATTCATACAAGCAAACACGTATTGAGTACATATAAATATTTCATATTCCTTATCAGTTTCAATAAATTGATGAGTAATTAAAGTCGCCAATTATGAATGTTAAAATAATGATATTAAATCTTGCAGTAATTATATTTGTATAATATCGCACTTGAAGTCCCTTTAACATTCATTAGTGTAATAAAAGAATAAATTAATATTTTTACATTATTTTACATATATACGAGTACATGCATAAAATAAAAATAAAACATAAATTTGGCACCAGTCTCTCAATCACATTAATATCTTGTTTTAAAATATTGGCAAATGTGTAATACAATTAATGTGATTTTAATACTTTAACACTTGTGTTTTAATTAAACATCAATAGAGAAAAAAGCTTTGGCAGAAGTGTATTTTAATTAAAATAATTAAAGTATGATTATATAATTACTAAATATTAAATAAATGAAACAAAAACAATACTTTAGTAGTTGTGTTTTGAAATGAACGGTTTCTTTTGAATTTAACATTTATTTAATTCTTTTATCAGTTTCAATCAATTAAAAAACAAAAAGAAAATTATTAACGAAAGAGTAAAACAATCTATTTGATAATTGACTATTGTCGCATTCGAAAATAATCTCATTTATTTATTTCTTTTTATTTTCAATAAATTAAATAAAATAAAAACAATATTTTAAACTCTTGAAATGATTACAAAATAAATTGTTATTGCTTTTAATCAAAAAAAAAAAAAAAAAAAAGAAAAGAAAAAATCATTTATTTATTAATAACAACAATTTAAACATGCTCTTTATCGGCATAAATGATAATGAAATCAAAATTTATACCTATTCTTTTATTTTGTTTAAGCGCTAATAAAAAGTATAAAAATTAAAAAAAAGAAACATGATAAAACGATAATAAGTGTATGCAACATACAATTGTATATGTATGAACAAATGTGTGTAAAAAACGGAAATTCGAAACCATAAAAATTTTGCAGTGATTTCATATAATGTTATCTTAACAATGTATTTTTGGCAATGTACTAACTAACACACATAATTGAAGGTGTACCTAATTGGCTTTAACTTTTCTTTTTATAAGTATGTAGTTTGTTTTGAATTAGTTTTTTTATGCAGTGCATTTTTGTTTTCAAAGCTTCATAAAAGAAAACTAACAGGAACTTAAAAAAGTTTGTGTCATTTAAAGAAACAAGTAGAGTGCAATATTCGGCTGTGCCGAATCTTAAATACCCTCCACCTAAACGTAATAAGAAATACAAAAACTACACTGGTTATAGGACTAGAATATCCTTATTCTGTATTTTTTATTCAGATTTAGTGCAAATTTAATTATTATTTTATATATTGTTTGAAAGACAATTTTACGACCAACATAATTTATGTTAAATATTTTGAAATTTTGTCTAATTTTCACCATTTTTAATTGATTTAATTACCAATTCTTACCATAATTTACAGAGTTTGTCTGATGTTCATAATAATCTTGAGTGTAATTTAACAAACAGAGTATACAAAAGGGGAACAAGTCGGTTTTAGTGACTTTGCTCAAAAAAAAAAAATATTTTTTTTTAGAAGAGATGCCAGCAAAAAAAAATTTGTTGGCGGTCACGCATATTTTCGAGGGGGCGGGCCGTAAAGTAGGCCTATATCTCGGGAACTACTGGGTGTCTGATAATTAAATAAAAGGTATTAAAAATACCTTTCCAATATCATGATTTTAAAATATGGAGCGAATATGGGTTAAATCCGAAAATAATATTTTTTGACCCGAATTTTTTTTAATATCTTAAAAAAAATTTAAATAAATGTCTACATAAGTGTTATTTTAGTTTATTAATATTAATAACCAAGACATTAAGCTTTAATTAAAGGTATCATATGTGTCTGTAGGTACTATAATCATAGAATTATAAGATCTGAAAAATTAAAAAAACACATTTTTTTCAAAATTTTGTATGCAGGATAGTATTTTTTTCTCTATGGTATACAGATATCGATATTTATTAAACATTTTTGTGGGTTTATTTGTTTTGTGGAAATGGTTCTTATATCGCAGCTATGAAAAATTATGGGCCGATCTTCTTAAATTTTGGAACAGTGATTTTCATGAATATGAGGATATTTTACGTCGAATTTCAACATAATAACGGTATATTTAAGATATATATTAGTATTAACGTGGATTTCGGAAGTGGAGCTTATATGGGGGACATAGTCAAATATGGACCGATATTCTCAAAATCCAGCAGTTTGATGTAGGTATGTATGTAAATGATCCGTGTAAAATTTTGGATTGGTACCCTTATTTATAAGTGATTTTCAGAAGAGGGCTTTAAATGGGGTATACGGTTAAAAATAGACCGAAATTCACAAAATTTTCTGGTATGATTTTTGTATATATGTAAATGATCTGTGCAAAGTTTTAAGTCGGTACCAATATTTATACAATTTATATATAGGGATAAATGTCGTTTTCAGATTTGGTCCTTGTATGGGAGCAATGACCAATTCTGGGCCGACCACCATAAAATTAAGTACAACAATTTATTTGCCTATAAAGATTATTCATGTCAAATTTTAGCCGTTTAACATTATTTATATCTGTTTTATACGTATTTAAGTGAATTTTGGAAGTGGACTTTATATGGAGGCTATGGTCAAACATGGACCGAACTAAAAAAAATTTCGTTTTGCGATTTATTTTTGCATAAAACTTATTTTTACTGAATTTTGTTTTGATATTCCAATTTTATAGGCATTTATGTATAATTGAGCAATATTTCGGGAAGATTTTTGTATGGGGGCTATGAGAAATCATGGACCGATTCATACTATTTTCCGCACACTTTCTTTATTTATCATAAAAATAACGTATACAAAATTTCATGGTATTATCTGCAATATATTTCAAAATATTGCAATAAAATGGACAAAAAATATCAAATTTTTATGGAGCCGCAACCGATTTCGCTGAGGATCCAGAATATATATACTTTATAGGGTCGGAAAATTATATTGTGGAAATTACAAACGGAATGACAAATTTATATGTATATACCCTTCTCATAAAGGTGAAGGGTATAAAAACGTTTATTTCATAAATGTACGTTTTAATATGTACAGTGGAAAGCAAAACTGTCCGGATGTTTTGCATTAAGGAAGGTGCTTCTGGATGCGCTCATGCGGTCTATGACAATAGTATTCTTTTCCATCAGACTGGTATCGGTTGACTTTCATTTCGTTGCTCCAAAAACACTCGTTTCAAGTCACTATCCAATTTTTGTGGATTTTACAGAAATGAAAACGTTTTTATACATTTCAATCGGAAAATGCTGGCTTTTTCTTTTTCACACTGACTACTAAACCAATTCTATTTAAAGCGCGTCTAACCGTCTAGGAGCTGACATTCTAACCAATACTTTTTGTAGCATTTTTCGGGGTCTTGATGTCATTATTATGTGTCAAACGTTCAATCTGCCGGGCATCACCATCAGAAAGCAGTCTTGGTCGACCCCCTTGGTTATTATTGCAAGCTACATTACGCCGCTTTTTTATATCATTTACCGTGGATTTACTTTAATTTAAGTTTTCAGCAATTTTACGGCATGAATAATTATTTTGCAACAAATTTATCACATAGTTTTCAATATCAGTTGGCGTTTTTTTTTTTTTTTTCATTTCTAAAAATCTTTTAATTTTTTATTTAAAAATCAAGTTAATCACTTCACAGGTCAAACAATAATGAACAAATAGAGTAATAAAAACTATCAAGCTTTAACAAACAACGCAGCAAACAAAAAACCAATGGGTCAAATACCGCTACATTTTAACAGATCAATATCGTGATAATATTTATTTCTTGCACTGTGCAAAAGTGTACGAATAGTGATTTTTTTTTATTAATTTCTTTATTTTTTTGAAGCAATTTATGTGAGTTTTTGTGCTTTATAATTTAAAATAGAACATATACCTATATATTTGTATTATTTTCATTACCTTACTTCCTTAATGCAAAACATCCGGACAGTTTTTCTTCCCACTGTATATTAAAACTAAAAAAAAAAAATAAAAAATTCTGTATGGCACTTTAACGAAAATCCCATATAACGTATAGCAAAATGTTGTTTATATAACGAATGCTTAAACAATTGTAAATGTTAAATAAATTTTTAAAATTGTTAATTATATCCAGCTATCAAGATTGGCTTTAAAATTCATTGATCTTTAAAGAATTGTTTGTATCTTCAATGGAATAGAAACTTTATTATTAGTTTCTCCATCAAAGAAAAAAAAAACAAATGTCATTTAATTGAATTACTTTAAAAACCAAAGCCCTGTTTGTAATGGTGGATTTCTTGCAAGTGTTGAGTGGTAATTTATATTCAAAATAAGATACGGCCTAAGAATCAGAGGAGAAGTTATCACCCAGAGTTGATTTCAAGGAGCCCTTAAACAAAATTAAAAAAAATAACTTTTCACAATTGAGATGTTATTCTCAATACGAATGGAACACGTATCTTTACAGATAAAACGTTTGTTCATAATCTAGTACTCCAGGAAGAAAGTTATCAAAGGATAGTGTACTTGTACTTTGCACTAAATGGTAAAAAGAAGTATGTACAAAGTTTCGTTAGAAAGTGTATTAAATCTTTATTAAAATAAATTGAGGATATTTATAAAGGTAGAATTATTTTAGAACCGGAATCCAACACATTAAAGTTTTTATAAATACTTCGAAGAACAATTAGTTAAAACCACAAACGATGAACAAATTTTAACGATAGTTAGTCATGCATCTTAAATTCAAAAATTAAATGTTTTTTAAAACTAAATTGATTTAACAAATATGCCTGACAACACATCGCACAGTGGGGGAATTTGAAAAAAAGGGAAATAAATTTGTAATTTCTAAACGGTATATAAAAATTAAATAAAAATTGATTCGATCGTTATACTATAAGGTTGGTGTTGGTTGGCCGTTACAAACATCAGAACAATACTATGGTGGTGCAGGGTATAAAAACCTGAGGTGTAATATAACAAGTTCTAAGAGGCCAGTTGAAAGATGCGGTCCAAGAAATTAGCTGCTCACCAAAATTATTTGACATTGTTTATTTCACTCATTTCTCACAGACTTTTGTAATATGCTAGATGAATAATTTGGACATACATATTATTGCCTTGTGAGCCTTTTCATGGTGAATGGTGAGACCAAAAACTATTTAACTTTAATTGATTTTCTTTAATATTTTATCAGAAATATAACTGTTTACATCATTAAAAAATAATAAATAAACCAAAGTAATTAATTACTTCCATATAATTGCTTAGTTAAACAAAAATGTTGTTAAATTAAAATATTTATCAGAACATGTGTAGATGCATGTTTGAATGATGTTTTTCTTTTGTAGATAAATTATAGATATTTGTAATTTGTTTGTGTATTTTTAGTGTAATTAAATAAAAATGTTTACCATTTAATATAAATTCTTTTAATTTTGCAATAAAATAAACAATTGATTGCAAGAAATATGAATTCGTTTTTGGAGGACTCTACGGAACGTATCAGTCGTTTAAGCAACGAAAGCCGTCACGATACGCTGATTAATGAGAAGAAATGGGAATGGGGTTTTCTACGGGTAAGTAATATTGATTATTTCTCAATTATTATTATTTATAGCGCGTGTGGGTAGGTATTAGGTATTACTTATTTTAAATCAATAAATGAAAAAGTATTGATAAAATTTAATACGAGGGAAATAATAATACAATCTAAAAGTTTCAAATTTATGGGAGAAATACTGACAATAAATCAAATCATATAGATATTTTAATTGAAATTACTAAATATTGGTCATATAGTATATTAAAGTTTTTTCAAGATTATTGATAGTTATTAAAAAAAAGTTGACAGTCCTCTGATGAATCATTTTATTTGATAGATTCTGAACAAGTTTTTCTTTTTTGGTAGTTAAGATTTTTCTTTAAGATATTTCGTACAAACCGTAAAAATTTTACTAAAAATAGCATATATTTTTCAATTTTACCTTTGCGCTTCGAACTATTTGGTTAAGGGTGCAGTAAAGATTTCTTTTGATTTGGCTAAATATTCTCAAATTGTAATATTGACCATGATTGATATTTCGCTACAACAATGTGTAGCATCTTCAGGGAAACAATAACAAAATTTAAAATTATCTAATAATAAAAATATTTTTCAAAATAACAGTAATTGTCAAAATTTAAATATTAAACAAACAAAAATATGAAAAATATTTTAGTTTTTAGTTTTTGTGTTTTTATAAATTTTTGAAAAATATTTTATTATTATTAATTTTAAATTTTGTTATTGTTTCCCTGAAGATGCTATGCTATGTGTAGCATACATTGTTGTAGCGAAATATCGGAATAAATAAAAAATAAAAATAAAAACAATATTAGACCTTAATCTCGAAAATAAAATATAATTGTTTACCAAACATTTATGATCAACGAATATTATTTGATCAAATTTTTATCCCTGTAGGCCCTATTTTGCCTTCAACAAACCGACGGGCATAGCTATATTGTTTTAGTAATTTATAAGCATCTTGAATATATGTATATTCGTTTGTGAGTTTACGACCAATATTTCTAGTCCCTTAACAAATGAAGAAAGGGAAATTAAATTGTTCAAAATTTGGTTAACACAAAATAAGTTACTTTTAATTAAACGTAGTGTCCGATATATATTTATAGTCTTTGGTTATATAATAAGTTATTTCATCACTGAGTTTTGTTCGAAATTTTAATGCTAGCAACTAGTTTCAAGACGATTAATACCAATAGAAAAAAAAAACTGAAATTATCACCCACTGCTTGCTATTATTTAAGCAAACGTACCTTCATAGGATCTACCAAAAAAAAAAGATTAAAGAACTCGATTAGAATAAAAATTATACAACTATGAAGCTTTTTTTTATTGTAACAACAGTAATTTCTAATCTGACACACCTTTTGTCGATTATCTAAGGTCATTGCGGTGCGTAAAACCGACCGACGAGGGAATGATTAATATTATTTGATATATATTGCTTATTTTCAACTTTGCCCTTTCATATAAACTTTCATAATATTCATTTGAATAACAATTTATTACACTAAAATTATAAATAAATAATAATAATGTCCCTTATACAATTTATCAAATTCCATATCTTAATGATTATTAGAAAAAGTATATATTTCACAGGGATTCTCTGCAGAAGATAAACTTGGTATTGCATTTAATTTGTATAACAAACAAATATTAATATAAACTATAATTACTTTACAGAATCAATGTCGCAACTTAGAATTGGAGCAATTCTATCATTCGTATATGCAACGCTTGCGTGTCAGCTATTTATCGTTATTTATCATTATCGAATTGCTAGTGGTGGCAGTGCACTCAATTATACTGCTGTCAACCATATCAGTAAGTAAATATAATTATTTATGTACTTGTACCTTGTTTACCTTAATTATTATTTAATTAAAAAAATTTCCAGAATTTAAATAATGTGGCCACCGATATATTTGCCTATGTCACATCAGCCCTATTGGTGTGGGCTATTTTGGCCCTTAACTTTCGGGTAGAACTTATAAAACGTTATCCCTGGATAATGTATGTTACCTCTTGGTTAGCTGTTACCATATTAGCAATGACAGACATAGGAGTTTCAGTTTATCATGCTGTCATAAATTTGGATATATTAAGACCTGCTTATGGTTCCTATATACTCTATGCCGTCTATATATTTATGCCTTTGCCCGATAATATGCATGCCTTTATGCTGGGCATGGCTGTAACAGTATCGTATTTGATTGATTATGCATTTGTGACATATCGAAAGTTACCGGATGGTACGAAAACTTTGGATGTCCATAAACTCATAACCGAGGGCATATTTCTATTGAGCATTAACTTTTTGGGCATTTATTTTCGCATGATGAAAGAGATAGCCATACGTACAACATTTTTGGATCGTCGCAAGTATGTGGAAGAAAATTTATTGCTGCGTTATGCCCGAGAAGAAGAGGTTGTCCATAATACAAATATCTAACTAAAATTTTCTCATTTATTTCCATTAATTTAATAGCGAAGTTTATTATTGAGCATAATACCGGCCCATATTGTGAATAAAATAGAACATGATGTTAAATCGCGTTTGGAATATAAAAAGGCCAAAAGACGTGCCTCGCAAAATCATCACTATGGAGCGTAAGTCAACAAGGTAATTCCATTTAGAATGAAGACATTTTTAAAAGCAACTTTTCTTAAAACACATTTTTAGTGAAACCCAAACGAAAATATCACGTTGGCGTCAACCCGAAATCGAGTAAGTTCAGAATAAATAATTTTTAAACCCTATTCCTTTGTTTGTTATTTATAAACATTATTTTAAAGGAAACTTTTTATAGAACCGCATGATGATGTTACCATACTATATGCAGATGTGGTAAATTATACTTATCTAACTACCACTTTGGATGTCAAGACCCTAGTGGAAACTCTGCATGATTTGTTTGTTAAATTCGATACGGCTTCAGAGGCATGTATAAAATAATGCTGAAAACATATTCCAAATTCTATAAACTACTTGTCCTTAATAATTCTAGGAATACAATGTCTTGCGCATAAAATTCTTGGGTGATTGCTATTACTGTGTGTCCGGCGTGTCTATACCCAATGAATACCATGCCAAATGTTGTGTTGATCTGGGTCTACGCATGATCAAGGATATACGTGATGTAAGGTATAAATTAAATAATGTTTTTTTTTTATTTTGAAGTTTTCTATACTGAAATGCCTACATATTTAAAATTCTAATGTTTAGAACGAGGCGTAAATTGAATATAGATATGCGTATTGGTGTTCACACGGGCAGTATATTGTCGGGTGTTTTGGGTGCCTGTAAACTGCAATATGATATTTGGTCCAAAGATGTAGATATTGCTAATCGTTTGGAGCAGACGGGCATGGCTGGCCGAGTGCATGTCAGTGAGGAGACTTTAAAGCAATTGGAGGGTGAATACATGTATGAAGAGGGCACACCACAGGCCAGAACAGATCCAGTTTTAAAAAACTTTGGTATACGTACATTCCTGATCAAACCACCACGAGTAAATATCACTTTTTATGCACAATTTTATACGGGGTTTTCATTATCATTTTTATTCTAGTATGCTTTCTATAATGAACAACGACGTCCCTATTCGGGCGTTAAGCGTCAAATCGAACAACGTTCTAGAACCGATACTTCAACGAACTTTATGCAAAATAATATACAACAATTTAATCAAATACGAACACAAGCTAAATTAGAAATGAGCCGAGAGCTGGACAAAATGCCAATAGGCAGAATACAGTAAGTGTTAATAGTGTAAAATCTGGTGTTTTTTGTTAGAAATTGTTACACTCGCTATTGGTTCTAGATAGCAAACATATCATCTTAGAAACTTTTTTTATTAGTAATTTTTTTTTTTTTTGTTTGAAATTGTTATGCAGGGAACTAACTACTTACTAGACCATGAATACCAAGAGTAAAACTTCGTTACTTTTGTTTGAAATTATCATACTAGGAACTAGTTCCAATTTAAGCTTTACAGAGCAAACTCACCTTTTTATGAACTGTTCTAGAATAAATTCTTTTATCAGTTACAATATTTGGCTATTGTCAAACCGTTACTGTAGTTGTTGCAAATAAAGAGTTCTGTTATGATCTCCAGAAACTCTACCCAAAATACTACTACAACTACTATTGAATTTTCAGAAACCCAAATGCGACAATTTAGCGTTTCTATGGCGAAAGTCAAATCCTTACGAAAAATTAGTAATGAACCCTTACCTCCAGTTTTTTGAGATACAGAACTAACTAACTTGTCAAAACTATTAGCAAGGCGTAATAAATGATTCCCCTTCCCACTTTCGCAAGATATTTTATATGTGTTATTACGTATAACTATTTCTACTACTTGCATATGGTGCTAACAATTTCTATCGTACAGTATAAACTCAAACCCCTACTTTCATCTTATTTATGGTATAAATTTTTGTGAATAGCCGCAATTGTTGAAAACGAATTGACAAAATCAGATCTTCTTGAACACAGCGGCTAGCAGCAGCGATATTTTCCCTTGAACAACCCGGTCCATCACACGTTGGTTGTTGTTGAATAACCCGTTACCATGAATTGTAATCACATATCTAATACAGAATTAAAAGTTTTTTAACTCGTTAAATGAAGTTCTTTCGGAACTAGTTTTTGTATTTTGTTTCACAAACCGGATTCTAGGTGTACCACTATATGATTATGTGGTTCTTCTATATGATTGGTACCATTTATCATTTGAAGTAAATATGTTTATAGTTGTTGTAGTTCAAGTGATTTTGGAATAAGTTACTAAACTTTTAATTTTTTTATCTTTCCGCATAATACATTAACAAAGTAATAACCGTTTTAAACCAGTTTTCGGAACTAAGAACTAATATATAGAACTAATTTAGAATCAAAGAACTGGTTTTTACGAAACTCTCTACAGAACGGGTGTCTAGAAGTAATTGTAATATCACAAATTCAAAGGCACTCATTAAAGAATGCAAAAGTATCTGATTAAGCTTTTGAATGTTCATTAAATCGAAAAAATATTTAACTAAAAATAAGAATTATATCTTTTATTTTTTCCCCAAAGGGTTACAAAATTCTGCTTTGATCGCTCGAAAAGATTGACACAAGACGAAATGGAAGAGCAAAACTTTAGACGCAATATAACCTCAATGTGTCTGTTCTTCAAAGATTGGCGTTGGGAAATGCAATTTTTAAGAGAAGCCGACGATATGTTAAAATACAGTGTCATTATGGGAGTTATTATATTTTTTAGCATCATGGCCATACAATCGATAAATAAAGCGTAAGTATTGCTACTTTTCAATTTGAAAAAGTTCCTAATTCTATGACAAAATTTTAGACAATCGACCAACTTTTGGGCTTCCAATGCCACCTACATAGTGCTAATGGTTATTTGTATATTTTTGACCTGGTTCAAGAAACTATGGATAATGTTTTTCGCTGAGACGGCCCAATCGGAACCGAAAAATAACTTCGTATTGTTTCTATATGATGCCTCCAAGCAGATACAGAGCAGCATAACAGCTCGCATAACAATTTATTTGTTAGTAATTATAATACATTGCTCGGCCACATTTATACAATTGGTAAAATGTTTCTCTTTAATTAAATATATTTTAAATATTTATGTACATACATAACTAAACTTTCAGTTAGATTGTAAAAACTGGCCTATTTATAAGGACGATGATGATGTTGACAAAAACAAAATTTTTCAACATTTTGCCCATGGCCGAGAATGTGAAGTGGGCTTTAATCCCTGGGTAAGTTTTAAATTATTATAAATATACGAGTATGTACTCGTATGTTATGCATTTCATAATTTAAAAAATATATTTTTTGTTTATAAAGGGCATTACCGAAAGCTTGGAATTGACCATATGCATGGTGTTTCTGTTCTCACGCATACCCTTTGTGGTCAAATTTGTTGTGAGTGTTTTAATATCGGGCATTTATGCAATTGTTATATTTGTTAGCTATTCATCGATTTATGAGGCCAGTCCTTCGACAAATGTTGCCTTGCAGGCAGAGTATTCCCATGTCATGGTTATAATTATCACTTTGGTTATATTTCATTTAATGGATCGCCAGACAGAGTTTATATCGAAGGTGGATTATAAGTAAGTTTATTATTTGGGAATTTGTAAAGAATTTTAAACAGAGGTGAATTTTACATCTCGTTTTAGCTGGAAACGTCAATTACAAAGAAAGCAAGAAGACGCAGAAGTTACAAATGCTTCTATAACAGTGTTAATTAAAAATATTTTACCATCTCATGTGGGTAAGTGCTTTTATTATTTCATTATAAGATATCCAAGTTTCAGGACATTGTTTTAATATAGTGCTGTAACGCTTACAATTTTAGTAAAGTCGATCATATTGTTCGATTTCAAATCGCCCCGATCACAGGTTAGAAAAGGAAATAATAAAGTACTATTTTGAAGTACTATTTTTACATATTTAAGACTTCCAGGGAAAAATTGTATTAGTTTTACAACTAGTTCTAGAATACATGCATACAGCCAGAACTCTCTCTTTAAATTGCGATAAATGATTTTTGTTTGAAATTGTGACCTTTAAAACTAATTACTTGCAGAACTATAATACCTTATTTGGAACGGTTGTGGAAGCAGTCTCTTGCAAAGGCTCTTTATGTATCAATATATTTATTTTGTAATTATTATTTGCGGTTTTGTTCACGGCGTAAGTCAAATTGATCTATCCTTGCAGCAGCTCATATTCACTCAAATAATGTGTTGTTTGATTAATATCAAAGATTAAACTAAATTACGAAATTTAATGTACGTCAAATTTTAAATATTTAAATCTTAGCTAACAAATTTCGGTAAATTTTTCCGAATTTTTCCATACAACTACATATTGCATTATTTAAGATGTACGCATTATAATATGTACTTCCATTGTATGTAGTGTGCATCTATTAAATTTTTAGCCATATCAATAAAATTTGAGAAATCTAGCTGAGATAGATTTTCACATAAACGAATGGGAGGTATCACGCCCACTGTTGGTGGTCCACTTATTTTCGTACTAAACTTATTTTATTTTGTATTCCAGAATATACTAATTTTAGCGTATATTTTATGTATACCCACTATTTTAAGTCCGCCAATTTTATGTCACATATTTATATGAATTTCAAAATTGTGCGTACAAAATTTGAGGTCCATAAGTAGAAGTTTCTGAGATATATGACTCTTAATATTTATTTCGTATGTGGGCGTGGCTATGTATGATAAATACATATACGAAGATTATTGTAAATTGGATGAGAATTCAATGATAATAAAATAAGTATTTCAAACTTGCAAATAAAAATGTAGCCAAACGGTTTAGTTTACTGAACTGTAGACAAACAACCAAAGTCTCAGTGAAACCACAATAAATTTTTTTTGAACATATTCAAATAGCAATATCTTTAATAGAAAACATAAAGAATTTCAAAAATGTATCAAAAAATGTGTACTAAAATTAAGCATTTTCTATCAGTTAGTACTGGAGTTCAGAATAGCATATTAATTAGAGTTAAATTTTTGAATAGTGATGTGCATATTTTCAATTTCAATTTAAACTTCAGACTCAGTTAGGCCTGGCATAAAATAAAACTTTTAAGCGTTGCAGTTTAATACCTAATATCACATTATTTTGACCAAAGTCCTGTGAATTCGTAAATAGTAAAAAACCAACTTTCTACTAGGCCTGACCTCATTCCATTTCAAAATTTAAGTTCTATAATAATATCGTAACTTGTTATCATTTTTTCAGCCGATATTTATATATCGAAACAAATGAAAAATGAATTATATTACGAAGAATATGATAATGTGGCTGTCATGTTTGCTTCGATCAAAAATTACGATATTGAAAGTGTGGGTCTAAGGGTGCTTAATGAAATCATCTGTGATTTTGATGAAGTGGTAAGTTTGCATAAATTTAAATTAAAATTAAAACATAATATTAATGTCCAGTAAATTCCCTGCACAGCTCAAACTTTTTGAAGCGGAAGGTATGTTTAAGGTGGAAAAAATCAAAGTGGCTGGTTGGACTTACATGGCTGCTTGTGGCTTAGATTTAGCCCGTTCTGAGCATGTTAATACTCAAACAAATTTTCGCAGTTCTTCCCTATTGCCCAATGGACGCAGAAGTCATTATAATAATAGTTGTAAGTAAAGCATTTGCAATAGAAAATAGAAAAACAAAACGTAAGATTATTGTTTCATAGTCAATTCGCATACTTCAAATGATATAAGACTTGACATGGGACCATCCACCTCAAAAGAGGCCATGGAAAGAACGAAAAAACTGTCCAACCAGTATGAGGGACATAGTAATAATACAAACCAGAAGAGTCGTAAAATCAGTTCACCCCAACAATGTAATGTGGTGCATGTAATGGCGCAATTTGCTTTGCAGCTAATGAAAACCATGCAATCGTTTAATGTAGAGAATCTGCAATGTGAAGATGGTGATTCAGATTATGGAATGTTAAGAATTGGTTAGTACTCGTAATTGTTTTTATTTTATATTATACATATTTTATGTAATTATTATACTTTATTAAATAGGCATTAGTAATGGCTCCATTATGGCTGGCGTGGTTGGTTCATCTAAACCTCACTATGATATTTGGGGCAATTGTGTGAATATGGCTTCACGCATGGACTCCACTGGTATACCCGGCCACATACAAGTCACCGAAGATACGGCGGAAATTTTGCGCACCTTTAATATACAATGCAATTTTCGTGGCATGACTTATGTCAAGGGTCGTGGCGAAATACCTACATATTTTGTGGGCATTGATGAAAATTTAAATTTCATACCAGAAACCACTAGTACAAATGATTTAAAAAAAAAAACAATAATGACTGACTGATTTCATCTGAATATCTATTTTAACAAATAAAAGCATTTTATCCACACATCCTCGCACTCTCGCACAGTCATAAAGAAATTGCACATTATTACAATAAACCCAATTTACACGAAGCAATTCTTTAAGCTAAGCTGATTACCTTTTAGACATCGGCGTGAGGGGAAGATAAGACGAGTTGTGCTAGCAATTCGTGTTACTTTGTTATTTGTATTACATATGTATGTGTATACTCTGAAATAAAAATACCAGCAATTCAAGCAATAAAAACACCGAAGAAATTTCAAGGAATAATTTTATCAATAATTTCAATAAAAATTGCTTTGTGTAATTGGGACTAACTTTTGTAAATAAATAGTTTTTATTTTCTTTTATTTTTGGTTTAAATTTGAACTTAGTTAAATGTCAATTATTTTCTTTTTCCAAATCTTCTAAATAAAAATTTATATTCTTATTTCTTTCCATTTATAAGTACATACATTTAAATATACATAATCACATATATTTACATATATAGAGTAGTATAATTTCATAAACAATTAAGTTTTAATAAATTGGTTCCCAACTATTTTGGATGTTGAAGTATTATATAGTACTCTCCTTGTTTGTTTTTCTTAAAATCAAATTTGCTTACAGTGCTGTTATAGTCCGCTTTTAGTTCTTTGCAGTCTGAAAAGTAAAAGAGAATATATCGTTAGGTTTAGACGGAATGAAGGATAAACCGAAATTTGACTACACATTTTGATAGACTACTTCAAACTACTTCTACACCCAGAGATAAATATATGTATGTTTAATTTTAAAATTCACATGATTATAGCAATAATATAATATATATGTTTGTGACAAGCCTTTTATGATGAAAAATTATGGTTATCATAATCAAAGAGCAATAAACATATTATGATAAAATGCAATTGTATATATTATGGTTGTCATGATCATATACCTATTGCCATAATATTGTTAAAAAACTTATAAATACATTGAAAATATTGTGGTATACATGTACAGCTACTTATATTTTAAAGTTAAAGTTTAACTGCCGTATTCATAAAAAATAAAGTAAAGCTTTAAAGTTAACCACGAATTTATTAGTACGAGTATAGTTAAACATATTTCAAATGTAAATTTTCTACCCACCTCCGAAAAATGGGGGGAATATTAAGTTTGTCATTTCGTATCTAGGAGAATGAAATTTTTCCCAATTATTCTTTGTTAAGCAGCGTTTAGTAGAACCATATTTATATATATACATACATATTTTACAGTTCCTCCTGAGATGTCATCACCGAAGCTTCAACATCACCAGCTGGAGTCTTCCCCGAGGTATGTCAGGAAGAACCTTTGAATATACGAGGAAGACATGCAAAGATACATACAGGATCCACTAGATCAAAACTTTGAACGACATTCACAGAGACGCCATCAGTACCACGGTCGCAGGATACCGAATGAATGTCGTACTTAGAGCTCGCCCACCGCCCATTGCAGAAATCCAAAAACAACTGCAGCGGACAACAAGAGTAGTTCTGGCACAACTGAGATCGGGATGGAGCAATAGGCTTAACGCCTTTTGGTCCCGCATAGACCGTGCCGTCCCTACCCAGCATGTAGCCAGGGTCCTCATGACACCCATTGGTTGCCTGGGCAACCATACTTCACTTCGTCCAATGGATTTATGGACCAACCCAGTAGAAGTAAACCAATTTCTTAGTCTGGACCTCATTGCAGAACCCCCGGATTAAAACTTATTTAGTCTAGCTGTTACAACAACAACAACAACCATATTTATATACTGAACAAATTTCTAACTTATTATTGGAAATTTGTTGGTTTTGTTGTCTCTCAACGAGATCGAACGAGCAAAGAAAACACAAAGGTATTTACATATACGAGTATGTTTATACGTATGTATGTACTCGTATGTATGAATGTAAATACCTTTCGATATATATAATGCAGGTTGCACTTACTTGTGAAGAAAGTGGTAAATTAATAAAACAGGTTGAGCAAATTTGCTACTGTTGCTGTTTGTCACAAAACTGAATACGGCGCACTCTTTCTAGGCACGAAATGTATTTTTTACAGATCCACTATTTTCAAAGTGAATTTTAATTGCAATAATAAAAAGCTTGTTTTTCAGTTTAAATTTGTTAAGCCTTTAAGAACCGCTGTTTCAGTTGCAACCGCGGTTCGCGAACACAAAACTCTACAATTTAGTGAATTGAACAAAGTTGTACATTACTTACTTACCAATATTAAAATCACAAATATTTATATGTTTCAATTGTTTGGGAAATTCTGCATTACATAAAAGTCGTTCGAAAAACATCAGCTTAAAAAGTTTCTCCTTACAATCCGTAAAAACTGTTAATTTCAATTTTATATTTCTTTGCAGAAATGCCAACCAAAATTCAAAATTTGCACTAAACACCAATAAAGGAATTTTCAAATATTCCAAATTTTTCGTTAGCTCTTGGCAAGAATTCTTATTTCCGGCATTGCTTTGGATATCGAAAGAAATGCCAGATGTCCAGCCAATAAAGAGATTTGTTAGGCTGTGGAGTTGTAGCAGTTGTTTTAAGTATGACCAGGATATCGTGGCGTAGAAATCAAAATTTAAAGTGTTTAAATACTTCAACATCTTTAAATCTTCAATTGGTATATAATAGTCTGTCAATAGTAATTTACGTACATTTGGATAAATCAACGGAATATTTCTCAAAATGTTTGAGTTATTTGTGTGGCCGTTTGCTGAAGGTTTGCTTTGAAACCATATAAGCTTGGAAACATTTTCAAAACGGTTGAAAGGGTGTGTTAAAGCAGGCGTTATATCCGCTTTTAAAACTTTACCTACCGTCAGTGTTTCGAGAGTGTTTGAAGTATAACTATAATCGGTAATATTATTCTGATAGTGGGTATTCATGATGTTTAATGACTGTAATTTGCACTCGCTAAAGATGTCTATTAGATTTGAGCCAGTTAAACCCCGACACCAGTTCATGGTTAGTTTTAAAAGATTTGTCAAAACATAAAACTTTTTTATACATAATTTACACTGTTCCAAAGTCAAATCTTGTAATTGAGGACATTTATTTGCTAGTGTATATAGGAAGGCATCATCTATAGCTGAATCCGCAAAGGCATCAATTTTTATGGACAGTTTAGTTAAGTTTTTGAAATGCAGCAAACTTTTAAGCGAGAATTGAAGCCATGGAAGTTGACCATGAAAAAGTCCTATGGACAAATTTTCTATGAAATATGTTTCCAACATATTTTCTTCATTCACATTGGCTACCTCAGGGCTAATATTTAAAACAGCTTTTACGCAAAGTGACTTTAGTTTGGGTATTTTATACAACTGCTGTAATAACTGATACTGGAGTTCAACATCACAACGATTGATAATTGTAAGATCGTTAAGCTCTTGTATTTTTTCAAAAAATCTTATGTTTATATCTCTGCCCATTACAAGCGGTTCTAAAGCAAAATTCTTACAAAATTCCATGTGAACTTTGTTTAATTTTAAACAGTTTTTAGACAATTGAAGTAAGATATCATTATAGATTTGAGTTTTAAAGAAAATAATTGTTGTCAGATTGGCAAAATCAAAAGTTATTGGATTTAAAATTAATTCCACAAATTGCAATTCAAAATGTTGTACATAACTCGAACACAGTGTTAAGAAGCTCTCAAAACTATCGTAATCCATTGAAGTTTCACTTTTGCAATTGCTACACTTCACCATAAGAGTTCCAGGCAATGCGTCTGTTATTTTAATAGATTTACACTTAAATCTCCATATTAATTGTGTTATAGACAGTTCAAATTGTTTGCAAATGTTCGTTAGTTTCAATTGATCATTTAAATTCAAGTACTTGAATATAGATTCTAATGCATCGTAGTTATTAACAATTTTCTCAAAAGAGTCCATTTTATAGTATCATATGTATATTTAAATTTTTCTTTTTTTTCAAGCTAAAGTTTTGTTTGTTTTCCGTTAATTGAATAATAATGTTTAAAGTTTACAATCTTATGAAGAATATTCAAACATCTTTAATTAAAATATAATCTATTTGGCTGAAATTTAAAACAATTATAGCTTGAAAACCACAATTATGAGAATAAAACTTTATTTTCATACAAAAAAAAATGATAAATCAATGATTTTTAAATAACTCAAATAAATTTCTATTTTAATATACAGTGATCGATATTCGTTTATATGCACTTAAAATATTTTAAGATTTTGGTAATTATTTAAGCTTTAGGTATTTTTTACAAAAAATTAAATTTTATTTCAATATTTCGTTACTCTTTGAGTAGCTTCTTCAGGATAAATTTTTTTTTATTTTGAAGAAGCTACTGCTGTGTTCACATTGTGTGTATTTGTCATATAGTCTGAACACCTGCAAACAATATCATGTGTTATTTCTCTGTGTGCAATACATATGACATTTTTCTATTTAGAACGAGTTCTATTTATAAGTGACAAACCATCTGACATCAGCTGTTTTTTAAAATTTTAATAAATATAATTTATACCTAATAGTAAAACAAAAATACAAAAAAAAAACTACACAAATTTATTATTGAAAATGTAGGGAAAAATTGAAAAGGAGTTAACAAAAGTAAGTACATACATGTGCATTTTTTTATTGCAATTTTTATAGTTATTTTTATGTTGTTCCAGTTTGACTGGTGCAAAGAAGCGGTTGATCGCAATGTGGCAGGAGAAGGAATGCTTGTATAACCCACGGAACAAGTTTTACCATTAATGATATGGCTGACAAATTAAAAATTTTCAATTCATCTTTTGACCATAATGAAGTTAAGATAAAGCAGTTAATTTAAAGCATTTGGCAATTGTTATTTGTAATAAATGTAACGCAATATATTTCCAGAATAAAATAACATACTTGCGCGGTTAATATAGCCGGGAAATTGCAAAAGCAAAAGAAAAAAGAAGTGGGGCCGGTGCAGATGATGTGCATGTGCCTTGTGTGTTTTGGTTCAACCAAATGGGTTTCCTGGAAGAATTTATTAAAATTAAAAAAAGGTGCATGTAATCTATATGCAACTATTTTATCAACCTCTCGTTCCATTTTTAAATAAAATTTAATTTTTATATACATACATACAGCAATTAGCTGTTTTAAGATTTTTTTTTATATGTTATGTCAAATGTATTTCACATACCAACATATGAACATGTAAAACTCAAATTTTGACACACACATGAAATTACATATGGGTAGAAAAGTGACATTCCACATGACAAATACACATAATGTGAACACAGCTTAATACAAGAATACAAATATGCATGAAAAAAAAAACAAAGGGAAATAAGAAAATTGGCTACTACTAGTAGTTTGTACCCCTTTTATTCTCTTTTCCCTTCTTAACCAAAAATACCTGCCATGAAGAGTCAGAATTGAAGAGTGTGAAAGCGGACTAAGATATTATAAAAATATTACACAGGTTGTGTTTAACATTATATTTTTTATGATTTCTTATTTAAAAAGTTAAAATTTATCCCCCTTATTCAAAATCGATTATTAAATTTAACAAACAGATTTGCATATAAAAATTTGCGTAATAAACGTTTGTTAAATTTAATAATCGTTTTTGAATAAGGGGGTATGTATTTTGCGACTATATAAACTTGAATTTTTATGTTTTCGTTTAAATAAAAATTTCAAAATATTATAAGAAATAGCGACTTTTTATTTTTCCGATTTTTAAAATTTAAAATGACGATGTTTTTTTTTTATCGGGATTTTGAAGATTTTTTTCGAAATTCATCTGCCAGCCCTGGTTGTTATGATGACAATGGTTCAATTAAAAACCAGTGTATATTGAAACGAATGCGGTACATTATGAATCCATTTCTATTATGTATTTATTATGGTTTCTTATATAGTTATAGGTATTTCAATTCGATGTATTGATATGTTTTAGTAATATCCTCGTGTTTCCAAAAGCTTCTTACTGTATTTGACATTTGTCTCATTCTATATTTATATAATACAATACACTTATATACATACATATGTATTTTGTGTGCAATCACTTTAAATATCACATTTTGTTAAGCTATTAAAAGGGGCAAATAGATACTTATATAGAGTAATAGATAATATATTTTGTGAAATATTTTGAACTCTAAAATATCTGTTCCGAAATACATTTAAAATTGGTTCAGTAATTATTTTTCACAAATATCAGATTTCTTTTAAGAATTATACCTTATTGCAATAACATTTACATATTTGTATAAGGAGCTTCATCTCTAGTGATTGAACAACTTTATTTAATATCCGTTAATATTAAAAATTCTTAATGTAATTTTATATTTTAGCTTTTCACTAGACAAATTTTTAGACTCCTGAAATTCGAAAATTGTTTCATCAAAAAAATCTTTAAATACTATAATAATAATTTAATTTACATATACCTATAACTAACTGTTTAAAAAATATGTATGTCTTATTTTGTAAATAAAATTAAAACGGAATAGTGTCAATTTTTTAATTATAAAATTTTGTAAAATTTTTAAAAAGAAACAATAAATTAACATAAACATATTTATTCGTTTTATTTGAATAATTATTCGTAAGAAATTGTTTATCGGACCGTACTATATTTTCAAAGACGACGAAGGCAGGAACGTTACAGTGAAGAGCGAGTATCACGAAATGGATGAGCTGAACTTGGCTGATATGTGGTTTCAAAAAGACGGTGCCACATACCACACAGCACGTCAAATAATGGACCAATTAAAAGATGAGTTCGGTGAACAGTTTATTTCACGTTTGGTGTCGGTCAATTTGACGTCTTTAGACTATTTGTTGATGGGCTATGCTAAGGCTATGGATATTATAGGAATAAGCCAGCAACGATTGACTCTGGAAGCTAATATTGAAGCGTTTATTTTTGAGATACCGGCCGATATATTGCAGAGAGTATGCCAAAATTGGAGCCAGCGTATGAACCATTTGAGGCGTAGCCGCGGTCAACATTTACATGAAATCATCTTTAATTCAAAACATATTATACACACCGATGTCAGTGAAACCAGAACAAAATTAATCATTTAAATCATTAATAATCTAGACAAGTAATTCTTTATTCTTTAAAAATCTATTTTATACGTATTTCAGACGATTGATTTCCGTTTTTACGAGTCGAGTATTTTTACTCTCTTGGTTGAAATCTGAGCTCCCATATAAGGCCCACTTTCGAAAATCAGTTTTAAGAGCATAACTCTCTTAAAAATTTTGGTATCCAAATATTATTGAACACAAATGTGTTTATATGTATATATACAAATCATTCTGTACAATTTTATGATGATCGGTCTATAATTAGTCGTAGCTCCCATATAAGGACCACTTCCAGAAATCACTTTAACTACCATAAATCTTTCATATATACAGAAATTATGACATCTAATTTTATAATGGTCGGTCCATAATTAGTCGAAACTCCCATATAAGACTCTCCTCTGTAATTCACTTTAACCTCCATAAATCTTTTAAAAATATTAATATCGAGAAAAAGTATAACATATACATATAATATTTATATTCACAGAAGTCATGGCACTAAATTTTTGGATGATCGCTCCAAAATAGGTCATATCTCCCATAGAGCGCCCATTTCTGAAAACTGTTTTATACATATACTGTGTGTAGGGTATTATATGGTCGGGCATGACCGACTATACTTTCTTACTTGTTTTTATTTGTTTACATTTTGTCACTTAAATATCTATGGTGAACTCTCACAAGCATGTTAAATTCAAACAGCACAATTAAGATTGAAGAGAGTAGTATATATATAAATATTACTCTCAGTTGCGTCTCTAATTGTACCCTATGCCCAGCGCTGTCAGAAGTAAGATTTTACCTTATTTTTTAAGATTTTTTAACCGAAAAAAGATTTTAAGATTTGTTCCCCAAAAAAAGAAGATTTTTTGTTTTGTCTAGACGAAGGTTAGGTTCTATTAAAAAAATCTTCTTTGTTCTCATTTGAAAAATTTTAAACTAATCGATCTCAAAAAATGTACAATTTACTATAAGAAAATGAATTTTTGTTGTTATTTTTTTGGTTAGTGTTAAATAAAATATGAATTGATTTTATTATTTATAATAAAAAAAAGTACTTATTTCCAAAAATAAGATTTTTTCCTCAAAAATAAGACTTTTTTTTGTCGAAATTAAGATTTTTTGCTGAAAATTTCTGGCAGCCCTGCCTATGCCCTATAATATATGTACCCTATAAATACACAATATGAGTAAGCAAGTGATAGAATAATTAGAATAAAATATAAAACAAAATTCATTGCATTAAGAAAATGTCTCGTAATAACTTGTGTATTTCACCAGCAACGGAAAAATGTTTTACAAACATCGAATTGGTCTCGAATATTTGCAAGTTTTTAAACTACGAACAACAATTTCAATTGTCAAATGTCTCCAGAGAATTACAACAAATAATTGCGAATTATGTATGGAATTCGAAATTTAAAGAAGTGGAAATATCAATATTTCATACAACTACAGATGTCTTAGTATCGGATCAAATTTATAAACAAGCAAGTATTTTGTCTCATGATGTCAGAAAACATGAAGTAATACGCAAAAAAAGTGAATTTTTTAAAACTAATGAAATTGGAATTTTCTTAAACTTTAACTCACATAATATTAAGAAACTGCAATTAATAGCAAGAGATAAAAAGGAAAGTGTTCAAGTTAAATTTCCTTTAAAAGATCTAAAAAATCTTTCCTATATAAGTTATGTGCACATCACATTGTCGACTGAGGACCTAAAAACAGTGGCCAATAATTGTTTGAAACTAGAAACATTAATTTTGTGTAATTGCTTTAATCCAGAGAATAAAGCATTGGTACTAGATAATGACATCGATATTCAGATTATAAATAACATGTTAAACTTAAAGAACTTAATTATAAATCACATGTACAGGGGAAATGACTCACAATATCTGTATAGCATTTCCAATATTCAAGATATTTTAAATCGAACGAAATTGCAGCGTCTTAACATAAATGTTTTAATTCTCCCTCAGAGCAAAACTCATGAAAATGAGTTGAATTTGGAGAAATCAAAGTGTTGTACACATTTACAAATTGGCTGTTTTAAGGAAAATTTCGATTACTTACACTTTCAAACACACACCATAAAGAAATTTGAAAATCTCGTTTCTTTATACATTAGTGGTTTCCACGGCTTTACGACCATTACTAAAGATTTATTTAATGTTCTATTAGACTCCTGTGAAAATTTAACAAATTTATCGGTTGATAGATGCAGCATTATGGGATTCGTAGCACTGCCAAAATTACAACACATATCTCTCCGATACTGCCATGGATTAACTTTCTTAAATTTAAAAACCATGTTAAATGAAATGCATTTAATATCCTTTACATCGCTAGGTGTCATATATGAAGGAGACTTGCAAATATTTCTTATTTCAACTTCGTTGCAAAAACTGGAATGTGATTTCAGAGGCGAAAAAATGTTACCATTAATAGAGCTTAATCACCTGAACTTAGAAAATTTAACAGATTTCAGTTGGTGTTGGTACAGGTATAAAGGTGGCTTAATGCTTTCAAATTTTACTCCAAATTTAAAAGTGTTGTGTATCTACCAGATGACATTAAATGTTGAAGGCTATTTTAAATTGAAAAATTTACAAAAACTAGTTATCTCTGCCTATCATGAGTTGAATGTGTCCGAATTGCTGTTGCTGCTCAAACATGAGCAATTAAGAGACTTAACAATTTCCAGCTCTGATATTTGTTCAATAAATATTGATACAAGTGAACTTGCTGCATTCCACACAAATATTATTTATCTCACTGTTCGTGGAATGTTACTGAAAATCATACCAGATTTTTGTTTGGATTTATTACAACTGAACAGCAAATTATCCTTAACCTGTTTGGACTTTACAAACGATTTAATTTTGAATATATTAAGAAATGTAAAATTTCCACATAGATTTAGCTGTATAAATATTTGTGGAGTTTTTATAGGTAATTTTTATTAAACAAATAATTAAAACAAATCTTTGCCTACAATCATATATTGTTTCAGATTGTATTTCTATCAAGGATCAACGTGCGGAAGCTATGAATCGAATCAAATTTCTTATGGATACCTTAATTGACTATGGCAAATGTTATTTTACGCTAGAATAATTTCCTAACATTTATTATTAGTGCATTTGGAAAGTCCTTTGATAAACATCTAAACACTTGACCAAAATCATGTGTAATCATCCGAAAAATGTGGCAGTTTAAAATTTCTTGCATAATGTTGAAATAAATTGTAACTAAAAACTTTAAAGTGCCTCTCTTCAAAAAGTGTTTGCTTGGAATGTTTTTTTTTTTTTTATAGACATAATTTATCTGAAAATTCATTTGTCTATTGCACAGCAATACTTTTTCTCAAATAAGCAAAAAATTTACCCTGAGAATCTAAATAAATGAACCAATAATCCTTATGTTTATGACGATCGGCCTATAATTAGTTACAGCTCCCATATAAGGACTACATCCGAAAATTACTTAAATACGCATAAATCTCATATAAACATTGTTATAATTTTTATAATTTCACAGTATTTTGGAAAGCTTTTTAGAAATCATTGAATCCATTAAGTGCGGATTTTCAAGGTAGTTGTGCGCGATTTTCAAAATTTATCAGTCCGTTGATTAAAAGACCGTTTTAATTTTACACTAACTTAAATTAATTTACAATTAATTTTCTATGGTAAATATGGTAAATATTCTAAAAATTTACCAAAAACGTTTTTATGCCCACCACATAAACATGCATATCAAACCGCAATTTTACACACATCAGTTATTAGCAACTATACCAGATAAGTGCAGTAGCACAGCTGACTGACTTTGTTTACAATACAATTTTTCAATTTTTGGCCCTCTAATTTTAGGTTTAACTCATGTTTTATTGTAAGAATCCATATTTAGAACTGTAAGTCAGTTTGTATTTCACTTTTTGTATAACCAGAAAATTCCTCTTTTTACCCGCCCCATGAAAGAAGACCTCGGAAAATGTACTTTTGTAATACACATTTTTGTAGCTATAGAAAGCTAAAATAAAAATGCAGTTGTTTCATAACGAAGTTAATCATTATTTAAGAACAAATATTAAAATTTTAATCGTTTTCACCTTTTTTATGCTCCACTAGTCCAAGTCTTGAATTGCACGTACAAGTATGGATTTATCTACATACCAAATTTCAAAATAATCGGTTTAAGCGTTTTGGGTTTTTTGTTTAAAAAACAAACAAACTTACAAAGACCCGGCTTCGCTCGGTATTTACTAATGATTTGTATTTCAAAAAATGTCGCTTATTAAGAAAAACTAAGAAGTGAAAAGGAGGCAGTAAAATTTAGTTCATTGAGTTTTGCTAAAATTTTCGCATACTTAAAAAATGAAAAGTGAAAAGGAGGCTTTAATTTTAAAATGTTCTGTTTAATTGTACGAGTATAAAATCCTGTTTTTGAGAGTGCTCCTAATATTTATTTAAATATACTTACATATATCTTTAACCCTGGATGGTTACTGTTCGCCGTATCGACAAAGTTCCTTTACTCTGTATCATATAACTCATAAAAAAGAGTCAAATTCGTATCGAATTTTAAGATAGAAAAACAAATTTGTGTTACATTAAATGTTATTTTTTTTTTTTATTTCTTATATAAAATACTTAAATAAAAATATTTTTGTTTATTTTTAACTTTAAAAACTGCTCCGCTAAAATTATTTTTAAAAATTGTTCGTCGATTCAACGAAGAGTAAACCTTAATGTACAAAAATGAAGAGTAACCATCTAGGGTTAAGCAAATATTAGCACATGGTCGATGCGTCAGCGAAAAGACTTACTTAAAAGACCTTTTGAACAACTTTTACGGAAAAAAAGTATTGTTTAATTTTTATATACATATGTATAATACTCGTAGAAACATTTTAAATAACAAGGATCAACAAGGTTTTTTTTTCAGGCATAAAAAAAACAATAAACCACATTTTTTAAATTTTTATTGACGCAACGACGATATGCCATATAATATTTACATTTCCATTAAGTACAACATTTTTGAAGTTGTTTTGTATTCTTGTATCATAAATTCTATAGATTTTTGTTTAGAAAATAAGTATTTTATGAATGTGGCTCTGTTTATCCGTTTGTTTGTACATACGAGTATGTACACAGAAAAAATTAAAATTGATTTTCAATTAAAATATTCGTATATTTAATTAAACATTTAATTGAAAGTGGACCGATGAAGGAATTTGTAGTATCAATTAAAATATTTTGTAAAAATTTAATTAAAAGTAGATTTAATTAAAAAAAAATATTATATTATTTAATTGAAAATTGTTTTTCAATTAAAAATGTAATTGTTATGATTAAAAGTTTAATTAAAAATCAATTAAGACTCAATTAAAAGTTTAATTAATATTTGGCGGGCAATAATTTTTTCTGTGTATGCCTTAAAGTATATGTATTACTATTTATTAAGTACAATCGAGTTTATTTTACGCATACTATTTATATACAAATTTGTTTGCTGGGGAGAGAATGTTTCAATTGAATGGTCTTTGAAGAAGTTATTTGGTTTGGTGTCAAAAGCTCTATTTAAATACATTGTGGTCATTTTGCTAAACATGTTATTTGCACCAAAAACACTATAACAATTTCATTTCCGGTTGACATGTATGGTTTGATTTTCCAATGAGGTGTGACTTTAAACATTTAAAGTGCATTATCTTTAAATTATTTCAATACAGCTGCATTTAGAAATGCAAATAAAAAATGTTTAACAAAATTTCAAGTAGTTTAAATATCTAGAACAGAATTAACTTTATACATATATAACAATTGAAACATAATAGCTAAAGTTTTTTAGGATAAATATATGTTTGCGAGAGTTCTATCGACTTTTTTACATTTAATCCATCATAAAAGCGATATAATAATAATTTTTCACAATCATGGGTGATGCATTTTTATAATTTCTTATTATTGTGATTGTTTATTTGGTAGTTAAATTATGACATTTAATTATTATGTATTATATTTTGTTATTACCTTATTTTGCTGACGTGTAGTGTAATGTTTAGCAATATACATATACATACATATGTACATTAATTTTGGACACAACAGCATTCTGCACACTTTTGAAATTTAAATTGTAATCTATAGACGTATTAATGATAAAATCTTATTATTATTAAAATAAATACATTTACTTTTATTTGCACCGATACTTGTGTATAATTTACTAAACCACGCCATGGCAAGAACCACATTAACATTTTCAAAAAGTTATTTTGCTTGAATTTTGATTATGGATGACTATAATAATTTTCATTAATGATGATAAAAATGCATATGCATACATATGTATGTATAATATATTTAAATAAATATAGTTTTTAATAAAAAAGCAGTAGTGTTTAATTTTTGTATTAAATCTTTGGCAGTTTACGATTTTTGTTGGCAAACTAAGAGAAAATGAACAAATGAAACAATAATAATAAAGTTCATTATAAATACGCAATGTATTCATTCCTTCATTATAAACAGCTTACAGTTGTGAAGAATATAATAGTCGCTCTGATATTACTCCTTGATATTAATTGATTTAATTTTAAAAAAATATATAAAAGTGCGTATTAATATTATTTTATATATTTGGATCGGTTCATATATAAAACCATAAACCCTATATAAAGACCACTTACGTAAATCATCTTAATGAGCAAAAATCTGTTATAAATATTATATATGTCACATAAATCTCTTATTATAACCACCACCAATGATATGGCGGGAGTATTCAATTTGTCATTCCGTTGGTAGCAAAACAAAATTAAATATTAGTTATATATCAACAAATGTATGTATATGCATATGTATATTCCTGTTGTTCCTGTATGTATATGCATATGTATATTCCTGGTCTAAATTTACCACTGAGATTATCACATAAATGTTTTAATACAAAATGCTCATGGGTAGACGATTATATTGGTGGTGAGTATATAAGATTCGGTTCAGCCGAATATTACACTCTTACTTGTTATACCTACCTGTATTGTTTGTTTCTGTACTGTTCTTGCCGATTTGCACTCACCTTGTCTAATTACATCATGCTTATAAGTATAAAAAATTTATACTCTTTTGTGAAAGTTTTGTGAAAGAAGGACAGAAAGAGACAAATATTAATTCTTGATTATAACTGAAATATGCATAAAATTCTTGTAAATATGGTATTAGGTACAATATTTTATGACTATCGCCCCATAAACGATGATTTGGTGGTGGGTATATACGAGTATAATAACCCGAATATTAACACTAACTTGTTGTACGTTACAAACGTCTGCACTAATCAAATACAGCCTGGTGGTGTAGAGTATAAATATTGATAACGATTATAATATAGTTTAATCAACACAACTATTATCGTTCTTTTTTTTCGGGGAAATAAATGTATCAGTATAAATTTAATTTTAGTCTATTAACACAACTCAAGGCCATAACTGAAATAAAAATCATGTCTAGTAATAAGACCAACACTATTTCAACGGCAGCGGCAAAATGTTTTACAAACATTGAATTGGTTACAAATATTTGCAAATTTTTAAACTACAAACAACAATTACAATTCCTACAAGTTTCCAGAGAATTGAAATATATAATTACAAATTTCATATGGAATAGAAAATATAAAGAAGTGGAAGTTTATGCATTAAAAAAAACAACACAGTTTTTAGTATCAGATAAAATTGATACAGAAGACGGTATGCTCAGAAGATACGTGCACATGTTTAATGAAAATGAAATATTGCAGCAAACGAATCTATTATTTGAAAGCAATGAACTGACATTGTTCTTCAATCTAAATGCTGCTAGTATAAAAAAGTTACACTTAAAATTAATTAGTAACGCGGACTTACGAAGTACTGTTGAGGTGGAAAAACTTATAAATCTTAATTACCTCAGATACGAAAGAATCACATTGACCCAGCAAGACTTAAAAATTGTGGCAGAGAACTGTTTAAAACTAGAATCGTTGGTCTTGTTCAATTGTTTTAATCTCAAAGGCAAGCCGTTGGTATTAGATCAAGACATAGATATACAGGTTATAAAAAACATGCAAAATTTAAAGAATTTTTTTGTAAATTTTACGGACTGGGTTTATATAGGTGAATCGTACACTTATACAAATGTTAAACATATTTTAAATCAATTCAAATTGCAGCGTCTAAAGTTAGACATTACTATAGATCACGACTATTCTGCCATTCAAAACAATTTAACTTACGACAATTTAAAAATTTGCGAAGTTTTCGAAATTGGCCTGTTTTACAAATTTAAGGATTTATTAAATTTTCAAACAAATATTTTGCCGAATTTTGAAAATCTTGGCCATTTAACTTTTACAGCATCTAAAAGTTTTAATTCTATTACTAAAGAATTCTTTAATATTTTATTGCAATGCTGTACAAAATTAACACATTTATCGTTCGAGAAACACCACCTGCAATTCGTAGCACTGCCCCAACTACAAGAACTGAAACTGCAAGAATGCTTTAAATTAACTTGGTTAAATTTGAAGACGATTTTACATGAAATGCATTTAAAAAGTTTTATGTCTTTAAGCACCCATTACGCTGGTGTGTCATCAAATTTCCTTATTTCAGACACTTTAGAAAAATTGCAATGTGATTTCTGCGACGAAGAATATATGGATTTATTAAATTTTAATAAGAAAAATCTAAAAAACTTATTATATTTCGATTGGCAAATTTGGAGTTGGGATAATTGTTCATTGAATCTGGCAAATTTAGCTCCTAACTTGCAAGTTTTGTACATGACGTGGAGGTTTTTAAACATAAACCATTGTTTCGAAATGAAAAATTTGCAAAACATAAATCTCGATTTGGATGATAAATTAGATATCGATATGGAGGAATTGCTGCAGCTACTAAAACATGACAACTTAAAACTACTAACCATTGATGGCGTTTATAAGCCTAATCCGGATGTGAATTTCAGTCAAATCAAGGCTTTTGAGACTAAGCTGCTTCATCTGCAGGTGTGTCGTGAAGTATTCTCTGCATTGACAGACTTTTGTTTGGATTTACTGCAAATAAATAGAAAATTGACTCTAACATGTTTTAGTATAACATGTGACCTAATCGTTAAAATGTTGTGTAATGAAAAATTTCCAAATCGTTTTACGAGTATAAATATTTGTGGATTTTCTATAGGTAATTTATAATATTTACACTAAAATAAAACTTTTGAAAAAAATTTCTTTTCATATGATTAACAGATTGCTCCTCCATACGGAACCAGTGTACGAAAACTATGAATCTAATAAAATTACTTGAGGATAAGTATGGCTTTCCGTTTGCAAAATGTTATTTCACCTTAGGAAAATATAATTAATCAGTAGAACGGTTGTAGCAGGTTCAGTCACATAATGTTTCAATGTAAATAAAAAAAAATTAAAAAAATTAACACTTTTGGACCACAATATAAACAAGTACATATGTATCTTAAATAAAATACGCTTAAATAAAACAGTTTTCAACAAGAACTTCAACAAAGAACTTATATGAAAATACGAGTACCCCAATTGTTTATTTGTTTTCTCCTCTTGTTAAGGAGGCAACTTAATAGGAGGATTTATTTGGCCTGATAAAATCATAACGCCATTACCAATATACGCCTTACGCCTAAAGGGAGACTCGTCTAGGAAAATCCACCGAACTATACCTTCGTATAGGAAGACGAACTTCTCGAACTCAACTCCTGAGTTTAATGGTCTCCACCAAAATCTAAAATGAGTTTTGGTACTCCACCACGACAAATTTATATGTTATATAACCAAAAACAATAGCATGGTCAATGCAAACTTCGAGAAACCATAACGTGGTACAGTTAGACGACGCCAAACATTCACCAATGCGAGTGATTCGCAAGACCCTCAAAGGAAGCGAAAAAAGGACGGCCTGATTACACTTAAGTGAAAATGGCAATAACGAGCGAGTCCCACCACTACTCCACCCAGAGCTCAATTACGACTGCGTAACTCAATTGTTAATTTGTTCGAATGAGTAAGGTTTGACAATTATAATAAAGAAACAAGTTAAAGTTTATATTCGGCTATGCCGCGTCTTAAATACCTACCAATAGTGTTGCCAGTTTAACCTTTTTGAGACTTGATTTAGCCTTTTTATTTACCTTTAAGCCTCGAAATTTATGTTTTAGCTTCTGGCTTTTTTTAGCCTTTTTATACCCTACACCACAATAGTGGGCGGGTATATTGGATTTGTGCTGATGTGTATAACATCCATAAATATTGGTCCAACACCCACCTTAAAGTATATCTATCGACTCAGAATCACTTTCTGAGTCGATTTAACGATGTCCGTCCATCCGTCTGGCTGGCTGTCCACCGATCATAAATGTTTGAATTATGAAAGGAACCAAACAAATTTCATAACAAATGAGTGGTAAATGAAGCCAAATCACATATAAAAATTTTGTGCAGATCGGTCCATAATTAGTCGTAGCTCCCATATAAGGCCCACTTCCGAAAATCACTTTAAAGAGCATAACTCTCTCAAAAATGTTGGTATCCAAATAATATTGAACACAAATATATGTTATATGTATACAAGCAATACAATAGAATTTTATTGTGATCGGTCCATAATTAGTCGTAGCTCCCATAAATGGCCCAATTCCGAAAATCACTTTAACGATCATAAATTTCTTAAGAATGTTGGTAATCAAATAATATTCCACACAAATAATATACAGAAATGATGACACCTAATTTTATAATGGTCGTTCCGTAATTAGTCGAAACTCCCATATAAGACCCTCCCCGTAATCAACTTAAACCTCCATATTTTACAACTTTCTTTGTTAAAGAATTTGAAAAATAAATACTACAGAAAATATAAAAAATCTGGCTGTCATCAATACTACATGAAATGTTCTGTACTGCGTGCAAAATATAACTTGCTCAACAATAAAATATATAGCGATTACTTAGTGAGAATGAAACAAATTTCAAACACGATCCAAGATCATTTTTTAAGTTTGTAAATTCAAAAAGGAAAACTAATGGTAGAGCAAAAAACATAAAATATCTAAATACTGATGAGGTGGTAATCAATGATTTATTCGCCGACTTCTTCTCTTCTATTTACTCTGATGCCCAATATGATGTTAATATTGTCTATCCATTCAAAATTTGCCATGGTCAAGCTAGTCACTACACACATTATTGAATGTTTAAAAAGTTTTAAATATTCATTTTCAAATGGACCTGATGGCATAGCAAACTCTGTTTTGATGGAATGTGCACATGCTATTGCATTTCCATTATCAATTATTTTTAATATTTCATTAAATAATGGCTACTTCCCCAATATTTGGAAAGAATCATATATTATTCCTCTATTTAAATCTGGTAATAAATCACACATAAAGAATTATAGAGGCATAGCTAAACTTAGTGCAATCCCCAAACTATTTGAAAAATGCATCACTAATTGTCTTTCACACCAAATTTCTTCGTTACTAACACCTTTTCAACATGGTTTTCGGAAAGGATCATCAGCTATGACTAATATTTTGCAGTTAACATCTTTAGTCAATGATGGCTTTGTCAACGGTCAACTTACATACACAGATTTTAGTAAAGCCTTTGACAAAGTTAACCATAATCTTCTGTTAAAAAAATTGGATGTTATGGGTTTCAACAACATTTGTTTGAACTGATTAAAAACATATCTTTTAAATAGAACACAGTCCGTAAAATGTAATGGTGCAATTTCCAAAAAGATATTGGTAAAGTCCGGCGTCCCGCAAGGAAGTCATCTCGGCCCTATTTTGTTTTTGTTGTTTGTAAACGACATGCCTGAAGTAATAAAATACTTAAATATATTGATGTTTGCGGATGATGTGAAAATATTTTCTACTTTTAAAAATTCAGCAGATCATATTTATCTGCAATATGATTTGGATCATTTTAGTAACTGGTGTGATCTTAATTTAATGGAATTAAACCTGAAGAAATGCAAACATATGCACTTTTCAAGAAATTATGATGCTGTCAATTCTTACATGTTAAGTGATCATAAACTAGAGTTGGTAAACTCAATTATGGATCTTGGGATTTTGTTAGATGCAAAGTTAAATTTTGCACAACATATGTTTGTTTGGAGGATATATACCGAGGATATGCATATTCATCAAGATTACGTTTGATAAATTTGCTTTTTTAGTAAATCTTATAAATGGAAATGTCTGCTCTGAATTTCTATTAAACAAATTATTATTTAGTGTTCCCCAACGTTCACTGCGCCTCTATAACAATCCACTTTATGTTAAAACTTTTTGAAAAAATTTTGCTATGGCAGATCCGTTTAGAAAATTATGTTGTTGTTTGAACGAAATGTTTAATTTGATAGACTTTTCTTTATATGTAAATACCATAAAACGTAACATTATCTTAAATCTAAATAATTAATTGTACTAAGGTGTCAAAATATATATACATATATGTATATGTATGTAATTTTGTAAATGGTCTGTAAGGATTTTATCCATAGACTAAATGAAAAGGGACCCCATTAAATATATTTTAAATACGAATGTATGATAAGTGAATACAAACTATCGTCACATGAAGATTATTGCTTAAGGTGAATAGGGTGAAAATCTTTGTTTGAAAATGAAATTAACATTTTAAACATGAAAATAAAAATTCTTGTATAGCCTAATGGTTCGGTCTACTGAACTGTAAATAAAATTAATATAATTAAAAAAAGTACCAAATATGTACTGAAATTAGCACTTTTTTACCAATTAGTACTTCAGTTTCTAGTAGCATATTATTTATTAGCTCGTTTATTAAAAAAAAGGTTTTACTATTAATCTAATTTATGAAATTAAAAAAATTAAAAAATAATTCAATAAACATTTTAAATTAAAAATAATTTCTGAACTTGGTGAGTGTTTTTAATGGCGTATTTTTTTTCTCCATTTTGGTGCGTTTTAAAACTTCAAAGTTGACAACGCTGCTAGTAACAGATGCGCATAAATCAGCTGACCTAAATGGATTACTTTTAACAATGATTAAATCGTGACTTTTTTTCACTTCCTGGCTGTTCGGTCTGGGGCCAAATTACCGCATGCCATAATCTCAAAAAAGAAAATTACGATCAACTTTACTCGATATCGAATGCGGTAATTTGGCCCCTGGTTTTACTTTTCTGTAAATTTCATGAAAAACCTTTATTTAAAATTAATTCATCTGTTTTGCAATTTCACTCATAAAATTTTCCTTGTTTTCAAAGCATTAAAATAAAGTCTAATTTCAATCAACACTTTTCGGGACTAAAAGCAATTGAAAAAATAAGCGAACATGTTTCCAGGAAATAAATTGCAATGATTTTTAAAATATTAAATTTAATATAACGTTGTTATTATTATTTCCGAGCGAAATTTACATTATCCATAATACTTAGGGAATTAAGGCCATTATCATTAGTTTTTAAATATTACTGCTCCAAATCATTGCAAACGAAGCAATGCAATAATAAAGTTCTTCAGCACTGTATTATTTTTTTTTAGCTTAAATTGATATTAAACAATTTTATTTAAATTTATTTTGCAATATGTATGTATATTTATTATTTGTTGTATATATGTATGTATGTATTGTATTGTAATGTAATTTAGATTATAATAATTTACATCAAATATAATATTGTTTTAATTTTTTACATATGTATGTATTATGTAAATGTAGTATATAATATAGTTATTTCGTATAAATATTTATGTATACATAAATATTTTAAATTGTGACTTAAGCAGCATCAGGGGTTACGTTTATTTATTGTTATTATTGTTGAAGTAATATGTACATAGACAAATAATTTTGTTTCAAATAAGTAAAACTTACAAATTTTATTAATTTACAAAAGTTTTGAAATACTTGCTTTAATATTTGGTAACATACTTAAAACATTAATAAAACATAGAATTTTTTAAGAATAAAACATACATAACTTCAAGCAAAAATAATCTTCTTAGCACCATAAGACATTAAAAGCTTATGTAGTTGGATTGTTAAACTTTTCTCAAAAATTAAATTTTGTAAATTATTCACAAGTTATATAAAAAAATATATATATTTAAATGTTAAAAAAAAAAATTAAAAATTTGAGCTTATCTTTGTGATATTGGTTAAAAAAATCTAAAAAAATAGTAAAACTTAAATTAAATTCTAAAACATAAAACAAATCAAAGTGCACAAAAAACACTTTATTCAGCACCATTTGTTAGCAAAGCAGTATCTTCGGGTAAAGACTTCCTTTTGTAGGCGGGATTTGTAGCCAAATAAAGAACCAAACCACCAAACACCACATACAAAACACCGCACAAATTTATCATCACACCAGAACTGGGTAAATTTGAATAGTTGGCACTGTAACCAAGATTTAAACAAACAAAAGAAATTAATTAAATCAAATAAAAAGAATAGTTACTTATACATTTACTTATAATCAATATAACTTACACAGAAAATATCGCCTTTTCCGTTATGCCCATCAAAGCCGAAGCAATTGCCAATACAAAGCCAAATAGACCGAAATATATGTGCAATGGCATAATGGCAGCTCTCAATGATTCCTTAGCACCTGGCACTAAATATGCCGCAAAGCCAACAACATATTGCAAACAGAATAGTATGACGGCCGTTAGACCCAACCATGAGTGCAGCGAATACATATTGGGTATGGGAACAGCGGCTAAATTGTGTGAATCGAATACGGTTTTGAGGGCAATAACCGTTAAAATGAATGCACCCATATGTACGGCGGCATGTGTAATTTTCAATGCCTTCTTGCGCGCTAAACGGAAGCCACGATATACCAAAATGGCTAAAAAGTGTTAAAGAAATAAAAAAAAATTAAAAAAAACACATTTCAACAAATGCCATTTAGTATGTATTATTTAGTTTTATTAGTTAATACTTAAAAGGAGGTAATATGTTTAAAATTTTTGATATTTTTTTTAATAATTACATAATTGGGTGTGTAACTAAATATACATATGTATGTAATTGTGTTTTTTTAATCAGTTGTAGTTTATAATATTTAAAAAACATTTAATAAAATTACAAAAATCACTCAACATTTACACAAAATATAGTGGAATTCATGTAAACTAGACTTGAAAATGCATCAAGTCTTGCAAAAATGCTACAGTTCGCAAGGCTACAACATAAGTTTATATGCAGAGGTATCAATTGCAAACGTACCAGGTCTAGTATAAACACTACAGTTTACAAGGCCACAATAACAACTGGAATTTTATCTTTATGGTTTAACATGCAGATTGAATTCCACTATATTTTTATAAATTTTGCAACAGAATATAGGTAAACATATGAAGCAACTATTTAAATGCTGTCATTTAACTCCTGCCAAGCAGGTCTAGTAAAAATACTACAGTTGTTGTGTTTGATATAAGAAACAAAATTCATAAAAATATAGCAGAATTACAACTTCATAGAAAACTACACTTGCAAGTGTAGCAAATCAACTAAATATGCTATTCTTTACAATGACAACAATAACGAATCCCATTCAATGACAACTGTACCTGCAAACGCAGCAAGTCTTGTAAAATGTTACCCTTTACAATGACAACAATACTTGTAAACGTAGCAAGTCTAGTAAAAATTTTACAAAAAAATTTATAAAAAAAAGTTGGCAAATTCCAGCTACATACATATCCAACTGCTCAATAGCAACTCTAGTAGAATTGCTAGACTATAGATAGTAAAATAAAGAACATTAACAGATAATTTATTTTAACGGACATATAAGAGATTTTTCGAGTCAAAATAAAGTAATCAGGTATACTAAAATTATCTTAAGCATTGTATTTAATATTTTGTTTGTAGTCCTTTTACCATTATCAACGAGTTTTTAGTGAAATCAGACGAAATTTTGTTCGATTCATGCTGTATTATTAACTTTAGTTTATCTTGGCAAGAAATATTTCTTTGTCTATTTTTTTTGTCCAGATATTCCCAAAGATGCGCAATTGGATGGAGATCAGGGGACTATGGAGAAAGATCTTAAGTTTGTGGACAATGATTGAGCAACTACTCTTTCGGAATTTTTAAGGTATTATAGGATCAGTATAGGATCAGTTGGAATAAATAGTACTGCGCTAGCTCAAATTTCTCTACACTAGGGGCTACATTGTTTTTTTAAATGTCGACTTTTTCATTATAGATTCTATAAATGTAAGATTACCGACCCCTGATGCAGTCATAGAACCCCAGACCATTACTGAA
Organism: Bellardia bayeri; assembly: GCA_950370525.1. Lineage (NCBI taxonomy): Eukaryota > Metazoa > Arthropoda > Insecta > Diptera > Calliphoridae > Bellardia > Bellardia bayeri. Next base: position 76,606,066 of record OX493267.1, read on the forward strand.
CCGCCGCCATGTTTCACCGTCTTGTTAACATATTTATTACTAAAGCCTATAACTATTCTTGGTTCACCATATTTTTGGGGGGTTTTTGGCCTACAAATATTTCAAACTTACTTTCATCGGTGAAAAGAATATTATTCCAACAAATTTGAGTCCTGTTTATATATATTTTTTTACGAAATTCAAACGTTTGGTTTGGCTGTTCTTTGATATAAAGGACTTCTTATATGGCACTCTGTCATGAAGGCCATTTCGATGCAAAGAACTTCTAATCGTACTCGCGCTTACTGGTTTTCCAGAGGTTTTCGTAATATTATCAGCTATTTTTACAGCACTATATGTTGGGTTTGCTGTTGCTTCTCTTACTATAGTTATTACTTTAGTTTTTGTAAGACGATATGGTCGTTTTGCAGCAGGCAGATTCTTATATTATAACTGTACCTACTGTGTTTAATTTACTTGTCTATAAATTTGTTTTATTGTACAGTAGAGTGGTTCGCCTTCCATACAAAAAAATAAAGTTGTGTCAGTCACCCCCTATGATTAAAGATAATATAAAAACAATTCCAGAAATATTTTTTTTTATTTTTTTGCCACGCCTACAAATACCGCCCTTTTAGTATTTTGTTCACTGTGTCGCTATTTTCAGTCCGATCATAACATTTTGCATACCGGTGTTCATTTCTTTGTAAGGGCTACATTTCTGTTCTAAATCATTTTTCACTACCACGTCAAATTCTAGTCATAACTTTTAAAAATGTGTACAAACATCTTTTAGATATACTGTGAGCGTCAAAATAAAGTCCACATATTGTTAAAAGAAAAGCTTAATTATATCAATATAAATATCATTATATTAGAAAATTATATTGCATTTTTATATAGTTCTTTAAATAGAATTGATTTCACAAAAAAAAAAAGAAACAAAAACAAAAGCGCATACAAATTTAATTGAATTATTTTTAAAATAAAATTATTTTTACGCTTCAAAATAAAATGGCATCATCATGTCATTCCAAAAGTGGAGGCAATTCTTTTTATTTTTCTTCATTCCAAAGTATAACAGTAAAGTGTCGTTCAAAATAATTGCAAATTTTATAAGTAAAAAATTTACAATGGGAAGACAAACATCAATTGAGAATCGGCAAATCATAATAGACTTACATAGAAAAGGTAAATCCCTGCATGAAATATGTATAATCATTGAAAGGCATCACTGTACAATAGAGTGGTTCGAAAAAACCATCTTCAATAACAACTACTCTTGCAAACATAGCAAGTCTAGAACAAATGCAAGACCAAAACAAGAATAACATATGAAGCAAACAAAATCCGAGATTCTCAGACATTACCTTCTTTTTGTTTACAATCTGTATTTAAGGCTTTGTGGCTATTTTATCAAACCTGTTCTCTCAGAAGAACCGAAAATATTTAAAAATTTTACGAAATTCCTTAGTGAATATTCAAGCGAAAATCAATGCATTGTAACAATTGTACTGATATGTCAACAACAAATAGAACGTCAAGACTTTCAAATTATTCTAAAATGTGACTGTTGGAAAGTACGGTTCTTATTGAAAACCCCTTTACAAAGTATATTAATAGCCATCTTTTTAATTATTTTCGAAATAGTACTACAACGAAGTATATTTTTTTAACCACCAAAAAAAAAAACAATAATAAAATTCAGTTTTTTTCTGCTCCCTCTGCAAATGTTGAAATAGCTTTAGAATTTTTATTAGCTAATATTCGTATTAACATTTTATTTGTTATTTTTTTACTCATACCGAAATCAGTCAATGCCTAATTAATAAACAAGTGTGTGTGCTTTAAAAAATACTACGTTGAAAATCGATTTTGGCATACTAATCACAGCAAAAATAAAACAATATTCAAAATACATTAAATTAAACTCAAAAAATTGCACAATTGCAAATTAACTGCACCTTCACGTCACCTAAGAATTACAGCCATCTACAGAAAAACACACACACCTTTCAGATACAAATCAGTCATACTGCACGTTCATTACCATCTTTAAATCATAGTTAATGTTAACAACAATAGCAAACATATTTTTAAGTACAACATAAAACCTACAGGCATTCGCAAGTGTGTCAGTTATATTTTATGCCTTTTGAACGACAAGTGCAATGAAATGTTTTTGAAATATGCAACAATTAGAAGGCAGTGTATTCGAAAGAATTAATTCAAGCGATTGTTTTCAAATTCGAAGGACAAAATATGATAGTTGAGACAGAACTTCTAAAGCTGTTTCATTTTTTGCTAATTCTGAAATTTTGGAAATGCGTTGGTTTTTTGTAATTTTTGAAACAATTTTTTTTTTTCATTAAATTAAAATTTGTGCATTCAATTATAGTGAAATTGAATTATATTTTAAGAAATATACAAAATATAAAAGTTTCATGGAAAATTTCACCGATCCATAATGGTGGAATTTTGAAAAAAAGGGAAATAAATCTGTAATTTCTAAACGATAAGTCTCGTGAGAAGTCTTGTGAGAAGTTTGTTTGCAAAAAAAATCTGCCATGAGTTTCTTATTTGTCAAAATTTGTATATAGTTATACAAATAGCAACAATTTCCTATCCATTGATATACTATATAATCATAAGGCTGTTTGGCGTCATCGGCACTCACCCACATATGTATTATATATCAAAGTAAAGAAAATTGCGCCTGCTTTTAAAACATTTACAAAGTTTTTAATAATTACAAAATTCATGGAAGACGACATTTACCAAAAAACCACACGAAAATATTTTCATTTCAGTTTTTAAGCAAATGAAGATTTTTTTATTAAGTGCTAAAATATGTATTTATAACCATGTACGGTATTCAAACTTTTGATATTTCGGGAAAAAATTCAAATTTTACAAATAATTAGATCTGTGAGGCTGCAAATATTATATTCTGATATGTTCTTACCCCCTAATTCATAAAAACTTACAACAGGTTTATAAGAGGTTTATAAAGCAAATTTTGTAGGGCATAATGCCCTTATGGTTAATTTATTTGTGTTATTGTTATAATTAATTATTTATTTGATAAAAACACTTACCATTGCCATATAAGAAGATTAAACCAATTGTCATTAGAAGTGGATGCCAATTAAATTCTAATTTAGGATCGCTGGTACCAGCTAAGCCACCCATATGAACGCCAATCCAGCTACCCATCAAAACGATCATTGTTAAGCCACATAATTGGGCTAACACATACAACACTTTGAAATTGGCCAATGCCGGATCAGTGTCCATTTTATCTAAAAAGGCAATGGAGAGAACAAAATAACAATATTAGTATAAAATATCAACTAAAATGTAAAACATATTAAAAGCATGTTTTTATCCTACACCACCATAGTAGGGAGGGTATATTGGATTTGTGCTGATGTTTGTAACGTCCAGATATATTGGTCCAACACCCACCTTAAAGTATACCGATCGACTCAGAATCACTTTCTGGCTCGATTTAACGATGTCCGTCCGTCCGTCTGGCTGGCTAGCTGTCCATATAAAGCTTGTGCGCAGAGTACAGGTCGCAGTTTTGAATATATTTCGATAAAATTTGGTACGTGTTATTTTTTGGCCCAAGGATGGATGGGATTGAAACTGGTGGAAATCGGTCAATTATTTCACCTGGCCCGCATACAAATGTCCACCCAAAATTGGGATTTACCGATCATAAATGTTTGAATTATGCAAGTCACTTTAAAGAGTATAACTCTCTCAAACATGTTGTTATCCAAATAATATTTAACGAAATTATATTTCATATATATATAAATAATGCGATACAATTTTATTATTATCGGTCCATAATTAGTCGTAGCTCCCATATAAGGCCCACTTCCGAAAATCACTTTAAAGAGCACAACTCTCTCAAAAATGTTGGTATACAAATAATATTGAACCCAAATATATTTCATATATAGACAAATAATATGGTACAATTTTATTATAATCGGTCCATAATTGGTCGTAGCTCCCATATAAGGCACACATCCGCAATTCACTTTAACGACCATAAATTTCTTAAAAATGCTGGTATCCAAATAAAATTTGACTTAATTAAGTTTCTTATATACAGAAATAATGGCATCTACATAATTTTATAATGGTCGGTCCATAATTAGTCGAAACTCCCATATAAGACCCTCTCCGTAATTCATTTTAACCTCCATAAATCTTTTAAAAGTATGTATTTATATAGAGATAAAGTTAAACACATATAATATTTATATCCACAAACATCATGACACTAAATTTTTGGATGATCGGTCCACAATAGGTTATATCTCCCATATAACGCCCATTTTTGAAAAACTGTTTCATACATATACTGGGTGTAGGTTATTATATGGTCGGGCTTGACCGATTATACTTTCTTACTTGTTTTAAAACTTAAAACTGCTTAAAGTTTATTGTGTTTAAAAAACTGACAAACTATCTAAAATTATTCGAAGAATTACTATTTGCAGCATTGCTACCGCGAACTCAGGAATTACGACTCTTTTCCAATAAAGCCAAAGAGCTTTTTCGATTGGGAAATGTTCTGTCGAAATCATCAATAATACAGAGTTATATCCTAAAACAATATAGTAGGTATTTGAAAGAGGACGTCAAGATCTGCATATTTGAAAATTTCATATTTTTCTTTGGAACGGGTAAAAGCTGAAACAATTTGAATTCGATACTATTTGATTTGAAAACGTTGAGTAGCGATATTTTGAAGTCTCAACTTTTGACAACAGAGATATTTTTTGGCAAAAAAAAAACACTAGCGAAAGTATCAATTAAAAAACATTTACGTTTACGTACACTACTTTAGTACCGATAGTGACAAATTCAAGCAAAAATTGTTTGTTCAAGTCACAAGCGATGTTTTATATTGTACATTGTATAATACAACTATCTGATGGTAAACACAACTTTGAGCAAAGTTGTATGTTATCGTTTGGTTTGATTGGAATACATATTTGAACTTTGAGAAACATTTATACTTTCATTCATATGTATTTATATATATATATGTACATATTTACGGCAGTAATTCATAAAAAATAAAGTAGGTTTGAAGTGTGCTTTTAGACAAAATTTTCATACAAAATTTTATTAAAGTACATTTGAAGTCTACTTTAATTTTTTCTGAATAAGACTGATAGAAATTACCAACAACATTTGTATAACTATTGTAAATTTAGACGACGTACAACTCCTACGACACTACAAGATGCTAAGAGACGATTTGAAGTCTAAATAAATTACATGCCTGCAAAGGCATCGTGTAAATTCGGTATAATATAATGAGATTCAAGTAGAGATACTTTTTTGTTTAGTATTGTTTGGCATTTCATAATGGAAAGACTTGCGCCTGAACAACGTTTACAAATCGTTCAACTTTATTACGAAAATTCATGTTCTGTTCGTGTACTTCACTCAACTTATGGTCAACATAATCGGCCTACTGCTACAGCATTCATTAATGGATAATATTTGACCGAATAGACCATGTCCAGCACACTGTAAAGAAAATTTAAAAATTATGCCGATGCGAATGTAACCGTCAATGGCGACATTATAGTGTCATGATAACCGACTATTTTATGCCTGAAATTGAAGCTCGTGTTCTCGACAACATTTGGTTTCAGCAAGGGATATGTCAAGTCTAAAGTTTATGCAGACAAACCCGTTTCGATTCAGGCCTTGGAGGAAAACATCACGCGTACCATTCGTCAGTTACCAGTCGAAATGCTCGAACGAGTCATAGAAAATTGGACGTAACGGATAGACCATCTGCGGCGTAGCAATGGCCAACGTTTGATAGACATACCCCCTTATTCAAAAACGATTATTAAATTTAACAAACGTTTATTAAGACAGATTTGCATATAAAAATTTGCTTAATAAACGTTTGTTAAATTTAATAATCGTTTTTGAATAAGGGGGATAATCTTCAAAAAATAAGTAAATGCCAAAAAATGTTCTTTCAAATGATAATAAACATTCCCCATTAAATTTGAATTTTCTGTTTTTTATTTTTTCTTTAAAAAAGTAGGGAACCTCGAAATGGATCACTCTTTATTTCATTAAAAGCCTAAAGGCTGATTTACCCATTCGCTCTGAATAAAATATTTGTTCGAAGTTAAGTTTTTCTCATATGAAGTTTGACGTCTCTCTTGTTGAGAGAGGGAAAATATTTTTTACAAACAACTCTCAGCTTGAATTGGTTTAATTTTATATTTTGTCTGGACAAAAATTAACTGAGTTGCCTAAATTATTCGTTTCATTTATTCATTAAAAATTTCGTAAATTGTTTCTGAAAAATATACACAATATTTTAAAATACATAAATTAATATTTGTTTTTGACACTTAAAAATCAAGAAAACTAATAAATTTTGTTTACATATGGTAGCTTTGATTTTCTAGACAAATCGTTCGGAATGGGTGAATTGTGTTGCAAAAAACTCTGAGTATAAAAATTATTCTGAACAAATGGGTGAATCCACCTTAAGAAATCTACAGTCAACTGAATGATAATATCCAACATTAAGAAAATACTTTAAGAAATTCTAACAAAACGGGAAGTAATTATACACACACAATTAGTATTTAAGTAAACAATTATTTCTTAAAAATTTTCATAATATTTATATTTATTTTTAATTAAACACATTTTATGTATTAATCATCAACATCATTGTTTATACATATGTATGTATGTACATATATCATTTTTAATAAATTTATATTGCGTTTAAATAAAAACAAAAATTATTTACATTTATCTATTTACGTTTTGGAACAACGCAAATTAATTATTTATGCATAAGGCATTCTATTCAATACGCGTTTTTTTTAGTGCCTGGCTACATATTTGACTACAAATTACAAACAAACTCGTAGTATTTTTTAAATAAATAAACACACAAACAAAAAGTAACGTGAATAAAAAAATTCTTTATGAATTTTAATAAGATTTAATAAAAATGAAATTTAAATAATATTTACAACGAAAATAGAACTTTGGCAAAGAAAAACACAGCCCTACCCAAACAAACACAAATATATAAATATATAAAACACGTAACGTAATAATAGCAAAACAATCAAAGCATACAGATGCAAATGTCAGCAGAAACTACGACATGTCATCCTGCAATAATCATACTCGTATGCAAATACATGTGACTGCAGCTAAATACACAAACATAAATTTTAAAATTTCACTTTCTTTTTACGTTTTATCTACAAACATAAAAAAGTTTAACTTAAATTAAGTTAAAATTAAAAAAAAAAACGATGCACGCTTGTAAATAATTAATAAGCAACACAGTTCTGCCAGTATATTTTACAGCTTATCCCTAATTTTTGATTTGTCATCCCCGAAAATCCCCAAACAGATATTTTTTGATTCAAATTATTTTTTGTAAAATTTTTATTTTACTTAAAAAATAATAAATTTATTTAATAAAATTCATTCATTTTAATTGATAGCTACATATATTAATTCTAACTAATTCGATTTGTAATTATAAATCTTGTAAAGAAAAAATTACACATTATTTAATATATAGAAGTATAAAAAATTACTTACTAGAGTTTAGCATTTAAAAAATTTCTGAATCAAAATCTTCTGAATTATCAGCCTCAGAAATTTTGTTGTACATATTGCTTGTAGTAAAAAGCTTTAGCATTTCAGCAGATGGATTAAATTTCTCATAAAATATTGAAATATTTTTAAAGTATGTGTTTATTCTGAGAAGTGCTTCCATTAATTCATATTGCATTTTGTTAAAGATTTACATACTTCTTCTTTATTAGAAACCATCCACTATAAATAATAACACAGATTTTTAGACTTGCCAGACGCACATTTTTTAGCTCAAAAATCATTCTTGTTACCTAAAATTGTGTTGTCATCCCTAACAAATCTTCAGATCCCCAAGATGATCCCAAATCACGAAAAAAAATACTCAATTTGGGAATAAATCCCCTAAACTGACAACGCTTAAGCAACCTAATAAAATCGAAAACTTGAACATTTTAATTAAATTTTAATTATAGGAAACGTAAAACATTTTTTTTGTTGATACTTGGTTCTTTCTTCTACTGTACACAATTATCAAGGTAATTGTGCAAATATTTCATTGACTTGTCTTTTTTATAAACCAAAAATAGAATAAAATTGTAACTCTTATCAGGTTTTAGATAAAATAAGAAATAGATAAAAGACCATATATTTGTGTTAAAGCAAGCATCCGCTGTAAAATGGCAACACAAAGAAAATCAAATTTTAAAAAATTGTTTTAAATTTTATTTTTTCGAAAGTTGTCTGCACCAAGAAACCTGATTTTTAACGATAAATGTATTTGTTGCCAATCGTATAATTTTATGTTTTTGCTTACACAATGTATAACATTTGAAACATCTATTTGCTGGAATTGATTTATTTTATAAATTTATTTTGACCGAGATTTATTCGAAATTTTTTTTTCGATTCGTATAATATTATCAAGTAATTGACTTAAAATTTATTTAAGCGAATTTAATTTTTTTTTAATTTTTATAACAAAAAGAAAAAAATTTAAATTTAATTCGTAAGCGGTATTTTACCTACCCTGCTAAATCACAAGATTGCATTATATGTAATTTAAAAATTAGATGAAACTGCTCTTTTTACATTTATTAATTTTAGATTTTATTAACAATCGTATCGTGCACTTCTTCCATTTTATGGTCAGTTTGGGCGACCATCTGAAGCGGTTCCTCGAAATCTTGTGACTTAATTTCGCAACAAATTTACATTATTGAATATTATTCGCCAACATGCATACGTAGGGTGCGGGCAGAGGAAAATATCGCAGCTGTATCCGCCAATGTTGATTATGACCGTGAATTGTCGATTCGGCGCCGTTCGCAGCAATTGGACCTCTGTTACTCCACTACGTGAAAAGATTTGGTTCTAAAACTTTTGAAAATACAAGTGGTGCAAGAATTAAAGCCACATGACCTACCACAACGGCTATCTTCTGGTTGACTGGCACGGTCAACATTTACATGAAATCATCTTTAAACATTGAATTATATAGATCAACTCAAATAAAGATTTAAAAAATGTCTCTAAATTTTATGTGTTTTTTAAATCAAATCCGTAAAATCTTAATAAGTCACTCATTAGAACTGAAATTTGGTGAAATACAACCTTTCTTAAAAGTAAGAAAGCCCAAATGAAATGAAAAACTACAAATACATTTTCATCAACTTTAATAAAAATTATGTTGAGGATTTTGAATGGTCTGCCTCAACAAGGCAACTGCAACCTTTTCAAGAAGAAAATAAAGGCCACCATAATTAACATGCTGGCCTTCCCGAAAGCGAGGTTACAAACTTTTCAACAAATTCTAGATTTTAGGTGACTGGTTGATATATTTTTTGTAGCTCGGCAGCGGGAGCTTAAAACGTAGAAGCAGGAGTATCGAAAGTTTCTCTAAGACTAATGTCTAATAAAATTTGTTCCGAAATAATAATTGTGAACAAAAATCATTGGCCCAGAAGTACTTAATAGTTACGAATTTAGTAAAATTTATAGATCCTGTCGCAACATCAATTAATAGTGTTCACCCTTCAATTCACGGATAAATAAACTTCAGCCTATCTAGAGAATAATGTATTACATAGGTAACATTAATTTCACCATGTTAAATGCGCCACATAATGGTCTAAAAGATTTTGGAATAATTTTTTGAACTTAGGAAAGAATCATTGTCGAGGAATGTCAGTCGAGGATTGTAATCCACCTCTCAACACGTCTATATGAAGTGAATGTCGGTTGAGATGGCTATTGATTTATTTAGAAATTGCTTAAGTTTGGGAAGATTCAGTATATAGAAAGAGTTTTTAACATATATGTGGAATCTGCAACTATAGTATCCGATAGATCAATAGACTGCAAGGTTTAGCAGGGACATACTAAACCACAGGATCTTCCCTTCTGGAATAGTAACAACAAAATGTTCATATGTAAATACTGTAAATTGTCTGTTCAGTTGAACATAATGTCATAGAGACTCGCACTGCTAAGCCAATGGAGCATCGTGATTGATCATGGACTAAGTGTTAATCCAAGCAAAACTGAACTTGTAATGTTTTCGAGGAGTTGCAAAACCCTGCACCGATAAAAAGGCATTAAAAATAATTTTTTTTGAGTTACTCGAATAATTTTAAGGGTTTTTAGGAGCCTCTAGTTAAACCCGCCGTTACAGTGCCAGTTAAACAATTGTATGCTGCAGATAATGAATAAGAAATTTTAGCTCCTCCAACATCTTTTTGAGTACAACAATTTGCTAGAAAATATATTGTTAGGCAGGCATTATGTCAGAAAGTTCTTTCATAACTACTGAAACTTTTAAAGGACCTACAAAAAGCGGGTAAGGAGTTTAAACAAAATATTAATGGTATTTTAAAAGCTACACAGGTTCCATTAGATTTTAAACAGATTTATCACCGGCATATTACTCGATCTAACAGTCTATCCACAGAGCATTACTTGATTAGTAAGAATCTTAGTCAAATTACTGTCAGAAGGCTTAAAAGCGACATAAAGAAAATGTCTAAATATAATAGTTAAAGCATTAGTTTAAACTCTCCTTCATCACAAAACAGAAATAATCTTACATTGAGGCCTTATGCAGCTTTTAAATTATATTCTTAAATGTTTATTATCATTTGAAATTTTAAAATGACATCATTTTAATACGTTTTCCTTAGAAAATCGTTACGTTCTCCCCCTATTATATGACTGTAAATGGAATTCTATAATATGTTTGTTTTTCAACCATATTTTTGTATAACAAAACATTTAATTACATACTTCCAATTTAATTAAATGTTCAAAAACAAAAAAAATCATTTGCAATTCAGCGATTGTTGCACTTTGACTGAAATAACTTTAACTAGTAGTCATCAGAATTCTAAAGCTACGGTCACACTTGCCAAATATTTACTCAAAAAAGAGTAAAAACTTATTTTAGCACAAATTGTATGTTTACTCATACAAGATTTTTGCAAGACCAAAGAGCATCTAATAAAATAAAAATAAATAAACGAGTTAAAAAATATTTTTTTTTAGTGGTTACGTTTTTTTTCGGCAAATATTTGCCAACTGTGGACGTACCTTAAACAAATTGTATAAATTTAATGGCGTTTTCTTTTCTGCAAAAATGTTACATATATGTTACACTTTTTACCCATTTCCCATATAAAAAAGGAAAAAAGTGTAACATTTTTGCCAGAAAAGAAAACGCCATAAGTTGCGTTACACTAGGCAACAACAAAATTGAATACAAAAACCAGCCAATGAAAAGATGTTACTTTAAAATTGCTGAAACAAAATCAATGTTTTGGTTTTGAAATTTCAGAAAAGTTTCAACTGCAAAACGAACCATTTTGGATTGTTCTGCAGCACTTCAATGTTTATTTCACACATTCCGATTACAACAATCTTGAGTAGAGACTTTCGCTTTCGAATCTTTGTGTTTGAATAAGCGTGTAAACACATGGCATGCAACAAGAAAAGTAAAACAAATAAGGGGTTAGGCCACATACAAAATTTACAAGTTGATTAACTGCATTATGAAGAAGTCAGTCATACATGAGCTTCAAGTCAGTGCAGCAAATGTATCTTCCCCAGATACCCCTTAAATAAATTAATGAACAATTTGTTTAATCGCGTACATGCCAGCTCATGCCAGCTCTCGCTTCTTTTGATGATTTCATTTAATTAAGTGCGATTATATACATACTCGTACATACGTCGCGGCTGCTCTACTCAATCGTACATTAACTTGAAAACCAATTGCGATTTAACTAAATTTATTACATGTTGTTGGTTGTTATTTTTTTTTCTCCTTTTAAATTTATTAAATACAACAATAATGTAGCAAAGCAATGTTTTTTTTTTTTTGAAGTTGAATTTTTCTTATTTTTATTTTATACGTACATAAATATTACTCTCTATAAAAAAATATAAATAAAATACGAATCATAATAAGAAAATACAAATATAACTGAAGATACGATTAGTATTTTGAAAAATTTGTTTATATTTAAACTTGACTTATGTCTTATAGTAAAAGTTTAAAAATAAACACAATTTTGGGGGGAAGGGAATCTAAGGAAAATATTTGTATTATCTTTGGGGAATTATTTTTAACTATTGTTAAATCCCAGAGGCTCTACTCTAACTCTACCTTGCATAAGAAACATAATTATATCCTTTGTTTACACCACCATAGTGGTAAACGTTTATTGGATTTGTGCTAATGTTTGTAACGGCCATATATATTAGTCCCACTTTAAAGTATACTAATAGAATCAGAATCACCTTTTGAGTCGATTAAGCATGTCCTCCTATTTGTTTGGCTGTATATGTAAACTTTGTGCAAATTTTGTATGAGACTTTTGTTCGGCCCCAAGACGGTTGGGATAGAATTTGGTTAAAATTGGTCCATTATTTCACCTAGTCCCCATACAAATATACTTCAGAAATAGGGGTTTATCAGTCAAAAATGTTTGATTTATGCATGTGTCCCAACAAATTTCGCATCAAATAAGTTGCACATGAGTCCTAGTCTCACCTACAAATTTAGTGCATATCGGTCCATAATTGACTATAGCTCCCATTTAAGGCCCACTTCCGAAAATCGTTTTAAAAAGCTTAACTCTCTTAATATTCAACACAAATATGTTTCAAAAATACACAAATCATTCGATCCAATTTTGAACGGTCCGTAATTAGTCAAAGCCTTCCCTTCGAAAATCACTTTAACATGTATAAATCTTTTAAAAATGTTTGTATCTTATGTTTTCACATATACTGAGTGTAGGGTATTATATGGTCGGGCTTTACCGACTATACTTTCTTACTTGGATAAAGCTGTTTGTTTAGTTTAAATAATACAATAAAAAGAACTAACCTGCAATTACTAAATAATTTAGTTTTCATTGACTACTTCATATCACCTGCATTACTAAGAAGTAGTTAAGTAATCGCTGACATATATTCTTACTAGCTTATGAAATTTTAATTTTTCGTGAAAGATAATTAACAACAGTACTAAGAGAATTCTGCAATTCCACAAAAAAAATAAATTTTGCTGATGGATCCACATTTACTTTGGGGCTGGTAAAATACTTTAAGGATAAATGAAGAATACATGAAGGTTTCTAAAACTGAACTTAATAAAATTATAGTCGTTGGGTTTAGGAAAAATTTGATTTAACTTATCAATAGGTTTTTATTTGATAGGAAAAAATCTTTTAAACCAATAAGTTTATCATTATGATTACTGACAACTGTGCGAAGAATAGGGGATTATTATCTACCTCTCAACACGCCTGTATGAAAGAAGCGGCGACCTACTTTCTACTGGTTCTTGATTTCTTAAGAATTAACTTGAATTTGGTAATTAAACACTGTGGACATCCGAACCAAACAAATGTATCTTTATTTCATCTGACTTAACCACATTTAGCTTAAGGTGCGGTTACACTTAGCAAATATTTGCCGAAAAAGACGTAACCACAAATAAAATATATTTAAACTAGTTTATTTACTTAAAAAAACTTCGTTTATTTAGGACAAAACACAATAAATATTTAGTTTTATTTTTTTGCTGTTTGATCGTGCAAAACTATTGTAAGAGCAAACAACGTTCAACAAATTTGTGCTAAAACAAGTGGTTATGCTTTTTTGAGTAAATATTTGCCATGTGTGACCTTAACTTTAACAAAACAAAACCAATTTTTAACATTCTGTTTGTTAAGGTATGTTCCTCGGACTACGGGCTTTTAATTAAGCTTCCAGAAGCCTGTATAAATAAAAGAATCTACCTTGATTTTTAAAATGTTGTATGCTATCTTCAAACTAACATCTGTCTGTAGCCCCCGTCTTAACACGCCATCAATTGATTCACTCGTGTGGACCACTCTTTTATGCCCTTGTTTGATTTAATTTCACTTTAAATGTATTAAATTTATATGTAAAATTTGTCTCCATCCTGTGAAAGATTTTTCTAATTTCAAGATTTGTTTAAGAGCACTTTCAATACTCTTGATAATAGAATTCAAAGAGTACTTAGTAAGTAATTTTGATGGTCATATGTTAAATTTAAAATTGGAAATTAAAAAAAATCTTACCAAATATAAAACCCTTGATGGAATCTTCGAAAAAGAAAAATATTTTAAACAACAGTCCAATTAAAGAATTGATTTCTGTATCTATAAATTTAAATTGTTTTAGTCATAAAGAAGTATCAACAAACTCTGTTAGCGTTTTCATATCAGGTAAAATTTATGTTTATATCAAATATTTGGCAAACAACTCTGTTTACCCAGTGGTTATTTAGAGGCCGCTAATAAAATTTCTATAAAGAAACGGTAGTAAGTATTTTGCATGGAAAGTCTTCCCCATTAATTTAACATTTCATTGCATTCATTTCGTTTTAAAAACAAATTCAAAATAAAGTGAAAATTAATGCAAAACATCAGCAACTTTTACTAGACGCTCATAATTATTATTATGGTCATAATAATGGTGGATGGGTAAAACTACTCGTACTAACTAACTACTTCTCTATAAATTTTAACTACTCCATGTGCTACAAATACGACTGACTACACATTGGTTGGAAAATTTAGCATGTAGTTTGCTACCCACAATATTGATGTTGATGTTATTATAGCCTACATCACCATAGTGGGGAGGGTATATTGGATTTGTGCTGATGTTTGTAACGCCCAGAAATATTGGTCCAACACCCACCTTAAATTATACCGATCAACTCAGAATCACTTTCTGAGTCGATTTAACGATGTCCGTCCGTCTGGCTGGCTGGCTGGCTGTCCATGTAAAGCTTGTGCGCAGAGTACAGGTCGCAATTTTGAAGATATTTTGATAAAATTTGGTAAGTGATATTTTTTCGGCCCAAGGATGGATGGGATTGAAACTGGTGGAAATCGGTCCATTATTTCACCTGGCCCCCATACAAAAGTCCTCCCGAAATTGGGGTTTACCTCTCATAAATTTTTGAATTATGCAAGGAAACAAACAAATTTCATCACAAATAAGTGGTAAATGAAGCCAAACCACATCTACAAATTTTGTGCAGTTCGGTCCATAATTAGTCGTAGCTCCCATCTAAGGCCCACTTCCGAATATCACTTTAAAGAGCATAACTTTCTCAAAAATATTGGTATCCAAATATTATTTAACACAAATATATTTGATTTATATACAAATAATACGGTACAATTTTATTGTGATCGATCCATAATTAGTCGTAGCTCCCATAAGTGGCCCACTTTCGAAAATCACTTTAACGATCATAAATTTCTTAAGAACATTGGTAATCAAATAAAATTCGGCACAAATTATATACAGAAATGATGACACCTAATTTTATAAGGGTCGGTCCGTAATTAGTCGAAACTCCCATATAAGACCCTCCCCGTAATCAACTTTAACCTCCATAAATCTTTTAAAAGTATTTATATCGAGATAAAGTTTAACATACACAATATTTATATTCACAAAAATCATGACACTAAATTTTTGGATGATCGGTCGATAATAGGTCATATCTCCCATATAGCGCACATTTCTGAAAAACTATTGTATGCATATACTGGGTGTAGGGTATTATATGTTCGGGCTTGACCGACTATACTTTCTTTCTTGTTTTTTTTTTTTTTGTGGATGATGATGGGGATTTTATTAGTTGGCTGAGCGTGTTTAATAGTAAATTTAAAACAATTTAGTTGCGTTGTAGCAAAAATAACAAATTTATTTATTTTGCTGGTCTCTTACCCATGGCGTTGACTGACTTTGATGGTTGCATGTTTATTGTAGTTTAGTTAGAAACAGAAAAAAGAGGGTTTATTTCAGTTTTGACCATAAACACCTTCATTGAGATTATATTCATTTCATACATACATATGTTTAGTAATTTAATTGTTAGCTTACAACACATTGAAATTCTAGGTTTTTACGAAAAATTTAGCACTAGACATTTTTTAATTATAGTCTGTGGGTATGGAAATTTATAATTTCTTTTGTAATATGAATTATTTGATGATACATTAATAATCTTATAAAGGTAAAACACCTAAAAAGACTTTAAAATGCATGCGTGAGGATTTTAAATCTGAAATTTAATGAAAACAATTAAAGGTGGTTATGTATTTTGCAGTTTACTTCTCAGTTGTACAATACATATTGTCACCTAAAATCCAAAAGACCGTATCTACAAAAAATTCAAAACCGATTTTTTGATTGATTATTATGTAATTAACCAAAATACATCTTTCTTTAAAATTTTACTCTAATATGCCGAAAAACGTCGATTTTATTAATACATTTCAAAACTGCATAAACCAAAAAGTCGTAACTACACTTTTAATTAAATAACAAATAACGAAATATATTAAAACAAAGTTGGCATTTGTTTAACTGTTAGTTGAAAGTTAAATTTTTTCAAATTAGTAACAAGGACGCTGTGGATATTTTTGTCGAACCAGTTCGGTTACATAAAGAAAAAATAAAAATATACAAAATGAAATGGAGCCATCTCCGGGGACTTAAATTTTTACTTCCGGCTGATTGCCACAGTTTTTACGATAATTTACCATACTCAGATTGCATTTATAAAATTTACCTTGCAATGTGAACTCCTTTTCTTTTCATATATACAATCATGGTGCAAATATACAAGGTGAGTGCAGTAGCCCAGCTGACTGACTTTGTTTACAATTTACTTATGTCAAAAGTAATACTTTTTCAAGTATTTTTGACATTATTTTACACGAACAAAATGCCTGTTGTTTCTGTTTTGTGTTGTATTTGTATACAATAATGAATTTCAGTTTTTTTTAATTTTGTTTTCTTTTCTTAAATAAAGTATATTTTTCTCGAATTCTTTAAACTCGTTGTAATGAGTTTTGTATCTTTTTATTCAAAACACAGAAAACAAAAAGTAAAATATTTTTAATAAGAGTGAAAAGCGAAATTTTTTCATTCTAATTTTACTTTTACTAAAAAAAATTTTTGTTGTTACGGCTTTTTAGTTTCAGAAAAAACGATTCCAAAAGGCCTTAGTACAATTACTAAAAAACTAAATTTGGCCAATAAGAATGAAATAGTAAAATGTGAATTTGCAAGCAGTTTATAATTTTGGCTTTCACACGTCGGTTTTTAGTTTCATGTGACATAATCTACAATAGAAGACAACAGCTGTTTATACCAGACACCACCATAGTGGGTTTGTTATATTTTACTTTAATAAAAAAGGTGTTGTTTAAAAAAACAGTGTTTATTTATTTTGACGTTTTTATGGCGATTTTAGTAAACCATTTTGACGATATGTTTCCCAAAATTTGACAATATTACCCCTAATTTATCTATCAGCTATGCACTGAGGGCCCAATCGAAAATTCAAAGTACCTGTGATTGTGCATAAGAAATGCGCATGGGAAATAACATGGGAATGCATTGGTGAGGGATGTCTTTAAAATAGACCATGATAAGCATACTCGTATATTAACACTACAATGGCACTTACTCTTATAGCCGCTTGAGATTTCGTATAGCCCTCCTTAGCCATTCCGCTAAGACGAATCCGTCTAAAGAGAGCATTAGTATTAATATTAGTTATACGTTAAGTATTTAACTTATTGTTAGGTAAATAAAAAAAATTGCTGCAATACCAAAATTATTAGAAATTTAAAATGTATAGTTCAGAAAATTGAACAACATATAGACCTACGCTTGAAGCTCAAATTGAACAACATAAAGCTCTTCCATTTGAACTCAATTTCAACTACACATGGACCTACGATTGTAGCTGTAATTTAACTACATAAAGATCTACAAGTGAAACTTAAATTATAAAACATAAAAATAAATTTAACTACACAAAGACCTAAGACATGAAATTTAATCACATAAAGCTAAAATTAAACTACGTAAATACCTACGATTGAAGCTAAAATTGAACAACATAAAGATCATCGATTGAAGTTTAAATTGAGCTACATACATGATGACTTACGATTGAAGCTCAAATTTAACTAGAGAAAAACTTAAGACGTGATTTTTAACCACATAAAGCTAAAATTGAACTATAGTATGTACGTAAAGTGCTACGATTTAAACTCAAATTTAACTACAAATACATTTATGATTGAAGCTGAAATTGAACAATATAAAGACCTAGAATTAAAACTGAGCTAAGACCATATCGTTATTTCTCTCCTAAAGTAGAGAAAAAATTGAACAAAATCAGGCAAAGGCCTGTCTACTGATAACTACTGCTTAAAAATCAATAAAAATTTTTGCTGGACGATCAAGTTCAAACTCTGATAGCTTCCTTAAAAAAAAACAGTTGTTCTACTACATGACTGTTTTCCAGCTACACAGAACCATTCGTTCGTGGTCGATTGTATTAAAAAAGCCAAAGGTATCGTGAGTACTCCGGCGGTTACCATAAGTCTAAAGGTATGGTCACACATGGCAAATATGTACTCAAAAAAGCGTAACCACTTGTTTTACCACAAATTTGTTTGACGTTGTTTACTCTTACAAGAGTTTTGCAAGATCAAACAGCACCAAATAAAATTAGACTAAATATTTGTTGTGTCTTGTCCTAAATAAACGAAGTTTTTTTTTTTAATAAATAAACGAGTTCAAATATATTTTATTTAGTGGTTACGTCCTTTTCGGCAAATATTTGCCAAGTGCGACCGTACCTTAAGCTACTGGCTTGAGGTACTTGACCAGGTGACTCTCTCGGGTGCTGTTGATGGATAAATGTAAAGGATAAATACACAACAAGAACTCATAAATTACTTCTAATGCTATCAGCATTGCTGATGGTATGCGGATAGTAATGATCAGATTTTATGATCTACATATACTTGTTTACGTAATTCAAAAAGTCATGCCACCTTTGAGTGATTATATTTTTGTTAAATCGAATCGTATAAATTTAATTAGTCAACAAAAACTCACAATTGCAGAACAACTTACACATCAATGACTAATTCATGCCAACGGCATTACTGGTAAGTAGTTAAGTAATGACTGTCAGTTAATCTTATAATAATAAACTCGTCATCTAACCTTTGAATGATTACATTCCATAATCAAAATATATTTTAAATGTTTGTTCTTCATTAAAGTAGTTTTTTTTATCATTTTTAGAATAAATGTAGAATATATTGTTGATTTCTTATAATTTATAACTGTCATTTCAAAATACAGATGATGAAAGAACGATTTCTAAAATGTTTGTCAACAACAAACATCCGTTGCATTTCAGAGACGTAGTCTTAGTAGAAATACGAGTACAGGTTCTGCCGGCAAATTTTGAATGAAATAAAAAATGTTTTCGATTGATTTCCATTGAAATTATTTCGACTTTTGTTTTGATATCGTGGCAATAACACTAGTTCCACTCTAAATTAAACCAAAAACTTTTCTCAGGGACTCAACATAAATGGTTTTAAAAGGTTTTTGCTTTTCCAGAAATATTTTAACTTTAAACACAAATGAGTCTCCAGATGTACGAGTATACCATACATAAATAAAGTTGTGTTAAACTCAGAGAAAGTTTATACATATTCATAATTGGCTAAAAATTTTACTTAAAATGTGCTTCAACTTTTGAAATAGTTTTAAACGGATGGGATTTTTCTATTTTATTTGAATCCTTTCGTTTACCTTTAGTGCTGGTCATGGTTGTGGTGGTCGTCGATGATGATTGCATCTGTTGTTGTTGTGTTTGCTGAGGATCCATGTTGTCCATTACTGCTAAATGGGTCGAGGAGGATTTCGTTTTAAAATCAACTGTATCAATTATGGCAGGTGTTGGGGGTGGTGTTTGTGTGGTTGATATTGTTGTCGTTTCTATTTGTATTGCAGACGGATTAATGACAGGTATTTCTACTGTCATCAGATTTGCGTTGGAATTTTCCGAACTAATGTTTTTATCTACATCCAAGGTGGCAGTATAGGACATGATTTGTTTTGTTTTGGGTTTGTTTTTGTTTGTAGATAATATTTAATGTAATAATAATTATTAAACAAGCAACACTTTATTTGTTTATTTGATTTGTAAATTATTATTTTTTACACATAAAAAAAAGCAAATCAATATTATGTATTATTTTTCAAGCCACTAATATACATACATACATATATTATTTATTGTTTATGAGTATTGTTTTTATTATTTTTACTCTCCCGAAAAACAACTGTACGTTTTAACGTTTCAATCGCAACTGAAAATATGTAATTGTGAAAAAACTATTAGAGCCACAATATATTTTTTCTCAAACGTAAAAAATACGTACTGGCAACATTTGTTTTACTACTTATTTTCTCTCTCGGTATCGTACCGTCTGTAACCAGCAAGTGTAAACAAAAGATTCACACTTGTACACATTTGAACGAAGTTAACCACAATACAATAAGTTAAAGAAGGTACTGTGATAAGAATTAAACGTTTTGTTTTTGTCACCGTTTTGTGTGCATAAGAATAAAACATCGACAGAATTACGGACAATGTTCATGTTCTTGTCTGTGGGGAAAACGTGTCAATGTCAATGTTTATAGTTTTCTTTAAATTGCGGTCTTTTATGTGTGCAAATTACTACGTATACGTAGTTGTGCGATAAATGTTCTGACAACCTTGATCGAACAAAAACGTTTTCGGTGTTAGACACACGAGGCAAATTAATGTTTGGACACGAAATTGTTCACTGAGTGAACAAATTGTGGCTTGACTACACAAGGGTTACATTTTAAGTATTTTATATAATACTGGAATGTTTTCTTGATACTTATTTGTTTCAAAATGTTTTAAATATTAAAAGAAATCTCAGAATAAGGACAATATTTGTTGCACAGTGGTTTAGAAACGTCTTATTTTGGAAATAATTCAGTATCTCGGGAGCTATAACCTAAAATTTATAATATAAACAGTCCTTCAAAAGATCTACAAAAATAGATTTTTAAAGTAAAATATAAAATTTTAATTAATGTAAAATTTTAAAATACTTATATATTGAAATATCCTTAAATTAAAGGCATTGTAATTTCTGTCATTTTTTATTTCCAATTACCGAAAATCCTAAAACGGGGAAAATGTGTTCCAAAATTTGAATCAAAATTTTATGAAAGTGTCCACTGCGACGTTATTTACTGTGTAATAGTAAACAAACCTTCTGTATATTTATGTAACATATGTATGTATAATGCTATACAAATATAGAGTCGGTGCTTTGTGATTTTAGATTTTTTTTAAATTAGCCAAGTTTGATTAGGTCTGGGGAGGGCCGTTTTATGTGTTCCAAATTTGGATGCATGTAACTTTTACTAGGCAAAAGATAACAGCCAGTAAGTTGTATTAATTGATTTAGAATTTTATCACAAATATAACAAATTTGTTTGACCCTCCGTAGGCCCGCCATATCTAAAAAAAAAACCCAAACATTAGAAAAATAAAAAAATAAACCTACATATATATCTGTTGAACTCAAAGAGATAACATACGCATGTAAGACCTTCTCAAGAACTGTTTATATTTATAATTTAAGCTCGTTCGAATCATAAATGGATTTTTGACGATTATTTTAAAAAATGTAAGACCCGAGGTGGCCTAAGCCGCCAAAAAAAACTGTAAATCATTTTGAAAACACCTCAGCTTCAATCGTTTGAAATTTTCTTGCGATATCTGTAATAGTCCCCGAGATACCGAATTATTTCCAATATAAAACGTTTCTAAACCACTGTGTATTAGTAACTCAACATCCTAATCGATATGTTTATAAAACTTTCAAATTCTTTTGATGTTTAAATATTTTTAACCGCTTTTCTGATCCACGGACCCGTTGTAAATAAAATAATAAACAATACCAAGAACATAACAATTTTGTATCAACTACCTATAAATATCATTTTACTTTAAATAAAGTTACTCATTTTAAACTCACATATACACCACCATCATCTATCTCTTTACACAACAATAGACATGTACACTTAAACAATCTTTGAAAAATTGTATCATTATCACAACCGAGTTTGCCAGACTTTAAGACTTGTTCCAATTTTATTTTGGGATTTGAGACACTTTAAAACACAAAAAGATTACATTAGTGATCCATAAAGTGGGACAAAATTAATAGATTTCGGGGTTTATGACTATTTTATATTTATTTATTTTCGGATTAATATTAATACGACAGTCCAATTATAAATTATAAGCAAATTTAATTAACCGAGTAGAATAAGTAAGACCAACTGCGACCCACCACCAAAGTCATTGGCAATAGTTTTCTAAGTTCTAAAAGAGGTAGTCGGCAACACAATCGAAATACAAATCTTGTTAACTATCTTCAAGGTAGACCGGCCACGGGGTAATTACTCTGCCAAAGGGCTGCCTTTAGCCTTGAAACATTATGTCATTTTGAGAGAGCAGTTTTACCCGCTGGAGGTCTACTACATCACAATGAGATTAGTCTTTCACTTGTTATGTCTGAAAATACCTTCGTATAACCAAGGAGAACATATAGACATAAAGCGCCGATCACATAAAATTTGGTCGCATAAATGTTTTAATATTTATTAACTCATTAACTGTTGCACATCATTTGAAATTTTCTTAATGTACATACAGTACCAGTCCGCTTTAAATTTCCGTTGACACTAGCCCAATATTATTATGGTCATGGCTGTGGACAATTAGGGGGTTTATATATTTTTCTATTACGTCGACCAGATTTCCAATTCAGTTTTTTGAATAACGATAGAGAGATAAATCGGACCAAAACTTTACTGAAAGTGCTTAAGTCTAATAGGAGGCAGTAAACGTTTTATACATAAGTATGTATACATACATACATGTATTCGAAGTGTAGTTGAAGAGGTTTCTACAACTACTTGCTTGACAAAATAAAGGGTGATTTTTTGCAACTTTCTATTTGGCATCTCAGCAGATTTCGTGTAACTTGTTACTGTTACACATGTTCAGTTTGTTCTATAATTTAATCATGAATCGACTTACAAACGACCAACAGATTATTGAATTTTATTATCAACATAGATGCTCGGTTAAGAAAGTGCATCTAGCACTTTTTTATCGGAAAATTGTGTTTAGCTATGCTCATTTCTAGTTGAATGGATACGTAAACAAGTAAAATTGTAAAGAGCAAGCCAAAATCATGCAAGAATTGCCAGTACATCATGAAAAATGCACTTTTTGGTGTGAATTATGGGCCGGTGGCATCATTGGACCGTACTTTTTCAAAATGGTAGAGATGAACTTGGCTGATATGTGTTTTCACCAAGACGGTGCCACATGCCACACAGCACACAGCGAAACAATGACCAACAATTGACAGATGAGTTCGGTGAACTGTTTAATTTCACGTTTGGAGCTGCCCAAATCGTGCGATTTAACGCCTTTAGACTATTTTTTGTGGGGCTATGTTAAGGCACATATATATACAAGCCCGCAATAGTTGATGGACTAAAAGCTAATATTGAAGAATTTATTCGTGAGATTCCGGCCGATATGTTGGAGCAATCATCTTTAAAAATTTAATTATATCAGCTCAAATAAAGATGATCGTACATTACTCTAAATTTTATGTGGTTTTTTTAAATCAAATCCAAAAGCTCTTAAAAAATCACTCTTTATTTCAAAATATCACCAAATTTACTCTTCTTTATATATATATTTGGATCACAATCCCCCTATTTCACTGTAACATAAAATGGATAGATAAGGGGACCAAATCTATTTATGGTGTATTTTAATACCCACCACCACTTTATGGGTCAAATCGGTTCAGTTCGGAATCAGATAATTTTTTTGGGTGTTACAAACACCTCATGTATGGCGGTGTCGGTTATAATATCAAATCAGATAGGGATGTAGTGTATACGACAGTGAAGTTAGATTTTTAGGATTCGACCAAGTAAGAAAAAATTAAAGAAAATTCGTCTAATACAATAATATTGTATTAATATGACTAAATATATTTCCTGAGAAAATTTTGAAGTACAATAATTACAAATTATAACTTTAATTAATTTCAATCTTTATTGTCGAATACAATATAGCGCGACAAGCTTTGATTTTATACTCAGATTTTTTATAAATATTTTGGCCGCACTTCTGCTAGCACCTTATTAGTAATAAACCAGACTTTTTAAATAAGTATGATTGGTCTAGTACAACGATTTATGTGATTAAGTTCAGTAAGAGTCATTTCTCGAAGTTTTTTTTTGGTAAACAATTTCCTGGAACAATATTTAATTTATTATTCAATTCCCTATTTGTAAACGAGTCATTGAAATCCCTATCGGCAAAAGTTAAAAAAACATTGGGAATTAAAAAAAAACGGGATTGTGAATAATACCGGAATCCTGAGATATACATTTTAAAAATCCCAAGCCCCGGGATTTGCTAATCCAGTCCGGTTTGGCAACCCTAATTTAAACGAATATAAATTTAATTACAGAGAACTTTTTTATTGTATTGACATCGAAGAAGTTTATTGAAATAAAAAATTATCTTTTTATACATAAAAACAATGGGCTATTTTTAGTGCAATTATCAATTTCATTTGAGATTATCAGATAAAATATTCTGACATCACAAACAACAACAAGTGTTTCTATTTACTCAATTCTTACATATTTAATTTCTATAGCATGCTATATAATTGTGTTAATTTTCTTAAATAATTTAATCACTTGCTAACGTGTGACTAGGGCTGCCAGAAAAAAATCGTCATTTCGAATTTTAAAAATCGTCAAAAAAAACGGAAAAATAAAAAGCTAATATTTCTAATAATAGTTTTAACGAAAACACAAAAAGTTCATATAGTCTCTTATACTTTACATATTCGTATACCAAAATATATAAAATACATAAGAAATCACAAAAAATATAATGTTTTAACACAACTTGTATATATATTATATATATATATATGTATATATATATATATATCTGTTAATAAAGATGTTGTATTGTGATAAACATGCTGTATGTTGATACCGACAATTAAATTTAAATTGAAATACAATTTCGTAACAATATTATGAGTTAGTTAGAATAGTACCAATAAAATAGGTAAACATGAAACCAATTTTAGATGCTGAATTCTGCGAATTAAAATTTTTAGAAAAAGCTATTTCTGAAAATCAACGGAGAAGTTCCACGGAAATAGAAAAACTTTCCGCCACCGTTTTTAAAACATAAAAACGTTACAATATTATTTGAAATTATTGTACTTAAACTCAACAATTGTTCTTCTTACTATTTATGATACTACATGAGAAAAGTATTTGTTGCCTCCAAAAAGAGAGAATTTGGAATCAACAGCATTAATAAAAAGAACTATTGATGGAAAATTGTAATCTGCAATTCAGAAAATTGTCACTTTCAAAGAAAAAATCGTCAAATCGACGCTTTATTATTTTTGAAACCAAAAATCGTCAAATCTGGCAGCTATGTGTGGTGTGAATCCATAAAAAAGAGAGACTAAAAAAAAGACTCGTTAATTGTCATAAATATTGAAAACCATTTTCAGCTGTAAACAATAAATAAGAAACCCATTAAATTGTTGTTAGTTTTTTGGAGAGTGTTACACTCTTATTATGCGTATGTTAGTACGTTCATACTTAATTTTTTACCTATAATTAAGCAGGGTTTAATATTTAGTAAAACATTTTTTCCAACTGACTATTGACTGACTTCCATATTTATATTTACATAGAAATACTAAAAATATACAAACTATTAATCAACGAAATATATACACTAGCTTCATGGTAGAAACATTTCTAGTAGTAATTCTAAAAGTATTTTGCTTTACAAAATATTTCTAGTAACAACCAGAACACAAAACAAAAAATTGTCATTTATAATATCTCTACTACTAGTATTAGTATGTGAAAAGTAAAATATTATTTTCTTAAAATATTTTTCTAGTTTTCCTATAAAATTATGAAATATTTTGCTATTTTTTACATAATATAGTAGTTATTTTAAACTCTGCTATTAAGACAGCCTGTCTTGCCTGCCCAACTGTCTGACTTCTTTTTAGCTTTTGTAACATATGGTTTTTTTTCAAATCACAAAAACAATTTAAGTTAATAACTAATTTAACTTGTACATTTTACTTTATGTGTGTCGATATTTGAAAACTAACCATAAACGTGACACATGAATGTACGTAAGTATGTAAAGTAAGGTGAGGGGTTGTAAATAGCAGAGGTTGAAATTCATAGAGGTGTTAGATATGGATTTTTAATTGTTTAATATGCAAAGCAAACTTTATGATGATTGAGTTTGTATATGAGATCTTGCAAGGCCGCGAAATCCTAATAATTATGCATTATGTTTTTAATACATAGTTATATTACCTACATTGGATGCCGAACAAAAAATGAATTAATCGAAATGGAACATAATTTTTAAAGTGATTTTTTAAATAAAAAATTAATAAATACAATAATGTATATTAAAAGTTCCACCGTTGAAATGTTTAGCGTTTATTTTTACAACATTTGGTATGCTTTAGCACGTGACAAAATTTTTCGCCACGTTTAAAATAAGAATTAATTAAGGTATTTTCAACTAAATATTCAAAAATTAAAAAAAAACGGCAAATTAAAACAAAAAATTTCAAAGCGATGTTTTTAATTATATTAAAATTTTAAGTTGTCATATTGAAATGTTAGGTTTAGTTTTACAATCTTTAATATGATTTAGAATGCGACATTAATAACGAAACATATTTTTCCATTTAGTAGTGTCTTCATAATAGTAAATTTTCAGGTATCGGATTCGTATGATCGAGTACTGATGAATTAGTGACTGGAACGCGACATTGAAACAAAAAGATATACATATATATATATACAAGAGTTTTATAAAAATTATCATGATTCGAATCCGTTTTTTTAAATACCCTACATGTAGAACCAAATTAATATTGATTCAAAATAGAAAAATCTCTTACTCAATTTTGGGTTGAAAAATGTTTCAAAACTTTGTCGTTTTTAGATATTAAAATCAATTAATGATCTTTCAACAGATATGATATCGGGCAGATGTCCATTTTTGTCGATTCTTTTCAATCAAATGTTGGCAGGATAGCGGATCACTTAATCAATTTAAGGATTTTCAGTTTTGAGGCTGTAATCGATTCGATTGGATAGACTTTTTCTTCAACAAGGCCCCTAAAAACCTAAACGAGTGTAGTTTAATCACATGCAATTTCTTGTAATAATGTTCAAAGCTTTTACTACTGATATTTTAACAAGTAAAGTGTGAAAACTTTCATGTTATTCCACAAAGCACAACACAGACTCTACTCTACTTGTTTAACTATGTATCTGCAATCATCATTTCATATTATTTTCATATCAATTACAAACTGAATACATAATAAATATTGAGAAAGATAAAATGAAAACAAACTACATATATGAAATATTTAACTTACAGCTGCTTTTGTTATGCTTCAACATCTTGCAATTTGTGGGTGTAAGGAAAACTTATTGAATAAAAAAAAAATATATTTACTCTCGATTTCTTCTTTAGTTAAATTTTTTTTTTTTTGTTTTCACACTTTTCTAGATTACATATTATTATATTTGTAACACATTAATAAGATGTATGTAACACGGCAACAAATACAAAAATTCAAATCAAATAGTCATATTAATTAGAGAAGGAATTGAACTAATATTTATCTTTTTAAGAGAAAAGTTTTTTATTCAGGCTAATAGTTCGAATAATCAAGAATACTATTGTAAAGTACTGGAACAATTGGCAAATTGGAATGCATTTTCTACCCTGCCAAAGGAGTCATCAGCAATCTTTATTGTCCATGATCAATAATACAAAATCAATTAATACAAGATTTATAAATAATAATAAAGAATACACACACATTGTAAACGTACGTAAGTTTCGTTCTAACTCACAACACGTAAAAAAGAAATATGGGAATCCTCGTATTCTATTTCTCAAAAAAACGGTGAGTTAAATAGATGATGTTTACAGATTGATCATGGACAATGAATGAAGATTGCTGATGACGCCTTTGGCAGGGTAGAAATAGTATTCTTGATTATTCGAACTATTAGCCTGAATAAAAAACTTTTCTCTTAAAAACAGTCATATTGTTTTTTTTAATATGTATGTATGTGAAATGTCGCAATTGAAATACATATACAGTAAAACTCCCCATTGCGGACACTTCTTATAACCGGACACCTTCAATAACCGGACAAATTTCGTGGACACAAACATTTTATTAGTTTTTCCATACAAATATGACTCCAATAACCGGACACTCTAATGACTCTAATGGACGCGGACACATACTTCAAACCATTTTGACCAAAAAATCCCTCATAAACGGACAAAATTTAAAAAATCCCAAACAAGTTTTTTAAAAATCTGGTAATCCTTACAAAAGAAATCGCATTTGTGTTGATAAAACCAAAATTGGTGATTCCCCTTTTCACATTGCATTGATACACACGAATTTGGTGATTCCCCTTTTAACATGTATGCATACATTGTGTGACTGTATATGTGTTAAATAGTATGCGCATTTTAGTTCAGTTTGTTAAATACAAAAGGTAATTGTGAATTGTGTTTTAATAAACTCGTAATAACATGGTATCAAAAAAAAAGTAACGCCTCATCGTATGATGAGGCGTTAAAACTTGTTACGCGTTTGAAACAATTTGCCAAAAATGATTTTGTAGCTTTTCAACACATTAAAAATATCGAGACTCATTTTGAAAATGAACATTTTAAATTAAAACAATCACTATTTAAGCAATCAACCATTAGAAAATTTTTTTAACCAAAGTAGTATGTAGTAATGAAATGTAAAAACTTGTACAGTGCACATATGTATTATTAAATATTATTCTTAAATTCGTACAAAATATGAAATAAACGACAACTTCTAATGATTTGGAAGCAATTTAAATAAAATTTGTCTGAACCCTCCCTATAAGCGGACACCTCCAATAACCGGACAAAAACACTGCGACGGTGAGTGTCCGGTTATGAGGAGTTTTACTGTATACAAAATTATTCGATTTGTTTCGTTTAGTTTCACAATTTTTTTTAACCAACATAACACAAAATTTATTTTTTTTCATTAATTTTACGTTTTCAGACACTTGGCAAATATTTGCCGAAAAAGACGTAACCACTAAATAAAATATATTTGTTTAGGACAGGACACAACAAATATTAGTCTTATTATATTTGATGCTGTTTGATCTTGCAAAACTCTTGTAAGCGTAAACAACGTCAAACAAATTTGTGGTAAAACAAGTGGTTGCGGTTTTTTGAGTAAATATTTGCCAAGTGTGACCATACCTTTAAATAATTTTATTTTTCCTTACTTCGTTTTTTATTTTAAAAATACATTATTTCACAGCGAACTAATAATCAGCTGATCTGGTTGCATACATACACCTTATTAATTCACTATGGTCACACTATGTTTTTAGATAACTTTTTTCACACTATTGCAATATTTTAATATTGTTTAAGGTATAATTTATTTTAATAATTAATTGATTGTTAATATAAATTCAATTAAACATTTTAGTTAACTTTTTAATACTTTTCAAATTATATAAATTTATAGCAGAATCTTTTTTAATTCAGTGCTAATATATTGGTTACTCTTTGTAAACTAGACTATAAATTACACCATTCACTTTGGATCTGTTTTCTGCCAAAATCTCTTAGAAACTAGATACATATGTATATGATATCATTGTGAAGTACTCGTATAATCAAATGTCTAGTTATACCCTTCACCATAAATAGCACGGGCAAAAATATAAAAATTGGTCATTTCGTTGGTAATTTTCACAAGTATGTAAAAATGTATGCAAAAAATGTTTTAACTAGTTTCAGTAATATTAAAGTAATAACTTATTTATAAACGGATGTGGTAATTAATTAGAGGCCAATATCATTATATTGAAATAATGAGTTAAAATTTTATTTTTTAGTAGTGAATTGTTAAGGATTTGCATTTTAACTCATTACTTGGTAATGAATATTTTTGCTAAACATATAAGACCACTAATAAGTTGCGATCATGAATGATAAATCTAAATATTAATTGGGTATGTCTCGAGAATTTTTCAACTCAAAATCCAAAAACTCGATTCAGAAATGGCTATTTTTTAAAAAATGTGTATACACCAATATGTACCTCGTTTTTTTTTTTTTTGCAAAATCTGTAACATCATTAAATCCTAAAACGATGACCCTTACAAGAAGTGCTTTGATTTGGCCTAAAAATCAAGTTGCGCAGAGAATACCATTAAGTAAAATGTTATTTCAGACAAAAGAAAAAAGCTTATTTGATGACATAAAAAGTAAAACATTATCCAGTTATTCAGTTGAGCAGGGTATAAAAGATTCGAAGCAGCCGAACATACATATTTATATCACTTTAACTTGTTTTCATTTATCTTACTCTTCTGTTTTTAAAAGAGTGCGAATGTTCTTCTTTTTACACTTCAATTGACAAAATTTGTAAATTACTAGTTTACCTATAGACATTAGGGTGGTAGCCATTTTATGACATTTCAAAATATCTGTGTTGAGATTTTGGACGCTGCTAACGGGATACGGTCCGAGATCGAAATTAAAAAAGCTTTAGCGATTTTTTTAACGATAGAAATTAAGTTAACGTATGGTGAATGAAATACGAACAAGTGTAACGCTGTTTTTAAAAAAACACAGATAATATTTACAACAAAACTTTGAACTGTAAATTTAATTGCATTATCTACTTATGAATAAAAAATAAAGTATGCGTTGGTCAGTGAAAAATTAGTTTTGAAAACGAGTTGAATCGTCGCAAATTAATTTGTAAATTTTGTGAAAAAAAAAAACGAGAAAAAAATAAAAGTGAAATTTTTAAACATTTAAGGATATGGGTTTCAAAAAAAACATTTATTGATAGCACAATAAATTTGTTTTTGAATAATAATCCACCTGAAAGGAAACCTGGATCTGGTCGGACATGCAGTTTGCAAGACGTCAAAATTCGCTCAAAATTAAAAACCGAAACAGCAGGTTGCAGTGAAAAATCTTATCGCCAATTGGCTATGAAATATAAATGTGACAAAAATACAGTTAGGAAATACTTGGAATCTATGGGAGTTCAGAAAAAGAGCTCCAAAAGTACCATGGAAGCGAAAAAACCATAAAATAAATAAGTTTTAGTCAAACATTTAAATTTTAAGTGTGAAATTATACTTTAATTCATATTTATTTCAATTGCATAAAAACCGATACTTTTACAGTTCAATACAATTGAAAATAACTGAGTTTTGACTTTCAATACATTTCAATTCAAGTCTTGAATTTAAGTTTAATTCAAGTCGAAAAAAAATTCGTGTTTAACGTCCAATCATTGAAAATTTTAAAGTCCTGTTTCACAATCATCAGTTTTGACTGTTAAGTCAAGTTATTTTTTAATGAAAAGGAAAGAGAACATTATCTTTTATCTTTTTCCTTCTCATTGAAAAATACTTGACTTGACAGTCAGAACTGATGAGTGTGAAACAGGTCAAAGATTGCTGTATTAACTTTTAATTATTTATAAAGCCGTAAATTTTGTTTATCTATACTGTAACTTTGTACTCACGGTATTACCACAACATTGAAAACAACACTGTTTATTTGACGTTGTAGTTTAAATGGTGTCACAATTTTAATAAACAGTACTTTCAAAAGGCTGAAAAATGTGGCTTCTGACTATAAAAGGTAAAAATTACTGGATGATTGGTATGAAACGAAAAAGTCACTGGCCGATTGGTAAGCATACATTTTCAATAATTACTGGCGCAGTTGCCAGGATCGGGAGAAAGAAGAAACAGTTTTTTATCTTCTCTGTGAATGTCCGACGCCTCATTATTTTAGACTAAAATTTTTTAGCATTTATATACTAAACAATCTAGCAGAGACATCAAGTATCATATGGCGATATTTGATTGGATACCTGAACGCGACTGGCTCGATATAGTACTACTTACCTACTAGCAGCTGAATATGATCTAGTCTTATTTCCTATCTCACTAAATGTGGTCTTGTGGTCTTCAACGGAATCAAAAGAATCTACTTGAATATCTGGTGTTAATTGTATTTTTCTGCCTAAGTTCTTTTTTACACATTAGAAATTTTATATAAAATATATTAAACCCAATATAACAGCGCACTGGCACTATTTCATTGCCCTTAACTGTCAACACCGCTTTAAGTAAATTTAACTGCTTGCTGTTTTGTCTTGCAATATTTGCATTGGTAACTGAATTTCAGTTATGTTTTCCTATTTTCTTTTTCAAAAACTAGTAATAGCTGTCATGTCTATACATTTAGGGATTACTAATAAATTAAAAAAAAGCAAATAATGTAAATTAAACATAAACCAACCACTATTTGAAAAATTTTATATAAAAAATATTTATAAATTTCAAATTAAATAAAACACTTCCACTACCATGGAGAAATTATATACCAGGTGACAGCATTGCTACAACAATTTCACCAAGGCAAGAACAACAACATGGATAAAAACAGAAAACAATAACACAATACAAAAACAAGTAAGAAAGTATAGTCGGTCAAGCCCGACCATATACTACCCTACACCCAGTATATGTATAAAACAGTTTTTCAGAAATGGGCGCTTTAAGGGAGATATAACCTATTGTGGACCGATCATCCAAAAATTTAGTGTCATGATGTCTGTGAATATAATAATAAAATATTTATGGAATTATGAATTACGGAGAGGGTCTTATATGGGAGCTACGACTAATTATGGACCGATCATAATAAAATTAGACCATATTATTTGTATACATATGAAATATATTTGGGTTAAATATTATTTGGATACCAACATTTTTGAGAGAGTTATGCTCTTTAAAGTGGTTTTCGGAAGTGGGTCTTATATGGGAGCTACGAGTAATTATGGACCGATCTGCACAAAATTTGCAGATGTGATTTGGCTTCATTTACCACTCATTTGTGATGAAACTTGTTTGGATACTTGCATAATTCAAACATTTTTGATCAATAAACCCCAATTTCGTAGGACATTTGTATGGGGGGCAGGTGAAATAATGGATCGATTCACAGCAGTTTCAATCTATCCATCCTTGGGCCTAAAAAATATCACTTACCAAATTTTATCGAAATATCTTCAAAATTCCGACCTGTACTTTGCGCACAAGCTTTACATGCACAGCCAGCCAGCCAGACGGACGGACGGACATCGTTAAATCGACTCAAAAAGTGATATAATGAATGAACGAACGACGATTTGAAGTCTCATTAATTATTTAACAAAAAAATAAAGATTTTTAATAGTCAGATGCATTTAAATGATTATGAAACTCTCATGGCAAATGCTGTTTAGTGTATTTTTTTACACTTTATAGAAGTTTGTTTCCTTTGATAAAAAAAGAGTATCCATTGACGTACACATACATATGTCAATGGAAATCGCCAAAATGCCAGGAATGATATAAAGATCTTTATAGTTTGTAATAAAGATTACTAAAAGACCAGCAAAAAATGTGTAACAAAATAAATTAAACATCTGTTAAATTTAAACTTTTATTCATATCAAGATATCGTGCCACACTTTACTTTCTAAAACTTACACCATAAACAAAAAGTCTACCTTTATTTAATTCAGGCAACTCTTATTTCAATTTGACAATGAATGTATGTACATATTAACTTTATGTTAATTTTCCGCAAAACAATAAAATTAAAAAACAAGTAATAAAGTATAGTCGGTCAAGCCCGACCAGTATATAAATAAAACAATTTTTTAAGAAATGGACGCTATATAGGAGGTATTACCTATTATGGACCGATCATTCAAAAATTTAGTGCCATGACTTCTGTGAATATAAATATTATGTATGTAATAGTTTATCTTGATATAAATACTTTTAAAAGATTTATGGAGGTTAAAGTGAATTACAGAGGAGGGTCTTATATGGTAGTTTTAACTAATTATGGACCGGCCATTATAAAATTAGATGTCATCATTTCTGTATGTGAAACTTATTTGTTTGAATTTTATTTTGATACCAACATTTTTTAAAAGATTTATGGTTGTTAAAGCTGTTTTCGGAAGTGGGTCTTAATTATGGACCGATCATCATAAAATTCCACCATATTATATGCATATATACGAAACATATTTGTGTTCAATATTATTTGGATACCAACATTTTTAAGAGAGTTATCCCCTTTAAAATGATTTTCGGAAGTGAGCCTTATATGGGAGCTACGACTAATTATGGACCGATCTTCACAAAATTTGTAGATGTGATTTAGCTTCATTTATTACACATTTGTGGTAAAATTTGTTTGAATACTTTCATAATTTAAACATTTATGATCATTAAACTCCTATTTCGGGTGGGCATTTGTATGGGGACCAGGTGAAATAATGGACCGATGTCCATCAGTTTCAAACCCATCCGTCCTTGGGCCGAAAAAATATCACGTACCACATTTTATTGAAATATCTTTAAAATTGCGACCTGTACTCTGCGCACAAGCTTTACATGGACAGCCAGCCAGCCAGCCAACCAGACGGACGGGCGGACGGACGGACGGGCATCGTTAATTCGACTAAGGAAGTGAGTCTGAGTCGATGTTGGACGAATATTTATGGGCGTTACAAACATCAGCACAAATCCAATATACCCTCCCCACTATTGTGGTGTAGGGTATGATAAATAATTAACTATGAAGTCGTCGACTTGTAGAAAAATTCTCATGCCATTTATTTGTTAAAAAAATTACTTGCGTTCATGCGATACAAAAAACAAAACATAAAATAAAATAATTAGGACTTGGTCATCATCAACAGACGAGTACATAGTTAGTTGCTGCTATACTGTCATAATTTTATAGGGGCAAATAATAGTAGTAATGAAATAATATGTGTTAATACTGGTATGACACACTGAGGTAATGTAAATATATTAAAAGTGTACAGGTTTTAGAAGAGGGGTTGGAAAAAATGCAACAATTTATAAAAAGAATTAACACACAATTAAAGGTTCAATCAATATTAATATAATGATAATCCATAACCATCACACAGTGGCTTAGAAACGTTTAATTTTGGAAATAATTCGGTGTCTCAGGAGCTACTTAGATATCGTTGGTTGTTGTTTTATTTAGACATAGAAATATACAGAGGAGGCCATATAATTAAAACATAATTTCAATCTCACTCAATTTAAATTTTTTAATGTTTTAACGATACTTTTGCGCAATATTTTTCAACTTTGTTTTAATATTAGTTCTATAATAACATATTTTCAAATTCTTTCCCAAAAATATTGTCGGTAAGTATTAAAAAAGAATGTTAATGCAAAATTATAAAGTTTTACATTGTTAGGTATTGGTAAAGTACCAACTTGTTCCGAAGAAGAAAGAAAGCTTATTAATAGACTAAATACCTCCAATAAAACCGTAGTACATATTTATAATTTAATTGGTTGCTCTAGAGGAAAATTATACAACGCCATCAATCATTGAAATACATATGGGATAATTACAAATGTTGCAAGAGCTCCTAAACAGCAAAAAACATTCAAAAGAGAAGATTAAAGTTAAAAAAGAATCTTTCAAATTGATCCATTTAAAATTCCAGGCAAATACAGGTTAAAATGCAGTCATTGCATGGAATTGAAGTTTCATCTAGAACAATAAGACGAAGGCTTAATAAAGTTTCTGTTCGTGAGAATATAAAAGAATTAAAGCTACAGTTTGCAAAAAAAAACTTAAAAAATAAAAACAAACATAAAGTTTTGCCAAAGTTATCATCCAAAGTATACCATAAAAACAATTAAACACGGCAGTGGTTTTCTTGGCACGGGATTGGATCAATAGCTAAAAAATTTCTTTAAAAATAATTCAACATTTAGATAAAAATGCATTAAGCTTTGTGCACACGATTGTCAGATCTTACAACGTTGTCAGATCTAGCAATGTGCTAGCAATGTACTGACATTGAAAAATGGTTAGCAAAAGGTAACTTGTCAATGCTTTTTCTTACAACGTTGGAAGACAAAAATTTGAAGTTTACACGGTTGTTAGACATTTTCTGAACATTTTTCTGACAACGTTGTAAGATCTGGCAAACGTGTATCTGTACCTTTAGAAAATACAATGATACCATTCGCTGATGAAAATTTGGCGCGACAATGTAATTTTGTGCACGACATTGATCTCAAACACTTTAAGACTTGTGGAGCGTTGTTTAGAGGAACAAAACATAAATATTAAAATGACTAGCACTGTCCAATAACCTCAATCCAATTGAGAACTTGTGAAACGAAATTGAGAAAAGTTTGGAAGGGAAAAACATCGCAGCGGCCTGAAGGCTATATCTATTTCACTTTGCAGGCATTTATAGTTATTTGACGAAAATTGAAAAATGTTTAGGAATAATAAAACAATGGTGAATGTTTTAATTATTTATCCAATCCCATTAACGATTTCCTTCAATTTTTATAGATTTATGATCCCGTTTTGAAGTGTATTTGCGCTCTTAGCCGACAGACTTAGCATTAAGTAGTGAAAAAAACTTTTGTTATCTTTTTAAAAATTGAAAATAAATTAATTTTATTCTATTTTCTTCGACCTTTTTTATGATATAATAAGATAATAATAAGAAAATAAATTAAATAAGTTACTGTTCTGATGAATGTATAAACATTTGCTGAAGTTTGGATAAAGAAAAAACTTAAAATCAATGAATTTCATAATTAGTGTTGTATTACAAAATTTAGTGAAAAAAAAATTTGTTTTCAAACTTTAGAGCCGATCCTTCATGGGTTAAGATTATCCAATTCGACTCAACTTTCCATGTAGCTATAATAAATGTGATAAGTCACAGCAAATATTGCTTGCCATTTATTATGCCTTTATAATCAAATACAAACTGTACTAAATAAATGTATTAAGTAAAAATTGCTTTAAGTTGAACAACAGTTGATATAGAAAGAAATCGTTTTTACTTATTATTTTCTTAAATGCAACAGACATTTGCTGAATATTAAAATAATAATGCAACACAGGTGCGGATTTAGCATCTTGTCTATGACAGGAAATTTACTTTAAGTATAAAGAAAATAATGGCAGATTATTTTAAATCAATAGGTATTTAAACTTTTTACACCCCACGCCTTTCATACCTTTCTATAAAATTAAAAGTTTTTTGCTTTCGAATATGGTGAGTGCGTGATTATTTAATATTTAAATTTAATAATGCAATATTTTTCTGTTTTTGTTATATTGCACATCGCTAGTGGTATTTTATGGCATTGAACAAAATACAGTGGGACAATTATAAATCAAATGTTATTATAAAAGTCAAAGGGCTAAGACCCTGCAAAATCAAAAAAAATATATATTGTGTTTCTTTAGTGATAATTGAAACATTTTCTTATTTAATCTACATAAATTATATAATTTAAATATAAAACATAAATGTTTTATAATAACAATCCAGGTGGCCACATTTTACATCTTTAAGTTTTAAATTTATATTAATTCAAATAATTTTCTAAAAGCTCCTCTACAGATATTTGAAATTTTGAATCCTTATTTATTACTATTTTCAAAATATTGTTGAATTCCACTGTGCAATATAATCTTATTGGATTTTAATTAAAACTGTTTACAGTAACAGTATATGATTGAGCAAAAGTTTATTGAACTTAAGTACAATTTTAATGACTTAATGCATTGTAATATTTTTGCATTGAAAAATAAATAAATCGCAAAAATAAATTACAAAATTAAAATTTGTCTGATTAAATAAATATTGAAAAATTCTATCATAATAATTTTTGTCTTACTTCTATTTATTTATTGTATCTATTACAAATCTTATATTTAATGAATTTTAATTATTTAGTCCAGCTAGTGCCGGACGAAAATGGTTTCACCATTTTTGATTTAATGTATTACGAGTAAGTAGGAATTCTTCCTTCTTGTCTTCGGCTCAGAGCCGCTGTATCTCTTCTTCTTAGTCGAATATATCCACTCTTATTTAATAGTTTTTTTAAGTAATTTTTTCTTATCTCCGTTTTTAGCAAAGGTATTCTATAAAATATTAAAAATTCACTATGAAAATAGTGAAACTGTTGTTAAAGCTACATTTCGCTAAAATTCTGGATATTTTCAGTCTACATAATCGTCCTTCTGAGATTGCTATTAAGAATTTAATCAATAAATTTCACATAATTTGTCAACATCAACGCTAATTCGACCGGCTCGTTCAATTGTAAATATGGCAGCCGTGAGTCGTAGAATTTTGGGTTAGAACTTGGCTTTGGTGCAGCTGGTGCATAAATTGAATAACAGCCTGCTGGTTTTCTGGATAAATCATTTTATCAGACGAATTCTATTTTCATTTGTCTGGGTACATCAACAAGCTAAATAGCCCAATTTGGGTTTTTGAAAATTCAAGAGCAATTGTTGAGATATTTTTAGATGCTGAACGTTAGACTGCATGAAACGCAATATGCTTCGAAGGCAAAAATCAAAAATTGTATGAATGATATCACTGATTTGTGATTTCAACAGGACGGTACAGGACACATATCACACAGCCTCTGAAACAATAAATTCATTGCAAAATAAAATTTGCAATGACGCCACATTGTCCTCAGCATTTGGAATCATTGTACTTAAAAGTATACTTTGATAAGCATACTGAACCATTCGTGCAT
Organism: Bellardia bayeri; assembly: GCA_950370525.1. Taxonomy (NCBI): domain Eukaryota; kingdom Metazoa; phylum Arthropoda; class Insecta; order Diptera; family Calliphoridae; genus Bellardia; species Bellardia bayeri. Next base: position 76,645,003 of record OX493267.1, read on the forward strand.
CGGTCTTATGTATACGACCAACACCGTGTTCAAAAAACTCTGCACACACCATCACATCCCCACCACAGTGTTTTATGGTCTTAGAAGTATACTTTAAGTTGTGCTGCATGTTTGGAGGACAGCGAACATAACTTTTTCCATCAGATCGTAACCAACAAAATTTTGATTTATCGCTCTAGAGGATATTCATACAGAAAATTACTAGTTTCTCTAAATGCTAATGGACAAAAGAAATCCCAGACTCTTAAGCTAGATTTACAATTTAGAAATTTTCTTCACAATTGCTCTTCAAAAACTATTAATAAGTATTAAATAAATAAATTTTGAAGAAATTTTGCTGTTTACACGAATTTGAAGCATTTTGAAGAGCAATTTTTAAGAAAATTTCAATCGTGTAAATCTAGCTTTAGTTCTTTTTTAAAACATGTAGCTTATGGCTTAATACCGAATTTTGTTGAAAAATCTATTTGAATTGGAGTGGAGCTTTTAAATGTATACCACTTAATCTCTGCATATAAAAAGATCCTCTTTACGGGTTGTGCTTTTACGCGTTACAGCCTGTGTAACATTTTTATGTGTCCATAATATATATAGCCTAATGCGTTGTGGACTATCATCCTTGAGAAAATTGAAATACTTTCAATCTCGAAAATGGTGCTAACTATAGAAGAGTTCATCTTAACTGAATAACTTTACGCTGTTCCGCTGAGCACCACTTTTTTTATTTAGATATTGCGTTTTATGACTTTTAATATTTTATTTCATAAAATAATTTCTCAACATATTAATTTGTAAAAACTAACAGTGAAAAACCAACAAAATATACATATAAACTTACTTTCATGGTGTAACTATACAAGGTGAGTGCAGTAGCACAGCTGACTGGCTTTGTTAACAATTTACTTATGTCATTGTTTTACATTATTTTACACAAACAAAATGCCTGCTGTTTCTGTATTATATTGTATTTGTTGCCAATTTACACTCACCTTGTAAAATTACACCATGCTTACTTTCACGTTCTAAATGATTGTCCTGCTCGAACTGTCTATTAATTAATTTTTATTAACTGTCTATTAAAGAAATATTTTTGAAATAGTATTTATGGAGTGTGCTAACCTCATGTCCACCACTGTATTTTTAGTTTTATTTTATTTAATGCTTTATTTTACTAAAATTTCGCTACAACAATATGTAGCATCTTTAGGGAAAATAAAATTTATTTATAATACCTATAATAAAAAAAAATAAACAAATAAAAAAGAAATTGACGTTAAGCTCAAAACAAAATAATTTTTATTTTATGCTGCTTGATCTTGCAAAACTCTTGTAGGAGTAAACAACGTCAAATAAATTTGTGCTAAACAAGTGATTACACAATTTTGAGTAAATATTTGTCAAGTGTGACTGTAGCTTTACACTTGTTAGTACTGACGAATAAACACAGATATAAAATGCATTAATAACAATAATGATTTTTATGACACATACAGTATTTATCTCAACTTTAATTGTTTGAATACAAAAGCGCTTTATGATTCATTTACTATTTAAATTTTTAATAAAAAAATTCACACTGAAGTTATTAATGTCTGTATACAGTACTTAGGTTTGTATACAGTACTTCAACTTTGAGTTGGTTTTCGAAGGTCAAATACAACTTAATCTGATATGTATGTACATATGTATATGTATGCAGATTTAGTTTATGGAATTATCAAAACAATATGAAACCAAGAATTTGTATTAAAATTATTAAATTATTTACTGTATTGGAGAGAGTATGGTTTGACAATTATAAATAAGAAATGATAAAATGATAAAGTTCAGAAATACAAATGTTTATTCCTTTATAAAAATCGAAAATATTTTTGCAAAATTGTGAATTTATTTAATAAATCTTTCAGGGATACATAGCCCCACAAGAACTAATCCAGTGGTGTTAAATCCCATGATCGGTGCCGACAATTAACAGCTAATATTTACTAAGGTGGTGTTTTATGCCCGACAACGACCTAAAACACATTTTACGCACTGTTGAGTAGTTGCAGAGTAAGATTGATGTGTTCAAATGCCGAGCCCAATTTTCGGAACTTAATCTAATTGAGATATGGAGCAACATATAACGGCAGTAAGACCCTTGAATTTGATCGATTTGTAAAAGAAAATCCATATTGATTGGAACGCGATTTAAAATGGCACTGTATGGATCTGGTGGATCCACATATACAAATTTTTGTATTTAAAGAAAGTTTTTCTTATGAGAATACAATTTTTATTTAGTGCTATATTACTGACCAGAGTTTTTTTATGGGTAGTTGTATTCTGGAAAGAAAACCACCAAAATGCAACAAATTAATAAAACAAAACTGCGATCGCGCAGGCCGACATAAACAAGTTTGAAAATAAAGGGTTTTAAAAATAAAGAACAACAAAAAATATTTGCTTTGACATTAAATTTAAGTGTGCTAACCTCGTTTCCACCACTTTATATAAAACTTATTTGTATTCATTTTACTTTGATAACTTAAATTAAAATAAATTTATAAAAATTGAGGCACATGGTTCACACAGCCAGCCAGAGCAACATCGTTAATTCAACTCAGAAAGTGATGCTCAGTCAAAATATGTAGATGAATAATTACTGAATTCAAGTATTCAAATCTGGTCTCATAAATATGTTAATATTTATGTAACAAAAAATAAAACGATTGAATACTTTTGATCCACATACTGATACTTAATATTTAAAAAACTTTTTTTTAACCTTTATCTTTCTATATTAATTTTCTATTGGTCAGCAGTCATACAAATATATTCCGATTAATGATATTTTTAGAAGATCAACTGTAGCTGCGTTTATGTGAATAATTCTCAAAAGATTTTACTTATAGCACAGCCCCCCTATCTGTATTCACAACATATGTATCTGTATTATATACATAAATAGAATGTATGTATGTACATATGAGTACATACATATGTATGTATATTTACTTATTAGATGTGTAGCGATAATGAAAGAAAAACAACAATAAAAATTCCAGTGTTTTGTATCGAGAATAATAGAAATAAAGATTACGCCATGCGCATGATTTCTCATTTGATGACGTAGATTATGCTTTTTCAAGGGTTGCCAAGTATAGAAATCCCTAAGATTTTCGATTACTTTATAAAAATTAATTTTTATTTTACACCGTTATCATGCCTCAATCACCGTATTCACCGGACTTGGTCCCCGCTGACTTTTTCCTCTTCCCAAAACTGAAGACACCGATGAAAGGAAAGCGTTTTGCTACGATTGAGGAGATAAAAGGAGCTGTTAGCGATACCAAAAAGCGCGTTTCAGAAGTGTTTCGAGGATTGGAAAAAAACGGGACTACTTTGAAGGGGACAAGATAGTTATTGATGAATAAATAAATACTTTTTGAAAAAATTTAAATAAATTGTTATCAAAGAAGACGTACTACTAAAAGAAAATGCCGAAATTGAGCTGGAAAACCTGCAGTATGACGACACAAATCCTGGCGTTGCTGTTAATCTTCTAGAGGTCATGACCTACTCATGGATTAATCACCTAAGCGAAGGTGGTCTAAGTAAGCCCTCAAAATCGTTAATAGTTTGGATTCGTTAAAATTTTACTTATTAATATTTATTTGAATTTTTATTTTTTGTAGCTGGGCTTACGGCATTACCTCCGAAAGCGCATGCATTTGTCAATGTCAGCTGTTCGCCGCTTGCGACGCATTCAAAAGTAGAAAGTAAACGAACTTTTCGCGTTTCAATCATCAACGCGTCCTACGCATTTGAGTGTGTAACTTAAAACATACAACTACATTGATTCTACTTTTTTGACAGTTGCTTAGAACGCGTGAAATGCGTAGACGCTTGGTGTGGTCCTCCAGCTTTATTTCTATCATTCTTGTTTCGTATGTTTGCAAACAAAAACGTGTGACATCACAAGTCATTTTGAAAGTAAGAGTATCGATATTTATTTATTTATTTTACACAAACGTTCAAACCAGGCATGGCAAATGCTATACAATTGTGATTAATTTTTCAGAGCAATTTAATTATTTAATATTATTTATAGATTACACAGTAAGAAAAATTTTAATAATTTAGGTGTAATTCTTTAACATAATTGTTTATACAACAAGGATTCAAACCGATTATAAAGTTAACATATAATAACGTTAATCCGAATTATCTCAATAATGATTTTTTAAATTATATCGCTAACGGGTTTTGAGCAGAAATGTTGGCCAGACTGTAATTTTTTATTAAAATCGTTTTGGAGCTGAAAAGAAAAGCTCACAAAAATTATTGAGCTTTATTACGAAAATCAGCGTTTTGTAAGAAATTTTTTTCGTGCACTTTCTATGGTATGTAACATCGATATTTCGAGTCCACTATTGTCAATAGAATTCGTAAATTTCAATAAAATTTAAAATTTCAATATATTCGAGTGCGTGTTGGCCACTCGTGTTCAGTGGCAAGGCACATTCCTAATGATCACCGAATGGATTATGGAACTACCTTTACATTGCACTCTTTTGTATGGTTCATAGACCAGTGTAATCATCGGCCCGTATTTATTTAAAAATCATGCCGGACGGAATGTATCCGTCAATGACGTGCACTGCCGCACCATGATAATGGATTTTTTGTTCACTGAAGACAGTGATGAAGATTGGATTCAACAAGAAATTTACATAAATCAAACATCATTTAATAAAACAAAAAAACTCGGAATTTCAGCATAAAACCGAAATTTTACCCAAGAAACAGACTACTTTTCTTTTACTACCGAAGATAATTGTTTACTTTCACTCTCAAAAAGTAACATTTTCAAAGTCCCCATTTTCCAACCCTGAGCCAACTTGTTATCTTTCTTTGTTCTCTTACTTTTTGGTTCTTTTTTTTCGTTAACGTGTTAAAAAATAAACCAAAAAAAAATTATGAACAAAAATATATCTTAACACAAAATTTTAACAATATGTTGGCACTTTTAACAAAGAATAGTATTTTATAAACTTTTTAATAACTAATAATTTCAACTTACCTTGGAAAATGGCTGCTTGTAAGAACAGAAAAGTTTAAAAAATTAATTTGTTTTGTTTTTTGGTGATATTATTTGTATTATTAATAAATATGTAGCAACAAGTTTTATTTTATGAGTATCAACAATAACACACATCAACCGTATAAACCGGTGTGAAAAAGACTAAAAACAATAACAGCACAGAAAATAAAAAAAACAGTTCTTTCTTTCTACACAAAAACAATTGAAATAAACGCGAGAGGAAAAAAATATACTCACATTTTTTTTTAATTTCTATAAAATATTTTTATTGTTTGTAGTTGTTTTTATAATATTCAATAAAAGAGTTCTTTCTGCGGAAAGATAGGTAGGTACTCGTGCTAGGAATTTAGAAATATGTACTAAGTACATACATATGTACGAGTATAATAATATGGCGGTTTTTATTGTTTCTACTGTGGATCTAGATATTGCTTGCAGTTTACAGATTCAGTTAAGACTGGCAGTTGTTATTTAAAGGCGATTTTTTGTGGTAAACCACCATTTGATACAGTCGTACTCTACAGATTACTTTTGGTTTAGATTTTACAAACTTTTATTATTAGAAACATAAAAGCTTTAAAATAATGAATTTTTAACCCTTTAGTGTATTTACTAGTCATTTATTAAATATGTATGTATGTAGGTAGGTAGGTCAGTTATTGTTAATTTATTGTAACCGCAACACGTCTATGATTTATTAAAGTTACCAATAATCGTAGAATTTTGAAAGAAGAACATCATAAACTGATAATTTTATTTTTATTTTTAATTAATTGTTAATACCTATGTAATATTTAATTATGTAAATTATTTTCTAATAAAGAGGGATTATTTTAGATCTGCTTTAAATAAAGAAATTAAAATTGATATTTATACCCACCACCAAAACGTTGTCATTCCATTTGTGATACATTGAAATATGGGTCGTACAACCAAAAAGTATACTTATACCTACGATCTAGCCATGTCCGTCCGTCTGTCCGTCTATTGTTGTCACGATAGAGCTTCGAAAAATAAACTTATGGCGTTTTCTTTTCTGGCAAAAATGTTACACTTTTTTCCTTTTTTATATGGGAAATGGGTAAAAAGTGTAACATATATGTAACATTTTTGCCAGAAAAGAAAACGCCATTAGAGGAATGAAATTGTTCCCAAACCTATGTTTCACGGGTTTTTTTTTTTTGTGAACATATGTAAGTTCAATCAGTAGAATCCGACCGAACCAGTTTTTTATGGTTGGCTTAATGTTTGCAACTATTTTAGTCTATTAATAAAATATGTTATCTATCCTGTTTCTAGAGACATATAGACAGACTGCAGGGTTATAAAAAATGTATTTCTATGATATTTAGGGACTAAATACAACACACCGAAAATTTCATTTAAAGCCATCAACTTTTAATATTCTTGGGACGGAAAGGGTTAGTTTATAATTTAGCCATGAATCGACTTACAAACTAACAACGCTTGCAAAAACAAGCAAAATTGTCGTATTTGGTGTAAAGAGCAGGCAGAAGCATTGAAAGAACTGTCAATGCATCCCGAAAAATGCACTATTTGGTAGTTATATTATTTACTATAGACTATTTTTTAGGCTATGTTAAGACTCATATCTACAGGGACAAGTCCGCAATGGTTGACACACTGGAAGCTAATATTAAAGTATTTGTTTTGAGTTACGGGCCGATATGTTAAAGAGAGCGTGTAAAAATTGAACCCAGCGTATGAACTCTTTAAGGTTTAAACATTGAATTAAATAAACCTTTCTATCGACTCAAATAAAGATTTCATACATTTCTCAAAATTGTACCTATATGTGTTTTTAATCAATACACAAAGCTCTTAAAAATCTTAAATTTTTCTTTTTAGTTTCTTATTTTAGCTTTTCTTAAATATTAATAAATAAGTAATTATTTGTAGTTCAAAAGCATTCAATGCTTTTTTGGTACCATAAATATTAAAACATAAGACCGCAATAATATAGAAAATCTATAATGGGTCGAATTATTCATTTCGTTCCGCGATTGCGGAGAGAAATTTTTTGTGCAAAAGCATAATTTGAAATTATTCATTCCGTTGCTGTTGTATTTTTTCTTTGTGCGTTATCATCTCTACACAAACAATATTACGGCATGCCGCAAGAATAAATTATTACATTTTACACATCGATCGATATTTCTTTTCCGTGCAGAATCAATAATACCACCCAAAATTTTTATATTTAAACCCTTGAAAATTTAAAATTTAATTTAATTATTAATGCTGAGTTTTAGGATACCTAACTAACATACTTATTCAATAGAGCTTTTTTTTAATTTCAGTTATTTTCCAGTTTCTCAAAAACTTATTTTTTGTTTTTATTTCATTTGAGAAAATTACGAGTGTCTTAAATTATACGATGTGTGCCTGTAGTCGTCACATTTTTTCCTAAGTTCTGAATTTTATGCCCTATTGTCGGCATTGTTTTTTTAATTAGGAAATATTAAGATCATTAGGGAATTCAAATGTTTTTTTGTTAAAATTTATATGTTTTATAAAATAGTTATATATTTTTGTTTAAATTATGTTAATAGAAGTATTCGAAACTTATTTTCTTAAATCTACATTGTCTGGATTAAAAGAATACAATCCACACTTTCCATTTTCAATGGTATCTCCGAGGTTTATTTTGGAAGGAAACGTGTTAAAAAGCGAACAAAAAGTAGATTTTGTTATAACTTTGTTTCTATTTTCTTGATTAATTTGCCATTCTCTAACGGTTTTCTTCCATTCAGCTTTTAATGGCTTAAATACGCTAACATCAGCAGGTTGTAAGATATGCGTTGTATTTGGCAGAAGTGCATACAAAACTGGCTTAGCTCTAAAGTCATATGCGATTTATACCCATCAACAAATAACAAAATGGGACTTTTTACATTATGCTTATCCAGTGATGTATTCATCTATTCTGATTCGGACTTACCGAGAAACCAATTTTCTGGTCGACTATTTATTACATCTTTTGGAGGTCGTACATATGGTTCCAATGTCTTGCCATTTGCCGAAAACACTAAAAGAACTGTAATTATTTATTTTTAATTTCCTTTTTGCATGGAATAAACATTTCGGTAACCTCTTGGTGCTATACCTTTGCCGGTTTTAGGGCACATACTGAAACTGGTTTCGTTACCGTTTAATATTCGGGATGGGTCCTCTAAAATATCTAAAGCATTTTGCTCCAACAAAAAATCTTTTAACCCTTGAAACCATTTTCGTATTCCTACTTCCCTTGATTATTCCTTCCTATTCTCTTCTAGCAAGACACGGATGGCGTTTAACAACCAGAATACCAGTGATTTCCTGGTCTGTCATTTAAAAAAGGTGTCGGACGTTTATCCTCCTTAACAATTAACTGAACTGTGTTTAGCAAATCTTCAGATTTTAAAGGAATTCCACATTTTGCCAAATCTTGACACCATTTTACAAAACGGGCTTCTTCTAAGGAAGATAATACCGTATATGGACCTATTCTGAGAGGACCTTCTGACACGCGTCCGCTAAGCCTATCCTGAATTGTTGAACGCGTAATACGGCACCTAAATAAAACGGATATCTTGCATTTTCTAATATCGCAAAGAGCTTCTTTTAATGTATTTTCAGAATACTGATGCATTGGTATTTTTCCTTGTGGTGCATTATGGTTTTCTTGAGAGTTTTTACCAATCACAATTAAAATTATAATGTATTTTGTATTCTATATAACCCATAGTCGGCAGTTCCTAAATATCGGGTAATATCGTTTTAAACTCTGTTTCTTTGTACGAATTCAAAAGACAGAAGAGGAATAAACAAATTATTATAATTTGAGCTCAACGTGCGAAAAATGGATTTTACCTATGCTCGACACCATTTTGCCGATTATAGAAAATCATAAAATTTTGTGTTCCTAATGTCGGCAAATTATAAAAAATTATAAAAATTAAATATTAACTGTAAATATATAGGCAATGTACTATCTTTTAAAATAGGTCTTGCAAAAAAATACTTAAAAAGATGTACATATCTAATTGCTTCGTTTACTTCACGTTCGCACTAAAAAAAACTTCAAAATCAAGCACTACCGCATGTATCAAAAGGTCGCCACTGAATGAGGCAATTAAGGATCAAACTACTCATCTCATCCAATTGTAAATAATAGATTTAGAAAATTGAGTGAGTTATTAATTAAAGCCTAATTGTTAGAGCTGTATCGTTCATGAACGAACGGGTTAAAATGAACGGAATGAGTCGGTCATTTAACTGAACGCTTTTAGTTCAAAAGTGTAAGGATCAATTTCGTTCAGCTGCTGTTTATCAAAAGACAAAAACAAAATCACATTCAATAAGGGTTGTATTCATTCGTTCAAAGTGAAAATGACCGGTCACTGAAATGAACAACCGGGCACAACTCTAGTAATTGTACTCATGTGTAAATTTACCTTTATTCTTATTTATTTGACTTTTGGTGCATGCCAACTTTAGGAGAATTCACCCTATATCCAGCCCCCATTCCAACAAAATATTTGCCCCTATTTCTGAGTGAAGACTTTATCAAACAGTAAATGAATTTTTTCGATATACACATTCATATTTTCATACAATAAAACTTTTTTTCAACTTTAACTCCCAAAAATTTTAGGTATGCTTAGAGATAATGCAAATTGTTTTGTTGTTTAAACGCCTTTTACTTTTTACCCATATGTTTAGCCATATACGCAAACAACAATTAATTTTTATTATTGTTATTTTATAACAACAGCGCAATTAGAAAGTAATTTTTTCATTTACTTACTAAATATATGCAACATATTTATGCACTCTTTAGTTATCTTTTTTTTTGTTCTTCTTTAAATAACTTTTATTTTAACCAGAAGTCACGAACTTTATCTGAACGTTGTCTACGTTTAACTGTGCATATATGTATATTGCTAAGGGGCCACAAAAATGAATTCTTATTAAGAATTGTTTTTCTTTTCGTCAACACTAAGCTGACCATATTGTTCGGTAACAAAGCCTCTTTAAAGAAAATTGTGAGAAAATTATGTTGTTTTCTAGAATTTCTAGCGTATGGTCAGCTTAGTTTGTCTCACCAAATATAACTGTAATTGTTCTCTTATATGCGTTTTGTGTGTATGGTAGTATAAAACATCCTTATTTTTCACGATGTACCAAACTCTCTTCGTTTTCATTTTGTCAAGCAACAAGTTTTCAAGGACATCACCCACGTATATTCATTGTGTTTGTGTGTATGCGTTGGAGTGTTGCCGTATTCTAAAATACATACATATGGCTGGTATTTTCAATGTGTTTTTATGATTTATTGTTAAAAGCAAATACAACTTAAGGGTATGTACAGAGTGGCAGCTTGTTGCCGAACCGAGCTGGTTGACGGTTATTGCGAGAATTGTTCATGCGAGAAACAAGTTTGAGTGTTCATAGTGGATGCGAGAATCAGCGCTGATATTTTATCTATTATTTGTGTTTTATGTACATATGTTTGTGTGCAAAATAAACTGGCATTGAGTTTTAAAATTTTACTTATTATTATTTATTTGAATTTGTATTTTTTTTTTTCTTTAATTTTTATTTTTAATTTTTATTACTTTTTTAATTTTTTGATTGCATGTTTTATTTACTTTTTCTTAAATTTTTTTTATATTTTCCAAACAAGTTGAAATCATAACAACATAACATAAACAATGTTATCGGCGCTGAAACTGTTTTCTCGCATTCAATCAGCTTTGCGCTCTGACCAGCTCGGCGCCCACTATGACCGCTTCGCTCTAATTTGTATAGAACCAGTTTTCTCGCATTCTCGCGTCAACCAGCTCGGCTCGGCAACAAGCTGTCACTCTGTACATACCCTTAGTCTGTGCTTCAAAATTTTCAAATTTGATTTGTTGAGCATGCATATTGATCATTGTTTAAATATAATCCGGTGCGTAAATGTTTTAGTGTTTATGTAATAAATAAAAAATTAAAAACTTTTGAAACACAAGTACGTGTTTCTGGTGATCGATGATCCAGTGAATCAAGAGATACCCTACTGTAAACGATAACTATATTCGACCTTTCCTGTACGTACAGAGTAACTCTAAGGCCCCTTTCAGATTAGGCAACTTTATTTGCGCAAGTCTTGTGTTTGTGGGTGTGAGAGGAAAGGTCGGTTGGAAGGAGAAAGAATTGCCGAATTGCTGAGTACAGGCTTGTTTGTACTTGGCAATTCTGTAGCTGTTGTCATTATTGTCTTGGGATATTTATTTGTTTTTGACATTCAAAAGAAAATAAATAAAAATTAAAATTATACTTGCGCAATTAAAGTTGCCTAATCTGAAAGGGGCATAAAGTAGTCTTTAAAGCACCGACTCAACATGCGAGTATACCATCCGGTCTAGTAGACTCATTTACATATGTATGTTAAAACCCTTACAAAGTTGTTATACCTATATATTTAATATCTTTCTCCTCTTTTATTTATCATTAACTTGAAAAATATTTATACTCTGGCATCACAAGTACAATTGATTTTATAGATTGATCTCAGTAATTTATTCATGAGACTTTCTGTCATCTAGTTGGTCCATCCATTATGAGCGCACCAAGTGGTTGATTTGGTGGTTTTCAATTGTGTTAAACAGTTTTGTTATTCACTCATATAGGAAACTGTTGCATACAAATACATTGATTGTTGCTCGTGCGTTACGAAGAACAAAATTCATTCATAAAATTTCAAATAAATCATGAATGATTGTCCATATTACTAACCTGAAAATTAGGTTAATGTTATATCTTCAACCATCAAAAGTTTGGAATGAATGTAAAATTGAGAACGCAAAATATACACATACTGTGAGCGCCAGTATAAAGTAAACACCTAAATGATGAAACAGAATACGACCGCAACTTCTGGCAAAAGCGACTCTCAGAGAAAACAGGCCCATAATTGAAACGACGGCTGCAACTTCATGAACTGTAACTTAATGTTTTTATATTTCTTCTGTGTACCAATCTGTAATGCCGACGGCTTTTCTAATTTTTGTCCACAAATCTAGTTTTAAATAAAATTTTTGTACAATGGCGACTGCATATTATATATGTAATCATGCTGTTGTACTTCTTCAATTAATTTTTCTATAATATCACTAATTTTTTTTTAATTACAAAATCTAACTTATAAATTCACTTTTAATATTTTATGTACTTACCTCAGTCTAATAATTTTTTATTTTTGTTTAAACAATATTCTTGTTATTATAAATAACTTTTTTTTTTTTTGTATTTGTTTGTTAAGGGTTTATTTGGCATATATTGTATACAAAGCTGTCAAATGTAATGTAATCTTTTTATTAATCAGTTCCATACTGAAAAATAAGACCTGTGGTCTTGTGTATGGCACAATACAAATACCAATAAATGCAGTTATACTTATACTTATTTGGCGACATGGCGATTTCTTTGCGGTTTTTAAATGAGATGGCGATTTTTTTGGCTAATTTTTTTTAACAATATAGCATTTAGGAAGCTCGTTCAAGTTTCTGGAACTCTTTGGTTATCATATGAAGCCGCCGTCAAAAGAATTTTGGAGCAATGGATAGAGTTAAAGCATAATTTTTCATTAATATCGACTGTTGAAAGTGACAGAAGTGCCTAAAATATATATAACGAGATGCAATTGATTGTTCAGTTGAGTTTGAAATTGAATTATTCCAAATATATATGGGAACAGACCAAGTAAACGTTTTAAAATACCATTGTTTTATGTAAATATAAGACTCTTTAAAGAACATATATGAAGAATTTCAATTTTAAAATGTGGAAATCCGTTGATTTTTTGGAATGAAACCACTTTAAATTTGCAATGTGGAATTCTAATTTTCAGAATTTTTAGATTTCATCCCGAAAAAATGTTCGTTTTACTTTTTCTATAGAAGCAAAATACGGAATCAATTCCACTTCCGTACGGAATTAATTCTGTGATATCTTTTGAAATTTGTGTAATTTTCTGACACCTTACTATTGTGAATTATTGTTTTTTCACACACTCAGCTGATTTTGAATTTTCGCAAATTGTTATACTGAAACAACAACAAAAACAATGGTGATAAAAATTACTACAACGTGCTGTAAACAATAGAAACCTTCAAATTGTTATATTTTTTGCTTTACACTGTAAATTCTACCAAAAAAATTTTAAGTACTGTTGTTATATAAAAAATGCTTTCAAATTTAATTATAACCAACCAAAAGTTTGTTTTAATTGAAGGTACATATAAAGTTTTCGGCACAATAATTATTTTCCAACAAATAACTCATTAACTTTTATTATAATCCAGATGAATTGGGTCAGGAAAAAATTTCACAAAAATTCATTACACAAATGCTCAAGGAACAAGGTGAAGATGCTGCCATAAAAGTACTTCCTCTCACCGGACAACTTAACGACGAGGCCATTCTACAGAAATTCCTCACCGAGTGCAATGTAAAACCCGTAGAGGAGGGTAAATTGTGGAATGTTGTGCTGCCTAACCTCTCGGACTTTTTGGCGTATCAAAAAGTTTCAGTAATATTTCAGTTCCTTACCAATTTGATAAAATGTGAATATATTAAGCGTACTTTCCTTTGGATCTCACTACCTCACCTACATTACGAGCATGTGCATTATGTGGTGGCAGCATTCGAGTACATGGCTGATTTAGTTCTGCATATTTTGACAAAAAATGAACTTTCGATTTTAATATGTAAGGCGGGTGGTGGTGTTACCTTCAAACACTATACGTATAGTAGAACAAAATCTGAATTTACAATAAAATTAAAACAGGATACTGATAAGTCAAAAACAACGAATACAGATAGTGCAGATGGACAGAAGGCGGAAAAATTAGGTACATTTAAAATTGAATTAGACGAGGAGGAGATCGTGGCGAGAAATGCTATGAAAATGCCTTATGAAAAGTAAATATAGAAAGAAATTTAAATTGTTGCTGTATACTGTTAAAAACATTAAATGCTTATTTTTAATTTCAGAGCAATGGAGGCTGCAGAAAGCAACATTATCTATACACCAGATGCTGCCGATGATTTTGATGATGAAGATCCCGACGAAGATTTAAATATTTGAAAGTATCAAATAATTACAATCGTTTGTATAATTTGAAACACTAAAATGGCTTTACACTTATTAGTATGAATTACAGCTTACATTAAAACGTTTACATTTTTATAAACTTTCTTAATTCTGCATGCTTTTATTTGCATAAATCAATTTTTTACTAGAGGTCGGGAATAGTTCGTTAAAATGTAATTTTTCATAAGTTTAACTGCAAAAAAACTAAATGTAGATTCAGAACTTTTTATTGAAATTTATAAATTATTCTATTTTTAATATTGTTGCACTCTTTTAAGATGTGTATTGTTGTGTCAACATTTGATACACAATCTACAAATGCATTCAAAATCTATGTTGCGGTATTTAAAATACTTGAACTATTTTTACTTATGTACATACTTAAGTATATTATATGTGCCTTTCGAATCAAAGTAGGAAGAAACACCAATGATTCATATGGACGTCACCTATTTAAAATGATTTTTTGACTAGTTTTATTTTTTTTCACTTTTATTATAAAACAAATGTTGAAAATCTTAAAATCTAATCATCCTTAGAAGCAGCTACAAAATTATTATAATCTCTTGTAATCGGCATGGGAGGGCGACTACTGTTTTGTTGATTAAATGAGGGTCGCTTATAAGTTTGGTATCTGATTTCTGATCCATTATTATCTCCATAAAGATCACGCCCAGCACCACGACCACCTCTTCTCTGCCTAAAGTTGCGATTATTATAGCTTCCACCACCTCCGCAACCATGGCCACGCCAATTTCGTTGATGACGGGGACCACCGCGATTTTGATGACGACCCCCACCCTCGTTATAACCTCCATCGCTACCACCACCAGAGGTCCAATTATCTAAGACAGGTGGGTCATCTAAAGGCTTTGCACAGTATTCCATAAATTCGGAATCCTTTTCGGTGTAACGTAAACCGAAATCTCGTTCACATTCTTCCAAAAATTCAAGATCTCTATCAGTTAGACGATTGATTTTACGATTAGGATCAACCATATTTTAACAATTACAGTTGAGACAAGCAAATTACTATTACAATATTTACAATGTTTTAGCCTTATTTATCCTTTTTTATTAATTATAATAAAATTACGATCCTGTTTTTTGTGTTTTTCCTGTGAAATTCACTCTGTTGCTTTTTCTTCGTAATTAATCACAATAATAATATTGACAATCAGCTGTTATTCACAATAGAGTAACAGCTGTAAGTATATTTATTACGCCCAGGTAACCCTAGAACATTAACCAACACTATTCTAATTTTTAGGCTGTCAAAATCAGTTGCATATTTTCTCGTTCTCTAAAAAGTATAAAATTTTCTTATTGTTGTTAACAAGTGAATTATTGTTAATTATAAATTTAAAGCCAACAGCTTTAAACAAATATAATTTAACAATGTGTAATCTGACGTATATTTTAAAGTAATATCTCGTGTCAACTTGAATTACAAGAACATCAGTGTTTTTTCCGCCCAAGCACCTCCTTCCTGTTAATTTATATTTTTTGTATCGCCTAAAAGTTTTTGTCTAACAACAATTGACATGTTAAATCTTGCGTATACGTCGCCAGTATTATTATTAATATATAAAAACAAACAAAGTTTCATAAACCACTTCACTTATTCTAAATCAACTGCGTGATACAACCACTACCACCTCTACAAACAACTACTATGGCTGAGAGTCTTGTGTGGCGTCTTTTGTGCCGCTATAAAATATTCTTTCTAGTGGGTTTTGTTATATTCGGCATACAGATTTTCTTAGCCTATAAATCTTTAAACCTCTCAGTTCTCACGTCCAGTGACACTCCCGATGTAAACAATCCTGTTCTGTCGTATGTGGCCTATCAAAACGGCCGTATAGCAGCTCAACACAATTCCGCCAGCGATGATGAGGATTCCTCAAATACTGCACTATTAACTCGCAAACGAGCTGCTGTCACTGTATCGGAGAACGATGTTGCTCCGTCATATCTTATTTTAGCCAAGCAATTGGGATTCGCACCCGCATGTAATATACAATCAAAAGATGCCGTCTCCGCCTTACAAAGAGCTAAAACCAAAGACTGCCGCCAACATATCGCTCAAATCGCTTGTGCCATTCAGGCTGGCGAATTTTATGCCACACACCTGCCCAGCCACTGTCCGCGCGGCAATCATAGCGCCAATACTCAATTGGGTTGTTATCGTGACGAAAAAGAATTTCGTCTTTTGTCCGGTTACTATATAAATTTCAAATCGTCCAATACTCCGGACAAATGTGTTCAGCTGTGTCTTCAGTCGGGATTTCCCTATGCTGGCGTTCAATATGGTTCGGAGTGCTTTTGCGGCACTAACCCGCCCGCAGATGCTGCCAAATTGGCGGACTCTAGTTGTAATATGAAGTGTTCGGGTGATCAGCATGAGATTTGTGGTGGTTATTATGCCATGAATATTTATGAAACGGGTATAGCAAGTGAGTATGTTTGGCAGTGAATATTATTGCACTTAGAATATTTTAAACATAATTTTAATAGTAATACAATCTTTTATTAACTACCTGATAATTGTAACCAAAAAAAGTGGCTCGTTTAAATTTGTATAAAAATAGTCAGTTTCCTAAAAATAAATTTTTATTATCTAAGAAATTCAAAAGTGGGTCAAATTAAACATTTATTCTTGTATTTACACCTTTTATGCATATTTCTCGTTATTTTGAACGGGTTTACGTTAAATTTATTTTCTAGTATATATTATTTTTTTTCTGTACTACAATATTTGCATCATACTTTTAAACCCGTTTCCTTATTGTTTCAATGCCTTGCAAAGTTTGTGTGCACGGGTTATTAAACTCTTAATTAGCAAAATATGTTCTACTTTAACGTTTTTTAATTAATTCCACTAAAAACAAAATGCAGTTTTCAATGCAATTTAACACGTAAATATATATTTACACTAAACTACAAAGATTTGTTAAACTTAAGCTAAGAGATCTAAAATGTTGAGTAATATAGATAAAATTGATAGATCATCTGCTGGTATAGTTTAGGCAACAAATTAGCAGCACCATTTTTTAAAAAAAAAAACTTTTATTAAGAAAGTATCTCTGTATTTTGTTAAGTATCTCTCTACTTTATTTCAAAAAGTTCTTTTAAGAAAATACTTTATTTTAGAAATTACTTTTTTATGAAATTGTCTTGGTACTTTATTTTAAAAAATAAAAATTCTATTAAACTTTTCTAAGAAAGTTCAACAGTATGGCTGTTTTCATAAACGCAGTATGCAATGCAACATTTCATTGCATAGAGTTCATAATAGCATTAAGAATATAATTTAAAAACTTTTATCACATAAAATATAAAGATATTGGACTATTAAAGAGAATCTTAAACCAAAAATTTTTAAATTATATTTCTAAATGCTATTATGAACTCTATGCAATGAAATGTTGCATTGCACACTGCGTTTATGAAAACAGCCTATGTTATTTCAAAAAGTACTTTTAAAACAAGTTCAGCTGTACTTAATTCAAAAAGTACCATTTTCAGAAAGTACAATGGTACTCAATTCCAAACATTACTTTTTTTTAAGAATGTACGTATATACGAGGAGAGCATACAGATAGAGGTTATCAACTTTGAAATTTCAAAACGCACCAAAATGGAGAAAAAACGCGCATCATGTACAAAAAAAGGCACCAAGTTAAGAATTTCGTTTTTGTTTCAAATATTTATTGAATTAATTTGGAATTTGTATACCCTTCATGAGAAGGGTATATATAAGTTTGTCATTCCGTTTGTAATTTCCATAATATAATTTTCCGACCCTATAAAGTATATATATTCTGGATCCTTATAGATAGCGGAGTCTATTAAGCCATGTCCGTCTGTCTGTCTGGATGTTGAAATACATTTTCTGAAGTCCCCAGATATCTTCGGGATCCAAATCTTCAATAATTCTGTCAGACATGCTTTCGAGAAGTCTGCTATTTAAAATCAGCAAAATCCGTCCATTAATAACGGAGATATGAGCATAAATTCGAGACAACCTCTGAAAATTTTATCAAAAAAAACTCATCAACAGATGGCGTTGATCACACAAAGTGTATTAATATTGTTACTAACATTTTTTCATCATCAGATGGCGTGTTTAACATCAAAGTGTTCGAAAACTTTTAAGTGTGTAAAAAGACAGTGTGTTCATTTTTAATTGTGTTTGTGTACATTTAAATAAATGAAGGCTCGTTATATTTTCTTCAAACTACTTGACGCTTTTATTTTGCAATTAAAAAGAATCCGGTTTATTTTTAAAAGGTAAAAACGTTACAATATAATATATGTATGTATGTATATAATATAATTATGCATCCACAACAAAGGTGAAGGGTATATAAGATTCGGCATAGCCGAATATATCACATGTTTAATATCATAAATTCTATAAAAAACTTTTTATCAACGATTATTAGTAAAAGTAATAATATTAAAGCCTCTTTTTAATTAATGAGCTAATAAAGATAAAATAAGCATTTAACCACTCAAAATTTAACTCACAATATGATATTCGGCACTAAAGTACTAATTGGTAAAAAAAAAGCTAATTTCTTTACATATTTGGTACTTTTTTTTATATATTTTTGTTTTCTAGTTAAAGTACTTCTATTTGATTTTTTCCAATAAAATTTGTGAGGATTCCACTGTTGAATTTGCTTTGGTGCCACCAAAAATTAAAAAGTATGTTTTAGAAACAATACCATTTACGAAAATTTCTTTTGAAACAAGAATTTTTTATTAGAAACAAGTTCTTTTTAAGAAAGTACCTTTTAGAAATTACGTTTGGAAACAAGTGCTTTTTAATAAAGAGACTTTTAAACAGAAATACCTTTTGAAAACAAGTACCTTCAAAGAAAATTCCTTGTGGAAACATGTACTTTTGAAGAAAGTACGTTTAAGAAATAAGATCGTTTTACGAAAGTTATTTTTTGAGACAAGTTCTTTTCAAGAAAGTGCCTTTTGGAGTCAAAGAAAGTACCTTTTGTTTTTAAAAGTACTACTTTTCAACAGAGTGCATTTCGATGACAAATTACTTTTGCAAATTTTGATAAAAATAAGTTTTTTTTTTAAGAAAGTACCTTTTGTTTTTATAAGTACTTTTTTGAAAAAGTTTTTTTTTTTGTTCTTTAATTTTTTTTCCACAAAATAAATATAAACATGATACTTTCCCTGTTGGCTAGTGTTATTTTTTAAACCATCCACTACATTCAAAGAGTCAATATGATTTACTCAAACATAAAATTTGCATTATTTCTTCATACACACTACAGCCTGGCAAAAAAAAAAACAAAAACCATAAACAACAAAAGTACTATTGAAACATGCAATTAATCAAATGTTTATTATTTTTTTGTATTTAACTAGAATTTTTTGCTTTTACTTTTCATTGCAGAATTTTCCGCACAAATTGCTGAGACTAGTGTTAAACCCGACACTACGGAACGTATAAAAGTGGCGTTTTTATTAACATTAAATGGTCGTGCTCTACGTCAGGTCCACCGTTTACTGAAAGCTCTATATGCCCCGCAACATGTCTACTATATACATGTAGACAAGGTGAGTTCCTAGTTGACTGTACTACAATATAAATATATGCATGTCTTGATTATAATTTAAACTAGTTTTAAATAATAAAAGGTTGTTTGTTGTATAGCAGATTATTTAAATTTAAATACATATCTAGTTTTAAGTATGAGATAAATTTAACGAACAAAGAATTTTATATATTTTACTTTAGTTGGTCAAGAAACAGTGGATTATGAGTCAAGAATAAATAAAAATTTAATAATTTATTAATACTTCCTGGAATTTTCTAACTAACTTTTTACTTTCTCTCTCTCTCTTAAAATTTCCAGCGCCAAGACTATTTATACCGTAAACTCTTAGAACTTGAACCTAAATTTCCCAACATACGTCTAGCTCGCATCCGTTTTTCCAGCATTTGGGGTGGCGCGTCGCTGCTTACTATGCTAATGCAAAGTATGGATGATCTCTTAAAATCCTCCTTTCAATGGGACTTTGTTATCAATCTAAGTGAAAGTGATTTTCCGGTAAAGAAACTGGACAAACTTGAGGAATTTCTGACAGCCAATCGTAATCGTAATTTTGTAAAAAGTCATGGTCGAGAAACTCAACGTTTTATACAGAAACAGGGTTTAGACAAAACATTTGTGGAATGTGACACCCATATGTGGCGTATAGGAGATCGTAAGCTTCCCAAAGGCATACAAATAGATGGTGGTTCAGATTGGATCGGACTCTCCAGACCCTTTGTGCAATATGTTTTGGAAAATAAAGAAAGCGATGAATTGCTTAAGGGACTTTTGGTGATATTTAAACACACCCTACTGCCAGCTGAATCATTTTTTCACACAGTGTTGAGAAATTCGAAATTTTGTGGCACTTACGTGGACAACAATTTACATGTAACCAATTGGAAGCGTAAATTGGGTTGTAAATGCCAGTACAAGCATGTTGTGGATTGGTGTGGCTGCAGTCCCAATGATTTTAAACCGGAGGACTGGTCTCGACTGCAAAATACCGAAAATAAATTGCTTTACTTTGCCCGTAAGTTTGAGCCTATCATTAATCAGGCCATACTGCTGAAATTGGAAGAATGGTTATATGGCCCCTATCCACAAGACTATCCCAATTTACCCGCCTATTGGCAGAGTTTTCATCATCATGAGGACAAAAGAACTAAACAAGATGATTTAACTTTAACAATAGCGGAAAGTCTGGTTAGAAAATTGTGCAAGCAGTGGGCTACCAAAAGTCATAAAATAGTGGAATTAACACATTACATGCACAATGACCAGTATAAGGGCTTTTTAATAAGATATCAAATATTGAAGCCGCTCAACAATACCATTTACGAATTGGAGACTCGTATACGGCCGGTACAATATGCTAAATTTGCCAAAAACTCTAAATTCTCTAAACGTTTAAGAAACTTTGAAATTTCCTCGGAGTATGATCAAAAAGAGCAAATATGTCGAAATTTACAAAAGTTCTTGGGACCTTACACTGATTTGGTTTTAACCTTTACCTTTCTTGGCGCAGGTTCAGCATCACCCAAGGATACTTCCCATTCCTATAATCTAACACTATTGTGGATAGATCCCATAGGGCGTTTGCAAGACTTTAATGAATTGCACATAGAAGATACACAAACTGATAATATCAACTATTCGAAGGCATTGCTGAAACAACCCTTAACGGCAGGTATCTGGACAGCTAAGCTCATAGGACGTACCGCCATTTATGCACAAACTAAATTTCTTATTACTCCCCTGGCTTTGTACAATGGTGAGGATATACAAGCCGATAGGGCACGTTTAATTAATGCTGGTAATGGCCTTACCCTGGCCGAAGATTTTGCTTTGCCCCAGGAATGGCTGCAATACATACCCACCTTTGAGGAATCGGACCAATTGAAAAAATTGGCAGCTCGTAATGCTTTAAGAACTGGAGCTAAACTTTACGAATGGATAGATGATTTAACAGGGAAATTTTTTCATAATCGAGAGACTTGTGCTGTCAATGAAGCTGCCACCCAACTCACAACAGCAGCTTTAGAAAAGCTACCTTTATGCAAAGAAACCACTTGGAGTTCTCTGGCTCCAGATCCTAAAAGTGATGTTTATGCTCTAATTGAAAACGCCAACAGTTAAAAATCTTTACACAATTAACAATTAACAAAAACAAGAAACCAAAAAAAAACTGCAATATTTTTGAATTACCAATTTTATCAAGCAGCCAAAAAGAAAATAGGCAATATTTGTTTTTAATTTTTTTACTTTTTCTCTTTTTATAAACGAACTCACTATAACAAAAATTATGCCATTATTTACAATTTATTGATATGAATACCTAAAGAATTTTATTAATTATTACTATTAAATTAATATTTTTTGTTAAGATTTTGTTGTTATATTTGATTTTTGAATGAAGTTTAAGCAATTTAAAGCACAACAGATTTTTGTCTCTACGCTACTCTATTGTAAAGCACACACAATACACACTGTTATTATTAAGTAAGTAAATTATAAAAGAATTAACTTAAACTCTTAAAATAATTTTACTTAAAACAACATTTAATATTAACAGCATTTGTTTAATACTATGTTTATTTTTGTGTCATATATAATCAGCCCAATCATGAATAAAAATTTCGCGGGAGTTTTTTCCCTTTTCCCATTTTTCTTATTCAAATTCAATGTTGAAAAAATAAAAGGGTTTTCCCCTCCCGCGTATTTTTTATTCATGATTGGGCCGAATATAGGTATATATTTTATTTCTAATGTTTTCCAACTTGAATTTGTGATATATTCATGCTTTTTTTTATTAATATTGTATTGTCCAACATTGTATGTTAAAAATCTTTGTAAATATTATTCAAATCTCATAAAATATTCAAGGAAAGCATTTTATATTTGTTTTAAAACTCTATTTTTTATATATATTTTAGGTATTTAACATTTAAAAGAAAATTATCTATTTCTCTCTCTCTCTCTCTCTCTCACTCTGTACATACACCATAATTAGTTAAAATAAATCATAAATTTTTTCTTCAAAATTGTATCTTAATTAATTGAAATTTAAACAAATGTATACAAGTATGTATGTGTATATGTATTATTTTTGAAAATAATGCATTTTCATAAAACGTAACAAATAAAATAATTCAAATCATCAATAAAAAATATATTCTGATTATTTTGGGGTTAATTTGGAATTAGATTTGTAAATTAGCACAGAACTGGGTCTTGCAAAACACTGCACTTTACTTTCGAAAATAAAATATTTTGAAGCTTCGAAAACAAGTAAATAAATAATTTCAGAGAATTTTCATTGGTTGTTGCATAACGAAAGGTTTTTCAGCAATTCACAGAAAAGTAAAATCAGAGCGAGGAAACAGGCATTGAAAAATAAGTACAGAGTTTGATCAGTGTTTAATATTAGCTATATTTGCGATAAGATTCTAAATAAAATTAAAACAACTCTAAAATTTACACGCATCCAAATTTGAAGCCTGTAAAAAGGTCTTTTAAAGTTTGAGTTTCTTTTGATAAGCATTTTGCACAGTGTCGTAACAAGTTAATTAAATAAGTGTTTTGAGCACCTCAAAAAAGTTAATTGATTTCTATAAATTGTTTTTTCAAGCAATTAGGTCACTTTTAATATTTATATAAAAATGTTTATATATTTTAATATCCAATATTTCGCTATCACAATGGATAGCTTCCTCAGGGATAATACAATTTTTGAATTATAATAAATTAATAATTGAAGTATAAAAATGAAAATTTTTTAACAGAAAATAAAAAGTTGACAAGGATATACAATTATGATATATAGTATACATATATAAAAACTTGTTTGGAATAATAAATGAAAAATTAAATATTTAATGTTTTTAGTTTCTAAACTTATTCTTATAAATTAAATGTCTGTAATTTTGAGCTACATTGTCAGTATCTGTTTTAAAATTAATTCTCTTTTCTATCGGTACATTAATAATCTGTAACATTTCTAACATAAATCGTCTTCTCTAATTTTTTTCTGTTTTTAATACAGTAGTATTTTCAAAATCTGGATAATGATCTAAATTGTAACAGTGTGATGTTAATGCAGTTTTTTGAGAAGAAGTATGTTTGTGTTTTTGGTCAGATTTATGGCCTAATCTAATCTATATAATTTATAAATTAATAAGACAATTATTAATTTATTATAATTCAAAAATTGTATTATCCCTGAGGAAGCTATCCATTGTGATAGCGAAATATTGGATATTAAAATATATAAATATATAAAACATTTTTATATAAATATTAAAAGTGACCTAATTGCTTGAAAAAACAATTTATAGAATATAAAAAAAAGGTCGAATAAAAGAACTAAATAAGTTAATTGATTTCTTTAAATTTTATAAAATGTATGTATGATATGAAAAGTTTACTATATTCTCATTGCTTCGTATATATTATTGTAATGCAAATAATATTTAAATGTGCTCTACGATGAATTACAGTACTTTTCGCTTATAGTCCACTACTATAGTTGCACAACTTTTGTGAACTTTAAGCGAATTTGGATTATACGCGAAAAGCATTGTATATCATATCTGCAATTTTATGCGTTTTCGCCTATATGAACTGTCATTGCACATACCTATGTATGTCATATAATTGCATATGTGCTATATTATGCATTTAATTTTTCTTACTAACAGGGCCGATAAGGAGATCGAAAAAATTATAGAAAGTTGAGATGTAAATCGAGGTCATAACGTAGAAGAAGTACAAGGTGCAGTAGAATATTTCGTTTTAGATGAGAATCTGCATGAGAAGCAAAAAATTGGTGGTACACTCTCCTTCGAAGAGAGATATAGTAAAATTATTTTAAAAGAAAAAGATTTTGATAGTGACGACCTAGACATAAATTTTAAGGGTATTGAAAACCTGCTAGATCATATTTTAAGTTTCTGTGGACCTTGCAGCTATTTCAAATATTTTTTTTCTGATGATCTTTTAAAGTCTATTATTTACCAATCAAACTTATATCGTTGCCAAAATAATCCAGAAAATTCTGGGAATATTGATGATTTGGAATTACAAAAATTTATTGGTATATGTATTCTCATGTCAGTAATCCAAATTCAAAACAACCAACGTTACTGGAAAATGTCTGTAAATAGATTTGAAGAAATTAAATCAATGTTACATTTAAGTAACACTGACGAAATAAAATCAAAAAGTGATCCAAGTTTTGATCATCTTTTTTAAATAAGACCTGTGTGAACCATTTGGTTGAAAATTTAAATCGGGGACATATGAAAACTGCCTTTCGGTAGATGAGCAACTATGCCTCACAAAATTCAAGTCATTTCTCAAACAGTATCTGCTAATGAAACCACATTAATGGACCTTTTACTCGTACGTGCTAGCTGGAAAATCCGGATTTTATTATGTACATATGTATGTAGTAACATTTTACTTTGAAAAAAATTATTTAAAATATCAAAAGTTTAGCTTTTAACTTTGTTGCTATATAGCTTTATATTACATGTATCCTAAAGCTATGTAGCAACAAAACAAAATTAAATTAAATAATGCAAGAAAAAACTTGATTTTGTCACTGATCTTCTGCATGAATTTAAATACATATGTATGTATACTCGTATGATACATTACTTAACTTTTTCTCCAAACATCAGAATTGAACGAAAATCGGTTTTTTGGTATCATACATATGGTATATACATATACAACAGTTCTGGCATACCAAAACAATTTTATCCTTGCGGAAATGTATAAAATACAGCTTAAAATGTATAAAATCTTTGGTGCCAATTTGGAATTCGCAAGAGAAGATGATTATGTGAAATTATGTGTTTTCAAAACTTATGACAACAGTAATGAAAGCGAATGTGTACAGCAAGTATGAAAACAATTGGAAGTTGTACG
This sequence comes from Bellardia bayeri, assembly GCA_950370525.1. NCBI lineage: Eukaryota > Metazoa > Arthropoda > Insecta > Diptera > Calliphoridae > Bellardia > Bellardia bayeri. Next base: position 76,670,732 of record OX493267.1, read on the forward strand.
AGGTTATTATATGAAAACGGTGGAGAAATTGATTAAGGAGTATAGGTACATAAATATATGGCATAAAGATGAATTTCAATTACGTACATGTACAAAACAGGAGATGTTGTTGAACGATGGATGAGTTAACAGTGAGTGGTAAGAGAGGAAAAGGCAACAAAGAAGGTATGAAAAATTATTGTCATTATTATCATGATCATCAATTTTTGTTTTTTTTTTTTTTTGTGTTTGTGTAGTTATTTTTTATACACCTTTGAATGCTTTAAAAAACCATTATTGTGTTTATTTTGAATAGTTTTAGCTAATTAACAGAGGGGGTTTGATCAATGAAGATGTCATTATGATGTAATGAGATGTACATATGTATTAAATATGAAATTTAAAACATTCATAATACATACATTTGTATGTATATGTATTTTCAAATTTAACGTATTTTTTAAAAATGTATTATTTACCTGTTGCAAAACTTGATTTGTCCTTAAACAAAATTTGTTTGCAATTGATTTTGTTTTTAGATACGGTCGTCCAAAACAATTAGATCATAGCAGCCGGTATATGTTTTAATTGTCCTGCTTGGTAGGTATAAACTACTAATTTATGCAGTAAAAGCAAAATTTATAATGTAAGCGTTAAAATAAAATCAGCACCACATATTATTAAAAGAAAAGCGTAATTGAATTAATATGAATAATATTATATTAAAAAATTATTTTGCATTTTTATATAAGTAGTTATTTAAGCAGAAAGGAACAAAAGCGTATATAAATTGAATAATTGATTTATTGTTAAAATAGACCAATGTTTACGAGTCAAAATAAAGTAAACAGTGGCCTCATCCTTATGCAAAAAAAACTTGTTCCAAAAGTATTGCACTAAGTGCACGGTCACACATGGCAAATATTTATTAAAAAAAAAAGCCAATATGCTTTTTTTGTTTTCAAAGCTCCAGAAAAAGGTTTGGAAGTGCTCGGAAAGGCTTTCGAATGATATATAATATGTACTAACACGTAATCCAATAACCTATTTTGAGCCTAGAACTGCATTTATGTTTTTTTTATATTGAGCTTTTTTACAAAAGTGCAGACATTAAATTTTAAAAACTTTCCCATTTTTAAACCTAAAGATTTATAAAGGTATATGTATATGAAATATATATCAAATGAAAGGCTGAAATGTTTTCTATTGATCACTTGATATTTTTTTGACCGTTGTATCGATAAATTTTCGAAATAACGAGACTTTTGTAAAATATAATAATAAATAACATAAATGCAGTTCTAGGCTCACAATAGGTTATTGGATTACGTATTAGTACATATTATATATCATTCGAAAGGCCTTTCCGAGCACTTTTAAACCTTTTTCTGGAGCTTTGAAAACAAAAAAAGCACTGCATAAAATAAGTTATGAGCCACTGCACATAATTCCTAACATTTCACTTGATGTACATACATACGAGTACATATTAAATACATTTTTAAATCGAATTTTCATTATGTTATAACAAATATTTCATTCATACATTTACACAGATAATTGTATACATAAACAAGTAAGAGTTTATATTCGGCTGTGCCGAATCTTTTATACCTACCACCAAATCACCTAATATGGAGATTTATATGATATTTATGCGCATTTAAGTGATTTCCGGAATTAGACTTTATATGGGGGGGCTACAGTCAAATATGGACGAATTATATACATATATGTATTAACTACAGTACAACTTCGATAGTCCGGACTCCGGACATCCGCCAGTACGGTCACTCCAATAATTCGGACGGTTTTACATTTCGGACAATTTAAAATTTGTACCTCTACAATCCGGACAATTTTTTTTATGCATGAATAAATATTAAAATTCGGGGGTTTCCCGTCTTAAAAGAAAAGTGTGATATTTTACAAAGTCTTGATGAGGGAAAAACTATTAGCCAGGTTGCCGAAAAATTCCATGTTCCTAAATCAACGATTTGCGACATTAAAAAATAAGGGAACAATAAAACAATTTATTTCGAATACCTATAATTACTTATTTTAATAATTTAATATAATATGTAATATAAAATTATTTTATTCGAAGTTGCCTTCTACTTAAATATAAAAATTTAATTTGAAATTTATTTTTGTATACTTCATTATATGTTCTACATTAGCTTTCCGTTGGAAAGCATAAATGTAAAATCATACAGAAATATACAAAGAGACACTAGCAAAATGTAACGTTTTCTGGCCTGCTAAAGCCGTCATCAGCATTCTTTGTGTCTAATATTGTTTATTTTGAAATTTTTATATTTAACTTTTTTGATATACTAAATGAGAATTTGTTCCTCTTACGAGTAAAAAATTGTTTTATAAAATTATTTTATTCGAAGTTGCCTTCTAGTAATTAATAATTAAATATTATAATTTATGGTTTTTTAATAAATCATAGTACAATGCATGTACACAATTAAATTCACTTAGATTATTTCAATATTTTCACCTACTATAGTCCGGACAACTCGTTAATCCGAACGACCCTAAAACTATCAGCCCAATCATCAATAAAAATTCCGTGTGAGTTTTTTTCCCTTTTCCCATATTTCCTATTCAAATTCATTGCTAAAAAAAAATAAAAAGGGAAAAAACTCCCGCGGAATTTTTATTCATGATTGGGCTATGTCCTATGTCCGGATTGTCGAAGTTGCACTGTATTTGTGCCGAATTTAAACTTGGTGCTGATGCTAATAAGAGCTTTATACGCATTTAAGTGATTTCTAGAAGTATGGGGGATACGCTGAGATATAAACCGATCATCATTTACGATTTGTGTTGAATTCCAACTTGATAGTGGTTTTATAAGGGATTTATGCTCGTTTAAATGATTTTCGAAAGTGGACTTTATTTTGGGGCTACGGTCAAATATGGACCAATCATCATCATATTAAGATGGACGATTTTAATTTACGAGTGTTGAATTTCAACTTAATAGTAGAGTTTGTAAGGATTTTATGCCCATTTAAATGATTTCCGGAAGTGGACTTATATGGGGGCTACGGTCAAATTAGGACCGATTATTATGAAATCTAGAAAGACGATTTAGATGTATGTATATACGGCTTTTTTGTGTAGAATTTCGACTTCTTAGTGTTTTTTTTTTGTTTTATTGATTTTTTATTGATTTTCGAAAGTAGGCTACGGTCATATATGGACCGATTATTATCATATTGAAATGGACGATTTTTATTTATATATGGACTATTTGTGTTGAATTTAAACTTGATAGTGGTTTTATAAGGAATTTATGCCCATTTAAGTGATTTCAGGAAGTAGACTTTATATGGGGGCTACGGTCAAATACTGACCGATCATCATCATATTGATATGGACGATTTTTTTATATGTATAGACTATCTGTGTTGAATTTCAACTTAATAGTAGGTTTTGTAAAGGATTTATGCGCATTTAAGTGTTTTTTTGAAACTGGACTTTATATGGGGACTACTGTCAAATATGGACCGATCATAATGAAATTTGGTACGACAATTTAAATGTATATTTTGTTTATGCTTGTCATATTTCAACTTGATAGTTATTTTTAAAAAAGATTTATGTTCATTTAAGTGATTTTCGGAAGTGGTCTTTGTATGGGGCTTTGTCAAAATTATGGACCGATGTTAGAAATGGATTTTTTTACTGGCTCTACAAATATCTCTATCTTCTGCTAAAGTGGTCTTTCGTGTTCTAGATTTCCTAGCTGGGATTGCACACTCCTTTGTATTTTTGTACAAGTGAATTGCACCAAATACCATTTATTTTTGAGCAAGAAAACTTTTGTGCAATAGCCGACATTGAAAGTTTTTCATTTTGGTAACACTGCATCATTTTTTTTTGACCATTTTCGAAACTAAACCGTATCAAAATTATTACAAGTACAAGTTTTTATTATTACAAGTCACCAATACTTAGAAAATTTAAAAGTTGAAGAAAACAATGCACGTTTCCAATTACGTGGTCAGCAAAAAAAAAAGAATTGTGAAAATAGTATTTTTATATTTTTTTATTTAACGTGTTGTGCATCAACAAAAATGTTGATTGTTTACTCATTGAATAACGGTAAAAATAATTTACAGTATAGATCTTTAAAGAAACTACACAGCAATCTTATTATATCAAAGCGTAGTTTCTAATTATATGTCCACCACTGTAGCTCTTGGCAGTGACGGTGAACGCGAGCAAATCCGCCGGAATTGTCATAATCAAAGAACTTCCGCAAAGGGATAGGGAGCGTATGATGTAATCCTTTGTTTCAATACATTGTAAAGTATGCTGTAGCTAACCACTTACCACTTTCCATTGTGTAATCGCTGGTATTGCAGTTATACGTATTAATTTTTATTACACACTTTGTTTTAGTTTAAAACTAATTAAGATCTTGCAACGTTCATCATATCAATTTCCATTGTCTATTAGAAAGATTGCTGTTATATTATTATTACTTTGTTTTTGTACCATAGTGGGGAGTGTATTGTGTATTCGAAAATATTTTTAACTTCCAAAACTGTTGGATTAAGGTATACCAATGCTCAGAATCACTTTCTGTTGGATTGTATGTAATATAGTTTTACGAGCGCAATTAAATCGGCTGGGAAATGTCACGATAACTAAAAAAAATTATATATATAATTAAGATTAAACATTTTATATTTTATTCAAACATTTAAATATCAATTATGTACCTATTACTTGTTTTCATTAACTAACCCTTGATGATTTTTTTCACATTCATCTAACATAATTTATTTTTATGCCCTCCACCACTATAAGTGGTGAATGAGTTTATTTATAAGTTTGTCATTCCGTCTGTAACACTGAGAAATATTCCTCTGAGACCCAACAAAGTATATATATTATTGATCCTTATATAATTTTAAGTCTATTGAGCTATGCCCGCCTGTCTGTTTAAAAGACACAAACAAAATCAACAGATTTTACAAAAAAAAACGTTTGTAATTTTCCTAAGCAGTTTTGTATTGAAAATCAGCAAAATCGGTATAGTAGAACCAGAGTTATGGACCAAAATGTGAGCCAACCTCCATAAAAATTTGACATTTTTAAAAATATTTCTTGCAATATTTTTGAAATATATTGCAGATATTGCCATTAAATTTTGTACACGTTATTTCTATGATAAAAGAAGAAACTGTGAGGAATATAGATTTCTAATGGCCCTCATACAAATATTTTTTCGAAATATGGCTTAAATGCCTTTGAAATTGGAATATTAATACAAAATTCGGCAACAATAAAACTCATGTAAAAAGAAATCGCAAAACGAAATTTTGTTTTGTTCTGTCCATGTTTGACCATAGACCCCATATAAAGTCCACATCTAAAATTTACTTAAATACATATAAATCTGGTACAAATATAGTTTACCAGTTTAAAATTCGACACAAATAATTATTATAGATATACATACATACATATAAATTTTATGATGGTCATTCCATAATTGGTCATAGCTCCCATATAAGGACGACATCCGAAAAAGTCATAAACATCGGTATCGACTCAAAACTGTACATAGATCATTTACATATACAAAAATCATACTACAGAAATTTTTGAATTTCAGTCTACATTTGACCATATTCACCATATAAATCGCACTTCCCAAAATCACTTCAACATTCATAAATCTCGTACAAATAACGATACCGATCCAAAATTTTACATAGAGCATTTACATATATTCCAAAATCTATATGCTGGATTTTTAAAATATAGGCCCATATTCCTCCATATAAAGTCTACTAGCGAAATTCACATTAATACTAACATGTATCTATAAAATTCTCTGTTCCAAAATTTAAAAAAATCGGCCATGTTTTGTAATTGCTCACATATTTATACGTACAACTTTCGAAAAACAAGTTAATCCTCAATAATGTGTAATAAATAAAGATATCGAATCAACATTTTGTATAGATCAGAAATTGTAATCCAGAAATCACACTAATATCGGTTATACAGCAATTATGCTACTAAATTTTGTAGCTGTCAGTCTATATTTGGCAATAGCTCCCAAATTAAGTCCACTTCCGAGTATAATAACCAACCTTGTACCTCTTGTAACTAACGTTATTGAGATCAATTTCAACCAAATCACATTTCCGCATACTGGATTTAGAAGCTATTAGACCATTATTGGTCCATTTCTACTATGCCACCCATATAGCTCTTTTAAATAAATTTATTGACATCAAATACAACCAAAAAACTCTCACCTTATAATCCTACTCTTTTAATACCCTGTAAAATATGGTGAGAATTGGTAATTACATAAATTGTAAATGGTAAAAATTAGACAAAAATTTCTAAACATTTGAAATGAATTGTGCTGTTCGTAAAATTGTCTTTCAAACAATATATACAATGTCAAGCTATTAGCATTAAAAAAAAACACTGAATAAGGATATTCTAGTCCTATAACCAGTGAAATTTTTGTATTTGTCATTATATTTAGGTGGAGGGTATTTAATATTCGGCACAGACGAATATTGCACTCTAACTTGTTTTAGGCTATGTAATATCATATAATTTTATTTAATTCCTATTTGTTCCTGATGCCATTTGCAATTTAAATGAATTTAAAGCATTTTAAAAAAATTATATAGTTGACGACACTAAACAGCGACTTTTATATATAAAAACTCACCCCACACCATTCACAATAGTTTGTTATGGTTTGTTAACAATCCCACAGTTTGTTTTATTCACGGCGATAAATGTTTCGTTCAGTTTGATTTGTTTACGTGCGTAAATCTTGCGTATACGTCACCAGCATTATTATTAATAAATAAAAACAAAGTTTCATAAACCACATCACTTATTCTCAATCAACTGTGAGATACAAACTACTACAATGGCTAAGAGTTTTGTGTGGCGTCTTTTGTGCCGCTATAAAATATTTTTTCTAGTGGCTTTTATTATATTCGGCAATCAGATTATCTTAGCCTATAAATCTTTAAACCTCTCCAATCTCACGTCCAGTGACACTGCCAATGGAAAACATCCTTTCCTGTCGTATGTGGCCCATCAAAACGGTCGTATAGCGGCTCAACACAATTCCGTCAGAGATGATAAGGACTCTTTAAAAGCAACACTAATGACGCGCAAACGAGCTGCTGCCACCGTATCGGAGAACGATGTAGATCCGTCATCTCTTATTTTACCCAAGCAATTAGGGTTCACACCCGCATGTAATATTCAATCAAAAGATGCCGTCTCCGCCTTACGACGAGCTAACACCACCAACTGCCGCCAACATATCGCTGAAGTTGCTTGCGCCATTCAGGCGGGCGAATTTTATCCCACACACCTGCCCCGCCACTGTCCGCTCGACAATCATACTCAATTGGGTTGTTATCGTGACGAAAAAGAATTTCGTCTTTTGTCCGGTTACTTTTTAAATTTAAATTCGTCCAATACTCCAGAGGAATGTGTTCAGCTGTGTCTTCAGTTTAGATTTCGCTACGCTGGCGTTGAATATGGCTCGGAATGCTTTTGCGGCGCTGACCCGCCCACAGATGCTGCCAAATTGGCGGACTCCAGCTGTAATATGAAGTGTTCGGGTAATCAGCATGAGATTTGTGGCGGTGTTTATGCCATGAATATTTATGAAACGGGTATAGCAAGTGAGTATATTTGGCAGTGAATATTATTGCACTTAGAATTTTTTTAAACATAATTTGAATAGAGGAAGGTAATCCTATAATAACTACCAGCTAATTACATATAATCAAAAAAGTGACTCGTTTAAAATTGTGTAAAAATAGTCAGTTTTAACATGTTTTTGAATTTCTAACTTCTTTTTTTCGTTTTAGAGGAATTAACTGAAATCTAATGTTAATAGAATAATATAATTACATTAGGCATTCCCTATCCTAGATTCAGGGGGGAGGAAGCTACTGGCTAATCTCTTAAAATTAAATTTAATCGTTTACCAAATGAAATGAACTATATTAATTTTTTTCTACGAATTTATTTTATATAAATGAGAGTTAAGAATTATTTTTGATTAATTGCCCATTTCCAAGCTGCTTTAAATTATTTTAATTTATTAGGCAAATAAATGTTTATTAGCTAACAAATTCAAACTAATCATAATAAGGCTGAAATTTTGCACTCTAATTTTATTATAGAAGGAAATGGTAGAAATCGGTCCACAATTTCCCATAGTCTCCATACAAATGTCTTCCTGAGATATGGCTTTATGGTATATAAATGTCTATAGAGAAGCCGTATCCATACAAAATTCTGCAATATTAATTTCATGCAAAGTGAAATCTCATAATTATATTTTGTTTGAATTGTTCCATATTTTGACATATTCTATATAAAAGTGACTAAGAGGTCGAAATTCAACAAAAATAATCCAAATACACATTTCAATCGTCGTACGAATTTTCATGCTGACCTTTCCATATTTAACCGTAGCCCCCATATAAATGCCACCTCCGGAAATAAATTAAATGCACATAAATCTCGTATAAGCATCAACAGCAAGTTTAAAGTCGACACAAATAGGCCGTACTTATGTACAAATATTTATACGCAATTTTATGATGATCGGTCCATATTTGACATTAGTCCCCATATAAAGTTCTCTTTATTATTACTTTAAATTTCAACACAAATAATTCGCATATACATATTAATCATCGTACAGAATTTTATGATGATTGGCCTGTAATAGGTCACAGATCCCTTATGAGGACTACTCCCGAAAACTCATTAACCTATATAAGCATCCATCCTCAGTTATAATTATTTAAAAATTATCCTATCCCAAACAAACTTACTTGTTTGTACTACAATATTTGCATCATACTTTTAAACCCGATTCCTTATTGTTTCAATGCCTATAAAATTTTGTGTGCACGGGTTATTAAACTCTTAATTAGCAAATTATGATCTACTTTGACGTTTTTTTTTTTTAACTAATTATACTAAAAACAAAATGCATTTTGCAATGCAATTTAACACGTAAATATAAATTTACACTAAACTACAAAGATTTTTTAGTATAAATTTGGTTGGCGAAGATTTAATCCCCTAAATTGACATGTTATCCCGCGATTGATTCAAGTAAGTCCCAAGTCCATCTATACCATCATCTTCCTTTATGATACGCTATATGGTACGCTCAAATCTTGTTTAAAAAAAATATAGTAAGTGACAAATGCACAACTTCGGAAAACCGTAACGCGGTACAGTTAGTCGACGCCAAGAATTAACCAATGCAAAAGTAAGACGGCCTGATTACTCTTACGAGATTATGGCAATGACGCGCGAGTTTTTTCTCCACTCAGAATTACGACTGGAACTACAAAGATTTGTTAAACTTAAGTTAAGAGATCAAAAATGTTGAGTAATAAAGAATTGATATCTGATGGTATAGTCACAGATATAACGTATAGTTTATACAGCAAATTAGCAGCACCTTTTTTTAAAAAGTACTTTTATTAAGAAAATACCTATAGTTACTTTCCAAAAAGTACTTTTCTATTTCGAAAAGTTCTTTTAAGAAAACACCTCGGTACTTAATTTCAGAAATTACTTTTTTTGTAAAATTAGTACTTTTGGCATTTTTGTCCGGTTATAGGACGTGTCCGCTTAAAAGAGAAACATACTTATTATTTTAAATATTTTATAATGCTACGTTTTATTAAAGCAATAATAGACTAGTCTATTGTAGTTGAAAAAATTAATTCAGATTTGACTTATTTAATTTAGACCGGTTCAATTTGAGCTGTTGAGTTTCAAAATGATTTGCAGTCCTGTTGGAACGCAACATAGTCTCTTGCAAAATGGTTAAAATTTATTTAATCAGGTATTTCTCATGTACCTCATCTTCAAAGTCTTCAGTCTGACTTATCTTCACAACAGCGTTTGAATTTAATCATTCAATACACACTTCTTCAGTGTATAAGCTTTCATCTACTTTTAAAAACTCGTCAAAGCCATTTGATGACCAACCAGTCATCATTGGGATATAATCCGGAAGGTCATCAGTACCTACTGAGAATTCAGCTTTCCGAAAGCAGTTTTGTATTGTTGCTGATTCAACTTTATCCCAAGAGGCTTTTATGAATTATAAAGCTTCAAGAATATTAATAGATTTTGCTATGTATTTGTAGGCAAAACAAGATGTTTATGTTTGTTAAATTTAATTCCATAGGATGAAATGCTGCATAATCAAAGAACGTTTCTAAAATCTCTTTTTTCTGTTGAAATGCAGCAGCTATTCAGTCATGATGTCTCGAGTCCTCCATGCTTTTTTGTTAAATTTCCAACTGACTGGTCCAAAAGTATAGTTTTATTTTTGTAGTCTTAGTTATGTCTTGTTAGTTTGTGTTTTATGTATTTTATTGGGGTGTTTTTTTTTATTTGTTTACATCTGTTTTTTTTTTTTTTTTGTTATAAAAGGTAAAGATAAATGTTAATTGTTATTATAAAAAATAAATAAGGACCTATCCTGAAAAGAGAAAAATATTATTATATAAATAAAAATAAAATATAAACAAATTGGTTGTAATGTTTTTCTTTTTTATAAATCTCGTCTGAATGTGTTAGTGAATTTTCCAGATAAATTAGGGTTAAATCGTCAAAATTTGGAGAACAAATCGTCATTATCGTCAAAATGGTTACTGAAATCGTCATAAAAACGTGAAAAAAGGTAAAAAAAAACGTAATAAAGTTTTTAAATCTACATATCTTGTTACAAAAACAAAATTTTTGTGACTACAGAGCAGTGTGACCAGATCTCAAAAAGTTAATCGACTTAAAATCAGTTTAAAAATAAGCTAGAATATGCTAAAACTTGTTTTAAAATGCAAAAAAAATGTGCTAAATTTTTTAAAATACTTTCTTGAAATAATTTTTTACAATTTGACGTATGTACGCATGATTTGTGTATAAATTGTATAACTTTGAACTCAATAACAAAACTAATTAAGGTTCTCTTCAACCTTAAAGATAACTCAGTTGTTAAATATATTTTGAGTAATTTTCATATTTTTTTACTGTATCAGGCATTAATTAAGTCTTTTGTAATTTGAAAACATTTATTTAATCTTTTTAATATATAATTCATGGTATTTAAAATCATTGGGTGGTATTATTGATTCCGCACGGAAAGGAAAACTAAGCGGAAAGAAATATCGATCGATATGAAAAATGTAATAATTTATTCATGCGACGTGTCGCAATACTGTCTGTGTAGAGATGATAACGCAACAAGGAAAAATACTGCAGCAACGGAATGAATAATTTCAAAAGAGAAGAGAATGTCTGATACATTATCTTAGGGAGCTCCTTCAGGTATAGTGAACAAATAGTGGACACATTTGATAAATCCTTGATTTAGAAAAAAATAAACTTGAGATCTAGGGAAAAGATAAAATAAACCAAACCATTAACTGTTCATATAATACGAAAGAATGAAAAATTGTATATATTGGTATATACATATATATGTATATGTATGTTATGTCTAATTGTTAATTATTGTATGTTAGGCCTATTTAATTCCTTATTTATTTAATAGACAAATATATATGTATATATTAATCAATTATGTAATTTAAACTCGAATTAATAATTCATAAAGTGTTCTCTTAATTAAAGAAGGTACAGGCAATGATGGAGTGGTAAGTGGTCAAGTGGATATTGGGTCCTGTAATATTTATTAACTTTCATTAATAAGTGTGTGGATACGCGACTTGTAAGACTGTACGGTTATGGGAATACTTTCTGTATGAAAAAACTATTGAACAGCACGGTTCTATAAAGTTTGGCCGGTTATAGAAGGTGTCCGATAGGAGAGGTTTCACTGTATATACGAGGAGAGTATACGTTTGATCGCAGGTCGTATATGACGGAGACGCCATCAATTCCGCGGTATCAGGATACCATGAATGTCGTACTTGGAGTTCACCCACCGCCGAAAGCAGACATTGAGAAAACAATACTCGTTCTGACCAACTCAAATCTAAATGGAGCAATAGGCTTAATGTCTTCTGGTCCCACATAGAACATGCCGTCCTTAATATAGGCCCAGCATGTGGTCAGGGTCCTCATGACACTCTCCATATATTCAACTGTCCTACCAGCATTACTTCGCTATATCCTGAAGATCTGTGGACTCACCCATTGGAATTAGCGTAACTTCTTGAACTGGATCTAGCAGAAATCCCGGATTAAATTTAGTAAACAGTTTTTGCTGCTACGACAACAACTAAGAAAATACGTTGCTACTTCATTTCAGCATTTTTAAATAAATTACCTTTTGGAAACAAGTACTTTTTAAGAAAGTGCATTTTAGACACAAGTACCTTTTGAAAATAACTACGTTTTAGAAACAAGGCCATTTACGAAAGTTTCTTTTCGAAACAAGAATTTTTTATTGGAAGCAAATACTTTTAGGAAAGTACCTTTTAGAAATTACGTTTTGAAGAGAATTGCTTTTAAGAACGTGACTGTTGGACACAAACACATTTTAAAAACAAGTATCTTTAAAGAAAGTTCATTGTGAAAACATGTACTTTTGAAGAAAGTACGTTTGGGAAACAACTTTTAACGAAAGTTCCTTTTGGAAACAAGTGATTTTAAAGAAATTGTCTTTGGGAGTCAAATACATTTTGCAAAAAAAGTACTTTATAAGAAAGTACCCTCTGTTTTTTAAAGTACTTCTTTTCAAGAGTCTTGAAGACAAATACTTTTTGAACATTTTTCAATAAAGTACCTTTTGTTTTTAAAAGAGCTTTTGGGAAATATCTTTTTATTGTTCTTTAACTTTTTTCCACAAAATAAATATTCCCCATAATACTTTTCTTGTTGTATATTGTTATTTTTAAAACCATTCACCACATTCAAACTCTACAATGCAATCGTGAATAAATTTTTCCTTGAAATGTATTCCCTTTTTCTAATATGTAAAGAGGATTAATAAGCACAAAAATATTCCCATTTAAAAACAAAAATATTCGTGATCGATTTTTTGAAAACTGGGGGCTAATTCTCGCATTCGTATGCGAGTAAATTTTCATTCGAACGTTCGAATTTTTTAACATTTGGGATTCTCTCATTCGATAGCAAATAAAATGTATCGAAATTTCTAATGATGGCATTCGATAACAAATGATTATTCGAACGCAACCTTGCGAGTTTTTACTCGTAAGCAAAGAAGCATTCGAAATAACGTTTTTTTTTAATAAACAGAGGAAAATAAAGAAAATGTTAGTAAAAAATTTGTTACTTACTTTAAAAAATATTATAATATTAATAATTTTATTACTTTTAGGTCAAAAATAAATTTTACCTATGCTTGCTTTGTGAGCCTAAAACGTCTTTTGAGTCTAGAAAAACACATACATACATTAATACATACGTATGTATGTAAGTACTTATTTATACTTACTCATTGTTTGTCAATCTTAAGGGTTCGGAGGTGTTTCTTATTTGTTTCCTTATGTCATTAATGTTTTCAATCTCGTCAGAATTAGAAGACGATGAGTAAAAAAACACAACTGGATCCATTTTTAATTTAAAATAATTTCTTTTAAAAATTTTGCTTTTTACTTGAGTTATTTTTTGCAGAACCATATGTTTTTTGTTTACATTTTCTTTTATTTTATTCAGTGTTGTAATACGTACTTATTTAAGTTTTTTACAACACTGAAGCAATGAATCGATTCGTATCGAGTATCATTAGAAAATTTTGCACTGTCGAAATAAATTTCGATTCGAAAACAATTTCGATCATGACTGCCAGAATTAGCCCCCTGTTTTTTCCTTTACCGCATTCGATATCGAGTAAAATTGATCGTAATTTTCTTATTTGATATTATGGCATTCGATATCGGGCAAGAAATTTAGTACATTTTATCATAATTTCGATATCGAAATCATTTTTCGATACGATAGCTCATTCGATCACGAATGCGGTAATTTGGCCCCTGTTTTCTATAGGGAACTGGATAAAAATGTAAGTAATGTATGTATGTATATATTTTAACGCTTAATTGCCTTTTTCGTTTATTTACCTCACTTTGTAAATCCCCGTTTATTTTTCATATTTTTTTTCAAACAAAACATTTCATATTTTTAACAAAACAACACGTTTTTTAATTTGTTAGTTTACCCAAAGTACCTTTTTATACAACTTTGTATAAATTTCATTCTGTTTTTTTTTAACTATGAATTATATTGTTTTTGTTTAACTCCTTTTTAATGATATGAATTTTTATTGAATAAAATGTTTTGGTTTATTTGTTTCCTATATTTATATGTTGAATCACCTTTATAAGGTAAATAACCGTGAACGTTTAAATATCTTCCCCGGAAAAGTACCAAAAAAATTTGGATTTTTTAGTGAGGTATTTAACCGGGGTATACTGTTAATAAAATTATTTTTAAGTTTAAAACCAACAAATAAAGTATAAAGCGACGTATTCCACAAAAGGATTCATTTAATCAAACTGTAATTTCCTTTTCTGCTATAGTACAGGTGGTTGTTCTTATTTGGACTTATAATATTGACAAATAAGTCTAAAGTGTCCAACACTTTGAAGAGCACCTCACAAAAAGTGGATTGTGCCATTCCCAATCTGTTCGAAAACCTTTTTGTAATCCTCCATCTGCAAAAAAAAACGTAATGCACAGTCTAGCAATGGCCGAGAATATTAGTCAGCGTATTCAAAAAATGTGAGATAGCAGCTTCATTTACCATGTAATGTTGAATAAATCTAAAATTAAAACTGATTAGTATGTACCCTGTTTTTCATATACATACATATGTATGTAATTAATGTTTCTTACGTTATATCGGTTAACTAAAGGATTAGAAGAATCTCGCAAAGCGTTACGACCTATTCGTTGTTGCTGTATATCCTTTTGCAATAAAATAATGGCACCAATTATAAACACTTTCTCTCTTTAATATAATATTTAAAAACACCACTTTATTTTAATTTATATTTATTGATTGTAAACCTTAAATTTGTTTAATTTTTATTTCATTTATCTTTAATATTTTATTCTATATTTATTTATTCTTCTTTCTTATTTTACATTCACTACGAATTGATAGCAGGAACAGACGTTGCCATGAAATTCACGATAGCAAATTCCCCTAGGGGAATAAAAATTTAAGGTGACAAAATTTCACATTTTGTTTACGTTAGGGATGATTATTATTTACTTGAACATAAAATGTGCATTATTTATTCATACACACTACAGACCATGGTAATTTATATAAGGTGAGTGCAGGAGAACAGCTGACTGACTTTGTTTACAATTTTCTTATGTCAAAAGTAATATTTTTTTCAGTGTTTTTGACAGTAGTACACTAATTTACACAAACAAAATGCTTGTTGTTTCTGTATTTGTTGCCGATTTTCACTCACCTGATAAAATTTCACCATGCTACAGACTTGCAAAAAAAAAACGAGAACAACAAAAGTCTCTTGAAACATGGAATTATCAAGCGTTTATTATTTTTGGAACAAGTCGGTTTTAGTGACAAAAGCTCAAAAAGAAAAAAAAACTCATCTAATAGGGCTTTTAGAGCTGACAGATGCAATAAAATTTTTTTTGTCGACCACGCATATTTTCGATATTTGTCTGTAGGTATACAAAATACTAAAATTACAAAATTTTACGATCTAAAATTTAAAAAAAAAAATATTTTTCAAAATTTGGTATACAGAAAAGGATTTTCTCGTCTTTATTTTTTGGTGTTTTTATGGTGAAATATCATAGTTTTTCTTTAATATCTTCGGATCTATGTAACGAAATTTTTTTTCTCGGAATGAAACCACTTTAGATTTCTACTGTGGAATTGCTATTTTTTATGATTTTATACTGAAAAAAAAAACTCGTACTACTTTATAATGACAATAAAATAATTAATTCTATTATTTCATTGTTTTTTTTTTTAATTATCTCATTGATATTTAAATAAAATGTTAAAAATTTAAAAGTTGGTGTCAGCAACAAGAAAACTTTTGTCAAAAAATTACAGAAATTAAAAATATTTATACAGCACTGGAATATGACAGAGGATCAGATGCATCCCTTAAATTTCGTCTTCGTAGCTTTTCAACTGCGTTTTGATGTCTTTGTTCATTTAAAATTTCTTTGTTAGCGCCTTTTTGTTCAATTTTGTTATACTTTTTATGTTTTTTTTTATTTTGGTTACACAACGTTACAATATTTATGTTAAAAACCGAGATTTAAAATTTTTTTGGGAATAAACAGAATCGATCGGAATCTAGAGAACGCAAAGTAAAAGCGATCGATTTGCAAATACAGAATTGAATCGATCGGAATCGAATTATGTATGTGACATGCCTGTATACCTCAAACTAAACATTAATTTCTTTACTTTTAAATTTTGTAATTTATATACTTGCTCATATAGACGTTTTTCCCGGATTTTTTAGATTATAAAAAATAATTTTCCGAAATTGACCTATAGATGGTCCACATAAGTAGGTTGATATACATAAGTATGTACATATTGTCTGATAAAGAAATGTAGTTTTCAAAATATAACTATGTATGTAAATATATTACATACTTTAGATCCCCGACCACTCGAAAATAGGAGTGGCCGACAATAATTTTTTGCATTTTTTGCGGCTTCATAAGGCTGAGAAGGCATTTAACGAGAATCTGTTGCTTTTACTTTTCATTGCAGAATTTTCCGGACAAGTTGCTGAGACTAGTGTTAAACCCGACACTACGGAACGTATAAAAGTGGCATTTTTATTAACATTAAATGGTCGTGCTCTACGTCAGGTCCACCGTTTACTGAAAGCTCTATATGCCCCGCAACATGTCTACTATATACATGTAGACAAGGTGAGTTCTTAATTGAATGTACTACAATATAAATATATGCATGTCTTAATTATAATTTAAGCTAGTTTTAAATAGAGATAAATTTAAAGAACAAAGAATTTTATATATTTTACTATAGTTCGTCAAGAAACAGTGGTTTATGAGTCAAGAATAAATAAAAATTTATTAATACTTCCTGGAATTTTCTAACTAACTTTTTACTTTCTCTCTCTCTCTTAAAATTTCCAGCGCCAAGACTATTTATACCGTAAACTCTTAGAACTTGAACCTAAATTTCCCAACATACGTCTAGCTCGCATCCGTTTCTCCAGCATTTGGGGTGGTGCGTCGCTTCTAACTATGCTAATGCAAAGTATGGATGATCTCTTAAAATCCTCCTTTCAATGGGACTTTGTTATCAATCTAAGTGAAAGTGATTTTCCGGTGAAGAAACTGGATAAACTTGAGGAATTTCTGACGGCCAATCGTAATCGTAATTTTGTGCAAATCGATGACATAGAATCTCAACGTCTTATACGGATAGAGGGTATAGACAAAACATTTGTGGAATGTGACACCCATATGTGGCGTATAGGAGATCGTAAGCTTCCCAAGGGCATAGAAATAAAAGGTGGTTCAGATTGGTTTGGACTCTCCAGACCCTTTGTGCAGTATGTTTTGGAAAATAAAGAAAGCGATGAATTGCTTAGAGGACTTTTGGTGATATATAAATACACCCTACTGCCAGCTGAAACATTTTTTCACACAGTGTTAAGAAATTCCAAATTTTGTGGCACTTATGTGGTCAACTGTTTGCACAAAGTCAATTGGAAGCGTGAATTGGGTTGTAAATGCCAGCACAAGCTTGAGGTGGATTGGTGTGGCTGCAGTCCCAATGATTTTAAACCCGAGGACTGGTCTCAACTGCAAAATACCGAAAATGAATTGGTTTACTTTGCCCGCAAGTTTGAGCCCATCATTAATCAGGCCATACTGCTGAAATTGGAAGAATGGTTATATGGCCCCTATCCACAAGACTATCCCAATTTACCCGCCTATTGGCAGAGTTTTTACCATCATGAGGACAAAAGAATTAAACAAGATGATTTAACTTTAACAATAGCGGAAAGTCTGGTTAGAAAATTGTGCAAGCAATGGGCTACCAAATGTCATAAAATAGTGGAATTAACACATTACATGCACAATGACCAGTATAAGGGCTTTTTAATAAGATATCAAATATTGAAGCCGCTCAACAATACCATTTACGAATTGGAGACTCGTATACGGCCGGTACAATATGCTAAATTTGCCAAAAACTCTAAATTCTCTAAACGTTTAAGAAACTTTGAAATTTCCTCGGAGTATCATCAAAAAGAGCAAATATGTCGAAATTTACAAAAGTTCTTGGGACCTTATACTGATTTGGTTTTAACCTTTACTTTTCTGGGCGCAGGTTCAGCATCACCCAAAGATACTTCCCATTCCTATAATCTAACACTATTGTGGATAGATCCCATGGGGCGTTTGCAAAACTTTAATGAATTGCAGATAGAAAATACACAAACTGATAATATCAACTATTCGAAGGCATTGCTGAAACAACCCCTAACGCCTGGTATCTGGACAGCTAAGCTCATAGGACGTACCGCCATTTATGCACAAGCTAAATTTCTCATTACTCCCTTGGCTTTGTACAATGGTGAGGATATACAAACCGATAGGGCACGTTTAATTAATGCTGGGGATGGCCTTACCCTGGCCGAAGATTTTGCTTTGCCCCAGGAATGGCTGCAATACATACCTACCTTTGAGGAATCGGACCAATTGAAAAAATTGGCAGCACGTAATGCTTTAAGAACTGGAGCTAAACTTTACGAATGGATAGATGATTTAACAGGGGAATTCTTTCTTAATCGAGAGACTTGTGCTGTCAATGAAGCTGCCACCCAACTCACAACAGCTGCTTTAGAAAAGCTACCTTTATGCAAAGAAACCACTTGGAGTTCTCTGGCTCCAGATCCTAAAAGTGATGTTTATGCTCTAATTGAAAACGCCAACAGTTAAAAATCTTTACACAATTAACAAAAACAAGAAACAAAAAAAAAACAGCAATATTTGTTTTTAATTTGTTTACTTTTCCTCTCTTATAAACAAACTTACTGAAATTAAAGAATTTTATTATTACTATTAAATCAATATTTTTTTGTTAAGATTTTGTTGTTAAATTTGATATTTGAATGAAGTTTAAACAATTTAAAGCACAACAGATTTTTGTCTCTACTCTATTGTAAAGCACACACAATACACACTGTATTAGTATTAAGTAAGTAAATTATAGAAAAAATTAACTCAAACTCTTAAAATAATTTTACTTAAAACAACATTTAATATTAACAATATTTCTATGTTTGTTTTTGTGTCATATATAATATACTCGTATGTATGTATTTTTCTGTAATGTTTTCTAACTTTAATTTTGAGATATGTTCATGCTTTTTATATTAATTTTATTAGAAATAAGCTTCAAAACGCTGGATTAAAACTCCGTAGTGCGAGGAAGGTATCTTTGTTAAAATTAATTGCGTTTTGTTACACCGGGAAAAAATTGCATTGGTCAGATGAACGAAAAAAATTTGTTTGGATCTGATGACAAAACCTTGGTTTAAAGGCCACAAAATAAAGAATTTTATCCCAGGTATCCCAGTTTTTTTTTAGATATGGCGGAGGATCGAAAAAGTTTTCTAAAATACTATCTATATTGGCGACAAAATTCTAAATAAAATAAAACAACTTGGAAATTTTGAGCATGTAAAAAGGTTCTTATTTTGAGGTTTTTTTTTTATCGAGAAAGTCCCTATATTTTTTCTTTTGTAGAAAAAAATTTTTTTCGGGACTATATATAATTTTTATATGAGCCGAAAAGAGAACTTAATGCATAAACGTGTAAAATAAACTTTGACTCATTTAAGTGGACATAATCCTAGACAGTCCTACATAAACTAAAATATGTGTTTTGGTAATTTTTGGTACCTTTGCGTCTGTTGTTTTAAGACGATGAAATTTGTGTTGTGGCTTTATGAAATCACAAAAATAAATATTTGAGAAGTAATTTTTTCATAATACAACCCTTAGAAGCAAATAATTTGTAAAAAGAAGATACAGACTTGAAATGTTAAATATGGATTTCTTTAACGGACTTTTTTGGTACCTTTTGAATACTTTGTTCTTAGTTGACACAAATTATTTTGTACCGTCGTAGATTTATTTGCAAAGTAACTTTTTTATAAAACGACAGTTAGGAGTTAACGACGGATAAAAAAACTAATGAACTAACGTAAAATGTGTAATATAGTTTTTTTAATTCATTATTTGATTGTAAAATTTGTGTTGTTCTATGTAATCAGAAAAATATTTATTACAAAAGTACTTTTTTGATAATCAACATTCAAGGATTATTAAGTGCTTAAGCTTTAAAGTATAGATTCATTTAAGGGATCAAGGTTTAATAGTCTGTTACATGGGTTTGGAAATTCAAGAAAAATAGCGAAAATACTTAAAAGTTTTAGTGCTTTTTTGGTACCTTTTTTTATTAAATTTCTTTAAGGAATAGAATTGGATTTTTAGAAAATTGAATTAGATAAGTATTTTTTCTGTTTACATTAGAGAATCCCGTATATTAACATTAATATATGTATGTATATGTAAATGCCACTCGACAATACGTATTCATAAACTGAATACGAAACGCAATCTGAAACAAATATTTAAGTATGTATAGTTTTCAGAGATGCTATTGTTAAAATATGTGTCCCCCACTCAATCTAGCCCTATCTAGTTATTCTCATACCGATTCTAGTTGTAATCATACCGGAAATTAACCTTTGAATGTCGGTAATACAGGTATTAAACCCTGCATTGCCGCTGTGGGTGGTGTCTATACTATAGTGTCTAAGCTTACGTTGACAATGCTAAATTTTAATAATAATGAATTAGAAATATAGGGTCTTAGTTTAAATGTATATAACTTTAAGTTAACAACACGTTTTAATTGACAGCCATTTTGTCAGCTGGCAAGAGATTTATGTTTGAAGCCGCTAGTCTACGCCTAAAAAGCTTGGATGATAACATTCGCCGTGTTATTGCCAATATACTTGTATGCCATATATCGAAAAAAGTAATCAAAAACTGGACCTCCATATAAGACTAATGGCGTTTTCTTTTCTGGTAAAAATGTTACATATATGTTACACTTTTTACCCATTTCCCATATAAAAGAGGAAAAAAGTGTAACATTTTTGCCAGAAAAGAAAACGCCATAAGTCTGACCCAGTATCTTGCAAATAAAGTAAATTTCAAACAAATAAAAAAGGAAACAAAAACAACAAACAAACAAAACTAAAACTAACACACAACACATCAGAGAAGTAGAATTTAACCTCCGACCGCTCAACCCATCCTTGGTCACCAACACAGATTTATCTGATGACCCCTAGAAAGCACATTTCACCTGCTCTTACCTTTTTTCAACAACACATCAGAGAAGTAGAATTTAACCTCCGACCGCTCAACCCATCCTTGGTCACCAACACAGATTTATCTGATGACCCCTAGAAAGCACATTTCACCTGCTCTTACCTTTTTTCAACAACCCATTTAATCTAAATATTTTAGCCAATCATAATTTTGTATACATATCTTATTCAATACATATTTTATTGACTAAATATATGTATGTACATATGTACTTCAAACTAACTTTAATACTAACTAGCTGAACCCGGTGTGCTTCGCTACCCCCCTTTGAGGTAAAGCCTTTAATAAACGTTGTAAAACAGAAGGTGCAGAAATCTGCATGATCGAAAAATATTATCATGTAATAAGTATTCCTGAGTCAAAGCTGCACGCTGTGAAAATTTAAGATCGGTTAGCAAGTTTAGCCCCCAATATATCGCAATCAAAGGGGTGTGCTCCTCCCACTTTTTATTTGGTACGTAATTCTATTCATGCCAATACCATATATAGCAAATACTGCCGCTGTTGGTCAAAAAATGCCCAAAATATGGCGATTTAATTTTGGGTTATATGGGCGGTGCTACGCTCATTTGTCCACTCACAACTTTATATAGTCAGGAATTTATTATTTCGTAAGAATCATTAGTGTGAAAATTTAATGATGATTGGTCTAGTAGTTAAAACTTTATTACTATTTTTAATTTTCCTAAAAAGGAGGAGTGGTGAAGAAACTGGACAAACTTGAGGAATTTCTGACGGCCAATCGTAATCGTAATTTTGTGCATATCGATACCATAGAAACTCAACGTTTTATACAGAAACAGGGTTTAGACAAAACATTTGTGGAATGTGACACCTATATGTGGCGTATAGGAGATCGTAAGCTTCCCAAGGGCATAGAAATAAAAGGTGGTTCAGATTGGTTTGGCCTCTCCAGACCATTTGTGCAATATTTTTTGGAAAATAAAGAAAGCGATGAATTTCTTAAGGGACTTTTGGTGATATTTAGACACACCCTACTGGCAGTTGAATCATTTATTCATACATTGTTGAGTAATTCAAAATTTTGTGGCACTCTTGTTGTCAACAATTTGCACAAAGTCAATTGGAAGCGTGAATTGGGTTGTAAATGCCAGCACAAGCTTTCGGTGGATTGGTGTGGCTGCAGTCCCAATGATTTTAAACCCGAGGACTGGTCTCAACTGCAAAATACCGAAAATGAATTGGTTTACTTTGCCCGCAAGTTTGAGCCCATCATTAATCAGGCCATACTGCTGAAATTGGAAGAATGGTTATATGGCCCCTATCCACAAGACTATCCCAATTTACCCGCCTATTGGCAGAGTTTTTACCATCATGAGGACAAAAGAATTAAACAAGATGATTTAACTTTAACAATAGCGGAAAGTCTGGTTAGAAAATTGTGCAAGCAATGGGCTACCAAATGTCATAAAATAGTGGAATTAACACATTACATGCACAATGACCAGTATAAGGGCTTTTTAATAAGATATCAAATATTGAAGCCGCTCAACAATACCATTTACGAATTGGAGACTCGTATACGGCCGGTACAATATGCTAAATTTGCCAAAAGCTCTAAATTCTCTAAACGTTTAAGAAACTTTGAAATTTCCTCGTAGTATGATCAAAAAGAGAAAATTTGTCGAAATTTACAAGGTTAAGCATCACCCAAAGATACTTCCCATTCCTATAATCTAACACTATTGTGGATAGATCCCATGGGGCGTTTGCAAAACTTTAATGAATTGCAGATAGAAAATACACAAACTGATAATATCAACTATTCGAAGGCATTGCTGAAACAACCCCTAACGCCTGGTATCTGGACAGCTAAGCTCATAGGACGTACCGCCATTTATGCACAAGCTAAATTTCTCATTACTCCCTTGGCTTTGTACAATGGTGAGGATATACAAACCGATAGGGCACGTTTAATTAATGCTGGGGATGGCCTTACCCTGGCCGAAGATTTTGCTTTGCCCCAGGAATGGCTGCAATACATACCTACCTTTGAGGAATCGGACCAATTGAAAAAATTGGCAGCACGTAATGCTTTAAGAACTGGAGCTAAACTTTACGAATGGATAGATGATTTAACAGGGGAATTCTTTCTTAATCGAGAGACTTGTGCTGTCAATGAAGCTGCCACCCAACTCACAACAGCTGCTTTAGAAAAGCTACCTTTATGCAAAGAAACCACTTGGAGTTCTCTGGCTCCAGATCCTAAAAGTGATGTTTATGCTCTAATTGAAAACGCCAACAGTTAAAAATCTTTACACAATTAACAATTAACAAAAACAAGAAACCAAAAAAAAACTGCAATATTTTTGAATTACCAATTTTATCAAGCAGCCAAAAAGAAAATAGGCAATATTTGTTTTTAATTTTTTTACTTTTTCTCTTTTTATAAACGAACTCACTATAACAAAAATTATGCCATTATTTACAATTTATTGATATGAATACCTAAAGAATTTTATTAATTATTACTATTAAATTAATATTTTTTGTTAAGATTTTGTTGTTATATTTGATTTTTGAATGAAGTTTAAGCAATTTAAAGCACAACAGATTTTTGTCTCTACGCTACTCTATTGTAAAGCACACACAATACACACTGTTATTATTAAGTAAGTAAATTATAAAAGAATTAACTTAAACTCTTAAAATAATTTTACTTAAAACAACATTTAATATTAACAGCATTTGTTTAATACTATGTTTATTTTTGTGTCATATATAATCAGCCCAATCATGAATAAAAATTTCGCGGGAGTTTTTTCCCTTTTCCCATTTTTCTTATTCAAATTCAATGTTGAAAAAATAAAAGGGTTTTCCCCTCCCGCGTATTTTTTATTCATGATTGGGCCGAATATAGGTATATATTTTATTTCTAATGTTTTCCAACTTGAATTTGTGATATATTCATGCTTTTTTTGTATTAATATTGTATTGTCCAACATTGTATGTTAAAAATCTTTGTAAATATTATTCAAATCTCATAAAATATTCAAGGAAAGCATTTTATATTTGTTTTAAAACTCTATTTTTTATATATATTTTAGGTATTTAACATTTAAAAGAAAATTATCTATTTCTCTCTCTCTCTCTCTCTCTCACTCTGTACATACACCATAATTAGTTAAAATAAATCATAAATTTTTTCTTCAAAATTGTATCTTAATTAATTGAAATTTAAACAAATGTATACAAGTATGTATGTGTATATGTATTATTTTTGAAAATAATGCATTTTCATAAAACGTAACAAATAAAATAATTCAAATCATCAATAAAAAATATATTCTGATTATTTTGGGGTTAATTTGGAATTAGATTTGTAAATTAGCACAGAACTGGGTCTTGCAAAACACTGCACTTTACTTTCGAAAATAAAATATTTTGAAGCTTCGAAAACAAGTAAATAAATAATTTCAGAGAATTTTCATTGGTTGTTGCATAACGAAAGGTTTTTCAGCAATTCACAGAAAAGTAAAATCAGAGACAAGAGCGAGGAAACAGGCATTGAAAAATAAGTACAGAGTTTGATCAGTGTTTAATATTAGCTATATTTGCGATAAGATTCTAAATAAAATTAAAACAACTCTAAAATTTACACGCATCCAAATTTGAAGCCTGTATAAAGGTCCATAATTTTACGTTTTTTTCGAGAAAGTCCCAATATTTTTCTTTTACAAAAAAAAATTTTACGGGTATATATAATTTTTATATGAGCCGAAAGGAGAACTCAATGCATCAGCGTGTAAAATAAAATTTGACTCATTTAAGTGGGCATAGTCGTCCTAAATAGCCTTAACCAAACTTGACCAATTTTGAAAACAAAATTAGGTTTAATGGATCCATATTTGTACAGATCTATCTGTTACATAAAGCAAAAAAAAACTTTTGTTTACTATTGCACGGTTTATACCGGCACTTTTATAAAAACAATTAAAATTTTTTAACACACTTCCAACTTTTTAGAAATTTCGGTATATTAAAATAGAAAATTCCAAAAATTATAATGCAATTGATTAAAGGATATTTGGATCTATATTAGTTTTAAATTTCATTAAAATATCTTTAAGTGTTAAAATTTTACATTTGTTGCATGGTATTGCACATATGCAATATTTGTTTCTTGTCTATCTGGAAACTATTCTTTTCAATATTTTACCGTTATTTTTTTTTCTTTCTCAGTCTTTTAAAGTTTGAGTTTCTTTTGATAAGCATTTTGCACAGTGTCGTAACAAGTTAATTAAATAAAGGGAAATTAAAATATGTAAGTGTTTTGAGCACCTCAAAAAAGTTAATTGATTTCTATAAATTGTTTTTTCAAGCAATTAGGTCACTTTTAATATTTATATAAAAATGTTTATATATTTTAATATCCAATATTTCGCTATCACAATGGATAGCTTCCTCAGGGATAATACAATTTTTGAATTATAATAAATTAATAATTGAAGTATAAAAATGAAAATTTTTTAACAGAAAATAAAAAGTTGACAAGGATATACAATTATGATATATAGTATACATATATAAAAACTTGTTTGGAATAATAAATGAAAAATTAAATATTTAATGTTTTTAGTTTCTAAACTTATTCTTATAAATTAAATGTCTGTAATTTTGAGCTACATTGTCAGTATCTGTTTTAAAATTAATTCTCTTTTCTATCGGTACATTAATAACCTGTAACATTTCTAACATAAATCGTCTTCTCTAATTTTTTTCTGTTTTTAATACAGTAGTATTTTCAAAATCTGGATAATGATCTAAATTGTAACAGTGTGATGTTAATGCAGTTTTTTGAGAAGAAGTATGTTTGTGTTTTTGGTCAGATTTATGGCCTAATCTAATCTATATAATTTATAAATTAATAAGACAATTATTAATTTATTATAATTCAAAAATTGTATTATCCCTGAGGAAGCTATCCATTGTGATAGCGAAATATTGGATATTAAAATATATAAATATATAAAACATTTTTATATAAATATTAAAAGTGACCTAATTGCTTGAAAAAACAATTTATAGAATATAAAAAAAAGGTCGAATAAAAGAACTAAATAAGTTAATTGATTTCTTTAAATTTTATAAAATGTATGTATGATATGAAAAGTTTACTATATTCTCATTGCTTCGTATATATTATTGTAATGCAAATAATATTTAAATGTGCTCTACGATGAATTACAGTACTTTTCGCTTATAGTCCACTACTATAGTTGCACAACTTTTGTGAACTTTAAGCGAATTTGGATTATACGCGAAAAGCATTGTATATCATATCTGCAATTTTATGCGTTTTCGCCTATATGAACTGTCATTGCACATACCTATGTATGTCATATAATTGCATATGTGCTATATTATGCATTTAATTTTTCTTACTAACAGGGCCGATAAGGAGATCGAAAAAATTATAGAAAGTTGAGATGTAAATCGAGGTCATAACGTAGAAGAAGTACAAGGTGCAGTAGAATATTTCGTTTTAGATGAGAATCTGCATGAGAAGCAAAAAATTGGTGGTACACTCTCCTTCGAAGAGAGATATAGTAAAATTATTTTAAAAGAAAAAGATTTTGATAGTGACGACCTAGACATAAATTTTAAGGGTATTGAAAACCTGCTAGATCATATTTTAAGTTTCTGTGGACCTTGCAGCTATTTCAAATATTTTTTTTCTGATGATCTTTTAAAGTCTATTATTTACCAATCAAACTTATATCGTTGCCAAAATAATCCAGAAAATTCTGGGAATATTGATGATTTGGAATTACAAAAATTTATTGGTATATGTATTCTCATGTCAGTAATCCAAATTCAAAACAACCAACGTTACTGGAAAATGTCTGTAAATAGATTTGAAGAAATTAAATCAATGTTACATTTAAGTAACACTGACGAAATAAAATCAAAAAGTGATCCAAGTTTTGATCATCTTTTTTAAATAAGACCTGTGTGAACCATTTGGTTGAAAATTTAAATCGGGGACATATGAAAACTGCCTTTCGGTAGATGAGCAACTATGCCTCACAAAATTCAAGTCATTTCTCAAACAGTATCTGCTAATGAAACCACATTAATGGACCTTTTACTCGTACGTGCTAGCTGGAAAATCCGGATTTTATTATGTACATATGTATGTAGTAACATTTTACTTTGAAAAAAATTATTTAAAATATCAAAAGTTTAGCTTTTAACTTTGTTGCTATATAGCTTTATATTACATGTATCCTAAAGCTATGTAGCAACAAAACAAAATTAAATTAAATAATGCAAGAAAAAACTTGATTTTGTCACTGATCTTCTGCATGAATTTAAATACATATGTATGTATACTCGTATGATACATTACTTAACTTTTTCTCCAAACATCAGAATTGAACGAAAATCGGTTTTTTGGTATCATACATATGGTATATACATATACAACAGTTCTGGCATACCAAAACAATTTTATCCTTGCGGA
The DNA here is from genome assembly GCA_950370525.1 of Bellardia bayeri. NCBI lineage: Eukaryota > Metazoa > Arthropoda > Insecta > Diptera > Calliphoridae > Bellardia > Bellardia bayeri. The sequence continues at coordinate 76,698,654 of OX493267.1, forward strand.
AATGTATAAAATACAGCTTAAAATGTATAAAATCTTTGGTGCCAATTTGGAATTCGCAAGAGAAGATGATTATGTGAAATTATGTGTTTTCAAAACTTATGACAACAGTAATGAAAGCGAATGTGTACAGCAAGTATGAAAACAATTGGAAGTTGTACGAGGTTATTATATGAAAACGGTGGAGAAATTGATTAAGGAGTATAGGTACATAAATATATGGCATAAAGATGAATTTCAATTACGTACATGTACAAAACAGGAGATGTTGTTGAACGATGGATGAGTTAACAGTGAGTGGTAAGAGAGGAAAAGGCAACAAAGAAGGTATGAAAAATTATTGTCATTATTATCATGATCATCAATTATTGTTTTTTTTTTTTTTTTGTGTTTGTGTAGTTATTTTTTATACACCTTTGAATGCTTTAAAAAACCATTATTGTGTTTATTTTGAATAGTTTTAGCTAATGAACAGAGGGGGTTTGATCAATGAAGATGTCATTATGATGTAATGAGATGTACATATGTATTAAATATGAAATTTAAAACATTCATAATACATACATTTGTATGTATATGTATTTTCAAATTTAACGTATTTTTTAAAAATGTATTATTTACCTGTTGCAAAACTTGATTTGTCCTTAAACAAAATTTGTTTGCAATTGATTTTGTTTTTAGATACGGTCGTCCAAAACAATTAGATCATAGCAGCCGGTATATGTTTTAATTGTCCTGCTTGGTAGGTATAAACTACTAATTTATGCAGTAAAAGCAAAATTTATAATGTAAGCGTTAAAATAAAATCAGCACCACATATTATTAAAAGAAAAGCGTAATTGAATTAATATGAATAATATTATATTAAAAAATTATTTTGCATTTTTATATAAGTAGTTATTTAAGCAGAAAGGAACAAAAACAAAAGCGTATATAAATTGAATAATTGATTTATTGTTAAAATAGACCAATGTTTACGAGTCAAAATAAAGTAAACAGTGGCCTCATCCTTATGCAAAAAAAACTTGTTCCAAAAGTATTGCACTAAGTGCACGGTCACACATGGCAAATATTTATTAAAAAAAAAGCCAATATGCTTTTTTTGTTTTCAAAGCTCCAGAAAAAGGTTTGGAAGTGCTCGGAAAGGCTTTCGAATGATATATAATATGTACTAACACGTAATCCAATAACCTATTTTGAGCCTAGAACTGCATTTATGTTTTTTTTATATTGAGCTTTTTTACAAAAGTGCAGACATTAAATTTTAAAAACTTTCCCATTTTTAAACCTAAAGATTTATAAAGGTATATGTATATGAAATATATATCAAATGAAAGGCTGAAATGTTTTCTATTGATCACTTGATATTTTTTTGACCGTTGTATCGATAAATTTTCGAAATAACGAGACTTTTGTAAAATATAATAATAAATAACATAAATGCAGTTCTAGGCTCACAATAGGTTATTGGATTACGTATTAGTACATATTATATATCATTTGAAAGGCCTTTCCGAGCACTTTTAAACCTTTTTCTGAAGCTTTGAAAACAAAAAAAGCACTGCATAAAATAAGTTATGAGCCACTGCACATAATTCCTAACATTTCACTTGATGTACATACATACGAGTACATATTAAATACATTTTTAAATCGAATTTTCATTATGTTATAACAAATATTTCATTCATACATTTAAACAGATAATTGTATACATAAACAAGTAAGAGTTTATATTCGGCTGTGCCGAATCTTTTATACCCACCACCAAATCACCTAATATGGAGATTTATAAGATATTTATGCGCATTTAAGTGATTTCCGGAATTAGACTTTATATGGGGGGGCTACAGTCAAATATGGACGAATTATATACATATATGTATTAATTACAGTACAACTTCGATAGTCCAGACTCCGGACATCCGCCAGTCCGGTCACTCCAATAATTCGGACGGTTTTACATTTCGGACAATTTAAAATTTGTACCTCTACAATCCGGACAATTTTTTTTATGCATGAATAAATATTAAAATTCGGGGGTTTCCCGTCTTAAAAGAAAAGTGTGATATTTTACAAAGTCTTGATGAGGGAAAAACTATTAGCCAGGTTGCCGAAAAATTCCATGTTCCTAAATCAACGATTTGCGACATTAAAAAATAAGGGGACAATAAAACAATTTATTTCGAATACCTATAATTACTTATTTTAATAATTTAATATAATATGTAATATAAAATTATTTTATTCGAAGTTGCCTTCTAGTTAAATATAAAAATTTAATTTGAAATTTATTTTTGTATACTTCATTATATGTTCTACATTAGCTTTCCGTTGGAAAGCATAAATGTAAAATCATACAGAAATATACAAAGAGACACTAGCAAAATGTAACGTTTTCTGGCCTGCTAAAGCCGTCATCAGCATTCTTTGTGTCTAATATTGTTTATTTTGAAATTTTTATATTTAACTTTTTTGATATACTAAATGAGAATTTGTTCCTCTTACGAGTAAAAAATTGTTTTATAAAATTATTTTATTCGAAGTTGCCTTCTAGTAATTAATAATTAAATATTATAATTTATGGTTTTTTAATAAATCATAGTACAATGCATGTACACAATTAAATTCACTTAGATTATTTCAATATTTTCACCTACTATAGTCCGGACAACTCGTTAATCCGAACGACCCTAAAACTATCAGCCCAATCATCAATAAAAATTCCGTGTGAGTTTTTTTCCCTTTTCCCATATTTCCTATTCAAATTCATTGCTAAAAAAAAATAAAAAGGGAAAAAACTCCCGCGGAATTTTTATTCATGATTGGGCTATGTCCTATGTCCGGATTGTCGAAGTTGCACTGTATTTGTGCCGAATTTAAACTTGGTGCTGATGCTAATAAGAGCTTTATACGCATTTAAGTGATTTCTAGAAGTATGGGGGATACGCTGAGATATAAACCGATCATCATTTACGATTTGTGTTAAATTCCAACTTGATAGTGGTTTTATAAGGGATTTATGCTCGTTTAAATGATTTTCGAAAGTGGACTTTATATTGGGGCTACGGTCAAATATGGACCAATCATCATCATATTAAGATGGACGATTTTAATTTACGAGTGTTGAATTTCAACTTAATAGTAGAGTTTGTAAGGATTTTATGCCCATTTAAATGATTTCCGGAAGTGGACTTATATGGGGGCTACGGTCAAATTAGGACCGATTATTATGAAATCTAGAAAGACGATTTAGATGTATGTATATACGGCTTTTTTGTGTAGAATTTCGACTTCTTAGTGTTTTTTTTTTGTTTTATTGATTTTTTATTGATTTTCGAAAGTAGGCTACGGTCATATATGGACCGATTATTATCATATTGAAATGGACGATTTTTATTTATATATGGACTATTTGTGTTGAATTTAAACTTGATAGTGGTTTTATAAGGAATTTATGCCCATTTAAGTGATTTCAGGAAGTAGACTTTATATGGGGGCTACGGTCAAATACTGACCGATCATCATCATATTGATATGGACGATTTTTTTATATGTATAGACTATCTGTGTTGAATTTCAACTTAATAGTAGGTTTTGTAAAGGATTTATGCGCATTTAAGTGTTTTTTTGAAACTGGACTTTATATGGGGACTACTGTCAAATATGGACCGATCATAATGAAATTTGGTACGACAATTTAAATGTATATTTTGTTTATGCTTGTCATATTTCAACTTGATAGTTATTTTTAAAAAAGATTTATGTTCATTTAAGTGATTTTCGGAAGTGGTCTTTGTATGGGGCTTTGTCAAAATTATGGACCGATGTTAGAAATGGATTTTTTTACTGGCTCTACAAATATCTCTATCTTCTGCTAAAGTGGTCTTTCGTGTTCTAGATTTCCTAGCTGGGATTGCACACTCCTTTGTATTTTTGTACAAGTGAATTGCACCAAATACCATTTATTTTTGAGCAAGAAAACTTTTGTGCAATAGCCGACATTGAAAGTTTTTCATTTTGGTAACACTGCATCATTTCTGTAGTACATGACTTGTTTTTGGCCATTTTCGAAACTAAACCGTATCAAAATTATTACAAGTACAAGTTTTTATTATTACAAGTCACCAATACTTAGAAAATTTAAAAGTTGAAGAAAAAAATGCACGTTTCCAATTACGTGGTCAGCAAAAAAAAAAGAATTGTGAAAATAGTATTTTTATATTTTTTTATTTAACGTGTTCTGCATCAACAAAAATGTTGATTGTTTACTCATTGAATAACGGTAAAAATAATTTACAGTATAGATCTTTAAAGAAACTACACAGCAATCTTATTATATCAAAGCGTAGTTTCTAATTATATGTCCACCACTGTAGCTCTTGGCAGTGACGGTGAACGCGAGCAAATCCGCCGGAATTGTCATAATCAAAGAACTTCCGCAAAGGGATAGGGAGCGTATGATGTAATCCTTTGTTTCAATACATTGTAAAGTATGCTGTAGCTAACCACTTACCACTTTCCATTGTGTAATCGCTGGTATTGCAGTTATACGTATTAATTTTTATTACACACTTTGTTTTAGTTTAAAACTAATTAAGATCTTGCAACGTTCATCATATCAATTTCCATTGTCTATTAGAAAGATTGCTGTTATATTATTATTACTTTCTTTTTGTACCATAGTGGGAAGTGTATTTTTAACTTCCAAAACTGTTGGATTAAGGTATACCAATGCTCAGAATCACTTTCTGTTGGATTGTATGTAATATAGTTTTACGAGCGCAATTAAATCGGCTGGGAAATGTCACGATAACTAAAAAAAATTATATATATAATTAAGATTAAACATTTTATATTTTATTCAAACATTTAAATATCAATTATGTACCTATTACTTGTTTTCATTAACTAACCCTTGATGATTTTTTTCACATTCATCTAACATAATTTATTTTTATGCCCTCCACCACTATAAGTGGTGAATGAGTTTATTTATAAGTTTGTCATTCCGTCTGTAACACTGAGAAATATTCATCTGAGACCCAACAAAGTATATATATTATTGATCCTTATATAATTTTAAGTCTATTGAGCTATGCCCGCCTGTCTGTTTAAAACACTCTCACGTCCAAAAGACACAAACAAAATCAACAGATTTTACAAAAAAAAAAACGTTTGTAATTTTCCTAAGCAGTTTTGTATTGAAAATCAGCAAAATCGGTATAGTAAAACCAGAGTTATGGACCAAAATGTGAGCCAACCTCTAAAAAAATTTGACATTTTTAAAAATATTTCTTGCAATATTTCTGAAATATATTGCAGATATTGCCATTAAATTTTGTACACGTTATTTCTATGATAAAAGAAGAAACTGTGAGGAATATAGATTTCTAATAGCCCTCATACAAATATTTTTTCGAAATATGGCTTAAATGTCTTTGAAATTGGAATATTAATACAAAATTCGGCAACAATAAAACTCATGTAAAAAGAAATCGCAAAACGAAATTTTGTTTTGTTCTGTCCATGTTTGACCATAGACCCCATATAAAGTCCACATCTAAAATTTACTTAAATACATATAAATCTGGTACAAATATAGTTTACCAGTTTAAAATTCGACACAAATAATTATTATAGATATACATACATACATATAAATTTTATGATGGTCATTCCATAATTGGTCATAGCTCCCATATAAGGACGACATCCGAAAAAGTCATAAACATCGGTATCGACTCAAAACTGTACATAGATCATTTACATATACAAAAATCATACTACAGAAAATTTTGAATTTCAGTCTACATTTGACCATATTCACCATATAAATCGCACTTCCCAAAATCACTTCAACATTCATAAATCTCGTACAAATAACGATACCGATCCAAAATTTTACATAGAGCATTTACATATATTCCAAAATCTATATGCTGGATTTTTAAAATATAGGCCCATATTCCTCCATATAAAGTCTACTAGCGAAATTCACATTAATACTAACATGTATCTATAAAATTCTCTGTTCCAAAATTTAAAAAAATCGGCCATGTTTTGTAATTGCTCACATATTTATACGTACAACTTTCGAAAAACAAGTTAATCCTCAATAATGTGTAATAAATAAAGATATCGAATCAACATTTTGTATAGATCAGAAATTGTAATCCAGAAATCACACTAATATCGGTTATACAGCAATTATGCTACTAAATTTTGTAGCTGTCAGTCTATATTTGGCAATAGCTCCCAAATTAAGTCCACTTCCGAGTATAATAACCAACCTTGTACCTCTTGTAACTAACGTTATTGAGATCAATTTCAACCAAATCACATTTCCGCATACTGGATTTAGAAGCTATTAGACCATTATTGGTCCATTTCTACTATGCCACCCATATAGCTCTTTTAAATAAATTTATTGACATCAAATACAACCAAAAAACTCTCACCTTATAATCCTACTCTTTTAATACCCTGTAAAATATGGTGAGAATTGGTAATTACATAAATTGTAAATGGTAAAAATTAGACAAAAATTTCTAAACATTTGAAATGAATTGTGCTGTTCGTAAAATTGTCTTTCAAACAATATATACAATGTCAAGCTATTAGCATTAAAAAAAAACACTGAATAAGGATATTCTAGTCCTATAACCAGTGAAATTTTTGTATTTGTCATTATATTTAGGTGGAGGGTATTTAATATTCGGCACAGACGAATATTGCACTCTAACTTGTTTTAGGCTATGTAATATCATATAATTTTATTTAATTCCTATTTGTTCCTGATGCCATTTGCAATTTAAATGAATTTAAAGCATTTTAAAAAAATTATATAGTTGACGACACTAAACAGCGACTTTTATATATAAAAACTCACCCCACACCATTCACAATAGTTTGTTATGGTTTGTTAACAATCCCACAGTTTGTTTTATTCACGGCGATAAATGTTTCGTTCAGTTTGATTTGTTTACGTGCGTAAATCTTGCGTATACGTCACCAGCATTATTATTAATAAATAAAAACAAAGTTTCATAAACCACATCACTTATTCTCAATCAACTGTGAGATACAAACTACTACAATGGCTAAGAGTTTTGTGTGGCGTCTTTTGTGCCGCTATAAAATATTTTTTCTAGTGGCTTTTATTATATTCGGCAATCAGATTATCTTAGCCTATAAATCTTTAAACCTCTCCAATCTCACGTCCAGTGACACTGCCGATGGAAAACATCCTTTCCTGTCGTATGTGGCCCATCAAAACGGTCGTATAGCGGCTCAACACAATTCCGTCAGCGATGATAAGGACTCTTTAAAAGCAACACTAATGACGCGCAAACGAGCTGCTGCCACCGTATCGGAGAACGATGTAGATCCGTCATCTCTTATTGTACCCAAGCAATTAGGGTTCACACCCGCATGTAATATTCAATCAAAAGATGCCGTCTCCGCCTTACGACGAGCTAACACCACAGACTGCCGCCAACATATCGCTGAAGTTGCTTGCGCCATTCAGGCGGGCGAATTTTATCCCACACACCTGCCCCGCCACTGTCCGCTCGACAATCATACTCAATTGGGTTGTTATCGTGACGAAAAAGAATTTCGTCTTTTGTCCGGTTACTTTTTAAATTTAAATTCGTCCAATACTCCAGAGGAATGTGTTCAGCTGTGTCTTCAGTTTAGATTTCGCTACGCTGGCGTTGAATATGGCTCGGAATGCTTTTGCGGCGCTGACCCGCCCACAGATGCTGCCAAATTGGCGGACTCCAGCTGTAATATGAAGTGTTCGGGTAATCAGCATGAGATTTGTGGCGGTGTTTATGCCATGAATATTTATGAAACGGGTATAGCAAGTGAGTATATTTGGCAGTGAATATTATTGCACTTAGAATTTTTTTAAACATAATTTGAATAGAGGAAGGTAATCCTATAATAACTACCAGCTAATTACATATAATCAAAAAAGTGACTCGTTTAAAATTGTGTAAAAATAGTCAGTTTTAACATGTTTTTGAATTTCTAACTTCTTTTTTTCGTTTTAGAGGAATTAACTGAAATCTAATGTTAATAGAATAATATAATTACATTAGGCATTCCCTATCCTAGATTCAGGGGGGAGGAAGCTACTGGCTAATCTCTTAAAATTAAATTTAATCGTTTACCAAATGAAATGAACTATTTATTAATTTTTTTCTACGAATTTATTTTATATAAATGAGAGTTAAGAATTATTTTTGATTAATTGCCCATTTCCAAGCTGCTTTAAATTATTTTAATTTATTAGGCAAATAAATGTTTATTAGCTAACAAATTCAAACTAATCATAATAAGGCTGAATATCTGAAATTTTGCACTCTAATTTTATTATAGAAGGAAATGGTAGAAATCGGTCCACAATTTCCCATAGTCCCCATACAAATGTCTTCCTGAGATATGGCTTTATGGTATATAAATGTCTATAGAGAAGCCGTATCCATACAAAATTCTGCAATATTAATTTCATGCAAAGTGAAATCTCATAATTATATTTTGTTTGAATTGTTCCATATTTTGACATATTCTATATAAAAGTGACTAAGAGGTCGAAATTCAACAAAAATAATCCAAATACACATTTCAATCGTCGTACGAATTTTCATGCTGACCTTTCCATATTTAACCGTAGCCCCCATATAAATGCCACCTCCGGAAATAAATTAAATGCACATAAATCTCGTATAAGCATCAACAGCAAGTTTAAAGTCGACACAAATAGGCCGTACTTATGTACAAATATTTATACGCAATTTTATGATGATCGGTCCATATTTGACATTAGTCCCCATATAAAGTTCTCTTTATTATTACTTTAAATTTCAACACAAATAATTCGCATATACATATTAATCATCGTACAGAATTTTATGATGATTGGCCTGTAATAGGTCACAGATCCCTTATGAGGACTACTCCCGAAAACTCATTAACCTATATAAGCATCCATCCTCAGTTATAATTATTTAAAAATTATCTTATCCCAAATAAACTTACTTGTTTGTACTACAATATTTGCATCATACTTTTAAACCCGATTCCTTATTGTTTCAATGCCTATAAAATTTTGTGTGCACGGGTTATTAAACTCTTAATTAGCAAATTATGATCTACTTTGACGTTTTTTTTTTTAACTAATGATACTAAAAACAAAATGCATTTTGCAATGCAATTTAACATGTAAATATAAATTTACACTAAACTACAAAGATTTTTTAGTATAAATTTGGTTGGCGAAGATTTAATCCCCTAAATTGACATGTTATCCCGCGATTGATTCAAGTAAGTCCCAAGTCCATCTATACCATCATCTTCCTATATGATACGCTATATGGTACGCTCAAATCTTGTTTAAAAAAAATATAGTAAGTGACAAATGCACAACTTCGGAAAACCGTAACGCGGTACAGTTAGTCGACGCCAAGAATTAACCAATGCAAAAGTAAGACGGCCTGATTACTCTTACGAGATTATGGCAATGACGCGCGAGTTTTTTCTCCACTCAGAATTACGACTGGAACTACAAAGATTTGTTAAACTTAAGTTAAGAGATCAAAAATGTTGAGTAATAAAGAATTGATATCTGATGGTATAGTCACAGATATAACGTATAGTTTATACAGCAAATTAGCAGCACCTTTTTTTAAAAAGTACTTTTATTAAGAAAATACCTATAGTTACTTTCCAAAAAGTACTTTTCTATTTCGAAAAGTTCTTTTAAGAAAACACCTCGGTACTTAATTTCAGAAATTACTTTTTTGTAGAATTAGTACTTTTGGCATTTTTGTCCGGTTATAGGACGTGTCCGCTTAAAAGAGAAACATACTTATTATTTTAAATATTTTATAATGCTACGTTTTATTAAAGCAATAATAGACTAGTCTATTGTAGTTGAAAAAATTAATTCAGATTTGACTTATTTAATTTAGACCGGTTCAATTTGAGCTGTTGAGTTTCAAAATGATTTGCAGTCCTGTTGGAACGCAACATAGTCTCTTGCAAAATGGTTAAAATTTATTTAATCAGGTATTTCTCATGTACCTCATCTTCAAAGTCTTCAGTCTGACTTATCTTCACAACAGCGTTTGAATTTAATCATTCAATACACACTTCTTCAGTGTATAAGCTTTCATCTACTTTTAAAAACTCGTCAAAGCCATTTGATGACCAACCAGTCATCATTGGGATATAATCCGGAAGGTCATCAGTACCTACTGAGAATTCAGCTTTCCGAAAGCAGTTTTGTATTGTTGCTGATTCAACTTTATCCCAAGAGGCTTTTATGAATTATAAAGCTTCAAGAATATTAATAGATTTTGCTATGTATTTGTAGGCAAAACAAGATGTTTATGTTTGTTAAATTTAATTCCATAGGATGAAATGCTGCATAATCAAAGAACGTTTCTAAAATCTCTTTTTTCTGTTGAAATGCAGCAGCTATTCAGTCATGATGTCTCGAGTCCTCCATGCTTTTTTGTTAAATTTCCAACTGACTGGTCCAAAAGTATAGTTTTATTTTTGTAGTCTTAGTTATGTCTTGTTAGTTTGTGTTTTATGTATTTTATTGGGGTGTTTTTTTTTATTTGTTTACATCTGTTTTTTTTTTTTTTTTTGTTATAAAAGGTAAAGATAAATGTTAATTGTTATTATAAAAAATAAATAAGGACCTATCCTGAAAAGAGAAAAATATTATTATATAAATAAAAATAAAATATAAACAAATTGGTTGTAATGTTTTTCTTTTTTATAAATCTCGTCTGAATGTGTTAGTGAATTTTCCAGATAAATTAGGGTTAAATCGTCAAAATTTGGAGAACAAATCGTCATTATCGTCAAAATGGTTACTGAAATCGTCATAAAAACGTGAAAAAAGGTAAAAAAAACGTAATAAAGTTTTTAAATCTACATATCTTGTTACAAAAACAAAATTTTTGTGACTACAGAGCAGTGTGACCAGATCTCAAAAAGTTAATCGACTTAAAATCAGTTTAAAAATAAGCTAGAATATGCTAAAACTTGTTTTAAAATGCAAAAAAAATGTGCTAAATTTTTTAAAATACTTTCTTGAAATAATTTTTTACAATTTGACGTATGTACGCATGATTTGTGTATAAATTGTATAACTTTGAACTCAATAACAAAACTAATTAAGGTTCTCTTCAACCTTAAAGATAACTCAGTTGTTAAATATATTTTGAGTAATTTTCATATTTTTTTACTGTATCAGGCATTAATTAAGTCTTTTGTAATTTGAAAACATTTATTTAATCTTTTTAATATATAATTCATGGTATTTAAAATCATTGGGTGGTATTATTGATTCCGCACGGAAAGGAAAACTAAGCGGAAAGAAATATCGATCGATATGAAAAATGTAATAATTTATTCATGCGGCGTGTCGCAATACTGTCTGTGTAGAGATGATAACGCAACAAGGAAAAATACTGCAGCAACGGAATGAATAATTTCAAAAGAGAAGAGAATGTCTGATACATTATCTTAGGGAGCTCCTTCAGGTATAGTGAACAAATAGTGGACACATTTGATAAATCCTTGATTTAGAAAAAAATAAACTTGAGATCTAGGGAAAAGATAAAATAACTGTTCATATAATACGAAAGAATGAAAAATTGTATATATTGGTATATACATATATATGTATATGTAGGTTATGTCTAATTGTTAATTATTGTATGTTAGGCCTATTTAATTCCTTATTTATTTAATAGACAAATATATATGTATATATTAATCAATTATGTAATTTAAACTCGAATTAATAATTCATAAAGTGTTCTCTTAATTAAAGAAGGTACAGGCAATGATGGAGTGGTAAGTGGTCAAGTGGATATTGGGTCCTGTAATATTTATTAACTTTCATTAATAAGTGTGTGGATACGCGACTTGTAAGACTGTACGGTTATGGGAATACTTTCTGTATGAAAAAACTATTGAACAGCACGGTTCTATAAAGTTTGGCCGGTTATAGAAGGTGTCCGATAGGAGAGGTTTCACTGTATATACGAGGAGAGTATACGTTTGATCGCAGGTCGTATATGACGGAGACGCCATCAATTCCGCGGTATCAGGATACCATGAATGTCGTACTTGGAGTTCACCCACCGCCGAAAGCAGACATTGAGAAAACAATACTCGTTCTGACCAACTCAAATCTAAATGGAGCAATAGGCTTAATGTCTTCTGGTCCCACATAGAACATGCCGTCCTTAATATAGGCCCAGCATGTGGTCAGGGTCCTCATGACACTCTCCACATATTCAACTGTCCTACCAGCATTACTTCGCTATATCCTGAAGATCTGTGGACTCACCCATTGGAATTAGCGTAACTTCTTGAACTGGATCTAGCAGAAATCCCGGATTAAATTTAGTAAACAGTTTTTGCTGCTACGACAACAACTAAGAAAATACGTTGCTACTTCATTTCAGCATTTTTAAATAAATTACCTTTTGGAAACAAGTACTTTTTAAGAAAGTGCATTTTAGACACAAGTACCTTTTGAAAATAAGTACGTTTTAGAAACAAGGCCATTTACGAAAGTTTCTTTTCGAAACAAGAATTTTTTATTGGAAGCAAATACTTTTAGGAAAGTACCTTTTAGAAATTACGTTTTGAAGAGAATTGCTTTTAAGAACGTGACTGTTGGACACAAACACATTTTAAAAACAAGTACCTTTAAAGAAAGTTCATTGTGAAAACATGTACTTTTGAAGAAAGTACGTTTGGGAAACAACTTTTAACGAAAGATCCTTTTGGAAACAAGTGATTTTAAAGAAATTGTCTTTGGGAGTCAAATACATTTTGCAAAAAAAGTACTTTATAAGAAAGTACCCTCTGTTTTTTAAAGTACTTCTTTTCAAGAGTCTTGAAGACAAATACTTTTTGAACATTTTTCAATAAAGTACCTTTTGTTTTTAAAAGAGCTTTTGGGAAATATCTTTTTATTGTTCTTTAACTTTTTTCCACAAAATAAATATTCCCAATAATACTTTTCTTGTTGTATATTGTTATTTTTAAAACCATTCACCACATTCAAACTCTACAATGCAATCGTGAATAAATTTTTCCTTGAAATGTATTCCCTTTTTTTAATATGTAAAGAGGATTAATAAGCACAAAAATATTCCCATTTAAAAACAAAAATATTCGTGATCGATTTTTTGAAAACTGGGGGCTAATTCTCGCATTCGTATGCGAGTAAATTTTCATTCGAACGTTCGAATTTTTTAACATTTGGGATTCTCTCATTCGATAGCGAATAAAATGTATCGAAATTTCTAATGATGGCATTCGATAACAAATGATTATTCGAACGCAACCTTGCGAGTTTTTACTCGTAAGCAAAGAAGCATTCGAAATAACGTTTTTTTTTAATAAACAGAGGAAAATAAAGAAAATGTTAGTAAAAAATTTGTTACTTACTTTAAAAAATATTATAATATTAATAATTTTATTACTTTTAGGTCAAAAATAAATTTTACCTATGCTTGCTTTGTGAGCCTAAAACGTCTTTTGAGTCTAGAAAAACACATACATACATTAATACATACGTATGTATGTAAGTACTTATTTATACTTACTCATTGTTTGTCAATCTTAAGGGTTCGGAGGTGTTTCTTATTTGTTTCCTTATGTCATTAATGTTTTCAATCTCGTCAGAATTAGAAGACGATGAGTAAAAAAACACAACTGGATCCATTTTTAATTTAAAATAATTTCTTTTAAAAATTTTGCTTTTTACTTGAGTTATTTTTTGCAGAACCATATGTTTTTTGTTTACATTTTCTTTTATTTTATTCAGTGTTGTAATACGTACTTATTTAAGTTTTTTACAACACTGAAGCAATGAATCGATTCGTATCGAGTATCATTAGAAAATTTTGCACTGTCGAAATAAATTTCGATTCGAAAACAATTTCGATCATGACTGCCAGAATTAGCCCCCTGTTTTTTCCTTTACCGCATTCGATATCGAGTAAAATTGATCGTAATTTTCTTATTTGATATTATGGCATTCGATATCGGGCAAGAAATTTAGTACATTTTATCATAATTTCGATATCGAAATCATTTTTCGATACGATAGCTCATTCGATCACGAATGCGGTAATTTGGCCCCTGTTTTCTATAGGGAACTGGATAAAAATGTAAGTAATGTATGTATGTATATATTTTAACGCTTAATTGCCTTTTTCGTTTATTTACCTCACTTTGTAAATCCCCGTTTATTTTTCATATTTTTTTTCAAACAAAACATTTCATATTTTTAACAAAACAACACGTTTTTTAATTTGTTAGTTTACCCAAAGTACCTTTTTATACAACTTTGTATAAATTTCATTCTGTTTTTTTTTAACTATGAATTATATTGTTTTTGTTTAACTCCTTTTTAATGATATGAATTTTTATTGAATAAAATGTTTTGGTTTATTTGTTTCCTATATTTATATGTTGAATCACCTTTATAAGGTAAATAACCGTGAACGTTTAAATATCTTCCCCGGACAAGTACCAAAAAAATTTGGATTTTTTAGTGAGGTATTTAACCGGGGTATACTGTTAATAAAATTATTTTTAAGTTTAAAACCAACAAATAAAGTATAAAGCGACGTATTCCACAAAAGGATTCATTTAATCAAACTGTAATTTCCTTTTCTGCTATAGTACAGGTGGTTGTTCTTATTTGGACTTATAATATTGACAAATAAGTCTAAAGTGTCCAACACTTTGAAGAGCACCTCACAAAAAGTGGATTGTGCCATTCCCAATCTGTTCGAAAACCTTTTTGTAATCCTCCATCTGCAAAAAAAAACGTAATGCACAGTCTAGCAATGGCCGAGAATATTAGTCAGCGTATTCAAAAAATGTGAGATAGCAGCTTCATTTACCATGTAATGTTGAATAAATCTAAAATTAAAACTGATTAGTATGTACCCTGTTTTTCATATACATACATATGTATGTAATTAATGTTTCTTACGTTATATCGGTTAACTAAAGGATTAGAAGAATCTCGCAAAGCGTTACGACCTATTCGTTGTTGCTGTATATCCTTTTGCAATAAAATAATGGCACCAATTATAAACACTTTCTCTCTTTAATATAATATTTAAAAACACCACTTTATTTTAATTTATATTTATTGATTGTAAACCTTAAATTTGTTTAATTTTTATTTCATTTATCTTTAATATTTTATTCTATATTTATTTATTCTTCTTTCTTATTTTACATTCACTACGAATTGATAGCAGGAACAGACGTTGCCATGAAATTCACGATAGCAAATTCCCCTAGGGGAATAAAAATTTAAGGTGACAAAATTTCACATTTTGTTTACGTTAGGGATGATTATTATTTACTTGAACATAAAATGTGCATTATTTATTCATACACACTACAGACCATGGTAATTTATAAAGGGTTTTCCAATAAGGACTTGACAACTTTTTTTTTAAATAAAACGCAAACCGTTTGAGATATTTCCAAAACTTTATTACCGACTTGAAATACATTCAAAACATTTATGAATGGAACTCGACTTCGTTCATATGGGCACCGCGGCCACGTCGACAGTGGTCGATTCGTTGGACCCAATTTTGGATGACTCGGTCACACATTTCGGCCGGAATGGCCGCTATTTCGCGTTCAATGTTGGCTCTAAGTTCTTCCAACGTTGTCGGCTTGTTGGCATAGACCAATGATTTGACGTAGCCCCAAAGAAAAAAATCTAGAGGCGTTAAATCGCAAGAACGAGGCGGCCAATTGACTGGTCCATTTCTTGAGATAACACGCTCGTCAAACTTACTCTTCAGTAAATCGATTGTAACGTGTGCTGTGTGGCTTGTGGCACCGTCTTGTTGAAACCACATGTCATCCAAGTCCATGTGTTCCAATTCGGGCCAAAAATAATCGCTAATCATTGCGCGATAACGATCGCCATTCACAGTAACGTGACGATCGTTATTGTCGACGAAAAAATATGGCCCAATGACGCCGCCGGCATGCAAAGCGCACCAAACAGTAATTTTTTGTGGATGAAGTGGTGATTCGTGAAGCACATGTGGATTTTCAGCAGACCAATAACGCATATTTTGCTTATTGACGAACCCATTGAGCCAAAAATGAGCTTCGTCACTGAAGATGATTTTGCGATGAAATTCATCATCTTGGTGCATCTTCTCCAGAGCCCAATCGGAGAACGTACGTCGACTCAAATGGTCCATCGGCTTCAATTCTTGAGTCAGCTTAATCTTGTATGGGTGTAAACCCAGATCCTTACGCAAAATTCGCCATAAAGTGGTCTTGGGGATGCCCAGTTCTTGAGAACGCCGCGGAATCGACTGATTTGAATCGTTTGCTACGGACGCCTGAACGGCAGCGATATTTTCGGAACTTCGACCAGGCCGTTGTCTCACTGGCACGACAGCATCACACAATGAATATGTAGACTCAAATTTTTGCACTAAACTTGTTATTGCTTGTCTACTAGGGCGATAATTACGACCGAAAATTGGAGTTAACGCTCTTAAAGTTGCGGTCACCGACTCCGAATTTCGGTAGTACATTTTTATAATTTCCAAACGTTGTTCCTTCGTGTACTTTACCATAACGAAAATGTTAAGTTTACTGAAAAAAAAGAAAGCAACAATTAGATGATCAGTGAAATAGTGCGTTCACAATTTAAATTCAGAGTTGTCAAGTAGCTATTGGAAAACCCGATATAAGGTGAGTGCAGGAGAACAGCTGACTGACTTTGTTTACAATTTTCTTATGTCAAAAGTAATATTTTTTTCAGTGTTTTTGACAGTAGTACACTAATTTACACAAACAAAATGCTTGTTGTTTCTGTATTTGTTGCCGATTTTCACTCACCTGATAAAATTTCACCATGCTACAGACTTGCAAAAAAAAAACGAGAACAACAAAAGTCTCTTGAAACATGGAATTATCAAGCGTTTATTATTTTTGGAACAAGTCGGGTTTAGTGACAAAAGCTCAAAAAGAAAAAAAAAACTCATCTAATAGGGCTTTTAGAGCTGACAGATGCAATAAAATTTTTTTTATCGACCACGCATATTTTCGATATTTGTCTGTAGGTATACAAAATACTAAAATTACAAAATTTTACGATCTAAAATTTAAAAAAAAAATATTTTTCAAAATTTGGTATACAGAAAAGGATTTTCTCGTCTTTATTTTTTGGTGTTTTTATGGTGAAATATCATAGTTTTTCTTTAATATCTTCGGATCTATGTAACGAAATTTTTTTTCTCGGAATGAAACCACTTTAGATTTCTACTGTGGAATTGCTATTTTTTATGATTTTATACTGAAAAAAACTCGTACTACTAATTTATAATGACAATATAATAATTAATTCTATTATTTCATTGTTTTTTTTTTTAATTATCTCATTGATATTTAAATAAAATGTTAAAAATTTAAAAGTTGGTGTCAGCAACAAGAAAACTTTTGTCAAAAAATTACAGAAATTAAAAATATTTATACAGCACTGGAATATGACAGAGGATCAGATGCATCCCTTAAATTTCGTCTTCGTAGCTTTTCAACTGCGTTTTGATGTCTTTGTTCATTTAAAATTTCTTTGTTAGCGCCTTTTTGTTCAATTTTGTTATACTTTTTATGTTTTTTTTTTATTTTGGTTACACAACGTTACAATATTTATGTTAAAAACCGAGATTTAAAATTTTTTTGGGAATAAACAGAATCGATCGGAATCTAGAGAACGCAAAGTAAAAGCGATCGATTTGCAAATACAGAATTGAATCGATCGGAATCGAATTATGTATGTGACATGCCTGTATACCTCAAACTAAACATTAATTTCTTTACTTTTAAATTTTGTAATTTATATACTTGCTCATATAGACGTTTTTCCCGGATTTTTTAGATTATAAAAAATAATTTTCCGAAATTGACCTATAGATGGTCCACATAAGTAGGTTGATATACATAAGTATGTACATATTGTCTGATAAAGAAATGTAGTTTTCAAAATATAACTATGTATGTAAATATATTACATACTTTAGATCCCCGACCACTCGAAAATAGGAGTGGCCGACAATAATTTTTTGCATTTTTTGCGGCTTCATAAGGCTGAGAAGGCATTTAACGAGAATCTGTTGCTTTTACTTTTCATTGCAGAATTTTCCGGACAAGTTGCTGAGACTAGTGTTAAACCCGACACTACGGAACGTATAAAAGTGGCATTTTTATTAACATTAAATGGTCGTGCTCTACGTCAGGTCCACCGTTTACTGAAAGCTCTATATGCCCCGCAACATGTCTACTATATACATGTAGACAAGGTGAGTTCTTAATTGAATGTACTACAATATAAATATATGCATGTCTTAATTATAATTTAAGCTAGTTTTAAATAGAGATAAATTTAAAGAACAAAGAATTTTATATATTTTACTATAGTTCGTCAAGAAACAGTGGTTTATGAGTCAAGAATAAATAAAAATTTATTAATACTTCCTGGAATTTTCTAACTAACTTTTTACTTTCTCTCTCTCTCTTAAAATTTCCAGCGCCAAGACTATTTATACCGTAAACTCTTAGAACTTGAACCTAAATTTCCCAACATACGTCTAGCTCGCATCCGTTTCTCCAGCATTTGGGGTGGTGCGTCGCTTCTAACTATGCTAATGCAAAGTATGGATGATCTCTTAAAATCCTCCTTTCAATGGGACTTTGTTATCAATCTAAGTGAAAGTGATTTTCCGGTGAAGAAACTGGATAAACTTGAGGAATTTCTGACGGCCAATCGTAATCGTAATTTTGTGCGAATCGATGACATAGAATCTCAACATCTTATACGGATACAGGGTTTAGACAAAACATTTGTGGAATGTGACACCCATATGTGGCGTATAGGAGATCGTAAGCTTCCCAAGGGCATAGAAATAAAAGGTGGTTCAGATTGGTTTGGACTCTCCAGACCCTTTGTGCAGTATGTTTTGGAAAATAAAGAAAGCGATGAATTGCTTAGAGGACTTTTGGTGATATATAAATACACCCTAATGCCAGCTGAAACATTTTTTCACACAGTGTTAAGAAATTCCAAATTTTGTGGCACTCATGTGGTCAAGTGTTTGCACAAAGTCAATTGGAACCGTAAATTGGGTTGTAAATGCGAGCACAAGCTTGAGGTGGATTGGTGTGGCTGCAGTCCCAATGATTTTAAACCCGAGGACTGGTCTCAACTGCAAAATACCGAAAATGAATTGGTTTACTTTGCCCGCAAGTTTGAGCCCATCATTAATCAGGCCATACTGCTGAAATTGGAAGAATGGTTATATGGCCCCTATCCACAAGACTATCCCAATTTACCCGCCTATTGGCAGAGTTTTTACCATCATGAGGACAAAAGAATTAAACAAGATGATTTAACTTTAACAATAGCGGAAAGTCTGGTTAGAAAATTGTGCAAGCAATGGGCTACCAAATGTCATAAAATAGTGGAATTAACACATTACATGCACAATGACCAGTATAAGGGCTTTTTAATAAGATATCAAATATTGAAGCCGCTCAACAATACCATTTACGAATTGGAGACTCGTATACGGCCGGTACAATATGCTAAATTTGCCAAACACTCTAAATTCTCTAAACGTTTAAGAAACTTTGAAATTTCCTCGGAGTATCATCAAAAAGAGCAAATATGTCGAAATTTACAAAAGTTCTTGGGACCTTATACTGATTTGGTTTTAACCTTTACTTTTCTGGGCGCAGGTTCAGCATCACCCAAAGATACTTCCCATTCCTATAATCTAACACTATTGTGGATAGATCCCATGGGGCGTTTGCAAAACTTTAATGAATTGCAGATAGAAAATACACAAACTGATAATATCAACTATTCGAAGGCATTGCTGAAACAACCCCTAACGCCTGGTATCTGGACAGCTAAGCTCATAGGACGTACCGCCATTTATGCACAAGCTAAATTTCTCATTACTCCCTTGGCTTTGTACAATGGTGAGGATATACAAACCGATAGGGCACGTTTAATTAATGCTGGTGATGGCCTTACCCTGGCCGAAGATTTTGCTTTGCCCCAGGAATGGCTGCAATACATACCTACCTTTGAGGAATCGGACCAATTGAAAAAATTGGCAGCACGTAATGCTTTAAGAACTGGAGCTAAACTTTACGAATGGATAGATGATTTAACAGGGGAATTCTTTCTTAATCGAGAGACTTGTGCTGTCAATGAAGCTGCCACCCAACTCACAACAGCTGCTTTAGAAAAGCTACCTTTATGCAAAGAAACCACTTGGAGTTCTCTGGCTCCAGATCCTAAAAGTGATGTTTATGCTCTAATTGAAAACGCCAACAGTTAAAAATCTTTACACAATTAACAAAAACAAGAAACAAAAAAAAAAAAAAACAGCAATATTTGTTTTTAATTTGTTTACTTTTCCTCTCTTATAAACAAACTTACTGAAATTAAAGAATTTTATTATTACTATTAAATCAATATTTTTTTGTTAAGATTTTGTTGTTAAATTTGATATTTGAATGAAGTTTAAACAATTTAAAGCACAACAGATTTTTGTCTCTACGCTACTCTATTGTAAAGCACACACAATACACACTGTATTAGTATTAAGTAAGTAAATTATAGAAAAAATTAACTCAAACTCTTAAAATAATTTTACTTAAAACAACATTTAATATTAACAATATTTCTATGTTTGTTTTTGTGTCATATATAATATACTCGTATGTATGTATTTTTCTGTAATGTTTTCTAACTTTAATTTTGAGATATGTTCATGCTTTTTATATTAATTTTATTAGAAATAAGCTTCAAAACGCTGGATTAAAACTCCGTAGTGCGAGGAAGGTATCTTTGTTAAAATTAATTGCGTTTTGTTACACCGGGAAAAAATTGCATTGGTCAGATGAACGAAAAAAATTTGTTTGGATCTGATGACAAAACCTTGGTTTAAAGGCCACAAAATAAAGAATTTTATCCCAGGTATCCCAGTTTTTTTTTTAGATATGGCGGAGGATCGAAAAAGTTTTCTAAAATACTATCTATATTGGCGACAAAATTCTAAATAAAATAAAACAACTTGCAAATTTTGAGCATGTAAAAAGGTTCTTATTTTGAGGTTTTTTTTTTATCGAGAAAGTCCCTATATTTTTTCTTTTGTAGAAAAAAATTTTTTTCGGGACTATATATAATTTTTATATGAGCCGAAAAGAAAACTTAATGCATAAACGTGTAAAATAAACTTTGACTCATTTAAGTGGACATAATCCTAGACAGTCCTACATAAACTAAAATATGTGTTTTGGTAATTTTTGGTACCTTTGCGTCTGTTGTTTTAAGACGATGAAATTTGTGTTGTGGCTTTATGAAATCACAAAAATAAATATTTGAGAAGTAATTTTTTCATAATACAACCCTTAGAAGCAAATAATTTGTAAAAAGAAGATACAGACTTGAAATGTTAAATATGGATTTCTTTAACGGACTTTTTTGGTACCTTTTGAATACTTTGTTGTTAGTTGACACAAATTATTTTGTACCGTCGTAGATTTATTTGCAAAGTAACTATTTTATAAAACGACAGTTAGGAGTTAACGACGGATAAAAAAACTAATGAACTAACGTAAAATGTGTAATATAGTTTTTTTAAAAAATTTGTGTTGTTCTATGTAATCAGAAAAATATTTATTACAAAAGTACTTTTTTGATAATCAACATTCAAGGATTATTAAGTTCTTAAGCTTTAAAGTATAGATTCATTTAAGGGATCAAGGTTTAATAGTCTGTTACATGGGTTTGGAAATTCAAGAAAAATAGCGAAAATACTTAAAAGTTTTAGTGCTTTTTTGGTACCTTTTTTTATTAAATTTCTTTAAGGAATAGAATTGGATTTTTAGAAAATTGAATTAGATAAGTATTTTTTCTGTTTACATTAGAGAATCCCGTATATTAACATTAATATATGTATGTATATGTAAATGCCACTCGACAATACGTATTCATAAACTGAATACGAAACGCAATCTGAAACAAATATTTAAGTATGTATAGTTTTCAGAGATGCTATTGTTAAAATATGTGTCCCCCACTCAATCTAGCCCTATCTAGTTATTCTCATACCGATTCTAGTTGTAATCATACCGGAAATTAACCTTTGAATGTCGGTAATACAGGTATTAAACCCTGCATTGCCGCTGTGGGTGGTGTCTATACTATAGTGTCTAAGCTTACGTTGACAATGCTAAATTTTAATAATAATGAATTAGAAATATAGGGTCTTGGTTTAAATGTATATAACTTTAAGTTAACAACACGTTTTAATTGACAGCCATTTTGTCAGCTGGCAAGAGATTTATGTTTGAAGCCGCTAGTCTACGCCTAAAAAGCTTGGATGATAACATTCGCCGTGTTATTGCCGATATACTTGTATGCCATATATCGGAAAAAGTAATCAAAAACTGGACCTCCATATAAGACTAATGGCGTTTTCTTTTCTGGTAAAAATGTTACATATATGTTACACTTTTTACCCATTTCCCATATAAAAGAGGAAAAAAGTGTAACATTTTTGCCAGAAAAGAAAACGCCATAAGTCTGACCCAGTATCTTGCAAATAAAGTAAATTTCAAACAAATAAAAAAGGAAACAAAAACAACAAACAAACAAAACTAAAACTAACACACAACACATCAGAGAAGTAGAATTTAACCTCCGACCGCTCAACCCATCCTTGGTCACCAACACAGATTTATCTGATGACCCCTAGAAAGCACATTTCACCTGCTCTTACCTTTTTTCAACAACACACAACACATCAGAGAAGTAGAATTTAACCTCCGACCGCTCAACCCATCCTTGGTCACCAACACAGATTTATCTGATGACCCCTAGAAAGCACATTTCACCTGCTCTTACCTTTTTTCAACAACACACAACACATCAGAGAAGTAGAATTTAACCTCCGACCGCTCAACCCATCCTTGGTCACCAACACAGATTTATCTGATGACCCCTAGAAAGCACATTTCACCTGCTCTTACCTTTTTTCAACAACCCATTTAATCTAAATATTTTAGCCAATCATAATTTTGTATACATATCTTATTCAATACATATTTTATTGACTAAATATATGTATGTACATATGTACTTCAAACTAACTTTAATACTAACTAGCTGAACCCGGTGTGCTTCGCTACCCCCCTTTGAGGTAAAGCCTTTAATAAACGTTGTAAAACAGAAGGTGCAGAAATCTGCATGATCGAAAAATATTATCATGTAATAAGTATTCCTGAGTCAAAGCTGCACGCTGTGAAAATTTAAGATCGGTTAGCAAGTTTAGCCCCCAATATATCGCAATCAAAGGGGTGTGCTCCTCCCACTTTTTATTTGGTACGTAATTCTATTCATGCCAATACCATATATAGCAAATACTGCCGCTGTTGGTCAAAAAATGCCCAAAATATGGCGATTTAATTTTGGATTATATGGGCGGTGCTACGCTCATTTGTCCACTCACAACTTTATATAGTCAGGAATTTATTATTTCGTAAGAATCATTAGTGTGAAAATTTAATGATGATTGGTCTAGTAGTTAAAACTTTATTACTATTTTTAATTTTCCTAAAAAGGAGGAGTGGTGAAGAAACTGGACAAACTTGAGGAATTTCTGACGGCCAATCGTAATCGTAATTTTGTGCATATCGATACCATAGAAACTCAACGTTTTATACAGAAACAGGGTTTAGACAAAACATTTGTGGAATGTGACACCTATATGTGGCGTATAGGAGATCGTAAGCTTCCCAAGGGCATAGAAATAAAAGGTGGTTCAGATTGGTTTGGCCTCTCCAGACCATTTATGCAATATTTTTTGGAAAATAAAGAAAGCGATGAATTTCTTAAGGGACTTTTGGTGATATTTAGACACACTCTACTGGCAGTTGAATCATAGATCCCATGGGGCGTTTGCAAGACTTTAAAGAATTGCAGATAGAAGATACACAAAATCATAATATCCACTATTCGAAGGCATTACTGAAACAACCCCTAACGCCTGGTATCTGGACAGCTAAGCTCATAGGACGTACCACCATTTATGCACAAACTAAATTTCTCTACTCCCTTGGCTTTGTACAATGGTGAGGATATACAAACCGATAGGGCACGTTTAATTAATGCTGGTGATGGCCTTACCCTAGCCGACGATTTTTCTTTGCCCCAGGAATGGCTGCAATACATACCCACCTTTGAGGAATCGGACCAATTGAAAAAATTGGCAGCACGTAATGCTTTAAGAACTGGAGCTAAACTTTACGAATGGATAGATGATTTAACAGGGAAATTCTTTCATAATCGAGAGACTTGTGCTGTTAATGAAGCTGCCACCCACTTCACAACAGCTGCTTTAGAAAAGCTACCTTTATGCAAAGAAACCACTTGGAGTTCTCTTGGTCCAGATCCTAACCCTGCCTTCACACATGCAAGTTCTTGCATGCAAGTGCTGTGCACGTATTATATACGAAAACTTATTCGAAAAACTCGAGTAGCTCAGCAATTGAAAAAATGTGAGTGTATTAGTAAAAAAGTGTGAATGTATTGACTTTTTCGAACTTGCACTTGCATGTGTAAACCTCGGGTAAAAGTGATGTTTATGCTCTAATTGAAAACGCCAACAGTTAAAAATCTCTCTAACAAAAACAAGAAACCAAAAAAAACCAGCAATATTTTTCAATTACCAATTTAATTAAACAGCCACAAAGAAAAACAGCAATATTTGTTTTTAATTTGTTTACTTGTCCTCTCTTACAAACAAACTTACTTAAACCTGTGCTTAAACTGAAATTAAAGAATTTTATTATTATGCTTGGTGTTCACTATGTCATTTTTTGTTGTCAAATTGTTGGCAATTGTATGAAAACGGGTTGTTGTACCCGTACGTATTATATACGAAAACTTATTAGAAAAACTCGAGTAGCTCTGCATGTGGAAAAAATGTGAGTGGATTAGTAAAAAACTGTGAGTGTATTGTGTTTTTCGAACTTGCACTTGCATGTGTAAATGCTGGGTAAGATTTTGTTGTTATATAATATATATATATTTGATATTTGAATGAAGTTTAACCCGGCATTTACACATGCATTAATAATTGCTACATTTTTAAACAGCCCTCCACATAAATAACTCATCAATTTCAAAAATCATGCTTTTCCACTACTATTTACATACAACCGTGCTCTTGTAACACCATCGATAACTTCAAACTACATATATAAACACACCACTAATACGTGTACAAATGTAATCTCTAATTATTTAGGGATACAAAATGTATTTTATTTTTGTTTTGGATAATTAACTAAAGAAATAGATATAAAACAATAATTATATAAAGCACAAAAATACGACATAACAAAGGCTTTGCTAAAAATTCTTAAAAGCAAATAAAATAATATTAAAAAGCAACAAAAATCTATAGAGTAGTGGAAAAAACAAAAGAAACGTGTTTCTTTGTAAGCAGGCACAACAACATTTTAACAGAAAAAGCTACCAATTAGATTTCCTAGAATTTATTAATTAAAATGGATAAAATCTTTGGTGCCAATTTGGAATTCGTAAGAGAAGATGATTATGTGGAATATTATGTGTTTCCAAAACTTAATGACAACAACAGCAGTGATGAAAACGAATGTGAACAGCAAGCACGCAAACAATTGGAAGATGTTCGAGGTTATTGTATGAAAACGGTGGAGAAATTGATTAAGGAACGTCAGTATATATGGCATAAAGATGAATTTCAATTACGTATACGTACATGTACAAAACAGGAGATGTTGTTGAACGATGAGTCAACAGCGGTAAGAAAGGAAAAGGCAACAAATAGCAGCAAAATTACACAAGAAGGTATGAAAAATTATTGTCATTATTATCATGATCATCATTAGTGGCTTTTGTTTATATATGTATATTTATTTGTGTTTGTGTAGTTGTTTATTATACACCTTTGTATGCTTCAAAAAAAAAACCATCATTGTGTTTATTTTGAATAGTTTTAGCTAGTTGTATTATACGGTGCGAGGGAGGGTGGTAAAAGCAATGCTAGAGGGGGTTTGTTCAATGAAGATGTGATTATTATGTGATGAGATGTGCATATGTATGTATGTATTAAACAAGAAATTTAAAACATTCATAATGAATGTATATGTATTTTCAAATTTAACGTATTTTTTAAAAATGTATTATTTACCTGCTGCAAAACTTGATTTGGCCTTAAACAAAATTTGTTTGCAATTGATTTTGTTTTTACATACGGCCGTCCAAAACAATTAGATCATAGCAGCCGGTATATGTTTTAATTGTCCTGCTTGGTAGGTATAAACTACTAATTTATACAATCAGGCATGTGATGGAAATCGATATCGAAAACGAATCAGTTTTGGAAATACATTTTAATGCATTTATAATCTAATTTTTCAAATTTTGTTTTAAGATTCTCTTTAGTAGCCCAATATCTTTATATTTTATGTGATAAAAGTTTTTCAATACAGAAATATTACGAAAAAATTGACTTATAAAACTCATTCGTTTTCAATATCGATTTCCATCACATGCCTGAATAAAAGCAAAAGTTGTAATATGAACGTTAAAATAAAATCAGCACCACATATTTTTTAAAGAAAAGCTTAATTGAATTAATATAAATAATATTATATTAAAAAATTATATTGCATTTTTTTATAGTTATTTTGTTAAAATTGTCCAATGTTTACGCGTCAAAATAAAGTAAATAGTAGCATCATCCTTATGCAAAAAAACTTGTTCCAAAAGTATTGGTAATTATTTAAATTTTTCTTTGTTTTAAAGTACCTATAACAGTAAAGTTCCATTTAAAAGAATTGCAAGTTTCATAATTTATCATTAAAAAAGATAAGCAGCAGAATGGGATGACAAACATCAATTGAGACTCGGCAAATCATAATAGACTTACATACATAGAAAAGGTAAATCCCTAAGTGAAATAGGTAAAATCGTTAGTATACATCACTGTACAATAAATTAAATTATACGGAAACTGAAGTAAGAGCTATGGTATGATAATTACAAGCAAACCCAACATTGAATGTTTTAAAAATAGCTGAAAATGTTACGAATACTTCTTGAATTTCGCATAAAAATATATAAACGAGGATTAAATTTGTTGGAATAATATTCTTTTCACTGATTACACCCCAAAAATATGGCGAACCAAGATATTTATTAATAAATATGTTACCATAGGTAGGTAGGTAGGTAGGAAGGCTGGTGTGAGTCACCTCACACCCTCACCCAATGACCAATATGGTCCATTACGATGCCTGGGATAGAAAACTAAGTAATAGAGAAAGTGAAATAAAAGCTAAAGTAGAAGACAGGAAGGAATATTAGAATGTGAAGAAAGAAAAGAGAAACCTGACCAAAACCTACTCAGACATACATATGTCCTCCACTTGTGCGACCAGCACTCAGTCTACTGTCGCGTAGCCAGGCCATTCCCATTACGAATCCCATTAGACTCTCCAGCCCACAGCTCGAGACAAGAATCTATTACCCAACCACCTCATCCTACTGCCCTGCAACCTGGGACAATGACACAGAATGTGCTCAACTGTCTCCAGCTCTTCTAGGTCCTCGCATAATCTGCACATATCCGACAATTCGGATCCCATTCTCACCGCCATCCTGCCTATCATGCAGTGGCCCGTGATATACCCATCATGGTCCTAACGCAGATCCTACTCCTGCCCAGCAGCGATTCTGAATCGGACTTCTTAAGCACCGGCCACAGCGTCCGTGACACTTGGCAGTCCGTCCGGTTTCCCCAGGCTTGATTGGTCGCACTTAGGATCCTAATTCTTCCGTAATAGAAGCCTATTGGAGGTCCAACTGCCAACTCATCCGCCATCTCATTGCCGGCGATGTCTGAGTGACCCGGTATCCAGCACAGCCTAACCGTATACCAACCTAACGCTCCCTCTAGAGCCCTCCTACAACTATCAACTAGCATCAACAGCCCCGTATGGCCAAAAGGGCCGCCTGGCTGTCCACATATATCGTGACCTCCGAACCTCTGTCAATGTTGTCCCTCATTAGTTCCACGGTTCTGGGGATCTTCCGCCTGAAAAACACTACAGTCGTCAGGAAGACTATATGACATTCTGATGTCCGTGAAAATAGCAAATCCATCATATAATTTGCCTCTTCCCGACCAGCCCTTCCTTGACGGTAATATCACCTCCGGCATCCGCCTAAAATCTACCCTAGTGCTCACATAGTCTCTAGAGCCAGGCGATCCCAGGCAATATCCACCTGCCTCAATCTCACACAGGATCCGACCCTGCGAGTGACCCTTTAACAGTCCCAGCTCCCTCAGTCTAAGAATGCTTCTGGCTGCCATTCCCATCACATACTGCTCTATGGGCAAAAGATGAAGAATGACATCCAGAGCAGCTTGAGGAGTGCTTCTCATGGCCCCTGTTATGCCGATTAAAGCACACCTTTGAGCTTTAGACAGTAGGTTTCTTCGATTAGCCAGTCTTATTGCCTCCCAACAAACACAGCATCCATACGTAAGAATGGGCCTAACCACCGAAGTGTATAGCCATCCCACCACTGACGGCCTAAGTTCCCAGCTCTTACCTATCGATGATCTGCAAGCATAGTAGGCATTGAGACCCTTTTTCAGCCTCTCCTGAGTGTTCCTTCCCCATGACAGCTTTCTGTCCAGGAAAACTCCCAGATACTTAGCACTATCTGATAGCCTAAGCTCTACTACTCCCAGTACCGGCAGCCTGAAATTTTCCACCCTGTACTTCCTATTAAACAGAACTAACTCTGTCTTCTCCGGATAGACAGTTCGCCCAGTGCCCTTGCATGACTTCGCTAATTGTCGGCAGAAACTTGCCCGATACCAATATAACTACATCATCCGCTTAGGCCACGACCTTCTGACCCATTCTGTCAAAAAGTCTCAGAACGACATTGACAGCCAAGAGCCACAGTAAGGGGGAGAGAACACCCCCCTGTGGGGTTCTTTAAACGTTCGTTTCCCCAGTCCGAGTGAATGACTCTGCTGCTAAGCATCAGACTTATCCATTCGACCAGGAACGACGGAACTTTTAGGTTACCATAACGGTAAAACATTTTATGGCGGCATCAGAGGTCGGTAATCTTACATTTATAGATTATAGAAAGGAAGATTATCTCGACATTAAAAGAACAATGTACAACAGGACAATGATCCTAAGCATTCCTTCAAAATTTTGAAAGAGTGAATGCTCAATCGTTGTCCTAAAGCTTTAGATCATCCTTCTCAGTCCCCAGATCTCAATCCAATTGACACCTGTGGAAATATTTGGACAAACAAATTAGGCAAAAAAATATATCTTACAATGATACATTAAATGCAGTAATAAAGGATAAATTGAACAAAATTCGCCTGGGGGTTATTGTGTATTTTGATTCGAAAGAAAATCGTTCGAATTTGTATACTTCTTACATTGTATTTCGGAAGCTTTTGCTTTCAAATCGAAATACGCAATAATTTTTGACAGAATTAGTTAGCTGTTTAAAATTCAGGTCTAAAAAAAATTTTTATATAAACATATTTTTAAATATACCATATCGAAGTATTGTGTTGGAGATAATATAAAATTATTCAGTTTAATTTGAAATAAAAACATGTATGTATCTATTTTATAAACTATACATAAATACATACATACATATTAGACATCCCTCTACACAAAAACAAAATCTATTTTTAGTTCAATTTCATTGATGTGTAAATAATCATGTGGATTCACAATAACATTTAGTTTACATTCATTCATAAAATACAATCATTGTTGATTTCTTTTTATCAATAAAGAAATACCTACATATGCAGATATATTTTCTCTTTTCGTTCAACAGATTTTTTACCGCCCCATTTGCATGGTGTCACCCATTACGGTGACAACATAGCCGACGAGTGGTTTATTGTATATCTATTGTCGCAACTAACGAAAGAATTCCCCAACCTTACTGCACGAGTAATAGACTCGGATGGGGAATTTCTATTAATTGAAGCAGCCGATGTTCTGCCTAAATGGGCTAATCCCGATACTTGTGAACAGAGAGTGTATTTATCGAATGGTTGTATGCATTTAGTACAGAATTCACCCTCGAATACGGCTAAGATGATGCCTGTGGTAACGGCTGTAACAAAGATCCAAGACAATCAAACGCTCTACAAGGTATCAAAGGAAATACAAATTTGTATTGACGAAAGAATGAAGGAATTTGAAACGTTGGAAAATTGTAATTTACATTATCAAATTGTACGTTTGCCTTTGGGAGTGGCCATGATTTTGAAAAAGCAACCTACATTGATTTCAGCTGCCGTGAGGGCATTTTGTGAACGTGATTCCATTGACTTGAAAGCATGTCGTTCTATGCGTTATTTTCCACCTGAACAACGGGTACGTACCAATGTCTGTTTCACCAAATGTCTGTATGCCATGATTATGCACAGCAATTATGTGCCAGATCGTAAAATCGGTTGGAATTTGTCAGGCAGTCCCAGTAGCGAAGAGTATAAAGAGGATTTATTGGGCATTAAGTTGGCTTGTGGTTTTGAGATTTTAGCGTCTCAGGCTAAAGATGCCAAGGATGAAGAGAATTCACACGCCTGGAAGGCATACGTCAGAAGTCTTCAGTCCAAAGGTTATTTCCGTGAAAATATTGAAGGTTCTGCGGACTATAAGCGTTTATTGGAACTAGCCAAGGTATTTTTCAATGACAATCAAACACGTTTTCGTACCGCACCTTTGGTGGGCAAGGATATATTGGATTTGTTAAGGACTTCCGAAATCAATGCAGAGGAATTAAGAGATGAGGAAAATAATTTGAGGGTATGTATAACAAGCTCCCTTAAGTGTCCCAAAAAAATATGTATAAAAATCATTCGCAAGTATTTTTAAAATTGACTTTTCTTACGCCTTAGACGAACAATCGCTAAATATAAGATGTAAATTGATTTTCTTTTTCAGCCTAGTGATTCAGATGTGTGGCTTAACATTAGTGCCGAACAATTGGATGCCATGCTAGCCGAACGTTATGGACCGAAGAAACTTTACAAATCCAATGGTGATATAAATGCTGAAGAATTCACCAAAAATATAGCCGAGTTTTTGGAAAAACAATCCGCTTTCGAAGGCATAGAACGTGACTCAGACGATGATAGCACAGACGAGGAAACAGCCACTTCCGGTCGCTTTGCCAAGAGAGACGATTTTAAGGCTAAAGTTAAAAAGAACAACTCCATGCGTCAAGCTTGTCGCAAGAATCCGGTGAATTTGAATCACTCCATAAATACCTCGGATGCAGATGAAAGTTTTACCACACAAGTTAAAAGCTTTTTAGATTTTGTCATACCCGAAGACAAATGGGATTCAAATTCGGAAATGAGTGATTACGAGGATGAAGATGATATGGAGCGTAATTTTGCCGCGATGACAGATGCCGAGAAGCATATAGATGCCGACATCAAAGCCTATATGGATCAAATGGATCGTGAATTGGCCAAAACAACAATTGGACAAAGTTTCTCTACGCCAAATGCTAAAAAATCAAAAGGACCTGCCTCTAAGGCCACCGCTGAGGATGATTTCGATGACATCGAAGACTTTGAACCCATTAATATAAATGTGAACACTTTGAAGAATATGATGGATAGTTATAAATCACAGATAGGTGGTGCTGGACCCGTCTCAAATCTATTGAATGCCATGGGTGTGGGCATGTCGGCTGCTGCCGCTTGTGATCCAGCCGATGATTTGAAAGAATCGGCTGTTTAAATTTACTTATATATCTAAATACTACACATACATATATTGATAATAACGTGTTTGCCCATTTTCATCGAATGTATTCTCTAAGCATTTTCTTTTTTCGTTTATCTCAAATTTAAATATAATACTACTAGCAGATAATTGCTATAATTTATTACAATTTTTACTTACTTTTGTTTTAACGCCAACAAATGCCACATCATTAATTACAGGGTACTTATGTTTACGTACGTATTAATTGCTCTTTTTAGAGAGTCCAACATATTTTTAAGGGTCTGCTTTTGTTTCTTGTAATTGAATCGTTTACTTTTTTGAATTTTAATAAAAAATTAATAAAAACAAACTCTATACAAAAAGTATTAATGTGAGTTTTTTTTAGTAAATATATCGATGTTCCTACAGTGGCTGACATCCTATTTTATCAATATACATAAAAGGTATAGTAACAGGAACTCAAAAAAGAAATTGATGTACATAAAAGAAAAAAAAATGATATAGTCTAACAAACAAAACACATTTATTGTAAAAATGTACATTTTAAATTATATTAAAACTTAGTTCACCTACATCCCATACAAATGTCCACCCAAAGTAGGGATTTATCGGTCATAAATGTTTGATTTATGAACATACATATCCAAACAAATTTTGCCACAAATCAGTTGTACATGAAGCCTAATCCCATCTACAAAATTTGTGCAGATCGGTCCATAATTGATCATAGCTCCCATGTAAGGACCACTGTTTTAAAAATCACTTTAACGACCATAAATCTCTTAAAAATGTTGGTAACCATAATTAGTCAAAACTTTCATAAGATCCGCTTCGAAAATCACTTTAACATGTATAAATCTTTAAAACCTGAAGTCATGACACTAAATTTTTGGATAATCGGCTCTCATATAGCGCCCATTTCTGAAAAACTGTTTTTAAACATGTACTGCATGTAGGGTATTACATATATGGTCCGGCTTGACCACATATACATACTTCCTTACTTGTTATAATATGGAAGTAGTAAAAACTTTGATTTTAGTACTGTGCACGCGAAAAAAGTAATTTTATTACTAATTTTGCCTTCAAATAGCTTTTCCTTTAATCCTTCGTTATGTTTTCCTATTAGTCTCTCTACAAAATTTGATGCAGCCGGACGTGCGCGAGTGGCTGGTCAGTTCGGTGGCTTATAAAAACGTTTAAACGCTTACAAACAAATATAAAAATATTTTAAACGGATAGATAAAGTGTTAATTTATTAAATTGTACAATTTGTTAAAAAGAAAATAATGTGTAAATGTGTTAAATTTACTAAAATCAAAATGAATCTGTAGTTTTCAACTTAACGAAAGTCAGTTGTTCGTTTTCATTAGTTTCGTTATCCCTTTCCCGCCAGCTCTTAAGCGAAAGCTTTTAATTTACATTTGTCTTTTACATAAAATTTTCGTTTTAGCTTTTTATTTTTTGTGGTTTAAATTTAAGAGCATTTCTCTTTTCATTCTCTATTTCTCCTTTCTATTTAGCCTGTTTTTTTTAGTTTCTACTTTTGTTTAATTGTGTGCGCAAGTGGTTAAAGGAAATTTTAGTAAATTAGTCAGTTAATAAATTGGAAAATTTTTATAAAGAATAGTGTTTGTTAATTGTATAAATTGAGTGAGTAAGAAACTAAAGTCTGTTCAACAATTATAAAGCCACTTTAAACATATCTATATGTCGATATAATAGATTGTAAAGTATCACTATGTTCGACGAAAAAAAAACATAACATACATGTAAAATAAAAAAAATGTGATAGAATTTTATTTTAATTTTGCAAAAATAAGAATTTTTTTCTTAAATAATTAAAACGCCATACAAAATTAAAAAAGTGAATGAATTCAAAGAAAAGAGCAACAAATTGAAATGAGGAATCAATTAAGCAAATCTCCTTTAGCTTATTAAGTGTATTTATGTAAGTGTTTTTAATTAAATAAAAATTCTATTAAAGTATTGCAGGTGGTTGAGCTAAGCGAAAGTCCTATGGGGCCTAGATGAAAAAATGCGTTTCGATTATTACGAATCTGTCCATGTAAAACTTGTACAGGTTGCAATTTAGAAGATATTTCGATACAACGGCAGTAACTTTCTAAACATACATATTTAATGTTCTTTGAACAAAAAGACTAAAGTTTTTTTTATTAAGGGATACCTATAAATAATTAGATAAAATGTCTAAAAACATTTACAATGGTTTCAAAATTATAAACAAATTTATAGAGAGGGCGTTACACTAGATGTTACAGAGTTATTTGAGCGTAAAATACAGAGCAAAGATATTTGTAAGTAACTTGATTTGATTTATATCTTCCACACGTTTTTGCTTGATAGAAATACAATCTGAAAGAATATACTTATACATATAAAGATTTTTATTTATAATTGCAACTATAATTACCTAAAGAAACACTACAGATATTTATATAGCTAAATCTATGTGGAAATTTAGCATTTGTTAATAATTTTGAAATAAAATGTGCAGTTAAATCAATACATGATAAGGGAGAATTTGCTATTCAGTTTTAATAAATCTAAATAAAAATCTGGCGTTGCTTTAATAACATAACAAGAAACATTGAGAGTATGTAGTCACATTTGTATGGAATGCAAGAAATTCACTTGCATCAATATTCAAAAAACTAAATTCTAAGCAGAAGAATGTCAAGTCTCTGATACCAATTTTTCTGGGCATTACAAACATCAGCACAAATCCAATATACCCTCCCCACTATGGTGTTGTAGGGTATAACAAACTGTTGACGCTTTCGTTAACAATGTTCCCAGAAATGCACTAGAACTATTGTCTCTAACGCATCTGTACTCGCTTATAAAAGCAAAGTGGTGACTGCCCCGAACTTTGGATTTTATTAATAATTTACGGAGGTTATGGAATCAGCTTGCTCTATTACTAATTTCTACGGTGCCCTACAAATATACTCTTTGATAGTGTACAGGTTACTGTTTATTTGATTAGCTATTTGAAATATACAGACGATCAATGTTGGCTACCGTTCATGTAACTAAACTAACGTTACCTCTAAAATACCATTAACGTTCTTCTATTCAAATTCCTTTTGTAAATTTTTTATAATGTGGAAATAGTTAAAGCTTACGATTTTAGTATTGTGCATGTGAAAAAGTACTATGTACTTGAATCTAATTTTGATTTACCATCTCTAATTTTGCCTTCAAATAGCTTTTCCTTTAATCCTTCGTTATGTTTTCCTATTAGTCTCTCTACAAAATTTGATGCAGCCGGACGTGCGCGAGTGGCTGGTCAGTTCGGTGTCTTATAAAAACGTTTAAACGCTTACAAACAAATATAAAAATATTTTAAACGGATAGATAAAGTGTTAATTTATTAAATTGTACAATTTGTTAAAAA
Source organism: Bellardia bayeri (assembly GCA_950370525.1). Taxonomy (NCBI): domain Eukaryota; kingdom Metazoa; phylum Arthropoda; class Insecta; order Diptera; family Calliphoridae; genus Bellardia; species Bellardia bayeri. The sequence continues at coordinate 76,734,046 of OX493267.1, forward strand.
GAAAATATTGTGTAAATGTGTTAAATTTACTAAAATCAAAATGAATGTGTAGTTTTCAACTTAACGAAAGTCAGTTGTTCGTTTTCATTAGTTTCGTTATCCCTTTCCCGCCAGCTCTAAGCGAAAGCTTTTAATTTACATTTGTCTTTTACATAAAATTTTCGTTTTAGCTTTTTATTTTTTGTGGTTTAAATTTAAGAGCATTTCTCTTTTCATTCTCTATTTCTCCTTTCTATTTAGCCTGTGTTTTTTTTAGTTTCTACTTTTGTTTAATTGTGTGCGCAAGTGGTTAAAGGAAATTTTAGTAAATTAGTAAGTTAATAAATTGGAAAATTTTTATAAAGAATAGTGTTTGTTAATTGTATAAATTGAGTGAGTAAGAAACTAAAGTCTGTTCAACAATTATAAAGCCACTTTAAACATATTTATATGTCGATATAATAGATTGTAAAGTATCACTATGTTCGACGAAAAAAAAACATAACATACATGTAAAATAAAAAAAATGTGATAGAATTTTATTTTAATTTTGCAAACATAAGAATTTTTTTTTTCCTAAATAATTAAAACGCCATACAAAATTAAAAAAGTGAATGAATTCAAAGAAAAGAGCAACAAATTGAAATGATTAATTGATTCCTCAAGTACTATGTACTTGAATCTAATTTTGATTTACCATCTCTAATTTTGCCTTCAAATAGCTTTTCCTTTAATCCTTCGTTATGTTTTCCTATTAGTCTCTCTACGAAATTTGATGCAGCCGGACGTGCGCGAGTGGCTGGTCAGTTCGGTGTCTTATAAAAACGTTTAAACGCTTACAAACAAATATAAAAATATTTTAAACGGATAGATAAAGTGGTAATTTATTAAATTGTACAATTTGTTAAAAAGAAAATATTGTGTAAATGTGTTAAATTTACCAAAATCAAAATGAATGTGTAGTTTTCAACTTAACGAAAGTCAGTTGTTCGTTTTCATTAGTTTCGTTATCCGTTTCCCGCCAGCTCTTAAGCGAAAGCTTTTAATTTACATTTGTCTTTTACATAAATTTTTCGTTTTAACTTTTATTTGTGTGCGTTTACATAAAACAGCTTTTTTATAGGTGCGTGCAGTGTTGCCAGAAAATGATTTTCAAAATATGCTAAAACTTGAAAAACTAAGTGCTAAAATGTTCTACAGAAGAAAAAATAAGTGCTAAATTTGTTCAATGTAGCAATACAATTTTTATTTCAAATGTTACAAACAAAAACTATAGTTTTTTCTAATTTTCTTCATAACAATTGTTGGCTTGTTTTAAGAGATTACATTTCATATACTAATTCAAAAATTTCCGTGTTCATTTACTTACCGAAAGAAATTTTCCAAAAGTATTTTTTTGGAGTAAAATAGTAAGAATTTTTTCGAGAAAAAAAATTTTTTTTATCAAGCAAATTATGCTAAAAAACATTTAGCATAATTTTTAAAAATATCAATGCATTTTCGAGAAACAAAATGCTAAATATAGCACTGAACACTGGGTGTGTGTTATATTTAAGAGCAATTCTCTTTTCATTCTCTAATTTCTCTCTATTGTTTCTATTAGCTATGGTTAAATCAAGTTTTAGTAAATTGCTAATTGGAAAGTGTTTATAAATAATAGTGTAATTTGTATAAATTGAATTAGCAATAAATTGTTAATTGTCTGTTCGAGTGGGGGGGTTTTTTTTTGTTTAATATTTAATATGAAACAATTCTAAGTCTCCTTCATATTGGGTACATAGAGAAGAAAAGGATATTAAATACATTTCATTTAACATGGTGTTTATACCCACCACAAAAAAGATCGTTTGTTTCGAAATAATGATCGTCAAATTAAAAAGTCTATATATTCTGGGTCCTTATAAAATTCTAAGACGATCTAGCCATGTCCGTCTGTTGAAGGCACGATAGAGGTTTGGAAAAAAGACATAGAACAAAGCAATTTTTATCAAACATAAAAATGAAAATTTAGTTATATTATAACTGAAATTGGCGAAATCGTGTGTTTCGTTGTTTTTTAAGCTTCAAAATAAATAACCTCTTCTTCTAATAAACCGTAGTGCTTTGCAAGACCCATTATCAATACTTTTCTGTTCGGTTTACTTATGCTTTGTTTTCACTATGTCATTTTTGTTGTCAAATTGTCCAAATTGTTGGCAATTGTATGAAAACGGGTTGTCTATGGCGTCTAATGAGATTGCAATCATGATTGCAAACATAGATGACACCATATGACAACCCGTTTTCATACAATTGCCAACAATTTGAACAATTTGACAACAAAAATGACATAGTGAAAACCAAGCATAAGTAAACCAAGCATTGGCGAACATGGAAATATTGTCTTTACTATTGATTCCATTCTTTTTCTCTTGAAAGTATTATTTTTTCCAAGCATATTAACATTAACCACAAAATGTTGGCAATTAACATAAGCGATTCATAGAACACTTATCAGTATCGCTTCACCATAACATCATTAGTAATTTGATAGTAAGAATTAATAAAAATATTAAGTTTTTCCTCTACATCGTTCTTATTATTTTGTTTAATACTGTATGTATTGTTATATACATATGTATATATGTATGTACGTTATTGATAAGGCATATTTGTGGATATTTTATAAAAATTGAATTATTATAATTGTATAATAACTTAAATGTTATTTAATATGTATTTTCCCTTAATTCGAAATGAAACTAATATTTAAAGAAATTCACTTGACTTGACTGAAAACGAAATTGCACTTTATTTAAAAAATTTAATTGAAATTGAACAATAATAAGTTCCATTTGCACCATGTCTGCTTATTTATTTTTAACCCAAAGTTAAAACAATTTTCGTCTCAAAATTGTCAGTACAATTTAAGGTTAAACAAATAAACTAGACATTGTAAAAATAGGTGGTAAATCTTATTTAAAATTAAAAGTAATAGAAAACAAAACGGACAAATGTAATTTAGGACATTAAAAATAGTTTAGGAAGGAACAAATAAACAAACAGAATACACATATGGAATGGATAAATGGATATGGATTTTCAAACTATATTTTAAATATTTAAACTGTTTCTTGTATTTATATTTAATTTAAATATTAAATGCTTATTGAGCTTTACTTAATGGTGGCAACATTTTGGAAGTACATAGCTGGATATAGCAAAGTGGAACTACTACTACTTTTACTACTGACTGCCGGTATCAATGGCACACTACCATTAATAATAATGTTCAACACTTGCGGTCAATCTCGTTTTAAATTCACATACTGAGAAGTTTGAAATTTAATCTCCATAGACGTTTTACCCGATAATATGCCATTGCGTTCCATGAGATTCCAAATGGAACCCATGAATATAGAGAAAAGCACAATGGCAAATACCAAAAGCTTGAGCAATAAATATAAAGTCTTATAGCCAACTGGCACCGGAAACTCAGCCATCACTATGAGGCTAGCCAAAAGTATAGCAGCTGTTGTAAAGTAGATAATACGATCTGTTTTTAATTTCTTCAAATGTTCATCACACAATTCAATTGACTCTTTGATGATGGCTAAATTTTTAGGTAATCTAGGTTCATCACTGGGGCATTCAGGTTCCGCCACCACCGAGTGGCCATTGGTTATAACGGGCGTTTGGGGTGGTGTTAATTTAACATCACGCATACTGTCTTCTTTATCGCCTTCGGCATCTACACCTTCAATGCAGACATTTATGTGGCGTATTGAACATGTATCACCGTCTTGTTTCTGCTGCAGCTTTAAACGTACCTGCACTGCTTCATGATCGGAATAGCTGAATTTTTGTCCGGGCACTCGATCTGGCAGCGGTAATTTGTATTCTAATATAGAAGTTTTTATCTTGTCCGAACTACGCACGAATATATGATCGATACGAAAACCAAGGGGATTACGAGCTAGAACTTTCTTGGAGGTATAGGAGTTTTGTTTGCTTTCATTGGTCGCTATGGTGTCGGAGTTGCAGGTGTCTTTCATTTGGGATGTGTAGAGTAGTACCCTGTAAAGAGGCCAGAGAAGACATTTTTAAAGAAGTATTAGGAAATAGGGTTTTGTGTGTGCATAATATAATAATAAATTAATATGATTTAATTGCATAGTATTTGGTATTTTGTTTTTGTATGCATAATGTTGGAAAAAATTATAAGAACGGTTTTCTCACTTTCAATGAATGCGAGAATATATGTATATGTATATACAGATAGCATTCGATGAATCTCTTTAGTGGTATAAAGTTAAGTGCCGACATTTTTAAGAAAATAATAAGTACCATATCTTCAATTTTGTATTTAAGACATGTAAATACATGTATACATATGTACATGTATGTGTATTAGGGTGGCCCCGTTTGCATGGAAAAAATAAGGTATCTATGTTCCCGACTAATATGAAAATTTGATTCATTTTAAGACTACGTTTCTCAATTTTTTTTTGTCCTGAGGTCAATATTTGGTTGCTGTATCAAAGGATCTTTAACAAAAGCTAAACAAGAGCAAGGAAGGGAAAAACAACGACACTATTTGATCAGTTGAAAGAAGAGTTTGATTTATTTTAAAATAAATTCAAAAGTTTGCTTGTTTCTTTTTTAATTTTCAAAACCAGAATGAAAATTTTATTATTTATGAAACAAAAGTATGTTGATAAAAATGATTTTTAAATTGCAAAGTATTTGCACAAAATTATTCATAAAGTTAAAATTATATTTAAGTTTATGATTTATGGTAGATTCACCCATTCGTTCTGAACAAAATATTTGTTCGGACAAAGTTTTTTTTCATATGAAGTTTGAGGTCTCTGCTTTTGAGAGAGAGAAAATATATTTTAAGAACAACTCTCAGCTTGAATTGGTTTAAAATTCTATAATTTGTAAGGTCAAAAATGAACTGAGTTTCCAGTAGGTTGCATTTTTATTTTCATCAGCAAAAGCAACTTTCTTTTTTCAATAATTTTGAATACACAATACATATTTTAAAATAATTTAATATTTGTTTTTTGACACTTAAAAAGCAAAGTCAAATAAATCAATGGTCGCAATATTACCACTTGTAAAACTAAGTTTTGATCGGAACAAATGGGTGAATCCATCTTTAGATTATAATGCCTGCTGTCAGTGTTTAATCTCAAACCCACTTTGTTCATTTGATGATTTCAAAATTGTTTTATGTGGATCTGTTAGTTTAGGTGAGGTTTGACAGGCAGCCGTATAACTTGGGTCCATTCAGCTGGTCCCTTTGTGTTGCCTGAATAGATAAGAATTAGTAAGAGCGAAAATAGAAATGAAGGATTGATATGGAAGATGCAGACAAAAGAGAGAAAAAAGAATCCGGGTCTATAGAATTTAAAAGTGAAGTAGGTTTCTCCGAGTCAATTAAACGACCAACTAATTTTTACTAATGAAAGCATCAATAGTCCAAAAACACTTTAAAGGATCGTTGTTCTAGAAACATTTTACGTAAAACATCCATTACTGGACATTGGCATAGAATATGAGAAACGATTTCATCCTCTTACTAGTCTGCATCTGTTACTAGTCTCACAATTAGAAATATACTTCAGGAAGCTGGATAAATAGCCCAAAGTTTGAGGATGTCAATTTATGCTGCCAACAAAATGTTAAAAATAGTTTGTGTTTTGCTAAAAGAAACCCACCGCAGGAAAAGTGGGAAAATGTGCTTTGGTCAGATAAATTTGTTTGGTTTTGTTGACATAACCTTTCTTCGAATGCTGCAAAATAAATTTGACCCCAGATTTGTTAATGAATATTATATTATATAATATATTGTTATTCTTCATCTGGTGTCAGTCCAATCGATGGGATAGATATATAGCACTGCGAATTATGTAGAAATATTGCACAAAGAAATATGCCAAAGAAATGAAGCTCCAATGCAGGACAATAATTGCAAGTACACATCCAATCTAGTTAAGTCTTGTTTTAACCAAACAAAGTCCATGTATGCCAGATAATAAATGCAGCTCCTATAAAGGACAATGATCCCAAACACACATTCATGCTACTTAATTCCATGTTGTGGAGTGGGCGTCACCACTTATGGTGGTGGAGTCTATAAAAACGGGAATGAATTATGAGATCTATGAATCGTAGGTAAGAAGAAGTGATAAAAATGAAGGAATGTTATATGAAACATACTAAAAGTAGATTGATAGGAAAATATAAATAATTCTGAAGAATAACCATTTTTTTTCCGAAAAGTTGCTAATGTTAAAATTTTTCTTTAATATGCCAAAGTGATTTAATAAAAATTAATTGAGAAGTATAGTTCTTAATATTTTTCCGAACTCTTACAGATCCACTTTTTTCATATTGAATTTTCGACTGAAATTCAATTCATTGTAACAATTGTCAAAGCTTCAACTGATATGACAACATGTAAAACTTCAAAATTTTGATATTATTATATTTTGTTGTTGTTGTTGTTTTTCTTGTAAAAATCTTTCTTTTGAGAATAAAAGCCTCAAGATAAAAAAAGTCTGTTTGTTTTTGTTTAAAACAAAGTTTTTTGATAGAAAGATTTTACTTTGTGTACGCCTTTGTTTCCACACACAACAACATTTAATATAATCTTATCATTTTCCATAACGTTTTTTAAATATTCACATTTATTTTTAGAAATATTTTGAAAATAAATTTATCCAAAAACTTACTTATAAGAGATATCAGTTGGTTTAGTATTTAAATCGCCGGCCAGTACTTGTACGGCCGCATCCCAGCGAGTAGCCTCTATAAATTGAGCAGTATCAAATGCTTGTATGACACGATGTGTCTTGTAATCATCATTGTTTATATTGTATTCAGCATGTAACTAAAAAATAGGAATAAACAAAAGTAAAAATATATAAATATAAATACATATAAAAATAAAACAATACAACAATGATAAATAAATGAAAAACAAATTGTGTTTTGTTTGAAAAATGTATTAAAACACAAATGTATCTATTTGTATATTATATAATACGTACATGAGCATTGTAAACGTGTACATAAAGATCACCAACTCGTATTCTACACATCCCTACACCCTTGCCCCCAAACCAATCAGCATGCTGTATACGATGGCAATAGCCATTGACAGTCCATGAATGAAATAAACTAGTAACAATGGGATATTTTGATAAAACCAATAAGCCAGCTCCAATTACACCACTTCAAAGATAATTAACAATAAACGTATGTATACATAATAAATAGTTTTATAAAAACTTTATAAAAACCATTATTACCTGTAGAAATAATGAGCATATGGCAGTGCGGCCTTGGTTAGCTCCTGTATAGTGACACTGTCTTTCTCTGTCCACACCTCCTGAAGTGATACAATATCATATTTGCCACTACCCAGCTCCTTGCCAATATGTTGCATACGCTCCGCTCTATCGGCAGATACAAACGGTATACCCCTGAAACAAAACAACAAATAAATTTATTTTAACTGACAAACATATAACTGTATATAGCTTTCCTTATTTGGTTGATAATTAAATTAAAGTTTAAACACAATAGGCACTCTTGAACATGAAATTACACAAACATTTTACTCTTCCGTATTTACTTTCAATAGCAAATCCTCCCTGCAGGGGTACAAACTTTCTACTCCATACTTTAAAGTCGGCTAATCTTGTTTTTATGTATTCTAATATTTAATAACAAAAAAAAAAACACTTACCAAACATTTAAGGTTAAAATACTTAATTCCAATGAGACCATGGTTTACACAAATATACTCTGCTGCTATTTGTTGTTCATTAAAAAATCCTAACACTTATTCCCTAAAATAAAATCACAAAACACGATTTTCACCAAAAAAAAATGGATTTATTATTTTTTAAATTAATATTCCTATTGGTAATAAGTACGTACAACAACTGTCTGAGAAGCGAACAACTGAACACAATAGAAAAACACTACGAATGAGGTACATACAGAATAGTGAAAAGTCAACAAACAATGGCTTAAACAAAAACAAAATAAGAAAAAAAACACACTTTTTCGTTTTCTTTGTGCTTACAAACAGTGATATCCATGTATGTATGTTGTTTAATAAAGATTTCTTTGTGCATAAAAACGTTGAAATTACAGAAATTTATAAATTATAGAATTTTACCCTGCAAGCATTTTATGCAAAAATTGATCATATTCGAGTCATTAATGACTCCTCTGTGCGATTAAAATAGGCATATATAAGCTCATTTTCTGATCATAAATGCTTGTTTTCTCGGGAGAAAATGTTACCCTACCCGTAACTCTTCTTGAGGAGTCTTTTATTACCCGATTGTCTGATCAGTTTGTGACTCATATTTTTAATGATCCCAAATCTTTTTACGACTCATTTTTCAGTCCTATTTCTAATCCTTTGCGAATCTTTTTTTTTATTCTTTTTGCAAAAGTTCTCGAGGAAGACTTAGTTAGGTGATTTTTGATAAATCAATCTTCCAAATGCTAGTAGGGTATAAATTTATTACTTACTGTTAATGTATTGAAGTGTGAGAAATTAGGAATAAGTATAGAAGAGTGTATGAATTTATATATTAACATTTCGGTGGCCTACAATTTATTTGTTCTCCTTTGCCTTTTGCTGTTTCGTTACTCACCACAACATATTATCAACAAATTGCTTACATTAAGGATATAAACACTTCTCGGGAATTCCTATCATATTTTTTGGTGAAAGTCGCATAAATATATGGGTAAGTTAGTTTTTATCATATTTTCGCATTGATTTTTTTAATAAATTTTTATTTTTTACACTATAATATTTTTATAATGAAATATTTTATAAGTCTCAATGATAATTAGCTTAAGATGCTTTTAGGAAAAAAATCAATATATTAACAATACCCATAATAGACTATTACATTCAATATTTTAAAATTTTAAATATATTCTTCAAAGTAAAATGAATCCAATAATAAAGGGTTTTATTAATATGAACAAAATTAACCCCCTGGCCCACGATTTCGAACGATAACGTTCGCTTATATAAGACTTAAGACACAAACTTGATTGTGGAATAAACAAACTTGATTGAGTAAAAAATAGATACGATAAAAAGTTTGTGTCTTAAGTCTTATCTAAGCGAACGTTATCGTTCGACATCGTGGGCCAGGCGGTAAGAAATTCGAAATAAAAGAACAGATTTTTGAAACTTTTTTTTGCATAATAGCCAAATTTTTATTTATATATGTATATACTTTTTATATACATATACATTTAATAAAATTTTGAATTTAATATACAAACTACTTTAGTGCATATTTTAATTATTTTTAGAACTTATTTTCGATTTTAAGTATATTTTTTATGCTTATAAACACTTTTTAGAGCATAGTTTTGGTTGCTATGTTTCTTAGTTATTCTATATTCTATGAGACCAAATTGTTCGGGCCAACCGTTATTAATTATATCTATAAGTATTTGCGGTTCCAGCAACAAAAAGAATTGAAATATTATAATTGTACAAAAAGTTTTGCTAATTAAGACGGAAACTTTCATTATCACAGCCATAACTGCCGTTCAGATTACAACTTCTATAGAATTATAAATTCAAAAAAAAAAAAAAAAATAATAATATAAAAGTTATTACATAGTTTTTTCCTAATTAAACTTAGATGAAACACTTAAATAATTATATATTGAATAAATAGACTGTTAATCAGTAAATGTTGATGGTATGCAAATATTATCTGTAACAAAAATGTAGAAAATTTTATTTATACAATTTTTGTATTAACTTCTAAACTCTTAGGATATCTAATAAGATAAAGGCTTATCTTCCTTAAATTGGATTAATAAACAATAAGTAAATGCGACCATTAAAATACGAATATAGTTTTCTTGGGAAATACTTAAGACAATATGTATTTGTCTTTAAATAAAAATCGCTGTATATATATACATTGTTTTTGTCTCCATCTTCCACCCGCATACTCGTCAACATTTAAAGAACAAGCTTATTTTCAAAATTGTTGTTGTTGCCATATTGTTTGTTATGAAATCAGCTGGTTAAATTTTACTATTTTAAATAGTGTTGGTAAACGGGTTTTATTTTCTGTTTATTCTTAACTGCCAGCAGTTTGCCACGTTTATATATAAATGATTTCGAATGTACTTATTGTGTTTATTTGCTACTTCTCTATCTAAACTTTGTAAGCCAAATAGGATCTTTGCATATTTTAATCGTCATTTCGAATTTTGACAAACCATTGTCAATTCCATTCATCATTGAATTCAAATTATTTATTAAAAAACGTTTCATTTAAAAACAACTCTGTTTTTAAAAGTTTGGTAACAGCCATGGTGAAATAATGCCAGGTGACAGCATAGCGCCAGCTGAATATTTTTTGCTCTGTTCCATGGTGAAATTGAAAATGTCAAAAAGTTGTTTTCAAATAGTCAAAGTTTATATAAAAGCGTTACAAAATTATTTTGTTTTTGAAAAATTGAGTTTTTGTCGCCGTTTTATCTGCGTAAAATAGCTTAAAAGTGTTAAAAAAACGATATTATATTAAATAGTGTGTTTGTTTTTTGAGTTATTTTGCTAAAAATGTTAGTTTTTTTTTTGTAAGATAAATATTAAGATTCCTCTTTAAAGTGATTTTCTTTGCTGCAGAAAAATGCGTTGTTATACAATATACACATTAATTTTCAAAATAAAGAATTTTACATGTTTTACTTTGCAAAATTACGTATTTCTTGTATATTGAAATAAATATTATGCGTAACTTAAAGAAAAATTCTTTGAGAAAATAAAAGAAACAAAAAAAAACCACTATTGTTTTCTGTTTTTATCCATGTTTGTATATTTGTTTTGTTTATTTTACGCCAGATGTTTTTGACAGTAACGAAAGTATATTACACAAACAAAACTGTCTGTTGTTCTTGCCTTGTTGTAATTCTTGTAGCAAACCTGGTATTTAATTTCACCATGGTAACAGCTACTTACTTACTGAACGCCAGCAGCCAGCCAATAGAGGGCACACCTTTTTTTTAGAGATTATGTACAAAATTTTCTACATAAAATTCACATTTTTTTTTAGTCAGAAAATTTTTTGTTCGTGTGGGTGGGTGTCGAATTTAAAAAAAGTAGTGAAAAAATGGTGTTAAAGTTTTTTAGAAATTCACCACAAATACCGTTATTCAAAATGTTTCAAGGTCATTGAAAATTTGTCATATTAAAAGTAGGCAATGTGCCTTTTTTACAGTTTTACGGGGTGGTTGTTGAACTAGCTAACGAAAGAAAAAAGTCCTGTCTTTATTTGTTTGTATGTGGTAAAATTTACAAAAAAAAAAAAAAAAAAAAAAAACAAATAATGAATATCGATTGAGAAATTTTTAATAATTTAAATACTCTAATAACTTGTATGTTTTGGTTTATTATTTAATTTTATTATTACATATGTATTATGTATTTTATTTAAGGTTATTTACAATTTTACATTTAAAAATCAATCAATAACGGTATTAATAATAAGTTAAATTCTAATTAACAATTATTGGTTTTAGTTTACTTGATTAAATAAAAAAATTAAGTTAAATTACTTGATAAAATAATAACAACTCCATTTACATACACGGTATAACAAGTTTCTTTTATATTACAGTGCATTTTACAAAATTTCAGTTGTGTTATGTGGCTGACTGGGTCTATATTTTGTTCAATTCTTTTAAAGTTAGTTTTGTTGTTAAGACATTATGTTTAGATATTTTTACAAGGATTTATTTATAAAGTTCTTTAATAATTTAATTGATAACTTGACTATTGTTTGTAGTATTGTTTATATATGTATGTATATAGTTTAGAACTATGCATTTAATTATGATTTTTTTTATTTTAGTTTATAATCGAATTTTAGGAATTCCTTTTTTCGATTACTGGTTATTTATGGCATTCTCATGATTTTTAATTTGCTTGTTTTTCCAGTGATTTTTTTCGAACAAATCACTTTGAATATTTAATAACTTAATTTAAATTAATTGTTAATTAATAGTTTATTTAAATAATAATTAAAACTTACTAACTAGGCTGTGTGTGAAAGAAAAGAAAACATACGAACTAGCAAGTAACTTGCAGCAGGTACGTTTAAATACAATTCATTTTGAATATGTTTTATAATTAATATGCTTTTAGAAATCTTTTATTCGATTTATTTCATTTCATTTCCATTGAGTTCGTTTTGAGTTTCGTTGCTATTGGGATTTTAGGTGGTGGGGCGTAGGGTGTTTTAGTAGCGATTACTTTCTCTATCCGAATATTTGCCACTCATTTTACTAACCGAATAGCGATCCGAATAGGCATCATATTTATCGGCTTTGTAATTGATTTCCTGCGGTGTATAGCCGATATTCTTTTGCCAGTGTCGAGTCCAATATAGATCCTCATTGCGCACTTGCGATGGCGTTTTAGCATCCCGGCACACATAAACACAATACACCATGCAACCGATTAGTGTTAGAAATCCGAATATTAAAAATATTATGCCAAGAATCCTGAAAGTTAGAGAAAGGTAATTGAAATGTGATTAAGTACATTTTCGAGTTTTGTTAAAAATTCATGTTATTTATTTACCAAACATAAAATGGCTCATATAATTGCACCACTATCACGAACCCCAATGTCACCAGGATGATGCCCAAATTTAACAGCAGCATTAAACAGCAAACGCCTTTGACATTTGGACAGAAAGGATTCGGGGCTGACATTGTTTCAATTTTAGCTCCACGTTTCGTAGTGCTGCGAGCACTACGGCCAGTTTTCGCAGTACTGGCCACAGAATAAACACTTCTGGGTGCTCTAGAAGGTGGACGATGACTATAGCGGCTGTTAAAAATGTTAAAATATTGTGATTTTATCACAAAAAAAAAAAGGGATATAAACCTTACCTTATTTCTGATGGAGCTTTGTAAGCAGCACTCGTAACATAGATATCACTACCCGCATCGCCACCATGATCATAACTGAGGGCAGATGGTGCCCGGGGGGGCAGACGTGATGGTGGCGGACCATTAAGGGAGCGTGGGCCACCACTATCCACCACCGATTGATTATAATGGCCATTCGAAGTGCCATTCGAGTGGCCATTAATGCGTGTTTTTCGTGATGAATGATAGTGACCCTGAGGTGAGGTACGTTCGTGTGCTATCGTATACTCGGACATGGTACGTTCAGAGGGAGCACGATGTGATTCCTCGCCATCGGTGGAGTAGCCACGATTCGAGTGTACATATGGTGGATCGGGCGTTAAACGTCCATGTGTGGCCACATAGTGACCACCTTTAATTCTGTAAGAAAAATAATAAAAATAAATATCATTGAAGATCTAATTGCTAAAGCTCATAACTTACTTTTTAACACGCCTTTCATGCATGGTTTTGTTTTACGTGAACGATTCCAAAATGTAAATTTTAACAAATTAATAGAGTTTTTGCAGATTTTGTATTTTGTACCAATGAGCCCGGGTTTTAATGAAAACTATCATACAATTTTCATTGATTTTTTAAAATTGCAAAGAATTTCTTTGCATGATTTCTGAAATAAAAGAAAAATAAATAATATTAAAAAAAAAAATTCCATACTGTTGGGTGTAATTACTCTTAAAAATATTGCGTTCATTGAAAATTAATTACATAAAAAGTAGAAATCTCTATTTAAATAAAAGGTTTTAATTTAATTTTTAATACACAGTGGCTCAAAGCTTATTTTAGCTCCATAAAAAAGAAACCAACAGGAACTTAAGAAGAAATTGCAGTCATTTGAAAGAAAATTTTAATAGTCTATTAAAAAATATGAAACAATAAATACACTTTTTACATAAAAACTGAGAAGCAAAATGAATAACATCCCAGCATACCATTCAAGGAGCGCTCCGAAAAAGGAGTCAGAAAAGAGTCCAACTAAAGAGCATTTTCGGAGCGCTCCGAAAAAGGAGTCAGAAAAAAAGCATTTTCGGAACAAAAGAAAAATTTGCTTAAAAAATTAATTTTTTTCCATTTTATTTTTTTTTTTACTGTAAATACAATTTATTTAATATTTTCCATTTCTAATTTAGTTTACTTGTAAATGAATTCCCTTTTTGTTTAAGTAAAACAATTTAAAAAAAAAAACATAATAAATCTGAACTTTTAATTTTTTGTATTTAAAATTGCAATAACTCTTTTCTGACATGATGTAAGAGCTCTTTCTGAGCAAAAAAAAAAACCCTCAAAAATACTCTTTTTCTGACATTATCTAAGAGCTCTTTCTAACGGACCATTTTCGAATGTAATGAGCCTCTTTTCTGAAGGTTTTCGGAGCAATAATGATTGTTTTTTGGGCTCATAAAGAGCATGAACGCTCCGGAAAAGGTGTCAGAAAAGACTCTTTTCAGACTCATATGGCTTGCTGGGATCAGGAAAAATGCAATTAGCAGTGGCATCATCAACTCAAATTTTAAATTCTTTAAAGCGGTCATAACATTAATGTTGTTTTTCTTCTTTTTTAATTTACTACATATGTATAAACAATTATAACTCTCTAACTAATACTCAAAGGTCGTCCAAAATGTTATTTCCTGTTTTAATGACAATGTCACTTTGAAATGAAAAAGTCACATAAAAGTTTATAACCAATTTTTAGAATCTGAAACACCAGCAGCCAGCAAAACACTCGTAACGAATTAAAATTCAACTCAACTTGTCAGAAAACAATTTCTTTACCTTTATGGCCAGCAAAAAAACACAAGAGAAAGGAAAGTAATAACAAGGATAGCATATGTTTGTAAGAAAATGAACTTAAACATGTTAGGAGGATTAAGGCGAACAATTGGTGAGATATTTCCATACTTTTGGACGAAAAATTCTAACTAATGTCAAGATTTTCAGTGGTCCCCTCTTCTTCCTCGTCTTTAGAGCGTTTAAAGAAATCGTTATAAAGGATTCGCAACAGTTTGGCAAGTTGATCTGGGCCCGTATCCAGTAATGACCCAGTAAGAGCCATATTGGCTCTGATGTTTATGGACACCTGCATATTCAGACTACCGTCTTATACTCAGACTACTATCTTATACTCATACTACCGTCTTACACCGTCTGAGTGCTTGGAAACTTATAAAAGGAAAACAAACTTATTTCCACATGCCATAAACTTAACGACTTCACGTCACTACTAACACGTTTTTTTTTGCTTTTGGCCACTATCGGATAGAGAATAATGACAAGTCGAACCCTAAAACTAAAGCTTTTAAAAACCAAATACATTTGTTTAACACGTTGTAATAAATAATATGATATACTTGTACATTCATGGATACTAAAATCAACAGCAAGAGAAAGACATCAAATTTATTTTAAGTAATAGGATATCAAGGTTTTCATGTTGGTTGCTGGTTAGAAAAAAAAAATTTAGAATTACTTTTATTTTTATTTCCGTCTTAAAAGTTTATGTGGTTACAGAATTTCAATGTTACAAGAGGTAATTTGATGATGTTTGATGTAATATATTCAAAGATACATCCCAGCATACCATTCTAGGAGCGCTCCGAAAAAGGAGTCAGAAAAGATTCCAACAAAAGAGTATTTTCGGAGTGCTCCGAAAAAGGAGTCAGAAAAGAGTCTAACAAAAGAGCATTTTCGGAGCGAAATTGTTACTGTCTTGAGTCGGCACGCAGTATGACTCAGAAATTCTACTTAATTATGTGTGTACCAAAGCGTTGTTGTCCTGTTATTTGTGCTTTGAACAAAGCAATTATGCTTGTTTTTTGGGCTCATAAAGAGCGTTAACGCTCCGAAAAAGGTGTCAGAAAAGACTCTTTTCGGACTCATATGGCTTGATGGGTTATAACATCCCGAAAAGAGTCTTTTCTGACACCTTTTTCGGAGCGTTAACGCTCTTTATGAGCCCAAAAAACAATCATAATTGCTCCGAAAACCTTCAGAAAAGAGGGTCATTACATTCGAAAATGGTCCGTCAAAAAGAGCTCTTAGATAATGTCAGTAAAAAGTCTTTTATGAGGTTTTTCTTGGGCTCTGTGTAATCTTGTTTTTATCATTCTTATGTGGCACAAATAACAGGACAACAACGCTTTGGTACACGCATAATTAAATGGAATTTCTGAGTCATATTGCGTGCCGACTCAAGACTGTAACAAGCAAATTTTTCTTGCGCTCCGAAAATGCTCTTTTGTTGGACTCTTTTCTGACTCCTTTTTCGGAGCGCTCCTAGAATGGTATGCTGGGAATACACTTTAACAACATTACAAGCCATACAATTTCACTCAAAAAGGTGATTCCAATAAAAAAAGAGATTGTTCCGGTAATTTGAGGTATATTCGTAATGTATTCACTTCCAAGTCTAATTCTGTTTATATTTACTTTATTTTTTCGTTGCAAATTATTGTTTATATTAGAACTCGTATGTACTATAAGCTGATATACATACATACATACATTTTTAGGTCATGTTTGTAAGAGTTATGACCAGGGAAAAAAGTGTGTTAGTACAATAAAGACCTAAATGCAATTATACCAGAGGGTATCATAAAAAAAACATAGAAATATAAACACAAAACATAAGATTGAATTTCATAATAAAGATTAAGTAGGTATAAAAGTGGCTGCACACTAGGTCGTATATACAACTAAACTTCTAAAATTAGCACTGTTATTATATGTGGATACCTTTCTAGTTAACTATTTAATGTATAATAAAAACTAGAAACTTATTCCATTATTTTTTATTTAATTATTCCACGTCACTTTATACATATTACCATAGAAAGTAAAATAAATGTATCCAGACTACTATCTTGTATTCGGACTACCGTCTTCTATTCAGACTACCGTCTTGTGTACAGACTAACATCTTGTATCCAGACTACCGTCTTGTATCCAAACTACCGATTTCTATCCGGACTAACGTCTTGTATCCAGACCAACGTCTTGACACCAGACTACCGTCTTCTATTAAGGCTACTATCTCGTGTCCAGGATAAAGTCTTGTAACCAAACTAACGTCTTGTGTCCAGACTAACGTCTTGTATCCAAACTAACGTCTTCTATCCAGACTAACGTCTTGTATCCAAACTAACGCCTTCTATTCGGCCTAACGTCTTATATCCAGACTAACGTCTTGCATCTAAACTATCGTCTTAAAACCAGACTACCGTCTTTTGTCCATAATAACGTCCTGTATTCAGACTATCCAGTTTACCGTCTTCTATCCAGACTAACGTCTTGTATTAAGACTAAGGTCTTGAATTCAGACTAACGTCTTGTGTCCAGACTAACATCTTGTATCCAGACTAACGCCTTGTATGCAGACTATAGTCTTGTATCCAGACGAAAGTCTTAAAACCAGACTACCATCTTTTATCCAGGCTACCGTCTTGTGTCCAGAATAACGTATTGTGCCTAGGTCGCGTATTCAGACTATCGTCTTGTATCAAGACTAACGTCTTAAAACCACACTACCGGCTTCTATCCAGGCTACCGTCTTGTGTCCAGAATAACGTCTTGTATCCAAACTACCGTCTTCTTTCCAGGCTAACGTCGTGTATCCAGAGTAACGTCTTGTATTCAGACTATAATCTTGTTTCCAGTCTTAAAACCAGACTATCGTCTTCTATCCAGGCTACCGTATTGTGTCCAGGATAATGTCTTGTATTCAGACTTTAGTCTTGTATTCATACTATAATCTTGTATCCAGTCTTAAAACCAGACTACCGGCTTCTATCCAGGTTACCGTCTTGTGTCCAGAATAACGTCTTGTATTCAAACTACCGTCTTGTATCCCGACAAACATCTGGTATCCAAACTAACGTTTTACATTCATACTATTATGTATATCCAGCCCAGCGCCTTAGTCCCAGATTACCCACATATACTCAGACTCTAATAGTAATTTAGTAAAACAACAATTATTACGGTATGGTCACACATGGCAAATATTTACACAAAAAAGCGTAACCACTTGTTTTAGCACAAATTTGTTTGACGTTGTTTACTCTTACAAGAGTTTTGCAAGCTTAAACAGCATCAAATAAATTAAAACTAAATATTTATTGTGACTTGTCCTAAATAAAGGATGTTTTTTTTAGTGGTTACGTCTTTTTCGGCAAATATTTGCCAATTGTGACCGTACCTTTAGAATTATACTTACAATTTTTTCATATATTTTTGTGAATTATTTTTTTTTTTTTATTTTCAGATTTCGCAACTACAAAATGTGTCTAAGGTAAGTGCCTTTTTGGTTAAATTTACTTAAAAATTTTCTCTTTCCTTTTAATATAAAATTTTTTTGTTATCTTAAAAATTTCTTCAAATGAAAACTTTTATCAAAATAATTACTTTTCTAAAATAATTTTCAAAGTTTAAAGTTGAATTGCACTCAATACGAGATTATCTATAGGTATTAGTTTTTTTGTTTATCTTAAAATACGAGAAAAAAATGTTTGCTTAAATTCTTAAGGCGTGTTTAAGAGAATTCTATTTAAAAGTAATTCCCTACATTAAAGCTGAACGTTTTTTTCCTTCATAGCTATTGTTGCTAATTTTTAAGTTACACTTGCATACATACATATGTATGTGTACGTACGTACACTTGTACAATAACACACCTTCATTTACAATTTATATACTCGTAACGCAGTTCTGCAAAACACGTAAATACCCTGCAGGAAATGTCAATAGTGAAACTGTACTGATTTACTATTGACACAGTCACCAGTACCAGTACTAGTGACTTAGTATACCCCAGACAATGCTAATTACTATAGACATTTAACATGTGCGTGTCATTGAAAATCCACTACTGACATTGGTACTATTGACAAGGTAGTTCTTTTGGGACCAAATTGTCTACACTTTTGATACTTTTCTGAAATAGACAATAAAACTGTATTTTTTGCTAATTTTTGGAGTTTTATTAAAAAAAAAATAAAATACTAAAAAATATTTAATTAAAAATAAATTCGAAAACACCCAACCCAGAGTCTTTGGCGGGAATCGATCCCGAAACCCTCTGAATGATAGTCCGGCACACTATCGCCTAGTATATCGGGGCTCACAATTGAAAAAAAATAGTTGTATAATAATAACCATTGTGACAATGCTGTTGACAATGTCGCCAAACCGATACCAAAATAGTAGACAAAGGTGACTTGGAGACACTTGTCCCCAGGTTTCCTTCAGGGTACTTGTATAATGAATGGAAGAAAGAGAAATTGAAAATATGTATGGACAGACAGATGGACGGACAGCCATACAATTGAATTGTAGTGCAAAAGGGAGAGCAAGGAGTGTTTATTTGGTTCGTTTTTTGGTTGGTTGGTTGGTTGGCTGCTTGATTAATTGGTTGGTCATTAAACTTTTATTTAAGTAGGTACAAGTGACGTACTGACACTGAAAGAAATATTTTGGGTTAAATATAAAACTTATATATTTTTATACCTATATAATTATTTTTTTTTGTAGTGATCCATAACATTTTTCCTTTTATTAATGTTTATTTTTTAAGTGAAGTTACGGTCACACTTGGCAAATATTTGCCGAAAAAGACGTAACCATTAAATAAAATATATCTGAACTCGTTTATTTATTAAAAAACTTCGTTTTTCGTTTTCGTTTATTTGATGCTGTTTGATGTTGCAAAACTCTTGTAAGAGTAAACAACGTCAAACAAATTTGTGCTAAAACTGGTGGTTACGCTTTTTTGGGTAAATATTTGCCAAGTTTGACCGTACCTTTAGCCTCTTTTAATTCGTATTATTATTATTTTTTTTCTGAGTGTGCGGCAAAAGTACTTTAAAATAAATACTTAATGCTTTTATCACATTTTTTGTTTAATTTTCCATTTTATCGAAAGTATTACTTTATTTATTTTTTCAAAAAAGAAAAAAAAAAAAAAACACAAAAGAAGAATCAAGTTTCTGAACAATAGAGAATAATAATTTAAATGGGTTTATAAGACGCATATTCAAAAGTATATTTAATATGCAAATTCCATAAAAAATTGTCAGTTTATTTAAACAAAAAGATATTAAATACTATGATTTTATACACAGACAATCTTCTTCTTAGACAATGGTCAAGAATACCCATACTATCGTCTTAACTTCAGACTAGCGTCAAAACGAAATTTTGTTTTGTTCGGTCCATGTTTGACCATAGTCCTCATCTAAAATTCACTTAAATACATATAAATCTGGCACATATATAGTTACCAGGATAAAATTCGACACAAATAATTCTTATAGATATACATACATACATACATATAAATTGTTGTACTAAATTTTATGATGGTCGGTCCATAATTGGTCATAGCTCCCATATAAGGACCACATCCGAAAAAGTCATTAATCTTTATATATATCATATAAATATCGGTACCGACTCAAAACTTTATATATATATTTCATTTACATATGTATACACAAAAATCATACCACAGAAATGTTTGAATTTCAGTCCATATTTGACCGTATTTTCCATATAAAGCACCTTTCCGAAAATCACTTCAATACATACTCATAAATTTCGTATAAATAACGATGCCGCTCCAAAATTTTACATGGAGAATTTACATATATGCCAAAATAAAACTGCTGGATTTTGAAAATATCGGTTCATATTTGACCATATCCTCCATATAAGGTCCACTACCGAAATTCATGTTAATACTAATATGTATCTTAAATGAACTAGTATTATATTGCAATTCAACAGGGGTTATACGCATATAACATCGGCCCATGTTTTGTAATTGCTGAAATATATGTACCACTACGAAATTCAAGTTAACCCTCAATAATGTCTAATAAATATCGATATCGAATCAACATTCTATATAGATCAGAAATTGTAATAAAGAAATCATACTAATATCGGTTATACGGCAATTACGTTAATGAATTTTGTAGCTGTTCGTCAACAATTAGCAATTGCTCCCGAATTAAGTCCACTTCCAAGTATAACAACCATACAACTCTTGTAAATAACGTTATTGAAATGAATTTGAACCAAAATAAGCATAAAAAACATCGAAATCACATTACTGGATTTAAAATCTATTAGTCCATAATTGGTACGTTTCTTCTATATATGTATGTATATCTTTTGTAAATAACGTTATTAATTGGTCATAGCTCCCTTCACAGAATAAAAATCATGTTTCTTTTTCAATTAAACCTTTAATTGATTTTAAAATAATTTTCAATTAAAATTTTAATTGATTCAATTACTTTTTCTGATAATTTCAATTAAATCTCACATTTTTTTTTAATTGATACTATCATTTTGTTTACAGGTCCGATTTCAATTAAATTTTTAATTGATTCCACAAATATTTTAATTGAAACTCATTTTTATTTTTTTCTGTGTTTATTAATTTTCTGGTTGTAAACTTGTGGTGAATATGAAAAAATATTCAATTCTTAGCCTAGCACAGAAAGAGAATAGTTAGTTTTTCAAAAACATTTTTATTTCTCAATATAATCTCCTGAAACTTCAATACACTTAGTCCAATGCTTATCTAGCAATTCTATCCCTTGATTAAAATAGTTTACATCAAAGCCTTAAAAATAGTGGTTTACAACTGTAATTGCATCTTCATTAGAGGTAAAACGTTTGCCACCTGGGAATTTTTTTAGATTTGGGAACTGGTAAAAGTCACTGGGAGCTAAATGAGGAGAATAAGGTGGATGGTCAAGCAACTCGTACTTTAATTCGTCGATTTTAGCCACTGTTAAAACACTGTTGCGCGCTGGTGCGTTGTCTTGATGAAAAATTATTCCCTTTGTGTTGTAAGCCAGGACGTTATTCTCGAATTTTTAAATTTAATTCATCCAAAATGTTGCAATAGTATTCTGAATTAATTGTTTTACCCTTTTGCAGATAGTCAATCAATAAAATACCTTTGAAGTTCCAAAAAAACTTTGCCATAACCTTACCAGCCGATTGAATTGTTTTTGCCTTGGATTGTACTTTTGTACTTTTATTTCTGGAGTATAGTGGTGGATACATGTCTCATCCAAAGTTATGAAACGACGCTTGAAATCCATTTTATTTTTCTTAAAACGATCCAAACAAGCTTGAGAAATTTTAAATTTTATGCATTTAACAAATGCGGCACCCATCTTGCAGAAAGCTTTTTCATCTGTAGTTTTGCATGCAAAATTAAATGTACGCGATCACTTGAGATGCCCATGATATTGGCTATTTCACGCACTTTTTATTCATCGATCAGTTAATACTCTGTCATGCACTATGGCTACAATTTCTGTTGTTGTTGTTGCTGTTTTTGGACGTCCACTACGTGGTTCATACTGTACGACCACGTTTAAATTCAGCAACCCAATTTTTTACTGTTGCATGTTGCATGTGAAGGAGCACTTTCACCTAACACATTCACCATATCATTATGAATTTCTTGTCCCGATAAAATCCAAAATAAAAATGTGTTCGTAGCACAGATGAAAGTTTCCGAAACACTTAACTGTTTGCTGTTCGAACCGTCCTCGTATGTTGTTCGTAAAATTGTCTTTTAAACAATATATAAAATGTCAATTCTAGTCCTATAACCAGTGTAGTTTTTGTATTTCTCATTTTATTTAGGTGGAGGGTATTTAAGATTCGCCACAATCGAATATTGCACTCTTATTTACAAATTAATCTTAAATCTTCTGCTATTTGTGGCAAATTGTGTAAATGATATTGTATAATCTTTTATGAAAACGTCAGTCTAGATGTTGAAATTTACACATGATTTGTTTTTGTTTGTTTACGTTTGGAACATTTTCCCTGTAATAAATGTTGTATAATTGTATTGTAAAAAAACATTAGTATTTGAACTTGTAGATGTTGTATCTATTGGCATGTTGTTGATTACTATGGTATGTTCTTGTTTTTATCAGCATTCTGCTATCATTTATTTATGGTTACATTGATAGACTTATAGTAAAGCAGCAACAGCTAGAAAATATGGTGTATGGTGGCAGAAAAAAGGGATACAATTACCAACAAGTTGTTACTTGTCAGTTATACAATAAATATTGTATCTTTTACTCTGTGTGCACTCGTATCATTCTTTATCTGTAGCTTTATCTTGCCATTTTTATGGTTTTTATTGTACATATGAGTACGAGTATCACACTAATTGGATAGTTTTGCATATCAAAGGGCAAACAATACAAAATAAAAGGATTTATTCAGTTACTGCGACAGTTACTTACTACACTTTCAATTGTATTTTTGATGTGTACACAAAAATATTAATGGACAGACAGACAGACAGACACAGTTTCATTGTGCTCGTGTGCCCTTTTCGATACATTATGGGAAACGTAATCTGAAGAAGAAAACAAGTGAAAAAGTATTGTGTGCCGATTGGTATATGCCCTTCAGTTTATCAAACAAAATAAGATAAATTCGTAAAACTAGTAACAACTTAAAGTTGGGTTGTCCTGTTCGTTTTTAAAGTCAGCCAATCAGTGATATCTCAAAAGAATTTATACTCGGTGCCTTAATCAGTACATTTGCGCGTCCTTGTGCGGTCTGATACCAACACGATTGAATGAATCCAAAATTTGAATATCCATCCCCGATTTTACTTCAAGTTCCTGCAGAAACGGAATTTCAAATAACTAGGTCGTTTTGCTTGATAGAACAGGGTAGAGGTGTACCACCTATTCCTACACCTTTTTGTATTGATAACTTCAGCAGAAGTCAGTTAAAGGAAAATTCAATGTCCAGACATGCGCACCCATCTAACAGAAACCTTTCAAAGTCACAGACTTGTGGCAATCATATCTAAGCTATATATGTCTTGATGTCCTGTAAAACACACTTATGGATCCAAGTGACTTGGATATCACCCGTAGATTATTCCGTGAAAGTTCCATCAGTAACGACTTTTGGCTGGCATATCGGACTACATGTATAAACATCAATGTCAATATATTTCATTTCAACTAAATTTAAAATATTTTCTTTAAACAACATTCTTCTACAAAAATTCAAACCTGCAAAACCACCGTCTTTATTTGATCTTCTTAAATGCTTGAATTCTATGTAGGTATTTTATTTTCTTTGAAAAAATAAAATTAGTTTTACATTTGCATTGAATTTCCTACAAACAGACAACCAGAACTGCACACGCACATCAAAAAATTTTTTTTTCTTCGCTTTATTATTGGATGGATTATGGTCCTTCGGGAATTAACTTTGTGTGTTCGTTGTTATTGCTGCTGCTAGTATCAGCGGTATCAGTAAACATTATTGGCGCCACCACTTTGAAGTGATTTATTTGTACGGTTTTTTTTTATTTCAACGAATTCGTAGTTATCGTTAAAATAACCATTTACGTACATTTTATGTTTGCACCAGACGTTATTTTTTCTGCTTTTTGCACAAGCTAATCCTATTGGGAGAGGAAATGAATGAAAATGAAAAACTATATAAAATACGAGTATTAACAAACGAAAATCTCTGTTTATTGATCTTGATAGTTCAAGTTAAAGCATGAGTTGAGTATAAAATACAACAATGGTTTAGTGCTAAAATAAAATATACATATATTTGTTGAACGATAACTGGTATATACATACATATATAATCGTATATACGAGGGCGGTTCGGAAACTTCTTAGCCTCGCACAGAAAGAGAATAGTTAGTTTCTCAAAAACATTTTTATTTCTCAATATAATCTCCGGAAACTTCATTACATTTAGTTTAACGCTTATCTATTCTATCCCTTGATTGAAATAGTTTTCCTCAAGGCCTTCAAAATACAGGTTTACAACTGTAATTGCAGCTTCATTTGAGGTAAAACGCTTGCTAGCTAGGAATTGTTTTAGATTTGGAAACAGGTAAATGTCACTAAGAGCTAAATCAGGCGAAAAAGGTGGGTGCTCAAGCAACTCGTACTTTAATTCGTTGATTTTAGCCATTGTTAATTTTGCGCTGGTGCGTTGTCTGGATGAAAAATTATTTTTATGTGTTGTAAGCCAGGACGTTTTCCCCGAATTTTTACATTTAATTGATCCAAAATGTTACAATAGTACTCTGAATTTATTGTTTTACCCTTTTGCAGATAGTCAATCAATAAAATACCTTTGAAGTCCCAAAAAACCGTTGCCATAACCTTACCAGCCGGTTGAATTCTTTTTGCCTTCTTTGGGGCACTTCCTCCAGCTTCAGTCCATTGCTTGGATTGTACTTTTATCTCTGCAGTACAGTGGTGGATCCATGTCTCATCCACAGTTATAAAATGACGCTTAAAATCCATTTTATTTTTCTTAAAATGATCGAAACAAGCTTGAGAAATTTTCATTCTTATGCGTTTTTGGTCGACTGTTAACAAATGCGGCACCCATCTTGCAGAAAGCTTTTTTATCTGTAGTTCTTCATGCAAATATAAATGGACTCGTTCATTTGAGATGTCCATGATATTAGCTATTTCATCATATCATGCACTTTGGCTACAATTTCTGTTGTTGTTGTTGCTGTTCTTGGACGTCCACTACGTGGTTCGTTCTCAATGCTTGTACGACCACGTTTAAATTCAGCAACCCAATTTTTTACTGTTGCATATGAAGGAGCACTTTCACCTTGTCCCGATCAACCTTTTTTATTTAAATATTTAATGACATCACGAATTTCTAATTTTTCCATTGTAAAAAAATCGCGGATGCGTCTTTTTTTGAACACCTGTTTCTATATGAAGAAGTTGGTAGATCGAAAAGAAATTTAACATGTGTTCATAGCACAGATGGAAGCTTCCAAAACACTTAACTTTTTTCTGTTTATACCGCGTTTTCTGTTCTAGACTAAGAAGTTTCCGAACTGCCCTCGTATGTACTATACAATACATACATATATAGGCGAACAAAACAAAACTCAAAAAAATCTGAGCAAATCTGCAGTTTCATCATTTCGAGTTGTTTTTGGCGCATGTTATTCTCTCATATTTTTTCTGTTTATACCGCGTTTTCTGTTCTAGACTAAGAAGTTTCCGAACTGCCCTCGTATGTACTTATGTATATACAATACATACATATATAGGCGAACAAAACAAAACTCAAAAAAATCTGAACAAATCTGCAGTTTCATCATTTCGAGTTGTTTTTGGCGCATGTTATTCACTCATATTTCATGTTCAATTTTAAGCAAATACAACGGAATAGTAGTTGTAGTATTTTTATTGTTTCTTCTCTTTTCAATGTGATTTTTTTTTATTTAGTTTCAAATCAATATTATTTGAATGCAAATACGTATAAAAGTAAGTTATAGGAAATCCAATCTATAACCATATAAATATATTAAGAGGGGGAGTTACATGGTTCGGTTATGTTAGGTTAGGTAATGCGAAAAATCACAAAGTGTGCTTAAAATAAAAGAGTAAAATTAAATTCCCCTTGAGTATTGCGTTCAATAAAGTTGCAAGAGTTTGTTCGTTTTCATTTTCTTACTTTTATCATTATCGTCATCATCATTTTCATCATTTTGGCATAAAAAAAATTATTTCCTCTAGTGCAAACAAACAAAAAAAAAAATTATAAGAAAAAATCTGTTAAAGCTCATGGGTACAGACGTCTACAGCCAAATTATGTTTATTTAAATTTTCGGTTCATTGTGTTCTTTTTTCCTTTTTTATTGTTATTTTTTAAAATCTGTTTGTATTTATTCATACTAAGTTGAATTACAATATATGTAGATATTTATTAAATTTGTAATATTTTTCGTTTGCTTGATTTCACTTTGTTGGAAACAAATGATTTTTATTATTAAAACAACCACTAGTGGGTAATGAGGGTCTAACATTGACAAATAAACAACTAAGGCCCCACAATATATATATATATATATATATATATATATATATATATATATATATATATATATATATATATTTATATATTTTTAATCTTTATGAAATTCCAAGTCAATTAAGCTATGTCCATTTGTCTGTATGTGTAAAACACTCTCACGTCCAAAATACATAACCAAAATCGACAAAGTTTACAAAAGAACATTTATAATTCTTCTGAGAAGTTTGGTATTAAAAATCAGCAAAATCGTTTTAGTAGATCCAGAGTTAGGAATAAAAAAAAAATCTGAGACAACCTGTATAAAATTAATGTGTTTCACATTGTTTTTGCTAATTTGTTTAAATATTTTGTAGTTAAAGCCATGAAAATTTACCCAAGTTGTTTCTGCAATAAAAGGGCTAACCCTAATGAAAATAGTATAGTAATCGGTCCACAAACAAGTTTCTTTGCGAAATAAGTCTCAATGATACATAAAAAGTTTCGTATAAAAATAAATTACAAAATATTTGGTTTGGTTATGTCCATGTTTGACTTTCGAAAATAACTTCAGGGTGCTGTAGCGCATTTGATCATTAAGCATGAGTTGGTATTTGTAGCCTGGGTTCGATTCCCAGCCGCTGCCACAACATCAGTTTCTGATAATTATTAGGTTTTTATCTACCATAACTAATATTTATCACAGCGCCCTCCTTCGGTGGTATAGCATTGAAACGCCACCAAAGTAAAATAATTAAAATAAATGATATAAAATCAAGCTTTAACATTAATGCGCCTACTCACCACCAGAGGCGCTGCAATGCTGCACTAGAAACAAAGATAATGCGCAATTGCAGAGTTGTGATATAAATAGCTTTCTTCTTTCACCACTTTTACTTCTTCAACTATCCCCTTTTCAAAGAAAGGAACGCAATTAAATTAATTGCCTGAGTATTACTTCTATTAAAAAAAAACTTAAATACTTACAAGACGGTACCGATCCAATACTTTGCACAGATCATGTATATATATGCCAAAATTTAACTGCTGGTTTTTGTAAATATCGGTCCATGTTTTTCCATATATAAATACTCATATCTTTTTTAAATATACCGGTATTTTGCTGAATTTCGACATGATCTTTTTTCATATATATATAAAATTATCTGCATATATGAATATCGGACCATAACTGATCATAGCTCCCATATTAGGACCACTACCAAAAAAAAATTTAACCTACAATAATGTCTAATAAATATCGATATCGATGATTATTTTAATCCAGAAAATATACTAATATTGGTCATACGGCAATTATACTACTGGATTTTGTAGCTGTCAGTCCAAAATTGGCACCCAAAAAGCTCCCAAATAAATTAACTTCCGACTATAAAACAACCATTAAACTTTTGTAAAATAAATAATAATAATCTAAATAATTTTGTAAATAACGTTATTGAGATGAAATTTATCTTAAATAAGACTCAAACACATATAAATCTTTATATAATTCTAAGACGATGTAGCCATACCTGTCCGTCTGTCTGTTGAAATAACGATGGAGCTTCGAAAAAAGACAGAACAATGCAATTTTTACCAAACATTCTAAACAAAAGCTATTTACCTTAACACACAATAAATTATAATATTATAAATTGGCCAATTATGGACCCACTTTCACAAAAGTCAATAGTATAATTTTTACATGCTTATAACTGATCTGTGTAAAATTTCGGTTCGATATTTAGCTTTATGTACGTTAATGAGTTTTCATAAGGCGAATTATTTGTGTTGAATTTCAACTTTTAAGTGATTTTTATAACGGATTTATGCGCATTTAAGTTATTTTCGGAAGTAGATTTTATATAGGTGCTATGTGGACCGATCATCATGAAATTTAGTGCAACAACTTGTATGTTTATTTTATTATGCTTTTCATTTCAACTTGATAGTGATTTTATAAGAGATTTATGTGAATTTAAGAGAAATTGGACTTTATATTGGGGCTACGGTCTAGTATGGACCGATTATTATAAAAATTAATAGGACAATTTACATGTGTGTACGGATTACTTCTGGTGAATTCTTAATGCTTTATGAGAGATTTATGCGCATTTAAGCGATTTTCGGAAGTAGACTTTATATGGAGATACAGTGAAATATGGATTGATCATCATGAAATTTGATACGACCATTTAAATGTGTATTTGGTTTATATTTCAATTTGATATTGATTTTTTAAAACATTTATGTGCATTTAAGTGATTTTCGGAAGTGGATTTTGTATGAGGCTATGGCAAAATATGAGAAATCGTGGACCGATTCCTAACATTTTCAACATGATTTTTGCCCATCTATAATAAAAACAAGTAAAAAAGTATAGTCGGTCAAGCCCGATCATATAATACCGTACACCCAGTATATGTATAAAACAGTTTTTCAGAAATGGGCGCTATATGGGAGATATAATCTATTATGGACCGAGCATCCAAAAATTTAGTGTCATGATTTCTGTGTTAAACTTTATCTCGATATAAATACTTTTAAAAGATTTATGGAGGTTAAAGTGAATTATAGAGAGGGTCTTAAATGGGAGTTTCGACTAATTATGGACCGACTATTATAAAATTAGGTGTCATTATTTCTGTATATATGAAACTTATTTATGTTGAATTTTATTTAGATACCAAAATTTTTAAGAAATTTATGGTCGTTAAAGTGATTTTCGAAAATGGGCCTTATATTGTACCGTATTATTTTTAGACATATGAAATATATTTGCGTTCAATATTATTTAGATAGCGACATTTTTGAGGGAGTTATGCTCTCTAAAGTGATTTTCGGGAGTGGGCCTTATATGGGAGCTATGATAAATTATGGACCGATCTGCACAAAATTTGTAGATCTGATTTGGCTTCACTTACCACTCATTTATGGTGAAATTTGTTTGCATATTTGGATAATTCAAATATTTATGATCAGTAAACCCCAATTTCGGGAGGACATTTGTATGGGGGCCAGGTGAAATAATAGACCGATTTCCACCAGTTTCAATCTCATCCGTCCTTGGCTCGAAAAAATTTCACGTACCAAATTTCATCGAAATATCTTTAAAATTGCGATTTGTACAGACGGACGGATGGACATCGTTAAATCGACTCAGGAAGTGATTCTGAGTCGAACGATATAATTTAAGGTGGGTGTTGGGGCAATATTTCGGGGCGTTACAAACAGCAGCACAAATCCAATATATCCTCCCCACTATCGTGGTGTAGGATATAAAAAACTGTGCAAAATTTCATAATATTAAGGGTCCTCATGATATCGTTTAAAAGTCTCGCAAACTGTTCATACTGTGCATTTTTAGGGCCTCGTAAATGAATTGTTAAAAATTACATGTAAAATTATTTACACATACTTCGTAAATTTGTCCAACAATTTCGGCTCGTAAACTTGCGTTGTTCAATTATTATTGCATTATTCAACAATTGCATTTAACTCAACAGCTGATTTTTTTTTTGCTTTTGAAAAGAAGCCATTTGAAAAAGAAATTGTGTGATTTCGGGACTGAATGATGAAAAAATGGCATTGCATAGCAAAAATATTCTCCAGCTGCAAGAACATAAGTGAAATCTTCCAAATCTTCCATTATATACTATATAAACAGTGACATACACAAAAGGATTTATGCTTACCATAATTTTTACTAAAAAATTCAAGTGCTTCTGAGTCTTTTTCTTTTTTAAAACAAAAATTTTAAGTTGATTTTATTTTATTTATTTTCGAATTGACGTTTCTCACAAACTCACGTTGTTAGATTGCACAAAACTTCACGAAACAAGTCTAGAAAGTTTGCGCAATTGCACAACCGGCAATTTTAAGCAATATCATGAGTACCCTTAATATCTGCATTATATTTGAAGAAATCGTAAAAAATATCTAAACTATTTTCTATAACTCGGATCCTACTGGACGGATTTTCTTATTTTCAATACCAAACATTTGGGTGGATCAAATAATGTTTGGTAAAGATCGTGCCTCCAACAGATGGATGTATGTACATACATGTTCCTGGTTCGTCTTAGAAGGACAAACCGTAACATTACGTTTGGTTCTGCTTACCAAAAGTGGCCCGCTGGGGGCATAATATCATAACTACAACCTTCATACCCAAAATGGTGAGGTTCTTATCCATTTAAAGTTTGAAAATATGTTAAGATCGTTTCGACCCTAAGGCCTCTAATCATGCGCTTTACCAGATAAGATTATTTTGCATAATTTTAAAATACAGCAGTTATCCTGAGCGGAACTTCGGAGGGAACCAGCATTTGTTGGAATGTCTAAAACTAAAACTGGAAACCCCTGTTAAGGAGTATTCTTGCCACAATATCAAGTTTTTTGTAAACAGTAAACCTCCTCCTCCATTCATGCAGTTTCATTTTTGTTTGATTTCGAAAAAGTTTTGTTAAACATAAATCGTAAAATTTTAATTTATAAATTATAGAATATTGTTGTGGCACAAAAAATAACGGCAACAGTAGTAGAAGGTAAAAGTAACAGCAGCAGCAGCAGTAACAATACAACAATGTGGTCAAAATAAGTGGTCGATCGTTTGTTTGCTTGCTTGAAATTCATTTGTTTTCTGTTGTTTATTTTCATTTCAATATTTATTTCATTCTTCAAACAACAATTCAGCAGTGAGTGGTTTGTCTTCTTTACTTTCGTTTGTTTTACATCATCACAGTAGTTTGAGCCGAACAATAGAAAAAAACCTTTTGGTTTTTTAGGAAGTATTGAATGGTGTCGTAGGTTTCTGTTGCTGTTGTAAGTATTTTCCTAGCCACCTCTAAAGGTAACAATACGCTTGACCGCCGTTTGGTACTTATTTTAATGGGCCCCCAAATTGTTTTCAGTTTGCTTTTGCGTTTTTAAAGTAACTATTAGATGCTGCTCTAATATACAGTGGCTCACAGCTTCTTTTATGCAGTGATTTTTTTTTGTTTTAAAATCTCCATAAAACGAAAACCAACAGGAACGTAAAAAAGTAATTGGTGTCATTTAAAAGAAAAAAATTTTATAGTTAACAAACAAAAAACATTTATTGCAAAAATGTACATTTTAAAATATTTGATGCGATAGCCTTTACTATCTACAACAGATTCAAGGCGATTTGGCATTAATGCGACCAGCTTTTGGATAATACACGGCGAAATATTTGACCACTCTGTTAGTAGCGCTTGGTTTAAATCGTTTTTCTAGAAATTTTGTGTTTCTCTTGCTGATTTCTAAGATTGACCATAAGTTTTCGATGTTATTAAGGTCTGACGACTGTGTTGGCGGTGTCTTCAAATGTAGGTAGGTATATATTAGCCACGTTTGCACAATACCTGATTTATATCGTTATTCTGGTAAAATCAAAATTTTGATCTTATAACCAGGATCTTTGCGCTTTTCAACACGTTGTCCTTCAGAATCTGAAGGCGCTTTTATTTGTTTGTGGTTGTTTCAACAAATTTTAAATTCCCAGCACCAGCAGCTGACATACAAGTCCAAACCAAGACACTGCCACCACCATAATTCATGTTGCCTTTAGGCTTTCTCTGTTTTTTTCGGTATTTGGTTTTCATCATATATACGGCATGCCATCTGAACCGAATATGTTAAACTTAGATTAATCAGCGAAGTTGACCGAATTTCACAATGTAGATTCCTTGTCAACATGTTCTTTGGCGAATTTTAGCCTGCACAGTCTGTTCTTTGGGTTTATAAACGGTTTCATTCGAATCATGTGGACTCAAGACAGAACGAACAGTTTCAACGCAACATTGTTTGCCCAGGTCAGCTTTAACTACGGAGGCCAGTTGGATTTGCTCTGATTTTTCTTAAAATGTGTCGCTTATCATGCTAAATGAAATTTTTATTTGGTGCCCTTCTGCCTTTGTTATGGACCTGGTTTTCATGATGTTTTTTGTTATTTTTGCTGTGAGTGACCATTTTGTAAATGCTCGTTGACGCGGTCGTGTTTGGAATGCATTGAAAAACAAATAACCTCCAATGCTGCATTGAGCTGTCGGTACTGTGAAAATTGACTGCATAAAATAAGCGGTGACATAAAAAAACACACTTTTTTATGTTTTTTTTAGTTTTAATATATTAAAATGTACATTATTGCCATAAATATTTTTTGTTTGTTAGACTATAACCATTGTGTAACTATACAAGGTGAGTGCAGTAGCACAGCTGACTGACTTTGTTTACAATTTACTTATGTCAAAAGTAATACTTTTTCAAGTGTTTTTGACAGTAATACATTTTTTTACACAAACAAAATGCCTGTTGTTTCTATAGTGTGTTGTATTTGTTGTATAGTTACACCATGACTATAACATTATTTGTAAAAAATTACATCAATTTCTTTTTGAAGGCTGAGATCTGAGATAAGAAACAGAATAATAAACAAATCACTGGAAGAAAATTTTGTATTTTGGTCAGATTTTATGTGAACAAGTCTAAGGCACTGAAATTAAAAATAAAACTTTGTACCAATTTACACGAAGCAATTCTTTGAGTGAGGGGACGATAAGACGAGTACACAGTTGGTTGAATTAGCATTTCGTGTTAAGGTAGGGTCACACTTGGCAAATATTTGCTGAAAAAATAATATATTTTCAAACTCGTTTATTTATTAAGAAAACTTCGTTTATTAAAGACAAGACACAACAAATATTTAGTTTTATTTTATTTGATGCTGTTTGATCTTGCAAAACTCTTGTAAGAGTAAACAACGTCAAACAAATTTGTACTAAAACAAGTGGTTACGTTTTTTTACTCGTTATTCTATTATTCGCATGTGCATACAAATCTGTATATAGGTACTGTCAAATAAAAATACAAGCGATTTAAGCGATACGAATTATGATGTGTGAACACCGAAGTAATTTCAATAAAAATATAGTATCAATCTTTTCAATTGAAATTGCTTCGTGTAAAGTGCGATTTTCTGGTGTTTTTCCATTTCTCTACTGCATATGGTAACTTTATGCTGTTCATTAGTCCCAATTTACAGGAAGCAATTCTGTAAGCTTAGCTGATTACCTTTTAGACATCCGAGTGAAGGAAAGATAAGACTACTCACTTGTTTGTACTAACAATTCCTGTTACTCTCTTATTTGTATTACATATGTATGTATGTATGTGTATGCAAATCTAAGCCATAATAATTGTGCTGTGTGAACACCGAAGAAATTTCAAAGACAATTTTTTATCAGTTTTTTCAATAAAAATTGCTTTGTTTAAATTTGGACTTGGCTTGGCCTGTATTTGTTAACTCCTCATTCCACTTTGTTTTTGTGATGTTTTTTTTAGCGGATTTTTTTTTTTCAACTTAACTTTATATCAAATGTTTTGTTGTTTGCTTTAAATTCTTTTGTTGTTTGTTTTACAGTTTTTGATTGTTTTATTTTTCTGTTTTTGCTGCTGCTTCTGCATTCATTTCAAGTTTTCCAAACTGAAAGTGTAACAAATTAACTTTTTCCTTTTTTGGTTTTTTTGGTCGTCGTCTTTATTTTTATTGTTTTATAACACAACCAACTAATTTACTTCCGCTTTTACCCAGTTAAATGTGTCTGTCAGAGTTTTTAAGTTGATTTTCTTAAAAATTAAAAAAAGCAGCCCAAATACTACAAAACAATTGTATCTCGTTGACATCATTTAGTTGACAGCTTTGTTATGAAATTGTATTTTTTTGTCTGTTTATTGTTGAGAACAATTCTTCTTTTAGTTTTTGGTTTGTTTTTTCTTGTGAGAAAATTTAATAATTATACATTTTCTAGTTAGTTTTTTCCTTTCTTTGTATTTTTTGTTGCTTTATAAAGTTGTATTTCTTGCAAGTTCAAAATAATTTAGCCGCAAGAACTTGGCAAGACTAAACCGTAGCCACTGAACGAACCCACCGTAACTTCTCTGCTTCATTTAGCCACAAACAGTATTTTGAGTTCTCTTAGTTTTCTTTTGATTGTTTGGCAAGTTGGTTTGGTTTGGTTTTGTTCGGTTTGGTTTGGTTTGTATCACTTCAATTTGACCCAATTTTAATGATTTTGCAAAAAGAATTTTAAAAACAATTATTTATGTTTTTTGTTTGTTTTGAAGGTTGTGCACAAAAGAAAGTTTAGATATTATTGCTTCAGTTTTAAAGAATTGTTTGCAAATTTTAAGGGCTTTAGTAGCAGATGAATTATAGTTTAGTGGAACAAATAGATTTTATGATCTTTTACGGGGCAATGAATAGATGCAATAAAAAACGTTTGAAATGTGTGTGCCACATTTCTGGATTTGGTGTCTGTCCCCAAGCCAGTGATATTTTGTATTATTTGACATCTTCACTGTTCATTTCATGGTGTAATCATGTGTACAAGGTGAGTGCAAATCGGCAACAAATACAACACACTACAGAAAACACAGGCATTTTGTTTGTGTACAATAATGTACTACTGTCAAAAACACTTGAAAAAAATCAGTCAGCTGTGCTACTGCACTTACCTTGTATAGTTACACCATGGTTTATTTATTGTAATAAAGGACTGTAAAGGACTCCTTACGTGGCAATATATCATGTAGGCCATTTTAATGCAAGGATCTTGTAATCTTATGTCCCAATTTACATGAAGCAATTCTGTAAGCTAATCTGATTACCTTTTAGACATCGGGGTCAGTGGAAGATAAGACGAGTACTTGATTGTACTAGCAATTCGTGTTACTCTCTTATTTGTATTACATACATGTGTATACAAATGTGTGTACCTGTACTCTTAAATAAAAATACGAGTGAGTTAAGCAATTATATTGTGCTGTGTCAACACCGAAGAAATTTCAATTCAAAATTGTATCAATCTTTTCAATAAAAATTGCTTCTTGTAAATTGGGACTTTCTGGCGGTTTTTCACAGGTACATAGGCTTTCCAGAAGTTTTCGTTACATTTTCAGCTATTTTTAAAGCAATATATATTGGGGGTTTGATCTAAATGTTTATTCAAAAATGTGTTTTACAAAAAGAGGTTCCACTAAGTTTCTTAGAAATTTGTTGAACAGTGTAATTAACACTATTTTCCTTTAACGTTTAAAAGACAATGTATTTATTTTAGCTTCAAACTGGAACGTTCTGTAACAATAGTTGTTTTATTATTATTTGTTGATTGTTAAAAATGTTGCAAAACAAATAAGCAAATGTTTTCTATTTTTCAAAATAGATTTTAAAGAAATGTTAAAAATAATAAACAAATTTTGTAGCAAAATATAAATGCCATTGTTGCTAGGTTCCAAGAAATGCACAGTGGGTAAATGGTTTCGGTAAAGATACTTTAATTCAAGAAATTCCAAAATAAATAAACGAGTTCAAATATATGTTATTTAGTGGTTACGTCTTTTTTGGGAAATATTTGCCAAATCATACCTTTAATATAGAAATAAAAGTTTGACTTAAATTTTATTTATAATAAATACTATTTTTGAAAATAGGAGTAGAAATACTACTATTTCCAAAATCTTTAGCAAATATTTACTTTTTTATGATTATATTAAAAATATAATACGAATATTTAAATTTTTAAGAAAATTTTTTTATGAAATGTTATTTGAAATAGTAGTAAAAACAGTACTTTTCGTAAAAAAAAATATGTTTTGCTATACAAATTATTCTCAATTTAGATATGAAAACTTAATTTAAGTTTTTTTTTTTCGTATTTAATTTTATTTTTGAAAAAAGTAGTAAAAATACTACTTATTTTTTTTTAATCGTTAGAAATAATAAAAAAGTATTTGTGAGTTGTCTACATTTAAAATTAAATACGAAAATTTAAATTTTTAAGAAAATTTTTTATGAAATTTTAGCTAAATTAGTAGTAAAAATAGTAATTTTCGCAAAAAAGCATGTTTTACTATTACAATTTTTCTCAATTAAGAAATGAAAACTTTATTTAAGTTTTTTCCTATTTAATACTATTTTTGAAAATTGTAGTAGAAATATTACTTTTTACAAAATCTTAAAAATTATTAAAATTTATTTGTTATTAATTTTATAGAAAATTGCTGATATAATGTTAGTTCAATTAGAAGTTAAAATAGCACTTTTCGTAAAAAGTGCTTTTTTTACTATTAAATAGCTGATGGCCTAGGCAGCCAGTGCTAATACTTTTTTTTATTATATTATAATTGTATTTATATAATTTTAATATCATGTAAATAAATAAAAATAAAATACTATTAAAATTTTTCTCAGTTCAGAAAGCATATTTTTTCGAAAAATTCCCTATAAAGCACACTTACTACCATAATTGCAGCGATTTTTTTCGTTCTATGCCATTGATGCAACACTTGCTGTTAGTTGTGCTGGTTGTTGGCACAATTTTTCCATTGTTATACCCTACACCACAATGGTGGAGAGAGTATATTGGATTTGTGCTGATGTTTGTAACGTCCATAAATATTGGTACAACACCCACCTTAAAGTATACCGATCGACTCAGAATCACTTTCTGAGTCGATTTAACGATGTCCGTCCGTCCGTCTGTCTGGCTGGCTGGCTGTCCATGTAAAGCTGGTGCGCAGAGTACAGGTCGTAATTTTGAAGGCATTTCAATAAAATTTGGTACGTGATATTTTTTCGGCCCAAGAATGGATGGGATTGAAACTGGTGGAAATCGGTCCATTATTTCACCTAGCCCCCATACAAATGTCCTTCCGAAATTGGGGTTTACCGGCCATAAATCTTTGAATTATGCAAGTATGCAAACAAAATTTACTACAGATAAGTAGTTAATGAAGCTAAGGCACATCTACAAATATCATGAAGATCGGTCCATAATTAGTCGTAGCTCACATATAAAGCCCACTTCCAAAAATCACTTAAAAGAGCATAACTCTCTTAAAAATGTTGGTATCTAAATAATATTGAATACAAATATGTTTCGTCTATATAAATATAATATGGCAGAAGTTTATGATGATCGGTTCATAATTAGTCGTAGCTTTCATATAAGACCCACTTCCGAAAATCACTTAAAGGAACATAACTCTTTTAAAAATGTTGGTATCCAAATAATATTGAACACAAATATGTTTCGTCTATATAAATATAATATGGTAGAATTTTATGACGATCGGTTCATAATTAGTCGTAGCTCCCATATAAGGCCCACTTCCGAAAATCACTTAAAGGAACATAACTCTTTTAAAAATGTTGGTATCCAAATAATATTGAACACAAATATGTTTCGTCTATATAAATATAATATGACAGAAGTTTATGATGATCGGTCCATAATTAGTCGTAGCTCCCATATAAGGCCCACTTTCAAAAATCACTTAAAAGAGCATAACTCTCTTAAAAATGTTGGCAATCAAATAAAATTCGACACAAATAAGTTTCTTATATACAGAAATAAGACACCTAATTTTGTAATGGTCCATAATTAGTCGAAACTGCCATATAAGATCCTCTCCGTAATTCACTTTAACTTCCATAAATCGTTTAAAAGTATTTATATAGAGATAAAGTTTAACACATATAATATTTATATTCACAGAAATCATGACACTGAATTTTGGTCCAAAATAGGTGATATCTCCCATATAACGCCCATTTCTGAAAAACTTTTTTATATTTACATATACTAGGTGTAGGGTATTATATGGTCGGGCTTGACCGGCTATACTTTCTTACTTGTTAAATATGTATTTATACCTGCCTGCTCGTATGAGGACATGATGCAAATTTGCCATCCTTTAAGTTAGAATATATTGCAAAACTGTAGAGAAAAACTATTAGTTTGCATTTGTAGCAATAATAAAATCAATACTCAACAATATTTAGTTTTGTGATCAAATAAAAATTCAATTTAAAAACATGCACACAATTTATAAGCACGTCCATAGGTAAACAATTGCTGTTTAGAAAAGAAATTCTTTAAATACTTTACACTGCCATGAGTTTTTGTTTTAACTACGAGTGAGCAGCAAATTTCTGGGAAAAATATGAGTATTTCTTGTTTCAATAAATAAAACATTCTTAGAATAATATACTTACCCAAGCGTTACAAGTTGTTTAATAGGAATCTGTAAGTAAGTAAGAAAGTAAAATATTGCTTTATTATGGAATAAAAAAAAATATTAATTGAACAATATACTAATTTGACTTAAATTTAAGATAAATAAATAACAAAGCTTCAAATAAAAAAATCTAAACCAGACACTAAAATCCTTATAAAAATAAATCTATTCAGGGTTAGGGTCGGAGGCATATTATATATTACTTTAATATTTTCGAATATGCTACAGGCAGTAGCGATACTATTCCTGTGCTCTTGATCGAGATAACTGCTTACTGTCTAATTTTAATTCAGGTCGTACTACGTAATTACATTCGAAGACTAGGATATGTATTTAAATCTGTGCAGTGTTAATTAGACACCGTCTTATTGTTTGTTTTGTTTGAGCAGCATAAGTGAATTTCGAACAAAAACATTGCGTCTGAGACTTTTTGTAATGCTTGCACCATTTTTTATCGCTTTCCCTATTTAGCCAAAGAGGGTAATGATTAATGTTATCATAGCGGATATCCGCAACTAGGTGAATAGTTTTGCTGCCTATTTTTAAATGATTTGGTTGTGGTGAATTTACTACTCGATCTTACACTTGGGCTACCTACTGACTGTTTTTTTTGATATGTAACTAGTCCAGCAGTATTGGCTTCCCAAAATTCTGGTAGCGCTTTGAATATACACTTAGTTAGAAAAAATTGTAGCAAAATAAACAGAATTGAGCTTTCAAAGTCTTTAAAAATATTTTAGTACGTTTATTAGCAACTGTTAAATAAGTTTTTTCAATACAAAAGCAGCTACATTTGTCACCACCCAGCAAGAAATATGAGACCGAAAAGAGTCTTTTATGAGGTTTTTTTTTGGGCTCTGTGTAATCTTGTTTTTATCATTCTAGCTATGTTTTTTTTTGTTCAAAGCACAAATAACAGGACAACAACGCTGTGGTACACGCATAATTAAGTGGAATTTCTGAGTCATACTGCGTGCCGACTCAGGACAGTAACAAGCAAATTTTTCTTTTGTTCCGAAAATGTTCTTTAGTTGGACTCTTTTCTGACTTCTTTTTTTGGAGCGCTCCGAAAATGCTCTTTAGTTAGACTCTGTTCTGACTCCTTTTTCGGAGCGCTCCTAGAATGGTATGCTGGGCATTGTCACTTTTATGATGAGTGCCTTAAGTTATTAGAGGTATAAAATCTATACGGATCCAATCTAACCGATTACCACCTTAAGACTCAAAATTCTTGGCGTGACTAACGAAATAAGCCTAAAATATGATTGGAAATTTTGATATATTGCAAACCTTGCTCTTTCCAAAACAAATTTGTATGATTTTCATAGAAATTCTTTGTTTTATTTTATTTGTTTTAAGCAAAGATCTCATTGTAAACCCCTTTTATTTTCAATTTAATGAATGAAAATGATTTCAACTTAATTTTTCTGGTCTAATGAGCAACCAGATGTTTGCATGCAACTTGGACACATTAAACTGTTTATTTAGTTTTAAAAAATAACTCTCTCCGTGACTGCTCTCTGCTGTTATTAATGTGTAATTACTAGCCAGTAAGTAAGAGTGTCTAACTGTAACCCGGTTCATATGAGTGATTTGTAATAGGTATAAAAGTTTAAAACAAAATTATAAAGCCACAATAAAATAAACATAAAGAGGAAAACAAACTTAAACGTGATCATAT
The DNA here is from genome assembly GCA_950370525.1 of Bellardia bayeri. Classification (NCBI taxonomy): domain Eukaryota; kingdom Metazoa; phylum Arthropoda; class Insecta; order Diptera; family Calliphoridae; genus Bellardia; species Bellardia bayeri. Next base: position 76,774,661 of record OX493267.1, read on the forward strand.
CACGTGCTCTGCAAACGTCGCTCACTCGTTAGCTCACTGCAAACGTAAATATTCATACAAATCAAACTAAAAACTCATTGAAGTTTTATTTTACTTTTTCGTGTTGTTGTTAAGATGATCGTATGGCGTCACGGTGTCAAATTACTGTTATTGTTGTTGTTGTTTCTGTTATAACAAGTCAACAATGACTGCAGTGTTGAGAAAGTACCTAGAGTCGGCCAAAGTACATACTTGGGAAGACCAATAAAAGCCAACCAACTACATACAGCCATAGCTGCCAGATTTGACGATTTATCGCCATTTTGACGATTTTTTGTTTTAAAAATAGCAAAGTGACGATTTGACGATTTTTTCATTAAAAGTGACGATTTTTTGATTTACTAAAAATTTCTATCATTTGTTTTATTAATGTTTTTGTGGCAAAATTTTCTCTTTTTTTAATTTTTCTCATTTAATATTATAAATATTGAGAAGAAATGACATATATCAAAAACAAAATTAAGAAGTAGTAGTGTTTTCTTAATTATTGACAATTTTTTAGTTCAAGTATAATAATTCCAAATAATATTGAGTCAGGATATATAAACATATAAATCCATTTAAACGCTGAGTTCCATGAACTAAATTTTTTAGAGGAAATAATTTCTGAATTTCAACGGGGAAATTCTACAAAAACTTCTCTTATTTTAACAAAGCGTCGAAAGAATATTCAATTAAATAAATTTATATAAAACAAAAATACCGAATTCTTTGATAATAAGTATCTGATGAATGAACTCAAAATGTTATTTGAAAATAAAAAGCTAAATTGTTTTGACATTGTAATTTAACCTGAATTAATAAAATATTCTAAATTAAGATATTTATTTATAAAATACTATAAGTTTTGTTTCACACTCTTCAGTTTTGACTGACCAGTTTTTGTTCAATTCTCTTTTGAACGTGCCATTTCATTTACACACGTCAATTCAATGTTTGTACTTTTTAATGCAAATCAATATGCATTAAAAAAAATAATGACCGTCAAGTTTGCACCCCTTTTATTATCTTTTCCCTTGTCATCGAAATATACTTGCCTTGACGAGTCTGAATTGAAGAGTGTGAAAGCGGAAATATTACACACGTTGTGTTTAACATTATATTTTTTGTGATTTCTTATTTAAAAAGTTAAAATTTATGTATTTTAATATGTATTGTACAAGCGACTATATAAACTTGAATTTTTCTATTTTCGATTAAATGAAAATTTCAAAATACTATTAGAAATAGTGACTTATTATTTTTTCGATTTTTTGACGACTTTTAAAATTCGAAATGACGATTTTGTTTTCTTTTTATCGGGATTTTGACGATATTTTCTGAAATTCATCTGGCAGCCCTGCATACAGCCGTAACTCTTACACTAACGTTTACAGAAGAAAAAAAAGACACTTAAACCAAAAATCAGAAATGTAGCATCGATATGCAAAATCGTTACTTCAAAAGAGAGAGAGAGACTGGAAAGATTAAGTGGCAGACGAACGTTGCGAATTACCAGATAAATAGATAAATAGCTTTAATAGTTTTATGATCATTTTAATATGGAATGACAGAGCACATTCTTAACTGAAATTGGTTTGTGAAAGGGCTAGATTATTTGCTTTTGGTAATTTGAAGAAGGGAAGAGAAGGCAATTAGCAATTGCACGTTTGTTGGAGTGAATGTGTTTGCGTTTAAGTGCAGCATGAAATTTGCCTGCTCAATTCACGACAGCGGCGACGACGACAACAATGATATTGATAATGAAAATGATGAACAACAAGTGATGCACGCGATTCGTTAGTGATAATTGTTGCATGTCAAATAAATGTCGGTAAATAAGCATGTGTATATTTAACTTAAATAAACTATATAACAATTATTGGTATGGCTTAAAGTCTAAGTATGACTTTAAAAAGATCTATGATTGATGCTTAAGTAAGACTTTATAAAGATTTATGAATTAGGCTTCCTTGGGAAAAGTCCTACGATTGAGACTAAAATACAACTTTGGTTGGTGGGAATGGGGCTTCATTAATACCTACGATTGAGGTTTAAATACGACTTTGGTGTATGTTTAATTAACATTTAAATACGATCTTGAATGATACTTAATTAACCCTTTAGAAATTCTTACGATTAAATACGACTTTGCTTTATGCTTAATTAAGACTTCAGAAAGATTTACGATTGAGGTTTAAATACTTTGGATGAAACTTTATTAATACTTTAGGAATGCATATATTGTGGCTTCCTTAGACCTACGATTTACGCTAAGAAATATCTATGCTTGAGGCTTAAAAAGACTTTATAATGATCTACAATGTCGTATGTTATGGATAAATAGGCGTTTAGCTTGAATTTTGAACTTTAAACTGTATCACTGGGTCAAGAGTCTAGAGTTCACATTAAATCTGGTCGCATAATTGTCTTAATATTGTCTTAAACAGTTGACTACTTTAGAACCACAAATTAATACTTATTCGCGGGATTATACTTCGCGGGATTAGAATAAAGAAATATGTAAAACCATTTCAATTTAATACTAAAAAATCTAATAATCTAAACAAAAAATTTATTTATTTTTAAAAAAAGCCAAAAGAAGTATGTAATTAAAATTTATTTGCTCGTAGAAAAAATTAGATTAGATAAGCTACAGTAAAATTTCGGTTTAATTTTCCATTGACCATATCCCACTATTATACAATTTTCTATAATGAAGGGAGCGTTATCGGACTACTAATAAAAGTATCTGAATCTGTAGAATTATGGACACAAATTTGTTCATGTTTTTCTGTGTGTTAAAATAGTGTCGTTGTCTTATTGTTAGTCTGACTTCATGTATAAAGTTTTCTTTCATTTATAGGGTATACTGTTAGTAATAGAAATATCAGTCAATTAGTTACTTTAAACATATCCAATTGTCACTTTACTGTCTCTAAGTAATCTAGCGTGTAGTTTCTTTAAACATTTATGGCTAAATTCACAGTCTTTAGTTAGCTAATGGCAAAGGCTTAACTAATGATTCTTTATTCGCAATGCTTAGTTTGCCATAAGAAAAACAAGTAATAGTTAAACAATAGTTATTATATTAGTTTACCAATGGTTAACTAATGACCGTGAATTCGGCCATTAGTGTCTCTGTAGTGTAATCTGTAGTGTAGCCTGTTTATATATATTCTAGCATACTTTTATATTACAAATTCATACATACACGCAGAGGAAAAACATGGTTGTGGTAAACATAATCTAAGAGCAACATATTATGATAAGATTTATGATTGTAGTCAAAACATATTATGATGACACTTATCATAAAATATCATATTATGATCAATTATCATCGTATTTTCTTGTTAATCATAATTTGATATTGTAACATCATATTATAACCTAATATAATCATAAAATTGTCATACATTATCACATTATGACCCAATGTAATCATATTATAGTTTAAAGTAATCATAATATGATCCAAAGTTATCTAATAATCATATTACGAGCTAAAGTAATCATAAAATCAACATAATATGAATACAAATATGATTTAATGGTTATTTGTATGGATTTTAGTTGAACAATGCTAGTCTTTAGGCATTAAAAAGTTATATATGTACATATACATATAATAAATTATGTTTCCTTTTAATTAACATTTTAATCAGAATTTTATTATTATTATGACATTTGTGATTAAATTAAAATTTCATTAAATTTATGATTTATTTCAGTACAGTAGATGCTCGGAACCACTTTGTTTTTAGGGCGATTCGAATTATTCTAATTTCTGGACGGGTTTTTATACTAAAATTTAGGTAAATTTTACAATAAAGCTATACAAAAAAACTAAGTCTTTGTTTTCATTTTAGTTTATTTAACATAAAAACTATGAAAAACATAACGAAACATAACAAAAAATAACAATTCGGTTCATCTAAAGTTAACAATTAACACAAAAAACATCAACAAGATTTCTAAAACATTTACTAAAATGGGATTCCCTTTTTTGTGTTCTATTTGGGTTGAATAAACTGCCAAAATTTTAGTGTTTACAACGAAAAAGAAAAAAAAACGCTCGGAAATTAGTGTTTTTAGTTCTAATTTTAGAGCGCTTAATGCAATGAAATGACTGATTCTAATTTCTGGAAATTCTAATTACTGAGAGTTCTAATTTCTGAGCGTCTACTGTACTTATGTATGTATGTACTTAATGTACATTCCACTCAAACGTAAACGTGTGAGTACCTTCTACACTCAAGCAATTTATTAATATTTCAACAGCAAAAACATTTATCAATGTTTATTAAAATTAAACCAACCTTAAGGGAAAACAATTTCAAATTAACATACTTAAACATTCGAGTATAGCTAACAAATATTTTCAGTCTTCTTTTATTGGCTTGGTTAAAATCAAATCAAGTCAATTTACACCCATGTTAAACAAGATTTTGTAGCTGTAACTCGCATTTTGTACAATAATTTCTGGCTGTTTCTTAAAGGAATTTGTATTCAAATTCAAAATCACATTGAAGAAATGTAAAATCATAACACACCAACTAACGACAAGAGAATGTGTTTTTGTGTTAATTTTGGTTTGGTGTTTTTTATACCCTACACCACCATAGTGGGTATCATAATTGCTCTGAAAACCATCAGAAAAGAGGGTCATTACATTCGAAAATGGTCCGTCAGAAAAAGCTCTTAGATAATATCAGAAAAGAGTCTTTTATGCGTGTTTTTTGCGCTCAGAATCACTTTCTGAGTCGATATAACGATGTCCGTCCGTATGGCTGGCTGGCTGTCCATGTAAAGTTTGTGCGCAGAGTACAGGCATTTCAATAAAATTTGGTACGTGATATTTTTTCGGCCCAAGGATGAATGGGATTAAAACTGGTGGAAATTGGTCCATTATTGCACCTGGCCCCCATACACATGTCCTTCCGTATTTGGGGCTCACCGATTATAAATGTTTGAATTATGCAGGTATCCAAACAAATTTCGTCACAAATGAGTGGTAAATGAAGCCAAATCACATCTTCAAATTTTGTGCAGATCGGTCCATAATTTATCATAACTCCCATATAAGGCCCACTCTCGCAAATCACTTTAAAGATGAAAATGTTGGTATCAATTATATCTAATATGTATACAAATAATATGGTACAATTTTATTATTATCGGTCCATAATTAGTCGTAGCTCCCATATAAGACTCACTTCCGAAAATCACTTTAACGACCATACATTTCTTAAAAATCTTGGTATCCAAATCAAATTCAACACAAATAAGTTTCATATATACAGAAATGATGACACCTAATTTTATAATGGTCGGTCCATAATTAGTCGAAATACCCATATAAGACCCTCTAAGTAATTCATTATAACCTCCATAAATCTTTTAAAAGTATTTATATCGAGATAAAGTTTAATATACACAATATTTATTTACGGTCCATGTGCTCTCCCATATAGAGCCCATTTCTGAAAAATTGTTTTCTACGTACGTACTGGGTGTAGGGTATTATAAGGTCGGGCTTGACCGACTATACTTTCTTTTTTGGTTTTTTTTTTACCGTTTCACGACAAATAATTTATGAAAATCGACGATAGTAATGATGTATGATGCAGAACATTATTTTTCTTAAGGCTATATATGAAATTCATTGCCTGTTTCGAGGAGTTGTTGTGTGGTGTGTAACATAATATTAACAAAAAAAGATTTGTTAATTTATGCAGAAATATTTCACTAATTAAACAACTAACATCGAAGGATTTTCAGATTTTTTTATTTTGTAAATTTGAATGGAGAATTATTGAAATTGTGTGCAGTGTATTTGAATATTCAAAACACGTTGGCATTGTTTTTAACCCTCTGTATATTATGTCAATGATCCTTTGTAAATATTTACATGAATAAATTCATGTATTTGTACATACATATGTATGTACATAGAAATTTACACATGTTGTTCCAGCAGTTTTACAAGTAGTCAGAGCATCCCTTTTTTAGCTAAATATCTGGCTGGCTCTCATGTAAAGAGTTTTTGACTCGTATGCTGTTTGTTACAAAAAAGATAAGTCAATTGGTTGCTTTATACATCTCCAATTGTCACTGTACTATCTCTAAGTAATCTAGCGTGTAATCACTTTAATCATTTATTTGTACTGCTCTTGGAATAGTAGTTACTTTAACCACCTATAGTAATCTTTTGAAGAGACAATTGCCACTTAGTGTTTCTATATAATATGTAGTATAGTTTGTTTAGTTACATATCCATTTTTCTCACCACAAATTATATATTTTCCCTTGTTTACTGGGGCAGAATCTGAATATTTTGGAAATAAATCTGCTACTTATAATTCATTAACGTGGGTTTTCGAGTTTAAGTTTTGAAAATGGAGCCCACAGAATCTTCAGGATTGGCATTATGGGTTCTGAAAATATGTTAAGGCTTAAAACAAATATTTTATTATACTCATATTCCACAGACCTCAATCAGGTCTATAAAAAATATACGTTTGTTTTATTCGGCTCTTAAGGTACGATCACTTGTTTTACCACAAATTTGTTTGACGTTGTTTAATCTTACAAGAGTTTTCAAGATCAAACAGCATCAAATAAAATAAAACTAAATATTTATTGTGACTTGTCCTAAATAAACGAAGTTTTTTTTTAATAAATAAACGAGTTCAAAAATATTTTATTTAGTGGTTACGTCTTTTTCTGCAATTCAAAGTTTCACAACTAAATTTGGTTATTAAATTCTTTAGAGCCTAGGGAAACAACTAGAATTTCATTTTGGGCGTGTACTATTTCAAACTTATACTGAATGAAATATCGCCGTAGACTGTGTTACAATGATGTATTGCAAAGCAATTAAATGCTTTCATATGTTTCTTTATTTCATGGACCTGATTTCTTCGATACCGAACCATTGCAGCTTTTGCATTATAACTGGAAGCATAAATGGCAGCTATTAAAGGACCATTATTACATGTATTTCATCATCCATTCTAAAGCAATAAATGGATTTTGTAAAAACTTTAAGGTAGAGAAAGCCATTGTGCTTTTCACAACAATTTTGATATTTATTTGCATCATGGGTTTGAAAATCTTGAGGTTCTGACACTGGCGTTGTATTATTTTGTTCGATTATAGCCAGAGGCTTAGATTTTGATTTATTGAATGTATTTTTTCTTTCGAAGTTCCTTATTTCTTTTGAAGTGGTTTAAAAACCTTTTTTTTTTGCCATGCCAACCATACTTTTTTCATGTTTATCAGTACAGATGTATCCTTAGATCATTGTTAGTTTGACAGTAAGAATTATCAAAGTTATTCATACTTAAGTTTTCCTTCTTCATACTATTTATAATATTTAAAATATTTTTGTACGAATTTTTAAAAGTCATGACTAGAATATGACGTGGTAGTAAAAAATGAGTAAGGACAGAAATTTAGCCCTTACAGAGGCCATGAACACCGGTATACAAAATGTTATGATCGGACTCAATAATAGCTACACAGCGAATAAAATACTAAAAGGGCGGTATTTGTAGGCGTGGCACAAAAATAAAAAAAAAATATTTCTGGAATTGTTTTTACATTATCTTTAATCCTACGGGATGACTGACACAACTTTTTTTCAAACCACTCTACCATACATTGACTAATTTGGACCAACTGTCAGACATTCTTGTTATAATAAGAGTAACTAGTGATGTAGCTAATTCTGTAATCAGTGACTTGGAAAATAAAATTAATAGTTCAGGACAAACAACCAGGACTGCTGGGTTGTAAAAAATCTATGTATCTAAGCATTTGTATATTTCCTGTGGCTGTATATTGTGATTTAATAACGATTTTCCTTTAAGAAATTAAAGGCTTTATATAAATTGAAAAATAAGCAGAAGAAGTCAAATCGAGACACACTGGATAGAGTAATAGTTAATGTTTAAGTAAAGAGTGTCGGATTTGATTTAGAAAAAAAAACTCATACAATTTAAAGAAATGTAGGAAATCTTTATTTAAGTAGATAGAATGATCTGTACAATTCAATGTTTCATGTTTTAAAATTTCGTTGCGTGCTTGTCGCTAGACAGATGCGAGTCTTAACATAGCCCCTCAAAAAAATAATCTAAATGAGCTAAAAGACAATGGTCAAACAATTTTCGTGCGGCATTGGTTGGACTAATAATTAAAATTTTTTAGATATAAGATTTGATATACTTATTGTTAGTTCATATTTAATGAAGATAGAATAAATAAACAATTGAAAAAAATGAGCTAAATATCACGATGTAGGCGGCCAATTGACCGGCTTTAAACGTAAACTGAACTGTTCACCAAACTTATCCAACCAGCGCCCAGTAGTTACACCAAAGTTAACCGTTGCGGTAGGACGTGTGGCTTCAATTCCTGCACCAAAATATTTCACGTAGTGGAATAACAGAAGCCCAATTGCTGCGAACGGCATCGTATCGATAATTTACGATCACCAACAATACAGCTGCACTCTGTCCGCACTTTGTTTGTGATTTAATGTCCAATAAGTGTAAATTTGTTGCGAAATTTTGTCACAAGATTCCAAATAACCGCCCTAGATGGTCACCCAAACAAACCGTAAAATGGAAAAAGTGCACGATGCTCTTTCATAACCGAGCATCGTTTGTAAATCAATTAATTTTTATTTTTTTTTAAGAGAAGTTACACTTAGGCAATTAATATGCCTATCAGAAACTGATGTTGGTTTGAGTGGCAGCGGCTGGGAATCGAACCCGGGCTACAAATACCAACTCATGCTTAATGATCAAATGCGCCAACCAATTAAGCTACAGCCACCTAAAATTAAATTTTAGACCAAACTGAACATGTTAAACAGTAACATGTTGCACGGAATCAGTTGAGCTTGCAAAAACATTCTTGCCAAAAAAATTAACCTCTATAATAAATAGTTGGTATATTCGCATGCATTTATGACAAAATTCTCGTAATTTTCCTGCCCAACCCTGGTGTATAAAGTCCTTAATCAATCATTTTTTATGTACATACATACATATTTGTACATATGCTCCGTATCGTAACATAAAAAACTCAAACCCTAGAAATAAAATAATAAAAAAAAAACAGAATTTAAAAATGTTGTGGTTTTTTTCTGCCATTTTAATGTGATTTTGATTGATTTGCTTTCAAATACATACATAGTTTGACTTTCATATGAAAATAATGGGATTCTGAGAAAATATATTTTGAGCACTTGTATTGAAACACATACGAGTACATATGTATGTATGTATGTGTATTTATGAAAGTATATGTATTTTTATAAAACACCACTGTATGTACCCAGCGGGAAAAATTGCAAGTGCTTCCATTTGCAGGCCTTCTAGAAGACCTGTTTACACATTCTAAAAGATTCGATACTTATTCAACTATGCCTTCTCTCAGAAGACCTTCGAGAAAACATCATCTAAATTGCATTTCAAAATAGTGTCAACAACTCATGATTTCAATAGCAAACACGAATGGTTTTGCAATTATTCCTGTATATCGTCACTACAAAAACAAACATTATTTTGCCCTGCTGTCACGAGTGTATTTTATTTTTGAAATATTGTAGTCGGTAACCAGCTGTGATAAATGTGTTTAAGCTGAAAGTCCACACCATGCGTTTACGCGTTTCTCGCGTTCTAAACAACTGTCGTATGTTTTTAGTTACACACTTAAAAGCGTACACAGAAAAAAAAATCATGTTTTTTTTTCAATTAAACCTTTAATTGATTTTAAAATAATTTTCAATTAAAATTTTAATTTATTCAATTACTGTTTCTGATATTTTCAATTAAATCTCACATTTTTTTTAATTGATACTATCATTTTGTTTACAGGTCCGATTTCAATTATATTTTTAATTGATTCCACAAATATTTTAATTGAAACTCATTTTTATTTTTTTCTGTGTAGGAAGCGTTGACGCTTGAAAAGCGAAAAGTTGACATTGACAAATGAAAAGCAAATTTATTTTAAAGGTGATGTCACTAGGAAAAATGACAGTTGAAAAAACATTTTTTATATAATTGACAAACAAATCGATTAAAAATTTCATATAAAAAAAAAATCAGCTGAACTTACGACGTCACCTCCGAAAGTACATTGCCGCGAAAAATCTTCACATGTAACTTTAAATACTTGACGCTAAAAACATTTAGAAAGCTATAAACGCGTTAACACTAAAAAGCGAGTTGTGGACCTCCAGCTTTAATGCTTAATTTTGTTATACGAGTAATAAAAATGAATAAAGAGAATGTCTATAAATTTAGTTTTTTTTTGTAAGTTTGCGGTGTAAAGTACGCATGAAGCAGTACTTTACATATACAGGTGTCCCTTGTATAACGCGTTTTCAATATAACGCGATTTAAAAAAAAAAAACAGTTTCATTACAACGCGAAATTTCGACTTGTATAACGCGAAATTGAAAACATGTTTTAGCAACACTAATTGAAACAGTCTACTTTAAAAGGATCTTGGAAAAAGCTGTGGCCGGAGTGTGTTTTAAAAGATAGTGTGGTACCACCATTGAATTTTGAAATAAGCCAGATATTAAATGTTGGCCAACGTTTTAGTGGAGAAGGTTTTGATGAAATGGCCGAAGATGAAAAAAAAAACAAACAAAGGCTAATAACTGATTTCACAATCTCACAATCACTGGAAGAACGTGCAACAAAATGTTTTTTATCAAATGACGAAAACTTTGCCGAGGAAATTTCTTCTGATGAAGTTATACGCCCAAAGCGCTCACTATTTCATTAGAGAAAGCACAAAAAATAAATTAGTTCATGAATAAAAATTATTGTTTGTTTCATTGTTTTTTAATTTCTTAAATAAAGTATGAATTTTGATTTTGAGTTGTAAATGTACATATATAAATCTTTAATTTAGTACCTATTTTATTTTGGAAAAAGCTTACTGGAACATAACCCTCAAATTTATATGAAAGCTAAGTCTTCTATAAGGCGAATTACATAACGCGGAAATTTCCTGGAACGTAACCACCGCGTTATACGAGGGACACCTGTACATATACTCGTACGTGTGATTTTTTATTTAATTAATATAAATTAATTTAAAACTAATTTAAAAGCCTTGTTTTATTTAAAATCCCTTCTTTTACTTTTCTCAATGTTATTATTAATTTCGTAGACCTTTAGTTACGCCTTGTATGACGCATTGACAGACCTTTCAATTGCCCTTCTCAAGTAGGCTAGAAGGCCTAACCAGTAGCTAGTATGCAAGGCCTTAACTAACAATGATATGCCATGTAAAATTGAAACGATTTGACAATGCGGCTAGAAGTACTTGTGACTGCCAAAGAAATAGGCCTTCTAGAAGGCCTATTTACAGCATCTTTTTCCCGCTGGGTATTTGGTAGTTTCACTGTTTTATAAAATTAATATCAAATCACATAATACAATAAATTTCAATTTAAATTCAAATAAACAAAAATACATTTTGTAAACAAATTTGTTTTCTTTTCTTAGATCTGCAAAAGAGAAGAGCTTCTGGTTTTTACCTTAAAAAAATTACATAAAATACACAAATACATTTAAACTGACAGTAATGGAAAAAATAATAACAACGGCAAAGAACGATAGAAATAAAGATTACACCATGCTGAACACAAAATTTTAAACTTCTGCACAGGTCGCACAGATGACGTCACGCTAAAAGCCACCTATTGGCTAATAATTCAAGCTGTCAGAATTTAAAAAAAATTTGTTGTAAAATAACAGTGGAACAATTTAAATTTTAATATTCCGAGAAATTTCGGCATTAAGTGACCTTATTCTAAAGTACATATGTACATATTTTTATTTCTTCTCCTTCGATTTCTTATATCCATTTAACTTTATGAAAATAGCATTGCATAATGGAAACGCTTAAACCATTAGCGATTTTGAGGGCTTACTTGGTAAATATTTGCCGAAAAATACGTAACCTCTAAATAAAATATATTTGAACTCTTTTATTTGCTAAAAAAAAACTTCGTTTATTTATGACATGACACAACAAATATTTAGTTTTATTTAATTTGATGCTGTTTGATCTTGCAAAACATTTGTAAGAGTAAACAACGTCCAACAAATTTGTGCTAAAACAAGTGGTTACGCTTTTTTGAGTAAATATTTGCCAAGTGTGACAGTACCTTTAGACCACCTTCGCTTAGGTGATTAACCCATCAGTAGGTCATGTCCTCTAGAGCATTAACAGCAATGCCTGGATTTGTATACTCGTATATCAGAGACCGAAAATAACAGGTCCACTTTAATTTTAGTGGGTAATTGGTACCATCTCTTATTTTAAATGTGTTGTATGGTTTGTGGTTGCAGAAAGCAGTAAAGAAAATAACGGAAATAATAAAGATGAGTGATTTATAATTAAAATATTTTCTTAATATATATATACTATATATATTTTCGCTTTTTTTTACTTCTTGCCCACTGCTTTAGTTCATATTCAACATACTCCTATACAATTTACAATTTGTTAAAAATTTATAAAAAGGAGGCTGTAGTATGTAAATAAAAGGGAAAGAATGTGAACGTTTATTAAGATCAACCACAATTGAAATAGTTTATCTCTCGGTCTCTCGTACATATACATATATTATTTTCCAAGCCACCATACTGCAGGTTTTCCAGCTCAATTTCGTTGTTTTCTTTTAGTACTACGTCTTCTTTGATGACAGGTTCGATATTATTAAGTATTAAGTATTAAGTAAAAATTAATTAATAATAAACACGTTACCCAAAGCTTATTTTGTGCTTCACCTTTGGAGAACTGTAATAGGTTTAAGATTTTCTAGCAGCTAAAAAAAAATATTAACACTTTTTTAAAAACATTGATCATTTGCTCTTTTAGTACAATTTCTCACCAGAGTTTTTATACCCTCCACCACCATAACTGGTGAATGAGGGTATTTATAAGTTTGTCATTGCGTGTGTAACACTGAGAAATATTTATCTGAGACCTAACAATGAAATTCTTTATCCTTATAGAACTCTAAGTCGATTGAGCTATGTCCGTCTGTGTAAAACACTCTCACGTCCAAAAGACACAACCAAAATCAACAGAGTTTACAAAATACCTTTTATAATTCTCCTATGCAGTTTGTTATTGAAAACCAGCAAAATCGGTATAGTAGAACCAGAGTTATGGACCAAAATGTGAGACAACCTTCATAAAAATTTGATATTTTTAAAAATTTTTCTTCCAATTTTTTAAATATATTGCAGATAATGCCATGAAATTTTGTACACGTTATTTTTATGATAAAAGAAGAAAGTGTGAGGATAATAGTAAGAATCGGTCCATGATTTCTTATAGCCCCCATACAAAAATCTTGCCGAAATATGGCTTAATGATAAATAAAATTGGAATATTAATACAAAATACGGTAAAAATAAGTGTCATGTAAAACGGCATCGCAAAACGAAATTTTTTTTTTGCTCGGTCCATGTTTGATCATAGACCCCTTATAATATCCACATCTATAATTCACTTAAATATGTATAAATCTGGCACAAATATAGTTACCAGTTTAAAATTCAACACAAATAATTTTTATAGATATATAAATTGTTATACTAAATTTTATAGTGGTCCATAATTGGTCATAGCTCCCATATAAGGACCACATCCGAAAAAGTCATTAATCTTTATATATACCTTATAAATATCGGTACCAAAACTTTATGTATATTATTTAAATACATATATACAAAAATCATTCCAAAAAATTATGTGAATTTCGGTTCATATTTGACCGTATCCCCCTTATAAAGCATTCTTCCGAAAATCACTTTAATACTCATAAATCTCGTATAAATAACGGTACCGATCCAAAATTTTACACGGATCATTTACATACTTGCCAAAATCAAACGGCTGGATTTTGAGAATATCGGTCCATATTTGACTATTTCCCCCATATAAGGTCCACTTCCGAAATTCGCTTTAACACTAATATGTATCAAAAATATACCGCTATTACGTTGAAATTCGACATGGGATATACTCATATGTATAAAATTCAAAGATTCAATATTTAAGAAGTTCAGCCCATGATTTGTCATAACTGGACCATATCCGAAAAACCATTTAACCCACAAAAATGTCTAATAAATATCGAACCAACTTTTATATGGATCAGAAATTTTAATCCAGAAATCATATTAATATCGGTTATACAGCAAGTGTGCTACTGGATTTTGTATCTGTCAGTAAATAATAGCTCCTGAATTAAGTCCATCTCCGAGCATAACAACCAACCATACAACTCTTGTAAATAATGGTATCGAGATGAAATTCAATTAAAATAATCTTAAAATACATAGAAATCACATTGGTGGATACTGGATTTAGAAGCTAACAGTCCATAATTGTTCCACTTCTACTATGTCACCCATAAATCTTTTGTAAATAATGTTATTGAGATCAAATTCAACCAAAAGAAGCCTCACCTTATAATCTTACCCTATATTAATTTTCTGTTTGTAAACTTGTTGTGAATATGGAAAAATGTTCCTTTAATTATATAAATTGTTAAATTGCATTCAAGATTATTATGAAAATCAGACAAACTCTGTAAATTATGGTGAGAATTGGTGTAAATGGTTAAAATTAGATAAAATTTCAAAGCATTTAAAATAAAATCATAGTAGTGATTTACGACCAACAGGTTGTAAAATTGTCTTTCAAACAATACTAATAAAATTGGCACTAAGACTGAATAAACAAGTAAGAGTGCTATATTCGGCTATGCCGAATCTTATATACCCTTCACCTTTGTTGTGGATGCATAATTATATTATATACACACATACATATATATATTATATTGTTACGTTTTTACCTTTTAAAAACGGTGGTTTATTTCCTTTAAATAAACCGGATTCTTTTTAATTGCAAAATAAAAGCGTCAAATAGTTTGAAGAAAATATAATGAGTCCTTATTTATTCAAATGTACATAAACACAATTAAAAATGAACACACTGTCTTTTTACACACTTATATTACGGTTTAAGAACACACTTAAAGTTTTCAGCGCGATCTGTTTATGAAATTATTTCTAACAATATTAATACACTTAGTTTTTTTGATGAAATTTTCAGTGGTTGTCTCGGATTTTTGCTCATATCTCCGTTGTTTGTCGATGGATTTTGCTGATTTTAAATAGCAAACTGCTCGGAAGGATTTCTGACAGAATTATTGTAGATTTGGATCCCGAAGATATCTGGGGACTTCAGAAAATTGATTTCCACAGACAGACAGACAGACGGACATGGCTTAATAGACTCCAGGATCCAGAATATATATACTTTATAAGGTCGGAAAATTATATTGTGGAAATTACAAACGGAATGACAAACTTATATATACCCTTCTCATGAAGGCGAAGGGTATAAAAACACAGAATAAGGATATACTAGTCCTATAACCAGTGTAGTTTTTATATTTCTTATTACGTTTAGGTGGAGGGTATTTAAGATTCGGCACAGCCGAATATTGCACTCTAACTTGTTTCTTTTTTTTTTTGATTTTCACTGTTAAACTACTGATGATCTTATGAACTATCTATACTGAAAAGCTTTTAATGAATATCTTTAATTGTTAATCAGTTAATTGCTTAAATTTTATGGAAAGTGTTTTTCTTTTTCTGATTTTCTGAACTAAAATCAATTGAAAACATAAGCGTATATAGAAAAATCTTTTTGACAATAGATTCTATTACTGTCCTGTTGAAATAAGTTAGTCTCCTAGACTAATGTTCATGATAATACATACAACTAGTTAAGCTCACCAAGTAACTAGTTGGGTGACTAGTAATTAGTGATTACTTTGAAGCTTTAAATACAAAATTGATCATGACGTTCTTCTTATTTTTCCCAATACTGTACTCACATATAAGGCATACATGTGTAATAAGACGTGTGTGTTAAAGGTTTAGTCAAGTGTTAAGGCCTGTTAGAGTTCAGAACTTTGAAGGAGACATTTTTGTTTTAATAATTCAATATTTTGTAAATTATTAGAGAAATATTTATTTGGCTTGTGTTCATTAATTTAAACATTCAAAGAGTATCATTGTAAAGTAATATTTTTGTAAATTATTTTTATTTGTGCAATGGAAAATCAACGTAGAAAGTAACCCGTGAAGAAATTCTTTGAAAATCTTATATTAACGGCTTCAATGATAGCAATAAAGCTACATATTTCAAGAAGTTTTATAATGATATTAGATAACGACACCAGCAAGCTTTAAGCACAGATCGTAAATAAAAAAAGAAATCATAAAAGCTATTAAAAAAAGCCAGGAACTTACAAAGAAAATACTACGTTCAGTAAAGCAAAATCAGGGTTTCTTTGCAAATGAACGCATCGGTGTAAGTTGATCAGAAGAATACGTGTGAATACTGGTTTTGTTGCAGAGTCCAGGGGTTTTACATGCAGTATCGTCAAAGAATGACCACATGGTGTTCTTCATATCGGGTTGACGAAAGGCCCACCAATGCATTGCATGCCTTGCAAGGACATACAATATTGCATGTCTCGCAAGACACACAATTCACAACTTATCATACAGCAATTACACAAATTACTGTACAAACATCTTGTTAGAGAGTTCAGGCGATCTAATTCCTGCCATCCATAGCTTTGTAAACTAACCTAGGCCAAGACAATTATTGGACACACAGCAATCGCTTCAGCTACAAACTGGTCTAGCACTGCACTGACCAACCACTACTGCCAAGAACGAGAAATTACAGCGGCCTATCCTAAACCGGTCTTGTAACCCTGTCCATGGCGGGTTGTTGGCATAAATGCCACCACTCGAATACGTGTACGGAGCCATTGCTAGCCGTCACCACTATTAATAAATGGCTCTGTTGATTCGGCAACAGCACCTAGAGATAATTTGGTGGTCCGCAATTTGCCACTAGCACAAACATCAGTCTTTTAATAAATTATCTTCTTCCCGCGATTTTAGCTACCACGTGTACCCCGAAGGGACCTGCAACCAATTATCAGTTAAGGGACGAATCCCCAATCTTCTAACTGATCCCGTGGTGCCACATAAGTCTCTAGTCAACTGCGAGTTTCATGGGGTGATACAATCAACTCCTCCCAGTTTCGAGAGCCCGTGCAGCTCATGGCACCAGTTTCGCCATCTCTACCCTGGCATTGTAATTGTATATAGATGATTGAGCTCCTATACTATTTTCCGCCAGGTCGCGGGTTTTCGTGCAATTAAATATCCCAAAAGCAGAATAGTTTTACTATAAATCGGGTATCTATTCTTTATGACAAAGTTTGAATAAAATTCAAAAGCTGCCCTATTATTGACGACTTTAAAAACGGTGGTTTATCCTATCGCTCCATATCTTGTATAAAAATTTGTATATTTTATTATTTGCTTTGAAAATAAAATCATTTCTTTTTTTTTTCTTTTCTATTTATTACAACTCCTGATACTGCAGACGTTAGTGATGAGGAGAAATTTGAAATCTTGCTCGTAGGCAATTATTGGCCAAAGCTGAAGTGCGATGTCAAGTACCTTCAAATGAAGGAGTTTTAGAAACTTTAGAAGGCATACCGTTTATTTCTAATGAAGAGGTGAATAACCCAAAACTTTTTCTGGTAAGCCACTTAGAAAAAGAGCTAAGACTTCCATCAAAAGACAGTGGAAACAAAAAGATATTGCAATTAAAACTGAGAAAGAGTGGAGTACACCGGAGTTGCTTTTTTTTTGGATAAAGATAATCCATTGCAGTGTTTCGAAATGAAGTTTCGTGTTATCACTGAAGAAATAAAGAGCTTTCAGGTACTTTACTCTACCTTAGATTGTATTGGGTTCAGAGTGTTGATACACATCAGCCAGGAGTAGCATCATGTATGAGTCGTAACCGATTTGAAGAACTTCTATGCTATTTTCATGCTTGTGATAATAGCAACCTTCCTATTGACGGCAAGTTTGCAAAAGTAAGACCGTTCTGGGACATATTGAATGAACGATGGCTGAAGTATTTCCCCGTTAAAAATATCTATCCTTATTTTGGAAAACACGGAGCTAACCTTTCACTTTGGATATAAAATCTGGTCATTTTGTACACGCTTAGGTTATCTTATATATGGGCCTCTAAAACGGGAAACACAAACCCAGCTTTAGGTGTCAGAGGTTCAGTTCTAACAAATCTAAATTCTATACTTCCGGATGGAGAACATTATAGCTTTTATGTGGATAACTTTTTATTTATTTTCATACAAAATCCGTGGGCATATTATCCCACTGCCCCATTTAAGGTGCGCTTTCAAAAAAATTCAAAAAATTATTTTTTTTTTAAATTTCTCCTGTTTATAATTTGCTGACAAAATTTAACAAAATGTTGTTATTTTAATGTCTTTAGGACAATATGGGCTAAGTAAACTGAATTTCTTTTAATTGCAAAATAAAATCTACAGGCAGTTAAAAAAACAAAATGAACCTTAAACTTTAAATTTAAGTAAGATTAAAATTTTGCTATTATGTCTTCAACTATGACTTTTGATGTTTATATAAAAGATAAGATAAGATTCACCGCTCTTCAGTTTAGCTGCCTGATATTATTCAAAAGTTTAATTGATTGGTATCGGAGAAATCATGTGGATATGATAGAAAAATGTAAAGCGTGATTTCGAGGTTCCTTACTTAAAAAAAAACACAGATAATTTAAATTTCATGGGGGGTTTATTATCATTCAAAGATTATAATTATCCAATGTTGGCCGTTGCTACGTCGCCGATGGTCTATCCGTTGAGTTCAATTTTCGATGACCCGCTCGAGCATTTCGACTGGTAACTGGCGAATGACACGCGTAATGTTTTCCGTCAAGGCCTGAATCGAAACGGCTTTGTCCGCAGAAACTTTATACTTTACATATTCCTATAGGAAAAAGTCTTACGGTGTGACATCGCACGATCTTGGTGGGCAATCGACCGGCCCAAAACGTGATATTATGTGCTTACCGAAGTGTTCTCTCAATAAATCCATTGATTGAGGAGATGTAGGAGAAGTGGCGCCGTCTTGCTGAAACCAAATGTCGCCGAGATCACGAGCTTCATTTTCAGGCATCAAATAGTCGGTTATCATGGTACGATAACGGTCGCCATTGACGGTTACGTTCGCACCGGCATCATTTTTAAAG
Organism: Bellardia bayeri; assembly: GCA_950370525.1. Lineage (NCBI taxonomy): Eukaryota > Metazoa > Arthropoda > Insecta > Diptera > Calliphoridae > Bellardia > Bellardia bayeri. Next base: position 76,793,921 of record OX493267.1, read on the forward strand.
AAATATGGACCGATGATTCCACGTCTTCACAAAGTGCTGGACGTGGTCTATTCGGTCGAATATTATCCATAAATGGTGATCGTGTTGCGAATAGTACGCTCAGTAGGCCGATTATGTTGACCATAAGTTAAGCGAAGTGCACGAAACACAGTTCTTACAGAACGTGAATTTTCGTAATAAAGTTGAACGATTTGTAAACGTTGTTCAGGCGTATGTCTTTCCATTATGAACGTGTTAGTCTGTCAAAAAAAAATGCTATTGAAAAAAGTATCTCTACTTGAATCACCCTATATGAACGTTCCTAATTGTCTGGTTCTCGTCCTGGCATTCCTGGAACAAGATTTATGGGCAAATATTGATGTTGTATATACCTGTCAAAAACTTTATTTCAGCTTGGCACTCAGTATATATTCTTCCCGACATTCTGTTATATCTGAGGCAATTAGCCGCTCTTTTTATAGCCGATATTTTAGACTGAAGAATAATACAACCATTTGAAAGCCTGAGAGACATCCTAGCAATTAAATTCAAAAATATTTTTTTATTACTTTCATCGTCATTAAAGTCTTTCAAAGACCTGAGGTATTTGGCGTCAAAACCAACAAAAAAATATATGTATGTATATAGAAACAATACAGGATTTTTTTACCTTTTTCCTGTACGTGATTTCTTTTTTATTTGTTGTTTTACTTTGCCTTCAATTACAATTAAATTGAATTGAATTTTCCATTTAATTTAAACTTGATTCAATCAAGCTGAAATTTTGCAATACTTTAACAGACAAAGACATATAAACACATGGAAATTTGTACATATGAAAATTATATGTAAAGTATTCCTTACCCTGCTGTTTTGGTGATGAAAATTATAAGTTTTAGATGTATTGCTATTTATTTTTGTTAGGGAGTCCCAGAGGTCTATTCAGTTAAATATCAAGTCCAACAATGTCCAATAGCCAAAAATGTCTTGTGTGGACAACTCTTGGCGATATTCTGTTCTTGTTGGAATAACAATGTCGGAAGATATGTTTCAGATGTAGGTTGGTGGGTTAAATGAAAAGGTGGACGTATAGTAAAGAGCTGCAGGGCATGGACATGTACTACTTATGTTAATTTGTATCTTTAGAAATTTCATGAAGCTGGAATAGTTGAATAGATGGATTTTTAAATATAAACACATTAAATGGCAATTTAGATGCCTGTAATAATCTTCTGTTTCTTCTCCTAATGTTTTCTTTTGCGGCAGTGTGTGTGTTTGCCTAATTTACAAACGAATGCTGTTGGAGTTTCAAATTTATTATTAAATTGTTTGTACTATTAATATTTACTTTAAATATTTATATTTCTTTATTCCTTTCCTCTTTTTATGATAACTATAAATGTTTATCAAAGCATAAGGAGCTAGGTATTTGCTCAGGTTCATTATGTTTGTAACACTTGGAAATGTTAGGCATAGATTGCATAAAATGAGAGCTACACCCAACAAAAACAAGGAAGAGTTTATATTCGGCTGTGCCGAATCTTATATACCCGCCACTAAATCACTTATTGTGAAGATTGATAAGAGATTTATGCGCATTTAAGTGATTTCCGGAAGTAGCCTTTATATGGGGGCTACTGTCAAATATGGACCGTATGACGAATTATCTTATTAACTATTTGTGTCGAATTTAAATTTGCTGCTGATGCTAATAACAGATTTATGCATATTTAAGAGATTTCTAGAAGTGGACTTTATATGGGGACTACGGTCAAATATAGACCGATCATCATGCGATGTACGATTTTTATATACATATGTATGAACTATTTGTGTTGAATTTAAACTTGATAGTGGTTTTTATAAAGGAATTATACCCATTTAAGTGATTTTCGAAACTGGACTTTATATGGCGGCTACGGTCAAATATGGATCGATCATCATGAAATTTGGTACGATGATTTCAATATATATTTTTATTATGCTTGTCGAATTTCAACTTGATAGTCAGTTTTAAAAAAGATTTATGTTCATTTAAGTGCTTTTCGGAAATGGTCTTTGTATGGGGCTATGGTCAAAATTATGGACCGATGCAAACAAAATATTGTTTTAAGATTTCACTTTGCATAAATTTTATTTAGATACGGCTTTTCTATAGACATTTAGTTATGGGGACTGTTAGAAATTGTGGACCGATTTTAAAAATTTTCAACATGACTTGTCCTTCTATAATAAGAAAAAATTGTGCAAAATTTCATGATATTAGCTGCATTATATTTGCAGAAAACCGTAAAAAATATTTGAAAAATATCGAGGTAGTCTGAAACTTTGATCTATAATTTTGATCCTACTGGGCCGATTTTGCTCATTTGAAATACTAAACATTTGATGGATCAAAGAATGTTTGGTAAAAATTTCATTGTTCTATGTATTTTTTTCGAAGCCCTATCTTGCCATACAACAGACGGACATGGCTAAACCGTCTTAGAATCTTATAAGAACCCAGAATAAAATATAATATCTACGACCATTATTTCGATGTATATATTACAAACGGAATCACAAACGCAATATACCTCCCTTTCTTTTGGTGGTAAGTATAAAAACTTTTCTTATCAAGTAAACAGTTAAACTGCTAAATTCTGGCATTTGATTACTTATACAAGTTTAGTTGTACTAAATCTAACAACTGCTTATAAATATATTGTCATAAATGTCATTATTTTAATAACACTAAAACTAGTTACAAGTAATGACTTAAATATCAGTTAGGTAATAAATAAGCCGTTGTCAGTAAAAATAGAATATGCTCAGGCAAATTACTATAAAATAGGTAGTTTTATACTACTTAACAAATAAACCATTACGCGACTACTTCTAAGTAATGCCGATGGTATGTTGTAGTAATTGAAAATTAAGTTATTGAACTCATTACCAAGTTTTTTCTGCGCGTTTTTAAAGATATGTATTTAAGAATGCCAATTTGGCTCATACCTTTTTTCAATTTTATAGTTCTGATGCGTTAAGGTTGAATCCACCTTCCCATTTCTTCCAAACAAAAATTTTGTCCGCAGAAAAATTTTTTTACTGAGAGTTTTTTTGCAGCACGATTCATCCATTTTGAACGATTTTTTTTAGAAAATCAAAGCTGGCATATGTGTAATCTATTAGTTTTACAAGTGGTAATATGGCGGCCATTGATTTATTTGACTTTGGGTTTTAAGTGTCAAAAAACAAATATTAAATTACATATTTTAAAATATTGTGTATTCACAATGAATGAAAAAAGAAAGTTGCTTTTGCTGATGGAAAGACAAATGTAACCTATTGGCAACTCAGTTCATTTTTGTCTAGACAAAATATAAAATTAAACCACTTCAAGCTGAGAGTTGTTCGTAAAAAATATTTTCTCCCTCTCAAAAAGCGAAACTTCAAACATTATATGAAAAAAACTTTGTCCAAACAAATATTTTGTTCAGAACAAATGGGTGAATCCACCTTTATTATTCTATATTTTGTATTAAACCGATCAACAGTTAGTAAGTTAAAACGTTACGGATTTTTAATTTTCTTCTAAAGTTAAGAGTCGAATTGAAGAATAGGAAGCGCTACGATTGTAGTGAAAATTAAGGAATAGAATGAGCCACAAGTAAAGTAAAAGTTGAAGAATGGAAGGAGCCATGATAAAGGGAAAAATTGAAGAATAGAAAGAGCCTTGATTGAAGAAAAAATTGGAGAATAGGAAGCGCTACAATTGAAGTGAAAATGAAGAATGAAGGAATAGAATGAGCCACGATAGAAATAAAAATTGAAGAATAGAACGCGCCACGATTGTAGTGAAAACTTAAGAATAGAACGATGGTTGGAGTAAAAATTTAAGAATAGATAGCGCCACGATTGTAGTAAAAATTGAAAAAGAGCCACGATAGAAGCAAAAATTGACGAATAAAAAGCGCCACGATTGTAGTAAGGATTAGGGCATAGAAAGAGCCACGATAAAAGTAAAAATTGAGGAACAGAAAGAGCCAAATTTTAAGTAATATAATTGAATATTATCTATCAATCTTACAAAAAATCCTAGAGCACTTTAGCCTACCCTGAGAAAAAATATTGTTCTACATTATGGTCACTGTAACTATGTTAATATGATTATAGATTAAACATATTCTCAGAGTAACATACATATTTTGTGAATTGTGACTTTAAAATATTATGATTGCCGCAATATGGAGTGATTATGATTATCGAAAATATCGAAATTTTTATAAAATTTGACATAATACATTTTCATCCTAATGAAACAATATAGACAACACTCATTCAATATTTGAAATTTAGAAAAGAAAGTTTCGGTTTTTTTTTAGAAAAAACCTGCTCAATTTGTTCTTAATTTCGGGGGCTTTAAATTTATCGAAAACTGAACTCTCTGAATCCTTGTTAAGTGATAAATGAAACATGTAACGTTTATGCCGAATAAGGAATTTATTTCAAGAAAATTTAGTATGCGCAAAAACAAAAATATATGTAACACAAAAATAACAAGAGATAAAAACGTAAAATTATCTGTTTTAATATTAACGATACAGTTCATTAGATATTCTTTTTTTTGTGTTGTGTGTGTGTAAATTGTGTGAACAGTAATAAAAAGGACACTCTTAAAAACAACAACAGTTCATTAAATTGATAAAGCACTTGTTCAATGAAAACTATACAGAACAATTATAATTTGTAATTTGTTTTAAATTTGTGTCCCACTGTTGATTTTTGCCATGTTTTTTTTGTTGCTTCATCTTTACTGTTTAATATGTTGCTTTAATTAATTGTTGAGTAAACAGTGGCAACAGACTGAAATTAAAAGGAACAAAGAAATCATTTGTCTGTCTGTCTGTCTCAGTTGGCCATCAATAGAGAGAAATTCCATTCAGTCAGGCTGCCATTGATTAGCCCAGCACAGTCAGCGAACAAAGACAACAAAGAAAGCAAAAAATCAGAAATTATAATCCAAATTAAAAAAAAGCAAAAAAAAAATAATCTCGCTCTCTTGATTCCTTTGGTCATTTATTTAGAAGTATGTCAACCATGTTATGGGGGCACTGTACCCATTTGGTAACCAGAGTTTATGGGATTAGTAGTTTGCTTCGATTGGTTTATTTTAGATTGTTCAAAGATTTGAAAAGCACTTTTGATTACACTTATCAAAAAGAGTATTGTATATATTTATTCATTAAATTAAAAATCATTAGAATATATTTTAATTATTTGAAGTAAGGAGATATTTTTGAAAGAGGAATAAGTGATGAATTTTTGATAGGGATGTGAAGTTAGTTAGATTAACAAATGTAAAATCTGCAGGATTCTTTAACAAATCTTCACAAATAGAAAATATCAAGTTATGATGGTTATAATAAAAATGTTGGCATGAAGTATAGGTTGCATAAAACTAAAAAAATCGGGGATTTGTAGTAATTTTAAGCTTTGTTAGAAACTTTTGTAGAATATACATTTATTTAAAGTAATGGCCATTATTTCATCATCTCTCTGGCAACATAAAAATTATGTGCCAAAAGAACTGCCTATATTTTGAGGCTAAGAAACTCATGTGAACTGGTGTCATGTGAAGCGTATTCCAGAGAAAGCATTAGGTCTGGACTAAAAGGTGGGTGTGGCAAAACTTAGCAACCACTTCTTTCTAAACAGGTTTTCAACAGGTACTACGACATATGCCCGAGCGTGATCATAATGTAATATGACGCTTTTCCTAGTCATGGTCTGGCCAGATTCCAGCATCCTATATTAGATAGAAACCTTTTGGACCCACAAAATACAGAGAATTACCTGTGTTTGATGGGTGATTGTTTATTTGTATGCATATACGATCTGTTACGCTTCGGGTTCTCATTATAAAATCACTTTTGTGCGCAAGTAAAAAGCTGCCTTTGTAATGATTTCATTACAAACATAATTTTAATATAAAATATAAACGAAACCAATTTTCCAAGTACAGTCGGGCCTCGATTATCCGTGATGGACGGGACCAGACGCATTACGGATAATCGATTTTCACGGTTAATCGAATTACAATTTTGATTATACAGTTTTTAAATATTTTTATTATTTAACATTGCTGTATTTATATTAAAACAAATTATGTAATTCTTCTTAAAACTTTGTAATTTTGAGCTAGAATTTTAAAAAACACATTATTTTTGAATGCTACGTTAATTATTTTGACTTTATCCTCTATATTTAAAATGTTTCTTTGTCTTTTTACCACTGGTAACGATGCCATACTAAATATATTTACATAGATCTAATCACCCGTACTTCCCAAATTTCAAAATTAAACTAATCACTTTAAAATGCTTCCGACTAATCGTATGCAAACAAGGGAATTCCCCGTTTTCATGTTTATTATATTGTACTTATGAATTTGAAGTTATAAAAAAAATTTGAAAACAAAAAAGAATAGACTGATATTTTTCCATCACGGTTAATCGGGGTTACCGGTTAACCGAATCACGGATAATCGAGACCCGACTGTATGTGGAATTATATTAAATTAATAAATAATAATAAATTAACACACTTTTCTTTATAAAAATTTCAACTTTAGGCCAAATGTTTAAAAATTCCAATGCTGGTATAAAAAACGGAAAACCTTAACGTATTTTACCGGGACCCTATATCACAAAACAACTTATTAACTTTTCACTTTGCACTTATCAAATTGGATTTTTTTTTTTGGCAAAGTGATCAATGTTTCTGACCTACAACATTCTTTGCAAATTACACAAATTGCACTAAGTAAAGTTTATAGTAATGCAACGTAAAATCCAAAAATTTATAAAATGGAGTTAATCTATTTGGCAAATTAGTCTTACATACGAGTGTAGTATATAAAATATAACAACTATTAGGCATATAAGCCATATTGTAAACATTAATGCATACATTTTCAATTAATTTGTTTTATTTGTTTAACAAATATTCTGAAGTTCATTATGGCATAGAAAACCTTTGGTTGTTACAAAAATCTTTGAAATCACAAACCTAACTCCTGTCTCTATTACTTAAATATTTACTTAAGCAAACAATTTAAATCATTTCATATGCATACATATGATAAGGCAAATATTTGCTGAATTTTACCCAACTATTTGTATAAGTAGATAAATTAGATATTTATTAACATAAACTTTCAATGAACGAGTATTACTAGGAAATTAAATCCAAATTGCCCAAATACAATTTAATATAATAAATACACATCTATAAGCAGTTTTCAAAGGACTATAAGTGTAATATTTAAAATGTTTCCTTATAAAACTTTAATAACTAATCAATTAAAGGGCCCGCCAAATAACTTTTTTTTTTGAAAATGCTAAAACTATTGAATATTTTCTCAAATTTCTTTTTTTATTTGAAAGTACAATCCTTCTGGTTAATAATGGAAAAAAATTTCATTCAAATGGCTGACTCGGCTGGTCATGCAGTAGCCTACACGATCGGTCCAATTTTTAAGCACATTATCGATTGTGTGCAGCTGTATTTCACAAATGGCTTCACGAATATTGTCCTTTAAAGCGTCAATTGTCTCTGGCTTGTCGGCGTAACACTTATCTTCGACGGCACCCCACAAATAATAGTCCAACGGTGTCAAATCGCAGCTCCGAGATGGCCAAACGACATCAGCTCTGCGCCTGATAATGCGATCTTCAAAAACAGGGCGCAAAACATCGAGTGTAGCTTCGGCTATGTGGCACGTAGCGCCGTCCTGCTTAAAACAAATGTTGCCAATATCCTCCTCTTCAATTTTTGTGAACAAAACTTTGTTCAACATGGGCCGATAACGATCACCATTGACTGTAACGGCCACTACTTGTTCATTTTCGAAGAAAAATGGCCCAATTATGCCTCTGGACCAAAATTCGTGCATCAGCTTTTCAATGTATGCGTGTGGGTTTTCTGTGCCCCAAATGCGACAATTTTGCTTCATCTGAAAAGATGATTTTTTTTTTTTTTGGCAAAATCGGCATCTTCTGCAAGTCGATCGCAGGCCCACTTAGCAAAGCGAAAACGCATTGAATGGTCAGTTGGCTTCAACTCCTGAACCAATTGGACTTTGTATGGCGTCATACCAAGGTCTTTATGCAAAATTCGTCTCAATGGTGTCTCCAAAATGTTCAATTGTTGATAACAATGGTGAATTGATGTTGATGGCGCTTCACGCACACTTTCTGCCACAGCAGCAATATTCTCTGGTGGGTGTAATATAACATTTGAAAATGGAGAAAAATACCAATAAACTTGTACAAGATAAAGTACTTGCTTGTACTCTTGTTACGTTTTAATTGATTTATACAATAAAAATAAAATACAAACACAAGTAATACAAATAAATAAAAATAATAAAATAAATAAATAAATTTATTCAAGTTCATTTTCTATGTGCACTACAAAATAATAAATTGATTTTATTATATTGTTGCTTGATGGATGTATAGATAATTGAATTGAATTGAATTTAAAATTTAAAAACAAATAAACGACCTTGTCTTGTCAGTTTCAGAATGGTAACAAAAACAGCAATATATTTTTATTCCATAGAACTTGCCTGAATTATGGTAAGGTGAATCAAAAAGTTGTGGTTATACTAGTGAGTTCAAATTGTTATAAAATGAACTCAGGGTGCAGCTGGTTGGTAAAGGATATTTCATTTTCTAAACAAAAATATGAAATATGAATTCTTTATGTTTGTAGAAATTGTTAAGAAAAAAGTTGAAAATATTTACCTTTGCTTCTAATTCCGACTACTGTGAACAGTGTTCGGCACTCTTAGCCACCAGGGGCTGAGCATGATGTTGTCTTTAACTGTAAAGAACGCATATATCAGCGGAGATCAATCAATATATTATCATAAAAGAAAAGAAAACTGCATAACAGGTTAATGTTCTCTTTGTGCCGACCACTGAACAGGGCGGAAGAATAAACATTTTTTTTTGGAAATTTATCTGGCATTTCCAAACGGCTGGTCCGATCAAACTAGAAACTGTACAATAGGTTATTTTAATACATATTCCATGTTCTCTTTGTGCCGACCACTGAACAGGGCGCCAGAATAAACATTTTTTTTTTGGAAATTTATCTGACATTTCCACACGGCTGGTCCGATCAAACTAGAAACTGTACAATAGGTTATTTTAATACATATTCCATGTTCTCTTTGTGCCGACCACTGAACAGGGCGGCAGAGTAAACGTTTTTTTTTTGTAAATTTATCTGGCATTTCCAAACGGTTGGTCCGATCAATAGAAAATCTTATGTGGTCATAGCCAAAGAGTATTCGAGTTTAAGTTTGGAAGACGGATTCCATAAACACTTCACGAGCAAATTTGTGGTGGCTTATAATAGGGCACCTATGTAATTCATTTAAACGAAGGCTTTAAAAAACTTGTTTGCGTTAGCTATTTATCTCTTATGGTTTTTGAATTATACCTATTTGAAAATTGAAATATTTTGCCAAATACTGGTCTGGTGTTTTTTTAAAACGGGCAGAGTTTTGGTTGATTTTCCTTAAATTTAATTTTTCGGTTAAACAATTTCCTATAGACACAAACTATATCAAACCAGTATCTTTTCTAGATACAAAAATTAAAAACTTTCAATTAGAAAGTTGAAAATCAAATGATTTGTGCAAAAATTAACCCTAATTCTTTTTTTTTTTTGTTATAAAAAAAAAACTTTTTTTTTAGAATATACAGTAAAGGACTTAAGTTTTCATACATCCCCAAAATTTCATATATTCGCTATTCTAAAGAAAAATCCTAGAATTTCAGCGACGAAACGAATTGAAATTTCTATGGATAAAAAAGTTCATCAAACACTATTACGTGATCAAGGGTATGCAAGCCGAATACCCCGCAGAAAACCCTTGATATCTGAAAATAATCGAATACCTCGGCTCGAATATGCAAAAACAAATTTAAATAAAGACACTGATTTTTGGAAATTAGTTTCATTTACTGTTTATTCGTATACTAATTAAAATAGAATTGAATGTTATTATTTAAAATTGTTTTTCTGATACTCTTTAATTAACGAAAATATGTAATTTTGGGTATGTATGAAGACTTACATAAGTCCCTAACTGTATAACAAATTTATATTTTTTAAGGTTTCGTTACAGAGATAATTTTAATATAAAAAACATAACCAATTTGCCAAATATGTTGCCCCTATGTCTTTCTTAAATGAATTAATTTTTTATTAAAATTTCAACTTAGGGCAACGTTCTATCAACAATGTTTAAAACTTTGAAAGCTGGCATTAAAAATCGGAAAACAGTTTTAAGAACCTTCATGTATATCGTAGCACAAAACAACTTTCACTTTGCACTTATTAAATTGCATTTATTGGCAAAGTGATAATTGCTTTTGTTCTACAACATTCTTTGCAAATTTCACGTTGCACTAACTTGTATATATTTATTTGTATATATTTATAAAATATTAAAGTTTACATTTCATTTAATTTAGACAGGGGAAGTTTTCTTTAAGAATACTTAAATCATCGTCAATTATGCGCCGTATTTTTTCAACGATGGAAGTCTCTTCAGCAGAGTAACCATACCTTAAGTAATTTCTCAGTCAGTTTAAAAAATCTACCAATTTAATTCTTCTCAACTAATGAAATTTTTTAAACACTTTTGTACAAACTTTTGAATTTTTCAATGAAATTTAAATCATTGTAACAATCGATAATACTCTAATACCACTGTTACCAAAAAAAAAAAAATAGTTCGTAATGAAAAACCTTATATTTTTAAACAAATAACAATTTAATGATTTCAGTTTCAAATCTTTTTACAAAAAGTTGCAATTAAAATCATATTTTGCTAAGAACTTGTATTTAACTCTTATAATATAATCGCCCATGGGCGATTTGTTTAACCACAATCAGTTGGTCAAATATATAAAACAACATTTATGAATAAGAAAAGCAAAATACCAAGGATGTACACTTACAGCAGAGACTATACGTAAGGACACTTGTAGCTACACATGTAAATGACAAAAGGAACAAAAAACAAGTAAGAAAGTATAGTCGGTCAAGCCCGACCATATACACCCAGTATATGTATAAAACAGTTTTTCAAAAACGAGCGCTATATGGGAGATATTACTTATTATGGACCGATTATCCAAAAATATAATTCCATGATTTCTGTGAATATAAATATTATATGTGTTAAACTTTATCTCGATATAAATACTTTTAACAGATTTATGGAGGTTAAAGTGAATTACGTAGAGGGTCTTATATGGAAGTTTCGACTAATTACGGACCGACCATTATAAAATTAGGTGTCATCATTTCTGTATATATGAAACTTATTTGTGTTGAATTTTATTTGGATACCGACAAATTTTAAGTGGGTTACGCTCTTTAAAGTGATTTTCGGAAGTGGGCCTTATATGGAGGCTACGACTAATTATGGACCGATCTTGACAGAATTTGTAGATGTGATTTAGCTTCATTTATTACTCATTTGTGATTAAATCTGTTTGCTTACTTTTATAATTCAAACATTTATGATCGCTAAATTCCTATTTCGGGAGGACATTTGTATGGGGCCAAGTGAAATAATGGACCGATTTCCACCAGTTTCAATCCCATCAGTCCTTGGGCCGAAAAAATATCACGTACCAAATTTTATTAAAATATCTTCAAAATTGCGACTTGTACTCTGCGCACAAGCTTTACATGGATAGCCAGCCAGCCAGCCAGCCAGCCAGATAGACGGACGGACGGACATAGTTAAATCGACTCAGAAAGTGATTCTGAGTCGATCGGTATACTTTAAGGTGGGTGTTGGACCAGTATTTCTAGGCGTTACAAACATCAGCACAAATCCAATATACCCTCCCCACTATGGTGGTGTAGGGTATAAAAACACATTTAACAATAATATAATAATAAGTGGCCATGGTTTTAAGAAGTGAAATTAAAAATAAATAAAAATTGATTGCTGTTTAATGCTTGAACTCAAATGATAATTGCCAACAAATTTTCCACATAATTTTATTTAACACATTAATTACTATACTTTACATATGTACTCGTATATATTTTAAATGTTCATAGAAAATTCTGTATAATTTTGTATATATAAGTGCGAATATTGAATCATTTTTGCATATTTTTTTTTCCAATTTATATTAAATATACTTGTACAAAAAGTATGAACTTAATTACATACATACATAGCTTTTTAAGCTGCCTTGATAGTTAATAATAATTTTTCGTGAGTTACAATTTTCCCCAAGTATTTGTTTGCAGTTTATAATCAATGGCAAGAAATATTTGCCAGCTTTGCTTCTGTTGTTTATTTTAACTTAATAATGGGTGATACATTTAGACCTTTTTTTTTAAAGATACGTAATTCACAAGTGAAGAAGCTAAAGCGTAGTTACGGCTGGCCAATATTTGAATGATATTAGTTTTAAAAGTTAAATGTCAAAGTTTGTTCTTTTGGGCCAATTATAAAGATTTCTGCAGCCATATGTTTTATGTAAGTGTTTTATTTGAAATTCAAAACAAAAGTTCTAAATCAATCACCCTCTACCCATAGTTTATTTTTATACCCTACACCACCATAGTGGGGAGGATATATTGGATTTGTGCTGATGTTTGTAACGCCCAGAAATATTGGTCCAACACCCACCTTAAAGTATACCGATGGACTCAGAATCACTTTTTGAGTCGATTTAACGACATCCGTTCGTCCGTCCGTCTGGCTGGCTGTCCATGTAAAGCTTGTGCGCAAAGTACAGGTCGCAATTTTGAAGAAATTTCGATAAAATTTGTTACGTGATATTTTTCGGCCCAAAGATGGACGGGATTGAACCTGGTGGAAATCGGTCCATTATTTCACCTGGTCCCCATACAAATATCCTCCCGAAATTAGGGTTTACCGATCATAAATGTTTGAATTATGCAGGGAACCAAAAAAATTTCATCACAAATAAGTGGTAAATGAAGCTAAATCACATTTTTTGCAGATCGGTGCATAATTAGTCGTAGCTCCCTTATTATGCCCACTTTCGAAATTCACTTTAACGATCATAAATTTCTTAAAAATGTTGGTATTCAAATAAAATTGTTACAAATAAATTTCTTATATACAGAAATAATGACACCTAATTTTATAATGGTCAGTCCATAATTAGTGGAAACTCCCATTTAAACCCTCTCCGTAATTCAATTTAAGCTCCATAAATCTTTTAAAAGTATCTATATGTGACAGTTCAAAGCGGGAACCTTTCTCGGAAACATTTTACACGCACACTTTTTCTGTAAACTGAGGAGTAATTTTCTTACATGACAGCGACTACTTGCAAAAAAAATTTACACACACAGTTTTGTGAGAAAAACAGCTGTTTGTTTCAATTTATGGCATTTCTTTTTGATATTACACATTTTAATTGAAAAGTTTTTCAACGCAGTTGTTACAGAACATGGACACAGACCAAGGTTTGTTAAAATTGTAAAATTTTAATTTTGAAGTTTGTATGATTTGAAACCTATATGTGACAAATAGCTCACGCGAAAAAAAGTTCTACAACAAGCACCCTCTACATTTATTGGTTTTAATGTTAAGCTATATACAAATATTAATGAATGTACTCGTATATGTATGTATATTTGAATGGGTAGGTGTTAGCGATTGTTTAACACCTGTGCGCTTTTGTGCCAAAAATTGTTTGTGCAATTTAAATGTGGCTGCATTTAGAAGTATATTCTGAAAGAAATTCATTCATCCATATTATTCGTAAAACAAATGTATAAGTTTTTCAAACTATAAAGTGGTGCAATTTATTCTCCTTTTGTTCAACCAGTATTCAAACCGTTCGGTTAAAAGTTAATTTTTCTAAAAGCTTATGTCCTCTTCTTTAATTGTTGGCTACAACTTTTTTCCATAGAATCGGTGCTTCTCTATATTTATTCAGAAATTCGAAAAAATATATAATTAAATATTACTCATACCACCCGTGGTCAATATGAAAACTAAATATTATTTTTTCATGAAAAAAAACCTTATTTTTGTTGAAAAAACATTCGGTTTTAATGAATATTGAAATAATGTATCAATGTTTTTATATTTTTTCACAATATCTTACATTTTCTTGGGTGTACAATTGGAAATAAGTTAAAGCGACACATGAACTTCTAAACGTATGAGTAATATTAATACTTATCTAAGCAGAATAAAACTGCAACAAAACAGAAAATCTTTGATTCTTGATTTCATAAAATTAATTACTTGGTGTGCGTATTTCATATAACATGCTAATTAGAATTGGCTGTCAAATTAAATTTAAAAACAGTAAGAACTTAAACGACATATTGTTTAAGCCCGAACAGTTTTTCAAAAGTTGAAATTTTGATAAAAAATGGATCAAATTCGGAGGCGTGTGCAGGCAACATATTTGGAAAATTGAGCATGTTTTATTAAATTAAAATTATCTGTGTAAATATAGCTTTCAGGAAAATATAAATTTGTAAACAAAAAAAATATATATATTATTTTCTCAACTTTCAAATCTTTTATTTTTAGACCTAGATACTGCTTTGAAATATTTTGTGTGTAATGCAAACTTTAATTGTTTAATTATTAAAACAAATTTAAGGGAAATCGCTTAAAAATTCCGTCGGATATTTAAAAAAACCAGACCAAGGTTTGTCAAAATATTGAAATTTAAATTTTCAAATGCGTATAACTCGAAAACTATGAATGATAAATAGCTAACGGAAGCATGCTTTTTTAAAGATCTAGGGGAGAACTTTCATAAAATATAAAAAACTTAGAAATTCAATGAAATATTAATGGCATGTGTTTAAATAAATTACATGTTAAAGGTGCCCTATTATGAGCCGCCACTGCTCCGCGTCTAAAGTGTTTGTGGGGTCTTTCTTCAAAACTGTGTCAAAATTTACCTCGAGCATTCCAGTGGTTTAGAAATGCTAGAATAATTTCTAAATATTTCGATTCTGCACACTGTTCAGGGCACCATACAGTGACCAGAAATCTGTCTCGTACAGCTGTAAACCGGCTGAGCCGATAATTTGTAAAGCCCACGGTTTTTTTTAATATAAGTTGCTGATAATTTCATTACATTTGCGGAATTTCAGGTATTTTTCTTGGACAATCTTTAGAGTTAGCCTCTGCCGTCGTCAAATTTGGCCAGAGCTGGTCTCTAACAGCGACACGTTCAGCATACCAAGGCTTCTCAATAATTGCTTTTGAATTTTCAGTATTTGCAAATGCGGCAATATGACTTGTTGATGTAACTAGACCATGGTGCAACTATACAAGGTGAGTGCAAATCGACAACAAATACAACACAAAACAGAAACAACAGGCATTTTGTTTGTGTAAAATAATTTACTACTGTCAGAAACACTTGAAAAAGTATTTTATTTTGACATACATAAGTAAATTGTAAACAAAGTCAGTCAGCTGGGCTACTGCACTCACCTTTTATAGTTGCACCATCAACCAGACAAATCAAAATGGGCTTCAGCTGAAAAAATTATTTTTTTATAAAAACCTGAAAGGGGTTCTTCTTTAAAAAAATTTTAAATATTTTTTTGAGCGAAATTGAATGTATTGTAACAATTTCTTAAAGCTTCTACAAGTAAATTGTCAACAAGTAAAATATCAAAATGTTCATGTTATTTCTATATGTCACTAATGAAAAACAAAGTTCTTGTTGAAACCCCCTAGTTAGTGTCACAAGAAAAACAAATTTTCAAATGTATATTGGACAAAGCCTTGCAGTTTTACTGCTTTTCTTCGTATATACGAGTATTTTTTTTTATCGAGTATCGAACAGATCCTAGTATTTTATTTGGCAGTGTTTAAGGCCCTGATGCATTTATGAAGCCGATAAGTGTTGTGAATCGTAATCGCAGTTTACAACATACAACATCAAAATACTTAGTGTTGTGAACGGTAATCGGGGCCTAAATTTTTTAAAAATTTCTTGCCTTTAGAGAGGGATGTACAAACTGAAAGAAAAATAAAGAAAGTTTAAACATAAATTAATTTCGCATAAAGTTATAAGAAATAATAATATATAAACATAAAATTTGTTCCTTTTCTGCAGTCCCTTGTTAAACTAACCTCGCATATTATTTGCTAACAACATGTTAATTTTCTTGTATAGGTAGTTATATAAAATGAAGACAATAGCAGCACAATCAGCGCTGGGGAATATCGTATGTATACGATATTCAAACATGCGAATATAAACAACCTCTTCAATTAAATGCAGTCAGTCACAGAGTTTGTAATAAAACCACAAATAAACCCAGCAGTTCTGCACTGACTACGAATAAAGTCTAAGTATCCTTTTTAGTCTTTAATTTTCATGAACATCTAATGACTTGGCTGACTACAATTGATATAATATTTAAAGGCCATTTGACAAATATGTGCTATTTGTAATGCAATTGTTTACTATATATATCCTAGGTAATCTGGCTTGAAGCCAATTGTCACTTTTACATCTCTAATGGGCGAATTCACAGTCTTTAGTTAGCTAATGACAAAGGTTTAACTAATGATTCTTTATTCGCAATGCTTAGTTTGCCATAAGAATAACAATTAATAGTTAAACAATAGTTAGTATTTTAGTTTACCAATGGTTAACTAATGACTGAGAATTCGGCCATAAGTGTCCTTTTGTAATCCAGAGTTTTGTCTTTGTGAGTTGAGTTTAAGTTTGGGACACTTTGCCAGAACTACTGGGTACACATACAACATAAACACACACACACACGCTAATGTCGGTATTATAAATACTCGCCTACACACCACTCCCTGTATACAGGAGTGGAGCTAATAGAATGCGTGTGTTTGCGAATGTTACAGTGGTTTTACTACATATTTTATGCTTCTGTCAATAAAATTTACAACTTAATTAAGATGTTTGTTATTTTCGTTGTTTTGCTATTATTGTTATTTTGCATATTTATATTTAATGTTCTAGTTGTTGTTATTTCTACCAATTCTTCTGCAGTCTTACCTCAAGTTCTTTCCATGACTCTGCGTGTCATTTTAATGAGAATCCTAATTTTTCTTTTATGACTTTATTACTGTGACAAATCCAAACATACTCATACACATATTTATGAGCAGGCTGTAATTTATAAATGTTTAGATCAGTGGTTCCTAACTTGTTCTCCTGTCAAATAAAACCAAAAATCCTCTACAATCTACAAAATAAACATTATTCTGAAAAACCATGAACTTGTTCACTCGTGTCTCGTGTGGGCACATCTTGTCTATATTATGGCAGATAAACTGGTCAGAGAATACCGCAATACCGTTTGGGACCATTAAAAGCGATATCTTTAAACATTACTTTCAAAAGGCTGACTGGTGGTGCAACATGGATATACGATTTTCAAGTTTTTTGTGTAATACTATTCCCAAATTTTTAATAGGGCACCTTTGACATATTTCCAAAATCCAAGGCTTTTATACATATTTGTTGCAAGTTTTTTGATCTATGTTATTTATCTCATATTTCAAAATTTGGCCTAACATGGATTTTTTTAAACTATCGGGCGATTTTCTCCAAATTTATTTTGTTAGTTAAACAATAAAATTATCCATCAGAAACAAAATATTTCAAAGCAATATCTTTTCTAGCTTCAAAAATAAACAATTTTCCAAAAATATATATATATAATTTACTAGCTGACCCGGCAAAGGTTGCTTTGCCTTCAAATTTAATTTTTATTGGAAAGGTTTCATGCCAATCGGTCTATTATAATAAGAAAGGCTACCATTGCCATTTTTGAAATGGGCGTGGCATTGACTACTTCCACCAAAGATGTAAAGTATCCAGCTGACATGGCAGACGTTGTCCTGCATAATATTTCAAGCGATTAGGATATTAACCAAAGTATGAAATGAAAGCCAAATAATTTCATTATACATATACATAAAGAAGATTTTTAGGGGAGGTACCACGCGTCTTTATCAAATCCCGCCCATATTTACAGCAGCACTTAAAAAATGCACACCAAACCTACGTACTTAATTTTGTTCAAATACCGTTATCAGGAACAGAAATAATAGATTTTTAATTTGTGGTTTGTATGGGAGGTACCATGCCCTCTTTGTACAATCCCGCCCATATTTACAGCAGAAATTTTGTTCAAATATCGTGATCAGGAGCAGAAATAATAGATTTTTAGCTTGTAGTTTGTATGGGAGGTACCACTCCCCTTTGTCCAATTGGACCGAATTGTAAAATTTCAAAGTTGCAATTTAAAAAACGAAAAACAACTTTAAAAACTTTTTGTATTCCTTATTTATCCTTAAAGTATTTGCCAGCTGCCATAAAATTGTGAAAGTTTTTGGGCAAAATATTGAGAAATCCCATTTTTGGGATTTTCGTCTAATTTTTTGGGAATTGCGGGATTTCTTTTAAATATTTTTTGTTTTATTTAGTTAAAGTAATTTCCTATTTTACCCCAAATGTTTTAGGTCAATATCTCGATTAGATTTAAAAATGTAACATATTTTAAACATGAAAACTCTTGCAAAATTTCAGCATATTTGTACAAAAATTTGTCATAGAGAATGCGAACTTAATTTGAAGTAATTGCTATTTATTTTCGTTGTATATTTCACTCGCTCATTGTCAGAGAGACAATGATAACATTTTAGTTTTAAGCTATGTAGAGACGGTCGTCAGATATTACAACGTTGTCCGAAAAATGTTCAGAAAATGTCTAACAACCGTGTGAACTTAAAATTTTTGTTTTCCAACGTTGTAAGAAAAAGCATTTTCAGAACATTGCAATACGAAAATATTGTCAGACATCTAACAGTCATTTAAACACAAATTATTGTCATTGTTTTAAGACAATTGTCAAATACTTTTCATTGTCATATATACAAAGTTTATGCATCTGCCAATGGCAGCATTGTCATATAAATTATTTCTAAATGCAACTCTGCATATACATAAATAAACAAACAAGTGTGCATTTATAACATTTTGGAAAAACAATTTCGGTTGACAGATAAATTCATTGTATGACAATTGTGTGCCAATGAAATTGTTAGTTTTTTACAGTCGTCTGAACTGACAATTTAGCTTTTGCTAATAATTTTCAAAAATTGCAAAGTAACGATTTGACGATTTTTTTCATTGAAAGTGACGTTTTTCTTAATTATTAAAATTGTTTATCATTTATTTGTTTTATTAATGTTTTTATTACCAAATTCTGTCTTTTTTTTCGAGACAACAACTATTTTTCTCATTTAATATCATAAATATTAAGAAGAACATGACATATTTCAAAAACTAAACTAAGTAATAGTAGTGTTTTCTTAATTATAGACAATTGTTGCATTTAAGTATAATAAATGCAAATAATATTGAGTCAGGATAGTAGAAATTAATTATTTATCTGTAAACATAAAAAGCAATTTTAAATGCTGAATTCCATGAACTAAAATTTTTAGAGGAAAAAATTTCTGAATTTCAACGGGGAAATTCTACAAAAACTTTTACTATTTTAAGAAAACGTCGAAAGAATATTCAGAATTTAAATAAAACAAAAATACGGAATTCTTTGAATTTGGATGAATTGAATTCTTTACTCAAAATGTTATTTGCAACTTAATAAACTAAATTGTTTTGACTTTGTAATTTAACCTGAAAGAATAAAATACGCTAAATTCAGTGTTGTTTCACACTCTTTAGTTTTAGCTGACCAGTTTTTGTTCAATTCACTTGCCATTTCATTTACACACGTCAATTAAATTTTCGTACTTTTGCATGCAAATCAACATTCATGAAAGAAAAAGCAAAAACAAATAAGAAAATTTGCACCCCTTTTGTTCTCTTTTCCCTTCTCATCCAAAAATACTTGCCTTGACGAGTCAGAATTGAAAAGTGTGAAAGCGGACTAAGATATTATAAAACTATTACTCAAGTTGCGTTTAAAAGTACATTTTTTGTGATTTTTGTGAAGTTAAAATTTATGTTTTTTGATATAAATTGTACAAGAGACTATATAAACTTGAATTTTAATGTTTTCGTTTAAATAAAAATTTAAAAGTACTATTAGAAATTGTGATTTTTTATTTTTCTATTTTTTTTTTGACAATTTTTAAAATTCGAAATGACGATTTTTTTTTCTTTTTTATCTGGATTGTGACGATTTTTTCCGAAATTCATCTGGCAGCCCTGTATGTATGTATGTATGTACACATATATTTTATGAATGAGATTTAAATGAATTACATACATTTTTGAAGTTCAATATAATTAGTGACACATTATAAATCGTGTGTTTTGGAAATAAACTGCCGTATTCATAAAAAATAAAGTAGGTTTGAAGTGTGCTTTTAGACAAAATTTTCATACAAAATTTTCTTAAAGTGCATTTGAAGTCTACTTTAATTTTTTCGGAATAAGACTGGAAAAACATTATTTTAGGTGTAAAATAATCGAAATTGTTTGTTTTAAAGGAACTCTTTTGCTGAAATAAATCTTTAATTTTTGAAAACAGAAGGATATCTCGAGGATAATAGCAGTGCTCTACTGGTCACGGGGAGACTTGTAAGCACACGTACTTCCTTCAAAAAGCCACGGCTGCGTTTGTCTGGGTCGTGGGAAGGAAGAAACAGTTTTTAATCTTCTCTGTGAATGCATAAATTATTTTAATACTTTTATACCGAATCTAACAGAATCATTGGGTATCAGATGTTATCGAATATTTTAGTGCGACTGATTATTTATAGTGCCAACTACTAATGCTAACCAAGGGCCAAAAAGACAGTAACTAATGATCACGTTTATCTGCAAAATATCTTATTTTTTTAGTGATAATATAAAAGTCTATTTTCTCTGTAAATGGAGGCTCTAGGGCCAAAAGGACAAAATCGGTGATCACTTTTATTTTCAAAAATGCTTCTATTTTTTAGTGAAAACCCAAAAGTCTATTTTTCTCGGTACAAAGGACAAACATCGTCGATAACTTTTCTTTCCAAAAATTCTACTTTGAACGAATATAGAAAAGTCCATTTATCTCGGTAAAAAGAAGCCCTAGAGCCAAAAGGACAAATAGCTCTGATCTAGTTTTAACGGAATCAAATAATTCTATTTGAATGTTTGCACGTACTTAGCAAACACATAAACCAACAAATTATTTTCTTATATTGTGTTGTCTCGACTACAACACAACTTGCATTTATTTAAGATTAAGCCGCTAAGTGTTGTGAATCGTAATCGCAGTTTACATAAAGTAATCGCAGTTTAAAAAGTGTAACATATATGTAACATTTTTGCCAGAAAAGAAAACGCCATTAGTGTTGTAAATGGTAATCGGGGCCTATGTGTTTGCAATTGTGGCACTAATTTAACAGCTTCCACATGCCTGCATTTTTGATGTCATTAGGTTTTTCTTCACGCAGTTTTTTTATTTCTATATTTTATGTTTTCCATAATCTTTTTCTGACACATTATTATTTTAATGTGATAAGCATAAATTACATTGATCTTTATTTGGTTTAAAAAATCAGTAAAGCATTGAATTATAAAGGATGATTCAAGTGGAGATACTTTTTTCAATAGCATTTTTTCGACAGATCACGTGTCATGTTAGTTTTGTTTAGTATTGTTTGACATTTCATAATGGAAAGACTTGCGCCTGAACAACGTTTAGAAATCGTTCAATTTTATTACGAAAAGTCCCGTTCTGTGAGGAATGTGTTTCGTGCACTTCGCTCAATTTATGGTCAACATAATCGGCCTACTGAGCATACTATTCGCAACAGCATCACCCATTTTGAGACCCAGCATTCATTATTGAATAATATTCGACCACGTCCAACACGTTTGGTTTCAGCAAGACGGCGCCACTTCCCACACATCCCATCAATCAAATGATTTATTGAGAGAACACTTCGGTGAGCACATAATTTCACGTTTTGGGCGGACCGTTGGCCACCAAGATCGTGTGGTTTCACACCGCTAAAACTTTCTTCTGTGAGAATATGTCAAGTCTAAAGTTTGTGCGGACAAACCCGCTTCGATTCAGGCCTTGGAGGAACACATTACGCGTGTCATTCGCCTGTTAGCAGTCGAAATACTCAAATAAGTTATCGAAAATTGGACTCTACGGATAGACCATCTGCGACGTAGCATCGGCCAACATTTGATAGACATAATCCTCATTGAACCAGCGAAGAAAATGATTTTGGATAATCGACGAATCACTATCAGAGATGTTGGCATATCGTTCGGCTCATGCCAAGCAATTTTTACGGATGTTATAGGCATGAAAGGTGCGGCAGCAAAGATTGTTCTAAAATTGCTAAATTTTGAGCAAAAACAACGTCGCATGGACATCGCTCAGGAGCTGTTGAACATCGTCAACGACGATCCAGATTTCCTCAAAAAGGTCATAACTGGTGACGAATAATTGGTGTATGGCTATGACATTAAAATCAAAGCCCAATCATGCCAATGGAAACGTCCAGAAGAGCCAAGACCGAAAAAAGCACAGCACGTCAATTTCGGTCAAATGAGAAGGTTTTGCTCACTGTTTTCTTCGAGGTGGTACGGTCAATAAGGAATACTACCTTGAAGTTATGCGGCGTTTGCGCGAAGCAACTCATCATATACGCACAGAATTGTGGAAAAACCAATCATGGATTTTGATCCATGATAACTCACCAGCTCACACATTGATGCATTTGCGTGAGTTTTTGGCCAAAAACAAAACCATCAACCATCGTATTCACCGGACTTGGCCCCCACTGACTTTTTCCTCTTCCCATAACTGAAGACACCGATGAAAGGAAAGCGTTTTGCTACAGGAGCTGTTGGCGATACTAAAAAGCGCGTTTCAGAAGTGTTGCGAGGATAATAAAATAACGGTTATTTTTTGATCAGACATCGTAAATACCTAAACCCAATTGATTATACCATTCTATATATAAAAATAAATTCTTTTGCTTTTGTCAGACAAACGAAATAAGAACGATAATCGAAAAGCATGTCATTGCTGGTCATATCTTGTTCCTTTAATCTGTAATTTTTCCGACTGTTTTACTGCTTTTCTCTCTTAATGATAGATGCGAACAAAACATATAAGTTTTGCTAATTTCTGACAAATAAGCTTTACAATAAAACAGTTAATAACTCTTAATTTAAATCTCATTTACTTGGTTTTCTAAAGATTATTTTCCTTTAAAAGAACTTCAACAGAAAAAATTACTGACCAAAACTAAGCAAATACCGTAATATATCTTCTGCTTTACATTTTTGCTATCAAAATGTCCATCTTTTATTCAACATTTACTGATTCCATTTTAGCAAGTGCAATTCATTCGTGTCTCTTGTCTGCTAATGGTCATAATTAGTATCAAGAGGCTTAAAGCAAATGCACTTAAGCCATTTAAATTAGCCTTGTTAACAAGAGAAACAACAAGAGGGGGAAAGGCTAGAGAGTAAAAGAGAGTCTCTTTAATCATAATTACAGTAAATAGTTATGGCCACATTGTGTCACATACCATCAATATACACACACTAACATACGAAGGATAATACTCCGCCATAGGAATCTGAAATTGGCTGAAACTGGCTACAACCCATAACTAATTAACTGCTGCTCTAATTTCGCTGCATATTATCACATATTTAAAGAATAACATTTAAACAAAATTTGACAATACATAAAACATTTAATTTATTTGCGACAAGGTCATAAACTATGCTAAATATATTGATATTTCCACTCACCGCCTTAAAATGTAATTTGGTTCATTGTAAGGTACCAATTACAAAATGTTCGTTCTAGGTGAGAACTTTGTATATTACCAATTTAGGCATGGGAACAGACTATAAGAACTCGATAATGAATGAACTATTTGCATATTTGAAAATTGATGCAACGTCTACAAGTCACCACCACCAAACTCTGGAAACGGTAGAATGTAGTCACCGAACATTTAACGAGTACATACGATCATATATATTCGTTGAAATGAATGATTGGGATGAGTGGATAAAGTAATTCACGTACTGCTTAAATACCACCCCATCAGTTACACATGGATATTGCCCATATGAGCTTGTGTTCAGAAGAATTTCAAACGGATTTCATGAATTCAATTCAATAATAAGATAGCTACACGCAGAGAAAAGACATGGTTGTGGTAAACATAAACTAAGAGCAACATATTACCATAAGATTTATGTTTGTAGTCAAAACATATTATGATGAATATAAGTGCCATGAAATATTATATTATGATCAATTTTCATCATAATATTTTCTTGTTGATCATAATATGATATTAGTTATAACATCATATTATTATCCAATGTAATCATAAAATTGTCATATGGACATGATCATATTATGACCCAATGTAACTATATTACAGTTTAAAATAATCATAATATTATCTACAGTAATCATAAAATCAACATAATATGAGTACAAATATAGAAACTTATCATTTAAATGTTATTTGTAAGTTTAAATCGTTGTAAATAATATTGTTACGTTTTTACCTTTTAATAACGGTGGTTTATTATTTTTAATTGCAAAATAAAAGCGTCAATTATTATTTTAGTTGAACTGTTAATTTTTAATTTTTGATATTTATTTAGTTAGGCTCGAGTTCATTAAATTTAATTTTCATTAAATTATTTTTACTGAAGGTAGGAATTGTTTTACAACTTGAAAAATTTGTATTATTAAATTTTTTTTTATTGATAATTTTCTTGGCTGGGATTCGAACCTGGGTTGTTGAATTTACATATGTTTCGAGAAACACCACTTTCTCTCATCAGAATTCTTTTGCGTTCTAACCCTCTGCACCACTTGCGGTGCCTGCTAGCCAACAGACAAACATCAATCTTTTTAACCAGTGTTACCTGGTAGTTCGAAATTTTCTGTAATTATCATTTTTATTTATTAATTTCTATTTTCATGTTGCCTCCCTTTCTTCAGTTTTTTCGTATTCATGTCAAGACTTCGTCTCGAAAACCTGAATACATTTGTTTATTATGTTTGTTGTCCACTTTCGTCGATATGTTATGTGTACCACTTATAGTACAACTTCAAACATTAAAGCTTGTGCCATAGCTGTTTTTAAGAACAATTATTATTTTAGTTGAACTGTTAATTTTTAATTTTTTATATTTAATTATTATCAATAAAAATTTTAATAATAAAAATTTTTCAAGTTGTAAAACAATTCCTACCTTCAGTAAAAATAATTTAATGAAAATTAAATTTAATGAACTAGAGCCTAACTAAATAAGTGTCAAGTAGTTTGAAGAATATATAACGAGTCTTTATTAATTTAAATGTACACAAATTAAATGTACGGTTTAAAAACACACTTCAATTACTGTTTGAGAACACTTCGATGTTTACTCAACGATGACTCACAATCAACTGATTAACTTGATTGGCCTTATTAGTCTATTTATACAGCAATCATAATTTCTGGAAGGTTCGGAGCTAAAATACTAGAATGTTCATGACTACAAGTCTAGAATGTTCGTGTCTAGAATATTCAGCCAAAGTCGCTAAAACTCAATGTTGCCATATTGCTCAGCTATGTTTATAACAGGATGTTCTTAATAATGTTTATAAATTAAAACTTTTACAAATGCTAAACAAGTTGTATGTCGATGAACACGCCATCTGTTGATAAATATGCACAATTGAAATACAGTTTCGTAACAATATAATATGTTTGAATAGTTATCATTCAATAGTTGTGGTAAACATTTTCTGAACATAATTATGTTTCAGTGAACCATATTCAAATTTATAATTGCGATAAACATAAAAATGCTTATAGTAACTAAATTATCGTTAAAATCAAATTAAAATAACAATTATTTGTGTACCACAACAATATATTTTTACCAAAAACACAGTGTATTTGTTGTAATCATGTTCAACCATGTTTTTTCTCTGCGTGTATAGCAAAGAGGTTAAGTATAGATCAGAAATAGCTTATTTCAGAGCTAGATCTCTTTTGAATAAAGATAAGCTGAAACAAAAAGAATATTGTGATAAAAACAAAAGAGAATTAGATATTAAAATAGAAGACCTGGTATTTCTTAAAAATGAAACAGGCCATAAGCTAGAAAAAAGTAGGTACCTTTTAAGGTTATAACTTTATTAGATAACAATAAAGTTAAAAGAAGAAAGACAAAAAAGAAGGATCAACTTTAAAAATGTGTTTGATCATTATTTTATTGAAATGGGAGGTGTAGTGTGTTTGACTAGCCGTAGTTAACATACCTTCTGTGTGCAACTGAACTCCCATACCTTGTTGTAATGCCTTTGTCCACATTTCATATAGCTGGCAAGTATGTGTTATGCTTGCTCAGTATTTTCCCACCATACTCAAGGTGGGCAATGGTTTCCACTTTCCGTGGGAATCATAAATAACGTAACTCTAATTAGGCTAAATTAGATTAAGTATTCATTTTAAAAATTAATTAATAAAGATACTTGGAACAGAACAGTCGCTCGAGCTGCTGTTCTCAAATAATAAACGGTAGAGTTTTTTAATATATTACAGTAGCTTATGCCACATTTTGACTGAATGACAAACCCAATTTTTTACCCATTTCTTGGACCATGCAAACAGATGTCAATTTCTTGTATTGCTGTGAATCTATAATGAAATGCAGGATTAAAAGTATGTATGTATATAACCCTGGAATATTTTGAATATATCGACAAATTTACATTCAAAATATAACTTTCAAAGTTCCCACGTTATACAAAATAAAACCTAAATGGATTTTATAAAAAAAAAATCACAGCATTTAACAATTTTCATTGATATTCTTACAGAAAAATAGGTTTTTTTTTAACTGTCATAAAGTTAGTTAGTTGCAGGCTTTTGCATTTAAAGTTAATTGTCAAATAATTGACAATAATATGACGGAAACTCCTCAGGGTATTAAGAGGAAAAAAATGTTTACCACTTTAAAAAATAAAATTCAGTTTAAATTCACAATTTATTCAAACAAATACATACAATTTTTATAAGACTTAACAGTAAAAAAATGTTAAAAATTTATCATTCTACCAACCAACCAACTTTTGCTCAACTGCAACATGACAGCAAATTTGCAAAAGCATAGAAAGAAAAACCCTGACAGACTAACAAGAATGTGGAAAGCAGCGCTTTTTTTTTATTACAGTTGTTGAAATTTCCCTGCATTCACTCACTAGCTTTTGTCACAAGTTTAAGATAGACTGACTGTCATCTTTGTCATTGTGACAGAACAGTTGTTTAAAACAAGCTGGAGTAGTTGTTGCCACTTCATTGAAATATTTTTCAATGAGTGTTTGTCATTTGTTGCTGTTGATTTTGGCCGGTCCCCCCTTGTTTTTTTTTTGCTTGGCAATAATAAATGACTGTAGGTAGAATATATTTGTCTAGGTTTTTGCTGCAAGCCAAGTTTACTCGGAAACAATTACAGTTGATATGTGGCTAAATTACCGTGGCAAAAAAAAAAAAAGTTGTGAAACATTTTATATATGTAATTTTTTTTAGGTTTCTGAATATGACAAGTATTTGTACAATATACATATGTATGTTTTATTATAAGTGTAGGGTATTCTAAAGACCGGTTTATATTGTTTAGTCTGGTAGCTGGTATGAAGTGGACCATTGTATGACAATGCTGGTTTTACTAAACCCTTATTTACTTAACTAATTAAGTTAATAATTGGTGAGTAGACTAGCTTCTTAACTAGTTGTTTAAAAATAGGCTTATCCTTTAAAAAAATCTAATTTATCAACTTTAGATTCCCAGATTAAGGATTTTAAAATAAATAAACTAAATCTGAAATTTCGACAAATTGTGAAGGAGCCTATTGGGTATTTTTATGTTGCAAAAATCTCTGTAAGAATATATTCAAAATACTGCACAATTGTAAAAAAATTTGTTCCAGGATTAAAATTGTATATACAATTTATTGCAATAAAGAAAACTAAAAAAAATGTTTTGTCACTTATTTCTGGTTTAATATTAAACAAAACAAAATAATTTACAATACAAAATCTAAAATAATCATTTCTGGGAAATAAACAGTTAACACAAAAAAAAAAAACTAGCATGAACTCAATTATTTTCATAAGTATGTTTTTTTAAATATATTTACACAAAAATATCAATGTTTAACTTTGAATTTGTATTTGTTTGTTTTCTTTGTGACTTAAAAAAAACATTAGTTTGATATTAATCTAACTAAATGTGGTAAACACTTTTTGCAAATTATCAAACACAAAACAAATTAGAAAACAAATAAACTATATCTGAAATTTCGACATAAAATAAGTTAAATTTGGAAGCACTCTTATTTTTGTGAAGGACACTTATTGCATATTTTTATGTTGAAAAAACCACTGCAAGAATATCATCAAAATATTAAAGAATTGTAAGCAATTGGTAGCAGGGCTAAAATTTGTATTTAAAATGGAGAGCACAAATAAATACATGCTTGTGCCTGAAATACTTTTGTTTGAATACAAATAAAACTAAAAAAGAAAATTTAATAATGTTTTATTTTCAGTTATTTTAGGTTTAATGCTAAACAAAATAATTTACATTACAAACCGGAAAACAATGATTTTTTGCCAATAAACAAAATTAAACTAGCATGTACTCTATTTTGGCACAAGTGGGTCCTCTAAACTATTTGTATAAATATATCAAAGTTTACTCGTACATTGATATTCATTTAATTGCTTGTGGTAAACACTTTTTGCAAATTATCCAACACAAATGAAAATATATTACAAATTACAATAAATACTGAAGAATGTATCAAGAGCCATTGAGGACTATAATCTAATATCTAAACAGTTTAAATTAGGTCTAACAGAGGTCATAAGAGTCCAAAAAAGATGCTCTATTATTCCAAAACCACAAACCAGAGGTTTGTGATAACACAATTGAAAAGAGACAAGTGTTTAACACGAAAATATGCTTTTTTTTTAGCAATAGACAAACCTGTTAGTCCAGCAAGACGAGCCCTTTGTGATATTGGTTACATCTCAGCTGTAAAAAGTTGGAAAGCTGCATTGTAGATAAAAAATATTAAGACGAAGACAAAGTTTGCCAGAGAGTACAAAAAATGTACAGTAGATGACTGTAAACGTATAAACTGATCAGACGAATACAAATTTAATGGTTTTCAATTTAACAGTAAAGAATATTGCTGCCCTCGAACAGCCTAGAGAATTCAAAGACACCATGTAAAAGAAAACAATGAAGTATGGTGGAAGGCAGGTCATGATATGGGGTTGCTTTACATGATGGCACCTCGGATCATTACAAAGAAACGAAGGCCCGATATTGTAGATATCACGTATATGAAGTTACTTTTCAGGTGGATAGTGACCCGAAGCATACTTCGGCAATCGTGAAAGAATGGCTTAGTAAGCAGCATTTTCTTTTGATGCAGTAGCCAGCAAAAAGTTCCGACTTCAATCCGATTAAGAAGTTGTGGTCAATCGTGAAGGGACAGTTGGGACAATACCGAATTATTACAACCAATTTGAACGAGATTTGGCAGAGAGTTCAGCGTGAATGAAAGAGTATTTCAAATTAATTAAGTGAACAATTGGTGGTTTGGTGGATGGTGGAGTATGCCCCAAAATCTGTAAAAGTTTTTTAACGAAATAACGGGCTTTGGAATAAATATTAAAAATGCTATCATTCCAATAATTGTTATTAAGATTTTATATAAAAAAGGTTTTAAGCTTAAAAAATTATTGGAATATTAATGAAAAAGGTCAAATAAACTATAATAAGAAATACTATCATCATTCCCTTAAATTTTTGTATGGTGCAAATTTGTTTTTAGTTTTGTTTGTATTTTTTTTTTTTTATAGAAATTGATACTTTTAGTTATGATTTATAAATTATTTAAAATAAATGACAAAAAACATTTCTCAATTTCCTTTATTACAGCCATGTCACAGTATTTAAATCCGTTCGGAAGTGGAATTAATTTTGTATTTTGCTTCTATAGAAGAAGTACAAGGAACATTTGTTTCGGAATGAAACCACTTTTAATTTGATATAGGGAATTGTAATTTTAAGTATTTCTAGGTTTCTTTCCGAAAAAATTGTTCGTTTTACTTTTCCTATAGAAGCAAAAAACGCAATTAATTCCACTTACAAACGAATTTAAATTCTGTTTTATATCTAAGCAAAGTACAATTATAATCTCATTTGAGCTCCCCACTGTATTTGGACTATATTTGTGAGAAGCTAAAAATAATAACATGCTTAATATTCCCACAACAACTAACATAGAAATTTAACCACAATAAACACAGTTGTAACATTAGCAAGAACAAATAATGCTTAAAAACACATTTGTTTAGACTGTTTCGAAAGAAAACAAAACACAAAAATCTACTTAAAATTATATAAACATTTTTTAAGCAAAAGTAAAGGAATTGTAAAGGATTGTTAAACAAACAATATAAAATCTAATAGTAATAATAGTAACATGCTGGAGACACTCTAATATCCCCATAGTTTTGTTGTTTAACTGTCTGGCTCATAAAATAACACAAACAATGCTGCTGGCATCAGTGTTGCCAGAAAATGAATTTCAAAATATGCTAAAACTTGAAAAACTAAGTGCTAAAATGTTCTACAGAAGAAAAAATAAGTGCTAAATTTTTTCAATGTAGCAATAAAATTTTTATTTCAAATGTTACAAATATAAATTATAGTTTTTTCTTATTTTGTTCGTAACAATTGTTGACTTGTTTTAATAGATTACAATTCATATATTAATTAAAAAATTTCCGTTTTCATTTACTTACCACACCGAAAGAAATTTAGTTGAAATATTAATAAAAGTTATTTTTTATTTCTCCAAAAGTATTTTTTGGAGTAAAATAGTAAAAATTTTTCAAGAAAAAAATTGTTTTAATCAAGCAAATTATGCTAAAAAGCATTTAGCATAATTTTTAAAAATTTCAATGCATTTTCGAGAAACAAAATGTTAAATCTAGCTTTGAAAGTGCTAACATGGCAACACTGGCTGGCATTGTATTAAAAGTTTTAGTTGTAAAGTTGGGATAATAATGGACACAACACTAACTCAAACGCCACAATAACAATATGTTAAGGATATAGAAATATACAAGCATCTCGATACACAAACTGATATAAAACTATTATGCCTTGCTAGGACACATGGGCTGCTAGGAGTCACCCAACAATAGTTGTCAAATTAAATTTAAAATGTGCAAAAATAAACTTTTGATGGAATCATACAACTTCAACTTCAAACTAATGGATGTAGATGATCTTTTGATATGTTTCTTGCATGCTGTTTTAGTTATAGTCAAACCTCTTTCATACCTTTTTGGGTACAAGCATTTTGTTATTTTACAACCACCTGCAGCTGGTCTTAATAAAAACTTTTTCGGGACCCTCCTAATATACAGTATATGTACAGTACATGCTTTAATAATAGTTTGAGCACATGTTCCCAGTTATTACTCGTACATGTGAAAGCACAAAAATTCATCAAACGAGAAAATTGTTATTATAGTTGTTATTTTTATTATACCTTACACTACCAAAGTGGGGAGAGTATATTGGATTAGTGCTGATGTTTGTAAGGCCCAGAAATATTGCTCCAACACCCACCTTAAAGTATACCGATCGACTTAGATTCACTTCCTGAGTCGATTTAACGATGTCCGTCTGGCTGGCTGGCTGTCCAGGTCGCAATTTTTAAGATATTTCGATAAAATTTGGTACGGGATATATTTTCGGCCCAAGGATGGATGGGATTGAAACTGGTGGAAATCGGTCCATTATTTCACCTGGCTCCCATAAAAATGTGCTCCCGAAATAGGGGTTTAACGCTCATAAATCTTTGAATTATGCAAGTATCCAAACAAATTTCATCACAAATGAGTGGTAAATAAAGCCAAACCAAATTTATGAATTTTGTGCAGATCGGTCCATAATTACTCGTAGCTCTAATATAAGGGCCACTTCCGAAAATCACTTTAAAGAACATAACTTTCTTAAAAATGTTGGTATCCAAATAAAATTTAACACAAATAAGTTTCATATACATACGAGTATACAGAAATAAGGACACCTAATTTTATTATGTTCGGTCCATAATTAGTCAAATCTCTCATATAAGACCCTCTTCATGGCACTAAATTTTTGGATGACCATGTAGCGGCTATTTCTGAAAAACTGTTTTAGACATATACTGGGTGCAGTGTATTATATAGTCGGGCTTGACCGACTATACTTTCTTGCTTGTTTTTATTATTTTTATGATAACATTTCAAACCCAACAACCCACTCACAAATATGTATATACGCCGTATATTATACGCTATTGTGTGTGTTAGCCAGAAAAATAAAATTTAGAACACACAAAAGGATTTAGAAATCAATCTAAAATCAAAACATTTGATTGTTTTTTAATGAATTTTGAGCTCAACATAAAAATGTTGTTGTGGATTTTAGTTTAAATAACTAATAAATATATTGTGGTTTCTGCTACAAATATTACTTGTTACACTTGGCACACTAAAATAATAAATGTTTTTGCTGGTTATTTGAAATACCAAGCAAAACTTTCGTTATGCCAATTACTAGACATCTCACTTTGCATCTTACCATCTGCCTTACTAAGAAGTAGTTTGGTAATGTCTGGCACATAATCTACTATAAAAGTAATTGCTCAATTCATAATAAAGTTAATTCAGGCTTTGAGTGTTTAAATTATGTGTTAACTTAATTATAATCTAAATAGATTTTAACAATTATTTAGTTCGTTTTTTCGACCTTTTCCAATATTCTATAATTTCTTTTTCCAAGCATTAAGGTCACTTAAATTTTATATAAAAATGTTCTATATATTTATATATATTTATTTCCAATATTTCGCTATCTCAATGGATAGCGTCTTCAGGAATATTACAATTTTTAAATTATAATAAAATAATAATTGAAGTATAAATAATAAAAATGAAAATTTTTAACCATTATTAGAGCAAAGCTTGAAAAACTTTTTTAGAAAAGCTTTTAAAAAAATCTTCAAAAATAGATATATAAAAAAGATTTTAAAAAGTTTTCTATATAAAAAAGCTTTTAAATATAGAATTTTCTATAGAAAAGCGTTTAAAAAATATTCTTTAATAAAGCTTTTAATAGGTTTTCTGTGGACAAAGTTCTTAGTAGGCAACCAAGTTGTGCTTTTCAGAAATGATGTAGTATAAGTAGATTTTAACAACTTTTATTTGCTAAATCATTCATCGAGATTTACATAAAAAAAACTAGTTTTATAAAAGCTTTGTAGAAAAATTTTCTATAGACTTTTCAAAAGTTTTCAATAGAAAAACTTTTCACAAGTTTTCTATAGAAAAGCTTTCAGCAAGGTTTCCATAGAAAAGCTTTCAACGAGGGTTCTGTAAAAAAGCTTTCGAAACTTTTTTTATAGAAAAGTTTTCAGCAAGTTTTTTATGGAAAAGTTTTCTATAGAAAAGCTTTTGGCAAGTTTTCCATGGGTTTCGAAAAGTTTTCTATGGAAAACTGTCGTTCAGTTTTCTATAAAAATGTGTCCTATCGATCCAGTTTTTTTTTTTTTTTAGAAATCTGTCCTGTCGATCGGTTTTCTATGGAAATCTGTGCTGTCGATCAGTTTTCTATAGAAATCTTTCTTTTTTATCGATCAGTTGTTTTTTTTTTAGAAATTCTGTTGTATCGTTCAATTTTCTATAAAAAAATTGTGTTCTTTAGAAATCTGTCCTGTCGATCAGTTTTCTATAGAAATCTTTCTTTTTTATCGATCAGTTGTTTTTTTTTTAGAAATTCTGTTGTATCGTTCAATTTTCTATAAAAAAATTGTGTTCTTTAGAAATCTGTCCTGTCGATCGGTTTTCTATAGAAATCTTTCTTTTTTATCGATCAGTTGTTTTTTTTTAGAAATTCTGTTGTATCGTTCAATTTTATATAAAAAAATTGTGTTCTTTAGAAATCTGTCCTGTCGATCGGTTTTCTATAGAAATCTTTCTTTTTTATCGATCAGTTGTTTTTTTTTAGAAATTCTGTTGTATCGTTCAATTTTCTATAAAAAAATTGTGTTCTTTAGAAATCTGTCCTGTCGATCAGTTTTCTATAGAAATCTTTCTTTTTTATCGATCAGTTGTTTTTTTTTTAGAAATTCTGTTGTATCGTTCAATTTTCTATAAAAAAATTGTGTTCTTTAGAAATCTGTCCTGTCGATCGGTTTTCTATAGAAATCTTTCTTTTTTATCGATCAGTTGTTTGTGTTCTTTTGAAATCTGTTCCTTCGATTATGGTTTACAAATAATGAAATAAGGAGAATTTATTAAATTTATTAAAAATTCCATTGCTTTGATTTGATTAGAACGATGTAAAAGAGATGCGAGCAGATTGCCTTAACATTTCATAGACATTTTATGACAGTATGTTTTTAGCTCTTGTATGTAAAATGTTTGTGTTTTTTAATTTTTTCTATAAAATTATTAAAATTTTCCATTTTGTTTTTCTAGCTTAAAATTCAACTGTATAAAAATATTTTATATACAATCTGTTTTTGTTGCTATTGTTCTCTCTTTATCAATACAATAGCTGTGTATTATATTTATTTTTGATTTGAACATTTTGCAGTTGTTTATTTGTTCAAAGTCAAAATAAAAGAAAAAAAATCTATTTGAGAAACGTGATATGGAATTTTAATGAAAACAATATTTTTGTTAGTACGAGTAGTTTATATATTTTTATTTATGAATTTTGTATAAAAATATGAGTTTTGATTTGCTTTGGACAAAAAGAGTTTAAATGATGGATGGAATTCGTTGAAGAGAAGATGTTTTGATGGATAACATCAGAAAAAATTAAAGAATATAAAAAAATATTTTAATACACTCCTGCAACAATTTTTAAGCATTAGGGTATAATGAATATCAGGTGCTTTAGTTATAATTAGAAATACACACAGCTTCAAAGGTGTGTAAGCACCAGTGAATTTTTTGATTTTTTTAAGATTATGAAAAGCATTATAGTTCAACTTAAATTTTTTTTTTTATAACCGAATCCATTATTCAACCAAATATCCAACAAAACGAAACTTTTAAATTTCAATCGATGGATATATTTTAGGATTTTCATCAAATAATTTGTTGTGTTTATTTCTTTTTTAAGCTCATAGTAGGTATTTGTTAAAGTGTAAATATTGTAAATTATTTTTTTTTTTTTTTAATTTGTTAAGTTAAGTTTTTAATGTTCTTATGTGTGTGTGTGTAAAACTTATTCACGTTTAAATTACAAAACCTAAATGAATGATAATCTTCTAAAATATTTATATTAATCCATCCTAAGTTGTTTGCTATTAAAAATCAGCTAAATTCGTTCAGTAGAAAAAAAGTTCTGAAACCAAATGTGAGAATACCTCCAACAAATTTGAAGTTTGAAACTAATTTTAACAATACTAAACTTAAACTTGTAATTGTAATAATAAATTGATGTTGTAGTTTTTATTATTGTTATATTTAAACAGCTTTGTATCCCCATAGAAGATGCTGAGAACCAGACAACCAGACACTGGCATAAATAAATATTTGTTCATTAATTGTGTCATTAACAAACAATGTACTTAATAAGAACTTTCTAATGTCATTATTATTACTTCATCAGGTTTTAAAAATAAAAAATAAAAATAATAAATAACAAAAGACCAAACAAATTTCTAATAATTAACATTTTGACAACTTACTTCAAACCTATGTATGTATAAAAAAAAACCCCGCTTCTAACAATTGCGACCACTGGGTTTATTAACGTTAAACAATTTTGTGTAATAAATTCAAAGTCACCGAACATACAGAAAAGCAACAAGGGACCGCTGTCTTAAACACAAGAATGTAAATATTACCTTAAGGCCTGGCCAGGCCACAACTACACATCATTAACAAAAAAAAAAAAGCAAATGATAAATTTTTGGGAGGGAGTGAAGTCTTTTAAAACAATTTAAAAGACAAGGGAAAAAACTTACTCATACTCATGGCCAAACAATGACGTTTCTTTTATATAAATATTTTTGGTAGCGCGATGAAAGTAAGATAAAAATCATAAAAAATTAGGAAAAAAAAATGAAAAATTACCACAAAACAAATTTTTATTATTCACAAAATAGATATAATATACAGTGTTGGAAAGAATAATATGAACAATACCTCTCAGTTAACTATTGTTAATATTACAATAATAAAAAAAGCTATAGATGTCAAATTAAAGCATTTCAAAAACAAAAACATTATATATGCAAGCATCATTTTAAATCGTTGCATGTCAAACTACAACTTTTTGTTTTAAAAATTAAACATTCGTTTAAATTTTCATAGAATTAAAAATGGCAGCATCAATTTTAATAATTAATTATTCAAATCAAGTTGAGAATATTCAACGTAAAAGTTTGAGGAATGCATCAAACCAGGAATGCAAAATAAGATTTTACAAATTGTACCCAGTATATGTATAAAACAGTTTTTCAGAAATGGGCGGTATATGAGAGATATAACCTATTATGGACCGATCATCCAAAAATTTAGTGTCATGATTTCTGTGTTAAACTTTATCTCGATAAAAATACATACTTTTAAAAGATTTATGGAGCTTAAATTGAATTACGGAAATGGTCTTATATGGGAGTTTCCACTAATTATGGACTGACCATTTTAAAATTAGGTGTCATCATTTCTGTATACATGAAAATATATGTGTTGAATTCTATTTAGATACCAACGTTTTTCAGAAATTTATGATCTTTAAAGTGACTTTCGGAAGTGAACCTTATATGGGAGCTATGATCCATTGTGGACCGATCTGCACAAAATTTGTAGATTTGATTTGGCTGCTTTTACCACTCATTTGTGATGAAATTTCTTTGCATAATCGGTAAACTCCCTATTTCGAGAGGATATTTGTATGGGGGGCCAGGTGAAGTAATGGACATATTTCCACCAGTTTCAATCCCAACCGTTCTTGGACTGAAAAAATATTAGGTACCAAATTTTATCGAAATATCTTCAAAATTGCGACCTGTACTCTGTGCACAAGCTTTACATGGACAGCCAGCCAGCCAGACGGACAGACATCGTTAAATCGACTCAGAAAGTGATTCTGTGCCGATCGGTATACTTTAAGGTGTGTGTTGGACCAATATTTCTAGGCGTTACAAACAGCAGCACAAATCCATTATTATACCCTCCCCACTATGGTGGTGTAGGGTATAACAAAACGAAAGATAATAATTGTTGCCATCACACCTGTTTTCGTTTTCAGTTCGCTTTTGGAACGAAATCGATTTCCATTACATACCTGATAATATTGTTAACTAGTTGAACCTTCAAAAATTCTGCGCAACTATTATTTATAGAGTCCACAAATTTTGAAAATATTGGGTGTATAACTTAAAATTTTTCGCTTTTATTTTTCAAAATTTTTGCAATACAAAATTTCAATATCCCGTTTAAGAGAGAGAGCATTCTGTATCAATTAAAAAATAGTAGTTAGACGGGACAAAGTCTAGACAATAAGGCGGATGTGGCAAAACTTCCAAACACTTCTTTCTTAACAGTTTTTAACAGGTATTGCAGTATGTGACCGAGCGTTGTCATGATAGAATAGTACGCTTTCACTTCTGGCTGGCTGTATATTGTGGACGGTTGTTGGTCTATGCTCAAACTGTACTATTCGGTACATCCTGTCATAATATAGAAGAGCCTTTTTTGGTGCCACCAACTACAGAGCACTACTTTGGTGGGCCAGGCTTTACATGCGATGTTATATGCTTCGGGTTTCATTGCAAGTAATGAATCGTTGCAAAAATGTTTTCCCTTTACAGCAATTGACCAGTATTACAGACATACAAAGTCCCAGGAATTCAATTCATATGGTACACAATTTTGCTGCTTTTAGGTGAATGCTGCTGCTCGCAAATGTTTTGAAAGTATTTCTGATTATGTGACTAGTAACAGAGGCACTTAAATCAATTTTGAGCTCCTCCGATGACCAAAATGGCTGCTATTTGCTTATACGTATTAAGTACTGATCAAACCGTTTGGTTGTTGTTCGCTTCCTATCTCTGGTTTTACTTTTCTGTGAAGTGGTTTAAAAACTTTTGTTTTGGATTAATTCAAATAAAGTGCCGTGCTTTGCAGGACCCATGTATTAAGCCATTTATTATGGAAAACACAAGCGAATATACAGATAGATATTTTAATTATTGATACAATTATATTTTCCTGTTGACATATACAGTGGCTCACAGCTTATTTCTTTTGCAGCGCATTCTTTTTTATTTCATTTTTAATTTCTTGTTAGTTTTCTTTTTAAGGAGCTTTGAAACAAGAAAAAAATGCACTGCATAAAATAAGCTGTGAGACACTGTAATTCAATGATGTCTTAAACACAAAATTGAATATATCGTTCTTAATATTTTTTCGAGCAAATTAATATCTTTCATAAAATTAAGGCAATTTATTTGTGATCATTAAAGAGATTCATTGAAAGCTTAACAGTATAGCTTCACCATCCAGCACATCAGTAGTTTGACAGCAAATTAATAACAAAATTATTAGTTTTTAAGTTTTCTTGTTCATATCATTGAAAATGTAGAAAATGTTTCTTATTATTTTCTCCAACACTGTATTACAAGTATTGTTGTCTATTAAAATTGCTCAGAAACTGAAAAATACTAAACAATAGGATTTAAATCCCATTAAATACTGGTAAAATAATAGAGAAAGTTTTTATTTCATAAAGTTTGACTTCTGACCGCAGACAACTTAATTCGTGTTTTTTTTTTTTTTTGATTTATCAGAATATTTGTGTGTAAATATTCAAAATTTTTTAAAATGCAATTACTGAAAAATTTGCTATTCAGAGACTACTACGTAGCGTTTACATTACTTAGAAGTAGTGTAATAATGACTTAAAGTAATGCCCTCCTAAAATATCCTTTCACTTTTGTTGATTTACAATGACTTTCAAAAATATTTTCACAAATTATGCCAAATATTTCAATCACAAAATGTGAAATGAAATGTTTGTAATAATTTGTGGTTACGCTCATATAATTATTTATAAATTCAAAAATTATTTAATAATTTTCTTCTAAATCATAATTTAAACTTTGAGCCGACAATATGCATACGAGTACATATGTATGTAATGTTGTAGTATGTGTGTTTTTAGCCTGTAATCATATAATTTGTTTCACTCTATAGCTGCTGTCATATAAATGACAATTTAAATTTAATTGTTTAAAATCACTGTCTCGATTTCACCCATAAACAAAATGTGCAACATACATACATATGTTGCAAATGCATGAGTGTGTGGCACAAATATGCCTTGTTATAATAAGCTTTTGGGGGCATATTCTACGTTATATATGCAGTATAAAATCTAAAATTTTCTAAATACAATATATTTGTGTTCAGGTATCTCTAGCAACTATTCACATGGATTTTAACTCAAGGACATAATTGGCTTATTGCTAGGCACCTGTATCATTAACATGTAACATTTAGAGCAGCAGCATTAATTAAACTAAAATTGCAAACACAAACAACAATGAAAACATAAATCATATGGCCAATATAGAAAAACCAATACATAATAGCAATAGGCAAGTTAGTGAGTGAGAGAAATAAATAATACACTAATCACTGATGGTAATGGTTGGCAGGGTTTGTGCTGATTGAAATCCAGCTAACAACTAGAAATTTCTCAGAATTTTGGCCAAGTTGTCAATAGTACAGAAATGTATGAAAATCATGTTTAAAACAGTATTTTATTTAAGAAAATTTTGTTTATAACAAGTACTTTCTATGGAAAAAATTGTTTTTCTATAGTGAATCTTGTGTATAACAGTTTTTTCTATATAAAATATTTCGTTTAAAAGTTTTTTCTATATAAAATATTTCGTATAAAAGTTTTCTATATATAAAACATTATATATAACAGTTGTTTCTATAGAAAATAATGTGTATAAAAGTTTTCTATATGGAAAAATTCTGTATAACGGTTTTTATATAGAAAATATTGTCTATAGCAGTTTTCTATATAGAAAATATTCTCTTCAATAGTTGTTTCTATAGAAAATATTGTATATAACAGTTCTCAATATAGCAAACATTATGTATAATAGTTTTCTATATATGCATATATGTTATGCATAATGGTTTCTATATAGAAGATATTATGTGCAACAGTTTTCTATATAGAAATATTGTCTGTAAAAGTTTTTAAAAGTTTTAAAGTTTTAAAAAGTATTGTGTATAACAGTTTTCTATATGGAAAATACATTATACCACAATAGTGGGGAGGGTATATTGGATTTGTGCTGATGTTTGTAACGCCCATAAATATTGGTCCAACACCCACTTTAAAGTCGATTTAATGATGTCCGTCCGTCCGTCTGGCTGGCTGTCCATATAAGAATTGCACAGGTCGCAATTTTGACGATATTTCGATAAAATTTGGTACGTGTTATTTTTTCGGCTCAGGGACGGACGGGATTGAAACTAATAGAAATCGGTCCATTATGTCACCTGGCCCCCATACAAATATCCTCTCAAAATAGGGGTTTAACGATCATAAATGTTTGAAATATGAAAGGATACAAACAAATTCCACCACAAATGAGTAATAAATGAAGCTAAATCACATCTACAAATTTTGTAAAGATCGGTCCATAATTAGTCGTAGCTCCCATATAAGGCGCACTTCCGAAAATCACTTAAAAGATCATAACTCTTTTAAAAATGTTGGTATCCAAATAATAATGAACAGAAATCTGTTTCGTATACATACATATAATATTGTAGAATTTTATGATGATCGGTCGATAACTAGTCGTAGCTCCCATATAAGGCCCACTTCCGAAAATCACTTTAAGGACCACAAATCTCTTAAAAATGTTGTTAGTCGAATAAAATTTAATAAAAATTAGTTTCTTATGTACAGAAATGATGACACCTAATTTTATAATGGTCAGTTCATAATTAGTCAAAACTCCAATATAAGACCCTCTTCCTAATTCACTTTAACCTCCATAAATCTTTTAAAAGTATTTATATCGAGATAAAGTTTAACACATATAATATTTATATGCACGGAAGTCATGGCACTAAATTTTTGGATAATCAGTCGCATATAGCGCCCATATCTGAAAAACTGTTTTATTGATATACTGGGTGTAGGGTATTATAGGGTCGGGCTTGACCGACTATACTTTCTTACTTGTTTTTATTGTGTATAACAGTTTTCTATATAACAAGTATTCTGTATATGTTATTTCTATAGCAAATATTCTGTATAACAGTTTTTTATATAGAAAATATTCTGTGTAACAATTGTTTCTATAGAAGATACTCTGCATAACAGTTTTATTTTTCTATAGAAAATATTCGTTATAACAGTTTTTTTTTTCGGTATATAAGTTTTTTCTATAGAAAATCTGGCGTATACCAATATTTCCATAAAAAATCTTGTATATAAATATGCTTTCAGCAAAGTTTACTATATTATCTCGACCCTGTATTCAAAAGTTCAGCTGCGTTAATATTTACTAAGCACGAATTAAAAACCATTATTGACATGATCTGAAATATAACAATTTATATTGAATATTTTGTTTGTTAACAACTATTTATGCTATTTGTGTTTTAGAAAAGTGCATTTAAAAACTATGATAATATTTCATTTACTCGTATTTGTTTGGTTTTCGAAATATTATTGAGTCCAAACAAAATGTCAATATTGTTTTGTTGTTTTAATACAGCAGTATTGTCATAAAATTGTTTAAAAATGCAAAATGCAATTCAATAAAATGAAAAACTATCAATTAATATCAACTATACACAAGTACAGCAACTGTTTTTTTTATTATAAATATTCATATGTAAGTGGGTCATAAGCAGGCAAACATTTACTTTTAACTGCTGTTAGAGCATAGAAGAACTAATGATGGGGCTGCATAGAGCAAAGTTTTAACTTTCCCTTTAAATATTCTAATAGAAATACTACCCTACTACTTGCAAAATTTTCATAATTGACAGCTGCAGAAAATTTGGTATTAATATGTCATTTTTTTAATGTAAATTTGTGGCTACAAATTGTAATGAACTACGTGCAGTAATTAACAGAAATTGAAGAGAAGTTAATTGGCAGATCATTACTTGTCTATTAAAAGCATTAAATATGATTATTCCGTCAAGGCAAAAAGAACACACACAAACAAAAAAAGAGGTCAACTTTAGTTATTAAAACGTTAAATGAATGTTAAACACAAATCTTAGGAATATTTTTTTTTCTATAGAAAACTTACTTTAGTTGGAAAAATAAGGCTGAAAAATCTGCAATGAAATCAAGATAAATATGGAGGATTAGTATCAAATTAAAATATGTAGTTAAGATGTTTAAAATTGATAAATTTATGGTATAATGAAAATTAGTTAGAAGGCCATGTGGCAGCTGTGGCGAATCTTAACCACCCTGCACTAAAATTAAGAATTACACTTCATACAACTTTGATGTTTATTCACACACACACACCCACGACTTATTACCCAGCAAGCCATATGAGTCCGAAAAAAAGTCTTTTCTGACACCTTTTTCGGAGCAATCATCAAACAATCATTATTGCTCCGAAAACCTTCAGAAAAGAGGGTCATTACATTCGAAAATGGTCCGTCAGAAAGAGCTCTTAGATAATGTCAGTAAAGAGTTTTTTGTGAGGGTTTTTTGGGCTCAGAAAGAGCTCTTACATCATGTCAGAAAAGAGTTATTGCAATTTTAAATACAAAAAAATTAAAAGTTCACATTTATTATTTTTTTTTAATTGTTTTACTTAAACAAAAAGGGAATTCATTTACAAATAAACTAAATTAGAAATGGGAAAAAACTAAATAAAATGTATTTACAGTAAAAAACAAAATAAAATGGAATTCATTTAAATAAAATATATAAAAATGGAGACAAAATTAATTTTTTAAGCAAATTTTATTTTCGCTCCGAAAATGTTTTCTAGTTGGGCTCTTTTCTGATTCGTTTTTCGGAGCGCTCCGAAAATGCTCTTTAGTTGGACTCTTTTCTGACTCCTTTTGCGGAGCGCTCCTAGAATGGTATGCTGGGTAGTCGTTGCTTTTTTCCATTTAAACAATGTTTTTAATTCCTCATTATAAAAATAAACCAAACTTCAGAGTAACAATATTGAAAATTGTCCTGCTGATATTTGACAGACAGAATATGAGTACATAAGTACAAACTTCTTCTATTAACTTCTTCTATTA
This sequence comes from Bellardia bayeri, assembly GCA_950370525.1. Classification (NCBI taxonomy): domain Eukaryota; kingdom Metazoa; phylum Arthropoda; class Insecta; order Diptera; family Calliphoridae; genus Bellardia; species Bellardia bayeri. Next base: position 76,837,371 of record OX493267.1, read on the forward strand.
TTATTCGATATATGCACAGTGTCATGCAAAACAATAGCAACAAACTCTATATTTAAAAATTAACAGATATTCCGGTATATATTTTATTAAAAACAGAAAACTATTTGCACATTTTATTTATATTCTGGTACTCTATTAATAACATAAACAAAATTATAAATTAAACTACATATTTAAATGCATAAAATGAAACTAAAACTATTCAATTATTAATATAATGGTGTGCAAAACAAAAGCAACAATTTAGTATTTTGTATAGGATTATTTATCTTTTATTACTTTGTCACATCTGCGCGGCATAGATTCTATTAATTTATTTATTGCCGATTTCGCTTCGGTAGGTTTCCACTCAGGTTCTAAATTTTCAAAAAGTTCATTAAAATTTTGGAAACGCTTTCCCGAAATACTACTTTTCAATATTCCAAAAACGTTTTCAATGGCGCTCAAGTCGGTTGATTGTGCCTGCTAATCAAATAATTGAACCTCATTCTACTCTAGAAACTCTTTGACTAACCAGGATGTTTCAGGTTTCGGGTCGTTATCATGTGGAAACACCCATCGAAGAGGCAAATTCAACTCAGCGTGTGGTATCATTTCCGTTTCAAGGATGTTTTTATAGACGTCCATACCATTACGCTACCTCCTACATGTTTAAAACTCATTTTGCAATTGCGCGGTTCAAGTTTTTTGCTAGGCAATCGTCGAACTGTAGTCATGCACTCGTTGCTAAGCGAATAAATTATAAATAAAATAAATTAAGTTTATAGTAACTTATTTTTTTTAATTGTAAAAAAATGGAAAACGAATGAAAATTTAATTTAATAAATTCGTTTGTGGAAAATAGCAACAATATATAATTTGTTTGTTATTGTTTTGAATGACACTGTGGCAATCGTGGGTCGCCTAGGATACATGTTTTTTCTATGCTTTTTTGTAAATTTATTTAATTATTTATATATATATTTTGTTAGCTTTTTACAAATTTTACGACCTTTAGAGGTTTTTCGTTGCAACGAATGCTTGTTTAAATTCAAGAGCTCGATGAAATAGAAGTGCAAAATGATATACCAACTACCATTTACAGCGAGCCTCCTGCAAATGGCAATATACATATCTGGTGAAGATGAAGCTGAAGATAAAACAAATCAGAATGAAGACATTCGCAACAATCGTGTAAGTGACACAATGCGTTCGAATCGGTTTTAAGAAATTTTGCAAAGTTTTCACTTTGAAGACAACTCCGAGGCTTCTTAAAAAAAACGGTGCAAATACCGACAAAATGTGTAAATTGCGCCCTCTTACTGATCATTTAAAACCAAAAATTATGGAAAATGATTGTCTTTTGATGGAAATATGATATCTTACTTTGGTACACATTGATATAAACAATTCATAAAAGACAAATTATTACGATTTGGTTATAAAGTTTGGTCTCTTTTCACACCATCACTCTACTTGGTTGGCAGCTTTATCGAAAAGTGCAACCAATTTTCACTACAATTGGCAGTATACTACTGCAAACTTTACTTTAGAAAAGCTTAAGCATTTGGTCCGATGCCGTCCTACAAATATGCACAACAATCTGTTGAACACACTCTCCGTTATGATCAGATTGGTCATTTTGTAGTACCATCCAATCGTAGATATTGTACCGGTGAATGATGAAAAGTTAACGGACAAAAAACATGTATAACCATGATTTATTTCATTATTTCAGTTCAACGAATATCTTTATAATTGCAATAAAAATAATAAAAAAAGAACCTGTACCTACCCTAGGCGACCCAGGGTTACCATATGGTAACGCTAGTTTTTCGCATTTCCCGGAAAAGCGCAACAATGTATTGACAAACGGACTTCATTTTGTGGTCTGGAGGGCGAAATATTTAAGTACACGTTTTTTCAATAAAATATAAGACAAACAAAGTTCTGGTAAATACCAGGTTAAATGCGCATTGAGTTGTATTTTTTGCACTTAAATGATGAAACAGAACACGACCGCAACTTCAAGCAAAAACGACTCTCAGAGAAAACAGGCACATAATTGAAACGACGGCTGCAGCTTCACGAACTGTCATTTAATGTTTTTATATTTCTTCTGTGTACCAACCTGTAATGCCGACAGCTTTTCTAATATTTGTCCACAAATCTTGTTTAAAATAAAAATTTTTGTACAATGGCGACTGCAAATTAAACTTCCGATGTTTTTTGGTTGTAAATAAAAAAAAAATGAAAAACTTTGATTCTTTATGTGGATTATTTTTATTTGGTCTTTTAATTTTTTTTACATCAAGTCGAGAATATGATGTCATGTAAATGGCCGCCGCCACAGTTGATTATCATTTGAGCCCTTTTTATGGCATTTTCCATCACTTTGGGCAAAACTTCCGGCGATATATCCTCACATTCTTGACGGATATTGTCTGTAAGAGCTGCAAGAGTCTGAGGCTAGTTGACATAAACCCGCGACTTCAAAAAGCGTCTGGAGTGGTCAAATCAGGCGATCTTGCTGGCCAGTGCAAATTGCCAAAATGGGAGATTAGGCGCCCGGGAAATGCATCCTTCAGCATATGGGTTGTGGCACGTGCCGTGTGTGCCGCTGCACCGTCCTGTTGGAACCACATATTTTCCAATCCCAATTCATCAAGTTGCGGCAAAAAGAACTCGTTGATCATTGCTCTGTAGCGCTCACCATTCACAATTAATTTTTCTGTAGTATTTTTTTTTTTATTACAAAATCTCACTTTTAAATTCACTTTTAAACGTTTCTTTTGATTTTCTTTTGTTTTTATTTTTCGTGCGCCAAAGCTTCAAAAACATATGGTTTTGTTTACAAAATGTATAAAATTTAATAAAAGTATGGTAATTTTGTTAAGAGCATTTGTGTTTTAAAGTGAGAGCATAAGGAAAATCGCTGTCAAAATAAAATAGATTTTATGTCAAACTGTATGGAAAATAGCGTTCAGCCCCAGTTCTGTTTCATCATTAACATGTTTTCGCGGTCATGAAATTTGTTGGCAAATTGTTGTGTTACCAACCGTTTAACAACTTTACTATACCAGCTCTTTTTTCCAACTTATAAGTTCTTAAAATAAATAGACCTCAAAATAGTAAATATTTTTACATTTTTGCGTCATGTTTGTTGCAAGCAACACACATACTCGTGCATATTTGAATGAGTACATTTGGTTTAAACGTTTGTATTATACCTACATATACCTTGCAGAGCCGTCTTATTTATCGTTAGACAGAACTGTCAATATAATGAACTGTACTAAAATATACCCGGTACTCTGGTATAATACACAGCCAACAAACAATCGTTATTGTTTAAAAGATTTTGTTTCTTTCATTTTTTTTGCGCAGCTCAAGTTTAGACAACAGCCACACCTGTTTAACGAATTGTAAAACGTTTTCGTTGTTCTTGTTGTTGTTATTGTTGTTACTGTTGCTATTATTGTTGTTGTATGTCGTAGTCTTGTCTTCTTTTAAACAACTATTTAGAATACGGTACTTAAGAAAATGTAAATAAAAAGATATTGTCCAAAGTGCTCCCCAGCACAGTGTAACGATATAAAATGATTTCAAATTAAAGTTAGTACGAAAAATTTATGAAAATATTTTCAAAATAAAACCGCAACATATGACAGCAGGACATAGTATAACTTAACTGATCTAAATGGTTTAATTTTTTGTCAAAATTCAGGCTAGATTTAAAACAGTCAAACAGTTTGATAGCTGATAGGTTTAGTAAAAATAAAGCATTGCATTGAAAGAACAATACGTCGTCAATGGCTGAGTATTTCAATAACTTTACCGGGCACAATTCAAGCAAAATAATTGTAAGCGATGAAGTACATTTTCAACTTGAGTGTAAAACACACATGTAATTGTCAAGCAACAAATGCATTCACAACACTGCACAGTGGTGTAATTTGAAAATAAATAAATCTGTAATTTGTGATCTCTAAGTCTAATTTCAATAGAATTTCCCATGGCTAGAGAGGAAGTGTTGCTAAGTTTAAGTTTTGAAATTGAACTTCATAAATACACCGGGGGCGGGTACTAGAGGTTCCCAAATTGCAAATGATCCCAAATTATACTATATATGGAATCTACTAATAATTACTAAAAAACCCTAGTTTACGACATTTTCGCATATAAAAATTAAAATTTTAAGTTTTGTAGCCAGCCTTGTCTGTTTTTTTGCTAGGGGCAGATCTAAATATTTCTCGATTTTCTTTAAATATTTGTTTGTGATTTACTGAATTATTTAAAAATCATGATAGAGTCAAAAGTTACATGCATTTAAATTTGAAAAATGTATTTTTTGGCCAATTTTTTGTCATAAAAAGCTCCTATACTTTTCATACTTATTACGTTGTTTAAGAAATTTCCAAGAAGCCAAGGGGACCAATGTCATTCAAAATAGATCTATTTGAAAAATTCAACTTTAGGGAAAATGTTCTCAAATTGCGTAGTCGATATTAGAGAATAATAACCGTTGTTATGTTGTTATTGCCCAATATGATCTTAATTATTTCAAATTTTTGGATGTCGACTGTGCGATTGAGAAGATAAAATTGATTTTTTTTGAATTCACCTAACTGCGGTAAACCAATTTGGAAACCACTGGCACTGCTCCTGGTTGGTTTATGAGATACAAATTAAAAATTTTAACTCGAAAACACTTCCTCTCTTTGGGATTATTTTTTTTTTTTGCAATTGGAATTACTGTTTAATTATTTTCCTGTTTTCCAAGTTCTCCCACTGTGCTTTGGCACAAATACATAAGTATATTTCGAATGATACTTTAAAATGTCTTTTGATATTTGGAATTTTAAAAATATGTATTTTTAATTGTCGCTACACTGTGCTGTGAGAAAAAACTAAAAATATTCTAATAATAATTGCCATTATTGTATATAGGAAGGAGTATGTTTATAAAAGATAAAAATCTTTTGCGGTCTACTTTATGGCAAAAAAATAATGTAAATTAAATTTAAAATACATAATTTAAAAATAGTCATATTAATACGATTTGTAAACGTAAATCTGAAATTAGCAAAGCAGGGAAGTAAACCTTTTGATCTACATATATTAAAACGGTTTTTGTTGAGGGGCAGAAGTTTAGAAAGCAAAAACTTTCGCGACCAATTAACGAGTGAAAATGGTAAATTTCGGACTACGTTTTATCTCAATGGTATCAAACTCTTACAACTACATACACCACCAAATATAGTGGGGAGGGTTTATTGGATTTACGATGATGTTTGTAACGCTAAAATATATTAACCTTTAAGTATACTGATCAACTCAGAATCACTTTCTGTCCATATTAACCTTGTGCGTAGAGTTTTGAAGATATTTCGATAAAATTTAGTATACAAATTTGTGTTTTTTTTTTGTGACGGTTGATATTTAATTTGGTTGAAATAGGTCCATTATTTCAATGCGGTTCAAGTAACATTCACTCTAAGAAAAATTGATTGTCCTCCAATATCATTAAACGGAGCGACCTTACCACAGTCAAACAAAGTAAAGTACCTTGGACTTCACTTAGATAGAAGATTAACTTGGACAGAGCATATAAAAACAAAACGTCAGCAATTAAACATTAAATAAAAAAAAAGTTTTGGCTTTTAGGACCCAAATAAACTTTAACATTGGACAACAAAATACTATTATACAAAACTATAATCAAACCAGTCTGAACCTACGGTATACAACTTTGGGGAACAGCTAGTAATTCAAACATAGAAATTCTCCAAAGATATCAGTCTAAAATATTAAGAATAATTACTGGCGCTCCATGGTTTATGAACAATAAAAATTTTCACCGTGATCTTAACATACCTACGGTTAAAGAAGAAATTACCAAAATCTGTGATAGATATTTACAAAGTCTTAGCAATCACTCAAACCATTTCTGAAAAACTGTTTTATACATATACTGGGTGTAGGGTATTATATGGTCGGGCTTGACCGACTATACTTTCTTACTTGTTTTTCTTTAGAATATTTACAATTTGAAACCCGTTACACTTGAAAAAATTGTACAATGTTGAGTCAAGTGTTTGAAATTTTGAAAATAAAAAGATTTCATATTTATTTTTATAAGTATGTGGGTATAAAATGTTTTTCAAAAGACACAGTCGTGGTTCTTTTTTTTATTTAATTTTGGCACCTGAAGCGCAACGACCAGAACATTACGACACCTCAACTGCCTACAACGCTGACGATAATGATGACTATGATCATCATTTACATAATGATGATGCTGATGATGTTTATAAAGATGTGGTTGGCTAAAGGCAGTAGAAAAAATAATCTAAAGACATATAGACAGAAATACTATCTACTAAATAGATAGACAGATATACATACATATATACATTCACCGTTAAATGCATAATAGAAATATAAACAACAACAGCAAGAATCACAAACACAATAAAAACAGTTGTTGTAAGTAAGTAGTACAGTCGGGCCTCGATTATGCTTGATGGGCAAATATCAGTCTATTGTTTTTGTTTGCAATGGTTTTGAAATTGTTTGCTTCGATTAACCGTGATTACCTCTAAAGCTATGCATAGACGATAGTCAGATATTACAACGTTGTCCGAAAAATGTTCAGAAAATATCTAACAACCGTGTGAACTTAAAATTTTTGTCTTCCAACGTTGTAAGAAAAAGCATTTTCAGTGCATTGGAAAACAAAAATATTGTCAGGCATCTAACAATCGTGAAAACCCACACTTTTGTCATTGTCATTGTTTTGAGACAATTGTCAAACACTATTTATTGTCATATGTGCAAAGTTTATGCATCTGCCAATGGCAGCATTGTCATAGAAATTATTTCTAAATGCAACTCTGTATATACATAAATAAACAAACAATTGTGCATTAATAACATTCTGGAAAAACAATTTCGGTTGAGAGATAAATTCATTGTGTGACAATTGTGTGCCAATGAAATTGTAAGTTTTCTGACAGTCGTCCAAACTGACAATTTACCTTAAAACGTTGTAATATCTGACGATCGTCTATAGATGGCTTAACTGCAGATTCATACATACAGTATAATAAACATAAAAACGGGGAATTCCCTTGTCTACATACGATGAGTCAGAAACAAGTGAAAACAAGTGATTAGTTAAATTTTGAAATTTGGGAATTACGGGTGATTAGATCTAAATATACATACATACATATTTAGTATGGCATCGTTACCAGTGGTAAAAAGACAAAGAAACGTTTTAAATATTGAAGATAAAGTTAAAATACAAAAACTAATGTGAGTGTTATTTTAGCTCAAAAATACGAAGTTTTAAGAAGAACGAATTTTTTTTAATGTAAATATGTACGTACACCAATGTTCACTTGTTAAATAATGGAAATATTAAACAAAAACTAAACTGCATAATCAAAATTGTTATTCGATCAACCGTGAAAATCGATTATCCATAATGATTCTGGTCCCGACCATGACGGATATAATCGAGGTCCGACTGTATGTAAGTATGTAGTTGTTGCTGTTGCTGTTGGTGTTGCTGTAATTGTAGTACGAGTAGTATTAACAATTCGTTTTGCCACATTGCCACAGGCAGTTGCATTAAACAGCTTGTAAAATACGCGGTATCTTTTGTGTTCTGAGGTTTAATTTTGTTTTTTTCTTTTGCAAAAAAAATGTGGTCAAATACTACTTATAATACTCAGAGTTTATATTTGATTTTTAGCTGCAGTCGTCATTTTCTTTTTGAATTTAAATTGTGTTGTTTCTATGGCATGACAGAAAGTTGTGGCCAAGTTGCGGTTGTTAGGGGGAGGAAAATCTTAGAGTTTGAAATTTTAATTGTTGGTTAATTCAAGGTAATGTAACACATATGTATTTCTCTTTGATTTCTTTTTTTTTTTTTTGAGAAAATAAGACAGATTCAATGTAACTTCGAGTATTTTAATTCGGTTGTTCTTAAACAAAAATCATGAAAATATCCTGATTTAAATGTGTATAATGGGACAGATTTTTTTCAAGCACTCAAACAACTCCATGAGGAGAGTTAATGATTAAGAGGAGATTTGGAATCAAAGTAAAACAATGATTTTGTGTTGAAACTCAAAGCCTAAATGGCAAAAAAGCTTTAAGGATTCAAACAAATATTTCTGGGCTGCAGTTAGTTGAGTGCCGTCATACAGAATACAAATACTTGACAGCCCTTTATTATACATACATACATACATACATACATATATTGCAAACATTTTTAATTGTCTTTTAAAAATTGCCAAATGTGTTTTAGAAAATCTAATCTGCATTTCTATTAGAAACTTTGAAATATAATTAAAAATTTCAAAAATATAAATGGAAATTGCTTAAATTCAATGACTAGTTTCTGAAATATTATTGGAATATTCGGAAATGCAATTAAAGAATTCTGAAATACAATTGGAAATGTTGTAGTTTTGTAGTCTGTAATTTTAATCAGACTTCCGGATGAATGTAGTATATTCCAGGAGGAAGTACACATTAAAATATCACCGGGGGTAATAAGGTGATATTTATTTGACGTGAATAGTGAGACGGCACAAAAAACCAATGGAAATCATAGCGTCAAATAAGTGCTAGGAAATGATTGTAAGCGAGCCTTGTGTTGGGCACCAGGACATTGCAATTCTGGCGTGTTTGGGGATTTGGGATAATTGGGGATTTGGACTGTTAACCAAGGCTATCTGTATGGCAAAAAAACACAAACTTCTCAATATCATGAAAGATTTTACGATGGGCGTGTATCATGTGCGTGCTTAATAAAAGACGTGTTCTTATGTTGAGAGTCTAAAGCTATATTTACACGATTGAAATTTTCTTTAAAATTGCTTCAAACACAAAATTTCTTCAAAATTTATTTACTTAATAACTATTAATAACTATTAAATAAATACATTTTGAAGAATTTTTGCTGTTTACACGAGTTTGAAGCATTTTGAAGAAAATTTCAATCGTGTAAATCTAGCTTAAGCAATACTGACTTCCATTTATTATTACATGACATCTCCCCCTTTCTTTACAATAATTTTGGTTTAAAAAATAGTAAATACAATATAATTACAATTTTAAATTAATTTTCTTCAATTTGTTTTAATAATTTAGGTAAATAGTAAAAACAATATAAAAATTCAGTTCAAAAATTTTATGTTTTTAATTAATTTATGCTTTATAACGTTGAACTGGTTTCAATACCCGACCGCTACGCGTTCTTTGGACCTGATTACCTGTTATCTCAACTGTAGATCTAGTTGTATTTCTTTCTGTATGCTCTTCATTGTCACCGGTAGTAGATTGTTGGATTGGCAGATTGTTAGTTGTATTCTCACCGGTTGCAATTATTTCATCATCTTCAGCATTAACTCCACTGGCTAATGATCTTCTTAAATGAAGCGTATTTCTACGGTACCTTTTACCGTTGTCAGTTGAAACTATCACCGAAAGTGGATGCTCAGTATTGTTAATTATATATGCTGACGTCCAGTTCCGATGACCTGTTTGCATAACAACCGTGTCATCTACTTGTAGGGATGCTTTAATTTTGGAACCTCGGTCGGCATATGTCTTTTGCTTCTCACGCAGTCGTTTCAATTGTTGCGTGACTCCGGTTACGACTTTTGGTAAAAGTTGTTGTTTTGTCGTTGGAACTGTTGTACGTGTAGGGATGTGAGCTCACCTTTTATGTAGGTTGTATGAGATGTGTGTGTTTAATTTAACCCTGCAAATAACGCCACTAGTTCGTACATGCATGTAAAGACTAGACCAAAGAGTAGTAGGAGTACTCCAAATATATGAAAAAAAGGTGGTCGATTTAACATTGCGATGTCCTAGGATTGGAACATGTAACCCATCGGAGTAGTCCCAAAACTACTCCATGCTTCTACTCCATGGAGTACTCAAGAGGGTTAGTTTTAAACAACAACAACTCAATATGCAATCGTGTTAACACGAAACCATGTCGTTTAACTACAAACTCTTGTTTAACTAAGACATGGTCCATGACTGCATTACATTGGACCATGTTGTAAGTAGTTCATTTCATCTAAATTGGATCACGTAGACCAATATTATTTGCAGGGAAGTACATATGTATGTGTTTCTTTTCAAATTTAAGTTGCAATTTATTAATTTTAAATGCAAGTTTTATAATTTATTTTAAGTAAAGAAATTTAAATATTTTTACCCTACACCACAATAGAGAATCACTTCCTGAGTCGATTTAACGATCTCCATCTGTTCGTCCAGCCGTCTGGCTGGCTGGCTGTCCATGTAAACCTTGTGCGCAGAATACAGGTCGCAATTTTAAAGATATTTCGATAAAATTTAGTACATGATATTTTTCGGCCCAAGGATGGATGGGATTGAAACTGGTGGAAATCGGTCCATTATTTCACCTGGCCCCCATACAAATGTACTATCGAAATAGGAGTTTAGCGGTCATAAATGTTTGAATTATGCAAGTACTTATACAAATTTCACCACAAATGAGTGGTAAATGAAGCTAAATTACATCTACAAATTTTGTGCAGATTGGTCCATAATTGATAATAGCTCCCATATAAAGCCGACTTCCGAAAATCATTTTAAAATGCATAACTGTCTTCAAAATTTAGCTATCCGAATAATATTGAACACAAATATGTTTCATATATATATAAATATTATGATGATCGGTCCATAATTAGTCGAAGCTTCCATATAAGGCCCATTTTCGAAAATCACTTTAACATAAATCTCTTTAAAATTTTGGTACCCAAATAAAATTCAAAACATAGAATTTTCATATATACAAAAATTCGTCCATACATTTTTTATACATATACTGGATGTAGGGTATTGCTTATTCGGGCTTGACCGACTATACTTTTTTACTTGTTAAGCATAGTTTTAGATTTTTTTGATTTAATTTGTTTAATTTCAAAGAGTTAAGATATTAATTTATTAGAAAATTTAAACGAACAGTCTAATGGTTTCAAATTATAGGACTTTTGCCAGGAGGCAGGCGTTTTAATCTCTGGTATATTTTGAGCAACGGTCTCGTATAGTTAAGGTTTTTCTAGACATCATTATCAATTGCAATCCATGGACTTTGTGATACAATGATTGTGGACATTAAGACACATTTCGCTGTGTTAATATATACTTGGACATTATATTTATATTTGGTGCGTCATAGTGTTTAAGGACGTGAGAAAACATTAATGTGGTGAGGAGTGTAATTATAGTTTTAATTAAAGGTTACGTATTGTACAAGACCAGGCCCGAATTATTCTGTCACCCATGATTTATAGAAAAAATGACAGTTGTTTTCTTTTCCAGATCGAATATGGAGTGAGTGGAAGGCAATAGATTACTAAGCTACTGGATAACTGAACGAATTGCGAATAAGCAATTACAATTGCAAAGTTCAGATTGGATTGAGTACAGTAGCGAGTTGACTATGAAGCAATGCTTACAGGAAGCTGTTGCAGTTAAAAGGTTGAAAGTTTTTGCTTTGGAAATTAAAAATACCCAGTAATTGTTCTAGTTGTTTCAAATGACCAAATTATTCACAAAAAAAAAACTATTTAAATGTTTTAATTAAATCCAACAAAATGCTTTATTCCGCTAAAAATTCTATGGGAAATCTAAGTTTTGTTTTTTTTTTTTATTAAATTATTTTATTTTTTTTATTTTTTATTAGAAATAAAATGAAAAACTGCACAGTTGTGTGTTGAATTGTGTTTAAGTTGTTTTTTCTCTCTCGAAAACTTAATTCATTCATTTATCTTCAATTCATTGAATATTACTCGTACTGGTTAGACAGGCATGCTGGCTGGCTGGCTGGCTGGCTGGCTGGCTGGCTGGCAGACAGATAGTCAGTCGTATGTTCATGGCAACTGAAATCTGTGAGAAATCTCGTAAAGAAAATAGCAGCATCAGGAGTTAGAACGAATTGTATGAACCATTGTTGGCAAACATGGTACAATTGTAGTTTTTTTTCTGTTGTTACCTTTTAGACTCAATTGGTACTTTGTCACTACCACGAGTCATTTGGTACAATTTCAAAATTCTGCTGCAACAAAATTTTGGTATTCCAGATGAAATAGATAAATATATGATTTAAGTTATTATTATTTTATTAAATTCCATTTGAACATTTTGGAACTGATATCCTATGATCTTTAAATATACATATAAATAAAATATATAAATATTTGTTGGTTAAATTTTATTATTATTTCACACTAAATGATTTTGGGTCTGAATCGAAAAACGACACTTAAAATTTAGTTAAGCAGGATTTCAAAAATTTCAAAAGTTAAGCCTTCTATTTCTTTAATACATTATTTATATGATTAATCTAGCCTCATACTTTATAAATAATCGTGATAATAAACGAAAATAATGTTGCTTGACATACGACGGCGGTTCAGAAACTTCTTAGCCTAGCACAGAAAGAGAATAGTTAGTTTTTCAAAAACATTTTTATTTCTCAATATAATCTCCTGAAACTTCAATAAACTTAATCCAACGCTTATCTAGCAATTCTATCCCTTGATTAAAATAGTTTTCCTCAAGGCCTTCAAAATAAAGGTATTACAACTGTAATTGCATCTTCATTTGAGGTAAAACACTTGCAATCTAGGAATTTTTTTAGATTTGGGAACAGGTAAAAGTCACTGGGAGCTAAATCAGGAAAATAAGGTGGGTGCTCAAGCAACTCGTACCTTAATTTGTTGATTTTAGCCTTTGTTAAAACACTGTTGTGCGCTGTTGAATTGCCTTAATGAAAAATTATTTATTTGTGCTGCAACTCAGGATGTTTTTCTCGAATTTTCAAATTTAATTCATCCAAAATGTTGCAATAGTATTCTGAATTTACTGTTTTACCGTTTTGCAGATAGTCAATCAATAAAATACCTTTGAAGTCCGGAAAAAACCGTTGCCATAATCTTACCAGCCGATTGAATTCTTTTTGCCTTCTTTGGGGCACTTCCTCCAGCTTCAGCCCATTGCTTGGATTGTACTTTTATCTCTGCAGTATAGTGGCGGATCCATGTCTCATCCACAGTTATAAAATGACGCTTAAAATCCAGTTTATTTTTCTTAAAACGATCCAAATAAGCTTAAGAAATTTGCATTCTTACGCGTTTTTGGTCCACTGATAACAAATGCGGCGCCCATCTTGCAGTAAGCCTTTTCACCTCTAGTTCTTCATGCAAATTTAAAAGGTCTCGATTATTTGAGATGCCCATGATATTGCCTATTTTACGCACTTTTATTCCTCAATCATTTAATATCATGCAATTTCTGTTGTGGTTGTTGCTGATTTTGGACCCAATATTTTACTGTTGCATATGAAAGAGCACTTTCACCTGACACCTTCACCATGTCATTATAAATGTCTGGTCCCGATAAACCTGTTTTATTAAAATATTTTATTAAACCACAAATTTCTAATTTTTCCATTGTAAAAAAATCGTGGATGCGTCTTTTTTGAACACCTGTTTCTATATGAAGGAGTTGGCAGATCGAAAAGAAATTTAACATGTTTTCATAACAGAGATGGAAGTTTCCAAAACAACTAAGTTTTTTCTGTTCTAGGCTAAGAAGTTTCCGAATCGCTTTCGTATATTGTGGTATAGAAATTGCTGCCTAACTATGTCCAGCAGGAAAATTGCTTAGGGTTGACTATGTAGGCCTTCTAAAATACATGTTTAAACATTCTAAAATATTCTACACTCATTCCAAATTGCCTTCGCTCAGTAGCTATATAAGATTAAGATCTTATGGTGAATTTATTAAGAAAATTAACCCCAATATAGTTTTTAAGGCATTTTAACCCTTTCAGACTGTGATGCATCGATTGTGCGGGTTTATTTTCATTGCAATATTTTTTCTTCTATTTACCCAATTTGAAATAGACTGGCAGGCATCAATTGTGTTGTTTGTTTTTAAAATTTGCTTCTCACATTTCTCTTCTGTTTGGTTTATTGTTACTTTAGTTATTGCGAAATTCTTCAGTCACATTTCAGTTTTAGCAAAATGTCGAACAGTCGAACATTTGGAAGAAAAACATCTGGAATTCTCTTTTGTTTTTTCATTTGCGGTCACACTGTCGAACAATGTTGTCAGACACATTTCATTATTATTTGCCTTTTTAATATGGAGTTCTAAAAAGTACATTTTTTTATATATTTGGTACAATATCCAAAAAGCTATTTCCAGCCCTGGTATAAACAAATAAGCCAAAAAAAAAAGAAAAAAATGTAGTTTTTTTTTGTTGTTTAGCTTTAGCTGTACAAGTAAAAAGTTGCTGCAGAAATGTTTATTTTTGAAAATTGTAGTGCAAATAGTAGACGGACCATTTGAGCAGAAGTATCTACATATGTTTTAGGAACTTACACATGGATGCAAATGTTCATTTATTTTAAAAATACTTAAAACAAGGAAAAAATCAATCTAAATCAAAACAGCAGTTGCTGTTTTATTTTGAAAAATAAAATTCCTAAGGTACGGTCACACTTGGCAAATATTTGACGAAAAATAAAATATATTTGAACTCGTTTATTACGAATATAACAACAAATATTTAGTTTTAATTTATTTGATGCTGTTTGATCTTGCAAAACTCTTGTAAGAGTAAACAACGTCAAACAAATTTGTGCTTAAACAAGTGAACGTACCTTTTTAGTACAATTTTAGGGGTTAAAGAATTTCGAATTTCGGAGAATTTAATATTCCTTTTATCACTTGAATCGCACAGTTTGAGTTAAGATGTGTAATTGCAATAAACTGCAATAATATACAGAATTTGCATTGAACTTTTTGCTATTAATTAAATGTTGAAATAAACCTTCTATAGATTATTTTTAACTGAATATAAAGTCCACTTCATTGTAAATATCCTGGTTTGGTTTTTTTTCAATTTAAATAGAATTTACCAAAAGTTAGTTTAAATAATAATGCTCTCCTCGTAGTAGATCGAACGCTTAAAAACCATCCAAAACAAGTAAGAGTTTATATTCGCCTGTGCCAGCAACAAATCACCTATTACGGAGATTTATAAAAGATTTATGCGCATTTAAGTGATTTTCAAAACTGGACTTTATATGGGGGCTACGGTCAAATATGGACAGATCATCATGAAATTTTGTACAACGATTTAAATGTATATTTTGATTATGCTTGTCGAATTTCAACTTGATAGTCATTTAAAAAAAAAACATTTCTGTTCATTTAAGTGATTTTCGGAAGTGTCTCTGAATGGGGCTATGCCAAATTTATGGACCGATGCAAACAAAATATTATTTTGAGATTTCACTTGGCACTAAAGGACTTGTTTTTCTATAATAAAAATATAGTGTGCAAAATTTCATGAAAATAGCAAAAATATCTGAAAAATATCGAGGTAGTCTGAAACTTTGATCTATAACTCAGATCCTACTGGACCGATTTTGCCCAGTTGCAATACCAAACATTTCGGTGGATCAAAAACTGTTTGGTAAAAATTTCATTGTTTTATGTCTTTTTTTCGAAGCTCTGTTGTGCCAACAACAGACAGACAGACTTTTTGGCTCTATGACCATTATTTCGATGTGTTACAAACGGAATAACAAACGCAATATACCCCCATCTTTTTGGTGGCGGGTGTAAAAAAAAACCAAAAAAAAAAAAAAACATATAATCTACAGCTTCATTGCTACACAGTGTATCGCTTTACATACATATATTTCAGAACATTTATATGCTGCCATAAAGATAAATTTGTTTATTAATTAAACCATTCAACACAGTAGTTACAGCCAGCAACAACAGCAAAATGTTGTTTGCATTATAAACAAAACGGCAACTAAAAGTTAAGAATGAACCAAGTACATGTACATAGTATGGGATGCCAGTCTCGAATTTGTTTTAAAAAATCCCAGCATTTTTCGGAATTAAAAAAATCCCGAAAACTAATATTTGTCATCAACAAAAATTTAAATTTTAAAACGAAATAACGCAGAAATCAAGGTGAAATAAATGATATTAATTTCGGATTAACATACTCGAACGCACCCGCTGTTGTGAATGGATTTTAGCATGATACAGCATGTGTGACATATTTTCCTATATGACTTAAGAAAAATAATATAAAATTGGTGGTCTGCTTTAATTTTTATTAATTTTTGAAAAATCAAAAATGTATAAAAAAAAATTTCCATTCAAAGTTGAGTGATTTCTCCGAAACTAATCCATGTAATCCAAATAATGTTTATGCAGCATAAAGATAACATTGTAGCCGAATTTCGTCGAATTTTTTATTTGTACTAAATAGAATGAAACGTTTACAGGTCACATTTGGCAAATATTTACTCAAAAAAGCGTAACCACTTGTTTTGGTACAAATTTTTTTTGACGTTGTTTACTCTTACAAGAGTTTTGCAAGATCAAACAGCATCAAATAAATTAAAACTAAATATTTGTTGTGCTTTGGTCGAGTTAAAATGTATGTTATTTAGTGGGTACGTCTTTTTCGGCAAATATTTGCCAAATGTGACCATACCTTTAGTTACGTTAAAATCGAATAACTACGTAGTTTTCTTAAAAAATTAATATCTCAAAAACTAGAGCTGATACAAAAAAAAATAGGCATTAAAGCCCAATAGTAGATTTACACAAACTGACTAAGAAATCTTAGGCGCCAAAAAAAGTTTTCATTTTGTCGGGCTGTTTTCTTAATGGTTTATAAATTTTTAATCAATTTAAAAATTTTGTTTTCAAACATATTTAACATTTAACATAAGTCACTTTCTTAAAATAAATTGTTATTATTTATTCACCAATTTGTTTTAATATGAAACAAAAATCCCGATCACGGGACTCATTTATGGAATCCCGAATCCCGAGATTTGAAAAACCAGTCCCGTTTGGCTACCCTAACACAAATGTATATTTTGTGTAAAAAAAAAACACTTAAACATGTTGGCAAGAAAAATGCAACAACGGTTGTTGTAGTAAGTAATTCTGGCAAAAAAAAAAATTACTTTAAAAAGCAAAAAACTAAAAATAAATAAAATGATACAACGGTAACAATAATAATTTAATCAAACAAGATTGCATACATACATACTCGTACAAGATATACAAGTCGAGTTCATACTTTTTGCATATTTACAACATGTATGCAATTTACACGTACATATGCATATGTAGGTATGTACAAGTAAACCCAGCAAGCCATATGAGTCCGAAAAGAGTCTTTTCTGACACGCTCTTTATGAGCCCAAAACACAATCATAATTGCTCCGAAAACCTTCAGAAAAGAGGATCATTACATTCGAAAATGGTCCGTCAGCAAGAGCTCTTAGATAATGTCAGAAAAGAGTCTTTTATGAGGGGGTTTTTGGGCTCTTAAAGAGCTCTTAGATAATGTCAGAAAAGAGTCGAGGGTTTTTTGGGCTCTAAAAGAGCTCTTAGATAATGTCAAAAAAGAGTCTTTTATGGTGTTTTTTTGGGCTCTGTGTAATCTTGTTTTTATCATTCTTGTGTGGTACAGCTATGCTTTTTTTGTTCAAAGCACAAATAACAAGACAACAACGCTTTGGTACACACATAATTAAGTGAAATTTCTGAGTCATACTGCGTGCCGACTCAGGACAGTAACAAGCAAATTTTTCTTTCGCTCCGAAAATGCTCCTTAGTTGGACTCTTTTCTGACTGCTTTTTCGGAGCGCTCCGAAAATGCTCCTTAGTTGGACACTTTTCTGACTCCTTTTTCGAAGCGCTCCTAGAATGGTATGCTGGGTATATTTGTATGAAACTAGAAACATCCCAGCAAATGTTGGTAAACAGTTGCTTTTACTCAATAACATACTTGACAAGCGACTCTACTTACATAATGCATTACTTGGAAGTAGGCCGAAGATGTATTCTCAACTAAATGAGAACTTATAAGTTGTTGGTTAAGTTTTCTTGTGTATATTTAGATTGTAGTTCACAACAAATTCTGAAGGTACGGCAAATATTTGCCGAAAAAGACGTAACCACTAAATAACAAATATTTGAACTAAATAGTTTATTTCTTTAAAAAAAACTTTTCTTATTTAGGGGAAAGCACAAGAAATATATAGTTTTAATTTATTTGATGCTGTTTGATCTTGCAAAACTCTTGTAAGAGTTAACAACGTTCGTGCTAAGCAAGTGGTAATGCTTTTTTGAGTAAATATTTGCCAAATGTGACCGTACCTTTAGTGGCCTATATATTTTATCAATTAAGTATAATACAATATGAATATATGAATTCATTACTGGGTAATACTTTTATTCTATTTTCTTTGACCTTTTTGATTTTTATTAAATAATTTGTAAAAGTATATTATATTTTTCAAATATACTCCTGAAGAAGATTTCCAAAGTAAATCGCAATATCGAGTTTATTATAAATAAAAATAAAAAAGTATTTTATAAATAACAAAAAAGTGACATCAAGCTTACAAATTATTTAATATTAATTACTGGGTAATGCAAATTGTTTGCTGGGTATGTTAGTTATATTCTTAAGATTGTTAATATTATTTTTAGCTGTATTTTATTTTTTGTAAAGTTTAATGTGCAAATTTTTAACAGCCACATGCAACTGTTACCCACAAGACAAGACACAGAAAAAACTCCAGCGCTTAACAATTACAGCAGAAAATAACGACAACTATGCTAAATACTGGCGTGGGAAAATCATAAAATAGTTTAAAAAGCAGAAAAAAAATACTTGCAACAATTTTCAACTAAAAACAACATAAACCACACCAACTCTATCTACCCTGCTTTTTTTTTACAAACTCCTAATGTATTTTACAGACTGGTTTCTCTACAGAAAATATACTTAGCTGAACTAAAATCTAGATTTTAATTTTCAAATTAATAACTTGGGGTTTTTTTGTTAGTTTGTTTGAAATCGTTAAAAATAGATAATTTTCTCTAGCATTTGTGAATTTATGTTTATGATTGGAGATCGTGTAACTGCAGTTGTTTAATTGGCCCACAATATGGTTAAATTGAATACGAGTAAGTTAATAATACACAACAATTGCTCTAGTAGCTGGTAATATATCCGTGTTTTCCATAAATTAAACAAACTGGCTAAATTCAAAAGTTGGACAGAAAGAAAATTAAAATTTTTGATGTAAAGGATAATTTTAAAATGTTTAAATAATCTTTGTAATAATATTCTTAAGAAAATAATAAAATTATTGTTAGTTTTTTTTTTTTAGAAATTTCCAAGTAAATTTGCTCCTTTTTATTTTCTTTCCTATATTTACATATATCACAAACTACTAATAATAAAGCGTTATTCATTTCGAGATTCCCAACTTTTTTACAGAAAAAATCAATTCAAATTTAGTGGGGAATGTTTATTATCATTTGAAAGAACATTGAAGATTATGTCTATTAAATGTTGGCCGTTGCTATGTCCCAGATGGTCTATCCGTTGGGTCTAATTTTCGATGACTCGTTTGAGCATTTCGACTGGTAACTGGCGAATGACACGCATAATGTTTTCCTTCAAGGCCTGAAGCGAAGCGGGTTTGTACGCATAAACTTTACATATCCCCACAGGAAAAAGTCTAACGATGTGATATCGCACGATTGTAGTGGCCAATCGACCGGCTCAAAACATGAAATTATTTGCTCACCGAAGTGTTCTCTCAATAAATCCATTGACTGATGCGATGTAGGAGAAATGCCGCCGTCTTGCTGAAACCAAATGTCCCCGACATCACGAGCTTCAATTTCAGGCATCAAATAGTCGATTATCATGACACGATAACGGTCGTCATTGACGGTTACGTTCGCACCGGCATCATTTTTAAAGAAATGTGGACCGATGATTCCACGTCTTCACAGCGTGCTGGACGTGGTCAATTCGGTCGAATATTAGCCAATAATGAATGCTGGGTCTCAAAATGGGTGATGGTGTTGCGAATGGTACGCTGTACTCAAAGTGCACGAAACACATTCCGCACAGAACGTGAATTTTCGTAAGAAAGTTGAACGATTTGTAAACGTTGTTCAGGCGTAAGTCTTTCTATTATGAATTGCCAAACAATAATAAACAAAAATAACATGACAGCATGGCACGACTCACAGGTGAACTGTCAAAAAAAGGCTATTGAAAAATGTATATCTACTTGAATTACCCTTTAGAGACGACAGGAAAATTAACAAGTAGGAGTTTATATTCGGCTGTGCCGAATCTTATATACTCAACACCAATATACGAGTACGAGTAGTGTGATTTGTTTATACGAGTTATTTTATTTTTCGAATCCCCCTCATGGTAGCTATCACCTATTATGGGGTAATAAAATATTGTGCCATAATTTTCATGTCTTTGTAGCTTATTTTGGTAACTATGTATACATGCATTTGTGACAATCATGTTTATGATGAATTCTTTTATCCTAATATGTTGCTCTTTGATTATGATTGAGAACAACATAATATGATATAATCTTTCATTATAAAACTGATCACCACAAACATTACATAATTACTATAATCATCTATATATGATTGTTATAATCATGTGAACTTAAAGTATGGTTGCCGCAATCATATAAATAATTATAGTTACCATAATATTTATAAAAATTGTAAAAATGTTGGAATAGTTGTGGTAAACATGCACAACTATAATTTTTCTCTGCTTGTGGGTAATGCAGATAGTGTATTGTAGTCACTACAATTGGTAATGTCATGACGTTAACTGGTTTTTCTGGGTTAATATAATCCATAATAGCACTTAGATAAATAACTCCGTTAATTAAAAAATCTTAAAACTCTGTTTACTATATAAATCACAAACTGTCATACGCACAGGTGAACTCTATAAATAAAACTAAATATCTATTCGTTCTTTTTTCTTTTTATACCCTCCACCACCAAGAGTGATGAATGAGGGTTTGAAATAAGTTTGTAATTCAGTGTGAAACTTTTTTAATATTCATATGAGACCCAACAAAGTATATATTTTCTTGATCCTTATTAAAAACTAAGTCGATTGAGTCATGTCCGTCTGCCTGACCGTCTGTGTAAAACACTTTCATGTCCAAACTACACAAATTACCTAAACGAAATTTCCAGAAAAATATTTTTTATTTTGCAGGTAACTTTGTTATTAAAAATCAGCAAAATAAATTTAGGTCAACCAGAGTTATGGACCAATATGTGAGACAACCTCCATAAAAATTTGATATTTTTTGGCCATTTTATTGTAATATTTTTAAATTTATTGCAGATAATACCATGAAATTGTATACGTTATTTTTATGTTAAAAGAAAATAGAAGAATCGGTCCATGATTTCTCATAACCCCCAAACAAAAATCTTCCCGAAATATTGCTCAATTATACATAAATGTCTATAAATACAAAATTCAGCAAAAATAAGTCTCAAAATCGCAAACGAAATTTTTTTTTTTAGTTCGGTCCACTTCCAAAATTCACTTAAATACGTATAAAACTGGTATAAATAATGATAAAAGGTTAAAATTCGACACAAATAATCCTTATAGGTAAATAAATTGTTGTACTAAATTTTATAGTGGTCGGCCCATAATTGGTCATAGCTCCCATATAAGGACCACATCCGAAAAGCCATTTATCTTTATATATATCGTATAAATATCGGTACCGACTCAAAACTTTGTAACATATATGCAAAAAACATTCTGCAGAATTTTGTGAATTTCGGTTAATTTTTAACCGTATCCCTCATATAAAGCCCTCTTCCGGAAATCACTTTAATACTCATAGATCTCTTATAAATAACAATACCGATCCAAAATTTTACAGGGATCGTTTACATGCATGCCAAAATCAAACTGCTGGATTTTGAGAATATCGGTCCATATTTGACTATGTCCCCCATATAAGGTCCACTGCCGAAATTCACGTTAATATTAAGATATATTTTAAATATACTGTTATTATGTTGAAGTTCGACGTGAAATATTCTCATATGCATAAAAATCACTGTTCCAAAATTTAAGCAGATCGGTCCGTAATTTGTCATATCTGCCATATAAGAACCATTTCCGAAAAATAATTTAACCCACAAAAATGTGTAACAAATATTGATATCGAACCTATTTTTATATTGATCAGAAATTTTAATCCAGAAATCATATTAATATCGGTTATACGGCAAGTATGCTACTGGATTTTGTAGCTGTCAGTCAATAATTGGCAATAGCTCTCGAATTAAGACCACTTCCGAACATATCTACTAAACAAACATAAAACTCCTGTAAATAACGTTATTGAAATGAAATTCAACCAGAAAAGCCTCACGTTATATCTTATACTCTGTTTTAACTTATTGTTAATATGGAAAAATGTTCTTTTAATTTTATAAAGGGTGGTTAAATTGTAAGGGCCGATGTTGAATGTGAACCACACCTAAACGCCAAGCTTTTTTCCGAATTTTATTTGACATTTCTCTATTTCAGACTTACTCAATTTGAACCATGGAGAGATACACAATCCAACAACGTGTTAAAGTTATCCAGACTTATTATGAAAATGGGCGTTCAAATCAAAATGCATATCGTGCAAAATCATCTTCAGTGATGAGGCACATTTTCACCTCAGTGGATTCGTCAATAAACAGAATTGCCAAGATCATGTGATTTCACACCGTTGGACTTTTTTCTTTGGGGTTATTTGAAAGAAAAGGTGTACGTCGATAAGTAGGCAACAATTCAAGAGCTAAAGGATGAGATAATTCGGCACATTAACGGCATTATGCCTCAAGGTCATCGAAAATTTGGACCATCGGATGGAGGTGTGCCGCCGTAGTCGCGGCACCGATTTGGCCGATATTTTGTTCCATACATAATTGAGTAATACCAATATATCATAATAAAAGAAAATTACAATAATTTCCTAAATAGTTTGTGTTTTATTCAAAATTAACATCGGCCCTTGAAATTTAACCACCCGTTATATTGTTAAATTACACTCAAGATTATTAAGAATATCAGACAAACTCTGTAAATTACAGTATTAATCGGTAATTACATCAATTTTAAATGGTCAAAATTTGATAAAATTTCAAAACATTTACAATAAATTATGTTGGTCCTAAAATTGTCTTTAAAAATATATATAAAATACTAATAAAATTTGCACTAAGACTGGATATACAGAATAAGGATATATTAGTCCTATAACCAGTGTAGTTTCTGTATTTCTTATTACGTTTAGGTGTAGGGTTTTTAAGACTCAGCACAGCCGAATATTGCACTCTAACTTGTTCTTTTTTTTTTTTTGCTAAAGAACCAGAACAAAACAACAGAAAAAAAATCAAAAACAAAAACTAACAGAATAAAAATGTAATATTTATAACGAATATGCTGTGCACTGATGATTGAAATGGTATGAATGGTAGATAGACAGTAGCAGTAGCAAACGGCACTCGTACTCGTATTACATTTCAATTGTAAATGCCACATGCAACAAGCTTGGCTTTATATGTCTAAACTTGTCTATATCACAGAGATCAAATAACTAACATAATACACAAGCAATAACCAAAAAAAAATCCAGTACGAGTATCTTTAAATATTAAGTTTTATATGTTTTGAGTATTAGACTGCAGCCAAGAACATGAATTTCAATATAAAAATTAAGAATTTTAGGCATTTTTAAAATAAACAGTTAAAGCATGAAGTAATTCCTAGTTGAGTTGCTATTGATAAATTATTATGTTTAAACAATTGTGTAGCCCCCTAATGTTTATAGTACAACACCAGTTAAATATACA
This sequence comes from Bellardia bayeri, assembly GCA_950370525.1. Classification (NCBI taxonomy): domain Eukaryota; kingdom Metazoa; phylum Arthropoda; class Insecta; order Diptera; family Calliphoridae; genus Bellardia; species Bellardia bayeri. The sequence goes on from OX493267.1 coordinate 76,861,206, forward strand.
TCTGAGAAGTTATTTTAGACACACGTGTAAATGAATTCAACAGCTTTTGTGTGTGTCTGTATCTCAGTCTCATATTGTTAGAACCAGTTGCCAATTAAAGCCAACAATTTTAATTTTATGTACCTCAGATTATTTTGTTAAATTTATTTCGTTATAATAAAACAATATACTCGTAAATTATTTATTTAATTACTGCTTAATTTTCCGTAATCACTATCTAATCATTTTAGTTAATAGGAATAATTTTTAAATTATTGGGATAAATTATCAGCACAAAACAGTGTGGCTTGGAATTGTAAGATTTTTTTAAAATTTACTTTTCTTTTTTACTAAACGGTTTAAACATATTGTAAGAAAAGTATATCGGCAATAACGCGGCGAATGTTGTCCTTCAACTGGTCAATTGTTGCAGGCTTATCGGCGTAGCCGAGCAACTTCACTTACATATGCCCACAGAAAATAGTCAAGCGGCGTTAAATCGCACAATCTTGGGAACCAATTCATGTGTCTGAAGTGTGAAACTATGTGATTACCAAAAGTTTCCCCCAATAAATCAATTGTGAGACGAGCTATGAAACATGTTGCTCCGTCTTGTTGAAACCACAATTACTGAACATCATGATTTTTCAATTGATGAACAAGAAAAGTCAGTAATCATGGCTCCATAGCGCTCTTAGCTTAGTTTTTTAAGAAGTACGGAGCAATTATTCCACCACCCCATAAAGCACACCAAACAGTCAGTTTGGATTATCATCACTCCAAATATGGCAGTTTTGTTTATTGGCGTATCCATTCAACCAAAAGGGAGCTTCATCGCTAAATAAAATTCGCTTATGAAAATCGATTATGAGAAATGGCAATCTTGTTTTGGGCCCATTCACCGAATCTACGACTTGCTAGGTCGTGGGGCTTCAATTCTTGCACAAGTTGGATTTTGTAAGCACGGAAACCAAGATATTTGTGCAAAATCTTCCATAACGTAGATGGCCACATAACCAATTCTTGTGCACGATGGCGTAAAGACTTATTCGGATCTTCCTCTACGCTACGTTCTACAGCAGCAATGACTTCTTTTGTACGCACTGTAAGACATCTCTCTGGTGCGAAAACGTTCTATAGAATTAATTGAATTGAATTAATTGCTCTGATTTACGATTATGTTGACCGTAAAATGTATGTAGTGCGCTAAACGTATTTCAAACAGAACCATGATTTTCAAAATAAATTTGCACAATTTGAAAGCGTTGTTCAGCCGTCAGTCTATTCATGTTGAAATGCCAAACCAAACTAAACATAAATCATTTGACAGCTGAGAAAATGGCAGCAAGTGCTGCCAACTTAAAGTTCTACAAACACCCTTTAGATAGGAACCCCTTGGTCCCACCAAACACAGAACTAGCAATACGATCTCGTACGCTTTAGGTTATCGAAATGAAATTAATTTTCTTTGTAAGTAATTATTCTTTGCAATATCGATTTCCTTTTATAACGTTTAAGTAGCATTTCGGACATGCAAAATCGTTTTTCAAGGTCCGTAGGCTTCAATTCATATGGTACCCAATTTTTCTTTCAATGATTTTGCAAACTTTTGTAGAGTTTCACATCAAACTTTCTGGTGTAATGCCTTCAATTCTGGGCCATCAAATTTGTTTGGCTCTTCGGGGCGATTTTTGTCTCGCATGTCAGAATCACCACTTCTTAACCACACAACGTTGAAACCGTTGCACAGTGATGATCTGTGATCTGGTAAATAATAATTTATTAGTGAAATTACTAGTGAATGGTGACCACTTGCTGTTTTGCATGAAATAGAGAATTATTTACGCTGTTTTATTTTCCTGCGTATTCTTGGCTAAAACTCATATTCAGCCACATAATTTAGATATCAAACTAGCTGGTGTCGGTGAAAGAAAACCAAATTACACCTTTTGCATAACTTTAGATTTCAAATATTTTGTAGTAACAGCGATCATATTATGTTTGAGATGAAGCGTTGTATCTGGTTGTATCTAGTTAACAATTGATACCTACAAAACTTTAGTTATTTTTCTCCTGGGCAATTGTTGGCAATTATTTAGTCTTATGCGTACAAAAGTAAAAACATTTTCACAAGTTTCCCTTATGTTTCATTAAATACAAACGGCAAAGAATGAATATTAATGGAATGACTACGTTATAGAGTACATGAATTGATTTTGGATAATTTCAGCTTTGCCTTTTATAACTTGTTAAATGTAGATAGAACAGACTTTGGTATTATGATGTAATGCACAGTGGGCTAAAGTTGTTTAAACACTTGCAATTTTCTCCAATATGAAACAGTTTAAAGACAATGAAAATTGTTTAATTTCGCTAGTGGAATATTAGGGACTTTTATATTTAATTATGAGGCTACAGTGGTAGGCATATACATATATTGACAGATTGCACTGTATACTTATTATATTTTTTCTACTGTAGACATGCAGAGAAAAAACATGGTTGTGGTAAACATAATCTAAGATCAACATATTATGATAAGATTTATGATTGTAGTCAAAACATATTATGATGAATATAAGTACCATGAAATATCATTTTATGATCAATTATCATTGCAATATTTCATCATAATATTTTCTTGTTAATAATAATTTGATATTATAACATCATATTATAACCTAATATAATCATAAAACTATCATACATGGTAATATTATGACTATAATATAGTTTAAAATAATCATAATATGATCTAAAGTAATCATATTATGATATGTAATGATCATATTATGATATTATTTTTTTTTTGTAAATAGAAATAAATATTTATATACGTTTACATATATTTTTAGTTATGTTTAATAGAATTTTATTTTGTGATATTCAAGATTATTTCTTTTATGTACAATTTATTTAGGTTTTTTACACTTCTTTGACATTTTTGTGTTATGTAGTAATATTTTAAATACAAATTGTTTTTTTTTTCAATTATAATCCAATCCAAATAAATAATCCGCTATCACACAGACAAATCAATGAACTGATGGAAAATCATTCTACAAATGGTTAAAGCTAAATATGATTAAAATTAAACATACTTAAACATATAGAAACTTATCATTTAATGCTTATTTGTAAGCTTAAATAGTGGTAAATAATATAATATGTTTGAATAGTTATCATTCAATAGTTGTGGCAAAAATATTTTAAAAATAATTATGTTTCAGTGAACCATATTCAATCTTATAATTGCGATAAACATAAACATATTTATAGTAACTAAATTATCGTTAAAATCAAATTGAAATTTGTGTACCAAACAACAATATATTGTTACCAAAAACACAGTGTAGTTGTTGTAACCATGTCCAACCATGTTTTTTCGCTGCGAAACTTTAATTATTGTATTCGCTTTGCACTGACACTTGACTACAAACATGCAAAATATTTCGGTGAATCCATTATGTATTCCCTTTCTGAAGAAAGGAAAGCAGTTTGACTCAAAAATTTATCCCCCTAATTCATAAAACTTGTCAAAGGTTTATAACAGGCTTATAAAGCAAATTTTGTATGGATATTTGCTTTATAAGCCTGTTATAAACCCTTGATAAGTTTTTATAAATTAGACTGTATATTTATATGACATTGAATATTTTCAACACTTTTTACTGTTTTGTTTTTACAAATAAGCTGCATAGTTGTTGAATACCTCATCACAATAATAGCAAAAAACAAAAAAGTTCGTTTAATAATAATAAAGTATGGGAAATTTATCGGAATCAAGTCATGCTGTCAGAACTGAAATAGTAACCAAATCTAACATATCGGTATATCGGTTATAAGTATAGCTAAGGAATATATTTTATCTGGACAAACTGTTTACTACCAAATAAATAAGTATGAGAAAACAGGAAAAGTTACTGATTCGCTTAGAACAGGGAGAAAACGTAAAGCGCAGGAAATTTCATTTCGAAACATTTTTACCCCCCAGCGAAAGAACAGCCCGACGACGTTTGAAGGAAACTAACATAAATACTTATGCCACACTCAAAAATTTTATTTTTATTACAAATAATGCAAAATTTACTTTAAAAATTATGATTTTATGTTTTTATTTTAGTTAATAAAGAGTATTTTTTTTAATTCTTATTGTTTAAATATGAAAGAAAATTAAAAAAAGGAAAAATTTTGTCATATATCAAAATATATGCCTATTACCGTGCGTAAAGGGTGATTCTAGTAGAGATACTTTTTTCAAAAGCTTTTTTTTTGACAGATCATATATTAGTCGTGTCATTCTGTCATATAGTTTTTGTTTAGTATTGTTTGGCATTTCATAATGGAAAGACTTAAGCCTGAACAACGTTTACAAATCGTTCAACTTTTTACGAAAATTTACGTTCTGTGAGGAATGTGTTTCGTGCACTTCGCTCAACTTATGGTCAACATAATCAGCCTACTGAGCATACTATTCGCAACACCATCACAGATTTTGAGACCCAGCATTCATTATTGGCTAATATTCGACCGAATTGACCACGTCCAGCACGCTGTGAAAACGTGGAACCATCGTTCTATATTTCTTTAATAATGATGCCGGTTGCGAACGTAACCGTCAATGTCGACCGTTATCGTGCCATGATAACCGACTATTTGATGCCTGAAATTGAAGCTCGTGATATCGGCGACATATGGTGTCAGCAAGGCGGAGCCACTTTCCACACATCGCATCAATCAAAGGATTTATTGAGAGAACATTGCGGTGAGCACACAATTTCACGTTTTGGGCAGGGCAAGTGGCCACCAAGATCGTGCGATATCACATCGTTAGACTTTTTTCTGTGGGGATATGTAAAGTTTATGCGGACAAACCCGCTTCGATTCAGTCCTTGAAGGAAAACATTACACGTGTCATTCGCCAGTTACCAGTCGAAATGCTCGAACGAATCATCGAAAATTAGACTCAACGGATAGACCATCTGCGACTTAGCAACGGCCAGCATTTGATAGACATAATATTCAATGTTCTTTCAAATAATAATAAACAGTCCCCACTAAATTTAAATTTTCTGTATTTTTTTTTTTTTTTAAAGTAGGGAACCTCGAAATGGATTACGCTTTATGTAGAAAAACTATAGTTTAAAATGCAGCTGCTCCTCTATAGTCTGATCAGTTAGTTTAGAGGCTACATATTTAATAACATTTATTTGGTCAGCAGTCCCACTGTGCAATGTATGTTGCAGCTTTACAATTCTAATTTCATGCTTTAAATTACATAAAGCAATGAACAAATTGTACAACAAATGTGACAAAACACAACTGAAACAGATTTTGGTTGCATAAAGAGTTTTATTTTGTTCTTTAATTAGCATAAAACAACATGAAACGACATGCAGCAATATTATTGAAACATGAAAGAATTTTGAGGGAAATGAATAAATCAACAAATATTTTTCTGCATAATAGAAATGTACGAAAGTCATTAATTAAAATCACAAAAATCGAACGAAGAGGAGTCAAGTAGCATAAGACTGGATAACATTTCTTTAGCAGCAATTACACACTTTTCCAAGTCCTGCAATAGGACCTTTACTGTATGCCAAGTGTAGCTCATATTTTAATCTCTGGCTTTGAATACTTAAATCTTCTGTGAAGGTTACGTACGCGTGGGTTGCTGTATTTATTTTTAGTTTAAGAGTTTAAGTAACTATATACAATTTGTGTGGGTTTTAATTTCAATTAATGTTAAACTTATTTACACTTGAACAGAAATAAAATAATCATAATCAAACCAACACACTTGTTTGTTAGTTTTTTAATACTAAAACTTAAAGCACAGTCACATCTATTTAATATTTCTTATTATTTATTCTGTCTTTCCCTTCACAAATGCACACAAATTGTTGCATTTTCATTTAGCAGTGGCAAGAACACGTTGTGCTTACAAACTCATACGATGATTTTGCAAAAAAAGAAAAACCTTTTACTGCCACTTTAATGTTTTAAGAGAGATGCAATTTTCAGCCAAATGGAAAAAAAGACATTCACAAATAAAATGCATAGAAAAAAAATGATCTTAACAAAAACAAAAACCAACACGAATTTCTTTTAACAATGGGTGTGGTTTTATGTTACTTTCAAATATTGTCTAACGCTATTTGTTTTGTGTTTCTACTAAAATTAACCTATTTTTTGTAGCAAAAAAAAAAAAAAAAAAAAAGTCCAAAAACCGAAGCAACCGAAAAAATCACACAAAACCAGCAAAAACAAGTTCATGTTGCATTAACTCTATTCCACATCCTTTTGTACGAGTATGTGGCTGTAACAGCAAATGTTTTTTTTTTAGCCACATACATGTAAAACAACAGCAACAATAACATTCACAACAAAGAAAAATTGACATTTGGGTGAATGTTTTCAGGCAGTTTTAAGCAGCATATTGTACAAAGAAAAAAAAAAGGTATAAAAATTGTATCATTAAATTTAGAAGCCTTAATTACTAGAAAGTAGAAAGGAAAGGCTAAGCAAAGCTTTCTTCTACTTCTAAAAACTTAACCACATCTTTGGCAAGATGAGAGTCACACCTTAAGCTTTAAGCCACTGTGTTTTACAAGGACTAAAATATCTAATGAATCTGATAAATATTTATTTTGGCAGTCCACAGTGGTTTAGAAATATTTTCTTTTTCTAAAGAATTCGTTATAATAGGTATCAATATTATCGTTATCGTAACGAAATTGCACAAGGTTAGAGCTGAGCTGTTTCCCAGTTGATTTACAGTTTGTGCGGCTTACTTGACATAATGGAGGAGCCCAGTGGCTGCTTCCTCAAAGTGTCGCCTAAAATCAAAATCTAAAAGTTAAAATTTTAATGGTTAAAGATATCGTAATAAAATTTAGAACAAATATACATTCAAATGATTTTAAAGCGATGGCATTTGAATTTTTGCCATGTTTTATTATCTGAAACCTGACAAAATACGTTTTAAAATCAATTTTTTTATAAAAGTGCCCACTGTGACAGTATTTACCTTTTTAAAGTGAAAAACTTTGTATATATACATATATACTTTGGATAATATTATGATTACTTTAAACTATAATATGGTTACGTTGGGTCATAATATTATCATGTATGACAGTTTTATGATTATATTAGGTTATAGTATGATGTTATAATATCAAATTATGATTAACAAGAAAATATTATGATGAAATATTACGATGTTAATTGATCATAATATGATATTTTATGGCACTTATATTCATCATAATATGTTTTGACTGCAATCATAAATCTTATCATAATATGTTGCTCTTAGATTATGTTTACCACAACCATGATTTTTCTCTGCGTATATTTAAGTAACTTATAGGGCTTTATAATTCAATGTTTTTCTTTAAAATTGGCCCTGTTTGGATAGGTCGGAGTCTGATATATTTTAAAAGCTTAAACACCAATTTCTCTTTTAAAACGTTGATTGCGAAAACTTTATAATCAGCGCTGTCAACATTAACATTTAACATTATTTATACCAGTTTTATACGTATTTAAGTGAATTTTGGAAGTGGACTTTATATGGGGGCTATGGTCAAACATGGACCGAACTAAACAAAATTTCGTTTTGCGATTTTTTTTTTCATGAGACTTATTCTTGCTGAATTTTGTATTTATATTCCAATTTTATAGACATTTACGTATAATTGAGCAATATTTCGGGCAGATTTTTGTTTGGGGGCTATGAGAAATCATGGACCGATTCTTACCATTTTCCTAACACTTTCTTCTTTTATCATAAAAATAACGTATTTAAAATTTCGTGGTAGTATCTGAAATATATTTAAAAATAAAGCAAGAAAAATTTTTAAAAATATCAAATTTTTATGGAGGTTATCACACATTTTGGTCCACAACTCTTGCTCTATTACACCGATTTTGCTGATTTTCAATACCAAACTGCATAGGAGAACACAAACGGTATTTGGTAAACTTTGTTGATTTCGGTTGTGTCCTTTGGACGTGAGAGTGTTCTACAGAGACAGACAAACGAACATGGCTCAATCGACTTTGAATTTCATAAGGACCAAGAATATATGTATATACTTTGTTGGGTCTCAGATGAATATTAAAAAGGTTTCACACGGAATGACAAACTTATATATACCCTCATTCACCACTTATAGTGGTGGAGGGTATAATATAACGTAACAAAAATAAAAAATAAACTAAGCAAATTTGTTTACATTCCTTTGTACTAGATATTTAATTATTTTTTTTAATTTCATAAATCCTATATAAAACTTTTTAAAAGGAGATCAAGGATTAATAGTAAAAGTGATACAGTATACCCCGGTTCATTGGCTCACTAAAAAATTCAAAATTTTTGGGTACTTGTCCGTTGAAGTTATTTAAACGTTAAACGAATTTGTTTAAATGCATTTAAGAAGGTTATTATCAGAAGACCTATTTTTTACAATTAAATTCTGCAGATAGTTGGTGTGTAGTTTTTTGTCCTTTGTTTTTGGCAATAGAAATCAATAAAAATGTTGGCTTTATAGATAAAGATGTTTTCTTGGAAGCCATTGCATTAAAAATGTATGTAACACTTTAAATTTGATTAAATTCACCACTTTTCAGAAAACTTATGTTTTTATAATTTTAATCCTAATAAATTAAAACAATTAACAAGCACGAAGTTAAAAGGTGCCTGAATAAAATTCTTACAAAATTTTATAGAAAGGTACTTTGGGTAAATAAACGAAGTTAAACTAACGAAAATGTCTGTGATGGGAACATTTTTTTTTTAGGTAATTACCCGAATTGGGTATTTAGGCGAAAGTTATTAAAACGTATTTTATGTTTGAAAAAAATATGAAAAAATGGGGATTTACAAGGCGTGGTAAATAAACGGAAAAGGTAATTAATTAATTAAAATTAAGGTAATTAAACCGGGGGTACACTGTAATAAAAAAGCTTTTTTTTAATAAACGAGCTAATAAAGATAAAATAAGCATTTAACCACTCCTAATTTAACTCACAATATGCTACACGGAACTGAAGTGCTAATTGGTAAAAAGGCCTAATTTCAGTACATATTTGGTACTTTTTAAAATTATTTTTGTTTTCTTTTTTAAGTACTTCTATTTGAATTTTTTCAATAAAATTTGTTAGGACTGTAACCCTAGTTGTTCGTCTACAGTTCAGTAGACCAAACCATCAAGCGACACAAGAATTTTTATTTCCATGTTTAAAAATGTTAATTTTATTTTCAAACAAAGATTTTCACTCTATTCACCTTTAGCAATAATCTACATGTGGCGAATTTGATAGTAGTTATTCATTTAGCATACATTTGTATTTAAAATACATTTAATGGGATCCTTTTTCCTTTTGATAATGAATTATTACAAATTAGTAAAAAGAAAGATTTCCTCATATTTTCGGAAACATTAAAAAACGCACCGAAATTATCAAACAAGCGCACCGCGCACCAACTAAGGAATTTTTCGCACAAAAAAAAAAAAAAAATAAAAAAGCACCAAAATTTAAATAAGCGAAACGCAGTAAGTTTATAATGCTGCTTGTAATGTCTGTAATGATAGGGAATCAAATTAAGGCCCCTATTATGAGCTGCATTCGACATTCGATATTCTCTGGCTATCGAAAATCGACTATCGAATATAAAATGTGTATTAAGAGTTGGCATCGCTGTTGAAAATTTCGTTGTTCAACGAATTTTTTATCGAACACAAATTTGCTGTCGACGCTGTATAAAACTGTGAAAAATTTAATTAAAATGTAAGAAATTTTTTTTTTGTTTTTGATCAACCAAATACTACTTGTAAATTACTTTTGTTAATATCTAAGGTCGTAAGTAGAAAACAACTATTGGAGAAGCTCGTTTCTCTCATGGAAAATGATCCACTGTTGGCAAAAGGTATTTGCTCTAAAGTTCAGGCAGCCAAAAAATGGGAGGGCATTACACAGAAGCTTAACTCTATTCATGAGACGAATCATTAAACCATAACTCCGTGATGACATTTCAAATTTAATTTATTTTTCTTTAAGAATTTGTAAACAAATATAGCGTCAGCTGATATAAATGTACTATTGTGAATAATCCAAAAATAGTGATTTTCACAATAGCGTTTTTTCATCGAATATGCACCATAATACCAAATGAAAATTCGTTCGATAAGCATTTTCGACCATAGTCGAAAATCGAATTTTGCTTATAATAGGCACCTAAGATTCTCTTTACTTTAGATGCCATAATATTTTTAAGAAGATTTTTTTTGTTTAAGTTGGAACGATTGATTATATTCTATTGCTTTTAAATTAATATAGATATTAAAGGCGAAATGACATACATATTATTTTTCTCTATCTAATAATTTTCAATGTAATGTTATTATGTTTTTAAATTATTAATGATTTATAAAATGTTGTTTATAAAATGTAAAATTTGATTTATAAACTTACAGTAAATTTAAATAAAAAATATATGTTTGCACACATATTTACATTTAATATAAGTTATTTATTTGAAATAACTGGTTTTTATTATAAATAAACAAATTTGTTTTAATAAGAAACAAAAATACCGATATCCTGGGAAATTTACGAATCCCGGGATTTTCAAATAAAGTTGCATTTGACATCCCTAATAAAAAGTTAGCTTAAACCTGAACATAATTAAAGCCCACGCAGAAATATTTACCAACTCTTGCTATTTGAAATACCTAAAAAAAACTAAACATAAATAAAATCAATTTTCAAACTTCATTCATAACAAACATAATAAATTTTGAACAACAAATAACCAAAATTTATCTTTGAGAAACATCATCATTAATATTTTACATTTATAAACGAAAACGAGTAAATATTAACAAATATTGTTAAAAAAAAACAAGTAAGAAAGTATAGTCGGTCAAGCCCGACCATATAATACCCTACACCCAGTATATGTATAAAACAGTTTTTCAAAAACGAGCGCTATATGGAAGATATTACTTATTATGAACCGATCATCCAAAAATTTAGTTCCATGATGTCTGTGAGTATAAGTATTATATGTGTTAAACTTTATCTCGATATAAATACTTTTAAAGGATTTATGCAGTTTAAAGTGAATTATGGAGAGGGTCTCATATGGGAGTTTCGACTAATTATGGACCGATCATAATAAAATTGTACTGTATTATTTACATAGGTATGAAATATATTTGTGTTAAATATTATTTGGATTCCAACATTTTTGAGAGAGTTGTGCTCTTTAAAGTAATTTTTGGAAGTGGGTCTTATATGGGAGTTCCGACTAATTATGGACCGATCATAATAAAATTGTACTGTATTATTTACATAGGTATGAAACATATTTGTGTTAAATATTATTTGGATACCAATATTTTTAAAAGAGTTATGCTCTTTTAAGTGATTTTCGGAAGTAGGCCTTATATGGGAGCTACGACTAATTATAGACCGATCTTCACGAAATTTGTAGATGAGCGTTAGCTTTATTTACTACTCATCTGTGGTAAATTTTGCTTGCATACTTGCATAATTCAAAGAGTTATGACCGGTAAACCCCAATTTCGGGAGGACATTTGTATGGGGGCTAGGTGAAATAATAGACCGATTTCCACCAGTTTCAATCCCGTCCGTCCTTGAGCCGAAAAAATATCACGTACCAAATTTTATCGAAATATCTGCAAAATTGCGACCTGTACTCTGCCGACAAGCTTTACATGGACAGCCAGCCAGCCAGACGGACGGACATCGTTAAATCGACTCAGAAAGTGATTCTACGCTGATCGGTATATTTGAAGGTGGGTGTTGGACCAATATTTATGGGCGTTACAAGCACAAATCCAATATACCCTCCCTACTATACACACACACACATACAAATACTATAAATGTACTTAATAAATATTTCGTTAAATTATGAGGAAAAATAAATAAAGATTTGTTTGTTTATACGAAACATACATATTTATTGTAAAACAAACATGATGTCATACAAAATACAATTTGCCACAAAATGGCAACAAAAAAAAATTATAAAGTAACATTAAAAATATGGCTGGCTGCATAATACTCTGCTTGTTGTTGTTTACTTTAATAAATAAGATTGGAAATACATTTTTAGCACGCTTCAAAATCATTGTGGCAAGAAACACAACAGAAGAAAAAATCATTGTAAATTACAAAAAAAAAAAAAAATTGCAAAAAACGTCAACTGATGAAATCCCCCAAATTACGAGTATATACCTGTCTTGTTTGTTGCTTGGAAAATAAATCAAGTATTTAAAAGCGTAAAAATTTAGATTTTTAAGCAAGTAATAATAAAAATTGCAAACAAATAAAAGTATGACTTTAATGTTAAATAAATTGTTGTTTTAAATTAATGATCTGTTAGATTTTTTCTTTAAATTTGATTTGCCATAAAAAGTAAAATGCCATAAAAAATAATGCAAAGTACAAATATTAGTTGACTGTTTAAACAAAATATTTGAAATTCCAAAGAGCATGCAGCAGTTTTAGGCAGTGTAAAAGGGACCCTACCCGAGGTATTGCTGCATTCACTAAATATATTGATTTTATAAATTTTATAAATAGTTTTGGGTTAATGTCGATTTAGATAAGTCTATTACTTTGTAATGGCTACTATATACCATGTACATTACTTGGTGCTAGTTAAGTAATTGATGATTTATATTAGTCTGTTAGTTACTAGGGCGGTTCGGAAACTTCTTAGCCTAGAATAGAAAGCGCGGTGTAAACAGAAAAAACTCAAGTGTTTTGGAAACTTCCATCTCTGCTATGAACACATGTTAAAGTTCTTTTCGATCTGGCAGCTCCTTCATATAGAAACAGGTGTTCAAAGAAGACGCATCCACGATTTTTTTACAATGGAAAAATTAGAAATTCGTGGTGTCATTAAATATTTAAATAAAAAAGGTTTATGGAGACAAGAAATTCATAATGATATGGTGAATGTGTGAAATGAAAGTGCTCCTTCATATGCAACAGTAAAAAATTGGGTTGCTGAATTCAAACGTGGTCGTAAAAGCATTGAGAAACAGCAACAACAAAAATTGTAGCCAAAGTGCATGATATGGTATTAAATGATCGACGAATAAAAGTGCGTGAAATAGCCAACATCATGGTCATCTCAAGTGATCGAGTCCATTTAATTTTGCATGAAGAACTACAGATGAAAAAGCTTTCTGCAAGATGGGTGCCGCATAAGAATGAACATTTCTCAATTTCGTTTTAGGAAAAATAAAATGGATTTTCAGCGTCGTTTCATAACTGTTGATGAGGCATGGATTCACCACTATACTCCAGAGACAAAAGAACAATCCAAGCAATGGACTGAAGCTGGAGGAAGTGCCCCAAAGAGGGCAAAAAGAATTCAATCGGTTGGTAAGATTATGGCAACGGTTTTTTCGCACTTCAAAGGTATTTTATTAATTGACTATCTGCAAAAGGGTAAAACAATAAATTCAGAGTAATACTGCAACAGTTTTGATCCATTACAATACAAAAAAATAATTTTTCATCAAGACAACACACCAACGCATAAGAGTGTTTTAACAATGGCTAAAAGCTACGAATCAAAGTATCTACGAGTTGCTTGAGCACCCACTTTTTTCTCCCGATTTAGCTCCCAGTGACTTTTACCTGTTCCCAAATCTAAAAAGAATCCTAGCTAGCAAGCGGTTTACCTCAAATGAAGATGCAATTACAGTTGTAAACCACTATTTTAAAGGCCTTGAGGAAAATTATTTTAATCAAGAGATAGAATTGCTAGACAAGCGTTGGTCTAAGTGTATTGAAGCGTTGGACTTAGTGTTTTGAAGTTTCAGGAGATTATATTGAAAACTAAAAATGTTTTTGAAATACTAACTATTCTCTTTCTGTGCTAGGCTAAGAAGTTTCCGAACCGCCCTCGTAAGTGGTGATTTAAAGCTTTCAATTTAAAATTACCATCTTAAATAACTCTGACCAAGGAATGATGATTTATATTAGCATTTCATACATTACTTGGTAATACCAGTTTTACCAGTAGACCCTCTACATTACCTAGAGCTAGTTCAGTTATTGTTGGCTTATAGTTGTCTGCCAAGATTTCACCTATATAAAATTAGGAATTAAAAAGCCACTATAAAAGTAAAAAAATAGTTTTTATAACAGCTTTTTCATACATTACTTGGTAATACCTGCTAGCATACAAACAACTCAGCTGTTAAGTTTAAATAACTTGATAAAAATAAAAGCACCCCTGCACACTTTTCCATGTAAAAGCATGCAATTCATTTAGCAAATGTTTGAACTTTATCTTTCTCAACTTGAGCTGAAAACAAAAGTGTTACAATAAAAATGAAGAAAAAATAAATATCTTTTAGAAAAATACTATAAAATGCTTGGTAAATACAAGTACAAATACGTGCTAATTGATTTTTATTTTGATATGTTTGCAGTTTTATTTTGATATCAATTTGTAGTCGTACAAAGTAAAGATTGAAAAAGAGAAAAATAAACATTGTTACTTAACTCTTTAGCAGTGATCCCCAAAATTATTTTGTCAAAGAGCCACTATATTATTTGAAAACATTTCATGACCGGTATTAAATCCTAATCTCAAGAATATCAGTACTATTTAAGGTTTATTTTGCACAGAAGAGATTCTTAATGTTTTTCATTGTCCTATGCATACCTGAGATTCCCCTGGTAAAGTAACAAGACTTTACATGCACATGACTCGTGCTGCTAATAGGAAACGAATTTCGAAGACTCACTTTGATTTGGAGACGCTCATATTTATTGAATATATATAATATTCAATAAGGATTCAAAACCTTAGAATGTTTTTACAAACAGATAATAGGTTTTGGACATTATGTTTGCGTATTGAAAGCCATTTGATCTTGCTTAACAACTAAAGAGTTTCATATAACTGATCTTTCGTGGATAATATTGGAATTGAAATTAAATGTAACATTGAGAAATCTTTCTAGAAAGAAAGAACAGCACGAAAGAAACAAAGAGATTGAGTGAAAAAATAATATGGCAAACTGTTCAAAGAGGCAAAACGATTCAACAAATTTCCCTGCTGTGGGAAGCTTGGGGAAATATCATTGAAATTGCAATATATTAAATACCTCTCAACATTTCTGTAGTCTGCTTAAGAAATCCGAGTTTTGCATTGCATATGTGGATGCTACTGTAATAAATTTCTGCAGCAAAGTCTTCGTATAAGATAGAGAGTTAAGCTCTGGAACATAAACTGACTCTTTCAGGCGATCAATAGATTTATGATGGAAGACACCGTCCAAAGTTTGCTGAGTATAAGGGCGATCTTAACGATCTTACAAAGGTCTCCTGAATGCGATATTCATAAGTAATGTGATATTAAGCATGCCAATACAGATAGTACATGATCTCCCAGATCCAAAGCCCTTAATCTCGAGAAACCTCTGTTCGTGGAGATTCTCTCCTTTGTTATTGGAAGACTTTTTATACCCTACACCACCATAGTATGTGGGGTATATTGCATTTGTGCTGATGTGTGTAACGCTCAAAAATATTAGTCTTGCACCCACCTATAAGTATACCGATCGACTCGGAATCACTGTCTGATTCTATTAAACGATATCCGTCCGTCCATCTAGCTGTCCCTGTAAAATTTGTGCACAGAGTACAGGGCACAATTTTAAAAATATTTCGATAAAATTAAGTATGAGCCTTTTGTTCGGCTCAAAAGACGCTTCGTATTGAATTTGGTTAAAATAGTTTTATTATTTCACCTGGTCGCCATACAAATGTTCTCCAGAAATAGGGATTTATAGGTAAAAAATGTTTGATTTATGCAAGTATCCTAACAAATGTTGTGGCAAGTAAGTTGTATATAAAGCCTAATCATATCGAAAAATTTTGTACAGATCAGTCCATAAATAATCATAGCTCCCATATAATTTGCACTTTCGAAAATCACTTTAGGAAGCATAACGCTCTTCAAAATGTCGTTATTCAAATGTGTTTCATACATAAACAAATCATTCGGTCCAATTTTATGACGATTGGTCCATAGGCAGTCATAGTTCCCATATAATAACGTCTTCTGAAAATCACTTTAACATGCATACATTTTTTGAAAGTGTTGACATCAAGATAAAATTTAATGCAAATAATTTCTATATGCACAGAATTCGCGCTACTATGGTCGCCCCCATTACTGAAAAACTGTTTTCAATCGCATACTCTGTGGTCGATCTTAACCAACTGATTAAAACTGATTTTCGGTGGATTTACTAACCCGGAAACTAACATTGAATACAACTTTTAAACTGATATTGGCAATATCATATTGCTAATGGGAACATATATACGAGGAATACTGGATTTGCTGTATCATAATGAGAGACTCTCCTTTGTTACACAGATGTTTAGTTTACGAACAGTTCCATAATGAAGGATAGAATGAACTGTGGATTTACAGAACAGAAAACTAAAATTTTCTAATAACATTCTGAATTAATGCGATATTGCACTTCAGAACCCAGATCATACAAGTACTCCCTCATTAAAATAAGTACTAAGCTCCAAATTCTTGCTTTTCTAGAAACTTAATTGTATGGAGGGTTGTCTTTTGTGACAGACAACCTTTTTGTTCGACGAAAAGTTCTAGAAAGGAAGACGAGTTCATGGAAGTGTCAACATCGAGATATTTGGAATAAGGCTTCAAAGAGAAACTTTAGTTTTCAATCGCAGATATTAGAAGTTTCGTGTAGTGTTTATAGAGAAATTTTGTTCATACAAACAGTTCTAAAAAGGAAGAGCAAGAAAGAGAGGAAAAGGTTCCAAATTAAAGGTCATACAAACTGGATTAAATTTAATTATACTTATTGAATTTAGCATAAAGAATTTCTTTTTTCCTACATACACAAAATTTGTTCATACGAGCAGTTCTAGAAAGGAAGAGTGAGTAAGAGAATTCTAAAAAGGATAAGGCTCCAAGTGGCCTATTACGAGAGCGGCAAACTGCATAAAATTTAATTATACTTAATTGAATGTAGGATAAAGGTATTCTTGTCTGCTCCAAAGCAGCGATTTGGGAAATAATGACATTCCAGGTAATGGTGTTGATGATTATTATGGGTTTTCCTACTAGGATAATATGTCCCGGGTTGGTTCAAGTTCAGATGTATCTCATGCGACTGAAAGGCATGTTAGTGAAATTTGTATACTAACAAGCTTGAGTTCTGCAGTAACTGTTCACTTATGTACCTGAGATGTATAAAGTTTGACAGTTAATTGGGTCTAAACCTATAGCTCTCTACTATTCAATAAATGATATATGCAGTTTTCAAAGTGAAGGGTAGTTTTACTGAACCCCAGTTTTTTATTTGCATATATTCATTGTAGTTGAAGCACATACACCTGAATTCAAACCAACCGAGATCATACCAACCTGTGGATAGATCTTTCAATTATAAATCAATTATAATCAGGTACATAAGTGAAGTGCATTTATAATTGAAAGATCTATCCACAGGTTGGTATGATCTCGGTTGGATTGAATTCAGGTGTATGTCCTTCAACTACAATGAATATATTTATGTAAATGCAAATAAAAAACTGGGGTTCAGTAAAACTACCCTTCACTTTGAAAACTGCATATATCATTTATTGAATAGTAGAGAGCTATAGGTTTAGACCCAATTAACTGTCAAACTTTATACATCTCAGGTACATAAGTGAAGAGTCTATTGCCACTTTAGTGTGTCCCAGTAATTTGCACAGCAGTATTAGCTAAGTGTTACATAATAAGTTAGGAGTCTAGTTGTTTTACCATGATAGTGTTCCAGATGGAAGTCAATTTACGCTGCATAAATTACGAGTACGAAACTTTAAATTACAAAACTATATTTTGTGACAACTGACTTTGCAATATTTAATTTTAATTGTTTAAAATAACTATTTTCTAAAGTTCAAAATAAACCATTTATATTGAGCAGACTTTCGTTTACTTAGAGACACTGAAATGATGATTGTCTTCACTTTCGATTACCTGGGATGTATAAAGTAAACAATAGATTTCTTCCGGCATTATAAAAGTATCAAAAATATAAATAAACATACATTTTGTACAAAGGCAAGCAATTTGAATTTTGAGCTCTGCAGAGCTTCCATTTTATTACCACTGCAACTATGACTTTGGATATTATAGAAAATAAAAGCTGTAAAAACGCAAGCTGCAATTAGATTCCTGTCATTGGTCAGAAGCTGCAATGGATTGGTATCGAAGAAAGGCAACCATATTGGGCTATTGTCAAGGGAAAGTTAAAGCGTAGTGTTACTATAGCTTTTTAAAAGAATTATACAACACATATGGAACGAAATGTGATGCAACAGTTAATGTTAAGCCATTAAAATAAAAACATTAGTGGTATTCGATGTTAGATGTATTTTGAATTGCAAAAGTTTGCACTTGCAAATATTTTGACATTGATTGTGAGCACTCCATTTATTTCGTACTTCGCGATACTAATGCAATTTATGCACTAAAACAGCTGATATAAATAAACAACAATTTCTAAACGTATTTTAAAAATGACACGAAAAAGTGCCAAAGAAAAAATTGTTGAAGAATTTGCTGAAGAAACAATTTGGAATGGGGGTACATACTTCTTCAGGCGTCCACTTTTTGTTTGGTTTTTCCCTTTTAATTTTCTTCTGTGGAAATGTTTGCTCCATTGTTTTAATTTTATTTCTTTTATTAGTGTTTACATCTGTCAGCTGTTTAAATGTCAAAATTGCAAACGTAATACAAGTAACGGAAAAACTTTACCATTTTAGTATTGCATGAACGCAATGTTTTGACAAATGCAATTGTGTGTATTTTGTTGTTGGATTGCACTAAAAAGCTACGATGTTTGGCATTTGCACTTTTACAATGCCATTTGCACTGAACACTGAACGCCGCTATGAATTTTTATAAGTGCAAAAAAATTTTAGTTTCTATTTTTTAGGCTTGTCTTAAATATTAAAAAAAAATTAATTTCTTATTATAGTTTATTTGAAATTTTTTTTAATATTCCTATAATTGTCAAGCTTGAAGATAGTACACAGAGCAGTAGCGAAATATCGAAAATAAAGTTTTTATTTAAAAAAGGCCTCAAGCTTGCATAATTATTTGAATATTAATAAATTAGCATCGGTTTGTGGTTCAAAATTGTTGTGCTTTTTATTTGTTACACAACTATTAAAAATTAATGCAAACAGATTTTAAGTGAACAATATTATATGTTATTGGGATATAAAATTTAAAAAGATTTTCGTTTCACAACAGCCTAGAAATTAGTAGCAACATATTCCATAAGGAACATGTACATATAACAGTTGAATGTAGGGTGTGTAAATGATAATGCTTGAATATAATTGAAAATTATTTTTCAGTTTTCTAGGTTTTGACTATGAGTTTGATGGTGGGCCGGCCATTGCTTAATGGTTTATGGTTGTTTAGTTTAAAGAAGGAGTTGATTGAAAACATGTCATTTATAACATTCATAGAAAAAGCCAACAAGAAAAATGTCTATTAATTGTTAAGTCATGTTGAAATGTTAAAGATTTTCTCTAAATAATTGCAGTAAACAAAACAATAGTTTGCTGCATTTAAATATTAATAAAAATTCATTTACAACTAACTGGGCTTATTTATTCCACAATATAAATATATGTATATAACAAAGTTTCATAATCTAAAGGTGTGGTCACACATGGCAAATATTTACTTAAAAAGCGTAACCACTTGTTTTAGCACAAATTTCTTTGACGTTTTTTACTCTTACAAAAGTTTTGCAAGATCAAACAGCATCGAATAAACCAAATTTTTTTCTTTAGTGATTACGTCTGTTTCGGCAAATATTTGCCAAGTGTGACCGTAGCTTAAAAGTTGTACTAAAATTATCTGCTTATTTATACATTTGACCATATAAAGTATAAATCTGTGTTTTTTTTAATACAATTTATGCAACATTTAAAAACATTTCAGGTAAAAATAACACTTTCAATTTTTAAACTTACTTTAATACTTCCTTTATGGCCAGTCTTATTTTGCAGAATCAGTTTTAATCGCTTTTTGGCCAACATTTTCAAAAAAAAAAAAAACTTATTTAGTCACCATTTCACAAACACATGTTAGTCATAATGACAAAATTAATGGCTGTATATTTAGTTTAAAAGAAAAAAAAAAACACTAATCGTTGTTTACACTCTTAACCAAATAAGCCAAACGAAACTAAAAGCAAGAGTATTCATATGAACTTGAAATATGTATAAGAAAATTTGCATACAACCAGTTAAAAATTGTATAATACTTTTGTACCAAAATGACAATAACAATATTTAGAATGTTGTTGAGTTAAAGACATTTTTGATTAATGATTTAGTTTTATGCTGCAAATGAGAAACTTGTGTTTGGTTAAAAAAACAAAAACTTATTCCAGTTTGAAAGAGATTTATGTCATATGCACAAAGTACATAAAGAAATACCCAAATAAACATTTAAGAGTGTAGAGTGTTTAAAAAAAAACATTTTGTGCAAAATACTAAAATGAAAACAGAATTAAAAATTTTTTATAAGATAGCTAACAATTTCCAAAAAAGTTTTGAAAAATCCGAAAAATGAAATTACAGTAGTCGCTCGCTTATATGAATATCCAGTTATGTAAGCATCCAACAACAAAATTTAAATACATGAGGTTCTAAAGAGTGAACACAACCATCTCTATTTTGTGAACAGCTTTCAACCGTTGATTTTTTAAATGTTTTTCTTATTAGAAGTATGTACTCGTATACACATACATACATATGTTCTTCCCCGAAATAAGTAAAGAACCTGCAACCGTTGATTTTTTTTTTAATGTTTTGAGTGTTGAGATTGATGCATAAATTACATAAATCAGTTACATACTGCATTGAAGATGAAGAATTGAAAACTAAAAAAAAACTTGTTGAAAATAAAAACTTAATATAATTAAAATCATGTGAATTAAGTAAGCTACGGTCACATTTGGCAAATATTTACGTAACCACTTGTTTACTCTTACAAGAATTTGGCAAGATCAAATAAATTAAAACTTAATATTTGTTGTGTTTTTTTTTCTTGGACCAGCACTCAGGGGACGACGCCTAGAGGGAGTAGTGTTTGTGAACATTTGACTTGAATTTGCCTATATTAAAAGTGGCAAGGAATAATTCTGCTGGTAGTTTGTTCCACATACGGACAGTACGGCTAAAGAACGAATTTTCCCTGTAGTGTGTTATGCGATCCACTGTCCAGTCGACCTCAAATGGATGAGCCCTGACTGAAGAACGTGTATTACGTAAAAAACTACGTGTTTCAGCAACAAGTTCCCTGATTTCAGCAGAACACATTTCATTATAGTATCGATAGAACAGGGAAACACAACCCACATTGAGACGATGCTCCAATGAATCAATAGAGTTGGATACCCTACTGTCACTGATAAACAACTTCGCCCTCTCTTGTACGCGGTCGAGTAACTCCAAAATAGACTTCGAAGCACCGGCCCATACATGAGAGTTGTATTCCATTTTCGGCCGAATATAGGTGGTGTAAATATTTTGGAGATCAGATGGAGTGAAGTATTTTCTACACCGGCACTTGAGCGCTTCTTTTGACACTTGAAAAATGTGTTTGGTCCAGTGGACATCACGCTGGATTCTAATGTCTAGAACGACAAGAGCGTCTGATTCCCTAATATTTACACCGCCTATAAAAACAGATGATGTTGTGTTGTGCTTTTGTGCGTTAATAAACAACACTTTGGCCTAAATAAAAGAAGTTTTTCTTTAAATATTTTATTTAGTGGTTACGTCCTTTTCGGCAAATATTTGCCAAGTGTGACCGTATCTTCACTTATTTAATATTCTTTCCATTATGTGAACTTCTCCATTTAGAGAAGAGGCTCTGTTTGATTTAGTTCGTATAAACGAGAGACTACTGTGTTTAGTTTATATACCTACCATAACAATTTATTTCAAAAAAGTTAAATACATATATGTTTAAAAACAAAAACTTTAAATTGATTAAAAGTTTATAAACCATTAATAAATAGAAAACATAATAGCGCAATTCACAATCTTGTGCAAATGGTATTGCATTATTTCATTTACAAAAAGGTTTAGCATACTTTTGGTCTTGCTGTGTATTTTGTTAGTGTAGAGCAAAAATATGATAAACCTTTTTTGCAAATGAAATAATGCAATACCATTTGCACAAGATTGTGAATGGCGCTAATAACATTATATTGAAATATTAGATTGACAAAAATAATATGTCATTTCGCCTTTAATTTCTATATTAGTTTAAAAGCAACAGAATATTATCGTCCGATCTTAAAAAACTATTAGGGCATCTATAGTAAAGAGAATATCGATTCAATTCTATTACCAATATATGAAGCTGACGAAAAACATCGTTTACATTGTTTGTAGATAAAATTGTTAGCAAATCCTTGTACTCTGATGGCATAAACAATCCTTTCTCACCCTACAAACAAATAATTCTTATTCAATATTTTATTGCATATCAATCAACACATTATTAGGTGTTTGTTTCAATTACATTCATTATTTTAACGTTTTTAATTGGTTTCTAATAACAAACATTTCTATCTCATTATCAAATTCACTCTTAAATTTTGAATTTTTTCAAAAATTTAAAAGTGTTGAGTAAATTTTCCTTCACCGGATAACTTTTTGATAAATAAAAGGGCAACAACAACAGATATTCATATTACTGCGACAAAGAGCTTTAACCGGATTTAAAATGACAACTATTTGTTGAAATAAAACAAATTCTTCATCTCTTGAGGTTTTTAGCCTTCTTTGCAAAATGGCGGAAATTTCTATCATAACATTGAATGTATTCTTTTATTTCTATGTAGTATTAATCTAATGCTCTAACATTTTATGATGAAGAAAATTTCCATCATACTGTTTTTTTTTTTTTTGCTAAATTTTTACTAAGATTTTTTTTTTAACAAATTTTCCTTTAATTTTGAACATGAATTATATCACCTTGATTTATTCCACAATAAAGAAAAACTCATGGAAAGAAAGGTAAAATCCATTAAAGCTTTTTATATAGGAATTTCCAAGGTACAGTGAAAGAACTCCCAAATAAAATAAGTCCCAATGAAATAAGTCCCATGAAAAATTAAATAACGCTCAACTGAAATAACTTCCAAAGGCAAAAATGAAATAGTCCCAATTTTTGGAATTTATTTCATAATGTAAAAATAAATCCCAATAAAAATGAATTAACGGCAATACAAGAACTTTGTGCAATGCGAAGCCGGTGTTCTGTGTTGTGACTTATTTCATTTGGGAGTTATTTCATTATGAAATAAGTCCCAATCTGTATTGAAAAATGTTTGGGATTTATTTCATTTTTCCATTGGGACTTACTTCATTTGGCAGTTATTTCACTGTATCAATTTCCAAATTCCAACAACCGTAAACACATTAAATAGTGCGTTTGAATTTGGCCATCCAAAATAATTTTTATTCTTTCACCTTTAATTTTTCGACATACTTTTTTAAATTTTAATTTTTGTTGGTAGCTTTGTAAACAAATACTAGTTTTAGGCATTTGTTTATCCCGAAAAATCCCGGGATTTTTTAAAACCAATCCCGAAATTCGAGATTTGTTAAATCCCGAGATTTTCGGGATTGCCATCCCTACTAACAACATGTATAAGAACATTTGTCCTAAAGTTTAATTTTTACATAAAAATAGCTATATTTTAACTGACTCTGGTCCCCTCGATAACAACAACAAAGTAAGCTTTCCGAAATATATAAATACGTTCGTAGTAGTCTTGGAAATTTCTTAATTAATGTGAAAGGAATAGAGGTTCTTTTTTTTTGTCAAAAAATGGCCAATAATCCGATTTTTTGAATTTTTGTTACTTAAAAAATCAATGGTGCTGACACTATGCCCCGGGGAGCCGAGTGTTTTTCATTATTTTCACATACGCAACCCAACTGTTAAGGAAACTCATTACAAAGAGCATAACAAACATTTCTACAAATCACAACTGAAGTTCTAATGTCGTAAGAGTTGTAAATTGTCTGAATTTACATTAGTTGTACAAATGCTGTTGGTATTTTCTACATAAATATTTTGTATAACACCTACGACATTTTTATTGGAAATAGAAACTGCATCACAATTTAAAACACCCGCTTTTTCATTTCATAATTTTAATAATATTTACTTCCAAATACAATAATATTTTTTAATCTTAATATTCAGCTTTTTGATGAAAACCTGGTCTGGTGACGTTATTTATGCATCTAAATTACTTTAATTTAGTAAGAATTATATTGATTCTTGGGAATATGTACTTTTATAACAGCTGATATACAATAATACATTATTTAACCGCTTCTAAGCAATCTAGATGTTAGGTAGCAGTAGTCTTTGAAATGTTAGTTCTCTTCTCTTTTTGCTGGAATAATCTCTTGGTACGACTTTAGGATAATTCCCATAGCATTTTAATATTTTTTTTTTTTTTTTCAAATCAACTAACAACTGACATCCAATATGTTATTTCGCAATAATAAGTTAAATTAAATCTCTCATACTTCGTACAAGTATTTGTTACCAATTAAATATTATTTTCTATGTACGAGTACGTGTACAAGTTGAGAAGTCGCTGTTGGACAAATTGCCATTAAATGTCAAAAGTTATATGATTGTAATTTCAGACGACTGATACAAATACAAGTATGCGGGGGAGGGAAATTTACAACGTAACTATGATATGTGACTGACTGACTGACTAACTGTCGGTGTGCGTAACAACATCTTCGTTAAAACTTTTTCAAGGTTTCCAATAAATTTTTCTTTTTGTGTGTTATTTTATTTTCGCTTACAAAAATAAGTTCTGAACATACCGTCACAGAGTCATATCGTATGCACATATGTACGTTCCTACTTATAGCTTTGAAAATGTAAGTATTTTTTAGTAAAACAACTAAGAAAGTATAGTAGGTCAAGCCCGACTATATACTACCCTACACCCGGTATATGTACAAAACAGTTTTTCAGAAATGGGCGCTATATGGACATCCAAAAATTTAGTGCCATTACTTCTTTGAATATAAAAAGTATGTATGTTAAACGATATATGTAAGTACTTTTAAAATATTTATGAAGGCTTTACGGAGAGGGTCTTATATGGCATTTTTGACTAATTATGGACCAACCATTATAAAACTAGGTGTTCTTATTTCTGTATATATGAATCTTGACATGAATACGAACTGAAGAAAGGGAGGCAACATATAATTAGAGATTGAAAAATGATAATTACAGCAAATTTCGAACCACCAGGTAACACTGGTTAAATGATTGATGTTTGACTGTTGGCTAGCGGGCACCGCAGTGGTGCAGAGGGTTAGAACGCAAAGAATTCTGATGAGAGAAACTGGGATTTCTCGCAACATATGTAAATTCAACAACCCAGGTTCGAATCCCAGCCAAGAAAATTATCAATAAAAAAATGTTTTCAATTTGTAAAACAATTCCTGCTTTCAGTAAAAATAATTTAATGAACTTGAGCCTGACTAAAGAAATACCAAAAAATTTAAAAAATTAACAGTTCAACTAAAAATAATAATTGTTCTGAAATTTATTTGTGTTGAATTTTATTTGTATACCAAAATTTTTAAGAGTTGGTTGTTAAAGTGATTTTCGTAAGTGGAACTTATATGGAAGCTACGACTAATTATGGACCGATCATCATGAAATTGTACCATATAATTTGTATATATCTAAAACATATTTGGGTTAAATATTATTTGGATACCAATATTTTTAAGAGAGTTGTGCTCTTTAAAGTGATATTCGGAAGTGGGCCTTATATGGGAGCTATGATCAATTATGGACCAATCGGCACAAAATTTATAGATGTCATTAGGCTTCATTTAGCACTCATTTGTGGTGAACTGGTTTTGGATACTTGCATAATTCAAACATTTATGTTACCGATTTCGGGAGGACATTTGTGAAATAATGGACCGATTTCCACCAGTTTCAATCGCATCCGTCCTTGGACCGAAAAATATCATGTATCAAAATATCTTAAAAATTGCGACCTGTACTCTGTGCACAAGCTTTATATGGACAGCCAGCCAGACGGACGGATGTCTAAGTCGATCCCTATACTGGATGTTGCACCAATATTTATTGGCGTTACAAACATCAGCACTAATCTAATATACTCTCCACACTATGTTGGTATAGGGTATAAAAACAGTATTTTGAGTTTAAGAAGAATTACTAAAGCAGGCATCTTGTATGATGGATGTATGTTGTTATAGCAATATTAAAATATTTTGGCTTGCCAACATTAATCTAGGGGCGGATGTGATTTTAGGTATGCAGATTTAAAAGCAGCCCAGCAAAGTCTTGAATTAACAATTACTGGGATACAATTTTAACATGCTATGAAGTGAGGGTACTCCATAGAACAACAACATTTTATTTCTTCATTTAAAAAAGTTAATTTTACTGACCGCAAGTGCTTTGTAATCTTTAAAACTAATTACAAGTAACAGCTTTAATAACAGAAGTCATTCTTCAACAACTTCGAAGTAATGCAATTAGATTACTTGTATGTTAAAAAGTGCTTAATAAATCACTATTTGACTACTTTTAAATTATGTTGAGGATAAATATTTATTAGTCGTTAAAAGAAATGTTTTGCTGGGTTACTTTTTTTTAGCAAATTGAAATTTCAGGTAGTTTATAAAGGGTGATTTTTTTATGAACTTTTTTTTTTGCAAGACTATTTCTGGTAGCTCAGCTGTTTTTGTAAAACCTGTGATTGTTAATAATTTTCAGTTTGTTCTATAATTTAACCATGAATCGACTTACAAACAAACAACGCTTGCAGATTATTGAATTTTATTATCAAAATTCATACTCAATTCTTTTAATTTTTTTTTATCAGAAAATTGTGTGCAACGACGAAGCTCATTTCTGGTGTAAAAATTCGTATCAGAATGTCGCGTATTGAAACTAAATTCTATTTCATCGTTAATTTTTCCAAAAAATTTACAATTTGACCACTTTTTTAGAAAAAAATTCTCATAAACACTTCGAAAGTTCGCGTCAAACTAAAACAAAACACTCAAAGACTTTTTAACTCAAAGACTGGTTAAAAAGTGATGGCTACTTGGCGTTTATCTGTTCGTAAATATAAAACTTTGTTACTGAAATGTTGATGGCTTTCAATGTATTTTATGAAAAAAATCAAGTTTAAATACGAATGTACTGCAATTTATCATACAAAATATATGTGGGTCTGACTAGACCCACTGTGCTACTGACTAATGACATAGGTAGGTTTCAAAATATCCTTTTAACTCCTTTATTGTTCACTTTTGTCGTCCCGTTTTTTCACCACCAGAAAGCCAAGAAAATTTCAGATAGGTACCTGAAAATTAAAATCTCTAGCCATATGGCAAACACGTTTAAAATGCAAAATAACTTGGATAAGGTCTGGCCAGACCCATGACTCCCAATGCGGTATACCGAAAAATCCACTGTTTGGTGTCATCATTGCACCGTGCTTTTAGCAAAACGACGAAGCCAGGAACGTTACTGTAGATGGCGAGTGCTACCGTGCGATGGTTACAAGTTTTTTTTTTTTTGTCATAAATTAAAGAGCTGGACTCGGCTAACATTTGGCTAACAATTTCCCAATTAAGAACGTTTGATTCTTTTTTGTGCAACTATGTTAAGGCTCAGATTTATCGAGACAAGCCAATAACAGCTGACGCACTGGAAGCTAATATTGAATAATTTATTCGTGAGATACCGGCCGATATGCTGAAAATTGAGCATATTTAATTAAACTTATATTTTTAATTTTAGTAGATCGTTTCGCATTTTCAAAGTTTTTCGAAACGGAATCAAAGGATTTCACTTGAATGCTTACAGGCAGCAGTCAAGCACGTAAAACAATGCCAAAATTGGACCCAGCGTATGAATTATTTGAGGCGTAATCGCGGTCAACATTTACATGAAAGCATCTTTAAACATTAAATGGTATACATAGATCGTTCTATCGTGACAAATAAAGATTTGATACACTTCTCTATTTTTTTGTGTAAACAAATCCCGAAAGCTCTTAAAAAATCACTCTTTAGTAGTAAAAATTTCAAGTTATTTGTTTTTCTCTTTCTTTTTGCATACTTATAAACATATAAAGTAGAAATAATGAAAGAAATCTTTTTGTCTTTAAATTATATTTGTTATTAATGAGTGTAAAGTTCATGCATTTACTCATTTATACATACATATAGCTATGTATAGACGGTCGTCAGATATTACAACGTTGTCAGCATAGCAAAGTACTGACATTGAAAAATTGTTAGCAAAAGATAAATTGTCAGTTTAGACGACTGTCAGAAAACTAACAATTTAATTGCCACACAATTGTCACAGAATGAATTTATCTGTCAACCGAAATTGTTTTTCCCAAAAGGTATTAATGCACACTTGTTTGTTTATTTACGTATATACAAAGTTGCATTTAAAAATAATTTCTATGACAATGCTGCCATTGGAAGATGCATAAATTTTGTATATATGACAATGAAAAGTGTTTGACAATTGTCTTAAAACAATGACAATGACAAAAGTGTGGGTTTACACGATTGTTAGATGCCTGACAATATTTTTGTCTTCCAATATACTGAAAATGCTTTTTCTTACAACGTTGGAAGACAAAAATTTTAAGTTCACACGGTTGTTAGATATTTTCTGCACATTTTTTGGACAATGTTGTAATATCTGACGATCGTCTATACATAGCTTATGTGTATGATTTAATATTACTAAAAATAGAATAACGCAATCTTTGATCTTTGCTTTAATTTTGATAATTTTTATGATAAAATATTTGTTGTTTGGTTAAGTAGAAATACAAATTCAAATAATTTGAAATTATGCAAAGTATTTTTAATTATTTAGACATTGCTGTTTGCCATATATATTTGAATTACTTTTGATGGTGGTTTGCTTAAACAGCAGTAGAAAATTTATGTTGATATTATATCACCTCAAATTTCCATAAACTTCAGCATAATTATAAAACATTACATATAGAGTTCTGGAGAAATATTTTAGAAATAATTAAAGTGCTCTTTAGCTTGAAATGCTTTAAAGTTTGTTAAATTCTAGAAGTAAGTTAATTGACTCTATATTGATTACAAGGAGTTGTTGTTCCATGTCAACATACGATAGTGTTTGCTATGACAAAAAGCTAACGTGAAACAAAACTTTACTGTCTGGACAGGCGCCTAATAAAGGGCAGCAAACATTTCAAAGACATAGTTGAAGAGGTGGCAAAAGGTTTGTTCATCCAGTGCTGCCAGTTTTTTTTTAGAGCTTATCTCCAATTTTTGATTTGTCATTCCCAAAAATCCCCAAACTGATTTTTTTTTGGATCAAAATTTTTTTTGTAAAATTTTTGTTTTATTAAGATCGTCCACAGAAGAAATAGAGGTATGTTTTGCTGTGAAAATGGCAATCTTAATATCCATTACTTTGGATTCTGTTGTGACAGGGATAGTACCTAAATGAATTTAAAAATACATTAACATACTTTTATGACTGTAATTGAAAAAAAATATTTCTTACAATAATTCTCTAAAGTATTTCTTGCATAAAGAGATTCGAAATTATTTTTGTGTTTGACCGTTTCACCGTGTCTCTTGCGATCCTTTTTTTTATGATTTTAAAGATGTCTTGCATGCAATGTATGGGCTGATCTTTTTTAATTTTGGAGCAGCGATTTTTATGGATACGAGGATATTTCAAGTCGAATTTCAACATAATAACAGTATATTTAAGATATATCTTAGTATTAACGTGAATTTCGGAAGTGGACCTTATATGGGGGATATAGTTAAATATGGACCGATATTCTCAAAATCCAGCAGTTTGACTTAGGCATGTATTTAAATGATCCGTGTAAAATTTTGGATCGGTACCGTTATTTATGAGTATAAAAGTTCAACTATGAACCGAAATTTACAAAATTCTACAGAATGATTTTTGTGTATATATAAATGGTATGTAGAAAGTTATATATGGGAGCTATGACCAACTATAAGCCGAGCACCATAAAATTTAGTACAACAACTTATTTACCTTTATGGATTATGTATGTGAAATTATAACTTTTTAACATTATTTATACCAGTTTTATACGTATTTAAGTGAATTTTAGATGTAGACTTTATATCGTGTCTATAGTCAAACATGGACCGAACTAAAAAAAATTTCGTTTTGCAATTTCTTTTTACATAAAAATAATTTTTACTGAATTTTGTATTGATATTCCAATTTTATAGGCTTTTATGTATAATTACCAATATTTCGGAACGATTTTTGTTTGGGGGCTATGAGAAATCATGGACCGATTCTTACCATTTTCCTAACACTTATTTCTTTTATCATAAAAATAACGTAGACAAAATTTCAATATATTTAAATAAATTGAAAGAAAAATGTTTAAAAATATAAATTTTTTATGGAGGTTGTCTCACATTTTGGTCCATAACTCTGGTTGACCTAAATTGATTTTGCTGATTTTTAATACCAAAGTTACCTGCAAAATAAGAAATTTTTTCTGGAAATTTCATTTAGTTAAGTTGTGTAGTTTGGACGTGAGAGTGTTTTACACAGACGGACAGACAGACGGCCATGACTCAATCGACTTAGATTTTCATTTGGATCAAGAAAATATATACTTTGTTGGGTCTCAGATGAATATTCAAAAAGTTTCACATGGAATGACAAACGTAATATACCATCATTAACCACTCTTGGTGGTGGAGGGTATAAAACTGAAAAAAAAATGGTAAATTTCTTGTCATGTTTTGTAAGTAGTTGGGAATTTAGTTATACATTTCATCGTTGTTTTTTTTTTTTGGATTTTGATTTTCTTCATATGTCTCATTGAACACATTATTAATAGAAAATAAAACTCACTAACTTATAAAGAAATTATAAAATATTGGCATGTTATGCTGCCAACAAATAAAATTTAAAACCAAACAATTTATTTATTTCATTATCACACCCGACAATATGGTTCAAGCTTAAAAATCTTGAAATTTAACTACATTGTGTCAGTGAAATAGTTACACAATCTCTGTTTTCAAATAATTACTTTGTTGGTTATAAAATTATAATAAAATTTTACACACAACAGTGCGTGTTCCTTTTTTTTAACAAAAGAAATCTTCAATAAAACTTCCAGCAAACAGACTCTAAACATGTTTTAATGTCAAGTGCTAGAGACAACGCTGATTATATTAATGTTCATGTTTGTTTCTATGCCTGTGCCTGTGTGCCTGCTGTTAGTGTTCATGTTCATGTTCATGTTAGTCTTAATGTTACACATATAATTAAAAGAATGATGTAATTGTTTAGTTTTGTTGTTTTGTATAGGTGGTTATTTTAAATTTTGTTTGTTTTGTCCATTGTCTTGAAAGAGCATACAGATGTTTATAAAATAATATTATTTAATAAATTTACCAGCTACACCTACATACTATATTTAATTGTGTGTTTTTAATTTTGTGTTATTTTTTATTTTCATTTTTTCAAACTACACCCCCAATATCTTTGTGTTATTTTCTTTAAGAGGCTAATCAAAATTTGAGTAGTTGAGCGTTTATTTGCTTTATTGCAAGCGCTTTAAGGGTTTTTTGCTCGTCGTTAACATATCATTATTTAAAATAATAATATTTGTTGGTTTTTTTTTCGGTGTTTTCTTGTTGTTCATTTCATTAAAAAAATATGGGCTTTGTAATTAGAGGTCATTATTATTGTTAAGATTTTGTTGTTTTACAAAAGTTGAGGTCAATGTATTGTTAAGAGTCTAATTGCCCAGATTATAATTTTAATTATTAGTTGAAAATGAACACCAACAATATGTTAGGCCAAGATTAAATCTTAAGCCACTTGGAATTAATTTATGGCAGTTGGAAGAGGCACTTATAATAATACTTTATTATTTAGTGGGGATGATTCTTTATCATCTTGCAGCTCATCCTGCATTCAAACGGTACAATTGAAAGTTTATTTTCCATAAATCTTTAGTTTTGTTTTATAATTTTCTTAAAATGTTAATTTATTATACAAGGAGGCGCAAAAGTAAACTTCCAATCCGGCAATCTTGCTGGCCAGTGCAAATCACTAAAACGGGAGATTAGGCGCCCGGGAAATGCATCCGTCAGCATATCGGTTGTGGCACGTGCAGTGTGTGCCGTTGCACCGTCCTGCTGAAACCACATATTATCCAATCCCAATTCATCAAGTTGCGCAAAATTTATAGCATTTTCTGATAGGAGGATTACTTTTGTGCCACCTTGTATTATGTTTAGATTGAGGCATGTGTGTTTTTGAAACACCATTGGCAACGTACACAAATTAATTGCTTGGTTCTTGAAAATCCTTTTCATTAAAAGTTCTGCGTTAAGTTTTAACAATTTATTTATTTTTAAGAATTTCTTGTGGTTTATTGTTTTTATACCCACCACGAAAAATATGGGGGTGTATATTTAGTTTGTCATGCCGTTTGCAACACTTGGAAATATTGATCGTAGAACCAAAAATTCTAAATAGTCTGGATCATTTTAAGTTTCTAGGTCGACCTAGTTATGTTCGTCCGTCTGTTGGAGGAAAACGACATAGAACAATGAAATTTTTATCAAATATTCTTTGATCCACCGAAATGTTTACTATTGCAAATCGGCAAAATCGGTCCAGTAGGATCTGAGTTATAGATCACAGTTTCAGACCACCTCAATATTTTCTACATATTTCTAATATCATTAAATTTTGCACATTCTATTTCTATTATAGAAGGACAAGGCCTGTTGAAAATGGTTATAAATCACGATTTCTCATAGATCCCCTACAAATGTCTTCCCCGTGTAAGGCTTTATGGTAAATAAATGTCTATAGAAAATCTGTATCCATACAAAATTCAGCGAAAATAAGTTTCATGCAAAGTAAATTCTTAAAATGATATTTTGTTTACATCGGTCCATATTTGATCCATATAAAGCCCATTTCTGAAAATCACTTAAATGCTTATAAAACTCTTATAAAAATCATTAGTGAGTTGATATTCAACCGAAGTAATCCACTTATATACATAAATCAGCGGAACGAATTTTATGAAAACAGGTCCATATTTGCCTATATTATTATGGTAAAGTTCACTTCCCGAAATCACTTAAATGTGCATAAATCTCTTATAAGCATCAGCAGCACGTTTAAATTCCACATCAATTGTACATAAATACAAATATTCGAATATTCATGACCAATTTCATGACGATCAGTCCATATTTGACCGTAGACCTCATATAAATTCCACTTCGAAACATCACTGAAATCACTATCAAGTTGGAATTCCATACAAATAGTCCATACGTTCATATAAATCGTACAGAATTTCATTATGATCGGCCCGTAATAGGTCATAGTTCCCTTATGAGGAGTACTCCCGAAAAACTCATTACCATACATAAAAAACCATATCGAACCGAAATTTTATACATAAACACTTATAAGTATGTGAAAATTATACTATTGACGTTTGTAAAAGTTGGTCTATAATCGGCCATAGCTCCAATACAAGCTCCACTTCCAGGGTAATATGAGGTAAAAATTTTGGCGTTTCAAAAAGCCAAAATCAGTTTCCTAGGGCTTTTTGATATTTAATTTATTCTGTTTTAAAGTAAATCGTTTTATGTTATAAACAAAGCGCAGTTCTGTAAGAAAGAGACAAATGTAAATTCTTTATTATATACATACATATGTATGTAGGTAACTGGAATATGAATATAATTCTTGTAAATATTGTTATTGAGATAAAATTAACCAAAAGAAACCTAAAATATATAGAACTTACGACGGTACAATATTTTATGACGTTCGCTCCATAATAGATGATATGGTGGTGGGTATAAAGATTCGGCACAGCCGACTATAAACTCTTCAAAACTGTTGAAGGTTTAACTTTACTAATTGAACTTAACACATACTCACATATATATACTCATATATATAAATATATAATATTTTAAGATTCATGTTTATATTTATATATGTAGATTGGCTACAGTTTGCTGCCCAGTAGTTCTGGTGACAATTCAATTGAGCCCACATTGATTACAAAGCGACAGTTTGGTAACGGGTTCATAGAAAATCTTAATTACACCGAATCAGTTACATGACCAGTTCTTAAAGTAGTTGTTTCAGTAGATTTTTAACCGTTTTTTGCAACATGTCATGATAAACAATTTAAGTAGCGATTTGTAGTATTAGAACCAATAGCCGTTTTAGAGCAATTCACTTAATTTCATGGCAATACACTTATTATCTTCAAAGAGACAGTACAATAACGGGTTACTAGTAAACAAACCGGTTTCATATACAAGCTGCGGGGATTTAATTAAATATCCGATACTATTAAGTTATTCTATCCTTTGGAATGAATGGCAGATAAATGCCGTTATAAGGACTGATATATTGTCAGGGCTACACTTAATCAGCGTTCGTATAATAACCTCTCTACTGATTCCTTCACTGTATCTAATTTTTAATACAAATAAAACCAATGGGGACAACTTTCAAATGCTTTATGTCTTTTATTTTAGGTTTAAAGCTAATTAAAATAAGTTCCAATACAAAATCCAATGGAGAAATAATTTTCGGCAAATAAACAATTAATACAAAAAAGCTTGCTCAATTTTGCACAAGTGTGTTTTTTGAAATGTTTGCTCAAAAGTATCAAAGCTTACCGTTTGTTGTATGCGTTTGCCTTGTTTATGATCTAAAAAAGAAAGACATTATTTTGATATTAATTTCATTAAATGTGGTAAACACTTTTTGCAAATTATCTAAAACAAATCAAATTATAATGAATAACGAAGAAACTGTCAAGAGCCATTAAATAATCAATATTCTAGCAATACAAAAAGTTGCTATTCTTCGCAAGTACTAGCTAAACAGCTTATAGTAAGTCAATAAGTGGTTGTAAGAGTCCAAAATACCCATTCTATTGTTCCCAAACCACAAATCAGAGATCGCAAAAATACAACTAAATTATGCGAAGGCACACAGATTAAAAGAAACAAGTCTGTTATCTAGTCATGAGCATTCACTTTTTGAAGTAAAAATTATTGGAACTCTAAGGAAGGATAAGACGACTTGGAATGTTTGAAACACTTACTCTTACCTTTCAGTTTTGTCAACTATTCATTTTACAATTTCCTATGACCAATATTTATTAATTACTTTTCTTGAATAATTTTGTGCATAGGCCGTCAATTACCTTTCACCAGCAGAATCACTAGATTAATGTCTATATAGAGTGGGTGTCTACAAAGACTAATAAAACATTGAATTATCAATATACAACCGGTTATGCTGGTTGTGGATAGGGTAGTTTATTTGATTAACTGGTGAACCTAATCCCAATTTACACGTAGCAATTCTTATTAAAAAAATTGATAACATTTTGTCCTTGAAATTTCTTCGGTGTTTACACAGCACAATTCATATTGCTTAAATCACTCGCAATTTTACACATTTGCATACACATACATATGTAATAAAAATAAGAGAGAAACAAGAATGGCTACTGTAAGCTTACAGAAGTGCCTCGTGTAAATTGTGACTTACATATACACACCATCAAAACTAGTCCTATTTTGCTGGTCATAGGGTTTTTATGTGTTTTTAAATAAAACTAATTAAAATTTACTAAACAAATATTTGCTTTAATTTAAGTAATATTACACATTATTATTTGCATTGATTGCTTTATATTACTTTATGTTTCAATATAAAACGAAAACCTTTAAACTGCTTTAGGCTTAAATTAACTCAAACAACATTTAATATACAAAAAAATGTTATTGAAAGTTTTATGCTCAAAGGAGAACAACAGGTAAATATGTAATACATAATTGATTAACCCATAAAGGTAAACAATTAGAAGAAAGTACAGAAGACATGTTTGACAAAAAACTTATTTTCCACAGGAAATTGTACGATGTGTATCAAGCTAAATTAGTCTGCTTTCACACTCTTCAATTCTGACTCTTCGTGGCAAGTATTTTTGGATGAGAAGGGAAAAGAGAATAAAATAGTCAATCTTCTTATTTATCTTTTTTTTGTTGATTTGCATGAAAAACTACGAACATTAAATTGGAGAGTGTGAATGAAATGGCAAGTTTAAAAGAGAATTGAAGAAAAACTGATCGGCTAAAACTAAAGTGTGTGAAACTTTTTTTACCTTTTACCTGATTTAGAACGTGACTAACATATTGCACTGTAACTGGGCATTTATTACCAGTGATGGATTCGTAAAACCATTCTAAAACTTCTAAGACGATGGCTAAAACTGCAGTGTGTCAAACAGGACTTACAGTCAGGCAATCGTGAATGTGAAACTAATACTTTAACTTGATTTAGAACGTGACTAACATATTGCACTGGGGATTTATTACTAGTGATGGATTCTTAAAACCATTTTAAAACTTCTAAGACGATGCGCTGGTCGGCTAAAATTGAAGTGTGTGAAACAGGACTTAGTGTCAGCCAGTCGAGAGTATGTTACCAATACTTTCACTTGATTTAGAACGTAACTAATATATTACACAGTAACTGGGGATTTATTACCAGTGACGGATTCGTAAAACCATTTTAAAACTTCGATGACGATGCACTGGTCAACTAAAACTGAAGTGTGTGAAACATTACTTAGAGTCAGGCAGTCGTAAATGTGATACTAATACTTTTACTTGAAAATGCATCATTCTAGTGTCATTTTTGGCATAAATTCGTAAATTTGTTATTTTGTAAAAGTATAGACGACGTACATTATGTAGCCTATTTTGCAGGCATCAAAATATTTATATTTGCTTGGTAAGTCTGTTATGTTTGCAAATAATCAGACAGACTTTAGTATATGCATAATATTGTTGCCATTACATCAGTATTATTTACTTAAATGCGGTAGATTTGCAGCATACGAGTATATTGAAAGACAGACATTAAATAAATATGATGATGATGATGAAGTTGATGTATATGGCGATGATCGCATAAACGATGATGACGTCGTTAGCGATAATGATGATGATAATAATTATGTTATAAACGCCTTTAAACGTAACACAATACAAATAAGCCAACCAGGGAAACCAGTTAATAAACATCAGTCAATAGTAGCTACACACTGACGAAGTAAATATTAACCAACGCATGTTATGTAAATCACTTTTTTATATTGTATTTGTCATCGATGTTTATTTACTTCTTTTTTGCGTGTATTTTTTTTTATTGGTTTTCTTAGGGGTTGTGGAAGATTTGTTTAAATTGAAATATGTATGTATGTCTGTATTTAATTCAATTCAATTTAAAGTTTGAGAAAATTGTCTTGAGAAAATGTCTGTGAGTCTTATGCAAGTGTTTAATGTGTAAAAAGATTTTCTTAAAATGTTTTAAATGCTACAATAGTTAGTTAATGAGTTCATTGCCTTTATTTCAAGTTAATACAAAATAATACTTTAAACGGTTATTAATAAATAAACTTATAATAAACAGCCAAAATTGCTTAATACACTAACTACAGGTATTGAAGAGCCATCGCTTTTCGCGCAGAGGGGACAGAATTACAAACACATGTGGAGAAAACGGACACAATATTTATGGCCCACAGCACCATAGTGGGGAGGGTATATTGGATTAGTGCTAATGTTTGTAACAACCAAAAATATTAGTGCACCCATTTGCACCACCTTAAATTATACCGATTATAAATCGAATCACTTCCTGAGTAGACTAAACCATGTCCGTCCGTCCATCTGGATGGCTGTCCATGTAAAGAGTATAGGTCGCAATTTTGAAAATATTTCGATAAAATTAGGTACGTGGTATTTTTTCGCTCCATGTGCAGATGGGATTGAAACTGGTGGAAATCGGTCTATTATTTCACCTGGCCCCCATAAAAATGTCTTCCCGAAATAGGGGTTTAACGATCATAAATGTTTGAATTATGCAAGTATCCAAACAAATTTCATCACAAATGAGTGGTAAATAAAGCCAAATCACATTTATGAATTTTGTGCAGATCGGTCCATAATTACTCGTAGCTTCCATATAAAGCCTACTTCCGAAAATCACTTTAAAGAGCGTAACTCTCTTTAAAATGTTGGTATCAAAATAATATTGAATAGAAATATGTTTTATATATAAAAACCCATTTCGTTCAATTTGATGATTATCGGTCCATAATTAGACGTAGCTTCCATATAAATTTCACTTTCGAAAATCATTTTAACATACATACATAATATTTATATTCACAGAAGTCATGTCACTAAATTTCGAGATGACCATATAGCGCCCATTTCCGAAAAACTGTTTTATATATATACTGGGTGTAGGGTATTGTAAATTCGGGCTTGACCGACTATACTTTTTTACTTGTTTTTTATGTTTTTCAGTGTGGGGAAAACGTTAATTTTCATTGTTTTTTTTTTTGGATTTTTTTAATGTTTATCCTTTATTCGAAAATGACATGTGATGACAGTTAAACGAACAAATGTTCTAACAACGTTCTTGAAACCTGTGCCCATGTTGTGTAACTTTAGTGAAAACTTCTCGCGTCGAAAAGATGTGAAACAAAATAATGGAATATTTCTGTTTCTCGAAAAGTGAGAAAAAAATATGTCTGAAATTCATGTCGAAAACTATGAAAACGCTCAAAAATTGAAAAACTTTCAACGACGGCAGCCAAAATACAAACGTCGACTTTAATGTTTGTTGTTTACAAAATAATTTGCATTAAAATAAAAATAGTTTCATGGTGTTAAAAGAAAAATTCGTTTTGCTAAAATAGAATTGTTAAAGTGGTACTTAAAATACAATGAATAGAATATATAGTAATGTGTTATTATTTAATGTGATTTGAATATTTTTTAAATTATATCTCGTCGCGTGTTTATTTGTGAGTCTATTTGACAGTTCTAAGCGGGAATCTTTCTCACAAACATTTTACAAGCACACTTTTTCTGTAAACTGATAAGTAATTTTCTACGTGACAGCGATTATTCGCCAAAAGTTTTTGTAACAACAAGTGCACAAAGTTCTAACATGTAGTCATTTGTGCTCTCCACTGTATTGATAAGTAGTTTTATTGAAAATAGCAAATGTATAAGGAAGTTAAAACTTGAGTGTTTGAGCAGCTCTACCAAGCTATTGAGCTTTTCAATTCTTGATTTAAGACAGTCTCTGGGCTAAGGGCATAATAATTATTCTATGTGATTTTCACTTTTTTTTGCTGTGCTCTTGACCAAGTAAATAATAAATTAAGTGTTGTTTACTTGCATGCGGTTTAAATTTTTACATTCAAATGCAAGGTGTATTTAAATGCTCGTATATAATGGGTGATCCATTTAGACTATTTTTCCTTTTGTTTTTTTTTTCACAGATCATGCATGACTGATGTGATACTTTAATCTTACTTTTATTCAATATTGCTTGACAATTTATCATGGAAAAGTTTGCAACGCAACAACATCTCAAAATTATTCAGCTGCATTACGAAAATCTGCGTTTTGTGAGAAATGTGTAAAATAAACAATCACCCCTATCGTGAATAAAAATTTCACATGAAATTTGTTCCCTTTTCACATTTTTCCTATTAAAATTCAATGTTAAAAAAATAAAAGGGAACAAATTTCATGTGGAATTTTTATTCACGATAGGGATGAATGAAAATTATTTTCCGCACATGTCAACTGTACGCACGCCTTGTACTTGTTATATTACTCCTTTGATTATTTGCCTTGAGGTTGAAAGTCCTTATTTGCGAGTTGCCGGTAGCAATACTGAAAAGAGTCGCCATTCGCGAGCTAGCTATCACAATGCTGGAAAGTGTAATCAAAAATGGCAACTTTCACATGGTCCATCTACAGCGTAGTCGTGGCTAAGATTGCAATGAATTTATTTTCAGTGTTTATTTAACTTTAAAAAAAGCTCTTAATGAATCATCCTCTAGTTATTTGTAAATAAAACTTTTTGTTTATTATGTATGAATTAAATAATTAAAAAAATGCTGCGGTTTGTAACGGACAATAGTAAAAACATTTGACTCTTTATATTCAGTACAATATTTTTTCTGCTGGGTTTTGCTTAGGTATTTAATAAATTGTTAGTAAGCGAAACTATGCCATACATTAATAAATATAAAATCTTTTTAACAACTGCATATTATTTTATTTAACCCCAATTTAAACAAGCAGAGCAGTTAAGTTCTAAAATAAAACATTCCTAAGATAGAATAGTATTTTTTTTATACAAATGAGGCAGAAACGATATTTATTGGAAATAAACCTGTAGATAAAATTTTACATAATAGTAGCAAAGGAGCATTCGTATTTAAAATTTGATGTTGGACATCACAAATCATCATGGGGCGGAGCTACGAGGTCTAGAAAAAGCGCACCTGGGGCAATTAATTTGTTTGAACGTATGGTTTTCATTCAATTCCTAAGATTTTAATATAATTTCTGAATCTAGATCTTTGAAATTTCAGAATTTTACCCAATGCAGTTAGGATTTTTATAAAATAGAATTTTTGACTGATTTTCCTTAAATTAGTTTTTTAGTTAAACAATAAAATTACACAACAGACGCAAAATATTGCAAATATTAAAGGTTACCCACCGCAAAGAATCTAAGGCATAATGAGGAAATATGACTATCTGCATATTTTCCCGATTTTAGACATAAGACCGTCTATATGTAAATGAAATTAATTTTCAGCTAGATGGTCGTAAAAGAGTGGTTTAGCGATCAGTCAGCAAAAAGTGCCGTCTTCAACCCAATGGAGAATTTGTGGTCAATCGTGTAGAGACAGTTGGGACAATACCGATTAACTGCAACTCATTGAGGCAAGCTTTGGGGTGCGGTGAATGAGCGAGTTTTGCAAATGTATTAATTGAAAAATTGGTGGAGAGTATGCCAAAATTTGACTAAATATTAAAAATATTCTCACTTTATAAAGATTTTACATGGTGCACAATTTGCACAATTTACATGCAGGTTGTTTTAGTTTTTTTCTTAGAACTTGATATCTTTTAGTTTTGATTTATAAAGAACAAGAAACTTTTTTTTAAATTTCCTGATTAGTTTTGTTTTTTTTTTTTTTGCTATAACAAGTCTACACAATACTAACAAGTAGTCACTTGTGCTCTCCACTGTATGTGCTTTTCGTAATGCAAAGAATAGTTATTTACCTTAGTGTCTCTGAGTAATCTAAAGTGTGTTCGGTTTAAACAGAATATTCTGGCTGGCTCTAGTTTTTATATTTTAGAGTCATATGTCACGTACGTGTGACATAGTGTATATTAATGAAATCGATTGCTAACAGACACTTAGTCGCTATTAACTCATTAGTACAATATTTCTGCTACACTCTAGATTACTCAGAGGCACTAAAGTGTCAAATGACTTCACTCTACATTACCCGGGGTATACAAAGTAACCAATTGACTTCTCTTTGCATTACAAATGAATAGAAAAAAACTGACTAAAATTGTCAGCCAAGTTATTGGACACTATTGAAAATTAATGTTTCAATTTTTTTGTTAAATAGTTAACAAAATTGTCGCAAGCCCAAAATATGGCTAAAATTATATTAAATTAATTTAGGCAATTTTTAATATGAACCCTTCTCACACGTCCACTACAGTTTTACATAAAACGACGTTTGTTTCATTTTTATAGCTCTTTTAAATTTATGTTTTTTTATATTTCCATAAAAACTTTTTACACCCTATAAGGGTTAATAAATTAGGTTTCAATGCAAAAATTTGTGTAAAAAATTATTTAATGTGCGATGAGTACTTAAGTACTTAAAGCTACAAGTCACGTTTTACACTTGACCTTTTATGTTTGGAAAAAAACCAAACAAAACGAAATGAATTTGTAATCGTAATTAAAAAAAATAAAATTTATTGAAATATTTGCATAACTATGCAGTTTGAAATTAAATTATATTGCATTACATTAAAGGATTAATTAAAACAAAAACAAAACAAAACAATGATGTCAATAAACATGAGCAGCAGACACAAGCATGTTAAAATGGCGTTTTTTGAAAAAAGGGATGGGTTTTGTTTTTATGTTTAACTTGCCTGATAAAATGAAAAATGCTGTTAGATGATATGTACATATATCTATATATATAAAAGTGATTGTGTGTCTGTATGTATGTATGTTTATTATTATTAGTTTGGGAACCGATTGGCTTGACATTTTCACAGTATATTTCTATATGTCTGGAAGGAGCTACAGGCTACTTTTTTTGAAATTTTAAGTGGGCGTGGTACCTCCCATACAAAGTAATTTTAAAAATCAAATACTTAGGAAACTATAATAGCTATAGTACTCAAATTTTGCATGAGCAATTACATTGTTTGTTTAAATATTTGCGGAAAAAAATGGAAGTAGTAGCAACAGGGGGCGTGAACCTCCCATATGATGATAATTAAAAAAAAATCAAATATATCAAATATATAAGATATATGGTACGGTTATTCTACCATCAATATTAATATTTAGGACAATAATGGGCGGACTATCAATAGTGGGCGTGGCACCTCCCATAGATATGATGACAAATTATATATAATGAAAGCTATATCAGCTATAAATATTAATATTTAGGACACCAATGCGCTGGCTAGCAACAATATTAAGTAAATGTTAAAATTTGTATACATTTGAAACCCTTATCTATATATAAAAGTGAATGTGTGTTTGTTTGTTTGTATATTGTAAATCATAATAAGATTTAATTTAAAAGGAAAACTGTAGATTTTAATAACTTAAAAATTATATTTATTTAACTCTAAACTTTTTATTCCATTACGATACGGATGGCGAAGCACACCGGGTTTTAGCTAGTAAATAAATAAAAATGTTTTAGATTCTGTTTTTTTTAAATTGAGGTATTGAAAATTGTTTTACTGATTAAGCTAAATTCAAGTCATTTAAATTTTGCTATAATATTAAACAGATTTAAATTTAAGTTTATGAGTCTCCCATTTGTAGGGCCAGGGCCAAAAAGTGTAATCATTAACACACTGCTTTTCGTAAGTAATATTCTTAAGCCCTAAATATTAACTTCTTAAATGTACATACATATATATTCTAAATGAATTGTAAATTCAAAGCATCATTAATAAGCGATAATGAATGCCTTTCAAATCAGAAATGTTCCAGCTATTATGTATGACTGTCCCGAACTAGGTATTCCAAAAATTATATAGGGACACCACTGATTATAGACCTCACAAAGGTTACAAAGAAACTGTTTGTTATAAATATACCTATAGATATAAAAATTCAAGTCATGAAAATTCCCAGCACAAACAATATTTAAATTGACTACACTTAATATTACTTAGAGACATTATAGTGACCAATGGCTTCACACTTGATTACCGAGGCTATGTGAAGTAACCAGCTTCACACACATAGCAAATAGCTCAAATAGTTACTGTGAAAATTGACCACAGAAAAAATTGCACAAAAAAAATAATAAAAAAACTAGTAAGAGTTTATATTCGGCTGTGTCGAATCTTATATACCTACCACCAAATCACCTATTATTGGGCCAACTCCATAAAATATTGTACCATAATTTCTATTTATTTTAGGTTTGTTTTAGTTGAATTTCATCTCAATGACGATATTTACAAGAGTGTTTTGCATATTCTAGTTACATGTAATCAATAATTTACACTTTGTTTATATTTTTGCAGCGTGTAACATAAAGAGATTTAATTTAACAAACTCTAAAATAAGTTATTTTGGCTTCAAAAAACGTCAAAATTGTCATCTTTGTATACTTGGTGGTTCTTCTCGGAAGTGGAGCTTGTTCGGGAGCTATGTTCAGTTATGGACCCACTTTCACAAAAGTCAACTTTCACATACTTATAACTGATCTGTGTAAAATTTCGGTTCGATATGGATGTTTATGTAGGTTAATGAGTTTTCTGGAGTAGTCCTTATAAGGGAACTCTGACCTATTACAGGCGATCGTCATGAAATTCTGTACGACAATATATACATATGTACATGCGGACTATTTTTGTTGAATTTCAACGTAATCATGATTTTTATAAGAGATTTATGCGCAATTAGGTGATTTTTCAAAGTGAACTTTACATGGACCGATCATCATTAAATTGGGTGTGAATATTTCTATATATTTATGGACTATTTGTT
This sequence comes from Bellardia bayeri, assembly GCA_950370525.1. Taxonomy (NCBI): domain Eukaryota; kingdom Metazoa; phylum Arthropoda; class Insecta; order Diptera; family Calliphoridae; genus Bellardia; species Bellardia bayeri. The sequence goes on from OX493267.1 coordinate 76,905,640, forward strand.
TCGAATTTAAACTTGTTGCTGATGCTTATCAGAGATTAATGCGTATTTAAGTGATTTCCGGAAGTGAACTTTATATGAGGGCTATGATCAAATATGGTCCGATCATCATGAAATTTGGTCCCACCATTTAAATGTATATTTTGATTATGCATGTCGAATTTTCACTGGATAGACATTCTGATAAGAGATTTATGCGTATTTAAGTAATTTCCGGGGTATGGTCAAAATATGGACAAAATATCGTTTTGAGATTTCACTTTGCATGAAACTTATTGTTGCAGAATTTTGTATGGATACGGCTTTTCTATAGACATTTATGTCACATAAAGCCATATTCCGGGAAGACATTTGTATGGGGGCTCTGAGAAATTGTGGACCGATTCCTATCATTTTCAACAGGACTTTTCCCTCTATAATAAAAATAAAGTGCGCAAAATTTTTATCTGCATTATATTTGAAGAAAACAGCAAAATATATCTGAAAAATATCGAGGTCTGAAACTTTGATCTATAACTCGGATCCTACTGAACCGATTCTGCCCACTGTCAATACTAAACATTTTTGTAGATCAGAGAATGTTTGGTAAGAATTTAATTGTTCTATGTCTTTTTGTCGATGCTCTATCGTGATTTCAACAAACGGACAGACGGACGGACATGGCTAGATCGTCTTAGAATCTTATAAAGACCCAAAATTTCAATGTGCTACAAATGGTATGACGAACGTAATATACCCCCCATCTTTTTTGTGGTTGGTATATTAAGCCCAAAAAATTATACGGTTTACAAAAGCACAATATTTTTTGTCTTTTTGTAATTTTTTTATGGTAATTTTACATTTAAAGAGAAATGAAAAATTACCTCATAATTGTAGAATGAAAAAAGATCCAAGAAATGTTGTGGTTGTTTTTGGTGCTAAATTTCAATCTTTAAAATATAAACATGAAAAATTAGAAATATCTTATAAAAATGAAAAAAAAAAAATTGGGCTAAAAATTCATTTTCGCCACCTTTTATTTTAACTTGAGGGTATTTTTTTTCATAACCTTTGGGGTGATTTTTCATTGCGACTTAATTTCATAATGAAATATGATCCCAAAATTTGGGCCTTTTTTCGTTTTTTTCTTTGGGGCCGTTTTTCCTCTAGTCATTTTTCACAGTGCCGCCCAAATATATGTAAAATAAAGTTAGCCAACAAAACAACAAATTTTTTTTATAACTTTTTGTTAAAGAAGAGTAAATAGGCTGTATTATACATTATATATAGACGCTAATGTGACAATTGTAAATTCAGTTGTTTACCAGTTGTTTACCAGAGTCAATTATTTGCAGTCAACCAAAAAACTAAACGTTAGTGAAAATTTCCGCTAAAAACGGATAATTTGACTACTTACACAGAAAAAAAAAAATCATGTTCTTTTTCAATTAAACCTTTAATTGATTTTAAAATAATAAAATTTTAATTGATTCAATTACATTTTTTGATATTTTCAATTAAATCTCACATTTTTTTTTAATTGATACTATCATTTTGTTTACAGGTCCGATTTCAATTAAATTTTTAATTGATTCCACAAATATTTTAATTGAAACTCATTTTTATTTTTTTCTGCGTAATAGTAAAAGTAATAATAGTCTTTAATAGCCTTCTTTTAAATAAACGAATAAGCATTTACCCACTCAAAATTTAACTCACAATATGATATTCGGAACTGAAGTACTAATTGCTAAAACGGGCTAATTTCAGTACATTATTTGGTACTTTTTTAATTTATTTTTATTTTCTAGTTAAGTAATTTTATTTGGATTTTTTCAATAAAATTTGTTAGAGCTCTATTGGGACTCTAACCCTAGTTGTACGTTTACAGGACCAAACCATCGGGCTACATAAGAATTTTTATTTCCATGTTTAAAATTGTTAATTTTATTTTCAAAGAAAGATGTTCACCCTATTCATCTTTAGCAATAATCTTCATGTGACGAATTTAATAGTATGTATGCATTTCGTATTTAAAATAATAATAAAATTGAAAAAAACATGATTTTTTTCTGTGTATATAGAATTTATAAAATTTAAAATTAATTCTAGTTCCATAAACATTTTAATCGCGCGTTTTTTTCTCCATTTTGGTGCGCTTTGATATCTCAAAGTTGACAACGCGGACAAAGATAATGCGCAATTGCAGAGTTGTGATATAAAAAAGCTTTCTTCTTTCGCCACCTTTACTTCCTCAACTATCTCCTTTCCAAAGAAAGTAACGCAATTATATATAGGCATATTAATTGCCTGAGTGGTTACTTCTCTTTAAAAAAATAAAAAATTGTGGCTATATAGAGTTTTGTAAAGGAGTCGTCGAGGTCTTGCTGTGTAACGACTTTATTTTTTTGTAGATATTCTCAAGGACTATTTAGATTTAAAATTTTAGCTTTCAGGGATCATAAATGGATTTTTGGCGATTTAAAAAAATGTAAGATCAAAGATGACGAACCTTGAGTTGCCACTGGCCCCACATCCGCCTACGACGCCAAAACTTTGTAATTTAAAGCAGCTAGTTGGAGCATCCGAAATAACGTTACGATATCTGTAATAGCACCCGGAATACTGAATTATTTCCAAAATAAAAAGTTTTTAAGCCACTGTGCACTGTACACAGAAAAAAAAATCATGTTTTTTCAATTAAAATTTTAATTGATTCAATTACTTTTTCTGATTTTTCAATTAAATATCAAATTTCTTTTTAATTGATACTATCATTTTGTTTACAGGTCCGATTTCAATGAAATTTTTAATTGATTCCACAAATATTTTAATTGAAACTCATTTTTATTTTTTTCTGTGTATGTACATGTCAAATTAGCTAAAAATTTATAAATTATAATCAGCCAAAGACTTTAGTGAATATGAAACTTATAACATATAAATATATTAACATCTTTGCTATTTCTATTATTATCCCAATAAACAACATTTAAATATTTATTTAGAGTAGAGCAGTGTATCAGTAACACAATTTGTAACAACTTTAAGACCCATAACCATAAGTTTAGGTAAAACTGGCCAATATGTAGCATTTCATAATAATTAATATGTATGTATAATATTTTCTTTTTAAAAAGTGAATCAAAACCACAAATGGAGTTTTTATATGAAATCATGCAAAAAAAAGTCCAAAAAAGAGCCAACAAAAGTGAAATTAATTTCAGCTGGTTGTGTAATCATACACATAATTTCACTTGCATTTGGTTTAAACAGAAAGTTTTAAAAAAATTCGTAGTTTTTTTTTTGCAATTTTTGCTATATTGTTCCTGTAATGGCTAAAAAAGCCAAGTTGGTATCAATAAAAAAAATACATGAACACAGAAACATGTTTAACAAGTGGCTTTAAGCTAAAAAAAAATATATTGAAAAGCAACAAATTTAAAATCTCAACATGCCACCATGAAACAATTAAATAATTATGCCTGCTGCTGCTACTAGTTTTAATTTAATTTACTAAAATTATTATTTAAAAACAAACTTAATTAATTTTTTAGTTTTAATTTTAATTTTTAATGGTTGGTTGGTTGGTTGTCTATTATTACCTTTGTTTACTTTAGATGACAGGGGCGGCTTGCTAGTTTGAAATTTGAATATTTTTGGTTTGCTGGGTTTGGTTTGCAGCAAATCTGTAAGAAAGAAAATAATTGAAAAAAATTTAATAATTTTAAACAGATTTGTATTATTGCAGTTAAAGCTGTTTTTAAAAACAAATTTCTAGTAAAAAGTTGTTATATGTAAAAATGTTAATATTCTACAAATTAAACAAGAAATGTTTCTTAATTTTTTAAAAAATTTAAAAAAAACAAGTAAGAAAGTATAGCCGGTCTAGCCCACCATATAATACCCTACACCCAGTATATAAATAAAACGGTTTTTCAGAAATGGGCGCTAAATGTGTCATCATTTCTATACATATGAAACTTATCTTTGTTTAATGTAAATCCGATAACAACATTTTTGAAAGTGTTATGCTCTTTAAAGTGATTATCGGAAGTGGGCTTTATATCTGAGCTACGACTAATTATGGACCGATCTTTACAAAATTTGTAGATGTGATTTAGCTTTATTTATTACTCATTTGTGGTGGAATTTGTTTGTATCCTTTCATATTTCAAACATTTATGATCGTTAAACCCCTATTTTGAGAGGATATTTGTATGGGGGCAAGATGAAATAATGGAGATACTAGTTCTACTAGTTTCAATCCCGTCCGTCCTTGGACCGAAAAAATATCACGTACCAAATTTTATTGAAATATCTTTAAAATTGCGACCTGTACTCTGCGCAAAAGTTTTACATGGACAGCCAGCCAGACGGACCGACGACGGACGGACATTGTTAAATCGACTCAAGAAGTGATTCTGAGTCAAGCGGTATACTTTAAGAAGGTTGTTGGACCAATATTTATGGGCGTTACAAACATCAGCACAAACCCAATATATCCTTTCCACTGCTGTGGTGTAAGTTATAAATAAAACTTTAGAGGAAGACGTGGCACAATCTGTATTTTATGAACGCTAATTAAAAGGAAAAGGCTGTGCCGAACCTTAAATACCCTCCAGCTAAACCGACTAAGGACTAGAATATTCTTATTCTGTGTTTTCTATTCAGTCTTAGTGCAAATTTTATTATGATTTTATATATTGTTTGAAAGACAATTTTACGACCAACATAATGTATGTTAAATATTTCGAAATTTTATCTAATTTCGACCATTTATAATTGATGTAATTACCGATTCTTAATGTAATTTACAGAGTTTGTTTCGATTTTCATAATAGTCTTGATTGTAATTTAACAATTTATAAAATTAAAAGAACATTTTTCCATATTCACAACAAGTTAAGAAACAGATTATATAAAATGACAAGATATAAGGTGAGGCTTTTTTGTTTGAATTTGATCACAATAATATTATTTTTAAAAGATTTATGGGAAGTGGATCAATTATGGACCGATGGCTTCTGAATCCAGTATCCACTAATGTGATTTCTATGTATTTTAGGATTATATTGGTTGAATTTCACCTTAATAGCGTTATTTACAAGAGTTGTATGGTTGGTTGTTATGCTCGGAAGTGGACTTAATTCAGGAGCTATTATTGACTGACAGCTACAAAATCCAGTAGCTTAATTACCGCATAACCGATATTAGTATGATTTCTGGATTAAAATTTCTGATCCATATAAAAGTTGGTTCGATATCGATATTTATTAGACATTTTTGTGGGTTTATTTGTTTTTCGGAAATGGTACTTATATGACAGCTATGTCAAATTATGGGCTGATCTTCTTAAATTTTGGAACAGTGATTTTCACGTATATGAGGATATTTCACGTCGAATTTTAACATAATAACGATATATTTAAGATATATATTAGTATTAACGTTGATTTCGTGAGTGGACCTTATGTGGGGGATATTGTCAAATATGGACCGATATTCTCAAAATCCAGCAGTTTGATTTAGGCATGTATGTAACTGATCTGTGTAAAATTTTGGATTGTTACCCTTATTTACAAGAGATTTATGAGAATTAAAGTGATTTTCGGAAGAGTACTTTATATGGGGCATACGGTTAAAAATAGACCGAAATTCACAAAATTTTGTGGGATGATTTTTGTATATATGTAAATGAGCTGTGCAAAGTTTTGAGTCGGTACTGATATTTATACAATATAAATAGGGATAAATGTCTTTTTCAGATGTGGTCCTTGTATGGAAGCTATGACCAATTCTGGGCCGACCACCATAAAATTTAGTACAACAATTTATTTAGTACAAATATTTTAGCCGTTTACCATTGTTTATATCTGTTTTTGGAAGTGGACTTTATATGGGGTCTATGGTCAAACATCGACGGAACTAAAACAAATATTCGTTTTGCGATTTCTTTTTGCATAGAAGTTATTTTTGCTGAATTTTGTCTTAACATTTCAATTTTAAAGGCATTTATGTATAATTGAGCAATATTTTGTATGGGGGGTATGAGAAATATTGGACCGATTCATACTATTTTCCGCACACCTTCTGCTATTATCATGATATTACCTGCAATATATTTCAAAATATTGCAATAAAATGGACAAGAAATATCAAATTTTAATGGAGGTTGTCTCAGATATTGGTCCAAACCTCTGGTTGGCCTAAACCGATTTTGCTGATTTTCAATACCAAAGTTACCCGCTAAATAAGAAATATTTTTCTGGAAATTTCGTTTAGTTAAGTTGTATAGTTTGGACGTGAGAGTGTTTTACACAGACGGACAGACAGACGGACATGGCTGAATCGACTTAGAATTTCATAGTGGTCTCAGATGAATATTAAAAAAGTTTCACACGGAATGACAAACGTAATATACCCTCATTCACCACTCTGGGTGGTGGAGGGTATAAAAAGACAGCTGTTGTGTTCTATGATAGATTATGTCAGATGAAACTAAAAACCGACGTGTGAAAGCAAAAATTATAAACTTCCTGTAAATTGCTAATTCTGACAGACATGCACAATTTCATATGTATGTATCGTCGTACAACTGACAAGTACACTGCAAAATACATACCGTCTAACACCAGCATTAGGGTGCATATCTTTGCTTGTGTAAATACACAATGTATACATATGTTTATGTACATACATATGTATGTGATTTAATACTATAAACCTGATTAGTTGTTTTTAAAAAAATAATTGTTTTTCACTAATTTCAATAGATTTTAAAGATAAGGAACCTATCACCTATTTTGCATACGATGTCTTTTTTTAAACGATTTTTTTTACACGCAGCCTCCTGGAACCAATTACCGTGTAAAAACAGAATTAGGTGTATTTAAGTTTAAACAATTGTTGTTGCCTCAAAAAACTCCAAATTAAAAATGTTTGCTTTGTTTTCCAAAACAGTCTTTTATATAGACAATTACCTAGCCATTTATGTTTAATATGACTTCCCTGCCCCTTTTACATATCAAATTAATTTCAGAATTAACAACTCCTAATGAAAAGTCATTGTATGATCGTTAACATATGAATAGACTGAATGATTTAACTGGTATCATGAAAAGCAGATACAGTTTTCCATAAATAAGCTCAAAACCTAATTCTATATATGTAAATTTGTTACAAAAAAGAAACCACATGAGTTTGAACATTTTTGTGTTTCCCAATTTATAACAAACAATTAATCTTAAGCAAAAAAACAGACTATAAAATTTGTATTAATAATTAAAAAAAATTATGAATTAACAAACAACAAAAGAAGGTGAATTGCATTTTTTAACTAATATTTTTTTTTCTGTGAAATTTAAAACCATCCACTGCAAATACGTCAAAGAATTCTGGTCACCGAGAGTGAGATTAATGATGGCGTTTAAGCCCCAAGGGCAGACAAGACAAAGAAATTGCTTAATATTAAAACTTATTAATTAGACAAAGTTAAATTTCTCATTTTTAATGGTTTCTTAAAAAAAGTAGATTTCACCAGCTGATTTAATTAGTAAATTAATGAATTTAATTTAAGAAACTGGTTTAAAATTTTTTTTAATAATTTATTTAGAAAAACGAAATTAATTTATCCAAGCAAACAATATTTGTTATACTCTCAAATATTTTAAAAACATTTGGAAAAACATGGTCTGATTCTGTTTGCTTATACGAGTATGCAAAAAAAAACAAACTTGCAAATAAATCAATTTAATTGTAAAAATAAACCTAAGTACTTAAATAAAACCACCACCTTATGTCAATAAATTTTAAAACATTTCCCAGGCATGTATAACACCAGCCCTAAGCCCCTCAATAAACTGCTTAAAGGGCCAAAGCTTTTGTAAATCAATTTAAGGCGGGAAATGTTGCAAACACACACACAAACATATATTCCCTTCCACGTATTTGTAATTTGATGACATTTAATATGCAGCAATAACTACAACAAAAAAAAAAACAAAAACAAGTAAGAAAGTATAGTCGGTCAAGCGCGACCATATATTACCCTACACCCAGTATATACATAAAACAGTATTTCAGAAATGGGCGTTATATGGGAGATATAACCTATTGTAGACCGATCATTGAAAAAATTAGTGTCATGTTGTCGGTGTAAATAAGTAAACTTTATCTCGATATAAATACTTTTAAAGGATTTATGCAGCTTAAAGTGAATTATGGAGAGGGTCTTATATGGGAGTTTCGACTAATTATGGACCGATCATAATAAAATTGTACTGTATTATTTACATAGGTATGAAACATATGTGGGTTCAATATTATTTGGATAACAACATTTTTAAGTGAGTTTTGCTCTTTAAAGTGATTTTTGGAAGTGGGTAATTATGGACCGATCCGCACAAATTACGTTTATCTACCACTCATTTGTGATGAAACTTGTTTGGATACTTGTATAATTCAAACATTTATAATCAGTAAACCCCAATTTCGAGAGGAAATTTATATGGGGATTTCCATCACTTTCAATCCCATCCATCCTTGGGCCAAAAAAATATCACGTACTAAATTTTATCGAAATATTTTCAAAATTACGACCTGTACTCTGCGCACAAGCTTTACATGGACAGCCAGCCAGACGGACATCGTTAAATCGACTCAGAAAGTGATTCAGAAAGTGATTCTGAGTCGATCGGTATACTTTAAGGTGGGTGTTGGACCAATATTGCTGGGCGTTACAAACATCAGCACAAATCCAATATACCCTCCCCACTATGGTGGTGTAGGGTATAAATACTTAAACAAACTTTGTTCTTATTCTTCGAAACTTGAATTTATTTCCAACACTTTCCTTTATTCTAAATATTACACCGTCATCCATCAGCCATCAATAAATAAAAAGCTCACAAACCCATTTACAGCAAAAACTTTATGATAATCAGATTTAATTTATTAAGAAGTGTTTATACCAAAAAATAATAATAAAACTTATTTACACTTCTTCAATATTAATTAATTTTAAAAATTTTTTATAAACTGAAATTATGCTGATGATCATGAAAAACAGAAAACCAATAAAATTTTTTTTTTGCAAAAATTCCAGAAAAATAAAGGAAATGAGAAATAGTTAATTGCATTTCTAAAGAAAGTTTTTGAAACAGACTGAGACATACGAAAATAAGGAATCGTGTTTCTCTTGAGTTTGAAAGTATAAACTACCGGTCATATTAAATGCTTTCACACTACTTTTTTTTTTAAAAACCACGAAGGAAAAAATTTCGTTTTTTATTTTCAATTATTTTTTATTAAAACCTAACTATCATTAATCTGTCAGAGCAAATAATAAGAACAGCTTCTTCACTTTCAATTATGAAATGAAGAAAAACTTAAAAACGATTAACTAAGTCCCAATTTACACTAAGCTATTTTTATTGTAAAGATTGAAGCAATTTTTTTCTTGAAATTTCTTCGGTGTTCACACAGTATTTTGTTTATTTTTTTGCAGCAAGTAACATAAAGCGATTGACATTAGTACACAATAATTCTGGTTCTATGAAAAACCATGATTGGGTTTTCCACAATTCTGTGCGTTTTTGACGAATTGATTCGCGCAAACTGCGCATAACTTCAAGTATTCCTTATTGAACGTACGACCTTGTGGCAAGAATTCGTGATACACCACTCCATTGCAGTAGAAGAAAACAGTGAGCAAAACCTTCACATTTGACCGAACTTGACGTGCTTTTTTCGATCTTGGCTCTTCTGGATGTTTCCATTGGCATGATTGGGCTTTGGTTTCAATGTAATAGCCATACACCCATTATTCGTCAGGATTTATGACCTTTTTGAGGAAATCTGGATCGTCGTGGACGATGTTCAACAGCTTCTGAGCGATGTCTATGCGACGTTGTTTTTGCTAAAAATTTAGCTATTTTGGAACAAACTTTGCTGAACGATATGCCAAAATCATCAACAACCTCTCTGATAGTGATTCGTCGATTATCCAAAAACATTTTCTTCACTGCTTCAATGTTTTCAACGGTTGTTGACGTGCTCGGGCGACCAGCACGAGCATCGTCATTGACATCTTCTCGGCCTTCCTTAAACCGGTTACACCACAATTGAGCTTGTGTTCTGCTTATAGTAGACTCGCCAAACGCCACAGTCAACATTTCAAATGTCCTTGCGCATTTAATTTCATTTTTTACACAAAACTTAATACAGTTTTTTTGATCCATTTTTTCGAATAGTAAAAAATAGAAGAGTACACCAAAACGCGACTAACCTTTTTATCTGTCAAAAACAAACTGACAATTCAAAATGGCTGATATTATAAAAGACATGTGTACCAACATAACAGAAAAAAAAATGCGAAAATCGAACATACGTAACTCATGAAATTTAAAAATAACGGTTATTTTTTGATCAGACCTCGTAAATATAAAGTTCATCAATTTTTCATTCAGAAAAACAGTAGTCTGTAAAAATTTAATTTTTAACAAGATAAAACGAAAACGTTAGTAAATGTTATACTCTGGGGTTGTTATAGAAATCGATTTGTGTTCCTTCAAAAATCTCTAAATCTGAGTTTAAAAAGTAAAAAAAGACTTTAATTAATTTTATTTCGTTTAGTGACAGGTACAATACCCCCGAAAACCTCAAAATAGGAAAAACATATGTATGTTTATATATACGTGTAAAATGTTAATAATGCCTCCAGGTAGGTATTACTAAACGTAAAATCATATAATGAATTCAAAAATACATAAATACTTGTATAAACATACAAACATAATTAAATAACTATATGAATAAGCAAATGATTACAATTATCCACACATGCAGCGCTGCCAATTTTGACGATTTTTTAAGTCAAATTTATTATAATGACGGTTGACGATTTTTCATTCTTCCCGCGAACAAAAATGACGATCTTTTAAAAGCAAAACATATGGCAACCTTTTTTCCTAAAATTCAAATTTTGCAAAAGTCCCCTTTTGCAATGTAGAAATTGATAGGCAGACAGACGAAGTTTGTTGGCGAGGGGTTGAAGAGGTAGAGTGTGTAGTACACGACTATTCGTACTGGACATTTTTTTTGTAGAAGAGTTTTTGGTTAATTTTGAAATCCAAAGTTTTAATAACGAAGACATATTTTTAAATAAAGATGAAGTGTATCTTGGCATTTACGTGAAGGAGAACCAATCTAGTTTAAATATTGAATTTAGTCAATATAATATATTTGTTGAGTTCTGTGTCCAATTTTATATTGAATTGGTTTTACAAATTTTAAAACGTTTTGATTTTGCGATAAACTTTTAGAAGGTAAATTCCATTGAACCAGCAAGCATAGCTTTAAATAAAAAATTATTCAATTTTAGAATTGGCCAAACTTTTTCCAAATTTATTAAATGGAAGGAATATCAAGAACTTGATAATGAAGTTCGAGAATTTATGTAATATAAAATTCACCGAACTCGAAACATTGGCGTTTTGGAAAAATGTTTCTAATTTAAAGAGAGTCCATAATGCACAGGACTTCCCAATTGTAACACAATTTGTTGCGATTTTGATGGCACTACCACATTCGTCGGCCAACGTTGAAAGAATTTTTAATATTGTAAATTTAAATAAAAGAAAAACCAGAAATGCTTTGGATTCTTCAACATTACAAAGAAAATTGTTTTCAAAAGATTATCTTAATTTAAATAATTCTCAGTGTTTTAAATTAGAATTAAAAATGACTTATTAAAAAATTGTCACACAGAAATGTACCAGAGTAAAGTCACATAATACCAAAATTAAATTGATTATTTTTGTTTTATTAAATAATAACTTTTTTCTGCCGTATTCATAAAAATTAAAGTAGCTTTGAAGTGTGCTTTTAGACAAAATTTGCATACAAAATTTCCTTAAAGTACATTTGAAGTCTACTTTAATTTTTTATGAATACGGCAGTTTATTTACATGTAAATAAAATGAAAATATTTTAAAAGTTAATAAAACAATGTTTTTGGTATTTTTAACGTATTTTCGTCTTGACGATTTCTTGACGATTTTTTTCTTTTTAACTTGACGATTTTGACGATATTTTTTTTAAATTGACGATTTCTCCAAAAAAAGAAGTTGGCAGCACTGCATACATGTATAACCAAATATCTGAACATATTAATGTCATTTACAAACAACTGCAGTATGATTCTTCCCAACACCAACTACACCACAAACCAACTACTGTTGTCAACAAAACATGTGAAAGACTGAGTGAAGGCAGGAATGAATGACTAAACGAACGAACGAATGAACGAATACATGACTGAATGTCTCACTGACTATTTGGTTGACTGGTTGGTTTAAAAACTTAGAAATAGTTTTGTGTGCAAGAAAAAAGTAAAGTTATGACGAAAATGGGTAAAATAATAAGTTTTGTACTTAATAAAACAGTTAAATGACTTTTAGCCATATTGGTTGTGAATATTTATTTATTTTAGTGGGTGGCTCACAGTTTTATATGCGGTTTATTAACCTTATTTCGTTGTGGTTGTTCACATTTATGACGAATGTTTAGTCAGGTGTGTGTGTGTGTGTGAGTGGATGAGTGAGCAAAATGTCAAAAACAATTTTACTTAATTAATAAAGTTTGGCTAATCAAACAAAAATTTCGAGGTAATTAAAATACTTCACATCATATACCTACATACATAAATAATAATGAGTGACTTGAGCTTTAGATCATTCAGACATTTTGCTCATTATTTCTATCGGCTGGAGAGGGGTTGTTAATTTGGCCCTACAAATACTTCATTCAGAATATTTCAAAGGTAATTTTCGAAGGGTTAAGTGGTGGTAATTACCTTTAGATATAGTAAATATGAATATTGAAAATACAACAAGAATTTCTTTAAATCTGGTAAATAAAGTCAAGGGTGAAAAAGAGCAAAATTTATTAGGTACATGCAAGGTGGCGCAAAAGTAATCCTCCTATCAGAAAATGCTATAAATTTTGCGCAACTTGATGAATTGGGATTGGATAATATGTGGTTCCAACAGGACGGTGCAACGGCACACACTGCAAGTGCCACAACCGATATGCTGAAGGATGCATTTCCCGGGCGCCTAATCTCCCATTTTGGCGATTTGCACTGGCCAGCAAGATCGCCTGATTGGAAGTTTACTTTTGCGCCACCTTGTACTAGGCTGTTGCACTAAATACATTTAAATTCAAAAACATTTGCTTTTTTAAACATTCTCATACTAATTCCAAGTACAAAAGAGAAGCAAAGCAAATAAATGCCAAACAAAAAAAAAAAAAAAACACAAAGAACAATTTTATTCTTTTTATACTCTCAGAGTATTTGTATTTACTCATTCTTGCTCACTATAAATAAAGTAAAGTAAGGTAAAGGCTAATATACTTTAGTATTTTGCAAGGTTCTTATTTTACAATCACCCCTATCGTGAATAAAAATTCCACATGAAATTTGTTCCCTTTTATTTTTTTAACATTGAATTTTAATAGGAAAATGTGAAAAGGGAACAAATTTCATGTGGAATTTTTATTCACGATAGGGGTGATTGTAAAATAAGAACCTTGCAAAATACTAGGGGTGAATAAAAAATATTTTTTATTCACTATTCATTTTAATAAAATTTAATTTTTAATTTTTATAATTTTGTTATGTTTAACACGCATATTGTTAGTTGAAATTCCAAAAAACGTAACTAATATTTAAAAAAATGCCTAACGCAAGCCAAAAATGCTTAGTAAAAGTTCCAGTTTTTATTATTTCCGATAAAATCACAAAGACATTTTAATTAATAAAAAATATTGGGATTTAATTCTATAATTCTATTTTAATATGCAACATTACATATTTTGCATTTCAACTAACGATATGCTTTTTGTTTTTAGTCTCTTTCTTCTCCTGTAATATTTTTTCCAATTTCATACAAATAAAAAAAACTTGCAAAATACTCGAGTATTTCAATAAGTAGTTTAAGAACTGCCTCTCCGAACACGTGCATATTCGTATTCTTTAACACTTATTGTATTTATTTAGTACAAAGACAATATTTATTGTGTTTGTATTTTAAAAGATAAAGAGCATTTTACTTTATAAAGAGAAGATCGACCAAAGCAAGTAAACGAAAAAAAGTAAATGTATTTATGTATTTGTTTTTTTTTTTGTACTTTTGCAACAGCCTAGTACATACATATATATGTATGTATTTCAAAAGTCAATTATTTTTTCAAGCTCACAAGTCTGTGAGCAAACTCATATTCAAAGATCTGCAAATAATCATTAACAACATACTTCATTCATGGTTTGCTAAGTTCAATGTTTTAAAAATTATTTTAATTTTGTTTTCGAAAACTCTAACAAAGTGTTTTCTTATGTTTGTAAATTAAATCTATATTTCACATATTTTTTCAACACCTTTTCAGCCAACGACTTTTTGACTTTGCCAACCTTGACTTATCATATGTATTTCCTCTGTAGAAACTATGGAAAAAAAACAATAAAATTAAATCAAATCAAAATTATAAAACACTGCCATATTTATCTTTCCAGCAAATATTTGTATTTTAATTATATGAACTGTAGGTTTATATATACAGGTGATTATCATTTCCACAGTTTAAAATATTAATCAAATTAATAAGCCGAATCTTAAATACCCTCCACATGAATATAATGAGAATTACAAAAACTACGCTGTTGTTAGGACCAGAATTCAGTATTATTTTCATTCAGTTTTGGCGCAAATTTTATTGGTATTTTATATACCTAATTAATATTTTATAGATACATTCATAATTTACACATAATATTTACATAGTTTGTATATTTATCTTAGCAATCTTACATATGTATGTAATGCAACAATTAATAAAACTAAAAATAGGTTTAACATTTTTCCATGTGCACCAGGTTAAGGAAAAGAGCACAAAAAAGTTTAAGAGTTTATAAGTGTTGTAGTCATAGCTGCCAGATTTGACGATTTATCGTCATTTTGACGACTTTTTGTTTCAAAAATAGCAAAGTGACGATTTGACGATTTTTTCATTTTTCTGAACTTTTAAAATTTTATATAATTTTTTTGTTTTTTTAATATTTTTGTTATCAAATTCTCTTAAAAACTAAACTAAGTAATAGTAGTGATTTCTTAATTATTGACAATTGTTGCATTTAAGTATAATAATTGCAAGTAATATTGTGTCAGGATAGTAGAAATTAATTATTTATCTGTAAACATAATAAGCAATTTTAAATGCTGAAATCCATGAACTAAAATTTTTAGAGGAAAAAATTTCTGAATTTCAACGGGAAAATTCTACAAAAACTTTTACTATTTTAAGAAACCGTCGAAAGAATATTCAGCCAAATAAATTTAAATAACAAAAATACAGAATTCTTTGAAAACAAGTACCTGTTTATAATAAAGAAATTAGATTCTGTACTCAGAATATGATTTAAAACTTAATAAACTAAATTGTATTGACATTGTAATTTAACCTGAAATAATAAAATATGCTAAATTCAGATATTTATTTATAAAATACTGTAAGTCTTGTTTCACACTCTGCAGTTTGAGCTGACCAGTTTTTGTTCAATTATCTTTTGAACTTGCCATTTCATTTACACACGTCAATTAAATTTCTGTACTTTTGCATGCAAAAGCAAATAAGAAAATTGACTAGTACCATCAAGTTTGCACCCCTTTTGTTCTCTTTTCCCTTCTCATCGAAAAATACTTGCCTTGATGAGTCAGAATTGAAAAGTGTGAAAGCGGACTAAGATATTATAAAAATATTACTCAAGTTGCGTTTAAAAATATATTTTTTCTGATTTTTGTAAAGTTAAAATTTATGTATTTTGATATGTATTGTACAAGACCATTTAAACTCGAATTTTTATGTTTTTGTTTTAATAAAAATTTAGAAATACTATTAGAAATTGTGATTTTTTTTTCAATTTTTTTGACTATTTTTAAAATTCGAAATGACGTTTTTTTTATTTTTTATCGGAATTTTGACGATTTTTTCCGAAATTCATCTGCCCGCCCTGGTTGTAGTGAAAGTGGACCAACTATAAAAATTTAGTATCCAGTAACATGTATTTGAGGCTTATTTATGTAGAATTTAACAACATAGCTTACAATAATTTAATGGTTGTTATAATAATATTCGGAAGTTTACCTTACAGGGGAGCAATGACCAATTATAGACTGAACTTAATAAAATTTTGTACAGCGAATTTTATATACATGGAGTTATTCCATGTCGAATTTCAACAAAATGCCGTTATATTTAAGAGAAATATATGGACCTGAATTTACAAAATCCAACAGTTCGATTTTGGCATGTGAATAATTTTGGATTGGTATCGTTATTTATAGCAGATTTATACGTATTTAAGTGATTTTCGGAAGTGGACCTTGTATTGAAGCGATGGTCAAACATGGATCGAACTAATAAAACTTTTGATTTATGATTTATTTTTATATGAAACTTATTTTGGGAAGATATTTGTATGGGGACTATTTTTTTTTTTTTTTTAAACAAACACAAACTGCGAAGCTTTTTTGGCTTGTCTGCAGAAAACACCCAGAGTCTTTGGCGGGAATCGAACCCTCAACCCTCTGACTGATAGTCCGTCACACTATCGCCTAGTCTATCAGGGCACCCTGACAGTTTATCCTTCCATCATAGATATAACGTGTAAAACATTTTCGTAACTGATCTGTGTAAAATTTCGTTTCGATATGGTTGTTTATGTAAATTAATGAGTTTTTCAGAAGTAGTGCTCCTAAGAAAGCTATGACCCTTTATGAACCGTTCAGCATGAAATTATGTACGACGATATACCTACTCGTACATATGTATATGAATGATTTGTGTTGTATTTCAACTTGATACACACAGAGAAAAAATATGATTGTACATGTTTACCACAACAATGTCAATATTTTTACAAGTTTTTAACAATGTTATGGTCACTGTAATTATATATGTGTTTGCGGTAACTATAATATGGTTAAGTTATGATTCAGATTATCGTATATATATTTGTTGCAATCATGTTTATGATGAATCTATTTATCATAATTTGTTGCTCGTGGATTATGATAGAGAACAACATAAAATAATATAATTTTTCAGCATAAAAGTGATCACCATAAACATTACATAATTACATAACATATATATGATTGCTATAATCATGTGAATGGTAACGTAATCATATCATGGTTGCAGAAATCGTATAAATAATTATAGTGATCATAATATTTTAAAAATATTGAAATAGTTGTGGTAAACATGCACAACTATATTTTTTCTCTGCTCTGCGGTGTTCATAAGAGATTTATGCGCATTTAAGTGATTTTCAAAAGTGTAGTTTATACAGTCAAATATGGACCGATTATTATAAAATTTAGTACTACGATTTATATGTATATATGGATTATTTGTGTTGAATATCAACTTTATAGTAATGTTTATTAGAGACTATGTCAAAATATGGACCAATGTAAAAAAAATATCGTTTTGAGATTTCTTAAACTTATTTTTGCTGAATTTTGTATTATTACGGCTTCTCTATAGACATTTATGTACGATAAAGCTATATTCCGGGAAGACGTTTGTGTGGGGGCTATGAGAAATCGTGGACTATTTTCAACAGGACTTGTACTTCTATAATAAAAATAAATTGTGCAAAATTTCATGATATTATCTGCATTATAATTGAAGGCAATTGCTAAAAATATCTGAAAAATATCGAGGTTGTCTGAAACTTTCTTCTATAACTCGAAACTTACTGAACCGATTTTGTCCATTTTTAATAACAAAGATTTCGGTGAATTGAGGAATATTTGGTAAAAAAAAATCCTGTTTTTATATCTTTCCTTCGAAGCTCTAAGGCGCCTTTAACAGACGGACGGACATGGCTAGATCGTCTTAGGTTCTTCGACCAATATTTCTATGTGTTACAAATGGAATGACAAACTTAATACACCCTCATGTTTTTGTTTTTTTGGTAAGCATCGCAGTATTTTGTTTGATGTTGTGTTATTTGAAGTTTGTGTAAATATGCAAATAATTATTTAAATTATAATGTGGGTGTTTGTTTTATATTATTATGGTGTTTTATATATCGATGGCTTAATATAAAAAAGGCCTAACTCGATTTTTTGTTACTGTACAGACGAAGGAAAAGACTTGATAAAATACGTAAAATTTTAGATAAAATAAATGTTTTAATACAATTTTTAATAAAAAAAAGCAACAGATTTTATTTTTTATTTTTTGTTATTTTTGTTTAATGAAGGTATTTAAGAAAGACTTTTTTAATTGATTTTTTTGAACCAAAATTGAGTTAGGCCTTTTTTATATTAAGCAATCGATATGTTTTTTTTTTGGTTGTTTTATTCTTAATTAACAAATTCACAGAAATGCATTTGAAACAACCTTCAGTAAAACTTTTTTAGACAAAACAAGAAAAGGCAAAACAAAAAATAGACATCAAATGGTTTTGCTGCTTTTGACAAGAAGTATAAATTAATTATGCATATCAAACAGCTGTTTTTTCTCGTGCAAATTGTAAGAAAAAAGTTGAATGGGAAATTGTAAAAGAAGACCTTAATACTGCAAAATCAAAGTTGTTAATTTATCAATGACAATTTGTTAGACTACTTCCATGTTTTTCCTTTCGCTGAGAACCTGTAGCTGTATGCGACCAAGGCTGAACAGCGTAGATCAAATCTTACTATTAAATTTTATCGTAATGGTAGCTCGGCTCTACCATTAAATTGCAGCTGTATATTACAGTGTATTATCAACAGGTATCTTCTGAAAAATATTAGGATGTTAGGGTAACATTAACTGGTGCCGCCCACAATGACTCTGAATGGAAATGTGGTATGTTTTTGGTTTTAGCAAACATTTTGACATTATTAATTTATTTTGGCATTTTAATGTAAATGTATCGTAATGACCATTTCAATAAGATATAAAAGACACAAATTGTTTAACAAATTTTAGAGTTATTAAATTATTTAACTGTGTATGAATTTGTATTTCTTTTTGTTACATATATATGAAAGCATATATGAACCGGATTTTCTGCCAACATATGGATTACTTGCCGAAAGAATTGCTCATCTTTTGAGGCTAATAACAAATCGAGCCTTTTTCGAATAATCTGTTCTGAAGTGAAGCATTCTACATTGATCGAAATAAATAGTAGTAAGACGAGGCAAGGTCTGGGCTATTAAGGTGGATTCACCCATTCGTTACAAACAAAATATCTGTCGGACCAAATTTTTTTCATACAAATATCAAAAAAAAAACTTTGTCCAAACAAAATATCTGTTCGGACAAATTTTTTGCATACAAATATTTTCTATCTCTTAAAACGAGAAGCGTCAAACTTCATATCAAAAAAAACATTGTCCTAACAAAAATTTTGTTCGGAATGAATGGCTGAATCCACCTTAAAACGGCTGAGACAAAACTTTCCAACCACTTTTTTCTAAATAGTTTTTAACAAGTTTTGCAACATGTAACCGATCGTTGTCATGATAGAATATTACGCTTTTATGGCATATGAATACATACAGTGGGGAGCACAAATGATTCTTTTTTTTATTGGACCAGCACTGCAATGCATTGTGTTGGAACTAGCAAAATAGGTTATGGGAGGGAGGATAGAGGGAGTAGTGTTTGTGAACATTTGAATTGAATTTTCCTATATTGAAAGTGGCAGGGAATACTCTGCTGGTAGTTTGTTCCACATACGGACAGTATGGCTAAAGAACGAATTTTCCCTGTAGTGTGTTGTGTGATCCACTGTCCCGTCGACCACAAATGGATGAGCCCTGACTGAAGAACGTGTATTACGTAAAAAACTACATGTTTCAGGAACAAGTTCCCTGATTTGAGCAGAACACATTCCATTATAGTATCGATAGAACAGTGAAACACAACCCACATTGAGACGATGCTCCAATGAATCAATAGAGTTGACTACCCTACTGTCTTCGCCCTCTCCTGTACGCGGTCGAGTAACTCCAAAATAGACTTCGAAGCACCGGCCATTTTTTGCCATTGTTTAATAATTAACAAAATAATTTATAACTCGAAATTATAAGCCATAAGTTCAAAAACTTTAGGAAATTATAGTCTCAGTCGGATTAAGGTCGGGACTTTTTGTATTAAAAAATGTGTTCTTTGGGTCTGACAAGTGCCTTCAATTCAAATGATAGTCGTTTTTACCTACAAAATGAGTTTTTCAAATCTTCTTTTCCCATTATTCATTCGTTTCTTTGCAGTGGTCCAAGTTGCTACTATGTGAAGCAAACCTAAATCTGACGTTCCTTCCAGCGTACTTTAATGTTTCTTTTAAATTGCGTATGCAAAATTGAGTACATGCTAGTTTATATTGTACGAATCGTTTATTTCCCCAATTATATTAGTTTCCATTTTGTTATGCAAATTATTTTAGCATTAAATCTAAAATAAATGCCAGAAACTATTTTAAAATTTTCTTTTTTAGTTTTATTTGTATGCAGTAAAAAGTGCACAAGGCAGAAACATGTTCTCATTTGTGCTCCCCACTATATTTTAGCAGTATAGATCCTAAAGGTACGGTCACACTTGGCAAATATACATAACATATATTTCAACTCGTTTATTTATTTAAAAAAACCTTTTCTTATTTTGGCCAAATCACAACAAATATTTAATTTTAATTTATTTAATTTATCTTGCAAAACTCTTGTAAGAGTAAACAACAGCAAGCAAATTTGTGCTAAAACAAGTGGTTACGCTTTTTTAAGTAAATATTTGCCAAATGTGACCTTAGGTTACGAACTACGCGGTATTTTATAACAAATTGTTGGAAATTGCATATTTAAAATTAGTATTGTTCTTTGTTTATTATAAAATGTATTTAAAGTAATGAAACACTGGTCTCCTAAATGTCGAATGGAAAGTGATCATTCAACATACTCTTCAAAAATTACATGTTTGCACGTTTTAAAGAACTATTTGTAACATGTAATTATAGTAATGCAACACCGTGCATTTAAAAAAAAAAACAATCAATTCGCAGTCTTTAAGGTGGGAAGCTTATTTATTAAACTAAAGAATTTTTAAAAATATTTCCAAAACGAAATCTAACTTCCTACAACACACTTTAACTCATTATCACCAGCATTATTTGTTTCAAGACAAAACCAAAAATTCAGCCAACATTATTTGAATTTTTCATACCCAACAACCACACATGGATTTAACAAGAAGTACGAGTTAGTATTTAAATATTAATTGAAAATCCAAAAACATATAAAAAAAACTTGATTTTCTGAAATTAAAACAAAAGATAGAAAAAAGTTTGACTTTGAGATAGAAATCGCATTCAATAAGAAATGTATAGGTACGAGTATGTATGTAGTTTTTTTGTATTTTTTGTATCTGTGTTATTGCTGTTATGTTTTGTTATTTATTTCTTTATGTCTTAGTACTGTGTTTCATCGCCGTTTCTTTTATAAGCTGTTTATTTGTATATTTTTTTTACTAGTTTTTTACTAGATTAGATCAGCCAGCAATGATATAATACTGGCACAATAGAGATTTTAACTAGATCTGTCGAAGTATTATTGTAAGTATGTGTGTTCTCTTAGAAATAGATATTGTATTTTTGTAACTACATATTGTATTAGTATCTGTACGATGGCATGTGCTTGAGTAGGTAGAGATTTTGTAAAGCAAAATAAATAAAATTTATAAACAAAATGTTAGTTTGATTTAACAGTCAAACATAAAATTAAGTAAATTGCAGAAATACAAATTGTATGTAGAAGAAAATTTTGTTCACACTTGGCAAATATTTAGCACAAATTTGTTTGACGTTGTTTACTCTTACAAGAGTTTTGCAAGATCAAACAGCATTAAATACAAAATTGAAACTAAATGTTGTGCTTTGGCCTAAATAAGAAAATAAATAAACGAGTTCAAATATATGTTATTTAGTGGTTACGTTTTTGTTTTCGGAAAATATTTGCCAAGTATAACCGTACCTTTCGAGTCATATGGCTGGCTCTGAACTAACAATCTTTTGCCACTTATGACTCGAGTCCATTAACCCTGCTACTATGTTAGAAAAAAAAATACACATGTTATGTTTGGGTCATCACATGTTATGTTTGGGTCATCAAAAGACCCTAAACGTAGTAGCAGGGTTAAAGCCAACTTCAACAATTGTTGTTTGAATGCCCCCTGAGAATGTCTGCATCTCAGACTTATGAATTGTTATCGGACAAACATTAGCAATTGTAAATTGTACAAGTGCCTCAAATTTTTCCACCAACTGTTCAACATTATTGATTATCTACCTGTAAACATACAAAAGTCAATTGAAAATGCAAATACAACTTCAAACATGTGAGCGTAAAAATAACGCCTTCTTCTTTACACTGTTGTATTGTTTTATTTTTTATCTAAATTTTCTCAGCTTAACTTGGTTGACTCTCAAATCAAATCTAACAATTTTTAAATACACACAACCATAATAAGTCATATTCATGATCACAAAGTCAGTTTATTTTCGTTTAATTCTTAACGAATAAATAAAACAAAAGACAAAGAAAAAAATTTGAAAAAAATGCCTCTTGTTATTTTATATGTGTGAAGAAGATCATGTTAATTTTATATTTTATTACATGAAATAAATTTAAATCAAATAAAGCGACATTTTAACGAGAGTGGCATATAGAGAAGATCTTACTTAACGCATGGTTCACATAAAATATGTTACCACTACAGAATTTTTTATTAAAAACTTAGTGACAAGACTTTCGTTTTCTTCAGTGATTTGTTTTTGAAAATCACGGTGTTGCATTACTATAATTACATGTTTGCTATTTATTGCAGAGTTACAAATAGTTCTTTAAAACGTGTAATTTTTAAAGAGTATGTTAAGTGATCACTTTGAGGGTGCTGTAGCTTAATTGGTTAGCGCTTTTGATCATTGGCCGCTGCCACTCAAACAACATCAGTTTCTGATAATTATTAGTTTTTCTTTCTATCCTATCATAACTAATAAATATCACAGCATCCTCCTTCAGCGGTATATCATTTAAACGCCACCGAGGTAAAATAATTAAATAAAGGCTATAAAATCAAGCTTAAACATTAGTGCGCCTACTCACCACCAGAGGCGCTGCAATGCAGCACTAAAAACAAACATAATGCGCATTTGCAGAGTTGTGTTATAAAAATATTGCTTCTTTCATCACCTTTACTTCTTCAACTATCCCCTTTCCAAAGAAAGCAACACAAGTATATATGTATAGGCCTGAATGTTACTTCTCTTTAAAAAAAAATTGTGCAAATAATCCGGGTTATTATGATAAAAATAAAAGTGGCTTTCTAAGCGAGGCGAGAATTATAAACTGTGCCAGCGACACAATAGAAAGTATTGGTCGGATTATTAATGAATATTGGGTAACTGTGAGGTAATCAACCATAAACATCCTTCAAAAAAAAATCCCAGACTATTACTTGACCAAAGCTGTTGTCCGCGCCAAGGCGCCACAAAACTGCTAGACCTTCATTCGCTAAAAGAAATTTACAAACTAACCGGAAATAGGCAAGCCAATAATCTTTGTTAATATTTGCACTATTTAAATACGAGATATCTTTTGATGATTTTTTCCGTTGAGAAAAAAATCAGTTTTAATGTCCAGATGATTTCGACAGCTATTGAAGAGATCTACGGAGGAAACCACAATAATTCCCAAAAATAAATATTGGAGGCGGTCCTTTCATTGTTTGTGGACTTTTTGGCGTATGCAGTATGGTTGTTTACACAAAATTATTCCATGAGAAAGTTCAACAAGACAGCATGTAAGTCGTCCTCGACAAATATTAATGTACTTGAATGGCCCGCATTTTCTCGAGATCAGAACCCCATTGAAAGCCGATAATATGAAATCATATATCACCTAAAAGAAGCTGTTATATCTGCGGATAAAAGAAAACATCTGGTGAATAGTGGGCCTAATCCAATTTTAGAGTTGATTAAAAAAAGGAGACCTAATACAGAAGTAATTTCTTTATACATTCAGACTCGGCTTGCAGTCCACCGACTAGCGGGTTTGTCTTTTACTATAGAGATGCTTCTATGTGGTATTAAATATTTGACTTTTTTCATTTTATTATCCTGAGACTCTGATTTGTGTTTTGGGACAATATAACGCCTTTTTTTTGGACTCTTATGACCACTGATGCTAGAATATTGTTTTGAAAGTTTCTTCATTATTATTTATTATAATAACCCAATTCATAATCTTGTGCAAAGCATATTTTTGCTCCTGCTGTGTATTATATCATTTGCACAAGATTGTGAATTGCGCTAATGTTTTTTTTTTTAATAATTTAAAAAACAGCCAGGACTTATTTGCTTTGCTATTTAAATAAAAATAGAAGTAAATGGAACTCTATTAAGAATTTCTAAAAGATTTTCCTTGCTCTTAACTTGAAATTCTATTAAGAATTTCTAAAAGATTTTCCTTGCTCTTAATTTGAAATTCAGCTATTTTAGGTGATTTAACACCACAGACTGATTTTTTATGGTACAATGTTAAATTACAGCCTTAAAACTCAAAGTCCCTGATATGATAACCGATATTTCCCAAATAGTATTGAACATTTTGATAAAACAATCGACATCTGTATGCCTGATAGTGGTGCAGAGTTTTCTTTTCAAGAAAAATTTTAATGATTTTCTTATCAATTCTTTGATTTTTTTAACACAGTTCTCGTTAAAAACCCTTTATTTAAATATGTTCTACAATGACTAGATTGGGCTTTGCAAATTACGCAAAATCTGTAATAAAACTTTATTCACTAAATCTTTGGGTAATTTTTCAAATGTTTTTATTCATACGAGGGCGGTTCGGAAATTTCCTAGCCTAGAACAGAAAGCGCGGTATAAACAGAAAAAACGTTAAGTGTTTTGGAAACTTCCATCTGTGCTATGAATTTATTTTCGATGTGACAACTCCTTACGCGATTGAGGATGATCCATGTAGTGGAATAAAAGTATGGATGGTTTTAAGACAAATAAAATGGATTTTGAGCGTCGTTTCATAACTATTATCCAGAGACAAAAGAACAATCCAAGCAATGAACTGAAGCTGGAGGAAGTGCCCCAAAGAAGGCAAAAACAATTCAATCGGCTGGTAAGGTTATGGCAACGGTTTTTTGGGACTTCAAAGGTATTTTATTGATTGACAATCTGGAAAAGGGTAAAACAATAAATTCAGAGTACAATTGCAATATTTTGAAGCAATTAAACTTAAAAATTCAAGAAAAACATCCTGGCTTACAACACAAAAAATAATTTCTCATCAAGACAACGGACCAGCGCACAAGTGTGTTTTAGCAATGGCTAAAATCAACAGATTAAGGTACGAGTTGCCTTATGCTCGTGATTTAGCTCGCAGTGACTTTTACCTGTTCCCAAATCTAAAACAATTCCCAGCTGGCAAGCGTTTCACCTCAAAAGAAGATCCAATTACAGTTGTAAACCACAATTTTGAAGGCCTTGAGGACAACTATTTTAATCAAGGGATATACATAATTCTAATAAAACGTTGGACTAAGTGTATTGAAGTTTCAGGAGATTATATTGAAAAACTAATTATTCTCCTTCTGTGTTAGGCTAAGAAGTTTCCAAACCTCTCTTGTACATATTTGGTATATCTTTAAGCAAAACTAAAAATAAATTACTAGAAAACATGTCTATACTCGTATGTCTACTCGTATGTCTTTTTGTATTCAAAATTTTATTTTTAATTAAAAGGACTTAGCTGCTTTTGACTGTAAGTTATCAAAATGTTAAGCCTTGTTTTTAAAACGAAATTTACTCAAAAGTTTATACAATTTTAAATCCTTCAAATCTAGGTTTTTTGATATTTTTTCAGCTTTTTAGCAAGTATAGGGTGTATTTGATATTTAACTGCTTTTGCCAACGATTTATCTACAAACTTACTTGGGTTTCAATGTTGTCTGGTTAAAGAGAAAATTCCTTGAATATTTGAAAACTTGTTTAGGCCAACGTAAAACAATGCACACACATGCACTCACACAACAAAAAGTAATTTTGATAAAAATTCGTTTCGGCAACAATATTTATTTATTAAAAATAACAAATTTGAAGAAATTTTGACAAAAAAATTTTTTTTTTTTTTAATTTTTGAATAAAAATTTTAATAATAATAAAATAAGCTTTTCTCTTTTGTATTTTTGTGGATTTATTGTAAACTTTTGTTTTATTTTTTAATTTGCACACTTTTATTTTATTTTACTTGAATTTTTTGTATTTTTATTGAATTGGCGATTTTATTTAATTCACTCACGTAATTCGTTTAAAAATAGCAACAAAACCACAATAACAGCAAGCAGCGACAATATAAAAATTAATCCTCTATTAAAGTAAAAACAACAACTAGAAAAGTTAGCAATTTAGCAACAACAATTCTAATCAATTTATAAAGTAGAAACTAAAGAATGAGAAAGAGATAGAAACACACAAAAACGCATTAAAAAATTGTTTTGAGACTTTTGTTTGAAATTTTAATAATTTTTCATTATTGATTTGAATTGAATTAAATATTTGTTTTCTGTTTTACTTTTAATTCACTTGATTATTTTGTTGTATGTATTTGTTTTTTTAAACCTGATTTTCTATTGTTGTTTTGCAAAAAGAAAAAACAATTTTTTTTGTTATTTTATTTTTTGGACCAACGAAAATTTGAACAAAACAAAAATCTATTAAATTTAACGCGTTTGAGTTTGTTTTTATTTGCTTCAATTGTTTTCAGTTTAAAACAATTCTCACGTTTTCTCTTTCTCTCTACACTCTTTAACGGTCGCGTGCTTACACTTCGAGCTAAGATTGCATACTAACTGGGCTTAAATGATTTTATTGCTAGCCATGATGTTGTTATTTTAGATCTTGGTTTATACTTGGAGTACACACACATGAGTGTGTGATATGTGTGTGGGTTTTGCGAGTGAATTCAGCTGATACACACACACAGAGAGAGAGAGAAAGAGAGTATTTGTTTTCTGTACTGTTGCTTGTTTTAAAGATGGGCAGTTTATTGTGAATTATTTATTTTGCTTGGAATGAATCCAGTTTGGAGTTTCTTTTGTGTTTGCATCAGTAATGGAAAATGGGTTTTTGGATTACGTACCAACTCTATAAATAAAATGTACTTTTTACACCTTCACGGTACCATTTTCAATATTTTTTAAATAATAATTAAACGTAACCACAAACTTACTTTAGCGAAAATTCGATATATGTATCTTATGGCAACATTTTTAACATTATCTTATATAACGAATGTTTTAACAATTTCATACTCGATTGGTGTTGACTTATTACAAATACGGTGTAAGACTTCTTTAAAGAATTATTATCTAACTGCTGGTGATATTAAAACTGCTATAAAACTGGTCTATATTGGAAAATGCTACCCGATAAAACCTTTATTCACGATATGCAACTAGTGTTCCAGGAAGAAAATTACCAAAGGATACTCGAACAATTTTATTTTAATACATCTGAATCACAGAAAATTAATCCTCTTCCCATTATTCGAAGAGGTTCCCATTGTTTGATAATTCCACCAACAATTTCTTGTCGTAATAATCATCTTATAGATGCATATTTAAAGATCAAATTAATATCAGTTCCAAAATGTTCATGAAATTTAATAAAATCTCTTTGCATTATTACATTGCACTATTACACATATAGTAACTTAAATGATATATTTATCTATTTCATTTGAAATACCAAATTTTGATGCAACATCATTTCCAAATTGTACCAATTGTATCTAAAATGTATCACAGAAAGTACAATTGTACCATGTTTGTCATCACTGGTGTGCATTTATGTTTTTCTGTGGCATAAGCATGTTTGCAACCGCAAGGTTTTTGTCTGTGCTAAATTTGGGAATCAGTGTGGTTTCAAAGGGGATTTTGGGACTTAAATAGCATTACGCATTTATAAACATTTATTCTTTACTTTACAACACATTTAGCTTAAGGTAATTAAATAATCAAATATTAAATTTCTTTATTTTTTATTTTCAGAATATACGAAGCTGATTAAATAATTATATTCAAAGACAAATATGTAAGTACATTTACTAAGATAAGCTCATAAAGTAAATTTCTTTAACTCCTTAAAATTAGTAAATTTGCCAAGAGTTTTCATTTGAGATAACTAGCACATTATTTTGCATGTAGTTGAACAGTGCAAAGCATTATTTACTTAAAAATCGTCCACACTCCAGATGTTTTTTTTTTACCTGATGACAATACTTTATTTTTGTGGTGAATCTATGCTGTTCAGGCTTTTATGAATCTCATACAGTGGGTCATAGAAACCAATATTGTCAGAATTGGTTTTAAAACCGACAAGAAAAATGCTTTGGTGTCATAGAGCACTGTTACACGTTCAATAAATATCGAGATATTTCTAGTATCATGTCTTCTACAGTTCAGTGTTTTTAAAAGAGCAAAATAAAACTTAACAAAAACAAAAAATAAACTAAACAAAATTATTTGTATTCCTTTGCACTAGATATGTAATTATATTTTTTTAAATTCATAAATTCTATATAAAACTTTTTTAAAAATTAATTGATTAATAGTAAAAGCCGAGCTAATAAAGATAAAATAAGCATTTAACCACTAAAAATTTAACTCACAATGTACTATTCGAAACTGAAGTACTATAGCCTAATTTCAGTACATATTTGGTACTATTTTTGTTTTCTATTTTAAGTACATACTTCTATTTGAATTTTTGCAATAATATTTGTTAGGCCTCCACTGGGACTGTAACCCTGGTTGTTCGTCAATAATTTTTATTTCCTTGTTTAAAAATGTTAATTTTATTTTTAAAGAAATATGTTCACCTTTAGCAATAATCTTGATGTGACGAATTTAATAGTATATCATGCATTTAATGGGGTCCCTTTTCATCGTATACGAGTAGATTTCATAATAATGAATTATTAAAAAACTGCAATTAGAAATTAGTAAAAATACAAATTTCGTTACATTTTTGGAAAAAAGATTTACACTATTGAAATTTTCTTCAAAATTGCTCTTCAAAATGCTTCTAACTCGTGTAAAAGGCAAAAATTCTTCAAAATTTATTTATTTAATAGTTATTTGTAGTTATTAAATAAAGAAATTTTTCTGTTTACACGAGTTTGAAGAATTTTAAAGAGCAATTTTGAAGAAAATTTCAATCGTGTAAATATAGCTTTACGAACAAAAAAATTAAAAAAGCACCAAAATTGTTGCGAAACGCACCAAGTTGACAAGGCTGGTAGTAATACAAACAATAGCTGCAAGAAAATTTATTTTACGTTAAAAAAAATGCTGTTCAACAAAAATGCTGGGACCAATTTTTTGTGAATAAAAGCCGACGACTTAGAATTTTCGAAACCCTAGAACATAGCTGCCAGATTTAACGATTTATTGTCATTTTGAAGATTTTTTGTATTAAAAATAGCAAAGTGGCGATTTAATTATTTAAAAATTTGCTATCATTTGTTTGTTTTATTAATGTTTTTGTTACCAAATTCTCTCTTTTTTGAGACAACAATTATTTTTCTCATTTAATATCATAAATAGTAAGAAGAAAATGACATATATCAAGAACAAAACTAAATGATAATGGCGTTTTCTGAATTACTGCCAATTGTTAAGTTCAAGTATAATAATTCGAAATAATATTATGAGTCAGGATAGCAATTACTTAAGTATTTTATTCGTAAACATGAAAAGCAATTTAAATGCTAAATTCTGTGAATTAAAATTTTTAGAGAAACAATATTTGAAATTTAACAGGAAAATTCTACAGAAAATTATCCTATTTTAACATAACTTTGAAAAAATATCAGCCAAATAAATTTAACCCTTATACTGTATTAATGGGTCAAAATTGCCCAAACAGTATTTATTGCTCATTTATTCTTTGAATTCTTAGCGGATTTTTTTGAAACAAATGTTCCGAATGTCAAAAATTTATTTGCAAAATAATTAATAAATATTAGAATTTTTTGTACTGGGCAAATTTGACCCACTAATGTCATATGCGTTTTATTTTTGAAGTACAGCATAAGGGTTAAATAAAACAGATATACGGAATTGTTTAAAATTAAATGTATTGGATGAATTCTTTTCTCTAAATGTTTTATACAACTTATTATTGTTTATTTGATTTATTTTTTTTTATTAAGATTTTGTTAATTATTAACTGCCGTATTTATAAAAAATTAAAGTAGACTTCAAGTGTACTTTAAGAAAATTTTGTATGAAAATTTTGTCTTAAAGCACACTTCAAGCGTACTTTATTTTTTATAAATACGGCAGTAAAGCTTTAGGTATTTTTTATAAAATATTTAAATTTTTATTTCAATATTTCGCTACTCTTTGAGTAGCTTCTTCAGGATAAAACTTTTTATAATTGACAAATAAATTTTTGAAATTTATAAAATTATAATCTTAAAGAAGCTACTCAAAGAGTAGCGAAATATTGAAATAAAAATTTAAATATTTTATAAAGAAAACCTAAAGCTTTATGCCCTTATTCATAAAACTTACAACAGGTTTATAAAGTAAATTTTGTATGGCAATTTTCTTTATAAACCTGTTATAAATCTGTTGTAAGTTTAATAATTACCAAAATCTGTTTTATAAAACTTAATAAACTGAATTATTTTGACATTGTACTTAAATCTGAATTAATAAAACATGTTACACAAGTTGTGTTTAACATTATATTTTTTGTGATTTCTTATTTATTTTATGTATTTTGATATGTATGTAAAGTATAAAAGACTATATAAACTTGATTTTTATGTTCTCGTTTCAACTACTATTAAAATATTGGCTGTTTATTTTTCTGTTTTTTTTTGTGACAATTTTTAAAATTCGAAATGATGGTTGGTTTTTTTCTTTTTTATCGGGATTTTGACGATTTTTTTTCGAAATTCATCTGGCAGCCCTGCCCCAGAACCTTAATTCAATTTGCGTTATTTTTTTGGAACGTAACCCCGGCTTAAATTGAGGTATTGGTGTATAGCCCAATATGTTCTTAATTATGCTGCCAAGGGTTTCGATAACACCAACCCTGGTATAGACAATATGGCTAAAATTCTGAAAACTCCATTTTTGGAAATTTTTACAACTTTTTTAGGAATTGTGGGTTATCTTATTAAAAAATTTTATAGATATGTATGTATATTGTTTTCATTTTAGTATTTTGCTTAAAAATGTCTATATAAATGTAATTTTTTATTAAAAACTATTTATATATAAAGGTTTTATTTCAGTTTAAAAATTGTTTGCTTCGGTAAAAAAAAAACTTCAAAAAAAAACTCTGATTTAAATTTCTTTCTTGTCAAAGGTTCTATATATTTTTAAGAAATGGCTGCAATTTCCTATCCATTGTTATACAATATGTGTATCTGGCCTTTTCCACGTGGTAAATTAATTTGGAAATAGTGAACAACTCAGAGTGATTTTGTCCTCTTATTATTACTTACAGTGTGTGACGTCTAATAAGAGCCAGCAAACGTAGACTTTCTTTTTATAAATATCTGCAGTCAAACTTCCAAACATAGATTTCTTTAAAGCTTTTTATTTTCCCTCAAAACTCAGCTGAACTTAAATTTAGATTTGCATTTGCGACTTTTAAACTTTTGAAGTTTTTTTTACCACTCAGCTAATATTTCGAAATAATTAATTATTTTGCATATTCATGTTGATGACGTTCATTTGACTTTTATTGTGTTTTTTATCTAGACGAAATCATGTTACAAATAAATTTGACAAACACCTTGAGGGGGAAAACCAACAAAATGTACATACATACATACATTTGTAGGTCTGTAACATAGATTTGTATGTAGGTTTTTGGTTATTATTTATGGTGTATTGTCAATACACTGTGGCCAACATAGAAGCTTAAGTACTAGACATTTATTTGATTACCTTTTGAGCAGCCAGCAACTACTACTACTTGCATTTTAAATGCAACATTATTGTGGCAGGTTGCAAAACTACTACTACAACAATCAAGTACGTGCTAGGTCAAATAACTATGTATGTACGTCGTCGTCGTCTTTGTCGTTGTATTAAGTAAGAGTCACTTTGAACGGCTGGTTGTTGGTCAAGTAGATGAATGTGTACGAGTACCCTCATCGTGTACTTGTGTTTGTTCACCATACAGTGATGTGTTGTGCTCAGCAGGCAAACGTCAGCCTATCAACCAACACCAGCCATGGTCCCACTGTGCCAGTAACATCAACACCAGCATTATTTCCAAATTTTTCCAATGTTTCCCAAGCTGCAACAATTTTGCAGTACAAATTCTTTGCTTTATTTTTCTTTATTTTCGTAAGACGCTTTTCATGACTTTGTATTAAGTTTTTGAGTTTAAAGTTTTTTCTTTTTGTTATTGTTATTGGGTTGCACATTCTTTTATATTTTGTTGCTGCTGTTGTTGTTGTTGTTGTTGATAAAAATACCTTTTTAACACAGACTTTTGCTGTGTTATAATTTTAGGTCAGACACGTGATAATTTTACGCCTTTCAAGACTTTTTCACATCAATCTTTCATTCTAATTTGTGCTTTAACACCTTGTTTCCTGGTTTCTTGAGTTCTTTCAGGTTTCTTCTTTTATTTTTTTTTGGTATTTATAGATAGATTGATATGTTTATATCTAGGAAATGCTTTTTATATTGCTGCAGCAAAATTCTTAAATACTCTAAGATGCAGCTTGTGTTTTAGTCTTTGTCTATTAAATTAAATGAATTTGGAATTTATTTATATGATTAAAGTTAAGTAGAATTTTTAGTTGGTTATTATTTGAAGTGTTTGAAAAATTGATAATATTACTTCTTGGATATTTAGCTTGTGCTACTCAAAACAGTTTCAGACCTGGCAAATATTTAAAGAAATTCATTTAGTTATTTCAAAAACTTTGTAAAAGTGAATTGCGTCAAAGAAATTTGTGCAAAAAGATAGTTGTCTATATGACAGTTTTCTATATGTTACAGACAGTTTCCTATATGGAAAGTGTCTTTTATAGACAGTTTTCCATATCAAAATGTCTTCAAGAGACAGTTTTCTATATGGAAAGTGTGTTTTACAAACAGTTTTATATATGAAAAGTTTGCTATATGAAAAGTTTCTTTTATAGGCAGTTTCCAATATGAAAAGTGTCTTTCGTAGACAGTTTTCAATATGAAAAGTGTCTTTCATAGACAGTTTCCAATATGAAAAGTGTCTTTCATAGATAGTTTCCAATATGAAAAGTATCTTGCAGAGACAGTTTTCCATGTGAAAAGTGTCTTTCAGAGTCAATTTTTAATATGAGGAGTGCCTTTCAGAGACAGTTTCTAATATGAAAAGTGTCTTTCAGATACAGTTTTCAATATGAAGAGATCCTTTCAGAGAAAGTTTCCAATATGAAAAGTGTCTTTCGTAGACAGTTTTCAATATGAAAAGTGTCTTTCTGAGACAGTTTCCAATATGAAATGTGTCTTTCTGAGACAGTTTCCAATATGAAATGTGTCTTTCTGAGACAGTTTCCAATATGAAATGTGTCTTTCTGAGATAGTTTCCAATGTGTGTCTTTCGTAGACAGTTTCCAGTATGAAAAGTGTCTTTCATAGACATTTCCCAATATGAAAAGTGTCTTTCATAGACAGTTTCCAATATGACAGTTTGCAATATGAAAAGTATCTTTCAGAGACAGTTTCCAATATGAAAATTGTTTTCGTATACAGTTTGGAATATGAAAAGTTTCTTTCGCATACGGTTTCCTATATGAAAAGTGTCTTTCGTAGGCAGTTTTAAATATGAAAAGTGTTTTTCATCGGTGTCTTTCGTAGACGGTTTCCAATATGAAAAGTGTACACACAGTTTCCTATATGAAAAGTGTCTTTTATAGACAGTTTTCCATATCAAAATGTCTTCAAGAGACAGTTTTCTCCATATAGAAACAGTTTTATATATGAAAAGTGTCCTTTACAGTCAGTTTCCTATATTTCTTTTATAGGCAGTTTCCAATATGAAAAGTGTCTTTCGTAGACAGTTTTCAATATGAAAAGTGTCTTTCATAGACAGTTTCCAATATGAAAAGTGTCTTTCATAGATAGTTTCCAATATGAAAAGTATCTTGCAGTGACAGTTTTCCATGTGAAAAGTGCCTTTCAGAGACAGTTTCTAATATGAAAAGTGTCTTTCAGATACAGTTTTCAATATGAAGAGATCCTTTCAGAGAAAGTTTCCAATATGAAAAGTGTCTTTCGTAGACAGTTTTCAATATGAAAAGTGTCTCTCTGAGACAGTTTCCAATATGAAATGTGTCTTTCTGAGACAGTTTCCAATATGAAATGTGTCTTTCTGAGACAGTTTCCAATATGACAGTTTGCAATATGAAAAGTATCTTTCAGAGACAGTTTCCAATATGAAAAGTGTTTTCGTATACAGTTTGGAATATGAAAAGTTTCTTTCGCATACGGTTTCCTATATGAAAAGTGTCTTTCGTAGACAGTTTTAAATATGAAAAGTGTTTTTCATCGGTGTCTTTCGTAGACGGTTTCCAATATGAAAAGTGTCTTTCATAGACAGTTTTCAATATGAAAAGTGTCTTCCATAGACAGTTTTTAATTATCTTGCAATGAATGAAAATTAAGCAGACATTTTTATAATGAAATTTGTGTGAAATGAAAATTACTTAAAATCCCTACAATAGGCTTTCATCTTAAAAACAATTAAATATTTATTTTATTTTTTGAAAGTTTTATTTGTGTTCAGTAATATTGAAGTTTAAAAATCTTAAAAAAGAAATATTAAATTTTTTGAATTTTTAGTCTTATAAAATTAAATGCCTTTGCTGGTTTATTTTTTTTTATTATTAATTTACTCTTGCTTCCTTTTCTAAAGGTTATTTAATATTTATTTATAATTAAGTATGTTTATAATTTTAATTATAAATGCGTTTTATTTACGATATAACAAAAAACTCCCTGCTAACCGCACGATTTAATGATGCTTAAACGTATTATATTTAAACTCAATGTCATGTGCCTTTAAACCACAATCTGAAAAACTGTATCAACCTTGATATTATGACCTGTGTGTTGGTGTGTTACAATGCTTGTGAATGAAACCAAATCAAAATCATGATGTGTGTATAAATTCTTGTTGCATGTGGCTGATAATCTACTCATACAAGAAAGCTGTTGTGGTGCAATAAGCTCTAAAGAAGGAAACTACCTTGAAATTTTAAATAGAAAACTGAAGACATGTGCATTTCTACTAATTGTGAAAATGAGACGAAAATTTAAGTCTAAGCAAGACAGGGTGCTACACTGGCATAAAACAAACTCAAAATATCCTTTTACATTATTTCAGTTCAATGTAAATGAAAAAGTGAATAAAAAAACTATAGTCATGCCTGCCAGTTATTGTAACAATGAGCCAAACCATGAATGATTAGCTAAGCAAGATCGTGTGGCAATTTTTAAAAAGTTTTAATACATAAGATTAAATGCTTAGTGCCTCCTGATTATGTGACAATTCAGTACAAAATCAGAACTAGAGTTCCACAGGGGAGTGTTCTGGGATCAATACTTTACAACAGCTCCGATTTGTCAACGAGTGAAAATTTAACCATCCCTACATTTGCAGATGACACTGACATTCTTAGCTCACATGTGGATTCAAGTGTGGCGTTTTGAGAAAGTGGAGAATACGTGTAAATGAAACGAAAAGTAGATATGTTACGTTTACTCTTAGGAAAGGAAATTGTCCACTTGTTTCACTATGAACAATATGAGTATCCCACAGTTTGATAATGTCATTTGTAGGCATTTCTGCAAAAGTAATTATAAAATAATTCATTGAATCCGTTTCAATAATGCTCCAAAAGTTTTTGATTTTTCTGATATACACACATACTATTGCTTAATAAGAGTGCAAAAGATAAATGTGTGCCGATATTTTATTTGCATATTCCTTTGTATATGTACGTCAAATTATCATGAAATTCTCATTTGTATCAAGCAGATTGTGGAACCAGACATTTATATTTATTTATGTTACTCATAGAGGATATGCCATGCCGCATGTATATTAGGGTGGCCCTCTTTGTTAAGGATAACACTGAAATGAAAGTTTAATTTGTTTGAAGGGTACAGTGAATCATTTGTTATATTTATTTTTTTTTAATTTTTAAGTTTTTTAAATTTTAAAATAGATTTATTTATCGTAAATTATTTATTCCATCTTTTGAAATTAGTTTCTAGTATTGATTTTAATTGAATTTTTTGAAACATATTTAGAAAAGCAAAATGAAATAAATCTGTAATTTCTTAACGGTTTGTCTGACGGCAATAAAATTTCAGTTGCCAAATAAGAAAGTATTGTGTCCAGTTTAAGCTTTAAATTTGGACCTAATAAACTATTCTTGAAATCTACTAGTCAAGGACTAAGGCTGTCTATAAGCTCTTCTAATTTACGATCTCTATATATTTGCAGATGAAAATAAATTTTTTAACTTTTGCCGGCACCCTAGTCTTGTTTTTTTTTGTTAATAGCGGATCCAAATATTTACCGATGTTCTCTAAATATCTTTTTGTACCTTTCCAACACTATAATAAATCTAGTAAAAAAAGAATTGTTTAAAAATTATAGCACAGGTAAAAGTTATATGCATTTTAAATTGAAAAATGTGAAAAATTTAAGTTTTTGCCATTTTTTACATTATTTAGAAAATTTGTTACCGAGGGGACCAGATTCATTCTATAACTATTTTTGTAAAATTCTATGTACGGTACCCCTCGATTTACGCGGTACTTTATTTGCGCGATTTCAATATAACGCGATTTAATAATAGTGACCGCTTTTCTTTATACGCGCTTTTTTTACGCGTTTTTAGTATAACACGATTTAAAAATTGTAGCAACCCTCAAATTACGCGCATTTCACAATTATTATTTTAATTTTGTTTTCAAATAACTTTTTTAAAAATAAAATTTTGTTATATTTACTGAAAAGTACAAATAAAATAAATTTAATTCAAATTATATTACACTAATAAGTATTTTTTTAATACGGATTTTCGGTCCCAAATTTAAATTTTGTGTATAGCTAGTGTTTCAATTTGCGCGGTTTATTATATTTCTGGTCCCAAAACAGAATTTTGTATTGATAACTAATTTTTATTTACGCGGTTTTGAATTACGCGGTTTTTATTCGGTCCCAACGTGCCGCGTAAATCGAGGGATACCTGTATATTTATGGATAAATATTTTTAAAACGCATAGTCAAAATCCAAGAGTAGTAGCATATATTATATGGCCCAATATGTTTTTAATTATTTTGCCGAGGGTTTAGATAACCCCAAGCTTGGTACAGAAATTATGACATAACATTTAAATTAAAACATTTTTAGGAATTTTGGATGATCTTATGAAATATATTTATTACCCAGCAAAAAGTTTACTTACATTCTTAATTTTAATGCATTCCAGAATTCACTATTTCGTAGCTTTATTTGCCAGTTGTTGTATTAAAGAATTACTTTATATATATCTTAAAAAGTTCATAATTATAAAATCCAAAAAATTTACTTCAAATAAATGGATTTAAAGAAGTTAGTCAGGTTTTACACGTTTCAATTCTAACTCTTCAAGGCAGGTATTTTTGGGTGAGAAGGGAAAAGAAAACAAAAGGATACATACTTGATGGTACTAATCAATTTTCTTATTTACTTTTTTCTTTTATTTTCTCCGTCTTATTCTGCACGAAGTTGTTTGCATGAGAAAGTAAAAAATTAATGGTAAAGAGTACGAAAATTAAAGAGTACGCGTGTGAACAAACTGGAAGGTTCAAAAAAGAATTGAACAAAAACTGGTCAGCTAAAACTGAAACATGTAAAGCAGCACTTATTATATGATTATAAATCGGAATTATTATAATTTTGTAATAAGTTTCTTTCATATTTATTAAGTTCGTTTATTTACTTCGTAACATTTTGTTTTTATCAGTCTACAACTACATATTTTATAAAACTTTTAAGTATAAAAATAAGTTATTAATTTTTTTGCTTAAAATTGGCAAAATTATAACAGATTACTTTTGGGACATTGCGAACCAAAATAAGTGCTTTTCTAGTAGATTTGTAAGTAGTCTGGTCGACAATTTCCTATTACTTTTTAACTTAATTTGTAAGTGAATTTTTTGCTGGGGATGTAATTACCAATTCTTAATGTAATTTACAGAGTTTGTCTGATTTTCTAATAATCTTGAGTATAACAAAATGTTAGATATAAGGTGAGGCTTTTTTGTTTGTATTTGATCTAAATAGTATTATTTACAAAGGATTTATGGGTGGCATAATAGAAGTGGACCAATTATGAACTGATAGCTGCTAAATCCAGTATTCAGTAATGTGATTTGGTTGAAATCCATCCCAATAACGTTATTTACATGAGTTGTATTGTTGGTTGGTGTGCTCGGAAATGGACTTAAATCGGGAGTTATTGCCCATTATTGACTCACAGCTACAAAATCCAGTAGCATTGCCGTATAACCGATATTAGTATGATTTCTTAATTAACATTATTCAGCTATATAAAAGTTGGTTCGATATCGATATTTATTGGATATTTTTGTGGGTTTATTTGTTTTTCGGAAATGGTTCTTATATGCCAGCAATGCCAAATTATAGGCCGATCTTCTTAAATTTTGGGAAAGTAATTTTTATTCACGTCGAATTTCAACATAATAACTTTTGATACATATTAGTATTAACGTAAATTTCGCAAGTGGACCTTATATGGGGGAAATAGTC
This sequence comes from Bellardia bayeri, assembly GCA_950370525.1. Lineage (NCBI taxonomy): Eukaryota > Metazoa > Arthropoda > Insecta > Diptera > Calliphoridae > Bellardia > Bellardia bayeri. Next base: position 76,944,591 of record OX493267.1, read on the forward strand.
AAATATGGACCGATATTCTCAAAATCCAGCAGTGTGATTTAGGCATGTATGTAAATGATCCGTGTAAAATTTTGGATCGGTACCGTTATTCATAAGAGATTTATGAGTATTAAAGTGATTTTCGGAAGAGGGCTTTATACGGGGGATACGGTTAAAAATGAACCGAAATTAGCAAAATTTTGTGGGATGATATTTGTATATATGTAAATTATTTGTGCAAAGTTTTGAGTCGGTACCGATACTTATACGATATATAAAAAGATAAATGGCTTTTTCGGATATGGTCCTTGTATGGAAGCTATGACCAATTCTGAGCCGACCACCATAAAATTTAGTACAACAATTTATTTGTGTCAAATTTTAGCCGTTTACCATTATACTATATATCTGTTTTATACGTATTTAAGTGAATTTTGGATGTGGACTTTATATGTGGTCTATGGTCAAACATGGACCGAACTAAAAAAAATTTGGTTTTGCGATTTCTTTTTGCATAAAACTTATTTTTGCTGAATTGTGTCTTGATTTTCCAATTTTATAGGCATTTATGAATAATTGAGCAATATTTCGGGAAGATTTTTGTATGGGGGCTACGAGAAATCATGGACCTATTCTTACTTTTTCCTCTCACTTTCATCTTTAATCATAAAAACAACGTATACAAAATTTCATGGCAATATCTGTATATCAAAAAATTGTAAGAAAAATGTTTAAAAATATCAAATTTTTATGGAGGTTGTCTAACATTTTGATCCATATCTCTGGTTATAATCTAACGATTTTGCTGATTTTCAATACCGAACATTTTAGAAGAACTATTAATGGTTTTTTGTAAACTTTGTTGATTTCGGTTGTGTCCCTTGGACGTGAGAGTGTTTTACATAGACAGACAGACGGACATGGCTCAATTGATTTCGTAAGGACCAAGCATATATCTATGTTGTTGGATCTCAGATGAGTATTTCTCAGTCTTACACACAGAATGACAAACTTGTATATACCCTCATTAACCACTTATGGTGGTGAAGGGTATAAAAATAGTTTCGTGGTGTAAAAAAAGGAAAATTTTGTTTTGCTAAAAGGAAAGTGTTAAAGTGTTACATAAAATATAAGGCATGAAAAATATAGTAATGCGGTTTTATTCATTGCGATTTGAATATTTTTTATTTTGTAAATTATATCTCACTGCGTTTTTATTTGTGAGTATATATAACAGTTCGAAGCGGGAACCTTCCTCACAAACATTTTACAGACACACTTTTTCTGTAAACTGACGAGTAATTTTCTTACTAGCCAAAAAAAGTTACACACACAGTTTTGTGAGAAAAACAGCTGTTTGTTTCAATTTATGGCATTTCTGTTTCATTCCAAACGTATTAATCGAACAGTTTCTAATCGCAGGAGTTACAGAACATGGGCACAGGTTATTAAGAAAACCTTCTATATTTTAACTGAATCTTAAGAGAGCCATGTTTTAGTATGAGTTAAAATTGTAAAAATCTTTGTTAAGAACTTTAACAACTTGTTTTGGTGGTAACCTAATATATTGTGCAAATAAGTAACTACCAGGCTGTGTGTACTCGTATATAGTCACATTTTCTCATTTCTTTAATACTCACGTGACTCATTTATCAGTAATATGCAAATTTGCACATAATTTCAGTTGGTTTTTATACATTTCAAACTTCTCCTTTTAATTTCATCTTTTGCGTTGTAAGTTTTTCTTATTTTTTTTTTAATTTTTATTATCAGAATAAAAAACACAGGTACTACTTCTTGTATGTATGTTGCTGATTGGGGCAGACACATGTTGTGGCAACTTAATTTTTATGACACTCAGTTGTTTATTTTTATTCATATTTAGTTGCCAGAAATAAAGACATGTATGGTAAATTTAACACTGTGTTTGAAACTTGCCAATAAAATAATTAATAAAAAACTCAAAAATCTTTTACTTTATGCAAGTACTTACGGTACTTAGCCACTTATAATGTTATGTGATTACTTTAATAGCATTATAACTAGTTCCAAGTAGTGACTTAAATAACTCGTTGATAGTTAGCTCTCATTGAAGCTGCTATGAATTCTACCATAATGTCCTAATGTAAATGACCAGAAAGTTTGCAATTATATTTACAGATTATAAATAAGTTATTATACGACTACTTCTTAGTAATGCAGACGGTATGTGGTAGTCATTGAAAATTAACTTAATTGAGTCATTACTTAGTTTTCTTGCTTGAATATTTACTACATGAAAATAATGCTTTCTGTGTAAAACTATTTAATAATCTAGTTTAATAATTTTCTGTTTACTAATTAATTTTAATATTTTCATTAAGCAATTCTCTTAATCCATTTCCTTAAAGCCTTAAAATCTTCCTATTATTCCTATGTACTGCATCATTTCATGTGCTATCTTACCTTTCTCCATCTTTCTCCCACTATATAATACATTGTGGTTAAATTACATTACAAAAGAGCTCACAAAAAAAAAAAATCATCAGGATAAAGAAAATAAATGTTAAATTATATGACTCCTAACGTGGGATAAAAATCTGTTGACAGTTCACATAAAAGAGGCACATTTCAGCCAGTCAGCCAGTCAGTCACTTACTCAGCCAGTCAGGTATCATCACCAGCAATCAAGATTAATGAAGAAAATTGAAAATTAAAGGCGAAAACCCACCCTATAAAAACGAAAATATAAACAAAACAATAAGGATGCAAATGAGCCAAGAAATTTTCAAGGTAATACATATTTACTTACCAACAGTTTTTTTTATCGATTGTTTTGTCTGCCTTGTGCAGATATTATGAGGTTTAAGGAGTGTTATTTCTCACCAACGTTGGTTTGAACATGTTTATGGTGATACTGGAACATAAATGGATTGTAAGGATCTTGTAAATAATAGGCAAAGAATGTGTTGCTTAATGTTATCTATGATATTTATTAATATCAACGTTTTAAATTTAATGTCAATAATGTAGTAAATACCTGAACAAAATAAATATTACAATACACGATCCTTGATATTCTTTAATGTCCATGAAATATTTTGAATAAATTTGAGTATTATACTCAGATGGTTGTAAAAGACGTGGGTCTGAGTATAAGACGCTAGTCTTAGTAAAAGACGTGGGTCTGAATATAAGACGCTAGTCTCAGTAAAAGACGTGGATCTGAGTATAAGACGCTAGTTTGAGTATAAGACGCTAGTTTGCATATAAGACATAAGTCAGAGTATAAGACGTGAGTCTGAGTATAAGACATAATTCAGAGTATAAGACGTGAGTCTAAGTATAAGACGCTAGTCTGAGTATAAGACGCTAGTCTGAGTGTACAACGCTAGCTAGTCTAAGTAAAAGACGGTCTGAGTATAAGACATGGCTCACAGTATATGACGTAGGTCTGAGTATACGACGCTAGTTGGAGTATAATACGCTAGTTTGCGTAAAGACATAAGTCAGAGTATAAGTCAGAGTATAAGACGCTAGCCTGAGTATAAGACGCTAGTCTCAGTATAAGATGACAGTCTGAGACGTCTGGAATCTCACTAGGAAAATAATTGTTATCTCATATTCAAAGACATACCTATGAAAAGTGTTTCTCCTTAAAATTTCAACATAAAATTAAAAATATTTTTCATTTTATTTTGCAGTAAAAGTTCACAATGTTTTCACATAAGCTTTTTTGTTCTTTTCAAATGAATGAAAAATCAATTCCTGCTTATCATAACATTGAAAATCATTTTCTCTACTGCATTTAACCTTGAGCCATATATGATCAACTGTTTGCAATTGCCATCATGTTAACGTCTTATCAATATGAGAAAAACAAAAATCCTAAACCAACAATAATTTTAAAAACTTTTTTCGATTGTATAGTTCTAACTGAAGCTGGAAAAGTAATAAACAACAACCACAACGAATATATGTAGTAGTAAAACTTTCTCGTGTACAACTTTATAGTCAGTTACTAAAGTTTAAGCCACCCAGAGACATGCTCAAAACGTTAAAATAGTTTTCTCTACAGCCACCTACCCCATCCTCGAGCTCTACATAAATTCTATGTAAATCCCATGAAATCCTTCAAGTCCTTTCAACTAAGCAACGATACGTAAATCGGGTTGCTTATGATGTTTTCGATTTATTTGTTTCTGGAACGAAAACTGTACGCAATCATAAGTGGCACGTGTACCACAACATATTTTCCCTAGAAAAACACATTTTATGGCAAGAAAACTAAAGAATTTTGTTTATATGAGTAAATATGTATTTCAGTTGTTTATTGATTGTGGTAGATGCTGTGATATATTTATGTTTTCATATTTGACATTTTGCCGGAAATGTAACCAGAAAGGTACCGTAAAAGATAACTTATGATTTGAGAAATTTGATTTTGATAAGCCGGTTTAAAGTATATCTTTGACTGATAGTTTAGTTGCAAATTAAATATTAAAAACAAGAGAACCGTCTTATACTAAAACTACTGTTATTTACTAAAACTACCGTCTTATACTAAAACTACTGTTATATATTAAAACTACCGTCTTATACTAAAACTACTGTTTTATACTAAAACTACCGTCTTATACTCAGACTACCGTCTTATACTCAAACTACCGTCTTATACTCAGACTACCGTCTTATACTCAGACTACCGTCTTATACTCAGACTGCCGTCTTATACTCAGACTACCGTCTTATACTCAGACTACCGTCTTATACTCAGACTACCGTCTTATACTCAGACTACCGTCTTATACTCAGACTACCGTCTTATACTCAGACTACCGTCTTATACTCAGACTACCGTCTTATACTCAGACTACCGTCTTATACTCAGACTACCGTCTTATACTCAGACTACCGTCTTATACTCAGACTACCGTCTTATACTCAGACTACCGTCTTATACTCAGACTACCGTCTTATACTCAGACTACCGTCTTATACTCAGACTACCGTCTTATACTCAGACTATCGTCTTATACTCAGACTACCGTCTTATACTCAGACTACCGTCTTATACTCAGACTACCGTCTTATACTCAGACTGCCGTCTTATACTCAGACTACCGTCTTATACTCAGACTACCGTCTTATACTCAGACTACCGTCTTATACTCAGACTACCGTCTTATACTCAGACTACCGTCTTATACTCAGACTACCGTCTTATACTCAGACTACCGTCTTATACTCAGACTACCGTCTTATACTCAGACTACCGTCTTATACTCAGACTACCGTCTTATACTCAGACTACCGTCTTATACTCAGACTACCGTCTTATACTCAGACTACCGTCTTATACTCAGACTACCGTCTTATACTCAGACTACCGTCTTATACTCAGACTACCGTCTTATACTCAGACTACCGTCTTATACTCAGACTACCGTCTTATACTCAGACTACCGTCTTATACTCAGACTACCGTCTTATACTCAGACTACCGTCTTATACTCAGACTACCGTCTTATACTCAGACTACCGTCTTATACTCAGACTACCGTCTTATACTCAGACTACCGTCTTATACTCAGACTACCGTCTTATACTCAGACTACCGTCTTATACTCAGACTACCGTCTTATACTCAGACTACCGTCTTATACTCAGACTACCGTCTTATACTCAGACTACCGTCTTATACTAAAACTACCGTCTTATACTAAAACTACCGTCTAATACTAAAACTACCGTCTAATACTAAAACTACCGTCTTATACTAAAACTACCGTCTTATACTAAAACTACCGTCTTATACTAAAACTACCGTGTTATACTCAGACTACCGTCTTATACTCAGACTACCGTCTTATACTCAGACTACCGTCTTATACTCAGACTACCGTCTTATACTCAGACTACCGTCTTATACTCAGACTACCGTCTTATACTCAGACTACCGTCTTATACTCAGACTACCGTCTTATACTAAAACTACCGTCTTATACTAAAACTACCGTCTTATACTAAAACTACCGTCTTATACTAAAACTACCGTCTAATACTAAAACTACCGTCTAATACTAAAACTACCGTCTTATACTCAGACTACCGTTTTATACTCAGACTACCGTCTTATACTCAGACTACCGTCTTATACTCAGACTACCGTCTTATACTCAGACTACCGTCTTATACTCAGACTACCGTCTTATACTCAGACTACCGTCTTATACTCAGACTACCGTCTTATACTCAGACTACCGTCTTATACTCAGACTACCGTCTTATACTCAGACTACCGTCTTATACTCAGACTACCGTCTTATACTAAAACTACCGTCTTATACTAAAACTACCGTCTTATTCTAAAACTACCGTCTTATACTAAAACTATCTTCTTATACTACCATCTTATACTACCATCTTATACTAAAACTACCGTCTTATACTAAAACTACCGTGTTATACTAAAACTACCGTGTTATACTAAAACTACCGTGTTATACTAAAACTACCGTCTTATACTCAGACTACCGTCTTATACTCAGACGGTTTTGATACTGAAAATCCTTTTAAGACTTTATACATATATACAAATGTTTGGGTCATTTGAAACATTTATCTGTTGTAATTTATAGAAATATATTGTTAATTAGTTCATCTAATGTGAAGTTAACAGCCAATCGAATGTCCACAAATAATTTGGAGTGTAGGCAGGAACATTTTTTGTATTTTACTTAAATAAGTATTTTCAGTACTTTTTGGAAGCAATATTTTGTCAAGAGTCATTTGGTTTCCCTGTATAATCCATTCTAATATTGTTATAACTACAATAGTACGATAACATATTATAACCTTAAATGGTAGGTAAGATTCATAGATTCGGAAAAAGTCTGCGTAAATGTAGCTTAAAAATTAGTTAAAATATAGAATTTGCACAATATAATTTTTGTGATGAAAATCTCTTTGCTGCATTAAAAAAAAAGAAACAAATTTTTGTTTATTTAATTACAGTTTATTTTCAATAAATTCATAAATTTTTACTTAATTCATACATACCTTCATAATATATTTATTACTTTGTCATACCAAAACTAATAAAGACTATAAACTTATTTTGTTACTTTCTTTATTATATTAAAATAAATTTCGACAAATGTCTAACATTTCTTTCATTTACATATGTTGGCAAAAGCAACAATAACAATAACAACAGATATGCATTTATGTATGTATGTATATATGTATGCATGTATGTATGTCATGTTTGCAAACAAAATAACAAACTCCTTCACATCACATCAATTATCTTCAAAATGACCTATCCCAAAGATACGACCTTATATTTCATATGTATGTAAATACATTTGTTCAGTCAAACACACATACACACACACATAGATAAATTCTCTCTGAATTGTTGAAATTTCTTTTGATAGCACCAAATAATTCTATATTTATAAATATTGTGTACGTATCTATGGAACATGTTTGCAACAATGAAAAATCTAACAAACTTGACACATATAAAAACCTACACACGCCTTTTGTTCATTCATTCATTCACTCTTTCAGCCAGCCACTCACTCACTCCATGTCGTCGCATTAACAACAAACATTTTTAGCCAAAAACTGGCAAACAAAATGATTTGTAGTACAAACGACTTCGTAGTTGAATTTATACGTTTGCAGTGAATTTTTGATAGAAGGTTTGTGTAACTACATGATGTCCAGTTGGCTGGCTGGGTTGTTACATTTATTGTGAAAATCCCAACTGAAAATAATATATTGTATTTCAAGAAAAAGGAAATCATGACAGCAAAACTTTAGAAATACCTATTGTAAGGTTATTTAAGCAGCAGTAAGGTGAGACTTACTATCAAAATTATAATTGATTTAAATGGAGTAAATAGTACAGTTTACTTTTATCTATTAGAATATAAAGAACTAGTTTACTATTTTAGTTTAACAGTAAGAAAAAGCTTCATCTATGAATTCTAAATATTGTTTCAAGGCCTTTTTCAAGGATGTGACAGAAACAAGGAGAAGTAAATCGGAAAGGGACACAATTATTGGCTGCTTAAATCGTTGATTGCTATATACAACTTTTATTAATGGCCAATATGTCTGTATTATAACTTTATTTTTTTCTAGTGTTTCATATCTTTCCCTTAACCAACAATAGTTTGTAAAGTGTTGTAGAGTGTAGTGCATAATGTGTAGCAAGCAAAATATTTAACTCTACCAGTCTAGAATTTGTGTGCGTTTGCCAAACAAAAGATGATAATTCAATGTCAGCCACTCAACTTGACTGTCAAATAGACAACAGCACACTCGGTGTTAGACACGAGTATGCTCTCATAATGAACATGCATATTAGGGTAGTTCTTAAGACTATAGACATTAGAGTGCAACAAAATTATATGAAGGAAGTTAATACTTCAAGCTACTGGTTGTTGTTGTTAAAACATTTTTGTCAAAATTTAATCCGGGGGTTCTGCAAGATCCAGTGCAAGAAATTGCCCTACTTCTGGACATTTGAATATGTGGAGAGTGTCATGAGTACCTTGATCACATGCTGGGCATATATTGAGGACGGCATAGTCTATGCGGGACCATAGCTTCATCCAGATGTGAGTTGTGCCAGAATGAGTCTTGTTTTATGCTGCAGAGTTTTCTCGATGTGTTGACTTTATTTTGACGCTTACAGTCGATAGTGGGCTGATATTTTATGTGAAGACAGTCTAAGTATAAGAATTAGCTAAGTTAACTGATAATAGTGTGGACGCACAGTGGGGTGCATAAATGAGTACATGTACACTTGTTATTGCTTAAAAATAAAACTAAATAAGAGAATTTAAAACAGTTTTTTGTAATTTTCTATAAATCAAAGTTGTAAGAAAAAATCATATAAAACTAAAACAAGCCGCATGTACAAAATTTTACACCACACAACAACTTTAGTGAATGATAGTATTTTGAATATTTAGTCCAAAGCCCATTTTTTCCAAAAAAATATTTCACACGCTTTGGCATCTTCTCCTACAACTCTTGATATTCATATACTTCTCTCGCGCTGAACCCGCTGTTAAAGTTCGTTTAAAATGGTTGGAGTTAATCAATTGTCTCATCAGGATTGACCATATATTTTCAATCGGATTAAGGTCGAGATTTTTTTGCTGGCCACTGCATTAAACGGAAATTCTGCTCCATAAGCGTAAGTGTGCTTTGGGTCACCATCCAGCTGAACAGCAATTTCATCCACATGATAAACGCTCTTATCTACAAAATTGCCAAGATGAGTTTAAAAATTCACAGATAGTTTTCTGTCTTCATTAATTCATCGATTATATCATGACGTGTCTCCCGCCGTGCTTCCTTGTTTAATTAGCTATGAATTCTCCGGGCTGTTTGGCGCCAACAATATTGTTTACTGTCGGATTGTAAACTATTAAATTTGAATTCGTCGAACCAGATTACACGTTTCCAATTATCTGCTGCCCAATTTATGTGCTCTCTGGCAACTTTAACCGTGCCTTAACATTTTTATGGGCAATCCCAGTTTTTATATTTTTTACTGCTTAGTTGTAACCAATATCGAGAAGGACTAGCCTTGCTGTTCTTGGATTAACGGGTTTGTCTTTTGGTGTTAAACACTTGTTCCGTTTGCATTTGTTTTATCGTGAGACGTTCGTCTGCTTTAGTTAATAGCTTTTTGTGACCTCTCATTTGTGATTTGAACTTTTATAACCACTGATTCAGATATTACTCGCGTAGAATAGCTACTTTTTGTGTTGCTACAATATTATCTTGAAAGTTTCTTCACTATTTATTATAATTTAATTTGTGTTGGTTAATTTGCAAAAAGTGTTTAGGACATAAATATCAAACCAATGTATACAAAACAAACACATACAAATCAAACGGTAAACTTTGTTATTTTTGTGTAAATATTTGTGTTAAATTGAGTACATGCAAGATTATTTTTGTAATAATTGTTTATTTTGCCGAAAATTATTCTTTTCCATTGTGTATTGTAAGTTAAATTGTTTAGTTTTAAACATGGTGAAATTATACAAGGTGTATGCAAATCTACTACAAATACAACAATACAGAAACAACAGGCATTGTAAAATAATGTACTACTGTCAAAAGCAGCTGACTGCACCAGTCGTGGTGAATTATTTTATTTATTTTACTTAAAGATATGATAGATATTTAACAACCAGGAAAAAACTAGGGTATTTGATGGTAAGCTCTAATTTTTAATGATGTATTTTCATTACTTTCCTAAAGTCCATCACTAGATGAGCTTTCGAAGCACTCGTAAATAAATGCGGCATTTGAGAAACATGGTTAACGGTTCGATTTTCTTCCATAAGCATTTATGTTTTTAATTTTTAGATTGAGAAATTTCTGTTCCATTGATTTTAGAAAAAATTGACTGTAATTTTTTTAACTGCTCCATAAAACTTGCGGAGGACATTTTAAGAGACCCCTTGGACACTTGATCGATTCATGAAAACGAATATCCAAGAGACTGGGCTAGGGGACATAAGCTTTCGTATTTGGCCATCAGAAAATATTTCGTGCATCGCGTCAATTTACCTGTTCCAATTTTACCAGTAGTTCTTTTTTTTCAGACTGTACGGTATGAATCTATTCGAAAAATTTTCCTTTTACATTTGATTCTCTAAAAAGACAGATATTAAGGAAATGAATAAATTTTGAAAGTTTTTTCCTAACGTATAATTTTTGTACACTGTATGTGTTCCTTGGTCCTTATAAAGTTGTTTTGTGGGTTCTTGTTGCACCATAAGGCAGATGACGTTTGCAAAATGTAGTCGCGTGGTACTGCCTCCTCAGGGCAGAAACCGTTTAAAGTTTCAAGGCTGTTTGCTAGTTGTTCTCCCATATGGTAGCAAACTTTCGGTTGGAGTTGGTTGCAGTTCAGTGGTAGTTGCAAGGTCACTGCTTTCATTTATATGCTATACTATGTTACGTACTTTTATCTTAAAATATACTTTGGATGCATTTTCTTGAAAACAAACGGTATCCCCCATTCGTACGCGAAAATGCTCAGCATTTGGCAAAAGGATCATATTTTTACTTGTTTGCACAATGCTTGTAAACAAGAAGTAATCGATGCAAATTAAATGGAATGGAACAAAACTTCTGCCACAAATTTCATCCCATAATGTCCTTGGCCAGAACAAGACTTTTGGAACAGCAAACAAATGGCCAGTTAATCTTACAAACTTTTTATTACACAGCGTACAGGAAGGAATTTTAATAAGTATTGGTTCCACTTGCGTACCACGGAATAGAATATTTAAACGAGACGCCAAATAACTTTGTATTTAGAAATTATTTTGTTTCCTTTCACTTACCCTTTGTTTACTGGGCACTTTTGCATTAAATGTTTTATATAATATTTAAGATTTTACAAATCTATCAATTTTCCAATGGGAATTTGTAAATCTTATTAGTTTTTAAAATACATATGTATGTAAATTCAAACATTTGTTCAATTTATAAAATATTTTTTGACATAAGTGAATTGTAAACAAATTCAGTCAGCATACAAGGTGAGTGCAGTAGCACAGCTGACGACTGACTTTGTTTACAATTTACTTATGTCAAGTGTTTTTGACAGTAGTACATTATTTTATTTAAACAAAATGCCTGTTGTTTCTGTATTGAGTGCCCCGATAGACTAGGCGATAGAGTGCCGGACTATCAGTCAAAGGGTTGCGGGTTCGATTCCCGGCAAAGACTCTGGGTGTTTTCTGCAGATAAGCCAAAAGATTCGCAGTTTGTGTTTCAAAAAAAAAAAAAAATGTTGCCGATTTGCACTCACCTTGTATAATTACACCTTGAAACTCACCTTGTTTAATTTCACCATGGTTTTAAACACAAAAAAACATATTTTAAAATTTTCTTTACTAGTTTTATTTTTATGCAATAAAAAGTGCACACAGCTTAAACATGTATTCATTTGTGCTCCCTACTTTAGTTATCATGTTGCACTGTGTAATTATTGTATATTCTAGCATTTTATAAGTTACACATCTTAAATATGCTCATATTGAAAAGGCAGCACAAATATGCTTTAATATATTATTGTGGTTGTGCCATAAAAGAAATGCCTCAGACCAGCAGCTGTACCTTCAAATGCTTATTATTATCCTGATTAACATAATTTAGTGTTTGCCACAAATAAAATTTATTAAAAACGAAAACCACCAACTGGCAACTTACGTGTAGTTACTTATAATACTCACATTCGGAATACAATTTCTGTGTAATAATGATGACGACAATGTTGCTTGCTGCAAAGGAAATTTATGTACTCGTAGTGATTTGGTAGAGAGTAATCTTAACATTTCATTCATTTTCACATTTACATACAGTAACTCACAAAAATAATTTGCTTTAATTTTTTGTTAACAAAAATTTATCTTATATTAATTAATAAAATCAAAAGTATTTGCAATAGCAGATTTTTCTTTCCTTACTATAATAATACGAACTCTCAGATGGCATTAGAAAAAAAAACAATAAAAATATTTAGTGTGCCAAACTTGTTATTGCTTTACTTTTATTAACTACGCAATTTTGAGCTCACAAAAGTATTTTGCTTTATCATTGGTTTTTAGTTTTGGTAAGTCTACAAAAATAAAATAAATGATTTTAATATCATTTGTTAGCAATAAGCGCTTCCAGGCGTTTGGGCATTGAATCATCTAATCTTGCACACTTTTCAACAGGTATTTTGTACCATTCTTCCTCTAATACACGTTTAAAAGTTGATTTCGATGTAATATTGTGCTTCCGGACTCTTTCGTCTAAATAAGCCCAACGATTTTCAATGGTGTTAAGATCGGGACTCTGGGGTGGTATTGAAAGGTGTATGGTGTTGTACAAAAGCCATGGCCTGTATGTTTGGAGTCATTATCATGTTCAAAAAATAATACACTTTTATGGAAATACCCATTTTTTTAACACTTGCATTTAAATTTTCTTTAAGTATGGACAAATATACATGGCTGTCCATTACAACTTCAATAAATAGCAACTTCCAAACTCCTAGTGCTGACATACAGCCCCACACCATTATGGATCTATCACCATGTTTTACCATTGGTTTTACGTTATTTATGTTTAAGGCTTCATTTGGCTTGCGCCACACCATACGGCGTTCATCCGATCAAAAAAGGTTAAACGTGCTTTCGTTGTTGAATATTATTGTGTTCCAAAACTCAAAGGCTTTATTTTTATGCAGCTCCGCAAACGATAACCGCTTTTGTCTGTTGAAGTTAGATATGAAAGGTTTTTTCCTAGCCACTCGGCCATAAACGTCATTAGCTCTTAGAACCCTACGTATTGTTTCGTCACTTACGCTTGTTTTTTTTTTGCGTCGCCTTAAGTTTTTCATTAATTGTTGTAGCCGATAAATGTGGATTTTCCCGATTTTCCTCTCATTTCGATATGTTAACAATTTCGGACGTCCGTTTTTTTTAATATTTTCAATACTACCACGCTCTTTTGATCGTTTAATTATGTTTTCTATTGTCTGCCGACATCGATCAAACATCTCACAAATATATTTCGTTGATTTACCTTGATTATGAAGGTATGTATAATATAACTTTCATTTCAGAAACAGTCAACTCCTTTCCTTTAGCCATATTACTATTTAACCATGGTGTAACTATACAAGGTGAGTGCAGTAGCCCAGCTGACTGACTTTGTTTACAATTTACTTATGTCAAAATAAAATACCTTTTCAAGCATTTTTGACAGTAGTACATTATTTTACACAAACAAAATGCTTGTTGTTTCTATTTTGTGTTGTATTTGTTGTCGCTTTGCACTCACCTTGTATATTTGCACCATGTATTTAACTATATGTAATATTAAATTTGACGTCTTCGCTCAACAATAACTAGATTGCAAATTATTACATTTATTAGAAATACATTGCAAGTATTTTTACATATGAAAGGAAAAGAAAACAACAAGAAAAAACAACACCAACATTTGAAAAATAACGGTGATCTTTAAGAAGCAAACTATTTTTGTGAGCCACTGTACTTATGTGCTTGCAATTGGATTGCTTTAATTTCAACCAACCTTAGAATTATGCATGAATAATAAAAATATACTGAAGCGCAGAAGTATTTGTACCAGTATAAATACAAACTATTAAAGTCAATGTTGTGTCTATCTGTCTGTTTGTCTAGCTATTTTGCTGTTTGAGCGTTTTTAGCCTGTTTGGTAGGTTTGTACTCGTATCTAATGAATGGTGGGCGAGGATATTTGTGTGTGCGTATGTTTTTAAGCTTTTGAAACTGTCAGCATTCAAGTATTCGATATGAAACACATAAATTTATTATTATTACTATTATTTCCTTTTTGGCTTGTTCTTATCTGGGTTTTTTCTTCTTCTGGGATTTTCTTTTTTTTATATTTCTTTGGCCTCCTCTTAGTAAATTTATACTGCTAATAATATTAGAATAGTATCAAATGTCTTTTGTTTTTTGAAAGGAGCAGCAAAATAGCACAACTAGTTATAAAAAATACGGAGGATTAAATTCGATTCAAAGTGTTTATTAAGCTAATTAGACGACATCATCATTTGTTTGAGGAAATTGAGAGCTTAATTTGAATCATCAACCAATTCGCAGTCCCTTTGTTTTGGAATAAAATGAAAAGACATTTAAGGAAGCAGTAATTGTTTTAGCAATGCTGTTTAATATTAAACAAAAGTATTATTAAATTATTGACCAGTACAAGCAAATTACATAAACGTACAAAGGGAATCCCTCAATTAAAAAAAAAAAAAAAAATGTGACGAAAATGACAAAAAATTAAATTTTTACAATTTTGCTCATTAGGTTCACATTTCCTTTGGAATTGACAAAATACTTTAAGAATTAATAAGGCATATATAAAGATTTTCGAAACTGCTTTCAGTTTTACAATGCCAGCTTTGGGGCTTTGGCAGAAAATTGAAATTTTGTTCAAAAATATATGAAAAATTCAATATGTCAATATATCTTTTAGAAAAATATAAATTTGTTATATACAGTGACTCACATTCAAAGTCGGGCAAGATGATTTAAACTCTACTTTCAATGAACACTTGTGCACGCAGAGAGAAAACATGGTTGTGGTAAACATAATCTAAGAGCAACAAATTATGATAAGATTTATGATTGCAGTCAAAACATATTATGATGAATGTAAGTGCCATGAAATATCATATTAAGATCAATTATCATCGTAATATTTCATCATACTATTTTCTTTTTAATCATATTATAACATAATATAATCATAAAATTGTCATACATGATCACATTATGACCTAAGGTAACCATATGATCTTAAGTGATCATATTATTATCTAAAGTAATCATATAATGTTCTAAAGTAATCATATTATGATATAAAGTAACCATTTTATGATATAAAAATAATCATATTATGATTGAAAGTAATCATATTATGATATATAATAATCATATTATGATATATAATAATCATCTTATGATCTAAAGTAATTTTATTATGTTGGAAATGTCAGATATATTTACAAAAAATTTCGATTCTTCCCCACTGTACATCAGCAACTTGTTGCTATAACACAACACAGTAGGGCATTTCGAAACAAAACAGCAGACAATTTAAATTCAAATTCAAAATTTTGATAATTTTGCATCACAGATAATCCATTAGTGAAAATGCGGTCTCAATTTTTTTTTATTTTAATATTTTCAATTTATCTAGAAGAGCGAGAAACTAGTTTAAAAGCAGTATCTTTTACGAGTTCTAGAAAGCAAAGATTTTAAATTTGCGAATTAAGAAAATTTAGAATTTTCATATTTTTTTAACGAAAAAACCCCTACTAAAAAAATATTCAATATACTTGCAGTGGGGAGCACAAAAAAGCACATGTTAGTAATTTTTGCATTTGTTAAATGCAGAAAAATAAAAATAATAAAAAATTAAAGCGTGAAACTATAAGATTATAAAAATTTTTTTCTTATCATTCATTTTGTGTTTAATATTTAATAAAATAATTTATAAACCAAAACTAAATGCATCAAGTTCAAAAAAAAAAACTTGAAACTTGAGAAAAAGAAAACAAACCGCATGTAGTAAATTTTTCACCAAACAAGAACTCTACGGAATGATAGTATTTTTAATATACGAGTATATTTAGGCCAAAGCCCTTTAATTCGTAAAATACTTTTTAGACGTTTTGTTATAATCTTCAACAATTTTTCAAATGCTCTGTCATTCGTACTGAACCCGCTTCCAAAGCTTGACTAAATTTATTTTAATCGATATATTTCCAACTGTATCTTCTCGTTTGGCCACTATTTATCAATCGGATAGAGGTCGACACTTTTTGCTGGGCATTGCATCAAAAGAAAATACTGCTCGCTAAGCCAATATTCCATGAGTTTAGAAGTCTGTTTTTAGTTATAATCCCTCTGATAGACAAAATCATTATTCCTTCGATACTTTGCAATGAGTCGATTTGTCAGCATGCAAAACAACTAAATATTATGACATTCCTATCATCATGCTTCAATGTGTCTTTAAAATGGTTTCTTGGAATTCTTTGGGATTGAAAACAATTAAATTTTCATTCGTCTGACCGGATTACATGTTTACAGTCATCCACTGCCCAAATTCTGTGCTCTCTAGCAAACGTTTACCATGCTTTAAGGTAGGGTCACATTTGGCAAATATTTACTCAAAAAAGCGTAACCACTTATTTTAGCACAAATTTGGTTGATATTGTTTACTGTTGCAAGAGTTTTGCAACATCAAACGACATCAAATAAAATAAAACTAAATATTTGTTGTGATTTGGCCTAAATAAGAAAACTTTTTTTAAATAAATAAACGAGTTCAAATATATTTTATTTAGTGGTTACGTGTTTTTCGGTAAATATTTGTCAAGTGTGACCGTACCTTTAACAATGCAGGTTTTCATGTTTTACTGTTGAGATGTATCCAAAATCACGAAGAGAATGTCTAGCTGTCCACAGACTAACGGGTTAAGCACTTGTTTCTTTTCATTTGTGTTATCAGTAGACATGCTTTTGAATTCGTTAATATCGTTTTGCAACCTCTGGTTTGTGGCTTGGGAACAATGGAACGCCTTTTCTGAACTCTTATGACCATTGATTGACTTACTTAAAGCGGTTTAGTTTAAATAGCTACTTTTTATCATTGCTAAAATATTGTCCTCAATGCCTTTTGACAGTTTCTTCATTATTTATTTTAATTTGATTTGTCTTGCATAATTTGCAAAAAGTGTTTACCACATGCCTTTTTTAAGTCATACTCAATTATTTTTGCACTATGTTGGTGTAGGGTATACATAGTGAATCTGTAGAACCTACAAACGAAGCTTAAACAAAGTCTGGATATGTCAACATCAATACGTCTAAAAATCCAAAGCTTTAGCAGGCTGCAAGTGTCACTGTATGGTGTGTGGAGTGGTGGTGTGATACTGTTTGAAAAATTTGGAAATGCAGTATAATTCCCACAGCATAACTCCGTTAAAAGATGTTCTTTTATTTATTTACATATATTCCAAAATAAAACTTTCAAAAAAAAAATGGTTTATATTAATCACATTTGCAATTTTAACCACATTTGGTTCGATCGTGATATAATGCTTATATGAAGTATTCAAAGCATACAAAAAAACAATGTCATTTACACTCCCTGCTATTTGTGTAAACCTCATTGCATTTTGTATATTGTGAATATTATTAATTTTTCTTTTGTAACATGTAAGTCATTCATACAACAATTTCGCCACAAGGATTCTTTAAGTTGAGGCAACAACTAAACTGACAATATCAACATATTACAAATATGTAGTTAGAAAACATGTGTGCAAACAAATAAACAAACAAACATCCATCTAAGTTTATATAGTTTGTTCTTTTGTTTTCATTTATTGAATTGTTATTATACTTGTATGTAAGGGGTGTTTTTTTTTTAGATAAAAAGGAAATAACTTTGAAAAGGAATAAAACAAAGATAATTTTTTTAATTTGATATGAAATTTACTTTATTCATGAGATATTTTTATGGTATTATAATTTAAATATGACCTCTGGAGGTGCAATATTCGATATTTTTTCTAACATATGTGGCCGTATATGGGCAATAACGCGGCGCATGTTTTCCTCCATGTGGTCTATAGTTTCGGGCTTATTGGCGTAGACTAGCAACTTCAAACATAAATCACTTGACAGCTGACAAAATGGCCGCTAGTTAAAAAAAAAGTGTTTTCTATTTAAAGTTCTAGACATCTGAAAAAAACACCCTTTACATGGCTGTCTTGTGTTCTTGTTTGCCTTTAAGACAATGGAAATTATCTTGTAATTTTAGACGAGAAAAGATACTGCTAACGCTAAAATGTTACTGCTGTTATTGTCACTTGAGTTTTGACATACATTTCCTTAAGTTGAGAAAGGACACAAAGGAGTGAAAGAGTGTGGCTGGTTGCTTACACTCCAACAAAGATTTAAACAGTGACAAACTAAAGGCGTTTATCTTTTGACATACCAGCAACATCATCACCACCATTTCTTTATGCTAAAGTGTTGGAGAAAAACTTGCAAAACATAGATACAAACACATACCTAAGAATCCTTTAATTTATGAAAAAAAATTTACACAAATATAATAAATTATAGCAGAAATTCGTAAATCATTAAAAAAGGTCTTTAAATATGATTTTGTGTTGAGAAGTTGACAGATTTTGGTGTTTTCAATTCAGCTCATAAATGTTAATAACATGTCAAATTTGTTAACCATTTTTGTGGTTGCTAAATCAATCTTTGCTTAAGAAAATGATTAAGTTAAGATACCATATCAATTACTTAAATCTTTAGTTTCTGCCTGTCAAAGTAACGTATCTCCCATAAAATATGTATAAGAGCCAGACAAATAACACTGCTCAGTAGAGTTTAATAGTGAACGTGTTAATGTAGTATTTATACCCTACACCACAATAGTGGGGAGGGAGGGTTTATTGTATTAATGCTGATGTTTGTAACGCCCATAAATATTTGTCCAACACCCACCATAAATTATATAGATCGACTCAGAATCACTTTCTAAACCGATTTAACGATGTCCGTCCTTCCGTCTGTCTGACTGTCCATGTAATGCCTGTGCTCAGAGTATGGGTCGCAATTGACGAAAAAATTGAAGATATTTTAATAAAATTTGCAACGTGATATTTTTTCGGCCCAAGAACGGATGGGATTGATACTGGTGGAAATCGGTCCATTTTTTCACCTGGACCCATACAAATGTCCTCCCGAAATTCGGGTTTACCGATCATAAATGTTTGAATTATGCAACTATCCAAACAAATTTCACCACAAATGAGTAGTGAATGAAGTCAAATCACATTTACAAATTTTGTGAAGATCGGTACCTAATTGATCATAGCTCCCATATCCCACTGCCGAAAATCACTTTAAACTGCATAAATTTCTTAAAAATGTCGGCATCTAAATAATATTGAACACACATATGTGTCGTATATATACAAATAATATCGTAGAATTTTATGATGATCGGTTTATAATTAGTCGTAGCTCCCATATAAAGCCCACTTCCGAAAATCACTTTAACGACCATAAGTGTTATAGAAATGTTGCTATCCAAATATATAAAAGTATTTATATCAAGATAGATAAAATTTATATTCACATAAGTCATGGCAATAAATTTTTGGATGATCGGTCCATAATAGGTAATATCTCCTATATATATATATATATATATATATATATATATTTCTAAAAAGCTGGCATCTAGAGAACTGGATAATTATCTGAGACGTGGTTAAAAAAACTGGAGAATACGTGTAAATAAATCAAAAATAAGACACGTTACGTTTAAGCTTAGGAGAGAAAATTGTCCACCGGTTTCACTAAACAATGTGACTATCCCACCGGCTGATCATGTCACATACCTTGGCATACATATGGATAGACGCCTAACTTGGCATCGTCACATAGAAGCTATAGGCTCCATATGAGTTAAAAATCTGATAATCTGCACTGGCTTATTAACGACCAATCTAAATTAAGCATTGATTATAAAGTCATCCTGTGTAAGATTGTACTGAAACTAATTTGGACATATGGAATTCATTATGGGGAACTGCAAGTAATACCAGTATTGATGTTTTACAGATGGACCAGTTGAAATTCTTAGGACCATGGTATTAAAAATATGAAAATATTCATAGAGAGTTAGAAGTACCATTGGCTACAGATCAATTCTGAAAAATTACTGAGAGCTATATCTTAAAGTTGCAAAATTATGCGAACCCGCTTGCAAGATTGCTTACTAAAACTCAAACAGAAACAAGGCTTCGTAGAGCAAATTTACCACCCTCATAATTTAAGACCCATTTGTAATTAATGTAATGTAGATATTAAGGTTTAGGTATAAGATTTGAATACTAAGACCTATGAAGACCTATGAAATAAAGGCAGATTCAATAAATAAATAACAAAATAGTTTAAAAACTTCTACGAGAACGGTTCGGAAACTTCTTAGCCTAGCACAAAAAAGAGAATAGTTAGTTTTTTAAAAACATTTTTATTTTTCAATATAATCTCCTGAAACTTCAATACACTTAGTCCAACGCTTATTTAGCAATTCTATCCCTTGATTAAAATTGTTTTCCTCAAGGCCTTCAAAATAAAGCTTTTACAACTGTAATTGCATCTTCATTAGAGGTAAAACGCTTGCCACCCGGGAATTTTTTTTAGATTTGGGAACAGGTAAAAGTCACTGGGAGCTAAATCAGGAGAATAGAGTGGCTGGTCAAGCAACTCGTACTTTGATTAGGTGACTTTAGCCAATGTTAAAACACTGTTGTGTGCTGTTGAGTTGTCTTGATGAAAAATTATTTTATATTTTCTGTTGTAAGACAGGACGTTTTTCCCAAATTTTACATTTATTTAATTCAGAATATTGCAACAGTACTCTGAATTTATTGTTTTACACTTTTGCAGATAATCCCTCAATAAAATACCTTTGAAGTCCCAAAAACCGTTGCCATAACCTTACAAGCCGTTTGAATTGTTTTTGCCTTCTTTGAGGCACTTCCTCCAGCTTCAGGCCATTGCTTGGATTGTATTATTGTCTCTGGAATATATTGGTGGATTCATGTGCCCCGATAGACTTGGCGATAGTGTGCCGGACTATCAGTCAGAGGGTTGCGGGTTCGATTCCTGCCAAAGACTCTGGGTGTTTTCTGCAGACAAGCCATAAAGCTTCGCAGTTTGTGTATATAAAAAAATATAAAAACAGTTATGAAACGACGCTTAAATTCCATTTTATTTTTCTTAAAACGATGCAAACAAACTTATTCTTATGCGTTTTTGGCCGACTGTTAACAAATGCGGCACCCATCTTGCAGAAAGCTTTTTCATCTGTAGTTCTTCATGCAAATTTAAATGGTCTCGATCATTTGAGATGCCCATGATGTTGACTATTTCACGTACTTTTATTTGTCTATCATTTAATACCATATCATGCACTTTGGCTACAATTTCTGTTGTGGTTGTTGCTGATTTTGGACGTCCACTACGTGATTCATCCTCAATGCTTGTACGACCCCGTTTAAATTCAGCAACCAAAATTTTTACTATTGCATATGAAGGAGCACTTTCATTTAACACATTCATCATATCATTATGAATTCCTTGTCCCGATAAACCTTTTTATTTAAATATTTAATGACATTACGAATTTCTAACATTTCTATGTGAAGGAGTTGCTAGATCGAAAAGAAATTTAACATGTGTTTAAAGCACAGATGGAAGTTTCCAAAACATTTAACTTTTTTTCTGTTTATACCGCGCTTTCTGTTCTAGGCTAAGAAGTTTCCGAGTCGCCCTCGTATTATCTTTTCCTAAATATTAATAAATAAGTAGCAATTTGTGATTCAAAAGTATTCAATCTTTTTTTTGTTACATGTACGAGTATGTACAATTGAAACATATATGTGAACAATACTTTAAATCATAACATAAATACATGATAAGCCATACAGATTATAAATCCGATATTAGCTGTTCATTTTATTTCTCATAAGTAAAACTTTGCAATTTCATGATGACAATTTCTTTGAAGCGATTCGATGAATTTATTGTTTAAATTTTAAATCGTAAGCCTCCTGTAAATTTATGGATTAATTTATTCTTCCTATTCAGCGACTTCTTGATTTTATACTTATTTAACTGACATTGTATGAGTAAAAAATTTGTACGAGTATAACACCTTTTGGTTTATAGTTGTTTCCACAAACAAACATTAATATTGCTTGCCAGTTTTCGTATACATACATATTTTTATATTTGTTCTTCAACTAAATCTTCCTAAAGAAAGTAAAAACAAATTTTGTTGTACAAGTACATTTCTAAACAAAAATATGAACATACTTAAAGACCTACTTACTGATGGCTGCTTTTTCTGCCACCATCAGCAGCAGCAAAGAAAAGCAAAAATGAAATAAGATTACAATTAACACCACAGAGAATATAGAACAGCAGAAAGCAAAATACAGTGACAGTGGGCTAGAATTGATTTTTTTTTTTTTTTTGGAAATAAAGATGGCATTTCTAAGCGATTGGTCTGATCGTAATAAATATGTGATCGTGGAAAAGGAGTATTCGAGTTTAAGTTTTCTAGCTGGAGTCTACAAACCCTCCAGGGAAGAAGTTATCAAGGGTAGCCTATTTAAAATAGGGTAATTTGTTTAAGCGCTTGCAAATTTTATCATACGATTTCTAAGATTTTTACATTTTTTAAAAGTCCTTGGCTACATCTTTAATTAACATGAAAAACCTTAAAATTTTGTTACGCTAAAATTTAAAAATTATGACAAATCAAATTTTTGATATTTATTTAGTTAGGCTCGAGTTCATTAAATTTAATTTTCATTAAATTATTTTTACTGAAGGTAGGAATTGTTTTACAACTTGAAAAATTTGTATTATTAAATTTTTTATTTTTTTTTTATTGATAATTTTCTTGGCTGGGATTCGAACCTGGGTTGTTGAATTTACATATGTTTCGAGAAACACCACTTTCTCTCATCTGAAGAAAAGGAGGCAACATGAAAATAAAAATTAATAAATAAAAATGATAATTACAGCAAACTTCGAACCACCAGGTAACACTGGTTAAAAGATTGATGTTTGTCTGTTCGCTTGCAGGCACCGCAAGTGGTGCAAAGGGTTAGAACGCAAAGAATTCTGATGAGAGAAACTGGGATTTCTCGCAACATATGTAAATTCAACAACCCAGGTTCGAATCCCAGTCAAGAAAATTATCAATAAAAAAAAAATAAAAAATTTAATAATACAAATTTTTCAAGTTGTAAAACAATTCCTACCTTCAGTAAAAATAATTTAATGAAAATTAAATTTAATGAACTCGAGCCTAACTAAATAAATATCAAAAATTAAAAACAGTTCAACTAAAATAATAATCATGATGACAAATCTTTTTTATTTTAATTTATTTAAATATTTGACTTCTTACTTAAAGTAGACTTAAAATGTACCTACTTACTTTAAGAAAATTTTGTATAAAAATTTTTGTCTAAAAGCACACTGCAAACCTACTTTATTTTTTATAAATATGGCAGTTAAAATTTTAATTTAACCTTTTATTTTTCAATTATTACAATTTCTATTTCGGATTTAAACACGTATTTTTTAATTTTGTTTATTTATTATTTGGGCATGGTTTATTTTTCAAGAATGAATCTATAACTATACCCAGTACTATTAATGCCACAACTAAGTGTTGCTAGTTATAAAATAACTGTTAAGAAGATTTTATTTATCAACTTTAATAAAAAAAAATTTAATAATGTGTTAAAATATTATTTGGTTTGTCGAAGCTTACTTCAATTTTTCTCACAAAATATGGTAATTTTAAATAAACAGACAAATTTTGTTCAGTGTAACTTTTGTGTGGAAAATAACTTGGTATAATTTTTTCTGATAACTCAATTAATAGACAGCTGGTATTCATTAATCGATGTACTGGAACAAGTCGGTTTTAGTGACTTTGCTCAAAAAAAAAAAACATCAAATAGGGCTATTGGAGATGTTAAAAAAATTATGGCGAGCACGCCTATTAAAGCCTATATAAGCCTATATTTTGGGAACTACTGACATTTATAATACACGAAATTTAAGATATTAAAATAACCTTGCCAACGATATGTATCATGATTATAAAATAAAACTAAGGGTTAAATCCGTAAAGAATATTTTTTGACTCGAATTTTTTTTAATATCGATATCTATTTAAGTGTTATTTTAGTTTATTAACATAAATAGCCAAGACATTAAACTTTAATTTCAGGTGTGATATGCGTCTGTAATTACTATAATCAGAGAATTATAAGATCTTAAAAATTAAAAAAAGAAATATATTTTTTCAAAATTTTTTATACAGGAAAGGATTTTCTCCTCTATGGTATACAGAATACCGACTTTGCATAGTAAAGATTTCCTGTATTGCCGGCCTATGGCCGTGCGGATGGTATAAAGGGCACTGGCTTCGCATAGTTAAGATTGTATTTTTTAAGGTGAAATGTCATAAATATTTCTTTAATATCTTCAGATCTATATTACCTACATGGACATATTATACCTTAAATCAAAGCTTAAGTTCTTGGCTTTAAAATTTCGTAATTTATATACTTGATCATACCGACCTTTTTCCTGGATTTTTTTAGATTTAATAAAAAATATGTTCTAATAAGGAAATGTAGTTGCCAAAACTAAATATATTACAAACTTTGGAGCCCCGCCCACTCCAAAGTAAAAATTTCTTTTATTTTAATCAGAACTTAAAAACTTTATTAGTGATAAAATTTTGAAAGTGATTTAAAAAAAGTCATTAAAACCGACTTAAGCCGAGTTATTTAACAGACATATAAACAAATTGAAAAAAAGAAATGAAAAACTCACGCACAAGCATCGATGTGTGAGCTGGTGCGTTATCATGTTACAAAATCCATGATTGGTTTTTCCACAATTCTGTGCGTTTCTGACGAATTGCTTCGCGCAAACTGCGCATAACTTCAGGGTAGTATTCCTTATTGAACGTACGACCTTGTGGCAAGAATTCATGATTCACCACTCCATTGTAGTAGAATAAAACAGTGAGCAAAACCTTCACATTTGACCGAACTTGACGTGCTTTTTTCGATCTTGTTTCTTCTGGGCGTTTCCATTGGGATGATTGGGCTTTGGTTTCAATGTCATAGCCATACAACCATGATTCATCACCAGTTATGACCTTTTTTGAGGAAATCTGGATCATCGTTGACGATGTTCAACAGCTCCTGCACGATGTCAATGCGACGTTGTTTTTGCTCAAAATTTAGCCATTTTGGAACAATCTTCGCTGCCGCACGTTCCATGCCTAATACATCCGTAAAAATTGCTTGGCATGAGCCGAACGATATGCCAATATTATCAGCAAACTCTCTGCTAGTGATTCGACGATTATCCAAAATCATTTTCTTTACTGGTTCAATGTTTTCATCAGTTGTTGACGTGCTCGGGCGACCAGGACGAGCATTGTCATTGAGATCTTCTCTTCTTCCTTAAACCGGTTATACCACAATTGAACTTGTGTTCTGCTCATAATAGACTCGTCAATTCAAATGTCTTTGCGCATTTAATTTAATTTTTTACACAAAACTTAATACAGTTTCTTTGATCCGTTTTTTCGAATAGTAAAAAATCGAAGAGCACACCAAAACACGACTAACCTTTTTATCTGTCAAAAACAAACTGACAATACAAAATGGCTGATATTACCAACATTTAAAACAGACATGTGTACCAACATAACAGAAAAAAAATGCGAAAATCGAACATGCGTAACTTACGAAATTTGAAAGTAACGCTTATTTATTCATTTTGGATGTAATTGGATGTGTTCGTGAACATTTTAAGAAGTATAGTGTGTGCTTTTTAAGTCTTATGGTTTTCGAGTTATGTACAATTGAAAATATGTAGTGACTTTTAAATTTTGCGAAACCCTTGACAGTTTTTCTTTTTTAAATATCGTGCAAAATATTTTACCGATTTACCTGAAAATTATTTGTTTAAACAATGATATTTCCCTTCAGACTTAAAATATTTCAAAGCTATAGCTTTTCTAGATCCAGAAATGAACGATTTTCAATTTGAAAGTTAAAAGAATAATACATTTTAACACTTTTTGGACGCAAGGTGTCCAAACTATTTTTGTACAGTAAGTCTGCACATCCCCTTGAAAGCCAGGTTTAGACCTAGAAATCTAGCAATAAAGTTTATTTCAAACAAATTCAAACTAATAACAAGCAATTAATTGTTACAATAAATTTAACCACAAACGTTTATTACCAAACAAAATATAAAATTAATTTTTCAAGCACGAGTAGTTCAAATAAAAATTTTATTTGGCCTAAAAGTAAATAAAAAAAAACAACTAAATTAAGACTTGGAACAGCTTTTAATCTATTTTTCTTAGAATTTACTAATACTTGGGTGCAATTCTTTAAAATTAAATTTTATTCTTTAAGTAGAGCGTTTTTAAGATCCTGTTTATTTTTAATAGTCCTTTTTCTAACTTTCATAAACATAAAGAAAAGAAATCTTTAAAATAAATTTTAAAATCAATAATAATTCGGAAATAGAATGAAGTAAAAAGTGTAGAAAACAAAGCAAGGAGTGGTAGATAACCCACCTCTCTTGATTCACATTTTTTTCTGGACTAAATTTTTTTTGTTTAAAAAATCTTTTTAATTCGGCTTGAGGTCTATTTGATTAAAAATATAAAAATATTTTTTAATAATATAACACAGTCATTTTTTTTAGATAAAGTAATTACGATTAGATTCACAGATATGGGGTTTGTGGGAGCCATACCTTAAAAACGAATACTCCTTGACTATGAACCAGTCGTTAAGATCAAACCAGCCATTTTGAAATAACAGATTTATTTCCCAAAAACTTTGATTTTGTTCCACTGTGCAATTGCAGAAAATATAAAAATCTGGTGAATAAAAAAAAAAAATATAATACCACAAACTAAACATTTTGGGGAGCCAAAATTAAACAGCCAACAATTGTGTGCATGAAATTATAAGAACAGTTTTTAGAACAGATTTTCAGATTAATAAAGCAATTTAAAGCTCTATAGAAATGAGAATGTAGCATTTTGTAACATACCCTTTGGTACTTTATGCAATCCTTAAGCAGTCCCTTTATACCTATTTATATAATTTAAGCAGCTTAAATAGTCTGCCAAAGGTTGTACAAAAGATAACTTAAGTAAGTAACACTAAATATATTGAACTTTAGCTGGAAGCATAAAAAAAATATGTAGGCACCCTTGTTACAAAATCTCTAACAAATCGTTAATATCCTTAAACTACAAAACAGGCTAACAAAAAGGAATATATTGAACAAGGAATATAAAAGGTATGTATTGTAAATTTAACCTATTTTATAGCTTTTTTTTCTATATTATATATTATGTGCCAAGGCAAAACATACTACATATGTACATATTCGTATGACTACCTTCTGATACCATATTCATTAAGTAGGCTGGCTCTTATTTGGCACTTTTAAGACTTTAAATGCTAAAACTTTCAGCATTTGGTTAATTAGTTAGAAGGGCCACCCTAATATACAAGTACCAAAACAACAACATGGCAAATAGTAATATGAAAACACTTGTGAAAAATCGTTTAGCTTAAATTGCCAGCAAAAGAAAAATAAAAAACCGGGAAAACATTCAACAACATTAATGTTAATGGTACGTAAATCACAACAAACACAAAAACAAATCGTGTTAATTCATGCTCCACTTATTTATATTAATTCTGCTGCTAAATATTCAAACATATCCTGCCAAGTATACACAGTAAGGAGCACAAATGTGTACATGTTAGTACTTTCGGCAGTTGTTATTGCATACCAAGAAAACTAGTTAATAAAGAAAATTATAGAATAATTTTTGTAGTTTATTTGATAATTAATATCTAACTAACTTAAAAACACATGGCAAATATTTACTCAAAAAAGCGTAAATTTGTTTGTCGTTGTTTACACTTACAATATATCCACATAAAATTAAATTGAATATCAAACTAATGTTTTTTTTAAGTCATAAACAAAGCAAACACAAACATATCTAATGGAAACCTTTGATATTTTTAAGCAAATATTTCTAAAGACGCAATTATGCAAAATTAAGGTTTTTTAAATAAGTTTTTTGTTTATTGTTTATTTGCCGAAAATTATTACTTTTTGTTTTTGTTTTATATTGAAAATTATTTGGTTTAGCCTTAAATCTAAATAAAATTTCAAAAACCATTTTCAAGTATCTTTATTAGTTTTATTTTTATGCAATGAAAAGTGCACAAAGCTTAAACATGTTCTCATTTTTGCTCCCCATTGTATGTATGCCCATTAGGATGGGCCCAAAATAAAGTTGCGGATGTTCCCGACTAAAATGAAAATTTGATTCATTTTAAGACTACGTTTCTCAATTTTTTTGTCCTGGGGTCAATATATGCTGAGCTGGATCAAAGGATAAAAAGGTCCTTTTTAGAGGTTTTTTGATTTTTTTCACATTTCTTCTAAAGGAACTATATGTAAATTTGGTATCATATGAAAGGTCTTTGAGAGGCGCATTCAATGGGTTATCAAAAATTAAAAAAATGTTTTTTTTAAATTCAAAAATTTTAAAAATTTCAGACAAAATTTTATTTTTTTTTATTTTTTATTTTGAATCAAATTTTCATGTTAGTCTGGAACAGCGAAAACTTATTTTTTCTCCATACAAACGGGGCCACCCTAATATACATGAATCGACTAATGAGCAATCTTAACAAATATATAGTATACAACAAAAGGGAGTGAAATTCCTAATCATCCATAAGGATTAATGAAGAAAAAAGGAATTAAGCGATGACTTGTGTTAAATAGTCTTTAACTGTGTTTATGTACATGTACACAAACACAATGACATTAATATACAGGGAATTTAAAATAAAAGCAGTGTTAACCACAATAGGAACTGCTCTAAAGGAGTTCTTTTTTAGCTTTCAGCAAAGTTTGATACTTCTGAATTAAATGTATGTACGTACATACATATGTTAATTTTGTACTCTTCGTAGAGTATTCGTGTTGTGTTAATGTAAGAAGCTGATTACTTTTCGTATCCCGCTGCTGTATTTGATTATCATTGATTTTAATATTCGTTGCAGATACACTGTAAAGAAATTTTGCTTTAAGACTTAAACAAGAAAGTTCTAGAACACAAAGGTTTAAAATTATTTTATTTCACATAAAATATAATGAACAAGTAAGAGTTTAGATTCGGCTGTGTCGAATCTTTATACCCATCACCAAATCACATATTATGGGGTCAACTTCAGAAAATATTGTACCGTAATTTATATTTATTTCAGGTTTGTTTTAATAAAATTTCATCTCATGGACGATATTTATAAAATTTTTATGCATATTCTAGTTACATGTAATCAATAATTTACACTTTGTTTATATTTTTGCAGCGTGTAACATAAAGAGATTTACTTTAACACACAATAAATTAAATATTAAAATTGTCAACTCTGTCTACTCTGTGGTTATTCTCGGAAGTGGAGCTTGTTCGGGAGCTATGCTCAATTATGGACCCACTTTCACAATACTCAATAGTATAATTTTCACATACTTATTTCTTATCTCTGTAAAACTTTGGTTCGATATGGATGTTTATGTAGGTTAATGAGTTTTCGGGAGTAGTCCTCATAAGGGAACTATGACCTATTACGGGCCAATCGCCATGAGATTTATATGTAAATGCGAATTATTTTTGTTGAATAAATCTTATATTGTGTTTAATTCGACCTTTATAATGTATTAATACAATAACTTTTTAAAAAAATAATTTTTGTTGAATTTCAACGTAATAAGGTTTTTTAAAATTGAGTGATTTTTCAAAGTGAACTTTATATGACGACAAGGGTAAAATATGAACCGATCATCATTAAATTCGGTGTAAATATTTCTATATATTTATGGACTATTTAGTTCGAATTTAAACTTGCTGCTGATGCTTATAAGAGATTTATGCGTATTTAAGTGATTTCCGGAAGTGAACTTTATATGAGCGATATGATCAAATATGGTCCGATCATCATGAAACTTGGTCCCACCATTTAAATATATATTTTGATTATGCTTGTCGAATTTTCACTGTATAGACATTTTGATAAGAGATTTATGCGCATTTAAGTGATTTTCGAAAATGGTCTTTGTATAGGGCTATGGTCAAAATTATGGACCGATGCAAACAAAATATTGTTTTAAGATTTCGCTTTGCATGAAACTTATTATTGCAGAATTTTGTTTGGATACGGATTTTCTGTAAACATTTAGGTACCATAAAGTCATATTCCGTGAAGACATTTGTATGAGGCTATCAGAAAGCATGGACCCATTCTTACCATTTTCAATAGGACTTGTCGTTCTATAAAAAAAATAAGGTGTGGAAAATTTCATGGTATTAGCTATCTATATTATATTTGAAGAACATACCAAAAAATACCTAGAAAATATCGAGGTAGTCTGAAAGAAGAAAAGAAATTTTCTCTAATATATAAAAAGGTAGTCTGAAACTATAATCTATAACTCCGGTCTTACTAAATCGATTTTGCCCATTTTTAATACCAAATATTTCGGTAGGTCAAAGAATGTTTGCTAAGAATTTTCTTGTCCTATGTCGAAGCTCTATCCTGATTTCAACAGACGGACATGACTAGATAGTCTTATGCTTGGTTTTCACTATGTCATTTTTTTCGTCAAATTGTCCAAATTGTTGGCAATTGTATGAAAACGGGTTGTCATATCATGATTTTCATGATTACAATCATGATTGCAAGCATAGATGACGCCATATGAGAACCTGTTTTCATACAATTGCCAACAATTTGACAACAAAAATGGCATAGTGAAAACATAGTGTTAGAATCTTATATAGACTTTTTTGCTCTACGACCATTATTTTAATGTGTTACAAACGGAATGACAAATGTAATATACCCCTCATCTTTTGGCTGGTGGGTATAAAAAAACGAAATATATTAAAACAAACTTGGCCTTTGTTTAACTGTGAGTTGAAAGTTAAATTTTTTCAAATTAGTAACAAGAACGCTGTGAGTATTTGTGTCTTACCAAATAAAATAGATACTGATAGTCAACATTATTCTCATAAGAAAGTTAAAAAAGTTAATAAAAAACGTGAAAATAAAAAAAAACCGAGTGAAAGGAAAACAATACACGGGAAGTATCTAGACAATTTAAAGATGGGTGTACTTCAAAATTGTGTGCAAGAAGTCCATTGCGTAATTGTGCAATGTTTTCAAAACAAACTCGCAAGGAAATATTTAATAGATTCTGGAAAATGTCTTGGTAACCGAAAAAAATATATATGTTAATAATCTCCTTGAACGGACAAATGTAAAGTGTGTTCGCGTAGAAAACTCCAGAAGGTCAATTACGAAAAGTATTTTTTTTTTCTCTTAAATAAAGTATATTTTTCGGGAATTCATGAAACTCGTTGTAATGAGTTTTGTATCTTTTATATTCAAAACACGCAAAATAAAAAGTAAAAAAATGTGTAATAAAAGTGAAAAGCGGATTTTTTTTATTCAAATTTTAACTTTTATTAAAATTTTTTTTTGTTGTTACGGCTTTTTGGTTTCAGAAAAAAAAACTATTCCAAAAGGCCTTAAGTACTAAAAAAATTTTATAATTTTTTTTATTCAACCAAATCCGCAATAATTTTTATACCCACCACCAAAAAAATATGGGGTATATTGCGTTTGTCATTACGTTTGTAACATAATAATGGTCGTAGAGCCAAAAACTCTATGTAATCTGGGTCCTTATAAGATTCTAAGACGATCTAACCATGTCCGTCCGTCTGTTGTATGGCAAGATAGGGCTTCGAAAAAAATACATAGAACAATGAAATTTTTACCAAACATTCTTTGATCAACCGAAATGTTGGGTATTGCAAATGGGCAAAATCGGTCTAGTAAGATCTGAGTTATAGATCAAAGTTTCAGACTAGCTCGATATTTTTTCTGTTTTCTACAAATATAATGCAGATAATATCATGAAATTTTGCACACTTTATACTAATTATAGAGGAAAAAGTCCTGTTGAAAATGGTAGGAATCGGTCCACGATTTCTCAGAGCCCCCATACAAATGTTTTCACGGAATATGCCTTTATGGTACATAAATGTCTATACAAAAGCCGTATTTAAAAAAAAATCCGCAATAATAAGTTTCATGCAAAGTGAAATCTTAATACAATATTTTGTTTGCATCGGTGCATAATTTTAACCATAGCCCCATACAAAGACCACTTCCAAAAGATGAACATAATATTTTGTCAAAATGAATTCAGTTCAAATTCGACAAGCATAATCAAAATATACATTTAAAGGGTGGGATTAAATTGCATGATGATCAGTCTATATTTGACCATAGCCCCCATATAAAGTCCACTTCTGGAAATCACTTAAATGCGCATAAATCTCTTATCAAAATGTCTATCCAGTTGAAATTCGACAAACGTAATAAAAATATACATTTAAATTGTGACACCAAATTTCATGATGATCGGTCTAAATTTGACCATAGCCCCCATATAAAGTCCACTTCCGGAAATCACTTAAATGAGTATAAATCTCTTATCAAAATGTCTATCCATTTAATTTGTGATACCAAATTCATGATGATCGGCACAGCCGAATATAAACTCTTACTTGTTTAAGGTTAATTCTGTAATTTGGCCAATAAGAATAAAATAGTCTTAAATTCATAAAGTTTTTTTGCTTCTCCTGTAAAAAAAGTAAAATGTGTAGTTGCGGCCTTTTAGATTTTTGTTGACGATATGTATATATAAATATTTTCCGTATCAGTATTGCCTTTGAACTTAATTTTATTCCTGTTTTTTCAGCAAGAAAAAAATTTCATTTTGTTTTAAACTGATTTATTATAAGAAAAAACCAAAACAGAACAGAATTTAAAAAAAATTTCTAAATAATTCATGAGCATTTGTGTTTTTTTTTACATTTTCTTCACAATGTTAAATAAATGTGTACATTTTTATCTGTTGTAAAATGGAAACAACTAAGAGAAATTAATATGAATATTTTAAATATTTAATAAAAAACTTTATTAAATGTAAGTGTTTTTTCTTTATAATTTTACCTTTGTGTCGCTTTAAGCTTAAAGAAAATTTATATAAATTCATATTTGCTCAATGTAACACAAATTTCCCGCCACCTCTTGGCTTAGATTTCCTTTCATGTGACAGCAAGAAAGTATGTTTTTTTTTTTTTTTAAATTTCCGTAAAAACAACTAAAGTAATTTGTTTTTCATTGACTGTGTGTGTGTTGCTTGTTAAAAAGTGTTAAATTGACTTTTCTTTTTCTAAATTTTTGCTTTTAGAAATTTAAAAAAAGAAATTGCTAAAACAAAAAAAGGTTAGAAAAAGGTTAACGCTAAAACTGACAAATGTATTGCAAAGTGAGAAAAACCTTTTATCTAAATTAAATCCAACAGCATATTTATCCATCTGTTTGTAACCATTACTGACTGGTTGACTGACTGAATGAGTGATACAAATCACCAAACAGATCGTGTGTTAAAAGTAATAAACTCAATTGTTTTGGTCTGTTAAGGAAATGTACTAAAAATAAAATTGAAAGCAAAAAAAAACTTAAGTTATTTTTTTAATTTGATTTTTATGGCGAAAAATTACATTCGTAAGCATAAGCGGAAGTTAAAGTGGCCGTTTATGGGAGCTATGGTCAATTATGTACCGATCTGCATAAAATTTGTAAATGTCATTAGGCTTCATTAACAATTTATTTGTGGCGAAATTTGTTTGGATATGTGCATAAGTTAAACATTAATGACAGATACACCCCTGTTTCTAGTGGACATTTGTATGGGTGGAGGTTAGGTAAAATAATGGACCGACTTCAATTAAATTCAATAGCAACCGTCCTTGGGCCGAAAAATATCATGAACCAATTTTTATTGAAATATCTTTAAAATTGCTACCTGCACAGCCAGCCAGTCAGCCAGACGAAAGGACGAACGAACTGATGGACATCGTTAAATCAACTCAGGAAGTGATTCTGAATTGATCGGTATAATTTAGGATATGTGCTCTCTAAAAAACGCAAATTTTTTGATGTTTCTCATAAATGAAAAATGTTAAATTTTATTCACACTCATAAACGAATACCAAAAATTTTTTTGCTTATCTCTTTCAGACCTGAAGCAAAACTAACAGGATTTTTTTTATAATTTCTGGAATATGTATATATATATCTGCAGCGTCTGAACATCCTTCGAGGATTTTCACGACATGCACACTTGATGCATCTCGGTCGATTTTCATTAATATTTTTAACTAAAACACATTTTTATTGCATGAAACGATTTCAATTATTTTGAAACATTGAAATTTATAATTTTTTCAGTTAATATATGTAGGTGCACTTTATTATTTGTAAACGATTAAGACTTTTGTAATTAAGAACACTTACTTACTTCCACGGCTCATTTTGCTAAAACTTAAATGTGACTGAAGAATTTCGCAATAATTCAAGTAACGACAAATCAAAAAGAAAAGAAATGTGAGAAGCAAATTTAAAAAACAAACAGCACAATTGATGCATACAAGTCTATTTCAAATTGGGTTAACAGAAGCAAATTATATTAAAACCGAAACTCACCCGCACAATCGATGCAACACGGTCTGAAAGGGTTTATGGTCACACATGAGTATTTGCATATTTTTGTGTGTGTTTTGAACCCATAACACATACTCGTATGAGTGAGAAACAAGAAAATAACTCTTACACCCCAGCAAACCATATGAGTCCGAAAAGAGTCTTTTCTGACACCTTTTTCGGAGCGTTAACGCTCTTTATGAGCCCAAAAAACAATCATAATTGCTCCGAAAACCTTCAGAAAAGAGGGTCATTACGTTCGAAAATGGTCCGTCAGAAAGAGCTCTTAGATAATGTCAGAAAAGAGTCTTTTATGAGGGTTTTTTTGGGCTCTTAAAGAGCTCTTAGATAATGTCAGAAAAGAGTCTTTTATGAGGTTTTTTTTGGGCGCTGTGTAATCTTGTTTTTATCATTCTTGTGTATTACAGCTATGTTTTTTTTTTTGTTCAAAGCACAAATAACAGGACAACAACGCTTTGGTACACACATAATTAAGTGAAATTTCTGAGTCATACTGCGTGCCGACTCAGGACTAATAAGCAAATTTTTCTTTCGCTCCGAAAATGCTCCTTAGTTGGACTCTTTTCTGACTCCTTTTTCGGAGCGCTCCGAAAATGCTCCTTAGTTGGACACTTTTCTGACTCCTTTTTCGAAGCGCTCCTAGAATGGTATGCTGGGACATATCTGATTGTATTGTGTATGTGTATGGATTAAAGTTTTCATATTATTTTATGTAGAAGTGTATTCTGTTTTTCATTATTATTAGTGGAACAGTGGTTAAAGTGTATATAAACTGTATTGACATATCGCACCCTAAATACAAAAGGGTCACAACTCAAAATTTTCCAAAACTGACTTTTTTCCATTAATTAATTCAGAGTACACATCTCTAACTACTGCAAACATTTCTTTCACATTACTATCTTCTTTAACTGGAAAAATACAAATTTGTCTATTTATACCCTTCACCTTCACCTATACAATATAAGAGTTTGTCATTCCGTTTGTAATTTCCACAATATAATTTTTCCACCCTATAAAGTATATATATTCTGGATCCTTATAGATAGCGGAGTCTATTAAGCCATGTCCGTCTGCCTGTCTGGATGTTGAAATCAATTTTCTAAAGTCCCCACATATCTTCGGGATCCAAATTTTCAATAATTCTTTCAGCCATGCTTTCGAGAAGTTTGCTATTTAAAATCAGAAAAATCCGTCCATAAATAACGGAGATTGAGCAAAAATCCGAGACAACCTCAAAAAAACTAATAAACTCATCAACAGATGGCGTTGATCACACAAAGTGTATTAATATTGTTACGAACAAATTCATCAACAGATGGCGTGTTTAACATCAAAGTTTTCGAAAACTTTAAGTGTGTTCTTAAACCGTAATATAAGTGTGTAAAAAGACAACGTGTTCATGTTTAATTGTGTTTGTGTACATTTAAATAAATGAAGACTCCGTTATACATATTTTCTTCAAAGTGCTTTTTTTTTTTTTTTGTAGAATAACAAACACAAACTGCGAAGCTTTTTGGCTTGTCTGCAGAAAACACCCATAGTCTTTGGCGGGAATCGAACCCGCAACCCTCTGACTGATAGTCCGGCACACTATCGCCTAGTCTATCGGGGCACTTGACGCTTTTATGGATTTTGCCAAATATTTACTTAAAAAAGCGTAACCACTTATTTAAGCACAAACTTGTTTGACGTTGTTTAGTTTAACAAGAGTTTTGCAACATCAAATAAAATAAGAATAAATATATGTTGTATCTTGTCCTAAATAAACGAAGTTGTTTGAAAATATTTTATTTAGTGGTTACGTCATTTTCGGTAAATATTTGCCAAGTGTAATCGTACCTTTTAATACTTTAATACTCGAAATTTAGGCTCAATCTAATTTTCTCTGAAGAAAAAACATACTTTACACATCTTGATTGAGGGTTAATGGCTCATTGCCTGATAGATTTGTTTTGGACACATAAGAGCAAATGCAATTTATATAAAATATTTATGCCATAGAGACATTTCTCAAGCATTTGTTAGCATGTGAAACTTTACATTGAACCTACAATTATGGCTCATGATTCATTTCAATATAAAACATCTTAAATTAACTTTAACAATAGAGATTACATGATGATAATCTAATATAAAAACTCGCAACAAATTGTTTAAATAAATTTGCGGTTTACACTTCTTTAAATAGCATATCTTCTGTATCCAACATTTATCTTACAATAAATTTCACTTAGTCTTATTTAATTCAATCTTTAGAACGCATTAACTGCTAATATCTCTTAGAAAAAAATGGAACTTGAACATTTCGATACAATCGACAAAATTTCCTACAATCCTTATCTACTGGAGAATATTTTCAAATTTCTAACATGCCAAGAACAGCTAAAGCTTTCCAAAATCTCGGACAACTTCCAAGATGTGATTATAAATCACATATGGAAACTGAAATACAAAAATATGCAAGTGCTGGAATTCATGTCAAAATACTTCATATCAAATGTTGTGCCAAATGAAAATCTAATGGAAAACGACTATAAGGAATTTCTGAATTTAAATGCTGATAATATTAAAGTATTGCAGATAAATACGTTTTCTTTGCTAAACAAATGTTCCATAATGTTTCAGTTGGATGTGAGATTTTCAAATTTACTAGAGTTGAGAGTGCGTAATGTGAAATTCATGTTGGACGATGTGAAAGGGTTGGCCCATAATTTTCCTCAACTGAGAAAGTTTTATCTGAAATATTGTTTTCGTGCAAATGGTGGCGTAATTCAAACAATGAACGATTTTGATGGTGATATTTTTGAGAGGCTGGTGTTTTTGGAGCTGTTGACAATAACTCATATTTATGAAAATGTTTATGTAAGAGGTCAAATGCGAAAATAGTTGCAATAAATTTTTTGCGAGAAAAAATTATAATAAGCGCCAGATTGGCTTTATAGAGGCTTGTTGGCAAAAAAATTTACAATATAAAAATTAAATTAATTAAAATTATTGAAATTAAATAATAATAGATAATAAAAAATAAATTTAATTTATGTAAATAAAATATAACTTAGAATAAAAATAAAATTTTAACAATTATATTATAACAGAAGCTCATCAACAGTTTGAAGTAAAATTTTTTTTAAAGAAGATTTAAATTGTGAAAATCTTGATACGCATTTAATACTAGTAGGCAAGTTTATTATATTCTCTACAACAGAGGTAGGCAATGAGTAAAATGAGGTTGTGTGTGTGAGCGAACTACCCAGCAAACATAAACATAATTATATACAAAAATATATATTCCCTAACATATAAGAAATTAACAACGAGATTGATATACAAACGGAACTTCTAATATTTCAAAAGCTGATTACATGCATGTTGCCAAATGCTTTATCAATCATAAAATATTTTTCGTAATTCATTATTATTTTTAATTGTTTGTTGGGAAGAATTTCTGAAAAAAATATAAAAGCATCCGCCGCATGTGCACACATTGATGTCTCAATGACGACTAAATGAAAGAGATTAAGTGTAAGTGTGAAGTGCTATCTGAACAATTGTGCTATAGGATGCTGACCTCTGCTCTACAACCAGAGTGTTTGACACATTGCTTTGTTGTTTCACTTAAAAAAATATTGACGCGATAAATCTTCTCATGTAACTTGAAATGCCTGACGCTTAAAACGTTTAGAAAGCTTAAAACGCGTTGACGCCAAAACGCGAGTTGTGGACCTCTAGCTAAAGCTTTACCGCCGCGTTGTTTCGGTATGCTCCATACCAAATGTATGAGCATGAGAAATTTTGACATTTAAAAAACGCTTTCCGTCAGTATTTAGGTATGGCTGTAAGTTGTTACTATTCCTTGTGTTAAAATTGTTTTGATTTTGTAAAAATTAAAATTGAATATGGTGGCCAATACTATTAGACATTTAAATACGTAAATTAACAATTGTAATTTGTAAAGCCCGTAAATTGGTAAACAGTAGGGAATACATCTCTGTACAAAGTAATAGTTGGAAATCAAATGCTACAATCTTTAAAGCTTTATTTTGTAATCTTTGCAGCGATTTAAATTCTGTAGTTTTTTTGAAACCATAAAGCATAGTAAGATAATTGCAGTGACTTTGAACTAGAGATTGAAAAATTAAAAACTTCGTAAACTTATTTTTAAATTTGTATAAAAGTCCCAGTCCCATCCCGGAATAATTTTTGATTTAAGATTAGTAATATGTATGCTGATCCCAAATAAGGTTTCTCTGAATACAAATACCCAAATATTCAACAGATAAAACTTCTTGAATTTCTTTGCCATTCACAAAAATGCTAAATTCATTATTATTTGAATCTTATAAGTCTTGTTTTATTATGATTTAAAAAAAAGTTTATTTAATCGAATATATTCCGAAATTAAAGCAGCATCCTTTTACATATCAGGTTTTAATGCAATTTCATGCTTATAATGATGAAAAAAAAAACACTAATGTCATCAGCATAAATGAACATTTTACCCGTTAACTCCAGATTTTTCAAGTCATTTATGTAAATTGATAACAACAACGGACCTAAAACACTTCCCTGAGGAACTCTATGAACGGCAGTTTTTAAAGTACTGGCACTTGTCATTAACTAGAACAAATTGTCTTCTATCATTTAAATAGTTCTGCATAAGCAAAAGCTCATTACCGCAGAAACCATAGAATTTCAGTTGCTGTAACAATTCAATGCTGTTGCAGGAACAGCACTAAAACCTTTATCTAAACCCTTGCAAATATAATTTTGCACATTGATAGTAGCCTCATCAGTGCCACAACCCTGCCGGAAGCTATACTGGAATTCATTCAATAGATTGTTTTGCATAAAAAAGGTAAAAATTTGATCGTATAATAAACGTTAAAAAATTTGATTTATAACTGGAAGTATCGATATGGGACGGTAATCATCAACATTCGATGCTTTATTTACTTTTGGAATAGGTATAAATGTAATGTTTATCCATTTTATTTTTATTATTTATTTGTCCATAGGCACATTTTAATGTGATCCTCACCAGAGGGTCGGGTATCCTGAATCTCCTTTATTTAGATTAGATTTATTTAGCTTATGTAAATAAGTACGATAAAGTATTTAATTTTGCCTCATTCAACAGCCACCTTAAAGTAAACCGAACGACTCAGAATCACTTCCTGAGTCGATTTAACGCTGTCCGTCCGTCCGGCTGGGTCCTATGGAGCTACATTTCTGTCCTTAAACATTTTTTTACTACCACATCAAATTCAGAAAAAAAAATGTTTGTCCGGACAAATGTAATGGAATCCGTCTTAACATGCATAAATCTTTTTATATTCTACACTAGAACACAGACAATATATATGTGTCGCAAAATTTTGAATGATCGGTCCCTCGGCCCATTTCTGAAAAACTGTTTTTGCACTTGCTTGATTTTGTATTATTCTCTAATAGCATATTATTTTTTGGAAAAATGCTCTCTGGGAAGCATTATTTACATATTATATGTATGTATGTTTGTATGTATGTATTTTACATTTGAGTTTAAATGTCATGGCCATTGTTGTCATTTTACCGATTTCATAATCATAATTTGAACATGATTTTAATAGCAGCATTACTCATTTAATTAAATTTTAACAGCCATCATCACTTTATCATATTAACAATACGAGTTTGAATGTATTTGTGTCATTATCAAACTTATTGATTTTTTTTTTTTAATAAATTATTTAATAATTTAATTATTATTATATTTTAATACCTTTGCCCTCATACATATGTATGTTTAAAACAAGTAAGAAAGTATTGTCGGTCATGCCCGACCATATAATGCACTACACCCATTATATGTATAAAACAGTTTTTCAGACATGGGCGTTATAGGGGAGATATGATCTATTATGGACCGCTCATCCAAAAATTTAGTGTCATGATGTCTGTGAATATAAATATTATATGTGTTAAAATTTATGTCGATATAAATACTTTTAAAAGATTTATGGAGCTTAAATTGAACTACGGAGAGGGTCTTATATGGGAGTTTCGAATAATTATGGACCGACGATTATAAAATTAGGTGTCATCATTTCTGTATATAAGAAACTTAATTGAGTCAAATTTTATTTGGATACCAGCATTTTTAAGAAATTTATGATCGTTAAAGTGAATTGCGGATGTGGGCCTTATATGGGAGCTACGACCAATTATGGACCGATCATAATAAAATTGTACCGTATTATTTGTCTATATATGAAATATATTTGGGTTCAATATTATATGTATACCAACATTTTTGAGAGAGTTGTGCTCTTTTAAGTGATTTTCGGAAGTGGGCCTTATATGGAAGCTACGACTAATTATGGACCGATAATAATAAAATTGTATCGCATTATTTATATATATATATGAAATATAATTTAATTAAATATTATTTGGATAACAACATGTTTGAGCGAGTTATGCTCTTTAAAGTGATTTGCGGAAGTGGGCCTTATATGGGAGCTACGAGTAATTATTGCCCGATCTGCATAAAATTTGTAGATGTGATTTAGCTTCATTTACTACTTATTTGTGGTGAAACTTGTTTGGATACTTGCCTAATTCAAACATTTATGATCGTTAAACTCCTATTTCGGGAGGACATTTGTATGGGGCCAGGTGAAATAATGCACCCATTTCCACCAGTTGCAATCCCATCCATCATTTGGTCGAAAAAATATCACGTACCAAATTTTATTGAAATATATTTAAAATTGCGACCTGTAGTCGGCGCACAAGCTTTACGTGGACAGTCAGCCAAACGGACGGACGGACATCGTTAAATCGACTCAGAAAGTGATTCTGACTCAGAAAGTGATTCTGAGTCCATCGGTATACTTTAAGGTGGATGTGGGACCAATATTTCTGGGCGTTACAAATATCAGCACAAATCCAATATACCCTCCCCACTATGGTGGTGTAGGGTATAATTAAGTTTGTTTGTTTACTTACCTGACCTATGACTATTATTAGCTAAAATTGTTAAAAAAAAAAAAAACTCAAGTATTTGTATAATTTTATGCATTTTTCCATTTAATTTCTTTTACATTTATTGATTTTATTTAATTGAGATTTTTGTTTCATAATTTTAATTAATAATAATTTTTCTTTTCTTCTGGTGAATAGTTTCAGTTTGTTTTTCTTTGTAGGTTTTTCTTATCGTTCTATTTAAAATAGGTTTTTCTTTCACATTTAGTCATTATTTTTTGTTAATAATTTTTAGTTGTTTTTTGTTGTTGTTTTAATTAATCAAATAATCTGTTAGTTTTAGTTTTATTTTAAATACATGTAGTTATTTTTGTTTGTGTTTTGTCTTGTCATATAATTCTGTTTTAATTGAATTTACTTTTAATAAATTCTGAAATATTATGTTTTGTTATATTTCAATGTCTTATCAATAAACATAACAGTTACATATTATCAGTATTGTTAAAATAAAAGAGGATTTTTATACCGGTTTTTTTCTTTCTTTTAAATAAATAAATTAAAATTTTTATTTATATATGATTATTTGTAAGCTCAGTTGTCAGTTAATATGGGAAATATGGAAAATATGTGGAAATGAAATGTTTTTTTTTTTTATTAGTTTGTATAATTGTTACAAAAAGCATTGAGTTATATACATATGTATGTATGTTTGTATATTGAAAACTAAATCAGGAAGATTATTTTGTAACTCGTTTCGGAAAGAAAATCGTTCGAATTTGTATACTTTCGAAAACGTTTGCTTACGAATTGAAATACACAGTAAAACTTTTGCTCTATTGCAACTTTTGCAGCAACTTATTCTAATTTTCTTGAAATTCAATTTTAATTTCTTTTCTGCTTGGACCAGTACTCAGGGGACGACTTCTACTCATGCAATGCATTGTGTGTTGGAACTAGAAAAATAGGTTATGGGAGGGAGAATAGAGGGAGTAGTGTTTGTGAACATTTAATTTGAATTTTCTTATATTGCCTGCTGGTAGTTTATTTCACATATGGACAGTACGGCTAAAGAACGAATTTTCCCTGTAATATGTTGTGCGATCCACTGTCCATTCGACCACAAATGGATGGTCCCTGACTGCAGAACGAGTATTACGAGTGAAAAACTACGTGTTTCGGGAACAAGTTCTATAATTTCAGCAGAACACATTCCATTATAGTATCGATAGAACAGTGAAACACAACCCATATTGCGACGATGCTCCAATGAATCAATAGAGTTGAATACCCTATTGTCACTTCTTGGCTCTCTCCTGTACGCGGTCGAGTAAGCAGCGGTCCATACATGAGAGTTGTATTTCATTTTCGGTGGAATATAGGTGGTGTAAATAGTTTGGAGATCAGATGGAGTGAAGTATTTTCTACACCGGCACTTGAGCGCTTCTTTTGACACTTGAAAAATGTGTTTGGTCCAGTGGACATCAGGCTGGATTCTCATGTCTAGAACGTCAAGATCGTTTGATTCCTTAAAATCTACACCGCCCATAAAAACAGATGAAGCAACATGATCTGTTGTGCGTTTGTGCGTTAATAAACAACACTGAGTCTTACATGCTTTAAAATCGACTCGGTTGGCACAACCCCATTCTGAGATTGTCTTAAGATCTTGGCTAAGCGTCTTATTTCCCCAATCTCCAAAGTGTTTGGTCTATGGTTAAATGAGTATGAATGGCAAATGTTGTTATCATCTGTAAAATATTATTAGTTTACAGTGGTGCTGATTTAGAATTTCTGGGAATTAAATATGGAATTTCTAAAAGGCAGCTGCCATTTATTTATATATTATTTTACATGAGCTTAGCTTAGGAGCAATCAAGTTTAAGTTTTGCAGATGATTACCACAAACCCTCCAAAGTCTAAGCTGTGGGGGCTCAAAGTAGAGGGGGCTGCTTTGGCATGTAGTTTGTTTAAATGCTTTAAAATTGTATGTGGAAATTAATCTGGCATTTCTCAAATGCTGATTCAATCAAAATAAAATTTTACACAGGCATAGATTAGGAGTATTCAATTTAAAAAAAGGCGCAACTGTGGGGGTCTTAAAATAGGGCACCATTGATATATTATTTGTTTAAACTCATCCAATTTAATTTCTTTCAATTTCTAAGCTTTACAAGTTCTCAGCTAAATCTTAAAAAAAAACATGCTTGCGTGTGCTATTTATCTCTTGTGGTTTTTCAGTTATAGATATGTATTTGAAAAAACCTGTACGATTTTTTCCCAATATCAGGCCAAATTTTTTATG
Organism: Bellardia bayeri; assembly: GCA_950370525.1. NCBI lineage: Eukaryota > Metazoa > Arthropoda > Insecta > Diptera > Calliphoridae > Bellardia > Bellardia bayeri. The sequence goes on from OX493267.1 coordinate 76,988,771, forward strand.
GATTTTTCTCTAATTTATATTTAAACGATAAACAGAAAACAGAAAATATTTCAAATTAATAACTTTGCTAGAGTCAAAAAGAAATAGAAATGATTTTCAATTGGAAAGTTTAAAAAATATTAGATTTTTGAATTTTTTTTTTGAGAAAAAATGTGTCTTTAATCCTTTTTGTTGATTATTAGTATTTCAGAATAGACAATAAATTTATATTTTTCTGAAAGGTGTCTTTACACAGATCAATTTTTTTTAACAAAATTTCAACTTTGGGCCACAGTGCTAAAATTCCAAAGCTGGAATTACAAAAAAAAAAAAAAAAAAAAAAAACAGTTTTGGAACCTTTATGTATTCCTTATTTTTATTAGTCTCGAAAGCAATGTGGACTTTAAGGGCAAGTATGTGAAAAAATCGCCATTCTTTCTTTTAGAGACGTTAATGTATTTTTATTTATGCTTTGGGTAGTGTACTAGACCTGCAAGAAAAATGGACTTTATGGGCAACAACAACACTTTTTTTTTGGAATTTTCTTGAATTTTTTTGCGAATTGCGGGATTTTCGCCTGTGTAATTTTGTTGCATTTTATTATTTAGAAAGAGAACGTAAATTAATGTTGAATATTTAGAAATATTGGGATTAATTTCACCAATTTGACAATTTGTTTTGATACAGTAATTTCCGATAGCTAAATTTTTGGAAAAAAAAAATGCTAGAAATGGCTTTTTCAATTGATTTGACAAATATCGATTCTGTCCCGCAAGTACTGATTTATAATTATATTTATTTAATATATTTGCAAGTAGTTCTGCCACACCGTGGAAACATTCATTACCAAGTAATTAGTTAAGTAATAAGGGATGCCCCGATAGACTAGGCAATAGAGTGCTGGACTATCAGTCAGAGGGTTGCGGGTTCCATTTCTGCTAAAGACTCTGGGTGTTTTCTTCAGATAAGCGAAAAAGCTTTGCAGTTAGTGTTTGCTAATCATATTAAAAAAATAATAATGTTAATATCGCTACTTACACAATAGCATGTTAAAACATTGTTTTAATAATATGATGTCTTTGGAGGCAAGAAATTAACACAACTAGTTACAAGTAATGTGTTTAATAACCAATTGCTTGTAAAAACTTACCTAAGAAGCCGCTAATAATAAAAACAGAATGTGCTCATGTAAATAACTTATAAATCACATAATAAATAAGTAATTACTTTACTACTTGTAACTAATGCATACGGTAAGCAGCAGTCATGTAAAGGTATGATATTAAGTAATGGCAATACATGAATAAGTAATTTCTGGGTACTTAGCAATACGAGTAAATAGTTGTCTTTTTTTTTCTTTTGAAAACTAATTTCAAGAAATATTAAAAGTTTTTCTACATAAAGCTGCCTCTGATTCTTATAACTCCAATATTTTTTCAACATATTTTGAAAAATGTCAACAGTTTTTAGTTTCCGGTTTTTATAGTTTTTTTTTTTTATTAAAAATCTTTAGCTTTTAAATTGTTTTCTTTTTAATATTTAGTGTAAATTTGTATTTGTATTTGAGTTTAGTTTTTGATAACTTTGTTTGCCATTTATTTGGTTTGGTTTGGTTTTTGGTTCTTTAGGAGGGCTTAATGTTGCTGCACTATTGTGTTAAAAATATTTTAAAATGAATTTCAGCATATAAATAACAAAATAAATTTGTTTAATACAAAAACTGCTTCATTTTGATTTCATCTGCCTTAAGCTTTTTATTGTTTTTGTTTTTGATTTGTATAAATAGTGTTTTGTATCAAAATAAAAGTATTTAGAAAATTTTTTAAAAAAATATAAATAGTTTTTTTTCGGCTTTTGTATTGGTTGATTGTTTTTCATGTAGTTAATTGTATAATTTTTAGTTATTGTAAACATTTGTTTATAAATAAAGAATTTAAAAAGTTAAAATTTTCTGTTTTGGATTGAAGAAATTTCTGAGGTTTTTAAAATACTTTTTAAAAATATTGTAGCAATTGTAATTTTTGTAATTGACTTATGGATTTTTTATATTGTCAAGACAGTAATTATGTAATGTAATTAATTTATAAACCAAGAAAGTTGCAGAGCATGAAAGTTGTTTTTAAAAATGTTTGAATAATCTTTATTTTCTATGATGAGAGAAGAAAAATTTAAAAACTATCAATAATATGCCCGTCAAACTGCTTATGTACTCGGTTATTTCGGTGAACTTTCCACACCTTGATGTTACCGCTTGCCGCATAGAAAATGGCAACACTGGATGGAGTTTATACATTTAAACTTGCAGATGAATAGAGACGTTAGCTGGTGCCCGGGGACTTGTCTTCAACTGGTATACAGTGGTTTAGAGACGTTTTAGTTTGGAAATAATACGATATCTCAGGAGCTATTACAACGAGATTTCATGTGCTTGAGGCTGAGGTGTGTTTTCTTTTTTTTTTTTTTTTTTTTTTTTTGAGGAGTCGATTTAAAGTTTTTTTTGCGTCATAAAGGAAAAGAGCCAATGAGCCCCTCAAAGTTCGTCACCGCGGTTCTCACATTTAAAAAAAAATCGCCAAAAATCCATTTTTGATCTAAATGACCTGATATACGATATACGAATAATGTGAAGGTTATCTATTTTATTTGTGAAGGTTATCTATTTTAGTTGAAGTTGAAGAGGTTTATTTTTTTAAATTTTGCTCGATCTTTTTAAGGGTTTTTAAATGTAGCGGGCCTACGGAGGGTCGAACATTTTTCTAAATTATCAGCTGTGTTTGCCTAGAATTTGTAAATAAAATAAAGAAAACTTTTAACCAGTACAAACCTATAAAAGTTACACACATCCAATGTGTGTTCACAATGGACCGTATTGGTCTCTGGGTGATGGTGTGGGGACGACCTGACACCGGCCTTCTAATCTACACACATCCAAGAATGGCACATGTAAAAAGGTCCATATTTTTCCAAAAAAAAGTATTTATTTTTTTTAAAGAAACATTTTTTCTCGAGACTATCAGACCAATCATGAATAAAAACTCCGCGGGAATAGGAATTTGAATAGGAAAAATGGGTAAAGGGAAAACACTCCCACGGAATTTGTATTCATGATTGGGCTGTATATATAAGTTTTATATGATTCTGAAAGAAAACTTAATGCATAAGCGTTTAAAATAAAACTTTATTCATTTGCTATCCAAACCTATCCCTATCCAAACTTGGCCAGTTTAAAAAATTCTAAAATTTCAAAGCACCAATCTTTTAATAAGTTCCATATTTGTAAAGCTCTATATGTTGTTAAAATACACAGAAAGTTGGTTTTACTGTCACTCTGTTAATAACATTACAGTGGACACATTTATAAAACAACTACTCTTTCCCGTTTTACGAATTTTAGTATTTGAAAGTAAAACAAGTAAGAAAGTATAGTCGGTCAATTTTTCAGAAATGGGCGTAATATGGGAGATATTACCTATTATGGACCGAGCATCCAAAAATTTAGTGCCATGATTTCCGTGAATATAAATATTATGTATGATAAAATTTGCATAATTCAAACATTTAAGATCGTTAAACCTCTATTTCGGAAGGGCATTTGTATGGAGGCCAGGTGAAATAATGCACCCATTTCCACCAGTTTCAATCCCATCCATCCTTGGGTCGAAAAAATATCACGTACCAAATTTTATTGAAATATATTTAAAATTGCAACCTGTAGTCGGCGCACAAGCTTTACATGGACAGCCAGCCAGACGGACGGACGGACATCGTTAAATCGACTCAGGTAGTGATTCTGAGTCGTTCGGTATTTATGTTAGTTTAAAATGTAGATATGAAATTTGGAGTCCTTAAAGTCAATTATTATAGTTATTGATGAGGTGTCTTCGGGATACGCGGGAAGAAGACTGTTAAATGGCTGATCTCTAGCAGCTGTTGCTGAAACAATAGAGCCATTGAAAGTGGTAATGGCAATTGGCTTAGTACTTGAGAATCGTATTAGATGGAAAACACTCTGCAACATGGATGTTCGATGGCCGGCTGTCGCACGGAGTCAATGGTGCAGTCTGGTTAGGGGCTGCAAACGAGGTTAACTTAACTGGGCCGAGGGCAATAGTGGTCGGTCAACAGCATGCTGGGCTAGTAGCTGCAGTGTAACTTCGTTTCAATAATTGTCCTAAGTTATGCTAATTTACTAAACTAAACGGTTTGTTTAGATAAGTTAGCTCAAATACAAAGTGCTTATACATTGATAGGGCTGTCACTGTACGAAAAGTTGCAAATTGTATGTCTTGCCAGACAACAAATTGTACATGCAGAGACAAAATATATTTGTACATGTTTACCACAACTGTTTGAACATTTTAAACAGTTTTTTTTTTAATATTATGATCACCGTAATTATTTATATGATTTCTGCAACCATGATATGATAAAGTTACCATTACAAAAGGACCACCGAATGGACCTAAGTGAGCTGTACTAATTATGCTGACCTACCACTCATATGATTATAGCATTCATATACATATATGATTATAGCATTCATGTAATGTTTATGGTGATCAGTTTTATGATGAATGATTTTACCATATTATGTTGTTCTCTATCATAATCAAAGGCAACAAGTTACATGATTGCAGCACATGTGCAACAAATATTTACATAGTTACTACAATCATATATCTGACTATAGTAATCATCTGAATCGTAACTTAACCACATTATGGTTCTTGCAATCATATATATATATAATTACATTGACCATAACATTATTGAAAAACTTGTAAAAATTTTGAAATTTTTGTGGTAAACATGTACAACTATATTTTTTTTCTGTGTGTATGTTCCTTGACATTAGTCAACCCGGTGTTAAGAACATTGTGTGGCCATTTCCTTACGGACGACACCGCTCGCTAAACCCTTCTTGGACTTCTGCCAAAACACTGCTGATTTCATGGTGAATGACTTTAATGGTCATACATCCATACTGTTGTATTATTTTCTAGCACTGAGAAATTTATCTGGTTAAAGTTTCAAATAATTAATATTATATATGTATGTATGTAGCTATTAAAACATGACAAATTTTAACCACAATCTCTTCAATCCAAATTAAGCAACAAAAATTTGTTATAAGAATAATAATTTGTAATAATTTCCATATTAAAACATAGAATATTTTATGACAATTGGTTGGTTTGGTTTTTCTTTGTTTATTGTTAATAGTTATTTTACAATTAATAAAAATTTGTCTAATGTTTGTTTAATGAATACATTTATTATTAATTAATTTATAGTTTTCTTGATTTTGTTACAAATACACATATTTTTTTAATTTACATACAATTTAATAATGTGGGGGCATTTATGTTTGTTCTCATATTTTTGTGTCAGAGTGTAGGTATAAAAAAGTTGAATGACTTAAAAATAAAATTTTTTTTGTTTTCTTTTAATATATAGACTAGAGTTATGTTTAGTATAGTATAAAGTCGTTAGAGAATACCACTGTTTGGTGGTATTTTTTATATGTTATATATATATATATACGTATATATAGTACAAAATTTACAATGTGTAAAAGTTACAGTTTAAGTTATTATACAGTAGGCAACACCGAAAAACAAATTTAATTGAAAATATTTAAACAAATTTATTTGCTTAAGGTATTAAACTGTGACTGGCTTTAAATCGGATTTTATTGTTTAGAAAAGGATTTTATTGTTTAGAATTGTTTATTTTTATAAAAATAATTCACTGTAAAATGGAAATTAAATTTAAATTAAAGGAAATTTAAGATTTTAAAGGCAAATTACGGACTTTCATTATTAAATAAAAAACTTTCATTTTAATTCATGTGAAATTGTATTTCCTACACAGTGGGGAGCACAAATGAGTGCATGAGTACTTTGGGCACTTATTATTGCATAAAAATAAAAACAATAAATTAATTGTTAAATAAATAAATGTTTTTTCAAAACTACAAGTATCAAGTTCCAGGAAAAAATACAAACCAACCCGCTTGTATGTGGAAACCAAGTCCCTGGATATTTGCGATTAATAAATACCGAAAATTAGTATGTATATGTGTAAAAGATCCAGGAAAGTATATTTGTTTTATCAGCTTTTTTAACTTGCACATTCTTCATAATTTTTAATAAGAGAAAGTAAAGAGATATCTCCTCTTTCCGCAGACAGATTTCACATTAAATCACTAATAAGCATTTTCGCTTTCTTGTCGAAGTCGAGACAACACAACATTTTAGTGTTGTGAACGATAATCGGGCCCTTATTTTAATATGAAATAAAAATTCAGAAATCCCGATTTTTTTTTCTTAATGCTAAATACCGTAATTTACAAAACCAGTCCCGTTTGACATCACTACAACTCTCTCTTCTCGAATTGAGGTTCGGAATTTTTGCTGGCCACTTCATCAGCTTCTGCTCGCTAAGCCATTCTTTCACGATTGTGGAAGTGTGCTTGGATCAGCTTCTAACTGAAGAGAACAAAAGCTGGAAAATAATTTCGATAGCAATATTGTTTACTGTCGGATTGAAGTGATTAAATTTGGATGCGTCTGACACAGATTTTCTGTGCTATCTAGCAAATTTTAAACGTGCCTTAACCGTTTTTATAGACAATGTAAGTTTTAATATTTTCTACTGAGATGTCACCAATATCGCGATAGTCTAGTCTTGCTGTCCATCGACTGACGGGTTTGTCTTCTGCTAGCTGAACCTGGTGTACTGGGCTACTCCCCTTTAAGGTAAAGCCGTTAATAAACGTAGTAAAAAAAGTAGGTGCAGAAGTGTGCATGGTCGCAAAATATTATCATGTAATAAATATTCCTGAGTCAAGGCTGCACGCTGTGAAAATTTAAGATCGGTTAACAGATCCAACCTACAATATATCGTTAACAAAGGGGCGGGCTACGCCCACTTTTGTCTTGGTACATATTTCTATTCATGCCAATATCATATATAGCAAATACTAACGCCGTTGGTAAAAAAAAATGTCCAAGATATGACGATTTTGGGCTTATGGGCGAGGCCACGCCCCTTTCTCCACTCACAACATTATATAGTTAACAATTTATTATTTCGTAAGAATATCCTATGTGAAAATTTAATGACGATTGGTCCAGTAGTTAAGACTAACTATATTACAATTTTTAATTTTCCTTAAAAGGGGCGTGGTCCCACCCACTTTTCTTCTGGTACGTTTCTACATCTTGCGATGTAAAACATTTGCATATTTTCGTTTGTGCGAATGCGTTCGCATTCATTATCAGCTTTTTGTGACATCTGATTCGTGGTTTTGGAACAAGAGAACGCCTTTTGTGGACTCTTATGACCACTGATTGACTTACATTAAGCTGTTTAGCGTACTGTTTACCCGTGTAGAATAACTACTTTTTGCCATTGCTGGAATATTTTTCTCAATGGCTGTTGACAGTATTATAGAATTAAAAATTAAGACACAAAAATTTCAGTAAAAGAAAAAATAACAAAAATTTGTATCAATTTATTGCTTAAAACTTTTTCCAAAATTCGATTACATATTATTATATGCAACAACAAATGAAACAATTATTAATTAAAAAACAAAAAAAAAAATCATTTTAAAGCTTGATGGTAAACAATGTTTTTTGTTCTTCTATTGGGGCAGAAAATGAATAGTCCTGACGGTGTGCCGACTCTCGAGCACGCAACATACAATTGACAGTGGGAAAAACATTGCAATTCTAGATTTAACCCACACACTTTTAAAGCTTATCCCTGACATTTATATATCGTCATAGCGAATGCAAGGCGAACTGGAAATTGGACGCGTTTAAAATTAAATTGTAGATCACTTGGTTTTATAGGTATCCTGGGGATAAGCACTTCTTCACCTTTAAACTTTCCTATAATTATCTTTGCTTTAATAGTGTTTGGTATCAGCGTTTTAACAACTAATCTAATTTTTCGATATTATCAAACACGACTTAGTTATAGCACAAAGCAGATACATATATCACTCATTAGGAACTTTTCAAAGTTTAGGCGTAGGTTAAGTAAAACAATTGAGTAGTGAAAAGGAGGCTTTGGAGTCAGTTCTTCAAGTTTCTTCAAAAAATGTCTCTTATTAAGAAAACTTGGAAGTGAAATGGAGGCAATATATTAAAAACTTAAAAAATCCGAGTTTAACCCGGATTTAGAAATCATCTCCTGAGAATTTCGAATCGAATAAAAAAAAAATCAGCCAAATCGCTCCAGCCGTTCTCACGTGATGCCATTGCATACATGGACCGTTTCATTTTTATATATATAGATAATTTAATTTGTGCGGGATAATTTGCAAAAAGTGTTTACCACATGCAATTAAATTAATATCACACTAATGTTTTTTTCTTTAAAGTCATAAACAAGGCAAACACATACAAATCTAACAGCAAACTTGTGCAAATATTTCAACAGACACACTTGTGCAAAATTAAGTATTTTTTTTTTTGTTATTGCTAATTGTTTATTAAACGAAAATTAATATTTTCCGTTTGGTAGTTTTGGTAAATTATTTTGTTTAGCATTAAATCTAAAAAAATGGCGAAAAACATTTTCCAAATTTCTTTTTGGTTATATTTTTATGCAAATAAAAAGTGCACAATCCACTTAAGACATGAGAGATATTTGTGCTCTCCACTGTAGAATGCCTTTATTTGCCGGTAGTTATAGTTTGAGGTGGGTAAGTTTTAGTTATTTTGTTTTTTGTAATTTATATATAAATTTTAATGTATTTTATAATATTGTTTAAGTAGTTAGTTTTGTAGGTGCTATTTTGTTAAATATTTTGTATACAATAAATTGGTGCGGGTATTTTAAATAAATATACTTATTATTTGTTATAATTAAGGGATTTTCTGTAATACCATTTTCATATTTTTTTTTGCTTTAAGTTGGTAAATAAATTTAGAAATCAATAAGCTCGGGATAGTAGTAGATAGCACAGATTAGTTTTATAGTTTTAATTTGTTGTTAGTTTTTTGTTTGTTTGTTTGTTTAGTATATATACTTTTGTATATTTTTAATATTAATAATAATAATTAATAATTATAATTTGTTTTTGTTTAAATCTTGTTTTGAATTGACAACAATCACTGAACATTTAATTTGTATTGTTTATTTTTTTACATAAATATATTTTTATCTGTTTGTCTTTTTAACAAAATAGCATTAATTGTTAGGAAAACATTAAAGCAAATTTTTAACGTACATATTATGTTGAAATTAAAAAAATTTTTTGAGATGTTGGAACTTCAATGCTATTTTGCTGTACACTGATGTAGAAGTTTTTTTTTTTTTTTTTTTGTGTTAAGAAACGAAAAACTTGTAAGGAGGACCCTACTTTTTTTTACACGTTGGTCTAACTAAATTGGTCTTATGAAACCATTTTTATTTATAATTGACAAAACCGATGATAGTTAGTGATGAGAGAATAGAGAGTAAAGAAAATTATTACTTGCAGCATTTAATTATAAGCAACATTTGATAACTTACATCATTTCATATTTAGGTTTTTGGAGAGTCTAAATTTCACCATGTTTCTATAATTTCTATAAAATTAATGTCTGCCTCTAACATAAAAATTTTGTAATTTTTTTTTTTTTTTTTGAAAAATTTCAAAGAGTCCGTAACGGTTTCTTGCAACACTTCATATTAAACTGCTGCGCTTAAAATTAGCGTCCTTTACTGTCTGTATAAAATGTATATGTTTAAGCTTCACTTAACATTTGTGTGTGTGTTTTGATAAGCATCATAAGGTTAACCGTCTAATTCACACATCTCTGGTAATGCAGAGTGTATACAGTTTATTTTTTTTTTACTCCATAGATGTTAGTTTAATGCAGCATAAATTGGCATGAATGAAAATTTTTTCAGATTAAACACAATTACAATTTAAGTGAGTGACTGTAATCATAATCAAATGTCATTTGGGTGTACAACTGAAAATTGAGAGTGTTTTTTAAATGTTTAGCTTTTATTTTGAAACATTTGTAAAATAAATGTAAATTCATTCAAGTATTTCCCATGATTAGCTATGACCTTTCAAAGCTCTCTAGCAACATATGGATTGCTCATCAAAACGAATCAAGCCAATTTCGGATACCCAGTTCAATCAAAACAAATAGTAGTCAGACGAGACAAGGTCGGCCTACAACAGGTTTATGCAACTTGTGACCGAGCGTTGTCTTGACGTAATATTACGCTTTCGTGTCTGGGAGTTTTTCGATCATTTCAGGAGTTCAGCAAATTAAGAATAGTAGGAACCTTTTGATGCAACTAAATACATATAAGAGGTCTGATCAAAAAATAACCGTTATTTTAAATTTTTCAAAAATTATTTATTTATTCATCAATAACTATCTTGTCCCCTTCAAAGTAATCCCCCTTCAATCTTAGAAACACTTCTGAAACGCGCTTTTTGGTATCGCCAACAGCTCCTGTTTAAATTTTTCTTTTATCTCCTCAATCGTAGCAAAACGCTTTCCTTTCATCGGTGTCTTCAGTTTTGGAAAGAGGAATAAGTCACCGGAGGCCAAGTCCGGTGAATACGGCGTTTGAGACATGACAACGGTTTTGTATTGGCCAAAAATTCACGCACAAGCATTGATGTGTGAGCTAATGCGTTGTCATGTTACAAAATCCATTATTGGTTTTTCCACAATTCTGTACATTTCTGACGAATTGCTTCGCGCAAACTGCGCATAACTTCAAGGTAGTATTCCTTATTGACCGTACCACCTTGTGGCAAGAATTTATAATGCACCACTCCATTGCAGTCGAACGATAAATAAGAAACGTAAGCTTTTAAAGCTTTTCTTAAACAAAAATTATTTAAAATGAAAATATGAAAATATATGATAATTTGTGTCACTTCGATTAGTGGACTAGTTAGTTTTGGTCTCTTATTGAGAGTGACGCTGAAACTGAGACTGAAAAGAAGCAGTACAAGTACAAGTAGGCTACGCAACTGATAACCCGGAATAGGAAGGATATATCAAGGTTGCTGGCAGTATTAACGGGAGACTGGACGTTAGGCAAGCACGCAAATCGTCTGGGACTCCCTTTTAACGACCATTTTCGTAGTTGTAAGGATAGGGAAAAAGAGGAGACACGACTTTCTGTACACATATTAGCTACAGTATGTTGTATACGACATTAAATCTGACGAGTGGTGTGGTCTTTTAAAACGGGGTCCCTTCGACTCTACTTAAGTGTTCGCACGTAGTGAACTACCACGTAAACCAACCAAGCAACAAGGAGACTACAGGTAGCTTTAAAATACATTTATGTACAGTGAGAAGCAAAACTGTCCGGATGTTTTGCATTAAGAAAGTAAGGTAATGAAAATAATACAAATATAAGTATATTATCATATACATATATGTATTTTTTTATTTAACAGAATCTTATTCTAAATTATAAAGCACAAAAACTTACATAAATTGCTTCAAAAAGATAAAAAAAAATTAACAAAAAACTAAGAATCCACTATTCGGACATTTTTGCACAGTACAAAAAAAAAAACATTCACCCCTATCGTGAATAAAAATTCCACATGAAATTTGTTCCCTTTTATTTTTTTAACATTGAATTTTAATAGGAAAATGTGAAAAGGGAACAAATTTTATGTGGAATTTTTATTCACGATAGGGGTGATTATCACGATATTGCTCTGTTAAAATGTAACGACATTTGACCCGTTTCTTTTTTTTTTTTTGTTTCTTGCGATCTCGTTATCAAGCTTTTATTGCTGTATTTGTGCATTATTGTTTGACCTGTGAAGTGATTAACTTGATATTTAAATAAAAATTAAAAGATTTTTAAAAATGAGAAAAAGGCCATTTGAAATTGCAAACAATATAATAAATTGGTTGCAAAATAATTATTCATGCCGTAAAATTGCTGAAAAATTTAATTTAAGTTAAATTTAAGGTAAATGATATAAAAAAAACGGAGTAATGTAGCTTGAAATAAAAACCAAGGGGGTCGACCAAGACTGCTTTCTGATGGTGATGCCCGGCAGATTGAATAATAAGGACATCAAGATCTGTGAAAAATGTTGCAAAAAGTATAGCTAAGGATGTCACGTCCTGGACGCTTAGAAGCGCATTAAATAGAATTGGTTTAGTAGCCAGCGTGAGAAAAAGAAAAAAACAGCATTTTCTAAAAGAAATGTGAAAAAACTGCTTCATTTCTGTAATACACACAAAAATTGAACAGTAGATGACTGGAAACGGGTTATTTGGAACGACGATATCAGTCTGATGGAAAATAATACTATTGGCATAGGCCGCATGAGCACAGAAAAAAAATCATGTTTTTTTTCAATTAAACCTTTAATTGATTTTCAAATAATTTTCAATTCAAATTTTAATTGATTCAATTACTTTTTCTGATATTTTCAATTAAATCTCACATTTTTTTTTAATTGATACTATCATTTTGTTTACTGGTCCGATTTCAATTAAATTTTTAATTGATTCCACAAATATTTTAATTGAAACTCATGTTTATTTTTTTCTGTGAGCACATCCAAAAGCACCTTCTTTAATGCAAAACATCCGAACAGTTTTGCTTCCCACTGTATATGACATATTGGAAATAAATTTATACCTTCGTCAATATGGATATTCGACTATTGCAGAAATAAAGACTTTAGAACCGATGAAAATTATGTCTTTTTTCGTACATTTATTGTAAGTATGCTGGAAATTTAGAGGCAAACTAACAAAAATTTGTAAGGCAAAAAATCCCGCTTTACTTTTCTACATCACTGTACAGTATAAATGAGACTTTGTTTTAAGGGTAGTCTTAAGTTATTTTCAAACAAATACATATAATTCTTTATTTGTAATAATAATTTTTTTTTAATTGAATTTATAAATATTTCGTTTTATTTGTTTTGTATTGAGTTTTAGAATAAAACTTATTTATTTTTGTTTTGTTGGTAATTCAGCATTTTTAAAAGTTCTTTGTTTATTTGTTTGTTAGTGTATTTAATTCAGTTTTAAATAGTATTTGTTAGTTTGTTAATTAAATCCGTTGGTATATTTTTGTTATGTTGTAATGTTGTTGTGGGCTTTGGCTTATTTCTATTACAAAAAAAGAAGCGTTTGAAAAAAAGTTTATCCAAAAGAGATTCCCTAAAAGTTGCATTTAATTGGTTAAGTTGTTTTTTTAGTTTTTCCATCAGTATTTCATCATTCAGCTTCTTGGTTTTCCTGCTTTTTTTCTGTCAATTTTTCTTTCTTTTTTTAATCATGTTAATTTCCAGTTTTGTTTGCTGAAAGCTTAACAAAGAGTTTGTTTCAAATAAGTTATTTATGTTAGTTTTTTTATTATTAAAAAAAATAAAGAATTTTTTAATAACCTTGGTTATCTATAAATTCTTTTTGTTTTTGCAACATATTTTTTTTCTCTAATTCCGTTTTTGCTAAATTTCTACTTTTTTTTGTTATATAATTTTTACGTTTTTATGCACCATTTTTAAATTCACTTTCATTTTAGTTTTTTTGTTTTATTAATTCTATACAAATTTCAATACATTTTTAGCTCAGTTTTTCTTTATAATTTTGAGTGATTTTTTTTGAAGTACAAATTTTCTAAATTCCATACATACAATTTGATTGTAGTTTCGTTTCTTAAACCTTCAAATTTCTTGCAAATTCAGCTGGTTGAATTGGGCGTTTTTATTAGCAGTTTATTCGATTATTCTGGCCTTTTGTTTTCTTACGAAATCCTGGGCTAGTTTGTCATTAACGCGCAATTCGAGAATTTGTAATATGGGATTGCCTGAAAAGAAAGTTTAAAATTTCAAATATCAATTAGGGCATTTCTTTAGTAAGGAATAAAGAAAGCATACAAGAAAAAAGCTATTCAGCAAAAAGCTTTTATATACCAAGATTTTAAAATTTCACAAAATAATGTTTGCCAAAGAAAGCTAAAAAAACACTTTAAGGTTTTTGCCAAAAAAGACTTTATTTTAGCAGAAAGCTTTTTGTCAAAAAGTTTTATTTCCAAAAAAGGTTTTTCAAAGCTTATTTGTAAAAGACTTCTTTCATGGATATTTAAGAAAAAAGTTTTTTTTATAAAAATAGGAAAACTTTTGTAAAAGCTTTTTTACAAACAAACCTTTATATTGCTTTTTTTGTGAAAGACTTCTTTAATGGATATATGAAAAAAAGTTTTTTTTATAAAAATAAAAAGCCAAAAAGCTTTTACAAAAAACATTTTATTTTTGTGAAAAAAATCCAGCAAAGATTTGTTTACCAAAAAATGGTTACCAAGAACTTAGAAAACTTTTTTAACACCGAAAAGAAAAGCTTCTTTTTTTTTGTAAACTCATTTGCTTTTAGAGATAGATTTCTCCACGATTCTTCTTACCAAAAAAGCTTTATATTGCTAAACAAGCTTTTTTGCCAAAAAAAAAAACTTTTACAAAAAAGATTTAATTTTTGTGAAAAAAATCCAGCATAGATTTGTTTACCAAAAAATGGTTACCAAGAACCAAGAAAGCTTTTTTAACACCTAAAAGAAAGCTTCTTTTTTTTGTAAAGTCATTTGCTTCTAGAGACAGATTTCTCCACGATTCTTCTTACCAAAAAAGCTTTATATTGCTAAACAAGCTTTTTTGCCAAAAAAAAAAAAACTTTTACAAAAAAGATTTAATTTAAAAATTTAAAAAATTTTTACAAAAAAGATTTAATTTTTGTGAAAAAAATCCAGCATAGATTTGTTTACCAAAAAATGGTTACCAAGAACCAAGAAAGCTTTTTTAACACCTAAAAGAAAGCTTCTTTTTTTTGTAAAGTCATTTGCTTCTAGAGACAGATTTTTCCACGATTCTTCTTACCAAAAAAGCTTTATATTGCTAAACAAGCTTTTTTGCCAAAAAAAAAAAACTTTTACAAAAAAGATTTAATTTAAAAATTTAAAAAACTTATACAAAAAAGATTTAATTTTTGTGAAAAAAATCCAGCAAAGATTTGTTTACCAAAAAATGGTTACCAAGAACTAAGAAAGCTTTTTTAACACCGAAAAGAAAAGCTTCTTTTTTTTTGTAAAATCATTTGCTTTTAGAGATAGATTTCTCCACGATTCTTCTTACCAAAAAAGCTTTATATTGCTAAACAAGCTTTTTTGCCAAAAAAAAAACTTTTACAAAAAAGATTTAATTTAAAAATTTAAAAAACTTTTACAAAAAAGATTTAATTTTTGTGAAAAAAATCCAGCATAGATTTGTTTACCAAAAAATGGTTACCAAGAACCAAGAAAGCTTTTTTAACATCGAAAAGAAAAGCTTCTTTTTTTTGTAAAATCATTTGCTTCAAAAGATAGATTTCTCCATGATACTTCAAAAATTAAACTAGCAACACAAATATACTGGAAACCTTTTGCGATTATTTCTTTATAGTTTTTATTAATACAGACTCAGATCAGAAACAATAATTAATCAATTTTTTACATTTAAAGTAAATAACTAAAGCAATAATTATAGAAAAGCTCAAACCACTTTACTAATAATGATTGCTAAAATTAGTAATATATTTACAATATCTTAATCATTTTGTGGTTGATTTAATGCTGTTTCAATTAGAATGAAAACAATTACAGCATTTGAAACCTCAACGTTGAAGTGTAAAGAACAAAATCTTTGCAGTTATTAAACGTATAAAAAATCAAACCCACACAATGGCTGCAAAATATGAATTCTATACAGTTAAAGTTATCGATGCCGAATTTACAGTGCCCGTGTATTATCAGGATTTAAAACCTATCGGTACGGGAGCACAGGGTGTAGTTTGCTCAGCCTATGATACTTTACACGAACGCAGTGTGGCCATTAAAAAACTCTCCAGACCATTTCAAAATGTAATACAAGCCAAGCGGGCCTATCGTGAATTGAAATTATTAAAGATGGTCAATCATAAAAATATCATACGTTTGCTGGATGCTTTTACTACCGACGAGAGCCTCGAAGAGTTTCAAGATGTTTATCTGGTGACCGAACTAATGGAGGCTAATTTCAATAGCATTCTGCACATGGGTCTGGATCATGATAGATTATCATTTTTGATATATCAGATATTATGCGGCATAAGACACTTGCACTCGGCCGGCATAATACATCGTGACTTGAAACCCTCGAATATTGTGGTGAAATCGGATTGTACTCTGAAAATATTAGATTTTGGTTTGGCTCGCATGAATGCCGACGCTTCACATATGATGACCGCTTACGTGGTGACCCGTTACTATCGTGCTCCAGAGGTTATATTGGGCATGCGTTACAAGGAAAATGTAGACATTTGGTCTATAGGCTGCATATTTGGAGAGCTGTTGCGTGGCAGCATTCTATTTCGCGGCACAGATCATATCGATCAATGGAATAAAATAGTTCAACAACTGGGTACACCACCCAAATCCTTTCACGATAAGTTGTCTGCAAATGTTTGCAACTATTTGAAAACATTGCCCCGCTGTGAAGGTTATACGTTTGAGCGTCTGTTTCCGGATGCATTATTTGATAAGTATAACGAGCCCAGTGATGAAAATAATTGTAAGACTGATGAGGCACGTGATTTACTAAGTAGAATGTTAAAAATTGACCCAGATGAACGAATTTCGGTGGATGAAGCGCTTCAGCACAGTTACATTAGCGTTTGGTATGATAAAGATGAAGTTAATGCTCCGCCCCCAAAGATCAATGATCATGCTTTCAATGATGAGGAGCTTACAATAGAGGAATGGAAAAAATTGGTGTTTGATGAGGTAGTGGAGGGTGTTAGTCAAACGCAGGGTCAGTGATTATGTATTGTGTTTTGTTATTAAAATTCAAATTTGTATGCAAAAAAAAAATTTATTATAATTTTTATTATTAATATTGTTCGTAAAAATAATTATTAACAGCTGTTGAGTTGAAAGAAATATACAGTATGGTTTTGCACCTATCACTCTACTGGACAACTAGAACTGAACTCGAACTGAATTAAAACTGAACTAGAAATAAACACAGTACCAAAGTTTTGCTTGAATCTATCATATACATAAATGTCAGAGCTCATAGTTAGAGTTGTGCCCTGTCGTTCATTTCAGTGACCGGTGATTTTCGTTAATTTATCCAAGACTGATTCGTTCATTAAATTCGTTCACTTTGAACGAATGAATACAATCCTTATTGAATGTGATTTTCTTCTTGTCTTTTGATAAACAGCAGCTGAACGAAATTAATCCATACACTATTGAACGAAAACCGTTCAGTTAAATGACCGGCTTATTCCGTTCAAAGAAGAGATCCGTTCATTTTAACCCGTTCGTTCATGAACGACACAGCTCTACTCACGAGTTTGCAAGATATTTCAAATAAATTTAACAATTATCTGTTCTAATTTGTTAGCTTTTAAAATCTTAAGTGCTAGATGATACTTACATTTCTCCAGTTGTTGCATCAAAGGCAATTCAATTTGTTTCAGACCATGAAAATTCTCAACGCTGGAATTGTAATCAGCCACACCGGGAATACTGCCCAAAGCCAAGAAAGCTTCGCCACCAAAATCATTTGCTGTTATAACATCATGATCCATGACGGTAAAACACACCATAGCACCTTCAACCAGACACTGCTCCAGTGTTACAGAGAACTCGAAACATTCATCGAATATGGGATTTAGAGTTTTCTAAATAGTTTTGAAAAAAAAAAATGAAATAGTAACTACAATAAATGTGAATGAAAAATTATGATTTTTTCAAAATTTCTTTACAAAGAGTAAATTGAATGAATGAAAACTAGCCAGCAAACGAGCAGACAGAATGTTGAAAATACTCACGATATTAATTGATTTTTTTATATGAAATTCAATGGTTATTTTCAAAAAAAAAAAAATAAAAATTACCTTGTGCACATTAGTTTGCTGCTCCAAACAATGATTGAAAACCCGTCTCGGCAGCAACTCGACTATAACGAATGGATCACTGAAACCATTAGGATCCAAGGGCACAATATCCCTGCCATGCAATACTTCCACACACAACGAGTCGTGATTGAAATAGGCTCTTACGGTCAACGAACCATAGGGACCCGGTGAATTGGCCATTAGTTGTTCGCGCAAACGATTCATATAGAACATGTCTATTAGACGTGTCGTTTCGGTTTTATGGAATTGTAAACGTTGTTCCACCATCCAAAAATCGTCCGAATGCAAACATTCCAAAGACAAACCCTGGCCCTCGGCATGAAAGAAATCCACCAAAAGTTGAAGAGCTTCATATAAGCGTTTGTGAAAGTTGGAGGGTTTCTCAGCATCATCGCCCGTCTCCATTTGACTGGTCATTTCACCCAACACGGTTTTCCAAACAAAACGTAAGGCCCGATTAAAGTTCTTAGGCAACAGGGCACTATTCAAAGCACCCAAATGAGAGTTGAGATATTCCAAGAGGGGCACAGTGGCTTGATTGGCTGGTAGGGAATCGGGTGACCAGGCTAAATGAAAAACAGCCTTTTGCAAAGAAGTCTGCATTAGAGGAGCTAATTTGGAGAGTATGCGTTCGCAACGATTTTCCATGTGAGCTAAACTTGTTTCTAACAAATTGTCGGCTGCCTCTTCCAAAAGATTGTCATCGGAACGAAAGTCCGCTAGTGTAAATCGAACATATTCTAAATTATTGACCGTAACACACATGTCATCGGAACAACGGAATGGACCCTGTATTTCATAATAGCCACTGTCCGCCAGGGCGGTGTGTATCAAATCGCAATAATGCATGGCTGTCGCACACACCACATCGATTAGTTGTGACTCCAATATCACGCCCGTTTCCTCATCCGGCCAACTAATAATTTTCCAAAATTCCTTAATATTCATCAACGTCGAGGCCGTATCCACCGACGAAGAACTATAACGCACCACACGCTCTCCCTCACAGATGGCATCCAAACGTATGGCTGCTCTAATGCGCTGCAGGGCTTTTGCTTTGCTAATTATCATCCATCTCTCGAAGATGGGTATAAACCATTCGTGACAGCGTCCCAAAGCCAATGGCTTTTCGGGTGGCTGTGGCTGAGCGGAGAGGAATCGTTTCAATTGACAAAACTCTTGTAGCGCCAAAAATAATTCAAATGGATTGATATCCAACGAATCGGTATCACCCTCCAGTACTGTATAATGAGAGAGATTAACACGTACTCCGGGCACTTGACCCGTTTCCATGCGATTATAGATCTCATCACCAATCATGGCATCGAATTGTTTATAAACTATGCTAAAGTATTGTATACCATTTGTGCTGGAAGGAGATAAATATAGAGAGAGGAGAGTGAAAAGACAGAAGAATGATATGGTCAGTTTAAAGATTTGTATTCTTCAGCTAAATAAACATTTATATAAAAGTTCTTAATACAAACCATATAATAAAATCTATTTGTTTCTTTTACACTCTTATTTATTTGTGCTCTATTAAGATTATGTATATCAGCCTGTGCAAAAACCATTGAAACGACCTCGATTATTTAGTCATATAAACCACACAATTTGGTTTCTTTATTTGGTTGTTGGTTTGCTTCATTCCATGAACTAAAATGTCTTTTTGATTTATGTTAAAAATTTATTAACAAAGTTTATATTATTAAGAAAAATAACAATTTGAAATTTCTTTATTTGCTGCTGTTATTATGTTGATTTAAATAATTTCTCCCTAATCAAAGACCAAATAAATACAGTCCACATTGCACTAATATTGTGTATACTGAATTGAACTTCACTTTATTCCCTCCGTAGCTGTATTGTTAAAAAAAATATATTTATTGAAATTTTGTGTCTCTTAACGACAGTAGACAAAATTTCAAGGATTTATTACTGAGAAAAAATTTGCGACTAGACAGATGATAAGAGAGAATATACAAACAAAAATCAATATTGATAGTTATTGTCAATAAAAAGTTTTACACAAGCAGCTCCTTAAAGATAAATAGTCTAAATAGCAAAAAACACAACCAACTTACTTACTTACTTGCAGGGTTAATAAATATTTTTTTTTGTTTGGGGGCGGCGATGGGTTTGTAAAAAAAGTTTTGTTAACAAGAATTCATTATCCTGAGCATGATGTTAATACTATTACATGATTATAATGAAAATGTAATAAAAAAAAACACGTTTCGCAAAAATGTTCAAGGTTAAAATTTAATGACTTTTTAAGTTTATTAAAGTATGCAGGCTTTAATTGAAAATAAATGTTGGCAAACATGCCACAATTGTACTTTTTTTCATACATTTTAAACTCATTTGGTAGCTGTAATACAATTGCTACAATTTCAGAATATTGCTGCTTTAAAAATTCAGACAAAAAGAAAATAATAAACCTAAAGAAAAGTTGTTGTTTGAATTAACGAATAAAGGGAGCCTTTGAATTATTATTTTACATTAAATGATATTGAGGCTAAATCCAAAAATGAAAGCTTAGAGATTAGTTAATTAGTTTAGATTTCAAAAACTTTAAAAGTTAGCCCTGCCATTGCAATTCATGTTTTGCTTTTATACCCTCCACCACCATGAGTGGTGAATGAGGGTATATATAAGTTTGTCACAATGAGAAATATTCATCTGAGACCCAACAAAGTATGTATAGCCTTGGTTCTTACGAAATTTTAAGTCGATTGAGCCAAGTCCGTCTGTCTGTGTAAAACACTCTCACGTCCAAAGGACACAATCGAAATCAACAAAGTTTATTAAAAATCGCTTATAGTTTTCCTAAGCAGTTTGGTATTGAAAATCAGCAAAATCGTTATAGTATAACCTGAGATATATACCAAAATATGAGGTAACCTCCATAAAAAAATTTTAAACATTTTTCTTCTAATTTTTAAATATATTGCAGATATTCCCATGAAATTTTGTATACATTGCGTTTATGATAATAGAAGAAAGTGATTTTTCATAGCCCCCATACAAAAACCTTATCCCAAATATTGCTCAATAAATGCCTATAAAATTGGAATATCAATTCAAAATTCATCAGAAATAAGTTTCATGCAAAATGAAATCGCAAAACGAAATTTTTTTTAGTTCGGCCCATGTTTGACCATTGACCCCATATAAAGTCCACTTCCAAAATTCACTTAAATAACTGATATAAATAATGTTAAACGGTTAAAATTTGACGGAAATAATCCTTTTAGATAATTAAATTGTTGTACTAAATTTTATGGCAGTCAGCCCATAATTGGTCATAGCTCCCATATAAGAACCACATCCGAAAAAGCCATTTATATTTATATATATATCGGTACCGACTCAAAACTTTGTACAGATCATTTACATGTACACCAAAATCATTCTGCAGAATTTTGTAAATTTCAGTCCATAGTTGACCGTACCTCCCATATAAAGCCCTTTTTCGAAAATCACACTCATAAATCTCTTGCGAATAACGGTACCGATACAAAATTTTATACGGATCATTTACATACATGCCAAAATAAAACTGCTGGATTTTGAGAATATCGGTCCATATTTGACTAAATATAGTCCTTTTCAATTGACTCTTAATTTCTTCAGATCCTTTTATCGCAAGTTTGCGTCACACGCCCTTTCAAATTCGAGTTTGATAACAAAAAAAAGTTCTTTCATTATTTTTATCTGTTGATGCTTTTAGGGAGGAAAAATCTTTTAACAATGAATATGAAAGTGTATATCTAAATTAAAATCTTAAGTGTTCTTATCTGTAGTAAACAAAACAATTATTATTATTAAATATTTATTAAAAAAATTAATTTTATTTTAATATTAAAAATGATTTTCTCCGAATTCTTACGTAAAAATTCACTTAATAATTTTATTAATCATAAATCTTAGTTATATTCAACCTAGATACTAGTATATATAACTACAAATAATCTCAGAGTATGTATTTAAGAATCCAATATTTTATCTTAAAAATTTATTTTTTTTTGACAGTGAGAACTGTTTATTTTTTGAATAATTTTATAATAAAAAATCTTCTTTTAAAAAAAGTTGATTTTTTAAAATCATTTATATCTTTGAACTCATTATTTATTATACCCTACACCACCATAGTGGGGAAGGTATATTGGATTTGTGCTGATGTTTGTAACGCCCAGAACCTTAAAAAATACCCATCGACTGAGAATCACTTTTTCAGTGCATGGTATGATATTAAATGATCGACGAATAAAAGTGCGTGAAATAGCCAATATCATGGGCAGCTCAAATTATCGAGTCCATTTAATTTTGCATGAAGAACGACAGATGAAAAAGCTTTACGCAAGATAAGTGCCGCATTTCTTAACAGTCGACCAAACTTGTTTGAATTGTTTTGAGAAAATAAAATGGATTTTAAGCGTCGTTTCATAACTGTGGATGAGACATGGATTCGAAACTATACTCCAGAGACAAAAGAACAATCCAAGCAATGGACTGAAGCTGGAGGAAGTGTCCCAAAGAAGGTAAAAACAATTCAATGGGCTCGTAAGGTTATGGCAACGGTTTTTTGGAATTCAAAGGTATTTTATTGATTGACTATCTGCAAAAGGGTAGAACAAAAATGTAAAGTACTATTGCAACATTTTGGCTCAATTAATTGACAAAATTCGACAAAAACGTCCTGGCTTACAACACAAAAAAATAGTTTTTCATCAAGACAACGCACCAGCAGACAAGAGTGTTTTAAGAATGGCTAAAATCAACAAATTAAGGTACGAGTTGCCTCACCACCCACCTTATTCTTCTGATTTATATCCCAGTGACTTTTACCTGTTACCAAATCTAAAAAAATTTCTAGCTGGCAACCGTTTTACCTCGAATGAAGATGCAATTACAGTTGTAAACCACCATTTTGAAGGGAAACTTAAATAAATTGCTGGATAAGCGTTGGATTAAGTATATTGAAGTTTCAGGAGATTATATTGAAATATAAAATTGTTCTTAAAAAATTAACTATTCTCTTTCTATGCTATGCTAAGAAGTTTCCGAACCGCCCTCGTATTTAATGATCTTCTCTAGGATTAATTACGCATTTTAAATTATGAGAGAAATTTTTATTTGTCTTGAATTCATCTTAATTTATAATTCAAAGAATACTATTGTAAAGTTATATTTTCTAGACAACTGGCACATTGGAATGTATTTTCTATCCTGCCAAGCTCTTGTTGTCCAAGACCTACTTGTAAACATCATCTAGTTGAGAAAAAGATTCGGGAATAAATCATATCTTTTTTATATGTTATTAGTTAAGCCTAGTACTCTGTTCAAATATGGGAAAAATGTTGAGCAACATTAATTATTTCATACGGAAAATTTGACGTGTAGCCAATGTTGCATATCACGCGAATTTACATAATTTGAGGTTTTTTTATTGAAAGTACGCCACATTGTTTTACTTATGTAAACAAAACACATATGTTTTGCTTTTTTGTAAATTTAAATCGAAACTAAATAAAAGTTAAAATATTTAAAAATCTGTGTTGAATCGAAATAGTTAAATAAAAACGAATAAACAAATATTACTGGCAGTTTGTGCAGCAGCACAACAAGGAATAGATATTGTTGTTGCAACAGAAGAGCTTTTGGATGAAAATTCCACGTGAAACAATTGCTACTTATTTCGCTGTGAAAAAATAATGTTGCCAGATACATTTCATATGTTTTTCACAAAATGACTTCTGCAACATTTTTTCATGAAAATGTGATTTTTTTTAACATGTATTTTGACAGCATTCCACTTGAAATTTTAGAATAAAATGTACATACGTTTATAATGTGTATGTATTCTCCTTATTACTATTATTTATTTATTTTAAAATTAACCTAATTTGGTTTATAAATGGATTTTTGGTAATTTAAAAAAAAAATGTTAGACCCGAGGTGACCTATTTTGAGGTCACAAAAAATGAATCAACTCAGAAACACTTCAGCTCCATTAATGTAAAATTTCGTTACCACATTCCTAATAGCTACCGAGATACCGAATTATTATAAAAGTCATTGCCTTTTAGTTTCATTTCTCTAAGTCCCAATTTATACGAGGCAATTTTTATTGAAAAGATTGATAGAATTTTTTCCCTGAAAGTTTTTCGGTGTTCACACTGCACATTTCCTATTACTTTAATCACTCGAATTTTTATTTGAGATTATACACACATTGCTATACACATACATACATACATATGTAATATGAATAAGAGAGCAATACGAATTGCTAGTACAATCAAGTGTGTACTCGTGTTAGCTTCCCCTCACCACAATGTCTAAAAGGTAATTAGCTTAGTTTAATGAATTGCTTCGTGTAAATTGTTACTAATATTACAAAATGACTAACAATTTGTGGTTTAAAAGTATTCAGTACTTTTTTTCTTGTATAAATATTTACACATTTATGCAAACAGATTTTATATGAACAATGCTTTATCCTTATAATTTTTGCCTTTTAAAAGCTTAGCTCTCTTTAATTTGTTTTAACGTTCATAAAAAATAAACTTTTTTTCTATTATTTAGAATTTTTAAACACTTATTTAAATATCATATAATAAATCTTTTGTGGAAGCATAAACAAATATCCACAGAATGCAAGATAAACTGCAATATACGTTTATGAACAAAATTTGAATGTAGTTCTTTTGAATTTAGAAATATTTTTTTTAACAGAATCTGTATGTACTCGTATATGAAGTTTTCCTAGGATTTATGTTAATGTTAAAATATAAAAACTGCAAAATCTTTAACCATATATTTATATTTTTCAATTTTATGCTTTCCTTACTAAACATAATTTTTTTTAGTTTACTTTTTTTTTAATTTTTAAAAAATATTTTCCCCAGATATTGTAAATAATTAGGCAGTAAGAAATACTGTAATTATTTATTATAATCAATGGTACATTGTTTGGTTTTTGATTTTTGAATATAAACACTTGTTTAGTAATGTCTCAATGCAAATATATTTTATGTTTATAAACATTAGTTATACCCTACACCACCATAGTGGGGAGGGTATATTGGATATGTGCCGATGTTTGTAACGCCCAGAAATATTGGTCCAACACCCACCTTAAAGTAAACCGACCGACTCAGAATCATTTTTTTTTTCGAATAGTAAAAAATCGAAGAGCACACCAAAACACGACTAACCTTTTTATCTGTCAAAAACAAACCGACAATCCAAAATGGCTAATATTACCTAAATGTTGATAATATACAGACATGTGTACCAACATAACAGAAAAAAAATGCGTAAATCGAACATACGTAACTCATGAAATTTAAAAATAACGGTTATTTTTTGATCAGACCTCGTAACTAATATGAATTGGTAAATTTTGCAAATGTTTTCTTTCATGGTATAACAAGTTAAGTTGATCTCTTTTGTGAGATCTTGTAAAATTATTTGTATGCCAGCAAGATATTGGAACGGGAGGGTATAGAGGCTAACACCCTGAAACTTCCATGCAAATATTCAACATCGTTTAATTATTTTCAGTTAATAACCATATAGGGGCTATTTTTATTTTGTTTGTATGGTTATTTTGGCCTTTTAATGTTTTTTTAAGTTTAAACCAGGGAGTCTTTATTATTATGTACAACTGGACTAGATACAGATAGACACGAACTCTCCTATCCGATTGAATCTAGTTTAAAATGGCTCCCTCCGTCTATCGACTATTTAGAACTGAAGTTAGTTTTCTACGTTATCTTTGGTTGATGTAGATTTCTGTTAAACCAAATTACTGCTATTCAGTCTTATTTTGTCTAACTCCATTTTGTTTAGACTGTTTTACATACTGAAGTAGAGACACTGTGTAGCAGAGATGAAAAATATTGTAATTTAGTATATGTTTGCAGTAATTAATTCTATTAATAGGCAGTTACAAATATAATGCCGCATAGCACTCAACACCTGTACTTTAGTTTCACTACAAAAAAGTGCTTATAAATATTACCTCATCACAATTTATAAATTGTCATTTCTTTCCATTTCTATTGCTTATCATTCACACAAAACACTTAAGCAGACGAGTTAGGAAAGAGAAAAACTTTATCGTTATTACATTTCAAAAACGTAACCTCAAAACTTGGAAGAGCAGTAAGATGAAATGTGCAGGATGACATGAACAGGGACACCAAAAAAACTTTAAGCTTTATATTAATTGTTGCTTTTTTCCCCATAACTACATTGTTTTTGGTTTCTTTTACTTTTACAGAGAGAGAGAGAGAGAGAAAAAAACTATGTATGTGTGTTCTTTGGTTTCATGTGCATTTTAGCAAACAAAACAAAAAATGGTTTATATTTTTATAAAAATAAGAAAAAAAATTTTAAACATAAAGGGAAATTTATTTAAAGCATCATTAAGCAAGGTAAATAATGTTTTAACAGAGTGAATATTTAAAGTTTCATTAAATTTATGTTAAAATGCACAAGTTTTTAATTACTTCGATTGTAATACAATTTATCACTACTATTTGTTATAACTAATTCAAAACTTAACAAGTTCAAGACATATTACAGAGTGTATAAATTATGTGAATTTACTTCCACATATCTTAATGGATATTTAAATTGACAATTCCTTTTCATATAAAGTTATAGAAATAGAATTGGTCCCTGTCACCAGTTTCCTCATAATTTACTTCCCTCTAGGTCTAACTCAACTCTCATCTGAGTTGAAAAACTGAAAAGATTGCAGGCATTATCAGGATTGATTAACGCAATATTGAAATTTAACGCCATTTCGTGAGAACAAAGCCTTTTTATTGTTACACAATATTTCCAAAAAAAATTCCATAAAATGTTGTGGAAAGAGTTTTTAGCTTTTAAAAACGGCGGTTTATTTTCTTTAAATAAACTGGATTCCCTTTAATTGCAAAATTAAAACGTCAAGCAGTTTGAAGAATATATAATGAATCTTTATTTATTCAAATGCACACAAAAACAATTTTAAATGAACACTGTGTCTTTTACTATAGGTACTTCTACGATTTAAGAACACACGTGAATTACAGTTTGAGAACATTTTGATGTTTACTCAACGATGACTCACAATAAACTGACTCATATGAGCCCGTTAGTCTATTAGTCTATTTATACAGGAACCATAATTTCTGGAAGGTTCGGAGCTAAGATACTAGAATGTTCATGACTGCAAGTCTAGAATGTTCATGTCTAGAATATTGAGAAGATTTGTGAGAATTTTGGAAAATGGGTGAATGGTACGAAAACTAGACTATATAGATTAACCCCTTTATTCAAAAACGATTATTAAATTTAACAAACGTTTATTAAGCAAATTTTTATATGCAAATCTGTCTTAATAAACATTTGTTAAATTTAATAATCGTTTTTGAATAAGGGGGTAAGTGTGTTAAGGAGCTCTTGTTCGAAATGTAGTAATGGAATATATAAAAATAATATTGGGAACTAAATAATTTTGACTGTTTTTGAAAAAAAAAACTGGAGAAGATTTGTGACAATTTTGGAAGCTGAAAATTTTATTTTTTTAAATTTGAAAACGATTTTTGACAATTTTTGAAATCTTCAGTACTGAGAAATTTGGAATTGAAAATTTTATTTTTTTGAAAAAAAAAAAAAACATTTGGAGAACATTTGTGACCATGCTGGAAACTGGGTTAATGATACCAAAACTAGACTACAAAAATTAGGTGTTATAAGGAGCACTTGTTCGCAATCTAAGAGTGGGATGTTTGGAATAATGTTGGGAACTAAGTAATATTGACCTTTTTTGAAAAATAAAATTCTGGAGAAGATTTCTGTCAATTTTGGAAACTGAAAATTAATTTTTTTTTGAAAAAAAAAAATCTGAAAAAGGTTTGTGACAATTTTGGAAAATAAATCTGAAAAGATTGTTGAAAATCTTGAGTACTGAGAAATTTGCAATTGAAAATTTTGAAAAAAATGTAAATGAATTATGGCTTTGCCAACTCTAGCTTCAATAATGCCTTTTAGGTGCTGAAGCACAAAAAAAAAATATGAATTAGAATTATGTAAACAAAGAAAAAATTATAATAATAAAAATAATGACAGAAACCATTTTTAAATTTTCTTTATTAGTTTTATTTTTATACAATAAAAAGTATACAAAGTACAAACATGTATTCACTTGTGCTCCGCACTGCATGTTCTTTGTAATATTAGAAAGAGCCTTCTCGAAAATGCATCTGATGCGCAGTACGTTCGGAAAAGCAACAGTTGACATAAACATAAAAATGAAGCTCTGTATAGACGGTTGTTAGATCTTACAACGCTGTTCGAAAAAAGTTCAGAAAATGTCTACAAACGTGTGAACATAAAATTTTTACATTCCAACATTGTAAGACAAAGCATTGATAATTTACCTTTTGCTAATAATTTTTCAATGTCAGTACATTGCTAGATCTGACAATATTGTTTGATCTGACAACCGTCTATACTTAGCTTAAGTATCACAAAAATGGCTGATGCAATAAATGAGCATCAGCATCGCATTTCCGAAAAGGCCCAGCATTTTTATTTTAGCTTTAGTTAGTTATTTAGAGAATACATTTTCTACCCAGCCAAGGTAGTCATCAGCAATGTTCATTGTCCAAGATCTACCATAAACATCATCAACTATTTAACTCACGATTATGGAGAATTAGGATTCGGGAATTAATTTTTAAATCTTTACATATTATGAGTTAGAACGTTTTTTTATTATTACAAATTTGTTATTAGTTTTTTTTTGCTGCTTCTACTGTTCTTTGTTTTATTTTGTGGCGAAAAAAAGTTCTTGTTGAAAAACCCTGCGCAACCAACAACTTCAGCAAACTTGCTAGAATAATATAAATTGTCAGCATTTGCAAACATTTTTGACAAATTATGTTAAGTGTGTTTTTATCACACACAAAATTTCGTACATTTGAAAACGTTAAATAAATGAAAATGTTCGATGTTAAAATGTTAAATGGTTGATGTTCTTAATATTTCAAACATGACAGCTAATGGTTAAATGTTGTTATGATTAATAATTGAAGCTGCCAAAATAAGTGTCTTCCGTGTCATCGTAACTACGTAGGAAACTGTAACAAATTCCGATGGCATAACAGCAGACTTTTTTTCAACATGCGAGTATCTTTAGTTTTCTTCTTTGTTTTGTGTTAGAGGAAATACCTCATAAATTTTATTGACCATTATAGAAACACTTGAGATACACACTTATATATATATTAAGGATATGATTTTAGGTTGTAATATTTATTTTATTTTTGTCTGTTTCACTAACATATTTTATGTGGCGCACGTGCCAAAAACACACATTTCAAATTTCTGTTTCATGGTTTTTACTTTTACAGATTTTTTTAATGTATATATATACGAGCATATATTTTTTCCCTTGAGTTTTCATTTTCCAGCCAACTGTTATACATACATACATACATAATTTTGTCTCTGCTTAAATAAGTTGTTAAATTATAATTTTTATTCTTTCTGTTCTCTGCTTTTTTTATTTTGTTGCTTTACTTACTTGTCAAACAACGAATGATAGTAAGATTGTCCAATTTGTATATCAGCCGTTAATGTTGTCACATAATGAGCCAGGGGATTTGGTAGACTTTGTGCTTCTTTCAAAATATTATGTCCCCATGTAACAGAGCCTTTACGCAAAGCATTCACCACCTCACCGCGTACGCCCTTATTGAAGGGGCACACAACACGAAAGGCACGCATTGAACCCAACAGACCTAAACAACGCAGCAGGAACTCCAGACGTATAAGTGATGGTGGATTAAGGGCTGGGAATATGTCACGATGCCGTCTTATTTGATGGAGAGAACGTTCAACGAAACCATTCATGGCTTCAGCAAGCCACTGTTCTAGTTCACGTGTTAGATGCTCCTGACTGGAGGTATTCCATTGTTTTTCGACATCGGTCAGCAGTCGATGCATGAATTTCGGATCTAAGGGGCTGTTGCGATTTAGTTTGGCGGCGGCAACGAATCTGTTATAAGAAATGTTTAAAGAGAAGGTTTGTGTTAGTAATGAAATTGTCTCAGGAGTGGCAGTTATGTGAGAAAACATTGCGAAAATTCTTTCACATGATTTCACTTTTACAATTGTGTTGAAATTCTTTTAAGTTAAAAAGTTACAATGAAATTATTTTGTGTAAAAAATTACGTTAAAATTTCTCAAGTGTTTCCACATTCACAATTGTGGTGGAATCCTTTTAAGCGAAAAAATTGTGGTAAATTTGTTTTGAAAAAGAAATTGTGGTAAAATTCTTTTAAGTAAAAAAAATGTATGTGAAAGAATTTTAGTGAAATTTCTTTAAATTAAAAAAATTGAGGTGAAATTGTGAAAGCTAAAGTATCGACTTGAAATTGTTTAAATGTTTTCACATTAACAATTGTGGTGAAATCCTTTCAAGCGAAAAAATTGTGGTGAATTATTTTTAGGAAATAAATTGTGGAAATTTTAAATCTTTTTAACTAAACAAATTTTCTTTTCTTTTATTTGAAAGAATTTTAGTGAAATTTATTTAAACGATAAAATTAAGATGAAATTCTTTCAAGTAAAAGAACCACTGAAATGTTTTCACATTCACAATTGCGGTGAAATCCTTTCAAGCGAAAAAATTGTGGTGAATTATTTTAAGTAAAAGAATTGTTTAACATTGTTTAAGTGTTTTCACATTCACAATTGTGGTTAATCCTTTTAAGAGAAAATTTGTATTGGAATTCTTTTAAATTAAAGAATTGCTTTGAATTTATTTAATTGTTTTCCTGGTGAAATCCTTTTAAGCAAAAAAATTGTGGTGAAATTCTTTTAAGTGGAAGCATTGCGTTGAAATTATTTAAAATTTTTCACATTAACAATTGTTGTGAAATCCTTTTAAATGAACGAATTTTAGTGAAATTCCATTAGTAAAAAAACCGTGATGAAATTCTTTTAAGTGAAACTTTTTCATGTGAAAGAATTTTAGTAAAATTTCTTTAAATTAAAAATATGAGGTGAAATTGTGAATATTAAAGAATTGCGTTGAAATTGTTTAAGTGTTTTCACATTCACAATTGTGGTGAAATCCTTTAAAGCGAAAAAATTGTGGTGAATTATTTTTAGGAAATGAATTGTGGAAATTTTAAATCTTTTTAACTAAACAAATTTTCTTTTCTTTTATTTGAAAGAATTTTAGTGAAATTTATTTAAACGATAAAATTAAGATGAAATTCTTTCAAGTAAAAGAATCACTAAAATGTTTTCACATTCACAATTGCGGTTATAAATTTATGTTATACTCTTTTATTTGAAGGAATTTAAGTGAAATTTAATTAAACGAAAAAATTAAGTTCAAATTCTTTCAAGTGAAAGAATCGCTGAAATATTTTCACATTCACAACTGTGGTTAAATCCATTTTATTCAGCGAATTTTAGTGAAATTCCCTTAAGTGAAAAAATTGCACCCACTTTTTTGTGGTGAAATTTTTGGAATGAAAACTAAAAAAAATCAACACTCACCTCGCCGCCGCACAATGCAGCTCCGCCAAATCGGCCTGCACTGACATCTGATGCAATACCGTTAGTGCTGGTCCCGGCAATTCACCATTCCATGTCCACGACGGCTCGTGTGTGACCAGCTCATGTTTCATGAAAACCATTTGCAATTGCTCAATATTTCGCACCTCCAGACTATTGTCAATGTCTGAGGCTGAGGTGCCATCACCAACCTGACCATCACGCGTCGACAGCCACAATTTCAAACGTATACGTCCCTGCACCGTACTGCGTTGGCTACGTGCCTCCAATTTAAACCAACCCTCCATACCGGTGCTGGGCACATCGACAATTGGTATATTAACGCTACCCAGAAAATCATCCTGTGAACCTTGTCGTGCCGACTGGCAAACCTGTTTAAAGAAACGTCCCAAACCACGTACACCGCGCACCTCATTCAAACGTGATACAGCATCGAGTACACAACTTTCATCATCATGGTCCCAGATGTCCAAGTGAAATGTGTCAGTGTTGATGTCATCAATGTCACTTTGAAACGGAAATAGCGGGGTGGAGAAGCAGAGAAAAAATAAAGGAAAACTCAGTTAATATTTTGTTTTTCATTCATTTGTACGAGAGCTAGTAAATGTTGTTGGACAATGTTGAGTATCATTGAGTATTTTTCTTTAAAGGCTGCATAAATTTTATAACATACAAATGTTGGATGTTTTTTTACTTTATGTTGTAAATAGGATTTAATTATCCTGCTATGGATCAAAGATTTTGAACAGTCGTTTATTTTAGGTGTATAATTAAACAAGCAAAATGGTTGCTTGGTTGTTTGTTTAATATTAATTTACCAAATATATTTGCAAATATAAGCGGGAGACGAAAGGTAACTATTTACGTCATTGGTTTCTCAAAACCCAGTTGTAATTATAAAAAGTAGTAGAGAAAAGTTAAATCGAAGTTGTCCTTTAGACTGACTATCAGTCGTTATCAAATTTCCACTGATAAAATCTTTCTGATCAAATTTTTCGACTGATAAAATAAATAAGTAAGTACTGCTACATCAATAGCTAGCTAAATTAACAGACTCTATGTAATCGGAATAAGATACAGCCTCTTTATATTGGGAATGTAACCCAATAGCTTTCTCGAGCTTTTTTTTTCTCTCAGATACGTCTAGGAAATGCTTAAGTAATTTCTATATCTTTTTTTAACAAACACAAACTGCGAAGACTTTTATCTTGTTTGCAGAAAACACCTAGAGTCTTAACTGATAGTCCAGCACACTATAGCCCAGTCTAAGGGGGCACCCTAACTGGATAGAGTTTAATTGTTCATCCAAATAAACTTGCAGCTGACTGGAGTTTTATCTAGACCTACGTGGTCTGTTAGAAGCCCTTATTAATAACTGGTTTAGGCCCCCTTGGGGGTCTCATGTGAAGACGATAATTGATTTGATGGCTGATTTTTGCTTGCAAATTTCGGACAACCAATTTATTACTTGATGCTGTTGCCGACTTAACAGAGCCATTGAAAGTAGTGGTGGCAATTGGGTATGTGCTCAGTAAATGTATTGGAGTGATGGCAGTTGTTGTCTGTGTGCTGAGTACCTGTCCTGGATAGGGTCACAAAAAGCAGTTTAATAGCCCGCAGTGATTTCTCGTCCTTGGCAGTAGTGGTTGGTCAGTGCAATGCTAGACCAGTTTGCAGCTAGAGCGATTAAAAGAAGCTGTTATAGTTGCATGGAGATCTATATTTCAAGATACCTACATACATACATACATACATACATACATAGAAATAAATCGCGTAAATATTATCGCATATCTCATCGAATTTTTAAGTTAATTCAAAAACAAGTTAGAGTGCTATATTCGGCTGTGCCGAATCTTTAATACCCTCCACCTGAACGTAATAAGAAATACAGAAACTACACTGGTTATCCTAATTCTCTGTTTTCTATTCAGTCTTTTATTAGTATTTTATAAAAGTATATACCGTATCTGCTGGTCGATAAGACGCATTGGACCATAAGACGCACCCTGATTTTAGGTAAAATTTTCAGAGTAAAAAGGTGCGTCTTATCGTCCGGCAAATACGCTATTGTTTGAAAGACAATATTACCTGTTGGTCGTAATTCATTAATGTGATTTTATTTTAAACGTTTTGAAATTTTATCTAATTTTCGCCATATATAATTGATATAATTACCGGTGGACTTAATTCGGGAGCTCTTGCCAATTATGGACTGTCAGCTACAAACTCCAGTAGCATAATTGCTGTATAACCGATATTAGTATGATTTCTGGATTAAAATTAAAAAGTTGGTTCGATATCGATATTTATTAGACATTTTTGTGGGTTTATTTGTTTTTCGGAAATGGTTCTTATATGGCAGCTATGACAAATTATGGGTCGATCTGCTTAAATTTTGGAACAGCATATTTCACGTCGGATTTCAACATTATAATGGCTTATTTAAGATATATATTAATAATAACGAGGATTTCCGAAGTGGACCTTATATGGGGGATATAGTCAAGTATGGACCGATATTCTCAAAATCCAGCAGTTTGACTTAGGCATGTATTTAAATGATCCGTGTAAAATTTTGTAGCGATACCATTATTTCTAAGACATTTATGAGTATTAAAGTGATTTTCGGAAGAGTGCTTTATATGGGGGCATACGGTTAAAAATAGACCGAAATTCACAAAAGTTTGTGGGATGATATTCGTATACATGTAAATTATCTGTGCAAACGTTTGAGTCGGTACCTATATTTATACGATACATATGAAGATAAATGACTTTTTCGGATGTGGTCCTTATATGGGAGCTATGACCAATTATGGGCCGACCACTATAAAATTTAGTACAACAATTTATTTGCCTATAAGGATTTTTTATGTAAAATTTTAACCGTTTAACATTATTTATATCAGTTGTATACGTATTTAAGTGAATTTTAAAAGTGAACTAAAAAAAATTTCGGTTTGCGATTTCTTTTTGCATGAAACCTATTCCTGCTGAATTTTGTATTGATACTCCAATTTAATTGGCATTTATGTATAATTGAGTAATATTTCGGGAAGATTTTTATAATGGGGACTATGAGAAATCATAGACCTATTCTTACTATTTTCCTTACACTTTCTTCTTTTATTATAAAAGCAACGTATGCAAAATTGCATGGTAATATCTGCAACATATTTAAAACTATTGCAAGAAAAATTTAAAAAAAATATAAATTTTTATGCAGGTTGTCTCACATTTTGATCCATAACTCTTGTTCTACTCTACCGATTTTGCAGATTTTTAATACCAAACTGCTTAGGAGAACTATGAAAGATTTGTTGTAAACTTTGTTAAATTCGATTGTGTCCTTTGGATGTAAGAGTGTTTTACACAGCCAGACAGACAGACAGACGGACAAGGCTCAATCGACTTAGAATTTCGTAAAAACCAAGATTATACATACTTTGTTGGGTTTTAGATGAGTATTTCTCAGTATTACACACGTAATGACAAACCTATACATACCATAATTAAAGTCAACATATTTGTTGATTATTGCTACTCTAAGTTATTTTAATTGCAGTGTATTTATATTTACGAAGAGTGGTGACGCCCAAAAATTTTCTGAGTCGATTTAATGATGTCCGTCCCTCCGCCCGTCTGGCTGGCTGGCTGTCCATGTAAACCGCACTTTTAAAGATATTTCGAAAAAATTTGGAACACGATATTTTTTGGCACAAGGACGCATGGGATTGAAACTGTCTAAAATCGGCCAGACAAATGTCATCATGAAATATGGGTTTATCGGTCATAAATGGTTGATGTATTTTCGCCAAAAATAAGTTGTACATGAAGCCAAATCACATCTAAAAATTTTGTGCTAATCGGTCTCTAATTGGCCATAGCTCCCATACAAGGGCCGCCGACGAAAATCAGTTTAAAACGCATAACTCTCTTGGTATTCAAATCATATTCAATATAAGCCTGTTTTATACATACAAAAATCATTTGGACCAATTTTGAGATGAGCGGTCCAAAATAACGATCGGCCAATAATTAATCATAGCTCCCATATAAGATCCTTCGAAAATCACACACAAATAATATTTATATGCACAGATTTTTGGATAATCAGTCCACAATAGGTCATAGCTTCCACTTCTGAAAATCTGCTTTTACACAGACTAAACTTTCCTACTTGATTCTTTATAAATTTTTAAGAGGTAAAATAAAAAGTAGTGATAATTTTCTTCTTGCTAAATAATATTTATTTTTGTTTTTCTTTTGTTCATTTAACCTACATTTAGGTTTAACTGTTTAACTTTCTCTTTAATTTGCAAAATTAAGAAAAATTTTATGTACTTACAGCTATGCAACGCAGTGTTAGTTAAACTATATTTATGCAACTAAGTAACAATTTACACGAAGCAATTTTTATTGAAAAGATTGATACAATTTTTTTTTTTAAATTTCTGCGGTGCTCAAACAATAAAATTCTTATTGCTTAAATTGCTTGTATTTTTATTTAAGAGTATACACACATTTGTACACACATACATGTGTAATACGTATATATAAGAGAGTAACAAGAATTGCTAGTGCAATCAAGTCACTCTTCTTGTCTTCTCTTTCCCTCACCCCGATGTCTAAAAGGTAATCAGCTTAACTTAAAGAATTGCTTTGTGTAAATTGGGACTAACTCGTTTACATATACATACATATATACACTTGGATATGATAATTAATAATGAAAGAAAGAAAGTTAAAGCAAACATTATTCAATTATTGTATTTTAAAATTATTAACTATGCAGCAAAACATTTCTAATTTCTAATTCTAATACTCCCTAATATATATAATACTCCCAAAAATATATAAAAGAATTCTTTTAATTGGCAATTATTTTTAATGAAAATAATTGCAAGGAATCCTTATATGAAATTGGTTAATGGCAAATGGGAAATTTGTATGAAGGAGAATTATGTTGTCGACTAAAATTCCAGTCTAGTTTATTTGTGGAGACTATTTCTCATAATTGTTGTCCTGTCGTCAGTATTTGCTGAGTTGTATCAAAGTATATAAGTGTGTTTTATGATGTTTTTCATATTTCCTACCAAACAAACATTATTCACAGAAAATTTGTTCGTATGCCTGTTTTAATATTTATGTAACAAATACATTTTATAACAAGACTTTAAAGCACTTCATTTACTAATTACTTTTAGTTAAACTTTATTCTCGCCACATTCTGTTTTGCATTTTTAAGCATCACACAAGCCATTACCTTCAAGCATTCATACACATGTACATACTTGTAGATACTTACATTTTATACAATCATGATTATCTTATATATACTTACAATTTGAATTTTTCATTCCATTTGGGACTTAAAGTGTGCGGTTTAATTGATGTGGCGCAAATGAATTTTGCTGGCACCGGACCACCCAGTGAATCACGTTGTTCACGCCGACTGCTGCCCTCGCGACGCTTGAAACTCAAACGAAAACTGTGCTTGCGATGTGGCGGTGAATCGGCAGCATTGTTGTCGAACGCACTCATATCGGCGGACAATGCGCGTGGTGTCGGTGGCAGTGGCAATGGTGATACGGGTGGTCCACCATCTGGCTGTATGCCCAGCATGCAATAGGGATCGGAAAATCCTGTTCAAAGAAAATATTAAATAATAAAAAATATATTAAAGTACAAATTTATTTATTTATTTACAACTGCAATTATAACTATACGAGCAAGTAACAAGTCGTGATTTAGCTAATGTGCTTTATAGTTATTGTTTGCTGCTAAGGACACAAATATATTTTCCTTTTATTTTTTTTTTTGTTGAGATTGAAAAACTAAATGAAATTAAAATCAACATTTATTTGTTGCAAATTAAAACGGCAACAGCATTTACACCATTTGCAGGAGAGCTGTGAAAATTAAATGTAAGAGATTCAAGGCAACAAATGGCAAATATTTACTCAAAAAAGCGTAAAGCTATGTATAGACAGTTGTCAGATCATACAACTTTGTCAGAACTAGCAATAAGCTAGCAATGTACTGACATTGGAAAATTGTTATCAGAAGGTAAATTTTCAGTTTAGACGATTGTAAGAAAACCTTACAATTTCATTGGTACACAATTGTCACACAATGAATTTATCTGTCAATTGTCAGTTCAGATTGTAAAATTTTCCAAAACTGACTTTTCCCATAAATTAATTCAGAGTACAAATCACTAACTACTGCAAAAATTCGTGGTGTCATTAAATATTTAAATAAAAAAAGGTTTATCGGGACAAGGAATTCATAATGATATGGTGAATGTGTTAAATGAAAGTGCTACAAGTCGTACAAGCATTGAGGCTGAACCACGTCGTGGGCATCCAAAAACAGCAACCACAATAGAAATTGTAGCCAAAGTGCATGATCGACGATAAAAAGATCATGGGCATCTCAAAGATTGAGTCCATTTAGTTTTGCATGAAGAACTACAGATGAAAAAGCTTTCTGCAAGATGGGTGACCAAAAACGCATAAGAATGAAAATTTCTCACGCTTGTTTGGATTGTTTTAAGAAAAATAAAATGGATTTTAAGCGTCGTTTCATAACTGTTGATCCACCACTATACTCCAGAGACAAAAGTACAATCCAATCAATGGACTGAAGCTGGAAGAAGTGCCCCAAAGAAGGCATAAACAATTCTATCGGCTGGTAAGGCTATGGCAACGGTTTTTTTTCGGAAAGGTATTTTATTGATTGACTATCTGCCAGAGGGCAAAACAATAAATTCAGAGTACTATTGCAACATTTTGGAGCAATTAAATGTAATAACTTGTGAAAAACATCCTGGCTTATAATACAAAAAAATAATGTTTCATCAAGACAACGCACCAGCACACATGGGTGTTTTAAAAATGGCTGAAATCAACGAATTAAAGTACGAGTTGCTTGACCACCCACCTTATTCTCCTGATTTAGCTCCCAGTGACTTTTACCAGTTCCCAAATCTAAAACAATTCCTAGCTAGCAAGCGTTTTGCCTCAAATGAAGCTGCAATTACAGTTGTAAACCTGTATTTTGAAGGCCTTGAAGAAAAGTATTTTAATCAAGGGATAGAATTGCTAGAAAAGTTGAACTAAGTTGAACTAAGTGTATTGAAGTTTAGAAAGAGATTATATTGAAAAACTAAAATATTTTTGAAAAACTAACTATTCTCTTTCTTGAATATAAAATTTGCTTTTTTTACTTCTTGTCCAATATCGGCACTGCTTTAGTTCAGACTTAACAGATTCAGCCTAAAGTATGAAAATAAAAGAGATAGAGGATCTACCACAATTTACAGTTATTATAAGTGATTTATTTTTCTAAACAAAATATAAATCACAATTTGGATTTTTGATTACATGGAAGAGTTATTTTCGGTTTCTGAGTTAAAGAAAACAATTATGTCCATTTTTAATAATTATGTCCATTTTTAACAATGGACAAATGGACATATTTGTAACAATTTTACGCTGTGTTTTTTACACCACATTTAAATTACAGTTTAAGAACTCTTGATGTTCACATAACTTTTACTTGATTGGCCCTGTTAGTCCATTTATACACCAATCATAATTTGTGGAGGGTTCAGATCTAAGATACTAAAATGTTCATGTCTAGAATGTTCGTAGCTATAATGTTCAGCAAAAGCTATTAAAACTTAAAACAGGGTGTTAGCAACAATGTTTATCATTCCCACGACAGGCATGAGGGACTGTGAATATGCGAATTGGATTCATCACAGTTATGGATGGGAAAAGGGCGATTGGGGGACAACATCTACCTCCCTATTCGATGATATGGCCGAAGAAATGTAAGTGTTTTTTTGTTGTGTTAAAATTCCCTTGAAGAATTTTTTTTTCGTGTTGCGATCCGGCCAAAGGGTTGAGAACTCCTCCCACGAGGTGATGCCATTGAGCCGGGTAATCATTGGCCAGAGGACAAACCAGGATCGTAACAGAAATGACCCGAGAGCACTTGGCCAGAGGCTGTCAACTCAGCAAACACTGCTGTTATAACAACAACAACAACAATGTTTATAAATAGAAACTTGAACAAATGCAAATGTTGCTAAACAAGCTGAATGTTGATAAACATGTTGTATTTTGAAAAAAACTTGTTGTATGTTGATACCGGCCGTTAAATTTAAAGCCTAGTACTCTGTTCAAATTTGGGAAAAATGTTGAGCAACATTGATTATTTCATACGGAAAATTTCACGTGTAGCTAATGTACATTTGTAAACAAAACACATATGTTTTGCTTTTTTGTGAATTTAAATCGAAAATAAATAAAAATTAAAATATTTAAAAATCTGTGTTAAATCGAAATCGTTAAATAAAAATGTATAAACAAATATTACTGGCCGCTTGTGCAGCAGCACAACAAGGAATAGATATTGTTGTTGCAACAGAAGAGCTTTTGGATGAAAATTCCACGTGAAACAATTGCTACTTTAATTATTTCGCTGTGAAAAAATAATGTTGCCAGATACATTTCATATATTTTTGACAAAATGACTTCTGCAACATTTGTTCATGAAAATGTCATGTGATTTTTTTTAACATGTGTATTTTGACAGCATTCCACTTGAAATTTTGAACAGAGTTGAAGTACAATTTCGTAACAATGTGTTCTCTTGAA
Organism: Bellardia bayeri; assembly: GCA_950370525.1. Classification (NCBI taxonomy): domain Eukaryota; kingdom Metazoa; phylum Arthropoda; class Insecta; order Diptera; family Calliphoridae; genus Bellardia; species Bellardia bayeri. The sequence goes on from OX493267.1 coordinate 77,028,969, forward strand.
GCAAATATTAAAAGAAATTAAAATAAAGATGTAAAGATGTAATAATTTGTGCAGCTATTCAACTGAGCGGCAGTGTATCAAATGTTGGCAAAATTGCGAATTTAGTTCATTAATCACGTCAGGAATTTGGTATTTGAAAGCTGTAATCAATTCGTTTGACTCCCTTATACCGCTTAATTGTTCTATCCATATTTTTCCCCCTGCCCTTCCATAAAATGCTGACATATTTTCAGTTAAACATATAAATAAAACAAATGCGTATTATTTCAGTTACTCTACATTTATAAACAATCTAATTTTATTTTAGCTGGCACATTGCTTGCTTTCACAATATATAAACCAACAAAAAATAAAGAAAACTAAATATTTCTTTGAATAAATTTGTATTTTACAAAATCCCCTGGGATAAAGTGTTTGTCTGTCTTTCTGTCTGTCTGTCTGCAGTAGTTACTTGAGTGCCATTAATAATCTTGTAAATATTTATGGGATATAATTCTCTCATTCTGTCTTTTTATATTTTATTCCTAATATTGTTATTATGTATTTGTTTGTAGCTTTTAATTTTGTATTTGCCTTTAAATGTTGTTACACTTTTAGCATTTGGTTTAAATAAAAATTACTGTGTCTGTATGTGTGTCCGAAAACGTATTAAATTAAAAACATCAGGCTGTAAAACAATTTAAAATGAAATATTTGAGACTATTACTAAATGAATGTGTATAAAAATGAGAAGTAACAAGAAAATAAACCAATAAAAAAAAAATGAAAAATGTAAAATTCTTTTCAAATTTATTTAGAAATGAAAACTAGACAGTACAAGTAAAATGTGATGATTAAAATGAGTGATTGTACACAATAATTTGTTTAAATCTTGTTCCATTTGTTTTTTGTTTTCTACATTTAAATAGGAAAAGCAGATTTTGTAAAGAAGTTTTCTAAAAAAAAAATAGCCAGATTAATATAAATACGGCCTTAGATGACTAAAGAAATTAAGATTGTAGTTTGTGAGTTATGTATAATTCATGGGCCGCTTAGGCATAACAACCAAACCCCAGTGGAGTTGACAGTTGCCAAAAATATATTAGATACAAATGGCAGCTGTTAACTTCATTTGCCAAACATGGAAACCGAGAATTTGTGGTTGCTTTGATTTTATTTGAAGTGGTAAATTTTAAACGGTAGTAATTTTGTTGTTAAATTATTCATATTTTTGCCTATTGGCAACCCAACTCTAGTTTGGTTGCTATACACAATCGACCCATACGGAGTAAAAGCTTACACAATAACCTCCCGTTGCCATATGCAAGTGCAAGTTCGGAAAACTCAATACTAGGGCGGCTTAGAAACTTCTTAGTCCAGCACAGAAAGAGAATACTTAGTTTTGTAAAAACATTTTTATTTTTCAATATAATCTTTTAAAACTTCAATACACTTAGGCCAACTCTTATCCAGCAATTGTATCCCATGATTAAAATAGTTTTCCTTCAAAATGGTGGTTTACAACTTCTTCTTCTAAAAATTCAACAATTTTTTCTTTGGCACTTTTTCGTGGCATTTTTAAAATACATTTAGAAATTGTTGCTTATGTAGGTCAACTGTTTAGCATTAGTATCGCGAAGACCGATAGACTAGGCGATAGTGTGCCGAACTATCAGTCAGAGGGTTGCGGGTTCGATTCCCGCCAAAGACTCTGGGTGTTTTCTGCAGACAAGCCAAAAAGCTTCGCAGTTTGTGTTTGTTTTTGATAAAAAAAAAAAGGACGAAATAAATGGAGTGCTCACAATCAATGTCAAAACATTTGCAAGTGCAAAGTTTTGCAATACAAAACGCATCGAATACTACTAATGTTTTTAACAGATTTTTTGGGTTTTACAAAAAATAATAAAGAAAAAATAACGCAACTATTCCACAACACATCTTAATGGCATTTAAGAAAAAAATTGTAACTTAAAATTATTTTGTTTCAGTTTTTTTTTTTGTTTTTTTTTTTTTGACAATGCTCTTGAAAATGAACAGAATTTTATGAAAAAATTGTGTTAGAAGTTTCTTTGTTGACGACAATTTAAAAATGAACTTGCACTTGTTTGTAGTATAGCCACTCAGAAAAATATTAGCGCAATTCACAGTCTTGTGCATTTGGGATTGCAAATATATGCTAAAAACTGTGGATAATGCTTTTTTTAATTTATTTTGTACTACTTATTGCAAGATACAAAAGTAACAGCTGATTTTATCAATCAAAGAAATTCTTAAAAAAAATATATCCAATAAAAACTTTAAGGGACAGTTGGTGGACTTTTTAATAGAAAATGCTGCTGAAGAAATTATATTAAAAGAAGGTATTAAACATTTAATACATACAAACATATGTACCTGTATTTAACACCAATATTTTTTAGATATGGAAAGTAATGATGATGATTGCAATTAAGTGTTGCATACTCAGAGCAAATAAAAACTATTGGTTTCAAGTGTTGCATATAAATTTAAGTCTAGCATGTGCATTGCTGTGTATTTTGTTAGTGTAGAGCACAAATATTTTAAATCGTTTTGCAAATGCAATAATGTAATACCATTTGCACAAGATTGTGAATTGCGCTATTGTCGGTGTTTTTCGTAATAATATGTATGTATATTCTAATTGTCAGTATTTACTTGCATGTGGCAATGGGCGGTAAATAATAATGTACAAATGGTCTATATTTTAATATTTGCTGATGTTTTGTGATAAGTTTTTGGTCTTAGAAATCAAATTCTACATGTATAAGCTGCCCTCCATCATTCATGAACTAATGCATGTTTTAAAAGCATTATAACCTCTCAATGGGATTGGTGTCCTTTGGGTCACCATCCAGCTTAAAAGTAACTTTATCTACATGATAGACGCTCTTATCTACAAAACCAGAAAAATGAGTTTGCAAAACACATAGAAAATGTTCGTTCATCTTAATACCTTCAATTGTTTTTAATAGTAAAAGGTGCCACCATATTAATAAACCCCATATAATGACGTTTTGCACAACGTGCTGGATCGTTTTCTTTACTTGGTGTCTTTGAATTCTTTGGGCTGTTTAGAGCCAGCACTATTTTTTACCACTGACTTAAAAGCAATTACATTTGGATTCGTCTAGATTACACACTCCAGACATCTACAGTCTAATTTCTGTCTGGCAAACATTAACCGTGTCTTAAAATTTTCATAAAAAAAATGAAGGTTTTAATTTGTTACTGCTAAAATGTAACCAATAACGCGAAGGGCTCATCTTGCTGTGCTTCGACTAACGTGTTTGTCTATTGCTATAAAAGCATATTTTGGTGCTAAACTCTTGTCTCTTTTCGTTTTTGTTATCACGAGTCTTAAGTCTGCATTCGTTAAAAACTTTTTTGAAACTTTGATTTGATTTGTGATGCGTGGGAACAATAAAACGCATTTTTTGAACTCTTATAACCAGTGATTTTAATTTGTTTAGCTCTTACTCGCATAGAACAGCTACTTTTTCTCATTGCCACAAGATTGTCCTCAATGGTTCTTAACAGTTTCTTCAATATTTATTATAATTTGATGAGTGTTGGATAATTTTCAAAAAGTGTTTACCACATGCAATTGCATTAATATCAAATTGAAGCCTTTTTAAAGTCATAAACAAAGCAAATATTTACAAATCTAAGTCACAGGCATGTAGGCATTTGTGCTACACTGTCTGACAAAATAAAGTGCGGTTTCAAATATTTCCAGTTTTTTTTTTTTTTTTGATTAAAACATGTATTTTTTATTTTCTAATAATTATAAATTATAGTTTTGTTTTTAATTCAGTTACTATTTTATATAATATTTATGTACTTCTTTGCAAAGTCTAACCTTTTTTTATATTTGCAGCTCGTAGAAGACACTTTTTCTTAGCGAACGTACTTTGGACAGTTCGACAGTTTCATCGCATTTTCACGATATAGTACCAACAAATATTTTTCCTTTTTGTTTAGTCTTCATTTCGAAAAAGTCTGGTTCTAGCCTTATTTTGTGTATATTTAAGTAATATTAAATTAAATAAATAAGTACTTCAATATAATTTATAATTTATTATTTTAAGGTTAACAGAAAACCGCAGTTTATTATGTCGCGGATCTTTCTTGTGCACTTCAAAATATTTACATCAGAAATATAAATGAGCGACTTTATGAAATTGCAATGTTTATGTAAATAATTTAACAAATAATGGGACTGTGAATAAATAGTAAATAATACAGGCAGAAGAAAAATATCAATAAAGAATGAAGAAGGTTACAAAACCGGACTTTATTTTGTCCGACAGTGTATATGTCTCCGGGCATATTATTATTATTTGTATCATGTGATTATCATGATAAGTATCAATCATACGCTCTAGTTACTCCATGTAATTAAAGTAATGCATATGTATGTTCAATGTTGTAGTGTCGTAGGAGTTGTACGTCGTCTGAATTTACAATAGTTTTACAAATTTTGTTAATAATTTATATAAGGCCTGCGACATTTTTTGTATATGTTTTTCGAATGTTGTAAAAAAGTTTAAGTGTTGCTGAAAGTTCAAATATGCTTCTCAACATAAAAAAAGCTTATTTTAGTAAAAACAAAAATCAAGAAACGTGTTATTCAAACCATAAACTGATCGACAAATTAAACACAAGAAAATATAATTTATAAACAACAAATTTCAATAATGGTAATGGTCACTTGACTCAATTATTAAAATGTCTGCAAAATGCAGAAATTGTTAGTTTATTGAGTTTTGTAAATTTATTTTGATATTTTACTTTTCACATTTTGAAGGTTTGACATTATAAATTTACGACTCTGCTCAAAATTGTGCTTACAATCAGATAGTTGTATCATACAATGTACAACATACAACATCACTGGTGAATTCTACAATACAATTCAGAAAACAATATAGTTGTGCATGTGCATGTGCATGCAACATTTTTAAACATTTTTTTTAGAATTATATATATGTTTTCTGCAACCATAATATGGTTAAGTTATCATGCACATGACTATAGCAATCACATATATGATTTTAGTCCATCATAATCAAAGAGTAGCATATTATGAAAAATATATTCATTATAAACATGATTGCAACAAATATATACATAGTTACAACAATCATATATATGATTGTAGTAATAAACTGAATCTTAACTCATAATATGGTTACCGAAATCATAAAAATAATTACAGTGACCATAATATTGTTGAAAAACTTGTAAAAATATTGCAATAGTTGTGGTAAACATGTAGAACAATGATGTTCAGCCCATACCACAATTGTACAAAAAATTGTACACACGTTTGTTATGCTCTTTTTAAAACATTCATTTAGTCGTCGTTGAGCAAGCGATAAGAACACATGCGGATGGTCATTGTCATTTTTTTCAGAAATTTATTAAGCATTGTTGTTGGTTCTTGTGGGACGAAACATAGCAAACATACGCGATTCAATTACAATTGAACATGAAAAATAAAAAACTGCTTTGGATAGACTAATTTTTATTTATTTTTTTTTTCATAAAGTTTTTCTTTTTATTTTTTTATTTTAAGTGTTTGATAATATGTTTGCTGGGCAAAATCTCTCACCAATACATCTTCATTTCTATTTTTGAACACCACTGATGTAGAACTATATTTTTTCTCTGTGTGCAGAGAGTATTTAGATGGGTATAGGAAAGAAATTTAATTAAAATTAAATCATTAAAATTCAAAAACTCATTTACATACACCCATAATTGTGGTTCCTTGGAAACAATTCAAATAAAAATCCTGAAAGTATAACCATCATGATTTTAACAAATTCCATAAATAATAAATTTTTGTGTTGTGTATTTCAAAGCAAAATCAACTGACATTAATAACATTAGTGACATTTTTTTTTAATTTTCTTCAGTATATACATAAATAAAATTGATAACAAAATTTATATAAATTTAAATAATAAAGCTATCAACTGTTTTATTAGTTTAAATCATGTTAATATACTCATACATTTTTTATATTAAATGACAGTTAGCCATGAATACAATTTTGCATCTACATATTTATATGAAATACACATTCCCATATCTAAACGTTTTTTTTTTTAACACATTCATCACAAAACTAGTCATTGCATGGCATTAAACTTAGCAAGGTACAATTGACATACATATAGCCTGACCGGATGTTATTTATCTTTCTTTATGCAAGCCAAAAACAGTGGCCAGTGACCATTAAATAAAATTTATATCTGCCAAAAACGCAACACAATACCAATATTAGCCAAATAAGGATACAAAATTAAAAATGTGGTATTTAGCTAAAAGCCTGTGATAAACAATCAAACTGTGTGAAAAGAAAACTATTATTAGAAAAAACACGCAGCGAATTCCCACTGTAATAAAGTTGAATGTATGCAGTGGCTAAATATAGGAGCAGAAAAAAGTATTCTAAATAAAATGTCATATAATGTTGCAGTTAAATAAGCAGTTTCAAAAAACTATTACATTATAAGTTTGACAATATAAAAAAATTTTTTTTATAGTAAATGTTTATTTAATTGCATTAAATTTACTTACAGTGGGCAGCAAAAATGTGAACATGTTTGTGCCTTGTACACTTTTTGCTGCATAAAAAATTAAAACCATTAAAGAATATTTAAAAATATTGTTGGTCATTTATTTTAGGTTTACTACTAAATAAAATAATTTACAATACAAAATGGAAAATAATAATAATTTTCAGTAAATAAACAATTAGTACGAAAAAAAACTTGCATGAACTTAATTCTACACAACTGTTTCTTTTCAAATATTTGCACAAAAATATCAAAGTTTTACATTATGTATGTATGTATGTTTTTGCTTTAAAACAAAAAAAAAAAAACTAAAAAAGTCATAAGTTTGATATTAATTTAATTTCATGTGGTAAACACTTTTTGCAAATTATCCAACTTCAATCAAATTATAACACAGTGCTTGATTTTGAAATTTTTTTTTTAAATACAAACGGGGCACCTAGCGGGTAAAGCTAAATCGAGTATGCTGAATCCAGTGATGTTAACCTTTTTTTTTTGTTTTATTTTGGCTCTAGTTTTTGAGATATAGCGTTATTTAAAAAATTAAGACGGTTGTCCTATAAATATTCGCGTATCTCGAACACTGTTTAGTGTTTTATTGCATAAAATACAAAAAACCGAAATTCTGCAACCAAATTAAGGGGAATTAACCCAAGCAGTCGTTTTGCAAACAAAAAATTATTTTTTTTTTTTTGCAAATTGTGATTTTTTGATTTGTGATTGTCAGTTTTTTCAACTGGCACAGTGTAATTAATAATTAAGAACCTGTCAAGGGTCATTTAGTACAATATTCTAGCAATAACAAAAAGTAACTATTTATTAGTAAGTCATAACTAAAAGACGCCTCTATAGCAAAATAGACAAACCCATTAGTCGGTGAACAGCCAGACGAGCCTTTAGTGATTTTGGCTACATCTCAGCAATAAGAAATTAAAACCTTCATTATCTATAATTTGAAAGAGCACAGCAATTGAACGATAGATGACTGGATACGTGTAATCTAGTCAGGCGAATCAAAATTTAGTAGTTTTTAATCCGACGGTAAACAATATTATTGGCGCCTAACAGCACTGAGAATTAAAAGACACCATGTTAAAGAAACAATAAAACTCGGTGGATGGAACGTCATGATATCGACCAGATTTTATATGAACAATGTTTTGGAAATGGTTATTGGGTTCAAGCAAACATAGAACTCTCACAATTCCTTATCGTATCATTGTAGTTCGCAAGCCTCTATGTGAATTTGGGTTTTCCAACAAGAACCTTGTTTTCCAACCGGGGCATATGGCATTAACATGAAAGTTTTGATATATCAGTAGTAGAACCTTTGCCAAATGTTACAATGCACTCAATTTCGCTAGAACATAATCAACATAATCGTTCTGCTGAACTGGCTATCAAGTTAGGAAGCATTTTCATGCTGATTATGTCACATTACGGTGAATGGTTCAGACAGAGGTTAACAACTAAACCTTGATCTATTATTCATAATATGAATCTATTTGACAGCCACAGAAACAATGAATTTATTGCCAACCAAATTTACAAATCGCATTTTATCATGGAATTCTACCAATTAGCGGCCATCACGATTATACAAAAATTTTAATAATTTTCATATAAATTCTTTGCTTTAGTTTGGTTTGCAAAACAAACTTCTCGTGTAATTTGGTCTAATACATAAACTCACTTAACTGGATTCAACGTATCTTAACTCATATCGATATAGTTGTTGAAAACTCATCTTACCGATTTTGTTGATTCAAACTTCTTTGTACTTAATACAAAAAAATACTGTCGGTCCGTAAAATTTTTGTATGCGTGTTGACGTTTAGTAATAGTCAGCAAACGTTCCTGCATTTATCTCTAGAAATTTTTAAATTTAAAGTGGTTTCATTCCCAAAAAAATTTTTCTTTTTACTTTTTCTATAGAAGCAAAATAAGACTTTAATTCCATTTCCGAACTGACACTAGATATATATTGCGATTCGACCGAAAGGGAACAAAGGGAACAGGGAATTGTAGAAACTTTTCAGATTTCTTATTATTTATTTTTCGTACATTTGCTGGTACTTTTTTACACGGTAGGTATGATTGAGGTATTTTTGTTGGTTGGAAAACTGTTGGTTCATTTAAAATACTGTGTATGTGAATATTACTGATGATGATCCAGTTAGTCAGAAAACTCAATTTGATATATGGGTTATTCCAGAAATTTTCGACCCAAAAACAGAATTTAAAATGTTTTTCCTTTTTGATTTTGGTGAAATTCAAACAAGGTAATCTTCTTTTAAATTTTTTTATTTTGCATTCATAAATGGCTTAAATTCTATAGCGCTCCAAAGTTGAACACTTCGGAGATTTTTGTGAAAAATTAGAATGTTTAGGATAGAATAACTTTGGAACGCTTTGTTAAATCTTAACAATGTTGGCGGCGTCTGAAAGGATTCCATCTTCATCTTTACAAATATTTTATAAAAATTGTATATCTCTCCACCAAAACGACTTACAAATTTGGAAAATATGTTTTATCCTTAAATATCCTGAAAAAGAAGTTTTTAATTTTCTTAATTTGTTTACACAAAATATACACCGAAGCTATTTTCAATTTTGCTACCAGCCAAGGTGCCCCACTTTATGGACCACTGACATAGCCCCAGATTGGTTCATGCGCTTCAAATTTAAAACTTAAACCCTAAAATGATGCCTTTGAAGACATGTAAAATTTTATTGTAATCGCATTACCGTTTTAAAATTACAGATTAATTTTCCTTTATTTTACAAATTCTCCCACTGTAAGAGGTAAAAATGTATTGCCTGTTAAAAATGCAAAATATCTACAATGTACACAGTATAATTATAACAAAAGATATCCGAGTACACTATTAATTCTAAAGTCTGTTATTATAGCACCATTATTTGCAATTTATTTACATTTAGAATATACTCGTACTTTTTTTTAACACTCATACGCCTCTGTGAACAGCAAATGAGTTTAATGTTGACATACATACATATACATATATGTATGTGTGTTTATTATACCCTACACCACCATAGTGGGGAGGGGATATTGGATTTGTGCTGATGTTTGTAACGCCCAGAAATATTGGGCCACCTTAAAGTATATCGACCTTCTGAGTCCATATAACACTGTCCGTCCGTCCGTCTGGCTGGCTGGCTGGCTGGCTGGCTTGCTGGCTCTCCATGTAAAGCTTATGCGCTTAGTACAGGAAGCAATTTTGAAGATATTTCCATAAAATTTGGTACGCGATATTTTTCGACTCAAGGACAGATGGGATTGAAACTGGTGGAAATCGGTTCATTATTTCAGCTAGCCCCCATACAAATGTCCTCCCGAAATAGGAGTTTAACGATTATAAATGTTTAAATTATGAAAGTATCCAAAAAAATTCATCACAAAGTAGTGGTAAATGAAGCCAAATAACATTCACAAATTTTATGCAGATCGGTCTATAATTACTCGTAGCTCCCATGTAAGGCCCAATTCTGAAAATCACTTTAAAGAGCATAATTCTAGCAAAAGTGTTGGTATCCAAATAATATTGAACGCAAATATATTTCATATGTCTAAAAATAATACGATACAATTTTATTGTTATCGGTGCTTAATTAGTCGAAACTCCCATATAAGGCCCTCTCCGTAATTCACTTTAACGATTATAAATTTCTTAAGAATGTTGGTAATCAAATGAAATTCGACACAAATAAGTTTCTTATATATAGAAACAATGACACCTAATTTTATAATGGTCGGTCCATAATTAGTCGAAGCTCTCATATAAGACACTCTCCATAATTCAATTTAAGCTCCATAAATCTTTTAAAAGTATTTATATCGAGATAACATTTTTAGATGATCGGTCCTTAATAGGTAATATCTCCCATATTGCGCCCATTTCTGAAAAACTGTTTTATACATATACTGGCTGTAGGGTATTATATAGTCGGGCTTGGCCGACTATACTTTCTTACTTGTTTTACTTTATTTTATAATAATTTTTCTGTTTTTATTTCATACAACTTACCATTTGCATCTTTGGCTTCTAGACCTTCAGCTTCGAGCACCACCACTGACAGGACAATAACTTTGGGTTTGTCTTCGGCCGTTGCATGCAACAGGCGATAATGACGATCTGGACTGATGCCAAATGCACGTTGAGCATGCAAATACATTTCCTCTTTATAATGGGCAAACTAATGCGGCAACGAAAATGAAAGAAAGTGTAAAAACAATTATTAGAAAATAAGAAAGAGTTGAAGTGGAATGAATTGCATAATAAAAATGTATCATAATATTGAATATTGAATACTTAACAATGTATTTATTTTTGTTATGTTTGTATTGTTTCGCATGAATCGAATATGATGAGTCATAAAATCGTATTACTGTGAATCATTTTGTATGATGCGCTGTAATGTCAGGCTTTTGTTTTAATATTTCTATTTATAGATTTAATATGCTGGAATGGTCCCTTAATGCCATTTTATAATCTAGCATTATTTCTGTTTTCAATTTGTCTTTTCAAGTACTTAAACACTTAATGGCGTATTTAGAAAAATAGAACAAATAGAGTGTATTATTCAATACTACTGTTGTGAAGGAAAAATATGTATTTGTTAAGTTTGTAAAAGCACAGCATCTAATACGAGGTCATGTTAAATAATTCACTTAAAATTAATGCCATTGTTTTATAGGTTTAATTATAAGATTTGAGACTTGATTAGCACAAGGAATCTTTGCCTTTCAGTTTCACATTTTACTTGTCGTCATATCTGTAGTAGAAGCTTTGACAATTAAATTAATTTCGCAATTCAATTGCTGAATGCATTCAAGAAGAAACCGCTGCAATTCCTGGTTTTTTTTTTAAATCCAGGTGTATTAATTAGTTGAACTATCCAGAGTAACTAGAGCGTATGATTGATATTTAAATACTCATCAAGATAAAAATAATCATACGCACATGGGTTATATGTACATACATATGTATATTTTAAGATGGTTTCAATGACACACAGGGGCTTAGGAACACAGCTAGATTAGACATATTTCCAAGTATTTACATGGATCCGTTTAGAATTGCCATACAAATTCCGGTTGTTTAGACGTTTTAATATTTTGATATTAGAAAAGAAAAGAGTTTAAATGCTTTGGAACAAAAATTGATAATGTTTTATTTTTAACATGAACTTTATTTTTCAGGGGCATACTGCAATGCAATAGAAGTTTAGGCAGTCTACTTGTTGACTTAACAGTAGTAAAAGATTTGGCAATTTCACTAGAAAATCACATTAACATTTAGTTAATTAATTAAAAAACAACCGGCTGGTTTTTCTTAATGCCCACTTTAATTTTGCTTGTTAATGAATATGGACAAATTGCCACATTTGGTCTTCTGAAAATCCTAGAGCAATTATTTGTATGCTGAACGTGTATATCTTAATAATGCGCTATGTGGTCTGGAAGACTTTGGCTGGAAATGCGGTTGCGGAGAATTAATTAAGAACTTTTTTTTATATAATCAACAAATACAAACTGCGAAGCTTTTTGGCTTATCTGCAGAAAACAACCAGAGTCTTTGGCGGGAATCGAACCCGCAACCCTGATAGTCCCGCACCCTATAGCCTAGTCTATCGGGGCACCCAAATGCTAGCAACTACATTTTGGCTTATTATCACTGACTGTTTTTAGCAGGATGGTGTCACGTGTCACACAGCCACAAAAACTTTTTATTTATTGCAAACCAAATTTCTCATTATTTAATTGCTAATAATCGATTGATTAACGAAATAGACCCAGCATTTAAAGCAAATGTGATTAGGAATCAACATCTCTATGCATAGTCGTGGTAACATCTATCCAATATAAGTTCATTTATAATAGTCAAAGCTTCGATATTTTCGTATAAACTCTTTGTTTTATGTTGTTTTGAAAAATAATGTTCTTGCTGAAAACCCCTTTATTTTATATTTATTTAAAACTAGCTGACCGCCCCAGCTTCGCTCGGTATTTACTAATGACTTGTATTTCATATAGAATTAAAAATTAAGACACAAAAATGTCAGTAAAAGAAAAAATAACAAAAATTTGTATCAATTTATTGCTTAAAACTTTTTCGAAAATTCGATTACATATTATTATATGCAACAACAATTGAAACAATTATTAATTAAAAAACGAAAAAAAAACCATTTTAAAGCTTGATGGTAAACAATGTTTTTTGTTCTTCTATTGGGGCAGAAAATTAATAGTCCTGGCGGTGTACCGACGAAAACATTAGGATTCTAGATTTAACCCACAAACATTTAAAGATTATCCTTGACATTTATTTATCGTCATTGCGAATGCAAGGCGAACTGGAAATTGGATGCGTTTAAAATTAAATTGTAGATCACTTGGTTTCATAGTTGAGTTTTGCTAAAATTTTCCCATACTTAAAAAAATGAGAAGTGAAAAGGAGGCTTTGGTGTCAGTTCTTCAAGTTTCTTCAAAAAATGTCTCTTATTAAGAAAAAATGAGAAGTGAAAAGGAGGCAATATATTAAAAACTTGAAATTTCCGAGTTTTACCGGGAATTTTTGAATTTTTTTTTACAAACCATCTCCTGAAAATGTTGAATATAATAAAAAAAATCAGCCAAAGCGCTCCAGCCATTTTCACGTGATGCCATTACATGCATGGACTATTTCATTTTTATATACATAGATCTTTGAAAAATACTCGTTACCTAACATAACTTTTTTTTAACTTTTGTATTATTTATTTATTGAATCATAGGTCTTACAAGAAGTATTCAACACAAATGGGCCTTAAATTACGAAGCCTTGTTTCTGTTTGAGTTCTAGTAAGTAATCTCGCAAGCAGCTTCAAGATTTATCTCTCACGAATTATTCTGAATTCATCTTTAACCAATGGTATTTCTAAGTCTCTATGGATGTTTTCATTCTGTATAGGCTCAATACTTCCATATGCCACACCACCACAATTGACTTCCATATGCCCAAATTAGTTTCAAGGACAGTCTTATACAGAATGACTTTTCAATCAAGGTTTAATTTAGATTGGTCGTTAATTGTTTTTTTTTTTCTTTAAAAGAGAAGCAACACATTAAGGAAATTAATATGCCTATATATAATTGCGTTACTTTCTTTGGAAAGGGAATAGTTGAAGAAGTAAAGGTTGTGAAAGAAGAAAGTTTTTTATATCACAACTCTGCAATTGCGCATTATGTTTGTTTTTAGTGCTGCATTGCAGCGCCTCTGATGGTGAGTAGGCGCATTATTTTTTAATGCTTGATTTTATAGCATGTATTTAATTATTTTACTTCGGTGGCGTTTGTGTTGTGTGTTGTGTGTTGTGATAAATATTAGTTATGATAGGATAGAAAACTAATAATTATCAGAAACTGATGTTGTTTGAGTGACAGCGGCTGGGAATCGCACCCGAGCTACAAATACCAACAAATCGCTAACCAATTAAGCTACAGCACCCTCAGGTGGACAATTTCCTCTCCTAAGCGTAAGTGTAATATGTCTACTTTTTGATTCATTCACGTATTCTCCAGTTTTTTTTTTTTTGCCGTCTCCACAAGTCTGAGATAATTATCCAGTTCTCTAGATGCCATACTTGAGATTGGCAGTGTCGTCTGAAAATGTAGAAATTGTTAAAATTGTTGACAAATCAGAGGTGTATAACAAGTAAACTCCAGCTCTGATTTCGTGTCATTGTATTTAACCTTAATAAGCGATCCGATAGATAAGACTCTAGTAATCTGTGAGTACTAGGAGTCATTCTCAAATAGTTTCGACAAACAGGATAGTAAGTTAATTGGTCTGTAAGACGATGGTATGGTCAAATCCTTTCTTGGCTTTGGTTTCATTATAATTTGGAAAAAAAGGCCTAGTTTTAAGATAATACAAATAAAATAATGCTGTTAGCATAACAATAGCCACCCATATAAGGTAGGTTTTTTTATAATTGATGGTGTTATTTGGGTTAGTTTTGTGAATATCTTCTGGACTTTATGTGATAGTTTCAGAGTATAATGAACTGGTAGGTGGTTCCTTTAGTTCAAATTCGTAAATGGGAGGGTTTGATTAAAATACTCGTACATTACTTAAATGTTCTGCGAATACCTAGACCTTATGTTTTACACTTCGTACCCAGATGCCATCAGACATCACCTCTACCGGTGGTTTAATATATTTTCACTTGCAGCGGACAGCTTCTGTTTTGCAGCAGGTAATCTGCTCTTTTGACATTCTCGTTTAGGTTTCCTCTTTTTTTTTTTTTTGGAAAAGAAGCATCTCAATATCTGAGTTAGAAATATATACACTTGGGTTTGATGGAAATTGCTTTACACTTCGTTCCCAGATGCCATCAGACATCACCTCTACCGGTGGTTTAATATATTTTCACATGCTTCTGTTTTGCAGCAGGTAATCTGCTCTTTTGACATTCTCGTTTAGGTTTCCTCTTTTTTTTTTGGAAAAGAAGCTTCTCAATATCTGAGTTAGAAATATATACACCTGGGTTTGATGGATATTGCCACTTAGAGTGAAGTCTGTGACATAATTATCGATATCTTCCTCATACTGTATGTAGGGATCAGTGTGGATATGACTGCTGATATAGTTTTCATATATCAACCAATTAGTTTTCAGATTTTGTTTTACTCAATTAGAATTTTTAATGTGTTATTTTTAATTAATATTTATTTTAAACATAATGAAATTGAAAAATTGTATATTATTTAATACATGCAAGTCTATCTACAATTATTATTATTCTTTTTGAAAAACTTTTCAAATTGACTTCGTTATTTGAGTGCTCTAATAAAAACTGATTACTGACTTGACCATAATCATAAATTTTAAGTGCATTTCCTAAGCTCAATCTATTATTGATGATGTCTATATAGAGTTTAAAAATGTGCATTTTCTACAATTCATTACTTTATTATTTACTCTATAAATCTAAGTAGTAAATATTTATTTAAATTTAAATTTAATCTATAAATAAGGATAACAAAGTCTGCTGAAGGTTTAAGAAGGCAAAATTCATTTAGAATAATCTATTTTAGTTTTATTATAATTACATAAGACAAAAGTAGAAACAAATGGAAAAAAGATGTATGCCTGTTTTTTAATTGTTACTGAATTTTATGTTTAACATGAAAACAATTGTATTGATTAAAAGTTATATTGAGATGAAGTCAAGAACTTTCACAACAATATTATCCAGCTGCCCACTGTTTCCCCATTTTGCATTGATTATGTCAAACACAAAGAATTAAATATTTATAAAAGTTTATGTCATTCACAATATGGCTTCAAGGCATCAATTATATTTTCCACATATGGTTATGTGTTCATGGACAGGTTGTTGATAATAATAACCATAATAATTCACAAATATACTCAAATACTCGTATACATATGTCTGCCATGGCGAGCTATAATTGGTAAAGATTTCTTATGATATTAATGAAAATGCTTAAAGCATTTATAAAAATGATTATACCATAAATAAATCTACATTAAATATCTCTGGTGAAAATTAATTTGGGTTTTCAATGTCTTACTAGTAACTGATATTAGGGTAAGACATATATATGTAGGTAATAAAATTATATAAAATGTAATCATGTAATTATTTATCTTGTAAAATGAGCATACAAATTAATGTTTTATTTTGGCAAGGAGTTATGGCTTACCATAAGCCCTTCTCTAAGCCCTATTGGTCTCCACCAGTGGTTTCTTATTCTCTGTTGCTTTCTAAAGACAAAATTTTATAAAGTATTTTCCAAAAAGAACATTTTTGTTTAAGAAAACAATATAAATTACAGTATTTATATGAAAACAATTCAAATGTTTACTATAAATTGTAGGGAAAAGATGTCCACCACATTTACGCATACAGATGTCAATTATTTTATCAGTTTTTTGGGTCATATTTTGGCACAATAGAGTGTCGACTTCATTAGTCGCCTGACGAATTTTAAGTTTTTTTTTTAACATAGCCACACAGAAAATAATCTAATGTTGTTGGATAGCGGCGGCCAACCACTGTTTCGGTGGCTGTGTGTTATTTGGCACTATCCTGTTGAAATCATACGCCCTATATATTCTCAATAATAAAAAATTTAACTTATTAAATTCTGTCAATATCGTTATCCATTTATTGTAACTGCATTTATAGCTGAATTAAAAAAAGGCCTCCAGTGCTCTTGGTTTTCTTGAAGCCCTGGTTCGTTGGTTGGTTTACGTGGTAGTTCACTACGTCCGAACACTTAAGTATAGTCGAAGGAACCCCGTTTTAAAAGACCACACTACTCGTCAGATTTAATGTCTTATACAACATGCTGTAGCTAAGATGAGTACAAGAAAGTCGTGCCTTGCTAGACCCAACCTGTAGCTGTGAGATATCTCAGTAGGTCATTGAATTTTTACCCGGCTACCTCACCAAGGTTGTTCAATGTATAGTTTCCCATGAATTTATGTCTCTTGACACTCAGGGCTGGGCATTCGCAGAGAAGGTGGAAAATCGTTCCCTATCCTTACAGCTACGACAATGGTCGTTAAAAGGGAGTTCCAGGCGATTTGCGTGCTTGCCTAACGTCCAGTGTGCCGTTAATACTGCCAGCAACCTTGATATATCCTTCCTATTCCGGGTTATCAGTTGCATAGTACGTTTCTCGTTAAAAGATGGCCACATCAACTTGGCTATCCTACAAGTGTGTAAATTACGCCATCTATACTCAGCCTTTGTAAAAAAAAAGTCTGAAGATGATACCTTTGATAGTCCCCAGTGAAATTGCTACTGAGACCACATCGGAGATATCTAAGGCAGATCCCGTTCTGGCTAGTTTGTCTGTCCGTTCATTGCCATAGTGGTTCCTATGCGCAGGCACCCAGACCAAGGTAATGTCAGTTAGACGACATAGAGTTTCTACATTGCCTAACTAGTGAAGATGAAATTGTGTAGGCATTAAGTGAGAGGAGTGCCACCTGACTGTCGACAAAAATACCTATATTGCCGCGGATATTATGATCATGTAGTGCATCACAAGTTGCCATGATTGCAAAATTTTCCGCCTGGAAAACACTACACTCATTCGGAATACGATACGAGATGCCTACTCCTAGAGCCGTTCGTGTATATCCTAGTGTTCTAGAACCTTTTAAAGACGCTCTCAAAAGGATGATTATATTGTCTGAAATACCGAGAATATATCGAGAATTGTAAAAGCTTCTACTACTGTTATGTCAACAAATAAAATGTCAAAACCTGCATATTATTCCTTGTTGGAAAACACAACTCTTGCTGAAAACCCCTTTTGTCTTTATTATTCAACAAATTGTCGATCTACTATTTCTGCGATCCTCCTCAAAACAGGAAGATCTTATTAAGTTTCTTTTAGTGACACCAGCCTCTGGCTTAAAACAAGTGTTTATTGTGTTACTCTCTTCTAAGCTTTCCCTTCTTCGAGAAGTAATCGTTTAATATGTGAATTGGAGATATGAATTTTTGTTTTTGGGTTGGATATGGTTCATCAGAGAATAAAATCTAAAAATAGATCTTTCAAAAATTTTAAATTCTATTGAAAGATTTTACTTTTCTTCTTTCAGCTTAAAAAAGGATATATGCAAAACTTTTATATATTTAAACCATTTAAACTGAATTTTAGTATATAAATAAGCAACTCCTAGAGCCGTTCGTGTATATCCTAGTGTTCTAGAACCTTTTAAAGACGCTCTCAAAAGGATGATTATATTGTCTGAAATACCGAGAATATATCGAGAATTGTAAAAGCTTCTACTACTGTTATGTCAACAAATAAAATGTCAAAACCTGCATATTATTCCTTGTTGGAACATATGTTGCTTATTTATATACTAAAATTCAGTTTAAATGGTTTAAATATATAAAAGTTTTGCATATATCCTTTTTTAAGCTGAAAGAAGAAAAGTAAAATCTTTCAATAGAATTTAAAATTTTTGAAAGATCTATTTTTAGATTTTATTCTCTGATGAACCATATCCAACCCAAAAACAAAAATTCATATCTCCAATTCACATATTAAACGATTACTTCTCGAGCCTCCTTCATGTTCAAACTTTGAAATTGTAACGACAATTTTTAGCGTGTTTTGAATAATGTTATTTAAAATATTTTTCTTTTTCTTGTTATTGTTTGAATTTTCTCTAGTTATCTCTGTTAATTGTTGGGTTTAATTATCACGATCCAGGGATTTGTTTTAAAGTGTCCCAGGATTTTTATAAATCCCTAAAACTATAGTATTTGTTAACAAAGTCAGGTGTGTCGAAAAAATAATGGTGAAAATTAAAATTCATTTTGGATTGCCAAACTCGAACACACTTTTTGATCTGTCGATGGTTTTGGGATTGAAAATATCTAAAAAAAAATCTTTAATTGATTTAAAAGCTCAACAGATGACAGATGAAAAATTTGTTTTACTTAAACAAATAGTTGTCATTTTAAAACCGGTTAAAGTAACAGATGAAGCCCTTTGTAGCAGTGATATGAATCTCTGCTGATGTTGCACTTTTATTACGGCTCAAAGAAAATGGTTGCATATTAAGTAATGAACTGATGATATCCCGCCTTAAAATTACCCAGAAAGTAGGATAATTTACTCAAGACTTTAAATATTTTTTTTACAAAAATCTAATCTAATTAATGAGTGGATTTGATAATGAGATAGCAAAGTGTGTTCTTAAAAATTTAATTAAATTTTAATAACAAACATTGATTGCGAATCGAATGAATGTTATTAAATATGCAACAACATCTGTTATGATATGGAATCAAAGAAATAAAATTATTTGTTTCGAAGAGTTAGAAAGGAGTGTGTATGCAATCAGCATATAACAATTTGCTAACAATTTTGCTCACAAGCGTTAATTGTAAATGATGCTTTTCGTCAGTTTTATACATTGCAAACAAAATTAAATCAAGACTCTCTTTTCTTTAGATAACTGAATATTTCTTTTAAATTAATATAGAAAACAAATGAGTTATTATGTTTTACGTTAAATTATTAATGATTTATGCATTTTTAGTAAATTTATAAATTATAGCTATGAGGACAGAAAATGTCTCTTTTCAAACATTTTTATATTTAACATAAGTTACTTTCTTGAAAAAAATTGTTTTTATCCCGACATCCCATTTATACATTCATAAAATCCCGAAATTCTGGATTTAAGAAACCAGTCCCATTTGGCATTCCTAGTTTTAATACCTTCAATTAATAATAAAGTTATAAAATTATATTTTTGTGCAATCTTAAAAAAGGATATATGTGAAACTTTTATGTTTTTAAGCGGATTGAACTGAATATTTTTGTATGCCATTACACACACCTTTTCTCGATTATATTCCAAATTTTAAGCTTTACTACAAATTTTTTTTAATGTTTTCATACTTTTTTATTTTAGTTGTTATTTTTTGAATATTTTTTTAGTTTTCTTTAAATTTAGTTAGTCCCGGTTTACATTCTGAAATTTTTGTCGCTGCGATTCTTGTCGTATTTTCTTTAAAATTGTATTTGCGTCTACATTGTGAGATTTTTGTTGCAGAGATTTTTTGTGGATGTATACATGTTTTTATATATTTTGTAGTTAGCACATACATACATACAATTGTGAAAATAAAAAACAACGAATGAGGGAACAAAGCGTGCCTCACGAGTACATGTGTATCCCATTTTAAACGACTCACCGCCCTCGCCTACAAAGCAAGAATCGCAGCGACAAAAATTTTATAATGTAAACCGTCCCGGTATAAATTTATTTAAATTTTTCTTCTAATCTCAAAAAATTATATATAGCCAAAATAAAGTCTCGTTCATAGACATAATTTGAGGTTGTAACAGCAATTATGAAATATTTTATTTAGAAAAATATAAAAAAAAAATTTATATTTTCTTTAATACATGTAAATTAAAATTTATTTAATTAATTTGAAAACACTTAATACAGCTTTTTCTTATTATCTCAAAAAGGATATAGGAGAAACATCTGTTGTTTTGCAACGATTTAACTAAAATTTGAGATTTATAAAGTCAACATATACATATATAATTATCGAAAAATACTTTTAAAAATTTATTTGCTTTTTATTATGTAAAATATAGTTATTATTGGAATATTTTTCTTGTCTTCTTTAATATATGTCAGTTTAAATTTATTTCATTAATTTTAAAACACTAAAGTAAAAAAGGATATATGAGAACCTTTTATGTTTTAGCAACTACATGACTGAAATTTGGTATTTATTAAGTCAACATATAGACTCGTTCATATACATAATTTGAAGCTTTTGCAAGAAAAATGCAATATTTTTTTAGTAAAATATTATAATAAATTTTTTTTTTCTTATTATGTAAAATATAGTCATAATTGGAATATTGTTCTTGTCTTCTTTAAAACATGTCAGTTTAAATTTATTTAATTAATTTTAAAACACTAAAATTTACTTTTTTATAATCGTAAAAAAGGATATATGAGAACCTTTTCTCTTTTAGCAACTACATGACTGAAATTTGTTATTTATTAGACCAAATTTGAAATATTTTATTTAAACGTTTTTCTTTCTTTTTTTTAATATATCTTACAAATTTTGTCTACAACAATAAATATCAATCTAATATTATTAAATACACAAAAACAAAATCTGTAATATAATTGCTATGTATATGAATGTCGATTATACCTATAAATATCATAAATATAGGAAAACCAATTTGAATTGCTAGCTGTCCGCCTAAAATATATTTATGTATTTCCAATATCTTATAATTTTACAGCATTCTTTGCAATCCATGAAACAACAACACCACATGTCAGCATCATTTATTTATGTATATTAAATTGTAGCATACTTTTAAGGTTATAAGAATCTATACTACATACAATAAAGGAGAAATGTTTAAAGCATTTAAAGACTTTAAAAGGTCTTTAAGTTGGGCCTGCTGGTACACAAAGTAACTAGATGTATGTGTTTGGCATATGCTATTTTCTGCCACTTAATCCCTGTCAGTCTTAATTTTATGCTTTCTTTTATTTTATGATTTTTCATTTTTATATTCTTCTTATGTTTGTATTTATAACTGTGCGTGTGTGTTCTGTTAGCATGTGGGCTGTTCTTACCTGTCCTCCTGGTGCCGGAGCACCCACTGTATTGGCAATTGTTTGCAATACATCCACATATAATTTCTCATTTTCTTCTTGTTTGTCTATGGAATCCTCAGCGATATTGGGCGGTTCCCGTTCATTTTCATTTTGTGCTTCGGCACGTGCTTCAGCGGCACGCGTTGCCGACATACGACGATTCTCCCGTTTCCATCCCAATGAGGTGAAATTTTCAAAATAAGAACCATCTGTTTCTTGTACACTAAAAAAAACAATAAAACAAAATATGAATAAGAATATTTCATGTTTTTGTTTTTTTTAATACTTAAAAATTCGAGGAAAATAAGGAAAACATGACATGATTTAAAATTTCTTGTTTTTAGTTTTCCGAACGAATTTGACATATTTATTTACCATCTCTCACAGTGTACATTAACAGACTTTCAAAGAGACATCCTTTAATTGACTCAGAAATTGTTATATGTATAAGTATAATCAAAATTGTATCTAATACAATGATTACTTAAGGTATGGTCACATTTGGTAAACACTGGTATTTACTCAAAAAAGCATAACCACTTGTTTGAGCACAAATTTTTTTGACGTTGTTTACTCTTACAAGAGTTTTGCAAGATCAAACAGCATCAAATAAATTAAAACTAAATATTTGTGGTGCTTTGGCCTAAATAAGAAAAGTTTTTTTTAAATAAATAAACGAGTTCAAATGTATGTTATTTAGTGGTTACGTCTTTTCGGCAAATATTTGCCAAGTGTGACCGTACCTTAACACACTTGATTGGCCCTGTTAGTCTATTTATACAACAAACATAATTTCTGGATTGTTCAGAGCTAAGATACTAGAATGTTTATAACAGGATGTTATCAATAATGTTTAGAAACATCTACAAATGCAAATATAGCTAAACAAGTTGTATGTGGATAAACATGATATTTGTTGATACCGGCCGTTAAATTTAAATTGAAGTACAATTTCGTAACAATATTTTACGCGATTAATATTAATATTTAATTATATATTGCTGACAAATCAGTCATGTGTAAACTTTCGCTCTGACATTATGGAATTATGAAAATGTTAATTGATTTATAAAGCTTAAAATGTTTTACTGTATTATTGAAAAAAAAAACAAAACAGCTTGTGACAAAGTGAGAACTACTCAACCATGAGATATATCGTCGCCTAAAATCCACAAGGGCGTAACTACAAAAAATTAAAAATCAAGTTTTTGATTGATTATTATGTAAAGCCTAGTACTCTGTTCAAATTTGGGAAAAATGTTGAGCAACATTAATTATTTCATACGGAAAACACATACGTGTAGCCAATGTTGCATATCACGCGAATTTACATAATTTGAGGTTTTTTTATTGAAAGTACGCCACATTGTTTTACTTATGTAAACAAAACACATATGTTTTGCTTTTTTGTGAATTTAAATCGAAAATAAATAAAAATTAAAATATTTAAAAATCTGTGTTGAATCGAAATCGTTAAATAAAAATGTATAAACAAATATTACTGGCCGCTTGTGCAGCAGCACAACAAGTAATATTTATTGTTGTTGCGACAGAAGAGCTTTTGGATGAAAATTCCACGTGAAACAATTGCTACTTATTTCGCTGTGAAAAAATATTGTTGCCAGATACATTTCATATGTTTTTCACAAAATGACTTCTGCAACATTTTTCCATGAAAATTTCATGTGAATTTTTTTAACATGTATTTTGACAGCATTCCACTAGAAATTTTGCCCAGAGTACTAGGCTTTATTAACCAAATTCTTTCTTTCTGTCTTAAAAGTAGATTTTAATAATATATTTTAAAAGGCCGCAACTACAATAACTGCATAAACCTAAAAGATGTAACTAGACTTTTAATTAAAAAAAACGTAATATATTAAAACAAAGTTGGCATTTGTTTAACTGTTAGTTGAAAGTGAAATTTTTTTAAATTGTTAACATTAACGCTGTGGATATTTGTGTATTACCAAATAATAAAATGGATACTGATAGTCAACATTATTCTCATAAGAAAGTTGAAAAGTTTAATAGAAAATGTGAAAATAAAATATGGGACAATTTTCTATAAAACCAATATTAAAGACGAATATGAGGTTTTGCCACAAAATATTCAAAAAAAAAATGGAGATATCTCCAGGAACGTAAATGTTTACTTCCGGCTGATTGCCGCAGTTTTTAAGATAATTTACCATACTCAGATTAGATTTATAAATTTTATGAAATTTCGTTTTTTTTTAATTTGTTTTCTTTTCTTAAATAAAGTATATTTTTCTCGAATTCATTTAACTCGTTGTAATGAATTGTGTATCCTTTATATTCAAAATACAGAAAACAAAAAATAAAAAATGTTTAATAAGAGCGAAAAGCGGATTTCTTTTTAACTTTTATTAAAAAATGTTTTGCTGTTACAGCTTTTTGGTTTCAGAAAAAAAAAACAATTTTAAAAAGCCTTAAGTACAATTCCTAAAAAAAAACTGCTATTATTTTACATATTTTTTATTAAACCAAATCCGCAATAGGTTTTTAAGATTAATTCTGAAATTTGGCCAATAGGAATGAAATAGTCTTAAATTTATAAAGTTCTTCTCCTGTAAAAAAGTAAAATGTGTAGTTACGGCCTTTTGGAATTTAGGCGACGGTATGTATATAGTTTTTTTTTATTTTTAAATAACAAATTTTAATTTAATTATATCATTACGCTTTATAAATATTATGTTTAATTGTTAATAATGTTTAAATTCAGTTAAATTTTATAGAATTTAAGGTTTTATTTATGTTCTCCTTTACCATAACAAGCTGTTTGCAACTTATAAAATTAAATAAACTCAATAGTTTTTCTTTTTGCTCAATTTAATCTACAAAACGATTTGTATAAATCCAATTTTTTTTTGTATAAACAGCACATTTATGTGGAGATTTATTTAGTGTGTTTATAGTGTTTTTCTACGTTTCTTTACGGATAATGAATGTTTATTGTGTAATCAGTATAAAACCTCTAATGGCTAAAACTGGCAAACAAATTCAATACAGACATATGTACGAGGTCTGATCAAAAAATAACCGTTATTTAAAATTTTTTCAAACAGTATTTATTTATTCTTCAATAACTATCTTGTCCCCTTCAAAATAATTGCCCTCAGATATAATACACTTATAACAGCGTTTTTTCCAATCCTCGAAACACTTCTGAAACGCGCTTTTTGGTATCGCCAACAGTTCCTGTTTCAATTTCCTGCAGTTTTGGGAAGAGGAACAAGTCAGCGGGTGCCAAGTCCGTTGAATACGGTGGTTGCGGCATGCTAACGGTTTTCTTTTTGGACAAAAACTCATGCTCAAGCATCGATGTGTGAGCTGGTGCGTTATCATGGTGCAAAATTCATGATTGGTTTTTCCACAATTCTGTGCGTTTTTGACGAATTGCTTCGCGCAAACGGCGCATAACTTCAATTGACCGTACGACCTTGTGGCAAGAACTTATGATGCACCACGCCATTGCAGTCGAAGAAAACATTGAGAAAACCTTCACATTTGACCGAACTTGACGTGCGTTTTTCAGTCTTGGCTCTTCTGGACGTTTCCATTGGGATGATTGGGCTTTGATTTCAATGTAATAGCCATACAACCATGAGTCGTCAGCAGTTGTGACCTTTTTGAGGAAATCTGGATCGTCGTTGATGATGTTCAACAGCTCCTGAGCGATGTCCATGCGACGTTGTTTTTGCCCAAAATTTAGCAATTTTGAAACAAACTTCGCTGCCGCACGTTTCATGCCTAAAACATCCGTAAAAATTGCTTGGCATGAGCCGAACGATATGCCAAAATCATCAGCAACCTCTCTGATAGTGATTCGACGATTATCTAAAATCATTTTCTTCACTTCTTTAACGTTTTCATCGGTTATTGACGTGCTCGGGCTGCTGGTCGCATCGCCATTGACATCTTCTCGGCCTTCCTTAAACCGGTTATACCACAATTGAGCTTTGTTCTGCTCATAGTGGACTCGACAAACGCCACAGTCACCATTTCAAATGTCCTTGCGCATTTAATTTAATTTTTTACACAAAACTTAATACAGTTTCTTTGATCCGTTTTTTTGAATAGTAAAAAATCGAAGAGCACACTAAAACACGACTAACCTTTTTATCTGCCAAAAACAAACTGACAATTCAAAATGGCTGATATTACCGACATATATAACAGACATGTGTACCAACATAACAGAAAAAAATGCGAAAATCAAACATACGTAACTCACGAAGTTGGAAAATAACGGTTATTTTTGATCAGACCTCGTATGTTGGTATATACTAAATATACAGTTGTACGTGTTGGGAGTTTTGCTAAAGTTATAATGAAACGTAACCAGTTATCTTTGGGTAGAAAAACAAATAGCTTCAGGTGTTTTATTCATGTAAAAAATGTTGGTCCTTAAAAATTGTAATCTATTAAAACCAATTAAAACACTGATGTCCTTTGATTCCTTAATATCCTAAATTATTCAATGTTTGTTATCAAACTCTAAATGTGGTAGCAACTATTAGTTACTGGAAATAATAATGCCTTAAGAAAACATTTATATTTAAACATTTTATCAAAATTTGAAAGGAAATTTTACACTCAATACTGCTGTCTATATTATGAGACTATAATTTAACGTCATTATTTGTTAAAATAATTTTCTTCATTTCACTTTACAAAAAGCCAGTATTTCACCTTGATTTTGAAGGGGTCCTTTATGAATACATTCTCATCATAAATGCCAGTTAAATAAAGTTGTCTTGTCAGTCAGACACTTTATTTCTCGTCTACTACTCAACTACTACACACTATTTACAATACATACATACACTCACTCGTACATACTCTGTTTATTACTTCAGTTTATTTTCGCATATTCTTGCATGTTCTGTGTTTATTTTTTTTACTTTCATTTCCTTTATTTAAATAATCTACTTAATTCACGGAAACTCCTATAGGCGTTGAAAAATATATCTCAACAAAAACTGTGAGGAGAAGCAACATTTGCTTGTGTCTAAAAAAAAGCACATAAATAACTTCAACACTTTGGGCTTAAAAAGTATCAACACGAAGTATGACAAAAAAAATATACATAAATAAAAGAACTTTAAAAAACAAAACTATTATTGGCTGGAAACGAAAAAAAAAAAACTTTAGAAGTTCTTCAACATTTACAGGCTAATGTCAGTTTGTCACAGTGCACAAAATACTATTAAGGGAACGTTTATTATCAATATAAATAAAAATGAAATGCTGTCCGTAGGTAAGCGCATGACTTGAAAACGGCTTGACCGATTTCGCTAATTTGTATAATAGTTTCAAAAAGGTTTATGTGGAAAGAAAAATTGTAAAACTTTAATTGACTACCTCCATTTTCACGTCTACTTTATCGGCATCCTAATATACGAGCTCTGATCAAAAACTAACAGTTATTTTTAAATTTCATGAGTTATGTATGTTCGATTTACGCATATTTTTCTGTTATGTTGGTACACATGTCTGTTATATATGTCGGTAATATCAGCCATTTTGAATTGTCAGTTTGTTTTTGGCAGATAAAAAGGTTAGTCGTGTTTTGGTGTGCTCTTCGATTTTTTACTATTCGAAAAAACGGATCAAAGAAACTGTATTAAGTTTTGTGTAAAAAATTAAATTAAATGCGCCAGGACATTTGATATGTTGACTGTGGCGTCTGTCGAGTCTACTATGAGCAGAACACAAGTTCAATTGTGGTATAACCGGTTTAAGGAAGGCCGAGAAGATGTCAATGACGATGCGACCAGCAGCCCGAGCACGTCAATAACCGATGAAAACGTTAAAGTAGTGAAGAAAATGAATTTAGATAATCGTCGAATCACTATCAGAGAGGTTGCTGATAATTTTGGCATATCGTTCGGCTCATGCCAAGCAATTTTTACGGATGTTTTAGGCATGAAACGTGCGGCAGCGAAGTTTATTCCAAAATTGATAAATTTTGAGCAAAAACAACGTCGCATGGACATCGCTCAGGAGCTGTTGAACATCATCAACGACGATCCAGATTTCCTCAAAAAGGTCACAACTGGTGACGACTCATGGTTGTATGGCTATTTCATTGAAACCAAAGCCCAATCATCCCAATGGAAACGTCCAGAAGAGCCAAGACTGAAAAATGCACGTCAAGTTCGGTATATATAAAAAAAAAAGATATCGTAATAGGTGGAAAAATATCTATAGTGGTTTTTCGGTAATTTAAAAATTGCATAACAACTGCATGAGTGTCCCGCTCAGATGTAATTCTGAGAAAGAGCTAAGCTACAGTAGAAAAAATTTATGGATCTCTGAGGAAGAATCCTTAAGAAAATCCGTGGAGTCTCTTCTCACTACAAAAGCCGAAATACGGCGCCGTTCCTGTTCGTCCAATATAGTTATCTCATCCGATGAGAAATCATCATCTTCATTAAATAGTGCAGTCAAACCCACAAAACAAGTAGGCATGGATAAGTACATCACCGTTCTCAAGCGACAGAGGAGCCCGACATCTCCTCAAATGTCTTCCAATTCTAAAGTTCCTAAGACCGTCAGCAGTGATAAGCCAAATGATCAAAACAGATTTGCTCTACTTCAGACGGATGACCCAGAAATACCGAAAAAGACGTTTAAGCCCCCACCAATTTACCTGAGAGAGCCCACTTCCAATAAACTGGTACAAGGAATTGTTGCTGTAATAGGTGAGAACATGTTTAGCGTAACCTCAATTAAACATGGAAAAATCAGCGAGACAAAGATCCAAGTGAATAGGGAAGATGATTTTCGAAAATTGTCCAACCAGTTGGAGAGGGAGACCAGGGATTTCTATACATATCAGCTCAAAAGCGCAAAAGGACTCCAAGTCGTTCTAAAGGGTATAGACCCATGTGTTGATCCTGCGGAGATAAAGAACGGATTAATGGACAAAGGGTTCAAAATCAAGAGCGTAGTGAATATTAGAAACCGTGATAAGATTCCTCAGCCCATGTTCAGGGTAGAATTGGAACCTGGAGATGTTGCCTTAAAGAAAAACGAGTCCGATCCAATTTACAATCTTATTTATCTTCTGCATCGTAGAATTACCGTGGAGGAACCGCATAAGCGTGTTGGACCCGTCCAGTGTCTTAATTGTCAAGAATTTGGTCACACCAAAGCGTATTGTAAATTGCCGTCTGTTTGTGTTGCATGTGGGGAACTACATGCAACTGCTCAATGTAATAAGTCCAAAACGGACGTAAAAATAAAAAAATGCAGTAACTGTGGAGGAAATCATACCGCTAATTATAGAGGTTGTCCAGTTTATACTTATTTGAAGGGCATAAGGACCAATAAGTCGCCAGTATTACCTGACCATCCTCAACAACCTAATTTCACGTCGAGTAAGAATTTTCCTCAAATTGTACGACCAACTACTCACGTAAACGCTCCTAATTATAGACAAGTTTCTTACGCAAACGTGGTCAAATCTAATATGCCAGGTCTGGAGCAGGAACCTATATCGCAATATTCTGAGCCACATATCAACAATCTAGAGACAACATTGCAGACACTTGTCCAAACTATGAACACTTTTACGACCACCATGACATCCATGATGCAGGAAATGCTGAAAATGCAATCCACTATCTTGCAAGCCATTTTAAAGAAATGATTTATTTAAAAATTTGTTTTTGGAACGCGAACGGCCTCCGCCAACATAAAAACGAACTGGAATACTTCCTGATGGATAAGCAGATTGATGTTATGATGATTGCTGAAACTCACTTGACGTCGACAGGGTACTTCAAAATTAATGGCTACGTGTTGTAC
The DNA here is from genome assembly GCA_950370525.1 of Bellardia bayeri. Lineage (NCBI taxonomy): Eukaryota > Metazoa > Arthropoda > Insecta > Diptera > Calliphoridae > Bellardia > Bellardia bayeri. The sequence goes on from OX493267.1 coordinate 77,058,616, forward strand.
GATACTAAAGATCCCCGCGGAAGAGCTTGTGGAGGTTCGGCAATTCTTATAAAGAACAGAATAAAACATTATCTAATGAATAACATAAGTGAGGATTACCTCCAAGCAACAAACATTTGCATTGAATTCTGTCAATACAAATTTGTTTTATCATCGATTTATTCTCCGCCTCGATTCTCAATAAAAGAACACCAATACCATAACTTCTTTAATTCCCTTGGAGCTAGATTTTTAGTTGCTGGCGACTTTAACGCCAAACACACATTTTGGGGTTCACGTCTGGTAACCCCAAAGGGTCGCGTACTCTTCAACACCATTGCTCAAATGGGCTTAGATGTACTCTCAAGCGGACATCCCACCTACTGGCCGACGGACCGACGGAAGATTCCCGATGTTATTGACTTTGGAGTAGTGAAAAATATCCCTGTAGAATGGATGCAAGTGGATCCTTCATTAGACTTGTCCTCAGATCACTCTCCTACAATCATTTCAATGCATTTCCCTCAAGTGTGTGGCTCTCCATTTAGAAACATGACTAAGACCCGAGTAAGCTGGATAAAATACAAAAAGTATTTAAGTTCCCATTGCACGGAAAATATTGTGTTGAGAACTACCGACGATATCGATCAGTCGATTGGCAACTTTACCGAGGACCTTCGACGAGCTGTGCATCACGCTTCCACTTATCACGTTGAATGTAGAAATAGGACAAACAGAACTTATTTATCTGAACTCGAACATCTCCTATCAGAAAAAAGAAGAATGAGAAGAGAGTGGCAACTTCACAGGTCTCCTGAACTGAAAGCTAGGCTACGGGTATGCAGAGATATACTAAGACATTTCTTAGAAACCCAAAGAACGGCTTCACTTAGATCCTACTTGGAGGGTCTTGATAGTACCCCACAATCTGACTACTCGTTATGGAGGGCGGCAAGAGGTTTAAAAAGACCAGTGAGAGGAAAACCTCCTTTGCGAAATCCGACTGGTGACTGGGCTAGAAACGATTCCGAGAAGGGGACTTTATTTGTTAACCATTTGAGAAATGTGTTTACTATAAACAACTCAAATAATGCAACTGATTTGCCACCACTCGTTATTAGACCTCCTGTACCTCTAAGACTTAGCTTTAATGATATTCAAAGCGCTATTGGTACTCTGAACCTTAAAAAAGCTCCAGGTATGGATAAAATCAGCAATAAAATGCTTGTGGAGTTACCTCGTATAGCTAGAAGAATTATCCTCTTTATCTTCAACGCTATTTTACGCCTAGAATACTATCCTGCAGATTGGAAGGTGTCTATGATCACTATGATTCCTAAGTCAGGGAAGGATCACACCAAAGTAGAGTCATATAGGCCAATTAGCCTACTGCCGACAATTTCTAAACTGTTCGAAAAATTGTTAATGACTAAGTTGATTCCAATTCTGAACGACACTGAATGCATTCCTAATCATCAATTCGGCTTCAGAGCTAAACACAGCACCATCGAACAAACACACAGATTGGTAAATGTGATAAGAGGGTCGTTTGAAGACAAAAAATACTGCTCCGCCCTTTTCATTGATGTGTCCCAAGCGTTCGACAAAGTTTGGCATGACGGTTTAATGCACAAAATAAAATTAACTCTGCCTGCTAACACCCATAAACTTATGGAAAGCTATTTAAACGGTCGCAAATTTAAAATCAAAGAAGGCAATTTTTTAAGCCCCGCTCAGCCAATTGAAACAGGTGTGCCACAGGGTAGCATACTGGGTCCTACTTTATATTTGATTTATGCCTCCGACATGCCGTCAGACCCCAAAATCCACACGTCAACTTTCGCAGACGATACAGCCTTTATCAGCGTTCATAAGGACCACCAAGTAGCATCACAGAATTTGCAGAATTATGTTTATAAACTAGAGAATTGGCTAGAGCTTTGGAAAATCAGGGTTAATGAACAGAAATGTATTCATATCACTTTCACATTGCGAAAAGAAACTTGCTCGTTCATCAAAATAAATAATCAAATTATTCCTCAACATAATGAAGTCAAATACCTCGGCATTCACCTCGACCGCCGTTTAACTTGGAAGTCTCATATTGAAGCGAAACTTACACAGATGAGATTAAAAGCAGTGCAACTTAATTGGCTAATTGGCAGAAATTCTTCACTAAAGTTGGACTGCAAACTATTGTTGTACAATGCAATTCTAAAGCCAATCTGGTGCTATGGAATTCAATTATGGGGTACTGCCTCAGCATCAAACATTGAAAAAATTCAAAGGGGTCAAAATAAAATTCTACGTATAATTACTGCAGCTCCATGGTATGTTAAAAATTCTCGAATTCACAAAGATCTATGCGTGCCATTAGTAAAAGTTGAATTTACAAAACACGCGTCAAAGTATGTCAGCAAACTTGAACACCACCCAAACCCACTTGCACGAGACATCCTTAACTTTAGTGGCCATAATCGGTTGAGAAGGAGGGATACCCTTGCTTTAACACAAGCGCAAAATAGATGACTGGATCAGTTGATGTGAAATTTTTTTAGTATCATAAAATTTTTGTCTAGCACTGGCTGGACTTATTATTTTCTTTTAGTATTAAGATTCGAAAACTTATTGTCATTTCATTATATGAAGATTCAATAAATAAATAAAGGCTAAAAAAAAAAAAAAAAAAAAAAAAAAAAAAAAAAAAGTTCGGTCAAATGTGAAGGTTTTCTCAATGTTTTCTTCGACTGGAATGGCGTAGTGCATCATAAGTTCTTGCCACAAGGTCGTACGGTCAATTGAAGTTATGCGCCGTTTGAACGAAGCATTTCGTAAGAATCGCACAGAATTATGGAAACACCAATCATGGATTTTGCACGATGATAATGCAGCAGCTCACACATCGATGCTTGTGCGTGAGTTTTTTTGCCAAAAACAAAGTCGTTATCATGCCTCAACCATCGTATTCACCGGATTTGGCCCCCGCTGACTTTTTCCTCTTCCGAAAACTAAAGACACCGATGAAAGGAAAGCGTTTTGCTACGATTGAGGAGAAAAAAGACAAATCGAAACAGCAGCTATTGGCGTTACCAAAAAGCGCGTTTCAGAAGTGTTTCGAGGATTGGAAAAAACACTGGCATAAGTGTTTTATTTCTGAGGGGATTACTTTGAAGGGGACAAGATAGTTATTGATGAATAAATAAATACTTTTTGAAAAAATTTAAAATAACGGTTATTTTTTGATAAGATCTCGTACGTATTGTAAATTAAGGCAATTTGCAATTTTTTAATGTACTATCGATTCTTCTTTTTTTGTTTTGAGAATTATCTTTATCTATTTAAATAATAATCAAATGTCGTTCGTAATTGCATCATTTTAATGTTCGTCATAATACGTCTGAGCTTTCTATGGCAAGAAAAACTGGCCACGCCCACTTTTACGCCTACTTTTTTAATTTATCTAAAATTTTTTTTTTAAATGTTCATAGTAATCCACTTTTTAGTTTTTAGGGAAAAAATGTAACTCTATGTACAAGTTTAAATGTCCACGCAAAATAATATAAGAAAAATAACAGTGTTTTAAAAGGAAAAAAGTTTGTAAAAATAATATTAACTTTTTTATGAGCTCTCCGCGAAAACTAACAAAAGAAGCTACATATTTTTTAGTTGGCTGGAAAAAGTATGCTTCTCACATGGTCAATTATATGTCGCCTGTTCCCGTGTCGGAACACCATCATCATTATTTGTTTACGCTGCAGACAAGAACAACAAATGTCAAAAGCATTGCAATGAACAATATTATTATATCACAGCAATGCCAGAGAAAAGAAGTATTTATGCATTTATTTCAATTATTTACCTAAATATACATTTATCAAAATTTAAATAAAACACCTAAAACACAATTTAAATAAAACATACGCTGTTGTTGTATTTGCTATTTATTTCCGTATAAGCTACTTTGGCCTAAATTATTATGATGATTCGGCGTTGCTGATTTTCGAATTTTTCCATTTTAAAGTCTGCGTAAATATGTTTTTAACAGAGACCGAAAATAACTCGTAGCATAGAATCAAAATATAAAATAGTGCTTTATATTTTATTTTAAAACATAAATCACTGAAAATAACTGCGAAAGTTATAACCTATGACCTTGACGAAAAAAAATTTTATTATAAATCACTCAACTTGATTGTCTGTCTGTCTTCCTTATTTTCTTTTCTGTTTCTCTCAACCACCAACATAAACTGTTCTCTTATAAATCACCCTCTCTGTGATATAACACAAAAAAAACAAAATGTAAATGGTAAATGGTGCCAATTAGTCACTAAAATTAAAATGGATCTGTTATTTTATGTCTCAGATTTTTAAGAAATAATATTACGACATTTTTGACCACAGCAAAATATGCTCTAACTTATAACAACTGCAACAGTTAAATTTTAGATATTTAATCCCCATTTGGCTTTTATAAGAATAACATTGTAAATTTCGTTAAAAAAAAACTTTGAAAAATTGTCAAAATTCAAAGGAATAATAAAGATAAGCTAAGAGCATCTATCATGTGGGTGAAGTTATTTTTCTGCTGGCTGGTGACCCAAAGTACGCTTCCAGCTACCCAACAGAACTCTCTTTTAATGCAGTGGCCAACAAAGAGCCCACCTCAATCCGATTAAGAATTTGTGATGAATCGTTAAGAGACAGTTGGAACAATACCGCTTAACTCCAAACCATTTGGGCGATGGTTCGGTGCGGTAACATTAGTGAAGAGTTTACCAACACGTATAAAAGGGATTTACGAAATAACGGACTTTGGACTAAATATTAAAAATACTACTTTCATTTGAAAAGTTTTTGTATGTTGCAAAATTGCGTGCAGGTTGTATTTTTTCTTAGAACTTGATACTTTTAATCTTGATTTCTAAATTATTTTGCTAATTATTAAACAGAAAATAAATGACAAAAAACTTTTTTTAATTTTCATTATTATTTTAATTTTTACTCAATAACAAGTGCACAAAGTACTAACATGTACTCACTTGTGCTCCCCACTGTATATAAATTTGTTTTAATTGAAATATTGACAAAACTTAAAAACAACACTAAATTGCGAAGCTTTGTTCTTATTAAATTTTCGGATTGAATGATTAATGGTAATTATGTTAAAGAAACAAGTCACTGAAACAAAAACAAAAGTCTAGCCAGCAGTTTAAAAAAAATACTTTTGTTGTAAAACCGGATTTTATGTGAACAATACTTTACAAATACACAGTAGGTGTTTTTTATTGTTGTTGTGACATATTTTTTATGGCATTAAGTTAAGTTTTTTAGCATCTAATAAATGAACGGCTACTTGACTGGCTGGCTGACTGACTGTCCTGGACAAAAAAAAAAAGAAATTGACCGATTTTTACATAGAAAAGGGTTGAATTGTTTTGTCATCATTCGTTTGTGTCTATTATTCTTTTTTCTATCTGCCTTTTTATGAATTATTTAGCAATACAATGAAAAATGTAAAGAAACATCTTCAATTTATAGAGAATAGCAGCCATATAATTTCTTTTTTTGTTTGTGGAAAATAATAAGGAAAATTTATAGTCATATAAGCTGGCAATAGGTCGGATATTTAGGGGCAATAAATGAACTCATTTGTACGGTTTTTAAAGCTTAAGGCTAGTAAATTAAATATAAATTTCTTTCTGAAGGATTTTATTGGAAAACAAATTTTGAATGTAGATTTTGTAGGTAACAGAAAATAAGGATTCTGTAAAATATAATTAAGTCAATTTATAGCAACAAAAATTAAAAATACTTAATTTGTATTAAATTTATGTTTGAAAATACATAAATAAAATCCGTTCAACGAATAAAAATTTATCAAAAATAATAAAAATTTAACGGCCTCTGTACGTGTCTTGGCCAAAGTTTGTGTCGTTTAATGATAATTTTTGCAGGAATAACATATTCCTGTAACGTATGATTACAAAAACATAATGTAACGTTGTTAAATTACAGTACAAAATATAATGTTAAAAAAATTCATTATCATCAGCATACTGTATTATCCTACGAGTATGCTATAATTCTCAAACAGTTTATGTGAATTTAAGAATATATACGAGTCTATATATATGTCTGTCTGTCTGTATGTTTGTGCTTAATAGGAGGCCAAACCATTGGACCGATTTTTACTGAAACAGCATGTTAGTGTGACTCTGGAAGGAATAATAGGCTATATTAGGTTTGACTGGACAAACGGGAGTGGCACCGCCCATATAACCCAAAAATTTAAATCGCCATATTTTGGCACGCCCCTTTTTAGGAGAATTAAAAATCGTAATATAGTCTTAACTATTGGATCGATCGTCGTTAAATTTGCACAATATGATATTCTGGCGAAACAATAAATTCTTGACTACATAATAATACCATGAATACCATGAACTTTTGTGCACGTTATTTTTACGACAAAAGAAGAAAGTGTGCGGAAAATAGTATGAATCGTTCCATGATTTCTCAAAGCTCCAATACAAAAATCCCGAAATATTGCTCAATTATACATAAATGCCTATAAAATTAGTGAATCAATACAAAATTCAGCAGAAATAGGTTTCATGCAAAAAGAAATCGTAAAACGAAATATTTTTTATTTCAGTCCATGTTTGACCATAGATCCCATATAAAGTCCACTTCCAAAATTCATTTAATGATAAACGGCTAAAATTGGCCATAAATAAACCTTATAGGTAAATAAATTGTTGTACTAAATTTTATGGTGGTCGGCCCATAATTGGTCATTCCTCCCATACAAGGACCACATCTGATAAAGCCATTTATCTTTTTATATATCGTATAAATATCGGTACCGACTCAATATTTTGCACAGATCATTTACATATATACACAATTCATCCCACAGAATTTTGTGAATATCGGTCCATTCTTAACCATATAAAGCCCTCTTCCGAAAATTACTTTAGTACTCATAAATCTCTTATAAATAACAGTACCAATCCAAAATTTTACAGGAATCATTTACATACATGCCTAAATCAAACTGCTGGATTTTGAGAATATCGGTCCATATTTGATTATATCCACTTCCGAAATTCACTTTAAAACTACATAATATGTATCTTAAATATACCGTTATTATGTTGAAATTCGACGTGAGATATTCTCATATACATAAAATTCTCTGTTCCGAAATTTAAGAAGATCGACCCATGATTTGCCATAGCTGGAATATAAAGACCATTTCCGAAAAACTATTTAACTCACAAAAATGTCTAATAAATATCGATATCGAACCAACTTTTATATAGATCAGTAATTTTAATCCAGAAATTATACTAATATCAGTTATATGGCAATTATGCTACTGGACTTTGTAGCAGTCAGTCAATAATTGGTATTAGCTCCCGAATTAAGTCCATTTACGAGCATACCAACCAACCATACAGATGTTGTAAATAACGTTACAATTTTAAAATACATTGAAATCACATTATTGGAAACTAGATTTAGAATCTATCACTCCATAATTGCTCCACTTCTATTATTCCACCCATAAATCTTTTGTAAATAGTACTATTGAGATCAAATTCAACTAGAAAAGTCTCACTTTATAATCTTACCCTTTTTTATACCCTGTGTATGGAAAATGTTTTTTTTTTTTTTTTTTTGTTTAATTTTATAAATTGTTAAATTACACTCAAGATTATGATGAATATCAGACAAGCTCTGTAAATTACAGTAAGAATCGGTAATTCCATCAATTATATATGGCCAAAATTAGATATAATTAAAAAACATTTAAAAGAAATTATGTTGGTCGTAAAATTGTCTTTCAAACAATATAGAAAATAATCATAAAATTTGCACTAAGACTGAATAGAAAACATAGAATAAGAATATTCTAGTCCTATAACCAGTGTAGTTTTTGTGTTTCTTATTATGTTTAGGTGGAGGGTATTAAAGATTCGGCACAGCCGAATATAGCACTCGAACTTTTTTTTAAATTTATTTAGCCGTTTAACTTTTTGAGATCTGGTCACACTGGTTATAATTATTGTGTTTATTTGGGAAACTTTTTTTTCTAAGGACAAACGAACGTAGAAATTTAGTTTAATTCTATTTGATGCTGTTTGTATTTACTTAACACTTGTAAGATTAAATGTCGTCTAACAAATTTGTGTTTTTATTTTTTTTTGAGTAAATATTTGTCAAGTGTGACCGTACCCTTAGTCAAAGATTGATTCTGGTAACAATCCCATCGTATTGTGAAGATAAAAGTCAGCTCAGTAGAAATATTTCAGAGGAAGCAAACCTCTGAAGTGCCTGGACAGACTAGGCATACCCCGATTGGGCGAAAAAATTGCATCACAAGACTATAGCTGCTTTATAAATAGAAAACAATTCATGTTTGAACTCCCCCAGCACTGTTATAATTTATTAACCACTTTTCAAATAATTCCCTAATTCATCATAAATGTTTGGCTTAATCTGTATGGAAAAGCGTCTGCTTCATCAATCAATTTCTAAAACAAACCCCTAACAAATGTTAACAAAACATCTCAACACATTTTTGTTTCCCCATTATAACTCTAATAACTTTAAGTATAAAATTATTTATTACTTATTTAAATTCCATAAATCATTTAGTTTCCTTTAAAACCCCCAACCTCAACCTCAACCTCAACCACCAACATCAGTACTTTGTCAATATTTAAATTTCAAGTAACATAATTTGTTTTCGATACCATTGAAGTTTATTATTACATATTTCACTTTAATTTTCCATTAAGTTGAAATTGTTTTCAGTATGTGTTTTTTTCTGTTGGAATTTTTGTTGCTGTTCCTCGATATTTGTTTTCCCTTGTAAATTCAGTTACAATGTGACCATTTACTTTAGGATTTGTTGTATAACTAAATATGAAACGGAAACCGTAGTAAAGAAATAGAGATAATTAATTTTAAAAGCACAACAAAATATATTAAATTGAGTAGATGGGTGAATGGATGGTAACGAATTTGAGTTGAGTTGAGATTTGTTTATAAGGTTTCTAAAGTCATTTGAAATTATAACTGATATGAAAAATAAAGCTATTTAGTAATGCATATACAATATGTGCATAATCTTCTTTTAAAGGTAAAATCTCCATATAAACATATGGGGGCCAGATTTCTTACCGTTAAAAAGAGTTTGTCCAATTCGGTCAGGCGTGATTTTAATTTTTTTCCCCTCCTTATATTATTATGTATAAAAAATATAAAACAATATTACAAATTACGCCTCAGTGACAGATAGGCATTATACGAGTCCGGTTCGGAAACTTCTTAGTTTAAGCAGAAAGCGCAGTATAAACAGAAAAAACTTAAGTGTTTTGGAAACTTCCATCTCTGCTATGAACACATGTTAAATTTCTTTTCAATCTGGCAACTCCTTCATATAGAAGCATCCGCGATTTTTTTACAATAGAAAAATTAGAAGTTCGGGGTGTCATTAAATATTTAAATAAAAAGGGTTTATCAGGACAAAAAATTCATAATGATATGGTGAAGATGTCAGGTGAAAGTGCTCCTTCACATGCAACAGTTAAAAATGGGGTTGCTGAATTTAAACGTGGTCGTACAAGCATTGAGGATGAACCACGTAGTCCAAAAACAGCAACAACAACAAAAATTGTACCCAAATTGCATGATATGGTATTAAATGTGCGACGAATAAAAGTGCGTGAAATAGCCAATATCATGGGCATCTCAAGTGATCGCGTACATTTAATTTTGCATGCAAAACTACCGATGAAAAACCTTTCTGCAAGATGGGTTCCGCATTTGTTAACAGTCGACCAAAAACGCATAAGTACGAAAATTGCTCAAGCTTGTTTGGATCGTTCTAAGAAAAATAAAATGGATTTTAATCCTCGTTTCCACTCTAGACACAAAATAAGAATCCAAGCAATGGACTGAAGCTGGAGGAAGTGCCCCCAAGAAGGCAAAAACAATTCAATTGGCTAGTAAGATTATAGCAACAGTTTTGTGGGACTTCAAAAATATTTTATTGATTGACTATCTGTAAAAGGGTAAAACAATAAATTCGGATTACAATTGCAATACTTTGGAGCAATTAAATGTAAATATTCGACAAAAACGTCCTAGCTTGCAGCACAAATAAATAAGTTTTCATCAAGACAACTCAACAGCGCACAAGAGTGTTTTTAAAATGGCTGAAATCAACGAGCACCCACCCTATTCTGCTGATTAAGCTCCCAGTAAGAGGTTTCCTTGTTGGCAAAATTTACAAAATACGATTTTAGTATTTATAAAATATTTAATCACCCCTATCGTGAATAAAAATTCCACACGAAATTTGTTGCCTTTCCACATTTTTCCTATTTAAATTCAATGTTAAAAAATAAAAGGGAACAAATTTCATGTGGAATTTTTATTTACGATAGGGGTGATTAAATATTTTATACAACTCTATAAAAATTTGTTTAATAAATTTATTCAAATATATGTAATTCAAAATATCTAGTTTGTAGTTAAAACAGAAGCTGCTTTGAATTAGATATAAACTGCAAGAGTCTTGAGACTCTTTTTATAATATTATGTGGCAAGATATTATATTGTCTACAACCAGAGTGTTCAATTCGCTGCTTTGTTGTTTCAGATTGACAGAACGCCTTTTTTACCCCCTGGCCCACGATGTCGAACGATATCGTTCGCTTAGATAAGATTTAAGACACAAACTTGATTGTGGAATAAACAAACTTGATTGAGAAAAAAACAGATACGATAAAAAGTTTGTGTCCTAAGTTTTATCTAAGCGAACGTTATCGTTCGACATCGTGGGCCAGGGGGTTAATTTTTACTATTTCTCGTTGTGAAAGTATTTGAATTCCCAAAATTATTAATACATTTAAAAATGTAAATTAATAGTTGAAATTTGTAAAGCCGGTGAATTCGTAAAACATTGGAAAAAACGTCCTTGTACAAAATAACGTTTGGAAACCGGCAATGTAAATTTGCTACAATCGTTACTGCTTTATTTTGTAAATATATTCTGAAGCGATGGAAACTCCGTAGTTTTTTTTAATACATTTGAATTTAAAACTTGATAAATAAAAAATTTTGTTTTTAAATGAAATTTGTTCCTAAATTTGTATAACAAACCTAAAGCTAGAGAAATTTTAAGATTAAGAATTAAGTATTTATTAATAAAAATTATAATATATAACAATAACAATTTGACTAGGTTTTTGTTCAGTATCGCTAATTTTTTAACTTGAAAATACTTACACATGTGTTCAGCCTACCAAAATGCGACAGAAAATCAGAACAAACCCAACAAACTACCAAAAGTTTGTTTATGTATATTAAGTTGTTTTGGGCCAACGCTGGTTGTAATATTCCTTTCATATTGTCACTGCATGTAAACTAAAAAAAGAAAACTTAGTTTCCAACTAAGAAACTAGTCTCTAATGCCCATGCTTCATGACCTGCGATTCGCTTACATTAACTACTACATTTGGGGGTCTCAAGACAAATAGTGTTTATTCAACAAACACTTATTAATTAGGACTCTCCTTAAAAAAACAGTGTTTTTTTGTAACTACACGCAGAGAAAAGTTTTGCATGTTTACCACAACTATTTAAATATTTTTTATTTTTTTTTTTAAATATTATGGTCACTATAATTATTTATATGATTTGTTTAACCATGCCGTGGTTAAGTTATCATTCACATGATTATATATGATTATAGGAATTATGTAATGTTTATGGTGATCAGTTTTATGATGAAAAATTATACCGTATTATGTTGTTCTCTATCATAATGAAAGACCAACAAATTATGATGAAATGATTCATCATAAACATGATTGCCAGAACTACGTACAATTGTATATATGTATGACTGTAGTAATTACCTGAATCGTAACTAAACCATATTATGGTTACCGCAATCATAAAAATAATTACAGTGACCATAATATTTTTGAAAAACTTGTAGAAATGTTGACATTGTTGTGGTAAACATGTACAACTATATGTTTTCTCTGTATGTATTTTCGAAAATAAATAAAAAATTTTAATAAATAATCTTACAGTGGTTTATATAGAAAAACCTTTTATTCAAGTCCTGATTTTCTAAACACAAAGTAGAGTGCTCAAAATTCATATTTCCCACACAATTTCTCCCCACTCCCTAATGGAAACCTGTTAAATAATTTAAAACTTTTTATATGTACATACTGGGAAAATTGTAATTCTAATGGTTGCATTGTTAAAATGCTGTATTGTACAATAAAAAGTTTTACCACGTACTATTTTATAATTGCATAAATAATTTAATTCATATTTAAAATTACAAATAAAATTTTTCAAATAATAAAACTAAATTAAATTAAATACATTAATTCCTGGAAATATTTTTGAGAGAACCAATAAAAGTAGTGGTGGGCAATCATAGCCACCCAAGACCAAGACTATACAAATACAACACAACACGATTGTATAAGGAAAACTTATTAAAGTTATCAAAAGGCAAACAAAAAAGCCATCATTCAATTTAAAAATTAATATCGTCACAAATAAAATGTTCTCTTTGTGACGGCCTTTTTTTTATTTCGAAATAAAATTATAGTTTGAAAATGCGTTTATTATGAAAAATGTAGTTTTTAAATTTATACTAACGATTTTGTTTATTATTAAATTAAATATTACGTTAAAGCTTTCGGCTGATAAACGTTTTAAATATCAAAACTTCACCAGAACATTATGGGTCCCAGGCCACAGTAAAAGAAAAACTGTAATAACTATTATGCAAAAAGTCCTGATATACATACCGCATTGCCGGCAAAAAATTGGTAATAAAAGGTGTTTTTTTTAGATGTATATACTTTAAGTTGGCATCACTTTTTTAACTGGCGGCCATTTTGTCAGCTGTCAAGTGATTTATGTTCAGTTTGGTTTAGCATATCAACATGAAAATATACTGTCGTCTAAACAATGCTTTCAAATTGTGCAAAACAGGGAGAGAAGGGGAAAAAATGGGGTATGTTGATTTGCATGAAAAAGTAAGAACATTGAATTGACAAGTTCAAAAGAGAATAGAAGTAAATCTGGTCAGCTAAAACTGAAGTGTGTAAAATAAAATTCGCAAGCGAATTTTGTTTAGCGAAGAAGCTCACTTCTGATTGAATGGATACGTCAAAACACAAAACTGCCGTTTTTTGGTGGGATGATCAAAAAAAAACTGCCTGTTTTATATGCTGGGCAGAACGTTACAGACAATGATGACCGCTATAGAGACATGTTTACTGACTTCTTCATTCATCAATTGAACAACAATGATGGGCAGGAGGAGGAGTGGTTACAACAAGACGGCGCAACATGTCACACGCCTCGTGACACAATTGATTTATTAAAGGAAACGTTAGGTAACCGCATAGTTTCACATTTCGGAACCCTGAATTGGCCTCCAAGATTGCACGATTTAACGTTGCTTGAGTATTTTCTGTGGATATATGTGAGGTGGCTAATGTACGACGATTAGATCGAATAAAACGATTGACCACTTGGAGGGGACTAGATATAAAATTTATCTATAATTGTAAAATTTCATTTAATATTATATAATCCTTTGATATACAGAAGACTTTATTGAAATAGAGAACATTTCATTGTTGGGGTCAATGAACAAATTACGGAACAATTGAGGATTTTATCAAAACTTAATTTTGTATTAATTAACAGAATTGAATCAGTTGGAAAATATTGAGACTTTGAAGTTTCCGCTGAAACTTTAACAAACTATAACTCGTACTACAGGTCAAAATAAGAATAAAAATTGTCATATTTGAAAAACTAACTAAGTATTTGCTAAGGTTTAAAAAAGAAATTACTTTTACTAACCAAAGCGTTTAATATTGGCCTAAATTTGTTTTCGTATAATCATGGGATTAATAAAATAATTTTTTTAAATCTAGCCAAATACTTCTCTGACAGATCCATTAATCAATATATAACATATCAAAGTATTTTAATTCAATGTGGCAAGAATTCGAAACGTTTTTGGTAAGAGTAGTAAAGATAGTATGGCATACAAATTTTTGAGAAAATTAAATGAATGAATGAATGATTGAGCAAATACTCATTCTAATTGCAATCAATAACATCTGTATAATAGTGACAATACCAGAACTAATTCTAAGAAACCTTGACTTTATTACAACTGTTCTCTGGAACTAGTTCTTTCATTAATGATTTTGTTTGAAATTCTCACAGCCGAAAAAAGTTTTAGAAAAGCTTTGTGTATCAAACACACATTCTTAGCTACAGTTCTAGAACAAGTTATTTCATTAATGATTTCTGTTTAATATTGTCAGACTCAGAACTAGTTTTCAGAAGCAGTTGTAGAATTTTTATTCAATGGTTTGATTAATAGAGCTAGAATTGGAAGATTTATATTTACATATATATTAACAGTTTTTGAAAAATGATTGGTTTCCTAAACATAAACTTAGAACTATGTAATATTTTAAACATTCCCTGTAAATGTTGACAATTCCTTGATAAATTTTTAAAAAATTTTTTTTGCAAAAAATATTAAAGATTTTTAACGCATTCCAAAAATGATTTCCGAACTAATAATTGATTTAGAATGTATAACTAGTCCGGTGCCGCAAAAGCATTCTATAGCACTGATTGTAGAAGTAGTTGAGACGTCACTAGTTCCATGACGCTTCTACAAGAATCTGCAGTTCTGAAACAAGTTATTTAAGAACCAATTCAACAAATTTAGCTGGGAATAAAGTAATATATAAGTAATGTTTGCATATGACAAATTAGGTTAGGACAATATATACATACGAGTATATTTAATTACTGTATTTTCATTTAAAAACGTTATCAAAAAAAATGAACTTTTCACGTTTGCCTAACGCAGTGTATCATCAAGGAAAAGCAATTGTAAACGTTATTCAATATTAATAAAAAAAAATAACAAAACCTCACATAAAAACCTTAATTATAATTGACTTTTCATTATAAATTTAACTCACTTACCCCGAATTTGAACGTGGATCTACTTCCGGCCATGACAGCCGTCTTTTACAAAATGCCAACGATGTGCGTTGTGTGGACTCCGCTTGATGTAGCGGTGAATTACGCTGACGAAATGAACCAGTACGTGGTGGTGCCAGACACTCTAGAGTACGCGATTGCCGCCGCGAACCCAATGGAGTATTTGTGGCTGAATTGGGTCCAGTTTGTGATGGAGTACTGGTGGGGGGAGGTGCAACACCGGGTGTGGGTACAACTTTCGGATAGCCTGTAGAGGACAATACTTAATATATAAACATATCACATACATATGTTATATACAAATATTATTAAATTCAATAAGAAATAAGATTTCAAATTTCGTGAATAAGACATTTTAAAAATAACTCAAATAATAGTAAATAAGTAGCTTAAGCTTTTACTTACCCAATAAAGGATTTGTAGCATTTGGATTGCCTATAACGACACCACCAGTAGGATAATTCCCAGGATTTGCCTGACCGGGCGCGCTGCCAGCCACAACATTAAATATGTTACCAGCACCCGGGACATTACTCTGTATGTTTGGTGTAGGACATGGGGTAATTGCACCCGATAATTGTGTACCACCAGTAGCGGCACCAGTGGCAGACGAAGAATGTGTTTGATGTTCACTAGATTCCTGGCGGGATAGAGAAAATCGTCGATTGCCTAGACCCAAACTGCTGATGCCACTTGTAACATACTGCTGCATGGAACTTAAAAAACTCATGTTGGCATTTAAGCTGAAATAGATTTCCCTGGCCGAATTATTTGTGTGGGAGTTGAAGGCTGATATACGAGTATATATAGGTTTTAATTTATTTGCTGTGTTATTATTATTTCTTATCCTTAATGACTGAAACTCTTTAGTATTTTGTTATTGTAGTCGTTGTTGTTATCATTATAATTATTATTGTTGTTGTTGTTTTTTCATTCAAATATAAAATAAGCCCTTTTTTCCAACAAATCTTTTTTTTTGCTTTAAATTTTGCATTGTTTGGTTTTGTTTTTTTGTAGAAAATTAAATTTTACTTTTTCCGGTTATAAAGATATTTTGGTCCTTGTTTTTTATTAAGTGTTTTTGTTATTGTTTTTTTTTTATGAATATTTTTAAACAAAAGCGTTTTTAATTGCTCACGATTTATGTTTAATTAAATTTCAATTACTTTTCAGCTGTATTTTTCCTTATTTTGTTTGTTTAATATTCTTCATTCATGTCCCTTGTGCCAGTAATTATTATTATTTTGTTCTTTTCATGACAGCTTTTTTTCTTATTTAGCATTTTTGTGTCATTTTAATGATGATTCTTCAATATTAACTCAAACAATGAGTAAATGACTGACTGAATCACTGACTGTATGTCTGTCTGTCGGTATGACGAATGATTGGGTGAGTGAGTGTAATAATGAAAATCCAGTCTAATTAAAATCTCTTCAAATGTTTATCTGCATTTCGTCAGGTTGTTCGGCTGTTATGTTGATTTTTTCCCTGATGGTGAATGTAGCTGTAATGGAAAGAAAAATATATGAAAGAGAAAATAATTGATTAAAGTACTTTCATCAAGAGATAAAATGATAGATACCTACGTTCAGGTATATTAGGGTGGTGACAACGATAATACACTTTAACATTCTACAAAAAAAATCATTGTATTGCAAACAAATTAACATTTAAAAGCCACCATAGTGGAGAGGGTATATTGGATTTGTACTGATGTGTGAACCGCCCAGAAATATTGGTCCAACACCCACCTTAAATTATGACGATCGACTCAGAATTACTTCCTGAGTCGATTTAACAATGTCCGTCAGTCCGTCTGGCTGGCTAGTTGACCATATAAAGCTTGTGCGCAGAGTAGAACCCGCAATTTTGAAGATATTTCAATCAGATTTGGTACATGATATTTTTCGGCCCAAGGACGAATGGGATTGAAACTGATGGAAATCGGTCCATTATTTCACCTGGCCGCATGCAAATGGTCCCCCGAAATAAAAGTTGAACGAAAATAAACGTTTGAATTATTCAAGTATACAAAATGAGTGGCAAATGAAGCCAAATTACATCCATAACCAATATTTCTGGACGTTACAAAAATCAGCACAAATCCAATATACCCTCCCCACTATTGTGGTGTGGGGTATTATTATTGAATGCCTTACATTGTCTAAAACCAGCTGGTACTATTCCTAACTTCGGTTAACCAATTACTTTAAAATAAATTAAAATCCTAATTGAAAATCAATATTATGCGCCTAATAAATATCATTAAATGTTAATAAGTCTTGAAAGCTGCCTTTACAAAATTTTAAATACACAAGCACTCATACTAATTTGTACACGTAAACACACCAATTGGGTTCAACATAAAATTCTCTTATTAAAAATGTTGATGTTTTAGCAAGAATATCGACTTAAGGCGATTAAAAACTTTAGATTCACTGAGCCAAATGTAAATTGTTTAATTGTTTAACTTTGCTAATACTCTTGAGTCTATGCAAACACTTTAGACTTGTTGTATACAATACTTACTTGCTGCATAAATAAACTAACAAATAATTGTAGGAAACCATTTAGTTACTATTAGGACTTTAACATTTCAAATGGCTAATATGATTTATTACGTAGTTAAATAGTTAGTTTTACGAGACATTTAACATAACATGTTAAGCAATTACTAAGTCATTTAGTGAATATTAAAATATTGAATATTAATATATTCAAATTACTCAATAATTGTCGGTATTTAGTTACGTTTGCGAGCGAAGCGATTGAAGCTAAAATGTGACCCACGATTGTAGCTAAACTATGATTATCTAAAGATCAGCGACTCAAGCTAAATTATATCCTGCAATTGAAGCTAAACAATTGATATGTATAGACGGTCGTCAGATATTACAATGTTGTCAGATTTAGCAATGTGCTGGCAATGTACTGCCATTAAAAAATTGTTAGCACAAGGTAAATTGTCAGTTCAGACGACTGTAAGAAAACTAACAATTTCATTGGCACTCAATTGTCACACAACGAATTTATCTGTCAACCGAAATTGTTTTTCCAAAATGTTATTAATGCACAATTGTTTGTTTATTTATGTATATACAGAGTTGTATTTAGAAATAATTTCTATGACAATGCTGCCATTGGCAGATGCATAAACTTTGCATATATGACAATCAAAAGTATTTGACAATTGTCTTAAAGCAATGACAAAAAGTTGTGTTTACACGATTGTTGGATGTCTGACAATAGTTTTTTTGTCTTGAAATGTCCTGAAAATGCTTCTTCTTACAACGTTGGAAGACAAAAATTTTAAGTTCACATGGTTGTTAGACATTTTCTGAACAGTTTTCGGACAACGTTGTAATATCTGACATAGCTTATGGCCAACGATTGAAATTAAACTGTGACTATATTAAGCACTACAATTGAAGGCAAACTATAATTATACAAGGACTAACGAATGAAGCTAAAATTAAATTAAAACTAAACTGCGACTATATCAAGACCAACAATTAAAGTCAAACTTCGACTGTATAAAGACCAACTATTGTAGGTAAATTATATCCTGTAATTGAAGCTAAATTAAGACTATATCAAGACCTACAATGGAAATCAACTTGTTTTAGCACAACTTGGTTTGACGTTGTTTTCTCTTACAAGAGTTTTGCTAGATCAAACAGCGTCAACAAAAATAATACTAAATATGTCTTGTCCTAAACAAACGAATGTTTTTTTTTTTTTTTTTTTTTTAATAAATAAACCAGGTCAAATATATTTTATTCAGTGGTTACGTCTTTTTCGGTAAACATTTGCCAAATGTGACCGTATCTTAAGATTATATTAAGTACAACATTTGGGGATAAATTATATCCTTCACTTGAAACTCAACTATGACCTACAATTAAGGCTGCAATGTAATTCTATAGTAACCTAAGCCGTTTACTTTTAGTAAACTATTTCATACACTTTATATATATATATATATAATCGAAAATGCCGTTCAATAATTTCTCTTTTGTATTCCTATATTTCTGACTTTATGTGAAAGCGTGTTAGTTGTGAAAATAAGCAAATTTATAATTATTTGATTAAACAAAAATGTCTTTACTTTCTATCTTCCGTTTCCTGCCTTAACCCCGTCAGTAGGCAACACATTCGTTCGTCTGCTTTTAACGAGTAACTATTTCTAATTATGTACACTAATTATAATAATTCATTTTTAATTTTTTTATGCAATATATTTATACATATATATTAAACTTATACACATTTTATTTACAAAAGCAATTATTTATGTATGTTATTTTGTATCATTGTATTTTGTGAATAAAAATAATTTCTATTTGTTGTGTTTTCTTTTAATTATAATATAGATTAATAAAATACGATAAGGTTGGTAAAAAGAAAAGGAATATTTAATTTTAAATTAAAATTTTGTTCAAACAATTTATTTCGTTGCTATGTATTGCAGACACCCAAGTTTGTTTAAGAAAATGTTTTACAATTGAAAAAGTTTAAATAAATATTTGCTTGTGTCATTGAGACCGAGTTGAACGAAATTAGGTTAGTCCGCTTTTACACTCTTCAATTCTGACTCGTCAAGGCAAGTTTTGAATGAGAAGGGAAAATAGAATAAAAGGGGTACAAACTTGACAATGATAGTCAATTTGTTGATTTGCATTAAAAAGTACGAAATTGAATTGAAGTGTTTGAATGAAAAGGCAAGTTCAAAAAAGAATTGAAGAAAAACTGATCAGCTAAAACTGAAGAGTGTGAAACTAGACTTAGAGCAGGCTATATACAGCTAAGTAAAATCTTTATTTGGCTGTAGAAAAAAGAGTAAATTGTGTTTTAAAATATTCCAGGATCATACAACTTGTGTTTCGCAAATGCCTTGGATTTCCCAGAAATCCAAAAATTATTATTCAGTTTAGTTTTAACTTTTGAACAGATATATTAACAGCTTTCTGATAGCTCTCTAGTTTTTTTTAATTTAAATAAAGTTTTTAAACAAATGCAGCTGGTTTCATAGTTTTTATATTTAAACCTTTTGTTTATTATAATTTTACACATGTTTAATATTCGTGTTTAAAAAAGTATTTTGCTGCTTTTTCAATTATTTTCAGGTATTTTCATCCCCATATAAATATGTAGTCTATGTGTAATAGTTTTCAAAATGCATATATAGGTAGAAATATTCTGAATATGTATGTATGTATGTTGTTTTCTCTAGAAATAACCTTGTTATAACCTTCATCCACATGGTGCACTGCGTTCATTCTATTGTTGCTATAGTTGTTAAACATTGAGAAACCCGTAATATGCCTGGGTGTGGGTATCTGCAATTTTATGCTGATGTCAAGGTATTATTGTATTAAAAAGAACAAATGATGTTTGTGTTTAAAATAAATAAAAATACCAAAACCATAAATCACTAAAAACATGAGTTGAAAATAAGTGTTATTAAAAATACGTAGAATTTTTGGTCAATTGTTTTTTTTTTTACAAATATGAAATACTTTACATGAGTAACTTTCGACACGTTCTATTTGTTTCTGTAGTAAATAAGCTTTAACTTTAACATTTAACAGAAACTGCAGCTATTAGTTTGGTATTATATTGTCTATTATTAGAAGGTAAAAGAAACATTAACAATAAGAGTTTAAATACATTTTACATGTCAGGTTTAAAACTCTACATGATAAGATTAGAGTTTACAGTTGGTTCTACAGACATTACAAAGAAAGTTTTCTTTAAGAAGAATTTCTTTTAAAGAATGTGGCAAGATTCAAGGCAGATTTAAATTTTAAATTAAATTGGCATTATTGTGGGTACAAAGCGAGTTTTTAAAAGTCCAGACTAGAATTTTAAAAATGATTAAGAACGGAAATGTAGCCCTTACAGGGCCATGAACACCGGTATACAAAATGTTATGATCGGACTAGAAATAGCTACAGAGTGAACAAAATACTAAAAGGGCGGTATTTGTAGGCGTGGCAAAAAAATAAAAATATTAATACAACACAACACGATACTGAAAAGACCATCGATGAAATGAAAGCCAACATCGACGTCAATTCAAATTACAGAATACCAAACAATGTCGACAGTCATCCATAAATGGCAATATTGACAACGGGATTACGAATTTACAACAATCTAGGTCCCTTTGTGTCGACGACGCCAAACAGAATAAGGGTGAATATAGCAGTAATTGTCAGAATTCAGTTTTCTTTTGCGTTTTTATAAATTGAGTGACTATAGGTTTGAGCAACATTATCTGTATCTGCTTTAAAATTAATTCTAAGATTTTTTTTGCTACATTTATAATTTCTAACATTTCTAACATTAAACGACATTTATAATTATTTTCTGTTTACAAAACTAATATGTTCTCAAAGTCGGGCTAGTGATTCAAATTTGCACAATGTGATGATAAAGCTGTTTTTTTTTTTTTTTTTTTGTGTGATAATATTTGTCTATATTTTTGATCAGATTTGTGTCCAACTATTCTAGTTTTTAGTTTATTTGTAGTTGTACCTACATATATAGTACTTTATTACATTTTTCATTATCACTACAATCACATGGTATTTTATAAACTACGTTTGACATTTCTATATTTTGTTTTGCCGAATAATCTGCCTACCATGGTGCAGCTATACAAGGTGAGTGCAGTACCTCAGCTGACTGACTTTGTTTACAATTTACTTATGTCAAAATAAAATACTTTTTCAAGTATTTATGATAGTAGTACATTATTTTACACAAACAAAATGCCTGTTGTTTCTGTTTTGTGTTGTATTTGTTGTCGCTTTGCACTCACCTTGTATAGTTGCACCATGCTGCCTACTTTATTATTATATTGGAGATATTTTATATTTGTTATTATCAAATATATGCGATTTTTCTAATCTTTCGAATATTTTAGTTAGTTTAGTTTATATGCGAGTATCTTAGGTTCAGAAAATCTCTTTGTGTTAATCATTTCATTTTTGAATTGTTTTCAATTAATTTATAGATTATATTAATAGGGAAATTATTATCGTTTAATATCTTTTAAATTCTTTCTATATTTTTCTTGTGGAATTCCTTTATTGTTAATATTCTTTCTGTAAGATTTTTAGCTGTATTAATAATAATTCCTTTAGGATATTTTGAATAGTAATTAATAAGGATGAGTTTGTAGGTTTTTGATACCAGTCTATTAAAAATTTATTACCTCTCCTACATTCCTTTTATATAGTAAATTTAATGTTAGAATGAAATAAGTTAAATATTCAAACTCACTTTCTGAAATTAAACAAAACAAATTATCTACGTATTTAGTTAATATTTCTTAGAAAATTGACTACAAAACCAATTGTCCTAAAGAAAATAAACGAAAAAGAGTCCAAATTTAGGGGTCTCATTTCACTATGAAATTTAGTCTTAGTTTTTTTATGAAAAATCACCCCAAAGGCTATGAAAAATGACCGAAGGTTAAAATGATAGGTGGCCCCAAATGTTGGGTCCATTTTTTCAAAGCGAAAAATTGCCCCAAATATGTAAAATAAATTGTCAACCCAAATTTTGTAATTTTTATAAAATATTTCTCAATAGTAAAAGTAAAAACCCCAAAATTTTAATTAGGTTTTTGGGGCAATTTTTAATTTTTTTTATTTGTTTTTTTATAGTTTACAATATTAACGAATGAAATTTAGCTTCATAGTGCAAAAACAAAATTTCATGGGGTCTTTTTCATTTCACGATTTGGGGTAATTTTTCATTCCTCTTCATCCCTAAAGAAAAAGTATTTTATAACCCCAACAAATATGAAAAAAGGCTCAAAATTTCGTGTTTTTGTGGTCAGTGTAATTTTTTGAGGTTATTTTTCTTTTCAGTTTTTTTTTTGCCATTTTTCCTGGGGTCATTATTAGCAGCGCCGCTTCATAAGGACTAAAACTAAAATATGTCAATTTGAACCCCAGCAATTGAAGCTATAACACGAAAATATTGAAAAAAAACCCACAATTGGAGCCAAATTATTATTGCTTACACTTGGAAGTTCGTAGATAATATTGTAACAGAACATTAGTAATAATAATCATACGTCCACAAAAAAAAAACTACTATTAAAGAAAACATATTTTATGTACAAAAAAAACTTATTGTCATGAACAACAAGCGTTGTCACTGTACAAATACAAGAGTAATAAACAAAAAATACTTCCGTTCTGCTGTCAAGTATATCGCACTGCTTTTCAATTATTTTACCCCAAAATATAAAAAGAAAAAAAAGTAGTTTCCATTCTTTTTAAACAAAAGAAAACAAACACCGATAGAAAAAAAAACAAACTTCAAGTAACTGTTGCATTTTTGGCCAACATACAATAAAATTCAATTTGCTTGTTTGTGTTACTTCCCTACCTCAGCTCCCCACATGAGCAGGGAATTATAATACAAGCAAATATTTCCAACAACCACACTTAAATACATCAAAAACAAATAAGGGTGTAGGACGGCGGGTAGTTGGCTCAGAGCAGAAAGCATGAAAGTTTTAAATAAACAATAAAAAAAACCATTCACTTTTCATTTAACAATCCTTGAAAGACTGCAACATTCATCCTTTTATCCAGGGTGCTCGTGTTATATCAGGAGGGTGTGTTCACGATTACACGAGGACCCGCTTCATATGCGCGTAACAATTTGTTTTGTGTTCAAATACTAACAAAAACTTGATGGTTGCAAAAATTAATTATAATTTTTTAAGTTTTTCGTTTTTTGTTTTCTTTGTTCTTAAAGGTTTGGTTATTATTTGTTACTTTTGTATTGTGAGTTTTTTAAAAATTAAAAAAGTAACATTAATGTATTAAATTTTAAACAAAGAGTCTTTGAAACAATAGCAAAATATGTTTCATTAAATTAAGTAAAAATTTTATAGAATAATTGACAGTTTCTTTAATAAAATTCAGCAGTTTAGTGTATATCCTGTTTTCAACAGGACAACCGCTTGTTAGCTGTAGTGTTAGTAAAATAGTCTCTTTGAAAATTTTGCAGAAAGGATACAAATAGATTTACAATTCTGCTCCTCTCAAAATTTACACCTTTTTATAAAGTAGTGCAAACAATACAGAAAAACATAATTGCTTGTTTCTTAAAATTTGTGTTCAAGGTTGTCCCATAATTTGGTTAATAAACTTTATTCGCCTGAACTAATTCTGCTGATTTTTAATAGCAAACTTCTTAAAAGTTTAGGAAATATGCTGTAAGAAAATCGTTTACTTCGTTGTCATACTTTGGTCATGAGCAAGTTTTCCACACACATACCCACTAACTTTTTAATGATATTTTTTTTTACACTTTTCAAAACTCACATTACCTAAACGTGATATTTTGGGATGTTATTACACAAAGTACTAAATTTTATTTAAGCCAGCAAACACCATATGTTAACCTAAATAAAAACTGAAATTATACCTCAAAATCTCCAACCACACTAATGAAACATTAACAACACCCCCCTGCTGTAGTACTTTATTTAGATAAGAACCAGTAATTTCATTTCAACATCACAAGAGTTTGTTTAATAGATAACGAGTGTTTATTTTAATTGTAACATATAAAATACACAAATTTCCTGCATATAAAACTAACACAATATTACACAATATAAAACTTTGTTAGCTAATATTTCCTGTTATTCAGTTTCACTAAGCAAACATATGTTTAGTTGACGTCATCTATTATAAAACATTAGTACCAACTACAAGAAAACAGCAAAACAAATATAAATTTCACAATTGAAATGCTCATATTTACAACTATTTATGTGTTTAATTTAGTTGTTGTTTTTATGCTGAATACAGGAAATACCATTTCATTACATTCATTTATTTATATTATTTAGTTTCATTTGGAGTCCGTTTTTAATTCGAAACTAAGGACACCCAGCATGTGTAATTTGACTCTTATTTTTAATTTATATCTAAGTGTTCTTTTTCGGGGCTGAGTTTTAGTTTGTTTTTTTTTTATCTACTCCTCAATTTCCCTTCTCTTTTTTGCCATAAACATTATGCGTACGTGAGTGCACATTAGGTTGGACTTAATTTAGTAATTTTTGGATTTGTAGAACATACGTATACGAATTGTGGTACTTTAAATAAACCATTTCAAGGTTTAATCGTGGTACCTTTTGTACAATATTTCTAGCTTCAATCGTGACACCTTTTGTACGAAATTTCTAGCTTCAATTGTGGTACCTTTTGAACAATATTTCTATTTTCAATCGTCGTACCTTTTGTACAACATTTCTAGCTTCTATCGTCGTACCTTTTGTACAACATTTCTAGCTTCAATCGTAGTACCTTTTGTATAACATTTTTAGTTTTAATCATGGTACTATTTATTTATTTTTTCTAGCATCAGTCGTGCTACTTTTTGTAAAACAATTCTGGCTTCAATTGTAGTACCTTTTGTACAACATTTCTAGCTTCAATCGTGGTACCTTTTAAACAAAATTTCTAGCTTCAGTCACGGTACCGTTTGTACAATATTTTTAGTTTTAATCATGGTACTATTTATTTAGTATTTCTAGCTTCAATCGTGGTACTTTAAGTAAAAGATTTCAAGCTTCAATCGTGATAATTTATGCACAAAATGTTGAGCTTCAATCGTGGTACTTTTTGTACACCATTTTTAGTTTAAGTCATGGTCCTATTTGTTTAAAATTTCTAGATTTAATGTTGGTACTTTTTTACAACATTTTCAGGTTTAGTTATGATACGTTAAAAAACACATTAAGCTTAAATCGTGGTACTTTAAATAAAACATTTCAGGCTTAAATTATGGTACTTTAAATAAAGCATTTCAAGCTTCAATCGCGGTACCTTTTGTACAACATTTTTAGCTTTAATCATGTTACAATTTGTTTAATATTTCTAGCTATGATCCTGGTACCTTTTGTACAAAATTTCAAGCTTCAATTATGGTACTTTAAATAAAGCATTTCAAGTTTCAATCGTGGTTCTTTAAATAAAACATTTCAAGCTTCAATCATACAACAATTGTACAACTCATATCTTTAATTAAAATTCTTTAGC
Source organism: Bellardia bayeri (assembly GCA_950370525.1). Classification (NCBI taxonomy): domain Eukaryota; kingdom Metazoa; phylum Arthropoda; class Insecta; order Diptera; family Calliphoridae; genus Bellardia; species Bellardia bayeri. The sequence goes on from OX493267.1 coordinate 77,084,769, forward strand.
TGTAGAGGTTACCTAATTTTGCCAACATGTTTAGCATTTCATTTTTAGATGACCAAGAACAATTTTAGACCTTGGTACCATCCTACTGAACATGTGTATGGTGATATTTATATGTGTTTTTGTGCTGGCCTTATGTTGTGTTAAACATGGCGAAGGCTATGTAGCCGTATGGGTAATAATCATTAATTAAAATAATAATGCTCATGTACACAATATTGAAATCATGATTAACAGCATGTTGCTAATTATTATCACCGTCATTAACATTCTATACATTGTACATATATTTTTATAAACATGCATGTCTTCTTTATCTAGCAATGCCAATTTAACTAAAATTTTCTATACTATAGTTACAAAACTTCAATCTAATAAATAATTAAGTTGTATAAATGGTGAAATAAAAAACAGCAACAGGAGAAATGAAATACTATTTATTTGTAAATTATTTCATTGACTTATTCCAACAACACACGCAAAGAAAAAATATAGTTGTCCATATTTATCACAACTATTTCAATATATTTTAATTTTTTTTAATATTATGGTCACTATAATTATTTATATGATTTCTGCAACCATAATATGATTAAGTTTATCATTCACATGATTATAGCAATTATATATATGATTGCAGCAATTATGTAATGTTTATGGTGATCAGTTTTATGCTTAAAAATTATACCATATTATGTTGTTGTCTATCATAATCAAAAAGTAACAAATTATGATAAATGGATTCATCATAAAAATAATTGCAAAAAATATATACAGTAGACGCTCAGAAATTAGAACTCTCAGTAATTAGAATTTCCAGAAATTAGAATCAGTCATTTCATTGCATTAAGCGCTCTAAAATTAGAACTAAAAATTTTAATTTCTGAGCGTTTTTTTTTTCTTTTTCATTGTAAACACTAAAATTTTGGCAAAAAGGGGAATCCCATTTTAGTAAATGTTTTTTTGTGTTAAATAAACTAAAATGAAAACAAAGACTTAGTTTTTTTATAGCTTTATTGTAAAATTTACCTAAATTTTAATATAAAAACCCGTCCAGAAATTAGAATAATTCGAAAATTCGAATCGCCCTAAAAACAAAGTGGTTCTAACTTAACTATGTTATGGTTACCGCAATCATAAAAATCATTACAGTAAGCATAATATTGTTGAAAAACTTGTAAAAATGTTGACATTGTTGTGGTAAACAAGTCCAACTATATTTTTTCTTCGTGTAAAGCATTTGGAATAGAAAAACCTCACCATTGAGTTTATTTTAAAGGTTTCTAACTTAACTTAAGATCATATTTATAAAATTGTTATGTAGCGAAAGTCATTGATTTAGAAAAATCTATCAGTATAATTTGAGGCGAGAAAAGGTACCATTATAACCATATTCATTTACGAATTTTGTATCAATTCTAGAACATATACATACATACATATGTATGCATGAGAGAAAATCTAATAAAAATGCAAAATCTGTTGTTTAGGCCACAAAAAAAATCGAATATTTGTTTAACTAGAAACAAACCGAAACTTTTCAAATGTACTTAATTTCCAATTCCGATTGAAGCTTCTTTCTCATTTAAACATATTATAAAGATATTAAGGATTTTAGATTTTTGTGTTTTTTTTTATATAAAACTCTATTTTGATTACAAAAATTAGTGATCACTAATTGAGGTCCTTTTTATATTCAAAAGGATATTTACAAAGATATGAACGATTTAAGAAATTTTGAGTTTATACATTAATTTTTTTTTTTTTTTTGTGAGTCAAAACTATCGTCAACAAATAAAACTTTTTCTTATTGGGGGTTTATGTTATAAATACGGGATTCATGTTTTAAGCGTGGCTTTTGTCTTTAGTAAATTGTATGTCATTTTTAAGAGTGCATACCTGTCATTTATACCCACTTTCACAAAATTTCGAATTTTGTGCCAACACAGAATCATATAAGGGAATTTTTGCTTTATTTCTTTATTCTGAAAAAAGTGCCGCTGAAGCATACCGATTGCCAGAGTCTTTGATTGCCCAGGCTAGCCAGCAAAGTTTGAAGACCAAGAATGCAGATTGTAGCCAAGCTCAAAAAGAGCTTCAAAATCACTGGAAGCTACTGAAGCTGTAATTTCAAAATATTTGAAACTAGCAGCATTCAGTTAAAATCAGGGAAATTGTGTACCATATGAATTAAAGTTGAGATAGTTGAACGCTATTACACCTTCAGACCTGACGCAAAACTATTAGGAATTCTTTTATAATATTTGGAATATATGGTCGTATGAAAATAAAATCAATGATTAGGTTTTATCATTTTTATCTTCAAGGATTTTCAGGACACGCACAATTGATGCATCTCGGTCGATTTTCATAAATATTTTTAACTAAAAAACATTTTTATTGCATGAAACGATTTCAATTATTTTGAAATATTGAAATTTATAATTTTTTCAGTTAATATATGTAGGTGCACTTTATTATTTGTAAACGATTAAGACTTTTGTAATTAAGAACACTTACTTACTTCCACGGCTCATTTTGCTAAAACTGAAATGTGACTGAAGAATTTCGCAATAATTCAAGTAACGACAAATCAAACAGAAGGGAAATGTGAGAAGCACAATTGATGCAAACAAGTCTATTTCAAATTGGGTTAATAGAAGCAATAATATGTATCACGGTCTGAAAGAGATAAAAACAAATCATTGCATCAAAAAAAAAGGGAATCATTACAATAAGAAATCTTAAGTGAAGCATGGGCCACCACCCGAATAGACATCTAAGCGAAATATCTGTGACAACAAGGTAATTCTTTCTAATTGAAAAGACTAAAGTGGTTCTTTATATTATGAACTGCCGAAATCTGGTGAAAGCATCACAGGTAACCTGTACCATCATGACCAAGCACGGCCATATGTTGCAATACCTATTAAAAACTCTCTCAAGGATACGCTTCTCTTCAAAACAGGGTATTCTAAACTGACTTGTTGAACTCAAAAGAAGACCAGTTCTTTTTATATTGCCAGAAAGATAATAAAAGTTCAGAGCTAACAATGATTTCGTATGCAATACTTTGAATAAATTTATATTTAAAAATTCCATGAAATACCCCTTAAAGTTTCAAATTTTCAAAAGGTACCAAAATCATGTTCAATTTTATTTTAATTCTAATATTTTAGTTCTAATGAAAAAAGTTTATATACATTTCATACTTTAAAAGGTTGAGGATCCAGAGAGCAACTAACTTCTAACAGATATGTACCTAAAATGCCCAAAGACGTAACCCTCATTATCATAATTTTACAGGAGAAGCAAAAAACCTTATAAAATTAAAACTGTTTTATCATGATTGCCAACATAGATGACGCCATATGACAACCCGTTTTCATACAATTGCCAACAATTTGGACAATTTGACAACAAAAATGACATAGTGAAAACATTGTGAAAACGCGGCCTTATATGTTTTGTATTAAATTAAATTCCTAGTTTTGTAAATAAATATATTATATTTTTACGCTATTTAAACCTGAAATTATTATGTATTGTAATTGCTTAAAATCCCTCCTTAGTGGTCTGTCTTTTAGAAATCTAATATTTATAAAATAAATGGTTTTCATTTCACTTTCACTAGCAAACATTTTCATATTAGAAAATCATTGCTCATTTATCAAAAATACAAGCAAAAAAAAAACAACGATTTGTCAATCCATTACTCAACTGAAAAACTATAATTACAGTGACACAAATGTTTATTTATTACCAAACAAAAGGAAATAAGGAACGCACAATCAGCCAACCAGTAAAACCCAGTCGCTGGAAAATCTTTTAAAGTAAGAGAGATTAAATAAACTATTTTGCCGTCAACTTTGTAGGCAAAAATATGTAATTAATCTTAATTAAATTCTGTTTTTTTTTGTTTTTTTTTTTTTGTTTTTCTGTTCTTTTCACTTATATAAAGTAAAAGATACAAAGAAAATGAAAAGTTTGTGCAACACACTAACTAGACTTTGAAACTTACGCACCAGCTGTTGCTGAGTACGCAACTAAAACTAAAAGCAATTGTAAAGAACCAACAGACGGTTGTTAATAAGAAAAATTAAATAAAATTATTAAAAGGCAGTTAATTACAGAAATTAAAGGTCTAAATTGTGAAAAACTTTATGAGGAGAATGGGTTTTAAAACAAAAATTCGAGAAATGCTCAATCTAACAGAAGCTGTTGATACATAAAGCAAGAAATCTCTCGCTTATGTTTAAAATTTAGATAAGACGCTACTATTGTCATTTTTACTTCCTTTTACCATTTGTTTGTATTTGGTAAAAATAGCTAAATAAATGCCAAATATAGATAGAACCGTCGTATCAAATAATTGTGTAGTCCATCAACTGTCAAATTTCTGGGTCAATTAACAACTGATTGCAGTAAAAAATATTATTTTGTCTATAACACCAAATTGAAAAAAAAAAAGAAATATCCCCATTTCTCTAGACCTTCTACATACATTTGGCAACAGTATTTCGTTATTTGTTTACAATCAGGCATGTGATGGAAATTGAAATCGAAAACAAATCATTCGATATCGAATGAGCTATCGTATCGAAAAATGATTTCGATATCGAAATTATGATAAAATGTACCTAATTTCTTGCTGGATATCGAATGCCATAATCTCAAATAAGAAAATTACGATAAATTTTACTCGATATCGAATGCGGTAATTTGGCCCCAGTTGTGGAAGTATTCTACTACCTTTAATTCTAATAAAATTTAAATATTTTGTAATTTTATTAAAATCATTTGCTAGGCAACGTATTGCAGATTTTGTTTTTGTTAACTTTAAAACATACATTAGGAAAATCTGTGTAGAAGTTTCCCTTGAAAAACTTTTTTTTTATATTTTTATTATACAAATTCTTTATTAAAAACAAAGCTAGATATCGTTATATTAGATAGCAAACCTGTTAAGTCCATTTTATAAATGTTTGCGATAAAAACAAGCGATTTTAAAACAAATTGTTAACGTAGTCTTTTTTCTTATTTAATCAGGTTATTCGTTTAAAACCTTTTTTTAATACTAACCTCTAAACTAAACAGTTTAAACACAGTCAGAGTGATAAAGGTTGATGTTAAGAACTAGTTTTCATATTTCAGTTTTTCGAGACTGTTTATAAATACATATATGATTTCTTTAATATTAATAAAACTAATTACAATTGACGACTTAAATAACACTTGAAAGTTGAAAGTTTGGTCTCACATAAAGCGTTATCAGTAAAAGTAGCTTCACAACAAATTTTTATATGCAAATCTGTCTTAATAAACGTTTGTTAAATTTAATAATCGTTTTTGAATAAGGGGGTTAGTACTTAAGGCAAAAATTAGTGCTCAATAACAAAATTTATTAAAAACTGAAAAAGTGTTTCAATTTCACTGTTTTTGCTACAAATTGGACTTAATACTTTTCTACATTAAGCTAACAAGATTTGAAAAAAATCTCCATAGCTGCATAGAAATTTTAACATTTAAGGACTCTCACATACACATTCCTGCTCAAATCTTATCTGTTTTATTAAAGTCCTTGAACTCACACAAACACACACTCACTCGTTTTTTTTGCGCCTAAAAATAGATTATTTTTATTATTTTAACTGACGGTTTTTTGCGTCTTTGTTTTTCAAACCACAATAATAGAATTCTTTATTTCGCTTTTGGCCTTTATTTTCTTTTAGCCACTCTTTAAAGGTGTTTGTTGACTCATTTCTTTTTCTAGTGTTCATTCATTTATCATTTTAAGGTTGCTTTAATAAACGGAAAAAAGGTGTGTTTTTTTTTTTTTTTTTGTTTAAAGCAACAAAAAATTTGGGGCGGGGGGTGGGGGGGGTTGGTAAATGTCGATGTAACAGTATTTTTTTTTTTTTTTGTAATTGGTGTTGCTTTTTTATAATAAGTTTTTATCATGTCACATTATTGTTGCGGTAAAATGATGTAAACAGCACAGAAAAATGATTGATTGACTTTGTTGACATTACCTGTTGTTTTTTTTTGCAATCAAGGTCTTATTGTATTTTGTTTTGTTATTAATAAATGTTTTTACGCAGGCTTTCCCTCCTTGATAGTAATTTTAAAGTGTAAATGCAAAATGTGTATTGCAAAATGCGAAGTTTGTTCAGTGTTCAAAAGAGCTAAATAATGAAAGAAACAAACTTTGATACATACTAGTATTTTTCAATTTACTACATAACGTTGGCTATGTTTTAAAAAGCTTCTGTTTTGGGACCGGATTTTATGTGGACAATGTTTTAAGCATAAACAAATTGCCTACGGCAAATTTACTCAATTTTTTTTCCTTGAGTTTGAATAATTTATTATAAGCAAAACAGAAGCTTAAATAAAAACTGTATTATCAACAAAAAAAAAATGGATCTGGTTAGCTTTAATTTTAAAATAAAACTCAAGTAATTTTTGTAATTTTTGTTTTGACAAAATATTAATTTTATAAAATTTGTCTAGACCACTTAAACAACAAATCAATGAACATTTTCTAAACTAATCAAATATTTATGTAGTATGTACGTAAATTTTTTAAACATGAAATCAAAAGTACATGCTAGACATATGTATGTCTACACAGTGTAGACACAACGCGCGTAATAAGAGTGAAAAGTTTTGGAAACACAATGAATTAACAATTCTCAATTTAACCCTTTGTAAGTGAATATTAAAGTAGAGATATATATATAACTTAATAAATTAGATTTTAAGGCAACTTAGCAGCAAATTTTAATGAATAAAGGTCGTTTATTGAGGTTTATTGTAATGTCAGAGAGATGCTTTTAAATATTTAAATATTGACATTACAAAACTTTACATTATATTAGCATAGGTTTTAATTTATAAAAATTGTTAGTTAAAAATTTTCACAAAATAAACTTTGTGGTTAATCTCAACGACAGTTTAGTTGCTTGCAGCCATATGCTGAATGGTTTAGAGACAAGTTTCACACTAGACCATAGATGCCCAGTAGTGGCTGATATCAGCAAATTGAACTCACACGTATACTTACGCTCTTTTGTTTGATCGTCAATCAACCAATAGGAAATCAGCATGTTGAGTGGGAGAGACAAAATACACTTACAGAACTTATGATTCAAGATAATAGAAAATTAATATTATTAAAATATTTTTGGACCAAACAAGGGAAATCAAAAAGGAAATATATTTAATGATTACATTTTAATCGTCATCGAGACTGAATTATATTTGCTCAAAAAACACGCAATAAGCTAAATTATTCTAGTTTGAGAAATATACTTTTACTGCGTAATTGCAATAAGAGTATCAACATGGAAGATTTCATTACTTTTTAATTGCAAATAGGACAATGATTAATTGAGGGAAAATTTATAAACACTTCGAAGAATCTTTTTATTTCGAAATATGTATATATATCTAACTATCCAGATGTCCACACATATAAATTATATATGTATGTGTTATATATATATGTACATATCTATCAATTCATTCATCAAGTGTATTAGTAAAATATGTACATACATTAATTTTATATTTCCCTTTTGTTAAATTAAGAAACAGAAAAAAATGACAACACAAGTGTTTTCTCGCTGACGACTAAATAAAATGAATATCAAATTGTTTTCTTCCAGTGTTATTTTGTCACTCTCACCAATACTACTACCTTGGGCATCACTGCACTAGACACTGTCAAGCAGCGTTGTCAACTTTGAAATTTCAAAACGCATCAAAATGGAGAAAAAACGTGCCATTTAAAAAACGCAACAAGTTTAGAATTTATTTTTTATTTAAAATGTTTATTGATTTAATTTAACATAGAAGATTATAATATTTTTGTATTAGAAATATAACAACAAAACAGTCTTCTACAGTTTAGTGTTTTTAGAAAAACTTAATGAAAATAAAAACTAAACAAATTTGTTTATATTCCTTTGTATTAGATATGTAATCATTTTCATTTTTATTTCATAAATTCTATACAAAACTTTTTAAAAAGAGATCAACGATGTAATAAAAGATAAAATAAGCTTTTGACCACTCAAAATTTAACTGACAATATGCTATACGGAACTGAAGTACTAATTGGTAAAAAGGGCTAATTTCAGTACATATTTGGTACTTTTTAAAATTATTTTTGTTTTCTATTTTAAATACTTCTATTTTAATAAATAGAAATAAAATTTGTTAGGCCTCCACTGGGACTGTAAGCCTGGTTGTTCGTCTACAGTTCAGTAGACCAAAACAACAGGCTACAAAAGAATTTTTATTTCCATGTTTAAAGTGTTCATTTTATTTTCAAACAAAGATTTTCACCCTATTCACCTTTAGCAATAAATAACCTTCATGTGACGAATTTAATAGTATGTATTCATTTATCATACATTCGTATTTAAAATACATTTAATGGGGTCCTTTTTCATCATATAGATTTCATGATAATGAATTAAATATTAATAAAAATAAAGATTTCATCACATTTAAGGAAAAATTCAAAAAAGAAACGCATATATTTTCGGTCATTGGAACATATTTACTGACAAAGACATAACCACTAAATAAGATATATTTAAACTCATTTATTTATCAAAAACAAAACTTTGTTAAATTAGAACAAGACACCACAAATATTTCGTTTTATTTTATTCGATGCTGTTTGATGTTGCAAAACTCTTGTAAGAGTAAACAACGTCAAACAAATTTGTGCTAAAACAAGTGGTTACGCTTTTTTGAGTAAATATTTGCCAAGTGTTATCTTAACTTGAGTCGAACGGTATACTTTAAGGTGGGGGTATTGGACTAATATTTTTGAGAGTTACAAACATCAGCGCTATGTTGATGTAGAGTATAGAAACTTTATTCTTTAAAAACTTGAAATTTTTAAGAGTTATTGTCGCATTACACTGCATACTGAATAGATTTTATTGATTTGTAATAGCAAAATATCTAGAATATTAACAAATATTATTGGTAAATCTTATTAATTTCGATTTATTATTAACCAGGTAAATGTTTGATGTGTTTGTGACAAAAAGAAAGTATTAACTCTCTTTTAAGAAACAACTCTTTTAGAAACAAATTAATTGATACACATTCAAGCTACATTTTTACTGCTAAACATTGTAATGAGTTTATGTTTAATGTAGCAACTTACAATACTATTGCTATTTACTGCTGCTGTTGCAGATAGTTTTTGTTTTATCAGCTGCTGTGCTGGCTGATAATGCATAAAATTGTTTACGACCAACATAAAAGTGGTAAAGTTTATTATGATTTTTGTTCTTGTTTTATGAATAATTCGTTCATTTACAAATTAGACAACAAAAACACATTATGCACACAATAATACCAAAAAGCAACTAAAACTTATTCACATACAAACGTATACATATGTATATTCATTATTGGTCTGTCACATACGAGGGCGATTCAGAAAGTTCTTAGCCTAGAACAGAAAGCGCGGTATAAACAGAAACAGTTAAACTTCCATCCATCTCTGCTATGAAAGTTAAATTTCTTTTCGATCTGTCAACCCCTTCATATAGAAACAGGTGCTCAAAAAAGACATCATTAAATATTTAAATAAAAAGGGTTTATGGAGACAAGAAATTCATAATGACATGGCGAATGTGTTAGGTCAAAGTGCTCCTTCATATGCAACAGTAAAAAATTGGCGTCGTTTCTTGACTGTTGATCCACAGAGACAAATAAGAATCCAAGCAATGGACTGAAGCTGGAGGAAGTGCCCCCAAGAAGGCAAAAACAATTCAATTGGCTAGTAAGATTATGGCAACGGTTTTGTGGGACTTGAAAGGTATTTTATTGATTGACTATCTGTGAAAGGGTAAAACAATAAATTCGAAGTACAATTGCAACATTTTGGATCAATTAACTGTAAAAATTCGACAAAAACGTCCTGGCTTGCAGCACAAATAAATAATTTTTCTTCAAGACAACTCAACACCGCACAACAGTATTTTAACAATGACTAAAATCAACGAATTAAAGTACGAGTTGCTTGAGCATCCACCTTATTTTCCTGACTTAGCTACCAGTGACTCTTACCTGTTTCCAAATCTAAAACAATTCCCAGCTGGCAAGCGTTTCACCTCAGATGGAGATGTAATTACAATTGTAAACCACTATTTTGAAGGCCTTGAGGTAAACTATTTTAATCAAGGGATAGAATTGCTAGATAAGCGTTGGACTAAGTGTATTAAAGTTTCAGGAGATTATATTGAAAGATAAAAATGTTTTTGAAAAACTAACTATTCACTTTCTGTGCTAGGCTAAGAAGTTTCCGAACTGCCCGCGTATAAACGCAAATGAGATGGCTGGTTATAGTTGCACACAATTCTTATTCGTGCAGATAATTATTGAAATTAAGATATGATGTAGATGAGAGTGGCTGCGATTTGCATTTTATGTATATTAAGAAAATAGATATTGTTGTGGTATTTAACAAGTTAAAATATTTTGGAAAATTCTATTGCTGGTATAGTGAGCAAAAGCACCTTGATTAAGCCGAATTTTTATGGAAAGTAAACATGATTAACTAGTGCTTATTGTAGCGTGCTTTGTAATGAAGTTTGTCATTGGCAAAAATGATATTTGTATATTTACTCGTACAAAGTTACTAAATTATCACACTTTTAATAACAAACTATTAAAATCTAGCCATTAGTAGCTTCTAGAGAATTGCAACACTTTTGAACATATTGAACATTGTATTTAAATAATTTTTATTTCAGTTTTTCCATTAAAAATTTACTATAAATTGAAAGCAAAGAAAACAATTATCTTTGTAATTGCTGTGACCTCAATTGGAAATTCTACTTTGTTTTTCTGCTGTCGACAGTTTGCCACAGACATTTTTATACAGTTTTAGTAAGAAATTAGATATTGAGGGGATGATCATTTGTTGCTACAATGGGTTGCACGAATTTTTAATGTATTATTTTGTTAAAGATTTTGTGATGACAGGTCAAAAAGAATATTCTAACTAACTAAACATATGTAATTAACCATACTATGTATAAAAGGAAAGGGTAGAAACTTTTGCAGATGACAGCAACATTTGCCATTCATACTTATTTAACCATAGACCAAACCCTTTGGTGATTGGGGAAATGCAACAAAACCTGAACGATACGCTTAGAGAGAAGACAATCTCAAAATGGGGTTGTGCGAACCGAGACGATTTGAACGCACGTAAGAGTCAGTGTTGTATATTAACACACAAACGCACAACAGATCATGTTACTTCATCTATTTGTATGTGCGGTGTAGATATTAAGGAATCAAACGCTATTGACGTTCTAGAATTGAGAATCCAGTGTGATGTCCACTGGACCAAATACATTTTGCAAGTGTCAAAAGAAGCGTTCAAGTGAATTGGTTTTTTAAAACGGTGTCGGAAATACTTCACTCGATCTGATCTCCACACTATTTACACAACCTCTATTCGATCGAATATAGAATACAACTCTCATGTATGGGCCGGTGCTTCGAAGTCTATTTTGGAGTTACTCGACCGCGTACAGGACAGGGCGAAGATGCTTATCGGTGAAAGTAGGATATGCAATGTTGGTTGTGTTTCACTGTTCTATCGATACTATAATGCAATGTGTTCTGCTGAAATTAGGGCACTTGTTTCCCCAAACGCTTAGTTTTTTTTACATAATACACATTCTTCAGTTAGGGCCCATTCAGTCATGCTCGAATGCACAGTGGATCGCACGATACGTTACAGTGAAAATGCAATTCAAATTTTCACAAACACTACTCTCTATCTATCCTCCCTCCCATAACGGGTCCCCGAATTGAGGCACCTTGGGTATGTGACAAATCGAAAACGATTCCAACTAGTCAAGTGCTAAAAAAATTGATCTTATAGTTTACGAGATATTGGCAAATGAAAATAAAATTTTTAAGTTTTGTACTCACCCTAATAGTGGATCCAAATATTTTCTCAATTATTTCGAAATATTTTTTTTTTTATTAATAACACTTTTATAAATCTAGTACAAAACAAGTAACAAAGTATAGTCGGTCAAGCCCGACCATATAATACCCTACACCCAGTATATCTTTGAAACAGTTTTTCAGAAATGGGCGCTATATGGGAGCTATGACCTATTATGGAGCGATCATCCAAAAATGCTGTGCCATAACTTCCGTGAATATAAATATTATATGTGTTAAACTTTAACTCAATATAAATACTTTTCAAAGATTTATGGAGGTTAAAGTGAATTACGGAGAGGGAGTTTCGAATAATTATGGACCGACTATTATAAAATTAGGTGTCATTATGTCTGTATACATGAAACTTATTTGTTCCAAATTTTATTTGGATATCAAAATTTTTAAGAAATTTATGATCGTTAAAGTAATTTTCGTAAGTGGGCTTTATATGGAAGCTACGACTAATTATGAACCGATCCTCATAAAATTCTACCACATATTTGTGTTTAATATTATTTGGATACCAACATTTTTAAAAGACTTATGCTCTTTAAAGTGAAGTGGGAGCTACGACTAATTATGAACCGATCCTCATAAAATTTGTAGATGTGCTTTAGCATTACTTATTACTCATTTGAGGTGAAATTTGTTTGTATCCTTTCATAATTCAAACATTTATGATCTTTAAACTCCTATTTTGGGAGGACATTTGTATGGGGGCCAGGTGAAATAATAGACTGGTTTACACTAGTTTTAATTCCATCCGTCCTTGGGCCAAAAAAAATTCAAGTATCAAATTTTATCAAAATAGCTTTAAAATTGCCACCTGTTCTCTGCGCACAAGCTTTACATGAACAGCCAGCCAAACAGACGGACGTATGTTCGGACGGACATCGATAAATCTACTCAGTAAGTAATTCTAAGTCGATCGGTTTACTTTAAAGTGGGTGTTGGACCAATATTTATGGGCGTTACAAACATCAACACAAATTCAATACACCCTCCCCACTATTGTGGTGTAGGATATAAAAAGAATTGTTGAAAAAGCAACACAAAAGTTAAAATATGTTAAAAGTTTTATATTTTGCCATTTTTTGCATAATAACGTACATCTATTCATTCTATATTATTTTTTTTAGGGATTGCAAACATAACTGATTTATTAAAAAAACGATTTTAGAGTTCTACCAATTAGAAACATGAACTAGAACGAGCATGGTTTAGACATGCTTTCTAGAAAGTACAGGTTTGAATCATGAATTACTTTTAATATTTTTTTTTCTCATTAAAAAACTATTTGAATAAATTTTCTGCACATAAACATTTCCACAGTTTTTTTTTTGGGCGAAAAGATGCCTTAACTAACCCCCTGGCCCACGATGTCGAACGATAACGTTCGCTTCGATAAGACTTAAGACACACACTTGATTGTGGAATAAACAAACTTGATTGAGTAAAAAAAAATAGATACGATAAAAAGTTTGTGTCTTAAGTCTTATCTAAGCGACCATTATCGTTCGACATCGTGGGCCAGGGGGTAATTTTTAAATAAAAAAACTTTTTTTAAGAAAATCGCGGAGCACTGATTATTCAAGTACAACAACACGACATTAGTAAAGGGTCCGCCAAAAACTTTTTTTTTTTTTTTGAAAATGCTATAAAAAAACTACTAAATATTTTCTCAAATTTCTTTTTTTATTTGGAAATACAATTCTTCCGGTTAGTAACGGGTTCTCTGTGCCCCAAATGCGACACTTTTGCTTATTTACATAACCGCCAAGATCAAAATGAGCTTCATCTGAAAAGATGATTTTTTTTTGGCATAATCGGCATCTTCTGTAAGTGGGCCTGAGCACTTAGTAAAGCGAAAACGCATTGGATGGTCAGTTGGCTTCAACTCCTGAACCAATTGGACTTTGTATGGCATCATACTAAGGTCTTTATGCAAAGTTCGTCTCAATGATGTCTCCGAAATGTTCAATTGTTGAGAACGACGGTGAATTGATGTTAATGGCGCTTCACGCATACTTGCTGCCACAGCAGTAATATTATCGGCTGGGTGTACGCACTGTTTTTGGCTTTTCACGCTTTGGTTTATCGATGAGGATGCCAGTTTCTTTCACTTTTTTTCATAAGATAACGAACATACGGAGCTGACGGTGCTTCTCTTCTTCCATAATCCGTACACAATTTTCGCACATATTTTGCTACATTACCATGATTTTTAAAGTAATGTCGCAATATTTCCCAGTGTTGTTCAAGCGTATACACAACCATATTCGTTCAGCGGAAGGATAAAACTAATTAGCTGTCAAAGTGTTACCATTACGAATATCACTAGTTGAAAAAAAAAACGTTAGATGGCGGACCCGTTATATGAAAACGTTTTAATACAATGTTAAAAAAATAATTTGTTTATAACATTATGGCATAATCTACATATTAATAATCGAAAACATTTAGAAAATCATTCAAGTACTCGATTATTTACAAAAATCAGTTTATAATTTTCATACATTCATTTTACAGGCTTAAGGATTTCCATCCCTTTTTCCTTGAAATTCTTTTACACAGTTAAAAAGGAAATCTTTAACAACTGTATGCCTTTATACTTTTATGAACAAATACTCGCATCCTTACTTATATGCTGCATATTAAATATAATATAAGAAATATACAAACAGAAAAATAAAAAACCTATAATACTCTGGCAACGTTCACACACAGCAAAGAAAGGAATTGTTAAAAACACCTGTTCGACATGCAGGCAAGCAGGCTTTTTAACAAAAGAATTTGCACGTACTTTCCCTTGAACATTAAAACGAAAACGTATAAAACTCAAATAAAAAAGAAAGTATAATAAAAAGACGGTGTGTCGTCGTTAGACAAAGTGAAATGAATATACATACATACATGCATGCATACATATGTATATATTTTTTGAAAGGTAAGAAAAAGTGTATAAAACAACACATGCAGTAAAAGTGCTCAAATAAAAGATGTTTTACACAATATACGCACACAAACTTGTCACAAACAAGTTACAAACGTTAAGTGAATAGAATTTTCCAGACACATAAGCCTTAAGTACTGCAGAGAATATATGATAAACCCCCTGCCATCGTCCCCCCACACAATACATAAGTACAAGTAACTGTAAATGTGTATGAGGGTGAATTGGTCATAACAAAAAAAAACATGTTTAATATATGTAACGGGTTTTTCAACAAGAATTTTGGAATCCCATGAAAGTTATGATAGATATGACTTTAACAATTGTTACAATGAATTAAAAAATTAAAGGTAGAAAAGTATAAAATTGTAAAAGTATAAAAGTAGAAAAGTATAAAATAATAAAAGTATAAATGTATAAAGGTATAAAAGTATAAAAATAAAAAAGTACAATAGTATAAAATTATAAAAGTATAATACTATTAAAATATAAAAGCTGCAGTGTTGAAAAAGTTTCGAATTTGACAATTCCTCAAAGTTTTAAAATTTTAAGGCTAATCACTGCGACCACATGGCGAATTTTGGAGTTCAGAAAACTATTCTTGGAATTCTGAAAATCCAGGAGAAATTCTTTAGAAATTTTTAAAATCTACAAAAGTGCAATAGTATAAAATTATAAAAGTATAAAGGTATAAAAGTATGAAAGTATAAAAGTATAAAAACATAAAAGTATAAAATTGCAAAAGTACAATACAATAAACTACAATAGTATAAAAATTATAAAAGTATAACGATATAAAAGTATAATACTATTAAAGTATAAAAGCTGCAGTGTTTCGAATTTGACATTTCCTCAACGTTTTTAATATTTGAGACTAATCACTGAGACCACATGGCGAATTTTAGATGCCAGCAAACTATGCTTGGAATTCTGAAAATCCAAGAGAAATTGTTTAGAAGCATTTGTATGCTGAACGTGTCACTAGAGTAGAGGCACAATTAAGCTATATTTTGCTAAAACAACTGGCATCTGCAGATGTCATCATGATGGGCATCTTTTCGATATCATTTTTAATTTATAATTGCCCAACATTACTCTTTCCAATACAATAAACATTTGATTAATTTTCCTATAAGTTCTTATGTTTTATTTTCTTTTAAAAAACAAAGTACTTGTTAAAAACCCCTAGTATGTGTGTAAGTAACAACTGTCTTAAGGTACAGGAAAAGCTTATTAAACACGCTTTTGTATTGATGTGTGTTTTACATTAAGTTTAAGAGCTGTTTCTTTGGAAAATCAAATTTTCGTTTATTTTTACAGTTTTTTTTTTAATTTTTATTTGTTAGCTTTGCATTTTTAACTTTTGTAAATCAAACTGTTTGCTTTAGCTACATAAAGACTCCACTTCAAACGTTGTGTTAATAAATATGAAAAAAAAACATTTAATTTTTAATTTAATTTTTCTTAACTGAAAAATAAAACATAATTATGTTGGTTACACTTTTTAATATATTGAAATTTGTTTGGTTTTGAAGAGTGTAAGAGAGAGCGTTGTACCCTGGGAGGGTGGAAATATTTTAATCTGACTTCAATAACTTTTAAGCATATAATGTTTTTAATGTTTTTAGTGGGTCTTTGGATACACAGGCTGGATTAAAATATTCATAAAAAAATCTTCTTTTATTGTTATAAACTGTTTGGCATTATACTTACTTTAAACATATTTAACACAGAGCTCTGACTAATAAGATATGCCAGCAACCTAAGATAGAATAAATGTTTGTAATACAATCTTTATTTTTTATTGTTTTTCTATTAAAAGTTGTCATGTTAAAATATGTGCTCTAGTTTCATGCAATGATTTTAATATAATTTTGCACGCGATGTATTTTCCAGTCACGTTCGTTATAAGGACCTTTTAGATATTCAACAAGTATGTAATAAAATCTTTATTTATTAACATAATGCTATGAAATTCAATTAAGCGTAGATTAGATTTGTCATTCTTAGTAATAAAATGTTAAATTATTTAACAATAGTACAAGGGGAATATCGCAATTCCCAAAAAATTTAACGTAAATTCACATTTGTTTCGAGTCTGGTAAAATACTTTAAGGTTAAATAATCTTGTAATCTTAGCTCTAAAATTTTAGAACAATTGGCCTAAACATGAAATATTGATAAAAAAAAAAATAATGGCGTAGGGGCACATATTTACAAAATTCTTTAAAGTGTTAAAATTGTATTGTTTAACTAAAAAAAACACTTGAAGAAAATCTATAGAAATTTTTGCCTGTTATTTTAACAAAAATTGCATCAGAATAAATCAAAATTTTAAGATTTTAATTTTCATATAAGAAAAACATGATTTTGAAGACTTGAAAGGATATTTATTCTGTCTTATTTTCCATAATTTTTTTGGTTTTGCCTTTTCTACTGACGTGCTCCTTATCTCTTTCGATATCTTACTGCATATCTATAAATTTGCTAGCAAAATTATCTTTGTCATGAAAATGTTAAAATAAATATTTAATTAAATAAAGTACAAGCAAATGCTAAAAGTATACATTAGACTGCCCCTGTTTGTACAGAGTTAAAAGAAGATATCAATATTATCATGTAAAATTAAAAGTCATCTTATTTCAGGAATTTACAGCTGCCTAATTAAGGATGATGACACATACAGTGGGGAGCACAAATAAGTACATGTTTGTATTTTGCAAACTTTTTATTGCAAA
Organism: Bellardia bayeri; assembly: GCA_950370525.1. NCBI lineage: Eukaryota > Metazoa > Arthropoda > Insecta > Diptera > Calliphoridae > Bellardia > Bellardia bayeri. The sequence goes on from OX493267.1 coordinate 77,102,460, forward strand.
AAACTAAAACTAATAAAGCAAACTTAGAAACGTTTTACCTTCATTAACTTTTGGTTTAATGATAAACAATGAGTATTAAAAAATATTACACAAAATTTTACACAAGCGTGTCCTTTGAAATATTTGCATTAAAATATAAAAGTTAGTTCTGTAAGTGTTTGCTTTGTTCTTTAAACAAAAAAACATTAGTTTGACATTAATTTAATTGCATGTGTTAAACACTTTTTGCAAATTATTCAATACAAATCAAATTATAATACCAATTATAATAAATAATAAAGAAACTGGAAACTGAGGAAAATATTCTAGCAATGACAAAGAGTAGCTAATCTAATATACAGAGTAATAGCAAAACAGCTTAAGTAAGTCAGTGGTCATAAGAGTTTTAAAAAATTGTTCCGTTGTCCCCAAACCACAAATTAGAAGTCGCAAACAACTATTGACGTATTCGGACGTGCATGTCATAATGACACAAGTTAAAAGAGACATGTGTTTAACACCAAAAACTGTTTCCATAGCAATAGTCAAACAGAAGAACGAGCCCTTAGCGATATTGCTGACATCTCAGCAGTAAACAATTAAAACCTGTATTGTCGATAAAAAAAAATAAAAAAAAAACTGTTAAGGCACGTTTAAAGTTTGCCAGAGAGCACAGAAATTGGACTGGAAATGCGTAATCATGTCAGGCGAATCCAAATTTAATTGTTTTAAATCCAAAGTTAAACAATATTGCAGGAGCCGAACAGCCGAGACAATTCAAAGACACCATGTAAAGGAAACAATGAAGCACAGTGGAAGGAACTTCATAATAAGGGGTTGCTTTGCTTGGTGGCACCTCGGAACACTGCAGAGAATCGAAGGAATAATGATTAAAGAAGACTGCGTATGTTGAATACTCATCTTCTCGATTTTGTGGATAAAAACGTATATCATGAGGATAAAGTTACTTTCAAACTGAACGATGACCCAAGGAATAAAAGTATAAAGGTACACAAGTTTAACATTATAAAGGTATAAGAGTTTAAAGTTATAAAAGTGTAAAGGTATAAAAGTATAAAATAATAAAGGTATACAAGTATAAAAACATAACAGTATAAAATAATAAAAGTGTTGAAAAAGTTTTACAAAGTTACTTTCAAACTGAATGGAGAAAGTACACTTTAAAAATAATTAAAAGTTATAATAAAATTCATTGAATAATATCAAGAGATATTTTAATTAAAATATTAATTTTGGCGATTAATGATAAAGAAATTTCTTTTCTCTTGAATGAAATGGAGAGCAGAATTTTCTTTCGATGAAGTGGCCAGCAACTTCCCGAACTCAATTGTGATTTTGTGGTCAATTGTGAAGCTCGTATAGTTTTAGTGGCGGGTTCAGCGTGTATGTAAGAATATTCAAAATAAATTAATTATAAAATTAATGAAGAGTATGTCAAAAAATGTTTTACGAAATAACGGGTTTTAGACTAAATATTAAAAATAAATATAAAAATAACATTTCCTAAAGTTTTTGTATGGTCCAAATTGAGTACATTTTCGTTTCGTTATAATTTTTTCTTGGAACATGATACTTTTAGTTTTGATTTATATATTATTTTGTTAAATACTTAACCAAAAATAAAGGACATAAAACAGTTTTTAATTGTCCTGATTAATTTTATTTTTAAGCAATAATAAGTGCATAAAGTAATAACATGTACTCATTTATCCTCTTCACTGTATGTAAAATGGTACCTCAGACAGTAGCAGTTGAGTAGCAGTATACTTGGAATGAATTAATCTTTTACTACATTCATGTTTTTTTTAATTTTGGACTACCCTATTGTACAAACATACATACTTTGACTTATACAATTTCTATAAAGAATGTTTATGACTTTATAATTCTTTTTGAAAATCTTGTCTATAAAATCCCACATAAAAAAACATGTGTTGTATGTATATACCTACCTACACATACAACACATGTTTTTTGAATAATTTCCTTTTGTGATCATACATTTATTTAAAGTTCATAAAATTCTTAGAAAGTACAATATAAATTTTAGAATTTTTGTTTTTTTATAACCTCCACCAACATAAGTGTTGAACGAGGGTATATATAAGTTTGTCATTCTGTGTGTAACACTGAGAAATACTCATCTGAGACCCAACAAAGTATATATGTATATTCTTGGTCCTTACGAAATTCTAAGTCGATTGAGCCATATCCGTCTGTCTGTTTGTCTGTCTCTGTAAAACACTCTCACGCTCAAAGGACACAACCGAAATCAACAAATTCTGCAAAAAACAGTTCTTCTAAGCAGTTTGGTATTGAAAATCAGCAAAATCGGTATAGTAGGCCAAGAGTTATGGATCAAAATGTGAGACAACCTACATAAAAAATTGATATTGATATATTACAGATATTCAGATGAAATTTTGTATACATTGCTTTTATGATAAAAAAGGAATGTGTGAGGAAAATATTACGAATAGGTCCATGATTTTTCGTAGCCCCCATATAAAAATCTTCCCGAAATATTGCTCAATTTTACATAAATGCCTATAAAATTGGAATATCAATACAAAATTCAGCAGGAATAAGTTTTATGCAAAAATAAATCGTAAAACGAATTTTTTTTAGTTCGGTCCATGTTTGACCATAGACACGATATAAAGTCCGCTTCCAAAATTCACTTAAATACGTATAAAACTGGTCTAAATAATGTTAAACGGTTAAAATTTGGCGTAAATAAGCATTATAAATAAATTGGTAAATAAACTGTTGTACTAAATTTTATGGTGGTCGGCTTATAGTTGGCCATAACTCCCATATAAGGACCACATCCGAAAAAGCCATTTATCTTTATATACATCGTATAAATATCGGTACCGACTCAAAACTTTGCACAGATCATTGACATATATACAAAACTCATCCCACTTTGTGAATTTCAATCTATTTTAACCGTATCCCCCATATAAAGCCCTCTTCCGAACATCACTTCAATACTCATAAATATCATATGAATATCGGTACCGATCCAAAATTTTACAGGGATCATTTACAAACATGCCAAAATCAACTGGGGGGTTACTGCGTGTTTCGATTCGAAAAGAAAATCATTCGAATTTGTATACTTTTTACATTACATTTACATAGATTACATTACTAATATGTATCTTAAATATGCCATTATAATGTTGAAATTCGACGTTAAATATCCTCATATGCCTAAAAATCGATGTTCCAAAATTTAAGCAGATCGGCCCATAATTTGTCATAGCTGCCATATAAGAACCATTTCCGAAAAACAAATAAACCCACAAAAATGTCTAATAAATATCGATATCGAACCAACTTTTATATAGATCAGTAATTTTAATCCAGAAATCACACTAATATCGGTTATACGGCAATTATGCTACTGGATTTTGTAGCTGTCAGTCAATAATTGGCAATAACTCCCGAATTAAGTCCACTTCCGAACATACTAAACAACCATACAACTCTTTTAAATAACGTTATGGAGATGAAATTTAACCAAAATAAGCCTCAAATACGTTGGTCCAAATACTGGTCCACTTCTACTATGCCACCCATAAATCTCTTGTAAATAATATTATTGAGATCAAATTCAAACAAAAAAGCCTACATAATTTTTCTTCTTTAGAAGTTATTGTTTTGTGTTTATTTATTTTGTTTCATCAATTCCCAGGTGGATGCTACACAAAACAGCGAAAAGAAACACACACAAGTGCAAAAGAAACAAAATGTTTTGCTAAGATAATAATTCTTTTAGGAGAAGACCAAAGAAATAATATGACAACAGGGATAATAAATAAATAAGCACAGTGTAAAAGCAAATGGCAACTTTTCAAAAAAAAAAAATAAACTTTGTTCTTTAATGCAAAAGTACGAAAATAAAAATGAATAAAACAAACATTTGCGAGTTTAATTTTCTATATGTTTTTTACTTGTGTCTTGTTGTGTGTCAACACTTCGTTTATTTCAAGTTGTCCTGCGTGGAATGTGTGTGAGAGTGTCTGCATGTGTGCTTGTGTGTTTGTTTTTGGCAGACGATATTGGTATGGAATTTATTACAATTTAAGCCATAACACAAAAGATCAACAGATAACAACATAAAAACAATAATAACAACAATTTAAGGTATTAAATTTTATACAACATTAATCGAAATTGTTAAGCAAAAAAACTTTAAACATATTTAAAAATGTGAAATAAAATTTTAGTTTGTCGTATGCTATGTACAATGTAAATATATTAGACAGTGTGTCATAAAAGATTTCAGACAATTTATTAAATACAATTTCAATTTCAGCCGTATTTATACTGTGCTTAAATACTCTTTAACCCGAGTCTCTAAAAGACATCGTTTTTTTTTACACTAGAATAAAACTACGACTGAATAGTAGGCACAAATTTGTTCATATTCTTTCGTAAGAGCAGTTTTCATTGTAATTTTTACAAGATATTAAGTTTGTCATTCCGTTCCTAAAACATTGAAATCTTGGTCGCAGAACCAAAAATTTTACACATATTTTGGGTCCATATAATATTCTATGTCCGTCCATCTGTTGAACAAGACCATAACATCGACATGAATAGGACACACAAGACAAATTATTTGTGTGGACAATAAATTGTTTGAGTACTTGTTTTGTAAAATATAACGGAAAAGTAACTACACCAATACCTCGCTTTGCGTCGTTTCGTTTTGCGTTTTTCTTTTTCGAAGTTTTTGCAAAATTTTTAACATCAACAAATGCTAAAACGATGACCCGTACAAAGAGTCCCATTTGGATTAAGTAAAATGCTATTTCAGACAAAAGCAAAAAGCTTATTTGATGACATAAAAAGTAAATTATTATCCAACGATAATTAATGCTATTGGTAGTAATACAGACAACTGCTCTAAGGACATTTATTTTACGTTGAAAAAAAAGCTGTTCAACAAACATGGGACACATCACATCACAGCTTATTTTATAAAGTCAATTTCTACTGTTGAGCGTTGTTAGTTTTTCATTTTTTTTACTTCTATCAATATTTTCTATTGAATTGTGAGTCCGATTTTGTAACATCATGTGTCAATTTGAAATACTTCAAATGGGTCCACGTACAACGACAGAACAAAGAGAATTGGTTTTAAATCATTTCCAAAATGACCATTCACAGCGAAAAATAGCAGATGTAGTTAACATTAAAGCTTTCACAGTTCACAACAAATACAGAAAGCCAACAAATAAAATTTTCAATGAGCAATGTGTCGCTCAGACATTTTAAGAAAAATAAGGGCTACTCTAAGGCTATCAGCCTTATAACTGGCATATGCAAAAACTGTTGCATTCGAACTGTTTGTCGTGTCTTGTGCCAACATGATTTTAATGGCCGTGTGATTGTAAATTTCCTCAAAGAACATGTTTTCAAGAAATCTGCATTTTGGAGTTTATCTTCGTCATCTTCGCCGATGAACCTAATAAAATATTCAGTTCAGATAGCATGTCGTATGTTTGGCGGAAACCCAATACAGGACTCAACAAAGAAACTCTAAAGGCAACAATGAAGCAGGGTGGTGGCAGTATCATACAGTATGGGCCTGTATGTCAGCTGCTGGTACTGATAATATAACATTTGTTGAAAGAAACATGGACAAATTTAAGTACCTTTAGATTCTAAAGGAAAACGTGTTTGAAAGCACATAGAAATTGAATATCAGATCAGATTTTCTATATTACCAGGATCCACGTTAAAAATCACAAATCGAGTATTGTGCAAACATGGCTGCAATATGACAATTTGATGACACCACCACTACAGTCGTCAATTTTCGAAATCAGCATAAGGCAACAAAAAATGTCTAACATTAAATCGTGTTTTTGTTTTAATATATGAAAATGTACATTTTTGCAATAAATGTTTTTTGTTAAATAGATTGTAACATTTTTACTTTTAAATTAAACCAATTTCTTTTTAAGTTCCTGTTAGTTTTCATTTTATGGGGCTTTGAAAACAAACAAAAAATGCACGGCATAAAATAACCTGTGAGCCACTGTATTTACTTGCTTGTGCAAAATAATAAGAACTATAGAAGAAAATTTTCAGTTTTACTTAAAAACAAAATCGATTTTAAGAAATTCGTAAAAACGAAACATTTTTCAATGTATTTTTGCAATACAAAAGTCATGTTTTTAACAATTTCTTTCTTTCTATTCTATTCTATGTCAAAGTGGCTTCGTTTATCACATCAAAAAACAGAAAATTTATGTTTAGTAATTTATAATAAAAATATAAAGGAATACATAAGTACACACTTGTAAATGATTATTTGGATGCTGCTATCATTTGCATGTTTTACTATATTTATGTATAATAGTCTGCATAGTTTTGTACCAGATACATTATACGAGTACAAAAATTGCAATTTGGGCAAGTAAATAATATTTTGTTAAGTAGAGTTGCCGTCAACTAAAAATAAACATAAAAGCCGGCACAACTATTAGACAGTTTTGACATTAATTAAGTAATACAATATTGAACAATATCTACCCTGTAGCTTAACTTCTTCATGGCATTAATATAATGTTAGGTCGATTCTTTAACCCTTTAATGTTTAGAACTTTTTGCAAATTTTAAGACAGTGTTTTGAACATAATAATGCTGTCATATGGTCTTGGTTGGCTAAGAAATATACTTTGCTCAGCAATTTTGCAAAAATTAATATGAGGGTGGTTGCTTTTGCCCGGCAACTAAAGATGCTTTCTAACAAATTGACAAGAAATAAATTTTTTAAAGAAATTAATTTCCACTTATAAAAAATCTTGTTTTAATTTTGACAGATTGATAAATGTTGCACAATATTTCGCTTTAACTTTCCTTTGACAATAGCTCAAGATAGTTCAATTGAAGCTGCGGATAGTGTCTGTTTTCTCTGTGACTCTCTTTTTCTGTGATCCGTTTTTTTTTATTAATTTGTTTATTTATTTATTTGTTTATTTATATATTTATTTAAAAATTCAGCTACAAATATTAGTTACAGCTGAGAAGTGAGCATTATACGAAATACAATAATTATAACAAAACTCGGTCTTACCAACATTGTGAATAGATCACACATGGGTCATTAAATTCCTTTGCCCAACAGTTTATACAACTGACTATACCAATTTATTTGTTAGTGGTCATAGTTATATGATAGCTAAAGTTCAGTTTTCTATCAAATTTGACACCCAAATCAATGATAAAGTCAACTGATATTAATTTTGAGCTCCCAATAAGATATTCAAGGATAGACGAGAAATATCTCGATACCAATTCGATAGCAAATCTTGCACAGTGAGTAATTTTGAAAAAAAAGAAAATAAATCTGTAATTTCTAAATTTCTAAAAGTGCGAATGCAATAAAAATTCAAATGTCTAGAAAGAAAATATTGTCACTATGAATTGTTAACTATCCGCTAAATAATTTGACAAGTGCAACACACAAGCATGACATACAGCCCAATCATGAATAAAAATGCCGTGGGAGTTGTTTTCCCTTTCCCCATTTTTCTATATCAAATTCAATGTTAAAAAAATAAAAAGGGAAAAAACTCCCGCGGAATTTTTATTCATGATTGGGCTGATAGTATATATCAATACATAGGAAATTGTGTCTATTTTTTTTTTTTTTTTTGAATATATAAAACTTTTGACAAATAAGAAATTCAGGGAAGATTTTTTTGGAAAATAAGAAAAAAAAATTTTACTTTGCGGAAAAAAAATTGTTTAAACTGAAATAAAAATTTTATTTATAAATGTTTTTTAATAAAATTTGACATTTATTCGCACATTTTTATGCAAAGCATTAAAGTGAAAAATTGAAAATTTTTTGTAAAATACCCCATAATTCCCAAAAAAGTTTTGAAAAATTCCAAAAATGACATGACAATACTAAACTACTGCTGAGTAATGCAGCCGGTACATAATAGTTATTGCAAAGTATGATAATATGTAATGCAATGTTTAATTTTTAAACTTGTTTCCATCTTCAATATTTCAATTTATATTAAAATTTTTCCAGAAAACAAGGAATTCTGTAACTTTCATTCACATTTAATGATAGACGTTCCAATACAAAATTCTTTTATTTATTCTTAAAAAGTCATCCCTAACTAAAATGTTACAGGTGGCCATGTCGTGTATTGTTTTAACCCTCCATAATTTATTTATTCTTATTTCTTGTTTTTTTTTGTGCATTTTGAACCTTTATCAACTTTTGCCTGTACAAAAATGCAAATAAATCAACTTTTAAGTTCAAAAAACACATTATTTCTCATACTCATGTAATTTGAAATTACTGAAATTCTTGGCTGTGAACCGAAAAATGAAACAAAAAGTTACAAAAAAAAAGGGAATGTAACCCAGTGACTGTCATAAATCATATAATAAAATTCAAGTTCAACATTTTAAAAGACAGAATTTCTTTTCAAACGCCTTGCTTACGAAATGAACTTAATGCTAAACAGTAAAATATACAGAGTGTGCTTTTTAAAATAAAGTACATATATTCGATTTAGTTTTTATGACCATTAAAAATAAATTTAGATCTTTTAGTTAGTAATAAATACAGGTCTTAATAAAGTATAGTTTGCATAAAATTCGTACACACTTCTTTAATCCGCTAAAATTTTGAACTTTTCTTTGCTAATAGTGTCTTAACGAGACACTTTACTATTCTATAAAATAGAATGCCTTAACGAGACATTTTTTTGTCTCATTTTCTATAGAATAGATATTTTTCTATTAGGTTTATAGAACAGAATGCCTTAACGAGACATTCTATAGAATTTCTTGTCTTGTATCGTCTCATGTCTCAACGAGTATTTTTTTGTCTCGCATTTTTGTTAACACATTCTAACATAATGTCTGGTTAAGATATTCTATAGAATTTCTTAACAAGAAATTTTTCTATTCTATAGAATAAATGAATTCTATAGAATATCTTAACGACATATTTTTCTATTCTATAGAGTGTCTAAATGAGAATTTTTTTTCGAGACATTTTTTGTTTCGTTTTCTATAGAATAGATATTTTTCTATTATATCGAATAGAGCGTCTTAACGAGACATTTTTCTATTCTATAGAATGTCTTAATAAAACATTTTTCTATTCTATAGAATAGAATCTCTTAATAATACATTTTTTGTTTCGTTTTTCTATTATATATTAACGAGACATTTTTCTATTCTATAGAATGTCTTAATGAAACATTCTTCTTTTATATAAAATTTTTTAACGAGATATTGTTCTATCCTATAAAATAGAATGTCTAAATTAGACATTTTTCTATTTTATACAATATCTTAACGCGACATTTTTCTATCCTATAGAATACAATGAGTCATTTTTGTTTCGTTTACTATAGAATAGACATTTTTTTCTATTATATAAAATAGAGCGTCTTAATAAAACATTTTTCTATTATATAGAATAGAATGTCTTAATGAGATATTTTTTGTTTGGTTTTCTGTATAATAGAAATGTTTCTATTATATAGAATAGAGTGTCTTAACGAGATATTTTTCTATTCTATAGACTTTCTTAATGAAACATTCTTCTTTTATATGGAATTTTTTAACGAGATATTGTTCTATCCTATAAAATAGAATGCCTTAATCTGACTGTCTTCTATTATATAGAGACATTTTTATATTCTATGAATGTCTTAACAATAAATTTTTTGTTTTGGTTTTCTTTTATATAGAATAGAGTGTCTTAACAGGACATTTTTCTGTTGTATTCTATTCTATTCTATAAAATGTCTTAATGAGTCATTTTTTTTTTCTTTTATATAGGAACTCTTAACAAAACATAGTTCTATCCTATAGAATAGAATATCTTAACGAGACATTTTTCTAATCTATAAGATAGAATGACTTAATTAAAATTTTTTATATTATATGGAATAGAATGTTATAGCGAGACATTTTTCTATTCTATAAAAAAGAACGCCTTAATGAGACATTTTTCTATGACACTATTCTATCACTTTTATGACTCGATTATGATTCTTTTCAACATTTCTCGAGAATTACGACTTTGACAGCACCTCAAAGAAAAAAAAAACAGGGATTATAATGTTTTTCAAAGCATTTATTAACTTTGAGTTGGTGTACTGCTTTATATTTGTATTGATTGATGCTGATTTTTACTGCTGAGTTATCTCACATAAATATTTCTAGTTGTCGTTTATTTTGATTGGGTTGAGCATTTAGCAAAAACTTTATTTGTTATTTCAATTGCAAATTTAACTTTTTCTGAGTCATTAAAATTTTTTTACATTCAACTGCTGCAAAGGCAATCCAAATGTGTTTTAATGCACTTAATTTTCACAATCCAGCTAAATGAACACATTCAAAGTTATAAAAAAAAATTTCAAGATATCGAGCGTCATATCCGAGACTGCAAACTCGGCAATTGTTCACATGCCAATGGAGCTACAAATCTAAAAAGGAAAAACAAAATCACACCAACAACAAAAAAGCTTTGTCATTTAACAGCTAAAACATACTCATATTAACGACTTGAAACATAGTTGACAGTTGGCAACAAAATGTGTGTATATCTGTATTGGTAGAGAATATTTTTCCATTCATAAATGCAAAAACACTTGTACTCACACAGATTCAACAGCAGATTTCAATTGTTGCTTCGAATAATGTGAATGTGTAAGAAAGAGTTTTATTTTTATCTACAGCAACATTTCTTTTTTTTTTATTTTCTATTTAACAATTCATTGTACCAGAACAAGAACAGAATAAAGTCTTGCAGAACTGCATATTTACGAGTACTAGAACGCGATAGAACAAAAGTTTGTGAATTTTTTATGGGCCTTTTATATTTGTTTTTCTTTATGCAGTTGTTAGTTTCCGTTGCTGGTGATATTGCTGATATAATGGATAATTTTTGTTAAGCTCGTAAAACGTAGTTTTAATTTGACTTTAAAAGTAAGAACGAATGAACTAATAAAAAGCCATACATAGTAACTACAACTAAACTAAAAGTTAAACATTTAAAAGTCCAGAGGAGTTTGTGCAAATATGTTACTGATAGTACATTAATTTAGACGCACCATTAAAATATTTGCAAACATGTGGGTTTAGTGTAAATCCTTTTGCTGTTATTGTATAATAAGAAAACTTTTTTGTACGAATTATTTATAAGGGGAAATTAAAATAGTTGGATAAAAAGAGGATTAGGCGACAATATTTGTATACATATTGAAAAGTGTTTTGCAAAGACACTATTTATATATGTGTATATATGTATATATAACAAGTTAGAGTGCTATATTCGGCTGTGCCGAATCTTAAATACCCTCCACTTACACGTAATAAGAAACACAGAAACTACACTGGTTATAGGACTAGCATATCCTAATTGCAGTCCAGTCTTAGTGTAAATTTTTTGATTATTTTACATATTGTTTTAAAGACAATTTTAGGACCAACATAATTTATTGTAAATGTTTTGAAATTTTATCTAATTTTGATCATATAAAATTGATGTAATTACCGATTCTTACTGTAATTTACAAAGTTTTTCTGCTTTTCATAATAATCTTGATGGTAATTTAGCAATTTATATAATTAAAAGAGCATTTTTTCATATTCACAACAAGTTAAAACAGAGTATAAAAAAGGACAAGATATAAGGTGAGGCTTTTTTTTAATTTCATCTCAATAATATTATTTTTAAAAGGGTGCCATAGTGGATCAGTTATGAACTGATAATTTCTAAATCCAGTATCCACTAATGTGGTTTCTACGCACAAGTATTTGAGGCTTATTTTGGTTGAATTTTATTTCAATAACGTTATTTAAAAGAGTTGTATGGTTGTTTAGTATGTTCGGAAGTGGACTTAATTCGGGACCTATTGCCAATTATTGACTGACAGCTACAAAATCCAGTAGCATAATTGCCGTATAAACGATACTAATATGATTTCTGGATTAAAATTACTGATCTATATAAAAGTTGGTTCGATATCGATATTTATTAGACATTTTTGTGGGTTTATTTGTTTTTCGGAAATGGTTCTTATATGCTTAAATTTTGGAACAGTGATTTTTATGCATATGAGGATATTTCACGTTGAATTTCAACATTATAATGGCATATTAAGATATATATTAGTATTAACGTGGATTTCGAGAGTGGACCTTATGTGGGGGAAATAGTCAAATATGGTACGATATTCTCAAAATCAGGGGGGTTACGCCTATTTCGATTCGAAAGCAAAAGCTTTCGAAATACAATGTAAAAGGTATACAAATTCGAATGATTTTCTTTTCGAATCGAAATACGCAGTAACCCCCCAGTTGATTTTGGCATGTATGTAAATGATCCTTGTAAAATTTTGGATCGGTACCGATATTCATAAGATATTTATGAGTATTGAAGTGATGTTCGGAAGAGGGCTTTATTTGGGGGATACGGTTAAAATAGATTGAAATTCACAAAGTGGGATGAGTTTTGTATATATGTCAATGATCTGTGCAAAGTTTTGAGTCGGTACCGATATTTATACGATGTATATAAAGATAAATGGCTTTTTCGGATGTGGTCCTTATATGGGAGTTATGGCCAACTATAAGCCGACCACCATAACATTTAGTACAATAGTTTATTTACCAATTTATTTATAATGCTTATTTACGCCAAATTTTAACCGTTTTACAATTTTTATACCAGTTTTATACGTATTTAAGTGAATTTTTAACGTGGGCTTTATAAGGGGTCTTTGGTCAAACAGGGACCGAACCAAAAAAAAAAATTATTTTGCAATCCACTATCTTGCAAGCCATTTTAAAGAAATGATTTATTTAAAAATTTGTTTTTGGAACGCGAACGGCCTCCGCCAACATAAAAACGAACTGGAATACTTCCTGATGGATAAGCAGATTGATGTTATGATGATTGCTGAAACTCACTTGACGTCGACAGGGTACTTCAAAATTAATGGCTACGTGTTGTACGATACTAAAGATCCCCGCGGAAGAGCTTGTGGAGGTTCGGCAATTCTTATAAAGAACAGAATAAAACATTATCTAATGAATAACATAAGTGAGGATTACCTCCAAGCAACAAACATTTGCATTGAATTCTGTCAATACAAATTTGTTTTATCATCGATTTATTCTCCGCCTCGATTCTCAATAAAAGAACACCAATACCATAACTTCTTTAATTCCCTTGGAGCTAGATTTTTAGTTGCTGGCGACTTTAACGCCAAACACACATTTTGGGGTTCACGTCTGGTAACCCCAAAGGGTCGCGTACTCTTCAACACCATTGCTCAAATGGGCTTAGATGTACTCTCAAGCGGACATCCCACCTACTGGCCGACGGACCGACGGAAGATTCCCGATGTTATTGACTTTGGAGTAGTGAAAAATATCCCTGTAGAATGGATGCAAGTGGATCCTTCATTAGACTTGTCCTCAGATCACTCTCCTACTATCATTTCAATGCATTTCCCTCAAGTGTGTGGCTCTCCATTTAGAAACATGACTAAGACCCGAGTAAGCTGGATAAAATACAAAAAGTATTTAAGTTCTCATTGCACGGAAAATATTTTGTTGAGAACTACCGACGATATCGATGAGTCGATTGGCAACTTTACCGAGGACCTTCGACGAGCTGTGCATCACGCTTCCACTTATCACGTTGAATGTAGAAATAAGACAAACAGAACTTATTTATCTGAACTCGAACATCTCCTATCAGAAAAAAGAAGAATGAGAAGAGAGTGGCAACTTCACAGGTCTCCTGAACTGAAAGCTAGGCTACGGGTATGCAGAGATATACTAAGACATTTTTTAGAAACCCAAAGAACGGCTTCACTTAAATCCTACTTGGAGGGTCTTGATAGTACCCCACAATCTGACTACTCGTTATGGAGGGCGGCAAGAGGTTTAAAAAGACCAGTGAGAGGAAAACCTCCTTTGCGAAATCCAACTGGTGACTGGGCTAGAAACGATTCCGAGAAAGGGACATTATTTGTTAACCATTTAAGAAATGTGTTTACTAAAAACAACTCAAATAACGTATCTGATTTGCCACCACTCGTTATTAGACCTCCTGTACCTCTAAGACTCAACTTTGGTGATGTCCAAAGCGCTATTGGTACTCTGAACCTTAGAAAGGCTCCAGGTATGGATAAAATCAGCAATAAAATGCTTGTGGAGTTACCTCGTGTAGCTAGAAGAATTATCCTCTTTATCTTCAACGCTATTTTACGCCTAGAATACTATCCTGCAGATTGGAAGGTGTCTATGATCACTATGATTCCTAAGTCAGGGAAGGATCACACGAAAGTAGAGTCATATAGGCCAATTAGCCTACTGCCGACAATTTCTAAACTGTTCGAAAAATTGTTAATGACTAAGTTGATTCCAATTCTGAACGACACTGAATGCATTCCTAATCATCAATTCGGCTTCAGAGCTAAACACAGCACCATCGAACAAACACACAGATTGGTAAATGTGATAAGAGGGTCGTTTGAAGACAAAAAATACTGCTCCGCCCTTTTCATTGATGTGTCCCAAGCGTTCGACAAAGTTTGGCATGACGGTTTAATGCACAAAATAAAATTAACTCTGCCTGCTAACACCCATAAACTTATGGAAAGCTATTTATACGGTCGCAAATTTAAAATCAAAGAAGGCAATTTTTTAAGCCCCGCTCAGCCAATTGAAACAGGTGTGCCACAGGGTAGCATACTGGGTCCTACTTTATATTTGATTTATGCCTCCGACATGCCGTCAGACCCCAAAATCCACACGTCAACTTTCGCAGACGATACAGCCTTTATCAGCGTTCATAAGGACCACCAAGTAGCATCACAGAATTTGCAGAATTATGTTTATAAACTAGAGAATTGGCTAGAGCTTTGGAAAATCAGGGTTAATGAACAGAAATGTATTCATATCACTTTCACATTGCGAAAAGAAACTTGCTCGTTCATCAAAATAAATAATCAAATTATTCCTCAACATAATGAAGTCAAATACCTCGGCATTCACCTCGACCGCCGTTTAACTTGGAAGTCTCATATTGAAGCGAAACTTACACAGATGAGATTAAAAGCAGTGCAACTTAATTGGCTAATTGGCAGAAATTCTTCACTAAAGTTGGACTGCAAACTATTGTTGTA
Source organism: Bellardia bayeri (assembly GCA_950370525.1). Classification (NCBI taxonomy): domain Eukaryota; kingdom Metazoa; phylum Arthropoda; class Insecta; order Diptera; family Calliphoridae; genus Bellardia; species Bellardia bayeri. The sequence continues at coordinate 77,117,669 of OX493267.1, forward strand.
CAATGCAATTCTAAAGCCAATCTGGTGCTATGGAATTCAATTATGGGGTACTGCCTCAGCATCAAACATTGAAAAAATTCAAAGGGGTCAAAATAAAATTCTACGTATAATTACTGCAGCTCCATGGTATGTTAAAAATTCTCGAATTCACAAAGATCTATGCGTGCCATTAGTAAAAGATGAATTTACAAAACACGCGTCAAAGTATGTCAGCAAACTTGAACACCACCCAAACCCACTTGCACGAGACATCCTTAACTTTAGTGGCCATAATCGGTTGAGAAGGAGGGATACCCTTGCTTTAACTCAAGCGCAAAATAGATGACTGGATCAGTTGATGTAAAATTTTTTTAGTATCATAAAATTTTTGTCTAGCACTGGCTGGGCTTATTATTTTCTCTTTAGTATTAAGATTTGAATACTTATTGTCATTTCATTATATGAAGATTCAATAAATAAATAAAGGCTAAAAAAAAAAAAAAAAAAAAAAAAAAAAAAAAAAAAAAAAAAAATTTTGCGATTTAGTTTTGCATGAAACTTATTCCTGCTGAATTTTGTATTGATATTACATTTTTATATGCATTTATGTATAATTGAGCAATAATTCGGGAAGATTTTTATATGGGAGCTATGAGAAATCATGGACGGATTCTTACTATATTCCGCACACTTTCTTCTTTTATCATAAACAGAACGTATTCGTAATTTTATGGTATTATCTGCAATATATTTGAAAATATAGCAAGAAAAATGTTTAAAAATATCAACTTTTATGGAGGTTGTCTCACATTTTGATCCATAACTCTTGTTATACACTACCGATTTTTGCTGATTTTCAATACCAAACTGCTTAGAAGAACTGTTTTTTGCAGACTTTGTTGATTTCGGTTGTGTCCTTTGGACGTGAGAGTGTCTTACACAGACAGACAGGCAGACAGACAGACGGACATAGCTAAGTCGACTTAGAAATCCATAAGGATCAAGAATATATAGACTTTATACTTTGTTGGGTCTCAGATGAATATTTCTCAGTGTCACACAAGGAATGACAAACTTATATATACCTACTTATGTTGGTGGAGGGTATAATTAACATTCTAAATTTGGAAATAAAAATTCTTGTGTAGCCTGATGGTTGGGTCTACTTACAACCAGGGATAGAGTCCCAGTGAAGCCCTAACAAATTTTATTGAAAAAAATTCAAATAGAAGTACTTAAAATAGAAAATAAAATTAATTTAAAAAAGTATAACCGTACTCTCGGAATTTTTTTTTTGTGAGTCCAGTCAACTTTAATAAAAAAAAAAGTCCCCTAAGGTATGCTGTACAAATTTAGATATTTTACTTGCAAATAAATAAGAACAGGCAGGTTCTAAATACATCTTATTCTATATCTATGTAAATATACATAGTAAAACTCCTCATCACTCACCGTCGCAGTGTTTTTGTCCGGTTATGGGAGGTGTCCGCTTATAGGGAGGGTGATTTAAATTGCTTCCAAATCATTAGAAGTTGTCGTTTATATCATATTTTGTACGAATTTATGAATAATATTTAATAATACATTGTATGTGCACTGTACAAGTTTTTACATTTCATTACTACTTTGGTTGAAAAAATTTTCTAATGGTTGATTGCTTAAATAGTGATTGTTTTAATTTAAAATGTTCATTTTCCAAATGTGTCTTGATATTTTTACTGTGTTAAAAAGCAATAAAATCATTTTTGGCAAATTGTTTCAAACGCGCAACAAGTTTTAACAATGTGTGCATACATGTTAAAAGGGGAATCATCAAATTCGTGTTTATCAATGCAATGTGAAAAGGGGAATCACCAATTTTGGTTTTATCAGCACAAATGCGATTTCTTTTGTAAGGATTACCAGATTTTTAAAAAATTTGTTTGGGATTTTTCAAGTTTTGTCCGTTTATGAGGGATTTTTTGGTCAAAATGGTTTGTAGTATGTGTCCACGTCCGGTTATTAGAGTGGCCGGTTATTGGAGTCATATTTGTATTGAAAAACTAATAAAATGGTTGTGTCCACGAAATTTGTCCGGTTATTGAAGGTGTCCGGTTATAAGAAGTGTGTGCAATGGGGAGTTTTACTGTATATAAAAATTAAATGGCAGTTTGAAGAAACTTTTTAAGCAATAAATTGATACAATTTTTTGTTACTTTTTCTTTTACTGAAATTTTTGTGTCTTAATTTTTAATTCTATATGAAATACAGATCATTAGTAAAAACTTAGCGAAGCCGTGGCGGTCAGCTAGTTTCTAATATTATTTCGTTGACATTTAGCATTCCAATGTTAAAAACAGAATTCCTTTGCACTGGTTTTCCTAAACCCATTGATAAAGGGATATACATATGTACCTACTTTCTGAATATAAATATAATATGTTGATAATTTGTTTTTCTTATTCTTTTTAATGGTCTCTGAGTATTTGTTAAATCTAAAATCATTAAATTTCATTAAACATGTAAAATAAAAATAAATCGTGCCAAAATCAGCTTAAGTAAAGTTGAGAAAAAAAAACATTGATTATGTTTTACTTCTACGGTACTTCTTTCCCTTTTCCTTTAATGTTTTTGGTTTTTATATTTATTTTGCTTCTACTTTAATGTTTTTCAAGCAAAAGTAAAAAAATAACGCATTAAGATGGTGTGTTGTAATGGTTGACACGATGACCACACTGATTGATTGATGATATGACGTCAAACTATGCATTTACATTACGTTTTTAAAATAAATGAGAGGGACGAGAGTACTTTTTATGACAAGAACATTAAGTAGAAGCAAGAAAAAACTGAAAACTATAAAAAGAAAAGTACATTACATTTTAAAAATTAAAGGATTTTTCATGGCTGCAAAATTTGTCCCGGCAAGTAATTATTCTGGCAAGAACATGCTTATGAAACCTAAGCATTTGCACGGGCTTAGCTATTGTTATTAAATAAAAACAAACTTTTTAATTGAAAATTTGCTAACTATTATAATACAAACTTCAATTTCAGGTTTTTAATCCCTAAAAGGGTTAAATTCAAATCATTATATTTCAATTTAATTTTATATTTTAGAATTTATCTAACAACCAGAATTATAAATCTTTTACATGACAATACCTAAAGAAATTGATAAAATTTTTTAATGAAAGCACATTTATTTAATATAAATACAATATATAAATACACGAGTAGTAAAATTGAGGATGTGGTTTTTTGTTTTTATCCATTGCAAATGCAAACATAATAAACAAAATAAAATTTACATTAAAATGCCATGTTTTAGTCATTTTATGCAAATTTTATTATAAATTTTTGGACGTTGGCAGTCAACAAAGCAAAATATTGAAAAAAAAAACACAATGCGTGCCATTTGATTAAATTTTCATGTTACGGAATTTAACACTACGGCTCGTTGAATATGAAAATTATTAGGGTACAGTAGAATATTTAAATTTTATTCAGCTTTCAATAAGATAATAAAAAGATCATAACCTGAATATATGACGATAGTAGTAGGTAGTCTAAGTATAAGACGGTAGTCTGAGTATAAGACGGTAGTCTGAGTATAAGACGGTATTCTAAGTATAAGACGGTAGTCTGAGTATAAGACGGTAGTCTGAGTATAAGACGGTAGTCTGAGTATAAGACGGTAGTCTGAGTATAAGACGTTAGTCTGAGTATAAGACGGTAGTCTGAGTATAAGACGGTAGTCTGAGTATAAGACGGTAGTCTGAGTATAAGACGGTAGTCTGAGTATAAGACGGTAGTCTGAGTATAAGACGGTAGTCTGAGTATAAGACGGTAGTCTGAGTATAAGACGGTAGTCTGAATATAAGACGGTAGTCTGAGTATAAGACGGTAGTCTGAGTATAAGACGGTAGTCTGAGTATAAGACGGTAGTCTGATTATAAGACGGTAGTCTGAGTATAAGACGGTAGTCTGAGTATAAGACGGTAGTCTGAGTATAAGACGGTAGTCTGAGTATAATATTTGCACAACTTAATTACTTGTTTATTTTTTATGCATATTCTAACGCAAAGAATAGTTGTTTTAAAATTAATAAAATAATTGTTTCTCGAAATCGTATGCAAAAGTTTTATTAAAAACTTATTGAATTTTCAAAGCAAATTAAATTAACAGAGCGTATGATGAATGTAGAACTCTAAACAATTGTCTAAACTCTATAGCATACTTTTGGAGGATCATTATGCAGCATAGAAAATTGATGCGTATAAGCAATTTTAATTTTACATAATTAAAAAATGTGCTTACGCTCCATGATTTAAGTATTTTTTAATTTCAAAAATATTATGCATATTATAGTACATATTTGTTTATATTTGTTAAATTTCCACAATACCTGTTTTTGTGCATAATTTCTTTTTAAATAACTAACTATCACCCTAATAAACATGTAGCCATCAACAAAATTGAAATACATATTTATACACATATTTTAGTTGTGTTAATGACACATGACCTAAACTTTTAAAATGTATACTGAAAAAGCGTAATTTATGTTTAACAAAGTTTAAATTAAATTAACCATGCGTTGACGTTTCAACAAAAAGAACAAACTTAATAAACAATAAATTTACATGTTTAAAAATGCGAGTAAACAGCTTTTTGAAAATACAATACACTTGAATACACTCTTTAAATCTTAATTTAAAGTATATTTTAATAAAATACAAACAAGTACTAAAGGAAAGTCACCTACCTCGTATTTTTAAAATAATAAGCTCTTTGCATTCATCAAATAACAATCGCAAATATTAAATTAAAAAAAAGAAAAATTATTAAATTGTGAAAAAATTATAATTTGCTTTTTTAATGCTTTTAATGCTCTAGTGCGGTTTCATGGTATATTTCTTAACATATTTTTTTGTTTTTGTTTTCAATTTATTTTCTGAAGACATTTCCTGCTCTTGCAATAACCTTCATCCGTAACTAAAAAAATTTCCGTTTCCTACTTTTAAAGATTGGTAGCAAAATGCCACAGCTACAACTACAACTACTAATGTATGACTTCATTCCATCAGTTAGACTTTTACTCATTTACTAACATATTTAACCGCTAAATGTTACTGAACTTTATTGAGTCAAAGCGTACAATGTTTAATAAGCCCCAGCTACCTACACAAATACTCGTACATGAAAAACATTGCATACTTTTACATTATTTTAAAATCAAATAAAATGTGTCGCTTGCACAGGAAATTGTATATAGTTTTCCTCTGTTTCCCTTTGGCTTGAGTTCTTGTACAGCGTTGAAATTGTGTAGATGCGTAACGTCGGTATAAACAAATTAGTGTATGTTTAAAATTAGTTGCTGATTTTATAGTTAATAAATATTTTAATTAAAACTAAATTGAAAATATTGCTAGAGGACTTCCTTTGGCTGAAGTGTAAGTGAAAATATAAAAAATGAAACGGAGAGTGTTAAAACTTAGTGATGGGGAATTTCACAAACATAATAAGAAGAAAATCCAAAACATATTATCTGACAAAAATTTTGCAAAAAAAAACTGACAAACAATCTGATTAAAGACTATGACAAGGACAAGAAAGAGAGGACTAAATCAAGTGAGGAACCTATTACCTTTTTATGTCTAAGACAGCAAAATATTACTATTAGAACTTTATTAATTAACTTTTATTTTTTCCCATACACAAGCGCCCCATCCTAATGTTTAGGTCTCTTGTTAGCTGTTTGGCATAACAAACATACTATTTGATTTTAAAAAATACTTAAACAAAACGTCTCAAAATAATTACAATTTTAATTTGTATAAGACGGTAGTCTGTTTGTAAGATGGTAGTCTAAGTATAAGATGGTAGTATGTATATAAGACAGTAGTCCGTGTATATGAAGGTAGTCTTAGTATAAGTATATATATGTGTATAAGACGGTAGTCTTAGTATAAGACGGTAGTCTTAGTATAAGACGTAGTCTTAGTATAAGACGTAGTCTTAGTATAAGACGTAGTCTTAGTATAAGACGTAGTCTTAGTATAAGACGTAGTCTTAGTATAAGACGTAGTCTTAGTATAAGACGGTAGTCTGTAAGTATAGCAACAGTAATCTGACAGTGCATGGAACAGCATTAAGTATCTAAATATCTAAATGGACACATTTTATAATTCCCAACAATTTCCGTTTTTATCGTCAAGAAGCAAACTATTTCTATTTGCATATTAAAAGCAAATGAACTATACTGCTTACTGCCTTCACTGCCATTACTTTCTATCCATAAAATCTTGATCGTAATACATAATCCTACCAGACGTAACAAATTGTGTAACATGCATTAAGGATATCTTAACATAAACACACATCTATGCACACATTAAACCTATTATTAAATAGTTTGGCTAATTTCTCAAAATACTTACTTGGTGTTCATAAACTTTTAAGCTTTTAAAACTTATACTCACATTCACCGAGCACATATATACATGTATGTATATGTGGCCTAAATACTAAAAGGCAAATATTTGTTTATATATGCCACAAATAAAGCTAAGCAAACGCGCAGGGTAGTGAAACCAAATGAAAATATTAAAACATAAAATTACCACAATTGCCACTAAAACACCCGGCATAATTAGTGTCCATATGGAAAACAAAAAACAGCAATAACAACAAATATATATAAAAAATTCAAACGGCCTGTTTGAGTTGTTGTGTTTGTGCTCGTACAGTTGTACAATGCAAACAGTTATAAACTCAGAAATTCACAGACACAGTCCATCTCTCTCTCTCTCTTTGACGTTCTTTCTATAAGAGATTAGTTAACAAATATTGTTATTGCATACTTTAAGGCTGTTATTACACCAGCAACAAAAACACCAGCCATTAGCACCCCCTAAAAAGAGAACCAGAACAGCATATGTTGTTGCTTTGCCGTTTGTTGTGGGCCGTTGTTATCATTATAAAAGTGTGCGTGAGTGTGTCTGTAGACGACGCTGGGCAATTTTGTTGCATTTTAATGAGTTTATTACGGTAATGAAATTACAAATGAAGCCAATTAGATTTTCTTACACTCTTACCCTGCTGTTATATAACACTCCCTTCCCCCGACTGACCAATTCACATTGTGGGGCTGAAAACATTGACACACTAGTTTAATATACACGATACTGCACCTACTTTTATAGCTACAAAATCGGCCAAATACATTTATTTGTGCTTTATTTCCCAAAGATAAAAAGTAAACTATAAATGTTTTTATGTATACGAGTATGTCGACAAAACTTTTTAATAAATATAAAAGACGCAAAACTTTTTTCTATGATTTTCATGTGTATGCAGCAATGTTTGTTTGTACATACATATTTATAAAGGATGGTTAAATTTTAAGGGCCGATGTTGAATGTGAACCACACCTAAACGTCAAATTTTTTTCTGCTTTTCATTTGACATGTCTCAATTTTAGACTAACTCAAAAGATACACAATCGAGCAACGTGTGTATCTTTTTATTATTATGAAAATGGGAGTCTTATTATGAAAATGGGAGTTGAAATCAAAATGCATATCGCGCACTTCGTGATTTTTTTGGCCAATTTAATCGTCCAAAACTGCATACAATCGGAAAAATCGTGTAATAATTTGAGCAAACCGGTCTATAGGAGCTGTTAAAACACCAGTGCGTGATCGTACTGCAAAAGGTGTACGTCGATAAGCCAGCAACAATACAAGAGCTAAAGGATAAGATAAATTGGCACATTAACGGCATAGAACCTCAATTATGCCTCACTGTCATCGAAAATTTGGTTCATCGGATGGAGGTGTGTCTCCTTTTGACCGATACTTTGTTCCATATCTAATTAAACCATATCACATTATCATAGTAAAAAGAAATTACAATAATATCCTAAATAATTTGTGCTTTATTCAAAAATCGGCCACCCTTTATATGATGGTACAGTTTTTTTTAAGATAAAATTTCATTGATAAATATAATATAAACAAATTATAGTATTTATGTGCTTCAGCACACAAACACAATCACCAAAAACATAGTACATCATATGCTGTCTTTCTACGTCTAGATCTAAAGGTACGGTCACACTTGGCAAATATTTACTCAAAAAAGCTTAACCACTTCTTTTAGCACAAATCTAATTGACATTGGTTACTCTTACAAGAGTTTTGTAAGATCAAATAGCATTAAATAAAATAAATACATCAACTAAATATTTGTTGTGTATTGTCCTAAATAAACAAGATTTTTTCTTAAATAAATAAACGAGTTCAAATATATTTTATTTAGTGGTTACGTCTTTTTCGGCAAATATTTGCCAAGTGAACGGTACCTTAAGGCTAAAAATATACACATATACATACATATGTTTGTCCTATAAACTTTTATAACATATGTACATTAGGGTGGCCCCGTTTGTATGGAGAAAAAATAAGGTATCGATGTTCGCGACTAATATGAAAATTTGATTCATTTTAAGGCTACGTTTCTCAATTTTTTTGTCCTGGGGTCAATATTTGGTGAGCTGGATCAAAGGATAAAAATTTCCTTTTTAGAGGTTTTTTGATTTTTTTTCACATTTCCCACAAGGGAACTATATGCAAATTTGGTATCATATGAAAGGTATTTGAGAGGCGCATTCAATTGGTTATCAAAAATTAAAAAACAATTTTTTTAATTCAAAAATTTTGAAAATTACAGACAAAATTTTAGTGTTTTTTTATTTTTTCATAGAATTTACATAAATAAATAGTTGAAATTTCTTGATTATAAACATCATGCAATTTAACCCAAATGGTTCTAAATGATACCAAATTTATATACAGTTCCCTTGTGGGAAATGTGAAAAAAAATCAAAAAACCTCTAAAAAGGACCTTTATATCCTTTGATCCAGCTCACCAAATATTGACCCCAGTACAAAAAAATTGAGAAACGTATTCTTAAAATTAATCAAATTTTCATATTAGTCGGGAACATCCGCTTTATTTATTTTGGGGCCACCCTAATGTACATACTTACATAGATATCTATTATTAATACGAATATATTTATTTTGTAAAAAAATTTCGTTGCTTTAAGTTTTTTTTTTGGTGTTTGTGTTTGGGATAAAAAAAACAAATAAAACTTTGTAAAATAGAAGGAACTAACTATCGTTTAATATTTATCGACATATCAATAAAATGAAAAAATAATAAATGGTGTTCATTTTTTAAAATATAAATATTTTATTTAGGCCATTTATTTTTTACTCTATGTAGACCTCAAGATATCTCTATTTATAAATATTTTCAGTATAATATGCTAAGAGTATAAGACTGTAGTTTGATAATAAGACGTTTAGTCTCAGTATAAGTCGAGGAAATCCCAGTATAAGACGTGGTAGTCTAAATATAAGACTGATGGGAGTGAGTAAAATACAGCCTTCTAGGTTTAAAATGATAGCCAACATCTAGCAAATTCATGGTATCTACACTAATTTAAAATATTTAAAATCATTGCCTAATAAAATACAGTGGGAAGCAAAACTGTCCCGCTGTTTTGCATTAAGAGAGTAAGGTAATGAAAATAATACAAATATAGTTATATTATCATATACATATATGTATTTTTTTTTATTTAATTGAACCTTATATTAAATTAAAAAGCACAAAAACTCACACAAATTGCTTCAAAAAAATAAAAACAACCAAAAATTCACTATTTTGACACTTTTGCACAGTACAAGAAATAAACATTATCACGATATTGGTCATAAAAACTATAACGATATTTGACTCGTTGGTTTTTTGTTTCTTGCAATCTCGTTATCAAGCTTTTGTTGCTCTATTTGTGCATTATTGTTTGCTCTGTAAAGTTATTAACTTGATTTTTAAATAAAAAACAAGTAAGAAAGTATAGTCAAGCCTGACCATGTAATACCCTACACTCAGTATATGTATAAAACAGGTTTTCAGAAATGGGCGCTATATGGAAAATATTATCTATTATGGACCAATCATCCAAAAATTTAGTGCCATGACTTTTGCGAATATAATTACTATGTATGTTATACTTCTCGATATACATAAAGACTTTTAAAGGATTTATGGAAATAAAGGGAATTACGGAAAGGATCCTATATGGGAGTTTTAACTAATTATGGACCGACCATTATAAAATTACGTGTTTAATCTTATTTGAATACCAACATTGTTAAGAGATTTATGGTCGTTAAAGTAATTTTTGTAAGTGGGCCTTATATGGGGGCTACGACTAATTCTGAACCGATCATCATAAAATTGTACCATATTGTTTGTACATATGCGAAACGTATTTGTGTTCAATATTATTTGAATACCAACAGTTTTAAGAGAGTTATGCACTTTAAAATTATTTTCGGAAGTATGGCTTATATCGGATCAATTATGAAAGGATTCTCACAAAATTTCCAGATGTGATTTGGCTTTATTTACCACTCATTTGTGATGAAATTTGTTTGGATACTTGCATAATTCCAACATTTATGATCAGTAAACCCCAATTTCAGGAGGAGATTTGTATGGGTGCCAGGTAAAATAATGGAGCGATTTTCACTAGTTTCAATCCCATCCGTCCGTGGGCCGAAAAAATATCAACTACCAAATTTTATTGAAATATCTTCAAGCTTTACATGGACAGCCAGCCAGACGCACGGACATCGTTAAATCGACTCAGAGTCGATCGGTATACTTTAAGGTGGGTGTTGGACCAATATTTATGGGCGTTACAAACATCAGCACAAATCCAATATACCTTCCCCACTATTGTGGTGTAGGGTATAACTAAAAAATCTTTAAAAATGAGAAAAATGCCAACTGATATTGAAAACAATGTCATAAATTTGTTGCAAAATAATTATTCATGCCGTAAAATTGCTGCCGTTTGCTATATAACAAAGACATCAAGACCCCGAAAAATGCTGCAAAAAGTATTGGTAAGGATGTCAGTTTTTGGACGGTTAAACGCGCATTAAATAGAATTGGTTTAGTAGCCAGTGTGAAAAAGAAAAAGCCAGCACTTTCCGATAGGATGTGAATAAAATCCTTGATTTCTGCAAAGCCCACAAAAATTAAACAATAGATGACTGACAACGTGTTATTTGGAGCGATGAAAAGAAAGTCAACCGATACCAGTCTGATGGAAATTTAACATCCGGTGTTTGGCTTCCCACTGTATGTATGAAATTTTCCTTATAAAATATATATTACGGGCGTTCCAACATTCACATATGCCGATTTATTTTATTTTAAATCAAAAGCCTTAAATATTATTCATAATACTGCAATTTAAAGCAGCATTTTATTACACTAAACTACATATATACATACATACATACATTGACAAACGTACGGGTAAACCAGCAAACGCAAAAAAAAAATACATTAAAACCCATCAAGACACCATCACACACATGAACAAGAGTGTACAGCATATTTTGTGCACAAGTTGTAAAAATTACATTTGACTCTTAAATAAAAAATTCCCACAAAGCCCAATACAATCATTGAAATACCATTACAAACTGAAAATACCTTTATAAATTGAAAATACTTTCATAGTAGTTGAAATATGTCTATACTGAATTCATGTATATTGCACCTTGAAAATATATTTACATACTCGTATGCAGGGTATTAGGGTTGTACTTTTTAAATGTGGTCAAATGAGAACAAATATTTATGGTCTCGTTGGTCAAATTTATTGTTTTAGTGCAAGCTTTAACATAATAGCTGAAAAGGAACTACATATACTGTCGGGCAAAATAAAGTGCGGTCTCAAATATTTTCTATTATTTTGATAAAAATATGTATTTTTTTATTTCCTAATAATTATAAATTATAGTTAGTTCAGTTACTATTTTATCCAAATTTTATGTACTTCTTTGCAATGTGACTTTTTCTTAGCAAACATACTTTTTAGACCGCTTTGTTTAGGTCTTCTACGGATAGTTTGAATAGAAATATTTAATTCTAGTTCCTCCTTTATATCTCTATCTATTTTTGCTAGAATTGCAATTCTTATTTTATACCAAGCACTTATTTTTCTGACCGCAGATTCCGATATCTTGCCGTTTCGTGCCATTTTGACGATCTAGTACCAACAAATATATTTCCTTTTCGCATAAAGTCCTCATTTCGCAAAAGTCTTGGTCTAGCCTTATTTTGTGTATATTTAAGTAATATAAAATTAAATAAATAAGCACTTCACTATAATTTATTAGTTTTTAAAAACTAGCCAAAATTTTTTCAAAAAAAAATCAGGAATACATACAAATCTTATTTTAAGGTTAACAGAAAACCGCACTTTATTGTATCGCGGAGATTTCTTGTGCACTTCAAAATATTTACATCAGAAATATAAATGAATGAGCGACTTTATAAAATTGCAATGTTAATGTAAATAATTCAGATACTCCAGCAAATAATGGGACTCGGAATAAATAATTAATACATGTAGAAGAAAAATATCAAAAAGGTATGAAGAAGGTTACAAAACCGCACTTTATTTTGTCCGACAGTGTATTGCAATATATAATGCGCATAATGCAAGAAATTCCCATGTCTTTAATTTTTCATTTTTAATTTAATTTCATATTTTTTGTGAGGACAAACATTATGAGAAATAGTTTCTTTTAATGAAATACGTTTTAATATAAATCAGGAACATTGTCAACAATATTTTGGGTTCAGTCTAACGTACTTGCCTAATACCCAAAAGTATACACGTATGCATGCATACACATAAATACCAGCATACAAAACATCTATGTATATATGCACTTCTGTATCTATGTAAGTGTATGTGGGAAATTAACCCTTTTTTACAAGCTCTTTATAAGGACCTCAAAGTTTTTACGCAATATTTATTAAATACACTGTCATCAGATTTTTATAGGTGTATAGACATAGGTTAAATTGTGTATGAGAGACATTTAAATATGTTACGTTTATTTATATCATCCATTTACATACTCGTATGTCTCAAATACACGCAGAGGAAAAACATGGTTGTGGTAAAAATAATCTAAGAACAACATATTATGATGAGAATTATGATTGTAGTCCAGACATATTATGATGAACAGAAGTGCATATGAAATATCATATTATGCTCAATTATCAACGTAATATTTCATTATAATATTTTCTTGTTAATCATAGTTTCATACTATAACCTAATATAATCATAAAATTGTCACACATTATCATATTATGACCCAATGTAACCATATTATAGTTTAAAGTAATCATTATATGATCAAAAGTAATCATATGCATCTAAAGTGTGACGTTAATCGCAATTATTAATACATTTTGTTTAAACACTAGTTACTATTTTTGTAAATAGAAATAAATATTTATGCACTTTCAACGTATATAAAAAAATTTGGAATTACAATTTTATTTTGTGATATTTAAGATTATTTCTTTTATGTACACCTTTTTTTAGGTCTTTTACACTTCTTTGACATTTTTGTATTATGTAGTAATATTTTAAATCCAAATTGTTGTTTGTTTTCAATTATTGAAGCATTTAAATCACGCAGACAACCACTGAGCTGATGCAAAAGCATTCTACAAATAGTAAAAACAAAATATTATTAAAATTAAACATACTTTGTTTGCATTTTAAACATAATATGAGAATAAATATAGAAACTTATCATTTAATGCTTATTTCTAACCCTCAAATAGTGGTAAATAATATATATATAATATCATATGTTTGAATAGTTATCATTCAATAGTTGTGGTAAACATATTTTGAAGATAATTATATCTTAGTAAATCATATTCAAATTTATAATTGCGATAAATATAAAAATGTTTATAATAACTAAATTATCGTTAAAATCGAATTAAAATAACAATTATTTGTGTACCACAACAATACATTGTTACCAAAAACACAGTGTAGTTGTTGTAACCACTTTTGTCAATATCACTGTTGTCTCACATTTTGGTCCATAACTCTTATTCTACTATACCGAGTTTAATACCAAACTGCTTAGGAGAACTGTTAACGGTTTATTGTAATCTTGGTTGATTTTCGTGGTGTCTTTTGGACGTGAGACTGTCTTACACAGACCCACAGGCACACAGACAGACGGACATAGCTAAATCAACTTAGAAATCCATAAGGATCAAGAATATATATACTTTGTTGGGTCTCAGATGAATATTTCTTAGTGTTACACACGGAATGATAAACTTATATATATCCTCATTCACCACTTATGTTGGTGGAGGGTATAATAAAACTATAATTTATAATTATTAGGAAATAATCAAAAAACTGGAAATATTTGAAATAGCACTTTATGTTGTCCGACAGTTTATGTATAAGAGCTTGAACAAAGAAACTGGGATTCGGAAGCATTTTGAAATATTACTATTGAAGTCGTTAATAATAATAATTTATTGCAATTTATTTGTTGAGAAGAGTGTATTTTAAATAGTCTTTAATGATAAAACTTCTGTCTAATAGTTAAATTTATAATGATTTCTTTATGAATTTATCTGAGCAAAATTTCATTCTTTTATTGTTTAACACAATAAACTAAAATTAGATTATTAAGAACCCAATTTCTGCTTAACTTGGCTTGAATAAATAACTACATCATCTTTTTTATTTTAAGCTTCAAGTTATAAAACATTTTCTTTGTTTTTTTTCGTAGTATTGCCAAAACAAAGATTGAGGATTTAGGAACTCAGTCAAGCTTTTAACAGAAATGTTATGTGGATTAAGTTTTCCTCTTTTTTTTTTTTTTTGTTTAATTTAATTAATTTATTTTCCTTTGTTTCTGTTTTGTTTCCTCCCAAGTTAATAAATTTGTTTTATTTATTTCTGCAATAGGTATATTTGTTTGAGTATTTTATATCCTCAAAAAAAATTAATGGAAAAAAATCTGTACATGTTTAAACAATTTGTTTGTTCATGTGAATATATTTATTGGTAGTAAATGTTTTTGGCCTGGAGGAAACATTAGTAAATAAATGCGTAAATACGATATGGGTTAAAAATGGACAAATTTATTTTGCAATACTCTCATGTTTTATTTGAAAAGAAACTGAAGTATGCTAAAAGTATATTTGTTTGATAAGGACTACTTTTATAAAATAGGTAACATAATTGTATCTTAATTATTTATTGTGCTAACTACAAAATGTTGCTAATATTGAAAAATGTCCCCTCATTAGTGTTCGTTGAAACATTCACCCCTATCGTGAATAAAAATTCCACATGAAATTTGTTCCCTTTTATTTTTTTAACATTTAATTTAAATAGGAAAAATGTGAAAAGGGAACAAATTTCATGTGGAATTTTTATTCACGATAGGGGTGATTATTTCCAACTAGAAGTAAAAATTTGATAAATTTTATTTAAAGAAGATTTCTTATTGCTTATATTTTCATAAACGATTTGTAACAAAATACATATACAAATATTGAATAATTTTGAAAATTTCCCTTTAAAGGAAATTTTATTAAAACCAAATTTTTCGAGAATTTATTGATTTTCAAACATGATTTGAAATAAAATCTTTAAACTCACTACAATTACAAAATTTCCCTAATTTTTAAACATTTGGTAAATTTTCCTTTAAGGGAAATTATGTTCAAATAAGATTCGTTATTAATTAATATATTTTCTTTAAAGATTTGTAACAAAAAATACAAATTTAAGTTTTGAAAATTCCCTTTTAAGTGATTTGTAACAACAAATTGGGAGAGTTTTGATAAGTTCCCTTTAAGGAAAATTTTATTAAAATCAAATTTTTCAAGAAAATAATCTTTAAATGCACTGCAAATTACAAAATTTCCCTAATTGTGGAAGATGTAGTAGTTTTCCCCTTAAGACAAATTTATGCAAATACGATTTCTTATTGCTTAATATTTTTTAGTAAACGATGTGTAACAAAAAATACAAATTTTTAACAATTTTGAAAATTTCCCTTTAAAGGAAATTTTATTAAAACCAAATTTTCTGATAATATATTGATTTTCAAACATTCTTTCTTTTAAAAGAAATTTTATTCAAATAAGACCTCTTATTGATTAATATATTTTTATAGTCGATTTGTAACAAAAAATACAAGTTTTGAAAATTTCCCTTTAAGGGTAAATTTTATTGAAACCAAATTTTTCAAGAATTTATTGATTTTCAAACATGATTTGAAATAAAGTCTTTAATCCACTACAAAATTTCCCTAATTTTTAAACATTTGGTAAATTTTCCTTTAAGGGAAATTATATTTAAATAAGATTTTTTATATACTGAAATTTCTTATATTTCTTATATATTGCAATTCTAAAAATTTCCCTAATATTCAAAAATTTCCCTTTAAGGAAATTTTATTAAAATCAAATTTTTGGAAAATCAATTGCTATGAAATAAAATCTTAAAATCCACTATAAATTAAAAAAATTTCCTAAATTTTGAAAAATTTCTCTTACGAAAAATTTTTATTTCAATACACCTTTTTAAAGATTTATTTACATATGTATATCCGAACATTATTTTCGTAAAGAAAATACAAATTTGGTAAAATGTTGTAAATTTCCTTTGTATAAAAACATTTTCCTTAAGAGGAAATTTTATTAAAATATGATTTTTTTATGATTAATTGATTTGAAACAAAAATTAAAATGTACAAAATTTAAAAAATTCCCTTAATGTTTAAAAAATACCCTGTGGAAAAAATTTTATTTCAATAGGATTTTTTAAAAACTTACTTACTTTCGATCATGATTTGAGCAGGAAATACAAATTTTGGAAGTTTCCCTTTTATACAAATAGAAATTTTGGTCAAAGGAAATTTTATTACAACAATTTTTTGAGGATTAACTGATTTCCAAAAAATATTTGAAAAATGAAATTTAAATGCGCTATTATTTAAAAATGTCTCTAATGTTGAACAATTACCTGTTAAGGTAATTTTTAAATCAACATAATGTTTACATATAATAATTTATTTTCATATACATACGATTTCTAAAATATGTTACAATTTTAAAAATGTCCTTCTTATGCAAAGATTTAACTTTATGGGATATTTTATTAAAACAAGATTTTTTGAAGAATAATTGTATTTATTTATTTATTGGTATTTGTATTGTGCCATACACAAGACCATAGGTCTTATTTTTCAGTATGGAACTGATTAATAAATTACAAAAGTATATTTTAAATTTAACAATAATTAAAATTATAATTTAAATAGAAATTAAAAAAAGATAAGTTTATATTACTTATATAAAGAATATCACAATCAAACATAATTTAAAACAAAAAACAAAAAATTCCCTAATTTTAAAAAATTTCCCAAATTTTGAAAAATTTTCCTTCAAGAGAAATTTTATTTAAATAAAACTTGTTATTGATTTATATATTTTCTTATACAAGTTGTTACATAAAATTCAAATTTGGTACAATTTTAGAAATTTCCCTTAAGTACAAAAATTTCTTAAACAGCATTTATTTTACTAAAACAGCATTTAAAAAAGATTATTTGATTACCAAACATGATTTAAATCAATTTCCCTTTAAGGGAAATTTTACTAAAACAGCATTTTATAAAGATTATGTGATTACCAAACATTATTTAAATCAAAAAATTAAACGGTGCTAAAATTCGCTAAAATTTAAAAATTTCGCTGATGTTGAAAAATTTCCCTCAATATGAAATTTTATTTCAACAGAATTTTTAAAATTTTATTTACTTTTATTCATAATGTCAAACAATAAATACAAATTTGGTAGAATTTTGAAAAATTCCCTTGTATTCAAAAAAATTCCTTGAAGGTTAATTTTTTTGAAACAAATTTTTTTAATATTTAATTACAATTACAATTTCGAACTCAAAATTTAATTATGCTTTATTTAATTATAATTTAAAACCTTTAGAAAAATGATTATTTCAGCAGTATTAATAAAGATAATTTTTTATTTACATTCAATCATGAAAAATTTGTAGATTTTACTTAAATTAAAAAATGTACCTTTTATAAGAGATCCTTCAAATAAGAGATTTAGAAAGTTTAATTTATTTTCAAGTTTGTTTTCTACCATTTAACAAAAAGTTATTATAATTTAGGAAATTTCTCTGAGTCTTTTTAACTATGTATATCTGTACGAATGTCTAACTGGCAGATAAGTACACAGAAAAAAATAAAAATGAGTTTCAATTAAAATATTTGTGGAATCAATTAAAAATTTAATTGAAATCGGACCTGTAAACAAAATGATAGTATCATTTAAAAAAAAATGTGAGATTTAATTGAAAATATCAGAAAAAGTAATTGAATCAATTAAAATTTTAATTGAAAATTATTTTAAAATCAATTAAAGGTTTAATTGAAAAAAAACATGATTTTTTTTCTGTGTACGGATCACAATTCTAAAGTTATTTAAAGAAACAAAATATTATGTGTTTTTTCAGCTTTTACGGTTTGGAATTATTGTAATACTTTTTCCTGCATTACAGTTAAAGATTTTGCTGAATAAAATTATTAATCTTTTAGGTATACTTTAACATTTTTTGTTTATTTCTCTTTATTTACAATTTTACATAAATCACTATTTTTATGACATTGGAATGAAACTTAACATTCTAAACATGAAATATCTGACTTTCTGAGTCCTGCAACAATGGACGTACTGGCACATTAGGGTGATTTATATTAAGAACAAAAAATAATACTGATTTTATAATATATAATTTTTCAATTCACAATTGATGTTGATACAACTCTTCTTGAGCAGTCGTATGTTTAGTTATCAAGTTTATCAAGTGACAAAAAAAAATTATCAATAAAAGTTTTATACAATTTGTAAATTGGCTTGTGATTTAACAATAATTAAACATTATTTTAAATTCCAAAACATTGTTGAATGAAGCTCATCTCATAATATTTCATATGTTTCCATATACATATATTCTTCAGACACTGCCCTAATATGCAACCTCTTCAACATACATACATAAATATGTATGTTCCTTACATAGATTTTCTAATGTATGTACATATGTATGCATGTATATATGTACATTTCTCTACCTTCTAACATCCTAAATGTTGTACAAGACCAACATTATTTATTCATATGAATGTTTACTGCTACTGACAACTTTTCTTATTTCACTTTTTCCCAACAATTCCATTCCAATTTTTTTTTTTTTTTGTTGCCATACCGAAAACACTACAGGGAAAATTCTCAACTATCTGCAATATATTCAAGTATAAGTTTTGTTTAGTATTTATGTCAGGTAAGATATTTCTTCTTTCCTGTCATTACTGGCAGTCTAACGACATATTTACTATGGCCAACTATTTGGTAACTGAATAAGAAAATACAGTAAATAGAAAAAGTAAATAAAGGAAAACTCTTATTATAGTTCAATAATTTCTAATAGTGTGTGTCCAATAAGAAAATAGAACTACGAATTTTGTAAAAGTAATAAAAGAGAAACGCAAATATGTGTTTCGAAAAAAGTTTTGTTAAAGTTTTCTTGATTATTTTAAAAGATTTTAATAAGATTTTGGAAAAACCCGACAAAGAAATTAAGTTATATATATACATGTTATTACTTTGTAATTCAAAGTCTTTAAAATTGTTATGAGTGATAAAAAACAAGAAAGAAGAAACAAATTGCTAGTTGTATATTCAAAGGACTTGCGGTTTTGAACAATGTCATAGACACTCATTTGCTGTATTAGATCTAGGAACAAATTTCAAAAAAGAAACACCGAATTTTTTAAAGATTAACTGCCGTATTCATAAAAAATAAAGTAGGTTTGAAGTGTGCTTTTAGACAAAATTTTCATACAAAATTTTCTTAAAGTACATTTAAAGTCTACTTTAATTTTTTGTAAATAAGAGCATAAGTATCTATTAAACATGATTTTAAACAAACAATTTAAATGTGCTGTAATTAAAAAATATCCCTAATGTTGAAAAATGTGCTTTAAGTAGAAGTTTTATTATATTTATTTATTTGTTGAATTTTTTCATTTCCTGTACAGCAAGAGCATAACAAACTTGTTACAGAAAAACCTATATTTTCTGAAACTATTAGCCTTATGCTTGGTTTTCACTATGTCATTTTTGTAGTCAAATTGTTGGCAATTGTATGAAAACGGGTTGTCATAGATGACGCCATAGATGATTGCAAACATAGATGACGCTATATGACAACCCGTTTTCATATTGCGTAACGCACGAAAATTCTAAATATTCACTAATTATTCTAGTATCTGTATTTGGCCAGCTTGAGGAAAAATTAAAAAAAATGGAATTTTCCTGTACTACAGGTATGGCAGTGATAGTTCTGTTAAGCATGTTTGCATCCACATGACAATCTGTACGGCTGTTAGTATTGCCAATTCCTATTTCGAGAATGGTATTCCAAATTTGTTGAGTCAAACCGTTTGGAATAATATTCAGTTTCTGCCTGTTTAATATGTTTATTTACATTTTTCCTGGCATTGGAATATTGCAATTTTAGTTCAGGAGTTTTAAATTTTTTCCACCCGTACACTTTCACTGTGAGATGAAATTTTATATGGTTTCGATTTTTTATTTAATTTTAATATTTAAATGCTTGAATTTAAAAAAAAACGTTTAGTTTCTTACATTCAGTGTCAAATAAACTTTATATAAAAAATGGATTGTTCTAATTTCCTTCTTTTAATAAAATTATTATGTAGATATTAATTTTCTTTGAGTTGGGCCATTTTCACTGTGATTCACTGTATATACGTTCAATGACACATTCGACCCAGATATACGAACTCGATAAGTTTTTGGAAATTTACCTTTAATTAATTAAGAGGAAACTTTTTTATAAAAATTTCCCTTTAGAAAAACTCTTACCAGAACTGGATGGGTTAATGGTTTCGAATAAAAATTAAAATTTTGGAAATTTCTCTTTAAATATATATACCTACATGCATCTTTTTGAGGGAAATTTAATTAAAATAGGAGTTTTAAAAAGCTTAACTTATTTTTTGCCATTTACCGCCTGGCCCACGATGTCGAACGATAACGTTCGCTTAGATAAGACTTAAGACACAAACTTTTTATCGTATCTGTTTTTTACTGAATCAAGTTTGTTTATTCCACAATCAAGTTTGTGTCTTAAATCTTATCTAAGCGAACGTTATCTTTCGACATCGTGGGCCAGGGGGTTAATATTTTTGACGTAAAATAAAACCCTTGATCTTTAAGTAAAGAGTGATATTTTAATAGCTTTTGGATTTGTTTTAAAAAAAAAACACAAAATTTATAAAATCTTTATTTAAGGCGATAAAATGATCTACATAATTCAATCTTTCAAAATAATTTCATGTAAATGTTGACCGTGGCTATGTCTCAAATAGTTCATATGCTGGGTTCAATTTTGGCATAGTCTTTTCAATATATCGGTCGGTATCTCACGAATAAATCCTTCAATATTAGCTAAAAGTGCAACAACCATTGTCTTAAATCGCATGATAAAGGCGGCAAATTGACCACTTGAACGTGTTCACTGAACTTTCCTTTCAATTGGGCCACTGTTTCGCGTGCTGTGTGGCATGTGACACCGTTTTGTTGAAGCCATGCAAAACAAATATGTGTAATCATCTTACGCTAGCGCCCGACAGTAACGTTGCTGCCTTCATCGTCATTGTATGGTCTAATAATGCCACCTGCTTTTCATCCATACCAAACAGTGCATTTTTCGTGATGCATGGCATTGCAAATAGGACAAATACCGAAAAGTGCACGTTGCACTTTCTTAACTGAGCATTTTGATAATAAACCTAAATAATCTGCCAGCATTGTTCGTGTATAAGTCGTTTCGTAATTAAATTATAGACCAAACTGAACATGTTTAACAGTAACATGTTACACAAAGAAATTTGTACTGAAAAGAAAGTTAGTAACAAATATACATACATTTATGTCAATCGATTCTGAATCAATTTAATGATGTCCGCTCTAGAACAAATAGTCAGCTGTACAAACGAGTGGATGTGTTAATTCCGTTGGTCTGGATTCCATACGTGTATAAATACATTAGAATGAGTCAATATATCAGAGCCTGCTGTCTCTCTCATGATGTCTTTGCAAAGACCAATTTGGTTAAGAATGAGTAACTTTCGCTTATGGAATGAGAACCGTTGTCTTCTAAAATTCTTTGCTACAATCCAGGTTGAGTGTTTGATTTGTATAAACAAACGCATTTATAGGATCATCAAGTCTAACCTACAATTTATCCAGTTGAGATGGGCCTTGGCGAATTCAAGTCTGGCCTTTTTATTTTTTGACGATATGAAAGGATATTTGGCTGGTCGTCGACTGAATAATCCGGCCTCTACCGTTCTTCTGCGAAACGGTCTTTCGGCGATTTTCAAATCTAAGCGGTTTCGCATGTGACTAGAAGATGCTGTAGAATCATTTTGGATTGTCCTTTCGCAAAGTTTCAATGAGTAGAAAATGTGCGACCAGTCTGCACAAACTTTTTAATTAGCCTAGCTATAATTCATCTGTTGATCGAATATTTTGCACTTAATTGATGTCTTTATAAACCCGCTAAGGAATGGTGCCAGAACAATTTGATAGAAGTTCTCCGTTGGCCTGCCAATCCCCCGATCTTAACCCAATCGAAAACTTGTGGGAGATCTTTAACATAAAAATCAACCGAGAAAATTGCAAAACCAAAGAAGATTTATTTGAAGGCGCAAAAATAGCCTGGAAAGCAATATCACTTGATATAATTGATAATTTAATATCCACTATGCCTAAAAGATGTGCGTGTGCCATCCAGAATAATAAAGGAACGGAACGAAATATTGATTTCAATAATTTTTTCTTTCTTTGTACCTTAAATTGGGGGTGCTTTAGTTTAGTCCGCTTATATTTGCGACTTAAAATATTTTTTGAATTTTAACTTTTTTATTAAATTCTGATATCCTTAAGTTTGTGTTTTTTCAATAACAAAGATATAAATAAAAAAAACAAAATATTAATTGCTTTGTTTTCTTAAAAAAAATATCATTAAAAAAAATTGCACTGAGGGAGTGCTTAGGTTTTGGCCGATACTGTATTTAATTAGCTATAAATTTATATTCCAACTATTCTACATATTTCCTTCTACATTTGGTGCAAATTATACCAGCAAATAATTGTTGTATTTTATGGCAGCCTGTAATTTCACCAGTTCACTGGGCATACTTTACAAACTAAAAAGTTTTAAATTTATACAAAATGAAATTATTATATTTATATTTATTATTATATTTAAATTACAAGAAGAACTAACAAATGTTTATTGTCAATCTACTGGCACAAAATAAAATATGAAAACTGTTATTTTTATATCTTCATTACCATTAACATTTCTATACTTTAGTTTTTTATTACATTACTTTATTCTTCTTACATTTTTACACTATAGAAAATTAAAAAAAAATTAACAAAATAAACAAAAAAAAAAAACTTTTCCTCACTCTTTTACTGCTGACAACCACGCACATATGCAACACTTACATATTTGTATGTAATTGTAAACTAAATGTATACATTTGCATGTAAACAGGTATGTAAATATCTACACATGTATCGTATGTACATATATGTATGTGGTAAATATATTTTGCATAAAATACTTTCATTTTACTCTATATAAAAAGTTATTTCTCAAATTTTCTTAAAGCTACTAAAATCATTTGCAGTTTCTTTAGGAAACTAAACACATACATACACACACTCACTCACTTCCACAATAATATACCTGCATATGTAAAAGTTTTGTTGCGTCAATATTTCAGTCACGTAAACCATCAAAGACACCCAAAAGAAGGTATAAAAATTGTTTGTAAATTTTTAGAAAATGTCGTATTAGAGAGTAAAAAAATTTTCGTTTTTCTTTCTTTTTTTTTATTGGGCCCCAAATAAAAAATAATGTACTCATACAAAAACACTTGCACATTCATACGCACAATGAAAATATAATAATAGAAAAAGAAGACGAAAATAAATAATTTTCTTTTAAACTCTTTTTAAACATTCTTTTCATTGTCTATCCTTATCACGCTCTTCCTCAGTGTCTTTTTACTTTTTAACATTTCAGGTCATAAGTGTTTAAACTTTAGTAATTATTAAAAAATACATAAATAATATCTATTATATAATTTTATTAGGAAACTGGGGGATTATACTGTAACTCGTTTCGAAAATCAAGTCATTTGAAAGTCTATACTTTATAAATTGTATTTCGAAAATGTTTGCTTTCGAATCGACTCAATAACCCCTGTAAAGAAGGTCTAATATTAAAATCCAACATCATTGACAGAAAAGGCAATCATTAGCACCTCACTGCCATAATTTTGATAACCATATTACATTAGCAACTAATGTAATGTAGGGTATAAAATCCAATATATAGAAGGATATTTTGTATTAACACATACCGCACAAGGTATATGCCGTAATTTCGGCCCAAGGATGGTTGGAATTGAAATTGGTTGATACTCGGTCCATTATTTCACCTAGCCCCCATTAAAATATATTTGGTATTTGCACGTATCCAAATAAATTTTGCCAGAAATTAGTTGTACATGAAGATAAATTACATCTAGAAATTTTATGCCGATCGCTGCATAAATTGCCATAGCTCCCATATTAAGCCCACTTCCGAAAATCACTTTAAAGAGCATAACTGTCTTAAAACTATTGGTATCCAAATAGAATTCAGCACATATTAGTTTTATATATACAGAAATCATGACACTCATTTTTAAATTTAGTCATAGTTTACATATAAGATCCACTTCTGAAAATCACTAATGTGCATAAATCTTGTGAAAGTGTTGATATCGAGATAAAATTTCACACAAAAAATATTTATATGCACAGAAGTCAGTGCATATGAAAAACTACTAGTACATACATTTGCCATTCCATGTGAACTTTTGTTAATATTCATCTGAGAGCCAACAAAGTATATGTGTATATATTATTCTTGATCCTAATGAAATCCTAAGTCGATTGTGGTATGTCCGTATGTCTGTCTGTTCGTGTAAAACACACTCACGTCCAAAATAAACAACTACACTTAATGAAATTTCCATAAAAATATTTTGTATTTTGTCAGAAAGTAGTCCAGAGTTGTGAACCAAAATGTGAGACAACCTTCATAAAAATTTGATATTTTCTAGCAATTGTTTAAATATACTGCAGATAATTTCATTAAATTTTGTATACGTCATTTATCTGATAAAAGCTTCTTAAAAGCCATAGCTCCAATATAAATTTCTTCACGAAACATGTCTAAATGTTACACAAATGCCTTTAAAATGACAATATCAACACAAAATTCAGCATAAATACGTTTCATATAAAAATATTTGGTTCGGTTCGGCCCCTATACAAAGTTCTTTTCCGAAAATCACTTTACTATATGTATAACGGTATCACACTTTTAAAAATTACTTAAATATTCATATCTGTTTTACGTACATTCTCTGTAATGAATTTGATAAAGATCGGTCTATAGTCGGTCGTAGTTCCCACATATGAAAAATCTAATAAATATCGATATTGAACCAACATTTTTTACCGATCAGTTATTTTAATCCAGAGTACATCCTTATAATACTGGATTTTTTAGCTGTCAGTCCATAATTAGCCATAGCTTTCAAATAAAGTGAGTATCATTCAACTTAAATAAGCCTCAAATATATAGAAATTACGCTACTAGATAATGTATTTTAAAGTTATCGGTCCATAATTGGTCCAATTCCACTATAATACCTAAAAACTCTTGTAAATTTTTTTGAGATTGAGCTGAAATTCAGGCAAGCCTCACTTGAGGTCAAATCTCTAACATATTTAGTTCTAGTTTAGGTCCACTTTAATTCTACTTTTTTAGTCCAAATTTAATTCTAGTTTAGTTTAAGTTTAGTTTTAGTTAAAAAGTGCCTTTTCTAAAAAACACCTTTTCAAAAAGTACATTTCCCAAAACGTACTTTTTCGTTAATCACTAATCCCTACTTAAACATATATTTATCAAATTTATCAAATCATGTCAAAATTTGTTTCTATCTCATTTAATGTCGCAAATAATTTACAAACGCTAATGGCAAACAACTCAAGCGGAATTACACAATCAATTGTAATTACATCACATACATAGAACAAAAACACACTTATGTACATATACGAGTACACACACACACTTTTATTTACTTATTGACTTCCCAGCAAGCCATATGAGTCCGAAAAGAGTCTTTTCTGACACCTTTTTTGGAGCGTTAACGCTCAAAAAACAATCATAATTGCCGAAAACCTTCAGAAAAGTGGGTCATTACATTCGAAAATGGTCCGTCCGAAAGAGCTCTTAGATAATGTCAGAAAAAGAGTCTTTTATGAGGGTTTTTTGGGCTCTGAAAGAGCTCTTAGATAATATCAGAAAAGAGTATTTTATGAGGTTTTTTTTGGGCTCTGTGTAATCTTGTTTTTGTCATTCTTGTGTGGTACAGCTAAGTTTTTTTTTGTTCAAAGCACAAATAACAGGACAACAACGCTTTGGTACACACATAATTAAGTGAAATTTCTGAGTCATACTGCGTGCCGACTCAGGACAGTAACAAGCAAATTTTTCTTTCGCTCCGAAACTGCTCCTTAGTTTGACTCTTTTCTGACTTCTTTTTCGGAGCGCTCCTAGAATGGTATGCTGGGTTATTTCATTTTCAATTTAAATTTATTTAATTCCTTAAATGTATATGTTACCTTAATTTAATCGTAAATAAAAAAAAAATACAACTCACCATTTTTATCATTTTGTCTGTCAAAATAAATTTATAACGGAAACTACTTGCATGTATTGGTAGTAAAGTAAATAAAGAACTGGAATCGTCGAAAATGCAGAGCAAAAACTGAACTTAAATTTGTACTAAACACGCCATTTGCACATTTATACCCATTAAATAGAGTAATCAACAATAACCTATGTTGGCGTTGAGTGTGGCCTGAGACTGAGATGTGTGTCAGAATTGCGCCTTAGCCGATACAACAGCAACAACAGTAGCTACAACAAAAACATTACTACAAATCGAACATGTCTCTTTTTCACTAGTCAAGGTACGGTCACACTTGGCAAATATTTGCCGAAAAATAAGTAACCACTAAATAAAATATATTGGCCCCTATTATGAGCTGCATTCGACAATCGATATTTGCTGGCAATCGAATGTAAAATTTGTATTATGAGTTGGCATTACTGTCGAAAATTTCGTTGTTCAATGAATTTTTTATCGAACACAAATTTGCTGTCGACCCTGTATAAAACTGTGCAAAATTTATTTAAAATGTTAGTATTTGTTTTTGGTTTTGGTCAACCAAATACTAATTGTAAATTACTTTTGTTAATATCCCGCAGGTCTAAGGTCGTAAGTAGAAAACAACAATTGGAGAAGCTCGTTTCTCTCATGGAAGAAGATCCACTGTTGCTCTAAAGTTAAGGTAGCCAAAACATGGGAGGGCATTACACATTAGCTTAATTCTATTCATCAGACGAATCATAAAACCATAATTCCGTGGTTTTCATTTCAAATTTAATTTATTTTTATTTAAGAATTTGTAAACAAATATGGCGCCAGCTGATATAAATGTACTATTGTGAATAACCCAAAAAGAGTGATTTTCACAATAGCATTTTTTCATCGAATGTGCACCATAATACCAAATGAAAATTCTTTCGATAAGCATTTTCGACCACAGTCGAAAATGGAATTTTGCTCATAATAGGCCCTATTATTTCTGTTTGATCTTGCAAAACTCTTGTAAGAGTAAATAACGTCAAACAAATTTGTGCTAAAATAAGTGGTTACGCCTTTTTAAGTAAATATTTGCCAAGTGTGAACGTACCTTAAGTCCCCCTTCTATGTTTGATTATTTGGGCT
The DNA here is from genome assembly GCA_950370525.1 of Bellardia bayeri. Taxonomy (NCBI): domain Eukaryota; kingdom Metazoa; phylum Arthropoda; class Insecta; order Diptera; family Calliphoridae; genus Bellardia; species Bellardia bayeri. The sequence continues at coordinate 77,145,632 of OX493267.1, forward strand.
GAGACAAGTGAAATTAGGACATTGGTAAAATTGTATGTATTTAAAAATGCACATTGTGATGGCCCTACACTCACTATTACAATCCACTGAACGTTTTATACTTTAACTAATCTCATTCCTTATGAAGGCTTGAGGAAAAAAGGATCTAAACAAAAAAAAAATGAACAACTTTTGCCCCTTTTAGCAAAAAGTTTTTTTTTTGCTTTTAGCTTTTTTTAACTCCCCAAACAAAAGTTAAGCTAACAAAAAAGTTAAACAATCCGTTTCTGTTTTAAGCAATTTGTTTCCTCCACTTTTGCCTGGCTGCTGTCATTGATGTCGTCATTGTTGCCGTTTATTTAAAACAATGTGACTAACAAATGTTGAAAGCTGTGTTATTTTTTTTTTTTTTGCTAAAACACATTTTGCCAAAAACTCAACGCCCACAAAGAGTTATCCCTGCTGTTATATAGAAAAACAATTTTAATTTTTTTTATTAACTAAACAGTAAACAAGACACTAGTTACCATTGAGCCTACTGGTATCCTTTAAGGTAGTGCATAGAGTCTTTTCTTTTGATGCAGTTAATTTTAAAGTTAATGTAGAGCAATGATCGGTAGTAAATGTTATATTTACTAAAATGGCCATTGTAAATTTTAACTAGTTTCGCTTATGTTTATGTTATGCATGTATGAATACTACATGGCATTCAATTTCTGGTAGATATTACTGCCGGCTACTGGTGTAGAGATGAGACTTTACCCGCCATTATTCGCTAACGAATTTACCAGCAAACTGTAATACAGGGGTTAACTCAGAGTCAAACCTACTCATCAAAATCATCTGTGCAACTCACAAGTGCTGTTGTATTTTGTACATTGCATGACACTACGAGGGCGGTTCGGAAACTTCATCTGTGCAACTCACAAGTGCTGTTGTATTTTGTACATTGCATGCCACTACGAGGGCGGTTCGGAAACTTCTTAGCCTAGCACGGAAGATAATAATAGTTAGTTTTTCAAAAACATTTTCATTTTTCAATATAATCTCCTGAAATTTCAATGCACTTATTTCAACGCTTATCTAGCAATTCTATCCCTTGATTAAAATACTTTTCCTCAAGGCCTTCAAAATAGTGGTTTACAACTGTAATTGCATCTTCATTCGAGGTAAAACACCTGTGAACACCATTTTGAGCAATGTCTTATGTTTATAATTTCAAGCCTTTAAAATGTCAGAAGCAAAATATCAAAACAAATATAAAAAAACTCAATAAATAAATTTAATAATACAAGTGAGAAAAATAAAATAATTTCAGCATCGCATGATAAATATAATACATATGTACATTTTATTGTAATTGAGTCAGTAAGTAAAATCTTCTTTATTTAAATGTGTTGTTTATTATTTTTTTTTCTTGCTTTAAATTTGTCAATCATTATGATTTGAGTGTTACTGTTTGGTTAATATTTTAAGTAAAATATAATATTTTGATTTAGATATGTACATATTTGAACTTTTGACAATACTCAAACTTTTTCACAACATTCGAAAAATACATATGTGTAAAACTGGTGTTGTAAATTGTAAATTCCGACGGTGTACAACTCCTACGACACTACAACATCACTTGTGAATGGAACAATAGTTTATTTTTTGGCTAACTTGTGATTGTTGTAAGTGGTAAAGGCTTTTGTCAACACAAAACTTCTAACATGTATGTATGTATTGCGAGTATACATATATGTGCCTATACATTGTTACACTATTTTCATCACTGTATGTGTCCTCCGACAGTAAGCTGATACCTAGACTTTGTTGCGAAAAATATGTTGTGTGTGTTTTGTACATAAACTTCTTAAATGAATTTAGGGTGTTAGAGGCGTAAAGCATATAAAGATTTGAAGTGCTTATCTAAGTAGGTAAGTTTCTGTATGTGGATGTGATATTGATGTTAGCTAAAAACTTAGTAAAGAGTTGTGCAAACAACAAGGGAAAGTGTAATGGTTTCAGACAAAAAAACTGTCCCAATTTTAATCAGAATTTGTGGGACCAAAAGTAAACAAAGATAAACATAATTAAACAAAAATAAAAGTCAAAAATATATGGATTTTAACAATTATAAGAAAAGGCTTAAAACGCTGTAAACAAATCCAACAGTTTAAGATAAATAATAAAACAAACTTATATTATTTTTCATGTTGTAATATAGAGCAAATTATTTTATCACCGATACCAAGTGTTTATGTCAAAATCTTGTCATTTATTTATCGAAAGATTTTAAGTAGTTTCACACTTTTGCGTTCTTCCGTTGTCCAATATCATTAAATTGGTTGCATATCTGGGCATACCATATAAATGTTTTAATATGTATGTATGTGTATAATTATATCCCTAATTCTATTTTTACGTGATAGATACGTTCCTCGACAACTGGTAGGAAAATGAGGGAATTGATTACACGTATGAAATATCAGGTCAAATAAGATAAATAATTCAAATTCATTTTGCTTTTTATACAAACATATTCTATTCAAACAAAAAACAAAAGAAACAAGTTCGAAAGTATAGTCGGTCAAGCCCGACCATATAATACCCTACACCCAGTATTAGTATAAAAGAAATTTTCAGAAATAGCCGTTATATGGGCGATATAACATCTTGTGGACCGACTTATATAAAATTAGGTGTCATTATTTCTGTATATAAGAAACTTATTTGTGTCAAATTTTATTTGGATACCAACATTTTTCAGAGAGTTATACTCTTTAAAGTAATTTTTAGAAGTGGGCCTTATATGGGAGCTACGACTAATTATGGACCGATCTGCACAAAATTCGTAGATGTAATTTGGCTTTATTTACCACTCATTTGTGATGAAATTTGTTTGGATAACTGCAAATACCAAACATTTTTTTATGATCGTTAAACCCACTTGTATGGGGGCCAGGTGAAATTGTGGAATAATCCATCCTTGGGCTGAAAATATATCACGTACCAAATTTTATCGAAATATCTACAAAAATGTGACCTGTCTGTGCGCACAAGCTTTACAGCCAGCCAGACGGACGAACGAACGGACATCATTAAATCGACTCAGAAAGTGATTCTGAAGCTTTTTCATCTGTAGTTCTTCATGCAAAATTAAATGGACTCGACTATTCGAGGTGCCCATGATATTTCACGCACTTTTATTCGTCGATCATTTAATATCATATCCTGCACTTTGGCTACAATTTCTGTTGTTGTTTCTGTTTTAGGATGCCACTACATGGTTCATCCTCAATGCTTGTACGACCACGTTTAAATTCAGCAACCCAATTTTTTAACTTTCACCTAACACATTCACATATGCGTATGTAAATTCTTTGTTTTGATGCACAAAGAAGAGGCCGTAGTACTTTTGAGATTGTCTCACATTTTGTTTAACAACCTTTTTCCTACTCAAGAGATTTTGTAGATTTTCAGTACCGAACTGCTTAGTAGGAGCACAAATATTCTGATATGCAAATCGTTTATTTTGGTACTGTACTTGAAACAGGAATTTGATTTCTACACACACAGATTGAAAGTTGGCCATAGCTACAATGCCCTATTGGGAACCCATCCTACCATACTCATTATGGAGATCAGTTTTTCTTCAATTTGAACTTGCCTTTTCATTTACACACCTCAATTCAATATTCGTACAGGCATGAAAGAAACAAACAAATGGAAATAAGAAAATTGACTAGTACTGTCAAGTTTGTACCCCTTTTATTCTGTTTTCCCCTTCGCATGCAAAAATACGTGTCTTGATGAGTCAGAATTGAAGAGTGTGAAAGCATACTAAATATTATATACCTAACAACAAACTTATACAAATACATCCTTTATGCAGCATTAATTCTACTGAAAAGCAGACAAAAGTAAGCAAATGTTTCCTAAAGAAATTTAAACTAGCAATACAGACAATATTTAACTATTGATTTATATATGTACATGCATTTGTATTTACTGAAAGTATATAAAGGTTTCGTTTTGTTGTTTTTATTGCTTAAACTAAAGTTACCTAAACTATACACATCATACAATAAAAACCTTGATGAAGAAGTTCGATTGTCCTACTTAGAAAACTAAAATCAAAAAGTAGAAACTTACAGACTTTCAACAACGGCAGTAAGTAATACGTAACAAAATGAAAGGTAAGGCAAAAGGCAGTATACAAATTTCGTAGTTAATTACAAAACATTTTTTATCTCATCTCATCTATTAAGGACAAACAGACAGACAGACAGACAGACTTGCACTTAAGTACATACATATATACAGACAACCACACCTACAAAAACATTTCTATTTCTATTTAACTTTTGCACACACTTTTGCAAACATACGTTTTTATGTCGTCCATAAAGACGTTTGTAGTTGTAATTGAATTTTCCAGTTTAGATGTTTGTTGTGCTGATAATGTTGTTGTTGCTATTGCTATTGTTTGCTAAACAACTAGAGGAAGCGTAAGTAAAATGCGGAAAGGAAATATTGGTAATCGAGTTAGACAAGTTAATTGTTGTACCCTTGAATACTAGTAACTAGTTAGAAACGTATACTTCACCACAAGGACTCATGTTTAACTCCTTTCCTATTTTTTGTTGTTGTTTATATAGCTGACATTGTTGTTGTCTAAATGGGTTACTAGTAATTTTAGATTTTTCATTTTATTTTGTTTCATTTCAGTTCTTCTGTTAATACCCTTCACCTTCATGAGAAGGGTATATATAAGTTTGTCATTCCCTTTGTAATTTCCATAATATAATTTTCCGACCCTATAAAGTATATGTTGAAATCAATTTTCTGAAGTCCCCAGATATCTTCGGGATCCAAATCTTCAATAATTCTGTCAGACATGCTTTTGAGAAGTCTGCTATTTAAAATCAGCAAAATCCGTCCATAAATAACGGAGATATGAGCAAAAATTCGAGACAACCTCTGAAAATTTTATCAAAAAAAAAACTAATAAACTCATCAACAGATGGCGTTGATCACACAAATGTATTAATATTGTTACTAACATTTTTTCATCAACAGATGGCGTGTTTAACATCAAAGTGTTCGAAAATAACAGCCTGGTCCACGATGTCGAAAGATTGTGTCTTAAGTCTATCTAAGCGAACGTTATCGTTCGACATCGTGGGCCAGGGGGTAAGTGTGTTCTTAAACCGTAATATAAGTGTGTAAAAAGACAGTGTGTTCAATTTTAATTGTGATTGTGTACATTTAAATAAATTTTCCTCCAAAGACTTGACGCTTTTATTTTGCAATTAAAACAATGATAAAGGGTATATAAGATTCGGCATAGCCAAATATATCACTCTTACTAGATTTCTTAACTTTTTTTTGGGGGGTGGGGGTGGTCAACATCAAAAAATTAAAACAAAAGCATATTGGCAGGCGTTAGAGTGTGAGTTGTGAAAAAAACTCAAATTAATAGAAAACAATGAAAAACTTTTAAAGGGGTTTTTCTTATTTCAAAATTTGTTAAAGGAAATAGTGATAACAAAACAAGGAAGCAAGCGGACAATGAGTGTTACTAGCAACTTTTATCGCCAAGAATTCAAAAGAAATTAAATTAAATGTTGAGGAATTAAAATGGTAAAAAAATTACAGAAATGTCTTTGTAATATCTATTTCTTAAATAAGAAATCAAGATTTTATACAAACTTATAGAAACTTTAGTTATTTTAAGGGCTTGTGTTAAAGATTTTTGTAATTAACTAAAATTTTTTGAAAAAGACCAAGTGCGAACTGAGTGAATGTTTGCTGGGATGTTCTTAAAAAAGTTGTTTATTTTATTAATAACTATCTTTGCTTTAGTTGTTTAAGAAAAAATGATCTTTGCATTTAAAACATATTGGTTTCAAAGGACTGAAAGGTATCTTTTTGCAATTTCTCAGCAAGTTGTTGTCGCTAATTTGCTGAAGCGTCAATTGCTAATAACAATAATAAAGAATAATTATTTTAGAGCTTTTTTATTTGATTTGAAAAAAATATAAAAAATTTAGAGAAATCTATGAAATTTTTATTTCAGTCGATAGAACTATCTATATACTCGTATGTATATAATTCAAGGTTTAAAGATGATTTCATGTAAATGTAAACGTGACTACGCTTCACACTGTTAATACGCTGGGTCCAATTTTGGCATACGCTTTCCAATACATCGGCCGGTATTTTACGAATAAATTTTTTAGTAAACCCTTGCAGGCTTGTACCTATAGATATGAGCCTTAATATAGCCCCACAAAAAATTGTCTAAAGGCATTAAATAGCACGATTTAGGCGTCCAATTCACTGGCCCCAAACATCAAATAAACTGTTCACCGAACTCGACGCTCAATTGGGCCATTAATTCACGTGCTCAGCTCTTCCATTTTGGGCCAAAAAATCGTAATCATAACACGGTTGCGCACGTCATTCACAAATAAAGTGCCTGCTTTCGTAATCTTTGATGTGAATTATGATGCCCATAACCTAAACCAAAAACCAATGCATTTTTCGGAATGCCTAGGCCGTTCTTGCAATGCTTGTGGCTGATTTACACCAAATGAGAAGATTTTGTTGTTTACGTATCCATTCAATCAGAAATAGGTTTCCTCGCTGAACATAATTTTTCTTTAAGTAAGTACACCATGCACTTTCTTAACCGAGCATGAATTTGGATAATAAAATTCAATTATTCGTTTGTAAATCGATTTATGGCTAAACTATAGACACAACTGAACATGTTACACGAAAACAGCTGAGCTGCCAAAAACAGTCTTGTCATAATGAAAGTTTCTAAAAATTAATATTTTCGAAGCAGTGGAGTCCCTGGGTTGAATTTTTACCAATTGTTTTAAAATCATTAGTCCCGTGACTTGTGAAAATAAGACATAACTTGTATAATTATGATAATCCAAATAACCTTTCCCTATTCTTATTCTTTTGGCATGAATAATAAAAACAGTGATTGATTGGAAAATCTTCATTGCTTCAATTGAAAATTCGAAATTTGCTGTAATTATCATTTTCAATTGAAAATTGAAAAAATTGAAAATTGAAAAAATGATAATTACAGCAAATTTCGAGCCACCGGTAACATTGGTTAAAAGATTGATGTTTGACAGTTGGCTAGCAGGCACCGCTCGAAACATGTAAATTCAACCCAAGTTCAATCCCCAGCTCAGCCAGAAAAATTATCAATAAAAAAATTTTAATAGAGATTTCATGTTGTAAAATAATTCCTTCAGTAAAAATAATTTAATGCAAATTAAATTTAATGAACTCGAGTCCGACTAAATAAACATCAAAAATTTAAAATTAACAGTTTGAATAAAAAATAATAATTTCTCGAATTGTCTTTAATCCTAGGGGGTGACTGACAAAACTTTTTTTTGTATGGAAAGCGAACTACTCTAATGTTCACTCAACGATGAGTCACAATACAAACCACTCTGAGTGACCCTGTGTGTTCTATCTTCTAGTATTTTCCGGCGGCATTTAGAAAAGACAATCGAAAGTTTATTTTATGGCTGTTAAAACTTAATTTTTCCATACTGCGTGTTATCAACAATGTTTATACATACATACATATATAGAAACTTCTACTAATGCAAATATTGATAATTATGTTGTATGTTGATACCAGATATGTTACAAACCATTAAATTTAAATTGACATATAATTTCGTAACAATATCAAATTTTAAAAACTACTGCCAGCATTTCAATCACATATTTTTCGCCAATTTATCACCTGTCACTATTTCTACAGATTTATATGTGTCTTAAGGTACGGTCACACTTGGCAAATATTTGCCGAAAAAGACATAACCACTTCCACTTAATAAAATATAATATATATTTAGGACAAGACAAAACAAATATTTAGTTTTAATTTATTTAATGCTGTTTGATATTGCAAAACTCTTGTAAGAGTAAACAACTAAAATAAGTGGTTATGCTTTTTTGAGTAAATATTTGACATGTTTGAACGTACCTTTACTTCATATGCTGAAGAGTTCTTTAAATACATTTCAAATTGAAAAGGACTTGAGTTTGTTGTAGTTATATATATATATATACATACATTTATTTTACATTTGTTATTTATTATGTGCTACTATGTGAATACGAATTATTACAAGTATTTTACACAAACATACATACATATGTATGTATGTACACGTAAAGCGTATTTGTCTGTGAATAAGTTACTAGTATTGATTTTTATTTTTTGTTGTTGTTTTTTTTGTAGTTCTTTTTAGCTGTTATTTTGTTTACTTTAATATGTTAATAGAGGGTCCCTTAAAGTATTATCCTTTTAAATATAGGGTGTTTTCTTTAGATGTAAAAACGCAATTTGAATATTACCCAAAGCTTTTTTATTTCGCAATAAAATTATAGTTTGAAAATGCTTTTATTATGAAAAAAGTACTTTTTAAGTTTTTGGAAACGATTTTGTTTATTATTAAATTGGAAATTACTTTAAAGCCTTTTGAACATTATAAGTTTCAGGCCACAGTAAAAGCAAAATTTTACTTATTTTGGCAACTGTTATGCAAAAAAGGCCTGATATATGTACATACTACATTGCCAGCAAAAAATTGGTAATAAAGGTTGTTTTTTTTTATATGTACAGAACTGTAAGTTGGCAACATTTTTTTTAACTGGCTGCCATTTTGTCAGCTGTCAATTGATTTATGTTTAGTTTGGTTTGGCATTTCAACATGAATAGATTGACGCTGGAAAACGCTTCTAAATTGTGCAAATTTATTTTTAAAATCATTATACTGTGTTTTTTTTAGATGTATAGAACTTTGAAATGGAATAAAATAAAACTTCTGGCATATGACTGGCTCGGACGTAGTCTAATCGAAGAATTTTTCAAACATTTGTGGTCACATATCGGCAATGTTGTTGTCCTAAAAGTGGCCAATAGTTTCGGGCTTATCACCATAAACTAGCAACTTCAAACATAAATCACTTGACACCTGACAAAATGGCCGCCAGTTAAAAACAAAAACACCCTATATAATAAAATTAAGCTATTTACATATATATGATGTTTTTATTTACAAACACATTCCTTACCTTGATCAATGTCTCAATTTTCCAAAGAAGTTGCTAAAAATAGAAAAATATTTACATAGATTATTTAGTTTTTTTTTTGTTTACATCACAGCTTGCTGCACAAAACTTATTGGCAAATTCCACAGAAATGTTGCTACAACAAATTAAATGAAAAATATTAAATTTTTTTTTTTTTTTTTTTGAAAATTTAACAAATATTAAAAAAATAGTAAAATAAAATTAAAAATTAATTTCAGCATTTTATATTATAATGGACAACTTCCAAAGATTTCATGTTACATTTTATCATAAATAAAGCTTATATTTTAGAAAAATTTTCCGACCCTTCGTAGGCCTGGCATATCTAAAAATTGGGACTTTTAGTGAGCAAAATTTAAAAAAAATTAACAGATATGTCTATTAAACTAAAAGAGATAACCTACACATGTAAACATATTTTGTGTTATATTAAATTTCAGTTCATTCGGATCATAAATGGATTTTATGACGATGACCTGAGTTGCAAAAATTTGATGGGCCACCCACTTGGCTCCCATTCCGCCTATGAAACCGAACAATTGTAAATCAAATTAAAAAATAAAAAAAACCTGAGCTCCAACCATGCCTCGAAATACCGAATTATGCGCTTTTACGTATTACAAGACTTTTTGATATTTCTATTGAAATCTTGAATGACAACTTTCTGTAACAGCAGCAAAACTAAAATACACATGTTTATATAAGAATTATTATTTTGACGACAGCAGGCAACACGACTGCAGGTTGTTGTCCATGCTTTTGTCTTTGCAGTCAAATTAAACTAATTTCTATTTTTGTTGGCTACAAAACACAAACAGTGTTGATCATATAACAAAATATGTAAAGTAAATTAGTGCTTAGAAATATTTTTAAAATGTTATGATCAGTTATGCATTAAGAGTTGTTAAATGTATTAATAATAAAGTCGGGCCTCGATTGTCCGTGATCTGGTTAACCGGTAACCCCGATTAACCGTGATGGGCAAATATCAGTCTATTGTTTTTGTTTGAAATCTTTTCAAATTGTTTGCTTCGATTAACTGTGTTTACCTCGATTATCCGTGATGACAGAAATTTTTTTATTAACTTTAAATTCATACATGCAATATAATGAACATGAAAACGGGGAATTCCCTTGTTTGCATACGATGAGTCAGAAACATTTACAAGTGATTAGTTTAATTTTGAAATTTTAGAAGTATGGGTGATTAGATCTATATAAATATATTTAGTATGGCATCGTTACCAGTGGTAAAAAGACAAAGAAACATTTTAAATATTGAAGATAAAGTTAAAGTAAAAAACGAGCATTCAAAAATACAAAGTTTTAAGAAGAATTATTTTTTTTAATATAAATATGTACGTACACCAATGTTTACTTGTTAAATAATAAAAATATTTAAAAACTGTGTAATCAAAATTGTTATTCGATTAACCGTGAAAATCGATTATCAATAATGCTTCTGGTCCCGACCATCACAGATAATCGAGGCCCGACTGTATTATATTTTTATAAAATTGAGTGAAGTTTATTAGGATGTGTGTACATAAGTTTTTCATGTTTCATGAAAAAAACGCTACTTTGAAAAAGTAAAAACCTTAAGTGCCACCCACCACTGAAATATAAATGGATTACTGCAACAGCTGTTTTCATTGTTTTGTTTGATTAAAGTTTGTAAGTGTTTTATTGTTTAAGATTTATTATTTTTAATGTTTTTATATAATTTTATGTTGTATTTTAGTAATAGCTTCTATAAAGCATCAGCTGCTTACTATATATGGCTGTCATTTTCAAAATAATTAAGTGGCGGCATTATAGCCAACGCCATTTGCAGTCGTGGTGCCTGCGGTGGCGAATGTGTTTAATGATTTAAACACAGGGTGAAAGCAGCAAAAGCCATTTTAATTTTTGAACAAAAAATTTTACACCATATAGGGTATTATAATTTCAGAAATCTTGTTCCCATTTGGATTGAGTAAGTAAAATATTATGCCACTCATTAGAGCCTACAACATATCTACATACATATTTATATATGTATGTATATGTATTTTCTATTAAAAACCTATATTTTATATGATATTATAAAAATAGATTCCCTATGCAAAATTTTAAAAATTGGATGAAGTTGGAAGTTGAAGTTCTGAAAATTAAACTCAATTAATGTAAACTGGTTTGGATTTTGTTGAACGTAGTATTTTCTTTGCAATTATTTGCCAAATTTTTGCTGGCTGAATATAAACTTTTCTTAACTTTCTACTTAAAGGGGCATCCCTTAGTTGGAAATTCTATTTATGGAATGTCTATTTAAAAAGGAAATAAATAAAACTCCTAAAGTTAAACAGTAAATTTAACCATCCAGACGCGAGATCTTTTTTTTTTTGTAACCAATATATAGCCATAATAAAAACAAGTAAAAATTTATATTTGGCTGTGCCGAATCTTATATACCCACCACCAAATCACCTATTATTGGTATTTATAAGAGATTTATGCGCATTTAAATGACTTTTATATACGTATGGACTATATGTGTTGAATTTCAACTTAATGGTGGATTGTGTAAGAGATTTATGCGTATTTAAGTGGACTTTTTTGGGAACTACGCTCAAATATGGACCTATCATCATGAAATTTATTACGACAATTTAAATGTATATTGTGATTATACTTGTCGAATTACAACTTGATAGTAATTTTTACAAAAGATTGATGTTCATTTAGGTGAATTTCGGAAGTGGTCTTTGTACGGGGCTATGTCAAAATTATGGACCGATGCAAAGAAAATATTGCTTTGAGATTTCACTTTGCGGCTTTTCTATAGACATTAATCTACTATTATTCCGGGAAAACATTTTTGTGGGGGCTAAGAGAAATCGTGGACCGACTCCTACCATATTCAATAGGACTTGACCTTTTATAATATAAACAAAGTGTGCAAAATTTCATGGTATGAGTATAATACTCGTATTATATTTGAAGAAAACAGCAAAAAGTATCTGAAAAATATCTAGGTAGTCTGAAACTTTGATCTATAACTCAGATCCTACTAAACCGATTCTGCCCTTTTGCGATACCAAACATTTCGGTGGATCAAAGAATGTTTGCTAAAATGTCATTGTTCTAAGTCTTTTTTCAAAGCTCTATCGTGATTTCAACAGACGAACTGACGGACGAACATGGCTAAATCGTCTTAAAATCTAATAAGGACTCAGAATGTGTAGACTTTCTGATTCTACGACCATTATTTCGATGTGTTACAAACGGCATGACAAACGCAATATACCCCCCATCTTTTTGGTGGTGGGTATAAAAATAATAATTTCAAATAATTTCAATAAAAAAGGGTGTCAGTAAGAAAAATATACATGTACATACATATGTAATTTTACAAAGCATAAGTATGTATTTATTTATATTATGATTGAATGCATGTTGTAGTATTTGTTTAAATTTTACAGCACAATAAATTGAAAATAGGTTGTTAAAATACAGCGTTTTAAATTCAAATGTATGTGTAAGAAGGTTTTTGTATCTTTAATAATAACAAAATTTTAATAGAAATTTTGAGGAAATTTGATTGATATCCTGTTTGAGAAAATAATAAATTTCATTAATACTTACATTTCTGCCACACAATCTGTGCGAATGAAATTCTTAGCAAAATGCTAACAAAACTACAAACATATTAACGCAGATATGTATTTCTGTAACACAAACCTATAATTATGTTTTAGTCTAGTTGTAGAGAATGTCTAGTGTGTGGAGAATGGCAAAACATTCCTTTAAAATGATTTAAACACGAAAAGGAAGAACACCAACTAAAATGTGTGAGAAAATTTTAGGAATTTACATGAAAGAGCCTACCCAGACTACAAACAGCCTCCTGAATAACGCCAATCAGTATAGCACACAAACAATCTCAGCTCATTTTAATTCCAAAGCCAAGCATCATAGTTGTATCTCTAGATGTGGGTTGTACATTTAGTGTCTGTATGTTGTCTGTGTTATATCCTTGTGGTTTGATTCACACACTATCGAAAAATAGCAGCAACAGCAACAACCAACAACGGGAAACAGGAAAAACGCTAAAGTGGAAATTGCTTTAAATGTTGTTAAAAATTCCTAGAATTTTTGCTAAATTGATTAAATTGAGTTTTTAAAATTCTTTATTGGGTTAATCAGTGCACGTTGTAAAGATTTGTTAATAAAAGCTTTAATAATGTCAGCAAGGCATTATACATATAAATTTTAGTACAATTAACTGCATATTAAATAAGCAGACAAGTATTTAAACATTTAAAGCTTTTAACTTACAAAATTACAGTGTGAAACAAATTTTATACTGTAATGGATGGATGGTTGCTTACAATGCAACATAAAAGTAAAATCATATATCATTAAGCGCCTACAAAAGGGTGTGGCAAAGTAGTTTGGAATTTAATTTTTATGGCCTCTTAAAATGTTTATACATATATCAAAATTGTTCAGGGAGAATTTTTTTAGGAAGAAGTTCTTATGCATCTTCAAAAACTCTGTTAACATTTGAAAAATTTACGAATAAAAAATTTTAGGCTACTCCAACCAGTTGTTGTATGATATTGAAGCAATAAAATCGATTTTGTATCAATAGTAAACTATACACCTAAATAGTCTAAAATGGCGACCATTAGAAGAATATTGGAATATTATAAAAGAAATTTCAAAGAAGACAGGAATGTTAGAAATGACTGTAAATGAGATTTATCTAGAACTAGGTAGAAGTCTGGAGCAATTACTAACCAAACGACACAAACATTAATAGACATATAAATGTTATAAAAACAACTAAATCGAAATAGTTTAGAATTGTGACCACTAGAAGTAGTTATATTGATATACATATAATTAAAGCAATTTTGAAGAAAACAGAGACATACAGTGGGGAGTGCAAGTGAGTATATCTTTGTGCCTTATGCACTTTTAATAATTTAAAATACAAATGGAAAATAATAATTCTCGAAAAATAAACAATTAGTACAACCAATACTAGCATGTACTCAATTTGATATTCTGTTTTGACATTTGTGTAGTAAATACATGCGAAATACTCGTTAATAAACAATGTTACGCTACACTGCTCCAGAACGCGGAATATTGCTGACTATTTATTTGACCACAACGTGAATTTCGTCGCAGATTTCCTGGCCGTCCAACGCCTACTGGTGAAATACTATGACGTTTAGCCGCTCGCCTAGAAGAGACTGGCACAACACGAGATGCTGCCAGGCGTGGCAGACCCCGGAGTAGCCGTTCTGCAGAGAATATTGTTGTCATGGAAGCGCCGTCGACATAGACCAGACGACGTGCCACGCAAATGGGTATCAGTCGACGGTCTTTACAGCGAATTTTGGTACAAGATCTAACATACGCTCAAGCCATCCTTAATCATCACCAAGAGGAAGATGATTTTTCATCAAAAATAATCATGAGTGATGAGATGAGGCCCATTTCCATCTTAGCGGGTACGTAAATAAGCATAATTTACGCTTCTGGGGCACTGAAAATCCGCGTGTAACCCACGAAGAGACATTACACCCGCTCAAAGTCACTGTATGGTGTGCTGTTTTCGCTGGAGGAGTCATCGGACCGTTTTTCTTCGAACACGTCGCGGGCCAAACGGTTACTGTGAATGGTGAGCGCTACATAGCAATGATCAACGAGTTCTTTTTGCCGCAACTTGATGAATTGGGATTGGAAAACATGTGGTTCCAACAGGACGGTGCAACGGCACACACTGCACGTGCCACAACCGATATGCTGAAGGATGCATTTCCCGGGCGCCTAATCTCCCGTTTTGACGATTTGCACTGGCCAGCCTGATTTGACTGCTCCAGACTTCTTTTTGAGGGGCTTTTTGAAGTCGCGGGTTTATGTCAACAAGCCTCAGACTCTTGCAGCTCTTGAATGTGAGGACCTATCGCCGGAAGTTTTGGCCAAAGTGATGGAAAATGCCATAAAAAGTGCTCAAATGACAATCAACTGTGGCGGCGGCCATTTTCATGACATCATATTCTCGACTTGATGTAAAAAAAATTAAAAGACCAAATAAAAATATTCCACAAGAAGAATCAAAGTTTTTAATTTTTTTTTAATTACTTTTGCGCCACCTTGTACAAGTGTGTCTTTTGAAATATTTGCACAAAAACATTACAGTTTACATTTCGATAAAAATCAGTGATCATTTTCTCCGTTAATAGAGGCCCCAGAGCCTAAAGGTCTAAAATCGGTGATCACTTTTAATTCCGAAAAGTCACGTATTTTGATGAAATATATAAAAGTAACTTTTTCTTGGTAAATAAAGGCAGTAGATCCTAAAGGACAAAATCGGTGATCACTTTTATTGCCAGAAATTCTTACATTTTTAGTGAATATAGAGCCCCTAGTGCCTGAAGGACAATATTTGGTGATCACTTTTATTATCAAAGAAGAGATATACCTCCATTTTTCTCGGTAAATAGAGGCCCTAGAGCCTAAAAGACAAAAATCGGTATTTTAAGTGAATATATAAAAGCCCATTTCGCGCGATAAATAGAGGCCTTAGAGCCTAAAGGACAATAATCGGTGTTCACTTTTTTCATAAAAATTCACGTATTTGTAGAAAATATATATTTTATTGTATGTATGTATGTATTTTCTTTTTTTATAACTGAAAAAAAAGTAATAATAGTTTGATTATTATTAGTTTAGTTGCGACACCAAATTACCCAACACAAATCAAATTCTAACGAATAATAAAAAAGCTGTGAAAAGCCATTCAGATAATATTCTAGAAGTAAGTCAATCCGTTGCTATAAGAGTCCAAAAGAGCTTTTCTATTAATTACAAACGACAAATCAGAGGTTACAAAAAGCCATTAACGTATGCGGATGCATGTCTCAGTGTTTAACATTAAAATATGCTTCCATAGCAATAGCCACAGCCGTTAGACGACGGACAGCAAGACGAGCCCTTTACAATATCGTTCATCTCTAAGCAGTAAAAAAAATTAAACCCTACGAGTACATTGCTGATAAAAATGTTAAGGAATTGGACAGTAGATGACTAAAAACGTATAATCTGGCCAGACAAATCCAAATTTAATCGTTTCCAATGCGACGCTAAATAATGTTGCTGGCACAGAACAGCCCATTCCAATTCAAGTAAAGTATTTTAAGGAAACATTGAAGCAAGGTGGGAGGAACATCAAAGAATCGAAGAAATAATGAGAAAAGACGACTATCTGAGTATTTTGCAAACTTATCTTCCCAATTTTGTAAATAAACGCGCCTATCCTGTGGATAATGTTATTTTCAGCTGGGTGGTGACCTAAAGCAAATTTCCAAAATTGTGAAAGAATAGCTTAGCTAGCAAAATTTTTTTTTTGACGCAGTGGCCAACAAAAAGTCACTACCTTAATCCGATCCTCCAACCCATTTGAACAAGCCTTGGCTGCGGGTTCAGCGCGAATGGGAGAATATTCCAAATGAAGTAATTGAACAATTAATGGCGAGTGTAAAAAGTGTTTTAAAAAATATAAAAGTAAAATCTAAATATTAAACTTAAACTATCATTCCCTAAAGTTTTTGTACGGTGCAAAATTTAATAAATGCTGGTTGTTTTCGTGTCGTTTGTATTTTTTATTACAACTTCTACTTAGATACTTCTCTACTTGACTTTTAAATTATCATTTTTTTTAATTTTCTTTATTAGTTTTATTTGTGTGCAATAAGAAATGCACAGAGTACCTACATGTGCACGTTTGTGCTGCCCACTGTAAGTGTCAATTCTAAAGGAATTCTGAATATTTGGCTATCACAAAAATAAAATCACTAATAGAATGAATTCGAAGAGTATTATTTTATATATTTCTTGATTGTTTCGTATTTTAAATTAAAAAGGACATAGTGGAATTTGTCAATTATTGAACGTATTCTGTTATTTTATCTTGGTTGAATTTTATTTAACAACAAACTGATTCGATGTTGGTTATTTAAACCTTTAAATAATAAATTCTCTTAAATTTTAAGCTGTTTAAGGTCGTAAAGAAAGGGTGCACGTTTTAGAACTGTACATTTCTTAACTACAGGTACGGTCACACTTGGCAAATATTTGCCGAAAAAGACGTTACTATAATATAAAATATTTTTCAACTAGTTTATTTATCAAAAAAAAAATCGTTTATTTAGAACAAGACACAACAAATCTCTTGTAAGAGTAAACGTTACGTTTTTTTTTAGTAAATATTTGCCATCTGTGTACATACCTTTACTCTGACGTTCTGTTCTTTGACGCCTTTTACGTCTTTGTCGGAGAGCTTTATTGGACGTAGTATTTTCTTTGTTAGTTCCTGATTCCTTTTTATACAACTTTTTGTAAACTTAAGCTTATTTCAGCTATTCATTGCTCAGTAATCCTACAAATATATAGCTATTAATTAAAGCTTCTGTAATGTTGCACGATTTCACGTCGTTTAAAAAAGAATTTTCTTTATTACCACAATCATCATCTATTTATAATTTTAATCATACGCAAATTTATTAAAAACACACACGCTTAAAATTTACCTTGCCCTTCAGCAACTCCTCACTTTATTGCTTGCTCATTTTTCATTTCCAATACCATCAAATTATAATTTCTATTACTGACACTCTCACGGTTTACACTCAATCCCTAGGAAATCATAATATACATACATACATACATATTTACATACGTATATATACTCGTATAGTATATTTTATACTTTAAAAGTGATGAAGAACAAACAAACAAACATTTGCTTAGAATTATATATATGAAATATGGCAATATTGATATTTCTTAACAACACCTACGAGTACATAGTATGAAAAGGATATTAAAAACATTGTTACAAAAAGAAAATTCTCCGTAATACTCGAACAAATCTATATAAATTTTTCATTAACTCAATATTTTATTTCACAACTTAAAACGCATTTTCATTCTTTTAGATGACTTTCCGTTTTCCTGTCTGCTTTTTTCATTTTTTGCAAAGTTTAACCTAAACTGACCGCTTTTTTATGGCTGAAGTATAACTGCCGTATTTATAAAAAATTAAAGTAGACTTCAAGTGTACTTTAAGAAAATTTTGTCTTAAATCACACTTCAAGCCTACTTTATTTTTTATAAATACGGCAGTTAGAGTGTAGCTGTGTACAGTCGGAATCAAAATTTAGTCTACACTACGCTTTTTCATTAATAAAGCAAAATATTTTTATTATAATATGAAATATAAAAGTTTGAATCAACTTAAAATTTAATTTAAGATTTAATGTTTTCTTATTTTGAAAATTTTTAAAATTAAAATTGATTTCAGGAAAATTTTGTGTTAAAAATAAATATGTACCTGACAAAGACAATCAAAAATTAGTATACAGTTGAGTTTATGTTAACAAAATCCTCTAGTCACCTTTTAATTTACGAGAGGTTCAGTCACATCTCTAGTAAAAGCTGTTCTTGGATGAAATGCTTATATTTCTGATATTCGCGTCTAAAATTTGCCACAGGTTCTGTATGGCGTTACGGTTTGAAGATTGCAAAGGTAATTTTATAGCTTAGGTATGTTGTACAATATAATTAAAAAACACAAACTGCGAAGCTTTTTGGCTTATCTCCAGAAACACCCATAGTCTTTGGCGGGAATCGAAACCGCAATCCTCTGAATGATAGTCCGGCACACAGTCGCCTAGTCTACAAGGGCACTCAAATAGCCACTCCTTGACAATTCTGACTGTGTGTTTTGGTTCGTTGTCTTCCATGGCGTTAAATATTTCAGCACTTACTTTCAAAATGTCCTTTAAAATTTGTAATTTGTAAATTTTATCCACCGCCATGTTTTACTGTAGCTGTAAAGTTCTGTGAAAGCATTTCATTATTTCTCGTTCTCCAGACCTTTCCTCTTGATTTTGATCTAAAAATCTCAAATATACTCTCATCGCTAAATGCCACACTATTCCAGAATGATTGCAAAGAGTTTAAATATGCTTTTGCAAAGTCTTTATGTTTAGTACGGTTTAATGCTGAAAAGTACGATGTTTTTCTAGGCCCTTTTCGATGAAGTCCATGGTCATCCATCCATATTCTAATTGTAGATGCACTTACTTTACATGTCTCGATATGTTTTGCAGTTTTGGTGTTTTAGCAATATCTGCTAGAGATTTTCACTACTAAATCTCTAATCTCTAACTGGTAAATTTTTGCCATGTGCCATATGGTTCCTTAAACTCTGTACTTACAAAATTATTACTAATTTTTTTATAATTGTATTAAAAAAAATGCTTAATGTACGATCTACTCTACTTTAAAATAAAAATATAGACTTTTTTTAAGATATTATTCTTCACAGAAATTATTGTGTGCTGTATACTAAATTTTGACTCTGACTGTATGTTAAAAATTTTACAACAATGGCATAAATATTATAATACTACATTTAACTAACTATGATTTCTTAGAACCTAAAATATTAATACAATTTGGAGAGATAAATACACAAAAACATAAATTAAGTAAATATGGAAAATACATACATAAATAAATACATTTTAACAGTGGAGAGTACAACGAATATATTGAATATACTTATTTTTGTAGTTTGATTCTTATGAAAAGTCGTATGAGTTATGAACAGCTCATATCAAAAACTCTATAACCTAAAATATCAAAAAAATCTATAACTCTAGGGCCTCTATTTACCAACAAAAACTATTTTTTTTATATTCACTCAAAATGTAAGCATTTCTGGAAATAAAAGTGATCATTGATTTTCTATAACGATAAACATGCTAGTATTTTTTTGTACTAATTGTTTATTTCCCGAGAATTATTATATTCCATTCGGTATTTTAAATTATTAAAAGTGCACCAGGCACAAACATGTTCTCACTTGCACTCCCTACTGTATGTTCCTCTTTTCTTCAAAGTTCCTTTCATAATATATCAATATACTCGTAACTACTTCTAGTGGTCACAATTCTAAACTATTTTGATTTAGTTGTTTTTATAACAAATAAAATAGTTACAAATACTAATAGGCTCTATTTCAGAGTTCGCCGCATATGGCGAATTCAGCCGACGCCGTTCTTGTGTGTATTTTCATATGCACAAATGTGTTGTATTTTTAGAGACAAATATTCTCGACCAAAGATTCGTCGTTTGTTCCGGTTGCGTTCCTAACATTATTTGCTGAAATGTTAAGAACTAAATATCACTGACATGTGGTTTCAATGGGACGATGCCACATGTCACACTGCCACTTTAACGTTGAATTTATTGGAAATCAAATTTTCCATTGCATAATTTTACGAAATTCAGTTTTTAATTATAAAATTGTTTCTAAAAAAATCTATTTCTGTGTGCATAGTCGTGCTGGATATCTGTCCGATATAATTCAGCATTTAAAATTTGCAAAAATTACTCTGTCCAATGCAATAGACATTTCACTGTTTTTAATATAAATTCATTATTTTATTTTGTTTTAAAACCCAAAGTTCTTGTTAAGAAAATCAAAATTTTTATTGTTTTTCTAATTTAATTTGTATGTGTAACAAGTTTGTGTTCTCACTGTACTCTCCAAAAACAATCCATTGAATTTGTCTGTCACTGGTAACATTGGCAGCAGGGAGAGAGTTAATATTACCTTTAGAGTAAACAAAATATTTGCAAGTATACTACATACATACATATGTATGTAAATAGTATACTGCACACACACAAATAGACATTCAAAATACATTCATCCATCAAAATATAAACAAACATTGTATAAAACACAATTACAGTGATGCTTAAAACTTTATATAGAAATAACCAAAAGATTTATATTGTACGACAGCGGAAACAACAAAACATTAGAAGCTACAACAGGAACACAAAGTTACAACAGGAACGTTGTAACACAATATAAAACATGGTTAGATTTCTTGTTCAGGGAGAGAGGTAGAAAGAGAGCAGGGATTTGACACTAGAAATACTTGACATTAGACATGTATACGTCAGTTGCTGTCTAACAGGTTGGTTGTAAGTGTGAGACGAAAGTGTTTTAGTAAATACAAATAACAATAGTTTTTAAGCTTACAAGTATAATACAATTGAAATAGACATTTTCGAAGCACTGTGGGCCCGACAAACACTTAAGCTAAAATCTTGTGATTTATTTAATACCGCATTTTAGGCAATTTCACACCAACTTTAGTTTTACATCTTTACAAACTATATGTTTAAAACTTAAATATGTACATCTGTATTGATCAGTATTAAAAGTTTTTTAAAAATCTTATTAGTTCTTTTCAATAATGTTTTTTATTTTAGCCATTATTATCCCATTGTGTGACACCATTATTTCGTTTGTTATTATGATAAAAGTACATTTATTTTATGTGAATAAATGTGTGTATCTATCTGTATATACATATGTACAAATAATGATTGACATTTTCATTTTCTAAGGCAAAACAATCATTAGCACTTTTACACACATAAAATACTTGCTTACATACCTAAATCCATGAGACCATCTATCTACCTTTTACATTGATATGTATGTATGTATATCTATATATATATTTAATTTGTATGTATTTTGACACATTTACCAACAGCCATTTCTTAGTTTGTCATGTTAGCAGGTCGCTAGCTCATGCCTCAATTCGTACAAGCTCCCAAACCCATAATAAATATTTGAACCATTTTTTATTATTCTACCGTTGAGTGGGGAAAATTAACCCCTAAAGCACAATATACATAAATATGTATTTTATTTTATATTTCCAATGTACCAAGTTATTGTTACTTGTGTTACAGTTTTCATACTAATGTTGTCACTGTTTGATAAATAAATATATGTAAGTATTTTGTATAGATATTGATTTTAGGTTAACCGGAAATTAAAGTTACAGAAATCAAATGTTGCACATTGGTCGATTTAGAGCAAACTTAGTTATAAAACTACTGAAAATGAACTTAAACCCTACACGGCCACGGTCACGCCTATTTCTAAGCAAAAGATAAATTTGTTAAATAGAGCAGATTTAATATTTTAAAATTTCATAGAATTGACATCATTGGTCAAGGTGTATAATAAAGGATGATAGGTAGCAGTTCCATCTTTGAAATTCTAAGCAAATAACTGATGAAAATGTCATTTTCGAATGACAAAATATTCGTCAAATCATTGGCTTTTTGCAGCGGTCCTTTTCCGGCCTGGAAATATGACATCTTGAATATTGATAAAACTACAAAACATTCATACCTCTTAAACTTTACAATATAAAGAGGTTTTCAATTTTATTCATTCATTCATATTCATATTCTTAACAATCTTGGATGTAACTTAACACTTTTTAAAACAAAAAAAAACACATTTTTCTATATTCACACACAAGTTAAGAAACAGGGTATGAACGGACCAATTACAGGCTGCTGGTTATAGTCGAAAGTGTACTTAGTTTGGTAGCTATTGCCAAATATGGACTGACAGCTACAAAATCCAATAGCACATTTGCAGTATAACCAATATTAGTGTGTTTTCTGGATTACAATTTCTAATCTGTATAAAATGTTGATTCGATATCTATATTTATTAAACATTATTGAGGGTTAACTTGTTTTTCCAAAGTGGTATGTATATGTGAACAATTACAAAACATGGGCCGATCTTCTTAAATTTCGGAACTGAGAATTTTATACATATGAGGATTCCCACGTTGAATTTCAATATAATAATAGTACATTTAAGATACATACTACATATTAGTATGTGGAGGAATATTTTCGATATTTTCAAAATCCAGCAGCTTGATTTTGCTTCGTGTAATCACGTGTAAATCGTGCTAATCAAATCTTATTCTAATTTATTATTTTATGCCGGACGAAAATTTTTATTCTTCACATATGCTGTTCGCATTATAGGTGTTTAGCGCTCTTCTGGTCGAATGAGTGCTGCGGTGTCACTTCTTGTTAGTCGGATGTGGACACCAGCATTTAGAATGTTCAGAGCTAGTGGATTCGGGTGCAATTCGAGTCTTTTTAAGTATTTACTGCATATTTCGTAATCATAGTTTTAACTAATGGTACATCAAGATCTTTGTGAATATTTGCGTTTTTTACATACCAGGGAGCTGCTGTAATTATTGGAAGAAGTTTATTTTGGCGCCTTTGAATTTTTTTCAATGTTAGAGGCCAAGGCGGTGCCCCATAACTGGATACCGTAGCACCAGATAGGCTTCAAAATACAGTTGTAAAGCAGAAGGGTACAATCGAGACTGAGAACAGAATTTCTTCCAATAAGCCAGTGCATTTGCATTTCTTTTAGCTTCATTTGAGTTAATTTTGTCTCTATGTGGCATTTCCAAGTTAACCGCCTATCTATACCGAGATATTTTACATGTGAGTGTTGAGGTATTATTTGATTATTAATTGTAATAGGGGAGCATGATTCACGACGCAAGGTGAATGTGACATGTACGTATTTTTTGTTCATTGATCTTTACCCTCCATTGCTTTAACCAGATTTCTAATTGAAATACATGATCCTGTAGGAATCGGGATGCTACCTGACGGTTTTCGTATATGCTTAGGAAAGCCGTATCATCAGCAAATATTGAAGTTTGGGTATTGTTAGTTGTTGGTATATCAGAAGTATATATTAAATATAATAGAGGACCCAGAATGTTTCCTTGAGAGACTCTAGCGTCAATTGGCTGAGTAGAACTTAAAAAGTCGCGTTCTTTAATAATAAATTTGCGACCTATTAAATAGCTTTCTAACAGCTTGTGTGTGTTTACTGGTAATTTTTGCTTTAATTTATGCAATAAGCCTTCATGCCAGACTTTATCAAAGGCTTGAGAGACATCGATGAAGAGTGCGGAGCAATATTTTTTTTCTTCAAAGGCTTTTCTTATGGTGTTTACTATTCTGTGCGTTTGTTCAATTGTGCTATGTTTCCTTCTAAAACCGAATTGATGGTTTGGAATACATCTTTTATATAAAGATAAATGACTTTTTCATATGTGATCCAGAATATATATCTATAAGAATTATTTGTGTCGAATTTTAACCTGGTAACTATACATATGTATTTGTATCAGATTTATACGTATTTAAGTGAATTTTGGAAGTGGCCTTTATATGGGGTCTGTGGTCAAACATGAATCGAACAAAACAGAATTTCGGTTTGCGACTTCTTTTTACATGACACATATTTTTGCCGAATTTTGTATTAATATTGCAATTTTATAGGCATTTATTTATCATTAAGATATTTGAATATTCGGGAATATATTTGTATTGGGGCTATGGGAAATTTAGAACTGATTCTTATTATTCTTATATTTTCCTCACACTTTATTCTTTTATCATAAAAATAACATGTACAAAATTGCATGGCAGTATCTACAATACATTTCAAAAAAATGCAAGAAAAATTTTTGAAAACATCAAATTTTTATGGAGGTTGTCTCACATTTTGGTCCATAATTCTGGTTCAACTAAACCGATTGTGCTGATTGATTTATATAGTTGGTACAAAATGCAAAAAGCTATTTACATTCCTAAACGAATTCCAAATGATTTAATTCCCTTGTTTTTACATTGTGCAAAATTGGGATTATTTTCGTTTCGTTTGTACTTTTTAGAACGTGATACTTTTAATTTTGATTTAGAAATTATTTTGTAAAAAATTTTTATTCGAAGTTTACTTCAAGTTAAATATACAATTTGTTTGAAAAATAAATTGTAGTGTATACAATTGTTTTCAAACAAATTGTATATTTAACTTGAAGTAAAACTTCGAATAAAAAAATAAAAAAAACAAAGTACTAACATGTGGTCCCCACAAATGAGCACAAAACTGCAATGATTTGCTAAGAAATCAGGTCAACGTAATAGAAGAATATATAAGCACCACAAATTGTTGCAGCTTCGGATACAAGTTAAAGAAATTTTAGCAATTAAAATAAATATATAGTGAAAGAACAATTGAAGCGATCGATGGAAACAATAACAAGGATTTTTATAAGACAAAGAAATGTTTAGTTTCAGTTTAGTGTCATCATTTAAGTTTTCTTAAACATTAATATACATATGTATTTATATTAATTTGTGATTCAAAAGTATTCAACTCTTCTTATAATTAATATATAATGAAGGTACTGATTGGTTAGTGCGTTTGATCATTAAACTTGAGTTGGTATTTAAAGCCCAGGTTTCGATTTCCATCCACTGCCACTCAAACAACAACTGTTTCTGATAATTATTAGTTTTCTATCTTTCATAACTAATATTTAATCATTCGGTGGTATAGCTTTGATACGGCACCGAAGTTAAATAATTAAATAAAGGCTATAAAACAAGCCTTAAAATAATGCGCCTACTCACCACCAGAGGCGCTGCAACACTTCACTCAAACAAACATAACGCGCGCAATTGCAGAGTTGTGATATAAAAAAGCTTGCTTCTACTCTCACCATCATGGTTCTTTATATAGTAAAAATTATTATGTCTGCATTTTAATTTCAGGCGGGATCATGCCTGACTTTTTGAGCATTCCTCTTTAGAAACAAAACTTAACCTAACTCTACGAAATCCTAGCAAACTTTTTATAAATTGCTTATTCGTTTATGTCACTTTTAAAATGTTTTATGTTTATAAACAAATTTGCAAGAAAAAAGCTAAGAAAACTTTTCTACTACCAAACATTGAAGCTTTAAGTTTTGTTATAATTCATTTAAGATTTTCGTATCCTCTTGCTGATTTAATTATTCATCATAAATTTTCCTTTTTGTTTATTGTTGGCAGTAGTTGTAGTTGTTGTTATTGTTAAGTAATATTAAAGAGCATTTAAGAGAACACTTTATATCCTTTTTCTAACAGTATAATGTAGAATAATGGAGTTAACAACTATTAAAATGGGTTTACTTGTGGTACTGTGTATTAAATAAATATGTGTGATACTCTTTTGCAATCTTCAAGTGTTAAATATTACAATATTTCGGAATATTAATGACAACAAAAGGATTAGGAAATTTGTTACATAATCTTGAGCGGTTGAGAAGTTTGTGTGTATTTATTAACTATGTGAATTATTAACTAGTTGCAATTTAAAAAATTTAATGGGAACTTTCTTTTAATACATATTCACAAATAATAAAGTTTCAAATATGTTTGTTAGTGACTTCGTTTTGCTGTTCTTTTACAACTAAATACTGTAAAGAATCCTTATTTCTTATACTTGACATTTTAATTTATTCCCAATAAGCATTTTTCCCGAAATTCAAGTTTTAAACAAGTGCAATTCCAGCCTTGAGTCCAGTAATTCCACGACGAAAGTAACTAAATTATAGCTTTATTACTCTTAAAAAGTAAACATAAATCCAAGATACATATCGTCACCTAAAATCCAAAAGGCCGTAACTACAAAAAAAAATCAAAATTATTTATTTTTATTAATTATTATGTAATTAACCCAAATATATCTTTTTTTTTAATTTTACTCTCATATGACGAAAAACATCGATTTTATTAATACATTTGAAAAGGCCGTAACTGCAATGTTAATAACTGCCTAAACCAAAAAGTCGTAACTACACTTTTAATTTAAAAAAAAACCAAATATATTAAAACAAAGTTGGCATTTGTTTGACTGTTAGTTGAAAGTTAAACTTTTTTCAAAGTCTGCCACAAGCCAGCCACAAAAAAAAGCTTGAAGATGTCGAACCAGTTCGGTTACGTGAAGAAAAAAATAAACAAAAAGAAATGGAGCCATCTCCAGGAACTTAAATGTTTACTTCCGGCTGATTGCCGCAGTTTTTACGATAATTTTCCATACTCAAATTAGATTTATAAATTTTACTTCACAATGTGAATTCCTTTTCATGAATACAATAATGAAATTTCGTTTTTTTTTTAATTTTCTTTTCTTTTCTTAAATAAAGTATATTTTTTTCGAATTCATTTAACTCGTTGTAATGAATTTTGTATCTTTTATATTTAAAACACAGAAAACAAAAAGTAAAAAATATTTAATAAGAGCGAAAAGCGGAATATTTTTCATCCTACTAAATCAATAAGATCGAAATGGTCTTAAAATTATAAAGTTTTTTGCTTCTCCTGTAAAAAAGTAAAATGTGTAGTTACGGCCTTTTGAATTTTCGGTGACGATATATGTTTCTTGCTTCAAAAATATTAAGTTTTTCCAAAAAAATTTTCCGTCTAAAACATGGCGCTGTAGAAAATGTCCCCAGGAAAAATGGCCCCAAAAATTACACTCATGACAAAAACAAGATATTTTTGGGCTTTTTTCTTTTATTGGAGAAATTTTGCATTTTAAGAGAAACGAAAAATGACCCCAAGACATTTTGTTGCTGTATTTTGTGGCTAAATTTTATTCGTTAATATTGTAAAATATTCGAGAAAAAAAACTGATTATAAAATCTTCAAATTGTTAATTACTATTATCTTTATTTCTAGGTGCAATTTTGTATATGCCAAAATTCATTTACATTTCATAGCGAAAAATTGCCCCAACATTTGGGGCCACCTTTCATTTGGGTAATTTTTCATAACCTTTAGGGTGATTTTTCATAAATCTTATATACCCTTGCCTTTGCTGTGGATGCATAATAATATTATATACATATATACATATATATATTATATTGTTACGTTTTTACCTTTTAAAAACGTTGGTTTATTTCCTTTAAATAAACCGGTTTCTTTTTAATTGCAAAATAAAAGCGTCAAGTAGTTTGAAGAAAATATAACGAGTCTTCATTTATTTAAATGTATACAAACACAATTAAAAAAATTAACACACTGTCTTTTTATACACTTATATTACGGTTTAAGAACACACTTAAACACTTTGTTTGATCAGCGCCATCTGTTTATGAAATTATTTGTAATGAAATTTTTGATGAAATTTTCAGAGGTTTTCTCGGATTTTTGCTGATATCTCACACGGATTTTGCTGATTTTAAATAGCAAACTTCTTGGAAGCATGTATGACCGAATTATTGAAGATTTGGATCCCGAAGATATCTGGGGACTTCAGAAAATTGATTTCAACGGACAGACAGACAGACAAAGCTTAATAGACTCCGCTATCTATAAGGATCCAGTATATATATTACTTTATAGAGTCGGAAAATTATATTGTGGAAATTACAAACGGAATGACAAACTTATATGTATATACCCTTCTCATGATGGTGAAGGGTATAAAAATTAGGGCTAAATTTCATAATGAAATGTGATCCCAAAATTTGGGCCTTTTTTTGCGGCCATTTTTCAATGGGTAATTTTTCACAGAGCCCTGAAACAGAATTATATATGCATTTAAGTCAAATATCAACCAAATGTTGAAGGGCTTGAATTTCAACATCTTAAGTATATGATGGGTTAAGGGCGCTGTATAAATGGAAGTTTTGAATGGAAAACAATCAGGCAGATATCTAATAAATAAATGCATAACAGATTACAAGACACACATTACTAAATTACTTCTAAGTAATGTGAAATTACTGAGGCAGATATCTAATAAATAAATGCATAACAGATTATAAGACACACATTACTAAATTACACCTAAGTAATGTGAAAATACTCAGGCAGGTATCTAATAAATAATTCATGAAACACTATAAGACACACATTACTAAACTACTTCTAAGTAATATGAAAATACTCAGGCAGGTATCTAATAAATAATTCATAAAACACTATAAGACACACATTACTAAATTACATCTAAGTAATGTGAAAATACTCAGGCAGATATCTAATAAATAAATGCATAACAGATTATAAGACACACATTACTATTACTAAACTACTTCTAAGTAATAGAATCTACTAAGTCATTACAACATACAATAACCATTAATTGCAAGACATTTTTCTATTTTTGCTGGACATGTACATATAAATTTAATTGTAGATTTCCCCTTCCTACGCTAACAAATGATCCCATTAATGCAGAATGACATTATTCACTCAAAACAGTTTAAATTATTAAATTTCAAAAACAAAAAATTTAACAAAGTTTTTCCATTAAAAGCTGACAGAAACCCTGAGATTCGCAAAATCTCACATTTAAACTACATTCAACTATATGCGTAAGAATAAACCAATAAATATAAAAATGTCTATACAAGTCATACATACATACAAACATACATATGTACATAATGTACAATCCTCCATATTTACCTACACAAAACACAAAAGCTACAACGAAAACTTCAAAAGTAGACAAATGATTTTGATCTAAAAAGGCAGACACCAATAACCATCAACAAAGTAATGGAAAATCAAAATCAAACAAAACATACCAGTAACAACAAAATAATCATTTCAAAATGCCTTAAATAGAATGTCAATTGAATAAAGTCAATTTCAACTCATCTCACTTCATTTCTTTTTCATTTTATTTCAACCTTTTTTTTTTGTATTTGCCGCAACACCGAAAACCACTTACACATTTAAGACTACAAAGGAAATTGTAAAGCAAAAACAAAAAAAAAAACTGAATTTATAACTTCCTTTGTATTTTGCCGGAAAGAAAACGTAACGTAAAATTAGAGACAGTAACACACAAAAATCGTAGAACAAGAATTACAAATATGTATATGGAAATTCTGGAGAACAAATGCAAATGAAATGAAATTTAACACAAAGTAATCGTTATACTTTTAATACGGTCAATTATTTCCGAAAAACAACAACAACAACCACAATTCTGTGTAAAATGTGTAACATTGTGTAAAAAAAATTGATTTTTTCTGTCGTTGCCAGAGAACAACATGTTAGCGCAAGCAAGGGCTTGTCTTAGCAACACCAATAATAATTATTTATAATAATATTACTTAAGAGATTTTCAATCAATATTATGATGGCCGCGTGTTTTGCGTGTCAACTGTGTAAATAAAGTAGAAGAAAATGAATAGTAATTTGATTTTATTACAATTATTAACATTTGTACAAATTATATGATTACAGCACCACTAACGAAATATTAACACCCTGGCCAACATTAGGATTTCATTATAAATAAAATTATTTAACTAAATATTTAGTTATTACATGTCTATTTACATATTTTTTGTGAGTAAAACAATTCAAACAAACATCTCATTTCAGACATACATAGTTAAACACAATTTAGATAATAACAAGTAATAAAGTATAGTCGGTCATTCTTAACGTGACCATATATCCGGCTTTTGGCGGTATAAGATTTTATAACCCGCCTTTCAAACCAAAATCCCGCTTTTTATTGCTTCAGTTTTTTGCTAATTTTAAAGGTAATATAGAAACAAGTAAGAAAGTATAGTCGGTCAAGCCCGACCATATAATACCCTACAACCAGTATATGTATAAAACAATTTTTCAGAAATATGCGCTATATGGGAGATATGACCTATTATGGATCGATCATCCAAAAATGTAGTGTCATGATGTCTGTGAATGTAAATATTATACATACATATGTGTTAAACTTTATCTCAATATATGTAAATAATTTTAAAAGATTTATGGAGCTTAAATTGAATTACGGAGAGGGTCTTATATGGGAGTTTCGACTAATTACAGACCGACCATTACACAATTAGGTGTCATCAATTCTGTATATTATTTTTGTCGAATTTTATTTGATTACCAACATTCTTAAGAAATGTATGCTCTTTCAAGTGATTTTCTGAAATGGACCTTATATGAAAGCTACGACTAATTATGGACCGATCACAATAAAATTGTACGGTATTGGTAAGATATATTTGTGTTAAATATTATTTGGATACCAACATTTTTGAGTGAGTTATGCACTTTAAAGTCATTTTCGGAAGTGGGCCCTATATGGCAGCTACAACTAATTATGGACCGATCTGCACAAAATTTGTAGATGTGATTTGGCTTCATTTACCACTCATTTGTGGGTTTAATGCTAAAATAATTTACAATACAAAATGGAACAAAAATAATCTTGCTAGTACTCAATTTGGCACAATTGTGTCTTTTGAAATATTTGCACATATGTATGAGTAAATATCAAAGTTTACCGTTAAATTTATAGGTGTTTGCTTTGTCTATGACTTTAAAAACCACATTAGTTTGATATTAATTTACAACCAATCAGTGCTTGTAAAAGTCCAAAAAAGGCGTTCTATTGTCCCCAAAAGCTATTATGGAATTCGAACAAACGTCTCATGATAACAGGATGTATAGAAGATGAGTCCTTAGCAATATTGGTTACGTTGCCATATATCAAGTTGTCCCTTTTTTGGAAGGTTTTTGAGATTATATTTTACACTCTCATACATGTGTATATAGTTTTTACTCAAAGGAAGCGTGTAATGGAAATTTAAAACTTAAGGCAGGACTTCCCTAATAAAAGTAAACACCTTAAACTCGTTTACTTTATATACTTGTATGTACATATCGAAAGGGTGGTTAAATTGTAAAGCCCGATGTTGAATGTGAACCACACCCAAACGCCAAGCTTTTTTCCGAATTTTATTTGACATTTCTCTATTTCAGACTTACTCAATTTGAACCATGGAGAGATACACAATCCAACAACGTGTTAAAGTTATCCAGACTTATTATTAAAATGGGCGTTCAAAACAAAATGCATATCGTGCACTTCGTGATTTTTTTGGTCAATTTGATCGTCCAAATGTGCGTACAATCGCAAAAATCGGAAAAATTCGAGCAAACCGGGTCTGTAGAAGATGTGAGAACACCAGTGCATGCTCGTGCAGCTCGTACTGCAGAAAATATTGCTGCTGTTCGCGATA
Source organism: Bellardia bayeri (assembly GCA_950370525.1). Taxonomy (NCBI): domain Eukaryota; kingdom Metazoa; phylum Arthropoda; class Insecta; order Diptera; family Calliphoridae; genus Bellardia; species Bellardia bayeri. The sequence goes on from OX493267.1 coordinate 77,177,575, forward strand.
GTGTGGCTGAAGAGCCGTCCACCTCAACTCGTCGTCGTGCCCAACAATTGCACCTCTCACGCTCGTCGTTGATGAACATTATGCATAAAGACTTGCATTTACACGCTTACAAGGTGCAATTGGCTCAAGAACTAAAGCCTCTTGACCATTCCAAACGTTGTGAATGGGCAGAATGGTGGCAAGAAATGGCAACAGTGGATGATCAATTTTCAAAGAAAATCATCTTCAGTGATGAGGCACATTTTCACTTCAGTGGATTCGTCAATAAACAGAATTGCCGCATTTGGGCGAATGAGAATCCAAGAGTGATTGTCGAAAAACCAATGCACCCGCAAAGAGTGACTATTTGGTGCGGTTTATAGGCTGGCGCCATCATCGGGCCGTATTTTTTCCAAAATGAGGCCGGTCAGGCAGTTACTGTGAATGGTGTTCGCTATCGTGAGATGATAACGAACTTTTTATGGCCCGAATTGGAGGATATGGATGTGGACGATATGTGGTTTCAGCAGGACGGTGCCACTTGCCACACAGCTAACGAAACAATGGCTCTTTTGCGCAACAAATTCAATGGCCGTGTTATCTCACGTAATGGCGATGTCAATTGGCCGCCAAGATCATGTGATTTGACACCGTTGGACTTTTTTCTTTGGGGTTATTTGAAAGAAAAGGTGTACGTCGATAAGCCAGCAACAATTCAAGAGCTAAAGGATGAGATAATTCGGCACATTAACGGCATAGAACCTCCATTATGCCTCAGGGTCATCGAAAATTTGGACCATCGGATGGAGGCGTGCCGCCGTGGTCGCGGCTCCCATTTGGCCGATATTTTGTTCCATACATAATTGAGTAATACCAATATATCATAATAAAATAAAATTACAATAATTTGCTAAATAGTTTGTGTTTTATTCAAAATCCACATCGGCCCTTGAAATTTAACCACCCAGCAGAGCTACTCACTGCGGTAATAATTAAAAGCATATCTTAGGGCTATTTGATCAGTGTAATATTTAATATTTATTTTTCTATTTCCTTTTTGTTGGCGTTTGTTAAATAAATTGTTACGTTTATAAGGACCGCAGGGTATATTTTGCTTTGGTTTCAGTATTTGTTTCATTATAATTTTTTCATTCTTTCTTTCTTGTGCTTTCATCAAATCCAATTAATATTAAGGAATGTGTACATATACATATATGTATGTACCTTTATTTATAATAATTAAAATGAGAAATAAAACTAAATATAAGAAAATGTGTTATAGAACACAATTTCGAGTGGCAAGAACATTCATTTAAGCATTCACATATACATATGTAACACAAAATTAGGATTGTGAAAAACTCATTAAAAATTAAACTGATATTCCAACTAATTTTGTATAATTTATCTACTTGATATTAGCTATAGTCGACTTATACATATGTATTTAGTTTCAAACTTATCATAATAGATGCTTGATTCTTCACTTGTCTTGAGTTTTGAATCACTAGCACAAATTTAGAATTTCAATATAGCTTTTTCCTTTTTTCCGCATAAGTATTTTTTTTTACAAATCAACTACAATTTACCATTTTAAACGCCAAATCTAGCAAAAAAAAAATGGAAATTATATTATTTTCCATTTTCTTATTTTTCTGGCAATTTTAAATGTCAACAAATATATACAAATACATGTTGCTATTTTTCCTGTAGGTAGTTACCCATACTCCCAAATCGTTAAAAAACACTATCATCACAAATAAAATCAACACAGCATTAATAACAAATGAAGATAAATAAAAGCAGCAGCATGAATTCGTTATTTTTCTTGTTGCAGGAGTATTAAACATTCATTTTCAATTCATTCATTCATTCAAACATTCATTGTTTGAATAAAGATTTATGTGCTTGAATTATTTTCAGAAAAAAAACAAGTAAGAAAGTATAGTCGGTCAAGCCCGATCATATAATACCCTACACCCAGTATATCAATAAAACAGTTTTTCAGATATGGGCGCTATATGGGAGATATGACCTATTATGGACCGATCATCTAAAAATGTTATCTCGATATAAATGCTTTTAAAAGATTTATGGAGCTTAAATTGAATTATGGAGAGGGTCTTATATGGGAGTTTTAACTAATTATGAACAACTGACCATTATAAAATTAGGTGTCATCATTTCTGTACATAAGAAACTCATTTTTGTTAAATTTTATTCGGATAACAACATTTTTAAGAGATTTATGATCCTTAAAGTGATTTTCGGAAGTGGGTTATATGGGAGCTACGACTAATTATGGACCGATCTTCACAAAATTTGTAGATGTGATTTAGCTTCATTTATTACTTATTTGTGGTGAAATTTGTTTGTATACTTTCATAATTCGTATGATCGTTAAACCTCTACTTCGGGAGGATATTTGTATGAAGGCAAGGTAAAATAATGGAACTACTAGTTCTACTAGTTTCAATACCGTCCGTCCTTGAGCCGAAAAAATATCATCATCAAACTTGCGACCTATAGTTTGCGCACAAGCTTTACATGGACAACCAGCCAGACGGACGGACGGACATCGTTAAATCGACTCAGGAAGTGATTCTGAGTCAATCGGTATACTTTAAGGTGGGTGTTGGACTAATATTTATGGGTGTTACAAACATCAGCATAAATCCAATATACCCTCTCCACTATTGTGGTGTAGGGTATAAAAAGCAGAACGTGTTTCCTCTTCCTTCAATTGTGTGTACATCCTTAGTAGACACTAATAAACCAGAGCACTTTCAATGCCCTGTAGATGTTAAATACAACTAGATCTGTATTGGTGAAAGCATTAGCCATTCGGAACCATATTTATGACTAAACTCTTAATAGTTTTGACTGTCGAATCATTGCAAGGGCGTTAATTGCCACACTCTGGACTACCATTCGCTGGTAAAATCGCTAGTTTTGGTTAAATATTTCGAAGTCGCAAAACGTAAAGAAATTTTCAACCTACCACCTATCGCATTACTTGGGGTTACAAAAGTCACCAGTACTATATTAACAACTACAAGGTATCACATGTAGTTAAAATCAGTGTTTAACTGAAACAGATAGAATGTATGCATATGCTGGCATCTCTCTCTCTCTCTCTATCTCTATCTCTCCCTCTCAACCTCTCTCTCACTCTCTTTTGCTATCTTAAGTGTATCCTTGGCATTACATGGTATTTATTGAAAGATTTTCTTTCATTATTTGTTGAGTTGTTGTTCTTTCATCCAATTGTTTGATTTTCTTTCATTACATTTTATTTCCATTTAACAATTATGTTACTCCTTGTAGAAGCTCGCCTAAAGCAGTGTGACATTATGGTGGTATGATAATATTGAACAATTGGCCAGTATGTATATTTGCTGGCAGGTATATTGTAATTTCAATTGCTAGTGATAGTCATAGAGTATGAGCAGTGATTATTTATGTTTTGTATTTATAATAAAGTGGGCAACAAAATGCAGTTATTTATTTAAAACGAAAAATATTTTAAGTGTTTTAATTAATTTTCTTTTCTTTTGTAATTGCACAAAAGAAAAAGAAGGCAGACATATTTAATGTAATTGATCCAGATGCATTTTGTCAATGCTAAAAAAAATTGAACTATAAATGGAAAACGTTTGTTTGCAATTGAAACTACTTTGAAACATTCAATTATACAGTAGAAGAAAGATTTGGCAAGTTATTTATAGCCATCAATAACTGGTAATATTTTATTCGCAAAAAATTTAAGATGGTTTGTTTGGCCAAAGTTTTTTTAATATGACGTTTAACGTCTCAGTTTTTGAAAGAAAATCCAACCAGCAACCTTCTGACTGATAGTCCATCACACTATTGCTTAGTCTATCGGGGCACCCTTCATGTTATCATATATTTCCGCTAAGCAACTCAGAATCAAGGCATGTCCATAGAGTCCACTTGTATATGAATACTTTTAAAATATGAGGAAAAGATTGTTGAAAAGGACTTATACTGTTTCAGAACTAAGCTAATGATATGTAATTTAAAGATTTCTAGATTCAGAGTTTACTTTCATACAGGAGAACAATTAAAAACATGTAACATTTTAACTTATTAACTGTTGATCAGTTAATTTAAAACAAAATTTGGAATAACAAAATTGGATTCACCCATTCGTTCTGAACAAAATATTTGTTCGGACAAAGTTTTTTTTAATATGAGAAAAAAAATTGTATATAAAAGATCGATTTTTAGTCAGTGATCACAGATTGAGGCCCTTTTCTCATTTAAACGCTTATTTACGAAATCATGAAGGATGTAAAATTTTTTTAATTTTTTATATGAGAAAAAAACTTTGTTCTTTTTGAGAGAGAGAAAATATTTTTTTGGAACAACTTTCTTCTTTTTTCATTAATTTTGAATACAAATTTAATAGTACAGAAAAATTGTTTGAAATGGATGAATCGTGCTGCAAAATTTTTCTCCGCACAAAATTTTTGTTTTCAAAAAAAAAAACAAATGGTTAAATTCACCTTTAGATACGTTCTTAACTTATGTGAGATGAAATTTCAAAGACGTATGATTCTTTATTTCAAGTATAATATAATTGTTTAAATAAATATTTAATTTTCTTTGTGTTATGGATATAATACCTTAATTGATTAATTAATTACTTAACTACTTTAATTAATTGTCAATGCGATTTTCTTTACACAATGAAACAAAACAAATACTTACAGCCATTTCAACCTTTTATTAAAATAAAAACGAATTATTTCAGCTGATACATTTGTATACATTCTACCTATCATCATTATTCCTATATTGTTCCCTTAAATATTTAAACAAATTCTTCAAATTAAACAACATTAACCTTTTGAAATGTTTCTAAAGAACGTTGACAAAAACATGCAATACTTGAATGAGAACTAAAAATGTCCCCTCATTAAACTTTTAATAATTTAAACATATTTTCTTTCTTCCTAATTCAACTTTCTTTCTATTCACCTTCTAATATCTCATTCAAATGCCTACAGGAGATTTTAGAATTTATTTCTTTAGTATGACAAAACTTACAAGTCTAGTGCTTACTTCTGTTAGGGTTTTGTCGTTTGTTAAACTTAATATTGTATTTTTTTCTTTCCATTTTCTGTCTCTTTCTCTTTGCCCATTGTGCAAACAATGTGATTTATTTTGTATGCGTACATATTTTGAATATAATTCTTTTGCTGTTATTGCTGCTGTCGTTGTTAGGTGTATTTAATAAATCAGCAATAACTTAATTTATAAGTTGGCCTAAACAATTCTTTACTAGACACGTTCAGTCCTAAACTTCATTCCTCCTACCTCTCCAAACTCGCAAACAAATACCAGCTTCTTGTTTGAATGGTATTTCGGTATTTGCCAACAAAATTGTTGGAAAATGGTAAGTAGTATTGATTTGTCTAAAAATACTATAATAACACACACAAGTAAAACGAATATAAAACTGTAAGAAAATATCTGAGGATTAAATGTTGTGAAAAAAGGAACAAAAATGTATATAAATCCATTTAATACGCAACATTTTCTTAACTTTCTTTGTAGAAGGGCAGGGGGAATAGGTGGATGATTCAGCGTTACGTTACAAGCATACAAAGGAGATGAAATAGAAGAAAAAGAAAACAAACACCTTGCTGCCAAACCTACCACGCAGACTATACAATACAAATTAATATCACTAATACTATTTGTAGCTACTAAGCATTTTGGAAAATCTGCAGTAATTTAATTTGTTAACAGCCTGCTTCTCGATTATGTTATAGAAATTTTCTATAGCAAATCTTGCGTATAACAGTATTTTCTCTAGAAAATATTGTGTATAACAGTTTTTTCCATAAAAAAAATATTGTGTATAACAGTATTTTCATTAGAAAACCTTTTCTTTGGGAAAGCTTGTGTATAAAAGTGTTTTTAATAGAAAATCTTGTGTATAACAGTATTGTTGTATAACAGTATTTTCAAGGGAAAGTCTTGTATATAACAGTATTTTCAATATAAAAACCTTGTGTATCTAAGAAGTTTCTGTTAAGTTCGTTCGCATCAATCTCACAGTTAACAAGAACCGAAGCATTTCCCACCCCAATGTCACGGATAACTTTTTACTTTTGTTGTGACCCCAGGGCAGAACTGAAACGCCTCGTGAAATATTCTAATTTTGCAACTCTTATTTTCATATTAATATCCCTTCGTGCTGAACGAAAAGTGTCATAAAGCGAAGGAGTTTTAAAACGTTTCCATCTGGTATATTCTAAATCTCACTTTTTTATCGCCGATTTAATTAACTCCGTAAACCAAGGTATGGATTGGGCAGAAATTGTTCTCGTCTTCAGAGAAACAGTTGCGCTATAAAGGAAGACTATATTGTTTTGCAAAAACATTAACTGATCATCCATAGAAGTAAGATTAAATATTAAGTTTCAATCCACTGCGAAGAGACTGGACTCAAGTAGATTGTAGTTTAAATTCTTAAAATCTCTGTATGTTATTTTCAGATCAATACACGTCCGAAGAAAGTCATACACCATGAAAATCAAATCATGTTTAGAGAAGCAAGGAGCAGAAATTTGGTCATAAAGAAGTACTTTGGTTGCGTCATTGACGAAGAAGATATCAAGTAATGAATGTGAAGATTGGTTAAAATGTGTAGGTGTTGAGGTATTTGTGGCTGTTAGACCTAACGATGACATAAAATCAGTTAACGATGAATCTGATAGGATGTCCGAATTAAAATCACCTGTAATTATGATATCAGAGAATGAAACTGTTCACGTTATCAGCAAATTAAAAAACTACTGAAATTCATATGACGATTCGGTCTCTACACGGATCCAATTAGCATCCTACAGTTGGAAGATGAAACTTCCACGAATAAGTATTCTACTTGGTCGTCAACGCCAGACTTCAAAGATAATTTAGATTTAATATTCGATCTCACAAAAATAGCTACACCTCCACCGTTTCGAAACCTATCAGCCCTGTACGTAGTGTAACCATTAAGACATATCAAGGCGTCATTTGTAGACTCACAAAGCCAAGTCTCCGAGACACAGATGACATCAACTCCACTGTTGTCAAATGTGAGTCTAAACACATCGATTTTGTTATTGAAACTCTGAGCATTAATATGGCATATTTGCAATCCTTTCCGTTATTTTGACAAAAAAGATTAATACGGATTAGACGAAAAGGTCATGACGGAATAAAGTTTGCAAATAGAATGGCACACATGGAAAGTGATTTTTGAACTAACTGCGAACTTGTACATACAAAAAGATACTATATAATAGACATTATGATACTAACAAAAATGAAAGATTGGAGAGGAGTGAACATTACTACAAAATATTTATGGTTAAATAGAAGACTTATTGTATAACAGTATTTTCAAAAGAAAGTCTTGTATATTTTCAATATTAAACCTTGTGTATAACTGTATTTTCTGCAGAAAACCTTGTGCGTAACAGAATTTGCTTTACAAAATTTCCAACTGGCCACTTGTAAAGATACCTAAATACAAAATATCTTTTAAGCCAAGATGTTTGAGCTGCTATTGTTGACATAATTGTTCCCTTTTTCCCCCGAAATACTTAACTATTGTACACACATCATGTGTACGCTTGATAACAACATATTTGCTTTTGGGACGATTCTGTACAGTGTTTTGAGTTGTGGAATTTTTAGCAAAGTTAAAACTTAAACGCAATTGCAAAGTTTACAAAAAAAAAAAAAAACTGTTTATTTGTTGCGGTTGATTATAGCTTCCATCTTGTGGTGCTAGTAAAGTAGTCAAATTGTATTGTATAAAGATTTTTTATGTAATAAACTATAAATAGCGAAATGGTTGGATTTTTATTGCGTTTTATATACGTCATAAATAAGGTTAAATTTCAGAAAAAGCACATGTGATTGTGGAAAAACAAATTCATCAACAACGTATTACTGTTTGGTGCAGATTTTGACTGAAGACATCATTGGAACATACTTTGTCGAAAATTATTATTTTATCACACTGTCATTCAAGTAAAAGCACAATTATGCATGGTAACGTATACGTAATATTTGCCAATACACTTTTATTAAATATTACGTATACGCCCTCTAAATCCAAAATATTCTTCTTAACCATACATGGGCATACTGCATTACGTGTTTCAGTAATCAGTAAATAGTACTGAAAACAGAAATCAGTAAATTTTACTGATTTGTGTAAAAAATGCAGTAATCAGTAAATGACTGATATTAGATTCCGTGCGTTTTAAAAACAAGTAAGAGTGCTATATTCGAATCTTATATACCCTTCATCTTTGTTGTGGATGCAATTCACAAAAAAGAAAATACTGAAAAAATACTGGTACTGAAAAATGCCCAATTATGTTCTTAACCCACCCCCACATGCCACATGCAAGTGCAAGTTCGAAAAACTCAATACACTTACAGTTTTTTACTAACACAATCATATTTTTCGCACTTGCAGCTCAACTTGCAAGAAAATTTGGTTGTAAGTAAATTTTTGGCAATTGCCGTAAGTAGAATGACAAATAAATAAACAGTGCTACCAGTGTTAAAATAAAAGTTATGTTTATAACAAATTTCCGGGGTTTTACAAAAAATTATTAAAAAAAAAGAACAAAATTATTACACAACACATCTTAATAGTATTTTTAAATAGAAATTTCATGCATTTATTAAAAAAAAAATTGTAAATGAGTCCCGATTTACATTATGAAATTTTTGTCGCTGCGATTCTTGTCGTATCTTCTTTAAAATTGTATTTGTGTCTACATTGTGAGATTTTTGTTGCAGAGATTTTTTGTGGATGTATACATGTTTTTATATATTTTGTAGCTAGCACATACATACATACATGTATGAAAATAAAAAAACAACGAATGAGGGAACAAAGCGTGTCTCACGAGTACATGAATATGTGTACCCCTTTTAATACGACTCACCGCTCTCGCCTACAAAGCAAGAATCGCAGCGACAAAAATTGCATAATGTAAACCGGGACTTACAAAATTTGTTTCCGTATTTTTTTCTTTTGACAATACGGCAATGCTGGATCCATATGCGTTTGAAAATTAACAGAATTTTATGAAAAAATTTAGTTTGAAATTTCTTTGCTGGCGACATTTTAAAAAATTAACTTGCACTTACTAGTGTAGCCACTCAAACAAATATTGTTGTTTTTCGGTATTTTTCGTAGATAATATGTATACTCTACTTGCAAGTAATTACTTGCATGTGGCAACGGGGGGGGTAAGTAACCAACCAATTTTGTTTTTTTCGAACATTTACCAATATACAAATTTATTTTGAAATTAAAACACAAACTGAATCCTTCTTAACAAAGTATAATAATAATTTAAACAAACAAAAGTTCAAAAGTTCAAAAGATTCACCACTGCAAAAAATATGATAAGTACTAAAATCCATCTTTCTGTGGAAGACCAACATTTTATTTTCCATTGTTTTGTTTTCTCTCCATATAGTTTTCAATAAATAAAAACAAAATGAAAACTCTTATCGTACTTTAGCCAAAAGCAAACAAACAAACTTATAAAACTTAATAAAATGTTCGTTATATTGCATTTTTTTTTTAATTTTGCTTACCACTCTCCAAGTTTTCGGTAGTAAAACGAAATGTACAGATATAAATAAAGAACTTCCTTTCAAACATAATTGACTCACACCAATGCACATAAATATTTATACATTAGCTGCCACATATTTGTTGTTGGTTGCTTTATATACTCAAAAATATACAAACCTACAAAAATAAATACATATGTACATACTTTAATATTAAACCCTCGTACAAATTGTGTACATACCTATAAAGTTGTTTTTCCAGCTCTTGTCTTAATCCTTCAAGTGGCAACAGTTCCTAAAAACAAAGAAGATGAAGTAAAATTAAATGAAATGAAAATTCTGAAAATAGCAATAACAACAACAAAAGTAAATATTTAAATGAAACGAGACTAGCACAGACACAGATAATGAATGAATAGAAAGGCGAAAATGTAATGAAATGTAATGAAAACCCGGCACTTTACAGTAGAATGGTAATGGAATCAAAAGTTTGTTTAGGTGTCGCTGTACCAGTCATAAGTCTTGATTTAAATCTTATTATACAAATTATAAGTTATTTAAATCACTCTTGTTTTTATCAATATTGAGATTAACAATGATGTTTTCAAAGATTTCTCCATTTTGTTTCTGCAACATAAATTGGCCAACTAGACCCAAGTGAGCTGTACGTTTACGCGGCCGTCTGTTAAACAAAACTTCTCTAAATAATTCCAAAGTTTAGGGGAGATGATGACAAGAAAAGGTAATAATAAAAAAAGAGTTATAAACTGATATTCTTTAAACATTTTAGTTAATTAAATAAAAAGAGCAAATTTCTTAAAATTGTAACTAAAAGTCACGTGTTTACTAGATTTATTTGTCTGTTTGTGATATACAGGATTGCACTGTTTAACTATTTGTCTGTGTATCTAATTTATATCTTAATCATACTTTATGTCTTTCATTGCACTTTCACACTTTCAACGACTTGAAAGCCAGCTAAAGGAAACCATTGCCAATAGGGATGCCAATCCCGAAAATGCCAATATCGGAATTTCGGCAATGGTTTTCTTTAAAAGATAAAATTAAATTAAAGACATGAAGTATGATTAAATTTGACAGATACCTAATCCCGGGATTTTTTTTTAAATGTAAAAGAATTAATATTAATTTTGAATTGCCAAAGTGGGTCTACGTTTTTTGGAATTTGAAAATTCCTATATAAAAAACTTTCATTGATTTAGCCCTTCTTTGCAAAATTTTTTCTTTATTGTGAAATAAATCAATTTGATATAATTCATGTTCAAAATTAAAGGAAAACTGATTTAAAAAAATCTTAGTATAAAGAATCTTAATATAATGAACTGTAACAAAAGACAATATGATGGGAATTTTCATCATCATGCAATGTTAGATCAGCTTTGCTTAGTGCGAAATAGAAATAGTTAATATTATGTCGCTTTTAAATCAATATAGAAAATAAAGGCGACATGACATATTATTTTTGTCAATCTAACATTTCAATATACATACATATCGTCACCGAAAATCCAAAAGACCGTAACTACACATTTTACTTTTTTACAGGAGAAGCAAACAACTTTTTTAAGACTATTTCATTCTTATTGACCAAATTTCAGAATTAACCTTAAAAACCTATTGCAGATTTGGATTAATTAAAAAAAAATATAAAATAATAGTATATTTTTTAAGATTTGTACTTACATTTTGTTTTCTGTGTTTTGAATATTAAAGTTACAAAACTAATTACAACGAGTTAAATGAATTCAAGAAAAATATAGTTCCTTTAAGAAAAGAAAAGAAAACTAAAAAAAAAGAAATTTCATTATTTTATTCATGAAAAGAAAAGTAGTTCACATTGTGAAGTAAAATTTATAAATCTAATCTGAGTATGGTAAATTATCGTAAAAACTGTGGCAATCAGCCGGAAGTAAACATTTAAGTTCCTGGAGATATCTCCATTTTTTTTTTTTTGATATCTTGTGGCAAAACCTCATATTGTCCCATATTTTATTTTCACATTTTCTATTAAACTTCTCAACTTTCTTATGAGAATAATGTTGACTATCAGTATCCATTTTATTATTTGGTAAGACACAAATATCAACGCTGTCGATATTTGTTAACAGTTAAACAAATGCCAACTTTGTTTTAATATATTTCGTATTTTTTTTTTATTAAAAGTCTAGTTACATCTTTTAGGTTATTGTAGTTGCGGTCTTTTGAAATGTATTAATAAAATCGACTTTTAAGACAGGAAGTAAGTATTTTGGTTAATAACATAATTATCAATCAAAAAATCGATTTTGAATTTGTTTAGTTACGGCCTTTTGGATCAATTGAAAATTTTCAGAAATTTTTATTTTCAATCATATGTATGTACATGGTGTAACTATACAAGGTGAGTGCAGTAGCACAGCTGACTGACCTTGTTTACCATTCACTTATATCAAAAGTAATACTTTTGCAAGTGTTTCTGATAGTAGTACATTATTTTACACAAACAAAATGCCTGTTGTTTCTGTATAGTGTTGTATTTGTTGCCGATTTGCACTCACCTTGTATAGTTACACCATGCATATGTATGTACATATGTATTTTTATTTAACATAAATAAATTTTATGATATGAAACAAAAATCCCGGTATTCCATCACCTTTAAAATAAATGTGCTTTTCATTTGTCGATGTCAGCTGTTCGACGCTTGCAACACTTTCAAAAATAGAAAGTAAACGAACTATTCGCTTTTCAAGCGTAGACTCTTCCTACGCTTTTAAGTGTGTAACTTAAAACAAACGCATGAAATGCGTTAACGCTTGGTATGGACTTTTAGCTAAAGCGTTTTATTATTAAACAATTGATTTGTTAAACTATTGATTTATCTTCGTATACATTGAATAGAGCAATTGCAAAATTCAAAGAGATTTGAACAATTGGTGATGTCATTCAAATGTCAATATCGATATAGTGCGAGAGAGTCTTGATAAGAGTCAAGTTGGCATGAACAAGAATTGCTAATTCCAGGAAACTATACTCTCTTTCCATGTTTATAAAAGTCAACTGACACTATAATTGAAGCCTAATGACCAAGCACAATGAAAACAGTTTATTTAATTTAATTTAATTTAATTTAATTTAATTTAATTCTTAATTTTTCTATTTTAATTTCTTTGCTAAGTTCTAAAGATCAACTCATATATAGAATTATAAATTCCTTTTATTATTTCCACACACAATTCCATGAACTGTTTTTACTTAAAAGTAATTAAAGTAATACAATTGATTGATTGATTGACGATATTCATAACACTTCCCTAGAACTGATGCAACTGAGGAGGCAACTCTATGCTTAACCTGTTCAAAATACTCAGAAATTTCTCGTTGAGTAAACAAATATGCAAACAATAAAAAAAAAATACAACATAAATACTAAGAATAATGAAAACGGTTACAACAAAAAAAGTTAATATTTGTGTAATGCATAGAATGAAATTTCTTTATTTTTCTGTTAAAGTGTTTTTATATCTTTGTTTTAGTCACACACTCACGGTTGAGCAGAGAGACAGAAAGCTGATAAGTGCATGTTTGTGTTGGCAATACACACTTACTTATATACACTAGTAGATGTATTTAATTTACATACATACCCTGCAGGAAACCTGGGGACAAGTGTCTCCAAGTCACTACTTTTGTCTACTAATTTGGTTTCGGTTTGGCGACATTGTCACAATGGTTATTATTATACAATTATTTTTTTTCAATTATGAGCCCCGATAGACTAGGCGATAGTGTGCCGGACTATCATTTAGAGAGTTGCTGCGGGTTCGATTCCCGCCAAAGACTCTGGATGTTTTCGAATTTATTTTTAGTTAGATATTTTTTAATATTTTAATTTTTTTTTTCTAATATAAGTCCAAAAATTAGCAAAAAATGCATTTTTATTTTCTATTTCACAGAAATACCAAATTGTAGACTATGTGGTCCCAAAAGAACTACCTTGTCAATAGTAACTATGTCAGTAGTGGATTCATCTACTACTAATCAGTACAGTTTCACTATTGACATTTCCTGCAGGGTAGCTACATTCTCGTACGTATGCATATATTCACATGTAAATGTGAATATCTTTACTGATAATGATGATATGTAAACACTTGCCATTTTTATACAAGTATGTAAAAATAATAGGGTGTCCTTGTTTGGAGGGGAATAATTTCAATTAGTTTTTTCTCAATTCTCTTTTTTAAATTCATTCGATTCCTTATATAAATCTTAACAAGTTTAAAAACAGTGTTGAATTATTTTCCAAAAATACTAAACTTTATCAATTGACTTGATACATATTTTGTAATAACTCGAAATACTAAACGATTTCTGTTTTATATATCTTATTAGAAATACCATTCTGTATAGATTACGTTTCCGTTATAACTAAATATACAGCCATGTCACAAATTCCGTAGTTGTCATTCCGATCGGAAGAGTTTTAGCTTCTATAGATTCCGTTCGCTTGAACCACAAAAAAACACAAAACCACTTTTATGTATTAAATATGGCAACAGTACAACGAATGTAGCGAAACAAAAAAACAGCTGATTGGAAACTTTGATGACGTTCCATGAAATCGATGAAAATTTTATTTTTTTGACTTGCACTTCGATACTTATCGATACTAATGGCAGCATTGTCATAGAAATTATTTCTAAATGCAACTCTGTATATACATAAATAAACAAACAATTGTGCATTGACAGATAAATTCATTGTATGACAATTGTGTGCCAATGAAATTGTTAGTTTTCTTATAGTCGTCTGAACTGACAATTTACCTTTTGCTAACAATTTTTCAATGTCAGTACATTGCTAGATCTGACAACGTTGTAATATTTGACGACCGTCTATACATATGTAGCTTAAGTTTTAAGCAGCAGCCAAGTTTTTCAAATGAATTGGTTTGGTCAATGGATTTATTTTCATTTTATATGGCTTGCTCACTAGCAAAGTTTTTTGTTAGTCGTTTATTGTGCTGCACTTTTTTTCATTTTAAGACAGATAAAAATTTCTTGTACAACACCTTCTGAGAGAAGGATTAGTGAGTGGAATTAGTGACGAATCTTTTATAAGGCCTGCAAAGTGGAGCCCTAGCAATTTTTCCCATTGGATTGCATCAAGTGTTTATTTATTATTAATCTAAAAAACACTTGGCAAATATTTGCTGAAAAAGACGTAACCACTAAATAACATATACATATTTGAACTCGTTTATTTATTTGAAAAAAAAAACTTTTCTTATTTAGGCCAAAGCACAATAAATATTTAACTTTAATTTATTTGATGTTTGATGTTGTAAGAATAAACAACGTCAAACAAATTTGTGCTAAAACAAGTGGTTACGCTTTTTTGAGTAAATATTTGCCAAATGTGAACGTACCTTAACTCTTCAAATTACGAAAAAATTTTACGTAAAAAATATAACCATCCCTACTGTACATTTAGAAATGTATCTGCTGAAATATTTTTGTGTTTGTGTAGAAATATGCGTATGTTTGAATTACAGATTCAATTACTTACAACATGTGTGCTTGTACAACAACTCATAACATGCATAGATATGTACATAGTTTTCAATTAAGGCAGTACATGTTTCCAAAATATTTTATACAGTGAAAGTGTAAAAAATATGCGCGAAAGCTGTATACGATTGAGCCTAATCTTTCAGTTTCAATACAATATTACCCAGATACATTTATGTAAATCAGCTAAATACTTTAGAAATTATTAACATATTTTGTCATTATTTGTTGCACTGTGCATTTAAGTTTCACAATTTTACAATATTTTGAAAATACTTGTATAGCTCGACTTATACGGCTAATTTTATATGCAGTGGCTTACAGCTTATTTTATGCAGTGCTTTTTTTTTTTTTTTTTTTTATTTTGAAAGCTCCATAAAAAGAAAACTAGCTAGAAATCTGAACTAAGAATTAAAATAGAAATTGGTGTAATTTAAAAGAAAAAACGTTATGGTGTAATAAACGAAAAAAAAAACATTAATTGCAAAAATGTACATATTAATGCATTCAACCAAAGAAAAAAAATCATTTTTCACGTCACAGCATATTTTATGCTGTCAATTTATACACTGCTCAATGCAGCGTTGTTGGTTTTTGATTTTTCTTTTTTTCTGCTTCTATCAATACTTTCATTAACATCAAGTGTTAATTTAAAATAGTTCAAGGGAGACAACGATAGAAAGAGAATTGGTATTAAATCATTTCCAAAATTGCCACTCTCAGCTAAAATTAGCAGAGCGCTTCATTCACGAAAATCAGGTCCATAACAAAGGCAGATAAAATTTTCAATGATAAGCGACACATTTTTAAAAAAAATAAGGCCAAATCCAAAACTATCAACTTTAAAACTGTCCTCCGAAGTTGAAGCTGACCTGAGCATATTATGTTGCGTTTAAACTGTTCGTAGTGTCTTGCGCCAACATGATTTTAATGGCCTTGTTGCACGCAAGAAACCGTTTATAAACTCGAAAAACAGACTGGGCAGGCTAAATTTTGCTAAAGAACATGTTTGCGAGGAATCTGAATTCGATCATCTTCGCCGATGAATCTAATATTAACATATTCTTTTCAAATAGCATATCGTATATCCGGCGGAAACCAAATACAGAACTCAACAAATAATTCCTAAAGACAACAGTGAAGCATGTTGAAACAACCATGGCAGTATCATGGTTTGGGCCTGTATGTCAGCTGCTAGTACTGATAATTTAACATTTGTTGAAACAACCATCGACAAGTTTAAGCTCCTTCTAAAGAACAACTTGTTGGCAACCACAGAGTACCTGGGTATAACATCGGGTTTTTAATTTTACCAATATAACGTTCCAAAGCACAAATCGCGTATTGTGCAAATGTGGCTAAGATGTCACCACCAAATTTCAATGTTCAATTTTAGAAATCAGCATAAGGAAACACAAAATTTGTATCGAAACGATTAAAAAAAATCTTTATTACGGAGTGGTCGAATATTACCCAAAAACTGGTCGCATCTAATATTATCTGCAGATATTGGGTGGTATTATTGATTCCGCACGGAAAGGCAAACTAAGCGGAAAGAAATATCGATCGATATGTAAAATGTAATTATTCATTCCTGCGTCATGCCACAATACTGTCTGTGTAGAGATGATACCAAAAAAAGGAAAAATACCGCAGCAACGGAATGAATAATTTCAAATTATGCTTCCGCACAAAAAACTTTCTTCCCCCAATCGCGGAACGGAATGAATAATTCGACCCGTTAAAAGCTATTACACCAAATATTAGATCGTGTATTTACCAGTTTTAATTTCAAAACTTCGTAATCCATAAGTGCCTGCATAAAATAAGATGTGATGTGAAGAAACGAGCATTTTTTTTTTTGTTTTTATAGTTTTAATATATTAAAATTTACATTTTTACAATAAAATATTTTTTTTGTTAGACTATAAGTCCGCTTTCACACTCTTCAATTCTGACTCGTCAAGACAAGTATTTTTGCATGAGAAGGTAAAAGAGAACAAAAGGGGTACAAAGTTGACGGTACAAGTCTATTTTCTTGTTTCCTTTTGTTTTTTTCTTTCATGCATGTTGATTTGCATTAAAAAGTACGAAAATTTAAATGAGGTGTGTAAATGAAATGGCAACTTTAAAAGAGAATTAAACAAAAGCTGGTAAAACAGGACTAAAAAATGTTTCTTTTAAATGACGCCAATTTCTTTTTTAAGTTCCTGTTAGTTTTCTTTTTATGGAGCTTCGAAAACAAAACAAAAAATGCACTGCATAAAATAAGCTGTGAGCCGCTGTTATAGATCGTTTCAATAGACTTAATCAAAATCAAACTTTGCCGTAAATAATTATGATCTAAAAATGTACCCCCTTAATGTTCGAATACTTCAGTTGTAACAAAAAAAATTAGTTCCGTTTTGTTTTATTACTGTATTATTAATGTTGTTGTATTGTCTTGTTGTTATCATTGTTATTATTGTGGTTGTCGTTGTTGTACTCATATATCATTTGAATTGTGTTTTAAGCTGATACGAGTGGAGTACTTAAATGTTGACATGGCATGAAATGCTAAAAACTTAAATTCATTTTTATATTATTCTGCTTTTACCGTTCTTTTTTTTATTTTTTTGCTTGGCTTGTATTGTATGAAAAAGACATAAAATTTGTTTCATATTATTCATGTTTTTTTTTTTGTTTTTTTTTGTTTATTTGTCAAACATAAATTCTTATAAACACACAGATTGTACAAGTAGTAGTGCAAATACTCGTACACACTTTTGCATTAATATACTAGATAGAATTAAATATTGTCGCACTCGTATTCAAATTAAAATGTAATAAAACTTTATTTGAAGAGTTTTTTTTTTTTTTTTTTTTTTTGTGCGAGAGAGTGAGTGAGTGTGAATGATGAAATGACAAAATGATAAATTGTATAAATTAAATTGCAATAATTTTAAGTGCTAAAATAAAAATCTTTTTTCATATTTCTCAGCAAATAAATAAAAGTGTTTTTTACAGCGAAGTGCGATAAGATTTTTTGTTAACTTGAAACAAGAACAATTTCAAGAAATATCTTGGTACTAAATAATATAAATACATACATACATACATATGAAACCCGGGGTTTACACATGCGAGTAACAGTTCGAAAAATTCAATACACTCACACTTTTTTACTAATACACTCACATTTTTCGCACTTGCAGAGCTACTCGCAGCTAAATTTGCATGCAAGTGAATTTTTGACACTCTCTGCCAGTAAACGTCAAATAAAAAAATAATGTTGCCATGTATATTTTCCAATGAATAGAAAGTGGATAATATAATATTTATAATTGAAATTTTAGTTTGTTTTATGAGTGATTGTAAACAAATAATGTTGATAAACAAAATGTTTTAATTTTGGAGAATAAATATCATTAAAATCATAATAATTATTGTTAATGAAAATTTTCCCTCATGAAAATTTTGTATGTGATCAACTCGGCAACTCTATTTTTCAATCAAAACAAAAATGGAAGTAAAATTAAATTTAAAAAATAAATTAAAATTAATTTATATCGTTCCCATCCTCTTCTGTGGGATATGAGTGATAAAGCATATAGGAGGAACGATTTGAAAAGTAAGGCCTTCGAAGCAATTGCAAATCAAATGGCAAGAAGTTTACGCTTTAACAACATTTTGAAAATGAATTCTCACTGTCCTGTGTAAACAGTAATGCTACTTGCAAATGATTCGAGTTTTTCGAATATGTTTTCGTATATAATGTGTACACAGCACTTGCATGCAAGTACTTGCATGTGTAAAGGCAGGGTAAGTAATGATAAATCTCTTGAAAGTGTGGCAGAATTGTTTTTTAATTCGATTAAAAAATTAAAATGTTAGCGAACGGAAAAAAATAGAAACAAATAAGTCATTATACCACTACTTTTAAGTAATGCAAATGGTAGGCAGTAGTAATAAGAGTATACATATGTATTAATAAGAGTATACGTGTATTACTCAGTAATTGCAAGTTAATACTAAGATTTTGCTGAAATTTTCTCATATGAGTCAATGAAAAAACGGAAAGCAAAAGCTATAAAAAAAATTACACGACCATATACACACACTAATTGGTATAAATTTACTACCCCAGTAGCAGTGGGAATATATTGCATAATTTTTAAGGTTAATTAGGATTTATTTAAATTTTCCTTTCCTTTTAACTCAGGGAACTGCTGCCGCACTGAAATATAAACCTTTTTCCTGTGCTCATTTACCAAGAATCCTTACAAAAATAGACAAATTATATAACGAAAAGCATTTTTAAGACTTTAAGTTATCAAAGTTTGCAGATATATAGAAGGGGAAACAAACAAACAAACAAACAAACGACGAACGCTGAAAATTGTAATAAAAACTAGAATTTTATGGCCATATTAATGATAAATATTTTAACATACGAGGGCGTTTCGGAAACTTCTTAGCCTAGCAAAGAAAGAGAATTGTTAGTTTTTCACAAACATTTTTATTTTTCAATATAATCTCCTGAAACTTTAATACACTTAATCCAACGCTTGTCTAGCAATTCTATCCCTTGATTAAAATAGTTTCCCTCAAGGCCTTCAAAATAGTGGTTTACAATTGTAATTGCATCTTCATTTGAGGTAAAACGCTTGCCAGCTGGAATTTTTTTAGATTTGGGAATAGGTAAAAGCCACTGGGGGCTAAATCAGAAGAATAAGGTGGTTGGTCGTTGATTTTAGCCATTTGAAAAACACTCTTGTGCGCTGGTGTGTTTTCTTGATGAACAATTATTTTTTGTGTTTTAAACCAGGACGTTATCCCCGAATTTTTACATTTAATTGATCCAAAATGTTACAATAGTAACATGCCTTCTTTGGGGCACTTCCTCCAGCTTCAGTCCATTGCTTGGATTGTACTATTGTATCTGGGGTATAGTGGTGGATCAACAGTTATGATAAAGAAAAGACAATATTTTCTAAGAACTACATACATGGATTATATTTAAATTTAAATAGAGTAAAATAAATGAAGTAAGGGTATATAAAATTAAATTAATAAAACAAGAGTTTACATTTAAACATTAAAAAAAAATTTATGAAAAATATTCCCTCAGTAATCTAAATCTTATAGCGTTACTAGTGATTTGCAAATCATTTGGAAGTTGATTCCAGAGACGCATGCTTAATATAAAGTAGCCGGGCGATCCGGCTACTCTCAGTTGAAATGTTTGGCCACATTCCATTAATTGCGGCAAAATATACTTAAATATACTTTGATATAAATATCATCATATATATATATACCAAAGTATTGGCATTTAGAAGCATGGTCACGATGACGAAATTTAATTAAATTTTTCCCTCTACACGATCTAGTAAACTGCAAACGTTCATAAAGATATTTTGGCTCCTTTGTCATTATTATTTTGGGAAGTAATATTAAGTTTTTAAATTGAAGATAGTTTGAAAATGATATATTGAATAAACGACAAGAGTGCTGCGGATATATGATCAAATATTTTTAAAGATAAAATGTAACGAATGATATTGTTGTATGTTACAGTCAGCTTTCTCATATCATTTGTGTTACAACCAGTAAAAATTTACAATGAGTATGATAAAAGTGTCGGCAGAAGATAAGTTTTTGCAAGTAATATCCTTACTTGCAGAGGTGTAAAGTGCTGTGTAGCCCATAAACTTCGCAACATGCCATATACTTTACCACAAACTTGTGTAAGTGATTCGACCAGGTTAAAGTTTTATTAAATATTACTCCTAAATTTTTTGCTGAATCTACAAAATCGATTCTAGAATCACCAAGAAATATATTTACCTCAAAATCTATATGAAAGGCTCTTTTACATATTAATATGCAAATGGATTTGTTAGGATTAAGTCGCAAACCGTTAGCCACTGCCCATGTAAAGATTTTCCCAAAATCATGATTTAATTCCAGTATTTTCATATTAGCTGACTCTTTAGGACTACTGAGATACAGCTGAACGTCATCAGCATACATTTGTATACTAGAATACGATAGTTGGTTAGGGAGATCGTTCACATATAAAGAGTATAACAGGGGTCCAAGGATGGATGAAGAAGTTGCCAGATCGAAAAGAAATTCAACATGTGTTCATAGCATAAATGGAAGTTTCCAAAACACTTAACTTTTGTCTGTTTATACCGCGCTTTCTGTTCTAGGCTAAGAAGTTTCCGAACCGCCCGCGTACATACTCAACTACTTGCTGTGGTATGTAGTTGTAGTTTTTTGCAAAACCTTTGCTTTTTTCAGAGTACAACAACACAAAATCTAATTTATTTTACGATATTTTAAAATGAAGACATAAAGATTGGCTTAGAAAGGGCAAACATAATGGAATTTAACTTATTTATTTGCCATTTACAATGAATCTAAAAAAGTACAGAAAAATGGGAGGATAAACTCAGCAAACTGTGGTCATTAAAAATCATTTAATAGCTCATTTGATTTCAACTTCTTTTTCTGTTGTAGTTATTTGGTATTTTTTGTATATTTATTATGTTTTACTTTTTTTTCAGCTTACTTGCGCACGAATTAGTTTATCTGTTACAAAGTGAATTTACTAAATTGTAGAAACTGTAGATATACTCGTACTCTGAATGGGGATAAATTGTAATCACGTATTTGAGATTTTGGTAGGCAGGAATGGAGAAAACTTGAACTTTAAGCAACTTTCAAAGTTATATACGATTGTAGTAATTATGTATATATGTGTTTCAATCATGTTTATGATGAATCCATTTATCATAATTTGTTGCTCTTTGAGAACAACATAATATAATTTTTCGGCATAAAACTGATCACCATAAACATTACCTAATTGCTATAATCATATATATGATGGCTATAATCATGTAAATGGCAACTTAATCATATTATGGTTGCAGACATCATATAAATAATTACAGTGAACATAATATTTTAAAAAATTGTTTAAAAATATTGAAATAGTTATGGTAAACATGTTCTACTATATTTTTTCTCTGCGTGTACAGTAGCTCATAGCTAATTTTATGCGTTGCATTTTTTTGTTTTCAAGGCTCCATAACAGGAACTTAAAAAATAAATTGGTGACAAACAAAAATAATTTATTGCTCCTTTTTTCACATCACAGCTTAGACTTGAAATTAAAACTGACAACAGATTTAAGGCGATTTGGCATTAATGCGACCAGTTTTTGGATAATACTTGCCGTCAATAGCGCTTTTTTAAATCGTGTTTGTTAGAATTTTTGTGTTTCCTTATGCTGATTTCTAAAATTGACCACAAAATATCGTTTACCAGCAGCTGACATACAGGTCCAAACAATGGGCTGTTGCCTTTAGGTTTTCTTTGTTGAGTTCTATATTTGGCTTCCTTCAAACATACAACATGCTATCTGAACAGAATATGCTAAACTTAGATTCATCGAAGAAGATGATTGAAATCCAAAATTCAGATTCCTTGCAAACATGTTCTTTAGCAAAATTTATCCTGAACTGTCGAGTTTATAAACGGTTTCTTGTGTGCAACTAATTAAAATCATCTTGGTGCAAGACACGACGAACAGTATCAACGGAACACTGTTTGCCTACGTCAGCTTCAACTACATCGATGAAATGCTCAATGGACTGTGGAGCTTTAATTTTAACCATTTCTACTATTTTTTGCTGTAAGTGGCCAGTTTGGAAATGGTTTAAATCAAATTCTCATTGTTACAAAATCGGTCTCACAATTCCAGAGAAAATATTGATAAAAAAGCTATCGGTACAGTAGAAATTAACTGCATAAAATATGCTGTGACGTAAAAAACGAATTTTTTTTTTGTTTTTTTAGTTTAAATATATGAAAATGTACATTTTTGCAATAAATTTGTTTGTGTTTGTTAGACTATAAAAATTTTTCTATTGATGAAAAACAAAAAAATGCACTGCATAAAATAAGCTGTAATCTCAATCTACATACATACTAACCATACAAGAATTTACTCATGTCAAAAGTAATACTTTTGCAAGTGTTTCTGACAGTAGTACATTATTTTACACAAACAAAATGCCTGTTGTTTCTGTATTGTGTTGTATTTGTTGCCGATTTGCACTCACCTTGTATATTTACACCATGTATACTAATATGTATTGTTTTAAAATATTTTTAAAATTTAATTCACTCATAATCATATAATTTTACCATATTTATAAACTTAAATATTATTGTTAAAGATTGTAACAGAAAAGCTTTCTGAGTCGATTTAACGTAGTCAGCTCGTCCGTCCGTCTGGTAGACTTCTTTTATGAGCAAAGTACAGGTTTTAAAGATAAGTATATCAATCAATTTTGGTTCATTAATATTTTTTTAGATCCACAGACTCAGCCTTTTAAAATTGGTGCAAATCAATTCTTTATTTCACCTGGCTCCCATATAAATGTCACTTGAAATATTACTTTTTCGGTTATAAGTTCTTGGTTGATAACTTCATGTAAATTTTATGTAAAAGTAAATCACAACTAAGATTTATTAATAGATCGCTACAGAACAACTCATAGCTCCCATATAAGGCCCAAAAATAAGTTGCATATATGGAAGACTCGTGTCACCTTATTTTATAATGTTCGACCCATAATTAGTCATTGCTGCCATATAAGACCAACTTCCGAAAATCACTTTAACATAAATAAATGTACTACAAGTATCTATTGATATCAAGATAAAATTTAACACAAATAGGCTAATAATAGTTCATAGCTCCCTTATCCCTTTCAAACCTGATGCAAAACTACCAGGAATTTTTTTATAATTTTCGACAGCGAATGAAAATATAATCAATGATTAGATTTTTTCATTTTGATATCCTTTTAGGATTTTCAGGACATGCATACTTGATGCATCTCGGTCGATTTTTATTAATACTTTTACTTAAACACATTTTTATTGCATGAAACGTATTCAATTAGTTTGAAATGTTAAAATTTATCATTTTTTTAGTTTTTCATTCAATTAAATTAGTTTGTAATTAAAGACACTTACCTACTTCCACGGCTAATTTTGCTAAAACTGAAATGTGACTGAAGAATTTCACAAAAACTCAAGTAACGACAAATCAAACCGAAGAGAAATGTGAGAAGCAAATTTAAAAATAATCAGCACAATTGATGCATGCCAGTCTATTTCGAATTGGGTTAACAAAAGTAAAAATATTGAAATCGAAACCCATCCGCACAATCGATGCGTCACGATCTGAAAGGGTTATAGCGCTCACTTTTGGAAAAATATTTTTGCTCATTAACTCGGTGTAGGGTATTATATGGTCGGTCTCAGTCGACGTTTACTTTCTGCTAGTTAAAAATATATAAAATTGACTGTTTTCATAGTCTTCACAGCACAATATTTTTTTAAATATTTTCTTTTGATTTTCAAGCAGACCCAATCAATAAATGTTTGCATATATAATAAAAATTAGAATTTATAAAAAATTTAACCGTGCTAAATAAAGTTCTTTGCAACAAAATTTTATTCATAATACACATTTAAAACAATGTTTTTTCTTCTTTATACATATTTTTCCACACTAAAAAATATATTTTTTTATTTTTTTATATTTTCTACAAAAAATTGTTAATAAATTCAATGAAACTATTTTTATATTTTATTTTTTAAAACAAGTATTTTATGGTAGAGTAGTAGTTGCTACACATATGCTAACCAACACATATGTTAATTGTTGTTAAATTTAATTTTTATGTAGCCACAACATATAAACAAAATATAAATATAAATCTTTTTTATGGCATTTCCTTTTTTTTTGGCATTTCAAGGGTCTTTTATTTTTGGAGAAAACTTTTAAAAAAAAAACTACACAATCACACACACTTGCACTTATTGTTAAAATAATTAAGTCAACATGTTGCAAATCATAAATTTAATTAAGCATTTCAAATGTACAAAAAATATAAATATAAATATAAAAAAAAATAAAATTGTATAAATATGAAACAAAACAAAAGAAAAGAAAAACCCAAAATATGTAAAAGAGAAAAAAGTTGCGGAAAATTTTTTTTAATATACCGCATCAGTTTTTTATGAAAACGTATACGCATTATTAACTATAAACCGCATACATAGAAGCTCGTACATGTGTTGGTTTGTTGATATTCATCGTACGCTCCGTTACGCCTGTATATGAACAAACAGTTTTTTTCACACAAATCAACATAGAAACAAACATACATACTTGTATGTGTATGTACGAGTATGTACATAAATGTGTATTATACGCATACACCACTAAAAGTTAAAAGTTCTATTGCTCTTTCCATTTTATGTTTGTGCTTCCATTTATTTTATTTCATTCCTCCTTAAAAATTTCCCATATTTTTATAGTCTTTGTAGAGAATTTTGGGTATTTGCTTGAGTTTGTTGGTATGTACATATGTGTAACATATTAAATAATTTATACATTTGAACATTTTACCTTTACATTTTATTGTGCTTTTGTGTGAAGCTCAAACAAAATTTACATATACCAAGACATAAAACTGCAACACAGTTATTGGTCTCTTTACGTTGGGACACATCTCGTTTCTCAAAGGAGTCGCTGCCTTAACCCTCGAAGTGGCACATGGTTCTGGCCAGACATATTTCATTTTCATGCTTCAATTTAGCATACTTCTATTTTAGGTACATGGCTGTAATTTCAGGTAATCTCCAAAAATATTGTTGGCTTTCCATGTATAAATTAATAATTGAAAAAAAGTCCTTGGAACAGGACAAAAAAACCAAATAAAAAATCTTCACCTTACTTTTGGTACATGGTTCTGGCCAGACCCCTATGCATTTTGTATGAACGAATGCAAAACAAAGACAGTAAAGAGAGCAAAGCACATGGCACGAGTTGGAAATTTGTATTTACTTTATTCTTTTATGCTTCTTTCTTTCTTCTGATTTTGTTTGTGAGTTAGTTATTCATTGAACGTTGAACAGTGAATAAGTAATCTAGTTTTTGTGCGGTAATTTTGAACTTGTGAATAATTTTACGCAGGAAGATTTGTTGCGTTGTTAGTATATTATGGCTGATAAACTGGAATTTTTTTATAATACACGCTTGCGTAGCGCGAATTTGCAACCCCAATTGGCAGAGGCATTAGTGCGTGATTTTCAAAGTCAGGTAGAAGCTGATGAAAATTATGATGTTTTTGAAAACGATGGTGACGACACTGCTGATTATGTGCCAGAAGATGATGCATCAGACATAGAAAATGATTTGGAAATTGAACCTAACGAACTTTATGATAGTGATGAAGACGTAGATGAAGAAGAAGAAAGTGGAAATGATGCTGAAGCAGCAAATGAAGTCGACTCAGGCTGTTTTTATGGTAAAGACGGTACTAAATGGAACGAAACTGAACCCCCTGCATCCCGTTTGCGCCAGCATAATATCATGCGTTTTCAATCTGGAACAAAAACAAGGCTCATTAATCCAGTTGAGGTATTCAAGCTATTTTTCTCAACCAATATTACGTTCGTCATCATTAGTGAAACAAATCGGCATGGGCGAGAATCAATTAGAAAATGGAATGAAGAACATCCAGAGTCTAACCAAAGAAAATGGATTGATTTGACAAGCTCTGAGCTAGATGCATTCATTGGGATTTTGTTGGCTTCTGGTCTCAGCCATAATAATATGCAAGACTCCAGTATATTGTGGCGTTCTGATTCGCTGCCCATATTCCGTGCGGCTATGTCGCACAAACTCTGTCCAGATATATTCGTTTCGATAATAGTCGTACGCGGGCATTCCGACAGCAAACAGATAAAGCAGCTCCTATCCGGGACATTTGGAATTTTCTCAATGAAAATCTGCAAAATTATTATGAACCTTATGAAAATATCACCATCGATGAGCAGTTGTTTCCGTATCGTGGGCGCACAAAGTTCACCCAATATATCCCTTCAAAACCTGCAAGGTATGGGATCAAAGTTTGGTGGGCATGCGATGCTAAGACTAAATTTCCATTGAAAGGAAAACTATACACTGGAAAGGAAGGAGACAATCGGGAGATAAATCAAGGTGAAAACGTTCTAATGTATTTCGCAAATTGTTACGTAAACAGCGGCAGAACAATTATTTCTGATAATTTTTTCACCTCATTGAACGGCGCTAAACGACTTGCTGCTATGGGACTGGCATTTGTTGGCACCATTCGAGCAAACAAAAGATGTCTTCCTAAGGAAGTAATGAAGAGCACCAGACGACCAATTCTTTCAAGTGTGTTTGGTTTTCATGAAAATCTTGTTGCACTTTGCAGCTACGTGCCCAAAAAAAATAAGGCAGTCAATTTAATTTCAACCGTGCATTACACGAAACATGTTGAAGGCGTAGCCATGAAACCGGAAGCAATTTTATTTTATAATTCAACTAAAGCCGGAGTCGATACGATGGATCAAATGCTAACTCATTACACAACAAAACGGTCAACCAGACGCTGGACATACGCGTTTTTCTGCAACATGATTGATGTGATGGCATTGGCAAGTTACATTATATGTAAGCTAAATGATGAAAATACAAGAAAAGAAAGAAGACGCATATTTTTATATAAACTTGCAAAGCAATTGGTACTGGCCAACGTTGAAAATCGCATCAATAATCCGCACATTGTGGCTCAACCAACAACTCGTATAGCATTTGAAGCGTTCTTTGGGAGACCTCTCAATATACCAAACCTTAATGTGGCTTTACGCAGTGGTCCAGACACATTATCTGCCAAAAAAGATTGCAGAATTTGCCTGCAGCAAGGTGACAAACTACGCCGTAAGACACGTTTTTTTTGCTGCAAATGCAACAATCCTGTTTGTCAGCAACATTCAAAAGTAGATTATTTATGTTTTTGTTGCCTTCCGCAAAATTCTGAATAAAAAAATCAATGTTTTTTCATATTAATTTTCTATTTTCTCATAAACATTTATTACTTTACCCATAATAAAGAGAAATATATATAGAACAAAAAAATTGTTGCCCTTTTCATTTCAAAGATTTTTTCAGGTCTATTTTTTCTTCCTCAGGTAGCTAATAACATAGTAAAAAGAAATAGAAACACAAAATATAACAAATATTTTCCTATCTTAGTAAAAAATTTAACGGCAAACAGCCCTTATTTCCATACAAATGCATGTAAATGTATAGGGGTCTGGCCAGACACATGTGCCAGAACTAAGGGCTCAAAATATGTGCCTGACGAAGGGTTAAAAAAATGGTGTAATAGGTTGAAATATATTGTGTAAAATGTTAACACACATTCATCTGAGTAGAGCCTTTATTATAAGCCGTAATTGTCAAAAAGACATG
The DNA here is from genome assembly GCA_950370525.1 of Bellardia bayeri. Lineage (NCBI taxonomy): Eukaryota > Metazoa > Arthropoda > Insecta > Diptera > Calliphoridae > Bellardia > Bellardia bayeri. Next base: position 77,206,114 of record OX493267.1, read on the forward strand.
AACATTTGTATATCTGGTTCTGCAAGTGAATAATAGGGAGGCGCTTAATAAAATGAAGAAGTTCTTAAAAAAGTTTGTATTTCTAGGAAATTTGCTTTCTTGGCTTTGTTTAAAAAAAAAGATGGCTTAATTTCTTATGTGCTAGAGAAAAAAAAAACTTTAAAGTTTTATTCAGAAATGCAGCTATTTCAAACAATGCTTTATTTTATAGTGTAGCGTAGCGTATGCTTAATATAATCATACAAACACATGTTCGTTTAAACCAATGACTAAGGTACGCTACAGAATCATAGGTTTTTGCTTTTACTGCGAAAATGGAATTGATGTTTATCTTACGAATATTGTATAATTAAAGAACTTGAAATATTCTTTAAATTCTTTGTCCTTTAATCATTTACCATCCTTATATTGTTGATTCAGGTGACAAAATTTGTACATCGGCCTTTAACAACAGCAAGGAAACAGAAAACAGAGTGAAACATTAACCTTTTTTATTTATTTGTTAATTTTTGCGCCCTCTTACACACTAACACACACAATCGGCAAAGCAATTGAAGAGAATAACCTCTAAAACACATCCAAAATTATGCATTAATTTAATGTTTTTTTTTTACTCTTACATATTTACATGAATCGTAATTTTTGCATTTATAGAAATAATCTTTATGTCAGGGGTTCTTAAAAGTTCCTTATGGCAAACGCCAATACATTAAAAAACTAATTTTATATATTTTTTCTGTAAAAACCAAAACATACAAAGAAAAAAGAAAAAATACATAATTTTTTTTAAATAGTACCATAACTACTTTAAACAAAAACAAAATCTACACTGATTACACAGCCCGACAAAATAGAAACCTTTTTAAGTGCCTTAGATTTCTTAGTCAGTTTGTATAAATCTACTATTAAGCTTCAATGCCTATAAATCAGCTTTAGTTTTCTAGATATTCATTTTTAAGAAAACTAAGTAGTTACTCGATAGTAACGTAACTAATAAACAGTTCACTCTACTCAGTAAAAATAATCGGCTACAATATTTTCTTTATGCTGCATTAACATTATTTTGATTTCGGGAATATCTCTCAACTTTGGATGGAAAATTTTGTTTATACTTTTTTTTTATTTTTCAAAAATTCATAAAAAAAATAGAGAAGACAACAAATTTTCCAATATTTTCCTTCAGGCATATAGGAAAATATGTTACGCATATGGCAAGCCATATCTTGTTAATATCCATTCACAACTGTGGGTTTTATTCGAAATAAAGCAACTCTATATGACAGCACATACAGAGAAAAGACATAGTTGCACATGTTTACCAAACAATGTCAACATTTTTACAAGTTTTTCAACAATATTATGGTCACTGTAAGTATTTTTATGATTGCGGTAACCATAATATGGTTAAGTTACGATTTAGATGATTATTGCAAGCATATATACGATTGTAGTAACTATGTATATATTTGTTGCAATCATGTTTATAATGAGTCCATTTATAATAATTTGTTGCTCTTTGATTATGTCATAGAACAACTTAATATGGTATAATTTTTCGGCATAAAACCATAATCACCATAAACATTACATAATTTGTAAAATCATATATATGATTGCTATAATCATGTAAATGATAAACTTAACCATATTATGGTTGCAGAAATTATATAAATAATTATAGTGACCATAATATTAAAAAAAATGTTTAAACATATTGAAATAGTTGTGGTAAACATGCACAACTATATTTTTCTCTGTGTGCATGTGGTCCTTTTGATTGATTGTCTTTAAATTTTTATTAAACAACAAGCAAAAACCACGATGTAGTTTCATAATAAAATCAAAACTATTGCGTCCATATTAACAAAAAAAATATTGCATTTTATGCAGGACATATCTGCCTATACGTCTATAGAAAAATATTGGAACTTTTGTTATCTCTTTTTTTATGAATTTTTTAAAAATAAATTCGACTATATCTCCAAAAAGTGGTTTCGCTGTTTTGAGTAAATATTTGTCAAGTGTGACCGTACATTAAGTGCTTTTACAAGAACAATATAATAATAGGGGTAGAAATAAAAGGTAACAGCGATACCCAACTGTAAAGTCTTAGTCAGGCTTTTGATAATGATAAATATTGTTACAAGATTTGAATTTAGAAAATGAAGCTCTGAACAATATTGGGCTATTGTTAAAAAAGAGTGGTGCTGTAGTTCTTGTCAATAAAAAAAATTTAGAGGTGAAGCTGGTGGATCGAAATGTTCATGCGTATTATTAAATATTAATAAATGTGTATCATTTATGGTTGAAAAGTATTCAATCGCTCGCATTTTTAGTTACATGAACATTATAGCATATGTAAACAATGCTTTAAAACTATAAATTTTAACTACCTCGAACACTTCATGCTATCAATTAAATGAAAATAAATTTATTTTAATTTTCATTTATTATGCCGCTTTTTAACCTTAAGCTAAATGAACATTCTCTTTTGTAAACTTCCAACTGTTGTAGTGTAACTTTAATGAATATTTACTGTTTGTGCTGCAGGCCTCATTTAATATACCTGTGTTTAGTATTATTACAAAAAATATATTAAAACATTATAATTCAAATAATGCAGGTATTTATTAATGTTTATATAGAGGTGTTGAAAAATCAATTAGACCCTGCTGGGAGAATAAATAAAAATGTTAAATTTGTTGGTATTTCTTTAGTCAGGCTCAAGTTCATTAAATTTAATTTTCATTAAATTATTTTTACTGAAGGTAGGAATTGTTTTACAACTTGAAAAAAAAATTTATTTGATAATTTTTCTTGGCTGGGATTCGATCCTGGGTTGAATTTACATGTTTCGAGAACAACCACATTCTCTCATCAGAATTCTTTGCGTTCTAATCCTCTGCACCACTGCGGTGCCCGCTAGCCAACAGACAAACACCAATTCTTTAACCAGTGTTACCTGGTGGTTCGAAATTTGCTGTAATCAATTTCTATTCATCTGTTGCCTCCCCTTTCTTCAGTTCGTATTCATGTCAAGATTTTTTATCTTGTAAACTTGAATACATTTGTTTATTATGTTTTTTGTCCACAAATGTTATTATAATAACATTCATTCATTTTTTAAATATGAAATATATGTATGTACATACAGTGATTAGCTGTAATTATTTTATGCAGTGCATATTTTCTTTTCAAAGCTGCATAAAATAACTCATTTAAAAGTGAAAATGTTATAGCCTAGCAAACAAAAATAATTTATTGCAAAAATTCAAAAACTTTAAATTAAAACTGACAAATAACATGATTTACATGACATGGTGTGATAGCCTTTATTATCCATAACAGATTTAAGGCGATTTGGCATATATGCGACCAGTTTTTTTGGGTAATACTCGGCGAAACGAAATACGTGTTCAACCCAAGAAGCATTGTTTGCCCAGATCAGCTTCAACTTCGGAGGACAGTTGTGAAGATGTTAGCCTTGGATTTGATCCTATTTTTCTTAAAATATGTCACTTATAATGCTCATTGAAAATTTTATTTGCCTTTGTTATAGACCCGATTTTCATAAATAAAGCGTTCAATGATTTTTCGAACTGTGGAAACTTAAATTTTAACTCCTTGTGCTATTTTTTGCTGTGAGTGGCCATTTTGTAAATTGTTTAAAATTCGTTGTTCTATCGTTGTACGCAGACTCATTTGAACTATTTTAACCTTCGGCGTAACAGACACTAACAAATATAAAACAAAAAGTCATTTGCAAATTAATCCTATGCCAAAAAACTGCATTTAATATTCAGTTAATAATAATTTAATGCCATGACTTCTGTGAATATAAATATTATGTATGTTAAACGATATACATAAATATATACTTTATGAAGGAAATACAGAGAGGGTATTATATAGGAGTTTTGACTAATTATGGACCGATCATCATAAAAATTGTAATAATAATATTTGTGCTCAATATTATTTGGATACCAACATTTTTAAGAGAGTTATGCTCTTTAAAGTAATTTTCTGAAGTGGGCCTTATATGGGACCAACGACTTATTATAAACTGATCATCATAAAATTGTACCATATTATTTGTATATATCGGAAACATATTTGTGTTCAATATTATTTGGATACCAACATTTTTAAGTGGACCTTATATAGGAACTATGATAAATTATGGACCAATCTGCACCAAAATTGTAGGCTTCACTTACCACTCATTTGTGGTGAAATTTGTTTGGATACTTGCACAATTTAAACATTTATGATCGTTAAACCCATATTTCGGAATGAAAGGTAAAATAATGGACCGATTTCCATCAGTTTCAATCCCATCCGCCCTTGGGCCGAAAAATTTCACGTACCAAATCTTATTGAAATATCTTCAAATTTGCGACCTGTACTCTGCGCAGAAGCTTTACATGGACAGCCAGCCAGACGGACGCACGGACATCGTTAAATCGATTCAGGAAGTGATTATAAGTCGATCGGAATACTTTAAAATGGGTGTTGGACTAATATTTGTGGGCGTTATAAACATCACCACTAATTCAATATACCCTCCCCACTATGATGGTGTAGGGTATAATTTTTATATTAATAAAAAAACTTACACTCATGACTAAAAAAGAAAAATAGTTTTAAAAGTTTTACGAAACAGTATTTAGAAAATAGTGGGTCATGAAAATGGTGTCTGGTGTACACCACGTCAATGGAATTGTAAGAACAAAACCACGTCAGTCACAGAGGATTATATTGACACTTGACATTACAAAATCGGACTCACAATTCAACAGAATATATTGATAGAAATAGAAAAAATTAAAAACTAACAACGCTGCATTGAGCTATTGGTACCTACAGTAGAAATTGACTACATAAAATAAGCTGTGACGAGAAAAACGGAATTTTTTTTGTTTTTTTAGTTTTAGTATAGTATTAAAATGTACATACATACATACATATTTGCAATAAATTAAAATATTTCATTTGGTAGACTATAACTTTTTTGCTTTTAAATGACACCAACTTCTTTCTTAGGTTTCTGATAGTTTACTTTTTATGGAGCTTTGAAAACAAAACAATGTTGCATTTATCTTCTATTTGAAATTTAAATATCTGGGAGCTACAAAAAAATTAAGTTCAAACTGCATACGGACACGGTTATAATAACCTGTTTATCTATAAGGACCCAAAATACATGCACCTCTTTAAAAAAAATCAACACCCAATAAATCCTCAATAAGTCTAAATTTTTCAATAGAATTCGCAAAAATAATAATTGTTGATTTAAACACAATAAGTTTGTATAAGAACAAGTTTAAACTGTGTTAATAAGTTTTATGCAATTATACACACATTGTTTTTAAATTCAATTGGAAAAATACTCAATTAAACTGAAAATACATACATATGCATGTGTTTTACAAATTAATACCATTGTAGCGAGTTCTCGTGCAAGACATTTGTTTTTTTTTTTTTTTCTTTTTTGTTAAAACAAAGCATTTCCTTTGCCACCAGTTGCTTTTAAAATGATAATAATGTTGTTGTTTCGTTTCCTTTTTAATCTCTTTCCTGCAGCCAGAGTATTTTGTTTTTCCTTTTTCATGTATGTCTGAATGTTTCAGCATGAGTACTCGTATTTTGTGAAAACATACAAATTAATTGAACTTTGAGCAAGAGTTTTTTTTGAATGAATTTAAGTATTATGAGCATTTTTTTATGGTTTTAAAAGCATTTTCCCTAAGATAGTTTTAGTTGCTGGAGTTAGCTTCTGTTATTAAATGAGAGACTCAGTGCTGCAGTAGCAGTAAAAGTAGTAGTTGGGCGTTATTTTAAATGACATATGTATGTACAAATGTTTGTTTGAATTGCTGTGTTTTGGGTTGTGTTCTTCTGTTTCGGTGCTAACGAGTATGAAGTCGTTAAATAAATGACAGTCAATTTTTTTTTTGCTCAATCTTGTGTAGTGCTATTTTCATTGAAATCATTGTTGCCAGCAGAGTTTTCAATTTGGTGGGTTTCGCACCATTTTTGGTCCTTTTTTATTTTTTTGTGCGGAAAATTCCTTAGTTGGTTCGTGGTGGGTTTTTTTTTTTTGTTAATTTCGGTGAGTTTTTTAATTTTTTCGAAAATGTGATGAAATCTTTATTTTTATTAATTAATAATTTTTAATTTAATTTTTAAATCTATATGATAAACAAGAACCCCATTAAATGTATTTTGAATACGAATGTATGATAAGTAAATACATGCTAAATTCGTCACATGAAGGTTATTGCTAAAGGTGAAAATCTTTGTTTGAAAATAAAATTAACATTTTACATATGGAAATAAAAATTCTTGTATAGCCTGATGGTTTAGTCTACTGAACTGTAAACCAACAACCAGGGTTAGAGTCCCAGTTGAGCCCTAACAATTTTATTTCATTGAAAAAATTCAAATGGAAAAAAAATAATAAAAAAAAGTACCAAATATTTACTGAAATTAGTTCGTTTATTTAAAAAAAAAGGTTTTCACTATAAATCGTTAATCTCTTTTTAAAAAGTTGTATATAGAATTTATGACAGTTATAACTGTACGTGAGTGGCCGGGTTAATACAAAAATATTATATTTTTTATGTAAAATTAATTCAATAAACATATCAAATAAAAAAGAAATTCTAAATTTGAAGCGTTTTTTTTAAATGGCGCTTTTTTCTGCATTTTGATGCGTGTTGAAATTTTGAGGTTGACAACACTGGTTGCTGGTGTTGTTAAATACACTTGTTGTTAGTGTATTGTGTTCTACAAGGTTTGACATCAATAATAACAGAGTAAAGTTGTGCTATTTTTGTCACAATTCCCAGCTAAAAAGTACACTGATACTCGAAATTCTTATTTAAAACAATTGGAAATGTTATCATAATAGCTGTATGTTATTTACTACAAAGTTCTGTAGAATTTAAGTCCATTCTTGAAAAAAAAATAAGAAAATTGCTTAAAAATTTTGAGCAACAAAATGTAATTTTTTAAAATTTTTTTTAATAAAATGTTTAAATTTTATTTAACATTCAATCTTTGCTAAATATTTATTCGTATACGAGTATAGCAGTTTATTTGCCACCTTCCTTTCCCTATCATTTTCACCATACAATTTCTTCATTTTATATTTTTATGTTTATTTGTTTCTGTTTGTACTTCTTTTTTTTTTTTTTTTTTTTGTATTCGTAATTGTTTTTGTGAAACAGTTGTTGTCGCTGAATGCAAAAATAACTGTTAAATATGTTTTTACAGCTGTCAATATTGATGTCACTGTGTGGTGGCTGGCTTTTGTTTATGTGTTTATTTGTTTGCATGTATTCGCTTTTTACGATATTAACAAGCAATAACCATTAAACATTATTTTTTATATTTATTTATTAATTTTTCATGCTCTGCCAAGAGAATTTTATTACATTTTGTTGTGTGCTGTGTTGTAAATACAAGTTTAATGGCAACCATATAGAAATTTATGTAGAGAATTTGAATTTCTATAGTTTTCAAGGTAAATAAGTAGAGCAACTGGTGTCACCAGTGCAGCTGCTATTGGTTTTAGAAAAATTTAAAATAATTAACAGGTCCTTTGTTAATAAAAACAAAGAATTATATTTGACCACCTGGGGATAGCGTTTTTATATTGCATCTGTGGTAATTTGTATGACAAAAGTTTAAAAGTTCTTGTCTATAAAAAAGAAAATACATAGTAAAACATATAAGCAATTTATATTACTTATATCCCAGACATTTATGAACCAATTGTACTTATTTTAAATAACAAAATGTTCAAACGTATATCTAATATATTGCTGCAAAATATGGATTCATAAGATACCTGGGGTCTTCGGATTGCTGATTTCAACCAACATACGGACATTGTTATTTTAACATTTACAAGTATGAAGTATATCATATTTCTTTAATAAAATTCAAACCCAATATATAATCAATGAAATCTAGAGTTTACAAAAAAAAACCCGACATATTTAGAATATATCTATGACCTTAAAAGGCAGTAGGTTGCTTTACCCTTTTACCTTCAACAATTAAAGTTATTACACAGAATCCACACAATAAAATTTTTACATCGATTTAACTTTAGAAAAATTTAGGTCATTTAATTAAGAATATTTTTTCAGGCAAAGAAATATTTCTTGTTTTAAAACTTGAAAATATATCTTCCGAAAATCTTATTCTTTTAATTTTCTTATTCAGAAGAATATAGTTTATAAAAGTATAAAAATAAACTATGAGGGTACTGTAGCTTAATTGATTAGGTGGGTTCGATTCGCAGCTAATACCACTCAAACAACAGCAATTTCTGATAATTATTAGTATAAATCAAATAAAGTTTTGATCAATGCGCCCACTCACCACCAGAGGCGCTGCAATATTGTACTACTAATAAATATAACGCACAATTACAGTGTTGTCATATGAAAAGCTTTTCTCTACTTTCACCACCTTCTCCTACCTATTCCTTTCCAAAGAAATTAACACAATTAATTAATTAATACATAGGCATATTAATTTCCTGAGTCTTACTTATCTTAAAAAAAATAAAAAAAAACACCTTTCTACAACATTTATTAACTTGTTATGGTTCAAAGTATAAAATATACCAAGGCAGATGTGTAATATATATAATGTAATCCTCTTATTACTGAACTGCTTCTAAGTAATGTAGGCAATGTGCAGTAGTCATTGACAATCTTAATAATCACTAAAGACATGGTATTATCAAGTTTTTGCTACACAAAAATGTGTAGTCTACTTTTGGGATAAATTAAATTTTTGCAGCTTGATCATAACAACATTCATAAGTTTTGTTTTAAATTTTAAAAGGTCTATAATAGATTTTATTTTAAACTATACAAAATGTTATATATAAACCAAAAGTACTCAAAATTTCTTATGTTTTATTAAATCGAAATAATAAATAACTAAAAACTAAAAATATGTGTAATAAAAACTGTCAGATTATAACTCTAACCTTACTAAACTACTTCAGAGTAATGCATATGATAGCCAGCAGTCACATTCAATCTTTTTAAACACTAAGTTTTTGCTTCAAAGCAAATTATATTCAAAACACCTTCTGCTTTAAAAACCCCACAAAAATATGTAGCCTACTTTTGGGTAAAATTTAATTTTTTAACACACTCGTAAATATATTCATAAATTTTGTTTTTAAATCACAAGTGGACCATAAAATACATAGATTTTATATACAGCTATTTAAAAAATCCCACAAAGACCTATTATTTATGTCTTTGTTATAAAAACCCCTAAAAGTAGGCCTTATGCCTTATTTTTATAACATTGTAAACAATAATTCATGTAAATATAAAACTATAAAATTTTTAAATCTTTAAATTGTTTATAAATTTTATGTATTTTTGTCAATATGTTTTTTAAGAAACATATGAAAGGGATTTGTAAGATATTAAATTAAATTCAGCATGAAGAAAAATATATGACTTTTCACTTGAAATATTATTTTATTATACCCTACGCTACAGTAGTGAGGAGGGTATATTGGATTTGTGCTGATGTTTTAACACCCATAATACCTTAAAGTATATTGATGTCGATTTAACGATGTCCGTCCGTCTGGCTGGCTGTCTGTCCATGTAAAGCTTGTGCGCAGAGTACAGGTTGCCATTTTTATGATATTTGAATAAAGTTTGGAACGTGATATTTTTTCGGCCCAAGGACGGATGGATTGGTCCATTATTTCATCTGGGCCCCATACTAATGTCCTCCCGAAATAGTAGTTTATCCATCATAAATGTCTGAATTATGAAAGTATCCAAACAAATGTCACCAGAAATGAGTAAAAAATGAAACAAAATCACATCTACAAATTTTGTGAAGATCGGTCTATAATTAGTCGTAGCTCCCATATAAGGCCCACTTCCGAAAATCACTTTAAAGGGCATAAATCTTTAAAAAATGTTGGTAGCCGAACTACATTAAACAAAAATAAGTTTCATGTGTACAGAAATGATGTCACCTAATTTTATAATGGCCGATCCATAATTATGTCTCTATAATATAATATGTACCATTTAGCGCCCATTTCTGAAAAACTGCTTTATTTAGGTTATTATATGATCGGGCTTGACCGACTATACTTTTTTACTTGTTTTTTTTTAAGAAAATAAACAAAAACAATTCTATTGTTGACAAAATATTGCTACTAAATACCTAGAATATTCTATAACTAAAACTTAGTTATTTGATTGTCATATACTGCTACAAAACAAGTTAACAATATTTATACCCTACACCACAATAGTGGGGAAGGTATATTGGATTTGTGCAGATGTTTGTAACGTCCATAATTATTAGACCAACACCACCTTAAAGTATACTGATCGAGTTGGTATCACCGCCCAAGTCGATTTAACGATGTCCGACCGTCAATCTGGCTGGTTGTCCATGTAAATTTTTAAGCCAAATACAGGTCGCAATTTTGAAGATATTTCGATAAAATTTGGTTCATGATGTTATTTTTTTTGGCCCAAAAACGGGATTGAAATTGTACAAATGGAGCACATAGGGGTTTATCGGTCATAAATGTTTAATGTATGCACATATCTAAACAAATAAGTCTAAACACATATAAAAATTGTGTGCAGTTTGTTGCATAATTGACCATAACTCCCATATAAGGCCCACTGTCGAAACTCTTTTTAAAGAGCATAACTCTCTTACAAATGTTGGTATCCAAATAGAATTCAACACAAATGACACCTTATTTTATAACAGTCGGTCCATAATTAGTCAAAAGTGACCTAATTGCTTGAAAAAAGAAATTATAGGATTTTAGCAAATATTAAAGCAAATTTGTTGACGCCAGAGCTGTTGCGTTTAATTTCAAAATCATCACTGAATTCAATAAAGCTACATTTTGCATTTCCAATTTTGCAAGAGTTTATGCATTAAAATCTCAAACTAGTTCTACTGATCCATTAATATGGTAACTATTATTTATATTTGAACTGCCACTTATGGTCTTCTATAAATATGCAACCCAAGAGCATTTGATATTTTAAATCAATAACAATTTAAATCACATTAAATAAAATTTAGCTAAACTATTAAAACTTGCACATATTATTATTAACTTATTGCTTTATGTATCTAAATCATAGAAATTTTCATTAAAAATTATAATAATAAATTAATTTTTTTTTTCAATTAGAAATTTTTAACACATTTATTTTATTATTTTTTTAACAAACAGTTATACAACTTTTTAAGTTAATAAATTAAATTTTAAACACATTTCATTTAAAACTGCACAGATTTTAACATAAATCAAATTGCACTAACAAAAAATCAGTGAACTGACATTAAATTTGTTTTAATTTGACTAATTCTAACAAATTTGTCATAAAACTTGCATAGAGAAATAAACAAAAAACCAATTAAATAATAATTGATTTGAAATATTCTTTTATTTGGTCATATAGTAAAGCGGAAAAGTTAATGAATTACATTATAAAAGAAAACCTGCATAAAATGCAAGAAGTAATTAAAATTATAAAAATAATTTTCAAAATTTTATTCTGTACATGAATGGTAACGAAATTATAAACTACTAGTTGAGTCCGAACAGAATTTGTTATAATAATTAGTAGTATAGAATTAAAACACTCTGTACATTATTCGCAAAGTGTAACACTGTGTCAGACAACAAAAATTCTTTTGAGAAAAACTTTACCAAAATTTTCCATTTTATTAATTATTTTGTTTTCAAATCAGACCATAGTTAGTAACTTTGTAAACCTTTTAGTTTTTTCAGCAATTTGTTTTTTCGCTATTCTTTTAAAAAAAATTTATCAAATGAAATGTTCATATTTGAGGAATGGGCTATTGAAAGGAGTTACAAAAGTGTTACTGTAGTTCTTGGCAATAAAAAATATTTGTAATTTTGTATATGCATATATACAGAGTACAAAAAGAAAACCCCAGATTGAATTAATCCTAAAATTTTAATTTAAAAAATCAATTTTTTAGGACTTTGAACATTTAATAAAGATTCAGTTTGTGTTTCTATTTGAAAATAAATTTCCATACATCTACGAGTATGTTGCAAAAAAAAATTGATTAGTTACTTTAGAAGAATATTTTGGATTTAGATGACGTATACTTAATGCAGTTAACGCAGTTATTTCAAAGTCGATTCAAAAAATTCTTAAAAAAATAAAAGAAAATTAGTAAAAGTGCTAAGGGTACGGTAGCTCCTATTTTTAGCACAAATTTATTTGACGATGTTTTGTTTTACTAGTGTCCTGTAAGAGCAAACAGCATCAAATAATATAAACTCAAACTTTTATTGTTATTTGTCCTTAGTGGTTGTCTTTTTCATCAAATATTTTCCATGTGAGAGCGTACCTCAACAATACATCGGTACAAATAATTACAGTGGTACCATAAATTCACATACATATGTATATGCATATATATATACATATATATATAAAAATTAAATTAAACAAATTTTTAAATTTGTATTTGCATCTAATCTTAGTTGTTATTTTTAGATGATTGAACTAAGAACTGAAAGTTTTACATTGATTTTTCAAGGTGTGTCACGTTCGCTATTGTAAATGTAATAATTTTTCCAGAACAATTAGTTTTACTACTTGTTTATTTATTTACTTAAAAATAAATAATTTTGTTAATTCTAATTGTCAATTAAAATATCGTTCATATTGTTTTCCCATATGAACGATATTTTAAATTTTGTATTGAAAACATTATGGAATTTTATTTCAACAAGAAAATAATAAAATCAATAGCATGGCGTAACTATGCAAGGTGAGTGCAAATCGGCAACAAATACAACACAATACAGAAACAACTGGCATTTTGTTTGTGTAAAATAATTTACTACTGTCAAAAACACTTGAAAAAGTATTTTATTTTGACATACATAAGTAAATTGTAAACAAATTCAGCAGCCACTGCACTCACCTTGTATACCAATACCTTGCTTTGCTTCGTTTCTATTTGCGTTTTTTTCGTTGTGTCGCTGCTTAATTAGTACTAATTTTTACTGTGTATCATTAAATTTTCTTTCGATGTTGCGTTGTTTTGTGAGCGAATCTTTATTTTTTTATACTTTTGCAAAATATGCAACATTATTAGATGCTAAAACGATGACCCGCACAAGAAGTGCTTTGACGATCAAAATTGAGTCCTTGCTTTCTATTTGGATTGAAAACAAGTTGCGCAGGAAATACCATTAAATAAAATGGTATTTCAGACAAAAGCAAAAAGCTTATTTGATGACATAAAAAGTAAAGAATTATCCAACGATAATGCTAGTGGTAGTAAAACAGACAATTGCTGCAACGAAATTTATTTTACTTTGAAATGAAGCCTACGACTTAGTATTTTCATAACACTAGAACCTATCTTCGACCTTTTCATGGTTTGCTATAGAAAATCCTAATTCACGTAACTCCGTCGCAAAGTGAGGTATTGGTGTATAGTTACACCAATAGCTAAAATAATTTTTTATTTTTGCCGGTGTTTTATATTGCCTTTAGTCAAAAAAAGTGTTAATAATGGCACTTGCAAAGCACCTCACTTCATTTGAAAAATGAATTACAATATTTCAAATCTTCGACAAATAACAAAAAGGTATGAGTGAAATTGCCATACTTATGGATTGTTCCAGAACAAAGGTTATTTCAAACAATACACAATAATTAAAGTAGAACCAAGACAAAAGGCAGGAACGTAAAAACAACCTGTGTGGTTGTTTGATCAATGTATAATTAGTAAAAGCAAAAGAAACCCATTTTGGTCATTTGAAAAGCTCATAATTGCTTCTAAGCTGTGAATTAAGAGCTCGTAGTCAGAGTAAGGCATCTTTCTTGAATATCCCGATTGTTAAAAATATGTTGTGTTTTGTTAGGAAACATCTGTAATGAAAAAAATGAGGAAATATTCATTGTTCAGATGAAATGAAGACTAATTTGTTTGGTTCTGATTGCAAAACGTTCGTCAGAAGGCACAAACTAAAAAATGTTGCATTCAAAAAACCTTGAAACCATGAATGGTGGAGGTTCGTTAATGATATGAGTATGTTTTGCTTCATCTTATGTTGGTGTAAATCATTGGATAGATGAAAAAATGTGCGATAGTCCGATGTGCGTAGAAATATTGCCAAGTCAAATTCTGTCCTATGCCGGAGAAGAACTGCAGCAACTATGCCAATTAATGCAAGATAATTATCCCAAGCACACATCCGACCTAGTTAGCAAAACAAAGATCATGTTATTAAGTGGGGAAAAAAGAAAGAATTTAATGTAATTCCATATCTCCGAAATATGTTAAAAGTGTGCTTTTATTTAGAAATTTTTGTATAATATAAATTCATTAAAGCATTAACTATGACCTTTTCCTTATTATTTCTACCGTATCTCAGAGAGAGCATTCTGCACTTATCGAAACTAATAGTAGTCGGACGCGACATGGTCTGGCAAGAGCATTATAACATGTGCTCGCTTCTCATTCACATTCAGTACTAATATCCTGTAATTGTCTCTCCAGATTTAAGCAGTTCATAGGAGGAGTCTCTTGGTCTCACCAAATACACAGCATTACCTTAGCGCCATGTATATTTGGCTGGTTGGTTAAGCTTCACTTCAAGTTATTGTAATGGATACATTTTTCATCGTGTGCTTTAGCGACACCTTTTTTAAATTAAAAAATAAAAAACAAAAAACTCACTTATTTACACTATAATGTTGAAAAACTAAGTTAGAATAAATGACAGATATGCACCCTTCAAAATGACATACATGTTGCTAAATACAAAAACCCCGTTTAAAAGATACGCCATCTGTTATAAATCCCGGATTTTTAAGTTATACAGCCAATATGAACATCAATATTAACGTAAAAGGGCAAGAGCTTCCAGCTTGGTCCTTCTTCCTGATAAAATTTATGGAGGTATATACCGGGAAGTTGCATAATTTAGTGTCGGGGCATTATTATAATGAAAAGTAAATTTTTTCACTCATGTAAAATAAGATTGTACAATTGTAAAGTCATTCCCCAATATTTTCCTCAAATAAATTTAAAGTTTTTTATTTTACCAATTATAGGATAATATAATTTTTAAAATTTAAAAAATGTTTTGTCCCTAGAATCTTTGTAATTTCTTAACTTTTTATGTTTAATACAGCCAAGGAAGAAATTATATGGTACATGTGTTTTTTTTTAAAAATCTCTTGGTTTTTAAAGCTAATGTAAAAGTTTATATATTTTTTATATTTAGTAGAGAGAAACAAAAACTTTTTTTATTTTTATTAAATACTTTTTACTATTAATTCAAATTCTTATAGGAAATATTTATATGGTAGAAAATAATAAAAAATTCGAAACCTAAAACTAATTGAATATATTCAACTAAAATATAAATTTTATTAATGCGAATGTCCTCCTCGATTTTTAATTACATCATTTAACCGAAGTGGCATAGAGTTTATTAATTTTTGTAACACATCTTGAGGAATTTCTTTCCATTTTTTACTAATGCTTCTTTGAGCTCTTTTAAGGAGTTATAAGTCATTCCATTTTTATATATTTCGGCACTTAAAATTCCCCAGAGGTTTTCAACTGGATTTAGACCAGGGCTAAAAGGTGGCCAGTCCAAAACAGCTATATCCTTTTCTTCAAAAAATGCTTTAGTTCTTTTGGCTTTATGTATAGGGGCATTGTTCTGCTGAAAAGTAAAATTATTTACATAATTTTCCTCAGCAAATTCAATAAAAACACTGTCCAGTAAGTCTGCGTAGTTCTCAGTATAAATTTTATAAGAAATAAAACAAATTGGAGAACGTGCTCTATACCCAAAAGCAACCCAAGTCATCAAAGATCCTCCTAGAAAATTGCATGCTATTCTGGCTTGTGTATTGCCGCCTTTTCCCCTCCAATAATATTGGAATCCATCAAGGTTGAATTTTTTTTCATCGCTGAATAAAACATTACGCCACTCCTCTTCCCAAAATTTATACTTTTCAGCGAACGATAATCTGGCTGTCTTGTGTCTAGGTTTGGGAATCATTTTTTGTTTTGTCACATCTAGAAATTCATTTAGAATTTGGTTAATCCGTTTTTTGGTCACATGTAGTCCCAGCTCCGACTTTATTTGGTTACAACTAAAATTATTTGTGATAGCTAGGCGCTTGACTGATCGTCTATTGCGGTCAGTAACTGTTGATTTTCTACCAGATCTTTTTTTGGTGCCGTATGATTTTGGATCCGCCAAATAATTTTGTATGGTCGTCTTAAATCTCTTAACACGGTTTGCTATGTACCTTATTGAATGACCATTTTCCCTCAACAACTCAATTTGCGTACTTTCTGTCAACGAAAGTTGGTTTCCACGTATTTTTGCCTAAAATTCAATAATTTTCACACAAAAAAACATTATGTTATTTGCATATAATACAGCCATGTCACAGAATTTAATTCCGTTCGGAAGTGGAATTAATTCTGTTTTTTGCTTCTATAGAAAATGCAAAACAAACATTTTTTTCGGAATGAAACCACTTTTATTTTGCCATGTGAAACAGTAATTTTAACCATTTTCAGGTTTCATTCCGGAAAAAATGTTCGTTTTGCATTTTCTATAGAAGCAAAAAACAGAATTAATTCCACTTCCGAACGGAATTAAATTCTGTGACATGGCTGATAATATCGTTTTGCACTTACACCAAATAATATTGTTTGCATCAAAAAATTTGTTTTAGTTGTAAATTGTTAGATAATTTTACTTGTATTTCATATGAAAACAACGATATAAAATCAGAATGTAAAAAATTACGGTAAATTTATGATGTCTACATCAGAGGAGTTATTGTTGTTGGGAAGAGAATTGATGCAGCGTTATAATAAATAGCGTTAGAGTTTTTACTACTACTTAATTATAATAAGTAAAAGGAATTTGTACCATATAATTTCTTCCTTGGCTGTATTTAGTATTGTAAAATGTTAAGTCTATTTTTTATAAGTTCGAAACTTTGAATTAGAAAATGAGAAAAAAAAAGTATTTTTACAACTTTTCAAAGTATTTTTGAATTAACCAAGATAAACTTTTCAAAACAATCTTTTAAATTATAAAGCACATGCACATATACATATGTACATATATGTATATTATAAACATAATTTTAAAATTGCAATTAAAAAATTTTTTATTTAAATTTTACATGTACATACATCCATATAAAACTTTAATGAAATTGTTGTCTTACTTGTTAAGTTTGTTTATAAATTTTTCAGCATAATTAATTTGGTTCAAATTTTTATTGAAAAGCACCTTTAACAATTTAAAAATTTAAAACATTTTTTTATTTAATTTTTGTAATTTAATTATATTTCTTATAAATTTTCCTTTACAACTTTAGAAAATTTGCAATTATTTTATTGCGTTGTTTTTTTGTGTTGCTTTTTTTCCAAATCACTTTCACTACACTTCAAACTTAAATATTACATTACAATTTGTAACTTTTGTTGTTATTGTTGCTTTACGTATTCCCTTAGCTTTACTCAAATTAGTTTAATCACTTATTTTTTTTTTTTTGTGGTTTTTTCAGGTTTAATATAAATTTTATTTTACTCTTTTCAGAAAAAAACACCAACAATTTCTTTAATAGACTTGAATTTTATTACCACGTACTTTAAAATGTTTATTCTATAATATTTTTCTTTATTTTTCCGAAAAAAAGGTAGAAAATATTCTATATATTTGTTTTATTACAACAAAGTTTACCGTTAGGTATACATATATGAGTATGTGTGTGTATGTATGTACATATAGAGCAAGTAAATATATATTAGTACCGTTATATTACTGAAATATTTCTGTTTTTTGTTTTGTTAATTATTTTACTTTATTCCGTGTTTTTTTTCGTTTACCATTTACTCTGATTGCCAACTGCTAACTGAGCGTATTTTAGTACAACTAGAATGTTTTATAAACTTCCACACAACACAGTTGTTGAATTCCCGTTAAAATGTAAATGCTGTTGTTGTTTTTGTACTAGTGTGTGTGCGAGAGTGTGTTTGTTTATCCTTAGTAAAGTTCCCGTTTTTTTCCTTCTTGCTGTACTTTGTTTGTGTTTTTTCTTTACATACATATATTGTTGCTTCCCATTCATTACTTTTTGAACACTAATTCAGGGACATTGAAGCAAAACTGAGAGAGCGCCATCAGAAATGTAAGAGATTTGGAGAGAATTAGTTAAAGCTTTTATTGGCTGGCAATAAAGTTAATTTATTAAGGGAATAGCTTTTTCATGTCTTCAGTTTAGAAATTTTAAATGATATATTTAAAAATTAATAAATTAATTCTGTGAAGAATAACATCCTTAAAAGAAGTCTATATTTTTAAAATTTATTTTTATAAAAATGTTTCAGTTAGGCTAACTTTTTCTCTTTTAAAATTTTGTTCATACATATGCAGATCATCTCAGTTTTTAAGTTTCTTTTTCAGTTTTGCCAATAGCTTTGTCTCATGAATCAAATAATAAAGATTACAGATTGCACAGGTCCGTTATATTTTACAAAAACTGTGAGACGTTACAAGTCAAAAATATTTTTATTTTTGCTTAACTTTTATATAGATTTAAATACTAATAAAAGTTTTAAAATAAAGTCTGCCGTTTTTAATTGTGAAAATATCAAAAAAAAAACACATAAATTTAAGTTTCTTCCATTTTCCAAAAGAAAATTAATTAAAAGACAAACAAAATATTAAATAAATAAATATCTTAAACATTTTAATATGTATTTGCAACAAAAAATTTACGAAAAATTATTTTTTTTAAATTTTGTTATTCAAAATTATTTTTTATATTTTCATTATAAGAAAAAAAAATAACCTGTGACGTCATGCGCAGAGAGAGTTTACATTCTTTGCGCAATCTTTATTATTTGATTCATGGCTTTGTCTGACTTTGCATTCAGTATTAAAATCATGTCATGGTCAATGGCGAATTTCTTTTCTTCATAAGAACACAGCTTTATAGTTGATCTGTGCAAATGGTGTGGTGAACGAGGAACTTGCACTCTTCACTCGTTTAAACAACAACGAGATAGATCTTACCCACAAAGGCGAAAATCTGGACTTTCGTCCTCGTTTTGAATAACAACTACTTATATCTATCTTAGCGACAGAGACAAATATCTTTTTATCATTCTGTATTGTAAGTGAAGTTTTTAATTATATAATTTTAATGGATAAGGAAAGTAATAACTATACGATAAAGCAGAGAGCAGGCACCAAAAAACGTTCACTTAGCTTCACTTAACTTAGCTCTTAAGAAAATACCCTATCGGCATTGGTATAGAAAATAGTCTGGATATTAAGTAATGCTCTTCGCACAACTCTCTGGGATGCGTTACACAAAAAATTCTTCCACATTGTACTTTCGAAAACATGGTAAGATGCTTGCTGCAGAAGGTTTAGAATGAATACCGTATCAAACTTCTTTTGTAGAGAATATCATATCTCCTAGAGAGAAAGCTGAGTATTTCAACATAATGATAATTTCAATTTCAGAATCCAGATCACATATTACAACATGCCTCTACATTATTGCTAACTTAGAATTCGGCAAAAGACATAAACAGTTATTGACTACAACATATCTGTTAGCAAAACGGATTAGGATTTAAACATAAGTTGAAATACATGCCAGATTAGTCACTACGTATACTTGGCGTTGGCGAATACAATATGGGAGAAAAACTTTCTGATACAGCTATCGCAAAGCTCACTATATTTGGCCGTATTATACTCGGATTACTCTGGGGTGCTCATTTAATGGTCATGGAAACGTTCGGTCACAAGAAATGGTTGCAGTATAACCAAGCAACTAGCCAAATCTAAATATAGAAGGTCCTCATTACATTAGAACTGTGGCGTTGTCTGTGAAAACTAAACAGTGTTTCATTTAAAACTTTAGAGATTAGAATAAATAGATAAACATTGAACAATTCTTGTGTCATTATTGCCTTCATGGAATCTGCGGTCTTCTATAAATTTTCCAAATTTTTGTAAAATTTTTATTACTGTTTTCGATAATGGATCCGTGGTGACCCAGTTATCTCAGACTACATGATTAAAAAAATAAAATTCGATGGAATTTACCCGATAGAGAACACAGACAGGGATACGCTGAGAACTCGGACAGATTATAATAAGGTTATGCGCTATTTACTGAAGTCAAATTGAGGTTAGTGAATGGTTGTATGCTAGCGCTAGTGTGATTAATGAATAACTTTGATGTATGTCTCTGTTTTAAGTACCAGGACACTGCGTAACAAAATTGCTGATGAGGTTTTAAATCATCTCTCAGCTATTATCACAGGATAGTAATGCAGGAGGTCTTACTTCGGTCTAACCTCTCAAGGGGAAGAAAATTCGACTGTAAGATCTTTAGGGCCCTATGTTTTAAACTGAATACTTGAGATATCAGGATACTACTGGTATTATCATGGGTCAGCAGCGTCATTCCTGACTTTTGCAGGATATTTAAAGATGAAAAGAAGCTAGACAATGACCGGATTTCAACGACATTAACTTCCATGGCTAGGCCAATAATTCTATGGGGGACTTGATGATGTTGGAGTGTGTAGAATAGAGGAAATCTATTATCAATAATGCCAGCGATATTTTAGTTTTTACGCGGGTGATTTTTCGTATTTAATTTACTTTTATTGTTAACTCTGCAATATTTCTCTACTATTATCTATAATTTACATTTCTCTTTACTTCTTGATGGTATTTACAGTGGACCTACTGGTCTCCGAGCAAAAGTTTACGTTATGCACAATCATTCTGAACTACAATAACTAACTTGCTAAACTCTAAAAAATAACCGCTGCGTAAAAACATCGCACGAAAGCTTTTTTCTCTAATGTAAACTTTCTTCAAAAACATCCTCCTGTTGCATGTGCAAAGTTTGTGTAAAATATTGTTTTAAACTCAAAACAAATGCCCTATATTCGAAACTTACACATGTGTAAACTCCTGTAAAAACCCACACATACACAAAACCAACATATACACATTAAAGAAGTTCAAGATGAAGGTTATTTCTGTGTAATAAAAAGAAGCTTTTTCTACAAAAATCATAACTCCCTACTGATAAAAGAGATTATGCGTTTGTTGTTTATACTTTATTTCATTCTCTCTGTCTCTCTAACTCTAGAGCTTTTTCTTATTTACTGTGTTTTTTGTGCACACAATTACCTATTCAATTTCTAAAACAGCTGTTGAATGATTGTTGTTTTCTGTTTGCATTGACACAATTTTCCATGTGTTTGAGAGTCCTTGTTTTGGGAACTTTCTTTGCCATGCACTGTTTAAGTATTTGTTGTAGTAAACATGAAAATTTGCTCCCAGCTAAATGTCTATTATACTCCAAGAACTGTAGCAAACACCATCTCCTCTCCCAAAATATTGAAATACAGCAAGTGAGTAGTAGCAAAACAAAAGCAACAAAAAAAACTCAATGGGATATTGGTCTCTCATGTGCTTATGGAGATTATAAACCTATTTCGTTTGATATAGTTTTTATTTTTTTATTTTATTTTATTCACTTGAAACGTAGAAAAACAACATGCCGTGTAATTTGTTGCTATTTGAAAGACAATTTTATCATACAAACATATTCGGCTTGTTTATGTATGTAAGTATGTGTTGGGCAGCGATGAAAAGTACTCTCTTGAGATAAAGAACAGATTTTGCATCCATTTTTTAAATGTTCAAGTAGTGGTCCTGAAAGAATTCCAGGATTCCGTCAAATTGCCGTAAATAAGATGTGCGAAGACATTTTCTACATCGTCCCCTCTCTTCAGTGAGACTTTAAAGCAACTGAGATGGCAGACAATTCTAAAATTAAATAATCTAGTAGATCTCTGCTCGTATGGGCTGTCTGACAAAGTTATTAGCAGGACAAAATAATGGAACACATTAATATGTTTATGTTAATATGAAAAGAGTAAGGTTCTACAATTATAAACAAGTAAAAAAGTATAATCGATCTAGCCCGACCATATAATACCCTACACCTAGTATATGTATAAAACAGTTTTTCAGAAATGGGCGTTATATGGGAGATAACACCTATTTTGAACCAAAATTTAGTGTCATTATTTCTGTGAATATAAATATTATATGTGTTAAACTTTATCTCGATATAAATACTTTTAAAAGATTTATGGAGGATAAAATGAATTATGGAGAGGGTCTTATATGGGAGTTTTGGCTAATTATGGACCAATCATCATAAAATTGTACCATATTGTTTGTATATATAAGAAACATATTTGTGTTCAATATTTTTAAGAGAGTTATGCACTTGATAGTGATTTTTGGAAGTGGGGTTTATATGGGAGCTATGATCAATTATAAACCGATCTTTGCAAAATTTGTAGATGTGATTTGGCTTTATTTACTAAACATTTGTGAAATCGGTCCATAATTTTGACATAGCCCCATACAAAGACCACTTCCGAAATTCACTTTAATGAACATAAATATTTTGTCAAAATGACTATCAAGTTGAAATTTGACAAGCATAATCAAAATATACATTCAAATCGTCGCACCAAATTTTATTTGACCGTAGCCCCTGTATAAAGTCCAGCTCCGAAAATCACTTAAATGGGCATAAGTCTCTTATAAAAATCACTATAAAGTTTAAATTCAACACAAATAGTCCATGCAAATATAAAAATGGTCTATCTCAATATGATGATGATCCGTCCATATTTGACCGTAGCCCCCATATAAAGTCCAGTTCCGATAATCACTTAAATGCGCATTAATCCTTTACAAAACCCACTATTAAATTGAAATTCAACACAAATATTTCATACATATATAAAAATCGTCCATCGCAATCTGATGACAATCGGTCCTTATGTGAACATAGCCCCATATAAAGCCTACTTTCGGAAATCACTTAAATACGCATAACCTCTTATAAATCTCCATAATAGGTGATTTGGTGGTGGGTATATAAGATTTGGCACAGGCGTATATAAACTCTCTTTACTTGTTTATATACTGTTTGCTCAATAAAGGTTCATACATATATTGAAAATATCGTTCTTATTATTTTTACCGAGCAATTTAACAGTTTCCATAAAATTTAGGCAATTCATTTATGACCATTAATAAGATTCATAGAAATAAAATGTGTATAGATTCACCAAGAAGTTTTTCTTCTTTTGATCATTGAAATTTAAGAACCCGTTTTCACAGTATATATGTCTATGAAGAATCCCTCTGACTCATGTGATATCGTAGCACTCAGTAATGTGGTAACAAATACATACATAATTTGGATCCCTGCATAAGTACTATAATATTTAACCTTATCGACACATGATAATTTCTTTATGCCCAAACCTGTTCAAAATTTATGTACTCGTATTTAGATTTATTTTGTTGTTTTTCTATTTTAACATTGAACGGAGTTGTGTTGTGGTGTGTGCATGTGACCTAATTTTTTATGCTCCATGCATGAACGTGGGCATAATTTTCCTCAGTTTTCTTTGGGAAGACAAAAATACTTGAAGATTTAACGATTAGAGAGTTTTGTTTTCTTAACAGCAAACAAACAAACAGCAAAAAAAAAACAAACGAAAATTTTACACTTGAGATGTATTACTAACTATTTATGTTATTTCTTTGCTCTCGTTTCTATTTTTTTCCTGAGTGATTTAGATTTTCATTTTTAAAAGAGAAATAAATGAGATTTGAAAATCTAATTAATTTCTGTTTTTTGCACATAAATAACACAGATAATAGTATTTGGCGCTTAAAACAACTTTGGGGGGGAAATAAAACTTTATTTATAACTTTAAAAAAGGTTATAAAACAGGTTAGTTAATCATGATTTCTCTTAATATATCTATAGAATTAAAGCTTACAAAGACAACTTCTAGTTTATTATTAATTAATACAATCCTAAATTGATCCAACTTTCAATGTTACTAGCGGAAAAGTAAAACATCACAATGCATATACATATGTACAGGGTAAAAATTAACAAACATCGGAATTATGGATCTTTTGGGTACTTGAAATTGTTACCATGAATTTGTTTTCTATCAAATCTCTTTGTGCATAATTGATAACAAATTTGCATTAAAAGTTAATTAACAAACATTATATTTAAACACCATAGTGAAGAAACTAAGAAATAATTTGTTTTTGTCACCAGTCATTCCAGACATACATATTTAAGAATGTACATATTCCTTTTTCATTTCCTTTTCCTTGTGTGTATGTTTTGTGCTAATAAGAAACTTTATATTGAATTAACCAGGCTCACTGCAACATTATGAAAGTGTCATGAAGTTTGCCAATGATGAATGGATGATGTTTATACGTTTGCTTTTAATAAACAAAGATAATATATGTAGGTGCAACTGTAACAAGCTGCTGCAACAGTGGCATGCTTGAGAGATAAAACCAAAAGAAATGTTTGATTTAAAAAAAAAAAAGATAACATCTGAATTTGAGTAGTGGAAAAAAGAGCAATGCCATCATCACCAAAGTAAAATATTAATTACCAAATAATTGTTTGTCGATATTTTAAAATTGTCTTTGATTAGATTAAAATTCTAAACAAACTGTTTGATTTATACAAATGTTTCTCTTTAAAATTCTTAAACTACTAATGTCTTAACTTATTATTTTATTTTCATCTATACCTTTTATCTTTTATCCTTCTTGGCTTTAATTTCTTTCCTAACGTTTCACAGCAGACGGAATCGAAAAAATAATTTCACTCATATTTTGACATAAATTTCCGATCGTATCTAAAAATATTCAAGTCAATAATTCAATTAAATTTAAAAATATACAATTTTAAAGTTTTACAAATAATGCAACTTTTAACATATTTGTAAAAAATTTGAAATTCTATCCAAAAATTTTATTGTTTAAAAAAACATAATTTTGAAGAAAATAGGTCAAAAATTCTGCCCGTTATTTTAAAAAATCGGACCGGAAGTTTGTTAAAATTTTTAAATTTAAATTTTCAAATGCTTATAACTGGTAAACTACAAGGGAGATAGCACACGTAAGCATGATTTTTAAAAATCTAGCAGAGGATTTTTAGAAAATATAAAATTCATTAGAAATTACATGTTCAACGAGCTCTATTTGAAGGAAGGTTTATAAGGTCCATCTTCAAAACATAAGCCCAACAACTCCTTGTCTATGTTCATATTAATTTTATTTTCATCAAACCAGCAGTTTAGAAATGCCAGATTTATTTAAAAAAAAATGTCAATTCAGCCCCACTGTGCGTTCTTTACGACACTACAGTGACGCATCAGCAACTTAATCCAGGGCAAGTGTATTCCTACGTTACAGAACGCTTTCCTAGCACAACACTTACATCAACTTACAGCACTGGCTGGCACCTCATGTACCCGTTAACATCACTGTTCTTTCACATCCAACTTTATCGTAACTGCAATCTTCTAACGCTGCTGGTGTAGTTTTAATTGTAGTCATTTCAACGGATGTATGCTACTTACACACTATTTTTCTCTTCCTCGCACACACTCGCTTATCACCCGAATATTAACTATTTGAGCCCGGAGCTGATTGGCAAAGTTAATTTCATAAAGTTTGCGTTGCACATTTACATCAATGTGTTGTTGTTGTTATTGTTGTTGAGTTGCATGATGCCTTAAAGGTGTGACATTTACGCATCTAAGCTTTAATTTAAGTTCAATAATGTATGTGTTCATACTATTTACAACTTAAGTCAAAAAATTACTAAGATTATAAGGACACATGATGATGAGAATCCACCAGTACTCTAAATATTATTTGTATAATAGTTATGTGTAATTTATCAGAGAATTCGCAACTGCTTAAATTTATTAAATTTCATATCTTCGCAAAAGTATATGGTAAATCAGTCATATTAAGTGTGTCTTGCAATTTTAATGGGAAACATTTCAATTATACGACACATCCGTTTTCAACAAAGTGGATAACTCTGAAATAACTTTTCATCTACTGTCATTTATGACAGGTACTGCATTTCTAATACGTCTAAGTTAATTATGTATATCCTAATCAATATTATAAAGTTATATTTTTTATTCACATCAATCAAATCTTTAAATATTAATGAACATCTATGTATGTAAATACATATATACACATGTATGTATATATGTATATAAAGAAAAAATAATAAGAACGAAACTTCTCAATTAATTATACCATCCACCACCATAGTGGGAAGGGTATATTGGATTTATGCTGATGAAATATTAGTACAACAACCAACAACCTTAAAGTATAATTTGTCGATTTAAAAATTTCCGTTCTTCCGTCTGGCTGACATTCCATATAAAGTGGAACTAGTTTGTTTAATGAAAATTTTTCAGCCCCAGTTGGGATTGAAATTTGTTACAATCGGCCCATTATTTCAGAAATGTCCTCCTTAAATATGACTCTATCGTTTATAAATGATTGATTTATGCACGCAATCTAAACAAATATCAGCACAGATAAGTAGTACTTGAGGCCAAATCACACTTATCGGTCATTTCTGGAAATTTATTTTTATACATATACTGGGTGTAGGGTATTGTATGATCTGACTTGACCCAGTATACTTTCTTATTGTTTTTGTTTCAAATTGTTGTTAACACATCAAATTTGATTTTATTCATAAGACACTGCAACTTACTACCAATCTAGCTTAGTGTCTCACATAACATTAATATTTTGCTGATCTTCCATCTATTGTTAACACTTGTTCGCACCTATAAAATATAGATCCCATAAGTTTTGAACATATTTCCGGAGATATGAAATTGCATTTTTTTCGCACATATCGTTTTGTTTTTGAATATATATCCTGCTCAAAAATGTTTAATATATTCTAAATTCGGGAATTGTGATGGTCATTCCATGGTCATTGTGATATTTGATAAGTATGCATATGTGTCGAGAATCATAGACGTTCATGAATTACTCTGACATAGGCATCATTTAATTTTGCAATATTTCTACGTATACATCTGTCCAATAAATTAGACCGACATCAGATGAAAAAAACTAGCCCATATCATCAACGAACCTGCCCATGTTTTACGGGGGTTTGCACATATCCCCTTTTTGGGTTCTTAACAAAACACAACGTATTTTTTAACATTCTATTTGCTCAATAAAGGTAGCTTCCTCGGACTATGGGCTTTTAATTCAACTTCTGAAGCCTATTTCTAATTGTATAGTAACAGATGTACATAAAGCAATTTAGTGCTGTTTGTTTTGCTTTTTCGCTTCCTACTTGCAACCTCTTGTCTCTGGTTTTACTTTTCTGTGAATGACCTTTGTTTTGAAACAAAGCCTAAGTATTGCAATTTCACTCACACTTTTTCCTTGTTTTCGAAACATAAAAATCTTTATTTTTCAAGTATAGCGCATTTTCTGAACTAAAGGAAATTGAAAACATAAGCGGCCTAGAAAAATGATTTAACTATTGATTCTATTATTTTCCTCATGAAATGAAATTCAAAGATGTTTTAAATAAAAAATTTAAAACACCGATCATATTATTTTGTCCCTGCAAATTAACATTATTCATAAAATTACGACAAATAAGTTATAACCATTTAAGAAATTCATAGAAAGTTTTTGAATTATGTGTGCAAATGTATATTTTTTAATGTTTTAAATATGTTTAAGTTATAAAGCGTATGCACATTTTTCAATTAAATATAAATTAATATTGCTCATACGTATCAATTTTATATTTTACCAAATAAACCTAAAAAGTATGCTATAAAGTTTGGCCACTTGTTTAAAGTTTTATATTACTTGTACGCTGTGTTTAGTTAGTTATATGGTCAATTATTGGTTAATAAAAAAGTGTTCACATATGCTCAATATTGCTAATTTAATTAGCGTTTGACAGCACCTGACAAAAAAGAATACATTTACAGTGCACTCGGGAAAACGTCAACACTCGTTTACGTCAACATCCCAAAACCTCAACCCTTTTTTTTACATTACCTACTCTAAAATTTTATGAAATAAATAGAGAGAAGTCTCTCTTCCAAGTGTTGGAAAGAAAAAGACAGCAGAAAAAAATAACAGATTTTTTTAAAACGTCAACAATTTGTTAAACGTCAACAGCCGCGGTTTTAATTAGTTGACATTTTCCCGAGTGCACTGTATTTGGTTCTAATATTATAATTTTCAGCCTAAAAATATTCTTTATTAATTTAAAGGCAAAACAACTGCCATTTTAGTCATTACTAGTCACAGGGTTGTATTTTTAATTTTAACAATTATTAAAACAATTAACACTGAAAGTGCTAAAATGGCAACACTGTTGTACGCTGTGTTTAATTTGATTGACTTTGAAAAATCCAATGAAGTATGCAACAGTATTTTTTGAAACTACTGCATACAATGTTTACTCTTGATTATTTGGTTATTTAGCTTATCATATAGACAATTGCCAGATAATACAATGTTGTCAGATCTAGCAATTTGTATAAAAAGGTAAATTGTCAATGTTTTTTCTAACAACGTTGGAAGACCAAAATTTTAAGTTCACACAGTTTTTAAACATTTTCTGAACATTTTTCGGACAACGTTGTAAGATCTGATAACCGTCTATACAAACTTATGTATTCACCATAAGATCATCAGTAATTTGCCAGCAAAAATCAACAAACAAATTAGTTTTTAAGTTTTTCTTTTTTGTATCATTGAAAATGCAGAAGCTGTTCTTATTATTTGTTGCAACACTGTATCTAAGAAGGATGATTTACTCAACACTTTTAATTTTTCTTGAAAAAAACTCAAAATTGAAAAGTAAATTTGATAATGAATATAAATATAATTATTTTCAAATAACAAACGTTGATTGCGAATAGAATGTTATTAAAATATGTTAAAGCCTCCCACAACACCTAATAATGTCTATTGTGATATAATATTAAATAAAAAATAGAATTAATTGCTTCAAAGAGTGAGAAAGGATTTGTTATGCAATCAGCATATAACAATTTTGCTAACAATTTTGGCCACAAGCGTTAATTTTGAATGATGTTTTTCGTCAGCTTCATATATTGCTAACAAAATTTTAACAAGAGAATCTCTTTACTTTAGATGCCTTAATATTTTTAAGAAGCTTTTTTAAGATCAATCGATAACATTATGTTGCTTTTAAATTAATATTAAAATTAAAGGTGAACTGACATAATATTTTTCTGAATATAATATTTTAATGTAATGTTCTTATGTTTTTAAATCATTCATGGTTTATAAAATTTTGTTTACAAAATATAAAATTTGGTTTAGAAACTTTTTAAAATTTTAAAAATTATAGCTATAAAGACAAAAAATGTTTGTACTCAAATATATTTATATTTTATTATTATTAAAAAACCAATTCGTTTTAATATGAAACAAAAATCCCGAAATCACGAAAAATCCTGGGATTTACAAAACCAGTCCTATTTGGCATCCCTAATACAGACGTAGTAAAAATAACAAACAAGTCAATATATCAATCATTTGACTTAATATTAATTTATCCTTATCAATGGTTAACATGTTTTTGAACTATGACATGTATTTGTAGGTAAATGCGCCATCAAACACTCTAAGACGTAATTATGTACATATGTATGGAGGGGAAATATTAAATTAGCTTGCTAGCAAAAAATTTTTATAGAGTCCAAACAAGGTTTGAAGGTCGTAAATAAGTGGCAAATTTAAGAAATTTTTAATTAATTTATTATTTTTAATAGGAACAAACCATTTTGTGAGTTCAGAAGAAGTTTTCTTATAAATTTGCATGAGTTTTACGCTGCTTGATAAATTCAGAATTAACGAATCTAGAAAGACATTT
Organism: Bellardia bayeri; assembly: GCA_950370525.1. Lineage (NCBI taxonomy): Eukaryota > Metazoa > Arthropoda > Insecta > Diptera > Calliphoridae > Bellardia > Bellardia bayeri. The sequence goes on from OX493267.1 coordinate 77,236,089, forward strand.
CGTTCAAAAGACTAAAAACTTTTCATAAAACTCAGTAATAGAAATTTAATTTTATTCCATATACATATCCCCATAGATTATTTTACTTACTTTAAAAAACAGAGAAAATGTATTCCAAAAAAAAAAATAAAACGAAATTAAAGTAAACTTTTATCAACTAAACTTTCTTTCGAAAATGATAGCAAGCCACGAGAACCAACCTTGGCAACAAACTCTTGCCTGTTTCTTGTAAAAGGAAAAACTAAGGAAAAATCATACACAAACAAACCCAATAAACGGAAGTAACATTGAAAATTGTATTTCAAGTAATATATTGTCTACATTTCTACACTACACTCGCACACCTAAAAACATAGAAAATCACAATAAAGTACTTGTACCCACAATAGAAAATGTCAGCACAGCACAAATCACTTTCTCTAATTATTCCTTAATTTGTTTCAAGTTCAAGTTAGAAATCTTATCGCGCCACCAAACTATCAAAACAAAATAAAAACAAAAAAGGGCAAGTAAGGCAGGGGTTCTCCAGTATTTTTCTACAGTTGTTGTTTTTAATGATAATGGGGGTGGGTGACTAGGCACAGTTATAAAATCAGCAACAACAACAACATGAAACTAATAAAAGCTAAAATTTAGAAAATAATAAAAATAACAATATCGTTGGTTATAATGAAAAATAATATCTTTAAGATTTCAACATTGAAAGTTTCACTTCTGTTTTTTCCCCTCTTTGAAAAAAAATAGCACACAGCTAACTCAGAACATAAGGAATATGGTTAAAGGAGAAAGAAGAGGTAACCATATACACTAGCAGTTCCTAAAAAGTAAAAACAACCAAAGAAAGAAATTTATTTATGCACGTGTTTTTCATGACAAAGAATTAGTTCTTGGGGAGACATTGCAGGTTTAATATTTTAGTATTAAAATTCAGTTCAAAAATAATAAGACAGATATCAGGGATTTGAAACTTACTACTCTTGTATTTAAAACTGTATTATCAAACCCAACATACGAGTATTGTATAGGATGATTCACGTAGAGATACTTTCTTTAATAACCTTTTTTTTAACAGATCCCATGTGAGTCGTGTCATGTTACTTTTGTTTAGTATTAATTGGCATTTCATAATGAAAAGATTTACACCTGAACAAGCGACATCGCTTCGGTCTATGGGCTCTTGAAAAGTTCCAAAAAGATATGACGTTTTCGAGGAAAATTTTGTTCAGCGATGAGGCCTATTTCTGCCTCAATGGGTATGTAAAAAAAAACAAAATTGCCGCATTTGGGACGAAGAGCAACCTGAAGAGATTCAAGAACTTCATCCACTTCATCCAAAAAAAAAAAAAAACAATGACTTGGTTGGTTTGTGGGCCAGTGGAGTCATTTCTTTAAAATGATGCCGGTGAGAACGTAACCGTCAATGGTGATCGTTGCCTGAAATGAAGCCTTAAATTGAAGCTAGTGATCTCGGCGACATTTGGTTTCAGCAACACGGCTTCCCACAAATCAATGGATTTATTGAGACAACACTGCGGTGAGCATATAATTTCACGTTTTGGGCCGGTCGATTGGCCACCAAGTTCATGTGATATCACACCGTACGACTTTTTTCTGTGGGGATATGTAAAGTCTAAAGTTTATGCGGACAAACCCGCTTCGATTCAGGCCTTGGACCATCTGCGACGTAGCAACGCCCAACATTTGAGAGACATAATCTTCACAAAATAAATGCCAAAGAATGTTCTTTCAAATGATAATAAACATTCCCCATTAAATTTGAATTTTCTGTATGTTTTTTTCTTTAAAAAATTAGGGAACCTCGAAATGGATCACGCTTTAACTAGAAATGTGTCAATATAAAGGACACACTGCCAAAGCGACACCGGTAATGATAGTTTATTTTTTTTTTCATCGGCTTGTTTTTTAAATATAATTATCATTATTCTGCCAAAAAAATGTATCAGTTGGAATATAACAGGTTGTTCAAAAAGAATTTTGTTTTCCAACTTATACATAATGAATTAACATGAAAGTTTTGACATTTTACTTGTTGACATTTCAGTAGTAGAAGTTTTGACAATTTTTACAATGAATTAGATTCTGCTCGTAAATCTCATTTAAATATTAAAACATCGTTATACAATTGATGGACCTGTTAAAGTTATTTTTTGTAAAAATGCGTGATATTTTTAATCCACATAGCCGTCCTTCTAAAAATTTGTTTCATAAATTTAAGTCGATTAGCTCTATGCATAATGTGAAAACACCAACTCGTGTTCGATCGTGTAGTTCAAGTGAAAATATCGCAGCCGTGAGCGGCAATATTAAAGAAGATCTAAAATTGTCAAATCCACAACATTATCAAGAACCGGGGCTATCCATAACGATCACATGACGAATTTTTACGTAAGCATTTGGCTTTGCAGCCATACAAAGTGCAAAGGGTGCATCATATAAAAAACAAAGTATCTACGGATTTTTGCTGATATTTGTAACGCTCATAAATACTAAGCATTACACACATTCGCTACCAAATACAATATGTCAAAGTGATTCTGAGTCGTTCGATGAATTAATTATGGCTGCTCATGTAAAGCTTGTGCGCAAAGTAGAGGCCACAATTTTGAAGACATTTCGATCAAATTAGGTACATGATGGTTTTTCGGACGGTTGGGATTGAAATTGTTGGGAATCGGTCCATTATTTCACCTAGCCCCTATACAAATGTCCCCTCAAAATGAGGGTTTATCGCTAATAAATGTTTGAGTTATGCACGCAGCAAAATAAATTACGTTACAAATAAGTTGTACATAAAGCCTAATCACGTCTCTAAATTTTGTGCAGATCAGTCCATAATGTTTATACTAAACAGAAATCATTTGGCCCAATTTTGTAATGATCGGTCCATAGTTAGTCATAGCTCCCATATAAGACCATATAACTACTCTCTTAAATATTTTGGTATACTAATAAAATTCAACACAAATACGTTTCATATATACAGACATACAGAATGACACCTAATTTTATAACAGTCGGTCCATAATTAGTCAAAGTTCTCATATTAGACCATGTTCGAAAATTACTTCAATATATATAAATCTTTTGAAAGACTTTAGATCGGGTTAAAATTTAACACATAAAAAATTTATACTTTCAGAAGTCATGCCACTAAAATTTTGGAATGATCGCTCAATAATAGGTCATTATCTCCATATAACGGCCATTTCTGAAAAACAACTGTTTTTACACATTATATTTTCGGGTTCGACCGACTATACTTTCTTACTTGTTAATCATAAAATTTTTAAACTTTTTAAAAGAAACAATAAATTGCACCTTTGCACTTTGTATACACCGGTTCTAAATTCAGCTACCCCGATCATATGCGATTTCGGGTTTATGGAGCTCTCTTAAAATTAGGGTCTATACATAAGCGATTACAGCCTTAAAACTAATAATTCTGGCGTGATTAATGAATTAGAGCCTCTATTTTGTCAAAATGTGATGGAATATGTTACTAAAAGAATCATTTTTTATTATTAAAGGGTCTGGAGCCTATTTTAGAATTGTATGCAGATTATTCTTATTTCTCAATTTGATCACTATTAAAGGATGATGGGTATGCTGCATTAAAAGTCGACCTTTCCATTTTTAACACCGTCATTCGTCCGACCCCGGTAGTATATATTTCATAAGATTAAGTTTGATGGTCCTTGTCTGTATACAAGGCGGCATGTGGCGTCACAACGGATGCATCTAAATCAGAATTTTCTCCGGTGTAAAATATAGAAGATGGACCTATAATATTGGCTAATCACAAACAGTAAAGATACGGTCACACTTGCAAATATTTACTCAAAGTAGGGTAACCACTTGTTTTAGCATGAATTTGTTTGACGTTTTTTACTCTTACAAGAGTTTTGCATGATCAAACAGCATCAAATAATATAAAACTAAATATTTCTGGTGTCCTGTCCTAAATAAACGAAGTTGTTTTTAATAAATAAACGAGTTTAAATATATTTTATTTAGTGGTTACTACTTTTTTTTTTTTTTTGGTTACGTCTTTTCTTTTTCGGCAAATATTTGCCAAGTGTGACCGTACCTTAACGTGAGTACTGAAGTTACTGGGTTTAATTGTTACGATTATGACCAGGCATGACAGGGTGGCATTTATGAATTGAGTTGGTTTCGAAGTAACTGGAAAGAATATGTTTATAGTTCGATTCTTCTTTTTTCTATTCATCTCTTTTCAGGCAACACAAAAGGACCAACGAATGGACCTAAGTGAGCTGTACTAACTATGGCTGTCTGCTGACCTAACCATACCCGAACCGGCTGTATTTATTTCAATGTTATCGGTAGACAATAATTTGTAGAATCAAGCCAAAGCCAAAACGAATTTTCGAATATTCAAATTTTTAATAACCTGAAACCTAAACTCAATACTCGGCCGGACTCTAATAAATCAAGTATTATACTCGTAAAATTCTGTCAGAGTTGACAGCCGAGTAAAATTGAGTAATCTTATATTCATTTGACTATAATTTTTTATAAACGTGAAAGTACCCTAAATCCCTAAGTTTCCATTCATTTAAAATTCTGCTTACAACTTTTTGTAATTCACCAGAAAGCTAAAGGAAACGAATCACGATAGTGACAATTATTTCTATGGCAGTTTACAATGCGATAACATCAGCAGACTGTTTGCTCTAAAACAAAAGTGTATTCCAAAGGTCAGACTACGCGTTTTAAGACAAACCGACAAATTTACTCAATAACTTCCTAGTTGCTTTTCGTGTTTGAAAAGAAAAAAATAAACAAATTGGATAATAATACATTTAAATTAAATAACTTGACCTTTTCAAATATGGTTCATTTATTGCTTCAATGTTTAGGAATTTAAATTTGTTAAATAATTAAATAGATAATGTATCTTTATTAAGAAACGATTAATATAAATGTGGCACATGTACTGCAAAAATTTTATTTAAAAAAGAAAACATTTTAAATCTGCGATAAATTTAAACAAGTGATTCAAGTTTGACCCAAGGCTTTTTAAAATTAAGCAAAGAAAATTAAAATTTAGTTTATTTTATAATAATATACTCATAATTAATTATTTTTAGTTAAATTTTTGATATTTATTTAGTTAGGCTTTTCATTAAATTATTTTTACTGAAGTAGGAATTGTTTTACAACTTGAAAAATTTTTATTATTAAAATTTTTTTTATTAATTCTCGGCTGGGATTCGAACCTGGGTTGTTGAATTTACATATGTTTCGAGAAACACCACTTTCACTCATCAGAATTCTTTGCGTTCTAACCCTCTGCACCACTGCGGTGCCTGCTAGCCAACAGACAAACATTAATCTTTTAACCAGTGTTACCTGGTGGTTCGAAATTTTCTGTAATTATCATTTTTATTTATTAATTTCTATTTTCATGTTGCCTCCTTTTCTTTAGTTTTTTCGTATTCATGTCAAGACTTCGTCTCGAAAAAAATAATTTAATGAAAATTAAATTTAATGAACTTGAGCCTAAACAAATAAATATCAAAAATTAAAAATATTTTTAGTTTATTTTAGATATGAACCCATTTAAACACGAGAAGACAGTAATTATAACCAACTTGGAAAATGTTGGTTGTGGTTGTAAACGTTCTATTACGTTACGGAATATATACGTCTTTCAAAGGAATCCTTTTTATCTGTAAAAACATGATAGCTTATGCATTCCTGACATAATTAAAAATTTTATTATTTTTACCTATAACTTAGTTGTATGACGTTCAAACTACTTTTAGTTTATATAAATAAAAACCACCCATAGATTATCAAATTAAATTCATTCGTTTCCAAAGGCACAATTAAAATACATATTAATCTTTCATTTAATTTGCTTAAATACAATACAATTTGAAATTGTAATTGTTATTTTTTCAACCGTTTTACATTTGTTTAAAGTCATACACTTATATAGGCACACGCACAAACACAAAACAACAAATCCTTTCAATTTATTATCCTTGAGGCGGCGGTATAATGAATTGTACCAGAAGTGTGTACTTGAGACAACAATATAATTGTGTGTATTTGTTTCCTACTCTATTCTGTCCACAAAAGTGTGTGTAACAGTAGGGAGTCCCGATGAACAGCTTTTAGTAATGGGCTTCGAAAACAAGTTGAAGTGAAATTGCAATACTGGTGGATAATACCAAAATAAATGCTTTCAAGCCATTCACAGAAAAGTAAAAAACCAGCGACAGGAGACGGGAAGCAGGAAGCGAAAAACAACGTCACAGTTTGGTCAATATTTTATACGTAAAAAGTAAAAACATTATGGCATCTAATGAGCTCAAAATTTATTTATGCATCTGTGCATTTGTTAGTAGTCGCACAATTAGAATAAGGCTTCAGGAAGCTGAATTAAAATCACCTAATCCAAGGAATTTACCTTTATTGCGCAAAAAAAAATTAAAAAGTCTTCACCAGGGAAATTGCGGAAATGTGCCTTGGTCCGATGAAACGCAGATAACTTTGTTGGGTTCTGATGGCAAAACCTTCGTTCGAAGACCACAAAATAAAAGACGTGATCCATTTATACCCAAAACAAGAATGGAAGCATGGTGAAGCACGGAGGAGGTTTTTTTCTCCACCTGGTGTTGTTCCAATATATCAGATAGATGGAAAAATGTGTGCTATTGATTATGTAGAAATATTTTAAATGCTATACGAGAGAAGAAATTGGAATGGGCGCCTATGGGAATACATGCAGGAAAATTATCCCAAGTACACATTTAAAGTTTAGTAATAAAGCCTTAGTTTTAGCAAAACGAAGTCCATGTTATGCAGTAGCTGTCACAAGCTATGTGGAAATAATCAAGAAGGAATGGAAATATGTTCAAAACCTGAAAGATCTATGAAGTGGAATCTCTTTCTAGAGTCTATAGAACATCCAGGATGGTTCATAAATACCATGTGGCCTAATCTATTATTCTTGGTAATGTTGACATACCCAGTAATAACGTAATGAATTGTGAATATCCGAATATGAATCAACAGTTGTTAGTTTAGTTAGTTTAAGTGTTTGCCTGCTGCATGCATGAATTCAAGTGAAATCTTTTGATTCTATTTTGAAAAGGACCACACCATTCATTGAAAAAGGACTAGATCATATTCAGATGATAGTATGTAAGGAGTACAATATCAGCCGGTTGCGTTCAAGTTTCCGATGAATTCGCACCATCTGATACTTGATGTCTTCGCCAAATTGTTTAGTACATGAGTGTTGAAAATTTGAGTCTTAGGCCTCGTCTGGTTATGCTCTGTTCCTTCGATTCTTGCTCACTCTATTGATATTTTCTTATATTAAAATTCACATAAACTGTTTGGGAATTAAAACATAAGATAAATGGTATATGCTTAGTATATATGACATCTATGACAAATTATTGGCCGATCTTCTTAAATTTTGGAACAGTGATTTTTATGCATATGAGGATATTTCACGTCGAATTTCAACATTATAATGGCATATTTAAGATATATATTAATATTAACGTGGATTTCGGGAGTGAACCTTATATGGGGAATAGAGTCAATTATGGACCGATATTCTCAAAATCCAACAGTTTGATTTTGGCATGTATGTAAATGATCCGTGTAAAATTTAAATACAAAATCTAGTACAACAATTTATTTACCTATAAGGATTATTTATGTCAAATTTTAACCATTTAACAATATTTATACCAGTTTTATACGTATCTATACAAATCAAACATGGACCGAACTAAACAAAATTTGTTTTACGATTTCGTTTTGCATGAAACTTAGATTTTTGTATGGGAGCTCTGAGAAATCATGGACCTGTTCTTACTATTTTTCTTACAGTTTCTTCTTTTTTCATAAAAACAACGTATACAAAATGTCATTGGAATATAACTGCAATATATTTAAAAAAAATGGAAGAAAAATTTTTAAAAATATCAATTTTTATGGAGGTTGTCTTACATTTTGATCCATAAATCTTGTTTTACTATATCGATTTTGCTGATTTTCAATACCAAACTGCTTAGAAGAACTATAAACGGTTTTTGTAAACTTTGTTGATTTCGGTTGTGTCCTTTGGACGTGAGAGTGTTTTACACAGACTGTCGGACGGACAGACAGACAGATGGACGGACATGGCTCAATCGACTTAGAATTTCGTAAGGACCAAGATTATACATACTTTGTTTGGTCTCAGATGAGTATTTCTCAGTGTTACACACGGAATGACAAACTTATATATACCCTCATTCACCACTTATGGTGGTGGAGGGTATAATAAATGAATATGTAAGAGTATATGCATGGGAAAATAGTTTCAAAGATGTTTATTAAAAATTACTTGCCTGGAACGAAATGTATGTGTTTTTTACAAGAAAATGTATGTGAATCAATTACGATTATATAAAAATGTAATGAATCAAATCAATTTGAATTTAATTGCTTTTAATGCTGGGAATGTGCCATCCTTACACTTGCCACGGAAATCGTCCAATGTCAAATCGAATATAGCAATACCACCCAACGAATTGCTCTCTACAAACTCTGCTTTAGCACCAAGACTGGCACGATCTTCGTATGTAATGAATATACCTTCATGACCTTTGACATTAGCCGAACGGTAGGCGTAGTTGCCATATTTCCTATTGTAGGATTTACTCATTTTTGGTAGTTTAGAGCAGATTTCGGGCCAACTCAGTAAACCGGGGGTATGTGTTAATTCACCACCTGAGGCTGGACCACCAAGGGACGACTGTATGGGCATAACAGAAGATTTCAATTTCTTGGTCATTCTCCATGTTCGACCATAAGTTGCAACGCCGATATTAAGTTTTTTAGAGTGAATATGTTTAGAGAGCCATTGGCGTACATCCTGTTCGATATTTGAAGATTGCTTTTTGCCAAAACGAGACGGAGAATTAATGGGAGCTAAGTAGTCAGCTTCGTGGGGCGTATGTTCTGGAGTAGAGTAATCAAAAGTAGCCAAATTGACAAAATCAAAATTATTCATAACGGCGGAAATATTTATGAAATCTGGAAAAATTTATTGTCAAAATAAGAATCTAGAACTATCTATAAAATTATTATGAAGGGTAACTTACTGCTGGTATTAACATGAGGCAGGACCGTTAACGTAAGCATAAGCCTTTCACGTCTAAAGGTATTTCTAAGTTTATTTACCAGCACTGTGAACTGTTGCTTATGAACATTGGCAGAACTTCCACTATTTTTTTTCGATAATAATTGTTGGGTTTTTTTGAAAATCTTCTGAACTGTTGATGTATGTGATTTGTTGTGCGGAAATTGATAGGCTAAATCTAAACCATCGAATTTGTATTTACGCAACAATTTTGTGGCTGATGTTATGAATTTCTCTTGTTTTTTCTGAGGCGCCTCTAGAAGTTTTATATATTTTTCCGGATGTGTCAAGTCCTTATCACCGCCTAAACTTACTAAAAATTTAATATGACGATATTGGTTTTTCAATTTCTTAACTTGAGCAAATTGTAAACGTTGTTTTGAATGCAGAGTTTCAATAGCAAATGTATCAGGTTTTAAGCCAACGTAACCATAAACCACATGTGTGCAATATTCCATTGAGGTTTTTAAATCGTTCACAGTAAAGTTGGCCATACCTATAATTGAAAATATTTAAGATTTACTCGTAAGTTGCACTATTTTAAAAGAAATAATTAAAAACTATTAGAAATTGTTGCAAATTATTTAAAAATGTTGCAACTTTATATAGGTACATATAAATGAACGGATTAAATATTTGAACATTTTTTTATAAGTTCTTAAAATCAAATATGAAAATTTCATCAAAATTTATTTATATTTATTTTAGATTTTTTAAATTTTTAGTTATGAATTCTTGATAATGTGCTGTACTTACCACCTCTTTGGATACTAAATGTATCATAATAACAAGTAATATTAAAACGTCCTGCTAGTGCCATTTGAAAGATGGCTAAACCAGCCATCAAACTCAAATAGAACTTCATCTTAATTTAAGGTTTTTATTTTCTTTGCACTTGAAGTTAATTAGTACACAATTAAAAAGCAACTGATTTCTTTTAAATATTTGCACACTTTTATAAGAAATTAATTGCAGACTAATGATTGAAAATACTAAATATGTACTTAAATACTAATTTAATCAAAGCCACAAGATAATGAATCATGGACATTTTAATAAACAATAGTAAATCTGTTTTATACATATTTTTAAATATAACTTAAATATATGTAGTTGTATGTATGTACATATATGTATGTCCATAAAAATAAATACACAATATAATTATAGTTACCCAGCAAGCCATATGAGTCCGAAAAGAGTCTCTTCTGACACCTTTTTCGGACCGTTAACGCTCTTTATGGGATCAAAAAACAATCATAATTGCTCCGAACCCCTTCAGAAAAGAGGGTCATTACTAGTGCTGGCAAAGTATTAAGTAATGGATACCGAGTATCGAGTATTTGCCCTTTTTTTTGGATACTAATACTCAAAAGTAGTTACTCGATACTTTCTGAGTTGTATTTTTAAGCAAGTTGAGTGGGTAAAATAGTGCATAAAAATACATCACTGTATAAAAAGACAACAATGTGTAAGCTACAAAATTAAACCAACCGCCGAAATAAAGCTGTCTATTATTTCTTAAGTTGTTGTTAACGTTGAATTAAAAGTTATCTTTACATTTATTTTTGATTTAATAATAAAAGACATACAAAACGAATAATAAATAGTTGAAGATATATTTTTATTTTTTAAAGAACTTCAATTTTCAGATAAAAACTATGCGTTACAATTTCAAAAAATCCTTTAAAAGTATCGAGTAGTATTGAGTACCCAAATGAAAAGTATTGAATATTATTGAGTAATGGAAAGTAGTAGAATTTGCCAGCACTAGTCATTACATTCGAAAATGGTCCGTCAGAAAGAGCTCTAACATAATGTCAGAAAAGAGACTTTTATGAGGGTTTTTTTGGGGGCTCTGAAAAAACTCTTAGATAATGTCTGAAAAGAGTTTTTTTTTAGGGCTCTGAAAGAGCTCTTAGATAATGTCAGAAAAGAGTCATTGCAATTTTAAATACAAAAAATTAAATGTTCAAATTTTGTTTAAAATTGTTTTTACTTAAACAAAAATGGAATTCATTTACAAATAAACTAAATTAGAAATGGAAAAAAATTAAATAAATTGTATTTACAGTAAAAAAATGGAATTCATTTAAATAAAATCTATAAAAATGGAAAAAAAATTGATTTTTTAAGCTCCGAAAATGCTTTTTAGTTGGACTCTTTTCTGACCCCTTTTTCGGAGCGCTCCGAAAATGCTCTTTAGTTGGACTCTTTTTTGACTCCTTTTTCGGAGCGCTCCTAGAATGGTATGCTGGGTATTTGCTATTTTCATACTTATTACAACGTATTTGATTGTCTGAGAAATACCACGCACATTATTTGATTTAAAAGTCTCACAACATATTTAATGTCATGATTGAAAAAAGAAGGTTGAACCGTTTTCTGTCAAAATAAAATTATTTGACTAAAATGTGTTTAAAATTTGTTTTTGTAAACATAACGGTACATATTTTGCATTTTTTTAAATTTCTTTTAAATTTTTTACTTGTTTATTATTTTTTGTGGAATTGTTTTATTTATTTTGTAAAAAAGATACGTGTTATATCCAATTGTTATTAGTAATAATTTTTTCCTTATTGCCCTGGCTGTTAAAATCTTTGTGTTAAATATGCCGAAACGAAAAGAATTAAAGAAGTCCGAGAAAAAAATATATTATATCTCTACGATTTCAATGGGGCTCATGTTAAAAATAACAATGTTTCTTTGTATATCCATTTATCTTTTCTCGAGTTACGATTTGCTTTCGAAAAGGGTCAATAATATCTTCATTATATACAAGTTTACCACCACCATTGGCAGAAATGCAGCCGCATATCACCATAGAACCGTCATCATAATAAACCGTATTGTATTATTGTGTTGTTATACTTATGGCTTTAGTACCATCTGAACCAAAAATGTTGAATTTGCTATCGTTTTAGAATATAACATATTGCCGATTTATTTTTATTAATCTCAGCGAATGGTAACCACATCGATCTGGTAAATTCCAAAACAATTGGTTTTTACGACCCTATGTATATATTAATGTCTCTCACCAGCCTGTAGACTTTATCGTTATTTACATTGGTATATAGTATAGTGTGCTTCTTAGTTGGTCGTTAAAATCTGGTCGGAATAAATGTAGGTTTAAGCTGTTTTTCATGGGTATTAGTCGTTCCTCTCCTACATTTAACGATTTTGGACAACCATTCTGTGGTAAATTTTAAATGCTTCAAAAACTATAGACCAATTTATTAAATTGTTGACTGCCTGACAATATCTACTAAACATATCACAAATGTTTTCAATTTATTTAACCTTGTTTTTAAGCTGTCAAATAATTTTTCTTTCGGAAATTTTTAATTATTTTACCTCTTGTAAGATTTCTTATAATGTTACTTATTGGGAAACTACTTTGATAATATGCTTGAGAAAAATCCCGTCTCAGTAGGCTATGACATACATAGAATACTACACTAATAGTGGAAGGCCAATGTAAGCGGCATGCGGCCGCGGACGGCAGAAGTAGAATTTTTTCAAGTTTGCCGCTTAAAACATTATTGCCATACACATGTATATAAATAATATGCGATATATGAGTTTAGTTAAAAATTAAAATTTATTTCCATTTTCCTAATTCCTTTTAAATAATGAACACACTAATAAACGTTTATTTAAGCTGATTGCCGCCCACTATAAGTGGCTTGTCGACATGGTTATCATTGATTGTTGTGTCAACTCGTTCAATAGATTTCATCGGGCGTGTCGGGCAAGTTACAATAATATAATATATCAGAAGTGGGATAATTTGTTTTCATTAGACATTGAAATTCGAAAAAGAAAATTGTTTTACGAAATATAAGAGAAGAAAATTATAATTTCAATAAAATAATGAAATTGTTCGTGATAATACTTCTGAATCAACGACTTTGAAAGATGTTCCGATTATTCCAACTTCGTCTGGTGTACTACTGTGTGGCATTGGGGTTCCAGCGTTCAATCCTTCACATACTAATTCAATATCTGCTGCTTCATCTTGGTTTTCTTCTATCAAGAAGAAGATTTATCTTGGTACGATATTAAGAAGTTGTTAAAAGAAGCTTTTCCGTGTGTAAGTGACGAATCAGATATTTATTTGAGGCTAATGTGTCGTGTTAAGGAACCAAATGAAAGTATTGAAACATATTTTATGATGTATTAGCTCTCGCCAGAAATGCCGGCTTTAGCGACGAATGTGCCAAAAATTATATTGTTTCGGGTTACAGGTTACATACCGCAATGCAAAATATTACAGGATCTATTATGCCAAATTAAGGCCCACTTGTGTATTATGGAGCAACAGCGTAATCGTGAAATGTTTTTGAATAAGAATTATACTGCATCTACTAAATTTGATCGAAATTTGCCTCGTTATTCACAGCAAGAAGTTGGACATTTTTCAAGAGATTGCAAGAAATCACGTAAGAGATACGAGAGCTCACCACAAAATTATACGACTACAAAAGTATCTCGTGTAGCTTTTAATAGAAGCTGTGGTTTAATGCAAAATGCATCGATTGATGGACTTTGCATTAAGGTTTTTTGTGATCTTGACAGTGAATGTTCTACTATAAGAATTGACATAGTGGAAAAGTTAGGCTGGAAATTTGAGTAATGTAATACTAATGTAATAATGTAATTGGCTTTGGTGGCTTAGCAAGACTGTAAAAATTCAAAGTGTGATGCTTTCAATAGAGATATTGGTGGTCAATATTAGTGAGCAAGAGTATGAATTGATTATTGGACAAAATTTTTTGGATCATAAAGGCGTTAAAATTATTCGAGAAAACGGAGAATTGAAAATTTTAAATTCAAATGAAAATCAAATTTGACTAGAAAGTCGTATCAGTAAATGCAGTTTTAATAATAGTTTATTAAATTGTTCGTTTTAAATTTAATTAAAAAATATAAAAATTGTTTCGCCGAAGATTTATCACAGTTAGGAAAAACGAATGCAATCGAGACGAATATTGTACTAAAAAATTGTAATAAAACTATAATTCATAAACCAAATCGAGTACCATATCATTTACGCGAAAAAAAAATGGAAAATATAGTGTCAGAACTTTTGAAGTATAATATAATAGAAAAGTCAAATTCTTCTTTTGCCAGCAGAGCTCATTTAGTACCTAAAAAAGATGGGATGGTGAATTTCGTATGGTTGTTGATTATCGCGAATTAAACAAAATAACTGTCCGCGAAGTGTTTCCAATGGCAAATATCGAAGAAAATATAAATCAAAGACGTAACAACAAAATGTTTATTATTCTTGTTGATATGATGAACGGTTATCATCAAGTAGCGATCAATAAATTTTGTATACATTTAACCGGTTTTGTTACACCTAATGGACATTATCAATTTAAGAGAATGCCATTTGGACTAACTAACGCGCCGGCAGTATTTATGAGATTAGTTGATCGGTTAAATTTTGACAAACTATTTGAAGATTTTTTAATTATATGTCTTGATATGAAAATAACTTTTGAATTAAAAAATGTGAACTTTTTGTAAATAATATTTCATATCTCGGGCATGTAATTAGGAATATATCCGGTGTATTAAAAACTCAAGCAATTTTTAATTATCGCAAACCTGCAAATGTGAGAGAATTAAAGCAATTTTTGGGTCTCAGTGGTTATTTTAGAAAATTTATCGAAAACTATGCCAAAATCGCATTTCCGCTAAACCAATTACTCAAGAACAATGCAGAATGTATATGGGGAAAAGATGAAGAAAGTGCATTTCAAGAATTAAAATATAGAATGTCTGAAAAGCCCGTTTTGGTTATATATGATCCCGATCAGGAACATTACATACTGATGCGTGTCAAACGGGATTAGCTGGGGTTTTAATACAAATATGTCCTTTGGGTTTAAATCGACATTCGAACATGGTTTTGTGCATAACACTGTACAACACATAATTTCGGAACTCAATTCTGATAATTGTTTATGAAAGTAGCCCCAAAAGGAAGAACTTCTGCATCATTCGTTTGGTCATTTTACATGAAGAAGTAATTTAAAAACTAATTTGAAGTTAGTAAGTATCGTATAGAGAATTTGTCACGATTTAGGCCCTTTTGTTTGTCATAACTCGAGAATCACTAGTCCGAATAAGCTGTAACAAATTTAGAAAAATTAAGAATTACAATTCCTTTCAATTCAGTTTATACTTTCGCAGTTATAAATAAATGTATGAAGAAAAAAACAATTTTTTGCCTAAAAAATTGAATTTTTTTATTTTTAATTCATAAAAAATCCAAAACGGTAAAAAAAGTGTCAAGTCCTATTACTTTCACGTAAAGTCGCATAACCTATGAACAAAATGAGACATAAATAATGAAAATCGATAAACGCGTTTCGCTTTTATTAACAATTACGTAAAGGTATGAATTTCAAAAATTGGCTTAAGTCGGTTTAGTGACTTTTTTCAAATCACTATCAAAATTTTATCACTAATAGAATTTTAAATTCTGATTGAAATAAAAAGACTATGAATAGAAATGACATAGAATACTACACTAAGTGGCTTGTCGACATGGTTATCATTGATTGTTGTGTCAACTCGCTCAATGGATTTCATCCGGCGTGTCGGGAAAGTTACAATTTTGGACTTTTTAACATAAAGATTTACATACCTGTGCACAATAAGGACAAAATTATTACTAATAACACTGTGCTCGATTTTGAGATTTTTTAGTGGTTAACTCTAGTCTTCGAGATATAGCGTTATTTAAAAAATGGAGGAGGTTGCGCGTTAAATATTCGCGTAACTCGAAAACTGTTTAGTTTATTGAATTAACTAAAAATCGAAGTTCATCAAACAAATTATCTTTAAGTGGGACTATAATTTTTTTAATCCGAGTAGTTGTATTGGAAATAATTTTTTTTGCAAAAAAAAATTTAATAAAATCAAAATGTTTGTGATTTTGAAAAAACAAAATATTTCCAAAACGACTGCTCAAATTAAAACAAAAAGTGTTAGTCCTACTTAAAGATAATTTTGTTGCCGAATTTCGTTTTTTTATTTAATTCAATAAACTAAACAGGTTTCGAGTTACACGAATATTTATTGCGCAACCTCCTCCATTTTTAAAATAACGCCATTGGATGCAGCGTACTCGATTTAGCTTTACCCACTGAATGGCCCGCTTGTCGGTTTTTTCAACTAGCACAGTGTAATAATTGAAAAATACATGGCACGCATACTTTTTACAAAAACTATTAAAAATCCAAGAACAATTAGTGCAAACACTAAAAAACCCATCAAAATAACTGGGATTGCAACAATTAAATAAAAAAGGACTTTGTTCAAAATTTTTGGGATTTTCCTAATTTACACAATGTCTACTATCAACTGCAAAAAAGAAAAAATATTTTTGCCTGTTTTTGCAATTCTATGTTTTTATTATCAAAATGCGTGCTCTGTTAAGAAAGTTCATCGCGCGATGAATTACCGAAAAATTGTGTTCAGCGACGAAGCTGAAGCATTTTTGGTTCAATGGGTACGTAAATAAGCAGAATCGTCGATTTTGAAGTGAATATCAGCCAGAAACATTGCAAAAGCTACCAAAGTCAAAAAAAATTACAGTTTGGTGCGGTTTATTGGCTGGTGGCATCATTGGACGTACTTCTTCAATTATGATGCGAATCGTAACGTAACTGTGAATGGTGAGCGCTACCGTGAGATGATATCCAACTTTTTTGCCCAAAATGCAAGAGTTTGAGAGGCGAGTTCGGTGAACATTTTATTTCACGTTCGGGACCGGTCAATTGGCCGCCTAAATCGTGCGATTTAACGCCTTTAGACTATTTTTTGTGGGTCTATGTTAAAGCTCATGTCTATACAGACAAGCCCGCTTCAATTGACGCATTGGAAGACAACATTGAAGCATTTATTCGGAAGATACCGGCTGAAATGTTGGAAAGAGTAGGCCAAAATTGGACTAAGCGGTTGAACCATTTGAGGCGCAGTCGTGTTTTTTTTTTTTCTTTTTTTGAAAAACTTTCATATGGCTTTTAAAAAATCACCCTTTATAACAAAATAAACAATCCACAGGTAGGCTTTGTATGTTTGTTTTCCGCAATTTAGACACATTTAAAAAAGTGGTAGCAATTCAACAAAACCAACAAGTATTCTATTTCTGTAAAAAATAAAGTCCTGCCAATGGCTACTATCGATGGATACTACTATCTAATGGATAACAAGAATTTTTATAATGCAGTCTTCATTTGTATTTTGGCAAATATTTTTAATTTAACTGAATTCTACAATTAGACTATCAAGCCAAACCACAAATTAAAGAGACAACACTGTATTCATGGAAATGCATAGTGTTGCCACATGTATAATACTTTTACTTTTAACTACAATTGTTTGTATCGTTATTTTTATTATTTTTAAAGTTTTAATACTGTTTTTAAATAAACATTCTAAAGTTCTTAGTAATTATTTAATTATTTATGCTTTAGGTCTTTTTTTATAAAAAAAATGTAAATTTTATTTCAATATATCGCTACTTCTTGAAGCTACACACGAAATATTAAAATAAAATTAAATATTTTTTATAAAAAAATGACCTAAAGCATAAATAATTACTAAAATCTTAATAAAAAAAAGGTCAAATAAACAATAATAAGAAATACATTTTAAAATTCTTGTTACCGAAAATATTTTAAAATAAATTTTCTTAAGATACTAATATCGCCAATATCAGATAATGGTTATATCATTAAAAACGTTATTAGCACAATTCATTGAAATTGTCTAAAATTCAAAGAATTATCATTGAAATAAACCAAAAAACTCTCAGAAAAATAAACATCCATTTTATAGCCAATTAAATCACAACAGCAGCGATCTTCAATATTGTACCTTTTGTTGTTGTTACATTTTATAAATATTTTACTATATCATATATTTGTATTTAATACTGTAATACTTTATTTTTCCGTTAATAAGTACGCTTTTGGTACATTTTACACAGCCAACTAATGCCATATCGAAAGTACTTAACATTCAAATTTTGCCTTCTGGTATTTATTTTTCAATAAATGCAACTCTGTTGCGAAAAAACGCGTGGTTTTTTCTCCCTCACATTAAACGAGTTTTGTTTCCAACTCGTACTAGTTACTCGCCACTTTAGTCGGAAGAAAATTTTTTTTGCTACGGACCGAATTGCAGCAGCAAGATATTTTTTCGTATTTTTATACAAGTAATATTAAACTAAAAAAAGCTAAAATATGTAAAAACTATAAAGAAAAGTGTGCACCTTAATTACATACTAAGATAATTTAATGAAAACTACGTGAAAGTAAAGAAAATTCAATTTTAAAATTGTATGACGGCTACATAAAAAAAAGAAAAATCATTGAACGCGAAAATTTCTAAAAGAATATGGAGTAAAAAAAATGAAAAATACATATAGAAAATAAAAAAACGTGTAAAAGTGTTGCAAAATAAATAATAAAAAAGGAACGTGATAGATGTAGACAACAAATAACTAAAATATTTTTTATAATTAAAAATTATGATAAATAATATTTAATAATAATTTTGAAAATATCGTAAAGGATATTCAAAGAGAATTGAGGAGTTTAAGAACAACAAGAAAATATACAGCAAACAACAAAAGTAACGAGTAGAAAGAGGAAAATTGTTTTTATTACGGTTACGTGGTGTAGCAATAAAAACGAAAAGGAATAAAAGCCAAAAAGGACAGTGAGCGGGTGCCAGACAAAAAGTTTTTTCGTGTTACAAAGAAAATAGAAGGCAAAGTTTCTCTAAGACCGACCGCACCCGCCAATTAACATATTTGATACCAACAATAATTAAAAATAACCTATAAAGTTTTTATTAACTGATTTACGTTTTCATTAAAACTGAAAATTTTGTCAAAATTCCTCCACAAACATCTACGTCAACTAACTCCATGCCAGTGTCCGTGGTTTGTGAGACTGCGGCCAGTGTTAATGCCGCCCTAAGGGAATCTTTAGGTTCGGGAGGCAGTTGTTCGGCCGCTGCTAATGCAAAACAGTCATCGTCACAACAAGATGATAAAGTGAATGGTGGCTCTGTCAATAATGAAGACGATATTGATACATTGCATGGCAAATTAGTGGCCTCAGCTAAAAGAGTTTTACTCTCGAAAATCGACTATGAGGAAGTTACCAATTATGGCCAATCGGTATTGGATAGTCTGAAATCAAAATATATTGTGTTGAAACCCTCTGGAAATAATAATTCCATGGAGAATGGTAGGAATTCTCCAGCAACCTGCAATAATAATGGCGCAAATGGTGACAGCGCAGCCGGTAAGCGTACGTGTTTTTTTTTTTTTGTTTTCATTTTATTTGCCTTTTTTACAAAAACACTTCCTTTTTTTCTCGTAAATATTTGTGCAGACATTTTCTCCCATTTAGTATTCGTTGTGCATTAAGGAAAACGAAAGAAAAGAGAAATACAACACAGCGGCAGTTGCCTTCAATAGTGAAAGAGTGACTGAAAAGGAAGATATTTTTATTTTCTTTTATGAATTACTATGAAATGCAGTTACATTGTATTAATACAGTACTGCCAGATTAAAAATCTATTTTTTTGTTTTGGTGGGAAGAAAACTTAAAATTATTATAAACATTTTAAAACACGTTTATTTGTTGAAAAAATTCACGTGCGTTATTTGTTTTTGATATAGAAATTGATTTTAAAATTACTTCATTCTTTGTTTTTTTTTTTTTTGTTCTTTCTGTACATACATGCTATATTTTTTTTTACTTTTCTTGGCATGCCTTTTTCGCCAGGGTTTTTGCAAATAGTATCAAATTATAGTAATGAATCATTGTTTTTGTATAGTAATAACCACAATACATAAAAATAAACAAAATGAAATGCTTGTTGTTTAGGGTTTTCTTTTATCAAGACAACAAAGAATACAGTTTTGCATTTGTTTATTTATCTTTCTCTTGATCCCGGATATATTCTCAACTTTTTTTATTTGAAAATTTTAAAAATATTTTTGAATACCTGTTATTGTTTTGTAGTAAAAGTCTTGTATATTTTAGTGAGTAGTAAAATGTATATTTTTTCATATTATTTTTTTACAAAAATTAAATTTTGGTGACACGTTTTTAAAAATGCTACCCATATGTGTGTACAGACAACTAGAATTGTATTAATACTTTTTGTAGGGCTTTAATTGTTCGAAACCCTAAATACAAAAGGGTCACAACTCAAAATAATTTAAATTAATTTATGGAAAAGTCAGTTTTGGACATTTTTGAGTTGTGAACCTTTTGTATTTTAGGTGTGATATTTATTTCAATAATTGTTTTATTGTTGCATAATATAGTGCATGTGCCAAAGAGTAGAAAAGTATTATGGTAAATTAAAATAAATAAATAAATGCAGTGTAAAATACAATTGATGAGAGTTCAAATTATTACGTAATTAAATCTAAAAACCAGCAGAAAGATTTAAAAAATATAGGAACTAAAAAGTTGAATATGTCTATGAAAAATATTTGGTGTATTTATTTTTTATTAATGTATTATAATTTTTAATTAAATAGACGTAACCCTGATGAAGTCAACCAAAAATTGACGAAACGTTGGAAAACTTGTAAAGAAGTTTTTTATTTACATTAAATAATATAGGCCCAATTAGCTGACTTGATACAATTCAAACATAAAATATCTATTGAATTTTGCCAAATAACACATTAGCATAGAAAAATTAACCCATTTTTTTTCTACAGTTTGTTGCAACACTGTACTTAAGTGTAATATTTCACCTTCTGCGCCAACACTCATGTTGGCAACATTCTTTATTTTCTTTTTGTTTTCTTCGTTATCGTTCATGTTTTTCTTTTATCACGTACACACAATACAGTTTTCGTTTGATTTTATTTTTAATTTTCGTGCACACACTACGCACACATTCACATAGTAGGAAATGTGCTTATCACGCGAATTAAAAACAACAATAATGGGAGAAAAATAAATAAGAAAAAAATATACAAATGACAAGAAAGAGTATTCTTTGGTAGAATACGTAAAAAGTAAATAGATTATTAAAAGGAATAAAGAAAAAACCCGAGAATTTTCACAACAAAACAAATGTCATAAATAGCACACATTTTAGCTTAGCCTAGCTAAGATAAAAAAAATTTTGTGTGTGCCTGAAAAACAAATAAGGAAAATTCAAGAAACCTACATATAAATAATGTACAGAAAAAATACAAATGAGAAAAAGTTAAATACCTACCCACTACAATTGTTTTATAGATTTAATCGATTTGTTTAAACGTTTTTTTGTTTGTTGTTCTTTTATGAATTGACCTTATATCAAATGTGATAAAATGAAAATTTGGAGTGTATTGCTAATAGAGACAACGCGTGCCATTGTATTGGATTATTTAACATTATGGCTTTTATATCGTTTTGCATTGAAACCTCTATACAATTTAGTCAAGAGGTTTTATAATTTTGTTTGGTATAAATTGCAACGTAATAATAATTATGAATTATGTTATTCTTGTTCTTCCTCCATGTACGACTGTTCGTGCTATGATAATGATGAAAACACTACTACAACAGATGCCAATGGTAATAACACGTCTGCCTCAAATGGTGGCGGAACACCTAGCAAAAAAGCTAATCCAAATGAATTACCTGCCCCTAAACGTATACTCTATCCACGTGAAAATGTTCGTGTCGGTTGGAAGGCCACCGGACGCAAATGGGATGTTGGTGTAGGCATGATGAATGTGGGCAATACTTGCTATTTAAATTCTACATTACAAGCTGTATTTCATGTACCCTCCATGGCGAATTGGCTTATTTCAGATAGTGCACACATGGAGCGTTGTGAGTCAACAGATACTGGTTGCATTATCTGCGCCATGACTAAAACTCTTCAAGAATCCCAAAAGAGTCAATCGGCTATACGACCATACTATGTTTATTCAAAATTAAAATCAATATGTAAACATTTAGTAATGGGTCGCCAGGAAGATGCTCATGAGTTTTTACGCTATTTGGTGGAGGCCATGGAAAAGTCATATCTGTCACGTTTTCGTAACTACAAAGAATTGGATCAGTATAGCAAGGAAACAACACCGCTGAATCAAATTTTAGGTGGTTACCTAAAATCTTCTGTTCGCTGCTTAACCTGCAATCATGTATCGGTAACTTTTCAACACTTTCAAGATTTACTGTTGGACATACGTAAAGCTGATACAGTCGATGAAGCTTTAGAGGGTTATTTTTCACGAGAACGTCTTGAGGATATGGGTTACAAATGTGAAGCTTGTAAGAAAAAGGTATGTATTATTCTATAAATTAATTTATATGGAAAGCAAATAATTAACACATGTTCCATTCTTGTGTCTACTAAATTACAGGTTTCGGCGACAAAACAATTCTCTTTGGAACGTGCACCAATTGCCTTGTGCATACAATTGAAACGTTTTTCAATGTTAGGCACTAAACTAAATAAGCAAATTACTATTAAACCTAGACTTGATCTAACAAAATTTGCCTCCCGCAAAAATCCCGGTGAACAGCTGACCTATCGTCTGGTGGCGATGGTAACCCATCTAGGTGCTTCACAGCATTGTGGTCATTATACGGCCATTGGTTTAACCGAATCGGGAACATACTACAACTACGATGACAGTTACGTACGACCGATATCAATGCAAAATGTTTGCAATACAAACGCCTACATAATATTCTACGAAATGGAAACGCAGCCACCAAAAAATGTCAATAGTACACAGGTAAGTGGAGCACAGGCCACAGCCACTGCAACAAATCAAAGGGATATACAGACGGTTAAAATGAATGGCCATGCATTGGGAGGATCAGCACGTATAATTGGACCACAGTTACCGCCTGGTTATAACAATATTGCCATAACAAATGGAGGTTCAGTGACATCGTCGTCTTCTCCATTAACAAACGGAGGCAGTAAATTAATATTAAATCGCAATTCTACGTCGTTACCATCAAGTACTTCTTCAACGTCGACATCATCAAATGGTGGTAGTAGTAAAATAATGATACATTTTAAAAATAATAACAATATTAGCAATTCAACAAATGTAGTTAAAAGCAGTGCTGCAACATCATCAATTACTAGTGTTTCAGCAACTTCAAGCAGTTCCACTTTTGATAATTTAAAGAATAGCAGCAGCACAACAACAAATTGCAATTCTAACGGTCTTCACTTAGTGGGGGCCGGAAAATTTCAGGAATCTACGAATACGAAGTATCCATTGGGTGTCTCAACACTTAAAAGACAAGTTAATAATCTTAAAAACAGTAACGAAAGTTCCTCCGATGACGATGACGAACATGAGATTGTAAGCTCTTCAACATCATCACAAATACACAACGCTACACAAGCCACACTGCCAAGTATGCCTAAATTGGGTGTTGATTCGACAAACATAACATCATCAACCTTAACTAATGGCTTTGCTAAAAAATCTCCTGCCCCCATAAAAAGTCTGGTACCCTACGGTTCCGAGACGGACGAAGAAGCTGATGTCTGTATATCGGCTACAACCACAAATGCAGCTACTACTGCATCCAGCGAACAACAAAAGCGTTTATTACCCAATCCTCTAAAACGAAGACAGAGCTCCTCATCATGGTCCAGCAGTAGTTCATCGGATAATGATATTGCCAAGGATAAGGATATAAAACCGTCAAATGGCATAAAAATAAAAAAGGCAGCCTCATCGACTGCAGCTGCTTCAAAAATACCTGCAAAATCTGCACCAGATACTATCGATGAGATTTTCAATAGCATTAAACGTTCCAATAATACAAATACTACCAACACCACCACGACCTCTGGCATTACAACTCTTAAGAAAAAAATACAAAACCAACAATTTACCGTTACCTCATCCACTACCACAGCAGATTCCTCCACTTCAGATTCCGAAGATGAGAGCATTAAGACAAAAATGGCATCAAACATTAAACCCCAATTTAAAAGATCACATTCTACACCACCTTCGCCACCGGTTGTTAAAACAAACTCTGGCATTTGGCAAGTTACCACTTTGCCGCCCATTACAGCCTGCATAAGCCCAACAACATCAGCGCCTTCATCGTCCGCAGCAGCAGCCTTTTCAACGCCTGCATCCATAGAAAAAACTCCCAAGAATCATAAAAATCCCTTCGCTGCAAAACCTATTGTTGCAGCCGATAATGCCAAACGTGTAAAAAAAGATACAGCAAATAAAACTATCAGTGGCAATGGCTATCAACGTAGCAACTCAGCCAATGAATCATTGGTTTCAGAACTTTTAAAACAATCACATCGCGGTTATGGCGCTCCAATTTTAACCTGGAATGGTCAACAAAGTGAAATTGATAAAGAGGTAAGTCTTTAATTTAGTTCGTTAAGGTAAATTTGATTTTTAAATGTCTTATATTTTGGCAATGTGAATGACGTAGGTATATTTTTTTTTTATCTAACAAAACAATTTTCAATTATTACTATTAACTTGGATATAATTATAGCGAATTTGTTGTTTTGAAATTGTGTATTTACAACAAGAATGCTAGATTTTATTTATCATGGCTTGTTTAACATAAAGCAAGTTTTCTAAGTTTTTCACTAAAATTTAATTAGTTAGATTTGTTAATATAAAAGGGGTGCCACTTTTTAAAATTATAAAATTATATGAATTTTTTTCTTCTACACTTTTTAAACTGGATATATCAAAATTAAAAAAAAATGTATACACGATTTCAAAACAATTTTGTCTAAATTATTTATATAAACTCGAAATATTTATATTTCAAATATTTACAATTATACTAAAAATAATTAATAATAGTATAATTACTCTATAACAATTATTATTGGTTTATGATTAAAAAAAACACTCGATTACTCAAAATACAAATCAAAAGAAGTTGTATATAGTGTCGTCTTCTATCGCTATGTTTTCAAAACTCAAAATAAATAAAAAAAATATCATAAACTCTCACAAACAAAATTATTTAAAAATAAATGATAAATTACAATGATAAACTTTTTGCACTTTTATTTGAAACACATCAAATAAAAAAATTTACATACATACATTTTTTTACAAATCAGCTGGTACTTTATGTCTACTAAATTGAGAAAATAAATTATTTGCAGATTACAATAAAACTTTTAAATGTTTTGTGCATTTCATTTAAAGTTAATTATTGTTTTATTGTACCTGTCGTATATATAATGAAATTGGCTGTACTAACTAGCAGCTATCTTTTTGTGGGTTAATTTTTCATTAGTTAAAGTTATATGATCGCTAGTTAGCATTTAATTATTCATTGTGATTAAGATTGCCAATGATTATAATAGTCAATTGGATGCTTATAATTCAGTTGGACATTCTTGACAGATGCTTTCTATCAAAAAACTTTACGTTTGTAATTGAGTCATTAGCTTCACATGACTTTTCCAAAGGATATTTATTAGTAAATGTGGTTTTATTGGAATTTATGCAATATTGTTTTATTTAGGTCATTTAATTTTGTTTATTTTTTATTTTTTTGGTTTATTAGTTCTATTATTTGGTATATACAATTTTATAATTTTCAGTTATTTTTCTACTATATAATTGTGTTAACACAATAAGAACGGAACGAAGTTATCGAAAAACAAGTTAAAACAACGCGTTTTCAAATTTATAATGAAAATATTTTTATAAAAGCGGTCTTCCAAGAATGTATTGAAATCTCTAATAAATATACTGTTGGCAAAGGTAATTATTTACTATTTACCGCTTTTAATAATATCACTATAATATCAGAATGTATTGTTTATAATTGTTGGATCAAAAGAAATTTCGTTCAAAAACAATATTGAAAATTTAAATAAAAGAATGAGATTCTAAAATTCGTTGAATTACAGCATTCGTGTAATGAAATAAGAAAATTAAACAAAAGAGTTTCAAAAATATTGTTATTCATTTAAAATATTCGAAATTTCTTCCATCTATTTTGCATTTATTTATTCTCTTCATTAGAATGAACTCTCGATCCTATTGTGTTAACACATTACGTTACTACCAACACAATTATTATTTATGTATTTAATTAATTTTTTTTTTTGTAAAATGTAAAATACCAAGTAAAAAAATAATAAATTATTTGAAACCGAAAATAAACAAACAAAAACTGCGTCATTATCCTATTTTCCACTTCCCTTTAATTTAGAATTTTTATTTGTTTGATGAGAAACGGATAGAAGACGACGACAGCAACAATAATAATATTAACTACAACAACATCAGCAACCGAAATGAACATGATCTCTGCCATGATGATAATGATGACATAAAACAAATTTCAAGTTTAAACCATCATTATGAACAAAACGACTTAGTGGACAACAATGTTCAACAGCATCAACAAAATGAATATAATCAGAGCAACGATCACAAAAACATCATCATTGACAGCAATGAACCAGATCTCGAATTGAATGCAACTAAAACTTCCACTCAGACTGACGATGAGGATGAGCTTCCGAACGACATGCTCTTTACCACCTCAATAACATCGCCATCATATTGTATGGATGATGTTCAAGTTGAACTGGCTGCTAAACAGTATTATATAAAGGAAAATGATGTACAACAAATGATGGATGATGAAATGGAAAATATTGATTCTTGCAGTTCTGGCACAACCACCACTACAGTTATTAATAACTACTGTCCTTCTCCCAACTCTTCGTTATTAACTACTATCCCCACGACTTCCCCACCACCATTGTTAGCACCGTCTTCATCCTCCGCAGCATTAATATCAACCAACTCAATACTGCCAACAACAGCAACAACAGAAGAAACCACATCAAATGCTTTTGTAAGCAACGAAGATTCCTCAGACAATCTATAACAGGATTATTTGAAATATGTGCGTTTTCTTATGATTTTATGATGGTACTGATGTGTAGATATATCTCTCTCTCTCTCTATTATCTACGCAACTGCTGCTATAACTACTTTTTCTTATTTTAAATCACCAAATTGACACGGTCACAGCAATAACAACAACAAGCAACAAAATTAAGCAGAAGGTACTGAAAGACAAGGCCATCCAGCTCAGTTTTCGTTTTATTTTATTAAAAACTACTAAAACAGACTCTTAAAATCCTAAAAGGGGGTGAGGGTAGAGAGTGAAAATTACAAGCTTGGTTTAACCATTTCACTTCAAGTGACAAATTATTCATTCTCCTACGTAACAGCAACAACATACAATTTTCAAATAATTTCATAAAGTATTGATATTATTTGATTTGTTAAATAGTGTGACGATGATAATGCATTTATTTTTTTGACTACAACAATAATGATGTGATATGGTGATTGTGATTGATTGATTGTTAATTTCTTAGCAATCGTTTCAAGTTGATAAAAATGGCTTATCTATTATAGGTAATTTCATTTTTCTTTTATTATAATTTCTTTATATATTTATTTGAATTTATATACCACGAACTTTGCCTTTTACACTATATTTTAAATTTATATTTTTTGGTATTTACCTATATATACATAATTATATGTATGTATAATTAATTTTAACAACTGTCCTGCATTGTAAAAATTAATAACTTGACTGAGTGCTGAAATAATATCGTAAAACATTAATAGTAATAAGCATAAATTGCAATTTGTCAAATACTTTTTGTACACCCAACCTAAGATTGACTATGGAATTTGTTTTGAACTTTGTTTATGCTATCAGTTTTATTAGAGAAATTTGTTTATGTTATAAATATTTATTTAATAAGAAAGATTTTTATGTAGATATAAATTTAAAAGTCTAACTTGTGCTCTTGTCGCACAGGTTAGACATTTTAATTTACGGCCAACATCCAAAACCTTTTCAGTAATTCTTCTCAATGTCTTTTCGGATGTAGCAAGCAAAATCATCCGAACTTTATACTCTTTTAAAGTTTACAAGTGGTGAACACGAGGTTTGCACACTTGATATCTGTTGCCAATTAAAGAAAATATTGTTCGTTGTTTGTTATTTTTTAAGACCACATCACTGCACATTTTGAATTATTAATTTGTCTGTGGTTTTCTTTCAACTGCCCAAAAAACTCTGGCCAATAATTTAGCACTAAATACGAGTTTTATTCTCATAAAAAAACATAAAAAAATGTAATTTAAATCCTTATGCTGAACATTGCATCCACTTCTTATAGTTCTAGAGGAGATATTAATAACGAAATTAGTTGATAGATATCTTTAAATTGCGTCGGAGCTCTTAAATGTGTCTGCCACTGAAAATCTGTAAATTAAAGAGTACTCTTTACGGGTTGTTTGGAGCCTGTGTAACATTTGTATATGTCCCATAGGTTCGAATATGGTCCAATGCGTTGTGGACCATTTTCCTTGAGTAAATTAAAATATTTGCAATCTCGCCAATGGTGATCGCTCTAGAGTAGTTATTTTATCATTAGATGTTTAAATATTAAACATCTTATGTTTCCTTACAGAACTTAAAATTAAAACTTTACTTGTTTAAATAAATATATTTCTGATTTTGTTACACAGAGAAAGTTGTTTTGCTCGTTATAATCTAATATATAGCTTATGAAATGATCAGTGTAGTTATGGCTGTAAAATTGTAGTAATTAATCTGTTCTGACTGAGTTTTTGATGAAAGTAACGAAAAATTCTATGTATGTATATCATTGAAACATTCGGTTGGGAACAAATCTCAAATGAAATTATACTGTAATTTTATGATGAAAACTTATAAAGAAATGTTCCCGGAAATAATATGTACTCTAACACTGAATATTTCGTTCGCTGCATACTAAAAAGGTGAAGATATAATGAAGTGGAACTTGATAAAATTATAATAGTATCCCTATATTAACATAGTCTTCGTATTTAATTTCAATTGAAAAACAATGAATTAAAAACATTCTATAGGTCAAATTAATATTCGCTAAAGTAATTAGTGATAATAATATTGGATACAAACACACTCGCCGACCTATTTTTCGTCGTAGTGTATTAACCAACTAAATTATAAGCATGATAAATGAATTTAAATTTAGAAAATGCCAAAACACAAACAGCGAAAACCGAATTTCTTCAACACAATTGTGCTATTTTTTGTTTTATTACTTTAATTGCAGATCATAAGTGAGGCACGTGAACAGCGACAACGTGACTGGGAAGATGAAGAAGAAAATGAAATGGATCGTGGTAGACAGAAAAAGGTTAAAGCGCCAAAAGATCCCTATGCAACAACAGGTACACCCGGTTATAATCCATTCCAAGAGCAAGAAAATCAAAAACGTTGGAAACGTTATCATCATGTGGGCGGTGGCAGTGGCGGATATCGTCACAACTTCCAGCGCAACAAATTTAAATTTCAACGTTTTCAACATAAATTCCCCAAGAAAAATATGAACGGTGGTGGTAATAGTATTCTAAATGTGAATAGACGTAATGATTCTTAACCACACTGGAGGAAACCCATCATATTGAAATATAAAAGATGAAATTATATGATTTTTATTTCATTATTATTATTATTACCACTAATATCAATTAACCTTAGTTTTAAGTTTTCCTAATATATAATTGTATAGCCGAATGGAGAAAAAATAACAAAAAAATAATAATATTTAGAAAATGAAAGTTATAAATGAAACTTAAACAAATACAACTTTAAAAAATTTAAGAATTAACTAAAACGGATTTTCCTCTTGTTAAATAATTATTACAAACAACAGAAACATAAAGAAATCTGTGTATTTATACAATATAACCTTACAACTTATACTTTTCTTTTTTTTTTTTTTTAATAATTTTAAAGATTTAATGATATGAATAATACATACACTTAAGATTTTTTTTAAAAACTTACTTTTTGTTATATTTTTATTAATAATAATATATATGCATTAAGTACGTTTTCCTTTAAAATTAATTTATTTTTTTTTTAATTATCACGTTAAACATTATTTCAAATTCAAAACGAATGAATAAAAACGATTTAATATCATAGTTAAATAAAAAAAAACAAACAAAAATTATAATATGTATTTAAATAACAAAAATATAATAAAGCAGCATGATTTCTTTATAAAATATAAAAATTTCGAACACATACACACTCTCTTGTGGATTTTCCTTTTAAAAAAAAAATACTTTTTTTTAATAAAAAAAAAACAAAATGCCTAAAATGCACTTAAACATTTTTTTATATATTTATAAGTTTAGTTTATAAGTTTTTGTACATATTATTGATAAAAGAAGAACACAATCGCAAGTTAAAGTAAATCTTAACAATTAACATAATATATTTTAAATAGTGGATAAACCTCATAAATTTTTTAGTTCAAATTTTTAACCTGTTCCCTCCTATCCCTTATTATTTTACAAATTATATTTGTATATGTATGTATAAATAAAATAAAATCTTACTAAAATACAACTTAAAATGTAAACGTTGAAGATTGTTAGTTTTTAAATAAAAAAACACACATATTTTAATTTTTTTATGAAAATATAGTTTATCATGCAAGAAATTGTCTTAAGTTTGTATTACCTTGTTAATTCTTTATTGAATTGATTATTATTAGCAACAAAATTGAACTGATACGGATAAAATAGTTACTACGGAATCAAAAGCTTTGCAAACTGAATTTGTGACCGAAATATATGTAAGTTTGAGATTTAAATGTTTTTCGAATAATGTTCTTTCAATTTATGAATATATTATCTTTTGTTTTTGACGAGATATGATATGATTAAACTTTTGTGGACTTACAGTCTTATTCAGAAAAAAAATAAAGTAGACTTTAAATATACTTTAAGAAAATTTTGTCTAAAAGCACACTTCAAACCTACTTTATTTTTTATGAATACGGCAGTTAGGGTTTTATTAAAACATTCGTTAGCAATAAAAGATTTAAGAGAATTTAAACGACACTTTAATCTCTTTCGATGGCATCACTTGCAAAAAATGTTTATTTGGGGATAAATGCTATGACATGAATACGTTTTCACACCAAACCTTTATCTCTCAAGATTTTTGCTGTTGTATCGACAGCAGTGGTTGCTGATACAGCCAAGTGAACTAGGTCATTTCGGTGAGTGAAACCAGGGGGGTTAAGCAAAAGCTTTCGAAATACAATGTAAAAAGTATACGAATTCGAATGATTTTCGTATCGAAATACGGAGTAACCCCCAGCTGTCGTGAGTTCGACAGCCTGTTCGGCAAAAAGACAAGACTAAACATATTTAAATAATCCGGAAAACTTGTTTCCACTATACCATTTTTACGCTACTAGTAAAATAAAATTTTATCGTTTCCAAAAGAAATGACAGATATTTTTTTATATCTTGTTTGATTAGTTAAACAAGTTGCCACTAATTTACAATGTCATTTAAAAACTTTTTTGTTTTTTTTTTTTTGTAAATTTAAAAATTTTATTTGGACAAGTTTATGTCCTATTGTATCAAAAAATATTTAAAAAATCATTATTAAAATACATAGTCCATACAATTTGAGAGCTTTTTTTAATTTAAAGAACATGCTTTATTTAAATATACAGGCATAAACATAATAGAAATTTTAAAATAATACAAACTAACTAACTAAATGTAAATTACATAATTCAGAATTAAATAATTGAAACTATACTTATACATACTATATATAAATAATAATGATAAATTTAACTTGTAAGTGTAAAATCGTATAAGAAAGAAATTTGCTGATTGAGTTAGAAAATTACTAAAAGAAGAAATATTATTAATATAATCAATTAATTTTATTATTGCAAATAATAATCGTCAATAAATCATTAAAAGTAATGATTAAATAAATTATAAATATTTATATACATATATATATTATAATAAAACTATGTATTAACATTTAATAATAAAAAAGAGAACTTGAAAAATTAATGTATGTATATGAATAAAGAGAACAACAAAATATTAAATAAATAATATAAAAATATGTACATATAAGTATATATATTTTAAAGACACAAAACTATTAATATTATCTGTTTTACTAAATATTTAAATATTTTGGGCTCGATTATCGTTCACAACACTTAAATGTTGTGTGGACACGATTATCGCTTAAGGTCAATCAGGCCATCCTTTTTTCGCTGCCTTCGAGATTTGCGTTTCACTCTTGCTTTGGTTAATACTTGGCGTCGTTGTGCATTAGTCACATGCTATAATTTTATAGCTTCCTATATGAAAGTATAGGTTAACTTGACCCTTACTTAAATACATCGTGGGATAACCTGGCAATGTGAGACTTTAATTCTCCATATATGTATAAGGTTTTAGCAACATACATATTTAGCTGTTCGAATCTATCCCATCAAAAAATAATTGAATTCATACTTTAAAAACTGCATCTAAAGTACAGTGGCTTTCAGTTTAGTTCAACCAACTTGAATTAAAATATTTAACTGGCTATAAATTCTATGCAAAAAAAAAATCTGAACTTTTTCAAATTTGTATGTATAAAACAAAATCATAAGTTGTCGGCTCTAAAATTGGTTACGCAAGTTAAAAATGAGTTTTACTTTATTAACAGTAAAAATCAACAAGAGCGTCTATAATTTGCTTAAGAACAAGTTATTGAAGACCTAATCTTTTAGAAACATTTTATTTTTGCGGAAGAGTCTAAGTTTAACATCTTTGGCTTATGATGGTCAAACTTTCGTTTGACGCAAGCCTAATACAAAGGTCAAAAACTTAAAACCAATAGTGAAGCCCGGTGGTGGCAGTGTCATGGATCGGGCTTGCATGCCATTGGGTGGTGTAGGAAACTTCCAGTTTATTGATTGAACGATGGACTAAAATATATAGCTTGACATTTTAAAGTCTAATTTACTGCAAAGTGTTAAAAAACTGGAAAATAGAGAGCAATTTTAGTTCTTTCAGGACAACGATCCGATACATATATATCCGGTATTGTGCAGTCATGGCTGATTTGGAATTGTCCCCACTTGATGCAACCGCCGGCACAGTCACCTGATATGAATATTATTGAGAACTTGTGGACAATTTTAGATCAAAACGTCCGTAAGCACCAGATTTCGAACAAGAATGAACTGAAAACTGTGCTAAAGGAGGAATGGGCACAAATACCTCCTTAAACTATGCGAAAGTTAGTGGAATCTATGCAAAAATGGCTAAAATCTGTAATTGATCAAAAAGGAAGCCATACTAAGTTTATAGATAAAAAATTATTTTTCCAAATTTAAGTTTTTTTTATACAACTGGTTGAAATAAGCTATGACTACTTTTGTGCCCATATTTTTATAAGTCTAACTTTTACCTACATTTTGTTAATATCTATCTTTATTTCGAATTTATACACACTTTATATTCTTAACAGAAGCTGGTTGAAATTAGCTGTGAGTCACTGTAGCTAATACAAACTAATGCCTTTATGAAGTAAATATAAATAACTTCTATGATCCAAGTTGTTTAGATATTGATTTTTATAAATTCTTTAAAATGTGCCTAAAAAGCGTCCAAAGTTTTAAGTTTTACTTTTATGAATTAATTAATTTATAAATAAATTTCTAATAGTTTCTTCTTCTTTCAAGCAATAAGGTCAATTGCATTTTATATACAAATATTTAATTTATTTATATATATTATTTTCCAATATTTCGCTATCACAATGGATTAATGAATTACAATTATTGTAATTCAAAACTTATATTATCCCTGAAGAAGCTATCCATTGTGATAGCGAAATATTGGAAATTAATATATATAAATAAATTAAATATTTGTATATAAAATGCAATTGACCTTATTGCTTGAAAGAAGAAGAAACTATTAAATATTAAAAAAGGTCAAATAAACGAACTAAATATAAATAAATTTCTAAAAATATTATTTAACAAATAAATATATTAAGCAAAATTTGCATTTGAATTTACTATTATAAACTTCTTGCCGGTAGTAAAAAAAATAATAAAATTTTTTCCTACTTAGAAAGACATCTAAATATCGAAATTTTATATTATTAGAAATTTTTTTTAATAAAAATCGTGTTTTATGGTGAACTAATTAATACTTTTTATGGGATTTAACTTATGTAACGTGATGAAATTCAATCTATTTAAAAAGGTGTGATTAATTTGATTGCTTATTAGTTTCTAACAAAACAGACCAAACCAGTTAACGTCAAATAATTTTAAAGAATTCATGGGGGAAATACATAATATTCGTATTCGAAAAGAAAATCGTTCGAAATATACAATGACCCACCTGCTTTGGAGTTCTTTTTGCAAGAACCATGTTTCTTATTATATATTTTGCATTTTCACGTATCCAAAAGATTCAACTTATCTGATTTAAATTTACTAACACTAGCATTCGATTTAAATATGTAGATAAAATAAATGCCTCTTTTCATTTAAATATTTATTCGACCTATACCTACAAAAAGTAGCAAAATTACAATCTTAATTTCTCCCGAAATTTTAAACACATAAATTTATTACCTATATATTTTTTGTGAAATTTAGAAATAAAAATACGAAGGCTCTGTTACAGTGCTCCGCAGATGATATAACATGTTTTGTTTAGCAAAATTTTCCTAAACAGAACCCTTAAATCTGTTTTGTTCCAGTATGAAGCAAAAGTAAATAATTTCAGAAACTTCCATGTTTTATTTAAAAAAAATAAATTAATTTTCATATTTCTTTCTTAATTGTTTCTTATTCATTTTTCTTCCCTTACTGTACGGATTTTTTTCAAACTTCTTCTTTTTTCTTAAATGTCTTGGCAAAGTTTTGAGCGTATTATTTTTATCTTTGCGAGCCTTTTTCTGATTAACCTTTTTATCCAGACGCTCTTTCAATTTAAAAACTTTGCTCTTCTTTAGCTGTTTCAAAGTTTTGGTTTTTTTAAAATGATCCAATTCCTTTTTAGATTTTATATCTTTTATTTCTATTTTGGATTTCTTTTTGGAAATTTTTCTATCGGCATTGTCCTCATTTTCGGAATCATCATCTGAAACAGGTTTGCGCTTACGTTTGGAATTTATATCATAGTCCATGCCTGGTATAAGATTAGTATTTTTTTCAACATCTTCATCATCTGAATTTTGTTCTTCAGCACTTTCCTCTGAATCCTCAACACTATTTACACCCAACATGTTACGTTTTGCAGCCAAATCACCTGTAGACAATTCCACTATTTTCACTTTAACATCGTCGTCCTCATATTCATCTTCATTGACCTTATCGGCTTCGGTTAGTTCTTTAAGTGGTTCGTATGATTTCTTCATATGTTTGACACCATCCTTAATTTCCTGACGTATACGTTTACGTTCTTCCTTAAGATTGTGATCAAGCTGTTCCTGGGCACGTTTACGTCTTTCATTTTTTCTCTTACGAAAGCCTGTGAGAAAGTCTCTGTTAAATAAAACCAAATTATAAATAATTCATTGATAACTATTATAATTAACTCACTTTCTTTTTTCAGGATCAAAAACTATTTCCAATTTCTTTTTTGGTGTCTTTTTGCGTGCCATTTTTTGTTGGTTTAAATATTTTTAAATTTTATTTTATTTATGTTTACTTCACGTAGCACATGTTATAACTGTCAAAATGAGTGTTTTTATTTAGATTTTGTTTTGTGCACGCTGTAACTATACATTAGCTGACGGCTATGAAATTATTTATCTTCACTAGCATTCTGCTTTGGTTTGTATAAAATAATGACATTTCATTATTTTATTTCGCGCCTTATTTTTTCTTTGGAATGTTGGTTTCATATAATGATATAAATCACAATTTAATATAAGTAAAAAGAATTATTTTTTGCTTATTAAAGCAGTTTTTATACTACAAATATTTTACGTTTAAAGAATTTTTCAATATGGAAGAAGGTCAACAAAACGCAAGTGCACAAAATACTAGCATGGAAGAATTAAAAGTGGATGAAGATGAAAAAGAAACTTCCTTGGAGGACATATTGGGTGCTCAGAGCTTGTTAATGTCCGAATCAGATGAGGATGGTAAAGATGATAGTATTAATAAAAAGAAAAAAAATTCCAAAAGAAGTAAACGCATATTGGATAGCGACGATGAAAAAGACATAGAAAGCAAAAAAACAGAAGATAATATTGAAGTGGAACAAACAGGGAATAAAAACAAAATTTCAGCATTAATTGATTCAGAAAGTGAACAGGATGAAGAAGAATCCAATAATGAAGAAAAGGAACAGACAGTTAAGATTACAGATTCCGATGAGGAAGGTGAAGATATTACAAAAATAAACTTCAAACAAACAAAACAGGAACTTTTAAAAAATTCCAAAGTCTATAAAAAAATCAGACACAAATTAAATAAAATAAAAAAGGATCGAAATTTCCAAGATGATAACTCATATACGCAGAAATCAGATTCACCAGAAACGTCCAAGAAATCAAAAAAAAAATCCATAAAAACAAAAAGTCAAAATAATTCCGACTCCGAGGATACAAAAACAGAATCCAAGAAAATTTCATCTCTAGTAGATAGTGAATCATCCGATGCGGAATCCCAACCAGAAATTAATGATTCTCATTTAAAAGCTTTAGCTAGGAAAGAAAATTTTGAAGAAAGGAATAATAATGAAGAACAAGCAATGGGAAAGGAAAAAAAACCTAAAGTTATTAGAGTAAATACATACCTATAAAAAATGTTATTTTAACTTATTTTTTGTAATCTAAATGTTTACATTTTAGGCTTCTGCCAAAAAGGCTTTAAATGAAATGCAAGCTATTCAAAGTGAACAACAAAGATTACATCGGGAGGCTGATATAAGGTAAGGCATCTTTTTGAACAATTTCTTAAAATTAGATACCTATTAAAGTTTTATTAATTTTATCTTTACAATTTATATTTATTTATAGTATTCCTTATCACAAACCCAAAAAGCATACTTTAGATGAATTTCTTAAAAGACGAACTATTATACAACCTCAAATAGCTAGTCCTGTTTCAGCCC
Source organism: Bellardia bayeri (assembly GCA_950370525.1). Lineage (NCBI taxonomy): Eukaryota > Metazoa > Arthropoda > Insecta > Diptera > Calliphoridae > Bellardia > Bellardia bayeri. Next base: position 77,273,354 of record OX493267.1, read on the forward strand.
CAGTACAAACGAGAAGACTAAAGATGACACCAGAGGAACTAGAAGAATATGCGTAAGTTTTTAATTATAAAAATTTGTATTACACCTACATATTTTTCCTTTAATTTAAATTTAATTTAAATGTACTTAATATCAAGTAAACTTATGGAAGACCGTGCTAAAGAAGCCACCGAATTTTTTAAATCTGAGTCTGAGAGTGAAGAAGAGGAAGTTTTCAAAGTCAACGAAGGTGTGTTGGACAAAGCTGCAGAAATCAATCAACAAAACCAGGAGAATACGACTAAGAATTCATTCGATTTATTTAATGACACTGAATTGAAACAAAATACTTATGTTGAGCTTAATGGAGCAACAGAAGAGTTTAAAGAAAATCGAGAAGGAGTACAACTAACTGAAGAGGAATTAGCCGAACTTTTGGCTGAACAGGAACAAGTAGAAGAAGAACAGGAAATCCAGGAGAGACCTTCATGTTCGAAAGTTCTAATAACAGAGGTAATTGAATTACCCAAGTTAGATATGAATACTGTGCGATTAAGTCCGATTAAGAAGCATACACCCCGTCCATCCCTGAACATTAAACAATTGTTAGCTGAAAAAAATCTATCGGGAAGCCCCTCACTTAGTGGTGACCCTAATAAATTAATAGATTTAGAAACGGGCGATTTGATAGAAAAGAAACCAACTGGTATAGAAAATCTCATGAAACGTTTAATGTCCACGGTTAAAAATAAAAAATCGAAGACCTCAGAATCCTGCAATATACTTTCACTGCAGAATGGCAAGTTAGAAATATCTAAGGTCAATATAAGTGTTACAGAAACCAAAGATGTACAAAAGGAACCTAAACCGGGTGCTGCTTACTTTGAGTTAAAAAAGAATCTGAAGGAGATTATTAAGAAGAAACGCATGGATGAAATAAATAAGAAACAGGAGGACGAATTGGAATATAGTAAGTGTTTAGCAGATGATGACGATGAAGAAGACAATGATAACGAAGAAATGGAAGTAGAAGAATATGAGCCAGAAGATAAGCCTAAAAATAAAAACAAAATTGTTATGGTAAGTTAAACCTAAGTTTTTTTAATATTTGATTTATATAAAATAAAATTAAAAAAGGTGAATGAGGAGGAAAATGCACTTGTGGTCGAGGATGATGATGAAAGCACAGATGAGGAAGAAGAAAATGTTGTGGAAATTAACAGCGATGAAGAAGGTACTGAAAATAAAGATGATAAGGACGAGAAAGACAATGATGACGATGGTGACGAAGATGGTAATGACGATGACAACAATACCAAGCATGCAGAGAAATCACAACGTAAAAATCGTATTATTAAAGCCTTTGATGATACAGATGAAGAAGAGGAAAGCGATAATGATGATATCGATTTTTTAAAAACTCAGCCACCAACTACACTACCTCCTCTTTTTGATACCCAAGCTTCTGCAAAAACCGCTCTGGAAGATGAAGAAAATGAACTGATGGCTTTGTGTTCTGGTACATTTGATGTGACACAAAAAACACAAAAACCGTGCGCCAACGCCTTAATGTCACAAATTCCCCTTACACAAAATAGTGGAAAACCTCTAAATGTTGAAGAGTTAATGGAATTGTGTTCAGGAACATTTGACCAACCAGCTGACACACAATCCAATACAAGTTCCGAGAATCTTCAGACAAAGTGCACTAATTTTTTATCCAGCGACGAAGAAAACGAAGATGAACAGTTGGATAAGAATGAAGAAAATAAGCAAAGAGTTAAGAAATTAACTAAAAAACTGAAGAAAAAGAAAGCAAAACTTGGATTTTCTGATGATGAAGATGATAATGGTGATGGTATTGATGAACAAATTGATTTGGAAGCAGATGCCGAAGAGGAGCCGGAGACTTTTGTCGACTACGATTCTGAAGAAAATGAGGTTATAGTACAAATGACTAAAAGAGATAAAGTGAAACAGGCTCAAAACTTTTTTGAAAAAGAAGCTGAACTTTCCGAATCTGAATGGGGCAGCGCTGATGAAGATGAAAAGAATTTAGACACATATGACATTGAATTGGGTGATGAAGACGAATTCGATAAAGAAAAATTACAAGCAGAGTTGGGTCAAATACACGCGTAAGTTGCTTAAATTATAATACATTTCTATTGGATTTTACTTAATTTTTTGATTTTTAAGACGTAAAATGTTAGATGAGGACTTACGCGAAGTACGTAAAATTCAAGAAATGCTCTTTGAAGACGAAGAAAAGGATGGCATTGGGCGGCAAAGAACTTTTAAATGGAAAAATGCTGAAAGCGGCTTTAGCTTAGATGATGGACGTCTCTTGGATGAAAATGTTAATGGCCAAGTTGGTGATAGTGGCGACGAAATCAATGAACATCAATGGCGTAAAATACGTTATGAACGAGAACAATTTCTTAAAGAACAGGGTCTTAAGCCAGATTCACAAGATATGTCAACAGTTTTACCCAAGACAACTATACCGTCACTTAACAAAACAACAACAAGCACAGTAAATACGAAAAAGTTACAAATAATAACTGCGAAAAAAACTTCGATATCCACACCAGACTCTAAAAAAGCATCACCCTTCCTTATATCGAAAGGCATTTCCGGCATGAGTAAGAAAAGTATACGTGGTTCATTTTTGGTGCGCGACAAAGAAACTCTCAATAAGTTAGCTGGTCTTACAAAAGGTACAACATCTTCAATAGCTGTCTCTGATATGGATGATACAGCTGGTACTGTTTCCATTAAGAGCATTAAGGCCAAGAATTTTGTCTTTGCCACTTTGACGGAGGAAGAGCATGAAAGTCTTAAACGCAAAGCCGACGATTTGTTAAATAGTAGTAATGAAAATGGTAAAAACTTTATGAAAAAACCAAGAATTGAACCTCGTCGCAATAAATGCTTCATAGATCAATTATTATAAACTGTTGATAATTACTTAAAAGCGGGTGTCTGGTCAAATTATTTATTTGATGTTAAATATATAAGAAAATATATGTTAATCTTTATATATAAATTTAAAAATAAAATGTACAAATTCTTTAAAATCAATTTTAAATTTCATTATCAAGCTCATAGTGATGAGATACTTCTTAGATCAATTATATAAAATGTTGATAATTGCATAAAAGCGGCTGCCTGGTCAAATTATTTATTTGATGTTAAATGTTTAAGATATGATAATCTTTATGTATGAATTTAAAAAAAAAATGTACAAATTCTTTAAAATCAATTTTCATAGTGATGAGACACTTCTTGTTTACATATGTATGTAGAAAGAACAAACAACAAACATTTTTCTGGTTTTGTAAATTTTGTCTCTTGGGAAAAAACTTCTATTGTGGTAAGTGGTAAGAATAAGTAAAATAAAGTCAGTATGTATACTCATTAAGCTCAACGGAGTAAAATTTCTTTGGTGACAGTTTAATTACAAGAAAAGATTAGTTAATCCTCAAGTATGAATTAAAAAATTAGAACTAATTTATTTAATTTCATTATCATAGCTATAACGAGAATCTTCCCCTTCAAAAACTACCTATGTGGTAAAAGTAAGTAAAATCCCAGCAAGCCATATGAGTCCGAAAAGAGTCTTTTCTGACACCTTTTTCGGAGCGTTAATGCTCTTTATGAGTCCAAAAAACAATCATAATTGCTCCGAAAACCTTCAGAAAAGACCCAGCATACCATTCTAGGAGCGCTCCGAAAAAGGAGTCAGAAAAGAGTCCAACTAAGGAGCATTTTCGGAGCGCTCCGAAAAAAGGAGTCAGAAAAGAGTCCAACTAAGGAGCATTTTCGGAGCGCCCCGAAAAAGGAGTCAGAAATGAGTCCAACAAAGAGAGGCTCTGTGTAATCTTGTTTTTATCATTCTTGTATGGTACAGCTATGTTTTTTTTTTTTGTTCAAAGCACAAATAACTGGACAACAACGCTTTGGTACACACATAATTAATTGGAATTTCTGAGTCATACTGCGTGCCGACTCAGGACAGTAACAAGCAAATTTTTCTTTCGCTCCGAAGATGCTCTTTTGTTGGACTCTTTTCTGACTCCTTTTTCGGAGCGCTCCTAGAATGGTATGCTGGGATTCAACCAGCTAAATCGGGAACAATTCCAGAATTTTATTTCATATATACATATGTATGTGTATTATGCGTTAAATTACAGCCTAATGTTGCAAATAAAAATAGCGAAAGTCATATACAGGTGAAAAGTATAACAAATTATAATACAGTCTAATTAAATGTGCAACTTACGAGTAGAGTTGTTTTAATTAAGGGTTGTTCAAAGCAAGGACACACTGTAATTTTATAGAATTAAAACACCAATAAACAAGATATGCACAGTCACACAACCGATTATTTTTTATATTCACTTTGACAGTTAGAGATACTAAAATAGAAAGCATGTTGTTTTTTTTACACCTTTGCTGTTGTTAAACTAACATCACCTTGTAAAAGCTAATTGATATTAAAAGTGTATTTTCAATTTACATAGGTAAGTACGTACATAATATACATACATATACAAATTTTTAATAATTTTTTTTAGATTTGCATAAAGATAATTGTTATAAAATATCCCAATGCAAACATACAGCAATTGCTATTGTAAATACATATGTATCTACATATATGATGAAGAACAACAATTTATGCCGGCTATGACAAATTAATTCTAATCTATTCTCTAAAATATAATCAAGCTAATGTTCAACGATTACAAACGAACCATCACTACTACTTTCACACCATCATAAAATACAGTAAAAATTGATTATTAATGAATTAGTATTAAAATTTTAAAGAGCAAATAGAAAAGTACATAATCATTTGTGTAACTAACGTTAAGGTGTTTGGAAGAACTTTCTTTTGTTTATATTATACTATAATCAGTATCTATGTTAGCAATTGTGTGTTGCGAATGTCCAAGGAATAAATAAATTATTGAAGAGTTCAAAGGTAAACATACTGAAAGTACTGCAGTACGAAACAATATTATTTACATTTGTATATTAAACAAAGGAATAATTCATAATGGTGGCTTCTTCAAAATTAAGTCAAGTATTTACATATGAATCATGGGTGCATGCTGTGTCCGGAGCTGCCGTAAGTATAGATTTAAATATTTAACAATATTCTTGCAGGCCATTCTTTAAATAGATTTATTTAATTAATTTCTAGGGTGGCTGCATAGCTATGTCAACGTTTTATCCATTGGATACCGTACGATCCCGATTACAATGTAAGTTTAATCATTTCAATATAGAATTCCCGAACTACTCAAGTTCAAGTACCAAACTCCTATAATATTACTTAAGTATTTATCTAGAACACTGGTCGGCATAAATAGAAATTTTGATCAGCCATTTACTGTGATTTTTGTTTCTGTATGTATTTAAAAAATTTGTGTTGGACATGTTGTGTCATCATATTTACAGGTAAATAAACGATCATGTTCTTATCTGGTAGCTATGAGTACCGACTTCTGATCTAGATATACATAAAAACGTTCTTGTAAACGAAAAATCCGACATAAATTGCAATAATTTAATAAGCACATTAACTCTTTTTCAGTGGAAGATCCCGATAAAACCGGAGAGGCACGCAGTACCATGAAAGTCATCAAGGAAATAGTTTTGGGCGAAGGTTTCCAATCATTATATCGTGGTCTGGGACCGGTTTTACAAAGCTTATGTATTTCAAACTTTGTCTATTTCTACACGTTCCACACTTTAAAAGCAATAACGAGCGGTGGTGATAAAAAACAACAAAGTGCTCTAAAAGATTTAATGTTGGGCGCCATTGCTGGTATTATTAACGTTTTTTCAACCACACCATTCTGGGTTGTTAATACCAGGTGCCGTATGCGTGATGTGGCCGGCACTTCTGATGAAGTAAATAAATATTACAAAAGTCTTCTATCCGGTTTACAATATGTAGCTAGAACTGAAGGCGTTAAAGGTTTATGGTCTGGCACAATACCATCGTTGATCTTAGTGTCGAATCCTTCATTACAGTTTATGATGTATGAGCTTTTAAAGCGTAATTTAATTAATTTTTCTGGTAATACGGAAATTTCCAGTTTAGGATATTTCCTAATTGGCGCTGCCGCTAAAGCATTTGCAACCGTTTTAACCTATCCGCTACAATTGGTGCAAACAAAACAAAGACACCGTTCAAAGCATAACAACGGTCCATCAACTTCAAAGCAAGCTGCTGGTGCACAGGAAACTGGCATGATTCAAATGATATTGGATATAATTAAAAATCAAGGCTTTAGAGGGCTTTTCCGTGGCATGGAAGCAAAAATTTTACAAACTGTTTTAACAGCCGCCTTAATGTTTATGGCTTACGAAAAAATCAATAATACCGTATGTCTACTTCTTAAGAAAACACCTGCCAAAGTAATGTAAAAAAATAATGCGTCAAGAAGTGGTTAAAGAAAGTTTAGTCAATAATGATTAGGTTGCGGATAGGAGTGTTGTACATTCCAATAGCTTTGCTTTTATACCTATTTACTATATTTTAGTTATATGTATAAGTGTCTGTAAGCAACATTAGGTAATGCTTAAAATTTTAAAGCATTTCGCATTTTTTAAAACTGATATCGAAAAATCAGTTTATTTATTAATAAATAAAAACTAATTTTAGTTTGGAAAATGTAAAATTTATTTGTGCTGAGTTTTGTTTTATTAATTCCGGTTTTATATAAAAAATGTGAAATTATTGATTACTCTTCCTACATTAACTTTTATTTTAAGTAGGTAGGTACTATTTATATAATACAGCCTATACTAACGTTTTTCAGATAGTGTGTGTAGTTTTATTTACATTATCTTCGCTTACATCTTGTATTATTACATTATTTTTTTATTTCCGCCTCTGTCGATTTTTTGTCATCTACCTCCAGCGTTGTGGATTCAACTTCATTTGTCTTCTCAGTGGTTTTGGTCTCCAACTCCTTTTCATTTTTTTTCTTTTCAATTTTGTTATCCTCCTGATTAGATCTAGCTAATTCCACTAAATTGTATTTTTTCATTGCCATATAATCGTCAACGACTGTAAGGCAACATAAACCCTTTATAACTTCCACCACTAAAGATCTTTTAGCATTTTTCAAATCGACTTTATTTTTAATATTTTTGGCGTGTATTAAATCCGCTATCTCTCGTATTATTTGATCACGATTTATATCGTTATTAAATCTTTTATTGAAGACTATGGAAAAGGTAGTAGGTTCCTTTAGAAAATACTTGTCACATAATTGTCCCGCGGTATTTACAATATCTTTATCGTTTGCTTTGCACACGGCATCTATCGGCACTAAGCGTAGCAAATGACGTGTTTTTTGTTGTTTTGTTTCTGCAATGTCCTTAACAATGTGCCTTCCAATTGCCACAGGATCATCAAGGGTTGTTTTAATGAAAACGCAATTTGAAGCTCCCGTATCAACTACTTGAAAGCGACGTTTTGCTGAAGATTTTGTTTTCAATTGTGATGCATTGATTTGCTTTTGTAACTCATCAGCTATATCATCATTAACTGGTTCTTCTGTGCCTTGCAGGGATTTCTCAGCATCCACATCTTTATGGTCATCTTCTTCTGGGCCATACAAATCGTTGGCATATTGATTTAAAATATTATAACATTCCCGTATACAGTCTTTTTCATTAAAATTACATGTAGCTAGGAAACCTTTATGACCCACTTCCAAGTATTGTTTCCTGTTGGGTTGATAGAATTTCTTTTTGTATTGAAATTTTTGTTTCTTTGCCGGTGGTGCACTCATTTTTTATTATTTTGTGTGAAATTTAAAAGTGAGGTTATAATGTTTTGTTATTTCTTGAACATATGAAAATAGCATTACCAGGTTTTAATTTAAGTGTATTTAATGAAATAGGATCTACTAAATTAAATTACTAAAATAATATTTCCCATCACACAGCTTATGTACTATTATGTAAATATATTATAAATATGTACTATGATTTCTTTTAACATTTTAGAGACTAACTGTCGTATTCATAAAAAATTAAAGTAGGCTTCAAATGTACTTTAAGAAAATTTCGTATGAAAATTTTGTCTAAAAGCACACTTCAAAACTAATACTTTATTTTTTGTGAATACGGCAGTTAAAATAATGTTTAATTAATATGGTTATGATCTTTAATCAGAACTGTTGGAAAATCGTGAATATAAATACGTGATCTTCGTGTTTTATTAATCTTAAACATATATGTACAAATAGTTTGCCATTATGTTGGCGTTTTCGTTCACAAGAGTAAATCGTAATTGTAAACACATATTCAATTTGTACTGAATGGGTTAGAAAACACAAAGTCTTGCCAAATGTAAATGTTTTTAAATTTACAATAGCATTGCCACTGGAAAACTACCAGATTAAAAAATAGCCATAGTGAAGATGGCCGTAGTTTATTTACGTGTTTGAACGAAGTTGGCTGTAGATGATTTACAAGAATTGAACGAAATTTTTCCAATGTGCATTCATTTTATTCTCAACCGGCAAAGCAGAACCGTCTAATATTTCTTTAGGAAATTGGGAATTTTGGTACAAAGATGGCGTAGCGTTATAAAAAAAAGCGCTAAGCAATTGTACAGTTAGTCTCTGATAAAAGGCTATTTTAAATCTGCAAGCATCCTAGTTTTTCAGAAGATTAATGATTCTTGAAATAAGATAAAGGTAATATACACAATTCAATGAGTTAGTTATTGGTAGTATTTCATATAGAAAATGAAAATATGCACGATGTATCTCCAGGGTCATAGAAATCTCTATGCTTTGGTCGCAATTTTTAACGTGCAATATTAATAATACTGTTCATTTGCATCGTTAGGTGATACTGAAGCTCATCTGCACTACTATCACCATGGAATTACGAGGACAGGACAAATTTTCAATAAAATTTATGTCTTAACCTAGAAATATTAGAGTTGCTTTCAGTTCTAACCTTAAATTTTTTTTCGGAATTTGTCATTTACAGATTGCTCTATAGAATTGAAAAAAAATGTATTTGTATAATTTGACACTTCAAAAAGCCACTGGCATTACACATGCTGTCCATGGAAATTTTTCGGGCAGTAAACAGCAAGAAGTTTTAATATCACGTGGCAAGTCATTGGAACTTGTTAGGCCTGACTCGAATACCGGCAAAGTACATACCGTATTGTCGACAGAGGTATTTGGGTGTGTTAGATCTTTAATGTCATTCCGTTTAACTGGTGGCACTAAAGGTAAGCAGTTATAAATAGTAAATTATTTAAGCACAGATCCCTATTGAGATTTCATAATAAAATCTGAAATTTCAGTAAGTATAAAAACGACTGAGTGCTAGATAATATTTGAAATCTTGTCGTCGCATTTGATGTGATTCATTTAATATCATATTGAATTGAAACTTCGAGATACAAATTTTATAAACACAGAAATATTTTATAACTTAAGCGAACAAAGTTCAGAGTATAATTTTAATAAATGAATTTCAGACTATATTGTTGTGGGATCCGATTCTGGACGCATTGTCATTTTGGAATATAATCCATCTAAAAACTGTTTGGATAAGGTTCATCAGGAAACCTTTGGCAAATCAGGATGTCGCCGTATCGTACCGGGTCAATACTTGGCAATAGATCCAAAAGGTCGTGCCGTTATGATTGGAGCTGTTGAAAAGCAAAAGCTGGCCTATATTCTAAATAGAGATGCCCAAGCACGTTTGACTATTTCATCGCCACTGGAAGCACACAAATCAAATACATTTACATACCACATGGTAGGAGTTGATGTAGGATTTGATAATCCTATGTTTGCTTGTTTGGAAATTGATTATGAAGAGGCTGATAATGATCCATCAGGTAAGATTTAATTTAAATTAAACGATTACTATTAATTGCACTTATTAGACATGTTCGATATTAGGATAATTTACCTAACAATTGACTTTGGCTAAGTGCAAGATAAAAGTGTGCGAACACTAAGCCTCTGAACCATTGGTATTTGTGTTTAATATTATTTGCAAATACTTCACTGATATGTTGCTTACAAATTTTAAAAATTCTAAAATGAATTGTAGGGGGGAAATCAAATCGACCACTAACAAATTTGTATGTCCAAGCTAATCGCATTTGGGGTGTATATACATATGTATTCTCGTTACAAATTTGTTTTTGATATTATCAAAAAAATCCGCGGGAGTTTTTTCCCTTTTTATTTTTTAACATTGAATTTGAATAGGAAAAATGAGAAAAGGAAAAAAATTTCCGCGGAATTTTTTTTCATGATTGGGTTGTATATTATTAATATTAAGTTATGAACGTATTGGTATTACAATTTTGCACTTAATAGACATGCCAGTTTTTGGGATCAATTCACTACCTAATCATTGACTTTGGCTAAGTGCAAGATAAATGTGTCTACAAAGCTTCTGAACCATTGGTATTTGTATTAAATTTAATTGGAAATACTTCACTGATATGTCGCTTACAAAATTAATATTGTGGAAAATAATTATTAATTTTACAGTATGGTCAAAATAGAAATTTGGGTTTTATAGCTAAATTAATTTTTAGACATTATTTAAAATTAGTCAAATTGGATGAGATGAAATTATTTCAAAATATTCCGCAAATATACATTTACATACAGGCATGTTCTGAAATCACGAACGATTTTAAAATCACGGGAGGAATATTTTGGTGTTCTGAAAATCACGAGATTTTTAGTAGTGATTTTTATTGTTCTAAATCACGAGCTAACAAACAGCTGATTTTCTTTCTGATACATATGGTCATCTAACAGCCTAATGATTTCAAATCACTTAGAGTTTTTTAAGCATTTTTCATTGAACTCTTGTAATAAAATTATCACATACACTTAAAATTATTTGTTCTTTATTTGTTTTTTAAATAAAACTAACTATTTTACACAGAAAAAACTTAAAATTTAAAAATTTAGTAAGACGTATTTTTTGCGGATCATTTTTTTTTTAGATGTTTACATTTTTCGTGATTTACTTTTTAGTAGTCAACACAAAGAAAATCAGCTGTTAGCTCGTGATTTAGAACAATCAAAATCACTACTAAAAATCTCGTGATTTTCAGAACACCAAAATATTCTTCCTGTGATTTCAAAATCGTTCGTGATTTAAAATCACCATGATTTCAGAACATGTCTGTATGTTAATCATTTAAATTTTACAAATTAACAATTATTAATTTAAGAAAGAATAAATTCTAAGCATAAAATGTTTAACGAGGATAGCTGCCAGGGCTATCAGCTCAGGGTGTATAATGAAGTAAGGATTTTTTTTTAATATACATATGAGGTCATGACTTCAAAAAAGATTATGATATCTGCTTAAATTAATATATTATAGGTATATTGATATTATGTTATTAGTTTTGCTTCCTTGAGAAAGTTGTATAGGTATATTGTTGATATAAATTCTTTATTTATTAAGAAAAATTCTTATTCAAATGTTTTTTTTTTTTTTTTTTTTTTGTTTTAGGCGATGCCGCTGAACGTACTCAACAAACGCTGACATTTTATGAATTGGATTTGGGTCTAAATCATGTGGTACGTAAATATTCGGAACCATTGGAGGAACACGCTAATTTCCTAATTTCTGTACCAGGCGGTAACGACGGACCTTCAGGCGTACTAATTTGTTCGGAAAACTATTTGACTTACAAAAATTTGGGTGATCAACATGATATACGTTGTCCCATACCCCGTCGGCGCAATGATTTAGATGATCCCGAACGTGGCATGATATTTATATGTTCGGCTACACATCGAACAAAGAGCATGTATTTCTTTTTAGTACAAACCGAACAGGGAGATATATTCAAAGTAACTCTTGAAACTGATGACGATGTAGTGTCTGAAATAAAATTGAAATATTTCGATACAGTACCACCAGCCATATCGATGTGTGTTTTGAAGACCGGATTTCTATTTGTTGCATGCGAATTTGGCAACCAGTAAGTATTTTTTTTTTTTTTTGAGAAATATATTTCAGAAATATAATTGGAACATATTTTTGTTTGCATAGTTACTTGTATCAAATTGCACATTTGGGTGACGATGATGACGAACCAGAATTTAGTTCGGCTATGCCCTTGGAGGAGGGAGAAACCTTTTTCTTTGCTCCCAGACCTTTGAAGAATTTGGTTATGGTGGATGAAATGCCCTCATTTTCGCCCATTATATCTTCACAAGTTGCTGACTTGGCCAACGAAGATACACCTCAATTATATGTATTATGTGGCCGTGGTCCCAGATCTTCTTTGCGTGTGCTACGCCACGGTTTAGAAGTATCAGAAATGGCCGTTTCCGAACTGCCCGGTAATCCAAATGCTGTATGGACAGTTAAAAAACGTGTTGATGGTAAGTAATATTTTATATAAATTAACAAATTTATTTGACTGGCAGTCTATAATATACATACATATATTAAGAAAATGTAAACAATTTGAAATGTAACTTATTCTAATTTCGTATTTGTTTGCATTTTGTGCCTATATTTGTTTGGTGTCGTTATAACTTTTATAATACTCGTCTATATCGTATCACGCTCTCTGGCTGTGTACAATTTGTTTAATAAATACTGGTGATTTTTAATTTTATCATAAAAATTCATTTTTTCTACTATCGAAACTATCAAAACAAAAGAATCATATTTTGTGCAAAAAAGGAATCAAACACCAGTTCTTTTTATTATTTCAGGCGCTTGAACTCTTGTGTGCTGAAAAAAAGCCGAGTGGTTTTGAGATTAAAAATGCAAATAAATAAATGCAAAATTAAACCCCAACCCACAGACACGAACACACAAGAGTGTGTCTAGTGTTTAAAGAGTTGTTTGCACACAAAACAAAACTTCCCTCTCTACTACTTCTTTATATTAAATCAAAAATATATTTAAACCAGTTACTCAAATATAGGTAAGGCAACATTTTCATAAAATAAAAAATATAACATTAAATCAGATAAAAGCTGTGCGAAAACAAGATACAGGCACAGATACTACACTATATATAAGCGTTATATTACTAACATGATAAAGGAGAGATCACCAACTGTTTTTGATTATAAATGATGTGATTTATCACCGTGTTTCAGCTGAATTTATTTGATTTTAACCTTGATATCTGATTATATTCAAAAACAATGTTGTTCTTATCCATGACCTTAGATTGTGAGAGTTTATAAGAATAAATAATTAAAATGTATTTTTTTCCTCTTTTATTCTTTCCCTATTCTACAGACGAATTTGATGCATATATTATAGTATCCTTTGTCAATGCTACATTGGTATTGAGTATTGGCGAAACAGTAGAGGAAGTAACTGACAGCGGTTTTCTGGGTACCACACCCACATTGTGTTGTGCTTCTTTGGGCGAAGACGCCTTAGTGCAGGTATATCCTGACGGAATACGTCACATACGTTCTGATAAACGTGTTAATGAATGGCGAGCTCCCGGCAAAAAATCTATAACCAAATGCGCCGTCAATCAAAGGCAGGTTGTTATTACATTGTCGGGTCGTGAATTGGTCTATTTTGAAATGGATGCTGTAAGTATATTTTAATATTTAATGAATATAGCTAGAACAAATATACGAAATTCGCATTCGTACACCCCAAATAATCAATAGCAAAAAAAAACTTTGTTCATATAAAAAAAAAAAAAAAAAAAAAAACAGTAATAAATAACGAATATGGGTGATGCACGAATATACTGTATATTTTTTCGTCAACTAGAAAAAAATATTACACTGATGACAAAAACACCAAAAAGAACAATCGTGTTGAGACACTATGTGTCCTGCAGTGCTGAGTTTCATTTTCTTCTTAATGTTGTTTAATAGTTGTCCAAGACGTATTTTATTTTCAAAATACTAATAGTTTTGTTTTTTTTTTTAGACTGGCGAACTTAATGAATATACTGAACGCTCTGAAATGCCAGCTGAAATAATGTGCATGGCTTTGGGTACTGTTCCCGAAGGTGAACAACGTTCATGGTTCTTAGCCGTTGGGTTATCAGACAATACTGTGCGCATTATTTCATTAGATCCCAATGACTGTTTAACTCCATGTTCCATGCAAGCTTTACCTTCACCGGCGGAATCACTGTGCTTAGTTGAAATGGGTCACACGGAAAGCTCGACGAGTGCCAACGATGAACCTAACGAACGTACAAATGTTGCCTCGAAGGGTGGCACCATATACTTAAATATTGGTCTCAGCAACGGTGTATTGTTGCGTACAGTTTTGGACCCTGTGACGGGAGACTTGGCAGATACGCGCACTCGTTATTTGGGCTCAAGACCCGTTAAACTTTTCCGTATACGTATGCAAGGCTCAGAAGCAGTATTGGCCATGTCAAGTCGTTCGTGGCTTTCGTACTATTATCAAAATCGATTCCATTTAACACCTTTATCCTATGAAACCTTGGAGTATGCTTCTGGGTTTTCGAGTGAACAATGTAGTGAAGGCATTGTTGCCATTTCAACAAATACACTTCGTATTTTAGCTCTCGAAAAGCTTGGTGCCGTGTTTAACCAAGTTTCATTTGGTTTAGAGTATACACCAAGAACATTTGTCATACATCCTGATACAGGCCGCATGATTATTGCCGAAACGGATCATAATGCATACACGGAGGAAACTAAAAATGCTCGTAAGCAACAAATGGCTGAAGAAATGCGAATGGCAGCTGGTGACGAAGAGCGAGAGTTGGCCAATGAAATGGCTAATGCATTTATAAATGAAGTCTTACCCGAAGATATATTTTCTGCGCCAAAAGCTGGTGTAGGCTTATGGGCATCTCAAATAAGAGCTCTAGATCCTATTCATGGGCAAACTCTATTTAAAATTCCATTAACTCAAAATGAAGCCATAATGTCGATGGCTATTTTGAAGTTTTCGGTTGCTCAAGATGGCCGCTATTATTTAGCAGTGGGAATAGCTAAAGAACTCCTGTTAAATCCTCGCATTACTAATGGTGGTTTCATTGATATATACAAAATCGATCCCACATGTTCTCAATTGGACTTCATGCATCGCACTGAATTGGAAGAAGTTCCTGGTGCGCTCTGTGGTTTCCAAGGCCGTCTGTTAGCCGGTTGTGGTAGAATTTTACGAATTTATGATTTGGGCAAGAAGAAGCTTCTGCGGAAATGCGAAAATAAGCATATACCCTACCAAATTGTCAACATACAGGCCATGGGTCATCGCGTTTATGCTTCTGATGTTCAAGAATCTATTTTCTTTATACGCTACAAAAGAGCTGAAAATCAACTAATCATTTTTGCCGACGATACACATCCCAGATGGGTAACAGCTACAACACTGTTGGATTATGATACCATAGCAATCGGAGATAAGTTTGGCAATATGAGCATACAACGTTTACCTCATTCCGTGACTGACGATGTTGACGAAGATCCGACGGGCACAAAATCGTTATGGGATCGTGGTCTCCTCTCGGGCGCTTCTCAAAAAGCTGAAAACATATCAACCTTTCACGTTGGCGAGATCTTAATGTCCCTACAAAAGTCCACTCTTATACCGGGTGGTTCGGAGGCCATGATTTATACCACTCTTAGTGGTACAGTTGGTGCATTTGTACCGTTTACAAGTCGCGAAGATTTTGATTTCTTTCAACATCTTGAAATGCACATGCGGAATGAGAATCCTCCGTTGTGTGGACGTGACCATCTCAGCTATCGTAGTGCTTACTACCCGGTCAAGAATGTAATTGATGGTGATCTGTGTGAACAGTATCTATCAATAGATCCGACTAAACAAAAATCTATTGCGGTCGATATGTTTCGTACTCCAAATCAAGTTTGCAAGAAGCTGGAAGACATTAGAACGCGCTATGCCTTCTAAAGGTCTGAAGAGGAGGCTAACTGCTACATTTCGAAGTTGGAGTGGTGTAGTTATATATTCTTAAGGTAATTTAAAAACAAATATTTAAAATTCTTTGTTACAATTGTGTCTTTCGTGAATGATATAACAACAGGTATTTCTCACATTAAGCAAAAATATATCTTGCTGTGCTAGTGTTGCTCCACACTCTTTCATGAACGACACAATTTGAATTATAGCTATAGTTTATTATGTGATGATTATCGTATTTACCTTGGGACACCTATGAGTTGTTCTATGATTAGTGTAAAATGTTTTTAACTGAAATATTATATACCAACAACATTTCGTAGCTATTTCATTGATGTAAAATAATAAATTACAACAATTTTAATATTTATTTTTTTCCTTTCAGCTTATTTATGTACGTACTTGTAGTTTTAACGTGTAGTATGTTAAAAGAAAAAGGATGGAAGATTCAAAAGAGTTCAACTGTATGTAGAATAAGGTGAGCATTGTTGTTTTGCGATTAAAGGTGTTTAATAATATGTAGTAACATTAAAATGATGTTTTTATTAATATGTTAGACTAAAGAACTTTACATTGATTATAACTAGTTACTGATTATTTCTAAATTAACTTCATTTTTTTTTTAATAAAAGTATATTTCTAGTTATTAATTATTTATAGTGTTACTTTCATTACAGATAATTTAATGGATTTGAATTATACTGTATATTATTTCCAAAATTTCAATAAAAGGTGAGTTTTCAACAAACGTATTATTTAATTTTAGCTTATAAGCAAAGTTTTAATTATAATTAATTTATATTATAAAATTTTTTATATACATATGTACATATATGTTGATATACACATTTTTAATTAAAAATGTTATTACTTGCTGCAAACAAGTTTTTCAACAAATATTTTAATGATGAACACGATTTTACCTTGGGACACCTATGAATTTAACCATGATTTCTGTAAAATTTTAATAAAACTGATTAAAATAATGTTTAGAAACTATTTATATTATTGATACATATGTATGTATATTTACAATACTATAATACATATTGTTTCTTTTTTCTTTTAAGGGTTCATTAATGTAACTTAATTGTACGACGCCTCATTGTAATGCATAAGCATTTTCAAAGAAAGGTAAATATTTGTTTTTAATAAATAAACTTTTTTTGTATTAAGAAAAAAATGATGTCACTACAAAATATGTTAGACTATGAAAATATTTTGATTATAAATTCCGTAGCTGATGAGAAATATTTTATTTAATTTTATTTATAATTACATATTTCAAATTTGACTAATCATATATTTTTTTCTTCTTTTGCAGTTTTTTCTATCTCCAGAAAACTCTTCTATGTAAATTATTTATGATTCAATACAACCATACACATGACTGCCAATTCATAACTAAAAGCAAAATGTATTTAGTATTAACTTTAGATTTAAATGTGGTATTTAATTTATGTACTATATGTAATAAAGTTCAAATACATACTTAACAGAAAAATGTTTTATTTCTTTTATTATACCGACATGTGAAATTGGATTAAAATTACTATGTAACAAACAGCTGAAAATATATACTAAAAATTAAAGACAAATTTTTAGAAAAATATGAATTCGAAAAAATATATTCACCCCTATCGTGAATAAAAATTCCACATGAAATTTTTTCCCTTTTATTTTTTTAACATTGAATTTTAATTTCATGTGGAATTTTTATTCACGATAGGGGTGATTATGTATTTATGTACTTTCAAATTATCACCCCTATCGTGAATAAAAATTCCACATGAAATTTGCTCCGTTTTCACATTTTTCCTATTAAAATTCAATGTTAAACAAATAAAAGGGAACAAATTTCATGTGGAATTTTTATTCACGGTAGGGGGGGGTGTATATGTTTGTTAAATTCTGGCCTACCTTTCCCAAAAATATATAATTCACATCAACGAATCCGCCAGCAGAAAAGTATAGTTTTTGATGCAAAAATTGCAATGTGATTTCGTTTAAACAAGCATTTAAAAACGGATCAAAGCGATCATGTTTTATCATATGAACCATATCCGCCAATTGTTTATCCTTAAATTAGAAAAAAAAATAATTTATGCTGGGAACATCCCAGCAAAAAACAGATGTATAAAATAAATATTAAATGTATGAGTTGTGACAATGAACTGGTTCTTTTTAGGTATATCGTCCATGCAAAACACATTCTCCATTTACACACAGTTTACAAACAAACTTTGCTAAAGCAGAAAGGAAATGTCTTGGGTTAGTTAGTTTATAAAATAAATTAAAAACGCAATTCCTTATTAAAATACATAAATAAATATTCCTACGAGTTAAAAACATTTCTGTAGTTTTTCTGTATTGAAGCATATATTCAGAACAAAGTTAGTTGTTACTGTAAATTCTAATAAAGTAAGGCCGCGTTTTCACTGTCATTTTTGTTGTCAAATTGTTGGCAATTGTATGAAAACTGGTTGTCATATGGCGTCATCTATGTTTGCAATCATGATTGCATCTATGTTTGACGCCATATTACAACCCGTTTTCATACAATTTGGACAATTTGAAAACAAAAATGACAGTGAAAACCAAGCATAACATGCTAATAAACATGACTGACAAAATTAATGTATATCAAATACAAAATTTCTTAAATCCTGCGGGGTTAGTGCGTATTTCGATTCAAAAGCTTTCGAAATACAATGTAAAATGCATACAAATTCGAATCGATCAATAACCCCCTGAACCCCACAATATATTTGTAAATACGAGTACATATGTGTTAAAATTAGTAAATAGTAAAGGACTTCAATTTGTGATAGATTTTTCATATAAAAAACTCAAGTAAATTTTGGATTCAAAATAAAAGTTATCAGAGATTAAGCTTATTTTCTAAAAACAAACTGTATTTAACTATATTTTATAATCCTATCGCACTTTACATTTAGAAACTGTTTTCGATCAATTCCGTTACAATTAATTGTTGATAAAAGTACGTTTTGACTCTTCAGCTGGAGTACGAAATGTCAACAATATAGACATTAATTAATTTAATAGTCATTACGTGACCACAAAACTATATTCAATAAAAATATGAAATAAAGACCTACAAACACCATATTTGTTTTGGAATTCTATAGGGCCCGATTGATATATCGGTTTCCATATCAATTGGAGAAAATCGGCATACAAATGGCTGAGATATTTTTGTTAAAGAAACAAAGTAAGTTCCATGCATTTATAAATATTGAAGGTATGTACATTTAATTACTATTCATACTCACTAGCATTTCACATTTTGAACAAATACTGCAACTAACAAATAATATGATCAAGTTTAAAATAGTTACGCTATAACCATCTGCAATAAACTCAAATCAAAATTACCACATTCATCTAAAAAAGAAAATATGCAATAAAAAAACTTACAAGATTGAAACAATGAAGGTATTTTTAAATCGAGACTGAAATAAATCCAATAAGCCGTTATTGTAAATTCGAAAAACATTTTCAACATTAAGCCGGGTAAACTCCAACAGCAATATTCCTCAATGTTACGCACATTCACCATTAATATATTATGTATATCTTGTAAGATATAAAACCTTTCCAATACTTTTTTCTTTACAGGACACCCATAAATTTTACTTATTCGTATTTCGTGCATGTAGATCAACAGATAATTATTTAATTCCATTTGAAAGTTCATAACTACTGTCGCAAATATTGTGAATTCGATTAACTTTAACTTTAATATCGTATCACCATATTGCAGAAGTATTAACCGAAATCCATTTAACGATTTTATATAACGCATAAAAATATTGAACGATATAATAATCATATATACCGCCAGTAGAGAGTACAACAAAATAGCATATAAACGTATACGGCCCAGATCAATGGGGCTTTTAAGTTCACTTTTAAATTTATTGCGTAATAATTCAAACTTATCAAAAATGTCTTTATATCGATAGGCTTTCCATGTATTTTCCCAATAGACAATCAACTGTACGATTATTAGCGTGGAATAGCTTATCATGTCCATACTATTTGAAAACATATCGTTTTCTTTATACAAAACCTCATGAAATCGCAAAAAGCGTAAAATTGAAATCCATATTAAAAAGGTAACGACCAGTGTAAAGTGAATAACCCTCCATATTAGTACAATCCGAGAGATTTTTTTCTCATGCTGAAACTCATATGGAACAGCGCCCATCATATACATTAATAAACGCATTGTCCGTAAAGTTATTTTGTAAATAACTGTTGAACTTCTGTTATTAACGTTGCTATACATGCTCGAATATTGTAACTAACGACTTTAAATATTTAACAGTACTATTTCACAGTTTTGCAAATTAGCTGTTATTTATAATTTTATTGTGCACAACGTTACATATAACAACTCATACAACTATTAAACTCAATGAAATTGGGAATGATAAAATTTCCAAAAAAATTTTTTCAATGGTAGAATTGATTCTCAAACTTCATAATTTTTCTGTTCCATTGAAACAAAGCCATAGCCAAAACCAGTAGTTAGATAAACGAAAGTCGAAGCATTTATCTCTTCAGGTTATAGTTTGTTATAACCGTAGTTTGTAGTTAGCCGTTTAGTAGTTGGATTTTCCCAACAACTAATTGTTAGCCGTCCTATAGGCGAATATTTTATCTTGCCGGACTATATTTTAGCTATTTATTCTCGCCGTATTGTAATCATTATTTATTATTAGCCAGTAAACAATAGTTAATAATTAGAGATCCGAACTATTTACCTCGTGTCTTGCAAAATTGTGTTTGTAGTCATTGAATAGATTTTTTCCACACTGTAAAATAAATATTTTTAAGAATTTTAGAAATACATTGCTTATATTTTTTTTTCGCATATAAATAACATGTACAAAGTATACAAAATAATGTATAATTTCGTTTGTGTCACATAGTACAATTTACATATGTACATACATATAGTACGATGGTCCCCTTTGTGTGGAGCTAAAAAAAAGTTGTATATGTTCCCATATAAAATTTACTTTTATTACATTTTCAGACATTATTTCTCAAAATGTTGTTTATAATGTAAATTACATGTTGGCGACCTGATCAAAAATTATTTTTCATAACTTTAAAAAATATGTTTATTATGCAATTATCAAAAACATTTCACGAAAATTATGGAAAAATGTTAAGAAATGTGATAGTATTATTACGCTGCACTTTTAGAAAAAAAGACGTTAAATTCTTTTCATATTTTTTTTAATATTTAACTCCAAATATGTATGTACATACATATATAGGTAAAAATATATTGATAATAGAAATTTTTTTAAATACATATTTTAAATTATTTCAAAATATCTTGTATCGCTGATGTGCCGTTAAGTTTAATAAATGTTACTAAAAATTTTAAATGGTAGGTACTGGAATCCATCGACATCTTTTTTGGACCATCCTAAAGCATGTGTATATTACTATAAACACTACAATTTTCTAATTAATTAATATTTTTTGTAAATATGTATGTACATACGTATTACCTTAATAAATTTTTATACCCTACACCACCATAGTGGTGAGGGTATATTGGATTTGTGCTGATGTTTGTAACGCCCAGAAATATTGGTCCAACACCCACCTTAAATTATACCGATCGACTCATAATCACTTTCTGAGTCGATTTCTGAGTCCGTCCGTCCGTCTGGCTGGCTGTCCATCTAAAGCTTGTGCGCAGAGTACAGGTCGCAATTTTGAAGATATTTTGATAAAATTTGGTAAGTGATATTTTTTCGGCCCAAGGATGGATGGGATTGAAAATGGTGGAAATCGGTCCATTATTTCACCTGGCCCCCATACAAAAGTCCTCCCGAAATTGGGGGTTATCGCTCATAAATGTTTGAATTATGCAAGGAAACAAACAAATTTCATCACAAATAAGTGGTAAATGAAGCCAAATCACATCTACAAATGTTGTGTAGATCGGTCCATAATTAGTCGTAGCTCACTTCCGAAAATCACTTTAAAGAGCATAACTCTCTCAAAAATGTTGGCATCCAAATAATATTTAACACAAATATATCTTATATGTATACAAACAATACGATACAATTTCATTGTGATCGGTCCATAATTAGTCGTAGCTCCCATAAATGGCCCACTTCCGAAAATCACTTTAACGATCATAAATTTCTTAAAAATGTTGGTATCAAATAAAATTCGACACAAATAATATACAGAAATGATGACACCTAATTTTATAATGGTCGGTCCTTCATTAGTCGAAACTTCCATATAAGACCCTCCCCGTAATCAACTTTAACTTCCATAAATCTTTTAAAAGTATTTATATCGAGATAAAGTTTAACATACACAATATCTATATTCACAAAAATCATGACCCTAATATTTTGGATGATCGGTTCATAATAGGTCATATCACCCATATAGCGCACGTTTCTGAAAAACTGTTTTATGCATATACTGGGTGTAGGGTATTATATGGTCGGGCTTGACTTGATTTTCTTACTTGTAATAATATTTTGTTAATTTGAAATACATATTATTCACCTGGGTTCTACATTTGTAAAATGAAGTGGAAGTGAAATTTTCATTAATTTTGTGTTCTAAATTTTGTCAAAATGATTTGAAAAGTAAAATATCACTTTCAGTTTCGTTCATTTTAGTTAAAAGTTTCACCTCGTTTTCTAGAACACCGTGAAATTGTCCATGTGGAATTGAAAACGATTTAGTTTCACTTCGTAGTGGAATATAGAACATAGGCGATTATTTTTCTTTTATAATTAATTTATGTCAGTTTTAAAAATTATTCAGAAATTTGGGACCATATTCCGACAAACTAGACTTTTTCAAAACGTTTTTTTAACCAAAATTTTTTACGCCAAAAAAGGCTCCTCCACTAAAAAATTATTTTATAAAAATTTTTCTTATTGCCTTATCAGAAATGTAGTTCAAAAGAACGTCTTTTTTATATGTTGCAGGAATAACACTTAAGCGGTGCGTATTGATGTGACAATAAATACTAGAAATGCCAAACGGGACTGGTTTTTCAAATTCCGAATGATTTTTCGGACTATTAGATTCGGTTAACTGATAATTAATCAAATGGTGCATTTTGATCGCAATCGGGAAAATTTAAAGGAAATGGTCTAAAGTTTCTTTTGAGGAAAAATAAAAAAAGTCCAAGTCCAAAGTTGTCTAGCAGGCACCGCAGTAGTGCAGATGTTAGAACTCAATTAAAAAAAATATTTCTGAAATGATTGAAGAAATAGCTATCTAAAATCCTTTGGACAATTTTTGCTAGGACCAATAGATGAAAAGTTACACTCATTTAAAAAAAAACCCTGTATGACCAAAACGTCCAACTTTGACCCCCTCTAACTCCGGCAGTTCTTGACTGATAGAGCTGAAAATTTGTGTCTGGCCTACTATCCAATAGTACTAACCTTGGTGCAAATTTCATCAAAATCGGAAGCCATCGATTTTAAAAGTTGGGTCACTTGACGTGAAATTGCCCATATACATATAAAAATTAAATAGCATTTTGAAGAAACTTTTTAAGCAATAAATTGATACAAATTTTTCTTATTCTTTCTTTTACTAAAATTTTTGTCTTAAGCACGATGGCCACGTATCAAACTGATTTGACAAACTCAGTTTTTTTTGATTGTATTAGTGAAAAAATCCAATACATACATTTTATTTGTCAAATCAGTTTGATACGTGGCCATCGTGCTTTAATTTTTAATTCTATGTGAAATACAAATCATTAGTAAGTACCGAGCGAAGCCGGGTGGGCAGCTAGTGTTAAATACAGTCGAACTTCCATAACTCGAACTAATTTGGTTGGCAGTAGCGTTAAAAGAACAAATCACATCAATTTTCCTTCCGTAACTCGAATTTCTATAAGTCGAAATTCTCTATAACTCGAACAAAAAGCATACACATGAACTCTATGACTCGAAGAATTTTGCTTGTTTAAATGGGTTTTTGTTTTTTTATGGTTTGTTGATTTACTTTCTACTTACTTTTTTGTTTATTTTTTCGGGGAATTACAAATTTGTTCTTTTTGTTTGCGTAAGTATCAATTTTATGCATAATTCGGGCTTGATGATAAATTTTGAAATCGATTTTTTTATTATTATGGCAACTAAACGTGTTTTAAAATGCTTATCAGTTGAAGAAAATATAAACTTATAAAATACTGAAAGTAACAACAAAAAAGTAAAATGTCAGTCACTTATTTCAGAATATTTTACTTAACTATAATTTTTTAATTACATATGTATGGATATGAGTACATATGCTTGTTCTTTTATATGTTCAAGTATGTAGTTTTCGATTAAAGGCTATTTTCAATAAAAATACATAATACAAAAACCTTTTATTATATTTTGACAAAAAATTCTGTAACTCGAAGTTCCGTAAGTCGAAGTTTTTTTTTTTGGGATAATGGTGATTCCAGTTATGGAAGTTCAACTGTTTAAAAACAAACATTTTCTGTCCTCATGGCTATAATTTTCAAATTTATTAATAAAAACCATTAATAATTTAAACACATAATCACCCCTATCGGGAATAAAAATTCGACATGAAATTTGTCCCCTTTTATTTTTTTAACATTGAATTTAAATAGGAAAAATGTGAAAAGGGTACAAATTGCATGTGGAATTTTTATTCACGATAGGGGTGAATATGTATTGCATTGACATACTTTTGTAAAATTTAAATTTTTGTTGATGAGTGATAAATTTTTGTAAACAAAAGTAGCTTTTGTTTGTGAGTAGACTTTAGGCGGTTGCCGGAGGTGACATTGCCGTCTAGGGAGAGCTGGTCTGGAAGGGGCAAATTGTATGACGGATTTGCTATTTTCACGGACGGCTCAAAGATGAACGGCACGGGCGCAGGGGTCTATATTGAGGATCTGGACATCAGAATGTCATATAGGCTGTCTGACGACTGTAGTGTCTTTCAGGCGGAAGTTCTAGGGATCTTGAGGGCCGTGGAACTGATGAGGGACAACATCGACAGAGGCTCGGAGGTCACGATATATGTGGACAGCCAGGCGGCCCTTTTGGCCATAAGGGGCTGTTATGTGAACTCCAAGCTAGTCGACAGTTGTAGGAGGGCTCTAGAGGCAGCCTTAGGGTGTTATACGGTCAGGCTGTGCTGGGTACCGGGTCACTCTGGCATCGCCGGTAATGAGGTGGCCGATGAGTTGGCAAGATTGGGCTCAAGCACAGAGATGGATGACCGAATGGAGGTAGTCGGGCCTCCAATAGGCTTCTATTACGGAAGGATTAAGGAATGGATTGTAAACGCAACCAATCAAGCCTGGGGGAACCGAACAGACTGCCAAGTCTCACGGACGTTATGGCCGGTGCTTAGAAGGTCTGAGTCGGAACTGCTGTTGGGCAGAAGTAGGATCTGCGTTAGGACCATGATTGGCATTATCACGGGCCACTGCATGATAGGCAGGATGGCGGTGAGAATGGGATCCGAATTGTCGGATATGTGCAGGCTATGCGAGGACCCGGAAGAACTGGAGACAGTTGAGCACATTCTGTGCCACTGTCCCAGGTTACAGGGCAGTAGAATGAGATGGCTGGGTAATAGATTCTTGAGCGAATTAGGGGATGTCTCGAGCTGTGGGCTTGAGAGTCTGATAGGATTCGTAATGGGAATGGCCTGGTTACGTGCCAATATACGGAGTGCGGGTCTCAGAAATGGAGGACATACGTCTGAGTAGGATTTGGTCAGGTCTTCTTCTTCTTCTCTTCTCTCTATTCTAAAAATCTAACATTCCTCCTCCTCTTCTTTTCTTTACTTCCTATTTCTATTACTTCCTCTATCAAGGCATCGCAATGGGCCATATTGGTCTCTGGGTGAAGGTGTGAGGTGACTCACACCAGCCTTCTTACCTACCTACCTACCTTGTGAGATTTATTAATCGGGATTGGCATCCCTATACAATACGCAGTTCTTTATCAGTGAAAGTTTCACACAATGATTTTTCGGTTCAGGTTAATTGATAATAGAACAGATATTTGAAAAAATAATCAAAAATTACTATTAAATTTTTGGAATTTAATAAATAATTATTTAAATATTTAGGTATAAATTTTATCTATTTTTTTTTATTAAACTTTAAAGTAGTTTTATTTAAAAATAATTTTTTAACATTATGTTAAATTAGTATACCTATATGTACTTAGTACTAAGTTACTTAGTACTTAGTATTTTAAATAAAAAAAGTTTCGTTTTGTTGTTATGTATATTTATTTCCTTTCTTTTAATTTCGGAATTATAAAAAATAGTAATTTCTAAATGTGTTTATAAATAACCAACTTTAAAAGGCAAAACAACATCATTTCATATAGATAATTAATGAGAATAGTAAATTAGATATTAGTACACCTTTGATTTTGAATTGCCAAAGGCAATAATTGATTGATTAAAGTGTGTATTAAGAATATAATTTTTATGTTTTTTCTTATATGTATTTTAATACACAACAAATATATATATGTTTTTGTTAGTAAACATTTCAATGATATTTAATCATCCTTTGAATTGCCGCTTATGGTAATTTTCTTTTGCAATTTGCTGTACTCTTCTGTTAGGCGATCATATTCCTTATTCAAACCTTCAGATTGGGATTTCAAGGCTTCTTTATCTTTCTTTTCACGATTAAGTTCAGAGGTTAGTTCATGGATGCGTTCTTTCAATTGTGAAATCTATTGTACACAATAAAAAATTAAACAATATGTAGTTATATTTAAAAATTCGTTCGTTTCGTGTATTTTTGTAAACAATACTGTATTAAAACATAAGGTAATGTTTTTTTTAATTTTTAACTTTAAACATTTAAAGGAAATGGTTTGAGGATGAGGTTGAGTCTTTTTTGTAATGTTTTTACGTGTTCCTTCGTTTAGTTTTCAAAATTTACGTATATTTGTGCTTTAACATTTGTTGTGATAAACTTGCACTGAGTCCTTGTACACGTCTCCTTAAGCTGGTAAGCTGTTAAAATGAGTATTAAGAAATTTCAAATTATAGATAGAAAACTTAAAATATTTAACTCAAGAATTTGTTTTGTATTAATATTCAAAACAACGAACCAACCATCCATGCAATATAAATAATAATTTTCTTAACAAAAGTTGTGTATTTGTATAGCAGCTTTATGTTACCGAAAAACTAAGGTAATCGAACTATGTACAAGAACTCGTTTTATTTTAGGTAGCAACAACAACAACAAAAAATAATTAAATATAAAAGTAGTTATTGATGGAAAATGTGTGAATATATTTAGTATGCATAAGCGAGAAGTACAAAGTCAAATTACTATAACCAGCCCACAATAAATAAATTCTTCTGGAATACTGAGATTTTTAAAACATATTAGGAACATTTGATATTTTTTGTTTTATTTAGGAGTCTAGAGCATAATTTAATATTATATTTTCGAATTTATTTCTGATATGATTATTTACTGCCGTATTCATAAAAAATAAAGTAAGTTTGAAGTATGCTTTTAGACAAAAATTTCTTAAAGTACATTTGAAGTCTACTTTAATTTTTTCTGAATAAGTCTGTTTTTGTTTAAAGTTTAACTTTTCATAAAAGAAATAATTTTTTATTTAACATTTCATATTTAGGTATATTTTCTTTAAAAATTATTTTTTAAGTAGATATTTTAAAAAAAAATTTTATTCGAAGTTTTACTTCAAGTTAAATATACAAATTGTTTGAAAACAATTGTATACACTACAATTTATTTTTGTATAGGTATTTCTGTTATATGTTTCACATAGCTTTCCGTTGGAAAACATAAATGTAAAATCAAACAAAGAGACACTAGCAAAATGTAATGCATTTTCTGGGCTGCTAAAGCCGTCATCAGCATTCTTTGTGTCTAATAGTGTTTATTTTCAAACCTTGTACATTTAACTTTTTTTATATATTAAATGAGAATTATTCCTCTTGCGAGTATTTGAAAATTTAAAAAAAAAAATTTTTATTCGAAGTTTTACTTCAAGTTAAATATAGAAATTGTTTGAAAACAATTGTATACACTACAATTTATTTTTGTATATTTCTGTTATATGTTTGACATGCATTACATTTTGCTAGTGTCTCTTTGTATATTTTTGTATGATTTTAAATTTATGTTTTCCAACGGAAAGCTATGTGAGTTCATTATTGAAGGTGGGGACAATAATACGTCTCTTAAAAATATAATTGTAACTCATTCCTTGATAATGATATCCGAAGGATATCGAAATATTGGAAGAAATAATTTAATAAATAATATATACATTTTTTACAAATAATTGGCCTCGAGCTCGAAAAAACTTTTTATCTTTTCTAAATTTTATAATAAATGAGGGAAACTACCCATTAGACACTGAGAACATGAAAGAAAATCGAAAAATTTATTTAACGCACAATGTGTATTTAATTAATTATATATAAATTTACTCCATTTGACTTTATTATATTGATTTTTTTAAACGACTAGTCAAAAATGCGCGCTTTTAACTCAAAAATTCTAAAAGAAACATGTTTTAAATTTATATTTGAAACTCATGTTCTATTTAAAATAAAAAATATTATTAGTTATATAGTAGATATATACACCTATTATTGAATTTTAACAATATGTAGTTATATATATCAAAAATCAACTTAGGCCCCAATTGTCGTTCACAATAAATGCATGTATAAAAGTCGATAAGTGTTGTGAATCGTAATTGAAGTTAGTGTTGTGAACGGTAATCGGGGCCTTAACCTATTTAAATGCCAAAAACAAATATTCACACAATTAACTCTTAAAAATAAAAATTTAACAAAAAAAAAAAAAAAACCGATTGTTGCATTTTCTTGATTTTTAATTGTACATAACATACCTCGCCCAAAGTACTATCTTCAGTTGCTTCTTTGGCTTTTTCTGTTGTTTTCTCGGCCATCAACGATTTTACGGCAGCAGAAGCTGATTGAGCTTGTTTCAAAGAAGCTTCACTCTGTGCCAAAAGATTTGCTTGTGCGGAGATTAATGTTACCAAACGACGAATGACTAAAACTAAAAAGATGGCGAAGCCAGAAATATAGAAGTTACGCTGTGCCCGAAATAGGCGCATGCTGTGTTGCATTTCAACGTTCAAGTGGACGTCAGAAGAATGGTCGTGATGGGAATATTTACGCATTTCACGTATGGCATCCAAAAGGAATAACACTAAAACACCCATTATAAGGAAAAAGTAAAGATGTGCCTGTTGGGCCAACATGGCCAAAAACTTTGATTTGAAGAAACGGTTCCATTTGTAAGGACTGGCTACAGGTAAAACCAATAATAGCACTAAAGCTATTTCGGCATACAAAAAACCAGCTATCAAAGTCCAGATAAGACTCATTTTATTCGTTTATGGTATTTCCTTTGTATTCTGATCTTAAAATAGATTTTTTAGTGTTTTTTTCGGTCGTTCTGTTTCACTTGGTTGTTTCGAGAAAGTTGAAGCTAATTAAAAGAAAATTGTGTTCACTTTAATTCAATAAAATATTATTAACACGTATGTATTGTAGTTACTTTTTAAAATAACATATAAAATTATGAATAATTCTTACTGTATACATATATAAACTTATTAACTTGGCCGACTTTATTTACGATGCGCTTTAATTTTTTATTGAACTGGTGAAATATTTTAAGATCCACGTACTTAAGCTTTATTAGGAAAAAGTAATTTTTCTCTTGTTGCTACTTCACCTTTGTTATATTAGTCAACATAAGTATGAAAGAAATAAGCATACAATTTTTAGAGAAAACCGGTACATTTTTTATATAAATGGCTCTTTCTAATATTGTTTGTATTAAAAAAAGCTTTCTTAAAAAGTGATGTCAATAT
Source organism: Bellardia bayeri (assembly GCA_950370525.1). Lineage (NCBI taxonomy): Eukaryota > Metazoa > Arthropoda > Insecta > Diptera > Calliphoridae > Bellardia > Bellardia bayeri. Next base: position 77,303,218 of record OX493267.1, read on the forward strand.
TTTCATAATTTTATGTTTAAATTAAAACAGAATATTCAAGATTTTTTTAATTTTTGTTGAATACTTGTTGTTGTTGAGAAAAAATAGTAATGTAAATTTACATTACTATAACATTAATTGTGAATCAAGATTTACCCATTCGTTCTTAACAAAAAGTTTGTTCGAACAATTTTTTTTATATGAAGTTTGTCTCTCTTGTTGAGAGAGAAAATATTTTTTACGAACTTGAATCGGTTTAATTTTATATTTTTTCTGGACAAAAATATACATTTTGGAGGAACTCATGGAAGATGTTGAAAATGTGAAACATGTATTCACACTTGCAACATCTACCATCAGTTAAGTAGACAAAATAAACAAAAACCACTCCGCTTTTAAATAGTAAAATTAATTTTGAAAAGGATTTAATAATAGGATTGATTATTCGTTTGAAAGAGCAAACCCAGATAGTATTGCATTGTATACGGTTATTAATAGAATGTATACTGCAGGAAGATGATGATTTGTAAAATTTAAATTTCTTTTTGTTTGTTAACTTTTTTGTTGGCTATAATAGCCTTTTCACACTTGTCAACATCTACCATCAATTTGCGAAGATATTGAAATTTTCCCATAAGAAATGTACAGAGCTGAAAATCAACATCTTCACAAGATGTTCCTAACTCATTTTGTTCCCATTTACAACTTCTTATATTTTTAGTGTCATCACTAGCAAAACTGATATTGAAAATGAAATCGTTCGAAATTGGTGAACCGTGCTGCAAAAAACTCTCAGTAAAAAATTGTTGTTAAGAACAAATCGGTGAATCCACTTAAAAAAATTCGTACAATGAGTATAAAAATAACAATTGGAGGGTTTTGTTTTGTTACTATTATATTATGAATCGTATACTAATATTAAAAAAAAAATACGGAAACCGGATTTATGTTTTTTGCTTTTTTGAAAAATGAACGTTTTTTAATAATAGTGCTTTTTAATATTGAATAGGTAACATTACTGTAAGCTTAAGATGAATTGTTGTTTTAAAGTTTTGGATTACAATTTCAAGTTTGTTTGTATTTTTTCATATTTATTTTTTAGCATTGAAATGAAATGGATTATAATTGATTTTTGATTTATTTTACCAAACTATTTTAATAGACACTTACCTCTTTCACGTTTTTATCTTCAGAAGCCTCTTTTACCTTTTCAACTTCTGTATTTTCATTCGTCTTACTACGTACGGCAGCTGAAGCTGATTTAGCCTGTTTCAAGGAGGTTTCACTTTGAGCCAATAATTGAGCTTGTTGTGAAATCAAACTTACTAAACGTCTTATTACCAAAACCAAGAAAATAGAAAATCCAGATATGTAAAAATTACGCTGCGCTCTAAATAAACGCATACTATGCTGCATTTTCATATCTAACTGAGCGTCTTCACCAAGTTCCTGTTTCGAGAATTTAGCCATTTCCCGTATGGCATCCAAAAGAAATAGTACCAAAACGCCAATTAAAATGAAAATATATATTTGGGCTTGTTTTGCCAACATGGCTAAAAATTTGGATTGGAAGAAACGATTCCATTTTGTTGCATTAGCCACGGGTAATACTAATAATAACACAATGACGATTTCCGTAAAAAGGAAAGCGTCAATTAAAGTCCAAACAAAACTCATAGTTAATAGTTATATCTTAAAATACGTTTTCACTTAATAATTTTTTTTTTTGTATCTACTTGCTCAAGTATTTATTTAACAAACTAAATAATTTCAACCTTTGTATTGTGTTGAAGCGGTAAATTAGTTTGTGTTATCATTTTTGAGAAAAGCTTTTGTAACAGCAAATTATCTAACAGCAGTGTGGTCAAACGATTAGATAATTGAATGAAATTATTACTTTTTAAATGCGAGTTTGTGTGAATGTGTATTAATAAAATGGTTTTTGAAATAAGAGTTAATAAAATATGGGTTTGAAGATCACTGCTACTTACCTGTTTTGTTCTGATATAGAAACCACAATATTAATTTCTTGGCTATAACTTTGAAGTGTTTTATTATTTTAGGAACCATTAGTTTTTATTAAATTATTTTGTTGACAGAGTTTTAAAGTTTGGGGTGTTAAAACTGTTAACAGATTTTAATGCTAACTTTTTCTGGTTAGCAGTTTATTTTTAAAAACAAATTAGGTATTACATTTTAAATATAAATTAAATAAGTTAAACATTTTCGCAATATATTTTTCATTAAAAATTTGCGTTTTTAATACAATCCGTAAGATTTGCCACACTAAAGGGTCTCCTTTAAAAGAAAATATGGCATCACTATAAGTTGTTACTAGACAACAATTTAACAACATGCTTGTTTTTCGCAAACGACATCGAACAAATTTTGAATATTTTGAAATTCATTCGCATGCAATACACACAAAATAAAATCAATAGAAAATATATTAAAAATGTCATACGAGAATTGGCTGAATTATTTAAAGAGCGCTGAAAAGAACTCTATAATCAGTGGTAGGATTCGTAAAATTTTTTATAAATTCCCCGATGGCCAACAAATGGCTGAGGAATATAGTTTAGATACTGGTGTGGTGCAAAAGAGAGCTTGGCGCAAAAATAAGCAGCTAATGGGTGAAACAGAATGGGAAGTTGAATTAGGAGAGGATCCCAGGCAATTGGCTGCAGCAAGCGACAGTAGCGATTTGCGAAATGACGACGGCAGTTTTACCGTTAAAATCAGTAATACGGAACCGATATTAACAAAACGAATAACAAAGAAAAACATTGAATGGCGCATAAGAAATCTTCCCTATTCCATAGGGGTGTACCAGGTTCAAGCTGATTCCGAAAAAAGGGCCATAGTTGTGAAAACGACAAATAAAAAATATTACAAAGTAATAAATGTACCCGATTTAGATCGATGTGGAATTTTACCAGCTCAATCCAATATCTCAGTACATCATCAGTACAATACCCTAATTATAACGTATAAAAAGCCTGACATTTTATGTGAAATGGAATCACAAGTTTTACTACTTTTAAAGGAAGTAGAAACCGAAACTGACGTGGAAGAACTATTACAAGGATTATTAAAAAAATAAATTTATATGCTAATTTTGATTATTATATTTCTTATATTTGAACATTAATCTTACAATGTAGAGAGATCACAAATAAATAAATATAGTTAAGATGTTGCTTATAAACACTTCACTTTTGAAAATTTTCTACTAAACCTAATGCTACTCCAAAAACAGTATAATCAAATGATGGCAATTCCAAAGGTGCCAATGATGGTAAATCATCATCTGCTGATTGCAAATGATTATCCAATAAACTTAATCGTCTTATGTTTGTTTTCAATTGTTCTGTTAACATTTCTTTCGAATTGTAATCTCCTTTTGCAGATGGTTTTTTGGAGAATTTGTTAGGATCATTGTTTTTCTTTGTTTGCAATTCCATCCGTTGCATATTTTCCAGTAATGAACTACCGTATTTATCGTTAAACTCTTTAATAGTCTTATCTATGGATCTTGCAATAGATTGTGCATTTACAGTATCTGCTTTTATATTATTGGAAGACACTTCAATTTGCACTGAAGGCACAATTTCTTTTGATTTCATTTTATCATATTGTATCTTACGCATTTGTATCTGATTTAACTTACGTTCATAGTCCCATTTTTGTGTATTTAAAACTTCCAAAGCTTTGGGAATTTTTACATTTTTATATGCGTCTTCTAAATACAGCATTGATGTTTCTATTGCCTTGCAGGCGTCTTCGTAACGATGTCGTTTAATTAACTTATCAGCTCTTCTTTCATGAAAATGGGCCTGAATAAATGAAACTATAAATGTTAAAACTAAAAATCATGTGTTTAAAATAAAATATTTACCAAATTTAATGGAGCACAATCCATTGTATTTTATTACAATTTTTTTGACGTCAAATATTAGTAAAACAAAAATGTACGCATTTCAAAAACTATATCGAAAAGAAAAAGTAAATACAAACAAATGTAAAAAATAAGGTGCCACACTAAGAAAAAATTTCAGTGAAATGTGTCATGACCATAGCTGCCAGATTTGAATTATTAACATTTTCTATGATTTGTTTGTTTTATTCATGGTGAAATTCATTTACAAGGTGACAGCATTGCTACAACTTGCCTTGTCCAACATCCATTTTTGTTTGTGTAATACTTTCGTTAGACCTGTTTCACACTCATCAGTTCTGACTGTCAAGTCAAGTATTTTTCAATGACATTCTCAAAGCTCGCTACACCAAGGCGCTATTCATTCTTGATAAGATTGACAAGAATGCTGCCAGCGGTGCTCCTCATGAGCGTGACGAGATAGATCGCGCCAAATACCAGGCTGTGGTAGATGAATACCAAAAGTTTTTGGATTCAGTACCCAGCACATCAAAGGCAGCTTCCATAACTACAGAGAGGTTCAAGCGAAATCGCTCTCAGACAGAGGGTGAGAAATCGCCTAAACGGAGAAGCTCCGCCAGATTCCCTTTAATGAGGTGGTTAAAGACCATCTTATAATGGCTCTGGCGACAGAGAAAGACGGTGCCATCAATCCTGTAGTAACAGAATGGGGTGCTATCGAGTCTAAATTAGCTGATTGCTAATAGGACTGGTACGGCACCTCGCTTTGACTCTGGTGAAATTCACCGGGGATACAGCGTGATCAAATGCATGGACGAGTTCTCAAAGGACTTTCTTAGCAAATGCATTGCTAATATCAGTGGTGCATGGGAGGGTTAAGCCTTAAACTGATCCCTGCTCAAGATATTCCGATGAGACCGCGTGCACGTATTTGGTTACCAAAGATGGCAACCGATGCACATAAGATGTTGGACTATCTGAAGCTGCAGAACCCCAACATCCACATGGATGACTGGTCCATCATCCGAATTGAGCAAGGCAAAGGCTACACATGCCTTATCCTCGCCATCACCGAATCTGGCTCAGTTGAGCTTGAGAAGGTGAGTTTCAAGCTGTTCTTCGGAGTGAGGGACGCTAAGGTCAGGGTGTTTCGGCTTAAAGGAACAGGTAGCGGTGAGGCGGATGAGGTTGAAGTTGCAAACTCTCTGCTCACAGATATGAAGCTATCGGGACAGACAGCTCCTCCAGTCGAGGTGAGTACTCTAATGTCCTTTGTTGGAGCATCTGACATTATCCTGGGCTGCGATGCTAATGTAAGGCATTCAATCTGGGGCAACAAGGAAACAAATGAAAGGGATGAGTCTTTACTTGATTTCATTAATTCCAGCAAACTAAGTATATGTAATTCTGGTAACACGCCTACATTCATTTTTCCAAGTTCGGACAATTATAATGGATGGGAGGAAGTATTAGATATTACACTCAGTAATGATAGGTCTAAGGTATCAGTAGATAGGTAGAGAGTATCCAGTGAAAGATCATTCTCTGACCATAACTGGATTCTCTTCGAAATTAGACTTCAGAACTCGACAGAGAAAATACAATTTAGGAACCCAAGAAGGACTGATTGGTTCAAATTTAATGGGATCCTCAAACATAAACTTAAGAATATGCCAGTTGTAGAAGATTCAATCACTGGTCTTGAAAGATTGGAGGAAAACTGTAGTCAAAGCTTTTGAAGTTTCCTGTCCAGTCAATAAGGCTAAGAAAAGCTTCCCTCCATGATGGAATTCGGAGTTATCTAAACTACGTAGGGAAACTCGTAGGGCCTTTAACATTAGCTATAATAGTAAATCATGGCAACCTTATCGTGATCTATTGAAAGCTTACAAGAAAGCTATAGTAGTCGCAAAAAGAAACTCATGGAGACGCTTCTGCGAATCTATAGATAACACAAAAGACTCTGCAAGACTTAGCAGAATTCTAGCCAAGGGGCAATCCAATCCTACCTATATCAAGAGGAAGGATGACGAACCCTCAGCAGAGTCACTTGACATCCTATTGAATACGCATTTTCCAGGCTGTAGGGATGTTGCTATGGATATGGATATTGAGAATGTAGGTAGGACTCTATCCAATATCGATAGTAATATCATCTCCTATGACAGGATATCATGGGCAATTGACAGTTTCTCACAATTCAAGTCACCTGGGCCGGATGGTATTTTGCCAAAGATACTACAAAGTGCAAAAAGGCATATCATTCCCTGGCTTCATAGAATTTTTACGCTCTGTCTCTCCCTCAACCATGTTCCGGTTAACTGGAGGAGAGTCAGGGTCGTTTTTATTCCCAAAATTGGCAAAAGAAGTCATGAGAAGGCGAAGGACTTCCGTCCAATTAGTCTTTCATCTTTCCAGCTTAAGACGTTGGAAAGACTCATTGACGCTCACATTAGGCAGCGCCTTGAGGGTTCAACATGTCTCTCAAACAGTCAGCATGCCTACCTTAAGGGTCGCTCTACAGAGATAGCTCTGCACGAGGTTGTAAGAGTTATAGAGAGATCTCTCGAATTTAAACAATATACAATGGCAGCATTTCTGGATATAGAGGGTGCTTCAATAATGTAACTACTCTTGCAATTCAGCAAGCTCTTATTAACATAGACGTTGAAGAATACATCAATAACTGGTTGGTTACCATGTTGAATTCAAGAATAGTCACAGCAAATCTTGGTAATACCGTTAAGTCCAAGCAAGTTGAGAGAGGCACTCCACAGGGAGGAGTAATCTCTCCACTACTGTGGCTTATCGTTATTAACTCGATTCTCATTGATCTAGACAGAAAAGGGATAAAAGTTGTCGCTTATGCGCACGATGTGGTGATACTCGTACCAGGTCTGTTTCCGGGCGTTATCAGTGAGATTATATCCACTGCTTTGGGGTTGCTCGACAACTGGGTCACGCTTAATGGTCTTGGGGTGAACCCAAGCAAAACGGAACTTGTACTTTTCACGACGAAGACCAAGATCTCAAGCTTCAAACTTCCAAGGTTGAAAACTGCGAAATCCCCCTTTCATATAATGCAAAATATCTAGGCATCATACTGGACTCTAAATTGTCATGGAAGCTAAATACTCAACACAGGGTAAAGAAGGCAACGGTGGCCTATTACACCTGTCGTAAGATGTTTGGTAGAAAATGGGGACTTAGTCCCAGCATAGTTAAATGGATGTATATGGCTATAGTACGTCCAATCTCTTGTATGGTGGACTGCAACTAGAAAGAAGTATGTCGTAGACCAACTATACAAAGTCCAGAGATCAGCCTGCATTGGCATAACTGGCGCACTTAGGACTAGACCTTCAGAGGCACTGAACACTATATTGCACCTTATGCCAATTGACCTTCACATAATGGCCACTTCTGCCTGCAGCGCAGCAAGGCTTCAAGCGTCCGGTTGTTGGAGATCGAGAATATATGGCCACGCATGGATTCTTGGTCAATTGCCTTCGAACGTTCTCCAACCATCTGACTATATTACTCCATACACGGATTTTGATAGGGTATTCAAGGTCTTAATTCCCTCCAGGAGTGAGTGTAATAGGGGTAATTTCGTACACAAATATGACACTAGATATACACAGACGGTTCTAAGATGAGCGTAGTGTTTTCCAGGCGGAAATCTTTGCAATCATGGCAGCTTGTAATACACTACATGAACATAACATTATCGGAAATATAGGTATTTTTGTCGACAGTCAGGCGGCACTCCTCTCACTTAATGCCTACACAATTTCATCTTCACTAGTTAAGCAATGTAGGAATTCTCTGTCAAGGCTAGGCCGTCTGTCTAACATTACCTTGGTCTGGGTGCCTGCGCATAGGAACCACTACGGCAATGAACGGGCAGACGAACTAGCAAGAACGGGATCTGCCTTGGATATCTCTGATGGGGTCTCAGTAGCAATTCCACTGGGGACTATCAAGGGTATTATCTTCAGACATTTTCTTACAAAGGCTGAGTATAGATGGCGTAATTTAGACACATGTAGGATAGCCAAGTTGATGTGGCCATCTTTTAACGAGAAATGCACTACGCAACTGATAACCCGGAATAGGAAGGATATATCAATGTTGCTGGCAGTATTAACGGGACACTGGACGTTAGGCAAGCACGCAAATCGCCTGAGACTCCCTTTTAACGACCATTGTCGTAATTGTAAGGATAGGGAAAAAGAGGAAAACAAACACACTATTTAATATAAAATAGTTCTTTAACACTTTCAAACTATTTTACGCAGATAAAACGGCGACAAAAACTAACTTTTTCAAATACAAAATAATTGTTTAACGTTTTTATATAAACAAGTTTTTGACATTTTCAATTTCACCATGAATAATATCATAAATATTAAGAACATGACATATTTCAAAAACAAAACTAAGTAATAATAGTGTTTTCTCAATTATTGACAATTGTTAAGTTTAAGTAATCATTTCAAATAATAGTAGAAATTACTTATTTATCTTTAAACATAGAACTAGAATTTTTAGTGAAAACAATTTTTAGCGGGAAAATTCTACAAAAACTTCTCCTATTTTAACAAAACGTCGAAAGAATATTCAGCCAAATGAATTTAAATAAAACAAAAATACAGAAATCTTTAAAAATAAGTACCTGCATATGATGGCTGAATTGGATTATATACTCAAAATATTATTTAAAACTTAATAAACTAAATTGTTTTGACTCACACACGTAAATTCAATTTTCGTACTTTTTCATGCAAATCAACATGCATGAAAAAAAAACAAAAGGAATTAAGAAAATTGACTAGTACCGTCAAGTTTGTACTCCTTTTATTCAATTTTCCTTTCTCATCCTTGCCTTGACGAAAACGAATTGAAAATTGTGAAAGCGGACTAAGATATTTTAAAAATATTACACAAGTTGTGTTTAACATTACATTTTTTGTGATTTTGATATGTATTGTACAAGATAATATATAAACTTGAATTTTTATTTGAATGTTTGCGTTTAAATAAAAATTTCGAAATACTATTAAAAATAGTGACTTTATTTTCCGATTTTTAAAATTAGAAAAGACGATTTTTTCTTTTTTATCGGGATTTTGACGATATTATCCGAAATTCATCTGGCAGCCCTAGTCATCTCGCTAAAATTCTCTATTCGTTATAGAAACTATGTATGTATACGCTTTTGTCATTATGTGAAATTTTGTAATGATAATTTCTATATATAAAGAAAATACTCTAAAAAGACCCTGACAAATACATACAAATTTAGACCCCGATTACCATTTTGATGATACTGCGATTACGATTCACAACACTTATATTAGTGTTGTGAACGATAATAGGGTCTTAAAACTCATAGCAATCAAAACATAAAATGCTGATATATGTTTTTTGTGGAAGTCTTAAAGATAATAGTAAAAATTGCCAAAAGAAACCCACAGTTTGAACTAGGACTAATACAATATAAGTCCCAAAAATATATATAATCAGATTTATCGATTTTTAATTAACATCAGGTAACACCGCAATATAACCATTTATCGGTTACTTGGTATTCATTAAATTACCTATACTATTGCCAAATAAACCGGCGGCGTCTATCTCCATATTTTTTTTTGCAAACAAGGTGTTCTTTAACTTTTTTATTTAAAACTTATTAAAGTAAAAAAAAAAATAACATTTTATTTGTTTAGTAGAAAGAGCTCATAGTTAAAGTAATGGCGGCTTCATTGAATGGTGTTTTTCCATCTACATTACAAGAAAAAATTAAAGCCTCCAAGCTATTGGTTGTCGGAGCTGGCGGTATAGGATGTGAAATTTTGAAGAATTTAGTATTGTCAGGATTTCCAGAAATTGAAATTGTGAGTATACATATTGTTCATTGAAATGTTTTATATAAATTTTATTAAATAATGAATTCCTATTAGATTGATTTGGATACTATTGATTTAAGTAATTTGAATCGTCAATTTTTATTCCACCGTGAGCATGTGGGTAAATCCAAAGCACAGGTTGCCCGAGAAAGTGCTTTAAAATTCAATCCAGATGTGAAAATAAAGGCATATCACGATAGTATTATGACGTAAGTAATAAATATTATCAGCTCTTTCATGAATATACATATGTTATATACCTACTTGTTGCCAACAGAACTGACTATGGAGTTAATTTCTTCAAAAAATTCGATGTTGTCCTTAATGCTTTAGATAATCGTGCCGCGCGTAACCATGTGAATCGTATGTGCCTAAATGCTGAAGTCCCTCTTATTGAAAGCGGGACGGCCGGATATAATGGACAGGTTGAGTTGATCAAGAAAGGTTTGACTCAATGCTACGAGTGTACGCCTAAAGCTGCCCAAAAGAGTTTTCCCGGTTGTACTATTCGTAATACGCCTTCGGAGCCAATACATTGCATTGTATGGGCTAAACATCTGTTCAAGTAAGTGTGACCTATGATTGTATTTATAGGCAGAGTGGCTGTTTTCTTAGTTAGTTATTTATTTGGAACTCATGTAAAGTAGATATTCAGAAATGAATAGAATGAGGAAATCTTCTAAAAATCGTTTTTTTTTTTGGCAATATATGTTTTTGATTAAAGAATAAAAAATTCGGGAAGTTTAACGCATGGCGAATATCCTCAAATTCAATTATCATGACAATTCAGGATAGCAAGAAAACTGTTTATTTGTCTGACATGTATAAAATCGAATTATTCTCTTTGATAACCTTTAGAGTATAGCTTAGCGAGTAATAATATAAAGTAATCATTTTTGATAAAATACACGAGTACTATTTTTCCAGTCAACTTTTTGGTGAAACTGTCGATGATGAGGATATTTCACCTGATATGGCAGATCCCGAAGCTCAAACTGAAATTGGAGACGAAAATGCTGATGCTGAAGGCGCAGCAAACACTGGAAGTGATGATAAGGAAATGAAAACTGATGAAGCTGTTCCAAAGGATGGTAATGTGGTTCGTGTAAACACTCGCCAATGGGCTAAAGACAGCAATTATGATGCCGAAATTCTTTTCAATAAATTTTTTTACGATGACATTAAGTATCTTTTGTCTATGTCCAACCTATGGAAATCACGTAAACCTCCAACACCAATTAAATGGGATAGCGTTTTGTTGCAAAAAGACGAGTCAGAAAAAAACGAAACTTTCATGCGGCAATACCATAAAACGTGGTCTTTAGCAGAATGTGCTGGTGTATTTGCGGATTGTTTAAAAAAATTAAAAACTAATATTGAAAAGTTAGAGAAAGGCGATTCTTTAGTATGGGACAAAGACGATCAGCCAGCAATGGATTTTGTTGCAGCGTGTGCTAATATAAGAGGATATATTTTTGAAATTGGCCGTAAATCTCGCTTTGAAATAAAATCAATGGCTGGAAATATTATACCAGCGATTGCTACAACTAATGCGATTACAGCTGGCGTGGTTGTATTACAAACATTTAAGGTTTTACAACAAGAATTAGATAAATGCAAGTCTGTTTATATGCGCTTAAGACCAAATCCCCGCCAACAGTTATTAGTTCCCGAAAAGTTCCTTACTGTTCCCAATCCCGATTGTTATGTGTGTGCAGCTGACCCAGCCATACATTTGCGAATTGATACTAAGCGTATGCATGTAAAAGAATTCCGTGATGAAGTATTAATAAAAACTTTAAATATGGTCCATCCGGACGTTATAGTAGATGCCAAGGGTGTTGTTGTCATATCATCAGATGAGGATGAAACTCAATGTAACGATGGTAAATTATTGTCTGAAATGGATATAGTTGATGGTGTTCTTCTAAAATGTGATGATTTTTTCCAAAACTATGAGCTTAGCATAATTATCGTGCATATTGATTCTGAACGCGATGAACCCATGTTTGAAGTTATTGCTGATAAAAACCAAGTTAAACCTAAAGAGGAAACAAAAGAGGAGTCCGCTTTAAAGGAAAATGGCAAAAAAGAAAACATGGCTGATGGGCCGTCCACATCAAAGAAGGCGCGCATCAGTGACGTTATTGAAGATGATGATGATTTGTGCGTTATAGAAGAGGATGACGGTGATGTAGTGGAGGTTAAAGAATATACGGAGGTAACAGCTGAACAAGTGACTGCTGCTACTGATAAATTGAAAGTGACAAGTCCCGAAAAGCCAGTTGCCACGAAACGTAAACCAGCTGATGATGACGATGTTACAGAAGTATTAGATTCTGATGAAGAAAGTGGACCCACTCAATCTAAGCGTTCTCGAACAATAGCCCCTAAAGTGGCTGGTGAAATAATAAATATTGACTAGTTTTTTATTATTTATATTCCATTTGTGAAATTTTTCAATTGAGTTAAAGGAACTCATTTAAATAAAAAGAAATGTGTGAAAATGTAATGAAATGTGTTCCCACTGTAAATCTGTTATTGTATTTTATACATACCATAGATCGGCAATGAATCGTTTTTTTACGATTCACAACTACTCATAACATTTTAAGTATAAGTGGTTTTACATCATTGCAATTTAACTACTCTGAGTTACTCAATCTAATAACAACGTTGATTTATAAATGCAAGTAGATATACATAAGTATGAGTACTACGCCGTCATCAAGCTCATACCATTCCCAATATGTTTGATTCATAAACCGCGGTATTTAGATTTACATTTTAAGAAAAATACTCACATACTCATAAAGTATTCAACTCGGTTAAGTCGATGAAAAAAAATTCAGCTTATTCCGTTAGGTATTTATACAAAACTAGCTAAACCCGGTGTCCTTTCCTGTTATAATGGTCGCTTCTACTAAATTATTTCTCAGTTTTGTTACTGCAAGTCGAGTGCCATTGCAAAGCCGTGGTGATCGATATTACGCAGTAAAATAATTGGCACTCCAATTTTAAGTTGTAGCGCATGTGGTAGAAACAAGTGAATTTAAGAACTCAACAGGATAATTAACGGCCTTACGGGTTGATTGATTGATTTGACGCATTTCAAAGTGATATCCATCTTCTTCATATGGAAAAATAATAGGATACTGAAGCGCGTCATATGAGCGATGCATTTCAGTGGGTGATTCCATGCCCCTTTGTCCACTTACATAGTCAATAATTTATTGTTTCGTAGGAATATCCTATTGTGAAAATTTGATGCCGATCGGTACAGTAGTTAAGACTATATTACGATTTTTAATTTTCCTAAAAAGGGGCGTGGTCCCATCCCCATTTTCTCCTGGTACGTATTCCTAATTATGCCAATACCATATGTACCACATATTATTGACGTAGGTCAAAAAAATCTAGTTTAAGTTTGTTAGGGCATAATCCCTATGTTCAATTTTTTGTGGAAAAATCTATAAGTAATTTGCTACTTATTAGCTACTAACTCCTGTTTTCCGATATGATGTACAAGCTCCCGTTTAGAATTTGTAGAGAAATTTCTAATGTGTTGTTTTTTTTTTTAACAATTTACCTAAAGCATGAAAGTTTGTTAGGACATAACCCCTATGTTCCATTTTTTGTGGAAAAATCTATAAGCAATTTGATTGCTACACTTATTAGCTACTAACTCCTGTTTTCCGATATGATGCACAAGCTCCCGTTTAGAATTTATAGGGAAATTTCTAATGTGCTGTTTTTTAACATTTTACCTAAAGCATGAAAGTTTGTTAGGGCATAACACCTATGTTCCATTTTTTTGTGGAAAAATTTATACGCAATTTGGAAAACAGGAGTTAGTAGCTCATAAGTGTAGCAATCAAATTGCGTATACATTTTTCCACAAAAAAATGGAACATGCACTCAATTCTTTTAATGCACAAAATTCGTTATTACATTTTATTTTGATTAAATTTATTTTAATTTTAAAAAAATATTTATGGTTTTCGTTACTTATTTATGAATTTATTTGCATAACATTATTGTTTTTAAAAAAGCACAAGGTTTGTTCCATGGTGTAACTATACATGGTGAGTGCAGTAGCACAGCTGACTGGCTTTGACAATTTACTTATGTCAAAAGTAATAAATTTTGCCTGTTTTTTCTGTATTTGTTGCTGATTTGCACTCACCTTGTATATTTACACCATGGTTTGTTCTATGTGATATATCAAACCGCATTTACAATAACAAATCTACAAGATGATGCATGAACAACAACAAACAATTTTTCACCACACAAAAAAAATTTGTTTTGATAAAACAGCTGTTACGGTTTAATAAAGTTTCGTTCAGTTTGTTTTCTTCACGGCGATTTGTGGAAGAGTAGGAATATCCTCTCTCTCTCTCTTTTACCCTCTCACCCAAAAACTTAAAAGTTGAGCAGCAAAAGTTGCATTGTGTGATCCGGGACTAAGCTAAGCTAAGATAACTCTACAAGGTGATGGCAAAATTACAACAATACAAAAACAACAGAAACAACATGGTATTTTTGTTTTTGCTTTCATGTTTGTAATGTCAAAAACAACTGGTTATTGTTTACAAACATTTTTGCGGGGAAAATAAATACATACATACATACATACAATTTTTTTAATTTCAAGATGAAAATAAAAATAATTTGTAAATTTGTTAATTTATAAAACATTTAATTTATGGACAATTGTTTTTTTCACTTTGTTTGTATAACTTGATACGTTTGCTATTTTTTTAACACAACTTGAGCATACATATGTATATAAAGTTTGACATAACGAACATGACTAAAAAAAAAACAGCTGGTGTTTCAACACCACCTTGTAGAGTTATTTCACCATGATCACAGATTTAGAAATCTTTGCGTTGCCAATCATTTGCTCAAAAATTCCGAATGTACATCTCTGTTACTTTAACAGCTGATTTGTATCAAGGCAGAGTAGAATTGTTTAAAGGTTTTTAAATCATATAGGTATTTTATTAAAATAAAAATAGTAACAAAAAAACGAAAATCAATTATATTTCAGATGTCGTTCCCCACAAAAATATGTGCATCTTTAATTAAAAATGGATTTAAGAAACTTGCCGCTTCCTCTTCTGCGAGAAATTTTCACATGATGGTTAAACCTCTACCTAAAACCTTTACAGAACCATCATCATTGAGTCAAATAGCTAGCAGCGTGGTATCACCAATATCAATAGTTTCAGGCTTGCAACGTTTGTTGACACCAGTCTCATCAATGATTAATCAGGTTGCTGGTTTTAAGGTTAAGGGCCGTCTAAAGCGTCGTTGCAAAGATTGTTATTTCGTTATACGCCAACAAAGACATTATGTCATATGTCCAACACATCCGCGTCATAAGCAAATGTCTATGAAGAAACGGGATTATAAATCATGGATTCTCACTGATGCTACACAATCTAAAGTAAGACCATTTTAACTGCATATTGCTGTAGAAAAATAAATAAAATGTAAATCCATATTCTTAGTTGCTTATAAAGCAAATACTACTTTTGTTTTTATTATTGTGTTGTAGTATATTTTTTAAATTGGTATTTTGCTAAAAAGAAAATAATGAATTGGAGTACGTTAAGAATTTTTCTAAAATATGGTTTCAATTTTAAATTCAGAGTGTTCCATCAGAAACTTGATAAGGTAATACGAGTTAGAATTCGTTTTAAAATTATACATTCCTGAAACAATTATACAGATACATATCGAGCCCTTACAGCCAAAATAGTGTAAGCGACAAAAACAAAATTTTACAGGAGAAGGTTTTTTCTAATTATCTCTGCTTTTGGTCTAAGTATTGCCGTGAAATTTGATATATAAGCATTATTTTGTCCAATATTTATGATAAAATTGGTTTTATTTACATATCCACAACATAACGAGTATTTTAGTAGCTTACGTTATTTTTGCTGTCATGCTGGCAAGCTACGGACTAATGTTATGTCGGTTACGTAAAAACAATTTAAAAAAAAAAACAATTTTCTGTCTTCATATTTTTTTATTTAAAAAATTTGTTTGTGTACAAAAATTAAAGTTTTTAACCTTAAATTCAATGGTTGTTCGTCTTCTTGATCTGTTTCAGATAGTGAATCTTTAACAGACTCATCGTGCTCTTTTACCCACACACGTTTCTTCTTCAACATCTTCCGATGGATCTTCAGATGCTAATTCAGTAGTCTTTGAAGAAAAACTTGTTTGTGTATTTATTATTTTCACAGAATCAGAATCGCTGTCGCTGTATGGAACAAGCGATTTTTTGGTTGAAAACTGAAACAACCCAAAAAATATAATACACTAATACCCCGGTTAGCGTCGATAATTGGGACCGGAAAAACGAGACGCAAACTGAAACGACGCAAACCGAATCACAGTTTTCCATACATTTGTATTAATTTTCATTTAATTCGTTCCGAGACTCATAATTTTAGTAAAAAAGAATTGATTTTCCAATAGCAAATACAAATTTTTTATTATTATTTGTGTAATAATAGTTTTTATTAAAGAAAAAAAAAATAACAATTCACGAAAAACACATAAAAAATATTAAGATTAAATCTTGTAGACAATTTTCACATACAAATTTGCATTAGACTTCGACGGGAAATCCCCTTTTTCCATTTTGGCTTTGGGCATACAAACATTTATTAACGACACAAATCGAAGCACTAACGATGGAACTTCGAAGCAATCCGACGCAAACTGAAGCAAAAACGACGCAACATCGCAGTCACGGAAATTTTAAACAGACGCAACTTCGAAACGACGCAAACCAGGGTATTGGTGTACTAATATTTTATTTTAAATATTGTATATAAATTAAAAAAACACACTTACCTCAAGTTGATTTAACGACATTACATAAAAAAATAGTAAAATCCCGAATATATTGTAATTTATCAATTAATTTTTTACAGAAAATTTTAATGTAAACGACACTTCGCAGTCACAAAAAATATAAACAAACTAAGAATGTTCACTTACCTTAAAATTGCTTTTGCTGTAAATTCGTAACGGAACTTTTTACAGTTATGAAATTTTTAGAGATCATGCAAATAATAGTAAATAATCGATTTTAATCAAAAAACGAAAATCGATCAAAGTGTCGCTTACACTATTTTGACTGTAAGGGCTCGATATGCATGTCGATGAAGTTCTTTCGCGGTGTAATGATATTTCAAAACAATAAAAACAAAATATAAAATACCTATGTATGTATGTATATTTAATACAATAATTACTTGACGACTAGAAACTCATAAAGGTTGATGATATTCAATTAACTTCTATACCTAAAAATGCAAAAATTTTTAACCGTTGTAAATATATTTTTTTAATTAATCATTTTTAACCTCAAATATCAGCGGCCTAGGACTAAATGGTATATGTAAAATGAAAGCTTGAAAAGTTCTCTATAAAATTGTATATAACATAAAGTATCATTAAATGGGTTCATTTTTGGGATATCACTTTTGTAAAAAAAACTCAATATGAAAAAACATAAATTCAGTGTAGGCTCACAATGGGTTAATGGATTAAGTCATGTATCATTCGAGTACTTTCAAACGGTACCCATATTGACCATATATATATTATCTGGTATAGTAGATATTTAAAGTTATATATCAAAACTTTAAAGGTGAATAACTTGCAAACCATAGGAGTGCGGGCAAAATTTTTTGTATTTTCAGATATAGAAGTTAATATGAAAAAAAGTTGTTAGAGAAAAATTTTCATTCGGCTTGAGTTCATTTTTTTAAATTAATAACTCGAAGAATAGCATTGTTCAAACATAGTATTCTCTAAAAAAAAATTTGTAAAATCCTTCAAAAATACTTTGGATATATAAAAGCAGAATATGGTTTTGCAAGTAAAAGTGTTACCAATATTAGATAATTAATATTAAATTATATGAACCACCTAGTGAATAATAGTCTACCAAACTAAATTGCATGCTGCTTCGTAAAGAAGAAGAAAAGTAAACAAATCGTAGAGCTTGTTAGTTTGTCATTAGCACAGATAATTGTAAACGACTTTTAATCTTTGATTATCAGCATAATTTTTTAAAATTTAAGGATTTATACTATTTATGAAAATATATAATTTAAAAACAATACAAAAATGAAAATCGCTGTCGAAGGTTGTGCTCATGGAGAGTTAGAAAAAATTTACGAAACTATACAAGAGTTGGAAAAGCGTGACAATATTAAAGTTGATATGCTACTTTGCTGTGGTGATTTTCAGTCCACGCGGAATATGGATGATTTACAAACAATGGCCGTTTCCCAGAAATATCAAGATATTTGTACATTTTATAAGTAAGTACATTAATAGTAATAAACAAATTATGAATTATATCCCTAACCAAATATTTTTTAATCTGTTGCATTATTTCAGGTACTACAGCGGAGAATTAAAGGCACCAATGTTGACAATATTTATAGGTGGCAATCATGAAGCGTCCAACTATTTACAAGAATTGCCTTATGGTGGTTGGGTTGCACCTAATATTTATTATTTAGGTTATGCTGGTGTTGTCAGAGTAAATGGTCTTCGAATTGCAGGCATTTCCGGCATATATAAAGGCCATGACTATTTAAGAGGCCGTTTTGAGTTTTCTCCCTACTCAGAAAGCACCAAACGTAGTGTCTACCATGTACGTCAGTTGGAAATATTTCGCCTGAAACAACTTTCGGGAAAAATTGACATTATTATGTCGCATGATTGGCCCAAAGGCATATACAACTTCGGTAATAAAGAACAACTAGCTCGTTTTAAACCATTTTTACGCGAAGAAATGAATAACGATAAGCTTGGCAGTAGACCTTGTGAAGATTTACTTAATATGTTACAACCTTTGTACTGGTTTGCCGCCCATTTGCATTGTAAATTTGCAGCCGTCGTAGAGCATTCAAACTCGAAAAGCTGCGAAGAGAAAACGGAAGCAAAGAACGATATTTTTAGTAAATTAAATAACGATGAAGATGCAGCCTCAAATGGATCATTTACAAAATTCTTAGCTTTAGATAAATGCTTGCCTAAACGAAGGTTTTTACAAGTTCTTGATATTAATTCCGAAAATTATACAGATGATGAGGGCCATTTGAGATTTGAATATGATTTGGAATGGTTAACCATATTATATTTAACCAATCACTTGGTTAATGTCAAAGAATCCTACTATTATCTTCCGAATGAAAAGAGTGTAAATGGTGAACGTTTCGACTTTACACCTACCGAAGAAGAAATGCAACATGTACGTAAAAAGTTCGAAAACGATCTGAAAATTCCGAATAATTTTTGTCGAACAGTCGAATCTTTCGATCCATCTACATATAACAAAGACCGGCATAATGAACAACCAAAATCACAAATTAATCCACAATCATTGCATTTTTGTGATACTTTGGGCATTGATGATCCCCTGTCGTTAGCAATGTTGATGGGCGGTCATGAATTGAGCCATTCTAGTACACTTGATAATACACAAGATTCAGCTTTAAATAATTCACTTCTGCAGGATGACCAGCAATATAGCCTAAATACATCATCACCATCAGAGTGTTTGACAGACAGTAGTCCATTAAAGCGTAAAAGTAACTCTGGTTTGATTCTACCGAAACCTAAAATGGACGAAAATGCAGAGGAAATCGATTTGGACGATGACACGAATAAAGAAGATATTAAGAAAGATTTGCAATTGGAATGTTCATCTGATGCGTACATAAATGATCAAACACAAATGGAAAGTACCACAAACGAGATTGTGCAATCAGCAACACCTCCTATTAAAAAATTTAAAAGACGTAATCAGGACATCTATCAAGAAAAACTTGAAGAAAATGAAGAACTAAAAGAAACTTTATAATACTTACTATAAGATTTAGTAAAAATGTTACATATAAATGGTCTCTTATCACGACATTGTTTTTTGATTATTTTAGAACTATATGTAGGTATATAAAGATCGTAATATTTTGAAGAATTTACATTCAATAGTTTAATTAGGATACATAGGATTTTTAAATTTTGTTATATTTTTATTATATATTCCAAAAGTCCTACCCTAATTTTAACAATTATTGTTAGAAAAACTGTAACAAAATCGATACGAACTGTTTGAACTTTTTAAAACTAAATTATTTATGCTAAATAAATAATACAATTGGAAAGTACGTACATACATACATATATTAAAAAAATCTTTACACCTTAAACATTTATTGAGTGTGATGTTTGAACTTTATTTCGTTCAATTAATAAAGTACAACTCCTATTTAATAACAAATAATAAACACAGACTTAAATAATTATTTGGCTTCTGTTTTACATAAATTCCTAAGCGTTTACTAATATTATTCATCGTCAGTCGTTCTTGTACTTATTACGATAAAACACTATAAGCTTCCTGTGAGCAAAGAAAGGCGGTTTCCAAAACAGATTCGTGAGCTTCGGTTGTGTCACAATAGTATGTTATCGGAGCAGGTATGCGCCGAAGTGATATTACTGTTTGTTTTTTGTCAGCGTCGCCACCACTGTCTCCGGAAATGTCCGGATGTGTAACAACTTCATAAAATGTACATCTTCTACGACCAATAGCAGGAACATCAGCATCATAGGGCGGTGATAAAATATCAAAAAATGCAGCCACACCGCCAACAGCTGTTATCTCATGATAGTTACATTCTCTAGGCGTTACCAGGGTGCACTCCATATTCGGTTTCACATATTTTACTTCTTCTTTTACAACTTTTATGTTTTGCTTGTAATTCATCAGTTCGTTTGCCTGACGGTCCTGAGTGAACGATTGTATTTTCAATTGACCATGTAAGACTTTTAGCAAACCATGCATGCAGGGATGATCGTGCAAAGGCATTGTGTAGCCACCTCTCATTATAAATACGCTCATTGAAACTGTTTCATTTTCAAATATATGCATAAAGGTACATGGTGCCCTGCCGTGACGCTGGAACAAATCATCGTTAAACAGTTCTTCTTGATTCAATTGTATATCCCGGTATGTAAGTTGATCTGTCAACTGTTTCAACAAAGCAAAATTACTTTTAAAGCCAGTTTGATTGGCTCTGTCAAAAGTTTTTAAAGCTTGCCGCAGCACATTTACAAAATGCGAAGACATTCTTCCATGTAGCCACAACAATAAATTGGAAAACTTTCTTTTTTTCCGATAATCTACAAATGTCCAAATTAATTTCTAATAAAACCAAAACAGTGACGGTATTGCCAAATTAATTAATTTTAATTTTGACAATCATATGTTTCGTTAAATTTTTAAAATCAATATTTGCACAGTTATAATATAAATTGTTCGTTTTTTTTTTGTTGTAAACTTTCAGATAATAATTATGAAAATATGTACTTTACAAAAATATAATGTAATATAAACGCTTTTGATTTTATTAAATAATAAAATAATACAAGAAATTAATTCTAAGATTAAATTTAAATTAGCTACTTTGGCCATCAGCTCTAATTGAAAGTGTACACGAACATTTATTAAATAATAGAAAATGTTTATTTCATTACCGGGAGTTTGCCTG
Source organism: Bellardia bayeri (assembly GCA_950370525.1). NCBI lineage: Eukaryota > Metazoa > Arthropoda > Insecta > Diptera > Calliphoridae > Bellardia > Bellardia bayeri. Next base: position 77,324,604 of record OX493267.1, read on the forward strand.
CAGAAACACTATGGAAAAAGTGCTCATTATTAAGATATTTACATATGTATGCTATTCAGATAATTTTTTATTTGAAGAATATATTTACAGTTATAAAAACCTTTTTTAACTCCTAAACTAATGTAGAGTGTTTGATGCTGAGTCATACATTATTTAGAGAGTGTGAAAGAACAGAATATATGTATGTACATATATAGAATTAATGGATACAGGAGGTTAAATTTTGAACAAAAATAGATTTATTTCTGTTAAGTTTACTCAAAATTATTAGCGATTTTTAGAAACTAGCCAACACTATCTTTAAGAAAATTATGGTACTGCCATATAGAAAATTTTTAAACTAGCACATCTCTAAACCAATGGAAACAGCTGACGAGTAGTTTTAGTTTATTAAAAAAATTATAATTATTGTATTAAAAAAAAACGGAAATAAATTATCATTAAGTGCACATGCAAGAAACAACGAAAATCAATTAGTTATTGGAATGTACGTGCAGAATAAATTATAGATATTTTAAGTTATGTGTGTGTATGAATGAAAAAGTTCGTAAGAGAAGATTCTTGCCAAATGAATAACTATTTGTTTAATGCTAATCAAAAAAACACCGCCACGACACCACTTGCCTTCGCATCATCCACGCAGCAACAGCAATATTTTTATCGAGAACTGAACAGTAACAATAGTACACCTAGAACATCCCATCAGCATAAAGGGATGTATAGTCGTGATTGGCGTTCCGCATTGCGGACGCCGCCAACATATCGCATTGGCAATAGAACAGTACGTTTTAATTATCATATAGCTATGCTTATTGGAGGCGTATGCGCACTATTCATATTGTTTTATTATGTACGTGGAAGTACTTCTTCATCTGATGCGGCTTGGCTCAAAAATTATGCAAGTTCCACAAGTGGTCATCGGGTTGGGGTTAGTAGTAGCAGTATTATTAATAGTAAAGCAATGGTGGAAGATGAGTTTTCTTCATATAATAGTACGTATCCCTTAACTCAGCCGGTAGTGGGGAGACCGGGAGTAATAACATTTCGTATTGCAATGGTTGCTGACTTAGATACAAACTCAAAAGTTCAAAATAATGGTGCTACCGTTTGGAGAAGTTATCTTAAAAAGGGTCATCTGTCCTATGTAAGTTCGAAAGATGAAATAATAATTAATTGGGATAGTGAAGAACCGTCAGTACTTGAATCAAGTTTTTCCCTAAAAGGCCGCGGTATGGAACTCTCAGAAATAGTAACTTTTAATGGTAAATTACTTAGTTTTGATGATCGCACTGGTTTGATCTATGATATAACGAATAACGATAAACCCATACCGTGGGCAATACTGCTCGATGGTAACGGTCATAATGCTAAAGGGTTTAAATCGGAATGGGCTGCAGTCAAAGATCGTTTATTATATGTGGGTTCAATGGGCAAGGAATGGACGACGGGTACAGGAGATTTTGAAAATGAGAATCCTATGTATGTTAAGGTAATTTCACCTTCCGGCTCAGTAAGATCCTTGGATTGGTCATATAACTTCAAAAGATTGCGTCAAGAGTCTTCGCAAATAACCTGGCCGGGCTATATGATACATGAAAGTGGCGTATGGTCGTCAGTTCATAAGAAGTGGGTTTTTCTACCACGAAGGTGTTCAAAGGATAAGTAAGTAAAAAAGTAAATTCCTTTTTCATCAAAAAGCTAATTTAACATTTTTTTTAAATTCCCTCCTAAAAAGATACAATGAAACAAGAGATGAACACATGGGCTGCAATCTTTTAATCACAGCCGATGAAGATTTCAATAAAATCGAAACAGTGCCATTAGATTCAAGCAATACTCAAGCTACACATGGATTTTCTTCGTTTAAATTCATACCCGGCACTGATGATCGCATTATTGTAGCCCTAAAAACCGAAGAACTTAATGGAAAAACTACAACATTTATAACAGCATTTGATATACATGGTAAAACAATGTATGCAGAGCAACATATTGACACGGAACTGAAATATGAAGGATTCGAATTCATTTAGTAAATGATTTCATATTCTGAAAAAAAAAAAATGATTTAATACTGTTGATTCGTAAGTTTTTCCTTTGTATGTTTACATGTAATTTATTGAATTAATTATTTAGAAAATGTATTTTTAGTCATTTTAAATATGTATGTACAATAGTAGTAAGTTTGTGTTTTACCTAATTTGTGATTTATATTTTAAAATAATGGAGAAACCCCAGCTGATTGCTAACAGATAGTAACTATAAAATTTGTAATAAAAGAGAGAGAAGTCATCATGAAAATCTGTTCTTAATTGCATTTATTTATTAAGAGTGGTTTGTTAAGCATACATTGAATTCTCTAATACCATACAAGTCAAAGATTTTGTGTTGTTTTATTCGAATCGAATATTTTTATTGACAAATTATTCTGCAAAACACGTCGAAAAGGAAACTATTAAATCATGTGCGTTTGGCCAAAAATTACCAGCTTTCCCTATTTTGTAGTACGTGGGGAATGTTGATAGAGTGTGTGCTCATAGTATGGTGCGCTATGATGTCTGGAAGTTTGACTGTTCGAAAATTCGGCTAGAAATTCGATTACAGTAATCCCGCTATCAACAGATGTTAATAATTAATTGACATGTGCTTTCAAAATAATAGTGTCACCGAAACAATAAATTTATCGCAAAACAAATTTTCCGATGAAACGAGTTGCAAAATAACGCCCTGGATTATTTTTTTGTGGGATAGTGTCTATACAGAGCCAATCGAATCAATTACAGTCTTAACACTTTACCAAAATGTGAGTGAAAATGTTGATAAAAAAATCGACACTGTATGCTTGGTCGTGATGAACATCTGCCGATATAATTTTTCATTTGCAACTGTCAAACCTTACTCCTTCCAATGCAACAATCATTTTAATAATTTCAATTGTTTTTTTTGTTTTTTGAAAAACAAAGTTCTTGTTAAGAAACCCTTTTTAAACTTTAATTCTAACCTTAATATTTTCTTAGCCTAAATCAAGCCTTCTTAATCTAAATCATGTGCATTGCCATTAATAAACCCTGAATTTTGTGATAATTCCGGTTTAAATACCAGTTGCGCAAAAATAGCAACAAACAAGTAAAAAAGTATAGTCGGTCAAGCCCATAATATCCTACACCATGTATATGTCTAAAAGCAGTTTTTTCAGAAATGGGCGCCACGACCTACTGCGGACCAATCATCCAAAAATTTAGTGGGATGATTACTGTGTATATAAATATTTTTTGTGTCAAATATTATCTCGATATAAACACTTTTAAAAGATTTTTGACGGGGGTCTTATATGAGAGCTTTGACTAATTATGAACCGATCATCATAAAATTAGACCAAATGATTTGTGTACTTATGAAACGTATTTTTGTTAAATATTATTTAAATGCCAAAATTTTTAAGTTATGTTCTTTAAAATGATTATCGGATGAGGTCCTTATATGACAGCTATCTACTCAAAAATTTGTGTTGTTGTTGTAACAGCAGTAATTGCTGAGTTGACAGCCCTTGGCCGAGTGATCTCGGGTCATTCCAGTGCGTAGAACTGGCTGTCGTGGGAATGTAAAAATTTGTAGTTGTGATTTGTTTGGATACATACATAAACATTTATTCGGGAGGACATTTGAATAAGGGCTACGTGGACCGATTTCAGTCCCAACCGTCCTTGGGGCAAAAGAATATCATGTACCACAAGCTTTACATAGACAGCCAGACGGACGGACATCGTTAAATCGACACAGGGGCTAAATCACCGCATTCGATATCGAGTAAAAATTATCGTAATTTTCTTATTTCAGATTATGGCATTCGATAGCGAGCAAGAAATTTAGTACATTTTATCATAATTTAGATATCGAAATAATTTTTCGATACGATAGCTCATTCGATCACGAATGCGGTGATTTGGCCCCAGGAAGTGATTCTGAGTTGGTCTTTATAATTTAAGGTGGGTGTTGGAATAATATTATGGGCGTTACAAACATCAGCACAAACCTAATATACCCCCCTCTTGGTGGTGTAGAGTATAAAAACAGAAAAACTCTGCAACACAAATATTTTAATATACGTTTTTTATTTTTACATGCATTTTATTATATAGTAAGTATGTATGTATGTATTTCGGTTTTGATCGAATATTGATAAAAGCAAAATGTTAATTTAAATCTTTATTCCAGCAACTACAATTAAATAGACAATGAAATGTACACTTAATAATGTATAAAAACGTTAATTGAAAAGCATACATATTTTTTTAGAAAGTCGTTAACCTGCTTAAAATATATGTATGTATATATATTTTTTAATTGTATTATAAAAGTCAACGTTGTGTATCGATGAATTTTATATTCGCAAAAATATAAAAAAATGAGCGGTTTAGGAAATATTAATAACGCCTTGGTGAGACAGTTAATTTGCAGTATATTCATTCTCATTTAATGAGATCTTGCATAAATATGTGTAATTCTCTCTTACATTAAAAGTAATAATTGCAACGTTTTTTTTTTTTTTTTGAAAAATTACAACAGAGTATTAATACATATATAAAAAACCAAGGACTTGTTTTTTACAGTTTAGTCTTAAATAAAGATTGAAAAAATTCAATTATTTTACTATAAATTATTATTTTCAATGTTTTTTTTACATAACCAAAAGTGTGCAATTACTACAGTTTTTATTGGTTCTTTGTTTTCATAATAAATATACATTAGAAAGAAAAATACAATAAAATGTGGTTTAAATTAAAAATGTTTTCTTTTTTTTCTTTAATTTGAATTATGTATATAGTTTTCACAATCTTTTTTAATTTTCGTAGAAAATTGGACAGATTATAGAAGTTTAAATTTCATAAAAAAAATACTAACATAAGATTGTGAACATTTATTTATTTTAGTGATTCGTTTTATTTGATTTTTTAACTAAAATGTTTGTTTCATCGTTTTAGCAAATGTAATATTAAGGGGAAAAAAAATCTGAAGAAATCTTTAGTCGGTGTTTGTTATTATGACCCAAATTTAAATGAAGATGGTACAGTTTGTTGGGTAAATGAAAAACCGCCACGTTTTTCAATCAATTTCGATTCCTTGGCAGCTTTACGTTGATCGGCAGTAACAACTACTTCTTGCAATGCTTTAGCTTGTTCAGTCGTCAAGCCAGAAGTGAGTACAGCATACCAAGCTTGGTCTTGAGTAGATAAAGCTAAAAGAAACGAATGTTCAATATAAACGATTGGTGGTTGGTGTATTCGTATGTTTTACCTGAAATAACTTCTTTGAAAGTGACATATTCATCAATGGCATTTTCATCTTCTTCTTCGTCCAGAGGTGTTGTAAAACCCTCTAATGCGGTTTCATTTAAATCATCAATGGTTTCTTCTTCTTCTTCATCATCAGACTCTTCGTCATCGTCCTTAATAACAGCCTTCATTTCAATACCGGCTTCAGCCGCTTTAGTTTTACTGAATGATGCAATTTGCTCTAAGTAATCTGGGGCAAATTCATCGATTTCATCTTCATCGCTGGACAATGCTTCTGCTTATGTACAAATATAATAAGTATAAATTAATATACATTTTGTTTGCTTAATTTAAGCTAAAAAAATACCTTCACAATCATCATTTTCTTCTTCCTCCTCCTCCTCTTCTTCTTGAGCACGCGATTCATAAGCACGTTTCAAGCCGTCGAAGAGTAAAATTAATGATGGTATAATTTTACCCGAAACTTCACTTAGTACAGCTGGCTTTGCTTCACCCAATGAAATAAGTGTACACAAACCCAAAACACATAACTTACGATCGTGAATACTAAAATTGTTTTACAATGTTATTTCTATGACTATTGTCAAAAATTTGAATCAATATTTACCCTAAGAAACAATCGGTATCAAGTATCCATTGTTTAATGAAATGAGACGAAATGGGTTCGCCATTGGGTTGAGGCATTTTATCCAAAATGGAAAGTAACAATTGAGGATTATAGTATAAAGCAGCGATAACAACCTTTAAAATAAATTTAATATAATACCAAATTTTATGTAATGTACTACGTTAAAATATTCACAAATCGTATTACCTGCAAACACATGGTACGTAATTCGGAAGATTGCACCTCTCTTGTTAGACGTGACAGTGCCAATTCGACAAACATAGGAATTACAGAATCAATTTGTCCTTTGCATTGCAAAATAATAACCTCCAAGAGTTTAGCAGCATGACACTCAGGATCTTCACCGGGATTGCTGGTTAACATCTAAGTTAAAAGGACATATTAATAATTTTTGCTAGCTGGCAATTAGTGTCGATACAACTTACAGATTTACACATGTCGTACATGGCCAATAAACGATTTGGATTCGAAAGGAAAGCTGGTGTATCAATAGTCACATAGTTGTGTAAAGCTGGCATCATATCAATAAAATAGTCCATGCCGTCTTTTTTGAATACCTGGTAAATAAGTTCCAACATTTGCCACATTTCAGGTGAAATTTTTTTCGATGTCAGGTCAAAGACCAAAGAGAATGTCTCTTCATAGAAATCAGTTATATTGTTTTGGAATATGTGCACCACAAGATTGATTACAATAGGGTGTAAATTATTCATGATTTCTGGATGTTCTTCCATAACAGTAAGTAATGTTTCGATGGTGTTCAGTAGACCCATTGCCGTTATGGCCTTCTCATCACCACCGTCTTCAGATTCCAACACATGACTGAATGTGGTTGCCAAATGTTGACAAATTTCCATTGCTACTGGCAACAATTGATCAGCAAAAGTGCATACTATTTTCTGCATTACATTTGTCAAATCTTCATTTTCTGTTTCACGTATGATGGTCAATAATTCTTTTGTGATTTCCTTAATTTGTGCCTCGCAATAGGGAGCAGCAGCATCTTGTGAACTAAGGAACATTTGCAAACCAATAGCAGCTTCAACCTTGACCGGTAATTCTTTGTCGTTCAATAGACAATTGGTTGTTAAACGCATAATTTCTCCCAGAATTTGAGGATTTTTCAGTTGTATGTCACAGAAATAGTGAAGTACCCAACAGGCACGTGCACGCATATGACCGGCTGGATTTTGGAATTCGGGGAATACATAGGTGGTAAGCATGTTTTCAACCTGATCGCGATATATGCGTTTTTTCAACAAAACATCAGCTAAAGTACCAATCATATGTAATGCACCATCTTTTTGTTTATTATCAGCATTTGGTGATGTTATTATCTGTCGATAAGGAAATAATTATTAATAATAGTATATGCATATAGTTTAAGCTAAAATATGAATTAAAACAAGTGCAATATTTGTCAGTGCCGAATTTAATATAACCTTCACGTTGGTTAAGTAAAAAATATTTTTTTAGATCAACTTTCTACCAAGCCTTAGATTAAAGTGCACAGCTACTAATTCAAGTTTTTATGAAAATGTAATACAAAATAAGTTAGAATACATCATTTGCATTAAAATGTGGCAAATTTGTATTAATTACATTCTGAACATATTACTTTTTAAATACCAAGTGTGTTAAATATACAAAAAAAATAAATAAAAATCAAATACGTTTGCAAACTTTTGTGATATTTGTTTACATGATTCACGAAAAGATTACATACTGACTATTTGATATGTTTATACTGTTTTGTTAAGTAAATCGTAGCTCTTACATTCGTAATTTGTGCTGACTTTGTGTATACATACATATATTGCATTCGATTTAAATAACATTTTTTTATAAACTTACCTGCATTATAATATTCATAGCTTTGGGTAAAATGCCCTTGCGTTTCTTGCAGCATGAATGCAATAAGGACTGAGCGGCTGGAACAGGAGTAGCGTAATCTTCAAAAATATCTGAAAGAAAAGGAAAAATTATCTTAAATAGTTGTACTTTTATATTTCTTATAAATATGATTTAAATTATATGATATGAGAAAACATTTCAATCCAACTTGTATTTAGAAACATAATACTGTTACTAAAAATTATATAGCAACTTATCTGATTACACTTAGAAAATTAGGTATATTTAATATATTTTAATTTTAATACGTACCAAATTTCAGTTTGATATATTCATGAGGATCCGTTTCCCACAATTCTTGATCTTGATCTGCGAAAGACATAATAGGGAACAAAACGTCTTGAATAATTGCAACCATGTGTGGTTTAATCAACTTCCAAGAGAAAGCGTGGCTCACACTAATTAGTTTAAAGAAAAACGTTAAATTAAAAATTGTGAGTTGTATAATTATTTGATTTAAAACTTACGCATTCTTGATATAAGTCAAGTTATCAGTTAGAACACGCGGCGAAACGTAAATGCGATTGCGATATTGATCTAAAATCTTGAGTAAAACATCTAAGACTCCTTGGGTAAATGTGGGTAAATACCATTCGGCAAACTTTTGGTATTTTTCACTAACCACACTACGTGGGCTGCCATAACTAACGTGAATATTATTACATTATTACAACTTGACAATGATATTATTTTGTTTAAAACATACCGCTCGAACATGCGCACCATTATGTGTAAAGCCCATTTCTTAGTTTTCCACCAAGCAAATTCGGGCTTTTCATCATCATCTAAATGAGAACAATCTGGTACGGGACGATCGGCAATTTGACGACAAATTTCCATCCATTGAGAAAAGGTTTCTTTTGTTATTAAATCCAATGGCAAACTGAACTGCGTTAATGCGTAGTAAATTTTCAAAATTTGCTTTTGCATTAACACCGACTGCTCCGTTTCATTGTTCATTAATGTGAGCATAAGCTGATAGATCATGGGCAATAAAAGATTCATGGCCTCATTGAGGGGAACACGCTCTTCCGCGCGTTTGTATTCATAAGTTTTAACCAATTGATACATAGTAATTAGGGCACCATTCCAGCCATTCATATCGGGATTTTGTAAATAAATGCTAATATTATCAACGACCTGTGGCCAACGTCCGGGAAAATCATGTTTAATAATATGATTGACGCATACAGACAATTGTACTCTAATTATTTCTGGTGCATGCACAATAGCATCTACAATGGAACTACGAATCATAGCACGATCCTGTTCGTGAATTGAAAAAGGTATAGGTTCGCCAGGTGCTACCTCATGGTCAGCCCAGTTGCTAGAGATAATATTCTTCATGTATACAGCTCCAGCCTGACGAACAGGTTGATCAACTGTATTTTGCATAACAATTTGTAAAATTGTTGGTACAAATCCAATAATTTTATGGATCTTAAATAATAAGAAATTTATGAATAATTTAGGTAAAAAAAAATAATATTCATTCAAAGAGTATCATTCATTTAAAGGTATCGTTAAAGAGCATTGAAAATATTTCGAACAAAAAAGAGATAAATGTTTGATTAATTTTTTTTTTAATAAATGAAAAAAGTGTGGATACAAAAGAGTACTAAACTTTTAATTATTCTATATGATACGTCATCTTGTGCATTGTAGTACATACCAATAATGAAAACAAAACGAAATAAAGAGAGAAATTCATATAAAGACAAGGTTCTTTCTGAGTAGATAGTTAGTTGCCTTGCGTGAAAGTGGTTCAAAAACCATTTAAGTATTTTATATATTTAATTAAACACCATGTTCTGTTAAAATGTTATTATAATTTGTGTGTACTTATTGAATCATATATATTTAACTCCGACATTTTATAAATTTACTTAATGTTTTTCAAATTTATTTCTACATCAATTCATTTGTCTGTAACATACTATGCTAATTTAATAAGCAGAAAATAGGTTTCTTAAAACTAATTTAAGAAATTACAAATTTTACAATATCATCATATTCACATAATAAAAACACATAGGCACATAGAAAATATATTTCATATTTTAAATATATATTAAACGCAATTGATATATGTATGTATGGCAATCCATAAAGCTCCCAAATTCACATAAAATCTTAAATTTCTTCTATAATGAGTATTTAATCAACAAAATAAAAATATAAATTAGAAGGCCTAGTATTAAATGCTCGATAATTTATTAATAATATAAACATTATAATGCCGTACCCTGTTTGAAACAAACTCTTTAAATGTAGGTATAATAATTTTTGTACAACTTTAAATTTAAATACTGGTGTAAATCATATTGTACGCAGAAAAATTTTTTCAGCCGTTTTATAAACTGAAACCAAAATTAATAAAATATCCAAAGGATCTGAATATGCAAATGTATTCACAACAATAGTTTAACAATAATAATTAAAATATATATGTAGGTCATACATATTTATAATTAAATTTATCAAATCAGACTGTCTAAATGCATTTTAATTTATTTTACTTAACTCAATCGAATAATTCAATACTAACTTTCTCGGAGTTAGAGTTTTTCCATACAAATAATTTTGAATAAATCTATTTTATAAATATAATAAAATGTAATTTTGCTGGTAGTTGCATTTTTTGTTTGTGACTCTTTTGCATTAAGCAATATGTTTGAATAATTAAATCATAAACAAAAGCGCTACATTGTTAACATTGATATGTGTCAAAGTTTGTTTTCATTTCTAATTAAATTTTGCAAATTTTCTTTTACCTTTTTCTTTTAAAATTTGTATACCTTTTTGAATGTACAATAGAAAAGATAAAAAATTAAACAATGCCCTTTGTAAAACCATTAAAGAGGACATACATATCATAAATGCACTTTCAATTAGTTCTTGATTTCTTGCATTATATGATATAAAGATTATTAATACATAACCTTTGGAAATTATTAAGTATTTATTATAAATATATGGAATTTCTCTTAAAAAGCACATGTTTTCTTATGCATGTCATCGTAGGTAGGCAGAATAAAAAGCAAATAACTAGCACTTTAGCCTCAAATTGTACACTCACTCCCACAAAGTAACGTCATCAGCCATTAAGGCGTCCGAGCATATTGTATTTTGTATAAAACCCCATAGAATCAATCGAAAATTAACATGCATTTTCATGGGAGAATTGTATTTATTGTACTAACCTGTGCCAATTGTTCTTCTGCCGCCTTCCTCTGTTCAGGATTTGGATCAATTGTTGCACGCAACAATTCTGTTAACTTTTGTGGATCCATATTTTACTTAAATCTTTAATATTATGTTCACGAATTAATGCAGTTGCTTAACTACACAATTAGCGTTAAACTATTTTAATTAAATAATTACAAAATGGGCAAATAACTCGCGAAAATTAAGAAAAAAAATATGAATCGTGTAGCCACAACGGGAAAACGTGTTAGCACCCGCGAGCCGACAATTTTTATATGTAGTGTTGATAAAATTACGAGTAATTAATATCCACTGTTGTATTTAATAGTAGTAGAATGAATTATGTCAAAAATGAGATGGCGCCATATTTATGTAAATGTTTTTGAGTAGGGTTGTAATTTTGAAACCGGATGTGATTTATTTGTTTAGTTAGGATATTTTTAAATATGTACACCTTTTAACATTCAATTGAAGGTGTATTACTAGTTCATATTTATAACCAAGGGCGTAACCGTATTTTACATAAATAAATATACACGTATTAATTGCAACAGTGTTTTCGTGTTTTTAAAAAGATTACAACTTTAAAAAGTAGATTATAATTGTTAAAATATCAATTAGTATTTGAAAATTACAAAATAAGTTTCTTGCGCGAACTTGCATTAAAAACAACAAGTAAAAGTGAATATTTTTTACATACAAATTTACGTAAGAAAATAATTTTGAGATTTAGATTTTATCTGACGGAATTGTTAGGCTTGTTTTTCATTTGAAACACTTGGTGGAAATTTAAAAAGAAAATAGTTTTATTTTTGGTTTAGTTACCTCTGCTTTTGGGAATTATATGGAAAATTAAATTTTTAGGTAAATCAGAATAAAATTAAAATTTGTATGTTAAATTTGTTTCATATTTGAATATTTAGTTTTTTTGAATATTTAGCTTTTGGGAAAATATAGGTAAATTTTATATGTAGGTAATTTGACTTTTTTTATTTAGGAAATTTTAAATTTATTTGTTTAACATGTTTATGAATATTTATTTATTGTAGCAAAATAAATAAATTAGATTGGGATTATATTTTAAATTTGCCAAGAAGGGTCGGGATATGGCTTAAGGCCATATTCAATTCGAAATTGTATATCACTGATTAGAACCCAATGCGACAAAAATGGATATTTAGTAGATCAGTGACGTTACATTGGCTGTTTCGTCTGTATTTATAAATTACATATTTATTTTTTAACAAAATGACAAAGTAAGTATTGTGTTGCATAATGTATATTAAAATTTAAATAAAATTCATACGAATTTTCAATAGAAGAATCTAAGAATTTTATTTAGAAAATATATTTCTATGAATTTTTAATACACATATAGGTATTTTGTATAATATAAAATAATAACTAAAACAAGTAAGAGTGATATATTCGGCTATACCGAATCTTATAAACTATTCACCTTTGTTGTGGATGGTGGTGGTTTATTTCCTTTAAATAAATCGGATTCTTTTTAATTGCAAAATAAAAGCGTCAAGTAGTTTGAAGAAAATATAACAAGTCTTTATTTATTTAAATGTACACAAACACAGTTAAAAAAAATCAACACACTATCTTTTTACACACTTATGTACACTAATATGTAATAGCGTCGCTAATTGGGACCGGAAAAACGAGACGCAAACCGAATCACAGTTTTCCATACATTTGTATTAATTTTCCTTTAATTCGTTCCGAGATTCATAATTTTAGTAAAAAAGAATTGATTTTTCAATAGCAAATACCAATTTTTTATTAATATTTGTGTAATAATAGTTTTTATTAAAGAAAACAGCAAATACCAATTTTTTATTAATATTTGTGTAATAATAGTTTTTATTAAAGAAAAAAAATAACAATTCATGAAAAACACATAAAAATATTAAGATTAAAATTAAAAATAAGAAATTTATAGTATGTACATAAATGAAAAATCAAACGTCCATGCCGATATGTTAGTTTTTTTTATTATAATATTGAGTCATCTAAATCGATAACCATTTCCACGGTTGGATTTGTCAATCTTGCTGATTTTTGTATAAAGTTATCTAAAGTTTGTTGGAGTGTGACAGCGTTCTTTTAAATAAATTTCCTTGTAACAATTGATAACATCAGTCACATTTGTAGAAACTTTTAAACTGCGATCTTCGTCCCGGTCATTATTTTCAAAAATGTCCATTGCTTGCGATATTAACTGCATCGATTCAGAAATTTTGGCAGCAGTAAGATTTTTTTCTTCTGCTTCGACCTCAAGAGGATGTGTTTCATGATGAGGTTCATTATTGCTCTGAATTTCAATCAAACTTTTATTATTTAGTAGATCTTGATCGTATAATAGAAGATCATTAATATCTTCTTCTTCCATTCCATAAAAATTTGTATTTCTAGCTACTTCCGCAACTTTTTTACATACTTGTGGAACCTCATTTATATCTTCCATATCTTTGAGAATACATTCGGGCCATAATTGACGCCATGTTCCGTTCATGCATGATTCCTTTACTTCTTTCTAAGACAGGTTTATATTTTTAATAGCCATCATGATATTGTAACTCTTCCAAAAATCACTCATGGAAGGCAAATTATCTCCGTCAGTTGCTTTTAGAAGTTGATTAAAAGTTCGTCGCAGGTAGTATGACTTGAAATTTGATATAACACCTTGATCCATTGGTTGTATTACATATGTGGTATTTGGCGGCATAAACATAACTTTAATATTTTCCGAATAATCATCTAAAAAAACTGGATGACCTGGTGCATTGCCAAGTAAAAGCAGCACTTTGAACTCAATATTTTTTGAAGAACAATAAGCCTTTAACTCGGGAGTAATACAATTCTCCATCCAATCTCTAAATAAGGCTGCAGTCATCCACGCTTTTTTATTTGCACGCCAATGAACCGGAAGCTCGCTCTTTTTAACGTTTTTAAAAGTTCTCGGATTTTCAGAGTGGTAAATTAAAAATGGCTTAAATTTAAAATCACCTGCTGCATTTCCTACCAAAAGAAGTCTATATTTGCTTGCTTTATAACCTGGCGCAGATATGTACGTTCTTCCTGGCAAACGCTTCCAAAAAACTTCAGTTTCATCAGCATTTAAAACCTGTTGTGGAGAATACCCACCTTCTTCAATAATTGCTTTCAACTCAAGCTTAAACTTTTGTGCGGGTGAAGTATCCGCACTGGCAGCTTCTCCTTTAAATTAAATGCTATGCAAATTTGTACGGTTTTTAAAACGATGAAACCAAACTCTGCTTGCTTCAAATTGCTCTGCACTTTCGGTACTTGATAATGGATAATTTTCTTTCAAATCTTCAAAAATAGGTGAAGCTTTCTTTTGAATTACCATTTGACTCAGTGGCGTTCTTCGCTTAAAAGTGACTCCATTTTTTCCATTAAACGACCTCTTATTTTTGTAACCTGTTTATGTTGTGTCGATGTTTTAGCAATTTTTTTAATTTTATCAGCGTCTCTGGAAAAAATGGATTTTATTGTAGAAGGTTTACCAGGTTTCTTCCAATATCAACTGGTTTCTCTCCTGATTTAAAATGTCCAGTTTTTGTTCTAAGTTTATTTGCTTTCTTTTTTGACTCATTGTTAAAAAATATTTAGATTAGACTTCACTTCACCAAATGTAACAATATTAATACACTTTGTGTGATCAACGCCATCTGTTGATGAGTTTGTTCGTAACAATATTAATATACTTTGTTTGATCAACGTCATCTGTTGATGAAATTATTCGTAACAATATTAATACACTTAGTTTTTTTGATGAAATTTTCAGAGGTTGTCTCGGATTTTTGCTCATTTATTTATGGACGAATTTTGCTGATTTTAAAAAGCAAACTTCTCGAAATCATGTCTGAGAGAATTATTAAAGATTTGGATCCCGAAGATATCTGGGGACTTCATAAAATTGATTTCAATAGTCAGACAGACAGACAAACAGACGGACATGGCTTAATAGACTCCGTAAATAGAGGATAGGTTCCAGAATATATATACTTTATAGGGTCGGAAAATTATATTGTGAAAATTACAAACGGAATGACAAACTTATGTATATCCTTCTCATGAAGGTGAAGGGTATAATGACAATTGTGAAATTTTCGTTAAATGTTTTGTGTAATTTTTATATAATGTGCTTTGTATGTTATTGGTAATAACCCATTCCTTAAACGCAGAACTTGAGAGGAGTTTTAGTGTCATGAATTTATTAAAAAATAAAATTAGAAACAAAATGTCATTAAATACGTGTAACAGTTTAATACACATTAAATGTAGCCTAAAAAGAGATAATGTATGTTGTTTAAACTACAAAATACCTGACAAAGTGTGTTCAAAAATTAATTCGAATGAAACATTGATAGTGTCCTATGGACTGAAAATTATGATGAACAAGAAACCGAAATTTTGTTCAGTAACGACCAATTTTAAATGTATACTATTTAATACTATGTATTTAATCTACGTATGTACCTTATTTATTAAAATGTAATTGAAATATGTATCTCATGGTAGTAATTTTTAAAAATGTGTTTGTTGTTTTGATTTTTAAAAGAAACATTTTATAATTTAGCCCCTTTTCGCACTTTATCGAAAATTTTGACAGGATGTGGCTTTAAACGGATTTTTTTTCAATTTAGCCCTTTTTTCAAAAATGTTTACGCGTTTTGAGTCTTAAAAGTTGGCATCACTGAGTGGATACATTTTTTAATAATCTAGCAACTTATTTCTCACAAAAAAGAAGACTTAATAAAACTTCGAGTTTGGAAATTAGTAGTTACCAATTGTCAAAATTTATTTCATACATACAAATACTAGAAATCGAATATGATAATTTCATAATATATATTTAAAAAATTACATTTGTATTTCTTTTACAAATGTTGGTAGCATGCTCTGTCACTAAAAATTATTATCAAATACACATATATACTTTTTCTTTATGTGTAGGGCTGAAACACATGGTAACCATAACAAAATAAGTATTTTTTTGAACCCTGTACACAAAAATGGTATCAATTTTCTATGAATGCAAAGGAATGTAGAACAAAATCCAATTGATCAGGTTATTTTAGAGAAGCTCTTGAAGTATAATTAATTTTGTGTAAAATAATTATTTTTTATAATATATGTATAATAAATAAATAAATACATAAAAAACATCTAAAGAGCAAATATAGTGTATTTAAATAGTAATAAATAATATGATGATTAAACAATGGAGAAAATTAGATACAACTGATAAGAAGTAAAAGAAAAAATAATGCGGCTGCACTTGTGACGTACATAACACAAACAATACATAAGTACGTGAAAAAATGGCGCCTACTACCTGCTAAAAATAAAGAAATACATATTTTATTTTAGTGTTGTAGTTAAAAATAAAATAATATAAATTGATATTGAAATAAAGTAACTAATAAACAAAAAATAATTTGACAAAATAAACATAACCTCAACAGTCAACAAAATGTCTGAAAACACCGAGGAGTTTTCAAGTAACGCCTTAGTGGTAATAAGCAATGAATTCACGAGTACCCCCATTGGATTGACTAAAAGCGCATCCAGTACAATTAATGATATAGATAATACGCCACGTATTATTTGCAATGAATTAATAGTAGATCCACACAAAAGCAAATCTTTGGAAAAATTAGATGAATTGTCCTCATTGGAGCGAGAAATTGCTAAAATGCATCATGTAGATGACCCAAATTTGGACCTGGACGATGCATTATTATCATCATCAAGTGCTACACATTGCGTGAACCAAACAAATCAAATACAGATTCCAGCAAATTTAAATTCAAATTTAGGTGAAAATGATTTGTCTAATGGTAAAAATGCCACCGTTGTGGTTGGTTGTCAAGATAAAATTCTAGAGGATAAGCTTGATGCTATAACCTCTGGCGAAACCGCACTAGAACATGAAGACCTCATAGCAGTTCTAAAAGGTCTTGATGGTAACACCGATGATACGCATAACAACAGTGGATCTGGTGAATCGATTTTAGAAGAAGGTGTAACAATAGAGGGCGAAGGGGAGTATCAAATTATGGAAGTTATAGATGAAGATTCCAACGCCACCGAAGATACTACAAAACCGGATATTGCTGTCTGTGCCAACACCTCCACTACTACTCAAACAACTCAAACTTTAAACAAAACGAAAACATTTGGTTCAACAGCTTTAACAGCACAGGAAGAAAGAGCTTTGGCACTAGAACAAATGGAGTGTTTAAAAACAGCACATCGCAGACGTAAACAAGATATAAAACCAATTAAACAAATAGACCCTGCTTTGGATTTGGTATCTGCCTTAGAAGCAGATTGGAGTGAAAATGATGAAGAATTAAGTGGTGAAACCTCAAAAACTGAATCTAAAACCAAACCACCAACTGAAAAAACTAAAGCTGGTGCATCTGCAACAATATCTAAAGCAACAGGAGAAAATAAAACAAATTCACCTTTAATAACCAGTGTTGTTGTATTACCCTCAGTTTCAGCTATAACGACTAGTACACCCACAACTTCTGTCACTCCTCCAATGACAAATACAAATGTTAGTCCTCCTGATATCAATAGCATTACTGCAAAAGACATAAATGCAACGAAATCTTCACCATTAGATAGTACAGTCGACACAAAATCTGAAGAAGAAACACAGGTTGTTCCATCACAAACAGGTATTGTTTGTTCGTTAGTTATTTTTTTTATAGATTTCGAATTAAAAACATTTTGTAAATTTCAGTTTTAATATAATGTTATACCTATTTGTTTTTGTAATATATTTTTTTTACTAAATTAGTGTTGTTTTTATCCGACCTTTCAGTTATAATTTTAAAGAAATAAAATTGTTTGACCTCGAGCTCAAATAATTTTATTTCTTAAAAAATACTTTTTTTTTTACTTTTCTGAAAATGTAAAAATATTAACTTTAACTTTGTAATATTTATTTATTAATCCATATTGCTATTCTAAATGTATCTTATTACTTAACATTGTTGATGTTCATATAATTAATTTTATTACAACAGGATTTCGAAGAACTCGCATAATAAAAAGGAAAATTATTTGGGATCCCGATGCACCGGAAACGACATTTTCCTATGCTAAACTTGTCAAGTCAAATAACAACACTAAAACGAAAACGGAGCCAACTATAAAGACTTCAATTACAAAGGGATCAACAACTATAACACCGATAAAAAAAGAAACGTTACCAACTGCAGCCTCGACGACAACCTCTACAACTGCTACAAAAAAAACACAAAGACCTACAACACCGAAAGTTAAAAAATCGGCATCAAACATTTATGCTGAGAAAACAAGTGCGATAACAACAGAGAACAGCGGATTAGCAAAAACTACTGATGAAAAAGAAGTCATCAAATTGAATAATAAAACTGAGGAAGTTGAAACGAAAGCATCAACTAGTTTAGAAACAAAATCTTCATCTTCAACAAATTCTCCTGCTAAACGACGTTCACAAACTCCAGTTTCAAATAGTCCCGGGAACAGTGCAGCTGTGAAGAAAAGAAAAAACAATGAACTTGATCGTCTAATGGGAGATGAGGGTGCTCTAAATATGCTCAACTCATTGGAGAAACTGGAGGCCACCCTAGGTGCAGGTGAAGCAAAATCAACTAGACCGCTGATGAGAAGCCGTGCAGCTACCATATGTGAAAAGGTGAGTGTATAATTTACTGACTTATTTTTAAATTTGTATACTAACCTCCCCTTGTAAAAATTTAACCACAAAAAATTCAAAGATCGTTAGTTGGTGCTGAAGTTTTTATTATTAATTTTTTTAGTTTCTGCTAAAATGAAATAAAAATATAAATTGTGCATATTATGGAATTTGTTTACAATTTGTTACAATGAAATAACTTATTCAGCCATTCATAAATACTTGCAAATCTTGTGTATAACAGTATTTTTTATAGAAAATCTAAGACTTGGCCTCATAAACAACTTTTAAAGTTATTTATTTTGTTATATGCTATTTTGTGGCATAGAAATATTTAAAATATTAAAATTGACTATCTCAGTCAAATCGTTTAATTGGGTATAAGATCGTTATTAAACACACTTAACTTAAAATGTGATAATGATGATCAATTAATAATTTATAAAAAATTGTGCATAACTGATTTCCATTTCTAAAAGACTATATTTTAAAATTTTTATTAGTTGCCTCGCAAGGAAACAACTTCTCCTGTTTGCAGTACTACAACACCAACAGCGACTCCTCAACAACAACAAAGCAATAAGGCTAAACGAACACCTAAATCACGTGCTTCATCCTCTTGGGACTATGTTTACAAGAAAAAGAAACAGGATTTCGACGATTCTTTGATTATACGTCGACGTTCCAATAGTTCATATTCCAGTACCACCTCAATAAATCGTTCAAGTTTAGATGGTCCCCCAGTCACAGTTGCCAATAATAATACCAGCACTTCTTCAACAAAATCCAATGAATCAATATCACTACCTCCTGCCTCTACAAGTGAAAATGATTTATCCAAAACTCCTCCCTCTACGTCAAGTAATAATAATAAAAGCTCTGGCAGCTCCAAAGCACGTTCAACGCCGACTCCACCAGCAGCTGGAGGCAAATCATTTGAATTTGCTAAGCCCGAAAGTAAAAAATCACAAAAACGTACAAAAAGCCCTGCTGCTACTCTAACCAATGATATGAAAAAAGCTGCGCCGGTCGCTAGTAGGCGTAATGCTCGTAGTCCTGCTAATACAATTGAGGATAAGGTCAAGGAGGTTGTGAAAACGCCACACACAAAATCTCCCAACAATTTAAAGGACAAGAAGGATACAACGCCTACAATTTCAGATGTAGTGGTTAAAAAATCCTCTAAGGTTGCTCAAATTCTTTTCAGTACCAATAAGGCCAAATTAAACAATACATTTACCATTCAGGTAAAGCAATATAAAAAATAATATTAATTTATATTTTCCATAATATATATTATCCATTATTTTCATATTTTATTATTGTTATAGATGTTAAATAAATTGGTAGACATTCTTGATAAATTGGCTTCGGATCCAGATTGCCATGTCGTCGTTGTTGGCACAAATGATGCACACTTTTGCCAAGGTATTGATATAACCGATTTGACAACGGTTGCGTCTGAAAAACGTAAAAATTATGCTGTTACTCTGGCCACATCTGTGAAGTAAGTACCACAATTTTTAAAAAAATTTGACATATGGGCGATTCTATTCTGACGGGTGCAACATTTAGACGCTTTAAACGTATTTTACTAATAGAAAGAAACACTTTTTCAATTAAGTTATTTCTATGAGGGGTAATATTTTTCTATATACTATTGTTATCTATTTACAAGAATTTATATGAAACGACCAAATAGCCACGAGAGAGCTTTAAAATGCATGACGGGTGCAACCAAATTGGCCAACTTTCATAAAAACACCACAAAACTCTGTTAATTTTTAAACGTTTATTGTATTATTCTTTTTTATTGTGAAAGATAAGATATCAGACGATGATTATCAAATCAAACATCGTAGAGAAATATAATCCAATAATAAGAAATTTATTCTTTAAGCCATTACGGGTGCAACATGAATGAATTTTCTGTTCGCGCCAAATCTATGAATCTTAATTCTTCGAAGTGTGCAACAAATTTATATTTAAGCTTACGTCTAAAAATATTATATTATTATAATATATAGACTTTTTACTTTAAATTTGCATTAAAAAAGTGTCAAATAGTGTGATTTTAAAGTGAATTGCTGTGGCTGACTGCGCCAGTAAATAACATCACATAGTAAAGCTACAGTCAATGGTGTTATTTTTGTTTTGTTTGGCTTGCGCTGCGCTGTTGCTTGCTCACTAACAAAGTTTTAAGTGTAAGCTAAGCAGAAATTTGTGTGCTTTTGCTAATTCATAGTCAATAATTTAACGCTGAGAAGAAATCGGTTGGACATAATAAAATATATCTGACCTTTACTTTTTTTGTAAACTGACAATAAATTAATTCATTGTTGACATTTTTTCATAATGCGGTACAACTTACGCACATGATTCGGTTGCTATTTAAAATAGGATAACATCTGCGCACAAATGACAGATGTAAGCAAAAAGCAATTTTTTATTTTTTAATATGTTTTTGCTTTATATCGAGTACTAAGGGATTTTCATAGATAAAATGAATTGAAATCGTAAATGAATTAGTATATTTCGGTGAAAATATTTAACAGTACAGCCATCCCTACTTCACTCAGCTTGTAGAAATAGCATACACTTGATTAATATGCAGAAACCCCGATTAAATATTGTAAAATTATTACAACAATAATGGAATCGAAATTCGGATCCATAATGGGCCTATTTCAAGAAAAATTTTAAAAATCCTTTTTTTCCTAATTTTTTTTTGTCAAATTAAAAAAAAATATTTTTCAACTTAGATTTTACCTTGTTGACGCGTATGCAGTTCCGCTCTGCCGAATAGAGCATCCTTACTTGTTTAAAATAAGTATCTTAATTACACTGTGAGACAAATGGTAGGGGTCAGTGATCGGAAAGGGTTCAAACTACCGGGGAAAGTTATATCGGTAAAAAAGAAGTTACACGTGTCCCGGCGTTTCGCTGGATCACGTCTAGGAATCGAGATATATCGATTTGAAGTTAGTAACTATCATATAGGGGAAATTGTCACCTTTGGTGGTCTTTTTTTTTTTTTTTTTTTACATAACTCGAGAACCACTAGTCCGATTTTGCTGAAACAAATTTAAAAAAATTAGGATTTCCTTTAATCTGTTCATATAAGCAACAGTTTCGCAGTTATAAATAAATGTATGAAAAAAAAAATATTTTTTGCCTAAAATATTGAATTTTTTTATTTTTAATTCATAAAAAATTCAAAACGGTAAAAAAAAGTGTCAAGTCCTATTACTTTCACGTAAAGTCACATAACCTTTAAACAAAATGAGACATAGATCATGAAAATCGATGGACGCGTTTCGCTTTAATTCACAATTAAGTGAAGGTATCTCATTTTGACAAGAATGTTGATTTTATGTTTCAATGAATTTGGATAATATTTATTATATATTATTTATTATAATTATTAACACGTAAAATTAAAAATTATTACAGGTAATTATTAGGTTATTACATAGACACATAGGTTATAAAAATCGATGAACGCAAAACTTATTTTCGTTTGTTTGCGCCCTTTACTTTCTTGCGTGGTGGTTCGCCCACTTGTTCAGAGTCTATATCGGATGAGGATCTGTCTTCATCTGGAAAAAATCAATTGTTTTTAATCAGTCAGTTAACTTAATTTTTGTGACACTCGGAGGAAACTCCCATTGTATATTCTTCTTCTTCATTGTCGGGATCGTACGTCTTTTGCGGCCACCAGCGAAAATAATTCCAATATCACAAGCAAGAATGGACAAGATTGTTGCAGAATTAAACCTTTCTCAATGTAAAGCAGAAAAACTTGACCCAGCGAAACGCCGGGACACGTATAACTTCTTTTTTACCGATATAACATTTCCCATTGGTTTCATCCCATCCCGATTTTGACTGTCGCATAGTGTTATTATTATTTGCGAAAAAGTAAAAACATTTTGATCTCATTTTATTTTCAGAAATTATTTGAAGACTCTAGCTACGTACCCGAAACCCCTTATAGCTGGAGTTAATGGAAATCTTATGAATTTCGGTGTTATACAGTTGGCTTTATTTGATGTTGTAATAGCAAGCGATAAAACCACCTTTGAAACGCCATACGCTAAAATGGGACAAGTACCAGAAGGTTATTGCATTTGGCATAACATGAATAAAATACGAGGATCTTTCGTAAGTTATAAAAAGCATAACTACAGATCTTTTATTTGTTTTTGATAATTTAAAAATAATAACTATGTATAACAACATTTATTTCATGTTTAGAAAACAAAATTGTTTTGGTTGTGTGAAAGAATACAATCTACTGAAGCAGCCTTAGCAGGGCTAGTACATAAATTAACAGCTGCCAATAAAGTAAATGATGATGCCTTTGCAACAGCGAAAAGAATTGCCTCCTTATCTTCAGAGGTAAGTTAGCGGTTGAATTAAATAAAATAATAAGATCAATGCAAAGCTACAACATGTTAATGACACATTAATATTCACTTCTCATTTATTTTAGTCTTATCGCGTCATGAAGAAGACTGTTATAAATAGCCATTTGGATGTAATTGTAAGCTCTTTGGACGAGGAATTCGATACAATTATAAAACAGTGGACATCAAGTGAATGTTTGGAGAATTTTAAGAAACTTCTCGAACACGATTGATCAGTTTAAAATATACATATTTTTTTATTTTATTTTTGTTTCTATTTGTTTTAGTATTAATTCAAAATAATTGCAACTACCAGCCATGCCACGAATTTAATTCCGTTCGGAGTGGAATTAATTCCATTTTTTTGCTTCTATAGAAAAAGTGAAACGAACAACTTTTTTCGGAATGAAACTTAGAAATGCTTAAATACAATTCGACATAGCAAATTAAATGTGTAGAAGCAAAAGCAGAATTAATTCCACTTCCGAACGGAATTAAATTCTGTGACATGGCTGTACATATCAATTACATATGCACAGTTTGCAAATAAGTTTATATTTCTAATTTCTTTCTTTTTTAACTAAATTTTGTTTTCCAAATTGAAGTTATATACAACATACATACGTATAAATTAGTTTATATCTAGTTTTAAATTTGTGGCATATTATGAAAAATTCAAAAAATAATAATTTGACACTTTTATCTGTAGCAATAAAAAAATATAATTTTGAACAAATAAAACGGTGAAATTGTCCATAAGTTTTTAAATGTATAACTGGAACCATCTAGTTACTATATTGGTTTTTTTTATCAGTGTAATGGTCTAATTTTAAAAAGTTGTATGGAAATAACTTGAAGACATAATGCTCTGTAAAAAATAATGTATTCCTTATATCTATACCAGATACACATTATATTTATATAACACGAATATTTAATTAAAAAAAAACACTAATTTAGAGAAACAATCTCAAAATACAAAAAACCTCTAGTTTCACTAAAAGGGCCATTATACAAAGGTTATCTATACTAAACAAATTAAATAAATAAACACACAAAATTAATTAATATGATTTATTTTTTAATTTTAAATCATGAGAGCGTCGTAAACTTAAGAATATATTTTTGATTTCAATAAGTTAACATTATTTATGCATCCAGTATTAAAATATGTGGCCCCTTATTTAAAGGTGTTTCCTTTTATTTATTGACTGATTTCCATTTTCCTAACCTGAGTGTATTTCATTTTCCACTTGATTTATTTCGGTTTTCATAGTTTTTATAATAATTTCAAACTTGCGTATATCTAAAGTAATCTTTTCCAAACTAGCCGCTACATTGCGCATACGTTCTCGATCGTTTTGTACCTCTAGGTCACGCGACTCTTTGGTCATTTGACCGGTGCGTGAAACTAAATCACAGATCTCATTGCAGGACGCATGTAGAGACGCTAGCAGTTTGTAGGCTTGTTTAGCATGTAAATCATGCTTGGCACTTTGGAATAATAGATCATCCGTATAGTTGAATTGTCGTTGTAGCTGAGCAGAAACGGAATTTAATTGTTTTTGTAAGTCTTTGGTATCATCTAGAATCTTGTAGATGTCATTTCGTTGTTTGCGTATATTACCAATAAACTCATAAATACGTCGGGTGTATTCTTTACGAGAGGCTACACCACTTGAGGCTTTTTTCAATTCGTCCGTTAATACAGCATGAGAGTGAGTTTTTTCCACGAGTGCTGTTTCCAGTTGATGTATGGTAGACCTTAGTTCATGTATACTTTGAAGATTTTTCGATTGCCTCAGTTTTTGTAATTCATCTATTTGTTGTAGGGCTAGATTTCTATGCAGTTGCCATTGGCTCTCCACAGTCAAACGTCGTTCTCTGGTTTTATCTATTAAACTTTCGAGTTTGTTTATGTTTTCCGCTGGATTTTCCAAGATTACAGAAGTACGTTCATGAATTTTCGTTTTCTTTTTCATATCCGCTATTTGGTTTTCGATTTCGGAACGCTGCTGTCGCAATTGACTAAGCTTTATATTGGCTGTTTTGCGTTCTCCAATACATTGATTGTTTTGTAATTTGAGGTTTTCAATTTCTTCTGTTAAATTATCTAGAGGATTTTTAATAGTGATTTCTGTTTCTTTAAGCTTTTCTTCCTGATTTTCGTTAGTTATTACAGCAGAGTTTACTGGAGAGGGAATAATGGGTTGGAGGGCTCGCGCTATGGACAAACGTACGTCTTCAAGTGACTGCAATGGCGGCGCATATACATCAATTGCATTTTTATGTAAAACAGAACTCACCAAATCGTAGTCACAAATGGAAGTCTGTTGAAATATATTGGGAATTTGATAAGTAACTACAGAGTGCTCATCTTTTGTTTGTGATACAGCTTCGATTTCGGGAATGTTTAGATTTAACTGAGGAAGAAATTCCACGCTAAGACTGCTACAGCCAAACGCCTTTCTATTGGCAATACCACGACAGTATTGTGGAACCCAAGGAGATTTAAGTTGTTGCTTTATTTTTTTTCGGACATCTCTCATTAGCAAATCAAAGTCATCTTTTTGCTCTTGCTGGCCGTCATTCATGTCAGCAATTTGTTCCTTGGGCAATTGTTCGATTAAAAACATAAATAAACGCCGTATATCCACTACATTTGGATACAGAAATGTCTGATAACCAATATCACCTCGATAGCCGCAGGCGCTACACATTTCCGCTAAACTTGTGGCCACTGTAAAACGTTGAGCCATATTTTCGGGTAGTGTTTTTGGTAGTACTGTATCTGCTTTTATTTCTTGTAAACATTTCGAGACTGCTCTTACCAAGAGATCCGGCGTAAAATGATCAAGTGCGAATACTTCACTATCATCGTCCACTTCTACTTTACAGCCGATTTGTTTAAGAGAATGTATGATAATTTTATCAACTTCATCCATTTTTCTATAAGTATTGTTTATATATTCTTTTGTTAAATTTTATCTTCTTTTCTTATAATAACTAGCAGGCAGTTGATTTTTATCTGATGAATTTCATACAGCTGTTTTTGCAAAAAGGAGAAGAGTATGCATGGTTGCAATAAAAAGTATTGTTATCTAAAGTTCAACTGTTAAAGACCGTTATAATTTAAATTCAATCAATATGAGCCATAAAGGCATTATTATTGTTCAGATAAAAATAATTTATATTCAGTTATTTTGAAAGTTATAGCCAAATAGTAGTAAAACTGTGAAATAGGAGTTAAAAAAAATATGTAAAATAAGTTTTGATTATTTAACTGATTTTTCGACCTTTTTATTTATTAAACAATTATATTTTTCGAGAATAAGGTCTAATATTCTTTTTATTTTTTATTTGTTCCGATATTTCGCTACAACAATGTGTAGCATCTTCAGGGAAACAATAACAAAATTTAAAATTAATAACAAAATAAATAAAAATAAAAAGAATATTAGACCTTATTTTCGAAAAATAAAATATAATTGTTTATTAAAATAAGTTTTATTAAAAATATTTTAAAGAAAACAATTTTCTTACAATTTTGCTAAAGTTAATATTTGGAATATATTGCGATTACATATTTTTATTTCAATATTTTATACCTACGACTAAAGATTAAAACATGATTAAAAAACATTATTAAAGAAGTTAAGTCCATAAAGTACATGTGATGTTTGAATACAGGGGGGTTACTCTCTATTGCGATGCGAAAGCAAATTCTATGCGTAAGTGTATCAATTTGTACGCTTATCGCATCGCAATAGAGAGTAACCCCCCTATAGCCCAGATAGAATACTTCAGGTACCAGACAGATACTGGACCTGAACAAGACTAGTGTTAAAGTGATCAAAGGCATGATTGGTCATTGCTCAGTTAGGGTATGATAAACATGGGATAAAGGCACTAGTTTGGAGTATGTGGGACAAAGAAAAGTTAAAAACTGTATAAATTATCTTTTGAATACCACCATCATGAAAATACATAAGTTCTATTGGTCAAGTCATCAAAACGTTGACATCACACTGTTGGAGGCTCTTTCGAGGACTGTTGGATATGACATACGCATATACGAACAGATTCGTTATTATCAGGTAGACGGACATTGTTAGTATATCGACTCTTAAGGATTAGTATATTAATAAAAAAAGTAATAAGAGTATAAATTACAAAAGTATACTCTTTCATTACACGTATATTTTCAAAGATAGTTTCAAAATAGTATAACTATTTTTAATATCGGAGAGAAAAATTTAGAAAATTCAGTTTTCCGTCAACATTTTATAAATCGAAAGATAGACGAAAGCAAAATAAAAAGTGTTTAAATCCATGAATCCTTTATTGATTGACAACTTAATATTTTATTCAATGTATTTTAATTTTTACAAAATATAAGAGACAAACATTATTTTAAAACGACAAACTACATTGTAAAATGTTTATTACAATAATAAATATATGTATATGCATCTATTATATATGTATGTATGTATATTATATAATGTGTACGCATGTATTTATGTATATTTTAGCATAAATAATTTGTTTTTGGTGCTAGAATACTAATAGTTCTTGTTGTTTAATTTTTTGTTTTGTTTAATCCATTAAAATGTTTACATTATATAGTATATATAGCAGTGACAAGTAATTGAATTTGTAAAGAATTCATTGCAGATATTCCAATAATGAATTGTGTTGAAAAAATATATATGTATGCATGTATTTGTTTAATTAGGGATTTAGGGAAAACTTATTGGCTAAGAAAATGTTAAAAATTAACTTACAAATTATATAATCAATTATAATGTATAAAAGGAAGAGATTTGACAATAATTATTATATTTTAAAGTTTTAAGTATTTATGCATATGTATGTATAATGTATTGTAATATTAAAAGATTGTAAATCAAAATTATATAGACATTTAAAATGCTTTTTTCAATCGTTGCAGCAAATCGTATAAATCATTTTTTTAAATAATTTTCAAAGCAAACTGGATGTACTAAAATAATAGTCATTTTACTTCGCCGTTATTTGAACTTGCGAAAATGCAAACTTTCTCACAATCACAACAACATCATACATAATGTTCCTGTGATTATGCGAAATTTGAAATTTCGCAAGGGTAAAAAAAATATTTTGGTGGTAAGGGAGGATGAGGGAGAAGTTACGTAGAAATACGGAGAAATGCGTATACAATTATGTCGAATCTTAAAAGTAAATAAGGTTTCATAATGCATGTATGTATATTGTTTCAATTTCGTTTACTGTAAGTTGTATATAAAAAATATATATGCATGTATCTATATATGTATATATATATTATATTCCATATGCGTGTTTCAGTTACTATTTATGGATCTGTGTGAGTGTGTGTCCGTGTGAGAGATTTCTATTAGATTATTATGGTTCCAATTGAAAAGAGAGGCACGTGCATTATTACCAATAGTAAGTCATAATTTATAATATAGTACATATTTTATGTCTCTAATCAACGTCGTCTTCGTGATCTTCATCGTCGTCTTCATCTTCTTGTGCCAATAATGCACTATTGCGTGACATTTTCATATACGCAGCACAGATGCATTCACACACAAAACGATATTGGCTCTGAAAACAAAAATATAATCATTAGGTATTAAAACAGAATTAGCTAACATAATCAGAATTGTAATTAAGAAATAAAAATTAAGTTTGCGAAAAAAAAACATTTGAAAGTAAGAAATTCAAATTAATATTAAATGGAAATTAACAAATCCAAATCTAATACTGAAAAATAAAAAAATTAAAATTTAAAAAAAAACATATTATCCCTGAAGAAGCTATCCATTGTGATAGCGAAATATTGGAAATAAATAGATAAATTAAATATTTTTATATAAAATTCAAGTGACCTTATTGCTTGTAAAAAGAAATTATTAACTATTAAAAAAAAGGTCAAATAAACGAACTAAAAATTTAGAAAATTATTATTTTTTTGGTTAGAAAATTAAAAGTATTGTCTGATATTTTTAATGTTTAATGTATAGTCCATCTATATTAATGAAGCTAGTCATTAGATATTGGTTACAATGTGCATCATTGGGAAGGTTTTGTTAATTATTCATTTCAATAATTTAGAAAACTACCCATAATCTACATAGTGGTAGATTCAATTCGAGTATTTTTAGATTCTCATTGATATTTAACTCCATGCACACTTACCACATTTTGTACCATACAAGCTCTTTGATCACGCATTGTACGTACAATATCTAAAGGATAAACTGGCTCCCGAGCCTCCATCAAGGCCAAAGCTGTATCCATTAATATAAGCACACCAGTACGTCCAATACCAGCCGAGCAATGAACTATCACAGGGGGATTGGCAGCACTAATACATCTGTAAGTAAAAAGCAACAAAAGATACATTTTAATTTACATATGTTTAATATATTTTGCTTTGTATAATTTGGGCATAACTTACTGGTGAACACTGGTAGAAACAGGTGTTTCATCTTCGGGAGTAACACCATTACTGGCAGCACATTTACGTTCACTCATGAGACCACCATTCTCATCAGCGTCTGCATCAAGCAAACGCACCTGCTTAAGACTTTCTTCAATTTCCTGCAATAGCGAGCGATTTCGAGCATTACGAACACGTTCGACAAATTCTAAAAACAAATTTGGATCAGCTGGTACACAATGATCTGGCCAGGCAAGATATTGCATGTGTTGAATGTGACGCTGTTCACCGGTACGCTTATCGCAAAGCAGAAATTCCCGAAACACAAAACTTCCGGTCTCATCTGGTTTCTCACTAAGACATTTCACCGAGAATCCCTCACCCAATTGAAGTTCGTCACCCGTTACTGGCCAATATTGGTGGCACTTTTGTCTTCCAGCTTCCATTACTGTGGTTAGCATCACCACTAAATGGCTACTTTCTTGTTGGACCATGCGCCAAAAGTCGGAGGTTGTCGATACTAACGGTCCTTGGGTGGCTATATAACGATTAATGCCACCCGGTATTTCCATGTTAACATAATTAGCATTAATGTAATCACCACTTGAGCAATTTACTAAAGAGACGCGTGTGCAGTCATACGGCGATATGTCACGATAACGATTTTTTGCAATATTTTGTGGTTTGCGTGCTTCAGTTATAAGTAAATCTGGATTTTTACGATACATCAACTCATACTGGGCCAACAAAGCACCGGAGGCTAGACCATCACTTAACAACAGTAGACTTTGTGTGAATAAAGCGTCGCCATCCAAAAGATTTGAATGCGAGCCAATTTCATCGTTTTCTGGCACATATTGATACAGAGGTTCTTCTTCTTCGCTGAATGCTGACGACCTACCACCTGGTCGCATGGTTAGTAATAGTTCACCATTACGTGTAGTACGACACTCTTTTATCATGCTAACAACTTGTTCGTGCTTCAGTCCTAGTACTTCTCGACCGTTTATTAGTACAACTTCATCACCTTCTCGGACACGTGGCGTACAGCGATCGGCTGGTGTATTAGGTACAACTTTTGATACTTGTACGGGTAGACTTAAATCGATGCCGCCTTTAACATTGAAACCAAAGCGTCCATGTTCGTCGGCCAATAAACGTATTGTAATTAAATCACTGCCACTTTCAGGAGCTGTTGAACAGCCATTTATGTACGTGGTAATAGCTGCGCCCATTTGAGTGCCACTAGGGCTGCGGGATCCAGTGCTATACGCCGGAACTGGAGACTCAAATTGACGACTGCATTGTTCAATATAGCCCGTTTCACTATGTTTAGAAATACAAATTGAATTAAAAAAGAAAAGGTTTTAAATATAAAATTCATTTGATAGATTTACTACGTACAGCTGAATGTCATATTCATCGCTATGTTGCTCCCAAGCTTTGCGTGGCATTGAATCCAAATGTTTGGACGTAACCTTATTGTCATGATGAGGACGGCTAGTTTTTGTAATGGTTAAAATGGACGTGTGTGCAGCAGCTATTGCGGACGGAGTTTTACCATTATGTGAAACACTACCATTGCTATCGGATCCGCTGCCACCATTAGCCAATGGGGAAGTAGTAGTGCCACCGAGTCCAATTGTGATTAAGCGCTTGCTTGGGGAACGAACAAAAGCCTTATGAATCTTGGCTCGTTGCTTTGATTCTTGCACAGCTTGTAGTTCGGTGCGACCGGAATAATAAAATCTACTTATTGCAAAAATATAAAATCAAAATATAGAATAGTAAAATCCCAAATAGTGTATTTATAAAATTTACTTACTTTGATCCTAAACTTAAATTAAGAAAGCGCGAAAGACGATGAGGTCTCTTTAGGCGGAAGAACGAATGATGTTCCACACAAGATTTCCACAAAGCCTTGGCATGTTTATGAGAATTCATACTAAAACCTAATAAAGTGTCGTAGCTTTCCGACTAAAAATTTAAAGAAAACGGACATGACGAAGAAAAAAATTATATAAAAATTAATTTTTGTTTAGATTTTACATGTTTTAATTAAGCTATATTTTTTCTTACCGGTTCTCGACGTAGTTGTATAAAGAAATCTTTACGTTTGAACGAAACCTTAACCATTTTTGACCAAGAAAAGGTATTAATACGTAAAGAATTTTGAAAAACTAGCAGACCTATAGCAGAAACACCCAGTTGCAAATCTTTGCCATTGGAGTCCTGCAAACGAAAATATAAACAATTGAAAAGTTCCACTTGACTTTAAAGTTTCGACGTTTCTGAAAAACTTTATTTATTATTCGAATACTCACCATTGCTTTATGCAAATCAATGCCATATAAATCAAGTCTTTTAGCATGTTCCAAATAATTATATTCAGCATCAGCTGGCAACTGGCCACGATGTAATTTATGCAATTCAGATATTTTACGTTCAGCATCGGATGATTGGTCGGCCAACAATTGCAAGTTACTCAAATAGCCAGTTTGATGTTCTAAAGGATTAAAATCACCTAGTTCAGCTAAAGCAAACAAAAAATAAAAAAACAGAACAATATAATCAGTCTGTCAATCAAAAAATATTAGACGAAACTTACATTGCACTGTATAACTAGCTAGCAGACATTGTGTATTAATTGAACATGGCAGTTTGCCCAATAAAATGTTACGTTTTATTTGCAAATAAAACTGATAACGTGTATATTCTTCTTGTAAACGACTGGGATCACTTACATAAAACTAATAATGAATAGGAAATAAATTATTAATAAAATTTAATACACACATATTTGCGAGTATAATATTTCAAATATTTGACTTGTATTACCTTAACTCTAAATTCTAATAATGGAACGGTGTCATTATCCCAAGCAATGCTATTGCATTGTTTTTTAAACGGTTTTTGTGCATCAACCCATCGCTATTGAAAATATATTATTTTATTACATGAACTACTGGTTACACGAGCTAATTAATATATTATAACAATACATACCACAACATCACCAGGTTTTGTGGGAAATAATAAGCCAAAATAATCCCTTTCGGATAGTTCTAGAAACTGATATACTTGCTCAAGTAAATCGCCACCTTTAGCACGTTTCTGTATTACAATATTCAAAAATTATTTGTAAATAATTATATTATTAGTAAATATGATATTAAATGGATTTTGAATGATATATTGAGTAATATGTGTTGTTCTAATTTCTATTATTTCAAATTTGTCTTTGCTTTGTTAATTGCGCGATATGCTAATATTATCAGCCATGTCACAGAATTAAAATCCGTTCGGAAGTGGAATTAATTCCGCATTTTGCTTCTAGAGAAAAAGTAAAACAAACAATTTTTTCGGAATGAAACCACTTTTAATTTGCTATGTGGAATTGAACAGTTTCACATTGTAAAACGATTTCGTTTAACATTTCTTTCAGGTACTGGATAGGAAAACGGTTCTTTGTTTACGCGCTTTCCAACTAATAGCGGCACCGGCCAATATATAAGCGTAGCCAGAATATGATCGTATATCTGTCATATTCGCACCCCAATCTGCATCAACCACACCATATAGTTGCACGTTATCTTTCTTATACATTAAGCCATAATCCAGGGTGCCTTTCAAATATCTTAAAATACGTTTAGCTGCTTGCCAATGCTCGTCGATATAATTTGTATTAAACTGACTCAGAAAATTTACTGAATAGGCTATATCCGGACGAGTATTTACAGCCAAATACATAAAAGCACCAATAAGATTTTGATACGGATATTTTTTCATCACTTCTTCATCTGGATCTTTAGGTTTTTCAAGTTTACAATTAATTGCCATTGGAGCTTGAACCGGCTTACAGGCACTCAAATTGAATCTCTCCAAAATAGTTTTAATATACTCACATTGATTTAAAAATATTTGATGATGTTCAACTTTCTGCTGAAATTCGATTCCCAAACATAGATTAACGGGACCAAGATCCTTCATCTTAATAGATTCAGCTAAAGATTTCTTAATTTTCTTTAACCATGATTTGTTATTTGAAGCGTTTAACAAATCATCAACATAAACGGTAGCAAGAACGGATCCTCTCTAGACGGTTTAAGATTAAGTTTCTCTAATTCGTTCGTTAGCGTCCGACACCATTTATGGCCAGACTGGCGTAGATCATACAATGCCTTTTTTATTCTACATACTGGATACTTACAGGATTTTAATGCGTCTATCACTTCATTGCTACCTTTTTCACCATTCCAGATTTCATTTTAGAAGAACCAATTATTTCACCAGAAATTTGCTTCTTCAGAATTTCAATTAAATTTTCTGGTACCTCCATAAAAACATCTTCATCGAGTTCCCCATTTAGCTAAGCAGCTACTACATCCATTTGATGTATTTCTAAATCTATTTTCGCAGATAATGCAGACAGCAATCTCACTGAGGTTGAACGTACTACTGGGGAATAGGTATCAGAGAAATGCTCCCCTGGACGCTGCGAGCACCCCTTTGCTACTAGTCGAACCTTTTTACTACATCTTCCTTTGTACGAAAAACTAAACGATTACTAATTACCTTTCTGCTGTTCGGGCAGGTATTATTAAGCATTTGTGCTACATATTCATCTTCGATAGCTGTAACCCACGATTTATCACCATCTTGCATCACTTCAGCAATTGTCGTAGGACTTTCGCAAATTGCCAGGTTACAGTCTTCAAAACCTTCGAAGTCAGAATCGTCGTCACTTATTTCATTTACTTCCAAGCGTTGTGGCACACTATCAAGCGAAATTACCAATTCATTTGTATCATGATCTCGTCATCGTAAATATCCTCATATTTATAGACACCATAAACGATAAGCATTCGCCTCATTGGAATATCCCACCAACACACAGGCTTCAGATCTCGATTCAAATTTACCTTTTGAATTACTTTTATTTAAAACGTACGCCTTCGAACCAAACAAATTTACGAATTTAACTGTGGGTGTTTTATCTGACCAGATTTTATACGGAATCTCCCCATTCAATGATTTTGTCGGACATCGGTTCCTGATATAACAGGCAAAACTTTGTCCAAAACTTAAGTAGAGCTCCTGCATGCTTTAACATGCACCGGGCCATTTCAATAAGCGTTCTGTTTTTACGTTCAGATACAAAATCGCGATTACAATATTCACCAGCATTATCCGACTGTAACATTTTTATTTTTTTACCAGTAAACTTTTCTGCTGCATTTTTATACTTTTTAAATGCATTCAAAACATCCGATTTTTCTTTGATTACAAAAACTTCCACCATAGCGCGAGTAGTCATCAGTAAATGTTACGATATATTTAGCACCCGAGTGTGATGCCAGTCTCATTGGCCCACAGACGTCACTATGGACAATCTCCAAAACTTCTTTCGTGATGACCACTGCTTTTTGGAAACGATTTACGTACTTGCTTTTCACTATACATATTTCACAAGGCTACATCTTTTCTGTGGAGTTAACTTTCATACCGTGTACTAAATTATCTTTCACCATATTCTTTAAATCACGTTCATTTAGATGTCCCATTTCATAATGCCACATATCGATATCACTAACTTTGTTGTTTTTATCATTTACAGCTCCAGCAAAATTTTTAGAATTTTGCAAATAGTAAAAGTTAAAAATACGATTTGCTGAGTACAGAATTTTATTATTTCCTTTTATGTGGGCCTTGTCCTTTTAAAAGGAAACTTCATAACCTTTGTCGGTTATTTTTGAAATTGACAGCAACTTTGCTCTTAGATCTTCAACGTAAGAAACTTCTTCAATATTTACACGCTCTTCTTGACCTTTCTCATTTAAACATAATTTGACGTTATCAACATCGTTTATTTTTGTTGTGTTCTCGTTCGCTAAAACGTCTTTTCTATTTGTTTGAAATTTAAAATCTTCTTCTTATCTGCACTCATATATATGTGCCGTACTACCACTATCAAGGCACCAATAACCGCTCTCAAACGATGATACCATTGCATTTTCTATTTTGTTATGCATCTATTTTGTTATGCAACTATACAAGGTGACTGCAAATCGAAACAAATACAACACAAAACAGAAACAACAGGCATTTTGTTTGTAATGTCTACTGTCAAAAATACTTGAAAAAGTATTACTTTTGACATAAGTAAATTGTAAACAAAGTCAGTAAGCTGGGCTACTGCACTCCACCATGCATCGCTCTCTCTCCAATGTTAGACCTGTTTCACACTCATCAGTTCTGACTGCCAAGTCAAGTATTTTTAAATGAGAAGGAAAAAGATAAAAGATAATTTTCTCTTAGTATTTTTAAATGAGAAGGAAAAAGATAAAAGATAATTTTCTCTTTCCTTCTCATTGAAAAATAACTTGACTTGACAGTCAGAACTGATGAGTGTGAAACAGGACTTACACGCACTTGCCTGCTTTGATTTGCAATTTCTTGCAAAATGTCCGACTTTATCGCATTTAAAACATGTGAACTTTTTGTTTTCGTTTGTATGTGTGTTTGTATCATCCCAGCATACCATTCTAGGAGAGCTCCGAAAATTTGCTTGTTACTGTCCTGAGTCGGCACGCAGTATGACTCAGAAATTCCACTTAATTATGTGTGTACCAAAGCGTTGTTGTCCTATTATTTGTGCTTTGAACAAAAAAAAAACATAGCTGTACCACACAAGAATGATAAAAACAAGATTACACAAAGTCCAAAAAAACCTCATAAAATACTCTTTTCTGACATTATCTAAGAGCTCTTTCTGACGGACCATTTTCGAATGTAATGACCCTCTTTTCTAAAGGTTTTCGGAGCAATAATGATTGTTTTTTGGGATCATAAAGAGCGTTAACGCTCCGAAATAGATGTCAGAAAAGACTCTTTTCGGACTCATATTGCTTGCTGGGTATTTTGTCTTTTCGGTTTAACATACAAGGCGTTTTGTTCATCTCTTTTTTGCTTTTCTTGCTTGGCCTTCCTCTACTATCTTTACCCTTAAAATGGCTGGGGTTGGCAGCTCATCTCTTGTTTCCAAAGCACAACGGAAAGTTTGATAGGACTCCAAACTATACAGCAGCAAAATGGCCAATAAATCATCACCAATAACAACTTTTATTTCTTTTAATTTAGCAACAGTATCAAAGAAATGATTTAAATGTTCCCTGACATTTTCCCCTTCCTTCATGCGTACCAATGCCACTCTCTTTAAAAGGGTGGCTTTTCGGGCTGGCCCCTTTGACTAAAATGTTGGCTCAAATTTTTCCACATATCAGATGATGTGCTGCATTCTGAAATGAACCCTAATTCTGACGGCGTCACAGACAGCATTATGTCGGCACTGGCTTCTTGCCATTTAACCCGTTCTTCAGGAGATGCTTCAGGTGGTATTGTCTTAGTTCCGCTGACATAAGCCCACAGGTCATTCTTTACAAGGATGACCTTCATTTGCAGCTTCCAAGTATCATAATTGTCCGCGTTTAGCGGCTGGCACTAGACATTTTTCTTTTTTTCCTTCCCGACACGATATTCGTGACAATAATTATAATTTATGTTAATTTGACCGTATCTCTAGTGTTCCAATTTACTTTTTTAATAAGTTCGTTCGCGTTAGTCTCTCTGGGCCCATAACCTTTTAGAATAAAAGGGATTTTAAACACTTTTTTATATGTCTTGATTAATTCAATTGCGCATCGCGTGCTTTATTTAGTAGAGTTCAATTGGGGCCATCCCTAAATACCGGTGGTAAGCGGCACGATTTTTACGCTAAGCGTTAACGCTGATACCCCATCCCTAAACAAAAACAGCAACGTTATGTCAAAACGATAAAAACAGGGTTATCAAACAAATAAATAAAACGACCCTGTTTATTGTAATAGCTGGACATTGTTGTTTTATTTTTCTTTTGCAACTAACTTCACTGTGAACCGCCTTGTCAAAATCGGAATAGCAAAGCGTTGCCGCCGAGCATGAGCAATTTTGACAGTTAAAAAATGCTTTCCGCCGGTATTTAGGGATGGCTCTTAAACTAAAACTAAAAAACAGTTACAAAAAAGAAAAAAAACAAAGTCATTTCAAAAAATACATTGTAACATAAAAGACAATGGATAAACGTCAAAACAAATAATACTAAAAACAACATTGTTGCCATCAATCGAAATACTTCGTTTATCCCAACATCATTATCCACACTAAACAGTGCATTTCCGGAATGCATTGGCAGTTCTTGCAATGCTTCCTTTTGCCTTCACACCATATATGACAATTTTACTTGAACACAATTTTCCGTTAAAAAAAGTGGATCTTCATCCAACTGAATTTCGTTTCATGGTTAAATTATAGACCAATTTGAACATGTTTAACAGTAAGATGTTACACGAAAATAGCTAGCTGCTAAAAACAGTATTACCAAAAAGAAAGTTGCTAAAAAATCACCCTTTAATAGTTGGAAGATAAAAATCTTAGGTACTGGAAAAAAGTCTGGCATGGAATAATACCTTTACTCATAGAAAGTCCAATCCAATTCTTCATAACATTCACTGAATTTATTAAAAGAGCCGCTTGAATGTTGTTCAAGCCGGTCACCGATTATAAAAGACAACGAGAAGAACCTGCCACAGAAAACAAAAACAAGCTTACATCTTCACTACGTTCAAATCATTTATGAAGTTATTATGAACATAATTAATTCTAGCTGTTAAAATAACAAAATCTTAAGAATTGGAATGTCGACTTTAATTATTACGAAAAAAAGATGAAGATTCAACTAATATTTAGATTATGCGATACGATTAGATTTTTCCGAAATTATAAATTATATTTTTTGGGTGATTTGAAAATTTTGACAGATACATATGTATATAATATATATGTAGTATAAAATCTTTTATTAAAACCCTGTTTAATTAATGGTAATGAAAGTAAAAGTGCGTGTTGTTTCAACGATTACAAAGCATTGAAAAGTAAAAATGGGAGTTTAGTCAAAATGATTGTAAAAATTGCACTCATGCAGTCATAATTCAAATGAAAATTAAAACCCAACTACACAATGCTTGTGAAAGTTAAGTTTAATAAAAAAAAAACAAAATAAAAAACATAATAATGAAAACAAACAGAAAAGAAGAAGATAACATAATTTAAATACATACATATTTATGTAAATATACATATATGGGTGGTGGTATGTACGTACTTGCAAAATTGTACAAACATTTAAATGTAAGTAAAATGCATTTTAAAAATCTTCGTTTAAATAATGTAAAGCAATTTTAGAGTAAACTTACCTCTATCCGAAAGGTATGGGTAGTGTCATCGAGAAATAGTATTGTAACACATTGTTGTCTTTGTTTCTTATCTCGAGCCAGTTCTGTAGATCGCAAACGACAGTGACGACTTAAATTACATAAACGGAAACGTTCAAGCATTGCAATACGCCATGATAAAATGAAGAATGTTTTTTTTTGTGTTTTTTTTGGTCTTTATCTTTCCTTGCTTAATATCCGACGACTTTTGCCTTAATTGTTTAGTCAATATTATTAATAATTTACAAAGGCAAAAAAAGATTGCTTAGCAAACACCATGTATATAAATAGTATGTGTAAGATTTGTAATTCTAATAATAATTTAGTTGACTTTGCGTTGTAACAAAAACAATGTTTATTTAATAAATTATTTAAAAAATATTCATATTGGGTTTTTTGTTGATTTATATTGTATTATGGTGTAAAAAGTTTAAAGATATTGACGTTTTCAATTGGATGGAATTGTTCTTTATATAATTTTTATATTTTTAAAAAAATTTCAACAAAAGATTTGACAGTCTTTGACATCAGTATCTAGAAAAAACAAAATAATACAAAAGTTATTGTAATTAGGTTTTAGATACAAATATAATTAATAAAATTTTTATGAAATAAATAAGAGAAATAAAATAATTCGGAAATTTTAAATAGCTTATATTTTATATTATGCCAGTAAAACAATAAAATTTTATGAATTTCATATAACAAAGTAAAATTTTTATTAAATTTTTTTAAATAACAGCAATGAAAAACCACCACATAATAGAAAGAAACAAAACAATTTGTATTTAAGAATTTATTAAAAAATATTTTCCTTCAAATTGAACCCTTAATGCACTGAATTTCTAAAGAGTTATACTCGTATACGTCGTTGAATTTTTTGGAAAATTCTACCAGAAGTACGTTTATTGATAATATGCATATCACTGATATGTGCTTTCAACAGGACGGTGCTACCGAAACAATTAATTTATTGCAAACCAAATTTCTCGATTGCACAATTTCACTAAAATTCAAATGATAACATCTGAATGCGTGGTCGTAGTAGACAACTGTCCGATATCATTTATCATTTAACAATATAATTTTAATTGTCAAACCTTACTCTTTCCAATACAATAAAAATTTGATTAAATTATCTTATTTTTGATAAACAGAGTTCATGTTGTAAATCCATTTCCATGTTAAAGTGATAGGTTCCTTTTCAATAACCAGTTTTTATCATGGAACTATATGGTTCCATTAGTCATTTTCATAGTGAATTTTTTGTCAGTACCCTTCCCTCTAATGTTACAATACTGAAAATAAATTTATTTCAATAAAAATATATATTGCCGATAATTGTATCATTCTAGGTCGTGTCGGACGACACAAAAATCATTGTTTGGCACGTTATTCCTAATTTGTATGACAAATAACGTGCAACAGCATTTGTTTTTATTGTTGCAAATATTTAAACATTATTTAATGAATATTACAAAAAAGCGAATATTTTATATTTTATTTTTAATTTTTAAATTAGTTTGAAATGAATATTTATGGAAAGTTGATTTTTACATTAAATATAATTGCATTGTCCTTTAATTAAAAAGCTTTTAGAGTAAATCACATAAAAGGTAATACAATAAACAATGTTTATTTTATAATTATTAATTTCCTTTTTATTCTTTTGTTATTTGTTCGGATATTTAAACATTTACAATATGATTATGGTGTATGTATGTACACATACATATGTATACGAGTTTATATTATTACTGCCGTATTCAGAAAAAATAAAGTAGGTTTGAAGTGTGCTTTTAGACAAAATTTTCATACAAAATTTTCTTAAAGTACATTTGAAGTCTACTTTAATTTTTTCTGAATAAGGCTGTTAGTACTTAGTCACAATTTCCATTGAACAGAAGTGAACAATTTTATGATTACTTATATAATTTTGAGATAAATTAATGCAAAGAAATTAATGATTCTACTGTAAAGTTTTATGTTTTGTACTTAGGTCTTTATCGCTGTCATTAGTATCACAGTTCACAAAGAATTTGGAATCGAATTATTATACATGTGTAGCATAATTGTTAATAAACTTTTGAACTGAATTTTTTTAAATGTAATTACTCAGTTACATTTTAGAAAACCGAAAAAAAAAAAATAATTTTTTTTAATTTTAATTTTTTTGAAATAATATTAACGACAATAAAGTTAGTCCCAATTTACACGAAGCAATTCTTTAGCTGATTACCTTTTAGACATCGGGATGAGGGGAAGATAAGATGAGTACACATTTGATAGTACAATCAAATGTGTACTCATCTTATTCGAGTTACTCTCTTATTCGTATTACATATGTGTGTATACTCTCAAATAAAAATACGAGCGATAAGGAAAAAATGTATCAATCTTTTCAATAAAAATTGCTTCGTGTAAGTTGGTACTTATAAGTTATAAGTTAACACTTATAAGACGTTTCTTAAGTTGTTCAATGCACTATTTAACTTTGGTATTAAATTCAATTTAAAAATAATTTAATATTTTCGGTCGTTCGATCTCTTTAATAAGTTGTTATAAAACCTAAATAATACGACTTAAAACTGTTGAGCTAAGCTAAAAAAATCGGGCCACCAAAGACTTCGTTCAGGCTCTTAGCAGCGAATAGATTTTCGCCATTCAAGTCACCTGGGCCTAATGGTATTTTGCTAAGCCTGCGCCGTTATGGTTAAATAAGTTATGAGAACGCTAAAGCAGCCTTGTTAAACATAAGAGAAGCTTTCAATAACTTGGCTACTCTTCAACAAGCTCTTATTAATCTAGATGTTGAAGAGTATATCATCAACTGAATGTTGAAATCAAGAATAGATACTGCAAGTCGCGGCAACAGCGTTATATCCAAGAAGTGACACTCCTTATGTTGGCGTAATTTTGGCTAATAATTGTTAACTCAATTCTTATCGAACAGGACATAAAAGGAATAAAAGTCGTTGCTTATGCGGACGATGTTATGAAACTAGTATTAAGTATTAAGGGTAAACCCAAACAAAACAAAATTTATAATGTTCACAAAGAGACCAAAAAATAGGTATTATCCTGGACTCTTAATTATTATGGAAACTGAAAACGGCTATATAAAGTTCAGTGATCTGTATGCATAGGAATAACTGTTGCACAACGAATTAGTCCTTCGGAGGCACTGACCACTACACCTCTTTGCTATTGATATTCACATAATTGTCACTTGTGCTTGCTGTTCATATAAATGGATCTGAATTTTGAAAATTGAGACCAAGATAACCTTAAGGACGACTATGGCTCCAGGATCTATACAGAAGGACCTATAAATTGCTGTGATGTGGGTGAACTTATTATACAATAAGAGTCTCACATCGTATGAAAGTAGTTTACTTTCTGAAATATTTGCTACCATTTTCGTGGAAATATACCTACAGATATTTTTGTCTATAGTCTGGCGGAATTTCAGTCACTCAACTCTTATTATTATTGTTATATGAACATATACGTATTTATTAGTCAGTCAATATAAGTAGTTTGGATATCTGCGCATGAAGATTACTATGATAATAAACAGTTCAGAATGAGATCTGCTTTAAATATCTGTTACTCGGTCTCAGTTGCTGTAGGGTGCAGTTGATGAGGTCTATGAAGGACTGATAGATAAATAGATAAAGTAGGTGCATATAGTGTAAACAAAATCTAAAAAAACAATATCTAAGTACATTTTGTCTTTGAATCTTGTCCGATTATGTGTTGGAGCCACTGTTATAGTGTACATGTGATCGTCTGGTCCAAAAACCACGTTTTCCGTTTTTCTAATGTACAAAAAGCAGAACTGCACTTGTTTCTATAAACAAATTTGTTCCTGTATATAAATATAGTGTATGGCATTTCGAAATCTTCAATAATGACGATGATGAACAAAATCATTTCCAAATAAATATGAATGTTAAAAATCGCTAGAATGTGTATTTGTAAGTACGTATGTATGTATGTACTATGTACTATATGAACTAGTCTCCATAAATATCCATATTATTACGTAGCGGAAGTTATGGAATTTTATTTTCTTTTTGATTTTTATATCTGTTTGCTGTGATAATATCATAATTATAAAAAATACACTTGTCATACCTAAAGTACACAGTGACTGGACAGCAGACAACACAACCAACTATTAGTAGAAAATGTTGTACATAGTATATTCGTATCTATTCATTCAGTTAATACTACTTTGGCCGACGGTGGCAACATACACAATTACAATTCTTACGCACATACGAGTATGTAGTAGCAGCAGTTACTAAAATTGTTTGCTAAAAAAAAGGTACAAAAAAAAATAAAAAAAATAAACACAAAAACACAATTCAATAATGACGACATGGAATACTAATTAAATGCACACCCAAATAAATAGAATAATGCAAACAAGGCCTATTGTTTTTCATGTTGGTTTTAAGCAGGTAGATATAT
This sequence comes from Bellardia bayeri, assembly GCA_950370525.1. Taxonomy (NCBI): domain Eukaryota; kingdom Metazoa; phylum Arthropoda; class Insecta; order Diptera; family Calliphoridae; genus Bellardia; species Bellardia bayeri. Next base: position 77,368,026 of record OX493267.1, read on the forward strand.
ATTAAAAGAATGTGTTTGTTTGCAACTTAAATGAAAATCCAAACTTCGATTTACAACTTAAATAAATATAAAACTAATTAAATAATTTGCTTGTTATAAATCATATATTTTTATTTGACCTCAACTAATGTTGTTATTTAAAAAAGTCTTTCAAGAACATAGTTATATTGTGTGAAGTTTTCAATAAAGCTTAATTTAATTATTAATAGACAGCAGTATGTAAATATGAGTAAATTATATACATATATAAAGCTAGATTTACACGATTGAAATTTTCTTCAAAATTGCTCTTCAAAATGCTTCGTGCAAATAGCTAAATTTATTTATTTAATAACTATAGTTATTTTGCTGTTTACACAAGTTTGAAGCATTTTAAGAGCAATTTTGAAGAAAATTTCAATCGTGTAAATCTAGCTTAAGTATATAAACATAACATTTCATAATTAACACAGTCGGAATCAGTGATGGGATTTTTAGCACAATTGTACCTTTTTTGGGACTATTAAGATTTGAATGGCACTAGGGCTCGAACCTCCAATGGGGGTATATTAAGTTTGTCATTCCATTCGTAACACATCGAAATACTAGTGGTAGAACCAAAAGTATATATATTCCATGTCCTTATGAAATTCTAAGACGATTTAGCATTGTCTGTCGGTCTGTTGTAGAAATTTGTACAAAATATTCATTGTTTATCAGGGCTGTTTGGAAATGGGCAAAATTGGTTTAGCAGATCAAAATTTGAGACAACCTCGATTTCTCAAAAATTTGTTTGGTATTTCCTTTAAATATATTGCAAATAACATCAATTTATGTAGTAGTGCCAAATTATCAATGTCGGACTGTATTGAAATTTCGAAACTTTTCGAAACGAAAGTATTAATTTTGGTCCCGAGAAAGAGATCAATCAGAATTGCTATTTAGAATAAGTAAAATTGATTTATTAATAACCGTGAATTAACTAAAAACATAAAAAATTAAAGTTGCAAGATTTTACCAGAATCTATACTTAAATTTGATAAAGTATTTGGAAAAAATTTATTTTTGGTAACAAATGAAGAAAGGACTATTATGAATTTTAAACAACATTACAGTTATTACAACTATTTAATTTTTTTATTATTGAATGTGATCAAAATCAACATTACTTTTATTTTCATTTAATTTATTTAAAAAGTTTAAGCTCATTTATAAATAAACGTTTCCATAGTATATCATATAAGGAATAATTTGCATTTAGTCATTATATTATATGATCTGAAATGTTGCCAAAAATGCAAATATTTCTTAATGTTATATTTCCTGTTAGTTAGTGACTAACTAAAATTTAAATTATCATTAATTGTATTGTAAAAGCTTCTCAAGAAAACATTTAAAATACCATACATTCATACATATATGTACAAATAAAGTGTTTTTGGGAATTTATTTATTAGATTTCAGTGAATAAAAAGTATTGCTGCGAAACTATTTTTTCATTTCCAAAAATATGTATACATATACTCGTGTTTGTTGCAAATGGTATGTAAAAAGTGTTAACAGTTTTATTATTGATTGTAGGGAAATACTTATACAAATAAACATGTTTTTATCAGTTATTAATGAACTTAGTGTCGAGATTAAATATGATTTTATTTACAAAAAAATTAATACATACAACAAAAAGTTCACATATGTATTTTTAAACAAAATCTTAAAATGAATTGTTGTTGTTTAAATAGAATACAAACACGTATAAAACCTATTTTCATGTACAGACAGACAGTGCTGGACACATGGTTAGCACACTTGATATCTGTTGCCAATTAAAGCAAATATTTGCTGTTGTTCGTTATTTTTTAATACCTTTTATCTCTGAAAGGTGTTACATGTCATCTTAGGATCACGCCACTTCACATCTTGTTTTATTAATTATGTATACCCTTCACCTTCATGAGAAGTGTATATATAAGATTGTCATTCCGTTTGTAATTTCCACAATATAATTTTCCGACCTTATAAAGTATATATATTCTGGATCCTTATAGATAGCGGAGTCTATTAAGCCCTGTCTGTCTGTCTGTCTGTCTGTCTGGATGTTGAAATCAATTTTCTGAAGTCCCCAGATATCTTCGGGATCCAAATCTTCAAAAATTCTGTCAGACATGCTTTCGAGAAGTTTGCTATTTAAAATCAGCAAAATCCGTCCATAAATAACGGAGATATGAGCAAAAATCCAAGACAACCTCTGAAAATTTCATCAAAAAAACTAAGTGTATTAATATTGTTACGAATAATTTTATCAACAGATGGCGTTGATCAAACAAAGTGTATTAATATTGTTACGAACAAATTCATCAACAGATGGCGTGTTTATAGACATAATTATGCATCCAAAACAAAGGTGAAGGGTATATAAGATTCGGCATAGCCGAATATAGCACTCTTACTTGTTTTTTTTTAATTTGTTGCATTTTGGTGTTTTTCCCTCCAGAATACAATTATCAAAAAAAAACTCTGGACAGTAATTTAGCACTAAATACAAATTTTATTCTTACAAGATAAACAAAACAAAAAACTTAATTTAAATCCTAATATAACAGCTGCACATCTTCCGTGCTGTCTCTCCACCAGAGCCATACAGCGCTCTTTTGCAATTGCGTACCAAGCATTTTGGATTTCATTCCACCAATTATTCTTATTATCTTACTGCCCTTATATGTTGCTCCACATCATTCCATAGATTCTAATTTAGATTGATATTCGGAGATTGGGCTGACCATTTCAACACAACAATATAATTCTGCTCCAAGCAACTGCTCATGGTGCGTGAGGTGCGTTTTGGATCGTTGTTGTACATAAAAAGTGTAGGTAAATTTTATTCATGACTATCAATAAGTTTTCAACGCGTAAAGAAAGTTCAGTAAAGTCCTAATGATTGGTAGGAATCCTGGACATAGTAAAATCAAAAAGCTGAATAAAACAATGGGATGAACTCAAAGACAAAAAGCTAAGGAAGATTTTTGAGGACTCAAAATTAAATTTTCCTAACTTTTAATCTTGTGTAGACTTCAGATTTTACACAGATATTGGGCAGAAAAGAATTTTGAAACATCATTTATGTTTTTTTAGATTCATCCTGTGGGCAATATTATGTTACACTGGGCTTAAATTTTTACACTAAATATTATCTTCTTATGAATTTACTTTAATTACTAGGAAGGCACAGTACTTCCTCAGGCAAATTTTGAATTAGCTAAACACCAAGAACTGTACATAATAGTATATAACAATACCAACTAGTTTTAGGGCATTGTACGATAATCATAAAGTAATAAACCAATATTAAATTTTGGAACCACATATCTGTAAGTAATAACGAATAATAACTGCCCAAAATATAAGTGAAATTATTTTTAACATTTTTTCATCGGTCCATATTTCTTTAAAAATAATGCCGGTGCGAACGTAACCGTCAATGGCGACCATTATCGTGCTATGATAACCGAATATTTGATGCCTGAAATTGAAGCTCGTGATTTCAGCGACATTTGTTTTCAGCAAGACGGCGCCACTTCCCACACATCGCATCAATCATCGAATTAATTGAAAGAACACTTCGGTGAGCTCATAATTTCACGTTTTGGGCCGGTCGATTGGCCACCAAGATCGTGTGATATCACACCGTTAGACTTTTTCCTGTGGGGATATGTAAAGTCTAAAGTTTATGCGGACAAACCCACTTTGATTCAGGCCTTGGAGGAAAACATCACGCGTGTCATTCGCTAATTACCAATCTAAATGCTTGAACAAATCATCGAAAATTGGAATCAATTGGAAAGACCATCTGCGACGTAGCAATGGCCAACATTTGATAGACATAATCTTCAAAAAATAAATGCCAACGAATATTCTTTCAAATGATAATAAACATTCCCCATTAAATTGTAACTTTCTGTGTTTTTTTCTTTAAAAAAGTAGGGAACCTCGAAATGGATCACGCTTTATAAAAGATACTAGTTAAACCCGGTGTGTTTCGCTACCCACCCTCGTTATAAGATAAAATAACAGGTATTTATATATTTACAAACATTTAACAAACATTTAGGATATACAATATTTTTAGTTTGCCCATCAGGAGCATACACATATACACGGGATATTAACCTTGAGCTTTGTTAACAATCATCGCAAACGCTAACCGAACAGGAAAATTTTGTTTAAAATCGAATGGTAAATCTGTTGGTAGCATTGGAATGCGTAGCAAAAGTATATCTGTACCTTTATATTTTCCTGTTATAATGGTCACTTTTATTAAATTATATCTCAGTTTTTTACAGCAAGTCGAGTGCCATTGCACTACAATTTTAAGAACTCAACAGGATAATTGACGGCTTAACGGGTTGCTTGATTGATTTGACGCATTTCAAAGTGGTATCCATCTTCCCCATATGGAAAAATAATAGGATACTGAAGCGCGTCATATGAGCGATGCATTTCTGTGGGCGCTTCCATGCCCCTTTGTCCACTTACATAGTCAAGAATTTATTATTTCGTAAGAATATCCTATTGTGAAAATTTAATGCCAATCGGTCCAGTAGTTAAGACTATATTACGATTTTTAATTTTCCTAAAAAGGGGCGTGGTCCCCACTTTTCTCCTTGTACGTATTCCTAATTACACCAATAACATATGTACCACATAGCATTGACGTAGGTCAAAAAATGCCCAAAATATGGCGATTTAAATTTTTGGGTTACATGGGCGGTGGCACCCCCGTTTACAATCCAAACTTCATATAGCCTATTATTCCTTCCAGAGTCACAGTAACATGCTGTGAAAATTTCAGGCAGATCGGTCAAAGGTTTTGGTCTCCTATTAAGCACAAACATACAGACACACATCCATTTATATATATATATAGATTAAAGGGTAAAAGGGAGCGAAAAAGGGGGATTTGGTAATAAAAAAAATGTATGACTACCTTATCTGTAGATAAAAAGTACATAAAACTTTAGGTAAATACATATTACAAAAAAAGTATTTTGTATAGCAAACATTGTTAGTGGTATAAGTATCTGAATTAAAAAAGGGGGCGGTGAAGTGGGCGTGGTTCATAGTTATATAGCGACGTTAATAGTATTAAGAGCAATATACTACCAAATAAAAAAATACGTTGGATTTGTATAGAGAACAAAAAGTTTAAAATTTTAAAACAAAATTTGGCGTGAAAAGGGGCGTGAAAGGGAGCGTGGCGTAAGAAATGTTTATTTCTTCTTCGTCTGGAGTATATAATGTGTCTACAATTTGAAGTAAATCTGTTAAAAACTATATGGGAGCAATTACATAATTTTAAAAAAGTGGGCGTGGTCAAAAGAAGTACCCTATTAATCATACCAGAATCCTAGTTAAATGGTGTGAAAATTTCAAAAATATCGGTCCAGAAGTTTGGCCCCTATAAGGTACACACAAACAAATAAACTCACATTCAATTTTATATACATACATACATATATAGATGCTCTTAAAAATAGTTTGTTTTAGTTTGAAGTTATGCAACAAAGATATGTAGTTATGAGTAAAACATGCAAAAAATATCCTACACAAAATTCTTAAATTTGTAATTTTTCATAAGAAATTGTTCGATTTTTCGAATAGATATCACACACTTCACACTTCTGATCATGGTGTAACTATACAAGGTGAGTGCAGTAGCACAGCTGACTGACTTTCAGGCATGTCACAGAATTCGATCGGAATGGTTTAATTCCGTATTCCCAAATCGATCGTTTTTTTAATTGTTGCTGTTTTAAATGAACAAAGACATCAAACCTCAGTTGAAAAGCTACGAAGAAGAAATTTAAGGGATGCATCTGAAAACGACAAAAGTTTTCTTGTTGCTGACACCAACTTTGAAATTTTTAACATTTTATTTAATTATCAATGAGATAAGTAAAACAACAATGAAATAATAAAATTAATTGTTTAATTTTCATTATAAATTAGTAGTATGAGTTTTTTTTTTCAGTATAAAATAATAAAAAATAACAATTCCACTAAAGTGGTTTTATTCCGAAAAACAAAATCGTTTTTCGTTTTCTAAACTCAATTTACGGAATCAAAACCACTTTCGATCGGAATTGAGTTCTGTGACATGGCTGTTTGTTTACAATTTACTTTTGTCAAAAGTAATAATTGTATTGTATTTGTTGCCGATTTGCACTCACCTTGTGTAGTTCCACCATGCTTCTGATGTTTTTTAAAAGTAGTGGAAACAATTTTGTTTTTTAATTAATTTCACGGGTTAAAAACCGTTATGGTTGGTATCGAAGGAATGAACGACCCAGTTAATACGATCCATCAAAACAAAAATATAGATTTTTATAATACAAAAATTCTTAGCAATTAGCGACTACCTTTTAAAATTATAATGGATAAAAACATTGACGGCATTAAGCAATGTTGATATTTTTAATAATATACTATATACATATATATTCATCATGTATAACTAACTGCCTTTAGGTTATACGTGCTCAATTGGATTCTGGTCTGGGGACAGCGGAGGATGATCTAAAGTTTTTGGACAATGATTGAGCAACCACTCTTCCATAATTTTGGAGGTATGCTTAGAATCATTGTCATTGAAAAATCCATTTCTGCGATAGTTCTTATTTCTCTGCACTAGGGGCTGCATAGTTTTTTTTAAAGTTGAAATAATCTTCCTTTTTCATGATCCAGCATGCAAGCCCGGCGGCTCAGTAATGGTGTGACTCCAAATATCTCAAATTTACTTTCTTCGGTGAAAAGAATATTATTTCAAAAAATTTTAGACTCGTTTATAATTTTTTTTTTTTGCGAAATTCAAATGCTTGGTTTGGTTGTTCTTTTATATTAAAGGCTTTTTACGTGGCACTCTACTACGTACGTCATTTTGATGCAAAGAACTTCCAATCGCTTCCAGAAGTTTTCGTAACATTTTCATTGTTGTAAAAAATACTGGATGGTGTTTGCTCTTACTTCTCTTATAATAGCTTTTACTTTTTTTGTAAGACGCTTTGATCGTTCTGCACCAGTAAATTTTCTACGGTATTGTGTTTGGTATACTTGTCTATAATTGTTTTATTGTACAGTGATGCTTTTCAACAACTTTATCTATTTTACAAAGGGATATACCTATGATTTCCGAGTCTCAATTGATATTTTCACTTGTCAATTTTGCACTACTTAACATCACAACTTAATCTCTTTTAGTGATAAGTTGTGAAACTTGCAATTATTATGAACGTCACTTTACCGTTTTACTTTTAAAAGAAAAAAATTGCCACTACTTTCGGAATGACAGGATTTTTTGCATAAGGATGATGCCATTGTTTAATTTATTTTTTATCATAAAAATTGGTCTATTTTAATAATAAATCATTTAAATTTGTATACGATTTTGTTTTTTTTTCTGAATTCGATTCTATTTAAATAATTTAATAAAAATGTTTTTCTTTTAATAATATATGTCGTTGACTTTATTTTGACGTTCACAGTATTTACATGGACCTTTTCAAATCTAAACGTTCATGTATGTATGTGCACAAGTATAATGTCACGAAAACCCCCCTAGTTTTGCTATTAATTTAGGTTAATCTATGTTTTAAAATCCCCCTTTAATATTCACGGTATATTATAAAGAAAAATAAATGTAAGAAGGAAACCTTTTCATTCACATACATTTATATGAATATGTATGACTTGAATCGATGTCATGGATACATTTTCTTAAAATAAACATAAACAAACATAAACAAATATATAACAAAGAATTGCAAAACTACCCTCTGAATATACATACATATTTTGTATGGCAAACTTGCATGTTACATGCAAGTTTTGTTTAAAGCACTTTACCATACTAGTTGATAAATTAGCACAAAACGGTAGGTACAATAACTAAGTACGAGGTTAATACCAAAAGTCATTTAATGGGCTTAATTTGAAGCCTCAAATTATTTTGTTTCCCGAAAGGCTGCTATTCTTTTTGTAAAAATTCATAAAATAACTTGTTTTTAGCATATGTACTTGGGTCCATTTCAAAAAAAAAAAAAACGTACACGAGTTTTTTTTTTTTTTTGCTTATTTTTAAAGTTTTTTTCAATTCGCCTGTAAGAGTGGCCAATTTATGTAGAAATTGATGAAGAATCCGGTTTTACTTTTAGGCTCTCAAAAAATCAATATTTTTGGATTTTTTTTAGGTTTTCTATGATTTCTATCTTGAGCGTCACACACCAAATATGTATAAAAAATCGCTAAAAATGCTAAAATATTTGAAATTCAAGCTTGCTACGATGTTCTTTTGTTTCTCAAAATTGACTCTTGCGAAAATCACCTTTTTGATTATAAACAAAAAATCATGATTTACCTTGATTTTCTCATTTTTTTTAAATGACTAGTTATTTTATAATTTTAAGATGAAAATATGTAAATTTTTGTTAAAAAAGTCTTGAACTTAGAGGTTACTTGCAAATAGGCTTGTATTTAAAAAAATGCAATTATAAGCGTGTGACGCTCAAGATATTTTGTGACGATCAAGAGATTTTGTTGCACGTAAACAAGAAATAATACCAAATCTAAAGGTATACGAAAAAAAGTTTATTCTTTTACAAAAAGTAAATAAAAAAAAAACAAAAATTTTCATACAAAACGAAACATGTACATATTCTTTAATGTCTTTAACAAAAATTGAAAAAAGAAAGTAATTCTTGAAGAAACTTATACACATATGTAAATATTTGACACAAAACAATAACTTTACTTAATTTATAAATTTTCATTCGAATTCTTATTTAGAATCTGTATAAACTTCTTGAAATGACAAGCGGCTTTGTTTTTTTTTCATTCTCATTCATTTTTACCACTTTCGAATTAAGTTTGTGGCAAAATCAGTCAGTAACAATAAAAACTAAACTCAAATATACCACGATTATACCTTTCTTTATACTTTCTTTTATATTCATCATTATACGCTTTATTTTCTAGCGATATCTCCGTGCTCTTTCAGTCGCTGTTAATTTTGTTGTTTTACTCTTGAAAATTAAAAAATAAAATCAAAATTAAGCAATATATTTCAAAAGTGATGCTCATGAAATGTTTGCCTATTTTTTTTTTCGTTGGCAATTTATTTCTCAAATTCACAAATTATAAAAAAAATGAGTTGAAACCATGTAAACAGTGATTGTCAAATTCAATTTTTTACATTTAATATATTCACTTTTAAAAAAAATAGCGTAACGCTCATGCAATTTTATCGCGCCCTTACCATGATGTTCACAAAAACTACGCAAATGCAAGCTTTTTTTAATAGATTTTAAAGCTTGTACATTTCTTACGTTATTTACTTTATTTAAATGCAAATTGAAAACTAGTAATATTAATTGATTTATAAAAAAGTGACGCTCAATGCAAATTGGGGAGACAACCTTTCTTTGCAACGCCAAATTCGCACTAATTAAGTTTTGACGACTATAACAAATCAAAACACAAGAAAGAAACGCAATAATTCAAAAACTGTTATTAAATGTTGCATATTTACTCTTTTCTTGATTTAATTTTATTTTGTTTACTAAAAATTCTAACGGGGGACACATGCTTTTGTATGGAAGCAGTTAGAGGGAGAAACAAAACACCATTCTGAATAAACAAAAAAAAAACAAACATACAAATTTGAGAATTACGTTTTTTTGTTACATATTTCTGGCTGATCACTCTCACATTTTTTTTTTGTTTTTTTATCTATATTAGTAGTGTAAAGTGCGGGGTCACAAAAATTGCGTTTTTTTTTAATTGACCCATTTTCATTTAATTTTACCAAAATTCGATTAAACATGTTGTAAAAATCTTTAACATTTCTACAATTTTCTATTAATCTTCAAATGTGATTTATCAACTAAGAGATCTAATGTTCAACATTTAGGTATATATTTTTTATTTAATAACTTATATTTAGCCTCTCGTATATATTTGTGTTGTTGAAAATGTGTACATATTTTAAACATTGTTAAGTTATTGCGGAAAATGTGAATCAAGGGAGAAATAAATTCATATAATATGTATAATAAAGAGACGTGGGTGAATAACTAAATAAATAATTAAGACTAATTAAGGAGTTTATCAATAAATTTACAAATAACAATAAATTTTTTTTATTTATTCGTAAAAACAAATAAAAAATACTTATAACTACGAAATCTACATTAAGGAAAAAGAGGTAGAAGTCGATAATTAAGACAAATCAATCGACAATGATTTTAAAATACGTAAACTACATTTGTTTTACAAAACTTTTCAATTAACTTGTTACTTGTAGGAAATGTGTCTGTAATTTTCTAACAAAAGTAAAAGTTTTCTTTCACTAGTAAAGAAATTTTAAAATATTTTTTAGATTTTTCTGAGTTTAAGGATAAAGATATATAAAAAATTATATAAAAAAAGGTCAATTTAGCCATGCTTGTGGTAAAAAAAAGAACATTAATACTTAATTAGTATATCAAATTGTTTACATATTAGATACCTATTTAGTATTCATAACTTAAGTCGGTTTTAGTGACACCTTTTCCAATTACTTTCAACATTTTATCACTAGTAGTTTTAAATTCTGATTAAAATAAAAAAGAATTTGTTCGGCCTATTTTCGAGTATGCGGGTTTCCAAATTTAAAATATATATTTTTTTAAACAATTTAAAGATCTGTCGAACAATACTTACATATATGGACCATCATAGGTCAATTTCGGAAAATTATTTTTTGATCCGATATTTTTTTTTAAAAATCCGGGAAAAAGGTATATATATGATTAAGTATATAAATTACAAAATTAAAAAGTCAAAATATTAAGCTTTAATTTAATGTATAATATGTATGACCGTGTAGGTAATAAGTATATATCCGAAGATATTAAAGAAAGATTATGACATTTCACCATAAAAAATACAAGAAATATTTACTATGCGAAGCCGGAATTCAGTGAACAATACAGAAAATCTGTACATGCGAATCCGGAATTCTGTATACCATGGAGAAAAAAATTCTTTTGCCCGGCCGTAAGCCACCAGTACAGAAAACCTTTATTATGCGAAGCCAGTATTTTGTGTAAAGAAACCGGTGTTCTGCATACCTGGGCAACAATATATTTTTGAAGGTATACGCAAATATACAAATGCTCATGTCTAATAAGGATTTTTTTTCATCATCAGGAGACTCCGAAGATTCAGACACATATATACTTATGTATATATTCTAAACCCTGAAAATTATAATTTAAGAAATTATTTTTTTTTTACATATTTTTCAGATCTTATAAATCTGCGATGATAGATACCTACCTTAAAGCTTAATGTATTAATAAACTAAAATAACATAGATATTAAAAAATTCAAATAAAATAATATAGTTCTCGGATTGAACCCATAGTCTGTCCATATTGTAAAATCATGATATACATATGTATTGTATATCGTTGGAAAGGTATTTTTAATATCTTTAATGTGATGCTTTATAAATTATCAGACACTCAGTTGTTCCTCTGGAAAATAGGCGTGGAGAACAAAAAAAATTACATTGCTTTTATCACTTCTAAAAGCCCTATTTCATGATTTTTGTTTTTGAACGATGTCACTAAAACCGACTTGTTCCAAAATATGTTAACATAACAATTTTGGAATCATTAAAAAATAATGTGCTTAAAAAAATACATAAAATAATTTCCAAAAAAAGGTTAAACTTACCTTGATATGTCTGTTTGAATCTTTTTTTGTCAAGTGTAAAGTAAATCATTCTATGACATCCTAGTCAATTAGATTTGAGGTTGTCAATTTGTATATTTTAGGTTTTGTTTATTTTTCTTTTCCTTCAGTACGTGGAGGATAGTCGGCAGTGACAGAATTTTGTTAATTCAATCAATTTTGTTAAACAGCAAATGACAATATTTGCTGAGTAAATAAAAAAAGAACAAGTTGCACTTTAGATTAAGAACAGAAAATATGACAACCGGATGATTTTATAATGCGGGTTAAGAAGTATACCGATTGTAAATAAAATCTCGATTAACATACTACATGCACAAATAAAAATCCACACACACACACACGTATACTTATGAGATAAAACAACAACAACGGTAACTAAAATACAGTTCAACGAACATCGACACTTTCAATGTAATGTTTTTTTTTGTATTTTTTCTTGTGTCTACTATAAATAATGCATGCATTGCACACTAAGATTTTTCTTTTTTTTTCAAAAAAGAACGAACTAATAAATCTATTATATGTTGAAATATATGGCAGAAAAGGGTATCAAGGATATTTATTTTTAAATTTATTTTTTCTCTTGTTTAAACTACGGACTAAAAATATCATTAAACTAAATAAGGGGACGCATTCGTGACGATGAGTAATCATTCATTGCTTGTAATATTTTTCTATTTTATTTTCGTACATAATATTTTCCAATTGTATACCTACTTCCCGATAAGTATTATTTAATATGTATGCATATTTTTGGGTTTTTTCGGTAATCACTGACAAAATTTGTTTGTACTTTTTATATTTTTAGTTGAACAACAACCCACCTTTTTTTCTTCTTAATAAAAAACACACAATCTCACATTAAAGAACCCAAGTTACTCGAAATATGAAATTAATTTGTTTTAAAATGATATTGTATACAATTAAGTATTATTGTTGCAATAAAAAGAAAATGCAATTCGTAGAGAAAAATCAAACACAACTAAATTAAATAAAGTCCACTTAAAAATATATATATTTTTTAATTAAACAATAAGAACTACTTGACGTTTATCGCCGCTCATGAATTTTATCGAACTAAACAAAAGAAATGGCAGTATTGGCAACATAGCGCTTTTCAATATTCAAAAGGCCGCATTTTGTTAATCAGCGCTTTATTAATAAAAATAAAAACACGCGTTTCACTTAGGATACTTTTTTAAAAAATTTCGTCGAAATTGCAAACTTTTAACAAATATTAATGCAGAGTGTTCAAACCCAGAGCTAATGCACACCTGGGTGAGATTAAAAGTATTTTAATTAATAATTTAGACTACAATACTGTCAAGTTAATAAACACTCGAAACTGTAATGAGATAAATCGGAAGCAATCATAAATAAAATTCGTATGCTTCCTAGCTTTTAATCGATATCGAATCAAATGTATATACCACAGATATAACGTATGTACATACCATAAAAATACGAATAAGGATGAACGTTTTTTTGAAGGTAAGCGCGTTTTGTTTTTAAATAGTTGGCATCACTTAAAAATTGACTAGATGAAAATGCGTAGAAAGTGATGCCAGACGAAGTAGAAAAGTTTCGTTAACATTTTTATTTGCAGTTACCATATGTATATTTCTTTACAATGTTTGTTCCCCAATAGATTTTTGTTTTTATGTATACATACATACATAAATATGTACTTTAGAGTAAAAAAGATAATTTTTATTAACAACTAGTACCACCTTTAAAACATACGAATATCTGTACGCCTTTCTAAAATTTCAATACAAGTTTTTGGTTTAAAATTCACAATACCAACTTCCTTTAGGGCCTTCATTTTATCCTCCAGAGAATTGTTGGCACTCAGTAGGTTTTCATGTAGTAATAAGGCAGTACCACGAGCCGAGTTTAATAGTTTATTGGCATCATGGATTCTAAAATAAAAAAGGAAATCATTAAAATATAAAAGTATAATCTTAAAAATTAAAACAGCATACTTTTTGAACAATAAATCTGGGCGTCGGCAATATTGCCCAAACAAAGCAAATAAGTTACGTGTCATGTCATAATTAAATTGCGCTGCTCCTGCCGGTGAGAATTTCGTATTCATGATCATACTATCCAACATGTAATCATCAATTTGTTGGGCTATAAGCCTTAAGGTTAAATTGAATAGATTAGCCGAAAGTTCCCGTTCCAAATTATGCAGAATGGTGACCATAACCTGAAACATTTCACCAGCACTGGGGGAGAGTATTAAGGGCTCTTTAGAGTTCTGTTCGGGCATTGAAGGCCAACAGTTGTGTCTATAAGGCATAGATTTAGCTTTAATTTCATTTACAGCTTTGGTGGCTAGATTCTTTAAAAGTTTTTTTGTCCAGTGCTCTAATTCCTCAACTGGATGTTCGAAAACGGAATTGATTTCATCGGCATTAGAACCCACTAAAGCGGCATGTAAATGTAAATAATGAACATTTTCTCCCCATTCACTGAGTACCATTTTGATGTAATTAATCGCATTTAGTATGGTTATACTTTCCACTGATCCACTGCTGTGCAATTGCACTAGTCTACGACGAAAATTATCTATCAACTCCATTTGTAGAGTAAGGAATTGTAATTGATGTCCTGGCTGTATGAGAGAATAATATCGATCTTTTATAGCCTCTAAAAGACGTATAAACTGATCAGCACACTTAGGAATTTTTAATTCATCATCGTATATGTTTGGATCTATTAATTGCCAGGGATTTACAGCCTGCAATATCATATCCATCTTTTCAGAACAAACTAAAATTGAAATTTAATTAATTTCAAACACACAATTTTATTCTATAAGGAAACTTACAGCGCTCTTCTAAGGAAATCCATTTTAACAAATAAACTGGTTGGGTAACAACACATATAGCACTGGCAAAACTAGCTGGATAGCCAAAATTTTCTCTTAACTCAGCCTCAAAAGCCAGCGTTTCATCTAGTAAATGGGCAAAGAGATTCTCATCACGGCTTATTTCTTCAATATCCGAAGCCAATTTTTCAATGGTTAATTGAACCAAACCACGCATAAACTCGAGCTAGAAACAAGATTATTACAAAAAATAATTTTATTATGTATTTACCTATGTACAATATTAATAAATTACCCTTATATTATAATCAAGTTTGCCGGCTTTAACGGCTGATGGTTGAAATGTTTTGCCCACAAACAAATGAGTTTCTTTTCCCCAGTTTAGAATTTGAGTATAAAACCATTCGGGTTTATCAAAGCGATTAGTTTGCTTAACGCCCGTAAAGTGGTACATAAATCTATAAGGAAATTACGTATTTATTAAAAATATAGGCTGTTTTCATAAACGCAGTATGCAATGCAACATTTCATTGCATAAAGTTCATAATAGCATTTAGAATATAATTTAAAAACGTTTAGAGAATCTTAAAACAAAAATTTTTAAATTATATTTCTAAAAGCTTTTATGAATATTACATATACATATGTATATTTTAAGTACTAAAGAAATATTTAAAAATACCTTTGTCTGTAGGGCGCCAGCAAATATTTGGTAACCGTCGACAAGGGCTGACATATTATACTGGATGTAATCATTTCTAAAGGTTCCGTTTCTTCTGCTGGCGATTTTAACTAAAAGTGTTTGAGATGCTTTTAAATTAGACAAAAATAAAGTTTTGTTTAACATACCAAAAATAAATACTCTGCTAATAACTGCGCTTTATTAGTGTTATCCATAGAAGGTTTGTAATTTAAGGGATCTTGTTCTTTTTGTCCCCATTTCATATTTTTTAAAATGGTTTCAAATTCTCTAAAATTATACCTATGTAGTTTTTTTGAATCATGAAATGTAAATAAAAACTTACTTTGTGAAACGCTCTTTTAATAGACCATGGCAATGTATTGCTGTGCGTATGGCAAATGATTTTAGAAACGGTGCCTCTACACTATTTAAACGTCCTATAACACTATGTTCATAGTCACTTTCTTCATATAGATTTAAATACAAATTTATTAATTTAGCTTCATCTTTGCCATTAATAGCGTGGGTTAAGGAATGACTGAAATTTTTAAATTGCTTTGGTTACAGTCAGTTCTAATAATATATAATTCCAATTGTAAAATGTTATGGTTTGCACAGCCAGCACTATTATTTACTTATGTATATGACTTAATGTCTGAAATAGTTACCTTATTTCCTGTATATCTTGAACTATACGTAGATACTGAACTAATTGTTGTAGCTTACGTATTTGTTTTAAATCTGGTTTAACGCCGTTAAATGCATTGTTTGACTCATTAATACGGGTCGCCAATTTCTTACCAAACTGTTGTAGTTTCGTCATTTGGAAATCAATACTTTCACAGGCCTGCTCTTTCGTCTCAGAGGCCGATTTAAAACTAGACACATTCTTTACATCCTCATAGTTTAGCTAATGGGTAAAATTATTTATTATCGTGAAATGTCGTGTTGTGTTTTTATTATTACCTTATTTTTAAGTTTTTCCAAGCGGCTCTTGTAATCATCTACCAAAACTGAGGCTCTGTGCAACTTCTTAAAGTCAGTCCCAATTTCCCGATTAACTCTAGCCAAAATACGTTCTTCTACATTGACTTTTGTTTGCATTTTGAACTTTAAAAGCTTCCAAGCACTTAGTTACTAAATAATAAAAACAATATATCCAACACGACAACAAAAAATTTACACGAAAACAAAAATATTTTTTGACGGTAGCTGACTTGATGTTGTCATAGCAAAGACCAGAAAGTACAAAGCTGAAACTCAAAAAAATTAAATCGCATACATTATTGATGTATTGTAGTTGTTTTACATAGTTTTTTTTACTAACCATTCATATATTTTTCATTCGTTGAAATTTAATTTTGGCTTTTGACTATTTAGTTTCTCATCTAGTTGTAGTCTATAGATGTTGACATTAGAGTACAGCTGATTAAGCGATGATGCCAACTTGTCAAACTCCACAGGGGAAACAGAAAATAAACTTTTACTACTTTTACAATTTTCTTGGGTATTTCTACTTTTGTATGACAATGTATCAAGAAAATCATAAATTATTTTGCTTTGCTCAAAGCCATATTACAAAAAATTTCAATTATATAAATGTGTACGAGTCATCCGATTGCAGTTTCTATACTTATCAAATCATCTGGCAACATTAGCATAATTATAGACAGAGTTGTTCTATTTTATTGTCAAATTTGAATTTTCAATTTGTCGTAGGAGCATTTTTCACAGCATCTATTTAGTAATTAAAGGATATTTCTTATTTTAACAAGTTATAAAATTCCACTTATAAAATCATCAAGGGGTTAGTTATTAAAATGCATACACCCATAAAAAGACAGTGTAATAATGTTGTTAATGAAATGGCTTCCCCTAGAACGCCAGAGACCCCGCTGAGTTTTAGCCGCGAGTTGCGTCAGGTGTTGCAGGAGCGTAATCTACTGACTGCCAAAACACGGAATAAGGGTATGTAGTAGAAAAATTAAATCTTAACTTTTGTTTAAAAGCCTTATAAATCCCTAGTATGTTCTATGTTGGCCGGAGGTTCTGGAAATTCACCAATTTCCAACTCTCCCAATACCGATATGGATAAGAGGCGAAATTTTCGTCTTCAAGCCGTACATGAAATTGTAACATCCGAAAAAGCTTATTTACAACAGCTAGAAATTTTAATGCAATATTTTGTAAAGCCTCTAAAGGAACAGCACATCATAGAGGATGCCAGTCATACAACACTCTTTGGCCAAATCGAAATGATACACAATTTAAATGGTGAATTTCTAAGAGAACTGGAGTCGGACATGGATAATGTGGCCCAGGCTTTTCTAAAAATGGCTCCATTCTTTAAAATTTATTCAGTGTATGCCTTCGAATATCGCAATGCTTTGTTGGTGTTGCAGGATTTGACCTCGAAAAATGCTGCATTTCGTAAATACTTGGAATTAAATGAATCTCGTCCGGAGGTACAACGTAAACTAAATTCCTTAATGATAGTGCCCATACAAAGAGTGCCACGTTATAAACTACTGCTGGAACAGGTCTTACTCTACACGAGTCCAGCAGATGCCGACTTTAAGTTGCTCAAAGAATCTGTGAAACAAATTGAAAGTACTGTATCGCACATAAATTCCTGCGTAGAAGATCAAGAGGTTATACAACTTGTAATTAATTTACAAAATTCTTTAGTAAATCGTTCGCCCAATATTGTCAAGCCTTCACGTAAGGTTATCCAGGAGGGTGTTTTGCATAAGGTCACCCGCAATGGCAGTGAAATAAAACGCTATTGCGTGCTTATGTCCGATATTTTTATGTATTGTAAGATTATTAAAGATCGTACACCTAATACAATTGTGGAAAATTCTTTGGAATGTTGCTGTATATTCCCCTTGAAGAAATGTAAAGTCTATGAATTGCTGCCAGGCAATTTTAAAATTACCTGCCAAAGTGATGGTATTATTTTCGCTTCACAAGATTTGCAGGTTTGCCGAGCCTGGGTAGGTTTCATACGTGATGCTATTGATTTGCATATTCAATGCCGCAAAACACTGAGAAAAGACAGTAGCAAACGTACACCACTGCGGAAAAAGGAAAGCATTAAACATTTTGGTGCAGACTATATATTAAGTCCCAAAGCAAAGAAATCGGTAAGTAGAAAAGGTCGTGATAAATTAAATTAAAAGTTTTGGTGTTCTATAAAGAGTTTTGCTTTCGAGTTTTAATGTACAAAATCGTACAATTTGCAGAACATCAATTTGAAAATCTCATATTTTATAAATATCTCTACACAGAGAATGTGGGACATAATTTGTTCATATTCCTTTTAATTATATTATATACATATATGTATATTATAATATAATGTTTTATTTAGCAAATACTAGTGAAATTATAGGTATACCAAATTAAATTTTAAAAATCTTTCCCTTGCACATTTTCTTTTCAATTTCATTTAAATGTAAAAATACTCAAAATCAGTAAAAACAAATTAAACATGTTATTATACTTTTATTTAGGAATATGATACTATTTTTCGTAATAAAAATCGTGCTACAGACTCTGAAGACGAAACCGAATTCGATTCCTCGTTTGTAGCCAAATCATGTTTTGGTGGTGGTAGCAAACGTAAATTAACACCATTTGCCACCTCTAATATGGTAGAAAAAACCAATACCAACAAAAATTTCAAGATCAACAACAATAACAAGCCCCTAAAAAGAACAGCACCAATGCCGCCATCAACCAGCCAAAACGATGAGAATATTTTGCGTAATAAACAACAAGATTCAAATACGCCAGAAAAGCGTATTTCAAAATTATATAAATTCATATCGAATGACAAAATGCGCTCCACCACTAGGGGGATTTTAAAGAAAACTGCCCAAAATCAAGCACAACATAATCAAAATCCTAATACACAACCTCCAATCAGCATAACCGCAGACCACGATCCAACATATGGGTTTGCCAGCCGTTACTCTGATTCGAAATCATATTTTCGCACACAAAATGTTGACAACACAATACCGAGAGCGGTAAAACGTGATGATCTTTTGCAAGTTTATGCACCAGTTGAAGGAGATGGTGGTAACTTTCGTGATATTTTGTTTCCTCTACGAGCCAGCAATGGTAGCAATAAGAGCAGTCACAGTAGTAAAGCCACAGATGCCACTTCTACCAACTGGAATTTGCCAGCTTCTTTAAAGGATCATTTAAAAGATTTTAATATATCTACACCGCCACAAAAGAAACGTGTTAAATTTGATGACGGTTTAGATAATTTATATGAGCAGCCGCCGCCACCGTTTGAAACAGCAACAGTTGCAAATATTGATAATGTGCCAGGATCACGAAATACATTGCGTGAGAGAATTTATGATTTCTTTGCTAATTTATTTTGAATGATTTATTAATACCACAAGCATACATGCATATGTATTTAGGAGATTATTTTATATACCTATATTTTTTTTTAAAAACTTGCATTTTTTATTAATACATAATAAACGTTTTTTCCAATAACAATAAATAAACACTGCTTTTTATAAGCTTAATGCCTTAATTTTAGACATAAAACTCCCTATAGACGTTGCATTTAAATCATTACTCCAAACACCCTGATGTTTAAAATGAGAACCTATAATGGCTGCTTGTATATGGGGATAGTAGTCTACAACATTGTCTTTGGTGATTCCGGAACCAATCATTAATGGTACTTGCAATTTACCTTTTAAATCTAAAAGATCCTGTGGTTTAGCTGCCTCACCAGTGGAATTTCCTGAAAATAATGTTGTCAGAAAATTTTTATGTAAATATGTATGTAAATAACACCTG
The DNA here is from genome assembly GCA_950370525.1 of Bellardia bayeri. NCBI lineage: Eukaryota > Metazoa > Arthropoda > Insecta > Diptera > Calliphoridae > Bellardia > Bellardia bayeri. The sequence continues at coordinate 77,388,149 of OX493267.1, forward strand.
TTATTATTACACCATCCGTTAAAAAGAACTCGGCAGCCTTGGCGGTTTCTAACAAACTGACATCTTGTGTTATACTGTGAGCAGAATGTTTTTTCTTTAGATCAGTAAATACCAAAATATCGTTAGCATCAATTTGCTTGCGATATCTTAGTAAATCGCCAGCACAGGCCTTTGTATAGCCTTCATCTGCAACATGGTCAAATACAAAGCCTTCAGCTCTTATATATTGCAAATTACAGGCTTTTGCTACTGCTAAAGCTTGCTTATTGCCACAGGCTAAAATTTGTATGCCAATGGGCATGACACTTGTTGGTATAATATTTCTTACTTCCAGGGATATACGTGACATGCAGGACACAGCTTCGGGTCCCAGTATTTGCTCTTGCACGTAGGGTATGTCATGCATATTTTCGATTAAAACGGAGTCCTAAAATATACATTTGCTAAAATTCAATAAAAAGCTGTGATAAGTTTCAACATAATTGAAGCATTGTCTGTCTCTGAAAAAACCTCCAAAGGGTTGGTTTTATACTGGCAAATACGGAGTTTTTCTTAATAGCTCTTTTCACTTCACGTTACAATCTAAATTCAAAAATAAACTAAATGCTTTCTTACCAAATCATATTCCTTATAAATATTTGCTTCATATTTAGCTTTTTCTATAATTTCAGACCAATTTCCCTTATAAAGAGGTGTTCCTAAAATTACAATAATTTATGTATTTGTAATTATATTTTACCGAAAATGTACAATGACACCTACCCGGTAATGCTTCAACATGAATCATGCCAATAATATTACATGATGGTTTTTGAAAAACGCTTAAAAATCTTTGCATATTGTAGTTGGAAGTAAAAAAACTTGCTAAAAGTAAAATTACTTAGCAGCATATAGCTGCCAGATTTGGCGATTTATCGTCATTTTGACGTTTTTTTTTTTGTTTCAAAAACAACAAAGTGGCAATTTGACGATTTTTCTTTGAAAGTGACGATTCTTAATTATTAAAATTTTCTCAGTCATGTCGATTTATAATATTTTTTTTTATACCATAAAACCGTAAAACTAAAAAAGCACATTGCCTACTTTTAGGATGACAAATTTTCAATGACCTTGAAAGATTTCGAATAACGGTATATTTGTGGTGAATTTCTTATTTGTTAGCTAATTCAGCAACCACCCCGTAAAACTGAAAACTGCACATCCATTGCCTGCTTTTAGGATGACAATTTCAATGACCTTGAAAAATTTCGAATAACGGTATTTGTGGTGAATTTATAAAACTCACCACTATTTTTATACTCACCACAATTTTTATACTCACCACGATTTTTTCACCACCTTTTTTAAATTCACCACATGGCAGAAAAAATTCCTGTGCAGGGGTCGGTTGACTTCCTCCCTCAATTCCGTCAGTCCGACCGGCCTTTTTAAAATTTCTCCGTTTTCTTTTATTCGTCGTCCTTTTTGCATTCTTTGCGTGTGTTGGCTTTGGTTGATTTTGAAAAACAACCCTGGATGTTCTATTTATGCGAACTTTTTTAGAAAAAAGAATATGGGATTTTTTGTAGTTCTATTTTTTTTGACGTGCGAAAAGAAAAACAGTTGTTGGCATGCGGTTGAAAATAATATATTCTTCATGTCGATGCTAATTACGTATGAAAATCAACCACTGTAAACTTTTCTTTGGGATATTAATACTAGTAATTAATACATGTAGTTATAAAAAGAAGAAGCTGTAAATTGTAAACAATAATAAATGAATGTGGATTTTCCGGCAATTTGTGAAATTTTTTTTAAATTGTTTTAAAAATGTCTACTTTAAAATGTCCTGGTAAGTTTGTGCAAAAGTATTTTGGTGAAACTCTTGTTTATTGGAGCCACTGCAGAAGTAAACCAAATTTTTACCGCTGGTTATCAAGCTAGTTCGTTAGTTATTGTCATCAAAATTTTGGGGATCTTAGACTATAAAAATATCATGGATTAAGAAATATAATAACTACTTACATATCATCTTTGGTTTCGCTTGATTTGACTAAATCCCTTAATTCTGATTATGCCATCTTGGATAAGAAATTGATTAAACTTTTAATTTTTCTAGATCAGCCGTATGTTAGTTAATCCATTCATATCATCTGTTTATGTAGACCTTTTATATTTGCTGATGACGTTTTTTTATTGTTTAAAATAAGGACAATGCCGATGTCTTAGAATCTAATATTAATTGTAGCCTAATACTTTTTCTACAGTAGTTTTGTTCCAATTTTCTGTTGGTTAATTTCTCTAAAACTTAGGCTAATTGGTAATTCTGGTCCTATGTTGAATATCTTTATTGATGGTCAGAAAATTGCAATTGTTGATAAATTAAAATTTTTATGAGTACATATATTGAGATAATTGACTTAACGTTGAGTGTCATGTTAATAATTTATTTGCTAAAGTCTTTGGCATATTGCGCCAAATTTATTTAAACAACGTGTAGTTACGCTGACAGATAAGATATAAATTAGCTTATGCTCTCTTTTATGGGATTGAATTTACTTTTTTAGTAAATGTTATTGTGCGCAATGCTTATAAAGATGGGTGCATATTTCTGAATATGTCAGAACTTTTTTGGGATGTTGTTTTAGACACTTTGTTGATATTCGCAAATTAATGGTTTTATAGGGTTATTCGATCTGGCTTGCCTCATAATCTCTGCTTTGAGTTTTTCTTTTATCACTGGTTGGGGGCTATTTAGTGAAATGTATGTATGTACATGTATTATATACATATTTACTTTATAATTTATGTTATATTTTTTATTCAGAATATACCTGCCTATTTAAGTTTTTTTAATTTTTATATCATTTTGAAATAAATACATTTTTAAAAATAAGATATTAAAATTGTCAGAGAGTATAAGATAAAAATTCGATTAAGCTCTAAAAATGAAGAAAAGGGTGATCCAAAAAATTTTAGGTGAAATGACCTTCTGATGCTCTTGTATGAAATTGTTGAATATGAAATTTAAAACTAATAGGTACCTATAAATAGGTACTTCTTTTAAAAACTAACTTATGTTAAAAATTTCGATTTCGTCACAACATTTTATCTTATTATTTTGAAAATAAAGTACAAATGAGTTTAATTTACTTATTAGGATTATTGCCTTGAATATATGAATAATATTGATAAAATAAAGTCTTAACCAAGATATTCTAAGTTTGATGAAGAATTACATCTGAAATCAGACTTAGTGATAAAAAATATTCTTTGTAAATAAAAACAAATACAATATTGATAATTTTGATAGTTGACAGTTGTTATTAATATGATTTAAACCAAACCGATAACCTACAGGAGCTTGTCTATAAAGAAAAATTTATAAAATAATGCAAATTTTTGCGTGTTCGTGAATAGGAATTTAAGAGCTGATGACAAATAAGAATTACGCCACTATATTCAGCGTAAATCCATTTAACTCCGGTAAAAATATGTTTAAGTTCATTTATTAGTGACACCCTTAAACAATATTTATTTTAATCTCTTGTAATTTAAAGCCTATTAAAAACAAAATTTAATATTTTCAATATTTCTTAATTTAATTAAATTTTATTAACATTCTCTTCAGATGAAGTTTTGCACTTTCCCAACCACATGAGCATTGAGATTAACTATCGAAATGCACTATCATATTACAAATGTAAAAAATATGATGCCAAACTCATGAATCAGGGTTTTGTTTGGCATCAAATTATCGTGCAGCATCACGGTAAACTTATGGGTATAGAGGGTAAGTATGCCATACTGGAAGCTATATTTTCAGCTGTGGAAGGTGAAGAATTCTATCCGGTAGCTTATAGAGTAAGTCTATAGCAAACAAAATGCAACACCTAAAAAATATTTAATATTACACTTTTTTTCTAGCGTGGCAACAAAGAAGATCGTTTTTTGGTACGTCAATGCCAAACAGCAATGGATAAACTATTTGCCAGAAATCTATGTCTACATTTACCCAAAGGCATTGTTATCAACCTGAAAGTACAGTTAAATGTGGGCGAATTCAAGTATGGTCAAATTTCAGCAATTAGTCAGGTGACGAAGGCTTTAAATTGTTTGTATGATCGCATGGAACATCGTAATGGTGAAGATGGCATCTTAAATTTGTCACTATTTGCACAAAATCCCGATTTCTATGATGTTGTGGTCAATCTAAGCAATCGTGGTGTTTTGGAACGTGTGTGTGATTTAATTTACCGCAATGATGAACAATTTCGTACAATCAATGGTATTATTTTTAGTAGCAATGAAATTAATACCTTGGCTCCTTTAAAACTATTTAGTGGTGTACAATTTGCTTTACTGGATTTTAGGGATAACTTAGTGAGTATTGCCAATTCAAAAAAAGTTTACAGCGTTTTTTGAAGAAAATAAGGTCAATCTGTAATCACTTCTAATCTCGAACCAAAATCAAATCTTTCATAGAAAAGTAAAATCCTTTATAACCTGTTATATACAGCTGTTTTGAGAAAATAAAGTCAATCTGTGATCAGTTCTATTCTGGATCCAAAATCGATTTTTTCATAGAAAACTTAAATCCTTTATAACTTGTTAAATACTGCATTTTTTGATAAAATAAGGTCATCACTTTTATTCTGGATTCAAGATCGATGATATTTTTATTTGTTCACCTAAATTTGTCAATATGTATTTTGAATTTAAAATTTGCATTAAAAAATAAAATATTACGCGAAATTTATATTATATTAGGAATTATATAAATGCAAATTAAAGGAATTTTGGAAATATATTTTATGTGCGTACAAACGAGTGTTGAGCAATGTATTGTGAAGGGTATAAAATATTTGTTCAGCCGATTATGGCATTTTGACTTGTTAAAAATAAGTCTATTTCTTTTAGTTACGTTCACCAAGTCGTATATGTCGCGATTTGGAACACTTAAAAGCCGACGAGTTAATGCTACAGAACAATCCGCTAACAAAAGCTATAACATATCCCGAATGTTTAAGACCAATTTTGAAAAACTTTAAAAAAATTGTAAGTAAAGAAACATACTACTAAATATCTGCAAATAACAATTACATTTTAACTTCTAGGATGGCATACCCTCAGAAAATCTATCAAGTGATTATACACCATTAGATAATCTGATAGAAACTGAGTCTGAAGGCTATCGAATTGATTGGTCCAATAAGACGGATATAGACAAATTTGAAAGCAGTACAGATTGGCATGCTTTTATGGTAAGTTGAGATACTTACATATATTTTTTAATATATAAGCAATTTTATACTAAAACCTTTCTAAAGATTCCAGATGTAGACCATGAATTCTCCAAAGAAGAAATATTTGATTATTTTTTTCTCACCATTTCCAATACTTTAAGCGACATTTATCCCTGTTATTATAAAGTAATTATGAAATGTATTATCATTTTTATATATTCAATAAATTATGAAATATTATAGTTTACCTCTGGAGAGCATCAGTTTTTGGTGAGAAAATGTTTTTCTCAAATTAAATATTTGGTAGATACATGTAATTTGGAAATAAAAATACCTCGCCTTGAAGCGCCACCACCATCTACAGACAGCACTATCGATTTCTCACCCAAATTGCATATGGATAAAACGGTTGCATATTACTTAAAGATGAATATAAGTCCTTTTAAAATCGGACAATTGGAACCAATGGAATGTATTGAAAAAGCTCTTAACCGCCGTTTCAGTGCCATGGATCGTATGCTTGATTTAAATAATTTTCAAAATATAGAAGGTTTGTTTGTCTTAAAGTATTTAATACTTCTTTAGTTATAAAACCTAATATTTTTTATAGGTTTGGAAAATATTGTCATTAATCTTAGTTCACCTAAGATTTTAACCCGCATTCTAATGCAAGCCTCTCGCAAATTTCTCTCAACTTGTATTGAATTACGTTTGTCTCACAATAAAATATTAAGCGCCAATTTTTCTAAAGTCTTGTCCATGATGAGCAATTTGAAAGCCATTGACTTGGGTAATAACTGGATACATGATCTGCATGATATTAAAGATCTTGGTATATTGGGCATAAGGTCATTGAGATTAGATGGCAATCCTGTGTGTTCCAAATACAGTTTTGCTGGTGAATATATGAAATGCGTAAAGAAATATTTTCCAGAATTGCAAATATTGGTAATTATTATGTAGTGTTGTTATAAAACATTTTACCGAATTGGTTTATTATTTTCAGGACAATGTTGAAATTACTGCCAAAGGAAATTTAACTTCACAAAAGAATTTCTTGTGTGACATAGCTGGCTATGATTTTGTAAATGAATTTATAACACGCTATTTTCACACATACGAGCAAGATCGTGTTTATTTAAAAGGTAATTTTGATTTTAAAATAATAATTTTTACTTATTTATATACCCTTCACCTTCATGAGAAAGGTATATATAAGTTTGTCATTCCGTTTGTAATTTCCACAATATAATTTTCCGACCCTTTAAAGTATATACATATATTCTGGATCCTTATAGATAGCGGAGTCTATTAAGCCATGTACGTCTGTCTGTCTGTCTGGATGTTGAAATCAGTTTTCTGAAGTCCCCAGATATCTTCGGAATCCAAATCTTCAATAATTCTGTCAGACATGCTTTCGAGAAGTTTGCTATTTAAAATCAGCAAAAACGGTTTAGGCTCAATTATACATAAATGCCTATAAAATTGGAATATCAAGACAAAATTCAGCAAAAATAAGTTTTATGCAAAAATAAATCGCAAAACGAAATTTTTTTTAGTTCGGTCCATGTTTGACCATAGACCCCATATAAAGTCCACTTCCAAAATTCACCTAAATACGTATAAAACAGATAAAAATAATGTTAAACTGCTAAAATTTGACATGAATAATCTTTATAGGCAAATAAATTGTTGTACTAAATTTTATGGTGGTCGGCTCAGAATTGGTCATAGCTCCCATACAAGGACCACATCTGAAAAAGTCTATCTCTATATATATATTGCATAAATATCGGTACCTACTCAAAACTTTCCACAGATCTTTTACATATATACAAAAATCATCCCATAAAATTTTGTGAATTTCAGTCTATTTTTAACCGTATCCCCCATATAAAGTCCTCTTCCGAAAATCACTTTAATACTCATAAATCACTTATAAATAAGGGTACGAATCCAAAATTTTACACGGATCATTTACATACATGCCTAAATCAAACTGCTGGATTTTGAGAATATCGGTCCATATTTATCAATATTCCCCACATAAGGTCCACTCCCGAAATTCACGTTAATACTAATATATTTATATCGTAAATATACCGTTATTATGTTGAAATTCGACGTGAAATATCCTCATATGCACGAAAATAACTGTTCCAAAATTTAAGAAGATCGGCCCATAATTTGTCATAGCTGCCAAAAAACAAATAAACCCACAAAAATGTCTAATAAATATCGATATCGAACCAACAGTTATATGGATCAGAAATTTTAATCGAGAAATCATATTAGTATCGGTTATACGGCAATTAAGCTACTGGATTTTGTAGCTGTCAGTAAATAATAGCTCCTGAATTAAGTCCACTTCCGAGCATAACAACCAACCATACACCTTTTGTAAATAACGCTATTGAGATGAAATTCAACCAATATAATCCTAAAATACATAGAAATCACATTAGTGGATACTGCATTTAGAAGCTATCAGTCCATAATTGGTCCATTTCTTCTATGCCACCCATAAATCTTTTGTAAATAATGTTATTGAGATCAACTTCAAAAAAAGCCTCATCTTATATCTTATCTTTTTATACCCTTCACCTTCATGAGAAGGGTACATATAAGTTTGTCATTCCGTTTGTAATTTCCATAATATAATTTTCCGACCCTATAAAGTATATATATTCTGGATCCTTATAGATAGCGGAGTCTATTAAGCCATGTCCATCTGTCTGTCTGTTGAAATCAATTTTCTGAAGTCCCCAGATATCTTCGGGATCCAAATCTTCTGTCAGACATGCTTCCGAGAAGTTTGCTATTTATCAGCAATCCGTCCATAAATGAGCAAAAATCCGAGACAACCTCTGTAAATTTCATCAAAAAAACTAAGTGTATTAATATTGTTACGAATAATTTCATAAACAGATGGCGTTGATCAAACAAAGTGTTTAAGTGTGTTCTTAAACCGTAATATAAGTGTGTAAAAAGACAGTGTGTTCATTTTTTTAATTGCGTTTGTGTAAATTTTAATAAATAAAGACTCGTTTTATTTTCTTCAAACTACTTGACGCTTTTATTTTGCAATTAAAAAGAATCCGGTTTATTTAAAGGAAATAAACCACCATTTTTAAAAGGTAAAAACGTAACAATATATTATATATGTATGTATGTATATAATATAATTATGCATCCACAACAAAGGTGAAGGGTATATAAGATTCGGCATAGCCGAATATAGCACTTCTACTTGTTTTCATTACAGATCTCTATCATCAAAAGTCTATATTAAGTTTAACTTGCAACTATAATATGGCCAAATTGCAAACACAAAATAGTAAACGTATATTAAAGTATTTGAACTTGGCCCGGGATATTCTCAAAATACCCGAATACAGCCGAGCTCATACATCTATGTATTTTGGTCGTAGTGAAATAATACGTGTTCTTATGGAACTTCCTGGAACTACACATGATATGCTGACATTTAGCACCGATTGCACGATGTATAATGTAAGTATAGCTAATATATACCCTTACTTTGGGGTGGGTAAAAAGAAATAAAAAGAAAATATGAAAATGTTAATTTAACGAAAGTTGTGATGGTAATAAAAAGATAATTGTAGAATTAACTTTTCGTGTTGAACTGTCTTTACAAACGTAATAAACGCAAATACTGCAGTTTGCAAAATAACCAAAAAATATACAATAGTTTGCAAGCAAAATGTTTCCTTTAAGTTTTAAATACATTTTTATGATTTTAACTACATCATAACTATTAAATTATAAACTAATATTGTAAACTATTTCGCTTATTATTCACTTAAGGAAACCCAAGCTGAAATTTTTTGGTAGGGCATTCCTTATAGACAATTTATTTAATTAATGTACCATTTGTCTGCCGAAATTGTATTTGTCATTCGCCTTTCATTCGCTATGTTACTAAAATCTTTTAAAATGATTTGATATATATTTCAGAATAAATAAATAAACCTTAAAATATCGTTGTTATAACTTAATTTATTCAATATTATTAATGATTAAATACAGGAAGCTTATTTTTTCTTTATTTACAAAGCAATAAGATCAATTTTGTGATGAATTCGAGATTTTTATGATAAGGCATTGCCATCAGTAATATCTCGGTCCAAACTACTCCTAATTTTTAGTGTGTTGATCGAATTTATCTCTGAATCTCAAGATCTCGCTTACAATTATATTTCTTTATTAATTATATTTTTATGTGATCATTGCTTACATACGAATTTCTAACTAAAATTAGTAACTATTTTTTATATATTCTATAAAATAATAGTTAGTTACCTTAGTAAATCCCAGCGGGAGAAAGATGCTGTAAAGAGGGCTTCCAAAAGACCTTACTTTGCAGACAGCCGCTTGGCAAAATCGTTTAAATTTTATTCGGCGCGCCGTAGCGTGTCATTGGCAGTCAAGACCTTGCCTAGTCGCTAGTGGTTAAATGTCTTGAAAAGGGCAATTAGAAGGCCTGCTTCATAGAAGGAATTCAGTATAAGACTAAGAAAGGGTTTTTAATGAATCACAATACTAATACTAAATTAATTAATAAAATACTAAACTAATAGATGCTTTCTTCAATAAATTTTATTATGCGTAAACGATGTGAGCAAAATAAAGTTTGTTGTTATAGTGACAATATACATATATGTACATATGAATAATTGCAAAACCATTCATGTTTGATATTTAAATCGTGGTTAATTGATCTTCTTTTGAAATGCAATTTTGATTGTGTATGAATCTCCTTCTAGAACACCTAAAAAGGTTTTGCATAAGGCATGGAAGTGCTAGCAATTTTTCCGGATGGGTTGTTATTCTTAGTCTACATAATTATGTTAACAAAACTACAAACACAAATAGTGAACTCATAAAAATAAACAAATTAGAGTAATTTGATAAAATTAATCTTAATTCAGAGTTTTGTAGCAACATTGGATCTAAAGAGTTCTGACTAATTAAGTAAAACTGTGAATGCAAAATTTTATAATTTTTATACCCTATACCACCATAGTGGTAAGGGTTAATCTTTTAAAAATGTTTATATTTTAACTTAGATTGCATGATCGGTCCATAATAGGCTCCCAAAATATGCTGAATTCTGAGAAACTGTTTTACACATATATGGTTTATTTTTGTTATTGGACTACTTTGATTTTCAGCTAGAACTCCGATAATATTAGACTTAAAAAATTCTTCTATTTTTTGAAATTTATTTTAAAGGAAAACATGGCTGTTATAATCGTTAACGGAGTCTACTTAGACCAGGCCCCTAGCATAATGGAAACCGATATATTAATGGGATTTTCACGCACCTTTATATTAAAGCCCGTGCAACGTAACAGGGTAAGTATATATGTATGTTTAAGAACACTTACTAAAAATCTATAAATAATTTCTTGTTTCCGATATTCGTAGGGTCAATTTAAAATGGTCACAAGTTACCAAATAATAAACGATCAATTGAATGTATTTACGCCAACAGCTACTCAAACGAAATCGGCTTTTAAATATTTTAAAAGTGAGAATAAATCAAATAAAGATGAATTGACATTAAGCGATAAGGAAGCTTTCTTGGTTATGTTTCAAGAGGCGACTAGTTTAAAGTCAATATGGTGCACCAGGTTAGTGTAAAATAGTCATTATTTTGTAAATATTTTAATTGTTAATTCCTGTCAATGAATATTTATTACATTTTGTCTATATTTACTTCTAATTGTTTTTATTTCAGATGTTTGGACGAAGCTAATTGGAAATTCGAAAAGGCTTTGGAAATATTTTTACAATTATCAGAAAATAATGAAGTTCCGGATACTGCGTTTAATTAAAATTGTTAATTTTATTTTGCCCAGGCAAATACACCCCTGTCACATTTCTGTTAACACGTTTTTCTACAAGAAACTTTATCTTTAATAGATTCCAAATAAAATAAATCAATTTCAATTACGCTATTAGTTACTTGTTTATTAAATTTAATTAAATGATATCAATAATACATTAGTTTATTTATTATCTTGACTTTTTTGACTTTTTTAACACAGTCTTGACAGTCTTTTAAAAAAGGATTTAATATTAATTCTACTATCTGTAAGTTATAATATTATTTAGTTTATCTCAATTTGTATTCAAGTACACTTAGTCTGAAATTCATAAGAAATATTGTTGATACACAACTTTTTATACATATATGTATAACGTGTAAATGTTATTATCATACATTTTATTTAAAACGTTTGATACGCTAGTACTTTATTAATGTCTTATCAATTTCTACTTTTTTATTAATAGATTTTTGGAACAAAACGAATTTAGGAAGGCAAAATGCAGATGCAAGTAAAATTAAAAAAAAGGCTAAAAACTGATCGCATTAATTCTTATGAATGAATATAATATATTACAATACATATACATACTTATATATTAATACATAAAGACAAATAAGTAAAGAGATTTTCAATGTGGCACCGTCCGGTTTGAAATCACATTTTAGTGAAATCCATATCATCAATAATATACCAACATTTAGTTTCTAACATTTCTCGATAGTTATAGCCATTCGAATTTTCAAAAAAGGTTTGACCATACACACATGTTCTCAACAAGAGCTCTTTGATTTTCGGAATCTCAAATATTACTATTACAGATCCATCATAATAAGTTTTTAATAACGTAATGTGATTGTCAATGGTCAACAAGTAAAATTTTTAAACTTTTATGTCATTACAATATAACCATGTTGGAAAACAACTTGTTAAGAGCATCTATCTATACAATACAACGATTTAACATTTTTTTTTTTTTTATAACTTTTTATTATTTATTGAATCTGCCTTATTTCCTTAGGCCTAACAATAAGTATTTAAATCTTAAAACTAAAATAAATCTAATTACTCTTTAACAGAGCATTAATTTCCTATTGGCTGTAAAGCTCTACGAAGCCTCGACTCCGTCTGGCTCTGAGCAAGAGTTCTAGCCAGCGGATTCGGGTGGGTTTGTAGCTTTTTGATGTAGTTCTCGCGGACCCTTCTGAATTCATCCTTTACCAATGGTACTTCTAGATCTCTGTGGATGTTTTCATTTCTTATGTACCATGGTGTGCCCGTCATGGTCCTAAGAATTTTTGATTGGGCCCTCTGTATAATTTCAATACTGGTATTACTAGCAGTTCCCCACAATTGGATTCCATATGTCCAAATTGGTTTTAAAATGGTTTTATACAGGGTTATTTATAGTCCAGGCTTAGCTTAGATTGGTCACTGATTAACCAGTGAAGGCTAGATGCTTTTAACTTCATGTGAAGTCTCTTGGTTTCTATATGACGACGCCAAGTAAGTCTTCTATCTAAGTGAATACCAAGGTATGTAACATAATCGGACTGAGGTATATTTACATTGTTAAGTGTGACAGGTGGACAGCATCCCCTCCTCAATGTGAACGTAACATGTTTGCTTTTTAACTCATTTACTCGTGTTCTCCATTTGTTTAACCATGGTTCCACATTAGATAGCTATCTAGTATACTAGATGCTATATATGGATTTTCATGCGAGCTAATAATTGCGGTATCATCAGCAACTGTAGAAATAGTTAATATATCGTTCGTAGGCAAATCAGAGGTGTAAATCAAATAGAGAGTAGGTCCAAGAACACTTCCTTGTGGTACTCCTGCTCCAATCCTATATTCTCTTGTCACGTAATCGTTGTACTTAACTGTAAATAAGCGGTGCGATAGATAAGATTCCAATAGTTTATGGGTACATGGTGGTAGCAAGCATTTTATTTTATATACCAGTCCTTTGTGCCATACTTTATCGAAGGCTTGAGCGACATCCAAAAATATTGCTGAACAATATTTCTTTAATTCAAAGGATTTTCTTATTTCTCCGGTTATACGATTAACTTGTTCATTTAACATACACTTCTTCTTAGATTTGCTTGAAGACAAGTTTGAGTTAATTAGACCTATGATTGCAGCCTAATTTTGACTAGACAAATATCTACGTTTAAATCTAACTACATATATAAATAACTTAGATTGAAGTATAATTTGGACTACATAAAGATTTACGATTGAAGCACAACTTGCAATTAAAGCACAACATGGACTACGTATTGAACTACTATAAAAGCTTAACTGGGATCAGTATAAAACCTGACATTGAATCAATACTTGAACTACATAAACTACAATTTGGACTACATAAAGACCTAAAATTGAATGTTATCTGGGACATAATAAAAACATAGAACTTAGATTTAAGCTAAACTGGGACTACATAAATATATATTATTAAAACTTAACTTACTATTGAAGCTAAAAAAGCTATATAAACACATATGATTAAAGCACTACTTGGACTACATAAGGACATACGATTGAAGCTCAAAATTGAGAACTGACCCTGCTGCTGTGTCTTAATATGCCTGAGATTTTTTACTTAAAATAATATACAGTGGCTCATTGCTTATTTTAACCAGCTTCTGTTAATAGATATAGATAGATACTAACAAAATAAAATAAAATAAAATAGAATTAAATAGAGGTTTCTAGCATATCTTCAAAAATCAAAAATAGTATTTTTATTCAGTCTCCAAAATTTACAAGCTAAAAACTAAAAATATAGGTACAAAAGTAGTCACTTATTTCAAACAGTTACATAAAAAATTTAAATTTTAATTAGGAAAAATAATTTTTAGCTCTTAGTATGGTTTTCTTTTTGATTAATTGCAGCTTTTAACCTTTTGTTGCATATATTCTATTAACTTTCGTGTAGTTTAAGAAGTTACTTTTTCTCCTTTAGCATAGTTTCAAGTTCATTCTTGTTTGAAATCTGGTGCTTGTGGACGTTTTGATTTAGACTTGCCCATAAGTTCTCAATAACATTCAAATCAGGTGATTGTGCAAGTGGGGACAATCCCAAATCAGACATGACTGCACAATACCTGATTTATGTTTCGAAGCGTTGTCCTGATTAAGCCTAAATTGCTCCTTATACCATGTTTTTAGCACTTTGCAGTAAATTGGACTTTAAAATGTCAAGGCACAAATTTTTGTCCATCGTAATTTTAATAAACTGCAAGTTTCCTACACCACCTGATACAAGCCCAAACCATGACACTGTCACCGACGTGCTTTAACTGTTGGTTTTAAGTTTTTGTTTTGGAGCTCTGTATTAGGCTGGTGCAAGTTTGATTATTCGAGCCAAAGATATTAGACTTAGACTTGTCCGCAAAAATAACATGTTTTCAAAAGTTTAATTTGTACTGTCAATAATAATAATTAATAACAACTGATAGATAGTGTGACTATATTAAAAAAAAATATGAATATTATGAATAAAAAATAAATATTAACAAAATCACAGGTAAAAACAATTTTTATAGTTAACTATTCTGTTTATTTATTTTAAATGAAATAAACTAAACAATAAAACAAATAAAAAATTAACATTATTTACTGAAACATTAAAAACTAAATTGTAACATTTGTTCGTCGTTCGCCATCGTAAGAAATAGAAATAAAATCTATATCAGAGTTTGCCGCATATGAAGAATTCAGCAGACGCCGTTACAGTGTTTGTTTTCATATAAAAAGGTACACAAATGTTTTGTTTTTTTTAGATACGAATATTCGCCACCAAAAATTCGTCGTTCGTCCAAGTTGTGTTTCTAGCAGTACCGACAAATTTATTTCCCAAATTTCCCAGACAGATTTGTTTCCCTTTTTTCTAAATTTCCCAAATGTGAAACGTTTAATTTCTCTCTAAAAATACCTACATATGTAGTAAAACAAACCACTGAGTATATGGCAACTTACAACATGTATCTATGAGTAATTCACAGATAGGTTTGAATTAGTATTATTGTGCGTGTGTGTTTGTGCAACGATAATGAAGTTTATCTGTCAGATTAAAATGAACACTTGTGTATGGTCGGTCAACTAAACACAACAGTTGGAACTTAGACGTATAAATAAACGGTACGTGCGGTACGGTTAGAAACTATTTCAAATTCAGCGCGCTCAAATAAGTCAAAAATTTTTATTTAAGAAAATTTTATACACAGTGACTTTTCTTTTATAACGAAAACAAAACATAAATACAAGTGAAACGTTTTAATATATATATATAAAAAACAAAAAGTAGGTGGCGAATATGAATTTAAAAAAATTCATATTTCATATACATACATCAAATCAATTTTCATTTATTTTTAAATTTATAATGTCCAGCTAAAAATAGTTAATTTGTTTAATACATATTTGAAAAAAAAAAATTTGTTGAAAATTTAAAAGAAATTAAATGTGTTGTAGCAATGTGTTAATAAATAACAAATACTGTGAATTTTTGTTGTATAAAAACAATTTTCTCATCATAAAATTTAAAACAATTTACAAACCAATGAAAAGCAAGGTGTTAATTTGTTAGAGAAAATATTTTAAACATGACATTTTAAATTCAACATTAACTAAATAAACAACAAAGTAAACATTTTATTTTTTATTTAGAGTGTTAAAAATTTTGGAATACTGTTTTGGAATTTGAGAAACAAACGAATGAAACAGATGTTTGTTGAATTTTAAATATTGTATACAAATTACTTTGTATTAATATTTAAAAATTATTAAACTATTAAAAGCGATATGCTGCACTGTTTCTGTTTCTGGAATTTAATGACAAAGCTTTTGATTTGTATCAAAAAAAGCATTAGCTTTATTCCAGTACTAGTCAGATTTGAGATTAAACAGTGAACTTTTTTAAAATATTTAGTTAAAATGTTGTTATGTATTTACAAAAAAGTCTAATACGATTTAAGTTATAGAAATTAATTGATGATTATATTTTTAAATATACCCCGTTTAAAAACTCGCTTGTTCATTTATTAATAGGTTTTCTTCATGTCTAAAGAGCAGTTTTGAAATTTCAATATTTCCTTCTAAAGCTAAAAAATGGTGTTAAAACCTTTTGTTTTAAATGAAGTCACCAGTTTTTATATATTTATTGTTTTATATCAAAAATGTTATAAAATTAAATATTTGTTAAACCGGTTAGTTGCTGCTGTCATTGTATTTATTTATTCATTGTTTACAAACATTTACGTTTAATTTAAAATTTGTCTTTATTTTTGCTGATTAACGAAATTATTTAATAAATATTTAGTTGTAGTACGAGTTTGCATTGTTATTAATTTAATTTGATATTCATTGTCAAGATCATATTAATACATATATGTATGTATGTATAATCAATACATACGTTTGTATCTACAATTTATTTTCTTTGTTTTGTGTGAATATATTCATGCCCTAATTCATAAAAAATTAAGCTAGATTTACATGATTGAAATTTTCTTCAAAATTGTTGTTCAAAATGCTTCAAACTCGTGTAAACAGCAAAATTTCTTCAAAATTTATTTATTTATATTAATAACAATTAAATACAAATTTATTTATTTATTAATAACTATTAAATACATAAATTTTGAAGAAATTTTGCTGTTTACACGAGTTTGAAGCATTTTGAAGAAAAATTCAATCGTGTAAATCTAGCTTTAAAGTAGACTTCAAATGTACTTTAAGAAAATTTTGCCTAAAAGCACATTTCAAATCTACTTTATTTTTTATGAATACGGCAGTCACTATTTAAATTTTGAGTATTTAAATTTTTCAAAAAAGATGTGAAGATTAAGAAAACAAATCTTTGAAATTTATTCACCTGTTAAAAATCGTTTTCTTATCAATATTGAGTCAAACTGTAATTAAGACTACCTACGAATATACTCGCATTGTAAATATAATTAAATTAGCTATAAATCAGAAATTGAAAAGTATATATTCTTTATTTGAAAACTTGTTTTAGTTATACATGGCACTTTACTCATTATTTTAACAAGATGATATTTTAACTGGATGATATCATTATTGTGATCTGCATTAATAAAATAAATAATAATGTGTGTTAAAATTCATCGTAAGGACTTGCTATATTTTCTATTTGGTTCCAATTCACACGAAGCAATTCTTTAAGCTAAGCTGATAGCGTTGTCAACTTTTAACTGGATAATATCATTATTGTGATCTACATTAATAAAATAAATAATAATTTGTGTAAAAATTCATCGTAAGGACTTGCTATATTTTATATTTGGTTCCAATTAACACGAACAATTCTTTAAGCTAAGCTGATAGCGTTGTCAACTTTTAACTGGATAATATCATTATTGTGATCTACATTAATAAAATAAATAATAATGTGTGTTAAAATTCATCGTAAGAACTTGCTATATTTTCTATTTGGTTCCAATTCACACGAAGCAATTCTTTAAGCTAAGCTGACAGCGCTGTCAACTTGGTGGTTATTTTTTAAATTTTTTCTGCGAAAAATTCCTCAGTTGGTGCGCGGTGCACTTTTTTTGTTTTGTTAATTTCGGTGCCTTTTTTAATTTTTTTCAGAAAATGTGATGAAATCTTTATTTTTACTAGTTTTTTATTGCATTTTTTTTAATAATTCATTATCATGAAATCTATACGATGAAAAAGGACCCATTAAATGTATTTTTAATACGAATGTATGATAAATGTATACATATTATCAAATTCGTCATATGAAGGTTACTGCTAAAGGTGAATAGGGTGAAAATCTCTGTCTAAATATAAAATTGACATATTAAACATGGAAATAAAAATTCTTGTAAAGCCTGATGGTTTGAACTTTAGGTGAACAACCGGGGTTAGAGTCCAAGTGGAGCCCTAACAAGTTTTATTGGAAAAATTCAAATAGAGGTACATACAAATAGAAAACAAAAATAATTTATCAAAAGTACCAAATATGTATGTATGTACTGAAATTAGACCTTCTTTACCAATTAGTACTTCAGTTCCGAATAGCATATTGTGAGTTAAATTTTGAGTGGTTTAATGTTTATTTTATATTTATTAGCTCGTTTATTAAAAAAATGCTTAATATTATTACTTTTACTATTAATCATTGGTCTCTTTTTGAAATTTTAAAATTGACAACGCTGTAAGCTGATTACCTTTTAGACATCGGGGTGAGGGGAAGATAAGACGAGCACATACTTGATTGTACTTGAAGTTCGTTCTTATTCGTACTACATATCTGTATACTCTCAAAATAAAAATACGAGCGATTTAAGCAAAAAAAAAATGTGCTGTGTGAACAGCGAAGAAATTTCAAGGAAGAATTTGTATCAATCTTTTAAATAAATATTGCTTTGTGTAAATTGGAACTTATTAACACTTTCAAATCAGTTAAGCAATTAATCATCTTTTCAATTTTTGCCAAAAATTTACACTCATTTTTCGAAAGGAGATTTAAATTGAAGCGAATTCTCCTAATGATTTCAGAGAAAAAATTCGTTACTTTTTTAAAACAGTGATCGGTCTTTCGTATTGTTAACAAAAGATAACGTATGTATGCTTTAAAACTATTTCAAGATTGGTTTAAAAATCGCCTTAAATCTAGTGTAATATTTTGGTAATAAAATTTTAATTTAACAAGTAAGAGTTTGTATTTGACTGTGCCGAATCGTATATACCCACCCCCTATATATACACATGTAGTATATGTTTATACGAGTTATTTTATATTTCGGCAATATATATGGGATTTATTACATGTTATGAGACGATCGTCATAAAACATTTTACTATATTTAAGTCTTATGATGAATTTCATATCACAATAATGATATTTTATCTGAATAACGTTATTTTGTCCAATTATGGACAGACATTTACAAAATCTAACCCTCAATAGTCAAATTGGAACCGATCGTCATAAAATTCGACACGCTGATTTGAAAGTATCATAGAGCCAAATTCCCGGAAGACATTTGTACAGGGGCTATGAGAAATCGACCGATTCTTACCATTTCTAACAAGACTTGTCTGTCTATAACAAAAATACAGCGTGCCAAATTTCATGATATTAGCAACAAATATTTGAAAATATCGAGGTTGTCTGAAACTTTGGTCTATAACTTGGGATTCTATTTAACCGATTTTGCCTATTTTCAATACCAAACATTTTGGTGCAACAAATAATTGGGAAAAGTTTCATTGTTCTAAGTCGGACGGACATGGCTGTAGCTTAATTGGTTAGCGCATTTGATCATTGAGCGTGAGTTGGTATTTGTAGCTCGGGTTCGATTCCCAGCTGCTGCCACTCAAACAACATCAGTTTCTAATAATTATTAGTTTTCTTTTCTATCCATCATAACTAATATTTATCATAGCGCCCTCCTTCGGTGGTATAGCATTGAAACGCCACCGAAGTAAAATAATTAAATAAAGGCTATAAAATCAAGTTTTAACATTATTGCGACTACTTACCACCAGAGGCGCTGCAATTCTGCAATAAAAACAAACATAATGCGCAATTGCAGAGTTGTGATATAAAAAAATTTCTTCTTTCACCACCTTTACTTCTTCAACTTTCCCCTTTTCAAAGAAAGTAACGCAATTATCTATAGGCATATTAATTGCCTGAGTGTTATTTCTCTTAAAAAAAAAAATAAGGACCCAGAATATTTATACTTTTTGGGTCTGCGACCAGTATTACGATGTGTTACTGACCGAATGACAAACTTAATCTTTTTGGTGGTTAGTAAAATTAAATTTCGTTTGTGTATTCCGTTACAAGCTGCTGATTAAAAGACATGAATTGATTATTAGTATTGATATTCATTAAATTATTAAGAATTTAAAAACAATTCCTATTAATTATAAAATATAAATAAAATTTCTAACCCAATTGTATTGCTATTATAGAAAAATAAGTGTTAAAATAAAACCGGTTCTAAATATTTGTAAAATAGTGAAGCGTTAAATAAAAAAGCTAATATTTTTTGAAACGTTTAATTAGAGCTGGCACACAACAACTATTGTATAGGTAACTAGTACAAATTTAACAATCATAGTTTAAAAGTTTTGTTGGCAAATAAATATTAAAATAATGCTACGGTTATTGAATGCAATCAATAATGCTATTAAACGTTTTGAAAAAAAAATAAAACTTATACTACACCATTGTATTTCAGAAATTTCTAATTATATTTCAGAAATTTCCATTTATATTTCAAAAACTTCCAATTCAATTTCAGAAATTTGTAATAGAAATGCAGATTAAATTTTCTGAAATACAATTGGAAAATTCTAAAATACCTTTACAAGTTTCTGAAATACAATTAGAAATTTCTGAAACATAATTAGAAATTTTCAAAATACAATTGGAAATGGTGTAGTAGGAATATTTACACACTCTAGCTAATTAAATGAAGAAACATTAAATTAAATATGTATAATATTCATAAAATATTTGTTATGGTGAAGCTAGTAATTTAGTAAATAGAGCAGAATGTATTTTATTTTGGATCCGCCAAATAACTTTTTTTTTTTTTGAAAATGCTATAAAAAAACTACTGAATATTCTCTCAAATTTCTTTTTTTATTTGAAAGTACAATCCTTCCGGTTAATAATGGAAAATAATTTCATTCAAATGGCTGCCTCGGCTGGCCATGCAGTAGCCTACACGATCAGTCCAATTTTTAAACACATTATCTATTGTGTGCAGGTGTATTTCACCAATGGCTTCACGAATATTGTCCTTTAAAGCTTTAATTGTCTCTGGCTTGTCAGCGTAATACTAATCTTTGACGGCACCCCACAAATAACAGTCCAACGGTGTCAAATCGCAGCTCCGAGGTGGTTAAACGACATCAGCTATGCTGCTGCTAATGCGATTTCAAAAATAGGGCGCAAAACATCGAGTGTAGCTCGTTGCCAATATCCTCCTCTTCAATTTTTGTGAACAAAAATTCGTTCAACATGGCCCGATAACGATCGCCATTGACTGTAACGGCCACTCTTTGCTCATTTTTGAAGAAAAATGGCCAATTATGCCTCTGGACCAAAATCCGCACCAGACAGTGACTCGTTTTGGGTGCATCGGCTTTTCAATGTATGCGTGCGGGTTTTCTGTGCCCCAAATGCGACAATTTTGCTTGTTTACATACCCGCCAAGATCAAAATGAGCTTCATCTGAAAAGATGATTTTTTTTTTGGTAAAATCGGCATCTTCTGTAAGTCGATCGCAGGCCCACTTAGCGTAGCGAAAACGCATTGGATGGTCAGTTGGCTTCAACTCCTGAACCAATTGCACTTTGTATGGCGACATACCAAGGTCTTTATGCAAAATTCGTTTCCGAAATGTTCAATTGTTGTGAACGACGGTGAATTGATGTTGATGGCGCTTCACGCACATTTTCTGCCACAGCAGCAATATTCTAGGGTGTACGCAATGTTTTTGGCTTTACACGCTTTGGTTTATCGATTAGGATGCAAGTTTCTTTCACTTTTTTCACAAGATAACGAACCGGAGCTGACGGTGCTTCTCTTCTTCCAAAATCCGTACGCAAAAAACCATGATTTTCAAAGTAATGTCGCAATATTTGCCAGCGTTGTTCAAGCGTATACACAATCATATTCGGTCAGCGGAAGGATAAAACTAATTATCTGTCAAATCAGACATGAGCTAAGTGTTACCATTCACGAAATAAGCACTAGTTGAAAAAAAGTTAGATGGCGGACCCGTTACGTGAACTGCGGTGCAAAATTCAAAACTTTACATTATAGATAAACTTATACATATTGCAAATGATTTTCAAGTGGTTAGTCATCTCTGGGTCTGAACGAAATCAATTTAGAAGAACATGTTCAACAAAAAGTGTTACAAATGTCAACAACACACTTTAGATTAAACGAACCAGAATAGAACACACGAAAATCAACGCTAATTAAACAGCACTACACTATTCTACTGTTAATAACAGTCATATTAAAACAAAAAGAATAATAAATTGTAGTAGTAGTATAATGATATAAATGTTTTAAATAAACCCTGATAAAATATACATAAAAACTTTACACTACCTAGCGGAAAGGTCAGTGACACGTTTTTTTTTTTTTATTTTACACAAAACAAAATGTGTTGCAATCAATAAAAAAAAACCTCAAAACGTAATTACGCAAACTAACATGTTAGCCCCAGACATAGTTAGAAATTGTTTAAATAATACTTATAATTATTGTTCTTTTTCAACTCGTACTAAAAACCAGGGCTCAGTTGTAAAATAAAACTCGTCTATTTGAAATTTGCGTGCGAAAATTTTATAACATTTGAATAACATTTTGTTTTGGGGAGTTAAAAAAACAAAACTCGCGGTAAATGATGTGAATTATTTAAAGTAACCATAGGTGGGCCACTCAAACTGTACTCGTATGTAGTATATGTATGTTTGAAACTACTTAAGTTAATTGTTGTAAATACATACTTCTTTTGCTAACATGACATGCAATGCACAATGTAATGTATAAGTAAATCTATATGAAGTACGCATACTTCAAATAATAGGCTGCCGCACATTAGATACAATGTTCTAGTTTCACAGTGAAAATTTATAAAGAAAACCAAAATCTAAAAATTTCACGACTACGTGAACTCAGCGCCAGCTGTATCAAACGGAAGTTTTTTGCTTTAGGAGGAACTCGCTAAATATGGTTATCACGAAGGCTGAATTATTCACTGTTTTGCGGACTGTGGTTCATATCCAGCGTGCTTCTTAAATATCTATTGAGTTACTTAAGGTGAATTCTGCCATTTGTTCCGAATAAAATATTTGTTAGGACAAAGTTTTTTTCATATGAAGTTTGACGCTTCTCTTTTTAAGAGAGAGAAAATATTTTTTACGAACAACTCTTAGCTTCAATTGGTTAAATTTTATGTTTTGTCTGGACAAAAATAGACTGAGTTGCCAATAGGTTACATTACTATCTGTGATGTTTATTGTTTTTGAAAAATATAAACAATATTTAAAAATACATAATTTAATTTTGGTATTTATTTAGTCAGGCTCGAGTTCATTAAATTTAATTTTCATTAAAATATTTTTACTGAAGAAATGTTTTTACAACATGAAATCTCTATTAAAATTTATTGATAATTTTTCTTGGCTGAGCTGGGGATTGAACTTGGGTTGAATTTACATGTTTCGAGAATCACCACATTCTCTCATCAGAATTCTTTGCGTTCTAACCTCTGCACCACTGCGGTGCCTGCTAGCCAACAGTCAAACATCAATCTTTTAACCAGTGTTTTTGACACTTAAAAATCAAAGCAACATAAATTAATGACCGCAGTATTACCACTTGAAAAGCTAAAAGATTTTTTTTTACATATGGCAGATTTGATTTTCCAGACAAATCGTTCGGAATGTGTGAATCGTGTTGCAAAAAACTTTCAGTAAAAAAATTTTTCTCCGGACAAAATTTTTGTTTTTTGTTGATGCACAATAATAATTTTAGAGTTCTTGGAACCTGGTTATATACGATTAATTACTCTGTCCGAACGAAGAACCCAAAATTTATTTTTATTTTTTAAATGAGAAAACTTACTTCATTAAACAAGGTAATTGGATTCATATTAGGCTGAACTTTATATAAATGAACAAAATACATTCGATGGATTTAAGTGTATGTAGCTTCACTAAAATTAATAATAACTCTCTAATAATTTGTTTATAACACATGCTAAAGACTTCACTTTGATCTTTATCAGGGAGAGAAAACTAAGATACAAAAATTAAATAAGCTGATCTCCAGTGATGTTATAAAAGTACTTTTTCTATAAAAAGCATTTAAGATTCCTTAGCAGTTTCACAATAGCTTAAACAGGTGGTGTATCATTGATCTATGCATTGATCTATATCAGATTAGAAAAAGTAACATTTTGAAATGGTACTGAGTTATTTGCATACTTGCTGTTTGTACTACTGCTAAACAATTGAGGACCCGTCAGAACCAACCCATATTTATGACTAATTTCATTCGATATGTCAGTGACACATCTCTAAGATAGTATAGATGAAAGACTAAGCTCTTGTAAAGCAAGTTAATTATTTTATCGTTCAAATAACGTTTGCTATAGTCGTTACGTCGCACAGTAGGGGAATTTGAAAAAAGAGAAATAAATCTGTAATTTTTAAATGGTAAATCTGATTGCAATAAAAATTTAACTGCCGAGTGAGAAAATGTTTTTAAAGTTTAAGTTTTGAATTTTGACGACATAAGCCCACCAGGGTCGGTACCAGAGACCCCCAAAGTGGGGCACCTAGGATATGTAAGAAATTCAAAACAATCCCAATTCTTCGTTTGAGATCTGATTTCAAAGATTATCTATGTATGAAATCTACTAGTCGATTACATATGTATATATTATCTTACGAGATATTGTCATATAAAAACTAAATTTTTAACTTTTGTAGCAACCCTAATCTGGTTGTTTTTGATATATATAGTATATAGTAAAAAATAATGGTTTAAAAATCATCATAGAGTCAAAAGTTATATGAATTTAAAGTTAAAAAATGTTAAAATGTGATTTTTTTTTGCCATTTTTTGACATAAAAAGGTACTTTTAGGCTTTTTACTTATTTAAGAAATTTCCAAGAAGATATAACATATTTATATTTTCCCGAAAGCTAACTTTAAGGGAAATATGTTATATGAATAAAATATTAGAAAAACTTTGTTACCTAGGGGACTAGAGTCATTCAAAATATAGCTAACTTAAACTTAAAATCGCATAGACGATATCCAAAAATAATAACTGATTATATGTTGTTCAATATGTTTTTAATTATTCTTATTATATATTTTTTTTAAAAAGTAGACACAATTTCCTATCCATTGATATATAATTTGTCTTAATTGTCCTTTCCACTCATGTCGATGATAAGTTTGAATTTTAAATAAAAAATGGCAACACAAACACTTTACACTAGATTACCTGGGATGTATTACATAGTGCACGTGTTAAATGATAAAGGGCTGCATTCATCATTGTATACCAAGGGGCACCCTAAATGTAGTAAAAAATATTTGTTTGTGGAATGAATATATGCATGTCAGTAATTAATTAATTGTTTGCGTATACATTGTATGGCACATCATAAATAATAATTATAAGTTGATAAAACGTTAATTCAAGAAATACATCGTATAGTTTATTCTACACTTTTGTTTAGTTACATTCAACACAAACGATCGTTTTAGATTTAACAAATAGGCAACAAATCGACACTACAATGTAATTTTAACAAACAATTTGCTTAATTTTATTTTTTAATGTTTCATGTTAGTGTTTTTAGTTATAATTGGTAATAATACTAATTATATATATATATAAATATAATGCTATTTGTTTGTATTTTAAAATATGTAGGTATATTTGTTTGCTTAAGATTAGTTTATTAAATATTTTAAACTAAAAGGAAATACATATTTATGTCAAACTAAGATTATACGAAACTATAATCTGTTAGACTGAGAATTACTGGAAAAATATCTTAATATATTTGTAACATATTTGAAGTGATTGATCTTTGGAAACGTAATTCCTTTAAACATCTGTTGTATTTGAAAATCTAAAAGTTTAACGGCTTGTTTGAAATTCTTTTATGAATTGTAATGTTTGTAATTTTAATGTATTCAATATTCAATTATGCTCAATCAATCCACCAACAAACAAATTAATATACAACATTAAAAAAAAAAAACTGTACATGTAAAAAGGAAATTGTTGGAGGGAACATTAATGAATGTATTGCATACATAATTAGTTGATACCACAGAAAACCATACAAAATCTCCGGCTATTGTTTCCTATAAAATGGCTTTTCTTGGCTTTGAAACATTTCAATGTAAACTGTAAAAGACAAACAAATAAATTAATAAATAATAAGAGACAAACAAAATCAAACAGGAAATGTTAAGGACCTTGATATTTTGTTACATAGGGTTTTGAATAAATTTCTATATTTAATGTTTATATTTTGTCTCCAAGATTTCATTTCGTGGTCTTTGCCCTTTATATAAAACATATATAGATCGTAGACTTTTGTGTTCAGAATGTATTACTCAATTTTATGCCAGACACAAATTGTGCAAAATGACAAACGGCCATAAAATTAAAAAAGTATAATCCAAATTGTATATTATAAACTTATTTTATATTAAAATATGTTTGTATTTTTTATACGTATAAATAAACCAACCTACCTACGAGTAGGTAGGTATACATATACATACGAGTACATACATAAATGTCGGCTCCAATTTAGTTTGTGAATTTTAAGAAAGAATTTTATTTTTAAAATTTTTTATGATATTATTTTAGTTTGGAACGTTTAGATATTTATAAATCTAATCACCTTGTCCTCACATTTTGCGTAGAAAAATTACACTGTTTCCCAGTATAACTGACAAAAGGCCCACAATACATAAGAGTGTTTAAACAACTTATTATGACCCGAAAGAACAACCGTTGATATTAACTTTCTAAAGATGATTTTATTGAAAATTTGGCCGCGGCCGTGCTACCAGTATCTCGCGAGCTACTTCGTGTGACTTCATATAACACCAAGGAAATAATCCAGATGTGTGATATCACATGATCTACATAGATGGTTAGTTGACAGATCAGTAACGCTATATTAGCTGCTTAGCTGATTGAAGTGCATGAAAAACACTTCTCACAAAACGAAAAAACCTTTTTTAAATACAGCTGGTGCAAGAATTAAAGCCATACGACCTACCACAAAGGCTACTTTTGATCAATGGGCGCTGGAAAAGTTGGATGAAGATCCACTTTTTTTTATCGGAGAATTGTGTTCAGCGACGAAGCTCATAACAGACAGAAGCATTGCAAGAACTGTCAAAGAATTCCGAAAAATGCACTGTTTGATTACATTTCTTTTTTGCCAAAAATTGGAAGAGCTGGACTTGACTAACATGTGGTTTTAACTTGACGGTGCCACATGCCACACATGACGCGAAACAATGGCCCAATTATGAGGCGAGTACGGTAAACAGTTTTTTTCACGTCTGAGGCCGGTCAAATGAGCCGCCTAGATCGAACGAATTAACGTCTTTAGGCTACTTTTTGAGGGGCTATGTTAAGGCTTATATCTATAGGAATAGGCTCGCAACGGTTGACCAATTCGAAGTAAATATGTTGCAGAGAGTATGTCAAAATTGGACCAAGCGTATGAACTATTTAAGGAGTAGTCGTTTTTAACATTTTCATGAAATCATCTCTAAACATTGAATTATATAGATTGTTCTATCGACTCAAATAAAGCTTTCATATTTCTTTAAATTTTATGTTTTTTTTTAAATAAAATCCGAAAGATCTTAAAAAAATCACTTCTTATTTAAAAATAAAACTCGAGAATGTTAAATTTAATTATGAAATTAGTTCTGGTTTACGTAAAAAGACTTCCAACATATGCATTGCGATCACATTTGTAGCGTCCAAGACTTTAGTAATTTCGAATTAGATTTTATTCTTGAGTTCTTCTACAGTTGTTGGAATTTTGGTATAAACTAACGACTTAGCCCCATAAAAATATGCATATTACTGATATCCATCAACATAATTCTGATTAAGTTTAGTATTCCAACTTGGCTAGATCACATCATTTTCGTTCAATCGATCAACTCTATGATCAGTTGTGGAACCACGTATCACAGACTTAAGGTGCATCCAATTCTGATCAATATAATAATGCATATTAAGCTTAATAATTAAGCCAAAATCACATATGATGGGTCAACATAATTCTTGCCAATGTTCTTCCAATATGATCTGTTAGCCAAGCTAGTGATTATTTTCTTTGAGGATAAACCACACTACAATCATAGCTCCGACAAAAAATCATGTAACATATTTTCTTGAATGCAGTGTTTTAAATTAAGTCAAAAATGATCTATTTTATTTAGCAAAACTTAATCGAAGAAGTAAAACATCAAGACACTTCAGTTTTTAATTTAATTTGATATTAAATGCAAAGTAAAGTATATTTTACTTAATGATCAATTCATTAACACACAAATGACTGACCTTCATTACTGGATTAAATATTGTATAAATATTGGAGGAGCATAATCGGAATCAATAGACTATACTCTTTAAGTTAATTTGATTGTGTTAGTCATGATCATTAAGTAAAATTCGTTATATTATTGATTCGCAATTACTGTGAACTTTGAGTAGATACCGATTGACTTTATTCAAAATGTTGCCATCGAAGAAGTTATATATGTTTGTATGTGCCTACAAATCATATATACATATGTATGTATGTATGTGCCTACAAATCATCAAGCGACTTTAGTTCTGAAGTTAATATTTGTAGTGCAAGTTAAGATCTTTTGCCACAGTAATATATGCCCATTTCTACAGATGTGTAGTCTCATTGGAACAGAAATAGTCAATAGAGAATTCACTAGTGATGTTACATATATAGTATATATGTTTTACATTGTGTGATACAACTATTTGAACACAATTTTGTGTTTATCTAACCTTCAAACTGACAAAAAAAAAAAATTATTTTAAAAACAAATATGTAAACAAAATTAAAATATGAATATTTTTCAAAATTCACACATACTCGTAGTATTTTCAGTAATATCCATTATTAAAATTTTTTGTTTAAACTTTCATACAACATTTGAAAAACAAATGTATGTATGTACAATACAATGTTGTAGAAAATATTTATATATAAAATCCCAACAAAATATGTACAACTATTGTAAATTCAGACGACGTACAACTCCTACGATACTGTAACATCACTAGTGAATTAAACAAATATGTTGACACGAATTTTCCATATCTGTTATAGCCTGTTTCGAAGATTATTACGAGCGAACATTACAGTAGCCGCTCTTAAAGTTGCGATCACCAAACTTAGAATTTTGCTAGTAGTTGTTAATAATTTTTTAACGTTGCTCGTTTTTTTATTAAAAAAAAAACTCGTTTATTTAATACAAGACACAACAAATATTTAGTCTTATTTTATTTGATGCTGTTTGATCTTGCCAAGTGTGATCATACACGCAGAGAAAAAACATGGTTGGACATGGTTACGACAACTACACTGTGTTTTTGGTAACAATATGAGGTACACAAAAAATTGTTATTTTAATTTGATTTTAACAATATTTTAGTTACAGTAATCATTTTTATGTTTATCGCAATTATAAAATTGAATATGGTTTACTGAAACATAATTATTTTTAAAATATGTTTACCACAACTATTGAATGATAACTATTTAAACATATTATATTATTAACAACTATTTAAACTTATCAGTATTATGTTTAAAATGCAAACAAAATATGTCTATTTTTAATAATATTTTGTTTTAGTTTGTCTGCGTGATATCGGATTATTTATTTGGAATTAAATGTTTCAATAATTGAAAAAAAACAATTCGTATTTAAAATATACTAAATATTACTACTAGATCAAAGAAGTGTAAAAGACCTAAATTAGTGTATAATAAAAGAAGTAATCTTAAATTTTACAAAATAAAAATCTATTAAACATAACCAAAAACAAGTAAGAAAGTATAGTCGGTCAAGCCCGACCATATATACCCTACACCCAGTATATGTATAAAACAGTTTTTCAGATATAAGCTCTATATGGGAGCATTACCTATTATGGACCGATCGTCCAAAAATTTAGTGTCATGATTTCTGTAAATATAAATATTATAAAAAGATTTGTAGAGGTTAAAGCGAATTACGGAGAAGGACTTATATGGGAGTATCGACTAACTATGGACCGACCATTACAAAATTAGGTGTCATTATTTCTGTATAACTATAAGAAACTTATTTGTGTCGAATTTTATTTGGATACCAACAGTTTTAAGAAATTTATGATCGTTAAGGTGGTTTTCGCAAGTGGGTCTTATATGGGAGCTACGACTAATTATGGACCGATCATAATAAAATTGCACCGTATTATTTGCATACATATGAAATATATTTTCGTTCAATATTATTTGAATACCAACATTTTTGAGAGAGTTATGCTCTTTAAATTGATTTTCGGAGGTGGGCCTTATATGGGACCTTTAAAGAGATTTCCGGAAGAGGCCCTTATTTGGGAGCTATGATCAATTACTGACCAATCTGCACAAAATATGTAGAGGTGATTTAGCTTCATTTACCACTCATTTGTGGTGAAATTTGTGTGGATACTTACATAATTCAAACATACATATGTATATGATCGTTAAACCCCTGTTTCGGGAGGACATTTGTATGGGGGCCAGGTGAAATAATGCCAGCCAGCCAGCCAGACGGACGGACATCGTTAAATCGACTCGGTATACTTTAAGGTGGGTATTGGCCCAATATTTCTTTGCGTTACAAACATCAGCACAAAACTAATATACCCTTCCCACTATGGTGGTGTAGGGTATAATAAATGTAAATTTTTTTGTATACGTTGAAAGTGTTTCAACTATTATTATTGCATAATTCTCTATTCATATTATTGCATATTATGATAGTTATAAAATCGTAATATGATAAATAGTAAAAATAAAATTATATTAATTTAACTTATTATGATAAAGTGCGATCATAATATGATTACTTTAGACTATATTATGATTACTTTATATTATAGTATGATTACTTTAAACTCTAATATTGTTACCTTGACTGACATTTTGACATTCAATGATCTGTTATATTAAAGATGTTAAAATAAAAGTAAAGATCATTTTAACATTTAAAAGTATTTCTGTTAGATTTGATCTATAGGCATACGCTATCTGGGAGATTTTGGAAGTTAATTATTGTTGCAGAAAAATTTGGTTTATGTTGAGAGCTCGGGCATTTATGGACCGATTTTGTTTATTCTCATAATCGAATGGGATCATTTAATGCGCGTATGCTGGGTGTAAGATCAAAAAATATTCGAAGAAAATCTGATTACTCTTATCAAGTATTTGCACAATCTGTGTAGCTTTGCGTTGCAGTATTTTTTGAAAATTATGATTTTCAGATGTTATAAATAAAATAGTACGGAATTTTTCAACCCTGATACTTCTATGTGAAGCAATTTTCAAACAATTTTACTAATCCAAAGGAGGTATTACCAAAATAAGTATCAGTTCAGTTCATGTTTGCCTCTTAGAGACCAATAGTTGGAAGTCTTGGAAATGATACGATAAACATCAATAAACATGTTTTTATACTATATACTAAACTTTTAACCAGATTTTGTTAAACAAACTGACACTTTAATATTCGGTCCAAAAAAAAAAACAATGATATTAATTGAGACTATTTATTATATTTAATCAAAATATGTAGCCACAAATAGTTTTTTTTATATACATACTTATGTATAAAAAAAATTCTTATTTAAACAATTTCTTTATGAATGTTAAGGTTAAGTGGTCTTCACCACAATGATGGTGAATATTATTTTGGCAAAATAGTTTAGAAATTGTGCCAAAAAATAATTTTGAAAAAAAAAAATCACGTAAATTTATGAGCACATGTTGCGTTATCAAAACTTTGAAATTTATATTTTCAAGGATAGACAAACTCTAATTACTTGGAAATATTAAATACCAATTGGTCATGTATTGATTTTGAGCACTTGGGAATTTCTAAATGGATTTATAGAAAAGCATGTTTTTGTTTAAATTTTAATGGTTTAAACATTAAGATGAAAAAAACAAATTTGAAACATAATAAGGTTTAAATACAGCAAAGAAATGCTGTAATTTTCTAAAAAAAATTCTTAGCCGTATAAATACTAATTAATGGGCTTTATTATTAATAAATTCCTTTAAATATCTGTACACTATTAAGTTCTACAGCTTAATAAAAACTTGGTTTGTGTTTGAAAATGTTTAATAAGAGAACACAATTTTATCATTCACCTCACGTTAAACACTCCCACATCAATACTAACTAGATTGTATTAAAATAAAAGCTATGTAGGGAATGTATGAAAATTCAATTCTACTTTTTGTCTGTTTATTTTATTATTGTTTCTTTTATCTATGGACATGGAAAACGCTTGAAGAGTGAGAAGACCGAAAATGCATAAATTAAATATGATCAACTACCTGCACGTTTGCATTATTACCTTGTGTTTGTGTTTATGGTTTTAAATTTGGGAATGGAATGTAATGAATGCAGCACGATCACGTGTTTGAGTAAAAGGTTCTATATATAAAGAATTGTGTTAGCTTTTGTTTGGAGAATTGGTAATGGATGGTATGCATTACTTTTTGTGTTTTAATCATACAGTACAGTTGTGTAAACAACAAAAATGTTTTTTATAATAATATGGAATTCTATAATTGTTTCCCTTATTATTGTTGGTTTGTTACAATATTATTTATTATTTCTTTGAGTCTGCAGTTCTGCAGACGATCTACCAAAAACCAAAAAATAAACTATGAGTGGGTTAAAACGCTGCAATTTATCGCCGCGACTTTGCTGTAGCTTCTAAACTCATCGTCTGTTTACATGATGAAACAATTGTTGCAGCATTCTTGCGACATTTTGACATTGTTCATTTCTCCTATTTCACTCAATCGCAGATGTGTTGCCATATAGGACCTAGTTACATTACAGGTACATTATACAGGTATTCATATACCTGATATTTCACTATTAAATTTTCTATTAATTTTTTGACCACACAGTATTTATTTATATAAAATTAAAACAACAATTTGTTTCCTTTTTAATATACAGTACATTTTCTGTAATCCCATAAAATGAAATTTCATCATGCCAATACTGCTTGTAAATGAAATAAAAATAATACAAGAGAAAAGCAGAAATGTCAAATTTGTCGCTTCGTTTCACAGAACCTGTGACAACCTGTATTTCATTTATAAACTCTAGTCGCAGGAGAAAAGTCGTAGTTAAAAATCGCAGCGTGTGAACTCCCTTTTAGCATGTTATTGCACAGCCAATTACTGCTTACAATATGTCATTTACCCCACTAGATCGTAGTATGTCCAATAGACGGTTCTTAGATGTAAACTCATCAAGAGTCTGCAGTTCTTAAGTTAATTCGATTTTAAAAGGCAAGATCTTTATTTCAAATTCACCAAAATATAAATTCCTAATATTTTGATTATTTGGTTATATTGACTGGTATGTTAATATTATCGTATATCTGTTTCGAAAAAAGTTGCGATCACCGAAAAATATTAACATTTCTAATAATTTCTAAATGTTATACGTTCGAGAACTTAACCATGATACCAATTTACACTGCCAGATCATATAAAAGTAAAGATTATAAAAGCTTTTGAAAGTATTTAGTACTTAGTTTTTGTATATACAATATGGGTAATGAATATCTCAGCGATTTATACACCGATTTCACTAAATATTTGCACAATATATATCTTTTCATTCCAGTATTTTTGAAACTTGTTATTTTCACATGTTATGAATACAATTTATTGGCATCACAGGTATTAGTATATACAATTATTTGTAGAGTATAGTAGACAACTTAATCCACCCATACCCAATTCAGATATACACCAATGGCTGTTACATCATATTGTGAGCTCTAAGAAAGAAAGCTGTGCTGCTAGAATTAGAAAGTAGTCTTCTGTATATAATGTCCGTTGTTTTTTTGTTGTTATTTCTATTGGGGGGTTTCCATGGGAAACAAATTTCCATATAACAATCGTTGAGATATCTCTAGAACTCCTTTAAGGGCTTAGTGTTCTCTAGGTAACAGTGTCAAAGGATCGACTCACACTGGAAATCTGGGACGCTGATTGTTACCAAATCATCGTATAAGATATAGGTTTGCATCTACTTATTACGTTCAGGAACACTCTAAGATTTTGAGACAGGTTTCCTTAGCATTTTGTTAGTAGCTTAAATGTCTTTTTTTTTTTTTTAAAGAGAAGTAACACTCAGGCAATTAATATCCCTATATATAATTGCGTTACTTTTTATGGAAAGGGGATAGTTGAAGGAGTAAAGGTGGTGAAAGAAGAAAGCCTTTTATATCAATTGCGCATTATGTTTCTTTTTAGTGTAGAATTGCAGCGCCTCTGGTGGTGAAATTTTAATATTTGAATGCTATACCACCGAATGAGGGCGCTGTGATAAATATTAGTTATGATGGATAGAAAAGAAAACTAATAATTATTAGAAACTGATGTCGTTTGAGTGGCAGCGGCTGGGAATCGAACCCGGGCTACAAATACCAACTCCTGCTTAATGATCAAATGCGCTACCCAATTAAGCTAAAGCACCCTCAGCTTAAATGTTTTTAAAATTGGGGCAATGTTGTTATTATTTTTCCAACTTTAATGTCAAGCGACTGGATAATAAATATTAAACTGATCTCACTGACTGCAATATGGAATTCAGGAGACCAACGTGGCAAAGCTACTACGAAAAAAATTAATAATCTCCCTGATGCAATAGCCGACTTTTAGACCTTATCTCGGAATCGCACACTGTTTCATAGGAGGAGACTTCTATTGATTCATCGAATTACTCACACAGTCCCCTGGAACATATGGCATTTATAATGTGACAATAACGTGACATTATTGTCCTCCAATTGTTGAGTCTTTTGGAAACAGCCATAAAAGCGATAGTCCGCAGTGATCTCTCGTCGTTGGCAGTAGTGGTTGGCCAGTCCAATGCCAGACAAGTTTGTAGCTGAAGCAATTGCTATGTGTCTAATTATTGTCCTGGGCTTTGTTAATTGAACAAACTATGAAATGCAGGGATTAGAGAGCCCAAGCTCTTAAGCAAAGTGCTCGCTTCATTGGTCGGTGCAGTCATGTTAGAGAAGTTTTGAATTGTATGTTCGTTACAAGTCATGTAATAGTAGGCTCTTGTGAGACATGGACTAGTACGTTCTTGCAAGACATATAATGCGAAGATGGCCCGTATGTTTACCAGCATTAAGAGCACCGTGAGTTTAAACCCTCAGGGCAGGCACTTGGATTTTCTGTCGACACTTTTGGATCGAGTCTTTAGATCATATACTACTGTACAAAAATTAACTTCCCAGCAAAAACTTAACGTTTTCTTCAATTATTTTTCGAACCTGCCATTTTGTTCACACGCGTAGCTTAAATTTTCGTTGTCTTTATCATCAAATTTTTATTTTCTCATCTAAATAACTTCGCGCAGAATAAGACGGAGAAAATAAAAGAAGAAAACAAAAGGAAATAAGAAAATTGACTAGTACGAAGTTTAAGTTTGCAAACCAAATTTATCATGTGACGACATTAATCAAGAAGGTGTTAAGATTTTATCTTCCTATGAATTCTGGTATATTCATAAACTACGTTGCTACATTCAATGAACTCAGTGAGCAATGAGAGTCTCACTGGGAAAACAATGGGAACAGTTAGATTAGGCCAATTGTCATCCCGCAGGGTGGCGGCTTGAATTTACTTATCTATTATTAAAACTTATCTTTCCTTAGGCGGGTTATTGTGTATTTCGATTCGAAAGCAAACGTTTGTGAGGTACATACAATGTAAAAAGTTTACAAATTCGAACACCAAACTATGCATTACTCTGTCCTGACGTCGAGCAGAGCTAAATGACTCGGTGGGGTCTTAATAAGCATTGGGGATGTTTTTGATATTTTATGAAATAGGGCAATTAGCTTTATACGAATCCTGAAGCTATTTATTATACTTCAATGGCACTGTATTATGGAAATTGAAGTGATTAGATAGTTCTAGTGCTGAGTCAAATTGTCTCTAAAGAAAATATACTTAATTACACCCTGGTCTAATAAGACACAGTAAACGACAATAGACCTTATGTATCTATATGATTTGTAGTAAGTACAATGGGTTGTTCTTAATGGGAAATTAATGGAAAAATGATTAATGAATTAATGAAGTATACAAAGTAACATTAAGTGACCATTGACTCCAAATTACATTACCTGTAGTAAGTATAACAACTACTTTCAAAAGTAAAACAAAAAATAAAAAAAGAAATTAAAAGCGTATTCACTTTTTTTGTTTATTAATACAAAACTGACAAATTTTCTTTGCATTATAAAGGTCACATAAGTGTCAAATGAACCCTAGAGAATATACATTGTTTATATCATTCAAGATAATTTTTTATCTAAAGTTCAGCGTTTAGCCCGTATCTTTGACTTTTTAATTCAACTGTTTCCTAAAAATATGGCGAAATGGTTAACTTTTTTCTTAATTTTTAATCAACCATCAAGACAAAGTGAGCGACCCTAGGTCGGCTGCTCATTTCAAGGGTTCACTTTATGTCGGGCTATTTCTTCTATTATGTTGACAAGATCAGAATCAGTCAAAACTGGGAATAATGTATGCAATTAAAAAGCATTTAAAAGTTTTACTTTTAACTAACATTTTGACAAACTAAAGCGTGATCCATTTCGAGGTTCCCTACTTTTTCAAAGTAAAAAACACAGAAATTTAAAATTTAATGGGGAATGTTTATTATCATTTGAAAAAACATTCTTAGGCATTTATTTTTTGACGATTATGTCTATCATATGTTGGCATTTGCTACGTCGCAGATGGTCTATCCGTTGAGTCCAATTTTCGATAACTCGTGATGTTTTGCACCAAGGCCTGAATCGAAGCGGGCTTTTAAACTTTACACTTTACATATTCCTACAGGGAAAAGTCTAACGGTGTGATATCAAACGATCTTGGTGGCCAATCGACCGGCCAAAAACGTGAAATTATATGCTCACCGTTCTCTCAGTAAATCCATTGATTGATGCGATATATATGAAGTGGCGCCGTCTTGCTGAAACCAAATGTCGCCGAGATCACGAGCTTCAATTTCAAGCATCAAATAGTCGGTTATCATGTCACGATAACGGTCGCCAATGACGGTTACGTTTGCACCGGTATCATTTTTAAAGAAATATGGACCGATGACTCCACCGGCTGGACGTGATCTATTCGGTCGAATATTATCCAATAATGAATGCTAGGTGATGGTGTTGCGAATAGTACGCACAGTAGGCCGATTATGTTG
The DNA here is from genome assembly GCA_950370525.1 of Bellardia bayeri. NCBI lineage: Eukaryota > Metazoa > Arthropoda > Insecta > Diptera > Calliphoridae > Bellardia > Bellardia bayeri. The sequence goes on from OX493267.1 coordinate 77,425,367, forward strand.
ACCATATGTTGACAGAAACATATTCCTCACAGAACGTGAGTTTTCGTAATAAAGTTGAACGATTTGTAAACGTTGTTCAGGCGTAAGTCTTTCCTTTATGAAAAAATAAAATGACAGCATAACACAACTCACATCTGATCTGTCAAAAAAGGCTATTGAAAAAAGTATCTCTACTTAGAGCACCCGTTATTAAGACCCGCCAGAATTGATGCTCTACTTGCAACGTTTAATAATATTATACATTGCTCTTCTTAATACTTCAAGTAACGGGTTTGCCATTTCTTCTCTTACTGTCTGTTTTACAGCAGGCAAGGCTTCAAACAAATAAGGTTGTAGTTGTTAAATCTGGGTATCTGGGAATTCTGAAATTAAGCAAATAGAAGTATCGTGTGAAAAAACAACATTTATGTCGTTATTTAACATATTCTCAAAAACAAACCATATTTATGATTCTGTAATTGGGTTGCTGGCAGTAAGTTCTTTGTTTCCAATTTCCTGTTGTTTTCAGTCATATTGTATCCATCACCATAAGTGGTGAATGAGGGTATATATAAGTTTGCTATTCCGTGTATAACACTGAGAAATATTCATCTTATACCCAACAAAGTATATATATGGAATTCTAAGTCGATTGATCTATGTCTGTCTGTCTGTGTAAAACACTCGCTCGTCTAAAAAGCTAAACCAAAATCATTAAAGTTTACAAAAAACCGTTTATAGTTCTCTTAAGCAGTTTGGTATTGAAAATCAGCAAAATCGGTACAGTAGAATAAGAGTTATGGACCAAAATGTGAGACAACCTCCATACAAATTTGATATTTTTAAACAATTTTTTTTGAAATTTTTTGCAGATATTGCCATCAAAATTTTGACACGTTTTTTTTTTATGATAAAAGAAAAAAGTTTGAGGAAAATAGTAAGAATCGGTCCATAATTTCTCATAGCCCCCATACAAATATCATCCCAAAATATGGCTTAATGATAAATTAATGCATATAAAAATTAAATATTAATACAAAATTTAGCAAAAATATGTGTTATGTAAAAAGAAATCGCAAAACGAAATGTTGTTTTGTTCGGTCCATATTTGACCATAGACCCATTAAAAGTCCACATCTAAAATTCACTTAAATACGTATAAATCTGGTACAAATATAGTTAGCAGGTTAAAATTCGACATAAATAATTCTTCTAGATATATAACTTGTAGTGAATATGGAAAATGTGTTTTTTTTTTAAGTTTATTGAATTTTGAATATCAGACAAATTCTGTAAATTATGGTGAGTATTGGTAATTACATGAATTTTAAATGGTCAAAATTAGATACAATTTCTAAACATTTGAAATAAATTATGTTGCTCGTAAAATTGCCTTTCAAACAATATATAAAATGCTAAGCTATTAGTTGAAAAAGAATACTGAATAAGGATATTCTAGTCCTATAACCAGTGTAGTTTTGTAGAGTATTTAAGATTCGGCACAGAATATTGCCTCTAACTTGTTATTTAATTAAATTGTAGATTTAACAGAAGATCTCGGAAGCAACAAATATGTAAAAATTCAAGTTTTTGGTTTTAATAAATTTATGATCAGTATAATAAATTTAACTGAAATATTTAGCAAATTTTAGTGCAATTGTTTTGACAACACTCAAAATCATTTCATTTGCACTGAATCAATTAGCAATCACATTAATTCCGTGCAAACAAACATCTTAAACTTATAAACATTAGATTTCCTTCATTAATTAATGTAATAATTTGATCTTCTAACAATGGCTTTAAGACACATCTAATGATCTTTGTTTTTTAATGCGTTTAGAAAATGTACACATATATGTATGTATATAAATAATTTATATATTTTAATGTTCTAGAGTGTTAATGCGAGGTGATTTTCAAATTGACAACATTTCAATAAAAATACAAAATAACGAAAAAAATACAACTAATTTAGCAAAGTAATTTATCTACAAAAATAAAAAGAAATGAAAAAAAAAACAATATTATAATTTGCAAACAAGTCAGTTCTCTTTGCTATAGTAGCAAAATTAATGTTTGAAAAGTGTTTTTTAAATTACCCCTACGTTCATCAGTACAAGTGTTTACGTGGTGTATGAATAAGTATCTATATATCTATCTCTTAAATTAACGTGATCTTCTTAGAATGAGTCGTTTTGTCTAAACATTACAAAGTCGTTCATTTGTTTTCTGGTTGCTTTTTTTTATTAGTAATGATATCTCAAAGTTATTTGCTCATAACATAAATAAATGACATAAATCTATTGACCCCTTAAGTCATTTATTTGTAACAATATGTCTATGATGCTGATATATAATTCGTTCACTTTTTTTACTTGCGACATAATTTTTATTTGTGAATAGTTTGTGTTATTTTTCTTATTCTCATGTAAAATTGTGTAAAGTTATTGAACTCAGCGTTATAGATACTTGTCAATTGGTGTTGTTTTTGCAACTACTATACAAGTGAAATTTGTTATATTTATGCGGAAAATTGCAGACATAAATTTGTTTATGTTGTTTTGTGTGGGGAAAACGTGTCAATGTTCATGTTCCTAATTTTATTTGTAATTACATTAATGGTAGATTTTTTAAGAGCTTTCAGATTTGCTTAAAAAGAAACACATACAATTTAGAGAAATGTATGAAATCTTTTTTTAAGTCGGTAGAACGATTTGTATAATGTTTAGTGATGATTTCTTGTAAATGGTGACCGTATAGTACTTTTTGGAAGCTTGAGCTTTTTTTTCATTCATTAAGCCTGACAATGAGGAATTTTCAAGCAATTTGAATACAACTAAATATCTCTCTATTTTGATTATCTGTTTGTCAGCACTCGTGAAAATCTATTCCCTCTGATTCAATTAGTTGACAAAATGATTAGAAAACAAGCTTGTGAAAAAACGAAAGTGTTGCCTGCAGGTGTGGCTTTACAATTCTTTATTTAATTCATGGTGTATTTATACAAAGTGAGTGCAAATCGGCAACAAATACAGAAACAAAAAGCATTTTGTTTGTGTAAAATAATGTACTACCGTTAAAAACACTTGAAAAAGTATTACTTTCGACATATGTAAATTGTAAACAAAGTCAGTCAGCTGTGCTACTGCACTCACCTTTTACAGTTACACCATGATTTAATTTCTACAGTTTATTTATTTTTAGTACTTTTTTTAACAATCGCTTTTGACTTTTTGAGCCACTAATTGAACATAAATTGAACAAATTGGTTAATTATATTATTATTTATAGAAATTATTAATAAAAAAAAAACAAGTTTATGGAACATTTGTATTTGATTACCATCACGAGCAAAAGCTACCTTTTTAAATAATCATGTTTAGTTTTCTAAAATTTGATTTTTAAAACACTACTAAGTATAATTTTCAAACAATTTGTAAAATTATGACTATAAATCAAAAACTACAAGAACCAATAATGAATTTCAAAATAATTACAAAAAAAGCCAAAAATTATTATTTATTTACAACAAACGTCAGTCAGCAAGTGCGTCACTTAAAGATTTTGGCGCTGAAACAAAAAAAAAAAAAAATATAAATTTTGCAACACTTTAATTCACACGAAAAATTTTGAAATAAAACTAAAAATAATATTAATAAATTTCGAATATAAACAGGGTGTAATAACTTAACTTAACTTAAATGAAAAAAAAAAATGCAATTTAAATTTGCTATATAAATACATAAATGTGTTCATAGCTTGAATTTTATATTTGCAAGAAAACTAGAAAGAAACAAAGAAATGAATAGAAACCATTGTTTTATTGGACTCATAAGTTTTTCAAGTTAAATTACAATTACAATTTCCATTAAATTTTACCACACTCATATGCTAAATGAGATTTCTATTAATAAAAACAGATCAAATGGTTGACTATTTAATAGTGTAATCTTTTGCTACAAATTAAAATTCCATTAATTTTCCAAGTCTTTTACAAAGAACAAGCTGAAATTCTGTTTTTTTTTGTATGAAATAATTTATAATTTGTTTACTGTCGATTTAAAATATAAAACTATTTTTAATTTCTAGGTCATAATTGCCACCAACCAACAAACAAACAACGTCATATGCATATAAACATTTCTATATACAGCTATGTTCAACTAATTAAAGACACGATACTAACATTTTTTATTATATGAAGCAAATAATGCGAAAGTTTTTATGATATTCTCAAAATTTATCGTAGTTTAGTCAATTTAACTCTTACTCCTAAGAGAAATATTGGTCCAACATCCACCTTAAAGAATAAATTTATCTAAATTTATATAAATATTATTTATTATGCCCTTAATTTACTGCACGATTAATTTATATCATAATTTACACAAATTATAAAAAACACCACGAAGACAAAATATAAAAATGGTAAATTTTAGTGTTTTATTTAATATATATTGCCTTCAACATAACGATTTATATATTGAATACTACTGTCCTTAATTAGTTGCACGCAGCTGTAATTTTAAATTATTTTTAAAAATAAAATAAAAATAAAACACACGTTTTATGAAACAAGAAAAAAATATTTAATAAGTTTTTATTAATCTTTATTTATTCTTTACATTGCTGGCGGAAGAATAAACATTTGCCATACTTGAAAAATTTCTAAATAATTATTGCATGTTTGAAAATACATACTCGTACATTTATTTTTGTATGACTTGTAAGAATTAATTGATTTGAAATGAAAGTAAATTTTTGTAAAGAGATTAAGACACATTTCTAAATATTTATTCTGAAAAATTTTAATGAACTTACGAGGCTTACTACTTATGTCTTAAGATTAAATAATATTAGTGATTATTGAAAAATGTTATAATATTTTTAGCTTTTATTTCGAAACATTTGTACAATATTGTAAGCTCTTCCAGTGTTCGAAAACTTTAAGTGTGTTCTTAAACCTTAATACAAGTGTGTAAAAAGACAGTGTGTTCATTTTAATTGTGTTTGTGTACATTTAAATAAATAAAGACTCGTTATATTTTCTGCAAACTACTTGACGCTTTTATTTTGCAATTAAAAAGAATACGGTTTATTTAAAGGAAATAAACCACCGTTTTTAAAAGGTAAAAATATAATATAATTATGCATCCACAACAAAGGTAAAGGGTATATAAGATTCGGCATAGCCAAATATAGCACTCTTACATTTTTACACTAAAATGTTCAATAACTAAATCAGAATAAATGGGAGGTATATACTGGGGTATCAATTGGAATAATGATCATTCGAATAATCAAACAATTTCTGACAATAAGAAACTTCTCATCACTGAAAATAAAGAAGTCGTTCTTAGTATTTTCTCCAGCCACTAAAGATTTTCTCAAACATATAAATTAGATGATCTTTAAACATGCTCGTAAATGTATATATAATCTCACATAAGAGCTGTTTAATGATCTTAAGAGAAATTGAAAAATTTTACAGATGTTATTAGTAATAATCTTCAAAAACATATAAAATATTTACAGAAATTCGTTGAAATAATTCTTTCAAAATGTTGTGTATTCCCAAGAATTTCATATTAAATTCCTGTTAAAAGCCTGCCAATCATTTCAATCTTATTATGATATTAACACCCAAGAGCATTTGAAAACAAAACTAAATTAATATTTTTATGTCTACACGTGTTTTCTATATCAAAAAATATTCGATTATAAATTTCCAAATACATATTTATTTAAACCAATAAATTTTTCCTAATATTTGACCTTAAAGTGTCAGCAAGAAAAGAGAAACAATATAATTTTACAATAAATTAATATAATAAATAATTTTAATATAAAATTTATAAATCTTGTTTGTTTTTATGAAGTATCAAGTGTTAATAATACGTTATGATCTGTATATATACTATACTGTGAGCGTCAATATAAAGTGAACGCCTAATATTGTTTTAAAAGTGGTTTATTATAGTATATAGGTATACTGCAAGTACAAATTTTGACTACAAATATCTAAAATTTACTTTCGTCGGTGAAAAGAATATTAATCCAAAAAATTTGAGGCTCGTTTATATAAATCTCACAATCGTAGTGTACAGAATATTGTTTGTGTGAAAATGATCCATATCGAACACTAACATACAACATACATACATATGTTAATGTTTTTTTTCGAACGCTGATTTTAACAATAAATCAATTAAATTTCTTTAAACTTTTGTTTCTCTTTTTTTTCGTGAATTCAATTTTACATATATAAAATAGCAATATAATTTTCTTATTTAATAGTATTTATTATATTAATATAATTAAGCTTTTCTTTTACTAATATGTAAAGTTGCCGTTATTTTGTCGCTCACAGTATATTTTAAAATTAAATAGATTACATGTCTTAGATAAACTAAACAAAAAAATGTCTAAACTCACATACTCGTATATATGTACATACATATATCACACTTGTAATGATAATCATCATAAAAACATCATTTAAATTAAACAATCTATTTTTTTAAATTAAAGTGTTTGAAATGATAAGTCATATTTTGAAAGCTTTGTACATCGCACAATTAATCAGACAAGAAATTTTGTAAAAATAAATATTTACATAATTTCAAATGTTTTAAATAAAAATCCCCTTATTTGTTGTTAATCTATTTTTAAATACCGTTGTTTTTTTTTCTTTTTGTAAATAAACAAAAGAAAATTTGTAATTTGTTGAAACATTTTTGGCATCTTGTCTGAAATGCATAAAAAAAACACACACACACACATCCATCAATAAATGAGAGAGCAACAAAGAAAATTCACTTCTAATTCGTTTAATTGCTTTTGATTCTGAAATTACAACAGGTTTTTTTATTTACGTTTCTTGTAAAGTTCAATTTAGGGGGGCGTCGTGTTGGGGAATGCGATTTGGGGTTTTATTGTTAGTATGTCATAATGACTTTCTTAGTTTGTCTAATGGTTGGAGTATTTATGAATGCGTTTCTTTTCTCTATTTTAATATATGATGTATAGATGTATGTATTTCTTAGATATTTATTTACATATTTATTTCTAAACTTATAAATTTACATTTTTACAAATGTAGTTTTTTGAAATGTATGTTCAACTTTCTGTTAATAAATTTTAAATTTTTTTCATGATTTTATTCCATTTAGCACGATTCAAAATCTTTTTGGCTTAAATTTTTTTGGTTAAATTTAATTATTGCGAAATACATATGTACATATGTTCACATCACAAATTTAGGGGCATTCCCTTTTAGTGTATACAATCAAATTGTCTTACATTTTTATACCCTACACCACCATAGTGGGGAGGGTATATTGAACCCCACACAGGTGGGGTCCAACACCTACCTTAAAATATACCGTTCGACTCAGAATCACTTTCTGATTCGATTTAACGACGTCCGTCCCATAAATAGCCCACTTCAAAAAAATCACTTTAACGATCATAAATTTCTTAAGAATGTTGGTATTCAAATAATATTTAACACAAATATATTTCATATGTATACAAGCAATACGGTACAATTTTATTATGATCGATCCATAATTAGTCGTAGCTCCCATAAATGGCCCACTTCAAAAAAATCACTTTAACGATCATAAATTTCTTAAGAATGTTGGTAATCAAATAAAATTCGACACAAATAATATACAGAAATGATGACACCTAATTTTAAAATGGTCGGTCCGTAATTAGTTGAAACTACCATATAAGACCCTCCCCGTAATCAACTTTAACCTCCATAAATCGTTTAAAAGTATTTATATCGAGATAAAGTTTAACATACACAATATTTATATTCACAGAAATCATGACACTAAATTTTTGATGATCAGTCCATAATAGGTCATATCTCCCATATAGCGCACATTTCTGAAAAACTGTTTTATGCATATAATGGGTGTAGGGTATTATATGATCGGGCTTAACCGACTATACTTTTTTACTTGTTTTCCAATGTATAAATAAAACTGTCTACCAAATTGATATTTTTCTTTTAAAATTTTTCCCATCAAAAACTCAAACAACCAAGATCAAGCTGGGGGTTAATAATTTTAATTATAAACAATTTTTGTTTTAAATAAAACTCAATAAAAATCGAAAATAAATAAACCAAGAGTATTTACAGATATGTAAGACTAACCGAAATAAAATAAAATTGAAAATATTTAGAAGCAGACAATGTGTTTGCTAGACCAACAGGAAACGAAGTGAGTTAGTGGTTTATTAGGGAGGTGCATACAATTATAAATAGCATAACAGAATATTTAATCATTTCTAAGCGAATTTTTAAAACATTCAAGGACAAGTTATTTAACATTTTGGAATTTAAGCCAAAGTGTTAAAATTTTGTCTGTCTGAACTATGTTTTAGTTGTGTAAATGGTTTTTGCATGTTAAAGTTTGGTATTTCATTTACTTTGAGCGTTAAAATAAAGCCAACACCACATATTATTACAAGAAAACCTTAATTTTCTTTTAGATGTATAGAACTTTGAAATTGAATAAAATAAAGATGATTTTTAAATTGACATGAAAAATTATTTGATTTGAAAGATAATCTGTTGGCATTATAATTTATATATGGCTTCTGGCCCGGACGTAGTCTAATCTGGAGGTCCAATTTCCAATGAATTTTTCCAACATTTATGGCCGTGTATCGGAAATAACGCGGCGAATGTTGTCCTCCAAGTGGATAATCGTTTCGGGCTTATCGGCCTAGGCTAGCGACTTTACATATTCCGACACAAAATAGTCCAGCGGTGTTAAATCGCACGATCTTGGAGGCCAACTCATGGGTCCAAAACGTTAAACTATGCAGTTATCAAACATTTCCTTCAATAAATCAATTGTGTGATTGAAACCATAACATACCGAAACAATTAACCTATTGGAGGACAACAGACTTAAAATTTAGTATACACCACGCTTTTTAAGCAAAATTTTTTTATTATAATAAGAAATATATACATACTCGTACATAAGTTTGAATCAATCAGGGAAATTTTGTGAGATGAAGAAATAAGTACCTGAGAAAAACATAAATTAGTATACAGTTAATTAGTATTTTGTATAACCAAAATCCAAAAAATAAAAGTTAATATTTTATAGATCCTCCATAAAACTTAATTAAAGCCTCTACAGGAGGTTTAGTCACATCTCTAGTTATCTTGCCCCACTCTTCCGTTAAAAATTCCCACATAGAGCACTATGTTCCTTAGGAACGTTGTACAATAGACACTCCTTGACAATGCTGGTGGTGTGTTTTGGGCCATTATCTTGCTCAAAGACCCAACGCGCTTCAAGACCTAATTTTTTAAATTGTCCTTTAAAATTCTATGACATTTACATTATTCCAGAAAGATTGAGGAGTTGATCTCTTTTGCAATGTCTTTACGTGTAGTACGGCTTACTGCAGAAATGTACGGGTTTTTCTAGGCACTTTTCCATAAAGTTTATGGTTATTCAGACGTCTTCTAATTGTCAATGTGCTTACTTGGTCACCGCATGTCTTAGACTTTGAAGTTTTATTGACATCTCTGACTACTTCGCGCACTACATTATCAATTAGATAGCGTGGTCGCGAGCTTTATTTCTTTCCATAACGTTAACGGGCTTTTGTTCACAATTTTAGCAATATCGACGAAAGATTTTCCGTTGCTTCTAACCACCACTGGTAAATCTTTGCCACGTGCCATTCGGTTCCTTAAATAATCGAAATCCCAAAACGAAATGCCGATATGTCCACTGAATTGAAAATTTAAAGTTGAATATGAATAATGAAAGTTAACTCTGTACTTACAAAATTATTACGAATTTTATTTATAATAGTTTTAAAAAAGTACTTAATGTACTATTTACTCATAACGGTACTTATTTTATTTTACCTATATTTAAAAGTTCAGCATTTTATAGATATTATTCTTCACAGAAATTATTGTTCGCTGTATACTAAATTTTGACTCTGACTGTATGTTAATAGCCTTGAAATGCAATCGATTTTTAACAGAGTATTTAATTATTTGCTGAAATCCTTTACGATTTACGTGTCTTTGCCATGTGATTTAAGAATCAGAAGTAGGAAGTAAATACACTATAGACACGTGTAACAATGATTACACCAATATTAAGGAGTGTCATCCACTAGGAAAACATCATCATACACTGTCAGTCAACAACAGCAACAACAACAATGCACTAAAAATGTCTCTTATTTTCGAAACTTAAATATGTTGAACATGCAAAGTTTTAGGAAATGTAGAAAAAAAAAAACAAAAATTTCAATACAATAAGCAAAAGGATGTGTATTTGATGTGAGAGGTCTATATTTATAAATTTATAAAATGTTAGTTTAAATGGCAAAGGAGCAGCAATTCGTTTGTATGCAAGAAAAAAAAACAGAGTCTTGACTAAATCATATTTTAATATTATGGGCCTTTTGTTTTCCCAGAAATAAATGGATAATTTATTTTATTTAAAGACGGCAGTTGGTTAAAAGAATGATATTATTTTGAAGTAAATTTAAAAAATTCAAACTAGTAAGCCGTAACTAGGTCGTATTAATCTTAATGCTCTTCTGTGTGGGGAAAACGTGTCGCTGTTCATGTTCATAGTATTCTCTGTAATTTTTAGAAACGACTGGCTGTTTGTTTGGAATCTGCACATAGTTGCAAAAACAAATACTCAACCACATTGTTTGAACAAGAGCATAACACCGACAAGAATTGTCTACACGAGTAAGAAAATAAATTGTTTGCTAAAATGTATAGCTTGTCAAGACAGGGAATCACATGATATGTTCTGTGTATTAGAACCAATAAAAACTAAAATTGAAATAAGAACAATTATTATTTTTTATTCGTACTGTTAATTTTTGCTATTTATTTAGTCGGGTCAGTCAACAACAGCAACAACAACAATGCATTAAAAATGTCTCTTATTTTCGAAACTTAAATATGTTGAACATGAAATATTTAATTTCTTCACACACCTGCCCAATGTTGTCATATGGGGAAGACATAAATATTTTAATTTAATTTTAATGCGATTTTTGACCTCCTTAAATTTGTATGATGAGACAGGAAAAATCATTTAAATCACCATTGATAAGTTAGATAAATCCTGTCACATCAACATTGAACAACAAAAGAACCCATTAAATTTCTCATTAATTTTATTCTTTTTTGTTTCACTTTATTTTTGTTTGTCATTGCAGACATGAAACTTTTTCTTTTAAGTGCTCTTTTAGCACTTTTCTACCTGGAGGTTGGAGCACAAGATGACTATTGCTTTGGCAAGGATACCGAACGTACACAGACACGTCATTTCACCTCTAAGACGGCTTATCAAATAATTAAGGGTACAAATATGGACAAACAGTATTATGTAAATGGTTGTGTGCCACAAAAGATTTGGATATTCCATAGACATGGTACAAGGCTGCCGTCAAAGAAACTCATTGAAAAGGCACCTCATTTGGAACAGGTAAGGATATTTAAATATATTAATATTTTAGAAAATATGGACTAATGTCTGATTTAAAAATATATATATTGCAGTTACGTGATTCAATCGTAAATAATTATAAAGTGCTGAAAACTGCTCCGGACACAAATGCCTTGTGCCAGGAGGATTTAATTGCCTTGAAAATGTGGAAATGGAACTCGAGTATAAACAGTGATATGGACAATTATTTAACCAGTCAAGTAAGTCAAGTAAAGAATAAAAGAGATGGAAATTATTAAAGGATTCAAAATTAATATTAATGAAAATGCTAAAGGAATGACAGACTTAAAAAGAGTGGTTTGTTTAGAGCTTTCGGATTGTTTATTGTTCTAAGTCTTTTTTCGAAACTCTATCGTTCCTTCAATAGATGAACGGATATGGCTAGATCCGCTTAGAATCTAATAAGGAACCAGAATATATACTTTTTGCTTCTACAACTAATATTTCGATGTGTTATAAACTGAATGACAAACTTTTAGGTAGTGGGTATGAAAATCGGTCGTGTTTTGCAAAGAATCATCTACACCGAAAAAATTGGGTAAATATGCTGTAGTCGGATGAAAGTACAACTATTTTTTAGTTCTGATGGCAAAATCTGCATTCAAATACCACAAAATAAATAATTTGATCCCATATATAGCCAAAAAACGTGTTAGGCGTTGTTTTTTCATTCGGTATCGGTCGTACTTATTGTTTTCTTTCCTATAGACATCACATACATATAGGTTAGGTTAGTTTAGGTTAGGTTAGAAGGCCGGATTGAGGTTGTCCCCACACCATCACCCAGAAACCAATACGGTCCATTGTGATGCCTTTCGGAAATGATATGAGACACTTAGAGCGTTCCAAGAGCGAAACGCCTAAGCCCTCACAGAGCCCCTTCCCCTGTTGCGCAGCCAGGCCATATTCATTACGAATCCTTTGAGATCCCCGAGCTTACAACCCGAGACATCCCATAATTCGCCTATGTATCTACTGCCTAGCCACCTCAACCTGCTAACTTGTTACCTGGGACAATGGCACAGAATGTGCTCGATCGTCTTCAGTTCCTCCGGGTCCTCGCACAACCCGCACATGTCTGACAAGTCAGATCCCATTATCCTTGCCATTCTACCTATCATACAATGGCCCGTGATAACGCTATCCTGGTTCTTATGCAGACCTTGCTCTCGCCCAGTAACGATTCCGAGTAGGATTTCCTAAGCGCCGGCCATATAGTCCTTGACACTCGGCAGTCCGTACGGTTTCCCCAGGACCTATTTGTCTTGCTTAGAACCCATTCCCTGATTCTCCCAAAATAAAGACCTATAGGAGGCCTAACCGCCACCTGGCAATCAGGATCCTCCGAATCGGAGCCGAGTCTCGCCAACTCATCAGCCAGTTCATTCCCATTGATATTGGAATGACCCGGTACCCGGTAGATTTCTCCTAGAGCTCTCCTACAATCATCGACCAAACCGGAGGTCACATAACAGTCCCCTACCGCTCTAAGAGCCGCTTGGCTGTCCACATACATACATATACATAATTACAATAAATCAAGAAACTAAATGATATATAGTAAAAATTGTACTTTTTTTTGCTAATAAAGTTAAAAAAATAAATATTTCCATGTGTGTAAACTCATTCTTGTATGTCATGTTGTATGTGTATTGTTCTAATTATTTTTCCCAGCTTCTTAATTTTCAAAACAAGGGGCTCCATACTCTTGGATTTTCCAAAGCCAGAATATAACAATTTTATCAACCACCTTCATAATAGCGGTTTTAGAAATACAATATTGATGGAAATAGCACATATATGCGGATGCAGCTTTAATAGATCTATTATTTTCGTAGTGAGAAATTGAATTCATTGTAACAATTGTCAAAGCTTTTATATTGATATGTTAAGAAGTTAAATGTCAAAACTTTCATGTTATTGCAATATGCCACTGTTAGAAAACAAAGTTCTTGTTGAATATCCGTTATTCAATATAATATTGATACTGATTACACGTCTTCACGTAAGTTTGTGCGATTGTAATTGACATTTGCTAATATAGTATAGAAATTTTGGATATTATGTTACGTCGAGACGCCTTGTTATGTATACAAATGTTGTTATTCAAATTTTTTATAGAACAAATCATGGTGTAACTATACATAATTATATATAATAACACGATTCAACAAATTTAGTTTTCTATGTTATTTACAGTTGATATACTCGTATGCCAATGTCTATTTGTTTATTAGTCGAACTGTCAAACTGTCTGTTAAATGGATATATATTTTTAATTTTATAATTTATAACTAAATTTTTATTAATGGTAGACTCTTTAAAACATAAATTTATTTTACAGGGTTATGAAGATCTACGAGGCACTGCCAAAACATATCAAAAATACTATCCCGATGTTTTAACAAAGCAATATAATAGCTCTTACTATTTGGTAATATAATTTATAAACAATTAATAATAGTAATTTTAAAATATGTAAATAAATAACTTTTAATGTTATAACAACAGTTCCGTCACACTGATACCCAACGTACAACGGAAAGTTTTAAAGCATTTACCGAGGGTCTTTTTGGTTCGGGCAACACTGCCATAGCTGAAGATATACCCGAACAGGACTTGCTTTTACGGCCCTATGATTACTGTAAGTCGTGGAATGCTCAAAATTATAAAGATAAAGATTCAGAATCTGAAAAATATCGCAATTCGGATATATGGAATAAAACCATAGCTGATATATCAAAACGTTTGGGGTAGGTTTAAATATTCTAAAGAACTTATAAGTTTTTAACTGTGTATTTTATATATAAAATTACAGCTTCCAATACTCTTTGGAATCCTCGGATGTCGAATTAATGTATGATATCTGTCGTTATGAACAGGCTTGGCAAGTGGATCGTACTAGTGTTTGGTGTGCGGTAAGTACTAAATATGTACTAGAAATTAAAAATTATTATTTTAATTTATGTCTGTTTGTTGTAGGCCTTTTTACCCGAACAAGTTACTGTGTTGGAATATGAAGACGACATGAAGTACTTCTACAAATCGGGTTATGGCTATGAGGCCAATACCCGTCTTAACTGCCGTGCCGTACAGGATATGGCTAAGCATTTGAGCAGCCCTGAATCTCCCAATGTTGTTGTCTATTTCGGTCATTCCACTGGTGTACAAACTCTTATCTCTGCCCTAGGCATTGACAAAGATCAGGCCTCTCTGTTGGCCAGCAATTATGATACCATGGCACAACGAAAATGGAAGACCTCAAATATTGATCCTTTTGCTGCCAATTTGTTGGCTGTAAAATATCAATGCAACGCTGACTCCTTCGAAAAGGAGAAAGTTATATTCTTTCTCAATCAAAATGCTGTAGATTTGGACTGGTGTCAGGTGGGCCTGTGCAATTGGTCGGAGGTTAAGAAACGCTATAGCACAATGTTGAATGCCGATTGCAGTTCGTACTACTGTGCTGATGGTGCTAACACAATGAGCATTTCTTTGATTTCCGTCTTAATGGCTGTCATTGTTTACTTAATTAATTCTATTTAAATTACTTTTATTTAATTATTAATTCACTTCTTTTCTTTCATAACTGCTTTCATTTGTGTAGTAGTTTGTATATTTAGAAGAAGAAAGTAATGTTTATATTTTTTATTAGTCTTGTATATTTTTTGTATGTATTTTAATATGAAAGAAATTTGAATACAACTAAACATTTGTTTATTTCATTAAAACTTTAAATGTACAATCAAAGTAATAACAAAGAATTCTGTTTATTTTTATTAACAATGTACAATTTCCATTAAGTTTGTAATTGAGTTTAGCTGCATCGTCTTATTATTTTAATGTGCAATGAAAAATTGTATTGTTTTAATTTAATAAAAATTAATTTATTTAATAACAATATAATTAAATTTAATTATAAAAAAAGCTTTATAATTTTAATAAAATTATTTTAAATGTTAGAAACGTGTGAGTGATTTTGTTTAAAATAATTAGTTTAAATAAAGTTTTTTGAATGCTTAACATCATTATAATGGTGGAACTATAGAAGGTGACTGCAGTACTACAGCTGACTGGCTTTGTTTACAATTTAATTATGTCAAAAGTAATACTTTTTCAAGTGTTTTTGACAGTAGTACATCATTTTACACCAACAAAATGCCTGTTGTTTCTGTATTGTGTTGTACTTGTTGCCAATTTGCACTCACCTTTCAACACAACATAATGATTATGATGTAACTGATCATTATGTTGTGTTGAACAAATTTGTAGTTTTATGAATTTAACATGTGAATTGATTTAAAAAAACTTTTGAAATTATTAAAAAAAAGTTTTCTAAAATGTTTGGCATTTTATTTTATTAAAAAATGTATATTTAAATTTAAATTCAAGTATAGTTTGTTTTTTTTTGAAGATGTATAGAAATTTAAGTTGGCAACACTTTTTTAACTAGTGGTAATTTTGTCAGCTGTCAATTGATTTATGCTTAGTTTGGTTTGGCATTTTAACATGAATAGACTGACGCCTGAACAACGTTTCCAAATTGTGCAAATTTATTTTGAAAATCATGGTTGTGTGTTTTTTTAGATTCATATAACTTTGAAATGAAATAAAACAAAGATGATTTTTTTTAAATTGATATGGAATTTACTTTATTTGAAAGATACTGGTTCAGACTTAGTCTAATACGGAGGTCCAGTTTTTGATTACATTTTCTAACATACGGCATACAAGTATATCGGCAATAACACGGCAAATGTTATCATTCAAGTTTTTTAGGCGTAGAATAGCGACTTCAAACATAAATTTCTTGCCAGCTCACAAAATGGCTGCCATTTAAAACGTGTTTTAAATTTAAAACTTAAAGTTATATACATTTAAACTAACCCCCTTATTCATAAAAAATGTACTTTAAGAAAATTTTGTATGAAACTTTTGTCTAAAAGCAAACTTCAAACCTACTTTATATTTTAGAATACGGCAGTAAGACCCTATATTTCTAATTTCTAACGCATTACTATTTAGGATAGTCAACTTAAGCCTAGACACTATAGTATAGACACCACCCACAGTGGCAATGCAGGGTTTTATACATGTATTCCCGACATTTAAAGTTTAATTTCCGGATGATTACAACTAGAACCGGTATGAGAACAACAAGAATCCACAGCAATTTACTGGATTACAACTAAAATAATGCAGCTCCATAAGCACGATGGCCACGTATCAAACTGATTTGACAAACTCAGTTTTTTTTGATTGTGTTAGTGAAAAAATCTCACACGTATATGTTGATGTGAGCTTGATGAAAATCAAAACAATTTAGATTTTCACTGCCGCCGCTACTATTATGATTGAAAGCGAATTTGATGAGTTGCTGCGAAAAACGTCAAATGGTATTTTTATTCAGTTTTCGCAGCGACAATATCATATCGCACCTGTTCAACAAAAGGGTAGTAACTTAAAATTTTCTATTTTTCAGTAGAGGCAAATAACTGTTTATGTTATTGTTAAAGGTATATTATACAAAAAACCTATAACGACGATAGAGTAGACAAAATAATGGGAGATTTTTACAGTCGGTAGAGTAGATCATTATGTATAGTTTTTTTAATAAAAAGTGAAAATTTCAAAATTTTGACTTTTATACCCTTTGGTATATGGTGCGATATGGTGAAAATTTTGTGATTAAATAAAAAATGGAGGAAAAACATTTTATACTGGAATTTATTGAAGTATACCGTGGTTTGCCCGCTTTATGGCAGGTTAAGTCCAAGGAATACAGGAACAGAGATGAGAAAAATTCTTAATATGAAATGATACAATGGTGCTTTTTAGATATATAATTTACATATGTATATTTATTTATTTAGTTTCTTTCTTTTTTCCTGCATATGTCAGAGCAATGCTATGCAACAATTTTCTATGTCATTCATATGTATTAAAAAAAATAAATTTGTAAACATTAAAAATATTTTGCGACCAAATAAATCACACGTTCTTACCTTTAAAAAACAGCTTCGAAATGAAATTTGATGGTTTGAGTTGATACGTTGCTGTGTTAAGCAAAACCAAATATTACCAATACATACATATTATTTGTTATATCAGTTTGAACGTGGCGTGGCCATCGTGCTATAAATTACCGTACAAAATAAAACCTAGACACCAACCACAGCGGCAATGCAGTATTCAATCCTGTATTACCGATATTTAAAGTTAATATAGCGGTGTGAATACAACTTAAACCGTAGACGGCATAACAAAGCAGCGCGTTAAATTACCGTAGAAAATTACACCAGTCTGTTCAAAAAAACTCTGTTTCCGTCATTGTTGTTACTTATTTTTGATAGTTTTGGTGAATCGATTATTATTTTGGCAAGGTTATTTCAGCGGTAACAACTTTATTGTTTTATTATTTTTTACATAAAATTGTGTCCGTTTTTAAATATTAATTAAAACAAATTTCCGATTCTGCGTCAAATCTTATATAGCATTTGCCAAAGTTGTCGAAAGTTAAAATTAAAAAAAGATTATATTATCTACCTTCGTAGATGCCAAAATTATTGAATATATTTCGGGAGATATTGAATTCCATTCTTTCTCAATTTTTTCCTACATATCGAGATTTAAAAAAAAACATAAAATTCAGCGAAATATATATGTATGTACAATATTTATTTGAGTCGATAGAACGAACAATCTATATAATTCAATGTTTAAATACGATTTCATGTAAATGCTGACCACGGTTCATATGCTTGGTTTAATTTTGGCATACTCTCTCTAACATATCGGCCGGTATCTCTTTGGTGTCAACTATCCACCAGTCTTTCACACACATATTTTAGTAATTTCGAGTTAGATTTTGTTCTTGAGTTCATCTACAGTTGTTGGATTGTTAGCATAAACTAACGACTTGGCGTAACCCCATAACAATAGTGAACATGATCTTATAAATAGAAACCCCTTAATCAAGCAACAGTATGATCAGTTGTGGAAGAACGTATCACTGATGTTAGGTTTACCCAATTCTGATTAAGAATAGTAGTCTTCAAACTTGGTCAGATAGCGAACACGACTTAATGTAACCCTATAAATAGAAATTCAATCGCATTAGATCGCATCATTTTCTTAGATAATGCGATTAATTAACTTATCCTTCAATAGATCAACTGTTTGATAAACTATGGAACCACATACTACTGATGTTAAGACCATTCTAATTAAGAATAGTCTTTCAACATGACTAGATAATGACCGCGATAATTTTCATTGAGGAATAACTATTTGTCAATAAAAGGTAACGGTTACGGTAATTTGAATTATTCAGGTGACATTACTTTAACTAAAGCGGAATGTTATATGTTAGTTATCGTTACCAAAACAACAGTAAATAGCGTTACAACTAAAACGCCATTAAGAAAATAAAGCAAATTGCCGTTACCGTTAACGAAACGTTAGATAACCTTGAAATTTAAAACCCACAGCCACAAATAACCCTATAATTTCTTTCCAATATAAATAAAACTGTTTACCAAATTGATATTTTTCTTTTAAAAATTATCCCATCAAAAAACTCAAACAACCAAGATCCAGCTGGCAAAAATTACGTAATGTAAAATAATTTTAATTATTGACCAAATATGTTTTGAATAAAACTTATAAAAATCTAAAATAAATAAACAAAGAGTATTTACAGCCATTTAAGACAAACCGAAATGAAAAGAATTGAAAATGTTTACAGAACAGACAAACAATGTTTTGCTCGACAAACAACACAATTGAAAATAACTATTTACAAAACAGACAATGTTTTTGCTAGACAAACAGGAAACGAAGTGAGTTAGTTGGTGGTTTATGAGTTCATCGCTTCTAAACAAATTTTTAAAACATTCAAGGACAAGTTATTTTACATTTTGGAATTTAAGACAAAGTGTTAATATAAAATACCGTTAAGAAAATAAATGAAATTGCCTTCACCTTGACTTCTTCAACATACTTTTGTAAAATTTAATTTTTGTTGGTGAATTTTGAAACGTTTCTGACCTTTTCATACTTTTGTAAAATTAAATTTTTGTTGGTGAATTATTGAAATGTTATCAATAATGTTATGGTTACTGTAATTATTTATATGATTGTGGTAACCATAATACGGTTAAGTTACGATTCAGATGATCGTTACTATGAATATGTAACTATGAATCCATTTATCATAATTTGTTGCTTTTGATTATGGTAGAGAACAACATAATATGGTATAATCTTTTACTATAAAAGTGATCACAATTGCTATAATCGTGTATATGATTGCTATAATCATGTGAATGGTAACTTAACCATATCATGGTTGCAGAAATCAACGGTATATTTAAGAGCGATAAGTGTATTTTAGTAATTTTATGGAGGATATGGCCAAATATGGACCTAAATTCACAAAATCCAACAGTTTGATTTTGGCATATACACCTAATTCTGTTTTTACACAGTTTTAATATAACACGGCTTGAAATTTTTTTTTTTTTTTTTTAATTTTACATATTTTACACGAATTTATTACATTTAGCACGATTCAAAATCTTTTGGGCTGACATTTTTTTAGTTAAATTAAATTTTTGTGAAATATCTTCATATCACAAATTTAGAAGAATTCCCTTTTTGTGGATACAAGCAAATTTACTGGTCATAGCAATTGTAAATAGCACAGATTTAGGAGAATTCACTTTTAGTGCATACAATCAAATGAACTTGTCATACATACATTTCTTACATTAGTTTAAGTTTATAGTGCATATCCTTTAATAACTACATAGGAGTATCCTGTTGTAAAACACATTGTATATGTGATTTAATATTATAAACCTGAATTGTTGTTTTTAAGAAATCCTTGTTTTTTTTTTATTAATTTCAATAGGTTTTCGAGATAAGGAACCAATCACCTATTTTGCATACTATCAATGTCTTTTTTTACACGAAGTTTTCCGGAACCAATTACCGCGTAAAAACAGAGTTAGGTATATATGCAAGATCTGTGTAAAATTTTGGATCGGCTCCGTTATTTATAACAGATTTATAAGTATTTAAGTGATTTCCGGAAGTGGACTTTGTATGGGAGCGATGGTCAAACATGGACCAAACCAATCAAATTTTCGTTTTGTGATTTATTTTCATATGAAACTTAGTTTTGCTGAAGTTTGTATTGATATTGCAATTTTATTGGCATTTATGGAACAGTGAGCCATATTTCGGGAAGCAATTTGTGTGGGGCTTTGAGAAATCATGGACCAATTCTTACTACTTTAATTAGAGTTTGTCCTTCCATTGTAGAAATAAAGTGAAAAAAATATTTAAAAATATTGTATTTTGATGGAGGTTGTTGGTCCATAACTCTTGCTGGTCTAAGCCGATTTTTATGATTTTCAATACCAAACTGTTTGGGAGAATTATATACTGTTTTTTGTAAACCTTGCTGATTTTTGTTTCATATTTTGGACGTGAGAGTGTTTTACAAAGACAGATAGACAGACTTCCATTAGGATCATGAATATATATACTTTGGAATTTTTAATTATTTATTTTTTAATTAATTTGTTTTTGTGACCAATGTTTATAATTATTATAATTTTTAAGGAGTTTCCTTCAGGCTAATTTGGTCAAATGTTTGTTTCCAAACGTAAATAAAAAACTTGTTCGATTTTTATTTTTTATTTTATTTACCCAACGTTTCGTTAGTTTTATTCTAACTTCTTCAGGGGTCTCGATCTAAATAATCTAGTGACAAAATTTATTGTTTTATTACACAGCTTTAACTTATAGACTAAGTTTTACTTACAGCTTTGATGTTTTTTATCATTGGATATTAATTTTTCGTTTTTTAACAAAATATGTAGATGATTTGTTTGCCATTATAAACAAAAAACGACGAACCAACTATTTTAAGAACTTTGAACGCGTACCTTAAAAATTATAATAAATATTTTTTATTTCCGTAATTGTGAAAATCACTCTTTTATTTTCACAATAGTACATTTCTATCACCTGGCGCTAATTTGTTTACAAATTCTTAAAAAAATAAATTAAATTTGAAATGACCATTACGGAATTATGGTTTAATGATTCGTGTGATGAATATAATTAAGCTTCTGTTCAATGCCCTCCCATTAACAAAAGTAAAAACCAAAACCAAAAAAAAAAAAATAACCAAATACTTACATTTTAAATAAATTTTGCACAGTTTTAGACAGCGTCGACAGCAAATTTGTGTTCGATAAAAAATTCGTTGAACAACGAAATTTTCGATATCGATGCCAACTCATAATACAAATTTTACATTCGATAGTCGATTTTCGACAGCCAGCGAATATTGATTGTCGAATGCAGCTCATAATAGGGGCCTAATACTTTACCAAGCATTACTTCAGTGCCATTTGAACTATTTTATAATGATATATGTATATACACATAATACGGAATTGAAATCCTTCCAAAGAACTCAAAACAAAGAAAATTAAAATTGTTTTTGTACCCTCCACCACCATAACTGGTGGATCTATATACATATATATTCTTGATCTTTATGAAATTCTAAGTCGATTGAGCTATGTCTGTTGGTCTGTCCATGTAAAACACTCTCACGTCCAAAATACACAACTTAACTTTACAGAATTTCCAGAAAACTGTGTTGCATTTTAGTAGGCTGTTTGGTATTGAAAATCAGTAAAATATGTAAAGTAGCACCAGAGTTACGGACCAAAATGTCAGACAACCTTCATAAAAATTTGATATTTTTATCGATTTTTTTTTTGCAATTTTTGTAAATATATTACAGATAATGCCATGAAATTTTGTATACGTTCTTTTTATGATAAAAGAATATAGTGTGAGGAAAATATGTAGTATGAATCGGTCCATGATTTCTCATAGGTCCAATACAAATGTCTTCCCCAAATATGACTTAATGATATATAAATGCTTATAAAACTAAAATATTGATATAAAATTCAGCAAAAACAAGTTTCATGCAAACAGAAATCGCAAAACTAATTTTTTTTTAGTTCGGTCCCTGTTTGACCATAGACCCCATATAAAGTCCACTTCCAAAATTCACTTAAATACGTATAAAACTGTTAAAATGTTAAAATTTGACATAAGTAATCTTTATACGTAAATAAATTGTTGTACTAAATTTTATAGTGGTCGGCCCATAATTGATCATGGCTCCCATATAAGAACCACATCCGAAAAAGTCATTAATCTTTATATATATCTTATAAATATCGGTACCGACAGAAAAACAGAAAACAGATCAGAAATTTTAATCCAGAAATCATACTTATATCGGTTATAAGGCAAATATGCTACTGGATTTTGTAGCTGTCAGTCAATAATTGGCAATAGCTGCCGGATTAAGACCACTTTCGAGTATAACAACCAAATCTACAACTCTTGTAAATATTTTTTCGTACCAAGGACGGATGGGGTTGAAACTGGTGGAAATCGGTCCATTATTTCACCTAGACCTCATACAAATATCCTCCCGAAATAGGAGTTTAACGATCATAATTCATACCTACAAATTTTGTGAAGATCGGTCCATAATTGATCATAGCTCCCATATAAGACCCACTTCCAAAAATTACTTTAAAGTACATAACTTTTTAAAAAATGTCGGTATCTAAATAATATTGAACATATGTTTCGTATGTTTCGTATATATATACAAATAATATGGTAGAATTTTATGATGATCGGTCCATAATTAGATGGAACTTGAATATAAGGCCCACTTTCAAAATTCACTTAAACGATCATAAATTTCTTCAAAATGTTGTTATCCGAATAAAATTCAACAAAAATAAGTTTCATATGTACAGAAAAGTGAACTTCTAATTTTATAACAGTGGGTCCATAATTAGTCAAAACTCCCATATAAGACCCTATTCGTAATTCACTTTAACCTCCGTAAATCTTTTAAAGGGATTTATATCGAGATAAAGTATAGCTCTAATATTTTGGCTGATTGGTCCATAACAGGTAATATCTCCCATATAGCGCCCATTTCTGAAAAACTGTTTTATACATACACTGGGTGTAGGGTATTATATGGTCGGGCTTAACCGACTTACTTTCTTACTTGTTTTAAATATGTATGTTTTAAATTCTGGAAACATCGAATGTTAAGAAGTGTAAAAATTGAAGCTCTATAAAATTATTTAATTAATTAATAAAAAAAAATAAAAATCAATAATAGACAGTGACTATAAAAACATAAGAATACAATAAATATAAAGTGTGATATAAATAATTAATAAAATATTTGTTAAAAACAAACTAATATGGCTGATTGCAGTAATGTCTTATGACGCTGAGGCAATTGAAAACTTGCTAATAAAATCAAATATTTGAAAAAAAAAATATTTCCCAAATAAATTTATTTCCTTTTTTTTTACAAATTTTTCAAATTAATGTGAAATGTTTAATTTCCCCTCAAAAATACCTAAGTAGTAAAACAACCACTCACAACATGTATGTATCTATGAGTGAAAAATTTTCAGATAGGTTTAAATTAGTATAATTGTGTGTGTGTGTTTGTGCAACGATAGTTAAATTTTATTTTTAATTTGTTAGATTAAAATGAACACTTGTGTATAGTGGGCGAACTAAACACAACAGCACAAAGTATACAGAGATGACAATTTTGATGTTTCAAAAAGCTAAAATCAGATTTCTAAGGCAGTTCTCATAGAAAGAAAAGGTTACTTTTTGGTACCTAATTTACTGTGTGTTAAAGTGTATCGCCTAATGTTACAAGGCAGAAAGAAAGAGATAAATATAAAACTTGATTATCTTTCGTCTCGTAATACCTCTTTACAACAGTTGGAACTTAGACGTATAAATAGACGGTACGTGCTGTATGGTTTCAATTTCAAATTCAGCCCGCTCAAATAAGTCACAAATTTTTATCTAATAAAATTTAAAAAAACTTAATAAAAAATTTAACAAAAATTTAAAAGTGATATATATTAATTTTATAACGAAAATAAAAAATAAATTCGAGTGAAACGTTCTAACATAAAAAAACAAAAAGTAAGTAGTAAATATGAATTTAATAAAATTGACATTTCATTTCAATTTTAATTTATTTTTAAATTTATAATGTCCAGCTTAAAATAGTTGATTTGTTTAATATTTGAAAAAAAAAAAATATGTTGAAAATTTAAAAGAAAATAAATGTAATGTAGCAGTGTGTTAATAAATAACAAATATTATGATTTTTTTTTTGAATAAATCAATTTTTCCATCATAAAATTCAAAACAATAAAAATTATTTAGAAGCTAATGAAAATATTTTAAACATGACATTTTCATTTCAACATTAACTAAATAAACAAAAAAGTAAACATTTTATTTTTATTGATTATTATTATTTTATTGATTTTTTATAGACATTTTCTAGTCGAATTTATGTTTGTTTTACTGAATTGAATTAATTTTAGAATACTCCATTTTGAAAAAAATGCATTGTTTTTATCTGGAATTGATCTGAAAATGACAAAGATTTTGATTTCTATCAAAAGAAAGTATTAGCTTTACTCCAGTACTAGTCAGATTTGAGATTAAACAGAAAAGTTTTTTAAAATATTAATACCCTACACCCAGAAATATTAGTCCAACACCCACCTTAAAGTATACCGATAGGCTCAGAATCACTTTCTGAGTCGATCTAACGATGTCCGTCGGTCCGTGTGGCTGGCTGGCTGGCTGGCTGTCCATGTAAAGCTTGTGCGCAGAGTACAGGTCGCAATTTTGAAGATATTTCGATAAAATTTGGTACATAATATTTTTTTGATCCAAGGATGCATGGGATGGAAACTGGTGGCAATCGGTCCATTATTTCACCTTGCCCCCATACAAATGTTCTCCCGAAATTGGGGTTTACCGATCATAAATGTTTAAATTATGTAAGCATCCACACAAATTTCATCAAAAATTAGTGGTAAATGAAGTCAAATCACATCTATAAATTTTGTGCAGATTGGTCCATAATTACTCGTAGCTCCCATATAAAGCCCACTCCCGAAAATCACTTTAAAGAGCATAACTCTCTCAAAAATGTTGGTATCCAATTAATATTGTACGCAAATATATTTCATATGTATACAAATAATACGGTACATTTTTATAATGGTCGGTCCTTAATTAGGCGAAACTCCCATATAAAACCCTCTCCGTAATTCACTTTAAGCTTCATAAATCTTTTAAAAGTATTTGTATCGAGATAAAGATTAACACATATAATATTTATATTCACAGACATCATGACACTAAATTTTTGGATGATCGGTCCACAATAGGTTATATATCCCATATAACGCCCATTTCTGAAAAACTGTTTATACATATACTGGGTGTAGGGGTAGGTCGGGCTTGACCGACTATACTTTCTTACTTGTTTGATGATTATATTTTAGGGCACAGTCCGTTTAAAAATACGCTTGTGTATTGCGTATTTGCTCTCACAGCATTTATAAATTTATAAAATGTTAGTTTAAATGGCAGAGGAAAAAACAGAGTCTTGACTAAATCATGGGCCTTTTGTTTTCCAAGAAATAAATTTATTTTACTTCTTGATAATTTTAGTTAGGCTCGAGTTCATTAAATTTAATTTTCATTAAATTATTTTTACTGAAGTTAGGAATTACAACTTGAAAAATTTATTATTAAAAATTTTTGATAACACTGGTTAAAGGATTGATGTTTGTCTGTTGGCTGACCGGCACCGCAGTGGTGCATGTGGTAGAATGCAAAGAATTCTGATGAGAGAAAGTGGGATTTCTCGAAACATATGTAAATTCAACAACCCAGGTTCGATCCCCAGTCAAGAAAAATTATCAAAAATTTTTAATAATAAATTTTTCAAGTTGTAATTCCTAACTTCAGTAAAAATAATTTAATGAAAATTAAATTTAATGAACTCGAGCCTAACTAAAATTATCAAGTAGTAAAAATTAACAGTTCGATTATGAAATAATAATTATTCTATAATTTATTTTATTTAAGGAAGGCAGTTTGTTAAAAGAATGATATTATTTTGAAGAAAAGTTCAAAAATTCAAACTAGTAAGCCGGAAAAGAATTAGGAGTAACTAGGTCGTATTAATCTTAATGTTCTTCTGTGTGGGGAAAACGTGTCGCTGTTCATGTTCATAGTATTCTCTGTAAATTTTTAGTAACGGCTGGCTGTTTGTCTGAAATCTGCATTAATTGACAGACATAGTTGCAAAAACAAATACCCAACCACGTTGTTTGAACAAGAGCATAACATCGACAAGAATTGTCTACACGAGTAAGAAAATAAATTGTTTGCTAAAATGTATAGCTTGTCAAGACAGGGAATCACATGATATGCGCAATGTTGTCATATGGGGAAGACACAAATATTTTAATTTAATTTGAATGCGATTTTTGACCTCCTTAAATTTTTACCGAAGAGACAGGAAAAATCATTTAAATCATCATTGATAAGTTAGATAAATCCTGTCACATCAACATTGAACAACAAAAGAACCCATTAAATATCTCATTAATTTTATTCTTTTTTCTTTCACTTTGTTTTTGTTTTGTCATTTCAGACATGAAACTTTTTCTTTTAAGTGCTCTTTTAGCACTTTTCTACCTGGAGGTTGGGGCAGATGACTATTGCTTTAACAAGGATAACGTACGTACACAGATACGTCATTTCTCCTCTAAGACGGCTTATCAGTATATTAAGGGTACAAATATGGACCAACAGTATTCTAAAAGCGGTTGTGTGCCGCAAAAGATTTGGATGTTCCATAGACATGGTACAAGACTGCCGTCGAAGAAACTCATTGAAAAGGCACCTCATTTGGAACAGGTAAGGGTATTTTAGAAAATACGGAATAATGTTTGATTTAAAAATATGTATGTTACAGCTACGTGATTCAATCATAAATAATTATAAAGTGCTGAAAACTGCTCCGAAAACAAATGCCTTGTGCAAAAAGGATTTAAAAGGCTTGGAAAAATGGAAATGGGACAAGAGTATAAAAAGTGATATGGCAAATTATTTAACCAAACAAGTAAGTCAAGTAAAGAATAAAAGAGATGGAAATTATTAAAGGTTTCATAATTAATATTAATGAAATTGCTAAAGGAATGACAGACTTATAAAGAGTGATTTGTTAAGAGCTGTCGGATTTAAATTAAAAAAAAAACCTAAAAGTTAGAGACATAAGATAAGATCTCATATCTTTATTTGAGTTGATAGAACGATCTGTGCATATAATTCAATGTTAAAAGATGATTTTATGTTAATGTTGATCGCGGCTACGTCTCAAAGGGTTGTTTAATTGAATAAATGGAAACATGTATTCTGTGAAGTACGTAGAAATATTAAAAAATCAAATCCTACCCTTAGCCAGATTAGAAATGCCGCACTAACGGAAATTCATGTAGGACAATGATCTTAAATGCTCTCCACCTAAATATAATGAAAAATATAAAATCTACGCTATCTATCTAGAATAAGCGTAAATTTATAAACAAGTTAAGAAACAGAGTATAAAAGAACGTTAAGTTTATAATATGAGGCTTCTTTTGGTTGAATTTCATCTCAATAACTTTATTTATAAGAGTTTTATGGGCTGCATAGTAGAAGTGGAGCAATTATAGACTAATGGCATCAAAATCCAGTATCGTAATTTTTGTGTAATTGAAGTTAATTTTGATTGAAATTCATCTTAATAATATTTTTACAAGAGTTTTATGATTGGCTCTTCAATTATGGACTAACAGTTACGAAATCCACTAGCGTAACTGCTGTATAACCGATATTAGTATGAGACATTATTGTGGCTTAAGTTGTTTGTCGGAAATGATACTTTTATGGCAGCTATGACCAATTATGGGCCGATATTCTTAAATTTCGAAACAGAGAATTATATACATATGAGGATATCTCACGTTGAATTTAATAATAATACATACTAGTATTGGCGTATATTTGGAAGTGGACTTTACATGTAAAATATGCTCAAATATAGACCGAACTAAACAAAATTCTATAGTCTGATTTTTGAGTACCGATATTTATAAGACAAGCAAAAAAAAAAAAAAAAAAAAAAAACTGTTGGAAAATATCATATTTTGTCGCAGATTGTCACACATTTTGGTCTATAACTTTTGTTTTGCTGATTTTCAATAGCAAACTGCCTAAAAGAATTATAAACGGTTTTTTGTAAACTTTGCTGATTTTGGTTACGTATTTTGGAAGTGAGTGTTTCTCACAGACAGAGAAAAAGACGGGCATAGCTCAGTCGACTTCGAATTTCATAAGAATCAAGAATATATATACATTGTTGGATCTCAGATGAATATTTCTCAGTGTTGCACACGGAATGACAAACTCCTATATACCTATTGTTTATTAGTCTAATTATCAAGATGTCTGTTTTAAATTTTAAACTGTCAGATAAATGAATTTCGTTGCTTTCTATGTATTTATATTTTTCATGAACTTCTAATTTATAACTAAATTTTTGTTAATGCTAGACTTCTTTAAAAATAAATTTCTCTTACAGGGTTATAAAGATCTAGAAGGCACCGCCAAAACATATCGAAAATACTTTCCCGATCTCTTTACAAGCAAATATAATAACTCTAAATATTTGGTAATATAATTTATAAACAATTATTAATAGTAATTTTAAAATATGCAAATAAATAACTTTTAATGTTATAACAACAGTTCCGTCACACTGATACCCAACGCACAACGGAAAGTTTTAAAGCATTTTCCAAGGGCCTTTTTGGTTCGGGAAAAACTAACATAGCTGAAGATATACCCGAACCGGACATGCTTTTACGGGCCTATGATTACTGTGACTTGTGGAAAAATCTAAATTATAAAGGTAAAG
Organism: Bellardia bayeri; assembly: GCA_950370525.1. Classification (NCBI taxonomy): domain Eukaryota; kingdom Metazoa; phylum Arthropoda; class Insecta; order Diptera; family Calliphoridae; genus Bellardia; species Bellardia bayeri. Next base: position 77,454,818 of record OX493267.1, read on the forward strand.
ATTCAGAATCTTATAAATATCGCAATTCGAATATATGGAATAAAACCATAGCTGATATATCAAAACGTTTGGGGTAAGCTTAAATATTCTAAAGGATTTAGAGGTATATACACCGTAATATTTTGTATATAAAATTACAGCTTCCAAAACTCTTTGGAATCTTCGGATGTGGAATTAATATATGATATCTGTCGTTTTGAACAGGCTTGGGATGTGAATCGTCCTAGTGCTTGGTGTGCGGTAAGTACTAAATATGTACTGGAAATTAAAAATGATTATTTTAATTTATGTCTGTTTGTTGCAGGCCTTTTTACCCGAACAAGTTACTGTATTGGAGTATAAAGAAGACATAGAGATTTTTTACGGTTCGGGCTATGGCTTTGATCTAAATACCCGTCTTAACTGTCGTGGCGTACAGGATATGGCTCAGCATTTGAGCAGCTCTGAATTACCTAATGTGGTTGCCTATTTTGGTCATTCCACTGGTATACTAACTCTTATCTCTGCCCTGGGCTTTTTCAAAGATCAGGAGCCTATGTTGGGCAGCAATTATGATGCCATGGCACAACGAAAATGGAAGACCTCAAATATTGATCCTTTTGCTTCGAATTTCTTGGCTGTAAAATATCAATGCAACGCTGATCCCATCGAAAAGGAGAAAGTTATATTTTTCCTCAATCAAAATGCTGTAGATTTGGACTGGTGTCAGAAGGGCCTGTGCAATTTGTCGGAGGTTAAGAAACGCTATAGCACAATATTAAGTGCCGACTGCAATTCGTACGCCTGTACTTAATCTTAATGGCTGTAATTGTTTACTGAATTAATTGTATGTAAATTACATTTTTTTAATTATTAATTTTGTTCGTTTTTAAAATTCTTTCTTTCTAATAACTGCTTTATGTAGTTATTGTTTAAAATAATTAGTTTCAATAAAAATTCTTTGCATCATTATGTCGTGTTCAACAATATATTTAGTTTTATGAATTTAACATGTGAATTCATTTTATTATAAAACTTATGAAAGTTTTCTGAATTTTATTTTGCTCTTAAATTCAAGTGATTATTATTAAAATTCAGCATTGCCAACTTAAGCACTATAGTAGAGTCACTATAGACACTATAGTAAAGACACCACCCACATCGGTAATGCAGTGTACAACCCGGTATTAACGTCATTTTCCGGCAGATTGAATAATTACCTTAGAAATATCCGTCCGTCATTGCTGTTACTTATTTTTGATAGTTTTAAAAGGTTTTTTTTTTTGTTAAATCGATTATTATTTTGGCAAGGTTATTTCAGTGGTAATAAATTGTTTTAATTTTTATAACACTCTGTCCATTTTTTTTTTAATATTAATAAAAACAAATTTCTGATTCTGAGACAAATCTTATATAGAGCATTATTTGCTAAAGTTGTTGAAAGTTATTTTTTTGCAGAACAAAAATGTTTGTAAAAAAAATTATTGTTGCAAAATGTTTTCCCGATATTTGTCCATTTTTAAAGCTTTTTAGCACCTACAATTCATAGATTCCACAATTATCGTATATAGTTCGGGAGATATGGAATTCCATTCGTACTTGAGTTTTCCTACATATCGACTTAGTTTTTAAAAATTAAAAAAAAAACATAAAATTTAGAGAAATATGTTATATATAATTTGAGTCGATAGAACGAACGATCTATCGAATTCAATTTTTAAAAATGATTTCATGTAAAACTTAACCGTGCTACGCCTCAAATGATTCCATACGCTCGGTCCAATTTTGGCGTATTTTTCCAATTTTCCAATATATCATACCGGCCGATACGATAAATTCTTAAATATTAGCTTCCAGTGCGTCATCCGTTGTGGGCTTATCCCTATAGCTATCAGCCTAAAAATAGCTCCACAAAAAATAGTCTAAATAACCGGTTCCTACGTGAAGTAGCACCATTGTTTCACGTGCTGTGTGGCATGTTTGTGGTCTTGTTGAAACCACATATCAGCCAAGACCAACTAACCAGATCTTTCATTCGTCGCACTTTTACTTGCCATTCCCTGTAACGTCCCTGCCTTTGTTGTCTTTGAAAAAGTAAGGTCCAACGGTGCCACCGGTCCATCATAATCCAAACCAAAGGGTGCATTCGGCTGCTCTTCACACAAAAAAACATCAGAAATGAGTCACCAAGAAAGATCTAGCCGTAATGATAGTTCGTGTGGCCTCAATTCTTGCACCAGCTGTATTTTAGAGGGGTTTACTTCCAAATCCTTCCTCAAAATTTGGAGTAACAGAGCCGCTTAGATGGTTGTCCAAGCTGCCTATAAAATGGAGGAAGTGCACGATGCACTTTCTTAACTGAGCACGAATTTTGATAATGTAATCCAATAATATCTGCAAGCGTTGTTCGTTGTAAACTCAAATGAATAAAGCTTTAAAATATTTTGGTAATTAAATAAACTGACTGCAGCTTTTGTAGACTAAATTTAAATGAAAATTCTATTTATTTATTTCTATTATTTTCTGTTGAAAACAAAGTTCGTTAGTTTTTAAGTTTTTCTTTCTGTTTCGCATGAATAGAAATTAATTTTAGTCGTTCTTATTATTTTTTTCCAACACTATGGGCCAAAGTGCATGATATGTATGATGGTATTAAATGATCGACTAATAAAAGTGCGTGAAATAGCCAACATCATGGGCATCTCAAATGATCGAGTCCATTTAGTTTTGCATTGAGAACTACAGATGAAAAAGCTTTCTGCAAGATGGCTGCCGCAACGAATTTAAGTACGAGTTGCTTGACTAATCACCTTATTCTCCTGATTTAGCTCCCAGAGACTTTTATCAGTTCCCAAATCTAAAAAAATTCTTAGCTGGCAAGCGTTTTACCTCAAATTAAGATGCAATTACAGTTGTAAATCACTATTTTAAAGGCCTTACGGAAAACTAAGCGTTGTACTAAGTGTATTGAAGTTTGAGGAGATTATATTGAAAAATAAAAAAAAGGCTAAGAAGTTTCCGAGCCGCCCTCGTAAAGAAATATTTTTAGACAATTGACACATTGTAATGAATTCTCTGCCCTGCCAAGGTCGTCATCAGCAATGTTTGTTGTCCAAGATCTACTTTAAAATTTACTTGAAACTCGCGAAATAATAAATTATATGTATCAATCCTTACATACACACCCCTTAATAGCTTAATTAAAGGTACCTGATGTGACACATGACCTTCGTATGTGTAATAATGTTTGTATAATATGGCTGATTTGTATATTTAATACTTACATTTAACGTGTTTTGTCACGTTGTTGTACTGATTCTAACCTACACCTGAATAATAAATCATTTACTTTGTCATTTCAAAGGTGACACAATTTTTGTAATACATAATTATGTAATGTTTAATATAATTAATTAAAATGTGTTTATTTTAATTTTATGAATTCAAAATAATTTTAATTCCGGTTGCCAAATTCTTTATACATATTCTTCAAATAAGGAAAGCTTTGCAAATGATTTATTTACCTATGGAAACAAAAATTTCATTCTGTACAACGGCTTACCAATACCAACGTACCAACATCAAAATCGAAATCGGGCTTTTCACAAGGTTGTTACACCAAATTGTACTCTTGCCATCAACTTAGAGTCGAGCTTTTGTTTTTCGTACGCTATGGTGGAATTACATTTTTTGGAAACGACAAGAAATCTGTTAAAAAAATAAAACAAAGTATTCATATTCAAATCATTCAAATGTTTTTGGTAACGGAAATAGTAAGGTTTAATTATTATAAATTAAAAATCTTATCGGACATATGTATATCCGTTTTATACAAATGCCGATTATTTAAAAATATGAATCAGATTTTGGTAAAATTTTGGTATTTCGTTAATCACGATTTTCTTTCTATTTTGTTTGAATTTTTTATGAACAATGTTTTATGCTATGGTGGACAAAAATCAAAAAATAAAAGTTGGCGGATTGTTATAATTTAAATGAATGTGCCAGCAAACAATCCATATACTATGGAAATAATCATAATATGAGGCAAAAAGTGCTGTTTCATTTGATACAGGAGTTTAAAGTCACATCTTGTTATAGACTTTTGAGAAATAAAATATATTTTTGAACACCATCCCAACTTCAAACACTTAAATTTTTTTTGTTGTTGGAGTTATAAATCCATTTTTTAAATACAGCATTATTAATCTAGTTTTTAAATCCGTGCTCATTTTTCAATTTAATCGAAAACTTATTGTTGTAATTTATTAAAAACAAAAAATTAAAAATTAAAAAAAAAAACGGAAACTTCTTTGGAATAAAACTATAGTTTCCTCACGCTCCCTCACCCGACCTATACATGTGGCAGGTGTTGGAATGTTTCTAATAAGAGATTAAAACATATTAGCTGGCGATTTTTTGCGATTTATAGAGAATTTTAAAGTTTAGTGAACGTCTAAAATGGACTTTCTGCTTGATTTTTTTTTATTTCCAGATACTTTTAGTTTTAAACTACATATATGAAAAATACTTTTTTATTGCACATACAATTTTACTTGTTTTGTTTTTTTTTATTTAAATAATAAATGTAAATACAGTTTGTAAAATCTTTTTGTGTGTAATAAATTTATAAAACTGCAAATAGTGGGTGGCTCACTCCCCTTTTTGTTACAGTATAGAGTTAATTTTACAATGTACATAAGTCAAAAAAAAAAAAAAGAAATCTCTCCCAAAGTTGTCCAACACAGCTTAAATATCTGTTATAAAAAAGTGGGCGTACACCGCCCATCAATAGTTTTCTACGTGTTTATTGTGTACAATTTTTTTTACAAAATGGTACACAAACAATAATTTTTAAAACAAAATTTCATAAAAATTCTTCAAATTATTTAAGCAATTTCTTAAATAATAGTTAATTTCTCAAAAATGGGCGTAGCAATTGTTCGATTGTTCCAAATTTTGTTGTCAATATTAGTTATGTCTTACATTATTATTAAACATAATTTCAAGCCAAGATCTTTTTGTCCACCTAGATTGGCCAAATGTTGCACAGTGCTGCGGTTGCTGTTTAGTTTTCAAAGTATTGTAACCGTATATAATATTTAAGTGTAGAGAGTTATGTAATATTACCGAAAATCGAAGATTTTGCTTCCGAAATTAATGTGCAGGGTGTAAATTTTTTCAGCTAGATGAGTTTCTTGTGTCCTCTTGCTGTAATTTAAACTTTTCCATTCAAATACAGGGGCCAAATTACCGCATTCGTGATCGAATGAGCTATCGTATCGAAAAATGATTTCGATATCGAAATTATGATAAAATGTACTAAATTTCTTGCTCGATATCGAATGCCATAATCTCAAATAAGAAAATTACGATCAATTTTACTCGATATCGATTGCGGTAATTTGGCCCCAGAATACATTTTTAACCTTATCATAAAATCAAAATGTGTTTTATAACACTATACCGCTTCATATCGACAATTATGTGTAAATAGACAAATTTTAACATACATAAGTACATACATAAGTATGTATGTAAATATAAATACCTGCAGTGGTGGACATAAGGTTAGCACTTTTCATATAAATATGCTGTTTTCAAAAGCTTTTTTCTCTTATGATTATAATTATGATTATAATTATTAACTGCAATTTTAATTCCTATCTTTTGATCAAAATGACGATTGCGTTCTTTCTTCAAACTTTCATACATTTGTGGTTAGTTGCAATTAATAGGCAATTTGAGGTGGAAAATAATTTAGAATATGAAAGTAAATTTATATATTTTTTAAATTTTTTTTACGGTAAGCTTTTAGAAATTAATAAGTTCTGAAAATATTTTATGAAACAAAAGTTTACATGTTATAAAACACTAGTTAGTCAAAGTGCTGTACACCGCAACAGCGTAAGGTCAAGTCTGGTCAATGAAAATTGTTACACTGGCTCCAAGAAGTAGGAGATCAACCTCTAAATTTACAAAGCCTCAGTGACAGTTCTCCACCGCAATTAAAAGACATATTTCACACATCACATCAAAAAGACAATTGGCTTAATCCTAGGCTGGCATGTAACAAAGTTCAAAAATTAAAGGTAAAAAACAAGTTAGAGTTATAGTCCTATAACGCTGGTTATAGGACTAGAATATCCTTATTCAGTGTTTTTTAATGTTAATATTTATTAGACATTATTGAGGGTTAACTTGATTTTCGGAAGTGGTACGAATATTTGAGCAATTACAAAACATAGGCAGATCTACTTTAATTTCGGAACAGAGAATTTTATACATATGATGATATCCCTTGTTTAATTTTAATATATATATTTATTTATTTATTATTTTATTAGCTTATAATTACAAATTATAAGATAATATAAGGATAAGAGCAATAGCGAAAATTTCTATATAATAATAGTACATTTAAGATACATAGCAATATTAACGTGATTTTCGGAGTGGACCTTATATGTGGGATATGGTCAAATATGGACTGATATTTTCAAAATCCAGCAGTTTGATTTTGGCATCTACATATGTATGTAAATGCTCCGTGTAAATTTTTGGATCGATATCGTTTATACGAGATTTATGAGCGTTGAACTGATATCCAGAAGAGCGCTTCATATGTTGAATATGGACCGAAATTCACAAATTTCTGTAGTATGATTTTTGTGTAAGCTCGTATGTAAAGTTTTGAGTCGAATCAATATTTATAAGATATACATTATAAAGATAAATAACTTTGTCGGATGTGGTCCTTATATGGGAGCTATGATCAATTATGGACCGACCATCATAAAATTTAGTACAACAATTTATATATCCATAATAATTATTTGTGTCTATAACTGTTTATAACTTTCGTAACTATATTTGTATTTGTACCATAAGTACCATAAGTGAATTTTGGAAATGGACTTTATATGGTGTTTATGGTCAAACATGAACCGAACAAAAAAAAAAAAAAATCGTTGTGCGATTTTTTTTACATGATACTTATTTTTGCCAAATTTTGTCTTAATATTCCCATTTTATAGGAATTGATTTATAATTAAGCCATATTTCGGGATGATATTTGTATGTGGGCTATGAAAAATCATGGACCGACTCTTACTATTTTTCTCACAGTTTCTTCTTTTGTCATAAAAGTAACGTGTACAAAATTTCATGGCAATATCTGCAATATATTTAAAAAATTAACAAGAAAAATGCTTAAAAATATAAAATTTTTATGGAGGTTGTCTTACATTTTGGTCCAAAACTCTGGTTCTACTTTACTAATTTTGCTGATTTTTAATACCAAACTGCCTAGGAGAATTATAAACGGGTTTTTTTTTAAATTCTTTTGATTTTGGTTGTGTCCTTTGGACGTGAGAGTGTTTTACACAGACAGATAGACGGACAGACGGACATAGCTAAATCTACTTATAATTCTATCATTCAATTTTGTTGGGTTTCCGATGAATATTTCTCAGTGTTACACACGGAATGACAAACTTATATATACCCTTATACACCACTTATGATGGTGGAGGGTATAATAAAAGGTAAACAAAATATAACGAACAACAGAAAATATTTGTTATAATTGGCAACAGATATCAAGTGTGCTAACCTTGTGTCCACCACTGTACGTATATGTATAAATAAACATATCTGAGGAAACATTTACATACATTTTACGTTGAAATTGCTACACACTCAAAATGTCGCTTTGTTTTTTTCCCTCTAGACCCATAAAAGCCTTTATTAAAATATTCCCAAAGAGCATTAAAGTGTTACGGGAGACAAGACATTATTCATACTACCAGGCTAATATAAAATCATATTTATCTTTGTACAAGTTTGTGTTTATATATGTATGTACGTTGTTGGTCCTTTTGCTCTCAAACACACGCACAACAAATTTGTCATAAATATTCCACACATTCAGTCAATCATTAATCCAGTTCATTCAGTCATAAGTCATAAAGACAAATTTTCAAGATCATTTTGGCATTCACTCATTTATACATACTACATGAATGATTATGTGTATTACGGGTATTAATGTTGCTTTAGATGAGTTACAAAAAGAAATTTAAATTTACGTTATAGGGAGTAGTTTGTTGATTAACGGTATAAGAACTGTGTTGATAAATGTTGTGTTGTGGTTTCCGGGCTGTAGGTTGTATTCCTGGCTAAATCCTTTAAATAAAATTAAAGCTGCAAATAATGGTCAAATAAGCAAGTTTTTTTGTGTTGTGTTGTCCAACTATATAAAATACTGTGATATAATTTATAAATGATGTTAAACTGACGAAAAAGATTATTGTAAGTTAATTTGTTAAAAATTAAAATTATAATTATTGTTATTATTGACTAAAAATTTTCCTTTGTATTTTTACAATGTTACCAGATTTTAATAAAAACTCAATCCCTGAAGAAGTTGGAAAGAATACCAACGAAACGTCGGATTTTATTGGAAATGAAATAAATAATCTTTTATTTACATTAGATTAATGACCTTGAAAGTCCGCATATATAAACTATTAATGTTAACGAAAAAAGGTCGATCAACATTTATAATTAAGCAAGGAAGTGTTTTTGCCATAATTATGAAGGATTTGTAATGGATGACGAAAAGAACGTGTCTGATAATTTCGTACAATCATTTGTCGTGCATTTAAGGCATTTCTAACAGCTGTTTAAAAAAACTTTCACGATCTTTAAAATCGCTACTTACAGCCGATTCAATAATTTCTAAAATATAACGGGTGGTTAAATTTCAAGGGCTGATGTTGATTTTGAATAAAACACAAACTATTTAGGAAATTATTGTAATTTTATTTTATTATGATATATTGGTATTACTCAATTATGTATGGAACAAAATATCGACCAAATGGGCGCCGCGGCACACCTCCATCCGATGGTCCAAATTTTCGATGACCCTGAGGCATAATGGAGGTTCTATGCCGTTAATGTGCCGAATTATCTCATCCTTTAGCTCTTGAATTGTTGCTGGCTTATCGACGTACACCTTTTCTTTCAAATAACCCCAAAGAAAAAAGTCCAACGGTGTCAAATCACATGATCTTGGCGGCCAATTGACATCGCCATTACGTGAGATAACATGGCCATTAAATTTGTTGCGCAAAAGAGCCATTGTTTCGTTAGCTGTGTGGCAAGTGGCACCGTCCTGCTGAAACCACATATCGTCCACATCCATATCTTCCAATTCGGGCCATAAAAAGTTCGTTATCATCTCACGATAGCGAACACCATTCACAGTAACTGCCTGACCGGCCTCATTTTGGAAAAAATACGGCCCGATGATGCCGCCAGCCCATAAACCGCACCAAACAGTCACTCTTTGTGGGTGCATTGGTTTTTCGACAATCACTCTTGGATTCTCATTCGCCCAAATGCGGCAATTCTGTTTATTGACGAATCCACTGAGGTGAAAATGTGCCTCATCACTGAAGATGATTTTCTTCGAAAATTGATCATCCACTGTTGCCATTTTCCCGCCCATTTTCATAATAAGTCTGGATAACTTTAACACGTTGTTGGATTGTGTATCTCTCCATGGTTCAAATTGAGTAAGTCTGAAATAGAGAAATGTCAAATAAAATTCGGAAAAAAGCTTGGCGTTTAGGTGTGGTTCACATTCAACATCGGCCTTACAATTTAACCACCCTTTACAACAAAATGGACGTAAAATAGACACTCCCGCCTTAAATTTTCTCTAAATATAGAAATAGAAATAGTTTTCTAATGCTTCGAGACATTTTTTTAAAGATTTTTAATGAAATGAAATATTTGCATTTGTTTTTTCTACAACATTTAGTATAATTTAGCATGCGACTTTTTTACACAACATATATTCCTATAAATAAGAAAGGGTTCAAGTAATTTCGTCAAACTTAGCTTTGCTCGGTAACTAAAGGTACGGTCACACTTGGCAAATATTTACACAAAAAAGCATAATCAGTTGTTTTAGCATACATTTGTGTGACGTTGTTTACTTTTACAAGAGTTTTCCAAGATCAAACAGTATCAAATGAAATAAAACTAAACTAAAAGAAACGAAGTTTTTTTTTTAAATAAACGAGTTCAAATATATTTTATATAGTTGTTACGTCTTTTTCGGCAAATATTTGCCAAGTGTGACCTTTACTCGATTTTTTTTTGTCCTGACACAAACATGTTTATTTATACAGGTTTATAAATAAATATATTGCAAAATAAAATGATATAAAAAATCATTATTTGTGTAGATATTCTCAATGTTTTTCATGTTCAGACTAAGACAAAAATAAGCATTTAATCTTATGCATGAATAAACAGATATTACAGGCTTAAATGAGGCATTGCTAAGTTGAAAGTACCCTATTTTATGAATTTAGAATTTCGCTTTAAAAGAAAATTCCTAAGTATTTTTTTTTTTTAATTTGAAACATGTTTATGACATTAGCCCAGTCATTTTTTTATTCGACAATATTATAAGCATTGTAATCAATCATATGACTGCCGTAAATATTATTATGTTACAGTAACCGCTGCAACCATATAAACATATAATTGTTTATGGCAATCATTTTTATGATGAAGAATTCTACATAATAATAAGTTGCTTTCAAATCATGGTTATTAGATGTTTATCATAATTAAATACCTGAAATATTTAAACAATTCACAATAATTCTCAAGAGTGTAAAAAATAAAAGAAACTGTTTAAAGAAAATTTATACAAAAAAAAAATCTGTCATAAATTTTAAAGCATAAGAAGAAGAGTGTGACTGGAAATGATATTTTGTGTTCTGGTTAAATATGTGTACGTACATGTTTGTATGTGCTGAGTTAATGCGTGCATTGAGGCATAAAATCCAGAAAACCGTTTACTTCTCTCACTTGCCTCTCTTTGCTCCTGTTTATGTGCATTTGAATATGCATTGATACAGCAAAGATGGCAATTAACTCGCCCACTTATTTAAATAAATCTTACCACTTTTATTTAGTTACAAAAAGTCTCTTGCACCAGCCAGTGATTTTACATGACACTGGAACCATCCGTCATCATCATTATTCTGAGGACGGAGCAGAAGTTTTCCTTAAAAAACTTTTTTCTTAAGAAACATTAAGGTGTCTCTGTAGCAGTATTAACAACATGGAAAGCTTGGCGCTTGCACATACCAGCTTGCACTAATTAACTACCTAACTAACTTAGTTAGCTAACTAAATTTGCTTATATTTATACCCTACACCACAATAGTGGGGAGGGTATATTGGATTTGTGCTGATGTTTGTAACGCCCATAAATATTGGTCGAACACCCATCTTAAAGTATACCGATCGACTCAGAATCACTTTCTGAGTCTATTTAATAATGCCCGTCTGGCTGGCTGTCCATGTAAAGCTTGTGCGCAGAGTACAGGTCGAAATTTTGAAGATATTTCGATAAAATTTGGCACGTGATATTTTTTCGGCCCAAGGACGGTTGGGTTTGAAACTGGTGGAAATTGATCCATTGTTTCACCTGACCATTATACAAATGTTCTCCCGACATTTGGCATTAACTATCATAAATATTTGAATTATGCAAGGTACCAAACAAATTAAACCACATATGAATGGTAAATGAAGCAAAATCACATCTACAAATTTTGTGCAGTTCGGTCCATAATTGATCATAGCTCCCATATAACGCTCACTTCCTCAAATCACTTTAAAGAGCATAAGAGCATAACTTAAAACTGTCGGTATCCAAACAATATTGAACACAAATATATACAGATAATATGATACTATTTTTGATGAGCGGTCCATATTTAGTCGTAGCTTCCATATAAGGCCCACTTCCGAAAATCACTTTAACGACTATAAGTCTCTTAAAAATTTTGGTATCCAAATAAAATTCAACACAAATAAGTTTCATATATATGGAAATAAGGGCAACTCATTTTATAATGGTCGGTTCATAATTAGTCAATTCCGTAATTCCTCCATACATTTTTTAAAAGTATTTATATCGCTTTATATTCACAGAAGTCATGGCACCAAATTTTTGAAATACCATATAACACCCATTTCTGAAAACCCGTTTTATACATATACTGGGTGTAAGGTATTATATGGTCGGGCTTGACCGACTATACTTTCTTACTTATTAATTATTTAGGACAGTGACAAAATTATAGGAACAATTTTTATAATTATAAATCTTTGACATAAATGTTAAACTTTCATCTAATTGACAAATATTGAAATATTTTTATAATTTTATCACTGTCATACTGGTTACTTTATGGGGGATTGCCCGCTTGAAGAAGTTGTCATATTGATGATTAAGTATTTTTTTTGTGATATAATTTTTTTTTGGCTGTCAGACACATGACAGACTGGAATACATTTGCTGCTTAGTAAACAACATATGTATATTTAATTCACTTTTGTTGACTATTACTAAATGATAAGTTGTTACAAATAACAGCTAAACTCAAAGTGGACCCCTTATTTTCAGAATCTGATATAATGTTTATTTACTGTTATATAATACATATGTAACTATGCTTGTAAATATATACAATGAAAATGTTCATTGACTTCTTTTCTTGTTATTATTATTTTTTTTTAGTCGTCATAAAGTAAGATTATGTTGTTTATTTTAAGAATGGCAAGAATGAGTTGGCAGGTATGTACTATGTATGTGTATATTAGGGTGGCCCTGCTTGTTAAGAGTACAAATAGGCTTTCAATGTTTCCAGCTGAAACAAGTTGAAGGGATATTTATTTAATTTTTTTTTTTCCAAATTTAACGAAACTTATTTAAGAAAACACTTATGAGCTTTTTTTGCACTTCCTTAGTGCGAACTTGAATTTAGTTGTAACTCTGCTGCAGAATAATTTCCATTAACATTTACTGCCAAAGGTGATAATTAAAATCGTGACACATACGATATATCCCCCACTTGCTAGAAGTGAATGAGTAACAGTATAGCATCCAACCAGCTTTCCACCTATCCATCCATACAACATTATTAGTTCCTTCATATACGAGTATGTGTCGTTTTGCTGTCTGAGAAAAATACAAAATCTTTTTTAAACATTTTCATTATACCAAGTGATTTAAACTCAATTACTAAAGGTGTTTGTTTGTTTATTGTTTTTTAAATTTTAATATACTTATTAGACAGGGTATTATTATTTTTTTGATAGATTTTAATTTAAAAAGCTTAATTTTTGGGAAGCAGTTTTAAGGCAAATTTCAAAGAAAAAAAAAGTAAGAAAATATAGTCGGTCAATCCCGACCATATAATACCCTACAGCCAGTATATGTATAAAACAATTTTGGCCTATCATCCAAAAATTTAGTGCCATGACTTCCGTGAATATAAATATAATTTATGTTATACTTTATCTCCATATAAATACTTTTAACAGATTTATGCAGGTTAAAGTGAATTACGGAAAGGGTTTTATATGGGAGTTTTGACTAATTATGAACTGACCATTATAAAATTAGGTGGTGTCATCATAGGACATAGGAAACGTATTTCTGTTGAATTTTTTTTGGATACCAACATTTTTAAGAGATTTATGGTCGTTAAAGTGATTCTCGGAAGTAGACCTTATATGGGAGGTACGAGTAATTATAGATCGATCATCATAAAATTATACCATATTATTTGTGTGTACACCAAGCATATTTGTTTTCAATATTATTTGGATACCGACAGTTTTAAAAGATTTATGCTCTTTAAAGTAATTTTCGGAAGTGGGGCTTATATGGGAGCTATGATTAATTATGGACCGAACTGCACAAAATTTGAAGATGTGATTTGGCTTCATTTACAACAAACATTTATGGTCGTTAAATACAAATTTCGGGAGGACATTTGTATGGGAGCCAGATGGAATAATGGACCTATTTCTACCAAGTCAATTCAATTCCATCCGTCCTTGTACCGAAAAAATATCATGTACTAAATTTTATTGAAATATCTTGAAAATTGCGAAGTGTACTGTGCACGTAAATGAAATTTTAGTTTTAATTAAAAATAAGACTTATTGGCTTTAAAATATAAAATTAAATGTGCTAAGATTTGAATATAAACAATATTTTAAGTGAATATGGCAATTATCTTTTACTTTAACTGTGTGTAGTAATTAAATATATATTTGGAGTCGCTATTGCCAGCTAACATTATGTCGAGTTTATGATAAGTCATAAAAGAAAATATATTTATTAATATTCTTTATGGCATATGGTAAATTTTAGAATTGTTAGAAAGAATTTAAAATTTTATGAACTGTTATATAAGAGAATCACCTTTTTGTGGTCCGTATGCGTTTCTATAAATGTCAGTTTATAGGTCTTAAAATTTAAGTACAAAGAACATCATAAATATAAAGAACATATCTAAAATAACTTAAACCCTTTATAGCTAATTTATTATTTATTTTTATATTCATCAGCATCTAAACTTTTAAGGGCGGTGGTACATTCATCAGCAAATGGTTATGCAAATATTGTCAATTTACACCCTCTCCGTGACTTACTAATACACCAATTAAGAGCTTACAAAATATATTATCCTTTATTTTCAATTTAGGATCAAAGGATTTAACGCTTCTTTTATAATTCCATATAAAAAATTGATTTTTATTGAGCAATAAATTGAACACATACACTGTATTGCATAACTATAAATACATACAACTTTTCTTAATCTTGTAAGTTCGAGATAAAGTAAAACAGTTTCACCTACAGTGGCTCATAGCTTAATTTATGCAGTGCATTTCTTTTGTTTTCATAGCACAATTAAAAGAATACTAACGGGAACTTAAAAAGGAAATTGGCATCAGTTAAACGAAAAAATTGTTACTGTCTAATAAGAAAAAAAATAATATATTGCAAAAATGTATATTTTAATATATTAAAACTAAAAAAATAAAAACAGAAAATGCTCGTTTTTCATGTTACAGATTATTTTATGCAATTACTTTCTACTGTTCCGATAGCTCAATGCAGCATTGTTGGTTTTTCGTTTTTCTTTTTTTCTACTTCCATCAATATTTTCTGTTGCAATAGGAGTCCGATTTTGTGACAATTTAAAAATATTTAAAAGAATTGGTTTTAAACCATTTCCAAAATGACCATTCACAGCAAAAAGGTCAGAAAGGGTTAATATTAAATTTTCCATAGTCCAAAAAAATCATTGATCTCTTCAGCCATGAAAATCGGGTCAATAACAAAGGCTCAACTTTCAATGAGAATGATGAGCGACATACATATCTTAAGAACAATAAGGGCAAGTCCAAGGCTATCAGCTTCACAACTGGATTCCGAAGTTTAAGCTGACCTGGGCAAACAATGTTGGGTTGAAACCGTTTGTCGTGTCTTGGCCAACATGATTTTAATGGCCGAGTTGTGTGCAAGAAACCGTTTTTAAACCCGAAAAGCAGACCATGCAGGCTAAATTTCGCCAAAGAACATTTTTGCAAGAAATAAACCAGTGAAACATGATGGTAGCCAGCGCTGCCAGAAGTAAGATTTTACTTTATTTTTTAAGATTTTTTAACCGAAAAACGATTTTAAGATTTTTTCCCAAAAAAAAAAAGATTTTTTGTTTTGTCTAGACGAAGGTTAGGTTCAAACAACCTATTTTGTACTACTTATTTCCAAAAATAAGATTTTTCTTCAAAAATAAGACTTGGTGAAATTAAGATTTTTTGCTGAAAATTTCTGGCAGCCCTGGTGGTAGCAGTGTCATGATTTGGGCCTTATGTCAGCTGCTGGCACCGTTAATTTACCATTTGCTGAAACAACCATTGACAAGTTTAAGTACCTTTACATTTTAAAGAAAATATTGTTGGAAAGCCCAGAGAACCTGGGTTCGTTAACCAAGATCGAGTTAACTTGTATAACGATCTCAAACACAAATCGGATATGGTGCAAACGTCGCTAATATATAAAGGCCCACATTTAATGACACCTTAATGTCATCGAAAATTTATGGTCAATTTTAGAAATCAGCATAAGGAAACACAAAATTTCTAGCAAAAACAATTAAAAAAAAAAGAGCTACTGACGGAGTCATCGAATATTTCGCCGTGTATTTCTTTTGTAAATAGTAATTTGCAGTTTTAATTTTAAGTTTTCGAAATCCACACGTACTTGCATAAAATAATCTGTGACGTGAAAACCGAGCATTTTTTCGTTTTTTTAGTTTGAATATATAAAAATGTACATTTTTATAGTTAGTTTTCCTTTTACGGAGCTTTAAAAACACTAAAAAAACACAGATGAATCAATTGCCTGTCTTGAAGCTTTAATAATTTAACTTTAATTCAACCTTTAAAAAAGGAGAAATTCTTTATAAGCGAAGCTTTACGGAAACTAATTCCGGTTCTGTCAAGACTTTTGTACAAATCTGGTGCTTTTTTGTGCAAGGTGGAATTTCTCTTTAAATCAATTTTTTTGTTGGTTCATAGATTGAATCGTCCGAACCATCGCTATCAACGCTGCAGTTATCCTCGTTTTCCAAAAATTCCGATTTGGTTTTAAGAACTCCGTTTGTTCTTTAGATTTTCCGGAAGGTTGAGATTTTTTTTAAAACCAAAACGTGCAATAAGATTACAAAGCAAAAAATTTTAAATTTAAACATTTAGTTATCAATGGGTCAAACAAATCTTAGAAATGTTATAACTTTTTTTTTTTTTAATATAGGAGTCCCGGACAGATTCTAATTGTCCTCTAATAATCAGACTAGTATTGTGTCCCTTTTTTTATATAATTAACAAACACAATTAACAAAGCTTTTTGGCTTATCTGCAGAAAACATGCAGAGTCTTTGGCGGGAATTGAACCCGCAACCCTCTGACTGATAGTCTATCGGGGCACCTGTGGTACGGTAAGAGCAAATTTATAAATTATTTTCTCTCAATTATTTAGAATTAATAGATCTTTCAAACTGCATCATTAGTTTTTTAATTTTCATACAAATTTTAAAAGTTATAAAGCGTTATTTACAAAAGTTATGGAAAAAATTATAAAAAATTGTAATGTAGGGTACCTAAATGAGCAAATTCATTGCCAAAACTTATAGTTTTTGCACACAAAAATAAAGCTTGGACACTTTTATTTTAAATTGTTTCCTAAAAAGGGAAGTAAATCGTGGTATTTGGCAAAGTTATGAAGAAAAATCAAAAAACGACCGGCAAAGCGGATTTTTTTTGGAAAAATTCGATTTGTGCGACCTTAAAAACTTTTCCGAAAAATCTGAAAAAAATCTCAAAAATACTTAACTTTAACGAACAAAAACAAATACGTATCTATTATTTACAAAAAAAAGCCATTCAGGTATGTGACGAAAATCGTTTTCGTCGTTAAAGTGATTTCAAATCGTTAAAAGATGTGATGTCATTTTGTTTCATAAAAAAAACGTCGATTTTGACATGTGACGCATTTAGATAAAGTCAGTTTAAATTACTTTTCAAATCGACATTTTTAACTTTGACGAATATTTAGCAAATGTAATTTATAAAAAATTAAAAAATTATTAATTAATTTTTATTTGTATGTAGGTGAAAGCATAAGAATAATTCTCAAGAAGATGTCTTGATCGAATTCATAGAACACCATTCAGATATAGATGCCCTTGAATCTGCTTCTGCTAAGTGTTATAAGCTTTATCCATCCCCAAGAACATTTTCTTTCCAACAGGCACTACTACATATGTTTCCTCGGGTAAACTTAAGGGGTCATATTTATCTCGTAAGCGTTTTCTACGTACACATTCGGCTTCATCGTTGGAATTGTTTTCATTACGAATTAACCGAACTGCAACAGCATCAAGCATTTTGTTTATTTTAATTATAAATATTTTAAAATGTAATTTACAAAAACACAGTTCAGAGTTGAATTATATGTTTTCGCAAAGTTGTATTTATTAAAGACAATTGGAAATGAAACAAAAGTTGAAAATGATTTACTTTTCAAATGGAACGATTCTCATCACAAACCTGATTATTTGTATTTTAGCTCTTAAAAATGTAAAAAGAAATTAATCAATGTTTCATAACTATAAAGAAAATACTTTTAATATCAATATTCAAAAAAAAAAAAAAACTTTAATAATGTGTTAGGCCTCCTGTTTGTTTCAATAAACTCAAAAATTCGATCAGATCAGATTTTTTCTTATATCTTTAGATATAGACCTTCAACCATCTATAACAGCTTCATTTAGGTGATATATTCTTTCATATTATTGGTTTTCAACATTAATTCGACAGCTTAATATTCCTCAAATGATCTCACCATGTTTAATCTGGAGAACAAGCGGGACATTCAAGCCTCCGAAATTTCTTTTTGATAAATATCGTGTACCGTACCATCAAGATTGAATTTTTTCTCGTCGAAAAAGTTTTGTGGCGGAGTAATAATAGCCTTTTGGAACAGACAACATTTTTTGTCGAGTAATTGTCTGGGATTTTTTTAGCTGTCTTTTTCGGTTGATTTGGACACATTTTTCTCACATTCATTAATAATCTGACCAAAACACTTTATTGTGTTTATATTTTTGCGATTGTCCCGTTCAGAAAGCCTTTTCTTTACGCTATTTTAATTTTTATCACTAATCTGGATTATTTGCACAATTTCTTACTAAAATATGTGATTTTTTTTCCAATTTCTCGAAAACTTAAGCCACCTTTTTCAAAATCACTACGTTGCATTTTATAGCAAATTGTTGAAAATTGCATAATAAGCATAAATAACAGCTATACTTTTGTGTTTCTAGTATTATTATTTGTTTATTATGAAATGTAATTATAGTTATTATAACAACATACAAAACAAAACAAAACAAAATACTAATACACAATTTCTCTCTTAAATTCCTGACCATACTCTTAAAAAAATTTAACACATTTGGAACTTTAAAACAAATAGCAAACATCAAGTGTAATTATAGTAATGCAACACTAAGATTACACTGTTAAAGACTTTATAGCCAATTTTAGAATTACCTGTAAAAATTAATTTTTGTTAGGAGATATAAGTGATCTCAGATTATCCTTCTTTTTATAATTTAGACCACTATTAAATTATTTAGAGAATATTTTAGGATTACATATAAAAATTGGTTTTTCCTTTTTAATTCTAACAAAAATATTGTCTTAGCTTTTAAAGTATGATTGTCCTAAATTTGAAACTAAAGCACTTACCATTTATTTGACAATAATCTGACTTTTTTATTCATTTAGTTAAATTAATGATAGAATGTCACTAGTACTATAAAAATTATGTCGTTGTATTTTAAATAGCATTCAACAGGTTTCCTTTTATATTCAACTTAAAAAGTTGTTTGGTTTCTACTGCCTGCAAAGATTTTACGTTTATTACGAGCATCATTCATTTGATTATTTTAAAGTTTTATAAGTAATATTTATTTAAGTACTTGGAGACGAGAAGTATACGTTATTTACTTTAATAAATAAAAAACGCTTATTTTACTCATATTTAATACAAACTTACGTATCGTTAACTGAATTGCAAAGGGAACATAACTAATATTTCAATATGTTTACTAACATATCAAAAAACTGGCTAAAATGAAAAAAATCTAGGGAATTATATGAAATAATGGGACTATTTTTAACCCTTACAAAACGTTGGTTTATTTCCTTTTAAAATATACCCAGTCTATCTACGAAAAACTGACTTATTCTGCGACTGGCTGTCACTATTTACATACCAGCGTTATCTTCTCACAATATCCTAAATGATCCAACAGTATACTCCAACTCTCTATGTTAAATTGGCTTCCGGTCGACTTTACGCTCTCATTGCTCTCAATGCAGGCATAAGACTTGATAATAGCGGCGTCCATACACTTTGGTCCTGCGACCATAATTAACTGTCTTGGTCGTCTCTCAGACAACATCGACTACTGTACTCCTAAGCCTTTCTTTGATAGAAGCTTCAACTTCGATGATCACGGAAGGAGAAACCGAAAGGACACAATCTCTTCGGGGGAACCTCTTGGAGATCTTCACAGATGGCTCGAAATCGACATAGCACATACTGTATCTTTTACATTACCGGATCAATGTAGTCTTCTTCAGGCTGAGATTTCAGCATTAGGTAGTGCCTCAAATAGACTAAGGCTTTACCGAGTATTCGGTATTTGTATATGTAATATTTGTATATATACCGTTAGTCAGGCTGCCCTTAAAACTCTTTCCGGTGTGTATACGATATCCAATATGTTCCTGAACTGCCTGCCATCTCTTAATGAGATGACGAGACATTCTTCAGTAGAACTCTTCCGCATACCAGGGCATTAAAATATCTCGGAAAACTGTATTTCGGAATCATTAGCCAAGACAGGAGGCTCACTTCCAGGAGAGGAAACTTATCAATTGGTTGAAATTCAGCTTTCAATGTGCAAACGTTGGGTTCAGGATGACTTCTATAAATCCGCTCAAACTAGTTGGCTGCTTGAGAGTAACTACCTGTGCGACAGAATGGGCCATTTGGTCTAATTATGACTGTCGCAGGACTGCAACACTGATAAACATTACACGTGGTCAAATACGAAATGTAGTGGCAGTGATCACAGGACACTATTTAGTTGGAGATCCTGCTAGGAGCCTAAATCTCCTCTTCAATCACTTTTAAAGAAATTGTCATGATGAGACAGAGGATGGGACTGTACGCCATCTTCTCTGCCACAGTCTGATCTTTGCGAATCGGAGATTGGATGGTCTGGGCAAATTTTACTTGCACGACTTGACGAATCTATCGGATATAGACGTTAGAAATCTAGATGCCTTTATACGTGCATCAGGATGGTTTGGTTGAACACTTTTTTGACTTAAAATTGGTCAGTCCCTGAGGTGATTCTTAGCTCTCTGACCTTCTCTTTCCAGTTGTATCAATTTTAAACTCCTGATTGACTTCCTGTTTAATCGAACCTAACCTAAATTCTAACTCTAAATTATTTTATTTCCCGAATTATCTTGTGTTTTCGACTTTGGGTAACATATAGAATGTTTTGTTCATAGGTTAAGGTCAATTAGAAAGGCTTAATTAGTTCATTTGTGTTATCCTGAAAAGTTCATGAACTGTTAAACTAATCAGTGCATATCATGTCCGTGTGTTGTTCAATATCAAAGCTAAACGTTTAACGAATCTATTTTCCTAATATTCAATCTCGATATATCCATCAGATAATGAAGAATGCTTGATAGAGACTGAGATGATGTTTCACCAACTCTTCGTCGTTTTAATCATAACAACTTCTGCATAAATCATTAAAGTCATGATTAAATGGCCAGTGAAAACGTCTACCACAACTCCCAACCTATATGGCAATCATAGAAGTGCCATGTAAGCTTTGATATTGAACATATACTCAAAGTAGACCACTGGTATTAGTTGTAGACACCTGAGAGATTTGTTAGCAGGTGGTTTACTTCTGTATCCATAGAGGAGTTGTTTCACCGATTTATTCTTGCTCTCATCGTGACAACTGCTATACAAGTCATTAAAAGGAAGAATCAATCGCCTCGCTTCTATTAAAGTTCACACTACTACCAGAACCCTTAATCGGTATGGTGAGTTCAGAACCGCAGTTATGCAAGCATGCCGAGCATAGTCTAAGGGTCTCATAAACGATAAACATCGCCCTGTATAAGTAGGCCGGCCACCTGTACGAAAGCGGCACACCAGCTAAAAGTCGATTTTTCCGCCTCGCAGACGAGAATTAAGTTTAAATAGTTTTTTTTTGTCAGGTAAATTAGAGTGACACGGTATAGAGAAGAGTTTTAGGATATAATGTATCGTCATAACATTAAGAGACAGCCGGCATTTATAAACCAATTAATTAGATTTCTGGTAAGTTTATTGGTGGTATATCAATTGGTATTCTTAAGCCGGTGTACCGTCCTTATATTGGCTGAAATATTATACCATATAACTTTGCATTTATCATCAGCTTGTAAGCCTCCATCCACATCAGTCGTAGACTTAGATTAATCTGTTTAAAACTCGAGCGAAGATAACAGTGAACAATTTTTGATACTAAATATAAATTCCAAAATAATTGCATGAGAAAAGCCACCATTAAGAAATTTCTTTAATGCTTTTAAAAATCTGACTGGTTACAAAGCCACTGGTCAGGTGAAAAATGAATTCAATTATGCGATCGATTAAATTATGCGATCGATTAAATTATGCGATCGATTAAATTATGGATCTTCGCTCAAATTGACCAGAATTTTATTCAGCCAAAGGTTGCCAATTCAAATACTGCGTGTATCAGTGAGAATAACTACGATAGCAGACCTGTTAAAACAACAACGTACTACGTATTTGATCATCAGTGTAGAAGCATCCATCTTCTCGCAATAGATGTATTTATAAAGATTCTTTAACCATACACTGAGAAAATATTTGATACTAGATACAAAACCCTAAATAGTCGCATGAGCGGTACTCTACATGGCTACACAGCATTGGTTCAATTAAAAATAAACATTAGAGTTAGCATGTCATGAAAGCACCCAAACATATCGATCCCCAAGACAATTGAATCTTTGCTCCGAAACCTGTTAAAACAAAAACGTATCGTGCAAATCGTATCGAATGACATTGGCCATCCAGCAAACAGGTTCATCATACAGTAGTATGTATTCCATGGTTTGCCATGACTCTTGAATTAATATCTCAAATTCTCCATATTCACCACCGTTTACTCCCCACTTCTTAAGATACATTTTAAAACTAAGAACATTATTGGGTGAAGTAATAATTTCGTTTTTGACTTTCGAAATAGAACACTTTAAACATTCTCTTCAAAATGTAATTGCAGTTGACATAAGATTTAAAATATATGCCTACAAAACTTCCAAATATACTTTGTTACCTACCCCCCAATCATAATACGTTGGTAAATCACAAGTGAAACAATCAGCAGTTACCTTGACATAAAGTCTATACTCGGCATTTAATGCTGCGGAATCAGCTACGATTGGCTACCAATGCCAATGTAACAGGTAATTTATCATTTGTAAAGAACAATATTGTTAACATTACCACTGCCATTGTTGGCCCCATCATCTTCACAATCCATTAATATTGTGGCACACACAGTTAATGTGGATATTTACCACATTCTGCTGCCGCAACTTAAGCCGTTTAAGTTTTATGCGAAGGAAGAGTATGCCAGCCATTCAAATTCATTGCCAGTGCCTCGAACACACAGCCGTTCTCACAAAATAAAGTGAGTTTTAATGAAATTTGACTTTGCCTTCGAAATGGCACAAGTGAAATTATGATTGTATTAGAGCTAAAACCGGCAGTAGATGCAGCATACCAAATACCAGCAACATTAGTGACAATGACAATGACAATAAGTACGTCTAATGGCCATAATTACAAGTATTTACATATTACCAGCAAATATTGTTACTGGGTTAGTTAGACATTTTCTCTTTGTACAAAAACAAGGGGAAACAAGTTAATGCCAGCAACCGTTGTTCTGCTATTAAGCGTAAATATAATTTTCCTTCATTTCATTTTTTAATGCTTATCGAGATGTAACTTAAGATTGTAATTGCTGTAAATAACTTCAGGTACTTAAATTTACGGAAATCTATTTTTGGTTGGGGAGTAAAAAATCTTTGCTGTTGATTTTTTACTTTTACGCTTTGCAATAAGCTAATTTTGCCTTTAGTAATTTGATGAATGCTAATCATTAATTGACAGGTAGAAACCAGAGTACCGAGAATGCTCAAATTGATTTCTGTCGTGAAAGATACTAATTCAAATTTAATTCAAATCAAGTGCAAATTTTACCAACCCTGGTTTTAATTATATGAGCATCACTGAACAAAATCTACACTATAATACAATAAGAGAGCTAGGAACCAGCGTTGTCAACTATGAAATTTCAAAATGCACCAAAATGAAGGAAAAACGCACCAAGTTTAGAATTTCTTTTTTTATTTAAAATTTTTATTGAATTAAATGAATTACATAGAAAGTATAACATTTTTGTATTATATACATATGTAAAAATAAAACTGTCTTCTAGTTACATTCAATTCAGTGTTTTTAGAAAAAATATAAATAAAAAACAAACAAATCAAATTTGTTTGTATTTCTTCGTACTATGATATGAAATTATTTTTTACTCTCACAAATTCTATAGAAAACTTTGTAAAACGATATCAAAGATTAATAGTAAAAGTATTTTTTTAATAAACGAGTTAATAAAGATAAATTGAGCATTTAACAACTCAAAATTTAACTCACAATATGTTATTCGGAACTGAAGTACTAATTAGTAAAAAGCGCTAATTTCAGTACATATTTGGTACTTCTTTAAATCATTTTTGTTTTCTATTTTAAGAATGTATTTCTATTTAAATTTATTAGGGCTCCACTGGAACTCTAACAAAAAAAAAGGCACCGCGCACCAACTCAGGAATATTTCGCACAAAAAATTTTAAAAAGCCAAAGTTGACAACGCTGCTAGGAACACATATTTTTTACCGATGGATCTTTTGATTATATAGCTTTTGAAAAAGTTATCAGTAAAGCATGTACAATATTAATTACCAGCAAATAAAGCAATAGCAATTTGGCTACTATTAGCCAAGTAATATATTAGAATTGGCAATTTGTCATTGAGGTTAATTTCTAAAATTAAGAAAGTAGGTGAAGGAATGTTGTCTCTAATTCAAACTTGAACTCATAATAACATGTATACAACAATTTATATAGAACATTCTCAGATTTGCTAGACTCTATGGTTACACGTGCAAATATCTAAAGCTATCACTTCACTATCCACAAAGCTGTGATTGGAATGACACCACCTTCTACTTTTAAGGCATTACCGTTTCATTTGCAACCTTCCAATACAAAATATTATATAGGAGATTTCTGACTAAAAATCTATTTTTTATATAAAAAATCTTAAACCTTCATAACTTTGTAAATAAGTGTTTATATGAGAAAAGGGCCTCAATCTGTGATCGCGGACTAAAAAGCGATTTTATATCAACATTTTTTTTTAAATTGATATTCAAAATAAATAATCCTCATATATAAATAATATAATCGCAGTATGTACCAAATTTTTTGCCCTTTATAGGTCATAGCTCCTATAAAAAGCCACTTTCGAAAAACACATTAATGCTGGTTATATATATTAATATCAAAAATATTAAAATTAAAATTTTACACTTTACAAAAAAATTTAAACGCGATAGTTTGTGTCCTGTCGTTTATAACATGAATCAATGTCCAAAAACAAACAAAGAAAAAATTCGAATATTTTGATCGAAATATATGTAAAGCCATTTCGTATTTATGTATAATTTTGATCTCAATGCAATTTAAATATATGAATTTATAATCTACATAAAATTACCATTTAATATTAGGGGTGGGTATACTCGTATAAGATTCAGCACGGCCAAATGTAACACTCATATTTGTCTATGTTAAAATTCTCAACAGGATATTGAATAGGCTAACATTAAAGGCTACAGTATCAAAGTGTGTTCTATATGGTAGGGAGACAAATAAATTTAATTCTGGTTTTAGAGTCAAGGCAGTTACTAGTCATTTTTGTTAATTTCAACATTGATACTCTTCTATAGAATCTCTGTCTGGTGGAATACACTAGACATATCCACAAACTGCACTTTGAGAAAGTATTAAAGAAAACTCATTGATAAATTGGAAATTAGCATTTAATACTCCAAATGGATTTGTGTGAATAAATAGAAGAGGGCATTGAGTTGGCGGAGGTGTCTACATTGCTGAATTTGGTTAAGGACATCTTTTTGGTGTATTATTATCTGCTGCTAGTAGAGATATTCAAACATTTACTGACAGCCATGCTCTGACAAAATCCCTAACAGATGTGTCAACAGCATAGAGTCTGATACATGAATGCTTGGAATACTTAAAAGGCATGGCGAGACTTACATATATAGCAAGTACTTAACGAAAAAGGACGTTTGAACGAAGAACTTGATATCCTAAGTTTCTCTTATTATTACTTATCTCTTTTTCTGTACTCTTAACATAGTAACGCAAAGGGATCAATTGTATAAACTTAAGTGAGACTTTCAATCGAACTGCTTCCTGTTAAACTAAACAAAGACGGTTTACGGTATTTGCCTTCGTGTTGCATGATGATTATAACTTAAACAAATAAATATTAATCATACGTATGAAATGATATGTATTATGTTTTATTTTTGGCTAGTTAAGTTCACTGTTTTGCAAATGATTTGTAAACAATTTAACAAATTATTTACAGTTACATATATAGCAGTGAAATATATCATTTATATGTATGTAGAAAATAATATTAGTTTGGTTGGTTTACTTTCTTACTCGTGCCAATGAAGCAATAAGCATTTATTGTTGGGTCGTCTACTTTCCAGTGAAATATACACTTTTTTTTAAATCGAACAAAACAGGTTGCATAAACTCATATATCCCAGCTATTTGATACTCATGAACAAGCTGTACTGAATTTTAATTAAAAACAATTGTATTTCGAATCATCAATTTGGATTTTGAAGAAAACACAATACTATGAAAAAAATTTAAAGACTTGTAAATAAAGTATTGTAAGGAAACATTTGAAGAACAAAATATTGCTCTGCTCTTTTCATCGACATTACTCAATTTCTCTAATTGAAACTAAAATTGCACGCAAACAGACATAAGCTGTTGGAAAGCTACTTAGCTTGTGGAACATTTAAGTTTAAAGAAAGAGACTTTTTAGGCTCCACACAACCTATTGAAGCAGGAATATCCCAAGGATGTAACCTGGGACCAGGTTTAGAATTTCAAAAATCGTCAAATTTCAAATAGTATTTTGAAATTTTTATTTAAATTCTAACTTTTTAAACAAGAAATCACAAAAAATATAATCTTAAACACAACTTGTGTAATATTTTTGTAATATTTTACTCCGCTTTCACACTCTTCAATTCTGACTCGTCAAGGCAAGTATTTTTGGATGAGAAGGGAGAAGGGGTACAAACTTAACGCTACTAGTCAATTTTCTTATTTCCTTTTGTTTGTTTTTCATGCATGTTTGATTTCACTTTCCATGAAACTCTTATTGTAGAATTTAGTTTAGATACGGCTTTTCTATAGATATTTATAACCCATAAAGCTATATTCAGAGAATACATTTGTATGGGAGCTATCAAATCGTTCCTACCATTTTTAACAGGACTTCTATAATAATAATTATATTGGAAGAAAACAGAAAAAAAATATCTGAAAAATATAGAGGTAGTCTGAAACTTTGATCTATAACTTAGAGCCTGCTGTATCGATTTTGTCTATTTTCAATACCAAACATGTCGGTGGATCAAAGAATGTTTGGTAAAAATTTCATTGTTCTATGTTTTTTTTTTCGAAGCTCTATCGTGCCAACAACAGACGGAGAGACGGATAGACGGACGGACATCGTTTTAGTATCTTATAAGGACCCAGAATATATAGACATTTTGGTGCGATGTGTTACAAACGGAATATGGGAGCTATATCCTTTTGGTGGTGGATATAAAAATATTTAAAAATTTTGAAGTGCACTCAAATATATTAATAACTAGTGGCGATATTCGACAAAGAAGAAGGGACAGAGCGAATCTGACCCATATACAAGGAGGCTAAATGCCAACATAATATATGTACATAAACAGCAGTGAATGAAAAATTTTCGTGTGGCACTGGCTGCAATTATTAGATATACGATTTGAAGTATTTATTGTTAGTTCGTTTTTAATAAAGATACAATAAATAAATAAAAGTCAACACGATTTATTAGTATTACTTTATAAGGCGTTAAAACTAAATATGTAGTTTTCTTTTATAAATTTTACTGTTATTTTACAACTAACAATAATAAAATATGTTGGTGTATTAATTTTATGGAGCTCTACTAATTGAGGCAGACTCATGCCTTTTACCACTTACCACTTACCACTTTAACCACTTAATGTTAAAGAAAGAAAATTAACAATATAAAATTTAGTTAAAATGTAATTTTGTTTCTTTTTTTCAACATCAAGCCACTTAATTTAACAATCATTTAACATTTAATACGTCTTCTAATAACACTCACACATATGTATCTTCATCAATCTACACTCCTAACCACCCCTACACAAGTCACTTTGTCCCCCACCATAAACTTACAACCTAACCACATCTTCAATTTCTATTTAACATATAAACCTATTGAAATTTTGCAAGTCACATAAATACAATTATGGTTTACGAACAAATGCGTAAGTAACTGCTCGAGAGGGGGGTATAAACAAAGAACAAACGCCCTCTAACTGTATTATTAATGCGATTGAATGAATTTATTGTTTGTAATACCTCCAGTACGGTAAACAAATGTGCTGAAAGACCTGCAGACAGCCAGATATTTAACGCTTTTATCTTCATTTAAGTAAATTTATATATTTGGAGATACAAGATAGCTGAGAAAAAATATTTGTTTTGTAAAATATTTATGTTGGCATAAATGGAAAATATATACATATATGTACAATTACATTTAGAGTCTGTGAATTTTTTTGTTTTTCTTTTTGTTACACCGTATAAATTGCCATAAAAACCAGAAACGTTTAGTTGAATGTGTAGGCTAAAAAATAAATTCTGAAAATTAGAACAGGTTTTAAATCTATATAGATTCAATCAGCATCGCACAGCCCAAACCGTTAAAGCTAGAAACTTAAATTTCCTTTTACAACATGTAGATCCACTAAGAAGGGATTTTTGGAAATTCGGTCGTTAAGGGGACAAATGGGGCAAAAACGGGTAAAACCAGTACCTCTATATCTTCAAAACAAATAAACTTAGAAATAATATTTTAAATGCGTCCGCCTTTAAGCAAAAAAAGAGCCGACAGGTGCCTGGTACTTTTTTGAAATTCGAAATTCAAGTGACCATATGGGGTAAAAATAGTCCCCGTAGAACGCTCCGTTAACATGTATATCTCCTACATAAATAAACATAGAAACACTATATTAAATGCATCTGGCTCAGATCAATAAAGACTAGAAAGACTTTGAAATTCGAATTCCTAATGCCTAAAAATTGTATTCTTTTTTAAAACTTTTTTTGATCAAAGAGCAATTCCATATGAAAACGATCAAAATTGGCAAATTTTTGGACGACCCCTCTCCGATTTTAAAATAAATTGATTGCCCAGCAAAAAATAATATACCTACATATTTTTTTTTTTTTATAGTGACTGGTTTAGTGGTGGTGTACACCACTGTCATGTGACAAAATTGAAGAATTCTTCATAAGGGACCTCATTGAAAGTTGTTTAAAAAAAAACTACGAAAGCGATCGCAACGAGTGATAGCTCGTTGGAAAGGCATTGAATCAGGCTTTAATTGAAAAATAGAATTTTCCTAATTTTTCTTAGAAATTTACCTTTAAATTTTGCCATGAAAATTAAATTTTCCGATTTTCCACAGAAGCTCCTAAATTTTCCGGCTAATTTTTTTTTTGGATTCCTCATAATTTTTGCTTTAAGAATCAGCAATAAAAAAATGGGCCCCGACTCCTTGTTTGGACAGGAGAAGAGCATTTAAGAGACCACCTTGTTAAAAATACATTTTAAAAATTATTTTACAGTTAAAAATACATTTATGAAGAAAAAATCTTTCTTATTTTGCTGCTTATACTTAATTACAATATTTATTAAAAATTTCAATTGTCTTGGCATCATTATAAAATTAAAGTAACTTTAAATTTAGCACGTCGGCAGACGAAGAGTACCGCTTTACATTAATTGACATATCAGAAATATTTGGTATGAAGCAATGAAACTTTTGCGTTCCAGTTATAGTTTTGACATTATTATATCTGTTTTGAATTCGTCGCTCCATGGCATCGTGTTCTTTTTGAGTGCATAAAACTGTGTTAATGGCAATTTCCTTGCTTTGAATCCACGAAAACAAATGTTGTACATTTAAGATCTGGTCAGTATATGGCCTTTGCAAACTTGCCTTAGTCGCCATGCGAGATTTCTGAACAGTTTCAAACATCTTTTTACATCGCGAGAAGAAGCAAAGAATTAGTTCGACAGAAGGGCATATTGGCGACTCCCAACAAGAAATACTAAATACTAAAAACCATCAAAAAAACATTTCAACAAAACTGCACAGCTATCTTTATTCCAGTTATACATACGGGTACAATTGTCCCTTATGTTTTTTAAACAATTACGCCATTTTAAAATTTCCCTGTTTTCTTTTTAGTAACCTGTTGCAATCTCTCACAAAATCTATTTACTTGTACATGTTGAATTTTGAAAACTACTGTTCAACTAGCAGAAAATATTTATTCACAATTTGTAGACTCCCCTCTAGAATTTGTAAAAAGACCACCTGACACACTACAAATACTTACATACATATATACACTGTAAGGTTCTTTTCTATTACTAGTACAACATGACAAAAGGTGGACTCAATTGTAGACAGCATATAAACACAAGCAAAATCCCCCTCTAAAATAAGGAAAACATAATGACTATACGCCCAACCCAAAAAACAATAACAGAAAACAATGACAGGTTTTGTTTGCACTTTTATTTATAACAGGGAACAATAGTCAAACCATTAAGCGGCATCAACAATTGCTGACAACCATAACATTTTTGTAAATGGTAGAAAATTGAGTTAGAAATGAGAAAAATAAAAAATAATGGGAAATAAAATAGACGGCGTAAAAGTGGAATAATACATATTCAAACAGTAAATGTTCCTTTAATATGGAAACAAAATTGTGTGTGGTTTTACAAAAAAAAAAAATAAATAAGATGGTTGATCAATTCCAACTATATAAACCCCTACAACCAGTATATGTATAAAACAGTTTTTCCAGAAATAGGCGCTATAAGGGAGATATGATCTATTGTGGACCGATCATCTAAAAATTTACGGACATGACGTCTGTGAATATAAATATTTTGGAAGCTAATTGTTAAACACTATTAAACGATTCATGGCGGTTTAACGGAATTACGGAGAGGGTCTTACTTGAGAGTTTCGACTACTTATGAACCGACCATTACAAAATTTGGTGTCATTATATCTTATTTCTGTTGAATTTTATTTGTTACCAACATTTTTAAGAGATTTATGGCCGTCTAAGTGATTTTCGAAAGTGGTCCTTATATGGGAGCTACTACTAATTATAGACCGATCATGATAAAATTGTATCGATGATTTGTGTATATATGAAACATAATTGTGTTCGGTATTATTTGGATGCCGACGCTTTTAAGAGAGTTATGCTCTTTAAAATGATTTTCGAAAGTGGGCCTTATATGAGAGCTGTGATCAGTTATGGACCAATCTGCACAAAATTTGAATATGTGATTTGGCTTTATTTACTAATAATGTTAATATTTAAGCTTTTAATATTTAAATAATTTTAATAACATTTGTATTTGACCTATAGATAAGCAAATTTTCAATAAAATTCATATTTAAAAAACAATTTTACAATTTATTATACATAAAAAGGTCGAACAAAAACTACTTGAATTAAAAAAAAAAATACTTATTTGTGGTAAAATTGTTTTTGGTACTTGCATAATTCAAACATTCGGTAAATTCCTATTTCGGAAGGATATTTGTATGGGGGCCAGGTAAAATAATAGACCGATTTCCACCAGTTTCAATCCCATCCGTCACACAGGCTTTACATGAATATGCAGCCAGCCAGATATACGGACGAACGGACATTGTGAAGTGATTCGAAGTAGACGTCACCTATTTCTGCGCTAAAATTAATGATGTATATTTTGACTAGTGTATAAATACAAGATTATGATTACACTAGTTGTAAAACTAGTTATTTTAGAACAAGTTCTCAAACAATCTTTTTGGAATCATGAAATGCTTGGCGTTCATTGAAATGTGTGCAAACGTTTACTATCTAGCGAATTATTTTTACAACAAAATGTTTATAAACCAGTGTACCTCTAAAAAAATTAGATTTTATGAAGAAACTCTGATTTAAAAATCCTTATATTGGAGTTTTTGAAACAATCCTTATTATTAACCATCAATAATAACCTATCTTTATAATTTATGACAAAAAGTTGTCTGAAATTCAGAAACAAAAGCAAATAATGTCATTAGTAGCTTAAAATTCATTTGTTTTTTTTTTTTTTAACAATTTGCAACGGAAAAACAAAAATCAAAGTAACCAACAGTTTGAATAATATTTAAAATACTGTTAAAATAAACTTCAAAGGTTAATAACTTTCTACCAATTTCTATGTAACTTTTCGTTTTCAATCCCTCATTTATGACCTTAATTTGCTATTTTAAAAATATTTCAAAAGTATCCTGCTTTAAGAATAACCAAAGAACAAAAAAAAAAAGGAAATAAAGCATACTTTTGTTCAGCATCATTTTTAATCCAGGTCACTAAGGTTTTGGTTCATAAAAATAACCACAATGTACCCTCTTACTTACATATACATACATATGTACTTGTCCAACCGACAGATAAAGCAACTTAAAACAGAAAACATAATGAAAGTCAAATAAATAAAGCAACAAATAAATATAGAAAAGCATGAAAGAATGTAAAGAAAAAACAAATACACAGGAACAAAATGTATTTGCTACTTTCTAGGGAATTAAACACGCACTTGGGTAAATAAACAGTAACAGAAGAAGAAACAGAGAGAGAAAAAGAGAGGGAGAGAGAGGGGAAAAAACAAACTAAACTAAAAAGTGTGTAACACCACAAAGTCTATATTGAAACAACAAGTGAAAGCAGCTAATAAGGTTCAAAACGAATTCCTGGTGAGCTATAACAACAAAAAACAACTTTTATATAACCAGAAAAGACAGTAATAGTATAAATCTATTTCAAAATTAACTGAAACCCACATAGTTTAACAATATTTAATATTAATTGAAAATATTTCCTAAGAAACTTGTTGTTTCCAGTCGAAATGCCAAGCGAAACTGCTCTACCCATTTTCGTAGCACAAACTTCAAATGTTATGCAAATAATTGTTTACTTCTCAACTGAATTCCAGTGGAATCAAACTAAACAACTAAAAACTGTTACTGATTGTTTGCTGACATTCAACCGAATGTGCGTATTTGTTAGTTGATTAGTTAGTTAGTTTTTGGGGTCATAATAGAAAATGTCAAGGGAAATTACAAACAAAGCTAAGAAAACAAATGAATAAACATTAAAAAGGTATCTACGGGCAATTTGGTAAATACAATTTTACATTTTTTACTTCATGCTTAAGTTCATTTTTATTTCATTTTTATTTCTTACTACAACGGAAGGCATCAAAGCGTATGATTGATAAATAATAATTAATATTGTTTATACGTCATGTACGGACGCATGATTGATTAAAGTGTGCTACGGTATTTTTAAAAACAATAATGAAAAATTTATCTTCTAGTTCTAGTTCAGTTCCAGTTTTAGTTCTAGTTTTTTTTATTTTTGTATTATAGTTCTAGTTCTATATCTAGTTCTAGGTCTACTTCAGTTCTGGTTTAGTTCTAGTTCAGTTCTAGTTCAGTTCTAGTTCAGTTCTAGTTCAGTTCTAGTTCAGTTCTAGTTCAGTTCTAGTTCAGTTCTAGTTCAGTTCTAGTTCAGTTCTAGTTCAGTTCAGTTCTAGTTCAGTTCTAGTTCAGTTCTAGTTCAGTTCTACTTCAGTTCTACTTCAGTTCTTGTTTAGTTCTGGTTCAGTTCTAGTTCAGTTCTAGTTTCAAGTTTGTAGTTCTAGTTGAAGATCTAGTTCTGGTATTAGTTCAGTTCTGTTAAGTACTCAATCATTCATTTACAAAATCATTAAGTTTGCGAATATTAATTAGATTTGTAAGACAGTGTTATTTTTTACACATATGAACCTTTAAACCAACACGTTTCGATTGATACACTGATTAAATAATTAAGTAGTTGTTTTATACAAGTAGCACCACAATTACTTGGAAAAGTTTTTGTTATACTCTCTCTGCCATGTATGGCAGGGATTTCTTTATTATGTTTTTATTGTAAAAGTCATGGAAGGAAAGTTGTACTGTAATTGTGTTATTAATGCTTAAACAAGTGTAAATATCAAACAACTTTTTGCTATCCCTCTTCATCATACAGCTTTTCATAAAGTTTCTTGTTGGCCAAATCCTTGGGGGTTCTTTTTTAGCTTGTGAACAAAAATGGACAAAACAAAGTGAAATAAGCAATTATTATGTGTCATAGACCATAAACCAAATAAACATTAAATATGAAAATCATTCACCTGCATTAGTTTTTAAAAAACAATAAAAACAAGAGGAAAGCAGCACAACTACTCAACTTTAGTTTTTTATTTCTTTTTGTTTCATTATTTTGTGTGGCAACATGCAGCAGCAACCAGCAACAACCCCAACAGTTTGTTATCCTTGGTTGGCTGCTTGACTGTTTAAGTATTCGTGGCTGTGTTACAGGTTTAACTGGCAATAAAAGTGTTAATTTTATTATAATTGTTTTACGTTTTTTTCATTTACCCCCTCATTTTCATTTTCACTTTCAGTTTTTGTTTTGTTTGTTGTTTTGCTACCTACAATTTATTTTGAAGTCGTTAAACAACAACTGTCAGTGTCAGTTAATATATGTATGTATGTTTATGTAGAAATCTGACAGAGAGCGTAAGCAAGAAGTACATGAAAAATAACTTTTTAAACAAATTATAAAGTTATTTTTTAAGTAAAAATGTTTGTTATTTTTAAATTAACTTTAAAAAGCTTGAAAAAAGAAAGAAGTATTTTGATGTTAAACATGAGGAATGTTGAAATCAAAATAACTATGTATGTATGTATGTATGTATGTATGTATGAATGTTTCTTAATTATTTAAGTGCTTGACTTTGTATTGTAGATATAATGTATTAAATAACGTACAAAAATATTTAAAAAATCTAAGAAGTTTTGCAAAACTTTATTAGCATTTTTAATAAATTCTATTTATAAATTCTTTTATTAAATTTTATTATTTTTTATAATACAGACAGCATATTGACAATAAATTTTCCTTTACAATTTAAATACATTAATCTCACGCACACAGGTGCATAATTATATTTCTTATATTTCTCATTCATAACTCATTAGCAATTCTATTTGCAATTTAATTATAAATAAATTTACGTTAATTCTTAAATTGCAAATTTATTGCAAAAGAGTCACAGCTGTCTCCTTTAAAACGACATTGAAATCAACAAAAAAAAAAAAGCCATAAAAAGAAGTTATTCGCGGTCCCCGAGTTTTTGTTTTAATGATAAAATGAAAAGCTAGAAATATAAATCAGTATAAATAACATTTTATTAAGATTTTAATATCCGTTTAAATCAACATTTTTTGTTGAAGGGCGCCAGGCCCTTAGAGTACGGGGAATTTTATAAAACATGCAGTCCTTTTCTTGACTTATTTAAGTATTTTTTCGTGGCATAAATACTTAGTTTTTATTTGTAGTATTTTTTGTGGTTATTGTTTTTTTAATAAAATTAAAAAAATCAATGTTTACACAGACATTTTTAAAAACTGGATGTGAACTAGAACTGAACTAAAACTGAACTAGAACTGAACTGGAACTCAACTAGAACTGAACTAGAAGTTATACATATATTATATTCTTGTGGATATTTGTAATGAAAGATAAAGCAATTGGCTGCTTTTTATATCCTTTTATATCACGCTTGAATTCAATTGTCATTTTAGTGTTTGTAAGTAATCTATAGTGTTGTCACTTTAATGAGTTAATTATATTTAATCTGTAATGGTCCAATTGTCTACCATCTAGCACCCAAATTCGAATCCCCAATATCTTATTTCGAAATATATTAGATTTATCTGGATGGCGTACTTTACATTAAGCCAACAGACACCAACTTTAAACCATATGTGTATAATTTTCTGTCATATACATTAATCATGTGTCAGGTGTTGGCCTAAATAAATTTTGTCCATGCGCCAGTTTAATGTAATGTAGGATTTTATTGTAAAATTTTAATTTAATTTCTTAGCAATTTAACACATCTATAAAACAATAGTACTCTGAGAATTATGCTGAAAGTGTGTGTAAAACAAAATGAAAATAATTGTTGCTTACATGTGTGGAGAAATATAAATGAATGTTCATTGTAGCTGTACATACAGGGTGGTGTAAAAAGATACTTGAAAATATTGCAAACAAAAATTTGCCAACAAAATTAAAATTAAAAATTGCCAACAAAAGAATTAAATAGTGTCTATCTATTAGTATCTCTCTACCTATTTAATAATTTAATGCATTATTAAATTTTAATAACTAATTACATTGTTTTTGTTATGTATTTTGTTATTTAACTGTAATCAACACAAATGTCAATAAAGTTCATAGAAATTAGAAAATAAGGAAAATTTTAAATCAATGACTTACACAGTTTTTAATTTAAATTGAAGAAATTCCACACAAAAATGAGAATTTAAAATTGAAGCTGAGAATATTGTAAATAAATTTTAGAATTTCCAATTAAAATTGAGAAAATTTTAAAAGAAATTAAAAAATTCCATTTCATTTAAATAAAATGTAGTATTTAAAATTGAAAATTAAATCGAGAATGAAATAGAGAATTTAAATTTTTTATTGAATTGAATTTTAAATTAAAGTTGCAAAAATGTCTTCTTCGAAAGGCGAAATTTTAATTGAGATTTTCATATTTTTATTCCAAATAATTCTTTTGATATATAACTAAAAGCTAACAGATGCTACAAAAGAGTTCTTGATAGATGCAAATTAGCTATCCGAACTCGTTATGGTATGTGGCAATGTTCGTGGATAACTCTCCAGCAAAAAAAATAGTCCCAATCGTAGGCCGTTATATAGTCTCCGCTTAACTCCAATCTTAGTCCTAGTTTAGCTTCTATGTATATATAGTCTCAATTTAGCTCAAATCGTAGTCCGAGTTTAGCTTCACTGGTAGGCCTATTATGCAATATACATTATTGAGCTTAGCTTCAATCGTAGTTCTATAGTCCCAGCTTAGCCCCAATCGTAGCCCCAGTTTACCTTTAATCGTAATCAAAGTTTGGCTAAAATCCTAGTCCCATTTATCTTCAATTGTAGGCTTTTATATAGTGTCAGTATAGCTCCAAAGGTAGTCCCACTTTATCTTCAATCATACCCCTTTATATATATATATATATAATCTCAGTTTAGCTCCAATCTTAGTCCTAGTTCAACTTCAACTGTAAGCCTTTATATAGCGCCAGCTTAGTTTCAATCGTATGTCCCAGCTTAGCTCCAATTGTAGTCTCAGTTTCGTTACAATCGTTAAAACTTTCCCAATTCCAAATTGAAATTCTTAATTTCATTTGGAATTTTCACAATTTTATTTGTGTTTTTCTCAATTGAATTTATAAATTTCATTTGGATTTTTTTCAATTTCACATTGCATTTTGGGATTTCTGGTTTAGACAATACAAATTATGAAATTATGAACAAATAACAGTTCCCGAAGTTACATACATTTAATATTTCATAAAAATACTAGGGTGACACTAATAATTTTTGTTTTAAGCCACAATTTTTAATATGAGATTTCAAAAAATATAATTAAAATCTTATTTCCCATAAAAACGTTAAACTTATAAAAGAGTTTTAGTTTTAAATTTATTTTAATAAATACAGTTATTTAGGATCAGTACCTCCTTAAGGTTTTCTATATTAATTGTACATGCACAAGTGACTATTTACCCAACAACTTGAAGTTTAAAGAAGGGTGTTTGTGAGATGTAAGAGTTTTTAATTTTATTGTATAAAGTTCAATTGTATTCAATTAAATTCTTTCATTTATTTCTCAATTGTGTATGTCTGCAGAACTTGGTACTAGCTCAACCTCAATTCATGTTTTAGCTTCAAAAATCAGCGATATGGGATAATTTAAGGCGATAATAATTTTGCATAGAGGGCAATACATAATTTATGCATAGCCAATAACTAGTGAAATTACTAGAGAATGGTGACAAAAGGAATTTAATATTTCTGTATTGAAAAGTCGGTAACTTTCTCCAATCAGATATTACAAAAGAAACTATTAATAAATGACTTAATGCTAAGTTTTATCCAATAAGAGAATTTACAAATTTAAAACTACCGGGTTTAAATAACATTTTTATGTGCGTACGAGGAGTATCTGTATTATTTACACCCACAGCAATTTATATTCCCTTTCATGAGGTGTATGTTTATGTGTATGTTTTTATACCCTACACCACCATAGTGGGGAAGGTATATTGGATTTGTGCTGATTTTCTGAGTTGATTTAACGATGGGGTTGGCTGTCCATGTAAAGCTTGTGCGCAGAGTACAGGTCGCAATTTTGAAGATATTTCGATAAAATTTGGTAAATGATACTTTTTCGGTCCAAGGATAAATGGGATTAAAACTGGTGTAAATCGGTCTATTATTTCATCTGGCCCCCATTCAAATGTCCTCCTGAAATTGGGGTTTACCGAACATATATGTTTGAATTATGCAAGTATCTAAACAAATTTCATCACAAATGAGTGGTAGATGAAGCTAAATCACATTTACAAATTTTGTTCAGATCGGTCCATAATTACTCGTAGCTTCGATATAAAGCTCACTTTCGAAAACCACTTTAACGACTGTAAATCTCTTCAAAATGTTGTTATCCGAATAAAATTTAACAAAAATACGTTTCATATGTACAGAACCCTCTCACTCTAATTCACTTTAACCTCCATAAATCTTTTAAAAGATTTTATATCGAGATAAAGTTTAACGCACATAATATTTATATTCACAGACATCATGACAATAAATTTTTGAATGATCGGTCCATAATAGGTAATATCTCCCATATAGGGCCCATTTCTGAAAAACTGTTTTATACATATACTAGGTGTAGGGTATTATATGGTCGGACTATACTTTTTTACTTGTTTAAGATTGGAGTTGAATCAGAAAATGTGTTCAAAGGTTGCACAACATTAATTAGCGCTAATTGGAAATTACAACAAATGGGTTGACTCTTTGGCTGGTTGTTTGAGATGAGTTTTTCGATGTACGGTCGGTTTGTACATTTAATGTTATTGCTGCTTAGAAGTCAAAGTACAAGAATAAAGTTATTTCTCCAAAGACATTTGCCATTAGAAGAAACAACATAATATTGTTAATGTATATGTACATACATATAAATATAAATATTAATATGTTTGTTGGAAGGAAATACAGATGCATTCATGCGTAGACATATATACTTACATAGTTGAACACAATGGTCCTGTGGTAAATTATAATAAATAAATGATTTTGAGTTTTAAATTGAAACTTTTAGTTTCAGTTAGAAAATAATGGAAAATGTTTGACAAAATATATGGTTTTAGTTTAAATTTATTAAAGTGCAATACAAATTATAAAATTTTTGGAAATTTCGTTAAAAAAAATTTGAAAATGTAAAATTTGGTATTTTGAATGTATGAATGAATTTTTATGATTTTTTGCATCTAGTCATAATTTTTTGCATTTTCAATATAAAATCAAATAACTAAATAACAAAAAATATTTGGGTGAAACTATATGCAACTAAGTTCCTCTCTTTAGGACATACGTAGCTAAATCGTTTAATTTTTATGGTGAAAAATATATTGGCTGTATAAGTAAAAAAAAATATAGTTGTGCATGTTTACCACAACTATTTCAACATTTTTAAATATTATGGCCACTGTAATTATTTATATGATTTCTGCAACCATAATATGGTTAGGTTACTATTCACATGATTATAGCAATCATATATATGCTTGTAGCAATTATGTAATGTTTATGGTTGTTGTTCTCTATCATAATCAAAAAACAACAAATTATGATAAATGAATTTATCATAAACATGATTGCAACAAATATATACATAGTTACTACAATCATATATATATCATCTGAATCATAACTTAAACATATTATGGTTACCGCAATCATAAAAGTAATTACAGTTACCAAAATATTTAAAAATGCGAACATTTTTGTGGTAAACATGTACAACTATATTTTTTCTCTGTATGTACTTACATATCTGTCAGTTATTTTCACTTAGTTATTAAGCATTTTAGTAGACAACAACATCGTTTTTTTTTTGCTTCGAGAATGTCAACAATGTGTCATATGTGTCATATGCGGCAAGTTTTGCTTCACTAGAATTGCCTAGAATTGGAGGCATTACTCCATGTCAACTTTCAACTGTTTAGTTAAAACTGTCAGTTAAAAGAGTAGGTATGT
The DNA here is from genome assembly GCA_950370525.1 of Bellardia bayeri. Lineage (NCBI taxonomy): Eukaryota > Metazoa > Arthropoda > Insecta > Diptera > Calliphoridae > Bellardia > Bellardia bayeri. Next base: position 77,495,160 of record OX493267.1, read on the forward strand.
GGGTTTAACTGAGAAATTTAAAATTTTTATATTTTTAACTGACAGTTTCAACTGAAGCGAATGTACCATTCTCAATTCAATTTGTGTCGAGCGAGAGTGCGTATCATGTCGTGTAAACAGAACCAAGTGATAGTTCATTTTATTGCAATATATAGATATGAACCTTGCCATAGGCATCTAGCGAATACCATTGTCGCGCCAAAAACTATACTGCCTACAACAAGATGGCGAAGAAGTTACAAGAAGTAGAACCTGATAAATTTCGTTGTAAAAACCACTTCTAATTACAAAAAGTACACCGAGAGCGGCCAAAGCGTGCTGCTCGTTCGAATCCATATTAAAAACTGAAGTATTGAACTGCACGTGTGTATACATCTCAGTTCACAGTTAAGTCTGTCAGTTATAACCAGTGTTTGAATTATGCAAGTATGCAAACAGATTTCACCACAAAAGAGTGGTATAAAGCCAAATCAGATCTACAAATTTTGTGCAGATCGGTCCATAATTTATCATACCTCTCATATAAGGCTCATTCCCAAAAATCACTTTAAATAGCATAACTCAAAAATGTTGGTATCTAAATAATATTGAACGCAAATATATTTCATATATGTATATACGAATAATATGGTACAATTGTATGATGATCGATCCATTATTAGTCATAGCTCCCATATAAGACCCACTTCCGACAATTACTTTAAAGGTCATAGATTTCTTAAAAATGTTGGTATCTATATAAAATTCAACACAAATAAGTTTCATATATACAAAAATGATGACACCTAATTTTTCTTTCACTCCTGTCTAAACTTTTGAACATATGTATGTAAGTAGGCTTACCCATAGTCACTGAGATAAAAATAAAACATTCATTCTATGTACAAATCAAATTAGATGTTCTTTTTTAAGATTTAACTTCGTGTGCTCTCTTTCTATTACTTTTTCACAGCTTATAACCAAACACTATGACTGTTGTAAGTTTCTTTTTTGAATAAGGGGGTATACCGTTAACGTCTGTAGTGAAGTGCAATGCACTTGTTACCGATCACAAGCAAAACAAAGAGTGCTGCCCACTAGAAAAATCGCTAGAAAAACGCAGAAATAACAACAAAGTAGCTAAAAATTAGTTCAGCTGTTTTTTCACAACCTTTCCCGTAATTGACAAAATAAAAACACCATATCTGGCCAAAAAACCGCTGAAATGGCAACGCTGGTTATAATTGAACAGTTGAAACTGACAGTTAAAACGATGTTGCCATACACATGTATATAATAAATGTGACATATGAGTTTAGTTAAAAATTAAAATTTATTTCCATTTTCCTAATTCTTTTTACACAATATACACACTAATAAGTTAATTTAAGCTGATGCCGCTTACATTGGCCTTCCACTATTAGTCCCAATTTAGACGACGCAATTCTTTCAGCCAAATTGATTAACTTTTAGATAACGGGGTGAGAGGAATATAAGACGAGTACACACTCGATTGTACTAGCAATTCTTATAGTTACTTGTTACATACGAATGAGAGAGTAACACGTGTGCATGTTTTATACAAATGTGTGGCTTCTCTCACTGAAATAAAAATACGAATGATAGAAGAAATTTTAAGGAAATAATTGCATCAAATTTTTCTACAAAAATTGCTTCGTCTAAATTGGGACTTAGAAATACAAAATGTACATAATCCGTTTTGAAATGTTTGTTATAATACTACAATAAGATATTATGTTTAACCCTCCGATGAGAGGTACAAGGTCCACAGCGACATATTTCTATGTATAATGAATGTAAATGAAATTTTTATTTAGTTATTAATTAACTATTTAATTTAATATTTATTAAAAAAGAGCAAAAAGTAACTAGAACACGTTTGTGATGCGTTTAAATATAAATCAGCTAACGAAAATTCAGAAAGATGCAAAAATTCTTAAAAATGCGCAATAATATAAACCCAAAAGTAACTAAAATTCAACGAACACGTTTGTAATATGTTCAACAATTCAAAAGACACCCCAAAAGAAAGTAAATTTATTAATGATTTTTTGAAATTTCAGTACAAGGTCCCAGCGGACCTTTTCACACGTTCCCATATTAAACACTTTTAAATCTCAATAGAAAGTAAACTATTAGTGGGATTGCATTGAACTTTTTTTTAAGACGATTCTAGATAAAATTTCCTTGGAATACATGTGTTGGTCGGGTATACTTCCCATGGACCAGCAGGGAGTAATTTCAGTTTGAAAATGAAAAAGGTCTCCAGGGACCTTCTTACCCAAGGGAGCATGAAGCAAAGTTAGTACGAACAATAAAAATAACAACATAAAAATATTATAATAAAAACCGCAACGTTTTATTTAATTTGCATTTTCTATGAGAAGCGGAATGCATAGAATACACTAATATCCATAATAATCTAAAACTTTTAATAAAAATATTCTTAAACAGTTTGTGCCATAAAGAACATTGTGTTTAATCATGAGAACATAAACAAATCCCAGCACGAAATGTTGAAAGGATTCTTTTATCTATAAGGATGCATGTTATTTATACATGTGTATATACATACATATGTATGTACTTGTGTACTCGTATGTATGGCCAAAGGAAGAAATGTATAATTAAACCGACTCAAGAAAATAAGTTGCTCTGTACACATGTTGATATCACATTATAGCTTTCTCAATTTCCTTTAGAGAAATGTGTTCTTGACATTTCGTTATTACAATCATAGCTGCCAGATTTGACGATTTATCGTCATTTTGACGATTTTTTGTTTCAAAAAGAGCAAAGTGATGGTTTGACGATTTTTCCATTGAAAGTGACGATTTTCTGGATTATTAAAATCTTCTATCATTTGTTTGTTTTATTAATATTTTTGTTACCAAATTCTCGCCTGGCCCACGATGTCGACTTAAGACACAAACTTTTTATCGTATCTATTTTTTACGCAATCAAGTTTGTTTATTCCACAATCAAGTTTGTGTCCTAAGTCTTATCTAAACTAACGTTATCGTTCGACAGCGTGGGCCATGCGGTAAATGATAGTGATGTTTTCTTAATTAAAGCCAACTGTTGAGTTAAAGTATAATAATTCCATATATTATTATGAGTCAGGATAGTAGAAATTACTTATTTTATTTATATAAAAAGCAATTTTAAATGCTGAATTCCATGAACTAAAATTTTTAGAGGAATCAATTTCTGAATTTCAACGGGAAAATTCTACAGAAACATCGACAGAATATTCAGCCAAATAAATTTAAATAAAACAAAAATGCGAAATTTTTTGAAAATAAGTATGTACCTGTATATGTTTGATAAATTAGATTCTTTACTAAAAATGTTATTTAAAACTTAACAAACTAAATTGTTTTGACATTGTAATTTAACCTGAATTATTAAAATGTGCTAAATTCAGATATTTTTTTATAAAATACAGTAAGTCTTGTTTTACACTCTTCAGTTTTAGTTGACGCTGACCAGTTTTGGTTCAAATCTCTTTTGAACTTGCCTTTTCATTTACACATGCCAATTCAATTTTTGTACTTTTCAATGCAAATCAATATGCATCAAGGTTGTACTCCTTTTGTTTTCCAAAAATACTTGCCTTGACGGGTCTGAATTGAAAAGTGTGTAAGCGATATTATAAAAATATTACACAAGTTGTGTTTAGCATTATATTTTTTTGTGATTTCTTATTTAAAAAAGTTAAAATTTGTATATTTTAATATGTATTGGACAAGAGATTACATATATGAATTTGAATTTTTATGTTTTCGTGGAAATAGTGACTTTTTATTTTTTAGATTTTTCTGATGTTTTGTAAAATTTGAAATGACGATTTTTTTCCTTTTTTATCGGTATTTTGAGGATTTTTTCCGAAATTCATCTTGCAGCCCTGATCACAATGTTTAGGTGTAAAGAGGTGCGAAGTGTTTAGATAGGTCTAATTCACATGTCTGTAAGAATTCTTATTAATAGTTGTACTTGCTGCCGTTTGCATATTTGTTAAATACATATATTGTAATGACATTTATCTTAATAAATGCTAGTGTAACTTTTCTACTCCACTCTGCCATCATATAGAAGTTACTGCTGCTGCTGCTGCCGTTTACAGCAATAAAATAGTAGCACAGATAAATTTTGATTTCTTTACTTGCTACTTTGTTAGTGTATAGTGTATAATTTTTTTATACAAACGTCTTAGTTTAATTATTCTCATTGCAGATTTTTTTTAATCATTTTATTATAATAGTCGCACAAGTAATTTGTATATTGTCTAAAAAGCAAAAAAAGGAAAACATATTTCACATGTGTCAATTGGCAAAATAAGAAATAAAAAAATCATAAATACTTTTTAATGTCTAACAGGTAAAGACTGAGTATTAACATATATTTATTTGAAATATATAATATTTGTTTATTTTACTCATTTGAGCACATTTACATATATATATATATAAGTACATAATTAAAAAATAATTATTTAATTTTTATTGAGGCGGTTTTTGGTTTCTTTATACTTACAATTAAATATGTACATATATTGAAATTTAGAAGTTTCACCCATCACGAAATAAAACCACAGAAAAAATTGCTGGGAAAATTTTAAACATTTTCCCAGTAATCTAAATATAAACTTAATTTGCTATTACACCTAATTCTGTTTTTACAAGGTAATTGGTTCCAGGAAAATTCGTGTAAAAAAGACATTAATCATTTGTAAAATAGGTGATTGGTTACTTATCTCTAATACCTATTGAAATTAGTGAAAAACAAGAATTCTTTAAGAACAACTATTCAGGTTTAGAACATTACTAGCTAAATCCGGTGTGCGTCGCTACCACCCCCCCCCCCCTTCGTTATAAAATAAAACGTATTTATATATTTACAAACATTTATTTATTTAATTTTAATGTATTTATTGCAATGCTCTAGGTTTAGTTTGCCCATCAAGAGCATACACATATTAACCTTGAACTTTGTTAACAGTTATCGCAAACGCTAACCGAACAGGAAAATATTGTTTAAAATCGAATGGTAAATCTGCATTGGAATGCGTAGCAAAAGTACATCTGTACCTTTATATTATCTTGTTATAATGGTCGCTTCTACTAAATTATATCTCAGTTTTTTTTACTGCAAGTCGAGTGCCATTGCAAAGCCGTTACTACGCAGTAAAATAATTAGCACAATTTTAAGTTGTAGCACATGTGGTGGAAAGCCTGGCACAACGAGTGAATTTAAGAACTCAACAGGATAATTAACGGCCTTACGGATTGCTTGATTGATTTGACGTATTTCCAAGTGATATCCATCTTCTCCATATGGAAAAATAATAGGATACTGCAGCGCGTCATATGAGCGATGCATTTCAGTGGGCGATTCCATGCCCCTTTGTTCACTTACATAGACAAGAATTTATTATTTCGTAAGAATATCCTATTGTGAAAAGTTAATGACGATCGGTCCAGTAGTTAAGACTATATTACGATTTTTAATTTTCCTAAAAAGGGGCGTGGTCCCAACCACTTTTCACCTGGTACGTATTCCTAATTATGTACCACATATCATTGACGTAGGTCAAAAAATGCCCAAACTATGGCGATTTAAATTGTTGGGTTATACGAGCGGTGCCACCCCCGTTTGTACAATCAAAACTTCATATAGCCTATTATTCCTTCCAGAGTCACAGTAACATGCTGTGAAAATTTCACCAAAATCGGCTCAGCCGTTTTAAAATCCATACGTTGCATACATACATACATAAATACATCCTATTTTATATATATAGAAATCACATACTCGTATACAATGTTTTTACACAAGCATAGTTGTTAAATGCACTATAGGGAAATTTCCCTAAATTTGTGAAATGGAATAAAAATGTAAAATTTGTTTGTTTTCAAACTGTGTTAAATCAAAACCGTGTAAAAAAGGTGTATTATTATTATAAAATGTTTCCGTTCGTAAAATCTGGCCTTAGTTTAAACTTCAAGTAATTTAGTTTCTTTTTTATTGATTCTGCTGATTTTGCTTATAAGTCTGTCAGAGTTTGGGAGATTTATAGAGACATTAGGTTTCTATGGGGACTTGAAATTTTCTGCTTGTATTTTAATAGTTTAACTAGTGAACAATTGTTTGTTTGTCCAGAGAGATTTATGTATTTCCATTGCAAATAATTTATTAAAAACACTTTGGGCATTTATTAAGGAATATTCCTTTAAAGTTCATTGTTTATCTGGTTAGTGACTGCAGGGTAATAAACTCCTACATACATATGAATTTATGAACAAATATAAATTAAATATATGTAAATAAAATTAAAAAGAAATTATAATAGATTTCAAATGAATTGTTTATTTTAAAATGGGTAAAAAGGGTAAAATGTTTTCATATCAAAGCAAATTACTGACATTTGCAGAATATCATACAATATAAACCATAAATATCAAATACGTATGTACGTACCAAATAAAGTCTGACAGTACTCTATATAGTGAAAACAAAACTGTGTGTTCATATATTCCAAAATTTTCAGAACTTTTCAACTATCTAGAAGGATCTAGAAGGAATATAGTCAGAATCATTTCAGATTCTTTAATGACAGCTTTGGAATTAGTAATGATATTTTCTTGATCGATTAATCAGAATGTTTGATCGCTTACTAGCCCATCTCTATAAATAAGCAATTAAAATTAAATGTTGGAATTTATAAAATATTACCTGGGAAAGAAATCTTTCCAAAATCGTTTCAAGTGTGTTAGAATGAATTCAAACATATATTCGGTAAAATATATGTCCATAAATTAACAATAGGAACTAAATTAGTTCTTAACCTGACAATTGTAAATCTACTGTCCCTAAGAATGTTTGTTTTAAAAAGCCATTTTGGTACAAGTTCCAAAGAATTTTGAAAAAGTAGGGTAAACTCAGGCACCAGCGACTATACCATGGTGTAACTATACAAGGTAGCACAGCTGACTGACTTTGTTTACAATTTAATTATGTCAAAAGTTAACTTTTTCAAGTGTTTTTGACAGTGGTACATTATTTTACACTAAAAATGCCTGTTGTTTGTGTATTGTGTTGTATTTGCGCCTATTTGTAGTTACACCATGGATTATACTTTCTTAATTGTTTAACTATAATTTTTTTTTCTAAAAGTATTCCGTTTTGCTAAGCCTCGTAGATTTTCAATTGTTTTGTAGGTCCGGTTACTAAATCGTTTCGTCAACAAACTTGTTCTCAAACGAACGTATGCTAACATACATACATACATATGTTTCGAAACTTGTTGCTTATTAACACGTTGGCTGCCACGTCGCACGAAAATGTTATTTTGAGGCCACGTTGCACATTTTCGTACATTTTCATATATAATTGTACATGGAATTTGGATTCTCTGTCCTGTGGTGAACATTTTGGTGTATTTGTTATGGTCGCTGTGTATTTTTAATGGTATTTTCTGGATAATAAAAAAGCAAAACAATAAAGAACAAAAATAAGTTGTTGGCTTCAGTTGACCAAAACTGTTAAATAACATTGCTACCGAACGATCAGAATTCTAAAAAGGCTTTGGCAGCCAACGTGTTAAGTAGTGCAGTGGAGATCATGTGGAGTTCCCCTGTTATGTTTCATTCATCTATCAGTTAATATATTAATACAGGTTAACTAAGTTCAGGTCGAAATAAAACTGCTTAAATTATTCGATCGGACTTGATATTGGAAATTTTAAGAGATTTATGCTGGGGACATTGGAAATGTTATGAAACCTGTTCTAAATTAAGATAACTAAATTATAGCGGACATTTTTGGTAACTTATAGGTATAAAAATTTCAGGATAGGTTAAGGATTATGTCATAAAAAACGGTGGTGGTTTCATTAATTTCTAACATTTTGTAGCATTTTGTGTTTTGCACATTCCCAGCAAAAACTTTATTTACATTCTTAACTTTAATGACTTCCAGAATTGATGTAAATGGCAATACGCGTACTTGACTTTAACTTTGGTGTAATAAAATTAAGAAAATCGAGCTCGAGAAACGATTTCGATATTATATTGATGTTTGTATACTTTGGCTAACATTGGAAATACATTGTAAAGGATTTTTCAATAATAACTTTATTTTCCGGGGCATATTGGAATAACTTGAAAGACTGGACATATTAGTAGTAGATTGTACCAATCCCGCGGTGGATTTTTAAAAGCCACATATATTTCGATCAACATAATCGTCGTTCTATTACACATTTGATTGATCAAATTTCCAATTTTGGGCTTCTGAAAATTGAAAAGCAATTGTATGCTGAATGCTGTATGCCTTTGCATGCTGAATGTGTCACTGTATGGTGCGCTATGTAGTTTGAAATGGTGATTTTGGGTTGTTTTTTTTTAAATTTAGCTGGAAGTGTGGTTACGGTGAATAGTTCATTGCTATGGAAAGATGATATGCAACATGTCATACTTGATGGTACTAGTCAATTTTCTTATTTCCTTTTGTTTTCTTCTTTTATTTCCTCCGTCTTATTCTGCGCGAAGTTGTTTGCATGAGAAAGTTAAAACTTGATGATAAAGAGTACAAACATTTAAGCTACGCGTGTGAACGAAATGACAGGTTCAAAAAAGAATTGAACAAAAATTGGTCAGCTAAAATTGAAACGTGTGAAACAGTACTTATTATATGTTTATAAATCTGTATTAATATAATTTTGCAATAAGTTTCTTTCATACGAGTATTTATTAAGTTTGTTTATATATTTTATACCATTTTGTTGTAATTAGTCTACAACTACATTTTTCTATAAAGCTTTTAAGTATAAAAATAAATTATTAATTTTTAGGTTAAAAGAGGCAAAATTATAACGGATTACTTTTGGGACATTGCGAACAAAAATAAGCACTTTTTCCAGTAGATGTCTAAGTAGTCTGGTCGACAATTTCCTATTACTTTTTAATTTAATTTGTGAGTGAACTTTTTGCTGGGTTATTAGTGAATTAAGCCTTCCTACTACAGATTTATTTGTATTTAAAAATAACAAAACGTATGCATCAGTCTGTTAAAATATGCTTCCATACATACATACATGTTGTTTTTTGTGATTTATATATCTTTTTTATTTAGAACTTTAAAATTAATGTTTTGAACACATGCGAGTCAGTATTTGTACAGAGATATAAAGCCTGCAGCAAAAAGGGTTAAATTTTAAATACAAACCTTATACTCGTACAGTTAAAACTTTTAACATATTCTTTAATTTCCTTAGGAAGGAAATACATACATATTTGGGAAAAAGGAAAAGTAACAAAATAAGGACATTTGCTGAGGAAGCATGTTTGCCTTTAAAGAGAGAAAGCTTAAAAAAAATTAAAAGTAAAATTTTTCTAAACTTTTTTTTTTTTTTATTTCCCTATAACAATACTTCCATACATATTGTAAAAGTAAAAGTTTTTCACATGTAAACTGATGGGGAAATTTAATAAATTGATTGCAATTTAAACTGATTAAACAGATTTCAACAAATTAAATAGTATTAAACGTTTTGTAAACAAATTTTGAGAATTGTAGAGCAAAATTCATGTTATCCTTTTACTTAGGTCTAATAAAAAACTTAGAGGACAAGTTTAGGAAAATTACTTTAATTTTTTTAATAGAATTCACTATTCACACGCTAAAATAATAATGATCATTGTAGAATGTATCTATCAAATTGTGATCTGGAGTTTGCTTTAAACTTTTTTTTTCTGTACTTATACTTTGTTTTCACAAAACAAAACGTTAAGAAGCTTCACCATCATTTCGTATTCATGAATGTAGACTTAATGAAAAACAAAATTCAAATTATTTATTATGTGTATTTAAATAAATATTAGAACTTCAACCATCAAATATTTTAAATAAATCATAGAAGTTTTAAGCCTAAATGAAGACACAGAAGTGTTATAAATTGTTTACTTTCTTTTTAATAATATTTTTATGATATAAACAGTAATTTTATGCTGAAATTCGTCATATAAGGGAAGATTATCCAGTAAGATATACGGAATATTAGTCAGCAATTTCGAGCAAGGAGAGTCATATGATATGGCAATTTTCTTCAGTTTTCAACTGTGTTTTTGTACTTAACTTGATATTCTTTGTTTGAGTGTATGTCCATAAAATTCACTTGAATAAGCAAAAAAAAAATATTCGCGGCAACACAGCCATTTTTATCGACAGTCAGGTGGCACTCATGTCATCCCATACATAATCGTCTAACTGACAGTACCCTAGACCTCTGCACATAGGGACTATTACGGTAATAAGAGGGCGGACGAACTGACCAAAGAAGGATCCGCATTAGATTGGGTGCCCCAATAGACTAGGCGCTAGTGTGCCGGACTATTACTCAGAGGGTTGAGGGCTCGATTCCCGCCAAAGACTCTGGCTGTTTTATACAGATAAGCCAAAAAGTTTCCCAGTTTGTGTTTGTTAATTACAGTTAAAAAAAAAATGTCTCAACTGGCGTTTCAGTCGAAACACCACTTGGAACCATTAAAAGTGAAATCTTCAAACACTATTTTCAAAAGGCTGGAATAAGGTGGCGTAATCTAAACACCTGCAGGACCACTAGAAATATGTGAACATCATACAATGAGAAGCGCAGTTTGCAGCTCCTGAATGTGAAACGAAAGGACATCTCGAGAATATCATAGCGGTGCTAACAGGTCACTGGACGATTGGTAAGCATACGAGCAGACTCGGACTTCCCTTCAATGATCACTGCCGCAGTTGCCAGTACCGGGAGAAAGAGGAAACAGTATTTCATATTCTCTGTGAATGTCCGGCTCTTCAAAGCTCTAGACTAAAGTTTTTCAACAATCATATACTAAACAACCTAACAGAGACATCAATTATTAGATGGTGCGATTTCATCGGATACCTAAACGCAATAGGCTGGATATTATATACTAACATCTGGAAAAGATGTAGTACTATCATCCGTTCAACGAGTGGTGTGGTCGTTTTCAAAACGGAATCAAAAGATTCCACTTGAATGCTTGCAGGCAGCAGGCAACCACGTAAACCAACCAACGAACCAAGTCAAAGTTTAAAGGAAAAAGTGAACTTGTAAGTCTTCTGACACACACTCATATATGTATGTCTATATTTCGCCAGCTGAGAGTCAAAAGATGCTAAGTAAATTTTATTAAATTTGTCAAACGACTTTGCGAAACCTCTAAATATTTTGTTTAATTTTCTTAGGGAGTTTTTTTTTACTTATTTGATGACTCTAGATTGTTTTGAGGAAATCTACTTAGTATTTTTGCACATAAAAAATCCATTTACTGCTAATGTATTTAAAATTACTTATATTATGATTATAAATTGAAAGCTCATTTTCACTTAGCGTATTTGCTGTCTAAGCTAACAATATTTGGAAATGTCTATGTAAATATGTATTTGCACTTTATATTTTACTTTTGTATTTATGTTTATTTAGAAAAATTCAAAAATTTTGCTCATTTTAGTGAAATATCTGTATAAATGTCAAATCATAAATAAAGATGCTGATGAATTTGTGAGATGCATGGAACTTGTTGGTTTTATGTAAATATGTGATTATAGTACAAATATTTGAAATATATTAGGGTAGTAAATAAAAGAGTAGTATAAAATGGCAAACAAAGAAAAGAAAGGAAAGTATTAATTGAATTTTAAAGAATATTAATTTTTTTTAGAAAAGTTTATATCACTGATATAATTCTAACTATGATTCTAACTATTTTCACGGGTTTTTCTATTACAATGTGTATCGCTTAAAAACTGGTAGAGGAGTAATCTCCATTAGGAAGTCTTCTGTTGAGAATGTTAATTGTCAGTCAGTCAGCCTTTAATTTCGTGGAAAAGTTTCGTTTTGTCTTATGGTCTTTATACCACACTTTGGAGCCGGCAGGCAGTTATATGTCGGTCTGGTTTCAGCATCTGTCAAGTATTGTAGCGGTTTACAGTAAGAAGTATTTTGCTTGTATACAGTGAGGAGCACAAGTTATAGTACTTTGTCTTCTTGTTATTGCATACAAATAATACCAATAAAGAAAATTAGAAACTTTATTTGCAATTTTTTTTTGGTTAAAATTTAACAATTTATAAATTTAACTTAAAACAGCTCGTACGTACTAAATTTTGGACCATACAAAAACTTTAGGGAATGATATTATTTGTAAAAATTACTAGAACACTCAATTCAATCAGTTCAATTAATTCATTTGGAATACTCTTCGGGCTGTAATCGCTGCCAAAGCACGTTCAAATAGGTTGGAGTTGAAAGGTAACTTGCTGCTTGCTTAGCCATTATTCTGAGATTTTTGAAGTGTGCTTTCGGACACCACCTAACTGAAGAGTAACTTCATCCACATGTTAGACTTTATAATCTATAAAATCGGGATGATGATCTCATTATTTCTTTGATTCTTTGCAGTGCTACGAGGTGGCATCATGTAAATTAGTTATGGACAAAATTATAGTAAAAACTTACTCATATGTTTTACTAAAATGTGAAAACTAAATCAGTTGCTGTTTTAGCACTTGTGAAAGCATGGTTTCGCTACGCAATTTTTAAAATGTTCTTGATACTGTCTTTTAATACACAAAGCTCTCTGTTGCTTAACCAACACCAATATAAATATGATAGCAAGTGTTTGCCCATCACTGATGTAAAGCAATCCCATATTATGAAGAACGTCACCCACCTTGCTTCATTGTTTCAAAGACACCATGTACACCTAATTCTGTTTTTACACGGGTTTGATATAACATGCCTTGAAAATAAACCTGAATAGTCGTTCTTAAAAACTCTTTATTTTTCACTAATTTCAATAGGTTTTAGAGATAAGGATATTTTGCATACGATCAATGTCTTTTTTACACGTTTTTTTTACACGAAGTTTTCCGGAACTAATTACCGTGTAAAAACAGAGCTAGGTGTATTTGAATTCTTTGGGCTGTTTGGCGCCAGAAATATAGTTTATCGTCGGATTGAAAACGATTTAATTTGGATTTGTCTAATCCAACCATCTACTGTTCAATTTCTGTGGTCTCTGGCAAATTTTAATATTTATTTAAAACGATATTTAATATTTTCACCGATCATGCTGGTTTTTGCCTTTTTATTGTTGAAATCTAACTCATGCCGCGAATGTGTGTGTCCGTCTGTCCGTCCGTCTGGCTGGCTGGCTGTCCATGTAAAGCTTGTGCTCAGAGTACAGGTCGCAATTTTCAATATATTTCGATAAAATTTGGTACGTGATATTTTTTCGGCCCAGAATGGATGGGATTATTTCACCTGGCCACATACAAATGTCCTCCCGAAATTGGGGCTTACCGATCATAAATGTTTGAATTATGAAGTATCCAAACAAATTGCATCACAAATGATTACTAAATGAAGCCAAATCACATCTACAAATTTTGTGCAGATCGGTCAATAATTACTCGTAGCTCCCATATACGGCCCACTTCCGAAAATCACTTTAAAGAGCACAACTCTCTCAAAAATGTTGGTATCCAAATAATATTTAACGCAAATATATTTCATATGTATGCAAATAATACGGTACAATTTTATTATGATCGGTCCATAATTAGTCGTAGCTCCCACATAAGGCCCATTTTCGAAATTCACTTTAACGATCATAAATTTCTGAAAAATGTTGGTATACAAATAATATTTGACACAAATAAATTTCTTAAGAAACAAACTTTAACTTTTTTGTGTTCCCCACTGTAGGTCGCGCGATCGATTTCAATCGGCAGCAGTTTGTGCTTCAGTGATAACATTTTCTGTTCATTTCTGATTGAGCTCAAGTTTGACATCTCTCTAAAGGAAGAAACAAAGTATGTATTGAAAATTTAAAATTTTAAAATCTTTCTTTGTTTTTATAAAATACATGTGTCGCATTTTATCATAAATATTTCTGTTTGTCTATGCAGCATTTTAAACAAAACAATGTGTACGTATTTACATTTATCAACGTATCTATATAAATATGTACATATTTCCCAAAACATAATATTTATATCTTAAGGTCTTTGGGGACTTTCTAACATATAAATTTATAGGCAGGGGGGTGTTTTTATTTATTTTGTAACAAGTTATAAATATTAAATGTTTGTGTGTACGGTTTATGTTAATGTCGCCTTTGATTTTGCCTGGAAAAGTAGTTGGGGAACAATATAGAGTGTTATATTTGGATGTGACGAATCTTGAATACCCTTCACATAAATATAATGAGAATTACAAAAACTACACTCTTGGACTAGAATATCATGCTTGAGTCTTTCTTATTTGGCTTTAGCGCAAATTTTATTCGCATTTTATATATTGCTTGATAGACAAGTTTATGCAAAATATAATTTATTTCAAATATTTTTAAATTTTATCTAATTTCAGCCATTTATCTATATACATAATTGATGTAATTGCCAATTGTTACTATTATTTACAGAATTTATCATAACAATTTGATACGTAATGTAACGATTTATAAAACTAAAAATAGCTTCAACATTTTTCCATACATACAACAGTTTAAGGAAAAGAAAGGCATCAAATAAAATAAGAATAAATACGAGTATTTATTGTGTCTTGTCCTAAATAAATGAAGTTTTTTTTTAATAAATAAATGACTTCAAAAATATTTAATTTAGTGGTTACGTCTTTTCCGGCAAATATTTGCCGATATTTGTGAGCGTACCTTTAGAATTCCATAAGGATCAATAATATATGTATATGTTTGGTTAGGTCTCACATGAATTTTTTTCAGTGTTACACATGGAATGACAAACTTATATATACCCTCATTCACCACTTGTGGTGGTGGAGGTATAAAAAAGTATATATTGTTTTTTTTATTTTAAAAGCATGACAAGCAATTGAAATGTTATTAAATTCGTAAATAAAAGAACAAATAAATGAAATGTTTGTGTTTCTTGTATTTATTTGGGTTTTTAAAAGTTCAAGATATGTCTGTATTTCAACTGCTGGTGACACCGTTGAAGTAGCGTTTTTTGAAATACGAATAAGTTACTTGAATTGTTTAAAAGATTCATACAAAAATGTTTTTAAAAGTATTATTCAGGCATGTCACAGAATTTGATCGGAATGGTTTCAATTCCGTATTCGCAAATAGATGGTTTTTACTTAGCGTTCTCTAGATTCCGATCGATTTTGTTTATTCCCAAAAAATTTTTAAATCTCGGTTTTTAACTTAAATATGGTAACGTTGTGTAACCAAAACAAAAAACATATGATTTTTGTAAAAGAAAGTATAACAAATGCGAACAGAAAGAGCGCCAACAAAGGAATTTTAAATAAAAGTGAACAAAATTTTTCAAAAATGCCCGGAATTTAAATTGTTGCTGTTTTAAATGAACAAAGACATCAAAACGCAGTTGAAAAGCTACAAAGAAGAAATTTAAGGGATGCATCTGAAAACGACAAAAGTTTTCTTTTTGCTGACACCAACTTGGAAATTTTTAAAATTTTATTTAAATATCAATAAGATAATTAAAACAACAATGAAATAATAAAATTAATTATTTAATTGTTATTATAAATTATTAGTATGAGTTTTTTTCAGTATAAAATCATAAAAAATAATAATTCCACTTTAGAAATCTAAAGTGGTTTCATTCCGAAAAAAAAAAAATCGTTTTTCATTTTCTAAAGACTCAATTTACGAAATCAAAACCACTTTCCATCGTAATTGAGTTCTGTGACATGGCTTATTATCTTGTATTTCTATCAGTGGCAGGCATAGAGACAACATCTATCATGTTTTATTATAATAATATGTCATGTTCTATTATAATAATGTCATCTGATCAGCTATTGCTTAATATTTTCATTTCTTATTTCAGAGAATTAACCATTCGTCTTTGTCCCTGCTGACTATGACTGCCGACCACTGATTTATATGCATAAGACTCTTATGAGCTACATTAGATATTCAGTAGGCACATTTTTATGCAAATATGTACGAGATTGTTTTAAGAAGTAATTCCAGCCTATAGTTTCTATAATTGTGTCAACTTTATATGAAATTGCTATTCTTCGACCCTTGTAAGAGTACTTTTATAGTTCATTTTAATTGTCCTAAATACGTGAGTATGTTGTATTTATAAAGGCATTTCTGCATAAAATATTCCTTCCAATTTGTATATGCAATTATGTATGTATGAGCAAGTCTAAGTGTAGTTATTTATATGTTAATATTTCAAAGTAAATTCCACTTTATTTATTTATACATTAATGCAGTTTTTTCTCCACTAGTACTCTACTGTAAGTATAAGAGAAATACTGACGCATAGCAATACAAAATTATAAAATATTTTGAAAACACTTATTTAAAGGTACGGTCACATTGAGCAAATAGCGTTACCACTTGTTTTAGCACAAATTTGTTTAACGTTGTTTACTCTTACAAGAGTTTTGCAAGATCAAACAGCATCAAATAAATTAAAACTAATTATTTGTTGTGCCTCGTCCTAAATAAACGAAGTTTTTTTAAATAAATAAACAAGTTCAAATATTTGCCAAATGTGTCCGTACCTTAAGTCTAATATACTGTGAGCGTTAATATAAAGTAGACACCTAATATTGTTTAAACAAATATTGTATTATACAAGTACAAATTTAAAACAATATAGTATACGCCTAATTCTGTTTTTACACGGTAATTGGTTCCGGGAAATCCCGTGTAAAAAAAACACCGTGTAAAACAACAACATTGATCGTATGAAAAATATGTGATTGGTTCCTTATATCTAAAAACTACTGAAATTAGTAAAAAACAAGGATTTTTTAGAACAACTATTCAGGTTTATAATATTAAATTACATACATATGTATGGACATACAATTTGTTTTTACACAAGTATAGTTATTAACGAAAAATACATACATTAGCACTCTAATTTTAAAACTAATGCAAAGAAATGTATGTCAAGTTCATTTAATTATACGATATGCACTAAAAGGGAACTTTTCTAATTTTGTGCTATTTACAATTTCTCTGACCAGTAAATTTTCTTGTATCTACAAAAAGGAAATTTCCCTAAAATTGTGTTATGAACATAGTTCACAAAAATTAAAGTTAACAAAAAAATCAAACCCGTATAAAAAAATACAGGTTCAACTACAATAATTATAAGTTTGTTAATTTAGTTTTTATTGAAAAGAAGCAACTACAACTACAAAAGAAGCTACATACAGTGACTCACAAAAATATTTTGCTTTAATATTTTTAACAAAAATTTATCTTATATTAATGAACAGCATCAAAATTATTTGACATATAAGATTATTCTTTCCTTACTGTAATAATATGAAATCTTAGACGAAGTTATTATTGGTTTATTTTTATTAACTACAAAATTTTGAGCTCACAAACGTATTTTGCTTTTTCATTTATTTTTAGTTTTGCTAAGTCTACAAAAATAAAATAATTGATTTTATTATTTTGTGTGGTAGCCTTTGTTAGCTATAACCGCTTCCAGGCGTCTGGGCATTGAATCTACTAATTGCACACTTTTCAACAGGTATTTTGTATCAGTCTTCCTCTAATACACGTTTCAAAGTTGATTTCGATGTAATATTGTGCTGGACTTTTTCATCCAAATAATCCCAAAGATTTTCAATGGGGTTGAGGTCGGCCCTCTAAGGTGGTGTTGGAAGATGTTTGGTGTTGTACGAAAGCCATAGTTTGACATCGTAGGCTGTATGTTTGGGGTCATTATCATGTTGAAAATAATACCCTTCTCTGGAAAGACCCATTTTTTCAACACCTGCATTTGAATTTTCTTTCAATATGGACAAATACTCTATATGTGCATGGCTATCCATAACACCTTGAATAAATACCAACTTCCCAACTCCTAGTGCTGACATACAGTCCCACACCATTATGGATCCACCATCATGTTTTAACGTGAGTTTTACGTTATTTATGTTTAAGGCTTCATTTGACTTGCGCCACGCCATACGGCCTTGTGTTCCAAAACTCAAAAGCTTTATTTTTATGCAGCTCCGCAAATGATAACCGCTTTTGTCTGTTGACGTCAGATATGAAAGGTTTTTTCCTAGCCACTCGGCCTTAAATGTCATTGACTCTTAGAACCCTACGTATTGTTTCGTCACTTACACTTGTTCTTTGCGTCACCTTAAGTTTTTCATACATTTTTTGAGCCGATAAATGTGGATTTTTCCGATTTTCTTTAAGAATTTCCCTCTCATTTCGATATGTTAACAATTTCGGACGTCATTTTCTTTTAATATTTTCAATACTACCACGCTCTTTTGATCGTTTAATTATTATTTCTATTGTCTGCCGACATCGATCAAACATTTCACAAATATATTTCGTTGAATTATCTTGATTATGAAGGTATAATATAATTTTCTTTTTAGAAACATTTAACTCCTTTCCTTTAGCCATATTACTATTTAACTATAATATTAAATTTGACGTCTTCGCTTAACAATAACTAGATTCAAATTATTACATGTATTAGAAATACATTACAAGTGTTTTTACATATGAAAAAGCAACAAGAGAAAACAACACCAACATTTGAAAAATAATGGTGATCGTTAAGAAGCAAAATACTGTTGTGAGCTCAAAATTACGTAGTTAATAAAAGTAAACCATTAACAACTTTGGCAAACTAAATGTTTTTATTGTTTTTTTTTCTGCTATTGTCATCTGAGAGTTCATATTATTACAGTAAGGAAAGAAAAATTTTATATGTTAAATAATTTTGATCTTATTCATTAATATAAGATAAATTTTTGTTAAAAATATGAAAGCAAAATATTTTTGTGAGTCACTGTACATACTTATCATGCAACAAAAGTTGTTTGCAATGCTTGGTTTTCACTATGTCATTTTTGTTGTCAAATTGTTGGCAATTGTATAAAAACGGGTTGTCTATGGCGTCTAATGAGATTGCAATAATATGACAACCCGTTTTCATACAATTGCCAACAATTTGGACAATTTGACAACAAAAATGACATAGTGAAAACCAAGCACAACAAACAAACAACGAAATTCTTCTGCGGGGAATTCCAAAATTTTTAAATAAACTTACAAAGCTTACGTTTCTGGAGTTAACTGTATGTTAATATTATAACGTAGATGGTTGCGATTTATTTCCTCTGTCTGTGAAAAATTAACCAACAATCTTGAAAATTGAAAATTGTATATTTTGTATATGTACGTCAATGTTGATATGAGTAATAATGTAAGGGTGTACAAAATTCGCCATCGCCCAATACATAATTTATACCTTAACTTGTTTTCATTTAAATTTCAATATGTTATCTTAAAGTTAGAATATTTGATTAAAGTTGTCGTCGGTGTCTGTGAATAGGTTTAGCAAAAACTAAAACATTAAATGTAGCAAAATATAAACAGTATAATACGGCTCATACTCGTACAAAGTTTTCAAAAGAAAATATGTATTTTATTTTATATCCTAACAAAAATTTATTTTGATAATTTTTTTCAAATCTACTAACGGTATACACGACTACTATACTACCAGTATGTTTGAAAGAGAGCAAAGAAAAAGTTGTGCGCAACAAATAAGCTTGATATGAAAACTTTAACACCTGTTAAATGCGTGACTTAAATTATCGCATACAAACACCGACGGCCATAGTGATAAAGTGTGTTTGACAAAGTTTTAGATACCCTGCTGGTGCAGTGGTTACACTTGTCAATTATTTGTTTAGAATATGTTTGTACTTGCTGTTCGTATAGCAGATTGCAGTTACTCTTATCACTGCTACTAGTTACTCTTGTAATATTTCAATATGTATATGAGTGTGTGACAATAAAATCAAACTTAATTTATGTCAAAAATTAATCCAAGTTCTTTCGTAGATTTGTGATCAAAATTAATCTATGTTAGTTGTTAGATTTCGCAATAAACTGAATCCATGTTTGACCATAGAGCTATGTATAAAACAAGCAAAAAAATATAGATGCCTCAATCGACTTAGAATTACATAAGTATCAAGAAAATATATACCTTACACAAAGTTTTACACGGAATGACAAACGTAATATACCTACCCCACTCATTTGTGATAAAATTTGTTTGGTTCCTTTCATAATTCTAATATTTATGATCGGCGAACCCTAATTTTGGGAGGACTTTTGTATGGGGGCCAGGTGAAATAATGGACCGATTTCCACCAGTTGAATTCCAACCGGCCTTGGGCCGAAAAAATATCACGTACCAAATTTTATAGAAATATCTTCAAAATTGCGACTTGTACTCTGCGCACAAGCTTTACATGGACAGCCAGCCAGCCAGACGGACGGACCGACGGACATCGTTAGATCGACTCAGAAAGTGATTCTGAGACGATTCGTATACTTTAAGGTGAGTGTTGGACCAATATTTCTGGGCGTTAGAAACATATGCACAAATCCAATATACCCTCCCCACTATGGTGGTGTAGGGTATAACAGAAAGAAAAACAAAACACTTACAATGAGTTGTATATGTAAAATACGTATTATTATCTCCACATTCAATGATGAACTAATATCCAATGGATATCGAAATATTGGAAAAAATAATTTAATAAATAATATAAACTTTTTTATTTTAATAATTCAAATATTTATGAGCTTTAAACTGCTATTTCGGGAGGCCATTTGTATGTGGACCAAGTGAGATAATGCACCGATTTCCACCAGTTTCAATCACATCCGTCCGTGGGTCGAAAAATGGAGCGTATCAAATTTTACATGGACAGCCAGCCAGACGGACGGACGCACATCGTTAAGTCGACTCAGGAAGTTATTCTGAGTCAATCGGTATATAAACGGCAGCACAAATCCATTATAATAATATAAAATGTGATTTGATTTAATGAAATTAGATAAATTTTCATTTGCAAGATCTTTAAATCTTAAGCAACTACTGCTATAAAACAAATAATAATAAGAAGACGTTTTTTTTGATCATCAGTAACCAATCTTAATTTACTAGTGACTAAATTCGTTTAAGATTTCCCTTAAATTCGCCAGTTAAAAGCCTTTCAAGTAGGTTGGCAGGTAATCAATGTTAGTTTTTCATAACTAACGCTTGTGTGCACAAGAAACTCGTTCCAAGCACTGCAGGTTAGTGAAAGTGTGCTGGTAGATGTTGTAGAAATATAAGTTTTCTATACATACATATACTTTATTAATTCATGATTTAAGAGATTAAACCTACTTTGGCCAATTTCTTTTATTTAGTTATAAAAACATTTTCTTTAATTTGACTATTTTATCCTAAAAACTTTACTTAACTTAACTTAATTTATTATTAAAGCTGCTAGAGAAACCCAAAATACTAGAAGTTTTTATTTAAAGAGTTTATTATTAAAACTACATAGAAAATATATATGTAAGTAAAGAAGTGAAAATAAAAAAGGTTTTACTATACTAATTGTATTAAATAAGTCTTGAGGAAAAATAAACAAAGAAAAAAGATGAAGATGAAAAGTAAAAGATTTTATTTTAAATGTAGCATAATCATTTTTACAGGATGTTGACACAATCATTAACGCTACGGCTTTATTGTCTATTAAGGAAAACATTTATAAAAAAATTCGAAACTGATTTTTTTTTTGCCAGTTATCAGTCTATCAATGAAATTGTAGCCAAATTAATTACGCTGTGTTAAAAGGGATTCTTTTTTTCCATTATTTTTTCTTTGTTAAATTACGGTTTACAGGAAAAGAAATTGTAGCAAAAAAAAATGCTGGAAACCCTTTTTAGGAGGTCGCATAAAATATTGGAATTATCCTTTTATTTTTAATATAATTACTGAACAAAGGATTCCTACGCTGCTCCTTTTTAGCGCGCTTAGTTAAAGAAAGAAATAACAAGTAAGAAAGTATAGTCGGTCAAGCCCGACCATATAATACCCTACACCCAGTATATTTGTAATATAGTTTTTCAGTAATGGGCGATATAACGGAGATATGGCCAATGAACCGATCATCCATAAATTTAATGTCATGACTTTTGTAAATAGAAATATTTTGGATGTTAAATGTTAAACACTATTAAAATTTTTATGGAGGTTTAAGAGAATTACGGAGAGGGTCTTATGTGAGAGTTTCGACTACTTATGGACCGACCATTATAAAATTAGGTATCAACATTTCTGTACATTTGAAACTTATTTTTGTTAAATTTTTAAGAGATTTATGGTCGTTAAAGTGATTTTCGGAAGTGGGCCTTATATGGGAGCTACGAGTAATTATGAACCGATCTTTACAAAATTTGTTGATGTGCTTTAGCTTCATTTATTACTTATTTATGGTGAAGTTTGTTTGGTTACTTTCATAATTCAAATATTTATGATCGGTAAATCCCAATTTTGAGTGGACATTTGTATGGGGGCCAGGTGAAATAATGGACCGATTTACACCAGTTTCAATCCCATGCATCATTGGATAAAAAAAATATTATGTACCAAATTTTATTGAAATATCTTCAAAATTGCGACCTGTACTCTGCGCACAAGCTTTACATGGACAGCCAGCCAGACGGACGGACGGTCATCGTTAAGTCGACTCAGGAAATGATTCTGAGTTGTTTGGTATACTTTGAGGTGGGTGTTGGACCAATATTTATGGGCGTTCGAAACATCAGCACAAAATCCAATATACCCTCCCCACTATTGTGGTGTAGGGTATAAAAGGGACAAATACGAATGACGTATTTGTCTATGATATTGCTTTAATTATTGTGTTATTAGAGTAAATGGTAGCAGCTAAAAAAAAATATTTATTGTTTTAAAGAACATTGTGATAATAGTAAAATGACATAGAATTACAACAAAGATTTTTTAATTTCTAATAAAACTATTAACAACTATATTGCTGAACTAACAGTGTCTATTTAAGAGGTCAAGGAAGTCATTTAAACTGCATTAAGTCTTTTGTCAATCCTCTGTGTATTTCAGTTGAAGTTGAACGTTGTATTACCAAGGCTGTTGTAATTAATTTATTTATTCTATAATTGTGGTTAATAATTAAAGGTATCATTATTAATATAATTACATGTCTAATGCCTTAATACTGCTTGACCCTAAGGATTTGCTACAGATTGCCTTAATTTCACCAGATTTTATGTGTGATTTTTTTTTTTTGATCTGTTATTATATTATTACCAAAATGCCATCATAATACATGTAATTAAATAATTACAAAACCAGAATAAAGGGAACAACTTTACTATATATGTTGTTTGGTTTTTCTTGCAATAACAGAACAACAGAACATTTTGTACTTTAGTCCTAATAAGTATTAAAGTCAAACGTTTTTTAACCCCCCGATGTGTGCATGAAGGCACCAAAAATGAAAAAGCCTTTGTATTAATGTCGGTAATATGTGTTACACGCAGCCAGAAACAAACAAATTTTATATCTAAATAAAAATGTGGTTTTTATTAGTTACCCAATTGACCAAATTATCGCAGACTACCAATGTCTTTGACGATTTGTTTAAAACATTTTAGTATTTCTCTCTTGTCTCTTAGGTTGTATTTAATGAATGTGTAAACGAAAATTACATTAACGTTTTTAAACATATATTTGTTTAAGGTTATTTTCATGCGGTGGGAAAAAAATTAAATCTTGATGGACCACGAAACACGAAATTTTTCAAAAATAATTTTCCGAGGCGTTTCCAAGCATCCAAGGTTCTTATTAAACATAGTTAAGGTAGATTCACCCATTTGTTTCGAAGAAAAATTTTGTACGGAGGAAAATATTTTTACTGAGAGTTTTTTTCAGCACGATTCACCAATTTCGAACGATTTTTCTGGAAAATCAAAGCTGGCATATACACCCATACCTCGCTTTGCGTCGTTTTGTTTTGCGTTTTTTTCAAAGTTACATCGCAGCTTAATTAGTAATAATTTTCACTGTGCGTCGTTAGATTTTCGAAATTGAGTTGTTTTGGGTTCAAGTATTTATTTTTTTTTCTAAATTTTATGAATTTTTCTTCTTCTAGAAAATGGCACTACTTTTGTTTCTAATTGCACCATGCCATCAAAACTCGGGGATTCCCTTTCTAACTAAAAATCAACGTATGTAATTTTAATATGTATAGTCTTATTTTCACTTTGTTTTGACTGTAATTGCGCGTTATGTTTATTAGTAGTATAGTATTGCAGCGTCTCTGGTGGTGAGTAGGCGCATTGATCAAAGCCTGATTTATAGCCATTATTTAATTAATTTACTTCGGTGGCGTTTGAATGCTCTACCACCGAAAGAAGGCGCTGTTATAAATATTAGTTATGATAAGATAGAAAAACTAATAATTATCAGAAACTAGTGTTTTTTTTTTGAGTGGCAGCGGCTGGGAATCGAACCCAGGCCACAAATACCAACTCATGCTTAATGATCAAACGCGCTAATCAATTAAGCTACAGCCCCCTAAATGTCCATGAAGCTTGCGATTTTAGTATTATAGAGCTTTAAAACTGAGATGTATATATTACTACGAGTATATTTATATATCTATAAAAAATTTAACCTCCAAACAAGTTTCCAAAGCGATGTATTTTATTGACGAAGCTATGGACATTTTTTTAAAAACGATCCTGACAGCGGAAGAAGTTTTAAAGAGTAGCTACGAATATGATTTGCTAAAATTTATTTTACGTTAAAAAAAACTGTTCAGCAAACATTGAGCCAATTTTTTATGACAGAATGGCGACTTACGACAACAGCCACTATGGGTTCATCAGACAGTGATTAATTTTAATTTTGTTTTTCGTAAATTAATTAAACAGTTTATTTTGTTTTTATGTATGTAATAAATTTTTATAAAATTTTTGTTTTTTAAATATTAACTTTATTTAATTTTCCTTTAAAAAAGTAATATTTTCGTAACCCTGAAACCTATCTTCGATCTTTACATGGCGTGCTATAGAAAATCTTAATTCGTGAGGTATTGGTGTACTCGTATAAACAAAATCTATTAATTTTACAAGTTTTAAGTGCCAAAAAACAAATACTAAATTACATATATATACATATATTGTGTATATATTGTGTATATTTTTCAAAAGCAAATTTTTTTAACATATATTAACAAACACAAATTGCAAAGCTTTTTTGATTTATCTGCAGAAAGCACCCAGAGTCTTTGGTGGAAATCGAACCCACAACCCTCAGGCACACTAACGCCTAATCTATCGAGGCACACTTAAATGAACAACACAAATAGAAATGCAACCTATTGGCAACTGAGTTCATTTTTGTCCAGACAAAATATTAAATTAAACCAATTGAAGCTGAAAAGTACTTTCTATCTCTCAAAAAGAAAAACGTCAAACTTCATATAAAAAAACTTTTTCCAAACAAAAATTTTATTCAGAACCAATGGGTGAATCCACCTTTAGTAAATGAGAAATGAAAAATAATTTATATTTTAACTAGACAACGCAGCAGTGTGAACAGATTTAAAAAACTTAAACTGTTAAATCTGATTCAAAATAAGCTAAAATATACTAGAACTTGTTTTAAAATGTCAAAAAATGTGCTAAATTTTTTGAAATACTTTCTTAAAAAAATCCATTTTTTTAAATAATACAACTTTGAACTCAAGAACAAAACTAATTGAGGTTCAAGAGTTTAACCTTAAACATTTGTTAAATATTTTTTAATTCTTTTTCATACAAATTATCAGATTTTTTACTGTCTCTTCTGTAATTAGAAAACATTTATTTAATCTTTTTAATTCAATATAAAGGATAGAATTCATAGTATATAAAATCATTATGTTTCTTATTTTTTATACCCTACATCATATTATCAGCAATAGGCAAGACATTGTCTCTGCCACAGTTGGCCAGTATTTTCGTGACATTCATTTAAAAATATTTTTGATGTTTGGCACCAGCTGTCCTTTCTTGTTGTTGATAATTTTTGAATTATTTGCTGTATATTCGTAGTTAAGACATGGCCAACTGGGTACTGGTTATTATTACACACATATTTGTCACAACCTAACAAGGCAAATTTTTTTCTAACAGGTTACTAAAACGAATCTATTTTGATTTACAGTGGGATCGTGCTATCACACACTGAACCAACATAGTTGGTACTTTATAAGTTTGAATTAAATAATCAAGTGCGTGCAGTAATAAACTTGTAAAAACGAAATTTTTTATACAAGTCTATAGGAAAAATATGTTTTTTAATGTGAATTAAAAAAAGTACGATCTTTAGAAAAGGCATTTTAAATGGTATTATTTTAAAAAAATACATTTTAAAAAGTACTTTTTTAAAAGAAGTGTATTTAAAAAATTTACTTTTTAAAAAAGTACCCAAGCAAACACTTCACTTACAAATTAAATTAAAAATCTACTAGAAAAAGTACTTATTTTTTTTCGCGAAAACCAAAATATTAATAACTTTTTTTTTTACTCAAAAGTATAATAAAAAAACGTAGTTGTAGGCTGACTATGACAAAATCTTATAGATTAAATTAACAATATTAACTGAGGATGGAAGCTTTTTATAAAATTTAAAAACATTTAAAAAATAGATTTTAAAAAAATTACCCTTTTTAAAAAGTACATTTGAAAAATTGTTTTTTTCTAAAAACTATACAGGAAAGCATAGATTTTTCTATAAGTACATTTTGAAACTGTTATTAAATTAGATCTTTCAAAAAGTACCTTCTTTCAAAGAGTACTTTTTTAAAAAAAGTACCTTTCAAAAAACCAGCTCTTATGAAAATAACTGAAAGATAAAATAACTTATTTTTTACAAAAACAAAACATTTTTGATTACATATTCCAGAAATATCACTTTTCTTTACTGTACCCTGCTGTTTTCATTTCCCGTCTCTAGTATTTATTGACTGTAGTTATGGCTGCTGATGATGGGGGCGTTGATGATGATGACGACAGCCGCAATAATATTTTATACTTTGTCATCATCAAAATAAATCAAATATTTTACTTAGCATACATTTTTTGAAACTTTTGTTTTTATTTTCTGTTTGTTGCTCTGTTTTTGATTACTTTATTAACGCCATTTTCATCCTTATTCAAGGTTCTTTGTCAGACAGTCCTTAATAAAGGAATTTACAAAAAGGAGCTGTTAATATATATTTAGTGGTATGAAAAAATGTAATTATTTGTAATTGCAACGTAAAAAACACTTTTTGCATTAATTTGGTAACAATTTAAACAGTTTGTATCATTATAATTTCTATAGTTAAAAAGTCAAGAAATTGTAATAAATTTTAATGAAAAGTTCTGTTATAATAATCAAACACATACATATATAAAGTTAAATTTGCTTCCAATATTATACAAAATACACAAAACAATAAGCTAGCATGCACAACTCTAATTCCGATACAAAATTTAGTAATTAAATACCATCATGTTAGTTGGTCCCAATTTACACGAAGCAATTTTTATTGAAAATATTGCTACAATATTTTCCTTGAAATTTCTTTGGTGTTTACACAGCACAATTCTTATTGCTTAAATCGCTCATATTTTTATTTCAGAGTATACACACATATGTAATACAAATAAGAGAGTAACACGAATTGCTACTACAATCAAGTGAGTACTCGTCTTATCTTCCCCTCACCGTGATGTCTAAAATTTAATCAGCTTAGCTTAAAGAATTGCTTCATGTAAATTGGGACTTACCAACAGGTATTGCGGTTATTTTTGTTATTTCTGGAAATATTTTACACTAAAAATCAATTTTTTACTGACTTAGTTAAATGCTACTATTGTAACAGAATAAGAAATATGAATATTTTTACCCTTTTGGCTAAATATTCCATTATTTACCAAAATTTGCGTTGACCACAAAAAGTACAAATGCAAATATTTATTTAGCACCTAAAAATGAGAAAAGAAGAAAAAAAACTGCTGATGAATTGTTTTTATTTTCAATCAAAATGTTGAAAGCCGTAATAAATAATACATTTAATCTGCAAAACAAAAATAAAAGAATTTAAATGGAAGTGATTGCTACCATACATGATGGATACATTTAGAATGAATAGAAATCAATATATTGGAATAAATTTTAAATTGTGAAAACAATGAAAAAATATCTGCAGATGTATAGATGGAGAGTCACAGTAGCTGAAT
Source organism: Bellardia bayeri (assembly GCA_950370525.1). Classification (NCBI taxonomy): domain Eukaryota; kingdom Metazoa; phylum Arthropoda; class Insecta; order Diptera; family Calliphoridae; genus Bellardia; species Bellardia bayeri. Next base: position 77,523,362 of record OX493267.1, read on the forward strand.
GAATTTTTATTTAATTTAGAGTAGAAACACAAGCATGCCGACGGACCGGTTGTCTTTTATATAAAGCTTATGACAAACTTAAACTTAAAACGCACAAAGCGCGATTTCTCTAAAGCTTTTATCTTTTCGTTTTCTCTCACTTAGATTGGCCATGTATTATCACTTGTATCTCATAAAATATTTTAGGTTCATTGTTATAAAATATTTAAAAAGCAACTTTAGATTAAAGAAACAGTATCATAAAATTTATGCTTTATGTCCCGAATTTGAGGTCGCGATAGAACACACAGCTTGGAAAGAAAATTTTAGTCGCTAAGCCATTCTTTCTCGATTTTGAAAGGGCTCTTGCGGTCACCATCCACATGAAAAGTAACTTTATCTACATGATAGACGATCTTATTTACAAAATCGGGAAGATATGTTTGCATGATTTGAAAAATTAACAGGAAAGATTTTTATATTCCCAAATTTATAATGTTACATTATCAACATGAGACTGTACTAAATCCATATATGGAAAGGGATGCTACATTAATCCCAGAATATGTTTGCATAAACAAGCTGTTAAAACAAAACTTATATAAATTACACAATTTTTGTTGAAGGGAAGGAAAATCGAGAGATCTTATCTGTTAAATATCTGGGTATTTGTTTGCAAGCAAATCTTATGTGGGATCAGCATATTAAAAATCTTAAAATTAAAACTTCTCCAGCTTTAGGTTTATTATACAAATTTAGGAACAAATTTGATAAAAAATAAGTAAGAAAGTATAGTCAGTCAAGTCCGACCATATAATACCCTACACCCAGTATATGTATACAAATTTAGTGTCATGATGTCTGTGAATATAAATATTATCTATGTTAAACTTTATCTCGATATAAATACTTTTAAACGATTTATGGAGTTTAAAGTGAATTCCAGAGAGGGACTTATATGGGAGTTTCGACTAATTCTGGACCGATCATTATAAAATAAGATGTCATTATTTTTGTATATACATCATTATTTATAAATTTATGATCGTTAAAGTGAATTTCGAAAGTGAACCTTATAGGGAATTACGACTAATTATGGACCGATCATAATAAAATTGTACTGTATTATTTATATACATATGAATTATATTTGCGTTAAATATTATTTGGATAACAATATTTTTGAGTTATGCTCTTTAAAGTGATTTTCGGAAGTGGGCCTTATATGGGAGCTACGACTAATTACGGACCGATCTGCACATAATTTGTATATGTGATTTGGCTTCATTTACCACTCATTTGTGGTAAAATTTGTTTGGACACTTGCATAATTCAAACATTTATGATCGGTAAACCCCAATTTCGGGAGGACATGTAATGTATATAATGGCATCACGGCTAAAGCGATTTGGCTGACTTTTTTTTATTCGATTCGAAATTCTCAGGAGATGGTTTGTAAAGAAAAAAATTAAAAAATTCCGAATAAAAGTCGGAATGTTTTTTTTATGAGTCCAGTCAACTTTATTAAAAAAAGCCCTCTAAAGTAGTCTGTACAAATTTAGATATTTTATTCGCAAATAAATAGGAACAGGCAGGTTGTGAATACATCTTATTCTATATCTAAATTAAATGGCATCACGTGAAAACGGCTGGAGCAATTTGGCTGATTTTTTTTATTCTATTCAAAATTTTCAGCATATGGTTTGTAAAAAAATTTTTAAATTTTTGAAGAAACTTGAAGAACTGAGACCAAAACCTTTTCACTTCACATTTTTTAAGTATGAGACAATTTTATGAAAACTCAAAGAACTAAATTTTACTGCCTCATTTTCACTTCTCATTTTTCTTAATAAAAGACATTTTTTGAAGAAACTCGAAGAACTGTCACCAAATTTTCTTTTTCACTTCACATTTTTTTAAGTATGAGAAAATTTTTGCAAAACTCACCTGTGAAATCAAGTGATCTACAATTTAATTTTAAACGCGTCCAATTTCCAGTTCGCCTTGCATTCGCAATGACGATAAATAAATCTCAAGAACAATCTTTAAAAGTGTGTAGATTAAATCTAGAATCCCAATAATTTCCCCACGGTCAATTGTATGTTGCGTGCTCAGGAGTCGGTACACCGTCAGGACTATTAATTTTCTGCCCCAATAGAAGAACAAAATACATTGTTTATTATCAAGCTTTAAAATGATTTTTTGTGTGTTTTTGAATTATTAATTGTTTCAATTATTGTTGAATATAATAACAATCGAATTTTGAAGAAACTTTTTCAGCTAGTAAAACTAGAAAGGAGAAGCCAATTCGTTATACCGAGATTTAACTGTATTTGGTTAAGATAGATAGCTACTTGTGAAATTATAAGAATATAATTTTTCTTTATTATCACGATTATCTTTAAAATTTGTATATGCAAAATAACCGTTATTTTAATTTTTTTTCAAAAATAATTTATTTATTTATTCATCAATAATTATCTTGTCCCTTCAAAGTAATCCCCCTCAGATATAAAACACTTATGCCAGCGTTTTTTCCAATCCTCGAAACACTTCTGAAATGCGCTTTTTAGTATCGCCAACAACTCATTTTATCTCCTCAATCGTAGTAAAACGCTTTCCTTTCATCGGTGTCTTCAGTTTTGGGAAGAGGAAAAAGTCAGCGGGGGCCAAGGACGGTGAAAACGGTGGTTGAGGCATGATAACGGTTTTATTTTTGACCAAAAACTCACGCACAAGAATCGATGTGTGAGCTGGTGCTTTATCATGATGCAAAATCCATGATTGCTTTTTCTGACGAATTGCTTCGCGCAAACGGCGCATAACTTCAAGGTAGTATTCCTTATTGACCTTACGACCTTGTGGCAAGAATTCATGATGCACCACGCCATTGCAGTCGAAGAAAACAGTGACGTGCTTTTTTCGGTCTTGGCTCTTCTGCACGTTTCCATTGGGATGATTGGGCTTTTATTTTAATATCATAGCCATACACCCATGATTCGTAACCAGTTATGACCGTTTTGAGGAAATCTGGATAGTCGTTGACGATGTTCAACAGCTCCTGAGCGATGTCCATGCGACGTTGTGCTTGCTCAAAATTTAGGAAAACAAATTGCTTGCGATGAGCCGAACCATACGGCAGTATCATCAGCAACCTTACTGCTTCAATGTTTTCATCCGATGTTGACGTGCTCGGGCGACCAGGACGAGCATCGTCATTGACATCATCTCAGCCTTCCTTAACCCGGTTATACCACAGTTGAACGTGTGTTCTGCTCATAGTAGACTCGTCAAACGCCACAGTTAACATTTCAAATGTCTTTGCGCATTTAGTTTAATTTTTTACACAAAACTTATAAGTTTCTTTGATTTTCTCGAATAGTAAAAAATCGAAGAGCAAAGTGTACCAAAAAAAGTACATTTGTAACATGTACTTTTTGCCATTGATGTAATATTGGCTACTAACAGCCAACTTCAGCCACTTCATTATTTATTATAATTTGATTTGTGTTGGATAATTTGCAAAAAGTTTTTACCATATGCAATTAAATTAATATAAAACTAGTGTGTTTTAAGCAAACAAATACAAATCTTATGGTAAACTTTGATATTTTTGTGCAAATATTTCTAAAGACTCACTTGTGCAAAAATTAGTGCAAGTTTTTTTTTGGTACTTACTGTTTTTTTCCCGAAAATTATTAATTTTTATTTTGTATTGTAAATTAGTTTGTTTAGCATTAAACCTTAAATAAATGACAATAATAATGACAATAAAATGCAATAATACAGGCAAAAGGCACAAACATTTACTTATTTTTGCACATCACTGTATATTGTTATCTATTTGAAACTCTAAAAAAATTTCTCATCATAATTTTTTTGTCGTCAGCTCCACTGTCAGGCAATCAGAAGACTTTTGTCATGCCAATTAATTGTAAATAAATGAAAAAAAACAGTAAACCACTTTAAATCACATACTTGGAAACATTTATTAACACATATAAACATTAAAACAAAAATATTTTTGCACATAAAAGTATAAATGCCTTTATGAATACATTTATGTTTTTGGGTGTAATAAAATAACAACAAAAAATTAAAGATAAAATACCAAAAATACATGTAGATAGATTGAAAGATAGATATGTATATGCAAATGTATGTAATTAATTAAATTCGTGTATTCGAGTAATGATAATAATAGTGATAATGTAGCTATAATATGAGTTAATTAACCATGTAAGTATAATTGTGGCAACAAGTGCATTAATTGATTGATTGATTGATGCAAAGTTTAACAATAAATTAGAAACGACGTTTAATGGAGCGATAGTGATAGCCATCTTGTTCCAAAATAGCCGATTCACCATTTGCTGGACCCTCTGCCTCAACTATACTCTCCTCTAGGGGTGGCAAATATTCGGTGGTGGGAAATAGTTCAGCTACATTAATGGGTACTTTGTAGTGGTAACCATCTGCTTCTAGTACCACAGTATCTTGAGGATATTCAGTTGGTGCCTCGACAACTTCTGAGGAAGATTCTGCTACGGGGGCTTTGGTTTCAATAGTTTTTTGCAGTATTTCGAAGGGTATTTCCGAAATGTCTTCGCTAATTTTGTGAGGCGGTAAATATTCATTAGAGGGAACATGAGGAGGTTCAGTGATAATTTCAGATACTGGTGGTAAATATTCATGGGAGGGTTGTGCTGGTTCGGTAATAACTTCCGCTTCCTTAACCTCAGCTACTGGGGGCAAATATTCATTGGAAGGTTGTGCTGGTTCAGTGATAATTTCAGCTTCTTTTATCTCAACTACTGGTGGTAAGTATTCATTGGTAGGTTGAGCGGGTTCAGTGACAGCCAAAGTTTCTTTTACTTCAGCTACTGGCGGCAAATATTCAATGGATGATAAGGTGGGTAGGAATTCGGTGGTTTCTAGTTCATTGACCTCTACAGGTGGCAAATATTCATTCAATGGTGTCTTGATCTTGGATGGTGCGGGAGGCAAATAACCCAAATTCAAATGGGAAACATCACGTCTCGTTCTGAAACGCAAAGTACGCAGTGTCTTGTATTTATAACCATCTTCTCCTAAAACCACTGCAGCTTGAGAATCTTCTGGTAATGATTCTAGAGCTGGTTCTAGAGTTAAATATTGAGTATTTAATTCACTTACATCCCGGCGCAAACGCTGAGGAGAGTGTACATAGGTCAAGGCGTTGCTCAAAACCAAGGAACTTATAAAAACTATAAACAATTTCTGAAATAAAGAAAATTTATCTAATTATATACGAATTATTTTCAAATTACAAGAAACCTACCATTTTCTCTTCTGTGCTGTGTTGTCTGAACGTCTCAATATAAACTTCTTAACTGTTTAATCACTGGTATCGTATTGATGATTTCCAATTTTTAATTTTATCTATTTATATAAAAAATTAACAGCGTCCGTTAAATTAAAAATCACAAAAAAGAAAACAGAATAAAAATACATACAATTCAAAATACTCTTCACAAATTTATGCAGCCTCTATTTAGCTCCAGTTTGATCGAACTTATATTTACTCACTCTTGTGGTTGCTTTCAAACACACAATACAAGAAATGACTTGAAAGAAACACATCAAAAGTTAAGAAACTCTTGTTATATACACAACTCTCAGGGCTACACTTAATTGTGCTTCCACAAAAAAAGTGTTGTTTCATTTTTGACACCCGGTCCTATTGCCACTTTAAAAAATACATATTATTAACCATTCACATGTAACACTTGAAACTTAATGATCATCTGGATGACGATCAGTAGCAAATAGAACACAAGTCTTCTCATATGTGTTTTCTTTTAAGCAGAGTGAAAATAAATAAAGTTTAATAGGAAATGTATGCGAATTTCAAATGAGCTACAATTTTAGCTGTCAAACTTTAACATGTTCTTGGCACTTATATGTGTTGCTTTAAGCATTTTAAGACATTTGTCAAGCTAAGCAAATTAAATTCTAGATCAGCGTTTTTTTTTTCCATATTCAGAGTAAACATTTTTCTTTAATTTTCATATATATTTCCGGAAGTAATTACTTTGTCCTACGAAAAGAAATTGGTTACTTTCAAAAATATTTCGTAAGTGTTTTGAATATTGTTTGTTGAAATGCATACTATCTGATCAGTTTGGTGACCGTGTTTAATGTATGTTAACTTCAGTAAACACGGATTGAAAAATTACATTACATTACTCGTATGTAAATATTGTACATATTTAAATATAATCATGTTTATTTGAAATTTGTAATAATTAACATAATGTTATAAGTTTCATAAGTTGAAGAGCTTTGCAATACAGATGTGTTAATTAACTCACATAGGTGAAATTTAAGTTAATAAAGTTTATAATGTTACTTGCGCTAGTCAAATGCAATTCAATTGTACACTACACATATGCACTAATGAAGTTTTTTAAACCTGTAGTCGTACATACCTTTAAAACAATGCCAACATTTACCTATAAATATCGATTAAAAAATAATGCAACATTTTAAAATGTTTAAAAAGTTTTGAAAACATTCGAATTGTAAATTACTAAGTGTGTGATCATGTTTTCATCAGTTTAGGTTTGGACGACAAACCTCACGAATCAAATTTAAAAAGCCCTAGATTATAAAAAGTAGTGCTTGCGTCAGCTTTTTATTTCTTATAGTTAGCGCGTTATAAGCTTTTAAGTTTTAAGTTTTCACAATAACGGACAAAATCTGTGCACGATTTTATTAAAAAAATTGCTGTTAATTAAACAATAATTAAATATTAATAATTAATTAAACAATAAATACAAAAGTCATACGAAGAACGTTCAAGCCAAGAGAAGAGTACAAAAATAATCGATATGAAATTTGGAATGGCAAAATTCTCAAATTCTAAAAAAGTAGATAGTCGGCTATAGAAAGTCTTCTTTAGAAAGTCCTCTATAGAAAGTCTTCTATTGAAAGTCTTCTATAGAATGTCTTCTATAGAAAATCTTCTATTGAAAGTCTTATATAGAAAGTCCTCTATAGAATGTATTCTATAGAAAGTCCTCTTTGGAAAGTCTTCTATAGAAAGTCTTCTATAGAATGTCTTCTATTGAAAGTCTTTTATAGTAAGTCTTCTATAGAAAGTCTTCTATATAAAGTCTGCTATGAAAAGTCTTCTATTGAAAGTTGTCTATAGAAATTCTTCTATAGAAAGTCTTCTACAGAAAGTCTTCCGTAGAAAGTATTCTATAGAAAGTCTTCTCTAAAACGTTTTCTATAAGTAATCTTATATAGAGAAAGTCTTCTATATAGAAAGTATTCTTTATAGAAAGTGTACTATAGAGAATCTTCTTTAGAAAGTCTGCTCTTGAAAGTCTTCTACAGAACATTTTTTATAGAAAGTCTTCTTAATATCTTTTATAACAAGTATTTAAAAAAAAGACTTATATATTATATATTCTGCGCATATTAAATAAGGAGTCGTATAGCTAATTCAGTAACAAGTAGGTGGAAGGTAGGACACTTAACAACTCATTTAATTCCTCAAACACTTTTGCCACTCAAAGCTCAATGGTACAAATTGTTGAGTAATTACAAGTGTAAAAAGCATTGTTTTTAAACGAATTTTAAATTCTGAGCAAGATAAATATTGAAACATATTCAAAAGTTTGAATATTTGCACGTTTCAGTTCATAAATATTTAATTATGTGAATTTTAATTATGTTTTTATTATAAATGGATCGCAATGAATTGGATGATGTGTGATGTCAAGTGTACAATAAAAAGTTTTGATTTGTAAAGTTCAGTTCCTTCTTCTGATTATCAAACAATACATAAAAAATAACGTATTCAAAACACATGAAATCATTATTTTGTTGTTATATTTTTTTGTTTGGCAAATCAAAAAATATTTATAAAGAGAAGTATTCAATGTCATGGCAATAGCAATCGCCTTCCAACATAATGAAGATGATTTTTGATGATCTTTTTCAAATCTTCAAAGTTTGTTAAATACTCAAGTCAATATTAATTTTTATTATTTTTACTATGAATTATTGTTGCAAGAGTAACAAAAGGCAATATTACCAAACCATATCAGCAAATAACAATAACAACAAAGTTGAATAACTGTTGATAATTTTAAAATTCAATAAAATTGTTTAACTTTATTTTAAAATCTTTGTTTTGTGTTTTTATAGCATATATTGATTGCAGTTAATGTTAAGCTAAATTTACACGATTGAAATTTTCTTCAAAATACCTTTTCAAAATGCTTCATACTCGTGTAAACAGCAAAAATTCTTCAAAATTTATTTGTTTAATAGTTGTTAATAGTTATTAATAAATAAATAAATTTTGAAGAAATTTTGCTGTTTACACGATTTTGAAGCATTTTGAAGAGCAATTTTGAAGAAAATTTCAATCGTGTAAATCTAGCTTAAGTCTCTTACTACAATTATTACCATGTTTGTTACAATTTGAAGTATTTTTATACCCTACACCACAATAGTGGGGAGGGTATATTGGATTTGTGCTGATGTTTGTAACGCCCATAAATATTAAAGTTAACTGATCGACTCAGAATCACTTTCTGAGTCGATTTAACGATGTCCGTCCGTCCATCCGTCCGTCTGGTTGGCTGGCTGTACATGTAAAGCTTGTGCGCAGAGTACAGGTCGCAAGTTTGAATATATTTCAATAAAATTTGATACGCTCCAATTTTTCGGCCCAAGGATAGCTGGAATTGAAACTGGTGTAAATCGGTCCATTATTTCACCTAGCCCCCATATAAATGTCCTCCCGGTTATAAAACTTTGAATTATGCAAGTGTGCAAAAAAAATTTTCCACAGATGAGTGGTAAATACAGCCAAATCACATATACAAATTTCGTGAAGATCGGTCCATAATTAGTCGTATATCCCATATAAGGCCCACTTCCGAAAATCACTTAAAAGAACATAACTCTTTGAAAAATGTTGGTATCCAAATAATATTGAACACAAATATGTTTCGTATATATACATATAATATGGTAGAGTTTTATGATGATCGGTCCATAATTAGTCGTAGCCCCCATATAAGGCCCACTTTCGAAATTTACTTTAACGATCATAAATTTCTACAAAAATGTTGGTATCCGAATAAAATTTGACACAAATTTTTGATGTTTAAATTTTTGATATTTATTATAAAAAACTTGGCCAATATTGAACAATATTTTGGTTCAAATAAAAAATTCTAAAAATTTCTACAAAAATGTTGGTATCCGAATTAAATTTGACACAAATTTTTGATATTTATTTATAAAAAACTTGGCCAATATTGAACAATATTTTGGTTCAAATAAAAAATTCTAAAAACGCAAAGCACTGATATCATGTTTAAAAGAATTATGCTGATTAAAGTGATTTTCAGAAGTGGGCCTTATATGGAAGCTATATTCAATTATAAAACGATCTGCACAAAATTTATAGATGTATTTAGGCTTCATATACAATTTATTTGTGGAAAAATTTGTTTGGATATGTGTTGTATAGGGGCCAGTCTCAATCCTAATCGTCCTTGCACAGAAAAAATATAATGTACCAAAATTTATGGAAATATCTTCATAACAGCCAGACGGACCGACGGACTTCGTTAAATCGACTAAGGAAGTGATTATAAGTTGATCGGTATACTTTAAGCTGGGTGTTTAAGCTGGGGCCTTATAAACATCAGCACAAATCGAATATACACTCCACACTACTGTGGTGTAGGGTATAAAAATGTTAGCGATTTGTAATAAATATACAGTTTAGGTGGATCAATATGTTATGCAACATAGCGATATGAAATTCGATCCATCAAAACAAAAAGCAAAATAATTGTTATTTTCTTTGTTTCTTAAATATTAATAAATTAATATCAATTTGTGGTTCAAAAGTAACTATTTTACAAAAATATTTTATGTGTAATATGTTTAAGCAACAAAAATAAAATTTTATCTCAAACTGTTTCAGTTTAATTTTACTCTTAATAATTTTAAGCAATTAATAATTAATTCCAATTGTATATCATACTTAAATAAATCTATTGCTAGACTAGAGCTGGCGTTGTAGTATTTTTATTAAATTTATATTTATTTAATACAAACATACATACTTATCTTGCCAAAATTGCGTGCTGCTTCAATTTAATACCAAACAAAGGCATCTACGATGTTGTATACATATTATATAAACACCGGAAATTAAATTGTTGGTTTCCTAATCCTCTATAAGTGTTTGAAACTTACACTCGGAGATGCTGAAGACAATAGAACACAATAGAATGTTTATAACTACATATTTACTATGCAGGAATACAAACATATTTAGCAATGCAATAGAAAAAACATGAAGCTGAATAAAATGAAATGAATGTCATAATTGAGAATTTTAATTGCTGTGGATGAGTATGAATACTTACAACAAGTATGTATCATGTTGTTAATGAAAAAGAACCTATAGAAATTCTATTGATTACCTTCTGTTTAGGTTTCTGTTTTGAAAATTCATGTTCTATTTATAAATGGGAAAACCAAACAAGTAAATATGTTACGAACACAAATGAGAAAGTTTAACAGGGTTTAGAGAATGTTCTTGTGGCTATTGCTGCCGAGGTATGATTCTAAATAATGTTAAAATCCTACTAACTATCAATAGAAATGTAAATATGTATGTAGACATTTATATTTGTAGTTTACTTTACACTGGAAGTGTTCGATTTCCTCTTCCTGTTTGTGCCTTTATTATTCTTGTGGGGGGTTTTATTGTCAAAAACTATGTATTTGAGGCAGTATTTAACACATTTATATTTGTAACTCAATTTGTTCTTTCTATTTCTGTTTGTATTCGAGTGGGATTAATTCACTTGCCACTTTTTCGGCTCATATCATTTTCTGCTCTTACAAGCATATAAACATATGTTCTCTAGAGATATTCTTTTTTTTCGAAAGCAAACATATTAAGTTTTTTAACTTAATATGTTTTCTTGGTATTAATATATTTTTGCTAAGGAATTTCAAGTAATTTAATTAAATTTAAAGCAGTTGAAACTGATGAGTAGCTAAACTTATATTAGGATTATTCAGTAGACCAGAGTGTAAAAAGGCTTTCAGTAAATAAGTTTCATATTAAACTGCATTACTTAACCCATTTACCAAGAAGTCATTGTTTTTGTATTTTGTGCGCTTTATTTCAGTTAATTGCAACATAAATTCATAAATCAGAATAATGTGGTTTCATCATATTTGCGTAACATTTAATGATTTTAAACATGTCGGTATTTTTGTGGTAGTGTAAATTTTAATTAAATTTTAAAGCATTCTCTTAAGGCTGACCCTTATTATGGACATTTTGAATTTTGATTTAAAATTGTTGCAAATTCAGAAAATTTGAGCGAAATCATTTAGAAACAATTAAACTATAGTAGGTGGCAGCATCGAAAATCAAAAAAATCTCTAAATAAGTGCCACCCTAATATATACAATTGCGTTTGTTTATATTTTTTGTACATACATATATTCATTGCCAAATGGGAAATTCATGCTTAAAGAGCATCTGAAATCTTTCAACTCATTAATGTTTATTTTTTACAAAAACTTCTGAAATATTTAAATTTGTTTCTAATTGTTTTAACGTTTCCTTTAAATCATTAATTGAAATTTGATTATTTCATATATATTGTATGTATGTTTAGATATCCGATTTCATGTTTACTAATACATCGAATGTCTATCAGAAGTTTACATTTGGTTGTATATAGCATGTATGTTAAGTAAATATGTTGTATATTAACCCTTCGCAGTCAATGAATGATCTTTAGCAGCCTTAGTTTTTATTGGGTTAATAGAATTTGGTTACATTTCTAGAGAATTAATTATTATACAACAGAAAAGTTAAATACTTTATCATACCCAGCGGGGAAAAATGCAAGTATTTCCATTTGTAGGACTTTTAAAAGACCTGTTTACTCATTCTAAAATATTCGATACTATGCCTTCTCTAAGAAGGTGTTCTAGAAGGCGTTTCTTGCACTTCAAAAGAATGTCTTAAAATTATGATTTCAATAGCCAACACGAATAGAAGACTTTTTGTGGTAGAATTTCTATAGAAGACTTTCTCAAGATACCTTGTATAGTAGACATAGTAGACATATAGAAAAATTTCTATAGAAGAATTTCTATAGAAGACTTTCATAAAAGATTTTCTATAGAAGATTTTTTATAAAAAACTTTCTATGGAAGACTTGCCATAGAAGATTTTCTGAAGATGACTTTCTATAGAAGACTTTCTAAAGAAATTTTTTTATGGAAGAATTTCTATAGAAGACTTTCATAACAGACTTTCTATAAAACACTTTCTAGAGAATATTTTCTATGGAAGACTTTCTATGGAAGACTTTCTATAGAAGACTTTCTGTGGAAGACTTTTTATAGAAGATTTTCTAGAGCAGATTTTCCAATTTCTGTAGAACACTTTCTATGAAAAACTTTCTATAGAAAATTTTCTAGAAATGACTTTCTATGGAAGGCTTTCTAAAGAAGAATTTTTATAGAATAGTTTCTATAAAAGACTTTCATAAAAGACTTTCTATAGAACACTTTGTATAGAATATTTTCTATTGAAGATTCATTTTGGAAGACTTTTTATCCAAGACTTTATATAGAAGACTTTCTGTGGAAGACTTTTTATAGAAAATTTTATAGAGACGACTTTCTAAGGAAGGCTTTCTAAAGAAGAATTTTAATAAAAATATTTTTATAGAAGAATTTCATAAATGATTTTCTGTAGAAGATTTTCTATAAAAGACTTTCTATAAAAAGCTTTATATAGAAAACTTTCTATAACAGACTTTTTATGAAAGATTTGCTATAGAAGACTTTCTATGGAAGACTTTCTATTGAAAATTTTATATAGATGACTTTTTATCGAAGACTTTTAATAGAAATATTTTTATAGAAGAATTTCATATAGAAGATTTTCTATAGAAGACTTTCTATAAAAAGCTTTCAATGGAAGACTTTCTGAAGACGATTTTCTAGAGATGACCGTCTATGGAAGACTTTCTATGGAAGAGTTTTTATAAAAGAATTTCTATAGAAGACTTTCATGAAAAACTTTCTATAGAACACTTTCTATAGAATATTTTCTATGGAAGATTTTATATAGAAGGCTTTCTGCGGAAGACTTTTTATAGAAGATTTTCTATGGAAGTCTTTTTATAGAAGAATTTCTATGAAAGACTTTCTATAGACTATTTTATAGAGATGACTTTATTTAGAAGACTTTGTAAAGTAGAATTTTGGTAGAAGTATTTTTATAGCAGAAAATTTCTATAGAAAAGTTTTATAAAATACTTTCTTTAGAAGACTTTCTATGGAGGACTTTCTATAGAATTTCTAGAAAAACATTTTATAATAGACTTTAGAATATTTTCTATAGAACGTTTTTTATAGAAGACTTTCTAGAGAAGAATGTATAAACAACAATATTAAATTTCTTATACATATACGGAAAATCAAAGAAAGCAACTTTATCTTGAGGATTGACCACAAATTCTCAATTGAATTGAGATCGGGACTATTTGCTGGATACTGTATCTAGAAAAAATACGGCATGCTAAGCCATGCTTTCACGATTTTCAAACTGCGCTTGGGGTCCAGCTGAAAAGTAACTTCTTTTATATGATAGACAATCTTATCTATAAAATAGGGGAAAATAAGTTTGCAAAATACGCAGATTAGTTTACTTTTCTCATTAGTTCTATCGATTCAGTGGTCGCAATTGCCACCATGTAAATCAAGCCCATGTCGTGACGTTTCTCTTACCATGCTTCAGTATTTCCTTTACATCGTGTCTTTGAATTTTCTGTGCTGTTTGGAGCCAGCAATATTGCTTGTCGTTGGATTGGAAAGGAAAGTTTGCAGTCATCTATTGCTAAAATATAACAAATATCTTGAAGGACTTAAAAGACACACTTGTGCAAAATTAAGTAAATGGAAAAATTTACTTTTTATTTTCCATTTTGTATAGTAAATTATTTTGTTTAGCTTTAAACGTAAATGATAATAAACATTTTTAAAATTTCTTTATTAGTTTTAACTGGACAAGGGAAGTGAACAAGGAACAAATATGTACTGTTTTGTGTTCCCCACTGTAAATCTTATTTTCTATATAAAATTATTTTTTCTAACAAAAGCATATGTTCAACAAGAACATGCTAAACAACGAGTAAACAACTGTTTTCTACTGTTTTGCTTGATATATTCGAGTAAAACTTTTCATTTAGTATTAGCACCTTATTAGAGGGTTTCTAGCCAACTATTATATCCTTGATGTGCGGCCTTCTACATCCAAATAAAAAGGAAGGTGCGACACTCATAAGACAGTTTCCGAAAATCATTCCCTACTTTGGTTAATGGTACCTAAATGATTTTCTGCAACAAATGTCTGTTTACACGAACAAAATTTATTCTAATATAGTGTTCTTTTCATAAATAAAAGTTGTGTATCAAATGAAGGTATATTAGGAATTTGAATAAGAACAATTAAATTTACGAAATTTCATTGGGTACTCATTGCCCAGTTTAGTGATAATCTCATAATATAAATTAAGTAGCTAATAATTTTAGTTAATTAACAAATCTTATAAAAATTCACAGGAAATTTTATTGACTGATTATCCTTAAAGCGCTGCCAGAAAACACATTTCCACAAACTCTTAACATTTTTGGCGCTAAAATCTTCACAGACACCTGTTTGACACAGACGAGGCAACAAGGCAACTTAACGAAATGTAAACAAATCCACTAAACGATAAGTAAAAAGAGAATATGCCAACAACACTTGAAAGCTTTCGGTGATATAAAAGCTTCGAAGCTTAATAAAACTTAACGAAATCCAACAGAATTCATATAAAAGCCGAAGCATTGTAAAGAAAATTTTCAGTTGCGGTTTTACAACGTTCAAAATAATACTTGGAAAATTAAAGCAGAAAAGCGCAGGATAACAAAATAAATATCAATGGAAAATTAAAAGTGAAATTTTAATTTGAAGAAAAAAAAATTACTTTTTTTGGTGTAAAAAAGTATGTAAAATTAGAGTGGCTACACACATTCACATAAATATACGTACAAATAAAAGTGAGAAAAAAAGAAAATATAACAAATACAAATATTGGAAGAAAAAAAAAAATAGAAATGAAAATTAAATGTTATAGAAAATATGAATAAATATTTAAATGCAAACATATTGCTCAAACAAAGATGGCTAGAAATTGATGTCTATTTTTGTTAGTGCTGTTAAAGTGTGAGTGTCTACAGCGGAAATGTTAAATGTGAAAATTTAAATAACCAACACAAACATAAATAGCTACATATATGTACATATAAAGAAAACGGAAACAGCAGACACTTGTGGATTTTATTTTAACATCAAACAAGTGTTTTGTTTATCATATTGTATTTTACATTTTATGATGCTAATAATATTAATTCGAATGCAATTATTGGTCTAAATAGCAACTGAACAAAAAACATACATCATTAAAATTTACTAAATTAAATTACAATTTCAAATATTTGAATGCAACAAAAGTTTTATTGTGAAAAAATAATATGAAATGAAATTGTCATCGATGCCCTTCATTTCCGGTTTCCGGTTAGTTTTTTATTACTATATTTTTTAAATAACTCTGCAAAATAAATAAATCATTTATGCATTAATAAACAAATTCCTTTCTATTTTATTTAATTATTTTTACCAAAGTCATGTAATTTGAGTGTTGTTTGTCTGTCAGCTACACATTTCTAAAAAGTGTTTTCAAATATTTAAAAGAATGTTTCGGATTAATTAAACTTAAATTTATTTGTTTGATTATTTAATGTGTTATAAAATTATTTAATGGCTTTCAATAAAATTAAGTGATTTATGAGAGAATCAATAATATTAGAGCATATATTGATGGTGGCGCTGGCGGTATTCTATATTGATTGTTGTGTTAATGTTGTTTAAATAATATATTTTTGTTTAAAAGTTGTTGTTGTTGTTCTTCACACACAAGTGTAGGAAAGCAAATTTCAAAGGCAAAATGAACTTCTGAATGTAAATAAACTATGTGTGGAATTTTGTTGAAAAAATTATATGATTTATGAAAAGTGTTTTTAATGATTTTATTCACGAAAGCTGTATCTGTTTGATTATGTGGCAATATAAAGTAAAATTTATGGTCACATTTGGTAAATATTTACTAAAAAACAGCGTAAACAGTTGTGTCTTGTTCTAAATAACCGAAGTTTTTTTTTTAATATTTCGTTTATTTCGGCAAATATTTGCCAAGTGTGACCGTACTTTAAGAATTGAGGAGAAGCGTGGTCAGCAATATCTAATTTTTTTTGAAAATAATAATACTTATATTAACAATGTTTAAATATTTCGAGAGTTTTGATATTTTTTGTATTCGAATTTGTGATTTTTACTAATTATTATAAAGTTTTATTTTGAATTTCAATGTACAGTGGGTAGCACTAATGGATACATTTTTGTGCTTTGTGTACTTTTAATTGCATATTAATAAAACGTATAAAGACCTTTATTTAGGGTTAAATTTAATCAAAATAATTTACAATACAAAAGGGAAAATAATAATTTCAGGCAAATAAGCATCAAAAACAAAAAAAAATTACATGTCTTAATATTGTACAACTGTGTCTTTTGAAATATTTGCACCTAAATATCAATGATTAAAATAAATTAATACAAATTTAATTGCTTGTGGCAAATTTTTTGCAAATTCTCCAACACAATTCAAATTATAATACAAATTCTAATCAGTAATGAAGGATCAGGCCAGAGCCATTGAGGACGATATTCTAGCAATGACAAAAAGTAATTATTCTACATGTGTAATAGCTATCCAGCTATCCTAAGTCAATCAGTGGTCATTAGAGTCCAAAAACTGTTATCTATTGTTTCCAAGCCACAAATTAGGTTATCGGTTAGTCAATGGACAGCAATATGAGCCTTTTGCGATATTGTTTACATCGCAGCAGTAAAAAAATGAAAACCTACATTGTAAATAAATAATTTTAGGTAAGTCAGGGTTAAAGTTTGCCAGAATACACAGAAATTTGACAGTAGATTTTACCATCATCCAGTCAACAGACAAACATCAAAAAAAAAAAAAAAAAACAACTATGAATAGAAATTAATAAAAAAAAATGATAATTACAGCAAAAACTTCGAACTACCAGAACTAACACTGGTTAAAGGATTGATGTTTGTCTGTTGACTGGTCGGCACCGCAGTGGTGTATGTGGTTAGAATGCACAGAATTCTGATGAGCGAAAGTGGGATTTCTCGAAAAATATGTAAATTCAACAACCCAGGTTCGAATTCCAGTCAAGAAACATTATCAAAATTTTTAATAATAAAATTTTTCAAGTTGTAATTCCTAACTTCAGTAAAAATAATTTAATGAAAATTAAATTTAATGAACTCAAGCCTGACTAAAATTATCAAGAAGTAAAATTTTAAATTTTGTTAAACAAAATTTTAGAAAAATTGAAAATGGATTTTGGAAAAGGCCGTTAAAAATCAACAATTTTTGACCATACGTTATGCTACGAAGATAAAAACTCTCATATACAAGTAAATACATACATACGTATATATTTTAAGTAAAAATATGATTTTATTTAATTACTCCTTAAAGTTTTTTAATATTTTTCCTGGGGAATACTTAATAATTTTAGAAATTAGAACAATTATTATTTCATAATCGAACTGTTAATTTTTACTTCTTGATGATTTTAGTCAGACTTGAGTTCATTAAATTTAATAAATAATTTAATGAAAATTAAATTTAATGAACTCAAGCCTGACTAAAATTATCAAGAAGTAAATTTTAGAAATTTTTAAGCAGTTTTTATCTTTTATATATTATTATAATGCTAATTTTGTACACATTGCGATTCTTTTAAAGTAAAATGCATAAATGATTATCTAATGGCAAAAGTTTTGGAAAAACTGAAACCAATGCTTAATTTCACTCTGTAAATGCACCTACAAACTTCAGAGCCGTTGCGACGCCAGTTAACTTTATCCTATTGTCCTAATATTTTTCAGAACATGTTTCTACAATAGAACAATTCTAGAAGGGCCTATAGTTTGAAATTTTTTTCGTCCTTACAATCTTGAAGAATTCCAAAGTACACGCTGTAAATTTTTTGTACTTTGAAATAATAAAAATTTAAATGTCCAAAAGACCTCAAAAGGTGAATGACCATCAGGTGATCCAATCTTTATTTTGTCACTTCAAAGCACATACTTCCACCGACTGAGATCAAGAAGTTTTTTTGTTTGAACTTTAGTAGGAAGCGGCTTCTTGCGCACTGCTCTTCCATGAAGCCCATCTTCCAAATATATAAATAGAATTAGATAACGTCACATTTAATTTTCCTTCAATTTCAGCTTTGGATGTCAGTAGGTGCTTTTTTAGGCTTGTTTGGAAAAATGTTTTTCTGGACCCGTTGCAAAGGCGCAACGTTAGCTACAGTGTCATATGTTTTTATATGCTATAAAGCATTAAAACTCACTTTTTTTGGACACTTGAGCTATTTCTTTCCGAAGCTCAAAAATGTAGCTACGCTGGGACAGGAACACATTTCTATTTTAAAATAATGATATTAAGTTGCTTATACATTAAATTAAAAAATCGAAAATAAATAACATTTTTATCAAAAGAACACTTAACCTTAAATACATTCCACGTTTCCAGTTAGTTGTGTCATTTTCTTTTTAATAAAAAAATAAGTAATTACACCAATACCTCACTTTACGTCGGGGGTGCGTTCCAAAAAAACACAAATTGAAACGACGCAAAGTGGCTTAAGATTTTCTATAGCAAACCATGTAAAGATCGAAATATAGGTTCTAGGGTTACGAAAATACTAACTCGTCGGCTTTCTTTTACAACGAAAAATAAATTTCCTAGTAGCAGTTATTTCTATTACTATCACTAGCATTATAGTTGGATAATGCTTTACTTTTTATGTCATAAAATAATTAAATTAAAGACTCGAATCCAAAACAACGCAACCTCGAAAGTCTAACGACGTAGAGTAAAAATTAGTACTAATTAAGCAGCGACGCAACTTCCTAAAAAAAGCAAAACGAAACGAAGCAAAGCGAGGTATTGGTGTAAAATAATACAAGCATATTACAGAGATAACCTAACATTATTATGTAATGTTGATGTGCTACAAATGGAATGAAATAAATATAACACCATATTTTTTATTTAATGGTGGATATAAAAATAAATCCAGTCAGTTTTTACACAAAGAAAAGAAATAATTTGTTGTCGCGTTAGATTTGAAACAAACACTGTTTCTGTTAACATAATTTGTTTTCGTAAATCTTAAATTCTCAGTAATCCAAATGTGACAAATACAATGATAAATATTTACTCAAAAAAGCGTAATCACATTTTAAAGCAGACATTTGTTTGACTCTAATTCATCTTACAAGGATTTTGTAAGATCAAACAGCATCAAATAAGATATAACTAAATTTGTTTATGCGACTTGTCCTAAATAAATCAGTTTTTGAAGGAAATAATATAATTCAAATATATTTTATTTAGTGGTTACGTGTTTTTTTTTAAATATTTGCCACATGTGTTTCTACCTTAAGGTGGCTATACACTACGTGTTTTTGCTTATGTTTTTTTAAGTTTACAACTCACATGTTTTTCTTTATGTCTGTCAAAATTGGTTATTTTACATATGGGTTTTAATTTTTGGTCACCAACTTGTATGTACAATTACATGTGACATCGCCATGATTAAAACAGCTGATACGCTTAAATATTATTCTTTTTTTACACATAAATTTCCATGTCGTTACCTTAACAAATGCGTTAAAGCCGCTACAAAGCGTCACTAAATTGCCGGCGTCAAAAATATTGATTTAAGGTTTTTCGTTTTTTAATATACAAGATGTGGAGCTTGTATCGAAAATTTTTAAATAATTTATATCATTGTTATTAAATTATTAAAATGGGATAAAAAAAATATTTAATTTATCACTTATGCAAATTCTACATACGGCCGGCTAAAGATATTTAATCGTCGACAAATCTTTTCGCCTGACATATGCATTTCAAAACATGTGTTTGAACATAAGAAAATAGAACATGTTCTAATTGAAATTTTGTCTTATGTTTTTGCTTGTATATTTTACACAAGCAAAGTTTTTGAAGTCACCAACTACATGTTTTTACTTCCTTATGTAAAATTTGACATATACAATGTAAAAAACACGTAGTGTATATGTACCTTTAACTTTAGTACACTTAATCCATTTTTGAGTTCACAACTATTCTAAATAAAAAATAGTTATCTTCACATACGGTCACACATGGCAATTACTTGTATATATTTATTGATGCAAAAATAATAATTAAAAAAAGTAGTGAAAAGGCTTTTTTAAAAATGTTTACCATATCAAATATTTACCATGTGTAATACATATGTAATTATTTTTTGCCTTGACCATGAGCGCGTATGATGAATATGTTTTAATTATAACACGTATACTAGGCAGCTGCAAAGTATAATATTAAAGTTCTGATTACATTTAACCGAAAATTTATAAAATACCAATAGTATTTGATCATTAATAAAGTTTGAAATAATGCAAGAAATTCTAATTAAAAGAAATAAAAATTATGATTAAAAGACATTTTAAAATTTTGAAATAAAATGGCGGAATTTTATGTGAAAAATGCTTTACTTTAGTTAGACAAAACTTTATTTCCATTTTTTTCAGTGATTTGTTAAAAAAAGATAAAAAAATAAAATCTTTTTATATTGAATAAATTTGTTTTGAGCACTAAACATTAGTCTGCATTAATCAAATTATTGAATTCATTTCATTAATTAAATGTTTATCTAAATATTTATAAAATAAAGTTTTTTTGTTCACACAATTAAATTTTATTTCAATTTCCGTTCTGCTTGAAAAATAAATAATATGCAAATAATTAATTTAATGAGGTTTTCATTTCACTCCAACAAATATTTACAACATCATTTTGTGGGCAGAACATAAAACTGATTTATATTGGTATTATTAAAATATTGGTTAATTAAAAAAAAAACACAATAAAACGAGATTTTAATTTCTATTGTTACCTGGGGTTAAGGAATTTTTATAATAAATAAAACAAAATTAAATTTAATGTATTTTAAATGAGTTAAAAGATTTATTTGCAATTATAAGTAAAAAACTGTTTATAGGAATTTTATAAATGAATAACATAGTTTATTAATAAATTCAGAAATATACATATGTACATACAGATATTTAGTTTATAATGTTTTTTTATACCCTACACCACCATAGTGGTGTTTTGGTGTTTTTGGTTTTGTGCTGATATTTGTAATGCCCATTAATATTAGTCTAACAACCACCTTAAATTATACCAATTGACTCAGTATCACTTCCTTAATCGATTTAACTGAGCCTGGCCGTTCGTCCGCCAGGTGGCAATTTTGATTATACTTTGATAACATTTTGTACATGATTTTTTTTTTTCGGCCTAAGTATGGTCTGGATAGAAATTGGATAAAACCGGTTTATTATTTCACCAAGCCGCCACATAAAAGTCATTCCAAAATAAGGTTCTATCGGTCATAAATATTTGTTTTATGCACTAATGCAAATAAATTTTGCTACAAATAAGTTGTACATGAAGCCTAATTACATATTGTGCAGTTCCGTCCATAATTGACTATATACAGCACCATATTTATTAAAATACATATAAATCTTTGAAATGTGTTTATATCGTAATTTAAGTTAATACAAACAAATATTTATAGGCACAGAAGTCATGCCACACGCAGAGAAAAAATATAGTTGTGCATGATTACCACAACTATTTCAACATATTTTAAAAATATTATGGTCACAGTAATTATTTATATGATTCCAGCAACCATAATATGGTTAAGTCTACCACTCACATGATTATAGCAATCATATTGCTATAATTATAGCAATTATGTAATGTTTTTGGTGATCAGTTTTACATACAGTCTGCCATATTATGCTGATCTCTCTTGCTTGCAACAAAAATATACATAGTTACTACAATCGTATATATGATTGTGGTAATCATCTGAAGCGTAACTTAACCATATTATGGTAATCGCAATCATAAAATAATTACATATTATTGAAAAACTTGTAAAAATTTTGACATTGTTGTGGTAAACATGTGCAACTATATTTTTTCTCTGTGTGCACTCTCGTTTCTGAAAAACTGTTACACATTTTTGGGTATTATATAGTCAGGTTTGACCAATTATACTTAATTACTTGTTTTAATTTACATAATCAAAATAATTTTATTTATTTATAAAATTTTTCAATTTATAAAATTCAATAAACTGTTACTTTTTTAATAATAAAGTGGATTTTATATTGATTTGTTTTAAAAATAAATATAAAAATACAACAAATTATGTGTATTTTGGGGTTTTACTTTCAGTATAAAATATATTTAAACTAAAATAAAAATATTAATTCGAAAATTTCATTAATATGACTGTGCTACAGCGTAATAATTTTAGCTATGTGTATGAATGTGGAGCAAGACTTGGTTGGGGACTGAATTATCTTATTTTTATAGAAATAGAATGTTTAGAGATATTATATAAAAAAATAGGAATTCTAGTCAAATCTTGATTTTTAGTTACTTCACACACTTAAGGAATTCCAAAGCAGTTCTTTTAAGTCGATTTCAAATTAAAACGAAAAGAGAATCATTAGGGCTTTCAAATAAGATATACATAAGTATGTGGACTTAAAATATTAATGACTATTTTCATAAAATTATGAACAATTTTGCCTAATTTAATTTATATTTATGTCAACAATATACAGTGGGTCAGTATCAACATTTATGAGATAAAAATACATCTGTCATTTTCTTAAAAAAATATACTTTTCTGTTAAGTTTCCAAGTTATATGTAATAGAAAAATAAATTTTTTATCGATTTTGTTTTCTTCTTTTTTTTTCAGTTGTAAAACGACATTTTTTCTTGGTCCAATGTTTTACAATTTGAAAATTTAAAAAAAAGCTATAGATTTTGTTTTAGGCACTATGATTGTTTTGAAATTAGAAGAGACTTTTTATAAGTTTACATTTTTTATGAAAGATATATTTACCGAGATCATTAAAATATAAAAAAAATTGTATAGTTTCATAGTGGGGCAGTTCGAAAGGGAGCTTTAGTTCATATGTACATATGTATATAATAATATAATATAATCAATTTATATTTGTCTCAAATGAATCTTTATAGAGATTACCAAATTTTACTTATTTTTAATTAAAATATGAACTTCAAATCATACATGCGAATATGTTATAAAATCTCAAAGTAGGCATTACAAAACGCAAATCATACTTAGAAAGGTTCATGTATTTCTTATTTTTCTTTAATACAGCCTCTTGTAGACCTTGTGGGCAAAATTGTAACAAATATGTTTATTTATATGTTGGTATTTTTGTTATATTTTTGCTTATGTCAAATTGTTTTTTAATTTTTGTTTTAGAGTGACATATTATATCTACAGTAGAGAGAACAAATGTGTACATGTTTGTGCCTTGCGCACTTTATATTTGCATTAAGTTGAAACTAATAAAGAGATTTTAAAAATGTTTTTAGTCATTTAGTTTTTCTATAACTTAGTTTATCTATAATTTAATTTTAGGCAAATAAACAATTATTATTATGCATGCAGCTGTTTAAATTTTACACAAATGTGTCTTTTCAAATATGTAACTGCACAAAAATATCAAAGTTAGATATGTATGTGTTTGATTTGTTTATGACTCAAAAAACTATTAGTTTGATATTTATTTAATAGCATGTGGTAAACACTTTTTGCAAATTATCCAACACAAATCAAATTATAATAAATAATGAAGAAACTTTCATTTAGCCACTGTGGACAGTCGTGATATTCTCAGAAGTAAAAAATTTAATACCTGCATTGTCGATAAAAAATGTTAAGGCATGGTAAAAGTTTGCCAAATCAGATCAGACGAATCCAAATTTAATCATTTTTAGTCCCAGGGCAATACGGCAACAGTGAATAAAAGTTTGTTTAAAAAAATTATTCAACTTTTTTCTTTGCCGCTTAAAACGCTGTTGAATTTACTTAAATAAATTTAATATGGAAACAAGACAAATTGTTGATTTTATTTATGTAGTAAACAAATCAATTTATTTTTTTTTGATATTTGTTGCTTTAAATATGCCGCGTTCATTTGTCTACAAAAAGTATAAGTGGCAAAAAGAACAGCTTACTGCTGTGGGCGTCCGCTTGCCACTTACATTGGCCTTCCACTATAAAGGAAATAACGAGGCAAGGTCATGATGATTCATGAAATAATGAATCACGGTCATGATTGCTTTAAATGCTGGCACCT
Organism: Bellardia bayeri; assembly: GCA_950370525.1. Lineage (NCBI taxonomy): Eukaryota > Metazoa > Arthropoda > Insecta > Diptera > Calliphoridae > Bellardia > Bellardia bayeri. Next base: position 77,547,872 of record OX493267.1, read on the forward strand.
TGTACCACTGCAAAGAATCATATCGAATAATAAGGAAAGAAGACTATCTGAGTATTTTGAAAGCTCATCTTCTCAAGTTTTGCGACTTTCATGTGAATAGGATTACTTTTTAGCTGGATGATGTCCCAACTCACACTTCCAATATCGTGAAAGAATTTTCTTTTGATGCATTGGCCAGCAAAAATTCATGACCTTAATCCGATTCAAAAATTGTTGTCAATCGTTAATCGTGGAAAAATATCAATTAAATTCAACCCATTTGGACGAGTTTTGGCGGCGTGTTCAAGGCAAATGAGATAGTATTCTAAATTAATTAATTGTACAATTCATGCATAGATGCCAAAACCTATAAAAAGTGTTTTATGAAATAATAAGCTTAGGAGGACTAAATATTCAAAATACTCTCATTACTTAAAATTAAGTACATGCGAATGGTTTACGTTTCATTTATCTGTTTTCTTAGAAGCTGAAACTTTAGTTTTGATTTATAAATTATTTTATTAGCTATTACACATAAAAATAATGATTGAATCGCAATCAAACATGCCATTTGGAAATCGCAGACTTATTTAAAAAAATTATGATTGTGCCCCAATGTGCAACACTTTCAAACACTGCTTCAATATTTTACTAATGATATTATTTCCCAAAACGTTTTCAATTATTCTCAGATTTGGCAAAGTTAAATAATTATTCTAATCATTTTTAATACTAATACGAACTGTCAACGCCAACCTTTTATTATTCCCTAAATACTCGTATTGTTTAATATTGAAAATTCTTGGTTCAGGGAAATGTTAAATTTTTACTAAAACTAAACTGCCAGCTGTCAGACAGTTTTCTCTTGCTAGCAGGACCCTTCTGCTGTTTAAATTAAATTATTAAAAAAAAAAATGAATTAGAAATGACTGTGTTAGAAATCATTAAATTAACACAGTATGTGGTCCTTACTAGAAATTTAGTTTTCACATATTTTCAGTTAATCTGATTCACTTGATAATAATATTTTTTTTTTGATTTTGTAGCCCAGTGTACTTAACAAAAACAAACATATAGGCTTAACACAGATACTTACATTTATGAAAAAAATAAAAAGGGAAAATAAAAATTATACAAAATTGAAAATATTTACGAAATGCTCGTTAAACGGTCTTTATTCAATTGAATTTATTTATTGATTTATTATGAATAAATATTTTTCATTTTTGGATTGTTGCTTGTAGTGCTGTTGTTGCTGTTGTTATTCTACAACAACAATAACGAAAATGTTGTTGCCTCCAGTCATTATTCCGTATATTATTTTTTTTTTGTTTAATTTTACTGTTCATTTGTTGTTTGTTGTGTATTTGTGTGTTTGTGCGTATGCAGTTGAGTACTTGTGACATGAACAGGATTTTTATCAAGCGGAAAAGGATGTGGGTAGCATAATGAAATTGTCATAAAGTAGGTAACATATACAAATTCGTACTTTGAATACTTGGCTGTTTTCTGCATTTAAATATGTGCAAATGGACAGAAATTCTTTTAAGAGAGTGGAAAAATATTTAACGAAATATTGCTACAAACTGGCAATGTGAGAATGTAACATATGAAATATGAAGTAATGAAGGAAAAGTAACGAATATAAACAAAGTTCAGAAGTTATTTGTATTTAAATTTGGAAACTGATATTGTCATTATTTTAGCTTTATCTCAATATTTGCTATTATATTAATTATAGTCTATACCAATATGTCCTGGATTTGTGGCATTAATGTTAGTCTAGTTCCCACCTTAAAGGTCCTATATACCCAAAGACGTTGACAATGAAATTGGTTGAGATCGGGTCATTATTTTACCTAGACCCCATGAAAATGTCCTTTGCATGTATCCAAACAAAATTTGCCTCAAAAATTTTTTACATAAAGTCTAATAAAATTTACAAATTGTGTGCAGATCGGCCCATAATTGACTATAGCCCCCTTATAAGGACCTCTGCCGAAAATCGTTTAAAGAAACATAACTCTTAAAAAAATTTGTATACAAATAATATTTAACGCAAATATCCATAATTAGTCATCCATAAACATTTTTAAATGTGTTTATATCGAGATATAATTTAAAACAACAAAAAATTAAATGTATATATTGGGTGTAGGTTCTTGCTTGTTTTTCTAATATGTTTTTAAACTTGGTTTACAGCCAAGCTGTGAAAATATGTTTGAATTCAATCACATGTGGAGCGATTTTTGTGATATTAAGTATATATCCGAGATATAAATGTAACATTCATTCCAAATTCCAAACTTGCAATTCAAACTCCTGTATACAACTAAATTTTCCATTCCTTTTACTATAGTGTACCCAATGCTCGTTTATGCAATATTATTTTTTCTTATTTACTGAGTTCAGTTTCAAACAACAACTGCTATTTACATACTAGCAAAACTATGAACGAATACATTTTTTCGCTATGGCTTTAATACACATTTTATGATTCTCAATTGATGTTCATTCAGTTCAGCAGTTGAAAAATTTTCAACAGATTTTGTGATGTGGTGTGATAAGATTTCTAGGCAAATGGTATTTTAATTAAACAGACTATATATCAAATACAAATATATTCATATGTGTTTGTAAATTTTTTGTTATTTTTTTAAAATAATTTCCATTGTGGCGGGTATAAATAAGTACATTTAGTGGTTTAAAGACTTGTTATTGCATACAAATAAAATGCATACAATAAAATATTTTATGTTTAATATTTAACAAAATAATTTATAAATCAGAACAAACATCAGCAAAGTCTATGAAAAAATACAAACGAATTAAAAACAATCCACTTGTAATCAGTTTTGTACCATACAAAGACTTTTCAAAATGAATGAAGTTTTTCAATTAATTCATTTGGAACAATCCGTTATTCGCGTTGAACCTGTTGACAAATGGGTTGTAGATAATATTCACTCCCTTTGTAACACATCGATATAGTGGTCGTAGAACCAAAACTTATACATACATATATGCATATTCTAGCCATGTCCGTCCGACAGCCCGTTTCTTGAAGGCACGATAGAGCCTTGAAAGTAAGACCTAGAGCAATGAAATTTTTGCACACACAATTTTTTGTTTCACCGAAATGTTTGGTATTTCAAATGAGCAACATTAGTAGAGTAGGACGCGAGTTATAGATAAAAGTTTCAGACAACCGCGATATATTTTTTTTAATATTTTTAGCTAGTTTTTTTAAATTATAATGAAGATAATTATATCAGTAAATTTTGCACACTTTAATTTTATTTTTGATAAAAGAACAAGTCCTGTTGAAAGTGGTAAGAAGCGGGCCACTATTTATTCAAATTATTTTGCTTGAATTTTAATATCGAATAAATGCTTTTGATTTGATAAAGTGTTAATAGTGCTTAAATAATTACATTTTATAATAGCATATTGATCATTGATTTTTATGTTTATTATATGCAATTATATGATTAAAATGCGAAAGATTCAGGATACTCCTATACAAATATCTTCCCGGAATTTGGCTCTATGGTACATAAATGCCTAGAGAAAAAACAGTATCCATACAAAATTCAGCAAAAATAAGTTCCATGCTAAGAAAAATGTCAAAACGATATTATCAGCCATGTCACAGAATTTAATTCCTTTCGGAAGTGGAATTAATTCCATTTTTTGCTTCTATGGAAAAAGTAAAACGAAAATTTTTTTCGGATTGAAACATAGAAATGCTTAAAATTACAATTTCATTGCGAAGAAATATTCTTTTGTTTTACAGAAAGGGTGTACAAATTATACTATTGACTTTTGTGAAAGTCTATAATAGTCTATAATTGGCCATAGCCCACATACAAGGTCCACTTACGAGAACAACCACAGTGTATACAGTGGTGGCAATTTTGACGTTTCAAAAAGCCAAAATCAGTTTCCTAAACAAAGAGCAGTTCTATAAGAAAGAGATTAATATAAAACTTGATTATCTTCCCTATCTCGTCATACATTTCAATACATTGTGGAATAACACACTACTGAATTTTGGTGGTGGGTGTATAATATTCAGCACAGCCGAAACTCTTAGGCTTTCTTTTAGGCTTTCCTTAACATTGATAAATTTATCCTATGATTTAAACGTGTTTCATCTCCAAACTTTACAAGAGTTGTTTAACTTATGTTTTTCATTATTCACAAATATGTACTGGTAAATATGTTTGCTTGAAACGCTTCCTATGATTGTCTCGTCTCGTTGATGTTAACAATTTTTTTAATTTGTAGATTGTGCTTTTGAATAATTCAATATACTTTATTTATTTAAGACGCAAGAAAATTGCTTACGTCTTGATTATTTGTCTATGAAAATAACACTACCTTTGCCACATACTCTAGTCCTTCCTTACATGCCTTTGTAGTTAGTAGAATCTAGTTTATTTAGTGTAGTCACTTGACTTTAGCAATTAGTCCTTCATAGTGCTTTTCACCTTTTATTTATTTTTTTGTTTTCAAAAATAGCACTGATTTCTCGATTGCGTGTTTCTAGTTTTAAACATTTCAATACATTTCTTACCAAATTTATGCCACCTCCCTTACAACACCAACAACAATGCATTTTTGTGAAGTGTAGATAATGAAACTACAAATTGTCTGCCATTCCAATACAGACAAATAGCAATGTATTATGACCAAAAACCAACAAAACAAAAAAGACAAACATTAGTTTCCACATGCTCTCTTACGCCAGCAACATCACGAATACGATTACCAAATGTTAGTTGTGTTCAAAAGTTGTTTTTTTTTTCATTGTTGCAGGGGTTAAAGGTTTTCACTCAACATTAAAAGTGCAAAAACTGAAATGAAAACAAAAATAGATTCAAATCACAAGAGTACAATTTCCGTTTAAATTTGTGTATGTATGTGTTTTTGCTGATACTTTTATTTGTTTGTTAAATTGAAGTACTTCGAGTAACATGCAAATTGTAGAAAAATTACGTTTTTTTTCGTTCGGTTTTTGTATGTCAATGACTGCAATTTGACACAATTTTTGTAATGAATAATTCAATAATAATATGTGTCCAATATTTTGTATATTTCTATCAAAAGATTGTAAAAAAAAAATTGTCTTCATGGTAAACATATTCTAATGTCGAAATTTTTCTAAATAAGACAATTTGAAGTTATCGTTAATTCGGTTAAATAAAAAGATCCCTTTCAGAGTTTTTCTATATGTATTAAGTAATGACTTGATTGGAGATTTCGTCAAAAAATGATTTCATTCGGTTTGATTTCTATGCAACAAATATGAGATACATATTGTTTGATGAAGAGACGGAGAGCAATTATTATATTTTCAACTTAACTGCATTGACATTGAGTGGATATTAAAAATGTTTCTCAATAGAAATTATGCTTTTTGAAAGCTCAATTTTCATTGCTTTTAAGCTGAAGCGTTGTTGTTTTAAATCAAAATCCTAAAGCATCTAAAGTGCAATTTTTTAGGTCGCAAATTACACTAATTTAACTAACAAACGTGGATGTTATAATCTAACCTTTTTGAAAAAGAACTTGTGCGTTTTATCACAATCCCGGTTGCTGTAACAGTTAATCGTGAATATCGTTTTTTTTAAATTGAAGTTGTGTTGAAACATCATATGTTTGTTAAGGTTATGGATAATAATTATAGCATTTTTGGAAATACATGACGCAAATTAATTAAGGATAAATTGGAAATTATGTCTTCAAAATGTTAGTTAAAAAAAAGAAATCTGTATAAATAGTTAATAATCGGTTCAACCAGAGCTAAGTTGACCTCGTTATAAACAAATTATGGTTCAATATATTGTCCGATAGTTCATTGAAAATAGTTAATAACATAAAAATAATTTGTTCCTTAAACTGCGTTGCATAATGGCCAAAGATCCACGATTACGGTTTTACACATTCTGACTTAGATGATGTAGAATTGCAATTTAAGGTAACGATTAAGTTTACTGGAGATTACTAGATCCGAGACTATGATTAAGAAGTCTATGATTGTCTTCACAATGATCCAGAACTATGATTTAAAATATTCACGATTGCGGTTAAATAAATCCACGATTGTATTTTAGATTATTTGGGAATTTTACTTAAAAGATCTATGATTTCATTCTAGTAAATCCAAGACTATTATTTGAAATATCCTTGGTTACAGTTACTAGTGTATCTAGGACTATAATTTAAAAAATCCACGATTAAAGTTACTATAGGCATTTAAAAGATCCACGATTGAATCCTTCTTGAGGATCCAGGACTATGATGTAAAAGATCCACGATTGCGGTTAAATAGATAACTGATTTTATTTTAAATAATTTGGGAATTTTATTTAAAATATCCACGATTGCCTATTACAGGATCCTAAATTTTGATTTAGTAGAACCACGATTGTCTTTTACATAATTCAGGACTATGATTAAAAACATACATGATTCTTCTCTAGAGCATCCTGGACTATGATTTAAAATATACAAGATTGCGGTTAAAAAGTACCACAAATATATTTTGAATGTATCAGAACTTTGAACGACAAATTTACGATTGTCTTATAAATAATTCAAGATGTTTTTTTGAAGACCCACGATTGCCTTTCAGATGATTCAGGACTTTTATTTACAAGTTCAACTACTGCAGTTTGAAAGGTATTTGTAAGTTTTGTTAGAAAAAGATTCCTGTTTAAGAATTAAAAAGTTTTGTTTAAAAGTCTAATAATTACGATTTTAGGGACTATTGTTTAAATGTTTTTCGATTACTATTAAAAACAACAGCAATTTCAGTTTAGAATATCCAAGAATGGAGCTTAAAATATCCATGATTGCCGTTAAAAAGTCCAACACTGCGGTTTAGGGAATTCTCGAATCATGCCCAAAATACTTTTACTTATACCAATTGTTAACTCCAGATCAACGATTTGCATTACAAATAGGAGATTATGAATGCAATTGGATATTATTTATTTAGAAATCGAAATGAATATAAGAGTTTGCAGTTTAATTGCAGAAAATATTAATATAAAAAAAGCGCTTTTCTATTTTATATTTAGAAGTGAACAACAGGTAATGGAATTTTACAGCTTTCCGGTAGCTTTTTAACTTCATATTTATATTTTAACACATTTTTCAGTATTCTTAGTCTACAAATTTCCTACATATATAGAAAAGTAAAAAAATTATATTAAATGAGAATTATTCCTCTTGCGAGTATTAGAAAATTTTAAATATACAATTTGTAATAAGTAAAACTTCGAATAAAAATTTTTTAAAAAATTTTCTAATACTCGCAAGAGGAATAATTCTCATTTCATATACAAAAAAAGTTAAATATACAAGGTTTGAAAATAAACACTATTAGACACAAAGAATGCTGATGACGGCTTTAGCAGGCCAGAAAATGCATTACATTTTGCTATTGTCTGTTTGTGTATTTTTGTATGATTTTACATTTATGCTTTCCAACAGAAAGCTATGTGAAACATATAACAGAAATATACAAAAATAAATTGTAGTGTATACAATTGTTTTCAGACAAATTGTATATTTAACTTGAAGTAAAACTTCGAATAACATTTTTTTAAAAAATTAAGTAAAAAATTTAATTATTATTTTTCTAAACTTTAAACGGAATATCTTATTTTCAAATATTCACCCTTATTCTGTTTGGCGTCGTCGAAATCGTCGTCAATTTTGATTCAACGTCACTTCGACACGACATAAATACAAATTTGGTATTCCCTAACAGTCTTTTGTCCACGCCGACTGTTTATCGATACACACAACACACATATCTAATATTTGAGTCAGCTGATGATTCGTTTTGTCTTTGGGTATAAACAAAATCTTGTGAATTAATAAAAACTTTTTAAATATGTATATTATTAAAATAAAATGATTTTTTTATTTGGATTCCAGCGAAGAAGAAAACAAAAAGGGATTTTCTACTCTATGGTATACAAAACACCGGCTTCGCACAGTAAAAATTTCTTGTATTTTTATGTTTAAATGTCATAATCTTTCTTTAATATCTTTGGATCTAGTATATTAATTACACGATTATATTATATCTCAAATTTAACCCTAATTTCTTGAATTTTAAATTTTGCGATTTATTTCCTTACTCATATAGACGCTTTTCCCGGATTTTTTAGATTTTTTAAAAAAATATCCGAAAATTATTTTTCAAAATTGACCTATAAATGCTCCATATAAGTAGGTCATGTTATGCATTGTTGGAAAGGTCTTTAAAACCTATTATTATTGTCTAATAAATAAATACACAAAAGATTACAACACTATATAACACAACATAATACAACATGATTCTAAAAAGACCGTCGACAGAATGAAAGGCAACATCGACGTCAATTCAAGTTATAGAATACCAAACAATGTCGACAGTCATCGATAAATGGCAATATTGACAGCGAACGATGTCGTATTGTGTCGACGACACCAAACAGAATAAGGGTGATTGTTTCTAGGATTCCAAATTGAACGTCGCATTATCAATAGATTATTTCTGAAATTGAACTGAAATAATTGTAATCATTAATTGTTCCTAAATGGAAAATCTCACTGTGATGCGTTCTTACTTTTATGAAATACTGTTGAAAATAGTTTAGATTTGGTATTTGTTTTAACAAATAATATTTGATAAATTGTAAGATACTAAATTAAAAAAACTAGAAAATCCGGGAAAAAAACTCTTTATTTTGCACACCATTGGATCATTGGATTTTTTTTTTTCAACAAAATAAGTTTTTCTGTTAGATGCTAAAATTTTTCCTTTAATTTGTTTTAATTTGTTTCATAAAATTTGTTTTCATTCTCAACGCAAGTCTTTGTTTAACTAAATCAAAAGAAAAATCTAAATTAAATTTTAATACAATTTTCCAAATAAAAATTCCTTCTTAAAAATTATAAATTCCACAAAACAAAAAATCTCAACTCAATACAAATACAAGTGTTTCTTTTACATATGTATGTATGTATGTATGTATGTATGTATGTACTTCATATAAATTTTAAGAACAAATATTAAATACTGTATTGTTCTTTTTTGTTGATGTTAAAAATAAACAAATCTATGTACCCAGCAAACCATATGAGTCCGAAAAGAGTCTTTTCCGGAGCGTGCATGCTCTTTATGAGCCCAAAAAACAATCATTATTGGTCCGAAAACCTTCAGAAAAGAGGGTCATTACATTCAAAAATTGTTCGTCAGAAAGAGCTCTTAGACAATATCAGAAAAGAGTCTTTTATGATAGTTTTTTTGGGCTTACATCATGTCAGATAAAAGACATTGAAATTTTAAATACAAAAAATTAAAAGTTCACATTTTTTTAATTGTTTTTACTTAAACAAAAAGGGAATTCATTTACAAATAAACTAATTTAGAAATGGAAAAAAGTAAGTAAGAAGAAAATAAAGAGGAATTCATTTAAATAAAATATATAAAAATAGGAAAAAAATAAATTTTTGAAGCTAATTTTTCTTTCGCTCCGAAAATGCTCTTTACTTGGACTCTTTTCTGACTCTTTTGTCGGAGCGCTCCTAGAATGGTATGCTGGGTATGTACCTACATACATATTTCGGAAAATCAAGAACGAAAAAAAATTTAAAAACATTGATAAATATGTATTTTTTTTTTTTTTTGCAAAAATATTAAATAATTTTGCTTTACGAGTAATTATGGTGTTGTTGCTGCTTTTTTAATGCTTTAAGAAAATTGAATTGTGCGTTTTCATACATATCTACATACTTACTTGTACAGTTATAAAATAATAAGCTACAACAACAAAATTGATATGAAATAAATTGTGAACCGAAACCGGCACACAGTGGACGAAATGGCGAATCTAGCGTTATTTAATTATTATCTCGGCTGTTTCTTATTCGATCTTAGTCAAACTTTCAGCGAAAGTCACTTATATATCTCCTAACATATTTCGAAAATATCGGATAAAACGAGCGAATATATAGTATATTTTCCATATATACACAAAACAATTTTTTTTAATATGAATTTTTTTTATTACAAAATTATTTTAGACAGTTCAAGAGGTAACTAAGTTAATACTGTTATATAATTCAGAGTCTGAGCTACTATTATCTAATATTACAGAATCTAAATCGGTATCTAAAAGGAGATTTAACATCATGTATTAAAATTTTATGCACGGAACTAGGCATGTAGAACCAAGGATATTTTTCGTCCAGTATTAGTTGTGGCATCAACCAATAAGAGTGGCCCATCCAGCAATTCTTTATTTTTTGTTTCAAAATTTCAAAGAGTTCTGTTACTCGCTTTTCATTTTTCCACCAATTTCGTGATAAAATTTCGTAGCCTTTTGGCAATTTCTAAGTTTTGTTCCGCTGTATAGTTGTTTCTATCAATTATATTGGTAAATATATGCGACTGCACTGCAGAAAACTCTTTTAAAGGAGCTGACTCATCTTGTCACACTAAAAAGAGGCTACGCTTGAGAACGGACTTTGTTCCTGAAAAATTTAATTGCATAAAAAAGGGCAAAAACGGACATGTGCTTCTGGACACTTGACGATCACAAAGCACAATATTTACAAAAAACTAAAAAAGTTATTAAAGAAAAAATTAATAAAAGGGTTAAATTCTACCATATAGTTTGATTAATCATATAAACACAAGGTCACAAACATCATAAAACTTATCTAATTCATACCTCTAATATCAAATAAATACACTTCTTTTATTTTAAAAGTAATTAACTTAGTTTTTATACCTAATTTCAGTAAGCTAAGAAAAAAATGCAGAAAAAAAATAATGCTCGTGCTGCATCATATGTTACGTTTAGAAGCTCATAGCTTTTTATTTACTTATCGATTTTACTGTCAAACAGTGAGTACCGATAACCCAATTGGTATGTTAGTCATCGAAAGGAAGAGAAAAATACAGCAATTTAACATTTTGAAATTTGAATTAAACGACGCTAGATCGACCATTTCGTCCACTGTGCGCCACCTTCTGTGGGCAAACCAAAATTAGACCTCTGTTGTTTGCCTGTAGTTTTGTGAGAGTATAAAAAAAAACAATCTTTGTGGTGTTATGGACAAATAGATAGAGAGAGTGCTCCATATTTTTAAAAGCAACAAGAACAACAGAATGGCAAATAAATAAACATATTAAAGGTGAGTACATATATACATTCACATGTACACTCAAAATTAAACGAGTTCTTTTTTTACTCGTATGTTTGAATATTTGTTTATTTTTCATTCATTCATTGTTTGTTTGGTTTTGTTATTCTTATTGCTGTTGTTGTACTAATAAATTATGCAAAACTGAACATAACAAAAAAAAAAAAAAAAACAAGTTAAAGTGCATTATTCGGCTGAGCCGAATCTTTAATACCCTCCACCTACACATAATAAGAAATAGAAAAACTACGCTACGAGTAGTTATAGGACTAGTATATCCTTATTCTGTGTTTTCTATTCAGTCTTGGTGCAAAATTTATTATTATTTTATATATTGTTTGAAAAACAATTTTACTACCACTATAATTTATTTTAAATATTTTCATATTTTATCTAATTTTGACTCTTGATAATTGATTCAATTACCAACACTCAGCATAATTTACAGAGTTTGTCTGATTTTCATAATAACGTAGAGTTTAATTTAACAACTTTTATAATTAAAAGAACATTTTTCAATATTTACTACAAGTTAAAAAACAGAGTAAAAAAATAGTAAGATTATAAAGTGAGGCTTCTGTTAGTTGAATTTGATCTCAATAACTTTATTTACAAGATATTTATGGGTGGCATAGTAGAATTGGACCAATTATGAACTGATATCTTTTTTATCCAGAATTAGCTAATGTAATTTCCATGTATTTTAGGCTTATTTTGGTTGAATTTTATTTCAATAGCAAATTTATTTCAATACAAAATTATATGGTTGGTTCTTATGCTCGGAAGTGGACTTAATTCGAGAGCTAATATTAATTATTGTTTGACTGCTACAAAGTCTAGTAGCATAATTGCCGTATAACCGATATTAGTATGATTTCTAGATTAAATATTCTGGTCTGTATAAAAGTTGGTTCGATACCGATATTTATTAGACATTTTGGTGAGTTTAATTGTTTTTCGGAAATGGTCAGCTATGTCTAATCGTGGGCCGATTTTCTTAAATTTTGGAACAATGGATTCTATGCATATGAGGATATCTCACGTCGACTTTCGACGTAATAACGGTATATTTAAGATACATATTAGTATTAAAGTGAATTTCGGAAGTGGACCTTATATGGGGGACATGGTCAAATATGGGCCGATATTCTCAAAATCTAGCAGATTGATTTTGGCATGTATATAAATGATCCGTGTATAATTTTGGATCGGTATCGTTATTTATAAGAGACCTAAGAGCATTGAAGTGATTTTCGAATGAGGGCTTTATATGGGAGATATGATCAAATATGGACCAGAATTCACAAAATTCTGCAGTATGATTTGTGTGTATATGCAAATTATTTATATAAAGTTTTGGGTCGGTTACGATATATATAAAGATTAATGTCTTTTTCGGATGTGGTCATGATGTGGATGGGAGCCATGATCAATTATGGGCCGACCACCCTAAAATGTTGTACAACAATTTATTTACCAATAAGGATTATTTCTCTCAAAGTTTAACCGTTTAATATTATTTAAACCAGTTTTATACGTATTTAAGTAAAATTTGGAGGTGAACTTTATATGGGGTCTATCGTCAAACATGGACCGAACTAAAAAAAAAATTAGTTTTGCGATTTCTTTTTGCATGAGACTTATTTTTGCTGAATTTTGTTGAGATTGATATAGGATATTTGATATTTTATAGGCATTTATGTATAATTGAGCAATATTTCAGGAAGATTTTTGTATGGGGGGCTTTGAGAAATAATGGACCTATTCTAACTTTTTCCACAGACTTTCTTCTTTTGTAATAAAATTAACGTATACAAAATTTCATGGTATTATCTGCAATATATTTAAAAATATTACAATAAAATTAATAAAAAATATCAAATTTTAAAAGAGATTGTCTCACCTTTTGGTCCATAACTCTGGTTCTACTATATCGATTTTGCTGATTTGTAATACCAAAGTTACCTGCAAAATAAGAAATATTTTTTGGAAATTTCGTTTAGTTAAATTGTATAGTTTTGAAGTGAAAGTGTTTTACACAAGCGGACAGACAGATGAATAATAACAAAGTTTCACACGGAATGACAAACATAATATACCTTCATTCACTACTCATGGTGGTTGAGGGTATAAAAAAATTTTGCAAAAATTGTATAAACATCAGCGTAGCTCAACCCAATAAACAATTAAATGCGAGCAAACATATTAAATTGTTTTTTTAAAGGGGAATAAATGGAGCACATGTTTTACGTTTTTCATTAGAGAATATAATGGATAAATAATTTATTTGTTTATTTGTATGTTTAAAGAACACTCAATAAATAACCATGAGCCTGAAATTGGCACACATTTGCATAATTTAAGCATTAATAAAAAGAAATTCCAAACTATTATTTTCATTCATTCATTACTTATCGAGAAAGTCTAATGTAATTAAATATAGTATTTTTATCACTTTTTTTTTCTTCAACCTACTGTTTATTGCTATATTTACTATTCCTTTAAAACAATTCCAGCAAAAATTTAAATTAAACCAGCAACATGATAGACATCAAATACTTACAAATGTTAAATAACAAATATTTTCTCTACAAACAAAGTATAAAAAGTTCAAAGAGCTTTTAAACTGTTTATGTGTGTAATGAAAGAGTTTAGGTATCCCGAAAATATAATTCTTTTATACATTTTATAAATAACAAACAAACAACTGACAATAGGGTGAAGGCGTTTGTAAAGAATTAATAAGATTTGTTTAAAATTTTGAGATTTATTTCAGAAAATTTTAAGAACATTCTCATACAAATTTAAAATCAATGAAACTGCATATTTAACGGTGTGCTTCAACAAGAACTTTGTTTTTAAAAACAATACATACATTTTTTATGAAAATGATTAAAATTTTTATTGTATGAAGTAAGAATAAGGTTTTAAAATTACAAATTAATGATGATATCGCTCAGAAATCCACCACGACAACGCATACCGATGTCGATTCTTCAATTATATTTTAGCAAGATGCGCCATTTATTTGCTTATTCACGTTATGAATTTTGGGTGTTAAGACTGTAATCGATTCGATTGGCTCTGTATAGGCTTTAACTTAAACAAAGTCCCACAAATAATTCAATGGTATTAAAGTACATGATTGCGCATGCCAAAACTGCTAAATTTCATGAAATTATGCAATCGGAAAATATGGTTTGCAATAATGTCGTTAATAAAATACCAACATTTTGTTGTAAATCACGACTGCAAACAACATAATGCGCAACACAGTAACATGAACAGTAAGCAAAAGCTGCTCTAAAATTGCTCAGAATCACAATTGTGCCAAGTTAGCTTGATGATAAATCCAGACAAATAAAAATTGACTTTGGCTGAAAAAATAATTTTTCCAACACCAGCGAATAAACGTTTAAGATTTTCACTATTGATAGTTAATAAGATTTCAATATGACCCTGTTGGAAACAGAGTTCTTGTTGAAAACCACTTTAGTAAACATATTTGCAAAGCAATAGCTTTTCTTTACTATCTTTAGTTTCTAGATAAGTTAAAGTTATTTTAGTAGTTTTAGTTTCAGAGAAATAGTGTTTAATTAGGATTATTTTCAATATCATTCATCATTCAATTTATTTTCCAAAAAAATTGTGTTTATTTGACTTGCCTTAGTTTCAAACCAATCTTTGTTCTTTTAGTAATAATGGTTATTTTATTATCGGTAGTTTTAAATAAATCGTGTTTTATCAAGCTTTAGTTTCAAAACAATCCTGGTTTATTTTAGAAGTCTAAGTTTCTAAGTACCTAATTGTAATTCTTTTGATAGCCTTAGTGTCTGAGAAATTGCGATTCTTATACAAATCATAGTTTTTGAGCAATCGTGTTTATTTTAGTAGCCTTCGTTTCTAAGCAATTGTTATTCTTTTACTAGTCTTAGTTTTAAAGCGATCGTGGTTCTGTTACTAGATAAAAGATAAAAGCAATTGTGGTTCTTTTACCAGACTTAGTTTCAAAGTAAGAGTGGTTCATTTACAAAACTTAGTTTCAAAGCAAGAGTGGTTCATGTACCAGACTTAGTGTTAGTGTTAAAGTTATCGTGGTTCTTTTACTAAACTTAAAAGCAATTGTTTTTCTGTTACTATATTCAGATTAAAAGCAGACATGATACTTTTACTGGCGTTAGATTAAAAAGAAATAGTTGTTCTTTTAGCAGACTTAGTTTCAAAGCAATATGTTATATTACTAGCTACAAATTTAAAGCAATCATTGTTCTTTTACTTTTACTAGACGTAGCTTTGGAAGTCTTACTTGCTTTAGTTCTTCAAAAATTGTGGTTTCTTTGCTGGCCTCAGTTTCCAAGAAATCGGGTTTCTTTTACTAGACTTAATTGTGATTATTTTATTAGTTCTCAGTCCTTCACTAGCCTTAGATTACAAGCAATCGTGCTTGTTTGGCTAAAATGAATTACAAAGTAAATATTAAACAAATATGAGAAAGTAAGAATCTTATGATCCGGTTCACCAGATTATGATTTTCAACACTTTAGTTTTAGTAGGGCATATTGACAAGTTTTTTTTTTTTGAACAAATATTAAAAAGAAAGTTCTTTTGTATCTGTGAGGCCAGATCATAGTTTTCTATACTTTAGTTTTTGTACGGAATATTGATTACTTGTCTTTGGCACGACCCTAATACATAACCAAATTTACATCACAACATAATTTACCTTTATCCTTACACATACAAAACACATACATACATATCAAATATCTAAACAATAGAACATCGTTCATTTGAATTTTGTTTGCTTTACAATTATTGAATTTCTGTAATATACAAGAACTTGAAGGAAACAGAAAAAATACGCTACATAACATTAAAATTATATTGTACTTTAAAATTTTTTCAATAAGTTTTCTTAAAAAATTCTCTTTTAAGAAAATTTACCATTATTTGTTTTGTTGTTTGTCTTTTTTTCTTCTTATGCAAAAAATTTATTTTAATTTTTTTTTGCTGCAGAATTCAATTAGAAGATTTAAATTTTTCAAAATTTTTATTAACAGACAAACTGTACCTGTAACTTTTGTGCTGCTTTAATCTTCTTCACATTTCTTAAGGAAATGAGAGGGCGTCAAAAAGCCTAAAGAATTATAATGAATTCAAAAATATTTTGCTTAAAAATTATAATACTGGTTTTTAGTAGCGTTTTTCTGGAAAAATTCAAAATAAAAATTACCGCTACTATTTCATTTTTTATATAGCCTTAATTTAAAATCCACGGGTATTGAAATTTACATTTGAATACTGGTGATTTGTACTTTAGGGCGTATGTGTTATAAATAATTAGATTCCTCTTGGCTCATGCATGTCCAGTGCGGTGATGGTAATTATTCATTTTAACTTGTAGCTATTAATTTGTATTTTATTTTAGCATAAATATTTTTAAACACTTATATATATAAATAATGTTAATTTCCTATATAACATTGGTTTGTTTGTTTTTTTTTTTGTCATAATGATATTTATAATTATGTATATATATTGTAGGTATTGTATTAGCTGGAAGTTTGAGTTTTTATACCCCCCACCACCATAAGTGCTGAATGACTGTATGTATAAGTTTGTCATTCCGTATGTAACACTGAGAAAAACTCATCTGAGACCCAACAAAGTAGATATATTCTTGGTCGTTATGAAATTCTAAGTCGATTGAGCCATGCCCGTCTGACTGTCTGTCTGTGTAAAACACTCTCACATCCAAAGGACACAACCCAAATCAGCAAAGTTTACAAAAAACCGCTTCTTGCAATATTTGGAAATATATTGCAGATAATACCATGAATAAAAGCAGGAATTGTGAGGAATATAGTAAGAATAGGTTCATGATTTCTCATATGAAAAACTTCACGAAATATTGCTTAATTAAACATAAATCAATCTCAACAAAATTCAGCAAAAATAAGTCTCATGCTAAAATAAATCGCAAAACGAAACTTTTTTTTAGTTCGGTCCATGTTTGACCATAGACCCCATATAAAGTCCAATTCCAAAATTTACTTAAATACGTATAAAACTGGTATAAATAATATTAAACGGTTAATCTTTGACAGAAATAATCCTTATTAGTAAATAAATTGTTGTACTAAATTTTCTGGTGGTCGGCCACATCCGAAAAGTCATTTATCTTTATATATGTACATATATCTTATAAATATCGGCACCGACTCAAAACGTAGCACAGATCATTTACATATATTCAAAAAATATCCTACAAAATTTTGTGAATCTCGGTCTATTGTTAACCGTATCCCCCTAATAAAGTCCTCTTCCGAAAATTACTTCAATACTCATAGTTCTCTTATAAATAAGGGTACCAATCCAAAATTTTACACGGATCATTTACATACATGCCAAAATCAAACTGCTGGATTTTGAAAATATCGGTCTATATTTGACTATATCCCCCATATAAGGTCCACTTCCGAAATTCACTTTAATACTAATATATATCTTCAATATACCGTTATTGTGTTGAAATTCGCCGTGAAAATAACTGTTCCAAAATTTTAGAAGATCGGCCCATAATTTGTCATAGCAGCCATATAAGAACCATTTCCAAAAAACAAATAAACCTACAAAAATATCTATATAAAATAATAATAAAATTTGCATTAAGACTAAATAGGAAACACGGAGTAAGGATATACTAGTCCTATAACCAGTCTGGAGGGTATTAAAGATTCGGCACAGTCAAAGATAGCACTCTAACTGTTTTCTTTCATGCATGTTGGTTTGCATTAAAAAGTACGACATTTGAATTGACGTGTGTGAATGAAATGGCAAGTTAAAGAGAATTGAAAAAAAACTGTTCAGCTAAAACTGAAGAGTGTGAAACAAAACTAAACGACATAGACAATTTATAAGTTCATAAATGTACATGCGTTAATATTTAGGTTCTATATTCATACCTATAAGTAGTGGAAATTGTTTGCCACAAAATGAGATTGCGATTATGAATGATAACTTCAAGTGCCCGACCTTGTTGTCAAGCTAAGCGTTTGGTGACTTGACAGGTGATGGATAATATTTTTTAGGTTATTTATACTGATTAAAATTAGAAATGTAATTCACATGACAACAGATATACAACATTAAAGCAAATATTAATTTATGCAGTTAGTTAAGATCTCATTGTTACAACTTCCGTACACGCGATATAAATCAGTAAATCTCCAAATAATTTACTTAAACCTTTATTAGCGACAATATATCATTGATACCAAAACCTTGAATAATTAAACGCTTATAAATTTGTTAATATCTATTTCATAAATTATTCAAATATCTGACTATCGCAAATATCTTATCGCAATGTTTGAAGTTTCATCTATTAGTGATAAATCAATATTCATTCCTTTAATAGGTTTGGAAAAGAAAATTTTGTATTGCAAACAACAAATGAAAATTGACAACAAATAAGCGCAATTAAACACACAAGCAAATATTTCAAAACAAATAAATGTTTATGCTTAGATAAAATAATATAAAAATACACTGTGCTGCATGACTATAAGTACATAAAAATTTTCTTAATTTTGCAAGTTAAAGAAAAAGTTTAATCTACAAATATTGTTTAACAAAAATCATTATTTTTTATTTTACTTCTTAAAGATTTTTTCAAAAATTATATAGTGTTCATAAGTATAAATACACTGAAATGAAAATAACTTAAAATACAAAAATTCACAAAATAATTAGATTTTAATAATGTGTCAGGCCTGATTTCTTTGAATCAACTCA
Source organism: Bellardia bayeri (assembly GCA_950370525.1). Classification (NCBI taxonomy): domain Eukaryota; kingdom Metazoa; phylum Arthropoda; class Insecta; order Diptera; family Calliphoridae; genus Bellardia; species Bellardia bayeri. The sequence continues at coordinate 77,566,865 of OX493267.1, forward strand.
AAAATTCGATCAGGCATACTCTTCACAAGCATTATTCTTATATCTTTATATATTCCTATAGATCTCCAAACATCTATTAAAGCTTCTTTTAGGTGTTACATGCTTACATATTCACCCCTATCGTGAATAAAAATTCCGCATGAAATTTGTTCTCTTTTCATATTTTTTCTATTCAAATTCAATGTTAAAAAAGGGAACAAATTTCATGTGGAATTTTTTTTCACGATAGGGGTGATTGTCAGTTTTCAGCATAAATTCGACGGCTTAATATTCCCCAAAAGTTTTTAATAGAATTCTGATCTGCCCGCCAGTATATTAAAAATATTAATATTTTTCGAAGACTATCCCTTGGTTGCTTCCGTAGGTCTCTCCAATAGCTGTTGAAACTAGCTGGACTGGGATTTTTTTTCTCAGTTTGTTATGGTTGATTTGAAAACATTTTCCTCACATAAATTAATAATCTGACCAAGACTCATCATTGTGTTGCTGGTACAGTTAATTCTGCTAGTGTCCCGTTCAGAAGAGCTTTTTTGTCGCGCCACCATTTTTATTTTTTAGCATACAATCCGGATTATGCGCAAAATTTGTTACTACAACCATTATTTTTTTCAATTGCTCGAAAACTTAAGCTACTATATAAATTGAAATTTGACTTTCTTTTCAAAATCACTAAGTTACGAACCACGCGGCATTTTATAGCAAATGAATGGAAATTGCATAATTTGTTTATAAAAAAATGTAATTATAGTTATGAAACACTAACAAAATATTGACGCACAATTTCTCTCTTAAATTAGTAAAGTGGTCTAATACTCTTCAAAAATTTTACACGCTTTAAAGAACTATTTGCAATTTTGCAACAAATAGGAAACATCAAGTGTAATTATAATTATATTTAATAAATTCACTAATAATTATTAGTAAATAATTAATATTAACAAGGAGGTAAACAAGTTGGCCGCTAGATATTCTACTACCACACCAGCTGTATATGTATATGAAATGTTATTTATATTTTGAGTGTCATAGTCCCTGAACTTGTTCTCTCGTTTTTAATTTTTATTTGAATTCATTTTGGTTGTCCCAGTGTTAAACAAAAGTCCTTTAAATCTTTAATGCTGTATTGAGAAAAACAAACAAAAATCAATAAAACAAAGATCTAGTATCAAGTTCATAAATAAGTAGTTTTTTTTTTATATGTATATAGATGAGTATAATACACTTATGCCGGAATATAGTTGCTACTCTTGTGTATTAGGCTGGCCTTAATATTGTAGTTTTTAATTTTTTTTAAATTACGGACAGAGGTTTTGAATGGGTTTCTTCAAATTTGTTTTGTTAGTTAAGCAAAAAGTTTTTCATCAAATACAAAATATTTTGAAAATAACAGCTTTTCTAGGTCTAAAAATAAACGATTTTTTTTATAAAAAAAGAATATATAGACAATTAATATGCCTATACATTAATTAATTAATTGTGTTACTTTCTTTGGAAAGGGGATAGGTAAGAGAGGAATAGGTGGCAAAAGACGAGAAAAGCTTGTCATATGACGACACTGCGTTATCCTTATTGTAGCGCCTCTGGTGTTGAGTAGGCGCATTGATCAAATCTTAATTTATAGCCATTATTTATTTTACTTCGGTGGCATTTCATTGCTAAACCACCGAAGAAGGGCGCTGTGATAAATATTAGTTATGATAGGATAGACTACTAATAATTATCAGAAACTGATGATGTTTGAAAGGCAGGCCACGAATACTAACTCATGCTTAATGATCAAACAGCACCCTCATCCTCGGCTTTTGAATTTTGTTTTTGGTTAAAAGACTGCCTTAACTCTTTTGTTTTATTAAAGATAAACTTTTTTTTTTAAACATAACCAATGTATATGCTTCTGGAAAGTATCTTTACACATATTATTACAATGCACAAAATGCCCAATTTTTCAAATATGCTGTTTCGAATTTAAACTATTTCTTTACCAAAATTTCAATTTAGTCTATATGCTCTATTATTATTAAGCTGGGAGGGATTACCCAAAAATTTACCCTCAAAGTATTTCAACATGCCCTATACAAACGTAAACTTTATGAGCGAAATTTAAAAAATTACAATATTGGAATTTCGGAATTGTACAACTTAAGGTACGGTCACATTTGGCAACTAGTTACTCAAAAACTCATAACCAGTTGTTTTAGCACAAATTTGTTTAACGTTGTTTACTCTTACAAGAGTTTTGCAACATCAAACAGCATCAAATAAATTAAAACTAAATATTTGTTGTGCTCTGGCCTAAATAAGATTTTTTTTTTAAATAAATAAATGAGTTCAAATATATGTTATTTAGTGGTTAAGTCTTTTTTTTTTTTTGGCAAAGTGTGACCATACCTTTACAGTTATTTTCACAAAGTCTAGTTTTTTTTTCATCTAAAGTTATGCTGACATTTAAAATATATTTTTGTAGAAAAAAATATTTTAACAGCTAAAAAATAATTTGACTTGGTGAAAATTGAGGTTTTTATTTAGAATGATAAATTGTCATAGACAATTTCATTACATTATTAGGATAGAATCTCAAAGAAACACTATTTTTATAAAAAATTTTGATAAATTTGCAAATATCAGCAACAATTTGATACTAAACATTGAACAAGACTAATTTGGAAGAAAATGTTGCATATAAGTATGAAAGGAAGAGTGTTTTTATGGGTTAAATAGAGTAAAAGTGATAACTGTTTGGCCTTATTAGGAGTGTATTTTGGACTTTATCGAATTCATTGAAAATTAACATACAAACTAAAACTTACGTTAAGTCATTAGGTATTGATAGATTTAAGAGATTTTAGACTACTAAATGTAAAGAGCTTTCAAACAGGGGCATATTCGAATAAAATGTAAAATATTGACATTTTACTTATTGACATTTCCGTCAACAATGAATTCAATTTCGCTCGAAAATTCACTGTGCAAATAATGGGTCTGTAAATGCTACTTGATGATGAGATTGATATTAAGAATTTGTTTGATTATATTGCCGCATTTAGGTTTGTGAAAATCTAGGATCAAGTTTTCATAGGCAGATTGTGTCACTATGTTGTTACGGTGAATGGATTTTGCTATTGAGTGATGTTCAGAACTAAATTTTGAGCTATTATTAATGATATTGCAGTGCCACACAGCCACACAATGTATATACAGCCAATATAATCGGTTACAGTCTTAAAACTCGAAATTCGTGTCGTGATTAACGAACTAATTTTGCCACAATGTCAATCAAATTTTTGCAAAAGAATCAAAATCTACTTGCGCTGTAAGTTTTCATTTATAATTGTTAAACCTTGCCCCTTGCAATACTATTAATATTTGATTGAATTCCATATAAATTCTTTGTTTTACATACTGTACTTTCGACGACTATTAGACACATCATTCTATTAGAGTGTTTGTGTATTTGTTAACTAGACATGATCCGAGAGTAGACATTTAAGTTGACGACTTTTGAAAGATCTTGTTGATACAAATATGAAGATTGCATAATGCAAACATTGTCAAGTTGGCATTAAGTTTAAATGTATATTTTGCAATACTGGAAACTTGAGTTGATGCAACAGTGACATAAAAACGTGCCCTAAGGGAAGTGGAGCTTTTCGATCTAACAGAGCCTGTAGAGATGATTACAGTATATCCTGGACAGTAAACATATTAACAACTATTTTTGATGGTTTGTTTTAACCAAATCGAAACTACAAAGAAAATATGCAATCTCTTATTATTTGATATTGCTCAAATTTTCCACATATGATTTTTAGAACAAGGAGAACAATTTTATACCCTCCAAATATTGAAAATCGATAAGGTCCAATTCGTTAGGGCCGCCCTAATGCATATAAGTGGATATTGTATTCGTGTATTTAGGAACAAAAACTACAATTTGTCTGTAACTATAATCCGTTGTACACAACAACATGATCTCAGACAAATGGGGAAAAATTTCTCTTTTTATATGTATATTGTGTTGTGTGTTTTGTGAACAGCAGCAAAACAAAACCAAACCACTCATACAAACCTTTAGCACATGCACGCCTATTTAAACTTGGCCATCAGTTACATGCCACAAACAACCACAGTCACATACACTCGAACTCAAATAAATGCACATGTTTTAGCATCTTAGTCATTTGGTCATAGATAGTGTTGTATAGACACACAGGCACACAACACCAAACACAGCCATCCATACACATAGATGGGCATTTTGCCAATTTCGATAATGCTACACAACAACAAAACTCATACCAAAAATAAACAGCAACCACTTTTACTATTTATTTTTAGTGTTCCATAGGAAACAATTTAAAAAAATTCACACATACCAGCTTATTAAGATGGCCCCCAAAAATCTATACTGAACTAAAATTTGAGTAAAAAATAATTTAAGAAAATTGTTTAAACAAAGCTCCAAATAATCATTTTGTATGTATTACTAAAGGTACGCTCACACTTGGCAAATATTTGCCGAAAAAGATGTAACCACTAAATAACTTAACGAGTTCAGACGTTTATTTATTAAAAAAAAAACTTTTCTTATTTAGGCCAAAGCACAACAAATATTTAGTTTTAATTTATTTGAATCTGTTTGATCTTGCAAAACTCTTGTAAGAGTAAACAACGTCAAACAAATTTGTGCTAAAACAAGCACTTTTTTGAGTAAATATTTTCGAAATGTGACCGTACCTCAACTCAAATAGTTCTATATTTTAAGGCAAAACATTATTAACTTTTTTGTATTGCGACATTCAGCGCCTTCCTACTGGCCAGCACAAATTAAAATAAATAAAATTAAATGTGTATGAGTTGATTCTATCTGCACGTGCATATGTACATGGCTATCGCTATGTGTTTGTTTAAGTTTCATGTTCTTGGCATTGGAAATTTTATTCAAAGGATTTCTAGATATTTCACAGATATTTTTGTCTAGCACTTGCAATTTTTGTTTCCTTCTAATTGTCTCTGTTTGCAATTAAATATACTTTTGAAATTTAATTACTTTTAGTGTTTGTTTAGGCCTCGGCATTTGTTATTGTTTTCCGGAGGATACAGAACTAGTGAACTACTGCTACTAAAAATATTCAAAGGATATGTTTTTTTCTCTGTCATGGTCAGATTTTCAGTTACTTTGTTTATAGACTTTTGGTCATGTATACAATTTCTTAGGAATACTTTAGTATTTAAATGATGTTGCTCTAAATTAGAAATAAAGAAAAAGTGATTTAAAGTAGACTGCAGAACTAACTGAATATTTTAAAAGTATAAAGCCGGCCACTTACGTACAGTTTCAACTGTTCAGTTATAACTGACAAACTTAATTGTGAACTGAGATGTACACACACGTGCACTTCAATACTTCAGTTTTTAATATGGATTCGAACGAGCAGGACGGTTTGGCCGCTCTCGTTGTACTTCTTTGATGCCTCAAGTTTATTTTTTCTTGATGAAAGCGGATCTTAAGCTGTTTATTTTTGACAAAACTGATTTCTTTTCCGCGTCAGATTCTACTTCTTGTAACTTCGTTGCCAGCTTTTTTTGGGCAGCATCTTTTTTTGCGCGATCAAGGTATTCACTAGATTTAACCTGCCATAGGCAAGGTTCATACTTATATATTGCAATAAAATGAATTATCACTTGGTTCTGTTTACATGACATGATACACACTCTCGCTCGGCACAAATTCAACTGAGAACGGTACAGATGAACCCCCACACACGTTCACTTCAGTTGAAACTGTCAGTTAAAAATATAAACATTTTTAATTTATCAGTTAACTCAACAGTTGAGTATGGTAAGATTACATGTCATATCTAAGTTCCCCTTGCGAACTCTAAAATGTAAAATGGATCCATGAATGGATTTTGGCTTATACAGAAAATTTGAAATTATATTTTGTCATTTATTTTCTTATTTTCTGTTTAATATTTAGAAAAATAATTTATAAATCAGAACTAAAATCAAGATGCAAAAAATAAAAACGAAACGAAAACAATCCGCATGCGCTCAATTTTGCAACATACAAATTATTTTTCTACTTTTATTTCATAAAACACTTTTTACACATATTGGCATACTCTCCACTAAGCTTTCAATTATTGCATTTAGAATACTCTCTCATTCGCACTGAACCCGCTGCTAAAGCGCGTCCAAATGGGTTGGAGACAATCTGTATTGTTCAAACATTCTATTTTTGATTGGTCACAAATTCTTAAATGGATTAGGTTCGGGATTATCGGCTATTACTCTCATAGAATGGCTACTTTTTGTCATTGCTAGAATATTGTACTCAATTGCTCTTGGCAGTTTCTGCATATAGTCAATCAAGTCCCTAAAAACCTTTGCCATAACCTTACAAGCCGATTGAATTTCTCTTGCCTTCTTTGGTGCGCTTCCTCCAGCTTCAGGCCCTTGCATGGATTGTTTTGTTGTCTCTGGAGTATAGTTGTAGATCTATGTCTCATCAATAGTTATGAGACGCTTAAAATCCATTTTATTTTTCTTAAAACAATCCAAATAAGCTTGAGAAATTTTCAAGCGATTTTGGTTGACTGTTAACAAATGCGGCAGCCATCTTGCAGAAAGCTTTTTCATCTGTAGGTCTTCATGCAATATTAAATGCACTTTTATCATGTAATATCATATCATGCACTTTGGCTACAATTTCTGTTGTTGTTGGTGTTTTTGGACGTCCACTACGTAGTTCATCCTCAACGATTGTACGACCACGTTTAAATTCAGCAACCGAATTTTTTACTGTTGAATATGATGGAGCACTTTCACCTAAAACATTCACCATATCATTTTGAATTTCTTGTCCCGATAAACCTTTTATATTTAAATATTTATTGACACCACGAATTTCTAATTTTTCCATTGTAAAAAAAAATCGCGGATGTGTTTTTTTTTTGAGCACCTGTTTCTATATGAAGGAGCTGTCAGATCGAAAAGAAATTTAACATGTGTTCATAGCAGAGATAAAAGTTTCCAAAACACTTAACTTTTTTCTGTTTATACCGCGCTTTCTGTTCTAGGCTAAGAAGTTTCCGAACCACCCTCGTATATAAGCATTAATTTTTTTACCCATTTCAATTTTAATTTCTTACATATCCGTACACACTCAGGAAGTGATTATGAGCCGATCGGTATACATAGTTTCATGTTGTTGGATTAATATTTTATGAGCTTTTCAAACATCAATATACCCTATCTACTATGGTGTTGTAGGGTATAAAAATATTTGAAAATATAATTTGTATATAGTTACTATGTATGTACATATTTAAATATTAGCTCTGAAGTATTTTATACTTATATTTAACAACAACAATTATTAAACTTTTCTTTTATTTACACACAAGTATAACCATTTTAGAAACTTTTCTCACCACATCAAGAGGGAAATAATTTTTTTTTAATAAAAAACTAATTTGTTCTTTTTTTATTAAACTTCTTTTGTTCTTGGAATATTTATTCTTATGTCCAGTTTATTTTAAAAACATGCAAGTGGATTATTTTAAATGCTAAAGGGGGGAATTTCATACTAAAATTAAAAATAGTTCGACAGTAATAAGAGTTAAAATGAATTTAGTTTTAAATATTTTATTATTAATTTCCTTAAATTGTGTAAATCAAAAAAAAAAAAAAAAAAAAATATTTTTGATTTAAAATTGTAATTTTATTATTTTTGTTTTAAAGAAACATATTCTTGCTGATTGTAAAATACCCCTTATAAGGTACTTTGCTTGTTGTGAAACTACATGAATAATTGAAAACATATTTCGTATTGTTTGCTCGATGAATAGTGTCTAATTAAAAATCTAAAAGCAATCATAAACAATGTGCAGGAAAAAAATATAAAATATAGCAGTTGCAGCAGCTTCATTATTTTATGTTTTAAAAGAAATTTAAATTATAGAATTCAATTATTTATTATATGTATAATAGTTTTGCAGTTTAGTATTTAATATTTTAACTTAAATATTGATTATATCAGTGACTGAAACATAGAAATTCTAGTTTCTTGTGAATTGATTAAAGACGGATCTGATGGCATATAATACGAGTTCATGTGGGACAGATTTAAATTAATAATTCGCAAAGTTTTGAGAACTTCTAGAACGATAATTTAGATTTTAATTAGTGTCGTGAACTTTAAGAACTGTTAATTCATAGCTAAATTTTGCCTAAATTAAATGGTGATTTAAGGATTATTCTGAAAATAAATCTGACTTTTCTAGACGGGTGCTCCGTTCGAGATAAAATTTAACGAGGGTATAGCCAAGCAGAACTTGGTGTTAAATTTTGAAAATGGGCCCCATAAACCTGCCAAGTGCCCTGCTGTGAGATCTCAAGATGGGTCTGAAAAATTGACAAGTAATTTGTTTAAATGAGTCTAATTATATTTTGTTATTTATTAGTTCATAATGAAATATTTCCTAAATTAAATGGTGGCTTTTATTTATTTATTTAGATCAACAGTTTTTACATCCTTATTGACTAAATATAAATGTCAAAAACATTAATATATATAAATAATTAGTTCAACAATTTAGGTATAAAGTAAGATTTCTCTTCAGTACGTCATTACTCTCACATATGTCCATAAGGTGATAGTATTTATTAAAGTTAACACATGCACGACGAAAAGAATCATTATTAGCATATACAGAACGGTAGTATTTTTTTGCTAAGAGTTCAAAATTGCGGTTGGTCTAACAGGAACATTGAAGTTTAGTTGACTGAGCAGGAACTCCGAATCAACTTCACCACGAATTATGTCCAGAACAAATAAAGCGCTCAGCATCAATCGTCGACTATTTAGAGTTGGCAATTTTATCAAAGCAAGTCTACTTTGTTACGGTGGCAAGACATAAGAATTCCGACCAAGACCTGGGAGACAGAAAATTAAAAATTGTTTTTTGTACCAATTTAATACTATTGATATGAATTGAATAATAAGGATCCTAAACAATTAATCCATACTCAAGAATTGGTCGAACAAGAGAAATATATAAAAGTTTTGTAATATAAAGATTTAAAAATTCCTTAGACCAGCGCTTCATGAAACCAAGTACCCCATATGCTTTATTTACCATTCTAGAGATGTGATCGCAAAAAACTAGTCTATGATCCAACAGTGTGCCAAGATCCCATATGGTAATAAGAAGTCTCAATCGGACTGTGTCTAAAAAATGACATGTGTCTGCATTTCTTAATATTGAACTCCAATAAATTAAATCTGCACCATTGAGAAAAATCGCAAAAGTCGGCACTTAGTAAACTATGTCCATTTGTATCACTAAAAGAGTTAAAAAGTTTAACATCATCGGCATACATCAGTACTTTAGAATCAAAATAACAGTAGGAAGGAAGGAGTCTTAAATAATTTGATTAACTTATGTTGACATACCTTATTTTTAATGCAAACTTAAAAGTTATTAAAAACTTTTCTGGCCATTAGAATTTTGAAGCGTAGCTTACAAATTTCTTTGCGATTTAGCATGAATTTTTAAAAAAGTTTAAAAACAACAAATCAAACTGAACGATATTATTTAATGTTGCTTCAAATATAAATTACATAAATCGAATTCAGTAGTAGTAGAGGAAGTAGAAACCATGAAGCAAATCATAAAAATGTTTATTATTATTACAGTGCAGTATTTACATTGCCATGTATTTTGTATTCTGTTGAGAACAGAACTAAAGAAATTCAAATAAAAATTTGCTATTTAATTTTTATAAGAAATATAAAAGATAAAAAATATACTGAAATAAATTCTTATTTAATATTGCTTTTATAGGCAAACATAAAAAGGAGATCAACTTTATACAAATATGTATTTGCAAAATGTTTTTTTCTTCTTTGGAATGTTACAAAGAATTCAACACTTACTTACATTTTTTATATTAAATATGTAAGTATATAAAACGTATACATATGTACATATCTGTAACTGGCATATAAATATATAAAATATAGTTTTGTGATTTTGATTGTTTGTCATTTAAAACATCGAAATATTGGCCATAAAGTCACAAAACTAAGTATAGCTTGATTTATTTAGAGCTGTTAAATTTAATTTCAACAAATAAGAGTGTTATATTTGGATGTACCGAATCTTATATACCCACCAACAATGCAATATACAATCGATTATTACCAGGGCAATCGGAAAAGGCCTAAATCCCATGGTCTAGTGCTGTCTACTTAGCTACTACTGCTGTTGTAGCAATAACAGCTGATTTATCCGATTTGTTTATTCTTCTATTTTCTATTACTAGAAAATAATATTGTTAAATTTTATCTTGCCTAATTCATGTATATAGTTAAAAAATGTTAAGCTATTTAGCTACTACACCTAATTCTATTTTTACACGGTTTTTTTTTTACACGGTTTTGATATAACACGGTTTAAAAATAAACAAATTGTACATTTTTTTTACACAATTTTATTCCATTTAGCACGAGTCAAAATCTTTTGGGCTTAAATTTTTTAGTTAAATTAAATTTTGCGAAATATGTTTATATCACAAATTTAAAGGAATTCCCTTTTTGTGGATACAAGCAAATTTACTGGTCAGAGCAATTGTAAATAGCATAATTTAGGGGAATTCCCTTTAAGTGCATACAGTGAAATGAACTTGTCATACATATGTACATTTTTTTAAATTACTTTTAATCTTAGAGAGCATATCTTTTTTTCTTTAATAACTATGCTTCTGTACAAACACATTGTAGGTACATCTGTATATGTGATTTAATATTATAAACCTGACTATTGGTTCTTAAAAATCCTTATTTTCACTTATTTCAATAGGTTTTAGAGATAAGGAACCAATCATCCACCTATTTTGCATACGATCAATGTCTTTTTTTTACACGAAATTTTCCGGAACCAATTACCGTGTAAAAACAGAGTTAGGTGTATTTACCTTAGCTATTTGCAATAAAATTTCTAGTTTTCTTGGCATATAAATAAAATATCCGGACGGAAGGATATTTTGTTTTAATGCTCAGTTCCAAATATTTGTAATGAACAGAGATTATTTGGGAAATATTTCATCACCCTGCGGGAATGAGTAAAAAAAAAATCGACTTTTTCGATTTTTTAAAAACGACGGCACAACTTTTTAAATTTGTTAAAAAAAAAGTCGATTGTTCAAACAATATACTTATGTACATAAAGCAGATGATTCATTTCATTATCGAACTTAGAATGAAGTTTCTCCCAAACATTCTTTGTTCCACCGAAATGTTTGATGTTGAAAATGGATAAAATCGAATTATAGACCAAAGTTTCTGACAAAATCGACTTTTTGAGATATTTTTGCTATTTTCTATCAAATATAACCCTAACCGTACTGACAACTTTTTTGCGCTAATTTTTCCCTTGCGGTTTAAATATCTATACAATGCCTTGCACTATAATTCGGGGGATTCCAAAATTCTTATTTTAATGTAAAATACACATTTTTTGTATGTGTACGTTTGTAGTTTTTTTGCATTCTCAAACTCAAAGGCGGCAGATATAATAGCTTTAAAAGTGAAGCCTCGTAAGTTTTGTTTGATTTCATTGGAAGAGTTAGATGCATATATTTATTGGTCATGGGTTTGAATGGTGCCAGCGATGATCATTTTCCAGTTCTTTGCGGGAATTACGTTAATTCAATATATGAAGTGTCATTAAGTTGTGACAGATTTCATCAAATAATTCGTGTAATACGTTTTTAGAATGCATTCACATGAGCAGCGCACAAATCAATTGATAAGCCACCCCAAAAAACCAGGAAAGCTAAAAATTATGAAAATCTTTAGAAAATAATAATCTGAGAGAACATGTGGAACCTCAACTTTGAATCTTTTATTGTTTAAGAGATACTTTCCTTTAAAGTTTGCTCGGGTACTGTGGTACCCATGTCAGGAGTGTTAGCAGTACTTTATTTGTTTTATTATTTTTATTATAGAAGAACGAGTGCAATTGAAAATTATAAGAATAGTTTAAAGCCCCCATAGAAATGTCTTTCCAGAATTTAGCTCTATGGTACATAAATGCCTAGAAAAAAGAGGTATCCATACAAAATTCAGCAAAAACAAGTTTCATGCTAAAAAAAATCTCAAAACAATTTTTTGTTTGATGATGATGTTTGATGATAATTCCACTTCCAAAAATCACTTAATTGTGCATAAATCTCTTATAAACATCACTATCAAGTTAAAATTGGCCACAAATAACCCACATATATGTATATGAATAGTCACACCGAATTTGATTGTGATCGGCTTATAATAGGTCATAGTTCCCATATGAAAACTCAATAACCTGCTTAAATATCACATAGATATCGATATCGATTTAAAATTTCACAAAGTTCAATTATTTGTATGCAAGAACTGTAGTCTTTGGTTTTGTAAAGGTCAATCCATAATTGAAACAAACAAATTAATGCAAACATTTTCATTTGCAGAAAGATAATATTATCGTTTTTAAGGGCATATTTATTTTTTATATTTTCCTACCAAAAACTCTATACATCCATCCTCGTACATATTTCCACTCTTGTGTAAATAATAATTTAATTTGATCTTTAGCCCACCTTAATGTCTGTAGAAAATTGTTTAATTAAATGCCCAAGTAATAGGCAGGTGTTTCATGTCATGGCTGTATTTGATGACAACTTAATTGTTTTGTTTTTGTTAATTGTTTTTTTTATTTGTGAATTTATAACTAAAGTAAGTGTGTACTTGAAAAATTGAAACACACTTAAGGTACGGTCACACTTGACAAATGTTTGCGAAAAAGACGTAACCACTTAATAAAATATATTTTAAATCGTTTATTTATTTAAAAAAAAAACTTCGTTTATTTAGGAAAGAGACAACAAATAAGTAGTTTTAATTTATTTAATTCTATTTCATATTGCAAAGCTCTTGTAAGAGTAAGTGACAATACCTTAACTGTCGTATTTATAAAAAAATTAAAGTAGACTTCAAAATTTTCATACAAAATTTTCTTAAAGTACATTTGAACTCTACTTTATTTTTTTATAAATATGTCAGTGGGTTTTTAAAAATGTCTAAAATAAAGACTTTTTACAACATATTTTGTTAGAGTTTAAAAATTTTAAAATTTTGTTTCCTTAAAAACAACACATCACGACACATCAGGCTGAAAGAGACCTGAGTTGAACCAAACGTATTAAGAAATCATTAATATAAATGGAAATATTTTTATATCCCCGTAAAAAAATGCATTATGGCGTTTTCTTTTCTGGCAAAAATGTTACACTTTTTTCCTTTTTTATATGGGAAATGGGTAAAAAGTGTAACATATATGTAACATTTTTGCCAGAAAAGAAAACGCCATTAGTTTTAGTACAGCTATTACTCGTTCCTATTTGGCATTGAGATTTTTGGTCACTTCTAGAACTGCTACTAAAAAGTGTTGTGGAGCTGGCACACGATAATTGAAACTAGTTCTTTAATCAATGATTTTGGTTTAAAATTTTCAACCTTGGAACTAGTTCAAAAACATTTCTAGAACTAGTTCTTTCTTTAGTAATTTTTGTTTTCAAGTTAGGAACGATTTATAGAATACTTATTCATTGTCAATTGCATAAGATGCTAAATGTACTTAAAAGAGATTTCCATTGGAAAGGTTTTGGAAAAAAGTCGTTTTCCAAATATTGCGGCAGGATGCAATATGGCGTTATTTTCAAATTTTTCAGTACACTTGTATTTCTTAAAGATATATTGGCTGTACAACTTACAAATGGCCAGCTAAAGGTGTTTAAAGGCCTAGAATTGCAGGCATTACTTTATCAAGATTGTTGTTAAACTCAACAAATGGCATGCAAAATCATTTGAAGCTACTCAATCAAAAGCAGCAGGACTCATCCAATGGCAAAGAATTAGTTTTAATTCTTGATACCTTGAAATAATTTTTCATTTCGGAAATACTGCTTGAACGTTATATCCTCAATTATTACTTGCAATGAAAAATAGATCCATTACGATAATCTGAAGCATAAGAGATCGTATGTGAAATCCGGTCAAACAGACAAATCGTTAACAAAGTCAAATATTGAAATATCCGCTAAGATAATACTCTGTGTTTGATGAGACCAAAAAGGTTCTATCTATAATGATCTGCTGAAATCAGCGATTCGATTGAAGCGAAAATTAGCCGAATAACGCTCAGAATGAATAGACATGAAAGCGTAATTTTCCATCATACCGTACGCTCGGCCACATTGTTGCAATACTTATTAAACACTATTTAGAAAAAAATGGTTGGCAAGTTTTGTCGCATTTGACAACCATTTGGTTTGATCAATATATCTGTGATAAGCTTCACTTCAAAACAGGGTATATGAAATTAACTTGATTAGTTCTTGGTCTCAAAAGATGAGCAACTCTTTTGGCGCAGAATTCTTATGTTGCCAAAAAGATGTAAAAACGTCATAGCTGACAAATGGCCAATACTTTGTATAAATTTATATTGTGCAAATGTCATCAATACATGTATTTGGAATTAATTATTTATCTGTTTTGTTTTTAACCGAAAAAAAAATTAATTAATTTATCAATGATTTTAATAAAATTTATATTTGTGCAAAAAAGTCAATGTTTTTAAAGAAGTTCTGGAACTAGTCTACAAGAAATGTATAACTGCGACATCACTTGTTCTAAGTAACCTTAAGGAATCCGAAGTTCTGCAAATTTTTGCTGGAATATTCAAATATCATGTCTTCTGTAAAAGACAGAGAGAGAGAGAGAGAGGAAGTATTCGCTAAAACAAATTTGTAGAAGGTGGGGTGCAATTGCAATTGACATGATTTTTAAATGATTGGATTTCCTATTTGGAAATTATATCTTCTGTTGTTTAGTGTTTGATTCTGATTAATAATATTATACCTTATCAAATAAGGAGCAAAACAATATCAACTATAGAAAAAACAAATTTTTAAAGATTTTTTGTCTCCCTTGAAAAAATTGTTAAAAAATTGAACATAGCTAAATATTTTGCACATCTATCGTATATATGCAAGTAATGTAAATAATGGCTTAGAAAATTTCTAGTCGATTAAACGCCACCCAATATTATGAATTTCTTATCAAGGTATGTAATCATTAAACTTTTATTCAGCCAATTTTTCAAAAATATGTACTTGTAATTCTACACAACTTGGAGGGTACTAAAATATAATACAAATATATTTGTGTATGAGTCTAGGTATGTATCTTTATTTGTTTATGTCTACTAGTGCTTATTTACCAGATCCATTAGCACCATTAGCATAATAAATGAATTTTCTTTACAATTAAGAGACATTCATACGTACGTATACATTAGGATCACACTTATTTTGCACTTTTTCAATTGTATGTTCTCCCAAGACCAGAAATTCTTGTCTATTATTTACATATCAAATGCTGAAATTTGGAAACAAATTGATGTTTTTATATTAAGTTTTATTCGAAGATTAAGGACTAGATATTGTTAAACAAAATTCGAATTAAAAATAGTTTTTATACTTTGTTTACTCATTGATGTTTAAATATAAAGTATAAACATTTTCTGACCCATTATAATTTGATACCCAAATAAATTTGCTAAATAGGGTCTACCCTAATACACATGTATGAATACTTTATCTATCCATTCGTATGGAACGCACATGGAAAAATTTAAAGAGACATTGCTGAGGAAAAGCTAGAGTGATGAAGTGGAATGCTAAGTAAATGTAGATACATAAATGTAGATATTATGGATGAATAAATATTTGGTATTTTGCAAAACGGAAAAAAAATTTAATGTTTGAAGAATATAAATACAAAATTGTGATTGAATATGGAATTAAATAAATTTATTAATATAAATTAAAATGCTCTAAAGGATCCACATTATTTATGCTACAAATCAAGTTTATCTCTGGCTTAATGCCATCGAAGCTAAAATGGCATTTGTTAATAACAATATTGTAGAACTTAGTATGAACAGCTTGGTTTATACTTCTAATACAGCTGAAAGCACTGACAATATTTGACAGAATTTCTAATTGAAAACAACATCTTTGTGCTATATGTTGTTGCAATTGCCTCGAAAAATCGAATACCGAAAATTTCTAGAAAATAATTAAACACTTCAATATATTGTGCTCAAAGCGTCTTGGTTTATTACTTTATAAAGTAATAATTTTTGCCCTCACTTTTGACATATTTATTAAATTTTTCTCTGTAATTTGGTGGCAAACTGATATCTGTTACTGAAAGATTCTTTTACGAGTAAATAACCAAATTTGTAACTTTTATCAAATATAAATTATTTTTAAAGAAAGTGTCTGCTTTACTAAATAAGAAAATAACGAAATAAATTTAATTCAAAAGTATAATTATCAGAATTTTATTTTCTTACTATTCACATAAATTCTGTGAGCATTTAACATATTAACAAGTTAGAGTACAATATTCGGCTGTGCCGAATCTTAAATACCCTCCACTTAAATATAATGAGAAGCACAAAAATTGCACTGGTTATAGGAATAGAATATCCTTATTCAATGTTTGTTAATGCTAATATTTATTAGACATTATTGAGAGATAACTTGATATTCGGAAGTGGTACGTATATTTGAGTAATTATAAAACATGGGCCGATCTTCTTAAATTTCGTAATAGTGAATTTTATACCTATGTATGAGGATATCCCATATGTTGAATTTCAATATAATAATAGTAAATTTAAGATACATAGTAGTATTAACATGAATTTCGGTAATAGACCTTATATAGGGAATGTAGTCAAATATGGACCGCTATATTTAAAATCCAGCATTTTGATTTTGGCTTATATGTAAATGCTTCGTGTAAAATTTTGGATCGATATCGTTATTTTTTACGAGATTTATGCTTTATGAAGTGATATTCGGAAGAATGCTTCATATAGTGAATATGGCCAAATATGGACAGAAATTTATAAATTTCTGTAGTATGATTTTTGTGTACATGGAAATGATCTGTGTAAAATTTCGAGTCGATACCGTTATTTATAAGATATATATAAATATAAATAACATTTTCGGATGTCGTAATTATATGGGAGCTCTGACCAATTATAGACCGATCATCATAATATTTAATACAACAATTTATATATCTATAATAATTATTTGTGTCGAATTTTATCCTGGCAACTATATTTGTACCAGATTTATACGTATTTGAGTGAATTTTGGATGTGAAGTTTATATGGGGTCTTTGGTCAAACATGGACCGAACAAAACTTTTGCGATTTCTCTTTACATGACACTTTTTTTTCATTAAGTCATAATCCGATTCTTACTATGAAATGAAATGAAGGCGTTAAATTTGACAACGCAAGTGATAAAAAATTCAACGTTGCGTTTTACAAAATACACAATTTCAAGTAGTTGTATTACAACAACGTAAGAATCAGCTGTCAGAAAATTGTGGCGATGCGTTTTACAAAATTAGGACCTTACTGTTACAATACTGTTGAAAAATGTTAATAAGACAGAAATTTGTAAAGAGTTCTTTATTTAATATCACTACCGTTTTGTTTTATTGTTGCCGCTAGTTTAAGTGTTTGTTTTTGTATTAAATATCAAATTTATATTACTTGTATAAATTATTGATTAATCCCTGTCTTTACTGTAACTTTTCACTGAACTTTAGATAAAAATATTGATAGTTATGCCTAAAATTATACAACTAATATTGTTATTTCTGCTGATGTTATGTTTTTTTTTTTATCTAACTGTGTATAGAAATCATCTAACAAAATACTTAAATGGATAGTTGTACATTTACCTTTGTTTATACTTTTTTGCAGAATTTAATTGAACATATGTTCAAAAATGTGAGTATGTTGTTGCACGTTTGTTTAAGCTCCTAGATGTAGGCAAACAAATGCCAACTAATGTTATTTACTAAAGACAATGATTAATAACGTAGTCATTTTTGTGGTTTATGAATTCGTATGTTGCTGCTGAGCTTGAAATTTGTTTTCGGTTTTAAATGTCAATGTTAGAATGCTACGCATGCAGGATAATGGATAAATGGATTTAAAATTGAAATTAATTTATTTTTGTCAATGTTGTTTGTTTGCTAAGGATTAATCGGATACATTGTCTTTAAGCTGTCAATAAACCGAGTGAAAGAAAGTGAGAGCTAAAAGGTTGTGTTTGAAACGATAACAAGGGTTATTTTGTTCTATTTTGAATGATAGCTGTTCTGGATACATATAATAGTTAATTTCATATAATCCTGTCTACTGCATTATTGTGGTTGTATATGGGTGATAGTTTTGCGGTTGCTAAAATAATTCATGTCCATTCCATTGTTCTTAAAGTGTCAATGTATGTAAATAGACAAAGATTAGAATGGCATGTGCGATACTAAATTTATATATCTGAAACATATGTATATACATGTATAGGGTGATTCAAGTGGAGATACTTTTTTCAATAGCCTTTTTTTTGACAGATCGCGTGTGAGTCGTGTCATGCTGTCATGTTATTTTTGTTTAGTATTGTTTGGCATTTTTATAACTTTATAACGAAAATTCACGTTCTGTGAGGAATCGGTTTACTGTGCGTCCTAGTCGCAACATCATCACCCATTTGGAGACCCAGCATTCATTATTGGATAATATTCGACCGAATATACCACGTCAAGCACGCTGTGAAGAAAAGATAGCGGCCGTCCATATTTCTTCAAAAGTGATGCCGGTGTGAACGTTACCGTCAATGGCGACCTTTATCGTGTCATGATAACAGACTATTTGCTGCTTGAAATTGAAGCTCGTGATCTCGGCGAGATTTGGTTTTACTTCCCACACATCGCATCAATCAATGGATTTATTGAGAGAACACTTCGGTGAGCACATAATTTCACGTTTTAGGCCGGTCGATTGGCCACCAAGATCGTGTGATATGACACTGTTAGACTGTTGCTAGAGAACCTTGAAATGGATCATGCTTTATTAAATAAATATGCCAAAAGCTTTAAACCAAAGCCTACTTTAATTTAAGACAGTTAAGAAAACAAATGTTGAAGTTTATTTTATTTAAAGTCCTATATGGCCGCTTTTTAGTATCAGAATACTTTAAAACTCAATAAATTAAAGCCATATAATCTTTAAATATTTATTTTAAAGCCATAACGAGACAGAAGTACAAAGAATTATGTCTAACTAAAATTAATTTGTTAAGAAGAATAAAGAATACATATAGAAAAAATTATCATAAAAATATTAGAAACTTTTTGTGCCAAAAACAAACATACTTGTTACTTGTAGGTTGTTATCTTTTCATCAAGTATGTTAAAGTTTGGTATTTTAATTTTCAAGGGCTGTTGTTTGTTTGTCTAATACACAAACAAACAAAAAACCAAAACATAAAGTTGTTTTTAAAAGTATAAGTATGTTAACACTCGTTTAGCCTAAACTATAGGTTAGAAGGACGACTGTGACGACTTGAGGATAAGATATTCTTCATTTAAAACTGGAATTTTTGTCACCTCAGCATTGATGAGACTTTCTAATACCCATAATTTTTAACAAGAATTACATACAATGATGCTTATTCACACACAAGCAGTTCCGTTTTAATTATTGCTAATTCTTCTTAAATATTGTAACAATACAACAACAATCCAAGATAAAACTAATTAGTTGCTTAAATACATTACAACAACAAGCTAAAAAAAAGTATAAATTTTCTAAAGAATATTCCTTAAAAATGTAAATTTTTTTTCAAATTGCTCTCTCATTTTGGTTCATAGTTTCTTTTCTACTAAGATAATGTTACTGATTTTTAATAGCGGACTACCTATGACAATGCTAAACATTCTCAGTAAGTCTTATTTCTGCTGGTTTATTATTTTGAACCAGAGTGAGATTTACACACACAGACAGATGGACATTTCCGTACAGATTAAAATTACATAAAATGTTTGAAGTGTTCCTCAAGAAACGACAAACTTATATAACCAAACTTATATTCACCACAAGTGGTTGGTTGTAACTATAATCAAACAGCGTTAACAACACAACCCTAGTGTTTTAGTAAGAAATTTCAACAACTGACTTAAGGCGACATATTTCTGTCATTTGTTTTAGACGCACTTTCTTTTTTGTTTTTCCAGCTTTTTATATTATTTTCTTTATTGATTGATATATTTTCGTATACAAACTTTTGAGGTATAAGAAAAAAAAAAAAACAAAAAAGATTTTTAATTTAATTTTTAAACACTACGCCTTAAATGTCTAGACATTCAGCAATCTGCCATGATTTTAACATTTCTACCAATTTGTTTGTTTGTTGCAAAATGGTTTCTCTTTTTCTCATTAATTTTGTTATTTATATAAAATATGTTAAATTCAATTTTGTTTACAATATTAATTGTGTTTTGTTTTAATTTTTTCTTTTTCAACGATAGTTAATAAATGTTTATAAACTTTGTTATCTTTTAATTTATATTTACACTTAATTATTAATGAGTTTCATGCATTTTCTTATTTATTCATTAAATTAACTTAAAGTATTTTTGTTTCATTTGTTTTGTGTTTTCTTTAAATTGTTTATTTATATTTTTCATATGAGCTGATTTTGTTTTTGTTTTAAATAAATATACTTTTGGATTTGTTTGGTTTTATTGAGTTTTGAAATACTTTGTTGGATAGTAGTGGATTTGTTAAGTAAAACGTTTTTAAACGTTTTGCTTTTAATTACGAAAAAGTTTCTTTTTAAATATGATATACGTGTTGTACTCTTCCTGATGTTTCTGAAATAGCTAAAAAATTTAGAGAATTTTTATGTGCCAATAAAAATATCTCTCCGACTACGTTGTACATGGTCCATTCGGAAGGTCAAATTTGAGATTACTCTTTCCAGCATTGCTATCTTATGAATTATCCCTTTCCGTTCCAAGAAATTGAAAGTTGGTGGATTTAAATGACATTTTCGGTGTGTTATATTTAGTCCCTAAAAAAATCATAGAAATACATTTTTTATGCCCCTGCAGTGAAACATGATAGATTACATATTTTATTAAGAGACTAAAAATAGTTGTAAAAAACTATACATAAACTTTTTGCAAAATTTTTTTCTTGACTTTCAAGTCTTGGAAACCGATGAAGACTGGTAGTGATTTATTCGGTAGCGTTTCTTCCAATAACGCACACTAAGAGTTAGATTTATGAATTACATTTGCAACAATGGGCTCGGAAGGTCGGTAATGCAAATCATATGTTGCCCGAATTTTTCGCAACACATTACTAATGCTGATTTTCACTATACATCTGAATAATTCGTAGAAGTTTTTGCGGTGTCAGTCTTTCCATAACGATTTGTCAAACACTACTGTATAAAATTAAAATGACAGTATGACAACTCTAAAGACTCTTTAAAAAAACTCTTTAAAAAATATTCAATTTAGAGAAATAATCGAAATTTGTAGAGTCGATAGAACAATCTATATAATTTAATGTTTAAAGATGATTTTTATGTAAATGTTGACCGCAGCTACGCCTCAAATGGTTCATACGCTGGGTCTAATTTTGGCATACTCTCTCCAATATATCGGCCGGCATCCAGCTTTCAGTGCGTCAAATATTACGGCCAATTGACCCTATAGGTATAAGCCTTAACATGGTGTCACAAAAAATAGTCTGCAGGCGTTAAATCGCACGATCTAGGCGGCTAATTGATCGGCCCCTAACGTGACATAAGCTGTTCACCGAACTCGCCACTCAATTGGCCCATTATTTTGCCTGCTGTATGGTAACCTGTTCTTGAATGAATATGACAGCCAAGTCTAGCTTTTTCATTTTGTTTTTTTTTCATAATTTGTAATCATTTCATGGCAGCAGTCGCCATTCCCAATAACGTCTTTGAAAAAGCACGTACCAATGTTGCCACGGGCCCATAATCCACCCCAAACAGGGAAGCATTGGCAGTTTTTGAAATGCTTCTGACTGCTCTTCACACCAAATACGACAATTTACATGTTACACAAGTAACATGTTACATCAAAACAGCTGAGCTGCCAAAAATAGTATTGCCAAAAAGTAAGTTGCTAAAAGATCAGCCTTTACAATTGATTAGTATAATTCGGGTACCAATTGAAACTATGGCAGATGAAACAGGTTTTAAAATTACATTAATGTCAAACGAAATGAAGATATAGAATTTTTGTGTCTTTGAGGAAGTAGCCCAGAAAACTTATTGAATATAGATCTGACATATTACCTATAGTTAATCAATATAAAGATTTTTCTGTTGAGGACAAAGCAAAAAATGTTTAACTCAAAAAAGCGTAACCACTTATTTTAGCACATATTTGTTTGACGTTGTTCACTTTTTGTTTAGTTTTACAAGGTCAAACTAAAATCAGACTAAATATTTGTTATGTCTTGTCCTAAGTAAATGAGTTTTTTTTTTAATAAATAAACGAGCTCAACAATATTTTATTTAGTATTTTATTTAAATGGTTGCAAAATGTAACATTCTGTCATCTGTGATGTCACAAATTTTAACTCAAAATTGTCTCAGAAGCGGCTACTGAAAATATTCTTTAATTACAAATTTAAAATATTCGGCGCTGGTAGATAGCAAAAGATTAGTTATACTCTCTGTAAAACTGATACTGATATGTCAGTATCAGTGTAAGTAAGTATAGTCGGTCAAGACCGACCATCACCCACTATATGTATGTGTAAAAATAGTTTTGCGGTTCAGAAGAAGAGCTTTTTTACGGAAGACAAAGTTTGCCCAGACCAGCGAAAATGTTTGAAGACCATGAGTTGGAGACATAACTCCAAGAAGATTATTTTTAAACACAGCAAGAGCTTGCCAAATCATTAGCAGCTACTCAAGCAGCATTCAGACAGACAGACAGACTTTGAGGATCGATTTTGCATGTCTAAATTTTTAATTTTTTTAGTGGCAATGAAAAATGGATCCATCACGAGAACACAAAGCGTAATAGTTTGTGTGTGAACACCCTAGTCATCTCGAAACCAAAACCAGATAGCCATGGTAATGATCTGTATATTCTGAACCATCTATTTTGAGCTGCTAAAATCTGGCCAGGCTATCACAGGCAATCTATGCCAAATGCAACTAATTCCATTGATTGGCCGAAAAACGTTAAATCCTGCTAAAAACTATTTAGAATTAAATGGTTGGGAAGTTTTGGCTTGTGCTCCTTATAGTTGACATTTCCCCGTCCAACTACAATTTTTTCGATCGACACAGAACGATCTTTCTGGGAATCGCTTCACTTCAACACAGATTATGCTAAATTTTCTTGCTTCGTTCTTTGCCGCTATTCTTTTGAAAGATAGTTAAAGATTATAAAACATTTATGCGTCCCGATTTCATGTGAAAATTTTTTTATTATTTGTCATCAAAATATCATGTTGTTGGCAAATATTTGCCGAAAAAGATGTAACCACTAAATAACATATATTTGAACTCGTTTATTTATTTAAAAAAACTTTTCTTATTAAGGCCAAAGCACAACAAATATTTAGTTTTTATTTATTTGATGCTGTTTGATCTTGCAAAACTCTTGTAAGAGTAAACAACGCCAAACAAATTTGTGCTAAAACAAATAGTTACGCTTTTTTGAGTAAATATTTGCCAAATGTGACCGTTACTTAAAACATTTTCTATTGCAAAGTTAACATGTGAACATTGGTATGAAGATTAAAAAATACACTTATAAATATATGCAAAATATTCAATCAAATTATATCATAACAAAACTATTTATTAAAAGGAATAAAGAAAAATATCCCATACAAATTTACTAAGTAAAAGGCAAAATGAGAAAACATACATTGAATAAGTAATTCTATTATTGTCTCATAAAGGTTGCTAAAAGGGTTCTATGTTTGAAATGAAAGAAAATAATGATAATTCAAAATCAAATGCTTTGCAAAAGGATAATTCTATTGTCCTTCCAATATATACAATACATATTTTATTTAATAATTTTAAATTTCTACATAATATGTTGGTAAGGTTTGTCCTTTTTTGGTTTATATTAAAGGTTTTGTTATGAAATATTTAATGCAGATAATTTGTAAAAGTTGTTGTAATGTTTAGCAAGTTGCACATGGAAGAAAAATATTAAATTTTTAGTAAATTAGACCTAAAGATTTTTGACTAAAACGATAGATCGTAGTAGTATTTGTTTTAAAATAGAATCAGCTGTAACTTATATACATATTAATATTGATTATAAAATGCTTCAATTGTTGTACTTTTCTAAGTAGATTCATATAATCTTAGCTATTTTATAGCACCCTGTATGTAAGACAAAGTTTGTATTTATTTTTAAAATGTACAAACAGCATTCAGGAAAAAATTTTCAAATATTCTTTTAGTTAATATTTTGAATTATTTTACGAGGGCGGTTCGGAACAGAAAGCGCAGTATAAACAGAAAAAAAGTTAAGTGTTTTCAAAACTTCCATCTTTGCTATGAATACATGTTAAAGTTCTTTTCCAACTGGCAACTCCTTCTTATAGAAACAGGTGTTCAAAAAAGACGCATCCGCGGTTTTTTTTCAATGGAAAAATTAGAAATTCGTGGTGTCATTAAATATTTAAATAAAAAAGGTTTCTCGGGACAAGAAATTCATAATGATATGGTGAATGTTTTAGGTGAAAGTGATCCATCACATACAATAGTAAAAAATTGGGTTGTTGAATTTAAACGTGGTCGTACAAGCGTTGAGGATGAACTACGTAGTGTACGTCCAAAAACACCAACAACAACAGAAATTGTAGCCAAAGTGCATGATATGGTATTAAATGATCGACTAAGAAAAGTGCGTGAAATAGCCAATATAATGGCCATCTCAAATGATCGAGTCCATTCAGTTTTGCATTGAGAACTACAGATGATGTTCTGCAAGATGGGTGCCGCATTTTTTAACAGTCGACCACAAATGCATAAAAATGAACATTTATCAAGCTTGTTTGGATCGTTAAAAAATGGATTTTAAGCGTCTTTTCCTAATTGTTGATGAGACATGGATCCACCAGTATACTCTAGAGACAAAAGAAAAATCGAAGTAATGGACTGAAGCTGCAGGACTGTCTGCAAAAAGGTGAAACAATAAATTCAGAGTACTATTGCAATATTTTGGATCAATTAAATGTAAAAATTCGAGAAAAATTACCTGGCTTACAACACAAAAAAATAATTTTTCATTAAGACAACGCACCAGCGAATTAAAGTACGGATTGCTTGAGCAGCCACCTTATTCTCCTGATTTAGCTCCCAGTAACTTTTACCTGTTCCCAAATCTACCTCAAATTAAGATGCAAATAAAGTTGTAAACCACTATTTTGAAGGCTTTGAGGAAAACTATTTTAATCAAGGGATGAAAATGCTAGATAAGCGTGGGACTAAGCGTTTTGAAGTTTCAGAGGATTATATTAAAAAATAATTTTTGTTTTAGAAAAACTAACTATTCTCTTTCTGTGCTAGACTAAGAACTTTCCCAACCGCCCTCGTATATAAAATATAAGTATTTATATTAAAAAAATAACAAACTTTTTACAGCACAAACAAATTATATTCAATTTCCAAAGCATTTCTCTGTTTTATAGCTGCTCTGTATCTACAGGAACCCAGTATTTTCCGCTTATTTTACTTTCATTTATACAAAATGTTGTTGGAAAAAAGCTTTAATTTTTTTTTCTTAGTACAATTCATACAAAACACAAGTACTCATAGCCATTTGCACTTTTGTAGTTAAGTGCAATTTTATACAAACACTTAAAGAAATTGAACATTTTTAACAAATAAATAAATAAAACCAGATTTAAATATACAAACAAATGGAAGCTAAAAACCAGATTTTAGCTGGTGAAAATCGAATGTTGTATATTTAATATGTTATTAATAGAGTGTTTAAAGCAGAAGATTAAACAATATTATGTTTTTATATATATTATCCACGTTATAAATTTATTTTACTGCACGTATATAAGATAAAGTGTTGTTACCTGCACAGTGACTTAAACGCATTTTATTTTGCAAATAATTCGGCAGTTCGTATAGGATTAGGAATATTTTAGTGATATTTTAAACATTCAGAACTAATGTACATTAGAATTGATTTGTATTAAAACTCATAGTTGGAATGGTTATCAAGTCCAGCGTAAAATCTGTGGAAAATGTTGCATGATTAACAATAAAATTTTAATTTTAATTCTATAACTGCCCTATTTATGTACTTCTTTCTCGATACGATGGTACTTACCGCCGATTTTTTTCTAAGTCGTAAGTTAACCATTTTATGTTTACCGCAATCATATAAATATTTACAGTGACCATAAAATTGTTAAAAAAAAACTTGTACAAATGTTGACATTGTCGTGATAAACATGTACAACTATATATTTTTTATCTTTAAAAATCAAGAATGAATCAAGTCCTGTCCTGAAGTGAAGCATATCCCAGAGAAAGCTTCCTTTATCGTTCGTAACAAACAGTAGTCGGACTTGCAAGGTCTGGACTGTAAGGCGGGTCGATGAGACAAAACTTTCCAACCATTTCTTCCTAAATGTTTTTTTTTTTTTTTAACAGATAATACAACATGCGTCTGAGCGTTGTCATGATAGAATATTGCGCTTTTCGCCGCATATTCAGGGCGTTTTAATTCGAACTAATTAGTTGCAATCAGCACAGGTGTTCAATGCTGATCTGGCCAGATTTCAGCAGCAAATAATAGATTTGTTTACACCAAATACAGACCACTACACTATTGATATATAGCTTAGGTGTTGACTCCACTGGTTGGCCGGGCTTCACATACGATCTCAAACGCTTCGGTTTAGCGTAGTATATTAATTTCTTGTTGCAAGTATTATTGCCGTTTATAGCGTTTTAGCAGCATTTCGAATATGCAGAATTAATTTTCCAGGTTTTTAGGCTTAAATATTTATGGTATCCAATTTCTCTACTTTTGGATGAATACTGTGGCTCGCGGTATGAAATTGTCGAAATCATTACATATTTTCTAGTTTTTTTTTTATAATTGTTCTACGGAAGGGTTACTTGCAGCATTAAAAAGACTTTTAAAAAATTGAGAGAGATTTCGGTTTTCAAAATTTTTCTAACAATGTATATAAGTAAAAAAGTATGCACGCTACATATGAATGAAGATAATTTTCAAGCAACACTTTGTTATCAAACGTTCGGGATTTCTTTGCTTTTCAAGAAGAGAAGGTTTCAATTTCTTTGTTCTTCGGGGTTTCTTTGCTTTTCCACCTGTGTCACTAGTTTGAATAACGTGAACAAACGTTTTATCTTCCAGTATTTTCAAACAGTAACCAGTTTTATCTGCATGGAATAATTGCAAATTAATTCAACTATTAATTTTTGCAATTTATTTAAAAGGTTCCACTGAATGGGATGCTAACTTCTTTCCTGATTATTTTAGTAAATATTTTTAACGTATCTTTTTTAGTCGTTAACTTAGACTCGAGTACTCCATGTAAATCCATGTACAATTTTATCACGATCAGACAGGTTTATTTTCCTAAATTTCGATTCTGTCTGTATTAATTGGAATGCTAATGGTCGAAATACAAACAATAAAGCTCCAATTCCATCAGGGCATACAATTATTTAAAGATAGACGAGTCATTTGTGATAACTTAATATAATCATCAATGTTAGAAAATTGTTCATTCGTTTGATTTAATTGTATTTTGCTAATCATTCTTCATATTTTTAAACGTTTAGTTAAATAAGAATGTTAATGTTAAAAATTTGTCTGGCATATTATCCCTCAAATGAGATTCATTATACTCGACAACAGCTCCATTTGCAGCTGCATAAAATCCTTGTCCTGTTTGTAGTTGCTAAATTTTGTTAAACTTTGTCGTTAAGAGTGTTTGACCGTTTTATAGCAACACCATTCTGCTTTTCACTACAATATTGATATTTAAATAGTCAATAGATACCGAAAGCAGCATCCACATGTATTCTTCTTGTTGCTTGTACTTACTTTTTTGCAGGTTCATTATCCTACCTAAACAGTGTAGGATTTTTTTTGCAATTATAATTTGTCATTGCACAGCACAAATAAAATTCTTTGATATTGATTAAATTTGGCAACAGAATAGTTCGAAACACGAATCACTAGACAAATTTAAAGTGTATCTAGTCATCATGCAGTCATTATATTTCACAAATATTTCATATTTGTTTTTAAACCGGAATAACGGGCTCCAACAGTAAGAAAATAGAAAACTTTGAAAAAAATATTATATTAGATACATATTAGAGAACACAATTCATGTTCAAGAAAAACTTATTATTTTATTGTTAAAAGCCAAACACGTTTTGGTTAAAAAAAAATGGTTTTTAAAGCCTTATTTTTTCGGCTTTACATTACAAGATTTTAAATATTGTTTAAAACATGTTACAGGTATTAAAAACTCCACACTCCCTTTAAGTTATTCAAGTTATAATAAAAAAAATCGACTTGTATGAAAGAAAATGAAGAAAAATACTTCTCTTATATAAAAATCTTTAATAGTTAATATACATATGTTGAACAATGCAACAGCTTTTGCAAAATATTCTTTGAAATCTCTACACACTTTGGTAGTTGTTGTTTAACATTAACGTCAGTCAGGTGTCATAACACAAACAAAAGATTATTCTATAAGGGCCTCTACATGTCTGTTGTAGAATAAAAATCAAGCTCATGAAACTCGCATAAACAAAATAATTTACTTACTACCCCCTAGATTTGTATAACAACTGAAATTTTTAATTTTAACAAAAAAAAAAATTTTTAAATGTAGGTGTGTGTTTGTGATAAAGACAACACACTTTTCAGTTTTAAGCGACAGCAAGAGCTACACTTTTGAAATCATAAGACGTCGAGAGTTTAAAACACAGCTCTTTTTAAAGTTTTCTTTAATATTTAAAATTTCGAGTTTAAAAAGAAAACTTTTATTTTTGCAAATGTTTCTCATAAACAAAAACGTGGCATATTTGTTTGCATAAAATACTTTTGGTAATGTTGAGTGCAGTACTTTGCGGGATGATTTAGGTGGTTTTAGAATAAGTTTTTGCATAACGATGACAGGTGAGAAATAAACTTGGACAAATAATGTATAATAATTGCAATGAAATTTTCATTTATTTTGAAAGTGGAGATAATAGATTATGTCAAAATAATAAATACGATATTCCCCTCAAATTTAAATTTTAAATTAAATTTTATTTATATGAAAAATTATGAAAAAAACACAAATAAAACAACTGTATGTATAAGGTTTCATAATAAACATACATATGTGACGTATACTTAATATTTTATTTTATCTTAACAAAACAACAACACTCATACGCCACCATGACATTTGTTTACTTATATGCATTACTTAAAATTAAAACACACGTTTTGAACTATTTTTTTGTATTCTTTATAAACAATTTCAGCTAGTTTTTTTTATAAACTGTATAAATATATTTCAACTGCCTGCAAGATGTCACATCTCTCATCCAGCACAAACACCCACATCTTTCGTTCGCTGTCGTCGGAGAGCCAGAAGAAAGATTGGTCAAAACGTTTGTCCTTGCGTGGCATACGTCATGGTGCAGCTGGCAATAGTCCATCATCTGCCAAAGATGTAAGTTTTTTGTTCTTGTTTTCCTTGCACTTTTTAAAACGCTATTGTACATACATACATGTATTTATTTTTATCTCTTAACCCTTTAGGATTCCAAAAAACATAAATTTTTCAATCGTTCCTCGTCGTTGAAGCAATCCACAAACACTGCTGCACAACAGCCATCATTGGATTTGGCTGTGGGTGGCCAGACAAGCTCCATAGCGTCACAGTCTGGCTCCCAGCAAGCCTCTACCCCAAAAAAATCCAATTGGGAAGTTATTGAACATTTTAATACGAATGCCAAAGGTGGTAAAGCTGTTGTTAGCAGCAGTTTAATTGCGGTAAGTAGTAATGGTTGCAGTTTCATATTATGTGAATCTTAAAAATCTTTTATAAAGGTGGTGATTTTAATTGAAAAAAACTACGCAGATGCGTTTAATGAAATAAAAAAAAAACATTTTGATTTTTTATTTTTTAATCAGTTTTCTGATGAAATGAAATTATGATTGATGAATTTAGGTTGTTGCAAAGACATTAAGAAAAAAATAATTAAATAATTGTTTATATGTAGGTATTTATAATAAATTTGATTAATTAGTATGTTTGATAGGTCGATTAACCGTAGATCCCTAAAAAACGATAATTTATGATAAAATAAATTTAAAATTTAAAATTAAAGCGAATATGCGTTTAAAGATATTTTTTACTTTTTCTTGTTTCTGCAGATAATTCTAAGACTTTGATCTTTTGGCCAAAGATAAAATTCAGACAGAAAAATGTTTCCCAATTTTTATGTATGCAAAATATTTGTTAGAATCTTTAAGATCATATGTAGGCTCTGAATAATCAAATTTAGTATGATGCCCAAGAATTTGGAAATCGTTTCTTTTAATACTGTTTGTGGATCATAACGTTTATTGGAGAGGGTTGGCAAAATAGCATCCACGCCTTGGCTGGCAATTATTTCTTGTATTGTGGAAAACTTTCTTGCAAATTTGCACAGATTAAAATAAATTCACTGTTAGTGAATCGTACGATCTAGGTGCCAATTCTGATCTTCGAAATATATTTTGCAGTAATTGCATCGTCCTGTTGAAAATAAATATCGTCCATATCAGAAAACACAATGAAAACATTATCTTTCATTGCATATTCACACCATTCCACTGTGATAAAAAGTAGGATTTTTTGGCATAAAGTCAATTTTTTTTGATTCATATTTTGAAATTTAACTGATTTCCTTAACCTAGATGCCCATAGTAGAAAAAAAATTATGAAATATAAATTTTGGTGACAACCCTTTCTTGCTGGCATACTTTTAAATTCAGCTGATTAACTTTGTTTTGGTACAACTGGCGGTGAACAACAGCTGAGTTCGAGTGCTTGTGAAAGTTGAAGTTGAATAAAATTAAAAAGTGTTGTTATGGAAAATATTAGTGAAGGTATGTAAAATTATTACCTGCTACCAATTTGGTCATTATTATGTGTTGTTGTGCAATTGTGTAATGTTTTATTTACGTTAATATTAGATGGAACATAACATTTATATTTATGCTTCGTGGATTATAATTTTTGAAGAGCAAACCAGTGCAAAATCTTGCAAATGGCAACTTATTAATGAAATTGTGTAGATTAATGAATAACTAACCATTATTTCTCCAATTTGCTCCATTTAAAAATAATCGCTTTTTAAAGGTAAAACCTAGTTGCATGTTGGCCAGATCGGCTATATAGCAGCTATATGAAATAGTGCACCAAATCAGATACAACTTGGTAGGTCATCTTGGGAGCATAAAAAATGTACACAAACCAAATTTTAATTCAATAGCTTTAAAATTAGAGTTTATACCAAAATAAACGGAAAAAGCCCATAGTGCATTCGTTGCTTTTGTCATGCAATCATTCAACAACATCTACTATTGATGTTGCCATGTACATGCATACATTGTTTTTGTTTATTGTCTCTTTCATATTCGTTTTTAATATGAAATAAAATAATGATACATTAAAAAACTAAAAACATTTACACCATTCGTTCAGTATTCGTTGACGGATTGGAGTAACTAATTAATGTATTTATGCGTAGTTTTGGCCTACTGATAGGTTTTTTAGTACTTAAAAAAATGCAGCACTCAGAAATTTTGGAAAAAATAAATAGCGATTGTATTATTTCGAGGAATAATAATAAATCTCCTTAAGATTGGATGCTAAAATTGAAAGGGAGGCCAATCTTTATACAGATAGAATTACAAATACATACTCATGATGTATTTACAATTCGGTGTTAAGGGAAATAAAAAAATGATTAGTTTCTTTTTTTAAATTAGTGTGAGAAACTGGGATGCTCACCTTTTGGATTTATTTCTTTATAAGGAAAAGAAATGTGTTAGAATTTCGTTTGTTTTCTGCAATTTTTATTTAACACCACTTTTAATTTTGTATGTAAATTCAGTTTATTTGATATAAATTCAATTTTATGTAAATTCAAATAATAAAGTGAGGGTTTTTTTTTAATTTTATATAAATATATGTTCAATGCACAAAGATAAGTATATGTATGTTTTGGTTGAAGGCAAAATGATAAGTGAAGTTACAAAAAGGAGAAGTAATTTTCAACACTTCGGTTTTGACAAATTGAAACGGCTGAATTTAAATACAAAGTACTAAAATTAAGTGTGGTCAACTGCTCTTATAACTTTACGCCTCTTTACAGTGATTTTTGGTTTAGCTTTGATTAACTACTTTTAAATAATAAAGTTAGTTTATTATTTTAGTGTCCAACGTTCGTTTGGACAGCGATGTTTTTCATACCATTGAAGAAAACTCAAAAAGTAAAAACGTACAAATTTAACGTTGCATTCAATCAGCATTATAACCATTCATATCATTCGTTGTATATTTGTTGCTTTTGTTAGTGTTGGATGACATTAGCAGAAGACAGGCAATGGAGTGCATGATTTTCGTCATACTTAATTTTTTTCTAATGGTGTCATGTATTGCTTTTCTCAAATGATGTGATGTGTATTGACAACAACATGCTAATATTTTTTGATTGCATTCGAAAGCATAAAATTCTGCATTCACACCGTTCTCTGGTCCATATCAATATCATGCAATTTAGGCAGAAAGAACTGTGCAGTCGCTGCTTGACTGTATTTTCGACGATGCTTTCAGCCCGAAACCTACACGAAACAAGTGACACGTTAAGATTGCTTTTGTTTTTTTAAAATTACATCAGAGTTTTTTGGAGCTAATAGACATTTCAATAATTAACAAATACTCTTTATTATTTACTATTCTTAAGCATTAGGGGCTTCCAAAAGAAATAAGTCGGTAGCATTAAATGCTTAGGTATTTTTAGTTATCGAAAATATCTAAAAGTTGATATTAGGCAACACGAAAATACATCGTTTTTAGTATTCACAGAAGCCTAATTTCGGTTAGCAATTGAAAAACCCTGATAGAAGACCATCACTAATGCTACTACACTACTTGGTCATGGTTTCTCATAGCTGGCCAGTCATAGTAATCGTATTACTAAGAATTATGTTGACACTGTCAGGGTATATTAAAAATTAATGAAAGTAAATTTAGGATTGTTTAGATATGTGTCGTGATTAATTTTGAATGTTGATATTTCTTAGAGAAGGTATTCTGCATTCATATTAAACATTTACTTTTAAAAGATAATTTCATATAAATATTGATTTTGGAAAGTTTAATTTTCGATTACGCTTTTTGCAATATTAATGCTAGATTCCAAGAACTGAATTGCAACTGGCTGTCTGGACAGTGTGAAAGCACTATGTGCAGTCAAAAGCTTCAAGTCTTGCAAACCAACATTAAGTGGTGTAGCTAAATTCACATCCACAATTATTTGACCTTTCAGTTTGTTTATTCCCAAAGAGTTAGTTTTATCCATCATATTTAGTCATTTTAGGCCTTTTAAAAATTAGTTTCGTTTTGCTCTTTCTGTGCCCTTAAAAAACAGAATATTATGGTATTGAATATAAGGTCTCTCTATTGATATATATGATCCGCAATATTGAACTTGTTTTGAAGAAATCTGATTTCATGGTTTTTAGCCAACTTTTATTCCCATAATGTCAAATGTCGTAATATTTATTTACGCTGATAAGTTTAAAAATTGTTATGGGATTGGTATAAGTTAATTTAGATTTTAGAATTAATTTTAAGCAAATCAATTTCCTTAAACTTAGGCCGCGATCCATTAATGAGTGCACAATGGGGCAAGATCGATTTTTTTTTGGAAATAAATCGCACTTGTTCCTTAAAAGCATAAGAGCTCAAAATTCGTGAATTTTTAGTAGATGCCAATAACTGTTTCTGTTGATTCTGACGACATATTACAGCAAAAAATTATTTTTTGTAAGAATATACCATTAAAACGTTTTGTTTATTTTTATTGCTTAAGTGATTTCCAAAAAAAAGTACTTATTGAGTTGTTATTCTTTTTCTCAAACAATTTTCAACAAAATGACAGCAACACGAATTTAAACACTGAACTGAACTTCCCCCCGTTTACACATGCGAGTAGCAGTTCGAAAAACTCAATACACTCACATTTTTTTTACTAATACACTCATATTTTTTTCACTTGCAGAGCTACATTTGCATACGAGAGAATGTTTGACACTCTCATGCCAGTAAAAGTCAAATAAAAAAATAACATTGCCATGTTTATTTTCCAATGAATAGAAAGTGGATAATATAATATTTATAATTGAAATTTTAGTTTGTTTTATGAGTGATTGTAAACAAATTTCTTTCAAATAATATTGATAAACAAAATGTTTTAATTTTGGAGAATAAATATCATTAAAATCATAATAATTATTGTAAATGAAAATTTTCACTCATGAAAAATTTTTATGTGATCAACTCGGAAACTCTATTTTTCAATCAAAACAAAAATGGAAGTAAAATTAAATTAAAAAAATATAATAAAATTAATTAATTTATATCGTTCCCATCCCCTTCTGTGGGATATGAGTGATAAAGCATATAGGAGGAACGATTTGAAAAACAAGGCCTTTGAAGCAATTTTTCTAATATAATAATTTTTTGAAGTTTACGCTTTGATAACATTTTGAAAATGAACGCTCACTGTCCTGTGTAAACAGTAATGCTAATTGCAAATGATTCGAGTTTTTCGAATAAGTTTTCGTATACAATACGTACACAGCACTCGCATGCGAGTACTAGCATGTGTAATTGCGGGGTTACCTATATCAACTTACAACTCGAAATGTTACTCTTTGCTTGAAAAAACTATGATCTGTTTTGCTCAAGAACTTGCAAACAACTAAAAATGTCTCCATTTATTTGAAACTAAAGTAGTTATTCTAAAAATACACAGAGAGTCATAGCGGTTTTTCTTCATGGAAGAGAAGACAAATCAAAGGGAGATTTTTACAGTGGTTAGATATGACCTCTGCGGTTTGGATTTTTGCAAAAAGTGAAAATTTGAGGAACAAGTGCGAAATCTAGCATTTCTAAATAGCTGTTCTGATCATGTTTTAACAAATTACATGTCAAAGGTGCACTTTTTTGAGCACCTATAGCTCTGATCCTGGTTTGTTGTTTATCTCGATCAATCGAAAAAGCCATTTAGAAATGTCAGATTTATTTTCAAAAATCGATTCAGTCTCACTGTGAAATGAAATAAATAATTTTTTTTTTGATAATTTAACAATCGTTCCTGTAATTTGAAAATCTTTCTACAAATTCGATGTTTGTTGAATGACGATAAGAAAAAAAAAACAAGCAAAAGGACTTGTCATCCATATGTCTACACTTTAGCTTATACCCATACATAAAGTATTAGTTCGTTATCTTTGTATAGTGATAAAAATCTGTCTATGTATACCTATAATATTGTAAAGATGAGCTTATATAGTAAGATAAAAAGTATTGGTACTCATATTCAACACAACAATAAAACATCAGCAATTTGAAAAGGATTGAGGTATTGAAAGAATATAGTCAGTCTCTAAAATAAATGTATCTGTTTATCAAAGTATTATGGTTATTATATTTTTTGTAATATGTACATATATTTAAAATACTAAAAACAACTAATTAATTTTATAATGTACTATAAAACTGTGAGTATCCTTAATATTAACCTAAATACTTTGGCTTGCCATAGCAATTTCCTACATGTGCTTGGCAAAAGTTTTGCTTTTTACTTTTGTATCTTCTATGTAGACACCAAAATAAAAAGTTGAATTTTACCTTAAAAAAACTAAAGAGTCAAAATATAAATAAAAGTAATTTAAAAATAATTCAGAAATTAGTTTTTGCCACAAAAGAAAATTGTATTGTGAATAAAGTTTGTAGCACAAAGAAGTACAATGTGGCATGTGTAGTATGTATGAGTAATATTCTGGAAAAAGCTGAAGAAAGAAACTACAACTATAAATATAAATGTGGGTGTGAGTTTATAAATCTATGAGTGTTTGAGTGTCACCACAACTACTACAACATATAATAAAGCATTTTCTTACTTTCCTGCAAACATCCTTGTTGAATGACGACAAGAAAAAAAAAACAAACAAAAGGACTTGTCGTCCTTATATGTACACTCCAGCTTATATATTAAATATTAGTTTGTTATCTTTGTATAGTGATAAAATTTTGTCTATGTATACCTATATTATAGTTTGTAAAGGGTATATCAATATGATGAGAAATAATAAGTTTTGTATTAGATTTTAAAAACACATCATTTTCATACACTTAGAAAGTATTTTGCAGATTACATATTTTGTTGAAATTAGCGTATTCTTAAAAACACAAATATTTATCTGCTCATTACTACAACACCCTGTATCTGCTAAGCAGACAACTATCATTGGCATGTTTGTAACTAGTTACTTGTAGTTTAATAAACTAAATAAATTTAATTTAGAGACTGACAGTTTTCTACTAAGAATCCAAATCCCCTCAAAATCATGATGCTTTACTGTTCGTGTGAATACAAGTAACAATATTAGTTGGAATATACTACATATTTATTATGGGATAAAATAGTTTTGAAATACAGAAAAAATGTATTAAAAAAAGAACAATAAAGTTACTTGATTAGCATAATAATTGAAGCAATGTGTGTGTAAGGAAATACCAGAAAAGTAATTCGAACAGTTTCACTTTATTTCAGAACTATGAGGTACAACTTAATACCATAACATTTTAATACGAAGACCTAAAGCATTGTTCAGAACAAACTAAGTGCCCGATTTAGCTCCTAGACATTATGCAAAAGCTGCAATGAATTGATATTGGAGAAAAGAAACATAAATGAACCTCCTAAAATATGATTCCCAACTTCGGACAATTGAACAATATTGGCCAATTTCCAAAGGAAAGTTAAAGAGAAGTCATATTGAAATTCTTGACTGTAAAAAAATATTAGCAATTTGAAATACGTATGCAAGTACAGTGTCTCACAGTGTATTTTATGTCCTGTTTTTTTTTTTGTTTGTTTTCAAAGCTACATCGAAAGAAAACTAACAGCAACTAAACAAGTAAGAAATTATAGTCGATCAATCCCGACCATATAATACCCTACACCCAGTATATTAATAAAAGAGTTTTTGAGAAATTGTCGCTATATGGGAGACCTATTATTGACCAATAATTTATGTACATATGAAACTTATTTTTGTTGTGTTTTACTTGGATACCAACATTTTTTTGGACCGATCATAATAAAATTGTACCGTATTATTAAAATATATTTGCGTTCAATAATATTTGGATACCAAAATTTTTGAGAGAGTTATGCTCCTTAAAGTGATTTTCGGAAGTGGGCCTTATATGGGAGCTAAGAGTAATTATGGGCCAATCTGCACAAAATTTGCAGATGTAATTTGGCTTTATTTATCACACATTTTTGATGACATTTGTGTGGATACTTGCATAATTAAAACATATATGATCGGTAAACCCCAATTTCGGGATGGGGGCAAGTTGAAATAATGAACCGCTTTCCACCAGTTTCAATCCCATCCATCCTTGGGTCGATAAAAT
This sequence comes from Bellardia bayeri, assembly GCA_950370525.1. Classification (NCBI taxonomy): domain Eukaryota; kingdom Metazoa; phylum Arthropoda; class Insecta; order Diptera; family Calliphoridae; genus Bellardia; species Bellardia bayeri. Next base: position 77,604,646 of record OX493267.1, read on the forward strand.
ATTATGTACCAAATATTATCGAAATATCTTCAAAATTGCGACCTGTACTCTGCGCACAAACTTTACATGGACAGCCAGCCAGACGGACATCGTTAAATCGACTCAGAAAGTGATTCTGATCGGTATACTTTAAGTTGGGTGTTAGACCAATATTTCTGGTCGTTAAAAACATGTGCCGTAAAATAAAAACAATTTTATTAATATCAAATATTAAATGCGTTAAAGATTCATTCATGTATGTATAAAATTGAAACATACTGCTGTTTTAATTAAAATTCCAACCATTATCACATTAATGAAATCTGTACAGTTTTTTTTTTGCAATTTAATAAAAATTTATCGTTTATTTCCTTTTTTTTTTGCAGGCTGGTATTACACGTTGCAATATTGATGAATCGATTGATTCAACAAATTCTAGTTCAACCTGTCAAAGTCCAATGGCAAATCAACGTGATGAAGCTCATCTCCTGCAACAAAGTAAGTATTTTTTGGTTGTGCAAATTCACTGACACATTAATAGTTGCAAAACTTATGAACGGACACATTGTTCCTCAGGGTGCAATGCAAATGTGGTCAATGCCAAAGTAAAATTGTTTGACAATTTATAAAATTCTGTTCAAAGAATAAACTTTTAATCTCATAACTTTAGGCCATTTAGTTAATTCATATTATAAGTTTTGAGTTTTTGTGCACAACATTTTGCTTGCAATGTTATTAAAGCTAAATATTTTTGACAAAATTAATTTCAAATTATATTATTTGCTTTGTTAAAATATTTTCTAGTTTTTGTTTCAATTATTGCTGTTACAAAATGTCTAATGTTCAATTAAAATATTTGGCAAAGAGTTTAATATAATAGTTTATGGTATTTTTGTTTATCGAATTGAATTTGATTATAGTTAGTTTTACATAATTAATTTATGTATGTATATTCAATAGCAAATATTTAATAAGATTTGAATTTAATTTATAAACATAATTTAGTTTTTGCAATTAACTATAATTTGATGATTTGGTAATTTGAAACATTTGATAGGAAATTTTAAAATATTTCAAGAAAATTAAATAAATTTCATTCTCAATATAGAACATTTAAAGATTTTATTTATATTAGAAAATATTGAGCTGTGCAGTAGAGTGGTTCGCCTTCCATACAAAAAAAGTTGTGTCAGTCACCACCCAGGATTAAAGATAATGTGAAAACATTTATAATATAATATTTTTTTTTTTTTTTTGACACGCCTACAAATACCGGCCTTTTAGTATTTTATTCACTGTGTCGCTGTTTTTAGTTCGATAGTTTGTATACCGGTGTTCATGGCTTTGTAAGGGCTACATTTCTGTCATTAATCGTTTCCTACTACCACATCGAATTCTAGTCATAAGTTTTAAAAACTAGGTTTGTGTCCACAATAATGCTAAATATTTTGTACGATTTTTTTTTTAGGCGTTGAATAATACAACTTTTTTTGAACCACTCTGCTATGCAGCAACATATTTTCTTTTTATAGTATAATTTTGAGCTGTACTGTAATGTATTTTATTTGTACAGAATGTTGTTTTTGTTGCTGTGTTAGCAGATCTTGGCCGAATAAGTGCAGGTCATTACGGTACGTAGAACAGACTGTCGCGGTAATGATTTGTCAGCTTTAAGGACCGTCACAGGCTGCCTTCAAATAATCTCCGAACACTAGGTCAAGGAATATAGGAATATAGCGTCACAATGACGCAACAGTTCCTTCTGGGATTTCACCGAAAAAGTCATCCAAACATCGACACAACACAGTTAAAGACTTCCCCGAGGCATGTCAGACCTTTGCAAATACGAGAAGAGCAAACAGATCAGCGTTGGCAAACATGGTACAATAGTACTTTTTTTTTTTGATAAATTTGGTACCTTTGTACTACCACGAGTCATTTGGTACATTTTCAAAATGTTGTATTCCAGATGAAATAAATATATACATAATTATAGTTAAAATTTGTGTAATAGTGCAAGCCGAAGATATGTTTTTATTAAATTTCATGATAATTTTGGAAATGATACTCTTATGATATTTGTATGTGCAGCTAAATGATGGTTACCATGAACAGAAGTTGTTGGTTGAATTATTGAACAATGAAGCCTCTGAAATATTAATTCATATTAAATGATTTTGAAGCTTAAAATTTAGTTAAACAGGATTTCTAAAACTTTTGATATCAACTTATGTTCTATGCTTCAATATATTTTTAAAATAATAATTCTAATAATTTGGGAAATACAATCAAAAATATATTTTTATCAAGGTTAAATTTTTACAAATAACCCGATACTTCATAAATAAAAATTTTATAGCTAATTGTTATAATAAACAAAAATTATAGTAAAAAAGATTCAAAAAAAGTCGTCTAACTTTAGATATATGCCAAGTCCCGGTGTAACGAATAATATCCTTAATATGTTTTATTTTGATAAAGATAATTTTTATTACGAAATAAATTTTGTCTTTCCAAGAAGAAAAGAGTATTTTGAGTTTTCTTCATAACTGTGTCACCACGATATTCTTTGCTTTTGATGAAACAATTAAAAGAGAAATGTCCAAGTTTTATTTTTGTGTGCAAAAACATCAAAGTTTAGCAATGAATTTACTACACTACAATTGTTCATAATTTTTCCATAAATTTCGTAAATAACGTTTTACAACTTTTAAAATTTTTATGAAAATAAAAAAAATGATTATGCAGTTTAAACGTTCTATTAATTCTAAATAATTTAGAGGAAATGATTTTTGAATTTGCTCTTACCAGTACAGTTATAGCATTTTTAAGGTTTGTTTGTATCGGATGAATATTAAATGTTCAAATTTAATATTTTTTGCTTTGTTATCTTCTTGCACGATATGAACATCTTGTTTGGAAAAACGCTCAATCTTCCGGAAAATTAAAAAGTAAAACAGAGTTCTCAAAATCAAAACGTAATTTTTGGAAAACGAGGATAACTACAGCGTTCGGACGATTCCATCTATGAACCAACAAAAAAATTGGTTAATAGATAAATTCCAACTACCTCAAAAAACGAATAATATTCGTAGGTTGCTCAACGCTCATCACCGATAGCAGATACTGAAAAGATACTGCTACATAAAACAATAGTCGTTCTGCAACAACTCAGATCAGGAGGGAGTAACAGGTTTAATTATTTCTGTTCTTGCATACGATGTCCTTACATGTGGTCAGGGTCCCCATGACACCCGCCATATATTTAATTATCCAGCTAGTAATATTTTGTTGTGTTCAGAAGATCTATGAACAAACCTTTTAGATGTAGCACGATTCCCTGGCCTGGAACTAGTAGAACCCTCAGATTAATTGTAAAATAACAACAACTTAAGTATGATGTACATTTAGATCTTAAACTTTCTATAAATATATATTTTTCAATGATAACGTTTTAACAATTCATTTAAAGTTGGTTTAAGCTCCTAACTAAATTGAAAGCACAACAACATTTTCAGTTTGTCACTCACTGTAAGTACGCAGTAAGAAGAAAAAACCATTGACAAGTTTTAATTTAAAAGAAACATTGTCAAGATGAAATTAAAGATAAAAAATATATAGTTTTTTTTTTTTTATATTACGAGTATTAAGCATGTTTTAGTTTTTTCTTAACTTTGCTAAACTTTAAGAGCAACAAAAAAATAAACTTACTTTTTGTTTTATTTCAACTTTAGACTATGATTCATCGGACACTGGACGTAATATTGAGGCCAACACGAATATGAATGCAAACCTAAGTCCAACAATATCCTTTTGGTTTCGTTTAAATCGCATCATCTTACGTTTGTGTAGTACGCATCAATTTAAAAATCTACAAGTAAGTAAAAAAACAAAGATATAGTTTTTTTTTTATCTTTTACATGTTTTGAATGGACAGCAAATCAGAGTTACAAAGAAATAAAGATTTTTTATTAGAACTCAGAGAATCATTTTCCATTTACGGTTTTTTCTACTTGTGTTTAAATGCTGGTTACAACTTGCTAGTAATTTAATTGCTGCTGTTGTTATAACAACATGCAAAATTAATTAAAGTTGAGAAAAAGATGTTTTTCATTTTTGTGTTTGTGGAAAAACAGATATGAAAGATATTATTGTGTTGTTATATTCAGTGGTGAAAGGGCACGTTTTGCTGGATTTTACAAGCTACATATTTAATAAATACTCAATTGAAAGATAATATCAATGGATAATGAGATATAAAAATAATTGCACTTAATTTACTTTCAACAATTGATTAAGGGATGTTGTTTAATAACAGCATTTGATTTTAACAACAGACATCAACATGTATCCTGCAAAGTAGTATAATATTACAGAAAATGTATTGAAAAAACCGAAACGTTTGTGTAGGAATGGCCAAAATATATGTTGAATTCACAAGTGATGTTTATAATACATTTTTCCAGGGTAGTCCAGCAGAACTAGGAATAATTTTGTTTATAATTAATTGAGCTTCTTTTATTTTTATTACTTAAATATTTATTATTGGCACACAAAACCTCAAGTCGTTAGAAACGATTAAGCCCAGGATACAATCCTGTAACAGTAAGGGAACCACGGTGAGCGACCAGTTAAAAATTTCGACTGGGATCTATGACAGTAAATACCCACTGTCACTACTACTACTGAGTTGAGCTTTGGGCTGCGTGTGTATGGCTGCTATCAAAGCTATTACTAACTTGCGATGGCTGTATTTAACATAGTTAAACTTTTACAACTATTGTAAATTCAGGCGACAACATCACTTGTGAATTGAAATTTAAAATAATTTTAAAAATATCATTTCAAATGTTATTGGTAAAATAATTAAACTTCATTTTCAGTTGTTGCATGAATTAAGATTGTTATTTCGTTACCTCGCTTAATATATCTATAAGTATTAGGACCTTCCTTCACTTGTGAGGCCCTTATTATTGCAAAAACGAAATACTATTAAAAAACACTACAATGAATACACTGTGCTGCAAACTAAGATATATTTTGTATACAGATTTTTTTTGAAAATATTGTTCACATAAGAAAGCCCTTTTTAAAGCTTTATATAAATTAGGTCGACGTATTAGAAAAATTGTATCCAGCTTTGGACTATTGTCAATGGAGATAAGTTGATGTAATCCATCGAAACCAGAACAGGGATTTTTATATAAGAGAGAATTAATTTTTGTTTCTTCTTTTAGCTCTTATTATGAATATTAATTTATGGTTCAAGTTTTTTTGTTACATAAATATTAAAACTTGTATATAAACAATGCTTATTGTTTATACTTTTGTCCTTCCTTTTCTGAGTCCTTTACACAAGGACTAAATTTAATGAAATATCTTGTTTTGTCAGTAAACAATTTTCTAGCAAATAAAGACAGCTTAAAAGTTATTAAAGTTTTAAAGAACTATTCATTTATGCTAAAACTGAAGCTAATTTTAAACTTCTGAAAAGTTAAAATTCAAAAATGCAATTTTTTGTCAAAAATTTATTGTTTTGTACAATATATTGTAAAGCTTCCTTAATGCAGAGAAAAATATAGTTGTGATTTTTACCACATCATTTTTACAGATTTTTTTTTAACAATGTTATGTTTACCGTAATTATTTATATAATTGCGGTAACCATAATATGGTTAAGTTACGATTAGGATGATTAATGCAATCATATATAGTAACTATGTATATATTTGTGACAATCATGTTCATAATGAATCCATTTATCATAATTTGTTGCTCTTTGATTATGATAGAGAACAATATAATTTGCAATAATTTTTCATCATACAACTGATCGCCATAAACATTATATAATTGCTATAAGCAGGTGAATGGTAAGCTAAACATCTTGTGATTGCAGAAATCATATAAATAATTACAGTGACCATAATATTAAAAAAAAAATTAATTGTTGAAAAAGTGGTTTTTAACATGCACAACTATATTTTTTCTCTGCGTGTTATAGTTTTATATTTCAGATAACCTCAATATTTTTCTATATTCTTTAATTTTGCAAATACTGTAATGAAATTCTGCACATATAACTTTTATTATAAAAGAGTATAAGTCCTTTTGAAAATGGTAAAAATCGATGCATGATTTCTAACTGGCGCAAGACAAATGGCTGTATGGCACATAAACGCCAATAGAGATACAACTCTAAAAATTCATAGAAATAAGAATAAAGTATAGAGCAAATACAAAACCGTATCTCGTTTGATATGGTCCATATTTGATCATAACCTAAAATCGCTCAAGCACACATAAATCTGTTATAGAAAATAGTTATAAGTTAAAATTTTACATAAATAATCTAAATATATATTAAAAGCAATGTACGCAATTTTTTTGGCGATTGGCTCATAATTGATCATAGCTCCTATGCTCTCATAGTTTCAACCTCTTTATTTTTTTTAAAATATCAACATCGTAACACCATTTTACATTGATCAGTTTTATACATGCAACAATCATACTACAATCCTACATAATTTGCCATTGGTCCCATATAAGTTCCACTTCCGAGTCGTGATATAGTTCGACAAAATACAACTAAATTTAAATGAGGGTCAAGTTTGACAACATATAACTTACATTTAATTTCTTGGCAGGTAACTTTCTGCAGCACAGTGTGATATTTAAATATACCCCTGTTGAGATATCAACATAAATGAGTGAACACAAAACTGTTTTATAGAAACTAACATTAGAATTAAAATCTCTAGTTTTTTTTACACATCAAAACAACACAAATAGTTTTAGTTACCTTTCTGCAACACAGGGAAATTATAAATAAAAACTTTAACTTGTACATTTATTCGAATAAATGAATAAATTTTTCTATTCTTAGTTGGTCTCTGTTGTATTAAAAGTTGTAATAATTTCTAAATACATACATACAATACAGTGTATGTCAGTATACTCGTATGTGTAAGTATGTTATGCCTTTATATAAAATTAAAATGTCTCTTTTGTTAAATGGATTCATAGCCAGTTGCAAGTTTTTGAATTTCACCAACCAAAACAACGAAACAACAAAGTGTTTTAAATCAGCAACTAAATATACACACATAGAAATTGTTGTGTAAAATACAATTTTGCACAAAAATTTAAACAAAACGGAAGTTGAAATGCTAAACGTGTTCTTGTGTTTTACAATGTATGTGTGTGTGTGTGTTCTTTTTTGATATAAAATCAAGATATTTGCCAACATGTATGTGTTGTTTGTACGAATTAGTAAGAATTCATATTAAAACAAAAGTTTATTTTTTCGTTTTTTTTTTTTTTTATTATTGCCAACAACAAACTGTTGTAACCCACTTAAAAATGTGGTAAAATGAAAAACAAAACCAAAGTACAAGTGAAAAGTGCAAAACTCTTTCAAGGCTGTATGTTGCCAAAACATTAAACCACCCTCTAAGGTATAGCAGCAACAGCAACATCATCAGCAACCAGAGAAAAGAAAATTAATTTAGCAACTATAACAGAAAGCTTTAAAACCGTTCATTAAACTGTTTCGCTATTAAACTGAATGTCGTTAGGAGTATGTGGAAGCTACAGTTTTATAATAGAATTACAACTTTAGAATAATTGTTCAATTATATGTTATCTGCAAGTTTGCAATAAGGAGTGCCAGAGTAAATTAAGAAGAACATAGGGGTTTTTCTTTTTCTTTCTTTTTTTTTGCTTGTTGAGATATTGTTGTAATTGATGGAATAGAACAAAGTGAAATAGTTTTAGAACTTACTCAAGTGCAATTGAAATTTGATATAATTATGGATATGTGAACGGGATATAAAGCGTTTTTCAACAAGGACGCTACAAATGTAGACCGATAGGGATAGCAAACGACGCCATATTTGCCGCTCTTTTAACATTTCCTTTCAGTAAGGTTTGCAATTTCATGAAGGAAAGATATACGAGCCAATAACGAGTCGAAATTATTAAAATTTACTACCGAGCGCTACGTCCAATTTATGGTCGTCATAATCGTTCTACCAGATCAGCAATTGAGCGTCTAGTGGAAAAATTAGAATCCACAGGCACAGTACAAAATGTTCCCTTGCTAGTGAGACAAAGAAGTGCCCGTAGTGTCGAGAATATTACTGCCGCCGAGGCTTCAGTTGAAGAAATCTCATATGTGGCTCTCACACGTCGTTCTCAATCATTAAACATCTCTGTGACATCGTTGTGGCAAATTTTATGAAAAGTCTCGGCCTACATCCTTACAATATCAAATTGACTCAAGAACTGAAGCCGCTTGACCACCAGAAGCGTCGTATGTTCGTAAATTGGGTGCCCCGATAGACTAATGTCTTGGTGTAATAAAGTTTATATTTGCAGCTTTTTATTCGAATAAGTGTCCTTGTATGTCCTTTTCAGGATTTATTTTTTAAATATTTATAGCGAACTAAATTTCAAGACTCTAACTAAGTGTTAAATATATTATAATAACAGTTCAATTTATTTCGAACATTTGGCCAGACTCACGTGTAAGACGAAGGGTTAAAAAAAATAAATATTTTTTTTTTAAATTTTAGCTAAATATTTGTATTTTTTCGTGTGCATATTTAAACTTTTGCAAATATTTGGCACATGCCAATATATAACTACAACTAATTTTTATTAAACTAACTTTAAAGCAATATTTCGGTTGCCCAATTCACCTTTAAATGAATATAACCTTTATACACCTGCCTAACTTGATGTTATCTTCACAGGATGGCAAATGAAACAAAGAACATACAAAACGTTCATGTATTCTAGCCATTCATTCATTTTAAATCTTTTTATTTAATACTTAACATATAATGAAATAAACATGATATCCATTGAATTTCTCTTGATGTATATTTATTGCAGGTTGAAATGTTATATCAACGTTATTTTCTGCGCATGAATCAAAGTAATACAACACATATACTAGTCCTATTATTAGCGCTTATTTTGGCTTTATCAAGTGCTCATATCGTTTTCACAACTATGCAAGTGAAACGTAACTTTTCGACAACTTTGCGCGATGATATTGTAAATGTGGCTGGCAACAGCAATAAAACTATTATTATGGCCGCCACCCAACTATTTATACCTGGCCAGCAAGTTAAGGAGGAGGCAGAGACAGCCTCCCTAACGCCGGAACAGCAAAAAGTAGCAAAAGATGATAAATTTATAATATCCGCTTTGAAACGAAACGTGGAAATACTCTATCAATTACCACCAAAATTTAATTTAACAACAAATGCCAAACACCATAGCAATCAAATTGCTAAGACGAAAACGAAAATTTTAAACTCTTATGCCAACTATTATGTTGTGCATAAGCCTGGCAATGGCGCAGGTAAAATTAAAGACGCTAAAAATAAGGATGATGACGAAGTTAAAGTCGATACAAACCACAAGGCGACGTCATTAATATTGCACAAGGTAACATTACCAGAATCAGCAGCAAGTGCCAAAGTTGTAAGTTCTAAGCAACAGCAGCAGCAACAGCAACAGCCGCAACAACACGAACATACACTTAACCATCAATATGATTTGAGTGCCGACTCTAAAGCCGCTTTTGCTTCACGGTTATTTAAGCGGCGTAAACGAAAATATTTAAATAGACATTTGCCAAAGCACCGTTCAAGGTAAGTTTAATGCAGGATGAAGGGAGATTGTTTTTTTTTTAATTCATATTTTAGCACACAACATTCGACAATACTTTCGCAATAAGTTTCAGTTTCTGTTGGCTTAAGAGGAGCAAAAGAAACTTTCAAATTGAAATTTTTTGTGTAAGTACGAGTACTTAAATATTATCAGTTTCAAAGGAATGTTTTGAATAAAATGCGTTTGTTGTGGGTCCAATGAACAAGAAATGTTGCAATTTAAATCTAAACTAATTGAAAATTTTGTTAAAATTAGTTTAGGGGATAAAAATGTTAAAAAAAGTTATGATGTTTTCGAAAGAGATGCTGTTTTATAATTATGAAATTTGTTGTATTTTCTTGTAATTTTAATTAGCCTGAATTTTACTTTTTGCTTGGTATGTTTTTAATATAATAAAAACTTGTTTGTTTGAATTGAATTTCTTGCAGTAGTTTCGAGCATTTGTTGACAACACTTTCGTTTTTCAGTGATTTGTTTTCTAAAAATTATCCACTTTCTAAGAAATCATATCAGGTTGCAGAAACTCTATTTTTTTTTGCGAAAAATATGTAGAACTAGAAATCTATAAGAGGTACAGGTCGATATAATCGTTTTTCTATGACCGGTATTAGGATTTTGGTCGATTTAATTGCTGCAAATACAAGAGTAAATGTTAAGAAGCTTTAGTAGCATGCTAAACGCTTCATAATATGGTACGGTACGTAGTCTTCTGTTTGAGTAGGCCATTTTTTCAGTTGTTAGTTGGCTGTCCTGATTCTGTGATTAATTCTGTGATCGGGAACCGGCGTCATACAATTGACCATGGGAGAAGCATGAATTTTCTAGACAGCAACGAAATATGTAGTTCCTATTGTCAGTTATTAGGGAAGGTTAACATTTAAATGTCTTTTAAACATTTTTATTTTTCTTTCCCTATTTTGCGTGGACAGTGAAACTTGTCATTGGGGATTTAAAAGGATTTAAAAAGGCAGGTCGTCGATGATTTTAGGTATATTTCTAAAGACCTAAATTGGATTACTACGAACAATTAAACAAATATTCAACAACCCAGGTTCGATCCCCAGTCAAGAAAAATTATCAAAAATTTTTAATAATAAATTTTTCAAGTTGTAATTCCTAACTTCAGTAAAAATAATTTAATGAAAATTAAATTTAATGAACTCGAGCCTAACTAAAATTATCAAAAAATATTAGATAAATAAAAAAGTAGCCGTGGAAGTGGGCGTGTTCAGTTTTCCTTTCCGTGAAAACCAAAAAAAGGTTATGATTAACATTAAAAAAAAAGAATTAGCCAAAGCGGAGCGACCGTTCTCAATTGATGCAATTACCAAAGAACAATTTGATTTTTATTTATATAGAAAATTATTAATTTATTTTTAATACATAAATATTAAATCATTTATGCATTTTATGTGATTCACATGAATCAATCCACAACCAAAAAGTAATACATTTTTTTGAGCGTACATGATAAAACATAATACAATTATAAATAAGCCTTATGTTAAAACAAACAAATCGGATTTTATAATAATCCCCGTATTAATTTAGTAAATAAATTATTTAATTAAGCTTTAATAACTCCAGCACATAATAGAACGTATGATTGATATTTGATATTATATCATTATACAAATTACTCATACGCAACCAACCCCTCTCAAGTATACTTTATTTTTATTGTACAATTTAGATGTTCTGCAAATGTTCTACAAGTGTCTGTCTGGTTTTACTTTCAAATTCATGACTTTTATTTGAACTTAATTTAACTGTTTTAAAAATTACAAAAAATTATTCTTTATTACATTATTTTATTGACAATTATTTGTCTCGGACCTTGACATTGCTTTCAAATTGAAAGATTAATTGCTTAAACAATCGTCCAAGGAATTTTATATTATTGTTACACATTTACCAATATATTTGCGTTTCTTAATTCAACTCAATATCGAAGGTACATGCTACAACCACAAAACAGTAACAATAGCAACAGAAATACATAAATATTAATCGTCGTGGTTTCTCCAGAGTACATTAGATAAATTAAATTGAACATTTTAATTTATAAAGACATTTAAGAATGAGAAACAATTGCAAAGCAAATACTTTTAATTGAGGCGCATTTCAATTAGATTGTATACGTATCTTTGTATTAAGAATTAGAGATTCTTTTTACTATTATTTTCATTTTCTAAAAGGAAAATTAAATTGACTACATGAAAAATGTATATGTATATGTACAATTCCATATGTAGCTACATTTTGGTCCTTAATAATTTTTTACTACCATGTCAAATTCTAGTCATAATTTAAAAAAAAAAAAGAAAAAAAAAATTACAAAAAAATTTTGTACGCACCGAGTTTTTAAGAGACATGACTAGAATTTGACGTGGTAGTAAAAAATTATTAAGGACCAAAATGTAGTCCTTACAGAGTCATGAACAACGGTATACAAAATGTTATGATCGGACTAAAATTAGCGACACAGTGAACAAAATACTAAAAGGGCGGTATTTGTAGGCGTGGCATAAATATAAAAAAATTATTTCTGGAATTCTTTTTATTATATTTTTAAACCTAGGGGGTGACTGACACAACTTTTTTTTAAACCACTCTAAAGCATTAAACACATTCGAGACAGCAGGCTACAAGACTGCACGAGTGCAAATACCGCTGGGTACTAATGCCGCCCTGTAGCCAGCTACTTAATTATTTTGAAAACGACTGATTATGTACAGCAGCTGATTCCGAAATCTGACGTTTTAATAAAAAAAAAATAAATTTGTTATTCGAATTTTTTAAATAACATAATGACTGAAGAGAATTTTGTGATTTTATACAAGGTATTACTAAAATACAACAAAAAAGTAAATAAAAATATTAAAAATAATAAATCTTAAACAATAAAACACTTACAAAATTTAATCAAACAAAACAATGAAAATTTAAACAGCTGTTGTAGTAATTTATTTATATTTCAGTGGTGCCACTTAATGCTTTAATTTTTTTAAAGTAGAGTTTTATTTCTGAAACATTGAAAACATATGTACATAATTCCAGATATGCTAATTAACTTCACTCATTTTTATTAATATAAAATATAATATTATTAATATAATATAATATTATTGATACACTTAACTACTCTTCATGCATAAATGATCGTAACATTTTAATTTTGTATTTTGCTTTTTATTTTATTTAATTTTCTTTACACATTTTTCTATATGGTTAACACTGTTTTTGTTTTGCCGCCAACAAAAATAGAAATTAGTTTACCGCCTGGTCCATGATGTCGAACGATAACGTTCGCTTAGATAAGACTTAAGACACAAACTTTTTATCGTATCTATTTTTTAATCAATCAATCAAGTTTGTTTATTCCACAAGCAAGTTTGTGTCTTAAGTCTTATCTAGCGAACGTTATCGTTCGACAGGGGGTTAATTTGACAGCGACGAAAAAATCAGCATGGACAATATAGTCACTCTCATATAAACGCGTGTATTTTATTTTTGACATATTGTGGTCGATAGCCTGCTGTCACGAATGTGTTTAATGCTTAATGTACAAGTATAAGGAAAGAGTAAATTTATACAATTCAAGTGCTTTTTTTTTAATAAAGATTTAAATATTACAATGGAATGTATGTATTTGAATGTTGAATTTAAATTTCAGGATATACATTTTCAAAACTTTTTTATTTTTTTTAGCAATTTTTAGATTAATTTCCAGTAAGCTGGCTACAATAAATAGAAAAGTAAAGGGTGTAACAAAATATTAATAGTAGACGATTCTAGATTAAATCATTGCCTAAAGTTTGATTGTCTTGACAATGGTCTTGTTGGTATATAATCTTGACTATTGTCTTACATTTTGGTAATGAATTTTGTACAAAGTAGATTTGTACATTGTAAAATAATTCGGAAATGTAAATATGTATTACTAAAAATCTTAATTATTGATCCATTTATTTTCTTACTGTACTTACATATTAATTAATTTGTTAACTCGTAGATTTACTAAAACCTAAACTCGATATAGTCTTTCCAAGTGTCATTGGTAACGAATTTTCATTAAGAAATTACATTTGCTTTTTAACAAGAGATCACTAAACACGTTACCCAGCAGTGCGTGCAGCTTCTATTATATCTACGAGAACTTAGCATCCATTTTGGCCCCCTTTCTTATTTTGCGCTACAAAATTAGTATCGTACGTAAGCATACACACATTTAATTTAAGAAATGAAACTTGAATTGTAATAAAACCATACTGAAAACGTATTTAATCCTTGAACACGAGTACACACTTGATTGTAGTAGCAATTCGTGTTACTCTCTTCTTCGTATTACATATGCATGTGTGTATACCCTCAAATAAAAATACGAGCGATTTAAGCAATAAGAATTGTGCTGAGTGAACACCAAGGAAATTTCAAAGAAAAAAATTGTATCAATCTTTTCAATAAGAATTGCTTCGTTTAAATTGGGACTAAGCAACTAGCAATTACGTATGCTGCTACTTTTGGCAGAGAGAATTTATTAATATTCTAAATTCATATGGGAATCATTATTTATTTGTATTTATGTTACACTGTTTCTTGTGCTACCAATAAAATTTCATTATTACTTTTAGGTTGCAAAATTTGGGTAGTGTTTGTTTAGTAGCATAATTAAAAAATCGTATAAAATATTAAAAACAACAATTTTCATTTAAGTCTTTAACCCTCATGTGTAAGACACTTGAGTCTGGCCAAACGTTTTTCAATTTGGATTTAACACTTAGTTAGAGACTTGAAATTTCAGGACTTCTCCTACAATTTAGTTCGCTATAAATATTTAAAAGAGAAATCCTTAAAAGGATATAAAAGGACACTTATTCGAATATTTTACTGCACACATGACATTTGTAACACATGGGCCTGGTCATTATATATTTTGTATTTTAAATGCTGTTTTTTATATTTTTCTTGCTGATTTTAATTATTTTTTGTCCTGTTATCTATTACACAGCCCGACAAAATGAAAACTTTTTTTTGATGCTTTAGATTTAGATAGTCAGTTTGTATGCATATAAAACTACGTGTTTACGTGATTTATAGTAACGTAACTAATAAATGTTTAATTTCATTCAGTAAAAATAATATGGTCTTTATGCTGCATTAACATTATTTGGCCTAGTTTCTCATTCAATGACTTTGACTTGAATTCAACACTTTCAGAATTAAAGTAAGTAGCTCGATTTTTATTCAATATTATTATGTTTAGAACAAGTTTTTAAAAGCAATTTAGCTTTTTCCTTCAAGGCTGCTCTATACTCCAAACGTGACTATACAGTACTTCAGATTTGTGTCTGTAAAACAGTCGTCTGTAGTACAGTTTTTACTATATTTGTGTTTAAAATTCTGTACTACATACTTGTAACTAGCATGTACTCAATTTTGCACAAATGTGTCTTTTAAAATAATTGTATTTGTTTGCTTTGTTTATTACATTAAAGAAACATTAGTTTGATATTAAGTTAATTGCAGGTGGTAAACACTTTTTGTAAATTATCCAACACAAACTAATTTATAATAGATAATAAAGAAACTGTTATCAATCATTAAGAGCAATATGCTGGCAGTGACAAGAAGTAGCTATTATTATACGCCATTAATGGTTAACAAGCTTAAAGTAAGCCAATTAGTGGTCATAAAATTCCAAAATATCTATTGTTTCCAAACCAAAAATCAGATATCACAAAAAGCTATTAAAGAATGTGGACGCATAGCTCTTGATGCATCTATAGCAATAGGAAAAGCCGTTAGTCGATGAACAGCAAGGCACGCCCTTCGTGATAGATGTTAATTACAACCTGCCTTTGTTCATAAAAAAAAATATTAAAGAACGATTAAAGTTTGCCAAAGAGCACAACAAATGGACTGCAGATGACTAGAGAAATATAATCTGATCACAGGAATCCAAATTTGATAGTTTTCATTCCAAAGGTAAACAATATTGCTGGTGCCGAACAGCTCAGAGAACTCAAACACACGATGTAAAGGAAACAATGAAGCACAATGATTTACATGGTGGCACCTTGGACCACTGCAAACAATTGCATGAATAATTAGAAAAGAAAACTATTGGCGTATTTTGCAAACTTGTCTTCCAATCATGACGTAGACAAAGTTATATTTTTTAGCTGAATGGTAACCCAAAATATTTCCAAAATCGTGAAATAATGGCTTAGCGAACAGAATTTTCTTTTGATACAGTTGCCAATGCCGAAAAATATGTCAATCAATAATTTTTAATGTCATGATATGGGGTATGTTAAATAAAGGCATCTTCGATCACTGCAAATAACCGATCTTATTTTGTATTTGTAGATAAGGGCATCTGTTATGTGGATGAAGTCACTTTTCAGCTGAAAATCGTGAAAGAATGACTTGGACGCTGGACCGCTTAAGGCTTGTATTTCAATAAAGTAATGCACAACTTTGAGAAACCGTAACGCGGTACACTTAGACGACGCCAAGCGTTAACCAGATTGAGCAGCAAATCTCTCGAAGGCAGCGAAAAAAGGGCCGCCTGATTACCCTTAAGTGATAATGACAATGACGTGCGAGTTTATCCTCTACTCAAAACTCAATTACGACTCTGAATTTAATTTTGATCAAAATGTCTCGACCTAAATACGATTAATAATTTGTGGTCAATCGTAAAGAGATAATTGGGACAATACCGATTAACTCCTAAGCATTTGAATGAGTTTTTGTATGATGAATTTTCTTTATTAGTTTTAGGTGCATATTATGAGCAAAATTCGATTTTCGACTGTGGTCGAAAATGCTTATCGAACGAATTTTCATTTTGTATTATGGTGCACATTCGATGAAAAAACGCTATTGTTAAAATAACTCTTCACAATAGTACATTTCTATCAGCTGGCGCTATATTTGTTTACAAATTCTTAAAGAAATAAAATTAAATTTGAAATGACCACCACGGAATTATGGTTTAATGATTCGTCTGATGAGTAGCATTAAGCTTCTGTGTAATGTCCTTCCATTTTTTGGCTGCCTGAACTTTAGAGCAAATACATTTTGCCAACAGTGGTTCTTCTTTTATGAAAGAAACGAGCTTTTCCAATTGCTGTTTTCTACTTACGACCTGCAGGATATTATCAAAAGTAATTTGCAAGTAGTATTTGGTTGACCAAAACCAAAAAACAAACAAATTCTTACATTTTTAATAAATTTTGTACAGTTTTATACAGCGTCGAAAGCAAATTTGTGTTCGATAAAAAATTCGTTGAACAACGAAATTTTCGACAGCGATGCCAACTCATAATACAAATTTTATATTCGTAGTCGATTTTCAATAGCCAGCGGATATCGATTGTCGAATGCAGCTCATAATAGGGGCCCTATTTTTATGTAATAATAAGTGCTCTAAGTACTAAAATGTACTCATTTGTGCTCTCCATTGTATATTGTTTCTATATGACCTTTGACAATATGTTTTTTGTTAAAGAATTTTAAGATTTAAGGTTTCTTTTATACACATTTCTAATTGGGGCAATAAGCAATTTAAGGTCAAGCCAATAAAATTACACATTTCAGTTTAAAATTGTTAACCATTCGTTCTGGCACATTTAGTATTGTTTGGAATTAGCAAACAAATTTAAAATTATTTGATATTATTGCTATATAATGATAAAATTGTGAGCACAAAATATTACTGCTCCAATAAACATATTTATAAATCTGCTTTTAATAAGTTCAAATGTAAATGTAAAATGTATTTAAAATACAAATTTATAATACCATAACTAAATCTTACCTTTATTTAGGAATATAAATGAATGTTTATAAAAATCATAGAATAATGTTACAATAAATAGAACATTGAAGCAATTCGAATGTATTATTGGTAAACATAGACAGGGGGAATAAATTATATTGTATTTATATTTTAAATTCATATAAAATGTATGTTTTGTAATTCAAGGAATATTTTATAAAGAAATGAATTAAAAGCTAGTATGTATCATATCATCATATCCTAACATTGAGAATAATAATAATACTAATTTATTATAATAGAAAAATAAAATAAGTAAAATAAATATATTAAATATATTAGCGCAGTTCACAATCTTGTGCAAATGGTATTACATCATAGCATTTGCAAAAAGGTTTACGGTCCTTATGACATTGTGCTCCAGGATTATAATATAACCCCGGCATTTTTTGAATTTTGAATTTTTTTTTTGCCATTGAAAATTAAGAAATGCCAAAAGTGTAAATTGAAATGGTTAACAGTTTAAAGAGTAGTAAATTTTGGCTTTCTACATATGTAAATAATTATCAGTTCCTATTCCTTCAACCAATATATGGTACTAAAGAACTTTTTCGTAGGGTAAGGTTTTTAATTGCAGAGATTATGCTATACATTCATTGACATTAATGTTGACATCATCCAAATAAGTTCGGTTCCAAATGGCTAAGAGAACTGATTGCTGTTTTAAAGTAATATTTTAACATTATGGATATAGAAATGTAGGTCTTTGGGAAACTTTAGCAAGCTATAGAAGAACGCAATATCAATTTCAAACTAATTTTTTTAATTACAAACAACTTACAAATGTGTTCCTTATGTCTCTTAGAAAGTTTTCTTATTAATATGACACTTTTTAATAAAGGTTCTTTTCTTCATATCTAAAATTTCAATATGTTTCAACTCTATAAAAATTCTCAAAAATCTTGAAAATATTAGCGCAATTCACAATCTTGTGCAAAGCATATTTTTGCTTCCCCTAAACCTTTTTGCAAATGCAATGATGCAATACCATTTGCACAAGATTGTGAATAGCGCAATTAAGTATAAAAGTAAATATGTTTGTCATTTATATGTATGTCTGTATGCCTTTATTTTATATTATTACCATTACAGATTGAAAAGGTATGCCTGGGAGGAGAAACAATACAAATCAACGACAGCAATATTAGAAGCAGCACATCCAGCAACTGTCAACGAAACATTACAGGAGCAACAGCAGCAACAACATCATCATTCCTCTCAACAGCAAGTTTATACTCAATATTCTAATCATGATTTGTTACATACAACAAGCATAAAAAAGACGAGTTCATCAACTCATGATAATGATGATTATCATTATTACCAGCATCATGAAAAACGCATTCATAATGATTATGATACAACAGAAAATAATAATAAAAATTACAACAAATACACTATACAACGACTTGAGCAAGGACATGAAAAACGGCTACAAGTTGCTACAACTACCACCAGCAGCATTACTTTGCACCATGAAATGTCAAGGGAAATTGTTGATGGCATCAGAGCTAAGCAAGTAGTGGCATATGACAAGCAAAAAGAGAATGTGTTAAATGGGAAAACTAAATATGATGTGAAGAATAAAGTTGACGACTTGATACAATCAAATGTTAACAGTAATGAAAACAAACAACAGTTACAGCAGCAACATGAACCGAAGGAGGAGATGAATATGGAGCTACAGTTACAGTTACAGCAGCATCAACAATGGCAACTAAAAAAGCGTAAAAAGAAAAATATATTAAACATTAATTCATATGAAATTGAAAAATCCAATCATAACAAAAACAATCAAACAAATATACAACATCATCATCATCACCAGCAGCAGCACCAGCACCAGCACCAGCATCATGGGCAATATAACAACAAACAACAGCCAAATGACAATGATGAAGTTTATTTGTATGACAACATCTACAGCCATTTCGATAATGTCACGCAAAATTTATCAATCGAAGACGACAGCAGCAGCAACAGTGTGAATGCGTCCAATGACAATACGATTTATAGCCAAATTATTTTAGCCACAAAAACTTTCGACAGTGACAAACAAAGTAAAGGTCCCCTTAGCTCAAGACTTCAGGCAGCTATTGACGAACAAGATGTTGCTGATAAAGATGAAGGAGAGTTACTACATGAAGCGGAAAATCGAAACCTTAAAGAAATAGTATTAGTTGATGCTGCCGCAGAAGATGAAAAAAAAATTGCCAATCAATTTGATTTCATGTTGGCCGTCATTCAGGAAATTGATGAAAAAATGCTTGTTCTACTTATTGTCATGATCATTTGCGTTTGTGTTTATTCATGTAAGTAATTACGAATTCAATATTGTCAGACACATGTGGGTTTATTAGGGCATCCCCTTAACATATTGGCGCTAATCTTTACATATCGCACACAATGTACAAAAGAGACTTAATTCAAAATTTTCCAAAATTGACTTTTTTCCATAAATTAATTCAGAGTGCACATTTCTAACTACTGTAAAAATTTCTTTCACATCACTATCTTCTTTAAATGCAAAAATACAAATTTGAAAATTTTAGTATTTTGAGTTGTGCCACTTTTGTACTATGTGTGTGATATTTAGATGGATAAAGTATAAATTATACATTTGGAGTTATGATTACCTAAAATATTTAATGTTCTTTTAATAGATTTTTTATCAAGTTTTTCTGAATATTCTCTAATTGTGTTTAAAAATCTTAAGTTTTGTTATAGAAAATTGTATATGTTTCACAATCTAAATGGCGTTTATTTGCTTAGGCTAAACTTAAGGTACGATCATATTTGGCAAATATTTACTCAAAAAGCATAACCATTTGTTTTAGGACAAATTTGTTTGACGTTGTTTACTCTTACAAGAGTTTTGCAAGATCAAACAGCATCAAATAAATTTAAACTAAATATTTGTTGTGCTTTGGCCTAAATAAGAAAAATTTTTTTTTAATAAATAAACGAGTTCAAATATACGTTATTTAGTGGTTACGTCTTTTCCGGCAAATATTTGCCAAATGTGACTGTACATTTAGTTTCAAATTTATCAATGAAATTAATATGTAGTTTTATATGGATTCCATATACCAGATAATAAACTGCTGTTAAAACACTTCGGACTTTTTGTTGGCGCATTGACATCCCTAATATTTTCTATATAAATGTATGTAGGTATTTGACAGTATTTAATCTTGATATATTTGATTTCTTATAAAAATCGACAGACGGACAGACAGACATTTTTTGTCATGATGTTTAAGTGTGTTGGCTATTAAAGTATTCTTATTAAAGTAAATAATTTAAAACAGTTAGCAACGCTTTTTTATGTCTTATACGGCCTATGTAAAATGTATTATGCAATTCAGCTAACGAACGTAATGCCCAAAACTGTTAGTTTATATTAATACCTTATATAATCGACTTATAGCTTTATGCTTGGTTTTCACTATGTCATATTTGTTGTCAAATGGTTGGCAATTGTATGAAAACGGGTTGTTATAACTTAAAATAGATGACGCCATATGACAACCCGTTTTCATACAATTCCAACAATTTGGACAATTTGACAACAAAAATGACATAGTGAAAACGCGGCCTATTAAAATACAGTTTGCACAAATAAACATTCGATAAAATCAGGTGTATTGAAACTGCTAAATTTCTTACGCTGTTTTTACCATTTAATACAATGTGCATGATTCACATAATAATATTCACATCGGAATATTTATGAAATAAAAAAAGCGATAAATAAATTTTCAACCACAAATTTATACTCATGTATTAGAACAGTTAAAAGCAGAAACTTATGTTGTTTTATCATTATCTTATATTTCTTAAACTTATTATTTATTTCCTTTTATAAAAATCTTTATATATTTATGCCCTTATTCATAAAACATACAACAGGTTTATAAAAGGTTTATAAAATTTGCTTTATAAACCTGTTATAAACCAGTTGTAAGTTTATATGAATAAGGGGGTTAGTATTTTATGAAAGTTTGTGGTGTAAACTGAAAGTGAAGCAGTACTTTATAACCATTTAATTTAAAACCCTTCATTTTTTTAAAACGCCTTTTTTATCATTCCACAATAAAATCTGCTAAATTAATCTTTAGTTACGCTTTCTATGAGGCATTAGTTAATAGACCTTCCAATTGCCCTTCTCAAGTAGGCCTTCTATCAGGCATCTAAACAATAGCGAGTAGACAAGGCCTTGACTAAAAATGACACGTCCTGTAAAATTGGAACGATTTTTCAATACGGCTAGAAGTCGTTGTGATCACAAAATAAGGCTCTCTATAAGGCCACTTAATAGCATCTTTTTCCCGCCGGGATTATATGTAGGCAAAGTGTTTTGAGCAATACAAAAAGTAATTGTCTTCATAAATACATCCAGCAACATCAGTTCTAATATTGCAATGTTGCATATAATAATGTAAATGTGAATCGTCTATTTCCACTCATGTTTAGAATTTATACGTTCTAACTACTGGATTAAATAAGTTGAATCAAATATTTGTACACTCAAAAAAACTCCAAGTTTCCTAAAATGAATGGCGGTAGTAAATATTTAGCTTAAGCAAGATATCAAATATCCTTCTCAAACATGAGTATACAAATATGTTTTTGTTATTGTTACTCGTATTTTGTTTGTTCGTTCGTTTAATTTTTTTTTTTTTGGCAAATAAATATGAAAATTAAGATTAAAGCAATAACAAATAATAATAATCTCATATATTTTGTTTGCCATTAGCATAAAAATATTATTTCACGTACAAAGTACAATTGTACTTTTTTGCTACCGTAGTATTACTATGAGGCATTTGGTACAATTTCAAAATATTGAAACATCAAATATTGGTGTGCCACATGAAATAGATAAATATATGATTTACATAAGTTATCATTTGTGTAATAGTGCAAGTCGAAGAGAAGGTTTTTATAAATTTAATGATTAGTTTAAAACTGATATTCTTATAATCTTTAAATAGGCATCTTAAAGATGGTTATCATAAAGAGAAGTTTTTAGTTGAATTATTGAATAAAGGACGCCTTTGAATTATTATTTTGCATTAAAACCAAAAAACGAAAGCCTAAAGTTAAGTTAATTAGGATTTCAAAAACTTTCAAAGTTAAGCCTTCAATTTCTTTAATACATTACTACATTAAACTAATAAATTTTGTAATTTTTGAAAAGCAATCAGTGGAACATGAATCTGTACATATATGAGTGGGTTAAATGCAAAACTCGTTCGTTACAAAAATAAAAAAATCGAGATAACAGTTGAATATGGCAGACCTTTGAGAGCTTTATGGTAAGCAATATAGAGATGGTATGGACGCGTGTTCTTTTTTATATTTTTAGATGACTTAAAATCTCAGTTAGCAGCAAAACTTGTTCGTTCCACTCATAAGTCATCTCTTATTAGATACTCTGTATAAAAACTCGCTGGTTCAATGTTTTAACCATTATATTTGAAGTGCGCTAATTTCTAAATTGTTAAGATCTTTCCTACTGAATCGTTTGCCAAAATAAATATTACAAATATTACAGCAACTTATTAAATGTATATCTACCAACAACATATTGTTAGCGCGACACGTATTAAAATCTTAAATAAACAAAATGTAGCTTTGGGAGCTCAGTTACTACTACCCCTTAACCATTCAGGAAGCGAGGAAAAACAATTAATGAAATTGATCCAGAGCCAGTTCCCATCAGTGTGGAGATTAAAAAAGATGGACCCCCTTTTATCAAACCACTTTGGCAAAAATTGAAGAAACAATAA
Source organism: Bellardia bayeri (assembly GCA_950370525.1). Classification (NCBI taxonomy): domain Eukaryota; kingdom Metazoa; phylum Arthropoda; class Insecta; order Diptera; family Calliphoridae; genus Bellardia; species Bellardia bayeri. The sequence goes on from OX493267.1 coordinate 77,627,956, forward strand.
TGACCTGCAATTTTATGCTATGGTCGTGAATAATAATTTGGTCATGACATGGGGGGAAAATAATGAAGATATTACCTTATCAGTTTAAAAATGCATATCTTTTTTTTTCTAAAACTTTTAAAAATTCATTTTTCATTACCGTTTTACTACTATTACCATAACGTTAATAAATAGAAATAATTTTCAAAATATAGTAAAGTAGAATAATAAAATTTCCTGGTGGGCTATAGTGTGCTAAAAAATTCGTTCGATGCCATACGGTTTGTAGCAAAATTCGTTTGTCTCGAAAATTTGTTGCAAAACTCGTTCATTTCAAATTTTTGTCTATTATTTTTCTATGCTGCAGTAGGTGTCAAATTATCAATTGTTGAGTTTTAATCAAGAATTGAGCAACATCTAGGAATTTAAATCATTCAACTAATTTTGTGCATTTAAGAAGCCGTTTCATGTTTTTTGCTTTTTCCCAAAATTCGGTTAACGTGTAACGAGCGAGTTTTGCATTTCGCCTTAAGTATAAATATATATAAATATATATATATATTTCGTAAATAACCTGAAAATAAGGTTCTGATAGATTCAGTAGTCCATTTAAACTATTAAAAAAAAATACAGACAAATCACGTTATAACGAACGATATATTGTCAAGTGTATTTGTTAAATTTAATATCGAGATTATTTGAGATTTATTTTTAAATATATTTTAATCGGTGTGACATTAGGAGACATATCATAAGATAAAGTCATTTATAGGTTCTATAAACATTTTAATTATGATCTAATTGAATGAAGAATTTGTTACGATACGAGCTTCGTTTCTTTTTTTTCCCCCCAAATAGAAAAGGTTTTATTTTCTTTGTTTCAAATGCATTACCGCAAATTATTACTCTATTGTTATTGTAACTCTATTCTTCGATAACTTTCTTCCTGGAAATGCTTTATCTGGTAGCAGTATGACAGTTTCTCTTCTAAAAAAGAATCATCAAATTCACTACTATATATCACCTATTTGTAATTCTATGGGTTTGATTTTTAAAGCAATTCAATTAACTGAAATCAATTCGAAAGTTCAATATCCATTAGCGATAGACGATGTTAAAAATTTGGTTGTTCGTTATTCCAGTATACATTTGTTTAAACATTCGTTATATAAAGTCATGTTAAAATGTTTGCCATCATTTTTATTATTATTTAATAAATATTAAAAATGGTACCGTGGAGTACATTTTATTTTGTACAAAATCCTAAAAGCTATTTTCCATCCCTGCTCCACACTATTCTTATGCTGTCTCTCTATCGGTCTTAAGGTACGGTCACACTTGGCAAATATTTGCCGAAAAAGATGTAATCACTAAATAAAATATATTTGAATTCGTTAATTTATTTAAAAAAACTTCGTTTATTTAGAACAAGTCAACAAGGAATCTGCGTTGGAATCCTGAAATAAACCTTTCGCCAAAGCTTCCAACATTAAGAAGTAGAAGAATAATCAAAAACCTAATTAATGGAACTTTTGATTCCGAATATCTTGTTTCCAAAGTTTGCTTCAATGTCCCAAACAGACAACTAAGATTCCATAGATCGAGTTTTATTAATTTTGATTCTATTCGCAGAATATGTGCAGAATTCATCAAATTCTATGATTTAATTGATTTTTCTAATACAACTTAGAAAATAAAGAGCAGACAGCTTGAATTCAAAAGATTATAACCCCATCGGGAAAAAAGATGCTGTAAAGAGGCCTTTTAGAAGGCCTTCTTTGGCAGTCACAAGTACTTCCAGCCGCATCAATTTTATATGGCTGTCATTGTTAGTCAAGGCCTTGTCTACTCGCTACTGGTTATATGCCTGCTAAAAGGCCTACTTGAGAAGGGCAATTGAAAGATCTACCAATGCCTTATACAAGGCGTAATTAAAGCTCTGCTAAATTAATAATAGCATTGACGAAAGTAAAAGAAGGGATTTTAAATTAATTAAATAAAACATCCCATGGATATATGTAAAGTACTGGTTCATGCGTAGTTTATACCGCAAACTTTCATAAAAACTACATTTATAGAGCGTCTATTTATTCATTTTTATTACTCGTATAACAAAGTGAGTAAAATAATTTTTGTTGTTTTAATGACGATACACAGGAATAATTGGAATCATGAGATAACGAGAACACCTTCTGAGAGAAGGCATAGTGGAATGAGTATCGAATCTTTTAGAATGTGTAAACAGGTCTTCCTGAAGGCATGTTAATGGAAGCAGTTGCAATTTTTCCCGTTATGACTATGATTGTTTTTGATAGTATTAGTATTGTACTTAATTAATTATTGTACATAATATCATGCTCAGCTGTTACTAATATTTGTAGCTAAATTTTTAAATAAATACAATAAAATAAAATAAAAAGACACAGACAAATGTATAGTTATAATTTATTTGATGATGCTTGATATTGCAAAACTTTTGTAAGAGTAAACAACGTCAAATAAATTTGTGTCACAACAAGTGGTTACGCTTTTTTGAGTAAATATTTGCAAAGTGTGACCGTACCTTTAGTTTGTCTTTTATATACATAAGTATGTATGTATGTATGTGATAGTAAATATTTTATTTTTGTCATATTTATTTGTCTTTTTATTTTATGACTTCATTGTTTATTTGATTTTTTTCTTTGTGTCATTTTTTCGTTTCAGTTTTGTTGTGCATTTTGGCAAAACCCGCCATGAATGAGATTTTTTTAGTGTTGGTGTCTTATGTCATTGTTGGCACATTTGTGGCGATACAAATAGCTGTGGGGTACGCAACATGGCCAAGGTAAGTAAAGATAAAACTGATTCCAGAGAATAAAACATTTGTTTTGGAGAAATTCAAAAAATACAATGTCATAAAAATAATTATACCTATATCATATATATGTATGTATGTACATATGTATATATTTATTATTTATGTATATACATACTATAGTTTGTAAGCAAATAACTACAGTACGTGGGATAAATTGCCGTTTTGCTTTTGACAATAATCAAATTGGCATTTGCACAGAAAGGTGAACGAACAGTGACCAAAAATTATAATATTAATAAACAAATGATTTTTTGTCTAAAGTTTTATAATAAAATGTACAATATTTTCAGTTAATATTAGTTGTAAAAGTATCTAAGATGCTTTCTTTTTAGTATTTATTGTTCTCATTTGTTTGTCCTGATGTCATCTCATCTTTCTAACAACATCATCAGGTGGCTGAAGATTTTAATTAAAATCAAAATTTCTGAATATAGATACAATTAAGTAGTTCATTAAAGCAGCTCAAAAGCGAAATGAAAATTTGTTAAAAAGGGGGAAACTATTGCATATTTAAAGTAGAAAACAAAAATTATGCTAAAGGAAATAAGAGCTTTGAAAAAGCAACATTGAAAGTATCAATGATTTAAAGTTATTTTAACACTAATAAATAAGTATAGTTAAGGACTGAAGTTTTCGCACATACCCAACATTTTATATTATCGTTAATTAAAGAAAATACATTTTTATATCAAAAAGTTTAATTTGATTTTAATTACTACACGAGTAATCAGAAGATAAAACTCGTTTCCAAAATTCAATGCCTTCATTTTAATGCGTTTTTGCAAATTCGTACCGAAGTCTTTAATTATTTCCAGATATCAAAGGGTTTCTGCGGGAATTCCCTTGCTACCGTAATGCCCTTTGAATAGTTATTGGATGAAATTTTTAAGCGTAGAATTTTCGATTCTTTTTGGCGCTGAAATTCTAGGATTTCTCTTAAAATAAGACTAACATCTTGCCTGTAGAGTTTCTTTGGGCAACCTGATCTTGGCTTATTTTCTACACATCCAGTTTTTTGAACTTTTTATAATGCTCTGAACTGCAACAAAAGGTTTGTTAAAAAGTTTGCGGATTGCGCGGTAAGATTTTACTTTTTCGTGATCTTGAATAATAAGATTTTTTGTATCTACACTAACTTATCTTGTTAATTTGTAACAACTTATTTGACTGACAAACTGCTAAACTACCTGAATTGCAAAAACCTAATAATATTTAACTACAACTCTTTTTAAATTATAAATGAGAGAGAAGAGAATGAAAATGAACACTTTTGTCTCTCTTTTTAAAGAAAATAAAATTTGTTGCTTTGGAAGAGTAGATAATTAAAATGGAATTAATTTTTTTGGTTAAAAACATCTTTGATTAGCAAATATATGAAATTTTGGGTATGTACGACAACTTAAGTTCCTAACTGTATGTCTAAACAAATAATAGATAAATATTAAATACGAAACTTTTGTTGAAATAACTTGAACTAATCCTTATTACAAAAAAATACGGCGCGTACTAAATGTTGTCAAAACAAAACTATGACTCAACAATGACTACTATCAATATTTTATTACATTATTCAATTTCATTAAAAAAAAATCTGCTTTAAGAAATTAAGTTTTAATTCGTTGATTTTTGAAATTTTTCAGCTTCAATTTTTTGTCTCGTTCGCTATCATTTATTTATAGCTGTGAATAATAAAAAGACGTAGCAATCCTTGTAGCAATTGTGTGTATTACTTCCACTAGTATTATCGTTGGATAATGCTTAACTTTTTATGTCATCAAATAAGATTTTTGCTTTTGTTTGAAATACCATTTTTCTTAATGCTTTTCCCTGTGCAACTAGATTTCCAATCCAAATAGAAAGCAAGGACTCCATTTCGGTCATCATTTTAGCATCTAATGATGTTGCAAATTTTGCAAAATTTTCAAAAAAATAAATAAATAAACACTCGAATCCAAAACAATGTAACCTTTAAAATCTAACTAATTAAGCAACGACGCACATTCAAAAAATAAAACGCACAACGAAACGACGCAAAACGAGGCATAGGTGTAGTTAATTTAAAATTGTTTTTTTTGGGTTGCTTTATTACGATTTTGTTACTTGAATATATAGATCATATTACAGATTATCACAGACAGAAAACACAGACACTAAACACTATTGAAAACAAAAAGTTTAGACATTGGGAGCCCCGAAAATCAAAAAGTTTAATATAAAATCCACCTTAAGAACCAGGCCTTGTAGTTTGCTATGCAAATAAAATATAGAAACATTTACCTGAAAGTATGCAAATTAGAACCATGTCTTGAATATCATACAAATATAGATTTTTCCATTAAAATAATCTTTTTTTATAAATTATTATAATTTCAACTATTCTTCAATGTATTTAAAAACAAATGTGCTTTCTTCCATCCACAGCAAATCATTTAATGGCACTGTGTGCAGTGTAATTTTCATTTACATGACATACACCATGTTGCCACTACGTTTACGAGAATCATTAGTTGGTGGCATCATACTTTCCGCCACACAAATCTATACCAGTTTGCGTTACGTCGAGGACACCTACCAGTGGCAAGAGGTAAGTTGTTACAATATATTTTGCAGACACTATGAAAAACAACAGTGACAACATGAACTGTAATAATTTACAAAAAAAAAAAAAAAAAAAAAGAAGCAACAAATTGTTACAGTATTAGAAGGAATGCTGGTGATATTTCAGAAATATTTGTTGCAAGTAAATAAAGAACAAAAATGTAACAAAGCATCTAAAGCATAGAGATTTTATACAATAGGGAGTACAAAACTATAGTGAGATTTTTAATATTTAATTTGCTTTTGTTTATTTATGTTTATTACTTATTTATTTGTTGAAGCTGCTGTTAAAACAACAGGGATTTCTTATGTAAATATTTGAATGTGATTTAAATTTTTTAATTTATTTTACTGTAAAATAAACATGCAACTTTTTCTACTTTTTACTATAAACACACACACACATACTTTGTTGACAGTTTTATGCTGTTTTTATTTTCGCAACAACGTTTTGTTTCATTAGAGGCATTTTTATAATGAGGTGCAATGTGTAATTTTAGACATTTTGGTTAGAGACAGGCCAGAAAGTCTTTAAGCAAAATGTCTGAACAAAATTTACCTTCATGTCTTACAGAAATTTTGCTTAAAGACAAGCCAGAATGTCTTTAAGCAATATCTCTGAGCATTTATTTTAATCTGCATAATTGTTTGTTTGTAATTTATTAGCGTAAACTTTTAAATTTATAACTTTTTCTTGATATTTGTTTTGACGGCATAAGAAAAACCCTTGTCAAAGAAGAATGAAATTAATATTAATTAATTAAGTATAAATTTTAATTTTAATAATGGTAAACATCGAGTGTGGCTTTAATGAGTTGAGTCCTTTTTATACCCACCACCAAAAAGATGGGGGCATCTTACGTTTGTCATTCCGTTTGTAACACATCGAAGTAATGGTCGTAGAACCAAAAAGTCTATATATGCTGGGTCCTTATAAGATTCTAAAACGTACTAGCCATGTACGTCCGTCTGACCGTCTGCTGAAATCACGATAGAGCTTCGAAAAAAGACATAGAACAATCAAATTTTACCAAATATTCTTTGGTCTACTAAAATATTTGGTATTGAAAATGCGCAAAATCGTTCCAGTAGGATTCGAGTTATAGATCAAACTTTCAGAATACCTCCATATTTTTTGCTATTTTCTTCAAACATAATGCAGATAATACCAAGAAATTCTGCACACTTTATTTTTATTATATCAGACTGGTATTGTTTGACTTTCGTTTCTTCGCTACAAATAACCCATTTCCAGTCATCTAATGTCCAATTTTTGTGGGTTGTACAGAAATGAATGCGTTTCTTCACATTTCTATCGGAAAGTGCTGACTTTTCTTTTTAAACTGGCTACTAAACCAATTATATTTCATGCGCGTTGAACCGTCCAGGAACTGACATCCTTACCAATACTTTTTGCAGCTCTTTTCGGGGTCTCGATGTCCTTATTACGTAGCAAACGTTCAATCTGCCGGGCATCACTATCAACAAGCAGTCTTGGTCGACCACCTTGGTTATTATTGCAAGCTACATTTTTTTATATCACTTACCGTGGATTTACTTAAATTTAATTTTTCAGCAATTCTACTGCATGAATAATTATTTTGCAACAAATTTATCGCATTGTTTTCAATATCAGTTGGTGTTTTTCTCATTTTTAAAAATCAAGTTGATCACTTCACAGGTCAAACAATAGTGCACAAATAGAACAATAAAGCTTCATAATAAGATCGCAAAAAAGAAAAAACCAACGGGTCAAATACCGTCATATGCCAACAGAGCCATATCGTGATAATGTTTATTTCTTGTACTGTGCAAGAGTGTCCGAATAGTGAATTTTTTGTTTTTTAATTTTTTATTTTTTTGAAGCAATTTATATGAGTTTATGTTCTTTATAATTTAGAATAAGGTTCAATTAAATTAAAAAAATACATATGTATATATTATTTTCATTACCTTACTTCCTTAAGCAAAACATGCGGACAGTTTTGCTTCCCACTGTAAATCGTCGTACATAATTTCATGACGATTGGCCCGTAATAGGTCATAGTTCCCTTATCAAAACTACTCCCTAAAACTCATTAACGTATAAGTATGAAAAAATTATACTATTGACTTTTGTGAAAGTTGGTCCATAATTGAGCATAGCTCCCGTGCAAGCTCCACTTCCGACAATAACCACAGAGTATACAGAGTTGACAATTTTGGAATTTTTTTAAGCCAAAATCAGTTGCTTAGGGCTTTTTGGTACTTAATTTATAGTTTGTTAAAGTAAAGCTCTTTATGTATAAAATTCTTATAAATGTCGTTATTAAGATGAAATTCAACTAAAACAAATAAAAATTACGGTACAATATTTTATGAAGTTGGCTCCATAATAAGTGATTTGGTGATGGGTATATAAGATTCGGCACAGCCGAATATCTCTTACTTGCTTCGCATCTATTAAATAAACGTTGTGTTGTCATAATTAAAAAAAAAAGCGAGGATAAAATAAGAAACTGATAAAAACAGATTAAGTAAACAAGGTCATTTTAAGTAGATGTTTAAAGTTAAAAGCTCTTAAAAAATTAAGATAGATAGAAATCTAAAGCGGAGATCTCAAATAAAAAGAAAGATACATTTCCGCCACAAATAATATTTCAAAGATATTTCGTAAATCATAAATGAATTCCGGGATCACCGAATCAGGATTTCCGGATTTTCGGGATATTTGTTTCATATTAAAACAAATTTGGTTTATATGTAATAACAATTTATTTCAAAAAAGTTACTTATATTAAATATAAATATCATGGTGTAAGTTGAGTGCAAATCGGCAACACAATACATAAACAACAGGCATTTTGTTTGTTTAAAATAATGTACTACTGTCAAAAACACTTGAAAAATTATAACTTTTGACATAAGTAAATTTTAAACAAAGTGAGTCAGCAGCGCTACTGCATTCACCGTGTATAGTTACACCATGGACTTGATTTAATCTTGTTACCACTATATGAAGCTGGCGAAAAACATCGTTTCTATCGTCTGTAGAAAAAATTTCAGCAAATTCTTGTATTCTGATTACACAGTATACATTCCTTTTCCACCCTCCGAAACAAATAATTCTTATTCAATATTTTATTCCATATTATTACAGACATTATAAGGTATTGTGGGGGGCTTTTACATATCTAAATTACATTTATTATTTCATTCGTTCCACAATCAACGTTTTTAATTCATTTCTAATAGCAAATATTTCTATCTCATTATAAAATTCACTCTTCAATTTTGAGTTTTTTCAAAAATTGAAGTGTTGCCTAAATCACACTTCTTTTTTGGTTTCTTTTAAAGACATATTTTATTAGATCACTTTTTGATATTTCTTTGAGCATAAATAAAAGTACAATATAAGCAGAGATTCATTTCACCCAGAGGAAAAATGAACACATACGTATACGATTTGACATCATACAGTGTCAAAAGTGTTTCAACTCCGTATGTGCACAAATTTTACACGCACGGCGTCAATTTTATAACAAATAATTGACTACGGATGTTGTCAATTTCATACCGCGCCGTTTTTGATTTGAAACCGCATTGTTGTCAATTTGACACCGCATCGTTGTCGATTGGACATCATTCATTTTCTATTTTCTTTTTCAAGGCACCCCAAATAAATTTTGATTTGTTTTATAAAATTTTATTTCTACAGTAATTAATATACCTTATTCTAAAATACATTTTTCCAAACTATAAATATGTATAAACAAACGTATGTGTAGTTACGTTTTTAAAATTTCAAGAAGAACATTACCTCTTTTTTCTTTCAAGCAAAGAATTTTTCTCTAAATTCTACTTGCAGACCCAAATGGTGGCACAGCTTCTTTTAGATCCTTATTCTTTAAACACTGCAAGCTCTTGAATGTTACCAGAGCTTCTATAAAAAGAAACAGAAACTTATTGATTTCTACTGCAATATTGCTACGTTTTTACCTTTTAAAAACGGTGGTTTATTTTCTTTAAATAAACCGGATTATTTTTAATTGCAAATTTAAAGCGTCAAGTAGTTTAAAGAAAATATAACGAGGCTTTATATATTTAAATTTTAACACTTATATTACGGTTTAAGAACACACTTTGATGCTTAAACAATAATGGCTCACAATATACTGATTAACTTTATTGGCCTTGTTAAGCTAGAGGTCCACACCAAGCATCTAAGCGTTTCACGCGTTCTAAGCAACTGTCAAAAAAGTAGAATCAATGTAGTTGCATGTTTTAAGTTACACATTACGTTGACGCTTGAAACGCGAAAAGTTCGTTTACTTTTGGAAGCGTCGCAGGCTTCTAACAGCTGACATTTGCAAATGCAAAGCAAATTTATGTCACTAAAAAAATGACAGTTGAAAAACATTTTTTATATAAAATTGAAAAACAAACCGATAAAAAACTTCATATAGAAACAAAATTAGCTGGGCTTACGGCATTACCTCCGAAAGTACATGTATGTATGTATATAAAACACAAATAATTGACGCGAAAAAATTCATATGTAACTTGAAATACTTGCCGCTTAAAATGTTTAGAAAGCTAAAAACGCGTTGACGCTAAAACGCGAGTTGTGAACTCCCAGCTTTAGTCTATTTATATACTAATAATAATTTCTGAAAGGTTCGGAACTAAGATTCTAGAATGTTCATGACTGCAAGTCTAGAATGTTCGTGTGTAGAATTTTTAGCCAAAGTCATTAATGTTGCCATATTGCTCCCTATTTTTTGAATCGAGATTTCGGGATACCTATATAATATCCTAACAGTATCGACAAAAAACTATGAACCAACATAACGTGTTTTGCCCTCAATAAACCTGTTAACATTTTCTAGATCACTGCAAACTTAATTTAATATTTATTAAATTTAAATAAAACTATCAGTTTGCTATATTTTTTGTATCTGGGACCTTCGAAATATCAATATCTTTAGAGCAGTCAGTGTGTCGTAAAGTTTTAGAGCCCTCATTTTGTTTACCTGAAATAAACATAAAAACTTATTTTTATTAAGTTTATTTGCTATAAATATGTATATCAAGAAATAACTAAACAAACGAACCAAATACCAACAAAAACAATTCAATTTGAAATACAAGATAAAATTTTATTACAATTCTTATGACAAACAATAACACTGTTGTTTCCTTTTCACTGTCTCCATTTACATTTCGTTTACACTTGTTTTTGTGTTTTCTTTATTTTCATGTTCTTTCTCTAGTTATTTAGCTCTTTAATGGCTTTATTCTTAGCCAATCTGACCGGCATTTATACGCACTGGCCGAAGGAGAAGGCACAACGTAAAGCCTTCATTGAGACCAGACAATGCATAGAGGCTCGTTTGCGTACACAACGAGAAAATCAACAGCAGGTATGTATTGTTGGTTGAATTTATAAAAATGTGAGACAACAATAACAACAAAAAAATTGTTTGAAATAAAATGACAAACACACTAATTTAAATACATACATATGTACATATGTATATATGTACATATAAACATTCAAATATAAATACGTATATTAATCACACATACAAGCCAGAGATGGAAAATTCAGTTGTGATACTTTCCTTAAGGAATTTTTAAATAAAACAAGAGTACGTAACGTCTAAAGCCACTTTTAATAATACGCATATCTCAACACAATCAATCCGGTCACAACAATTTAAAAATGCCATCATCAATTTTAGAATTATGAAAAATTTTATTATTATTATTTTTAATCGTTATATTCAATTATTCCACGTCGAAAGGTCGCTATCAAGCTATTCGAATAATTATTCCTCAGAAAGTGTTCGATTTATCAAATGAACATTATTTGAATGGATAGCCAAATAAATAGCAACCAATAATGGTTTGTACTCCAAATAATTTTTGCACTTTAAGCTTTAATTCAACACTACTTCCTTTGCTTTCATAATCTTCTAATACTCTCTGAAAGCTTGGATTGGTTGCTAGTTGAAAATCACTGAATAAATCTGATCAGTTTTGGAATACGAAAGTTTTTCTTCAAAATGTAAATGGGCAATTTCACGTCAAGTGACCCAATTTTTAAAGTCGATGTCTTCCGTTTCGGATGAAATTTACACCAAGGTTAGTACTATTGGATAGTATGCCAGACCCAGCTCTATCATTCAAGAACTGCCGGAGTTAGAGGGGGTCAAAGTTGGACATTTTGGTCATACAGGGGTTTTTTTTTAAATGAGTGTAACTTTTCACCTATTGGTCCAAGCAAAAATTATCCAAAGTACTCTAGATAGCTATTTGATCAGTCATTCCAAAAATATTTTTTTATAATTTTTAAAAATTATTTTTTTTAATTTTTTTTAAAAATATTTTTTTTTTAAAATTTTTTTTTTTTCAATTTGGGCACTTTTATTTTTCCTCAAAAGAAAGCTTATACAATTTTCTTTAATGCCTTTATAATCGCTTAATGGGATGCGAGTGGGATATTTTTTAACTCAGGAATAGGATTTTTCAATATTTGCTTCATGTATCATTTTCATTTTCCCCGATTTTTTTTATTTTTTTCTAATTGTTTTTTTTTTTATTTTTCCTCAAAAGAAACTTTTGACCATTGCCTTTAAGAGCTGTATTATTTACTTACATTTGCTTAAAGTTTATAACTGTTCAAAAGTTTACGGCTTGTATTACACTCCCACGATTATAAATTACGTATTGTCATGCTCAGTGAAATTCCTGTTCTCTACCCTGAAGATAACAATCACATGAATAAAGGCAGGAATTCTGTGGTATGAATAAAATTAATTCCACAATAATATAATCTAATGATATGAACTCCTCAAGTCGATGACTATCCGAAGGAGTATCCAAGTGGTATCCAAGGAGTATGTCCCAGAATTTTCATATACATATTTATTATATAAGGCAGATATACCCAAGAGCTTACTGAATCATATGACCACTATTGCGAATAATACCGCTTTTGCAAACTTTCAATAAAATTTCTCAATAGCTGGCAAACAACTCCAGTCTATGATAAATGAGGAAAAGCGGCTGTACAAATAGAAAATAAAAGATGCAATATGTCCAAATTACATTTACTTCAGGTAGCTTTCTAGCATCAATGTCAACAATATTAAAATTCTCAAGCAGAATCATGTTAGGTGCCTTGGAATCAATATGGCATCAGCCAGTTTAGCACCAGTAAGTTAGTGGCCAACGTTGAGCAGCTATTGTTCCGTTGGCTGCCTTTGACTAAGTTAATTCACATCTCATTCATTGCTATAGGAATTATGTTAGATTTTGATCAAACAACTTCAACAACTTGAGACGCAGAGTTAAATATTAGTGTACACATTCCAAACTTGTCGCATATTTATACCCTACACCACCATAGTGCGGAGAATACATTGGATTTGGGCTGGTAACATCCATTAATATTTAATATAGTCCAGCTTAAATAATATCTATGGACTCAAAATCACTTTCTAAATCGATTTAACAATGTCCGTTCGTCCGATCATCTTAATGTCCATGTACACTATGTGCGCAAAGTACAGATCGCAATTTTGAAGACATTTTGTGTGTGCATGTTTTTCGGTTTAAAAATTGTTGAAATTGAAATTGGTTAAAAGCGGTTCTCCTAACTTCCATACAAATGTCCTAACGAAATAAGATTTTATCGTTCATAAGTGTTTGATTTCTACACGTATCCAAGCAAATTTTACCTGAAAAAAGTTATATGTAAAAAAATTACATTTATAAATTTTGTGCGGACTCATTAAAATGACTTTAAAGAGCACAAACAAACATCTTAAACATTTTGGCATTCAAATAAATTTCAAATAAAATTTAATTTAAATAAGCCAAATATATACATAAATGGTGCCACTAAATCTATTGATGATCGGTCCATAATTAATTTTGACCCGCTTCCGAAAATCACTTTTACGGGCATAATCCGTGCATTCTATAGCTATATATGTATACTGGAATCATGTTAGGAATTTTTGTGACAATCGGTCCATATTCAAAACATAACTTTAACAAGCAAACTGAACACAAATAATTTATAAAATTACATAAGTAATTTAAAGACAATCAGTCCATAATTAGCCGTAGCTCCCACTTCCAAAAATTTTCTAAGAAAACTGTTTTTTTTATATACTCGGTGCGAGATATTTTGTGGTCGGGCTTGCCCAATCATACTTTCTTACTTTCAGGTATTTTTTTTTACCAAATTTATAAAATGTTATGCTTTTCACTACAACATAAAATGTTGGTCCTGGTTGTTTTATCATTCATAATAAGGCAGTGGTTATTGATCCGAACTAATATATTCCAATTGATAAAATTTTTTTGGCAGAAAACCAGTTGCTTTATTCAAAACTATAATTGCTGAAAAAACAAAAATTTTGTCCCCAGATTTTAGAAAGAGTCTCTGTAGGGTGATTTGATTTTATTTCAACAATACTTTAAACAAACTGCTTTACCTCCAAGAAAGAATGTCATCAATATCGCTTGTTACTCAATGTGTTAAAATATTTATTTATTTGAAAATCATAATTAAAGTGAATTCAACCTTAAAACTTTTCGATTAGCATTTTAACAACATTTCAACTTTCCATTCCTGATACAAGTCGTCTTTAATATTTCGACACTCTTCCCACCTGCTATTTATTCATTCTCAACAGACCAAAGACCAAACAACCTATCAGCAAAATTGTCAAAAATGAGTGTTTTATTAAATATTTTTCCCTATATCAAAGCGCATGTATTTTGAACATCTAATAATACAAATAACCAAACTATTACCAAATTACCAAGTACCCTATTAGCAAGTGTACAATTTTCTGATACCAAATAACCTATCAGCACTCATGCTAAAGAAGAAATCAGAGTAACTTTTTATTTAAATTTCTTCTTGAAAAATTGTTACTTTTGATTTATTGAAAAAAGATTGGGGAACCTAAAATAAACATGATTCGGGTTTTTTCGTATGACCCAACAGGATATATATATTACAGCTTATATCAGTTTTTACCACAAAAATCTGCTACACGTTTTGAAATTCGTCGTCATAAGTTATTAATTACATCCCATGGTTAAAAATCTCCAAAAAGAAATGACAACATTTAAAAGATTCAAAAACTATGTTTCCAGCAGGCTGTCATTACTTTTATGATAACATACCTTTTGAGTAATTTTTTGTAGTAGTTTTATTTAAAGAAATGTTTTTTTTTTAATTTAATTTAATTTAACTTTTTATTTATTTATTAACATTATAATAAATAAATAGTAGATTTTTTGTAAAAACAAGCTATAGCTTTATTTGAAAATTAAAAATGTTGGGAAAAATTAAAAATGTATACTTTAGAAGGCCGTGGCATAATAAAAAAAGAAGAAAATAAACCATCAAAAATCATGATAAAATTATAATTTTGTTGCATAGTGTAATTTAAGCATCTATTAAGCACTTTTTTTGTTTAATCAAGTAAAATAAAGTATAACTGTTATTATTTAATGTAAATGATATTCATGTGTTCAATGGAATACTTGATAGGTTGTTAGGTTTCAGATTTCTACAATTCCAAATAACCTAAGCGCCATATCATAAGCTGTTTTTAGAAAAAACAAAGCTTTCTCAACCGATATATAACTACTTCTGGTTTCATCAGACTATATAATTTTCGTTTCAATATTGCAAATAGTTCCAATTTTATAACGTTTTTTCTCTCTCCTGTAAACTTTTTAAAACGGTTGATAGGTTTTTTGGTATTTAAGGTGACGACATACGAGTATATAGAGTTTTCCATACATTTACAACTACTTAAACAAGTATGTAAATTCAGTATGGTGCATACATTATAATTGTTTTTTTTTGTGTGTGTTCTATTTCCTCTCAAACACCAACATCTATATCTATTTATGTACCTACATATTAGTACAGCCATAAGTCATTTTCGATTGATTTTTTATTGTTATGCTCTTTTTTATGCCCCCTCTTAAATTCATGTTAAATTTGTTCTTTTATTATACCCTCCACCGCCATAAGTTGTGAATGAGGGTATATATAAGTTTGTCAATCCATGTGTAACACTGACAAATATTCATCTGAAACCCAACAAAAATATATATTCTTGGTCCTTACAAAATTCTAAAACGATTGAACCATGTCCGTCTGTCTGTCTGTCTGTCCGTTTGTCTGTATGTCTGTCTGTATGTGTAAAACACTCTCACGTCCAAAGGACGCAACCGAAATCAACAATGTTTACAAAAAACCGTTTATAATTCTCCTAAGCAGTTTGGTATTCAAAATCAGCAAAATCGGTAAAGTATAACCAGAGTTATGCATCAAAATGTAAGACAACATTTTTTTTGTAATTTTTTTTTTAAATATTCCAGATATTCCCATGAAATTTTGTATACGTTGTTTTTATAATAAAATATATGATTTCTTATAGCCCCCATACAAAAATCTTACCGAAATATTGCTTAATTATACATACATGCCTATAAAATTAAAATATCAATACAAAATTCAGCAAGAATAAGTTTCATGCAAAAAGAAATCGCAAAACGAAATTTTTTTTACTTCGGTCCATGTTTGACCATACAACCCATATAAATTTCACTTCTAAAATTCACTTAAATACGTATAAAACTGGTATAAATAATATTAAAGGGTTAAACTTTGAGAGAAATAATCCTTATTGGTAAATAAATTGTTGCATTAAACTTTATAGTGGTCGGCCCATAATTGTACATAGCTTCCTTATAAGAACCACATCCGAAAAATCCATTTATCTTTATATATATCGTATAAATATCGGTACCGACTCAAAACTTTGCACAGATCATTTTCATATATACAAAACTCATCCGACAAAATTTTGTGAATTTCGGTTCATTGTTAACCCTATCCCCCCATATAAAGCACTCTTCCAAAAATCACTTTAATACTCATAAATCTCTTAGAAATAATGGTATCGATGCAAAATTTAACACGGTTCATTTACATACATGCCAAAATAAGACTACTGGATTTTGAGAATATCGGTCCATATTTGACTATATCCTCACTTACACTTCCGAAATCCACGTTAATACAAATATATATGTTAAATATACCGTTATTATGTTGAAATTCGAAGTAAAATATCCTGCTCAAAAATTACTGCTCAAAAATTTAAGAAGGCCCATATCCTTAATTTGTTATAGCTGCCATATAAGGATCATTTCCAAAAAACAATTTTACCCACAAAAATGTGTAATAAATATTGATATCGAACCAACATTTATACAGATCAGGATCTGGATTTTGTAGCTGTCAGTCAATAACTGGCAATAGCTCCCGAATTAAGTCCACTTCCGAGCACAGCAACCAACCATACAACTCTTGTAAATAACGCTATTGAGATCGATTTAAACCAAATCACATTACTGAATACTGTATGTAGAAGCTACCATAAGTCTATAATTGGTCCACTTCTACTATGCTACCCATAAATCTCTTGTAAATAATGTTATTTAGACCAAATTCAAACAAAAAAAGCCGCATCTTATATCTTACTCATTTTTATACTCTGGTTTATACTGTGTTTGTTAAATTACACTCAAGATTAATATCAAAATTAGACAAACTCCGTAAATTACAGTCAGAATCATTAATTACATTAATTATACATGGTCGAAATTAGATAAAATTTAAAAATATTTAACATAAATTATGTTGTTCGTAAAGTTGTCTTTTAAACAATATATCAAATCATAATAAAATTTGCACTAAGACTGAATAAAAAACATGGAATAAGGATATTGTAGTCCTATAACCAGTGTAGTTTTTGTGGTTCTTTATTACATTTAGGTGGAGGGTATTAAAGATTCGGCACAGCCGGATATAGCACTCTGACTTGTTTTTTTTTTTACTTGTTGTTGGTTTTTATTGTTTTTTTTTCTTTTTTGTATGTTTGTTTAGCACCCACTACACAATTTAAATAAATACAAAAAACCAAATGACTCGTTCTTGTGAGTTTCTATTCTTCATTTTCTATTCATTATAGCGCAGTATAAAATTTTCTTTCGGCTGTTTTACATTGAATTTTTTTTTTTTATGAGGAAAACAAAAGATTACAAGTGGTTTTATTGTATTGTTGTTGTTTGTTTATGTTTTATATTTTTTACTTCATTTCATGCTCAATCATTTAAAAAAGGCTTTGTCCGCAACAAATATTTGTTGTTGATTTAAATAATAATGCTGTATTTTTCATATTTTCCTGGAGTTTTAACATTTATGCTTTTAAGTGCCTATCCACTGAGCTTTAAATAAAAGATAAGCAATGTTCAAATAAAATACGGTTGTACCACAGAAGATATTTTTAAACAGTTTTAAACATTTTTCAAGGATTTGTTTATTAAACATAGCTACCGTTTTCTATCCAACATACCTACATACTCGTACATATATAATTGTACAATTGCATAACAAATTCCTTAAAAATCTAGATTTTTTTATTAGCAAAGGCATGGGGAGCAATAATTTTGCAAACACACTTATTTAGTTTTATTTTGTATGCCAGTCTAACTGGTATTTATCCATTTCATGGCGCCATTTTTAACCCACCAAATCTTTTATTACTAAGTTATCCTTCAATTTCATATATCCTCCTCTAATGTTCTCCTTTTGCCAACATCCATTTATATCTTTCATTTCATATCCATCATGTTTTTCCAACCAGTTGTTTCCATTTAAGGAAAATTTTTAAATAAACAATATATTTCTTTTATAAGTGTTTGTTTGCATTTAACAATAATATTTGTTTATAAAAATAAATACTGTCACTTAGCAAACCCACGCTTCAAGTTAAAAACATTCAAACGAATACATATAAAAATAGCAAAGGACCTAATTTTATTTTTAATTTTCTTTTAAATATTTTATAATATATATTTTTTTATATTTAATGCAGGGAATACGGATTATCGTTGGCTTTTAAGGGTTAAATTGAAAATAAACACGACCCTTGTCAATGTTAAAAAGTGTAAATATAAAAGAAAAACACAAGTATGAAATACTTAAGCTATTTTCTATTATCCTTTAAAAATTGTTCTTGTCATTTCTTTTAACAATTTAAAGCCAAGACATTTTATTTGAACTTTATTTGTAATTGTAAGATTCTTGTGTTTTGTTAAGAAGAAAATAAACAAAATATTTTTTTGATTAACAATTTTGGTTTATTTATTTTCTTTTAAATATTAATGGAAAACCAAATAAAGGTTGATATACGGCCAAAAGGAGTCAGTGAACGGTCGATATTGCAATGAATAAAATAAATGTAGAAATATTTTGTGAATTATTTTTTAAGAACTTTCGGTTTTGTTTTAAAATTCTTCAATATTAGCTTCCTAGCGTCAACTGTTGTTGACACAAAAATGTCCTAAAGGCGTTAAATCGCACGATCTAGGCGGCCAATTGACCGGCCTCAAACTTGAAATAAACTATTCACCGAACTCGCCTCTCAATTGGGCCAATGTTTCATGTGCTGTGTGGCATGTATGTGAAATCAGATTTTAGCCAAGTATAGCTTTTCCATTTCTAGCAAAAAAAAAAAAATGTAATCATTGCACGTTAGCGCTCGACATTCACATTAACATTCCTTCATTCGTCATCAATAGTGGATCATCATTAAATTGAATTTTGATAATAAAATTCAATAATCTGCAAGAGTTGTTCATTTTTCAGTCGGTTCATATTTAAATTATAGACCGAACTGCTTCCTCAAATTGCCAGGTTATTTCACGAAATATTTTTCACCTTATTGGTTTCAGTAGTCCCAATTCGACCTATACATGCATATGGGAAGCTGGAACGCTTAAATCTTGTTTTGAAGAAAATTTATAGCATGCGACCAATAAACATTAGACGACACCAAGCATCAGCAAATGCAAGAGTGAGCCTCAAATCTCTCGAAGGCAGCGAAAAAAGGATGGCCTGACTGCCCTTAAGTGATAATGACAATGACGCACCAGTTCGTCCTACACCCATAACTGAATTGCGGTTGCCAAACTGAACTTATTTTACAATAACGTTTTACGCGAAAACAGCTGAGCTGCCCAAAACAGTTTTGACAAAAAGAAAGTTGCTAAAAAGTCACCCTTTGAATAAATGAAAATTGATTTTTCGTAAAAAGGCATCTACAACATTTTCTAGGCGAGAATTTTAAACTATTTTATATTGAGCTTTTAGAGAAACCTCAATAAGATTTTCTGCATATTTGATGTTCCTGAATTAAAATTTAAAATGTAAATATAGTTGTTGTTTATTAATATAATCTTCCTTAAGTACACAAGTGGCTGAGGCCTTGTGGACACATACCTTTAACTACAAAAAAAAAGTATTTAAAAACAAATCCAATGGCTTTCAATCAAGCGATCTAAAAGACCAGTGCTGAAAATAAATTATAGAGTACACGGCCAAAAATATTTCGGACATTAATTAAATTGTTAAAACTCTTGTTGACGCTAATAGTAACAACTCTATTATCATGCTGAAATATTAAACATCAGAGACAGCCACTTCCTAACCAATTCCAAAGGCGTGTGATCCAAAATGCGCACTTAAAAGTGTTAAAATAAATTACTCTTTCATTAACTTGATGTTGGTTCTCTCCAACTGATTTGTGAAAATTTAGAATGATTATGGTAGAAAAAGTTTAAAGAAATAACTTAATAATCATGCTGCAATATCAAACACCATTAACAGTAACTGATTAACCAAATCCAAAGCTGTATGGTCCGAATCATATTGGAAATAATTCGAAATGGAGTAGATCTTTCGTTAAATAATCCGGTTTTACTAACCCGAAACTATTAGCTGTCAAACCAGTTAAGAATTAACAGTAAAAATGACAATATATTTAATACTTAATATTAAAAGATCTATACAGATGTTTGCTTCATTTTATGTACTCGTATGTCCATTTTGTGTTGGGTTCAATTTAAGTCCATTCATATTTCGTTAGAAATATTAGAAAAAAAAAAACAGCACTTAATGTGATAAATGTAAGACTTCCAAAGGATACAGTGACATGCCACAATTTTCTAAATTATATTTGGCAAATTACTCATTATTCGTTAAATTCATGATGTTGATAAAAAACCGCAATTATGTTTATTCAATAGATATGTCTATTACGCTTGAAGAATCTTCATCAATCGAAGAAGAAGACATATCCATAAGTGCGAACATTTTTTTATACCCCTTAGTATCTTTGTATTTATAGTTATTTGCTTCAAAAGCGTTGTTCTTCACAATTTGAAAAATGTTTTTGATAAATAACTAAACAAAATTATTTAACAGCTGATAGGCTTGTAGCATTGCCAATGCAAAGTAGTTGTAGCTTTATGTAAATTTTTATTTTAAATTTCAGTATCAACATTTACAATGGCAACATTAACCACGCAATGATTTGGCAGTATTGTAACAACGTAATACTGCTGCGTTCGCTAAACGCAATGACTCAGTAATTTACAAAATTTCATGATACGTTCGCAAAAGCATAGGTAATGCTTTGAACGAACGCAAGTGATTTACAAAATTAGGGCCTTAATAAATGTTCAGTTTATAACAACGAACAATTATGCATAAATTGTTACTATAATCTATACTACTTGTTGGCTCTCTGTCATTCACTGATCTACACAATAGAATCATTTGATTGGCAACAAATTGTATTGCTCCAACGAATTGAATAATGAAACAATTATTTTTACAATGAAAACTTTGTAATTAAGGGAGATTTGTTTAAACAGCAGCTTGAATCCATTATACCCTCTCCACTATGGTGGACTTAGGGTATAAAAATTATTGTCATGGCAGTTGTTTAAGATGCGCTACCTACACCTACATCACGAATTTGGATATTTAATTGCATTTTGTAAACCATCAACCCATACGTGTTGTTATTAAAAAAAAACATTTCTGCTTTCTTATTGTTTGCGACATGAGTTTAAGTTCTGATTGCATGATTTTATAACATATCATTGTATGTAACAATATATGTACGATTTTCAAAGAATTTGTGCATTATTTTCTTACTATTTTGATTTGTCATTGCTCGGCATGATATATTGAAAATAAAACCTTTGAAAAAAAAACGAAAGTGTTTCCCCCACAATTTTTTTAAAATGATTTTGTATTTTGGCTGGCTTTTATGTTGTATAAGTTCTGAACAATTCTATAGTGGAGACTGTCATCGCATTTTTAGTTCCTTTTATAACTGCTTAATGCAAGCCAAAATTCTAAAAATTGGTTGGATTATTTGAAAGTGAGGTATTGAGATGGCTCATAACAACAAATTACTTTTCAAATGAGATATTTTTTGGAAATTTGAGTTAAAAAGTTTTCAGTTAAAAATAATCTGATGTACAACCATGACTATATGCTGTGTAAGAGTCTTGACTGGCTGTATCACGAAAGTTTGAAAGTATTATCTCAACATTAATTTCGATCTCAAAACTGCGGTAATTGAAAGTAAAAATAGGATACTTATTTATATTGCCCCTTTGGCCAATAGCAGATATTCAAATTATGCATGTTGTTATAATTAATTAATACATATTAACTAATTATTAGTGCTTTTGAAGATAACTAATATTAAAAATTATTAAACGTTCAAGTATGTCAGTAAACATTTTTTATTATTATAGTAAACAAAATTTATTTTAGTATGTCACTGGTTATCACATTTTCCCTAAGTAGATAACATTCTTTTAAATTTTTGTGGTAAATCTTTTTACTAACTTCCCCTAATATTAACTAAAAATCCAGGCAATCTCAAATTTATCTAATGTAGTTTTCATTTTTATTTCTTCATTTAAATCCTTAATACCCACATCTTTTTTTTGGAATATTATTATTGCTAAAAAATATTTATTCTGTCAGTCATTGTAATCATTCAATAAATTTATAATAACAAATCTTTTTGTATTTTTATACAATAAATTTATTGTTATTTATGTTTTTATTTTTTTTTGATTTTATTATAATATGAAAATACAAACAATCAAATTATTGAATTCCCTAACAGTGTACAGCTATGTGCAACTAATTAAGGCCACCATACTTAAATGTGAGCTTGGAGCAAATGATATGAAAAGTTTTATGATATTCTCAAAATTTGTCGTAGTTTAGTCAGTTTAACTCTTTCTCCTAGAAAATAACTGCATATTGTGTCAAATTATTTATTATTTATAAATCTGTGAGTCATATTTTCAAATAAGATTCATATCAGTCGTGCATATAATTAAGGGCATACCACAAATTTTACAAAAAAATATTTATTTAAAAATATATCAATATTTTCTTGCAAAGCCATTGTTATCGACAACAGCTTGACATCTGCGAGGCATTGAGGTCACTAAATTTTTACACACCCTCCTTGGAATGGCTCCCAAATCTTACTTTGTTACGGCAAAGAGATCATTAAAATTGTTTATTTTTTACAACTTGCCATAAGTTCCCAATCGGGTTGTGATCAGGACTATATGAAGGCCAGTCAAGTCAACAGTAGACGAGTTTTTAAAAAAAACATTGCTTGACGTGATGATCCGTATACTTCGGATCGTGATATGGATTAAATATTCATGTTACTGGCCTGTTCTCATCAGTATGCGGCATCAATGTATCGCTTAGAATTCTTGCATACTGAAACTTATCCTTATTTCCTTTAATTTTGTGCAGCTGCCCAACACCATGTAATGATATAGCATTATAGAACCTCCTCCATCGTTTAAAGTGGCGCGATTGCACTATGGATCAAATTCTTTCAACTTTCAAAAGCGAGCATATTTTTTTTTATCTGGAGAGCCCCTATTAATTTTTATTGTGTCCGAGAGTACTACTCTGTTCCATTCTACATCGGTCCAATGGAGGTACTTCTTTGCGAATTTGAATCTCTGCTTTTGGTTACGTCCAGACAATACTGGCTGCTTTCGTGAAATTCTTTCAAAGTCTAAGTTCTCGTGATCGCCGTTTTACTATTTCTACAAACGTTTTTGCCTCATTTTGGCTAAAGACTGTAATCTAAATCTCATTTGCTGATTTGTTTTCGACTCGCACACAATCAGTGTATCTTCACGAACTGTCGTAATATGGCTTGGCCACCTTTTCTGTAGCCAAATTCTTAAACATGCAAGGCTGTTGCGACTTCCCGATAAGTGTTTCCATCCTGATGCATTTTACAATAATCTTTCAAGTACTGACATCACAGGATTTACTTTAAACCATGTTAAGCTTTTTTCCGAACAAAGAACTTTTTATACACTGAGAAACACTCTGTGTAATCACAATTAATTTAATATAATTTTTAAAAATTACCTGAATTTCAGAATGTTGATAAAGTTATCACTGTCCTCAATTTAGTGCACAATTAAATTATTTCACAAATTGTTAAAAAAAATAAAAGTGTTGAATTTTAGCGTTGTATTTAATAAAATTTAAATCCTTAATTAGTTGCACGCAGCTGTAAATCAACCTCAAATTGTATTGGAAGTTACTTGAAGTATTTTTTGCTTGTAAATAAAATTATACTTGATAGGAGTACCAGACCTCAACGTGGGACGAAAAACTTTAAGCAAAGAAAAAAAGATCTAATAAAAATAAAATATAATATTATTTTTTATTTCATCAAATCACATTTTACACAATAAATGGCCTAAATCTAATAACAATGTTGCGTATAATCATCAGTACAATACATCAAAAACAGAACTTTTTATTTTATAAAAATACAAATTATACAGACATTGCGTTAAATAACAAATACGTAAATGTCTATATTTACAATAACAAACTTACAAATACAAATAAGTATATTAGGGTAATGCCGATTTAAATGATCATAGCAACTATATTAGAGAACACAATATAATTTTGTAATTATAATACGCCAACTTTCATAACATTCATTTAAACGGTCTATAACATGTTTGCAACACAAATCTTAGTACAATTTAAATGCCTGAGGAAAACATCATGTACAACATTAATGTAACGACTCAAACACGATGCTATTGATTACTATGACAGGCAGTGTGACCATTTTAGGATTTTTATTGCTAAATTTAGGTTAATTACGTGACATTAATATTAAAAAGATGTTAGAATAGTAGTCGCTTAGTTGTGGTCGGCAAGTAGTTACATATTATGAACACAGGGCACCTTTGAACAATGTTGATAAAATCTCAGTTTAACATTTTTTCCGATCCTTAACCGAGTTTTTCTCATGACAACCTTGTTTTCTAGCAACGTCAACAATTTTTGCTAGTTTTTTTTTAGTCGTAAGAGTGTAAGAAGTATTCAGTGATCGTTTTCTTTCGTGAAAGAAATTTATTGCAGTCTAAAATTCATTTCAAACAAAATTATTTGATATTTATGTAAAAAAAAATGTTTATTATAAATTTCCGTGAAATGGCAAGCCAGTTCAGGTTTGAACAAAGAAAATGGGGGCCCCTTTAAACATGTTAATTTATCAACCGAAGTACCAAACATTGTTGATTCTCTCTTATTTTCTGAAAATGACGAATCCAATGCTGATTATGATACTTTAAAGGAAAATGTAATGTCACCTGAAATCGCAAGGACTTTTCCGTCTTAATAATATAAAACTTATTTTTGATCTGAATTTTTTTTTAGTTTTTAATGTTTATGTTTTTCTTAATAAATAAATTTATTATATATATAAAAAATATAACTGTTTATGTTATTTTTGACATAAGCGCTACAAGAAAAAATTGCCGTTCAAAGCTGCCCCAGCCTAGTTTAAAGCTGCCCCGTATAGGGGGCACATTTGAACACAATGACTTCATCCATTAAACAAATAAAAAAAAATATAAATCGAACTAAAAATAAGTTACTTGTAGACTTAAACTACCCTAAAGCATATTTAAAAACCCCTGCATGAATTGACATGTCAACATTTGCAGGTTTTAAGTATCATTGATATATCTAAATTATCTTGAAATTTTTTTTTTCTAAATGTTTTGTAAAGGAGATGTTGCAGTTTCGAAGTTTGGTATATAAAAACTTTGTATTGCAGATGATGTCGATGGCTGTGAATTTATTTTTGTATTTTTAGCCCGACACAAACCAATGCTTGGATCTTTTGAGAATTTTCGACAACGATCACTGGACTGATGTTGCGTTTTAAATCCCATATCTTCTCTATATACATATGTATATAAAATAGGATGTGTGTATGTATGTAACGTATGGACACCAAAACGACTGGACCGATTTTGATGAAATTTCCAGGAAATCTTCAGAATATTCAGGCGGGGGACACTGTGAACTTTGATTTTTGATTTTCGGTGTGCGGGCGGAGGGGCGTGGAAAAATCCATTTTTCATATTGCATTACTAATGACATTTTTTTTATTTTTTTTTGCATTTTTTTTATTTTTTTGAAAGCCGTTGTCATGGTTTTCAAAACGAGATAGTTCCGAAGATATTTACAAAAAATCTATGTTAATAATGATCCAATATCAAAATGTTAAAACTTTCGAAATGTTGCATTCAAAATTCCGAGTTTTCGGTTTATTTACAAACCCCCTTATTCATAAAAACTTACAACAGGTTTATAAGAGGTTTATAAAGCAAATTTTGTATGGGAATTGTAAGTTTTATGAATAAAGCAACAATATTTACATCATTCGATAACACAAGATATATTTTTACATATTAAACTCTTGCCTTTGATAATACCATCAATAAAGCACAAGGCCAATCATTTGCTATTGCTGGCTTAATTTTGGAAAATTCATGTTTTTCAAACGGCCAGTTGTATGTGGCTTGCTCTCGATTTGGCACGCCAAAAATTTATACGTTTTCACACCAAATAAAAAAACAAAAAACATTGGCTATCCGCGGTCCTTAAGATGAAGTAATAAATAAATATAATTTTCAATTTGCCTTAAATATATGCGTTCCTTTTTTGATTGAGCCCATATCAACAGCATATGTAAGTTATTCTGTAAGAAAACTTTATGATAGATATTCCATGTATTTTTATTTAAAGGTCGTAAATTTCGTTAAAAGCTCAATTTAAATTGTGTGGTAATACAACAATAATGTTTGCTTAAGGCCAGCAACGTGGACATATTTAATGCGGAAATGCTTTTTCTCTACTTAACTTTAATATATTTTTTTTTGCCGCACACATAAGGGTTAAGTAAATGTAGTTATTTAAATTTTAAAATTATTTATTAGCTTTAAACTCATTTTTAAATGCTGTCCTCATATGGTATATTCAGTCAGTTATATATAAAATTTTAAGATGGTTTTGCTCTGTTATATTTTTATGAGTAGACTTTAATATGGAAACACTTGCAATAGGCATATATCTCGGAGCAATATAAATTTATGTTACATATTTTCTTTTTAAAATTTTACATGATATCCAGTAGTGATTCTATTTAAAAATACCACATTCAACACACCCAGATTTTAAATTACACACACATCAATTATGTCCCACAATATAAATTGTAACAATATTAATAAAAAACTAATAATTTAACATTATTTCATTATTTTTAATCTATTATTTATACTCTGCTTTCATATTGTTTCTCCAAAAAAAAAAAAAACATGTCTGAAAATTTGAACATCTTTTCTACGACTTTGTTAAAACCATAAAACCAATTATTTCAATGGCTATGACTGGTTGGTGGTGGTGATGATGATAACAATGATGACAATGATGACGATGATGCTGTATGCGCGTGTATGTGTTTATTTTTGTACCATGCAAATCAACTTTAAACAGGAACGTCTTTTATTATCGGTATTGCCGCGACACGTTGCCATGGAAATGAAAGATGATATCGCAGGACAACCGCGTGACACACAATTCCACAAGATCTATATACAAAGACATGAGAATGTGAGGTGAGTGAACTTTAAATTTAACACAAAATTAAGGAAATTGCCGGCATAATTGGTTTAGTTATTATTATGCTATTAAATAATGTATTAAATGGTTTTGTGAGTTTTATGAAATATGTACATATGTCTATTATATTACGTTTAACAACTAATTAAACTTAAGTTCAAAACTCTAAAAATAAGTCAAGTGGAAATTTTGAGAACTACTACTTAAGCTGCCTGCCTTAACGTTTAATATATTGAAATACCTTATTAACTGTATGATATCTAAGGATGGTTTGGCTTTGAAATGATTGATGTTGTTTTATATTTAGTGCCCTAAAATAAAAATTTAATGCTTGGCTTTAGTTAAGTCTTATCGGCCTTATGACATACAACTGAATTTTAAATAAAAATCAGTCACTCAGTAAGGCTTATTTTTATAAAATATACAATAACATGGAGTGGAGAGACATTAATACATATTTATTGAAATATATGTAAAGTTCATTTTGTAGGTTTTTTTGAAGAATTTCCTAAATTGTTTTATAGGTACATTAATTTCAATCAAAAAAAAAAACAACTTATGAGAAACACTTAATGTTGAAATAAATTTATATTCTACTTATAAGTAGTATGCACACACACAAACTTTTAAACCTTTTAGCCAGAACTTTTTAAATTTATAATATATTTAACACTTAGTTAGAGACTTTAAATTTCAGGCATAGGAGGACACTAATTCGAATATTGTACTGCACACATCACATTTGTAACACTTGGATCTGGTAAGACCCATATATATTTTGTATTGTAAATATTTTTATATCCTCCACCACCGTAAGTGGTGAATGAGGGTATACATAAGTTTGTCGTTGTGTGTGTAACACTGAGAAATATTCATCTCAGACCTAACAAAGTATGTATATAATCTTGGTCCTTATGGAATTCTAAGCCGATTGAGCTATGTCCGTCTGTTTGTCTGTCTGTGTAAAACACTCTCACGTTCAAAAGACACAACCAAATTTAATATAGTTTACAAAAAACCTTTTACAGTTTGGTATTGAAAATCAGCAAAATCGATATAGTAGAACAAGAGTTATGGACCATACAAATTTAATATTTTTAAACAATTTTTTTTTCAGTTTTTTAAAATATGTTGTAGATATTGCCATTAAATTATGTTCACGTTATTTTTATGATAAAAGAAGAAAGTTTAAGGAAAATAGTAAGAATCGGTCAATGATTTCTTATAGTCCCTATACAAATATCTTCCCCAAAATATGTCTTAATGGTAAATAAGTTCCTGTAAAATTGGAATATTGATACAAAATTCAGCAAAAATAATTTTGATGTAAAAAGAAATCGCAAAACGAAATTTTGTTTTGTTCGGTCTATATTTGTAAAGTCCATAAAGTCCACATTTAAAATTTACTTAAATATGTATAAATCTGGTACAAATATAATTGCCAGGATAAAATTCAACACAAATAATTCTTATAGATATATAAATTGTTGTACTAAATTTTATGTGATGGTCCGTCCATAATTGGTTATAGCTCCCGTATAAGGACCAGATCCGAAAAAGTCATAACGGTATCGACTCGAAACTTTACACAGATCATTATACACAAAAATCATACTACAGAAATTTGTGAATTTCGTTGACCATATTTACCATATGAAGCGCTCTTCCGAATATCACTTCAACACTCATATATCTCATATAAATAACGATATCGATCAAAATTTTTACACTCAGCATTTACATATATGCCAAAATCAAACTGCTGGATTCTAAATATAGCGGTACATATTTGACCACATCTTCCATGACCACCACTGCTGTATGTTTGTGTCGGTGATAATGAAAGTTGTGATTCCTCTTTATAACCTACACCACCATAGTGGGGAGGGTATATTGGATTTGTGCTAATGTTTGTAACGCCGGGAAATATAGGTCCAACACCCATCTTAAAGTATACAGATCGGCTCAGAATCACTTCCTGAGTCGATTTAACGATGTCCGTCTGTCCGTCTGGCTGGCTGGCTGTCCATGTAAAGCTTTTGCACAGAGTACAGGTCGCAAATTTGAAGATATTTCGATAAAATTTGATACGTGATTTTTTTTTGGCCTAAGGACAGATGGAATTGAAACTGGTGGAAATCGGTTTATTATTTCACCTGGCCCCCATAAAAATGTCCTCCCGAAGTTGGGGTTTGCTGATCATAAATGTTTGAATTATGCAAGTATCCAAACAAATTTCACCACAAATGAGTGGTAAATGAAGCCAAATCAGATATACAAATTTTGTGCAAATCACTCCATAATTAGTCATAGCTCCTATATAAGGCTCACTCCCGAAATATCTTTAAAGAGCATAAATTTCTTAAAAATGTTGGTATTCAAATAAAATTCAACACAAATCCGTTTCATACAGAAATGATGACACATGATTTTGTAACGGTCGGTCCATAATTAGTCGAAACTCCCATATAAGACCCTCTCCGTAATTCACTTTAACCTCCATAAATCTTTTAAAAGTATTTATATCGAGATAAA
Source organism: Bellardia bayeri (assembly GCA_950370525.1). Classification (NCBI taxonomy): domain Eukaryota; kingdom Metazoa; phylum Arthropoda; class Insecta; order Diptera; family Calliphoridae; genus Bellardia; species Bellardia bayeri. Next base: position 77,657,874 of record OX493267.1, read on the forward strand.
GTTTAACATACATATAATATAATATTTATATTCACAGAAATCATGACACTAAATTTGTGGATGATCGGTCCACAATAGGTTATATCTCCCATATAGCGCCCATTTTAAATTTATTTTATACATATAATGGGTGTAGGGTAGTATATGGTCGGGCTTGACCGACTATACTTTTTTACTTGTTTAACACATGAATATTTATTCATAATTTATTTAAAAATTATAATACATACATATCTATCTACAGACATACATACATATATACATATTTTTTTTTAATTAAGTACATGAATAACTGAGTGGGTCTGGCTAGACTCATGCGTTACGAATGCGACGTAGGGTTAACGTGTTATATTTATGTTTTCTCCAGTTTACTACTCATTTATCATTTGTAAGATTGGTGGGGGAAAAACGTAATTGCTGGAACTTTGTAAAGCTGATTTTGCAAGATCTGACAACAGTTTCAGATATGTAACTTTGTATTAGAGTTTATTAGTTTATACATTTCTAAAATTAGCCTTAAAAACATTTTCCACCAACCAATATTTGTTACATTTAAACGCCCTTCTCCTTATATTTAATAGTCTTCGCTTGTATTGGGCTTCCTTTTGGCTCTTAAATAAAACATGATAAGCTTTTTTGTGGTAAAATAAAATTTTTGGAAATATATTTTCCTTTATAAAATTCTTTGTAACTTTACTTAATGCTGATATTGTTGTCGTTGTTTTTGTTGTTATTATCATTTTACCTGTTTGCTGTTTTAATATTTTTTTCTGAAAGAAAAGTTTTTTTTTTCTTTTTTATTCTGCTGTTGTTTTTTTTTGTTTGCCTTAATTTTTACGTTCGCCATTTATGGTCTTTTAGTTTCATTTTTTTATTTATTTTTTTCGTTGGGGTTGATTTTGCTACTTGTTGATGACAATTTCCTGTTAACAATGTTGTACTTGTCTCCCTTCACCATTTTTGTCTTTTTATCCAGATTCTTGAGTTGTTCGAAAATGTTTGCACTTCCTTTGGCTGTTTTGTATTGAAATATGTATGTTTCAGTTGGTTGAGATGTTTCTGCTGTTGCTGCTGTTGCTGCCACTGTTGTATCTTGTTAGGGATACATTATGTATAATGATCCATTTTATCTTAACTTGTTTTTATATATGCATGTAGTTGTGTGTGTGTGTAGGAAGCTGGCATTAAATTACTTTTAAATGAAGTTACGTGTGCATGGTGTTATATTTTTTATTTTTTTTTGAAAATGTATATCTATGTATGTATTGTAATGGATGTGTGTATATTTTTCTTTATCAGGGGTTTGTATGAATATATAGGAAAACATGTGTTGTATAATTTAAAAAAGCTGCTGTAAGAGACCAATCATTAGCAGACGCGCAAAATTTCTTTTGTTACTTTCTGATATCTAGAAGATAATTTTAAAGCTTTAAATAACAACCAGGATTTCTATGGCTACTTGTGGTAGAGAAATGTAACTATTTTTATAAGAAATAATGCAGAAATTTATTAGTGTTATATACTTATTTATGATATATAAAATTAAGTATTTCTCATCTAACATAACACTTAGTCTACATTAGCAAGTTTTCTTCTGAATTGAATAATAATAAAAAAAAAATATTTATAATGATAAATAAAACACGTTTATTTATCAAAAAAACTTCGTTTATTTAGAACAAGACACAAGAACTATTCAGTTCTGTTTTATTTGATGATGTTTGATCTTGCAAAACTCTTGTAAGACTAAACAACGTCAAACAAATTTGTGCTAAAAGAAGTGGTTACGCTTTTTTGAGTAAATATTTGCCAAGTGTGACCGTACCTTAAGAACTAAAACTAATTAATACGATTCATCGTTCTAACAAATAAGAATGGATAGAGTTTTCTGTTTGTTTCCAAAAAAAAAAAATTAGGTTTGCCCCGTATACTTGCATTTATAGAGCTACCGAAGAGCATAAGTAAACTTTTTGTAAAAGTATTTGGTATTGGCAAAATTCTTAAGAAAAAATATTATTTCCTATGAAGAAAAAAATAAAATTTGAATTCATGTATAATTTTAACGATTAAAGATTTCGTAACAAAATTATAAACAAGTATAAAGTATAAATTCAAATGCCCCCAAAATAATATCATTATAATGTTTGTAAGTTTTCTATTTTAAATACCAAAATTCCTAAAACAAAAAAAAATATGTGTTTCAAAATTTAAATTTTTCTTATAAAATGACCCACTGTGACGTGTGATTTACGGTGTGATAGTAAACAAACTTTCTATTTATTTAAGTCCCAATTTTTATTGAAAATATTTATTTAAGAATATAAGTTAGATTGGCAGAGAATTAATCCCTCAAATTGCCAGGTTATCTTACGATCGATTCAAGAAAGTCCCAAGTCGACCTATACCTTCATATAGGAAGCTTGAACGCTTAAATCTTGTAACAAAAAAATTGTAGCATGTGACTAATGCACAACATCGAAAAACCGTAATGCGGTACAGTTGGACGACGCCAAGCATTAACCAATGCAAAAGTGAGACGCAAATCTCTCGAAGGCAGCGAAAAAAGGACGGCCTGATTGCCCTTAAGCAATAATGACAATGATGCGCGAGATCTTTCTCCACCCAGAGCTGAATTACGACTGTTTTTAAATGATTTTTTTAATTACTAAATATTTTATAGTACTATTTGTACATTTGATCATATTTATATCTACACCAACTCTGGGTTCTTTCATGTGTAACCTTTACTAATGAAAAGATGATTCATGTTGATAACTCTTACAACTCTACGTCTGATAAATGGAATAGGCGGATTTGGCCGTGTTGATAGTCAATTGCCTCGTCTTTTGAAGGCAATCTGCCTGAGTCTTCTTCGATATCGCTACTTTTTCATACGCAAGGAATATAAAACTGTCAACTGTTTCCAATAGTTTATCTGTAGTTGCTTGTATGCCATTTTTTTATCTACCTCATTTTAACTTAATAACCAGCTTATAGTATTTCCAATATCCCTTTTGTTGTAATAAAGCGTGCTTTTTTCACAGATTCCGTTTGATTGTTGATATACAGTCATCTTTATTTTATTTAGTATTATTTGACAGCTCGTCATGATAAGGCTCAAACAGCGACAATTATTCAACTGTATTGCGAAAATCAGCATTATGTGAAATAAACAATGCTTTATTGGCCAGTTGACAGGTGCAACTAACTGGTAGCCTAGAACTTGTGATAAAACACATCTTGTTTTATTTCTTTGAGGTTATGTGAAGTCAAAAGTTGTTATTCGCGAGATACCGATTACGATCCTTTTCAGGTCGCAAAGGTTGTTCTTTAGGCGGAAAATACAGATTCGGAAATATTTTATTTAAAATTGAAATAGGTCTTAATTAATTACCTATATACATGAAATTTGCTTACTAACAAAGGATTCTGGAGTCTCGATTAATGTACATTTGGCGGAATAATCAGTTTTCGGCGTCACATGGTAATTGGCAGGCACACACAGAGAAAAAGTATAGTTGCACATGTTTACCACAAAATTGTCAACATTTTTACAAGCTTTTTAATACTGTAATTATATGCGGTAACCGTAATATGGTTAAGTTACGATTCAGATGATTACTACAATCATATATACGATTGCAGTAACTAAATATATATTTGTGGCAAACATGTTAATGATGAATCTATTTATAATAGTTTATTTCTTTTTTATGATGATAGAGAACCGCGCATAATATGGTAAAATCTATCATCATAAAATTGATTACCATAAACATTACATAACTAATTTAATCATATATATGATTGCTATAATCATATGAATCGTAATTTAGCCATATTATGGTTTCCGAAATCATATAAATAATTTAAATAATAATATTAAAAAAAAAATTGTTCAAAAATATTGAAATAGTTGTGGTAAACATGCACACAGGATTTTATAGATTGATAAAAAAAAACTTAAGATAATGTATTGGATTCATGGAATGTTAGGGTTTCTTAATGTTGTAATGTATTGTAATGTACACATGTCATGTCATGAAGTATGGCTCAAACTCATAAACACAATCAAAACACATAGTGGATTTAGGTTACAAGAATAACCCAAAAATTCACTTATGAGTTTGAAGAAATATGAGTTGGGTTGACAAACAAAATTGCAATTAAAACTGCACACTCAATAATACCGAAACATGTAGAAAGAATATGGAAAACGTGTGTGAAAATAGTAATAAAAAAATAGTTTGTAATTAGTACATAAGCAAGAGAAATTAGAAAATAAAATTAGAATGAAACTATACTTAAACTCAGCTAGACGCTGATTTTTATTTCTCGAAGCATTCTCATCACATCGTCTTTTTAGCCATAAATGTAAATCGGCGTGCTGACCTTATAAGCAAACTTGACAGACTCACTATAAAAAGATATTTAACTTATTACAATGTAGTTGTTGTATCTCAATCGTTTTCAAAAAAGATAGCTTTGACTGATTGATTGGTATGACTTGTAAGATTTTGGCTACCAAAATGCGATTACTTTAGTTTATTGAAGTTAACCTTAACTTAAAATATATTGTACCAGGAAAGGATATTTAGAATAAGTTTGTAGGCCTTTCAGCGTAAACACATTATGCTAGTAATCCTAATGTAGCCAAATTGGACGTAATTAAAAATAAACGGTTCTCTTAAGATGACCACAACGAACATAATACTGCAGAAATTGATTACGGTTAAAGGTAAAATTAGTGCAATTAAAGTGTGTTGCATTGTTTATGCTCCCTACTGCAACTCTATTTACATGTGCAGCGACAAATAATGTGCTTAGAAAAAAACACAATAACTTTTCCTCTTGTTACTCTGTAATTTATTTTAGAAATTTCAAATAGATTAAGAAATACGAGTATAAGCAAGTTACTGAAAATGTTATTCAATCATTTCTATAATCAGCACTAAGGCACGTTCTAATATCTATTTTATTTAATATAATTTGCTACATTATAAACTACATATAACTACTACCTACACATTTAAGTCATTGTATTTTGTTGTTAGAAATGAACAAGATAATATTTAATTTATAAAAACAAAACATCCATTACTTCCTATTTAACTATAAAACTGTTTTAGTCAGTGTCTTTCAATATTATGTAACAGTTTAACTGTTTCGGCTTCAAGAGTATCAGATTAAATTTCCGTTTAAGCAGCATATTTATGTATAACGATTTAAAATAACATGCAAAGGTATTAACTATTTCAGCAGCTTTGGTTTTCCTCTTGATTAACATTAATTTTAAGTACGTAAATAAGTATGCATATATTTTATTAGTAGCGCGTATTATGCGGTTAATAATATCTGTAAGCTACTTAAAACATCTTTATGCACTCGCACCATTGATAGCAAATATGTACTTGAAACCGCTGTTGATAAATTATACAAGCGCTTTTGGGAACATGTAACTTAGATACCCAAATCCCATGAACGTTTAAATCTTTCTGCTCAGTATTTAATATCAAAAAATACTTATACACCAAACTCTTGTCAATGTGGTGGCAGCTATTTTAAAATGTATTAAACGAGATGAAATATATTTTTATACCCTCCACCAACAAGAGTGGTGAATGAGGGTATATTACGTTTGTCATTTCATGTGAAACTTTGTTAATATTTATCTGAGACCCAAGTCGATTGAGTCTTGTCCATCTGACTGTCCTTCTGTCCGTCTGTGTAAAATACTCTCACGTCCAAACTACACGAAATTTCCAGAAAAATATTTCCTGCTGTAAGAGACCAATAATTAGCAGACGCTCAAAATTTATTTTGTTACTTTCTGATATCTACGAAGATAATTTTAAAGCTTTAAATAACAACCAGGATTTCTATGGCTACTTGTGGTAGAGAAATGTAACTATTTTTATAAGAAATAATGCAGAAATTTATTAGTGTTATATACTTATTTATGATATATAAAATTAAGTATTTAAGGTAAATCTATTGCCTTTCTCATCTAACATAACACTTAGTCTACATTAGCAAGTTTTCTTCTGAATTGAATAATAAAAAATTCGTTTAAAATCATCTGAGTGACTTAAAGGTATGATCGCACTTGGCAAATATTTGCCAAAAAGACGTAAACACGTTTATTTATCAAAAAAAACTTCGTTTATTTAGAACAAGGCACAACAACTATTCAGTTCTATTTTATTTGATGATGTTTAATCTTGCAAAACTCTTGTAAAACTAAACAATGTCAAACAAATTTGTGCTAAAAGAAGTGGTTACGCTTTTTTGAGTAAATATTTGCCAAGTGTGACCGTACCTTAAGAACTAAAACTAATTAATACGATTCATCGTTCTGACAAATAAGAGTGGATAGAGTTTTCTGTTTGTTTCCAAAAAAATTCAGTTCTGCCCCATTGTGTGTACATGCATTTGTCGAGCTACCGAAGAGCATATGTAAGCTGTTTGTAAGAGTATTTAGTATTGGCAAAATTCATAAGAAAAAATATTATTCGCTGGTTTCAAATGAAAATATTTCCTATTTTGCAGGTTACTTTGGTATTGAAAATCAGCAAAAAACTTATGGACCTAAATGTGAGACAAGCTCCATAAAAATTTGATATTTTTTATTCATTTTATTGCAATATGTGGAAATATATTGCAGATAATACCATGCAATTTTGTATACGTTATTTTTATGATAAAAGAAGAAAGTGTTAGGAAAATAGTAAGAATCTGTCCATGATTTCATGATTTTTCATAGCCCCCTACAAAAATTTTCCCGAAATATTGCTTATGTATAATAATAAAATCACTTCAATACTAATAAATAAATAAATAATGGTAGCGATCCTAAATTTTACACGAATCATTTACATACATTGCAAAATTAAAACGCTGGATTTTGAGAATACCGTTCCATATTTGACAATATCCCCCATATAAGGTCCACTTCCGAAATTCACTTTAATACGAATATGTATCTTGAAATATTATTATGTTGAAATTCGACGTGAGATATCCTCATATGCATAAAATTCACTGTTCCAAAATTTAAAAAGATGGTCCCATAATTTGTCATAGCTGTCATATAAGGACCATTTCCGAAAAACAATTTTATCCACAAAAATGCGTAATAAATATTGATATCGAACCAACATTTATACAGATCAGAAATTTTAACCCAGAAATCATACTAATATCGGTTATACCGCAATTATGCTAGTGGATTTTGTACCTGTCAGTCAATAACTGGCAATAGCTCCCGAATAAAGTTCACTTCCAAGCACACTAACCAAAAATACAACTCTTGTAAATAACGTTATTGAGATGGAATTCAGCCAAATCACATAACTGGATACTTCATTTAGAAGCTATTAGTCTATAATTGGTTCACTTCTTTATGCTACCCATAAATATCTTGTAAATAATGTTATTGAGACCAAATTCTAACAAAAAAGCCGTATCTTATATTTTACCCTTTTTTATACTCTGTTTACTGTGTTTATTAAATTACTCTCAAGATTATTATGAATATCAAACAAACTTATAAATTACAGTAAGAATTGGTAATTACATCAATTATATAGGATCAAAATTAGATAAAATTTCAAAATATTTAACATAAATTATGTTGTTCGTAAAGTTGTCTTTCAAACAATATATAAAATACTAATAAAATTTGCACTAAGACTGAATAAAAAACACGGAATAAGGATATTGTAGTCCTAAAACCAGTGTAGTTTTTGTATTTCTTATTACGTTTAGATGGAGGGTATGAAAGACTCGGCACAGCCGGATATTGCACTCTAACTTGTTGTAAATCGTATTTACTTGTATCTAAATATTTATATAAACCCAACAGTTCTGGCAAATCTACTATATTTTGTTATATAAATTTAAAAACATTTAAACGAGCGGATTTTATGTGAACAAAGCTTTATTTATTATATTTATTTGCATTTTTATGTACGAGTATGTTTACTTTAAATTTTTTGTGTTTTTGTATCTTGTTAGTCTTTTAAACAGGAATTATGTGTGTTGTAATTTGTTTTTGAGGCAATTTTTAGGATGAAGATATTTATTTTTCTGTGTGTTGTTTTATTTTTAGCATTTTATTTGCTGATATTTGCGGTTTCACAAGTCTGTCAGATCAATGTACGGCAGAGGAATTGGTGCGTCTGTTAAATGAGCTGTTTGCCAGGTAAGTGAAGTAAATCAAAATTTGGTTTGTACCCTTGAAATGTGTTGTTTTAGAATAAATCTATTGGGCAGAAAAATATGAAACAAATTGAGGGTCTTGATGATGTTGTAGTACAATTAGGTTGGCATAAATTTCAAATACATTTGAAAATCAAAACACTAGTTGAAAATTAGCATAACAACAAAGGATACAAATACATAAAACCTTAATGTCAAATACAAAAAGAAAACAAAACAAAAAAAAAAAATATACAGAACTTATATAAAAATCATTTAAGAGTTAATAGTACACATTGGAAAAAGTAAGATTTAAAAATTATAAATTAAAATTTCATTTTGCACAACTGTCCACCATGACCACATATACAGTTCTGGTTTCTTTTTATAAAACTTTTCAATTACATTTTGGCAAAATAGCAGGTCTGTTTTATTAAGCACTTCTAGGATTTTAATTTGAAAGCATGTAATCGATTCGATTTACGCTGCTTACATTCCATCTTTAACAGAACACCACAAAAAGTAAACCCAAGATGTTAAATTCGTTCGTAAATTACGCCCCATGTAAATTCTACTTCTGAAAATCACTTAAATACTAAAGTGTTAAAAAACCAATAAAAACGGTAGAAAAGTACTTTCTCAAAAAACGGTTTCGAATGCAGCTAAAACACGGGTTTTTTAGTAAATACGAAATTATTTAAATATTTTACAGGTAGTTTTTTGTTGGAATAAATAAAATTACACACAAAAACAATTTCTCATATTTTGCCTTCGAAGTCTACGAAGGAATTCTGAAATAAACCTTCGGCCATGCCGAAGTCGAGTGGCACTCATAAAGCTCCCAACATTAAAAAGCATATAATTGCATAATAATTGCAAACGTTACCCTTTTATTGAACATAATTAATGGAACTTTAGATTCCGAATGTCTTGTTTTCAAAGTTTGCTTCAATGTCTCTAACAGACAACTAAGATCATACACTCCACTCTATCTGAAATTCGAAGAATATGTGTAGAATTCAACAAATTCTATGATTTAATTGATTTTTCTGATACAACGGAGGAAATAAAGAGCAGACTGATATAATACTTCCAATGATTATAACCCTAGCGGGAAAAAGATGCTGTAAAGAGGCCTTCCAGAAGGATAATTGGTGTCAGATATCGGACAATGTTGAACAATTTTTTAAGGTCAGCTGTGAATGACCATCCGCAAGTTTGGTACCAACAAGATGGAACCACAGCGCACACTGCACATCTTTGGTGAACGAATTATTTCGCGTACATGTAATTCTAAATGGCATCCGCGTTCATCGTTATTCTTTGGGGTTTTTTGAAAGGAAATGTCTACATTAATAAGCCTAGAACCATACAGCAATTAAAAGGCAATATACGCAACGAAATAAACAACATAAAACCTGAAGTTTTGCGAAAGATTAGGAAAAATTTGTTGGAAAGAGCACGAATTTGCAAAGCAGAAAATGGCCACAACTTGCGAGATACTATTTTTCATAACAAAACTAAAAATATTCCCCATTTATATACTGTATTAAAAAAATTTAATAATGATTTCTTAAATAAAAAGTTATAACGATTTGTTAATTTTTTGCCACATTGTATTTAAATACTCCATATAAAATATTATAATATTACTTTTCTTAAAGTAAATTATTAAGAATTGTAAAAAAATCAATATATTTTTTCCGTAAAACAAATAATTTACCATAAAAAAAACGTTTGTGCAGAAATTCTAAATTCCAAAATACATATAAATGTCCGAATATATGTAATTGTAGCTGTGCATGCACATAACACAACGTTTATATAATTCTAACGATACTATTCGTGTATGCAAATACCCTAAATAGATTTTTTTTAATCCCAACACAAAATTCCCATCATATATAACATGATTATAAATACAGCAGACATTCACACAAACAGATCTATAGATACACTTTATATATACACACACATACTCGTATATTATAAACCTTATCCATTGTGGGTATTATTTATATGTACATATGTATGTATATGTAACTCTGTGTGTTTACCTTAATCTGTATGCGTTTATCTGTAAATTTTCACTTTAGTTCCTCTTTTTCCCCCTACTACTACTCTTCAGATTTGATCGATTGGCCGCAGAACATCATTGCTTACGTATTAAATTATTGGGTGATTGTTATTATTGTGTCTCAGGATTACCAGAACCTAGACCGGATCATGCTCATTGTGCTGTGGAAATGGGTTTGGATATGATTGATGCGATAGCGTAAGTATATAAACAGCACAAAAAAAAAAAAAAAGAAAAAGAAAACACATGAAATCAAGTTGCCGTAAATTTGTTCAACCATCTCTACACATTAAACTCACATACACACACACACACATACATATTCATAACAATCACAATGATAATAATGGTAAAAATCATAGCATACTTATAGGCGCAAATACTTGAAGCCAAATAAAAAATATTTTTATTTTTTTAAGCAGATGATTAGATTTTTTAAGAGGCACAACAACCGTAACTAAATATATAACATTTTACAACAAGGGTATAATAAACCTTTACACTATAAAGTAAAAGTAAAAGGGAAAAAGAAAGATTTTATTTTTTTTAAATAAAGTTTCTGTGGAAATTATTAGGTACAACAATTGCAATAGTATTGAAGAATGTTTTTTTATTTAGATTATAGAAAATTTAGAAGAAACCTCTTGGTGTTATGTATTACAATAATATTTTATAAAAGGATTTTCTATTAATCAAAGCAATTATATATTTTAGTATATAGAAAGAACTATTTGACACTATGCTCTCAGCAAATTTTTGACTTGATGTTTTTCATTCTACTTTAAATTTTGTAGTAAAATAAAACTAAATTTAATAATTTCAAATAAAATACTTTTTCAAAGGAAAAAACATTTCAGATGTGTATGAGAAAATTAATTGGAACCATTCGAAATTTTGAATTAAAACAAAAAATCTTTTCATATCTTATGGTTTCATGTCTTTTAAATCCAAGTCAGCACTGATGTAATTGTTATGTTTTCACATGCAAAATTTGTTTATATTTTTTCTGAGGTACTAAAATATATATCATGTCATATGTCATGAATAATAACAGTGTACCGAGAGAAATGTTCATAACTTTTTAACTAACCATTTTAGAATAGTCTTTAATTTTAAATGTAAACATAATGACATTCAAATAATATAAATTTAAGATAGCTTGAAGATTAATCTTAGCCAACAAAGTTCAGTTATATAGTATTTTATTATCAGCCCAATCATGAATACAAATTCCGCGAGAGTTTTTTTTCCTTTTCCCATTTGTGCTATTCAAATTCAATATTAAAAAAATAAAAAGGGAAAAAACTCCCGCGTATTTTTTATTCATGATTGGGCTGTATATACATATGTATATCTTTGAATACCAGTGTTTTAGAAATTTAAACCGAAAGTCGGTTTACTAATTTTTTTTTATTTTGTGTAATATATACCATACGAAACTATTTAATCCATCTTAGCACATGCTGCATCCGAATATTTACTTAAATTTAGCTAATTGTAGCCCTTAAAGGAAATCATGCAAATTTATTTTTATTTTAAAGAAACCCTCAACGTATGCTTAATATTTTGATAGTTTCTTAATTAATATTACTCATACTCATCCAGGGATTTTATTTGAATTTCTTTGTTAAAAAGTTCACTTTTGTGGTTTGTTTTATAATTTAAAATACATATGACTTTGACATTTTTTTTTTTTTTTTTTTTAAGAGAGCGCAATTAATTATTGTGAATTATTTTTTTACAAATACTGAACAATTTTAAGAAATGCATATACAAATTATTTTATTAAATATTACTTTTTAATTATCACGTGAGATCAAGACAATGTCTCCAAAAAATGTCCAAGCAGAAAATACTATTGAAGTGCGTAGGCCTTGAAGAATATAAAATTATTCTTTATAAATAGTTAAAGTCAATCTTGGACCAAACAGACTCTTTTTGTTTTTTATAATTAGGCCCTGTATAAAATTTGTTTGTTCAACTACTTGAATTTTTCTACAGCATATTTTAGCCAGCGTCAGATTTTCAATGCGAAAGTAAGAAACATTGTGCTAAAGTATAAAAGCTAGTACAAAAAGTTTGTTATTTATTCACTGAAAATAAAAAAAAGTTATTAGTTATTAAGACCGTTTAAAAGTATTGGATGTATAACATAAAAAAGTGGAGTTGATAACATATGGCGCATATTTTAAACAGTTTTTTTTTACAAATTTATATGCCATTTTGAAGACCTATCTATTGTTCATTCACATTTAGTTATTGAACATTCAAAAATGACGAATTTTGCGTCAACAAAGCGTCTTATGCAGGAAGTTTTACTCTAAGTTTTTTTTTTGAAAAAAGTGCCACTGCTAATGTGTTCAAGACCAAGTTCTGTTGCTGTTAAACTCAACAAGAGTTTAGAAAATTATTGCAAATTACTCAAGCAATTCTAAAACGTTTGCGATAATTTATCCAAAAATAAGAACATTTGGTACCATATGAATTGAAAGCCGAGAGACATTAAAATTTGATTTTTAATGTTATTCGGACAAGCACTAAGTGCTATAAAATGAAGTAAGTTTAGCATCGAATCATTGCTTGCGATGAAAAATAGATTCATTATAAATTATATGAGGAGCTCGGAAATCTAGTCGAATCGACACCAAAACCAAATATCCATGACGCTTAGGTAATGTTCTGTGTTTGGTGGAACAATGTGCCGTTTGAAGTGATTATTTGCCGAAAAACGCTGAAAGCATAATATTCCAACATTACAACGCTCTGCCACATGTCTCAAAACAAGTGTTAAAAGCTCTTTATAAAGAAGCGGTTGGGAAGCTTTGTCTTTCCCACCTTATAGTCCAGACATTGTCCGTTCGAATACTTTTTGTTTCGATTGATACAGAGCGCGCTCTCTGGGAAGCGTTTCACTTCAGAACAGAGTATCTAAATTTAGCTTAATTCATTCTTGGCTTTTAACTTGAAGCAGTTCTTTTGGCTCAGAATACGTATGTTGCCAGAATTATGGAAGAATATCATGGCTACCAATGGCTAATACTTCGAATAAATTTATATTGTACAAATGTATCAAAACAGATCACAGTTTAAACACTTTTTTAATTAAGACCATTATTAAAATAACTACTCTAGAATTCGTATTTAGAATTCCATTCAAGATATCTATTTTTGTTGCCGATTTTTTAGTTTAGAGGATGTTTCCCTACACTTGACAAGCACAGCTGGTATAAAAATTTATTTAAACATTAAATATGTGCTGTTATTTGAATTCAGATCTGCCAATTTCAGGTCTTCTCTTGGAACAAATTTCAAGTAATTTTTCAAGGTTTTTATATAAGTTATTTAAAGAAAATTAAAAAAAAAATCCTGCGATCTACTTAGACAAGTATGTTCTATATTTCACTACGAAGTGAAACTGAATTCGTTTTCAAATCATTTCACAATTACATTTTCACGACATTCTAGAAAACGTGTGAAAAGTGAAACTTATCCAACGATGAATCAAACTAAAAATATTATTTTACTTTTCAAATCATTTTCACAAAATTTAGAACACCAACTTAATGAAAATTTCACTTCCACTTTATTTTACTACAAATGTAGAAAAATGTTGGCATCACAGAAACTAAATTTAACTGGTAGTGAATAAAAACTCAAATTTAATTTGTATATATGGCGAACAGTTCTGTTGTATAAGTATTATTATAATATGCATTGTAAATTTATTCTATTGAATATTTTATAAACATATTGCTAAGCTTAACATTATGCAAATTCTATACAATACTTAAAATATTGTATTATGCATATATTGACGTCTGGTTTAAATTTAAATACATTGAAAATTTATTGATTTCACAGGCTATAAATAAATAATTTATACTAGGTACTATTATTATTTTATTTACGCACTGCGGGTTTGTAAATATTAATTTTTGCTTTCATACTAATAGTACGGCATAGTTTTTCATTTGGATTTATTTATTTATTGCAGTTATAGAAAGTTTCTAAAACAAACTACATAACTGCTAAAAATACTGACTACGTTTTAGGGCATTTATTAAATTAGTTGTTGGACAAACATACGACATAATATGCAAGCACAAACCAACTCAATCTTACACAAACATGCATTCATAGTTCATTTACATATAAAGTAAAAAATTAAAGTCTATTACAACTACTTGCAAGTAAATATTTAGTAACATAATTAATAGTAGGGTGGCACAGCTAAGGAGTAAAATTTGTTTCAGACATAAGAAAAACAATGCTAATAATTTGAGAACAATAAAATATGCTTTAATTTTAAAGACGAAGAACAATTTTAGAACTAAAGGACATTGAAATTCCGAAAAATTAGGGCCACCCTAATGTATATACATAGTTCAAATGTAAACACTTATTTATTCATTCTCATACACTCGCTCTCACTTAGACATCAATACATACTTTTAAATATGTATATATGTATGTATGTGTAGTGGATACATCTCTATACATGTATATTAAACAGAAAGGACATTAAAACAAGATAATTTAACATTCTCTCTTCACACATTTAAACATACATACACTTACAGTTTGGTACGTGAGGTGATGGCGGTTAATGTCAATATGCGTGTTGGCATCCATACTGGACGTGTACATTGTGGTGTGCTGGGTTTAGTAAAATGGCAATTTGATGTGTGGTCAAATGATGTGACATTAGCAAATCATATGGAGAGTGGTGGCATACCAGGGTAAGTACAAAATTTGCAAACAAAAAACAAATAACTTTATTTAGGTTTTTCTAAAGCAACAACTTTAAATATACATACATATAAATTTACATAATTAAACGAGTTATTTGTTTGAGAGCTGAACTGTAGTCTGCTGCGGCAGCTTTCGCTTGAATAAAATTTAGTTTTAATGATATTGTTGGGTTTGTTTTTATTATAAATGTTAATGTTTTGACACTTGGTCAAAATGTGTTTTTAATACTAACAATTATGTAGAGGGTGGCTGTTGGATTGCAGCAGACGTTTCAGAGAAACAGAATACACAGACATAAATTATGCCATGAAATTTAATTTTGTTATTGCCGTTTCCCCCAGCTCTGCTGTGGTATATGTACATTTTCATTAACTAAATGAAGAAAGGGTATAAGTAATTTCTATTATAATAATGAGTAAAATACATGCATTTTTATTCAAATGTTCAATGTTTAAAGTTGGCAATTTAATTATAATGAAGTTTATTTTAAAATTGCTTTTTTGTTTTTTTTTTTTCATTTGCTATTGCAATAAAATTTACTAAAAACTTGGTGCATACACAGCGAAAACGGTTTTATTTTGGCAACATAATTTAGTTGGTCACATAATGTAGCATGTAAAGTTTATACGTTGCATCTAAAATTAATTCGGCTAGCTGAACTGTGTATATCAATGGAGTTACTTAAAAATTAGGCTTCCAAAACTGAATCAATCAAATGTAAACAATTTGTTTAGGTTTTCTTACGTAAAAAAGTATTCAACAACAAATTTATTTTTAAAATTAAAGTAAAACAAGAAGTTTATACATATGTACAAAATATTCACATTTTTATTGTATACGAGTACACCTAATTCTGTTTTTACAGGGTAATTGGTTCCGAAAAACCCCGTTAAAAAAAACGTGTAAAAAATACGTATGCAAAATAGTTGATGGGTTCCTTATCTCTAAAACCTATTGAAATTAGTGAAAAAATAAGGATTTTTTGAGAACAACTATTCAGGTTTTTAATATTAAATCACGAATACAATGTGTTTTACACAAGCATAGTTATTAACGAAAAAAAGATATGCACTCTAAGTTGAAAAGTGATGCAAAAAAAAAAACTGTATGTATGACAAGTTCTTTTGATTGTATGCAATTCCCATAAATTTGTGCTATTTACCATTGCTCTGACCAGTCAATTTGCATGTATCCACAAAAAAGGAATCCCCCTGTGATATGAACATATTTCGCAAAAATTAAATTTATCTGCAAAAAGATTTTGAATCGTGCTAAATGTAATAAAATCGTGTAAAAAATTAAAAGTTTGCTTATTTTCAAACCGTGTTATATAAAAACTGTGTAAAAAAAGACCGTGTAAAAACAGAATTAGGTGTATTTAACAAATGAAAAATATATGCACATACAATTATATACTCATATGTCGATTTTTTTTTTATTAAAATTTACATTCATATTTTGACAAAGTGGCTGGTCTATTTCTTTTATAAGGTCACGAATTTTGGATTTTAAGACTGTAATCGGTTTGATTCCTAACCCTACATTTGGTTTATCGCCCAGCGCAAGTTCTGCTTACCAACAGTGGCTCACTGAGAACTTTATATCACAAACACAACCTTCTCTGAAGTTTGAGAATATTTATTATTAAAGAAAATTTTTTATTTCGTCTTGAGTTCATTTCATTAATAATTCAAAGAATACCATTGTAAAGTTTTATTATTTTTTTAGACAACTGGCAGATTGGAATGCATTTTCTACCCTGCCAAGTTTGTCATCAGCAATGTTTGTTGTCCAAGATCTACTTGTAAACATCATCTATTTAACTCACCATTATTGAGAAATAGACTGCGGGAGTTAATCATATTTCTTATTACATGTCATGAGTTAGAACGAAATTTACATATGTACATACGTTAACTATGTGTGTGTATTCTTCTTTATTATTATTATTAGAAATTTTGTATTACTACAAATTCGTTGGTATGTACTTTTATTGCTGCGTCCACCATTGGTTGACAATATCAGCAACGTATGTTATTGTTGTCATTTCTGCTTGATGGTAGATTCTGTTTTTATTTTGTAACTATGAAACACCAGAGATGGGATGACAACTTTTTGCATCGTGCATTATGTGTTTTGTTAATTTTTAGAGACTAGTTACTGTTTTTCTTAATAAAAAATTGTTCAACTTTTATATTTATTATTAGAGAAAATTTATTATTGCGGCTTGAGTTCATTGAATATGAGTTTGAGAATATTTAAAATCGTTTCAACCAAATTCCTAATAACAAACTGAGAAGTACTATTATGTTGACCGAAAATATCACGAATTTTACGAAATGTAGTTTTTAAAGATTCTCATTTTTCATAGTGAATTTTCAAGCGAAATACTACTGATACATACCTGTTGCAAAACAAAGTTCTTGTTAAAAATTCCATTCTATGTCAAAATTATTTGTTTGTAAGTGTTTTAAAATAATATTTCAATTGCATTTATTGTCAGTTCAATTTTAAAATATTAGAAAATGTGCTGAGATTAGCAGAGATCTGTGATATTTCATATTTGTTATATCGACGCTGCTGTTTCGAACATTCTAGAAAACGAACAATTTGACTTTGTTTAGAAAACATTTTATTTTTTCAGAAATTAGGAGATGTACCTACCAATATGCTGCAGCATTAATTAAATAATTATGCTTGATTTCAATAGTTAACAAAGCCCTAATTACTACCCTATTTTTTAAAATGTCAATGAATAAAACTTTTTTTATAAAAAAAAAACTAGACTATGATTATGAAATTTCAGAATTTATTATTCCATTTTTATACATATACTCTGTTCAACTTTGAATAAATGATGTTGGCGAAATTTTTTACTGAGTCATGTCATATATAAATACATATATAGTCAAGTCGTGCCATAAATAACACGGCTTAGTAAGTTTTATACACAATGGGCCACTGTGGTACAAATTTTCTATTTAATATACTTGACGGTTACATGATCTATTTTTGTCTTTGACATTTCAATACATTTACTATTGATTTGTTTAGAAAAATTCTAAATCGGCCTTATTAAGGTCATGTATTCTATGCAAATAAAAGATTATTTCATATTTTTAATTTTCCGACGTTTCGTTGGAGATTCCCAACATCATCAGGGCTATTTTATTAGATCTGACAGCATCAAAATAAATAAACAATTGAAAAATAATAGTTTAATAACAACAACGATAACTTAGTTCTACAGTTCTACACTTTTTCACTTATAAATATGTACATGCTTTTAAAATTCGTTACTTGCTTGCTATAAAGAAAACAGCTAATTGCAATTTAAAAGATTAATTTTAAACACTTTGCAATTTAAAGAAATTTTTTGGTTTTTCTTTATAAACATTCTGGCGTCATAATTTTTTGTGTTGTGTTGTTTAATTTTTATAAATATGGCATGTTTCTAGATAACAAGTGTATTCTCACGAAAATGAGTTTCTATAATACACTCGTCTGGCTTATGTTTCTTTACGTTGATATTATTGTACTCTCAACTGACATTATTGCATGATTTTCATATTTTGTTTATTTTTTTTCATGGTAATATTCAATATTTCAAGAAACCAAAATAAAAACAGCTGTGTTTTATTTACAATACAAAAATAATTTATGTGAATTTAAATTGGTGTGAATTTTTTAATTTTGTAATCAATTGAATGAAATATGTTTCCATTTATCGCAATTAACATTGAAATTGAAAGTTAAGGTAGTGGACAACAGTTTATGCTGTAGAAATATACGAAATAATATATAAAATATTGTTTTGTGATGCACACAACAAGCACGTATTTCTACTTGTCTGTTTTTGACAGTAGTGACAATTGAAATTGCAATGTAGAAACCATAAAAAAAGATAGTCTTACGTTTTCACTCAAGAGAACTTGATACTTGTGTTATAAAACCCCAAAACTAATTTTTATTCATGCCAATAATCTAATTATCCACCAAATTAAAAAGCATAAATTAAAGTTCAATATATATATATAGTTTCTGTGTATGTGTTTTCTTGTCGACATTTTAAAAATAATTAGCTTAAAATTTACGTGCTGCCTACGTTGCAGCTTTCAACTTTTTAGAATTTTGACAATCAGTATGTGTAAAAAATTTTAAAGCAAAATTTGTACATATAACTGCAGAGGTTTAAAAATTTAAAAAAGCTCATAAAAAAATACTCACAGAATTAATTCTTCACTCTTTCTGATTTTTATATTGTGTGAATAAATTCCGAAAAATATTTCATATTATTTTGCAGAAAACAAAAAAACTTTAGCATTTATGTTTTAATCAAAATTAATTTTACTTAATGAGAAAACCTTATGGACACAAAAAAAAATCTTAACTACATGCTGGCCTTAACCTTTTGAGCCTACTTTAATTGTGCTTCCATAATTAAAAAAAAAAAATACTTTAACATTTTAAAAGCCATTAAATAAGTACTTGAACAAAACACTTAAACACAGCTCATTTATATTTTAAATAATTTGTTTACTACAAACATGTTTATTATACGACTAAATGTTTTTAATTATTTATGCACACACAGAAACACTTGAATATTTTCCTGGTGAATTGCTACATTAGAAAATATAAAAATAAGAGTGTAGTATTATTATTATATTAACAACATGTTAAATATTTATTGCTTATAAATTGTTAACAAATTGCTAAATGTTGTCCCAGCCATTACAATGAACAATTTAGCTTTTGATGATAATATGTTTAATATACTAATATAATATCAACACGTAAAATTTAGAGAAATATATGAAATTTGTATTTGAGACTATGGAACAATCTATGTAATTCAAATGTTGACCGCAGCTACGCCTCCAATGGTTAATACGCTGGGTCCAATTTAAGCATACTCTCTCCAACATATCGGTTGGTATCTCACAATTAAATTCTTTAATATTAGCTTCCAGTGCATCAACCGTTGCGGGTTTGTCCCTATAGATACGAGCCTTAACATAGTCCCACAAAAAATAGTCCAAAAGCGTTAAATCGCACAATCTAGGCGGCCAATTGACCAGCCCCAAACATAAAATGAACTGTTTCTCAAATTCGCCTCTCAATTGAGTCATTGTTTCGCATATTGTGTGGCATATGTCATGTGTCACCGGCTTGTTGAAACCACATGCCAGCTAAGTTAAGCTCTTTCATTTTGGGTAAAAAAAAAAAATAGCACAGTAGCGCTGGACATTCACGTAATATTGATGTTTTCGTCGTATTTTAAAAATTACATTTCAGTGATGCCACCGATTCCTAATAAACACCAAACAGTGCAGTTTTCGGAATGCTTCCGGCTGTTTTTCAAACCGAATACACCAATACTTCACTTTGCATCGGGGTTACGTTCGAAAAAAATATGATGCAAATGGAAACGAACGCAAAGTGAATTAAGATTTTCGCTAGCAAACCACGTAAAGATCAAAGTTAGGTTCTAGGGTTACGAAAATACTAAGTGGTTGGTTTTATTTCACAAAAAAATGGTCCAATGTTTGCTAAACAGCTCTTTTTAACTTAAAATAATTTCCTTGTCTGTATTACTTTCACTAGCATTATCGTTGGATAATGCTTTACTTTTTATGCCATCAAATAAGCACTTCGCTTTTGTCTGAAATAGCATTTTACTTAATCGTTTCCTTTGCGCAACCTGATTTTTAATCCAAATAGAAAGCAAGGACTCCATTTCGATCATCGAAGCACTTTTTGTACAGGTCATTGTTTTAGCATCTAATGATGTTGCAGATTTTACAAAAATTTAAGAAAAAATTAAAGACTCGAAACCAAAACAACGTAACCTTGAAAATCTAACGACGCATAGTAAAAATTAGTACTAATTAAGCAACGACGCAGCTTCGAAAAAAAAACACGCAAAACGTTACAACACAAAGCGAGGTATTGGTATACTTGGACCAAATTTTGCTTGTTTAATGCATGCATGCATAAGCATGAATTTTAATAATAAAATTCAATAATCTGCGTTGTTCGTTTGCAAGTTGATTCATGGTGAAATTTTAGTCCAAACTGAACATATTGCACGAAAGTAGCTGAGCCTTCAAAAACAGTCTGGCCGAAAAGAAAGTTGCTAAAAAATCACCCTTAAGCATTGAACACATTCACCACAGCAGGCTACCGACTACAATGATTCAAAAATAAAATACACACGTTTATATGTACCTGATTATTTTGCCCTGCTGTCGTCAAAATAATCATTCACATATAAACGCGTGTGTTTTATTTTTGACATTTTGCAGTTGATAGTCTGCTGCGGCGAATGTGTTTAATGCTTTATAATTTTTATAACACGCAGTGTTTATGCATATAATCACACACGTTTGTGCTGCAACGACTGAATGGATCATAAAATTTATGTATATTAATATTTTTTCTTTTATTACACACAGAAACACTTGAATATTTTCCTTGTCATTTGCTACATTAAAAAAAATATAAAATAAGAGGGTATTATTATTATTACATTAACAACATGTTAAATATTTATTGCATATAAAGTGTTGAGAAATTGCTAAATGTTGTCACTGCCATTACAATAAACACTTCAGCTATTGATGAGAATATGTTTAATGTTTTTATGTAAAATTCTATTGTAATTCTCACAAAAAAAAAAAAAATTTTAATAGATTCTTAATGCTCGGGGATAGATAGGGGTATGCACTTGTTATTAAATTGAAAGGCAACATCTATTTAATGGGTCAAAATGTTCTTGAGATATTATCATATTTTAAGTGTCGCATATTTTTATTTATTATCGTGACAAGCATTTTCCCCTGTAGTCTAAGCTAGGAAAAACTCTTATTATATTTAAACATTTACTTTCAATGTTCTCATTTTAAAATGTTGCTTTGTATACAATTTGT
This sequence comes from Bellardia bayeri, assembly GCA_950370525.1. Classification (NCBI taxonomy): domain Eukaryota; kingdom Metazoa; phylum Arthropoda; class Insecta; order Diptera; family Calliphoridae; genus Bellardia; species Bellardia bayeri. The sequence continues at coordinate 77,679,834 of OX493267.1, forward strand.
TAGAATAAAAACCTGTGTTGTGACAACCTTGTTAGTTAGCTGTTGTTATTTATTAATTTTATTTGTTCTACTTTTAATTGGTTTTGTGGTGTAGTGTAAAGTGTACACCTAATTCTGTTTTTACACGGTAATTGGTTCCACAAAACCCCGTTTAAAAACCGTATAAAAAAAGTCATTTATCTCTAAAACCTATTGAAATTAGTGAAAAAGAAGGATTTTTTAAGAGCAACTATTAAGGTTTATAATTTTAAATCACGAATAAAATGTGTTTTTGCACAAGCATAGTTATGAAAGAAAAAAGATATGCACCCTAAGCTGAAAAGTAATATAAACAAATATATGACAAGTTCATTTGATTGTATGCACTAAAAGGGAATTCCCCTAAATTTGTGCTATTTACAATTGTTCTGACCAAAAGGGATTTCCAGTAAATTTGTGGAAAAATTAAATTTAACCAAAAAAATTTAAGCCCAAAATATTTTGAATCGTACTAAATGGAGTAAAAGCGTGTAATAAAATTTTAAAACGCTTTATTTTCAACCCATGTTAAATCAAAACCGTGTAAAAATAGAATTTGGTGTACCTTCATACACACAGAGAAAAAATATAGTTGTGCATGTTTACCACAACGATTTCAATATTTTTAAAATTGTTTTTAAAATTGTTTTATAAAATTATTTTATTCGAAGTTGCCTTCTAGTTAAATATAAAAATTTAATTTGAAATTTATTTTTGTATACTTCATTATATGTTCTACATTAGCTTTCCGTTGGAAAGCATAAATGTAAAATCATACAGAAATATACAAAGAGACACTAGCAAAATGTAACGTTTTCTGGCCTGCTAAAGGCAACTTCGAATAAAATAATTTTATAAAACAATTTTTTACTCGTAAGAGGAACAAATTCTCATTTATTGTTTTTAAAATATTAACGGTCACTGTTATAATTTATATGTTTTCCACAACCATAAAATGGTTAAGTTGCCATTTAACTGATTACTTTAATCATATATATGATTATAGCAATTATGTAATGTTTATGGTGATTAATTTTATGATGAAAAATTATACCATATTATTTTGTTCTCCATAATAATCAAAGAACAATATATTATGATAAAGGGTTTCATTATAAACATGATGGCAACAAATAATACATATTTATTAACCTAACTTAAACATATTATGATTACCGGAATCATAAATATAATTATAGTAACCATAATATTGTTGATATATGTATTATGATAAATGGATTCATTATAAACATGATGGCAACAAATAATACATATTTTTTAACGTAACTTAAATATATTATGATTACCGGAATCATAAATATAATTACAGTAACCATAATATTGTTGAAAGACTTGCAAAAATGTTGTGGTAAACATGTACAACTATATAATTTCTCTGTGTGTACGTATTGAACTTTTTCTATTACCAAGCAGCTACAATGAAGAATAAACAAACTTTTGTCATAAATTATTATTACACAAATTACCCATTTTCATATGAAAAAGTTCTCCTTACAATAAAAAAACTTATGTATAAAAAAAAGGAAATTGAAATAAATAATAATAAAAGTTTTTAAGCATATTATGTAAACAAAACCAAAGGTATACAAACAAACTCATTGTTCATATGAAATACGGTCCCAACAAAGCTCCTTCAACAAACTGAAAAAACTAGTGTAATTAATGTTGTAAAACGTTACAATAAATCTTAGCACAGATTGTAAACAAAATGAAAGCAAACATGTTATTAAAAGAAACCAGGATCTTACATACTATGCTTAATAAAGTCAAATCCAGGATTACAACTGTCAGTGTAATGTATTCTTGGATGTAGCATTCGACCATAATTCTGTGAAAATGAGTGTTTTCTAACAATATAGACTGTAGCTCGATAACGAGTCATGCCCAAGTCGCATAATGGAGACGACACATTTAATTTAACAAGATGGTATCACATGCCTTGCGGTTCTTGAATTAATTCAATTACTGTTTCATATTATTTATAATGAGTTAATTATAAATAAAAACTTAGACATTTAAAAACTTTTCATAATTTTCAAAATAAGCATCATTTTCCAAAGGCAAACTATTTTCAACACTACTCTCTGGTCTTTCATCATTATCATTTGAATGCTTTCTTTAATGTCATAAACCTTTTATAATTATTTAAATAACTTACAAGCAATTACAGGACATGAATGGAAATAAATCAAAATTTAAATTGGATGTAAAATTTGTTGCTATAACTGAACACCATCTATCCGTAAATTAATGAGTTGTAACTTTTAGCTATTAAAAGATTTATACCCAGAAATGACAAGGAAAAAGGTTACGGAAACTCAACTACTATATATGAAATCATAACTAGCAATGTAAAAATAAAGGAAACACTATACAATAGAATTTCCCTTGAAGGCGCTAAATTGATTAATTTACTAAGATGTTTTGTTAATTAGAGTTAATTATCTCTACAGATATGTAATGACATGTTTGTTAACTAAATTGCAAAGCACAGCATATAATATGTATTTTATATAAATAATTACTTACGTACAATAAATATCTCCAGGAATTCATGAATAACTAAATTACACATATTTTTAAAAAGTCTTTTACATCTTTTGTGAAATTATTAATAAGACTTGTCATTATTGAGAATGATTTTGTCTGGGAATTCCATGTATGAAATTAATTGTTTTTTAGTAATGATTTGCTTTTCCACCAACCAAGAATGTAATTTGATATAGAGTGTAAAAGGAATTTCGTTACATAGATATTCTGTGACATTCTGTATAAAACACTGTGAAAGACACTGTTGCCTATGATTGATGTATTTACAAGTTAGTGATGGTATTTACAAATTATCTACGACGTAACAGTCAAACGAATTGTATAATTAATCAGCTATAGCACTGTATACGTAATAAAAAGGGGGAAAGCATCACAAATATACATAAGTTAAATTCTAAATTGAAAGAGTTTTTGTGCACAATGAAATTAATTTTTCAAGTAAATTGTGAGAAATTAAATAAATTAATAAAAACTCCACATGAAATTTGTTCCCTTCTCACATTTTCCTATTAAAATTCAATGTTAAAAAAAGAAAAGGGAACAAAGTTCATGTGGAATTTTTATTCACGATAGGGGTGAATATGTTTCTACGATTTCGGATTCACTTCACTAGCATCTCATTATGATAATGTCAATTTAGACATGTCTTTGCCACAACCACTTAAATAAGTTACATGTAATGACATTTTGTTTTACATTTAAACATTCAAATCTCAAAATAAATGTAAAGAGTTCCCAACAGAAACTAATTATTTTAAAGTTATATAACCAAAAGAAGATGAAAATGAAATATTAACTGGAAGTTAAAAAGTGTTCGTTAGCCAAATTGGCAGTGAGTAAATTTTTCAGTTAAACATAACATACAGGTATGTGATGGAAATCGAAAACGAGTGAGTTTTTAAAGTCCATTTTAAAGTATTTCTAATCAAATTTTAAAAATTTTTGGTTTAAGATTCTTTTTAATGGCAAATTATCTTTATATTTTATGGGATAAAACTGTTTTAATACAGATATATTACAAAAAAATTAACTTTTAAAACTCATTCGTGTTCGTTTTCGATTTCCATCACATACCTGATATTCATTTTGGTGAAAATGGCCGTTAAAGATATAATATGAATTTTGTATCTCAAAAATAGCGGACGTTTGGCGTCCATATTTCCAAAATTTTTTACAAAATTTGATAATGATATTAATTCAACTGCAGATCAATTGTAAAATTTGAAATTCGAAGTTAAACATTAGTGTTGGTTAAATCCCGAAAACCTCAATACGAGGACGATGATTGCATAGGCAGCATTCTACAGAGATTATTCACTGAACATATGCGTCTCCATGACCAGCCTAATGAGCAGCATAGCGAAGATCGTTCGTTGAGCGGATTATTCATCAGCAACGAAAAGATCGCAAAAAGATCATTTTTTTTTTTTTTTGATCAAATTCATTATAAACAATGATGCACAGTTTTACCTTGATTTCAGAGTTAATCATCTGCAATCTGCCACAAACCTCCACGATTGTTTGTGGCGGAGTTGTGCCTGAAGGCACCATTCTTAGTTATTTCTATTGCTCGAATACTACGAATAATTCAAACACATTTAAAATTAATCTAGTTATTAGAATAACTAGCATTCGTTAAATAAAACACATAAGAAAGTATAGTCGATAACGCCCGCCCAAATAAAACCCTACACCCAGTATATGTATAAAAACAGTTTTTCAGAAATGTGCTCTATATAGGTCATCCAAAAATATAGCGGCATGTCTTCTGTGCATGTAAATATTCTTTGTGTTAAATTTTACTTTGATATAAACACTTTTAAAAGGTTTATAGATGTTAAAGTAATTTTCGACTATGCTATGACTAATTATGGGCCGATCATCAGAACATTGGACCAAATAAGTTTTGTATATATGAAACAGGCTTATGTTGAATATTATTTGGATACCAATATTTTAAGACATTTATGCTCTCTAAAGTGATATTTGGCAGCAGGTCTCATGTGGCAGCTATGGCCAATTATGGACCGATTTGCACAAAATTTTTAGATGACTTTAGGCTTGATGTACAACTTATTTTTGCAGAAATTTTCAAACAGTTACGATCGATAAGCCACTATTTTGAAAGGAAATTTCAACCAGTTTCGATTCCAAGCGTCTTTGGACAAAAAAATATTATGTACCAAATTTTATTGAAATATCTTTAAAATTGGGAGCTGTACTTTCCGCACAAGGTTTACATTGCCAGCCAGCCAGACGGACGGATGGACATCGTTAAAATCATTGTTAGTCAGTAAAAAGTGACAAATAATAATAATTGTGTCCATTAAACTTAAGAGCGTATATTTTTTCCGATCCCGCAACTACTTTTTGCTTCAAATTTTTCTTTCCAATTTTTTCTTCAATGAAAAAGCAAGCAGGCTTTTTTTTATTGGTTTTCCCGCGACATTGATAAACAACCCGCACAACACAAAGATAACATAAATACTGACGCGATAAATATTGAACATGTAGCATGCGCTCGTGATCCATCAATACTTTAAAGAAAAATGTCCTGTCCTCAATCCGATTAAAAATTTGTGATCAATCGAAAAGAAGCAGCTGTGGCAATACCGTTTAACTCCAAATGGTTTAATGTAAAAATTGTTGGAGTGGAGATGCAAAATTAGGAACAATCGGGTTGTTTTCGTTTCGTTGGTATTGTTACTTAGAATTCGATACTTTTAATTTTGATTTCTAAATTATTTAAATAAACATTAAACATAAAATAAATGATAGTAAACATTTTATAATTTTCTTTATTATTTTTATATTTATGCAAGTACAGTGGGGAGTACAAAACCCCACTGTATATAATTATAAAAATTATATGGCATTATTGATCCAATGCGACTGCAAATAAACTCAAATATTCTCTCAAATATAAATATAAAACAATTCTATTTTTGTTAGCCTTAAAAAATAAAACAAAAAGCAAAATTGTAAATATAATTGTAACTAAAAGCATTTTAACGTTCATTAAAAAAAATACTTGTTTTGACTTTCCTAAGAAACTGCCCTATTTCTTTGCCTTATAAAATATTAAAGTATAATGATTGTCAATTAAAAATGTATTAAAGTCACAAATGAAATGCTGACACTTGTTTATCATTAATTAAATAAACAATATTTGAGATAAAATTTTGTAATTATTAATTATTAAAAAAAATGTGTTTTAATTAATACTTGAGCTAAATGGCAGACAAAGATTAAAACTAAAACAAAAATTATCTGTCTGCCTTTTTAAATATTTAAAGTAAATATAATGCGTTAAGTATAAGAGGAAAGAACAGACTTTTATAAGTATAAGTGGGTGCAACAAAAATATAAAAATCATGTAAACCTTAAAAGTTTAAAGTGAATTTAGAAAAGCCAGTCTACATAGTTAGTGTAGATAAATTTAATACTTCTATTGAAAGTTTAAAAAAGTGAATGAACTTTCTGTCAATGTTTTGGTTAATAACAATATTTTTATAACTTAACAATTTTAAAATATTCTTATACTTGCTTATGTACAGTAGGAAGCAAAACTGTCCGAATTTTTTGCTCATGCGATATATGACAATAGTATTCTTTTCCATCAGACTGGTATCGGTAGACTTTTGCTTTGTCGCTCCAAATATCGCGTTTTCAGTCATCTACTGTCCAATTTTTGTGGGTTTTACAGAAATGAAGGTGTTTTTTCCCATCTCCATCGGAAAGTGCTGATTTTTTGTTTTTTAATTTGGCTACTAAACCAACTCTATTTAATGCGTGTCAACCGTACAGGCACTGACATCCTTACCAATACTTTTTGCAACATTTTTCTGAGCCTTGATGTCCTTATTCTATACCAAACGTTCAATCTGCCGGTCATCACCTTTAGAAAGGTGGCTGCGCATTATGTTTGTTTTAGTGCAGCATTGCAGCGCCTCTGGTGGTGAGTAGGCGCATTATTTTTTATTAAAAGTGGATTATTGCAAGCTACATTACGCCGTTTTTTATATCATTATCAAATTTAATTTTTCAACAATTCTACGGCATGAATACATATTTTGCAACAAATTTATCACATTGTTTTCAATATCAGTTGGCGTTTTTCTCATTTTTTTTTAAAGAGAAGTAACACTCAGGCAATTAATATGCCTGATAGATATATTAAAGAAGTAAAGGTGGTGAAAGTAGAACAAAGTTCTATATCACAACTCTGCAACTGCGCATTATGTTTGTTTTAGTGCAGCATTACAGCGCCTCTGGTGGTGAGTAGACGCATTATTTTTTATTAAAACTTGATTTTATAGCCTTTATTTAATTATTTTACTTTGGTGGCTTTTGAATGCTATACCACCAAAGGAGGGCGCTGTGATAAATATTAGATATGATGCATAGAAAGAAAACTAATAATTATCAGAAACTGATTTTGTTTGAGTGACAGCGGCTGGGAGTCGAACCCGGATCAAATGCGCTAACCAATAAGGCAATTAAGATATTTTAATTTTTTATTTAAAAATCAAGTTAATCAGTTCACAGGTCAAACAATAATGCACCAATGGAGCAATAAAAGCTTGATAACATGATCGCAAGAAACAAAAAAGCCAACGGGTCAAATATCTTTACATTTTAACAATATCTTGATAATGTTTATTTCTTGTACTGCGCAAAATTGTCCAAATATTGAATTTTTTGTTTTTTTTTTAATTTTTTTTATTTTTTTGAAGCAATTAATGTAAGTTTTTGTACTTTATAAATTTGTATAAGGTTCAATTGAATAAAAAAAAACAGATATATGATACTATACCTATAAGTGTATTATTTTCATTACCTTACTTCCTTAATGCAAAATATCCGAACAGTTTTGCTTCCCGCTGTATTTCGTTAAAGGTGAATCCTTATTAAAGTGTCTTGGAAATATTAGATATAGTATTTTAATACTAAAGAAGTTAAGCTTTGTCTTTGTTTACATTATAAGACTTTTATCGCTGCGAACTATATTGTATACTTTAAGCAATATTTATTTATCACATTGTTAACAATCATGTACTTTAAATTTATGGTTAACTTTCTTTTAATTCAAATTTCTACACTACTCTGTTGTTTCTCCTATTATAGTTATTTTCATTGTCTGTTTATTCAACAACAATTACAAAAAAAAAACATTATGACAACAATGAAATAATAACAGATTGTGCTGAGGTGTAGAGGGAGGAAGGACATCATCAACATTTACTGTTAAATTGTTGCAGTCCTCCTTAATGTTGCCATTGTTTGATTTTATCATTATAATATACACATAGAACTCTTGCACGTTCACATCATCATAAACGACATATCTACTCAAATACACCCATCAAAATACTAATAATACCTATAAACAAACATGTGTAAAGATTAACATTAGTATGGACCCAATCGCAAGGTGACAAAAAATTTGGTTATGTTTGCAGCAAAATATAAGATTTTATGTCATTTTATGAGACCATTTGCAAAAGATTTTTATTTTATTGCAGATTTGACTACTAAGTTGCAGAATAAGATTAGGAAGGATTTTGCAACAAAAACTTTGTTTAACAAAGTTCATGAGCACATGTGTGTTCATTTACAATGCTATTTAGCTAAACAAATTTTAATTTTCTGCGTAAGCTAAGTATGCTTGAAACATCTCCAAGTTCGTTTTTAGTCCACCCTAATATATAATATTTATACACATATAAAAGAGCTGTATTGTGTGTATGTGTACTAGTTGCTGGATTGTTGCATGTTAGTGTATGTGGGCTTGTATCCCTGTATAAGTATGGCTAATGCGGTTTACTGGCTCTAGTGTTGCATTGAAATTAACTGAACTAGAACACTTTTGTTTGTAGCTGTGTATATTAGGCAATTATGTATGCATGTTTATGTGTTTGTAGGCGAAAGTGAAAATCTATTATTTACAGGGTATTATAGAGATTTTGGTGTAGCTCTTGTTTATTATTCTGCCATGTTTATGTCTTATGAACTTAGAACATTGAATTCTGCAAATGTCGTGATTCGGCATTATGTGCTTTACTTACCATATACTTACGATCATTGTTGTGAGAAATGAAATCAGTTAAACTATTGAATGAATAAATTTCGCTGTAACTAATTTACATAAATTTATACTTGCACTTGTTTGTTCAATGGTTTTCAATTGCTTGGCAAAACTTAAGGGCGTTATTACATGTAAATAGTAGAGATACGACTATTTACATTTATTAATTGTAGTATATTTGCAATAATCTGCACAAGACCTTTATTCATTTGATTTTTAAGGGTTATTTTAAACAAATTATATCCCAGTAAAAAATATGCTCCAAAAGGAGCATATATAAAGGTTTTATATATGAATTCACACCCCAAATCGCTTCAAACATACTGATGGGATGGTGTTCTCGGTTTGGAGGACTACTTTGTGCTGACAATAGCCGATTTTTTTAACCTAATCAAACATGCAAATAAAGCACTTTCCTAAAGTGTTTTACATCACTTCGTGCATACGAATCAAAGAACAAATTCTATCTGAATGTTTTTGCTTAAGAAAAATTTATAGTAACTGAGGAGCGCGATATTCGTTTTGTAATTTACTTTCGTTGTCATTGTATATATTGATTTTGCTATAATTTCATTTTTGTTTTTCGCTTTAAAACCTTCTTCGTTGTCAGCACTAAAAAAGCATATTTTTTGTATATTTTATTCGTAAGCATTTACTGCTTCAAAAGAGCGCTTTTATTGAAGCGCTCGATTATGCGCTTTTTCTCTTAAGTGCTTCAAAAAACACGATTTTTTTTTACTGGGATTTTCTAGTTGTGTCAAACACACTTACTTTTGAGCATACGTATACGTAATATTTAATATGAGTGTAGCTTAAGCACTCATACGTCTTCGTAAATACAACATGCCAAACACATGTACAGTGGGGCTGGCTATACATTATCATCGTAATGTTTTATCATAATATTTTCTTAATAATCATAAATCGATATTATAACAATATATTATAACCCAATATGAGCATAAAATTGTCATACATGATCATATTATGATCCAAACTAATACTAATTAGAACCAAAGTATAGCAGTCTTTGCCAGGAGAGGCTCATTCGGTGCCAGGATAATAAAACAAGACACGCTTGTAGGATTTTTGTATAAATATTCTTCACAAATTCTCAATATATGAAGGATCTAAGATAACTACCAGCAATTTATCGCGTAAACGTTGTATCGATCTTAAAGTTGATGCAAGACTTCCCGAAGCGTCAGAAGATTAGTGTGTTAGTCACTACTACGCCTGGAATCTATGGCCACTAGTGTCCCTGTGCACTACAACTAATATGTCTGGCTACTATGGCTGTTTCATACCAGTACTACTTGAGTTGGAGTGATTTGTGTTCATATTTGATCAGAAGTAAAGCTGTCAGATACTTGTACTGTCATACCGTTTACGATCACAGCCAAATCCCAACTGAAGAAGTAGTGTATAACTTGTCAACCAACAACTGATCTTTACAGAGTAGTAGTGATAAACATTACCTAATACCAAGAATGATAAAATAAAGATTACGCCATGCGCATGATTTCCCGTTATGTGACGTAGCAGTTCCATTCTAAGGGTTAACAAGAATATTTCATGTGTTAGAATTAAAATTTCTTGCGAAAATTATATATGTTTTATGTGATAGTTGGCAACCTTGCAATTGAAATATCTCTGAGAGTTCTAAAATAAAAGCTGTTTAAAAAAGATAAACAAACAAAAAAAAAAACAACAAAAAATATAAACATGAAGTGTGCAGTGAGCAAATGCAAGCAAAACGACAGTAAAAAAACAATTGAGAAAAAATTAGCCAATAGAAACACAGAAGGTGTGACGTCACAGTTCCAAAATGCACAGAACATTTTAAAATTTTAAGCGTGTTGGCGTAATTTTTATTTTATCATTCTTGCCTAATACTATTTAAATATTTCTAACATGTGTGAGTTTCAATGGCTGTTAATTTCTCTTATACTCTTATACCTAACTCAACCAATGATATACTTAACATTACTTACACTATTTAACATTATATAATTAATATAATATACAATAGTAAATAACACACAATTTAAAAATAATGTTATTTGTTTAAAAATAAAAATTAATCACAGATACTTAAAAAAATAATATAAATATAATTCAAAACAAAAACTTCGTTACACTAGCAACCATTTTATTGTTTAAAGCAATCACAATACAACCCAAATTAATCAAAATATGATATAAATTATTCCTATTATGATATAAAGTAATTGGATTTTTTGTTTTGAGTAAAACGCCATTTGTTGAACAAATAAAATGAAATAAAACAAATGATATTAAAACTTATAGCAAATAAAATGTTAAATTTTAAATAGTACTTTTAGCACTTTGTGCACTTTTTATTGCATAAAAATAAAACTAATAGAGAAAATTAGAAAATGTTTTCTGTCAATTATATTATTTTTATTATTTATTAAAATAATTGATAAACCAAAACTTAAAATATCAAGTTCTAGGTAAAAAAAAATACAAACGAAATGAAAACTTAATTTTGAACCAAACAAATGACACTATATATTCTAAATATTTAGTCGAAAGTCCATTATTGCGTTAAATACTTTTTATACGTTCTAACATACTCTGCTAAAGCCTGTCCAAATGGGTTGTAGTTAATCGGTATTGTCTTAACTAATTCTCAAAATTCACAAATTCTCAATCAAATTGAGGTCAGAACTAACCACTGCATCAGAGAAAAATTCTGCTCGCTAAGCCAATCATTCACAATGTTAAAAGTGTACTTTGACACAATCCAGCTGTAAAGTAACTTCAGCCATATGCTCTTATTTACAAAAGGTGGGAGATGAGTTTTCTAAATTCTTCTTTATAATTCTCTCCTCATTATTCCTTCGATTCTTTGCAGTAGTGGGTAGTGCTACCATGTAAAGCAACCCCATATAATGAGGTTCGTCCCACCATGCTCTGGGCTGTTTGGCGCCAGTAATATTGTTTGAATTTGAATACGTCTGAGTAAATTCCACGTCTCCAATCATCTACTGTCCAATTTATGTGCTTTTTAATAATTTTTATTTGACAATATCCTAAAGAACTAGTTTTGCTATCTATCGACTAACCGGTAGGCCTATTGCTATAGAAGCATCTTTTGTTGTTAAACAGTTGTCTCACACCAAAGAAAAACTATCGAACTTTAAACACAGATCTGGTCTGGCCAGATCAATTTGCCAATCCTAGGGTAAAAACAAAGTTTTTATTATATGTCCGGATTTTAATCTCTATAGACTATGTAAAATGTTACATTTGACATTAAATAAACACTATTCTTTAGTTATACATATGTATATTTAGTTAGCTGTACTCTAATAAAAAGTTAGTATGAAACATCACACTTAATTTTGTTTTCAAGCGATTCCTGGCTGATTATAATTATTTGTTCAATTCACAAGTGATATTGTATGTTGAACATTGTATGATACAACTATCTCAGTGTGAACAACATTTTGAGTCAAGTTGGTTGTTTATAATGTCAAGCCTTTAAAATGTCAAAAGTAAAAAAAACACAAAACTCAATAAATATTATTTACAATACAAGCGAGAAAAATAAAATAATTTCTGCATTGCCTAAAAAATATATTGCAGACATTTTATCATTCCAGTCAAGTAAGTGAAAATGAATGATCGTTTTTCATAAACTAAATATTTATAACAATCTCCATTGTTGAAATTTTCTGTTTATTAATTTTATTTTTTAGTTTTAAATTTGTCATTCAGCTTATGATTCGTGTGTAACCGTTTAAGTTTATTTAATTTAAAATGAGTAATTTTATGATTTAGACATATTTTAACTTTTGGCAACACTTCAACTTTCACACAACATTTGAAAAATATACATATGTATGTAAAAATATCGTAAATGTTGCATAACATATTTATATAGAAACCACCAACAACATTTGTACAGCTTTTGTAAATTCAGACGACGTACAACTTTTACGACACTACTAGGGCAGTTCGGAAACTTCTTAGCCTAGCACAGAAAGAAAATAGTCAGTTTTTCAACAACATTTTTATTTTTCAATATAATTTATCCAAAGCTTATTTAGCAATTCTATCTCTTGATTAAAATAGTTTTCCTCAAGGCCTTCAAACTAGTAATTTACAACTGTCATTGTATCTTCATTTGAGGTAAAACGCTTGCCAGCTAGGAACTTTTTTAGATTTGGAAACAGGTAAAAGCCACTGGGAGTTAAATCAGAAGAATAGAGTGGACAATTCGTACTTTAGTTTGTTGATTTTAGCCACTGTTAAAACACTCTTGTGTGCTGGTGCGTTGTCTTGATGAGAAATTATTTTTTTGTATTGTAGGCCAGGACGTTTTTCACGAGTTTTTAAATTTATTGTTTTACCCTTTTTCAGATAGTCAATCAATAAACTACCTTTGAATTCCTAAAAAAAAAACGTTGCATTAACTATACCAGCCGATTAAATTGTTTTTGCCTTCTTTAGGGACCTTCTTTCACCTTCAGACTATTACTTAGATAATTCTTTGGTCTCTGGATTATAGTGGTGGTCCATGTCTCATCAACAATTATGATCTAATTATAATCTATTTTATTTTTCTTAAAACGATTTAAACAAGCTTGAGAAACAAATGCGGCACCCATCTTTCAGAAAGCTTTTTCCTCTATAGTTCTGCATGCAAAATTAAATGGAATCGATCATTTGAGATGCCCATGATGTTGACTATTTCACGCACTTTTATTCGTCGATCATCTGATACCATATCATGCACTTTGGCTATAATTTTTGTTGTTGTTGCTGATTTTGGACGGCCACTACGTGGTTCATCCTCAATGTACGGCCACGTTTAAATTCAGCAAAGCAAATTTTTACTATTGCATATGAAATAGCACTTTCACCATATCAATATGAATTTCTTGTGCCGATAAACCTTTTTTATTTAAATATTTAATTACACCACGAATTTCTAATTTTTCCATTATAAAAAAATGCCTCTTTTTTTGAGCACCTGTTTCTTTATGAAAGATTTGTCAGATCCAAAAGAAATTTAACATGTGCTCATAGCAGAGATGGAAGTTTCTTAAACACTTAAATCTCTTCTGTTTATACCGCGCTTTCTGTGCTAGGCTAAGAGGTATCCGAACCGCCCTCGTACAATATCATTTGTGAATTTAACAATTAGTTTCTAAAAACAATACTTTATATAATATTCCTTTTATCTTCACTTGTGCCCTGTTGATTCTCCTGTCTATCACTTTTCCAAAGAACGTACAGTTAGCAGTTAGTAAAAACATAAACGCATTAAGAATACCTAATTACTACTTTTATTATTTATAATAAATTTGTTGAATTGCAGATTCTAATTAGTTAAGATTCACTAAACTTACTTAATTTGAAACAAAGTTTTACCCACTCTATATTTTGTTTATGCCCTTAACGAGTTTCTTTATGAAATAACAAAAGACTGTGAATATGAACCCGATGCCTTTTTTTACCTTTAACTTAAAAGCAATTTTTTAATTAAATATTAAAAGGTTTTCTAAAAAGTAAAGGCACATAATATTAATTAACTAAAAGTGATGCAAAGAAATAACCCAGCAAAAACTTCACTGACAAATTAACTTACAAAATAATATAAAATTGTCCAGCAAATATATTAGAAAAAGTACCTATTTTTGTTCGCAATATCCCGAAAGTAAACCATTGTAATTTTGCCACTTTTAAACCAAACATTAATAACTAATTTTTGTATTTTAAAGTATTACACAAATATATGTATATATATGTACATATATTTGTACACATATATACATACATTTTCAATAAAAGAAACACTTGGTTTATGGCATTTCTTACACCTCCACTTTTTATTTTGCTCTATTTTGATAAGAAGATACTAACTATTACTTATAGGAAGACTATTTGTTGAAAGCCTTGATGAATCGACAACATTGTCATCGCTCGTTGAATCAAGATCTTCTTGTTGCATCATTTACAAATGCGCAAAGTCTACACAAAATTTTTTTTTTTTAGATTTGGTCAAAAATTGTATCCACTGTGACTTCTTTATTGTCCTGCCAACGGCAAATTAAAATTTAGTTTTTGCTGTCAAACCGAAAATCAGCTCCTCCGATTCTATTTGCTCGCACAATACCTATTGCACACAAACTTCTTTCAATCAGTAGGCACATGAGATAAAAGTTTTCAAAATACACCGTATGCCGATGTGCAAACTCTACATTTCCTAATAAGTGAAGAATCACATCGTTTCCTAAGCCAACTGCCTTGTTTTGTCCTCCGACCCGGCATAAGCTATGCAGTTGAGTAGATATTCATTTGAAGAGCAGAGGTACCGTAACTTATACCCAAACCGAAGGCTTACCATGTACAAACATTTTGCAGGAATGCCGTCGAAAATATGGGACCATTTGTTGATCAACCAATAAATCTGACTCCCAACTTTCGAACTGTATACGTTTTTGGTTTATCAGCTCATATAAAGGAAGTATGCATATATTTATATTTAAATATATCCATTTTCTATTTTAATGCTTTTAATTAATTGAAATGTTTAAAAAAAATGCAATATGGTCAAATTCGTTGTCAGAAAAAAACAAAAGTACTAAATAGTGTCCACTACTTTTTGAAATCAAATCATAAAAACACAAGTGAAAATCGAAAATCATCATTATTAAAAATTTAACTATTTTGAAATTAAATTACATTTTACTTTTTTATATTTTCTTATTTTACACATAGCTTTAACTTTTTAAAATAAGGCTAAAATTCAAGTTTGTTTGTTCCCCCTTGTAAAAAAGGGGGTGTGATGTAGGTACGAGCTTTAATTTTTATATTTGTAGCTAAGCTCCTACAATAACTTATTGTTAAAAAAACGAAAGTTCTAAGTCTTTCCTAAAAAGGCAAAAAAAAATATTTAAAAACGCTTGAAATTTACTGTTCGAAAAATCGAACATCGGGACGATATGGGTAAATACATATAAATAGTAATCCAAAAATTCGCAAATAAAGCTACGAAATAATAAGTTTTAAAAGTCATTAAAGTTAAGACTGTAAGTGAAGTTTTTGCTGGGAATTTCATTTAAATATATTTTGTACATACATCCTTCAAAATAAATAAATGGTAAAAATATACGTAAATTAAAACGTTAGGCCATATGCTGCAATAGGTGTTAAAACCTATTTGGAAGGAAGTATTGTTTTGCTACAGCAGCCTTGTCCCTTCCGACTTTTATTGCCGCTAAAAGTCCATAGCTAACAATGGCCAATGCATTAATTTAAAAAACCTTTGTATAAAAGCTAAAAATTTAAAAATATTCCGCATTTTTATGTTGTACATCAATATAGAACATTAAGGGTACTCATGACATTGCCTAAAATTGCTGTTTGTGCAATTGGGCAAACTTGGACTTGAACTTGTTTCGTTAAGCCCCTTTTTAATTTTTGTGCAATCTAACAACGTCAGTTTGTAAGAAATGTCAATTCGAAAATAAAATAAACTTGAAATTTTTGTTTTAAAAAAGATATTTATTTTTAAAAATGCAGATCATTTGAAGAAGTTACCTTTTGTGGTATGTTAACACCTGAATTTTGTTGGTAAACGGTGTAAAAACAGAATTAGGTGTAGATGTTTTTATATTTTTATTTTGCTCGGACATATGAAATTTTTTAAAATATCAGCTATACTTGTGATAAAATGCTAAATTCTGAATTTGCAAGCAGTTATATCTTTGCTAAAAAAAAAATGTCACATGCATTCAAAGTTGAAAAATTTAAAAAGGTCCCTTTAATAGAAAAAAGTGTGTTTCGGGAGTATATATAACATTTATATGATCTGGAAAGAGAACTTTAAGCATAAGCTTGTAAAATAAAATTTGATTCATATGGCCTCCTCAGCCCTGTCCTAACTTGGCAAATTTAAAAAAATTAGGTTAAAGTAAAAAATTCTAAAAACTCCTCTAAAAGTTGCACAAAAAGTTTTTTATTGTCACACAATACAGTGGGAATTTTGGCATTTTGGTATTTGAAATTAAAAAAATGGCAAAACTTATCATGCCATTTATTTGAGGACATTTGAATCTATATTAAATTAAAATTTAGATATGAAAACTTTAACTCTTAAAATTTTACACTAATTCAAATTTTTTAGTTGTTATAATTTTTCCATCAAAAAAATATAAAATATTAATTAATGTAAATTTTTAACGGTTTAAGGTTTCATAAAAAAATTCTTCAAATCATTGCCATTATAAATTTAGCTATTTTTTTAAAACGAGAAAAATGTGTTCCAAAATTTGTGGTCGACCACTGGCCCCTCTTTCGCCTACGAAGCTAAAAAACAATAAATCAACTCAAAAGTTGCTAAATCTGTTATAGATCCCTAGATAATAATTTATTTAAAAAATAAAATGTTTCCAAACTACCGTGCGACATTATTGGCTGAGTACTGAAGTGTTGGAATTATGTATTTCAACGCATTCCTTCGTAAGGGGTTGTTTAATCCCTTTCTCCAATGAAAACGCCTTTCAAGTAAAAATATTTCGCTTTGGTGTCGATTCGGCTGGTTGAACGGGCTTTAGAAACGATTTTTTACATTTACAGTTACCATAGTGGATCCATTTTTAAATGCACGAAATGATTTGTTGCAAACATGGTTTTCTTTTACAGCGTTTAAAAAATATATCGGACATGCAAAATCGTCTTTCAAGCTCTCTCGGACAAAAGTGTTTCCACTAGACTTCTGTACTCTAACTGGATTACAAGTTTCTTGTTTTAAATTAAAAGAACGATATGTTTTTGTTAAATTGTTTCTAATTTTGTTGTTCGCCAGGCAAGTACCTATTACATAAATAAAATTACACGGTAAATTTTGTGGAAGAAGAACTATGAAAAACAAGCAGTTTTATTTAACAGTATAAAAACGAAAATACTGAAACTAGCAATAGACTTATGGCCGAATTCACAGTCTTTAGTTAGCTAATGACAAAGGCTTAACTAATGATTCTTAATTCGCAATGCTTAGTTTGCCCTAAGAATAACAAGTAATAGTTAAACAATAGTTAGTATTTTAGTTTACCAATGGTTAACTAATGACTGAGAATTCGGCCATTAATGATTTTCCCAACTAAACATAAAGTTATAAAGTAATATTTCTACTTATGTTTTAGACGTGTTCACATCACCAAGGAAACTCTTAAGTGTTTGGATGGTGACTACGAGGTGGAGCAGGGCAAAGGAGCAGAACGTAATTCATATTTAAAGGATCATCAAATCGAAACATATCTCATTATACCAGGCGATATTTATAGACCGGTATATTTACTAAAAACAAACACTTATAAAATGCTTACAAATTGCATGTTTTATTTTTATTTCCTTTTCTATTTGCCAGCATAAAAAGTCACGTAATCGTTTGCAAGTGAATGGCAACATATCGAAAGAGTTGCGTATGATGGGCCATGGTAGCATGCAGAAAAATAGTTCCAAGTAAGTGGCTGTAATAATTAAAATTTAATTTAAAAATCCAAAATTTTCGAAATAAATAAAAGTATAATAAAATTGTGTTTTAACTGAAATTAAAACAAATAAAGATATGGTCACACTTGGCAAATATTTACTCAGAAAATGCAGACACTTGTTTTAACACAAATTTGTTTGACTTTGTTTACTCTTACAAGAGTTTTGCAAGATCAAACAGCATCAAAAAAAAAATTAAACTTAATATTTGTTGTATGCTGTCCTAAATAAACAAAGTTTTTTTTTTAATACATAAACGAGTTCAAATATATTTTTTTTTAGTGGTTACGTTTTTTTCGGCAAATATTTGCCAAGTGGGACTGCACCTTAAGTCTTATGTTCCAAAATGATTACTAAAGTTAATTCAAACAATTAAACTGTTGTTAGCCTTAGATGACTTTAATAATTGTTATCTAATAAAGATTCTATATCCGAACTGTTGCTGTAATTTTCAGATTTGCTGTTTCAAAAGTCTTGTGATTTATTCTAACCAAAGCTTATAAATCTGACTAACAGCTTTGAATTTCTCATTTATTTAGATTTGGTTTCAATGACAACAGTGAATTAACGAAAGATCCCGAGGACGAAGTCAATGAGTATCTAATGAGAGCCATAGATGCTCGCAGCATTGATCATTTACGATCTGAGCACTGTAAATCTGTACTACTCTCCTTTAAGGATAATTCTTTAGAAAGAAAGGTAAATTTCAATATTAACTTTGCTTGTTTCAAAAATCTTATATTTTCATTATATATTTTTCTTTTGCAGTATGTTACCGAACCAGATCGTATGTTGAGCGTATATTTTAATTGTAATTTTATAGTTTTAATCGGCACCACTGTCATACGTTTGTGTGTCTTTCAAAGGTGAGTGCTACACACTGTTGCTACTACGTTGACTCCAGCGTTTTGTTAAAATTTTGCAAAATTTTACTTTAACAATTTATGCTGCTATGTTTTCATCCGTTTTTGTAAATTTCTGTTTTTGTACTTGCAGCAATGTTTATACTGTATGCATTTCCTGTTTAGCTGTGGCTGTTATGTTTCTCATATCCTTGGTGGTGGCATGTCATGATCTCAATGTCAAAGTAAGTTTGATGCACAATACACACACTCATTCATTCATACATACAGAAAACTGCAAAAATACAGCAAAACTAAAAAATAAACTTTGGACATGGGTATCATGTTAGTTTGTGCTGCTGTCATAAAAACATTAAACTTAATAGTTTTATGGTCTGACAGTTTGTATGAGTATTTTTCGTTTTTGTCAGAGATTTTCTTTTCAAAGTCTTTATGAGCCTCAAAGTTGTGCATTGTTTTTGTACTATTTTAAATATTAAAAGAATTTAGTAGTAAATGGTTGGTCCATTTGCTACTTTAATTATTGTTTTGTATGTTAGTGTGCAGTATGTTAAATTTTTACTCGCAGATATAGTATCTATGTAACAGTTTAACAACTAAAGCCCAAAAAATTATTGCCTTTAGAACTTTTCACATGATTGACTTTGTTTAGTAAAAAAAAAATATTTCTTTGAGTAATTCATGAATCTCATTTAAAAAAGTAAGTTTGCGTGATATCATGTGTAATAGTAAAGATTTTCTCTGCAAACCGCCAGCCAGACAAGCATTGGTTGTTTTAGGTGGCTGCCTGCTGCATAAGAGCATTCAAGTGAAATCTTTTCATTCTGTTTTGAAAACAACCACACGTTTAAAAAAAAAATTATAAGACTAGATCGTCTCCAGAGGCTAGTATATAAGATGTACTATATCAAATCTGTTGCGTTCAGGTATACAATGAAATCACACCATCTAATACTTAATGTCACAGCTAAATTGTTTAGTATATGAGAGCCGGCTATTGACAGAAAATATGCAATACTGTTTCCTCCTTCTCACAGTCTTGTCAACTGCGAAAGTCCGAGTCTGCTTGCATGCTTACCAAACGTCCAGTGCTATAATTCTTGAAGTGTCATTGCGTTTCATATTTAGGAACTGCATACTGCGTTTCTCATTTTATACTGGCCACATATTTCTAGTGGTCCTGCCTTTTGAAAGTAGTATCCGAATATTTCACCTTTAATGTCCCAGGTGGTATTACGACTGATACCTCAATTAAGACATTTAAAGCGGATCCTTCTTTAGCCAGTTCATCTGCCCGCTTATTACCGTAACAGTCCCTATGTGTAGGGACCCAAACTTGAGTAATATCAGTTAGAAGACCCAGCCTATACAGTTCTTATTTACATTTAACATTGCCTGATTGTGTAGTTGCATTTATAGGAATTCAAAAAAACGATAATAATAATAATAATAAGAAATGAACAAATATATTGTATTTATTTTAATTATAATTAATTATAATTATAATAGTAGAAGCATGTCGAGGTTTTCAATTAAATATGCTTTTAATCTTCTTTTAAATACAGAAATAGATTCCGAATTTTTAACAGAGATTGGCAGTTTATTATATTATAAACTATCGTTGTATTCAATCCTTGACTTAGTAGATTCCAGGCGGCACCTGGACTGGTTGTAAATTAGATCTTTGCCTTTTATTAACATTATGTATGGTGTCCAATGTTGTGCAAAACCTTATAGACTCGTACATAAGCCAGCAGTTGCAATTTGTGTAAACCGTAAACTAGCAAAACAGTACGTGCTATATCTTAATACAATGACGAAGTAGAGAATAAATTAGGCAGTTTATAAATATTTTTCAGTGCTTTTGTTTTGCAAACATTTTAAATTAGCATTTCTCTTGTGTCCATAAATAAGTAATAAATAATTAATATTGTTCTATATTAACGATTCAAATATTATTTGTTTAGCTCTCACATCGAGTTTATGTCTAAGTTTACACAAGATTTCTACTGCTGGAGCTGTTTTAGACACAACGTATTATAATTGCATGCAAGATTACTTTGAAGGTACACACCTGGATGTTTCATGACATTTACTTCTAATGTTTGTTTGCCATCTATTTTCAACAAGCGAACATTATTTTCACTACTATGAAGTCTAAACCTTATGAACTTAGTTTTATATGCATTTGAAACTAGTTTATTGATTTTTGCGAACTTTGAAATTAATTCCTCATCATGCTCAATGGTGGATTTAAGTACTTCTAAATACTTGCTTGTATGGATAAAAAAAAATACACTGATCATCTGCATACATAGACACGTTTCCTTTCAGTCCGATATTTTGAAGATCGTTCCGATATCGTCGAAGATTCTATTTAGTATAGGATTTAAGTAACTTGAGTGCCACGTGGCTGTCAACAAAAAAGGCAGTGCTACCGTGAATATTTATTTCACATAATATTCTACATGCTTCAGCTTTCTTGCGGGGATCAGACTAATTCTGAAATTTGAACTTACATGAAGTTTTTGAAACTAGATTATTTAAAAAAAAAATTTCAATAAA
The DNA here is from genome assembly GCA_950370525.1 of Bellardia bayeri. Classification (NCBI taxonomy): domain Eukaryota; kingdom Metazoa; phylum Arthropoda; class Insecta; order Diptera; family Calliphoridae; genus Bellardia; species Bellardia bayeri. The sequence continues at coordinate 77,701,470 of OX493267.1, forward strand.
AAGTGTTGGCTTAAATCGTTGCCTATTCATTTAAAGCAAATCATTATACTATAAACGTATAAACATAAACATTCAGGCATGTTCTGAAATCACGGTGATTTGAAATAACGAACGATTTTGAAATCACGAGAGGAATATTTTGGTGTTCTGAAAATTACGAGATTTTTAATTTTTAGTAGTGGTTTTGACTGTTCTAAATCACGAGCTAACAGCTGATTTTCTTTGTGTTGACTACTAAAAAGTATAAATAAATAACGAAAAATGTAAACAAATCTAAAATATGATCCGCAAAAAATACAACGTAAATTTAAGTTTTTTCTGTGTAAAATAGTTTTATTTCAAAAACAAATGTTTTTAAGTGTCTGTGATAATTTTTTTACAAGAGTTCAATGAAGAATGCTTAAGAAACTCCAAGTGATTTGAAATCATTAGGCTGTTAGATGACCGGTTTTAAATCACGAGATTTCAATAATTTTTGTGCACCGAACACGTTTTCAGTGATTTCAATTCACTGTACAAAAAAGTGATTTTTGTATATTAGTAAAACTAAAATTAAGATACAATTTTAAGTTAAAAATAACTTTTTTTGGCAAACAAAATTTGTATATAGAAAGTTTATATTTTTGCTTATTAAACTTTAAGCAGAATATCTAAGTTCCGGTTTACATTATGAAATTTTTGTCGCTGCGATTCTTGTCGTATCTTCTTTAAAATTGTATTTGCGTCTACATTGTGAGATTTTTGTTGCAGAGATTTTTGGTGGATGTATACATGTTTTTATATATTTTGTAGCTAGCACATACATACATACATGTATGAATATAAAAAACAACGAATGAGGGAACAAAGCGTGTCTCACGAGTGCATGCATATGTGCACCCCTTTTAATACGACTCACCGCGCTCGCCTACAAAGCAAGAATCGCAGTGACAAAAATTTCATAATGTAAACCGGGACTAAGAACAAAAATAGTTTTATGATTGAAATGGCTAGTTAGGCTTCAAAAAAAAAACTTTGTTCTTAAATGATCAAACATTTTTTATCTTGAAATAACATGAAAACTTTTTAATATACTTTTTCACATTTTTCCATTCATGTTGTAATTGAGTATTCGATAACTTGTACATCTTTTATTTATGAATAATTTTTTTCCCATATATTCTGTCTGTTTTCTTCTTTTTTTTGTGTATTTTTTAGCTTCCGGCTGGCATCAAAGAGTTTTCATTACAAATTCACAGCAATCGCATGTTGTCGCAATGTTTTGCATTTTTAACAGTTGCATTGATTGCACTCACGACGGGACTATCGATGGTAAGTGTTGCGAACATTTATGATGTGTTTTTATTTTCATTTTTATTTTTATTTTGTGTCTTTTTTTTTGAACAAATATATCCTGTTTGTTGCACAAACTCACAGTAAGCAAAACAATTTCTGTAATTTTCTGTGCAGTGTACGTGCGGAAAATGAAAATAGTAGGAATTGGAAAATAAAAAATACAAGTGCAATCATCCATATACATATGCATGTATATGAAGAAAAGTCCTTTGGGAGCATTTCAGCAGCTGTACAAGTGTAATTGGGTATAGTAAAATTTAATAGATGTTAGAATATAGTATGAGGGTATTACAAATTTACATTTTAATGAGTTTTAGGTATTTTAGTTATTAAAAGTGACAAGTTTCTGTTAAATGTTTATTTCATAATTACTACATTAAAGGGAAATTAAATTAAAAAAAGAACCTGCTGTTGTGTTAAATTAGTAAATTAAACAAAAAGTATAAACAATTTACATTCTTTAGTAGGAAGTTATAAATTTGTTTATCAAGGCGTATTATTGTTTAAATATCAAATAAATATCAATCATACGCTTGTAGGCATTTAACAAAAGAAAAACCGTGATTTAGCATTTATTAAAACGATTTTCATGTACATTCTTCAAAACATAATTAGAAACAAATAACTTTTCAAATGAATGCTAAATAACTTATTAAAAAGGGAAATTAAATTTTAGATTCACTTGTAAATCCCAAATCCATACCTTACTTTATTTACTTTTGACAAAAAACAAAAGGTAACACAACCAACGACTATTTACAAAACAATTTCCATTTACATAAATTCAAATTGTTTACAAGCAAAAACAACAATCATGTTTGAATAAGAAGTTACCATGAAATTTTTATAGACACCAAAAAAATCGTTTACACGTATTTGCAAGCTTTTAAACGTGACGTTCACTTAAAACAACGAAGAAGGAGTTGCCTTGCTAAATTTCTTAAAAAACTTCCAAAAAAAAAAATAAGGGATAGAAAATTCAAACAACCTGAAAAGGCTGCTGACAAGCAAAAAATATGCTAGTTGTTGTTTCTGTTTTCTGTCTGTCTTTTCTTATAATCTTTAACAATTTGTAGCACCTTTTCAAAGTCAAAGTTTTTATTAACTTTTTTCTTACTTTCATGTTTTTACTTCACGTTTTCGCAACAAAAGACTTTCTTAAGACGTCTCAAAAGAAACAAGGAAAACCAAAAAGTTTTAAACAAAAACTTTTCAATCGATATGCTTACATTAACTCAACCATATAGAAAAAATACTTAAATACTAACAAAACACATATAAAAGTAAATTAAATAAGCTTTTTAAATTGGTACGCATAAAGTTTATTATGATATTAATTAAAAAAAATCTTAAAGCTGTAGTGAGCTGTAGGCGGTTTAGTTTTGGCAAATTAAAGTTTAAATATTTGAAAATTAAAATATGATTAGTAACAAAGTGAAAATAAAAATAAAATTTTGTTTGGCTGTTGAAAAGCTATCCTCAGCAATAAAGACAACTGATATAAATTATTATGTCTGTTGCCGGCAGGGTGTTGCTGATAGTCAAGATTGTTTTGATATTATAAAATTGTAAAATTTGTTAATGAAATTTTTCATAAAGACAGATATACAAAAATGGCATAAAAAAACCTGCTAAGATTATATGTTTGCAAATACATATTTCAGCTGATTCTTAATAATTTTTATTTTGTAAAGGTCTGGTTATAACTTTTATTGTCGAACTTTTAAAATATACGGCAAAAGTTCATTCAATGCAAATAAATGAAGCTTGAATATACAATTTTCTTGTTTGTTACTTCTTACCCAATATTCAACATATTCAATTTACAATTTGGTTAAAATTTATAAAAACTAGGCTATAGTATGTAAATACAAAATAAAGAATGTTAACAGTTATTAAGATCAACCACAATTGAAATAGTTTTTCTCTCCCCAAACCACAATCAAATAATACAGATTATGCATTGCACAGGTCCGTTATATTACAAAATCTGTGAGAGTAAAATTGAGAGCAAAATTTCTTTTTGTGATGTCATAAGTCAAAAATAATTTTATGTGGATAGTTTAATTAAATTACTTTCTCATTCTTGACAAGTAAGAGTGATATATTCGGCTATGCCAAATCTTATATACCCTTCACCTTTGTTGTGGATGCATATCTATTATATTGTTACGTTTTTACCTTTTAAAAACGTTGGTTTATTTCCTTTAAATAAACCGTATTCTTTTTAATTGCAAAATAAAAGCGTCTAGTAGTTTGAAGAAAATATAACAAGTCTTTATTTATTTAAATGTACACAAACACAATTAAAAATGAACACACTGTCTTTTTACACACTTATATTACGGTTTAAGAACACACTTAAAGTTTTCGAGCACTTTGATATTAAACACGCCATCTGTTGATGAGTTTATTAGTAACAATATTAATACACTTTGTGTGATTAACGCCATCTGTTGATGAGTTTATTAGTTTTTAGTATTTAGTATTATATGAAATTCTTAGAGGTTGTCTCGGATTTTTGCTCATATCTCCATTATTTATGGACGACTTCTTGAAAGCATGTCTGACAGAATTATTGAAGACTTCGATCCCGAAGATATCTGGGGACTTCAGAAAATTGATCTCAACAGTCAGACAGATAGACGGACAGACATGGCTTTATAGACGCCGCTATCTATAAGGATCCAGAATATATATACTTTATAGGGTCGGAAAATTATATTGTGGAAATTACAAACGGAATGACAAACTTATATATACCCTTCTCATGAAGGTGAAGGGTATAAAACCTGTTTCAAATATGTAATGACTCCAGATCCAATAATAAATGTATGTATGTAAGTATTTAAAAAAACTTCTTACACACATACATATTTGGAAGTATATTATCCTTATCAAAATACAAAATCATGAGACAACTAAATGTTTAAATGTGTTTAAAAACACACAAAATTTCAATGACATTGGTTTTTGTTAACCAACTGTCATTAAATATTATTACAAAAAGGTATTTTCTTTTTATACGTCTACTATGTGTGTTTATATGTACTCGTATATACATGCATATGTATGTATGTCTCTTGTTTCTCTTATTTATGCTTTTTTCAGTTCGTTCGCTTTTGATGAATTTTTCAACAGCCTGTTGATAGCCAACAAATTTACATTTTTATGAGCTCTTACTGGGTTTGTGTGCGCAGAAATCTTATCTGTGTGATGTTTATCAGTTTCACCTTTTTTATGACTTTTAAAAGACATACAGCATCTTAGTGAATGTAAGTGACTTGTTCCCAAACAAAAAAGAGAAGAAAATGATATTTGGTTGTATAAAACAACCTAATTTGAAATAATATTTAGTATTTAAATATTTTGCTTTTTCGGTGCACCTCATTTTAATCAAATTTAATCTTAAGTTTATTTAAGTAGCGTAATTTAATATTTAAATTGTAAAAAAAACAAGTAATAAAGTATTTATATTCGCTCCAGACCGACCATATAATACCCTACACCGGAAATATATGTAAAAATAGTTTTTCAGAAACGAACGTTATATGAGAGCTGTGAATTATTATGGACCGATCATACAAAAATGTGTAACACGACTTCTGTTCCTTTAAATACTTTTTGTGTTAAATTCTATGCTGATATAAACACTTTTAAAATATTTATGTTAAAGTAATTTTCCAAGGGGTTTTGCACATATTGAAGCTTTGACTAGTTATGGACCAACCGTGTTAGAAATAGGTGTCATGATTTTTGTGTGAATTCTAAGAGCGATATGATCTTTAAAAAAATAACTTAGAATTAAACTGGATTGTCGGATTCTTTATTATTGCCCGAAAGAACAATCTTTAACATTATCAAAAATAATTTGAAAGAAATTATGGCCGCGACTACGCCGATAATTTTCATTCGAAAATGTTCGGTCCAATGTTCAACATTTCTATATTTTGCAAATCATGCGATTAACGTTAGCTTCCATTTGTTGAATCTTAGTTAGCTTATGGACGATGGCTTTAATCTTCTTATAAAGGTGTAATATCAGACGATCTAGGCTGCCAGTGGACAGGTCTGAAATGTGAAATTATTTGTTAATAAAGAGATCGTGTGTTTCGAAACAGCGTTTTGATGAAATCAAATGCTGCCGCTATCACGGCCTTCAATTTTAGGCAACAAAAAGTTCGATATTATAGTTCATAAGCGCTCGTTATTGATGGTTATGTTATGTTCTGTACGGCATCATTTATAAAGATCTTCATTAAGCTTTTTTTTTTAAAGAGAAGTAACACTGAAGCAATTAATATGCCTATATATAATTGCGTTACTTTGTTTGGATATATTGGGGATATATTGAAGAAGTAAAGGTGGTGAAAGTAGAAGAAAGCTTTAGATCACAACTCTGCAATTGCGCATTATTTTTGTTTTAGTGCAGCATTGCAGCGCCTCTGGTGGTGAGTAGGCGCACTATTATAAAAGCTGGATTTTATAGCTTTTATTTAATTATTTTACTTCGGTGGCGTTTGAATGCTATACTACTGAAGGAGAACGCTGCGATAAATATAAGTTATGATGGATAGAAAGAACACTAATAATTATCAGAAACTGATGTTGTTTGGGTAGAATCGAACCCGGGCTACAAATACCAACTCGTGCTACAGCACCCTCCAAGTTTATCCGTGAGTGGCCGGATTATGACTAAAATTTACAGATTGTATTGGAAATAGTGAAATCGAAAAGTCAATAATTCCATAATATACCATCGAAGTTTATGAACAACTTTTCTCACAGAACGATGATTTTTGCAATGGAGAATAATTTGGAGACGATATTGCGGTGTGAGGTTTTCCATAATGAATTGTCAAATAATACTGAATAAAAATAAGGTAACAGAGAAGGGTAACGCGGGATCTCTAAAAAAAAAAACAAAATAAAAAAGGGTCTAATTGTTTCAAATATTTAAAGTCTAACCAACTTTAAAAAACCCTTTTAAGTTCATTTTATATCATAGACTGATTCTTTAAATTATTATAGTAACAAATTAGTTTCTTTCCAGAGTTAATTTGTCCTATTCATTATTTACGCTTTTATTTTTATACTTAACTTTATAAATACATATTTATTTATTAAAAAAAACCGGATTTCCTCTCTCTTGCAGTTTCAAGAAATTGTACTTAATTCCACAACATCAACAAGTCTGATTAGTGCTGCTGCAGATAGCAACAATGTATACAATAACTTTAACAACAATAGCAGCAGTTACATTAACAGTATTAGTAGTAGTGGTAATGGTAGTGGTAGCAACAATAATACATCATTATTCTCAGATGATATAAATTATGAAGATACAATAAAAATATTACCAACAGCTACATCAAAAATGACACCACCCACCGATGAAGCAGCAGCAGGTGCAAAATTCAAATACTTTGACTGTGATTATTATTTAGCCATTAATGTAAGTAGTCCAGCAGCAGCTGGTACCAGTCGCTGTCATCGTCACAGTATGTTACACTTTTGTTACACACTTTTATTCAAGATACAACATAAATAATAATAAAATATTTTGTTTTGTATTTTTTTTGTATCTACTTCTTGTATCTTCTTCTCTTTTCATGACTTGTTATTTTATTTATTTCGTTTAATCTTTATTGTATTATTTAGACCTTTTTGTTGCTAACATTACTCTCTATGATGACCTGTGCCACTTATCAAGTTCTACGCATCCTGTTGAAGTCAATTTTATTGCTGATGGCCTCAACATATTACATTGGATTTTCCATTTATTTTCTTGTACAAGAAGAAATTCATTTAATGTTGGAGTAAGTTTTACTTGGTTTTTCCATCTTTGCTTTAAAAAAAAAACACACACACATATAAATAAAACATGAAAAGCATAGAAACATATTTCACAATGTTCACATAAAATCCGGTAGCACTAAGTTGTTTAATATTTATGAAACCAAAATACTTATTTGTCAATATTAAAGAAAAGCTCAAAGAAGAAACTATATTTAATTTCCTCTCTGTGTACTTTTGATTTTGATGAATCTCAATTCATCCATCCACACGTATTATGCGGCAAAATTGTGGCCACAAATTAGTTTTCCTATGTGGCGAGTTTTTCCTGTGAAAATTTCATTTAATGGCAGACAAGTTTTGCGAACAAATTTTGTGACAATGTTGTATAAACAAGAACATAAGACAATTTCATGTGTGCTGAAAATATGACATAATATTAATTACTGTTTGGAAGCTTTAGCTTTTTTGCAATCATGTCGGTTTTTCAAGTAATTTGTCTATGATTTTTGTACAAATATACATATATACCAACAGATTATATTGTTTGACAGCATACCAGTTGTTTTTTTTTTACCAATTATTACAAAAAATTACGATAATGTAACCGGGTTGTCTGTGAACAATGCTTTCATTGAAACATTTATTATTTATAGTTAAATTTGTTTAGTTGAAGTATATTTCTCTTATGAAAAAAAAACTGTTAAATGAAACATAAACTTGGCATTGGTGTAATGCACAGCTTGAAGAGGAGGAGGTCTTTTGACGTTCAATAGGCTGTAGAAATGTTCATGTCGATTGTAAAAGTTGTAAAGCATCTTCCTTTGTTTATACACAATTCGATTACAATTATATGGTAATTGCAAATAAGAGCATTTTTGTTATTTATTTATACGTGTGCTGTGGAAAATGTTTTATTAATGAGAGCCAGGTTATAAAAAGTTGAAAGGAAATGGTGCTGTGTAATTGTTAAGGCAGGTGAAAATGTAGTTTTTTTTGATTGTAAATGATTTCGTAAACAGTTTTAAGTAAAACGTCCTAACAAATATTATATACAGATACAGCAGATAATGTAGGGCAATCAATGAAAAATTTTCAAGCTAGATAAATCAAAAGCAATTATTGAAATAGAACATAGGTTAGCACATCGAAACTTAAACCATTGCGTAAATACTAATCAGCAAGTTTCTTAATCTGCACAAGATGTTTCCATATTAAAGTGCCCATACTAGGTAAAAAATTAATGCGTCTAAGGTTCGTCTAAGACAGTTCTTCCTAGAACGTAAAGGCACTCTCTCTTTTACAGAAGTCCATGAAACGTAGATCAAGTCTCATGGCATTCGTTTCGATTATACAGTGACCGACGATAGCTAATAAAAAAAAAACTCGACCTAGGTCGGCAGCTCCTCCAAGCAGGGCATGCCAAAGCTGCTTTACTGTATCTGCTTATACTCATGATGACATGATTATGCCTGCTTCTATAGCAGTCGTTAAAATGTAGATGCAGTCTCATGACAGGCGTCCAGTAGGGCAGTGTCCTGTAATGGTTTATACAATTAGTCTTATCTTTGAATGTCAATAATTAAATACTTAAAATCGGCTTCAAATACGACCAGATTAACCTCGTAATAATACAAGTGGATTCATTAGACCAACTTGTCTGGGAAAATCCAAACAGTTCCTGCTGGACAATCATTTTACAATCGCCTCTTTAGTCGTCTTCGAAAAGACAGGCGAGTTCAACAACTATAACAAACATACATGTCAAAGTAATGGGTTAAAATGTTTGTATATATTGGCATATTAACTCACTATGATGTCATTGAAAGCAAAAACTTACCTCAAACAATCACACATTGAGAGTTGAATAAGTCCTTACCACGTTGGTTACAAATTCTTATATAAATAAGTCGTTTACATGCTAAAAATAAGAAACGAATCATGCGTTTAATGGCGATTCTGATGAAAACAATATATTTCTGAATTGTCTGCCATCGGATATGCTGATTGCTTCGAATACTGAAATCAACTGAATACTAAAACAAATACTCGTACAACTTGAAAATTTAGTAGAACTAAGAAATTTCCGAAATACTATGTGATGCTCATAAGTATCCCAGGTAGATCAACATGATTGAGTGGGTAGGTTTCATATAATGGAGCAGGAAGTGGCGTGTACTCACATCAACTAATAAAGTCTGAATGAACAGTCATGGCTATACGTTATACCCATGGCCATTTCCACTTACAATTCCTGAAAGCCAACGGCATAATAATAGAACTTGAGACATCTATCACGAGTAAAAAAATAATTGGTGTAGGATCTTTCAGATTTTTGTATATTACAGGCCAACATGTGCTTGCAAAGATTCATGTTGACCGCATGAAATATACTTTACTATTTCTAATTACTAGTTTTAATAGGTTGAACTAAATTTCTAAAATATATAAACAAATATACTATATATGCTGAAAAGTCGTTTCTAATTATAAGGCCACCACTGTATGTATATAAACTAGTCTTTGATAAATAAGACTAGTTTATATAAGTCTTTGATAAATAAGACTAGTTTATATAAGGTAAGGACTGAGCGATACAACAAATTTCAGAAGATATAGAGCAAACATGAAGCTCTACCTCACAGAACAGTCAGCCTAACTACCTAATGAAAAAAAAAACATATTCAAATGCACTTTAGAAATGTGTCCAACTGTACAGTGTACAGTTGTAATGTAATTTAAATTCCCTGCCACAATTTAATAATGCACAACTTGTTTTCCATGCAAAATGTTTAAATATTTCTTCTTTATTTCTATTTCTTTCTATTTCAATTTATTTATGTTTTCCTTCTCCTCAACCAATAAATGATGATTGGGTTTCCTGTGCCTTTCGTGTTTTATGCTAATGGTACAACGTATGGAATACCACAACTACTCAACCACTTAAACTTCAATGTGTGCGTGCCTGTACCTGATCCTGGTTCTTTGAAAACTTATGAACTTACCTTTACAATTTGTGTTGTTTTGGGGGCGTTCACTTGGATGATATTGATGATGATGATGATGATGGCATTTATCGATGCATTTGTTGTTGTTCCTTATCAAATGCATTAGCAATGAAGAAGCACTATTGCGTTATATAATTGATTCAATTTTCCTTTTTGCTTTTATGGTTGCATTGATTTTTCACAGCCATCAAACGGAGGCAACGTATCGCTTGGATTTCATTTGGAAACTACAAGCTACAGGTAAGTAGCCTTACGAGTTATTATGCCCCTTTCATATTATTGATATTCATGTTATTTTAATAAGTTTCCTTTTTTATGGCGAAATAAGCAACATAATTAAGGGTATAATTAAAGAGAAAAAAGTAAACAATATTTAGTAAAGAAGGATGACTTTCTTATTTTAAGTAACAAGTTAATAGTAGATTAAATTGTTAGCTGTAATCTTGGTTCAGTGAACTTAAAGCAGGTATTTTTTTTAATATATATTTGCAGCTCGTAAAAGAGGCTTTTTGTTAGAGAACGTTGCGTTAAGCCTTCTTCGGACAGTTCTTGTCGAAATATTTAATTCGAGTTCCTCATTTGTATTTTTGGCTGTCGTAAAAGAATTTCTTTTTTGTTAGAATTGCAACATGATCATTGTCTAGCTTCATGATCTTACGTTTTCTGTCACATAAGTTCTTTAGGCTTTTGTTTGACTTTCTTGACCACTTAATCTTTCCTTTAACTTAATCTAGATTTACACGTTAGAAATTTTCTTCAAAATTGCTCTTCAAAATGCTTTATTTAAACTCGTGTAAACTGCAAAATTTCTTCAAAATTTATTGAACAATACCTTTAAAGCCGTGTAAATAAGCATCAAACTCGCATCTGGCAATATTGATAACTATAAATAATTTGACAGTATGCTCATTCTTTTGATATAATACATATAATAATACAATACACAGTCTTATTGTATAATCCATGCGATAGCTAATATCTACTGAATACTCCACCATCGGACTCTGCACGAACGTCGAAGTAAACAAAATTGTAGTTCGCGTCCACAAGCGCCATCAAAACAATGCTGTTTTTTTTCTATAATTGAAATATCCGCAGTGTGCTAGTGCTATAATATCGATGTGTTTTCCATCTAATGCCCAGATTGAATTGGGAAAATTCCACGTTTTATTTATACTTTGGGAAATACTCTCCCATTCCTCCTCTGTTGCTGGCATCTGCACCAATAGATATTATTTTTGATATGTTTTTTTATTTAATAAATTAGGTTTTACCTTCAAAAATTCATATTTTAATACTTTATAGAATGCAGCACTGATTTCAGGCACAATATTAAACAAGACAATCAGACTGTCCCCAGTCGCTAAAAATCCCAAAGTAATTGCCAGGCATACTCCGGGCCATACATGTAGATTCCCACATATTAGTATTGGCCTTTTCTTTTGATTAGGTGACAAAATTAAGCAAATAATCAAAATTGTCTGATGACATTCGCACAAAGTTGTTGTATAGGTCAGGATCATTCCTTATCAATCGCTTCCTGAAAGAGACATACATACCATTACCTTCCAAAAGAAAAGTTCGTACACAATGTTCCTTTTGTTTCCTTCTTTATTTTTGCATTATTATCAGCTACTTCTTCCTCCAATATTAAAAATGTTGATGCTATGATGATTGTGTCGTCGTCCATACTTATTAATTGTGTTTTTATAATAATAAATCATTTCACAATAGAAGCAAAACAGCTGCTCAAAGTCAATATTTTCAATATAAAAAGTTTAACAATAGTGTAAATTAGCTTCAACAAAATTTTAATAAAATGTTTAGCTAAACATTTTGAAATATATTGAAAGAATATTTTGATCAAATTTTTGAAACGTGTAAATAGAACATCAAAATAAATTTTTTTAAATTTTGATAAGACTTCAAAATACCTTCAATCGTGAAATTTTAGCTTTATACTTAGAACTCCAAGTTTTCTGTTTCTTCCCATTTTCACGTTCTAGTACCAACGAATATTTTTCCTTTTCGGTTAAAGTCCTCATTTCGAAAAAGTCTGGGTCTTGCCTTATTTTGTGTATATTTCAGTAATAAACTTGCCACAAATTTTGCAAAAAACTCTAATTTTAAGGTTAACAGAAAACCGCACTTTAATATGTCACGGAGATTTCTTTTTCACTCGAATATATTTACATCAGAAATTTAAAAGAGCGACTTAATAAAAATAACGGGACTGTGAATAAATAGTAAATAATTCATGTAGAAGAAAAATATCCAAAAGGAATGAAAAACTGCCCTTTATTTTTTCCGACATTGTCTACTGTGAGCGTCAAAATAAAGTCAACACAACATATTAATAAAAAAAAAACTTAATTACATTAATATACATAATATTATCAGCCATGTCACAGAATTTAATTCCGATCGGAAGTGGAATTAATTCCGTATTTTTCTTTCATAGAAAAAGTAAAACGAACAATTTTTTCGGAATGAAAACTAGAAATGCTTAAAATTTAAAGTGGTTTTATTTCGAAAAATTTTTTCGTTTTGCGTTTTCTATTGAAGCAGAAAACGGAATTAATTCCACTTTCGAACGGAATTAAAATTATATTTAATTTTTACAAAGTTTTTTTTTAAGTAGAATTGAATTCACAAAAACAGAAGCGTATACAAATTTAATTGATTTATTGTTTAAATAGATAAATTTTCACTCGTCAAATTAAAGTATAGACTATACGATGGCATCATCTTTATGCCAAAAAATCCCTGTCATTCCAAAACTGGTTGGCTTCGATTTTGATCTGAAGGCTACACAATATCGGAACATAACAGCAAAATATGCTTAAATTGCAAGATGACACCACATACCACACAATTCCTAAACAGTTTAATTTCTACAATTTCTATTAGACATTTCCTGTTTGTGCACTCACTTCTTAACGTAAATTTTGAGACAGCCTTAGTTTCGTTTTAATGTTTTAGCCTTTAAAATAAATTACTAAAAACACAAATATTTATAGCTCTTCCTAAACCTTGAACTACATTTATTTCACTGCTATTTTTACCTTCAAAACTGAAATTAAATTTTTTTATTTTTTTTTTTGATAATACATAAATAGTTACAAAAAAATGCCAACAACTTGACAACACAAATAAATATTATTCTTTAAGATTACAAGAGCGAAATCGAATTAAAAAGGACCTCCATTATGTGGCAACAACTAAAAGATGAATGAAAAAAACTTAACGGAAATAGAATCAATGTCTCTATTATTTTTTATTTCCAGTTTTATTTCTTGTTTTGTATGTTTTCTCTTGTGTTTTTTTTTTTTTTTTGTTATTATTGTACAAGTTTTGTTCCAACAACATCTTGACTTAAATTGAATTAAGTTGTGCGTTGTAAAGTGTCACTGTAACATTGAGTTTTTCGTTGTAAGTTAGTGAGAGATGTGACGAGGAATGTTGTCTATGTGGTTGTTTAGATTGACAGAATGAAGCTTAAATGCAATTAACGGGGAAATTATATAAACTGGGGAAGTAGTATAATAAAAAGTAATGGGGCATATCTGAATTAACGTGACACTGGGGTATTAGTTTAATTATCCGTCAGAAAATAATGAATAATAGTTTAAAACAGAGGTAAAGTGCTTAGGTTGACAAAAATATGGTCAAATATGAATTAGTCAAATGCGTGGGACTTCCAAGATGAAACTATTGTTCAATTCACAAGTGATCTTGTAGTGTCGTAGCAGTTGTACGTCGCACAGTGGCTCAGAATCATTTTTCATTGGCCAAAAATCTGTAACTTTTGCACCGATGCAGATATTTTAGTAATATTTTTCTTGTAAAGAGAAAACATCTTGAGTTTTTCTCCAGTTTTAATTTCATTAAAATCGGTTCAGTAGTTGATGAGAAATTTAAGGTCAAAGTTGAACTTTTTAGTATAAAAATGCTCTACTTTTGTTTTGTTGTATCTGATTTTATTATAAAATAATAATAAAAGGCACATGCAGATACAAAAAAAAAAACATTTTAATAATACCCAGAATAATTTTGTGAACAGGTATCAATTCTGCAATAGTTTCCATTACAACCAGTTCCAATAGAACTGGGTTTTTTATTGTTTATTTTCTTTTTTTATTTAAATAACAATAAGGACAAATAATTTTTATTTTTTACTTCATTACTTCTTCATTTGAGAATTGTTTTTCATCGCTTGGCGTTGCAATTCATTTGAAAATCCGTTTTGTTCTAACTAAACTAGCGTTAATAACTTTTCGAATAATGTCGCCTTTTGTGAGTTGTTTTTGTGATCGCAACTGATATTGCAAAGTTTCTTGACTATTTTCACAACCGATTTCTTCATTGATATCCTTAAGTTTCCTTCCGCCTTTTAGATCTATCACTACAGTGGTCGATTGATGTTGGTGGTCTTCCAAGATTCTGTTGATTTTTACTTTCTAAAGGTCCCTGGACAATAATTTTACCCTCTAACCAGTTTGCAAACCTGCTATAAAATTTATTTTTCCTCCATCCAACTTTTTTGTAGCGATTTGTTAAGTTTTTAATGAAAACAGTTCTTTTAATTTGTATAATTCAATTGTATTTCGGTGCTTAAAGAAAATACGTTTACTTTTCTTTGAACATAACTTAAAACATCCTCCTGCTAGGTAAAAATTCGCTAAACATCCTAAAAATATTATATATATGTACAGTCGAACTTCCATAACTCGAACTTCTCTAACTCGAATTTTCTCTAACTCGAACTAATTTGGTTGGCAGTAGCGTTAAAAGAAAAAATCACATCAATTTTCCTTCCGTAACTCGAACTTCCATAAGTCGAAATTCTCTATAACTCGAACAAAAAGCATGCACATGAACTCTATAACTCGAAGAATTTTGCTTGTTTAAATGGGCTTTTGTTTTTTTATGGTTTGTTTGTTTTACTTTCTTTTGTTGCTTGAGTTGGTTTATATATTTTACATACTATTTTTGTTTATTTTTCGGGGAATTACAAATTTGTTCTTTTTGTTTGCGTAAGTAACATTATACATAGAATAATTCGGACTAGATGATTAATTTTGAAATCGATTTTTTTATTATTATGGCAACTAAACGTGTTTTAAAATGCTTATCAATTGAAGAAAAATATAAACTTATAAAGACTGAAAGTAACAACAAAAAAGTAAAATGTCAGTCACTTATTTCAGAATATTTTACTTAACTGTAATTTTATAATTACATATGTATGTATAAGAGTATATATGCTTGTTCTTTTATATGTTTAAGTATATGTAGTTTCCGATTAAAAGCTATTTTCAATAAAAATACATAATACAAAAACCTTTTATTCTATTTTGACAAAAAATTCTGTAACTCGAAGTCTCCGTAAGTCGAAGTTTTTTTTTGGGATAATGGTGATTCGAGTTATGGAAGTTCGACTGTATATATAATATAAAATACCTACCACAACTTACATGAGGCATGGTGTACATACACATATGGGTCTTATGAACAGGTAAAATAATTTGAGTAATTTCATTCAAATGAAAAAGTATTCAACAAGCGGGTTCAAGCAGGTGCAAAAGTAGAAGACACTTTCAGCTTTCCGCTGGTAGTAATTTTTTTTAATCCCTTTCGATCTCCAAAAGTTCTATTCCTCTGAAATTTTATTTTGACTAAAATTGAGTACCTTAGAAAACATTTAGTAACTGTCCAGTTATAATGAGTACAGTAATATGGCATAGTGGTTCAAATCAATATATAAATAGAATTCAACACATTATCGATAATAGTTTGCAAGATATGATAATTTCCTTCTGATTAAATTTACAAAAATTAAATTTTTTTTAAAATAACATATTTATTTAGTGTTTGTTAATTATATTCAAAATTCTACGGTATGTTTTAATTTTGGATAATATTCATATTTTATGTTTGTATATTTGTTTTTAAAATATTTTTTCCTTTGTCATTTTGAGGGTTTGACAACATACGCCTTTGCTCAAAATTTTTATCACAATCAGTTAAACTAGATTTACACGATTGAAATTTTCTTCAAAATTGCTCTTCAAAATGTTTCAAACTCGTGTAAACCGCAAAATTTCTTCAAAATTTATTTATTTAATAACTAATAATAACTATTAAATAAATAAATTTTGAAGAATTTTTACCTTTTACACGAGTTTGAAGCATTTTGAAGAGCAATTTTGAAGAAAATTTCAGTCGTGTAAATGTAGCATTAGTTGTATCATCATACAATGTACAACATACAACATCACTTGTGAATTGAACAATTGATTATTCAATTGGTTTAAACAATGCACAAGGCGTGGAAGAGCCCATGAGTATAGCAAAGCACATTATTTGATTTTGTTAAGTTGGCACATATTCCCTGGAATATATTATTTTGTGTAGCACCAATAAAGACAAAGTGAGAAATGACAGACCAAAAACAAGAAATTTATTAGTTGCCTTAGAATTCAGCATGTAAAATATTATTTTCAACTATAAAGTTCGCTAAGAAAAACAGTATACAAATAAAAAGCTTTATAAAAATTTACTAAACTTTAATGTTTAATAAACTCTAATAACAATCAGAGAAACAGACTTTAAATAACGTATTAGTTTATAAAAATTACACCCACATAATCGAATTGGTACCTATTAAAGTTGATAGACAAGACCGACTAGAATCCTTAATGTTTAATAGAATACAATAACTAGAATTCCTAAACCTATTACTCTATGTCCTAACGAAATAATTATTATTTATTTATTTATCTAATCTACAAGAAATTAATTCTAAGATTAAATTTAAATTAAGGAGCACTAGCCACGTTGGGCATCAGCTCTAATTGAAAGTGTACAAGAACGTATTTACATCTTTAATGTGCTTGGTTTTAACGTAATAAAAGAGTATTAAATTTTCAGTTTAGTAAGTTTTATAAAGTTGAAAATTAAATAAATATTACTGGAAGATGGAATTTGAGGGTGTCCAGGGCAGTTACGCTTCCAAACATTTTGTGTCTTTGGCGAGAGAATAGTGGGCATACCATAAAAACGATTTTTATTGTGAAAAATGTGGAACGCTTCACAATTTAGCGTGTCATCCTTGCGCAGGGGCCATGCTAATCTTCTCTGTATCGTTCCAATTTTAATATATGTTCTGCCGAAGTAAGAACAATTGCAACAATATGAATACATTCTTTGACACTTCATTTTTCAAAATCCCATACAGGAAATTTATTGAACATTTGCAAAATATGTTATTGCGCCATTTAAAAGGAGAACAATTTAAGCAGCACTAACAATTTAATGTTATTTAAATTCATTCTTTACAATGAATAACTGAATAACAACGTATAACAATAAATAAAGCGAATTTCACGTAAAACTTTCCGTCGTTTTTTCTTTTTCTTTTTTTTGCCATCTTAAAACAAAACGTAGCAAATTCGAGTTGCAAAAGGCAAAGAATAAGAAAACAAAACTATTATTTTATGCAAAAACTATAGCATTTTCTCTTTTATATTTTATTTATTTTTGCAGAGGAAAAGGAAGACATGGAACATTTACAAGCGTACAATCGCAAACTGCTGGAGAACATCTTACCCGTACATGTGGCTGAACATTTTCTGAGTCGTGATAAAAATATTGATGTAAGTTCATTTATAGTGGAATTAGTTTTACATTTTAAAATTATTATGAGCAAATAGCTAATAAGAATGAAGAACGAGTAAAAGAATTGTAGTTTGTTAAACGTGAGCAACTAATGGTAATACACATGAAAAATGTAATTTGGTTCAGATTTAAAATAAATTTAACCAGATTTATTACGAAATAGTGTGTACAGCTGTTATTTGCAATGATTATTTTAATTTATAAAACAAAGTTTGCATGCAAAATGTATTTTTTAACAACTTTGACGAAATGAATTAGCGCTAAATCGGGAGCTAATTGTTTAAAATTTTTTACACTATGGCGGTGAATATCTAAATGAAAAGGCTAATAACCTTGAACGTTTTAGCCCAATATGAAAAGTATGCGAAGTTACCATAATATTGAATATCTGGAGTCCAACAATTTACTTACCGGATGAAAGTACGGCTTTCGTAGGGAGATTTTAAAAACTTTATAGGAAATAGATATTGCTGACCTAAAACGAAATACAACTCCTATGGTGCTAACAGGTATATTTTGGAGTTACTGAACCGCTTACAAGATATAGTGAAGATGTTTACCGGTTTCAGAAGATTCTCCAACTCTATTGATTCTCCGAAGCATCGTACCAATTCAGGTTGTCTTTAGCTGAAATTAGTAAACTTGTTTCCGATACCCTGAGGGCATTTTCCTTAATACATTTTCTTTAGCAATGGCTCATTCATACATCTGTTGAAAAAAAAATAAATAAATAAATAAAACACAAACTGCGAAGCCATTTTGGCTTATCTGTAGAAAACAAAGACTTCTTGACTGGAATCGAACTGGCAATCCTTTGATTGATAGTCATGCATACTATCGCCTAGTCCATCGGGCAACCATAATTCGATTATTCTGTGAGTTGTAAACTTATTGCAGAATTCTTTCTTGTCATATTCTACCTTATGTAGGAAAATTCAAATATAATTTAATATAATATAAATACATATGTAAATATCTTCCTAGTTTCAACACAATGCATTGCATGAGCAAACGACACCCCCAGAGTGCTGGTTCTAAAAAAAAGAATTAAAATTCTGATTTCCGAAACCAGGGAGTACAAGACCAGGAAATGTATCATGTTGTCAAGAAATTATTTCACAGTATTTTTGCATTGTTTATACCGCATATATTCCATATCAATATCATACTCTGTTAGAACTTTATTATAAAAACTCAATTGACACCAAGCAATGTATATGCTGAATATATTGATACATTTTTTTACTAGAAATTTCTTCGGTATTTACACAACACAATTTTATTACTTATGTCATTCGTATTTTTATTTATTTTATACATATACATTTTATTTTATACATATACATATGTAATACAAATAAGAGAGTAACACGAATTGCTAGTACAATATGATGTCTAAAAGGTAATTGCTTCGTGTAAATTGGGACAAAGCAAATGTGGCAATTTGACGATAAACGAAATCAACAATTTGAAAATGTTGCTTAGAATGATTTTGTTTTTATTTCCATATAGCGCATCATACAGTGACATATTTAGCAAGCAAAGACTTCTCCACAATTACTGTTGGAACCAATTTTGCCTAATCTCATATCCAGACAAATGAAAATGTGCTTCAGTTTAAAACAAAAAATATAACTTCACACTGTGAATAATATTTTTTTTAGCATTTAACGCTATTTCGAACGAAACTGAATACATTGCAAGAATTGCCAAAGCTTCTACTGCTGATGTGTCAATGAGTAATATCTTGTTTGTATCTGCAATAGGTACCGGTTGAAAATGGTGTAATTTAAATGATGAAACAATATTTTTTTACAAACATGTCAACAATAAAACAAAACCACTTTACAATTTTCAAATTACCACAGAAAATTTACAGCATGTGTGTCCGTTTCACTGTTCCTACACGGTTTCGTATAACCACATTTTCCATTTAAAAGCTGCTACTACCAGTCTCGTACTCGCAAAAGGAAATCAATATGCGTATGTTTGTGTGCATAAATTTTAAATCTTATTTCTTTTTTTTATCCTCCACTACCATAAGTGATGAATGAGGGTATATATAAGTTTGGCATTATGTGTGTAACACTGAGAAATATTCATATGAGACCCAACAAAGTATATAGTTACATATATTACTGATTCTCATGGAGCCCTAAGTGGATTGAGCTATGTCAATTTGTCTGTCTCTGTAGAACACTCTCACGTCAAAAATATGTTACCAAAATCAGCAAAGTTTACATAAAACTATTTACAAATATTCTAAGCAGTTCAGAGTTGAAAATCATCAAAATTGGTTCAGGCGAACCAAAGTTGTGGATCAAAATGTTTAAGAACTTCCTCCCAAATACGATTTTGTACACGTTTTTTGTACGATGGAAGGACAAACTGTATTGAAAATAGTAAGAATCGGTCCATGATTTCTCATAGCCTCCATACAAATTTCTTCTAGAAATATGGCTCCATATTACATAAATTCCTATAAAATTGCAATATTAATACAAAATTCAGCAAAAATAAATTTTATATAAAAATAAATTACAAAACGAAAATTTAGTTAGTTCGGTCCATGTTTGACCATTTGACAATTCACTTTCGAAAATCTCTTAAATACGTATAAATCTGTTGTAAATCCAAATTTTTTCACAGTTCGTATAAGCCAAAATCATTTGTCTATATTTGGCTATATTCTCTATCCCTTTCAGACCGTGATGCATCGATTATACGGTTAGGTTTCGGTTTCAATATTATTGCTCCTGTTAACCCAATTTGAAATAGACTGGCGTGCATCGATTGTGCTGATTGTTTTTACATTTGTATCTCACATTTCTCTTCTGTTTGATTTATCGTTACTTGAATTATTGCGAAATTCTTCAGGCACATTTCAGTTTTAGCAAAATGGGCCCTGGAAGTAAGTGTCTTTTCGAAGTTCCCTATTTTTTTAAAGACAAAATAAACACAGAAAATTCAAATTTAATGGGGAATTTTTATTCTCATTTGAAAGAACATTCTTTGGCATTTTTTTGAAGATTATGTCTATCAAATGTAGGCCGTTACTACGTCCCAGTCTATCCGTCTATCCGTTGAGTCCAATTTTCGATGACTCGTTCGAGCATTCCGACTGCTAACTGGCGAATGACACGCGTGAATTTTTTTCCTCCACGGCCTGAATCAAAGCGGGTTTGTTCGCATAAACTTAAGACTTTACATATCCCTACAGGAAAAAGTCTAACGGTGTGATATCACACGATCATGGTGGCCAATCGACAGGCCCAAAACGTGAAATTATGTGCTCGCCGAGGTGTTCTCTCAATAAATCCATTGATTGATGCGATGTGTGGGAAGTTTCGCCGTCTTGCTGAAACAAAATGTAGCCAAGATCACGAGCTTCAATTTCAGGCATCATGGCACGATAACGGTCGAAATTGACAGTTACGTTTGAACCGGCATCATTTCTAAAGAAATATGGACAATTTATTAACTAAAAAAATAAAATTTTTTAATATTTCAAACTAATTGTAATCGTTTCATGCAATAAAAGTGTGTTTTAGTTCAAAAAATATTAATGAAAATGGACCGAGATGCATCAAGAGTGCGTGTCCTGAAGACCCTTGAAAGATATAATAATGACAAAACCTAATTATTGATCACATATTCCAAAAATTATTAGTTTTAAAATTAATTCCTGGTAGTTTTGCGATAGGTCTGAAAGGGCTATACTTATACATAAGTTCCACTTTCAAAAATTACTTAAATACTCAAATCTCTCTGAAATGTACCAATATTTATTTGAAATTCGAAATGAATTAATTTTTAGTTTTAGAAATGGTTACATTACATATATTGTTATTATTTATATTCAAACACTTTAAATAATTGTAAGAATTGTCAATTTCATCAATTACATAAGTAAATGATTAAAATTAGAAAAAATTTAAAAACATTTGAAATAAATTATATTGTGGGTAAATTTGTCTATTGAACAAAATATGTATAAAATTGTAATAAAATATGCGCTAGCACTGCATAAGAAATACTAAATATGTAATGATATGAATGGTCCTAACAACAGCGTAGTTTTTGTAGTGCTCATTATATTAGGGTAGAGGGTATTTAAGATTCGGCATAGCCGAATATAGCACTCTAACTTGTTTTTAGTCAGTTTAAATAAAAGTCTTTCAATCATGTGTCAATGTTTAAAGTTCTTTTATAATATAAGTAGTCGGGTAATATTCGTTCTTTACAATATGAAAAACTACATAAGTGTGCATAAGTGTTAGGGTATGCTGTAAATACGAAATATAAAGCAGTTTTAAATACATTAAAATGTTACTCACAGACAACTTAAATTCTAATCCAATTATTTATATTTGAGTAATTAATACAATATCTTTCAAAATTTCGAAGAAAAGTTTAAGTTAATTTTTAAATTTTAAATGAAAAACTCTCTTTTCCGGACACCCTAAAACGTACTACATGATGGTACTTAACAGCATACAATACTCAAACAAACTACTTCATATTTTTATTCTTATTATATTTCAGTCTTATTTAGTCAGTTTTTTTTTCTACTCAATTATTTTCACATACTTATATATTTACACTACTCTTCATTCTTCTTTCTTTCTTTTTTTTTTTTTTTTGTTGCTCCTGACAGGATTTATATCACGAACAATGCGATAGTGTTTGTATTTTATTCGCTTCAATACCAAACTTTAGTGAATTCTATGTTGAGCTGGAAGGAAATAACGAAGGTGTCGAATGTTTACGTCTGCTCAATGAAATTATAGCGGATTTTGACGAATTACTAAGTGAGGAACGTTTTCGGTAAGTGGAGGATAATAAAAAAAAAAAAACTACAAAGCACTTCAAAATGCCGTTTTTACATTCTAAAATAAAAATATACAAATTTAAAATGTCATTAAATTTTACATTGTTTTTCAAACTATTTAAAAATGCCTTTTTAATAGGAAAATTTATAATTAAATTTGTTTTAAAAGTGATAATAATTTACATCATTATTTAAACATTTTCTTTTGCTCATTTATATAAAGCACACAACTTGAAAATGTGTTTACATTCAAATTTACGCAAAAACAAAACTTAATTCTTCCTAAACAATAATGCTTGACATTAATTTCATTAAATTTATTTTGCTCTTTATATCGTTTATTCATTTATAACTTTAGCTATATTGAGAAGATTAAGAGCACAGGTGCTACGTATATGGCCGCTTCCGGTTTAACCGCTCAGACTTGTGATATGGTTAATTATAAACACATTACAGCCATGGCGGAGTATGCCCTGCAGTTGTTTGATAAAATCGAAGAAGTCAATATGCATTCGTTCAATAATTTTCGTATGAGAATAGGTAAGTTGGAAATTTACTAAATTCCTAAACTTTAAAACATCTAATTTTGTTAAACAAAAATGTTATTAAAATAAGTTCAACCAGTTTTAGTTTTCTTATTTTTAAATAGTTTCTTTATATTTAAAAATCATTGATTGAACTCTTAATTTTTGTTTGTTTTGTTTTTCTCTCACCTTTTGTAGGCATCAATATCGGTCCTGTTGTGGCGGGTGTAATTGGTGCACGTAAGCCTCAATATGATATCTGGGGAAATGCCGTCAATGTTGCTTCTCGCATGGACTCTACGGGCGTATCTGATCACATACAAGTGAGTATGAAACAATTTAACTACTACTATCCATTAAATCATATAAATATGTATTTACATGTAGACATACACATTCACATCGTTCACATAATGTAAACTATATAGAGTTACTACCTTTTACAAAAATATTGAGAAGAAATTACAATTTCAATAAAATTATTGTTCACTTCTGGTCATAATTATAAACAAATACACCTAATTCTGGTTTTACACGGTCTTTGTTTACATGGTTTTGAAAAAACGGTTTGAAAATAAACAAATTTTACATTTTGTACACGATTTTATTCCATTTAGCACGATTCAAATTCTTTGAGCTTGGTTAAATTTAATTGTTAAAAAATATGTTCATATCACAAATTTAGGGGAATTCTCTTTTTGTGGATACAATCAAATGAACTTGTCATACATATATTTTTTTACATTATAACGTTGTCAGATCTAGCAATGTACTGACATTGAAAAATTGTTAGCAAAAGGTACATAAATTGTCAGTTCAGACGACTGTAAGAAGCCTAACAATTTCATTGGCACACAATTGTCAGTGAAGTTCCTGTAAGTTTTATTGATGGAGCTTTGAAAAAGAAAAAAAAACGCACTGCATAAATAACCTCTGGTAACGCTATCCTGAGATGTTTATTGTAAAAAAAAAAGTTCTTGTTGAAAGCGTCTGTATATATCAATAATAGTAAAATATGTATGTGAATAAAACACAAGTCTTTGGTGATCTACAGATTTTTACATTACTGACATAATGACATTTCTAGTCGGCTGCTTTGATCGAGATAAAATTTCACATAGGCGTAATCAAGCAGTATTCGAGTTGAAGCTTTGAAAATCGACTCCACAAACCCTCCTCCCTTTGACATGAAATAAACGATTTTAATTTTCAAAGCTTAAAAAATAATCTATTTTTGAATTTTTAGGGACAAAAAAGTGCATTTCTACTCTTGTTTTTTGTTATCAAAACAAACATTCTTTAAGAATATATGACAAGTTTATATTTTTTTGAAAGGTATATTTACAAAGATTATTTTAGTATAAAAAACATATTCAGTTTTTCAAATACATTGGCCTTACGAATTTGACCTATTTTTTATAAAATCTTTAAATTCGGTCAATATTTTCTATAAGTTGCAAGCTGGGATTAAAAAACTGAAAGCAATTCGAAAAGCATAATGCATTTTTTATTTATCCTTGAAGTATTTTACCAGTTCCGTTGGAAACGTTGACCCTATGAGCAAGATTGAAAAACTTTCACTTTTGGGATCTTCGTCTCATTTTTTGGAATTCGTTTTTTTAAGAAAGTATAAATAAAGCTCCTGAAGAAGTCGAAAACCCACATCGACGAAACGTAGAGCAAATTGATGAAGTAAATTGTTTCATTTACATCATTTAAAGAAGAAAATATAATTGACCGAAATTAGCCCGTAGGGATAATATCCAAAATAAATAAATGCCATTTAAGACACTTTTACTTTTTTAATCCAATTATATAACGAAATGAATGCCGGTTTTACATTCTAAAATAAAAATATACAAATTTAAAATGTCATTAAATTTTACATTGTTTTTCAAACTATTTAAAAATGCCTTTTTAATAGGAAAATTTATAATTAAATTTGTTTTAAAAGTGATAATAATTTACATCATTATTTAAACATTTTCTTTTGCTCATTTATATAAGGCACACAACTTGAAAATGTGTTTACATTCAAATTTACGCAAAAACAAAACTTAATTCTTCCTAAACTCTTTATGCATTTTACGGGTAGTTACATTGGCCACATACCTATAATTGACATTTTTCTCTCTACTTTTATATTCTTTGTCACATCACGTACCATAATAATCCAAAAAGGTCACTGAGGAAACTTATGAAATACTAAAGTCACGTGGCTTCGAGTTGACTTGTCGCGGCAGTGTTAATGTCAAAGGCAAAGGATCCATGATCACGTACTTCCTAAAGGGTAAATTACCCGAAGACGAAATACAAAATCAAACTTCACTACCGGCAGAAATTGTCATGGAAACAACGACTGTGCAGCATGAAACGAATCCCAATGGTGACATTGCCAATTTAGACTCTAAAACAGATGAAAGCAAATGCCCACCAGAAACGTTAGCGCTATCGAAACAAGTTAGCAGCAATTTAACCGAATCGGAAGATTTATCACCCGATATTGATCTCAATTCAAATATGAGCAATTTAACAGCACAACGACGCAAATCACTGTGTAGACAACACAATATTTCCTCATCCTTTGGCACAACGGTGAGTTCGAATACCTCGGTAACGCCGTGCATATCGAATAGTTCAAGTGTTATAACCATAGGCACTCTACCGACCATAGCCAAAAACAATTCCTCTTCCATTGAGAACACCTCTGAGGGCAATAGTATAATGAGTAAAGCTAACTTTCTGCCACGCACCGCGCTGGATGAGTTGAAGGACGGTGAGACGGAGAGTGACAAGGGTACGCATAAAAATTCTATAGAAAATCTAGAAATATTACTCAAAAATAATATAAGCCTCTCAGATCTTAATAACAAACAACAACTGAACCTAAGAGCCACAGAGGCAACACGTAACCCCTTTAAAACAGCCACAGTAGTCAATTTAAAAACAGAAATTGTAGCAAAAAGAAAACTACGCTCCGTCACTGTCAACACGCCGGCTACGTCTACGATGACGTGCTGTAGCAATAATCATGCATCCTCATCTCCCCAACGTTATTCGGATACAACGCATTTGTTGAACGACTCTTCAACATTGACCCCGCCACAATCGCCAACACATTTAAACGAAACTAACGATACATATGAAACACCATGCGAACTAACATACTCCTCTCAATCATGCACCACCTCACCTGACTCCAAAGCCATATGGTTAAATCTAAACCCTTATCATCAGCATTTAAACAAACATCCAAATCATCACATTCATCACTCAACAATGAAAACATCACAATCCTTAAGTCCTCTTGGTCTCTACACCGAAGTTATCAACATACCCAACTCACGTAGTATGATTGTCATAACGACAGCCCCCAGCTCAGCAGCGGCAACAGCAGAAGACGCCATGACAGTGCCAGCTGTGACCTCACCCTCTGCAGATTATCCACAAAATAATTCCCCCATTAACTGATGTGGTAAGTACTTAAAGACTTTATTTGTTGCCGCTTCTAAGTAAGTTCGCCTCAATATGCTTATAGTATATTTTCATAAACATTGTCCTGAAAAAAAATGTACTAAAACTGTAGAAATCTGTTCCTATTTATGAAATTGTAAATATCTTTTTACGAGTAGCAGGTACATACATACATATGTAGATAAATACATACAATCATTTATGTTTATAAATATGTATGCATGTACGTGTGTGTGAATTTGTGAGTGCATAGTAGTTATATTTGCATATGTAAGTATGTAGACACTAACGAATACTCTCTCTGTATAAATGTATGTATGTCATATTATATATCGTATATCTTACAATAATAAATAATAAAAAACACATCATGACTTAACAAGGGGGCAATTGCAGGTATTAAATCTAGATAGAATTTTTTATATTGTTAAGCAGCAGGAACGTATACATTAGGGATTCCCCTATAGTGCACTTCTTGGAATTTCATATGTATGTTCTCCATTACCCGAAGACCATATACTGAAAATTTTAGAAAAATCAATAACGTTTATAAGTTTTATTCGAAATTTCGAGTTTTGATCAAGTATGCTTACTTTTTTCTAAAATTTAAAAAAATTATTGTTTTCTATGTGCTCGCTTGTAGGCCAAAAACGAATATAAGCCAAAACTGTCATATTTCACTTGCAGATATAATCCATTGCTTAGAAAAAAATTCGATTATAGACCAAATTCGCTTAAAGTCCACAAAAGTTGTGCAACTGTAGTAGTGGACTATAAGCGAAAAGTAATGTAGATCTTTTTGATTGGTCTTGTAATCTTTGTATTTTAGTAATGCGGCATGCGGTCTGTTTTAAAAAATATAAAAACTCTTGTTTGTTTTTTTATATTTATTGTTTATTTGCAATATATCGACCAACTTTGTTGGTCATCTTCAGGGAAAAAATAATTCTAAGTTTAATGCAGTGTCGTCTTAAGGTACAGTCACATTTGGCAAATATTTGCCGAAAAAGACTTAATAAAATATTTTTGAACTCGTTTATTTATTAAAAAAAAACTTCGTTTATTTAGAATTAGACACAACAAATATTTAGTTTTAATTTAATTGATGCTGTTTGATATGGCAAACCTCTTGTAAGAGTAAACAACGTCAAACAAATTTGTGCGAAAAAAAGTGATTATGCTTTTTTGGGTAAATATTTGCCATGTGTGACCATGCCTTTACGTTGTTTTTATTGACGTTAGTTTTTTAAATTAAAAACAGGCCTAAAGTCGAATTAGTTAAACAAAAAAATTTAATGTTGTAAAGAATTCAAAATAAAAATGCAATAATTTTTCCAATAAGTCTTAAAAACCGTTTAACCGAAACCCTGTTTTGCTTTGTAATTTCTGTTCTGTTTTTCTGAACTTCAAGGATTTTTAAAAATATTTACTGCCGTATTCATAAAAATAAAGTAGGCTTGAAGTGTGCTTTTAGATAAAATTTTCATACAAAATTTTCTTAAAGTACATTCGAAGTCTACTTTAATTTTTTGTGAATAAGGGCATTAGGCTTTATTTTGAAACATTTGTACCACATAAAATTATTCAAAGTATCGGCCATTTTTACCTATGACATTTTATAAATTTTCTGGCAATATATTGATTCCGCGCCAAAAGAACAAAGTCTGGACTATAAGAAGGATGAGGCAAAACTTCCCGTTCACTTCTTTCTAAATAGTTTTCAACAGGTATTACAACATGTGACCGAGCCCTGAATGGATTGTGCTTTTTTGTCTGGCCGCATATCCTGTGCATTTTTCGACCAATGCGTCGACGAATCAGTTGCATTCGGTACAGATTTCCTGTGATTTTGATTCTGATTGGCGGGCTTCACAATCTCTTACGTTTGGGTGGTAATAATTGCATTTTTCATGCAAAATCGACTTACACTATAACCCGGCTTCAATTCATATGGACCAAATTCATTGCCACAAAATTCGACTTTTCGAAGCATATAACTTTGTTATTTACACGTTAATGTTCAATAACTAAGTGAGAATAAATGACAGATATTTATTCATCAAAATTATATAAGTTACTATAGCCAAAGACCGCACTCAAAAGATATGCTATGTATCTATTATGAATCCCACATTTTGAAGTCATACATACAATATTTAGAGAAACAATAATTTTTTTTAATTACTCACTGATCTTTGCAGCAATATCTATGGTATCTTTGGTAGACTTATAAATTATTCCATTTGTGCTGACCTTTGTAGCACTCATAAATATGAGTCCTTAAACTCCTTCCTGAGTCGATTTGACGATGTCCTTCCGTCCAGCCCTCTGGCTGGCTGGCTGGCTATCCACGTAAAGCTTGTGCGTAAAGTGCTGGCTGCAATTTTGAACATATTTCTATAAAATTTTGTGGGATTGAAATTGCTTGAAATTGGTCTATTATTTCACCTAGCCTTCATACAAATGTGGGTTTTTCGGCCAAAAATGTTTTATATATGTATGTATGTAAGTATCCTAACAAATGTCACCACAAAGAAGTAACAGCCTAATCATATCTACAAATTTTGTGCACATAATTGACCATAGCTACCATATAAAACTTATTTCCGAAAATGGCTTTAAAGTACATAACTCTCTTAACCCTCCGTTGCGTGATCCGTTCTTGTACAAAGTACAAGGTCCACAGAGACCTATTTCTATTTGTATGGAATTTTATATGAAAGCACAATTTATTTTTTGTTATATTTTATTATTATTTACTAATAATACATGTATATTTTTTAATTTTAATTAATTATTTAATTTAATTTTTATTTAAAAAAAGAAAAACAAAAACTAACTAAAATTTAAAGAGCACGTTTGTAATGTGTTCAAACAATAACACAAGCAAAAAGAAAGGGCATTTTTTAATGATTTCTTCAAAATTTCAATACATGGTCCCAACCGACCTTCTCACATGTTCCCTTTAAATTTTAATAGAAACTAAACTATTAGTTGGATCGCCTTGAACTCAGGTATACTTGAACAATACCATGGACCATCAAGAATAATTTCAGTTTGAAAATGAAAAAGGTACCCGGGACCTTCTCACCCAACATTTAATATATAATATTTACAAATATTTTAAAATTTAACACAAAAAATATAAAAAATATTTATATGCACAGAAGTCGTTCCACTTAATTTTTGGATGATCGTTCCCTTATAGCGCCCATTTCTAACAAAAAAAAAACAGTTTTCACACATATAGATATACTGGGGTATTATATGATCGGGCTTGACCGACTATACATTTTAATTGTTTTAAAATAATATTGTTATCTTGAGCAAAACTCGAAATTTTAAATAAAATTTGCCACCTCTTGTAATTATTGCTAGCATTTGTGGTACAAACTTTGAACATGGGAGTATCGAAAAGGTGCAAACTTAGGGCCATCCTAGTGTACAAGAACATCAGAGACAGCTTTGTGAACAATTAAAGCCGTCTTTATTTTGTTATTTCGAGTAAATGAACTTAATGAAACTTGAATCATACCTAACAACAGAGTTTCATACTTTTTTCATACTATTAAATGTCTTTTCATTTTATAAAAATTATGCTGCCATAATTGTTCACACAGCTGTTTCGAAAATTTTATTTCCATGTGTTTGTCGGCATACGAACATTTTAGTTTATGTATGTAAACTTATGTCAAATGTCAGTATTAGTAGAATGTTTAAGTGTAGCTACTAACAACTTTAAATAAAAACTATAAAAATGTTTTGTAAAATATTTTTGCAAACTAGAGATATGTGAACTTAACTAAAAAAATATATATATGAAATAAAAACTGCAACAAAATTCCTTTACAAACATAAGCAAGTTAGTTAAGGATAATAGAAGAAAAGTAAACCAAAAAACGAAATATCAAACTCATGTAAATTTTGTATATTTTACAAATGTATAATTTTTCAAGTACATTCTAAGTAAGATGAATATGCTAGTTTAAGTATTTGCTATAATGCACAGTGGATTTTTATTAAGAAAATAACACATTTGAAATTGCAGTTTTTAGGAAACACAAATAGGTTTCACTTTCATTTTTTATTAGCTACAAAATTTAGTAAACTTATATTTTCTCACAGCAATGGACAGTGGTAAGCAAGTAAAAAAATTAAAATAAAAATGTATTTATATTAAGGTACGAAAAGTTGTAACATTAAATCGGTTTCAAATTAATTGTTCACTATTTTCCACACTGTGTTGTTTGTTTTGATTTTTGTATACATATATGAAAATTTGTACAAACTTGTTAAGATATTAGGGTGGTGCATATTAATTCACAATCTTTATTCATCTGCAATTTGAATTCTGTTTTCGGGAAATTTTGCTGTAAAAGAAATATTTATGGACACCATCACCAAAGGCCATTATTTAACAATTATGTGAATGCATTTTTTAATTGTGGTTTTGCAATCTGTTGCCTACTATCCACTATTAAACAACACATACGAAAGAGCCGTACAAAATTTGCAATGATCCAAGTAAGTTTTTAAAAACAATTATATTTTATGTTCATGCTGGGTTATAAAGGTTTTAGAAACTTTTCCGCAATAATTATTGAATGTGTGGTTAAATTCAACAATGATGTCGATCAAATTTTTCAAACATTTCATGATTATTAACGAACATTTAGTATTGGCTGTATTTAGTGATTTAAAAGGCGTTAATATTCAACAAAATCTAATAATTGTGATTTCAAATTAAAATAGAAATATTTGTTTTTTATGTTTTCTGTAGACCATTTATATTGTTAAAAATCTTTGGTTTGAGGCCTGTTTTATTCAAATTTTAAAAATTCTTGTTCGTTTTAAATTTTTCATTGTTTATTTCCAATATTTCGACCAACTTTGTTAGTCATCTTCAGTAAAAAAAAAAAATTATTAAAATCTAAATTTAGAAAATATTTATTTTTCGACAAATTATCTGACAAAGTAGTTTTGAAATATTTCATGATTGCAGCTAAACTACATAAAGATCAAATATTAAAACTTAACCGTATATAAACTAGGTAAATGAAGTCAAATAACATCAACAATATTTGTACAGATCGGTATATAATTGATCATAGCTCCCACTTCCCAAAATCATTTTAAAGAGCACAACTCTCTTAAAAATGTTGGTATCTAAATAATATTGGACACAAATTTATTTCATATATATACAAAAATAATATGGTACAATTTTATGATGATCGGTCCATAATTAGTTGTAGCTCGCATATAAGACCCACTTTCGAAAATCAGTTTAAAGAGTACAACTCTCTTAAATAAAATAATAATATTGAACGCAAATGAGTTTTATATACATATATACAAATCATTTTGTATAATTTCATAATTAGTAGGTTAGGTTCATAATTAGTAGTAGCTCCCATATAAGGCTCACTTCCGAATATCACTTACACGTTAAAACTGTTGGTATCCTAATAAAATTCATCTGAAATAAGTTTCATATATATATGATGAATTATATTAACTTATTTGTGATGAATTCTATTAGGATACCAACAGTTTTAACAGATTTATGGTCGTGTAAGTAAGTGTAGGGAAAAACATGGCCCTTGTTTTATTATATGAGAAATTCTTTTAGTATTTTATTAAAAAAAAAAGGAAACAAATTGTGTTGGAATTCTGGAAACTTTTCAAACAAATTTATATATGCACTACCCTAATATTAAAATGTTATAAATAAATATTATGAAATGACTTTACAAATAAAAATCCTATAAAAAATTAAGTTACTGTCTGGATAAGGACCATAAACCGAAAATAAATAATAATAAAAAAAAAAACATGTTGAAAGCATATTATGTAAAGCAGACTTAATAAAATATTACAATTGTTAATTAAGAAAAAAAAACACTCCCCATAAACCAACATTGTAAATACAAAAAAACTTGAACTAATTATAATTAACTTTATGGACATTTTATAAAATATGTATACTGTAAAAAAAACGAAATTTATTAAATAAAATATAAATACAAATAATAAACTAAACAAAATGAATTTATTTATATATTTATTAAGTAAAAAAAAGCAACAAACAACTGCAATTAAATTAAATAGAATATATTAAAATTAATGTAAATTTAGTTTAATTTAATTGTTAAATAATAAAAACAAAAATTCTAAAAATCTATGCTGTCAATTTAAGGCTGTCTGTCTATAAAGTCCAAAACAAAGAAACTAAATAAATGAAAATAAAACTCAGCAAATTAAATTTATTATTTATGTATTTATTTATTTTAGTCTAATTAATTTATTTACATACATATACATATACAAATGCAAATATTTTTAAAAGCTTTAGCTGAACAACTCAATGTATCTATTTAAAAATCTCTATGTGCTAGTTAGAACTAAACAAGTGCTTTTATATGGAAAGAAAAATCGATTATCAATTCAAATCTATTTATTTTCATTTTTGGCTTAAATTAATTTGAGAAATAAAAAATAAGAAAAACTTGCTTTTATTTTCACTCTGTGATTAAACAAATTATTAACTAAACCTGTGTAATGTAAGTTAAGTGAAACTTTCCTAAAGAAATAACAATTTTAATTACATACACAATTGTTTTTAGATTATATATAAATTGGAGAATTAACTCCAAACTATAAACAGTTGAACATTAATGCATCTGAAGCTCTACTTCTCATTTTTAATTGAGAATAACATCACCTGCTTTATAGTTAGTTGTGAAAAATAACTTTCTAGCAAAAGAAAATTATGCACTTAATTATACGTATGAAAAGCAGGAATTACTTTAACAGTTTTGTTATGTTATTTCTTCTCATTTCAACTCATTTACAAAACTAACCCCCTGGCCCACGATGTCGAAGATAACGTTCGCTTAGATAAAACTTAAGACACAAACTTGATTGTGGAATAAACAAACTTGATTGCGTAAAAAATAGTTACTATAAAAAGTATGTGTCTTAAGTCTTATCTAAGCGAACGTTATCGTTCGGCATCGTGGGCCAGGCGGTAAATTTCAAGTTCAAATTTCAACTCACCTAAACTCTTAAATTCTTGCAACATATAATGATTTTTAAACTCATTATATTGATTATACACATTCTTCTTTTAAAACATATTTAATGATAATCAAATATTTAAGTATTAATATTAAAAATTTATTGTAAGTTGTACAGTTGTTGTGTATTTATTGAAAATGTATTAGTTTTACAATAAAATTCTATATAAAAATTAAATGAAATTTAATATGTTTATTATGATTTCAATGAAAAACTTCAAAATAACAATTTAAATGAAATTTATTATTTTCCTATGGATCAATTAAATGTTGAATGTATTAAATATTTAATAAATGAAAATAAAAACTATAAGTATTACAAGATTTACATATCAATGAGTTTTATTTCCGAAGAAGAGCTCCGCTCTAGGTAAGCGTCATGAGATTTAATATTTGTATATTATCAATGATTTAGTGAACTAATTTCCCAAATTGGATGATAACTTTGCAACTTTAGCTTAGTTTATATTTTAGTTCCGGTTCTTTTCCAGGTTCTCGTCCAAGTTCTAGTTCATTTTCGAGTCCAGGTAGTAGCTCATTTTCGAGTTCAGGTTCTCGTACAGGTTCTAGTTCATCTTCGAGGTCAGATTCTCGTCCAGGTTCTAGTTCAGG
This sequence comes from Bellardia bayeri, assembly GCA_950370525.1. Taxonomy (NCBI): domain Eukaryota; kingdom Metazoa; phylum Arthropoda; class Insecta; order Diptera; family Calliphoridae; genus Bellardia; species Bellardia bayeri. Next base: position 77,735,809 of record OX493267.1, read on the forward strand.
TTCGAGGTCAGGTTCTACTCCAGGTTCTAGTTCAGGTTCGAGGTCAGGTTATAGGTCAGCTTTTAGTTCATTTTCGAGTTCAGGTTCTCGTCCAGGTTCTAGTTCATGTTCGAGGTCAGGTTTTCATCCAGGTTCTAGTTCATTTTCGAGTTCAGGTTCTCGTTCAGGTTCTGGTTCAGATTCTAACTCAAGTTCTCATCCAGGTTCTAGCTCATTTTCGAGTTCAGATTCTAATTCAGCTTCTCGTCCAACTTCTAGATCAGGTTCTAGTTCAGGTTCTAGTTCAGATTCTAATTCAGGTTCTAATTCAGATTTTAATTCAGGTTCTAGTCCAGGTTCTAGTTCAGGTTCTCGTTCAGGTTTTAGATCATTTTCGAGTTCAGGTTCTCGTCCAGGTTCTAGTATAGATTCTAGTTCAAGTTCTCGTCCAAGTTCTATATCAGGTTCTAGTTCAGTTTCGAGTTCAGATTCTAATTCAGGTTCTCGTCCAGGTTCTAGTTCAGCCTTAAGTGCAGGTCCTAATTCAGATTTTAATTCAGATTCTAGTCCAGGTTCTAGTTTAGATTCTAATTCAGATTCTAGTTCAAGTTCTAGTTCAGGTTCGTGTTCAGCTTTTAGTTCTGGTTCTGGTTCAGATGTAAGTCATTGCTGAGTATGATGAAATGGCTGTTTCTGAAACTATTGTGAACCAAAGCTTAACTTATCCGCCGGTGGTTCTATAATTCTGTATTACTTTTTAGAGTTGCAATAAAGATTTATTCACACATCATTCCTGACCAACTCTAGCGATCGGAAACAGGGCGACCTTTATATGTGTACTGTGATTATTCTGCTTAGCGATTTAGAATTGGTCAAGGGAATAATGTTCAACCATAGACAATTTAAACTGGTTTTCTGGTACCTGATAACTGCAACCTAACTTTCCCTGCAAATTATACCGGACCAATTTTCTGTCGAATGTCCAATAATACTATTATATTTACTAAGAACTACAGTGTCTCTAAATGATATAATACTTAATACTAGTTACTAGTTAATACTAGTTTCCAAGCAACTAGATGTTTCAGCTAACTATAACGATTATAAATTGGTTAACCATAAGGTGATTAATAGATATTGTGATATCGACAGGCTTCAGATAATTCTTCTGGGTATATTTTTATTGTTGAATCATTATATGTTCCTGCTCAGCCAAGAACATCTTGCACACGAAATGACAAACATCTATTTATACATATATCCATATTCACCACAAGTGGTCAGGCCAATCATAAAAAGACAGTTAATTAATAATCAGAAAATGTTCATTTATTTAAGGATAAATAAAACGTTGCTTAATGAAATCCCGTATAACAAACAACAATTTACTACCTTCATTTGTTTATTACAAAATATCTCCAGAGCAAAAGAAGCATGTAATTAATGATGGGAAATAAATTTCATTGTTGCCGTCAAATAAATTCTTGTTCATTTGCAATTTCTACGTTTTGTATGTTAATTTATTTCATTCAAAGCACCACAACCAGACAAACAGTCGCACAGTGGACAAAATGGCGAATCTAGCGATATTTAATTATTATCGCGGCTGTTTCTTATTCGATCTTAGTCAAACTTTTAGGGAAAGTCATGTATATATCTCCTAACACATTTCCAAAATATCGGACAAAACGGGCGACTATATAGTATATTTTCCATATATGCAAAAAACAATTTTTTTAATATGAAAATTTTTCTATTACAAAATTATTTTAGACAGTTCAAGAGATAACTAAGTTAATACTGTTATCTAATTCAGAGTCTGAGCTACTATTATCTAATATTACAGAATCAAAATCGGCATCTGAAAGAAGATTTAACATCTCGTTATCCAATATTTCTTTCGTAAACAGCAAAGATGCACTTTTAGATGAAAAATATATCAGAGGACCAGATGAAACTAATAGTACTTAATCCTCCATTGTGTGTTGTCGCAAAGTTTTGCGTGTATGATGCAGCCGAAAATTTCGGAAATCCTTGTTCCTTGCTTCTAGAGCCTTCTCCGAGAACATGCCAATCGGAAGTGAAACACTGTCTATTATGTCTGCGCCATGTATTAAAGTTCTATGCACGGAACTAGGCATGTAAAACCAATGATATTTTTCGTCCAGTATTAGTTGTGGGATCAACCAATAGCAATTCTTTGTTTTTTGTTTCAAAATTTTTAAGAGTTCTGTTACTCGCTTTCCATTTTTCCACCAATTTCGTGATAAAATTTCGTAGCCTTTTGGCAATTTCAAAGTTTTGTTCCGCTGTATAGCTGTTCCTATCAATTATATTGGTAAATATATGCGACTGCACTGCAGAAAACTCTTTTAAAGGAGCAGACTCTTCGTGCCAGACTAAAATGAGGCTACGCTTGAGGACGAACATTGTTCCTAAAAAATTAAATTGCATAAAAACGGGCACGTGCTTCTGGACACTTGACGATCACAAAGCACAATAATGCTCGTGCTGCATCATATGTTACGTTTAGAAGCTCATAGCTTTTTATTTAATTATCGATTTTACTGTCAAACAGTGAGTACCGATAACCCAATTGGTATGTTAGTCATCGAAAGGAAAAGAAAAATAGTGCAATTTAACATTTTGAAATTTGAATGAAACGACGACCATTTCGTCCACTGTGAGTCGTCCAGAATAATAATAATCATAAAAATTAATGTTAAATATTTTACTTTACTTTATTTTGTTCTTTTATAAATGTTTGCTATAAATCAGTACCAAAAATATGTAAATTGTATTAGACACAAATTATACAAACATTTAGATATGTAAAACATTGTTTCTTTATGTTTTTGTTTTATTTTTTTTTATTTTTTTTTTGTACGAATACGTTACAAGTTTTCTGTAGAACTGATAGGCGCAGTAGGGAGAGCTAATTGTTGAGTTATTTGCAAAACAAAAAACAAATGATTATATTTTACGCGCCCTACGCCAGAGACAGTAATAGCCGAAGATATGAAAACCAAAGTAAATGCCAACAATAGCCAAGAGATTGCGATTAATATTAGCCTCCTTGAAACTGTATTTGTCTAAAACATCTTGACCCGTATGAAAGCATGGCAAATTTTCACTTTCCTCGAAACAGGCTGCAAATTAACAAAAGAAATACAAAGAAAAAAAATAAATAAGTTGATGGTGATAAATAGCATATGTTGCATGTGGCAGGCCAACAAAAAACTTAAATTTCAGTAAGATAATTAACTTTTGTGAGGGAAATGTTGCTGGGTATTAACCATGATTAATGGTTTTGTAGCTAATTTTAGTTTTAATTTAAAAGTATTTATAACTTTAGATTTTAAAAGAGTGAAGACACTAACGGCCGTAGATTCAATAACAAAAAAAAAAAAAAAAAAAAAGAAACCACCTTTCTGACATTTAACACTACGCCCAAATATTATTACTTAATTCTCTAGAAAATATAAAAATAGCACTGAAATTAGGAATTATTAACCATTTCACCGCAAGGTTCAAAGGTCAAATGTAAAGACTTGATGCTTTCTGAAGAAATAATTAAATAATTCCTATTGAATATGAATTATATTAGATTTTGATAAAACTTCAAAGATAATAAGAACTCTATGAAGTCTGAAGTTTGTGTTTTTTAAAACTATTCCTTTTATATGCTAGGAGTCAAAATAATTACAATTTTTGATAAAAAAAAACAAAAAAAAACAAAAAATCTAATAATTTTGAAAATGCAATCAGGAATCTACTGTGAGTGTCAAGATAAAGTAAACATCTTAATTGTTTAAAAGAAATATTTTATTATATATACTACAAGTACAAATTTAAAACAACATATATTGCATAATTCATAAGTAACTTAAGCAAAAACTAAAAACAAAGCAAAATATGGAACATAAATAAAATAATTAAATTTTAATGGAAAAGTACCAAATTGTTCACGTCAAATTATTTAAAAATTGTGTAAAACATTGCATTTGGTTTGCCTTTTTTTACAGCTGACAAACTTCTAGATATAGAATCAACGTTTGTTTTTTAGTGAAATTAGGTGAAATTTTATGCCATTCAACGTGTATTTAGTGCCTTTATGTTATCCTTGCAAGACATATTTCTTTACATCATTTTTTTGTCCAGACATTCAATTAACTTGAAGTCTGGGGACTGCAGAGGAGCTGTACAGATTTTGGACAACGATTGAGCAACCACTATTTCACATTTTTGGAGGTATGTTTAGGATCATTGTCCTATTGTAAAATTCAGTTGTGGGCTAGTTCTAATTTATTTATTCTAAGGGCTACATTATTTTTAAAAATGTTTACTAACATCTTAATTTTTCATTATATACTGTATAAATGTAAGATTACCGATCCCTGATGATGTCATACAACCATATCCCAAACCATTACAACCGCCATGGTTTACCGTCTTGGTAACAAAGGCTTTATTATTGGTTCGCCATAATTTTTGAGGGTTTTTGACTCAAAATATCTCAAACTTACTGTCATCGGTGAAAAGAATATTATTTAAGGCTTATTTATATATTTTTTTGCGAAATTCAACCGTTTGATTTGGTTGTTCTTTGATATAAAGGACTTCTCACTTGATACTCAACCCTGTAGGTAATTTTGTTGCACAGATCCTCTAATCGTACTTGCGGTTGCAGGGTATCCAGAAGTTTTCATAACATTTTCAGCAATTTTGAAAGCACTAGATGTTGGGTTTGCTCTTGCTTCTTTTACTATTGCTATTACTTCAGTTTTTGTAAGACGCTTGGGTGGTTTTGTTTTTGTCATACTTGTCTATAATTGTTTGTATTGTACAGTTCTAACGATTTTAGCTACTTTATCTTTTCTATGTAAGTCTCCTATGATTTGCCGAGTCTAAATTGATATTTGTCCTCCCACTGTAAATTGTTCCCTACTTAAATTGTGAAACCTGCAATTATTTTGAATGGCACCTTCTACCAAAGAAAAGAATAAAAAATTGTTACTACCTATTTAAGTTTTTTATCGACCTTTTCCTTATTTTATTATTGATTTGTTTAGATAATTCTAAATCGAGCTTATTAAGGTCATGTATTCTATGCAAATAAAAGATTATTTCATAATTTATTTTTCCGACGTTTCGTTGGAGATTACTACCTTTGGAATGATAGGCGTTTTGTTTGATTTAGGATGATGCCACTGTTTACTTTATTTTGTCGAGTCAAAATTGGTATATTTTAACAATAAATCAATTAAGTTTGAATATGCTTTTGCTTTTGTTTTTTTCAACTTTACTTAAATAACTACATAAAATTACAATGTAATACAATTTAGCATAGCTTTTACTAATATGTGGTGTGGACTTTACTTTGGCGCTCACAGTATACCCTCATTCACCACTTTTGGTGAATGAATTTAAATCATTGATAAATTTATAAATTGCTTACGAATATTTGTGCTACTGTTTTATTTTCATAGTCATAACGATAAAAATACAATTTTGCACCAATATTAACAACAAAATTATTTAATTAGGTCACCAACAAAAGAAAATGATTAACTTACTGATATTTGCAATGCCAGTCCATTGGGCAGCGGTCATGGCTTCATTGGCATACAACATCCATGATAAGAATTGTGTCCAATAAAATGCTATAGGCAATGTACTGTGGAAATAAGAGATAAAGTTTTATATGAAACTGCAAATTCACACAATAAATAACAAGTACGGCAGGGATAATTAAGTGTTTTACACAAAGATCATGATATTCAATATATATAAACCCAGCAGTTTTATAATAAATGGTCATTTGGATCAATCTATTTTAGAGAAGCGAAGAGAAGTCAATTGGTTACTATATACATACCAAGTAATCTATCGTTAATTGTCTTTAAGGAAGCCAGAATGTAGTCACTTTAAACTTCTACTTTCAAAAATAGTTATTTTACTTACCAAAAATAATATATTGCACAATCAATTGTCACAAAGAGTTTTTAAATATTTTTTCAGTGCATAGAGAAGTCAACCGATTACTTAAAACATGACAAGTAATCTAGCCTCAAACCTATGGCCAATTTAGTGTTTCTAAGTAATCTACACACAGAGAAAAAACACTGTTGGACATGGTAACGACAACTAAACTGTGTTTTTGGTAAAAATAAATTGTTATGGTACACATATCATTATTATTTAAATTTGATTTTAACAGTAGTTTAGTTACTATAAACATTTTTAAGTTTATCGCAAATATAAAATTAAATATAGTTCACTGAAACATAATTATTTTTAAAAAATGTTTACCACAACTATTGAATGATAACTATGCAAACATATTATATTTTTTACAACTATTTAAACTTACAAATAACTATTAAATGATAATTTTCTTTTTGCATCAGTTCAGTAGATTATTACTAATTTAACCTATTGTGATGATATCATGGCATGATTACTTTAGATGATTAGTTTAAATTATAATATGGTTACCTTGGGTCATAATATGATCATGTATGGCAATCTTATAATTATATTCGTCATAATATATTTTGACTACAATCATAAATCATATCATAATATGTTGCTCTTAGATTATGTTCACCACAACCATGTTTTTTCTCTACGTGTAGAGTGTAGCTACTTTAAACTTCAGTTTGAACTGCTCTTAAGTATCATTAGCTTGGGATAGTCACTCAAAATTGCTGGGTAATTATAAACACACAAATATATTTACACACACAAAATTGCATTAAAAAAGACCTAGCTGAATTTTTGGGGTTTATACAACATTACCACACAATACAATACCACACATACGAGTATGTACTGCCGCTTTTATTTACCTGATTTGAATAAAGATACCTGATGTTATCATGAATATATAATCGACCGGCACCAAGTACGCCATGGCCAGTGGTACCGAATTGAAGGCTGTCGAAAAGAAGAAACCACATGCCGTAGCCGCATTCATCACCAGTACAACCGCAATGGCCGTTACAGAAAATGCATAAAATGTTGGTCTCAAACCAGCGATAAAATAACAAATGACAACAAATAGGAAAGGTTCTATAATCATGCCCGGCAGCTAGAAAATAAACGTGACAAAGGAAGAAAACAACAAAACATAAAAAGAAAAATACACCAGCATGCAACAATCAAGAGTCATGTACCACCAGACACAGAAACACAGATAGAGGGATGCATGCAGAAATGAATTTTAATTAAACTGTATCAAGTCATTTAATTAGATTTCTCTGCTTACCATGGCCAACACCGTGCCGATATAGTACTGGGCCGTTGAGTACATGCCAGAACGTGTCTCACGCATGAACAGCGGAAATCCTTGGGGAAAGACATTTAACACCGAATACATGGGATGATATGTGTTTTCGGAAATCATAACAAAGAGCGTGCCTTGGACAGCTTGAACACCCATTTGATCAAGAACAGTGGTGCCGGCAAAACAAGCACCTATTATAATGGCCATGGCCATTTTCTGAAAGAATCTCAGCCATTGTAACTTGGGATCACGCAGCAGCGTTAAAGTAAATCTATACCAGATGACATGGAACTTCAAGTACCAAGCAGCCGGACGAAATGAGTTCACTTCTTTGTCGAAAGGATAATCACCACTTTCGGCCATATGTATTTCCAAATTCACCAACATGTCGCGTTGCTTGGCTGCTGAACTAACCGCAAATAAATCACACAAATACTGGGCCGATCTTTGGGAAGCCTTTTCATAGCCGGGATCAGAGGCCAATACACCAATTAAATAATCTGCCGGATTGTAAGCCTCCGGGCATCTGTAACCATTTTGAGCAAAAAAATCCAAAGCATTTTGTGGTGAACCGGTAAATGCCACTCGGCCCTCAGACAGAAATAAAACATTGTTAAACATATCAAACAGTTGTGAGGAGGGCTGGTGTATGGTGCATAATATTGTAGTGCCTTTTTTGGCTAAATCGTATAGAGTCTGCACCAACTGCTGAGCACTGTAAGAATCCAAACCCGTAGTGGGTTCATCACAAAACAATATTACCGGATTGTTAAGCAACTCCACAGCAAAAGCCAAACGTTTGCGTTCACCACCCGACAAAACCTTTTCATCATCTCCCGAACCAATGCGTGTGTTAGAGGCTCCCAAAAGGCCGGTACGTTCCAGCAAGTCCTGTATTATAAGCTTTCTTTCCTGCTTGCTTACTCTGCGATCTAAACGTAAAAGAGCCTGCAATTTAACTTAAATTATGAGACATATTTGTACAACTAAAAACAATTTCACTCACCATAAAATGCATGTGTTCTGATACAGTTAAAGCCCCATTGAATAGATCATCTTGATAGACAAAACCACTTATACGGTGCATAAATGGTCCAATACGCCTACCATTGATAAGAATATCACCCTGAACCACGGTTCCCACTAAAATCGTCAGAAAATTTGTGTAATATTTTTAGTTTTATTTTTTCCTTAATCTTATCATTAATTTCATCACTTTGCCATGATTGTCAAAACATTAAAATTAAAATTCACTTTTATTACCTGGTTGACGATATGCAAGCACAGACATTAAAGTTGTTTTTCCTGAGCCACTGTTAAATTAAACAAATATATTTATCACTTAAATTTTAATAAACAAACATTTTTTTAAAGAAATTGTTGAACTTTGGCAAGAAAGAGCATTTAAAAGAATTGCATTGATAATAAATGAAGTCACAGCCCGATAAAATGAAAACTTTTTGTGGTGCCTTAGATTTCTTAGTCAGTTTGTATGCGTCTAGTATTAGGCTTCAATGCCTATAATTCACTTTTTTTTTGTATCAGCTCTAGTTTTCGAGATATTAATTTTTTAAGAAATCTACGTAGTTACGCGTTTTATAATACCGTCACTAATAAACGGTTTATTCTATTCAGTAAAAATAAAAAAACTAAAATTCGGCTGCAATATTATCTTTATGCAGCATTAACATTATTTTGATTCCATGGAGTATTTTTGGAGATATCGCTCAACTTTGGATGGAAAATTTTGTTTATACATTTTTTATTTTTAAAAAATTCATAAAAAAAATGAGAAGACGAGAAATTTTCTATTATTTTCCATGGTGCAAGTATACAAGGTGAGAGCAAATCGACAACAAATACAACACAAAACAGAAAAAACTAGCATTTTGTTTGTGTAAAATAATGTACTACTGTCAAAAATACTTGAAAAAGTATTACTTTTGGCATAAGTAAATTGTAAACAAAGACAGTCAGCTGGGCTACTGCACTCACCTTGTATAGTTGCACCATGTTATTTTCCTTAAGCCATATAGGAAAATATGTTACGCATAGCAAACTATATCTTGTCAAAATGCATTCACAACTGTGGGTTTTATTCCAAATAAAGTAACTCTATATGTGACCCGGTCTATGAAAAGGTGGCTTATGACTCAACAAAGAAATTGCGAGACACAGCTGTTAAAGATAAACAATGCATTTCTTCAGTTTCTTAGTAGTTTTTCTTTTGCATTATGAACAGTCATGCCCAAAAGGCAACCAAAAAAAGGAAAAGAGCATAAATGAGATAAGTATGTGTGTGTATATAAAGAGCGATGTTTTTTTTTAATGCAAATCATTCTAAGTTTGCCCCAGATCGGTTTTTCTTGATTCTGGATTTTCAATAAAATTCTGTTTTTCTTTCATTTGTGCTCTTATTTCTCTACATTTTTAGTACACTTCCAAGCAAGATAGGACTTTCTAGTTTTCACCACGTGAAAGAGCGTCTCAAAAACTATCGAAACAAAAAAAAAGTGGAAAAATTTTTTTTCAATTATAAGCCACCTTTTCATAGGCCGGGTCACATATGTTAAAGATAATCGGTATAATGATCACAATTTTCAGACCCAAGAATTATTTATTTGTAATATCTCAAGAATTTCTAGATAAAGATTGATTTTTTAGCAACTTTCTTTTTGGCAAGACTTTTGTGTTACATGTCACTGTTAAACATGTTCACCCCTATCGTGAATAAAAATTCCACTTTTTCCTTAGTTACATTGTTGCATGTTACACATAGACACTTTTATCTGAATAAACGTACTACTTATGTACATATAGTTATTGTATATTATTACGTTACACATACATACACTGCCTGCCACTTGAATAAGGAATCACATTTTTTTTACTTTAATTAAGTATATCTCCTAAACTAAAGTTCAGAAAAAGAATAATTTTTGTTGTTTTTGTAAGTGGTTGTAGTCATTTTGTGGTACCATAGTAATAAATTCTTCCGACAAATTATTTAAAATTGTATTTTCCTGTGAAAAAAGTTTAATATTGGTGTTACCGACGGGTATAACTATTACATGCATGACTTGGATAAGGAAGTATTATTTTTGAGACGCAGACATAACCGAGAGAGCGGAATAATGGTATGGAGTGCCATAGAATTGGTTTTGTAACCCACAAAATTACTGCAACCACTCACAAAAACATTCTGGAGGAAGCATTTCTAAAATACATAGTTCAATTTCGCTAAATTAGTTAGAATCATTATACCAGTCGATGTCAAATCGTATTTTTTAAGTTATTTAATTGAATGCGAAAAGACTTTTATTTTTATAACCTAAAGTTTAAAAATAAATTCAAGTGACACACGAAAAAGTACCACAGAAATACATGTCATTAAATAAATGCATAATTTTTAAATGTATAACAAAATATGTATATTTTTTTTATTTTTTTCAGAAAACTAAAGCCAACACCTTGAAATTTGGTTGGGCAAAAAATTATTTTTTTCTGAACTTTATGTGTTTCCTTATTCAAGTAACACACAGTGTATCTTTTATCTCTAAAGTCATAAATTTACTTTATAGTTATTATGCATTTAAATAAAAGTCGTTAGAAAACTAAAAGTAAATAAAAACAAAACAACATACATACCTGCTTTATCTAATCTGACATCTTGATGCTTGCACATTAAGATGTGTGAAATTTGTACTTGATCTTTTAAAGATACTAGAAATAAATAAGTAAAAAAAACTCATAACACTGCAATAATGATAAAGTGGAATTTTGAGGAAGCAAATATGCATAATTGAAAGAACAATTTATCCCGCATTTCTTTCATTATTACAATCTATATTTTACCATATAGGATTAGTTAGAATTAAATAAAATATTACAGTATGACTTTTAAAGTTTAAAGAGGTTAAAATGTTTATGCATTAATTATGCATATCGTATTTTTGAAGACCTTGAAAATTTATTCACTAACTAAAAGTTCTTGGAATTTTGTGAAATATTTTGGCAGTGGTGCAACCACCCTAGCGGGACAATATTTATATTTCAAAGATAAAGAGTTAAAATTTTTAATTACATCCGGCTTATGACTTTGCTTTTAAAAAAATGAGCGGTGTAGATGAATGTCACGATACTTTTTTTGCAGAAAAATAAAATTTGGAAGCATGTTCTTTTGAAATATGTTTTTTAAATTTATCGTATTATTTAAATATTCAAATTGTAGTGAAAAGCAGAATAGTATTGTTATAACACGGGCACACATTTTGTACTAACGCCTCCGCCATCTAACGTTTTTTTTTCAACTACTTCTTATTTCGTGAATGCTAACACTTAGCTCATGTCTGATTTGACAGATAATTAGTTTTATCCTTTTATCCTTCCGCTGGACGAATATGTTTGTGTATACGCTTGAACAACGCTGGGAAATATTGCGACATTACTTTGAAAATCATGGTAATGTTGCAGAATGTGTGCGAAAATTGCGTACGGATTTTGGAAAAAGAGAAGCACCGTCAGCTTCGTATGTTCGTTACCTTGTGAAAAAAGTGAAAGAAACTGGCATCCTCATCGATAAACCAAAGCGTGAAAAGCCAAAAACAGTGCGTACACCGAGAATATTGCTGCTGTGACAGAAAGTGTCCGTGAAGTGCCATCAACATCAATTCATCGTCGTTCACAAAAATTGAAAATTTCGGAGACATCCTTGAGACAAATTTTGCATAAAAACCTTGGTATGACGCCATACAAAGTCCAATTGATTAAGGAGTTGAAGCCAACTGACCATCCAATGCGTTTTCGCTTCGCTAAGTGGGCCTGCGATCGACTTACAGAAGATGCCGATTTTGCCAAAAAAAAAAATCATCTTTTCAGATGAAGCTCATTTTGATATTGGCGGGTATGTAAACAAGCAAAATTGTCGCACTTGGGGCACATAAAACCCGCACGCATACATTGAAGAGCCGATGCACCCAAAACGAGTCACTGTTTGGTGCGGATTTTGTCCAGAGGCATAGTTGGGCCATTTTTCTTCGAAAATGAGCAAGGAGTGGCCGTTACAGTCAATTCCGATCGTTATCGGGCCATGTTGTACGAATATTTGTTCATAAAAATTGAAGAGGAGGATATTGGCCACATTTGGTTTCAACAGGACGGCGCTACGTGCCACACAGCCGAAGCTACAATCGATGTTTTGCGCCCTGTTTTTGAAGATCTCATTATCAGCCACAGAGCTGATGTCGCTTGGCCACCTCGGAGCTGCGATTTGACACTCTTGGACAGTGTTGCGCTGACAGAGTGTTACGCCAGAGACAATTTACGCTTTAAAGGACAATACTCGTGACGCCATTGGTGAAATACAGCTGCACACAATCGAAAATGTGCTTAAAAATTGGACCGATCGTGTAGGCTACTGCATGGCCAGCCGAGGCAGCCATTTGAAGGAAATTATTTTCCATTATTAACCGGAAGGATTGTACTTTCAAATAAAAAAAGAAATTTGAGAAAATATTACTGAATATTTTTCATTTTCAAAAAAAAAGTTATTTGGGGGACCCTTTATAAAGGTGGATTCTCTCATACGTTCCGAACAAAATATTAGTTCGGACAAAGTTTTCGGACAAAAGCGTCAAACTTCATTTAAAAAAACTTGGTCCGAACAAATAGTTTGTTCGGAACGAATAGCCAGGTTATGAATTTTCTTATTAGTTATTTAGTATGCATATCAAATGTAAGTTTCCACTCTTAAACTGTTAACCATATCATTGTTAATGTTCAATTCCTGTCTGACATCCTAAAATGTAAATGGATAACATTTCGCTCTTCCGTTATAAGAGTTCTAAGTGTTTTTGCATGTAGCAACATGGTAATTATGTATGTATGTAGGTATAATACAACACATAAATAATATTGAATTTTTGTTGGTATGAAATGTTTGTATAAGTGTTTGCATATTTATGTTTGTGTGTGTGTGTGTATGTGTATGTGTGTGAAAAGCAAAAACAATGTTGTGTTGTTTGGTATAGAAAACGAAATTTCGCTTCAATAGTTTTAAAACATTTTCACTTCATTGAAAAATGTTTTTCCCATCAAACTGACTAGATGTTGTGCATACGTCTTACCAATACGTGAAACCACTTCACTCTTGTTAATAATACAGACACCTACACTAACGATTATTGGGTTAAGGAAAATTTTTCTTTACATTTTTTCAAACTTGTTTAACATTCTGTATAATAACGCTTAAGTAATAGAGATGTGGTACAAAATTGTGTGAATAATCGCAATAGTACCAAACTTATTGAAAATACGTTGTCACCACATACGTTGCAACATATCACTGATACATGAATTTTTTGCAGCAAAGCATTGCTGTCACATTATTACTGGCCTGTTTGTAGAGTTGTTTCAGAAACCAATGAAATAAGTATATGTACTATGGCTATGTCAAAATGTTAGCTATCTTTTTCTTTGGTATTATGACATAGATAGATCTAACTATGAAAACATTTGGAATAACTATTCTGTGATGGATCAAGATCACATTTCGATAAGCCGAATCTGAGGCTGCCCCTTAGGTAACTGTATTACGGCAGCCAAATTTATCTATATAAAAGTAGTCGTGGAACAACTTCAGTGCCACAGAATATCGAGCAGCTATATCTTCATATTTACAGATATCAAATAATGATATCATTTGATAAATATGTGGATACACATGCTCGATATTCCAGACTCTGAAGTTCCTAGAGAGGGTTTTTTAAAAGTAGTCGGGAGATGGTAAACAAATTTACTAACAAATTTACAAATTTATTTAGATTATACAAATCTTCCATATATCATGCCCATTATTTTTGAAAACGCAGGAAGACTTGAGAATGTTTGGTGTGATACTGTCGCACAGTGGGGGAATTTAAAAAAAGGCAAATAAATTTGTAATTTCTAAACGGTAAATGCGATTGCAATAAAATTTCATATGCCTAGAAAGAAAGTATTTTCGAGTTTAATTTTAACCTCACAAGCCCACCAGGAAAGGTGCCAGAGTACCTAAAGTCGGGCAACTAGGGTATGTGAGAAAAAAAATACAATTCCAGTTATTCGTTTTTGATCTGATTGCAAAGATTATAATATATATAAAATCTGCTAGTACTAAAAGAAGCTTCGTAGCTACATATATATTATCTCTTATAGTCTACGAGATATTCGCATATGAAAATTAAATGTTAACCTTTCACAGCCAACCTAGTCTAGTTTTCTGATACTAGCAGGAACAAATATTACCCGATTTTTGTATAAATTAATAACAGTTTTGCATGATACGGTATTAAATGATCTACGAACGAATATGCGTGAAATAGCCAATATAATGGCCATCTCAAATGAACGAGTCCCTTTAATTTTGCATAAAGAATTAGAGATGAAACAGCTTTCTGTAAGATGGGTGCCGCATTTGTTAACAGTCGAAATAAAACGCATAATAATGAAAATATCTCAAGCTTTGTCTGGATCGTTCTAAGAAAAATAAAATGGATTTTAAGCGTCGTTTCATAACTGTTGATGAGACATGAATCCACCACTATACTCCAGAGACAAAAGAATAATCCAAGCAAGGGACTGAAGCTGGAGGAAGTGCCCCAAAGAAAGAAAACACAACTCAATCAGCTGGTATGGTTATGGAAATGGTTTTTTGGGACTTCAAATGTATTTTATTGATTGACTATCTGCATAAGGGTAAAACAATAAATTCAGAGTACTATTGCAACATTTTGGATCAATTAAATGTAAAAATTCGTGAAAAACGTCCTGGCTTACAACACAAAGAGTGTTTTCATAATGGCTAAAATCAACGAATTAAAGTACAAGTTGCTCGAACACCCACCTTATTCTTCTGATTTGGCTCCCAGTGACTTTTACCTGTTCCCAGATCTAAAAAATTTCCTAGCTGGCAAGCGTTCTACCTCAAATGAAGATGCAATTACAGTTGTAAACCACTATTTTGAAGGCCTTGAGGAAAACTATTCTTATCAAGTTTGTGTATTGAAGTTTCAGGAGATTATATTGAAATATCAAAATGTTTTTGAAAAACTAACTATTCTCTTTCTGTGCTAGGCTAAGAAGTTTCCGAACCGCCCTCGTATAGATATAAGTATTTATATTTTTTTAGAAAGCTGATTTTAAAGGAAATATGTTGTATGAAAAAAAAATAATAAGAAAGTTACTACCGAGGGTCCCACAGTCATTCAAAATATGTCTGTTTTATGTAAAATTTAACTTTAGAGCAAATGTTCTCAAACCGCATAGTTGATCTCCAAAAATAAAAATAGATCTTATATTGCCTAATACGTTCTTAATTATTCTGTAAAGAATTTCGAAGGGAAGGGGTTCCCTTCTATAGACAATATGACCAACTATTTTAAAAAATCCATTATTGAGATTTTTCAAAAGAATTTTTGGAAGCAACTCCACACTGGACTTTCTACAGGATCCATCTGCTGGCAACATAAACAAAATTTATAAATACGTAAAACTAACCGCAAATATTGTAAATATAGAATTAACCTGTATATAACCCAGATCTGATGGCCATTGTAGCTGGTGCTCTCTATTAAAATTAATCTTAGAATTTATTCTGTTAGATTAAATAAACCAATAAATGAATAAATTAATAATACTATCATTAGCATTATCGTTGAATAATGCTTTACTTTTTATGTCATCAAATAAGCTACATCAAAAACCCACCCGAATCCGCTTGCTAGAATTCTAGCTTAGAGCCAGAAGCAGTCGAGACTTCGTAGAGCTTATCAGCCAATAAGAAATTAATGCTCTGTTAGAGAGTAATTAAATTTAATTTTAGTTTTAAGCTTTGAATACTTATTGTTAGGCCTAAGGAAATAAGGCAGATTCAATAATTAATAAAAAAAAAAGTATAAAAAAATAAGCATCTTTGCTTTTGTCTGAATTACCATTTTACTTAATGGTATTCTCGGCACAACTTAGTTTTTAATCCAAATAAAAAACAAGGACTCCATTTCGATCATCAAAGCACTTCTTGTACGGTCATCGTTTTAGCATCTAATGATGTTGCAAATTTTGCAAAAATTTAAAAAAAAAATAAAAATCTGATGACGCACAGTGAAAATTAGTACTAATTAAGCAGTGAGGCAATTTCGAAAAAAAAAACGCAAAACGAAATGGCGTAAAGCGAGGTATTGGTGTATCGTACTCTACATCTGGACAATATACTTCGGTTAAAAACAATTGTAAAACCTGGTTAATGCAGTGAAAATTTCATATGGGACATATTTCGGCCGTCAAACTGTTAGTAGTCTTAGGATCTTAAGGATATATTTCTTCTTGAAAACATCTAGGCAAATATAATTTATCTGTGAAGTAGCTATATATGGAAAATTTCGGTTCTTCGACAAGCCCTTACTCTTTTCAATGACAGTGTATTATGTATGCAAGTGTGTAAGTAATACTAACTAGTGAATAACTATTACTTATTTTGTTATTTATATATATTTATGTCTTTCTTTTTTATTCTTCTACTTTATGCAGCATAATCCATGATGAACTTACAACTAATATCAAGAAATATAAACAGAAACAACAAGAGACATATCTATTACACTCCAAACAAGTACGAATACATTTATCACACATATACTCAAACTAAAACTCAAGCTCATACTTCATAAAGATAATATGTAATGATTTTCTATGTATGTACTTTATACTCGTAAAATATTGGAAGTTACTTAACTTAAATAAAATCTCTGTGTGATGTGTTTTCGTTTGTGAGTTTATTGCAGAAAATACAATACTGTGAAAATCAATAATAGTAGCTAGTAGACCTGCCCTTATTGACGTAGATTGGCCTTATTTTTAGAATAACTAACTGATGCAGTTTAAAGAATGTAAGTTAAGGTAAATATTTACTCAAAACAGCGTAGCCACTTGTTTTAGCACAAATTTGTTTGACGTTGTTTACTCTTACAATAGTTTTGCAAGATCAAACAGCATCAAATGAAATATGACTAAATATTTGTTGTGATTTGGCCTAAATAAGCAAATTTTTCTTTAACAAATAAACGAGTTTAAAAATATTTTATTTATTGGTTACGTCTTTTTCGGCAAATATTTGTCAAGTGTGACCGTACCTTTAGGATTTTCTTATAAACTCAGAATGTTTTAATCGATATTAGTAATTTATATCCTGTCAGTTATTTGCAAAATTTTACTATTACAATTTCTAAACGATTTCTGGCACGGCTTTCCATTATCCGCTTTGCTTTAAATTTTACAGCAAAATACAAAATTTGACCCCTTCAAAACATAATAAATTTTTAAGTGCCAGTCTAATGAATTCACTTACCTACACCTCCTATGGAAACTGTACTGAAACTGGGAATAGACTCACACAAAAATGCATCATGATAAATAGAGAAAGCAGAAATTTATTTCTGAATCCATAGAAAATACAAAAGAAATATTTATTGAAGTAACAACAACGGAGGTAAGTACCTACATATATTAAGGTAAGAAACATATTTTAAAAGTCTTAATGATGTCTGCAAGCCAAAATGCTTGTAAATCTTTTACTTATTCCATTTGAAACAGTTCTGATGTTTGATGTAAAATATTTTTTATAATGTTCTTTTAGAATAATTCATGGGTTTCTAATACAGAGAAAGCTACGAGGGTGTTTCGGAAACTTCTTAGCCTAGAACAGAAAGCGCCGTATAAACAGAAAAAAGTTAAAGTTTTGGAAACAGGTATTCAACAAAGACGTATCCGCGATTTTTTACAATGGAAAAATTAGAAATTCTTGGTGTCATTAAAAAATTCATAATGATATGGTGAATGTGTTAGTTGAAAGTGCTCCTTCATATTAAAGAGTAAAAAAATTGGGTTGCTAAATTTAAACGTGGTCGTCTAAAAACAACACCAAAAATTTTAGCCAAAGTACATGATATGGTAGTAAATGATCGACGAATAAAAGTGCGTGAAATATGTATAATAGGCATCTCAAATGATTGAGTCCATTTAATTTTGCATGAAGAACTACAGATGAAAAAGCATTCTGCAAGATGGGTGCCGACACTAGCATTTGGATATTCCTCAATTTCAATTGAAATATTCTCAATTATAATAAAAATTCTCAATTTAATTAGTAATATCATCATTAGTTTTACAGTTTTACTGAAAATCTACAATTTAATTTGAATTCTTTAGAATTTCACATCTTACAACTTCATAATGAATTGATTTGAATTTCGAAATTTCAAAAGAAATTTCCTCAATTTGTTATAAAAATTCTCCATTTCATTTGAAATTTCACATTGGGCAACACAATTCCAATTACATAATTATTATTGAAAAAAAACTCTCAAATACATTTGTAATATCGTCAATTTTACATTGAAATTTTCTAAATTTTACTACAAATTCCTAATTTAATTTGGATTTAGTAAAATTTCACATTAAAATTCGCAATTTTAATTCAAATTTTCAAAATTTTAAATAAAATTTCTCAATTTCTTCTGGAATTTTCTCCATTTTACATTAAAATTCCAAAATTCCTTAATAATGTTCTCAATTTGTGCTTCATATTCTCAATTTTATTTGAAAATTAATTTAATTTGATTTAAATTAAAAATTGTAATATCATGTGTAATGTTCTCAATTTTAATAACATTCCCAATTTGAATAAGAATTTTCGCAATTTTAAATAAAAATTCTCAATTTACTTTCGATTTTTCTTAATTTTACATTAAAATTCTAAATTTTTACTGCAAATTTCTCAATTTAAAGCAAAACTTCAAAATTTTATTTAGATAAAACTGGTATAGCAAATTGTTTTTAATTACATCATTTCTAACTGTAGCGAATTTAAACTTTGAATTAAGTTTTATCAACATTTATGTAGCACTCTTTGCAATTCAACATGTTCTTACTTCCTTCATTTTATAATTCAAAAAAAAATATTTTTTTATTTCACTTTTTCACACACCTTGAACCCATCAGAGCCATTAAATTTCCCGGCTGCACAGCACCATTTGAATTATTTATAATACGTTTCATATTATACAAACTCGGTGATGTGCCATGCTCACCGGCTGTATATACACACAGATCACGCCACACCAATGTTGCACCCTGTTCGCTAGGTGACCATTTGCTGTAACTGCGCAGCGGTAAATTACGTTCGGTACTGCTGCTGCTAGGTTTTCTTATTTCAGCTACATCATCCTCCTCGCCATTTAATACATTCATTTCGACACGTTCTTCGCTACTACTGTTCGTAGCGGCCGGAAACAGAGGATCCTCCATTTGTATAAAATGTTCTTCTTTTTCAGACATTTTGTTTGCAAACTATTTGTAACTTCTTAATAATTTTTTATGTTTTCTTTTTATTAATTTTAAATATTTTAATTTTTATTTAATATCAACCGTCAGACAATGTTAATCGCATGAAAGTTAAAGAGCAACTGTCTGCTTGTTATCTAGCCTTAGAAAAACGCTGCATTTGTAACACCAACACATTTAAATGGCAGATTATGTTGATTGTCTTTGCTTGAGATTGCACTACAGAAAGAAACATTATTTATATTTTGTGTTTGAAATTGAGTCAGCAACAGATACGAGTAGATATATGTATGTGTTTGTAGATTTTAGATAAAATAATGTCAACGTACGACTTGCTTTTGATTCTAATTAGCTTGTCATTTCCAGCAATTAATGTTTTCTGGAGAATTTACATACTCATGCATATGTACAGGTATATGAAAATAATATGAGAGCCGTATAGTAAAAAAAAAGGTGACCGAAGGTAAATTTGTATATCACTTGTTATAATTATTTCTATATTACTGAAACTGGCCCTACAGCTATAACCCGCCTTGGTCTTCGAACAATTTTTCTCAAGTTCTAACTTGAATTTATCGCAACCTTTTCAGTGTTAGGATGTTGTGTGTATACAAATACTATAATACACAATCGATCAATCAAGTTATCGGATCAAAAGGTTTCTTGCAACCTACGAATACGAATCATATGAATATCTTATCTCATCACTGATATTTTTTACTTAAGATATTCTTTAGTTTTTCAAACACTATTCTTTCGGACTTCTCGAGGCAATCAATATCAGCTTTTGTAATCCCCCCCATACGTGAATAAAATTCCACATGAAATTTGTTCCCTTTTATTTTTTTACCATTGAATTTTAATTGGAAAGTGTGAAAAGGGAACAAATTTCATGGGGAATTTTTATTCACGATAGGGGTGAATATAATACACTATAGGTGTATTTTTCACTTAGAAATTTGTTATTTTTTAAATATACTCCTGAAGAAGATTTCCAAAGGAAATCGAAATATCGAGTTTATTATAAATAAAAAAAAAAATCTTTTTTTAAAAAAAAAACAGTTACTTCAAACTTACAAATTATTTAATACAAATCAAAAAGGTCGAAGAAAATAGAATAAAATTTCTTAAAAAAATTACTTAAACGGGAATAAGTGCCTTTGGCATAATATAGTTTGACTGTTAAAAATTTAGCATTGTACGAAAGAACACTTCATTGCTGTTCTATTGTTGAAAAATATATCAAAAATATTAAAAGTATGGGATTTCTTTTAATGAGTTCATTTGAAATCAACGGTCTATGTCAAGCAAAAGGAAAGAATTAAATGCTGCATCAATGAAATTTGGTCATGTTTATGCAAAATAGTAATTGGCAATCGTCAAAAGATTACCAGAGTGACAGCAACTCCCTGGAATTTACTATTCCATACATGAGGCACTATTGTGTATAGTATGTACTTTATTATTCAATAGAATAACAATCAAAAGAAAAAAACTATTTTTTTTCAAATCAATGGAAATCTTGTTTATGATAACCAGGAAATTTGTTACTTCGTTTTCAGATATAAGTCAATGTTATATTGACCATCTTTTTGATATACAGCTAAAGTTTTATGGGATAATTTCTACATCTCTATATATTAATTACTTTTAAGTCCTGTGTGGTGGATAGTTGCGCTACACAGGGATAGAACTCAAATTTCTTTTGTAATATTCCAAACCAGTACTCTATAGAGTATTTTTTTTTAGTTGTTGTGACAAGACGAAAGTCTTTTAAATTTTTCCATTTAAGAACCTGCATATCGGCCAGGTTCAAAGAATTATCATACTTTAACAGATTAATATGTGAGAGTGGCATGGAGATTATTTCCTAAAATAGACTTGCTTGCTTTATTTATCCCTAAAATTATGTGTAATGTCATGAAACCACAGTGAAATCAACTCGTTTCCTAGGTTTATAGATTTGTTTCTTTTTTTATACAAAAAGAAGATTATTCTCCAATTCACCAATACGAAACAAACCTAACACACTAACAAATATAAATAGGTAATACTAATACCCACTCTCGATAGATCCGATTAGTGGTGGAGAAGAGAACTGCCTAATATCAAAGATTGCCTTAACTATCATTTTTATCATAATAAATTTTGCAGATTATAATAAATTATCATAATAAAACAATTAAGAAAGTATAGTCGGCCAAGCCCTACCATATAATACTGTTCAAACATGAATATGAAATTTTAAATTAAAGATAAGGAAATTTCTAAATGTGTTTATCACATAGTGTGATAACACAAAATACGCTTATCAGCGGCTGGTACGCATGTGCGCGATCAGTAGATGGATTGGTTATAGTTAGTTTTAAGATTTTCAAAAGTAGTTCTTAAGGTTTAATTTTTAAAATAAAGAGTCAGTATAATACAAATGTTCAATGAGTTTAGTTATTTATTTCGTAAATTACCCTACACCCAGTATATGTGTAAAAATAGTTTTATTATGGACCGATCATCCGAAAACTTCATGGCATGACTTCTGTGCAAAGAAATAATTTTTGTGTTAAATTTTATCTGTATGTAAGTACTTTTCAAAGGATCTTGTATGAAAGTTCTGACTAATTATGGACCGACCGTTACAAAATTAGGCGTCATAATAACTGCATATGTGAAATTTATTAATGTTGAATTTTATTTGGATACCAGAATTGACGTGAACGTGAAGTGGGACTTATATGAGAGCTATGAGTAATTATGGAGCGATCATTACAAAATTGGGCCAAATAATTTTTGTATAGTACTCATATGTAACATATTTGTGTTGAATATTATTTGAACACCAACATTTTTAAGAGAGTCATGTCCTCTAAAGTGATTTTCGGCAATGGGCCTAATATGAAAGCTATGGTCAGTTGTGAGCTGATATGCACAAATTTTAGGCTTCATGAAAAATTTATTTTGAAAGAAATTTGTTTGAATATACGCATATTTCGGCAGGACATTTATAGGTGGTTTAGGTGAAGTAATGACCAATTCATCCAATTTCAATACCAACCGTCATTGGGCCGAAAATACGGAAATATCTTCAAAATTGCGAACTGTACTCTGCGCACAAGATTTACATGAACAGCCAGCCAGACGGACAGACGGACATCGTTTAATTGACTCAGGATTCTAAGTTGATCTGTATACCTTAAGCTGGGTGTTGCACCAACATCAGCACAAATCCAATATAACATCCCTACTATGGTGGTGTAGGGCATAAAAAAAAGAGATTTAATCCTCTGGCAAGTGTGCTAGGTCGATTAATGAGAAACCCATAAGATGTCAAAGTTTATACTTAAAATAACATGCATTTTTATAGTAAATTTTTTTAAGTTATTGTTAAAAGCTTTCATTGAAAGCCCATTTCTGAAAAATTATGTAAAGTCGTTGGCAATGACATTAAATTTGTTACATGTAAGATAAAAATTCAGAGTATTGAACGAAATATTAGTTATTAATGATCGAGAAACGATTTGATTTGCAAAACAAAATAAAACAAAGAATATACATAGATACATACATATATTCATATGTCTGTATTTCATATAATTATTCAAATGTTTCCTATTATTGTTTATTTGTTTTTTTTTATTAAGATTTTGGTAATTATTTACTGCCGTAGTCAGAAACAAAAGTAGGTTTTAAATCTTTTAGACAAAATTTTCATACAAAATTTTCTTAAAGTACATTTGAAGTCTTCTTTAATTTTTCTGAACAAGATTGTTAAGCTTTAGGTCTTTTTTATAAAAAAATTAAATTTTATTTTAATATTTTACTACTCTTTGAGTAGCTTCTTCAGGATAAAAATTTTTATAATTATATAAATTTCAAAAATTTTTGATATTTATTTGTCATAGGAAAAATAGGAAAAAATCTCTTTAATAATTACCAAAATTTATTGTATTGAAAATAGTAAGGTTCGGTTATATTTCGTATTTCGAGTGAAAGTGAATTTAATGTACCAAATGTCAAAGCTTCTATTACTGATATGTCAACAAGTAACATAAAAAGACTTTAATATTATTCCAATAATTGTCTCTTAAAATTACCTGCGATCATCAAATAATTTTTAATCAACCCTTCCAAACATAAAAATCGTAACGTATTTAATAACAAGCAAATGACCATCCGTTTTTCCCCCTAAAATATAAATCAAAGAGACAAACTAATTAAAACACTAAAGATATGATCAACCTGGTGATTATACTCTCGCATAGACAAGAAAGACTCTTAGAGAACACCTACCAGTACACGCAACTAAACCTTATCTAACAACTACACACCCACTAAATCCACAAACACATTGAAAGTGAATAAGAAAAATCGACTGACCACAATTGCAAATACACTTCAGTACATACAATTGCAATGACAACGGCAACGGCAACAGTGAACAAAAATGTACAGACAAAACCAATGACTGAAATAATTTTGGTTTTCAACTGAGTTCACTGAGAGAGTGAAAAAATCAAACAACTTCAAACAGAATGATGGCGATGGGAGTTAAAAACATATTAGCATATATTTCTAAAGACTTCGCGAAAATTTTAAGGATTTGCAAAACAAAAAAGAAACGTATCTAATTCAAATTTTTCATTTAAAAATCAATATTCTTAAGACCACAAAATAATATTACAACAATACACTTAACTAATCAAAGAAAAGTTTTTACACATTGTGTAAGCCCATGGAGCACTTTCAAAACAGCTTGTTTTGAAATGTAAAATTGTAAAACTGTAACTGCAAAACATGAACGAACGAGATGAATGGAACACAACAAAAACCACAAAAGTGCTTAAAGCGCGCAAATATCGAACAAAACAAAAATAAACGCATTTTGTGTAGAAGGTGAAGAAAAAATTAAAAAGAAGAAACAGCCATTCCATGGCCAACATAACACTTTGTAGGTATGTACGTGCACTCGTAGTCTAATATCTACTTATTTGCATGAAGCATGTTGGTAGTAAGGAATGTGAGTTGTTTTTGTTTCGGTTGTCATTGTTGTTGCAGTAACCGTATCATGTTTCAACCAATGCAATTTCCATTGCACTGAAATTAGTGACAACAAGACTTAAATACTGGTCTAGTACATTTTTTTTACACAGCTCTGCTCTGGGGTTTCTACACACAAATACATACATATGTATGTTTGTTACTTTTTGTGGCTCTCTTTTTTGCAATGAATGTTCTGAAGTGACAATCTTACTTCAATTTGTCGTTTCATCAATAATCGGACAACAGTACAAAGAGAAGGCTATAAATTTTGTATATAGCATATACATACATATTTGTAAAAGGGTTTTTCAATCAGAACTTTGTTGTCCAAAACAAAATAATACAAAGAATTTGCATGAAAATCGTTCAAATTTTTATTTTATTGGTAAGAGTAAAATTCACAATTATAAACAAGTAGGAAAGTATAGTCGGTCAAGCCCGACCATATAATACCCTACACCCAGTATATGTATAAAACAGTTTTTCAGAAATGGGCTTTATATGGGAGATATAACCTATTGTGGACCGATAATCCAAAAATGTAGTGTCATGATGTCTATGAATATAAACATTATGTATGTTAAAATTTATTTCGATATAAATACTTTTAAAAGATTTATGGAGCTTAAATTGAATAACGGAGAGGGTCTTATATGATAGTTTCGAATACTTATAGACCGACCATTATAAAATTAGGTGTCATTTTTTCTGTATATAAGAAAATTATTTGTGTAAAATTTTATTTGGATACCAACTTTTTTAACGAATTTATGATCGTTAAAGTGAATTTCGAAAGTGGGCCTTATATGGGAGCTACGACTAATTATGGACCGATCATAATAAAATTGTACCGCATTATTTTTATACATATGAAATATATTTGCGTTAAATATTATTTGGATACCAACATTTTTGAGAGAGTTATGCTCTTTTTAGTGATTTTCGGAAGTGGTCCTTGTATGAGAGCTACGAGTAATTATGGACCGTTCTGCACAAAATTTGTAGATGTGATTTGGCTTCATTTACCACTCACTTCTAATGAAATTTGTTTGGATACTTGCATAATTAAAACATTTATGATCGGTAAACCCCAATTTCGGGAGGACATTTGTATGAAATAATGGATCGATTTTCACCTGTTTCAGTCCCTTCCATCCTTGGGCCGAAAAATATCACGTACCAAATTTTATCGAAATATCTTCAAAATTGCAACCTGTACTCTGCGCACAAGCCAGCGCAGCCAGCTATCCAGACGGACGGACGGACATCGTTAAATCGACTCAGAAAGTGATTCTGAACCGTTATTTTTTATGATTTTATACTGAAAAAACTCATACTGCTAATTATTATTGACAATTAGTTTTTTTATTTCATAGTTTTTTTTTAATTATCTCATTGATATTTAAATAAAATGTTAAAAATTTCAAAGTTGGTCAGCAATAAGAAAACTTTTGTCAAAAACTTAAAAAAATTAAAATATTTACACAGCATTGGAATATGACAGAGGATCAGATGCATCCCTTAAACTTATTCTTCGTAGATTTCCAACTGCGTTTTGATGGCTTTGTTTATTTAATACAGCAACAATTGAAATTCAGGGCATTTTTAAAAAATTGTATTCACTTTTATTTAAAACTTCTTTTAATCTTTTTTTTTTTTGCTTTTGTTTCATTCTGCATAAAATTTGTAGATGTGATTTGGTTTTATATATAACTTTTTTATCGCGAGATTTGTTTTGATATTTCTAGAGGACATTTTGGCTAGCAGAAATAATGGGCCGATTTTAAAAAAAGTGCACATACTAAATTTAATCGAAATATCTTCAAAATTGTGATCTGTACAAATTTGCATGGGCAGCCAGACAGCCAAAGGGACGAACGAACATCGTTAAATCGACTAAGAAATTAATTCTTAATAATACCTTGAGGTGGGTGTTTGACTAATATTTCTGAGCGTTATAAACATCAGTACAAATCCAACATATCCTCCCCACTATGGTGCTGTAATGTATAATAATCCAGTATTAGTAAAATTATTCGATTGGGAATTTGGTTTTCAATAAATTCGTTGTATAAACTACAATCAGTCATATCCATATCATCAATAATAATCCAATATTTAATTGTTACCATCTACCGATAGCCTGTTCCATTTATCCTAACAGAATTGGATTTGTAATCGAATTTGTATGAATTGATTTGCTAAATAAATTCCAATTAAAAGGCCTCTAAATGCATTCAAGAATCAAGCCCATCGACAATTTTTTCATTAATTTGCTTCTTTGCAATGCATAACTAAAAAGGGTGTTCTATACAAAGTTATTGAATGTTAAGAAATCATTGAATCATGATATCCAGAGAAAACTTACTATACCGAAGCCAGATTTAGGATTTGCTAAAACTCTTAGAAAATATTTTATGATTCTTTGTAGATGAAAGTGTCGTAATATCTGTGGAAGTTAATGACGTTTTAAAGTCACTATCTTGCAATATTGTGAATAAAATTATTTGTGGGTATTTGAGCTGAATTGTTAAATATCTTACCTAGCTGGGTATGTCAGAGTTGTAAATAAATTCTAAGAAATTAAAGCATGCTAAAAGTTAATACGCTAGTACTGTCCAACCTAAAAATTGTGTTTTGTCTTTAAAAAAATCTATATAAAAAGGACATATAGCAGTTAATATTCTATTTAATAAATAGCTTTGAAAATACTTTCATTCCTTGAGCATCTTCTACTGCAGCATGCAAGTTGTAATCGAGTTGTATTTTGTTACTTCTTCCACTATGACTTCAGATATTTGCCGAAAAGTTAGACTTCATCACAGCACAGCTGTATAGAAATGTTGTTCAACAGCTAATGTAATCCATGACAGCCAGAACACAGATTTAATAAAAGCAAATTCATTTAAGCTTTTCCTTAATAATAATGAATGATTACCAGTTTCTGATTCAAAACCATTCAATCGCTTTTTTACGATAACAATGTTTTACATTATTCAATTTGTGTAGCTTTTAAAAGATCAATAATGCGGGTTAAGCAGTGTTCCATTAATTTTATATATCTGAGTAGTCCAGTAGTTTCATTTCGTGGTTAGTGTCTTTGCTAAGTAGATCTTATTGAGAAACACTATTATCGAGTTTTTAGAAAAACAAATTATTTTAATACTTTTTAAGAAATAAAATTCTTTGAGCTCGAGGTCAAGTGTATGTAAAATTCTTTATTGCTGATATTTCGCTACACTTCGTATAGCATTTTCAAAGCTTAATTTCTAAATAAAAACAAAAAACAAAAAATGTATGAACATCAAATAATAATAAGAATACAAGAAACGACCAAATAAAATGCAAACGTAAATTTTTTTATGTAAAGCACAAACAAAATCACAAAGAAAAAATATTAAATGTAAAAAACAACAATAACAATTATTACCGAAAAAGTTTATATTAAAAAAGAAAAACAAAAAATACATTTAATTTTATGTGCGTAAACAGTGAGTGTCTTCTTCATCGTCTAATGTTACACTGATCTTGAAAATAATTATATTATTGCACTATCCTTTGTTTCCTTTTGTAAATTAAATGACGATAACTTTGCGCTACACTTTCAGTGTCGGCTTTGTAGTTTATCCTATCGTTTGTCGGTGTATTGATTATATGAAGCATTTCGAGCATATAGCGGCGTTTATAATTGTTTTCACTGTCAATAATTTGTACTTTGTCAAAATCGGGGGAATGATTTTTCTTCGCACAATGGGCCACCAAAGCTGTTTTTTGTGTAACTTCCGTATTGTTTTTCATCTTTTGATCTGATTTGTGTCCAGCTAATCTTGTTTTTAATTTGTTCTTTGTTGTGCCTACGTAAATTTTATTACAACTATCCACAGGGTTGCCGTTGCACGGTATTCTGAAAACCACATTTGATTTTTCTAATTTATTTATCCAGCCTTAGACTTGCTGAATAATCCACCCACTGTTTGGTCAGTTTTATAAGCCATTCGGTATTTTTCCTTGCCAAAAAGATTTGAGTTTTGAATTTCTGATATTTCTGGGATATATAATATGGATTTATATACTTTTCCATCTGTATTCTCTAGTTGTCTGTTATTATTGGGTTTTTGGTAATCTCTTATTAGTTTTTCGGTTAATTTTTGGGGGAAATTATTGTTAAATAAAATGTTTCTTATTTTCTTTATATTTTCATTGTGAAATTCGGTATCGCTTATCCTTAGTACTCTATTTATTAAGTTATTAGCAGTATTTATTATCATTCTCTTAGGGTGTCTTGAATTGAAGTTTATAACTCTACCAGATGCAGGTTTTTGGTACCAGTCAACTTTTATTTTATTTTTCTCCCTTATCACTATCGTATCCAAATATGGAAGTTTGGAGTTTATTTTCCTTTCCATTGTAAACTTAATATTATTGTTAAAACTATTCAAATTCGTCATTATTTCCTCTATTGCATTCTCTCTAACTATACCAAACAAATCATCTACATATTTCGGCAATATTGTGGGTTTTTTTTTGTAAATTTTCCAATACAGGTGTCAAGTAATTCTTCCATTACGATGTCAGCTACAATCGGAGATGCTGGTGAACCCATAGGGAGACCTTTTTTCTTATTATATTTAAAATAGCGGTTGTCCTTGATACAAAATAAGCCCTTTGTCATGTTAGTGTGTTGTGATAATTTGTCCCATTTATTTTCTATGATTCTTAGTGCTAAGTCAACAGGAATACTCGGAAATAACGACACAACATCAAATGAAATTAATTTTTCATCTTCCTGTATCGTCAAGTTCTTAATCTTATCCCTAAATTGCACTGAATCCCTTACATTATATTTAGAATTCTTCGTAATTTTCCTGAGTATATTTGTTATATATTTACATAATTCGCTGGATGGGGCATTAATTCATGAACAAATGGGTCAAAGTGGATATCCTTCCTTGTGGATCTTAGGGAGACCATATATCCTAGGTGCATATGCTACTTCCTTTCTTAGCTTCTTTTTCTCTATCGCGGTTATTGTTTGATTTTTAAAAAGTTCTTCCACTAAATCGTTATTTGTCTTCTGAAGCTCTGTTGTAGGGTCTTTATTTATTCTCTGGTAAATCATTATTTAAAGTGAATTTGTCCCTATCTTCCAATGTCATCTTGGTTACATGATTATCCACTATTGAGGTAAATTTTTCTCGCCATTTCCTGTTCCTCTTTGTCTAACAAAGTTTGAACAAAATCCTCTCCACATGTTATAAATCTCAACATAGGAAACTGTTTTCTCATAAATGGTAAAGCGTGTTTTTCCCCAGTGAGAGAATCCATTGTACGTCGCGACGCGTCGTCTGGTATATTGGTATTAGTTTTATTAACAAACCAATTTTTATTAAATTTTATTTCAAGTTCTTGTCTTTGATTATCCCTAAGTTTTTCAAACTTAGAAGTAAGTTAAGGATTTTATTATGAAAATTTTCCATATACTTGAGAGTGTTTGAGTAATCGTCGATCCTATAAGTGTATTTGTATTGAAAATGTTGTGTACGTGTTTGGTAGAGTTCCTGAAAGGTCGGATAAAACAACACTAATTATTTTAATACTCTAAAGTCTAGATTATTTTATGTAACATTTTCTTAACAGTTGATAAATGAAGAATTTGTTTTACTTAATCAATAATTGTAATTTTATATCAGGTCAAATTATACTCGAAGAGATGTCAAAAAGAAAATTCTTTTTAAGTAATGAATCTCTCTTTAAAATACACCAAGAAAGAAGGATGGTTTATTCTATACTTTTAATTTGTTTGAAAAAAAAAAACAAAGAGTTAATTTGAAATTTTGATTGCGAAACGAATGAAATAATAAATGTAATTGAAATATGTAAAAGCCCTTCTAAACACCTAATTTCTTAATTGATATGGAATCAAATATGGAATAAAAAATGTAATTATTTGTTTCATAGGGTGAGAAAGGAATGATTATGCAATCAGTATACAACAATTTGCTAAAAATGTTGCGTTGATTGTAAACGAAATTCCGAAAAATCCCGAAATCAGGGGATTTACATTTTTAAAATACCGAATCACAGAATTTACAAAATCAGTCTCAAATTTCTAAATGGATATATGTATATATAGTGGGTCTAATTAACCTTGTTGAGACCAAAATTATCCGGGACAGTTTTGACACCTACTGCATAAAATGGTTATTGAATAACTTTTCATTATTATAGTGGAAAGCCAATGTAAGCGGCATGCGGCTGCGGGCGGCAACAGTATTACTGGTAATAAATAAAAGTTTTGTTTCTTTACAAAATTATTCATACAACAATTCTGAAGTATAGCAATTTACTTAATCTGGCAATGCTGTGAGAAGCGGCAGCGCGGCAAAGTAGAATTTTGTTCAAGTTAAAAATAAAAAAATCCATTTTTTTATACTTTTTAGATCAACTGCACACTAAAAAAAACATTTATTTAAGAATTTATTTATTTATTTAAAAAACAAAATAATTAAATTTTTTGACATTTACCGCTTTAAGTATACCGCGCACATTTGCCTACCTCCATTAGAAAATTCTAATTAAACAGTGTTTTTAATACCCTCCGCCACCAAAACTGGCGAACGAAGGTACATATACGTTTGTCATTCCGTGTGCAATATTCGCCAAAGACCAAACAACGTAGATTGTGAGCGTCAATATTAAGTAAACACCTAATATTATTTAAAAAAGTGTTTTATTATTTATACTGCAAGTACAAATTTAAAACAAAATATATTGCATTATCATTAACAAAAACTGGAAAAATTAGGAACATAAAAATATAATTCAAATTTAACAGAAAAGTACCAGATTTTTCGCGTCAAAATAAATCTAACAGGTATATTAATATTATGTAATTTCTCTACACTAGGGGTTAAATTGATTTTTAAAATGTGGAAATAATACCGACTAATGATGATGTCATACAATCACAATCCCAGATCATTACTGTGCTGCCGCCATGTTTTACCGTCGTCGTAACAAAAGTTTCGTTTTTGCTTCGCCATAGTTTTGGAGGGTTTTTGACTCAAAATATCTCAAACTTATTATCACTGGTGAAAAGAATATTGTTTTTTTTTTTTGCAAAATTCGAACATTTAGTTTGGTTGTTTTTTGATATAAATGGCTTCTCAAGTGATTGGTTTGTTGGTTGATTTACGTGGTAGTTCACTACGTGCGAACAATTAAGTAGAGTCGAAGGGACCCCGTTTTAAAAGACCACACCACTCGTCAGATTTAATGTCGTATACAACATACTGTAGCTAATATGTATACAGAAAGTCGTATTTTGCTAGATCCAACCTGTAGCTGTGAGATATCTCAGTAGGTCATTGAGTTTTGACCCGGCTACCTCAACAATGTTGTTCTCAAGTAATACTCTACCATGTTGGTCATTTTGTTGCAAAGATCTTCCCGGATTCGTTTTTATCTAAAGTTTTTTTCATATGATGTTTAACGCCTCTCTTTTTAAGAGATGGAAAATATTCATATTAAAAATACTTTGTCCGAACAAATATTTTGAAAAAATTATTTTTTTTCTGTGTACTACATTTAGAATAACAGGGGTTTTTTTTTGTTTACGAATGATGCATCTATTTACTTTATGATGACGAGTAAAAATTGGTACATTTTAACAATAAATGAATTAAATTGTTAGATGCAGTTGTTTTAGTTTCTAGATTTTGGTGAATTCAATTCTAGTCTAAAATGCAAAATAATTTTCTTTTCATTATATGTAGTAATGACTTTATTTTAAAGTTCACAGTATATAATATTGACCCTTAGGAAATTCTCAGCCGATCGAGTTCTAACCGTCTTTCCAAGATCAACCACATATACATAGAATCGTTCATTGTTCTGCTAAGCAATTTGGTATTGAAAATCAGTAAACTCGAATGTAAGACAACCTTCGGTCTATAATTATTCATAGCGCCCATATAAGATCATATTAGTGGTCTTATATTTTTTTCTTTTGAAATTGTTTAATTCCCCCTATTTCTATAACTGCCAAACAAAAAGTATATAATAACAATTTCATAGTGTATGAAGTCTTCCTCTATTGCCTATAATTTATTCTATAAATTTGATTACACCAATACCTCACTTTGCGTCGGGGTTATGTTCCAAAATAACACGACGCAAATTGATACGTTGCAAAGTGAATTGAGATTTTCTATAGAAAACCCCGTAAAGATCGAAAAATACTAAGTCATCGGCTTTTTTTCACAAAAAAATTTGTCCATTATTTGCCGAACAGTTTTTTTCAACGTAAAATAAATCTCCTTGTAGCATTATCGTTGGATAATGCTTTACTTTTTATGTCATCATAAGCTTTTTGCTTTTGTCTGAAATACCATTTTACTTAATGCTTTTCTCTGAGCAACTTGATTCGTTCATCAAAGCACTCTTTGTACGGGTCATCGTTTTAGCATTCAATGATGTTGCAGGTTTTGCTAAAACTTGAAAAAAAAATTAAATACTCGAATCCAAAACAACACAACATCAAAAATCTAACGACGCACATTATTAATTAAGCACATACTAATTAAGCGAACCACGACGCAAAGCGAGGTATTGGTGTATTTATGTTCAAAACTCATACAAATTCTTATCACTAGTATTTAATGTTATAATAAATCTCCTATTTTAAATATTTTCAAATTTAAGTTCCACAAATTAGTTATTGATTACGATGCCTTGTCTTATCAATTATCTGAGCATTTAGTTTCAACACTACACGCAATACCTCTACAATATTGAACGGACACCCTAAATAACAAAAATTTTAAAATTTTGTTCTTGTCTGAAATACGATAAGGCAATTTATTAACTCTTATATTTGTAGAAATATAACAACACACATAAGAATATATAATTTCGAATTAATAGCTTTAGTAGATTAAATATTGTATTACCAAAATCAGTTCAAATTAATTTGCTCAAGCATGTAGACGAAATTACTATTAGTGACAGTATTTTGCTTTTAACGGTGAAAAAAAAACGCTTATGCAAAATAAATAATATTTAAATTTGGTTTCAAAAAAAATTAGTTTCATTTATTTTTGCATACAAATAAATATTTTTAAAAACGTAAACAATTGAATTAATTAAGGTATCCCACTATAATATACAAATATACTATAAATATACTAATCACTAAACTGCTACGAGTATTATTAAAAAGTAGCCGTGTTGAAGCAGATTCAAGTGATAATTATTATCATTATATTGTTAAAAATGCGTTTGATTTTTTCAAGTTTAATTTCAGTTTAATAATAAATGTTTAACTTAAATGCAACATAACATTGTATGTTTTGTAAAACTATAATTAAGTAAAATTTTTTATCAAAAATCGCAATTGAAACGTGTGAAGTTTAAATATTTGCAGTAAATAGCAACAATGTCGGTCAGATAAAGAGTTTTACTTTGCAGAATTTATGTATGCAATTAAATTTGAATAATCTTGTTATCTTTCATAATATTAATTAAGAAAATAAATAAAAGAATTTGTGACAATTAAGCCCTGCAATATAATTTGGCAAACAGGTCGGCATAATATACACAATAGAGGGGAGGGTATATTGGATTTGTGCTGATATTTGTAACGCCCATAAATATTGATCCAACACCCACCTTAAAGTATACCGATCGACACAGAATCACTTCACGAGTCGATTTAACAATGTCCGTCCGTCCGTCTGGCTGTAAAGCTTGTGCGCAGAGTACATATACATATTTCAATAAAATTTGGTACGTGACATTTTTTCAGCATCGATGTATTATTTCACCTGGCTCCCATACAAGAGTCCTCCCGAAATAGGAGTTTAACGATCATAACTGTTTGAATTATGCAAATTTCACCATAAATGAGTAGTGATTGAAGCCAAATTACATCTATAAATTTTGTGAAGATCGGTCCATAGTTAGTCGTAGCTCCCATATAATCTCCAATTCCAAAAATCACTTTAAAAAGCATAACTCTTTTAAAAATGTTGGTATCCAAATAATATTGAACACAAATATGTTTCAGATACATACAAATACATAATATGGTAGTTACAATTTTATGATGATCGCTCCATAATTAGTCGTAGTTCCACTTCCAAAAATCACTTTAAATCGCTTAAAAATGTTGGTATCCAAATAAAATTTAACATAAATAAGTTTATAATGGTCGGTCCATAAATAGTCAAAACGCCCATATAAGACCCTCTCCGTAATTCCCATATAGCAGCCATTTCTGAAAATCTGTTTTATATATATACTGGGTGTAGGGTATTATATATAGAGTCGAGCTTGACCGACTATACTTCCTTACTTGTAGAATTTGAAAACATGTTTGTGAACAATTTGTTAATTAAACTGGAAGAGTTATATAAAATATTTATCAATGCAATTTCTGGTGTAATTAACAGCAAGTTATTTAGGAAACTTTTTCTTAGCCTATGTAAGGTTAGATATTTTACAGAATTTCATTATTTTGTACATGAATAGATTTGATATTTTGTCTCCATTTGCCTTTTTAAGCGCTGGCTATTAATTAAAAACTAAACGTGTTCGAAATTAAGGCGCATTAAAATCAGGGTATTTGTTTGAAAGAATAGTTTCGAAATTGGTTCATTAGGCCTAGTTTCGAGCTATTGTATTTCAGGTATTAAAAATACTGTACTGTGTCGACTAACTTTTTGTGACAAAAGTAATTTAAAAATTGTTTCCCGGCCACGCCTATTTTCGAGTGGGCGGGTCTTCTAAGTTGAATATATGAGCCTATATCCCGGAAACTACTAAGTGTCTGATAATTTTTTAATACATTAAATTAAAAATAGCCTTCAACGATATATATGATTATAAAATATGAACTGACTTTGGGTTAAATCAGAGAAATATATAATCTTAAAAAGAGTCTATATAAGTATGATTTTAGTTTATTAAGACAAATAGCCAAGACATTAAGTTTTAATTTAATTTTTTAAATATGTGTCTGTAGGTATCATAATAACAGATTTATAAGATCTGAAAAATTTAAAAAAAAAAATAATTTATCTTTAAATTATAATTTTCAAAATTTAGTCTACAAACTTTGAAACCATATTTCATACATTAAGTCTAAATAAGCTGTGTTTAATATATTAAATACAAGCTTTTCTCTCCGGTTATGGTATACAACACACCGGCATTGCAGAGTAAAGATTTCTTATATTTTTTATGGTGAAATGTCATACTGCCGTATTCATAAAAAATAAAGTAGGTTTGAAGTGTGCTTTTAGACAAAATTTTCATACAAAATGTTCTTAAAGTACATTTGAAGTCTACTTTAATTTTTTGTAAATAAGGGCAATAATCTTTTCTTATATCTCCGCATTTATGTACATATGTAACTAACACGGTTGGTATTATACCTTAAATTAAAGCTTAGGTTTTTGAATTTAGCAATTTATATACTTACTCATATCGCACCTGTTCAACAAAAGGGTATTAACTCAAAATTTTGAAATTTTCACTTTTTATTAAAAAACGATACATAATGATCTACTCTACCCACTGTAAAAGTCCCCATTATTTTGTCTACTCTTTCGTCAAAAAATACCTTTATGTCACTCTTTATATATCATCTAAGAAAGAAATGTAGTTTTCAAGATATATCTAAGCATATTAAAAACTTTGAAGACCCGCCCCCTCGAAAATAGGCGTGACCACCAACAATTTTTTTTTTTTTTGAGCAAACTCACTAACACCGACTTGTTCCCTTACCTTACTTAAGTCAAGATTTACAAAAATAAATAAAACGCCCAAATTATGCACAATTCCATTTGTTTTTTTTTTTTTTTTTTTTTTTTGTACACAGATTAAATTAAAAAAACAGCTGTATACTATCGTTAAAAATCAGAATCACACAATCGTTACTGCAAACGAATATTTATGTCGACAAATATTATGATTGTCAGTCGGATCGTTAAAAGTTAGTGAATCGCAGAACAGGATATCAGCAACCAAGTATGTTGTATGTTAATAATACTTTTGTAATAAATAATTTTCTTTTCCTAAATTTGTTTGATTGTATGTTTCATTTTATAATTGTCTCCAAATTATAAAATGTTTTATAGTTTGAAATTTCTATGCAGCCATTATGCAGCCAAATCCTTATCACATGGTATCAATCGTCACTGTGAAAGCTACTTCCTGGCATCAGGAAGATCTCAAATGTATATGGAACAAAAGGAAATGATTTAAGCTATATAAAATATAACACGATTGCTTTGGTGAGAGTTGCGGTTTCTAATACCCATCAATCTTCGTTACCCGAGATTCTCTGTTTGGCTCTCATTCTTTTGAAAAAATAAAACAAAATTAACAAAACTTCATTCATTTGGGTATATTACGACTTCCATTACTTTAATTCAAAAATATGTGCAACGATTTTATTTGTAACTGCAGGCTCTATATACGTCTCAGAAGATCTGCATAGCATCGATTCTATTGATCTGTAAAAATGGTTAGACATAATTGTGAAGTGTCACTTTCAGTCGTTTCTAATACGGGTCATAATAAAATGCCAACTATTAAGTATAGTTGTATGAAATATTATGTTCTTCCATTGACATTAAAAAATTCTAGGATTTTTTTCCTTTTCTAAAAATGAAATTTTTATTATTATAGTTTTGGAACTTTTCGTTCCCTAAAGAATTTTAGAATCATTTGATTCTAAAAGCATTATAAGTGTGACACAATTCACTGTCGCCAGCAGCTAATAATCCCGTAGGAACGGTTGTTCTTTTGAATTATGTTTGGACGATCGATCGGAATTGCAAATTCTTGATAGCGTTTCAACAACAAAATACCCCAAAGCTGCAACACTGAAAACCTCTATTTATTTAAACTATTGCTAAAATTCTAATTCTTCTTAAAAATGCGAAAGCAGTTTGTATGCGATTAGTTTCATGGTTTTTAGCTGAAAATAACATTTTCTTTTTATTGAAGGTATCGGAAATTGGTGTCAGTTATTTAAATTTTAAACACTATAGTTCCGTACGATTTTTTAAATTTTCTGGCTGATAATTCAAAGTTACGGTTAATTTCTATTAATTATTTTATTTGAAGGGCACACTACACCCAAGCATCAGTCAGATAACTACTACTGTGCCAGTTTACTTCCTCATAGGGGAAAACTAATTAAATCCTAAACTTTTACGTCTTCAATATTCAACTTTTGTTTTCATACTTCGAAATTATTTATCTACCAGGATTTGATTTAGACTGTTGCACATTGTAGTTTCTTCACTTAATCATTCTCAGTCATGTTAATAACCCTGGGAGTTTTTATTTTCTAGATAATTTTTATAGCAATTATATTGCTATATAAATTTCTATAATTGTTGATGTCTTTATGGCAATTGTTGTTATTGTTATTTATTAATATTTTTATAACTTTTACACATTTGCAACATTTTAAGATATTGTAAAATGAAACGGAAATATTTAACAAAATGCCTAACATTCATTACATTACACCCTATAGCATAGTTCTATTGCTCGTTATTAGTATTTGCAACATATAAGAAATAATGGTTTGACAGCCAGCTGTCTAAAGGTACGGTTACATGTGGCAAATATTTACTCAAAAAAGCTTTAGCGCAAATTTGTTTAACGTTGTTTACTCTTACAAGAGTTTTGCAAGATCAAACAGCATCAAATAAATTAAAATTAAATATTTGTTTTGCTTTGGCCTAAATAAGAAAAGTTTTTTTTAATAAATAAACGAGGTTAAATATGCGTTATTTAGTAGTTACGTTTTTTTTTAATTGCTAAGTGTGACCGTACCTTAAGGGTTTTATAATGAACAATTTATTTCGAATGTCTTGTTTTGACAGGATCTTGTTAAGTGTCTGGTATAGATAATATTGTAGAGCGTTTTGTTAAGACATTATTTTGGAGAAAAGTTTCTTGTTTAGACACTATTTTAGAGAAAAGTTTTTTGTTTAGACACTATTCTAGAGAAAAGTGTCATATATTATATTATATTACGTCTATAATTTAAAACGTAAATCTGTACACACCCTATTTAATTACAACACACCTTCTTTAATTGGGCACTAATTTTACTTCAAAGATAAAATTATATATTTCAAAATTAACAAATAATCACCTCAATTTGTAGACATTTTTTAATCACGCAAATACACATTATCTACGCATGGCTTCAACATCACCTGCACATAGTAACGCACATACGTTATAACTTATAGACCAAAAATTTGGGTTTTGCCATGTAGTCAGAATCTTATAAAATTATCAAGATTCAGTCACTCATCGACTAGATTAGGAATTCAATAAAATTAGATAATAATTTTAATATTTTAAATTTATGTATTTACTATTAATAAAAAAAAAACTGCGAGTAGTTTTAATAAAACAAAAGATATTTCCGTTCGCTTAGAGATCGTACACACCAATATTACTTATTAGTACGAGTAA
The DNA here is from genome assembly GCA_950370525.1 of Bellardia bayeri. NCBI lineage: Eukaryota > Metazoa > Arthropoda > Insecta > Diptera > Calliphoridae > Bellardia > Bellardia bayeri. The sequence goes on from OX493267.1 coordinate 77,774,996, forward strand.
TAGGAATAAAGCTACATCCACACGACATGTTTTGAAATTATATTTATAACATGTCAAAGGAATATAGAACATAATATAATTGTGAAAAATGTTTTAAGACTTACATATGTATTTGATACAAGCAAATTTTTCATGTAAAGTTTCTATATATTTTACGCCATTTTTAAGTGGTAAAATTTAAACTTAATTTAAAAACAGAAACATGTCGTTTGAACAAAGCTTAAGTAAATTCCATTATATTGCGGTTAGTAATAGGCGCAAAATCCAAAATAACTTGTTTTAAGTAGACATTTTTATCTTGAAATAACGAATCATTAATAATTTAGAAGCAGCAAAAAAGAGCAGCAAACAGAAATTGCCAAATCACTGTTACAAACAACATTTCTCTACAATCACTTAATGATGTGCTTTGTAAATTTGCCATAAAAAAATCAAATAAAAACAACTTATCAAAGAAATGATTTATTTCAGGTTTTCAGCATTTGTTTGCATTTATAAGACCCACTGTGTTTTTTTTTTTAATTTAAATTTAATAAACTATTGTTGTATAAAATTCAAAAATAAATTAACTAGACAACCACTGTCATTATATGCCGGAGAAGAAATTGTTGAGGAAGTCGTATGGGGGGAAACTATGCTGTCAAAATCCTATAAATAAAATCACTACTCGTATGTGTAAATTTTAAAGCTTTATTTTATATGCTGCTTTTTATTTAGTATTTGTTTGTTTGCTCTGCTTTCACTCCCGTTCATCAATATAATTAATTTGTTTTGTTCTTTTTTTTTCTTTTAAGAATTAAGACGCTACAAGAATTTTAAAGCTTTTTTGGGTCAATCAATTTTGTGAGAAGTTTTTGCGCAGCCAACAATTAGAAATTCAATGGTAAGTTTTTATTTTAAAGCTTTTATACATAATTTTATGTTTAAGTGTTAACAATTTAGTTATTTTTTTTATTTTATTATTAAAATAATGGAATGGAATGGAATGGAAAACGTTAAAAGGCGTAATTGTAGAATATGTTAAAAAATGTATTTACTAAACATTAAAAAAAAAAAAATAGAATACTATTTTTTCAAGAATATTGTGAAAAGTTTCAAGTCAAAAAAAATGAAGTGTCCAACATTTCCCAATATTGATTTTCTACAAACAAGACATTTGTTTTTATAATTGACACTTTTCTGTACAATAGTGTCTTCAAGTTGACATGGATCAACTTGAAATTCTTTTTTAACCATAGAATATTATACTTATTTTTATATCGAAAACATCATACTTCGGATGCAAAAAGGATGACCTGTATTAGAAAATTTCAACTGTGTGCGCAGTTAGCTATACATGCGCACACGCCAACAGAATAACAACAACTGAAGCTGTACAAAAACTCAATCAAAAAGACAGAGAAGACAAAACATAAAACAAAAAACATGCGTCGTCATTTCGACGAAGTATGATATTCTAGGTTTAAAATAGGCACATTTTATAAAAAAAGGGTTCCTAGTTGTTTCATGTCAACTTGAACACACTATTCTAAAGAAAACTGTCTTGTTAAGACACAATTATAAAAAATGCTCATTTTATAGAAAAGGATTCCAAGATGATCCATGTCAACTTGAAGACACTATCTTAAAGAAAAATGCCTTGTAACAACACTATGTTGGACTATTATTATTATTTTTATGACTGTGATGGATAGAGAGTGTCCCGTATTCAATTGTAAAGTAAAAATAGTGAAAATATATTATTAGAATTGTAATATATAGGCAGATCTGTACAAAGTGTTTTATACAGTACATCTTGAGATATCTTAAACTATAAAATTAAACTTGAAAAAAATATAAAAAAAAATCAAGATTTTTCATACAAAGTGTTTAGATTTCAAAACTTTTCTTTTAATAATTTTTTAAAGTTTCATTTTATAAAACAAAACGGAAAACGTTTGAAAAACTTTTCCAAAAAAAAACTAGTTGTATACAAGCTGAACTACAAGGGATACACGTTTTTTCATGTCAACTTTCTAAACAGCAAATATATTTTTTTAAGGAACGGTCACACTTTGCAAAAGACGTAACCACATATACATATTTGAACTAGTTTATTTATTGAAAAAAAAAACAAAACTTTTCTTATTTAGGCCAAAGCACAACAAATATTTAATTTTCATTTATTTGCTGCTGTTTGATCTTGCAAAACAAATCAAACAAATTTGCGTTTTTTTTTTTTTTTTTTTTTTTTGAGTAAATATTTGCCAAATGTGACCGTACCTTTAGAAATCATATAATTAAAATTTATAAATTTTTAGGTACTCTTCTATAGGTTTTTAGGAGCAAGAAAAATACAAAAAAAACAGCATTTACAATACAAAATATGTCTGGTCTGACAAGACCCATGCGTTACAAATGTGATGTGTGCAGTAAAATATTCGAATACACGTTCTTCCTTGTACCCTTTCCAGGATTTAATTTTTAAATATTTATAGCGCACTTAATTGTAGAAGGGTACCTGAAATTTCAAGTCTCTAACTAAGTGTTAAATATTTTATAATAACATTTCAAATTGAAAAAGGTCTGGCCATAGTCATATGTAAGGCCAAGGGTTAAACAAAGTTAGGTTAGGTTAATTCGGGCAAAAAAACAATAAACGTACTAACAAGCAAATTTATCTACATAGTTAATGGAGTTACAAGTTTTATTGAAACTGTCGTTACACTTTTCACCACCTCTGCTTTATGTTTGTGTTGATGATAATAAAAGTTTGATTTCCCTTTTTACATAAAAATATTTTTTCATAATTTATTCAAATATTATAATATTTATATTATTGATATTTAATTAAAAAATGTTTTTTTTTTCGAATTAAGTACATGAAAAACTGAGTGGGTCTAGCCAGATCTCATGCGTTACGAATGTGAAAATCAAAACATGTGTAAGACGGAGGGTTAACTCACATCAATATTGGCTGCCATACGTCTCGTTTGGTTTCATTATTTTTGTTCATTTGAAGCAATATCCGGTCTGATATCAAATCTACTTACGAACGCATGTATTTATCTTCAAGAAATCTTCATTTGCTTAGATACGGCCTTTATAGCTGTCCTTTATTGTAAGAGACTTAGATAAAGCAGTTGGCTCTCCCCTTTCCACGGAAGAATAACAAGACAGTATTATTATTACAAAATCTAAGCCTTCAATTCTTAATTGCTCAAGTATAATTTTTATTACCACAGTTGCTTTTCTCTGATTAGTAGTGTAGATCTTACTACATGTAAAAGTAGTAAGTAAGGGGCAATGCCAAACAAACTCGAAACGAGATCGAACATATTTTTCTTGCGTTAATCTATAATGAATAAATCCATCTGATAGTGTGGAGAGCATAGTTCTATAACTTCAGAAGCCATAGACAAACAAGAAGTTTTGCAGACTCCTAGTCGTATTGATTATGGCATACATATGTATATTACAGTAGCCATATATAACTATATTTTATAATAAGGAAGACTTTGTTGTTGTGCGTGTATTAGAAGAACACAAAGCTCTTTAAGTATAGCCGTTTCATTCCTAGAGATCTCAATTTAGAGCTGACAATCGTTCGATGTCATAAAGTAGCCAGCGAAGCCTCGCCATTGAAAACTTGGTCAGAGTGGATCATGTACTTGGTATATGCAAAACTGTAAAGTTCATTCTGAATAAATGATTTGGAGCATTAAAGCGAAACTCAAATCGGTCTGTTAATCCGCTGTCACCAAGCTTATCTCTACGTAATCGTAACTATGGCAATCGATTTTCCATTATTTCCTTTTAACAGAACCAAACGGATTCGAACACTTTATAAAGGGTGTCCCAACTAGAACGCAATTTTTAAATTTGGCGGAGCTATTCGAAGTGTCATTGTTTGACATTTGAACAATTCTTATTGTTTGGTAGTAGAAGGTACGAGGTTAGTAAAAATGGAGCGCATTCTCATTGTGAACTTGTTTTACCAAAATGTTGAAAGTTTTGCGGCTACAGTTCGTAAATTTCGAACAATTTGGGGTCACAATAATGCTCCAAAAGAGTCAACTGTAAAGAGATTAATGGATAAATTTGCCGAAACTGGGTCTGTTAGTGATGTAAAGACAACAACGCGCGACCGAAAATGTCGCAGCTGTACGTGATGATGTCGCTCAAACTCCATCCACCTCAATTCGACACCGAGCTCAGCAAATTGATGTCTCCAAATCCACTATGCAGCGAATTTTGACGAAAGATTTGCATCTTCATGCATACAAAGTTCAATTGACTGAGGAACTGAAACCAGCTGGCCATGGACATGTCATACAGCCAGAGAAATAATTCAATTGCTGCATCAGTCATTTCCCGTTCGTGTTATTTCGCGTTTTGGAGACCAGAATTGGCCACCTAGATCGTGGGATTTAACACCTTTAGATTTTTTTCTTTGGGGTTTTTTGAAGTCGATGCTTTACGCGAATAAGCCGACGACGACCCAAGCCTTAAAACAGGAAATTGGACGCTGCATTAATGAAATACCGCAGCATTTATCGCGTGTGTGCCAGCAAAGCCGCGGCGGTCATCTGCACGATAGCTTGTTTCATACATAACCTCATTCTGTCTACTTTACGATATAATAAAGTTTCACGATTTTTTTTTTAAATATCTGCGTTTTATTTAAAATTTAAAAATTACGTTCTAGTTGGGACACCCTTTATTTTCGACCAATTCAACTGATTTTCTATATCGGTCGACCGATATTACTTCGAAAATGTTTCAAAATTTCTGTTAAAAACAAAAATATATATAACAAAAATTTAAATTAAAGACAAAAATATTCAATTTGTCTGCAATTTTATGTACGACATATGTGTGTACATATGTTTGTAATTAAAATTGACCTCTAGTATTCAAGGGACATTTAATCGCATTTTATCAAACCGTATACCGTGCAGTATAACATCAAACCCACTGTAAAATATTCCAAATGTTTGTTTTTATACAAATAAATAATTATTCAATAAATCTACTAATTGATTTGCCAATTTAATTTATGAATAACACCGTTTATATATTGTAGTAGCGCCCACTGCACAAACAATACTATGACATACGATTTATATACATACATACATACATTTAAAATTATGTTTATTTATAAAGTGATGTCAAGTTGAAAAATAAATTTTATCATTAGATTTGATATGTTATAAAAAATTTTGACGTTTTTAAAAGATAATTGTTTGTATTTAAAGCTTTTTTTACTCTCAAACAATTGTCAACATTTTTGTTATTTTAAGCATGTTTATACATGAGCTACTACCTATGTATGTACATAAATATATGTTTTCTCTCTTGAAAAATAAATATTGTTGTAGCACATGTTTTGCACCCTTAAATTATATGAGTTCATGTCGATTTCATGTGATGTTTGTAACATCAAATAATGGAGAAAAAACTTAACGAAATTTTGTAACAACAAAATTGTTTTTAATAAATAAAATCAGTTTTATAATTTAGCATGCAAAAACAAGTTTGAACATGTTTTTCTAGTTAAATTTAAATAGAATATTATGAAAGTGAGAGCAGCTGAAATCCAAAATATGTTGTGTATTTAGTCGCAATGTATACATACATATATCTTATTTAAACCTAATTAAGGGTGCATAAACTTTGCGATAATGCAACAATTTCTGGGTGACATGGGAATTGCTTGACTTAAAATCAGGCAACAAACTTTCCCGACAAAAACTTGGCATTACTTAATACACTTGCTTTGCATTAATCAACAAACTTACCTGGCAAAAACTTGGCTATTACTTTGTTTTACTCAATAACTTAAGCTAGATTTACACGATTGAAATTTTCTTCAAAACTGCTCTTCAAAATGATTCAAACTCGTGTAAACAGCAAAATTTCCTCAAAATTAATTTATTTAATAACTAATCATAACTATTAAGTAAATAAGTTTTGAAGAATTTTTGCTGTTTACACGAGTTTGAAGCATTTTGAAGAGCATTTCAATCGTGTAAATGTAGCATTACTTTTGAAAGCATTTTACAGATCATCTGCATAAATTTGAAGTAGACGTTTAATGTCATATTTATTATTTCACATGCCAGAATTTGGCATTTTGAATGAGTACTTGATATTGAAAGGTTATGCTTGGCTATTTGAACTTCAATTTGCTATTAAATCTTCCTTTTCATTTGAATTTATATTATTTTATGACAAGAGTTCTGAAAGCAATCTGAGTAGTACTGAAAATATATTACTTTGATCGCGTTACTATTTGACTTAACTAAAGCTACGGTCACATTTGCCAAATATTTACTCAAAAAAGCGCAACGACTTGTTTTAGCACAAATTTGTTCGACTTTGTTTACTCTTACAAGAGTTTTGCAAGATCAAACAGCATCAAATAAATTAAAACTAAATATTTGTTGTGATTTGGCCTAAATAAGAAAAGTTATTTACGCATTTTTTTAGCAAATATTTGCAAAGTGTGACCGTACCTTAAACAAATTGCATATTTTTTATTTGGTAGGAATTAGAAAAGTCATACAAATTTACATATTAAATTACAAAAGCTGCAAAAACCTTTAAGCTAAACTAAATAATTGTTTAAATAATCTAACAAAGCTCCATAAAACAGGTCTGTCTGTGTGCCCTAAAACGTGTTAACTTAACAATAAATTTGGTAAATATTATTTTCTGCCAGAGCAGGGTTCAGATGATTCGCGGCAGCTGAACTAAAATGAATACAACACATCTCGAATAATTGAGAATACTGTGTAGTATTTAGTTGGTGTGTTGTTTTGCTAAAATTCAGTTGATTTTGTGCTTTAACACAAACCGTCTACTAAAATATCGTGGCGTTTTAGTGTGAATATGTTATAAATTACATAAACAAGTTTATTTCCATTTGGATAAAACTAATTAAATGTAAAATAACTAAACTATAGATAAAAATAAAATGTGTAAATTAAAGCCAAAAAACACTGACAAAACTCCCATTAAAATATTTATTTAGAAAAATCAATAAACGTGTGCAAGCAGTTCTTTGTAGTCGTTTGTAAAAAAAAATCATTTCATTTTGTTCTTTCTATCACATGGTTTTATGAAATGTGCACCAGTATAAAACGACTACGAATCCATAAATAAATGATGGTCGCTGGTTAATTTTACTGTCTGCCTTTTTTTGTTTGTCAAAAATAAAGTGTGTGTTTTTTGTCCGCATTTATTGTTAAAGTGATTTTTTTTTTAAAACAAAATAGTCAAATTTTAAAGTAATTACTTTTATTTTTAATTAAGTTAACAAAAACATTTAAAAATAATGGATCCACTTTTAAGAAATGTAAGTTTCAATTGTGCTGCCTAAACAAAATAAAAACGAAAAGAAATGCTTTTTTTTTTACACTTTAAAGTTTAAACTTATAAACACTTTAAACTACAACAAGTTTCAGTTGTGTCTAATTAAGAGCATGAAAACTAAAATAGGCCGCTAAACATTTGTATACAGTAGTCACTCAAATACATGTTAAAATTGTTTATAAACAAAACATAATAATAATAAATGGAAAGCTTATGGGGCAATTTAAAAAAAAAAAACGTACACAAGGTGTTTTATTTTGCTTATTTTTAGAGAGTGGCCAATTTATGTAGAAATTGATAAAAAAAAATCCGGCGGTACTTTTAGGCTCTCAAAAAAATCAATATTTTTGGATTTTGATATATTTATTTAGTTAGGCATGAGTTCATTAAATTTAATTTTCATTAAATTAACTGAAGGTAAGAATTGTTTTTACAACATGAAAAAATGTTTATTAAAATTGTTATTGATAATTTTTCTTGGCTGAGCTGGGGATCGAACCTGGTTTTCTATGATTTCTATCTTAAGCGACACACACCAAATATGTATAAAAAATCGCTAAAAATGCAGAAATGTTTGAAATTCAAGCTTACTAGGAATAGAAATTTGTTTCTCAAGATTGACTTTTGCGAAAATTATCTTTTCGATTATAAACAAAAAATCACGATTCAATTTGATTTTTAATTTTTTTTTAAGTGACTAGTTATTTTAAGATTTTAAGATGAAAATATGTAAATTTTTGTTAAAAACAGACTTTAACTTAGAGGTTACTTGCAAATTAATAGGCTTGTAACAATGTATGTAAAAAAACTGCAATTATAAGCGTTTTAAGGGAAAAAATCTAAGTGTGACGCTCAAGATATTTTGTGACGATCAAGAGATTTTGTTGCACGTAAACAAGAAATAATGCCAAATCTAAAGTTTAACGAAAAAAGTTTATTCTTTATAAAAAGAAAATAAAAAAAAAAAACAAAAATTCTTCAAAAAACAAAAATTTTCATACAAAACTAAACATGTACATATTCTTTGCTGTCTTTAACAAAAATGGCAAAAAGGAAGTCATTTTTGAACAAACTTATACACATATTTAATTTATAAATTTCCATTCGAATTCTTATTCTGAATCTGTATAAACTTCATGAAATGACAAGCGGCTTTGTTCTTTTTTCATTCTCATTAATTTTTACCACTTTCGAATTAAGTTTGTGGCAAAAACAGAATCAGTCAGTAACAATAAAAATTAAACTCAAATATACCACGATTATACCTTTCTTTCTTCTCTCTTTTATATTCGTCATTACGCGCTTTATCGAGCTTTATTTAATTAATTTTGTTAATTTTGTTGTTTTACTCTTGAAAATTAAAAAATAAAATCAAAATTAAGCATTTTAAGCTATGAAGCAATATATTTCAAAAGTGATGCTCATGAAATATTTTGCTATTTTGGTTTTTTTTCTCAAATTCACAAATTATAAAAAAAATGAGTTGAAACCATCTAAACAATGATTTTCACCTTCAATTTTTAACATTTAATATTTTCACTTTTAAAAAAATTAGCATGACGCTCATGCAATTTTATGGTGCCCTTACTTACCATGGTGTTCACAAAAACTACGCAAATGCACACTTTTACGTTATTTACTTTATTTATACTTGAAATTGAAAACTAGTAATATTACTTGATTTATAAAAAAGTGACGCGCCATGCAGAGGTAGAAACAAAACACCAGTCTGAATAAACAAAAAACAAACATACAAATTTGAGAATTATGTTTTTTTTGTCTCATATTTTTGATTTTTTTACCTAAAATAGTTGTGTAAAGTGCGGGGACACAAAAGTTGCGTTTATTTTTTAAATTCACCCTTATACTTAACTTTTGTCAAAGTGAATTTAAATAAATATTTAATTTATTACGCTGGCTTCCAAAAAACTACAACCTAATTGAATTGAATGCCCATATATATTTCCAGTCATCTAGACATTAAAGGAATTTAAATGAAATTGGGTTGTGAGACAAACTTCTTCTAATGTGTTTAAGAATTTTTTAAAAAACTTTAATTTATTGTCCGATAACATTACAGTGGGACATACTGTATAAAATGGTGCTAATAATTATGTTTTCTTTAAACTACTACTTTAAACTGTAAGAAATTTAAACTTTTAGCCAACCTATTGTTATTGAAAGTGTAAACTAATTTTGAGAATACAACAATGTTGCAAAATAAGCTTGCGTTAGTAAACAGCGGTTGCCAAAGACTTTGGGTTACATCCAAATTTAGGGTATTTTATCTGGGTTCCAGCAGACCAATCACTACTCTGTGAAGACAAAAATCCCCAAAATTGGTATTTCTCAGAAATAGCTTTTGGGCAAGTTATTGATATGTCATCAAACATATGCAACATAGATCTGTAATGACGATGCACACACTTCAGTTTTAACTGACCAGTTTTTGTTCAATTATCTTTTGAACTTGCCATTTCATTGACACTCGTCAATTCGATTTTCGTACTTTTTTTCTTTTTAAGAGAAGTAACAAGCAGGCAATTAATATGCCTATATATAATTGCGTTACTTGCTTTGGAAAGGGGATAGGTTGGAGAAGTAAAGGTGGTGAAAGAAGGAAGCTTTTTTTTTATCTCACAACTCTGTAATTGCGCATTTTGTTTGTTTTTAGTGCCAAATTTCAGCGCCTCTGGTGGTGAGTAGGCGCATAAATGTTAAAGCTTGATTTTATAGCCTTTATTTTAATTATTTTACTTCGGTGGCGTTTGAATGCTCTACCACCGAAGGAGGGCGCTGTGATAAATATTAGTTATGATAGATAGAAGAAAACTAATACATAATTATCAGAAACTGATGTTGTTTGAGTGACAGCGGCTGGGAATCGAACCCGGGCTACAAATACCAACTCATGCTTAATGATCAAATGCGCTAACCAAATAAGCTACAGCACCCTCAAAGTTTGTACCCCTTTTATTCTATTTTGCCTTCTCATCCAAAAATACTTGCTTTAACGAGTTGGAATTGAAGATTGTGAACGCGGACTTAATAACTAATAGTACATTCTCGCATTGACTTGGACTCTGGGACTCGATTGGAAATAATTATAAAAATATTTCTGTTTAGAATAAAGCTCAAATAAACGATGGATTTCATTTTTAAAGAAAGCTTGAGTTAACGAGAGGTTGATTTCTTTCTAGCAGGAAACTTGAGTTAACGAGAGTTTTGCTTAGAAAATTTATATGAGTTAACTATAGATTTTACTTTTAAAGAAAGTTTGAGTTAACGATAGATTGATTTCTTTCTAGAAGAAAGCTTGAGTTAACGATAGATTTACTTATAGAGAAAAGCTAGAGTTAACTATAGATTTATATTAAATATCGATTCTATACAGAATCAATCGAATCAATTAGAAAATTAAAACTTAAAATCCGAGCAGTGATTAATGAAATACACCCGCAATTTTTTTCAAAATGTGATTTAAAATTTTAATAAAAGAATACACACACATCTGTATGCGAGGTCATAGAGGATAACTGTCCGATATAATTTTTCATATATAGTTGTCAACTATTACTCCTTTCAATAACAATTCGACCTTAAAGAATGATGTCATTCTCTCTTTTGACGTCCATCTGGCACATATTTGTCAGGCCATGCAAAAAAAAAAAGTCAAACTTAGAGAATATGGGATTCATTAGGTACTAGAGATAATTTCCTCATTCTCTTTTGCATGTAATTCAAATAGGCAGAGAATATTTTAATTTATAGAATAACGTATCTTATACATATTTCTAAAGGATTTTAAATGATTTCTTTTTAAATGGAAAATTTCAACAATTTTCAAATGTTTCACTTTGGGCTTGACTTCTTTCATATCTGGAATTTTTCCGTTTTCCCTTGCAATCGCATAAAGTATAAAAAGAACCCGCCATAAAGCGAAAAAACGTAGCTATTTTCAAATTATTTTTTTAATGGAGACCGTAGTACTGATGCCTAGAATATTGAAATTAACTTAAAAATTTTGTAAAAATGTGCATACCTAATTGACCATAACTTTACAATATATAACAACAACTTTTATTTGATTTTAAAGATATGACGCACATCTTTAAAGTGGTATAAATAAGATAAAACCAAATCTTTTTATATGTTTAAAATGTTTAAATAAATATCAGAGAATGATTGAAACCTCTACTGTGTTCGGAGAGGTTTCGAATGCAAAATCTAATAAACACAAAATGACATGCATTCTACACGATTAAATAGAAAATAGTATGTGTATCTCCTAAACCAAAGGTCAGATTGAAATGAAGTGTTAGTGAGAATTATTGAATGAGATTCTTAGCATTCAGAAAATGACTACAATTTAAGATTGCCTTAAAATTACCAAATTTCGACTAAATTGGAATTGGAATGAGGGTTTTAAGTACAAAAATTTCAAATTTTGTATATATTTTGCTTCTTTAACTTAATAATTACAAGATTAAACTCAACACTAGTAATGTTCTCTTCTAATGGTTCCAAATCGGCAAATATCTAAAATCTGTTATGATCAAGAAGCAATTAAAATGAGTGTAAAATACCAAATAAAAAAATATAAATAGCATTTATAAGTCTGGTTTTTATACATAATTAAAACTAAATCAGCATCACATACAAATCAAACTACAAACCGTATCAACTACATTTAAAGTGAAATTTTGTCTTTAAATTTGAATTAGAAAAAGCCTTTAGAGGTCTTAAAACCGCAGTCGTTAAAAGTTAGAGGAATGATTGGCAAATATTTTATTTAACTTGCGACAATCATTGTAGAACAATTTCAAAATTTTCCCAAAATTACGGGGTTCCGACGATTGATTGTTGTTAAGGAGGCCAACAAAAAATATACGTGTGTCGGCATTTTGATAGATCACATCAGAATTTCATTTACAGTCGTGTAAACTGACAATTTACCGTTGGCTAAAAAATTTTCAATGCCAGTACATTGCTAGCACATTGGTAGATATGACAACGTTGTAATATCTGACGATCGTGAACACATAGCTTATGTTTTCTTTACGTCTGAGGTGTAGGGTATAATTTATGATAAATTCTTTACATTTTATAGGACACTGACTTGTGACAATGCAGCTTAATAATATAATGTGTCTTGTAATTTGGAAATCACAAGTACAGATGATGAGGAAAATAACAAATCTATTGTTGATTTGAATGACATTGACCAGCGATAAGAACTTATACTAAGACAACTTACATTCGCAATTATATATTTAAATGGGGAAGAATGACAAAATTAATTTTGTATTAACATGTTTAGCTCTGCTTTAGTCAAGGTTCTAGTCCAGATTCTAGTTAAGAATATAGATGGTCTAAGAATACAAGGTGAATGCAGAGTCAAAAGTAATATTTTTTTAAGTGTTTTTGACAGTAGTGCTTTATTTTACAGAAACGAAATGCCCCAGGCCAAATTACCCAGGCCAAATTACCGCATTCGTGATCGAATGAGCTATCGTATCGAAAAATTATTTCGATATCGAAATTTTGATAAAATGTACTAAATTTCTTGCTCGATATCGAATGCCATAATCTCAAATAAGAAAATTACGATCAATTTTACGCGATATCGAATGCGGTAATTTGGCCCCTGTTGTTTCTGTATTTGTTGCCGATTTGCACTCACCTTGTATAATTACACTATGTTTCCTAATGTGTTCTAATTTTTTTTAAATGACAATGTGTACTAAACTTTTTGATATTTACATATATGAGATTTATGTGTTTAATTACGAAATTAAGTCCTAATTTTTGTTATGAAAAATTACCACAAGGTTAAAATTAAATAAAATAAAAATTAAAAAGTTTTTGTAGTCAGTGTAATTTTTTGCGGTTAATTTTGGGGTTTTTTGCCATTTTTCTTAGAGACGTTTATGTTCCCCATCCACATTTGTTAAAGTAACATGCGAGATAGTCAACTTTTACACCTGAAGCTAACACTGCATTCAGTGTGGTTAGATGTGTTATTTTCTTTAAGTTTTCTTAGGTCCTTCTCTATAATTTTTACCCATCAGTTGAGCACAAAAGTTATATTTATAGTATTTCCATTTGCACTTAACCACAGTGTAAAACGTATAATTCTACAACACACATTTTATTTAATTAAACAAACTAATCTTTTTTACATATTTGTTTCGAAACACGACAGCTTTATATTTGGCGCCCGCAATTGAAGCCCATACCAATGTAGGCCTATAATATAGCAATTATTATTTATGTACTTAATTCTCTTCAGTTGTTCTCTCACTTTCTAAAAAGCAAAATAAATATTCATATAAAATTAATTAGAAGAACATAATCCTTAAAGTAAGCTCAATAAATATGGATAATTGATTATTATATTTGCAAAACCAAATTATTTATCCACCCATATGTGTGAAACTAAAAACCACAATAAATATTTATTTTTATATGTTACATACAATTTTTAATAATTAATAATATAATAACCACAAGCTCAATTTAATACATTTGTAAATTCGCTTTCAGGAAACCTCGCCACCAGCAATTGCTTCATCTAGCAACTCACCACAACGCACACCGGCCATCATCGCCCCCAGGGAAGCAAGTAAATGGCAACGTTTCAAACATGCCATATTCTCACCCTGGTACCGCAAGATCTCCGTGGAGCCTACTATGTTCCTGTATATGTTCGCCTTTATGAATACCTCGGTGGTGGAACATGATTTCTTCTTACAAAAGGCCTGCCGTGTCAATAATAATTTTTCCGCTGAAATCTGCGAACATATAAAGGAGAGCGAAAATGCTGAATACAAAAAACTAGTACAAATCACCACAGCCCGATTCTATCAGTGGGAATCGATAGCGGCTCATGTGTTTCCCATTATTTTGGCCCTATTTTTGGGCTCATTTTCCGACAGAAGAGGCCGAAAATTTCCCCTGCTAATGGGTTTGTTTGGCAAATTCATCTATTCTGTAATGATAGTGGTGAATGCTAAAATGAAAACATGGCCGTTGGAAATGGTTATCTATACGGCTACATTGCCGAGTGCCTTGACCGGAGCAGATGTGGCCATATTTGCTTCATGTTTTGCCTACATATCGGATATTTCCACATTAAGGAATCGTACCATGAGAGTGACAATTTTAGATATTTGCTATTTAAGTGCCATGCCCACCGGGGTGGCTTTGGGTTCATATTTGTTTTACAATCACTTCAAACGTTCCTATGCGAATATGTTTGCCCTGAATGCTTCACTGTTGGCAGCTTCCATTATTTATTCAATACTTGCTTTGAAGGTAGGTGTACATAATAACATTCATGTTACATTGGTGTAACATAGACACAAATGTTTTAAATTTTAAAAAATTTCCGAAGGTTTTACAATAATAACTTTGTTTTTTAAAACCAATAGTTTATATGAAAATCATTAAAATTTTTAATGTATTAGTAAGAGTATTGTTTGACAATTATAAATGAAAAATTATATGGAACAGATAACCACCACGACCAAGCAACAGATATCGATTCTTTTAAATTTTTAATCAGATTAATCACAATTTGTTTTTGAATGAATTTACAGTACCTAAGGCGATTTCCGAACGTAATTGAATTCATTGTAGCAATTGTCAAAGCTACTAGTAATGACATGTAAACAAGTAAAATGTCAAAACTGCCATGTTATTTCAATATGCAATTAATGGAAAACAAAGTTCTTATTGAAAGAAAAACTTTTTTACATAGAAATATTAAAAACATTTGCGGTCTTAACAAGCCATCAACTCACCGCACATGAATTTGTCTCATGTGGACACTCTTGTCGATCGTTCATAATTTTCATACAAAAAGACCGACATTTTAAAAAAATTACAAAGAAAACCAACATCATAAACATTTCCCACACAGAAGAACATGAATAAATTTATTCTCGTAATTATGATATTGTGCCCACAAAACAATGGTTAGTCCACACGTGAAGTTATAATATGATTTAAACAGTTTGAGAATTAAAAAGTAATTTATATTTATTTTGTATTATTGTCTTTATTTTTGATTTTTAGTGGCAAACTACTCCCAAACAAAGACCTTTAAGTGATGTCGGCTGTTGTGGTTTGATACCCGATTTTTTTGATAAACAACATATCATAGATTCTTTTACGGTGTTGGTAAGAAAACGTCCTGGTCCTCGTCGCAGTTTTCTTATTCTTTTACTGATATCCATGGCCTTATATACGTTCCAAAGAGATGAGGGTCAATATTTATACATGTATACCAGCTTTAAATTTAAATGGGATATAAATATTTATAGTACGTTCAAGACGGTCAAATCCTCGGCGTTTGTTGTGGCCATGTTATTGGGTGTGCCTCTAATGAATAAAGTGTTCAACTGGAGGGATACGGTAAGTTGAATCTTCAAAAACTAGAGACAAAATTTGCTCAACACAATCGTTTGAATATTTTTACATGTTTTTAATAAAAATATTTTGGTGGCCTTAATCATATAAATATGATTGTTAAAAAATATGTTAAAATTCTTTAGAATTGTTGTGGTGATCATGTACAACTATATTTTTTAATATATGTAGTTATATATTAATTATTCTTGTTTATTTTCTTACAGACTATTGTGTTCATTGGAGCTTGGGCTCATGCCATTGCTCGTCTGTTCTACTACTTTGCCACAACGGGCACGTTATTCTATGTGGGTGGTTTGGTTAGCAGTTTGGGCCCCATTGTTGGTCCCATGATTCGAGCTATGACTTCAAAAGTAGTACCGCTATCCGAAAGGGGTAAAGTTTTTGCCCTACTGTCAGTGTGTGATAATGCAGTGCCCTTTGTTAGTGGTGTCTGCTATTCTCAAGTCTATCGGGCAACATTGAACGATGATGTTCAAGGTGGCAATGGAGTGTTTCTGCTGACCATTGCCACGCAAATGGCGGTGTTTGTCTTAATACTGTAAGTACATTAAAATTTGTATTTAAATGGCCTTAATATATGAAATTTGTGTTTTTATTTTAGATCCATACACTTGGTTCTGGGCGATGCTCCCATGGCTGTGCCAGAGGTTAGTGAAAAAGAAACTGCCATTGTTCATGATGCTGCCACCATAGAAACTACTACGCCAGAGGATAATACTTCTACTAATAATGCAAGATATTAGTTACTAAACAGTTTTATTTTAAGAACAAAAATCCTTTATGTGGTTTATAGTGATTTTTAAGACAATAGTACTAAAGTTCTACACATGTGTGAAAAGAGCTTAAAGATATCCTCAATATTAGTTCGATAGACGCCGTTAATACGGATATTATTTAAAAAGAAATTAAAAAAAATTAGCCCACAATATCAGTTATTTATATATGTAGTAAAAAATACAGTTTAACTTTTAATGTTTTATAGTAAATATTTGTTTTAGTAATTAAGTTTAGTATTTGTTTTATATTATGAAAAGATTTTAGCATGCTTTAATAAATTTTATAAAATTTTTTTAAGAAATACAAAGTTCTCAGTCTTCTAATATTTATATTAAAGGTACAGACAGATATAATTAATTTTTCATTGAAAATTCATTAGAGGGTGTCTTATATACAATTGTTATAATTAATTAAGTTACGCTCGAAAATTTTCTGCGAGATCTATAAAAGCTACATTTTGTAAAATTGGTGAAATTTTCGGTATACATAATCATCCCTCTAAGAATACTATTAACTATCTGTGGGCTTCTGAAAATCCAAGACCATTCGTTGGGAAGCCTTTCAATGCTGAATGAGTCACAGTATGCAGCGCTATGTGACATAGTGTCGTGATTAAGTGTTTTTTTTTTCATTAATTCGCCGTGAAATGCGGTTATGGTAAATGGATTAGGCTATCTAGAGATGTTATGGATATTACAGGCATGTGGTTGCAACAGGACGATATCGCAGAATTGCTGTATGACATTACCAACCAAACTTCCCCATGCTCTGACCTTTGTATGCTTTTTTGTGATAGATTCTGTACAGTAAAAAACAAACTAATTTAGAGCTTAAAAACTTAAAATCCATAACGTTATTAACGTAATAATCATGTGATATTGACAAGATGTAATAAAAGAAACTACATTTTTATGCTTGGTAGTGTTGGACATTTTACCGATATCATTTTTCATTTTGTATAATTCTTAAACATACATATTTTCAAAACAATAAAAATTTTAACGATTTTCATATAAATTATTTGTTTTATTTTATTTTGAAGAACAAAATTCTACTTGAAAACCCTTTTACAAAATTCATACTTTTCAAAACGTTACGTTTTATAAAAAGAAAATAGGCCCATACTTTGGGAACATGAAAAACTTATCTTAGTAAAAACTAAATATATAAACTTGTTTTTGTGTAGTACGCGTTTGTTCTAACTTAAAGCTAAAAATACTAAGAAATTTTCTGGAATTTTATTTTAATACAATACGATTTTTTTTCAATGTTCATAATTTCGTGTTTTCAACAAAAAACTAATTTAATTCTTAGCTGTGTTATAAACTTTATGTATCAAATGTTGGCACTTGACTAATAATTTTACATTTTAAACGTAAAACCAAATAAAATTGTTGCAATTTTACAGTACAAGAGAATTTGATAAGTAGTCGTCATTTAATCTTTTTCTATCAGATGTAGATAATTTCAAATTCGCCTTATTTCTGCAAGCCTACAGATATGCTATAATTATATATATATAAAGGATTATCATATATACTGTTGGAATGTGTATAACAATTACCATTTCTAAAATACCACTTAAATTTTCTACAAGTTGTGGTTTTGTCTTAGCTAAGTATCAAACCATTAATATTTATAAATTAAAAGAAAACATATGGCCACATTGTTTTTGGGGAAATTTATAACAAAAATATATAAAAACATTTAGAGATGATAAAAATGTCTCCAAAAATTCCCGTAACCTTTTTTTTAAGTTCTCAACCAAACCGGTTTATTTTCAATAAATAAATTAGTGAAAAGCAGACACGCAATGCAGCGAAGACGAAGGAAAAGAAAGAAAAAAAAATGAACACGGTTGGAACTGAATGGGTGGCATGGCGGACGAGAGGGAAAAAAGTCCGACCAGCAGAAACATTTATTTTGGTGGTGTGGTGAATAAAATAGTGGTGAGTATGAATGAAAATCATGGTGAGTCTCAAAAATTCACCAAAACTACCGTTATTCGAAATTATTCCAAGTAATTGAAAATTGTTCATCCTAAAAGTAGGCAATGTATGCCTACAAAGCTCTTCAAACTACTGGTTTCAGCATTAACTAAAAGCATACTTACTATGAAATACTACTATGCATAATTATATACAGTTTTTAGATTGAAGATTATTAGTCCCGGTTTACATTATGAAATTTTTGTCGCTGCAATTCTTATCGTATCTTCTTTAAAATTGTATTTGCGTCTACATTGTGAGATTTTTGTTGCAGAGATTTTTTGTGGATGTATACATGTTTTTATATATTTTGTAGCTAGCACATACATACATACATACATGTATGAAAATAAAAAAACAATGAATGAGGGAACAAAGCGTGTCTTACGAGTCACCGCTCTCACCTACAAAGCAAGAATTGCAGCGACAAAAATTTCATAATGTAAACCGGGACTTACTGATTAAAAAATAAGAGAACTTTTCTCCGAATACACTTTTTCATGTTTCACCAACATACATTTTAGTTGCAGAATGTTTGATTATTTATTGAGTGTATATTTTAAAAATTTAGGATTCATAACATATGGCGTATCTTTTTTTTCTGCGAAAATGTAAAATTTTGTGCCAACAAAGCCTTACACGAGTATTTTACGTTACTTCTTTATTTAAAAAAAAAAATACACGGGAGAACCACATTGAAGATTATGATACAATTAAATGTGTTTCATTGGTTTCAACCTGCCAAGAAAAAGCTGCTGAAATGCAACTAATTTGTTTGAATTACATTAGCATGTTCTTGCTGGATATACTATGCGGTGGTGAGCCGAGTTCACGCGCTTTTGAGTGCACAGTGAGCTTAGGGCGGAAAGGCAGATATCCATGTTAATCTTCAGCACATCTGTACAAATGATTGAAAATAAACGCTAAAAATTTGAAAAAATTCCGTATTTTTAAGTTAAACACCCAGTTTAATTGTTTATTGAATTAATTCCTGTCTGATGTTTTTCAATATGTTAAAGAAGAATATAATTTTATATTTTCATTATATTGTAACGAAAGAGATTTGATATTATTTTGTTTAATGTTTCTATAAATAATTTTGAAAATTTTTTAATTCAAAAAGTTTTCATTAATAAATTAAAGAGACTTTAAAATAAAACTCAATTTTTATTCAATTCACAAAACTTTTAGTTTCAAATCTTATGTTAGTATTCTTCAAACAAATGGCTTGTCCATAAAAATAATTTAAGTGTAAAAGTTTTGCTAAGAAAAAAAATTTAGCTGAAAACCGATAAGATTTAGTAACGATTAAAAATCGATTAAGCGATAGTTTCTATTTGACGTCAAAATATTTTAGAGGCATTTATTGTATTTAGTTAAGTAAGCGAAGCCAGTTATATATAATAAACAAACTCTAATCTGGTGATAATTTTGCGTAAAGATAACTGGAACTTTTGTAATGTTTAATAACATTTATAACACTATTAAACTAAATTATCTCTTATCTAAATGACTGTCAACAATTAAAGATATGATTGAAAATCTAAAAACTGTAACAACTAAAAACGATTTTAAACAAATTTAAAATTTATCAAGTCATTTAAATTGTGAAATACACTACGTTGAAGAAAATTTAAGGGTTTCATTTTGTAAAACTTTACAACTGATAAAATGAGCCGTTGAAATATAAAAGAAAAATTTCAGCTAATAAATGTTCAATTAGACCATTAATCTTTATTATGTGCCACAATTCCTTAAGAACTACGTTTTGAAACGTAAGGAAAAAAGATTTGAAATTTGTATATTTTTCGTAGAACTTTGTTAAAAGTTTGTCGTTTCATTTTAAATAACAGCCTAACATAACGTATAAATATAGAAATCGGAATGACAAAGGTTCAAACTAATTTCTATGGAAAATATTAAAGTATCACAAATGGTTTCCTTTCCAGTATTCTTACATTTCAAAACATTTCGTTTTATAAAATAAAGTCTTAAAAAAGCTTTACCAAAGCTATTTTATAAATCGAGACCTAAATGTATTTCTAGTGAATACTGGAAAAAGTTATGAAATATGAATATTTTGTAAAACTTAATTCATTACTGGGAAGGGGTTTAAAAGTTTAAAATTGGTGTAATTTTAAAAAGTGGATAAAGTTCAAGTTTAAAATCTTTTGTAACCAGTAGTCTTCATACAAATGCACAAGATTTGTTACCCTTACTAATAAATAATTGAAAGTCAAACATTTTTCTTTATGCTTTGTCACTTTTGAAGTGATCGTGCTTGGAAAAGATAGAATTTGAGATTTTTCATTTTCACTGGATCTCACGACGTCTGTTTCATATAAAGTTTCCCTAATGCTTTAAAATGTCACAGAATGCGATAATATAATAAATATGTAAAAAATAGCGAAATGATTTGGTTTGGTTTGGTTTATCAAAAAATTTAAACAATATTACACTAATAAAGACCTAACCCAAAAAAAATCCAAAGCAAAACCAAATAAATAAATTAAAATGTTATAAACGTTATTTATAAAAATAATTCAATGTTAAATTGAACTACGAAGTCATACACAAAACGAAATTCATATTAAAAACAAGTAAGAAAATATAGTCGGTCAAGCCTGACCATATAATACCCTATATCCAGTATATGTATAAAACAGTTTTTCAGAAATGGGCATTATATGGGAGATATAACCTATTGTGGACCGATCATCCAAAAATTTATTGACATCATGAGTCTGTAAATATAAGTATTATATGTGTTAAACTTTATCTCGATATAAATACTTTTAAAAGATTTATGGAGCTTAAATTGAATTAAATTGAATAATTATGGACCGCCCATTATAATATTAGGTGTCGTTATTTCTGTATATAAGAAACTTATTTGTGTCGAATTTTATTTGATTACCAACATTTTTAAGAAATTTACATATGAACGTAAAGAGCTTTTCGAAAGTGGGCTATAGGAGCTACGACTAATTATGGACCGATCGTCATAAAGTTCTACCATATTATATGTACGAAACGTATTTGTGTTCAATTTTATTTGGATACCAAGATTTTCAAGAAATTTATGATCGTTGAAGTGAATTTCGAAAGTGGGCCTTATATGGGAGCTGCGACTAATTATGACCCGATCATAATAAAATTGTACCGTATTATTTTTATACATATGAAATATATTTGGGTTCAATATTATTTGGATACCAATATTTTTGAGAGAGTTATGTTCTTTAAAGTGAGTTTCGGAAGTGCTCCTAATATGGGAGCTACGAGTAATTATGGACTGATCCGCACAAAATTTGTAGATGTGATTTGGCTTCATTTACAACTCATTTGTTTAGATACTTGCATAATTAAAACATTTATGATTGGTAAACCCCAATTCCGGAAGGAGATTTGTATAAGGGACAGGTGAAATAATGAACTGATTTCCACCAGTTTCAATCCCATCCATCATTTGGCCGAAAAAATATTACGTACCAAATTTTATAGAAATATCTTCAAAATTGCGACCTATACTCTGCGCACAAGCTTTACATGGACAGCCAGCCAGACGGAAAGTGATTCTGAGTCGATCGGTATACTTTAAGGTGGCTGTTGGACTAATATTTCTGGACGTTACAGACATCAGCACAAATCCAATATACCCTCCCCACTATGCTGGTGTAGGGTATAACAAGCCAAAACAATTCATTACTGGAATACAAAATATCAGACAACGGATTTTGAGTGAAATCCGAATGTTTAAAACGACTGACCAAAAACTGTGTGCAGTGCTAAAATCTGAGTGTTTTTTTTTTTTTTTTTTTTTGTAGCACGAGTGTGCTGCCAATGACTAACAGACAGACAGAAAGACATACTGGTTGCTATTACTATTTTGAGTGAGATTTTATATGTATTTGCGTTAAGTTTTTGTTTAACTTTTTTCCGAGTGTAAAGACATTTTAATAAGTTAAGCAAATAACAACATTATAAAACAAAAAAACTCACACAAATTGTTAACAAAGTATAAAAAATCATTAAGTATTTTTTATTCTTTTTTGTTTTGGTTAAAGCACTTTTTGTGAGTTAAGAATTTTCAGTTTTATTTCAGTGTTTGTTGTTAAAGGCATTAAATTAACATTTGCTTAAAATAAAATTGAAAAATAAAAGCTACATTACAAATAATTCAGTTTATTTATTTAAACATATGTACATACATACATACATACATACATAAACATATTGTTTTAAAACAAAATTGTATGTTGCCATTTTTCTACTACATAGTAGAATTCTGTTGACTTTTGTTAACAATAGTAGGTAGTGTTTATGGTTTATTATTGTTTTATTTAAAACATTTTTTTGTGTGCATTTTTTCAACCGGCATAAAAAAACTTTATTCCCAAATCGCAAACAACATGACATTGGCCACAATAACCCAAAAAAATGGAACCGTGGATTGTGTAAGTTACTAAAAATTCGAATTGTGTTTAATTATATTTATATATATGTAGATATGTTTATAAAGTAATAATATGTTGTTTATACTACAGAAAGACTTAACAATAACTAAAAAATAGTTTAAATTTTTTTTTTTTTGTGTAAATATTATTGTAAGAGTTTGTTGTCACAGCTGAAACCAAGAATAATAAATGTTATGCTAATAATTTTCTAAGTGTACAAATAAGAGAATATGCGCAATGATTTCTTCATACTGCCGCTTATAATTTTTGATATCGAGAGTGTTTCATTTGTGTTTGCGTGATATTTTTAAGTCGGCGTTTTTTTTTGAAACTCCCAAAAATTTCTAATTAAGAAAGTTAATTTGTACAATCAAAAAAAATGTTTGTTCTTAAATTAACCATATCATAAATGCAGCATAAAGTTTTTTGTTACTTTAAATACAACATTTTCTACAAATATAATTTTCACATAACATTGACCTCTACACAATAAGACATATATATGTCTGCATGTATGACATACAATGTATGTTAATAAATGTGTCCACCTAATTCTGTTTTTACGCAAAGTTTTTTTACGTGAATTGGATTTAACGCATTATAAAATAAATGTTTCATTCTGTTTTTATGCGACTAGATTTGATTTAACGCGATCTAAAAATGTATGTATGTATTTTTATCACAAAGAGGATTTTAAATTCAACACATAGTTGGCAGCACTAGAAAACGTCTGGTACGAAATAGAACACAATCGAAAGAGGGGATTGATTACCTTTGTTTATTTTAAATAAATTTATGTAGTTGAAAGTAAGAGTGTAAGAATGTGTTACATAAAGGCAAAAATATACATACATATGTAAGTATGTATGTACTTTTCTAAATGCATTATTTTTATACCCTCCCCATTATAAGTGGGGAATGAGGGTATATGTACATATGTACATATATAAGTATGTCATTCCGTGTGTAACACTGAGAAATATTCATCTGAGACCCAACAAAGTACATACAATATTCTTGATCCTTATGGAATTCGAAGTCGAATGAGCTATGTTTGTCAGTCTGTCTGTCAGACTCTGTAAAACACTCTCACGTCCAAACGACACAATCAAACTCAACAAAGTTCACAAACCCCATTTATAGTTCTCCTAAGCAGTTTAATTTAATAATCAGCAAAATCGGTTTAGTAGAACCAGAGCGTCCTAAATAAATGAAGTTAGACTAATGAAAATGTCAGTGATGGGAAAATTGTTTTGTGATAATTACCCGAATTGGGTATTTAAGCGAAAGTTATTAAGCTAGATTTACACGATTGAAATTTTCTTCAAAATGCTTCAAACTCGTGTGAACAGTAAAAATTCTTCAAAATTTATTTATTTAATAGTTATTAATAGTTATTAAATAAATAAATTTTGAGGAAATTTTGCTGTTTACACGAGTTTGAAGCATTTTGAAGAGCAATTTTTAAGAAAATTGCAATCGTGTAAATCTAGCTTTAAAACGTGTTGTTTTGTTTGAAAAAATATGAAAAATAAACGGGGTAAATACAAGTCGAGGTAAATAACGAAAAAGACAATTAAGCGTGAGCTATTTAACCGGGGTGTACTGCATTTCATACGTGGAACCAATTCTCTCATTTAATACGGATACTCCATCTTTTTTTACGCGAGTTTTTGAGGAATGTATCTATCTGGATCGGTAAAATAAGTATATGTACGAGTATATTGTATGAATGAACCTGAGCATTCGTTTAATTTAACTAGTGATATTTAAGCGGTGCTATTTCTGTAATGACATTTTAAGAATACCGCTAATTTCTGCCAGACTTAAATTATTGAAAGAAATTATAAAACAAAAATCTGTCAGAAAAATTATTAGAACTATGTAGTTTTAGAACGAGTTTAACCAGAAACACCTATTTAATCAAACCCTTTAATGACAGCCTAGCAACTAGTGGTGTTGCAATTACTAATGGAACCAGTTCTGTGGAACGCTGTGGTGGTTCTAGAGAAGTTCTGTAAAACACTTATAAGTTCCGGTACAACTTTTTCAAAGCGCTTTTAAAACGTTTATATTTTGGAAACATAAAAAAATTTAAATATTTCAATAATTAATTTTAATATAATTTGTGTATAAATATACTCGTATGTCTAAATATAATAAATCATTATGGAATTAAACAAATGTACTGAGTATGTTGGAAATAATAATATTGCGTCTTGTGGCAACATTTCAGAAACGAATACTTTTTGATATTTGGAAATTTTTTAATAATAAGTTATTTTTTTTAAATTCTTTTCATTTGTTCAACATTTCTATCAAACTAAACTAATTCCGAAGATGATAATTTCAAACAAAATCTATTGATTAAAGAACTGGTTCTACAACCATTATAAATAATGCGTGCTAGCTCAGCTACGCTTCATTAGAATCAGTTCTGGCGTTAGAGAACTCTCAAGAAGAAATTTAATACGATGAAAAGCATGAAATAAAAAGAAGAATTTAATTTAATATGATAATGGCTAAATTCACAGTCTTTTCTTAGCTAATGGCAAAAACTTAACAAATGATTCTTTATTCGCAATGCTTAGTTTGCCAGAAGAGTACCAAGTAGTAGTTAAACTATAGTTAGTATTTTAATGGTTAACTAATGACCGAGAATTCGGCCATAAGAAGATTAAATTATAGTTTATTATTAAAGACATACATGCATGTTAAAATAGTATTAGGTGTATAACTTAAACATGCGGGATTTTTTTTAAATTTTTAGCTTTTATTTTGAAACATTTGTATGTACAATATAAATTTGTTCAAAGTATTTGACAATGTTAACTGCTCATGTTTTAAGGGTAAGTACTAATCAAGACAATTTCGGAAATTAATTTGTAGTTGGACGGGTCAAGTTATGGATTATAAGGCGGGTGCGGCAACACTTCTTTATAAATAATTTTTAAAAGGTATGGCAACATGTGGCCGAGCGTTGCCATGAAAGGATACGGGCATTTTTCAGAAAATTTTGCCATAAAATGTATCAGTTGCATTCTGTGCAGTTTCCCTAAAGGTCTGGCAGCTCACAGTAGATAGGACCCATTTGGTCCCAGCAAATACCTTTGGATTCGGCTGGTTAGCCGTGCTTCACATATATTCTTCGGATTATCATATTGTAACCATTTTCAAATAATTCATTATAAAAATGATTTCCTTTTATAGCGTTTAAACAGCATTTTAGACATGTAAAATCGTCTTTCAAGGTCTCTCGGCTTCATATAAATGGTACCCAATTTTTTTGCTGCTCGCAAACATTTTTAAATTGCTGCTTGTGTAGCTTCCAATTTATTTGCAAGCTCTTGTTGAGTTTGACAGCAGTCTTAATAGAGTAATGTCTTCAAATCTTGATCCTCAAACTTTCTTTGACTTTCCATGGCGATCTCTGTATTCCGTGTCAAAATCACCATCTCTGAACCGAAAATAACCATCTATCGCACATTGAAAATCGGTGTGCTTCAGCGGCACTCTTATTCAAGTTAAATTTAAATTAAGTAAAGCAAATTTCCGAAGTAAACAAACTTTTTTTATTTATACTATAAGGTCAATGACTAAATGAGTTAAGGTACTTTTTTGCTCAAACTAAATTTTATGAAAACTTGTCAAAATGTCTGCTTAAAAAAGTTGCCTTCATTTGAGCCCCCATATCTTTGAATTCTGGAGGATTTGTGTGATAAGTCTTCAAAACTTAAATTAAATTTGTCTCGATGTGACCAGCTTTTTTTTTTTGGAAAGGCCACATATATTTCTAAACAAAATTGATTACGGCCCACTGTGCGCTGAATGAATTCTAAAATATACTCGGTAAACATAATTTTTGTAAGACTAATTCTATAAATTAACCACATAAGCAATAAAAAATCCTCATCTGTTTCTTGAAGCAAGTTGTTAAGGTGACAATTTCAAACAAAATTCACTGACAGAAGAACTAGTTCTAGAAGAAGTTCTGGGAGTGAAAATGTGAAACCGAAATCATTAATTAAAGAACCGTTTTTAATATCGGTTCCAGTTTTGAATGTGTTGAATTTACATGTCAATATTTTGCCAAATGAGGTTAAATTGTTATCAACAATTTAATGCAGTGTCCTTGTGTACAATTATACACATAGGAAATAATAAATATATAAAAGGAATTTAAAGCAAAATATATTTTTAGAGACATAAACGATTAGTAGTTAAAGTAGTTAATTTAATAAGTTATATACATATACACATATATATATATATATATATATATATATATATATATATATATATATTTGTACGAAAGTCAAAATAGAATAAAATCATGTACAAATTGCTTGAAAACTTCTCAGTATAGATCATCAGTAGTTGACAGTAAGAAGTAACAAAGTTATTTGTTATTAAGTTTTTCTTTTACGCATCATTAAAAATTAAGAAATCATTCTTATTATTATATCCAACACTGTGCAATTTTGTCAAAATATTCATGGTTAATGTTGTTCATACGTATGTTAGATAAACACAACTTTCCAAAATCATAAGACATCTTACTGATCTTGGCCTTGGCTTCTAAAAATTTGGGCACTGCAAATCAGAAAAATTGGACCATAAATGCCAATTTTAGATTAGATCTGCATAGACAATATTATATTAAATAAAAGGAGCTGTAAAGGTCTTTCCGGTCTGTCATTTTATTTTAAAATAAATAAAATATTTGTTCAATTCACACGTGATGTGGTAGTGTCGTAGGAGTTGTACGTCGTCTGAATTTACAATAATTTTACAAATAATGCTGGCAATTTCTATATATATAAATATTTTGTATAACACCTATGACATTTTTACATGCATATGTTTTTCGAATGTAGTATGAAAGTTTAAGTGTTGCCAAAAGTTCAGTATATTTCTCAATAAAAAATTACTGACTTTAGTTAAAAAAATAAATCAAACGGTAGCACTGAAATCATAAACTGATTTAAAAATTTTCAACAAGAGAAGAAATTTAATAAGCAACAAAATTAAAAACGATCATTCATTTTTACTTATTTGAAATGTCTGCATAATATTTTTCACGCAATGCAGAAATTATTTTGTTTTTCTCACTTGTATTATTAATTTTTAATATTCTACTTTTGTCATTTTTAGGCTTGACAACATAAACATACGAATTGTGTTCACAATTAGATAGTTGTATCATCATACAATTTACAACATACAACATCGCTTGTGAATTGAACAATTGTTGTGGGGATAAGCTAGTTCTGATGTACATTTCGCTGGTTTGTTTTAAAGCACTTAAGATAAGATTCCATACAGCCAAATATAGCACTCTTACTTCTTGCCAAAAATTTGTTCTTGAAATTGATCTAATTTGTCATTTGGAATTTTGTTGACTTTAATGTCAATTACAAGTACTTTTATTCCTGAAATAATTGAATTCTATTAAACAAATAGTTTATCAAAATAATATTTATCACTTCAGAACTATTGCACGCGTTAGCTGTCAAATAGAAATTAATTAAAGCACTTATCTAAAAATAGGACGGACATTGTTTAAGGAATGAAACATAAGCTGTTTATGCAATTCTCGTGAAAATACTAAATAAACTTGTGCCGACGATATCTCAAGTGTGACATAATTAGTGAAAATAAAATTACAAAAAATTACATTGATAATGTACCTATATAATATGTCAAATAAAATATGTCTAAATAATTATCAATTCTGTTTCTGTATACAATTTAAGAATACAAGTACTTAGTAACTGGTCTTTGATTAATTTTATAATTTTAAGTTAAACAAACATAAATTTATTTGTTTTTATAGGCTGATCATGTGAAATTTCAGCGGAAAGACTAATTGGTCTACTGAGATTTTTATCAGAAACAACTTGATTTGATATTAAATATTTAATTGCTTTTTTCACACATTTTTGGATAGTACGATTTCAAGATAATAAGACTGATTAAAAACGACCTACATCTTTCGATTTGTTTTTAAAATATACTAAATTGATTCAAGATTAAAGATAAAGATAATATTGTTGAACTATTTAAAGAACTAAACGTAACCACTATTTTCAGCAAAAGTTCACTTAAACTTACAAGAATTTTGTAAGGGCAGTATACTTACAATATTATATTAAACAGCTTTTCTGAAATATCAAATGAATTTTTAAGGCAAGGAATTTGGAAGTTTGAAATAAAAAAAATAAAAAAATGTCCTTCAATTGTCATTACTTCGTTACCAAAAAAGAAATCTCAACCAAAATGACTTCGATAACGTTTCGTGTGGGTAACTTAGAATAAAACTTATTTTAATTGTACTTCAATAAAGTTTATTTGCAAAAAAAAAATAAAACTATTAAATCAAAATTTTATTTTTTTTGTTTTTCGTATTTTTTATCATGTTTTTAGTTCAGATTAGACAGACATCTGAAGTATTTATTAGTTAAGGTAAATGCACATAATTGAAGTTGTTATTATTTTATGGTCATTATTAATATAATTTTGCCACAGAATTACACTGAGAGGAAAGTTATGGAAAGTTATGAAAAAAATCAAAGCAAGCTTTTATAAGTTTTAGTTTATTAAACTTAGCTTAAACTAATTTATTTTGTAGTTAAGCTACTTTAACAGTTAACTGCAAATAACGCTTTAATATTAAAGAATGTTATTGAACTTTTTAAAAATTTCATTATTTTCTGTGTAAAAAAATATTTACGGACTTTTCAAACTCAAACAGGTTGTAAAACCTGTTGCTTAAACTGTTTGAAGGCCACTAGTATGATGCTAGTAAGAAATTTTCATAGTTAAGAAATATCAATCGAAGATAAAACGGCACCAAAGTGAAAATCAATCTAAACAGGGGAAGTTACCAACGAGAAAACATTTAAATAATTACAAGAATTTTAAATAGTTAATTAGATTAATCGTTACTTTACTAAACAGATGCCAGATCATGAGCTTGGAAATTATTATGGAGATCTTGCTATCTAAGAGAAAACAATCAGAAGAGGAAAGTTACGAAACAGGCAGTTAAAAATTAAACAATTAGACATTACCAATCCTAGATAAAACGGCATCAAAGTAAAAAACATTCTTAATTAGGACGTTATCCATAAAATCTTGTGTAGAACATTATTTTCTATAGAAAATCTTGTGTAGAACACTATTTTCTTTAGAAAATTTTGTGTAAAACAGTATTTGCCATAAAATTTGATCTTCATGACACACCTCCACAATGTGGATACATTGCAATGCTATAACATAGCAATGTATCTGAGTTGGATAGGAACTTGTTCGAGTCCTCACAACATACATATATAAGAGCACAAAAGTTGTCATATGCAGGCCTTCAGTAAAAAAGGCCTTATGAGCTTATGTAGCTTAAGAAATGGTACGTAATATCTTAACAACAATTGTATACGAGTATACTGCACACTAGTGTATATTGTATTGTTATACCCTACACCACCATAGTGGGGAGGGTGCTGATGTTTGTAACGCCCAGAAATATTGGTCCAACACCCACCTTAAAGTATACCGATCGACTCAGAATCAGTTTCTGAATTTTGTGCAGATCGGTCCATAATTACTCGTAGCTCCCTTATAAGGCTCACTTCCGAAAATCACTTTAAAGAGAATAACTCTCTCAAAAATCTTGATATCCAAATAATATTAAACGAAAATATATTTCATATGTCTAAAAATAATACGGTACAATTTTATTATGATCGGTCCATAATTAGTCGAAGCTCATAAATCGTTTAAAAGTATTTATATCGAGATAAAGTTTAACATACATAATACCTATATTCACAGACATCATGACACTAAATTTTTGGATGATCGGCCCACAATAGGTTATATCTCCCATATAACGCCCATTTCTGAAAAACTGTTTTATACATACTATACTGGGTGTAGGGTAATATATGGTCGGGCTTGACCGACTATACTTTCTTCATTGTTTTTTTTTTATTGATTGTGTTTCAATAGTATATTTTATCATTTAGACATTTTAAATATTTTAACCAATGCTGCTTGCTACACTAAAGAATTTGGGATTTTTTTCGAACAAAGCCAACATGTTTTAGGGGTCGTGTATGAATATTTAATTAAATTTATTTTAAAAATTTTGATTAATATTATTACATTATATTATTAGAATTATGTGCGTACTGTCCCTATAAATTTACCCAATAAAAAGCGGTCTACTCTTTTTATATAAATTGCCACAGATAAAATGCGCGTTTTCCTAAAATAAAACCTTGATACTTTGAGTCATTGTCCAAAAGTAACTTTGAAATAAAATGAATAAATTTATAATCTATTTTATAGAATATAACTTTTATCTGCATATTTATTTTACATAAGAAAGATATTCTTATGTATGTAAAAAATTATCTAAGTATAGAAAAAATAAAAAAAAGTTCACTTGCAAAGTTTTATGACAATTAATAATTCAGTATTGTTTTAAACTATATGCTGTTAAAAGGCTGTAGTTTTTAACCTTAAATAAGAAATTTGAATAAAATTAATACAATAACAAAATAAAAAGAAGTACTAAAAAATTAATAGTTAACTCACCAGTATTTCTGTTAAAGGAATCAAATTAGGTGAGTGTTAATATTATAATTAATTAAATTATTAATTTATTCTTATACATATGTATGTTTTTAAATATAATCGTTGTTATTACATAAACAAATTGTCAATAAAAACTGTGCAGAATGTAGTACCAGTTTTACCACATACAAATTATATACATAATATATTGTATTAGACTCGAACTAAGTTTTATTAAACAATGCAAATAAATAATATATTCTATTTCTAAATAACTTTGAACTTGCATTGATGATGTAGCATCAAAACTGACTCATTAATAACAATTTTGAACAGTACCTAAATAACACCTACGACTTAATAATATGATTGATTAAATATAATATATAGAAATATTTCCTAATCTAAGTATAGAGATGCAACAATAAACCACGACATAAAAACTGTCATTAACAGCAAAAACATCTTATGAGCGAAACACACAATTTACAGTTGAATCATTTTTATGATTCTAATGGCCGAATTCTCGGTCATTAGTTAACCATTGATAAACTAAAATACTAACTATTGTTTAACTATTACTTGTTATTCTTATGGCAAACTAAGCATTGCGAATTAAGAATCATTAGTTAAGCCTTTGCCATTAGCTAACTAAAGACTGTGAATTTAGCCATAATTGTTATTTCAATTCAATGTTTATTTCAATGCAAAGAAAAAATCAATGTGCACCTAAGCTAAAAGTATTTATGCTACAAGAAACTTTTTTTTAACTTGGAACATGAATTTATTCGATTATGTATGTTATTATTGTTGTACTTTAAAAAAAGGCTAAAAACAAAAAAATATTTGGTTAAGCTATTTCCGGAATTAGGGCACAAAATGTGGATATGTAGATAGAAATGTTTTAACATAAAAAATACCGCAGTATTTTTAGGTAACACCACGAATTTACAAATCAGAATGATTTTCTGCATCTTCCAAAGTATTTTTCTCTAGAAAATAGTCTGACAGTATTTTCTATAAAAACATTTCAATATGACAGTATTTTAATATGACAGTATTTTCTATAGAAAATTATTACTATGACAGTATATTCGGTCTACAGTGTTCAGTATAACAGTATTTTCTATAGAAAATCTTCAGTATGACAATATTTTCTATAAAAAAACTTTCAGTATGACAGTATTTTCTATAAAAAAACCTTCAGTAGGACACTATTTTCTATAAAAATCTTCAGTATGACAGTATTTTAATAGTACTAAAATAGTATTTAACAGTATTTTCTATAGGAAATGATCAGTATGACAGTATTTTATCAGTATGACAGTATTTTCGGTCTACAATATTCAGTATGACAGTATTTTCTATAAAAAACGTTCTTTATGACAGTATTTTCGGTTTACAAAGTTCAGTATTACAGTATTTTCTATATAAAATCTTTAGTATGAAATTATTTTCTATAAAAACCCTTCAGTATGAGAGTATTTTCTATAGAAGATCTACAGTATGACTGTATTTTCTATAGATATTCTTCAGTATGACAGTATTTTAATAGTACTAAAATAGTATTTAACAGTATTTTCTATAGGAAATGATCAGGATGACAGTATTTTAATATGGCAGTATTTTATCAGTATGACAGTATTTTCGGTCTACAATATTCAGTATGACAGTATTTTCTATAAAAAACGTTCAGTATGACAGTATTTTCGGTTTACAAAGTTCAGTATTACAGTATTTTCTATATAAAATCTTTAGTATAACAGTATTTTCTATAAAAACCCTTCAGTATGAGAGTATTTTCTTAGAAGATCTACAGTATGACTGTATTTTCTATAGATATTCTTCAGTATGACAGTATGTTCGTTCTAAAAAGTTCAGTATAACAGAATTTTCTATAGAAAATCATTAGCATAATAGTATCTTGAAAAAAGTAGAAAAGTAGAAAATGATTTCACACCCAGGATTACTATTTAGTGCTCTGAGGTTGAAAAATGTACTATTTTAATATTATTTTGATACTAAAAAAAAATAAACCATCGCTACTGTGACATTAATTCTAATATAACAACTCGTAATTGAAGATACTGAAAAAAATTTTGTTAAAAAATGTTTCCTTAAATGTTTGTAAGTTCGTACGAAAACTCAGTTTTCTTTAAATGGTTTGTTTTTATTTAATCATAAAGTAAACAGGATACAGGTATTTATGAATTATCATATTAAGCAAATGGTATTTGGCAAACGCATCCTTTTGTTGAAATTTGCAATGACCATTTTGCAGTAAAGCGGCTGAGTTTCGTTGATGCAGCATTGCATATGCTCCTTTAATAATAGAGTGATTGTAAACAGATCTTTAAAAAAAAAATCACACTATTTGATCACCGAAACAAGACCATGAAATTTCTAATGGAATTGAATTGTATCACTGACTGACTATATGAAATGTGTCACTATTGTTTTCTTGATAATACATGTTGCAATATCGATCACCAAGTGACTATCCTCATTTTGTTAGAAGTATGGTCAAATAATGCCTCCAGTTCAAAATTTGCCCCAAACTGTGACATATGAACTGTGAAACTATTTCTGTACATATAAAACCAATTCATTGGGATCAACAAATTTATTGCCAATCGAATAATCAAAAGAATATTCATAGCTTTTTTCTAATCTAGTAAAGGCAAGTCACTCAACATAAAAGAATCACGAGTCAAATAAACGAATTATTTGAGTCCCAACTAAAATCGTTTAGTTACAGTGAAAAACTTCCTTTAGTAAGTTTGCATCATTCGATGTGTATTAAATGTAGGTTATCATTAAGTCGAGTTGACAGTCAGCGCTTCTTTGGTGGATTTTAATTTTCTGTAACGATTTTATTTTAAAATTATAGGAACAATAATACTTTTGAAAACGTGCAAAAATTTATATAAAATATAATTTATTGTGCCTAAACATGTTTCGAAATATTTTTAAAAATCAACAAAATATTTACAATTTTTATAAGCACATTTCCACACGAATAAACTAAATGATTTATGAGTTTTTCCTTATGCAATTTACAATCAGATTATTAAATTCAACATTTGAAATTATGCATAAAATAAGTAATAATAATAATAATAATATACTCGTATTGTTGAAAAGTTCAATGACAATTAAACAATAAAAAAAAAACAAAAAGTTTAAACAAGCTTTGGATTTTATCATACAGATATTATCAGTTAAGCTAATTTTACAAAACATTGACAAGAGTTGTACACACGAGACATTTCCGAACAAGCACATTGTTAGCCCAGTCAACAAATTGAAGGATTTTTAAAAAAATAACAGATTTTGTGCTTTATTGTAGGTAATTTATTTAAGAATATTTATTATAATATTTCTGTATGTAAATACAGCAATAATCATTATATTTATTTATAAACATTTCAAATGCCACCAACAAACCTCTACACATTAAAGTTCATTGAATTGTAATTATTGTCATAAATAGTTATTTAATTATTATTTGTTATTTATAGAAAAAATCATGATGAAGTAATTTTTTTTTTTTTGCATATTTACTAAAAAGTTTCAATGTGGCAGACAATGCAGTTTTAAAATTTATTTACTTCCTGTTTGTTAACAAGGTAGTTTACGAGTAAAACTTCGATGTAAAATGCTTTGACAGCCGAAACTAAAATTTACAGAAATATTTTTAAAAAATATTTTAATATTTACAACAAAATTTGTTTATGTTATTTAATTCAATGACAAGGTTGCAAGATATTATGTCAAAGATATTTAATAGATTTTTTATTATTATTTTGAGTAATTTACGTGACACATAAATGAATTGGAAATTTTGTTCTATGAAACCGCAAATACGTACATATATATAATATGGCTTAATAATCTTAGATATATTGTAACTATCGTTATTTCAGTGAGCAATTTTTTTACTCGCACATGAATTTATGCCGTGTGGACAACTCTTGTCGATGTTATGTTTATGTTCGAACGACATTGTCAAAACTTTTGTTCACATAACTATGTCACTGACGCTTTAAGCGAGAATAAAATTATTAAGAAAATCTATTTGAAAATGAAGTAAATTTTTATTAATTAAAAATGGCAGTCACCATAAATTGTGTTACACTTCATGATAGTAAAATTAACTTTATTTTTATGACGTATTACACCTAACTCTGTTTTTACACGGTTTTGATATAACGCGGTTTAAAAATAAATAAATTTTACATTTTTTACACGAATTTATTCCATTTACCACGATTCAAATTCTTTTGGGCTTAAATTTTTTTTAGTTAAATTTAATTTTTGCGAAATATGTTCATATGTATCACAAATTTAGGGGGATTCCTTTTTTGTGGATATAAAAAAATTTACTATTCGGAGCAATTTCAAATAGCACAAATTCCCTTTTAGTGCAAATCAAATGAACTTGTCATACATAAATTTTTTTGTTACATTACTTTTAAGCATAGAGTGCATATTCTTTTGTCTTTAATAACTACATATGCTTGTGTAAAAATACATTGTATATGTGATTTAATATTATAAACCTGAATAGTTGTTCTTAAAATATCCTTGTTATACCCTTCACCTTCATGAGAAGGGTAAATATAAGTTTGTCATTCCGTTTGTAATTTCCACAATATAATTTTCCGACCCTATAAAGTATATATATTCTGGATCATTATAGATAGCCATGTCCGTCTGTCTGTCTGTCTCTTGAAATCAATTTTCTGAAGTCCCAAGATATCTTCAGGATCCAAATCTTCAATAATTCTATCAGACATGCTTCCGAGAAGTTTGCTATTTAATATCAGCAAAATCCGTCCATAACCTCTGAAAATTTCATCAAAAAAAACTAAGTGTATTAATATTGTTACGAATAATTTATCAACAGATGGCGTTGATCAAGCAAAGTGTTTAAATGTGTAAAAAGTTTTCGAAAACTTTAAGTGTGTTCTTAAACCGTAATATAAGTGTGTAAAAAGACAGTGTGTTCATTTTTAATTGTGTTTGTGTACATTTCAATTATGCATCCACAACAAATGTGAAGGGTATATAAGATTCGGCATAGCCGAATATAGCACTCTTACTTGTTTTTCACTAATTTCATTTGATTTTAGAGATAAGGAACCAATCACCTATTTTGCATACGATCAATGTCTTTTTTATACGAAGTTTTCCGGAACCAATTACCACGTAAAAACAGAATTATAAATGTTTATTTATTATTGGTTGTAATTTAACGATGATCTATAAGAATATTTTATTGTACCAGACATGTTTAATAATTACATTTGGAGGTGGCCAATTAATACAAAATCAACAGTTTTATAACCCTGAAATTATTTTGAAAAAATATATTGCACAAAAAGCTTAAACTGCTCTGTAATGAAATATCGGTTTATCGATTTAAATCTAAAATAGAGAGCATATTTTGTTGGTCCTTTGCAAATTGTTTAAAAGATCTTCTAGCAAGATCGTTAATCTCAAACCGCAACATCGAATTTGAAAATTGTTATGAATGAACATTTGTTTTTTTTTTCTTTCGACTTTTCCAAGTTATTGAATATTAAATTTATTAAATTTCCAATACAGCACTATAAGATGTTTTCGCTAATTTGTTTATTGTTTCTTATCTAAATACATATACATAGCACTGTTGGGATCTTACCATTCTTAAATTGTACCGTCTCAATGGCAAAATTGTACCAAATTGCCATCAGTTGTACCTAAATTTCGCTATTAAATAAAAAAGCATATAGTAAGAATTCATAACACTTTTTATTCAATAAAAACAAAATAACAGAAAGAAAACGTAAAACAATTTTTCAAATTTTGTTTGTTGCTTTCGTTGGTCGATATGTCAGAAACACAAGCAACTTTTGACATTTCTCTCTCTAAGTAAGAAAAAAAGTAGAACAGCTGTGCTCTCAACGACACCTGAAAAGTGAATTCGCCTTAAAAAAAATTGTACCAAAAAGGGATGAACTGTACCAGCGTACCAATAAAGTTTTGTTTGTACCAAATTTGGTACAATTGTACCACAAATCCCATCAGTGATACATAGTGTAGAGTCATTATAAGGAAGGAGTGTTCCAAAATTTGCGTCTTTGATTTTTTCGATATAATTGTCTAATTCTAATGTATGGCATAGCATCAACGCCTTTGATAGCCCATATAGACTCTGTTTGCATGATAAATTTATCATGACTTCTGACTTCTTTTGACTTTTTCACCAAAAGTTCGATTGATTTAAAATCAATTTATAAAACTCTACTTATGATGTTTTTTTATTGCATACTGATTTTTCGATCTTTAGAAAGTTTATTTTTAGCCAGCTGCTGCAAAAAAATTGGCATAAAATCGTTAATTTAAATTTCAGTTTTCACTTCTAGAAGGTTTCGTTTAGCTTAAAAACACACTCATAATAAGTTGTTGATAAGACTAATTTCATATTTATTTAACAAGTGAGGCAGATTTTTATATATTTTTTTAAACAGTTGAAGATAGCAAAACAGTTTATCAGTCAATGTGGTAACACTTCAGGTGAACAAAACTGTATTAGATACTATTTGTTTAAGTGTGAAAATATAAAAGATTACTGCATTTATTGGACACTGAAAGACGACTTGGAAATACCTTAAATATGTAGTATACCCACCACCCAAAATACAGGGGAATTATAATTTTAACATTCCGTTTGTAACACATTGAAATATTGCTTTTTAATTTAGAAAGTATATACATCTAATTCTATTTTTACACGCTAATTGGTTCCTGAAAACCCCGCGTAAAAAATAGACATTGATCGTATGCAAAATAGGAGATTGGATCCTTATCACTAAAACCTTTTGAAATTAGTGAAAAACAAGGATTTTTTAAGAACAACTCTTTAGGTTTATAATATTAAATCACATACATATACAAATTATTTTTACACAAGCATAGTTTTTAAACAAAAATAAAAGATATGCACTCTAAAGGTGGTTTTAGACGGTATGTATTTTGCAGTGTACTTGTCAGTTGTACGATACATATGTAATTGGGCATGTCTGTCAAAATTGCCAATTTAAAGGCAGTTTATAATTTTTGCTTTCACACGTCGGTTTTTAATTTCATGTGACATAACCTACAATAGCAGACAACAGCTGTTTTCGTTATTAGTATTTTCGCGGGAGTTTTGTGTTCTTGCAAATATAGTTTGAAAAAAATGGTTAAAAAAAATTAAATAATTGTAAGTTGCAGCATTATTGCAATATGTAATAGCTTCTCTAAAATATAAAAATAAAAAAATTAAGCAAAAGTTAAATAGTATTTAAATCAAATAAAAATTAATGTGTATAAATACGTTTTTTCAATAAATATTTTAATACAAATTTATTGTTCTTTTTTTTAAATATAAATTTGCTGAATTACAACACTATGCTTTTGGCGCCATAAACAATGGACTTGAAAAACAGCTGGTTGCAGGTGCTTTGTCAGATGATAATTGAAAAAAATTTTTTTTTTGCTTTTACACGACGTGTATGCATTTTTCAGTGGAAATTATGACAAGCACACTGCAAAATACATATGGCCTTATTTATAAAACTTACAACAGGTTTATAAAGCAAATTTCCATACAAAAATTGCTTTATAAACCTCTTATAAACCTGTTGTAAGTTTTTATGAATAAGGGGGATACCGTCGAAAACTACCTTAAGTTCTATGATTTTTGCATTAAAAGGGAATTCCCCTAAATATGTACTATTTACAATTGCTATGACCAGTAAATTTGCTAGTATTCACAAAAAGGGAAATCTCCTAAATTTGTGATATGAACATAGTTTGAAAAAATTAAATACCCAAAAGATTTTGAATCGTGCTAAATGAAATAAAATCGTGTAAAAATATTGAAAATTTGTTTATTTTCAAACCGTGCAAAAACAGAATTAGATGCATGTATATTTTGCGATAAAATTCTGACACAATCTAGCTATGTCCATCTGGCCTATATGTTACTATGTTATGTGCCCAAAAATTAAAAACATTGTTCGAAGCAGCACAGTTTTGGTACCGTACCGGTTTCCCAGTCTCACACTTTATGTGTGTCATATGGCTAAAATCCCAACAGGATAATAATTGACACCTTTCAAACACTCTGTAGGATGTCATGGAACCATATTCCATTTTAGATATTATAATTATAATACACTTACCTCTAAAGTAGAAGGATATAATAATTGTAAAAACCAAAGTTCTTTTATATAATAACTACGTTTAAGTTTTTATAAGTAGTTACGAAACTGCAACGTTATACACAATAGCGCAATTCACAATCTTGTGCAAATGGTATTGCAAATTCGCACAATATTGTGAATTGCACTAATACATATATTTTTATTAATTCCTAGGTTAGTTATTGCAATCAGAATTTTCATATACTAAATATCACATTTTGTTTAATAAAAACGTTATCTATGTAAATCTAAACTATCTTCTAAGGAATATAATTGTTTTCATTAGAAAAATTTAAACAAAGTCAGTAAGAATCTGACGAATAAAAATGTTCTCTTCTGCTACTTACAGTTTATTAGACTGCTACAAAAATGTATGCAGAAAACAGACTTTGTACTGCTAAAACACATCTTTGCCTTATAACTTTTTTTGCTAAATACTTTTAGCAACACTTGAATATGATTTTCTGAACTTTTTGTATTTCAAACTTATTGATAATGAAAACAGAATATATTCTAAAATATTAATAGAAGAGCACGTAAAAGAAACTCGTATCCAGTATTTCACAGTTTATCTGTTATGAACAAATTGTATGTAATGATTTTGCAGCAGTCTAATGCTCGTACAAATTTCATTTAAATAACAGCATTATTTTTCATACAGTGTAGAGCAATTATTTAATAAAATCTATTTTATAAGGCTTAATACTACTGTTTATTCAAAGTGATGTCTTCAGGCTAATTAACGTTAATGTGAAAATAACGTCTATTAAAATTTATATTTTCTTAATTAAATGAGATAAAAAGAAAATAAAAATAGAAATACTAAATATTTAGTTAAGAGAAATGTTATACAAATATGTATTTATATAAACTATATTAGTTAAGTTTGGTCATGAATTAAATAAATCACTTTCACGTGATAAAAACGATTAACACGTGACATATATGAAATAATAGATACATTTTTAAACATTTATTTCTTTCTTGTGTGGTACCTGTGCTTAGTTTTTTATTCGCTAAATATCTTCGTAAATGAAAATACATATAATATTCATTAAAATACCAAAAATATCAAGCTAAACATCACTTTGCAAAACCAAATGTCTATTAATTTACTTTTAATTTTAACCCTTGTCTTGACATGACAACAATTTGTACACTCAGCTAACAATTTCCTGTCTCCTTATTAATTTGTCTTGTTTGGACAACTCTGGTCGATGTTATATACTTGTTCGTACAAAGTTGTCACAACATGTGTTCCACACAACTATTTCTGCCATGAAATGTAATTTTCTTCCATTATGATTTTTTACATCCACACGTTGTCCCCACACAAAAGAACATGGGCAAATGACTTGTGGTTAGGAATTCCAAATTGATTTTGAAAATATAAACAAGTAAGAAAGTATCAAATCAGGTCAAGTCCAACCATATAAAACTCTTCACCCAGTATATAAGTATGTAAAAACTGTTTTTTCAGAAATGGGCGCTAAATGGCAGCAATGGCCATTCTGGACTGATCATCCAAAAACTTAGTCGCATGACTTCTGTGTAAATAAATTTTTGATTTTTTTAGGTTTTCTACGATTTCTATCTAGAGCGTCACACACCAAATATGTATACAAAATCGCTAAAAATGCAAAAATATTTGAAATTCAAACTTACTACAATGTTCTTTTATTTCTCAAGATTGACTTTTGCGAAAATCACATTTTCGATTATAAAAACAAAATTTTAAAAGTGACTAGTTATTTTAAAATTTTAAGATGAAAATATGTAAATTTTTGTTAAAAAAAGACTTGAACTTAGAGGTTACTTGCAAATTAATAGGCTTGTAACAATGTATTTAAAAAAACTGCAATTATAAGCGTTTTAAGGGAAAAAATCTAAGTGTGACGCTCAAGAGATTTTGTTGCACGTAAACAAGAAATAATGCCAAATCTAAAGTTTTTTTTTTTTCTTTATTTACAATCTATCCATTTAAGGATAATAAGCAAATGAGATATAATAACAAAAATAATCTTTATGTTGTACTCCATTGAGAACAACAGCAAACTTTAATAAACATTATGGATATCAAATAAAAATTATAAATTTATCTATGTAACAAATACATGAATGAAACCATAAAACGTTAATTCCGGAATGGCAAATCCAGAATGTGATATCTAATTGAGTCTTCTTATTTCATCAGTGTCATCAAGTAGAACTATAGCTACTGGGTTTACATGCTGACTTAACCTCTCCAAATATCTTTCACTAAACCTTTTGATTTCGTCCATAACTAGCGGAATAGCAAGATCTTTATGAATTGAATTATTGGATACAAACCATGGTGCATTGACAATTGATCTAAGAGATCAAGAGATTTTGTTGCACGTAAACAAGAAATAATGCCAAATCTAAAGTTTAACGAAAAAAGTTTATTCTTTATAAAAAGAAAATAAAAAAAACAAAAATTCTTCAAAAAACAAAAATGTTCATACAAAACTAAACATGTACATATTCTTTGCTGTCTTTACCAAAAATGGCAAAAAGGAAGTAATTTTTGAAGAAACATATTACATATGTGTATAATATGTAAATATTTGACACAAAACAATAACTGAACTTAATTTAATTTATAAATTTCCATTCGAATTCTTATTCTGAATCTGTATAAACTTCATGAAATGACAAGCGGCTTTGTTCTTTTTTCATTCTCATTATTTTTTACCACTTTCGAATTAAGTTTGTGGCAAAAACAGAATCAGTCAGTAACAATAAA
This sequence comes from Bellardia bayeri, assembly GCA_950370525.1. Lineage (NCBI taxonomy): Eukaryota > Metazoa > Arthropoda > Insecta > Diptera > Calliphoridae > Bellardia > Bellardia bayeri. The sequence goes on from OX493267.1 coordinate 77,817,594, forward strand.
AATTAAACTCAAATATACCACGATTATACCTTTCTTTCTTCTTTCTTTTATATTCGTCATTACGCGCTTTATCGAGCTTTATTTCCTCTCGATATCTTCTTGCTCTTTCAGCCGCCGTTAATTTTGTTGTTTAACTCTTGAAAATTAAAAAATAAAATCAAAATTAAGCATTTTAAGTTATAAAGCAATATATTTCAAAGGTGATGCTCATGAAATATTTGCCTATTTTGGTTTTTTTTCGTAGGCAATTTATTTCTCAAATTATAAAAAAAATGAGTTGAAACCATGTAAACAATGATTGTCAACTTCAATTTTTTACATTTAATATATTCACTTTTAAATGGTGTTCAACAAAACTATGCACATGCACATGCACACTTTTTTTAATAATTTTTTTTCGTTTTTTCACTTTTGTAATAATTAAAGTTTGTACTTTCCGTGCGTTATTTACTTTATTTAAACTTGAAATTGAAAACTAGTAATATTACTTGATTTATAAAAAAGTGACGCTCAATGCAAATTTCGCCAAATTCGCACTAATTAAATTTTGACAACTATAACAAATCAAAACACAAGAAAGAAACACAATAATTATACTCTTATTAAATGTTGCATATTTATTTTTTTCTTTATTTTATTTTATTTTGTTTATATAAATTCTAACGGGGGACACATGCTTTTGTATGGAAGCAGTCAGAGGGAGAAACAAAACACGATTCTGAATAAACAAAAAACAAACATACAAATTTGAGAATTACGTTTTTTTGTTACATATTCCTCGCTGGTCACTCTCACATTTTTGTTTTTTTTTTGTTTTTTTTTACCTAAAATAGTAGTGTAAAGTGCGGGGACACAAAAATTGCGTTTTTTATGTAATTGACCCATATACATACATATATACATTAATTTATAAACCGACCAGTTAAAAAATTAGGTGTCATGATATTTGCATATCAAACTTTGTAATTTATGGTCGTTAAAGTGAATTTCGGTAGTGGGACTTGTATGGGAGCTATGATTAATTATGGACCGATCATCATAAAATTGGGGTATATAAAACATATCTGTTGTGTTAGTTGTTGATAACCATGTCAACCGGCCAGCCTTATTTTCGAAGAATTATTTATTAAGGTCTAAAGACGCGAAACAATGAATTCACATGTCATGAAACAAAAAACAGCAATCAAAACAATTTTATCCGCATATGTCCTAGAAAGTAGCGAGGATGAAGACAAAATGACAAAAAAAAACGCAGCTATCCATTTTTTATTTTCTTTAATTTAATTCTTTTATTTTCTTCTACTTTTTCCCAAAATGTTATTAATGCACACTTTTGTTTGTTGATTTATTTCTGTACATAGTATGTACATATATACAGAGTTGCATATAAATTAATAATTTCTCTGGCAATGCTGTCATTGACAGATGCATAAACTTGGCACATATGTATGACAAATAAAAATGTTCGACAATTGTCTTAAAATAATCTTACAATGACAAACAATGCGTTCACATGATTGTAAGATATCGGTCAATATTTTTGTCTTACAATGTACTGAAAATGCTTTTTCTTACAACGTTGGAAGACAAAAATGTTAAGTTCACACGGTTGTTAGACATTTTGTGAACATTTTTGCGACATCGTTGTAAGATCTGACAACCGTCTGTACAAAGGCTTAGTATATTATTTTTACTTTGCTTGTTTGCAACACTTTACCTCAGAAATAGCGGCAAACTATAAAATCTATCTATCTTCATTCATTCGCACAGCCAAGCACAACACTTTTATAATATTTTCATTTATATATACATGTATGTATGTACTTACTAAATGTTAAGTCATTAGGTATACAAACAGCACACACATTATAACACACATATGTATTTAAAAATTCGCGCCCTTATAACTAAATGAGTAAAGGTGCTTGTTTGTAAATAAATAATGAATGAACGACTGACTGGTTCTATTTACCCAAGGAAAAAGCTTTTACTACGCCGTCTGGCAGTAAGAAAAATGTATAAATAAACTTGAACTTGAAACGTTGAAAAAAGCTTAAACACGTTTATTTATTAAAACATTGTTTTCGTTTAGAAATATGTAAACATTTCAAAGGTTAATGTCCCGGCTAAAAAAAATGTTGCGCATCAAAAGTTGCTTAGTAAAGTAGCTAAGCTTTCTGAAAGTTTACAAACATGTAAACGTTACATTTCAATGTTTAAATGCATATAAATTTGACACACTTAAAATTGTTATGTTTAAAACAGTTGATTATGTATGGTGTACTTAAAAGTGTGTTAATTAAAACTTTAATTTTGTTTATTTATATTCACAACATTTTAATAATTAAAACATAAGCAAAGTGTGTTTGTTTGTAATAAGTTGGTATGTACACTTAATATATGAAATTATTTAGGCAACATTTTTTTGTTTATGATTTTTCTTTACTGATAAATTAGTATCAGTTTCAAGGTCGTTTCAATTTTACGCTACCTAAAAGTAAAAAATATAAAAAACCCAAAATCCTTTTTGTGTTTGCATTCTTTGTTTGGTTTGAATTTTAGTTTTTTTTTTTTTTGATATTCTTCAAATTACACAATCATTGGCAATATGTCTATTAAGCAGTATTCACGTTTGGTGAACAATGGAAAATTTTTGAAACAAAAACTTCAATTGAAAATAAATACAAAAAAAGTACATTTAATAAATCTATGTATAGAGTGTTTGTAGAAAATATGTTCTTTTATTAAACAACATATCATTCACATTTTGTGAAAGCTCTAAAATGAGCTTTACTTCTCAAATTTACTTTGAGTTGAATAAAAATATTAGAAGATTGGTATAGAACATGTTTTTAATTTTAAAGAAGGCTTTCTATGTAGAGTAGTTTCAAAAATATTAAGATTTTTCCATAAAATATTATGTATTTCTTTACCAAAATTCTTCTTTTTATATACTTCGTTTTCCTGTTAGTGTAAATCACTCTCTGGTCTATAATACACAACAGAAATTAATGAAATCAATTTCAAATGTTTATCATGAGCCTAAGCTGTTAGCTATTAAAAATTAGCAAAATAGACTCAGTAGGAAAAAACTTATGAACCAAAAGATTTTTAACGAAAAAAATTTTCAACATTGATATTGTTGCTCGCTTGATTTTGCAATGCGTATGAGTTTAATGAATTAAAAGTTAAAGCATATTGTAGTAGGTTTGTTGTTGCTGTATTTTTTCATAATTTAAAAGAACGAAACATTAAAATATAAGAAATTAATAAACTAAATTAACAAATTAATAAAGTACAAAAAAAAATTTTTAATATAAGAAATTTTCCATTTAGCTTACAAAAGTCGGCTTGAGGAAATTTTTAACAAAGTTTTCGAACAAATGTTTTGAAGATCGCGCAAACTTGACGACAGAGTTAAACTAATTAAATTATTTAATACTACCGTCACCAAGCTTAAATTCGATGGACTTTTTTGGATATCTTGCCAGCAGAATTCAAAGAAGACATCAGTTTACAACTTGTGGTTAACTGAAGAAGAGAGATTTCAAGACTTAGTCGCTAAACTTTCTGCAAAGGTAGTTTTCAAAACTCAATATTTAAAATTTTGTCACCTATGAAAACCATAAGATTTAGGATTCTTTCATGTATCTAGATTACATGAGCGACAGTGTCTTACATTATTATTATCTTTATCTTGTTGTTCACAGAGTTTAAAGAAGACAACATTTAAAAACTTTTCGCTAACAGGTGTTTATAAGTTCGCCTACTTATCTTGAATACGTTATTTAAGACTTTTGTTAACCATCTTTATGCAACAGATATGCATAAAATACATCACTATAGACTTGATAATTCATATTGTCGTTAAGAGAGTTTAAAGAAGGAAGTATTTAAGACCTTGTCTTTAACAGAAGTCAGATAAATAAAATTGGTTGAGATTATTTTATAAAACACAACATTAAGTATTTTGTCAGCTATCTAGAGTACAACATGGACAATAACTCTCCGCTTTCTAAATAGAATCACATACTCTTGTCGTAGTCATAGACAATGTGAAATATTTTTGTCGCTCATCTTGTCAGCAGGCAATTTTAGAGCAGACATTTCTATATCAGAAGCAGCGTTGCCGTTTTGGTTACTTTTAACCTTAATTGGTTACTTTTTTCCAATGTGTACTTGTGTACTTTTTTCCGTTTTGGTTACTTTTTTTAATACAAAAGTAACATTGTTTTTCAATGTTTTTGTTCCAAGTGTTAAAACAAAAGTTTTACATTGTTTTTCACTTTGACTTAACACCACTAATTTTGGTGATAAACTAAACTACCACAATTTAAACGTTTTTATAACGTCTTAATAACAACACTGTAACAACCGTGTGAACTTTAAATGAACTTTTCAGTACATTGGAAAACAAAAATATTGTCAGACATCTAACAATCGTGTAAACACACAATTTTGTCATTGTTTTAAGACAATTGTCAAACACTTTTCATTGTCATATTATGTGCAAAGATTATGTATGCATTGCCATAGAAATTATTTCTAAACTCTGAAAAAAGTGGAAGAAAATTAAAGAAAATAAGAAATTGATAGTGACATATCTTTTGATGAATCCTGTTTGATAGAGTGCAGATAAAATGGTTTCAATTGCTCGTTTTTGTTCCATGACAATATTTAAAATGGAATTGTTAGTTTTCTTACAGTCGTCTAAACTGACAATTTACCTTTTGCTAACAATTTTTCGCTGTCAGAACATTTCTAGCACATTGCTATATCTGACAACGTTGTAATATCTGACGATCGTGTATATATAGCTTTACAAAAAACTACATGCCTGTCTCCAAACATAGCAAACACAATCATTGTATTGTTGAACGAGTAAGGTTCTTCAAACGTCAAAAACCACCTACAAACTGAAATGCAATGGGTAATTTGTATTTTATATATATATTTTTTAGCTGAAGTATCTATAAATAAAATAAATTTTTAAATATATAAAAATTTTGGTTTCTTTTTTTTTTGCTTTTGGTTACTTTTTTTTACATATTGGTTCCAATTTTTTTTTGGTCGTGGCAACGCTGATCAGAAGTCTAGAAAAGAGACAGATTTTTAATTGTCTCTCAACTTGTTATGAATATAATTAAACAGAATAAATAAAATAAAAATTGTTTATTTACTATTAAATCTGCCAAGTCTCGTCTCGACGAGCCATTTATTTATGTCCACATCAATAAAATGTCAGCAAAATTACACATACATATGTTAATGTTCTGCTGGGTGGGTTAAATGTGTAATTTTCATGTTGATAATTTTCTTTGTACTTTTTGAAAATAACAGGATGTGTTATTGAAAATTGTATTTAATGTAGACATGGGAGAACAACAACGTTACAAGAGCGTAACATTGATATGTGTTGTCCTCACCAGACAAATTCATGTGTGGACAAGAAGTAAAAAATAGAAAGTTTTTCAAAACGGGGTAAGGAAAAGTTTTTTCTCTACAAGTTTTTTCTTAGAATTCATATTCAAAAGTTAATAGTTTCAAGGCCTTATAAAAGTAAAATTAAGTTTCAACATATTCATATCTCAAAACTCAAATTTTATTAATATTGAACGCACATACAATACAAAGTATAAAACTTAAAATCTATACAAACAATAGAGTGAAAAAAATATTGAAATATGAAAAAGAAATAAATTTATTTGTAAAACAAAGTGAGACAGAGCACAAAATTTATATCAACTATCGTATTACGTCGCATACCAATTGAAAATAAATCGCAACCGTTGCGTAAATTGATTTCAATTTTTTGCACTGGCAGACAGACGTATGAACAGAGTCACACCGAGACACTTCAAACAGAAACGCGCAAAAATTCCAAATACAAAAAACCCAATATTGTGGTGACCAAAAATCAATTAAAAATGATTAAAGATCTTCTAAATACTATTAATGTTTGTAAAACGAAATGTGCATGAGCGTGTATTTCAATAATTTTATCATAAATATTTTATAAAACTCATATAATTTAAATTGATAAAACAAATTTTATGGAATATTGACATACAAGTTCAAAATAATTTAAGAACTGAAAGAGTTTTTTACCATTATTTTTTGAGGGTCTTTCAACGAGGTTGTTTAAATTTTTTATTTGATTGATAAAAATAAGTAACGTTTATCACGTGCTATAATTTAAATGTACATATATAAGTATTTACGGTTTAAATATTGGTGAAAATTTGAGTTTCTTTCACCTTTTGCTTAAATTTACTCAAGGGCACTCTACTTTGTGAATGATAAATTGAAGAAATTCACAAACAGTACTAAATTTGTTTTTAACTCTATGAAATGAATAATAGTTTTTCAACTACAGCCAATAATTGTTCAATATTCTAGGATCTCTTAAACCAAATTAAGTAAAACATATCGAAAAGTTCCTACTAAGTTGACTAAATGTTTTGGTATTCGTTTGTTAAATGTACTAGTTTAGCTAAGACACAATAAGCGAAGACACAATTCAGTGTTGCATATAAGATGTTTGAAATGTTTGTTTGCTGTGATCATATATGTTAGCACATATGAGCTTTGAGTATTAAGTATAGAGTGTTATATGGATCATGTTCAAATTAACACATTTTCCTGCTTGTCTTATGACCTAAAAGTTACCTAGTGGTAACTAGGGATGCCAAACAGGACTGGTTTTTCAAATCTCGGGATCGGGATTTTTGTTTCATATTAAAACAAATTGGTTTATAAATAATAGTTTATTTCAAAAAAGTTACTTATGTTAAATATAAATATGTTTGAAAACAAAAATTTTTTTACCTATAAGGATTATTTATGTTCAAGTGTATCCTGTTATCATTATTCATACTAGTTTTATAAGTATTTAAGTGAATTTGGCAAGTGGACTTTATATTGGGTCTATGGTCAAACATAGACCGAACAAAAAAAATTTCGTTTTGTTATTTCTTTTTGCATGAAACTTATTTTTGCTGAATTTTGTCTTGATATTCCAATTTTATAGGCATTTATGTATAATTGAGCAATATTTCGGGAAGAGTTTTGTATGGGGGCTATAATAAATCACGGACCGATTCATACTATTTTCTTCAAACTTTTTTCTTTTATCATAAAAATAACGCATACAAAATTTCATGGTATTAACTGCAATATATTTCAAAATATTTCAATAAAATGGACAAAAAATATCAAATTTTTATGGATGTTGTTTCACATATTGGTCCATAACTTTGGTTGACCTAAATTGATTTTGCTGATTTTCAATACCAAAGTTACCTTCAAAATAAGAAATATTTCTCCGAAAATTTCGTTTAGTTAAGTTGTATAGTTTGGACGTGAAAGTGTTTTACACAGACGGACAGACATACGGACATGGCTCAATCGACTTAGAATTTTATAAGGATCAAGAAAATATATACTTTGTTGGGTCTCAGATGAATATTAAAAAAGTTTAACACGGAACCCTCATTCACCACTCTTGGTAGTGGAGGGTATAAAAACATAATATGTAACATTATATTGAAATGTTAGATTGACATTTGATTCTATATTAATTTAAAAACTGGCGATAAACAATGTTAACGTCGTTTGTAGGCAAAATTGTTAGCAAATTATTGTATTCTGATTGTATATGTAAACAATCCTCTCCGAAACAAATAATTCTTATTTAATATTAAAATTTTATTACATATTATTACAGAGATTATTAGGTGGGTTCTTTTACATATTTAAATGGCATTCATTATTTCATTCGTTCAATCAACGTTTTTATAACAAACATTTCCTTAAAAGAAATCCCGGGTTTTGGAATTTTTCAAATTCTGGGATTTTCGGGATCGGAATTTCGCGATTGACATCCCTAGTGGCAACTAATAAAATTGTTTTAGGAAATTTTTAATGTATTTATTTGATTTCAATAAAAAAAAGTAGGCGTATTGACAATTTATAATAACTAAATGCGCACATACATATAACTATAAATAATGCTTTGATTTGCAAATTATTTAACAGACAAATGATAAGATATAAATACTATAGACAATTTTATTATTTAATTTTTATCATTGAATACCAACATGATTATCATAATTTTATTTAATATCTATTGCCACTATTAATCACAAATTTATTTAAACAAATTAGAAAGAAATTTGATTTAGAAATGGCATGATAAATTGTTGAACTAAATCATACTCGTACGTAAGTACGTCACTTGTATACTCGTATGTTTGTTTTATGATGATAAAGTGTGAATTATTTTGTCGTTGTTTTGTTTTTTAATTAAAAACCTTGCAAAGGTGACTAATTTAATTTTTTATTTGTTAAACTAATATTTAAACTGTAACAACAAAATGAGAGATTTAAATTTTTTTGTTTCAAATATTAATTTTAAAATAGGAATTTTCGTTATGGCACATAGTTTTTAGAAATGTTACTTAAGATACGGTCACATTTGGCAAATATTTACTCAAAAAGCGTAATCACATGTTTAAGCACAAATTTTTTTGACGTTGTTTATTCTTACAAGAGCTTTGCAAGATCAAACAGCATCAAATAAATTAAAACAAAATATTTGTAGTGCTTTGGCCTAAATAAGAAAAGTTTTTTTTTAAATAAATAAACGAATTCAAAAATATGTTAGTTAGTGGTTACGCCTTTTGCGGCAAATATTTGCCAAGTGTGACCGTACCTTTACGTTAATATAATTCTGTATTTGTTTCCTGTTAACAATAATAAAATTAGTAAAAATTTATAATTATTATTATTGGCGTAACATTTTGGTTGCTTTTAGTTCTAGGATATGAAATTTACTTACATTTAAGTTAGATAAAATAAAATAACTGCTCCAATTATTAACTGAATTGACGTACAGGAAAATTATCTATTCTTTCTTATATTTCATTAATCGTAAAGTTTTTCCCTAATGTTCTTCCAATGCAGTACTTTCAACAACAGACTGAGTAACTGATTTTAAAAAATTTTCGATGTTTGTAACGCCCATAAATATTAGTCCATTGGGTTACAACTAGAATACGTTCAACTAGTCATGCTGACTTTATATATTTTCTCTATATTACAACAGAAAAGTTTAGGAATCACTGATACCAAAAAAATGACAGTAGAGAGCGTAAGTTTGTATTTCATTTACAATTAAACGCATATAATTTCCATGAAAAGACAAACATACACATACAGCCACACTCAAAACACACACATACTGAATCACCTAGAAATGAATATGTATATTTCCTACTATTTGCTTAGTCCACGTCTGACCGAACAGGTCTTCGTAAAATTACACACGATTTGAATTAAATATAAAACAAACTTTTTTTCTTTAGATTGTTATTTTTCACTAGAACATAAATTACACTGTATTGTGTTATGTATGCAACTGGCAATTGGTCTTGAAGGCAAAAATAAAATGATAACTTTGCATAAATGTGTTAGAACTTGGTTGACAAATAAGCGGTCCATTCTAGTCAGCAAAAGGAAAGCACGACTAGGAAAGGAAAATCAAACCGTCATCGAATTATTTCGATTTTTTAAGAGTATGATCATGCCATCAGCTCTAAATCAGCATCACACAAGTGGTGCATTTTGGATATATTTGGTTTTCAAGAATCACATCTAAACCTCAAAAAGGTAGTTTTGAAGATTTTCACAAAAAAAAAACAACATTTCATTTTCCAAACTGTTTCATTTTGTAAACTGTGATTCATGTGCTACTCAGATGTAATCACATTAAAAATACCATAATTTTAAAAAATTTCAAAGAAAACTATTAACTTCCTCACTGAATAACATGAAAACAATTTGTGTCCATAATTCAGCCGACTTTTCGAATTTATGCACACAAAACGATCTCTTGTCAAGACAGGTAGTTTGTTAATCCACAATATGGATTTCTGAGAATCCCCATTAAGCCATCATTAAACCATTTCCTTTAGTATGGGAAAAACCTGACGATGTTCATGGTCATAGTGTTCTTTGTAATTGTTTTGTTTAAAATAATAAATTTTGGGTATATCTAACAAATTTAAAATAATGAAACATAATGGATTAATATTTTAACACTTACCGTATATCCAACAACAAGGAAATACAAAATATTTGAAATTTTCTATAATAAACTTCATTATTCCAAAACAAACATTTTTTTTTCATTTTCCGGACCACCGTAGAATAACAAACAGCTGGCTGTAGCAAAGAATAAAAAAAATTAACTTTATAAAAAATTTAAGCGTTCAGCATCTTCTCTTAATAACTTGAAGTACACCCTTAGCCGGGCTGAATATACATAATTAAATAATGTGTGTTACTCACAGTATTTATTTAAAATAAAAAATAACTTGAAACGCGATCCAAAGTTATTCTAAAAATTCGTTAACACAAAGAAAAAACAAGCGGTTATCCTGCTGTATGTCGTATCAACAAAATGAATCTGACAATGTTAAAGTTATATGTAATATTTTTGCGGACTTTTTTTTAACCACCTACTCAAATAAAAACAAGTAAGAGTGCTATATTCGGCTATGCCGAATCTTATATACCCTTCACCTTTGTTGTGGATGTATTATTATATCGATAAAAACGCCATCTGTTGATGAATTTGTTCGTAACAATATTAATACACTTTGTTTGATCAATGCCATCTGTTGATGAAAATATTCGTAACAATATTAATACTCTTAGTTTTTTTGATGAAATTTTCAGAGGTTGTCTCGGATTTTTGCTCATATCTCCTGATTTGCTGATTTTAAATAGCAAACTTCTCGAAAGCATGTCTGACAGAATTATTGAAGATTTAGATCCCGAAAATATCTGGGGACTTCAGAAAATTGATTTCAACAGTCAGACAGACAGACGGACATGGTTTAATAGACTCCAATATATATACTTTATAGGGTCGGAAAATTATATTGTGGAAATTACGGAATGACAAACTTATATATACCCTTCTCATGAAGATGAAAGGTATAAGTACCCATATATATTAGATGAAAATCAATCTATATCCTTACCGTCTCTTGATATTTCTACAGTCCTAAATAGCATTAAAAAGCTGAAGTTCTCATATGGTTCCGGTCCTGACAATATCCCCAGTAATATATTAATTAACTGTGCCAAAGTTTTTGCTCCTCCATTAACACTTTTGTTTAACATTTCTATTATTAATGGATACTTTCCAGCAATCTGGAAGGAATCATATATTGATCTATTGTTTAAATCGGGCAGCAAATCTGATGTCGAAAACTATCGAGTTATCGCAAAACTAAGTATTATACCGAAACTTTCATAAACTATCAAGTATCAAATTTAGTATCTTCATTTCAACATGGCTTTCAAAAATCTTGCTCTACTTCTACTAATCTTCTGCATCTAACAACAATCATCAATCGCGGCTTTATGCAAAGGATGCAAACTGATGTTATACATATGTATATAAGGATTTCAGTAAAGCATTTGACAAAATAAATCATTTACTTCTCGTACAGAAACAGCATAAATTGGGCTTTACAGATCTTAGCGTTCAGTGGATAAAATCTTATCTGTCGAATAGAACACAAACAGTTCGTTTTAATAACACGTCTTCATATGAAATTACAGTTTGTTCTGGAGTACCTCAAGGGAGTCACCTTAGGCCGCTGTTATTTTCTCTTTTTATTAACAACTTGCCTAAAATAAATAAAAATGCATGCAGACGACGTAAACATTTTCTTGGTCTATAACCAACCTTTTGATCACTTACGTCTCCAAACCGACTTGGATACTTTTTATGAATGGTGCAAGCTTAACTTGATGGAACTTAACTTAAAGAAATTTAAAGTAATGCTCTTTGCATGTGGCAATCTAATTTCAACAAAATTTTTTCTGGGAAACTACCAAGTGGAAATGGTTCAAAAATTTCTAGACCTAGGCATTTTATTCGACCCTAAACTGAGCTTCGTTTCACATATTTTTACGATATTAAATAAAGCAAGGTGTACGTACACTAGGCTTTATAAAACGATGGGCAAAAAAATTTTATGATTTTTTTTTTTTTTTTTTTAACAAACACAAACTGCGAAGCTTTTTGGCTTGTCTGCAGAAAACACCCAGAGTCTTTGGCGGGAATCAAACCCGCAACCCTCTGACTGATAGTCCGGCACACTATCGCCTAGTCTATCAGCGCACCCGTATATTGCAAAAACTTTATATACTTCACTTGTTCGAGCGATACTGGAATACGGTTCAATAATATGGGACCCGATTCCTGATATTTTGCCTACGTGGACTACATTTCAACCCATTTAATTTACCATCATACTAATTTTTTTAATTACAAATAACTTACAAATGTGTCTCTTGGAAAGTATTCTTATTAATTTGACACTTTTTTAATAAAGGTTCTTTTCTTGATATCTAAAGTTCCAATATAATTTTACAGTGTATTCATTTCAACAAAATATTTCAACTCTATAAAAATTCTCGAAAACCTGGAAAATATTAGCGCAATTCACAATCTTGTGCAAAGCATATTTTTGCTTCACCCTAACAAAATACACAGCAAGAGCAAAAATATGCTAAACCTTTTTGCAAATGCAATGATGCAATACCATTTGCACAAGATTGTGAATTGTGCTATTTAATATTTTATACAAATGTTTCATTGACAAGTAATGAGTTAAAAATACAAATTCTGATACTTTCGTAATAACTTAATAGTATTTTTGCTCATTAACACGATGATGTGATTCCAGGCAAGCACTTACTTATACACCTTTTTTAATATCTCTTAAACTAGTTACAAGCTATGATTAAAATAATGAGTCATAGTTAGATCTAAACAAATTTATCATCATTAAATACAGAATGTGCTCAAGCAAATCATTGTAAAGTAAGCAATTATGTATATAGTAGACAGTAAATAAGTCGTTATATGACTGCTACGTAGTAATGCAGACGGTATGTGGAAGTCATTATAAAGTTAGTCATTAATGGCTAAATTCTCAGACTTCAGTTAGCTAATGGCAAAGGCTTAACTAATGATTCTTTATTCGCAATGCTTAGTTTGCCATAAAAATAACAAGTAATAGTTAAACAATAGTTAGTATTTTAGTTTATCAATGGTTAACTAATGACCGAGAATTCGGCCATAAGCAATTGCAAGTCAGTACTAAGTTCTTGCTGGGTATTTTATTTATTTGAACTATATTACGCTGCCCTAATTCCACTTTCTTGTTTAACTTTTTTCGAAAATAAGCTATGCCAATATATCGTTAGCTTAGACATAATTGTGCAATTCATTTGTAATGAAGCACAACTTTATTTTTCCAATCATGTTAAAAAATAGGGATATTTTAGCTCTAAAATATAAGTCTCTGTCAGACGTCTTTCATTCCACTATAATTTTTAAAAAAAACCTTTAAACTATAACATTTTGAGACGTGTATCTTAAACTATTTCAGCTATCATCGAAAAAAAAATATAATAAAAACTATTTCCGCCTATTTCGATTACTTTTAACATACATATTTTTGTGATCACCTATTTCAATCCATAACTTTGTACCCTCGTAGCACTATGCCAAGTAAAGTTGACGAAATCCTTTTATATAAAGTGTTGAAATTAAAACAATTCCTTATCCCTGAGAAAAGAATCATAGGACAAGGTTCTGTCCTAAGGAATGGGATCTACAAACGTCACACCAATAGCTTTTTCATTATTTTGATAGTTAATAATTTTTGATTTTCAGCTAGATTAATACGAGGCTTGTTATATTTTCTATATTTGGCAACAATAGTTTTTTAAATACCAAGTATAATTCCGGTTTTCTTGCACAAAAACCTAGAAATAGCTAAACGCGTAGATTAAAAATTTGAATTAAGAATATTAAAATTATGTTTCCACCCTCGTATATTGAGGAAAATAAGGCCTTGTTCATAGAATTGTATAATTTAATCTAAGAAATGAAAATCAAATTTAAATAAAATGCATTACAACCAATATTGTTTCGAGTTTTAAAACAAGTAGGAAATATACTTAAAAAACATTAGATAACAACACATTTATTTCAGTACATGACTGTCTAAAATATTTGCAAAAACTAAAAACAAATATTTTAAAAGTAAATACAAAAACAAACAAAACAATGAAACGATTGTTTTGAAAACGTACATAATAATATTTACAAAAAATTAAAACACAAAAATAACACAGTCAGCTATTTTTATAATTTACGTTTAAATTTCTAAATAGCTTAAAAATCAGTCTAAATAAATATGTGTGTATGTATGTATGTATGCATCTAATAAAAACGTCTAATAAATATTAACAATTTCTAGTAGCTGGAAATGCATTACGGGCAGCATTACTCATTAAAATGCCATATAACACAGGCGTCAGCAACTCAAATGCCACGATGAGGACGCTAAGGGTTAATAGGGGCTGCAAGTACATATATGCCGAAAAAAATTTAGAAACCAAAAAAACAAAATAAAAAAAACAAGATATAAAAACAAAACGTAAACGCACACAAACACAAGTAAAAGCAAACAAAAAACGAAACGAAAAAAATAAAACAAACATAAATAAAACACAAACAATGCCAACAGTGCTGTATTGTTCGCTGCCTGACTGTGTTACACAGCCAGAGAGGTATAATGTAGTGTGGCTGTAGCTACATATGTCTACATACTAATAGCGACGACTGTGTTTCATTTGATATTTCTCAATTAATAGTATGTAATGTAGTGTGTATATACTACATATTATAGAACGCTGGTATTGAACATTGTATTGTTTCATGCAAAAAGTAAGTACATCTGTATATAGTGTAGTGTGTTTATTTCTATAGAAATATTCTAGGACAGGGAATCCCAATCAATTATTTCCTTCGAAAAGGGAATTTCTACTGTTAATCATTTTTAACTACAGTTGTAAATCAACATGTGTTTACATTTCATGAGAGAACATATTTTTTCAAATTATCGTCTTAAAACCTAAATCCTCCCTAATTCCTCTTAATATTCTAACATAAAATGCTTGAACATAAGTGTCAGGAACTTTAGGCTCATTTCATTTTAAGCTAAAATTTAGTTATAATAGGTATTTGTAGATTTCCAAAGAGTTTATGTCAATAGTTTTACATCATTTTACTCGTCTAAATACATATGTTAAAATGTTGTCATTTATTTTATAAATTTTACTAATTTAGTAGAAGTGTCGATTACTTTTAATATACAATTGTATTTTTGTGACCACCTATCACAATCCATAACTTTGTACCCTTGTAGCACTATGCCACCCAGCAAAAACTTCACTTACAAATTAAGTTTTAACTTTAGTAATAATCAAAATTGTCGACCAGACTACATACTTACAAAGTACTTATTTTTGTTCGCAATGTCCCAAAAATAATCACCCCTATCGTGAATAAAAATTCCACGTGAAATTTCTTCCCTTTTCACATTTTTCCTATTCAAATCCAATGTTAAAAAAATAATAGGGAACAAATTTCATGTGGAATTGTTATTCACGATAGGGGTGAATATCTTATAATTTTGCTACTTTTAAGCAAAAAATTAATAACTTATTTTTATACTTAAAAGTTTTTTAAAATATGTATGTAGTTGTAGACTGATTAATAAATATGAAGGAAACTTATTGCAAAATGATATTAATTCAGATTTGTAATCATATAATAAGTGCTGTTTGACACGTTTAAGTTTTAGCTGACCATTTTTTGTTCAATTCTTCATTGAATCTGCCATTTCGTTCACATGCGTATGTTCAATTTTCGTACTTTTTACCATCTAGTTTTTACTTTCTCAGTAAAAGAAGAAAACAAAAGGAAATAAGCAAATTGTTTAGTACCATCAAGTATGTACAGCCTTTAGTTTTTTCTCCCTTCTCACCTAATATTGCTTGCCTTGAAGAGTCAGAATTAAAACGTGTGAAAGAGGACTAACTTTTTTAAACCTATTTATTTGAAGTAAATTTTTTGAGTTTTATAATTATGAACCTTTTATGATTTACCTACTACATATATACATATATATACAAAGTAATCCTTTAATATATAATTATTAATATAAAAAGTGGCGAATAAAGCTACGATATAATGAATTCTGGAAGTCATTAAAGTTAAAAATGTAAGTAAAGTTTTTGTTGGGCAAGTAAAGTTGACGAAACCGTTTGATATAAAATGATAAAATTAAAACAATTCCCTATCCCTGAGAAAAGAATAACAGACTAGTCTTGTGCTATAGCTATATTTCTTATAGCTTTTATATTGTTTTTAATAGTCTACTGCTTATCTTAATGTTCTTTTTGGCTTTGCCATTCAAAATTTTCAAATTCGGAAGAACAATTTGTTAAGGTGGATTCACCCACTCGTTCTAAACAACTTTAAGTTCATTAAATATTATGTCATTGAACCAATTTGCATTTCATGTATTGGGAATTACGAGAGTAATTTTGACATCCAAGTCTTGGAAGTAGCTACATGTGATCAGTCCGGTCGTATATCTTCCAATCAAGCCCTGATGGCTACGACTGCCGATCGCTATTCCCTCGAAATAATAGGAGTATTGCAACAATTTTCGAAGGAGATGATGTCAATAGAATTATTCTGTACTGAAAGTTTATATAAGAAATCAAATCTAGAAACTAAAATTCAATTAAGCAATTAATTGCCTATCGAAAATCCTTACTATTTTTAAGACCTAAAAATTACTGAAAATTGTGTACATCGTGTAAAAAAATATTATACCTAAGTATATATTTTCACCTGACCACGAACCAAAATATTCATTACAATATCGAATAATACTCGATTTTTCAAATGGTGAATCCAAAAAATTGTGGAGAATTTTAAACATAACGAATCTTTGTAATATTAAATAACTCGCAAACGAGATTACTGATGATCCGTAAATAAAATTTGAGAATGAAGGGTTTTCATAAACTGATGAAATAAAGCTCAATGATGATGAAATACTCGAATTCTCAGATTAATTGTGATATGTAAGTGATAATGCACATTTAAATTGAATATCTTTCCTTCTAAGAAAGTATTTTCATAGAATAAGACTATATGTCATCTTCTATTCACTCATATCGGAGCTCGTTATATTTATTTATTATGTCTATGAAATATCCATCATCAAGTTCCACTATAACTTAGAATAGACGGGTCGCTAAATGTCTACAAATACTGATGTACGGGAATATCCTCTTTCTTTCTTATCTTTAATTAGTCGTAAAGTTTTTCAACAACAGATTGAGTAACTGATTTTAAACTAACATCAATTTACCTCTTATTATGTTATGATAACACCATCGATATCCAGTTTTTGCAACAGCTGTAAATTTTCGATGTTTGTAACGCCCATAAATATTAGTCCATTGGGTTACAACTAGAATACGTTCAACTAGTCATGCTGACTTTATATATTTTCTCTATTATACAACAGAAAATTTTAGGAATCACTGATACCAAAAAATAACAGTAGAGAGCGTAAGTTTGTATTTCGTTTACAGTAAAACGCATATAATTTCCATGAAAACACAAACACACACATACAGACACACTCAGGTACTCTACACAGCAAGTAATTTCATTATTTACTCATATTCGGTACATTCAGTACATACTGTTTATCTAAGCGTCTGTCCAACACACTGTTTGTTTGTTTGGCTGGCTGACTGACGTTTGGTCGATCATTTGTTTCGACTGTTTAAGTGCTTGCCGTATGATTTTCTATCCGTGTGTACAGCAGTACTGGTAAAGTCTGATGTGAACTGAACTGAATTGAGAATTGAACGACGAACGCGATTTGTGCTGTGTGAGGGTTACGGTCGTGTAATGAAATGGCAATGTTGGCATTCTTGCTTTGTATTGCAAACAGTGCGGTTGTCTCTTTTCTTTATTTACAACAAATCTCAACTTAAAACGAATATAAACAATTTATAACAGTTTAAATTTTTTCAAAATTCTATTCGAAATTTTTAAATATTTTATAAGTTTTGCTTAAATATTGTCAAATAAGCACGAAATTTATTTAAGTAAAATAGTTTTAATTGCTTTATAGAAATTGAGTAAAGAATTTTATTTAAAAATTTACTACAATTTCTTATTAATTTTGTTTGTAACAAATAGTTTATAAAAATACTTACAATTTGCTTTTTGTATAAGTAATTTCGAAAGAAAACAACGTAAGAGTTGTGGTTTTGAAACGAGTGTTTAATATAAAGTATTAATTGAAACAAGAAAATAAAACTTCTTTAGTTTAGAAGTTTCTGGACTATTTTGCGGCTGCTTTCAAATTTTTTAAACTTAAACGCTTTTTGGATTTGCAAGTCTTACCAGATTGCGCAAAGCTACTCTACCTTAAGGATTATTGTTTGTAAGCCAATTTATTTGAATTAAACGAATCTCAACCAGGAGCGGAAAGGAACATTTTGCCGGCATCATGAGTTTTCACAAAAGTGATTCACGTACGCCTTTGGCACCCACAGAATATACCGTAAGTTTTTTTTTATCGTTTTTTATTTCGTTGAACTAACTAAATATTTATTTGCAAATTAATCATAATATTTTTATTTATCATAATTTTCAAAGTCGATTTATTTAGTTGTTATGACAACAATAAATACTATTATCAATTTGCATTAATTAGTTTTTTGTCTGTTTTTTTTTTATTGTTGCTAATTTTTATTTAATTATAAACAAATGTTTCGTTTTGTATGACGAGCACAGTGTTTTCGAAATGCTGGTTTTAGGGTTGTTTCTTAATTTCAAAAAATTTCCATTGAAATTGTTAAGAAAAAAGTTACCAAACAGGCAGACACACAAAATGTTTACTGTTAGATGGCAGCGTTGTTAGATGTTAGATGCAGAGTTTGTAAATGTTTTATTTTAAATAAAAAATTATCTATGTATGTACGTATATATGTCTCTTTAAAAATTAACGATTATATTAATAATTATTAAATTAGTTGGTTTATATTTTATAAATTTTTATTTTAATATTTTTCAATAATAAAAATAAAAATAAAAAAGTAAAAAATTTTTCAATAATTCTTCAACAAAAGAAATGTAAAATATTCTTTCTCATGTTATAAACTAAAATTATATGTTTTGTGTTCAAATGTGCTAAGTCCCATTTAATTAGTAGGTATTAAATGTTAGAGATAAAATTATCTTTTTTAGTTGGTTTATAGGTATTTTAGTTGTAGTAATTATGAATATTTTATTTAACAGTTTACAATAATTTTTGACAAAACAAATGTTAGTCACAAATAAAATTTTTAGCTTAGAGTGCAAATATGCCAAGTCACATTTTATTAATATTAAAGAAGAAACATAAAATTATTTAAAATCTTAGGTTTTATATGTATGTATATATTTTACATTAGCTAAATAATAAAATTCATGGAGTTTAAAAAGTCATAATAGGTATTTCCATTTTAAAATTATGTATTTAGTTAGCGACTTAGAAAGCCTTTTCCTAAAACTACTCTTGATGTTTAAATTCCCATGATGTATTTTTACTTGGTCTATCGTTTTGTAATGAAAACTAAATTTTCATAAAAACTGCTGTTAGCAGGTTTGTCTACTAAGCTAACGGAGTATAAAACAAACACTCGAAATTTTGTTTTTAAATTATAAAAATAACCTGCATACCACCCTAATTTGTCCTCCATTTTATAAATAGTATTAACAATTTTGAAGTTCAATAGGGAGGTATCTTTTTAAAAGGAAAAGTTGTACAAAATCAAAAGGCCATATAGAGCTTTTATTAATGAGCATGATTAACCAAAATATCAAACAATATTTAAAGTGAGCTATCAAGATTAAGTTAATCTCTGGTAATCACTACTAACTATAATAGATTAATGTCAGGAGGTTTCTATAAAGTTATTCATAAGGCTGAATCATGCACAGTTCACATGACATGCAATTTACCAAAGCCCTGTGACTTTACTTGCAAATTTTATTTGCATTATCATATGAGTAGATATTTTTTTTTGGTTATTAGTTTAATGATTATAACTAGCAATTCCATTATATAAATGTTTAATGCATTCTGCTCCACTACAATCGGTCTCAGCAATATACACTTTTCCTAGAACTCTCCCTAACAGAACAGAATGTTTAATAATATTTTCCGATGGCAGAATTAAACATAGCGCTATTTCTTGAGGTATTTTAGTAAGAGCTGCACAGATCCTTAAGTCCAAAGAATTTGGTTTAAAATTGTTTACTTCAGAACTAGTTCTAGAGATGCCTAACAAAGCTTTAATTAATTTTTTTGTGTTGAACTAGTTCTTTTATCAGTGAGTTTTGTTTGAAATTGTAGCAATGTGTGTAAGTCTGAGAAGCAGTTGAATAATTTTTATTGTTGTTTTAAAGCTGTAGCAAGCTCGTTCGTAGGAAATTATATTTAATCCAATATCTAAACGGAATATTTAATGGTATTCAGAAGTTATTGCGGCTAATTAACTATATCGATAGCTTTAATTAAAGATTCGAAAATGGTTCTAGTTAAATGCGTTCTCGAACCATTTCAATGAATTTACAATTGCTATGTATTGAAGCACAGAATTGTATTACTTCAATGTAATTATGCTTTAAACACATTTTTTCAAGAGGTTTTCTTAAAAAAAAACAGATTGAAAATTACAATGTTTTAAAAACACCTCTTCGTACAATGCTTCTTTGACACTAAACGTGCTTAGTTCAACACAAATCTGATTAAAATTTTTTTTCGAGATAATTCAATATTAAAATTAAATTGACCTTGCTCATTCTTCTAAATTGAAAAAACTTTATGTTGAAAGAATTTATATGCAAATCATTGGAAAATATTTCTATAACTGACCGGCTATTCATATTAATAGATCGAATATTAAATCAGAATTGTGTAATACATCTAAATTCGGTTTTTCTATCTGCAAACAGTCATAATCAGTTTAAAGAAATTCCATCCATTTCCATTCCCTTCCGTCGTCCAACGACTCCGTTTGACTTATCATTCCTTCGTTCCTTTCGTTTCAAATCTCGACATGAGTGATTCTTAATAGAATTATTTCGATTCAAATTTCTTTTTGAATAGATGAACATACAGTTGGTGTTTAAAATAGTTTGAATTGACTTTAGTTGATTTTGAAACACAGAAACTGGCTGTTTAACCTTATAATTCTTAAAAAATTATATGATTTTGAAATCGTTTTAAAGGATTTTAAAAGGAACAGAAAAATTTCAGTTTTTCCGAACTTTAATCTCTCTAATTTGAATTTAACACAACTTTTGGATTCGTGTTTTAAAATGCGAAACCAACAATTGTTGCAATTTTTTTTAAAATAATTCAAAATTTGCAACTCCGCTCTTAACCTGGCAGTGCAATTTGCAACTAATAATTTGAAGTACGAAAGCCATGCAGACTTCTTACATTATAATAGAAAAAATTTTACAGAAAAAGAGTCTTCAAGTATGGGCCTTTTGGGCTGTTGTCTATTGTTATTAATTGTAGGTTAAAATTTATTTTATTTTTTATCAATATTGTTTTACATATTTGTTTATAACAAACATATTTTTTTGTTGTACATATAATGTTGTCATTGTTAGAGTAATAAAGATAATGAGATCGAAATGAACACCAAACGAAATTAATAGATAATTTCGAATATTTACTTATCTTAATTATAAATTTATAGGAAATATTTTGAATCAGGGCGTGAACTTTAGATAGCAAAGCTTAAAATCATATAAAAAATGAGTCAAATATTGTTCAAAATATAAAACTACATACAAATGAGGTATGTAGTTAACAAAATATTGAACCAAAATTATAGCAAACAGATAAATTAATAAAAATATAACTTGCAAAAAAAAGTCTGGAACTATACAAAAATTTAATAATAATTTTTCTTCTAACAAAATGAAACAAATATTATACTCATATCTTCAAGTAGGTACCAATCACACTTAATATTTTGTGTGTCTTTAATTTCATTTGGAAACTCAAAATTATTTCAAATTATTAATATTCAATTAATTGCACAAACCAAACATTTCGGTATTTTACTATTACTCACTCCCACACATATTGCTAAGAACACAACTGGGACGAACGACGAATTTTTCGTCGCGAATATTCGTCTCTAAAAATACAACACAATAACGGCGTCGTCTGAATTCGTCATATGCGGCGAACTCTAAAATAGAATCTATTTCTATATCTTATGCCGACGAACGACGAACAAACAATGCGGGGTGACCATGTTTCGTTTTAGTTCTTAATGTTTTAGTAAATATTGTTAATTTTTACTTTGATTATTGTTTTTAGTTTTAACTTTATACCTATAATTTTAAATAAATATACAAAATAGTTAACCATAAAAATTATTTTAACTAGATTTTTGTTAAAGTTTATTCTTTTTATATATAGGTACTTTTTTTTTAAATATGGTTACATTAACTATCAGCTGTTACACGAAATCTAAAAGATTAACCCCCTTATTCAAAAACGTTTATTAAGCAAATTTTTATATGCAAATCTGTCTCAATAAACGTTTGTTAAGTTTAATAATCGTTTTTGAATAAAAATTATTTAAAAACCGCGATAAAATGGATTGAAATGGTTAAAAAAATGAATGCTTATGTATATACATGCGAGTACATACGGATTCAATTGGTGGGATGGTAAATTTATCTGGCTGTCAATTATAACAACTGTATTTGTTTCGTCGTTATTGTGCTTCAACGACAAATTTACAAAGTGAATTGTCACCAACTATTTTGTCGTCTTGGGCGAAATTCGCCGATCCAGTTGTGTTCCTAGAATAACACCGTAAATACTTACATATACATATATTTTCGAGTAGGTACATAGGTACATACAAGCAGACATAAAAATGTTCTTTACTTTTGTCAGTGGAAATTTCCACTGCACTTTGATTGTTGTATTTTATTGTTTTGTCCAAACAAACAGCAACAAACACATAAGCACACGCACTTGGAATAAAATTCCAGTAAATGTAATCCAAAAACATAATGACTTTGTATGGGTAACATTCAATTAACATCAGCATAAAAATACTTACATATATACAAGTATACATATACAAACGCAAGTATACATACAGAATACATATTTATCATAAGAAATGTAGTAAAAATTCTCGCTTTTGGTTGGTTGGATCGTATAACTTGTACGTTATACAAATACAAAAAACTGAAAAGAGAGTTTTAAAATTCTGTTTTATTGTTTAACTACCTACTGTGTCAGCATTTTATGACGGTTTTAAGCCCACTGTGTTTCGTTGTGTATAAAATTAATGATGCAGTTCAAGTTTATAAGAGAGAGTTAGTTGTATGGCAAACAAAACAAAAAAAAAATTTTCTTTGAGTTTAATGTAGTATTTATTTTGTGTTAATTAATAAATAAATATTTATTAATTTCAATGAGCTGTAACAGAAATTAGTGTTACTCTTTTTAAATATCAATTGTATTGCATGACTGTAACAGGCAATATACTGGATATGATCGGTTTTGGTTGAACTTGTAAAATGACTCAGGCATATTCCATAATTAACATATAAAAGAGCCAAAAATGTATAACAAAGTCTTAAAAAAATGATTTGGCAGGATGAACTATACTGTAAACCCAGCAAAACATTTTTAATTTGTAAAAATTGTACCGCAAAAGAAACTCTATATTCCAGACATTTTCAAAACATTTTCATTATTAATGTGGAAGTAAAATTTAGAATTAAATACTAATTTGAAGTAGAATAGCCATAGTGATTTCTTACATTTCAATAGAAAAAACCCTATATGGAGACTGTCATAAAACTAGTCACATTATTACTAACTACTGTCACACTGTTACTGTACTACTCTCACATTATTAGTAACTAGGCGATCTAGTTAAAAGAAAGGAATTTTGCGCTTTAACATGACATTGCTATTTATTGGAAATTCCCTGTTATTGCTTAAAACAAAAACCAAAGAAATTCTAAAAGTTGAGAAGCTGATTTAGGAGAGTCCTTCAAAAAAAAAAAAAAATTGCAAAAATTTATACTTATTTTCAATGCAGACGAAATTGGTTTATGTTGGAAAATGCTAACAGATAATACGTTTATTTTCAGTACAATATCTTCGTTCTAATAACAGGTGGATATTTTATAGTGCTAGAGTCATTTTTAGAACAGAAATCCCTTCTAATGAAGGCTTAATTTTTTCTTGATAATGCTCCAAACAACTCTCCCGTAGAACAATTATTAGAAACTACAAAGGTTAAAAGAATTTATAAGGATACATTACTTAAAAGGTTTATGAAAAAAATATCGATATAAGGATATTTTCGATATAATAAATAATATCGTCGTCGAAAATCTAAAAGTACGTATCAGCAAAAAAAAAAATCAAAATCGAGTTTTTGATTGATTACTATTTGTAGGTTATTTTTTCATGTCTCTACCAATTTTAAGATTATTGCGACCAAAAATAACGTTTTAATATACACAATTCAATACGTATCAACATGTGCTTTATTTTCTCAAGTCAAATGAAAGCATTATCAAACTGGAGGTAAGAAATGAAAATAAAATATTTGAATTTTTAAATACCAAAAGCAAGCATTGAAAAAATTGATGATCCTTCGTTTAATATGATCGTTAATATTTTAGTTTATGATCCATCGGAAAGGTTCTTCTCAAACGAGCAGACAAAAAGTACAAAATCACTCATTATAACCTCTGGCATCCTGAGAGAAAAAAAAATTTCTAAAAAATGCCAGAATTTACAGGACCTTTAATAATTGCTTTCTTCGGACTGTCATTACTTTTATGATAAAATTCTATTCGAACATTGAACTGATTTGCTTACATATTGTGTTTTGTATTATTAAAATTATAATATTATTACTCTTATTGTTAGTATTTATTTTATTTTGTCCACTTTTTAAAATTACAATCTTTCATTAAACTTAAAGCGTTAATTACATATTTCATACTCGTATTTTCAACTTTTTCACTTTTGTTATAAAATATTTATGATGATACGTCATTTTGTTTTAGAAAACACAAATACAAAATGAAAGTAACTAATATAAATTTAAAAATATTTTGAAAAATATAGTTTTTTGGCTGGAGTTTTTTTAGTTGTTCTGGTTTAATTCCATATTCTATAACTTTCGATGTCGATGTATAATATATATTATTCGTAATACCAGGATAATGAGCCAATTTAAAAAAAATGTTCAATTAAAAATATTTTATTTAGACCCCTGATTTTCTTATTAATTTATATAAACAAAAAGACAACAGATTGGAACAAATGAAGTGACAACAATTTGGTTATATCAAATGAAATTTTACTTTACCAACTGACTTTCTGTTTGTAGAACCGAAATTGGAGTTTTACAATAAAAAAAAATTACGACTATAGTCATAATATCTTAGACTCATTGGTGATTTTGTGCTACATACATTTCAAAGCAACAACTCAAAGCGGTCCTAAGAAATTTGCCATTAAAAAGTGTAGGAACAAGGTCTTACTTAATTTATTTGGTAGCTTTGTTGTGATATTTTATCTGTGCCAACAAGCAAGTTATCATTTTTCGAGCTCTGCTAATTTAGTGCTACTTGGATTTACCTAACGCATGATCAAATAATGGAGTAGCAAGTGAAGTCGAAACATGAAGATCGGTTAATTACTGTTCAGATTTGTAGCGTTATTAAAAACTTTTTAGATCAACTACTAAATTCTGGTTATAGGTAATCTATGCATATTAAAAACCGTATTGAAATGAAAACTGTCATGGAAATAGTCACATGGTAAATACACAGTAACTATGTATATGTATTTGGCAAAACTTAGCTGGTTGGTATTTACATTGTTGAATAATCATTGACAAACACCAATTTATGTTTGAGGATATTTAGCAGAGACACTATATGAAAGTAAGCGAAGACATCAAATTTACAGCAATACACTAGAGCCCCGATTGGCTTCTATCTTATTTGCGTCGTTTCGATTTGCGTCGCTTTTTTAAATGTGGTTTAATCCGCTTTGCGTCGTTTTGATTCCGATTTGCGTCAACTTTGAAATTTTGTGTTAATCTGTTTTGCATCGTATTAAATTAATTTTGGTTATGCTTTTATATATGTATGTAGATAGATAGATAGATAGATAGATTTTTTTCTCCTTAAATATTTTTTATTCCTTGTTTAAAAATATATTTTCAATTATTTCTTTTTAATGATAACAAAAATCTGCTGAAATAAATATAATCAAACGTACCATAAGATGCTTTTTAATAAAAACTATGATTTTGCTAGCTTAATTTTTAAATTTTGGACCCATTCAACAAAAAGTCAAAACATTTGTATAGAAAAAATTGATTCGATTTGCGTCGCATTTCCCCGCTCCCTATTAACGACGCAAATCGGGGCTGTAGTGTATTAATAATGTAAAAGTGTAAAAAGGATGAGTAATCACGATTTAAAACCTTTGCTTCCTTGTTTTACCAAAAAGTCTTCCAAGAAGTTTTTAATTCTTACAACTGTTATAAATGTCCGTAAAGAAGACTACACTTTGATATACAATATTTATAAACCTTTCCTTTTACACTAGTCAAATAAATAGGCTTCTAAATAAACCATTTGAAGTAATTAGCTTTATCTTGTTTTTGTCTGGCAAATTTGGCAATGGTGTAATTGGTAATATGTACTGTGATCGCTTATACAGCAGAAAATATTTGACAAAACGAAAGATTAAGCAAATTAAGAGTCTAAATAAACTCGTACGGTATTAATTACACTGTGCTCGATTTTAACACTTTTTTTTACCAATAAACGGGACACCTCAGGGCTAAATCGAATACGCTGAAAACTAGCCGTTTTGTTAGGTTAGTTTTCTCTAGTTTGCTGCTCTAGTTTTCGAGATATAGTGTTATTTAAAAAAATAGAGGAGGTTGTGCAAGAATTAAATAAAAAAAAACCGAAACTCGGAAACATTTTTTTTAATCCAAGCATTCGTTTTGGCAAGAATTTATTTTGCGAAAAAAAAAAATATTAATAAAATCGGAATTTTTGTAATATATTTCCAAAACGACTGCTCGGCTTAAAAAAATTTAGTTCTACTTAAAAATTTAGTCCTACTGAAAGATAATTTTGTTGCCGAATTTCGGTTTTTTATTTAAATTATTAAGCTAAACAGTTTTCGAGGAGATTTTTTCACATTCGGGTGTTCACTATCAATTATTTATATTCTTAAGTTTAAAATTACAAATATGTAATAAATATAAGCAAAAACAGAAAAACACATGTGATATGTCCGCATTAATATCGCTATAATACTTCTTTAAAATAGAGTATATTTTATCTTTAGAGACCCTATTAAATAAGGAAGCAAACTGTATTCACAAACAACGAATTAATAATGTTTTTGTCTCTACTGTAAAATGTTTAAAAATAAACATAGACTCTTTGGCCTCTAAGCTAAAGCAATATAAAATTAGGTCTACTGCATCCTAGTTAGAGTATAACATTTAATGATTTTTTGTAGTTGTAACCAGGGCCAAAATTAACTACAATTTATAAGACTTATAATGCTGACATCAAACTGGTGTTTTTCAATTAAAGTACTTAATATTACAATCCAATTCCTTATGCCATTACACCATTTTAATATCACTACTTTATAGAAAAAACTATATGTATGTTATAAGTCATTCACTTTATTTGCTTAATACTTAAGTGTTGATTTCATTAAAGCACCCTTTATTTTAAACATTGTGTGTGTGTGTGTTTTTTTTTTACACTCATAGAAGTAGTATTCAAATTTCAACAAATTGTGTTATTTTTCCAAATAGTTTTAAAATTTACGTAGTACCACAACAAAACAAAAACTGCATACTTACTTTATTTATACATATATATAGATATATACATATATGCAATTTTGTTAAACAGTAGATAAGATAAAGTATCACTCACGTTCTAACATACATATAACACACATATAAATTAATATATAAATAATAATAACTATTCATATAGACAAAAAAAAAACGAAATAAAAATCAAAATTCCTTAGTTGAAATTAACGAAAAAAAAATCTGGCAATTGGTTTTTACGCTTTTTATACAAATGTATTTACAACAATAATTTGTATGGAAATTTTCCACTTTGTAATATGAGTAGAAGTGAGCAGAGCGAAAAAACATTTGAAATTAAAATATAATTAAATATACAATTCTTTTTTTTTTTTTTAATAATTATTTTTTTTTATGTCACTGTGCAAAAGTTTAAAGTCAAATTTGTAGTAATAATCATACTAGAAAGAATAATGGATAATTTGAATTACAGTAGAATCGAGATTATATGAGTTTCAAAACTCATTGTCGAAATAATAGTGGAAGGTTAATGCAAGCGGCAATCAGCTGTTCCGCTTATACTTTTTGTAGGTAGGCAAATGTGCGCGGCAAATGTCAATAAATTAATATGGTTTGTTTTTTACATAAATAAATTCTTAAATAAAAGTTGTTTTTAGTGTGTACATGGTGTAAAAAGTATTAAAAAAATTAATTTTTTGTTTATTTTGAACTAAATTCAGATGCCACATATTATATAGTACATGTGTATGGCAACATCGTTTTAAGCGGCAAAGTTGTCGCGGCCGCTTCTCACAGCATTAACAGATTAAGTAAATTTTGTAAAGAAACAAAACTTTTATTCACTGGGCGCATGCCACTTACATTGGCCTTCCACTATAAAACAGTTTTTAGTCTGAATATTTGTGGAACTCAAATTAAAGTAGAATTCTATACATGCTTATGATTTTTTGTCTCAAAAATTGTGTAAATATTGTACATTTACTTATTTGCCTTTTAAATATTATGAAATATGATCTAGATGTATTGTAGTACAAAGCCTATTCATTAAACCAAATAAAAAAAAACTGCCATTATTTGTTACCTTAGTGTCTCTATATTTTCATTGCCATTTCCTACATCGCATCCTACTCGAAAATCTGCATACTTCCTAAGTCTAACCTCTATTTACTTGAGTACAAACGTAATTACTGCTGAAATTTATTCACAATTATTTCCACTACAATAAAATAAATATTTGCATTTTGTTACATTTCTTTTGAAAAAAAAACAAAATAAAATAAAGCAACAAAACCGATAAAAAAAATATCTTAAAATTTGTATAATTTACATAAACTCATTAAAAATTCCGAAATCTTGAACTTGTACATATTTAAAATAGATTTAACAGCTAAAAGAATTCTGCAACATACCAGTTTTAAACAGCGTTAATAGTTGTTGTAACAAATGCATTATTTACCCTTTTCAAAATACTTTTAAAGTTAATGAAACAAATGGTTTCTAGAAAAACAAGTTTGCCAAATAAATAATCTAAGAAATGTAGTAAAGAAAAGTGTTCCTATGTAGGTACTTTCAAAGTTCTTTTAAATTTAATAAAACATTTGTAAACATCTGCTCGGGCTGGAGAAGAAAGAGATTCCTGCACTTAAAATGAGCTTTTTAGTTATATTTGTGTACTTAATTCCGAGACGTGTATTAATAATAATGAGTCACTCTATGTTAGGTGTTCTAAGCTGAATGCATACATATGTACGGATCATCAACAGATGTTATCTAATTAAAATATTTATATAAACGGGTTTCCAATAATAGAAAATGCAGTTGTTTTTCTTTATATTGTTAATTTTTATTGAATCATAATGTACACAGGTTAGTTTTATATATGGAACAGTACATAGGTCTAATGCCGTCCATTGGTTTAACAGTTTTGCAAACATGTATCTGGATTTTGTTGATGCTGCTTTTAAATTGTTTCTTCTTTGTACAAGTGATAAAGGTCTTGTTGACATAAACATTTGACTTTAAATAACCTTTCAATAATAATAAAATAAAGTCAATGGTATTAAGTCTCGCGATCCACATTAATATCATTCCAAATAGACAAAAAAAAAAACTATGACAGATAAGAACACCAATAACATTCACTGCTTTACCCGCCTCATTTTCGATGAAGTATAATCCACTGATGCCTCCAGCATGTTGTAGAATAATTTATTTTTCGTCAATCACATGTGAAAATTCTAACGATTTACAGAGCCATTTAGTCGAAAATATTTTTCATAGCTTATGATGATTTTTCGAGAAAAATATTGTTCAGCAACTAAACAATTAAAGTCAAAATTGATCTGCTTAAACTCCTATGACTGACACTAAACATATTCTACTTATACACCTGAAGTTAAAGCTAAACTGGCACTTTTTTTAATGAACGTAGTGATAGCACGCTATCATCTAATGACCCCACGACTTCTCCAATCCACCTTGGTACTGCGTTCTTGGCCTCATCATCATTCTTTAATAACTGTGTTAATGTAGATCTCACAGTGTTTCCAATTTTCTGTTGACTTAAGCATTATCTTAATTATAATTTAGGCCATTATTGTCACAAGTAGGTTGGTGTTTAATGCTTCCCTTGCATTTTTCCACTTTTTGCATTCAAAAATTATATGCTTTGCTGTTACTACACTTGCTCAGCATGTATTACAGTTGGCAGTGTTTCTCAAATTAAACCTGTGTAAATATGTAAATACTGGCTGAATCTTGCATGGTTTTTCAAAAATCGGTTCATATAGTAGCCAGTGTTTTCAAGTGATCTTTCGATTCATTCTCTAATGTTTGGAATCAGTTGATAGGTCCAACTACCGGTTGTCTCATGCGTCCATCTTTCATGCCACTTGATTAGCATACGTGATCTAGCGTTCTTTTTAATCTCAGAATCTCTGCTTCCTGTTTTCTATGTTCTATTGGATTCATTCCACTCTCTCTATGATACTTCCGCCTGTGGCCCTCTAGCCACATTTTACAACCGTTAAAACCTTTATACCGAGAAAGATGAAATTTTTACCTATTCAAAATTACAGTTGTAAAAAGAGTTTGCTATCTTTCCATATTCGATATTCGTTCTCGAATGTTTTGTGGCGATTTTATAAGCGTAACCTCTTGTTTTAACACAAATTTGTTTGACGTTGTTTTACTCTTACAAGCGTTTTGCAAGATCAAACAGCATCAAATAATTTAAAACTCAATATTTGTTGTGCTTAGGCCTAAATAAGAAAAGTTTTTTTTAAGAAATAAACGATTTCAAATATATGTTATTTAAAGGTTACGTTTTTTTCGGTAAATTTGAACGTACCCTTTGATAAACTTTAGATAAAGTTTAGTTTGTGCTTAAAAAAAAACAGAAACATATTTATTCTACAAATCTGGCTTCTAATATGATTTCAGTTGAAACAAATAAAAATGTTATATCCATCAACATGTGTTTTAGATCCCAAACCTTTTATCAGTTTAACCTATTGTTCAGTTTTGGGCATATAGACGTTGCTATTAGGAATAACCTTTTTATATCAAGTCTTCCATGTTTTCTCGTTTATAACACAAGTGTTAATTTTCTATACCAAATATTTCTTTCTAGACCCTATCGTGCCCTCAACTGACTCACAGAAGGACCTACACAGCTAAATAGTCTTTGGATTTTATAAGAATAGCAGAATATATATAATTTTGCTGTTCGATATCCAATGTTTCGATGTGTACTTTCAAAAAATGTCTTATGAAAATTTTATTTTAACTTTGCTCCAAATATTTCCGTACCAATGCGCATGAAATCATTTTTTCAATTGTGTTAAACGTCCCACGGTCCATGGCGATTTCTTCAAAGCAATAGTTTAGAATTTATATATTTAGTTAAATTAATTTGTGCAGCAGTTTAGGAAATTCATACTGGTCACCCTCTTGCTGCAATCTATCCCCCACTGAGTGCTTCAACAGAGCAATGACGTCAATATGAGTTAAATATATAATAAAAATATAAACCACAAGACTTAAAAAAAAAACTCAAGTTATCTAAACACTTTTACATCATGTTGCATAATTTGCATTATTTAAAAGCGTGCTAATGTCTGAAATTCGATTAGACACATTTAACAAATTTTTTTGTAACAATAACAATTTTTTTCTGTTATGTTGGTACACATGTATGCTGGTAATATCAGATATTTTGGATTGTCAGTTTGTTTTTGACAGATAAAAATGTTAGTCGTACTTTGGTGTGCTCTTCGATTTTTTACTATTCGAAAAAATGGATCAAAGAAACTGTATTAAGTTTTGTGTAAAAAATGAAATTAAATGCACAAGGACATTTGAAATGTTGACTGTGGCGTTTAGCAAGTCTACTATGAACAGAACACAAATTCAATTGTGGTATAACCGGTTTAAGGAAGGCCGAGAATATGTCAATGACAATGCTCGTCCTGGTCGCTTAAGTACGTCAACAACCGATGAAAACATTGAAGCAGTGAAGCAACTGATTTTGGATAATCATCGAATCACTATCAGAGAGGTTGCTGATGATGTTGGCATAGCGTTCGGCTCATGCCAAGCAATGTTTACGGATGTTTTAGGCATGAAACATGCGGCAGCGCAGATTGTTCCAAAATTGCTAAATTTTAAGCAAAAACAACGTCGCATGGACATCGCTCAGGAGCTGTAGAATATCGTCAACGACGATGCGGATTTCCTCAAAAAGGTCATAACTGGTGACAAAGCATGGGTGTATGACAATGACCTTGAAACTAAAGTCCAATCATCCCAATGGAAGCGTCCAAGACCGAAAAAAGCACGTCAAGTTCGGTCAAATGTGAAGGTTTTGCTCACAAGGTTTTGTTCGTATGGCCAATAAGGAGTACTACCTTGAAGGTATGCGCCGTTTGCGCGAAACAATTCGACAGAAACGCAGAGAATTGTGGAAAAACCAATTATGGATTTTGCATCATGATAACGCAACAGCTCACATATCGATGCGTGTACGTGAGTTGTTGGCCAAAAACAAAAACAAAAACATCGGATTTGGCCGCCACTGACTTTTTCCTCTTCCCAAAACTGAAGACACCGATGAAAGCGTTTTGCTACAATGGATTGGCGATACCAAAAAGCGCATTTCAGAAGTGTTTTTCGAGGATTGGAAAAAAACGCTGGCACAAGTGTATTATATCTGAGGGGGATTACTTTGAAGGGGACAAGAGAGTCATTGATGAATAAATAAATGCTTTTTGAAAAAATTGAAAATAATGGTTATTTTTTTAACAGACCTCGTATAATACGTAGAATAGTTTAATTGCTTTCTAAAAATACGTTTTTGTTACTCACAAATAGATATCTGTATCTGTAGTATATACAAACACATATTAGTATTAATTTATTACATTCTTTCTGATTTAATTGTACAATTTCCTTATGAATAATAGAGAAAAACGATAAATCAATGCTGGGGAGAGAAGAGAAACAGAAGCGTTGTAATTATAATTATAGCTAAATAGTGAAATAATTGTCAATTTAATGACAGTAAAACATTTTGGTTATTATATTACTTGCATCTAGATACTAAATAAATATTTGCCATTTTCTAAATAGAATTAAAGACTGCCGGTGTTTTAAGCGATCTATTGATCAATAGTACAGGAAAAGTGAATCTGATATATAGTTAGTTGTTGGATACTGAAACGACTTAGAAGGTCTGCTAATGTTTAGTTATTTAACATAGCGACAAGTGTCAAGCCAAACACTGTCAAGTCATGCCATGTTTTCAAACAAGCTTAACATAACGTAAGAGGTCAATGTCGAAATTGTAGTATACTTTTAACAATTAGATATACTTCTCACAGTTCTCCATTGCCTAGAATAATGACAGGTGTGACACATGTTATGTAAGATGATTTTATTTTATTTATATTAATTATTAATTTTATGTAGTTATTTTCAACATAAGTGCACATTTTTAAAGCCAGCTATAGAGTGTCAATCTTAGCCAGTCCGAAGGTCTTTGTTTCATTTATTTTATAATTTCATTTTCACATCTTGAAACAGGCGCTACCCATAAAATATTATATATTTAAAATTCAAAACAGCTCGTGGCACTAGCCATACTCGTATTCATATAGAAATTATATATATTTTTTGTTCCACGTAAAAGTAAAAACAATCTGTAGTAAAATAAAATTTTTATTTGTAAAGTATGACGCTGATTTTAACAATTATTGTGTATATTTCATCATGAAATATAAAATATTTCAAAATGTTTTTATATATTTTTGTTTGTAACAATTGTTACAAACAATCGTCTAGGTTGTTTTTAACTCTCGTGATTGATAAAGTTATATTTTTAGTATGCACGTTATGAGCAGTTGTCACAGACTGTGGTAAATTAAAGCACATGTAAAATATGTAGTTTGAAATGTAATATTAATAGCTAACCTAATAGGTTTAATATTTAAATATTCAAGTGCTTATAAATTATTCATTTCTTTTTTTTTTTTGTCTGAATAAATTATTTAAGTTAAATGATATCGCCTTTTTGCTTTCAGTTCCCTTTTTAATTGCATATAGAAATAAAAAGATTTTCATTGAACTTTGAAACAATCTCGAGCAGTTAAAATTACATTTAATATGTATATGTATTTGTATGTAAATTTGTAATAAATGCCTGCAAATGCTGCATTAGTTCGAAGGGCTGCATGTGTCACAACAAACATTGCCAAGTCATGTCATGCTGTTCAAACATGTTCGGCATGACATACAAAAATAATTCTGAATACAACACAAGTAATTGTAGGATTTTAACAATGTGCAATAAATAAATGAAAGCATAAAAAGAACATGCTTAAGTAAATCAATCGTTTGGATTGTTTATTAGATGGATGCAGCTGACATTGATTGTGTGGGTTTTAGTTACTTTTAAACATTAAGGGCCTTAGTAAAGTTAATAGATTAGTATTCTTTATTAAACATCAACATGTCTTTACAATGACATAAAATGTGAAGTGGCATAGCAAGACACAATCCAAACATGGCGAATAGTAACAATTATGAGCATTACAGTATTTTGTCTTGCACAAGACTGTAATTTATAAAAATTACAAAAATACCCAATTACTTCAACAAAAAAGTTAATATATGAAAAAACTATGAAAAAAAAACTAGACATGGTTTAATAATATAAAAGTTCTAATATGACTAGTTGAACTTATTTTGATCATGTCGAAATATTTTCGAAATGAATTTAACATAATTTTCCAAATAAATTTTTAATGAAATAAATTTTCAAAGGCACCTTAGCAAAGACACAAACAGTGTTGGCAGAGTCAATTTTCAACATATCTGTAGTAAATCATATAATTAAATAAGTGTTTTACACATGTTTAAAATGTTTGGGCAATTAAGTGCTAAATCAAGTGTTTTGGCCACTATAAAGTGGAAACGAACTATTAGTTCCGAACTAGTTCACTTATGAAGCATACATACACCAAACTGTTTAGTATAACAGTCATGAATTAACTTCATACAAATCTAAAACCACGATAGTAAAAAAGGAAAGAACCACTGAACTAAATTATCAAAAATTATGAAACTACTTCAAAAAATTATAAAAAATCAAAATCAAAAAGTTTAAGAAGCCTTTTTATTTAAACAAACATTTTTAAAATAAATAACTTTTTGTTATAAAATGTTTGAATGTTGTGAATAAAGAAACCTCAGTAGACTTTGCATGGACTCTAGGCAGCTGGTTTTTATAGAAGACAATAGCTAAAATGATTTATCAAAATCATCAAAATAAAACACTGGAATTAAAAATTCCTAAAAACTGTCCCTACATAAGTTATTTTAACAACGTGAAATGAATGAATATCTGTTTTTTACAATAGCCTTCAAAATGACTCCAAAATAAATTGCTTTCATTGCTAATATGTATATGGTACGATATCAGCACATTCCTAACCCAATAAAATAGAATATTCCTTAAAACCAAATACCTAGAAATACAACTAATGGAAAATTATTTCACAAGGGGCTTAAATAATAATTAAATAAAAACTACGCTTTGCTTCTTTAAGTTAAGCGTTTTTCGAAGTTGCTGCGAGGTTACGTTGTTTTGGGTTCGAATCTTTATTTTTTTTTTGGAATTTTTGCAAAATTTTCTAAAACGATGACCTGTACATGAAGTGTTTTGATGATCGAAATGGAGTCCTTGCTTTCTATTTGGATTAAAAATCAAGTTGCGCAGAGAATACCATTAAGTAAAATGGTATTTCAGACAAAAGCAAAAAACATTATTGAACGATATTGCTAGTGGTAGTAATACAGACAATTCCTACAAGTTGAAAAAAAGCTGTTCAGCAAACATTAGACGAATTTTTTGTGAAAGAAAGCCGACGACTTAGTATTTTCGTAACTCTAGAACCTATATTTGATCTTTACATGGTTTGCTATAGCAAATCTTAATTCAGTTTGCGTCGTTTCAATTTGCATAATGTTTTTTTTTTTTTTTTTAATGTAACCCCGACGCAAAGTGAGGTATTGGTGTATTTGCCAAACAATATAATTATCTCGAAAGAATTTTTGATATTAATTATTAAGACAGGAATTCATTAATAAACCTTCTTGCAAGTTATTGTAAGAAAGTGCCATTCTTTACCTGTGTAAAATATTACTGACCCATGATCAGTTTTAGTCTTAGTAAACATTGATGTTGTTCGTTGAAAATCGGAAGATCATCATATAATACACGATGGCAATTACCCAACCGTAGGCATTAGTAATTAAACAAACTATTTCTAAAATTAAAATATTCCATGATAATTTCATTCTAAAGGCATTACGAAATTAAAAAATGCATACGTATATTCTGTTTTTAAACGTTAATTGGTTCCGGGAAACTTCGTGGAAAAAAACCATGTAAAAAAGACATTGGTCGTATGCAAAATAGATGATTGGTTCCTTATCTCTAAAATCTATTGAAATTATTGAAAATCAAGGATTTTTAAAAAACAATTAATCAAGTTAATAGTATTAAATCACATACATATGTATACAATGTTTTTTTACACAAGCATAGTTGTTAAAGAAAATATATATATGTATGTATGTATGTACTCTAAGCTTAAAAGTAATGTAAAAAAATGTATGAAAAGTTCATTTGATTGTATGATCTAAAGGGGGATTTCCTTAATTTTGTGCTATTTACAATTGCTCTGACCAGTAAATAGCTTGTATCTATCCACAAAAAGATAGTTTTCCTAAATTTGTCATAGGAACATACTTTACAAAAATTAAATTTATTAAAAAAAAATCGTGTAAAAAAATTTAAAATTTGATTCTTTTCAAACCATGTTAAATCAAAACCATGTAAAAACAGAATTAGGTGTATTTCAAATCACAGTAGGCAACATAGACATATAGTACTTAAAATCCCGTCTTGTTGCAACATGAATTTGTCTGATGTAGACAATTATTGTCGAAATTATGTTTTTATTCGAACAACAGTATATTTGTTCGCACAACCAATGCCTGCCATCAAATGACATTTTTACACAAAAATATTACAAATTGCAAAGAAAACAATAAAATGAACAAATTTTTCCGACGTTTATATCTTGTGCGTACAAAAAAAAAACATCTCACTAAAACGCGGGGTAAATGACAGAACTGTTTGTTAAAAGTGTATCTGGTGGCACCAAACAATATGCAGTGTAAGTAAACAAACTATATTTACATACATATGTATATATTCACTTGTGAATAGCCTACATACATTTTTTAAACGTAAGTGTTAATTGATTTAAATGGAAATAAATGTACATATATGTATACATATTGTGGTTTTAAGATTAATGTTTAAAGTATATTTAATGAATTATATACTTTATAGAAATCTGTATAACAATAATTCAGCTTAATGTTTAAAAGTGAAATAAAAAATTCAAATAAATATTATAAAATCTATAAAATTGCTGCTTATCAAATGCTTCCGGGAATATGGTAATATATAAAGAATTTTAAAATGCAATAATAAAATATGTAATTATACACCACCTTTAATAAATACAAGTTCTCAGAATAATCAATATTGCATTTTTGAGTTAAGATTTGCAATACCCTGATTACAACAACTATTACCCATAATTCTTAAAGTAGCGTGCAAAACGCACGCCATATTAAGCGCCATTTTGTATATCCGGTTTATGTGTTCAACTATTTTATAACAGTTTATTAAACCAGGTGTTTTAAAGTTTATAATATTAAAAAAAGAAATGTATAATAGACTTAATAAAATACTATTTTACAAATAGCAATACAATTGCTTTTACAAAAACGGAATAAAATCAATGAACTTATTGCGTTGTAAAATAAATAAATTAATTTTTTTAAAATCTATCATGCGGAAATTCAGAAATTGTCAATTGTTGAGAAAAACGTGGAGGGAGCATTTCATGCTGATGATGGTAAAGAAAAGTTGAATGAATTCCTTTAAGATTTTTAACAGACAGATTGATAAGAAATGGTTATTGAATTGTGTTCAAATAAAGTTGATGATGAATCTGAGATTTTTATTGTTCTCATAAAGTGGAACAGAATTTATTTTAAGCTGTTAACAGACAAAGTGACTTAAATCAGCTTTAACAAAAAATTTTTTTTAAAACTTAGTTTGTTTTGTGTAAATTAAACTTTGGCTACTGCGAAATGACTCTCTTTTTTGTTGAATATTTTAAATATAAATCGTGTATTTTTCCTTCAATTCAAATTATATTAAACAATGTTTCTTTTCACCATATTGTCAAACCAAAGTTTGCCCACTTTTTATTTAACTCCCCTGACTCTGCTCTTAACTTCTATTTTAAAATTAACACAGACTACAAAACAATTAAAAAGTAATTTACAAATAAAAAAAATCGGTGTGACTTTTTTTGTCATTAAAATTGCTAACATTGTTATATTACTTTACAACCAAATATAATAATAATAAAAATATAATAATTAACTTAAGCCGCACAATAATAATTATAAAAAAGGTTTGAAGTACATAGTACATATGTATGTGGCGTAAAATTTAATCTTTTGTTCTGCGTTTGTGAATGAGTGAGTAAGTGAGTGATTGACTGACTAACTGCTTGGCATGATTCGATTTTATTTTAATAGGAACAAAACGTTTTAGTAAATGTTGCTGGCATACAAAGTAAAACGTGCTGATTTGTTATCACATGTTGATATAAACATTGTTGCGAAACATTGAGTTAACACGGTTTCTTTATAGGAAATTTTTATTTAAAACATTTAAATAAATGATTTCTTGATTAACTGTGCAACATATTTGGAACTAGTGAGAACAATGAAAAAATACAACAACAATCAAAACTAAAACTTGCTACACATTAAAGATTTGAACATGTCTCACAACAAACATTATCATGTTGTGCTGTTAAACACAACTCAAATAAATTTTACATATTTTAAACAGTGACATAAAGTTCTTAAAAAATCCTTCAGTAAATCCTCTTCAGTGAAGTTTAACTCGCTGTTCAAAACAAAAACAAATGTTTAAATTTAAAATTTAATTTGTTTGAAAAAAATTAGTATGTTTGTCGGTCTTTTATTTTTAAGTTAAAATTAAAAAAAAATAATAAAATAAAAAACGAATAATTTTTATTCGAATAACAATATGGAAAATTTTTTTTATTATGAAAACTTTTAATTAACAAGATGTTTACGTTTATAAAAAAACTTTCCTTATCAAACCCTTTGAGGAAAGCGGATAAATTTTATGTATTTGGTTAAAAAACTCAATAATTTTTATTCGAATAAAAATATGTACATATACATTTTTTTATTTTTAAAACCTTAATTTAACAAGATTTTTACGTTTAAGAAAATACACTTTCCTTATCAAAATCTTAGGGTAAAGCGGTTAAATTTTATGTATTCAATTAAAAAAC
The DNA here is from genome assembly GCA_950370525.1 of Bellardia bayeri. Lineage (NCBI taxonomy): Eukaryota > Metazoa > Arthropoda > Insecta > Diptera > Calliphoridae > Bellardia > Bellardia bayeri. The sequence continues at coordinate 77,857,496 of OX493267.1, forward strand.
GAATAATTCTTATTCGAATAAAAATGTTAATAGAAAAAGTAAATTTTTAGAATACTTTTTATTCTCACAAATGTTTCTGATTAGATACAACGAAAACATTTTATGTATTCGATTAAAAAACTGAATAATTTTTATTCGAATAAAAATTACCGGAAAATTTTTTTATATAACCTTATTACAGTATTTTTAATTAAGAAGAGCGGATTTTAGTCGAATAAAAAATTTCACGATTAAAAGTAAATTTTTGAATAAATTTCCTTATCCAAACCTTACCAAAAGGGAAAGCGGATAAATTGTGTGCATTTGATTAAAAATCCGAAAAATTTTTATTCGAATAAATAATTCCATAAATAAAAGTATAATTTAGGATTAATTTTCCTCCTTAAAGATTTTTTTTATTAAGAGCGAGTAAATTTTCAATTTTCAATGTAAAAACCGAATACATAATTTTTATTCGAATAAAAATTTCCACAAAAAATTGCCATTTTTTAAACATTTCCTTATCAATATTTTTCCTTTAAGAAAACTGGATAAATTTTATGTATTCGATTAAAAATTTTATAATTTTATTCGGATAAAAAATTCCAAGAGTAAAAATAAGTTTTGATATAAATTTCCTTTGCCAATTAGGAAAACGGATAAATTTTATGTATTCCTTTAAAAAAATTGAATAATTTTTATTCGACTAAAAATTCCCATAAACAAAAGTTTTTTTTACGAATAGTCCTTCTGAAATATTTTTTCGATCAAGAACGGCGAATAAATTTTTATTCGAATAAACAATGCCATGAGTAAAAATAAATTTTTGGAATATATGTATTTCCTTGTCAAAGTCATTACCAATTGAAAAATTGTATTCGATTAATAAACGCTATAATTTTTATTCGAATAAAAATTTCATTAATAAATAAAAATAAATTTTTTTATGTTTTAAGTTTTAATGATAACTTTTTCAATTAAGAACATCTGATACATTTTATATATTCGAGTAAAAAAGTAATTTTTGTAATATCAAGACAATAATTTTTAGCGCTATATATTAAATATACTGCTAACGTGGATATAAATGTTGGGAAATAGTTAATGCGATTCAGCAAAAAAAATTAAATTTTAAGAATTTAGACTGAATATTGGTTTCTTCTTTGAACTTTTTTTAAATATTAATAAATAAAACAGTATTATTTTTCACTTCCAAAAAAAAAAAAAAAAAAAAAAAACAGACGATATATTATGAGCAAAAGCAATATTCTTCATGCAATGGCATAGCAAGACCATGTAATTTTTCTAAGAAAAGAGAACCTGATAAGAGCACTATTATGCTGTGGAATTAGAAATGAGCAACGGTTGATTTATTTAAGGTCTGAAAGATATAAATAAAAAGAAACATACCTTATCAGAAAACTATATCGGCTCGGTAATTTAAATATTTGATTAGTTCCCTAAGCAATATTGTCTTTCAGCACAGGTATTGCTGGATGTTGTATTAATAGAACTATTTGTTATTTTTAAAATAATGCAACAAAAAGAAAAAAAACAGCATCCATTAAAACAACACTTTTATTTTTATTTCATTTTTAGTGGCCAAAAATATTATTACAGAACTTAACATCTAATAAATACAATTTTATATCCATGCTGTTTTTATTGAATTGCGTTTCATACTTTTCGACTTTTTCTTTCTAATATCTTATCTACGTTTTAAAATAAGTTTATATCTCTCATCACTCAAGACAAATGTCAAGGTTGTATTATTTATTGTGCATTATGTATTACAAAATCGAAAGAAAAAAAACACACAACAAATATCATTATCACTCATACGCCTTTGTTGGCATTTTAAATATTATACTTAATACAGACATCGACATGTAAATGGAAAAAAACTGAATAATTTCAGTTAAAATTAGAAAAAAATTAAACAAACGAAAAGCAAGCACAAGCACAAAAATATTTATGCATATAATAATTAAAAGCAAACAATTTGTTTTAGAATTGTGTGCAAGTAAAATTAGTAAACATTTAGAACAAAACGTGCAGACAAAAACACTTGTTTTATTACAGAAAGCACCATCACACAATTTCTCATATTTGTGTAAAGATAAAGAAAATTATAAATAAAAAAATTAAAATAGAGAATAAATATTTACTACTTAACTGCAAAATTTATATGGACAATGGCTGATGATATAAGACAATTTCTCATTTTAAAATTGTGATTAAATTAATCTATTAAGGGTGAATTAAAATAATTTAAAAACACATGATAACTCTTTAAAATAAATACAAAAATGATTCTACTTTTATCAAAATAATCCTCAAAATCCTGTGATAGATTTGTATGAATAATTCCGCATTTCCATCTTTTACTCTCGAAAACTTGTAGCTTATCATTTGCCAAGCCACAGATTACTAAATGATGAATTTAACACAATACTGTTATGAATTTTTTTTTTGACTGAATTAAAACCATTCAGTTCAGTCACACAAAATAAATTATAAATTTCCTCAATTGAATAAAACAACAAAATTGCAATTCACTAATAGAGTAATAAATATCACAGTGATATCCCCTGAATGTTTATCATACAAACAAGCAGTAGTTTAGTTATTAATTTCTAGCTGGCATGTGCTGGTCATGATGATGATAATAATGATTATGGTGTTTGATACCGGCAATACAAAATTTTAATAAAATTAAATATATTGTTGATTAAATAAATTGGCAACTACTCGCGGTATCAAATCGTTTAAAATGACGTTATTTTATTGTAAATTTTAAACTAAAAATAATCACTCTCAACAAAAACAAAACACACAAAAAAAAAACACTAGAAAAAAAAACGTAAACTATTGGCTTGATTTAATTTAGACTTTGTTCATTTTTTGTTACATCAAGGTAATTGACGTGTTTTTTATTTCTGAATTTGTTTTGTTTTTTTTTTTAGGCAAAAAAATAGAAAATGATAAATTGTTTATTATTGTCATTTATTTTTACACTGTTAATTATTGTAGGTTTTCTTATACATATATATTTTTTTTTTTTGGCAAATTTATTTGTTTTTATTTTTTGTGCAGAATTTATCATCATGCTTAAATGTGTGATAATCTATGCTATTGATCGTACAGATATATTTATTTATTACAGTTCTTAGTAGTCATTATTCTATTAAAAGTTAAGAATAATACAAAATTGTACTTGTGTACCCATTAAGACTTTGTTGAAATCAAATTATGCTTGTTTTTATTTCTTAAGTTTAGCTAAACTTAGTGCGCTGTAAACTGGGTAATCGGTTACCGATTTCTAAAAATAATAAAATTGAATATTATTATCAAGACAATACACGAAAATCTGCTTTACATTTTTAACATGAGTTTCTTTCCTAAAAAACATCCTTCATTTTATTAGTTAATGACAATTTTGAAACTAGTGACTGGTACTTCTGGTACCAGTTCTATGGAATTGTACTGTGATTATACTGTTCATTGCTGGTAGTAATACATTGGCATTAGTTCTAGAACCACTTCAAAACTTTTATTTTTTTTTTAAATTAAAAATGTGTCTTTAAACAATAAAAATCTTTTGCTACAGTGTCTTCAATGGAATTGTCTTTTATGTATTTCATTTAATGTATTTAAAAATTGGCCATAGAAACAATAACAATTTCTCAGCTGCTTTTTTAAAATAGTTTCAAACGTAACAATTTCAGACAAAAATCACTGATGAAGAATTAGTTCTACAATTGTTCCTAAAAATACGTATTTGTTTCTCAAAGGTGCTTTAAAACTAGTTTCATGTTCGACAATTTTAAATAAAAATTGTTGGTCCCATCTAACGTATGGTTAGGTTATGTTTCATGGGCAGACGTTCTTAAAAAAACATCTTACTTGGGTCCATCATGTTGACACAATTGTGTTTTCCATATAGCATATGCTAGCTATGCTTCTTTAGAACCAGTTCTGAAGCTGACAATTCCAAACTAAAATCATTGATTGCAATGTCAAACAAACGACGAGTACTGGCTGTATGCATAACGTGACCAGAAAGTTTTTATCAAAAAGCGGCATGTAAATATAATGAAAAAGCGGTATTTTGAAATTTATGATATGAAATAGCTGGTCTTTAAATAATTTCATATTAATTAATTTTAAACTTTAAAAACTGTTGATGTTTTTAGTAAAATCTTTAATTCTAAAATTAGCAAAATCAGAAATATTGCTAAATGTTAAATGACATCCATTTAACAGCAGGATTCTAGAAAAAATTTAAATCTATTCAAAAAAAAAAAATATTTAGGAACAATTTCAACAAAAATATATATCTGAACTTTTTTCAAATTTTATTATCATTCTTGAAGAAAATTCAGAATCTAGTTGGTCAGAATCTTATTTTTTTGGAAATAAATCTGCCATTTCTAAACGACTGTTCTGATCGAGACCATTCGAACAAAAATACATGATTAATTAATAATCATTCTCAAAAAACGAGACGAGAATCCCAAAACCTGCGTTCTTAATTTTTACTGGAAAAAGTTAACGATAATAGTGTCATTTAAAATTAAAAAAAAAAGAGGCCAACGATCACAGTTTTGAATTATTATATATTCTTCCAAATTAGCAAAAAGCGGGATAAAAAATTTAGCGTGAATGAGCCTTAAAGAAACGGGAGAATCCCGCCAAAAGCGGGATTTATGGTCACGTTATGTATGCATGAGTTCTACAACTAGTTGTGCAACTACATATTACCTTTTTTCCAATTATATATCTTAAACTCCAGCTAAATTATGCTAATGACTTGCAATTAAAAAGCAACTACTTCATACCACATGCATTACTTAGAAGTAATGCATTACTTAGAAGGTAAACATATAATCTGATACGTAAGTAGTTGTTAAAGAAATTCATAAATAATTTACATTAAAATGCCTTCTCAATTGGAATGATTACAGTTTTGTTAATTGAAATCGAATCAAAATTGTTTTAAAATAATTTGTCTTTACTAAATTTGTTTTATTTGTTAAATATCTTAATTAATAAATGAAATATAATTGTTTAAAAACACTTTCAATAAAAACTGTTAAGTACCTATTTGTAAAAGAAAGTGGTAATAACTTATTTAACTACCTACTTGTCGCCAATGATATCATTCTTTAAAAGTCATGAGTTAAAATACCAATTTATAAATAGCAAATATTAATTATATTAGCATTCTAACTTATTACTTCGTAATGTAATTTCTTATATATTTGGTGCAATGTCAGCAGGAATGAATTAATTGTAAGTGGCAAAAGAATCACACTATTTACAGTTTGTTACCTTCAACCAGCTGACATGTCACAAACTGTTGTCAAAAGTTTCTCTTATTAGGCCTCTTAACTGCGAGCTTGTTCGAATACTTGAACATGTTTGCATATTTTTCATACATACTCGTATGTCTAATATTTAATATTTTTTATATTTTTTGAAAGTGTATTAGTAATTCAATATTCGGTATTGTTTACCTTACATTTTTACACTAAAACGCATGTGTGCATAAGGAATGAGACCCATGTGACTTTACACATATATTTAAAAGGTATGTTTGTATCCCTAGTGCATTGTTTACCACAGGGAGTGATGGGAATGTTAGATATTTATATTTACATATATTGTATTTTAGCTATTAACGTATTAATTTGTAAATAAAATTGTGTGTCATATTAACATTGGAAGAGTAGAAGTAGAAGTAATAAGTAATATAACCTACTTCAATATGGCACTCACGCGGTAAAATTCTTGTCTTAATTACTGCAGGTTTTTTCCTATGGCTCTAATTATTGGCTCTTTATAGAATGTTCAAAATGGCTAGAACATGCTTTTGTTATCATTTATATTTTTCTATTGCTTGGTTTACCCCTGGCAGAATGTTGGGATACTTTTTTTAAGTAACACTCAGACAATTAATTACGTTACTTTCTTTGAAAAGGGGATAGTTGAAGAAGTAAAGCTGGTGAAAGAAGAAAGCTTTTTATATCACAGCTCTGTAATTGCGCATTATGTTTGTTTTTAGTGCAGAATTGCAGCGCCTCTGGTGGTGAGTAGGCGCATTAATGTTAAAGCTTGATTTTATAGCCTTTATTTAATTATTTTACTTAGGTGGCGTTTGAATGCTATACCACCGAAGGAGGGCGCTGTGATAAATATTAGTTATGATAGATAAGAAAACTAATAATTATCAGAAACTGATGTTGTTTGAGTGGCAGCGGCTGGGAATCGAACCCGGTCTACAAATACCTAAATAGCTACAGCACCTATAAATCATTTTAATTCAATAAGTAGAATAAAACGATTAATTTATGGAATTTGTTGGCTCTAGAATACAGAATTTGTAGAAGAACTCAAACACACATTCACTCTTCAATTTGCTCAAAACACGTTTATTTACGTATTATACTCGAAATGCTCGCTATTTGATTCTAAGAACTTATGATAATTGAAAAAATCGCCTCTAGAATACTTGGGTACATTTCGGCGAAGTTAGCTATAAGGCTCAAAAATCAAAAGATTTTTAAATGACAAGAGATGACTTATTTCCCTCTTATTTCCAGACGGAACTTAACTCCGTTAAAGCCGTGAGAAGAAACCGAGTATTTAATCTCTAAAAATGGAACATTCGTATTTACGTGGCCATCTTAGCAATCATTAATATTTGTATTAATCAACATATTAAAGCCACAATGTTTATTCAATTACATACTTGCTGTAGTAGAGGTCAGACCACACCATGTCGAAGTAATTACAGACCAACCAGGTCATTTTAAAATGATTTAAAGTTAAATTTATGACGAATGCACAAAAGTTGCAGAATATCCAAGATACTCTGATACTCTTTGTCACGGAAAACGAACAGATCTCTCTCTCTCTTCTTGACATAAACTCTTCTTGCAGATAACTCACAATCACACTTTGTTGACACTAAGGCCCCGATTACCGTTCACAACAGCAAGTATTTTGATGTTGTATGTTGTAAACTGCGAATACGATTCACAACACTTATCAGCTTAAACGTATGAAAAATGCATGTTGTGTTGTAGTCGAGACAACATAACATTTTACTGTTGTGAATGATAATAGGGCCCTAAGTTGGACAAATGTTAAAAAAAAATAAAAAATATTGTATTTTAAAGCGCTCCATTTAGAACATTAGATTTAGCTTTCTGTCAGTATTCAAAAGCAGCGATGGATTGGTACAAAGATGTGATCAGGTCAAAGGACAGTTGAAACGGAGTCATACTATAGTTTTTCACAATAGGAAAATATTAGCTATTTGGGTCGAAATATTGTGCAGGAAATAATACGAGCCATCATAACAAAACAAGGATTTTTATAGGAGGTAATTATTTTTTGTTTCTTCTATTGGTTCAATAGATTTTCGTATTACATAGACAATAAGAGGGATTTTATTTAAAAAAATCTTTAATAGCCGAACAAGTTGGTTAGAGCTGCAATGTTGGATCTTTATTTTCAAAATTAACATTCATAAGCAGCACTACATTTTCAATATCAAATGATTACAAAATATGCATAAACAATGTGCTAAATAATCTTCATAGGCTGGTTATTTGGTTATAAGCAATTCGACAAGTGAAAAAACCTTAATCCTTAATAAATTTTTAACCAAATGTCATTAATTTCAAACAAACAAACAATAAAAGTAACCGAATAATATACAACTTATAGGTATATTAATTAAGTGATATGTTGGTTTTTCTTTGTGACATAAATCATAGTTAAATTACCTCACGAGTATATTTGATATGTAAATTTTCATTTAAATTAGCTACACAAGAAAATATGGGTACAAATAAATAAAACTACAAATGGTTGTTAGTATATATCATTGTTCTGGTAGCTAAATAAATAGACAAAATACATACATGTTGCTCGACGTTGGCGTTCAAATAATAAATGTACCATCGAAAAAGAAAATCAAATCAAATATGTAAATATGTATAAAGTACAAATGTATTTAGAGAGTATTTGCACTAGTAAATCTATGGCAGAGGTGGACAATTTCAATTATTTTATTTTTGTGATTTTATTTTTTTTTTTTTTTTGGTTTTTTGCATTAAAACAAATATTTTGTTCATTCTTGTGTTCTCCTCGAACATCATGTACCGTGTACTACTGCTCTTAGTGTAGTGATTTAAAATTTTACACTCTCATCAAATGTTCAGTTGAGGTCAGTTGATCCGGAAGACAAGTTCTTGTAAACGCTACAACAAAACTACATACTAAATACAAATACAAGAGATTTTGCGAATACGAAAAAAAAAAAAAATACAACTAACAACAAATATTAATATAAATTATACTATTAATAATAATAAAAGAAAATTAAATACATAATTTGTTGTTGTGGTTTTGCAAATTGCTTGAATTCACACTAAAGTAGCGTACAACAGCAACAACAACATCCAGAAATTCATTAATTTTCATTTGGCGAATTTTTCCAACAAGTTAATCTCGGTCGCTTCTAAATTGTACAACGCCAGACTAAATTGTTTTGTGTATTTTAAACAAACGCTGCCGAAAATCCACTACTATATACTGGAGAGATATTTTAAAGCGTCGCGTATGTCGCATAGTTGTCAGTTTTTGAAAGACAATCGTGTCAGGCGAATCCTTCAAGCTGAACTCCTCAAAACCTCCATTGCCGCCAACAGCGAAACTCCTCAAGACACAGCTACTAAACGACGACTGCGAATTGCAATCGTTTGCGGATGCCATACGAAATCATAGTACGACAGCCACTTTAAATCGTGAGCGAAAATTACGTCTATCGTCGGCCGCCCTCAGACGTCATCAGCTGAAAATGTCCTTAAAACAGGGTAGACCACCACCAGCACCCTCTTCGGGCGCAGCCGGCGTACAATTGAATATGTCAGCTCAAGGTTCAAGTGTTAGTATTTGTATATGTATGCTGGTTCTTTTTTTTAATAATTTAAAAGTGTTTTAATTCTGTTTCCTTAAAAGTTTATTGATTGTGCAAAGAATAATTCATATGTATGTATGTTTACAAATTAATTTGAAATAAACGCAATTTAAATTTATGCATTCAAGGTTGTTGTTTTCTAAAACGAAAACACACAAAAATGCGACAAAATTAAACGTATGTATAAACAATTTTATGGTTAACAAAAAGAAAAACATTTTTAAAATACATTAAAAAGAAAACACATCTAAACGATAAAGTAAAATAAACAAGAAAAGAAATGTTTGAACAAAAAATAACCGATTACTTTGGTTTTGAATTCAAACATATAAAAATAAAAACAATTAAATAAAAGACTAAAAAAAACATAATGAAGTAAAGTAACCAGTGCAAGGATATTTTCAATTAAACGCTAAATATGAAACAAATTCAAAGTGAATAAAGTTTTTATAACAAAATTTATTTAAAATATTAAAAACATTAAATTATAAACAAATTTACAATTAATAAATAAATGTAAAAGTAATCGTGTAATTAAAATATCATTAAGTGGAAGAAACCAAGATCTATTAAAAGTTTTGTGGACTTTTTCATATAAACTATGAACAGTTGGCTATTTAGAGAAATATCTATTAAGGATATAAAAGATCTGTGATAAAGTGATGTTTTATATTTTAAAAATACTCTTAAAAGTTTGTAAAATACAAGAGTCTATATTTTTAAAACTTAAATAGTCTGCATATAATATAATTATTCGAATGTTTTCCTCTAAACAAACACCAAAAATATATACGAAATTTTTAAAACTAATTATTTGCCACCTTAAAATTAAAACAAAACATTGCACATTGGGACGAAACTATTTAAATCTAGTTTTTGGTATTGCTAAAAAGATAATTTTGTCTGTATTACAAATATACTAAAGTATAAAAAACCCGCCAATAAATTTACAGCAAAAATACTGGGAAACTAAAAAATTAATTAGTTTTTGAACAAAAAATTTGATTCGAATGTAAAACATTGTCCACATAAAATCCGTGTCAAGAAAAGCGATTGAATACTTTTGCACCACAAATTGAAATTAATTAATTAATCAGGGGTGTCATAGAAACCAATATTGTCAGAATTGGTTTTAAAGCCGACAAGAAAAAATGCTTTGGTGTCATAGGGCACTGCTACACGTTCAATAAATATCGAGATATTTCTAGTATCATGAAATTCTGACAATATTGGTTTCTATGACACCCCTGAATATTTAAGGACAGCTAAAAAAGAACCTAAAACTATTTTCTCTTAAAAAAGTTTGTGTTTTTGAATAATAGGATTTTAGGTTCCAGTTCGTCAAATTGTACTCTAGCAATTATTTGTAAAAAAATAATATTTTTCAGTTTTAAAACAATTTCATATAAAACAAAGAATTTATATGAAAATCATTCAAATTTCTAATGTGTTAAAATAAAGAAGCTTTGAAAATGTATATCGAACAGATATCCACCAAAGGTTTTGATTGCTTTATCAACATTTTCCATCACATTTTGGGTCTACTATTAACATAGTCATGGATTTTGATTTTTAAATGCGTTTGAGTCTGTATAGACTCTATCATTAACATAGGCCCACAAAAAATAATCCAGTAGAGCAAAACAGTTGAATTTCGTAAAGTTATGCGATCGCGACATTTGGTTTTCATTGTGTCGATGACTGTATGACATGTGACCTCGTCCTGTTGAAACCACGTATCAGTGGTATTCATAGCATCATTAATAGGCCAACATTTTGTTGTGAATATTTCACAATAGCATGATGCATTCACTGTAACCGAATTTTCGAAATCAAATGGCCCAAAAAGTCAGAAGACACATGACACTTTCTGACACGTTCAGCATGTAAGGGCTTCTAAATTGCTCTTGGATTTTCAGAGAACCAAATAAGGCAGTTTTAGCAATCAAAATCTTAAAGCTTTTACTTCTGATCTATCACCAAGTAAAATAAAAAAACTTTTGCGTTATTGCATATTGGCCCAATTGGAAAACAAAGTTCTGGTTGAAAAAACTTTTTTTAAGTATTAGAACTTAAACCAAACACTATCTAAAATCGAACAATCATTAGACTCAATTTGGGTTTGTTTTCGTATGTTGAATTTCAGAAATTTTTATATCTATTTCAAAAACTTCCTAGTGAACTTCAGAAATATGCATTTACATTTCAGAATTGTCTAATTGTATTTCAGAAATTGCCAATTGTATTTTAGAATTATTTATTTCTATTATAGAAATTTCTGATCGACATCGAAAAGAATTTTTCTGTAATACAATTAGAAAAATTTGATATACAATTTTTAATTTAATCATTCAGTTATTTTATGGACTTCAAAGCAATGACTTTTTTAAGTTACATATAATAGCATTTTAATTCATTACTTGGTAATGAAACATTTTCTTTTGGAAGTTTCAAATGCTGTTGTTTCAATTATTGTGACACTTGCTATAATAACCCTATTAATAAAATATCTCTTTATGGCAAAATTAATGTATTTACTAGCGAATTTTGATAAAACTTGAGAATTACACTCATACCCCGGTTTGCGTCGTTTCGAAGTTGCGTCTTTTTAAAATTTCCGGGACTTTGATGTTGGGAAGTTTTCGCTTCAGTATGCGTCGCATTGCTTCGAAGTTGTGCTTCGTTAGTGCTTCGATTTGCGTCGTTAATAAATGTGTGTATGTACAAAGCAAACATAGAAAAAGGGGATTTCCCATCGAAGTCTAATGCAAATTTGTATGTGAAAAATTGTCTACAAGTTTTAATCTTAATATTTTTATGATTTTTATAGTTTTTCATGAATTGTTATTTTTTTCTTTAATAAAAACTATTATTACACAAATAATAATAAAAAATTGGTATTTGCTATTGAAAAATGAATTTTTTTTTACTAAAATTATGAGTCTCGGAACGAATTAAATGAAAATTAATACAAATAATACAAATGTATGGAAAACTGTGATTCGGTTTGCGTCGTTTCAGTTTGCGTCTCGATTTTCCGGTCCCAATTAGCGACGCTAACTGGGGTATGAGTGTATTTTAATTCATAAAAAATACACGCTAATGTATGTACAGCAGTGATCGTCACATATGTATGTATATCCACTACTAGCCGATTGCAATCTAATATTGAGATGTATACAACTCGTAACAAAAAGTGATAAAGTTATTAAAAGGCAGCAACTTCATTTCATGCTACATTACAATACATTTTCTAATATGGCTTAATTTGTTTGTGCCCACCATTAATCAACAGTAGCATTATTGCTGATAACAGTTGTTAATTTCTTCAATATTGTAAGAGATATTGTTAGTTACTATAAATTTATACAATTATATTTACAAAACAAAACAATTTCAAATTAAATTTCTCGATAAACAAGTCTCGTGAAAACTATTCAAACAATCTATCAACCACAAAACAAAAGAAACACCTCAAATAATTTCTGCTGATTCTAAATCATACTCGTGATATTTCAACGCTTTTTCTTTTGTTTAGTTTTTTGTTTTGTATTTTTTGCAGTTTCTATTTTCAAATTCTTTAACGAATTCTGGCAATAAATTCTGCTTACAGTTTCTTTAATGAACTTGAGAATGATTTAAATAATGAAAGCAGATGACTGACTATTAGTCAGTCTTAAAGTCAACAAAAAAAAACATATAAAGTATATTTAATAGCAAAAAAAATAATAATAATAATAAAAAACAACGATAAATATGTATGTATATAGTATAGATGCTTGTAATTGTATTCGAGCAAAATTTATGACGTTATAATTGCCCCAAATATTTTAAATAATAATTGTCTTGTGTGTGTTTAAAAAACATCTTTATAATCACAAACCATTCTTTTTTTTGTGACGTATGTGTAAACAAAAACACAAGAAAAATTAACAAAAACTAAATATGTATGTATGTATATATGTATGTATGTATGTACATAAACAATTAATGTTTTCAATTAGATATTGTGGGTGTGTGTGTATTAGAGAGCAGGGGCTTTTAAACAACTGAAAATGTAAACAACAATGCACTGTTGTTTTCCAAAAAAAAAAAAAATAATTTAAAAAAATTTTATAGAATTTCAATTAAAAGATAAACAAATAGATATTTGCTAATGGGTTTGTTTAAATTTTGAATTTAATAAAACAGGATTTTTAAATTTTAAAAATATCTTAGTACATTTCACGCAACTAGCTCGGTTACATACCTTTTTTCCGAAACATCAAGAAGGAAACAATTCAGCTAAAAATTGAATCAAATATCTCTATTTTTTTTTGGGGGGGGGGGGGGGGGGTTAGTTTTCAAAGAATATTTGAGAATACCATTTTAAAGGATTTTATGCTTAAAAATATAATATTATCTGCCATGTCACAGAAGTGGAATTAATTCCGTTCCGCTTCTATAGAAAAAAATCGACAAATTTTTACGGAATGAAACCACTTTTGATTTGCTATGTGTAATTGCAATTTTAAGCATTTCTAGGTTTAATTCCGAAAAAATTGTTCGTTTTACTTTGCCTATAGTAGCAAAATACGGAATTAAATCCACTTCGGAAAGGAATCAAGAAAGATAAATCAAACAAATTTTTAACATTGACAAATTACATAAAGAAGCGATAAAAAATGGAGAGCATTCCTCAATGAAAAAGGAATTTCATCAGAGTGCAAACCTATTTGAATTAATTGATTTATTCAGCAACATAAAGTGTTGATATTTTTTTTTAATGGTAGGCTCATTTCTAGAACCGAAATCATAACAATACAAAATTTATTGACCCATTATTATCATCCAAGTCCCACTTGAACGATAACTAGGTTTCCTAATCTCACAATTTTATTAAAAAAAAAAATAGCAATATAACGTATTTTCCAATTTAACAAATCGTTGGTTATAACGTGATTTGTCTGTATCTTATAGAACTAGTTGATGAACTAGTACAAGTTTTCAATAAAAAGTTAAATTATTCAAAAATATAATAGGCCAATTTTTGGGTCAGTTCTATATCGCACAATTTTGTTACAGAACCATTTTCAAATATAAATGTTTGTCTTTTAAAGCTACTTTAGAATTAGTTCCTAGTGTAACAATTTAAACTAAATTGTGTATTAAAAATCTTTTGCCAGCAGTATTGCAAAGAATGTGTACGGGGCTCCTCAACGCTTTCGTAGAAAGTTGACACTCACTTTCTAGAACTAGTTAAAAAAAACTAGCCCCTCAATTGACCATTTTGGGAGTAAAAATCAGTCCAATAAAGAACACAAGATTGTTTTTAAATGTTTGTTCTTGTTTTAAAGCTTCTCTAGAAATGGTTGCCAGAGTGACAATTGCAAATAAATAAATTGATTAAAAAATATATTCAGCACTGTTCCAAGGCATGAGTACTGGTGCAGGATTTCATAAAACAAATTATCATTTTCAGTGAACTAGTTCAAGAACCATTCTAAAATAGGCATGCTTGTCTTTTAAAGCTTGTCCCAGTTTTAATGAACAGAGCTAATAGAACTGTTAAGATCTTAAAGAATCGAAAAGAAAAATTATGATAAATCATAATTCAGTATATTAAGTTAAAAACAAATTAATATCCCCTACACAACTGCAGTATTTTATTCTTTAGAATTAGTTCCGAGTTTGGCAGAATAGAGCTAACACAACTGTAAATATGCTCATAAATTAGTAGTGAATCGAGGAGAAAAATTATGCCTTCCTTTAGAACTAATTCCCAGTTTGACTGAACAGAGCTAATAGAACTGTTAAGATGCTAAAGAATCGAAAAGGAAAATTATGATAAATCATAATTCAGTATATTAAGTTAAAAACAAATTAATATCCCCTACACAACTGCAGTATTTTATTCTTTAGAATTAGTTCCCAGTTTGGCAGAATAGAGGTAACAGAACTGTAAATATGCTCATAAATTAGTAGTGAATCGAGGAGAAAAATTATGCCTTCCTTTAGAACTAATTCCCAGTTTGACTGAACAGAGCTAATAGAACTGTTAAGATGCTAAAGAATCGAAAAGGAAAATTATGATAAATCATAATTCAGTATATTAAGTTAAAAACAAATTAATATCCCCTACACAACTGCAGTATTTTATTCTTTAGAATTAGTTCCCAGTTTGGCAGAATAGAGCTAACAGAACTCATAAATTAGTAGTGAATCGAGGAGAAAAATTATGCCTTCCTTCTAGTAAGCTAGAGACACATGAATATCACTTATAAAACTGCTTCCGGATAATCAGTATTTTATTCTGGTATATTTTTAGTAAAGAAAATGTTTATATTTCTTTACCTGTTACAGAGAACTCACTCAACATTGATAGTATTCTTGAAAATTCAATCTCTCAACGAATAATAGTTTTTCACTTGAGAGAGCAAAACGCTATTTTCGTTAAGAAAACGCATGAATTCACACACAACAATTCTCAAAATCAAAACTTGTACAATATTATTTCTTGAAAAACATACTCTTACATACATATTTTGCATTGAATAATTAAATAAAAAAAACGTAAATAATATTTTGTGGCTGGTTTGAAATACTTAATGATGATCGAATTCTAAAACAATAAAATTTAATTGAAAAATATTTTAGCAATTTGTTGTTTTTTTTTTGGGAGATCTATAAAAAAAGAGTACCACAAAATAAACAAATACATGTGCGTGTCTGAGTACTTACTTTTTACCAAAAAAAAATAAACACAGAAAATTGAAAATCGTTTTGAAAAAACACACACAACCAAAATAATTTGAATCTTTAAAAGATCGGCTAAAACGTAAATATGTATCTTGAAAAATTTGCATGTGTGTAAATTATTTTTTATTTCTTGTTTTTTTTTTTTTTTTATACATATACTTAAATAAAATCTAATATCACTATATGTATGCATGTATTTTTTTCGAATTTTTTTTTGTTAATTTGAACTTGTTTGAAATTTATTTGCAGAAAATACCGACAGTTACGACGGTCTATGATAACGAGAAGCATAACGGCTCAAGGAATATTAACGCGTCTGTAAATCAAACAAAGTATGTTTTAAATAAATTTCCCTTATCTAAAATAATTATCTATAAAATACGGTTAAAAAAAAAGAATACAAAAAAAGTATATAGACTAACAAACTTTTAGCTGTAAAACTTATATTACTAATCGGTTGTCGGTACACATTTTTAGTAGTTGTAAATAACTATAATTTTATATTGTATACATATTCCTATATACATATATAGAGACTTAATAAAAGTCTTGCAAAAAAAATTAAAAAAAAAAAAAAACTATAAGAAACAATGTATAGAAATATTGAAAATGAATCTTCAACATCAATGTTTGAAATGTATACTTCTTCGGATAGATTCATACGTTCGGATATGGCGGATGTCCCGGCACAACAAGCCGCAGGCTCTACCCTGCCCTTAGTGATATCGAGGAAAAAGGGGGGCAGTGCAGATGATTCGGAAGATGTTAATTACAATCCATTCGAGCACCGGAAAGTCGAGCATCCAACATCGTAAGTATTGACTTGTTTTTTTTTATTGTTAATTATAAATTATTTGTACGCGAAATTTTAGATATATTTGTAGTAAATATAATATAATATAAATCAAAGAAAGCAAAAATTGTGGCACTTTTGATTAAAAAAGATAAATTAGTAATTGAAACTTTGAATGGTTTAATTGGAAATAAATCAGTCCAATCAGGAATAAAAATTCCGCGGGACTTTTTCCCTTTTCCCATTTTTCCTATTTAAATTCAATGTTAAAAAAATAAAAAGGGAAAAATCTCCCGCGGAATTTTTATTCATGATTGGGCTGAATAAGACCCATTAGATGCAAGTTCAACCTTAAAATTATTACGATAACCATAGCTAATCTTTTCTTTATTCTAGTTCCTCAACTATATTATAAATAAATTTAATATTAAAAATCTTTGTATTTTATCTGTGAGATTTTGAGATCTGTTTTATTACAAAAATTTATAAAAACTATTGTATGTTTTTTAATTTTTATTGTTTCTTTCTAATATTTCGATCAACTTTGTTGATCATCTTCAGGGAAAACAAATTTTAAGTTTAATGCAGTGTTGTCCGTTGTTGATGTCTTAAGTTGCCTTCACTTTTAACAATAAAAAAGGTCTACAGAGTCCATACTAAACAATCATACATTTAAGATTTTAATTTTTCAGGACTTGTTCTAAAATAACTAGCTATAGAAAGTTGTGTCATTGGAACCACTTCAGACTTATCAACGACAGCCTATTAACTGTTGAACCCTTCTGTATTTCTAAAGTACTTGTATATAATTATTAATTAACTAGTTCTTTGTCACTAGTTATATATTGCTTCTAGACTTATTGTATAGACCACTAATTTATAAAAGAACTAAAAAATATCTCATTTGCTTTTTCTGAAACTTTTTCCAAGTATGTCAATTTAAAAAAAAAAAACTGTCTTTGTTAAAAGAGCTAGCTCTAGAAGTGTTCCCAAGAACGTATGTTTGCTCAGTAAAGCTTATTTGGAACTAGACCGTGGCTGACAATTTCAAATTGATTAAAAAACGGTTTTTATATAAAGTCGTAGCATTTATTATACCCACCACCAAAAAGATGGATGTATATTAAGTTTGTTATTTTGTTTGTAACACAACGAAGTATTGGTGGTGAAATCAATAATCAATATATATTATGCGGCCTTACTAGATTCTAAGAAGATCTGGCCATAAAAGCACCATAGAGCTGTGGAAAAAAGATTTAGAACAACTAAATTTTCCACACACATTGTTTCATCGGAATGTTTGATATTGAAAATGGTCAAAATCGGTCCAGTAGTACCTCGACATTTTTCAGATATTTTTTTTATATTTCCTTCAAATATAATAATATTTAGAAATTTTGCACAGTTTATTTGTATTGTAGATTAAGTCCTGTTGAAAATGGTACTATTTCTTATAGCCCCCATATAAAAGTCTTCTCGGAATATGAATCTATGGTATATAAAAGCATTTAGAAAAGCAAATAACAGTTTCACGTAAAGATAAATCATAAAACTGCATTTTGTTGAAACCCATATAAAGCCCACTTAGAAAAATAACTTGAATGTTCATAAGTTGAAATTCGATAGTAGTAATCCACATATGTATATACGACTACATAAATCAGTGTACGGAATTTTATAACGATCGGTTCATATTTGACCATAGCCCTATATAAACTACGCTTTCGAAAATATTTTCTTATAAACATCATTATCAATTCGAAATTTGAAAGAAAAATTTCATATCTACATATGTATGTATATATAAATCATACTAATAAACTGTACGTAAATCATACGTGAATATCTTATAAATATCGATATCGAATTGAAAGTTTTAACTGATTTTATTTTAACCGAGACGAATTTCTAAAGTGAAATTAAACAAAATGTTTTCAAAAAATGGTAAAAATTTTACGAATCTTTTCGTTTTGAGATTCACTAGCACATTAAACCCATTGTAATGGACACAGAATTAATTTCCAATTTTGTAGTCAATGCTTTAAAAAGAAAATATAAACCATATGGTTGATCGCAACTTTTGAGTGAAGAACGTGACCGTTATAAATTTCAATATAAATTTCAATTGAATTGTGAGCACCTGAACAAAACGTCGGCAGAATTTTGTTATCATATGTAAGGAAAACATGTTGATGCTGAAGTTTAAAAATTTCTTTGTAATTTTCTTAAATAAAATTACAATTAATGGCAGACATAGTTGTGCGAAAAAAAATCCTGACAACATTTCTCGAACAAGAACAAACAGTGACAAGAATTGTTCACACAAAACAAATTCATGTGCGCTTAATAAATTGTTCCTTGGGTGAACGAATTGATTGATAACTTGTTAAGTTAAATTTCATTCATAATTAAAATATTTGCAATAGCAAAAATAACCGTTTGGTTGTTCTAATCAATGCAAGATTTCCTGCTTCAAAATTGAAGCTAAACTTTTTGTCGGAGCAGATATTACAAGTTTATCAAATACTTTATACATGATACATCGCAGAATCAAAATGGTTTTGATATCGTCAAAAAAATTCCGTTTGCGAAACTATTTTAAAATGCCTGGTATGCAGATTATTGTAAGATCCCCTGATCTTCCTGAGATAAACACCAACCAAACAGTTCCACGTAGCTTAATTTCTGTTTTTCAAAATGTAGCGATTTTTCCTTAATCCTTAAGGTGTAGTCACACTCGACAAATATTTGCTCAAAAAAGCGTAGCGACATATTTTTGCACACATTTGTTTGACGCTATTTGATCTTACAAAATAAAAGTATATTGTAGGATCAAACAGCATCAAATAAACTAAAAATAAATTTGTTTGTATGACTTGTCTGAAATAAAATAAGTTTTTGATGTTAACAAAAGAATATAAATATTTATCAAATATTTGCTATGTGTGACCGTAAATTTAGAAACTGCTGCAAAATGTTGTAGTCTATTCAAACTGGTGATTAACGACACATAGTGGTACTGCATCAGTGGTCAGCATAAAGATATTGGATACTAATAGCATGTTACAAACCTGCTGTCGTTATTAAAATCTGATCTGAGCTATTGATTGCAAACTTTGT
Source organism: Bellardia bayeri (assembly GCA_950370525.1). Classification (NCBI taxonomy): domain Eukaryota; kingdom Metazoa; phylum Arthropoda; class Insecta; order Diptera; family Calliphoridae; genus Bellardia; species Bellardia bayeri. Next base: position 77,877,118 of record OX493267.1, read on the forward strand.
TTCGTATTTATAAACTTTGTTTACATCTAAATTACCATTTAATGTATATGCGGCTCCTTGGGGCTATGAGTGTCGACCACTGCTATAAATATAACATCTCAAGGTTAAAAAAAATTTATCATTAAAAAACTTATAGCGAGCATGATTTTTGCGCCTATTGGCAACGTTTAATCATTTAATGATCTGGTAAAATCACGTGTTCAAACATTCTAATGTGAATGGGATGTTTGGAAGTATATCGGGTTTTCCAGAAAATTTAATTTAATTACAAAACTAAATTATAGATTTTTAAGTAAAATTATACTTCTTAATTAGAAATCTATCAGCATCATCATCATGATCATCATAACAAATTCGAAATTTTATTTAATATCGATTTTTCTATAATTTTCTATGACAAAATTTTCTTATATAGAATGTAGTAATGAATTTTCTCTCTCAGAATTTAATAAAATCGTGAAAATTTTCCATTGTGTAAATTAAAATGATGCACTTTCATACGAAATAATAAAATTCATTCACATGTAACGAGACAGATCATCCTCCACGAATGTGAAATGCTGCATGATTTTTCGAAAAATTTACAATTTTACAAAGCGGAAATTTTCCACTTGGCACAACCAAATCTAGATGTGAAACATCTAAATGCAAATGAAAAATAAAAGAAAATTTGTCGTCAGCAAAAAAAAAAAACTAAAAAAGAAATAAAATTCACATATGCACGTAGAAGAAACAAATAAAATAATGTAAAAGAATAAAAGAAAAGACCTTGGTCTTGAATTTTGTTGCCAAAAAGCTTCAATTTATTACACAGATGAACACATATTTACATACATACTGAGACATGAGCAAAGTGCAGCCAGCATTAGACGAGATATTTTGTTGGTTTCTTGTCAAAAAATTAATTAAAATGTTTAACTACTGATTGCCTTCAGTTTTGACTGAATATTTTTAGTTTTTCTATGTCTCCACCACAATGTATTTATTGTCCGTCACCTGCAACCGTCACCCTACAACAAACTTTATGAGAAATGTGCCACAACATGTGTGTATAATATTTAAATTTTCTAATAAATAAATTTTATACAAATCTCTGTGTTTGAGAATGGTCTAGAGGGAGTTTTAAATGCGCTACAAATAAAAAGGGAACAAATTTATGTATATTTTGTACATTATAATTGCACAACTTAAAATGCCTAAGGATTTTATATAATTTACTTCATATTTAGCCCCAATAATTTTCTCAAAGTGAAAATGGCTTCCAGAATTTGGTTTGTAGGTAAGTATAGTTGGACCTGAGATCCCGACGAATGCCGGTTCTTCTGGAATGGATTTTAAAATACCTCTTCATCGATTACGTATAACGTCACAAGGGGGTACATATGACTATTTATAACAATTGTCCAGACACGATAAAGTTGTGAAGTTAGGAACTGAGACTCTGCTTCCCTAAAGGTATGGTCACACTTGGCAAATATTTACTCAAAACAGCGTAACCACTTGTTTTAGTACAAATTTGTTTGACGTTTTTTTACTATTACAAGAGTTTTGCAAGATCAAACAGCATCAAATAAAATAAAACGTAATATTTGTTGTGTCTTGTCTTTAATAAACGAATTTTCTTTATAAATAAATAAATGAGTTCAAATATATTTTATTTAGTGGTTACATATTTTTCGTCAAATATTTACCAAGTGTGACCATACCTCAAGGAATACGTAAATTTATATTTTTACTCTACACCACCATAGTGGGGAGGGTATATTGGATTTGTGCTGATGTTTGTAACGCCCATAAATATTGGATCACTTTCTAAGTCGATTTAACGATGTCCGTCCGTCTGGCTGGCTGGCTGGCTGGCTGGCTGGCTGGCTGGCTGGCTGTCCATGTAAAGCTTGTGCGCAGAGAAAGGTTGCAATTTTGAAGATATTTCGATAAAAATTGGTATGTGATATTTTTGGATGGGTGGGATTGAAACTGGTAGAAATCGGTCCATTATTTCACTTGGCCCCCATACAAATGTCCTCCCGAAATTGGGATTTACCGATCATAAATGTTTGAATTATGCAAGTATCCAAACAAATTTCATCACAAATGAGTTGTAAATGAAGCCAAATCACATCTACAGATCGGCCCATAATTACTCGTAGCTCACATATAAGGCCCACTTCCGAAAATCACTTTACAGAGCATAACTCACTCAAAAATGTTGGTATCCAAATAATATTAAACCCAAATATATTTCAAATGTATGCAAATAATACGGTACAATTTTATTATGATCGGTTCATAATTAGTCGTAGCTCCCATATAAGGCCCACTTTCAAAATTCACTTTAACGATCATAAATTTCTTAAAAATTTTAGTATTCACATAAAATTTGACACAAAATAAGAGTCTTATATACAGAAATAATGACACCTAATTTTATAATGGTCGGTCCATAATTATTCGAAACTCCCATAAAAGACCCTCTTCGTAATGCAATTTAAGCTCCATAAATCTTTTAAAAGTATTTATATCGAGATAAAGTTTAACATACATAATATTTATATTCACAGACATCATGACACTAAATTTTTGGATGATCGGTCCACAATAGGTTATATCTCCCATATAACGCCCATTTCTGAAAAACTGTATTAAACATATACTGGGTGTAGGCTCGACTATACTTTCTTACTTGTTTTTTATGTAGCTCATCTAGTCAATCATCTATGCCAACCTAAAATATATTTATATATACTTACTCTGAGGCGAGTGCACTAACCGCTTGAACTTTTGTCAAAACCTTCATTTATAAATATGTATGATGGTACAATTTTATTAAATTTGAATTGATTTGAATCACATTTGTTTTATAATTAAATTATTATTCAACAACAATATGTACATACGAGTATATTATTTGTATAAATAGACAGTTTTGTTAAAGTGACAAAATTAATATTATTTTTGATACAAATGCATTTAATTATTTCAATATGTATCTATAGAAAAAGAAATGCTTTTTGTCAGGAAATAAAGGCTAGTTGATTTTTTGACTTAGAATTTCTATTTAAACATGTATGCACATATATTCTTGTGGTTAAATTTTGTTTTTTTTATATATATTTTAAGCTGGCGCTTATTTATATTTAATTCTTTTTGGTTGTTGTATAAAAACAAAAATAATTTTTTTTATCTTATTTTTCTAAGAAGTGAAAAACGTCAAAACATCTGTTATACAATTAGTTTTCTAAAGTAATTATTCAAATGCAAATAACTGGCAGTATAGTGATGTTATATATATTATTTGTTTAAAATAAATAAATATTTTTGTAAACTAGAAATATTTATTGGACACTTTACCTGATCTCTGACGTTAGAGAAAAGTGTAAATATGTATTTAGAATGAGCCATATTGATGACTGAGATGTCATGTGCATGTTAATTCCCTAAAGAGATCGTTAGTTACATTATATCCTTGAAGCGAAATTTTAATTAATTTATAAATTTATAATTGTTAAAATTGTTTCATTGCACAATTAATGTTTTTATTAATTGTATATGATTTTATAAACTCATGATCTCCAAAGACAAGCTAGCGATTTAGTGAATCATGCATGCACTTCGAAGCACTTCGTCAGCAGTTAAAATTCTAATTGTCTACTTGCCATATATTTGGAAAATCTAGTCTTAAACTGGCTCTGTATTAAGTTGGTTCAAATATAAAAAGTTCTTGTTTCTTTTGGCATTTGGAATCAGTAAGTAACGTTATTGTTTCCATAAAGCTTCTCACAACATTTATTTAGCTTCCAAGCCAAGAATGTCAAAATATTCAGTAAATTAAGACGACGAAATACTGTTGTTTTTTCTAACTGAAGCCAAGCCTCGTGAGAAGCTGTATTGGAAGCTGTCGCAGCAATTACGGTTCCTTCTGCTTTGCTTTCATATCAATAAGGTTATTTGATGGTAAGCAGTTATGGCAACTTAGTCCTATTTCACACGCTTCTGTTTTAACTGACAAATTTTTTTAGTTTTGAATTTGCCATTTAGTTCACATGCTTAACTTAAATTTTCAGGAACTTGATGGTATCCTATTTTTCATGCAAACAACTTCTCGTAGATTAAGATGCAGAAAAATAAAAAAGGAAGCAAAAGTATATAAAAATTTCACTATTACCATCAAGTTTGTACCTCTTTTATTATTTTTTCCCTTCTCACCCAAAAATACTTGTCTTGAAGTGTCACAATTAAAGCGTGTCAAAGCGGATTTACATTTTATTCAACACCAATTCAAACCAGAACTTGCATTTTCATTAGTAAACTTGGTAAATTGTGTTTTTCTCTTCAGCAGATTTTCTAATTCAGCCGTAATGTAAATCTTTTCTCTTTCCTTTAGAAAAACTATAAACACCAGTAGTCGCCATAAGACTTATTCCCTGATAGTGTTTTTCTTACATAATTTGTTTCTCTTTTGACAATTTCAACGTTTTCCGCATATATTTATGTTGTCTAGCTGAATAGTCGATGGCGTACTGCCCCCCCCGTGGCTCGAGTGCCGAAGTCATGTATCCATCCGTGATCCATTGTAGCTAAAATGTATTAACTACATCATGGTCGTTTGTAATGCACTCATGGACCAGAATTTCTTGTTACACGACAATTATTCGTACTTTAACGACCGTAATCGTTGTTGTAAAACATTTGAAGTAGTTGCAAGAAGTAGTTTTGGAACTAGTCCAGTGTTATGCAAAGCTGGATTATATGTTCCAGTGCTAGGACTGCCAAATGTTAAATGGATTAGTTTTTTTCATACAAATGGATTATGGATACATGCGTGTATGGACTACTCGCGTTTTTTGCATGGTAGCATTATTAGTTTTTGATTTTTCTTTTTAGAACATAAGCACGAAGCAATAAAATATATTTCAGTCATCTAAAGATGATATGTAGGGTAAATTGTAGTCTTTAAATATTGATTGTGTACGAGTTGTGTCTTGAGTTGAATATTGTCCTCCAAATATACATTTTCTGAATCCCCTTAGTTCATAAACCTACTCTTCAGTTCATTTAACTTAAGTTTGTAGTGGACAAAGACGTCAGTTAGTTAAACATTTGCCGAAAATACAGCAACAAACACTAAACGTTTTAGATTTTTTTCCGGCGAGTTAAGATTGTAAATATAAATTAATCATTTGACTGACTTAAGTAGAACAATATTGTAATTTTTAGGGGTCCAAAACTGGTCCCCGAAAGGAGAGAGGTCGGTTAGGCAGTGGCTGTTACAAGCGCCAGTAGCAGCCACTGCATGCTGGTTCTTTTCGAAACATGTATAGTCCTATGATGGCTCCAGTACATAATCATCACACAGTTCCACCTTGTGGATGAATTAGCTTGTCCACAATTACATGTGGGTTCTCTGAACCGCAAATCCGGCAATTTTGACAATTAACAAAGCTTAGGATGATTTCTGGCAGACAAACTTGTAGTGATCTATTTTTACTAACTGTCTTAAACTGTCTGCTATAAAATATTTCTGATAAACTTCGAGACACAAAAAAGAGGCCAAAAAAGTGAAATTGACGTTTTGAGATCCAGTCATACTGTAATTAAAATTTGCTAAAACACACAATTCCGTTCAAAAATTTGTAGATTTAAAAGTAACCAGTATTTTGCACTTCTACATGGTCTTAATACTTTTACAATTATTGCAATATCATCTAGTCTAATTAAAATTTCTACTATAAATATATCTGCAGCCTTGGCTTTATGCTTCTAAAACTATTTATTTATTTACATATTTCGCAAATAAAAGATCAAAGAATCCAAACAAAAATTTCGCCTACAAATATGTGTTTAAAACCTTACAAACGAAATTTTCAAATTATAAAAATAATATTTGTATCTGTTCTCTTTCAGCGATTCGGAAACCCTTATCCATCTGCTCAAGGGTTCTTTGGGCTCCGGTATTTTGGCCATGCCCATGGCTTTCCTTAATTCCGGTCTATGGTTTGGTTTAGTCGCCACCTTTATTGTCGGTGCCGTTTGCACTTACTGTGTTCACATTCTCGTTAAATGTGCTCACATCTTGTGTAGAAGACGTAAGATACCCATGATGGGTTTTGCCGATGTTGCCGAACAGGCTTTCTTAGATGGTCCACCCAATTTGCAGCGCTGGTCTCGTTTTATACGTTTCATGGTGAATACATTTTTGGTTATCGATTTAATCGGTTGCTGTTGTATTTATCTGGTGTTTGTGGGTACAAATGTTAAACAAGTGGTGGATTATTATACCGAGGATGGCAGTGAGATGGGCATACGTTTATGGATTATAATTGTAACCTGTCCCTTGTTACTGATGTGTTTGGTGAGAAATTTGAAGTACCTGACACCCTTCTCCATGGTAGCCAATCTGTTGATGTTTGTCGGTATTATCATAACGTTCACCTATATATTTGATGATATGCCAACGCCCAGCGAACGTGTTGGTGTGGCTGACTTTACACAATGGCCATTGTTCTTCGGTACCGTGATCTTTGCCTTGGAAGGTATTGGTGTAGTTATGTCTTTGGAGAATGACATGAAGAACCCCAATCACTTTATTGGTTGTCCCTCGGTGTTGAATATTGGTATGGGTACGGTGATTACCTTGTACACTTTGGTGGGTTTCTTTGGCTATTTGAAGTACGGTTCGGAAACGGAGGGTAGTATTACCTTGAATTTACCAGTGGAAGATATGTAAGTTTTTCTCGAGTTAAGGGAATTCAAAAAGAGTGATATTTATAATTTTGTGTGCTTATTTTCCAGATTGGCTCAATCGGTTAAATTGATGATTGCTATTGCCATATTCTTTACTTTCACTTTGCAGTTCTATGTACCCACAAGTATTATCTGGAAGGGTATTCAACATAAAATCGCTCCCGAAAAACAAAATATAGCCGAATATGCTTTAAGAATTGTCTTGGTGGTAAGTTGAAATATACATACATCGTCTTAAAATCTTATATCATGATTTATGGCATTAAAATTTGGCAAATTTTTTAAAATGACATCAAATCCTTTTAAGATCATTTTTTCACTATCTTGTTTAAGAATATTTATAAACCAATTTCATTCCTTCCGTCATTTCTAGGTTATTTGCGGTGCCATTGCTGTTGCTCTACCCAATTTGGGTCCATTCATTTCCCTAATCGGTGCCGTCTGCCTAAGTACTTTGGGCATGATTGTGCCATCCATCATTGAATTGGCTGTGTATAATGAAGATCCCGGTTTTGGACGTTTCAAATGGCGCTTATGGAAGAATATTCTACTAATTTGCTTTGGCATTTTGGGCTTTGTTACGGGTACCTATGTCAGTATAATAGAATTCCGTGCTGAATTCAGTGGTAAAGATTAAAATAAGTTTTAAGTATTCTGTGTTAATTTTATTTTAACAATACTATGATAATAATGCAAAAACATAATAACATTTTTTAATATACACATTTAATTTACAAATTTTATGCTCATATAATATTTATGAACAAAACAAGAAACAAAAAATATAAATAATTATATATAAATATTTAAAAGTTAATAACGTAAAAACATGTACTAACATTTAACCATAGACACAAAGAAAGAAAACAGGGAGTCTAATTGTAACAAAGTAACTCAAATCTATATAAAATATTTATTTAATCTAAACAAAAACAAACACAATTATTTTAAAAGCCACAAAGATCTTTACAATAGTTATATGAAATGAAAAAAAAGTTTACAATTGTATTTAGAAAAGGAAAAACTGCTTCAAAGTTTGCGTAGTTCGAGGCCTTCAAAATTATTATTTTGTATTTGATTGTAATTACATTTTTATTTTTACTTGAAACAGCTACGAAAGTCTTGAGTCTGAACTAAATAAATATTCGCTTTATTACTTTGTGCAAAGTATATATGACTGTGAATTAGTTTTTGTGCTAAAGTTAGCTTAAGTTTTTCTTTAAATAATATGTTTTAATCCATTTTGAAAATAACATGGCAGCATAACTAAAACGTTTAATAAAAGTGCGTACATTTGTCCTGTAGTTTAAAGTCATGATTATATCCAAACCAGAAAACTTCTATAAAAAATCTTTTATAGAAAGTCCTCTGAAGAAAGAAAGTCTTCTATAAAAAGTTTTCTAAAGAAGGTCTTCTAAATAACGTCTTCTAAAGAAAGTCTTCTATAGAAATTTGTATATAGAAAGATTTCTAGAAAGTCTTCTATAAAAAATCTTCTATAGAAAGTCTTCTATAGAAAATCTTTTTTTGAAAGTCTTCTATAGAAAATCTTCTAAAGAAAGTCTTCTAAAGAAAGTCTTCTATAGGAAGTCTTCTATAGAAAGTATTTTATTGAAAGTCTTCTAAAGAAAGTCTTCTATAGAAAATCCGTTATAAAAACTCTTTTATAAAAAATCTTTCATAGAAAGTCTTCTATAAAAAGTCTTCTAAAGAAAGTCTTCTATAGAAATTTGTATATAGAAAGATTTCTAGAAAGTCTTCTATAAAAAATCTTCTATAGAAAGTCTTCTTAAGAAAGTCTTCTATAGAAAATCTTTTTCTGAAAGTCTTCTATAGAAAATCTTCTAAAGAAAGTCTTCTAAAGAAAGTCTTCTATAGGAAGTCTTCTATAGAAAGTCTTTTATTGAAAGTCTTCTATAGAAAGTCTTCTATAGAAAATCCGTTATAGAAACTCTTTTATAAAAAATCTTTCATAGAAAGTCTTCTATAAAAAGTCTTCTAAAGAAAGTCTTCTATAGAAATTTGTATATAGAAAGATTTCTAGAAAGTCTTCTATAAAAAATATTCTATAGAAAGTCTTCTTAAGAAAGTCTTCTATAGAAAATCTTTTATTGAAAGTCTTCTATAAAAAGTCTTCTATAGAAAGTCTTCTATAGAAAATCTTCTAAAGAAAGTCTTCTATAGAAATACTTTTATTGAAAGTCTTCTATAAAAAGTCTTCTATAGAAAGTCTTCTATAGAAAATCTTTTAAAGAAAGTCTTCTAAAGATAGTCTTCTATAGGAAGTCTTCTATAGAAAGCCTTCTACAGAAATTCTTCTATAAAAAATTTTCTATAGAAAGACTTCTATAAAAAATTTTCTATAGAAAGACTTCTATAGAAAGTCTTTTATTGAAGGTCTTCTATAGAAAATTCGTTATAGAAACTCTTTTATAAAAAATCTTTCATAGAAAGTTTTCTAAAAAAAGTCTTCTACAGGAAGTCTTCTACAGAAAATCTTTTGTAGAAGATTTTCTATAAAAAATCATCTAAATCAAGTCTTATATAAAAAGTCTTCTAAAGAAGATCTTCTATAGAAAGTCTTGTATAGAAGTTATTCTTTAGTAAGTCTTCTGCAGAAGGTTTTCTAGAGGTAGAAGATTGATTCCACATTTCTCATACAAACCTGTCGAAATTAATTCTTTTAACAAACTACAATAATGTCATAAATATTACAAAATGGGTTAAAATTTAAGCAAATCAAAACAAAATTAACATCAATCAATTATAATATTAATGTTGATTTTCATTACTAAAAATAAGTTTTTTCAGACTCTCACATTAAGAAGTATCACTTTATACAAAAAAAACAATTAGAAACTGAAATTAAAAAAAAAAAAAAAAAAAAAAAAAAACAAAATTAAAATTAGTTTTAGTAATTAAATTTTAAGAACAAAAATTTTAGCCAAAAAGTAAATATTTTTTGGCTGTAGAAACATTGTTTTGTTTTATTTTAAAATAAAAACTATAAAAATATTAAAAAAAAAAACAGACAACAATACCCAATAAACATTCAAAGTTCAAAGTCCAAACTAAATGTGTTTAAAATAAATCCAAAATATAAGGATAACAAGCCGCAAAACTAAAATGTTTAATAAATGAAACTAGTAAAAAATTGTTTATTGGGTAAATAAATTGTAAACACACTTTACTAAAACTCAATTATTAACTAGTATTTAATTAAAATATTAAGGAAAATAGAAACATGAAAAAGTATTGAACATTTAAAAACAAGTCAGTTACGGGTTAAAATTATTCATTGAGTTAAGAATTTAGAAAATTAAATAAAATTTATTTAAATCTGCTAAAAACTTATTAAATGACTTAAAAAAAGTCCTTTCATATAGAAACCTAATAAAACTAATAAATAAAAGTACCTAGTGGCTGTAATATTTAAACAATTATTTGTAATATTTTTAATTAATTTTTAACTTTAATTTAAATGTCTTTTCATGTGTATTCAAAATCTGTCATATTAGCTCAGTAATTTTTGTTTCATTGAAAAAAAAACATACGTTCCTATATTTTACAATTATTTCTTAATAATTGTTAATTATTAGACAATGTATTATAAAAGGTTTTAAATATTAATTTGAAAACTTTTCATAAACAGTATAAATCTACAAAAAAACAATATATTTTAAAAAAGATTTCAGTTTATTTAAAGTTTGAAAATAGTAAATATTTATAAAATTACCGAAAAAAAAGCTTTAAAATGTTAATAAAATTTTGTGTTGAAAAACATGTTTGTGTAAAAAAGACCCAAATATTAATTGATATTTTTTTTTTATTATGTGTAGTAATATTAATTTCTTTTTGAAAATATTTTGTTCTATTTTTGAGTTGCTTTACTTTTTAATTTAATCATTTATGGACTTAAATTTTTTTATTTAATTAAAAACCTCTAATCAGATTTACATTCGGTGTAAATTTATTTTATATATAAACTTGAAATACATTTTTACAATAAATAATGAAAATAGTTTAAGTTTAAAATAAAAAATAAATAAATTGTGTTTTAATTATGGATTAAATGAAGCAAGTCAATATTTTTTTTTCTATAGAGAGTCTTCTGTTAAAAATCTTCTACAGAATAACTAAAATAAAAACACATCTTTGAAAAGTCATCTTTCATTTCTTATGTTTAAAAAAAAAGTCTTCTAAAGTCGTTTTTTAAAGAAATCTATAAGAAGTACTTTATAAAAAGTCTCTTACAGAAACTATTCTATAAAATTCTTTCGATAGAAATACTATATAAAGATTTTTTAGGGAACTGTATATGAAAGTCTTCTTTATAGGTAGAATTGTAAGTAGAATTGTCTTCTTTTGAAAGTAATGTACATGACTGCTATAGAAATATTTCTATAGAACCATTTTAGTAGAAATAATTTTATAGAAACTCTTTAATAGGAACTTCTATATAAAGTCTTCTTTCTATCACCTCAATTCTAAATATTCCCAGGGAAATGAGTTCCCTGGGAGTTAATTTTTCCCCGGGAATAAAATCCTTCTATTCTTAACAATTGGGAGAACAATAATATGGGACAGGGAATTTGAAATATTCAAAGTCAGCTATTTTGACTGAAAAATTACAAATAAAATTTTAAAAAAAGTTTGTGATATACGAGTATATATTTTATTAAAAAAAGAACAAAAATACTTCAATAAAACTTAAAAAATCTTAAAACTACAAAACAAAACAATTTTATATTCACAGTTGTTTTTGAAGTGATATCTCCTCTGCAAGGACGTCACCAGGACAGACGTCTGTGGGCAGTTCACTTTTTTATTTTTTTTTTGTGCCGCGGCTGTTGTTTTATTTCCGTCTCACTCTCACCTACATCATCTATCAGTAAAAGCTCGTCCAATGCGGTTTGACCATTTGATTCTGGCTGCTTCGATGCAACGCAAGACAAACGTGTTGGCCACGCATTATATCATACTAATTGCATGGTTTATTGTCTCTTCAATTTCTGAGAACTTTTGCTCCGTATTTTGCCCTCCACCAGATCCTTTAGAAAATTAACGGTTTTGGGTTGCCTTTTTCGGGAAGTATTTTTTTGAAAAATTTTTAGGTGGTATTCCAGTGGAATTTAATTTCGCCTCCAATGACGTCATGCAATATCTGAATGATTTTGCATTGTACATAAAATAATGTTCAATTATTTTTTGTTTGTTGCTTTTGACCTGAAAATAAGGCACAATCATCATTAAAAAATGTTAAATGTTTAACGATATTTATTACATTTTTTTTTATAAAAAATTAAATACTTACATTTTTCGTAAAAACTGTCTTGTAATTTGTTGGCGTAATTTTTTCCAAAAGTTGTTATCACATTCTCCCTTTTTTTGACATTCATAATACCTACTTTTTTCCCGGGGTAGAGATTCCCATTTTCGTAGTTCGTTTAGAATAAGGGAAAAGGGAAAATTTTCCCAGGAAGATTTTATTTAAAATAGGGGAACAGAGAATTGGGAAAAAATTCCCAGGGAATTGTTATTTAGAATCAAGCTGTATATATAGACTTCTAGAAACTATTTTACAGATAGTCTTGTATACAAAGTCTTCTGCAAAAAATCTTCTATATAAAATCTTTATAAAAAGTATTATATATATAGACTTCTAGAAACTCTTCAATATACAATCTTTTTTGTAATTTCTTTTATAGGAAGTTATTCATAAAAAATGTTATCTAGAAATTTTTTTAAAAAAGTTTTCTTTAAAAATTCCTTTATAAAAATACTTCTACAAAAAGTCTTCCCTAGTAACTCTTCTATAGAATTTCTTATATAAAAACTTTTTTAAAGAAATTCTTCTATTAAAACTATTCTTGAAACTCTTCCATGAGACTTATTATATGGAAAAACCTTTATTGAAACTTTTCTATAATATCTATAGAATGAGTTTTATAGAAATAGAAAGTCATTCATAGAATCTCCTCTTTAGCGAGTCTTCCATAGAAAATAATCTGTATAAAGTCTTCTTTAGAATGTCTTCTATAGAAACTTTTCCATAGAAAGTTTCATACAGAAAGTCTTCTTTAGTTACACTTCTACAGGATGTCTTCTTCAGAATTTGTTTTACAGAAAGTCTTGTATTAAAAAGTAATACAAACAAGTCGAAATGCTTTATAGGTTGATACAAATTTTGTTTTTGCCTTCTAATTTAATTTATAATATTTAAATTTAATTGAAACAAGATATGGGGCCAACCAAATAAGAATCTTCTCTAATTATTGTTTAAGTAAATATATATGATTTATATTTCTTATTAATGTTTATTTGACCTTTTTTAATAAGATTTTATTTTAAATTTACATTTTTTCCTAATGAAGTTACTCAAAGAGCAGCGAAATATATCCTATATAAAATTTACTTATTTTATATTCCTAAAATGTTCAGAAATTTTTTATAATGACAAAATTATCTGTCTGGCAACCGCATAAAAGTATTTAAATATATTTAACTTTAATATTTGTACAAAAGTGGGGGGGGGGGGGGGTTTAAGTACATAAAGAGTTTTTATATGAATATCTCCTATCTTTTTAGATGTATATTTTGAAAGTTTTCTTTCGTCATAATATTACTAAATTAAGTAGGCCTTTAGGCTTGTATCTCTGAATTTAATAAATTAAAAAAAAATTGTGTTTTTTTTTTAGTTACGCCTCAACATATGCTTTTAATTTTTTGATTTCATATTATCAATGCATGGTAATGCCGTGTGCAGTCGATAATAAAGTTATTTAAAAAACGGTTATTTTTTGTATTTGTTTAAAACGAAATTATTAAAAACGAAATCTCTTATTAAAGCATATTTTCTCATGAGAAGGTGTTGCTTAAAAATCTTATATAATTTCTTTAAGTCTAAAGGAGATTTTGCAGTTCTCTATTTTAAGGAATAACCCTTGCTTTTTCAAATATCCCCGAATGGTTTTCATGCATAATTTTTCGAATTACTTTTCTTATATAGGAATTTGCAGTGATACGATTTTGAATTCTGAAAATTAAAATCTGGGTTTTATGTTAGAAACAAGTTAAAATCAAAGAAAGAGAATTAAAACAACATCATGCCGGTGTTAGGTAAGGTACATATACCCAAGGAAATAAATTCAAAAAGCATATTGGCAGTTGTGGAAAATTAAGTTCAGCCAGAACATGTCACTGTTTAGTGGGCATTTTAGGCAGGAGGAATCATTGAACCATGCTTCTTCGAAAATTAAGCAGTGGCTTTTACTCATGTATTTTAATTAAATTATTTTTTAGCCTGGGATTGTAGTTTTGTTTCCAAAATGTTGTAGTGATACATATTTTGGGAGTAATGTAATTTTTTTAAACTGCAGTAAAATATTGGCTGAAATCGCAATTTGGGCAGGTTTAATGATATTAATACTTTGACTGAACTCAACACAAATAAAAATTCATGTCATACTAAAACAACAACAATTTTTCATAAACATTTTTCATATTGAAAATATCACAAATCAAGTATTGGAAAATATTATAGTGGAAGTAATAAATATAAAATCGTCTTAAAATCGATTAATAATATTTACAACTTAACAAATTACAATTAACAAAATGTGTCTAGATTGTACGAATTTTGATAATATTTAACAAGAGATTTCAAAATTTATAAAAAATTTACATAAATTTGAACTCACCAAAAATTCATTTATTGGGACAGGAACAACTAATAATTATCATCATCTGAAAATAAAATAAAAAAAATTTCCTCAATTAATAAATCTATCAATATTGTAACAGCTTCATAACATAAATAACACACAAACTGTCAGTTTGTATGTAAATTATTTACAAAACTTGCCAAATAATAAATAAATGGCTGTAAAACAAAACAATTTTAAGCAAATTGTTAAATAATGGTTAATAACTCAAGTTTTACACGGCAATAAATATGGCTTAGAAAGACTTGTTGGCCAGAGTATCATCTATCTTATCCAACTATATATATATTTAGTATTCACTGGTTATGTGTCTGTCTGTCTGACTGTCTAACCGGCGATATAAATACTTACTCTATACTGTGGTAAGAAGCTTGAGTATTTTATGGCAAAATTAAATGTGAAACTAATAACAATAATCAAATAATCAACAAATCGAAAACAATCATAGAAGTACATTTATCACAAAGTACTTAGAGTTGTATGGAGTCAACTTGCACTGGACAGGCAAATAAAGATGCAACTCAGCGATAAATCTAACAAAATCTACCAATATAGTATGTAGAAACAAATCTTAAGGAAATCCGTTGAAAATCAACAAACAAACAACAAATACATACTTACACACGTAGAAGGAGCAAAACAATCAAACAAACAAACAAAAAACAATAACCAAATAAGAACTCTAAAACAAATACATAGAAATATATGAAGTAAATAAATTGCTTATAATTTAATAAAGGAATTGAAAAGAAACGCAAATGGAATTAGTGGAAAAAAATATAGAAATAAAGTTTATTCGATTTGAATAGATGTGTTTTATTATTGGTTTTGTCTTTAATCTTTTACAAAAAAAAATGAAAAAAAGCAACTTGTAGCCACTAGCTATTGAGCCATTCTTAGCTGCCAAACTGATGTTCCTGAGTCCAAAAGTTTAATCAAAAAAGTCATGATTCGAATTTGTTCACTGTCTGTCTGTTAGGCTCTCTGTACGAGTATGTGTGTCTGTTTGACTTTAGGTGTAAACGAAAGGTATTAATGAAATTGTTAATACTTTTCAAATGAATACACAAATTTAATTTTTCGGAGATAAATTACTTATAGATATGTTTGCCTATATACATTAGGGTGGCCCCGTTTGTATGGATGTTCCCGACTAATATGAAAATTTGATTAATTTTAAGACTACGTTTTTTAATTTTTTTGTCCTGGGGTCAATATTTGGTGAGCTGGATCAAAGGATAAAAATGTGCTTTTTAGAGGATTTTTGATTTTTTTTTTCACATTTCTTCCAAAGGAACTATATGTAAATTTGGTATCATATGAAAGGTCTTTGAGAGGCGCATTCAGTAGGTTATCAAAAATTAAGAAGACAAATTTAAATTCAAAAATTTTCAAAATTTCAGACAATATTTTATTTTTTCATAGAATTTACTTGAATAAATAGTTGAAACCATCATGCAATTTAATCCAAATGGTTTTTCCCGTTTTTTAAAATTCTATCTATTTAAATTGTTATTAATTTTTTTTTTAAACCTAAATTCTTCCCTATCTGACAATCACTGTTAACTCAATTCGTTAATGTAATGGGTATTAAAAGAACGTAAATTTTATAAGCTAAAAAACGGGCAAAACCATTTGGGTTAAATTGCATACGCAACTTTATTCTGTGGCCACCCTAATGTACATATGTATAATAACTTACAGAGTAGGGCAACATGAGGCACATATTCCCTAAAGTAAGTATATATAGCAAACCATGTAATGATCGAAATATAGGTTCTAGGGTTACGAAAATACTAAGTCGTCGGCTTTCTTTCACAAAACATTGGCCCAATATTTGCTGAACAGCTTTTTTTCAACGTTTTTTACTTAATGGTATTTTCTGCACAACTTGATTTTCAATCCAAATAGAAAGCAAGGACTCCATTTCGATCATCAAAGCACTTCTTTTAGCAACTAATAATGTTGCAGATTTTGCAAACATTAAAAAAAAAAAAAATAAAGACTCGAACCCAAAATAACGCAACATTGAAAATCTAATGACGCACACTGAAAATTAGTGCTAATTAAGCAGCGACGCAACTTCGAAAAAACGCAAAACGTAACGACGCAACTCGAGGTATTGGTGTATATTGATATTAAGCACGATGGCCACGTATCAAACTGATTTGACAAATAATATGTATGTATTGGTAATATTTAGTTTGAAGTAGCGGCGGCAGTGAAAATCGAAATTGTTTTGATTTTCGTCAAACTCACATCAACATATACGTGTGAGATTTTTTGCACTAACACAATCAAAAAAAAAAACTGAGTTTGTCAAATAAGTTTGATACGTGGCCATCGTGCTTTAAAGCATGATAAAACACCAAAAAAATGTACAATTCACAGTGGGGAAAAATATTTTAGAAATAAATCGATAATTTCCAAGTGGCTGATATGATGGACATAAAATTTCATATATGTACTCGTAGGTTTCAAGAAGTTTCGGGTTTAAATTTTGACAACGAATAACATCACAGCGCCACTATTGGGGGCCAATGGAACGGGGTTTGTCTTTAGTAACTAGGGGATTTTGATTTTAAGGACTATTTTTCCCCAGAAAAACGGGTATGCAAAATTTCATTTTACGGCAATTTAAATTAAAAACGTAAGTATAAAGTTCAGTAATTTACAAAATTGTATAATTTTATTTGATTGTTTGTTCGTTTCTAAGAAAAACAAGTTAGAGTGCCGAATCTTAAATACCCTCCACCTAAACGTAATAAGAAATACAAAAACTACACTGGTTATAGGACTAGAATATCCTTATTCTGTGTTTTCTATTCAGTCTTAGTGCAAATTTTATTATGATTTGATATATTGTTTGAAAGAAAATATTACGACCATAATAATTTATTTTAAATATTTTTAAATTTAATCCAAGTTTGACCATTTATAATTGCTGTAATTACCGATTCTTACTGTAATTTACAAAGTTTTTCTGATTTTCATAACAATTTATAAAATTAAAAGAACATTTTTCCATATTCACAACAAATTAAGAAACCGAGTATAAAAAGGGTAAGATTATAAGATGAGGCTTCTTTTAGTTGAATTTGATTTCAATAACATTATTTACAAGAGATTTATGAGTGGCATAGTAGAATTGGACCAATTATGGGCTGAGAGCTTCCAAATCCAGTATCCACTAATGTAATTTCTATGTATTTTAGGCTTATTTCGGTTGAATTTCATCTCAATAACATTATTTACAAGAGTTGTATGGTTGGTCGTTATGCTCGGAAGTGGACTTAATTCGGGAGCTATTGCCAATTATTGACTGACAGCTACAAAATCCAGTAGCATAATTGCTTTATAACCGATATTAGTATGATTTCTGGATTAAAATTACTGATCTATATAAAAGTTGGTATGGTATCCATATTTATTAGGTATTTTTGTGGGTTAAATTGTTTTTCGGAAATGGTCCTTATATGACAGCTATCAGAAATCAGAAGTTCGGCCCTTCTTAAATATTGGAACAGTAAATTTTAGGTATATGAGGATATTTCACGTCGAATTTGAACATAATAACCGTATATTTAAGATACATATAAGTATTAAAGTGAATTTCCTTATGGGGTATATGAGGTATATTGTCAAATATGGACCAATATTCTCAAAATCCAGCAGAAAATGATCCGTTATTTATAAGAGATTTATTAGTATTAAAGTGATTTTCGGAAGAGGGCTTTATATGGGTCATACGGTCAAATATGGACCGGAATTTACAAAATTTTGTGGAATGAATTTTGTGTATATTTAAATGATGCAAATAAAGTTTTGAGTTGTTACCGATATTTAAAAGATAAAGATTAATGACTTTTTCGTATGTGGTCCTTCTATGGGAGCTATGACCAATTATGGGCCGACCATCATAAAATTAAGTACAACAATTTATTTACCTATATGGATTATTTTTGTGAAATTTTAACCTTTTAACATTATTTGTACCAGATTTATATGTATTTAAGTGAATTTTAGATGTAGTCTTTCTATGGGGTCTATGGTCAAACATGGACCGCACACAAAAAAATTAGTTTTGCGATTTCTTTTTGCATGACACTTATTTTCGCTGAATTTTGTATTGATATTTTAATTTTTTAGGCATGTATGTATAATTGAGCAATATTTCGGTACGATTTTTGTATGGGGGCTATGAGAAATCATGGACCGATTTTTACTATTTTCCTCACACTTTCTTCTTTTGTCATAAAAATAACGTGTACAAAATTTCATGGCAATATCTGCAATATATTTCAAAAAATTAAAAGAAACATGTTTAAAAATGTCAAATTTTTAGGAGGTTGTCTCACATTTTGGTCCATAACTCTGTCTCTGCTATACCGATTTTGCTAATTATTAATACCAAACTGCTTAGGAGAACTATAAATGGGGTTTGTAAACTTTGTTGATTTCGGTTGTGTTCTTTGCACGTGATAGTGGTTTACACAGACAGACAGACAGGCAGACAGACGGACAGACAAACAGACGAACATGGCTCAATCTACTTAGAACCAAGAACGTAAGGACCAAAAAGTATATATACTTTGTTGGGTCTCAGATGAATATTTCTCAGTGTTACACACGAAATGACAAATTTATATTTACCCTCATTCACCACTTATGGTGGTGGAGGGTATAAAAAATTTATTAATGAAAAACAACATTTCAAGGGATACGCATATTGAGAACATTTGTTACTAAAGGTGTATTCACCCATTTATTTTTAACAAACATTTTTTTCGGAAATTTTTTTTTTACTAAGCGTGTTTTTTCAGCACGATTCACCCATTTCGAACGATTTTTCTGAAAAATCAAAGCTGCCATATGTAAACAAAATCTATTAGTTTTACAAGTGCGGCCATTGATTTATTTTGCTTTGGGTTTTAAGTGTCAAATTACAAATATTAAAATATTTGAATGAAAAAAGAAAGTTGCTTTTGCTGATGGCCATGGAAATACATAAGGCATTGTTATTTGTATGAAAAAAACGCAACCTATTGGCAACTCAATTCATATTTGTCCAGAAAAAATATAAAATTATACCAATTCAAGCAGGGCTGCCAGATGAATTTCGGAAAAAATCTTCAAAATCCCGATAAAAAAAAGAAAAAAATCGTAATTTCGAATTTTAAAAATCGTCAAAAAAAATCGGAAAAATAAAAAGTAAGTTTTAAATTTTTAATAAGAAATCTCAAAAAATATAATGTTAAACAAAATTTGTGTAATATTTTTGTAATATCTTAGTATGCTTTCACACTCTTCAATTCTGACTCGTCAATTCAAGTATTTTTGGTTGAGAAGGGAAACGAGAATAAAAGGGGTACAAACTTGGTACTAGTCAATTTTCTTTTGTTTTTTTTTTTTAATGCATGTTAATTTGCATAAAAAAGTACGAAAATTGAATTGACGCGTGTAAATGAAATGTTAAGTTGAAAAGAGTGTGAAACAAGAGTTACAGTCTTTTATAAATAAATATCTTTATTTAACATATTTTACTAATTCAGGTTAAACTACAATGTCAAAACACTTAATCTAAAGTTTTAAATAAAATTTTGAGTATAAAAATTTAAGTTCATGGATTCAGCAATTAAAACTGCTTTTTATGTTTACAGATAAATAAGTAATTTTTACTATCCTGACTCGTAATATTATATGAAATTATTATACTTAAACTTAACAATTGTCAATAATTAGGAAAACACTACTATTATTTAGTTTTGATTTGAAATATGTCATGTTCGTCTTAATAATTATGACATTAAATGGAAAAAATAGTTGTTGTTAATGAATTTTGTAACGAAAACATTAATAGAAAATAGAACTATAGAAAATTTTACTAATTTATAAAATCGTCACTTTCAATGAAAAAATCGTCAAATCGTCACTTTTCTATTTTTGAAACAAAAAAATCGTCAAAATGACGATAAATCGTCAAATCTGGCAGCTATGAATTCAAGTTCGAAGAAAAATATTTTCTCTCTCTCAAAAAGGGAGACGTCAAACTTCATATCAAAAAAATGGGTGAATCCACCTTAAGAAATAAATTATATATATTATAAAAATAAAAGAAATTTTCTAAGTTCGTCATGGAACAATTTTTGCATTTAATAAGTCATGTTGCATCCGATTTCTTATTTTCAAACACGAAGAACACTCTTTGCATTATAAAGATAATCTAAATGTTTTCTGTCCAATCAAATGATCAAATTTATTTCCAAAAACTTGGATTCTGCCCAGCAGTGTAAGAACAAGGTAAAAAATATAGCAATTTTCAAAAAGTTTGCTGGATGTTATTGATTTTGAATAAATGTCTCCTAGTAAATGGAATAATAAAAGGTGCTTATGCTTTTCGTGGACTTGATCTACATAATAGCTGGTATCTCAAAACAATTTGTTAATGATTATTTCTAAGATGAGAATCATCTTATGTATATATCTGCAACCACTAGAGTCTGGTATACTGAAAGCCTAGAAATGTTGTATACAACTTCAATATATTTAATATATGTCTCAAATCCTTAATTTTGTATAAATTCATTAAAAAAAGTACAACTAATCTTAGCGCCATATAAATATTTCACGATATATGTATATAAATAAATAAATAAATAAATAATAAATATAAAAATTAGACAACTAAAGAGAGAAGAGACCATTTGACAAGACGTGTTCAGAGAAATGAAAGTAGGGCACACACTAACCTTTTAAAAGTTGCACAACCAGACCACAAAGATTTGATAAGAATTGTCTAGAACTATTTTGTTTAGAAAAGCAAATATGTATTGCTGTAAATATCTATTGACATTTATTATCTAAAGGATTCGTTTGCTTTTTCACTTTAAAGAAAACCAAATATTCACACGCTGTATTATAATTAACAGTTTAAAATTATTGGATTTTTGTTCAAACATCAGAAATAAACAAAATTGTAATTCAAAAACCCAACCATAAGCAATGATATGTACGAGTAATAGATACAATTGTATAGAAACAAACCAGCTACAATAGATACAACTTCCATATGTACACTTGCTTACCCTTTCTCCAATAACCACACAATCACTCATATTCACACTTGTTTTCCGTTGTTTTTCTTTGACTTTTCTTTCTGTGTTTAGATGTGAATTTTCCTTTTATATGCCAACACAAATATGAAAAATTCAAAACTAACACAACAATCTGATAGATAGATAGTATTTGTATATTTTTGGTTGTTTGCAGTTTGTTGTAATTCAAATGTGAAAAAAAAAAAATAATTCGTTATACACTTGTAGATGTTAACACATGCTGCTGTTTAGAAATGTTTGATGGAAGTAAAGGCTAGATGGACAGACGGACGACTGCATAAATGGATAGACAGTCAGTTAGGCAGACAGGCTCACATAAAGTAAGGATAGATGGTTATAGAGATGGTTGGACGAACGGTTTAGTTTTGTATGCAAGGTAATTTTATGCCATATCTTATCTTGAATTTGTCTGCAGCCAAATAAACACACATTCATACATTATGTAGAGTTTTTTCTGCATAAAGCATTTCATGTTGTTAAAATACTCGTACACTGACTAACAACAGTGATGATGTTTTTTTTACATTGTTTTGAGAGCGTTTTAAAGGAGTGTAATCGCGATCGGATATAAATCAAATTCTAAATACTATATTAACATATCCAACCCTGTGTCAATTTCTTGTTATACTCTATACCTCAATAGTGGGGAGGCTAAATTGGATTATAGCAATTTTGGAACATTCTTCGCTGCCGCACGTTTCATGCCTAAAACATCCGTATAAATTGTTTGGCATGAGCCGAACGATATGCCAACATCATCAGCAACCTCTCTGATAGTGATTCGACGATAATTCAAAATCATTTTCTTCACTGCTTCAATGTTTTCTTTGGTTGTTGACGTGCTCGGACGATCAGGACGAGCATCGTCATTGAGATCTTCTCTGCCTGATATACCACAATTGAATTTGTGTTCTGCTCATAGTAGACTCGGCAAACGCCACAATCAAATGTCCTTGTGCATTTAATGTCATTTTTTACACAAAACTTAATACAGTTTCTTATTTTTTATTCGAACTGTTAATTTTAAATTTTTTGATATTTATTTAGTCGGGCTCCAGTTCATTAAATTTAATTTTCATTAAATTTTTTTTACTGAAAGAATTGTTTTACAACATGAAATCTATATTAAAATTTATTGATAATTTTTCTTGGCTGAGCTGGGGTTGAACCTGGGTTGAATTTACATGTTTCCAGAATCACCACATTCTGATAAGAGCTCAGCCAAGAAAAATTATCAATAAATTTTAATATAGATTTCATGTTGTAAAACAATTCTTTTAGTAAAAAAAATTTAATGAAAATTAAATTTAATGAACTCGAGCCCGACTAAATGAATATCAAAAAAAAAATACAGTTTCTTTGATCCATTTTTTCGAATAGTAAAAAATCGAAGAGCACACCAAAACACGACTAATCTTTTTATCTGTCAAAAACAAACTGACAATCCAAAATGGCTGATATTACCAACATATATAACAGACATGTGTATGTTGGTACAGAAAAAAAATGCGAAAATCGAACATAAGTAACTCAGAAAATTTGAAAATAACGGTTATTTTTGATCAGACCTCGTATATTGAATAATTTTATATTGAAAAATAAGTAAAACTATTTTTTTACCATTTTTCCTGTCTTTATTTTTAGTTAATAATCTGTGAACTTTTAATTAGTTTAAACAGCTTTGCTGTTATTTAAATTAAATATTATTTAAATAATTGTTAAAATATTTTGTTTTTTATACCCTACAATACCATAGTGGGGAGAGTATATTGGATTTGTGCTGATGTTTGTAACGCCCAGAAATATTAGTCCTTAAATTATACCGATCGACTCAGAATCACTTTCAGCTGGCTGGCTGGCTGGCTGTCCATGTAAAGTTTGTGAGCAGAATACAGGTTGCAATTTTGATGATATTTTGCTAAAATTTGGTAATTGATATTTTTACAGGCCAAGGATAGATTGGGTTGAAACTGGTGGAAATCGGTCCATTACTTCACCTGGCCCCCATACAAAAGTCCTCCCGAAATTGGGGTTTACCGCTCATAAATGTTTGAATTATGCAAGGAAACAAACAAATTTCATCAGAAATAAGTGGTAAATGAAGCCAAATCACATCTACAAATTTTGTGCAGATCGGTCCATAATTAGTCGTAGCTCCCATATAAATCGCTCAAAAATTTTGGTATCCAAATAATATTTAACCCAAATATATTTCATATGTATACAAATAATACGGTACAATTTTTTTGTGATCGGTCCATAATTAGTCGTAATTCCCATAAATGGCCCACTTCCGAAAATCACTTTAACGATCATAAATTTCTTTAGAATGTTGGAAGAATTTTATAATGGTCGGTCCGTAATTAGTCAAAACTCCCATATAGTGCCCTCTTCGTAATTCACTTTCTCGATAAAAATACTTTTAAAAGATTTATGGAGGATCTTTTAAAAGTATTTTTATCGAGATAAAGTTTAACATACATAATATTTATATTCACAAAAATCATGACACTAAATTTTTGGATGATCGCTCCATAATAGGACATATCTTCCATATAGCGCACATTTCTGAAAAACTGTTTTATGCATATACTGGGTGTAGGGTATTATGTATAAGGTCGGGCTTGACCGACTATACTTTCTTACTGTGTTTTTTTTACTGAAACTAAAATAAAGGTCATTTTGTTTGTTTATAAAAAACTTTACCCTTTTTTTCTTTAAAATATCCTTTTCGTGACTCTTTTTGAAAACTCTCAACGGCAAACCTGTTAGGAAACACAAAATGTCTAAAAATAACGATTTAAGAAAGGCGTAGTTGAATATTTCAACGAGTATTACGCAAAAACTGGTCGCATCTATGCCGAATCGCTTTTAATCTGTTGTAGTTAGATAATAAAGGCTATGACACCAAATATTAAATTGTGTAATTGCCAGTTTCAATCTCAAGTTTTGGAAGTACATGCGTACCTGAGTGAAAAACGAGCATTTTTTGTTCTTTAGTTTTAATATATTAAAATGTAGATTTTTGCAATAAATTATTTTTGTTTGTTGGACTATAACATTCTTTCTTTTAAATGACAAAAATACACTGCATAAAATAAGCTGTGAGCCACTGTTTATAAATTTAAGACTAGTTCAGTAGTTTTTGGTGCAAAAATTTAACTATAGATTAAATACCTTCTCTTCACTGCACAACATGTAGAAAACAAAAAACAATTTTATTACTAATTCGAATCTTTTACAATATTTTTGTGCTTTTTTTAACAAAATTTAGATTGTTTTTGACTGTTTCATATTATCAACAAATTTTCTGCACTCTTCTTCCCAGCAAATTGCTAAAAACAAAAATTTATGTAAAAAAGGAAAAAAAGACACAAAGATTACAATTTACTTATGTTTTATTTTTCATCATGTTCAAAGATGAGTGGTGAGTGACTGAGTGAATGAATAGTATTTTTTTCGTTTTTTTTTTTTCTTTTCTTTTCGTTTGGTGGGTGTAATTTTTTCCCACGCTTAACCCCATATTGAGTTTCATTACACAATACTCATAATTCATTTTTCTGGATTTCGTTGCTTTGCGAAAGTCATTTCATACTTGAAATGTGTTCTTTTTCTCATGAGCTTATCATTCCTGCCACTCTAGTGGTGGGTGCTTTTGCGCGTTTCCAATTGCATGAAGTGCTTTTTTTTTTTTTTTGTAGTTTGATTTGATTGTTTGAGTGTGAGCAGAAATCAGTTTTAACAAAACACCTGAGTAAATACGTATAAATTGTAGATACTTTGGGGAAAAATATTCATTCATACATACACATTTGGCTGATGGAAAGAAGAGATTGTTTTATTACTCGTGTTTTTATTGAGCTTAAAATTCTGGAAAAAAAAATTTTTTTTTTTTTTTTTAATTATTCTACAAGTACATTTGTTTCACAAATCGTGTGAAAATTTTTTTTATTTGCAAAAAAAAAAAATACGAAATTCATTTCAATTATGAGTATGAGAAATGTAAATAAATAAATAAATTGTCATATTATTTTTAAGAAGGTCGTTTGTTTTGCTGATAAAAACTTTGTTTATGGATTTAAAAACAATTTTTAATACTTGAAATTGTTTATTACAAGATTATTAAGCTCTTGAGCTGAATTTATCTTTAATGGAGAACGAAAAATTTTAGAGATATATATATGTATATTTATTTATTTATATCTATTAATGAAATGCCCTTTAAAGATAAGCATTACAGTAAAGTAATTTCCAAATTTCATATCCAATATGTCTATATTTTTAATATCTTGGTTGCAGCATATGAAGCCTTAAGTTATGCGTCTACGATCGTCAGATATTACAACGTTGTCATATCTAGCAATGTGCTAGCAATATACTGACATGGAAAAATTTTTAGCAAAAGGTAAATTGTCAGTTTAGACGACTGTAAGAAAACTAACAACCTGTCAACCGAAATTGCCAGTTCATGCGGTTGTCAGATTGTTGTGTGTGTTTAAAAATTTCAAATATTGTTATGGAACAAAAAAGAGCAATTGAAACCATTTTATCTGCACTCTATTAAACAGGATTCATCAAAAGATATGTCGCTATCCATTTTTAATTTTCTTCCATTATTAATAATGCACACTTTAATTTAATTCTATAATTTTCTTCCACTTTTTCCAAAAATTTTATTAATGCACACTTGTTTTTTTATTTATGTATATACAGAGTTGCATTTAGAAATAATTTCTATGACAATGCTACCATTGGTAGATGCATAATTTTTGCACATATGACAATGAAAAGTGTTTGACAATTGTCTTAAAACAATGACAATGACAAAATTGTTTACACGTGTGGCAATATTTTTGTCTTCCAATGTACTGAAAATGCTTTTTCTTACAACGTTGGAAGACAAAAATTTCAAGTTTACACGGTTGTTAGACAATTTCTGCACATTTTTCTGACAACGTTGTAATATCTGACGATCGTGGACACATAGCTTTATTCACATAAAATTCGTTCATATTGCAGTATCTAGTTTTTTCAGTAAATAGATGCCGTTATTCTGCCAAAAAAAAAATCAAAAAACCCTTGCAACTCGTGCACCATGCAACCGAACTTTATGTGAACAATGATTTATTTATATTAGAAGAAATCATATTAACGTTAGCTACAATCATAGCTGCCAGATTTGACGATTTATCGTCATTTTTACGATTTTTTGTTATAAAAATAGCAAAGTGACGATTTTCTAAATTATAAAAATTTTCTATAATTTTTTTGTTTTATTAATGTTTTTGTTACCAAATTCTCTCTTTTTTGAGCCAACAGCTATTTTTCTCATTTGACATCAAAAACAAAACTAAATAATAATTGTTGTCAATTGTTAAGTTTAACTATAATAATTCCAAATAATATTGGGTCAGGTTAGTAGAAATTACTTATCTTATTGGTAAACGTAAAAAGCAATTTTAAATACAGGCGTCCCTCGTATAATGCGGTGGTTACGTTCCAGGAAATTTCGCGTTTTGTAATTGGCGTTATAAAAGAATTAGTTTTCATATAAATTTGCGGGTTATGTTCCAATAAGCTTTTCCCAAAATAAAATAGGTACTAAATTAAAGATGTATGTACCTTTACAACTCAAAATCAAAATTCATATTTCATTTCAAAAATTAAAAAACATAATGAAAAAAAAACAATTATTATTATTCATTAACTAATTTAATTTTTGTGGTTACACTAGTCTGTGTCATTGTCTTCGAACATCATATTACGTCGAAATAGTGAGCGCTTTGGGAGTATAACTTCATCAGAAGAAATTTCCTCGGCAAAGTTTTCGTCATTTGATAAAAAAAACATTTTGTTAGACGTTCTTCCAGAGATTGTGCGATTGTGAAATCAGTTATCAGTCTTTGTTTGCTTTTTTTAACTGTTTTTCGATTTCGTAATAAGGCGCTAGACTCATCTCTATTTGCCTCTTGAATTTGCTTGATCTCTCCATTGATGGATCATTATCTGAAAAAAAAAAAGATTTTAATCTCTCAGCCAAATTTAAGCCCTCTCGTATGCGCTTTAGAGTGAAATCGGGAATTGATTCACAGATATCTTCCTTAGGATCAATGTCTTCATTTTCATGTACGATATTTGAAGCAGTTTAAGATCCAGTTGCTAATAGAATCAACTCTTCTTCGTTGACATCTTCAGTTTCATATATTATTTCATTAATATCATCTTCGGCCATATCATCAAAACCTTCTCCACTAAAACGTTGGCCCACATTTAATATCCGGCTAATTTAAAAATTCAATGGTGGGACCACACAATCTTTAAAACACACTCCGGCCACAGCTTTTTCCAAGATCCGTTTAAAGTAGTCTGTTTCAATTAGTGTTGCTAATACATATTTTCAATTTCGCGTTATACGAGGGACACTTGTACTGAATTCCATGAACTAACATTTTTATAGGAAACATTTTCTGAATGTCAACGCGGATATTCTACAAAAACTTGTCCTATTTTAACAAAACGTCAAAAGAATATTCAGCCAAATAAATTGAAATAACAAAAATGCGGACATCTTTGAAAATACTCGTAAGTACCTGTATATGATAGATGAATTGGATTCTATACTCAAAATGTTATTTAAAACTTAATAATCTAAAGTGTTTTGACATTGTAGTTTAACCTGAATTAGTAAAATATGTTAAATTCAGATATTTATTTATAAAAGACTGTAAGTCTTGTTTCACACTCTTCAGTTTTAGCTGATCAGTTTCTGTTCAATTCTCTTTTGAACTTGCCATTTCATTTACACACATCAATTCAATTATCGTACTTTTTATTGCAAATCAACATGCATGCAAAAAAAGAAAAGGAAATAAGATATTGACTAGTGCCGTCAAATTTGTACCGCTTTTGTTCTCTTTTCCCTTCTCATCCAAAAATACTTGCCTTGACGATTCAGAATTGAAGAGAGTGCAAGCGTATCTTAGTGATATTATAAAAATATTATGCAAGCTGTATTTAACAAAATATATTTTGTGATTTCTTAATTAAAAAGTTAAAATTTATGTATTTTGATATGTTGATATGTTAAATTCAGATATTTATTTATAAAAGACTGTAAGTCTTGTTTCACACTCTTCAGTTTTAGCTGATCAGTTTCTGTTCAATTCTCTTTTGAACTTGCCATTTCATTTACACACATCAATTCAATTATCGTACTTTTTAATGCAAATCAACATGCATGCAAAAAAAGAAAAGGAAATAAGATATTGACTAGTGCCGTTAAATTTGTACCGCTTTTGTTCTCTTTTCCCTTCTCATCCAAAAATACTTGCCTTGACGATTCAGAATTGAAGAGAGTGCAAGCGTATCTTAGTGATATTATAAAAATATTATGCAAGCTGTATTTAACAAAATATATTTTGTGATTTCTTAATTAAAAAGTTTAAATTTATGTATTTTGATATGTACGAGTATTGCACAAGAGACTATCTAAACTTGAATTTGAATGTTTTCGTTTAATTAAAAATTTCAAAATAATATTAGAAATAGTGACTTTATTTTTTCCGATTTTTAAAATTAGAAATGACGATTTTTTCTTTTTTATCGGGATTTTGACGATATTATCCGAAATTCATCTGGCAGCTGCAGCATAACCCAGAACGAAAAAGTCATATTAACAAAATCTCTTCCACCTTACACATCTATATTTACTGCGGAAATCATCGCCATATTAGAAGCAATTAACATTATTAAGAAAAATAATGGTTTTTGGGCAATCTGTACCGACTCGCTTTCCTCTCTAAAAGCTATTTTAAATATGACAAACAATAACCTTTATGCCACGGCAATTAGAGAAATTTTAATCCACAGGTACCCGAATATATTACTTATTTGGACACCAGGACATTGTGGAATAAAAGGAAACGAGTTTGCAGACAAAATTGCAAAAGAAGGGGTCAATAGACCACTTCTTAGTTCACACAATTTTAACAAAACCGATATAAACAAATTTTATAAGAACCAGTTCATTGAGAATGCAAATTTGTTTAATAAAACTACCAATTGGTACCAGGCTATAAACGAAAAACAAACAACTATTATACATTTTTTAAAAGACACCGAACTAAATAGACTGGACACAATAAAAATTGTGAGACTCCGCTTAGGACACTCTAAGTTTTCCCACGGACATCTTTTAAAATTACCCATTAATAAAATCTGCGACTGTAATGATTCACCCTCAAGTTCCATTGAGCACGTACTTCTAACATGCCCAAAATCTAGGAAGCAACGCGATCTGACCTTTAAGAATATATCAAACCCCATATCATTACTTGGCATACCTAACAAAAACAACCTCCTCCATATCATATCATTTTTAAAAAAAATTCATATATACCAACTAATATAAAAAAATAAAAAATAAAATAAATTTAATCTTGCAAAAATGTTAACTGTAATTATAAAAATATTGAGCCTAAGACCAAGTTGTCATGGCCTTTTGTATTCCATTAGTTTGTAATTTATAATTATC
Source organism: Bellardia bayeri (assembly GCA_950370525.1). Taxonomy (NCBI): domain Eukaryota; kingdom Metazoa; phylum Arthropoda; class Insecta; order Diptera; family Calliphoridae; genus Bellardia; species Bellardia bayeri. Next base: position 77,907,234 of record OX493267.1, read on the forward strand.
TTCTAATGTTTAAAATAAATAAAAAATAAAATATATTTTTCCGTTTTTTTTTTTTGATGATTTTTAAAATTCGAAATGACGATTTTTTTCTTATTTATCGGGATTTTGACGGATTTTTCCGAAATTCATCTGGCAGCCCAGGCCACAATCCGTAGACTAAAATTGACTAAAAAAAGACCTCAAGTAATGCCAACCCTGCAAATAGCGCGACTAGTCCATACATGCATGTAAAGACTAGACCAAAAAGGAGTAGGAGTACTCCAAAACTACACCAAATATACCAAAAAAGGTGGTCGATTTAACATTGCGATGTCCTAGGATTGGACCATATAACCCATCGGAGTAGTCCCAAAACTACGTCATGCGTCTACTCCATGGAGTACTCAAGAGGGTTAGTTTTAAACAACAACAACTCAATATGCAATCGTGTTAACACGAAACCAAGTCGTTTAACTACAAACTCTTGTTTAACTATGACATGGTCCATGACTGCATTACATTGGATCATGTTGTAAGTAGTCCATTTCATATAAAATGGATCACGTAGACCAATATTATTTGCAGGAAACAATTAAAATTATATTTGAATATCAAATGTATTTTAGCTTATTCTAACTTCCGCTACTTGTATAAATATTATTTATAATTAATTTCATTTACATATTAACAAGACTTCGTCAATCCTACAGCTGTTAAAATTTTAAATTGCACTATTATGTTCTGTTTTACCTTAACAATTTATGGGCGCATTAATGAAATTGCCTACACGTACCTTAACCTCATTATTGTTCAACTTTTTTTTTCATTTCTCCGCAAAACAGCTTCTGACTGGCAAACTATACATACAAAAGCAACTAAACAATTTACATTATTCGTTTACTCAATGTTATAAATCATTACATCGATGTATCGTCATATAAATACAAAAAAAGTAACACTGATCATATGCAAGTATTTCTGTTTTTTTTTTTTTACTTTCTGCATTTTTTTAAATAAATAAAATATCGACCAGATAGCAAACCAAAACCATCATCATCATAACCCGGCTTCCAAAAGTAATGATGAGTAAGAACAAAAAAAAAAAAAAAAAAAAACTGAATGAATAACCAACAGCTACATAAATATACAGGAAAGCCAGCCAGTCAGCCAGTAAGAAAGAAACATGTTGTACTTGTTTTATTATTGTCAGAATGAGAGCTTTTAAACAGACAATTGCATCCTGCAGGGCAAAAACTCCTACTGAAAGTAAAATTCAATATTATATTTAACTAAAGCAAAAAAAAAACAAAATAAAATAAACAATATCTCTATATTCCGTATGCTGGCATAGGTTGTGTATATGTATGTTTGTCTGTCTGTCTGCCTGCTCATCCGCCAGTCTGTTTTATACAAGTTACAAGTACAAATACGCGGGCGTTAAAGTTAAATATTGTAAAGATGTAAAAGATGAAGCACCCAACACAAATTTTCACTATTCGTTGACGATAATAATAATAATAATAATGATGAGGTTTAGGACGAGGATGTTGCCTAGTGGGTAACTCACAATTTGTAATATTTTATTAAGGATCGTTTAAGGTTACCAGAGGTGTTACTTTTCTAAAAGTTATTTCATAAAATAGTTTTTTTTTTTTTTATAAAAACTAAATGCAAATCATTCAAATTCATTAACGGTCGCTGTCTGCCCATTTTTTTAAATTTAGCCTCATCTCTAGACAAAATGCGGTGAAGTGGAAAGCTAAAAGACAATCCAGTAGAATATTCTACCATGGTGTAGAGAGCTTTTCGGTAAATCCGCTAAGCAAAATTGTATCTTCTTAAATAACCAAGACCCTCTGTTAATCCAATATAGTTATAACGATCTCAAGGGCCGCGGCGTACTTACAGGAGATTATTAATATACTAATGTCGTGGCTCATGATAAACTTCTGGGTCTGCATGCTCTTCATAACAGACAGCTTTACATGGCGCATTTATCAACATACCAATTGTTTAGCATTTGTAGAAGTTTTACAGTCTTATTCAGAAAAAATTAAGGTAGACTTCAAATGTACTTTAAGAAAATTTTGTATGAAAATTTCGTCTAAGAATAAACCTACTTTATTTTTTATGAATACGGCAGTTAATTTATAAACATTATTGAGAACACCCTATTATAAACATAGCTGAGGAATATGGCCATATTGAATTTTAACGACTTTGGGCTGAATATTCTAGACACGAACATTCTAAACTTGCAGTCATGAACATTCTAATATTTTATTTCCGAACCTTCTAGAAATTATGATTGCTGTATAAATAGACTAACAGGTCAATTCAATTTAATCAGTTTATTGTGAGTCACTGTTGAGTAAACATCAAGGTAGTTTAAGTGTGTTTTTAAACCGTAATATAAGCGTGTAAAAGACAGAGTGTTCATTTGCAATAGTTTTTCTGTACATTTAAATAAATAAAGACTCGTTATATTTACTTCAAACTAATTGACGCTTTTGCAGTTACAAAGAATCCGGTTTATTTCAAAGTTCAAAAACGTAACAAATTATGATAAATGGATTCATCATGAACATGATTGCAACAAATATATATGCACATAGTTACTACAAAAATAGATATGATTGTAATAATCATCTGATTCGTAAACTTAACCATATTATGGTTACCGTTTTCATATAAATAATTACAGTGACCATAACATTGTTAAAACACTTGTAAAAAATGTTGTCATTGTTGTGATAAACATGTACAACTATATTTTTTCTCTGTATGCAGACACTATTTTAACAAAGCTAAGCTCCAGATTACATACATATATTCGAAATCGTGTTGATCTTAATTTTCAGAATTTCTTGCAACCATTTTAGTGTGTAATCAAAATTCTACATCTACTGGTCTACTGGTCACCTATCTCTGCTCCTGATAATTTTATTTAAAAGAAAAAGTTTAATTTTTTAACATTATGTAAAAATAATGTTAACCAATTGATAGAGCAATATGAAGGTGGTGTGGTGGCACAGCAGCAGCACCACCACCACCAGTCACAGCATTGGTAGTAACTTAAAATAGTAGACAAAACAATAACAACAACAGCAACATGAAAAATAAGTAGGAGACTACTATGTACGTATTTGCAAAATTATGCGTGTGTGGAAATTGTGGCAAGTAATTGTGTTGCACGTATACAAACAACAAAAACAAAATATATAAAACGTTGTACTGTTGCTGCTCATAAATCATGATACGAATATGCTAAAGTAAAAAAAAACTACTCTCAATACTTCAATTTTAATCTTTACTACAAATATACTCATAATCTTGTTTATACAGTCAGTTAAACGAAGACACTTTATTAAATCCGGTCGTTGCAGCAACACAAACTGCAGCAGCAACAGCAGCAGGCTAAAATGGACGGCACTCTGTGACTGTTTACCGGACAAACATTACGGTCGAACTGACTGCCTACAAAGGCAAATAAGTGTATGCACGTATGTATGGAGTATGATATAGAGTGGGGGCTTGAAATAATATCTTGTTAATTTTTTGACATTTTTTCTTATGTTATTTATCATTTAAATGCAAAGACAAAAAAAAAAAACATAAAAGATTCGATACAAACAGAAATAAAATGACAAAAATAAGAAATATGTATTAAAAATATACCTATGTACTCGTATACTACATACATACATTTCTTTTGATTTTATTTAGTTTTTGCATTTCCTTTTGTCTTTTGCAGTTTTTATTTTTTGTTTGCATTTTTACAATAATAATTTATAGTGCAACAAGCAACCAACATGTTGCACGAAATATGCATAAATATAAAATAAAATACATTCTTTGATTTTGCCTTTGAAAATTCATACATGTTTCAATGTATGTATGTATATTGTATGAATGAATGTAGAAATGAAAAAAATACTTGATTTATATGATTTATAGCAATAAATGTGAATACGAGTAAGAGTAAGTGTGTATTTAACAAAAATCTATTTGCTTCCCTTTTTCAAAAAGATACATGCGATACGATGCCTACTCTTAAATAGCTTGACTTTCATTGAGTGTGACTGCCATTAAGGCGACAATTATTATGTGGGTGGTTAAATGGTGAACTAATCCTTATTATCATACAATCTGAAAATTTATTGAACTCACCTCACTTGTAGAAAAGAATTTACAAATCTTCTCTAAGTTGCAACTTTTTCTTGTTTTGTTTTTCTATTTACTCTAGTCGTACGTCTTTGTCTTTTGTGGCCAATAATATTCTTTTGTATTCGGTGTTTGACCAGAAGGTAATAGTATTATTTTTTGTTTGTTTGCCCATAATATTGTGCAAAATAGACTCACGCATTTCTTTAACTCTTTCAATATTATAGCAGCTTTTGTTTGTTTGTAGTCCATTTAAGGTAAATACCAATATATGTACATATTTTCGATAGATAGATACTTTTATATCCTATATTTCGTGTTCATTTCTTTGCTACCTGTCTGCATTATTTGCATCACACAAACAAACATATGTATGTATATACGGAGATATGAACAGGTAGAGTGATATTAATTCATACGGAGAAGTTTATAGAGGCTTATATTCAATAAGGGCTTTCTGCATCTGTCTTCTAGGATTGTCTTCATTTTGATTTTATTACTAAAAATCTGTAATAAGTTTTACATCGTTCGATCGATACCTGAAATCATTTTACTGTAAACTTAAAATCGATCGGGTTTTTTTTAAATAGAAAAAAAAACAGGTTAACCAGTTTCGCTTGCTGTAACTGATGGCTGTATAAATTTTGTAACCGTTTACTAAAAAAGGATTCAGTTAACGTTAGCCGTAACGGTTTTAAATCATGTTCAGATCCGATCATAATAAAATAAACTGTATCACTTTATACTAGTCTTACTGTTTGGAGTACACAAAAAGCTCCAATGCAGTTAGAACTCATTGTACGAGTATGTATAGTTTTTTTTTTTTTGGGAGTTTTTAAGTGTCTTGAAAGCCGTTGGCAAATTTGAAATGTCAAAAAATACAAAAAAAAAAAAAAAAAAAAAAACACAAACAAAAAAGTAAACAAAATAAAACGAAAATGTTGGAAGTTTTCAAAGTGTCTTAGGAAGTGCATATTTACAAATTGTTATTGTCCATTTCTAGAATTTTAGTTGCCAACACCGAACACATACACACATACACACCTAAACATACAATTGTTGCATAAACTATAAAAGGCAACAATGTAAAAAGAACGTTTATCTAAACATACATACATCTTCACATCTTCATATATAAAACCATATTACATTCAACTATACAAATATCGTTTATCAAGTAATTTGCATTGAAATTTGAATTTAATTGTATATTAAAGTGTTATAGTTAATATAAATATTTCGATTAATCGAATAATCGATGCACTGTTTAATAATAACAAATTTAAGTTGAAAATATTGAAGAATCTAATTTTCCAACAAACAATAATTAGTAAACTTTGACCTGGAATATTTTGAGTAGCTAGTCTTAGTCTTAGTCTTAGTCTTAGTCTTAGTCTTAGTCTTAGTCTTAGTCTTAGTCTTAGTCTTAGTCTTAGTCTTAGTCTTAGTCTTAGTCTTAGTCTTAGTCTTAGTCTTAGTCTTAGTCTTAGTCTTAGTCTTAGTCTTAGTCTTAGTCTTAGTCTTAGTCTTAGTCTTAGTCTTAGTCTTAGTCTTAGTCTTAGTCTTAGTCTTAGTCTTAGTCTTAGTCTTAGTCTTAGTCTTAGTCTTAGTCTTAGTCTTAGTCTTAGTCTTAGTCTTAGTCTTAGTCTTAGTCTTAGTCTTAGTCTTAGTCTTAGTCTTAGTCTTAGTCTTAGTCTTAGTCTTAGTCTTAGTCTTAGTCTTAGTCTTAGTCTTAGTCTTAGTCTTAGTCTTAGTCTTAGTCTTAGTCTTAGTCTTAGTCTTAGTCTTAGTCTTAGTCTTAGTCTTAGTCTTAGTCTTAGTCTTAGTCTTAGTCTTAGTCTTAGTCTTAGTCTTAGTCTTAGTCTTAGTCTTAGTCTTAGTCTTAGTCTTAGTCTTAGTCTTAGTCTTAGTCTTAGTCTTAGTCTTAGTCTTAGTCTTAGTCTTAGTCTTAGTCTTAGTCTTAGTCTTAGTCTTAGTCTTAGTCTTAGTCTTAGTCTTAGTCTTAGTCTTAGTCTTAGTCTTAGTCTTAGTCTTAGTCTTAGTCTTAGTCTTAGTCTTAGTCTTAGTCTTAGTCTTAGTCTTAGTCTTAGTCTTAGTCTTAGTCTTAGTCTTAGTCTTAGTCTTAGTCTTAGTCTTAGTCTTAGTCTTAGTCATAGTCTTAAACAAAAAAATATGATTTTCTTTTACTTTATTAAATAACAAAAAACATTTGTAACATCTTCCCATCCCATCCTTTCCCCCCTTTAAAATATTCAGACTGAAAACCGTAAATACTAGCAGATTATTAGGAAATGCCAACAAATTGCTAAAAGAAATTCTTCTTATCGACTTTGTTTCAAACTGTAACGTTATTTCAAAAATAATTTTCCATCCAAATGACATTCGTAATGAGTTTGTAATTTGTGTCGCCTTAAATGCCATCTAAGGCCAAAAAGTGTTTGTTTTCTTAACTCAAGTGGATGCCAAAGGCGCCACGTTTGTTACCAAAAAAGGTGTATAAAACTCAAATACCGACAGCGTGATTCATTAATATTAATCAACAACAATAACGCTGCCACAAATATGGTGGATAAAGAGGAAAATTATGAACATCACACTCGGACTTATATATAGAAACAGAAGACAGACGCATATGACATGACCAATGATACACATTGTGGTTTGACAAACAGTTAACAGAAATGTTAATGAATATGTAATGTAAACAATTGATGGCGAATACCCCTGCCTCCCTGTTTTTACTTATGACTTTACCTTAAATCTACTTTATAAAAACCATTACCCGACAAACGGTGTGTGCTACTGGACCTCAATTTGCTCTGAAGAAACTGCTGCCAAAGCAGAGACAGAAACAGAAAACTTATTACAAATCTGTGTCAATAGCGACAAAAAGAAAATGAGGAACAAATAACAAAAAAAAAATAAATAAACCAAGTATGAAAATATAGTCGGTTAAGTCTGACCATATAATACCCTACACTTAGTATATAAATGCAACAGATTTTCAGAAATGGGCGCTATATGGAAGATATGTCCTATTATGGACGGATCATCTAAAAATTTAGTGCCATGACTTCTGCGATATAAATACTTTTAAAAGATTTATAGAGGTTAAAGTGAATTTACGAAGAGGGCATTATATGGGACTTTTGACGAATTATGGACCGACCATTATAAAATTAGGTGTCATCATTTCTGTACATACGAAACTAGTTTTTGTCAAATTTTATTCGGATAACAAAATTTTTAAGAGATTTATGGTCGTTAAATTGATTTTCGAAAGTGGGCCTTATAAGGGAGCTACGACTATTCAGCGACCTATCATCATAAAATTACACCATATTATATGTATATGTACGACACATATCGGTGTTCAATATTATTTGGATACCAACATTTTTAAAAGAGTTATGCTTTTTAAAGTGATTTTCGGAAGTGGGTCTTATATGGGAGCTATGTTCAATTATGGACCGATCTTCACAAAATTTGTTGATGTGATTGAGCTTCATTTATTACTCATTTGTGGTGAAATTTGTCGGATACTTTCATAATTCAAACATTTATGATCGTTAAACTCCTATTTCGGGAGGAAATTTGTATGGGGGCCAGGTGAAATAATAGACTGATTTCCACCAGTTCCAATCCCATCCGTAGTTGGTCCGAAAAAAGATCATGTACTAAATTTTATTGAAATATCTTCAAAATTGCGACCTGTACTCTGCGCACAAGCTTTACATGGACAACCAGCCAGACAGACGGACATCGTTAAATCGACTCAGAAAGTGACACTATTGTGGTGTAGGGTATAAAAAAACAACAACCATATAACGTTTAACTATTGCAGGCATGAATGACATAAAACAAACAAACAACCCAAGAATATTTGTTAGATTGATGAATGTAAGACGGACGCGATTGGCGCATATTGAAGATTATTCGGCTGGCTGGTTGATTGGTTGTTGGGATGTTTGAAACGAAACGAAACACATGTTAAGACCACTGTTGACATTAACTTTTACAAGTGTGTGATAAGAATATTTAATTGAATTAACTGCACAGCACAATCAGCTAATAAACCACAATAGTAACATCAGTTAGTTTCAACTATAAGCGAGTACATGCAGCATTTGCTGCATCAGAGTTAGTAATAGTAACAGCAACAGCAGCAACAACATGTTCAGATGTTAACGATAATATTGTTGATGATTTCAGTAGTAGCAACAGCAACAACAACATGTTGTAATGTTGATGATAATATTGATGACGATTTCATATCAAAATAAAGACAAATAACATGAAATTGAATTTTATTCACATGCAGAGAGCAAAGTAAATGCATAACGGCGGCGCTTACATGGTAAGACCTCATTATGAACACCTGATTGGGATGAGTAATAATACAGACCCTACATTAAGTATTATTCATATACATTTTTGTATTATTATCATGGTTTGTTACTCATGGATTTTATGGAACTTTTGTACCTCAAGCTATTGCGTTTTTGATGGTTAATATCGACGTTTCTACTGCACGATCGTTTCTTTAATAGTAACCTTAAAAAATCTCCATCCAGTGGGAAAGCTGAATTCAATAATTATTTATATGAAAATCAGTCAAATATTTATTGTATTGCAAATAGTAAGGTTTGAAAATTAAAAATGATATCAGACCGATGTCTAGCACGACCAAATTTTCTCAAAGTGGAGCATCTAGTAGGTGATTTACGTATTGGATTTTGAGTATTGACTTTATCTTTAACGCACTTCTGATGATACTGCTTGTACATGATATCCTTATTATCACTAACAAGGATACAACATTTATTTGTCAACTTCTCTCTAAAACGTCATCATCAGATTTAATTTTTAGGATAAGTTTACTGCCAAGGCGTTGGACTATTAGTTCATTGGGAGGGAATAAGTTTATCCTACGTGGCACTACATCTAGCCATAATGTTTTTCCCTATTTTTTTTTTCTTCTCTTTATATATGATATAAATATTTTTGAAACTCTTTGCTTTTATGATATGCGCTAACATACGGGTTTAGAACCAATCTGCCATATATACGCTAGCCGGCAAATCTTTCTATAAGCCTCCTAAACTTTGTGTTTTAGTCGATTTTTGTTATTTACATAACAAGTCAGTAGTGCGTAACAAACAAGTTTTGGAGTCACATTTCAATATGAAATTTAGTCCTAATTTTTTTTTAAAAAATATGACCGCAAGTTAAAAAATAATTGTTTCTGAGCTTAAGGTCAAAATTTCTAGTTATTTATTTTTTATTTATTCCAATATTTCACTACAACAATGTGTATCATCTTCAGGGAAATAAAATTTATATTATTGATTTTATATTATGATAAGCCAGAAATGATTGACCACTTGGAGGACAACCTTCGTAGCGTTGTTGCCGATATTTGGCCACAAATGTTAAAAAAACTCATCGAAAGTTTGATCTCCAGATTGAACTACGTCCGAGAAAGTCATATTTAAATTATAATGCCAGAAGATTATCTTGCATATAAAGTAAATTTCATGTCAATTTAAAATAATTATCTTTGTTTTATAACATTTCAAAGTTTTATACATTAAAAAAAAAGCAGAACCATGATGTAGTCCGTTTCAATGTCGTGTATTTTATAATTCGTTCAACCTTTATTTAAATTTAGACCAATTTTATAATTTCATATAAAAATCGACTTTTAGTTGGAAATTTAAGACCACCATTAACTGATCTAGAGCCTTTTTTAGAATCCCTTTGAAAAAACGGATTTTTTGTTGCTTCCTAAATGATATAATTTAATTTTAACATAAAATTGGCCCAGGAGAGATTAAACATGTTCTGTTTTAGGTAAACTACTACTCGAATAATTGATATTTTTTATCGAATTTAAATAAAACTCATTAATCAATTTGCAAAATTGTATCATCAGGGTTCCGTATGAAAACAAGCGCAAACTCCGCACATACCAATCATTTTCAGTTGGACTCTTTCATTTAAAAATAAATCGCCTTGAGCCAACATAAAACCATCTCTACTGTCTCCAAATTCGAAAGCAAATTAAGAAAAATTAAGTTTAATCACATATAAACAATTTCTTTGTATGTATTATAAATTTGTTTGTTTAAGTTATAAAAAATGTCTGTTAAATTAATTCAATTAAAATGTTGCGTGTTTTTTCTGTTACATGTTGCAAATAAAACAAAATCTATGGCACTTATTTATGGGTAATTTGTCATTTTGTATTCTTTATGTTGCAATTTTCACAATTTTGTGAAGAGACCTCCTGAAGATGTGTGTCCTCTTACTCTCTTAATGCTTTGATCTAGCTGGCACAACAAATCGATTGTTCCACAAAACCAATCACCTGTGATTCCATTAGCATTATAAAAACTTAACTTTCTAATGCTTTTATTAATTCGCTGTTTATGTAGTTTTTTTTTTGTGTGTATTTTTGCCTGTTATTGCGCTCTTTTGTTGCAAGTTGTACAAAGTTTACGACAGACAAAAAAATAATGATGACTAGAGTTTGAAGTTTAGTTGAGTGCATCATTATCTGTGGCATCATTGTCCGCCATTGGAGCGTATTGTTGTGCCTAGAGTTAAGTGTGATTGATTAATTGTTTAATTAAGATTCCAAACAGTTATTTGAATTAGTCAACATTGTTTGTGTTTGGAAATATAAAATGATTTTGGTGATTGTTGAATGTTTAAGATTTTTGTTATGAGACACATATTTTAGTGGCAGGAAATGGGTTATTTTGTTTTGTGTGTTCTCATTTGCTAGAAAAGTGAGTGCGTATATAAGGAATATGAGGAAGTTTCAAGATTCTGGGTTTGGTTAATCCCAATTTACACGAAGCAATTACTATTGAAAAAATTGATACTATTATTACCTTGAAATTTCTTGGGTATTTACACAGCACAATATAAATGTTTAAATCACTCGTATTTTTAGTTGAGAGTATACACACATTTATATAGATATATCTAATATAAATAAGAGAGGAACACGAATTGCTAGTACAATAAAGTGTGTACACGTCTTATCTTACCCTCACTCCGATGTCTAAAAGGCAATCAGCTAAGCTTAAAGAATTGCTTCGTGTAAATTGGGACTTAGGTAAAGGTGGTTTTTATAGTCAAATACAGCATACTTACATCAAAATATTGTTGCATTTTGATACTACAGAACGTTACTCAAGCGGAATCTATTCCATGAACACTCGACTGAGCTCCTATTATTAAACTGTCGATCCCATAATTATCATTTAAATCTTCATGCCCATGATTATCATTTAATTTCATAGCGAATCACTATAACAAATTTAACTCCTCATTTCCATCTCTTCAGCTCCGACGGAAACAGAGTCCCTGCACATGCCGATCAATCTCTTATCTAGATTATATGGTTGTAACAAGCACCTGCAAAAAATAGGCCTCCTACTCATCATAAAAAAAGTAATCCATTCGTATTAAGGAATGACTTTTAGAAACAAGGACGCTGCTCGTACAAAAACTGATCTCGTCAAACAACTTTAATAAACGATGCTTTTAAAGTAACATGACCATTGCTCATACTCGCCAGCTTGTTAGTCCTACACCAAAGGTAGTTGAAAGTTAAGCCCTGCATTCCAATGCTATACTAATTAATGAGGTAGTGGCCAGTGTGACAATATCATCTGTTTGAAAGTCTCCTGTATTTCACTGTGCTCCGAGTTTAAAAATCAAAGGGTATTGTCTCTTTGAGAACAATAATTCCATGGCCGTAATGCTGGTTCGACTATCAATTCAGTCGTGAAGACAAGCTACATCTAACTTCCTAAATCATCATAATCTATGTTCGATAATTACTGCAGTGATCTGTGAATCTTCTTAAAATAGTTCAAATAAACCTAACCCATCTGATGTGACTACTCTGCTAAGCGGCAACCATTCCTAATAATCCGTCTTGAATTCCAAATATAGATGAATCGGTAAAGTAGTCACCAATTTATCAGTGTGCTGCAGAATCCTTTTTTATGTTAAAATATTCAACCATTTTGTTAAAACATGAACACAAGTCACGGTGGATTCTTAACTTACGGAACGAGTATTATATGGCTGGCATAGATGTTCAACTATCATGTCAATTGTGGAAAAGAGTTCCATTTAGTTTACAACTTCCTTAATAATCTCTGCCTGAAATGTACGAAAGTGATCCTGAAGACTTGTAGAGATCTCTGGAGTAAACACAATAAACCACATGATCGAACAACATTGAATCATCTGTTAAAAAGTTTACACCACTTTTTCTATCAGTAATAATATTTCGTCGATCATTCTGAGACGGTAGACCAGCCCCATTCAGTTAATAACTTGCTTAGTCGTCGGAATATCTGCCTGAAAAATACCATAGCGATAGAGAAGCCGTTTTAGAGATTGCTGAAGTAAACACTATAACCCGCGCACGTTGATTCAGCTATCAGTAATACCATTTTGGCAATTATTCCGCAATGATATCAAATAAATAGCGATATGTATGTCTTCCTACAGGGGAGATAGAATCCACATGCCATTCATCCAGTTCATCGCCTCGTTCGTCAAAATTTCAACACCTAAATCACCTAAACCAGATTTTATGAAGTCATTGCGATCATCGTGCAGTATTCTTCTTAGCTTTAGTATCCTATACATTTGTTATCTTGTTTTCTAACTACATACAAACAAACATATTTTATACGTTGTATAGCAGCCAACGACTGACTACCTTATCGAATTCGTTCGTTTTCTTTTATTTTTATTTTCCTAAAGACAAATTTATCAGTCCCTTTAGTCAACCAATTAATGAATATTCCTGTACAAAAATAAATGATTCATATCAAATATTTCTTATTTTTCTGCTTTGAAGAGAAACGAAGAAAAACAATTGGAACTCTACAATAATTCCGAACTTATCTCACACCCAAGAGACAACAAAATATGTATGTATTTATGTGCATTCATGGTATTCTTCATTCATATGGACATGGACATGCATTCGCATGTAGTACGGCTAAGGAGTGTGATTGTAATAAACATATTTATTCGAAATTCGATTTAAACTAAATCAAAAGGTAGCTTAACGTATAGCAGTTTGTTATAGGTTTAAATGTACTCATGTATCACAGAATACGAGGGTTGGCTGAAATTTATTTACAAATTTCAATAGTTTGTGGCAATATTGATATTAATATCTAACAAATATAAAATCACAATCCAAACTCTGTATTTTAGCCATGGAACAAAAGATTCTTTACAACATCATATTTAAAAATTCTTGGTTTCTTTAGACTTATAGATGGCATGATTCGAAGCTGGGTCTGCTGGAAATCATGGTCAGACTAAGTTTACAAACTGAACCCTTTTAGAATCATTTAGCCATCCCTCACGTATGTTTGTTTTAAAACAACAACCAAAAAACAATTCAAAACATTCCAACAACAAACCACAAACACTAAGTCAGTCAAAAAGTCACATTTAACTTTATGTGTCACAGGCACACAACAACATCAACACAAAAGGAACAATAACAACAGCTGAAGCAACAGCAGCAGCACCATCAAGCGAACAAAAAAGAGAAAGACCTGTTAAAAAGTCCTAGTTAAGGTTACAACATAAATAAATATATATGTATGTATGTATGTATATCTGTATGTATGTATATTTAAGGAAGGCAAAAGGAAGGTCGTTGTTATGTTTTTAGCCGCATCTATGTAGGTACATATGTACGTTTGTTTGTATTTCGAGCGCAATTATAAAAACCGCCGACAAATACCGCCGATAAAACTAAGATGACAAACCAACAAAAATATACAATATAAAAACAAATGCACAACTAAGAGATGCAATGACAAAAATTGCAGAACTGATGCGAGGGAACGTGCGCCCGCTGCCGTTTTATGTATGCCGCCTTCTTAAATGCAATCAAAATGAAATGTAAAAAAAAAAATAAGAAAAATTGGGAAAAAGTCAACAAATGAAATAAAATTATTTCAAAAGACCGACGAACAACAACAATAACAGTTCGATCAAAGAACAAAAAAAAAACAACTACAAATACAACTACAACTACAACAAAAAGAACTATTTGAAATTTTAAAGTAGGAACAGGAGCATTAACAGAAACAACAACAACACTAAATTCATTCAATTATACAAATTGGTGGGGGGTAGAAGATATTTTAACAACAAAAATTTCGCCACAAACAATGTTTATGAAGGTTTCTTGATTCTCTTTATTCGAAAGTTTGGGAACGTAATGAGCAATGTTTAACAATATTCTAGAAAGTTTATATTAGATTCCATCTAAAACTTTTAGCAGTTTGAATTTGAATTTTTCAGGCACAACATTATCTTGTTGCACATTGAACACTGCAAGCAGCAGCAGTCGGAAGAAACATGAATCTAACGAATTTGAATAGATATGGGCGACTTAAATTCCTTTCGACATCGTCGAACCGGCAGTTAGCCTGAAGTTCAACTATGGATCGGAAATCGGATGTATTAATGTTAGTTTCTATCTGATACTTTCAACTTACTTTAAGTATCAACTTACAAGATGCCAAAAGAAAAGTGGGCCTAACAAATTTGTATGGATTTGTTCAACTGACAGTTGGCTGAAGTCCAACTTAATAATAATGTATTTAAGATTGTTATGGATCGTGATGAAAATGAAGGATCAGCAGTCTAGTCTCTTAATATTAATTTAAATCCGAGACTTTAAAGTGTTGAACTTTTTAGAACAACATTAAGTTTACATTGCTAGCAATGATTTTTTTTATGTATATAAAAGTTTTGTAAAAGCTTAGAATATGTTCTTATTTTTGGTCTTGGGTTCGTTCCATGATCGTTTACTAATTATAAAATTTCGAATTAAACAAAAGCCAAAAGTATTTTCGTTCATTTCTCACCATCACCTATCATTCATTTCAATTGGGGCTAAAAATAAGATTCTTCAATAATTATAAAAGTATATAACATGTTCATTTCATTCGTATCAGAGTATAATATGCAAGGTAAACTGAATATGTTATTGGACTTAGGATTGAACATTATTCTAGTACGATTCAGCAACATGAAAATCAACAGTTCGTGAAGCAATATGCAGAGTACATGGAATTATACCACTAAAGCTGCTCAATGCCCCAATTTATACAATATTAAGTCAAAATGAGTAGTTCAACATTAAAAAGACTGGTCGCTCAATGATACTATCTTGCTTTGCTAAATACAACTTGTAAAAATGAGCCAAAAAATAAAATTGGAAAAAACTTGCAGTGTTACATGTTGCTGAAGAAAAAAAAGTATATATTTTATTTACTTGTTTTCAAAGCATTAAAGTAGGTATATTTTTATAAAATCATTTTGAATATTTGGAACATATTTACATTATTAGTTTACATTTCATTTAATTTAGATTAGGGAATCTTTCTTTAATAATTCTTCAATTATGCGCCGTGTTTTTTTGTGGCAACGATTGAAATCCTCTTCTTTGCACAAGAGAAAGTTTTGCAAATTGTCGAAAAATTGCATAAGTGCAAAGTGAAAAGTTGATAAGTTGTTTTGTGCAATAGGGTCTTGCACCATTTATTGCATATATATGTTATATTTTTTGGTCAGATGTCATTTCTTTTGTGCTCAATTTTACAATTTTTCACGAGTTCCCAACACACATCCATGTGCCTATATGTACGAGTATGTCACAAAGCACAAAATCTTTAAGCGTTCATTCATCTGTTAGACTTGATGTCATCCACTCATTTGTAGGAAGTGACACAAAACTATTCAAGTAAGTGGTTTCTTTGGAATACCTACTCCTGCACTCACTAACCATTTGGAAAAAAGTTTGAAACACAAGAAATAAACAATTTCTCCACACTAATACTACTTTAATATTCAGCTAAAACTAAAATCTAAAGCGTTTGTTTTTGGTAGCACTTAATGCTGAAATTATAATACATTTAAACTAAGCTTGATGTTGCGCTGCCTATGATGATGATGATGATGATGCTACTGACGATAATGCTGACGACAATGATGAAAACAATACGAATGTAAAAAGACCACGCCATGGCAATACTGCTGCAGTTACTGCTGCTGCAGTACGAGTAAAAGCATTAAACATTTCATCTTCAGTAATATGTAGCTTTTAAACCAATTCAAGTGCGCGCTTTTTCAAGTTCAACTTAAAATAAAACCAAAATAAACATAAACTAAACTTTGTATTTGTTGCAAGTAGGTATGTTTAGAATGGTGTAATTTGGTATACGGTAACATGTTGTCTACTGAATGGCTGGATGGTTGGCGGGCTGACTGGCTATAAAGTCTAAAACAATTTCTGAGACGCCGCCACAAAACTACTGTCACTTTGATTCTATTGATACTTACAAGACTATCACCAAACAATCCATTCTTCGACTGATGCTGGTTAAAATGCACAAATAAAATGTTGACAATGTTTTGACAACTGAAAATCTATTCTAGGCGGTCGGTTGTTCTGTTACGGCTTCTTCACGTCTCGTCGCGTCTCCAGCGGTAGCAGATGAAACACACAGTCGAAAATGTTTAACTTTCAAAAAACAGCAAAATCGTTGGTGGTGACAGTGTCAATAATGTTAAAGTCATTTTAAAATTAACAATAAAACATTAACAATAACATTGAAAGAGCAGACTATGTCATATTGTCAAATCATTAGATGCAAAAGTAGTCATGATTAACGTGATGATTGTTGCCTGTGATAAAAAAATATGCACATATCGTAAAACGTATGTAATTGCGGACATAAAAAAGAATATTTTGTGGAATTGCTTACAAAGAAATATAAACTATTGTAAACTTTAGAGAATAAATTTAAACTAATAATATTTTACAACACACAATTTATTTTCAAGGAATATCTGTATTTCCACACGGAAGTAGCTTAATTTGCTACCACTACACCGTAGGAAGAGATGCATTTTGTGCTTTGTGACATGAACTTTATTAAGCTTTTATCATTCCTAAATCATTGGAAATCTTTTGTATACAATATGCTAGTTTTCCAAAAGCTTTTAATCTCTAATTTAATTTTGGGTCCATTATATGAGTACATATTATCTTGCGTAAATCCTGTTAAGTTTGTCTATATTCCTTGGAAATCATTTGTACACAATTTACATTTTACACTGTAGTTTCCTCAAAGTTATTAGGGATGGAATCCCTAAAGAAAATTTTAAACATCTATTTTGAAATTCGTATTGCCAGTCATTGTTATTTCCTTATCAAGATAGTAACTTGAATGATTACAATGTTGTTGCATCCGAGGCCAATAAAAATGTTGTCCTTTGTAAGCTTTATAAGCCTTTTATATTTAGGCTGATTAAAACGCTTTATGTATTGGAAATTTTGGGAAACCGCTTCTGAGCTCGACTTTTTCTTTTTTTAAAGAGAAGTAACACTCAGGCCATTAATATGCCTATATATTAATTAATTAATAAGTGTTGAAAGGAGTGAATAGCTTTTCATATGACTACTGCAATTGCGTGTTATGTTTATTAGCAGTACAGTATTGCAGCGCCTCTGGTGGTGAGTAGGCGCATTGATCAAAGCTTGATTTATAGCCATTAATTAATTATTTTACTTTGGTGGCGTTTCACTGTTATACCATTGAAGGAGGGCGCGGTGATAAATATTAGTTATGATAGGATAGAAAATAATTATCAGAAACTGATGTTGTTTCGAGTGGCAGCAGCTGGGAATCGAATCCAGGCTACAAATACCAACTCATGCTTAGTGATCAAACGCGCTAATCAATTAAGCTACAGAACCCTTTAGGAGAAAAGTTTTATTCTTTCAGGCTAATAGTTCGAATTTTCAAATAATTTCAAAGAATACTGGAATGCATTTTCTACCCTGTCAAGGACGTCATCAACAATTTTCATTGTCCACGAGCCATCTGTATACACCATCTATTAAACTAAAAAATTGTTTGTCGATCATGTTTGCCAATAAGAATTGAATCATGTTTTTTCCTAATAATACTTCAAAATCCTCTCCTATCTAGAATTTATATTTAAACTTGCTATCATCCCAGTAGTTGTAAGTTGTCCTCGAAATATTAGCCATAAATATATAAACTGGTTTTCTAGCGAAATTATAATTGTACAGATTGGTTCAATATTTTGGCAAGCAATCTCCAGTTGTAACCTTTTGTCAACTCTTCGGCTATGACTTTGGATATTTATATAAAATACAATTATTAAGATTTCACCATTAGTAAGATTTTGGCAAGATTTAGCTTTCTGTCTTTATTCAACAGATGCAATGGATTGGTATCGAAGAAATTAGGTACATGTAATAGAAAACTATATGAACACAGCTAAATGTCGCCCGCTTTTTCCAATTGGTTATTGTCAATGGAAAGTTCAAGCAGTTAAGACAATAAAAATATGTTAGCGAATTGGAATAAATAATCACCGCAGGCGAATCGGTGTATTTTTAGAAAAGAAAATAATAAAGAAGTTTCTCCATTTAGTCCTTCAAAATTATTCAAACTCTCTATTTGTGACATAAATATTAAAACATTTTGGTAACCAGATTTTATGTGAGCAATGCTTTAAAGAAAGATATAGAAAGAAAACTCTGCTGCCAAAAACCTTTGTTGTTATAAAGCTTTCTTTCCTTATATGTCTTACAATCAAACAAGTTAATACATATTGAGTTTTTGAGAGCTGCTGTAATGTCGAATTTTTTTGCCCAACATCGTCGGCAATCAATAATATTGTCACCGATTTATATGAAAAACTTAAACCTTATTTTTCACAGACTCTAAAGGCATTAACTACAATGGAAATATTATTTATATTTGATTAACTAACACAAGCACTAGAATCCCAAATACATTGTAAGTTGTAACTTTAAATAATTCCTACAAAATAATAAAACAGGTCCTACAAAATGAAACACACTTCCTTCTAACTGATTTATCTACAAATCACTGCGGTAATTAAACGATCATACCAACCACATTATAAGAAACTGACATTTTAAACAAAATTTACATGCCGAATATAACGCTTAACAATATACAAATTCAAGCACACAAAATCACTTGTGTTTGTAAAAAACAAAAAATACAACACAGCATGATGTCAAATCATTTTGTAGCAAACAACATTAACTGGCCAACTTTAGCTCCTTGAACAAGAAAGATCCATACAGCAAAAGAGACAGAAACAATTGATTCCAACAAAAAATAAAAAATAAAAAAACAAGTTAGAGTGCTATATTCGGCTGTGCCGAATCTTTAATACCCTCCACCTAAACGTAATAAGAAATACAGAAACTACACTGGTTATAGGACTAGAATATCCTTATTCTGTGTTTTCTATTCAGTCTTAGTGCAAATTTTATTATGATTTGATATATTGTTTGAAAGAAAATATTACGACCATAATAATTTATTTTAAATATTTTTAAATTTAATCCAAGTTTGACCATTTATAATTGCTGTAATTACCGATTCTTACTGTAATTTACAAAGTTTTTCTGATTTTCATAACAATTTATAAAATTAAAAGAACATTTTTCCATATTCACAACAAGTTAAGAAACAGAGTATAAAAAAGGATGAGATATATATAGGGTTTTCTAATAGCTACTTGACAACTCTGAATTTAAATTGTGAACGCACTATTTCACTGATCATCTAATTGTTGCTTTCTTTTTTTTCAGTAAACTTAACATTTTCGTTATGGTAAAGTACACGAAGGAACAACGTTTGGAAATTATAAAAATGTACTACCGAAATTCGGAGTCGGTGACCGCAACTTTAAGAGCGTTAACTCCAATTTTCGGTCGTAATTATCGCCCTAGTAGACAAGCAATAACAAGTTTAGTGCAAAAATTTGAGTCTACATATTCATTGTGTGATGCTGTCGTGCCAGTGAGACAACGGCCTGGTCGAAGTTCCGAAAATATCGCTGCCGTTCAGGCGTCCGTAGCAAACGATTCAAATCAGTCGATTCCGCGGCGTTCTCAAGAACTGGGCATCCCCAAGACCACTTTATGGCGAATTTTGCGTAAGGATCTGGGTTTACACCCATACAAGATTAAGCTGACTCAAGAATTGAAGCCGATGGACCATTTGAGTCGACGTACGTTCTCCGATTGGGCTCTGGAGAAGATGCACCAAGATGATGAATTTCATCGCAAAATCATCTTCAGTGACGAAGCTCATTTTTGGCTCAATGGGTTCGTCAATAAGCAAAATATGCGTTATTGGTCTGCTGAAAATCCACATGTGCTTCACGAATCACCACTTCATCCACAAAAAATTACTGTTTGGTGCGCTTTGCATGCCGGCGGCGTCATTGGGCCATATTTTTTCGTCGACAATAACGATCGTCACGTTACTGTGAATGGCGATCGTTATCGCGCAATGATTAGCGATTATTTTTGGCCCGAATTGGAACACATGGACTTGGATGACATGTGGTTTCAACAAGACGGTGCCACAAGCCACACAGCACACGTTACAATCGATTTACTGAAGAGTAAGTTTGAGTTGTCAAGTCCTTATTGGAAAACCCTATATAAGGTGAGGCTTGTTTGTTTGAATTTGATCTCAATAATATTATTTACAAAAGATTTATGGGTGGCATAGTAGAAGTGGACCAGTTATGGACTGATAGCTTCTAAATCCAGTATCCACTAATGTGGTTTCCACGTATTTGAGGCTTATTTTGGTTGGGTTTGATAATTCGGGAGCTATTGCCAATTATTGACTGACAGCTACAAAATCCACTAGCATAATTGCCTTATAACCGATAATAATATGATTTCTGGATTAAAATTCCTGATCTATATAAAAGTTGGTTCGATATCGATATTTATTAGACATTTTTGTGGGTTTTATTGTTTTTCGGTAATGGTCCTTATATGGCAGCTATGACAAATTATGGGCCGATTTTCATAAATTTTGGAATAGTTATTTTTATTTTTTTTTTTTAAAGTGAACATTATATCAAATATGGACCGATATTTTCAAAATCCAGCAGTTTGATTTTGGTATGTATGTTATTTAAAAGAGATTTATGAGTATTAAAGTGATTTTCGGAAGAGGGCTTTATATGGGGGATAGGGTTAACAATGAACCGAAATTCACAGAATTCTGCAGAATGATTTTTGTATATATGTAAATGATATGTGCAAATTTTTGAGTCGGTACCGATATTTATACGATATACATATATAAATGGATTTTTCGGATGTGGTCCTTGTATTTAGTGCAGCAATTTATTTTAACCGTTTAACATTATTTATACCAGTTTTATGCGTATTTAAGTGAATATTGGAAGTGGACTTTATATGGGGTCTGTGGTCAAACATGGACCGAACTAAATAAAAATTCGTTTTACAATTTCTTTTTGCATGCAATTTATTCCTGCTGAATTTTGTATTGATATTCCAATTTTATAGGCATTTATGTATAATTCAGCAATATTTCGGTAAGATTTTTGTATGGATGCTATAAGAAATCATAGACCTATTCTTATTATTTTCCTTACACTTTCTTCTTTTATCATAAAAACAACGTATACAAAATTTCATGGGAATATCTGCAATATATTTAAAAAAAAAATTGGAAGAAAAATGTTTAAAAATATCAATTTTTTATAGAGGTTGTCTTACATTTGTATCCAAAACTCTGATTATGCTACACCGATTTTGCTGATTTTTAATACCAAACTGCTTAGCAGAATTGGTAACGGTTTTTTGTAAACTTTGTTGATTTCGGTTGTGTCCTTTGGACGTGAGAGTGTTTTACACAAACAGACAGATAGACGGACACACCGACAAACGGACATGACTCAATCGACTTAGAATTTCGTAAGGGGTCTCAGATGAATATTTCTCAGTGTTACACATGCAATGACAAACCAATATATACCCTCATTCACCACTTTTGGTGGTGGAGGGTATAAAAACAATTCGTAGACACGATGGTTGAACAAATCAAGAAAACACAAATTACACACATGACCACAGTCATCATCATCATCAACAGCGTAATGATGATGTAGAAGACTTTGTACAACAGAGATGTTGATAATAAAAATTATAGTACGTTTTACACAGTATTTTCGTAGTTTTAAATAAAAAAGTTTATGTTTTTCACTCACTCGTTTTTTGAGTTTCTTGGTTTTGACTAATGTTCGCAAGCAAACGTTTAAACGCTCGTAGTTACTTACTTGATCATACTGTTGCTGGTTAGCTTTAATGTGATTTGTTTAATGTTTAAAATGCTTAGATCGATTAGATGATTTAACAAGCGTTTAACCTTTTGAACTTCTAGTTGTGATTTTTGTTTTTTGGTTGTGGTTTGTGGATTTCTTGCGTTAAGTGGAAAAAAGTGGTTGGAGATGATCCAACGAAAGACACTATGGGAACACGATTTTGTTGCTCAGGATGTCTGTTGAATAAAACAAACGAAATCAAGGCCCTATTCCACAAAACCACTTATCAACTTTGCACTTATGCAATTTTTAGTTAATTTGAACAACTTTATTTTCCTAAGAATTAGATTATTTGATAAGTGATAAGTTGATATTGATAGTGTAATTTGCAAAGTATTTGAAATTCTTACTTTTCATTTACAATTTCTGTTCTATGTGTGTGTTGTACAAAGTGTAAAGTTAATAATGAAAAGAGTAATTTGCAAAAATTTTGCAAATAATTATGCTGTTTCGTTCCACAAAAACTGTACACAGAATGTTTGCAAAGCAAATTTTGATCAGTTTGCCAAAAATTTGCAAGGTCAACGATCGATTTACAAATTCATATTGTTAAAATAAGTGAAGCGTTCAAAATATTAAGACTAGACTTTTTAAATTACAATAGTGAAGACGTGGTCGTAAGAAGAAATTATAGCGACCGAGTTAAATTTTCGGGACTACAAAACATTGATTTGAAAATTTTAAATCAAATGTAAGTTGATTTCAAATATAATTTGACAAATATAATATAGAAATATATAGGGAAAAATTAAAACACAATACAGAGCGCAGTCAAGTTTTTCGGCGCTTGCATTGGTTCAGAAATGGTTGCCAGTACCAAACATGAAGTTGCAGCTATGCATGGGGTTGCAAAATCAACAGTTTGCAGGACCATTCATATGGTTATCGACGTTATAATAGACGTTTTATTTAAAAATACAATGACGGCAGTTGTATTGCTGACAAGTTTTTTATGATGATTGGATGATTGTCTTTGTGGTTGCGTGGATGGCCCAATCATTAAAATTTA
This sequence comes from Bellardia bayeri, assembly GCA_950370525.1. Taxonomy (NCBI): domain Eukaryota; kingdom Metazoa; phylum Arthropoda; class Insecta; order Diptera; family Calliphoridae; genus Bellardia; species Bellardia bayeri. The sequence continues at coordinate 77,930,686 of OX493267.1, forward strand.
TGGACAAGGATATGCAGACCGGCATGGAAAGCACTCATTGTGTGTGATGACGATATGCGAGCCAGACCTCCATATTTTGCTGTGTAAATGCGGAACTCGGCTGTAAGTCAAAGATGGAGTCGAATTCCGGATGTTGTTGTTTAGGGTGATAGTGGTTACGGATTGAAAAACTAGTTGCCAAAACACCGATAAGAGGATTTCAATCGTTGCCAAAAAAAAATACAGCGCATAATTGAAAATAGTTTTGGCATTCTTAGAGAAAGATTTCCATGTCTAAATTAAATGAAATACTGCAAGTTTTTTTTAAATTTTATTTTGAAGCGTTTTTTATTGCAATGCAAAGAGAAAAGTCAAATGACAGAAATGCAAAGGTTATTAAATGCTTTGTGAAACATTTTGACAATCACTTTGCAGGAGAGCGCCAATACTTAACAAAGAGCACAAAGTCATAACAAAGAAAACAAACTATCTGAAAAAATTGTTGTATTTCTTTAGTCTGGCTCAAGTTCATTAAATTATTTTTACTGAAGGTAGGAATTGTTTTACAACTTGAAAAATTTTTTTATTTGATAATTTTTCTTGGCTGGGATTCGAACCTGGGTTGAATTTACATGTTTCATAGTGCTAAATGAGATCTGCAAAGAAGATTGTAGAACAGAAACACTTATCTCTTTGCAAAAAAAATGTAGTTTGATAAGTGCAAAGTCAAAAGTTGATAAATTTTTTTGTGGAATAGGGCCCAGACCCTAAATTATTTATCATGTTACTCAGTAGTTACTCACTAGATTTACTGTGTTCCCTCTATTTTCTATACACGGATAAGAACTGTCCACAACCGAGGAACTTTGAACAACAAGAAACAACCGAGTGATTTTATTTCCGTTTCTCATCAATTCAGTAATTTCGAGAAATTAAAAGAATTTTTTTAAGGACCATGACGGAAGGAGTGTGTACACACAAGAACATAACATTTTTGGAAATATTTCAAGTGCATGGTATAAATATATAAATAAATTCATCCTTTCGTATGGTTTTCGTTCCAAGTTCTACACGTAGATTTGGAAGATTTGGTTGCTCATTATTAAAATCTTAACAAAAACGGTCATCTGATTCCTGCAGACGTTTCAGATACAGGTAAACATTAGTGATAACCCTTTCAGACCTGACGCCAAACTACCAGGATTTTTTTTTATAATTTTTGGGATATGTTATCTCTACAGCGTATGAAAATATAATCAATGATTAGGTTTTAACATTTTTATATCCTTCAAGGATTTTCAGGACATGCACACTTGATGCATCTCGGTCGATTTTCATTAATATTTTTAACTAAAGCGTATTTACAATTAGTCTAAAATATTAAACTTTGTCATTTTTTTATTGAAAATTTGTGCACTTCATTATTTGTAAACTATTAATACTAAGTAAAAGACATTTACTTACTTCCACGGCTCATTTTACTTAAAACGGAAATGTGAATGAAGAATTTCGCAATAATTCAAGCAAATATAAAAAACAATCAGCACAATCGATGCATGCCAATCTATTCGAAATTGGGTTAACAGAAGCAAAAATATTAAAACCGAAACCCAACCGCACAATCGATGCATCACGGTCTGAAAGGGATAAGTATGACTTTAAGTTCAATAAGAAAACACAAGTCATGAAGACAAAACAAATTGTGGCATTATTTTGGCAGTAACTTTTGCTTTTTGAAATTCTTTATAAATATATTTTTTTGCATACCCATAGTGACCAACAAACATAATGGGCTTTGGAAAACTAAATACAAGTGAGTAGAGTAGAGTTTATTTTTGTTTTATTTTTCATTTAACACAGATGATCATGTTTAGCACGTGTTGGCTGGCTGTGTTGTTGATTGTGGCAAAATAATGTTGCATTCATTTGATAACTTTCCAAACCAAAATGTGTACAATGAGTACATTTTTTCCATGCCATATGACAACTTTGCCAGCCAGCCAGCCAGTCAGCCAATCGAGCCATTCTTAACAACTAACTAACTTTATAAAAATGATAAGTTGCTAATAATTCACAAGAAATTGAAATAGAAAGAAATAAAAAAAAATACTCATCGATTGCCGTTTTAGTTTAGATCATAAATTACTCATGTTTTCATGTTTTTCATAAAGTGTTATTTCTCGTAGTTTTTCATCTTACAGATCCTCTAATGGTTTTTGTCATATTTCATCATGAGCAATAGATCATCTTAGTTGTTGGTGATTTGGTTGTGGCATAACCAAATTTGTTAAATGTTTTATGATGTATGAGTATTGCAAATGGTATCTAGTGTTGTTTGTTGCCTGTATCACATTACAATTGTTGAATGCATTTAGAAGTTGTGGTTATTTGATACTACATACTTATTGGTGCTTTTCTATTGATTGTTTTTTTTCTTTGTTTTTTTTTTTTTTTGTTTTCATTTCCCTTAGCGATTTTGCATGTAGATCGCGTAGCTAATTAAACGATTATTTACCATTTCTAGATTTGTTTCATCTAACCAGCCGTTTGTCCAACTATATATGCCAGCGCAAAAACTCACGATCTTTAAGTTTATTTTTTTTTTTTGTTAGTTGGTTGTTTGGTTTGTTACTTCTGCTACAAGTTGGAGTTAAAGTTTTGTAAACAATGTAAGTTTTTTTATTCCCCATGGCACATGCCAAAAGTGGTGCTGCTGTAATGATCTCTTTTTGTTGTTATTGTTATTGCTGTTTATTTTTTGTGGCATAAATGCTGGCTAGCCATAACATAGTTGCGTCTCCTAGTTACGTGTATCTACGCTATTGCAGAAATTAAGTTAAATTAATAAATATGTGCTTCAAATCTTTAACATTTTTATATCTTAATAGAGAGATGCATTTCAAACTAATTGTTAATACGCAGGTCTTCTTTTATCTAAGGCCAATGTTTAAAGGATAATTATTTAATAGAAAGTAATACAGATTTTATTTATTATTGTGGACAGTAAGTGGGGTTGTTGATAAGAAAGTTTTGAAAAAATTGGTTTTTGTAAGATTGGTTTAGAATGGGAATTTGCATCCAAATGTCAACTGTACCATAAAATTAGTATTATATATCTCTCAGGATCCTCTAAGACTAGTCGCTTATGTGAAAACCAATTCCCTAATTTTAAACAGTAAATCTGGAACAGTATCATGAGAACAGCTCATGAACTAGAGATCATAGATGTTATTATATGTACCCACTTTCACACCCCTAGAGGAGTGGTATAATCAGCAGTAACGGCCCAACTTAAGCAAATGCCCTACTTTGCAGGAAAAACTGTTGGCCCTCGATAGATTTGACAATCGTTATAATGCCATTGTTGATTTTGGAATTATAAACAAGTTATCTATCTCTTCATATGAAATCGAAGGACAATAGACCGATGAAGGAAGGAAGCTATAATATGTAATCTTAAAAATCGTAATTTATGTCTCTCAACACGCTTTCATAAAGGCAACATCTCTTGAGACATCGCTACACTAGCTTGTGTGTTAAATTGTGAAAGCCTTCGAAGCTTTCCTGGGTACTAAAGAAGCTCTTAATAATGTTTACCCTCTAAACGGATATGAAAGCTTTCATAGAGAGACTTCTGACCCAAAGCATTATTAACTGTAAAACTACAATTTCGTGGATGGCGAATTGTGCAGAATTCAAAAAATGCTATACTAACGTCCTTTTACTAGAAGAACTTGCGTATGTAGATTATGTCTCTGTGGCACCTGGATGTGGGCAGTTTATACCTGAAAACACAAAAGTAGACTTAAAGTGGATTCACCCATTCGTTCTGAACAAAATATTTGTTCGGCCAAAGTTTTTTTCATATCAAGTTTGACGTCTCCATTTTTGAGAAAGAGAAAATATTTTTAACGAACAACTGTGAGCTTCAATTGGTTTAATTTTATATTTGGTCTGGACAAAAATGAACTGAGTTGCATTGAGCTTACATTTCTAACTGTGGTGTTTGTAAAATTAAATTATTTAATATTTTAAAATAATTTAATATTTGTTTTCTGATACTTAAAAACCGAACCAAAATAAATCAATTGAACGCAGTAGTACCACTTGTAAAATTAATAGATTTTGTTTTTTTATGGCAGCTTTGATTTTCCTGAAAAATCATTTGAAGTGGGTGAATCGGGCTGCAAAAAACTCTCAGTAAAAAAACTATTTCCGGACAAATATTTTTTTCTAAACAAATAGATGAAAACACTTATAGTGTACGTGGTGAAGCTTATTGAATCCGACTGCGCTAAATATTTGAGAGAAGTCCAGTATTAAAAACTGTAAAAACTGCAATATTAACAACTGCAGCTACTTCCATTTATTAATACTGAAGCGCAATAGGGGAACATTAGATAGCTTTTCGAAATGACGATGCAGGCAGCACTCGTCAGGTGGGGAGCTCTTTTTCTGAGAAAACATACCACCTCCTCAAAGACTCGGTTCACCATTATGCACTGGCTGATTAATATACTTAATGCTTCGCATGAAATCGGGTGGTCTATGGACATTGATCATTGCACTTTAAAGCGTTTGCGAAAGACAACTTTTCGTGATGATCAAATGTTTTGCAAAGCTCCAGTTATGAATGTCCATTTGAGGTCTTAAATGATGATTGAAAGACGAAAGAAGGTTTGAGAGGTTGCTTTTATATTGCACGCTCAGGGACGTGTTTATCTGTCAGACTTTCGGACCAATGTGGTGTTATTCATACTGAAATTTCGGCTACTAAAAGAGTTATAAATTGGTTAATGTTTTATCAAACATATAAAGTTCATATTCTATTCTATACTTTCTACCTAAAATCCAACTAGGTACTAGAATTCCATACTTAGATTCTACTGGGCACATGGGCACCATTTAAAAACCAATATACAGTCAAATGGCGGACACTCTGGCAAAGATAACGACTTGTCGAGGCACCACTTCCATTATATAAGCTTATTATTCTAAATAGACTGTGCAACTATTTACAGACAAGATGTTTTAGTATTGGTCACTGGTTGTTTGGATTGCCCTCCAGGGGATGAAAAAAATTGAGAATTTGACTAAGCATCTTCTCTGCCACCGACTGGACTTAGATTCAGGACGTTAGATTACCTCTTTTAGAAAGACTTAACAAATACGACGGTGATGAAGAATAAATGTCTTCGTGGTTTGATTAAGCTATAAACGAACTAATATGGTACTCTCTTAATCCACTCTCTTAATCCGTCCTTTCTTTCCAGATATCACTAGACTGTGACTGATGTCGAAAAATGTATGATAATGTCTGTTTAAACTAACCTATTCATGTGTCTTATAGCATATTACATGTATGATACCAGGTTTTAAGCTTATTTTATGTATTAATTCCTGATAAATAAAATACTTATGTATACATAATTATAAATTACTCATCAAAGTTAATACATGTATTGATATAATACGGCCAAAATCCTTAAATGCAACAAAACCAAATTGATATAATTAGATTTACATAAATGGATGCATATAAACATTTTCACATTTATATATACATATGTACTCGTATGTATGTATGTATTTAAGTTTAATATGACCACATACGATTAGGTAAATGCAACACTTAATTTGAGCCTGCCTGTGTCAATGGTCTTGATTTATTTTACAACTTAATGATGCCAGCAGCCAACAACAAACGCATCAACCAACCCAGAAACAAGTCAAATCAATACCGTATACATCTGGTTGCATGGATGACACAACAAATAAAGTCAAAATGAGTTTCCAAGAAGAAGGTGGCATTATAATGACTGTCAATTGGGGAAAGTCTTCTATGATAAATATGATAATGATGATGATGAGGATGATGCTGAAACTGATGATTATATCGATATTGGATAGCAGGGAGAGTGTAATGAAGCATACCGACCATCACCTACCCAAAAAAAAAAAAAGAATAAACGACCTACTGCAAATACAGACAAACTTACAAACATCACATCACACAGTAAGAATGCAAAGATGTCAATAATGCATTGTGACACCACTTCATCAAGTAAACGTAAACTATAAATTACGCATAACCAACAATTCAACCACTAGGAAACATCAAGGATCATGGACATGGCAAACACAACCTTACAAAAGTAGTATGGTTTTTGTTGTCACTCTCTCGATGGCTGATGGTGTGTACCTTGCATGTAGAATATGTAGTAAGCTTGTTTGGCCATCAGTGTTTGTACATAATGAGGAGTTTTTGAGAAATTTTTACTTTACGATACACATACAAATTTAAGCCATTTGCCAACCAACCAACCCAAGCAACAATGACATGCAAACGACAGAAGTTGCACACAAAAGAACATAAACAGCAAATGCAACAAAACAAAAAGAAGAACATTGTAATGTAAAATGAAAAGCAGATTACAACAATGTGACATTGAGAAGATGGGTATTACAAATAATGATGATGACAATGATGATGCACTTGGGGAGTAGACACGTTCATCTGCATTACCATATATTGGCATAAATTCCAGATCAATATTGTGCGTATTTCTACATTTAAGTGGGTTGTGCACAAAAACAATCATCATTATTATCAAGCTCATAATGATGATGATGACAAGCAGCATTATTATCACCTCTCTCTCTCTCTCTCTCTCTGTATATATATACATAGGTATGTACGTTACATTACATTGCCATCAGTGATGGTGACAATGATGTCGTTAAATGCTACTTTAAGTGTTAAAGCCATTCACTTACAACCACACCTTCTTTCTTTTTTAACGCATTCATACACCATATAAACATTCAACTGTTGAAGAGTGCTACTTGTGGCATTATGGGCTAAAATGACAGTTTGTAGCATTAAACTATAAATCTAATTACTTATACATGTGCTTAAAAATCAATAATATTTGTTGGATAGATTTAAGAATCAGGCTTTTTCAATATAACAATTTCCACAATTAAAATGTTCTATAACTACAATTTAAATGACATTTAGTGAGATTTGAGTGCGATTTGGGAAAGCGTCGCGTTCTAAAGAGTGTCCTAAAATATAAGCTAGATGACTTGATGACTTTATTAAACGTCAAATTGCATTTTAGTTTTAGAGAACACATTTAGAAATGCATCCCAACATGGTTGTTGTTTGTCTGTTGACATGCCTTCAAATAACTAAAACTAAATACAATATAGGGGAGAGAATACATATCAAGGATTTGTGTTATGTATTAATTGAGTTGTTTCGAGGACTGTATGGCATGTGTGGTACCTAGTTGAAACAACATGTCGGTCACATCAATATCATCAATTAGGCAGAATGAACTTTCGCGGCAACAAACACCAATTTTTTGAATTTATGCCTCTAGTCTCCAAACATGCAATTCCATGCAGAGTGATTGCTGTGAGAGAAGATAATTTAATTTGGAAAACTAATATGAACGCTGATTGCAAGTCCTATACAGTGATGTAACGACATGCCTGGATTAAAGATCACTATGAATTTATAAGATTGGATAGAATAGAAAGGTTTCTCTAAAAATTATTGAAGCAATTGTAAAGGTACGGTCAGCTCACACTTGGCAAATATTTGACTAAAAAGATTTAGGACAAGACACAACAGATATTTAGTTTTAATTTATTTAATGCCGTTTGATCTTGCAAAACTCTTGTAAGAGTAAACAACGTCAAACAAATTTGTGCTAAAACAAGTGGTTACGCTTTTTTGAGTAAATATTTGCCATGTGTGACCATTCCTTAAGATATTAATAACTATTAATATTCCATTGTCAATTGATCTTAAGATCTAAAATTCACTCGCCATAATTTCGAGCCCAAACTCATATAATTATAATTAGCTATACTTAATTATAGTTAATTACCACAAATAACCTTAAGACTAACATTTATTAATGACTAAATTCACAGTCTTTAGTTAGCTAATGACAAAGGCTTAACTAATGATTCTTTATTCGCAATGCTTAGTTTGCCATGAGAATACCAAGTAATAGTTAAACAATAGTTAGTATTTTAGTTTACCAATGGTTAACTAATGACCGAGAATTCGGCCATAAGTAGCGTAACTTTTAAGTCTACATTCTGAAAACATTCTCATATTCCTTTTGTATTGTTTTAAATGCAGCCTCAATATCTAATGAGGTAAAATTACCTCGGCTAATGGACATCATGGTTTTCGCACCTATTTTGCTAAATTCCTCTGCACTCAACAAAATTTAACTGATGATGTCGATGATGATGCTGCAAACCCACCCAAACTGCCAACTAAATGAACCATATTTCTAGATCTTATTTGTATTAACTACTTACGACAGACACAGTCAGTCCTGTACACAGTGTGGTGGTATAAAGTAGACATAATAGTGTATGCGCCAAAAATGGTAAAATATATTTGCGGTATGAACGCACAAATTGAGCGCACATGTGAGCAGCAATCATAGTACTGCAATACGTTCATACGAGTACATACATACATATGTAAATACACTTGCAATAAGCTGATGTTACCCAAAAAACTTTTGCTTCTAACTGCTTGCCACTGCAACAGACCAACTGAACTAAGTAGGCAGTCGGACTAGCTGCAGCAAGTGCTGGCAATATAACCATATGCGAGAAGAAGCCACCACCATACCAGACGACTCTTAAGAGGCACATTGTTTCTTTGTATAAAGTGTGAGTGTTTCAACCTTTAACCCCACATTTAATTTACGACATTGTGGTTGCAGATCTTAATTAGACGGTAGATAAAGTTAAGAGCGTGTGCTAAAGTTTTGCTCGTAAACCAACAAACCAAAATGTAAATGTGCAGAAAAAAAACTGTCTGATTGTTTTTGGGTTTCTCAAAAACAAAAAAAAAAAAAGCAACAATCAAATCTCGGGGCTGTCATTTTCAAGTTGTTTTACTATTTTTTTTCTCTCCAAGATTTTCTTTTTTGGTTGCGATGCCAATATTTTGCAGCAGGCATTAAATTTTCTTTCAGAGATAGATTTCCTGGCATTTGATGGTGCTGCTGTTAGTGCAACTCCTTAGGAATGTTGAAGTATTAAGGCGTTGTAGGCGCGTAGAAACATGCCAATTATGTTGGTGGTTGTTCGGCAATTTGGCTGCAACATCAGCAAGTTAGGAGGCAATCATCCAGCCACCTCATCAACGTTCTCACAGCATCAGAAGCTAAGAGAGGTGGTACTTTTGAGGCGTTGGTGACTGTGGTAATTTTTGTAGTTTAATGTGTTGCGTATAAAATAAAACTTAGGTTGTTCTGCTTAAAATCAACTTACTTTAGTTAGAGTTGCATGATGCAACATTTGTAAATTTCTTTTTCTTTTTGTTGCTGTTTTTCTTCGTTATTTTTCATTATCATCATATTACCTGTTGTTCATCTTGTTGTTTTGTTCATCTTCTTGTTCTTCGGCTGTTGCATACAACTCTCGGTATAAATTCTCACTTTAGATAAAGATCATGATATAGTGGCGTTGAGTTGTGGAGCGCTGTTAAATGTTGACTGGTTGACTGGCTGGCTGGTGGTTTGCTTTATTAGTCTGTTGCTGGTTTGAATGATGTGTGTTCTAAGAGTCTAGTTAATAAGAACGTTGATGATGTTGAGTTTTTTTTTTTTTTTAATTTACATGAGAATTTATGATTTTTACTGGTATCAGCTTCCTTTGCATGTGTAAATAAATGAAGGTGGCTGTTTAAAATGCAATGTTTGCATTAAATTAGTTTGAAAAAACAACTGACTAGAAATATAAATATTAGAAATGTTAGTTTTCTAGCAAGTAGAACCTGGATTCTAAGGTGTTAGAATTATCAATTCAAGTCTTGCATACAAATCTTGGTCGCCTATTTAAGAGACAGAAGAAGATTCAGTAATCAAATCAGGAATAAGGAAAGGAAGACAATAATTTCTAATAGACTTAGAGGAAGGAAATACATACTTAAACTGCTTTAAGAAAAAATATACAGTTGTGTTTTTAATGCATTCTTTTAAGGGTTTTTTAAGAAGAACTTTGTTTTCCAACAGAGCTATATTAAAATAACATGAATGTTTTTACATATTATTGACCTATCGGTTGTTAGAAGCGCTGACAATTGTTTTGGAAGGAATTAAATTTGGTACGAAAATCACCATAGATTTTTTTTTAATCCTTCAAGAACAACCCGCTGTTCTTTCTGTTTTTTATTTGTCTGGGTAGGTCAATATGCAATATTGCAGCATTTGGATTTCTAAAAATTAAAGTGCAATTGTAGAGTGACCTCTCAGTGCTTAAAGTTCGGTCGCCTTTGATTTATGCCTTCGGAATTTATTGAAATTTCTTCCAAACTTCTCGATTTTGAGAGTAGCTTGCACGATTTTCATAGCAAGATAAACCTCGTATGTTTATGAGTCCCGGAATAGATTAGCCATTTCGCTAAAAATATACAAGGATATCTGAGGCACAACGATTTTTCAACTGCCCGAACGGAGTCACTGCAATTATCGAGACGACACTCGATCTCAGCTACCCCCAGTTCACCCAAATCTAATTGAAATTTTTTAGAAAACAATCGATATCTTTGTGCATGCATGGTCGTGTTGAACAATGTAATTGTCACACCATACTCCATGGTGTAACTATACAAGGTGAGTGCAGTAGCACAGCTGACGGACTTTGCTTAGAATTTACTTGTGTCAAAACTCATACATTTTCAAGTGTTTTTTTTTTATTATTTTACACAAACAAAATGCCTGTTGTTTCTGTTTTGTGTTGTATTTGTTGTCGATTTGCATTCACCTTGTATATTTGCACCATGGTATAAATACTTTGTTTTTTTTTTTTTGTTCTGACAAACAATGTTTTTGTTGAAAATCTTTATACTTATGTTTTGTTTGACAAATGACTGTATTGTATATAAGTATTTATATCTTTATAACTATATATAATTCTACTGTACGTGTGTTGTGACTGAACTCCTCCTAAACGGCTGGTCCGATTGGCATAAATTTTTTTTGTATGCGTTTGGGTGGCGCCCCGGGTGGTTTAGATTTCCAATTCGGTCCAATTGGACAAAGGGCCGTGGTACCTCCCATACAAACCACAAATTAAAAATATATTATTTCTGCTCCTGACAACGGCATTTGAACAAAATTTGGTATGTCGGTTTGGTGTGCATTTTTTAAGTGCTGCTGCAAATATGGGCGGGATTGTACAAAGGGGCGTGGTACATTTTAATGCATTTATAATCTAATTTTTAAAATTGTTGTTTAAAGATTCTCTTTAGTAGCCCAATATCTTTATATTTTATGTGATAAAAGTTTTTCAATACAGAAATATTAGGAAAAAATTGACTTCTAAAACTCATTCGTTTTCGATATCGATTTACATTACATGCCTGATTATTTGTCTTTCATTTCATACTTTGGTTAATTTCCTAATCGCTTGAAATATTATGCAGGAAAACGTCTGCCGTGTCAGCTGGATATTATATATCTTTGGTGGAAGTAGACAATGCCACGCACTTTTCAAAAATGGCACTTTTCAATAAAAATAAAAATTGAAGGCAAAGCAACGTATGCCGGGTCAGCTAGTATATATACATGGTGCAACTATACAAGGTGAGTGTAAATCGAGAACAAAAACAACACAAAACAGAAAAAACTGGGATTTTGTTTGTGTAAAATAATGTACTACTGTCAAAAATACTTGAAAAAGTATTTCTTGTGACATAAGTAAATTGTAAACAAAGTCAGTCAGCTGGGCTACTGCACTTACCCTGTATATTTGCACCATGTATATGTTTATATTATGTGTTTAATACGTCTTGTATATACTTATGTATTTAAGTAGAAAATTTTGAAAATATTTCGTCACTAATCATTTTCAAAACTTGATTTTTTGCCTTCAAATATTTATTACAAAATTCCTTATTATCAACAAATACTCAAAATAAATAATAAATTGTCAGTTCATTCAAGAAAGTAAAATGTTTAAAAGGCCCCTACGTAAACTCAACAAAACTTATGATCCTCATTTACATCGTCAAATTCAACATCCCATAACGTAAGATTTCCACGAATTTATAAAAATAAAGAATAATTTTTATGATTTCCCTACAGCAACATTGAAGCATTTGTAAGCATTATCAAATGTTCCATTGGCACCGGATGCTTGGAAATGCCCAGAGCATTTTGTAATGCCGGCTGGCTAAATGGTATAATAGGCACTTTTGTTATAGGCGGCATTATGGTCTATGCCATACATTTACTCGTGAGTTGGAAAAATATTAAAATACGCACATAGATAACAACATATAACCATGGGCCTTTTAAATAGATTCATGGCATGTATGAAATCTGCCAGAGACATAAAGAAGCCTCCTTAACATATCCTGAATGTATGCGTTTTGCTTTATTAGAAGGTCCTCCTTGTTTGCGTAAATTTTCTGTAATGGCTGTGTAAGTTTAACTGTTTTATATACACATATATTTTTTTTAATTTATAATACACATTTTGATTTCCAGCTGCATTGTTGACATTTTTATGTGCCTGTACCACTTTGGCGTCTGTTGTGTCTATGTCCTTTTCATAGCCGATAATATTAAACAGTTGTTGGATTTTTATTATGCTAAATATGACTTTCATATGCATGTTCTTGCCTTAACATTGCCTTTGTTATTAATTTTCCTAATAAGAGATTTAAAGACTTTAGTACCTTTTAATACATTGGCTAATGTCCTTTTGTTTTTGGGCTTTTCTTTAATTCTTATATATATTTTAGAAGATCTGCCGCCATTAAGTGAGAGGAAAATGTTTAATAAACTCGATCGTTATCCATTGTATTTCGGTACGGTGCTGTTTGCCATGGAGTCGGTGGGAGTGGTGAGTTTAAAAGTTAGTTAAAATTTTGTAGATAACATCATCTCACAATATTCGATTTTATCCTAAGTGGAGAAAGTTAAGTGACATTTATGAGAGACACGGATTTGTATTTTGTAGTTTTTTTTTTATAAATTTGTATTGTCGTTTGAGGTACATAAATCTATATATGTATATGTAGGTATGTATGTATATATAAATCTAGTCGTCTATTTACAGATAATTGCCATCGAACATGAAATGGCCAATCCCAAAGATTATTTAGGACTAACTGGCATTCTAAGCTTGGGATCTTTGGTGTCTCTTTGTCTGTATGCTGGCTTTGGCTTCATCGGCTATTGGCGTTATGATTGTCTGGTTTATGGTAGTATAACTTTAAATTTGCCTGCCGATATGTTGTAAGTAATGGATAACTTTAGTTTCAAAAAATGTTTACTTAAATCTCAAAACACAATTAAAACGATAATTAAACGTTTAATACTTATTTTAGACTCTCCCAACTAATAAAAATAATGTTTGCCATTGCCATATATTTAACATACGCCCTACAGGGTTACATCACAGTAGATGTTTTATGGCATCATTATTTCTCGCACTGGTTTGAACAAGAAGATCAAACTATAATGGAATATAATGTCAGATGTTTTATAGCATTGGTTACGGGTTAGCAGTTTGTAAATCAAGTTGAGAATTTGTTGTAATTTTGTATTTTCATACTTTAGTATTTGTTGCTGTAATATCCCCCGACATTTCCATATTTCTGCCGCTGGTTGGTTCATTTTGTTTAAGTATATTGGGTTTTGTGTTACCAGCTTTAATGGATCTTTGTGTTAAATACAATGCTGGTTATGGCCGCTATAGCTATATTTTAATACGTGATATTTTACTCATTAGTTTTGGGGTATTTGGGAGCTTTATTGGCAGCTGGGTGGCATCGCAAAATATTAAATTGAAATATGGCAAGAGAGATGAACCCAATGAAAGTCTTTTATATTTTACAAATTTGTTATGATTTAGTTATATTATATACATATATATTTCCTAAGCACTTTTATGTACGTTTGCTATTCGAAAACCTAGATTGAAATGTGACATTCTTATAGTATCACGCTTCAAGTCCTGACGATGCCAGGGGCCAAATTATCGCATTCGATATCGAGTTAAATTTATCGTAATTTTCTTATTTGAAATTATGGCATTCGATATCGAGCAAGAAATTTAGTACATTTTATCATAATTTCGATATCGTAATCATTTTTCGATACGATAGCTCATTCGATCACGAATGCGGTAATTTGGCACCAGTTTCTTTAATTTTTATCAAGGAAAGGAGTGGCATTGTGTGGGCAGTATTAAGCTCTAGTATTAAAGAATTTTATATATATTTTAATAAATAAAAACAATTAATATTATAATTAAAATCTTTAACACAAAACTGTGATTTTTCTAGTTGCCAAAATAAAACTCCACCTGAATAAAAACTATCTTAAGATTAAATTGCTGTTTTATAATATCGTAACACCAAGTGTTAGTTAAGATACTCCTATCTTTACTTTTACCTTTAAACTACATAATTAGAAGATGGCTCAATTAAGCTAACAAGATATTTGTTGTACTTGTAGTTATTGCTGCTGCTGTTACTGTTGTTATTGTTGCAGTTGTTGTAGTACACTAGTTGTAGTAAGTAGTACGTGTACGAATAAATAGTTTAAGAATAGTAGTTGTGTAATAAAATCAACTTAAATTTATGTGGCATGATTGTTTTACTACTCACAGTGTGTTATTTTGTACAATATATAAACTCTGAATTCTAACTCCACTGTTTCCTATAGAGTTGTACAGTTGTTTTGACTTTGGCTTAGTTGGTTAAATACATTGTAAGAACTTTTGTTAAGTTTAAGTGCTAAATTCAGTTTAATGATTTTGGTAGCAGAAACGTAGGAAAGAGTAGTAATCGTAGTGGAAAGAGTTGTATGTAGTTAGTTGTTGGTGTTGTTTATGTTACAACTTTGGCGTTGCAAGTTGTTATAAATTCAAATTGATGTGGATATTTTAATAAAAGTCGACTAAGAAATAGGCTGTTTTACACAAGACGATAATTTGATAATATCCCTTGAGGCAATGGCTCAGCTACCTAATACAACTATCCAAATGATTTGGAAAATATGTACTTTCCGTAGAGCTCTAGAAAGAGAAATGCGTAGATTACTAGATTTCTGTCCCAGCATGTTGGATGAGATCAACTTTATCAATATAGACAAAGATCTTGGTTTCATTCTACAAAATAGAGTATAATGGAGCGAGTCATGAACAGTTTTACTACAGAGAAAATTTGACATCGGTTTAGGGCTGGCCAAACATATCTTTCACTGATTCTACACAGCCATGTTTTGTTCTGTATGGAATGGTTTCTTGAACATGGAGGAGTTGCAATGCGATTGAATTTGTCAGAAAATACAGAGCTGTTAGAAAATTTAAGTATAAAAACGATCTATTAGCTAATCGAATTCGAATATCGAATTTGCATTATCTTATTGAACTTAGGTTTAAACCTCGTATTCTAAACTTTATGACAATGGCAAGATTATAAAAAAATGTTTGCTTGTATGAAGCATTTTAAAATTTGGAACATGGGACCTGTTGTTAGTGCCCTTTAGAAATACTTCTTATATGAGTAAAATTTGTAGAGGTAAACAAAGTATTTATAGTTTTATCAACACAAGTGTCTAATAAAACTTAATGTAGCGTACATAATTATATCAATACACAATTTACATTAAGGTTCCTTTTAAGGTGTACACTTGTAAATTTGAAACAATTTGAAAGTGAAGACTCAAGTGCAATAAAAAAAAAAAGAAAATAACAATTTCTATCATGTTTTAGTTAAAGGTATTCCGTATTGCGTTTGTAAGAAGTTCTCCTTATATACCCTACTTAAGAAAGCCATACTTTGAATTGAATTAAGTGTTGACTATTCAGAAATTTGTTTAACAAACGTATTAATATATTAACAAGAGCTTAAAAAGTTATAAAGTGAAATTGAAAAATATTTTATAATTTATTTAGAAATACTCGTATGCCACATAATGTTTGACATGGTTTCAGTAGCTTGCTAATTATTCCGAACCAGACTGGGCAGTTGTAGAAAGATACTAATTTAGGTTGCAAGGTGTGACTAACTTGGTATCTCTGTTGCCATAAGAAACACAATTCGGAAGGCAGGAAAAGAAAATTAGGTTGTGTGGAGAGGCAGTGATGGAAATCGATTGTGTTCCAAAAGCGAACTGTTTGTTTTGTTTTTAATTCGATTTCATTTTAAAAACGAATTCGATTTTATGTTTCTATCAAAATGTGAGCTAAAAAGAATGTGATGAAAAACGAAAATTCACTGTTTAAACTGTTTTTAAACCTAGAAGTTAATTTCGTATGTTTAAAGAAAATGGAAATTTAAGATCAAATTTCAAATATTTGGAAAATATTTTTACTTTATTAATTCGTCTTCAGGTCTCTTTTATTAAAAATATATAAAAACTCTTGTTCGTTTTTAATTTCTGTTATCTTTTATTAATTTTCAATATTTCGACTAACTTTGTTGATCATCTTCAGGGAAGAAATATAATTAAATTTTTAATACAGTGTTGGTCCGATGTTAATGTCTTAAGTTTCATTCACTGACGTAAGTAAACACTTTAAAATTTGCACATACATACATACATATATGTATGATATGTATGTTTAAATAATCTGAAATAAAAAAAATTATGGAAAAGCATACAAATACTTCTCAGGAAGAGTTCATGGTAACTTTTATGGAAAAACACCCACAACTGGCAAAACAAAGTTTTAAAGTTGATAAACTTGAAGTAGAAAGGCCTTGGCAAACTTTCGCTCGGGGAGTTAAATAAGCTTGGTCCATCTTTTCAAGATTTGGAGAATCCAAAAACATTCTTGGAACCTAGTTTCCTGCATATTCAATGGTTTTGAAGCACCCCTCAAACTTTTTGTAGTGATTCGAATTATTTATTATTAAACTAGACCTTGATATTTTTTTTTTCTTTTAAAAACAACTTTAATTTTTTAACAGAATTGTTATTTTCAATTGAAACAATTTGAAAAAAAAAAAAACAAAAGTGGTAATTAAAACCGTTAGATTTTGATCACATCTTACTATAAAACGTTCGTTTTTAATTTTCGATTTCATTTTAAACTCTATCGATTTCCATCACATACCTGTTAAATTCCAATAATATTCTAAGTTGGTGGTGGTTTTATAAAAGCTTTAGTTCGTAGTCACTGTTGCCAAATAATTTTTACGTAAAATCGTCAAAAAAAATCGGCAATATATTTTTAAGATCGTCAAAAAATTGAAAAAAATTAAAATATATTATTTTTTTATGAAATTTTCGATTTTTATTAGATAGTAATATATAAGTAATAGACAATTCAATTTAATTTTAATTTACAACTGATGTTGTATATTGGTATGATACGACTAATTGTTTGCAAACACTATTTTGAGCAAAGTCGTATTTTCAAAATACCAAAATTAAAGCATCAATAATTATATATATAGCCATATCGTGTACATGAAAGGTGAGGATGTTTTTTACACAAGATACTTTATGACGCAACTTCCAACTCAGTTACAATTAAAAATAGTCCATTTCTGCATCAGGTGATTGGTATAATATATATGTAGACACTTTTTGGCAAAACTTAAACTTTCATTGTATACAAATTTTGAAGGTGTTGTACAAATCATTTATATAGAAATTGACATTTGCACAACAATTGTAAATTCTTACGACTTACAACTTCTACGACACTACAATTCCAGATTTGAATTCAACAATAGTATGAATAGGTATTAAATAATTAAAACTATATTAATTTTTTATACAAAAAATTTTATACAAAAAGTAGGTTTGAAGTGTGCTTTTAGACAAAATTTTCATACAAAAATTTATTCAAGTACACTTGAAGTCTACTTTAATTTTTTATAAATACGGCTGTTAAACTTTGATTTAATAAATTATATTTATTCATACATATCCAAATTTAATTGTTGTAATATAACTGTTTTTATTAAGCTATTAAAGCAATTTGATTTACTTAATTTTAAACAGTACAAATTTCCTTCGATTCATAAAAATTATAAAATGATTTCATGAACGCATGTTTTGAATAAAAATTTATCATTTCGGGAATAAAAAGTTTGCACCGTTAGTTTTATTTAATAGCGGTCAACCATTAATATTATTTTCTTACATGTTTATATACAGAAAAAGATAATAGTTTTATTCATTAACAAAGTTTATGAAATCTTCACCTTGAGGGCAAAAATTTTCAAATCGCACTCAAATCGGCTCAGAAAGGAAATTATGGAAAAAGCGATTCGAAATAATGAAACATATATGTAGGTATATCTATGAAACAGTATTCCTATTAGAAGATGTCACAAATTAAATATATTTAAAAACCTTACCAAGAAGATGCTTTATAATTCGGCTTAATTCACATTTCTATTTTTTTGAAATTTCCTTCCCTTTTTTCACAATTCCCAAATCTTTTTTCTTATTTTCAAATAATCGCAATCAGTTTTCGTAAGTGTTGGTTTAGTTAACTTGTAAATGGATTAAACCGTACGTTATCTTGATCGATACGTTTGTTTGTTTAACTTTCCATGGACATACACAAATATTGTGTTCGCCAATTGTGGCTACATATAAAATGCACTCAACAGCAATGGATATCTTATCGGCAGTTCGTGTAACTAGTTGCACCATGACAAATATGTTTGAGTAACTTTACCTCTAGTTAATTCAAAATTTAAAAACTTTACTTTAAACTCGCTCAGTGGACAACAAGGAGACAAGTTGTCAATTGCTGCTATTAAAACTATAGGGTAGTTAAACAACACAATCTATTTATCTACATCTACTCCTTTTTTTATACAAAAAGTTAAATATTTGAAGGTGTCTGTTTGCTTTTTCGGAATTTTCTTGAGTATGTACTTGTCTGATTGTTTGTGTGTAGACGGATATTTGGCTAATAATCAAGTGCGCTTGTTAAATTCGTATTTGTTAGAATGAAATTTCGTTTGTTGGTCTGTTTGTTTTTCTAAAGACATTATTTGTTGTCTTTGTTACAGTGTATATGCTTTATAGAGGTAAATACCTATAAATAAATATTTTTTTGATTATCTGAAAAATTGTTGGATTACTTTTATCACTTTCAAATAATTTTCTTTAAAAATAAATATTTGCTAAATTTGTTATCTTTTTAAAAAAAAAGGTTTAATATTTATGTGGGTAGTATGCATTTGTTATTAGAAAATAACATGTATGATGTATATTTATGTATAGATATATAAAATTGTTTATATTTACAGAAAAGGATTTTATAATTTTTTGATAAATAATTTATCAAGATAAAGTAATATAGTGCATACAAATTTTTTCTTTTAATTTTTGATACAAAAATATGTAGTACGGTACTGTCATGAATTCAACATTCAGGAAACTTATGTTTTATGATGATTTACATAGTAGCTATTTATACCCTACACCACCATAGTGGGGAGAATCAATTTCTGAGTCGATTTAACGATGGCCGTCCGTCCGACCGTTCGACTGGCTGGCTGTCCATGTAAAGCTTGTGCGCAGAGTACGTGTTAGTACGTGATATTGGGGTTTACCGATCATAAATATTTCAATTATGCAAGTATGCAAACAAATTTCACAAAAAATGAGTAATAAATGAAGCTAAATGACATCTAAAAATTTCGTGAAGATCGGTCCATAATTAGTCGTAGCTCCCATATAAAGCCTACTTCCGAAAATAACTTTAAGCAGCATAACTCTCTTAAAAATGTTGGTATCCAAATAATATTGAACACAAATATGTTTCGTAAATAGACATATAATATGGTAGAATTTTATGATGATCGGTCCATAATTAGTCGTAGCTCCCATACAAGGCCCACTTCCGAAAATCTCTTAAAGTAGCATAACTCTTTTAAAAATGTTGGTATCCAAATAATATTGAACACCGATATGTTTCGTACATATACATATAATACGGTAGAATTTTATGATGATCGGTCCATAACTAGTCGTAGCTCCCATATAAAGCCTACTTCCGAAAATAACTTTAAGCAGCATAACTCTCTTAAAAATGTTGGTATCCAAATAATATTGAACACCTATATGTTTCGTACATATATATATAATACGGTAGAATTATATGACGATCGGTCCATAATTAGTTGTAGCTCCCATATAAGGCCCACTTCCGAAAATCACTTAAAAGAGCATAAGTGTCTTACAATGTTGGTATCCAAATAATATTGAACGAAAATATGTGTAATATGTATACAAATAATATGGTATTATTTTATTATAATCGGTCCATGATTAATCGTAGCTCCCATATAAGGCACACTTTCGAAAATCACTTAAAAGAGCATAACTATTTTAAAAATGTTAGAATCCAAATAATATTGAACACAAATATGTTTTGTGTATATACATATAATATGGTAGAATTTTATGATGATCGATCCATAACTAGTCGTAGCTTCCATATAAGGCCCACTTCCCGAAAACACTTTAAGGACCATAAATCTCTTAAAAATGTTGTTATCCAAATAAAATTTAACAAAATTGAGTTTCTTATGTTCAAATAGGATGACACCTAATTTTATAATAGACAGTTCATAAATAGTCAAAACTCCCATATAAGAACCTCTTCGTAATTCACTTTAACCTCCATAAATCTTTTAAACGTATTTATATCGAGATAAGGTTTAACACACATAATATTTATTCCCGGAAGTCATGGCACTAAATTTAGATAATATCTCCCATATAGCGCCCATATATGAAAAACTGTTTTATTGATATACTGGGTGTAGGGTATTATATGGTCGGGCTTGACCGACTATACTTTCTTATTTGATTTTTATTTGATTGAGTTTGGTTAACGGCAACGACATCTGATGTTTCATCAACAACAACTGCACAGGCCTGAGCAACGTAAAATTAAAGTACAGTGAGTAGCAAAAGAAATTTAAGATTTGTGCACCATTATTTACAATAATTTTTTTAAGTATTTTATATTGAATCTATAAATTTTGTTACTATATAAAATGTTTATATGCATATATTTAATTATAGTTATTTTGTTTATTAACTTCGTGCTTGTTAATTGTTTTCATTCATTGTTAATGGTGAAATTATAGACACATAAGTTTTCAAAAAAACTGGTGAATTTAATTAAATTTAAAGTATTACATACATTTTTATGCAATAGCTAACAAGACAACATTTTAATCTATAAAGCAAAAACTTTTATTTATTTCTATTGCAAAAAGAGGGAAAAAACAAAATACCAAATAGCTGCAGAATTTAATTGTAATGTTCCATGGCCTCTAAAATAGGTATTCTGATAATTACCTTCTTAAATGCATTTAAGCAAATTCGTTTAATTACCTTTATACCCAAAAATTTTGGATTTTTTAGGTGAAGTATTTAAACGGGGTATACTGTATCACGGGATTTTCGGGATTGGCATCCCTAATTGTAACTTTAAGAGCTGCCCTTTCAATATATAAAAAATGTCTGCAGAAAAATTTTTCTCCTGACGTTATCCAAAAGCCGCAATGAATTTTTACCTTAGAAGTCATAAATATTAAGCAATTGTCAAAGGAAAGTTAAAGCGGAGTTTAACTGTGGTACTTGACCAAAAATATTTGTTTCTTATTTTTGCTCTTTAATAAATGATTACAAAGCCCTATACAAAATGAAAACTTCTTTTTGGCTCCTAAGATTTCTTAATCAGTTTGTATGCATCTGGTATTGGGCTTCAATGCTTATAATTCACCTTTTTTGTATCAGCTCTATTTATAGTTTTTTTTTAAACACGTAGTTACGCAATTTATAGTAACATAACTAACAAACGGTTCATTATACTCGTCTTCAGTAAAAATAAAAAATAAAAATTCGGCTATAATATTATATTTATGATAGTATCAATTAAAAAAAATTGAGATTTAATTGAAAATATCAGAAAAATCAAAAAAAGTAATTGAATCAATTAAAAACTTAATTGAAAATTATTTTAAAATCAATTAAAGGTTTAAATGAAAAAAAAACATGATTTTTTTTCTGTGTACACAGAGTTTTGTGGTACTTTTGATTGATTGTTTTAAAATTTTTGTAAAACAACAAGCAAAAACCACAAAATTAAAAATAAAATCAAAACTATTGCGTCCATATTAACAAGAAATATTTCATTTTATTTAGGACATATCTGCCTATATGGCTGTTATTATCTTTATTTTTATGAATTTTTAACTAAAAAAATTGTTTAAATAATATTTTTTCGTCGTATATGCGGCCATATCTCCAAAACTACTGAGTGCAGTAAATATTATGTTAGGGCAGCATGAAGGTAATAGATATCATAGTAAAATTTTGAGTTTTTCTTTTCACTAAATAGGTTAAACAGTTATTTAGTTATATTACTCAAAATCGTACAACTACGTAATTTAAAAAAAAATTATATCTCGAAAACTAGAGCTGATCCAAAAAAAATTTTAAGCCCTATATAAGATGTATACAAATTGACTAAAAAATTTAAGGCACCATTTTTGGTGTTGGGCTGTGTTATCAAGTTGTAGTTCATAACTATTCAATCGTTTTTTTTTTTTTTTTTGTTACATCAATAATAAAAATGCTTTATTATTATTTATTATGCGACCGGATTTTATGTGAACATTATTTACGGTTTATTATGGGATCTTATTTTTTTTTGTAAATAAATATGTATACAACCGAATGATTAATTTTTAGTTAATATATTCTCTGCTATTGACAAAGTCATAGAGTCCGACAGAAACGGTGTTTTTTCAGGCTGAAACTGAACCGAAACTTATATTCGGCCATCGTCGATAATCGGGTTAATACAATATTCCGCAATATACGATTAATTTCAAGCAATAAATTATTTATTTTATTTTAAGAACATGCTTAGATAATTTTAAGGTGCCCTAAAGTACCGACACTACTTCATAAATCTAGTTTTCTTCAGCTTGAATTGACAAATTTTTTTAAAGGAAAAGTTTTTATCGTATTCTTAAAAATTTTACACTAAAATATAAATTCTTTTATTCAATTAATTATATCAGAAACATATGTTTATCATTTTAAAAATGACATCATCTATGTTTTTCCTTTATAAAAGTTTCGGTATTCCATGAAAATATGGCCGAAAACCGAATATTGGTATTCTGCCAATTTTTGACCTAATTCGAAAATTAAACCGAATACTCTGTCGGGCACTCTCCTCTTTTAATTTATATTATTAAATTTCAAATAATGTTCTCATTCAAACCAATCTGCATACATACGCATATTCATTTTGATGTGTCTTACATAAATTGACCTTTATAATATTTAGAACAAAACAAAAAACTCGTATACATTTCCCTTCAACTCTACTCTATTAAATTAGATTTATAACACATACATATTATGTATAACTCATTTGCTTAGTTTTTTTTTTCTTTCACATGTTGTTCGTTGTTAAATTTTACATTCATACTCTTGTATATTATTTCAATTGCATTCTTTTTAGTGCATTTATAATGTGTTTGTCGTATGCGGTGGCGGAAATGGTGTTGAAATGTATATTTCCTTTGCTAGATTTGTTAGTTTTTGTTCTTTCAAAGTATTTATGTACATGCTAAACGTGTCAAAGGGTCATATACGCATTTATTTAAATATGTTTATACAATTTAACAATATTATAATACTTAGTAACAGGATAAATTAAGAATTTACAGTGTGGGTAAAAATTGTTAGAAACTATAAAGTCTAAATAAACTTATTCATAACTACATTTCTAAAAAGCAATTAATATTTTCTTTTGGAAGATAAAACGTGACTTTTTCTGTCCTCCAAGCCGAACAAATGTACCTATATATCCTTTATTCTTTCATAGAAATAACAAACGGAGTAGACTATAATAAACTGCATTTAACCTGATTGTAAGAATTGCTTTTTCACCATTCAAAACCTCCATGGCTATCATTTGTAATAGAACTACATTTATTTAAGCCAACACACCTCCACTTTAATTAGCCTTTAAGCAAAACTAGAACAGGCAAATTCTATAAAACATTCCATAACATTCTTTGTCGGTGTTAAATACACTAAATTTATTAATCATCTAAGGCTGTTCGAATGAATTTAATAATTTGTTAAAAGGTATTTTAGACTTTTGTCAGACAAACGCTAAAGGCACAAATTTGTTTACTAGCCACAGTTTATGTATTTAAAACACAAATATTAAGGGGGTACAGGCATCATGACAATTCAAATTGTCTTAAATATTAATTACTAAACATAACTGAATACCACCCTAATGTCCCTAGCTGATCAGACTTTATTAAGGTGATCTTTTATTTTCTCTTATGCTGTTACCTTTTCCATTAATTTTTGCATTTCTGGTTTAAGCTTAAATTTCTTTTGGCAAAATACATAAATTTTTTTTTATATATTTTAAACGCCCACACTATCTTCAGTTTATTATTAAATTGTAGAATTTTGTTTTAAATTTGCTTGTGTTTTAAATAAAGGATTTGTTCATAATGTTTCTTCAGCCTGATTGCTTATAGTCGCTCAAGTAATTTCTTAGAATGCTGGTGGCAATATTTAAGGATGATGTTTGAATATCAAAAAGAACAGTAATAAAAACCACTGCCCCAAGATTTGCATAACTTATTCAAATTATTTATTAATTAATATGATTATGAATGTGTTTTTTAAAATACCCTAATAATAATAGTTAGGGGAATAAAAAGTTAATGTACTTTTTAATTTTCTAAGACTAGTCAATATAAATGGACTCTGACTTTATTATTAAGATTACTTCTCACTACACAGAGAAAAAATAAAAATGAGTTTCAATTAAAATATTTGTGGAATCATTAAAAATTTAATTGAAATCGGACCTGTAAACAAAATGATAGTATCAATTAAAAAAAAAATGTGAGATTTAATTGAAAATATCAGAAAAAGTAATTGAATCAATTAAAATTTTAATTGAAAATTATTTTAAAATCAATTAAAGGTTTAATTGAAAAAAAAACATGATTTTTTTTTCTGTGTATTAACACTACATCTTATAATAGAAGTAAGATGCAGTCTTATACTACTAAGTCTTATACTAAGACAGAGTCTTATACTAAAACAAACTTGCGTTTGCCTAATGGTCGATTTTATTATTCTCCAGTCGTCTATGTCCTTTCCCGCTTTTTTAAACTGCTCATACAAGGTACAGGCTACGTACAGACTACGTCATCGCGTTCTGAATTTTGGATCTTTTTTTTCAACCTGCATCACTTTATCTTCAGAGATTATTTTGCTCTCGAATTTATTGAAAGTTTCAAGAACCATTTTTTCCTTTCAGCTGATCTTCAGTATTTATATCTCCATATATCTTTATATGGCTGTGGAGAATAGTTTCTACCTCATTGTTTTCTGCTACCGCTTTTTTCTGCTAATTTGTTGTATGTACTTCTTGGTTCAAACTCATGGCAGCTATTATCAAAATGTTGTGTAGTCATGTTAAAGATCCCATTTTTAATAAAAGTTTGAAATATTCGACCTTTTCTTTGTAGAATCTCAAATTGATAAATACTCAAGCTCGAGGTCATAAGTTTTAAATGTTTTTTATAATCTATTTAAATATTTCCAATATTTCGATATTCTTTGAATATCTTCATCAGGGGTAGTTAAATTTTATAAAAATCACTAACAAATTCTTATCTATTTTTATCTATGCGCAACAGAGATGGGTTGACTTAAGGTCCTCAGTCGGGAAGTTGCATGTGAGCCTGCACCGCCAACTAAATGGTTACGATTGTGAAACGCTTTTTAAAACTTGCTAGTTTTTAGTGGGACGGAGTTAAATATGGCTTTAATCCAGAAGCGATTTCTGTGCAATTTTACTCCCACATACTAAGACTCCATAATACCACATTTGTCAGTCCGGATGTATTGTCATGTTGTTTTCCATGTTTCAGAAATGATATTACTAAGACCGTACTGGATTTGGTCTTAATGCCTTTCGACGATGTAATTTTTTGCATATTTTTCGTAAAAGTATGACTGGGAAAAGAGCAAGTAGTCGTCACTTTCCAAACTAGTCCATTCTAAAAGGTACCCCTGTGACTGGATACATAAATAAGAGCGACATCCTCTCGCTGTGTTATAGAGTTTCATCAAGCACATGTACATGCCTGTCACAACTAGTGTTCGCGAGGACTGTGCCTTAGTAGATGGCTCTGTCTTAATATAAAACTCTGTTTTAATATAAAACTCTGTCTTAGTATAAGAATCTTCCTCAGTATACGAATCTGTCTTTGTATAAAACTATGTCTTAGTATAAGACTCTGTTTGAATATAAGACTCTAGTTAGTATAAAACTCTGTTTTAGTGTAAGACTCTGTTTTAGTATAAGACTCTGTTTTAATATAAGACTCTGTCTTAGTATAAGACTATGTCTTAGTGTAAGACTCTGTCTTAGTATAAGACTCTATTTTAATATAAGACTCTGTCTTAGTATAAGACTATGTCTTAGTGTAAGACTCTGTCTTAGTATAAGACTCTGTTTTAATATAAGACTCTGTCTTAGTATAAGACTCTGTCTTAGTATAAGACTCTGTTTTAATATAAGACTCTGTCGTAGTATAAGACTATGTCTTAGTATAAGACTCTGTTTTAATATAAGACTCTGTCTTAGTATAAGACTCTGTCTTAGTATAAGACTATGTCTTAGTGTAAGACTCTGTCTTAGTATAAAACTCTGTTTTAATATAAGACTCTGTCTTAGTATAAGACTCTGTCTTAGTATAAGACTCTGTTTTAATATAAGACTCTGTCTTAGTATAAGACTATGTCTTAGTATAAGACTCTGTTTTAATATAAGACTCTGTCTTAGTATAAGACTCTGTTTTAATATAAGACTCTGTCGTAGTATAAGACTATGTCTTAGTATAAGACTCTGTTTTAATATAAGACTCTGTCTTAGTATAAGACTCTGTCTTAGTATAAGACTCTGTTTTAATATAAGACTCTGTCGTAGTATAAGACTATGTCTTAGTATAAGACTCTGTTTTAATATAAGACTCTGTCTTAGTATAAGACTCTGTCTTAGTATAAGACTCTGTTT
The DNA here is from genome assembly GCA_950370525.1 of Bellardia bayeri. NCBI lineage: Eukaryota > Metazoa > Arthropoda > Insecta > Diptera > Calliphoridae > Bellardia > Bellardia bayeri. The sequence goes on from OX493267.1 coordinate 77,957,794, forward strand.
TAATATAAGACTCTGTCGTAGTATAAGACTATGTCTTAGTATAAAACTCTGTTTTAATATAAGACTCTGTCTTAGTATAAGACTCTGTCTTAGTATAAGACTATGTCTTAGTGTAAGACTCTGTCTTAGTATAAAACTCTGTTTTAATATAAGACTCTGTCTTAGTATAAGACTCTGTCTTAGTATAAGACTCTGTTTTAATATAAGACTCTGTCTTAGTATAAGACTATGTCTTAGTATAAGACTCTGTTTGAATATAAGACTCTGTCTTAGTATAAGACTATGTCTTAGTGTAAGACTATGTCTTAGTGTAAGACTCTGTCTTAGTATAAGACTCTGTTTTAATATAAGACTCTGTCTTAGTATAAGACTATGTATTGGTATAAGACTCTGTTTTATATTATTTGTGTGCTTGTAATAGCTGAATGATTATTGCCTTTCCTCTACAAATCACAGTGTAAATATGTCGCATAATTATCTAACTTAATTACAATGCAAGGCAATTATTTTGACTACGTAAATGCATTTTGATGAGTGTTGAATTTGTTAAATGTTGTTGCTAAAATGTACCGAAACGACCGCAGTAATATCAATTTAGAAACCATTCAAAAAACCCATGTATACACAACACTTAAACTAAAATACACATACATAAATATGTATACATACATGCGTGTATATATAAAACAGTATATGAGTTTGAGTGTAAGTATGAAAGTTAACTTTGTTGCAAATTGTTGGAAAAAATATCTAAAATAACAGTTACACTTTGTGCATTCAATGATTGTAGTTTGAAAATTGTGTTTTTAATTTTGTTTGTGCAGCCGAAGAGAGACAAAAAAAAACGTTTATTGCATTGTATATAGACAAGTTGAAATTGGGCGAACGTGCGATGACTTTGTTTTTTCTGACAATAGAGAAAAAACGAAAGAAAAATCGAATAAAACTGTACACACAGCTAATCAGTGATTACAGGCATAATGGAGGCTTAAAAACAATGTGAATTTGTTATTGGTGGGCAGGCAGGAGGGGCTTAGATGTGGCACGTGGGTGGGTTCTTAACAAGTTTCAGTAGTAAATTTTAAAACATTTAAAAGAGTTTTTCAATAAATATAATTTATTTTCAATAGCTGCTCTAAACTCTAAAATTAATTTAATTTTCATCACAAAAATATTCGGGAGAAAATATTTAGTCGTAAACTATTGGAGACCTAAAATTTTAATTTTAAGTTTAAGTAAATATTCAGCTGCTTTTATGTAATTGCTGTCAAGCTTTGCTATTTGCTACCAACTGTTGTACATCTCAGCTCTGTAAAGCTGCCATTCAATTCGTGAAGCTATTGACATGTGCCGCACATACCACACATACATATTGAGTCTATAATAAATGCTGACAAGTGTTTCTATTGCTATAATTTTTCCTGCATTTACCAATATTTCTTTGTTATAGTTGCTGGTGTTTTTATTCATTTATTTATTTATTGTTCCATAATTTTTTTGTGGCAAAAAAAAATAAACAAGTGCGTAATGTTGCGTGTTTCGTAAATTGTTAGTGTTGTTTTTTTTTCAGTACGATATTTTTTTCACTGTTTATAGGTCTATGTAGAAGCGCCAATAGAAAAAGTTTGATAGAAAATTTAAGAAAAAATAATGACATTTAGTTTGATTTGTAGTTGTGTAGTTGGTTTTATAAAACTATGCGCATATGTTAGCATTTACTTAATACTCATTCTAACAAATTTAGTGTAGACATTGTAGCACACAAACTCTTAACAAATTATATGGCGTTTTATATATGTATATATATATTGTGCAACAAATATTATTGACCCAATTGTCCATTGTTTTCTAATACATGGCAGTATCAAACTTTTTAGAATGCAACTATAGGTATGTATACAACATGGTTCATATGTAACGTGACCATACATCCCACTTTTGGCGGGATTATACCGTTTTTTTATTTTTTTGAAAGCTGATCCCGCCTAGATTTTATACCCCGCTTTTCAAAGCAAAATCCCGCTTTTTACTGTTTAAGTTTTTAGTAAATTTTAAAGGAAATATACATATTAAAAACTATGAATTTAATTTAATTTGCTTAATGGTGTAACTACACAAGGTGAGTGCAGTAGCACATCTAACCGACTTTGTTTACAATTTAATTATGTCAAAAGTAATACTTTGTCAAGTATTTTTGACAGTAGTACATTATTTTACACAAACAAAATGCCTGTTGTTTTTGTATTGTGTTGTATTTGTTGCCGATTTGCACTCACCTTGTATAGTTACACCACGATTTGCTTTATTTCCCTGTCAACGACAATTATTCTCAAAAAATTAGACGAAATGCACAAAAATGTTTTGTTACAAATGGCACTTTTTAAAGCTGCACATTTCTTTCGGGGCAGACATTAAGATTTTCAAAACAGCTTTTCGTTTTGTAAGCCCAGTTTTGGAGTTTGAGAACATATGGCTTAAACTATATTTTTTGACCGGAAAAAGATATTGGTACCAAACTGTGTCTGTGTATAATTGAAAATTTTGCTTCTTAAACCAAACCAATATTTTGAAATTTTAATTTGCAAATACGTTTAATTTTAAAATTATGAGAGCACACGGTTGCTTGGTTTTTACAGATCTAGCTGGAGACTTTCAGAAAATAATATAATATCTTTAAAATTTAATGAAAAACAAAAAAAATAAAGGCAAATGATTGTAAATTTACATTTCAAAAAGTACTATTTTCAAGCCTAAAAGCATGGTACATGTTCAAAACATAAAGTCTAATTCTTGGCTACGTCTACATATTTAAAATTTTGTAGCGATGGGACCAAACCTTCTGGTTTGAAATATAGAATTTGGAAAATAGTTTATAATGATTCTAGAACTTTTTCTAAAATGTTATTTTTTTTTAGAACAATACACAAAAATTGAGAGATGCCTATTTTTGCGTATTCTGAAATTTTGCATAGACGACAATAGATATTTTCAATACAATGAAAAGATATATATACAACAAAAAGGACTTCTAATGGGATCTCCTGATTCTCCAATTGTTGCGGATATTATAATGGAGAAGTTATTAGATACATGTATGGAAAAAATAAGTATAAAACCAAGAGTAATGACCACATATATAAATGATTTATTTTGTATTATTTAATTTAATGATTTTAATTCATATATTAAATTTACAATAAAAAAAGAATATAATTCGAAACTTTCATATTTAGATACATTATTGATAAGAAGAGGAAAGGATATAGTAATAGATTGGTATCAGAAACCAACAGCTTCATGAAGACTAAATAATTATAATTCTAAACATAGTTAACATATTATTATTAATACAGCTAAAATTTAAATTGAAAGAATTTTAACTATAAGTGACAAGGAATTTCATAAGAAAAACAATGAAAAGATAAGGAATATATTAGAAGACAATAATTTCCCAGTTCAGCTAATTTATAAATTAATAAGACAATATAAGAACAAAAATAGAAACAATACAAGAAACACAATAGAATCGAAAATTTACAAATCAGTAACTTATATTTCGGATATATCAGAACGATTGAGGAGATCAAAAATTTTCGATACTGATAAATATAGAATGGCTAACAAGACTTATAACACATTAGATAAATTATTTAGTAAAACAAAAGATAAAACAGGGAAATGCAACATGTCAAATGTTGCATATAAAATACCTTGTGACGGAAATGATAAAGAAAATTGTAATAAAGTATATATAGGTACCACGAAAAATAAACTAAAAACCAGAATTGCTGGACATAAATCAGACCAAAGATATAGAGACAATATTACTTTACAAAAAACTGCGTTATCTTCTCATTGTAGTAAATTAAATCACTATCCAAACTTTGAAAATGTAGCGGTATTAAACACTGAAAATAACTACAAACGTCGTTATATGTTTGTTAGAGATGTTACAGATAATTAATGTACGTAAAAGGATCAACTACAAAGCAGATACTGAAAATGTAGCACAGATTTACAGACATTTAATACATAAAAAATAACACAACTTACAAATATTGTATGTTATTTTCTACTTGTTATAAATTGTTTTAATATTTTGTCATGTTAAAGTTTTCATATCCTTGTTTTCCTATGACAAATAATTTTTGAACTTTATAAAATTATAAAAAATTTTTTCCTGCAAGAAGCTACTCAAAGAGTGCGAAATATGGAAATAAAATTAAAATTTTTTATAAAAAAGACCTAAAGCTTAATAAAAAAAGTCAAATAAACAATAGTAACAACCGCCTTTTCATTTTATAATTTCAAAATCACGCTTTTTCATAAAATTTAATTTCCTATCCTGCTTTTTCATCCTTAATTCCCGATTTTTAATAAAAAAAAAAAAAAAAAAACGTCTGGTCACGTTATTCATACATTAAAATAAAATGCCTGTGGCACCCTTTTCTGCAATTTGAAAAGTTTATAAAGATGAGTCGACAGTTTGAAAATCAAAATTAAAAGAAAATCATGCTTAAACTGCTTGAAAATCTCTCATTGTCTAATGATTGCAAAAAAAAAAGCTAAAGCTTCAAAAAACAACTGTTAATGATGATTTAAAACGATAAGGGCAAACCTTAAAAATGTTATTAATAAAAACAGATTTACTATTTCTAAAATATATTAATTTCGCCTCACTGTGTAATGCAAAACAGGTATAATCATACGATCATTAAATTTGTTAAAAGCTGGAGATTTTTCTGTTGTAGGGTATTCAACATTTCTGCACTTGCACGCACTTTATTTTCTACAACATATTTTAGCTGTTTTTAAAATCTACAAAGTCTTCTGCTCCTTCTACTAATACAAATTACAGCTATTGATTGTTTTTATTATTTTTTGTTTTCCGTATAAAATAAAATTAAGAACAAACGCTACTTACCAGTATATTTACAACTAAAGCAAATACTCCTAGTCCAAGCGAAATACTTTCCTTTAAGCAAGACCAAACAAACCAACCATCAAAAAAAAAAAAAAACAACAACACCAGCATAGAAAACTTTTACCGGAAGCCTTTCGAAGAAAATGCAAATGTTCTGTCATGAGTGTTTGCAAACTGTCATTTCTATGTTAATTTTTGTTGTTGTTGTTGTTGCTCTTCCATGTAGCTAGCTGCATTTAACTGCTCCTAATAATAGAGTGAGAGTGAGTGAGTGAGTGTTTATTGCAACGTACATGTCTATGAATGTGTAAATGTAAGTGCATAATGCATTTATTTTATACGCATTGCCTTGCAGAAGTTTATGGGTGTATAACCATGTAAGTGCATTTTTCTATTGCAGTATAATCGGCTTGAATGTGAAAATGTACACTACATTTCATTAAATAGTATTAGTACTTTAAATAGCATTGTTCATTGTTTTGTTGTCACGATATTTGTTGCTGCTATTGTGTTTTTTTTTTTATTTTATTTTTTATTTTTGTTGCGCAAATAGCTAAAATTATCATATTGACCTCCCGCATAGTAATGACACGCAATATATACTTACATATACTTTACATATTTTTTATTCTTTAAATGGCATTAACAGAAACGCAAAGCTTTTTTGATTTCTTTGCATATTCAATATGTAGAAAAGTATCTACACATCCATATATTCATAAGAACATTCCAAAAGGTGAAGTGGGTGAATTGAATTCAACCTCTTAAAATATGTGAATAATTTTCTAAAACAATGATTTAATGTAAATTATTTTGTATAATTTTTGTTAAGTGCATGTTTAATGAATGTTGCTTACAATAAAACATTGTTCACATGAAATCCGCAACATGAAACTTTTCAGCAGGCATTTGTTTATATAAATATCAGAAATCATAACTGAAGAGGTGACAATTTACAATTTTCGTACATTTATATTTTAGGGCGGCCTTCCTCGTTTCACTGCAATATACTACTTAGAGCCTGGTAACTGTTTCAGGCCTATTTTTAAGTACATACATACGAGGTCTGATCAAAAATAACCATTATTTTAAATTTTTTCAAAAAGTATTTATTTATTCATCAATAACTATCTTGTCTCCTTCAAAGTAATCCCCCTCAGATATAATACACTTATGCCAGCGTTTTTTCCAATCCTCGAAACACTTTTGAAACACGCTTGTTGGTATCGCTAACAGCTCCTGTTTCAATTTTTCTTTTATCTCCTCCATTGTAGCAAAACGCTTTCCTTTCATCGGTGTCTTCAGTTTTAGGAAGAGGAAAAAGTCAGTGGCGGCCAAGTCCGGCGAATACGGTGGTTGAGACATGATAACGATTTTGTTTTTGGCCAAAAACTCACGCACAAGCATCGATGTGTGAATGGTGCAAAATCCATGATTGCTTTTTCCACAATTCTGTGCGCATAACTTCAAGGTAGTATTCCTTATTGACCGTACGACCTTATGGCAAGAATTCATGATACACCACGCCATTGCAGTCGAAGAAAACAGTGAGCAAAACCTTCACATTTGACCGAACTTGACGTGCTTTTTTTGGTCTTGGCTCTTCTGGACGTTTCCATTGGGATGATTGGGCTTTGGTTTCAATGTCATATCCATACACCCATGCTTCGTCACCAGTTATTACCTTTTTGATGAAATCTGGATCGTCGTTGACGATGTTCAACAGCTCCTGAGCGATGTCCATGCGACGTTGTTTTTTCTCAAAATTTAGCAATCTTGAAACAATCTGACACCGTAAACATTGCTTGGCATGAGCCGAACGATATGCCAACATCATCAACAACCTCTCTGATAGTGATCCCTCGATTATCCAAAATCATTTTCTTCACTGCTTCAATGTTTTCATTGGTTGTTGACGTGCTCGGGCGACCAGGACAAGCATCGTTATATTTGTTTTTTGAAGTTTGACGCCTCTCTTTTTAAGGGAAAGAAAATATTTTTTAACGAACAACTCTCGGCTTGAATTAGTTTAATTTTATATTTTGTCTGGACAAAAATTAACTGAGGTACCAATAGGTTACATTCTTTCATACAAATATATTGCCTTATGTATTTCCATGGCCATCAGCAAAAGCAACTTTCTTTTTTCATTCATTTTGAATTTATTTCTGTGATTTTGAATACACAATATTTTAAAATAATTTAATATTTGTATTTTGGCACTTAAAATCCAAAGCAAAATAAATCAATGGCCGCACTTGTAAAACTAATAGATTTCGTTTACAAATGGAAGCTTTGATTTTCCAGACAAATCGTTCGAAATGGGTGAATCGTGTAAAAAAAATCTAAGTAAAAAAATGTTTGTATGGACAAAATTTTTGTTCGGAGCAAATGGGTGAATTCGCCTTAATTATAAAGAGGCAGTTGTTGATTTTTGTTTAGATTTTATCGTAAAGAATGCGTGAACGTAGTATTTTCTTTGTAAATTCCTACTGTCATTTAAAAACATTTTAGCTATCTGCTTGTGTCCGATCTGTGCTTAAGGTTTGCTTCTAATGTTTTATAATATCATTTACAGTACTTTTGGCAAATTTGCAATGCCATAACTTTGGAACGCATTATCCAAGTCGTCCGACAAGGCACAAAGAAGTGTATAATAGGAAATTATTATTTAGTCTTGTTCATGACTGAAAAAAGAATGTTTAACCGTTCTCACCATGGTGTAACTATACAAGGTGCATGCAGTAGCACAGCTGACTGAATTTGCTTACAATTTACTTATATCAAAATTATCTAATACTTTTTCAAGTATTTTCGACAGTAGTACATTATTTTACACAAACAAAATGCCTGTTGTTTCTGTATTGTGTTGTATTTGTTGCCGATTTGCACTCACCTTGTATAATTTCACCATGGTGGTCTCTCTTAAAAGAGAATTATTTGATAAAAATGTAATTTTTTGAAATTTGTAAACAAATAAACTTGGCACTCAATGAAAAAAGGAAAATAATATTTTGGAAAATTAAATGTATGTAATTTATACCCATACAAAAGATTTTATAATAAAAGAAAAATTGTTTAAAATTAAGTTTTATTCCGCATTGTTAGTCCGAAGTAATTATTTGAATCGTTTTGCCTGCAAGCTCACATTATTTAGTTTATTTTTTATTTTATTAATGATTATAAAATACAATACATTTAATTATATAAAAAAATATAGTACGAGTATGAGCAACTTGGTCTTCAACACAGTTAAATAATATTTGTTTAACAATGATAGATTAGATTATAATAGATTTTTAAATAGAATTTACAAGTTTGCATTTAATATTTTGATGAGATGGTAAACAAAGCAGTAGACTGGGTCAATTTGATCCAAAACTTGAGAGTCACATTATTTAGTTAACTAAGGGAAATACAAACATTTTTCGGTTGTGGACTATTGACGAGAATGGATAAATTATTGACTTAATATACTAACTTTCCAAGGGGACTTTTGTTTGAATGGAAAAATAAGAACGTTAATGCCTTTATAATAAAAAAACCAACTGATAAAAATTGACAAAAATATTAAAACTGTTTGTTATTTGCACCATATTGATAAATCCTTTTTATATTCTTGTCTTTTGCACAATTATTTTGGAATTTTTTGTAGTATCAATCTCACATCTGGAATTTTGAAACTATCTATACAAAAATGGTAGCACAAATTTAGGTCAGAAAATAATAAATCGCTTAAACGTTAAAAAGTTAATATGGTTAGAAAGAGAGAAAACGCTTCTACCTTATTCTCTTTGCATCATGATGTTGTTATTCTATTTACTTAAAAAGTAATAGTTGAGTTAAAATTACAAATTGAGATTCAAAAAGATTATAAAGTTTAGGTAAATAGTATTTTTTATGAAATACAAAATTGTCTATGAGAGATAGTAAATTGTTGGCTTTTAGGACATTTATAGTTTAGTCCAGAGCTTCCCAATATTTTTGGTCCATGAACTAATGCTTATTTTCAAATTCTTTTATGCTTCCCAAAAAGAATAATAACAGCACTATTCTTACAAATTGAGGCAATTTGTATAATTTGTACTGGCTTTAATTTCGAGATGGGTGGAACAAGTTGTTTTTAGTAGTATCATTTGCACGCAATTATTATATTTTATTTATTTTTTTATTTATTTATTGAATTTTTTGCGTGTCCAATAAAACTTCTTAGTATTGGTCATTTTGGGGATTGCATTTCCTTAGAGAATCTGATATGGTTCCCTAAAACGGGCTTATGTTTATTCGCATACCTGAAACTATACAATTTACGAATCAAAGATTTCTGCATCGATCTCAATGTGAAAAACTGTGTTACTTCTACCAGTTTAGTCAATAAATCCATTGAACGAAGTGAAGGCTATCATAAGGACTATGATCTAAACATAAAGGTTATTGCTGCCTCCTGACTTTAATTGCACCAGAACTTCTGTTATTTATAAAGTTTCAATGTAGACGTATACCAGCTCCTACGAAAGTCCTTTCTTACATGGCTCAGTGAACACTGCAACCTTTGGCAATGTCACAATTTGTTTTTATATTGAATTCAATATATTTAGTTTTTATTACTCAATAATAAAGATAATAAAATTTTTGTATTTGCAATGTAATTTACTAATATCAATATATTCCCAGCCAAGTGTAATCAAGTAATGCATTAAAAGCTAAATTCTGGTACTTCACTACTTAAACAATAGCATTTTAACTCATTATTCTAACAGGGTAAAATTATTAGAGACATGTACTTACCACAGCTGCTTATAAATATATATATCATTATTTTAATATCGCTGAAACTAGTAACAAGTATTGACTTAAATAACTAATTAGATTACACAGAAGCCATTATCAATAAAAACATAACGTAACATGTTAATGATTGCAACGTATTATTTATTATTATACGTATTATTATATAAACATATTTTAAATAATTCATTATACGACTACTTTAAACTAACTAATGCAAGCGGTATGTAGAAGTCATAAGTAATTTATTTAGCAACAGCAGGTCATAAACTGTTTTTTGCTGGGTGGTATATTAATTATGCTTTTATGATAATTTCTAGCCTCCAAATTAGTTAGATATACGCCCTGCATTTCAATGATATCTTTCCATTTAGTAAAATAATTTTTTCATATTTGACGATCATTCAAGGGATTATCCACTGAATTGGATCTGGGAACAATGGTTATGTAAGACAGTATAGAAGGATAGAAATTGTAAACATTCGAATGGAATTTTTCTACGGTCAATCGACCACCAAGAGATAAGTTAGGTAGAAAGTTTGATGTAGAAGGTAGTTTAGAAAAACAAATAGAAAGAAAGTATCCATGTGTTTACTTCAATTAATTAATCGTTTAATAAAATAAATTTTTAATTTCCACTTTTTAGGGAAACAGGTAAAAGTAGTGATCACTAAAACGTCCTTTCACTGAAATAATATTTTTCTGAATGAAAATAAGATCACAAATTAATATTACTTTTAAGAATTTGAGAACAGTTTATGGCGGCTTAACATCGATTTGTAAATGAAAAGTTGGCTGATAATAACATAACGTTTTTTTTTTATTTATACATTTTGAAAAAAATTATAGGTGTTATCAAAAATAAACTCACATGCCTAGTGACAATTTAATTTTCGAAAAACCCTTTGCCATCCCGCGTAAATTCACCAAAAATCGAGTTAATTAAAATAAATCATTTTTCAATTATAATTCCAGTGGGCAACAACCAAAAAATGGGAACTAATTGAGGGTACCACATGTAAGAGTTCGAATATAAATTATAAAATATGCAGTATCGAAGCAGATTAACAATCAGAAGCCATTATCAATGAAATTGCTTGAATAATAAACCATAATTTTTGCGATAAACCCAATTTGAACAAGAAAACAAAAAGCTCCAAAAAAAACAAAAGACTTAAAGCACATGCACCATATAAACGTACTTTAAAAAAACCAGCCGGAAGAGGAGGTGGAAGCACTCATATTTTTGGTTGTTTTTTTTCAGAAAAATAATTCAAGTTTTGCAAAAAAAAATTAAAGTGCACTTTTGCCACAACAAAACAAAAAACATCTCCCGCATACAATAAAACTACTGCAACAGAAAAAGGGAATTGCAAGGTTGAATTAAAATCAAAAGCAACGAGAAAAATAAATTGCAACATGAAAATAATAAAGAAAAAAGGATGTTTTTTTCAAGGAATGGTCAAGAATAAGTTGAAGTAATTTAAAACTCACTCTTATTTTAGCGCATACCGCAGAGACGACAATAAAATATTCATGTGTACTGTAGAGCAAATGTTGCATACACAACCACCAGCGCAAAAAAGTGGGAGGATGCAGTGGATTTTTTTGTTGTTGTTTGGTTTTTGTTTAAATTTTCTGTTTTACTTTTGGTGAGGATTTTATATTAATGCTGGTGTTTTGGTTTTGTGTTATTTATTTTTTTTTTTTTGTAGTTATTTTATGTGGCAGACTTGTTTGGCCATAAGGCAGTTTTAAGAATGAAATCAAGAAGACAGTAGAATTAGTCGGCAGCTTCAACATCAGCAGCAAATCAAGTTAAAAATCATTTTTGCCTTAGGGGGGAATAATATAACAACAACAGTACAAATATAAATATAAATACATACGCTATTGTATTTTTTTTTTTTTTTTTTTTTTTAGAGGTGATTGCAGACAGTGGGAGATGAAAATGACGATACGAAAGTAACGCCGTAAAAACTTTCATTGAGTTAATATGCTAATATGTTTTCTTTAAATATTTAAACTCATTATTTTATAACGCCGATTTTTTTGGAAGCAAGTACTTACCACAATTAATTATAAATTTCAATGTCACTGAAACTAGTTACTTGTAATGACTTTAATAATGTATTGCAAGTTAGGCAATTAAAACTAGAATCAGCATATTGTCATGGAAATTACTAAAACGCAAACAGTTATATAAAATATAATAAATAAGTCATTAAGCGACTACTTCTAAGTAATGATGTTATGTATTTATAAACTCATTACTGTGTGAATTGAATATTATATCACCTTATAGTTTATGCTCTAAATGTGATCCTTGACAAATGCACCATTCTAAAGTAATTTTATTCAAAATATCAGTGCCTTTAAATTTAATCGTACTCAGAAAATTGTGATTCTTTACATAAAAATTTTGATTATATGCTTCATATTTTAGATAAGATCATGTCGGCAATCTATTTTAAAAAATATTGCAATTTTTTAATGTATGGTACAGTTACGCTATGTCGCACATGACAGCTTTCTCTTACAATTGTGTCAATTTATTCTGGAGCAATGTAGGTTCCTGTAAAGTTCATTAATAAGAAACTTGAAAGAAATTTCTCATAAATAAAGTTTCAAAATTCTCTCTTAAGTTTTTTCAACATCATGAGCGGGTGCACAACTAAACGAAAAATGGGAGAGATCATATTCAGCTAGTTTTGAGATTTTTCAAACAGCTGATCTTCTTACACAAATCATTGTACACCTAATTCCGTTTGTACATGGTCTTTTTTTACACGGTTTGAAAATAAACAAATTTTAAATTTTTTACACGATTTTATTGCATTTACCACGATTCAAAATCTTTTCAGCTTGAATTTAATGTTTGCGCAATATATTCATATCACAAATTTAGGGGAATTCACTTTTAGTGTATACAATCAAATGAACTTGTCATACATACATTTTTTTACATTACTTTTAAGTAGAGTACATATCTTTTTTTTCTGTTGTGTAAAAACACATTGTATATATATGTATATATGTATGTAAGTGATTTAGTATTATAAACCTGAATAGTTGTTCTTAAAAAATCACTAATTTCAATAGGTTTTAGAGATAAAGAACCAATCACTTATTTTTCATGCGATTACACGTTTTTTTTTTACACAAAGTTTCCCGGAACCAATTGCCGTGTAAAAATAGAATTAGGTGTATTGTTTAATATAGTAATCAGATTCACGCAAGGCATCAGATTTCTCTTTCAATTGCTTCAAGGTATTCAGATGCAGTACCTTTTTTCAATTGTAGCCATTTGGACATGTATTCTCTCCGTTCTTCACTCCAGGCGCTTTGGCTTGGTTTCTTAAAAAATAAATATTTTAAGTTTCTTAATTAAGTATTAATCAACACCAACGTAATTGCTTCCACATTAGATCAGATTCATGCAACTGAACTTTGTGAACATGAAAGACGACTACTTTAGCATGTTTTTCTTGGCTTTAGATTCATTAAGATAATAAGACTCTTGTGTATAACTTTCTTCAACTGTGGTTTTCTAGATCAGTATTCCAAATTTTGGGGTCATATTTTTATGAAGTTTTGCTCTAATTTTTTTTATAAAAAATCACCCCAAATGTTATGAAAAAATTCCCCACGGTTAAACAAATGTTGGAGTCATATTTCGTAGTAAAAAATTTCCCAAATATGTATGTCAATGAATGTTCACCCCAAATTTTGTAATTTTTTTTAATAAAAACCCCAAAATTTTCCATTAGTTGTTTGAGGTCATTTTTAATTTTTATATTTTATTATTTTAGCCCTTAAGGTACAAAAACGAAATTTCTTGCGGCCTTTTTCATTCAACGATTTTGGGGTCATTTTTCATTCCTCGTAAAATGCAAATTCAAATTCAAAAAGTGCATTATAACCGCAACAAAAATTAAAAAAGGCCCAAAAATTTCGTTTTTTGTAATCAGTGTAATTGTTTGGGATTATTTTGAATTTTTTGGGTCATTTTTCCCGCGATCAATTTTCACAGCGCCCACTCACTACTTTCAAGTATTTGCTTCGTCTCGTAAGGAATCAAATTTTCACAAGCAATCATGATGCAACGTAGCTTCCTGTATCTGAACAGCTTTGGTATTAAACACAAAAACTAGAGATTAGCTTTCTATTTGCAACATTCATGCATTTGCTTCACCTAATATGTATCAAAATTTTCTCTCTTCTTTTGGTTTATTTCATGTTCCGATTCATCATCATAAGGCAGCATCTTTCTCAAGCAAACTGGTGCACTGTAGATTCCTGCAAATGTACTTTAAAGTTTGGTAGTGGGTCATTTTAGTATTCAAAGCAATTTAAATATCTTTGAAACCACTCCCACAAATAGCTCACCTATTATCATATTTCTAATATAGTCGAATACATGTAAGTCACTTATTTTTAAACTCTGCAGTAGAGAGAGACCTACTAAGACTTATATTTTTAACTAGATTCCTTTTATTTAACAGTATCATCTCTAAAGTTTCACACTGTACCTGCACACTTAATTTAAGTACTCTAATACTCAAGGAGAGCTCACCAAAAAAAAAAAAAAAAGATCAAGACAAATTCTTCAATGAATTTTTAATGTTAAAGAACCATAAAAAAAGACATGCGTAAATAGAAGATAAAGAAACCATCAGTTATTTATCATTACTCCTTCATATTTAACCCTTAAGAAACACAAATAAAACCAAAAAGATTTGCGCTAAAAAAAACACAAAATTAAAGCAATATTTTATAAAACCACTAACTAATTTTACCAACTACAAGCCAAAAATATCAAGTCTTTTTCAAACAGCACGAAACTTATTTAACGCAAACTCAAACAAACAACAAAAGGTTTCACACTTACACAAAACATTTCTAAACTATTTTTATACCACAATAAAATATCTAAATCTCGGGCAATCTGTTAACCAGTAAACTCGAATTGTTTCAACAACACAATTAAAGGTTAATCAATTTTCATTGAATATTGTTTGACTACAAAGAAATCCTTTTTAAGACTTAGTACTCCATACAAGTTTAGAATACGCCAATATATGTTATTTTTCTGCATTTAGTTTTTATTTTCATTTTTAGACTTAAACAGCTTCTGCAGATACAGCAGCTAATTGCATTTTTACTCAGGCTAAAAGTCTGTCTTTCAGACAGATTCTTAGATGTTTACAGAAATACAAAGCTGGCCAGGCAGTCACTCAGTCAGCCAGCCAGCAACTCTGCTACTCTACTCATGCATACAAACCACTGCAGTCAGCCAGCCATTCAACGAAATGTACAATGAAGGAGGCCTTTAGGCCTTAAAACGCACGGCTGGTACTAGTCAACCAAAGATCTGGAAAGGACTTCTTGGCCAGCATTAAAGATGCTTACGTATAGATTTTACGATAATAGCTTTCGCCATACGTAATAATCAGTTTGAAACGCATTTAATAAAGAACAAATTCCAACACAAAAAAAATACAAAATCGCTGGAAAAAAAACGTATGCACCCCTACTTTTCATGCAACTTGGCTGGTTGCTGTTTGTGTGTCTGTTAAAAAATATTAAATTTTTTTCTGTTTAAAATAAATAATTTTCCATTTCCGTTGCTACCAATAAGTACAAATTTTAAAATTATGAAAATGAAACTAGTTTCGGCTGTAATCTTGGAAAGGATTTAATTTGTTTAAGCAAATGTCTTTGCAATAGTTTTTCTCGTATCAAATACCGGTTATTTAATTCAATATTTTTAATAACGACAGCAGTAGAATTTGAATTTTAATAATTATTTTAAAATTGTAGCTGGTTTGATAAGCAGAGTTTGTCTTGATTAACAAAGCGTTCACATGGGAAGCTAAAAAAAATGTGTTAATAATTCGTAATTAAGAAAGCATTGTTTGTGTACGATTTTTATCTATTCTCAGCACTTTAACAGTATTTTCTAACTGATTACAATGTTTGACAGAATAACGGTTATTGCGTTTAAAAACCCAATTACTGGCAAAAATGAAAGTGTTGCCACCAGGTTATTATAAAAGCTTATTTAGTGTGGCCGTATTTTATGTGAATAATGCTTTAATTCGTGATGGATCATCCATCTGGAAATTGAAAACAACCTTACAAAGGCCCCATATTACTTAAAAACATGTTTTTCTTAGTCGTGTTTCCAAGAATTTTGCTATTGCAAATTAAAATCGTTTAATTAATTGCTATAGCTATAACTTATGGAAAAACTTATACATGTCCAGACTTCTTAAGACTTCAGATATAGTATCTTACTTAGGCACTTAGTTAGATGTTGATGTATATGTTTCTCCTTCTTTACATGATCGCAGAATCTATTACTTTTGCTATAAAATCGAAGTATGTTTGGGATATATGAATCCCAAACGTTCAATTACCTGTTAAGGTTGGTCTCAAAATGGCAATCCAGTTTCTATTCGAAGATGTTTTAACTCAAAGCTTTTTATTTATACAGGCTATTGTCTAGACTAGCGTCATAGCTTGTACAGCATTTATATCACTCGCTGACTAAAACTTAAGAAGTAGTATAAAATTTTAAAGATTACCACTGTAACATTTCAATACTATAACCGAATCTTTTTAATTTCAGACAAGTGTTTTAGAATTATTTACTCTCATGCCCCATTTATCATAGAGTCGCAATTTGCGAACATTATATTTATACCCTACACCACCATGGTGGGAAAGGTATATTGGATTTGTGCTGATGTTTATAACGCCCAGAAATACTGGTCCAACACCCACCTTAACGTATACCGATCGACTCAGAATCACTTTCTGAGTCAATTTAACCATCTCCGTCCGTCCGTCTGTCTGGCTGGCTGGCAGGCTGTCCATATAAAGCTTGTGCGCAGAGTACAGGTCGCAATTTTAAAGATATTTCGATAACATTTGGTAGGCAATATTTTTTTTGCTCAAGGATAGATGGAATTGAAACTGGTGGAAATCGGTCCATTATTTCACCTGGTCCCCATACAAATATGCTCCCGACATTGGGATTTACCGATCATAAATGTTTTAATTATGCAAGTATCCAAACAAATTCCATCAGAAATGAGTGGTAAATGAAACCAAATCACATCTACAATGTTTGTGCAGAGTGGTCCATAATTACTCCTAGCTCCCATATAAGGCCTACTTCCGAAAATCACTTTTAAGAGCATAAATTTCTTATAAATATTGGTATTCAAATAAAATATGACACAAATAAATTTCTTATATACAGAAATAACGACAACTAATTTTATAATGGTCGGTCCATAATTAGTCGAAACTCCAATAAAGGACCCTCTACGTAATTCAATGTAAGCTCCGTAAATCTTTTAAAAGTATTTATATCGTGATAAAGCTTAACACATATAATATTTATATTTACAGACATCATGACACTAAATTTTTGGATAATCGGTCTATATTAGGTTATATCTTCCATACAACGCCTATATCTGAACAACTGTTTTATACATATACTGGGTGTAGGGTATTGTATGGTCGGGCTTGACCGACTATATTTTCTTACTTGTTTAAGAATGTGCTTAAGTAGATTATATTAAGGGTATTCATGATATTGTTTAAAATTGCCGTTTGTACAATTGGACAAATTTGCGAGACTTGTTTCGTGAAGCCCTTTTTTAAGTTTTGTGCAATCTAAAAAACAAACATCAGTTTGTAAGAAAAGTCAATTTAAAGATAAATAAACAAAACAATATTTAAAAAATATTATATATATATTATATATATATGAAGTCTAGGATTGAAAAGGGAGAAAAATCACAGTTAGTTTACAGAATACACTGTAATGGAGACAAAACTAATGCATGCGGAAAAGTATATGTTGGCACGACAAAAAACAAATTGAAGACCAGATTGGCAGCACATAGGTCAGATGAAAGGGCTACTAATAAACCATTAGAGCAAAAAACTGCACTGGCGGCCCACTGTACTATAACTGGGCACAAACCGAATTTTAATGATGTAGACATTTTAGTGAGAGAGAATAACTACAGGAAGAGATTTACACTTGAGATGCTACATATAGTTGATCAAGAGACAGAAAAGACACTAAATTTTAAGAGAGACACAGAAAATTGTGCAAGAATTTATAAACATGCAATAGACAAACACAAATCAAAGATTTAAAAGTGAAGTGTTGAATGTGTCGGAGCTTTGAATAAGAACAATTTTTGTTTATTTATTTAAATGTAAATATTAAATTTGTTTGTATAAAATATTTCGTGTTTTTTTAATGTTATTTTTGTTTTGTATTTTTAAATAAACACCAGTTCCCTGATGATGGTCAAAGATTTTGACCGAAATATTGGAAAAATAAAATTAAATAATAGATAAATATAAAGAAAAAAGTTTTTATTTATTGTTTAAATCTGACCTCAAGCCGAAATAAGAAAACAACAAAAATATTATATTTTTAAAAATACCTAGAGAAAGCCAAAAGACTAAATTACTCAGATTATTAACACTTGAATTTTTTGGTAAGCATAAATCCTTTGGTGTATATTACTATGTTACTTTTCTTTTTTAGTTGTTTATAATAAAAATCAACGTATGGCGGAAGAAGAGATTTTGGAAGATTTCACTTATTTTCTTGCAGCTGGAGATCATTCAGTTCCGAAATCACACAATTTTCTTTTTCTTTGAGTTAAATGCACAATTGAACAACGCAAGTGTATGATCCAAAATTATTAGGCAAATTTACAAAGTATGTATGTGTAAACAATTTTTCATGTAATTTTTGACAATTCATTTACGAGGGCGCACAGTTTGGGATGCTTTTAAACGATATTATGAAGACCCTTATTATAATTCACAAAAGTTTTGTATTGCACGTATTTAAAAAAAATTTCAACAATTTGACCCGCAACTCGTTTAAGGCATATTGAAAATATAACTTAAAAATTGTACTTTTTTAAGACATTTGTACAATATAAATTTCATTGAATTTGGCCACTGCTAGCTATGACTTTTTGTCATATTACAGACAACATATGAATTTCGCGCCAAAAAAAACTGCTTATCTTTTGAGGCCAAACAAATTTCGAATACCCTATACTAAAGTGAATGGTATCACAAAGACAATATTTTTCATTCACTAAAACTAATGGTAGTCGGAGATAAAATTTCTCGACCACATCTTTCTAAATAGTTTTAACATTTAGTGCAACATGTGGCCAAGCTTTGTCATGATGTAATATTACACTTTTATGTCTGACCGCTTATTTTGTCATTTATATTATTGCTTCAAACGAATCAATTGCACTCGGTACTGGTTCCCTGTGATGGTTTATTCAGATATTAGCAGCTTACGATAGATAGAACCTTTTTGGTCCCATCAAATACAGAGCATTACCTTAGCGCCATGAATATTATGACTATGGTACCGATTCGGCTTGTTGGTCGGGCTTCACATACGATCTTCTTCAGATTATCCTAATGGATTCATTTTTCATCGTAAGTAATGATCTGCTCCTTGGTGCTACTTTATAAGATTGTATGTCGATGTTTAATCAACACCGAATATTAAAAGGTATTTCCAGTTTTAATTGAATTTGCCTTTTTAAATTTCAGGAAATCACATTCGACAAAAAAGTTTACATTTTTAAAATATTTTAAAGATATATACGAGTATATGCTAAGTGGAGTGATTGATAAAAAACATCCCATAGTTATATTGGTTGAACCCTTTTTCTTATATACCTTAAGTTTGCATGTAGTAAAGACTAAAATACAAATTTTATTAACCAAAGTTGCCAGTATTAAGCAATAATTTCTTTTATTTTGCACTCCTAATTAAGTGATTCTATTATTTTTCACATCTTTAATACAAATACTTATTTTCAACTTTAAAAATAATTAATTTGCATCTCAAACAAACTACTACATTAAAACTAACAACAACTACTGCTGATTTAACATAAAGAGCTATTACCTAGTAACTTGAACAATTTTTCTGAGTGTAGTTAAAACATCATGTAACAATTTGTCAAAATCATGTTTTTAAGAAGTTACCAAATGGCAGGAAAAAAATTTAAATGAAACCTACAAGTATGTCTACTACTACTACTTAGTTACCAGCATTTGAATTAGCAAAAAAATAAAATAAAGTGGAGAAAAAAAATACGAAAATAAATAAATAAGACTCCTTTAAAAATTGTCGCAGCACAAGCAACATGTTGCAGACTTGTGTTAAATGTCACCAAAACATATTTACAGCACAAAAAATGTAGAAAAAAAATACAAAATAAGAAATAAATAAACAGCACAAACAAAGTGAACTGAGTTGGTTAACAGAAATCTATTCAAATGTAAGTATTTTTTTTTTTTTTTTGGTTTGTCTGGTTGCATAAAAGTGGTTGCATAAAATTGCGTTGGTGGTGGTCGTCTCATATATCGCGATATATTTATACTTCTTTTGTTTTGTTGTAAAGTCCTTGAGACTTCTTGTTTTATTTTTGCTAGGCTGAGTACTTTACGGGTTTATGTAATGCTCTTGTGTTGGTTTTTTTTTTTTTTTGTTAAACTTTTTTTCGTTATTGATATCGATAAAGTAAAATTAGCTTTAAGCATAAAACTGCCAAATTAAATTCGACACATGTTGTTTAAAGCTCAACCACATTCAACATACTCAACGTATTGTTGTACATGTATCACATGGATCAAATGCTTAAAAGAAACAAAACAACACACAATGTTCTTGTTTTCTCTGATCATGTTGCCATGACGTGCAACATGATTTTGTAGGCGCTCAACATGATCACCAGCCAGTAGATTCGTACTTTTTTTGCTTAGCTGTGTTGTGTTATCATTTTTTATATTCAATGTGTAACAATAAAGTTTGTGGGAGTCTTCAGGCGAATTTAATATTCAATAGCAATAAAAATCATAAAACAATAAAGACCGAATTTTTTTGTAAAGCTAAATACGAACTTCTGATTATATTTATATTTATGCAGTTTTGTGTTTGCACAAACAAAACTATTATTGAACACATTAGAAATGAACACAACAACAGACAAGATGCCTTAATTGAGCATTACGCACAAATCAAGTTTGTTTCCTTAGTCTTTTGTTTTTCAACTCACAGCACACAAATGAAATACAGCAACAAACCAAACAGTTTCAAAGAGCGAGAGCAGGAGATGGTAAAAAAAATTAAATTGCACAATTAATAAACTGATAAAACAAAATTCTTTGTACAAATACGGTTTATTGTCAAAGTGATAATTTAACATGAATCTTAGCAACTGTTTACTGTCAAACCATGCCAAACTTAAAGCTTAACAACATGTCATTTGGAAGCACAAAGAGTAAATTATTAACGTCAATTTATTGCAAATAAAATACAGTAGAAAAACTACAACAGCAGCAACAACAACCTATACCACAAACAAAAAGTACTAAACAACACACGACATGTCTATTGATAAATAAGGCTTTCATGGACAAAAAAAGTGTCTTTTACAGAAAAGAAAAAACAAACAAATTACATATTTCGCAATAACGCATTAATGTATCTCAAAAGAATTAACACTGCATATTAACAAATTTGGTATGGGATGAAAATCAAAAGTGGCAATAAAATGAAGAAACAATTGCTTAATTAATACCACTTTACAACTCTTAGAGATTAATAGAAAAAGGAAACACAAAAACAAAAACGTAAACATAAAAAATCGTAACGTTTTTTAAAACTTTTTTTCCGTTTAACTTTATGTGAATCTGAACATCAACTAAACTAAAACACTAACAAAAAACTGCATTTAATACACCGCTCTTTTTAATTAACAGGTGCATATTAGACCATATAAAGAAAGTTGGTTTATTAGAGGAGTGTTTTGTTTTGTTACATACATACAAGCCAACAAATAATGCCAGTAAACTGCAAAAAAAAAGTAAGAAACATACTCTCAGCATTTTTTAGTGACATATTTTGATATAAGGCACGTGCGAATTTGTATTAAATATAATATAAAAAGTCTTTGCATTACAAACAGTTTTTATTTCATTATTACTTGCACACATTATCTTAAAATGATAATTACTGTTTTAATGAAACATATTAACATTAACATAACATTAGAATGTTGCAAAAAATCGCACTATGTCGCCAATAATTATGCAAAAAAAGTTTACAAAAAGTATTATAACACATTTAGCATCAGCAGGGCAAATGCTTAAGTTTGTGTTCTTTTCATATGTTAACAAATTTTCAAATTAAAGTTTTGCCAGAATCGGGGAGGCAGAAAATAGCCAAGAGTATTGCAACAGCACAAGCAAAAAAAAAAAAGACCAATGTGGTAAACAAATGCCGCAGCTAAGGCAGGAAGATTTGTGCTGGTCAAGTGTTGCACTGTGAGAAAACATTTGCTAAAATATTAAAGTGGGAAAGCTTTTGAACTTAATTGCAGTTGAAATTGGATTGTACTTAAACAAAACATCAGAGTACAATGACGAAAGCTAAGTAAATTGGCATGTATAAAGACCAGGTCAGTCAAATTATTAGATTTGTCTTTTGTTTGAATACAATAAACAATTCGAATAATGCATTGTAACTTGTTTGAATAATTCCAGCACACATTTTTATTTAATCCAATTATTCAAATAATTAAAATGTTATAAATGCAGTAAGATGGCGTAAAGTATTCTGTGTCTAAAGCAGCCATAGGCACACTCATACTACTTTATTTTGATATTGTCTTGTGTAATAATCTCTCATACTTGCCCATTTAACATTGATGTTGTTATTGTAATCAAGAAACAAGCGTAACTCAAACTTCTTATGTGAAATCTCAGGCGAGACTGACTTGTTATGTTTACTTTTGCACAATGTCTGTGTTATCAGCATTGTCAACTTGGTGCGTTTCGCACCATTTTCGGTGTTTTTTTAAATTTTTTGTGCGAAAAATTTCTTAGTTGGTGCGTGGTGCGCTTTGTTTCATTTCGGTGCATTTTTTAATTTTTCCGAATATGTGATGAACTCTTTATTTTTACAAATTTTTAATTTATTATCATGACTAAAAGGACTGCATTAAATTTTTTTAAATTCGAAATTCGAAGGTTATTATTGCTAAAGGTGAATAGGGTGAAAATCTTTGGTTGAAAATAAAATTAACATTTAAGACATGGAAAAAAAATCTTGCTTAGCCTGATGGTTTGGTCTACTGAACTGTAGACGAACAACCAGGGTTAGAGTCCCAGTGGAGCCCTAACAAATTTTATTGTAAAAATTCAAATAGAAGTACATATGTACTAAAAATAGCATACAAAAATAATAAATTAGAAAAAGTAACAAATATGTACTGAAATGCGCCCTTTTTTAATAATTAGTACTTCAGTTCCGAATAGCATATTGTGAGTTAAATTTTGAGTGGTTAAATGCTTATTTTAAATTAATTAGTTCGTTTATTTATAAAAAGGCTTTACTTTTTTATTACTTTTACTATTAAACGTTGATCTTTTTTTAAAAAGTTTTATATAGAATTTATGAAATTAAAAAAAAAATTAATTACATATCAAGTGCAAAGGAATATTAACAAATTTGTTTAGTTTATTTTTTATTTTTGTTAAGTTGTTTTTTTAACTCTCAACTGTAGAAAACCGTTTTATTGTTATATTTATAATACAAAAATATTATACTTTTTATGTAAAATTATTACTCAATAAACATTTTAAATAAAAGAGAAATTCTAAACTTGGTGCGTTTTGAAATTTCAAAGTTATGACTCAATAGAGAGTTTGTTGTCTATGACTGATCTAAAGTCACCCATAATAATATGATATGTGTATTTCAACACAATCATATATATCATTCGCAGTTCACTTTCTGTAATATTTTCAACATCACATTAGACATATACAGTGGCTCACAGCTTATTTTATGCAGAGTATTTTTTTATTTTCAAAGCTCGATAAAAGAACTAACAGGAACTTTAAAAAGAAATTGCTGTCATTTAAAAGAAAAAATTTTATGGTCTAACAAACAATAATTTACATTTTAATATATTAAAACTAAAAAAAAAAAATGTTTTTTTTTGCGTCACAGCTTATTTTAAGCAGGCACGTATGAGTTTCGAAAACTTGAAAATAAAACTGTCAATTATTAGATTTAATTTTCGATCTGAAGGCTTTTATTATCTACAACAGATTTAGGGCAATTTGGCAGAAATACGAAACTTTTTTGAAAAGTGCCTGTTAGTTTTCTTTTTACGGAGTTTTGTAAACAAAAAAATATACCGCATAATATAAGCTGTAAGCCGGTGTGTAATCACTTTCTCCTGAGCTAACATTATGCTTAGTATTATTTGTTTTCACCAATAGGTCACAATAACGGCCAACATAATAGTGATAGTTTTTTTTACAAAATAATAAAGTTTTCTTCAAAACTATAACTTCTCCCAATACCATTTATCATTATCTACAGTGATTAAAAAAGTAAAAAAAAAATTCAAAATAAAAATTGCGAATATAAGTTTCTAGCTGCTCAAGACGGCATTTTTAAACCTCTGCAATTTAAATATCCCATACTCAAATAATAAATTTAAACATTTAATTTGATGCGATTATTTTACATAAAATTATCCGAATTATTCAAAAATGGTAATTATTGAATATTCAAGCGCACACTATTTGAACGGATAACCTTATAAATCCTTAAAGTTTAATCCCATTATGTAACGATTTGAAATTGGTACTAAAGCTATAGTACGATGGTACCAAAAATTATGCTTTATAAAGAGAGCTGAGAGTGTTACGATTGAAGCTAAAAAATTGCAGAGAAACTTGGTAATAAAACAAAATTTTTACTGTTTAAAAAAAAACAATCTAATGGTACAAGGATTTAGAATTAAAGCTTAAATTGGACTACGATTGAAGCATAATTTAAGCGATTGAAAATACAATTTTATTATATTAAAGCAAAAATCTGAATATTTAAACGAAAATATCTTGGATTAAATATAAATGGATTTAAGATATAAAGTCACTGTATTGAAGGCAAAATTTAGCTGTACAGGAATCTGAGATTGAGAATAAAATGTCACGGTAATCAAATAAAACCTTAACTGTATTTGAGATTGATGATAACATTTCATTGTATTACAGGGCTGTATTCCACAGCAATTGCTCTGTATTGGAATCAAATATCGAGTAGTTAAGAATCTGCATTAGAAGATAAAACTTCACCTAAATTGATCTGTATAACGATATATTAGAATCAAAGTCGTACTGTATAAGGATCTACGATTGAAGCTAAAATTGAAATTGTATTGAAGCCAAAATAGGTTTCTATAAGAATCTACGACTGAAAATATATATCAATGTAGTGAAGCTAAAATTGTACTGTAAAATGATCAGCGGCAGATGTTAAAATTTGGCTATATTGAAACTATTCATAACGGATGAAGTATCTTTTGAACGCGGTTTTTGTCTTTAGAAGCGTTTTTAAAGAGCAGATATTTTGTCATTTATTCCCTTTTAATTATTGAACATTATAGTACAAACAACAAATTATTTCTTTGCTTCGATTTCAATGTTCCAGAGATGGTTTGTGCTGTTCAGAAGCGATGATTACTCCGTGAAGATTGTTGTCTAAGTTAACAATATCTTACAAAAGCAAAGGGACCTACTCAAGCAGCAATTTCAAAACGTTAGTCTGCAGAAAAATTAATGGAAAGGCTGAGAAATTGAATGCCATTTAAATTGAGTACTAACGCTCTCTGTGGGATACACTTCACTTTAGAACAGAGTATCCGAAATTGGCTTGATTCGTCTTGGCCTCAAAAGATGAGCAGTTCTTTTGGAGGGAATCTATATGTTGTCAAAAAGACAAATGTCCCGCATTTTCAACATCTACACAAAATAAAATTTAGCTGATATTTGAATGTAAAATCTATTTTTAAAATGTATTCAGATATGAAATTTATGTAAAAATTACATAAAAATATTGAGCTGTAAAATATTTTATTGTATAATATTTTACTATTGAACGGTATAAAGTACTACGGACTAAAGTATAAAGTACTTAATATTAAAGAGTTTTGATTGGACTATATAATATTATATGATTGACTGTATTAAAATTCAAATTCAACTGCATAATGATCAACAACTGGATTATATAATGATCCATGCTTGGGCTGTGTAATGATCTACCATCTACTGTAATCAGACCTACCAATGAAGCGAAAATATCAATATCTAGTTCAAGTTAAACACTATATAAAAACCTTTAGTTTTTCGAAGCATTTAAAATGCAATCTTGTAGGATTATTAAAAGTTTCTGGAATGAATTTATTAAAAATTTGTATAGCTTCGACAGCCTCTAAATGTTATCTGTTACTTGACCGACCTTTTTTACAGTTCGATGTATGTTTTGGCAACCCTGATAAAGACTTATAATTGAAGTCAATTCTATGGTCTATGATTCAAATTAACACAAACATTTGAGTTTATAAAAAGCTATGATTTAATTTGAAATTGGTCTTTATAATCCCATCATTGAAAGAAATGCTAACGGAAATGGGAAGGTGACATGAAAATTATATTTTTGTATTTTGTCTATTTAATATAAAGAAAATTTGTAAACATTGACCTTGATGAGGGCTTACACAAATTCTGTACACGGTTTTTTTTTCAGTGTAATTGCAAACAATCAGAGGCTGGTAATGTCAACATGACAATAACAGCAACAACAGGAGCATAACATACCAGAAAACATACACACAATAACCGACAGAGAGACAGACTTGCAGCAACAAAACAAATAAAAAATAAAACAGTCAGTACTCATACTTATATAGAAAACATAAAATTCAACGTGTGTGGTCTCATTACTTATCGCCTGGGAATAGAAAGACTTAAGCCGCTCAAAATAAAGACTTTGCTTAAACAGCAAAACAACAATTGCAACAACAAACTAAAAATCGTATATTGTTGTATTATGATGAAGTAAATACAACAACAATAAAAGTTTGCAAGTCCACTAAACCCACCAGCAACAAGAAGGCAGATATGTTCATATGAGCATCTGAGAGTGTGTGTCTCTGTGTACAATTTGGTATTAGTTAAACCACTGTCTTAAGGGATACCAAACATAAGCCTGGACTAGACTAACAAAGTCCATAGATAGAAAAAAGGTCTGGCAGATCTTTAATATAAAAATTGCGGATATCTGAGTACCAGTGGGAGCCAAAGTTTTTTTTGTTTGTCGTTGTTTAACATGTGATGGTTGCAACCATCACAAAATCACCTTACTGCTGCTGCTGATATATGTGTCCAACTGTCCTTCCGCCTCTATATCGTCTCTTTTAGCCTGTTGTCATTAAATTCTACGTAGCAATGTTTGTTGTTTAGTTTTTCTTCTTCTGTTTTTTTTCTGTTCATGTCTTGTCTGCTGTTGTGTTTACAGTATTGTAACCATAAATCGTGTGAAATATCACATTTCGCTCATAGATCTCGCTAGTTTTTTTGTTGCATTATTACTTTTCTTTTTTTGCCCACAAAGTCTTCACACCTCACTCCTCTTTACGCACACAACAAAATTTTAATTCAGCATTCAACAACAAACTTACGTTAAATAGATGTTCGAGTATGCATTAGGTTTCTCAGTGTGTTTCTGTTTTTTTTATTTATTTTATTGTACGTGCAACATTTGTGTCCTAAAATTTATAACTTTGCTCTAATATATGTATATGTGTTGTCAACATTAAGCTGCTTCTGCTGCTGGTGCTGCTCGTTGTGTGAATGAGAATGAGTAGAAGTGGTAGTTTTAAAGCTCATGTTATAGCTTAGGCGATTTGCATACAACTGACAGCTGATGTCTGCCCGGTTTGGTTCTGTAAATGTTACTTTTATCCACAAAATTCATACATACTCGTATGTACATATATATTATGTGTGTGTGTACATGTGTATCTGTGTTTGATGTGAATATATATGTACGCGCTTGTCTTTGGTTGTCATTGATAGTATTACAAACAAGTTGACAACAAGTGTTGAAATGTCATTGTATGTATTTTCTTAGTTGTAGCTGTTGTTATAATAATGTTCAATAAGCCTTTTTGTCTTCAATTGATTCCTTTTTTAAGTAATATAATTTAAGCTCATTTTTAGAAAATCCCATTTCCAAGTATTGATGACAACGCTTGCTATGAAGATAAGGAAGCCAATTGGCAGGGAAGACATTTAGAGCCAGGTTGAAAATTCGATATGAATATGGTGTAACTTTGAAAATTATAACAATTATTTTGACAATAGAATAACTTGGAAGCTTTCATCTGAAAGGTTTCCGTTTTATATTTAATAAGTAAGAGTTTATATTCGGCTGTGTCGAATCTTATATACACACCACCAAATCACCTATTATGAGGCGAACTTCATAAAATATTGTAACGTAATTTCTATTTATTTCGTAACAAATATATGATTTATAAGTTTTCAATTACTATATTTTTAAAGTGTTTAGAAATTTCTTGTCTTAAAAAGGGATTGTATAATTCCACAAAGCAATGGATCTAGCAACAAATGACCTCTTCATTAATAATGTTTTATAACGCGGAGGCACTAAAACATGTGTCCGTGAAGACATTTAAGTAATCCTTTGAAGACAGATGGGGTATCTAACATTATATTGTACGCTGGATGTACAATGCTGTCATAAGATCTATATCTCGTATGCAGCGGGTTAGATGCTGGATTATCTCAGTTTTGCTGGCTCTACAGGTTAGACTACAACCTGGAAAAGAAAATAGTCAACACTTACCTCGATATCTGCATAAAATACATTTCTGCAAAGTCTGCACTAAAACACAAGGAATCAGGCGGACTAAGGCATGGCCATACTACAAAAAGAAACTTTTAAATGGAATTTTGTATTATTATACCAGCACGCAATGACTGGAAAACAAACTCTGAAGCATTTTAGTCTACACTGATCGTTGAAAGGAGAAAACAGGTTCTACTTCCTCTGATAAACGCGGTCTCTTGGTTTCCCTCAGACTGTCCGTTACCTATAGCATTTCGAGACTAATATGGGTCTCAGAACATGTATTTACAAAAGGAAATAGCTGTATTCAAAATGGCTGACCTCTCTGGCAAAGAAAAGCAAAGTACTGGATATACTAAACTAATTATTGTAGCTAAAATCATAATATAAGGACTCTTGTCTACTTGCACATTAGTATCGTACTACAGTATGATATGGCAACGATTCAAGTGACATTTAGTAATACATTAAGACTAATAAACACATTTAAAAAATTAATGTAGAATTAAAAACGCAATAATCAGCAAAAGTAAAATAACATGAAAATAAATTTTGATGAACACTAAATATACGAACTTACGAATATTTTTCTTTAAGTTTTGTCAAAACCAGTTCTATTTATTTGCTTTCCATCTAACCCAAATGCGCAGTTTGAACAGGCGTTTCTTTTGAAAATAAAGCACCACCCAAAACTTAATAGGAATAGCACCCCTTTTTCTTTAAAAACAATTCCTTAAGAAAATGCGCAATTTCTAGGCAGTATTTCATTATTAAATTAAACATTGAAGAGGGTGCTTTTTCTTCACACAATAGACACACATATCAAATCTACCAAAAAGATCGCTAAACCCCACCACCCATTTAATATGAAACGCACTGTCATACTAAGCATGTACTTTATTATGGGCCATTGAGCGAAATTTACGCTAGGGCAACCAAAAATAAAACTGTTTTATTAAAATTTAGACAAAAGAAAAAGCTTTTCTTATATTTATATACTCGTATATATTACGTTTTACGAAATGGCACAGCTGCGCTAAGCACAAATTGAAAAGAACACAGTTGAACAAGGGACGTTTTAGACAATAACAACAACAACAACAATTAAAGATGCGCAGTTAAGGAATTTCGCACAATTTATGGGAATTTCTGAATTCTTGTTGCCAAGAGCATTTACTTGTTTTTCAACAATTTTCTTGACTATGATGGAGGTCTTTTGTAAATTATTTTTATTCATTATTTTTTTACAAAGAACGTATAAATATTCTAACACATGTCTAGTTGTGTTGAACTAAATTGTTTTAAAGATCTTTTTGTATATTCTCCATTTGATTGTGAATAATTTCCTTCGAAGCATTGACGTAATCTTAAATCGTTCATAAACTTAAACATTACACCATGACAGCATGTGTTGCGCATGCGTAATTGTCTTGTAATTCCATATGTCTTATTCACAGTAGCAGCAGCAAAATGTTTTTACCTTTTTTTTTTGTACACTCTAATAAATTTGTAACAAATCTTTCAATTTGCATACGAACACCTAACTTATTTGTGTTACTACTGCTATGTGCCTTTTTGCCTATTTTTCACTTGATTACAGCACGTGCTTCTAACACTATTCAAATGTCTATCAATTGTTTAATATGTGTTTTCTTCCCGAAGACATTTTGAGTATTTTATGTTTAAATTTTCGTTTTAAGCATTAGCCAGGCCAAAAGAAAATACCAGCCAACAATCATCATGGTTGGTTGGTGTAAAAGAGAAATTGTAGTGTTACATCTGATTGGACATCTTGACTTGGTTGTCTGTATTGTTTTAACATTTTGTATATTTTTTTTTTTTTTTTTTTCTTGATAAATTTTAGTTAGGCTCGAGTTCATTAAATTTAATTTTCATTAAATTATTTTTACTGAAGTTAGGAATTACAACTTGAAAAATTTATTATTAAAAATTTTTGATAATTTTTCTTGACTAGGATTCGAACCTGGGTTATTGAATTTACATATGTTTCGAGAAATCCCACTTTCTCTCATCAGAATTCTTTGCGTTCTACCACCTACACCACAGCGGTGCCGGTCAGCCAACAGACAAACATCAATCCTTTAACCAGTGTTAGTTCTGGTAGTTCGAAGTTTTTGCTGTAATTATCATTTGTTTATTAATTTCTATTCATAGTTGTTTTTTCCCTTTTTCTTCAGTTTTTTCGTATTCATGTCAAGACTTCGTCTCGAAAACTTGAATACATTTGTTTTTGTTTATTATGTTTTTTGTCCACTTTCGTACAACATGTAAACATTATGGCTTGTGCCCTAGCTATTTATATAGAATAATTATTAATTTCATAATCGAACTGTTAATTTTACTTCTTGATAAATTTTAGTTAGGCTCGAGTTCATTAAATTTAATTTTCATTAAATTATTTTTACTGAAGTTAGGAATTACAACTTGAAAAATTTATTATTAAAAATTTTTGATAATTTTTCTTGACTAGGATTCGAACCTGGGTTATTGAATTTACATATGTTTCGAGAAATCCCACTTTCTCTCATCAGAATTCTTTGCGTTCTACCACCTACACCACAGCGGTGCCGGTCAGCCAACAGACAAACATCAATCCTTTAACCAGTGTTAGTTCTGGTAGTTCGAAGTTTTTGCTGTAATTATCATTTGTTTATTAATTTCTATTCATAGTTGTTTTTTCCCTTTTTCTTCAGTTTTTTCGTATTCATGTCAAGACTTCGTCTCGAAAACTTGAATACATTTGTTTTTGTTTATTATGTTTTTTGTCCACTTTCGTACAACATGTAAACATTATGGCTTGTGCCCTAGCTATTTATATAGAATAATTATTAATTTCATAATCGAACTGTTAATTTTACTTCTTGATAAATTTTAGTTAGGCTCGAGTTCATTAAATTTAATTTTCATTAAATTATTTTTACTGAAGTTAGGAATTACAACTTGAAAAATTTATTATTAAAAATTTTTGATAATTTTTCTTGACTAGGATTCGAACCTGGGTTATTGAATTTACATATGTTTCGAGAAATCCCACTTTCTCTCATCAGAATTCTTTGCGTTCTACCACCTACACCACAGCGGTGCCGGTCAGCCAACAGACAAACATCAATCCTTTAACCAGTGTTAGTTCTGGTAGTTCGAAGTTTTTGCTGTAATTATCATTTGTTTATTAATTTCTATTCATAGTTGTTTTTTCCCTTTTTCTTCAGTTTTTTCGTATTCATGTCAAGACTTCGTCTCGAAAACTTGAATACATTTGTTTTTGTTTATTATGTTTTTTGTCCACTTTCGTACAACATGTAAACATTATGGCTTGTGCCCTAGCTATTTATATAGAATAATTATTAATTTCATAATCGAACTGTTAATTTTACTTCTTGATAAATTTTAGTTAGGCTCGAGTTCATTAAATTTAATTTTCATTAAATTATTTTTACTGAAGTTAGGAATTACAACTTGAAAAATTTATTATTAAAAATTTTTGATAATTTTTCTTGACTAGGATTCGAACCTGGGTTATTGAATTTACATATGTTTCGAGAAATCCCACTTTCTCTCATCAGAATTCTTTGCGTTCTACCACCTACACCACAGCGGTGCCGGTCAGCCAACAGACAAACATCAATCCTTTAACCAGTGTTAGTTCTGGTAGTTCGAAGTTTTTGCTGTAATTATCATTTGTTTATTAATTTCTATTCATAGTTGTTTTTTCCCTTTTTCTTCAGTTTTTTCGTATTCATGTCAAGACTTCGTCTCGAAAACTTGAATACATTTGTTTTTGTTTATTATGTTTTTTGTCCACTTTCGTACAACATGTAAACATTATGGCTTGTGCCCTAGCTATTTATATAGAATAATTATTAATTTCATAATCGAACTGTTAATTTTACTTCTTGATAAATTTTAGTTAGGCTCGAGTTCATTAAATTTAATTTTCATTAAATTATTTTTACTGAAGTTAGGAATTACAACTCAGTAAAAATAATTTAATGAAAATTAAATTTAATGAACTCGAGCCTAACTAAAATTTATCAAGAAGTAAAATTAACAGTTCGATTATGAAATTAATAATTATTCTATATAAATAGCTAGGGCACAAGCCATAATGTTTACATGTTGTACGAAAGTGGACAAAAAACATAATAAACAAAAACAAATGTATTCAAGTTTTCGAGACGAAGTCTTGACATGAATACGAAAAAACCAAAAAAAAAGAAAAAAAACTGAAGAAAAAGGGAAAAAACAACTATGAATAGAAATTAATAAACAAATGATAATTACAGCAAAAACTTCGAACTACCAGAACTAACACTGGTTAAAGGATTGATGTTTGTCTGTTGGCTGACCGGCACCGCTGTGGTGTAGGTGGTAGAACGCAAAGAATTCTGATGAGAGAAAGTGGGATTTCTCGAAACATATGTAAATTCAATAACCCAGGTTCGAATCCTAGTCAAGAAAAATTATCAAAAATTTTTAATAATAAATTTTTCAAGTTGTAATTCCTAACTTCAGTAAAAATAATTTAATGAAAATTAAATTTAATGAACTCGAGCCTAACTAAAATTTATCAAGAAGTAAAATTAACAGTTCGATTATGAAATTAATAATTATTCTATATAAATAGCTAGGGCACAAGCCATAATGTTTACATGTTGTACGAAAGTGGACAAAAAACATAATAAACAAAAACAAATGTATTCAAGTTTTCGAGACGAAGTCTTGACATGAATACGAAAAAACTGAAGAAAAAAGGAAAAAACAACTATGAATAGAAATTAATAAACAAATGATAATTACAGCAAAAACTTCGAACTACCAGAACTAACACTGGTTAAAGGATTGATGTTTGTCTGTTGGCTGACCGGCACCGCTGTGGTGTAGGTGGTAGAACGCAAAGAATTCTGATGAGAGAAAGTGGGATTTCTCGAAACATATGTAAATTCAATAACCCAGGTTCGAATCCTAGTCAAGAAAAATTATCAAAAATTTTTAATAATAAATTTTTCAAGTTGTAATTCCTAACTTCAGTAAAAATAATTTAATGAAAATTAAATTTAATGAACTCGAGCCTAACTAAAATTTATCAAGAAGTAAAATTAACAGTTCGATTATGAAATTAATAATTATTCTATATAAATAGCTAGGGCACAAGCCATAATGTTTACATGTTGTACGAAAGTGGACAAAAAACATAATAAACAAAAACAAATGTATTCAAGTTTTCGAGACGAAGTCTTGACATGAATACGAAAAAACTGAAGAAAAAGGGAAAAAACAACTATGAATAGAAATTAATAAACAAATGATAATTACAGCAAAAACTTCGAACTACCAGAACTAACACTGGTTAAAGGATTGATGTTTGTCTGTTGGCTGACCGGCACCGCTGTGGTGTAGGTGGTAGAACGCAAAGAATTCTGATGAGAGAAAGTGGGATTTCTCGAAACATATGTAAATTCAATAACCCAGGTTCGAATCCTAGTCAAGAAAAATTATCAAAAATTTTTAATAATAAATTTTTCAAGTTGTAATTCCTAACTTCAGTAAAAATAATTTAATGAAAATTAAATTTAATGAACTCGAGCCTAACTAAAATTTATCAAGAAGTAAAATTAACAGTTCGATTATGAAATTAATAATTATTCTATATAAATAGCTAGGGCACAAGCCATAATGTTTACATGTTGTACGAAAGTGGACAAAAAACATAATAAACAAAAACAAATGTATTCAAGTTTTCGAGACGAAGTCTTGACATGAATACGAAAAAACTGAAGAAAAAGGGAAAAAACAACTATGAATAGAAATTAATAAACAAATGATAATTACAGCAAAAACTTCGAACTACCAGAACTAACACTGGTTAAAGGATTGATGTTTGTCTGTTGGCTGACCGGCACCGCTGTGGTGTAGGTGGTAGAACGCAAAGAATTCTGATGAGAGAAAGTGGGATTTCTCGAAACATATGTAAATTCAATAACCCAGGTTCGAATCCTAGTCAAGAAAAATTATCAAAAATTTTTAATAATAAATTTTTCAAGTTGTAATTCCTAACTTCAGTAAAAATAATTTAATGAAAATTAAATTTAATGAACTCGAGCCTAACTAAAATTTATCAAGAAGTAAAATTAACAGTTCGATTATGAAATTAATAATTATTCTATATAAATAGCTAGGGCACAAGCCATAATGTTTACATGTTGTACGAAAGTGGACAAAAAACATAATAAACAAAAACAAATGTATTCAAGTTTTCGAGACGAAGTCTTGACATGAATACGAAAAAACTGAAGAAAAAGGGAAAAAACAACTATGAATAGAAATTAATAAACAAATGATAATTACAGCAAAAACTTCGAACTACCAGAACTAACACTGGTTAAAGGATCGATGTTTGTCTGTTGGCTGACCGGCACCGCTGTGGTGTAGGTGGTAGAACGCAAAGAATTCTGATGAGAGAAAGTGGGATTTCTCGAAACATATGTAAATTCAATAACCCAGGTTCGAATCCTAGTCAAGAAAAATTATCAAAAATTTTTAATAATAAATTTTTCAAGTTGTAATTCCTAACTTCAGTAAAAATAATTTAATGAAAATTAAATTTAATGAACTCGAGCCTAACTAAAATTTATCAAGAAGTAAAATTAACAGTTCGATTATGAAATTAATAATTATTCTATATAAATAGCTAGGGCACAAGCCATAATGTTTACATGTTGTACGAAAGTGGACAAAAAACATAATAAACAAAAACAAATGTATTCAAGTTTTCGAGACGAAGTCTTGACATGAATACGAAAAAACTGAAGAAAAAGGGAAAAAGCAACTATGAATAGAAATTAATAAACAAATGATAATTACAGCAAAAACTTCGAACTACCAGAACTAACACTGGTTAAAGGATTGATGTTTGTCTGTTGGCTGACCGGCACCGCTGTGGTGTAGGTGGTAGAACGCAAAGAATTCTGATGAGAGAAAGTGGGATTTCTCGAAACATATGTAAATTCAATAACCCAGGTTCGAATCCTAGTCAAGAAAAATTATCAAAAATTTTTAATAATAAATTTTTCAAGTTGTAATTCCTAACTTCAGTAAAAATAATTTAATGAAAATTAAATTTAATGAACTCGAGCCTAACTAAAATTTATCAAGAAGTAAAATTAACAGTTCGATTATGAAATTAATAATTATTCTATATTTTGTATATTTTTTTAAATATTTCTTTTGAAATTTCCTTTTGTTTGTTTGTTGGAAACGCATTGAAATGTCAATTGGTTTCTGGTTAGAATGTCCAGGAGTGACAACGAATTACTATTCGTATTGGATATGGTGATTAACTATTGGAATGAAATTATCAAATAAGAAACCAACTGAAGTGCTCGTAAAGTAATGGTGAATAACATGAAACGAAAGACTTAAGACGCAAACCTTTTTTGTTTGATACATTTTTTAATGTTCTAGCTGGGAACAGGAATTTGTTTACAAAATTTTGTAAAATAATAATTATTGCAATTCTTTTGATTTTTGCAATGATCCATAGAAAAAACTTTTCTTTCATAAAAAAAAAAGAAAAATTCGATATGATCAGTTTTCCATAGATAACTTTTCGATCTTTAGAATGGTCTATTTTCTCTATAAAAACGATACGATCTTTTGAATGTGCAGTTTTCTCTGTGACAACATTTGCTATCATTTTAAGAATCAACTTTTATACCCTACACCATCATAGTGGGGATTTTTGATGTTTGTAACGCCCATAAATATACCGAACGATTCAGAATCACTTCCTGAGTCGATATAACGATGTCCGTCCGGCCGTCCATACAGGCCGCAATTTTAAAGATATTTCGATAAACTGTGGTACATGATATTTTTGGCCCAAGGACGGATGGGATTGAAACTAATGGAAATCGGTCCATTATTTTACCTGGCTCTTCTACAAATGTCCTTCCGAAATAGTTCTTTAACAACCACAAATGTTTGAATTATGTAAGTATCCATACCAATTTGACCACAAATAAGTGAAAATGAATCCAAATCCAAATTTCTGCAGATTGGACCATAATTAGTCGTAGCTCCCATATAAGGCTCACTTCCGAAAATCACTTTAAAGAGCATAACTCGCTCAAAAATGTTGGTATCCAAATAATATTTAACACAAATAAGTTGCCTATATACAGAAATAATGACACCCCTCTCCGTAAGTCTGTTAAAAGTACTTATATCGAGATAAAGTTTAACACATAAAATATTTATATTCACAGATATCATGACAGTAAATTTTTTGATGATCGGTCCACAATAGGTTATATCTCCCATAACGCCTATATCTGAACAACTGATTTATACATATACTGGGTGTAGGGTATTGACCGACTATACTTTCTTACTTGTTTTAATTGCATTATACTCGTATTAATTAATATATCTAATATTTTTTTTAATTTTCATTTAGTCGAAAAATATTGCCATACATTCCTGTCTCTTACACAAAACTGTAACACAGCCGGTTTTTTTAAATAATAAAAATTTGTTTTTCTTTTCGAAGATCTGTAGCTACAGAAAGAATCTGGCGCGCAAAATCTTTAGATTTCTATTTGTTCTCAATACAAAAGGTTAGTTTTTTTTTTATTAACAAAAAGTAGCAACAGCTGACAAGAAACAAGCTGTAGAGAATTTCTTTCATTTAAGAATAAATGTACACAAACGTACACACCAATTATACTTATACGCAACATAATGTAGCATCAATATTTTCAAAATGAATTGAAAGATACGAAATTCTTAAACAAATAAGATTTTATTGTTTTGGTTTATTCTGCTTCGTCTCCTTCTTTAATTCAGGTGATCGTGGGTGAAAGAAATTTTGAAGAAAGGGAGGATAGTTGGGATACATACAATAACTGTCATGATGAGAGTCTATGCTGCTGCTGTTGGGTATGAGGGTGGTTTTCGTCATCATCTTTGTTTGTTTTGTTTTTTTTTTTTTTTTGGCTACAGCTCGTGTCATTATGCAAGAAGGCAGTTGGTGAAGGTATGAATTCGTTTCTTAGAGAATTTGTAGATTGTAAATGGAAATTATGGCGGCTAGTACAAGATCTGTAATTATATATTTAAAGTTCTAATGCATACTTTCCTTTTATATTTTACAAATAGCTAATAGCTTTAGAAAAATAAACAAATTTAGTGAAGTTTTCTCATAATTTAAGATTCAACTTATTTAGACTTCTGTTAAAATGTTGCTTGTACTCGTATAACGACAAAGTAGCAAAGTGCATTGAATAACGGCTGCTCAAAGATCTCAAGCATTACATACTTTGTTTGTGTTTAAGAGTTGCAACGTTCATCATAAGGCTTTTGTGTCACGAGTTGTTGTTGAAAACAAATTTGGCGCTCATTTTTTTTTTTGTAAATTTTAAAGAATTTAATTTTTTTTATTCCTTTCAGCAACGAACAGATTGTGGTGGGTGTGTGTACTTTATTTCAGTATATTTTTTCTTTGATTAAATTTCAATATTAAAATATCTGATAGAATGTTAAAGTGTCAGATTTCTTATCCTTTTTGTTACTTGATTGTGTTAACAAGCACGTGATTTTGTCGTTCATTTCTTTTTTCGCCAAATTTTTTCCTTGACATTTAACACCTTGAATGAAGTGTTGTTGACACTGACTGAGTAAAGAGTACTTAAGCAGCATTGGCATTTTATTGTAGGCAGCTACTACATCCGTTACGGAAGTTTTTATTCAATTCAAAATTAAAGGGTTTCATTGTGTATAATTTTTTCTGTAAATTATGTTCATTTCATTGTTGCAGAGCTGTTTACTTTGTTTAAGAATAGCAAATTATTATAATTATAATGTAATTTGAGCTTATAATTTGTAGCATTTTTTCTTTTTGAGTGTTTTACTTTAAATGTAAATAAATTAAAGGTTTGTCAAGGCAAAAAAAAACTGACTACTCATAATTATGTGCTTTATTAAACATATCATATGACATTACTGTGCAAAATTATTTCCTGCGAAATTTGTGATTACCTGTTGACAAATAAATTTGATATAAGTGCTACCAGAAAATAAATTTTGGAATTTTTAGATTTCGAAAATAAACAGAAACTTTCTACTGCAATGCTATAAGCAGTCCAGTAATGTAATTTACAAATACATCATGTTGTTTTGAGAAATCAATAAAAATTTCAGAATTTGTTCTTTGAAATTGCTAATAACTGAATTAAATTTGATCTTTATTCTAAATTATTAGTTGCTGAACTTATTTTATTCGTGTGAAATATCTAAACAGCATTTGTAAAATCTTGACTTATTCAAATTAACTATTCTGCTGTAAATCTCCCCTATTCCTTAACTGTTATGCTTTAAATTTCTTTACATATAATAATTCATATTTTTTTTAGCGCAAAATTTATGTCTGTCTTTGTAATATTTATCTCCAACACTGTAGTTATGTCATTAAATTTAAGCATTTTCGTTTAGACCATTGATGATTTCCTTAACTGTTTTATCATTTGTTTTTTTTTTATTTCTTCTTTATATATTTAAAATATTTTTTTCCACACATATAATTGTTCGGCCAAAAAAAAAACCCCCTATCATTAAACATTTTTGCAGTTAATCGCAGATATCTTGTATGGAAAAGCAACAGTAACATGCAGAAGTAAGACTGAATTTTTTATTCTAAATGTGATTGTGGGTATATAATTCATCTAAATGAAAGAGATGGTTGCTAAATAGCTGAAGTTTATGAAAAGGTACTTAAATTATTAAAGATGTGTGGCAAAAGTACTTTTTAAATTTAACTTCAGATATTAACCCCCTTATTCAAAAACGATTATTAAATTTAACAAACGTTTATTAAGATAGATTTGCATATAAAAATTTGCTTAATAAACGTTTGTTAAATTTAATAATCGTTTTTGAATATGGGGGTAAATATTTATAATATTATGTAATATTATATAAATGCTTTTTCTTTTCTTAAGTCCTTATAACCTATTTCTGTAATTAAAATAAAGAAAGAATAAAAGTCTCTCAATTTCTTCTAGGCATATCAAGAAAGCAGAAGAACTAGTTCTGAAACGGTTCCTATGAAAATATCTTGGTTATGTAAACCTTCACCCCATAGTTTTTAATGGGAACTTATTCTCCACCGAACCGATTTTAATAATTTTTTTTTGTTTTTCAGACATCGTAGTTTCATAAGAAACAAGAAAATATATACTAAAGGTACGGTCACATTTAGCAAATATTTACTTAAAAAAGCGTAACCACTTGTTTAAGTACAAACTTGTTTGACGTTGTTTACTCTTACAAGAGTTTTGCAAAATCAAACAGCATCAAATAAATTCAAATTAATTATTTGTTGTGATTTGGCCTAAATAAGAAAAGTTGTTTTTTAAATACACGAGTTCAAATATTTGTTATTTAGTGGTTATGTCTTTATCGGCAAATATTTGCCAAATGTGACCGTACCTTAAATGTTACACAAGTAACAGAATAGAGGAGTTTACCTCTGCACACGAATATCAAGGCTAAATCTTATGAAAAGATAAAAAAGAGAAATTTCAAAATGCATTTTCCACTGTAAGAAGGAACAGTCATGGTCTTGTGGCTTGTAATTAAGGACATAATCTCTAATTATATCAACATTTTACTTTCAAATGGGTTCACACTCACTTCATTAGTCAGTAAGTTTAGTTTTCATTTTGATTTGCGCATTGATCGGGTCCGTTATATTTTACAAAAACTGTCTCAAGTCTCAAATAGTTTTATGTTTGCTTAACTTCTATATAATTTTTAATGCAAATAATGGCTAAATTCACAGTCTTTAGTTAGCTAATGGCAAAGGCTTAACTAATGATTCTTTATTCGCAATGCTTAGTTTGCCATGAGAATACCAAGTAATAGTTAAACAATAGTTAGTATTTTAGTTTACCAATGGTTAACTAATGACCGAGAATTCGGTCATAAAAGTTTTAAACTGAAGTGTGCCGTTTTTAATTATTGAAATATTTACAAAAATAACATAAATTAAAAGTTTTTTTTTCGATTTTCAAAAGAAAATAAATTTAAAAAAAACAATGGGCACAATTTTGCCACCTTGATGGAAAAAAAAATTAAAAGTGTCTCATAGAGTTTGTATTGAACACTTCAAGACAGATGATATAAAAGGAGATATGATATTAAAAATGGGTAAGTGCGTTTAAGATACCTTATGTTAGATTATCAAAGACTACTAAAGAATTTGAATGGTGAAAACCTCTTGATTTGCAACGAGTACTTTTAAAAACATA
This sequence comes from Bellardia bayeri, assembly GCA_950370525.1. Taxonomy (NCBI): domain Eukaryota; kingdom Metazoa; phylum Arthropoda; class Insecta; order Diptera; family Calliphoridae; genus Bellardia; species Bellardia bayeri. Next base: position 77,998,652 of record OX493267.1, read on the forward strand.
TAAATGAGTCTAGTAATATTAATGCGGATACGAAAGCTAAAACACTTTTTGTTCTATAGAGAATTTTTTTTTCTTCAAATAAGAAAACTAAATCAACTCCTATCGGATGGGACTCAAACTCAAATATAGGGTGATTCAAGTAGAGATACTCTTTTTAATAGCATTTTTTTGACAAATCACATGTGATTCGTGTTATGCTGTCATGTTATTTTTGTTTAGTATTGTTTGGCATTTCATAATGGAAAGACTTACTTACGCCTGAACAGGATTTACAAATCATTCAACTTTATTTCGAAAATTCACGTTCTGTGAGGAATGTATTTTCTGCACTTTGCTTAACTTATGGTCAGCATAATCGACCCATTTCTGGCCCAAGAGCAACCTGAAGAGATTCAAGCATTGCCACTTCAATCAGAAAAAGCAATGGTTTGGTATGGTTTGTGGGCCGGTGGAATTATCGGTCCATATTTATTTGAAAAAGAACGTAACCGTCAATGGCGACCGTTATTGTGCCATGACAACCAATTATTTGATGCCTGAAATTGACACTTGGTTTTAGCCAGACGGCGCCGCTTCCCACACATCGCATCAATCAAAGGTTTTATTGAGAGAACACTTTGGTGAGCATATAATTTCACGTTTTGGGCCGGTCGATTGGCCACCAATATCGTTAGAATTTTTCCTGTGGGGATATGTATAGTATAAAGTTTATGCGCACAAACCCGCTTCGATTTAGACCTTGGAGGAAAACATCACGCGGATCATTCGCCAGTTACAAATTTTCGATGACTTATTCTAGTCTCAACGGATAGACCATCTGCGACGTAGCAACGGCCAACATTTGATAGACATAATCTTCAAAAAATAAATGCCAAACAATGTTCTTTCAAATGACAAAAAACATTCGCCATTAAATTAGAATTTTCTGTGTTTTTTTTTTTTCTTTAAAAAAGTAGAGAACCTCGAAATGAATCACGCTTTATTTTAGTTTACTTTTTTAATACATTTTAATATGTATAAAAGAGTAAAAATTAACAGTCTTATTCAGAAAAAATTAAAGTAGACTTCAAATGTACTTTAAGAAAATTTTGTATGAAAATTTTGTGTAAAAGCACACTTCAAACCTACTTTATTTTTTATGAATACGGCAGTAAATGTTTTATTTTGAATCAAAAAATTTAGGAAATCTTTTTTTTAATATTGTTAAAAAGAGTTATTTGTTACATGTTGATTATACAGAAAAAATATCTGTGACGTCATGCGCGGAGAGAGGAAATTTTGTTTACATTCTTTGCGCAATCTTTATAATTAGATTCATGGGTACAAGCGTAGTTCTAGTTGTGATATATTATACCTATTGTCCCTATTGTCGTCCTTTACACAACCGTTTTTTTTTAGCTTTCATGTTTTTCTAATAAAGGTCTGAAACTTAATTAAATTAACCCCAACGAGTCAGATTTTATTTATAAGTAATTTCTTCATCAAACATTCAAAATCTTAAGTCCTGAAATTTCTTACAACGACCCACTTGATACTACATATCTTTTTTAAGACTTTTAAATATAAAATTAAGTTATTAATTTTTTGGTTAAAAGTGGTAAAATTATAACTTATAATTGAGAACAAAAATAAGTACTTTTTCTAATAGGTTTGTAAGAAGTCTGGTCAACAATTTCCTATTACTTTAACACTTAATTTGTAAATGAAGTTTTTGCTGGGATATGAACCATAATTGTATTTTATTTTAAACCGATCGTAGCACCTAAAAAAAAACCTGATAGTTTTGATTTACTAAAAGCACTGCCTCAATAAGCGAAAAAAAAGTACTAAATAAATAGCGCAGCACAATTGTCCATCACAAGATGATAATTTTAGTTGTTGTGTTGCGTCGGGGGTATTTTCAATGATGATTTTTATTATATTTTACTTTTATTTTACGGTGATAAATGTTTCCTACGCACTGCAATAACAGAATTATGCCAGAAGACTTTTTCCAATTTTTAATAAAAGGTTTGTTGTTGGTGTTGGTGGACTAGTAGTACATACATACATACCAACACATACGAACAAATATTAAATAAAATATGGTATCTGAATGTTTCTCTCTTTTTGCAACAAATGCAAATTTAATTGCTCAACATACGCCACAATGTCGAATGAACATTGTAAATGTTGTTTCAGAAAAAAAAACAGAAAACACTAAAAAAGTATCAACAGCATGAAATTATGATGCTACTTCTTTGCTCTTGCTGTTGATGATAATGGGAAACGACGATAATAAATGCTTGTGGTATCTTAAAGAAACAGCCATTGAAGAAGAATTAAGAGCGAAGAAAAAGCGGCACGCAATTTAAGTGGGCGTGCCCGGGGGCATACGTCTATAGTTATATTATAAAACTAAAGACTTTAAACATTCATATATTATTTAAAAAAAAAACACACGCATAATTTTCACAAAATACAATATACACATAGTTTTTATTCCTTTTCTTCAAATTGGTTTTCTTTATGCAAGTTTAAAAACTATTTAGAGTTATTTAGCGGAATTTATAGAAAAAACATTTGAATATTTTAAAATTGAAATGATATTTTCGATTTGTATAATTCGTGTGGGTTTTTTTCAGAATTGTCTTATATAATGTTAAGTTTCTTTTACTTTCATTAAAATTCGTTTAAAACTGTAAATTTTTTATTTTTAGAAGAGAAAAATGCTACTGTATTTTAAGAAATTAATATTGAAATGAAATTTTAATGTTTTGGTGTTTGAGAAGGAAATAACGGTAACTGGTTTTTTTTCGTTTATTTGTTTGGAGTTAAGTATGTGTTTTAAATTTTAAGTGACTTTATAATTCAAAGTTATATTGAATTAGTTATATAGGGCAAATGAATTTATGCAGTTGCGTCTTAAAATATTTATATAACAATTTTATTTGGAGCAATCAACTACAGCAGCAACTGTATTTATGAAAACTATTTTTCTAAACTCAGAATATTGTTTCTAGTGTAGAAAGTGTACAATTTAGCTTCCTACAGATCCCAGGTACTCTATATAGGTCGTACTATTCCCAAAATAGAAATTGTACAAGTAACTTGCTCACACAGTCCCGAAAAAAATAATATACTAAGGTTCTAGATTCTTTGACTTGATACACATTTTAGGTTGTACAGTACAATCATACTGCCCTTATAAAATTACGAAATTGGAGATAAGAAATTCCAAATACAATTCCAGAAAAGCCCAACTATTTTCAGCTAGTAATAATTTTTATTTTAAAGTTCCACAGAAAACACATCTACAGTAAACGGAGAGTTCCACTGAGCGATATTAAACTATTTTTCAGAAATTGAAGACATAGAATTGCACAATCTTTGTTTACAGCTAAATGGATCAATACACAATTCACGATCGCTTTTTTTGGGCACTAAATTCAGTAATGCAATATTCCTGATGGCAGTATTCTATAGATCCTTTAATGCATACTAAAATGTGCCACATAGTAACTAGAATTTTAGATTTCTTAAGGACGGACAATGCCTTTTTTCTCTGTTATATCATTCTACTAAACATTATATGGAAGAATTAATACTGGCTCCAAACAGCTATTAACCAGAGAACATGCTATTAAATTCCTCAGTTAAGCTATAAAATAATAGACAGTGAATAGTTGAAGAATTCACAACCCTTGTCTTCAGTATAATTTTCGACACTTCACTTCAGAAGAAAAACAAAAGAAATGAATGTCAGCGGAAGACTCGTTCAAACTTCGATGTTTGACAATTAAAAGTTTTCCCTAGCTATGGCAGACTGGACCTGCGTTTGTACTTGGAAATCTTGCAGTGGTATTTATGTACAGGTTTAAATTGGGGCTAATCGTTTTTTATAGTTCAGAGAACTCTTTAATTTTGCGTTCACAGGATACCGTACATTTGTTATAATTGGGTAGAATCTATTGCCTATAGCTGATGTAGAGCAACAGGCTTAATTACTTTTGATTGCCTAGTCTAAAACTAAATAGTCAACTGTGCAACAAATCCTATTTCACTACTTCTACTGCATATTTCCTTGAACATGAACTCCTTTCATTGACCCAATAGGATAGTGTAAGACTGTAGTAATAGTCTACCACCCATAAAGAAGTTATATCCGCGAAAACTCAACTTAAGCCAGTGCTTATTTATGCCAAGCAGAATGCCCTTGAAATCTACAAATATTCAACTGTTCCACCAATTGATTTCACTACGACCACTCAATTAAATACAAGAAAGCTAAGACCAGCTACACCTTGATGTCCAATAGAATACAACTGTAGACAGGCGCAACAATTCAGTTTAGAGCCCAGATTTTATTGTCTAAGTGATCATTAATCGTTAAAATATTATCCTTCTTTATTGTGGAAATCTTAGTCTGATAAAACACTGAACTGATAACCAGATTATGTAAAAAACTTTAGAGATGATATAGAGCGTTTTGCAGCTTGCATCATCAGTCCTCAATATTCCATCAAATGATGACAAGACTTCATACGAGCCCTCAATCAACAATTGCACCACTTCAACAAAAGATTTAGTTTTTCTCGCTTTAAGGTTGTAAGATTTTCCTATGATCCTTCTACTTCTAATCTCCACTGAAGGCCATAGAATTTTAAAAGTAAATGCATATTTTAATTACACAATTTTGGTAATTAAACTTTTTTGCTGATTGCCAAATTCTTAAAGCTTTTTTAATTGAATTTAACTAACATCTCGTCAAATTTATATCGATTTTCCAACAGTGTAGTTATAAGTTTAATATTCTGAAATCTTTGGTTGTTCTCTATAATTTAAAGTTTATCAATCAAACTATTAAAATACACATGTTTATTTTAATTTGTTTCTGTTTGGATACATTGTGCTTCATTAAGATTTTTGTAATTTTTTTAGTATCTAAATGTACGGTCACACTTGGCAAATATTTGCCGAAAAAGACGTAACCACTAATTAAAATATATATGAAATCGTTTACTAACTTAAAAAAAAAACTTTGTTTATTCAGGACAAGACACCACAAATATTTAGTTTTATTTTATTTGAAACTGCTTGATCTTGCAACACTTTTGTAAAAGTAAACAATATCAAACAAATTTCTGCTAAAACAAGTAGTTACGCTTTTTTCTGTAAATATTTGCTACGTGTAACCATACCTTAAGATAAAAATTATTTACAATTTTGAAACCATAATGTATATATTTAAATATTGTTTAATGCTGACGAAAAAACAACTTAGCAGCAGTAACTGTAGCACGAGTCCTAGCAAACAGATGTACTAAGCTGTAGAAATATAATCAAAACTAAGACTTTCTAAAAACAAATTTCCAGCTGTAATACGTATCTAAAAAAGTCACCCTCACCCAGATTCTCTGCTACTTTTTGCATAAATTCAAATATAATTGCAATGACATAAATGAAATAGTAACAACAATATCATATATAATCTTGATTTGTATTAACAGCAGCTGGTAAACATTGAACACACATAAATTTATACATTACAAGTATTTGTAAGTATCTGTGTTTGTTTCTAACAATGTTGTAAGAAAATTTAAACTCTTACAGCATTCTTGCAAGCCAGTAAAGGTCATAACCTTTTTTGTTCATTACTCATTCTAACAAACATATTTAAAGACCTTCACAAAACTGCTGGATACTAAAGGATACTACAAACTGTGCAGGAGTACGCAAAGGAAGTAAATATAATTGTAGTTTTATTGTTTGTTGTAAATAAGTAAAAAATGTTCAGCAAATTATAGTTTTGTTAAAGAATATTCAGGCAACTGCTGTTATTGCATGTTTTTTTTGAGTCATAACTATGAATTCTTTTATTTTCTATGCAACACAGTCATAATATTGCGGTTTCTTTTGCTCTTCGGCTCGTCATGAGAAAGTGTCAAATGTATGTGGCAATTGGAATACAAGACAGTCTGTTGTTGCAACATATTGTCTGCTTGAGAGCAATGTGCTGTGAAACTGGCATTTAAAGTATTCCTAATTATACTTTAATTGTTATAGATTTGAGATAATTAAAGGATTATATAACAGTATATAAGGAAACAAGTGCATGATCGTAAGACATGAGGGTAATTAATGATGCAGCACAACATGTGATATATTTCATGGGAATTTCTCACCTACAGTTTTGGCATTTATTTCTGTAAAGGATGCAACACAAATGGTGTTTGTATATGAAACAATGGTAAGGTTAAAAATTAAAGCTTATCTTTTAAATAACAATAGTGGTTTAAACATCAAAAAAACAAAAACAATCGTAATTTTAATTACTTAAGTTTATACTTTTAATTTCTATTTCCCTTGACGCTGTGTTTGAAAACGAAATAAAAACGCTGATTTGGCATAACCATTGATGTTATCGGCATTTGGTGTCCCGATAGACTAGGCGATAGTTTGCCGGACTATCAGTCAGAGGGTTGCGGGTTCGATTCCCGCCAAATACTCTAGGTATTTTCTGCAGATAAACTAAAAAGCTTCGCAGTTTGTGTTTGTTAATAAAAAAATAAAAAATAAAAAAAAATTGATATTCTCCATTTTTAAACGAAGTTATGCCAAAGAAACATTCAATTTTTTTCGTCGCCATTGTTTGCATCAAAGTTAAATAATATAAAATAAATCTAAAGTAAAATAAATGACATATAAATTAAAATATAAAATTTTAATTAACATGAAATATATGCTAAAGGTTTTCGAAAGGGCATAAAACCTCTGAATTTTGAAGGTTTCTGGAATGAAATTGCAGAAAAAATCCGTTTGTGCCTCCAGTTTGTGACGGATACAAGGTAAAGCCATATAGCTGTAATGTTAATTAAAATTTTAATAACAAATATACATATACATAATTCCAATTAAAGGTATAGAAGGCAATTCAAGGTATAAAAGAAGCTTGTGAATAATAACATAGAAGCTAGAGCTACAGAAAGAGACGTTTATAAACAGCTCCTTTTGTCAACATCGAAGGAAGCGGTAAGAAATTTATTGGAATATGAAAATCATATAAACCCAAAAGGAAATTCGGCGCTGCCAATATTGGAAAAGAAAACACGCAACTTAAGTTAATAAATCTAAACGGTGATATACATTTAAACTGAAAAATAAATGTGATAAATGTTGAGAACTTTTACAGGGAGAAATTATTTCAAAATGGGTTCTGTCTGCACACCCTATGATCCCAAGAAAACCTGCTTGTTTATAAAAAAATCTTAAAAATCTTAATCTTAATTGTGGCTTTCATGGCGTCCAAACTAATGCATTTTAGTTTTGATCGGATCGGACATTTTAAAACGAACTTTTATTAAGTGTAAATGTGTTTACAAGTCTTAAGAAAATTATATATTTTGAAATGATTCAATAAAAATAACGTTTCTTATATTAAATCGGGAATGACGAAGATATTCACGTTCTGTCGTAACATCTCGCTATGTAGATTTATCCTCATTACATTCATGAACAACGAAAAATATTACACTGCTACCAAAATTAAATAATTTTTATTTATTATTTTTTGATAACTTCTCTTATTCGATTTAATATATTTCAAGAATGCCAACTTAAAAACAAATCGACTACAGAAAACCAAAATAAATATTAAATTTTTAAATTAACAGAGAAAATTGATTAATTGCTGCACTGAATCGAATGATTAGATTGAGGAATTATTTCAGGTTGCTTAATAGAAACTTAGTTGTTATTGATAAATGCAATTAAAAAAATAACAAATTATAGTCAAAAAATTCATTTCTGTTGAAACAAATATGGCACCATTTTATTGCAAGTTTGTGTCTTAAGTCTTTTGTTTTAAAACATAGTTTACAACGTCATGACTTAAGTAGACATAAATAAAGAAATCTGAAAACAATGAGACACTTAAAAAGAAAACTTAAAAAAACACTGATACAATATTAAGAAGAAACACTATCATTCATCAAATTCCAGGAATTAAATAGGAATTTGAATTAAAAACTGCGCTCTCCCACATGGTCAGGTTAAGATTAACAAAAATCGTAATCTTGTCTGCAAACTACTTGTAAATGTTTCCAAGGAAACATAATCCAAACTATTTAACAAACTGACAAACATAAAAAATAAAACAAATTTTAACTTACACTCTTATTTGTTAACATTTACTTAATTAAATTCAAAATAAATGACAATGTTCAACTGGATACCGTCACCGCACTAAAGGTCTTTCCTCAGAATTCCATAAAACATTAAAATACTTGTAATAATAAAAAAAAATTAAAAAACAGCTTTAGCAACAAACTCTTGTGCACTGAAAAAAACAACACAGATTGGCTTCCGGTTTGTTTTAATTCTTTTTTTATTTTTTTCTGTTTATTGTCAGTATGTACTAAATACAAGTATCTTTGCATCGTTTTTATGTTTATGTTTATTTTATTTGTTTTATTTAATCTTTTAATGTTTAAATGTTGGTTAAAATTTTATGAATGAAAATGTAAAGAGTAACAGCGGTAGTGTCGGTGTTTGTATTTGGTTTTTGAATTTTGCGGTTTTAAAAGGCGTAATCCAAGCAAGTAATCAATGCAATAAAAAAACTATTTAAATAAAAATATATTTAAAAGCTGTAAAGTATTAAAATTAAACTACAAAGCGGGTAAATTGATTTTGTTAACATTTTGGGACGTTAAGAAAGATTGTGAGAAGAATTATATGTGAATGTAATTAGAATATAAAAAGAAATTGTTTATGCAGCCTAAAAGACATGACAATTATTTCCATTTCTTAATATATCAATACAAGTATTGTTCTTATAACTATTGGTATAATAGTTTTCCATTAAAATTGTAGGGTATTTAAATTACCATTATGCTTATTTAATAGTAACTAAATTCTCATTCATTAAATTTCATTGATAGAAATAAAGTAAACTAAAGCTTAAGTTTAAAAAATTCTAAGATCTTTCTTAACTGATATACCTATAAACAACATTATAGGAAACACACAGCGCAACTGGAGCATTTGTAAGTACATAGTTTTATCTTAACATGAATTAAAAATTGTTTGAATTAAAGTTTAAATACACCAATAGCTATTAAATCTGTGAAGAACCATAGAAATATTTACAAAAACAAGCTCATAATAAAGACCAATTTAATTTTATTTTAACATTTCACATAAAATGTGGCTAATTAAAAACTGTAAGGAATGCGAAATTTTAAGTAGTTTTTAATACAACTTAACATGAATTAGTTTATTTCATTAAACCTTATGTGAAAATAGTAAAGGACAAAAAATAATAAATAAATATACCCCTAACTGTACGAAGCGTACAAATATTGTGCATAAGTTTTCAACATACTTAATGACTAACAGCGCCATTAAAAAATTATTATCTGTAAAAATGTATGATCGTTTGAAAGTCTGTAATTTATTTAATATGTACTGCTTTAAAAATAGTCCACTATTGTTCCATTGGGCGAAGCTGTGGTCTATTAGGGTGTGTGCTTTACTAACCTGATTTCTTCCATACCCATCCATTGCATCCATTTTGGCATACTCTCTCCAACATATTGGCCGATATCACACAAATAAATTCTTTAGTATTAGGGACTCCAGTACGTCAACCTACACAGAAAAAAATATCAGGCATAAATCATTGCTTTGGGTGTCGGTAATAACTTCTCTCGATTTATATCGAGTTTCCTCAGAAATCGCACTATACGAGTTGTTATAGATGGGATCTCATCAGACGAGTTCAAGGTTAATTCTTTCTCCTACTTCATTTCTCATCTTTATAAGTAACCTCCTATATCAAACTTCCAATATTATCTATTCTTTTGCAGATGATAGCAACATTTGCCATTCATACTCATTCAACTATGGAGCAAACCTTTTGGAGATTGGGGAAATGAGACAAAACATGAATAATATACTTAGCCATGATCTTATGACAATCTCAGAATGTGGTTGCGCAAATTGTCTATTTTAACGCCGGTAAGACTCAATGTGTTATGTTAACACACAAACGCACAACAGATCATGTAGCTTTATCTGTTTTTATATGCGGTGTAAATATGAAGGAACCAGACGCTTTTGAAGTTCTAGGCATGAGAATCCAGATGTCCGCTAACGAAGGCTATCGATGACAGTACAATAACCATATAGAAAAATTCAAATCAAATGTTCACAAACACTACTCTCTATAATCCCTCCCATAGCCTATATTCCTAGTTCCAACACAATGCATTGCAAAAATTAATTCAATATTTAAAATAAAATAAAAAAAAATAAAACAATTTTTTGATTTATTTAACTAAATTTTTAATTTTTGATTAATAAAGTTAATTGAATCAACTAAGAAATTGTTTAATTTTTTTAATATTTCAATCATTGGGAAATTGGCTAATTTATGGCTGCACTTTTGTTTTCTGTATAGATATGAGCATTATCATAGTCCCACAAAAAATAGTCTAAAGGCGTTAAATCGTGCGATCTAGGCGGCCAATTGAACTGCTCCAAGCGTAAAATAAACTGCTCACCGAACTCGCCTCTCAACTGGGCCATAGTTTCGCGTGCAGTGTGGCATGTGTTAAAACCACATGTGAACCAAATCCAGCTTTATATTTTAAGCCAAAAAAATCTTGATCATCGCACGGTAGCGCTCGTCATTCACAGTAACATTTCTGCCTTCGTGGTTTTGATGATGATGTCATCTACAGGAAGCCGTAAATTTTTCGGAATGCATTAGCAGTTCCTGCAATGTTTCTGGCTACTCATCACACTAAATTGAAATTGCATAATTTTATAGAATTATATAGAATTTTGCTTGTTTACGTGTCCTTTCAACCAGAAATGAGTTTCGTCGCTGAACACAATTTTCCGGTAAAAAAATTTCTTTACCGAACATGAATTTTGATAACAAAATTGTTGTTCTTTTGTAAGTCGATTTATGGTTAAATTATAAAGCAAACTGAACATGTCTTGCTGAACAGATAGTTACCATAAAATCACCCTTTATATACTCGTATTAATATATTTCTCTCAGTGCTTACGTACAAATAAATTCTTAGTAATAAAGCACTAACAAAATTCATCTCTAGCCTGCTACAACACTTAAATACATTTTTTTTTTATAATTCAATCAATTTTTATTTTCTTTTCTTATTTTGTTCAATGAATATTTAGTTCGTTCATGAGCATAAACTTTCCAATAAAAAAGTATTTATACCCGCTCCAATCTCCATACAAAAACCACCAAGTAAGTAATATAAATTTTAAACACATTGGTTTGTTTGTTACGTCTTCTAAGCGTCGAAGTATTGATTTGTTATGAAACTCGGCATGCGTAAAAGTTGTTTTTGTAGACATTGTTGTTGTTATTGTGATTGCTGTCAATAATGTTATTGTTTTTGTTGTAAAAAGAGATTAGCCGATATTTATAAAAGTATTGGCCATAATATTTTTTATTTATGATCACTGTAACTAATTTAAATTTTCAGTTTTCTATTTTAAGCAGTTTTTTCTTCTCTCGAAAAACAAACGCACACGAAACTGAACGGTTTAATGTTTCGTTCCCACACTTTTACCCAAAATCATTTGCAGTATACACACTTACTTACAATTTATTTATTCTTTCACAGAGAGAATGGAAGTTTGTGGGTTCATTTTAAGTTTTTTTCTTAACTCTTTTTGTTGTTATTAAAAGCTTTATATGTACATACATACATATACAGGTGAATTTTCTTTAGTTTGTTTACTATGTGAAATCTTTTAAAAATCAGTTTGTTACGTTTATCAAAAGATAAGATAATAATAAAAAGAAAAACAAACTTATAGTTGCTGTTAATGGTGATGAAGTTGTGAAGATGTCTGCCATTGATTGTCTAGTCTCATCTTTCATTCATCCATTCATTGATATTTCTTGTATGTATTTATATCTGAAAAGACTTATTGTTATTGTGGCCGTTGTTGAGACACATTGACAAAATATTTGTTAAAATATTGAGACCAACCAAGTGTTCCATACAGTTTTTTTTTTTTTTGGATTTGTTTTCGTTACATTTTTATAATTGGATTACGATTTTATTGAATATATTAAATAAGTCATCAAAGACAAATTAAAAGATTTACATATATGAGTTTAAATAAAAAATTCCCAAAAAATATTAAAATTTAAGCTTATAATCTTAACCGATCTAAATAGTTTATTCCGTTTCTATTATTGGTGTATATAGATATTTAATTATACATTTAATTATACAATTATGTGAGCATTATGTTGCGAGTATTGTGGAAAACACAATTTAAATTATTTTTTTAATGTAGTTTAATTAATCTCAGCTCATCATCACCTGTTGAGTTGGAGATGATTTATGAATATTTGATTGAATTGCAAATAGAACAATTAAATTTTAAATTATTTTAAATAAGTCGACACAAATGCCCAAAATTAACTTGTTTATGTTATATATTTTCAATCCCTGTCATTCACTTACAAATAGTTAATTTTGAAATTGTTTGCGAAATTTGTTGTCAATCGAAGTATGCAGTTGTATTGATTGAATTATCAAATTGTGGCTGCAAAATTTTAGATGGATCGCAAACAATTTTGCTGTTCTCTTCGTAATTTATACTTTAGACCTTAAACTTTGTTTCAATAAGAAACAATTTCGAATCAGTTTTTTTTTCTGCCTGACAGCATGTTTTACTACTACTTTGAACATGTAGGTTACATGTGAACTACGTTAACATACATGTTAACTACCTACAAAACGATTGTTCGAAGAGTGAAAAAATTTAGCTATGACAATACATTCTCCAGGTTAACACATTAATCTCGGTACACCATTCGCACTAGAACCTGAAGGCACTTTAGGTATCACTATTCGTATATTACAAAGTTCAAGTCTACGTTGAGAATCTACAGAATCTAGCAACTTTCACAACTTCGCAACGATTGTCATTCTTGGAAGTATGTCCCCAAAAGCCGACACAGAGCGGAACCCACTGCAAAATCTTTCGGACCATGTATTATTCAATTAATCAAAATAAATAAACCTCCAAAAACCCCATTAACCTCCCGCTATCTACTTCATCAAATTTTTTGTTAAATCGACAACTGTAAGAAACTTGTTTATTTCATTCACTAATTTTAAACATCACAAAAAGCCAACCGCACGCAATTCTAGAAAATTACTTTTTTTTCAACAAAACAAATCTTAATTGAAATCTAAGAAGCCGCAAACAGAAACGAACTGAATAATTAAATGCCATTAAATCAGCGTGTGTGGTTTTTTGTTTAAACATAGAATGATTGGGTTAAAAACACGCATATAAGTTGGTTTTTTTTCTCAAATGAAATTTTTTTATTAACAATTTGTGTAAATTATTATTTAAATGCTACTTAGTTGTTAATTTCCGTTGAAGGTGCTGAATAGGAAAAGCACATTACAAGAAAAAAAAACAAACAAACTGTAAAAAAACCATACAGACAGACAGCCTCACAGTTAGTTAGAAAAAAAACAAACAAATAAATAACAACTCTTTATATCATATGAATAATTTCCTAAGGTTTAACTTAATTTCTGGTTTTGGTCAAGTTGTAGTAAGGCTCAACAGGCGCAGATAACAAAGTGTACAACAAATGGGGTTAATCATACTGAGATACAGAGATTAACCAACTAACACAGCGGATATAGACATTTTGTAAGTTTTATTAGTATATAGTGGTAGTGGTAGTGTGACAAGTTATATAGAGAAAATTTCTCACGTTAATTGAAAACATAACATAAATGTTTTTACGGTCAATAAAATATTGGTCATTAAATACACAAAATATATAAAAAGAAAATGAGATTTTCTATATTGTGATTTATAAATAATTAAATCTTTAAAAATATTTTGAAAGAAACAGTCTCTTGTTTAGAAGAAATTTATTTGAAATTGCTAATTAGTTTCAAAACAACAACAAATTATGTTGAAGAACACACTAGGAATCTTGAGTAAAACAAAAGACTTGAGACACAAACTTTATTTAATAATATCCTTTTAATTGTTTGTTTGAATATTGATGAATAATTTAACACTAAAACATTCATTTCTATATTATCTAGCTTATATCTAGCTTTTTATATTTTACACCTGCTGTAGGGTATAATTTGAAGAAGTTTGGCCGCCTTAAACTTTCTTAATTTCTTTATTAAATAGTTGTTATACCCTACACCACCACAAATGGTGAATAATGGTATAATAAGTTTGTCATTCCGTGTGTAACACTGAGAAATATTCAACTGAGACCCAACAAAGTTTATATATTCTTGATGCTTATGGAATTCGAAGTCGAATGAGCTATGTCCGTCTGTCTGTCTATGTAAAACACTCTCACGTCCAAAATATACAACCAAAACAAAGTTTTCAAAAATCCGTTTATAATTTTCCTAAGCAGTTTGACATTGAAAATTAGCAAAATCTGAATCGTAGCACAAGAGTTATGCACCAAAATCTGTGACAACATCCATCATTGTGACCATTTTGGAAACTTGGTGATTGGTCCAATACTACACTATATAGAAGAAGTGTCCTAAGAGGCACGTGTTCGAAGTGTCGTAGTGGAATATTTGAAATAATCTTGGGAACTGAAATATTTGGACTAGAAAATAGAAATGATATTTTCCAACAGATTTTTTACTATTTTATCTAAATATATTACAGATGATACCATGAACTTTTGTGTACCTTATATCTATGATCGAATTATAAAATGTGATAAAAATAAAATAAATCGGTCCATGATTTCTCATAACCCCCCTACAATTTTCTTCCCGAAATAAGGGTCAATGATGCATAAATGATCATTAAAATATAATATCAATTGAAAATTCAGCAAAAAAATAATCCTTATAAATATCTAAAAGTCAGTACAGCGACTTTTATGTTGTTTGCCAGATAATTGGTCATATCACATCCAAAAAAGACATTAATCTTTATGTATATCTTATATATATATATAGAGGTACAGACCCAAAACTTTACTTTTATTTACTATATATATTTATATATATATAAATATATGTATATATATATATATATATAAATATATGTATATATATATATATATATACATATACATATATTTATATATATATAAATCATACTACAGGATTTTCTAAGTATCTGTCCACATTTGACAATATCGCCCCTTATAAGGTTCACTTCCAAAATTCTCTTAATACAATTACACAAATAATTTGTATATATGCCAAAATTAAACTAGTAGATTTTGTGAATATCGGTCTATTTTTTACCATATCCCCCATATAAAGTCCAGTTTCCAAATTCCTTGAAATACTCATATATGTCTGAAATAAAACGGTATTATGTTGAAATACGGTCTAATATATCCTATATATGTATATAAAACTATCTGTACCGAATTTTAAGAAAATATGCGCAAAAATAAGGATAACTTTTGGAAAACAAGTTTTGTGAGTTTACTTGTTTTTCGGAAGTGGAAGTATCTAATAAATATCTCGATATCGGCACAACATTTTTGACAGATCCGTAATTTTAGTACTGAATCATACTAATATTGGTTATTGAGAAGAAATTAAAATAAGCCTCACCCTTTAGCCTTTTCCTTTTTTTCTATACTATGTTCCTTAACTTGTGTTTAATATGGAAAAATGTTGAACCAATCGAGTTCTGTAAACCAATTTTCAATTTTCTTGTGAGTAATATTAATAAATAAATAAATTATAATCAGGAATGTGATGGAATTCAAAAACGAAAACGAATGAGTTTTAGAAGTCAATTTTTTCCTAATATTTCTGTATTGAAAAACTTTTATCACATAAAATATAAAGATATGGGCTACTAAAGAGAATCTTAAAACAAAAATTTTAAAAATAAGATTATAAATGCTTAAAAATGTATTTCCAAAACTGATTCATTTTCGATTTCGCTTTTCATCACATGCCTGAATATAAATAAATAAATTACTCACAAGATTCTCTGAAAGTTCACCAACACCACCTCACTTTGCGTCGGCGTTACGTTCCAAAAAAAACAAGAAAGTGAATTAAGAATTCTATGAATTCTATAGCAATCCATGTAAAAATCGAAGATAGATTCTAGGGTTACGAAAATACTAAGTCGTCGGTTTCTTTCACAAAAAATTGGTCCAATGTTTGCTGAACAGCTTTTTTCCAAAGTAAATTCAATTTCCTTGTAGCAATTGTTTGTGTTACTACCACTAGCATTATCGTTGAATAATGTTTTACTTTTTATGTCATCAAATAAGCTTTAGCTTTTGTCTGAAATACCATTTAACTTAATTGTATTCTCTGTGCAACTTGATTTTTAATCCAAATAGAAAGCAAGGACTCCATTTCGATCATCAAAGCACTTATTGTACAGGACATTGTTTTAGCAACTAATGATGTTGCAGATTTTGCAAAAATTAAAAAAAAAATAAAGACTCAAACCCAAAACAACGTAACCTCGCAACGTGACACAAAGCGAGGTATTAGTGTAATGGAAAGAATTGGTAAAAACTTTAAATAAAGTATGTTTGCATAAATTTGTCTTTCAAGTAATATACGAATAAAATACTAATAAAATTTGCGCTAAGACTAAATAAGAAGTACTAAGTAAGAAGTTTTTGCCATTCTCACAATATTTATGTGAAGGGTATTTAAGTTTCAAAATAGCCGAATATAGCACTCTAACTTGTTTTTTCTTTCTTTCTATTTCTTGTATAAATTATTTATGATGGTTTATTTATGTTTGGCAATGTTTATGACAAATTTTTATTATTATTTTTGTTAATGTGAATTTGTGATTAGATCGTCGTCGTATCTTCTTTAGTGTTTTGCTAATCTTATATAAACATACATTTGAATGAATAGTTTTAAATTAGCGATATTTTTTTGTGCATTAATGCCATTAATAATTCCGTCTTAATATTATTATAGTTTCTAAAATTTATATGCAAAAACGTGTGTTTAAATTGCATAAATTAACATTCATTCATAAATATGCTTTATGTTGACTAGCTATTTGTTTATTTATTTAGTTGCTTAATTTTTTGTTTAGATTTCCTTATAAACACAAATAATACACACATGCTTTTTTCACTGAAATGTTATCAAATTACATACTATAAACTTGTGTATAAATAAAATTTGCACAGTATTTATTTAATGTATGCAATACTCATTTAAGTCTAAATAATTAACAATTTTCTTAAAGGATACCGACGAACAATTGAATAATTAAAAATTAATTGTGAGCTTTGGGATTATCAGCCAAAATAAAATATTGATTTTCTTACTTCGATTTATTGGGATCCACTCTATTTTCCAACAGAGTAGAAGACAAGTCGTGGGCTTATATTTAAATGCTTAAATGTTTTTTATATAGACTCCATTAAAATATTTTCAAATAGAATATATTCCTTATAAATGCATATCATAACCTTATATGCCTTATTGGAACAGACTTGTTGAATGCTTGCAATATTGAAAGGGAGCGATCTTTAATTATTTAATAGAGATTTATGGGCATATCAAACCCTGGTAGAGTTACACAAGTATTTCAGATCGAGGCCCTACTCCGTTTGGTTCCAACATCCGCTGTATTCAATAGTACAGAATTCATAACAGGTATTATGAAAAGGAAGGTATAGTTGCAACCATGTCATCCTCTGCCAACATATTAGATGAATCACACATAGGCATAAATCTTGAAATGGTTTAGTACATGAATGAATGCAACATTAATAATGTTTAGACTAATAAAGCCAAATATACAAGTCATAGACATGGTTGAAATAGCAAAAACTTAATCTTCGAATGAGGAAAGCTCATATGCAGTAAATTTTTTAACTTACACAACCGATAACTATCATTATTCTTTACAGCAAAATTCCACAACTGACTTATTATAAATGGTGAAATCTATGTAAAAATGTACCTCAAACAGGCCAACAAAAAATATAAATATATTGGGTGTATAACATAAAACATCTTTTGAAATCGGCTTTTGGCTTTGAATTTTTTATACCCTATACGAGTACTACCATAGTGGGAAGGGTATACTGGATTTGTGCTGATGTTTGTAGCAACCAAAAAGTATATGGATCGACTCATAATCAATTTCTGAGTCGATTTAACGATGTTAAATCCTTCCGTTTAGCTGGGTAGCTGTCCATATACAGCCATGTCACAGAACTCAATTCCGTTCGGAAGTGCTTCTATAGAAAAAGTAAAACGAAATTTGTTTCCGGAGTAAAATCTAGAAATGCTTCAAATTACAATTCCACATAGCAAATTAAAAGACCTCTGAAGAAGTTAGAATAAAACTAACGAAACGTAGGGTAAATAAAATAAAAAAAAAATTGATTTTACTGCTGTGATACTTAGTTTAATACAATTTAATTATACTGTGATATTATTTTATTTATATTTTTGCATTTGTTTTGTTTAATTAAATTTATGTTTTATGTTGTGTTTATGTAAAACAAAATGTATATAAAATATTCTAAATGCAAAACTATTGACGAAAGATTATATATCTAATAAAATATCCCTGATGATGTTGGGAATCTCCAACGAAACGTCGGAAAAATAAATTATGAAATAATCTTTTATTTGCATAGAATACATGACCTTAATAAGCCCGATTTAGAAATTTCTAAACAAATCAATAATAGAATAAGGAAAAGGTCGATAAAAACCTTAAATATAAAAAAATCGAACAAGTTTTTTATTTACGTTTGGAAACAAACATTTGACCAAATTAGCCTGAAGAAAACTCCTTAAAAATTATAATAATTATAAACATTGGTCACAAAAACAAATTAATAAAAGTGGTTTCATTCCGAAAAAAATTTTAGTTTTGATTTTTCTATAAAAACGGAATTAATTCCACTTCAGAACTGAATTAAATTCAGTGACATGGCTGATGAACATTGTGTTGCTTCGAAAATGTTGAATTTTGTGCCAACAAAACTTCATATAAGTTTTGCTTTGCCGCTGAAGCACGCCGATTAATCACCCAAGCTATAGTAAATATGTTCCATCGGTTTCAAGGTGCGAGTATTGATCAGAGAGCTAGGCTAAAAAAGTTTGAAGAATTAGAGGCATTACTACATAAAGTTTGTAGTGAAGCTTAACAAGAGCTAGCAAAAACATTGAGAGCTACTCAAGCATCAATTCCAAAAGTTTTGCAAGCAGCAGGATTAAAAGCAGGTTGATTGGATACCATATGAATTGAAGTCGTGATACCTTAAACGACGATGCTTAAACATTATAAAGGATATCATAGTTGCTATCATCATTCCTTGAGATGAAAAATGGATATATTATGAGAACGTAATAGATCGTATGTGAAACCCGACCAACCAGTCGAATCGACAGCAACGCCAAATATCTACGGCGCTAAGGTAATGCTCTGACATTTTGGTGTGATCAAAAGGATCCTGTCTATTATGAGCTGCTGAAATCTGGCCATCACAGGGAACTTGTATCGAATGCAACTGTTCCGTTTGTAACGAGCATTGGCCAAAAACTTTCAGAATATTTGCCCATATACCAATATATACCAAGAACTATTTAGAAAGAAAAACTATTTAGTGGTTGGCAAGTTTTGGTTTACCCACCTTATAGACCAAATCTTGCTACTACCATTTGTTTAGATCGATGCAGAACGCGCTCTATCTCTCTCTGAGAAATGCATCACTTCAGAACAAGGTATCCGAAATTGGTTTCATTTGTTCTTGCCCTCAAAAAATGAGCAGTTTTTTTTTGGAGCGGAAATCATATGTTGCCAGTAGATAGGAAAATATCATAGATAACAATGGTCAATACTTTAAAAACATGTTTTTTGAACATATGTTTCAAAATAAAAGTAAAATTTAAAAAAAATCCCGAATTTTCAAGTTATACATTTATAGAAATATGGGAAAATTTGTTAAAATGACAATGGTTTGGTCTAAAGGACACCCTTTCTATTACCTCTTCCAGTATGACTGATAATTATATAAAATAATGCATTATTCGAAAGCTGCAATGAATTGATAGCGAACAAATAATAAAAGAAACATATAAGCCTCCTAGATTGCATGATATCGAACCTCTTAATTTTTTTCTGTAGGTTTATGTGATGTTAAAAATCTTAATGCGCGAGATACTGGCTACAATTAGAGAAGCAGTGATTTAACATTTAACTTTTCGAATGGCCCACCTAGTAGCGACCAATATTTAAAAAAACTTATTTTTAAAATTAAATGCCCAATAGTGTTCTTTCGAACAGAAAAAAGTCTAAAATAATTAGCCTCTATAAACAAAATAAACGTTTCTAAAGTTTTGGTAAGTTATTCCTAATATATTTGTTTGTTCGAATTAGAAATTTGTTTCTAATTAAATAGAAAAACTATAAATTAACACTATTTAACAAAGAGGAATTCAAAGGAAATAAGTGTTTAAATTACTTAAATCATAACAATAACAAATAAAAAATGTTTTTTATCCAGCTACATTTAAGTTTTATTTGCTTTAACTTAAACTCTTTTATTAATTAAATAAATCTCAAAGTTTCTTTTCAATTTGTAGTAACAAAAGGAAAACACCCTGTTTGCTAAGGATTGCATTAGCACTGAAAAATTGAAAAATTATTATAAAACGCAGATGTACCGTTGGGTAGCTTTTTGACAAGCCATCCAAACAAATTCCTGTACAACGAAAAACCACGCTGTTTTTTTTTTGTGTTCATTCAAAGACGGAAAAAATCTTCCCACGGTTTATGTTCAAGTAACAACTTTTAACACACATGCGGAAATCCGTATAAATTGTACTTTTAACGTACGAGCTGCACAAACAAAAGACATACATCACCCTCTTCCAACGCATAAAACTACAATCCAAAACCACCTCATTGAAAGTAATTGTGTGTTAACAACCCCCTAACTTTTGGCGGGAACTAAATATGTACATATGTATGTATATGAAATGTTGGTTGTGACATGAAATCATAACAAAGAATAAGAACGTACCAAAAGAAGATTTTCTTTTCAAATGCGCGAAAGATCGTTTTCAAGTATGCATGAGAGTTTGAGATTGAGTTTGTGTGTGTGTGTGTGTATGTATGTTGCAAGACAAAAGATTTATTTTTTTTTTATTTGCCATTTTAAAGGGGTGGCAAATCCACTATCGGTGGTGAACACACAAAATATCATCATAATAATCTTAAAGGTAACTGAACAAAACAAAACAAAAGCTAGGGTGGGTTCGCCTCATGCATGCATACCTCTTTCCAAGTGCAACAACATAAATAACAGCCAAAACAACAATAATGAAAAGCCCAAAAAGATTTCTACACAAAAGAATTAATTTTTTAACTGCAGTTACGTGAATTACTTTTAAACACATAACAAAGATTTGTTTTGCTTGCTTTTGACAAACATTTTAATGCACTCCCGGGATTTGTTTTCATTTTCAAAAATATATGTATTCCTTAACGTTAGACGTACAACAATGATGGGGTGGCGGTGGTAGAAATATCTTAAGGTCGTTCTTCATACATTTGCGCCTGCGCATTAATGTGGCGTGGTTTTTATTTTTCGTTTTAAAGAAATTAAAATTTCGTTTTTTATTTGTAATTGTTGTAATTTCCTACACCCTAAAGCTATAAAACTATTCATGGCATGCATTTTAGTAATTCCTATACAGGGTAGTATTTCTTGTTTTTGCATCATGTTGTTTGCCATTCATGTTTTAGTTGTGATTTCCTCTTAGATGTAAAAAAAACTTAAAGGAAATTAAGTCAATTGTAAGATTTGATTAATCACAGACATTAGAAAGATTTCGTCAGGACACATGTTGCGTTTTTAGTTTAAATAAAAGTGAAAGAAAGTTGGTACAGTAGATGACTAAAACTATATAAGTATGTACATATGTATAGGCTCAGAGAAAAATATATTTGAAAAAAAATTTGTTTTGTTAAAAGCTTAAAGTTTACTTAAAATTCGTAATTCCGATTTAGGAGGAGTATTCGAATTTTGGGCGAGAATTCCCTGGAAAAAATTTAAAATTTGTTTGACAAACAAGTAATAAAGTACGGTCAAGACCGCCATATAATACTTACCCTACACTTAGTATATGTATATAACAGTTTTCAAAAATGGCCTCTATATGGGAGATAGGACCTATTAAGGACCGATCATCTGAAAATTTAGTGCTATGACTTCTGCGAATATAAATATTATTTCTGTTAAACTTTATCTCGATATAAACCTTTTTAAAAAATTTATGGAGGTTAAAGTGAATTACGGAAAGGGTTTTATATTGAAGTTTTGACTAATTATGGACCGACCACTATAAAATTAGGTGTCATCATGTCTGTATATATGACACTTATTTGTGTTGAATTTTATTTGGATACCAACATTTTTAAGAGATTTATGTTTGTTAAAGTGATTTTCGGAAGTGGACCTCATATGGGAGCTACGACTATTTATGGACCTATCATCATAAAATTATACCATATTATATGTATATATACAAAACAAATTTGTGTTCAATATTATTTGGATATCAACATTTTTAAGACATTTATGTTTGTTAACGTGATTTTCGGAAGTGGACCTTATGAGAGCTATGATCAATTATGGAACGATCTGCACAAAATGTGTAGATGTGATTTGGCTTCATTTGTGGTAAAACTTGTTTGGATATTTGCATAATTCAAACATTTATGATCCGTAAACTCCTATTTCAAAAGAACATTTGCATAGGGGCCAGGTGAAATAATGGACGAAATCGGTCCAGTTTCAATCTCATCCGTCCTTAAGCCGAAAAACCTATCATGTACCCAATTTTATCGAAACATCTTAAAATTAAGGTTTACATGAACAGCCAGCCAGACGGATGGACGGACATCGTTAAATAGACTCAAAAAATGATTCTGAGTCGATCGGTATAAGTTAAAGTGGTTGTTGGACTAAGATTTATTGGCGTTACAAACATCAGCACAAATCCAATATACCCTGCCCACTATGGTGGTGTAGGGCATAAATTTATCGAAGTTAAACATTTCAAGAAGTTAAAAGACTATAAGTTGGATGAGGTCAAGCTTCACAACCACTTCTTTCTAAATAGTTTTTGACAGTTATAGACACATCTGGCTAAGTATTGTCGCTTTCATATCTGGCCGAAAAGTCTGAATATTTTGAATGTATTCTGATGATGGCAAAAGTTTTGAAAATGTTTAGCTAGCTCTTGTTAAGTTTGACTATAATATTTATGTGCTAATGTAGATAGATCTTATTTACCATAAGATTCGGTGAGCAATCAATGTGTTTTAGCGGAATTTTTTTTTTCAAATTAAACTTCCGAATATCATGCTTTATTGGCACAAAATTCGAAATTTTTGAAGCAAAAATAGTTTGTTATTTACAATGTAATGTTTAATAACTAAGTGAAAATAAATGACGAAGGGTACTACATATCCAATAAAATGGCATACAAGTTACTAAAGATAAAAACCGCATTCAAAAGATACTCCATTTGTTACGATACCAGCATTTTTAAGATATACACACAATATATATAAATGAATTTCAAACGTATTTAATCTTAAAAAACAATCAAACATTTTTGAAAAATTTTAATTTCTTAAAAGCCGTCTGACTCGAGAATTTTATAGAGAAAGAATTCCGCAAAGTGTTCCGCTAGGTCGAATGGTTGGGAAGATAAAAAAAAACAGCAGATAAAAGGCTTGTTCCACATTTAAAAATAATAGCAGACGTGTTGAACTCTATTTAGGTTTCAGTACATTCTTTATTAAAAGCTATTATGTAATTGTAAATTCAACGCATTCCCAAAATATGTAAAGTTAAAGAAGAATATTGATGTCATTGATAAATTACATAATAACTTCCAAAAAGACAATTGCAGCAAGTGCAAATCGAACAAAAAAACTTTGTAATGAAAAAGTCTGGAAACTTTGTCCGTAAAATAACAAATCGGATGTATGATTTATTAAAATCATTATTTATTTTAAAAGCATATTAGAACAATTTTGCTAGACAAACCTAAAATAATTTTTTATTTCAATAAAATACTCGTATATAAATATTTTAATGATGAAATAATACAATTTTATAAAATATTTAACTCTTATGCTTATTTTAAGAATTAAATAAATCCCGGGATTCTCGTCAAATGCAATTTTTCAATTTTACCAGCAAAAAGATTCCGGAAAATCCCAAACCCTACTACACATCCAACATACCATCAGTAACCGCGCGATACACTAGGGCTGCTACGTCATGAAGATCAGCAAAAATTCAATAAATAACATGTAAAAAAATTGGGCGCTACATAAGAGCTATGACCTATTGTGAACTGATCGTTATAAAATTAGCCAAACTGACTTATGTATATATAAAACCTTACAGGGACAGTTAGCGTTTGAGAAATATCTGGAAGCTAAATCAGGCCAAAACTATACTGCAGAGTAGTGACGTATAAAAAGGCAGCAAATGTTTCTGAAACATTCTTTTATATAAAAATCGGAAGTCATAGTTGAAGAAGTTACAAAAGAAAAGGCCCCAGCTACAAATTGCTTGCCAAACCATTGCTATTTTCATTAATTTACTAATTTTTGTACATTTATTCATTCTTTTCGTTGCAACAATTTTAAATATGAGAATAAATAAATCATCAGCCATAATAAGGCCATTGTTGAACTCTATCAATTCAATAAATGAATCAAAGAATCCAATCGCCAATATATTCTATGAGCGACTATTTTCATTGTTTAATGATGTCTTCGGATTTAACACACTACATACTGTGAAAGTGAGTAGCTACAAAAAGTATTTGCCTTAATTATGCCATGAGTTTTTATTAACTTTGGATGCGCTCTTTATATTTCTTGGAACATATTGGTGAATCATTTCCGATTGAATTTCGTACAATCGTATATGCAATTTTTTATATATTTTTCACACAGCACTCGTAGTCCACCAACTACTTAGGTACTTAAAAGTAGTTTCAAATATTTAAATATTTACATTTAATAAAACCGCCATTTTACTGAAAAACAAATACATACCTATAAAAATTGTATGCGAATTATAAATAAAGTGTAGGATTTAAAGAATTTGTCTACTAAATATCGGTCAGTACTTTGTGGTTTTACATTAGAAACGGTTTTTTGTTGTCGCAGTAATGAATATAAATTATATATAACTTTATTGTGTATGTACATTAGGATGGCCCCTATTTATACAAAATAATCCATATATTGAAGTGATTTTTTTAAATGTTTAAGAATTCTTTCCAGTTGGAATTAATTCATGTGTGATTCTTACCGAACAGGTACATGCGAGTGAAATCCATTAAACTAACAGTTTAGTATGATTTAGCACGCGACACGTTTGTAATTGTAGGATTGATCAAGTAATTAATAAATGCTTTATCCTACTCGTATATATAATTATAGTTATTGAACCACTATTTAGGTTCAATAACTTGCTTCTACGATGATTTTTCGAAATACTCTTTATAAGTATGTATTTCATTCTTGCTTCACTCCTATGCATTATAAATAATAAAAATATTTGTTTTTTAAAAAGGTAGTGAACAAGACACACTTTCAAAATCAAAACATTTTGGGCGCAATTATTATATGCAATTTTAATTACAATTTTTAACCACTTTAATACTGCTACAAAACGCTGATTGAGGTGCCAGAACGCGACATT
Source organism: Bellardia bayeri (assembly GCA_950370525.1). Lineage (NCBI taxonomy): Eukaryota > Metazoa > Arthropoda > Insecta > Diptera > Calliphoridae > Bellardia > Bellardia bayeri. The sequence continues at coordinate 78,024,423 of OX493267.1, forward strand.
TAAACATAAACACAATTAAATACACATTTATTGTATTAATTTCTTTAATAGAAACGTTTCATAAGATAAGTGCCGTCATAATACAATAACGTGCCTATATGAAAAAAAATGAATTAAAAAAAAATGTTAGAAAAAATTATTTGTTTATAAACATTATACCGACCTACCTACCTATTTTGTTGGTCTCTATAAATCTTTCTGTGGAAATACCCATTCCATACATAAGAAAACAAAATTGTCAATGATAAATTTTTCCTCTGATGAACAAAGGCAACGTCATGAAACTGAAGTAGAGAACTTTGAAAAAATTTAAGGACCAGCCTAATGTACAATTTAGGTACCTACGTACATACATGTTTTAAGCAATTCCACTTAATTCAAATTATTTTTTTTTTATTAAAAAATTGTCAAAGTCGCGACAAAGTCGTGATTTCAAAAGAAGTCTTTTTTTTATTATTTTTGTTTTCATTCATTATAAAAACAACAAAACATACATACATATGTATATGTATGTATGTAAGAAAACATTTTTTGTACATGTAATTGCACATACCTAGTCGTGTATTTAAATTAAAATAATACAAAGCAAAAACAATTTCATTAAATTAAAAAAAAAACTCACAGATAATAAAACAACAAATAGCCATATTTAAAGATATAGGATAAAACAACAAATAAAACAATACATAATTTGTTATACATAGGTAGGTATGTAGGTATAAAACACATAAACCAGATCAGCAGTAAGTAAGTACAAAGGTGGACAATGGAAATTGGCAACAATGTACAAATAAACTCAAACAGAAAAATAATAAACAATTTACAACGGCATACAGTAAAATTGGTCATAAGCAACAGTTGGTTGTTGGTGGTGTTGCATGTAACACTTGATTTTGGTCAACGAAAAGTCGTGAATTGGTTGCCACCTCCTCCGCCAGTGTATAAATAAATACAAACACAAACATACATACAACACCAATTTATTACATTATAGGTATATAGATATTGCCTGGTTTTATAAATAAACCACAAATACCTACATACAAACATACTTATGTATATGAACAGATAATTTTTGAATTATGACCACAAACATACACACTTACATACCTTTGTACACAAATAACAACAATTATAAAATTTAACAACATGCCTACACACCATTTTTGTTTTCTTCTCTACTGTATTTTAGATATTTTTGTTGGGTTTAACAATATTATATTATTTAGTATACATATACATACGTATGTACATGAGTTTCTTTGCATGAATATGTGCTATGGTTTCTGTATTGTTTAATAATAACAAAAACCAAAATACAGCTAAAACTAAACAACAACAATTTGTACGAATCGCGTATTCGCGTTTTCACTACACTACACATCGTTTATTTTATACCCTGCCCACAATTTACCAACACATGTCTGTAATAAAAATACCAATGAACTTACTAAAGTTTAGTTTACTAAACTGTAAACATTGAAACACACTCTCCCATAACAGTACACTCACGCGAATTTCTCTATTTGTGGAAATAACAAACAACAACAATTGTTGATGTTTCTCTATGCGAGTCAGTGTTGCCATTTTAGCACATTCAGTGCTAGATTTAGCATTTTGTTTCTCAAAAATGCATTGAAATTTAAAAAAAAAAAATGCTAAATGCTTTTTAGCATAATTTGCTTGATAAAACACAATTTTTTCTCGAACAAATTTTTACTTGTTTCTCCAAAAAATACTTTTGGAGAAATAAAAAATAACTTTTATTAATATTTCAACTAAATTTCTTTCGGTGTGGTAAGTAAATGTACACGGCAATTTTTGAATTAATATACCTATGAAATATAATCTATTAAAACAAGTCAACAATTGTTATGAACAAAATTAGGAAAAACTATAATTTATATTTGTAACATTTGAAATAAATTTCTATAAATACATTGAAAAAATTTTTTTCTTCTGTGGAAAATTTTAGCAGTTAGTTTTTTAAGTTTTCGCATATTTTGAAATTCATTTTCTGGTAACACTGATGCGAGTAAATGTACGAATGAATGTAAGAGCGAGTCAGTGTTGCCACAACAAAAGCTACCATGATTAGTTTACAATTAGCATGTTCTTCGTTGTCGGGGTCTCGTCATGGTAATTTAATACTCATTTTAAAGAAAGTTTTATACCTACCATTGTCTAATTTATTAAACTTCCGAATAGTTTTAACATTATTTATGTTACATGTGTATGCGGTGAACCAACGTTAGAAAGCACGCCAGTCGTTTCAATGTCTACGATCCCGTAAAATAATGATCGCGATTGCAGCATCTTCGGCTTGAAAGATCGCATAGTGGCTAAGATGGCGAAAACATTTGCCATAAATTGTAATAAAATGTAAACTTAGCACTTTTGCCACAAAGCTAATGATATATAATTTTAAAAAGTTCAATTCATTTTGAGATCCATCTGCCTTAACTACGGCAACACTGATTCGATTTTAAGCAAAAGAGTGGAGGCGATTTTACATGGGTGAGATTGTATATATATATTTATGCAAGTACAATTGCTTTTGGTTACCGTTCATCCAACCATATAGTTGTTGTTACTTTATTTCTATACGCATATGATTTTTATTTATAAAAAACATTCCGATACACCAACCACATGTACTCAAAACATACTCATATTAGTATGTTTGTTACATCCTCTCTTTCTCTGTTGTTGGAGACATAAACACTCTCTGGCATTTGTTTTCATTTAAGAATTTCAAGTTCATTGCATAAAAGGTACAGGAATTTTGTTTTTAGCTCAGTGTTGCCATTTTAGCACTTTCAGTGCTAGATTTAGCATTTTGTTTCTCGAAAATGCATTGAAATTTTTAAAAATTATGCTAAAGGTTTTTTAGCATACATAATTTGCTTGATAAAAAGTGTTTTTTGAACAAATTTTTACTATTTTACTCAAAAAAATACTTTTGGAGAAATAAAAAATAACTCTTATTAATATTTCAACTAAATTTCTTTCGGTGTGGTAAGTAAATGAACACGGCAATTTTTGAATTAATATACCTATGAAATATAATCTATTAAAACAAGTCAACAATTGTTATGAACAAAATTAAAAAATACTATAATTTATATTTGTAACATTTGAAATAAAAATTGTATTGTTACATTGAAAAAATTTAGCACTTTTTTTTCTTCTGTAGAACATTTTAGCACTAAGTTTTTCAAGTTTTAGCATATTTGGAAATTCATTTACTGGCAACCATGTTCTGGCTGCTAGCAATTTCTAAACAACACTAGTTGCTTATGCTCATTGCATTTTAATAACATACAAATTTAAAAGTGTGAGCGTACAGAGACAGAGCACAATGTAATTGTTTGAGAGCAATTTTAAACAGCGAACATATGAGAGAGTAAAAAATATTCTGAAACGGATAACTTATCTAAAATGTCGGATAGAAATGAAATGAACTATTTTTTTTTGGGTATAAATTTTATTCCTTTGGAATTTGTCTGACTGAATGGTTATCGAAGAAGGTTTGAAATAAGCGGAAGTAATTTAATTTCTGTAATATCTCGTAACCGGTTAAACAAAATTGAAGAATAATAGGTAGGTTAGGTCCTATATTGTAGTTTTTACGAAATGAAATTAGTCTTGTGTTTATAGATTTTGGAAATTTTATGTACATATGCAGGTAGGTTGGGATGTACTATTCAAATTAGATTCTAATTATTAGAACATGAGCAACGATGGGCTTTTCTAATTTATTATGTCCTATATGCAGGTAACATGTGAATAGTTTGAGATGCATACATATAATCAAATTTATTTGGCAATAGAGAATCACATCACAGTAGTTTCCGCTTAATTGACCCCCGCTTTATTGAGTATAGGTACCTACATTTCCATATAAAAACGATATGAAGATAAATGAATTTTCGGTTAATTGATCCAAAAGCTATGCATTTTCGGAAAATCAATTAAGCGGAAATTACTGTACTATAATGATTTGTTTGCAATTGTTTGGCAGCCATCTACAAATGCATGTTAACATGACATTGGAAATAGATTTATTGATGAACATCCAAATTGAAATCTCTAAATCAGCAAAGATTTTTTAGATTTTGATATAAATGTTCATACTGCTAATAGTGATGTAAAATGTTGGTTTTTTAAAACTCATTGATTGCATGGCAATTTTTGGGATAAAGCTATCCTAAGCGAAAGACTTAAAATAAGAACTATTTTGCTCTGACGGCAGTTAAAACAAAAATTGAGAAATTAAGTTTTTGAATAGCCTATTCTAGAAATACCAATGAATTGTTGGTATTATAAATCTTAAAAGTCTATCACATATCTATATACCTACGCGATCATTTAAATAATGTTCATATCTGTGGGAACAGATGATTATTATGTACTAATTTAAAGATTTCGAGCGCTTTATAGGTATGTTCTAAGTTGGGTATTGTATCCCCACCTTTATTGGGTTGCCACAATAGACTGGACGATAGTGTGTGTGTGTTGAATTATTAATATGAAGGTTCTGGGTTCGATTTGTTTAATAAAAATCGAAGACGAAGATCGTATAATGACTGAAATGGCTTTCCATAACTTTCCATAGTTAATGAAACAATTTAGGTATATGATTTGGAATTTTGCGCACATCTTTCGAAATTGAAAGAAAACTACAACTTTCCCTAAACTGTAGTCAAAACCTTTCTGACAGACATGAAAAAATAACAAGCATTCCTAAAGGTGCTATCAGACGGGTGTATTTTACATATGTACTGTCACTTTTCTTACCCATGTGTAATTTCGTATGTGTGTCAAAATTTTCATTTTACATACGATTCATAATTTTTACTATCACACCTGCTTATGTTTTTCCGTATGACATAACCTATAAATGTAAACAAAAGCTGTCTTTTTAAAGTGTAAAAATTTCAAGAATTGCTTCTTTTGGCCAATCTAACTGCAATAAATTTAATTTATTAAAAATCGGAAAATACTTATTTTCCATGTTCATTATCCATTTTCTTTAATATTTCTTTACAATATACCTAGGTACATATTTTTTCAAACAATTTGTTACAAAACAAACCAGCTGTTTTGTTTATGTTTGTCACAGGAAAATAGAGCGTGTTCTAATCGAAAAAATTACATATGTATTTCCACATGTATTTTACACTTGCAAAGTTTCATATGTATCACACGATGTGTACAACTTTTACAGATGGAAAATTTGACAGTACATACATCCCGTCTGATATCACCTTAAGATGCTGGTTATAGACACGCTGTCCTTCAAAGAACCATTTATTAAAGTATGGGCTATGTTTGTCAATAAATAACTTGTCTTTTTATTTGGTAAATAAACTCCGAGGTCCAACCCTTTCATAACTGCAGACCTGACCTTGTAGAAATTTGTTAGACATGAAACATTAATAAACGTTCTTAAACTTAAATGCTGGTGCAAGACACGCTTTCAAATGTCAAACAAATCTGGAGAATGAAAATTTCATTTCGGTGAACACTACAGTTCCATGATTATAGACTTTTTTTTAAATTGTAAACCTGAACTTGGCCTGTTTTCGGTTTCAGCTTGATAGCGCATCAATTCACACAATTCATTGGATCATTAAAATTTGTTCCACTTTGTTCAGTAATTCTTTTAATGACATTGGTTTAATCCCCTAAGTAATAAACAGTGGTTTCAAATAATATTAAACTCATATTTAAGCACTTACTGCTTTCTTTTCCACATTTTTTGTTTAAGTTTGTGAGATGTCATCAGATATGTATGTATGTCTAGAAATCCTATGAGCAGGATCCACAGTTTATTTTAACATTTAATGCAATGACCCTGTCGAATGTACATTTAAATATTAGTATTTTTGCCAAACTGATCTTGATAACTTTGTGTAAATTGTATGTTAACTGCATTTGTGTTTTTAAATTAATGTGATAAAGATTTGAAAGATTTTGATACTACTGGCTGATCAGTTAATCATTATAGGTTATTGATTGCTTCAAAATCTATTTAATTACATAATTTACGTAAAAAACGAAAAAATTAAATGCCTCGCTTCTTCAAACCTTTATTAACAGATCAAGTAAATACCTATTTTTTTATTGATTGAATTATGTTTGCAGGAAGGAAGTTTGTTAATAATTTAGAGGTCTGCAATATTGTGATGCCAATGTTATGTTACAATGCATTTAAACTTAAAAAAAAAAATTATGAAATGGTTTTCTCCTACCATACCTAGTTAGGTATAGTCTAGTTAGTAAATCCGGTCGCATAAATGTTTTATTATTAATGTAACAAAGAAACTATTGAATAATTTTGAAGCACAAATATTTTATTAATACCTAGGTACCTATTTAAAATAAGCTAAAAGAGACACTAAAATTCGTTTCTTCTTATAAAAAATCTGCACAACATTTCCTTTTGGCCAAAGCTGGAGTCTATTAAGGAAGTTCACAAACGTATATAATTAGCTAATACCTGTGGAGTTATTGTATATTTCGATTCGAAAGCATGCATTTTCGATAACACAACGTATACCCAGTGGTGATATTCGAAATATTTAACAACCGGTTAGCTTAAAAAAATTGTATTTTTGTCAAATTTTGATAAAAATAGCGAAAATTTTAAAATTTGTTTATGTTAAGTTTTCAACTGTCAAATTTGCTCATGTTTTTTGTACTCAAAGTAAAGTAAATTTGTTTCTTTTAAAATTTCAATTAATAATAAAAACTGAAAATTTGGAAAATGATAAATAATGATTTTTGAAAATAAATTCAATTTAATAGGTACATAAACTAGTGTGTTAAATAATATCATGTGAGTAGCTGTAGGATAAAATCATCCAAGAATCCAATGTATGACCAAAATAAAAGCAGTTGTTTGTACGTTTGGACAACTCAAATCATTTGCCAACTGAAAAATATAGGGTCAGAACCATAGACAAACACTAAAGTCGGTTCTTTTTAAAAACAACTTTAAACCTACTTTTAATTAATTTGTAACTGTGTATAGTCAAAATGGTTATGGCCGATTGTGTTTGTTGCCGATACTATATCACCTTCATAAATACACATTGTACCTATAAAAACCGTAAAAGCAAAAAACATAATACCTATGCAACAACCGGCACGGACAATTTTTAAAATTTTAACAACCGGTTCGAGCGAACCGGTCCCAACCGGCTGAATATCAGTACTGCGTATACCTACCTACCTATACAAAATTTCTTTTCGAAACAAGTAACAAAATAACCCCTTGATTTCTACGATACCAATCCATTGCAACTTTTGAATAATGATAGAAGCAAAATTGGGCCAATAACGGAAGAGTGGTAACGTATAATAAGACAGCAAACGTTTATAGGTAGGTACCTAGGTACCTATACATATAGGTACATACCTATAAACATTCGAAGTCATATTTGAAGATGTTAAGATGCAAAGCTAGTGGCAAGGTTTTTTAAAAAAGCTTCTGTAGTGTAGGTGTTCGCATTTTGAGTCAACTTATGTTAATATTTTTATCCTTTTAAACAATTGCACGTTTAATCTATACTTTAATCTATACCTACCTACCTAATTAGCAATACTCATTTCGATGGAGAAACAAATTCTTTAAATTAGCCGATAAAGCCAAGTTAAAAAAAAATATCTACAAATTTATCAACAAACTAAAAAAACTTTTTATTATCTAGGTACCTACCTACAATTTGCAAGTGTTTGACAATTGCAACCCTAGGTAGGTACATTCTTTGCAATTTTAACTAACTGCCCACTGTCTAATTGCAAAATCTACTTTGACAAAATTATTACATATTTAAATGTCGAGTGCCTTTTATTACTGTTTGTTTGTATGTACTCCCATACAAATAAATTTATCAATTTAATATTTATTGGATTTTTAGTTTTGCTCTTAAACATGTAAGCAGCTGCTAATTATCATAACAAGTCCACCACCACCAACCAGCATTGACTCTAAGGTGGACACTTCATTTGCGCAAAACAACAAAAACAACCGCACAGCAAAAAAAAAAAATCGGCGAACAAATAAACACGAAAAAATAACATTGAATGAAATTCAATTTTAAACATAAAAAATTAATTAAAAAACAGCCCTTGTAATCTATACTCTAAATCATTTAAAGCAGCAGCAACGACGACAACACAAAAACCATCAGCAGCAACAACGAAAAAGTAGGAGGCGCCTACAGTGTATACAACAAGATGATATAAACTACAACAACAAAAAGACAACGCTGGAAAAAAATGTTGTTGAACAAAACACTGTGATCTCATTGGCATAAACTCACTCGTAGCCTGCAATTAGAAGCGAAAAAACCCACGCAGCAGAAATGAATGAAAAAATAAAAATGAAAACAAAACAAAAAAAAAAAATAACAAATCCAACAAACTTTATGTGATATAAGGAACAACAACAACATTAAGAAAAAACACCAACAATAAAGTGTTTTTTGTTGTTGTTGTTTTTTTCTCCAATATATTTTTGGTGTTAAAGATAACAACTACAGATAGAGATAAAAAGAGATACATTTTCAGCATGGTTGTTGTTATTGCTGCTGCCGTTGTTGGTGTTTCTCGCTTGTCATAAAATGAGTTAAAAACGAATAAACGAAAAAAAAATTTAAATACAAAAAAAAAAAAAAAAACTGGAATAATAACAAAATGAAATACACGAAAAAAAAGCAACAGCAACAAAAACAATTTGTAAGGAAGTTGTTGTGCACGTGGTTTCATTCAACCATGAAATAGATGATGTTTTTGTTGTTGTTGTCGTTGGTTTTTATCCGCAAAGTTATCTGAATGATTTTCTGAATCTATCAACTAAGAGATATTAAGAGAGGAAGTTGTGAGAGTGTAACAAATAGGGGAAGAGAGAGCGAAAATATTTAATTGGTAAATGAATTTTTGGTAATAGTACTGAAATATGTACGTTAAGAATGGTACTTTTTTGTTGCGGATTAAACAATTTATATATGTATGTTAAACATCACAGATTTAAAAATCTGGTTTTGGTTGGCTTGATTTTAACTGCTGGTTCAAGTATTCCCTGTCACTTTCAATATAAGGAAATTCAAATCAAATGTTCACAAACACTACACCCTCTATCCTCCCTGTCATAACCTATTTTCCTAGTTGCAACACAATGCATTGCCTGAGTACTGGTCAAAGCAAAAAAAAGTAAGAATAAATCAAGCCTCAAATGTAGAAGCAATATTAGATTGTAGGTACATATAAGATTTTTCATAAAGGACATCAATATACATACATATGCAAAAATATGTAATTGGAATCACATATCACAAATATCCAGTTCATCCAAATCGGTCCAAAAGTAGTCTTCAGGCGAAAACCATTGATAATAACATTGTGATAATTTTAATCGATGGTGAAATACAATCTAGTCACACCTCTGGCATGAAACACACATGAAAGTTTTTTTAAATGAAATGGAATCTCTTGAATCGCATGTAGGTTTGCTCTGCTATTCCGCAACAAATATTTTGCTTATTGGCAGAACCATTAATGAGTAACGTTTCTGATATATGTGCATAGTTTGATCATTTGTGTTTAAACACAAAAATATGTCCTGATTAGAGAGCTCCTTATTAACAATATTAGACTTTCTTGGACATGCTCGATCGTATTCCAATTGCTTGTTCCTGAATCGCAGTGTTTGAGTCATTGTCATGTCGATAGTCAAAATCAATGGTCTTTACTCAGCATTTACAAGTATTATTCCATAGTTAATGAAATCTAGAGTCTTATCTGTGATTTGATCGATGATTACGAGTTCTCCCACTTCCGTTTTGTATAAATCAAACTCAATATGGAGCTTTTAATACTCCAACATCATCAGGAAATAGTATCATATTTCAAAGTGTCTTCTTTAATCAGCCCCTTTTTTTCTGACTATAAGTCTCGCTTATAAGTTATTTACTCATATCAAGACTATTCTTAGTTTTACCTCATTAATTCAGAACTCATCAAGGGCCAGTATATTGTGTCCAAATATCAACTCTGCTTTGTATTTCTGGACGATAATTTTATTCCTGGAATCTTAACTTTGTGGAGGTGCGATTTAATTTTATTTGTAAGCTGCATTTGGGTACACCATTACCATTTTTATATCAAATCTGATTTGTACAAAACGATTTTTTCAGCTTCAATTAAAACTTCCAGATTTAGGAACAGTTTTAGCAAAATAGATATGGATTGGATTTACAATATAATAACTTGTAAAATCATCCACATAAGAGTCGCATAGCAGTTTTAATCGAAAAATTTGCGGAGTTACTCAAATGTGTTAGAAAATATTAATATTGCAGTGCTGCAGATAATATAGAAGCTGCTGTCGGATAAATATCCATCAGAAAGGACTCAGTTATCACATCGCTATACAGAGAACTATTAATATTCACTGCTTCGCTTAGGATGGTTTAACAATGAAGGCGTATTTGGATAATTAGTCCATATGTCTGACATACTTACATATGTCCAGACTTATTTTTAGTGAACATAATTCACAGACACTTTAGTTAAAAGTTATTCATAAAGCTAATAATCACACAGTATGTCAGCTTTCTAGCATTTCTGCAAATTAGTTAAATAGTAAAATTCTTAATAACAAGCCCATTACCGTCTATCGATCTAAAACTAGTAGAGACGCTCCAGTTTCTTGAAGAAGGTGCTGTATTAACTGCTGTATAATACAATTAATCATCTCCTAGACAGGTCTAACATATGTACAAAACGCTGAACTAAACCCTTCTGGCAATTTAGAAGAAAACTCATAAGTATGTATATAAAGTCCAAACAGAATCAGATATGTATGGCCAAATACGAGACTGCCAAGGAGCTCAATAGAGATCCCGAAAGAAATACAACCAAGGATATTCTGAAATAGACAATTTCGGAGAAGGGTTATTGCAGTTGTTAAGCCAAGAATTGAAGTAAAACCTGGAACCTTTTTTTAACTATGCATGAGAAGAAGCGGTTTAGGGTTTAACATGGCAAATTTAAAAACATTTAAAATATTTTCTTAACATAAACATTCAAACTTGATACTTTTTTCCATAGATTTACAAAAAAGTACCACATTACGGAACTTTTCTACTGAGAGAGCAAATATTTATAAACACACACATAACACACACGTTCACAGAAACAAAACGAAGAAAAAAGAGAAAGACCCATAAAAGAGAGCCAGAGCAAAAGAGGTGTTTATTGTTTTTGTTTTGCTTGATTTGTGTTGTTGTTATTATTGTGTTGCGGCCTTTTGCAGTGTTGGAGTTTTTGTTTGCTAGTATTGGTGTTATGTGGTGGGCTTATTCTATTTAGAAAGGTTGCTGATACCATTAGTATCTGTTAAAGCAGTATCGGTTCAACGTCAGAACCGTACGCGTCTGTGTATAAAGAAAATAAATAAAAGATTTTTTGGTTTTGTTGTTGTTTAACATATTGTTTTCTTATTTAGTTGTTGTAATTTGTTATACATCCAAAATATATAAAATTGATTTAAGAAAAAATAATAAACAAATTTTTGTTTATAATAAATAATTAAAAAAAAAATAAACCAAGAAAGAAAGCCTGACTTGAAGTGGTAAAAAAGTAACCAAAAAACTTCTTCCAGAGGAATTAAACTTTGTTTAAAATAACCATATGATCTAAGTGATCATACAACCAACGCAACAACAACAGCTATCGGTGTAAGCCGCAAACGCATTACATGTTACGGGAGCAGCAGCAGCCACAGCATCCACAACAACAGCAGCAGCCGCAGCTTAAGCCAACTGCATTTACTACACACATTTACTTGCAACTTCAGGCACACATACGCTGCTAACTACTAGTACGTGGTAGTTACCACTGAGCGGTAGTGTAGAGTCGAGTATAGAGTGTTTAGGAAAATCTGTGATTTTTTTTCATCTTTTCTATTTTTCAATTCATTTGGTCCGAAATTGAAAAACAACGCAACACCAACCCATACTTGCCACACTAACAATATACAACAATCATCATCATCAACAACTACTACAACTTTACTATTTATATCTATAGATGTTTGTGTGTTTGTTGTTAATTTTCTTGTTGCTGTTGTTGTTGCTGTACTACTGTATGAGGAAAAATCACAATTTGTGTAACGTTATTTGTTGATTGCACGTTGACGGGTAATGTGCGTGCAACGCGTTTTACTCAAATAGAACATTTTTAAAATATACCTATAACAAAAAGAAAAAAAAAAACAAAATAATTTCGTTAGTTCTGCTAAACTTTGGATTCTTAATTTTCATACCTACCTATTGTTAAAAGAAAAAGATGTACATAGGTATAAATATTTAAAAGTATCAATGAAAATTTACGAGTGGATTTAAAAGAAAAATTAAAAAACAAGTTGTACCTTTTTACAAATTAAGCTAAAAAGTTTAAATAAATATTAAAACAACCAATTTTTATACACATAATTAAAAATAAACACCAATCAAATCTTGCCAATTTATTAAGAATTAATATTAAAAAAAAAATACGTGCCGCAAACAAAAAGAAAAAGTGTCTTAAAGCCTTAATCATTTTTTAAATAAAAATTATAATAAAATTAAAAAAATTACAATAACAATTTTAAAACATTTTACGCTTTATACAAAATACATAATTGATAAAAATAAGAAATTCACACACATGCAAAAAAAGCTTGCCAATCTTTTTTATATTTAAATAAAATTCATAAATTTTAATAAAATAAAAAAATATCTTAAAATTATTCAAAATACATACATAAATAAATAACTTAAAACTTACAACGAAAATATTTGAAAAAATTGCAAATAATTAAAAAAAAAAACAGTGTGATATTTTTAATTCTCAACAAGAAAAACAAAAACTAAAAAATACTGTTTTTTAAAAAAAAGTGCAAAAATAAAATAATTTTTAAAAACCTAATTTAACACCTTTGGATTATATTAAATAACACATTGTCAACAAAAACAATCTCATTTGCAAAAGGTAAGCTGCTTGCAATTTATGTACATACATACATATGTACATACACACATATAGTAAAGAAATGAAATTTAAACCTTGTTTAGCCGTCGCTTAAACATTGTTTTTATTTACAAACCAGCTTAAGCTGTGTTTAGTTTCAGCTTATTTAAACGTTACTTTTTTTAATGTTTTAAATATTTATAAAAGCTGTTATATGTATCTAGAACTAATTTCTTTAAATTTGCCTGCATTTTTATAATAAATTTTCTATTAAAGTTATTTCTTTGTTATTTTTGCAAATTCTTTTAATGTTTTTTTTTTTTTTTTTGGGTTTAGTTAATAAAATAGCTGCAATTTATGCACTTTTTAAAACTACTTGCAAATTAATAAACAAAATTATAATATGTAATGCAAGGTTGACTTCTAAAGTTCAATAAAGCCAGACATTTTCAAAATATGCACTAAGAATTAATACGCATTTATTGTAATTAGGATTAAACTAAAATTTTAAAAAATAAATTACCTCTATAGATTTTGAAATAGTAGAAGAAATCGTACAAATATTTCAAGAATTAATATGTGCGAATGTATGTTTAATTTTAAATTGAACTAAAAAATCTTCAAAAGAATTCAAATCTAAATATCGACAGCACAATTCCAAAACATGCTAAGTCGAAAAAGTGAGATTTGCGGGAAAAGCGTCTAAAGTTTACAGGCGATATCTAAAAAACCATATGAAGTATAACTTTGTTGTTTATAACTATTGCTTGGACTAGTCAATCACAACCAAAATTTGACAGAATTTAAGATGAAAAAATCTAAATTCAAAAACGCAAAAAAACTAAAAAAATGCTAAGTCGACATAGCATGGTTTGGAATTGAACTGTCGATATGTATGTTGAAATAGTAAAAGAATGGCAACACAAATTTTTATTTTTTTGTAAAACTTTTGAGTTATTTTAATATTTCTAAACATGTTAAATATGTTTTCATAAAAGTTTTTCTTTTTAACAAAATCTAAAGATCATCATAATCTTTAATTACAAGAGTGGTTTCACACGCTGCGATTTTTCGCCGCGACTCTTTTGGTGACGTTCTCTTTTGGTGTCCCTTCGAAATTCATTGTCTGTTCCAGTGATGGAAAATTGGTTTTTGGATTTCGTACCAACTATATAAATAAAATGTACTTTTTAGACCTCCCTCCACGGTACCATTTTCAATATTTGTTAAATAATAATAAAACTTAACCACAAACTTACTCTATCGAAAATTCGGCAACATTTTAACCATTACAATTTTATACTCGATTCATATTGATTTATTGCAAGTGATGAAAAAGAATACGGTGTAAGACTTCTTCAAAGAATCATTACCTAACTTCTGGTGATATTATAAATGCTGTTAAACTGGTCTCTATTGGAAAATGCTAACAGATAAAGCGTTTGTCAGGAAGAAAGTTACCAAAGGATACTCTAACAATTTTATTTTAATGCAAAGAAACAAAGCTCGTTTCGTAATAAAATGTTTCCTGTAAATTATCTTCATTTGGGATTCTATTAAATGTTCTTTTTTTAAGCTAATTTGGCCTAATTCTAATTTTAACCCCAACGAAATACAAATTGATTTAATTTGGAAGCAGAAAGTTGCATCAGATATCAGTATATAAACATACATATATAAAATCGGACACTATTTACTTTTATATTTAATGAAATTTTTTCTAATAATTGGATAACCAACCACACGCAGAGAAAAAACTTGATTAGACATGGTTACGACAACTACTCTGTGTTTTTGGTAACAATTTCCAACAAGTTATAAAACTTATGCAAGAGATTTTTTTGAAGAATTCCTCAACATTTACGATTTTCTATTCAAGGTTGTATTAAAGATAACTGAAATAATAAAAACGTAAAAAAAATACAAGAATTTTTTTCAGAATTTAGCGGAATTAGCGATTAAAAATTCAAATGATTCCGCCAATAATTAAATTTGTTACATGATTGGAAACCTAAAACCTGGCTTTTTTATTTTAAAGTGCGATTAATATTATAAACATGTACTATATATCAAATTTAAACCTTCTTGAATTTCGGGGAGTTTCCGAAAGCTGTTCAAACAATTTCTTACAAAATATAGCGGTGACAGCGATATCACTACAACAGATTTTGAAAAACAAAAAAGATTTGCAATTATTTCATCATAAGGCAATATTTTTTACATTTGTGTTTGCTTAGAATTAATATAACAATTTCACATGTTAGTAGTCGGTTTTAATAAAAGTTTTTTTTTTATCAGAATCTGACGATTATTTTTAACTGAGATCAAAGCTGAAAATTTTCAATATATAGGATTTTCCATAAAAAAATATAATGAGACTTTTTGTTGAATGTATATATATGTATATGTAGCTAAATAGAATATTTAAGGAAAATTTCTTTTTTTTTTCTTAATTGAACGATTTATTTGTTGTATAAAGTAAGTTTCTATTTAAAGTCTTATTTGGAAACCAATTGGTTAAAAATGTCGTATAAGAAAATACATTTCAAGTTAGAATGTAGTTCAAAATTTGTGCTTAAAAATTAAGATGATTGTGAGCAAGCAAACATATAAAAATTTCTCATTTGAACGCTCATATGAATGAAATGCATTTTTTAGTTTTGTAAAGCAACCATTAAACATTTAAAGGACAGCAATTTGTACAATGAATTGTGCAAATAAAACCGCATTTTAAATGACCATTATTTAAATTATTAATAAAAGGAAAATATAATTGTATTGTAAGAGTTTCAAAAAATATGAAACAGAAGGAAAGGTACGCTACCAGCCATGTCACAGAATTAAATTCGGTTAGGCTAGAATTACACGATTGAAATTTTCTTCAAAATTGCTCTTCAAAATGCTTCCAATTCGTGTAAACAGCAACATTTTTTCAAAATTTATTTATTTAATAATTATTAATAACTATTAAATAAATAAATTTTGAAGAATTTTTGCTTTTTGAACGAGTTTGAAGCATTTTGAAGAGCAATTTTGAAGAGCACTTTTGAAGAAAATTTCAATAGTGTAAATCTAGCTTTAGGTAATTAAAATTAATTCAGTATTTTGCTTCTATAGTAAAAGTAAAATGAAAACTTTTTTCGGAATAAAACCTAGAAAAGCTTAAAATTACAATTCCACATAGCAAATTAAAAGTGGTTTCATGGTGAAAACATTTTTCCTTGTACTTTTTCTACAGTAGCAAACTACAGAATTAATTCCACTTCCGAACGGAAATTAATTCTGTAACATGGCTGTAAAACTCAATGTGGCACTTCTTTTGTGTCTGCATTTAGTAAAATATATTTAACTCTTTAATTTTGTGAAGTAGAATATCAAACTTATAAACAAAGCTCGCTTTCATATTATTATTTGTCTTTATCACATTTCGAATTCTATTCGGAACTAACAGATTTATTGTATACTTTGATACAATTCATAATTTTGCAATATTAGTTTAATTTCCTAATTTTCTTTTTTGTTTTAAACCCTTGCATATTATTGATTTATGAGAACTAATTAAATTTTTTATAAAAATAAATACAGTGCACTCGCGGTAACGTGAACTAATTAATACCAAGGGAGTTCCTGTTAGCGAAATTGTTCACGTTAGCGAACGTGAAATTCTTTTATTATAATTTGCATTATGAAAATATAAAAATAAAATTATTAATTAAAATTCATTACAAAACAAATAGAGGTCACCAGAAAATATCCATTGAAATAAAATTACATAGGAAAATAAACCAGACTCATCAGTATTATAGAGTTGGTCATTGCATAACTCCATTTCTTCAAGTTTTTGTATCATTTTTAGCTTAAATGGATCCAGCAATTCAGGCTGCGATGAGAGTTTCTATCGTGTTACTTTAAGAAGTCTAACTCCGTACCTTTTCTTAAATCGCTGAAGTCATCCGTCACTAGCATTTAACCCGCCCTCGTTTTTTTTTAGTCCTTAGCTTTTTATTTTAGCATTAGCCCACTTACAGGCCAATTCTTTCACGCTTCCGATAAACCAACGGTAAAGAGTTTTTTCCATAACTGGAAATTCTGATGATTTTAAGGTTTTCTTTTTCCCAGTCCTTGGTATGTGAGGTTTACACATTTTGCAAATTGCTTCTTTTTTCTTTTTAATGCTGCATATTGTTGACTTAGCGACATTATACTTTTTTGCTAAACTAGTCACACTTGTTCCTTTCTGCTACAAACTATCTAAAATGTTTGCCTTTTCTTCTAACTCCAAACATTTAGATTTTTTAACACTCATGCCGACTGATTGACCACTTTGCATAAAAAAAGATTTAAAATAAAATTTTGATACCAAAAAAAAAAATTAATTAGAGGATACAAACATTTTTTATATAAGGGGATTCCCTAAACTTTAAACATCGAATTTAATGTATTTCAGTGTTGTCTGCAAGCTTAGAAACATATGCAATGAAAAGAACAAAATTGTTCACGTTATAGAGCTTTCTGACTTTGTTCACGCTACAGAGTAGTCAACGTAAACAAAAGCTTGTTCACGTTAGACGGTGTTCGTGTTACCGCGAGTGCACTGTAAATAATATTAAATGGTCATAAAATATAAATAAAAAATGTGTTTAATAGGCGCATGTTACTTAAATGGGTCTTAAATTACTGATGAGAAACAGCAAAAATTATATTTAATTTCTATAACAAAAAAATAATTAAAAGTCAGCAAAAATAATAAAACCTCTTATTACCGTAAGCGCCAATAAACTAAATGAAATTATATTTTTTGTTTTTGTAATGCAAATAAAAATTGAACAAATTAATTTATGGAAACTAAGCAGAAATTCGGTAAATTTTAAATATTTAAAGAATATAAAGTAAAAAAATTGTTAATTTTAACAAATTCTTAAATTGAAAAAAATAAGTTTTGAATTAACTGAATAAATTTAAAATTTTTCAACATTATTTGAAATTTTAAAAAATTATTTAATTTAAAAATTATTCTTCAGAAATTCTAATTTGTTTAAAAAATTCTTTAATTTTAGGAATTATTAATATAAAATTCTGGAACTTTTAAAAAAAATTATTTTTTTTTTATAGTTAAATACGACAAATGTTGTAAATTTAAATGATTAATAATGCAATTCGAAAAACATTTTTCGAAACACTTTGAAAATTCAATTTAATTAATTGAAACTAAAAAAATTAATGAGAAACATGTAGTGTGAGACCCTGGAAGACCAAAAAAATTCCAGTTTCCTCAAAATATAGCTACATTGTGCGATAAGAAAACAGTTCTCCCCCTAACTTGAAGGGACACAAACATTTTTATGAAAAATATTCTTAAAAACTTATCAAGAAAACCACAAAAATATGTATGTCATTCAAACCTTAACAAAAAAACAAAAAACAAAAAAAAAATAAAAAGTAACGATCAATGATCAAAATTAATTTATTTCAATTTACACACATTAAATACCCTGACAAAAATCTGTTCAAACATATTCACACACAATCAGAACAAAAACAAAATACATACATAAATATATATTCCCTAATAAATTCGAAAAATAAAAAATGAAAAAAAAAAAATAACTGAAAAGAATTAAATACAAAACGAATAATAAGAAGGCAAATGCACAAAAAGTTCAAATAACAACGATACCCTTTCAATTCATTTGCATATTGTGTTTTATATGTAAGTAAGTGTGTATATGGTTGTACGCGGACGAGTGCATTGTAACACAGTGTTGAACAGCAGCAGCAGAAATGTTAACTCCTACAACAGCAGCCGCAGCCATGAGAATAGCAACAGTTTGAATGTAGCAGCAACAACACATGAACAACAACAACAACAACTCAACGAAAAATAAAAATGTTTGCATTAAGTCTCCAAAATGCCTTTACTTATCAATAATAAACGCTGACATGTACAATAAATGCTTATATGTATGTGTATGTACAAGTCCATATGAAAATGTATGTTTCGTACCTACATTTAGTTCAAATCATCCTCGAAAGGCGGCCTTACTGGCGAAATAACGCTGGTTTAAAACAAATTGTATAAAACAGAAAATCCCACAATGCAGACATTATCTTTGATATTTTGGTTTCAATAGCCAGAGTTGACTAATATATTGAAATTAACTGCACAAACGATACAACAATTTTGTTAATATCAATCTCGGATCCCTCTAAGGCGTCTAGGAGACAAAGTTACTGTGTTTAAAACCGGCCAACGCGTTTTCATATTTCTGTACGTAACGTAAAGGTTAAATTTTCAATGACTCAACGAATACATCCGGCTGAATTTAAGCAATGGCTTGTTAGGTTGAATGTGTTAGTGCCGGTTTTAAATCGTACGATTTTTACCATCACTAGAGTCCAGTCAGCTAGTAAAACTCGTGCCGCTTGGCGTCATCCTATATAGGAACTTTTGCTTGCTCGAACATCGTTCTAAGATTTCTAGGAGTTAAAGTTCATTATTACATATGAAATACGATATCGTTAAACTGCCCATCACTGCTTTATACATCGGCACAATTTTCAAAAACTCTTTCATATAGATTGGGGTGAATTTGATCAATGGCCTGTTGTGCTGACTTTAAGGGCATCAGTCCGGTTATTGGCGTTTTCAAATCGTACGATCTTGGCCATCAAGAGAGATGCACTATCACCTAGTGAAACGCTTGTGCCTTAGAAGTCGTTTTAATTGAATGCGTTGGTATGTTATGTTCACTTTGAATTCGGGTTATTGGCTGTGCTAAAATGTACAATCTTAACCGTAAAGAGAGATAACCATACGTTGAAATAGTTCCAGTAGAATAGCGCTGTTATGTTGAAAACGTTCAGTAAGAGCCAAAAGAAATTGTTATCATTTTCTTACCGCTGATATTTCAAAGTCCCAAAATTCTGATTTTTTTTGCTAAAATGCCATGTTGTCTTTCAACTTTGAAAGTTGAACTCTGTCTCTAATCAAAGCAAATAACTTTACAAAAAGAAAATTCCACATAAGTAATGACGCACCAAACAATTTTGTGATTGTATTGTGTACAACTTTTTTTTTTATTTTTAACAAATACAAACCGTGAAGCTTTTTGGCTTATCTGCAGAAAACACCCAGAGTCTTTGGCAGGAATCGAACCCGCAACCCTCTGACTGATAGTCCGGCAAACTATCGCCTAGTCTATCTGGGCACCCATGAATAATCGATAGCGTTTGGCCCCTGTTGCTTTGGCTATGATTACAGAACATCTTGTGATTTTAATACATATTGTTGGTTCTTCATAGTCTAGCTTCCGAGCTAAATGTAAGATTGAGTTTATAACCATAAAATTTTATAAACAAAAAGAGCAAGGATTGACGCTACAACTGAACCGAATATCTTAATCTTACATGTCTGTTTACTATTTTCCTTTTTAAGCCGCACTTCCAGGCTTAAGTTTAAACGGAGGGCTCGTATAAAAAAGTATCTAATACCATCTTTTTGTTGGTTGGTTAAACTTTCGTTATGATTGACTGTCTGCAAATGTATGAGTGACTGAATCTAACTGAATGTGTCAGTGTGAAGACTGTAAAAGTAGAATACAAACAAAAAAATAAATCAAGAAATTATTGTTTGCAACCACTACAAAACCCTTACAATGATCACTATGTGCGATTTTCTTTACAAACATACATATTTTTAAAATTATTAAGGCGTCGGTGATCGCTATTTTACGTTTAATATATTGTATATTTTTCAATTCAATTTTTTCCTTAGCTTACTCTTCTTTTATATATACATATTTTTATGTATGTATGTATATATAAATGAACTGATTGTCAAGTTTGACGTCAATCACCGCTATGACACCGACACAATAATAATCATAACAGCAACACCAATAATAATAATTTTTTTTTATTCTGAAACATCAGCAGCAGCTATCCAGTAGTCTATAATATTGACGCACAATATTTTGTTAAATACAAGTAAATTAATGAAATCAAAAAAGAAATATGTGGTACTACTACAGATAAATGAATTTCTACAATATACGAGTAGGTATATAAAGAAAATTGTTATTTATCAATTGAAAATATAACACAAATAGAACACAAATTAAAATTTAAAAATCTTGGCTGCAGATTGTTGCTGCTGATGAATGAAAGTGGAGGGGTGTGTTTATGCTCTTAATTTGTGTCTGTATAGATTGTCTGCCGAGATGGGTTGAAGTTGTAGGTGACCTCTGAAAGAAATTACCCTTGATTGTCTGTTAAAATCAGAAATTTTATTTATTTATATAGAAACTTAATTAAAAATATCTCAATAAATAAAATATTTATAATACTTAAACATTTAAGTGTAACTAAAACGGAACTTGTTGAAAATTAAAAAGTCGCCGTTAAAATTATGTTGCATATTTTTTTAGTATTTGGCGTTTTAAAATTAGCAATTGCTAAGAAAACTTTTAGATTAAATGTATAAATAAGTACAATTACAATTGCAAATAGCTTGTTAGCATATAAAGCTTTTAAGCTTTCAGATTATATATGTTTTAAATACAAATATGTGGCATATATCTAGGAGACAAGCATTCAAATTATGTATTTTAATCAAGCATATATTTTCAGGAGAAACTCGTAAATGTAAAACATAATTTTTAAAACGAAATCAAAAGATTACACTTGAATGCTTGCATGCAGCAGGTAAAACACATACATTTGCTGAAATGTATTGTAAACATCCAGAATACATGCTTATTACATACACAGCTGTAAGCTTTTGTTAATTAGCTTTTAGATTAAGTGAAATAAATTACATATTAACTAATAGAAAACTTTAATAAATGTGTCTTATTTCTAAACTTTATGGGTTACAGACATCCTGAAAACTTTCAGCTTAATCTAGATTTTACATTGAAGTATGTTGCATATATCTAGGAGATAAACTTTTACAGTTGTATTTTATAGGCACTTTTTTGTTTAAAAGTAGGACTTGCAAATATATATTTAAATATAAAGACAACAATTAAACAATTTTACAACATTTTTAAATAAAGTTGTTGATAAATTTATTGCAAATAATACAAGACAATTAAAAATGTTTTAACTGAACATTTCTCACAGTTATCTTTACAAACGTGCTAAAATTTTGTTTAATTTCAATTAACAATGACTTTCTTTCAACATTTATTAAATAATCAAAATTTTCGTGTAAATTATGTAAATTTTAGAATTTCTCTCTGCTACTTACAAGTAGAGCTTTAAAGAGATTTTGTAAAGAACTATTGGATGCCTCAATTATCTCAGAAATTTCTTAATTTTTTAAAATCTTTAGGACTGAAATTAATGAAATTTATAAAATACTATAAAATACCTGCAAATTATGAAAAAACTAATGAAATTAATTGTTACTGTTACATTTTGTTTAATTTTCTTTAGCGCCTTCTTTAGAAGTATTTAGTTTTGATAGAGGTTATAAAGTGTAGTCTAGACACAAACCTTTAAATCAGTGATAGGCTTGCAGATAGTCCAGAATATGAAGCTGATTGCCGGTTTTCTTAAACAAATTTAAAATTATTATTTTAAAGACCAACAAAAGTAGTCAGTTGCTTGCTAGTTTTGGACAAAACAGAATCATGTTGCAGATTTTTTAAAAACACTTCTCTCAATAAAGAGAAGTTTTTCTTTAGATCAGTCTAGACACTAACCTTTAGATCAGTGATAGGCTTTCAGATAGTCCAGAATATGAAGCTGATTGCCGGTTTTCATGAAAAAATTTAAAATTATTATTTTTAAGACCAACAAAATTAATCAGTTGCTTGCTAGTTTTGGACAAAACAGAATCATGTTGCAGATTTTTTAAAAACACTTCTCTCAATAAAGAGAAGTTTTTCTTTAGATCAGTCTAGACACAAACCTTTAGATCAGTGATAGTCTTTCAGATAATCCAGAACACGAAGCTGATTGCCAGTTTTCATTAAAAAAAATTTAAAATTATTATTTTAACGATTAACAAAATTAACCAATTACTTCCTAGTTTTGCACAACACGGAATCATGTTGCAGATTGTTGAAAAAACTTCTCACAATAAAGAAAAATATTGAAGAATTCTCTCAAACATTCTGCCTCATAGAAAAGAGGACAAAACTAGTAAGTCTAGATCGTTCTGCGGCATAGGAAGAATATGTCATGAAAGAGTTCCATAGACAATTCGTATTTTGTCCTGATAAATTGACGAACACTGAACAAGACACTAAGCTTTAAATGTTTCTATTAAAGAGAGCACATAATATGACAGACTTACGAGTATAAAACATTTAAACAAATCATCCATGTTATTGATGATGCCCTTATTTGTTATCAATGTTTAAGATTCTGAAAATAAGGTTTAAATAAGTTTCCGTAACAATTTAATAATTGTATTAAACAATTTCTCTAACACTACTCCTTTGAAATGTTTTTAACCGTTACAATCTAATAAAAAACACATCTAACATTATAAAAATTATCTAATGGTAATTAAACCATTTATAAAAATGTAAATGATTTGAAATTTTAACCATCTTGAGTTTGATTTTCTTGGTTGGCTCTCTATAGAGCCAATCAATAATGTGAAATCAATTTCATTTATATAATAGTTGTTGTTTTTATATTACGCACATTAGCATTCTAGAAATTAATTAAAATTCCATTATGGAAAAAAGTGTACGTTTTTGTCAACAAATTACAATTAAATACAAATAATACCATTTAAATACAAATCGTAGACGTACGAGTAAAAATGCTAGTTCGCACCATTTGGTCATACGATGTGCATAAAAGTTCTTTGTGGCAAAGAGTTTTGCTTGTAAACACCCTTTAATTGTCAGCATGTTAGAATAATGTAGATCAGTGATGGGCTGAGGATTTGTAGAAAGAATAAATTGTTTTTTTTTTTCAGGAAAGTACTTAAGTTTTCCACTTAAGAAAGAATGTTAAAAATCTGGTACTTTAAAGAACTTGGTAATTTTTATGTGGGATTAATTTCAGTTTTTTATTTGGAAATGTTCAGTAAGAACGAATCCTTAAAAGTCTCGTCCTTTTACGAAGAGATTTGACTTCACTAGCCTTTAACTGGAAAGTATTTCCAAAATATCTCTACAATTCTATTAATTAATTCCACATTAAGCACCATAGGTTATTTAATGGCTAGAGTTTTTAAACATGTATTTTTGTATAAAAGCAATGCTGGTTTTCGTCTAATAACGTAGGCATTCTTGCACTGATTTTACTGATTTTAAATAGCTAAATTCCCTAAAATTCGTATGATATATTGATGCCATACTAAGCTTGAGAAGGTTATTTCAAGGCTTTGCAACGTTGATTTAAACATACTGGCGAATGCTGTCACCTCTAGTAGTTATAGGAAGTTTAGGCCCCGATTACCGTTCACAACACTAAGTATTTTGATGTTGTATGTTGTAAATTGCGATTACGATACACAACACTTATCGGCTTAATCGTATGAAAAAAGAATGTTGTGTTGTAGTCGAGACAACACAGCATTTTAGTGTTGTGAACGATAATCGGGCCCTTAATAAAATGGATTTGTGTATAAAAACCATGTTTGTTCTTTGCTGAGTACTTAACCAATTGTGTATCGATTTAACTGATTTTCTGTAGCAATATTCTCGAAAGTTTATATGATACATATATTAATGCCACATTCAGTACGGTAGGTTGTTTAAAGGCGCACATCGTTATATTATATTATATCTGGTAGATATAAGAATTTAAAATCCAAGAACTTATAGAGCTGTAAATAAACCCGAATTATTACATTGCCTTACCTCTCACATAGAACCTTGGAAATAAGGATAGTTCAATGTTCACTCTTGTTTTATAATATATAGAATTTTGTCACGTATTTTGGAAAATTTTTCAGTTTGTGTAATGATTGTGCTAAGTACTAAATATAAGACTAGAATATCTACTGCAATAGTATTTGAAAAAGTACCTTCCATCTCTTCTGTACATAAAAACCATTAAACAACCATTTATGTAAAAGAACATATTGTTGTTATTCACTATAGAAAATGAAGAAAATTAAAAGAAAAATCATCTTAAACTTAGATTTAAACAAGAAGATTGATTACTTTAAGTCATGCCAAAAAGCAGGAGAGCTAGCAAATCAAACACAGCTAGAAAGAGATAGAAAGCAAAAAACTTAAACTGGGTATTGACAAATTTGTAGGCTGCTTAAGTAAACATTGTATATGAACTGGTTCTCCCATAGAATCGTGCAATAGGCACAACAATAGCGACATAAAGATGTTCTGTCATACAAATAGACGCAACCAACTAAATGACAAAACGGCAAACCGTCTGGCCTAGCTTTAGTAAGTGTGTCTAAAGCTGGGGATGGTTGGTTTGCTGGTTGACTGAATGGATCTTTGGCAATAAATACATAACACAAGTGTAAAGCAAGTGCAACCAATTAAATTGTATGTCATTCATTAGTAATTTATAACCATAAGTAAAGCAATACAAGCAACAACCACAACAGCAACAGCAACATTAAGCATAAGATTATGTTACTTAAAAAAAAAAAAAAAAAAACATACAAAAAATAAAAACAACAAGCTCATGCAACATTTGCAGACATACGGACAACTGCAATGAGAGCACTCAGCCACTAAACATTCCTATAACCCACTGTCTGTCTGTTCGTCCGTCCATCTATCTCCAACTAACCGCGTTAATAATATGAAAGCGTTTATTGTTTCTTTGCTTTTTGCAGCTAATATAATTAAATAGAAGTGTGCTGAATTTGATTTATCATCATTTGTCATAAATTGTTATATAAAATTTTAGAAATTTTATATCAAGCTTTTTCTCTCTACCCTTTAATATTTTTTCAATATTATTTTTATATTTTTTTTGTTGTGTTTTTGCAAAAACAAATAAATATAAAAATTAAAATAAATGCCTCATAAATCTTTATTTATTTACTAAACATTTCGTTTTTGTAAGAGTATTTTCGATTTTCTATAGATTTTTAGATTTTGTATGGCAGTTTTGTATGAAAATAAAAACTGAATATATATTAAGATTGATTTTTGAGATAAATTTTTATATACACACACAAACACTCCAAATAAAATACATACGCAGTTTTTTTTTTTCATATGTTTGCCTTATAAGGTAAGAAAACTATTGGTTAATGCCTTTATACAGACAGCCAGACAGGCAGGCAAACAGCCCAGCCACTAGCCTGCAGTCAGTTAAACATTTTGCCAGTCGGGCTTAAAACCCAGTAACTTAATAGTAGTAGTAGGCCTTTAAAATATACTCGCTGTAAGCTAAACGAAATATGTCAGTCAATAGACATCAATATGAAATGTGTTTTTTTTTATTTTTGTATTTGTTTGCAATTTTTTCGGTGTCTATATGTCCACCCCAATGCCAGTATAATGGGGCACCAGCAACAAAAACCAAAATCAAACAAACTTAAATTGAAATAATTTTATAAATCAATACAACATTTTATGTTTGTTTTGTGTTTTCGGATTGTGATTTTATATAAGGCTAGAAATAGAAACAACAAACTCTAGCTTTATAAAACGCTATGAATATATTAAGGAGAATTTTTAACAGAAACACTTTAAAAAAACAGATGATTTTTGAACCATCTTCCTTAAATTTTCTTTATATACTCAATAGAGTCGGTCAGGACACTTATTTGTCACATTATTTGAAGTTTGCATAATAAAAATATATTTTTATTAAACTTTCTTTATTATGTCTATTGAATGAATCTTAACAATTATATATTTTCATCAAAAATCTTTTAATCCTAAAACGTCATTATATTATTGATTTTTTTTACAAAATAACTTTTTTCAAAAAGCTCTTTTAAGAAAACGCTTTTTCACTAGAAAACCTCTTTTTGTGTAAAAAACTTAATGACTAGAAAATCCTTTTCAACAAAACAGATATCTTAAAAAAAAAAATTTTCACTACATTGCATGAAAAATTCTTGCTTAAAAAACATTTTTCATTGAAAAAGCTTTTTTCACAAAAAAAAAAAAATCTTAGAAACAGCTTTTTCGCAAACAACAATTATCATTAAAAAAATATTTATTACTAAAATTAAACTTTCGTTGAAAAGGCTTTTTTTACAGTCTATTTTAATTGTAAATATTTTTTTTTTTAATAAAAATTTTTTTACTAAAAGAAACTTTATTTTACTAAAAGAAACTTTTTTTTACTAAAAGAAACTTTTTTTTACTAACAAATTTGTTTTCCAATAAAACAACAGTTTTATGAATTTAAACCATTTTTACTACAAAAATATATTACTATTTTTACACAGAAAAATATTTTTCAGATGAAAAGCTTATTTTGTTAGAAAAGCTTTTTTATGTAAAAAGCTTAATCACTTAAAAATCCTTCTTCATGAAAAGAGAAAAATCTTTTTAAAACAACCTTTCACTACCTTTAAGAACCTCTCCAAAAAAATTTTTTTTTAAAAATATTTTTCATTGGAAAAGCTTTTTTCACAAAAAAAATATATATTTCATAGAAAAAGCTTTTTTTACCAAACAAAATTATCAATGAAAAATCTTTTTCACTAACATTCAACTGTGCACAAACATTATTTTTTTAATGAAAACAAGTTTTTTCACTAAAAAAAAGCTTTTTCACTAAAAAAAGCTTTTTCACTAAAAAAGCTTTTTCACCAAAAAGAGTTTTTCACAAACAAATTAGTTTTTCTTTTTTATGTGTTTAAACCCATTTTTACAACAAAAACTTTACAACAAAAGCTTTTTTTTTTACCAAAAAAAAAATTGTTTTACTTTTTTTTTGTAACAGTAAAGTACTTCTTAAGTATAAAATAAATTTTGCAACTTAGAAAATGTAAAAATCTGATATTTTAAAGAACTTGGTAACTTTTGGGTGGTTTTGCCTTCAACCGTTTAGACATTTTGGAATCTTGACCATTTATGACTTCACTAGCCATTATATAGAAATTATTTCTGGCAGATCTCTGCAATTCTAGGTTGGTAAGTTTTCTAGAGTTTCTAAAAATGTTTCTAAGTTTTATGAATCGATGTTACTAATTTTAGGCTCTGAGATTCTTGAAAGCTTGTATAAAATATTAATGCACTATAGATTATTTAAAAGCTTAGATTTTAACATAATTCTAGGCTGGTAAGTTACTTAGAGTTTCTAAAAATTTATTTTTATATAAACACACAGAAAGCTCCCTATTTAGCATGTCCATAACTATTATTTAAACATAGTTTTTTTTTCACGGTGCACATAATTTTAACACCTTTAAATAAAACTAAACCAACCTCGACTAAAACACGAGTCATTTACAACGCACATGTCTTAACGCATGCATGTTACTGTTCTTCTCCTTCACCAGACATACAAACATAAGATGTTACAGTAAATATGTATAATTGCAAGTGTATTCTAAATGCGTGAGTCTGTGCCAGAGAAACAAGCTGCTTTTCATTATACCCTACACCACATTAATAAGGAGGGTATATTGGATTTGTCCTGATATTTGTAACGCCCATAAATATTGGTCCAACTCCCACCTTAAAGTATACCGATCGACTCAGAATTACTCGCCGAGTCGATTTAACGATGTCCGTTCGTCCGTCCGTCCGTCTGGCTGGCTGTCCATGTAAAGCTTGTGCGCAGAGTACATGTCGCAATTTTAAATTTCAATAAAATTTGGTACGTTTTTCGGCCCAAGGACGGATGGGATTGAAATTGGTGGAAATCGGTCCATTATTTCACCTGGCCCCCATACAAATGTCCTCCCGAAATAGGAGTTTAACGATCATAAATGTCTGAATTATGCAAGTATCCAAACAAATTTCACCACAAATGAGTAATAAATGAATAAATGTGATTGACATCAACAAATTTTGTGAAGATCGGTCCATAATTAGCCGTAGCTCCTATATAAGGCCGACTTCCGAAAATCACTTTAACGACCATAAATCTTTTAAAAATGTTGGTATCCAAATAAAATTCAACTGAAATACGTTTCATATACAGTAAAACTCCCCATTGCAAACACTTCTTATAACCGGACACCTTCAATAACCGGACAAATTTCGTGGACCCAACCATTTTATTAGTTTTTCAATACAAATATGACTCCAATAACCGGACACTCTAATGACCGGACGCGGACACATACTTCAAACTATTTTGACCAAAAAATCTCTCATAAACGGACAAAATTTAAAAAATCCCAAACAAATTTTTTAAAAATCTGGTAATCCTTACAAAAGAAATCGTATTTGTGCTGATAAAACCATAATTGGTGATTCCCCTTTTCACATTGCATTGATAAACACAAATTTGATGATTCCCCTTTTAACATGCACACATTGTTAAAACTTGTTGCGCGTTTGAAACAATTTGCCAAAAATGATTTTGTAGCTTTTCAACACATTAAAAATATCGAGCCTCATTTTGAAATAAACATTTTAAATTAAAACAATTACTATTTAAGCAATCAACCATTAGAAAATTTTTTCAACCAAAGTAGTAATGAAATGTAAAAACTTGTACAGTGCACATATGTATTATTAAATATTATTCATAAATTCGTACAAAATATGAAATAAACCACAACTTCTAATGATTTGGAGGCAATTTAAATAAAACTTTTCTGAGCCCCCTTTGATCACCCTCCCTATAAGCGGACACCTCCCATAACCGGACAAAAACACTGCGACGGTGAGTGTCCGGTTATGAGGAGTTTTACTGTATATACAAATGACGTTACCTAATTTTATAATGGTCGGTTCATAATTAGTCAAAACTCCCATATAAAACCCTCTTTTCTCCAGATATATTTTAAAAGTATTTATACCTACATATTGAGATAAAGTATAACATACATTATATTTATATTCACGAAAGTCATGGCACTAAATTTTTGGATGATCGTTCCATAATAGGTAATATCTCCCATATAGCGCCCATTTCTGAAAAACTGTTTTATTTATAAAGGTACTGAGTGTAGGGTATTATATGGTCGAGCTTGACCGACTATACTTTCTTACTTGTTTTCAATTTGGTTTATTTTGGTTTTCACACACCAAACTTGAAATTAACAAAATGCTATACGACTACATATGTATTTTAAAAAAAAAAGCAAAAACAATAAAAAAAGATCTTACAAACATCAATACTTGAGATTTGAGTACAATCTGCAAGTAAAGCTGTTTTGTTTTAAAGATTTTTTGGTCATCCATATTTTTTTTAGTTGATTGTAACTTGCAACTAGCAAGTGACGAACGTGCGTTAAACATTTAGCGCATGTACGGCTGTGGCAGAGGCTGTATAATACATCAAGAACTAAAAATTACAATAAAATACATAAATACATACGAGTACATGCACCAACTACAAAACAAATACATACTCATACTTATTCTTACAACAGCAAAAAAAAAAAAAGATATTGAACGAGATCTTATAAAGGATGGCTGGTACGATTGGTTTTTGTGAATTCTCGTGCATTTTTAGCCAAATGTTGTTGTTGGTGTTTTGTGGCATAAAGTTGTCGGTGGTGGTGGGTATGGTAAGATGTCAAAGTCTTATACATACAAAGAAAATGTAATACAAACTAAGTTCTGTGGTAGCGTTTTTTTTTTTTTTTGGTTGGTTGGTTGGTTGGTTGGTTGGTGTTTGCTGTTGTGTAGTTGTTTGTCTTAAGACATTTAACATAATGTTGGTGTTGTCATCATCATCGTCAGCAACAGAAAGCACTAGCAACACCAGCAACAACCACAAAACAACATTATACATTCTATCTCGTATTGTCGACAAAAGGTGAAACCGTGTAAAAACCTGGGGATAACAAGTGTAAATTCTTCTTTTGTACATTTTATGACATTTCAAACAGCAACAAGTGTTTTTTTTGGGAGGGGGGGTTGTGTGTATGCTAGTGGTTTATAAACTGATTGCAAGAATATTCAAGAAAAAATATTTATAAATTGTTGCAGCTTTAAACTAGTAATGAATTTGTTGGGTATAATAACACAAAAAAAGGCATTTCTTACAAATTTAATATTCCCAAAACTTATTAACACCCTCAACTAAAGAATTTCATTATCATAGATCTAGATTTTATATACTTGTACAATACAAGAAATATTTCACTAAATACTGTTAATTAAAAAGGAAGGAGTAATAAAAAAAGAGAATTTAAATGAAACCAACCTTAACACAATTAAACAAAAACAATCTGGTCTGATCTAAAAAAAACAATTAACACTTTTTGCTATAAAACGAAAATAAAAAAAAACTTTAAATAAATCCAATAATGATTACTATCATTATCAAATGTCAACTAATTATCATCGCCGAAATCATGTTGTGAGTGAGATTTCTTAGCAAACGAATTTAAATTCAATTCAATTTGTTAGGGGGAAAAAACGAGATAAAAATGTGACTTAAATAAGCTGTATAAAATTTAATTGTTTTTATTTGTTGGTTTTTGAGCAGAAGAAAAATAATTAATTACTGTAGACTATATAATTGAACATTTTGTGGCAGAATTAACATCTGGGTGTTAAAAAAAATGTGTCTCAATATTTGGACAATGTAAAATACAAAATGTTGCGGGTTGTTTTAGAACAATTTTTGATTGAAAATGATTTAGATCAAAAAGTTTTGATTGGTAATTAAAGAGAGCAAATGGACTTTTAGGCAAATGAGTGCAAATAAGGACCATCTAAAAACACATTTTTTTTTGGCATTTCTTAATTTTCGTTGCCAAACTAGGTTTTACTTTTTTCTTTGCCAAAAGCTGTTATGTAAAAAAGCTTTTAAGAATTATAAGTTTGTTTTATGTAAAAAATAATTGTTAAGCTAAAGAGTAGTTTTTAAGAGCTTTCAGATTTGATAAAAAAAAAAACACACACAAAATTTAAAGGAATGTATGAAAACTTTATTTGAGTTGATAGAAAAATCAATATAAATCAATGTTTAAGTAAGTTAATGTTTACCGCGCGGCTACGCCTCATATAGTTCATACGCTGGGTCCATACTCTCTCTTTCACATATCGGACGGTATCTCGTGAATAACTGTTTTTATATTAGCTTCCAGTGTGTCAACCGTTGCGGACTATAGTCCCTTTAGATATGAGCCTTAACATAGCCCCACAAAAAATAGTCTAAAGGCGTTGAATCGCACGATCTAGGCGACCAATTGACCGGCCCCAAGCGTGATATAAACTGTTCACAGAACTCGCCTCTCAATTGGGCTCAATTCGCGTGCTATGTGGCATGTGGCACTGGCTTGTTGAAACCAAATCCAGCTATTCCATTTTAGGCAAAAAAAAAAATCGCCATTCACAGTAACATTCCTGCATACGTCGTCTTTGAAAAAGTACAATCCAATGATGACACCGACCCATAGTCCCCACTAGAAAGTTCAATTTTCGGAATGAATTGGCAGTTCTTGCAAGGCATCTGCCGGCTCTTCACGCCAAATACGACATTACGTGTCCATTCAACCAGAAATGAGCTTCGTCTCTGAACACAATTTTCAGAGAAAAATGCATGAATGCATAAACATGAATTTTGATATTAAATCTGCAGGCGTTTTTTGTTTGTAAGTCTATTCAGGGTTAAATTATAGACCAAACTGAACATGTTTAACAGTAACATGTTGCATGAAAACAGCTAAGCTGCCAAAATCAGTCTTGCCAAAAAGAAAGTTGCTAAAAAATCACACTTTATATTCATAAGAAACAAGTTTCAAATCCAATAAAATAAATAAAGCTTCTAAGAAATTAGCAAGGGCTTAGTAAGTGATTTTAAATTGCTTGTTTGAGTAAAAAAACTTTCATGTGAAATAAAAAAATTTTATATTAATTTGTAGTTTTCAAAAACTTTTATGCGTTTTGAGCTATTTTGTGGGAAAGCTTTTGTTTTATAGAACAATTTCATCTGATAGCATAGTTACCAAAGAAACTGTTTGGCATTACAAATTGTAACCTCATCTGTAAAAATATATTTCAGCATATATGTATTATATATATTTATATATGCGATCACAAGATTTTTTTAATTCCTATAAACACTAATCAATTTCTTAAACAGCAATTGTAAATCGAAGTCGCTAACCTTGAAGTCTTTAATCATAATAATATTTACAAAGTTTGCTAATCGAGTGCTACCGCCCTCTCCTTCCGCTTTAAACTTACCACCGCAGCAAATTTTCAAACTAGCTCTAAGAAAACATTAAACATAATTATTTCACTAAATCAGCATCATTATAACTAAACAAAAACCAAACAAAATTATGGCCACAAAAAAAGAAATAGAAACAATAATTTAACATTGATCGTTATAGGCAATTTTCATAATTAACCATTGACAAAATTTATGCGTATAATGATTTAAACGTTAAATCGTTTACCAATCGCATCATAAGTATTCACTCGTACGAAATATTGGCTGAAAAACACCAAAACAGGGAAGAGCTAACTTGACGGCTAATGGTGTTAAAAGTTTTTAGAAAAACAAACTGACTAGCTGTGTTTATGTTACTGTAACAGTTTGTACACAAACAAACCACTTTACAAGTTAGCCAAACAATTTTACCTAAATCAAATGTTAATCATATAAAAAACTAACAAATAATGTTTTATTTGTTGTAAACAAACGGTCGGCTAATGCTGATTTTGGCCATAACTTACATACTCGTACATTTAGACAGACAGCTATGTTTTGAAGTGAACGATTGTTGCTAATAATACTTGCCAGGCCTTATGAAAAATTTTGTAATAACAATTCACATTTGTTTGTTTAGATATATAAATTATTAAGTCTATAAGCCTTATATGTAAATTTATTTAGAGTTTTTTCCACTCATCAGTTTTCGTTGTTGGTTAACTAAGTTTTCTTTAGTTAAAGAAGCGTTTAATTTAACAGTTTTTAACAACTTAATAAAATGTTTGTAAAAAGTTTATAAGAAAAATTTCTTATAACTTGCTTTAGGCCTTTAGGGGCTTTAACATATATTTAAAGGTAATATCTGCAAGACCTAGAGTTCTATTTTGTGCCAATTATTTCAAGAGTTTAGTATCAAAAAATCTCGTTTTTAAATTTCTAGAAGAGGGCTGATTATTAGCTTCTTTTTTACTAAATATTACTACTTTCGTTAATAGGTTTGCTTCTTAAATAGTTTATTTTTCTTTTTATTTTAGCGTTAGTTAGTTATTGATAACTTCTAGAAATCACCTTCAATTTATTAAATACTATGTCCGTTAAAAAGCCAGATGTAGTCACCAATAAATTTCGTTTAATCTAACAATATAAAACTTATAAATACCAACCAATGTGCTCTGCATCAAATCTAATCAAACACCCCCTACTTAGTGTTGTTGTATTGTGGGCCATAAATGCAAACAAATCGTAAAAACAAGTGCATTCTATCGTTAAAACTGATAACAGTTTATCTTTAACTAGCAAACATAAGTTAAATTTATTAAACCAAAACCAAAAACGAAAAAAAAAACAAAAATTAAAGTTAGTTAATGTTTAAACTAAATTGAAATGAAATCTATGTAGTTATAGAAGTTTATTGTTACTATTTTTTTTTTATACTAACAAGGTTGTTGTTGTTGTTGTTGTTGTTTTTCAATAAATTAAAAATTGTCTTAATTGCTTTAATATTGTGACGTAAATACAAATATTATAAAATATAGAAATAATTACTGATAAGTGACCAAAAACAACACATAAACAAACTACAGCACGTCTTTCAAAATCTAAGGGGAACCTACAACGAGTTTAATCAATGTGGCACAATCGTTATAAAAAAAAATTCTTTAAAATGTTGCTCTAAGGAAATCTAATCAGTTGTTGGTTGCGGTGGGTGGTCGGTCAATCAAATGCAAAAATAAATTTTTTTTTTTTTGGAAACAATTTTAAATAAAATAACAATGATAATGTTAACGAGTCTAAATAATTAAAAATATAATAACACAGATACTTAAAAAAAAAAAAATTATAAGTGTTTTTGTGTAACTGTGTTTGCTATTATTAAATAAACAATGTCAGCAATGACGTTAATTTTGAAATACATTACTATTGATTTTATTAAGATTTGTTTTACTAGAAAACAAAACACCTCTAACTAAAACATTGAGGAAATTTCTAACATATATACATACATATATATTTTATGAATAAGGGGGATATAAAACTTGTCAAAGGTTTATAACAGGCTTATAAAGCAAATTTTGTATGGATATTTGCTTTATAAGCCTGTTATAAACCCTTGATAAGTTTTTATGAATTAGACTGTAAATATATATACATGCATATACTTCCATAGAAGCATAAAAGTAAAGTGATTGAATATTATATTATACTTATATTCTAGTGAAATTACTATGCGAAAATGCTAAGCTTAGAATTTCGTGGCATCATTTATACTGCCCGCAACGCATTATTTTCTATTACAGCTTTATTGAAAAGATATTAATAAACTTCTTAAAATTTTCAAACATTCTTTTAAAAATTCGTTTATTTTTATAAAAATCTAAATGAATGATAGCAATTTCGTAAACAGCTCACAAATTTAAAAACTTTGATACCCATATTGCTAATGTTATCTACTACCTTTACACATTCTTAATAAATCGGTGCAAAAATAAAATTTTAGATATTTTAATGAAACCCATATCAAATGAAAGCTAGTTTAAATGGCTAAACAAAACAGTTAATAGAATTAGTGCTAATTAAGCAGCGTTGCAACTGCGAAAAAACGCAAAACAAAACAACGCGAAGCGAGGTATTGGTGTATAAATGCCGTTTTGTCTCAGAATCTATTTTGACCTGCTTTTCTGATAATACTGAGTTTATATGTGTAATGATTAATCTCGAATATAAAAAAAATTTTACCTCACCTATTCATCAGTTTATCAACAACATATTAATGCTATGCAAACTATTGCTGAACTCGTTGAATCTGATGATCCGTTGTTTGCTTTCGGTGCCATCAATTTAATGGCCAAAACTACCCGATGCTCCAAATTTAATTCCAACAAAATCTAAAAAGTTGGATAATGATTTTTTTTTTAACAATTTATACGATGTTTTCCTTTATCAACGAAATAAAATTTATACTGATTTTGGTAAATTATTAGATTTGGTATTAGTAAATGATCCATGCAATTGTGTAACTTCTCGTTGTGATCCTGTTACTTTCCCTGAAGATAAATTTTGTCTGACATTTGAACATAAACCCTCTCTCAAATTAATATTGAGAAAGTTTAAAATTTTAATATAACCAACTATCTTAAACTAAAAAATTTAATATTAAGTACTGCTTAGAACGATTTACTGTGTTTCCCTTACATAAACAACTCTACATTGGATGACATTACTAATATTTTTTATAGTAAAATATATTATTTAATGGATGAATGCACACCAAAACACTGTGCTTATAATCACACTGGTCCTCCTTGCAATTCAAAACTTAAGAATTAAAAGCGTAATCATTATAAAAACTTTGGATTGCTTGTGGATTACAGTTAAACTATAACTTTTACAAAAATATATTAATTTCAGATATCACCATAAAAACAAAACTCTTTCATACAAAAACCAAACCTATGACAACATTTTTTTTATGTTTTACTTTTAACCACATAGTTTTTTTTTCACTGATTCTTACATATATGTTATTAAAATATATGAAATATACGAGTTTATTCATTCCCATGTATTTATTTGTCTGTGTCCGTCTGTTCCCTTGTGATGTTATCGCTAAAACGACCAAACGTAACCACCACTAGAATTTTAGTGATAATAAACGAGACCACAACAATTTGCTAATGCCAGTACACTTGAGTCTGCCAAGAGATTATTTTTTGCTTTTCACATTATCAATTGTATTTAAAATTTTATTTCTTGTTTTCCATATTCAATTAATTCATATTAAATTTTACACAAAATAATGAAATTAAATATAATTTTTTTGTTTAAAAGGGCGTGTATTCCGTAAGACATTGAAATGAATTTCTACTTGAAAGCTACAGATAAGAATATTAAAAATTCTAATATATAATTGTATTAATTTTGAAATAGTTTAAAGGTTAATGTTTATAAGAAGGCGCGTTTCTTTAAAAAAAAAGGCACGTTTTGTAATTTAGTTTGATTAATTTTGAAATGAATTTTATGAAAACTTGCAGAGTTTCTAAACTATCAAACCCAACTTTACAAACTTTCCAATATACAATATCACCCCTATCGTGAATAAAAATTCCACATGATATTTGTTCCCTTTTCACATTTTTCCTATTAAAATTCAATGTTCAAAAAATAAAAGGGAACAAATTTCATGTGGAATTTTTATTCACGATAGGGGTGTATATCGAGTAGAATTTTAGCATATATTTTAGTATACACCAATACCTCACTTTGCATCGGGGTTACGTTCCAAAAAAAAAAAAAACACGACGCAAAGTGAATTAAGATTTTCTATAGCAAACCTTGTAAAGATCGAAGATAGGTTTTAGGGTTACGAAAATACTAAGTCGTTGGCTTTCTTTCAAAAAAAATTAATCTAATATTTGGTGAACAGCTTTTTTTTGGATAATGCTTTACTTTTTATGTCAGCAAATAAGCTTTTTGCATTTGTCTGAAATAACATCTTACTTAATGGTATTCTCTGCGCAACTTGATTTTCAATCCAAATAGAAAGCAAGGACTCCACTTCGATCATGAAAGTCTCTCTTGTAAGGGTCATCGTTTATCTTTACATGGTTTGCTATAGAAAATTTTAATAAACTTTGCGTCGTTTCAGTTTGCGTCATGTTTTTGTTTTTAGAACGTAACCCCGACGCAAAGTGAGCTATTGGTGTATCGGTAAATCTGATATATATTGCACAGAATTTCGGAATTGAATACGTTGTCTTTAAGCTATCATAATTAGAATCGAAACTGTTAACTAGAAGGTTTGACCATTCTGATAAATAATGATTAATTGATCGAAACGTTTAGAATTTAGTTTTTTTTGGACGTTAATGAAATTCTTATTTTCATTTAGCTGGTGACGGGATGGAAGAACAGTATTATTATTTTTCCTTTGATTTTCTTTAAATTTATATTCACAAACTAAAGCATTATTAGGCCAGAAATCAGGGTTGACTAACTAGATGCTCATAAAGATCGAAGAGAACATTGAGTTTGAAAGATGTAATCCTCCTAGTTTGTAAATAAGACAATTTATGCGTAGTGAAATCAGCTTTAAAATTCAATTTTGATTTTATATTAAAGTTAATTTGCTCAACAGTAGTATCTGCAGCAACACGAGAAAAAATAAAAATTGATTGGTTAAGGTGTGTGTGACCACATGGCAAATATTTAATCACAAAACTATAACCACTTGTTTTAGCACAAATTTCTTTGGCGTAGTTTAGTCTTACAAAAGTTTTGCAAGATCAGACAGCATCAAATAAAATAAGTCTAAATATTTGTGGTGTCTTGTCCTGAATAAACAAAGTTGTTTTTTTTTTAAGAAATAAACGAGTTTAAAAATATTTTATTTAATGGTTACGTCTTTTTCGGCAAATATTTGCCAAGTGTGACCGTACCTTTAGGCTGAATAATTTTTAAACCATTATATGGAATTTGATTGGCAGCAGAATTAGAAGACACAGAAAGAGAATTTTCACAATTTTCAGACTCCGATAAGGTTATCGATGTTGTAGCACAGTTGTTAAGGTTACTCTTTGATGTACACGTGGTAATTACAGCAGAATCTACAACATTTCAACTAGAAGCACTACGACTTTGAAAAGCATTCGGTTTACACCTAATTCTGTTTTTACACGGTTTGAAAATAAACAAATTTTATATTTTTTTTACACGATTTATTCAATTTAGCACGATTGAAAATGTTTTGGGTCTAAATTCTTTTGGTTAAATTTAATTTTTACGAAATATGTTCATATCACAAATTTAGACGAATGCTCTTTTTGTGGATACAAGCAAATTTACTGGTGAGAACAATTGTAAATATGTAGCACACATTTTGGGAATTACCTTTTACATATATTACATTTTTTTCGTACATAATTTTTAAGCTTAGAGGGCATATTTTTTTTCTTTAATAAATATGCTTGTGTAGAAACACATTGTACCTACATGTGTTTTTACACAATGAACCAATCGCCTATTTTGCATACGATCAATGTCTTTTTTTACACGGTTGTCTTTCGGAGTTTCCTGAAACCAATTACCGTGTAAATTGGCATGAGACGATAATTGTGGTGGAGAATTAAGCCAGTTGAATTATTTTATTTTTTTTTTTTATAAATTTTAAAACTAAACTGACTGGACTTTTAAATAAAATAAAATATTTCAAGGAATTTAACTAGTTCCCAATTGTACAGCGTACAATTTTGGGAAATAATTTTCTTTTTAAAATCCAAACTGAACTTTTATTCTTTGTTAAACAATTTTATTATTATTACAATATTTAAATACTTTTATTAATTTGTATTGTCTATAAAGGTGTTAAAATCAAGATGATTTTCATTATTTGGTTTAAAACATTTTATTACTACTATTGTTTAATAATAAATTTGTATTTTATTATACCTACAATGTAAGCTGGTTTTAACAATGTAAACATGGATTCTTTTTCTATGCCTTTTCTAACAAAAAATTAATAATACCAAACAGAAACAACAATAACAGTCTTGAAAGAATTTAATTTTTCTTCTTGCTTTTAAGTAGCAAAGATCTATACAACATATAAAAAAAAAACTTATTTTCAATATCGGTATTTTTTGTTGATATTTATTTGATGTTTGTTTGATATTTTAATTGTAATACCAAACGGCTAATTTACATATGTATGTTTTCTTAAATTTTATGTATATTATTTGTAAACATACATATATTTATTCTACTGCTTCATCTCAGCACTTTTGTTTAAAGCTGGCTTAGATAAATATATATATATATATATATATATATATATATATATATAGACAGATATTGTTGTAATTTATTAGCTGAATTGTGTATTATTTGTAAAGACTTTTTCAAACATCTCTTTTTTTTTTGTTGTGTGTCTACTTTCAAACGGTATTAGATATTTCTTATGATGATGTTTGTGTTATTTAAAATATTTCATTAAACAATCTCTTAAAAAGCCTTAAAGCTTAGTTAGCACTGCTCATTTGAGTAGTTTTTTATTTGGGTTTATTTTATGTACCTATTATTTTTATTTGTATTAAAAGTTTTCATTATATTTTATCAAATTTGAAATTGTTTGAATTTAAAACAGCTGCTATTAAGTTACCTAGCAATGTGTAATACATATTTCAGTAAAGCTAAATGGAATTTATCTTATTTAATGGAAATATGTTTAAAATTTTTGATAAAAT
Organism: Bellardia bayeri; assembly: GCA_950370525.1. Lineage (NCBI taxonomy): Eukaryota > Metazoa > Arthropoda > Insecta > Diptera > Calliphoridae > Bellardia > Bellardia bayeri. The sequence goes on from OX493267.1 coordinate 78,064,886, forward strand.
ATAACTTAAAGTGCAGGCACAAATTTACATGTAAATAATGAGGAATTTTGAAAAGAAAACAATATCGAAATATTTGTTCATAAATTTTGTAATAAATTGCTAATAAAGATTAATAGCCGAAAAGCTACAAGTTAATAATGTTATTAAGGCAATTTAATAGAGACATCAAGAATGTTTAATAATAAAATTTTTAAATTTAATTGAATTGATTTTCATAAAGTTATTAATGTTTAAATGATTTTAAATGTAAGTCTCTGCTTAGCTTAAAGATTTGTATAACGCACTTATTCATAAGCATCTCAAGTACTGACTTTATAGCAGCTGTTGTCTTAAATTTTTAATTTCTTAAAGTTTTAATTTCAACAAAAAACAAAAATGATCTTTAAAAATTTGAATGGTTTACATTAATTTCTTAAAATATTAACAAAATTTTGAATTTAGATAACCATATTGCTTATGTTATCTTTTGTATTTGTATAACTGAAAGTTAAAACATTTTTGAAATTTAAAAATTGTTAAAAAATCTTCTAATTTCTATTAAAACTGTGAGGTTTATATTGATCTTAAAGTACATACTGACAAAATGCTAAATTTTGCTACCCATATTACTTATGTTATTAATATTTGTAATGATTGGGTACAAATATAAAACAAAACTTAAATAATCTGTTTGTAATTTGTGAGAAATGTAAACTGGTTTTAAGCATAATAAAAGTCAAAAGCCACAAAATCAAAAATTGTTTAAATATATATTTTTAAAAACTTCTAATTTCTATAAAAATCTATGAGGTTTATATTAATTTCTTAAAGTACTGACAAAATGCTAAATTTTGATACCCATATTACTTATGTTATTAATATTTGTAATGATTGGGTATAAAACAAAACTTAAATAATCTGTTTGTAATTTGTGAGAAATGTAAACTGGTTTTAAGCATAATAAAAGTCAAAAGCCACAAAATCAAAAATTGTTTAAATATATATTTTTAAAAACTTCTAATTTCTATAAAAATCTATGAGGTTTATATTAATTTCTTAAAGTACTGACAAAATGCTAAATTTTGATACCCATATTGCTTATGTTATCTAATGCCTTTCTATATTCTTAATGAATCGGTGCAAATCTAAAATTTAAAGAATCTGTCTGAAATTTATGGCAGATGAAAAACTGGTTTTAATGTTAAGAAAAAAAACACTATAAAAAAGTTAAAACATATCTGAAATCTAAAAATGGTTTCAAAATCATCTAATTTCTATAAAAACACAGTTATACTGGTTGCTTAAAGTCCTGACAAAATGCTAAATTTTGCTACCATATTACCAAATTACTTATGTTATTCATATTCGTAATGAATAGTTACAAATAGCAAACAAAAATTAAAAAATATGTTGTAATTAATGACAAATGTAAGCTGGTTTTAACCATAATAAAAGTCAACAGACACAAAATGGGAAAATGTTTTAGAAATTTTTTTTAAATACATATACTTTTTTTCTAGCTCTTGTAATTTTTATAAAAATCTATGAGGTTTATATTAATTTCTTAAAGTACTGACAAAATACTAAATTTTGATACCCATATTGCTTATGTTATCTAGTGTCATTCTATATTCTTAATAAATCGGTGCAAAAATAAAATTCAATGAAATTTAACAAAATAGATATCAATTGAAAGCTAGTTTGAAAAGCAATAAAATGCTTTTAATAGAAATGGATTGAAGTGAAAATATTTAACATTTTGTTAAAATTTTTGAAATTTTAGTGTAAATTTGTGTGGTTTATATTCATTTAGTAAAGAACTCGTAAAAAACAAAGGTTTTGTAGACATATTGCTTATGTTTAGCGTTTCGTATTCTTAATAAATCGTTCAAAAATTAAAATGTAATTTGTTCCCTGAAAATTCTTTAAACTTCATAAAACTCTAAGAGTGTTATATTAAATTCATAAAGTTTTGTTAACCGTAGTGCTTATGTTATCTACAACCTTTTCATATGAATCCTAAAGAATGCATCGGCGTAAAATTAAAACTTAGGGGATTTTAATGATATATAATAAATGAAAGCTAGTTTAAATGTTAATAAAAAACCGGTAAAGGTTGTTGATAAAACTTCTCTTTTTGTAAGAAACTCTGCAAAAGTTTGATTGAAAAATACAACATTTAAGAAATTTTCTTTGAATTATTTTAGAAATGTTTTAACATAAACATCAATTTTATAAAGAATTTCCTAAAAACTTTCTTTTAAACTTTCTCTTAAGTTTAAGTTTTTTTTTTTGGCATTAAATGCTTAGAAAATTTCTTTTTTTTTTTTGCTAAATTTTCCCATAAAAAATACAAATTTTCTTCTCTGTAAAAAATGTTTATTACTTTTTGTTTTTTTTTAAATAATCTTAAAATATTTACTAATAATTGTTTTGTGGGATTTGTTTTTCAACGGTTCCTTAACTAAATACTTCAATAATAAGTTTAAGCATAAATATAAATACTTTCAAAAATGCACTTGCCATTGACTTTTTAATGGGATTTCTTTCTAGGGTTTGTTCACTTAAGGCCATTGTTAAATTTAACACCCTTCAATAGCTACAAAGACAAAAAAAAAAAAATACAAAAAAGACAACTGAAAGCATCTCTATTTAACAGACTGTCTTTTGCTGTAAAACTCAGTATTGTATGCCTTGGTTAAATGACCATAATGATTGTATGTAATTTTCATGTTGTTTATTTCCAATATTTAAATATTTATTTTGACTTAGCTTGGCAAACAAAATCATAAACAGAAACAAAAACGAAAACCTTAAGAGAAAAAGTTAAGTTTTTGGTTCCAATCATAAAAAGAAATATGAAGAAAAGCAAAGAATTTTTAAGTTTTTTTTACAATGGCAACAACAACAACAAATAGAGTTAATAAGCTTGTCAACATATTTATATGTATTAGTGGTGATGAATATTTTCAGTTTTATTTATTTGTATTTACTAGTTAAACTTAAGTAATACACGGAGAGAAATAACACTAGAGGAGAAATAATAAAATTGTCTTGGTACCTGTGTTATTTTTTTTTTTTTTTTGGCTTTAATTTATTATTAGCTGCCATAAATTTCTAAAGAAAACTAATTTACTAATTTATTAAAAAGCATTAAATTTTCAACATACCTTTCACAAAAAATTATTTGCCATACAGTTTCTCTTGCAGTCATAATAAAATCCAAATTTATTTGATAGCTGAAATAAATAAGAACACATACAAAAAAAAAGAAAAAAACAAAATTAATAACATAAAATCGTCTAAACTTAAATAAGTTCATTTAAATGAAAACATTTGAAAACGCTAAAGAAGTCACCTCATAAAACTCACATTTCATGGAGCGCACAACGTCTTGGCAAAATAGTGCAAAGAAAATAGCCTGTTGAATGTTGATTTTTTTTTATATTTTAGACCATGTTGACAGTTTTATACATCTTTATGTTCAATGAAAATGAAATGGCAAAAAAAATTTAAGACTAAACACTCAACGACAGTCATCCTTTTTTGTTTTTGCCAGCCAGCTAGCCAGCAAAGCCAGCCAGCCATCCTTACTTACTTCCTCTCTTTCCCTATTTAATATACATAAACGTTTTTTGTTGTTGCTTCTTATTTTTTTTATTATTGTATTTTTCAGCTTGTTTGCTTTTGTTGGCCCGGTTGTCATTCCATTTAAGCTGCTGATTGCCACTGCGGCTTATATCTAAAGGAGTTGTGATGGGTTTTTTTTTTATTGTTTTTCAGTTTGTGTCTTTTGGCTGAGGATTTTGAAAGGAATTCTTAAGGTCAATTTTGTTGTTACAATAAACGCCTTCGCTTTATGGTCGTATTTATGTTTATGTATAGGGTTAGTAAATGGAATATGCTGCATTTGCTGTGTATTTTAAATTTTATATTTTATTTAAAGTTATTTATTTTTTGCAAAGCCCTTAATCGTTAAGTGAATTTGTAGCTCATTTAAAGGGTTTCAAAATATATTTCCCACGTTTTTTGAAAGTGTACAAAAATAAGAGGTTTAGGATATTTGTAAAGCTAAATTTGCAAACTGTTTCAATAAAAGAAAAAAAAAGAGATAAAATAACGTACTAAAAGGAAATTTCCTTGAATATCTATACAAATTTTAAATGGTTTATATTTAATACCTAAAGTACTCAAGGTACCAATTTTGCTTATGTTATCTACTGGCCTTTCGTATTCTTAATGGATCGGTGCAAAAATAAAATTCAAGGAAATTTAATTAAATTTATATCAAATAAAATGTATTTGAAAGGTTATTTGAAGTGTGTGAAATTGAAAAAGTGTTATATATGGTAAATTTCTATTGCAGTTTTATAAGTTTAGCTACTCTAAAAACCTTATAAAAATTTTTTAAAAATCTTGTAATTTTTATAAAAATCTATGAGGTTTATATTTTTTTCTGAAAGTACTCACAAAATGCTAAATTTTGCTACCCATATTACTTTTGTTATCTTATGTATTTTCATATTCTTAATAAATCGGTGCAAATCTGAAACTTAAAGATCCCGATTAAAATTTATGGCAAAAGCAAGCTGGTTTTGAGTATAATAAAAGGCACTAATAAGATGTTAAATAGTGTTAGAAATGTTAAGGTTTTGTACAAATTTTCTAATTTCTTTAAAAATCTGTTAGACTTATATAAATTTTTTAAAATACTTACAAAATGTTAAATTTACTGCTTATGTTATCTAATAGCTTTATATATTCTTAATGAATCGGTGCAAGTCTTAAACTTAAAGTATCTGAATGAAATTAATGACAAATGTGATATCTAAAAATTGTTTAAAAAACAATTATTATTTTATTTGAACGGTTAATTTTTAATTTCTGATATTTATTTAGTTAGGCTCGAGTTCATTAAATTTAATTTTCATTAAATTATTTTTACCGAAGGTAGGAATTGTTTTACAACTTGAAAAAGTTTTATTATTAACATTTTGATTGATAATTTTCTTGGCTGGGATTCGAACCTGGGTTGTTGAATTTAAACATGTTTCGAGAAACACCACTGTCTCTCATCAGAATTCTTTGCGTTCTAACGCTCTGCACCACTGCGGTGCCTGCTAGCCAACAGACAAACATCAATCTTTTAACCAGTGTTACCTGGTGGTTCGAAATTTGCTGTAATTATCATTTTTTTATTTTTATTTTATTTTATTAATTTCTATTTACATGTTCAGTTTTTTCGTATTCACATCAAGACTTCGTCTCGAAAACCTGAATACATTTGTTTATTATGTTTGTTGTCCACTTTCGTCGACATTTTATGTGTACCAGCTGTTTTTAAGAACAATTATTATTTTATTTGAACTGTTAATTTTTAATTTTTGATATTTATTTAGTTAGGCTTAAAATTTTTATAAAAATCTACAATTTTCAAAGTATTAGCGAAATGTCAAATTTTGATACCTCTATTGCTTATGTTATATTTGGCCTTATCTTATTCCTAAATTGAATCGAAATGTATAGCAAACGAAAAAGGCATTCAAATGATAATTTTTAAAAGCAGAGAAATTTGAAAAATTATCAAGTCTTTTTTAATATTTTTATATGCAGCAGATGTTTATATGTATAAGGTTCTTAATGTACTAAAAAAATAAAATAGTTTGATACCCATATACCTTATGTTGTCTATAAGCTTTGTGTATTCTTAATGATTCGGTGCAAAAATAAAAATTAAGGGATTTAAAAAAATTACAGAGATTTAAAGCTAGTTTTAAGGGCAGCAAAAAGCTAATAAGTGGAATACATACTTTGAAAATTTGATAAAAATCTGACAAAATTAGAAATTTCTATAAAATATTCAAATATTCTTGCAATAATCTGCCAAATTGTTTTGCTTTATAAAAAATTTTTATTACATACATAATTACTAGCCCCCATGGAAGACACTCTTACAGTTGGAGTACAATCCATTTCTTAAAATTGTTTAAAGAAAACTACAGAAATTTACCAAACAAAACATAACAGATTACAAAATTCCGATCTGACTAAACAATTGTTTATTAAAACGGTTTTCATTTCTCTACTATTTTTTTTTGTATAATATTTTTTTTTTTTTTTGAAATCGTGTTCATAAACCCTGAAACACCTGTCAAACCGGACAAAAAATTAAAAATACACAGCAACAGCGGCATTAAGTATCATCATGATGATCATCATCATTTTTAGCTCTACACGAAAAGAACAATCCAACAAGAGCGGACAGACGGACGCAGTGATAGACAGACAGACAGAAAAAAAACACACAATCAAAACTTGTACAAATGTACATTTAAATGAAATGCGTCAGCATCTTTATAAAAACCGCCGACGCCGCCAACGTGTTGTATGTAGACGAGTTATTTTTTATTATTGTTAATGTTGTTCGATTGTGTTGATTTGGTTTAAAGGAACAACAACAAGAAACGTCAAAGGTAATGCTTTTAAAGAAAACTACTGAGACTCTCTCTTACACACACATATTTACCAAAAAAAAAAAAAAATAAACATGCCTTAAAAACAGGGTTAAAAAGGTATTGTTGTTGTTGTTGTTGTTGGTTCTTGACCACTTGAACGTCACATAGTGAATGACACAAACTACAATCGAAAAGCGATAACAAACAATAACAACAACTACAAACAGATCAATTCCAAATGCACACACGCACTACAATACTCGTAAACGATTGCCAAACTCATATTAAAGAAAATAATGAATAAAAAGCAGCCAGCAATAGATGTAAGAAACTAAGAAAAAAGAAGCTCTAAACAATGACGTAAGCTATTAAACCAAAGTCAGAAAAAACTTCAAAGAACTCAAAATCTTAAACAGCAAAAAATTTAACAAAAGCAAGTGTATCAACTAAATAAAATTTGATATGATGCAGCAAAAGATATTTTCAACATTTTTTTAAGGCGACACACGCAAGTAGAAGTATAGGGATTTTTTTCCAATTTTTTTTAAATAATAAACTATCAATAGTATGTCATTGTAAAGAAGAGCTATACAGGAAAAAAAAAACATTTTGTAATTATTTAATAGTAATTATTATTAACAAGAGTATGTAAGTTTTAATTTGTTAATAATGCTTTTTGTAATTATTACTAACATGATTAAACATACCGATAAACAGGAAATTACTGGGAATTTGAGACCCAGCTTAATAAAAAAGATTTGTTGTTAAATAAAATTAGGTGTTTTAGAGGGTTAAATTGGTTTTAAATAAGTATTAAATACTGCTAAAGGTATGGTAAAAAAAGCGTAACCACTTGTTTTAGCACAAGTTTGTTTGACGTTGTTTACTCTTACAAGAGTTTTGCAAGATCAAACAACATTAAATAAAATAAAACTATATATTTGTTGTATCTTGTGCTAAATAAACGCAGTTAATAAATAAATCCGTTCAAAAATGTTTTATTTAGTGTTTACGTCTTTTTCGGCAAATATTTGCCAAGTGTGACCGTAGCTTAAGTGAAACTAACTTATCTTATTCTATAAATATCTTATATTATAGTTTGGAAAACTGAACTTTGCATTTCTAATTATTCAACTCACTGAAGTTGAAATTTAATTAATTATTTTTTGCAAAACTATTATATTAAATTTACATTATTTTATTTGATTCTTAAATTTAAAAGCTTAAAATTTCAAATTTTAGTTTAATATTTTTTGTTAGTTTTGTTTTTTCTACTTTTGTTGTTAAAATTATCGAGGTAATTAAAACCAATTTTATTTTAGTAGGTCTCTACATTTAAACACGCAGATTTGAAAACACGTCAAGGTTTTTTCTTGCTAAAACTATTTTTCTTAAACTTCTTGTTGTGTTTCTGTAGTTGTTGCCATTTGTTGTTAAAGTTTTTGTTGCTTTTGTTATAATTAAATATGATTATTAATAATTTATTGCAGTTTGTAATGCAAATAATAACAACTTGCAATTATTATTACTTATTTTACTTATTACTTGTTAAATTTCTAACAAACGTTTTATTAATTTGTTTTTCTGTTTTTTTTTTTTTTGTTTAATTTTAGGTAAGATTTCCTCTTCATCAAGCCACAACATTTCCCATAAACAAGCAAATGCGGGTGTTATTAACGCTGGCTTACCACACTGGCAATCATCATCGTCACCACCACACCATCATCCTGTTATTAACTTGCAATCTCTTTATTTGCAACATAGACATTTGCTTTTTAAATGGTATGAAAGAAATAATAAACAAACAAACACACAGGAAAACCACAAATGTCTTATAGAGTTTCCTTTTAACAAACTTTTATTTTGCTATTATTATTGTTGTTGTTGTTGTAAGAGGCACATGTTAAACGTCATTTAAATAGAAAATAATTTTGCAATGCGAAACTTTGCAGTATAAACAAAAACAACTACGTAAAAATCTAAGTTTTTCTATTTAGCAAAAGAAAAACTTTGTTTATAAGCAGCGTGCCAACTTAACAAGCAACCAAGCAAAAAGCAGAAAACTAAATAGTTAAATTCTTACAAAAATTCTTTAAAAGAAATATTAAAATTTCATTATATTTAAAAATATCTAAATTTTATAGCTACAAATTTATGTTTTACAAATTAAATTTTTCATAGTTAAAAAACTTTTTTTGAAAAATTCATATTTTGTAAAATTTTCTTTAAAAAATTCTAACAAATTGTTTGGATTATATTGGATTTTTAATCCACTCCGAAAATTTTAAATTTTAATACCCATATTGCATATATTTCCTGCTAGTTTAACATGTTCCTTATAAATCAGCCCAAAAATAAAACTTGAAGAAATCGCACAAAAAGTATATCCACTGAAAGGGTTTTGTAAGGTCTATACTACAATTCTAGTTTAAATTTAAATCAATGAATTTTTAAGCCGCTAAAGCTAACAATATATCAAAAACTCTAATGTTTTTTTTTTTGTATTTTTCACAAATTTTCTCTAAAAATTATGCAAATGTATAAGGTTTATATAAAATTCTGAAAGTACTTATAAAAAGCAAAATTTTGATATCCATATTGCCTATATTTCCTGGCTATTTAACATGTTCCTTATAAATCGGCCCAAAAATTAAACCAAAGGGAATCATACAAAATGTATGTGAAATGAAGCAGTTTTTAAAGGACTTTCAAACTGTTATAGTTTAAATTCAAAATAATGAATATGTAAGTCTTTGGAGCTTAAAATATTTAGCAAGATGACTAAAGTTTACTTATTGTTTTAAACAAATTTCATTTAAAATATATAAAACTCCATAAGGTTTATATTAAATTGTTGAAGTACTAACTAAATGTTAAATTTTGATACCCATATTGCTTATGTTTATTGCTGTTTCTTTATATTCCTAATAAATCGGTGCAAATCTCAAAGGTGAGGGATTTCAACAAATGACATAGCAAAGGAAAACTAGTTTGAAATGTAATAAAATGGCATTAAAGGATTAAAAAAAGGCTTTTATATGTATACACATACATATATTTCATAATATAATTAAATTAATAAAATAAATTAAAAATTCTTTAAAAGTTGCTTATTTATATCATGCAAAAGTAACTTAACTCATGCACTTCTAACTGATAAAATTTTACTTATAAATGTCTTCATTATTTTAATTCTTGCCTTTTTTAAAACCAACCTGTATTCATGGTGCAAAAAACAAACTGCAATGCGTGTCAGACCTCTTAACAAGTGTAAGGAATGAATGCAAGAAGAAAAACTTTAATTTTTTTTTCTGTTACTGTTGGTTGTTGCAACAAAAAATAAACTTTTTTTTTAATATCACACAAATATTGTACGAGTAAGAAGCTCTGGTACGTATGTACGTAACTACAAACAAACATCTAAAGCAGAATTGTATGTAGTTTTCATGCCATTAAACACGATTTAAATAAACATACAAACTCATTCACACATACCAACGGCACCATGCCATACTAACACCAACACCTACCACTGCTGCTCTCTATTGCTGCAACAAAAACAGCAACAATAACTTTTGCCACATTTAAAGAACAACTTGCAACAAGAAGAAATTTTATACCTACATTGGCATGTTGTTAACTGAAATAAAAATGTTAAAGAAACAAACCAAATAAGCCAGAGAGTGGGTGCGTGTCTTTGCTTGTTGCTGTTGTTTTTAGTTTTAGTGATTTATTCAAGTTTTTTCTTTTCGTTTTACCAGCTAAAACTTGTACCTTTTCTTAAACCCTGTCACTAAAAGGGGTGAGTTGCGAAAATAAGAAAGTTTTGTTTTTAAAACGGATATTATACGATTCATTGGCGGTTTAAAAAGAAAGAGCAGAAAAAAAAAAACAGAAAAAAATATGCACACACAGAGTCAAGTATATTAAACTCAAATACACAATCACAGACACCGTGCAAAATACCAAGCTAAAAAAGTGTGGCAGGAAGTGCGGTAACACAATATGTTAATTTTTTCAACTGCATTGTGAGGGTGCTGTTTTGTTATTGCTATTGCGCTGCCTATTACATATTGTTGCTTGTTAAAGGGTCATTTTATACGGCCAAAAAGGATGTGGTTATTATTGTTTGTTGGTATGTGTGTTGTGCGTGTTTTAAAGTTTCTCTACGCTATGTTTGTTTTCTTCGTTTTTTCTTTCTTTGCTGTTGCAAACGTTTTTTATTGCAATATCTAATGTTTCAGGCCTTTTATTTTAAGGTTATTAGCTTAAAATGTTTGTAAGTTAGTAGCATGACATTCTATTTTATAACTTGATTGTGACACGTATTAAGCGAAATAAAAAATTGAATACAAAAGATTTATGCTTTAAAGGAAGTATTAAAGAGAATTATTTATAAATTTTTAGTTATAGATATCATGCGTTTAATATGAAAACTGTAAAAAAATATTTTATTTTGCATTTTTTTTTAAATATTTCTTTTAAAAAATTTATGATTTATATAAAATTTTAGATGTTTAAGAAAAATGCAAAAATTTTATACACATTTTGCTATAGTAATTATGGAATTTAACATATTCTTAATAAATCGTTAGAAAAAATTCTAGGGATTTGCTTAGAATCAAAGCAAACAATAGCTTGTTTTAAAAGGAAGTTAAAAGAGAGTAAGAGAGTAATAAAAAGTAGTTTCTTTTCCAAAAATTAAAATGTGTGGGAAAATTGCTAAAAATTATTTTATTTTAAAAGTTTTTTCAATATTTCCTAACAAAAACTTATGGTTTATATTAAATTTCATAAGTTTAAGTAAAATGCTAAAGTTTGATACCCATATTGCTATAATAATTACAGGATGTTACTCATTCTTAATAAATCGGTTTAAAACTAAATTTTAAGGAATCGCAAGAATAAACATATCAAATGAAAGCTTGTTGTCAGAGGATTATAGAAAATATAATAAAATAGTAATTTAAAGTAATTTCTTTAAAAAAAATTTAATTTTCTGAAAATTTATAAAAAATTTAATATTTTATTTTTTTAAATATTTTTATTATAAATTATAAAATCTTGTTCTTTTATATTAAATTTGAAATGTATATGAGAATGCTAAAATTTAAGACCTAATTTGTTGTAGTAATTAGAAGGTTTTACTCATTCTTAATAAATCGGTTGAAATTGTCAGGGATGAGCTTAATATATATATTAAATGAAAACTTGTTTATAAATAAAATTCAGATTTGAGTTTTTGTTTTGAAATATTTAAGGCTCTGGTTTTCTTTAAATATTAAAATATATTTTGTTAATACATACTTTGCTAATAATTTGTTTTTTAATTGGATTTTCGTGTTCCTAGTTTATTTATTTGCTGCTTTCTTTCAATATTCTAGACACGTTTTGTAAATCACTATCGTATTTTAATTAAGTTTATGCAGCAATTCCTTAAAAAAAAACCTTTAGGTTTATTGAATTTTAATTGAATTTTCCGTTTTTTTTTTCATTTGCAACATTGTGTAGGCTTTTAATTAATTACTTGTTGCTGGCAATTATTCTCTCAAATTAACACCTAATTTTCCAAGTGTGAATTAAAAAGAAGAATGCTTAAAAAAAAACACCAGCCCATGTCTGATATTCCACGCCACATGAAGCTACCAAGAGAAAACAGCACCTTTCCAAGCAACAAGAATTAAATGAAACATGTATGAAAGAAATTGCAATATTTAATAACGATAAGAATCTATTAAAAATTCACACATAAAAAAATCAGCCACACGAATTGTTAAGAAACTGTTAAACAATTTTTAGAGGTACAATGCCAACCAAACCAACAAGTTAAACGAGGTTTTCTAAAGAGAACTGGGAAATTATGCACACATCATTATTTGCAAAACATTATGTAAAGTTTGATGGCCATCGTCTCCATCAGCAGCAGCAACAGCATGCTAAGAATTATCAATATTATCTGCATTAGTTTAGCTAGTCATCTAACATGTTGTGAATAAAGTTCTAAGGCGTTACTTTGAAAACCACCCACTAATGACTAAAGCTATGACAAAGCATTTCGTATACAAACAAATGTTGTTTAAATGTTTTAAAAATCCTCACAAAAATTAGCCTTAACATGAGTTGGCTATAATAGCAGCAATAATTTGCTGGCTGGTTTCAGCTAACAGCAACAGGGCTGTCAGAAAACAAAGTGTAATTATGCATCATCAAACAGCCAGTCAGCCATAGAGTCAGCTACACAGCAATTGATGTGTTTAAGCAAAAAACAAAAAACAAAATAAATTTTTTTGATTCATACAAAATCTAGCTAATCATATACATATATATATATATATATACAAATATATATATATACAGTAGCCTTTTATTGTTGTACAGCTTCTTTTACCTTCAATATTATTACCACCTTCTTCCGTTGGCTGCTGTTTTCTTGTATTCTAGTTGTTGTAGTTGTTGCTGTTGTTTTACTGCATAAATAATTATTATTAATTTACATCAAATGGTTTGCAGGTGCAAAGTAACATTAAGACAGCAGCAATCAAACAATTTCTTTATACACCACTCAAACCAACTTCATTGCTGCCAACTAACTGCCAAGATGTAGCAAATTTTACGATAATTTTGTTCTTTATTCCCCGCTTGTAAAAAAAGTCATGTAAAAGTCTTATCAGAAATTTACCAGGTTTAGTCTGCCAGCCAACTGTATTATTATAAAAAAAAAAAACAAAACAAAAAAGGAACACAGCATTCTTTAAAAAACAGGGCCATACGAAAGACTTAAGCAACAAACTTGTTAAGTTATATTTCAACTTAAAGATAAAAAAAAATTAAACCTTTAACAATACAGCTCATAAAAGGATTTTCTTAAAATATTTTCATTCATTATTTTAGGAACATCAGAAGAAAAAATATGTATTTGTAAAATAATAAAAAAATCAACTTTAATTATATGTATTACAGTGTGAATGAATACTTGATCATGTTGAGCTGTGTAAAAATATGTATGTAAAACAATTTTTATTATTCTTAGCTTCCGTTGCTTAAGATTTTATGAGTAAAATAAATTATTATAATCATTATAAGTTTTTTATTGGTTTTCTCTTGCACTCAAACAACATGTGTTAAATGTTTATAGTAGTCCAGATTTTGACGTCTTAATAACTTCTTTTTTAAAACTAAGAAATATTACTAGTGTAGCATGTGTTAAGGATGCTTATAAAGGCAATTAGGTTTAATAATAATAATATTAAGAATAAAGGAAATTTTGTTTAAAGAAATAACATTTTGGACTGTAAATACTACATTTCTTATAATTTTTACTGAAAAATCCGTTTTCTTAAATATTTAACAAAAACCCTAAAGTTTATTACTAATTTCGAATTAATAGCTTGAAAATGAGACTTCAACCGATTTATTAAGAATGATGATATATTTAAGAAAAATCTAAGCTATGTGGGTATCAGATTGATTGTATTGTTAACTAGTAAACAGGAAAATTCTAAACTGTTCTATTTAATTCAAAATGTGAGTGTAAAGTTAATAAAATATACATAAAGCCTTACAAATTTTTATATTGCTTTTAAAATATTTTAGAATAATTAGGAAATTTCTAAATAATTTATATTTAAAATCTATTTGTCTCAAATTTAGTTATAACACAAATAGTTTGACATTAATTTCTGTCTTATAAAGCAAACTTGAGATTATCACCGATTTAGAATGAGAAAAAAGCACATCCCGAAAAAAGCAAAACGAAAATGTTCCAAATTTTTTTTCCGAAACAAGGCAACAATTGAAACAAATATTTTTAAATTTTGTTAAATATTTCGGGAAAATTACTTGTAAATTATATTCAAAATATATTTTTCTTAAATATAGAATAAACATCAATAATTTGCAACTAATTATAGCTTTAAACTACAAACTTAAGATTTTAATCAGATTTATTAGGAACGAGAGAAAATTAAACTAACTTAATAAAAGAACTTGAAAACAAAATCTTGAATTTTGTGCGAAAAGGGAAATATTTAAAATTTTTTATTTGATAAATATTTGTTTTGTAAATATTTAAAAAGCAATCAAGTTATTTGCATTTAAAATCAGTATATCTTAAATTTAGATATAAAACCAATAATTTGACACTAATTTTAACTTTAAACAATAAACTTGAGATTTCACCCGATTTATTAAGAATTAGAAAACATAGGCTTAATTTCTCATAATATGAGTATCAAGCTTTAGGTTTGTTTAATAGTAAATCATGGAAACCATAAACTAATTAATAAAACTAAAAGCTTTTCAAAATTTAAGGTTTAAAGGCAGACATATAAGGAAATTAATTCACAATTTTGCAAAATATTTCAGAAAATCCCAAATAATTTTCATTTAAAATATATATTTTTATAAATTTTGACTTTAAACATAAAATTTGACACTTATTTTAACTTAACAAACAAACCTGAGATTTTCACCGATTTATTAAGAATGAGAGAAAATAGGTTTAATTATATACAATATGGGTGTCAAACTGTTGGTCTCTTTAAAATCAATTCAATTTAAATATAACCCAAATCATAAAATCTAAAAACGTTTAAAAAACTGAAATTTGAAAAATGTTGTGTTGTATAAAAATTTTAACAATTTCTTATGTTATGTCTAAAAAACCTAAACAAATTTGTGCACCAAATTCTAAGTAGTGGTGAAAGGCTTAAAAAAAGTATTTCAACAATTTTAAACTTAATTAAACAATTTTGTTTGTTCAAACAAAAATCATGTAATAGTTATTTAATTTTATAAAAATATGATTAATCAAAATATTGTCTCACATATGTTATGTTGTAGATAGATTTGCCAATTTTTATTTGAAAGTTGTTATTTAATATGTTTCCAGCCAGTTAACTAACTGGCCATTGGTACAATATATAACTGTGTATGATTGTTTTTTTTTCTCGTTAAAATATTTATTTGTTCATTTTAAAATTCAAATTCCATTCACAACCACAAAAAACGCACCATTAGGTAAATGTGTGGTCTATACAGAAAACAAATAACAGAATTCATTGGAAAAAAAAAACAAACTAGAAAATATTTTTACATTTGTTAACATTCTACTAAATATGTTTTTGTGTTTGGTTCTATCTATAGCCACCAAAATTCAACAAACTTTAATTACTTAAAATTTTTGTTTTTTTTTGCAAATAGCTGTATAGACTTTTGTCTTATAGTGTAGATAAATTTGTCATATTATTGTTGGTTTATAAATTATAAAGAATTTTTCTTTATAAATATTAATATTTTTTTTTTTAGTTGAAACAAAAAATATATACATTTTGTCTTTTGTTTTAAATTATTTATTGATCTGTCATATGTCACTTTTTATATGACTTAAGTACCTATACGAGTTATTATTTATTTAGTGTTTTTAATTAAATTTTTTTTTTGTTGGAAGTTACATATTTTTCTTTTAAAGACAAAATAAATAAATATAAGCGTCGACAATTGTCATAATAAATTAACATTAATCTTGGTAGTGTTTTATTTAAAATAATTGTTTAGAAATCTTTACAAAAAAGAAAAAAAAAACGTACAACATAATACCAAAAATAGCATTAGCACGATGTGTCAATTTAAGGCTATTGTTAATTTCTCAAAATACGCTTGTTAACATTTTATGAAAATAATTAATAGACGGGAGGATTTCACAGCAGCGGTAATAATTAGAGAATAAATTAAATATTAAATAAAAAAAAAACCAACATTCATACAATAGTAAAATACATATCGTGTCATAAGTAATAAAAATAATTACATATTTACATTCCAAACAATTTAATAAGTTACAATAAATGTTTATTGTATAAACAGATAAATAGGTAGCTACAGAGATATTTGCTCTATAAGCAACAATTCTCTTTTAAATTATTGACCCTGGCTATTTAATATGACAGATTTAATAATTACTTATTGCAATAAAGTTGTAAACTATGGAAAACTTTGTAGGTTTTTATTGTTAAGTTTGTGTAAAGCTGAAGCGGTTGGTATTTAAACAATCTGGTCAATGCTAAATATTTTGATTTAATAGTAAACCCTAAACTTTTCATTAAAATTAGACCAAAACTTGAGTTTAATTTAGGAAAGCTTATATTTTACAAGTTATTTTTACACTAACTTTTATTTGGGTTATAAATCGGCTTCTTATCTTTATGTTGAGATTTCAGCCGATTTAATAGGAATCAATTAATATTGCTTTAAAGTTATACAATATGGGTATCAAACTAAAGTATTTAATAAGTACTTTGCATTAAAAATATAAACTTGTATAATTTTAGAAAATTGTTAAACAAAACTAAGAGAAAATTTAAAAATTTGAACGTTCAAGCATTTTCTATGCTAAAATCTTAAGTTTTTATATACTTATATATACTTAAATAATTAGTTTTAATTTAATTTCAAGCCAGCTTTTATTTTACATCAGAATTAAGTTGATATTTCAGCCGATTTATTCAGAATCAAAGAGTTTAATAAGACAGTAATGAGATATAGTCCGCAAACTAAAGAATTTAACAAATATTTTATAAAAAAAATTGACTTGAACATTTTCGAAAATTTAGTTTTAAAGCAGAAAACTTATGTTCATATAAGAAAATACTTATATTTCTAAGTTTTATACAGGCAATTTTTATTTGAGTGGTATATAACCTTGATATCTTGGAGTTCAGATTACGGCCGATTTAATAGGAATCAATTAATATATCTGAGCCAAGACAATATGGGTATCGAACTAAAGCTACTAAAGGGTACATCAATTTTTAATTACAAGTTTTTTGATATAAGTATATAATTTGCTTAAAAGTATTGGTTAGGGTTAGATTTTTTTATTATACTAAATTACATTTAGACAAGCTTTCATTTAATATATATATATTGGCTGGATGTCGTGAACTTGACACTTCATCCGATTTAATAGGAATCAATAAATATAGCTCTGAAGTAAATGAATATGTATCTCAAACTAAAGCTAATAAAGAGTACGTCACAAAAATTATATAAACTTTAAAACTTGCATAAAATTTTCTTAACAAAAGCATCTAATTTATTTTTTTTTCGATAGAGTAAAATTATATGTATAATAAATGTATTACAGTCTGATTATTAAGGTTTCTATTATATGAACAGGTTATTTGCAAATTTAAATTTCAACCGATTTATTAAGAATCAAAGGTTTTTTAGTGGAATTCTATTAATAAGGGTATAAAATTTAAGTTTTAATTGTAAACAATCTATAAAAATATAAACTTTTTAAGATATTTTGCCAAATAACTTTTACAAACTCTCCAATTGTACCACCTACTTATCTCAAACATCTAGTTTTAAATGACATTTTATGCAATTAATATTAACGAATTATGATTATCTTTGCAATCAATCTTAACAACAAGTTGGCGCCTTTTAGAAACAAAATTTTTGTAATCTTTTAAAGAAATTTAAAGATTTTTCTTTGTTGATAACCCCCCTTGAAGTGTCATTGATTTTAGCTATAACATTTTGTTGTTGTTTTTATTATAGTTTTATTTGTTGTAGTTGGTATTTTTCAATTTTCAACAACACCTTCATATATTGGTAAATTTGTTATGCATTTATAGACATATAAAAGTAGATACAGAAAAAAAAAAAAACATATAGACGTTTACTTAGTGTTGTGACTATTGACTTCACTGATTTTTATGTATGTTTCCCAAAAGGTCTTCATAGTTTTTGGCCTTTCGATGTTCAGACAACATTCTTTGTCCACAGTGTCGTTGTGCATACATCTAGAGTATTTTCAATTTGTTGTTTTACATAAATACATACATGTGTTGCCAGTTATTGCATGGCTAAGGAAAAAAATTTTAAATTTTTTTATGATTTTGTTGCATGTTTTTCTTTGTTTTTTTTTGTGTTGTGTTTTAGTTGCAACGTGTAAAGGTATTTATGTGTCATGCTTACAAAATCAATTTGCTATGTAATTTAATTGAAAAGAACAAAAATGTTGATGTTTAGTTTAGATTTAGACGAACTCACCTTTAAGTAGCTTAAGATGAGTAGGATTTTTATTTTTGTTTTTCCTTTCTTAGATATTTACACACACAGTATATGTTTAAAAATCGTTGGTGGCTTAAAAGTTTATGGGAACAACATAATGGGCTGCAAGTGCAGGCGCATGTGTCAGGTTGTTTGTAGGTATGTGTTTGGCAAGCAGTTACAATTTGAGCTGCTGCAAATCATTTACAATTTCGTTTTGGTCTTTGGCCAAGTGTTAATGTGCTGGAACTTTAAAATCTACAATTAAATTTAAAATACGTTTTTTTCTTACAACTAAAAATTTAATATTGCAAATCAAGCATGAATATTGGTTAAATGTTTCTTTTGTTTAAAGTTTTAAATTTTCTTGTTTAGAAATACTATATTTAAAATAAAAATCTTTAATATTTAATATTTAGAAATTTCTATTTAATACATATAATTTTGTAAGCCCCCAAAGCCAACACTAAAACTCATTAATCATTTGAACTCTAAGGCCTTCATTTTACATATTACCTTTTTTATTAGCTATTAATTTTTTTTTCTGTTAAGTTTAAAGCTAATTTGGGGTTAACCTTAAACAGAAAATAAAATTTCCGTATTTCTTTTAAGCCTTAAAACACTAGCCGCCTGCCTTTTTTTACTACATACAAACTAATTCTCTATTTTGTTTTTAAAAAACAAAAAAACAAAAAAAAAAAAACGCCCTCTAAATCTACAATTAAACTAATTTTTTTTCTAAATGTTGCAACAATTTTATGGTTATTTTTGGGGGTGTTAACAAATTTTTGAAATCTACCTTAAATTTAGGGTTTTCTTTATAATATTATGAAAATAGCTGGTTAGGTTTTGTTTAAGTAGCTTGTAATATTAGTGTTAAACATTTTGAATTGTTGTATTTGTGGCTGAGTGTGTGTTTGTAATCAGCATTTTATATTAATGCTAACACTTAATCAATCAATGTCTAAGAAACTACAACAAATATTTTTGAAAAATATTGAACAAAGTTTGAAATTATCATGTGTTTAACATAATGTCTTGAGGGAGTTTTGTTTTCTCGTATGTAAAAAATTTATAAATATTTTCAAGATTAAAACAAGTTTTTATAGCCAAATTGTCTGGCATTAAAAACATTTGAATATAGAAAGTTTTGTTTTTTTTTTTTAAACACACATTGTTTTTGGTAATCTTAACGTTTGTCACCGGCCTAAGAGCATTGCTTTACTAAACAATTATAATATTAAAATTTTTTAATACAAATCCACTTAGTTTTTAATAAAATAACCTTTTTATGTGAATTCTGCTTTAAAAAACTGAAATATCATAAATTTAATTAAGAATTAGTTTTAAATTTTTCTACAAGTTTAATTTGTTAATTTTTGATTTTACTTTGTCTTTCGTTAAGCAATCATTTCAGTGATAAATTGAATCGATAGCTTTAACTTGAGATTTCAGCCGATTTAATAGGAATGAAATATTTTATTTTTAATATGGGCCAATATAGGTATTAAATTAAAGCATACCATAAGTAGAGTATAAATATACACACAATTTTATGAAATGTTACAAATTAAAAAAACTTAAGTTCAAAAATGTTTGCAAATTTGTATGCTGTACTTTTGTTATCGATTTTCAGTGTATATTTCAAATCTAATTTAAACAATCTATAATTTTAAAATAGCTTTGTTAAATTAGTTTTTAACAAGAGAATAACATTTTTTTTTTTAAATTTATCTTAAATATCAACTTTGTACTTATATTATATAGCGAAGTATCTTTTAAGCTTCAATTGAAAACCCATTTGATTTTCTTACGTTCTTAATAAGTCGGTTGAAACTTAAACTCTGAAAAAAGAAAATCAATTTTAAAACTAAATACGAATGTTTTAGATTATTCCTCGCATATTTATCAGTTTTAGAATATATATGCCAGAAAAATTGCTTCATTCTTAATAAATCGGTTGTAAAATGAAAAGTAAAATATAGCAAATTTTGTTTATATATATTTAAACAAATAAAGTGAAGAATAACTTTTAATAAAGTTTTCTCGGTTTTAAGATTGTATTTACTTCATTCTTAATAAATCGGTTCAAAATAAAATTTTCAAATTTACGCTAAACGAACAGGAAACTGCAACCGTTTAAAATCGTATGGTAAATCTGTTGGTATCATTGGAATGCGTGGCAAAAGTACATCTGTCCCTTTATATTTTCCTGTTATAATAGTAGCTTCTATTAAATTATTTCTCAGTTTTTTTTTACTGCAAGTCGAGTGCCATTGCAAAGCCGTGGTGGATCGATATTACGCAGCAAAATAATGGGCACTCCAATATTAAGTTGTAGCACATGTGGTGGAAATCGAGTGAATTTAAGAACTCAAAAGGATAATTAACGGTATCTTCTTTTCTCGTTACAGTATCGATGTACTTGTACGTTGTTGCAGTTTCATCGATTTTGTGGCGCGTCATATCAGCGATGCATTTTAGTGGGTGAGGCTACGCCTCTTTGGCCACTTACAGCCTTGTATAGTCAAGAATTTATTATTTCATAAGAATATTCTATTGTGATAATTTAATGACGATCGGTCCAGTAGTTAAGACTATATTACGATTTTTAATTTGCCTAAAAAGGGGTATGCATTCCTAATTATGCCAATACCATATGTACCAAATATCATCGACGTAGGTCAAAAAAATGACCAAAATATGACGATTTAAATTTATGGGTTATATGGGGCAGTGGCACTGCTATTTGTCCAATCAAAACTTCATATAGCCTATTATTCCTTACAGATTCACAGTAACATGCTGTGAAAATTTCAGGAAGATCGGTCCAAGGGTTTGGCCTCCTATTAAGCACACACATGCAGCCAGACAGACAGACAGACATTAATTTTTATATATAGTATATAGAAGATTTATTACAGGTTGAAAAAATTGTCTTACTCTTGTTGAATTTATATTAAATTTTTTATAAACCCCTGTTAATTTAGAAGATTTTGGTACCCATATTATTACCTTTCCTTTTATATATACTTCATTCCTAATAAATCGGCTGAGATCTCATCTTGTAGATAATGGCTTCAAATTAATCTCAAACGTTTAGGCATTGTAATAACAGTTAATTAATAGTATAAATACCATAAATAACAACAATATACTACAAAAAAAAAAAAAAAAAAAAAAACAATCTTGTTTTTCTATCTAGTAAATTTAAATTGCTAATTTGTGTCTGTTTTTGCTTAAATACTTCATTTATTTATATGTGTAGTTTGCTATAACAAATGGTCATTTAATAAACTCTAAAGCAAAGTTAAGAAAAAAAACAACAACAAATTTTGTTAAAAACAAACAACAACAATAAACAAAAATATTTTACAGCATATTGTTAGAGTTTAAACGTTCGTTGGAAATAATGTTGTATGAATGTGAATGTGTGGGCGTTAAATACCACAACTGAGATAATTATATGAAAAACAGTTTATTAGAAAAGACCACAATATAAACACTCAAATTACAATATAAAACTAACAAGCACAACAACAATGGTACTACTAATGAAACGAAACCAAACTGAACTGATAACTATTAAAGCAAATAGAAATCGTAAAACTCATATTAAAACTTTAACAAGACTGAGATTAAAATATGAATACAACAAATTTAAGTAGATCATTCAATATTTGTAAAATGTTATTTATGAAAAATAAACAACTGCCTAAGTTCATATGAATATAATAGATTGAGTTTTTTAACGCCTTGCAAACAGTTTACAATAAACTGATAAGATTTTGGTTTTTCATTAAGAAATATCTTACAGATTTCGATTCTAATAAAGATTTACTCTAGTGGGTGATTTACGCATTTTATGGGTTTGAGGTTAAAAGTTATCATGTTTGTAAGGAGTAACAAAAAAAAAAATAAATACATATTAATGAATAAATTGTATTACGTGGTATTTCATTACTATTTCTCAAATCAATTGACTATTGAACTTTTTGAAATAAGAAATAAGGAACATATTATATGTGGCAATTTTTCTTTAAAGCTTGGTTGGCTGGTTGTAACAAATGTTTCTTAAATAAATTAATATGTTTTTTTCGTGCAAGACTTTTTTCCATTTAGTTTAACCACGTTATTCTGGTTTGAAAAAAAAACAAAAATAATTTACTTTTATTTATGCTTGGAATACAAAAAAAAAAAAAAACACTTCGATAAACTGCATAAAGGTCTTTTGGGTTGTTTGTTAATATTTCATACGGCACAAATACGGTCGAGCATTGTATGGTTATAGAAAATTCTATGCAACAAGAACGGCAACAATAAAACCAACTTGTGGTGCTTGTGGTTTGAAAGCTGGTGTAAAATGTGCACACATGTGCACATATTTCTAAAGGTCGTTTAGTTTGTTATTAGCCAAGCCAATATCTGTTCGTCGTCCGTCCGTCCTTTCATCCGTCTGTCTGTCTATCTATCTTTGTCCGTTAAGTCTGTCCTGATTGTCATGTTGTCTAGAATTTATTAGACTAAACAGCAATTGTTTGGTTTAGGCCTGTTGGGAACCCAGCAACTGAGCAATACAAACGTATTTGTTTTACATTTGTTTCGTTTTCAAATTAAAAATTTTAACAAACACCCGCTATACTAGCTCACACAAAATCTAGATAAATTCTCATGAACAGACGGCCTTTGAAGGTTAATTTATCAGGTTTGTTTTTTTTTTTCAAATAAGTTTCAAATGTATGCCCAATTAAAGTTTATTTCTTGTAAGATAAATTGTGAAAATTAACATATTTCAAAAAATAAAAAAGTAATAAATATTAGTGTTGGTTAAAGCATATAAAAACGTTTATTTAAAAAAAAACGATTATTAAATTTAACAAACGTTTACTAAGACAGATTTGCATATAAAAATTTGCTTAATAAACGTTTGTTAAATTTAATACTCGTTTTTGAATAAGGGGGCAAGTTTTTAAATCTTGAAATGTATTTCAAGGCGTATGATTAATATTAATTTTAATTTATTTTAAAAATTAATTAAAATTATTTATAATTAAAATTTTAATAAAAAACTAAAATTCATAATTAAACAACACTATAGAAAATGTCCTAATGCTAATTTCGTTTAAAAGTAATATAAAAATATCTAAAGGATAAAACTTTAAATACGTTATATTTTTAGAAAACTAATTTTTAGTTTTCTAGAAATATCAAGTTTTCAATAAAGTGTTTTCTCAAACTAAAAAATCGTTATTTACTAATTGCTTAACAATTAAGAATTCGAAAAAAGTATTAAAATTAAGCTAAAATTAAAAAATCTGTAAATGTTTAATATTTGACACCTACTAGGGCGTATGATTAATATTAATTACGAAGACATTTTTTTAAAAATGCAATAAAATTATTTATAGTTAAAATTTTTATAAACAACAAAAATTCGTAATTAAAACTTACATAGAACTTTAACCTTCTGCTTTAATTTAAATTCCAAAATGCTAAAATTATATAAATAATTTTTGAAACCAATTTATTATAAAAAACCAAAATCCATAATTTAAAAACCTACCAGCAAAGTCATGTATGCTTCAAATTTTTTTAAATAACAAAATATATAAATTCATTTAATGCTTAAATTTCAAAAATAATTTATGTTTTAAAAAATATTTTATTGAAAGTAACATTATTTCAGTCTAAACTTTAAATTGTTAGTATTTTTTAACCATTAATAAGAAGAACTATTGTCTCATAAATCATGTTCTTTCTTCCAATCTCAAGTTATTTGTTTTAATTTCTAAGAAATTAATTGTTATTTCTGCCGGTGCTCTTAATACGTTTCTTCTGTACATGTTACAATTACTAGACGAGGGTGGACATGTGAAATTACTACTTTGTATGTTTGCAAGCTGTATGTTTAAAATATTTCTAGACCAGTTTTTTCTTGTTCTAAAGTTTTTTTCCTTTATTTGTATGTGAGTGCTGCAAAAAAATCATGCAACAATTGTTGTTGCTGCGGCTGCTGCTGTTTTAGTTGGCGTGGTTTTGTTTTATTTTTCAAATAGGAAATTGTTTAGCTTTACAATTAGCTTAGTTTTGCTGGAGTTTTTCTTTTTGTGGTGCTTTGCAGGCAGGCTTTTAAACATAATCTTCGGTATAACCACAAAACTATATTATTACCCATTATTACCATAAAGAATGGTCAAGCTCTGCCTTATATAAAGCAGGTATTATTATAAATAAGGTTGTTTGGCTGTTGCTAACATTTGCTAAGTATTTTCAACAGTTTATTTTCTTGTTGTTGTTGATGGTTTTTTTGAATGGACCCACTACCACCAACGCTATATCGTGCTGCTACATAACACTTCATATAGTATATCAACAAGAAGTGGTGAACAATACAATTAAACACTGTGGCTAAAAGAAATTAGAAAAAAATATATTTTCGCCAACATTTTATTTTTGTTCTAGAAGTTTGTCTTAGAATCTTTAAATAAAGATTTAATGATTTGTTAAAGAAAAGTTTTAGTTATTTAATATATAGTATAAGAGTTATTTAATTATTAACATTTCTTAACCTAGAGCGTATGAGTAATATTAATTTTAGCTATATTTACAACATTTATGAAAACCTGTTTTATAAAATGGATAATCTGTGAAACTATTAAAACCGAAATTATTAAACATTTTCAGCTATTAAAATTGTTAACTTAATTATTGTATGAGTGTTTATAAAAAAAGCAAAAATTCTTGTTAACGAAAAAGAATATGAGGACTCAACATTTTCTTCTTGCCAATTTCAATTGAAATAAAATTTTGTTTAAGTGTAATGTTTATTAACAAACTAACAAAAACCATAATTATAAAACATTTAATGGTTTTTAAATTTATATTAACTTTTTAATTGAAAAAAGTTTTTAAAATATTTATAAATTCTTTAAAAAATAAGAAAATGTTAAGATTTTTAACAAGTTTTCTAACGTTTAGTCATTCAAAATTTAATATTGTGAAAGTTATGAGACAAAATATAACATTATTTTCTAAGGTTTGGAAATGGTGTTCTAGCTGAGTTTATGATGATTCAGTTGGTTGCCTGGTAAAGTTTTTGTTATTGTTTTGTTATTTCATATTAGATGGATGGATAGATGCCATGGTTTAAATGGTGTTTTGTAAACAAGAATTAGCAGCGCGTGCTAAATAAAAAAAACACTGAACTAAAGCTGAAATATATAAATTTTTTCATGTATAAGTGTATTTATTGTTTAAATCCATTTAATTAAGAGAGGAGGGAGCCTAAGCAAAGAGTTTGTACATTTTGTAGTTTTCTAAGTAGTTTGATTGCATTTTTTGTTGTCTCTTGGAAGGCCAGAAAAGAAGAAGACATATAGTGCATAAAAAAAACTACAAACAAAAAGATAACATAATAATGGCATGTGCGCAAGCGTGCTTACGTTTTCAGTTTGTTTTTTTACACTTACAGCCAGCCACTCACTTACTCACTCACTCACTCATCAAGGCAGCCTTACAAATATACTTGCATGCCTGTAAATAAGATTTTTGTGTACATGGCTGGCTTTAAAACTTAAGCCATAAATCTAATGCTTATTTGCCACAAAAATACCATTAAAATGGTAGCAATGTTACATTGTTACAACACACTTACACACTGAACACAAAATTGTAAAGCAAAATAAGAAACAAAAACATTTTGAAGTTAAAATTCCCCCTCCTTCAAAAGCGAAAAAAATAAAAATAAAAATTCAATGTTACATTAAAGCCAAGTTAACTTAACTACACAGCTACAGCTACGGTACATGTAATTACAATCATTATATGGTCTGTCGCGTTTTTTGCTTTACTACTACAGCAGCAGCAGCAATCAGTAGCAACCAAAGTGCACTTTGGAGGCTTGCTTTTTTAATATACAATTTTCCTATGGCTGAAAAAAATTATACTTTCAACACTTTTTGTTTTCAATTTAATTTGACTTTAAAATTGTTATCATACATACAAAATTTACGAGTATGTTGTACTACTACCACAGCATGGCTTTATAGCTTATGAAATTTAATTCAATTAAATTCATAAAACAAAATTATATAATAAATACATACATTTACTATATATAATTTTTATTTTAAATAAAATGTTTTCATTAACAAAGTCAATTTAAAAACAAAAAGAAAACAAAAAGCCTACAATGTTGCCCGGCAAATTAAGTTACCAAGTTATTGAGTTTTATAGCATTGTTAATAAAAATCAAAATAATTGAAAACATATTTATTAACAACCAACAAAAAAAAAAAAAAAATAATAAAAACTTTTTAAATGTAAATATTTTTTTTTTACTTTTTTATTATTTTTTGGATTTTTTTTCAATAAATATATAAAATGAATTTAAAATTTTCTAATAATTATATAAATTATATTGTTAGTATTGAGATTTCAAGTAAAAAATCTTATTATTTTCAGCTGCTTTAGGAAATATTTAAATTTGAAAATATTTTAACCCTAGAGCGTATGATTAATATTAATTAAAAGTAAATTTTTTAATTTCCAGAAATTTTTATAATTGTAAATAGTTTTTAATATTTTGATAAAAACCGAAATTAAAGAACCATTTATTGATTACAAATATGTAACATAATAGCTTTTAATGGCAATTATAATAATACTGTAATACAAGCATAATTACAATTTATTTTATAAAAATATTTGTATTTAAAAATAATAAAAACTGAAATTAAAGAATCCTTATATATATTTGATATTACTTAAATATACACAAAACTAGACTTTTTCGAAATGAGAACTTTAACCGAATAGGAAAAAGATTTGTTGGAAAAGATGGAAATCGATATCGAAAAGAAATCAGTTTTGGAAATACATTTTAATGCATTTATAATATAATTTTTAAAATTTTTGTTTTAAGATTCTATTTACTAGCCCAATATCTTTATATTTTATCTGATAAAAGTTTTTCAATACAGAAATATATTTACTTCTAAAACTCAATTGTGATTATAAAAAAAAAATTCAAAACAAAGCTAATGTGGAAAATTATTTCCTAAGTAACTTTAAGCTTTTTTTAAAATTTCCTTAACTTTTGCTAAAAAAGCTTTTAATTTAAATTCTTTTTTGTTGTGTTGCTTTTTCACTGCATTTTGAATCATTGTTTTTAATTCCCTTGTGTAAATTTCCTAAATGAGGGTGTTTATTGTAGTTTTACAAGTCGTTCCAGTCATTTTGTGGTTTTAACAACACAAAAATTTCCTGTTTTTATGCTTGACTAAGATTTTATTGTTGATGTTTGGTTATTTTGTTTTTTTTTTGCATTTTTTTGTTGTACTTTTAACATACAAAAACCGTGGGAGCGTAATCAATATCAAACAACCAGGAAAAAGTAAAGACAAAAATCCAAGAATGCAATGTTTTTGATTCACTGGTTTTTCTGGTTCCTTCGTGGTTTTATTAAAGATTTTGTACTCAAAAGTAAAGGTGACACTTGTTGTTTTATGGTTTTTAAAAAGGTTCTGACATATTTTAGCATATTTTTAAAACTTAACGCCCGCATATTAAGATTTAATGTTGTTGTTGCTGTTATTGCTGTTGTGGTTGTAGTGTGGAGGCCAGTATATTTTTTGCTGCAGCCTTATAAGACCACAAAAAAAAAGTCACCTGTGGCCTATAAATTTTACAATATGCAAAACTTTTGTGTGTGTTTTTTGCTTCAACACACACTTACTTACTCTAAAGATTGCCTTTTCTTTTCTTTGGACCAATGATGGATCACCGTAGATAAGCAGATTCGTCTTCTTTTGGGGTTTTCTTTATTATTTTCATTATTGTATGTGTATGAAAAAAAAAAGAAAAAAATTAGCAACATACTTGACTTGTCTTGGCTGGGATGTGCGTGCATATAATCGCATCAAGTCAAATGTTTGTTATTTGTTGTAGGTTTTTTCTTCTTTTTTGTAGCTTTTGTTGGTTTTGTATTTTGTCGTTTTGGTTGTGGCAACTTAAGTATGACACTATGCTACATGGGTTTTTTTTTCTCAACATTTGTTCAGTTGGTTGCTTGCTTGCTTGGTTCCTTTTTTTCTGTTTTTTTTTTGTGGGTTATATGAATGCAACTGTCATGGCATCAAAAGGCTTAAAGCGCATGTCATCAGGCATAAAAAAGAGTATAAGAAAAGCAACAACAACAACATGCACAACTATCAAGTATACCCACCAACTAACCAATACCACACTATAACAGATGACCACAATAGTCTAAGCAACAAGTTGTTAAGAAAAAGAGGCAACTCAAACAAAAAAGTGTGTGTATATAGATTTAACAGAAATCATATGATCGTCATTATAATACTATCTCTGGGCAGGATATTAAAAGAATTCAATTGAAATACGCCGTTGCGAAATATGCAAACATTTTAAATAAAAGAAAAACAATTTCTAAAAGAAATTTATACTAATTTTGTTTATTTTATTAAAGTATTAAAAATGTATTACTTTCGTTTAATAATTCTATAGTTTACTTTTATTTCTATCATATTTGATTAAAAAAAAATTATATTCTTTAGCTTTTTTTTAACATTTAAAGTTAATTATTTTTTCAGCCTAGAGCGTATGATTAATATTAATTGGATGCTAATTTATTTATTAACTAAAATATTCATATTTTGGTAAACGCATAAATATTTCAATTAAAACCGAAATTAAAACACACTTCAAATAAAGCAAATTTATCACACCCAACCTTTTAGCTTTATTTATAAAAAAGCTTTAATTCTGAGATCTTAGAAAAGTACATATTTTCTATTGCATAATGATTTAATTAATAGAATTTTGCAAAAAATATTTTGAAAAAGAAGTATAACCTCATGATAATTGCTTAGTTTCTATCGGCATTGCTGATATTTTATTAAAAAACCTAAATGTTTGTAACCATTTTATAAAATATTTAAATTTTAAAAAAATGTCAAACTCTGTTATTAATTCGCTGATAATTTTTAAATTTATAAAAATATTTATATTTGTGTGAAAAAATTAAAATGCTAATAAAAATCGAAATTAAATATCTGTTTAATTTATGCAATTGAATTATAAACTACAAGATTTTATCAACATTTACATATAATAAATCTCTAGTTCGCAGAACTTGAAAAAGTATTCAATGAGATTGTTTTTATTGAAATATTTTTTTTAACACATTTTTTACCTAAACACTTTCAAGTCCTTTAATTATCTGCAACAATTTTTTTCTGACATTTTCATTTGTATATTTACTGGGTGTTTTGCTGAGGCTGCATAGAGAGCGTAGCCAACTTATACCATAAAAAAAGAAGCATTTTGTAGACTCTACATGACGTATGTCATTTTTATACACATGCAACCTCTACATTAAAGGTGTTGCATTAAACGTCTTGTTGTTTGTTTTCTGGTGGATGAGGGGGTGAGGCTAGTAAATAAACGCAAAAAGCAGTAATATTTAAAATATTTCTAATACATTTAATGTTAAAAATATTTTTCAAATGTTTTATTAAATAAAAAATATTAATTCCCTCCCTATTTATCTTGTTTATTTGCAGTTACTAAAATCTAACAATAGAAATGTGCAGCACTTAGTTAAAAAACTGTAAGTAAATTTTCTATTGCTTTCTAAACTTTATTAATTTATATTGGAAATAACAGAATTTATTTAGAAAAAACATAAATTGAAAGATTATATTTACTAGACTCTAGCTTAAAAACTTTGCCTATATTTGAAGCAAATCTAAACCGGTGCCATTTAGTTTACTTTTTAATTTAAAATACAAAACATTAAAAACCAGTCAGCACTTGGTTGAATTAACAACATTAGTGTTAAATATGAAAGAAAGCATGAGTAATTTCTTTTTTTTATTATCATTTAAAATCTCACATTATAAATGAGTTACAAAAATAAGATTTATAAAAACTAAGAATAAAAGGTAAAAAATGTCATTGTGTCAATGAAATTTAAACAAAGTAATGGCTGCTTTAAAAAAGTTATTAAAATTTCTCAAAAAAAAAAAATGTATATATATAAAAAGTAATAAAACATTGCCACAGCAAGCTTTAATTTCATTTCATAAAGCTTTGTTTGTACAAACAACAAAAATATAGTCTAGTTGAATATTTTTTTTGCGTCTGGTTTTTATACTAAAGAAGTTTTTTTTAATGACCTTACAAAATGTTATCGTTTATTTCGAAAATTAGTAGTTTTTTTTGTTTTCAAAAAAATTAAAATTTTTTGAATGTGAATGAATCTAAATTTCAGTAACAACAATTTTTTTACATAAAATAGCATTTTCTTAAGTTTCCAAAAAGTAGCATTTCTACTACTAAATGTTAAAATTTTAGAAAATTCTTCATTAGCTGTTTAATATACAATATTTTGTAATTCAATAATTGTTTTTTTTTACAAAAAGTCGTATTTTTACTACTATTTTTAAATTTAAAAATTTTAAAAAAATTAAGGAAATTAGCTTCTGAATAAGTATTTTTTTTCCACAAAATACAATTTTTTATGTTTTCCAAAAAGTAGTATTTTTATTACTATTTTTTAAAATATGAAAATTTAAAGTAAGATTGTTCTTAGTTGCTTAATCATAATTTGAAAAACAGTTTTGGAAGTTTTTTTTTTCTTGAAATAGTAATTTTACAAAAAGTAGTATTTCTACTACTATTTTAAAATATAAAAATTTAAAATAAATTCGTTCTTAGTTGCTTAATTTATCATATTTTATAATAAAAATAACAGTTTTAGTAGATTTTTTTAAATTGTAACTTGACAAAAAGTAGTATTTCTACTACTATTTTAAAATGTTTAAATTTTATGTAAAGGAAACCTATTTTAGAAGTAATGATTTTTATTATAAAATACCAGTTTATAATCTTTTCTAAAAAGTAGTATTTTTACTACTATTTTTAAATATGAAAATTTAAAGTAAATTTTTCTTTAGTTCCTTAATTTACCATAATTTATAATTTGAAAAGCTGATTTTGAAGTTTTTTTGAAATTGTATTCTATTTCTCAAAAAAAAACTGTGAGTTTAATAGATGATGTTTTCAGATTGATAATGGACAATGAAGATTGCTGATGACGCCCTTGGCCGGGTAGAAAATGCATTCCAATTTACCAATTGTTCCAATACGTTACAATAGTATTCTTTAAAAATTCTCGAACTACTAGCCTGAACAAAAACTTTTCTCTTAAAAAAAAAAGCAGTATTTCTACTACTTTTTTAAATTGAAAATATTATAAAATTTGATGAAATCTATTTCGGAAACAATAACTTATATTATAAAAACAATTTTTTAATGTTTTCAAAAAAGTAGTGTTTCTACTACTATTTGTAAATGATAAAATTTTTATTAAATTTTTCAGTATTTATTAGTTTGTCATATGTAATAGTGTAAAAAACCAATTTTAGAGATTTTTCTTATAATTCCATTTTAACAAAAAGTAGTATTTCTAATACTATTTTTTTATATTTAAAAATATCATTAAAATTAATAAGAATTTATTTCAGAAATAATAATTTATATCTAAACTCTATTTTATTATGTTTTTCAGAAAGTAGTAATACTATTTTGTAAATGTAAAAATTTCAATTAAATTTTCCATCTTTGCTTTACTTACTTATATATTTAAGAAAATCAGTTTTAAAAAATTCCTACTCTTAAAATACAATTTGTTTGTTTTCCAAAAAGTACTATTTCTACTACTATTTTTAAAAATTCCAATTTTAAGTAAATTAATAATTTTTGTTTATAATACAGGCTTTTTGGTCTTAAAATATAGTTTTAAAATTCAAAATTACTTATAGTCTTAAAAGGTATCACAATTTTCTTCCTTTTTTATATTGTCTCTAACTATTGCTATTATTTATTTATCTCATTCCCAAAACCTTTAAATTCTTTAACAAAATTCTCCAATTTAAAATCAACAAAACAAATTCAATTTTCGTTTATGACAAAAGTGGCAATCTGTCTAAAACGTTCAAAATTTTCAATGGCATTAAAAATCAAGCTAACAAACAAACGAAAATTATTTAATATTAAATTCTACTTTAAAATGCACCTGTACAAAAAACTCAATGTCTACTTGCCACAATATGACAAATACTTGCTTTGAAAAAAAAAAATCATTTCTACATAAAAAAAAATCGAAAAATAAAAAATAACATTAATGCAATTCCTTAGTGGCCTAAAATAGAAGGTCGTTGTTGTTTACCATTTTTAGAAGAAAACGTTAAAAAACTCATAAAAAAACAAACAGAAAAAAATCAAACTAAACTCCTGCGCCTCCCATGCAATCTATGTTTGTATTTGTTGCTGTAGTTTTTTTTATATATTTTCGTCTCAATGTTCAATACCAAACAAAAGATTTAAGCAACAAACTTGAGATGATCAAATTGTGAACTTAAACACACAAATACACACTAAAACGCATACATACTCATACACTCTTGCAACTATTTAAAGTCTACGCACTTTAAGTTGCTACAAAAAAGTGCTTAAACAATTGAATTTAATATTAAACGAACTTTTTTAGCCCTAAATGGTGGTAGCTTCATGTTTTTAATTAAACAAGTATATAAAATTATCCTCGAAAAGTTCTAAATAATAGAACATATATCGAAATAGAACTTCGAATGAGAAAATATTGAAAATTAAGTAAATATGTATGTTTGTACAATGTACAAAAATTAACTTAAAATTTTAACATTTACTTACAAATAGTAGAAATACAATTTTTTGGGAAACATAAAAATTGGTATTTTATTAGTATTTTTTCATTGTTTTAAAAGCAGATTTCTTTAATTTTTATGAAACTTTTCAAATTTAGAAATAGTAGTAGAAATACTACTTTTTGTAAAATCGATATTATGAGAAAAAGCTCTATAATACAGTTTTGAAAATTAAAAAATTGCATTAAGCTAATATTGAAAAATTTACTGAAAATTTCATAATTTACAAATAGTAGTAGATATACTACTTTTTTGGGGAAACAAACAAAATTGGTATTATATGTCATAAATTATAGTTTCTGCAGCAGATTTAATGAATTTTAATAAAATTTTTGATTCTAAAAATAGTAGTAGAAATACTACTTTTTGTAAAATTGATATTATGATAAAAAAAATCTACAAAAAAATTTTTTAAGTTATAAAATATTTAAAATTAAGCAAATATGGACAAATTTTCAAATTTTAAAAATAGTAGTAGAAATATAACTTTTTTGTAAAATTGGTATTTTATGAAAAAAAAATAAGCAAATCTGTTTTTAAATTTTTAAATATTTAAAATAAAGCAAATATGTAAAATTTTACTTAAAATTTTAACATTTACAAATAGTAGTAGAAATACTACTTTTCGTGAAACATAAAAAAAATTGGTATTTTATGACACAAATCATTGTTTTTAAAGCAGACTACATTAATTTTTGTAAAATGTTTAACTTTAAAAATAGTAGTAGAAGTCAACTTTCTGTAAATGTTCCCCATTAACACATGCTATCGGAGGGTAATAAATGAATACTTTACGCAATGTTTGGTTTTAAAAATCATTTAATCAATATCATTTCGGGTGCTTTACATTCTGCATGTAATATATTATTTAAAGGGATGTACATATGTTTGTGGAATCAAAATAAAATTTTAAATCTTTATACCAACTATAGGGTACTTGCTTAATATTATATTGTTTCTGTTGCGTATAAAGTCTAAAGCATTCAAACATATTTATAGCAAAACGCATTGAGTTGACTTGGTAAGACAAGCATATATGATCGATCTTGACGTTTGTTGTTTTTGTAAGTTTGTTGTGTTCTCTTTCATTTTTTCACATTTTCATTTGGTATTGTTTGCTTATAAACTTGGCTTAAATCTGGCAAACACACAGAGAGACAGACGAAACAGACAGCCAGGCTTACAGCCTGTCTAAGAGTCGTACAAACACATATGTTGACTGAGTGAGAGCTGTAAATGCTATAGTATCATTTTAAGATTATTTTTTTTTTCATTATTTTAGTGTGTTGTGTGCGTTAACGTTCAAATTAAAAATGCGTTATGCGTTTTAAGTAGATTCTAAAGGTGAAGGTGTAAGTAAACATTTTTTGTTGTGCTGCTACAGCAGCCGTAAATGCAAGCTGCAATCTATCCTGTACATTTATGGTAAAAAAATACAGCTTTTTTTGCAGCACAAAAAAAAAAAAGTTGTTTGATGATAATTGTGTTGTGTGGCAGCAGCAGTTTATACTTTTCAGATAAAATATCATTATAATTTGTAAAATTTTTATTAAATTTTAATGTTCTTGCCATTTTTATTAACGCGTATATGTATGTTCATTCTTACAGTTTTTTCTACTCATAATTGTTTACGTACGCTTTTAATTATTTACAGCACAAGTAGAAAGAAAAACAAAACTTATCAACCGATAAAAATCTTTCTTTTTCTATAAACTTTTGGTTTTGAGAGCTTGAGTAAAATATTTTCATATTTGGTTATGTGAAACAATTTCTTAAACAATTTGTTTGCAAAAAATAAAATAAAATAAATAAGCAGCAAGTAGTCAAGTCAGCCACAAAGTAGGCTTGTTGTAAGCGTGTCCATTTTTGTGCATTTTTATGCTGCTGCTGCTGTTTGTTGTTTGATGTTTGTAATGACAATTCATGATTTATGAAGCGTTTATAGGGCTCTATATATGGCCGGACAAAGTGATGGTTGCTGTGGAGTATTCTTATTAGGGTATATAACTGAAAATTGCTTTAAATGACAAGCCAAGGCACAAGAGGCAGGAGAGTTAAAAAAAAAACAAAAACCATAAAATAATAAAAAAAAACTGCTGTTGATATTTATTAAGGAAAGAAATTGTTGAAATATTTGAAAATTAAATTAAAATTCATGTAAAAGCAGAGTAAGTATGGTAAAAATGCCTAAATAAATTCTTAAAGTTTATGATATTTGGGCCATAAACAATTCTTTCCAATTAATTGTACAGACATTTTTGAAATTTCTTTCAAGAATTTCAAAATAAGAAAAGTTTGACAGAAATTA
Organism: Bellardia bayeri; assembly: GCA_950370525.1. NCBI lineage: Eukaryota > Metazoa > Arthropoda > Insecta > Diptera > Calliphoridae > Bellardia > Bellardia bayeri. Next base: position 78,100,456 of record OX493267.1, read on the forward strand.
TGGTTAATGATGGTAAAATAATTTGTAACAATAATAGGCTGTTTAAAATGGGTTTTATTAGAGGCTGTAGTAAAGAAAATTCAAGAAATTGGTGAGATTTATGAAAATTTGTGTGTTGGGGTTTAAAAGGAAAGCTTTTGTTTAAAGGCTAATTGATAGTTTAAAGTAATAGCTAATGAAATTGATGCTTAACAACAAATCTTAACAAAAAATATATACTATTTTCTTTAAAAAAAAAGTAAAAAAAATGCTTTTTAAAAAAAGCTTAAAATTTTCTTTATTGTATAAAGCTTTGTGCAGCTTTTATTTAAACAAAATTTAAAAACAATTTTATATTAACATCGAGAGCTTAAACTTTAAATTTTTATTATTGCATCATTGTTATTAAGTAATGTTTGTTGCTGTTAATACAGAAAGCTTTTTGGTGCTTTTTCTCTAAAAAAAAAGTTTATTTTTGTTTCTGTATACAACGCGATTTGCAGATGTTTTCTGTAAAAGATCTTAAAGTACTTTTTCTATAAGAATATTTTTTAAGCTTATTTATACAAAACGTTGTGAAACTTATTTAAAAAAAGCTGTTGAAACATTTTATTTACAAAAAAAGCTGATATGTATCCTATAATTCCTTTTTATATTAAAACATCTTTTTGTAGCTTTTTCTATATTTTACTATAAAAAGCTTTTCCGTAGCTCTGAGAAAGCTGTTATTAAATATTTTCGCTCAAAGATATTATTCGAATGTCTTTCTCAACTTCTTTTCAAAAAAATTGTGTAAAAAGCTCAACTAAGCTTTTGATTATAATAAAACTTAACAGTTAAGATTCTGAAAATTTCAGCGTACATTACCTTGATAATAAAATCTAAATACTTTCAATTCAAGTAACTGTATTAAAAAGTTTTTATAGACAATTATTTTAGATTAAATACAAAAAGTGAGAGCTTTCAACTTGTTGCTTATATGAAATTTAATACATTATTACAATATTTATTTAATTATAAAGATAATAAACGATTGTTTGTTCATCTACCTTCCTTTCTTTACTGCTACGCTGTAATCAAATCATTAATTTTCAAAGAAAGCAGGTGAAATTTAAAAAAAATATAATTTAAACTTGCAACATCACAAAGCAGCAATAAAAAAGCTTTATTACGTGGCAATAAACAAAAGTGCAGCCCTTTCTTGTTGCAAGTAGTTGGTGGGGTGTATGAATGAATGTTTGTCTTAAATTCAAAATGTAATTTAGATTAAATGCTTTAGATAAATTTTGGCAGTTTTTTGGCAAAATAAAAACAAAAGCAAAAAAAAAAACAAGAAAAGTGCAACAAGATTCTTTCATTGGCGATAAGCAATTTAAAAGCTAAAAGGAATTTAAATAAACTTGTTTAATATGGCAGCCAGAGAGCGAATAAAGAAAGATTTTTTTTTTTTAAAGAAAAGAAATTAAAATTTGTATAATTTTATTTTTTCTGAAAGTTGGTGGCGGCGTTGGCGGCCACTGGTTGGCAATGATGACGAGAATGATGATGGTAATCTGTATCAAAATGTTATTTTTATGCTTAAGAGAATTCCCTGCAAGAAACCAGGCCACAAAAAACATGTTGTAGGTGCATTACCTAAAATGTTTGTGTAAAAAATAAGTTTTTTTTTTTGGTGTAAAATCATGCCAAAATTATTTTTGTGTGATTTTTTTTTCTTTTTAGGTTTTTGGTTTTAATTTTGTAGAATGATGGTAATCTTTGTTGTTTTTATGTAAGATTTGTAATTTATTTTTTTATGTTTTTAAGACAGCTGTTGTTGGCTGACTGGTTGGCTGCTAGATGTTGCATTGTGGTTTTCTTAAGTTGAATTTCACATAAAAATTCTTTTATAGCTAAACCGGCAAATATTCAAATTTTTATTTATTTCTATTGCTTGTAGTTGAGGCAATAATTTTAAATTATTTGTCGTTTGTATTTCTGCAGTTATTACAAATAGTGTCAATGTTGCAACAATTATTTTGTGGTTGAGTTTTTTTTTCTCTTTTTTTTTTTTGTGCTTTTTATTAGTTAAGAAACGCATTTAGCAGAGGAGGAGAGGTAAAAAAAATGTTCTCACAAAACTGTGAATGCTAAAATTGCAGTACATTTTGTGTGTTGTTTTCAAAGGGTCTATAAAGGATGTGGTTGATTAACCGCAATTGCCTATACAAACTGAGAGAAGTAGAAAAAGAAACAAATATGTACAAGTAAATGTTAAAAAAAAAAATAAAAATACCCAGCAACAGTTTTTGATTTAATATAAAGGTTAAATTAATACTTTTGTTTTTAAGTTTGCTTAGTATGAATCATTTAATTAATAAATAGCTAAATAAACTAAATAATATTTTAGCTTAAAGTTATTAAAGTAAATTGTTATTACATATTGCTGCTGAAGCTCTTGTCTTATGTGTTGCTGGTTTATTTAACAAACCTTCAGTTTTTACTTTTTCAGCTTAAACTCAAAACTGTGCTGTAACATAAATATTTACTTAGCACACCCGCATCATTGTCTGCAACTTAAATAAAGATCAAAACCAAAAACCATAACAAAAAAAACTTGACATGATCTTGTAAATTTGTTAAGTAAACTCCAACATCTTTTGTTTCCAATTAAGACCAAGAACGTGCAGTTAACAAACGGGGAAAGTATTTAAAATCAACTCAAAAAAAATATATCATCTATAAATGAAGCTGCTAAAAATACTCTTCTTTTAACTGTTTATTCAAGAAATTTACATTTTCTTTATATAAATTCCACAACATGCTTTACCGAGATTTTTAGCACCTTTAGAGGAACTAAAGAGTTCAGTGTTGAAGAAAGCAACTGAAAAATAATTGCTCTAAACAGGCAGACTGACAAGCAAATATCAACACATACAAATAAGTTTATTTTTAGCCAAAAATTTGCCCGAAAAATCGTAAATTTCTTGTTAGTTTTAAATTTTATAGTTTAAATTAAACAATTTTAATATCTTTATTATATTTTGTTATATCTTTTATCATATAGAACATTTATTTTTAAGATAACTATCAGTTTTCAAAACACTTTTAGTTCCAACAACTATTTAGTTTTGATGTTTGTTTTTCTTTTATTCAAACATTATAATTAAATCAACGAATTTATTTATAATTTATTTATTTTAACATCAGTTTTTGCACTCGTTGTCTTTTTTAAAGCAAATAAATTAAATATAATTATTTGAACATGGTTTTTATGCTAAATCTCTGTTGAATGTTACACAAATAACGTTTGTTGATTTTTTGTAAATGTCTTGAGGCCTTAAATGCTAGAAAATTGTTGTTGTGTTTAAAGGTGCTGCTGTTTAATCTTTGAGTGGGTAATAAAATTCAAAAATCTCTGATCGTAATAGAGTGTGAAGTTTAACAAGTAATAGCGGGCAGGCAGCTAGTTAAATCTTGAACAAAAAAAAAAAAAAACGAGACATTAAAAACAAAATAAAATTAGTAAATTTCATGTTTATTTGTATTTGGTTTACAAGCTGACATAAAATTAAGCTATGTATCCACGATCGTCAGATATTTCAACGTTGTCATATCTAGCAATGTGCTAGCAATGTTCTGACATTGAAAAATTTTTAGCAAAAGGTAAATTGTCAGTTTACACGACTGTAAGAAAACTAACAATTTCATTTGCACACAATTGTCACACAATGAATTTAGCTGTCAACCGAAATTGTCAGTTAATACGGTTGTCAGATTGTTGTGTGGCATTGTCAAATTCGTTTTGCAGCTCTGTGTGTGTGTGTTTAAAAATTTTAAATATTGTCATGTAACAAAAAAGAGCAATTGGAACCATTTTATCTGCACTCTTTTAAACAGGATTCATCAAAAAATATGTCGCTATCCATTTTTTATTTTCTTTAATTTAATTCTTTAATTTTCTTCCATTTTTTTCAAAAAATTTATTAATATACACTTGTTTGTTTATTGATGTATATACACAGTTGCATTTAGAAATAATTTCTATGACAATGCTGCCATTGGCAAATGCATAAACTTTGCACATATGACAATGAAAGGTGTTTGACAATTGTCTTAAAATACTGACAATGCCAAAATTGTGTGTTTACACGATTGTTAGATGTGTGACAATATTTTTGTCTTCCAATGTACTGAAAATGCTTTTTCTTACAACGTTGGAAAACAAAAATTTTAAGTTTACACGGTTGTTAGACAATTTCTGCACATTTTTCTGACAACGTTGTAATATCTGACGATCGTGGACACATAGCTTTAGTTTATTTTAACTTTAATTACAATAATATTTTCAGTTTACAATTTCAAATGTTTAGCTACATTTGTTAAATAGGCGCTGCTCAGCAACATTTGTGTTAAAACAAAAATAGCTGTAATCGATATATTCTTTAGAACATTTCAAAAGCTTTTTATACAAAAAATTATTTCTAAATTATTCCTTTATTTGCTTTGATTGCAATAAAAGTTTAATTTAAAATTAATTTTTAATGTTTAGCAACATTTGTGTGCTTAAGCTATGTACAGACGATTGTCAGATCATACAATCTGGCCGTGTGCTAGCAATGTACTGACATTGAAATATTTATTGGAAAAAATAAATTGTCAGTTCAGATGACTGTAAGAAAAGCTTACAATTTAATTTTCACACAATAAATTTATCTATCAGCTTGTTGTATGGCAAAAGCTGTCAAATTCGTTGTCAGGTATTGCCAGAATTTTGTGTGTGTTTAAAAATGTTAAATATTGGCATGGAACAAAAAAGAGCAAACAAAACCCACTAAAAAAAATCGTGTTTTTTGAAGCACTTAAGAGAAAAAGCGCTCTTTTGAAGCAGTAAATGCTTACGAATAAAATATACAAGTGCTGACAACAAAGAAGGTTTTAAAGAGAAAAAACAAAAATGAAATTATAGCCTACAGATTTACGTATGACAACGAAAGTCAATTACAAAACGAATATCGCGCTTCTCAGTTACTATTAATTTTTCCTAAGCAAAAACATTCAGATAGAATTTGTTCTTTGGTTGGTGAGCGCGAAGTGACGTAAAACACTTAAGGAAAGTGCTTTATTTGCATGTTGGATTAGGTTAAAAGAAGCGCTTATTGTCAGCAGAAAGTAGTCCTTCAAACCGGGAACACCTCATACAAAAATCATGCATCCCATCTGCAGGTTTGAAGCGATTTGAGGTATGAATTCATACAGAAAACCTGCTCCTTTTGGAGCACATTTTTTTCTGGGAACAAATTTTAGCTGCATATGTATATAATTACTAGAAAGTAGCGGGGATGAAGACAAAATAAAAAAAAAAGTTGCAAAGTTTAGATGAAAGAACTGTATGACATCTGGACCTCTTGACATAAAATATCCCATAAACTTCGCCGTGCCTCAACTTTCTCAAAAAGTTTGATAACACTTTCATGTGACCACACGGATTCTACCTTTTGGTGATAGTCGCCCTTTCAGAGCCAGTTGGCGACTGAATAGGAAAATTAAATTCAATTGGCTTATAGCTGTACTCTATGAAGCTGGATTCATGTCATGTGAATGGTCCTTATCAATTTATTATTTTCTTTAATTCTTCAAATTTCTACCAGCTTTTTAAATATTTTTAATACACACTTTCGTTTGTTTATTAATGTATACGAGTATATAGAGTTATAAATAGAAATAATTTCTCTGACATTGTTGACATTGTCAGATGAATAAAATTTGCACATCTGACAATAAAAAGTGCAACAACAATCTTACAATAGTACAAAATGTGGTCACATGGTTAGATGTCTGACAATATGTTTGTCTTACAATGAACTAAAAATTCATTTCCTGACAACCTTTGAAGACAGACATTTTAAGCTCACACGGGTTTAGACATTTTCTGAACATTTTTCTGACAATGTCCAGAATAAAATACACACGTTTATATGTGAATGTTCATTTTGCCCTGCTGTCGTCAAAATAATTATTCACATATAATTGTGTGTTTTAGTTGTGAAATATTGTAGTCGGTAGCCTGCTGTGGTAAATGTGTTTAATGATTTAGTAACATTTCAAATGTTTTATTTTGCAAAAATATTTTCGCAAAACATTTTAAAAATTCTAGCTACATTTGTGTCCATCGTTTTTAACAAAACTGTGCAGCTTAGCAACAGTTTATTTAATTAAATATAAAAAGGTAAATTTGTATGGAAACATTTGTCGGGTTGAGAAAAGCTTAACAACATAATTTTAATGAAAATAATTGATCTTTTATTAAAATTTTCACATGTTTTATTTCTGTGGCAAAATTTTTTGTATTTAAACATGTTGTGAACAATGTTTAGCAACAGTTCAAAGTTAACAGTTAAATCTGCATTAACCATTAAACAAAGATTCATTTTTTTTCAATTAAAAATTCCATGTATCTAAACATGTTGAAAAAGAAAATGTTAATTTTAAACAAACTAAACTGTATGTTCATTTCATACATTTGTCTAATAAAATTTAAAAGTTATCCATTTCAAAAAAAAAAAAAAATATACAAACATTTGCCAACAAATTACTCTTAAAAGCCAGAAAAAACACCTGTTTCAATTTAACTTTACTTAGCGAACAAGTATTAAAATTTTGCAGCCATTATCGTCTTGATTCTCTTTTGTAATTTAGAGTTTTTTTTTAAGTTTTGAAAAGGGTTCTTCTTAATACCAACAACATTTCAGTCATAAAGTTTTAATAAGTTTGTCTGTCAGCCAATAATGTCTGCTAAAATTGTTGTGTACTCTTTTGCATACAACACAGCACAAAATCTAACTGAAAGTAATAACAATATCTTAAAGCTAATCAAGAAACTCTAAAAGCTCCTATGAACGAACGAGCACTGAAGAAAACTTCAAAAACTGAAGGTGTCTGTCTGTCTGTCCCTGCAACATGGACCACGATGAGTGAGTTTAAGCGCCTGCGCTTGTGTTAATAAGTTAAAGTTTTAAATTCTAGATCCTGTTTATAGTTATTTAATTTTCAATTTTTCTTTTAACTTTATTTCTGTTAGCCTGGACCAAGAACATGCCAATCTTTTTATATGTAGTTGTTTAGCACAACATCAGTAGCTAGCTGGCTGCAAAGGCAGCAAGCATCTCTTCTAGGTTTATATGTATTTTGTGCTATTATTGTTGTAAATGTTGCTTTGTTTTTTACTACTCTTCCTTTTTGTGCTTAATTTAAAATAGTGTAGTATTGTTAATAATTATGGCTTTAAAAGGTAAATATACTACTGAAAATAACAACAACTACAACAATAAAAATATAGATCTATAAAATTGTACGAAAAAGTGGCTTACTAACGGATGCTCTTGTCTGTCTCTGTCTTTATATCTGTGTCTTTATAAGGCTGCTACTACCCCCTGCTTAATATTATTAAAATTATAACAGCCGCATTGCCGGCAATAGCAACAGCAACAGCAGATGACGACAGGATCATTTTCTTCTGTTGAAAAATGTTGTGGTGTTGTTCATGTTATTGCTGCAGCATAATGTAAAATGTTCGTACAAAAAATTTAAAATTGGTTGTATGTATCAGTATATGTATTCTGGGCTAAATTGTCTGTGATCACGCGATGCTTGGCCAACAATTGCTACTGTATTAAAACAAAAATATATCTACAAAAAACTGCAGTTGTTCTGGCCATGCTTTATAAAATACTTACATACATGTATGTATGGGTATAAAAATGTTTGTTGCAATTGCCTGTTGCCGCTTTAAATCTATTTTTTTTTTTTGGTTTTTTTTTTTTTGTAAAGAAAATTATTTGCAAACGGACGGAAGTTTTGAAAATGTATATGTAGCAACATTATTATTGCTTTTGCACAACCGATCGTTACCACCTCTGCCACCAACCAATTCTTTCATTCATTCATGTATTCCGTTTGGTTAGCCAGCCAGCAGCCTGATGTTGCTGGCCTGTTTTGGCTTGACCAACAAATGAAATGTGCATGTGATCAGCTTTCAGTGTCTAAAAGGTGTACAATTGAAAAAATAATTACATTTGACTAAGAAATGATTATGGCCACAAATTGCAAGGAAGACAGAAGGAAAACAACAGCAGCAACTACAACAACAACATGAACAAAAAAAAAAAATGAAAAATAAATATAAATGTGTTACATGATTATAGTAAACACAACAACAAGTGCAGTTTTATGGTTATGGCTAAAACAATTACAGTGGCAGAGACAGAGTCAAAGCTTTTCTGTTATTTTTCCATATGATGTTGTTAAAATAAAACAAAAATTGTAAGTAAATGGCATACAATTGTTTGGTGGTTACAACAAACTTATATAGATTATAAAAAAAAAAAAGCTTTTCTCTTAATAATGTATAAAGTTTTAACAAAACTTTAGTTCAAAAGCCATTAATTTAGCAAGTTTCTTAAAACATTTATCCAAATACATATAAGAAGCTACCCAGCAAGCCATATGAGTCCGAAAAGTTTCTTTTCTGACACCTTTCTCGGAGCTCATAAAGAGCAATCATAATTGCTCCGAAAACCTTCAGAAAAGAGGGTCATTACATTCGAAAATGGTCTGTCAGAAGAGCTCTTAGATAATGTCAGAAAAGAGTCTTTTATGAGGTTTTTGTTGGGCTCTGTGTAATCTTGTTTTTATCATTCTTGTGTGGTACAGACAGCTATGTTTTTTTTTTGTTCAAAGCACAAATAAGAGGACAACAACGCTTTGGTACACACAAAATTAAGTGAAATATCTGAGTCATACTGCGTGCCGACTCAGGACAGTAACAAGCAAATTTTTCTTTCGCTCCGAAAATGCTCTTTTGTTGGACTCTTTTCTGACTCTTTTTTCGAAGCGCTCCGAAAATGGTATGCTGGTTAAAGTTGTAACAAAACTTTAGTTTAAATGCTTGTAATTTTGCAAGTTTAGTGTTGCTTTATTTATTAAAAAAAGCTTATATTAAAGCTTTTAAAATTTTCTTGAAAAATAAACTTTAAGCTGTATGTACGGCTTTTTTTTTTTTTAACATTTTTAATCATTTTCAATTTATGATTTTCATTATAAGAAAAGCTTTATTTTTTAACAATATTCAAGTAACAAAAAGTTTTTGATTTGTTTCCAAACAGAATCATTAACACAGTTGCAATTAATTATTTTCTTCTGAAAGCTTTATATCTTGCCCTCAGTTTTAAACATTATCAAATGTATTCATTTGAAAGGCAATTTATGTATTTTATTTATAAATTTTGTTACACTTTTAAACATAATTATTTATAATGTTAACCTTTAAATATGTACAAAGTAATTTCAAAATCTTATTTTATGTTAATTACTACAACACACAAACAACCTACAAAAACCACTAACTAAAGGTCTGTTCAAACTTGTGCATCATTATCATTAAAATGTCTTATTTTTATAGCTTAAAGCCAACAAATTATGATGATTTTGTTAAAGGAAAAAAAAACAAAAAAAAAAAGTAAATTAAAATTTGTTAAACTTTAAACAGCAGGTGCATTAGAAATATTAAACCTAACGATTTAACTGGAAATAATAATAGCAAGCACCACAGGAAAAGCTTAGGGGTGAATAAGTTATTAAAAATAAGGATTTTAGCTTTAAAATATAATATTATTTACACATAATTTTAAGTAAACTCTTGACCCATTTTCCAAACAACCATAAACGAATCAACCATAAAAGCGTAGTACTCATAGTTGTTTCATTTTAAATAACTACAATTTACAATTTGCCACAACAAGGCGACAAACTCTTAATTATTAATCTTGTAGTTACATATAATAATAATAAAAAAATTCCACTTAACACAGTAAACAAATCATTTGTTGTTAAAAACTTACATACATACATACATATAATTATAATATATAAAATAAAAAAAAGCTAATTTATAACATCCACCACCAAAATCGTTACGTTACGAGTCAACTGAATTATCATACAACCAATTAAATAAAAAATAAAATTCTGTAAAACCAAATAAAACCAACCAACCAGCCAGTCAGCCACAATTTAGAAATAAATGTGGCCATACATTGTTCAATTTACCACATTGCAAGTTTTATTTAAATGGGGGGGTCACAAAGGTTACATGTTAATTAAAGGTAATTTGAAAAGTTATTTTCAATTTCAGTTTAATATTAACTGGAAAAAATCTCTAACTTAAATTGTACTGTTAAGAGCAACAGCAACCAATACAAATTTAAATAATAATAAGTGTTTTTGTCTCATTGAGTTAAGAAATCTAATAAATATTGGCCACAATATTAAATTAATAACAGGCGCCAATTTTTCAAATAATGTTATAAATAATATTATGTACTTTTTTTTATGCCGCTAATAATAAATTAAATAATTTAGCAAATAAGTTGCTAATAATCAAACAAAAACTTGTGAAAACCATAAATTACTAAAGTTTTACAATTCATTGTACAAAAGAGGGAAGAGAAAAAGCTTTTTTTTTTTTTTTTTTTTTGAGTGTATGTAAGTAAACAAATACTTTACTTGTTGGGTGTGAGGGAGGAGTACAACAATAGTTTGTTCATTATATTACAATATTTTTTGTTGTGTATTAACACTGAAATTACCAACATTTTGTATTGAACTTACTTTTTAAAATATATATTATGTATGTATGTAGTTGTAGTGTTGAATTAAAACTATGATGAATTATTAAAAAAATACTAATTTTTAAATGTTTTTAATTGATTGTGTTGAATTGGCAAAAAGTACTATTTTGTTTGCAATCGACTTCAATTATAGATTGCTGCACATTATTAGATTAGTTAAATTTTATTAATTAAAAAAAAATAAAAATTCTAAGTTTGTTAAAGGTACTATTTAAAAAACACGCAATGTTGCTTTTTGCAAAAAGTACTATTCCAAAATAAAACTTAAAAAATACAAGCCATTTAAAAGTTTTAGCTATAATTGAACTGAATCGCAAAAATTACTACAAAAAGGTACAAATATACGTACTTATTTATATTTTACTGTTTTATATTAAAAATACGTACTTTTTTTATAGGTTTGTAGTTTGCACTTTTTCTTGAAATAGTACTTTTTAATTTTACAAAAGTTTATAAACAAATTAAAGGAAAAAAACGAAAAATATGAATTTAAGGCGGAAGTATTTTAGTACCTTTTATCAACTTTTTAATTTTACAAAAGTTTATAAACAAATTAAAGGAAAAAAAACGAAAAATATGAATTTTAGACGGAAGTATTTTAGTACCTTTTACCAAACGTACTTTCTACATTTTCCTATAATCTAAAGGCTAAATAACGTAATTAAATGATCAAAATATAGATTTTTTATGTTTTAGGAAATAGTACTATTTGGTGCAATAGATATTTAGTACTAAAAAAGTACTTTTAGATTTTTTTTTAATTTTTCAAATATGTATAAACGAAAAAAAGGGTAGTCAATTTAAAGTACAATTTACAGTTTATATAAAAATTTCAGTTAAATCAAAATTGAAGCATTAAAAAATGGAGTATTTTACTTTTAAAAATACTTTTTATTTTTGCTATATCCATTTATTTTTATTATTTTGAAAAGTACTTATAGTACTAGAAAACTTTCATCGTAAGTTTTTGGCAGGGCTGCCACATTAATTTCGAAAATAAATCGTCAAAATGCTGATAAAAAAGAAAAAATCGTTTTGAATTTTTAAAATCGTCCAAAAATTGGAGAATTAACCAACTAATATTTCTGATAGTAGTTTTAAAAACTTAATTAAACGAAAACACAAAAATTCAAAAAATCCAAAATACATAAAATTAGATTAGATTTTATAAATAAGAAATCACAACAAATATAATGTTAAAGACAAATTGGGTCAAATGTAACATATTTTATAAATCCAGTTTTAATTGCAATTTAGTATAAAATAATTTAGTTTTTTAAGTTTTAAAAAACATTTTGAGTAAAAAATTCATCCAATAGATTTATTTTCAAAGAATTCCGTATTTTTGTTTAATTTAAATTTATTTGTCTGAAAATTCCTTTGACGTTATGTTAAAATAGCGAAAGTTTTTATAGAATTGTTGTAGAAATAGTTTCCTCTAAAAATTTGAATACATGGAATTATGTATCTAACATTCTTGTTTATAATTTTTAGAGACTACTGTTTTTCATAATGAAAAATGGTTGAACTTTTTTTTATATTTATTATTAGAGACAAATTTTTATTATTTCGGCTTGAGTTCATTATTAATTAATAATTCGAGGAATACCATTGTAAAGTTCTAGCTCATAAACATGTGATATGAATATAAATAATTCCCGAAATCTATTTCTCATTAATTGGAGAGTTAAATAGATGATATTTACAAGTAGATCATGGACAACAAACATTGCTGATGACGCCCTTGGCAGGGTAGGAAATGCATACCAATGTGCTGCCAATTGTCTATAAAATTATAACTTTACAATGGTATTCTTCTAATTATTAATTATAAATGAACTCAAGCCGAAATAATACGAATTTTTCTCTAATAATAAATTGTTTTTTTACGTTTACCAATATGATAAGTAATTTCTGCTATCCTGACTCATAATATTATTTAGAATTATTACACTTAAACTTAACAATTGGCAATAATTAAGAAGACATCACATCATTAATTTTGTTATTGAAATATATCATGTTCTTACTATTTACGATCAGTGTTGCCAGAAAATGAATTTAAAAATATGCTAAAACTTGAAAAACTAAGTGCTAAAATGTTCTACAGAAGAAAAAATAAGTGCTAAATTTTTTCAATGTAACAATACAATTTTTATTTAAAATGTTACAAATATAAATTATAGTTTTTTCTAATTTTGTTCATAAAAATTGTTGACTTGTTTTAATAGATTACATATATTAATTCAATTTCATATATTAATTCAAAAATTTCCGTGTTCATTTACTTACCACACCGAAAGAAATTTAGTTCAAATATTAATAAAAGTTATTTTTTTATTTCTACAAAAGTATTTTTTGGTGTAAAATAGTAAAAAAAAAATTATTTTTTATCAACCAAATTATGCTTAAAAGCATTTGGCATAATTTTTAAAAATATCAATGCATTTTCGAGAAACAAAATGCTAAATCTAGCACTGAAAGTTCTAAAATGGCAACACTGTTTACGATCATTTAATGTCTCAAAAAAAGAGAGAAAAGAGAGAATTTGGTATCAAAAACATTAATACAAATAAATAATGATGGAAAATTTCAATAATTCAGAAAATCTTCACTTTCATAGAAAAAATCGTCAAATCGCCACTCTGCTTTTTTTATAACAAAAAATTGTTAAAATGGCAATAAATCTTCAAATCTGACAACTATGGGTTTTTGACTAACTATTCATTAGTTACTAGGTATATAAAATCTTTCCCACAAAAAAATTTTTTTTTTCTGAACAAATCAAGATCCTGAACAAATCACATTTTCTTCATTGTTATTAAGCTCCTAGATTGGCGCTGGGTTTAGCGAAGTGGTTTTTGAATCACAATGTTAATAAATTGTACCATACTTTACAATGTATTAAAGTTATTTTAAAGCACTTTTTAATTACACCCATATTGTTTAGATAATTTACTGATTATAAGAAATATCTGCTGTTATAAAAAATTACTTTAATTTCTTAAAATTCCAAAACTAAGAGAGAGCAAACAAAAATTTTAACGTTTTTTTTTTTACATATAGTTAGGTGAGCTTTCAACACACAACAAATTATTAAAATACAAGCTGTTGTCATGATCTTAATTTATGCTAAAATTTCACCCTTTTTTAAAAAAAAAAAAAAAAAAAAAAGAAAAAAACACTCAGGGGTCTCTATAGTGTTAATTTTTGTATACATTATTATTGTTTACTTAACTCTTTTGTTGTAGCTGAACAAAAGGCAGCAGTAACAACAACAACAACAGCACTAGCAGCAACACAACAATAAAGTTAAACTAAACGTTGATTGGTTGTTAATTTTTATTCTCCGTTTGTACAAAGAAAAAAAATTAGTGTGGGAGGGAATTTTTTTTGGTTGGTTTTGCTTTTAAGAGGGGGAATAAGTTTTTTTTATGTTTTCGTTGTTATTATTAAATAGGTATTACAATAAATGTTTTATTAGCCATTTTTTTTTATTATTATTATTAATATAAATTTCTACATAAACATGGGTAAGTGAGAATATGGTTTGTTAAAGGCTGAATAATGGAGTGTGTGTGTGTGTGTGTGACTGAATGAACAGAAAAGAACAAACGAACGAATGAGTGACAGACGGACTATTGTCATAAGTAACACTTGAGCGATTTTATGTCATGTTTATTATCAACGCCACCATCAAGGTATTTAAAACCATTTACAAATTCTGCTGGCTTTTTATTAATAGAGTTTTAAAAACACCACAACAACAACAGCACAAAAAAAAAGGAGCGAATAAAATAATAAAGTTTTGTTTGACTTTTTGTTTATAAAATTTTTATACAATAATTAAAGATAAAAATTAAATGATAACAAATTGTTGTTAACAACTAGAAAATTATGGCAAAAAAAAAAATAAATAAAACTATACAACAGACAGTAGTTAAACACTAAACGTTAATGAATAATAGGGTCAGATTTTTTTTTAGTACATAAAATTGTTGTCATAAAATCTTGCACTTTAAACCATTCAAGGTGTCTTTTCTAGGTTTTATATCAACCATAAATAGTTTTCTTTTCTTTTTTCATTCCAATTTTGTTAATTGAACAACATGATCTGTTACTTTGGTTGTTAGCAATTATCGGTTATCATCTGCCCCATTATATTTATGTACTCTTTCATTATACATAGTTTTAAAGTTTAAACACATACAATTTGTTTAGTCTGTCGCATTTTGTTGCATTTGTATTTTATTATTGGTTTTTATTGCACGCACGATTGATCGCCCACACGCTTGTTTTATTATTTTGCACTATAACGATAAAGAGAGTCCAAATTGTCGCCGTATTTCGTTACGTTTTGGTTCTTATTGTATTCGTTTGTTTGTTTGTTTGTTTAAACAACAATTTGGTACATTGACTAACTGCGACAGGCATATATTTGTACTGTTTATTAGCTAATGACTGTATGACACGTGAAGTGTAGTGCGATAATATGGAAAATTTATGAGTTTTGGGAAAGAGAAAACAAAGATAGAAAAAGTACAATTTGTAAAAAAAATGTACCAGTTATGAAGATTTTTAGCATTTTATATAAAACAAATGAAAAAAAGTTTTAGTACTACTTTTAAAAAAAGTTCTTAAGTTCTTTTTTAAGTTTCATTATAGGTACACATTTAAGTATAATATTAGTATATTTGAAGGGACATTAAACATTGTTTCAGAATTTAGGGGAGACAATTTTAAATTTTGGTACTTTTTTTAAAAAGTACCAAGAACTACATGCCAAAAATTGTTAAAATTGCTTGAATGAAATTTAATTAATTAATTAATATTTAATTATAAATATTTATGAAAATGTAATATTAGTATATTTAATAGTGTTTCAGAATTTAGGGGATAAAATTTTCAATTTTCGTACTTTCTTTTAAAAAGTCACTTTAGTATTATTTTGAAAAAGTGACAAATTATTTGAATAAAATTGTATTTTTTATACATTTTCCTAATAAAGCTATATATAGCTTTTTGAGTTGAAAAGTACTTTAGTATTTTAGTGCTTAAATAAAAACAATTTCAAGAATTTATGCATCATTTTATTCTTGTGTTGTTATAAAACACTATTTTTTAAAAAAAGTACTTTTTAGAGTTCAGTTTAAATTTTGGTACTTTTTTTTTTCAAAGTATTGCTTTGAAAAAGTTGCAAAAATTCTTCAAATTGTTAGAATAAAAATATATTTTTGATACATTTTTGAGTTCAAAAGTACTTTTTCGTAAATAATTTAAAGAATTTTTGTATCATTTTATTCTTTTGCTGTTATAAAACACTTATTTTGAGAAAAGTAGTTTTTAGAGTTCTGGTAAAATTTGGTACTTTTTTTTAAAAAAGTGCCAAAAAAAATCAAAAAAATGGTTTAAATAAAAATAATTTCAGCAATTTAAATTTGGTTCTTTTCTTCCTATTATCTACAAATTATATGGTAAATCATGATATATATCTGCAATTTAACTTTTTTAATTAAATTAGTAACAACTTGTACTATTTTTTATATTAATATTATTATTATATTGACAAAAGTACTTTTAGTACTTTAACAAAATTCTATACTAAATCTTTCTTGGACATTTAATTGATTTAATAAAATTTTATTAAGCTTATTGATAATCTGAAGCAGTTAGACAAATTTTTGTACTTAAATCACACAGGTACTTTTTTTGAAAAAATTACTTTTAGTACTTTAGCGAAATTCTATACTAAATCTTGAAATTTTTTTGAAATTTAATTGCTTTAATAAAATTGTATTATGCTTAGTGATAATCTGCAACAGTTAGAGAAATTTTGGTACTTAAATCACATAGGTACTTAATTAAAAAATGTTGAAAAAAGTACTTTTGACACTTAAACAATTTTTTTTTTTAATAAATTATAAAATTTCTTGTTAATTTACCAAATTTTAATAAAATTTTATTAGGCCCTATATAAAAGTACATTTTTTTGCCACCCATAAGTATTAAAGCCTCACTAATATTTATTTCTAAAATAGCCGTTCAACTCAAGAAGTTTTTATATGTCTTGAAATGTCTGTGTTTTATTTTAAACAGACATTGCTTAAGTAAATATTTGTTAATGTGGTAAATAAATGTTGGTACCTTTTTCTACATATACTCGTACATACATACATATGTATCTACATTTTTTTTTATTATTTATTTAACACTTATTTAGTGCCCAAACAAACATATACTTATGTATGATTTCATATATATTTATTAAAAGATTTTATTTTTGGATAGTAATTGCCTTGTTATTTATACAAAAAAAAAAAAATGATTACTGAAAAATAATAAATAAGTCTGCAGAAATTTATTGAATTTCGTTACCAAAAATGTTTTCATATCATTTTAGCTCCCTTTCTTTAAACTAACATTTGCTGCTTTAAGCAGTTGCTTATCAAATCAGATTTTTTTTTGGCAAATTCTGTTTTTTTCTGTTCCTTGTCTCGTTATGCTTAAATTAAGTACTTTATGACACATTAAATATTATCCACTTAACACAAAATCATGAAAAAAAAACATTTATGAATAGTTGTCTGCTACAGAAAAGTATAAAGCAAAGGCCTTTCATAATCCCTTAGGAAACACCCCAACTGTAGAATATACACAACCTAGTTATGTTGCAAAAAAGGAAAAATCTCGAATTTTTTTCTCTTTTATTTTGCCATTTTCCTCAAAAAAATCACGCGATTTTTGCGGTTTGTTTCAGGGTCCTTGCAAAATATGTATAAAACTTATTTACTCATATTCATTAAGTCTTTTTTTTTGTCTTTGTCTTTTGTATATTTTTTTTTGGTGGGTTATAAACTGTTAACATAATTACGAAAAATTAACAGCTTTACATTGTAGTCGTAGGACAAACAAAAAAAAAAAAAAAAAAATCATGATAAATCTAGGAAAATATATAGCAGCAAAAACCTTAAAAATGAAATAAATTTCAACACTAACCAGAAACATAATTATCGTAATTTCTCATATAATGTATGTATGTAGAAAACAGCGCAAAAGTTTTCCCTTTTGGTTTTTTGTTTTATAGTATTTAAAACTATAATTTTTTTTAAATAAAATTTATAGCTTTAGCATGTAAGAATTTAAGAAAAAACTCTTGAATATTTTCAAATAATTATTGTAATTACCAGAGTTATTTTTATAAAACAATAGAGGAAGCAAAACAATATTATAAATCTTAAAATTATCAGCCCAATCATGAATAAAAATTCCGTGGGAGTTTTTTTTCCTTTTTCCATTTTTCCTATTCAAATTCAATGTTAAAAAAAAATAAAAAGGGAAAAAACTCCCGCGGAATTTTTATTCATGATTGGGCTGTATGTTTAACTAGACTTAATAGATCACCAACAATTCGGAATAATATATTTGTATCTATTGTAGATATAATAACAATGACTGTCGTAATGGCCTTTTTCAACAGACAATTTCTTAATCAGTTTTGTTAGAGAAAATTTATACAAAATCTGAACTGAATCCGAGCTATAGCAGGAATCAAACACGCTTCAACATTGAAATAATTTTCAGCTACAATTAAATTGGTTTCAACATTAATTCCCTTTAAACACATTCAATGTTTCCTTCAGTTTTTAGTATTTGTATGACTCCAATATTCTTTATTTATCGGTCATTTGTATACTCTGTATTGCTAGAAGGAGATCTTTGTTGCATATTACACCTAATTCTTGTTTTTACACGGTAATTGGTTGCGGAAAACTTCGTGTAAAAAAATAAACCGTGTAAAAAAGACATTGATCGTATGCAAAATAGGTGATTGGTTCCTTAGCTCTAAAACCTATTGAAATGAGTGAAAAACAAGAATTTTTTAAGAATATATATTCAGGTTTATAATATTAAATCACATATACATACTCGTACATACAATGTGTTTTTGCACAAGCATAGTTATTAACGAAAAGGCAAGGATGTGCTCTAAACTTGAAAGTAATGTAAAATAATGTATGACAAGTTCATTTGATTGTGCTATTTACAATTGCTCTGACCAGTAAATTTGCTTGTATCCACAAAAAGGGAATTCGCCTAAATTTGTTATATGCACATATTTCGAAAAAATTTAAATTTAAACAAACAAAATTTAAGCCCAAAAGATTTTGAATCGTGTAAAAAATGTAAACTTTGTTTATTTTCAAACCATGTTATATCAAAGCCGTGTAAAAACAGAATTAGGTGTAATGTTGGTCACTATCTCTCAGTAATCTATTAAGCTTTCTTCAAGAGTATATAGAAAAATTACAAGTTCTGAAATAGTCATCAGAGCTGAGAAAAAAACAGCAACAAACAACAAAATTGCTCATGCACATTGAACTTTGGACGATGACAATCATGAAATTAGGTTTTTACATTAATAAATTACAATTTTTCAGAGGTTGTCTCAAATTTGGTTCAAAACTTTAATTCTACTCAAGCTATTTTACAGATTTTCAATACCAAATAAAACATTCTAGGCTAATCTTAATAAATTCGTGTTACCATTTTAGACGTCAGCGGGATTTAAACACACATAAGAAAGTATTGGCGGTCCAGCCTGGCTATATATTACCCTACAGCCAGTAAATGTATAAAACAGTATGTATTTCAGAATTGGGCTATATGATGACCATATAAAAAATTTAGTGCCATGACTACTGGGAATATAAATACATATTCACCCCTATCGTGAATAAAATTTGTTCCCTTTTCACATTTTTCCTATTAAAATTCAATGTTAAAAATATAAAAGGGAACAAATTTCATGTGGAATTTTTATTCATTATGTATGTTAACCGATATAAAAATTTTTAAATAATTTATGGATGAATTACGCATACGGTCTTATTATGAACCGACCATTATAAAATTAGATGTCCTTATTTCTGTATATATGAAACTTATTTCTGTTGAATTTTATTTGGATACCGACATTTTTTAGAGATTTATGCCCTTTAAAGTGATTTTCAAAAGTGGGCCTTATATGGGAGCGACGACTAATTATGGACCAATCACAATGAAATTATATCGTATTGTTTGTATACATATAAGATATATTTGTGTTAAATATTATTTGGATACCAACATTTTTGAGAGAGTTATGCCCTTTAAAGCGATTTTCAGAAATGGGCCTTATATGGGAATTATGCACAGAATTTGTAGATGTGATTTGGCTTCATTTATTACTCATTTGTGGTGAAATTTATTTTATTTACTTGCATATTTCAAACATTTAGGATCGTTAAAGTCCTATTTCGGGAGGAAATTAGTATGAGGGCCAGGTGAAATAATGGACCGATTTCCACCAGTTTCAATCCCATACTTTCTGGGGCAAAAAAAAAAAAAATCATGTACCAAATGTTTTCAAAATATATTTAAAATTGCGACCTGTACTCTGCGCACAAGCTTTACATGGACAGCCAGCCAGCCAGCCAGCCAGCCAGCTAGAAGGACGGACGGACGGACAACGTTAAATCGACTCAGAAAGTGGTTCTAAGTCGATCGGTATACTTTAAGGTGCGTGTTGGACCAATATTTATGGGCGTTACAACCGTTAGCACTAATCCAATATACCCTCCCCACTATAGTGGTGTAGGGTATAAAAAACAGTAGCATAGACCTATTCCATTATTATTTTTTAACCAAATAAATAACACAATAGAACTACAACAACAAAACACTTTCTCATACACATTATAACAACAAGTCAAGGATTTTTAACAATCATGAATTTCAATTAAAAAAATTAAGCGAAGCGATTTTGCTAATTTTCAAAACCAAAAAAACTAGAACAGACATAAACATTTTCGGGAAATCAATAAGATTTCTATATTGTAGGCATTACAGTGATAACGGTTACTTAGACAGACGGTTAAACAAATATGTAGACAGATTTAGCAAATCTAGTTTGAATTTCTAAAGCCATTAGTATAAATATTCTTTATAGAATCAGCAATGAATATTTCTGTATTAAATAGGTACTTAGGCTTTAGTTTTTCAAAGTTTTTTTTTTTACTAAAAACAAATTTCTTCATTAATTTTGAAGTTAATCAAAGCATTTATTAATAGTTAACAATTTATACATAAGTAAGACATTATACATAAACGTTTCCCTTAAACCTATGAAAAATCACATATCCCTACCCTACAAAGTCAGAAATCCTTGCTAGCAGAAGTATATGTTCAGTAAATCAGCAGACACTTTAAGGTTAAAATAGTCCTTTAAACAAATATCAACACCTCAATATGGCAAACAATAGCGACAGCAAGTAAAACAAGGAAAAAGGACCTTTGCTCTTGTGTATTACCGAAGTATGAATGTTTAGTGTAACACATCCTTAGGCTACTTAATGTTTACTCTACTCTAGTATAATGTTTGTTGATATTTGTTAAACTAGCGTGCTGGTGCTGCTGATGTTATGTTTTCGTGTTGTAGTAGTAAAAGGAGCTGCTGAATATTCACTGATGTGGAAAATAATATAAAAGCTTAAAGGAATTCTGTCTAAATATACATATCCTTGTATTAGTTGGTTGCTGTTGTTGTTGTTGTTTGTTTGTTTGCTGTTAAAAGGATAATCAAAAGGAAACAATTCACATATATCAAATAAGGATAAGCGCAATGCAGTAAAAACAACAAACCTCCTACTAAAACGATATACTTAAAATGCCGTTTTAAAGACACAAAAAGTTTTTAAGCAAAAATTAAGATTTGTTTTTGAAGGTATAATGAGGCAGAATTTTAGATTTAAAGGAACAGACAGCATAGAAATTGAAATTAAAAGCAGTTAACAGCACGAATTCTATATGGATAATGTAGTAGTTAGAAAATCTAAACTTTAATCTGTTGTTTGTCATACAACATCATAGATTTTCTTTTAGCGAAGGCCGTAATACAAACAATTTTGTAGCTTTCCTTTTATTTATTACTCTCTATACAGAAAATAGCTGAATGCATGCGAAACTTGAGTGAAGACCACTGAATTAAATGGTTGCATTTGTGTTATTAACTGGTAAATAGCTTATTATGCTCGGCCCCTGGTGGCTATAAGTGTCCATGACTGTTGAAGTTTTTAGTGATGGCAGTAACACAAATACTTTTACAAATTTAGCGTTCTCTCTATCTATCACTGATATCAGCAGTTCAATGCATTCTAAACCTAATGGTTATAAATGCCGACCACTGATTTAAATAATTGTACATCAGTGCTCCATATAAAAAGAACCTGCATTTTGAATTATAATCTTATCAGAGTTGTCAACTTGGTGCATTTCGCACCATTTTTGGTGTTTTTTTTTAAATTTTTTGTGCGAAAAATTCCTCAGTTTTTAAATTTCGGTGCGTTTTTTAATTTTTTCCGAAAATCTGATGCAATCTTTATTTTTACTAATTTTTAATTACAATTTTTTAATAATTCATTATCATGAAATCTAAAGGATGAAAAAGGACTTCATTAAATGTATTTCAAATACGAATGTATGATAAATGAATACATACTCGTACTATTAAATTCGTCACATGAGGGTTATTGCTAAAGGCGAATAGGGTGAAAATCTTTGTTTGAAAATAAAATTAACATTTTAAACATGGAAATGAAAATTCTTGTTTAGCCTGATGGTTTGGTCTACTGAACTGTAGACGAACAAACAGGGTTAAAGTCCCAGTGGAGCCCTAACAAATTTTAGTGAAGAAATTCAAATGAAAGTACATACGTAAAATGGAAAACAAAATCAATTAAAAAAAGTACCAAGTATGTACTGAAATTAGACCTTTTTTTTTTACCAATTAGTACTTGAGTTCCGAATAGCAAATTGTAAGTTAAATTCTGAGTGGGTAAAAATGCTTATTTTATCTTTATTAACTCGTTTATTTAAAAAACGACTCTTGCTATTATTACTTTTACTGTTAATCGTTGATCGTTTAAAAAGTTTTATATAGAATTTATGAAATTAAAAAAATTTTAAACAAAAATAAATTTTAAACCTTGTGCGTTTTTTTCTCTCTATTTTGATGAGTTTTAAAATTTCAAAGATGACAACGCTGAATCTTATGTTTAGCATTTTCTTTGTCATCTGACCAGATATTGTTTGTTTCTCATAATTTTTCTTGACTTCATTGTAATAATCGATCATGTTCGGTCCTTGGTGGCTATGAGTGCCGATTACTGTTTTACTGCCTGCGATTCTGCAAACGCTCTCTGAGAACTGACGTTATAGCGAATTATATGTCAACTAAATGAGACAAAATTTAACATTTAATTAAAAAAGCAGCCTTTGTTTTCTTCTTAACTACTTTTCATTTTAATTACTTAGTTATTTATATAACAAAACTGCCAACGTTTATTTATTTCACCCAGCAAAAACTAACATAAACTTTAAGCATCATAAAATTTACTGGAATTTTTTGGAATAAAACTCTAAACTCTGCATTTATTTTTTTTTGAGGAAACAATACTGAAACCATATAAAATCCTATCAACAGAATCAACGCAGCGTAAACGAGTAACAATCTAGAAAAAAAAAAACGCCAGCAGTTGTTCTTATTGCGACACTAACCCAAGTTAGAAAAGCCAACCAATGTGTCAAGAGGGTCAACAAAAAAAAAAAAAAAATTAAAAATTGTTGTTCTTTTATTTAAGGCCATTGAGGATGCCAAAAACTGTATATTTTTTTAGATTTTTACTAAAACGGAAACAAATGTCTTTCTATGTGTGATAAAGTTTATGATGGTGTATAGCAGCAGTCACAATAAACATAAATCTTTGACATAAAGGAAATGCTTGAATGATTTGTTTTAGAGAACGTAACTAAACTAAAAAAACCATCTAAGTTTTATTACATGTTTTGGCATAAACTAGAGTTGTGTAAAAAAAAAATGTTAAACAAAACAATTTTTAACACAGAATTTAAAGAAATTTTCCTCTATTTATCAAAAATTTTTAAAATATCTATAGAATTAAATAAATATATCCAAAAATTTCACAAAATATTTGAACAAATTGAAATAATAAATTAATTATTAAAAACTAATCACGTTGTTCATCGTTCTATTCTTTACAGTTGAAAAATTAAAACATCCCTCAACAAAACCATAGTTGAAACTAACTATCACAACTTTGTCCTGATCCTTACTATAAGAAAACAATAGCTACAAGAAAAAGATTGCAGCCAACACAACCCCACACCTACGATTTGTCTAAAAACTGTGACCTAATGACTATGGCCGAAGGTACTGACCCCATGGGGCATCATGCAACATCTCATCATCATCACCAACACCAGCACCACCAACAGCAGCAGCAACAACATCATTATCAACAAGCACAAGCACAGCACTTAGCCCATCAACAGCAGCAGCAACAGCAGTCACATCATTATCCACCCTACACTCACCTGCCCTATGGTTTGCCCCACAATCTGGCCTTGACTCTACAACAGCAAGCGGCTGCAGCAGCAGCCGTTGCAGCCTCAGCGGCGGCCCAAGCTAATGAAAACAACAACAACTTAACAGCGGAACATGTTAGAGAGAACAACAACAACAACAATAATAATAATACATCGAATATGCCCTGGAAGCAGAGGAAACGTAAACGTCTGTCGGCGGTGCTAGACAAATTACATCATAATAGCGTAAATCATAATATGGAGTTGGACACTGAAGATCAGGATTCCGAGAAATCCAGTCTGGCAAAAGAGGCTAACAACAATCACAATGAAAGTAAGTCATCCTGCTCCACCAAACGCTCTAGTTACAGTGGGGATGAAGAGGCTGATTCGGTGGAGGAAATGTCTATAGGTGATAATGATGATAGCCCTAGAATAAGCATGAGTCCTATAAATCATAATAATAACAACAACAACAACAATAATAACAATAACATTATTATGGATACTAGTTTACCTGCGGCGAAATTCATTAAAACTGAAGAACCTCAAAATCCTTTGACAGTGGACATCAAGACTGAAGCCCATCTGTCAAGTCCCTACGATCGTTATTTTCCCATACCCTCTCCCCTGTTTGGTTACTACTTGCACACCAAATATCTGAATGAAGTATTTCGACGGAGACAAGATCTCTATACCTCGCCCATGCAGCATACACCCTCGTCTATAGCCTCCTCGCAAATGGATGAAACTTCACCGAATGCCAAGGAAATTAAGGAATTGAAAATGGAAAGATCTCATCAAGGCGAATTTACGGCGGGTGCCGCTAACATGTCACCGACTCATAGTGTGGCCATGGCTTTGCCTTCACCGCCGCGCAGCGAGACTTCGGTTAGTGAGACCATGTCGGCTAATACCTCGGATCCTGCTATAATGCCGCCACCCCAGGACAGACCTTTAGATTTGTCGGTGCGCAGTGGCGGTACCACACCCACGGGAGAGTTAGTTACGCAAATGGGTGGTGGGGCAGTAGCTGGTAATAACAAGAAGTATAAGTCTATTTCACCTTTGCCAGCCACCACCATGATGTTGCCGCCCAGCCAACAACCGATCTCAGCTTCTTTGTCGCCCAGTAGTTGTAACAATAGTTCCAGCACGGGCTCCTCCACTACCACCACCACCATATCATCAGCTCCTGTTTCTCCATATGGCGGCGGCATGTCTCATGCTGTGGCTGCGGCACATGCCCATGCTGCTGCAGCAGCAGCGGCTGCCATGATCAAAATGGAAATGCCAATGCATCCATTGCATCCTCATGCTCCCACCACTACAGTGGGAGTGCCTGTCATTAAGGGAGATGTAGCCTCACCCACCACTAAGGAATCAGTGGCCTGGCGTTACAATCTGGATGTTTCACCCGTGGTTGAGGAAATGCCTCCCGGCTCAGATGTAGCCTATGTGTGCCCTGTGTGCGGCCAAATGTTTTCACTGCACGATCGTTTGGCCAAACACATGGCCTCCCGCCACAAGTCTCGCAACCCCTCCAACGACATAGCCAAAGCCTATTCGTGTGAAGTGTGCAATCGTTCGTTTGCCCGATCCGATATGCTGACACGACACATGCGTCTGCACACTGGCGTCAAGCCATACACCTGCAAAGTATGCGGTCAAGTATTCTCGCGTTCTGACCATTTATCCACCCATCAACGTACTCATACCGGTGAGAAACCCTACAAATGTCCCCAGTGTCCCTATGCAGCCTGCAGGCGTGACATGATCACCAGACACATGCGCACCCACACACGCTACGAGTCCCAACAGCAAAGACAACAGCAAGGAGCCGGAGCCGCAGGACACCACGGTTCCGATAACAAACCCACGCTGCCAATATTGGCCGACATGAAAATGAACATACCCATGTTGCTAAAATCGGAGGATTACACCCGGAATTCACCTATGAATCATAACATGGCCGCTTCCATGCCGATTGTGGTGAAAACAGAGAGCGCCTAGTTAAGCGCTCACAGCTTATGGTATGTTAACTCTCACAGCTTTCCGTTTAAAGAAAGCTTTTACTCTTTGAAATGATATTAACAACTAGGTCTAGGTCACAAAAGAAATGAGATTAATATTTAAAGCTAACACAACATAATAAAATCCCTTAAATAAAAAAGCAGCCTAAAACTTGCCACTTTAGTTAAATTTTAATTTCAAACTTAAAAAAGAAATCTTTACAAACCAACAATTAAAAGACATTATTTTAAAAGGTGAAGAGTAGCTTTTCAAGATTTATATAGTTTATAAGTTTTTCTTATATAAATAATATATTATTAAACTAATTTAATTTAATTTAATTAAAAAAAAAAAACAAATTTAGCAAGACAAATTAATTGATAATCTCTCTGCCAAGACTGAGTCTAAGTTTAAAAATTACTAACCCTCTAAATGCAAACAAAACTAAACAATTTTTTAACACAAACTAAAACAAATGATAGATAATTGAACAGATAGCAGGTTTTTAATTAAAAGTTTTTAAGAAAATTTTTAAGTAAAAACATTTTGTTCAATAAACATGATTTTGCAAAATAAATAAATTATACACCAACAAAACCAACAACCAACAACAATTTACTTTTTGCATAGTATTAATATTTTTTCTTAAATAATAAATCGTAAAAACTACTAAAGCATTTGTTAGTTTCTAATTGTATTTTTTTAAGTTAATTTTAGTATTTTTTTATTATTACATTCAATTGTTAATTTTATTAAAACATAATTTTTTTAATTATTTAAAAAAAAAACAAAAACCTAAAGCAAAACAAACAAACCAACCAACAAATAATTTTTTAAAAAAATTTTATATTAATCATAATAATTTATTTATTTTCTTTAAAAAAAAAACATTATATTATTAAAACTTTTATAAAATACCAAGAATTCTCCCTAGGGCTCAAAATTGTTACAAAAAGAAAACTTTACTTTTTAAATTCCTTTTTTTTCCCAAAAATTTCTAAAATTTTTTGTTCTTTATTTTTTTTTTTATTTTAATTCTTCTAATAATTATTTTTAGTTGAATTTTTGATTTCATTAAATGAATTAAATTTTTTGTTTAGTTTTTTATTATTATTATTTCTTATGCTGTTAAACACTATTTTTTAAATTTTTTTAAAAAATTTTAAAACTTTGTTTTTTGCTTATTATTTATTCTTACAACCCATTCCAATGTTTATACAAAATAAAAATTTCTTAAAATTGTTATTAATATGTATTTTTGTAATTTTTTAGTTTTATTTAAATTTAAAACTTTTGACAATTGTTACTGTTTTTTTCTTATGTTCTCTTAAAAATTAAACCATAAACCTGTTATATTCCTATTATTAAATTTACTTAATTATTATTAATAATTAGTAATTAGCTTTTATTGTTCTTAATCTAAGCTGTTATTTATTCTCTTGTTTATTACTTACTCTTTCTCTCTTTTACACACACACACACACACTCTATCTCTCTCTCTCTCTCTCTCTGTGTCTACATATTTACCAAACCGAAGGACCATTTAGTTTCATTTATTTCCGTTTAAGTTATTCTTTTTGCGAAAATGAATTTTATTATTAAATATGTATTTAATTTTTAATTATTTATATTAATTGGTTATGATTAGTTTGTAATTTTTTTATTATAATTTTATTTTTATTAATTTTTGTCAAAGAAAATAAAACAATTAAGATGAATTGAAAAAATAAATAAAAGAATTTTAATTTGCATTTGAAAAGAAAAGTAAAAAAAAACTATTTTTTGTGTTTTTATTTCTAGATTGATTTGATTCATTATCAGTTACTTTTTTTAATTTGATTTTTTGAGTTTGTAACATCAACTGAATAATTTCAGTTGAGAGCATGGTGATATTCAACTGTCAAAATTGAAGGGGGAATTTATGCAGATTAAATCAGATTTTTGACGTAAAGATTTTAAAGCAAATTTAAAAGATTATTACTCTATTATGGTACATTTTGCAAAAATAAGTAAACTAGGTCCATAGTGCCACCTCCAAAATTTATGCTTCCTTCCTTTAACAGCTTTCATTAGAAGAGTTTAGTTTTTCGTTCAGCACAGTTTAGCTAACTGGGTGTATTTTACTATTACCAAACACTCCAACTCCCATGTATTCTGAAGAAAATAACAAACCAATCAGTAAATATGATATGTCTTCATTTGGAAATAGCAAACATCATTATGTGCCTTTTTTAATATTTGTTAATTATTATTCAGTTCAATTGAAATTTTTTTGCAATAACTTTAGGTTTTTTTTAAATAAGTATACTGAAAGAAATTAATTAATTTTTTAATAAACAAATGTAAAAACTACTTAAATTTTTATTTTTTTTTTGTACAAAACCCATAGGCATATTATCCCACTGTCCCATTTAAGGTGCGCTTCCAAAAACCACATAGGTATAAAAAAATTATTTTTTTTTACATTTTCTCCTGTTTTGATGTGACTTTTTTAAAACTTGCTAAAAAAAAAATAACAAAATTTCGTTATTTTAATGCCTTGGGATAATAACGTTAACGATCATAAATTTCTCATTTCTCAAAAATGTTGGTATTCAAATAAAATTTGACACAAATAAGTTTCTTATATACAGAAATAATGACACCTAATTTTATAATAGTCAGTTCATAAATAGTCAAAACTCCCATATAAGACCCTCTCCGTAATTCACTTTAAGCTCCATAAATCGTTTAAAAGTATTTATATCGAGATAAAGTTTAACACACATAATATTTATATTCACAGGCATCATGACACTACATTTTTGGATGATCGGTCCACAATAGGTTATATCTCCCATATAACGCCCATTTCTGAAAAACTGTTTAATTTATATACTGGGTGTAGGGTAATATATGGTCGGGCGTGACCGACTATACAATGCTTTACATTCCATATTTTACAAACTTTTTTTTACTTTAATATGAAATTGATTGCAATAGTTCGCTAGGTTAAAATAAATTATATCAAACAATACAAATTACTGTGATTTGCCCTAATAAGCTTGAAAATGATTTTTTTTAAACTGCATTAATCATACAACCCCTAATAATATGCAACACATTTATAATGTGTGGCATTTTCACAATGACTGCCAACCACTTGCACTTGGCAACTGAATTAAAATTCATTCAACATAAAATATTCAAATGCGCCTACTCCAAAAATATTTTATAACATTATAAAAACTCTCACAGACAAACGTACAATAATAGTAATAATAATAATAGATAATTTTGTAGTTTGACATTTTATGTTTTTGTTTATTTTGTTAATCTGATAAACAAGATTAAATGTTTAATCTGTTGTATTATTTGCCATAATAAATTTGAAATAAAATAAAGCAATTTGAAATACAATATTTAGGTACATACATACATCCATACATAAAATATTATTAATATTTTTTTAAGTTTCTAAAAGTTTTGTTGTTTGTTTGCATTATAATTATTTTAATTATTAATATTGAGACATGTGTGAATGTTAAATATAATTTTACAATACCACTTTATAACGTCAAACAACAACAACGCTCTACATAAATATTAAAACAGTTTGAAAAAGAAGAGAGTTTAACAAATCGAAAAATATTTGAATACAAAACGCGATTTTTTGTTTTAATAGAAAACACAATCGTATGTACATATGTATGTACATTAGGGTGGCCCCGTTTATATTTGATTCATTTTAAGACTACGTTTCTCTATTTTTTTTTTGTCCTGGGGTCAATATTTGGTGAGCTGGATCGAAGGATAAAAATGTCCTTTTCAGAGGTTTTTTGATTTTTTTCGCATTTCTTCCAACTATATGTAAATTTGGTATCATATGAAAGGTCTTTGAGAGGCGCATTCAGTAGGTTATCAAAAATTAAGAAAAAAAATTTAAATTCAAAAATTTTCAAAATTTTAGACAAAATTTTAGTGTTTTTTTATTTTTTGATAGAATTTACTTAAATAAATAGTTGAAATTTCTTGATTATAAACATCATGCAATTTAATCCAAATGGGTTTTCCCGTTTTTTAAAATTCTACCTACATATTTAAATTTTTATTAATTTTTTTTTAAACCTTAATTCTTTCCTATCTGACAATCTCTGTTAACTCAATTCGTTAATGCAATGGGTATTAAAATAACGTAAATTTTATAAGCTAAAAAACGGGCAAAACCATTTGGGTTAAATTGCATGATGTTTATAATGAAGAAATTTCAACTATTTATTTAAGTAAATTCTATGGAAAAATAAAAAAACACTAAAATTTTGTCTGAAATTTACAAAATTTTTGAATTAAAAAAAAAAAAACTGTTTTTTAGTGTTTGATAACCCATTGAATGCGCCTCTCAAAGACCTTTCATATGATAACAAATTTACATATACATAGTTCCCTTGGGGAAATTGTGAAAAAAAAAAATCAAAAAACCTCTAAAAAGGACCTTTTTATCCTTTGATCCAGCTCACCAAATATTGACCCCAGGGGCAAAACCATTTGGGTTAAATTGCATGATGTTTATAATGAAGAAATTTCAACTATTTATTTAAGTAAATTCTATGGAAAAATAAAAAAACACTAAAATTTTGTCTGAAATTTACAAAATTTTTGAATTAAAAAAAAAACGGTTTTTTAATTTTTCATAACCCATTGAATGCGCCTCTCAAAGACCTTTCATATGATAACAAATTTACATATACATAGTTCCCTTGGGGAAATTGTGAAAAAAAAAATCAAAAAACCTCTAAAAAGGACCTTTTTATCCTTTGATACAGCTCACCAAATATTGACCCCAGAACAAAAAAAATTGAGAAACGTAGTCTTAACATAATTAAAATGTTCATATTAGTCGGGAACATCCGCAACTTTATTTTGGGGCCATCCTAATGTACATATCTGACAAGATCACACATTTTTATGTATTGTTTTCGTATACAAAAGAAGATTTTGACAAATGCGATGAATATGCATAATTTGAAATAAATTGTAAACAAATGTAAATACATATCTTAATTAAAGATATTATTGTCCAAAAGAATAAATGATCTGTCAGAAAGTATTTTTTTTTTTTTTTTGGGTGGGGCTTTAATCCGAATTTAATTTACTTAATAGCATAATTTACGAGACAATTTAAAACAAAAATAATAATAAATAACTTATTTTATTTCCGCTTAACAATACAAGTACCTAATAGCTAATAGTCTTTAATACAGAGTGGTCATAAAGAAGAGTTTTTATTAAATAGCTGTTAAATATTTGAATAATAGATATTTTGCACAAACATATTTGCTTTATGTTGATAACCTCTGAGCAATCTTGAGAGCAAATATTCACATAAAATCCGGCCAAAATAAAGTAGCTCCTTTTTAAAAACTAATTAGCAACACTTTCGCTTTTTCAGTAATTTATTTTCTAGCTATGACTGCCCTTAATCTACATAAAAATGTTATCAGTTGGTATATGTATGTGATGTATGTATAGGGTGTTTGTTTTAGATGTATATATATTTAACTTGACAACACTTTTTAACTGGCGGCCAGTTAAAAGTGATTTATGTTTAGTTTGTTTTGGCATTTCAACATGATGAATAGGCCGACGTCTAAACAATGCTTCCAAATTGTTGAAAATCATGGTTCAGTGTTTTTTTTTTCAGATGTATAAAATTATGAAATGGAATAAAACAAAGATGATTTTTTTAAATTGACATTAAATTTACTTTATTTGAAAGACAATCTTCTGGCATATGACTGGTGCAATTTTCGATGAATTTTTCCAACATTTGTGACCGTATATCGGCACTAACGTGGCAAATGCTGTCCTCCAAGTGGTCAATTGTTTTGGACTTATTGGCGTTGACTAACAACTTCAAACATATATCATTTTACAGCTGACAAAATGGCAGCCAGTTAAAAAGATGTTGCCAAGTTAAATAGCTATACATTAAAAAAAAACACCCGATATATGGTAGAAAATATACTTCTCAATTAATTTTTTGTTAATATTTCAGTGATAAACTATTTTTCACTCTGGTAAAACAAAAAACATAATCAATAAGATTTCATTAGTAATTCTTAGTAAATAATAAGCCTTATTATGAGTGTCATTTTCTTTTTACGCCAACGACTCTTTCGTAATAGATTAAAGATAAAATTAAGTTTGTTTTTTTAATCTATTACAAAACAGTCGTTGTCGTAAAAAGAAAAAGGACACTCATAATAAGGCTGAATATTATTTTATCCATAAGACGATGGAAATAATTTTTTTGCATTTATGTTTAAACATTTGTACAAAATATTTGGCCATTGTTTTGCATCTTTCTGGCAACATATGGATTCCTCGAAAAGAAAACTGCTAATTGTGAAGCCAAGAACGAATCAGTACAATTTTGGAGAGCCAATTTCTGAAGTAAAACATATAACAGAGAGAGAGAGAGTGTTCTGCATCGAAATAAATAGTAGTCGAATGGAGCAAGACTGGTTAGGCAAAACTTCCCAATCACATCTTTCTTAGTAGTTTTTAACAGGTATTGTAATATGTGGCCGAATGTTGCCGTAATAAATTATAACGCTAGATGAATGAACTCATAATAGATAGGACCCATTTTGTACCATCAAATACAGAACATTACCTTATCGCCATGGATATTTGGCTTTGGTGTTGATTCGGCTGGTTCCGGCCAACCAGGGCTTTATATACAATATCTTACGCCATCACAAGTAATGATTGGGTGGAAAAATCATTTCCTTTCATATCGTTTGAGGGTCTTCAATACATAATATACCTAATTTATCCGTTTTTTCATTAATCCTGCTGCTCGCAAACGTGTGCAAAAGATCGTTTTGTTATGAATTCCACATTTTTAAGTTATACACCCAGTATTAATATTTATTTGAGCCTCCATCCATGTTAAACACTTCTTCGTAAGTACGATTCATTGATACCACACAGTTTTGAGTATATTTCGGGAGTTATGGAATTCAATTCGTTTTTGATTTGTTGCCACATATCGTTTTTGCTTTTAATTTTATATTTTGCTATTTAATGGTTTTGTGCTGGTCATAGCATAAACTTTGTTTTCATGACGGCCACTCCATACTATGGATTTTGTCTTGCTTAAAACAAGATTTAACTATATAGTTTGAATATGTGCTTAGTAACAGTGTCCTGCATAAATTCCAATATAAGCCAAATTTCTTATCTGACTTATGGAAGATTAGATTTTGAAATACGAAATCTACAGCTCACAGATTTTCATTTATACAATAAATTTAACGGACAGCAGATGGTTTTTTGGGTATGATTATGTATTTTGTGGCCTTCGAACAAAGGTTTTGCCATCACTCGCCAATTCTTAGAAAAACTCAACCAATTTTAAACCTTCTGTTTTCACAATTCATCGAGTTACGATCCTCGCACAATGGGCTTTTAAAACAGCTTTATGAAGTCTGTTTTTTTTTTATTGTGCGTCTAGTACAAGATGCATAAAAAGTAATTCTGAGCTCTTCAGAAAACCCTGTCGGGTTTTCCGCTTCCTGCCGCTTGTCAATGATTTTACTTTTCTGTGAAATTCTAGAATAACCTTTGCTTTGGAACAATCCATCAGTATTATAATTTCACTCATACTTTTTCCTTGTCTTCGAAGCATTTAAATATGCTTTCCAAGACCCATTATTTACACTTTTCTGAACTAAAGACAATTGAAAACATAGAACATTTGTTTTACTATCGATTCTATTAGATATGTAACGTTCTTATTATTTTTTCTGAGCCAAATTAACATTTTCCATAGAATTGAGGCAATTAATTGGTAACAATTAGCAGCAGTATGACAGTCAGAATTAACAAAGTTGTTCGTTTTTAATTGTTTCTTCTTGGCAATATTGAAAACAACCCGTTCTTATTATTTTTACCAGCACTGTGTATAATTTGCTAATTATGAGCGATATGTAGCACATGCAAGCATGTTTTTACTATATAGACATGAGCTTTGATTTTAAACGAACTACAAAACAGAGCAATCGTTTAAAAATGTTGCATGTCTAAGGCGCTCTAATTTGGCAGTTCTGGGTTCTGAGGATTTCGTTGTAAAAACCTTAACTCGCTTATTCAACCGTTTATCCAGTTAGATATGGCAAATTCGTTTCCAAAATATTATGATTCAATTATAAAACGTTGCAAATACTTTACAAAAATGGATCCTGGATCTTGGATATTTTAAGTAATTTCTTAAACTGTTATTCTAAAGGTACGGTCACACTTGGCAAATATTTACCGAAATAGACGTAATCACTAAATAAAATATATTTGAACTTGTTTATTTATTTAAAAAAAAACTTTGTTTATTTCGGACAACACACAACAAACATTTAGTTTTATCTTACTTGATGCTGTTTGATTTTGCAAAACTCTTGCAAGAGTAAACAACGTCAAACAAATTTGTGCTAAAACAAGTGGTTAAGCTTTTTTGAGTAAATATTTGCCCTGTGTAACCATATCTTAAAGAACCTATTTTTCTGTGTAAACTCCAAAGAACAAAATATTATAAAACAAGGAACATGAAGTCTATGCAAAAATTGATTCCCATCAACTTTAATCATCATTTCAGTTCATACAAAAACATCCATAAATTGACTTGATTAATTTTTGTTTTTCTTTAAATAAAAGTAAAAAAAAACTTTAATTAAACATTTAAATAAACATAAAATTTTACAATATAATAAATATTCAGTAACTTGCCGCAGGCCAAACCAGTAGATTGTTTTGCTGGTAGGCTAAAAACCTTGAAAATAATAATTTTGTTGCTTAACCAACCCAGCCACATCCTCATCATGTAGTAAAACAATTTAAAGGACATTATTAAATTAATGATGTGATTGTTATGACTTTTTCTTTTTTTTTAAACACAAGTCAATATTATTTAAACATGCACGACACAATCTCAGAGCTTTGCAGCAGGCGGTTTTAATTTTATTTTGAAATTTATTTTGTAACGTGAAAGCGAAATTCCCACGCTTGGTGTAAAAATTTAAATGTAAAGAGTGGTTTAGAGGAAAATTAAAAATCACCAAAAAAAATAATAAAACAAACCAATGTAGTCAAGTACATATGTATGCAAAAGTCGTCAGATTTCTTTTCTTTACTTTTTAATAATAATGGAAAAAAATTCAAGCTAAATAATTGAGGGTGTGATGTGTCGCATGGTGCAATGCAGCAAATTGTTGTTTTTTTTTTTATAAACTTTCTGCGGTTTTTTTAGTTTTTTCTTGTTTCAGTATTTTAATGTTTGACCCTGTTTTATGGTTGCTCTGTTTTGTTGTATATTGTGGTGTAGTTGTTGTTTTAACAGTTTTCTTAGTTTTACCTCCTTCTCACATGGTGCTCTTTAACTTAATTAATACAATTGTTGTTGTTGTTGCTTTAGTAGTTGTAGTTGCTGGTAGTTTTACAAGCTTGAAATGCAAAACTAAAAAAAAAAAAAAAAATCCTACAAATTTATGTCTGCAGTTAGTAAATGCTGCATTTTAACATACAAACCCCTTTAACTTTATTGCTGTAGTTGTAATTGTGTATATAGTATGTAAGAGCGAGTACATGTATCTGTGTTTTTGTAATACAAAATATATACATAAATATGTACAAGTATTTACCCGGTAGTACAAAAGCTTCGCTCAAAAACTTGTTCATATCTTGTCTTAATTCCTTCTTAAACCGATTCTGATCAAGTAACTCGTCTTTCCAATGAAGCAAGAAATAATTTGTAGTTAGTGAAGAATATTTTGCTGAGAAGAATATATTTTCGTTTCAGAAACAGTTTTGGTAGTGCCCGACATTCCGTAAATGCATCACTTAAAATCTGTATAAGTTACTTCAGTTCTTAATGCTCAGTAATGCAACGAATTTGAATATGCTCACGAATAATTATAATGAGCATTAGGAAAGAATCAATACCATTCCCTTTTATTTTAATCTTGTTTTAGTCTTATTGTTCTCATTTGTTACGAATTAACATTTTTTTGCAGGAGAAAATTTGTTTTACTGAGAGTTTTTTGCAGCACAATTCACCCATTACGAACAATTTTTCTGGAAAATCAAAGCTGCCATATGTAACCAAAATCTATTAGTTTCAACAGTGGTAATACTGCGGCCATAGATTTATTTTGCTTTGGTTTTTAACCCTTATGTGTGCGGCAAAAAACATCTTCTAATGTGCTGCAACGTACCTGGGTACCTATATGAGAGTTAAGTAGT
The DNA here is from genome assembly GCA_950370525.1 of Bellardia bayeri. Lineage (NCBI taxonomy): Eukaryota > Metazoa > Arthropoda > Insecta > Diptera > Calliphoridae > Bellardia > Bellardia bayeri. The sequence goes on from OX493267.1 coordinate 78,136,812, forward strand.
GAAAAAGCATTTTCGCACTCAGGGCTGCCAGAAATTTTCAGCAAAAAATCTTAATTTCGCCAAAAAAAAGTCTTATTTTTGAGGAAAACATCTTTTTTTTGGAAATAAGTAGTTTTTTTATTATAAATAATAAAAATAATTCATATTTTTTAACACTAATCAAAAAAAAAATAACAACAAAAATTCATTTTCTTATACTAAATTGTACATTTTTTGAGATCGATTAGTTTAAAATTTTTCAAATGGGAACAAAGAAGATTTTTTTAACCTTCGTCTAGACAAAACAAAAAATCTTTTTTTTTTTTTGGGAAAAAATCTTAAAATCTCTTTTCGGTTAAAAAATCTTAAAAAATATGGTAAAATCTGGCAGCGCTGTTCGCACGAAATACATTGTTGGAGCGTAGTTAAGAGATGTTTTATATAATTTTCTAAACGGCTTAAGGTTTGCAAGCTACCAACAACTTCAAATAATATGCTTGCAATGGCCGTTTTATCATATAAAACACGGAAAAGGTACCCGGAGTTAAAAGTAAATTGGTCTCTCAGGTAAATTACAAAAAAAAAAAATCAAGGCGTACGGCTGCAAAAAAACTAAATTATTTAAAAGTTAGTAGTTCTCAAAATGTTTCAGCTATAAAAGTTATCAAATTTAATGGAAAAACTCTGACTGAAAACGCCAAAGGTTGTTTACGTGGTAGTTCACTACGTGCGAACACTTAAGCAGAGTCGAAGGGACCCCGTTAAAAAAAAAAAAAAAAAACGCCAAAGGTACCCGCGTAGCTTGGTGCACACAGAAGGGTTAAGTGTCAAAATACGAATATTAAATTATTTTAAAATATTGTGGATTCAAAATGAATGAAAAAAGAAAGTTGGTTTTGTTGATGGCCATGGAAATATATAAAGCATTATTATTTGTATGAAAAAATTCAACCTATTGGCAACTCAATTTATTTTTGTCCAGACAAAATATAAAATTGAACCAATTCAAGCTGAGAGTTGTTCGTAAAAAATATTTTCTCGCTCTCAAAAAGAGAGACGTCAATTTTCATATGAAAAGAAACTTTGTCAGAATGAATATTTGTCAGCTCAATGTTAAAGAAACTCTTTTTGGTCATCTCAAGAACTCAAAATTGATTTATGTGCATATGCTACTTGTCGCATAGGCTTCAGGAAGCTGGATTAAAAGCCCATAATCCAAAGATTGTATATTTATTGAGCAAACATCTACCGCAGGATTTTTGGGGAAACATGCTTTGACTGGCAAAACCTGCTACGAAGGCCACAAAATAAAGAATTTGAAGGCAGATATACAAAAAAAAAAAGTAAAGCGTAGAAGAGGTTCGGTAATTGCTGTATTTCTTTATGAGGTGTTTTTGTAATTTATTGTAGAGATGCAAAAAGGTGAGCTGTGGGGAAAAAATGTCATTGCTATGGCAATTCATGCAGGACAATGATCCCAAACAAACATTCAAGCTAGTTAAGCTTTGGTTAATTAAAACAAAGTCTATATTATGTAGTGACGTTCACAATTCCCGGACATAAAACTTATTGAACACATTGGGGGAGTGTCCTAAGAAAGAAAATAGTGGGATATGAACCCAAAAAACAATAACGATATGTTATGGAATGGAATTACAATGGAAAATGTTGAAAACTTGTGGAATCTACGAATCGTTGAAGTGTTAAAATTTAATTAGAAATACTTTGATAGGAAGTTATAAATAATTCTGAAGAAAATAATATGTTTTTCCTATTTTGGATATTAATAGAATCAGTATATTGAAATAAAATATAATATACTCGTATGCAATAGAAAACAGAATAAATAATTAGAATGGATCATGGTTTTGGTTTCTGGCACTGGATCTTAATTGAACCAGAATACTGTTAAACATATCTGAAATGTTGTTGAATATATCCGTAATAAAATTCATGATTATTAAATAGAAATAGACAAAGAACAAAATCCTTGATTCTATATTAATCATGTGGACATGATATGACTTTATTTATAGGCCACTGCAATCCATAACTATAAATTTATAAAACTTTTCTCAATTTTGTAATTTAAAGAATAAGTAAAATAGTTTAATCTATAGGTATGTGAAACAAAAAGAAAAAAATTAATAAAATAAAAAATAATTAAATAAACCTCCTAAAAATGTATAAAGAAAATACTAAAATTGAATTTAGACTTTAATAATATGTTAGGCCTGTTTTTTTAGTCAATCAAAATCACCTAATACTATTCACAAAATTTATTTTTATATCTTCAGATATACTTCAAGATCTCCAAGCATCTATAACTGCTTCTTTTAGCTGAAATATGCTTTCATATTGTCAGTTGCAGCATAAATTCGTCATCTTAATATTCCCAAAATATTCTAAATTGGGTTCTGATCTGGAGAACATGTGGGCCATTCAAGTATATTTCACTGCCTCGAAATTTAGTTTTGAGAATTATCATTGTTCCTTCTGCAGGTCTTTCCAATAGCTGTTGAAACCATCTGACCAAAGATTATCGGCTTACCTATTTCCAGTTACAAACTTACAAACTAAGTTTCTAAAAATTAATATCTAATGATAAAAAACATCAAAGCTATTATTTAGAACGAGACCCCTGAAGAAGTTAGAATAAAACTAACGAAACGTTGGGTAAATAAAATAAAAAATAAAAATCGAACAAGTTTTTTATTTACGTTTGGAAACAAACATTTGACCAAATTAGCCTGAAGGAAACTCCTTAAAAATTATAAGTTTCTTTCAGTCTAGCAGTTTTGTGGCGGAGTAATAGCCTTGGTCTGTGCCAGTTTTTGTCGAGTAATAGTTTGGTATTTTTTTTTTTTTAGCAGTCTACTTATGGTTCATTTGGACACCTTTAACTCATATTCATTATTAATCCTACCAAGACTCTTCAGTGGCACAGTTTATAATTTTGCGATTGTCCCGTTTAGAAAGCTTTCTTTCGGACATCAACTTTTAATTTTACCATAATAATCTGGATTATTTTAAAATCTGTTACTACAATATGTGACTGGTTTATTTTCTGGTAATTGCTCGAAAACTTAAGCCATTTTTTATATAAACTGAAATTTCAAATTTTTCATAATAACTAAGGTCTGAACCAAGATGCATTTTATAGCAAATTGTTAAAAATAAATAGTTACACTCGCACATTTGTTTTTATAATATTCCTCTTTGTTTATTTAAAAATATATGTAACTATAGTTATGTAACACTAACAAAATATTAATGCATAATTTCTCTCTCTGAAATTAATAAAGTGGTCTCTCAAATGTTGCATAAAAAGTTGTCATTAAACATACTGTAAAAAATATCAAGTGTAATTATAGTAATGAAACTATATATGCAAATTAATAGATTAAATCTCTTATTCATATTATTCGTTGCATTCAAACAAAAGAAAAATCGAACAATTTATAAATATTTAGCAATGTTTTCGCTAAGCATTATTCACATCAAACCCAGTTATATTGCAAAAGCTTTCTTAAAAAATTTGGTGTAAAAATTTTTGTGTTTACAGTGCTTCTGCAATAGATTACAATAGGCAACTAACTCTTAAAAATAATCATTGCTGGCTTCACTTAAAGATCTGTCTAAGTAATGAAAAAAAACCTTTAAAACTGCAGGGTTCTTAAACCACCAGCAGAGAGGAAGTGCCAATGTACAAAAAACGTTACGATACACAATTATGAAAGTATATTATACTTATGAAGTTGACAGAAAAAATGGTATTTAGCACGCAAGCTTGATTTTAGAACAACTAAAATATATGAAAAAGGTAACTTTAATAATGTTTACAGCCATTAGCTGTAGCAGTTTCATTTCGTAGTCTAAAGAGTAGGAATATTTAAAATTTTAAGTGCTAAAGGCTCAGTTTAGTCACTAATTTTTGACTTGCCCAAGTCTTTGCTAATTCCAGCCTCAAGTTGCCAGCGTGAAAAATCCAGCATTTTTCATAATAATATATAAGTGAGATCAAGAAATGAAAAGGCTTTGCAATATAAGCTAAACAAATTTTTAGTTATTTAGCATTTAATACGACTAATAATACAATTTTTAATCTAAGTAAATTGTCTCAATTAACTACCTTAAATTTTTTACCAAAATAACCAATTTTCTTTAATTAATTACCCTCCTTTTCAATCTGATAACTGCTCATATTACATATAATGTTACAGTGTTTGTTAGTATTAATCATTTTTCAAATTATTACCTGCAACATGCAAACACAAAAACTAAAACAGCAACAACTAAATAGTGTCATCAACATGGAAAAAAGACTCCAAAAAAAAATATACATTCAATTTAGTAGTGTGACTTTCAACACAAGCCATCGTTTATCACTTATCCAACGACAATGATGATGAGGATGTATAAAAAGCCTCATTTATCACTTGACATAACAGGCAACATAAGCGCATGAAAATGAAAAACAAAACAACAGCAACCTAAAGTATGCCAATAAACTAACACTTGCCACACTATATACACAGACAGACAGACCGACAGACAGACAGAGATTTTTTGTGTGATTTTTTCTTATTTCTGATGCTTGTTATAAACCGCGAAATTAGTCAATTTCATATTGTTCCATGTACCCACAAAAATGACACCAGCAGCAGCAACAAATACCCAGAGATCAAAACTTATACTCTGCTACATGTGCATGCACATGATTGCAGCAAATACCATCATCATTGCCACTAACAGCAACAGCAACAACAACAACAGTGCAGTGTATGCAAAGTGTCACCATGAGTGTTAAACAATAAATGTCCCTTCATAATACTTACATGCAAAGCTTCAGTTGTTGTATTTATGTGTTTTAGTTGTTGTTATTGCTGCTTTTTTTTTTGGCAACTGCATTTTGTTGTAAATGCAATTTTATAATCCGAGATGCTTTATAATCCAACCTCAACGTTGCTTTTTTTTGCAAATAAATAGTGCCCAAAATGCACGATTATTAGAAAGCTGCAACTGCAATTTCGAGTTCTAGTGGTAGAAGATTTTTGAAATATTGCTCAAATGTCAGCAAAAATGCTCATAAAGCTTGATCTCTATTTGCCACTTAAAATCATCAATGATTAACAGTCAAACAATCTACTTTTTAATATTAACAAATGAGTATCAATTTGTGGTTTAAAAATAGTCAATCTCGTTTTTTGTCATATAAATATTAACACATTACTGCGACTGGATTTTATGTGAACTATGCTTTAAATATATTTATATATATCAAATACTTTATGGCGTTGTAAATCAATTAGTTTTGTTGCCACTTCCAATTTTGATAATATTTCGAACACATTGCGACAAGTAAAAGTTAGGAAAGGAAATTTTGTTATAAATTACGAGGGTGGTTCGGAGACTATATCTGATATAGTTATACCCTACACCACCAAAATGGAGAGGGTATATTGGATTTGTGCTGATATTTGTAATGCCCATAAATATTGGTCCAACACCCACTCTAAAGTATACCGATCGACTCAGGATCACTTTCTGAGTCGATTTAACGATGTCCGTCTGTCTGTCCGACTGGCTGGCTGTCCATGCAAAGTTTGTACGCAGAGTACAGGTCGCAATTTTGAAGATATTTCAATAAAATTTGTTATGTGATGTGATAAAGATCATAAATGTTTAAATTATGCAAGTATCCAAACAAATTTCACCACAAATGAGTAGTAACTGAAGCTAAATCTCATCTCAAAATTTTGTGAAGATCGGTCTTAATTAATCATAGCTCCCATATAAGCCCCACTTCCGAAAATCACTTCAAAAGGCATAACTCTTTTAAAAGTGTTGGTATTCAAATAATATTGAACACAAATATATTTCGTATATATAGTTACATAAAATATGGCAGAATTTTATGATGATCAGTCTATAACTAGTCGTAGCTCCCAGACCCACTTCCGAAAATCACTTTAACGAGCATAAATCTCGTAAAAATGTTGGTATCCAAATAAAATTCAATAAAAATAAGTTTCATATATCCAGAAATGATGACACCTAATTTTATGAATGGTCGGTCCATAATTAGTCAAAACTCCCATATAAGGCCCTCTTCGTAAATCACTTTAACCTCCATAAATCTTTTTAAAGTATGTATTTATGTCGAGATAAAGTATAACAGACTTTATATTAATAATATTTATGTTCACGTGGGTCATGGCACTAAACTTTTGGATGATCGTTCCATAATAGGTAATATCTCTCATAAAGCGACCATTTCTTAAAAACTGTTTTATACATATACTGGGTGTAGGGTGTTATATGGCCGGACTTGACCGAGTATACTTTCTTACTTGTTTTTAATTTATAATTATCCAAACGTACTCGTTTTAATACAGCAAAAATTTGAAAGATTTTCCTATCAATTCTTTGATTTATTTTGTTTGAAAAAAGTTTTCTTGCTTAAAAATGAATTGGCTCAAAAAGCCTTATTGCGAATACTTTTGCTCCTACCGAATAGTAGTACGATTACAGCAACACAACACGTTATACTATTTACTTCAATCTACAGTAGATTGGTGCATCATGCATCATTTTGTTTTTGTTGCACAAAATGCAATAATTTTTCGCACTTTATTTTCTTTCATTGTTGTTGCTGTTGTATTTCTATTTGCCTCCTGTTATTGTTGTTACGGCCGAAAAACATAAATCTCTAAACATTTTTGGGGAGTTTGTGTGGACAATAACAATACAAAGAAAAAACTTTATCACTTTTAAATTTTTATGGCTGCATGTAAGTCCATGCAATCACACAGCGTATACCTAAATGACCAAACTAGCAAAAGCTACAACAATAATATTCGTAAAATTCTGGAGAATTTTTAAATATCCTTAAAAATATTGGGAGGAAGAATTGTAGAGAGTTTTTCAAAAAAGGAATCTGTATAAGAAAAAACAAATTTTGATTGATATTACGAATGATTTTTTAAGATATCGTTCTAGAAATTGAAGAGAAATAACGAATCATTGTAATGGTAAAAAAATCTCGATTTATATGTCTAATGATTTGTAGTTATCGAACTTTCGAGCTCCTTAAAAACATTTTGCGAATAATTTACGATAGTCGTCCCCGAAGAGAAATGTTCGCTTAAAGTTTGTGATCAAATTTTTGTATGCTCTGGTCAGTTGGGATATTTTGGGCAATTTTACATATATGTACATATATATATTAGTGTTAGTATTAGTGCAGGCATGTATGTTGTGTATGTGTTTTTAAGAGTAAATTTTATTCATTCATCTAAATTTTTTTTTTGGACCTACATTGTAAAATTTATTGTTGTAATTTGTAATTGTTTGTAAGGGAAACGAATTACAAAAAAAAAAAAATAATAATAGAATGGAATAGAGTTTGTCATTGTAATAAACATTGCAGAGAACTAGAGATGATAAAATTGTCATGTCACTAAGGTATAGTTTATTGTTTTCAATTTTCCACACAAGAGGAGTTAAAGGGGAGAAGGTAATGAAAAGTAGCATTTTAACTGATGTCAAATGGGGTTTATTTTTGGGGTTACATATTTAAATTTCAAACATGTCGAATTAAGGATAATTACTATAATTTAGGCAATTAATATTAAATTTGTATGGAATGTCAGTTTGGTGATTGAGAAAAGAAATGAAACTGACTAAATTTAAGCAGTATTTGATAAAAGTTATTTGAAGTGTGGAAAATAAGTTTCAATTATGTCATTGTATGTATTTAACAGCTCAGTAAAAACTTGAGTTCAATTGAAAAATTCTTACTCTGTACAAGTTACACGATAGCATTTTAACACATTATTTTAACACGTACACTAAAGCTAGATTTACACGATTGAAATTTTCTTCAAAATGCGAGTTTGAAGAAAATTTCAATCGTGTAAATCTAGCTTAATACTAGTTACAAGTAATGACATAGATAGTAATGTGTCACAGTAACTGTTATAAATAAGATCCCGGGATTCGGGATTTTATAAATGTACATCTCGGGATTTCAGGACTAGCATCCTTAAAATGTACACTGGTATAAACAGACGGGGTTTTCAATAAGACTTTTGTTGTGCACAACAAAATACAACAATCATTCGAATTCTTATTGTATTGAAAAGAGTGTAATTTGTCAATTATAAATCAAAAAAAATTACACCCAAGACATGTCCACCACACTACAACGCGTACAGATGATAATTTTAGCAACATTTTCATTAAAATTTTGGCAAAATGTCAACTCTATTTCGTTTAACATGTTACGGATTTTTATTTTAACGGCAGTCATCGTTTCGATTGACTCTGTATAGACTCTATCTCTAACATACGCGTACATACTTATGTAGACTCACATGATTGTAGACTGTATGATTATGAAATTATGCGATCGGTAAAGATGGTTTGCAAAGAATTCATTGTTTCGGCGGCATCACACAGTGGGGGAATTTGGAAAAAAGGTAAATATATATTCGCATTTCTAAAGTAGGTATTGTCGAGTTTAAATTGTGAATTTGCCACACGTCTCCGAAGTAGAGTACATCTCCACTTCTTCATAATTATCCGATTTCAAAGATTATAACATAGGAAATCGTTTACACTTTTCCAAGTTGAAATTAAGAATACATACAATTTGTAATTCAAATCCAAATTGATATTAAGAAACAACAATTTGAAATTCAGAAATCCAATTTAATGTTGAGATATAAGAAATTGAAATTCTGAAATACAATTTGATATTGAGGGTATAAATTATAACTTCTTTTATAATTTAAATTAAATTTCCCAACCCTGTTTTTATTATTGTAATTAAATTTAACCTGTTCATATTATTGTGATTAAATTGAACGTTCAGTTCGTTAGTAACCAGCAAACCACCAGGCAGGAGCTCAACTGCTCACATCCTATCACATATACCTAAAGCTATGTGTCCACGATCATCAGATATTACAACGTTGTCCGAAAACTTTTCAGAAAATGTCTAACAACCATGTAAACTTAAATTTTTTGCCTTCCAACGTTGTAAGAAAAAGCATTTTCAGTACATTGAAAGACAAAAATATTTTGTCATTGTCATTGTTTTAAGACAATTGTCAAACACTTTTCATTGTCATATGTGCAAAGTTTATGCATCTGCCAATGGCAGCATTGTCATAGAAATTATTTCTAAATGCAACTGTGTATATACATACATAAACAAACAAGAATTGATCAAATATTTGAAAAAAGTAGAAGAAAATTAAAGAATTAAATTAAAGTGTGCATTAGGACATAAGCAGATAAAATTGTTCCAATTGTTTTTTTTTGTTCCATGACAATATTTAAAATTTTTAAACATGCATACAGAGCTGCAAAACGAATTTGACAATGCACACAACAATCTGACAACCGTGTGAACTGACAATTTTGGTTAACAGATAAATGCATTATGTGACAATTGTGTGCAAATGAAATTGTTAGTTTTCTTACAGTCGTCTAAACTGACAATTTACCTTTTGCTAAAAATTTTTCAATGTCAGTACATGCTAGATATGACAACGTTGTAATATCTGACAATCGTGGACACATAGCTTATGTACATTTCAAATAAATGTAAGTCACTCGATGATTTTACAAAAAGAAAACACTTTTCATTTTTATTAAAAGACTTCCTAACTACACAATCTTCCTCGCCTTCATTTATTATAAGACTCCCTTAGGAGTCTGAAAAGATCTTCCCATATAACCAACACCCAATTCTAAAATTCCCTTTAACCAAATATCCCTTTTGGTTTATTAATACCATTTTATTCATGGTTTATTCATTGAGAAAAGACAAATTTAAATTTTGTAAAGCAAATTCATATTGAGAAATGCCAAATTGAAAGTGAGAAATACAAATTGATAATGAGAAAAAACAAATTGAAATTAAGAATTATACATGGTGCAATTATACTAGGGGAGTGACAATCGGCAACTAATGCAACACATTTTGTTTGTGTAAAATAATGTACTACTGTCAAAAACACTTGAAAAAGTATTACTTTTGACATAAGTAAATCAGTCAGTCAGCTGTGCTACTGCACTCACTTCTGTTTTTTTTTTGCTTTCAGGGGACGACCTCTACTCAAGCAATGGATTGTGTTGGAACTACAAAAATAGTTTATGGGAGGGAGGATAGAGGGAGTAGTGTTTGTGAGCATTTGATTTGAATTTTCCTATATTGAAAGTTACACCATGGAATTGTAAATTAGTATTAAGAAAACACAAATTTAAATTGAGAAATAAATTTTTTTATTGGATTTGTAACTCAAAATCGTGTTATGCATTTTATAAGTACAAAACATTTAAAAAATTTGATACAAAATTTAATTTCTCTATTGCAATTTTTATTTTCTCAATATTAATTTCGATTTACATACATATTCTCAATATCAATTAGGATTTCTTATTTTCAATTTGTTAATTCTGAATATCAGTTTGGAATTTTTAAATTTTAACATGAAAAGGTGTAAAAAAAACTTTTTACTTTTTTACTTGTTTTAGTTGTCAATAATAATTTCATTAATTTTTTATCATTAAACTTTTTAAATAGAAACTCTTCTTTTAATTACACTTATATGAAAAATTTTTAAAAGAAAGGGATTTGTTCTTGAATGAATTTAACGAATCTACTGCAAAGTGACTGCATTGTAACAATTGTCAAGCTTCTGCTACTGATAAGTCAACAAGTCTAATACCAAAACATGTTATGCTTGTTGAAAACCCTGTTAAAGATGCCATTACAAGACTACTTCTAAGTAATTCATACGGTATGTCAAGTCATGGCATATTATAAATATGGGGCTATACTTTTTTCGGGAGTGACACATTTCTCAAGTAAATAATTTAAATTTTACACTAAAATATTGTTCAAATGCCCCAGACTAATTTGATCAAATGTTTGTTTCCAAACGCAAATAAAAAACTTGTTTGATTTTTATTTAATTCTGTAAAACTGTTTACCATCTAAAAAGGTCCAGTTTGTTTCTAAACTTGTATGATCTAAATTATTGTTTCTTTTGAAAAAATGTGTGTCTTAAAAGAGAACTTTGCAGTGATGACCATGAACAAGGACATAAAAATAGAATACAAGACAACAATAATACTCTAAAATGAACCCAGCAAAATATATGCATCATAAATATTCAGACTAATAACTGAGTTATAAAAAGAATTTAATAAGAAAGGCACGTTCAGGGAGTGTATTTGTGCATATGCTAATGTTATGGTCACACTTGGCAAATATTTACTCAAGAAAGCGTAAACACTCATTTTAATACAAATTTTTTTGACGTTGTTTACTCTTACAAGAGTTTTGCAAGATCAAACAGTATCAAATAAAATAATAAAACTAAATATTTGTTGTGTGTTGTTGTCCTAAATAAACAAAGTTTTTTTTTAAATAAATAAACGAGTTCAAATATATTTTATTTACTTGTTACGTCTTTTTCGGAAAATATTTGCCAAGTGTGACCGTACCTTTATTCAGATAAGCTTCTCCTATATAGACTGTCTGCAACTCTGATCAATTAGTAGGCATTTTAAGACTCAGTTGAAAATTTGTTTTACATTTAATTCAAGAATTGTGAAAATAGTTCCGGAATTGCTGCTACTTTATTTTCAACAATTTTCAAAACTAAAATCATATCACCCAACATCTAATAAAGTTTCTTAAAACCAATATCACTGGGTTATCTTAAGTTTTTGCCAATAGCGAAGCAACATGCGAATTTCCAAGGATTATTTATAGGAGTGTAGCCAGGAATATTCATGAGAAATAAACAAACACTAACAAACAAACAAAATACAAAACAAATACGGCAACTAACAAACAAGTTTACGGGATAATAAAATAAAGAAACAGAAACAGGATATGTTGCGACATTTCGATGCTTATCATCTGTGAATCGGTATAACGACCCTGAAAACTGTAGTTTAACAGCAAAAAAAAAAAAACATAAAAATAAATTAAGAGGTTGAAAGGTTGTCAGGATTAATGTTTATCATAGATGGCTCAGAATGTGTGAATTTATTGCTGGTTTGAATAAAGTGTTCAAATAAATAAAGAAATTTTTAACAGCAATATTAAAGGAATGAGTGAAGAGTGAATGAAGCGGGGGGGAAGACAACACTTCAAATTAACATATTTTTAACTATTGATTCAGTTTTATGCTTTACTTTATTATACTTTTAAACCGCAAAAATAAATAGTTCTTGATGTTATAGGCACGAGAATCCAATGTGATGGCCGCTGGATCAAACACATTTTTCAAGTATAAAAATAAGCGTTCAAGTGCCTTGGTTTTTTAAAACGGTGTAGGAAATACTTTACTACATCTGATCTCCTTACTATTTACACCAACTATATTCGACCGAAAATGGAATACAACTCTCATGTAATCGACCGCTTGCAAAGGTGCTTATCGGTGACAGTAGGGGATCCAATTCTATTGATTATTTGGAGCATCGCTGCAGTGTGGGTTGTATTTCACTGTTCTATCGATACTATAATGCAACTTGTTCTGCTGAAATTAGGGAACTAGTTCCCGAAACACGTAGTTTTTTGCCTAATACACGTTCTTCAGTCAGGGCTCATCCATTCATGATCGACTAGACAGTGGATGGTACAACACAATACAGAGAAAATTCGTTCGAATGTGGAATAAACTACCAGCAGAAATATTCCCTGTCACTTTTAATATAAGAAAATTCAAATCAAATGTTCACAAACACTACTCCCTCTATCCTCCCTCCCACAACCTATTTTCCTAGTTCCAACACAATGCATTGCATAAGTAGGTGTCGTCCCCTGAGTGCTGGTTCAAGCAAAAAAGAAATAAAAAATCGGTTGCAATCATACTGTAAAGAATTATAGACTACTTACCAAAATGTTGCAGAAAGTTAATTTTTTCTGAAATAAAAAAAAAAAAAACATTGTCATGAATATAAATGATACTTTGAAGTTTGCAAAAAACTATAATTTTACACTTAAAATTACTTTTTATCATATTTGTGTTTTTTTTTTAAAGCTACTCTTCTATACACTACAATTAAAGCAATATTTACAAAACAACACTTATTTTATTTAAATTAAATAGAAATAAATAATTAATTTAACTGAAATTAAACATAAATTTCCGTCACACGGAAGTGCCTTATTACAAATATAAAAAAAAATAAACACACTATTAATTAAACAACGAATATTATTATTATGGAATAAATTAGAAAACTGTAATATATTTAAATTTAGTATTAAGCAAAAATAAATTACAACATGACAACGAAAAATGTGCAGAGAAAACAAAATAATAATATATAAAAAGTAAAGAGAATTTTAAGATAAATATTTATGAAGAGAGTTAAAAGAGCAAATGACAATTCTCAGAGCTGAGACTTATTTATTAATTCAATTCAAAAAGGAAATTATTCGACTTATTCAAAGAAAAGATAATTTTCGAATGAATGATTCTGAGATCATTGTACATACAGTGTAGAGCACAAATGATTACATATTAGTCCGCTTTCGCACGTTTTAATTCTGACTCTTCAAGGCAAGTATTTTTGATTGCGAAGGGAAAATAGAATAAAAGGGCTACATACTTGATGGTACTAATCAATTTTCTTATTTCCTTTTATTTTCTCCATCTTATTCTATGCAAAATTATTTGCATGCAAAAGTAGAAACTTGATGGTAAATAGCACCAAAATTGAAAATACGCGTGTGAACGAAATATCAGGTTCAAAAAAAATAAAAAATTGAACAAAAACTGGTCAGCTAAAACTGAAACGTGTGAAACAGCACTTAGTCCCGGTTTACATTATGAAATTTTTGTCGCTGCGATTCTTGTCGTATCATCTTTAAAATTGTATTTGCGTCTACATTGTGAGATTTTTGTTGCAGAGATATTTTGTGGATGTCCTTTTCAAAATAAACAAAAAAATTTCAAATAAACACATGTATTTGATTGTAGCTAGCACATACATACATAAATGTATGAATATAAAAAACAACGAATGAGGGAACAAAGCGTGTCTCACGAGTACATGCATATGTGTACCCCTTTTAATACGACTCACCGCTCTCGCCTACGAAGCAAGAATCGCAGCGACAAAAATTTCATAATGTAAACCGGGACTTAGTAATTCCTGCACTTATTATTGCATAAAAATAAAACTAATAAAGAAAATTTAAATTTTGTTCTTATTTATTTATGTTTAATATCTAACAAAATAATTTATACATCAAAACCAAAAGTAACAAGTTCAAAGAAAAACGAACGAAATTAAAACAACACGCATGTACTCAATTTTTCACCATACAAAAACTTTGAATTACACAGCCCGTTGGACGTGTTGACTTACTTTCTACCAATTCTTCAATTAACTTATTTGGAGTACTCTTTGATTAGCATTGAATCGGCATCCAAAGCTTGTTCAAATGAGTTGGAGTTAATAGGTATTGTTGCAACTGTCTCTTAACGATTGACAACAAAATCTCAATCGGATTGAGGTCTGGACTTTTTCTTGGCCACTGCATCAAAAGTATAGATGTTCTTAGCTACAAAATGGGGAAAAAAATAACCAGATAGTCTTCTTTCCTCATTATTACAAAGCTCTGAGTTACGACTATGTAAACGAACTCCTTATCATAAAGTTCCTCCCACCGTGCTTTCCTGTACGAGGCGTTTTTGAATTTTCTGTACTGTTCGGCGCCAGCAATATTTTTTACAATAGTATTGAAAACGATTAAATTTAGATTCGTCTGACCAGATTACACGTTTCAGTCATCTAATGTCCCACTTATGTGCAAAGTTTAACAGTGCCTTAATCTTTTTTTATATTAACAATGTAGTTACTGCTAAAATGTAACTAATATAGTGATGGGTTTGTCTTACTGTCCATTGCCTAATGGGTTTGCCTATTGCTATTGAAGCCTATTTTGGTATAAACTGTTGTTTATTTTCATTTGAGTTATCATTGAACGTGCATTCGCATATGTTAATAGCTTTTAGCGATTTCTGATTTGTGGTTTGAGAATACTAGAACGCCCCTTTTTTGGGCTATTATGAACACTGATTGATTTATTTTAAGCGATTTAGCTATTACTTTTGTCATTGCTAGATTATTATCCTCCATGGCTCCTGATAATTGCTTCATTTTTTATTATAATATGATTTGAGTTGGATAATTTGCAAAAAGTGTTTACCACATGCAATTAGATTAATATCAAACAAATATTTTTTTTGTTTAAAGCAGAGGTGATCAAAATTCAAAAGCTTATGTATTGGTGAGAAAATGAGACAAATTTAAAGGTACAGTAAAACGAAAAAGTAAGCGAAAAATTTTTATAAAATAGTAAACGTAAAAAATTGTTTCTTTCGGTTTAAAAAATAATAAAAAATTATTTCGCTTCGCAAAATAATAAGTTCCGTTTGTGTTTTTAACTCATATTTTGTAACTTTAACTTTAAAGGGGGCTTTAAAAATATTAAGAAAGGGTTCAAGGGCATCAAAATCTTTTAATCTATCTTGAAAATCAAAATCTTTAAACCTATCTTGAAAATTAAAAAAAGGGTTTCCCAGTGACCCTTAAATGTTTTATAACACAAAAGGCATTGAGAATTACCAAATGCATTTATGATTACAAAAAATTTTCGTAATGGTACCATAATTTTTTTACGTACTGTATTAAAAAAACATTCAAAGCATCCGCTAAGCATATGTACCATTTGCCATGTGAAAGACAACTGAATTAAAAGAGCATAACAAAGTAGTGGGTTGGGCCAATAAGCAATTACACTATAAAATGATCATCTCTGTTTTAGACTTTTAAAATTTAAAGTCATAAACAAAGTAAACACATACAAATCTAACAGTCAACTTTGATATTTTTGTGCAAATATTTTAAAAGCCACACTTGTGCAAAATTGAGTACATGCAAGCTTTTTGTGGTCAATTGGATATTTGCGAAAATTATTATTTTCCATTTTGTACTATAAACAATTTTGTTTATCATTGAACTTAAAATATTGACAAAAAATAGTTTTCAGTTTTCTTTTTTTTTTTCTTCGATTTATTTTCAAGCAATAAAATGTGCATAAGACAAAAACATGTATTAATTTGTGCTCCCCATTATATTTTGAACATTCCCACGACAGCCGGGTTTACGCATCAGAATGGCTCAATGGCTGTTAACTCAGCAATCACTGCTGTTACGCTAATTTGTTAACTTAAATCTTAAAAACTTACTACAGAAATTTGAAATTTGAGAAAGATTTTCTTTAATTTTTATTAAACAAACCAATTACAATTACACTTTAAAATTCTCTAATCTAGTTCGTTAAGCCATTTAATTTTTAGTAAACTCTCACTTGTACATAGGACTATTAAAATATTTTGTATTAACATTTTATTCCTAAAATTTAAACCCATTTAGTCTCTTCCATTTATCAAATCAAACATGCTTCCAAGCTTTAACAAATAAGAAAAAAACACTTTAAATTAATAAGCCTATAATATTTTTTTCTTCCTCTAAAAATAAGTTTATTCTATTAAATAAACATTTAAATTTATTATTAATAACAAAAAAAAAAAAACCAAAAAAAAAACAATCAATGCTTCCTAAACATAAAATATTTTTATATAAAGCTTTTTTAAAAATAATACAATAATATAAACACAGAGAGAAAAGAGCAAAGCTTTGGCATTAAAAAATAAAAGACGCCAAAGCATAAAGAAAGTTTGAACTTGAACGATTATAAATAACTTTAGGGTTTTAAAAGAGCTGGACTATTTCATCAGCTATTAAGTTATTACCTATTTCTAGCTATTCTTTATCTTTATATGTAAATTATAAAGAAACTCTCTTTTTGTCAAAATTTATTTAATAGAACTAACAAAATTTTGCCTTTAAATATTATGAATAATAAATAAATAAATAAATAAATGACTTAAAATTAAAATCATTCAATGATTTACATTAAATGCCTTTTAAATATTGTAATAATTATAAAAAAAAAACACACCATAACACCATAAAAAAATTGTGATATCAAATGTCTCTCTACTGCATTAATACTTATGTATACGCTTTTTTATTTTATAAATTTAATTCAGAATTAATACAAGAAGTTTTAATTCGACACACTGTGTTCATATCATTGTTGTATTTATAAATTAATTTTATTTCTTGATTTCTTAATAATCATAATTTTATTAATATTGTTAATTATTTTTCATATAGAATTAATTTAATTTATAGATACTAGATTTGTAGTTAATGCACAGTGGTGATAAAAACTACATACGGTTGCGTCCTAAAGAATGGCAACAAGTCCAGCTGTCTATGCACATAATAAATCTATCTTTTTATTTAACGGCGGGTTTGATTCACATAACATTTTATATGGGCATAACCAATTGGTATTTGAGTATAAGTTTTGAAAATTAATGCCAGGGCGGGCTCAAAATAGGGCAACTTTGTATTTTTCATATCATTTCAAAGATATGGAATATTATTGATATAAAGATATTTTTTGTTTTTCATTTTATTTCTAAGATTTTTATATTTTCTGAAAGTTCTTGGCTAGATATTTAAAAAGCAGTTTAAATGTTCTGGTGATACTGGAATTTCAACTGACGTACAGTGGGTCGCATTCAAAATGTTTAGTTAATAAATCTGCTATTTCTAAACGACCAGTCTGATCAGAATAAAGTTGTACAACGACATAGACAAGTGCAATTCCAGTTCAAGATTTTAAAATTGATACCACAAATAAACCAGAGACGGCGATGAGGGGATCAAAGTAGGGTAGGTTTTAAATTTTGTTTTTTTGAAAGTCCTCATCTAGATCTTTAAAAAATCATGCATACGTTTTCTATATGTGTGTGTTATAGTTTCCGAATTATACGCATTTGAATATTCGAAATGTAAAATTTTGTCATACCCAGGTCCGTTTTTTTTAAACATTGGGCAAAATTTTCCAGCGATTTTGCTCAAGGTTGACCGGAAGTTAAACAACTAAATTTCAAATTATGTATATACAAAAATTTAAAAAGCAATAATTTTTCAAACACTAAAAGTTTTTCAATTTTAAAATTAAAAAAAAAAAAAAAAAATAACAATTATTGCTGGGCTTCACTGTCATTTTTGTTGTCAAATTGTCCAAATTGTTGGCAATTGTATGAAAACGGTTTGTCATATGGCATCATCTATATTTGCAATCATGATTGCAATATGACAATATGCCATATGACAACCCGTTTTCATACAATTGCCAACAATTTGGACAATTTGACCACAAAAATGACATAGTGAAAACCAAGCATAACCCGTTTCCAGTCATCTGCTGTCCAATTTTTGTACTTTTTATAGAAATGCAGGCGTTTTTGCACATTTCTGTAGGAAAGTGCTGGCTTTTTCTTTTTCACATTGGCTACTAAACAAATTCTATTTAATGCGCATCTAACCGTCCAAGAACTGACATTCTTACCACTACTTTTTGCAAAATTTTGCGGGGTCTTGATGTCCTTATTATGACCCAAACGTTTAATCTGCCGGGCATCCTTGGTTATTAATGCAAGTTACGTTACGCCGTTTTTTATATCGTTTACCGTGGATTTTCTAATATTTAATTTTTCAGCAATTTCACGGCATGAAAAATAATTTTGCAACAAATTTATCACATTATTTTCAAATTAATTCCACTTTCGAACAGAATTAAGTTCTGTGACATGGCTGATTATTTAAAACAATAATTTTAAACTACCTAGCAAAAACTTTAACATAGAAATGCAGTTAAAAAGTAAAAGGAAATTGTCGAGCAGACTACTAACAAATCTACTAAAAAAGTACTTAATTTTGTTCGAGATGTAATACGTTTTAATTGCGCCACTTTTAAGCAACAAATTAATGACTTATGTAGTTAAAGACTGATTACAACAAAATGTTATAGAATAAACAAACAAAGTCAAAAAAATCTTAAGGAAACTTATTGCAAAATTATACTAATAATGATTTATAATCGTATTATAACTTCTTTAAATCTATTTATTTGAAAAACATTTTTTGGATTTAATAATTATGAATTTTTTAAGACATATTTAAGGTAATTCTTTAATATGTAATTAGTAATACAGAAAGTATCGAATAAAGCTACAAAATAACGAATTCTGGAAGTCAAGAATGTGAAATTTTTACTGGGTATATTGAAAATTTCACAAAGTTATGTGAATAAAGAACGATTCTCTGACATATTATATATTTATGGAATCTCATAAAAACATAGTTTTCTTACATCGTGCAAAATTCTATACCGATAGATTAACTGCCCCACTGTGCTGCATACGAATTTGAGCTCTCCTAAGCAGCCATAATCTTTATGACATTTAACTGGTCAAAGTGAAGTTTTTATCAAAAAAAGAACCGAAAACCACTGTGCAATATCTCTTATCTAAAAATATTTCTTTAATTAGTTAAAATTTTTTTAAAACTAAATTTAATTTAAGTCACAGAAAACATTTCAACTATACAGAAAGAAATCTACAAATAAGACAATCTTTTTAGCAAATTTTATGTTAAAAAAATTAATTTTGAAAGCAAATCTAAAATAAATTAATTAAAACCTAAAAAAAATAATGTAAAAATCTTTAACAAAAAACATAAATTTTTACCATTTTGCATGCATACAAACAAAAAAAAAACAATTAATTTTATTCTTCCTTACAATAAATAAAAATAAAATGAAAGTAATGAAAAAACTTTATCATAAAATGTTCAATCTACTTTATTAATTAACAAACTAAAATAATAATTAAACAAGACACAGACATACTCTCATATACACTACAAAACGAAATTAATTCTTAAATTAATCTTATGAAACTTTCCAAAAATTATTACGAAAATCGAAAATAAACAACAACTTAAAAAATAAATACATAATGAACAAAAAAAAAAAAAAAAAACATTCTAAAGAAAATAAAAAATTTCGAATAAAAAATTAGTTTTCATTTTCCTACAGAAATATCGAACACACCTACAATTGATAAAAAAAAAAAAAACAAATAGCTACTAAAGAAAATGATGTGAGTATAACCAATAACAGCTAAAAATAAAAACAACATTTAGTTTTTTGTTTAATACAAAGGAAGTTTTAACCACGGTAATTACACTAGAAACTGCCAGCAGTCAATGTTGTTGTTTAAAATTGATGTGGCAAGTGCGGCCAGTAACTCAGATAAAAAGGCCAGAACAACAACAAAAACAAAAAAAAAAATGCAACAAAATTTAAAACAAAAAGCTCATCATTATCCGCATAAGGAGTTGTTGTGTGTGGATTGCACACAAACGCAACACTCTAGTAAATGAGTGCAACCTGGTGTTTTCACAAGAATCTGGAAGTGAGCTGTGCCAGCAGAGGAGTTGGTTGCAGTTCTTATTACCAGTAGCATGGTATCCATCTGTTTATGTAAAAAGAAATAATAAGAAAAAACCAACTACGGAATATGCTCCAATTGCAATTTGCGTTTCATTGGTGTTGTTATATTTTTTTTTTTTTAGTTTGTAGTGTGTGTAAGTAATAACAACAACATGAAGCACATCATCACTCCTAAGGTGGTTTGTCTTAAACTAAACAGAAGGAAAGTATTAATGTGCGGATGGACACTAAGATGCCCTACAGCAAATATTTCGAAAGAGAGCGAAGATTTGATTTAAGCTCTTTTCAAGTTTCTCCAAGTAGGTCTTCCGAACCAACTTGGCTATATTTTCAAGTATATTGGCATCTCCTCTAGACAATATAAGTTATGAAAATAAAAAAACGATATAGTGATATTGGCTTCTACAACAAGAAATTTGTTTTGCAACATATTTACTTGTTGATATATCACATATTGAGATTTGGAGGCCACTATTAAGGATGGGCTCCTGTTTGATTACTGTCAATCTTTAGAACACTAAACCACTTGAAAATGGCTATTCTAGTACGCTGTCACACGTTTCAAATTTGACTCTTCCTGGGTTCCTGTTTGATTACTGTCAATCTTTAGAACACTAAACCACTTGAAAATGGCTATTCTAGTACGCTGTCACACGTTTCAAATTTGACTCTTCCTGGGTTCCTGTTTGATTACTGTCAATCTTCAGAACACCAAACCACTTGCAAATGGCTATTCTAGTACGCTGTCACACGTTTCAAATTTGACTCTTCCTTGGTTCCTGTTTGATTATTGTCAATCTTTAGAACACTAAACCACTTGAAAATGGCTATTCTAGTCCGCTGTCACACGTTTCAAATTTGACTCTTCCTGGGTTCCTGTTTGATTACTGTCAATCTTTAGAACTCTAAACCACTTGCAAATGGCTATTTTAGTCCGCTGTCACACGTTTCAAATTTGACTCTTCTTGGGTTCCTGTTTGATTACTGTCAATCTTTTTCGTTCACAAATTGTTGGCAATTTTATGAAAACGGGTTGTCATATGGTGTCATCTATGTTGCAATCATGATTGCAAACACATGACAACCCGTTTTCATACAATTGCCAACAATTTGGACAATTTGACAACAAAAATGACATAGTGAAAACCAAGCAGTACGGTAATCAATTCTCTTATTGTTTTCGCTTTTTAGTTTCTTTGTCTTTTCTACGCGAAGTTGATTTGCATGATAAAGTAGAAACTTAAAGTTAAAGGGCACGAAAATTGACGAAACGCATGTGAACGAAAAAGAATTGAATAAACGTGTGAAACAGCACTTATTATATGATTATAAATCTTTATTAATATCATTTTGCAATAAGTTTCCTTAATATTCATTAAGTTTGTTGCAATCAGTCGATAACTATTATAAAGCTTTTAAGTATAAAAATAAGTTATTAACGTTTTAGTTAAAAGTGTCAAAATTATAACAAATTACTTTTAAGATCTTGCGAACAAAAATAAGTACTTTTTCTAGTAGATTTGTGAGTAGTCTATTCGAAAATTTCCTATTACTTTTTAACTTAATTTGTAAGTGAAGTTCTGTGCTGGTTAGTGAAGTATATAAAAATACTTTTGCTTTACATTGCATATCTGCAACTAACAATACCAACTAAAGCTAGCTTAAAATTGCTGCACAAAACAAATCCCTACCAAAGAGGGTGTATGAACTAAAGAAAACCAACAACAGGCTTCAATAAATTCCTTGTATGTATTTCAACTTTACATGGATGGTGTTTTTTCCTGCAAGATTCATACACAAAATCAGTAAATTAAAAAAAAAAAAAAACAACAAAATAATTGTTGCATGTAATAAAAAGAAGCAGCAACAACATCCTTTACTGAGATTTGTTTTGCCTCTTTTTTTTTTGTTTGTTATTATTATTTTTAGTTCATCAACTAAGACGCGGGTGTTTTTTCTGCAGATGCCTGTTACTAGCAAAAAAAAATAAAAGACAAATACCTTTGAATTATAGTTGCTATCATAAGATAAAATTGAGCTTATATTCCAAGTTGCAGGTTATGGTTGCAGTTACATGAAGCAGCAGCATCAGTCAATGTGGATGTGGTAGCAGTATTAACTGCCAGATTTGACTGACTGCAAAATGAATGTGTAAAGAATGACTGACGGACCAAACGGACTGTTTGGTTGGTTGGTTGACTGGCTGTTTGCTTGGCTTGTTGAATGGTTCTTTGACTGACTGGATGTGTTAGTGGCTGGTAAACTACTGACTTGTTGCAAATTCAAAGTCATTTACTGTACGTTAATGATGATTGCAGCTAAATTATGAGGCAGCATAAACTGCTACCAGTAATAGTAGTATGGACACACAGAGACGGACACACAAATAAAGAAACAGATTTAAATAAATACGAGTACACAAAGGAGAATAATTCTCATAGGGCAAGGTTTGAGAAATATGGAAAATCTAGAGCCGCAGTGATCGTTTTTTTTAAGCAAAATTTCAGAAAATCTTAAACTTCAGCAATAGATTTTGTTTGAGAAAAAATTTGATAGACTTTTGTTTTAATAAATCAATAGCTTAAGTAATAGATTACTGCCCTTATTCATAAAAAATTAAAGTAGACTTCAAATGTACTTTAAGAAAATTTTGTATGAAAATTTTGTGTAAAAGCTCACTTCAAACCTACTTTATTTTTTACGAATATGGCAGTACTTTTTTAAATTTGAACTCATAAGGTCTTTAACTTCAAACTCTTCCCTTTGGAGCCACTTCCCATACAAACCATTCCAACCTGTACAATCTGGTACACGAACAAAAAAAAAAAAAAAATAGAGAAAGTGTAGCAATCACCGACAAACTTTATAACAACAAACATTAAACTTTACAACAACAAAAAAGGGTTATTTTGCATTGAAGTGTACCTTAAGCAAAAAATAAAAAAAAGGACAAAAAATAAAAACGATTTTAAATAATTACCCCATCTACAGATGGTACTTGTACGCCTGCACACACTTGGCCAAAACCTCAGATGTTACAGAAATGACTCCACTCCACTCGCTAATTTCCCATTGCCAGCAAAACAAGTTAAGATTGCGTACTACATTTAAATAATCTCTGCTGCAATACAAACTGATTATAAAAAAAAATAAAAAAACTTTAGCTTAAAGCTATAAAAACGTAGACAGCAAAAACTACAGCAGCACCGTAAATGAACTTTAAAGGTAACTATGAAAGCAATACGTAGCAACTACTGCTACTGCCACACAGCTGTTATTATTATAACTGAAGTCGTCCAAGATGAGCATCTCATCACATCAACATCACACGTAGATGGCTATGACTGGGAGATGGTAGGCTTGAATGTTACATTTTCTGTTAAGAAAATCGAACGCAAAAAGTTGGGCAATTTTAGTGGAGCCCAGAAATTCGAAAATAAGTAATACATGCGAGTACATTCAGCAGACCATTACCACCGCCGCCTTGTTTGTAATGCATATTCCAATTCCAATGATGAACCACACACTCATTTACTACTTACTATCTGGCCTGTCATTAAACATTTTACTCCAGCAACTCAAATGCATACAGATAGTCAGACGACTGCCATTTGCTGCTGTTTTACTTTTTTTTTTGCATTTGCTGATGATTACACATGTTAGTTTCAGAGAGACAGAGAGAAAAAGCAAGTGAGTCCTACTTGCTGCTTGGAGTTTTCATTCGCTTTAGGATTCTGGTAATTTTATGAATGAATATCAAAATTATAGTCAATTGAAGTTGATAGTTTGTATATAAGCTTTTACCCAACGGAGAGGAACTCATAACCCAATAAGCAGAGATAACACATGTTTTTACGAAAAATAAAAACAAGATATTTTGTTATTAGAACGTCTGTATCTCCTTTTTAGAACGTCTGTATCTCCTCTATAAAATTTGTAAAAAAAAGTTACTTAGCACATTTGCACTCTAAGCAACTTACTGCTTACATAAAGATTTATATAAAATATTAATTGAAGATAATAGGTGAATATCTTAAGTTTTGAGATTTGTAAAATTCTGACACCAAAATTAAACCGAAACCAAACCAAACCGGACGTTCGTCCCCAAAAATCATTATTCGGCTTAATCTGAATTGTAGTACTATTAATTTTCAAAGGTTTAGCTCATTTTAAGTTACCCTCAAGCAACAACATCCAACATCTATCAAAACTTAAACAGTTTATAGCTTGATTAACTTAATATGTGATTACTTTTATTTTGGATCCAAAATCGATTTCAATTTTTTCTCATTTAAACTTATATTTACCAAGATATTAAGGATTTACAAGTTTTGAGTCTATAAACCGGGTGATTCAAGTAGAGGTACTTTTTCAATAGCCTATTTTTGACGTTCTGTGAGGAATGTGTTTCGTGCACTTCGCTCAACTTATGGTCAACATAATCGGCCTACTGAGCGTACTATTCGCAATACCATCACACATTTTGTGAGCCAGCATTCATTGGATAATATTCGACCGAATAGAACACGTCAACGTGGTTTGTGAGCCGGTGGAATCATCGGTCCATATTTCTTTAAAAATGATACCGGTGCAAACGTAACCGTTAATAGCGACCGTTATTGTGCCATGATAACCGACTATTTGATGCCTGAAATTAAAGCTCGTTATCTCGGCGACATTTGGTTTTAGCAAGACGGCGCCACTTGCCACATATCGTATCAATCAATTGATTTATTGAGAGAAGACTTCGGTGAGCACATAATTTCAAGTTTTAGGCCGGTCGATTGGCTACCAAGATCGTGTGATATCACACCGTTAGAATTTTTCCTCTGAGGATATGTAAAGTCTAAAGTTTATGCGGACACACTCGCTTCGATTCTGGCCTTGGAGGAAAACAGCACGCGTGTTATTTGCCAGTTACCAGTCGAAATGCTCGAACGAGTCACCGAAAATTGAACTCAACTGATAGACCATTTGCGACGTATTAACGACCAATATTTGATAGACATAATCATGGTGCAAATATACAAGGTGAGTGCAGTAGCCCAGCTGACTGACTTTGTTTACAATTTACTTATGTCAAAAGTAATACTTTTTCAAGTATTTTTGACAGTAGTACATTACTTTACACAAACAAAATGCCTATTGTTTCTGTTTTGTGTTGTATTTGTTGTCGATTTGCACTCACCTTGTATAGTTGCACCATGGACATAATCTTCAAATAATAAATGGCAAAAAATGTTCTTTCAATTAATAATAAACATTACAAATTAAATTTGAATTTTCTGTGTTTTTGTTTTCTTTAAATAAGTAGGGAACCTCGAAATGAATCACGCTTTACTATTAAAAAGCCAGAAATATGAGTGATCAAAGATTGAGGCGCTTTTCTGATTAAAACAAATATTTACAAATTTATTGAGGACTTAAACAATTGTTACTTTTTATATGAAAAAGTCAGAAATATGAGTGATCACAGATTGAGGCTCTTTCCCATTTAAGCGCATATTTACAAAGTTATTAAGGATTTAAGAAATTTAGTTTTTACTATGAAAAATCGATTTTCAATCAGAAGTAGGAGTGATCACAGATTGAGTACCTTTTCTTATATTCTTATATGAAACAAGAGTTTGTAGGCTTAAATATTTTACATTATTTTAGTGTTAGTAATGGTTTACAAAAGTTATGGTATTCATTGAAATTTCGAATAAATACAGATTACTGGTACTAGGCCGATTATTGGCTTTATCCGAAACCGAATATTCGGTTGCTGATCAATTATGGTCAGATTCTAACAACATTTGTGACGATACTGACATTTTTAGTATGTCAGGCTGGAATATTTGCAATCATGGTGTATTGCAGGTTACTATATGACAATATTTCTGGCTATATTAGTATTTTTTGATAGTCTGGCGGTGTTTTTATTATTGAACTCATATGCTACTACATCTTTATTGGTCAGACAGTATAAGAATGAGGTGCCAAGTCTGCGTTGTCTATATTACATTGCTTTAGTTTGGGTCCCTGCGCATAGACGCAACTACTATAATTAGCGACTAGTTGGACAAGTATGCTGGAATGGTATCAACTGTGAATATCTTCCACATGGTTTAAGCTGCAATTTTGCTAGGAACTACGAGTATTAAATAAAGTATCTTCGGAGACACTATTCAAGGCGCTGAAATATATATAGTTTATTTTAGATACATGTGGAGTGATCAAGTGAGCTTTTGATGAAAAACGCAAAATGCTACTTATAAACAATAACATTAGGGACATACTGTACCGGCAAAAAAAATAGCACTTTTGCACAAGAACTTTTAAACTGGCCCGCTAATAAATGGCGAAACGGACGAGAGTAAAATCCTTTTATTTGGTGAAAAAGGTTCTCGTCCCCCAAATGCAGAACACAATCCACAATTCACATCTAAGGCGGTAAAGCATGGTGGTTCTAGCATAATGGTGGGGGGTGGGGGAGTGGGGCCAATACGTTGCATAAAATTAACAATGGATCAACTAAATAATTTTATGATTCCCGATGCCATGGACGAAATGCCATTGACGAAATGACATTCCAACAACTTAAAACATACAAGCAGAAAAGCATGCCAGTGGTTCATTAACTACAATATTGAGGTCATTGAGTGGCCAGCGCAATCAGCTAACTTGAACCCAATAGAGAATCTTTGGGCTGACGTAAAGAAAAGTGTATCTCAAATACAACTTGGCTGTAGTAAAGGAGCCGTGGCCGAAAATACCTAAAGAAAGATGTTAAAACTTAATTAACTCCATGTCAAAGCGCTGGAAGTATCATGCAAGTCAATTCTGGCGTCCCTTCCACTACCATTTGCAATAGCTTACCACCTTCTCTGAAATTTGCCGTCCTTAACTGTGAAGAGGATAATATTCCGAGCCAACTACATACTAACTGGATAATTTCGTTAGGACCTACTAAGATATTTCACGGTTATGGGCTGGATTTGGTGCCTCCATTATAATGTGAAGATCATTACATTTAATGTGGTCTTTTAAAAACCGGGTCATTTCCAGTACATATCTACCACGATTTACTAATATCAATTTGAAAATATTTATAAATTTATTTCTTTTATATCATCTCATATAAAGCTCATACAGTGGACTTTCAAAAGTAAGTATTAAAAATTCAATTGATTGCGGAAAGTGTAAATTGAGAAATACCTACTGGGTTGCATGAGTTTGTGGTATGTATTGTATTCAGTTGGCTTAAGGTTATAATTAGGAATGTTAAATCAAAGGTTTATATTTCCTTGGGTTTTTGGACAACAAAAAAGTAGTTTTAAGTTTTTCAAAATGGGCAAGTTGATTTTAAATAATGTGGTATTATTTCAAATTTTTTATTGAATAAAATTTCCCCTAATTTAATGCTGTAAATATTACATTTTATGTACAAGACCTACAGAATTGCCAAAGCATAATATTTCATTTGCACAAAATTTACACGAAGAAATTTTTATTGAAATTATTATATGCGACTAGATTTTATGTGAACAATGCAAATTTTACTTACAGAATTGAAGACACATCTGGCTTGTTTTGTTCTATCCTACAAAATGGGGTGAAAGAAATGCTGGAACATTTAAATGAATTAGGGACAAAAACTTCATGTGGGCACTATGCCCAACGTGCAATATCCAAGGAATTCAGATGGGAGATTGCCAGGAGAAACTATTATGATAGTGGATAAAATCTGAGCTAATGACAAATTAGTGGTTCACCAATTTACACGAAGCAATTTTTTTATTGTATCACAAAAATAGCTATAATTTTTTCCTTGAAATTTCTTTGGTGTTCACACAGCACAATTATTATTGCTAAAATCGTTTGTATTTTTATTTGAGAATATACACACATTCGTATACACATATAGTGGCTCACGTTGAAAGTCGAGCAAACTGTTTGTAGATAATTAAACACTATTTGAAAAAAGAGAGATGGATTTTTTAAAATTTTTTTCGAAATTAAATATAATATTTATTATTAAACACAAAACCAAATAAATATATTATTCTATTATTAAGATAACAGAAAGAACAACAAAATAATTTAAAAACCTTAATAATATGATCACACTGAAAATCGGTCAGGTCAATAAATTCAATTATTTACAAGATATTTAGTATTTTGTTGCGTATCCTTGTTGATTCTCGACAGCTTGGAGTGTTTTTGGAATCGATTCAATCAGTTTTTTTCACACATCAGGACTTATTTGGTTGCATTCTTACAGTAACGCAGCTCTGAGCTGGTCTTCTATTTTGCATCCGACGTTTGAGCTCATCCCGTAAATGCTCTATTACGTTAAGGTCTAGACTTTGCGCTGGTGTTTTTAAGGACTTTAAGATAATTATACAACAACCAGTTCTTCGCTATCAGCGATGTGTCCTTCGGGTCATTTTGCTGATAAAATTTAAAACTATTTTCAATCACCAATTTATGAGCACTTTGTTTAACATTTGCCTTTAAAATATCAAGATACATGTTTTTATTCATCATGTTTTCTACAAAATGAAGACTTCCAACACCGGAAGCAGTCATGCAACTCCACACCATCATTGACAAGGCCCCGTGCTTTACAGTTTTCTTAGTATTTTTAGGGCAAGACTGCTCATTAGGTTTGCGCCGTCGGACCCAAATAAATTGAATTTGCTTTCGTCCTTGAAAAGAACCTGTTAATTTTTAAAGTGCTGATAGATATAGTCCACAAGTGTTCATTGACAGTAAATTTTTAAAATCATCTTGCCCGACTTTCAATGTGAGTCACTGTATGTAATAGGAGAGAGTAACACGAATTGCTTGTACAATCAAGTGTGTACTCGTCTTATCTTCCCCTCACCCCAATGTCTAAAAGATAATACGCTTAGGATTAAAGAATTGTTTCGTGTAACTTGCGACTTTATGAATAGTTCTATAAAATCAAATCTAACAGTTGTGCTAAAAATTCTGTTTAGAAAGAGAATAACTTTATTATAAACCAGTATTCTTTATTTACAAGCAATTAAATTTTAAAATTCAAATACACAATAATTGAATACTTTTGCCTAAAAAAAATTGTGGTGGCTTCTAAAGCATACAAATTACATTAAATTATTTGTGTAAACTCAATCAATCGCATACATTTAACAAAACAATTCCCTACATATAACCCAAATAACACAGCACTGGCTGCCAATGAGACCCACATAATGGATTTCGAATAATTTCCATATACAAACGTCAACAATTCAATTAAAACTTGTTTTCAAATTATCTAATAACTTCGGCAATGTGACAATTTTACCTTAAGAGAGGCACAAACACAATAAACAAACAACAAATCTAACATACGAGTACAACTTAACCTTATTGTAATCAGTATGAAAACTAACAGCCATCCCTAAATACTGACGGTAAGCGGAACGTTTTTTTACGCTGAGCATCAACCCATCCTTAAACAAAAGCGTCAATGTTATGTCAAAACGATAAAAACAGTGTTATCAAACAAATAAATAAAACGACCCTGTTTATTGTAACAGCTGGACATTGTTGATTTATTTCTCTTTTTTTTTTGTTTTGTTTTCTTTTGCAACTAACGTCACTTGAAACGCCTTGTCAAAATCGGATTTTCCAATAGCAAAGCGTTGCCGCCGCATTGTTTCGGTATGCTCCATACAAAATGTATGAGCATGAGAAATTTTGATATTTAAAAACGCTTACCGTCGATATTTAGGGATGGCTGTAAGCAATTGTTTTAGTTATTTTTTTCTTTGTTGCCTCTTTTTGCACTTTGTGTCTGTGTTATTTTTACAAAGTGCACTTGTTGATTTGTTACTTTTGGCATAAAAAACCATTGAAGTTTGAAAATCAAACGACTTGAAACAAAGAAACAAACAAACAATTTATTCATTTATTTATTGTTTGCAGCAGTTAAGCAGTCATACTCATACTGTCGACTGCAAAAGAGTGAACATAGAGTGAAGTAAAGATATGCTGAAAACAAACTGAAATCGTGATAAAGATTTGGCACTTATTAGCAGCCTTCAACAATGTGGTTGCAAGTTGGAAAATGTTTGGTTGTTTGTTTTTGTATAATTCTTTCCACAAAGTACCCTACAGCTAATGAGTGGGTGCGAATATAATACACAATAACTAACTATAAATAATGCAAATATAAGCGGAAAATAATAAGAAAAGTAATTTGATAACAAAGGATAAGTTTGTTTCTTAGCAAATAAATTAATAGCATCACAAAAAGGCTGAAGAAATCCAGCAATTCCTGGACTCTTTCGCTCGGAATCATTTGAATCTTTCTTTCTGAAAGAAAACTAGAGTGGAAAATCTAACTCAGATATCAGAAAGCCTAAATTTTTGGTGTAGAATGCATATACAGTGGCTCACAGTTTATTGTTGGCAGTGCAGGAACTTAAAAAAGAATGTTATAGTCTAACAAACAAAAAACATTTATTGCAAAGATGTACATTTTAGAATCCAAGTCGGAATTGTCATTTATCCGAATTGAAAATCGATCATGATTTGAATTGGCGTCATTAATCTGTCCTGGTTTTGTCTTATTTTGAGTCAAATCAGCTGATTTGAGTTGTTTACATTTTGTAGTCAATTTTTTTTTTTTTAGCAATTTGGTGATGTATAAATTTTTGTGGCAACAATTTTTAAACGAATTTGGAATGTTTGCGTCAATAGTAAAATTTTTATTGATGAAGGAAGAGTGTGGTGAAAAAGTCAAACGAAGAATATTGAGGATTGGAACTGTCAGAATCAGCGTAAGTAGATGTTATGATTTGGCGTAAAATTTTTTATTATTCTAATGTACATTAATGGTTTGCAGATTTATTGGACAGACTCGTTTAAATATAGAGTATTTTCAAATGTTGTTGGACATTATTTAAATGTTTTTAATACCTTTAAATATTCCCTTCATAATTCAGTTGGCTGTGGCATTAAGATTTTTGGCAGAAGGGTCTTATCAAAGGGCAGTTACAAATGATTTAATCGTAAGTTTGGGTAGAAGTACTGTGTCAATTGTTGTGTCAACTTGTCGTTACAAAATCGGACTCACAAATTAACAGAAAATTTTTTATAAAAGTAGAAAAAAAAGAAAAACCAAAAACGCTGCATTGGGCTATCGGTACAGTAGAAATTGACTGCATAAAATAAGCTGTGACGTGAAAAAACGAGTATTTTTTCTGTTGTTTTTGTTTGAAGATATTATAATGTATATTTTTTTGTTAAACATTTTTTCTTTTAAATGACAACAATTTCTTTGCGAAGTTTCTATTAGTTTTCTTTTTATGGAGCTTTGGAAACAAACAAAAAATGCACGGCATAAAATAAGCTGTGAGCCACTGTATGTAGTTGTGCGATCAAATGATCTGTCAAGCGTTATTTGAACATAAACACCGGGGATTTTGGTCTGGAATTTTTATGAAGTTTGTGTTGAAAATAAAAATGTACTTTGCAAAATAACACTTTTAACATCTAAATAGTTTTAAATCAAATATTCAATGTTTTAGGTTTTCAATATTTTGAAATATTGAAATAAAGTTTTCACTCTGATTTTTAATACAAACGAAACACAACGTGTTGCAGTTTAATTCCCAAGAGTTTGTTGTTGCATTTCTTGGTCAAATGGACGGACAAGCTTAGGAAGTTTGTGATAAAACAATTTTTAGGTTTATTAACTTTAAAAGTAGCGCATCTTTAAGATCTCTTTAAGTCTAACTTAAATTATGTTTCCATATTTCTTGCATTCTTCTTCGCATCAAACGACAGGGGAAAACCCGAAAAGAAAAACTAAGACAATCTATTGTTTCTATTGTTTTACCGCCAACCAACCACCGACGACAACTTTACGCTCAGCAACGGCACAAATGTCAAAGTGAAGTGAAGCCAAGAATCGTGATAGTGGTGGTATAGATTTCCATGGCACGATTCTCCACCACCAGAGACTGGAACAAAAATAAAAAGATGTTATAAAAGCCTTTGCATTTAGAGTGTATGTGTGTGGTGTGCGGCAATGAGGCAGTTGCGCGGCTGATGGTTTTTTGAAGATTCTCTTAAATACAACAAATCGTTGCTATTAAAACTTCACTTTATTTTATATAAAACTTTTTTGTTTTGTGGTTTTCTGTTAAACCATTTCAAGCTGAACCTTAAGGATACAAAAGTAATATTTTATATTTTACAACAAACATACTTATGCACATATATGCATATATATATGTACATATGTATGTATGTATGTATACAAATTTCATTGGTTTCTCTTTAACTATCACAGCTTCATATGGCTAATGTCGTGTAGTTGCAGTTTCTTTGATTTTTTTCTTAACTTTTTTTTTAATATTTTTACTTTGTTCTGGCCATAGTTTGTTCTGGTATGTGACTTTGCCAGCCAGCGCCTTTTCGCCTCCTTCCAGTAGTTTTTTATTTGTATAAACTTTGTTTCGTTTGTTTGGCTACTGTGTTTTTTTCAGCTTCTTGTTGTTTTTGGACCGCCAACACTTGAGGCAGTTGTAATAGTTTGTGATTTTGCAGTTTTGTTTTTTGTTTCATTTAAACTATGTCTAGATTTGTGATCATCTCTTTATCCCCTAAGTGAAGATGAAGCTATTTTCTTATTGCTGCTGCTGTTATTTTTTATTGTTTATAAGTTTTGTGCTGCAGTTGCAGCACGTTGTTTATACGTTGTTTTCAATAAATGAAAATATCACGCGAATTCTCCCCAAAAGCATTTATGTATCATTAGCCACTTGTTTGTTGTTTTTATTTCCTTCATCTTTTTGTTATTGCTATTAAGTGCGGCAAAAAAAAGCAATGAGGGCTACTGAAACTTGTATAAAAATACACTGAAAACAGTTGTGCTGTATTTTATTCAAACAAAAAATTTTATGATGCAAAGACTGCGTGGCCTACTCTCCGGTCAGGACTTGGTGTCGCCTTTAAATACGAATCAGACCCTGTGGTCGGTTTGGTTGCAACTATCAATACAATATAGAAGTATTGATATATAAGTGAATGCCAGCTAAAACATTAGATTCCGACTATTGGCCTAACAATTATTTGTCTTAAATGGAAATTGTTTACAGAGCTCGTATCAGGAGGAACATAATAATAAATCCTTATTTAACAACGAAAACTTTTGGATTATGGCCATAACATTTTACTGAACATTTTTCAAAGGAAGTGTTGTAATCAATCATTCGTTTTCAAATATAATTGCAACTGACATGAAAACAGGGGAATACTTGATTAAGGTTCACAATAAAGCTTATTTTTCAAAGAAAGTTTATTTTTAAATGCGCTATTAATATTGAATGCTCAAATTGGCACAATGGAAAAATATGGACTCAACAGATAATAGGACTTCACTATGGGAAAGACTGGGGCAAATTTATATAGCAAACACCCTGGCAATTAGAAATTATTCCCTACAGGTTATACAATGCATTCTAGGTAACTACATATGAGAATACTGAAAACCAGATGGGTCAAATCACAGTTAGCTGAAGTGGCAATGAATGCTTTTGGCCATTGCTCACTACTAATCAGATGCGTTGAAAATAGCAGTGCATGAGAATGTTAATAAAACAAGTTTTATTTGGGAAGACACGAAAAACATCGTTATTAAGATTGTGGAACGATATAGCAGTTCCAAGAATAGTGCATGCAATTGATGAATAAAATTTTGAAGCTTAAGACTGATACGAGGAGGGTAAAATATTACTAGTTTGGCCTAAACAATTATTTGTCTGAATATGAAATTACTGACCTCGAATCAAAAGGAATATAATAAATCCCTAAACTAAACCCTGAACTAGAAAACGTCGAAAGTACCAAACGATTTCGAATATAATATAGAAAACATGAATACGTTGTAATACTGGGAAGTATTCTCGACAAAACTGAAGGTTCTAAGATCTAAGGCCGCATAATTAAATCCCAGCAAATATACGGTTCATTCATCTCTTAAATAAAATCCAATTTGCTTAATGGATATGAGACATCGAATGTCAGTTAAGGTACCAAGTTGTTAAGATTCGAAAGCAAGAAATTGATATAAACATAAATTGAAGAAATTCCAAATTGAACTTTTTGCTAATAAATTAAATTTTAATTAAACCAAACTAATATCTTCGGATTTAAATATAATCACCTCTATCGCGAATAAAAATTCCACGTGAAATTTGTTCACTTTTCACATTTTTGCTATTTAAATTCAATGTTAAAAAAATAAAAGTGAACAAATTTCACGTGGAATTTTTATTCACGATAGGGGTGAATAAATTGCATGTCAAATGTTATGGTCGCTTCTTAAAGGGAATTCTATTTAATATACTGTGTATAAGAGCCCTTAGTTTCAGGAATATTTGATTGAAACATAAACCTTATTGTAAATTATTGCTACATGTACTCAGGGATAGGAAAATGATGAACTGAAATTGCTACTGGTACACTGTGGAATAATTCCCTAAGATGTAGCAGATAGCTACAGGTTCTCAGTTAAGGAATTAAAAAGATGAACTGAACTTGAAACTGTATGTCCAACACGACCATCTGTATGCGTTTCTTTTAACAATGTTCAAATGTTCAAGTTATGGATTTTGACTTTAATGGCTCAGTCATGCATCAGCATGCAATTTCTCTTGAATTTTTAGAAGTAAAAATGAGACAATTTAACTTGTTGGCGTGTCCAGATATCATTGCAGAAAAACCATTCTTAAATGAATGAATAATAGATTTTGAAGCATTTGTCAAAGCTACTACTAATGATATGTCACAATAGGGTGTGTCCAAATTATTGGAGTTTACCTTTGTGCGAGTAAAACGATTAATTTGATTAAGAGATTATAACTTGTTTGAATAATTCGATTATAGATTTAAAATTAATGCAACTATGCGATTTTAATGTTCTAAATAAAGTCAAAGTAAAAGTTTTTCCCTTAGTCAAGTGGGACGTAAGGTACTGTCGTTTAAATCTACTTATATCATTTTTAAGATAATTTTTTCGTCTATTTCAACGTAATCATCATCAATGTTCTTCATTCAACATTACTTTAGTTCAGTTTATAAGTATGGCTGGTTCATTTAAGAAAGTGATCCATTATGATTCCAATTCAATGCATTAATATATTTTTGTAATATTCATGTGTTTAAGCTTTTTCTGAAGTTAACATTTTGATAAGTATTATTTATTTTAACAAAAAGCGTATTAATAATAGCAAATTATAGCGATATTGAAATATAATTAAAATTTTGCTAATATATCTCCACCATATTTTCACATTATGGCCGCCAGTCATATGTGGACTTTGCAATTTCAATTTATATTCTAAAAACTTTTTTTTACTAAATAACTAAGATTTCTTTTTAGAGTAAAACGATAAATTAAAACAAATATTTTTATTCGTTTTATTCGATTATTCTTTACAAAATTATTCGAATAATTCGTTATTCGAAACTATTCATTTATAAATTCTTCGCATAATTATTCGTAAGAAATTGTTTAAATAATCGAACAATCATTATTCCAATATGGCCGTGTTTGATATTATTTTTGAAAGATTAACATCCCAATAAAAAATGCGCTCCAAAAGGAGCAGGTTTTATGTATGAATTCATACCTCAAATCGCTTCAAACTTACTGATGGGATGCATGATTTTTGTATGAGGTGTTCCCGCTGTGAAGGACTACTTTCTGCTGACAATAAGCGCTTCTTCTAACCTAATCAAACATGCAAATAAAGCACTTTCCTAAAGTGTTTTACGTCACTTCGCGCACACCAATCAAAGCACAAATTCTATCTGAATGTTTTTGCTTAGGAAAAATTAATAGTAACTGAGAAGCGCGATATTCG
Source organism: Bellardia bayeri (assembly GCA_950370525.1). NCBI lineage: Eukaryota > Metazoa > Arthropoda > Insecta > Diptera > Calliphoridae > Bellardia > Bellardia bayeri. The sequence goes on from OX493267.1 coordinate 78,173,166, forward strand.
TTTTGTAATTGACTTTCGTTGTCCTACGTAAATCTGTAGGCTATAATTTCATTTTTGTTTTTTCGCTTTAAAACCTTTTTCGTTGTCAGCACTTGTATATTTTATTCGTAAGCAATTACTGCTTCACAAGAGCGCTTTTATTGAAGCGCTCGATTATGCGCTTTTTCTCTTAAGTGCTTTAAAAAACACGAATTTTTTACTGTGATTAAGCAAGATTTCTATTAATTGGAAAAACTGTTTTTTTCTTGATTAAGAAAAAAAACGTCAATAAACATTATAACATTGGATATTCCCAGCAAGCCATATGAGTCCGGAAGGAGTCTTTTCTGACGCCTTCTCCGAAGCGTTCATGCTCTTTATGAGCCCAAAAAACAATTATTATTGCTCCGAAAACCTTCAGAAAAGAGGGTCATTACATTCGAAAATGGTTTGTCAGAAAGAGCTCTTAGACAATGTCAGAAAAGAGTCTTTTATGAGGGAGTTTTTGGGCTCAAAAAGAGCTCCTACATCATGTCAGAAAAGAGTCATTGCAATTTTAAATACAACAAATTTAAAGGTCACATTTATTATTTTTTTTAAATTGTTTTTACTTAAACAAAAAAGGAATTCATTTATAAAAAAATATAAAATGGAATTCATTTAAATAAAATATATAAAAATGGATAAAAAATTGGTTTTTTAAGCAAATTTTTGTTTCGCTCCGAAAATGCTTTTTAGTTGGACTCTTTTCTGACTCCTTTTTCGGAGCGCTCCTAGAATGGTATGAGGCTTGACCAGCCTCATATTCAAATAAGTATAATCCAATTGGTCGAACAATCCATACCAAAGTGTGGCATATTGTGAATTTACGAAACTTCTCTGATTTTAAATCTCAAAAATTTTAATGATTAACAAAACTATAATGTTCTTGATCGCTTCTGATGATTTAATAAGAAAAACTCATTGTTCTCTCCCAACCTTCAACTGCCAGCACAGTTGATGCTTCTCAGATGTCCAACAGAAGAAAACCTTTTAAATTAGATAAAAATTTTAAACACTTGGAAATGTAGAATTTGAAATTCTACCTTTATAGTTTTGAACAGTGTAATTACATTATGTTCATTATATATTTTCAACTACTACTGTTACGATGGATGCTTTAGGTTTTGTTTTTTTTTTTGTTTATTTATTTTGTCGATACCCCTGTTTTAAACAAAGGCAGCTAAAATAGCAGCTACATAACACAAAAACAACAACAAAACGCCAGTAAATAAAAAAAAACGTGCTTAACTATTCCAACAACAGCAACAACTAAAAATTCACCTGCAAAACAAACCAAAACTAAAACTCAATTCAATTGAAGTTAAGTAAAAACAAAACAACAAAATGTGCAAGGGGTGAACCTCAAGAAACTAAACGAAACTCTCTAGTACTAGAATTCGTCTCATAAGAAAATGTACAATCTAAAAAATTTAAGTTAAGGCCAGACACGTGTTAAGCATGCGCACTATGCGCAAACAGCATACAAGGCTGGATGGCTGGCTGACGGACTGAATGGCTGGTGTACCAAACAACAAGGCTGGGTAGTAAGTAGTAAATACACCAAGTGTTTGTTGCACTAGTACTTGGCGTTTTATCAACCACGAATAATAGTTACATACTTCTAAACATACATTAATACACTACGTATTACATATTGCAATTGCAGTTTATTGTTGCTTGGTTGTGCCGTGTAATTGTTCATAATGATTTGCTGAATTAAGTTTTGTTGTGTGTTTGAGGACGCAAGTGTTGCCTGTTTTTCTCTTTCTTTATCTGTGACCAATGTCATAAACTCCCCCGTTGCTTGATGTATGACCATTTAGATTTGTAGGCGTTATCTCACGTTTAAAGTTTTTTTTTTTTTTTTTTGCTGTGGTGTTGTTTTTTGTCATACATTCACATAAAAGTACAGAACATTATCATTTCATAATCATCTTTTTGGACACAATTGTCATGTAGAAACTGGCTAATAAATTGTACGTACTTGAAGTGCAAAAAAATATGTAAGACTTACTAGTGAAGTAAAACGTTGCAAAAAAAACCATATTGTAACATGTGTAATACAATTCACATAGTTGTAGTATTCGTTGTTAAAAAAATGTATATTTTTAAAATGCATGTACATACAGAAAACTATTGGTTTCCCACAGTTACGTCTCATTAAATTCCATTCGTAATAATTTATGAAAATGTCAATAGAAGTTGCATTTATAACCCTGTAATTGCAGCACTATTGGCTTGTGAAGTTGGAGTTGTAAGGCTTTCTTATTAAAAATAGTTATTGGACAATCAATCATATGAATTAAATTAAAAATGCCCACTATGGTGGTGTAGGGTATATGGATTTGTGCTGATGTTTATAACGCCCAGAAGTATTGGTCCAACACCCACCTTAAAGTATACCGATTGACTCAGAATCACTTTCTGAGTCAATTTAACGATGTCCGTCTGTCCGTCCGTCCGTCTGGCTGGCTGGCTGTCCGTGTAAAGCTTGTGCGCAGAGTACAGGTGGCAATTTTCAAGATATTTCGATAAACTTTGGTATATAACATTTTTTCGACTCAAGGATAGATGGGATTGAAACTGGTGGAAATCGATCCATTATTTCACCTGGTCCCCATACAAATGTTCTCCCGAAAATGGGGTTTGCCGATCATAAAAGTTTGAATTATGCAAGTATCCAAATAAATTTCATCAACAATGAGTGGTAAATGAAGCTAAATCACATCTACAAATTTTGTGCAGATCGGTCCATAATTAGTCGTAGTTCCCATATAAAATCACTTTAAAGAGCATATCTCTCTCAAAAATGTTGGTATCCAATTAATATTGAACGCAAATATATTTCATATGTATACAAATGATACGGTACAATTTTATTGTGATCGGTCCATAATTAGGCGAAACTCCCATATAAGACCCTCGCCGTAATTCACTTTAAGCTTCGTAAATCTTTTAAATGTATTTATATCGAGATAAAGTTTAACATATATAATATTTATATTCACAGACATCATGACACAAAATTGTTGGATGATCGGTCCACAATTGGTTATATATCCCATATAACGCCCATTTCTGAAAAACTGTTTTGTACATATACTGGGTGTAGGGTATTATATGGTCGGGCTTGACCGACTATACTTTCTTACTTGTTTTTGTTTTTAATATTTAGATATAATGAAATATTTTAATAATTTTTCCAATTTCTTATTATGTAAAGAAAATACAAACGAAGATTTCCTCCTCGCAATGTATATTGCTGAATAATCTATAGACACAATTCACTGTCTGAAATGCAGAAATTCTATTATCGTCGAAATAAGGGGACCAATTTCATATTTATGAAACATAATATCATGTTGGCATAACTACGGAAGTGTCATTCAAACTACAACATCATTCAGATGGAGTCTTTCCTGAATCATTTGATCGGATGCGGAAGCGTTAAATAAAGACACCATAAATTTTGTGGTCTAGCTTGCAGAATACCCACACATAGAAGAACCTGTCGCAAACAAAGATATCAGATCTGGCACAACTCAGGTAGGGATTAAACAAAAATCTTAAGGCTTTTTTTTCTCGCAAAATCCTGTCGTCTCTAATTTATGCCCATATTGCGGTTGGGTTGGGACAGCAATAGTCAACTGTGCCGCTAATTCTGCTTCATTTCGATCAGTGTATTACAGAAATACCCCATGATACCATCACCTTGATTAAGATTGTACATAAACATGTACATGTACATGTACATAAACATGTACATAAACGAAACTAAAGTCTCTGTATGGAATCCAACCAGCAACTCCCATTTCATTTTCATTAATAAACTTCTGATTTTATTATGCTGGACAAGCCATGAACGGTCCTAAACATGTATAATAAACAGTTTAGAGTGCTGTATTCGGCTGTGCCGAATCTTTAAACGTAATAAGATATACAGCAACTACACTGGTTATAGGACTAGCGTATCCTAATTCTGTGTTTTCTATTCAGTCTTAGGGCACTGCTACACGTTCAATAAATATCGTGATATTTCGATCGCGATCCATTTTAAAATATCGATGGATCACGAGCGTAGCATGTAGCATGTTCAATATTTATTGCGTCAGTATTTATGTTATAATTGTGCTGTGCGGGTCGTTTATCAATGTCGCGAGAAAACCTATTTTGCTTGCTTTTCCATGGAAGAAAAAAGTGGAAAGAAAAATTTGGAGCAAAAAGTGGTTGCTGGATTGGAAAAATATATACACACTTAAGTTTAATGGACATAATTATTATTATTTGTCAGTTTTTACTGGCTGAAAATGCTACACGTTCAATATTTATCACGAGATCCACGATCCGCGATCTGGATTTAATATTTTAGGCCATTCTGCGATATGGATCGCGATCCATCAATATTGCATGCTACACGTTCAATAAATATCGTGATACTTGAACGTGTAGCAGTGACCTTAGTCCAAATTTTATTAGTATTTTATATAATTTATGTTAAATATTTTGAAATTTTATTTCGACCATTTATAATTGATGTAATTACCGACTCTTACTGTAATTTACAGAGTTTGTCTGACTTTCATAATAATTTTGAGTGTAATTTAACAATTTATAAAATTAAAAGAAAACTTTTCTATATTCACAACAAGTTAAGAAACAGAGTATAAAAAGGGTAAGATTATAAGATGAGGCTTCTTTTGGTTGAATTTGATTTCAATAACATTATTTACAAGAGATTTATGGGTGGCATAGTAGAATTGGACCAATTATGGGCTGACAGCTTCCAAATCCAGTATCCACTAATGTGATTTCTATGTATTTTAGGCTTATTTCGGTTGCATTTCATCTCAATAACGTTATTTACAAGAGTTGTATGGTTGGTCGTTATGCTCGGAAGTGGACTTACTTCGGGAGCTATTGCCAGCTACAAAATCCAGTAGCATAATTTCTACCCATGATTTCTGGATTAAAATTCCTGATCTATATAAAAGTTGCTTCCATATCGATATTTATTAGACATTTTTGTGTGTTTATTGGTTTTTCGGAAATGGTTCTTATATGGCAGCTATGGCAAATTATGGGCCGATATTCTTAAATTTTGGAACAGTGATTTTTATGCATATGAGGAAATCTCATGCTGAATTTTAACGTAATAACGGTATAATTAAGATATATATGTATTAGTATTAACGTGGATTTCGGAAGTGACCCTAATGTGGTATATTGTCAAATATGGATCGATATTCTCAAAGTCCAGCACTTTCATTTGGGCATGTATGTAAATGATCCGTGTAAAATTTTGGATCGGTACCCTTATTTATAAGAGATTAATGAGTATTAAAGTGATTTTCTTATTACTTATTTTCATTAATTATATAATTAATAGTACTTCACAAATGTTGTTTAATTGTAAATTTCTGGAAAGCATTTTAATTTTTGAAAAAAAAGCTATTCAATTTAATATTTTAAAACAATTAATAAAAAAAATTCAAAGATTTTGTTTCAATTATAATTTAATATTTATTTTACTGTAATACATATTTACATCTTTGTTGTGTTCCATGGATTTTTCGACTTGTAACACTTTAAGAAATAATAAGTAACAATAAATCTTAAAAACTAAATAAAAATGTTTAGATAGAATTAAATTGATTCAACTAATTAACGACTCCTGGATGGTTAAAGCAATATGATGGATGATGAATGATCAAAAAATTTGATATTTTTGGTATGATCATGAGAGTTCGTTCGTTTAATAAATTATAGCTATGAAAAGCGTTAATTTTGGTTTAATTTTTTTTTATGTATGATTAAATGTGATGTAAATAGAAAAGATTTATATTTAGAATCCTTTTGCCAAGGAGTAGAAGAGGGGTTTTGTTTCAATTGTGGGAATGAAATCGTTTAGTAATGTTTTTCGGTAATTTTCACCTTGCCAAATTTGCCATGCAAATGATGTTTAGCAAAGGCTAAGATATCAGCATGAGTGGTGTGATGGGCTGGATAGACTTTGTGGACAATGGCGGCATTGTGGTGATGGTGAACGGCAGGAACGGTGTGGTGGACCAAAGCGGCATGATGGTGGACATCGCCATGATGCACCAATCCAGAATGATGGTGGACATCAGAGTGATGAACCAAACCGGAGTGATGGATATCAGCGTGGTGAACCAAACCAGCATGATGATGGACATCATCAGCATGGTGAACCAAACCGGCATGATGATGGACATCACCGTGATGTACTAAACCGACAGCATCGTGATGAACATCGGCATGCAAATCGCCATGATGATGGGCATCACCATGATGCAATTCGGTGTGGTGTAAATCGTCAGCGTGGTGGTGTTCATCAACATGACGGTTTTGATGGACAACATGATGGTCTACAACGGGGTTGGTGTAATGCAAAAAGTGATGGGGTTCATGGTGCACAACTTTGGTAACATGGTGGACGGGTTCAACCTTGTGGATGGGTTCATGATGGATAACCTGGGCGGCAGCAGCAGCATGATGAACATGATGATCATCGTGATGTACCTCTACGGCAGCATGATGGTCAGCATGATGATAGACGGGATGGTGTTCAATGCCGTGATGATGATCAGCACCATCGATTACAATTTGCGAAGAGTGTCCAAAGTGAATGCCATTGCCGTGATGAACATCAGCATGATGATGGATGTTATCATGATGGATGGCGTGTTCAATATGGTGAGGTTCGATTACCACTTCATTGCCATGATGGGGCAAAAGACCAGCTTGGACGGAAGCCAAGGCGAGAGCCAAAATGCAAACGAAGACCTATGAGTAAAATGTGTTGAAAGGAGATGTTGGGAGAAGTGTTAATATATTTGATATATTAAGAAATTGTTGCTTTGTCAAGTAAAACTGAAGTTTTGTTATAAATATTCTGCAGGATATCAAAATATGGCTTTGGTAATAAAGAGGTAGTTGCCTCGAATGCTGTAATATTGGGTATTAATTTGTTATGCTTTGCAATATTGTGGCTGATAGTGGAACTATTTAGCAACACGTTGAAATACTTTATATTTTTAAAAATGCTGAAAGGTGTTCAGCTATGTTTCAAAAAGGAAATGTATTTATTAAAACAGTTTGTTTCAGAAGTATATTATTGATGTTGTCAATGCAGTAGTTAAATGTTCGCTTCTATAAAAAAAAATGAGCAACATTATTGATGATAGTTGAAATGTTTGGGAACATGTTTCAATACTTTATATTTTAAAAATGCTGCAAGCTGTTCAGCAATGTTTTAAAAAGGAAATGTATTTATTAAAACAGTTTGTTTCAGAAGTATATTATTGATGTTGTCAATGCTGTAGTTAAATGTTTGCTTCTATAAAAAACAATCAACATTGTTGCTGATAGTTGAAATGTTTGGCAACAAGTTTATATACTTTATATTTATAAAAATGTTCAGGTCTGGTTAAGAATGTTTCTAGTGCATTCAGGAAAGACTTGGAAAAGGCTGTTTAAGAAGTACATTCAGTGCATTGATATTGTCAATGTTGCAGTTAAATGTATTTTTCTATAAAAGAGTTTTTTTTTTTTAAATAAACTTATTCATTTTAGTCGTAGTCCATGTATATATAATTAACCAACACAAACTGCGAATCTGTTTGGCTTGTCTGCAGAAAATACCCAGAGTCTTTGGCGGGAATCGAACCCGCAACCCTCTGACAGATAGTCCGGCACACTATCGCCTAGTTTATCGGGTCACCCAAGCAGCATGTTGCTAAGAAAGTTTTTATCATGTTGTTGTATAAGTTGCTAAGATTTGTGTGGTGCTATTATAAGCAATCAAAAATATGCAATATTTCCTTTGTGATGATGTTAGTGCAACATTATTGCTAAACATGTTGCTAAACAGTTTAATATTGTTATAGTTGTAAGCAATCATAGCTTGTGGCTATGTTTATAGCAAGTTATGTTGGTGTGTAATTTGTCAACATTGTTGATAAACATGTAACTTTCTTTTATTTGTAATATTTAACATAAGTTTGAGCAATTTTTAAAACAACTCTTCTATATTTCATATTGCAGGAAATGTTATTTTAAGTATTAGGGAATACTTTTAATTGCACTTAATTTTAATTAATATACGATTTAAATTTATTACTTGAACCACTTGATTTCTTTTGTTCAAACACTTGATTTCAAAGGATTTTTATGTTTTAAATTATTTTTATATCGTACCTTCATTTCTACGATTTCACACTTAGATTTATAATCCCAATTTATAAAGTTAAAAATAAACTTTGAACGAACTCTTTGTTGTTTGACGCTGAGTACTGAACTGATGTCTAACCAGAAGCACCTTCAGTAATTTATACTAAAATATTTTCGATTTTCATACACTACAACCTGCTCTCCACCCCTCACAAGTAACATTAACATAAAACGGTAAAAGAAAACAGCTGATTTTGTTACTCCATATAACGAAAATACCAAATTTAAAATCTACCCACAAACAAAAATTAATAAAAAATTCATTGCAATGAAATTGAAACTGAAATTACAATGAAAGTGATATAAACTACGTTTCAATTATGCGTCCAGCATAATTAATTAGAAGACTTAAAAAAAAAACGTGCAAAAATCAAACCAAACACAAAAAATACTACTACTAACATTTAATATGTGTGTTCATTATTTTTTTGGACATTGACAGCCAAATTTAACGCAACGTCACCAAAGAAAGCCAATATTAATTTAAATGTTTGGTATTTTTTTTTTTTACTAAAATTGTACAAAAAATTCGTGTCAATAAACCTAAATTACAAGTAACAATAAATAAGTAAACGATTATCTAAGCAACAATTTCATAATTGTTTTCACAAGAAATCTAAATACGTCGGCATTTCAAATGTTTAAGGTCAAATTGGTTCCCTTTATGAGGTAACTAGTGATTTCCTGCATATACAACAATTGGTTGAGTTATTTGTTAATTTAACTGCCGCCTATTGATTTATTTATAATTAAAATTTGCAATTAATAATACTGAAACCAATATAATAAAATAAACAATATTTATAATAATGTTGCAATTGCTTATTATTGGACATCTGAGTTCACAATTTTTTGACATACTTTCAATATAATTTTTTGCATTTGTATTAATTTGTATACTTTTTGTGTATTTGTAACCATAAACTATATAACTATATTAAGTTTTTGCTTTGTAAATAATTAAAGTAGTCAACAACTGATAATCAATTATGTAGTTTATATTCACACATCATATAAATCATGATTTTTATGCTTTAAATATTTAAACATACTCGTATTGTTTGCAAACTATTCAAACGTATTGAAAGCAAATGTTTTAAATAGTTTGCCATAAATTGCCAGCATGTTCAGTTGAAGAAGTTAACTGTATTAGAAAACATCGTCTTATATATTTAACTGTAAAATGTACACATACATACAAAATACAGGATATAAAATTAAGTAGCGAATGTCATTTTCATTTCCATATTTGGTACCCTGCAACCAGTTTATGTGCAAAAATAGTTTCTTAAAAATGATCGCTCTGTGGAAAATATGACCTATTATGAACCGTTCATCTAAAAATTAAGTCTCAACACTTTTGTGCATACACTGCCTGCCACTTGAATAAGGAATCACATTCGAAATTTTTTTTATAAATAAAAGAGCTCAAAAATATTTTATTTAGTAGTTACGTCTTTTTCGGCAAATATTTGCCAAGTGTGACCGTACCTTAAGCATTTCAAATATTATCTACCACTTCATAGAAAAATTTACCAAAAGTGTAATGTGTTGATCTATTAAACCTTAAAGATTTATGCATTTTTATATTTTTTAACTCATTTATTTATTAAACAAAACTTGGTTTATTTAGGACAGCACACAACAAATATTAAGTCTTATTTTATTTGATGCTGTTTGATCTTGCAAAACTTTTGTATGCGTAAACAACGTAAAATAAATTTTTGGTAAAGCAATAAATATTTTCCAAGTTTCTCTCGAAGTAAATTTGTGTAGTTTTATTATCAGAGCAGGAATAATTGTAGTTTTTTCCCTAAAATATCATGATTACTTTCCCAAATCATAGCGTGTGTTTGTATTATTGAGGGCTCAGGATAAAGTCGTAGTTAATTCACTATGTTTAAATATGAGTGTATTGGATAGTTAGTATTACAATGAATAGTCCTTTGTCTACTAAAAAAAAACAAGTAAGAAACTATAGTCGGTCAAGTCCGAACATATAATACCTTACACCCAGTATATGTATAAATGTGCGCTATATACGAGATATTACCTGTTATAGACCGATCATCCAAAAATTTAGTGCCATGACTTCCTTGATAATAAGTATTATGTATCCAATACTTTATCGCAATATAAATAATTTTAAAAAATTTATTATTACAGAAATGGTCTTTAATGGGAGTTTTGATTAATTATGGACCGACCGTTATAAAATTAGGAGTTCTAATTTCTGTATATATGAAACTTATTTTTATTTGGAGAACAATATTTTTAAGAGATTTATGGTCGTTAAAGTGATTTTCGGAATTGGGCCTTATGTGGAAGCTACGACTAATTATGTACCGATCATCATAAAATTCTACTATATTATTTGTATATATACGAAACATATTTGTGTTAAATATTTTTTGGATACTGACATTTTTAACAGAGTTATGCACTTATTATTATTTATTTGACGTTTTTTATTAAGATTTTAGTCAAGAAAAATTATCAAAATTTTTAATAATAAAATTTTTCAAGTTGTAATTCCTAACTTCAGTAAAAATAATTTAATGGAAATTAAATTTAATGAACTCAAGCCTGACTAAAATTATCAAGAAGATTTTGGTAATTATTAAAGCTTTAGGTATTTTTTATAAAAACTTTATATTTTATTTTTTGATATTCATTTAGTTAGGCTCGAGTTCATTAAATTTAATTTTCATTAAATTAGTTTTACTGAAGTAGGAATTGTTTTACAACTTGAAAAATTTTTATTATTAAAATTTTTATTGATAATTTTCTTGGCTGGGATTCGAACCTGGGTTGTTGAATTTACATATGTTTCGAGAAACACCACTTTCTCTCATCAGACTTCTTAGCGTTCTAACCCTCTGCACCACTGCGCTGCCTGCTAGCCAACAGACAACCATCAATCTTTTAACCTGGTGGTTCGAAATTTTCTGTAATTATCATTTTTATTTATTAATATCTATTTTCATGTTGCCTCCTTTTCAATTATCAAAAAAATTTTAATAATAAAAATTTTTCAAGTTGTAAAACAATTCCTACTTCAGTAAAAATAATTTAATGGAAATTAAATTTTATGAACTCGAGCCTAACTAAATGAATATCAAAAATTAAAAATTAACAGTTCAAATAAAATAATAATTGTTCTTTATATTTTATTTCAATATTTCGCCACTCTTCGAGTAGATTCTTCAGGATAAAAATTATTTCATAATAATGTATTATTTTTTTTATTCGAAATTTTTTTAATAATTTTATAAATTTCAAAAATTATTTGTCATAGGAAAAACTAGTAAGACTGCTATATTCGGCTAAGCCGAATCTTATATACCCTACACCTTTGTTGTGGATGCATAATTATATTATATACATACATACATACATATAGTATATACATACATACATAGTATATATATAAAAGTGTCATTTTGAAAGCCTTGATTGTTTACAGTTGGCTTCTTAGTTTAAGAGTTACTGATTCAATGCATATCTGTACCAGTAGCTAAAAAAAATACTATTGATTTTCACTGTATATTATTAAACATATTGTACAATAAAGTTGTAAAATTAAAAATTCAATTAACATTTTTCAAAGGAAAAAAAATGGTCTTCATGTGTGGTGCGATTTGAATATTTTATTCAAATTTGGGCTTTACCAAAAACTTTACTTCATTTGTATTTTGCAACATAATTTGGCACTTATGCTCAGACAGTGTCTCTTGTCAATTGTTTTTTTTTTTTTGTTTTAATATATTTATTTTTTTAATATTTATTCACACACTATCTTTGACAAGACTTTTGAAGGACACTTGTTACAATTTTAACGCCCACTTATAAACTCTTGTTATCATTTTAAGTGGTGTGAAAAAAGAAATACTCGTAGAATAGTGTATAAAAAATATAATTAAATTGGAAAAAAATCATAGTAGAAACTTAATGCAAATAATTTGTACTATCAACCCAATGACCCACGCACAGAGAGATACCGCCGTTCAATTGAAAATTTAATTGAAATGTTGTAAATTGTATTCAAATTATAATGCAAAGTAAAATGAAATGCAATTGCAGGGAACGACAAATAAAGTGAAATAAATAATTTTTTTGTACGTGTATAATAATTTTATTTTAAATATAAATAAAGGGGGAGTTCTATATAAGTAGTAGACCACAGAGCGTCTGAAGAAATTATCTAAGCAACGTAGAATATTCTATTCGTAAGAACTGTAGAAAGCAATGGAAAACAATGCATTTAATACTGTGTCCAAGGATGGTAAATGAAATGAGAACCGAATGGATTTTTTAACCAGGAAATATAACATTTACATACTTACACTGTCGCACAAAATAAGGTGCGGTTATGTAATCTTCTTCATTCCTTCTTTTTTTTCACAAAAGAGAAATAATACACAGGCAATTAATATGCCTATATATTAATTAATTAATTGTGTTACTTTCTTTGGAAAGGGGATAGGTAGGAGAAGAATATGTGGTCAAAGTAGAGAAAACCTTTTCATATGACAACACTGTAATTACGCGTTATGTTTATTAGTAGTACAGTATTGCAGCGCCTCTGGTGGTGAGTAGGTGCATTGATCAAAGCTTGATTTATAGCCATTATTTAAATATTTGACTTTGGTGGCGTTTCATTGCTAAACCACCGAAAAAGGGCGCAGTTTTTCTATCCCATCATAACTAATAATTTTCAGAAACTGATGTTTTTTCGAGTGCCAGCGGCTGGGAATCGAACCCAGGCCACAAATACCAACTCATGCTTAATGATCAAACGCGCTAATCAATTAAGCTACAGCATATTTTTCTTCTACATATATTATTTATTCCCAGACTCGTTATTTGTTGGAGTATCTGAATTATTTACATAAACATGGCAATTTTCTAAAGTCGCTCATTTATATTTCTGCTGTAAATATAATGAAGTGCATAAGAAATTTCCGCGACATAATAAAGTGCGATTTTCTGTTAACCTTAAAAAAAAGAGTTGTACTCATTTGTTGTACTTTTTGGTAAGTTTTTAAAAATTAATTTAATATTATTTCAATATACACAAAATAAGGCTAGAACCAGACTTTTTTGAAATGAGGACTTTAAACGAAAAGGACACAGATTGGTTGGTACTAGAACGTGAAAATGGTATGAAACAGAAAGCTTTGAGTTCTAAGTATAAATTAATGGAATCTGTGGTCAGAAAAATAATTACTTTGTATAAAATAAGTAAGTCAAAGAACAGGCTAAAGAACTAATGTTACAGAAAACGTAAGACCACGAAGCTAGAAGATGATCATATTGTAATTCTAGCAAAAAGAAATTCTTTTACGACAGCCACAGATATAAAGCAGAAACTAGAATTAAATATTTGAACTTGAACTGTCCAGAGAAGACTTAACGAAAGCGGTGCAAAAAGTACGTTTGCTAAGAAAACCATCTTCTACGACCTGCCAATATAAAAAAGCGGTTACACTTTGCAAACAAATATGTTTTAATAAAAAAAACAGGAAATATTTGAAACCGCATTTTATTTTGCCCGACAATGTATTTCGCCTGTTTTTGAAAAATCTGTTGTTTCTACGTTTGTAGAGAACATTAAAAAATATATAGTAAAATAGTAAAAGGAAACCACTTTTGTTGGATGGTACATCTTTGTAGTTCCCTAAAGAAAACAAAAATCTTGGCATAATTTATTTAATATAACGTAAAGCGAATGTGAAAGTCGTTATTAGATATTTTAAACAAACGTTTGAAAAGCGTTCGGATCGATTTTCAAATCTATTCTTACTTATGGCGCTAAAAACTAGTTTTACTTCCCAAGTAATTCCGGAGATAATGCTAAATAATTCAATACTCACACTTGGAAAATATTTACTCAAAAAAGCGTAACCACTTATCTTAGCACAAATTTGTTTGACGTTGTTTACTCTTACAAGAGTTTTGCAAAATCAAATAAAATAACATAAAATATTTATTTAATAGTTTCTTCTTCTTTCAAGCAAAAAATATTTATTTTATAAAAAAATAATATTTTATAAAAAAGTACTTTCTGCAAAGTAACATATTAAGAATTTATCACTAAAAGTACATATATTATTTAGTGCTAATTTACTTTGAAATTGAAAAGAATATATATGTTGAAATTTCTGAATTGTGATTTTGAAAAAGTACTTTTTTGAAAATTTGTATTCTTTAGTAGGTATAAATATAATAAAAGTTGTATAATTACTTAAAAAACAGAAAAATATATTGAAAATTGCGAATAGAAGTTATTTGGAAAAAAGTACTTTTTTGGTACTTTTTTGAAAAGTTCAATTTTTTATTATTAAAATTTTAAAAACAATTGTTAAAAGTTTTAAAATAACTTGTAATAAATATTCAAAGATTAATATTTTTGAAACTTTTGGTTCAACAAAAGTTTCTTTTAAAACTGAAAACTTCGCGTGTCGAAAAGATGTGAAGCAAAATATTCCATCGATTCTCAAAAAGTGAGAAAAGAATGTGTCTGTAACTCATGTCAAAAACTATCAAAACGGATGACGTCGTTACTTTATACAACTCATAGTCGAAATTTCAGTGTTTGAAACCGCTAATCGCTGAACAAAATTTAAAAATTTTCAACAACGGCGGCAAAAATACAACCGTCGGCTATCCAAAATAATGTTTAGTACGACTTTAATGTTTGTTGTTTACAAAATAATTTGCATGCAAATAAAAAAAATGTCGTTGTGTGAAAAGAAAACTTTGTTTTGCTAAAAGAAAATTGTTAAAATGGTCCACAAAATATAATGTATAAAATATATACGGCCCAATCATGAATATAAATTTCGCGGGAGTTTTTTTCCTTTTTTATTTTTTTAACATTGAATTTGAATAGGAAAAATGTGAAAAGGGAGAAAACTCACGCGGAGTTTTTATTCATAATTGGGCTGATATAGTAATGTGTTATTATTCATTGCATTTCATGGATTGGAATATTTGTTTATTATTATTTGTGAGTGTATTTGACAGTTCAAAGCGGGAACTTTTCTCACAAAAATTGTATAAAAACACTTTTTCGGTAAACTGACGAGTAATTTTCTAACGTGAGAGCAATTACTCGCCAATAAAGTTACAGACACGGTTTTGTGAGAAAAACAGCTGTTTGCTTTAATTTATGGCATTTCTGTTTCATTCCACACATTTTAAACAAAAAGTTTCTTGACACGGAAGTTACAGAACATGGACACAGGTTAGTGGTGGCAACTACTTTGTGTAACATTGTCGGTGCTTGCGAGAAGAAATTTTAAGAGGAAGTATGTTTAATGCATCTTTTGTTCATATAGTAGGTGTCTTCCACACAGTAAATATACTACAAGTCGTTGGTAGAGCAAAGAATAAAGAAGTGGACGGGAACCTACCGACGGGAAACCTAAAGCGCAAAATCATTAATTATGGGTTGTGATTAGGCATTAACTTCATCATGAACTGTCATGAATTTGAATATATTTTTTTTATATATTGATAAATAAGTATCAACACAGAAAAAATTAAAATTGATTTTCAATTAAAATATTCGTATATTTAATTAAACATTTAATTGAAAGTGGACCGATGAAGAAATTTGTAGTATCAATTAAAATATTTTGTAAAAATTTAATTAGAAGTAGTTTTAATTAAAAAAAATATTATATTATTTAATTGAAAATTGTTTTGCAATTAAAAATTTAATTGATATGATTAAAAGTTTAATTAAAAATCGATTAAGACTCAATTAAAAGTTTAATTAAAATTTGTCGGGCAATAATTTTTTCTGTGAACATCTGGTTCAAAACTATTTAATCGCTTTTTTTTTGGTTACTTAAATATAAAAACATTTATGCTACCGCATTTTCTGTGAACATTGCTGTAAAAGTAAAACTGCTTTGAACACATATTTCTTTACTGGGTGTCCAACTAGTCTTCTAATACGAAACTCCCCATCAGTGAAACGAGTAGCTGGCTGTTGCTGCAGTATTACTTAGTTACAAGAATAATGTACTGTGCCACACAACCAACACATGTCTAGCGCACAGTAATAAAACACTAACAAGTGTCTCTCTAATGGCAAGTAACTCACTCGCACTGGTATTAAATGTGACAACAACAGCAACAACAAGCGAACTCATAAACAACAAACACACATTATATTTATATAGATTTTAATTTATTTGGAAAACGAATTTGAATTCAAATTTGAAGTTTCAATTTCAGTTACAATATGATTTACAAATTACCTTGAGAGTAACTACATACATACGAGTATTTAAAACGTTTTCTATGCTGCGCTAACAAACCATAAAAGTAAAAAACAAAAAAAAAAAAAAACACCAACATAATCGTGCGCATGAAAATGTGTAAATGGCTGAGTGACTGACTGAATGAATGAATGAATGATTGACTGTGTGTAGTTCATTTTTAGTGCAGTTTGATGCACTGACTGGGGCATGCGACATGAAGCAACCAAACAAACAAACAAACGACCACAACAGCAGCAACAACAACAACAAAAATGACTGTGACGATTTACTAATTACATAATAATTTGGTCAATTAAATTTATGTGCTAATGAGCCAATGATTACGTATGAGAAATGTTTATTTGGTTTGTTGGCTGTTTGGCTGACTGACTCAGTGTGTGTGTGTGTGTGTGTGTGTGTGTGTGTGTGTGTGTGTGTGTGTGAGTGAATTGAGTTGAGTTCGGTTCAGTTCCTTTGCCACTTTAACAGCGCTGTTAACTAATTTGAATTTTGTTGGCGCTGAGTCTGCTGGCTGTTCATTTAATGTTGCTCGCTACACCTCTCCCATTAAACGTGTTTGGCATTTTAAATTAAACACTAAAGAAAACGTTTTTTCTTTTTTGGTTTCTGTTAGAAAAAATATTTATGAAATTCAATTTGATATTTCTGTAAGTTTGTACATACATTTGTTTTTTGTTTGATTGGATTCGCATTTGTTTGTTTTATTTTATTATTGTAAAAATTGTCATTAGAATGCCAGTGGTGTTTTGGTCAATTGGAATGAAATGCTGCTGGTGATTGTTGTTGGTGTCTTTGGCGTTTTTGCTGGGGTTTTTAGCCCACGCATTTTATTTGTACAGCCTAACCGACAGTCATATGTATATATGATACGTCTGTCTGTCCGTTCATCCATAATGACTGTAAAAAATTTGTAAACTTTTTCTAATACGTTTGTTAAATCGTTTGTTGTCGTGACAAATAACTTTATTTTGCAAAATTAATTAAAATAACAAGAAAGAAAAAAACAGAACAGCAACAACAATAATAATAACAACAGCAAACAAGTTAAATACATTAACTAAATCGTTTTTGTTTTATATTGTTTTTGTAAATTATGTCAACGTTGTTTGAGTTTTTATTATTTTTGTTTTAACAATTTTTTGCGTTTGATTAGAAACGCAGTATTTATGATTATTGTCGATATTTGGCAAAGTTTATAAATGTTTTTTTTTTTTTTTAAACAAGAAGCGTCCATAAATTAAGATGGTAAATTTATAGCGGTATAGTTTTATTACTACATTGAATAACAGTGCCTTGCAAAAGTATGCCATACAAATATTAAGCGACTTATAATAAATTGCAAACTAAATGGATTTTGAAGATTGAAATTGGCTTATTATTAAGGTTGGTGTATTGAATAAAGTAATATGGTCAATTCGCTAGCGATGTTGTATGTTGTACATTGTATGATACAACTAATTGCATGTGAACACAATTTTCGGCAAAGTCGTATGTTAATGTTGTCAAACCTTCAAAGTGACAAAAGAAAAATATTTTAAAATTAAATATGCAAAATAAAACATATGTGTAATTTTCATTATTTTTTTAAAAAGAAGTAACACTCAGGCAATTAATATGCCTATACATAATTGATTTACTTTCTTTAGAAAGGAGATAAACTGAAGAAGTAAAGGTGATGAAAGTACTTTTTTTGTTTTCAGTGCAGCATTGCGGCGCCTCTGGTGGTGAGTAGGCGCATTATTTTTAAAGCTTAATTTTATAGCCTTTATTTAATTATTTTACTTTGGTGGCGTTTGAATGCTATACCACCGAAGGAGGGCGCTGTGATAAATATTAGTTATGATAGGATAGAAAGAAAACTAATAATTATCAGAAACTGGGACTCAAACCCGGGCTACAAATACCAACTCATGCTTAATGATCAAATGCGCTAATCAATTAAGCTACAGCACCCTCAAATTAAAACAACCGTAGTATTTTCAGCAATATTCACATTTAAATTTTTTCATTTATTAATTTTATTTTCTTGTTTTAAATTTGAAATAAGTAATTTTTATGTTGAGATACATATTTTTACCTAAGCTTTCATACAACATTTCAAAAACACATGCAAAAATGTCGTAGGTGTTGTACAAAATATTTATGTATATAGAATATTTATACAGTAGTGTCCTACGACACTACAACAAAATAGTTTTTAAAATATATTTTTAAATAATCATATTTCAAGAAGTTAAAAATCAATTGATTTCTGAACATTTCTACAATCATGTATTACTCAGTTGGTTAGAAGCAAAATATTTTGGAAATAAATCTGCGATTTCTAACTTTCAATTTCGATTTACTAGCAGCGGAATATACTTGTAATTGAGTATGTACTCGTATATGTATTTGAGTTTAAGTTTAGATGAATACAAACAAAGACCCCTCAGAAGCGGGACTGAATGTTCTCAAAGAAAATATTGAAATATTGTAATACAGCCAAACCTCGATATAACGAATTCCTCGATTTAACGAAGTTTTTTAAATCCCCTACAACGCTCCATAAGATTTAATACAAAATAAACCTTTCTATTACGAATACATTAGTCAATAGCCTCGTTATAACGAATTTTCATTCACTGCTGACTAACGAAATAGAAAGAATTATTTACCTCTATTTAATGAATTTTGTCAACTTACAACCTTTGCATAACGATTTCCATCAATTAATCCAAATTATATGAAACAGATGCACACAAAATTATTTTGTTTGCAACTACAACGTCTCCAGCAAACCTACATTCGTAGTCGACAGCAGCATGTATTAGACAAACGGCTGAAATATTCGAAGAGAAATTTATTTTTGAATTTTAAAACTACAAAATACAGTGTTTTCCTTAAAATGTGTTTTGATTTATTAACGGAAATCGTTCGCTATTACATGGCAGATGATGATTAATATACAAAATTTTTTATTACCTCGTTATAACGAATAAAACTGCAACTTCACCTCGTTATAACGAACCTCATTGTAACGAATTATTCGATATAACGTTTTTTTCTAATCCCCTTAAGATTCGTTATACCAAGGTTGAACTGTATATTCATAATATTCTTGTCTAAGCCTACACCAAAAAATGGTTACATTGCTAGGAGTTAAAAGCAATTGGAAATTGAAATTTTGCTCATACCTTTGTTAGAGTTTTGTTTTGCAAAATTTAAACTTGAAAGTAATTGAATATATGTCATATTTTCTGAATAAAGTTATAAGGGGCTTTAAGCAATGAGAATGATTTTGGGACTGACCAAAGTATAACCAACTAAAGAACAGGCCAATTAAATATAGTTTGGCTATGGATTGAACATATAAGGTGTTGACTAGAAGCACACTGATTATATCTGCACAATTGCAGAAATTTGTTGTGAATAAAATTCTTTCCTGTCTCAGTAAAACGTGTAACAAGTCAGTTGCTTTGGCAAAGGAAATTTTTTTCTAACCATAAAAACTGTATTTTTCAGTGACAACCCCGGCGAAGATGAAATTTATAGTTCTTACGAATAGATATAAAGTTTCGGAGTTTAGATTGCCAGTGTTGAATGGTTTAGTTTGGAAGCTAAATACTGGAAGCATTATTTTAGACTCTTAATATTCGTAGAAATATAATGCTGACGAGAAGCGGACAGATTATACTAGTTGTCTCTATAACTAATACCGACAATAGATATTTGGTCTACAAACTCTTTCCAAGGAAATGATGCAATCTCACACTGCACTTTAAGAGATAAACGGGCACTAGATCAGGAATATTTTCCATTAAACGTGGGCTTTTGGTTTCTCTCAAACTGCAGAAATTTATGCCACGAATCCAGCCGCAATAATAATAATATAATTATTTAACATGGCGTCGCCCATTGAAATCGACATGAACAGCCTTAAATCAATCAAGACATTCAACAAGTAATAGGATCGAAATATTTTCTTCATTGTGGTTTTTCACTGACCCAACTTAGACAACACATTATAAATGTCGGTTGTATAATAACTAGGAGTCGTCCTTGGAAGAAATGTGGGATTTTGGATATTAATATCCTCTTGATAGCGGAAATATATTTAAACAGACGAAACTCATCAGGTCTGCTATTACCATTTGTAGATGTAGGGAAAATGTTCTGTCCTTCTATGGCACAGAGGAGGAATTAGATTATCTTTGCTCTTGGCAGGAATTCTATTAGACTATATAAGATTATAGTTACAAGGTAATGTATATGCATTACTATTGTCTATAGATTCCATTCTTCATAAGCTTAGAATATAAGATATTTTGTTATAGCTCTCTGTCATGACCTAGACTGTCTCAAAGATGTGTCACAACATAATCTGTTCACGAGAGAACTCAACCAGCAACACAGAATCACATATTACTTGCCACTCACTTGCTTAATTCATGGTTTTTATTAATTCCATTCCATTTATGTCAATTCAATAACCGATCATTGGCATATTCAGCTTTAGCCCCGAGATCATTGCCACAAAGAATGCCAACCAAATAAGCTATCATCGTTATATACAGCATCAACCCCGCTTAGTAATATTAATCACTACAATGTTAACATAAGTCGAGACCCAAATTTGTATCATCCTCGAAAGTAACACTCATAAACGGAGATGGCGAATAGGTACCCGCTTTGTGCAAACACCTTCTGATACACGACTATACCTAAGACAGTGTAATACATTACAAGTGCCAAACAATCTCCAAAATGTAGGACTTTGTTTATAACTCTTAAAGGCAATAATATTCCCATTATTTATTTTAGTATTATCATAAATTTCTAACATTACAAAAAAAACCCTTATCAGGGATCCAAATAGGCCAATTGACGGACGGATGATAATATTACTATTGATTTTAGAAAGAACGAAAGAAGATAGAAAAATTGTTTGAATTCATATCTTCTGTAGAGCTCATCGTTGATGGAAATGACGTTTTGATGTTCTTAGAATGAGTAACTACATTCCTGTTTCTATGCTTCATAGACTGGAATTGTCAGTAGCACAAACGAAAGTAGAGAGCTCAAAAAAAATTAAAATAAATATTAAGCAAGTCGTTCGAATTTAAAATGTTCCATATTTTCCCTTTAATCTTCCTCATTCTAAAATTTTAACAGTTCATATTACTTACTTCGCTACAACTGAGATTCAAGATTTTGAATGTAAAAAACTAGAAAATAAAATTTAACTTTTTGCAAGATGATCTTTAAATGGCTGTAATATTATGGGAAAACCGCAATGTCTCTTGAATTTATTTGAAGCTAGCATATAGCTAACTTTGTACAGACCTTTCAGAACGAATCGGTATAAAATTTACTATTAGAAACCAATAATTAAAGTAATACAAATCCTTTGGCTTCTTTCGGAAATCTGGTTCAAGTTTATAGAAACCGATGATAATATAGACAGAAATATGATTAACTGCACTTCAGTGCCAACGATGATTCGAATATTAAGTTGGAAAAAAGCATATTCAAATGAAAGTTGCACTTTCCAAATAATGTCATCTCCAATGAAAAAAAAATTTAAGAAACTGTAATGAAAAATCAGGAACTTTCATTGCACACACACAGATTCCTCCTTATTTGTGGGCACTTGTTTTTAAATTAGTCTCTCCATTACGGTTAATTACCACCAGATGCACATTATAACATTTTACTACATAATAAAGTTGATAATAATGATGATGATGGTCATGCATTTTATATTCCACCAAATGGGATGGATGAATGGAACGAACTTAGCTGAACAAAAGTGTTAAAAAGTATTGAAAATAAAGATTACAAAAAAAAAAGCTTAAAGTATTACATTACGATTATATGGTAATACATTCATACATATACAATACATATGCGAGAGTATTAATTCGTAGATAAATGTGTGAAGGTGATCACGGTACAAATTGAAGTTCGATTAAGAAAACGTTGAAAATATGAACAAAAAAAAAAAAATGATGCTGTACATCATTTAAGTTTACGATCTTATATTGAGCATAAAGTAATATGAGTGGGGCTGGAACAGGGTGTTCCTATGAATGCTCGGAATTTGGGTCTTCATAATACTCGAAATGAGGGTACTGTAGCTTAATTGGTTAGCGCAGTTGATCATTAAGCATGAGTTGGTATTTGTAGGCCGGGTTCGATTCCCAGCCGCTGCCACTCAAACAACATCAGTTTCTGATAATTATTAGTTTTCTTTCTATCCTATCATAACTAATATTTAGCACAGCGCCCTCCTTCGGTGGTATAGCATTCAAACGCCACCAAGTAAAATAATAAAATAAAGTCTATAAAATCAAGCTTTAAAAAATAATGCTCCTACTCACCACCAGAGGCGCTGCAATGCTGCACTAAAACAAACATAATGCGCAATTGCAGAGTTTTGATATAAAGCTTTCTTCTACTTGCATAACCTTTACTTCTTCAATTTATGTTCTTTCTTAAGAAAGTAACGCAATTATATATTATATTACCTGAGTGTTATTTCTCTTTAAAAAAAAAGAAAGCTAAGTGAAAGCAGTTTTTTGATATACATAGAACAAATTTAAATAATTTGTTTTGCTTTCATATGAGTTTGACTTTTTTCGGTACGCGAAACATACCGGCCGTTCCTGGAACAAGATCATGCAATCGACAATACCAGCCTCCAAACGAAGTACATAAACTGAAGCTAAGAATACCAATTCACCATTTCAATCAACAATAATCTTTACAAAGGCTTGGTTAACCACCTTTTTTGTAGGCTGAAGTTGAAGTTATAAACTTGAAAGATTTTTATCTCCTATCTTTCTTTTTAAGTTAAATAGCAAAGTTATCATCTGTTAATTTTCACCCACAGAAGAGTAACTACAATTTTTTGTGAAGCAATGTTGGATAAGGAGGAAAATACAGAAAGGAATATGATTTGGGTTTCATTAAATCCAATTCCATGTAAAACGGACACTCAAATATTAAGTAAAAAAAAGTGTTTTGTTATTTTTGACTCTCCGAGTCAGAAAGTTTTTTGTATAGAAAAATCCCTGTTTCAGAATTGCCTGTTCTGTTTACCGTAGTAGTAAATATTCCTACGATATGTTTGGACATGCTGAAGATGACATCGTTCTGCTCTTTACAAATAGACTTGACAGGCAAGTAAGACTATATACGAATTAATAGATATAAATCTCGATATTGAGAAATCCAATTTAAATAAACTTTGTGCGATTAACTTTCAGTGGCTTTGTTTTCAAGCACCAAATTAAGGAATAGCGCATTATGAAGACTTCAAGTGTCAAATTCTCCACAGATGGCAGTTATATCCCATAATAGAACTGAAACTGGCTTAATTTAAAGTTGATTGATGTTAATACTTTTGTTTTTCGCAGTATGAAAGGAATCTAATATATTGTTGGACATGTTGACATAGTAAAAATACATTCGACATGCAGGTCAGACTAAATCGTTTGAGAGAGTTGTCATAAAAAGAACAGTGGTATAAATTTTGCCAAAAAGGAACGTTCTCACGCTTTCTGTGAGAACGACTATACTAATATATAAATTCGTATATTGACCACTTCCGGTTAAATAGGCAATAGGTCCTTCTAGTCCTTGTGATAAATCAATGAATAGGCCATTAATCTGTCAAACTTGTTCAAAATTTATCGCTTAGAAACTAGAATAAAAGAACACAAAAGAACTAAAAACAAAATGTAATAAAGAAATTGCAAACGTTAATACAAATTCTTAATGGTTGGTTGACGTGGTTGCCTGCTGTCTGCAGTGAAATCTTTTCGTTTTGAAGACGACCACATCACTCGTTGAATAAATGATAGGACTAGATATTTTTCAGATGCTAGTATGTAATGGAATCCAGCATTCAGGAATTTGCTGAAATCCCACCATCTAATACTTGATGTCTCCGCTAGGTTATTTAGTATATGATTGTTCCAAAATTTGAGTCTAGAGTTTTGAAGAGCCGGACATTCACACAAAAGAGGAAACCCAAATTCTTAATAAATGTCTACTACAAGGTGGCGCAAAAGTAAACTTCCAATCAGGCGATCTTGCTGGCCAGTGCAAATCGCCAAAACGGGAGATTAGGCGTCCGGGAAATGCATCCTTCAGCATATCGGTTGTGTCCCGTGCAGTGTTTGTCGTTGCACCGTCCTGTTGGAAACACATGTTTTCCAATCCCAATTCATCAAGTTGCGCAAAATTTATAGCATTTTCTGATAGGAGGATTACTTTTGCGCCACCTTGTAAAAATGAAGTAGGGAATTACAATCAATATTTCAAAAAAATAATTCTCACCAATTGTTGGAAGTCGTTAATAGAAGATTTTCGGATACAAAACATAATATGGATAGAATAAATATAAAGGAAACCTGCAAAGGCTTATTGTGGAGGAAATTTCTAGGAAATTAAGGACGTGGTAGATTTAGAACAATACAGTGAAACTTCACACTTAAAAATATGAACAAAAATGTAGAGTAAACTAAAGTGACTAACATGATGCTATCTTAGCTTTTATTTATGGCTCATGAAAAAATTAAAGCATACAAAATAGGTTGAAAATAATCCGTGATAACTAAAAATATGCAAGAAATTTGCGGTTTTATATGGGTATCCAATTTATTTACAATGTAGGTACATTTGAGGATATTGCCTTACCATAAAGAATTCTAAAAGACCATTGCCAAGTTACAAAGAAATGATAATTAAACATTTTAATAATGAAAACAAACATCCCTTTATTCAACTTATAGATATTACCATCTGCATGTGAACCTTGGCCCTTTAAAGTCATACAGGTAAGGTAAATCCAATGATGCTGATTTTGAAAATAAAAGGCGCAAGAAGCGTTAATACATATTTGCATTCATATAAAGAAAACCTCAAAGAAATAAAAGACCTAGTAGACCATGTACAACACAACGAAATTCATTGCAGAAACCAAATTAATAACCTTAATTTCTGGTTTTAGAATTAATCAAAGCATACAAAGCACAATGAAGATATTTCCTGGTTTCATGCTTTATATGTATATAATTTGAATTATCATTTACACATCTAGTTGAAACACCCTGTCAGCGTGTAGTGATAGTGTTACAATAAAAGTAACACTAATAAATGACGGACTGACTAGAAGGTATTTCTTTGTATACCAAAATGAGTGCAATATGCGGAAGCTGAAAAAATCTCTTTTTACAATGATGATGTATTTTGTTTTGCCACTGCATTATTGGTTGCTTGGTCAGGCATTCATTCAGTTCGCCTAAAAAAAGAAGCTGGGAGGCCGGCAGCAAAAGTGCAAAAGTTACTGATGAGATTTTTACTTACTACTTTATTTTCGTTTCTTGTTTTTTTTTTCGCTACATATTTGTTGCCATGATCACATTATTATTATTATTATGGTTACACCAAATTTCATATGACCATAAGTTAATCAAGCATAAAAGTTATAGATGGGGTAAGAAAATAAAATATTGAACAAAGTAAAATTATTATAAAGTTTTTGTTGTTGCTTGTTGCAGACATGTAAAATGTAATAATTATACAGCGTTCGGCATTATGCGTGGCTTAATCCAAAAAGAAAAAAACATAGCTTAAAAGGGGATTTTGCGTTTCTTAAGGCGTTGCAGCTCTAGGATTATACAGAAGCTGTAAAATTTGTTATTATGACTATTTACAGCCCAGCCAGCCAAGTGTCCATTGCCACAATTGAAAATAAAAAAAAAAAAATCTCATCTCGGGTGATATGATGAACCTCACACTTACATCCCAGCTAATGGAGTAACACCTGCGCGCTTCGATCTATCTACAACGACGCATTGCTCTGTGCTTTATGCTGCCATTGATTACGCATTAATGCGTAATTCATACGCTCTCAGGCAAACACAACACATACTGCACGAAGTTGGCAGTTTGTTGCTGTAAGTGAAAACAAAAAAAAAAAACATTTATTCATTCATCTTAATCGTGACTTAAGCATTCTTGTTGTAGGGGAACATTAATATTTGTTGCCATTGTAATGATCATGTCCATGTCCATGGAATTAGCTGTACAGCTGGGTGTTTCTTTTTTTTTCCTTAGTATTTTTGTTGTTGTAAGTTTTTGTTGCAATAAATAAAGTGCTATAAAATCAATAATTATGTGATAGAGACGAATGTGTGTGTGTGTGTGTATGCAATTGTTGCAACAAGTGGTGGCACTGAGACTACTGAATAATGATGCTAATGATGATGAAGTTTTGTGTGCTTAAATCATGAGTTGAGCTGCTGTTAAATTAGTTTGTTGTGTTTATAAAGGCACAAAAAAAACACAACACAAATTTTATAATTTCCACAATGTAAAGTACAAGGTAAAGTATGAAGTATTTTTATGATGTCATAAGGGTAACACAAACATAATGCAAGTTAGCACATAATAAGGTGGCTCATATTTATGGAGGTGTGTATTTATGTAATAAAATGTTTTATAAATCATGCTTGGCAGCATATTTCTAGTTGATTTTTTACTTTAGATTTGCAACATTCTATTATAAAGGACTGTCAGAGGAGGAGTTATATCTCCCGTGGTGCCAACTCTTAGTACTCATAGGCCATCTGATGTTACTACGATCGCTAACCTAATTGATGCTCTCTTTTGGTCAACATATTTTGAGGGAATTTCCTGTCAGTGGCAAAGTAACAAATTATTTATTAGGAAATTGCTTGAAAAAAATACATACCACCCTTCAATGGCTATCGGAAAGATATTTCCGCAGTGTTGGCGATCATAATTGAATTTTCTTACAGCAGTTATTATCGCAACTGCCAGGAGCGTGGATATGCACGAAATTGTTTCCTAGACGAAAATATACTAAACAAACTATCAGGCATGTTTGGGAATTAGACTGTGTAACCTTATCAATGTAACATGTTGCATCTAGTTCTAATTCTATAGACTCTACTTAATTGCAGCTAGGTATAACTAAAAACAAAAAAACTCAATTATATTAACAGACACGTTTTAAGATTAATCTCCGGGGGAAATACATATGTCTTGGTGTAATTGCATCACCTTGCCGCTGTTTCAATTCTGGGGCGAGATATAGTGATACCGGTGCCATGAACTTGCACGGGTTCGAAACTGGATAGATTCTCATTGATTTACAACCAATAATATTTGAAGCTGAGTAGAGTCTCTATTTAGTGTTACGGGATCAGTTAAAAACTCGTTGACTTGTCCCTAATGACTATTAAGTTACTGATATTTAATTGAGTGTAAATGATAATTGGATGAGTCAAGTAGTGGCTATGTAAAGTAGTGGCTAACTAAAGCGGGAAGAATAGTAGTTGGTTGAAAGATTGATTGACTGATTAAACTGATTGTTTGAGCAACAAATTTCCGTTCACCAATTTGTCTCTAGATACTGTTGCTGAAACAACAGAGCCATTGAAAGTAGTGCTGACACTTAGCTCAGTGCTTATTTTGTGGCATTTGTGTTGATGATCCGCTTTTAGACGAGGATAGATATGCGGCCGATGACAACCGCAGTAAATTCTGACCTTCAAGTCCTTGGCAGTAGTGGTTGGTCAATTCAGTGTTACGATTGCTGCTTTTCTAGTAATAGTCTTGGATCGTGCTAATTGATTACGGATGGCAGAGATTATATAGTCCAAGTTCTTAGCATTTGATTGTTGCACTCATGTATCGAGAAATTGCTAATTGTATGTTCCTGGCAAGTTCATACAAGTATGGTCTTTGTAAGACATATATTCTAAGTTCCTGCTGGACATATAATGAGATAGTGAGCCGAGTTCAACCTGCGTTTAAGTGCACCATGGAGTTAGGCCTAAACGCAGTTACCCATGTTAATCTTGGACACATCTGTGTCATTTCACTGTTGTAACTGGCGTATGATAGGGATGTATACTATTCACGCTACACTTATAATTATAATATATATTATAAAGTTCATTACAAATTTGTTTCCCAGTTTGTAACGCTGGAAGTATAAATACATATAGTAAACGAAAAATTCGAAAGTCCGGAATAGGCTGATTATACATTTCATCTGTTTCACAATTACCTTCATGTGTCCTTCAAATTTCAAACTCTCAAAGTTATAAAAGTCAACCTATCCTTTGAGAGATGGTTGCTGTAACTTGTGGGCGACAAAAAGCCACGATGAACATATTTTTATTGGCACAAATTGAAATAGAATTTTCTGTGGTGATATGTATTGTTCGGTTAGTTGGTCTCTATGAAACACAACAGTGTCTGCAAACTGTCAAAGAGAATATACTATAAGTGCATCATGAACATATCGAAAAAAGTTCTTGTCAAAATTAATAAAATAGTCATAAAAACCAAGTAATGCTGGGCCATAGCATAATTGTGGAGATCCGTTTCAATTAAAGCATTTTTATTTAATTATGAATCATTATGTGTCGGCTTGAATTAGACATTAGTATAAATAGATGTACGAGCATAAATGCATTCTTCTATTTATGCATCCAGCCCCTAATGATCACTTTGTCTAAAATATAGTTTCCTGGAAAATTTATGTGCCGTGGATTACATTATCTCTAGATGAGATGTCCGGCATTAATTTGCTAAAAGTTTCATATATAAATATATATTCAGATAAATAGATGAATCTCATTGCATACACCATAATAAAGCAGCCAAAGATTATTTAAAGGACTCATTTGCAGCTACCAAAATTTATTAAATGGAATTAATGCTACTGAAATTATTTTATCTATTTATAAAACCTCATAGAGTCATAATTCTATATTGTTTCACATAGAATCATCAGTGTCAATTATTAAAAGCACTCATGGCAGAATCCGTTCGATGTGATAATGAATCAGTCGAGAGTTTATTACAAAAATCACTGTCTTTTACTTCAAGGAACATTTTGTTTGCATCGTCTACATTTCGAGCTCACTATTTTCAAAACCATCTGCAAATTGGACGATACGTGACCGAAAATACTATATTAGAAAGCTGGAAAGAGCAATAGCATAATAATAGCCGCCAACATTTAACTAAAAATGTCTTCAAATGTAAATTCCACAAATTGTTTTTTCTGGTGATAATAAAAATACCGATATCCTTTTATATTTTAAATTCTTTTTTAAATATAAACAAATATGTGCCAGCCTAATATTGTTATTAACTGCTGATCATATGCTCAGGTAAATATATTGCCAAAAGTTTGATTATTCTTACACTTGAGCATAAAATAAGCTAGTGGCTCTAATTTGTTATACTGGATGTATGGATTGTGAGATTGTTTATGTACTTAATAAACATATTCTTTATAATTTTATTGAAGCTGACTGGCTGACTGTAACTTAACTTCACATGGGTATTCCAAATTTACTAGTTTGATTGATTATTTCATTATAAAACTAATTTTACAATGCAGCTGCATTTTATACCCTTTATTGTGGCATGAATATAGGTAGTGGCAATTTAATTTCATAATGTTTGTTTAATAAAATATAAAAAAAGTAAAATGTTTGATTGTAATTTTTAGAATAAAATAGTGAGTACATAATAAGCAAATGCATATATTGAAATCAATCATTGATGTATTTAAAATGTTGACAAATCTAGTTAATTTAATTTATTCTGTGAACTCAAGTCAAATATGATGGTTTTGTCAGATCTAGTTCGAAATGATATAATGAATACTAGCGTGCAAAGGAGAAAAAGGAGAGGAAATGCAACTAAATTGAAACATTATGCTACATATTGATCCCTATAGGCTGTAGTTTCCAAAAGGAGGTTCATTGTACCCCGAAATATGAACAATTTGAAATCGTTGTTACAAGTTTTGAACATATTGCAGTATATAAGGAATTTCACTCCTTTTTGATTTTTCTCACATATCATTTTTATACTCACCACCAAAAAGAGTTTGTCATTTCGTTTGTAACACATCGCAATATTGGTCGTAAAACCAAAGAATCAATCTATTCTGGATCGTCATAAGATTCTAAGACGATCTAGCCATGTTCGTCCGTCTGTTGAAGGTACGATACAGCTTCGAAAAAATACTTAGAACTATAAAATATCTCCCAAATATTCCTTGTTTCATCGAACTATTTAGCATTGAAAATGGCTAAAATCGGTCTTGTAGGATTCGAGTTGCAGATCAAAGTTTCAGACAACCTCGATATTTTTCAAATATTCTTTTGCTATTTTCTTCAAAT
Source organism: Bellardia bayeri (assembly GCA_950370525.1). Classification (NCBI taxonomy): domain Eukaryota; kingdom Metazoa; phylum Arthropoda; class Insecta; order Diptera; family Calliphoridae; genus Bellardia; species Bellardia bayeri. The sequence continues at coordinate 78,203,956 of OX493267.1, forward strand.
ATAATGCAGATAATATCATGAAATTTTGCACACTTCATTTTTATTATAGAAAGACAAGTCTTGTTGAAAAGGGTAAGAATCCACGATTTCTGATACCACACATATAAATGTCTTCCCGGTATATGGCTCTATGGTACATAAATGCCATTAGAAAAAGCGATAGAGTGCCGGACTATCAGTCAAAGGGTTGCGGGTGCGATTCCCGCAGATAAGCCAAAGGCTTCACAGTTTGTGTTTGTTAATTATTAAAAAAAAGCCATATCAGATACAAAACTCAGCAAATATTAGTTTTAGGTAAACTGTATGTTTGAATCGGTCCATATTTCACCATAGCCACCATATAAAGCCCACTTTCAAAAATAAATTAAATGCTCACTAACAAGTTGAAATTCGATAGAAGTAATAAACATATGTATATACATAAAGTAGCGTACGTAATTTTATGACGATGGATCCATATTTGACAATAGCCCTCATATAAAGTCCATTTCAGAAGATCATTTAAATGAGCATAAATATCTTATAAACAGCACTATCAAATTGAAATTTGGAGTAAATGATTCACATATATATATATAAATCACCGTGCTGAATATTATTACAATGGGCTTATATTTGCGCATAGCTCCCATAGAAAGTCCACTTTTGAATGCACATAAATCTTTTATATACATTATTATCAAGTTGAAATTCGTCCAAAATAATCCACATATATATATAAATCACTGTAACCAACATTATGGTTATCGGCCCCTAATTGATCCCATATAGGGATCACTGCCGAAAAGCACATTATTCTATGCAAATATCTTATAAATATCGATATCGAACTGAAATTTTTCACCGATCAGGTATATGTAAGTAAAAATTTTACTATTGGATTTTGTAAAGCTCAGTCTATAATTGTCCACAGGTCCATTTCCAAGAATAACTAGAATACAAAAAAAAAAAACTCTAAAATATATCGTTATGGAGCTGAAAATATTGTGATTGAGATATGAAATTCACTGTAAGACTCAAATGCAGTTACATATTTTATAATCGTCATGTAATAGATCCCACATTGTTATCAATGCAAAATGTTACAAAAATTTATTTCAAGTGTGCATAGATCATACTAGTCATAGCTATATATTGTTACGTTTTTACCTTTTAAAAACGGTGGTTTATTTCCTCTAAATAAACCGGATTCTTTTTAATTGCAAAATAAAAGCGTCAGGTAGTTCAAAGAGTCTTTATTTATTTTAAATGTACATAAAAACAATTTAAAAGACTCGGCTCTAGATAATTTGAAATTCAGGGGACCAGAGAGGAGATAGAAAAAAATTCAAATTAACAAGCGTTTAATTAAAATTTAAGATTTTTTATTGTGAACTTTCTTACAGTTACACATGTCGCTTCTTAAATACAAAAGTCACACATTTCAAAAAATATCAAAAATTATTATTTTGCATAAAATGTTTCTTAAACGATGAAACTTTCTTGTTACGCAAAAACAGCCGTCATTTTATGATCGAAAACACCCGTAAACGCAAAACCGTCAGTTTTGTTTTGTTGTTGAAAATCATAAAATAATTAAAATTAATAAAAGTTTGAAATATTCGACCTCGAGCTTGAGTATTTATAAATTTGGGATAATTAAAATTATTTTTAAAAATGATGCTCCTGCATAATTTGCATATTTTGACTTGTGGTGCTTTTGTATTTAAGGAGCGACGATGTATAAGAACATATGTAATTATAATGCAATAAAGTCCTTAATTTTCTTTTGAGTGAACGAATTCAATCTGTCTTTGTCCAATGACTTTTCAATTGTGATTAAAGCTGAAAAGAAATCGTCACTTGCAACCGTTCTGAGAGCGTAGGAGCGTAATGCAGTAAAAATTCAAATTATAGAGTGTAAAAAACTAAACTTCAAATTATAGAACGCTGTCGGTCAAGATGTCATTTCCATAAAGCAGCGCATATAAACTAAAATAAATCATTGTTTTATATTTTTTTTATTATTTTATATTTTGCATAAAACACAGCACACTAAAATAATTCAAATTATAGAGAGTAAAGCCAAAAAATTAAATTTATAACGTGTGGGCGATTCAAATAATGCCATTCAAATAAATTCAAATTACCGAAGGGACCAAATTACATAGATTTTTTTTTAAATTTATTAAATGTTTTTCAAGGGACCTGGAAAACAGTTCAAATTATCGCGAGATTCAAATTAACGAATTTCAAATTATCAAGAGTTGACTGTATTACATATTAGGAACACACTTAACTTCAAGTTTGAGAATACTTGATGTTCACACAACAATGACTCACAATAAACTGATCAACTTGATTGGCCTTGTTAGTCTATTTATGCATCAGTCATAATTTCTGGATGGTTCGGAGCTAATATACTAGAATATTCATGACTGCAAGTCTAGGAGTTCGTGTCTAGAATATTCAGTTTATAAATTAAAATTTCTACAATTGCTAAACAAGTTACATATATGTCGATAAACATGCCATGCGTTGATAAAGATGTTGTATGTTGTACTTATTGTTTTTAAGTCTCTATCCCGCTATTTTCTTTTTTAGGACTCCCCAATGTGTTAGTTTTGGGTTTAAATGCGGGGATAGTGACTCCATAGCATGGAGTTTGGTTTGCTTAAAACAAGACTTGCTTAAAATAGGATGTGCTTTTGATCCTATAGAAGCTGCTTATCATCTTTGACATTTGTTTTAGCAATATTTTTACTTTTTTTTATTAAATAATTTTTAAGCTTGAGGTCATTTTTTTGTTTTTTATTTTTATACACAATTAACTCGATATTTCGATTTCTGAAGAAGATTTCCAAACGAAATCGAAATATTGAGTTAATTGTATATAAAAAAATCTTTTATAAAAAAACAAAAAACCTTAAAAATTATTTAATAAAAATCATAAAAAAGGCCGAATAAAATAGAATAAAATTATTTGCAATATTTTTACATAATTCAAAGTGCACATTCACCTATGCAATAAATTCGACCGATATTAGATGAAGAAAATGAACCCCATATCATTAACGAACCTCCATCATTCTTCACGGTTTCTTTTGCACATTCTTTATTTTGTGGCCTTCAAGGTTTTTTTTCAAAAAGAGAAGTAACACTCAGGCAATTAATATGCCTATATATAATTGCGTGACTTTCTTAGGAAAGGACATAAATTGAAGAAGTAAAGGTAATAAAAGTAGAAAAAAGCTTTATATCACAACTCTGCAATTGCGCATTATGTTTGTAGCGCCTCTGGTGGTGAGTAGGCGCATTATTTTTTAAAGCTTGATTTTATAGACTTTATTTTATTATTTTACTTTGGTGGCGTTTGAATGCTATACCGCCGAAGGAGGGCGCTGTGCTAAATATTTGTTATGATAGGATAGAAAGAAAACTAATAATTATTAGAAACTGATGTTGTTTGAGTGGCAGCAGCTGGGAATCGAACCCGGGCTACAAATGCCAGCTCATGCTTAATGATCAAATGCGCTAACCAATTAAACTACAGCACCCTCAAGGTTTTGCTATCAGAACCCAACAAATATATTCTCGTTTCATCTGACCAGGGCACCTTTCCCCAATATGCCTGGTGTAGAAAACACAACCTAATTTTAACAGTCTGTTTACTGCATAAAGGTACCTTTTCCTAGAACAACGAACTTTTAATGCAGTGTCCGGCAACATATTACTAATTATGCTACTTTTCAGCTCTTCAATGAAAAATAACGACTATTTTTATTATTTTCTCCAACACTGTATATACGAGTACGAGTTATTCATTTAAAAAACAACGTCTTTCGGAAGCTATTGCCACAACTTCTAAATCACTTAAAACAATATAATGTTTTTTTTTTCTCTCCTACAATCTTGTTTAGTATAAAATCATTATAAAACTGCAGTCATTATTGCTGTTTGTTTAGAAAAAATATTATTGAAAAGCAATTGTTGTAATTGTTTAATACAATTATGTCTAAAACAATTTTTATTTTAACACTAATTGCGGATTAAAATAAAAACAAGATTTGTCATAATTTTCATTACAAAATTAAAAAAAAACAAACTCACAAAAACACCTAGAACAAAGAAAACTACAAAAAATAAGTAAATAATTATAAAAAAAAATGTACACTAAGAAGGCAATCAATAAAAATACAACTACTGTAAAAATAGTAGAGGAAAATAAAAACAATAAACAACTTGAAATGATGAAATAAATATATAGAAATAATTGCTACCCATTCATATAATTTTAGAGACATACTTTGTAAAGCTCATCCATACAATACGTTCGTTCGAGCAACACGCCACTTACTACAAACATTCAATTAAGTATTGACAATTTAATGACTTTTTCCGTGCGCTCTTTTTTCACCATGTAAATACTTGCTGCAACTGCAATCAACAGCCTGGCAGCCAGCGGTAAAAATCTAGTTAATTTAACATTCGCTCACTGGATAATTTGACAAATTTCCCGTGTGCTCATTTTTTTTATTTTTTTTGCTTCATTCAGCCAGCCAATGGCCGGCCATTTAACAGCCACAAACACTTTGTCAAAAACGACAAAACGGGCCTACAAAACGCATTTTATGCGGTGGCATGCCACAAACGAGCGAGTATGAATGGAAGCAGCTTCTTTTTACGTATTTTCTTTTTTTTTTAAGTTATATTAAGGCTACTGGCCTGTTAACTGGTTGCTACCAATTAATTTGGTATTCACTCATTCATGCAACACAAACACACACACAAGCACTTACTCTTGCAGCACTTAACTCCTCTAACTATTTACTCGCATTTGAAAATGTTCCAAACAATGAATGGTTTAAGTATGGCCTTTCGGGGCTGACCATTCACTAGCTGGCTCAATGCTTTGATTGTAATTTCCTAAATATTAAAATAGCAGAAAAAAGAAATACTATTTGCCACGCATTGCCGGCTACTGTTGTGGCAAATTTTGCAGCTCTCCCTAACAATGCTCTGTTGACGGCTGCTACTGCTGATGATTATGGTTCGGCTGCTGGTGTTTACTGAACTTGATGTGTTGAGGATCATATTTAAAGCCAAGTTTAACAGTAGCAGGAGTTGCAACTATGCTTTTTTCTATGGCTTATTGTGACGGTGATGATGATGATGGCGATGATTGCTCCTTTGCGACATTGATGCTTATGTTGCGTGTCTTAAAGGTATGTGCATAACGTTGGCGGCGCTTTAGTAGAGAAATGTTTTTCTGTTTTCTTTTTTTTGTTTAAAGGCATGTCGAAAATATTCAATAGACACAAGACACAATCAAATCGATCACTTAACTATTCATATGCTCATCACCAGCTATTGAGATTGTACTTATGTTTGTGTGTGCGTTGCAACCGAGTTTAACTACCTTGTGGCAACGTGAGGGCCACAAAGCAAGTTTAATGTTTTAATGCACAAAGGGGAGACATTATTAAAATTTTAATTTTTTATTTGATTGAAATTTTTCATGGCGATTTTGCATAAATTTTGCATAAATGTGATTAAATTTCATTAATAAATCATAAGTTCTCGGAGACAAATTTTAATTAACGAAACAGGAGAGAACACGATCAGAAAATGAATCATGCATCAATAATTCAATAGTTTAAAGATCTATATTTCATGCGGCATCGTCTTCTTGAAGTCAAATGTCGGTCACATCAGTATCATCTGATTTTGGGATCAGTAACAGTTAGTGCTTGATCATCATAATTTTCAAAGAAGTATGGTTCAATAAAAATCCAAACAATCAAATGCGGCAATTTGCACTACTGTCATCAACTTAAAAGTTTGTTTAATTGCTGGGTATGATTTTGCTCTATAAATTTTCGAACTGTGACCCTCAAAATTTTATTGATTTTGATATGTATATTGTTGAACAATATAAATTCGTTATGCTCTAAACATTCAGTAAAAGTCACTAAGTCACGAGTACGGAAGATAAGTAAGCTTCGTTTTCCTTCTCAACTTCTTCAGTCATTGTTACGTAGTCCAGGAAGTCAAGGTCACCAAGATGTGTATGTTGTATACGCAACTACAGTTTGCATGCATTTTCTGTTTCTGCATCATCTTGGAGCTAATTTGACTCTCTATACCGAATTCACTTTTGCTAGAATAAAAACACAATCTTAATTGCGTAAGTGCATCCACAACATTTTTAGTTACTCGTATTCTTTCACCATATGAGAGCTATTTTGGTATGTCTATCCAGATATTCCTGTGGTGGTAAACAGGGTTTCAGTATCTGCCTAAACTCGAATATACCTGTTATTATAATAGGTGATTTAGGTGATTTGTATCACTAGAGTTATCTTTGAATGGAATGGAATCTTTTTTTGAATAAAAGTTGGGTTGGCGGAAAATTAATTCCTCAAATTGCCAGCTCACGATCGATCTCAGTAAGTCCCAAGTCGACCTATACTTTCATATAGGAAGCTGGAAGGCTTAAATTTTGTATTAAAAAATTTATGGCATGTGACTAATGTACAACTTCGAAAACCCATAACGCGGTACAATGCAAGAGTGAGACACAGATCTCCTTAAGCGATAATGACAATGATACGCGGGTTCTTCCTCCACCCAGAGACGAATTACGACTGAAGAATGGAATCTTAATACGAATAAACTAATTCATCAACTGAAACTCTTTCGGGAATTTTGAAGTCGTTAGTGAAAAAACACAAAAACACTCTTGTCGAGGAGTAAGTCCCAAGTCGCCCTAAACCTTTATATAGGAAGCTGGAATGCTAAAATCTTGTATTAAAAAATGTATGGCATGTGACTAGTGTACAACTTCGAAAACCCATAACGCGGTACAGTAAGACGACGCCAAGCTTTAACCTCTGAATCTCTCGAAGCCAGCGAATGACAATGACGCAAGAGTTCTTCATCCACCCAGACATGAATTACGACTGATGAATAGAATCTTAATTCGAATAGACTAATTCATTAAATTAAACTCTTTCGCGCTTTTCAAAGTCATTAGTGTTCTTCACATATTTCATAACCAAGGAAAATCTTTCTAAAAAAAAAAAACTGTTTAAAAGTTTCGATGTTTTAAGAAAGTTCCAACCTGTGCTCTAGGTTGCTCTTCCGAGGCATCAACTCTTTTCATTTTGAACTACTAGATTTTGAATGAATTATTTTTATATACATATATATATATTTGAGCAAGCAAGAAAGCTTTATACAATACAATACTAAAAAGTATATATAGTAAGAGTACAACATCACAAAGTTCAAAGGAACCTGCGCTCTAAAGCGGCTTCTTTTCATCTACAATTTGTTTCAATGATGCCAATAACAATAATACTTTTGCTGCTTAAAGCTGCTAAACTAATCATTACACTCAAAATATATATAGAAAATAATATTAAAAAAAACCAACACATGAAGAATAAAAACGAAGTGTTGATGATAATGATGATGACGATCATTTGGCAGGAAAACTCCAGGAGTAGGTTGGCATGCGAAAATGAAAAGAAAGAAAGAATGTCTTCAAAGGAATTTTTGCTACTAGTTTGCAATTTTGTTGAACGGTTGACATCAAAAGCCGCACAAAAAATAAGAAAAAAATAAGAAAAGAATGGTCAAATCAAGTCAAGTTAAAATGAATTGAAATGATTCAGTCAGTCAGTCAGCGAACCATACCAGAAAGTACGTTCCTTCGTTCCAGTCTGGGAGTATAAAATTAACACTTGAACATATCAAATTCTTTTCTTTTATATTTTTAATGCTTTAACATCTAATAATTGCTATTTAATGGTTATTTTTTGTTAAGTTATTGTATTCACTTTATAATAGAGTCATATCTTTGATAGAAGGAACTTTTTACTACTTGCATGTGCGCACTCCTTCAATTTTATACAAAAGTTTGTAAAGAAAAAAAGTTATAAAATTTGTCTTATTTCTTTACAAGTATTTTTGTGTTTTGCTCTTAAGATTTTGTTTAGTTTCTGTTTTTTTTTTTTGTTTCATTTTGCTCGTACAGTCATTAAAAATCTTTTGAAATTGGTTTATAAACGTGAACTCTTCAATAATCTTTTCAACACAATCAATTTTAATTTTGTTTTGTGTTTTTTTTAGTGTGTGTGATAGAATATGATAGTTATGTGCGAGGGTTGTGAAAAAGTGTAATCTCAAAAGTTGGAAGTTTAAGGAAGAGATCACTGAAGTAAAATAAACTTTAAACTCAGGCGGCAAAATAAATTGAGTATTATTTAAATAGGCCACACCACTACATAGTCCCGGATCACACAATGCAACTTTTGAGTTTTTAGGTAAGAGGGGAAAAAAGAGAGAGAGAGAGGGGACCATTCTTCTTTCCCCTATCACCAAAAAACTCAAAAGTTGAGCAGCAAAACTTGCATTGTGTGATCCGGGACATACTAATTAAATTACCAGGAAACTTAGTCCCAATTTATACAAAGCAATTCTTTAAGCTAAGCTAAGATAAGACGAGTACACACTTGATTGTGCTAGCAATTCATGTTACTCTCTATTATTTTCTCGTATTATATATGTGTGTACAAATAAAAATACGAGCGATTAAAGCAATAAGAATTGTGCTGTCTAAACACCGTAGAAATTTCCAGGAAAAAATTGTATAAATCTTTTCAATAAAAATTGCTTCGCGTTAATTGGAACTTAGTAAATGTTCTTTAGAAAATGGAAACTGGATTTATATACGATCCAGGTTTCAGTCGCTCTAATAAATGATCAATTCAGCAGTCAAGTTCATAATATTGTGCCCAATCAGTTCAATTATATTTATTGACTTAAAAAAAGGACAATTAAAACTATTTTCAAATTGAGCAATTAATAAGAATATTGAATATAAATTGTTGTAATTATACACCAATTTTTTAGGTAAAATATTTATTTGAAAATACCTTTTTTTACATCCCTCGCATCTGATTATTGTTAAAGTACCGCCACCATATGTACTACTACAACAAATTATTTTTAGATATTTTTTTGGATAACAACAATAGCAACATCCAAATGGAAACAAACACTATGAATTTAACGTCCTGAGTAAAATATGATTTGCTTTATACATATACTCGTATCTATAAGTTTTGCTACTTAAATGTAGAGCCTTTGTTGCTGGTGGCACATTAACACGATCATCAATTTTATGGAATGTTGCAAGTTCATTTATTAAAAACAATATTCGATTAATCGAGCATAATAATAAAATCATAACGAAATTAATACTTAGACATAAGTATGTATGGTTTTGTGTATGTTACATTATATTTAAGCAAATAACCCAATAAACATTGTTTTATGATTTTAATAGTTGGCTTAAATTTTTTAGCGAAATATTTGATAAAAGTCTTGTGAACAAATGTACAGTGTTGAAAAAAATAATAAGAACTGCTGCTACATTTTTAATGATGTGAAGAAGAAACACCTAAAAGCTCATAATTTTGTTAATTCGTACTCTCAAACTAATAATGATCTTATGATGAGTCTATATTGATAAGCTTTCTCTTTAAAAAATAATGATAACGATATTTTAAGTTTTGTCTTTAAGACCTAATTTTTATTTTCCTGCAAAAAACGCAAGTACTCCATACACGCATGTATGGACTATTCCACAATGGACCAGGAGTACTCCAAACATAATCCATTTGTTTGAAAAAAAAACTGGTCCATTTAAAATTACGATGTCGTAGGCCTGGACCATACAATCCAGCTTTCCAAAACTACTCCTTGTAACTACATCAAATGTTTTTAAACAACGATTACGGTCGTTAAAGCACGAATAATTGTCGTGTAACAAGAAGTTCTGATTTGAAAATAAAATGGTCCACAAGTGCATTACATAGGACCATGATGTAGTCACTACATTTTAGCTACAATGGACCACGTACTCCACAGATTTTTGCAGGGTTAAACTGAAAAATATATTCATACTTATATTATTTACTGAACGCGCAAATATGAATACATACGAGTATGTATGTAGTCTTATGCTGGTTTTAGACGGTATGTATTTTGCAGTGTACTTGTCAGTTGTACGATACATATGTGCATGTCTGTCAAATTGGCAATTGACAGGCAGTTTATAATGTTTGCTTTCACGCGTCGGTTTTTAGTTTCACCTGACATAATCTACAATAGAACACAACAGCTGTCTTTGTTATGATTATTTTCACGGGAGTGTTGTGTTCTTGCAAATATAGTTTGAAAAAATGAATTAAGAAATGATATAATTTTAACTGCAGCATTATTGCAATAATAGCTTCTATAAAATAAAATAATGAAGCAAGAATTAAAAAGAAAATGTGCCATGTGCAGCCAAAAATTGTTTAATTTAAGTTAAATAAAAATTAATATGTATAAATACGTTTTTTAAATACATATTTTAATAGAAATTTATTGTTTTGTTTAATACAATTTTTTTAAATATAAATTTGCTGAATTACAAACACTATGTTCTTGGCGTTATAAACAATTGACTTGAAAAACAGCTGGTTGCAGGTGCTTTGTCAGATGAAAATAGAACAGGTTCTAATGGAAAATTTTACACTGAAAATGCTGGCTGACATTTGCAGAAGCATTTTTTCTTTTTTTGCTTTTACACGACGTGTATGCATTTTGCAGTGGAAAATTTGACAAGCACACTGCAAAATACATACCGTCTAAAGGGAGCTTTATTGAGCATACAGAATGTTAAAACTATTTTGTGTTTTGTTAAAAACCCTCTAAGGGATAAGGCGTAGATGAATGTGTTTGGTTCTGATGCAAAACCTTTCGAAGACCACAAAATAAAGAATTTTACCCCGGGTATAGCCAAAAAAAAAAGAACCAGAGAGACGGTTCGTTAATGATTGGTCTATAACTCATATCCTACTGGAGCAAAGTTGCCTATTTTCATTACATTTCGAAAGAATGTTTGCAAAAAATTTCATTGTTCTAAGTCTTTTTTTCGAAGCTCTATCGTGCCTTCAGCAAACTGATAGACGCACGAACGTGGTTAGATTGTCTTTGAATCGTAAGAGGACCCAGAATATATAGACTTTTTGGCTCTACTAGCATTATATCGATGTGTTACAAACGGAAGAGGGTATATCTTTTTGATGGTGGGTATAAAAAACAACCCCAAACCCTTCGACAAGTGGAATTCAGAAATCAATTGCGAAAAATATTTGTGTAAAATAAATAAATAAAAATTTAGAGCAAATTCTATGTTGTCATATTTATATCCTACACCACCATAGGGGGTGGGTTTATTGGATTTGTGATGATGTTTGTAACGCTAAAAATATTAATCTAACACCCACCTTAAAATATACCGATCGAATAAAAAACATTTTCTGAGTCCGTCCGTCTGGCTGGCTGGCTGTCAATGTAAACCTTGTGCGCATAGTACATAACGGTCGGTCCATAAATAGTCATAGCTCCCAAATAAGATGCCCTTCGAAAATCACCTAAACATCTAAAAATCCTTTATAAGTGTTTATATCGAGATAAAATTTAACACAAAGAATATTTATATGCACAGAATTCATGCCACTATATTTTATAGGTTATAGTTTCTATATAATAGAGCCAATTTCGGAAAATCTGTTTTTACTCATATACTGGGTGTAGGATCGAGGTTGAACGACTATACTTTTTTACTCGTTTTATTTTATACTTAACGTTTTTTTTTTATATTTTGTATACTCATATTTGTCAAGATCATTTTTGGAGATATGCAGTTTTTTCTGAATTGTTTGTGTTGCAAAACGTCACCCAAATAGTATTTTGGGAAGCGGGTTTTAAAAAGTTATCTATACACTGGGTTATGATGGCTGTAGCCTTTCGGCCATTGTATTGTTTACTTTAATCTTTACAAAATAATCGTTAGTTAGTTTAATAATGATATTAATGATCAATTGGACGTTTTCAAGTTAAATTACAAAATCTATTAGACTTGAAAGTATAAAGTAATTTTATTTATATGCCAGTATATAATATGGGTCAAGTTTTCAGAGCTTTCATGCAAACAGCAATTATTATTTTTATGCTAGAAAATAAGTAATAAGAGACTGCAATAAATAAATGTTCATGTTGGTAGATTTATAAAATAAAACATTTAGTTTACTAAATTCATTCCATTTTAATTAAATTTTATATTTATAAATCATGTGCCTTAACAAAGAAATCTACATAAAAACATAAAAATATAAACTTCATAATTAAGATCTTTTTTTTTTTTTTGTGAGAGGGCATGTGTTGTAAATCAATGAATACATTTGAAATTTATGATCAAATCATTTTAATTAAATTTATGAACACATTTGTAATTAATTGTGAAGGTGTGCAGCAGCAAATTTGAAATAATTTTAAATGCCACTAAAATAAACTGCAGACATGCAAGTGAATACAACAAATGACGTTTACGCTAAATTGTGTTGCAAATAAAATCAAAAAGACAAGACAACTGTATGTCTGGCTGGCTGGCTAAATAAATAAATAAATAAATAAAATCTTGTAAAAGTATAAAGTATGTTTGTGTAAATCTTTTTTACGTGTTTTGAGTTGACAAAGTCTGAGAATGTTTTTTTTTTTTTGGTTCGGCAATTTTTTATTCGCAATGATTTTTTTAAGTTACATTACAACCATACATTACACGTTGTGACGACAAGCTCGACATCATTTAACCAATTAACAAAGTGTGGCAAATGCAAATGTGCACGGTAATTAGACAAAACATTACTCATGTTTAATATGCAAATTGTTCTCACTCACACCGCCTGGCATCGTCGTTTTGTCTCTGTCTGCGCGGGAGGTAGAGAGCGAGAGATTAAGGTTTAGTTAGTTTCTGCGGTGGATATTCTATGCAAATTTGCTATTATATGCCATGACAGAGTCAGAAAGCAAACACAACGCAAATAAAATAACATAAATCCACCAACACCATCGCCACGCCACAACAACACGTCAAATGCAACAAGTTTGTTGTGTTCTATGCGGGCAAATACGGATTTAAAATACACTACAAATAATTTTAAGGTAATATCATTGTATTTAGTTCGTTTATTTGACCTTTTCTAATATTTAATAGTTTCTTCTTTTTTCAAGCAATAAGGTCAATTGCATTTTATATACAAATATTTTATTTTATTTATATATATTAATTTCCGATATTTCGCTATCACAATGGATAGCTTCTTCAGGGATAATATAAGTTTTGAATTATTATAATTCAAAAGAAGAAACTATTAAGTAATATCATTGTATTTATGCATTTGATGATTGTTCAAGCAAAGTAAATTTATTTTCACATTAATAATTATGACAACATTTTCTGACAATCTTTTTGTGCCACTATATCCATCGAAAGTTTATGGACAAAGTAGTTGCAGTTTGCAGTAACCAAATGATTGTCATATCAACTGAAATGTTTCATATTTAAGAGAAAAGAGCGGCCATTGAGACACTATGTGAAACATTTTTATTTAAAACAGAAACATTTCGACTTCGATAAATTTAAATCCTAAGATCTAAAGGAATTTCTATTTGGAGTACAAATTACAATTATATTGGCTTTAATTTGTCTTAAAAAATTGGACCAACACTGGAAAACCAAAAATATTGTATACGGGGTTTTTTTTAATTCAGGCAATAGTTTATGAATGCTGTTTGTTCCTTCTGTACTTGTTATACCCTACGCCACCATAGTTGGGACGGTATATGTGCAGATGTTTGTAACGCCCAGAAATATTGGTCTAACACCCTGGGGTTTACCGATCATAAATGTTTAAATTATGCAATTATTGAAACAAATTTCATTACAAATGAGTGGTAAATGAAGCCAAATCACATCTACAAATTTTGTGCAGATCGGTCCATAATTACTCGTAGCTCCCATATAAGGCCCACTTCTGAAAATCACTTCAAAGAGCATAACTCTATCAAAAATGTTGGTATCCAAATAATATTTAACACAAATATATTTCATGTCTCTACAAACAATACGGTACAATTTTCTTGTGATCGGCCCATAATTAGTCGTAGCTCCCATATAAAGCCCACTTCCGAAATTCACTTTAATGCTCATAACTCTATCAAAAATGTTGGTATCCAAATAATATTTAACACAAATATATTTCATGTCTCTTCAAACAATACGGTGCAATTTTCTTGTGATCGGTCCTTAATTAGTCGTAGCTCCCATATAAAGCCCACTTTCGAAATTCACTTTAACGATCATATCTCTCTCAAAAATGTTGGTATTCAAATTTGACACAAATAAGTTTCTTTTATACAGAAATAATGACACCTAATTTTATAATGGTCGGTCCATAATTAGTCAAAGCTCCTATATAAGACCCTCTCCGTAATCAACTTTAACCTCCATAAATAAAGTTTAACACTAAATTTTTTGATAATCGGTCCATAATAGATAATATCTCCCATATAGCGCCCATGTATGAAAAACTGTTTTATTGATATACTGGGTGTAGGTAATTATATGGTCGGGCTTGACCGATTATACTTTCTTACTTGTTTTTAATTAAATTTGATACAAAATTCCAGGGAGAATAAAGACTAGGTTTGTCTTTATTTTCATATATATTCGTATTGATCGTTGTAGGGATTTTTTTATTTTCTTAAAATTCTTTTAATTTCAATGTTTCCTCGCAACACATATAACAAACTTAATATACTTCCTTTAACTGTTAGCTCCATGTCAACATTAGAAATATGAGCGTTTTTAAATTTATTGTAAATTCTGTTCAACGTATTTTGTTCATGTGGATCTATGTTTTAAAAACAGTGTAACAAATGTTATTGGAAACAAAAAATACATTAATTTCAAAAATAACTGAAAGATAACTAAGATAGTCTTCTTTTCAAAGTTTAACTTCTTTCCTAGAGATGAAGAATGAACCGAAACAGAACTGATAACAGACTGAAGTAGATACTAACTCCACAACTGAAAAGCTCATTTTCCTGCGTTACAAGTATATTAAAACCCGAAACAAAGTAAAAAAAAAATATGGAAATTAATTAGATTTTATGAATTATCTCCATATATGTAGCTGCTCCAATGATGAATTTGTTTTTCAAGGAAAATTAGTTTTTAAAATGTTAGTGTGAATGAATATGGAAAGAATTGGAAACACCTGCGCTGATTTTAAGTATTAATTTTAAGTCCCATTGCCTAGGAAATATATTCCAAGTATTTCATTCGAAATTGCAAATGAGGAACTTCTAAGGACATTAAACAGTATTTAAACCTAATTTAATTCACTTATAATAGAGGCCAGCAAATGTTGACTTGTAGATCAATGTATTAACCCAGCAAGCCATATGTGTCCGAAAAGAGTCTTTTTTGACACCTTTTTCGGAGCGTTAACGCTCTTTATGAGCCCAAAAAAACAATCATAATTGCTCCGAAAACCTTCAGAAAAGAGGGTCATTACATTCGAAAATGGTCCGTCAGAACGGGCTCTTAGATAATGTCAGAAAAGAGTCTTTTATGAGAGTTTTTTTGGGCTCTTAGATAATGCCAGTAAAGAGTCTTTTATGAGTTTTTGGGCTCTGGTAATCTTGTTTTTATCATTCTTGTGTGGTGCAGCTGTTTTTTTTTTTTTTTTTGGTTTAAAGCACAAATAACAGGACAACAACGCTTTGGTACACACATAATTAAGTGGAATTTCCGAGTCATACTGCGTGCCGACTCAGGACAGTAACAAGCAAATTTTTCTTTCGCTCCGAAAATGCTCTTTTGTTGGACTCTTTTCTGACTCTTTTTTTCGGAGCGCTCCGAAAATGCTCTTTTGTTGGACTCTTTTCAGACTTTTTTTTCGGAGCGCTCCCAGAATGGTATGCTGGGAAGTGTCACACCAAACATTGTCAAGTCATACCGTGTTCTATTAAAAGGCATAATATAAAAATGGTTGTTTTCAAACTTCAGCCCAATCACTACGTGAACATTTTTAACCATACAAAAAAATTATCATATGCCATTTTTGATATTCGCAAAAAGTGTTGAAAAGTTATTGGCCTATAGGACACTATAGTGTCCATGTTAATAGCTGCACTATTTAAAATATTGTATATTTGTTTAAGATGATTTTTCCTGATATGAAAAAATTCATTCTCTTTTCTTTTTTCAAAAAGAAATTTCGGAGTTGGTTCTTTGATGGTCTGGGGGAGTTTTTTGTGAAGAGGGTGGGCTTCAATTGGCGTTTCCCAATACGTAAATGATTTCTCTTGATTACAAAAAATTACTAAATGAGAAACAAGTGCCATTTTTTTTTTAAAAACTATTAAATAAAAATTTATTTTTCAACAAGACAACGCACCTATACATGTAAGTCGTTAAACAAAGGGATAATTGTCTTCGAAAAATATGGCACGCATGTTCTCCAAATCAGAACTCCATTGAGAACATTTATTGAATATTAAGTCGTTGAATTTAGGTTGAAAACCAATAATATTAAAACATATATCATCTAAAAGTAGCTGTTATAGATGCTTGGAGATCTACATATATCTGAAGATATAATAATAAATTATGCCTGATCGAATTTTTGAGTTGATTCAAAAAATAAGCACGCCTGGCACATGATTAAAGTCTAACCCCCTTATTCAAAAACGATTATTAAATATAACAAACGTTTATTAAGCAAATTTTTTTATGCAAATCTGTCTTACTAAACGTTTGTTAAATTTAATAATCGTTTTTGAATAAGGGGTTAAATTTATTGTGAATATTGCTATATGTATTATGTTGTTTTAAGTTCAGTGTTTTTATAGTTATGAAACACTAATTAATTTCTGTATACATTTTTAAGGGGTAAAATTGTATGCTTTACTATTTCCCACCCTGTCTTTATAATATTTGCTTAATATCATGCCAATGAACATTTGTTATTTGCCACTTGATGAACCATAATAATGTTCATTCTTATGTATATTTTTTTTTTTTGATCGCTGGTCGCATGGTGTTGACTGCATGTCTGTGTGCAGTTTTGAAAACGTCTGTCTAGTGTCGTAGCTGTCGGCAACTAAATATTATTTTTTTCTTCCAAATATTTTATTTTTATTAATTTGAAAGCGTAAAAAAATGCAATATAACACCAACACCATTCGTTTTCGTACATCCATCTACATTTGTACATAATAATCATCTGTATAGACCTGTCAATAAAACACTATGAACATTATTTACAAACAAAAAAAAAAAACAAATAAAAGAAATAAACAATATTGAAAACTACATAATAATCGTGTTAAATACTTGACATTTTAATAATATAATAAATATTTTTGTGCATAAAATTGTAAACGACCAATAGTTGTCTTTTAAATAAACAATAAATTATTTACTAAATACTTTGCAGTATGTATGTACTTTAAAGTAAATTCCATGTATCATTTATTTGAAAGCTGTTCGTTTAAAAGATTATTAAAATAACGATCTCATGAGCTTTGCACAAGCTACTTTTTATTCTACTAGTTACCTTTAAATCCACTAATATATTGTAAAGTAATGTATTAATTTGTAATATTTATAATTGAAATATTCAAATTATTAGCAAACAGTTATTTGAACCATTTCACAAAGACATGCCCTTTATTATTTCTCTAATCAAGTCCAGTAAGTAGTGGTAGAATTTAATGGGTAACTCGTTCATTAACACAAAGCTAATTTTTGAAACTTCAGGGTGGTTTTTAAGTAGTTTTTTAGGTAACGATCATATAAGCTTTGCACAAGCTACTTTTCACTCTACTAGTTACCTTTGAATCCACTAGTATATTGTAAAGTAATGTATTAATTTGTAATATTTATAATTGAAATATTCAAATTATTAGCAAACAGTTATTTGAACCATTTCACAAAGACATGCCCTTTATTATTTCTCTAATCAAGTCTAGTAAGTAGTGGTAGAATTAACACAAAGCTAATTTTTGAAACTGCAGGGTGGTTTTTAAGTAGTTTTTTAGGTAACGATCATATAAGCTTTGCACAAGCTACTTTTCACTCTACTAGTTACCTTTGAATCCACTAGTATATTGTAAAGTAATGTATTAATTTGTAATATTTATAATTGAAATATTCAAATTATTAGCAAACAGTTATTTGAACCATTTCACAAAGACATGCCCTTTATTATTTCTCTAATCAAGTCCAGTAAGTAGTGGTAGAATTTAATGGGTAACTCGTTCATTAACACAAAGCTAATTTTTGAAACTTCAGGGTGGTTTTTAAGTAGTTTTTTAGGTAACGATCATATAAGCTTTGCACAAGCTACTTTTCACTCTACTAGTTACCTTTGAATCCACTAGTATATTGTAAAGTAATGTATTAATTTGTAATATTTATAATTGAAATATTCAAATTATTAGCAAACAGTTATTTGAACCATTTCACAAAGACATGCCCTTTATTATTTCTCTAATCAAGTCTAGTAAGTAGTGGTAGAATTAACACAAAGCTAATTTTTGAAACTGCAGGGTGGTTTTTAAGTAGTTTTTTAGGTAACGATCATATAAGCTTTGCACAAGCTACTTTTCACTCTACTAGTTACCTTTGAATCCACTAGTATATTGTAAAGTAATGTATTAATTTGTAATATTTATAATTGAAATATTCAAATTATTAGCAAACAGTTATTTGAACCATTTCACAAAGACATGCCCTTTATTATTTCTCTAATCAAGTCCAGTAAGTAGTGGTAGAATTTAATGGGTAACTCGTTCATTAACACAAAGCTAATTTTTGAAACTTCAGGGTGGTTTTTAAGTAGTTTTTTAGGTAACGATCATATAAGCTTTGCACAAGCTACTTTTCACTCTACTAGTTACCTTTGAATCCACTAGTATATTGTAAAGTAATGTATTAATTTGTAATATTTATAATTGAAATATTCAAATTATTAGCAAACAGTTATTTGAACCATTTCACAAAGACATGCTCTTTATTATTTCTCTAATCAAGTCGAGTAAGTAGTGGTAGAATTTAATGGGTAACTCGTTCATTAACACAAAGCTAATTTTTGAAACTGCAGGGTGGTTTTTAAGTAGTTTTTTAGGTAACGATCATATAAGCTTTGCACAAGCTACTTTTCACTCTACTAGTTACCTTTGTATCCACTTGTATCTTGTAAAGTAGTGTTTTCATTTGTATTATTTATAAGTATAATTGTAATTGTCACCATTTCACAAAGACATTCCCTTTTTTTATTTGTCTAATCAAAAGCATTACCAGGCGATAATTTGGTAAGTAAAGGTATATTTTAGTGGGTAACTGATTCACTAACACGAATCTAGTTCCAGAAACGTATTTCTTACATATTATATACAAATATTCTATACCAGCAGAAATGAATGGCTTAGCAGATATACAGCTACGTTCAACTAATTAAGAACACGATACTAATGTGAGCTTGACGCAAATAATATGAAAGGTTTTATGATATTCTCAAAAGTTGACGTAGTTTTGTCAGTTTAACTCGTATTAACTGCATATTGTGTCAAATTAATTATTGTTTATGAATCTGTCAGCCATTTTTTAAAAATAAGATTGACATCAGTCGTGCATATAATTAAGGACATACCACAAATTTTACAAAAAAGTATTTATTTCAAAATAAATCAATATTTTGTTGCAAATCCATTGTCACCAAATTTTTACATACACAACTTTAAAAAGAACTTAGTTTGATCTTTACAACTTGCCATAAGTTCTGAATCGGATTGAGATCAGGAGTGCATGAAGGAAGTGTTCTTGACACTAACCGAATTGTGGAAAATCCATTGCTTGACGTGATGAGCCGTATGCTTCGGATCGTTATCTGGTTGACATATCCATGTTACTGGCATGTTGTCATCAGCATACGGCATAATTGTATCGTTTAGAATTCTTGCGTACTGAAACTCATCCACACTACGTGACGACATGTTACCCCAAAGCATTTTAGAATCTCCTCCATGTTTCAAAGTGGCGCGGATTTACTTTGAATCAAATTCTTTTAACTTTGGCCGGCGAACATATTGTTTCCATCTGGAGAGACCCTATAAATTTTTGTTTCGTCCGAAAATAATTCTCTTCTTCAGTCTACATTCGTCCAATGGAGGTACTTCTTTGCGAATTCGAGTCTTTTCTTTCGGTTACGTTCCAAACAGTTCAAGTTCTCGCAATCAAAGTTTTACTGAATTTACAGACGGTTTTGCCTCATTTTGGGTAAATACTGCAATCCGAATCTCATTTGCAGATTAATGCAGATTTTTACGACTCGGGCACAATCAGTGCCTTTCTACGAACTGTCGTCATACGGCTTCTTTTTTTACGGGCCACGTTTTTTGAATTCGAAATATTTCACTACTTGAAAAATCATTGTTGCCAAACCAAGGCTGATGCGATTTCACAATAAGTTTTTCCATACTGATGCATTTGTACAATAGCTCAATTCACAATCTTGTGCAAATGCTATTCCATCGTTGCATTTGCAAAAAAGGTTAAGCATATTTTTGCTCTACACTAACAAAATATACAGCAAGAGCAAAAATATTCTAAACCTTTGCACAAGATTGTGAATTTGCTTTTACCCATGTTAAGTAAGTATTAAGAACTTTTCATATACTAAAGAACACTCTGCGTAATCATAAGTAATTTAATCTAACTTTTAAAAATTATCTAAATTTAAAAACGTAATTTTTCATGGTCCTTAATTTAGTGCACGATTAATTTATTTTTGCAAATTGTAAAAAAAAAACACCGCAAGAAAAAAAATAAAAGTGTAGAATTTAGCGTTTTCTTTAACACGACAGTTTAAATGTTACATACCACTGTCCTTAATTAATTGCACGTAGCTGTACAAGTAATGAAATCTAACTTATTTAACTAACTCCCTCAACTCTTCATTTCAACACAACTTTTGCACTTCTTTTTATTGTGAAACTACCTTCAAAATATATTTATTTCATATCTTAAAGCCGGTATCTCTTCTTGTGGCATTACAATCACGTAAATATTATTGTGTTTATTTCACTACATTGTTGTTTTTTCTTTTCTTTTCGGTTTAAAACTTATTTTACATTCAAATACGTCCTCATTTCGTACATTTTCGTTTATTAATGTCACATAAAACGTGGTTTTTTCTCTTTCTCCAATTGGTAACAGTCTGCAACAGGTACTCTTGCTACTTTTTGCTACCTGTTGAACTCGGTCTTAACAGCCCACAAATCAAAGGCACTTTTGTTTTAGGGTTTTAACCGAAAAATTCAAAGAAATACTGGTTAAATGATAACAAATTTTATATAATTCTCTTAAATTGTTTTCTTTTATAAGTAACATGAACATTAAATAATTTTTATTGGTTTTTAGGTGAAAAAATAAAATATTTTTAGTTTTTTTTTATGGGTAGAGATAGCAACATAATTTTCGGCAGTTTTTGTTTTAGTTGATTTACTGATTAAAATTGTTGTAAAAATTTCATGGGAAATTATTTATGGAGGAATGGGTTGATATTAAGAAATTAGTTGGCATTAACTTCAAATAAATATTATTAAGTTATTGTCAAGTTGGCAATATAGTGATTTTCGATCTAGCTTTAGTGATTTAAATCACATTTTCCACAGACAGTTTTGTAGTGACTTTGTAGTTCTTAACTATTTCATAAATTGTATGTAGGGCCAAATATTTTTTTTAAATTTTACTAATAATTAGCATAAAGTGGCTGGCAGAATTAAGTCCCAATTTACACGAAGCAATTCTTTAAGCTAAGCTGATTAGACATCAGTGTGGGAAAAATATGAGACGAGTACACACTTGATTGTACTAGCAATTCGTTTTACTCTCTTATTCGTATTACATATGTGTATAAAATGAGTGTGTATTATCAAATAAAAATAAGAGCGATTTATGCAATAAGAATTGTGCTGTGTGAACGAAGAAGAAATTTCAAGGAAAAAATTTTATCAATATTTTCAATAAAAATTCTTTTGTGTGAATACGAACTAATGAATAACTAACTGGATTTTAAGAGGAAAAACTTGTCGGTTAACAGTTGTCACCACCATGTGATCAAGTGACAAAACGATATCATAATTTAAAAGAAAATACTAAAATTGACTGATTATTATTCGTTAGACTATTCTACGTGTCTCTACCAATTTTTAGATTTTTGCGTCCAAAAATAACAATTTTATATACATAATTCAAAATAACGTATCATCAAATTTAGGTTAAGAAATAAAAATTAAATATTTGAATTTTTAAATAACAAAGCAAATTTATTGTTGTTTATGTTGATACTTCATTTTGTTTTAGAAAACATAAATACAAAAGAACGTAACATATATCTATATGTAACTTAAAAAATATTTCGAAAGTATAAGTTCTATTCACAATGTTTCTTTCACTGTAACAACATTACTATATCTAGAAAATATTGGTGTTAATTAAATGTATATATTTTTGTATGTATTAAATGTTTAATACCTTCTTTTAATATAAATTCTTCAGCAGAACTTTCTATTGAAAAGTCCACCAGCTGTTCATAAAAAAATTTTAATGGACATATTTTTTTTTTATTTATTTTTTAAAATTTGTTTGACTGATAAACAGCTGCTAATTTTGTATCTTGAAATAAGTAGTGCAAAATAAATTAAAAAGATCATTCACATTTGGTAGCGTATATATTTGCAATTGCAAATATTTGCAATCTCAAATGCACAAATTAGTGCATAGAACTATAGTTTTTCTCTTGCGTTATTTCAGTTGTTCTGCTTTAATTCCATATTCAAGCAATTGTTTCTATACCTAAAGTATTTTTATTTTTTAATATTTTTGCTTCTCCTGTTAAAATGGAACAAGTGATGTTACGTACTTTTGTTTTTTTTTTCGCCGACGATATGTAGTTGACATCACTGATAGACCTTAAATGTTTTGTCTGAGAGAATTTCAATTGTTCAACTCTGTTTGATTTTATGTTATATGAGAAAAATCAAAAATTTTGCAATATTTGACTAAAAATATTGACAGTTTCTATCAATTCAATTGTTATTTTTAATGCAGTTGGTAGTATTTAATACTTTGTAATAAATATATAAGTTTTACAAATTGTAAGTTCATCTATTTTAAGCCCAAAGGATTTTGGTATCAAGCTAAATTAAGACTTTCATTTGTTATTTACAGTGTTCAGACAGTTTGATATATCGGAAGAAAATAGTCATACATTTGTATCTTCTAAGATTGGAAAATGGAGGAAAATTTTGCCTACCCTACTTGTATTCTACTCGTAAAGTGAGGCGTATCTCAGAGAGAACAAATAGTAAATGAATGGGGTAAGGTCTGGATTATAAGACGGGTGAGGCAAAACTTCTCAACCGCTTCTTTCTCAAGAGGTATTGCAACATTTGGGCGAGCTATGTCATGATAAAATATCATGATAGAATTTTCACGCCAGGTCGCATATTGTAAGAGTTTTCGGTCAATACTCGCTGTAAACTAATTTTCTGCGGTACAGCTAAAGAAGCTGAATACTCCAATATTTGGTATTCTAACTTTTTGGCTGGCTTGGGCGATACGTGTCAAAATCACTACTCTTGAACCCCACAAACCATCTCTCGCGCGTTGCAACGAACAGCACATTCACCATAAGCTTCGGAACACACCGACTGTGTTTCAGCGGCGCTTTTTTTTTTTTTTTTGCAAATTAAAGAATTAAACTTGAAGGAATTTTAGTTTTTCAAGAAATAGTTAAAAAAGATTGCTTTTGTTATTTGTTTTCTCTTGCCTTCAAGTAAATATTAATTAAATATAATTATATCGAAAATTAATAATGTTTTTTTTTCACCAATTTGTATTTCCTAGAAAATTCACCATAAAAAGTTTTTCTTTAAAACATCTTTTTTGAATTAAAAAATCTATTAAATTTCCAACTAATTAATAGTTAAAGGCTTCAATTAAATACGGTTTAAGGGAGAGCCTCTAAGACATTTGAAAGTATCTGAGTATTCTTATCAATATATAAAAGAAAAGAAAAACAAAATGGTTTAAAAGAACAAAAACAAAAAAAAATAAGTAACTTAAAAAACTGCACCTGAAACAATTTTTCCAAACACTTTCAGTCTGACTTTTTGTATTTTCAGAAAAATATGTGTTTATTTATTTTACTATTGAAATGATTCTGCTTTGCTGTAAAAGACCGCAAACAATGAAAATGCATCGATCATATGATGTATTTTCATTGGTTGGTTGGTTTGTGAAAGGCTTTGTGGAACTTAAACCAAATGCAGTTTTTAATATTTTCAAAGATTTTAAGCTGCTTTAAGGCTATATTTTCTATTACAGCATGTCTTTTGGCCATTATTGTCTATAATAAAAGCCTGCTCAAAAAATGTTTTTAAGCTTCTGTATTCTGTTAAGTACTTTAGATTAGCCAAAGCTATTGTACTAGTGATTTGTTTTGTTAAGTAGTTCATTAACTATTGCAGTTACATGGTTTGCATTTATTTTGAGTATTAAAGATTGTACGCTAAAGTTGTCATTTTATAAAATTATGAAAACAATTGCAGCTATATTTACAATTTTCAAATCACTTTCTAGACTTAGTAGCTACTGTCTGCATTACCAGGTGCCGATGCTGTAACTGCTTACTTGTTATTCGTACAACAATTCAGCAGACTACCATCTTATACTCAGACTACCGTCTTATACTCAGACTACCGTCTTATACTCAGACTACCGTCTTATACTCAGACTACCGTCTTATACTCAGACTACCGTCTTATACTCAGACTACCGTCTTATACTCAGACTACCGCCGTATACTCGGTCTACCGTCTTATACTCAGACTACCGTCTTATACTCAGACTACCGCCTTATACTCAGACTACGATCTTATACTCAGACTACCATCTTATACTCAGACTATCGCCTTATACTCAGACTATCATCTTATACTCAGACTACCGCCTTATACTCAGACTACCGCCTTATACTCAGACTACCATCTTATACTCAGACTACCATCTTATACTCAGACTACCGTCTTATACTCAGACTACCGTCTTATACTCAGACTACCATCTTATACTCAGACTACCGTCTTATACTCAGACTACCGTCTTATACTCAGACTACCGTCTTATACTCAGACTACCGCCGTATACTCGGTCTACCGTCTTATACTCAGACTACCGTCTTATACTCAGACTACCGCCTTATACTCAGACTACCATCTTATACTCAGACTACCATCTTATACTCAGACTATCGCCTTATACTCAGACTACCGTCTTATACTCAGACTACCGTCTTATACTCAGACTACCGCCTTATACTCAGACTACCCTCTTATACTAAGACTACCGTCTTAAAATAATAAGTTAAAATCTCAATGTATAAATAATTAAGTTTTTTCTGGGCAGAAATACTATTAAACAAATTCAATATTGTTTGAACATTAGGTCCGATTTTAGTTCGAACT
The DNA here is from genome assembly GCA_950370525.1 of Bellardia bayeri. Classification (NCBI taxonomy): domain Eukaryota; kingdom Metazoa; phylum Arthropoda; class Insecta; order Diptera; family Calliphoridae; genus Bellardia; species Bellardia bayeri. The sequence continues at coordinate 78,229,435 of OX493267.1, forward strand.
GTATATTTTCTTAAATTATAATGACTTAAGCCCTTGTAAATTACTAATAATACCTACCACAATTTGTACGAAATCGTTTATGCCTCACAGTTAATTTCATAAGTATAACAACAATGCCAACCATAATAATTTTCAAAAAATAAAATCACATAAAATGAAGGGTTTTCATTTTGTTAATCTTAATTTAAATATACAATATATGTATGTATGTAGATCAAAAAGACACGCACGTACAGGCAGGCAGGAATACATCAATGTAATCTACATTATGACTGTGATTATCGTCATTTTATGATCAGCGCTATGATCATCACCATCATTATGAGCCAGTTTGTGTGCGGTATAATTTTATATATGTATGTACATATGAATGTGATCACAAATGACAGTCATAAAATCGTATAAAACAAAACGTTTTTGTTCTTTGTGTTATATTTTATATTTAGGTTTATTTAATATAAAATATAAACTAAAAAAAAAAAACATAAACTGAAGAGATATTTAAAGAAAAAAGTCATTTTATGACAGTTTTTAAATTTAAGTGTGTCGAGGAAAAAGTTGGAATTAACAAAAAACACTTTATTACAATTTACCACTTTAAGATTTAAACCAATTTGATTTGAGACATGTGGTATTAAAGGGTGTATTATACAACGTTAAATTTGCAGTGAATAGCGCTAGATATTTGATATTTTAAAAAAACAAATTTTTAGTAGTTAAAAGAGATTTGATTAGGTTTACATTTTGTAACCATGGTTTAATATTGTGTTTTAATAAACAAAAAGATAGACGTAGTTATAATATAATCCTCTCTCTTAGGCCGCGTTTTCACTATGTCATTTTTGTTGTCAAATTGTCCAAATTGTTGGCAATTGTATGAAAACGGGTTGTCATATGGCGTCATCTATGTTTGCAATCATAGATGACGCCACGCCAAATTGCCAATAATTTGGACAATTTGACAGCGAAAATGACATAGTGAAAACCAAGCATTAGAGTCTCTTAGAGTCAATGATGGATTATAGTTTGTCATTGTTAAAATTTCTATATATGGAAACAATTTTTACTAATGTGTTTCAATGAAAATTTTTAAAATTTTTCAAGGATGACTTGCATTTTTGTTTAGAAATTTTAATTTGATTTTTCTGTTTTTCAATAACAAACTGCTTAGAATGATGATCGATATTTTGGGCGATTCAGTTTAATTTAAATTCTGATTTTTGCACTTGAGCGTGTATTACACAGTCAGATAGATACAAAGACTTAGGGAAGATCTGCGTAGAATTGTAAGCATGTAAACATGTAAGTGTTACACAAGCAACAAAAAACTTATAGGAAGCACAAGTGAGGGCATAAACAGGCTTGTGCACTTTTCATTGTATAAATATAAAATTAATAAAGAATATGTAAAAATGTTTTTTGTCATTTATTTGAAATAAAATAATTCACAATCCAATATGGAAAATAATAATTATTGGCAAGTAAACAATTAAAAAAAAAAAAACTGTACTTAATTTGGCACAAGTGTGTCTTTTAAAATATTTGCACAAAAATATAAAAATTTACCCGTAGATTTGTATTTGTTGGCTTTTTTTATGTCTTAAAAAAAGCATTAGTTTGATATTAATTAAATTTCATGTGGTAAACACTTTTTGCAAATTATCCAACACAAACCAAATTATAACACAAATTATAATACTTAATGAAGAAACTGTCAAGAACCACTGAGAACAATATTATAGCAAAGAGAAACATTAGTTATTCTACATGAGTATTAACTAGCCAGCTTGGATTAAGTCAATCAGTGGTGATAAGTGTCCAAAAAGGCATTCTATTCAGAGATCGCAGCTAATAACGTATATGGACGTACGTCTCGTGATAACAAAAATGATAAGAGACAAGAGTTTAACACCCAAAGATGCTTCTATAGCAATATACAATTGCATTAGTCGATGGACAGCAAGACGAGCCCTTCGCGATATTGGTTACGGTTAAAGTTTGCCAAAGAGCACAAAAATTGTACAGAAGATGAGTGGAACCGTATTATCTGGCCAGATGAATCCAAATGTAATCGTTTTCAATCCGACGGTAAACAATTTTGCTGGCACCGAACAGTCTTAAGAATTCAAAGACACCATTTTAAGGAAGAAGAAACGTTGGAAACGTTGGAAGAAACGTCATAGTATGGAGTTGCTTTACTTGGTGGCAACTTGGACCACTGCAAAGAAACGAAAGAATAATGAGTAAAGAAGACTATCTGGGTATTTTTCAAACACATCTTACCGATTTTGTAGATAAGAGCGTCTGTCATATGGATGAATCGTGAAAGAGCGGTTTCGCGAACAACATTTTCTTTTGTTGCAGGGGCCAGAAAAAAGTACCAATCTCAATCCGATTGAGCTTTTGTGGTCAATCGCGAAGAGGCAATCAATCTGATTGAGGTCGGTGGTTTTTGCTGGCCCCTGCATGAATAGGATATTTTGTGCGCTAAAACGTTCTTTCTCGATTTGGAAGTGTGCTTTGGATAATAATGTAGCTGAAAAATAACTTTATCCAAATGAAAGATGTGCCAGTGGGTTCAACGCGAATGGGAGAGCATTCCAAATGAATTAATTGAAAAATTTGTGGAGAGAATGGACTAAATATTAATATACCAGTTAATAATAAACATATTCATTTTAATAAAGTTCAATCTCCCCTAATGACACATTTCATTTTGTTCCAAATTTAATTTTTCACCTTTCTCACAATATTTATTTAAAAGCACTGACGACATGTCTGCAACGAATGCACCCCATTTAGGTCAAGTTGCATTCAATGTGATGATGCTTGATAGGTATAATAATAAATCGTTAGTAAGAAAATAATTAATTACTTAATAACAGGTCGACTAAGAAGACTATAATTCAAAATAAAAGACATAGAGAGACTATGTCCCTTTAAATAAATTAAATATATTTTTATAACAGAAATAAAGTTAATTAAATAAAGATATAGAGGACGTAGCCTTCTCTTAAAAAACACAAAATTAACAAGTATTTTATTGATTTGGCATAATTTCCGTTTGTCTGTTTTCTAAAAACTTGACACTTTTAGTTTTTATTTATAAATTATTTTGTTTTTTATTAAATAATTTTTAAGCTTTAGATCTCTTTTTGTTTTTTTATAAAAGATTTTTTATTTTTATATTTATATTTTCACATAGAAAATTTATTATTTTTTAGATATTAAAAAAACTCACGAAGAAGATTTCCAAAGGAAATCGATATATCGAGTTAATTATAAAAAATCTTTTATAAAAAAAACAAAAAGTGACATCAAGCTTAAAAATTATTTAATAAAAATCATACAAACAGGTAGAAGAAAATAGAATAAAATTATTTAAATTATTTTGTTAAATATTAAATATAAAATAAATAAAACAAAATACATATTTTAATTTTCTTTATTAGTTTTATTTTTATGTAATAACAAGAAAGTACTCAAGGCACAAACATGTATTCATTTGTGTTCCCCACTGTATATCATTGAAGGTGAACTAATAAACGAACTAGTTCTGCTTAGGCTATAAAAAAAAAACTACAAATAACATGCAATCATTCAAAACCCTGTAACTTTAACATTTAACTCATGTTATTCGACTGTGTGCATGTTTCTGTTTCTTTTTGTTATTTTCTGTGTATTAAGGGAGAAATCGTTAATGTTTTATTATTTTGGCTTAAAGGCTTAAAACACAAAAAAAAACAACGTCCAATGAAAATACATAAAAAAAAAAACACAAAACTACCAACCTTTAGACGGTTCTTTTTCATTCATGTTTTTTGGCTTTAAAAACTTTATAATTTGTCAACATTTATTAAAACTCATAAAAACATTATATTGTTCATTTTACATAAATAGTATTTAAGCTCGAATTTGGTTCTATTTTTTTTCACTTTTATCCAAATGAACATACAATTTTATGATTCTAGTTATTTTTTGTTTCTGTTTCGTTTCTTCTCTTCATTTCCCTCTGTGTATGTGCAAATTATTATGGAGTGATTTTTTGTTTTTTTTTTTTTTTGGTGTTCAATTTCGTTAAAAAGGGTCATAATGTTGAGGCTTTAGTGGTTTTAAAATTGAAATCTATTATTAACACTTTCTATACATGTTGATGGTGATTTAAATACATTTTCAAAGTGTTTCTTTTACGTTTTCTTTAGAGCTTCTTTTTATGGCGGCTGTATTAGATTTAGGTGTTTGTTTTAAACGGATTTTCTTTTATGTATTTTGTTAGCTTTTAACATGAATTTTTGAAATTCTTCAAAGAAATACATTTGAGTCACACCAAATAATATGAAAAGTAGTTTGAGAAAATGTTTAAGGTAAAAAAGAAAAATGTAGAAATAGTTGAAATAAATACTTAAATTCGTTCTCATTTGAATATTATCAGCTTGTTGTTCATGTTTCTAAAGAAAAAAATTGCTTTTTGCTTAGAAATCGAAGATTGAACAGATTTTTTCGAGTAATGTTTTTCCTGTAACAGATATTTTACAGGACATTTTAGTCAGAAATATGAGTAATAGGGATCGAGGTCAATTTCTAGAATAAACGGTAATTTACAAAGTTATTGATGATTGAAGAATTTTTGAGTTTTTATATAAAGATCAGTTTTTAGTTCAAACAAATTTCAGAGCTATTTCTATAAAATAACAGTTTTTAGTCTGAAATATGACTGATCATATATTAAGCCACTAAAATCTTATTTACTCAAACAAAGTTCAAGTTTACATTAAAGTGATCGTTTTTTATTCCCACCACCAAAAAGATGGGGGGTATATTACGTTCGTCCTCGTAATAATAGTCGTAGAGCAGTGGTGTTCAAAAATAAAAATGAAGATGTATTGGTGAGAGATTTTTCCCAGCAAACATATTGTCAAACGCTTAAATAAAGAAAAAAAAAGAAAGAGTTTTGCCAGATATAAACACCTTAAGAAAAAATATCAGGGACCATAAATAACAATTATCAATATCAAAAAACAATTTTAGAACAGTTATTTTCAGAAAAAACAACAATAAGTCCATCTAAAACAGTTTTTTATTTTTGTGTTCAATAGTAATTGAATCGCGTGTGTTTGCTATGCTTCGTCCAACAAGAAGCAACAACAATGCTTAACAAATTTCTGAAAAAAATGACGATAGTCCGTCGCATGTGTTCTCATCGCTTGCTCAACGACGACTGTATGAATGTTTTTACAAGAGCATAACAAATGTGTGTAAAATTTTTGCACAATAGTGGTATGGGCTGAACATCACTGACGTAGAGCCAATAAGTCTATATATTCTTGGTCCTTGTAAGATTCTAAGACGATCTAGTCATGTCCGTCCAACTGTCCGTCTGTTGAAATCACGATATGGTTTCGCAAAAAAGACATAGAACAATGAAATTTTTACTAAATATTCTTTGATTCAACGAATTTGGTAATGCGCAATCTGAGTTATAGTTCAAAGTTTCAGAGTACCTTGATATTTTTCAGATATTTTTACTGTTTTCTTTAAATATAATGCAGCTAATTTCATGGAATTTTGCACACTTTACTTTTATTAGTCGTGTTGAAAATGGTAGAAATTGCTCCACCATTTCTTATAGCCCCCATACAAAATTCTGCAATAATAAATTTTCCAAAACAATATTTTATTTGCATCGGTCCATAATTTTGATATAGCTCCATTGAAAGACCACTTCCAAAAATCACTTAAATGAACATAATTCTTTTGTAAAAATTACTATCAAGTTGAAATTCGAAAAGCATAATCAAAATATACACACAGCTTCAAAAGTGTGTAAGCACCAGTGAATTTTTTGATTTTTTTAAGATTATGAAAAACATTATAGTTCAACTTAATTTTTTTTTTTTCATAACCGAATCTATTATTCAACCAAATATCCAGCAAAACGAAACTTTTAAATTTCAATCGATGGATAAAATCAAATAATTTGTTGTGTTTACTCACTTTTGAGGCTCATAGTACATTTAAGTCGTCGTAATAAATGATTGATCGGTCCAAATTTGAAAATCTCTTAAATAGGCATAAATCCATTACAAAAATCATTATCAAGTTTAAATTCAACACAAATAGTTCCTACCTATATAAAAATCGTCCATCTCAATATGCCGATGGTCGGTTCATATTTGACCGTAGCCCCCTTATAAAGCCCAATTCCGAAAATCAATTAAATTCGCATAAATCTCTTATCAAAATGACTATCAAGTTGAAATTTGACAAGTATAATCAGAATATATTTTATAATTTTCGTACCAAATTCCATGATGATCGTTCCCTATTTGACCGTAGCCTTCATATAAAGTCTACTTCCGGAAATCACTTAAATGAGCATAAATCTCCATAATAGATGATTTGTTGGTGGTTATATATGAATCGGCACAGCCGAATATAAACTTTTACTTGTTTGTTCTAAAATGTTAGTATTCATAGATCGAGTTATTTTCTCAATTAAACAATTGTTTACAAAGTTTTTAAACAATTAAAGATTTTTAAGTTTTGTCTGCTTTTGGCCACATACTCGTTTATGAGTCTTGATTAAATACTTAATGACAAATAATTTGTTGATTTAAGAATAAAATTTTTAAATTTTACAATTCAATTATATTAAATTTTCAGATACCTTTGAAAACAACCACAGTTTAATGGCCTCAAATATGTTAAAGAACAAAGTCTATGTTTTTTGACTCTTTCTTTCAAATCCATTCAGGGTATTTTCAAAAACATGTCTTTAAAAAGGTGTTGAAATGAATACAAAAAATCTATTAAATTTAAGTAAAAGTTATGTGACAGTTACAACACTTTCGTTTGCCAGCAAATCAAGGCGACAAGAACCAGACTATTAATTCTTAAACACAATAACTAAAACAGAATTCTGTTTTATTTTTTTTATCAAACTACACGAAATAAATTTGTCTCTTAAGATATAGAACTGGTAAACGAAAATAAATATATTTTCTTAATAAAAAAAATCTGTATTTTAATTTCTTTTAAAATAAACAAAAACGTTAATTTAATCAATGCAATGCAGTGTTCCCCCAGCAGTTTCATAGGTAAAAGGGCGGCATTTGTAGTCATTTAAAATGGGCATCGCTTTAAAAATGTGTAATAAAATGAAATGTTATCTTTTTTTAAACAGAAAAACAAATATTATAATAAATGTAAATTTTTCTTTTTTTGTTGATCACATTTAAAATACATTTATGGCTGTGACACTTGTTTATACTGCCCGCTAGCCAGACGACCAGCTTCATCATTCAATTCCATTTTATTCAAACAGCCAGCCATTCAGCATCTCAGTGACATTCATTTCAAATATGCACCATTTAAGCCTTGTTAACTGACAAAAAAATGTGTTTTTGTTATTATTTTTTCATTACGCCCACTGTCGTTTTGTCGGCCATATGAAAAAAGGCCCAATAATCAAATATTACTTGTATATTAGTCATATTAATTTCATTATGGCATTAATTGCATTTTGTTGTAAATTATTATTTTTCTGTTTATGTGTTTTTTTTTTGTATACCCTACACCTGGGGAGGGTATACTAGATTTGTGCTGATGTTTGCAACGCCCATAAATATTAGTATCACTACCCGATTCAATTTATCGATTTTCGTCCGTCCATCCGTCCTTCCGTCTGGCTGGTTGTCCATGTAAAGCTTGCGCGCAAAGTACAGGCCGCAATTTTGAAGATATTACAAAGAAATTTAGAACGTGTTACTTCTTTGGCTCAAGTAGGGCAGGGATTCAAATTGGTTAAAAGCCGTCTATAATTTCACTTAGCCCAATACAACTGTCCTCCCAAAATAGCGGTTTAACGGTTATAAATGGCTGATTTATGCACGTACCGAAACAAATAAGTAGCATATGAAACCTAATCGAATCTACAAAATTTGTGCAGATCGGTCCATATTTGACCACAGCTTCCATATAAGGACCACTGAAAAAAATCACTTTAAAAAGCATAACTCTCTTAATATTTTTGTTATCCAAATAATATTCAATACAAATATGTTTCATTCGATCCTATTTTATAATGATCGGTTCATAATTAGTCATAGCTCCCATATACATAAGGCCCTCTTTCGAAAATCACTTTGAAAATGCTGGTTTCGAAATCAGTTTCGTATATACAAAAATCATGACAACGATTTTTAAAATGGTTGGTCTATAATTAGTCATAGCTCCCATATAGCGCCTATTTCTGAAAAACTGTTTTTTTTGCACACATACTGGGTGTAGCGTGTTATATGGTCGGTCTTGATCGACTATACTTTCTTACTTGTTAGTTAATACACATGTATTAAAGTAATGTATAAATGCATTTTGTGGATGACATTTAAAAAGCAGGCAGGTTGCAGCCTGGATATTTATTCGTATTAAACTGGTTCGTGTGTGTGTGTGTGTGCCTGGCTCGGTGTCCAGCAGTCTGTTTGAGTGTCTCGGCAACACCCACTGTTAATGTGATTTAAAACTGTTTAAATGCCTGGCAATATTTATGGCCATATTCAATGCAACAGGTCTAGACTTTGTTGAGGGAAACGGAATATTATTTATCATCAAAATAGGGAACATTTTAAGATTATGATAATTTAAATTAAAATAACAAAAATTTACTTAATTGTAAACAAGGGACTGAAGCCTCCTAAATTATGGGGAAGAAAACAAGTGTGATCTGAAATAATAATATAAATAATATAAAGACTTTGATCTGTAATCAATCATGTTCGTGAGCAAAAAACTGATCTATTTATGAAAAACTTTAACTTTGAAAATACGCGTTTTATTAGAAAATAAGCGGAGTCTGTGATCACACATATCTTTTAGAGATACGGCGTATAACTTAAAAACGCAGAATTCATAACAAAAGGCGTATCTTTTGAATTTGGCTTTAGTAACTTATGAAGGGCACTTATCTGTCATTTATTCTCACTTAGTTATTGTAAACAAACAAAGTATGATTTGCTTCGACAATGTCGAATTTTGAGCCAAGGGTCTAGGCGGGAAGTTTTACTTTACTTCTTTAAAAGTTTCGCTAAAGCATAGTGATTGTTCACCGAAATTTATACTGATGGAGTTTCATTGACACGGAGACAGATATAGTCCAGGTTAGCCAAAAAATTTGAAGACCAAGAATTGGAGACATTATTTCATGAAGATTATTGTCAAACTGTTAAAATCGTTTTCATCCAACACCAGATAGATTGGGTATTGTATTAAAAATTAATCTATTACGATAACCCGCAGCGTAAGAGATTGTATGTGAAATCCGGCCAACCAGTTGAATCGTATCCAAAGTCAAATATTTATGGTGCTAAGATAATCCTCTATATTTGGTGGGACCAAATGAGTTCTATCTATTATGGGCTGGTAAAATCTGGACAGACTATTACAGGAAACTTGTAACAAATCTAACTGAGTTTTAGGTTTTACATACAATAAACAATTCCAAAGCAAAAATAAAAAGACATTTATTATATTTTTGAGAAACAATTTTATATTTTATATATGATCATTCTAACATTAATATTTTGCATCCAAAATACGAATGGAAAGAAAAAGAGAGAATGATCTTATATAGCTGATCAAAACAAGTAAGAAAGTATAGTCGGTCATGCCCGACCATATAATACCCTACATCCAGTATATAAATTAAACAGTTTTTCAGAAATGGGCGCTATATGAGAGATATTACCTATTATGGACCGATCATCTAAAAATGTATTGCCATTACTTCTCTTAATATAAATATTGTGTATGTTAAACTTTATCTCGATATAAATACTTTTAAAAGTTTTATAGAGGTTAAAATGAATTACGTAGAGGGTCTTATATGGGTGTTTCGACTAATTATGGACCGACCATTATAAAATTAATAATAAAATTGTACCGTATAATTTGTATACATAAATATTATTTGGATACCAACATTTTTGAGAGAGTTATGCTCTTTAAAGTGATTTTCGTAAGTGGGCCTTATATGGGAGCTACGACTAATTATGGACCGATATGCACAAAATTTGTAGATGTGATTTGGCTTCATTTGCCACTCATTTGTGATGAAATTTGTTTGAATACTTGCATAATTCAAACATTTATGATCGGTTAACCCCAATTTCGGGAGGACATTTGTATGGGGGCCAGGTGAAATAATATACCGTTTTTTGGCAGTTTCAATCCCATCCTTCCTTGGGCCGAAAAATATTATGTACCAAATTTTATCGAAATATCTTCAAAATTGCGACCTGTACTCTGCGCACAAACTTTACATGGACAGCCAGCCAGACGGACGGACGGACATCGTTAAATCGACTTAGAAAATGATTCTGAGTCGATCAGTATACTGTAAGGTGGGTGTTGGACCAATATTTCTGGGCGTTACAAACATCAGCACAAATCCAATATACCCTCCCAACTATGGTGGTGTAGGGTATATTAAAGAACAACTCAAAAAGAAAAGAAACTTGATTTGTAATCATTCTGATCAAAAATCGATATTTTATATAAAAAAATTTCATATCACAAATCCTTCCTAATTTTTTATATAAGTGCCCAAACAAATGAGCTCGATCAGAGAGCAATCATAGTTCAGAACCAAAATTGCTCTCTTGTATGAATAATTTTGGTATTCTTAAAGCGTGTAATCAGACAAATTAACTGGATCTGAGAACACTCATATTTCAAACATCAGTGATCTTTTATATCAAAAATTACGCAAATCTTAAAGCTCTTAGAACATTACAAATTAGCATTTCATCGATTAAATGAGCTAGATTTAAGATCAGGAATATTTCAGAGTAGAAACTGGTTTTCTTAAGTCTTAAATCTGTTCATTTTAAGAGAAAATATTTTCGAATTAAAATATTTCTTATCAAAAATCTATGAAAAACTCAAACAAAGACAACTTGTCACTCATTTTAATAATAAGTTGAGCTCGATCAGTGATCGCTCACAGTTCTGAAAAACCTTTTATGTTATAAAAAAAAGAACTTGGAAAATCTTACATCGTTTAATTTGATCTGTGAGCACTCATATTTTAGACTAAATACTGATTTTTACCAATGAAAATCTCAAAAAGTCATAAATTATAATTATAAATCTAAGTGATCATTCATATTTATGAATAAACAATATTTCAAATTAGCAAAATGGTCGATCGGTTTGTGATCACTCGTATTTTATATCGTTTAAATTCTATAATCTATTATCATACATATTACTGACCAAAAACTGACAAAAATTTCAAAGATTTTTTTCAAACAACTCTTGTAGAAACATTTGCAACAAATTATTGAGGAGCTCGATCCAACCATGCGCCCACAATTTTCTATTAATTTCAAAGATAGCGAGTCTTTCAGATTTTATTAAAACATCAAATAATGCCAACTGAAATTAAATTCAATTTACCGACAACAAACAATCAATTAATGATATTCACACTCCAAAGAACTTAACGAAAACAACAACGAAAATTGTAGCCAATTAAGAAAAAATAAATAAAATAATAAAATCAAAGAGATAAGTATAAATAATTTAAAAAAAAACGACAAAATCCCACAATAAACATCAACTTGTGTCATTTTTTCCAAACAAAACCATCACTTGGGGGACATGAATGTGTCCGTTTGTTTGTCTTATTGACTGACGATGGAGCTATCGCTACAATTTAGAGAAGAAAGAAAAAAAAAATAAATAAAAAATAAACCAAAAGTAACGAATCACACAAAGCAATTCTAGGTAGTTAATAATTGTCAATTTGGTGAGCGCCAACCAACAATTGATTGGCGGTAAAATAATATTTTTGTGCCATATAAAGCGACTTAAATTACCCAACATTACAGTACAATTTGAGAGTGAATGAGTCGAGTGAGTGACTATTTTTTAAGATGAATGGCAGAGATAGACAGGAGTCAATAATAGTAATAATAATAACAATAACAACAACAGCCACAGCAGCAGCAACAACGTTAATAATAACAATAATAAAAAAATAAAGAATAACGTTTTACATTGCCGCCAGCGAAAACTACACAAGTACACAAGTTTTGTGTGATGTGGCAACAATGGTGCAGATAGACAGTAGCAACAAAAACATAGAATATGTACCTGTATGTTGCCAGCCAGCAACCTTTTATCGTGTGTTCGTTTAACTTTGAAAAGTTGTGAACGCTTGTTAAGCAATTATATCGCTCCTGTGTCATCTTCTACAGCCAACATCATTCATTCGTTTTTGGTACGTTTCGTTGCAATAGAAACTTTTTGAAAACGCGACTTTATCGTCTTTACGTGCTTGGATATTCACTGCTTCGTCAAATGCTTATTAAGTACATTTTATGATTTAGTTGCACTTAAATGGGTTTTACTCTACTTTGTAATGTTAGACAAAATTTGTGTTTTCATTTTCCATTGCTCAGTACTTGTACAAACATATTGTGAATGATGTGAATGAATGATTGTGAATGAAAGTGTTGGTCAGCACAAGAGTAGCTATTTTGAATTAACAAAGCACTGAAAAAATCTCAAGTATTATAACCCGATTTATTATTTATTTATGTGAACAAGAGTTTTTTATCTTGTCCCTCTATAAGATATCCATATAAAATTATTTTCTATGAAAGGGTATCAACAAATTCTATATAACCCCAACAAACTCGCCTCTAAAAACAAGTGGCAATATAAAGAAATTATGATTTAAAACTTTGTTTAAAACATGCTACTGCAACAATATTGAAGGAGTCCTATTAATGTCTCAACCAAATGATAGATTGTGTGAACCGAAAGGAAAAGGTTGTTAGTTATTAAATTGTTTTGTTGATTGCTAACAAACATACAGTGTAACAGAGAGTCAGACAAACAAACAAACTTATAAGCCGCCCCAACCAGCCACTTGATGCCACTGCAACAGCCACAGCTATAACTACAACTACAGAAACCAATAATCGTAATCATAAAGGAATGAGAGTAATAACAAGTGTATGAAACACATTCAGCCAGTCACACAGCTCCACATATTTACACTGAAACTTACAGTAAGAGTAACGTCTATGATATCAAGCAGGTATGATACAATTATGTCTTAGTATTTCTTCAGTTTATGTTGTTGGTGTGCTGGTTTGTTGTATGGTTCCTGTTTCTTAACGTTCCTAAACATCCGCTCAGACATGTGTCCAACAATAGAGATCAATGCAATTGTTATTTCGTTGTTATTACTCGTATTATATTTATTTTTCTTTTTTCTGTGTGTTATTGCTGTAATATGAACAGACAATATTTAACAGAATTGTAGCAATTGTTGTAGCTATTGCTGCTGTTATTGTTGTTGGTGTAGTTACAAAAGTACTATACAAGTTAATGCCACTAAGGAAGCTGATCATTTATATCAGATATTTAAAGTCTACAACAATCTCTATCACAGTAACTACACATGTAACACATATGTTTGCCCCAAAATACAGTGGGTCATGAAATAAATGGATCGTTGGCAGTTAAGGCGTGATAATGTTAAATTAAATTGTTGTTTACGTGCAGTTACAAAAGTTAATTCACCAACTTTGCATATATGTATTATAAAATGCAATACTAATTATAATAATATAATATACTTTATAATGTGTTAAAATTCCCACACAGTTTATGTGAACTTTAAAATAAAATACGTAAGAATACATGAATAGCGTAAGCAAATATCGGCGTAATCGGGTAAACCAGTATTTAGCCGACCGAGAATGTATTTCCTATAGTGTTAGTTCTAGTAAGCCCAACAGAGCGGAAGAATTTATTTCACCGGTCTGCCAGAAGTAAGATTTTACCTTATTTTATAAGATTTTTTAACCGAAAAAAGATTTTAAGATTTTTCCCAAAAAAAAAAAAGATTTTTTGTTTTGTCTAGACAAAGGTTAGGTTCAATTAAAACAACCTGTTTTGTACTACTTATATCCAAAAATAAGACTTTTTTTGGTCAAATTAAGATTTTTTGCTGAAAATTTCTGGCAGCCCTGATCTGTAGCTTTATTAAATATATTATTTATTTCGAAATAATTACATGTTAATGATCTTTCGAAATCTGGCGATTGCAATGCGGAGAAACAAGACAAGAGCCAATCCGAAAACGTTTCTGCACCTTCCGATTGACAAGTCATACAGTCGAAAATCATGACTGTACTTATGATATAATTAAAGAATTTTTACAATAGTTTATTAAATTTTAAATACTAGTTTAAAAATATTGAGTTATTGGCCGATTTTTGATGATCTTTTACAGCTCTCATTTCCGCAATATCGATTTGGCGATCTTGTCAAACACTCCACACCTAAATATTTCCTATTTAATCACGTTATTAAAATGTAAGATTTTGCTATGATTAAAAAACTGAAGATACAAGCCAGCCTCGTGGTAAGATAGATTTCAAATGTTGGTCTTTTTAGAATCTGGAGAGACTAAGCATATCCCGGATATAAACAAAAACTGCATTACATGTTAATGATCTTTCGAAATTTAGAGATCTTGACAGCTATTGCAATGCGGAGAAACAAGACAAGAGACAATCCGAAAACGTATGATTGTATTAATGATATATTAAAAAGGTTATGATATAATTAACGAATTTTTACAATAGTTTATTAAATTTTAAATACAAGTTCAAGAATGCTGAGTTCTTGGCCGTTTTTTGAAGATCGTTAATTTTAATTTTGCGATCTTGTCAGACACTCCAAACTCCTGAAACTATTTGTTCTGGAAGCAAGTTTTTGAAATGTAAGGTTTTGTTGCTTTTTACAGTAGTTTTTCCCACACAACAATCAAACCTCAAAACATTTACCCAGCACTGTAATTCAAAACGTATGTATGTTTAGGTATTTTTATAAAAAGCAGTATGTATGAGTTTCTATACTCATCTAGGAAAATGATCATTGTGGTTGTGTAATTGATCTCTGATCGCTATTAACTGATAAATGAATATAGTAAGTAGTACGATATGGCTGTGTTGTTGCTGTTGAATTTGACCATATATTATTATTCATTTTTTTTTTTATTTCATATTGACTGAAAACTGTTTATATGAATCTATCTATAACTGTGTAACTATGTATGTGCGATGTGAAAATTGTTTGAGTTTTATTAGTTCATATTTCTTGTACAAATGATGGCAAAACAAAAAAACAAACACACACAAATAAAAGCTTTATGATTTGATTGTTGCATGTTTAAACCACGAGTATAAAGATAAAGACTCAAAGCAAAACACATTTTGCCACATCATGTTTGGCATAATCCTTTTTTATTGGCCATAGTATTCTCTGTGGCGACATTAGTTATGGACACATGGGAACAGTTGGCAGTTCTTTTTTTTTTTCTTCTGCGGAGTTAAGTATGGCATTTTGTTTGTGATTTGATTTCAATAGGGTTTTACTGGTATTTAGTTAGTTGACTGTTGTGGTATCAGGTTTATGTCATTAAAGATAAAGTGATTTTAATTCATGTGTATTAAGATTTCTTTAATTTGATTTATTTTCTATGAATTGGTTTAGAGTTTTGGCGATTGTTTAATATCTGCTTGCGTGTGTGTGTGTGTGTGTGTGTATGTATGTTTACTTAGGCAAACTTATTTTCTTCTAAGTTAATTGTGTTTGTTTTCATGTTTAGTAACATGTTGCAAGTAGTTAAAATGATTTATGATTATTATTATAAAGCGACAAAAGATTGGTGCAGCAAGGGGAGAGTTTATGTGAGGTAGTTGGTGTAAACGAAATTTCTGGTTAAATTTTGAAACTTTTAAAATATGGACAGACTTATAAAGATTTTAAGGAAAAAGTAACTTAAAGTTTGTCATGTAAATAGATTTCAATTAGAAACCAGATATTTTCTAGAACTATTTGTTATAATAAACAGTTTAAAGTTACATTTCTGGTCGTTTGACTTTCAAGTCTTTCTGAGCTGGTCAAATTTCATTCAGTTCGTCGATCTGTCCATTTTTCTTTCATCAAGTAATAGATTATTCGAAAATTTCTTAGTTTAAAAATCGATTTGTAAATCTTTAATATGGAATAATGAAATTGTAAAGCCAAAATTCTTACAAAATCTAAAATTTTTTTAAGTTCGTCGATCCGTCCGTCCACTTTTTTTCATCAAATAATGAATTGTTTGACATTTTGCGACCAAGCAGAAAATCTCTTAGTTTAAAATTCGTTTCATAGAACTCTATTATTAGAGAGTAATGAAATTGTAAAATCTAAATTCCTTCGAAAAATAAATTTTTATTTTTCTCATAATAACTACACGATTCTCTAGTTCCCTTCCCCAATATTTTTGTTTTGTCTTTTCTACAATAAATGCCAACAAACTGTCAATAACAAAACGCCAATTCGACATGAAATTATAAACAAAACTAAACCGCGCAATTGTTAGGAAATATCATATTGTTGCAACTATTAAACATTATCAAATAGACTTGCTGCAACAAACGGTAGCAGGCAGTAGCAGTCGCCAGCAACAACAATGACAAAAACAAAAAAACATGTGTCAATTATGTTGCTTAAGCATCAATTTTAATGAACTCTAAACTTTTTAGAATGTTTCAAAAGTTACATGTATTTTACGAACATTACGTTTGAGACAAATGTTGTTAAACATTCTGTACACAAAAGAAAATCAATGAAAAAGAAAAGAATTTGTTTAGAAAAATGCTGGAGACAACGAGTGACATCAACATGGGTGATATGTTGGTGGACATTGGTTAGAAAGTGGTCAATTACAATGTCAGGTTTATTGAGGCTTTTGTCTTTGTACTGCAAGTGAAACTAATGAATATAGAGGATGTCAGCTATTGATTGGGGGCATGCGGACAAGATACCCATACAAGCAGGATGTTGAAAGGAATTAATGAATTGACCAATTGAAAAACAATTTTAAATATTATGACAGAAGTTAGGAAAGGATATTGTTGGTGATCTTTGTTGCCTTCATTGGCATTAATTATCAAATGACTTTCTTGTACCATAAAAATTCCAAAAAAATAAAACTAAAAACCAGTATAAACATTAATTGCTTAAGTTTCATTAAAACCTACAAATTAAAGAACAAAATACAAATGAAAATAAAAACGAAAACGAAAAAAAAGAAACATTCCCACACTCTGTGGGCTCATTTTGAAACACTTGTAAATTAAAACTGAAATAAAAAACTCTGTCAGTTTTTGTTCTTTTTTGTGTGTTTTTATTCTTCTGTTGTGACATTTGAGGGCGAACAATAAACATACAAAAACCAACAACAACAAACAGAGTACTACAGGTAAATGCCACAATAAGCTGGCCACTACAAAAAAGGTTTAAGACACCAAAAAAGAGTACAACTGGCCACTATATTTAAGGAATTCTAAAAGAGAACTGAGGAGTAGACAGACTGTTAGACATGTGTATATGCTGAGTGGGGCAGTGATATGATAGACCTCCTAACTTACAAATGATACAACACAAAATCGAAACATATACATATACTGCTACAGACCTACTTCTTTATATTTTTCAGTTTAAATATAAAAATATCATCAAAAATAATTCATATGCGACATTAAGTGGTTAAACGACTCCATAAAATAATAATTTTATTTTTTGTGTGTTTACAGGAAATTATATACACGCATCATATGTTCGAAGAGTAGACTAATCTTAGGCACATTGATGCACACTACATTGTAAAGGGATTTAGTAAGAGCTTTTCCTATTACCAACTCTTTCCAGCATCTTTTCTAAAAACACTTTTAAATTTTAGATTTAGGTTTTTGCGGTTTACTAAATCAAAGCAAACACATGATATATTTTAAGCCACCTGCAGGAAAATTACTTAAATTGTGCAAAACTTTAGTAGGTACATGACTAATTTAAGCACAAGCACTTAATGAAGGTACGGTCACATTTGTCAAATAACCACTAGATAACATATATTTGAACTTGTCATTTAAAAAAAAACTTTACTTATTTAGGCCAAAGCACAACAAATATTTAGTTTTAATTTATTTGATGCTGTTTGATCTTGCAAAACTCTAGTAAGAGCAACAGACGTCAAACAAATTTGTGCTAAAACAAGTGGTTACGCTTTTTTGAGTAAATATTTGCTAAATAAAAAAAATAATTAAGAAGAAACCTTTCATACCCATCAAAATTACGATTTAAACAATGCAATAATTTTAAGTTGCGGTCACACTTGGTAAATATTTGCCAACAAAAAAAAAAAGACGTAACCACTAAATAAAATATTTTTGAACGCGTTTATTTATTAAAAAAAACTTTGTTTATTTAGTCTTATTTTATTTGATGCTGCTCTTGTAAGAATAAACAACTTCGAACAAAAACAAGTGGTTACGCTTTTTTGAGTAAATACTTGCCACGTGTGACAATACCTTTAGTTTAATTAGTGCACAATTGCAATCAGATTACAAAACTGTTATTAAAATCAGAGCTTCGTTAAATTCTAAAGCACTATAATTAGTTTCTCACTTCCAAATCTTAAAAGGATTCACAAATTATACCAAACTTAAACAATTAATCAGTGTCCGAACACTAAAGAGTTTCGGTAACTATGCCAAATATATTATTTCGATGACAACATAAATGAGTCTCCTGCTCCGGATGTTTTTGAAGACTTGTTCTTCGAAGATAACTCATTCATTAGCAAATCTTTTCAGCACTAAATTTCGTGTTGCAACACAACATGTTGCAAGGTTGCTAGTGTTATTTCACACATATTGGTTTTGTTTTTTGGGGATTTTATCCCTCTATTTCATTTTATAGGACTCCCCAAAAGGTGTTCAATATGGTTTAAGTCCGGGTAGCCACTTCATCACATGGACACTAGTTTCAATGTGTCCTGGTGGTGATGTTCTTTAAAAGTTCCCATAGGAGCAGTATTTTTTCTTTCTACGTTTTCCACACATTTTTTCAACTATCCAATAAATTGGATCGACACCAGATAAAGAAAACATATCATTAACGAATTCCCTCCATGCTACATGGTTTTTTGGACTCAGATTTTTTATGTTGTGGCTTTTGAACGTGGCAGCGACCCAACAAATATCTTCGCACATTTCACCAATTTTCCTGCTGTCGATGTTTCTTAACAAACTATTTTTAATATTCTGTTTGCTTGAGTTAAAGACTCTTGTGTTTTTGTCCGTAACTTTCCGTACTACCAATAGGCTTGCTACTACTAAATAAGTTTCCTCTTCAAACTGCATTCTTGAAGAAAGAATACATCTACTGCGCAAGATTATACATGAATTAATAGATCAGCTAATTCAGAGTTTTGTAGCAGACGTATCATATTCATCTGCAGTAAAATCTAACTTGACGAGAGAGAGATATATATATAGAGAGAGAGAGAGAGAATAGAAAGCAATAGCCGTCATATCAGAAATATGGTGTTGTTCCATTCATCGTTTGGATTAAGTAATGAGATGGCTCTATATAACTTCAAAGCATTTTTAGACTCTAAAATTTAGAGTCTGGTAGGTTGCACTTTTATCGAAACTTAATGCCTTTGGGGTTAATTATTACTACTCTCGATTTATATCAAGTTTTCTCAGAGATAGCACTACAAGAGTTTTTTTATGTGAGCCCTCATCAGTTCAAGGTTGAAACAGAACATCAGTAAAGTTCACGGTTAAAACATGAATGTCAATTTTAATAAAAAATCTTCTAACAATCCATGTGTATATAGTCGATATTAATGCACGTAAGGTTAGATCTCGTATGTTAACACAAAATCGCTGGAGACTTTAGAAGTTACTTTAGTTATTTTTATGGGTAAGCATCAGAAGCTCTTGATGTTCTAGAAATGATAATTCAGTGTGATGACCGATGGAAGGAAAACAACACTGTGCTGTAAAGTTTAATTTGGTGTTATTCGACATCGTACAGAAAAGGAAGTGTATCCAAACCTATTGATTAAAGGGTATTAGACACAAGTTCCCTAACTTCCTAAGTGGAAAACATTTCATTGTAGTATTCAAATTTAAATCAAACGTCCACAAATACTACACCCTCTATCCACTCCAGCATTTTTTTCAACACAATGGACAGGGATCATCCTTTGAAATCACCATTCATCATGTTTAACCAACAACCGAACGAGTTAAAAAAGACTGATTCACAAGTTAACATCCCAAATCACCAGTAGAAAGACATGTATACGAATTATCTTGGTCGCTTAGATCCAGACTTATCTTGATGGAGAAAATCACATTACAGGTTCTATAAAAGTCTTTGTATTAGAGTCTATTAATTTAGTTTTCCTTGATATTTTTCTAACATCTATAGAATACTAAATAAAAATACCATTTATAGGGTATCGAAACATCACACACACACACTAATATCTACCAAATAATATATGTTTAAATGACCTAAAAGTCATCATTTAAGAAATAAATGCAAAGTTTGAAAATATGTTCAAACATCATCATGAAATTCTTTATAAAAATTAATAATGAACATGATAATGATGATGTGGGTTTAAAGGTAAAAGTAACCAAAAGTACAAGTACTTTTCAGAATACAAGTGGTAAAATAGAATATATTACACAAAAGTGTGTGTTGTCCTACACAATCACATACATACATACACATAAAAACTCAAAACAAGATAATGTCCGGCAGTACATGCAACAAGTTTTTCAGGGACAAATGCATTTGTTAGAAACCGTACTAGTTACACTTTGAACGATTAAAAAAACTTTTGGACTGGAATTGGTGGGTATAAAATAGTTTCAAATTGGACATGCAAAAGATATTTTATGTAAATTATTTGCGCATTAAACGAAGTTATTTTCCAACAAGACAGAGGACCCAAACATACGGTGAAAATTTTTCAAAATTTGTTGTCTGGTCAAAAATTTCAGCTCCACACAATCAAGCACTAACCAGTATAAAGGAGCTTTGGAACCGTATTAAGGTCTAATGAGAAAATATTGCAAGTGAATTCAAGGAAAACTTGAATGAAAGTATGCCAACCCAAATAGTGAAAAGAAAAGAGCTAATCATCAACTTAAGCGACAGCATTACAGTGATAAGGAGCAATAGATTTAGATTCAGATTTCAAATATGTGTTTTTAAGAACCTAAAAATAAATAAAAAATTTATATAAAAATCATTCAAATATTTTTTGCATTGGAAAAAGAAAGGACGATAGTTTTGCTTGAAAATATCTCCTCCATTTTTATAGTAAATTTTCGGGATTAGCTGAATTCATTGTAAAATTTGTCAAAGCTTTGTTACAATAACTACTGATATGTTAACAAGTTAAATGACAAAACTTTCTAGTTATTCCAATGTGCTCCTGTTGTTGAAATAAGTTCTGGTTGAAAACCCCTTTCTATAAATTACAGCTGCAACTACAAAATATACAGAGATATCAGCAGATGAAAGGTAATAGACTTTTATATTTATCTCTTTCTTTAAGTAGGTAGCTAGAGGTACAGTCACACTTGGCTAATAT
The DNA here is from genome assembly GCA_950370525.1 of Bellardia bayeri. Classification (NCBI taxonomy): domain Eukaryota; kingdom Metazoa; phylum Arthropoda; class Insecta; order Diptera; family Calliphoridae; genus Bellardia; species Bellardia bayeri. Next base: position 78,250,967 of record OX493267.1, read on the forward strand.
TTGCCTAAAATATTGGTATATATGAACTCGTTTATTTCTTAAAAAAATCGCTTATTTAGGACAGGACACAACAAATATTTAGTTTTATTTTATTTGATGCTGTTTGACCTTGCAAACTCTTTTAAGAGTAAACAATGTCAAACAAATTTATGCTAAAGGAAGTGGTTACGCTTTTTTGAGTAAATATTTGTCAAATGTGACCGTACCCTAAGAGATAGGCAGCCTGTAACACAAAAAGATTTACTTAAACACACAATGAATTAGGCAACTTTCTCTTGCTATGAGAACTGTAATAGCAAACTGATGTTGGCCTTTTTAAACGTCAAAATTGTCACCTGTGTATGTATGTATGTTTTAAGTATAACTCCTCATCTAAATGAACACGAAATCATCCCGGATCACCAATTCGGATTCAGAGCGAAACATGGTACAATAGAACAAGTGCATAGAATTGTCACCCTAATTAAATCGGCGTTTGAGAAAAAGCAATACTACTCAGCCCTGTTTATAGACATTTCGCAAGCATTTGACAAAGTTTGGCATGATTGGCAACTTATCAAAATAACACGAATGCTTCCTCAAAACACTCACAAGCTTCTGGAGAGCTATCTAACAGGCAGAACATTCATGGTAAGGTCGCAAGATAAATACTCAACCATCAAGAAAATTACTGCTGGTGTCCCCCAAGGCAGCATATTAGGACCGCTTCTATATATAATATACACAGCGGATATGCCAACAAACCTGAGCACGCATACCTCCACATTTGCAGACGACACAGCATTTATTAGCGTTAACCATGACCCAAAAGTCACATCGCAAAATCTGCAGTCCCACATCAATGAACTAGTGGCCTGGCTAGAAAAATGGAGAATAAAGGTTAACCCGGCTAAATGTGCTCCCTTAATTTTCACGCTCAGAAGACAAACCTGCCCAACTGTAAAAATAAATAACATCACTGTTCCGGTAGAAAACCATGTTTTAGTACTTGGGACCTGGTCTCGTCATATTGAAGCGAAAATAACGGCTATGAAACTTAAAGCAGCTCAACTACATTGGCTTCTCGGTCGAAACTCAAACTTGTCGTTAGACCACAAAATTCTCTTATACAAGTCCATCATAAAACCAATATGGACATATGGCATCCAATTATGGGGTACTGCATGCTCATCTAACATCCAAAAGCTTCAAAGAAGACAGTCCAGAATATTACGACAAATTGTCTGCGCCCCATGGTATATACGTAATGATATTATCCACAGAGATCTCAACGTTCGCACTATCCAGGAGGAAATTAAAAAATATTCAACTAGCTACATCGATAAACTAATGGCCCACCCTAACTACCTCGCTCGAGGTCTGCTTCAGTTCGGTACTTTGAGCCTAACTAGAAGATATTTTTAAAATTTGAACACAGCAGTTAGTGGTTACATTGGTAACAACTAATAAACAACAAGTAGAATTAAGATTTGAATACATATTGTAAATTTCGATAAGAAAGATTCAATAATAAAAAATATATTTAAAAAAAAAAAAAAAAAAACCTATGTATGTATTCTCTATGGTGTAACTTTTGCAAAGTTGACAATGGCTACATTTAAAACTGCCGGGCAGTCAGTGATGTGTGTTGGAGTATAACGATTTTAAATCATACAAATGATTGTATGTGATGACGATGACGTTGAGGATGGTGGTGATGAAGTAGAGAATGATGATGATCGTTATGATGGTAGTTTTGTTGTTGCACGTTGATACCTACCGCGTGTAATTTCATGAAGCCACACTTCTACGAAATCACATCACAAACAAATTTGTTTTGTACGTACTCATCATACATACATATGTGTATATCATTTTTAGTCCGTCCATTCATTTGATACTCTCTGACTGCGTTGATATATCTTTTTCCGCGAAAATTACTAAATAAAACCAAAAAAAAAAAAAAAGAAAAAAACAGCTGACAAACAAACGCTCACATACGAAGCAAAAGTAGTTTGTAGTTAAAATTTAAATTTGTTTATTTGTTGTGTGTTCTGTTTTGGTTTATTTCAATTTGAAATAAAAAAATAAAAGTTCCCATAATGTAAGTTTAAAAAAATAAGTTTCAGTTCTACCAAAGGTTAGAGTGTACGCAATGACTTTAACTTCTTACATTTAAATGATGATGAGGCAACAACTAAGGTTTATATTTGTATATGCTATCTTAGAAGAAGGTACGTGTGTATGTACACCAACGCATTGACTTTTAAAGCACGAAATTTTATAAAATCTAATTCAAGTTGTTTGTATTTTAATGAACATTTCTGGAGTATACACCAATACCTCGATTTGCGTGGTTTCGTTTTGCCTTTTTCCGAAGTTGCGTTGCTGCTTAATTGGTACTAATTTCACTGTGCGTTGTTAGATTTTTGATGTTGAGTTTTTTTTGGTTCGAGTCTTAATTTTTTTTTAACTTTTTACAAAATCGGCAGCATCATTATATGCGAAAACGACGATCCGTACAAGAAGTGCTTTGATGATCGAAATGAATTGAAAATCAAGTTGCGCAAAGAATACCATTAAGTAAAATGGTATTTCAGACAAAAGTAAAAAGCTTAGTTGATGACATAAAAAGTGAAACATTATTCAACGATAATGCTAGTGGTAGTAACACAAACAATTGCTACAAGGAAATTTAATTTACTTTGGAAAAAAAAAGCTGTTCAGCAAACATTGGACCAATTTTTTGTGAAAGAAAGCCGACGACTTAGTAGTTTCGTTCCCCTAGAAATTTTTCTGCAATCTTTACATGGTTTTCTATAGAAAATCGAAATCCGCTGCAAAGCGAGGTATTGGTGTGTATATTAAATTGCTGTATACAGTTGAATAGTGGGAGAAAAATATATACTGCACTATGGTTAAACTACCATTCATTTCATATTTAAGCAAAACTGAAAGTCTTTTGTGCACTTAAAATCTTATTACTGTGTTTTAAAGCTCATCTGTTTGTTTATGTTTGTTCACTTTGTTCTATAATTTAACCATGACTCGACTTACAAACGAATAACGTTTGCAGATTATTGAATTTTATTATCAAAATTCAAAATTAAGAACCTAAAAATTTTGTTCAGCGACGAAGCTCATTTCTGATTGAATGTTGAATGGAATGGTAAACAAGCAATATTGTTGCATTTGGTGTGAAGAGCAGCCAGAAGCATTGCAAGAACTGCCAATGCATTCCGAAAAATTCCTTGTTTGGTATGGACTATGGGCCAGTGGCATCATTTGACCGTACTTTTTCAAACACTATGAAGGCAGGAACGTTACTGTGATCGCTGTCCTGTGCTGATTATATTTTTTTGTCCAAAATAGCTACAGGGTTCGCCAAATAACTTTTTTTTTTTTTTTTGAAAATGCTATAAAAAAACTGCTGAATATTTTCTCAAATTTCTTTTTTTATTTGTAAGTACAATCCTTTCGGTTAATAATGGAAAATAATTTCATTCAAATGGCTGTCTCGGCTGACCATGCATTAGCCTACACGATCGGTCTAAATTTTAAGCACATTATCGATTGTGTGCAGCTGTATTTCACCAATGGCTTCACGAATATTGTTCTTTAAATCGTCAATTGTCACAACGGTGTCAAATCGCAGCTCCGAGGTGTCCAAACGACATCAGCTCTGCGGCTGATAATGCGATTTTCAAACACAGGGCGCAAAATATCGGTTGTGAGGCACATAGCGCCGTCCTGTTGAAACCAAATGTTTCCAATATCCTCCTCTTCAATTTTATGGCGTCATACCAAGGTCTTTATGCAAAATTCGTCTCAATGATGTCTCCGAAATGAATGAATTGTTGAGAACGACGGTGAATTGATGTTGATGGCGCTTCACGCACACTTTCTGCCACAGCAGCAATATTCTCGGGTGTACGCACTTTTTTTGGCTTTTCACGCTTTGGTTTATCGATGAGGATATGCCAGTTTCTTTCACTTTTTTCACAAGATGACAAAAATACAGAGCTGACAGTGAAGGACCTGTTATAATGTGCTTTCAACAAGCCGATACCATATGCCAAATAGCACACAAAGCAATGGCCCAGTTGAGAGGCGTGTTCGGTGAACAGTATATTTCACGTTTGGGATTTTCTGCCTAGGTTATGCGATTTAACGCCTTGAGACTATTTTTTGTGGGGCTCATATCATAGGGACAAGCTCACGACCTTTAACGCTCTGAAAGATAATATTAAAGACTTTATACCTGAGATACCGGCCGTTATGTTGGAGACAATTTGCCATAATTGGTTACAGCGCATGAACCATTTAAGGTGTAGCCGCGGTCAATAGTGACATGAAATCATCTTTAATTGAATTATATAGATTGTCGTAACGACTCAAACAAAGATTTCATATATTTCTCAAAATTGAATGTGTTTTTTTTTTAATTTAATCACTTAAATGCTAAAATTACTATCTACTTGGATCATTAATCTTTACTCAAGATGGCCACAAATTGTTATCAATGTTCCAATGTATTAAAACCTAATGTCAGGATGACAAAACCTCACTTGTTCCCTCCCCCACCCTTCAGGTCTAAATAGTTTGAAGAAATTTTCCATTCTAACATTTTCATTCCCCAAAAACGCTTATAGCAACGAATTATTCATACAATTGTTGCCCCATAAACATAATTAGGGGTTAAACTGTTCCACTTGCCGTCATCACAGCTAGCTGGTGTTCCATAAAAACAACACGAAACGGGTTATCTGCTTCCCAAAAACCAGCTAATATTTCAAACATTTAAATACAAGCCATATATTTATGGCCAACAACATAAAACTCTGTACATTAAAAACACAGAAAATGATTTTGATACCCAATCATTTTGCTGTTCGAGTGAGTTTCTTATTAAAATTTATAAGGAATCAAACGACACCTGCGCTCTTTTGATTATTAAAACTTTTATTTCACTTTATAATTTATAATAAACTTGATTGGCTTTTAATAACAGAAAGAAAAAGAAATAAAAATAGGTTTTTAGCGTTTTTGAGTTGTCTAATTAACAAATTTATACAGTTTTAAATTCATCTAAACGATCAAAACAAACAAATGATTTAACTTATCAAACGTTAGATCAAACTCGTCGTCATCATCATCATGATCAACATCATCGTGACCCATGCTCAAATCATGTTAAACATTGTCACTTATTAATCAAATTTTCAAAATGTATTTTATTTATGTTGATAAAAACACTTAAAATTTTTTATTTTTCCTTTGATTCTCATAAAATCTCCCCCCCCCCCCACAAAAAAAAAAAAAAAATCAAAAAATCTCATAAAAGTTTTAAATTAAGCCATAAACACTGCAAGTGGTATTTTTGAAACCATTCATTAGTTTTTCTCTTTCCTCTACTGCTTTCTTAGTTGGAAATTAAAATCATGGAAAATGAAATCCCGTTAGTGTTCAAGTAATGGCCACTAACACTCGTTTAAATTCATTGATCAGAATGGTGATTTCAATATTAATTGTCACCTCATTCAGTTTGTTCCAACGACTTGGTAGCAATTAATTGCCTGGTTAAATATGTATTTCTTTCTTTATCATATAAATACTGCAGACAGTCCCATTTAAATGATTTTAATATAAAACATATAAAACAAAACTAAAGAAAGACATTCCACAAGTGTTTTTTTATAGCTTTGTAATCGTAAGGAGGGTAATTAAAATTAGAAAAAAAGATTATTTTTAAACAAAATTTGTTTAAATATTTAAATAAGCAGGAGCAAAGTAAAGTTTTGGGCAGTAAAAGTATGCATATGATTTGAAATGTTATTTAATTGGTTAATTATCTATTTAGTTATAACTAATAAATTGAGGAAATAATAATTAATGTTATTATTTATGCAGCTTCGGATTTTGTGTGACCAACACTAATGTTTCAAAGGTTGAAGTTAGAAAATTGGACTTTTTTTTAGGACTTTGTTCACTTGTTATTGCTTACTATTAAAGAAAATTGGGAAATGTTTTTTGTCATTTTATGTTTAATATTTAACAAAGCAATTTACGTATAAATCAAAACTAAAAGTATCAAGTGTTGCTTGAACTGGTCGGACGTGTTATTTTTAGTGCGGCTGAATTTTCGTAATAGGTGAAAAAAAAAAAAAAAATAAAAAAACTTGTAATAAGTGAAAAAAATATATATATATACAAAAAAAAGATATCGTAATAGGTGGAAAAATAGTGGTTTTTCGGTAATTTAAAAATCGCATAACAACTGCATGAGTGTCCCGCTCAGATGTAATTCTGAGAAAGAGCTAAGCTACAGTAGAAAAAATTTATGGATCTCTGAGGAAGAATCCTTAAGAAAATCCGTGGAGTCTCTTCTCACTACAAAAGCCGAAATACGGCGCCGTTCCTGTTCGCCCAATATAGTTATCTCATCCGATGAGAAATCATCATCTTCATCAAATAGTGCAGTCAAACCCAAAAAACAAGTAGGTATGGATAAGTACATCACCGTTCTCAAGCGACAGAGGAGCCCGACATCTGCTCAAATGTCTTCCAATTCCAATAAAGTTCCTAAGACCGTCAGCAGTGATAAGCCAAATGATCAAAACAGATTTGCTCTACTTCAGACGGATGACCCAGAAATACCGAAAAAGACATTTAAGCCACCACCAATTTACCTGAGAGAGCCCACTTCCAATAAACTGGTACAAGGAATTGTTGCTGTAATAGGTGAGAACATGTTTAGCGTAACCTCAATTAAACATGGAAAAATCAGCGAGACAAAGATCCAAGTGAATAGGGAAGATGATTTTCGAAAATTGTCCAACCAGTTGGAGAGGGAGACCAGGGATTTCTATACCTATCAGCTCAAAAGCGCAAAAGGACTCCAAGTCGTTCTAAAGGGTATAGACCCACGTGTTGATCCTGCGGAGATAAAGAACGGATTAATGGACAAAGGGTTCAAAATCAAGAGCGTAGTGAATATTAGAAACCGTGAAAAGATTCCTCAGCCCATGTTCAGGGTAGAATTGGAACCTGGAGATGTTGCCTTAAAGAAAAACGAGTCCCATCCAATTTACAATCTTATTTATCTTCTGCATCGTAGAATTACCGTGGAGGAACCGCATAAGCGTGTTGGACCCGTCCAGTGTCTTAATTGTCAAGAATTTGGTCACACCAAAGCGTATTGTAAATTGCCGTCTGTTTGTGTTGCATGTGGGGAACTACATGCAACTGCTCAATGTAATAAGTCCAAAACGGACTTAAAAATAAAAAAATGCAGTAACTGTGGAGGAAATCATACCGCTAATTATAGAGGTTGTCCAGTTTATACTTATTTGAAGGGCATAAGGACCAATAAGTCGCCAGTATTACCTGACCATCCTCAACAACCTAATTTCACGTCGAGTAAGAATTTTCCTCAAATTGTACGACCAACTACTCACGTAAACGCTCCTAATTCTAGACAAGTTTCTTACGCAAACGTGGTCAAATCTAATATGCCAGGTCTGGAGCAGGAACCTATATCGCAATATTCTGAGCCACATATCAACAATCTAGAGACAACATTGCAGACACTTGTCCAAACTATGAACACTTTTACGACCACCATGACATCCATGATGCAGGAAATGCTGAAAATGCAATCCACTATCTTGCAAGCCATTTTAAAGAAATGATTTATTTAAAAATTTGTTTTTGGAACGCGAACGGCCTCCGCCAACATAAAAACGAACTGGAATACTTCCTGATGGATAAGCAGATTGATGTTATGATGATTGCTGAAACTCACTTGACGTCGACAGGGTACTTCAAAATTAATGGCTACGTGTTGTACGATACTAAAGATCCCCGCGGAAGAGCTTGTGGAGGTTCGGCAATTCTTATAAAGAACAGAATAAAACATTATCTAATGAATAACATAAGTGAGGATTACCTCCAAGCAACAAACATTTGCATTGAATTCTGTCAATACAAATTTGTTTTATCATCGATTTATTCTCCGCCTCGATTCTCAATAAAAGAACACCAATACCATAACTTCTTTAATTCCCTTGGAGCTAGATTTTTAGTTGCTGGCGACTTTAACGCCAAACACACATTTTGGGGTTCACGTCTGGTAACCCCAAAGGGTCGCGTACTCTTCAACACCATTGCTCAAATGGGCTTAGATGTACTCTCAAGCGGACATCCCACCTACTGGCCGACGGACCGACGGAAGATTCCCGATGTTATTGACTTTGGAGTAGTGAAAAATATCCCTGTAGAATGGATGCAAGTGGATCCTTCATTAGACTTGTCCTCAGATCACTCTCCTACTATCATTTCAATGCATTTCCCTCAAGTGTGTGGCTCTCCATTTAGAAACATGACTAAGACCCGAGTAAGCTGGATAAAATACAAAAAGTATTTAAGTTCTCATTGCACGGAAAATATTGTGTTGAGAACTACCGACGATATCGATGAGTCGATTGGCAACTTTACCGAGGACCTTCGACGAGCTGTGCATCACGCTTCCACTTATCACGTTGAATGTAGAAATAGGACAAACAGAACTTATTTATCTGAACTCGAACATCTCCTATCAGAAAACAGAAGAATGAGAAGAGAGTGGCAACTTCACAGGTCTCCTGAATTGAAAGCTGGGCTACGGGTATGCAGAGATATACTAAGACATTTCTTAGAAACCCAAAGAACGGCTTCACTTACATCCTACTTGGAGGGTCTTGATAGTACCCCACAATCTGACTACTCGTTATGGAGTGCGGCAAGAGGTTTAAAAAGACCAGTGAGAGGAAAACCTCCTTTGCGAAATCCGACTGGTGACTGGGCTAGAAATGATTCCGAGAAAGGGACATTATTTGTTAACCATTTAAGAAATGTGTTTACTAAAAACAACTCAAATAACGTATCTGATTTGCCACCACTCGTTATTAGACCTCCTGTACCTCTAAGACTAAACTTTGGTGATGTCCAAAGCGCTATTGGTACTCTGAACCTTAGAAAGGCTCCAGGAATGGATAAAATCACCAATAAAATGCTTGTGGAGTTACCTCGTGTAGCTAGAAGAATTATCCTCTTTATCTTCAACGCTATTTTACGCCTAGAATACTATCCTGCAGATTGGAAGGTGTCTATGATCACTATGATTCCTAAGTCAGGGAAGGATCACACCAAAGTAGAGTCATATAGGCCAATTAGCCTATTGCCGACAATTTCTAAACTGTTCGAAAAATTGTTAATGACTAAGTTGATTCCAATTCTGAACGACACTGAATGCATTCCTAATCATCAATTCGGCTTCAGAGCTAAACACAGCACCATCGAACAAACACACAGATTGGTAAATGTGATAAGAGGGTCGTTTGAAGACAAAAAATACTGCTCCGCCCTTTTCATTGATGTGTCCCAAGCGTTCGACAAAGTTTGGCATGACGGTTTAATGCACAAAATAAAATTAACTCTGCCTGCTAACACCCATAAACTTATGGAAAGCTATTTATACGGTCGCAAATTTAAAATCAAAGAAGGCAATTTTTTAAGCCCCGCTCAGCCAATTGAAACAGGTGTGCCACAGGGTAGCATACTGGGTCCTACTTTATATTTGATTTATGCCTCCGACATGCCGTCATACCCCAAAATCCACACGTCAACTTTCGCAGACGATACAGCCTTTATCAGCGTTCACAAGGACCACCAAGTAGCATCACAGAATTTGCAGAATTACGTTTATAAACTAGAGAATTGGCTAGAGCTTTGGAAAATCAGGGTTAATGAACAGAAATGTATTCATATCACTTTCACATTGCGAAAAGAAACTTGCTCGTTCATCAAAATAAATAATCAAATTATTCCTCAACATAATGAAGTGAAATACCTCGGCATTCACCTCGACCGCCGTTTAACTTGGAAGTCTCATATTGAAGCGAAACTTACACAGATGAAATTAAAAGCAGTGCAACTTAATTGGCTAATTGGCAGAAATTCTTCACTAAAGTTGGACTGCAAACTATTGTTGTACAATGCAATTCTAAAGCCAATCTGGTGCTATGGAATTCAATTATGGGGTACTGCCTCAGCATCAAACATTGAAAAAATTCAAAGGGGTCAAAATAAAATTCTACGTATAATTACTGCAGCTCCATGGTATGTTAAAAATTCTCGAATTCACAAAGATCTATGCGTGCCATCAGTAAAAGTTGAATTTACAAAACACGCGTCAAAGTATGTCAGCAAACTTGAACACCACCCAAACCCACTTGCACGAGACATCCTTAACTTTAGTGGCCATAATCGGTTGAGAAGGAGGGATACCCTTGCTTTAACTCAAGCGCAAAATAGATGACTGGATCAGTTGATGTGAAATTTTTTTAGTATCATAAAATTTTTGTCTAGCACTGGCTGGGCTTATTATTTTCTTTTTAGTATTAAGATTTGAATACTTATTGTCATTTCATTATATGAAGATTCAATAAATAAATAAAGGCTATAAAAAAAAAAAAAAAAAAAAAAAAAAAAAAAAAAAAAAAAAAAAAAGTTTTAAGGAAAAATACAAACAAAACTAAAGCTTGGTTTTCACTATGTCATTTTTGTTGCCAAATTGACCAAATTGTTGGCAATTGTATGAAAACGGGTTGTCTATGGCGTCCCGTTTTCATACAATTGCCAACAATTTGACATCAAAAATGACATAGTGAAAACTAAGCATAATACAATTCTCATGTACTTAATTTTGCACCATACAAAAACATTAGGGGGATGTACAGTATTTTTAATATTTACTGCAAAGACCTTCACATCATAAAGCACTTTTACACGTTTTTTGCATACATACATACTTTCTAACAATTTCTCAATTAATTTCTTTCGAATACTCTCCCAAATCTTTTCAAAATTGGTTGGTATTAAAAGGTCTCTTCACGATTGAACACAAATTATCAATCGGATTGTGTTGAGAATTTTTGTTGGTCAATTTGTCACGATTTTGAAGTGTGCTGTGTGCATCTAACTGAAAAGTAAATTTATCCACTTGATAGACGCTTTTATCTACAAAGTCACGCTGATAGTTTTATTTCGTCGAGTTGTTCCAGTAGTCCTTGGTGCCAACATGTAAGCCACCCCATATCATGACGTTTCCACCACCGTGCTTCATTGTTTCCTTAACATGGTGTCTTTAAATTCTCAGGGCTGTTGAGGTCAGCAATATTGTTTAATGTTGAATTGAAAACGATTAAATTTGGATTGGACTGACCAGATTATACGTTTCTCTGGCAAACCTTAAACGTGCTTTAACATTTTTTTTTTTTTTATCAACAATGCAGGTTTTAATTTTTTTTACTTCTGAATTGGTTACATCTTGAAAGGCTCATCTTGCTATCGATCGAGTGACGGGGTTGCCTATTGCTATAGAAGCACATTTTGGTGTTGTTAAACACTTGTCTCTTTTCATTTGTGTTATCATGAGACGTACGTCAGCATACGTTAATAGTTTTTTTTTTGCGATCTCTGATTTGTGGTTGGGGAACAAAAGAACATCTTTTTTGAACTCTTATGACTACTGATTGACTTAGTTTAAGCTGGTTAGCTATTAATTGTGTAGAATAGCTACTTTACGTTATTGCTACCATATTGTCATCAATAACTTTTTACAGTTTCTTCATTATTTATTTTAATCTGCGTTATAATTTGATTTATGTTGGATAATTTGCAAAAAGTGTTTACCACATGCAAATAAATTAGTAGCAAACGGTATCAATAAGTCATAAAAGACACACATGTGAAAAATTAAGTACATGGAAGGTTTTTTTTTCATCCAAGAAAAATCCAATCAAAATACTGAATTATTCTGTCAACTCATTGGGTGATAACAGACAGTTAAATGTTATTTTTGATATAAAAAGTCACAATGTGATTCGGCTATATGAATTTACATCTTAAATGTTATTAGAGTGATGCTGTGATACCAAATATTAAAATTTTACAAAAGTATGTCGAATAAATAAAGGCGAAAGAATTGAAATTACTTTTGGATGGCCAAGCTCAAACACACTATTTTTTGTGTCTACGGTTTTTGGAATTTGGAAATTCGTTTATAAAAAGCTTTAATTGATTTGACAGCTCAACAGATGAAGAATTTGTTTTACTTCAACAAATAGTTGTCATTTTAAATATGGCTTAAATAACAGACGAAGCCCTTTGTCGCAATAATATGAATCCCTGCTGATGTATTTATGCTCAAAGAAATATCAAAAAGAGATCTGGCGAAATCTCTCCTTAAAAAAAAACCAAGGAAGAAGCATGATAAAAGATTCTCAACACTTTTAAATTGTTGATAAAACCCAAAATTGAAGAATGAATTTGACAAGAGAATTTTTAAAAATTTTGAATAATCTCTCATCCAAATTTAATACAAGCACCAGTCTCTAATATAAACTGTCAGAATATACAAGGTGGCGCAAAAGTAATCCTCCTATCAGAAAATGCTATAAATTTTGCGCAACTTGATAAATTGGGATTGGAAAACATGTGGTTCCAACAGCACACACTGCACGCGCCACAACCGATATGCGGAAGGATGCATTTCTCGGGCGCCTAATCTTCCGTTTTGGCGATTTGCACTGGCCAGCAAGATCGCCTGATTGGAAGTTTCCTTTTGCGCCACCTTGTATGTATGTTATTCTAATGCAATTGAATAATAATCTGTGTTCTTTGTACATACTCGTCTAAAAACATCAATAAACTAATTTATATTAAAAAATAAACAATTTCGCTTAGATAAAATGCACGATCGTTTGTAACAAACACTCTTCCTTGTTACCATCTGTTTAAGTAGTGATCGCTTTATATACATTTATTTTTTTACATATATTTTTTTTTGGTTGCTTGTTTTTGCAAATTTTGTCAAACGTTAAAAATCCATTTAAATAAATCTTGGAAATCAAAGCAAACAACTAAATGATTTTAACAAACAACACAAAAGACACCATTCAAAGTGCCAACAAACATGTTGAATTGAACACAAACACTCAAATTCAAAATCTTAAGGAATATTCATATAGAAAAAATAAAGAGACCAAAACGATTTAACAGCAGACCTGATTTTCTTTCTGCATCCAGTGCATGCAATGCAATGCAATGCGTTGTCGTCGTTGTCGTTCATTCATACGTTCGTTCGATGTCTTCTCAATGTCGGCATTTGCAGGAATCATAAATAAAAATAAAGAAAACGGCAAAAACTGTTTAAATGGCAATTAAATGTTGCACAAAAAAAAAACTTAAAAAAAACAACAAAAACCAAAAAACGACAAAATGCTAAATTAAGCCAACACTGTATTTTATTCTCACACACCAACAAATGGCAACAGCAACAGCAACAGCAACAACAAAACTAAATAGTGTAAAATGTTGCAAAGGTAACCCAGTGACATTTGAATGGTTTGCAATGAAGGAGTGATTTCTAAGATAAGATGCAAAAACATAAAAAAATTAAAACATATTAATCGTGATTAGGTTTGTCTATGATATACAACGTTATTTCATATTACAAAGAAGAACGAGTCCACTTTTTTAGTTCAGTCGCTCTCGAGTAGTTCGTGATTAAGAATTTCTTCTCTAAATAATTGACATTTAGTGGCAACAAAGAAGAGAAAGTTGCAAATAATTGATCACTTCATAACAAAACTATCACTGGGTTCAACTGGTATCAACCACTCGATGATAAAAATAAATATTTAAATATTGTAGACCTACAAAATGGACATACACGCATTAAATGATCACAATTATTTTTTATACGCAACAGAACGAATGCCTGCAAAAAAAACCTAACTAACGAAATGCAAAAAACAAAAAAAATATAAGTACAAAATTGGGGAGGATAAAAGAAGGAAACAGGTCGAACAGTAACAACCACGCCAACAATCAAAGTGACCAACAATCTACAAGCAAATGGATGCAACAACAACATCATCATAATGCTTAAGCTTTAATGCTGTAAACGAACAAACAAAAAAACTGATCTTTAAGGATGTCTTTCAAACACAATAACAGCAATGAAATTGGATTATTGTAGCATTAAAAAGATGATGATGTTGTTGTTGTTGGTGGTAATGGTTATTGGTAGTCGTTTTGTTTGTGTGCTGTTGTTGTTGCCTCTAAGCAATTGTTGCTGTTGTTGTTACCGTCAATGCATTGCGTGTCAATTGCAAATAATTTTTGTGTTCTTTATAAGTTTTTCATTTTTTTTTTTTTGTCAGTTCAAGAACTTTTTTCTTTAATTTTTGCTCCAATATATTCTGAAAATGATGACCATGATGATGATAATGATGACGACTTTGTTACTTCTTTCGTCTTCATGATCTTGCCTAACTGATGATCCAGTTTTGAAATGCGAAATCTTGTAAAAACTGTTTATTATAAACGCACTTCCGGTTGTATGCATGTTTTTCATTTCTCCTTCAAAGTGCAAGTACTGCTGCAATTGCTGCAAAAACACTGTGCGTTGTTTGAACATGGAGTCTACGTTTGGGAAATTGGAATTTTCAGCAGCATAAGTTAGGTTATATAAACTAACTGGCGGACAATCGCAAGATGCTAATATTTCTGAAGGCAAATAGCGACAACTTTTAGTTTTGTTAAATATACGCAGAATAAATATCAACATGCCAGTAGATATGGAAAAATATATTATTCAAGAATGCGACACCCGCGGCTATTTTTTGCGGAATACAATAGAACGATGCAACTGGGAGCAAACAACCCGTGGCAGTGGACTTGTTTCAGGTCATCCAATATCTTGGTAGGTTGTAGTGGTCAAAATTATTTGCTTGGAATGCGCTGAACAATATTCATGCAAATTTTCTAGTCAAACATCTATAAATTTTACTGAATCAGGCTTTAATTCACTATTAAAAAAAAAAAAAAATAAAGTTAGAATAAAGTTTATAATGTTTATGAATTCATATACAAACATTTTTATTATAAACACTGAAATTATAATTTTATTTTAAAATTTTAAGATTAGGCTCTTGAAGAGAACCTTTAATAAACAATTCTTTAAATGTCAAGAACATTCAGTTGAAAGTTGTAATATTTATATGTATAAGAAGTTTGTTTTTTTAATCATGAGTACCTAAATTTTTAAAAAAGTAAAAATAAATTCAAGAAAGTACACGCAGAGCAATCATGTTTGCATGTTTACCACAACTATTTTAACATTTTTAAACAGTCTTTTTTTAAATATTATAGTCAGTGTATTTATTTACATGATTTCTGCAACTGCAACCATGATATGGGTAAGTTATCATTCACATGCTCATATCTATCGTATATATGATTATAGCAATTATGTAATGTTCATGGTGATTATGTTGTTATCTATTATAATCAAAACCAACAAATTATGATAAATGGATTCATTATAAACATGATTGCATAAAATATATACATAGTTACTACAATCGCATATATGATTGTAGTAATCGTCTGATTCATAACTTAACAATATTATGTTTACTGCAATCATATAAATAATTACAGTGACCATAACATCGTTTTAAAACTTGTAGAAATTATGACACTGTTGTGGTAAACATGTACAACTATTTTTTTTCTCTGTGTGTATTTTAAAGAATTTAGCACATTTTCGTGACATTTTAAATTTAGCCGATTATAGAGTACGTGTGTCAATGTAGCGTAAGTAGAATTTTGTGGCCAAGTACATGTGCTGGGAAGTTTCAATGTCGAAACGCTATTTTGTCAAAATATGATGAAAATTTTAATAAATGAATAAGCTTACAGTGCGTCAACAGTTGGGCTTGTCCCTATAGATATAGCGCACAAACAAAACTATCTAACTGTTCACCAAACTTGCCTCTCAATTGGTTCACTGTTTCGCATGCTTTGCGAAAAATGTGGTAGTGTTTTGTTGAAACCATATGCCAGCCAAGTCCAGCTTTTCCAGTTTGGACAAAGACAAATTGTAATAAGCGCAAGGTAGCGCTTGCCCTTCCCGTTAACGTACCGCCATCGTTGTCTTTGAAAAAGTACCGTCCCATGGTGCCACCGGCCTATAATCCATACCAAACAGTGCTTTTTTCGGGATGCATTGCCAGTTCTTACAACGCTTTTGGCTGATTTTCACATCAAATACGGCAATTTTGCTTGCTTACGTATCCATTCAACCAGTATTGAGCTGACCATAAAGTGGAAGAAGTGCACGATGCACTTTCATAAGTTGTAAATCGATTCATGTTTAAATTATGGGCCAAACTGAATGTGTTTAACAGTAGCGTGTTACACGAAAACAGCTGAGTTGCCAAAAAGTTACCAAAAATTCTGTAAAGGGTGATTTTTGCAATACAATAAAAATTTTAATGATTTTTTTTTCTAATTTCTATATTTTATTTTGTTTTATTTCTTTTCAATTTATTTCTAATAAAATCTCTTTGTTTTAAATAATTTGGAAAGTATTTTATTACTGTTACATATTTATTAAACAGATTATGAACTTTACATGAACTTTATTTAAAGTTTTCTTTTCAACATTTGTGATTTATCTACGTGTTGGCATAAGCTTCATAGAAATGTCATTCTTGAAATCTTTGTAGTTATCAGTAAGTTGAATTTTTGTACTTATCGCATCCTGTGTCGCCAGTAAGCGACGCTTAATTTGCGATTTATTTCCCGTTTTAAGTATCTCTTTTAAAGGAGCTTCCAAATCGTATGGCAGACCTAATGAATTCAGTACACTCAATTGCCGGTCATTAAAGGATTCAAAATCGTTTTGTTTAAATTCATCGATTTTTGTGAAGACATTTAAATATTGTTTGGTTACTGATGTATCTCCGATATGAGATGCTTCTAAATAACAATTTAGTATATCAGATGCTGGTTGTGTACGAGCCATTTGTGGCAAATGCATTAGTTGCATTTTTTCGAGTTCATTTTTAGGACGATTTTCAAAACAGTCTTGTGGATTAGCTGAAAGAGTAGGTAAACGTTTTTAAATGAACAAATGTAAGTATGTAAGTTAAACACCAAATATTATTGCCAAGTTTCTGAAACTCTTTTGTTTTACCTGTAAATCCAATTATTGCTTGCAGTATTAATATTATTGCGAATAATTCAATACGAGAATTCATTTTGATGTTAACTTTACCAACTTGTATCAGCAGATAGAAAACTAAAACTGCATGGAAAAATATTACGACAGTTTCCTTTTATAGAAATTTTTTTACAAATAAAAATCTGAGACATGAACGTCTTATGCCTTAGATTAATACGTATGTAATTAAAGTCATATATACATATATTATTCCTGATAAGAAAAATAACAACATCTGTTATAAATTGTTTGATGCATGCATATGTATGTATGTTAATCACAAATCAAATACAGTAAAACTCGATTATACTGAACTGGGCTGTGAAAATTTTTGTGAAATAATTTTTACGTTACGATCGACATTTGCTTTAATGTATTTTTTTTTGATTTAATTATTTGTTTAAGTAATTAAAGACTTCAAATTAAAAAAAAAACAATTGCCACGTTAACTGTTTTTTTTTTTTAGAAAATATAAAGGGTTTTTCAGGTAGGACTTTGTTTTTCAAAACGTTGAAAATACATAATACAAACTTCTATTGTATTGAAAAGAGTAAACTTATAAATGAAAAATGTTAGCGGTGAGATGACCACGACAATGAATATAATAATGTATTAGTGTTGCCATGCCTGGATATGATAAGAAATGTGCAAATGAATTACAATATTTTTTTTCCAATTTAGCATTTCTAGTTTTATTATAGGAAATGTGAGAATTATTATTTTTAATTATATTGAATGATAAGAAATTCTAGCTAGATGCTAAAATGTATAATATGTATTTTTTTTGTATTCTTACATTTTTAAGTTTGTCATTCCGTTTGTAACACATCGAAATAATTGTTGTAGAACCAAAGAATCTATATATTCTGCATGTTTATAAGATTCTAAGACGATCTAGCCATGTCCATGCGTCTGGCCGCCTATTGAAGGCACAATAGAGCTTAAAAAAAGACATAGAACAATGACATTTTTAGCAAATATTCTTTGATTCACCAAATTGGGTGTGGAACTATCTGAGTTATAGTTCAAAGTTTCAGACTACCTTGATATTTTTCTGATATTTTTTGCTATTTTTTTTTAAATATAATGTAGATGATGTCATGAAATTTTGTACACTTTAGTTTTATTATAGAAAAATAAAGGCAGAAATCGGTGCTCGATTTCTCATAGCACTCCTACAAATGTCCTGCCGCAATACGGCTTTATGGTACAAAAATGTCTATAGAAAAGTCGTACTAAATTTTATGCAAAATTTTTCAATTATAAGATTGAGATTTCAAAACGATATTTTCTTAGCATCGGTCCATATTTGAACATAGCGCTATATAAAGTCCATTTCCGAAAATTACTTAAATGAAATATAAATATCTTTTAAAAATCACTATCAAGTTGAAATTCAACAAAAAAAAAAAAATATATATTAATGTCATGCCAAATTTTGTGATTATCGCTCCATATTTCACCGTAGCCCCCATAGATATTCCACTTCCGAAAATCATTTAAATGCTCATAAATCATAAATCTCTTACACATCACTATCAAGTTGAAATTCAATAAAAAAAATCCAAATCTTATTGTCATACCAAATTTTGTAATTATCGCTCCATATTTCACCGTAGCCCCCATATATAGTCCACTTAAATGCGCATAAATCTCTTATAAAAATCATTCTTACGTTGAAATTAAACACAAATAATTCGCATATACATACATATAAATTCTCGTACAGACTTTTATGATGATTGGCTCGTAATAGGTCATAGTTCCCCTATGAGTACTACTCTCGAAAACTCATTAACCTACATAAACATATCCATATCGAAACGAAATATTACACAGATCAGTTATAAGTAGATAAAAATTATACTATTGAGTTTTGTGAAAGTTGGTCCATAATTGGGCATAGCTCCCGTCCAAGCTCCACTAGCGAGAATAACCTCAGTGTAAACAGAGGTGGCGTTTCAAAATGCCAAGGGCTTTTTGATGCTGAATTTATTGTGTGTTAAAGTAAATCGCTTTATGTTGCACGCTCCAAAAATATAAACAAAGTGCTGTTCTTAAAGAAAGAGATAAATAAAAAAATAGTTCTTGATTATATCTGGAATATGCATAAAACACTTATAAATATCATTATTAGAATGAAATTCAGCTTAAGTAAACCTAAAATAAATAGAAACTACGTTACAATATTTTATGAAGTTCTCCCCAAAATAGCTGATTTGATGGTGGGTATATAAGATTCGTCACAGCTCTTACTAGTTTTTAATTTTTTCTTAAATAAACACAAAATAATCTAATTAAACGCTTATTAGTTGATTCTTAGTAAAGCTTATAATTAATCGCTTACAACGACGCTTACGTTCCTTTATAGTTTCCTAGATTCTAAAATGTTTTTCATGGGTATAATAAGTATTTCGAAGAAATCTCTCTTCAACTTAATATTCAATTTTAACCTTGTTGCACATCCATAACATCACCCCATTAGTAAACAGTTTGATGTAGATTTGTTTAAATTCAAAGTCAAAACTTCAAATATTCTATGGAAGTTGATTTTTTACTACATCCTTCAAATCACCTTTTTGAACTAAATTGTTCTAAATTTAAAACACTTGTTACTCCTTTAAGTTATATATTGGAAAGTTTGGGGATTTGTTTAAATTGTCTTTTAATCACAAATTTAAATATTGAGACAGAAAGCGTTTAGAAGCTTTCAAAATTAGTCTTATCTGATGCGGAAATATTATAGCAGACACTAATCCCATAAATGCTATGATTTTCCTTGAGACAAAAACATAATTTAAAAGAAGAGACTGCAGAATAATGAAACGTTAAGATGATTTGGTTTTAAAGAACAAAAACGTTCATGGTAATGTTAGGGCTGCTTTAAACCTTTATGGGTTTAAGTTTTTTTTTTTTGAAAACTTTGACTTCGATGGAAGACTAAAAACTGATCAATCCACAACATATTGCCGGATAAGTAGACAGTTATAAATACATTTTGGTGTTAAGGGTATCTTATCATAGGCTTCGGTGTTTTAGAAGTTTATTTGTGTGTTGATGACTTTGATAACTGGACTAGGCCTGAATTTTATGATGTGTGCCACAGCTCTGGAGATAATAATGATGAGGAGGTTTAGTTTTGAGAGAGCGGTTAAATAAGGGTGATGTAGCTTAGATTAGTGCGTTTGATCATGAGTTGATATTCGTGGCCTGGGTTCGATTCCAAGCCGCTGCCATTCAAACAACCATTAGTTTCTGACAATTATTAGCTTTTCTATCCTATCATAACTAATATTTAGCATAGCGCCCTCCTTCTGTAGTATAGAATTTAAACGCCACCAAAGTCAAATAATTAAATAATGGCTATAAATCAAGTTTTAATCAATGCGTCTACTCACCACCAGAGGCGCTGCAATACTGTGCTACTAATAAAGATAACGTGCAATTACAGTGTTGTCATATGAAACGCTTTTCTCGTCTTTCACTACCTCTGATTCTCCTACCTATCCCCTTTTCAAAGAAACTAGCACAATTAATTAATTATATATATAGGCATATTAATTGCCTGAGTGTTATTTCTCTTTAAAAAAAATATATTATTGTAATCAATGTCTTTAAACGGTCTGACCAATTTCGCATTGAGTTGGATTACTATTAAGAGAGGAATACGATCAAGAAATTCAACTGTTAATTGACCACACCGATCATGCCATTAAACATCATTGGATTTTATGGGATGAAATTTATGTTAAGGATAGTGGCTATATAGAGCCAATAGAATCGATTACAGCCTTAAAACTTAAAATCCGTGAAGTAATTAACGAATAGATTTACAAAATGTGATTGAAAATATTCATAAAATAAAATAGCTGACATCCGTATGCATGGTGAACATCTGTCCTTACTCTTTCCAATACAATTCAGTAACAATTTAATGATTTTCATACAAATCTGAAAACCAAAGTTTGCATGACCAATCACTTCATACATTTTAATAGTTGCTGTTTTGGTAAAAAAAAAAGATTTTTCGGGTATAAATCGGTATTGTTATTTTTAAAAATTGTTTCTTTGGAGTCTGTTTGAAATTCTGTTTATGGGTAAAAACTTGTTTTTGGTAAAACTCTCAAACAGATATCTGATGCATTTATACTGATATTGGAATTTCTTTAGAAAAATATTTGTGGCATTCAACCACCGACATACACACAGATGAGCATTCCAGCTAAACTACAGAATTTGTGGTTTTCAATTCGAAATTGATTTGAAATAATTTTCATACAAAGTCCAGAAAACCAGTCTCTTAACTAGTTCTATGTCAGTTTCCTTTTACTTGGATCAGTTCTAACTAAAAATATTTGATTAGACATTTGCTTTTGAGATTATTGCAAATTATTTAAGTAATAAAACTTTATACGTCAGTGACATCGAGATATTCCTTTTTGCAATCTTGCAGTTCTTTAATTGTACTGTTTTCTTAATAATATTACTGATATAATAATACTTATTCATTTCACTTGCAGTGTAATTGCCACATTAAAGAATTTGTTACCCTCACGGTATGTCTGTTGTTTTAATGGACTTTAACAATCATGGTCGTATATGTATCGACATCCCAACAATAATAATAATGATAATTGAAATGTTGTTTTCAGCAACAAAAACAAAAACAAAACAAAAATAAAATAAAATAAACCATAACAGCAATATAGTGTTACTACGTACAACATCAACAACATGCAACACATTTTCATAAACTAAAAATAAAATCTCTTGGTTCATGTTTTTTTTATGTTGCTGTGTTTTGTTCATCTAACACATTTCTTTGTTTTTAATGTCTTCTTAAAATGAAATGTGTTGCAAGGAAGAGTGTGTTGCATGGCAAGGTGTAGGTGTCCTGAAAAAATTCTACATATTTTTATGAGTGTGTGTGTGTGTGTATGTGTGCTGTTGAGGAACATGTTTATGGCAAATCATTTTAAAGTGTTTACAACATAAAACCCACGCATTTGTATGGAGAAAAAAAAAATTGTTAAAAATAGTTTAGAATTTAAACTAGAACATGTCGTTTATGTTTTTTTATTAGAAGTTCATAAATGAATTGACAGCATTCAAAGAGTTTATGTGAGTTTGAAAGTGTTGAATTGAGTTGTTTTCTGTTGCTGGTAACACTTTGCTGAAGTATTGAAAGACGATACTGGGGAGTTGAAAATTAAGACGGCGATGGGAGAAAATCTGGGGTTTAATTCGAAACCGATTTATGACTTTAAATTGAATTTAAAGAAACTATTGTCATTTTAACTAATATATAAATAAAAGAGCTGCATGAATCTGCAATTATATAACTGATTGCTACAATCACGTGATACGTAACTTAAACATATTATGATTGGAAATGTTGAGATGATTGCGTTGATCGGATCTTTTTGAAACTAGGATTTAGAGGCAGCAGGAATCTGCAATTATATAACTGATTGCTACAATCACGTGATACGTAACTTAAACATATTATGGTTGGAAATGTTGAAATGATTGTGTTGAACGGATCTTTTTGAAACTAGGATTTAGAGGCAGCAGGAATCTGCAATTATATAATTGATTGCTACAATTACGTGATACGTAACTTAAACATATTATGGTTGCAAATGTTAAAATGATTGCGTTGATCGGATCTTTTTGAAACTAGTATTAAGAGGCAGCAGGAATCTGCAATTATATAACTGATTGCTACAATCACGTGATACGTAACTTAAACATATTATGGTTGCAAATGTTAAAATGATTGCATTGATTGGATCTTTTTGAAACTAGTATTTAGAGGCAGCAGGAATCTGCAATTATATAACTGATTGCTACAATCACGTGATACGTAACTTAAACATATTATGGTTGGAAATGTTGAAATGATTGCGTTGATCGGATCTTTTTGAAACTAAGCAGCAGGAATCTGCAATTATATGTATAACTAAAGTGGCCATATTTTTTTTTATCTGAAAACGGGACATCGAATAATTCTGATGGGTTCGGTAATATGAAAGAAAAATGCATAGATAATATAATAATTATTTATTTGTCCGTAGTGAATGGCATTATTTAATTTACGTTAAACTACAAAAAAATTGTTTATACCTACATTGTTATATTTTTCAGAGGTACAAACTTGTTTCAAAATTTTAGGTGACGATTTCAAATATGTGTGGAACTCTTGGCAGGATTTTTTTAATATTAACTTTAACAATTAACATAGCCTTAAGCACTGATACCCTTAATTGTGTTTTATCTTGTTCATCAAAGGAAATACACGTTCAACTGGTGCATTTGTTTCAGGCAAACATAAAATATATATTCAACGATAATATGAAAATTTGCATGGTTTTGGTAATTGCTTTTAAAATGTTTAAATATTTTGCTGATTCCATTTATCAATTTCTGCGATGTTACAAGTGAATATTCATTGAATACTTCTGTATCTTTATTGCAATCGATATGTTCTTTTCGATCAAAATATCTAGAACTTTTTGAACATCTTGCCACTGTGGTACTTCTGTTAAATTTGCCCAATTAATTTTTCTAGATCTTTGTACATACATACATATATTAAAAAAAAAACTATCTTTGATGAATTTGAAGATTTGTTCTTACATTTTTTAACAAATCGACTATTTCATTTTTCGAATTTTTAAAAACGGAACATTTTTGCGTCCCCAAGTTTTTGTCAGGGACAACGGGACAAAGTAGCTGAAAACGGGACGTATGATTACGTTATGTATAACTGATAGCTACAATCATATTATGGTAACTTAAACATATTATGATTGGCAATGTTGCATTGAATGCTTTGATCATGTATTCAACTATAACTTTTCTCGGCGTGCAAACTCAAATGTTTTCTTTTTAGTTTAAATAAATACAAATTAAGAAACAATACCATAATTTTAATAACATTTAATAACTCAACATATTGAATTTCAGAAATTTTAATATTCAGCATAATTAAGGCATTTGCTGAAATGGCTGTTGGTTTTAAAAATGGACACAATTTGCATTTCTAAATACACATGTTTTTAGTTAAATCTTTTTCAAAATTATATATTTATTTATTTCATATGCCAATTCCATTTAGAAAAAAAAGTAATAAATTCTAAACAAAACAGCCATATTCTCTCCAACCAAATAACATTCAACTTGGGAGTTACGAAATCATTTAAAAATATATTTTTTTTTGTAGTTAGCAAATGATGTTGATGATTTTGAAAACAAACTGCTGATAATTTTTTATTACCTTTAAGCATTAGTTTATATAGAAATAAATAAATATAAAATATATTAAAGTAAAACAGACAAAATAATGCTGATAATGATGATAATAATGCCACTCCTAGTAGTTTAGTTTTGTTGATTATTGTTTTTATTTTGAAAAATTATTACCACTTTTATTGTGGACAATATGAATACCGTACAACATGAACGGGCTGGCTGAGAGATTTAGAGCCAATGCTAACAATACCTAGGTATACTGACTGACTGATGGTGTTGCTGACTGACCAACCAATTTAGATTGAAACTAATTTGTTTCGCCTATTGACTTTACGATTCATTTGCATAAAATCAATATACTTTACAAAAAAAGAAAAAACAAAGAAAATATCATTTAAAACACACAAAACCCCTATTAAAGAGTATTAAACAAATATTGATTACAACACGTTTTGTGTTATTTAGATTTTATTTAATTTGATTTTCTTTTTTTAGGGGGTTTTAGGGGAGGGATTTTTATGGGTTTCTCTAATGGCAATTTAAATAATCATCAAATTTATAAAATATAATAAATATGAAGTTATCAACTGCTGGCTATTAGTTAAAACATTAATAAGTTGCCGTGTGTTTGGTTGTGCAAGCAGTTATAGTTATTGGTAGACGGCTTGACACCAAAAATTAAACACATGTTTGAACGCACCCTTCTTTTAGTTTTGAAATATTGAAAAGTAGTGTTAAGAAAATATTTAAAATTTCTACATATGTAGCCAAAGATTTTATATAGAAAGCTTGCAGAAGCTAAAAATATGTAAAGATAATAATAGAAAGTGTTTGATGAATATTGGTAGATTTTAATAAAAAGGTCGGTGTGAAATAATTAATATTGGACTAAGTTCGATAACTACTACGGAAGGTGTTAAAGATATAATAAATCTCTTATAAACCTATTGTAAGTTTTATGAATAAAGGCAATAATTGTTTAATTTACAAGTAATGTTGTAGTGTCGTAAGAGTTGCACGTCGTCTGAATTTACAATAGCTGCACAAATGTTGTTGGTAATTTCTATAAAACTACTTTTTTTTTACAACAGCAATGACATTATTCCATAAAGATACGTTCACATTTGGCAAATATTTACTCAAAAAAGCGTAACCACTTGTTTTAGCACAAATTTGTTTGATGTTGTTTACTCTTACAGGAGTTTTGCAAGATCAAACAGCATCAAACAAATTAAAACTAAATATTTGTTGTGATTTGTCCTAAATAGGAAAAGTCATTTACGTCTTTTTCAGCAAATATTTGCAAAGTGTGTCGGTAGCTTAAGTTCTTTAAATGTTGTGTGACATTTTAAATGTTACCAAAAGTTAATATAAGTAACTCAACATAAAAATTACTAATTTTAATTTAAAAAAAATAACCAAAAAAATTTCAAACAAGAAAATAAATAATAAAATTTGGAAAATATTAATATATTATGTTTTGTATGTTTGTTTTTTAAATATTTTTCTTTTGTCATTTTGAAGGTTTGACAACATAAACATACGACTTTGCTCAAAATTACATTCACCATGGTATAGTTGTATCATACGATGTACAACATACAACAACACTTGTGAATTGAACACATGCTATTTATAAATATTTACAAGAAATCCGAAACTAATTATTTTAATAAAAAAAAAAATACTTTTTCAAATAAGATTTTTAAATTATAAATTTTAATAATATCATTTTAAAAAAGTTTTAAGTAACTTTTTAAATGTTAAGAACATTTTTATAAAGCTTTGTTGTATGGTTTTTTAACGAGCATTTAGTTTTGTTTTGTAACAGATTTATATGAAATTATCATTAATATTTTTATTGTATTGAAAAGATGTCGATTATTTTATTAAATTGTTCAATTACATTTTGTCAAACTGGCGTATCACGTCACGAATTTTAAGCTTGAAGACAGTAACCGTTTTGAGTGGTATATAAGCAAATTGCACCTTCCTAATAAATGAATAAAATTATTTAAAAAAAAGTCAATGCCAAAAATTATTATTTTAGGCGGGATTTTTAAAATTTTTTAGTTTTTATTTTGAAATATTTGTACAATATAAATTTATTTATTCAAAGTATTGGCCATTGTTGGCTATGACTATTTCCCATCTTTTATCTTTTGCCACCAAGAACGAAATAAGCCAATTTCGGATACCCTGTTCTGAAGTGTAGCATATCCCAGTGAGAGCGTTCTGCATTAATCGAAACAAATAGTTGTCAGATGGGGCCAGGTCTGGACTAAAAGAACGTTCAACATACAATGTGCTTCAGCGCCACCTTTTTTCAAGCTAAAAAAGTTAAGCAAAACTTTCCGCATATGACGCTTTGTGGTCTACCTGACCATATAATAAACAACACGCAGTATACAGTTTTTCAGAAATGGGCACTATACGGCAGCTATGCACCGATCGTGCAAACATTGAGTGGCATTATTTATGTGTTAAATATTTTGTACCGATATAAACAATTTTAAATGATTTATACATGTTAAAGTGATTTTCGAAAAGGGTCTTATATGGGAATTTTGTGTAATTATGGAGCGACCGTAATAAAATTGGGAGTCATGATTTCTCTATACACGAATCTTATTTGTGTTAAATTTTAAGCGACTTATGCTTTTTAAAGTGATCAACACAAGATATGTACAATGTGATGAGACTTTCTTTGTGGTGGATTTTGTTTAGATACGTGAATGAATCAAACGTTTATGACCGATAAACTCCTATTTCGGGAGAACATTTGTATGAGGGCTACGTGAAATAATGAACCGATTGCAATCAATTTAAAAACTAACCCACCTTGGGCCAAAAATATATTATGTACCAAATTTTATTGAAATATCTTCAAAATTGAGAACAGTAATCTGCGCACAAGCTTTAAATGGATATATAGCCAGCCAGCCAGACTGACGGACGGACGGAAGTCGTTAATTCGACTCAGCAAGAAATAATGAGTCTATCGGGGTACCTTAAGGTTGTTATTCGATTAATATTTATGGGCGTTACAAACATCAACGGAAATCTAATTAATTCAAATTAATTAATTCACTATGGTGGTGTAGAATATAAAAAATGTGTTGTATAATGTTCAATAGCTAACTTCGGAATAAAATTTATAATTTACTAAATGCAAAACTCGTATTCAAAAATACACCAACTATTATGAATCCTGCATTTTAAAGTTAAACATCCAATAGAAAAAGCAGAAACAAAAATATGATGCAGTAGTAGGAAATGGATTAATTTAGGGGATTATTTTAAAAATCACTTTCCTCACTATTATACTATACCTAAAATTTTATATAATTTGTTTTTGTTTTGCAGGGGATTTGATTTTATGATACCATTTAAAGTAAATAAAACCAAAGATAAAATAGATAAATAAAACATAATTTATAAAATACCATGGAATGGCAACGAATTTGGGATAAGTGACAAGGTTTATATAGGTACCACTAAAAACAGCCTAAGGACAAGAATTTTAGCACACAAATCAGATCTAAAACTAGGAAATAAAATTCCAACAGAAAAAACCGCACTGTTAACCCACTGTACACAGACAAAGCACTCTCCTGATTTTGACAATGTACAAGTATTACAGAGTGAAAACAACTACAAAAGTTTTTAAATTGGAAATGTTACATATACGCCTATGTTCTATATTCCACTACGAAGTGAAACTAAATCGTTTTCAATTCCACATGGACAATTTCACGGTGTTCTAGAAAACGAGGTGAAACTTTTAACTAAAATGAACGAAACTGAAAGTGATATTTTACTTTTCAAATCATTTTCACAAAATTTAGAACACAAAATTAATGAAAATTTCACTTCCACTTCATTTTACAAATGTAGAACCCAGGTGATAATTAAAATAACAACAAGGATGAATTTTAAAGCCGATGTTGATCAGAATTCTGCGAGAGTATACAGACATCTAGTTAACAAACGATCATAGTGCAATATTTATTTTAAGCTCAGTTCATAATAAGACGATGTTGACACAACATAATAAGAATTAATTTTTCCTGTGTTTTGTACGTTAATAATTTTTTCTATGTAAGAGTTTTTTATTGTTTTTGTTTACATACGTATTTAGTCTTTGATTTACCGCGATTGCGATCAGCCGTTGAAAACTGCATACGCTGTTTAAAATCAGAAAAAAAAATTATATTTAAATAATAACAAAGTGAAAAGACACTAAAAACAAATAATGACATTCCCAACAAGTGCATTGTGTTGTTGTAATTATACATATAGAAGAGCTGTTTACAACTCCACACATTTTTTAAATTCCTCACATTCTTTAAATTCCCCACAAGATTATTTAAAATACACAACAACACACTATAGTACTCAGCATGACTACTGCTGATACAAGTAGCATTGACGATGACAACGAAGAAAGTCCCCAGAGTCTTCTCCAAACAAGAGATTGCTAATTGATAACGATGCACCCAGCTGCTCCAGATATAATAAGTTCAGTGAGTTAGAAGTTGAAGATTCAAACACAGCGAACGAAGAAATTAACACGCCCAAAACCACCCCCTCTGTACATTCCAAATGTTAACAACGTGAAAGATATGAATAAACATTTCTCAAGCGTAATACCACCAACCCAAAACACATACAAATCTCTTAAAGATGGTCAAATTAGAGTTATTGATTTCTTTGTTTATGCTGGTATTTCAAAAAATTTCCTTGATATAGTAGATAACTATGAATTGAGTTCTGATCATTCTCCTATAATTCTAACGTACAACACATCTTATTATTGCTACAAGCCAAACAAAAAAATACTAACAAATAAAACCGACATAAATTCCTTTTGCTATTGGATAGAACAAAACGTTGACATAAAGAGATCTATATGTACTGATATTGAACTTGATAATGTTGTAGAGAACTCCACAAATCTGATACACGAAGCTGCTTTCTTATCAACGCCAACAGACCAATCTATTGCCCCCCGAAGACATACGCAATTGTCCTTAGAAACTCGCGAACTCATAAATAATAGAAGAAGTTTAAGAAAAGCTTGGCAAATAAATCGGAATCCAAATGACAAAAAACTGTTGAATCGTGCAACAAAAAATTTAAAACTCCATTTAAAAAATCTTAAAAATAATTCAATAAGATCAATTTTCGTTAATATAAACACTGACTGTGGTAATGAACACAAACTGTGAAAGGCAACATAAAATATAAAGCGCCCTGCAACAAGAAGTCCCCCATTTAAAGACGCCAATGGTCAATGGTGTAGGTCTGATAAAAATAAAGTAATACACATCCAAGTGAAAACACAGTGTTTCAAGAAGAAATTCTTAAATATTTAAGTGCTACATGCCAGATATGTTTGCCAATACAACACATTTCACCACGAGAAACAAAAACTGAAATTAATAAACTTAAAAACAAAAAGTCTCCCGGCTATGACAGTACTGATGGCAAAATCGTCAAACTTTTACCAGATAAAGCTAGCATTTATTTAACAAATACATATAATGCAATCCTGCGTACATTTTCCATCTCAGTGGAAGTGCGCTAAGATTATTATGATAAAAAAAACCGCAAAAAACAGGCCTATTAGTTTACTCTGTATTTTCTCAAAAATTTTCGAGAAAATGTTATTAAAACATCTGCAGTTAATCTTGGAAGATCTTCATATAATACCTGATTATCAATTTGGTTTCAGGCGAAAACATGGTACACCGGAGCAAATTCAATGAGTGGTTAATACGATTCAAAACTGCCTGAAGGAGAAACAATTTTTTCTGTAGTTTTCTTAGATATAGAACGAGCTTTTGACAGAGTTTGGCCCAATGGCTTATTGTCAAAAATAAAAGCTATACTTCCAGCTGCATTTTACTTTTTAATAAAATCTTTTCCACAAAACCGATCTTTCTACGTTAGAGTAAAAGACGAGATTTCATCAATATTTGAAATCAGAGCCGGTGTCCCACAAGGTAGCGCACTTAGCCCTGTGCTCTACACTATATTTACAGCCGACATGCCTCTCTCTCTGAAACTTATGCGGATGACACAGCAATTTTAGCCACCCATGATTCATCCGAAATAGCATCAACACTAGTGCAAAACAAACTAAATAATTTAGAAATTTGGCTAAAAAAAAAATGGAACATAAAAGTAAACGCACAAAAATCTGCTCATGTTATATTCACATTAAAAAGAAATGGCTGCCCAGCCTTGTCAATCAACAACTATCAAATACCCAACACAGATTGTATTAAGTATCTTGGTATGCATTTAGATCGCCGACTTACATGGAAAAAACACATAAAAGCTAAAAAAGAGCAATTGAATATAAAATGTAGAAAACTTTATTGGTTAATTGGCATGAAATCTCAGCTTAGTCTTGAAAACAAAATTAAATTATATAAAGCAATTCTAAAACCTGTGTGGACATATGGAATTCAACTCTGGGGTACTGCGAGTAACTCCAATGTCAAGATTCTGCAACGATACCACTGAAAAACACTCAGACTTATCAGTCAAGCCCCTTGGTTTATAACAAACGAAGCCATACATAATGACCTAAAAATTCTAACTGTCATACGGAAGTCATACGATCTCAAAGCGAAAGATATTTAAACCGTTTTGTATTTATACATTTATTTATTATTTTTGTTACTTGTAATTTCTAGATTATAACCCAGAAGATGTTATAGAAGATATTGGCAAATTAAATATTGTAAAATTGGAATAATTAACAATACAACCAGGACCTCGAGCTCGAAAGAAAAACGTTATTTTATTAATACATTATAAAGGTCGAATTAAACACAATATAAGATTTGTAAATACAAATAATTATAAGAAATCTATTATTATAAAACATAGATGAAGAAAGTGTGAGATTGTCATTAATTCCAGCCGTTGCCACTAATAATGGAACTTCCAGATCAGACAATTTGCTAACATCCTCTTGTTCGTGATGACAGCTCATTTTGGTATGAGCACCGACAAAATTGTCGATAAGGAGTTTGCAGGCTGCAAGTAAGATGCAATACAGACCATTTATTTTTTTTTGGACTGGAGTACTAAATCTTCTCTTTGCTGGATTATTTGCAATATTGTTCGATATGGTAACATCACCCGTGCCCACAATTGTATGCGCTAGTTATATATGTCATATGTCCGGCATTCCTAGGCTAAGGGAGATATAATATAAATACTAGGGAGGAACATTACAGCAACTCGACAGTCGGTAAAAATTCCGATATGTAATAGTTGGGTTTGAAGAATACAACTTTACATGGGATATTCATATATTCGTTATCCATTCGAATAATGATTGTTCGAATAATCGAACAATTTTTTACGAATAATTA
This sequence comes from Bellardia bayeri, assembly GCA_950370525.1. Classification (NCBI taxonomy): domain Eukaryota; kingdom Metazoa; phylum Arthropoda; class Insecta; order Diptera; family Calliphoridae; genus Bellardia; species Bellardia bayeri. The sequence continues at coordinate 78,282,710 of OX493267.1, forward strand.
TTCGTAGAATTTCAAAATGACCATTTTCGAGATGGTGAAGATATTACTAGTATCAAATTGAAATACTATTATAGCTAATAATATTAATTATAAATAATATAAATGAAATCAAATCATTAGATTTCAATATACATTGGTTTTGAATTTAACCAGTATTATCATATTGATATTTAAGATGAAATTGATAATGATAACTTTGAAATAGACAACTTAAGGTAGCCACTTTCTTTAGGACTTGATCAAAGAAAAAACTTCTTTTTTACTTTATTTAAAAATTTTAGAATTATTTAAATAATTCGATTAATTAGAAGCCGTAATATATGTATATATGATTGACTAAAGGTGTGGAATCTTACGCACGATCTAGGGTAGGACAGGCGGCTTGAAAGTATATATCCAGTACGACTTCTATCATTTTTTTTATCACTAATAATCCAATTATCATCCGGATTCTGAATATAAGCAGGGACTGCTGGTTAATTAGAATTATCTAATCCTCCAATTTGATAATGTTTAAAACATAATTTATTATTTAAGCGTAATAGTACACAAATAAAGTGGCTTAATATATACATTCTATTATACCTAGAAACCGTTGACACTATCAGAATGCAATACATTTACAGCAGTCATTGTGGTTATAAATTTCTGCTACAACTGAAGCTGTTCTCAATATGAAACTGAAATAAATATTTATTAAATAAAACAACCTGTAGTGTTGGTATTAGTAATTAATAAAAATTAATAAATAATAATAATTTGGTGTAAAATGTATAAATATTGACCACTTAATAGTGCTTTTATTAGCAATAAATCTTATTTTTTTTTTGTTGTTGTTCATAAACTAAAACCAAACTGCTTGTTAAAACAGTGATATAAATTAATGTTAACAACTTGGTAATTAACCAACTATTATTTGTTACTGGCACAATAATTTCGTGGGAGAATTTTAAATGTATACTAAATAAATTAACCACAAGACAAGACGAGATCACAACAAAAAGTAGACATTTAGTAGACTTTTTAGTTAAAGCTTTGTGGCATACAAATAAAAAACTACACAAATTCAGCAGATTACGTGGGTGAGAAAATAAGCGTGACTAAAGCATTTTTCAACACTTCTCTAGTAAGTGACACATGAGTTAAACAAATTCCAAAATAATAAGAAAAACATGAAATATTTTTATTTATTTTAAAACTTTAATTAAACAACACAAATTGACAGATGTTGAAACATAATCTTAGTAATTACTTAAATTAAGAAATATACATGAACATAAATATAAAGAAAAAAAGATTATGGTAAATAAGAATTCTTAAATATTAATTTCCAATTAATCGTAGAATATAAAGACTTGATAACATTTTGTGTCACTAGATAACCTTGAAATAATAAAGAATTTATTTAAAGAAATTCTGTGTTAAAAAAAAACGGGTTGAATTGTATAAAATTAATAAGAACAACAAACAACTTGACCAAATGTCTGCTTAATAATCATAAATACATCTTTTCTCAAAAGATCAAATACAATAATTTGAAATTAGTACTCTATTATAAACGTACAACACCCTCTATTGATTAGAATTTTAAATTTTTAAGCAATTTTTTCTTTATTTTAAATATACAAATACTAACAATAACACTTAATTATAATCGAGATCCGTAAAACACATGACAAACCACAAAACAAACTATAGACAAATAAAGAAATACTAATGCGAATATAAATATAAATAAGATTCTTTTCTTTTTATTTAAAATTTTTTGTTAAAGATATTAACGCAGAGATATCAGGCGTCTTTTGGTCTCGTGCTAAAATTACGACCTGATTTGAAAAATAACAACAACAGCAAACATCTGAAAAAAAAACGAACAAAATAAACAAAACAAAAGACTTAAGCAGCAAACTTGTTTTCACTTTAACAATCATCGTCAGTTATTCTGCTTGTTACGACTCTGAACTTTTAGAGAATTTAGCTGAACAACAAACAATATTTTGAAAATCATCTTGTGCATTAAGTTTAGTATATTTTATTTTTGAGCTTTAAACATTTTAATCGAAAAGTTAAAGTTTAGAAAAAATATTTAATTTTAGAAAAAAATTAAAAATAATTACATAATTAAAAAAACGTCAATTTTGCATAAACTCGAAAACAAAACAAAATCCACAGTTTTGAAAAAATTCAAAATTTTACAAATCATAAATTAAAAACAATTCAAAATTTATTAATTCACAATAGAAATTTAAAAATATGTGTAACTAAATACTGTTTGCGATGATTTGAGTTTAAAACTCTCTAAAGGGCTCTTAGATACATCTAATGTATTTCAGGCCGAGATACTAGCATTATGGGAACAATGTAGAATTTAGAAAATAATATTCGCGGTGCCACAGGCATTTTTCTCGACAGCCAGGCGGCATTTACGTCACTTAAATCCCATACTTTAATATCTATTCCCGTCAGGCAATGCAAAAAAGAGCTGTCAAGGCTAGGTCGTTTAACTGATATTACTTTGAAAACTAGATTAGCTGGACATAAATCTGACCAAAAACACAAACATACTTCTTCTCAAAAAACTGCATTAACATCACATTGTTACAATTTAGATCATTATCCAAATTTTGAAAATACCACTATATTAAATACAGAAACAAATTATAAAAGACGATTTATGTTAGAAATGTTACAGATTATTAATGTTACGATAGAAAAGCGAATTAATTTTAAAACAGATACAGACAATGTAGCTCAAAATTACAGACATTTAATTTATAAGAATAAGTTTAGAAACTAAGAATATTACATATTTAAATTTTCATTTATTATTCCAAATCATTTTTTTATGAGGGTCAATTACAAAAACACGCAATTTTTGTGTCCCCGCATTTTACACTACTATTTTAGGTAAAAAAAAAACAAAAACAAAAATATGAGAGTGATCAGCGAGGAACATGTAACAAAAAAACGTAATTCTCAAATTTGTATGTTTGTTTTTTTGTTTATTCAAAATGGTGTTTTGTTTCTCCCTCTGACTGCTTCCATACAAAAGCATGTGTCCCCCGTTAGAATTTTTAGTAAACAAAATAAAATAAAATCTAGAAAAAGTAAATATGCAACATTTAATAACAGTTTCGAATTATTGCGTTTCTTTCTTGTGTTTTGATTTGTTATAGTCGTCAAAACTTAATTAGTGCGAATTTGGCGTTGCAAAGAAAGGTTGTGCCCCACAATTTGCATTGAGCGTCACTTTTTTATAAAATAAGTAATATTACTAGTTTTTAATTTGCATTTAAATAAAGTAAATAACGTAAGGAAAGTACAAACTTTAATTATAACAAAAGCAAAATAGCGAAAAAGAATATATCAAAAAAAGTGTGAATTTGCATAGTTTTTGTGAACACCATGGTAAGGGTGCGATAAAATTTTTGAGCGTCACGCTAGTTTTTTTAAAAGTGGATATATTAAATGTAAAAAATTGAAGTTGACAATCATTGTTTACATGGTTTCAACTCATTTTTTTATAATTTGTGAAATTCAGAAATAAATTGCTTACGAAAAAACACCAAATATTTCATGAGCATCACTTTTGACATATATTGCTTCATAGCTTACAATGCTTAATTTTGATTTTATTTTTTAATTTTCAAGAGTAAAACAACAAAATTAACAGCGGCTGAAAGAGCACGGAGATATCGAGAGAAAATAAAGCTCGATAAAGCGCGTAATGACGAATAGAAAAGAAAGAAGAAAGAAAGGTATAATCGTGGTATATTTGAGTTTAATTTTTATTGTTACTGACTGATTCTGTTTTTGCCACAAACTTAATTCGAAAGTGGTAAAAATTAATGAGAATGAAAAAAAAACAAAGCCGCTTGTCATTTCATGAAGTTTATACAGATTCAGAATAAGAATTTGAATGAAAATTTATAAATTAAATTAAGTTAAGTTATTGTTTTGTGTCAAATATTTACATATGTGTATAAGTTTCTTCAAAAATTAGTTCCTTTTTTCCATTTTTGTTAAATACATCAAAGAATATGTACATGTTTAGTTTTGTATGAGAATTTTTGTTTTTTGAAGAATTTTTTTTTTTTTTTTTCTTTTTATAAAAGAATAAACTTTTTTTTCGTCAAACTTTAGATTTGGCATTATTTTTTGTTTACGTGCAACAAATTCTCCTGATCGTCACAAAATATCTTGAGTGTCACATGTAGTTTTTTTCCTTAAAACGCTTATAATTGCAGTTTTTTTAAATAAATTGTTACAAGCCTGTTACTTTGCAAGTAACCTTACCTTTACATATTTTCATCTTAAAATTTTAAAATAACTAGTCACTTAAAAAAAAATTAAAATTTCAAGGTGAATCGTGATTCTGTGTTTATAATCGAAAGGGTGATTTTCGCAAAAGTCAATCTTGAGAAACAAAAGAACATCGTAGTAAGCTTGAATTTCAAATATTTTTGCGTTTTTAGCGATTTTTTATACATACTTGGTGTGTGTCGCTCAAGATGGAAATCATAGAAAACCTAAAAAAATCCAAAAATATTGATTTTTTTAGAGCATAAAAGTACCGCCGGATTCTTCATCAATTTATACATAAATTGGCCACTCTTACAGGCGAATTGAAGAAACTTTAAAAATAAGCAAACAAAAAAAAAACACGTTGTGTACGTTTTTTTTTTAATTGCCCCATGTATATATCATAATTTTATATCATAATTGTAAACTTTTCATTTTCTGTTAAAAATTTTCATTTTATATTTCAATTCTTATTTTCTTATAATTAAAAAATTATAATATTCCTGAAGAAGCGAAATATCGGATTTAAAAGGGCTAATTTCAGTACATATTTAGTACTTTCTTAAAATTAATTTTGTTTTCTGTTTTAAGTACTACTATTTGAATTTTTCAATAACATTTGTTAGGACTCCACTCCTGGTTGTTCGTCTAATGGCCGAATTCACAGTCATCAGGCTAGACAAGAATTTTTATTTCCATGTTTAAAATGTTAATATTATTTTCAAACAAAGATATTCACCCTATTCACCTTTAGCAATAATCTTCATCTGATGAATTTGATAGTATGTATACATTCGTATTTAAAATACATTTAATGGGGTCCGTTTTCATCGTATAGATTAAATGATAATGAATTATTAAAAAACTGCAATTGAAAATTAGTAAAAATAAAGATGTCATCACATTTTCGGCTAAATTAAAAAAATGAACCGAAATTAAATAAAAGCGCAACGCGCACCAACTAAGGAATTTTTTGCACAAAAAGCACCAAAAAGCGTGCGAAACGCACCAAGTTGACAACGCTGCAAACCATGTAAACAAATATCGTTTTATTAAATGTTCCTTTTTTAAGCTAATCAGGCCTAAACTTTTCCAATGTCTTATTTTGAGAGATTTATTTTCTAAAACAAAATATAAGTCACAATTTCAATTTTTTATCATATGGGACGAGTTATTTTCGGTTTCTGGTTTAAACATTTATGCCAACGTTGCCTTGTTTTCCATAAAAAACTTCCATGACTTCCTTATTGGCGAAAAGTTCTATATATTTTGGAAAAATATCACATAATTTCCAATCTATTAATATATAATATAACTTCCTTGCCTTTGCTACTTGTCCAATTAATTTGGTAATACATAGTTAGAAACTGCTAAACAGCAAGTTTAAAAAATTCGTCAATATTCTATGGAATACAATTTGAGCATCAGCTGCCATAAAATCTTGTTTTTTTTTTATGGTATAATATCTTCATCTGATTGCAGTGTATTGTGTTAAAGATGTTGATAACTTGAAAACTCTTTAAATAATAGGAAATTATAATGGCACACACAAACAAACTACAACTATTGGACTATTAAGAGGCAACAATCAACAATGACAAACAATACAAATTTACTCATCATAAAAATTTGCATAATTTATTAAAATTAAAAAACAAAGAAATAAATAAACAAATATTGTATAAATATTTAAATATAAATACTTCAACACAAACAAACAAACCAAACTAAACTAAACATTTAAGAACACTGACAAAGTCTATAGGTATAATTTATATTTAGAAGATTAGTCAATTTATTTGGCCATTACAAACAGAAACTACACAAGTTTTTTACATAAATATTTTATAATAAATTTCAATACAACAAAAAAAAAAACTTGTTTGAAATTGATATTTTTCTTTTTTTGATTTTCTTTGAACAAAAGTATAAAAAATTATCAGCTATAAAATTTTTAAAAATCGATAAAAATTCAAATAAAACAAAAATTTATATTAAAATTAATGTTAGTTAAATGTTTAAAAAGCCTTTTAATAAGTCAGAATAATAAGTTTTAAACTTTAAGAGTTATTATGAAAAATTAAGTGTTCTCTGTGTTATATTTACGGCATATTATTTCATTAAGATTTATAGTTAAAAGTTGGAAGTTAAATATTTAATAAAGTTTTCTTATAAACTTCAAACAACCTGTCAATATTATGTTTGTTTAAAAATGTCACCAGTTCAAATCTTGTGTGTTTGTGTATTTATTGTAACAGTCATCTTTTTAAATAGATTTTAACCTCCAAAATAAATTGTTAAATGTATATTTTATTGCTACCATTAATATACCTACTATTGTCTCCATTAAAGTATCAAATTTCATAATCTTTTCATTGCTAAGCATCTTGTTGAATAATTAAAAATTTTTTCCTCTTTATTTATTCTCATTTGTTTCTGTTTCATATTATTGTTTTTTTGGGGGGGGGACAAAAATATGATATCAAATACAGTTAGTGAAAGGTGTTGAAAATTTATGAAAATCTTAAAATTTCAACACATGTAAAAAATTATTGAATTGATGTTTTGTTAAAAATAGTATAAAAATTTTTCAAACAATTCCTAAGACAAATTGGAAATATGTTTCTTTGTAGATAAAAGAAATTCCACATTTTAATAAACAAACAATTTAAGGTTTAGAAATAATAATATATGCACAAACTTAAAATATTGCTGTTATGGGTTAATTAGGAGCAGAGACCGCAAATAACTCGTCCCCATATGATTAAAATACAAATAAGTGATTTATGTTTTGTCTTAAAAAAACAAATCTCTCAAAATAACTGTTGTAAAATGTTTTTTGTTTACATGGTTTGGTATGACCTTTATTAGTTTTTGTTGTTGTTTTTTTAGGCCTTGTTGAGAGACAATTATGGTTGATCGTAATAACCAACGTTGTCAACTTTGAAAGAAAAAAACGCGCTATTTGAAAAATAAACGCACCAAGTTTAGAATTTCTTTTTTATTTAAAATATTTATTGATTTATATTTGACCTAAAAACTATAATATTTTTGTATTATAAATATAACAATAAAACAGTCTTCTATAGTTTTTAGAAAAAAAATAGAAATAAAAAATAAACTAAACAAATTTGTTTATATTCCTTAAAATAAAAATAATAATTACATATTTTTTTTTTAATTTCATAAAAGTAATAATAAAGGGTGGTTAAATTATAAGGGCCGATGTTAAATGTAAACCACACCTAAACGCCAAGCTTTTTTCGGAAGTTTATTTGACATTTCTCTATTACTTACTTACTCAATTTGAACCATGGAGAGATACACAATCCAACAACGTGTTAAAGTTATCCAGACTTATTATGAAAATGGGCGTTCAAATCAAAATGCATATCGTGCACTTCGTGATTTTTTTGTTCAATTTTATCGTCCAAATGTGCGTACAATCGCAAAAATCGTGGAAAAATTCGAGCAAACCGGGTTTGTAGAAGATGTGAGAACTCCAGTGCATGCTCGTACAGCTCGTACTGCAGAAAATATTGCTGCTGTTTGCGATAGTGTGGCTGAACAGCCGTCCACCTCAACTCGTCGTAATGTTCTCACGCTCGTCGTCGATGAACATTATGCATAAAGACTTGCATTTACACGCTTACAAGGTGCAATTGGCTCAAGAACTAAAGCCTCTTGACCATTCCAAACGTCGTGAATGGGCAGAATGGTGGCAGGAAATGGCAACAGTGGATGATCAATTTTCGAAGAAAATCATCTTCAGTGATGAGGCACATTTTCACCTCAGTGGATTCGTCAATAAACAGAATTGCCGCATTTGGGCGAATGAGAATCCATGAGTGATTGTCGAAAAACCAATGCACCCACAAAGAGTGACTGTTTGGTGCGGTTTATGGGCTGGCTGCATCATCGGGCCGTATTTTTTCCAAAATGAGGCCGGTCAGGCAGTTACTGTGAATGGTGTTCGCTATCGTGAGATGATAACGAACTTTTTATGGCCCGAATTAGAAGATATGGATGTGGACGATATGTGGTTTCAGCAGGACGGTGCCACTTGCCACACAGCTAATGGCACTTTTGCGCAACAAATTCAATGGCCGTGTTATCTCACGTAATGGCGATGTAAATTGGCCGCCAAGATCATGTGATTTGACACCGTTGGACTTTTTTCTTTGGGGTTATTTGAAAGAAAAAGTGTACGTCGATAAGCCAGCAATAATTCAAGAGCTAAAGGATGAGATAATTCGGCACATTAACGGCATAGAACCTCCATTATGCCTCAAGGTCATCGAAAATTTGGACCATCGGATGGAGGTGTGCCGCCGTGGTCGCGGCGCCCATTTGGCCGATATTTTGTTCCATACATAATTGAGTAATACCAATATATCATAATAAAATAAAATTACAATAATTTCCTAAATAGTTTGTGTTTTATTCAAAATCAACATCGGCCCTTGAAATCTAACCGTCTTTTACTCAATGCAAATGGATGAAACTTGGCAGGCATTCACCAGGATAAAATCCGTTACAAGATTTGATTTTCCGAAGTGAAGCTAAATAAAAGCATTTAAAAACAACGCTGTTTTTAATGGCTTCCGATGGCAAAAAACAAATTTTTTTTCTTAAATGTCTGCAGGTGATCTTTAATATTGGCGTTACACTTTGGGACATTTTTTTGGACATATGTCGATTGTTCGTCTACAGTTCAGTAGGCTAAACAAGAATTTTTATTTCCATGTTTAAAATCTAAATTTTTTTTTTCAAACAAAGATTTTCACCCTATTCACCTTTAGCAATAACCTTCATGTGACGAAGTTGATCATTTATCACACATTTATCCTGATAATGAATTATTAAAAAAAAACTACAATTAAAATTTAGAAAAAATAAAGATTTCATCACATTTTCGGAAAAATTAAAAAACGCACAGAAATTAAATAAACGCACCGCGCACCAATAAGGAATTTTTCGCACAAAAAAAAAATAATTAAAAAAGCACCAAACAATGGTGCAAAACGCACCAAGTTGATAACGCTGATAATAACTTTTCTTTTTTTTTACATAGTCCCAATATTTAAGATTAACTTTTAGACATCGGGTTGAGGGAAAGATAACTCTTGATTGTACTGATCTAAGCTGCCAGATGAATTTCGGAAAAAATCGTCAAAATTACGATAAAAAAGAAAAAAATCGTGACTTCGAATTTTAAAAATCATCAAAAAATCAGAAATATTAAAAGCTAATATTTTTAATAGCAGTTTAAACGAAAATATAAAAATTTAAGTTTATATGTATATCAAAATACATAAAATAAACAAAAAATCAGAAAAAAAATATAATGTTAAACACAACTTGTTTAATACATTTATAATATCTTAAGATACGGTCACATTTAGCAAATATTTACTGAAAAAAGCGTAACCACTTGTTTTAGCGTTGCTTACTCTTACAAGAGTTTTGCAAGAACAAATAGCATCAAATAAGTTAAAACTAAATATTTGTTGTGATTTGGTCTAAATACGAAAAGTATATATGTTATTAAGTGATTACGTCTGTTTTCGGCAAATATTTGCCAAGTGTGATCGTACCTTTACAGCGTTTTATAAATAAATATCTGAATGTAACATTTATTATTAATGCAGATTTAATTACAATGTCTAAAACAAATAAGTTTATTGAGTTTTAAAAAAAACATTTAAAGCAAACAAATCATTCAATGCATACGGAATTCAGCATCTAAACTTGCTTTTCATGTTCTCCAATCAAATAAATGATTTCTACTATCCTGACTCATAATATTATTTGAAGTTTTTATACTTAAACTCAAAAATTGTCATTAATTCAGAAAACCCCACTATCATTTAGTTTTGTTCTTGAATGTCATGTTCTTCTTTCTACTTATGATATTAAATGAGAAAAATAATTGTGGTCGCAGAACAAAAAGAGAGAATTTTGGTACCAAAAAGTTAAAAAAAAAAACTAATGATGGAAAATTTTAATAATTCAGAAAATCGTCACTTTCAAAAAAAAAGCATCAAATCGCCATTTTGATATTTTAAGAATATATATAAAGAATTGCTTTGTGTAAATTGGGACATGTGATACGAAATTTTTTTTAATTTCAATTGTAGACTTAATGAATTTTGATTTTTTTTTTAAATTTATGATTTTGTGAAATTTAAAATTTTTTGCAAAATTGTGAACTTTGTTTCAATTTTTCGAGTTTTTGCAAAATTTACTTTTTTTGTAATTATTTTTATTTTGTTCTAAAATTTAAGGTTTTGTTTGTAAAACTTGAAAAGGAAAAATATTGGTTGGTTTAACATTTCAGTTAAAATGGAATGAAACAGAAAGCTTTGAGTTCTCAGTATAAATTAATGGAATCTGTGTTGTTTGTATAAAATTAGAAAGTCAAAGAAAAGCCTAAAGGACAAATGTGGCAGAAAACGTAAGACCACGAATGATCATATTGAAATTCCAGCAAAAATAAATTCCTTTACGATAGCCACAGATATAAAGGAGGAACTAGAATTAAATATTTCGACTCAAACTGTCCAAGGAAGACATAACGAAAGCCGTCTAAAAAGTACCTTCGCTAAGAAAAACCATCTTCTACCAGCTGCAAATATAAAAAAAGCGGTTAGGCTTTTTTTGTACACTTATTTGGTCACACGAATCAAGATATGAACTCAAAACTTTAAAGAAGCGAAAAAGAGTATGGTGTGAACCAACACAAAGCCTGAAATCAAAAAACCTCATCAACACTGTAAATTATGGTTTTGGATGATTCAGGAGTTGATAAACTTCACAAAAATGACTGAAAAGCACTACACAGATAAAAATAAAATGAGTTTCAATTAAAATATTTGTGGAATCAATTAAAAATTTAATTGAAATCAGACCTGTAAACAAAATGATGGTATCAATACAAAAAAAAATTTGAGATTTAATTGAAAATATCAGAAAAATCTGAAAAAGTAATTGAATCAATTAAAATTTCAATTGAAAATTATTTAAAAATCAATTAAAGTTTTAATTGAAAAAAAACATGATTTTTTTCTGTGTATGTTAATATATACTTTGAAAAAAAAATCTTTCTAGCAAAGCTGAGGAAAAGGTCTTGGGGGGTTTATATTTCAACAAGACAATAACCCAAGCACAAGGTCGCTAAAAAAATATAGAAAAAAAATGTGAAAAAGTTTGAATGGCCTGCTCAGAACCCTGATTTAAATCACATCAAGCCGAAGATTACTTTATGCAGTCACCTTTAAAACTCATCCAACTGCTTTAGATACTTATTATTCCTAAATTGTTCTTTCCATCAAAACTCTATTGGAATCTCTTTAGATTTGATTTTTTCTTTTTTTTCTTTTCTGTTGCTTCACTCTAACTTCAATTGCATATAAAAACACCGACAAAACACCCATTCATGAAATAAACTCGTATACAGCAGGAAAAAGTCTTAATAAAAAAAAGCACAGAACAGAAAAGTGCGACATACAAGCATCATCAATACTTTGTACAGAGAAACAAATAAATGAACACATGAATCAAATGACATGCAAAATAGCGCAAAGTGTTTGCAACAACATACAAACGACAGACAGACACACAGACACCAACAACTATGGTTGAAGGCAACAAAAAAAAATTATATCAAGAGATACATGAATTTGCGTGGCGTTACAGAGTGACTGTGTCTTTTATTACGATTTTATGTTGTGTTGGAATATACAAAAAAAAAAAAAAGACAAACATAAGTTCCATTATTAGTAGTTCTGGACTTGGCAGAGCGGTATGTTTGTTGAAATTATAAAGTTGCTGAAGAAATTATATAGTTTTTTTGTTAAATATAATTAACAAACACAAACTGCTTATCTGCAGAAAACCACCCAGAGTCTTTGCCGGGAATAGAACCAGCAACCCTCTGACTGATAGTCCAGCACACTATCGCCTATTCTACCCCAATTCAGACTCAATTCGTCTGCCATCTCAAAATTGCAATGGCCAATATTCCTTTAAATAATTGCATTTGTTTTGTACTCGTTCATGATAAGGCCCGTTAACTCCCACGATTTCACCCAACAATGTCTGAATATGCCACTTAGGTTTATTATGGGGAAGCCAGTTTAGGCAAGTGATTTCGAACTACATAGTTCACGTTTTTTTTCTCGACATTCGATAGAGGCGTACACATAAATATACTATCGGCAATTGCATTGCAGATGTTCTTACAAAAGTGGACGAATTGAATTGTTTTTTTTTTTTTTTTTGTTTAAGAGAAGTGACTCTCTTGCAATTAATATGCCTATAATTAATTGTGTTACTTTCTTTGAAAAGGGGATAGGTTGAAGCAGTAAAGGTGGTGAACGTAGAAAAAAGATTTTTATATCACAACTCTGCAATTGCGCGTTATCTTTGTTTTAGTGAAGCGTTGCAGCGCCTCTGGTGGAGAGTAGGCGCATTATTTTTGTAAAGCTTGATTTTACAGCCTTTATTTTTAATTATTTTACTGCGGTGGCGCTTGAATGCTATACCACCGAAGGAGGGTATAGCATATTAGTTATGATAGATAGAAGAAAACTAATAATTATTAGAAACTGATGTTGTTTGAGTGGCAGCGGCTGGGAATAGAACCCAGGCTACAAATACCACTCATGCTTAATGATCAAATGCGTTACAGCACCCTCAAAAAAAAAAAAAACAAACAAAATGATTGCCGCGAAACATCTTCACATGTAACTTGAAATACTTGACGCTAAAAACGTTTAGGAAACCATTAACGCGTTGACGCTAAAAAGCGAGGTGTGGACCCCCAGCTTTAATGATCAAACGCGCTAACGAATTCAGCTACAGAAGCGTTACAACGAGTTGTGGACTATTCTTTAAAGATAAATGTTAAGCTTTTCATAATAAGCAAAATGGACGCTGTCATTTGAAATGTTCCCCATTATTGATCCCATTAGGATTTCGAGAATGTTACACGATTTTTGTAATATCTTCTCTCAGTATAGATCTAGTGTTATTGGCTGTGATATTTCAAAGACATATTTAAAGCTCAGACTTGTCGCTCTGTTCGACTTCATCATCTGTATTTGGGATAACAGAGACCATTTTCATCTTTACAGGAAAAGGAGACACATACCTGGATCTCTGGCTACTATTAAATAAAAAAAAAGTTTGCAGTGAGAGCAAATCGATTTCTTTCAGAATTGCTGTTTGCAAGACTTGCACACATAATGTAGGGTATTTGTGAAACTCATACAAACATGAACTTTAAATTCTATGCAGAAGGGAGAGAGTACAATATACAAAAGGATGGATAATCAAATGATGATGATAATGACGATGATCAATATTTGAAAAAATACAGCAACAAAATTAAAGGAAAATCACGCCTTTTATGGTTGCATCAATGATTGGTGTGTGTAGAATGCGTGGCAGATGAACATAACCTGCTGGTTCTTTTTTGGAGCAATGCAACCCATTTTCTTCAGGCAGTTCCAAATTATCTATTGGGAAACTTTGCAGTTTCAATTGGCACTTTAGTGTCCTAGTTTTAACTTCAATACAGTCTCCATTGATTGTTTGCTATTTTAATTGCCAGTGGCATGAAAGTCTGTTGCTACCACCCATGATATTATCATGTTGAATTGTCCAGTAACTTCATTATAAAGTAACTTTTCACTAGTGAAATAACTAGTTCTCCACAAACTACAGGGTTACTCCTAATATCACACTCACTAATTCACTCGAGCGTTTCTATAAATGTTTAATTGTCTATGTAGTAGAGGTAAGAAACGAAAATAAAGATCACAATCGTAACTTGAGTAGGCATATTATACTTAATTAAAACCAAATGCTGCCTGATTGCCTGGCTGGCTGGATGGTTGACTGCCTGCCTGGCTGCCAGGCGGCCTGATTGCGGTATTGCATGGCAGCAGTATTTAGGAGAAAGAGATGTAGCAAAACCAACAAAAAAAAAAGTGTCTTTAAAAGAGTTGTCCATTGGAATCGATAGCAATCGGTAAATCGGATTGAAACAAACTATATAAAATGTAAATGCTTTTGCCAAGACAACAGCAACAACAAAAAATGGAAAAACAATCTATAGGGAGTTTTGTGGCAAAGGCATGATTAAATACTGCCCGCATGCAAAATTTTCTTATTTAGTATTTTAGATGGTATTTTTTTTTAGATTTTATTTTAATTTATTTTATTTTCATTTTATATTTGTTTGATAATGATACTTAATGCGACAACAATTGACAATGTGTACGCGCAAGTATTTCGCCATATTTCAAATGTGAATCTTAGAAGAACAGGAGTCGTATGTTTTATTTTTAAAATTTTACAATTTGTTTTTATTTCTGTTGTAAATTGTGGCCATGTTGCACGTTGCATTTAGAGTGTATACATTAGGAGTATTTCACTGGTTGCAGATTGAAAGAAGTGTTATAGCATTTGTTGCGTGTGACAAGTTTCATGTCATTTAATGTGACAATTGACTGATGCATCTTATTTTGATTTCATTACAAAGATTTGTTAAAATTTTTTTGGTTTCTTGAGGTTGTTTTTTTGTTTTTTTTTTTTGGCATAGAAGCACATTGTACTTGGAATTTTGTTATTATGGGTCTAGCAGAAATATACTGCAACATTCTTTAGACTATTAAAAATAAAATTTGGACAAAAATTTCAAAGCAGAGTGATATATATGTATAGAGGTTTGTGTTTAAAATATTTAAAATTATTGGATATTGAGGATAACAGAAATATTTAAAAATTTGTTATTTATCTCGAAATTGCTTGCTGCATAATATGTATTAAAAATTCATTAAAAAAAAATTGTGTAAATCTGTAAAAGCTAGACTTTAGTTTTTCAAAAGATTACCATTTTTAAAATATGCCAACAAGCTAAAATTTCCGCATTTGGGTTTCAGAAAATCCAAGAGCTATTGATGAGAAATCTCTGCATTCTGAAAGTTTCACTGTGTCAGTAAATGGATTAAGCTATCTATAGATGTGAGTAACTAAAAGTTAGACTATTACTGATGATATGGAAATCACTGACACGTGGTTTCAACAGGACATTACCACGTGTTACACAACCGCAAAACAATACATTTTTTGCCAACCTCATCATCCGATCACATATATTTTCCCGAAATTCAGCCTCGATCATGCTATTAAACATCACTGGATTATTTTTTGTGGTTTTATGTTAAAGATTCTTTAATTCGTCACGTGATTAAAGAAATTGATTCTGGATTTTTACAAAATGTTTGAAATGATTGAAAGTTTTATTATAAGAATCGACAGTTGTATATGGGGTCGTGGTATACATCTGTCCAATACAATTTCTCATTAATAATTGTGAATTCTTACTTTCTTCAATACTATACATTTGTTTATGATTTTAACCTTAAGTTTCTTTGAAGGAAAGTTCAAAGAAAAAGTTATATTGCAAAAAAGTCATGCAGCTGACTGATTCTCACTAATTTCTTGGTATCCAACACAAAATTTACTAGTAGTGTGGCATCAAGCTGTTTTGCGTTCGTTTACCAGCATACAAAGGGTCAACCCTTTGACTCTTCGGAACTCTTATCACCGTCAGACTATTAACTTATAAAATCTCCCATCTGTAGTTTTTAAGATTACAATTATTTCATGGTGAAGTCTGAAGGACCTGCCTGCATTTTGTTTTTTAATATTCAATCACAGAGAAAATACAGCAAGTATTCATGTAGCCGGAACTTTTCCAAACATTCCTATCCATTATCTACATTGGAGCTGTCCTTCCGACAACGACTTTCTTAATCATGTAATCTAAAGGAACTGTATCAACGAGGATCCATGAAAGGAAAACAAATTCATGTAAGATATTTGTGTGGCTTTTACTCATAAAATCTGAGTAAGACTTTTGATGTTTCTCTTATTGCTAATGCCTTGTGTCTTCCTATGATACTCGTTTTCACATACAGTATATCTATAATCTAGAATTTGTCCAACAACTGATATGTTTATCGAAATCACCACTTCGGGTTGCAATCCACAATTTTTACTTATGGAATTACTGCTGGCCAAAAATTAATTTTCAATCTGCCCTGTTTACATTTACAGTCCAAGACTAAATACTTTGACCAACCATCCCTACCATAAAGTACGATTCATATTTACGAGTTGTGGTTGCGTAAAACATTCTACTTTCTATCTTATAGAAAACAGAATACTTGACTCCTAACCAGTTAGTTTAGATCACCCAGCGATGATGTTTGTATGAAATCTTCGAAAGATCAGTTGCAATTTGCCATATTAAACAATCATCTGCATGAGTTCTTCAAAAAGGCTAAAGAGCTCGTTAATCATCAGCAACCAAAGTAAATACGTCAATACTACTCTTTGCAGAGTCCAGCTATCCAGCTATCCATCATCCTTATACCTAAATGGCCTATATGATCAGTTGAAAATTCTGCTGCTAATATTCACCCTTCCTATAACACTTAGACTCAAAACTGTGAATGCATATCTCATCGTCCCATTTTTAATATTACTAAAGGATCCTTTTACATCCAAGAATGTAGTTAGCGTGTTGATTATAAATCATTAGAGGAAATGAACTCTATGATGGAAGAGTTCTTCGAAAAGTTTCAGCATTTCGTTAATCGTCAACAAACAAAGTAACAGCGGCATTAACAATCCTTGTAGAGTCGCCAACATTCGAATTTATAATTCTGCTGCTAAATAGCCTTAATATTTATCCTACCTAGAAATCTATGACTTAAGACTCCTTCCAACTCTCAACCTTCCAATTCCAATATTACTGAAGGATCTTTTTACATCCAGGAGTGAAGCTAGCGTGTAAATCATACATATATAATTAAAGGAAGTTATCTATCTGGTAGAGTTTTACGAAAAGTACCAGCATCTCGTTTAACACCAGCAGTTAAAGGGACGATATTACCCCACCTTGTTGAGTCTCCCTGGTTACCATTATCCTTAGGCCAATATAGCCTACATTCCAATTGATAGAACACTTGGACCACGAGTTTGAATCTCAACCTGCCAATTGCAATATTACTAAACGACCCTTCCACATCCAGAAGTGAAGCTAGCATGTAGATGAGACATCATGATAGGAAATGAAGATTAATTCTGAGAAACTACAAGTCCTATCAATGCTTTTGCCGATGATAGCATAAGTAGCCATTTATATTTATTTATTTGAAGGACAAGCGTGCCTTGGATTAAGACAATGAAAAAATAATGAATTTTAAAATCTCTGAATTCGATCGTGCTATTAAAATCCGGCTCAAATGGAGTAACTCAATTTTAAATAAAACACTTAAGACAAAACTGGATGTCTAAATTTTTATTATGACCCAAAAAAATAATCTTTGACAATTTCTTTTTAAATAATTTCATGCAAACATTGGTCGATCACTCTTTCTAGCATTGCTTCATTGCGGGAGTAATGTGGTGTTGCAAGTTTTGGAAGTCGATGAAGATTGGTTGTGATCTATTCAGTAGCGTATCTTCCAATAACGTACCTTGAGACTCAAATTTCCAAGCGGTATTCGCAATAGTGGCTTCAGAAGAACAATGTTACAAACCATATGTTGCTCGAAGTGCACGAAACATGTTACTAATTTCAATATAAAGATTTAGTGTAAAGTTTTTGGATTCAATTTAGTCCAAAAAAATCTTCGTTTTTTACAGCGTAAGGAATACCTACAATAGAAAAAATAATAGAATTAACATGTTTGAACAGGTGGTTTACATTCTTCTTTGAAGCTTTTCGAACACGTACAAAAGAGGACCAATTAGCTTGTCAGTGACTGTTGGGTATCGAACTCGCTCTTTAATCGAATATCCACAAACTCTACTCTACTACTAGTAACTCTCTCTTATTTTCCTACAGCCAATACAATGTATTGAGTGTGTATGATTAACCTACCCTGCAAATAATATTGGTCTACGTGATCCATTTTAGATGACTACTTACAACATGGTCCAATGTAATGCAGTCATGGACCATATCATAACAAGAGTTTGTAGTTAACACGATTGCATATTGAGTTGTTGTTGTTTAAAACTAACCCTCTTGAGTACACCATGGAGTAGAAGCATGGAATAGTTTTAGGACTACTCCGATGGGTTATATGGTCCAATCCTAGGACATCGCAATGTTAAATCGACCACCTTTTTTTCATATATTTGGTGTAGTTTTGGAGTACTCCTACTCCTCTTTGGTCTAGTCTTTACATGCATGTATGGACTAGTCGCATTATTTGCAGGGTACTGCTGCCAAAATATCAACTATCCTCCTATGTTAATACTCGTATATCTTTAAAACTGACTTTTATGTACGAGGACTATTATTATAGTATATAATATAATATAGTAAAATCAACATGTCATAGAAAAACTCCCAGTTCTATTTATTAAGATTTAAATAGACATATTATTTTATTTAAACATTAAGCGTCTATCTAACCATATACATCTCCTATATGTTGGCTTCTAGTGTTTAGACTGCAATTAAGATTTCTTCCGCATTCTAATGGAGAATAAATTTCAAAATTTCCAAATAAATTTCATTTCTATTTCGAAAGATATTACAATTATTTTTACATTAGACATCAAGAAAAATTTACCATTAAAATATTTGTTTTTGCAACAAGATTTGGCTGAATTAAATTCTCATCAAAATAAAATTATAAAACAGCAAATGAGATAAAGGCATTTAATGTTGTCAAACTCCCCAACAACTCCCGCATATCCAGGCCATAGAAAAAAAAAACAAGCCATACGTAGAAGTGTAGATATGTATGTGCGTTTGCGTTAAGAAGACCAATGCTGAGATTTCATCTTAAAGACTGGGGTATGGGGAGAGGACAACCACAACGACAATGATGATCAACATGTAATGATTGTCAAGTGTTGTTGGCGCGAAAAACTACTTACACCAGCAACAGCAACAGCAACAACAATCACAAATAATTCGCACTTGAAAAGTGCAATGAATTTTTAACATGACGCAAAATAGTTTTTCCAACTTACCCAGTATAGTTGAGATATTCAGACGTTTCTTTTTGTTTTCGCTTTGCAACACAAATGGCAAAAAAAAAAACTAAAATCCGGCAAGTTCAATCCACCCATTGAAAGGAGTAAATAAGATTTTTCTTTATTTCTGTTGTGCTTTTTAAGAAATAAATGTATGTACTCGTACACAACAATGTGATAAATCTTTATACCACAAAGACGGCCATACTCCCATACTTGCCACAATACACAGTATAGACTGCAACATCAATATGTTGTGATCACAAAACTGGGGGTGCAAGTGAATGAATGAGTGACTGGAGGAGTGCGTATATTGCACACACCAAACTGCTTAAGGAATCATCATCATTATCATTGGAATTATTATGTGGAAAACATACATATATATTTTTTGTTTTGCTTTTTCCTTAACAGACTCCAACGCAACAGACGTTTTGTCACTTTATGAAGAATTACAGTATATTTCTTTTTTTTTTTTGCTGCTATTAAAGAACATCTACCAGCCAGACATTGAGATACATTTGCATTAAGAATTTGCGACAGTTTTTTTTTTTTGCTTTGCTTTCTTGCTTGAAATTGTGAGCAAAATTTCATGTTTAGCACATGTTCGATTTTGAAAAAGTCTGGGAAATTTTTTAGAATTATGAAGAATTTTAAAATAAAATAAAATTGTATGTAATCGAAGTTACTATCAATTGGTAGAATTGGTTAAAGCAGAACTACAATTTGATAATGATTTTATTTGTCACACTATGGGGCTTTTCGAAGGGTATAAAAATTAATATTGATTTGTATTTTTAAATATTACTTTAGCCTTTCATATGTTTATATTTAGAAATAGAAATTTGTCATATGAAGCTGATATTAAATAATAAAGTAAATGGAATAGAGATTTTATGGCATTAGAATAGGAATACCCAAATAAATATAGGTGGGGTAAAAAGTATTGATTTTGTGTCCCATAAAGGGAGAAGTAAGACAAATTATGTAAAACATTAGCGCAATTCACAATCTTGTGCAAATGGTATTGCATCATTGCATTTGCAAAATGTTTAGCTTATTTTTGCTCTACACAAACAAAATACACAGCAAGAGCAAAAATATGCTAAACCTTTTTGCAAATGCACTGATGCAATACCATTTGCACAAGATTGTGAATAGCGCTAATTTTCAGAAAAACATGTCTTTTTTTGCAGGTAACTTTAGTATTAAAAATCAGCAAAATCGGTTGAGGTCAAGCAAAGTTATGGACCAATATGATGTTTTTTGTCCATTTTATTGCAATATTTTGAAATATATTGCAGATAATACTATGAAATTTTGTATACGTTGTTTTTATAATAAATGAAGAAAGTGTGAGGAAAATAGTAAAAATCGGTCCAAAATCTTCTCGAAATATTGCTCAATTATACATAAATGCCTATAAAATTGGAATATCAAGACAAAATTTAGCAAAAATAAGTTTTTATGTAAAAATAAATCGCAAAACGAAATTTTTTTTAGTTCGGTTCATGTTTGACCATAGACCCAATATAAAGTCCACTTGCCAAATTTACTTAAATACGTATAAAACTGGTATGAATAATGAAAAAAGGATACAATTTAACATAAAGAAGCCTTATAGATAAATAAATTGTTGTACTAAATTTTATAGTGGGCGGCCCATAATTGGTCATATCTCCCGTATAAGGACTACATCCGAAAAGGCCATTTATCTTTTTATATATATAATATATAACGGTACCGATTTAAAACTTAGTACAGATCATTTACATATACACAAAAATCATTCTTCAGAATTTTATGAATTTTGGTTCATATTTCACCGTATATCCCATATAAAGCCCTCTACCGAAAATCACTTTAAGACTCATAAATCTCTTATGAATAAAGTTACCAATCCAAAATTCTACACGGATCATTTACATACATGCCTAAATCAAACTGCTGGATTTTGAGAATATCGGTCCATATTTGACTATGTCCCCCATATTTCGGTCCACTTCCGAAATCCACGTTAATACTAATATATATCTTAAATATACCATTATTATGTTGAAATTCGACGTGAAATATCCTCATATGCATAAAATTCACTGTTCTAAAATTTTAGAAGAACGGCCAATGATTTGAATTTGATGATGATTTTAAATTGTGATAAGAATCGGTAATTACTTCATTTATAACTGGTCAAAATCAGATAAAATTTCAAAAGATTTAAAATAAATTATGTTGCTCGAAAAATTTTCTAAGACTAAATAGTAAGCACAGAATAAGGATATAACCAGTGTATTTTTTATTTCTGATTACGTTTAGGTGGTGGGTATTTAAGATTCGGCACGGTTATTATTAAATATATTCGATTTTTCTAATCTTTCCGATATTTTAGATACACAAGTTATGCATTTATATATCTTAGGTTCAAAAAATCTTTCTTTTTGAATGGTATTATTAATAAACAGATTATATTAATAGGGACATTATTATCGTTTAATATAATTTTAATTGTTTCTATATTCTTCTTGTGGAATTCCTTATCACTTCTTGTTAATATTCTTTCTATAAGATTTTCAGCTGTATAAATAATAATTCTTTTAGGGTGTTTTGAATAATAAATTATAATCCTTCCATACGATGTAGGTTTTTGATAACAGTCTATTAATAATTCATTACCTCTCTTTATTGTTTAACTTCTAAATAAGAAAGTATAAAATTACATTCTTTTTCTATAGTAAATTTAAATTTAATTTATATTCTATCTCACTTTCTGAAATTATACAAAACAAATCATCTACGTATCTAGTTAAAATTTTTTGTTTTTTTAGTCAATTTTTCAATACAAGTTGTTCCATGACAAAAGGAAAAGAAAACTAAACTTAAGTATTTTTTCATATTTTTGTTTTTGTAATATTTAAAATTTTCATTCTGACAATTCTGTTATATTGAAAACTATTTTCACTGTTATTTTGTGAATTTGGTAATAAGTTCGAGTTTCCCTGAAGATACTACACATTGTTGCAATAAAATATTGGAATAAATAAAAAGATAAATGAAAAAAATTGACGTTAAGCTCAAAACAAAATAATTTTTAATAACAATTAGTAAAATAATTTAAATGTTTTTTATGTAACTGGTTGCATTAAGCTGTGACTACTTTTGTACCCATATTATCAGTTTTTAGCTTGTAAGTTTTAATAAATGTAACTTGGAGACAGAATAAAAATTCTATTGTTGATTTTAGAAGACATGCTATAAGCCTTTATTTACATTTTGTTAATATCGAAATTATACGTACTTTATATTCCTAAAGAAGCTAGTTGACATAAGCTGTGAGCCACTGTATATAAAAACGCAATATAATTTTCTAATAGCATATTATTTATATTAATACAATTGAGCTTGATGACTTTATTTCGTCGCATTCAGTATGTGCTGCTATAACTCAAGAATAGACAATGATTCGAATCTTACACTCTATTTTTATCCGTTACAAACCTTACAACAAACATCGTATGACCTCCCAACATATTACAAACCTATTTCAAAAGCTTTTATTTGAGATATTTGTGACATTCTTTCAAACAGTTTCAAACAGTTTTGTTTTTGTTTACAGAATTACAATCCATTCCATTCCAAATATCTACAATAAAAATTGTTTAACAATCGTTTGGGTAATTTTCATGTTTTTATTACTTTTGTTTTTGGTAAATAATGATCAAATGATTTTAAATAATGACTAATAAAAATTTCCGTTAATTTCAATCAAAGAAAAAACTCTTCAGCACAGCAGGTCTCCTACTGAAACAATTAATCTTTCATAATCCCAAAAAAAAAAAAAAAATATTGAATAAAACAAAAAAAAAAACGCATGAAAACAAAACACAAAAAAGATTAAAACCCAAATAGTCAGTCAGTCATCATAAAAAATAATGAAAACCAAACTTACCAATCGATGGCTAGATAATGATTGGTTAAAAATAAACGTTAGAAAACACACAAATCTACACAGGTACATAACTACTCGTACATATGTAAGTATGTGTGCATTAGGATTGAAATTACAAATTTACAATCAACAAAAATGATAGACGACTACTACTAGCACAACTACTACTTGTAAACAACAATCACTTAAAACATTATGAAGAGAATGAAAATAACCCAGCGAATGAATTACTTGCCTGACTAGTGTTTAGTGCAGATATTGCTAAATTGCATCGCATGTGATAAAAAATTGTCATTTTATCAGGAGACTTTAATTTAAGAGATATTGTCCTTTCTTTTGAAGTTTTAGTACTACAACCGGTCTTTATCGAAATGTCTGCAGTTATGTGACTTTCTTTCTCTGTTAACTAATTTGCTTTTGAATATATTATGTTGAACAGCAAACATTTTCTACTGCTAAATTCAATGTCAACTGTACAGATATTTTGGAATTAGCTTTTAAGATAGCATCTTTAAAACCTAATCAACTCCTGGAGACGACAACATACAAGCAGAATTTGTTTAGCATACTGCTTGGAGATACAGTATGCTGAATATTTCTGAACTGATGAAACATTGGCAAAGATACCATTATCCTGAGGTCAAATAGTGAAAACCTATTCAGCATGATTAATAAGTTTATCAGACTAATAAATTTGTAAGATTTATTAATCATCATTAATCTTATGATCAGCCTGAAAATCCAGTGACTTTGAGATAGCCTTTGTAACCAAATATAACAGTGACATATTTAAAGACCTCGAATGAACTCTAGTACCTTAAGAGCCTGAAGATCATTGCTGGATCAGGTAAAAACATTCCATATTATTGTGAAGAAATATGTCAACCGACAGACATTAGCGAAACATTAGCGACCTGTATTAGATAAACGACATATGTAGGCATCGTTGACCACAGGTACTCTGCTACTCTTCGATATTGTAATCAACGTTATAATGTCACTAGTATTCCAAAACCACAGAGGAATATCCCGCAGTTTAAAGAACCATCCCGATTAAACCTTCTCGCCTACAAACACTCCGACTTATGCTGAAAGTTGGATGATGCTAAATAGTTCTCCGCAGTTTTTGAAATATCCATAAATATACTCTAGAAGAAAGTCATGCGAATAAACACAACCAACATGCAGCCAATTAAAATCGGAAAAATACCAACTGACTCATTTTGCATCATCTGTTGGCAATTGTATGAAAATGGGTTGTCTATGGCGTCTAATGAGACTGCAATCATGATTGCAAACATAGATGACGCCATATGACAACCCGTTTTCATATAATTGTCAACAATTTGACAACAAAAATGACATAGTGAAAACCAAGCATAAGTGTATTGAAATTTCAGGAGAATATTGAAAAATAGAAATGTTTTTGACAATCCAACTATTCTCTTTCTCTGCTAGGCTAAGAAGTTTTCGAACCGCCCTCGTACTAGCAAGATTGATCGAAGCCTCCAAATGAATTATCTACAGCATGGTCGCGATCAACATTTGTTTAAAATTATTATTGAAAAACTAAATGTCAAAGATTGTTGTTTTGAGCAACAAAAATGAAACCGACTTCCAGTTAAACAAGTAAGAATGTATTTTCGGTCAAGCCCTACTGTTTAATACCCTACACCCAGTATATGTTGAGTTTTTCAGAAATGGGCGCCGATATGGGAGCCGATTATTCAGAAATGCAAACGTGTTTAAAGGATTTATACATTTTAAAGTGTTCTTCGAAGGGGATCTTATATGAGAGCTTTGACTAATTATGGACCGACTGTTATAAAATTAGGTGTCATGTTATCTAAATATATGAAACTTATTTCTGTTGAATTTTATTTGGATACCAAAATTTTTAAGATTTAAGTGATTTTCTGACGGACATCGTTGAATCGGTTCAGGATACTTTATTTATTTATTTATACTTTTAGATGGGTTTTAGAATAATGTTTATGGACGTTACAAACATCAGTAAAATCTCACAATGGTGGTGTAGGGTATAAAAATAGTTATAAATGAATCATGCGGTATTAAGCATTAAACAGATTAGAGACAGCAGGCTACCAATTACAATATGACAAAAATAAAATACACACTATTATATGACAGTGACTATATTGACGACAGCAGGCAACACGACTGCAGGTTGTTGTCCATGCTGATGTTTTCGTTGCTGTCAAATTAAACTAATTTCTATTTTTGTGGGCGACAAAACATAAACAGTGTTGATCATATAACAAAATATGTGAAGCAAATTAGTGCTTAGAAATATTTATTATTAAACTATGTTATTATATTATATTTCTATAATATTATAAGCGTGACCGACAAAAAGAAAATTTAGCACTTTTTAGGACTTTTTTTTTAAATTTCCAAGGAACCAGTTCCATAAGAAAATGCTGCTTTAAATAAAATTCAATAAGTGGCGCCACTGAAATATAAATGGCTTCCTGTAACAGCTGTTTATATTTTCATTGTTTTGTTTGATTAAAGTTTGTAAAGCTAGATTTACACGATTGAAATTTTCTTCAAAATGCTTCAAACTCGTGTAAACAGCAAAATTTCTTCAAAATTTATTAAATAAATAACTATTAATAACTATTAAATAAATAAATTTTGAAGAATTTTTGCTGTTTACATGAGTTTGAAGCATTTTGAAGAGCAATTTTGAACAAAATTTCAATCGTGTAAATCTAGCTTAAGTGTTTTATTGTTTAAGATTTATTATTTTTAATGTTTTTATTTACTTTTTTGTTATATTTTAGTAATAGCTTTAATAAAATCAACAAAATTCTTTTCAGTCATTATGTTATTTAAAAATTTTTAAGAATAAATTTCAGATTTCGGGATCAGCTGCTGACTACATATGTAGCTGTCGTTTTCAAAATATTTAATTAGCTGGCTATAGGGCAGCATAAGTACCCAGCGGCATTTGCATTCGTGTAGTCATGTAGCCTGCTGTCTCGAATGTGTTTAATGCTTTACACGGACCAAATTATATGCTGCTCAACCATGATCATGTCTTGTTTACAAAATTATATCTGCCAATCTTGCTAGCAATAAAAAACAGGATTGTTAAAGAAAAATGTCTTTCATCCAATTTAATAATCTTAGAAAGATCTCAGTAAACACTGAATACAATTTATGTTACCACACTAAAATTGTTCACTGGGTTATCAATGCAGTTGAAATGGTGTTTGTATCAGTAAGCGCAAAGTGTAAAAGTGTTAGAAATAATATGATGTTATACCACCTTCATGGTATCATTTAAAATTATGAAAAATTACCTCATTACAAGCAAAATAATACTTATATTAAAAAAAAAAACTTAAATTTGAGTAGAGTCTTTATAATGATTGTGATTCTCACTACTTTACAGAAAACAATAATAACAAAAAACATTTACAATAACAGCCAATAGATGGTGAAACCTCTTTATGATTGGAAAGGCAAAACTATGGTTTAATTGTACTAATGTCAGCGTTCAAATTTCTAGTTGAAGGTGGAAAAGACGTCATGTTGTTTATAACATTAACAAAAAAATAAAAACGAAAAACAAAACAAAACAACCAACAAGTCGTCTCAGATGATGATGATGTCCCGCAAGCCTTAATTTGTTTCTTAACTGTCGAACAAATGTTTGACTTTTAAAGTGTTTCTTTGGCTGGCTGCAGTTTTCTTGGTAACGCTTTTGTGTCCGTCCATCGGGCTGTCTGTCTGTCTGTCTGGCTGACTGATTATGAGCTTGCCAGAAACCTGTTGCTTCTTGGTAACGAGTGTTTTCCAGCTGACGAAGTAGCAACAACAATGATGCTTTTTTTTCCCTGTGTCTTCTAATCTATTGTTGCTGTTATTGATTGTTATTATTTTCATGGGGCAGTGGGTGTTCTTATATCTCCATAATAAAAATAAAAACTTTGTTTTTTCACTTCTCTACTTCATTCCACAGAAATCTTGTACAACATTTGTAATTACACGCTCGTAACACCAGAAAACATTGAACAACCTGACGAACACATTGGTGACTGGTAAAGTGTGGAAAAGAGTTAGTATGATTCATTCCGTAATTAGGTTTGAAGCATTAAATTTTAATGATTTTTAATTAAAATTTGTATTGGCAGCGAGCGGTAGAAGCGTGTGAAATTTATGTCTATGTACATAATGCTTGTTAAAGTTATTCTTTCGTTTTCAAAATAAAGTTAAGATTTAGGAAAAGTTTGGCTTCATATCCATAGGAAATTTTGGTAGGAGAAATTTGTATAAGAAATCCACATTTAGTGAGAAAAGCTTTTAATAGAAAAAAACTAATTTTAAGTGCATTAATTTGTAATTTGAAAAAATGTATGTTGTGAAATAGAGCGTTCATATATTATGCTTTATTTTCAATTTAGGCCACTATTAATGCATCTAGAGTCTGTTTTACAAAATTCCATTTAAGCTGAGTAATCTTGGCCCTATTTCACAAAACAATTTATCAACATTTCACTTTGCAAAATTTTATGTTCCTCAGAACTTTAACATTTGATGAGTGATGAAATTGTCAAGTGTAATTTGCAAAGTTTTTGTAATTTTTATTATCTCTGCAATTTTTGGTCCACGTGCGTTCTCTTGTGCAAAGTGCAAAGTTAATTTGCAAAGACATAATTATGCTGTTTCGTTCCACAAAAACTGTAAATTCTATTTTTATAAAGTAAATTTTGATAATTTTTTTTTTTTAAACGATTGCTTAACAAATTCATATTGTTATAACTAGTAAAGCTTTCAAAATGTTACGGCATAAGTTTTTGTAGGACGATAGTGAAGACGCGGTTATAAGCAGAAATTATAAAGACCGAATTAATTTTTCGAGACTACAAAACATTATTTGAAAGAGTGCTTTCGTAAGTTGGTTTTATTTTAAATATAATTGGAGAAATATAATATAGAAATATGTATGTACATATATAGAGAACATTAGAGAAGAATACACAGCACAGTCATGCTTTGTCGGCTGCATTGCATTAGCCCGGAAATGGTTGCCAGTATCATGAAGTTGTAGCTATACATGGTTTTGCAGAATCAACTATTTGCAGGAACATCTATAGAGTTGTAGACGCTTTCATAGACGTTTTATTTCAAAAAAACTTTAGCTATCAACAATTTAAATTGAGCTGCCATTGTGGCTTCTTTTTTCGCCCTAAGAAAAACTTTTGTAGTATTTTATACTAAATGAATATGTTTGTATATAGGTGGAGTGTTATAAAGCCATAGGCAATAAAGCCATATGGCTTTATTTCTCATCCCATTGAGTAATAAGGCCATATGGCCTAATTTCCAAGCAAGGAGTGCAATAACACCATACTGGTCTAGTATGTAAAAATAATGCCATACCTGTGTAAAATGCAATTAATTGTTATAGTTTCATATTGCCGAAAGAATAACTTTCAAATGGTGTATAATATTAAAGCATAATTGCAAAAAACTTTACTATGCAAAGCCGGTGTTCTGTATAACATAGAGAAGAAAATCATTTAGCCCGACCGTAGACCTGCAATACAGGAAATCTCTACTATGCGAAGCCGGTGTTCTGTATACCATAGAGGAGAAAACCCTTTAGCCCGGCCATAGGCCGCAAAACAGGAATCCTTTATTATGCGAAGCTACCAAGCCGAGAAAAATGGCACCCACACATTGTGCCCAATTTGTCGTGCCATTATCAAGGCCGGCACGGTGGGGTGTCACAATGCCATGAGACATAAAACCATAATGGCTTTATGTCTCAATACAAACGGACATAAAGCCATAATTTGGATATGGCCTTAAGTCTCATACCAATTTTAGTGAAATGTGGCATAAAGCCATTATGGTTTTATGTCCCCTTTGATTGCAAACACTATTTTATCGTTGGTAGTTATTTCATTTCTCTTAAAATTGCATGTTAGTCAATATTGATGGTTTTGTAACGGTTCTTAAAACTGTCTTAAATCAAGTAGTTGCAAATACAGGGAATCTGTACTTTGCGAAGCCGGTGTTCTGTATACCATGGAGGAGAAAATCGTTCCGCCCGGCTGTAGGCCGGCAATACAGGGAATCTGTACTATTTTATTACATTTTAACAAGTTGTATTTAGCAATGCAAAGAGAAAATTTATAGGACAGAAAAGCAACGATGATTAAATGCTTTGTGGAACACTTTGCAGACTCAGTTTGCATGAGAGCACAAAGTCTTAACAAAGAGAGCAAAGTCTCTGCAAAAATGTTCCTAATAGAAAATGAGATTTTGCAAAGCGAATATTAGGGAACAGAAACACTTATCTCTTTGCAAAAATAATGCAATTGATAAGTGCCAAGTAAAAAGTAGATAAATTGTTTGTGGAATAGAACCCAGATATATCTTATATTGCTTTTCAATTTATTGTTTTTTATCATTATTTCGTTATTTTTTTAAATAATAAATTTGGTAGAGATTACAATTTTATAACTTGTTAATATTTTTTGAATTAAGTCCAGAATTGACTTCTAAATCTGTTTTTGTTTTTTGATTTTGACTCACCTTTAAAACTAGCTTATACTTTAAACATTGTTTTTAATGATTCTTGCTATGCTTTAAAGTTTAAACTGAAGGAGAACGTTTTACTAACCAATGGAATGTATTTTATAGGTACGACTATGTCACTTCAGAACCAGTTCAGATTAAGAGAAGTTTGTTAGTAGTTAAATTAAGCCAGGTGATATAATATTAGTGTAAATAAAACTAAATTTTGATTATTGTAATTAAAAATAAAACAAAAAAAAAACTTAAGTAAATTAAACATTCTTTTCATATGACGAAGAAAACAACAACTGCCAACATCATCTCTCCATTTGCCACTTTCTTTTCATTCATAGTGATCATATCTTTCTTTTCAACATTATCAATGACAACTTTCTTTACTTTCCTTGCCCCAAAATAAAAATAAAAATTACAAAATAAATACTTGCCGAAAACAAAATATTAAAACTGGACCTTCTGTTAGGCCAAACAGACAATACCAGTGCAAGAGCACAGAATGAGTATTGGAAAAAGAAAAACAAAAATTGAAAAATGTTTAAATGCCACAATCATGACAGTTTGAAAACAATACGCAGACGCCAATGATACATGATGATCCCGAGATGTATTTATGTTTTTTTTTTGTTCATTTATTTGTTTAAACCTACGAATACAAACACTCCAACCGGGCTAAAAAGATACTCACACACTACTC
This sequence comes from Bellardia bayeri, assembly GCA_950370525.1. NCBI lineage: Eukaryota > Metazoa > Arthropoda > Insecta > Diptera > Calliphoridae > Bellardia > Bellardia bayeri. The sequence continues at coordinate 78,313,297 of OX493267.1, forward strand.
AAAAAGCCAGAAAACTGAGCAAGATGGACAAAAAATCATAACAAAAGCGAAGAAAAACTTTTAAGGAATTAAAATAAATGTTTGTGTTTTGTTCATTTGTAGCATGTTATGAAAAAAAGAAAACGAAACAAAGTGGGAAACATAGAGGAACCGAAAATGAACAGAAAACATACATACAGCTACACTAAGCTACTCAATGCCACCGACAGCAACTACGACTACTACTACCGCCGATACTGATGGACGACGACTGCCCGTTTATGTGCGTTTAAGACTGTGTTTCACGTTCACCTTAAGATGAATAAGCAGAAGGTGGTGTCTGATGATATGAGTGTTTTGGATTTGGTGTTACTGATATACCGACTAACAGATCTCTGGGAAGGAAGCTTAAATAAAAAAAAAATCAATTTTATATGTACTCGTACAATGACAACTGCTACAACAAATGTAATGTTTGTAGTTTAGGTAATGTTGAACTTGAAAATCATACTTCCTTTTAATTTTAAATCGACGAACTTTATTAAGAAGAAATCCATTATAAAGTGTGAATTTTTAAGAGCTTTCGGATTTGATTTAAAAAAAAACTTATAAAATTTCAACAAATGTAGGAAATATTTATGTGAGTCGATAGAACGACATATATAATTCAATGTTTAAAGATGATTTCATGTAACTGTTGACGCCGGCTACGCCTCAAATAGTTCATATGCTGGGTCAAATTTTGACCTGATCTATCCAACATATCGGCCGGTGTCCCACGAATAAATTCTTAAATATTAGCTTCCAGTGTGTCAACCGTTGCGGGCTTGCCCCTATAAATTTGAGATTTAACATATCCCCACAAAAGATAGTCTAAAGGCGTTAAATCGCACGATCTAGGTGGCCAAATCACCGGCCCCTAACGTGAAATAAACTGTTCACCGAACTCGCCTCTCCATTGGGTTATTGTTTCGTTTGCTGTTTGTCATGTTTGACAATTCCAGCTCTTTCATTTTGGGAAAACAAAAGTTTGTTATCATTGTACGGTAGCGTTCGCCATTCACAGTAACGTTTCTGCCTTTTACATTTTTAACTGGCGGCCATTTTGTATATATTTTGAAAATCATAGTTCTGTGTTTTTTTTAGATATATAAAACTTTGAAATGGAATAAAACAAAGCTGATTTTTATACCCATCACCAAAAAGATGACGGTATATTGCGTTTGTCATTCCGTTTGTAACACATCGAAATAATGGTCGTAGAAACAAAAAGTCCTTATATGATTCTAAGACGATTTAGCCATGCCCATTCGTATGTTGTTGGCACAATATAGCTTAAAAAAAGATATAGAACAATGAAATTTTTATTAAACATTCTTTGATCCACTGAAATGTTTGGTACTGCAAATGGGCAAAATCGGTCCAGCTACTTCGATATTTTTTTACTGCTTTCTTTAAATATAATGCATATTATGAATCATGAAATTTTGCACTTATTATTTTTATTATAGAAGAAAAAGTCCTGTTGAAAATTGTAGGAATCGGTCTACGAATTCTTACAGCCCCCATACAAATGTCTTCCTTCCCGGAATATGTCTTTATGGTACATAAATGTCTATAGAAAATCCGTTTCTAAAAAAATTCTGCAATAATAAGTTTCATGCAAAATGAAATCTGAAAATAATATTTTGTTTGCATCGGTCCATAATTTTGGCATAGCCCCATTGAGAGACCAGTTTCGAAAATTACTTAAATATCCATAAATCCCTTATAAAAACCACTAACATGTTGAAATTCAACACAAATACATATATAAAAATCGTCCATCTCAATCTGATGTTGATCGTTCCATATTTGACTGAGCCTACTTCCAAAAATCAATAAAATGCCCATAAATCTCTTATAAATATCCATTAGAGGTGAATTGATGATGGGTATATAAGATTCGGCACAGACGAATATAAACTCTTACTTGTTTTGAATTGACATGAAATTTACTTTATGCGAAAGATAATATTCTGCCATTATAATGAAAATATGACATTCGGCATGACTGGCTCGGATGTGGTCTAATCTTGAGGTTCAATTTCCAATGACTTTTTGCATAATTTGTGGCCGTAAATTGGCAATAACGCGGCGAATGTTGTCCTCCAAATGTTCAATCGCTTCCGACTTATCGGCGTAGTCTAGCGACTTTATACATAAATCACTTGACAGCTGACAAAATGGCTGCCAGTTAAAAAAGTGTTGCCAACTTAAAATTCAACACATCTTAAAAAAACACCCCTATAAAACATTTTTACTATTATTGACAGCATTTAGACAATCAAGGAACTCAGTTCACATATAGTGAAGTATTTAGTTGAATGGATTTAGTCTCTAAGCGATATTCACATCTCATTGTTAATTTTAACTAACATAAACAGTGTTATGCAGATAGCCCATGATAATCACCAATAGGCTATTTAAACTTTGGCTCTAAGAATTTTGTTAGACCTTTGATTAAATCAATTACAGGTTTGCTAGCTAGTGTATGTATATCGGAATATGTAGGTTTGCTAATGCAGAAGATCGCACCCAGATGATTTTATTTTGCTAATTAATTCAGTGCTGTTTTTTGTACTTGTAAACTTGTTTCAAAAGAAGCTGCAGGATTAATGATTTCGTGCTGAAAGGGACAATCCATTTATAAGTAGATTTATTAGAAAACGACAAAAAACATGCTTCGAGTATCGTCCTGGAGCACACGGAATCTTGACAATTTGGTTGCAGCATTACCAAAAACTGATCCAGTGATAATAGCTAGTTTAAGAAAACTCTTAGTTTTACAACAGCGACAAAAAAAAGACCAGAACAGGATGCATGGAAATGCTCTAGTCCTTTATAGATATTTCCAATCTCCTTTTTGGAAAAACAATCGACCCATGGCCAGTTAGTCCTGAATAAAGCCTGACTATCGACATCACATTGCTTATCCTTCTCCTAAATCACTCTCTTGTGCTGTTTGATGAAGATGACGTAAATTTAAGCCAGAATTATTGAGGGATATTTTCACATCGAAACCATTAATACCTGCCACCACACTTGACCAGCATCTCTTGCTAATGAATGAGATCTAATGTAACATCCAACTGTCCAACTAAACGTCTTATATGCCAACACTACAGCTTTAGGTCGATTCCATGTTCAAATCGATTTTAAACCGGAAGCAGTCTGACAATTTAATATTCCTGTGCCTCGGCACCCAAATGATCCTAATGTTTAACAGCTTTAACCTATTTTAGTTCCATTGGAAGAGAATTCTAAGGCTGCAACAGCTATTCGACTTTAAAGGTTTTACGACATTCGTGAACTTGGAGCATTATTAACATCAGCTAATTTAGATCCCAAACAAACCTCTATTTGTCTTACACAAAATCTTATACTCATGTTGCGAGTTGCTTTTTACTAAAACTTATGCGGACAAACGTTTGATTAAGGAGTAATCAACCAAACATTTGTTAGGGTGCATTAACAACAATAACAAAAAACATATGATACATGGAAGTAAATGTTTCAAACAACTATTGTTGTTAATGGTTGTGATTGTTATGGGCTGCTGTTTGATTGATGTTCGATTGTTGTTTTGGCGTTTGTAAAATGTTCGTTTAATTTTACAGTCGCTTTTTTCTGTTATTGTTGATTGTTCTTCTTGATGACGATTCCTTTGTTCTGTGTGTTGTTGTTCAGTTGTGTATTTTTCTTTTGTTGCAGTTGTGTTGTACTCACCACCAACAAACGATTGAAAAGTAACAGCAGAAAAACGTTAAAACAACCTGATGCATGCACATGTTGCATGTTATTTTGCTGCCTGTTGTTGCTTGGTTGTATGTTGTCTTGTGAAACATTAACATTTCAAATGATCAATTTCAGTTTTTTTGTTACAATTTAGTTTGGTTTTTTGTTGCTCTTGTGACATGTTTAAGTTGCAGGAGTCAAGTAGTATAAATTTATATTGCGAGGATTTTTGTTTTTTTTTTTTTGCTCTTTGTCTCCACATTAAAAACATGACATTTATGCCAACACAAAACATGAGATAGTATCACATCTAATTAATGTTAGATGACATCTATGAAAAAAACAAATAAATAAAATACATGTTACAGATATTTTTTCAGATTTGAAAAAAAAAACCGAATTGATTTGCAATCAAATACTCCATGCTCAACAACACCACAGACAAAGATTTCAACAAAAAATTAACACTTTAAACAGAAGTTGGTTGAAATTTGTGCGACTTTTAATTTACATGATTTGTTTTTGTATGTTAATTCAAGCGAAAATAATTCGATTTTATGTTTTTTGTCAAGAATTTCAGAGATTTTGTTTTAGTTGATCACCTGTTAATTTGTGTGTCACATATTTGTCTCGTATTTCAAATACGTGTTGAGCTTTATAACCAACTGTGAGATAAATTCCATTGAATAGGTGGGAAATATTCATAAAAATTTGTGTCCAATTGAATTATTAAGAATGCATTTTCTTAAGTATTAAGAAAAAGTTGTTCGTTTTAATTTATTTATAAAGTCAGCTATTTGAACGTATTTTCCGTGAACACCTTATGATTCTTTGAAGTATCAATACAAAACTCCTGCACATTCCTGCCCAAATATATGCCACATTACTGACCTACATTCTTAGCCTAATTCTTTTGACTTGCAAATTCCTAATGGCAGCAAACTTTCAGTTTAATTTATTAAAAATTTTTAAGTGAAAAATGTGTTCTGGAACATTAAATTGATTCTACTAATAAAAGCAGAATTTGTTTGACTAATTTTAAACGCCAAAAGAATCTGCTAAATAAAATGTAAGTAAAACTATTTGCTTAAACTCCTTCGTTAGCAATAAAATTTTACTATCAGATTTCAGATAAAAGAAAAACTTTCCAATGCAACTTTTATCAGGTTAATTTTAATATGTATGCAATTATTTTTATGCAGTTTCTCGTTTCTTTCTTTAACATTAACATTGATAAATTTTTAAATAATCTCTAATGATAATTAGTTGCATGTAATTGCAGCAAAATGCCACTGAATTTGTGGCCAAAGGAAAGATGGTCTTAAGATCATTAACCTTAAACTGGAACATGTTACATCTGCTGTATAACAAGTATGAACGACGTTCATTTGGTCACTAATATTACGGTTTGGATCTTTAATCAATTGCATCTATTATTGCATTGTAATACAATGAGTTGCTGCTCAAGATGACTTCATATGCAGTAGCTAATCTAAACTCTTTACAAGCTTATCATCCCTTATCCTTTTTCATATCTGCAGTTCCGACAGAAATGCACATATGTATTCCAACTCTATTCGCTGAACATGTCTCCAGAATGTATGAGACTGTAATGAGATCTAATATGACATCCGTTATCTGCAACTATTCCTCTTATTCGCCAACTCTATACTCCTCAGAGGATTTCATGACCCAATCGATTATATCCCGTAGTTGTATAGTCTGAAATTTCTCTAATTCCCCTATGATCCTAATGTTAAACTGCTTAGCAACATTCAGGGGCTGTTTTCGTTCTTATTAACGATGATTCTAATTCCACAATAGCGTTTTGATTATAATATACTGTGGATACAACTTAAGTGATCCTGGATACAACATGTATTCTCTGCACATGTCGCTCAATGAAATAGTAATATTAATATTATTCTTCAACTCTTCAGTCTTTCGTTGATTCCATGTCCAAATCATTTATAACGTTTAGTATAGAGTCCAGTCGAGCAATTTCGCTGATATTAAACTGTTTAGTTCTAATTTACACGCAGCAATTTTTATTGAAAAGATTGATGAAATTTCTTCTTTTTTTGAATATTAACTTGGTTGACGGAGAATTAATCCCTCAAATTGCCGGGTTATCCTACGACCGATTTAAATAAGTCCCAAGTCGACCTATACCATCGTATCGGAAACTGAAACGCTTAAATCTTGAATTAAAAAATGTGACTAATGCACAATCTCGAATAACCGTAACGCGGTATAGTAAGAGGGCGCCAAGCATTAACCAATACAAGAGTGAGCCGCAAATCTCTCGAAGGCAGCAAAACATGACGTCCTGATTGCCCTTAAACGATAGTGACAATGACGAGCAAGTTCTTCCTCCACCCAGAGCTGAAATACGACTGTTGAAAATTCTTCGGTGTTGACAGTATACACACATTTGTATGCACATATTAATACGAATAAGAGAGTAACACGAATTGCTAGTACAATCAAGTGTGTTGGCGCATTTTAACTCATTAACCGACTTCACTAAGAATGATACTTTGAAAAATATCGATCATGTCTCGATCTAAAGAAACGCAGAACAAAACAGTTAATACGGCTGACAGCTAGTGATTATAAACAGTTTAGATGTAATTCTCCTGAGTCCTAATTCATCTGTAGATGTAGATATAGATTGTTTTGGATACCTGTTTCAAAACTATGTGACATAAAGTCTAAATAAAAGTTTGATTAATCTGACAGTTTATCGAATATTGCATATGCCAACCGTCTTAGTTGTGTTACAGCAAAGTAAGGAAAATAATAGAAAAAATGCTGTTAAAAGTAAAATGATATTGCTGCTAATATTTCAGTGAAGACCAATAATGTTCAATTATCAATCAGCCAGTCATGTGGGCCTTTTCCCAAGAATCCTACATCCCAATCACATTTTATATTTTGACTTAAGGAATATGAACGTCCCCTAGCAAATCATTACTTTTTTCTACACATTAGTTGCTACAAAACCAAATTTAAAGCTTCATTAAGCAAATCGAATCATCGAATAACTCTTATCTTAATAGGCTTGGATGTTGTTCGGATAAAGTGTAAAAATAACTTTACTTCATTTCTTTCGAAAAAGCTGACTCCTTCTTTTATATTTTTACAATGTAAACCAATTGAATGATTATACGCTCTGAACCATGTCCATTTGTATAGTTTGTTTTATTGCTGATTAGTCTTGGTTGGATTTTGAAGATCGATGGACTTAAAATATCTCACAATTCCTGATTTTACTTTTCTCCTGGATCGTATGTGATTGCTAAATGGAATAAAATGAATACATTTTTGTTAATTTAACTAGGGTGCCCCCATAGACTAGACGATAGTGTACGGAAATATCGATCTGAGGCCTGTGAGTTCGAGTCCCGCCAAATATACTGGGTGTATCTGCAGTAAAACCGAACGGTTTAGCAGTTTGTGTTTGTTCGAAAAAAAGAAACGTCCAGAACTGATTTGAAGATTTACAAAATACGAATTGAGTAACTGATTTAAGAGAGAGAGAGAGAGAGAGAGAGTTTCACATTGCTACAGTCGGTAAACTATTGTCGACTATTTTCCAATTTTTGATCAATGAAGCTTTTATACTTTCTAATTTTGAAGATTAATTCAAAATTCCTTAAAGAACATTTCAATATTTTCTTTTTACTATCAAACTATCATAGAATATTCCTATTCCACTGAACATAAATGGTAATTAATCTACTAAGATATCTCCTTGAGAAACTAGAGATAGTCTCTTTGGTTTTAGCTCTTTGTGGAGCCATAATACTATGTACATAATAAGACCATGAATTTTGGACTGCATCAAGTGGAATATTTGATGATTTTTTTAACTAAAATTATACTGACGCCCTTATAGTTCCAATGACATTTCAAGAGGTACAAGTACACTGCAACACTTTTAGTGTGTCCTGATGTCCATGGACACTATGATATGGGATGTTATGCCACAGCATTTATACTTAATGTCACTTTCATTTTAGAAAATATAGAAATGTTTTTTATGGTTACCAGTGATAGATGGCTTTCGGTCAGATGAAGAGCTGCTAATTCAGGTTTGCATTGAATTTTGGCTTAACATATTTATATTGCGATAATTTCGCCGGTCATGGATATTAATACACGATTTGTTGCGACATTATGTCCATGGACTCTATGGATGTTATAACATTAGTTATTATGACATGCCTTATGTTGCTTATGTGTCAGCTTCGGAGTTGAGTTGTAACAAAATTATCCAAAATCACGACAAACAGGCAAATACTTTGTAGCTTTAAATGCTCACTTCTTTGTATATTTCAGAAGTTCCAATTCAAGTATTCTGTAACTCTATTTCGATATTTCTATTGCCATATTACACAGAAATTATTCCTGTCATCTGAGGGTTAATTTCTACAACACTCATACACATATACTTATTTTCTTGATCGCCTACTCCATGAAATTGCAAACAAACTAAGGTATGAACTAAAACGAATACATTACTTTGCTTTTCCTTCCATCTTCACTACATCATGTTCTACTCTTCCACCAAATAACAAAGCAAAAATAAAAAATAAAACAAGAACCCATTAAATATGAAATTGTATGCTGATGCAGAAGCCCACAATGTGGTCGTAATGGTCATTCTCGTATATCTGGAAAAGGTATAAAAACTGTAAGAGATAGAGAATGCATTTTTAATTACCCACAGGATGCGTAGCAGCGTCTGCAGCGTACACAAACACTGCAACGATGTATGAGCTGGGGACAGCCAAACAAATTGCCATCATTTTAACATGACGACAAAACAACTGAAGCGTTGTTGTAAGCAAAAAGAAGAAAGCAGACAACAACTCAGCAGCAGTTTGGCAAAAACGAAAAGAAAACTGTTGGAAAAGCAAAGTTAAAGCTGTAAATGTTAATAACGTTAACGGTTAGTGGCGACTGCAACTTAAATGGTATCACAAGCAGCTAATGCAGCCATACTTACACTTGCAACTAACACCCGCTATAATAGAGCGTAAATGAGTAGTTCCATGCATTTGTATTTGAGTAATTGTGCTACTTTGAGCCTAGTCTTTATTTCTGTGTGATGTTGTTAATCTAACGGAAATCATTTTTCCTCATGTGAATGTTTCGAATTTCCACTGTTTTATTGCACGCTTTCTCATACACACATACAATAAATTGCAACATACACTCGAAGAAAAGTGAAGGTTGTGTTAACAAAACTTAGTAAATCCAACTCAATGGATTTATCTTGCTTGTATTTTGGTTTCCTTAGTAGAGTTTATCTTTATCTTGGATAGTTTTAGCTGGGTTTATTGTAATTCCGTCTTTATTCCAACCAATTTCTATGAGTGCAACATTATGTTGCACGGCTTTTTGCTGCTGGTTAATCTGTTTTGCTTACATATTTTTTTGTTTGTAGCAATTGTATAAATTTTTTTCTTTTCTTCTCTGTTGCAGTCAATGTGTGCTGTAATAATTTCCCCTGTGAGCAGCAGGTTGCTGTTGCAGCAAACTCATAGTAGCGGATGCGGTTTTTGTGGTCTGTCTTTTTTTCCCCCCCGATTGGTTAGTGTAAATGAGTGAGTGTATTTGATTATGCGAGAGTGTCTGTTGGCCTGATTTTGAAAACTGACTGAACCTCATGCAGCCATCGATTGTCCGTTTAACCAAAGTCAAGTGCAGTGATGCAAAGTAATTAACTTTGACTAAAAGGTAACCAAGCATCCAACCATTGGCTGGCATAGCCATCACTAAGGGGAGTAGGAACGGACGAACCAAAAAAAAAAAAAACAAAACATCAGTTGAGGCAGACGAAAGTAATCAAGATTTAATGCGACAAGTTGTGGGATTATATAAAACTGCTTATATCCGGGAAATTTTCCTGTGTTTAAACGCAAATCAATGTTAAAGAAAAACTAAATAAAAAACAGAAAAAAATGCTTTATTTTCGCAGAGGAAATTGTACATTACAAGAGAAACATAAAATAAAAGTACAAAAATATGCTGACAGACAAATAATTGTCGTTTGTTTAAGTTAATTACACACCCAGAAAATAGAAATTAGTTCAAAAATATCATTAAACATGCCATTAAATAATCATGCTAATGACACCTGTTTGAGATAAGCCAGAGCCGGCAAACTGTAGTAAACTATTTAGTTTGATTAAAAACAACTAGTATTTTTATACTCGTAGTTATCCTTGCAGCCAAATTTAATAATATCATTTATTTAATATAAATAAAAAAGTATAAATAAATTTTTAGTTTAAAAACTATTTGCCGCTTGTTTCTTGACAAAACTAAAATAAGTAACCTTGCAACATGCAACCTAAAAAAAAATTAAAAATGCACATGTTATTGTAATTGCAAATATAGGTGACTGCATATTAAAAATGGAAACCATAAAATACATTATGTTATTGTTTTCTAAATTTAAAACAAATTATTTTAAATGAATCTGGGTCACTGCATTGCACATTTCAGCGACTCTGCAGCGTAACTACCAAAATAGTTTTATTTACCCTACACACCCATAGTGGGGAGGGTATATTGGATTTGTGTATATGTTTCTAAAGCCCAGAAATATTGGTCCAACACCCACCTGAAAGTATACCGATTGACTCAGAATCACTTTCTGAGTCAATTTAACGATGTCCGTCCGCCCGTCTGGCTGGCTGGCTGGCTGGATGGCTGGCTGACTGGCTGTCCATGTAAAGCTTATGCGCAAAGTATAGGTCGCAATATTTCAACAAAATTTGGTACGTAATATTTGTTCGGCCCAAGGATGGATGGGATTGAAGCTGGTGTAAATCGGTCCCTTATTTCACTCGGCCCCCATACAAATGTCCTCCCGAAATTGGGGCTTACTGATCATAAATGTTTGAATTATGCAAGTATCCAAACAAATTTCATTACAAATGCGTGATAAATGAAGCCTAATCAGATATGCAAATTTTGTGCAGATCGGTCCATAATTCCTCGTAGCTTCCATGTAAGGCCCACTTCCGAAAATCACTTTAAAGAACATAACTCTCTCAAAAATGTTGGTATCCAAATAATATTGAACGAAAATATATTCTATATGTATACAACTAACAAGGTTCAATTTTATTATGATCGGTCCATAATTAGTCGAAACTCCCAAATAAGACCCACTTCCGAAAATCACTTTAAGCTCCATAAATCTTTTAAAAGTATTTATATCGAGATAATACTTATAATACTTACTATATATTCACAGACATCATGACACTAAATTTTTGGATGATCGGTTCACAAAGGTTTTATCTCCCATATAACGCCCATTTCTGAAAAAACTGTTTTATACATATACTGGGTAGGGCTTGACCGACTATACTTTCTTACTTGCTTTTACTTGCATTTTTAGTAGAAGAAGGGAGCGTGAACTGTTTTGTTGATTTTAAAATAAACTTTAGGGATCTTGAACGAACACAAGACTTTTCTCGGAGCTTGCGAATGCTGCGAAGAAAGTTGTACACATAGAACATGGAAAATAATGATATTCATCAGCTACCGCGGATGAAGTGTCTCACCTAAAGTTTATTGAATTAAGTTTTGAAACGAGTTTACATAATACTTTCAAATAAATATACAAAGTCGTGGTGCGCTTTGGAGAACATAAATTTCTCATTTAAAAGTTTTGAAAATCACTAGGCTTTTACGGTCAGAATCTAGTTAAGAAACATTCCTTATCGAAATGCATCATCAATGAACCGAATATATTTATAAACTATTTCTTCTAGATGGTTGCCTAAATTCCTCGTATTTTTTGTCTCCGACTAGAGATGACAGGCTTCAAAACGGAATCAAAAGAAATGCTTGCAGCCAGCAACCACGTAAACCAGGAGACGGCAGGATACAAAGCAAGCATGCAATCCATATGTTTGCTTTATTTTATGTAATTATGTGGTACTTAAATTTAACCTTTACAGTAAGAACGCATCTTTAAATTCTTAAGATGAAATGAAATTCTCTCTTTGCTAAGTTCATTTCTAAGTATTTGATTCTAATAATTAGCCTGTAATTCATACCTCTAACAAGTAGAGTAGCCCATACGTTTACTCCTCTCTTTATTTTTATAAATTTTTTCACAATTCTTTAGCCTATTAATAACGAAAATGTTAAAGCAATAAAAACAATTTCAACATTGACTTGTCGCTCACATCCCCACACACAATTGGCATTAAACAAGTGCAAAGCAGTATAAGACCGATGTCCCAGACACACACACACACACACACACTGAACATCACATATTTAAGGCGGTATATCCTTTTAATCCATAATTAAAATTTTTTTTATTGTAGTTGTTGATGTTACTCCCAATGTGTTTTGCGTTCTACGGACTGCTCAGAAACTTTTTTAACATGATCATGGAATGGTCGTCTAGTATGAATGTTCACCGAAAAAAAAAATCACAAAAAGAGCAAAAATAAAACAACAAACCAACACCCGACACAATGTCATTTTGTGTAATAAAACAACAAAAAGTATATACGAGTATGTACTCGTATGTATAAAAACTGTCGCCTTATATTGCTTAACGCTTCAACAGGAAAAACAGACAAAAAAAATATTATACAAAAAAGCCACAAGATTTGATGCAACAAATATATCTGCACTTGGCCATAATTCACGCACACAATTATGTAGTGCTGTATGTTGGTGTGCGTTTGTGAGTTGCTAGCAACATCATCACACACTCCGTCATTCATTCATTTATTGAGTTGCTCTGCATGGGCTGGACGTTTGCTGTTTAGGTTTGGTTTGATTTGATTTATTGAATGAATAGATTAAGTTAGCATATCTGTTGGTTTCCTTTAATTAATTTGTTTCTTTCACCGAATCGAATGAGAATCGCTCCATCGATTCGTTTTAGTTGTTTGTTTTTTTGTTCATTCTTGACTTTATTACGTTTTTATAGTAGTAATACCCTACATCATGCTGTGTGATAATGTGCTTTGGGTTGAAACAAAACTTTAGAAATATTGAACGAAAAGATGCAAATTACTTTAATTTAAACAGCAGTTGGATTTAATTGTGACTTTCTTGGAAGGGTTGTGTGGGAATGTTTTCGTTTTGTGGGCAACAAAAATGCCCGATGTCTGCATTCCTAATGCGTTATACAATGAAGGGTCTTTTCGATTCCCCTTAATATGACTTAGTTCGTTTTTCCTGTTAATATGCTTTAGAATCAGTTGTATTATACCAGGCAGGGTCCTTCCCATTTCTCCTTAACCCACAATATCTCACTTACATGATGTTTTTTTCTTTCTCCTTCATTTTAACCACAAATTTCTGAATAATAAAAAAAAAAAAACTTGAACTTACACTGAGTTTTTGTGCGTTTTGTTGCCGTGTTTTATTTAACAAAAAAATTTTTGCAAGAAATCGAAAAAATCATCGTATATAAAAATAAACTTTTTTTCTTTTTGTTTGATTCATACTTGTAGTGTCGTAGTCCTTTTTGCCTTTAACAACTGACCATAAATTTTCAATTGAACATTGTGTCGTTGTGTCCATATTGTCTGTTCAACTGTCAATTGTAGGTACATTTTGGTTTCATTGCTCTTCTCTTGAACCAGCCAAGTGTCATACGATACGCGTACACAGTTCAGGCGAAATATACTACTACTCGTTGATGCCACAATAACAAAAATGTCCAATTGAGTTTGAGTACGAGTACAAGTATTTATGTTGCAAGTTGAGTATGTAACACTATAATTTTCTTTTTCGTTTTGTTTTTTGTTTTGTTTTGTTTTTTAACTAGTAACCCAATAATAATAATATGGATGTCAGGGATGATGGTGACAGTGTTATCGTAGATGGCCTTTAAGCATCAATTTATTTCACAATATTTTGATTTTTTTTTCTCGCGATTTTTAATTAAGGATTAGATTTGTATCACGCAAAGGTGATCTATCATGATTGGTTGCACAAATAAAAGTGCAGTATTTTTTTAATGAACTCCTGCTGCTTTATCGGCTGCCAAGGATCATAGAGTGGCATAACATTTTAATGGATTGTTTGCACTTGTTTTGTTTCTTTTTTGTGGAGCATAAAAGTGAGTCCAACTAAGACATCATTTAATAGATGTTGTGTATTAATGTGAAAATTAACTAGCAGCTATAAGGTTGTCGTTCTTAGACCCTTTGTGACATGTAAAGACTGTATGAATCTTGAAAATAGTAAATCGTTTATTCTACACGACAAATCTTAACAAAGCCATAAATTAGACATCTCTGAGAAGGAGCACATTGCAACCTTTGTCCTTTTTCGAAAAATTGCTGCTGAACATTTGCATGGGAAATCCAAACGCTCTAATATGTGTCGATTCATGCATTAGAAGTATAATGAAATTCTTATAATTCTTAAAAGAGATTCGATATATAGAAATATAGAAGTACCTTTATTCCTCTCTCCTAAGTGTGCAATACTTCATCCTGTTCGTTAAAACAAACAACGGCATATGCATGACCACCTATCCCACGTTTGGTACATAGATGACTCGTGCACAGTAAACCGTAAATTAATTCTCTCCACCGGTCTTATGGTTAGAAACCTGCACTAAATTAATACTATCGTGCCTAAACAAGTTAGCGAATAATATATAAACTTTCAAATTTTATTATATTCGCTTTCCAGTCGTAATTCAGCTCTGGGTATCAGGACAACTCGCGCGTCATTGTCATTATCGCTTAAAGCAATCAGGTCGAAAGATTTGCGGGTCACTCTTGTATTGGCTAATGCCTGGCATTGTCTAACTGTACCGCGTTACGATATTTGTGCGTTGGTCACATGCGTTCGTTTTGGTTTTGTAACCTAAAATTATTTTAAAACTAAATTTCAGCGTACCTATATGAAGGTATAGGTCGACTTGGAACTTACTTAAATCGACGTAGAATAACCTGGCAATTCTCTAATTAATGCTATGCCAATCTAGTTTATAAATAAAAAATATTCGCTTTCAACTACATATTGCCATCATTGTCATCTTGTTTCTCGTTTCTTGCGAACGTCGTATGCTCAGCCAGGCAAGTGCTACAGTCATTTCATGCCGTTTAACTTCGACAGTTCTTGGAGTATGATCTATCCAAGCTAACAGGCACTGTTTGTTTTTGATATTAAGCAGTTTTTTTTTTATCAATAGAATGCGACTTGTGCTATTCCATACTCTACATACGTCTTAGAGAGCAGAATTTACGCATCTATAAAATATTTTTCGTTTTGTACATATGACAGATTTTTAGATTTCCATACTGAGTTCAGTTGCGATTATGATTGACGATTCACGTTTATCTTATTTAATAAAACTTCCATAATGCCGCCAGATTTGTAATGATGCTGCATTGGAATACATAGTTGTATATTGAAATGCTTCGTATAAAAATAGTTTTGTTCCAAGTATTCGGATAGAAGTACCGATATAGTGCTATCGGTCGCATATAGTGGTTACAAGTGAGTCAAGTGGGAAGTTGTTTAGACATACTAAAGTGCTGCTAATGAATGTCTTAGATGATTTTCGGGTCCTAACCTAAGACACTTGAAATATTAAGTTCAGTAAATAACCAATAGCTACCAACTGTCAGCGCCTGTAACCTTGAAAGACTAATGAGAATGATATCCAAACTTGCGTCGGTCTACAGTGAAGAAAAAGTCGTAAAACTCACCTTCCTATGTTTTTACAATACCAAATGGCCGGATTCTGAAAAGTTTTCAACAGACCATAACATCTTCTTTTAAACCTGTCTACCAATAGCGTTCTAGTCAAGTAATGGTTCTACTAATCTAAGAAGCAGCATCATCACACATCATGGGAGTAATGATGTTCCGAAAGAACTATTGCAGAATGAACTCGGGCAACGAAATAGAGCATTTAAACTTTAGACTTATAGACTAGCAAAAAATTGTATAGGTATCTCGACAAAGTAATCTCAATTGTTAATAGGGAAGAACTATTATTGGCGATGGGTATTTCAACGCTCTAATTAAAAGAACTAATTATGGGAGCCATGTTATAGGAATCCGTGAGTGACGAACATTTACTTTAGCATTAAAGTCGCATTGGTATCGCCTGGTCATCGAACGGAGAATCACGTTGACCACATCGCCATCAACAGGGCATGGATATGCGAAATAAACGTCATGCCAACTGCTTCAGTGACCATCATATCCTAATGGGATTTGTGGCGGTGAAGAATGAAATTGTAGCTCAAAGAAAATATTATATTCAGAAGTTAAAAGACCACAATAAAAAAAATTCCTAATCAAACTCTTCTAGACGAATTGTAGTATTATAGCAAATCATATTTAACTTAAGACATTCAAGAGATATTAGTGGACAGATGATATAGTGGAAACTTCTTTTCAAATTACATTGACATTTTTAATATCAACATCATCGGCTAAATTTCATTAAATTTTAAAACAATCGGTTATGGCTAGACCTTAGTCAACTCTTTACAATTTTTCTTAACGGAGCATCATCTTTCTGAGTCATAATTGAGATAAATAACTAACCATGTTTCTGTATGGTAGCACCACATCGATTGCAGCAAATTGAACAGGAACTACCATCACCACTGAAACGATCAATTACCTTCCGGAGATCTGGAGTGATCTATGGTTCAACTGTAATAATCCATCAAGACAAAGCCACTGAAAAAACTAGATAAGGCGATAAATTTGACAAATAATTAAAATATGCACAGTTGCAACTACTACAGCGTTCAACAGAGATAACAGCGGATAAATCGTACTCACCATTCATAAATAAATATCAACAATTAACAAAGTATACTCTGTCAAGCCCGACCATATAACACCCTAAACCCAGTATATATATACTATAGAAAAGTTTTTCAGCAATGGGGGCTATATGGGAGATATTACCTATTATGGACCGAGCATCCAAATATTTTGTGCCATGACTTCTGTGCATATAAATATTATGTGTGTTAAATTTTATATCGATATATACTTTTAAAAGATTTATGGAGGTTAAAGTAAATTACGGAGAGGGTCTTATATGGGAGCTACGACTAATTATGGACCCATCATCATAAAATTCCACCATATTATTTGCATATATATGAAACATATTTGTGTTCAATATTATTTTGATACCGACGTTTTTAAGAGAGTTATGCACTTTAAAGTGATTTTCGGAAGTGGGGCTTATGTGGGAGCTGCAACTAATTATGGACCGCTCTTCACAAAATTTGTAGATGTGATTTTTCTTCATTTACTACTCATTTGTGGTGAAACTTGTTTGGATACTTGCATAATTCAGACATTTATGATCGTTAAACTCCTATTTCGGGAGGATATTTGTAAGGGGACCAGGTGATATAATGGACCGATTTTCATCAGTTTCAATCCCATATCAAGTACCAAATTTTATTGAAATATCTTCAAAATTGCGATCTTTACTCTGCGCACAAGCTTTACATGGACAACCAGCCAGCCATCCACATGGACGGACATCGTTAAATCGACTCAGGGAGTGATTCTGAGTCGATTGATATACTTTAAGGTGGGTATTGGTGTAGGGTATAATAACTGCAGGCGTAATATATTGCGGTCAGATTTGGGTACACGGAGTTATAGCTCTATAATATCTACGTCGCATCAGTAGTGAGCCAACCTTTCTAGGTTTTGCGTTTGGTCCTAGGGGACTTAAATACGTACAATCAGATCTGTCACTCTGGCCAATGGGAAAACCAGACAGATTTGTTATTGACGAATCTACCTTCTCTATCCTGCATGACGATGACTACACACAGATTATGTGTAACTGCGCTAGATCAGCAGACAGCGCTAGATTAGCAGACATACGAACCTCATAATCATAATTGTTTCTCTGTATCAACATATCAACCCAAACAGACAGATTATCACTGCT
The DNA here is from genome assembly GCA_950370525.1 of Bellardia bayeri. NCBI lineage: Eukaryota > Metazoa > Arthropoda > Insecta > Diptera > Calliphoridae > Bellardia > Bellardia bayeri. Next base: position 78,331,013 of record OX493267.1, read on the forward strand.
CGTGTTTCAATAATCTTTCGATACCCTTCAACGAACATAAAATTGAGAGCAATGTACAAAGAGGTATGTAATTGCAGGATCCATTGAGTAAAACTTCAGCTGTGAACAACATTGATAGGAACGCATATTGTAGACAATGCCATAAATTTGTTTAGGAAAACAAAAATTGGCTTAGAGACTGCCTTTCCGAAGTTATATTCAGATTGCTGCCAGGGTCCTCATTAAACCTTCTATATACTACTATTTCCATCCAATACTACTTTACTGTTTCAAATGGATTTTTGGACTAATTCAGTAGAAGTGACATAAATCTCTGGTGTGGACTTTGATACAGAACTTCGCATTGGAACATTTTAAGAAGATTTTATGTTAAGAAGTTTTAAATCCCAACTTAAAGATGTTGAAATATTAGACTACTGTTAAAATAAATAAAATTTTTTTAGTGAAATTAGTTATAAATTATATTTTATAAAAAATACTCATTATTAGAAACTTGCAATAATAAAATTAAATATTAAGTTAAATTATAACGAATAAATTACAACAATTAATAAGCCATACTAGCTTCTTCATACTTCCTTGGTAGCATTGCAAATCTAACTCCATATAAACACAAACTCCTTATTTTATGTGAAAGCTAATTACAAAAAAAAAAGAAAAAAAGAACCAACCAACATTTACCTCCAAGTACCAAGACAAAGAATATAAATTAAAACAAATTAAACTTTAACAACCCGAACATGAATGTGATAAACAGAATTATCACTTAAATACTCTTTTCATCAACGTCATCATCAATGCCACTGTTACCAACATTATATCAGCATCGCTGCCGCATGATCATTATCATGTTTAAAACGGTCATAATGCATGTATGGCAGGGAAAATGGAAATATAAACTATTTAACTCTAACGCAATCTACGTATTACGTTTGTACGTACGTACCTACCGCCATATGCGAGTAATAATGATGACTATAATCCTTTATGAATAATGCCGCCGCCGCCACCGCTTTGTAAGAAGACTGGTGCACAAAAATTACACCGACAACAATCCCAAACACTGGACTACATAAAATTGAATGAATGAATGCATTTACTGCATTTATGCTGCCTACAACAACTGCAGAAGTATGAAATGGCCTGGGAAGTGGATGTTGTTGTGCGTTGTTGTTGTTGTTGTTGCTGTTGCATGTGTGTTGCAAAGAGTATGAGTATGAGGAGAGTGTGTGTAAGTGTAATAACATGGTATGCGACATAACTGAGTTTATGGCATTTTAATGGTCACTTAATTTTGTTTATGCCCAGGCACTTTAAAGTTTAAATCTCATACACTCACTCGCCTTAACGTGCACATATTTATTTGATATCCACCTCGGATGGTTGGTTGTAACCCATTCCCAATCCCAATCCTACCTATTCCATTCCACATCCATTCACATTGAATATTAGTTGTTGCTGTTGTGTGTGATTTTTTCTTTTTCTTTTTTTTGCACTATTTGCTGCTGCTACTCTGTTACTTAATGTGCAATATGTACAATAGATGTTTTATTTGAATGCATTTTCATTATTGGCAACATGATTTCAATATATCTATTTATATGTAGCTGCTGCTGTGTAACATACTAGTTCCAATATCCCCATTCATTGATTATTGGTCAATAATGATTATTACCATGATTATTCTTATTAAGTGTGTGTAGTGAGTGCGCTAAGATTTGTTATAAAAAATCAACAGCCAACAACTACAAAAAATATAGAGACAAAAAACATAGAGTGGTATATATGTACATACACGATGTTACTACCAGTGTTTAGAGCGTATAAATTCGTACTTAAGCCAGCCTTTCTATTTGAATTAATGGTTTAATGGAAATTTCAGTGCGATTAATCGGTTATTTGGTTTAGGTAATAAAGTTTAAATATTAAATTAAAAAAAAAAATTTTATATGGATTGAATGCTTATAAAAAAGTTATTCGATTAATCAGTTTGGTCTCGTTTTTTCTAAATTTAAATAGCCCAAACAAAAATGATAAAAAAAATAATCCAATAAATGAATGATTAATTTTTTTTATAAATTTATTTGGACGATTCAAATTTCAAAAAAAAAAAAACGAATCCAAATATATGTTTTTGTTTATTAATGTATAACAATTTTGTATCTTTTCTTCGAAAATAAAATATAGGCCATGAACGCGACAATCTTTAAAGTCTTTGAAGTGAAAATATGAAGAAATCTGAAAATTTGTTTCATGTTTCATTTACACTGTGTTTAGTGTAAATGATGGGTATTTTGTTATTTAGTTGTTTTCAATATATTAGCAATAAACTGGAGATGAAGAATGCGACATAAAATTTAACTCGTTTTTTTAAAGCAGTTTTACCTTAAATGGAATAAATAATATGGTTCTCCGATCATATTAATTATATTAATATTCACAAACATTGCTGGAGCCAGGAGTGGTCAAGAGAGGACCGAAAGAGACTATAAAAACTTGTGTCGTGCTTATCACTAAAATACTATCCAAAAAACTTTATTAGTATTCAAAATGTTAAGTTTAGAAAAATACATTGAAAAGAAGCAAACATTTAATTAAGCCAAATTACTTCTAAACTTGTCAGTTGTGAAAAAGAAATCGATTTTTGTAAACTTTGGCCTTAAATATTTCGCATAACGTATAATAGTTCTTTGATAACTTTTACCATCATATTTAAAGCGGCAATGCAAATTTTTATTTCATTTCGCATTAATTTACATTGCGTAGAGAATCATGCTCTGCTATTGATATTAATAATCAAGCAATAACACAACAATCCGAAGTTAAATTCCTAGGTCATGCCTTGATCGTCGCATTATATGCAAAATTGACTCAAATAAAGTTGAAATTAAACTAAATTAATTGACTCTTTGGCAGAATCTCAGTTTAGATTGCAAACTCTTTTGTAAAATGTAAAATAGTATCGGTTTTATAACCGCTTCGAAGAGCCAATTTACGTATTGAGGTTTAATACCCCAATTCCTACCAATTGCCTCTTTACAGACATATAAAGCCGACATGGCCTTAGATGTTCTTCTTGCCAATATATTAGGTTTCCAAGATAATTTGCTGTCAAGGATAACACCCAAGAATCTTGCATTGTCCGAGATTGTCAATTCTATACCTTTCAATCCAGAAAGTCTATAAGTAGGAATCTTATGATTTCTAGTAAATAATACAAGTTCCGTCTTTACTGTATTCACACTTAAACCACTATCAGTGCTCCACTTGCTTAGTGTTAAAAGTGCATCCTTGACTAGACTATACAAGTAATAAAATATCTAAAATTGAAAATTTTTATTGAAAATTGTGTAAGTTATTAAACAAAAACTACCCTAATTTAATTTTATAATTTATAAACAATAACTATATGTAATTCTGGTGCCTATTTGTGTAAAAAAATAAGAAAATAAACACACCCTTTTTAAGATATCCAAGGATAATTTACATTTTCATATGTTGAAGGTCCTTTTTCTAGAAAGTTATGCAATTACACCCTACACCACCATAATGGATAGGGTATATAGAGTTTGTGCTGATATTTTTAATGTCCATAAATATTAGACCTACAGCCACCTTAAGTTATACCGATAGATTCAGCATATTCATGAGGCGATTTAACGATGTTCGGTCCATTTTTAGTCATAGCTCCCATATAAGGCCCACTAACCCCCCAAGTTTGACATATACAGATATCATGACACCTAATTTTATAAAAGTTCGTCCATAATAAGTAAAAGTTCTCATATAAGATACCGTTCGAAAATCACTTGATCATGTATGAATCTTTTTAAAGTGTTAATATCGAGACAAAATTTAACACACAAAAAATATTTTTACGAATATCCAGGGAAGTCATGCCACAAAAGTTTCATATAGCGCACATTTCTGAAAAACTGTTTTTAAATATATACTGGGTATAGGCTATTATATGATTGGGCTTGACCAAATATATTTCCTTACTTATTCTTTTTCAATATTTGTAAAGGTGAAACTAATTTCTTGCAGGCTATTCGAAGTTATTCGAGCTGAAATATTGCAAAGTGGCTTTTCTAAGTATTTCGGCATTTTGGTAGCTTTTGGAGACATCGTAGTGAAATTTATCATGTTTAGAACTTAGATATTTCTGAGTGCATTTACAGACCTTTTGCCAGTTGGCATCCCCTCTAAGTTGGTGACCTTGGGTTTCGTTTTTTTTTTCTTTAAATCGGTAAAAAACTATATATGATCTATATATGATCCGATTGAGCTGATAAATACGAAAAACGATAGTAGTTTTGAAGTTTTTTTAACAAAAAAAAAGTACCAGCATTTTCTCTTCCATGGAAACAAATTTTCTTTCGGAACTATATACACACATACCCAGCAAGCCATATGTGTCCGAAAAGAGTCTTTTCTGACATCTCTTTCAGAGCGTTAACGCTCTTTATGAGCCCAAAAAACAATCATAATTGCTCCGAAAACCTTCAGAAAATAGGGTCATTACATTCGAAAATGGTCCGTCAGAAAGAGCTCTTAGATAATGTCACAAAACAGTCTTTTATGAGGGTTGTTTTGGGCTCTTAAAGAGCTCTAAGATAATGTCAGAAATGAGTATTTTATGAGGGTTTTTTGGGCTCTGTGTAATCTTGTTTTGATCATTCTTGTGTGGTACAGCTATGTTTTTTTTTTTGTTCAAAGCAAAAATAACAGGACAACCACGCTTTGATACAGACATAATTAAGAGGAATTTATGAGTCATACTGCGTGCCGACTCAGGACAGTAACAAGCAAATTTTTCTTTCGCTCCGAAAATACTCCTTAGTTGGACTCTTTTCTGACCCCTTTTTCGAAGCGCTCCGAAAATGCTCTTTAGTTGGACTCTTTTCTGACTCCTTTTTCGGAGCGCTCCTATAATGGTATGCTGGGTTTGTTTAACACTGATCTACACACGACTTGAAAGACAACATTCGGCTAAAGGATTAAATTGTCTATCTAATGTTGGCAATATTATTTGAATATAATAAAATTCAACTGTGTTTTGTTAAATTTTAAAGTTAAAGTTTTATAAACAAATCGAATTTTACAGATAGAGAAATCTCAGAAATACATGAAATGAAGTATTTTATTTAACTCCTTTTCACAAACCTCTCTTTGAATATATCCTACAACCGATTACCTCCTATGCAGTTACCAACAAAATTTCCAACACTAGCTACTCACAGCTTTAAGCCTAACCATCACAGCATACAAGTAACTCTATCTCTCCACCATTAGATAGTTTATTTAGTGTCTATAAAAACACAAATTGTTCGGCGACAAAAGAGTTCACATTTTGCTTAAATTGGGCCTTGTTTTTGGATTTTTCGTAATATGCCGCATTGTTAAATTAAATTGTTGATAATTTTTCAATATTACTTTATTATGAAAAACGGACAACAGCAGATACTTGCAACAACTTGCAACTGCAAGAGCTGAAAACAGCGAACAACAATGACAATGGATAAAATTTATTAAAATTCTTGTGGAAAATTAATAAAAGAAAAACAACTTGGAAAATATTTGCCAACAGAGATTTAAACAGATTTTAAAGTAAAATTTAATAAGAAATTATTTACTTAAGTGTTATACAATGATGTACAAATATGCTTTGGATATCAAATACTATAAGACAGGTAATATATTCTTTAAATTAGCTGAAAACATAGATAATTCCTTTAAATAGGATTGCAATTAAGCAACATATATTATTGTCTAACTAAATTGTATCAAAACAAAAAACAGGTGTAAAAATATGATAAAGTCCCTGGAAATTAAGCTATAGTCCAAAAGCTAAAAAGAAAACAAAATTTACTAAATAATAAAAACAATTTTACCACCTCCTATAGCTGCCAATGACAGCCAGAACTGTCAGAAGGACCATAATAATTTTTGTTCAACATAACCAAAAGCAGGTGTATAATTTTTATCATTTCCAGCCATTTCAATGTAGACTTTAATAATTACATATAAAATAAATACTCGGTTTCTAGAGTCCAGCACTTTGCCACTATGACAAGTTGCAGAGACATGCAGGCATTAACTTGAAATCCAACATAAACCATTTTCGTTAATTTCAACCTCATTTACCCCACTTGTTGACTTGAGTTTTCCAAAAGCGCAGGCGTATGTACAAATCTGACAAAAATATCAATATGCCACAAAGATACATACAAACGTTTTTTAATATGTGCTATATGTGTGTATGTGCCTTTCGTGTACCATTATTTGTCTGGACAGTGAATTGGAGTTTGGTAAAAAAAAAAAATATAAATTTTAAATAAATTTATCTATTGTAAAGACAAAATTTACTTATAAGTAGTTTTTTTTTTCATAAACAAAAACTTAATAAGAAAAAGAATAAATAAAAAAAAAACGGTAGACATGTCTGCTGTTAAAAAAATACAATTTTTTAATAAACATGCATACAGACAATATTTCAGGGCATTGAAGGAGTCAAATGAACTTTATTTCTGTTCTATTAATTACTTGACAGTAAGACAATTAATGATCTGAATTTATAAATTCTAGTTGCCGAGCACCATTGGTAAGTATGAAGCAATTAGTAATCTTATTAAGAAAATAAATGAACATTTATTTATAGAATGTACAAGGTGGCGCAAAAGTAATCCTCCTATCAGAAAATGCTATAAATTTTGCGATTGGCCCCTAATGTCAGTTCTGTTTTGAGATTTGTGTAGTAAACACATGCGAAATACACGTTAATAAACAGTACCACTGGTTAAAGATTGATGTTTGACTGTTGGCTAGCAGGCACCGCAGTGGTGCAGAGGTTAGAACGCAAAGAATTCTGATGAGAGAATATGGTGGTTATCGAAATATGTAAATTCAACCCAGGTTCGATCCCCAGCTCAGCCAAGAAAATTATCAATAAAAATTTTAATAAACATTTTTTTCATGTTGTAAAAACAATTCTTACCTTCAGTTAATTTAATGAAAATTAAATTTAATGAACTTATGACTATTTATTTGACCAATAATCGGTCGGTGACTTTTTCAAAAATAATCATGAGTGATGAGGCCCATTTCCATCTTAGCGGGTACGTAAATAAGCAAAATTTACGCTTCTGGGACACTGAAAATCCGCGTATAACCCACGAAGAGCCATTACACCCGCTCAAAGTCACTGTATGGTGTGCTGTTTTCGCTGGAGGAGTCATCGGACCTTTTTTCTTCGAAGACGTCGCGGGCCAAACGGTTACTGTGAATGGTGAGCTCTACAGAGCAATGATCAACGAGTTCTTTTTGCCGCAACTTGATGAATTGGGATTGGAAAACATGTGGTTACAACAGGGCGGTGCAACGGCACACACTGCACGTGCCACAACCGATATGCTGCAGGATGCATTTCCCAGGCGGCTAATCTCCTGTTTTAGAGATTTGCACTGGCCAGCAAGATCGCCTGATTTGACCGCTCCAGACTTCTTTTTGTGGGGCTTTTTGAAGTCGCGGGTTTATGTCAACAAGCCTCAGACTCTTGCAGCTCTTAAATACAATATCCGTCAAGAATGTGAGGACCTATCGCCGGAAGTTTTGGCCAAAGTGATGGAAAATGCCATAAAAAGGGATCAAATGACAATCAACTGTGGCGACGGCCATTTACATGACATCATATTCTCGACTTGATGTAAAAAAAATTAAAAGACTAAATAAAAATAATCCACAAGAAGAATGAAAGATTTTCATTTTTTTTAATTACAGCCAAAAAACATCGGAAGTTTACTTTTGCGCCACCTTGTATTTTGTACAATTTTAAAATTATAAGTAAGAAATCGCTGTAAACCAGACGATCGCTAAGGAATAGTTTAACAATCATGGGAACTTAGTCCCAATGTAAATTATTAAACAGCTTAACCACGGTCACATTTGGCAAATATTTACTCAAAAAAGCGTAACCACTTGTTTTAGCACAAATTTGTTTGACGTTGTCTACTATTACAAGTGTTTTGCAAGATCAAACAGCATAAAATAAATTAAAACTAAATATTTGTTGCGCTTTGGCCTAATAAAAAAAATTTTTTTTTTAAATAAATGAACAAGTTCAAATATGTGTTATTTAGTGGTGACGGTTTTTTTTGGCAAATATTTGCCAAATGTGACCGTAAATTTAGCATAAACACACTTGATTGTACTTACAATTCGAGTTACTTTCTTATTTGTATTACATATGTATGTATACTCTCAAATAAAAATACGTATGATTTAAGCAATTCTATTGTGCTGTGTGACCACCGAAGAAATTTCAAGTGAAATATGTATTTTATCAATCTTTTCAATAAAAATTGCTTTGTGTAAATTAGGACTTAGTAATAATTTCATGACAATGGTTTAGAATTAGGAAAATAACTTAGTAAATCACTGCAAAAATCAATTTGACAGCTGATAGTTTAGGGTTAGTAAAATGGAGCGTTTTACAAAAGAGAACAACGCATTTTTATTGTTGAACTATGTATAACGTCAACAGAGACTTTTTTTCTTTTTATCAAAAAACGGAATGTTGAGGATAAAAAGCGGGAAAAGCGGAAGTAAATATAATGAAAAAGCGGAATTTTTAAAATAATAATGATGAAAAAGTTGGTTTTATACATAATCTCATATTTAATATTTTTAAGTTTTAAAACTGTTTTTGTAATATCATTAATTTTAAAACTAGCAAAAGCAGAATCACTGCTGAATATTAAATTACAACCATTTTACAAAAAGGCTTCTAGCGAAATAATATTTTGAAAACTGTTCAAAATTATATATGTATGTATATTTATATTTTTGTTTAGAACTTACATATAAAATTTACCAAATTCTTGAAACAAAAAACATTGATTTAACCCTAGGATGTTCAACTGGGCTTTTCGAGGCCCATTTTGATTTTGAGTAGTCGCCAAGTTTTTACCTTTGCTCTGAGTGCAGAAATATTTTATGTCAACTACCGCTAATACTTTCTGAACATAATGAATTCAATAAAATATTGTTACTATTGCTTTCGTAGAACAACCTTGTCTGTTTATGTAAAAATGTGGTAAGTGAATCTGAACATTTTGCATGACTTCAATTTAAACAACATGAATTGTCCTTGAAGAAACGTTAAAATCTAAATGGTCAGCAACTAAATTTTTTGGAAATAAGTCTGCCATTTCCAAATGGTTGGTGCGATCGAAACTATCTGAACACAAGTAAGTAAATTGAGACGAAAATTCCAATAACTGGGTTTTTTACTTTTCATTCGTTGTTGGTAAAATACTTTATGTGTCACTAAAATCTGTTACTAAAATAGCGCCAATTAAAGTCAAATGTTTAAAGAAGAGGCCAAGACTCACAGTTTTGAGTTTTTATAATTTCTTCCAAATTAGCAAAAAGCGGGGTTTTTTGGTTTGAAAAGCGGGATATAAAATTTAAGCCGGATAAGTTTCAAAAAACGGGAGAATCCCGCCAAAATCTGGATGGTATGGATGTATTTACTTTGATTGTTTTGTAAATCGTTGAAATTTTCGCATTTGGGATTTAAACTACCACTATGTGATTGTCGTAAAGCAAACCTTTTGGTTCGGATTTTGGGCTGAAGGCATCATGTGAGCATAGTTCTTGGAATATGAGGTTAGTCAGGCGGTAATTGTTACTAGTGCTCGATATGGCTCGATATGAATAAAAAGTGCTTGTTCGTTTAATCTTCAGAGTGGGCGCCTTGATTTTCGATTTTATACCATTTGATTTCCGTTTATGATTTTATTTGAAGCCAAACAGCTAAGTCAACGAGCCAACGCTAGTGGCTGTACTGGAACAATTCAATAAATGCACAGTTGCTGCAAATCACATTCATACCATTGTACATCCCATTGCGCGATTCGATTAGGATATTATTGCATCTGTAGCTGTTAATGGTTTTGGTGACTGGTATTTGTAGATGCAAACTTCTCCGGGCTGTCGCCATAGACAACCCGTCAAAGTTAAATGGAATGACATCCAACCTGCCGATAACGTCGAAAGTTCATCCGGATACAACAATCTATTGTGTTGCCTTAACAACGACATTCTGATTTCCTCATAAAGCTGATCCACATTTGAAACATAAGGTCGCTATTCGGAGTGCCATATTTTGGAAGGTTCGTAAACTGTCTCTGAGAAATGGGTCCAAACTGAGCTATTTTAATTGAAAAGAGAACGTCGCCATAGACAATCGGTCGAGGTAAGATGGCACATCATCTTGATAGTCATTACGTCAGCATGGAAAATTGATAAACCAGCTGGAACTGTTTTGATAACAACAGTTTCTGGTATCCTCATAAAGATAATAATTTGTCATCTTGAGAGATCCGGCTGCGATACGCAAAAAAAAACAAGGTCCATACTGATCCAGTTAATTGAAAAAATTGATTAATAGTAGCTACTATCATCGCCTTTGTTTATGGCCCAAGAGGTGTCAGTAATAGTGTTTTTGTCTTTGTCATTGTGGTACGCGGAAAAGTGAAAGAATGTGTTAGATATGAAAGTGGCATTTAAGATCTTATTTTCTTATTAGGTGAAATCTGGTGTCATCATGGACTATGTTACATCTTCAAATAAACTTGTTGCTCATAATCATCTAACATTGTATTGGGTGCTTGATTATGAGGGCCATGCTGGAAACGAAAGAGCAATTTGCTTGGATAATGTTGTGCCTGGCCGGATTCTAATTTCTTTGGCATCCCATATATCAAAAATTCTCTATGGAAAGAATTCTAACCTGGGTTGAATCATAGTTTCTTGACATTGGTGCAACTTATCTGTTCAGTCACATGCAGGCAAAACGATTTATTATTATGTTCAAAAGCAGATCCTTAAAGTTATTAATACTTCGTAAGAGCGATTTCAGAATATGGTCTAGCTTATTTACCAGACATTGTGGCTTTAGGTAGCTCCAATACGCGTTAGGCAATGTTGGGACAAAATAGTGCAAATTTTGGGAGCTGCACGATGGAACCTCTGAACACATACTGTGTAATTGAGTAAAATTTCACCGAAGAGCCTTAATGCAATCTGTTGATGTTTTTGTTTTTCATATAATAGGACAATAAGAATAGACTTCATTCGTAGCCTAAACCTGTTAGACCTGCCCGACTATTAATAATAATGTGTTGAAGTCTACACCGTTCTAAATGGTAGCAGTGAATAGCTTTGATAAGTATGTGATGTTTACATAAAGGAAATTGTAGACTTTATTGAGATAACCAGTTCTTCAACAATAAACCTCCTCTCCTTTATGTATATGAAGATAAATATGCCGAGTTAAATAGTTTTGGATGTAACGACTTATGGAAAATATCACAGACGACATTACATCGAAACAAATTTGCTTTTGGAGGCTCTCTTAGTTTTAAACAGTTTAAATAATTGAACCCTAAGTTGTAAGAAACTTTCAATTCAAAGACTATGGGGGATTGCAGTGAAAGTGTGCTGAATGAAAATATTTGAATTTAAGCCAAGTTAAGGGCTGACATTCATCCAATAAGCCAGTGTATTTGAAAAAGATTTTATGCTGGAATTTTATCACCGAAAAGGATAAGAGCACATCTATGACTTTGTGGCATGAAATCACTTTGTGACTGATATTTTTGCAACTTATTTATTTTTATCACAAAACTAAAACCAAATCAAATACCTTAACACCTCTGGGAACAAATTTTTTCTGATAAAAATTTTTCCTAAACATACATACATATTTTATTTGGTATATTTTATGTTTAGGCGAGTTAGATGACATGAATGCAATAAATCATTTTGGCTAACAGCAAAAAAAAAAACAAAAAATACAAAAAATTGTATAATAATGTTTAACAAATACTACAACAAAATCAGCTTGTAATTAACAAAAAAAAAATAGAAAAAACAAATATCAAAAACAAACTTTAAATTCAAGTGTAAACTAATTTCCATGTCAATTTATTATAACAAACTGTGGAACAGCGATTTAGTTTTTTTTACACGGTTTTTCTGTTTTGGGTATCAGAAAATAAAATCCATTTAATAAGAAAGAAACCACCTTAAACGTAGTTGAAATAGATTTCGGCATATGGCTAAAACTAACTTAAAGTGTTTTGCTAAGGAAAAATCTCAAAAAAATAAATAAATAAATTACTGAGAGCCTGTCAGGCAGTCAATAATGGCGCCACTTTATGTTGATTATTTATCTAAATAATTGAACTGAAAAATGGTTGTTAAAAAATTAAATTAATATGAATTTAACAGAATATAATGCAACAAATCATGTGACTCAATTTAAATTAAAAACATATGGCAAATGAAATTATTATTGGGAATCAATAAACCCACTGGTTTAAGCTTTTCTGCTTAAGAAACTCTTCCTTTAATCTTTTCAATTATTTATTAACTTGTCACAGTTTCTTTGTTCTGCTTTGAGTTTTTATGCAATTGTCAGTTTAATAAATTTGACCAGCATTAAATAACCATAACTATTTCAATAAACCCTTAAGCTATTCCACCAAATAAGTTTACAATTTAAAACGTAAGTATATTAAATCAGTTTTAAGCAGTTCCCTTTTGTTAAACAGAAAACTGTCCCCTAAGTCAATGTTTTGGTAGACACAGACCGATACAACCCAATTGCTTTTGACTCCCACGTTTGTATGGTCAGCTCTGAAAGTTATTTCATCTTCAGATACCAAATCAATGAGTTGCATCTACGTGAGCGTTTGTTGCTTTTACAAGTGTGTTTGTTCTGGTGTCCTAGTAGTAGTTGGTGTTTATGTGTTACAATTCATGCCACCAAATGGAACAAACTGATAGTTTATTTGTTTGTTTATATGTTGCCAATTGATTTTGTTGCATATGCATAAATATTTAGTACCCTACATTAGGTGAAGGATTCGTTTGAATTTGGCTTGAATTTTGATGCCGTTTGAAATGCTTGCCAGCAACTAAGAGGGAGTTCACATGTTGCGACTTTTTCCTGCGACTTTTCTCCTGCGACTCGAGTTTATATTTGAAATACATAGTGGAGAGTAAGGGGTAGTTAGTGTCGCAGGTTTTGTAAAACGAAGCGACAAATTTGACATTTTTTCTTTTCTCTTGTATTATTTTGATTTTATTTACCAGCAGTATTGCCACGATTTAATTTCATTTCATGGGATTACAGACAGAAATTTTTGGCACCGCTGCGAATAAATAACTGTAAATTAAAACGAAAACGAAATTGCTGTTTTAATTTTAAATAAATAAATACTAAGTGGCCAACAAATTTAATAGTGAAATATTAATACCTGTATAAATGTAACTAGCTCCTATATGACAACACATCTGCGAATGAGAGAAATATAAGAAATGAGCAATTTAATGTCAAAATATTGCAACAAATGGTGCAACAAATGTTTCTTCATGTAAACAGACGACGAATTTAGAAGGGACACCAAAAGAGAAAGTCAACAGAGTCGCGGCGACAAATCGCAGCATGTGAATCCACTCAAACTAATAGCAAGAGAGAAACTATTCGGTTCTGTCCATAAATATCTTATAATTCACCTAACAAATTCCTAGTCCTACTAAACGGGAGCTGGCGAAAATCGTTTCGAAACTTAAAAATTAACTGTCAACATTTGTAATAGGATTATATGCCACTTGTAAACCTAGAAGTCATTTCAATAAACTTTCCCACAATTCAAAAACAATTGGCTTGTATTCATTTTTATACAAAATTTTCTTAGAGTACACTTGAAGTCTACTTTAATTTTTTATAAATAAGGCAGATATTGTGTAACCCTTTAGTTTACACAACAAGTTCATGAATGAAACCTAAAATTACCGTAGAGCAAAGAGTGGTACTACCAAGAAATCCAACGTGGGGCAACCACAAAGTACATGATCAGATATTTCATTCTGCAGCACACAAAATTTACATTGTCTTGTCATCATTTTGTAAAAAGTCCTACTGGTATCTTAGACCACAACGAGCGATTATATATTGTGGGATTTTCACTACGGCAGCCTAACTTACGAGGGCGGTCCGAAACTTCTTAGCCTAGCACTGAAAAAGAATATTTAGTTTTTCAAAAACATACTTATTTTTCAATATAATCTCCTGAAACTGCAATACAGTTAGTCAAACCCTTATCTAGCAATTCTATCCCTTGATGAAAATAGTTTTCTCAAGGCCTTCAAAATAGTGGTTTACAACTGTAATTGCATTTTCATTGGAGGTAAAACGCTTGCCAGCTAGAAATTTTTTAGATTTGGGAACAGGTAAGTGCCACTGGGAGCTAAATCAGGAGAATAAGGTGGGTGGTCAAGCAGATCGTACTTTAATTCGTTGATTTTAGCCATTGTTAAAACACTCTTGTAGGCTGCCTTCTTTGGTGCACTTCCTCCCGTTTCAGTCCATTGCCTGGATTGTTCTTTTGTCTGTGGAGTATAGTGGTGGATCTATGTCTCATCAACAGTTACGAAACGACGATTAAAATCCATTTTACTTTTCTTAAAACGATCCAAACAAAGTTTGAGAAATTTTCATTCTTATGCGTTTTTGTTCGACAGTTAACAAATGCGGCACCCATTTTGCAGAAAGCTTTTTCATCTGTAGTTCTTCATGCAATATTAAATGGACTCGATCATTTGAGACGTCCATGATATTAGCTATTTCACGCATATTCGTTCGTAGATCATTTAATAGCATATCATGCACTTTGGCTACAATTTCTGATGTTGTTGCTGTTTTTGGCTTGTACGACCACGTTTAAATTCAGCGACCCAATTTTTTACTGTTGCATATTCATCATTTCATTAGGAATTTCTTGTCTCGAGAAACCTTTTTTATTTAAATATTTATACCCTTATTCATAAAACTTACAACAGGTTTATAAGAGGTTTATAAAGCAAATTTCCATACAAAATTTGTTGTAAGTTTTTATGAATAAGGGGGTTAATATTTAATCACAGATGGTCTTTTTTGAACACCTGCTTCTTTATGAAGGAGTTGTCAGATCGAAAAGAAATTTAACATGTGTTCATAGAAAGTTTCCAAAACACTGAACTTTTTATGCTAGGTTAAGAAGTTTCCGAACCGCCCTTGGATAGCTTTGGCTCTCCTAGCCCAGCTATAACAACCTAGTGTTAACAAGCTCCAAAACCTCAGTTCTCTCTATCAAGCTGCTTTGCTGGCAAATATTCAACCAGTTCATACCCAAAACGTTCGTCATGAAAATGTATTCAACTCTATGTTACTCTACTCGTATATTTTTCCATAGTTCTTTCAAAGATAATTCTTTCAAAGTTGTGTAATACGATTGAATAGAATATATTATGGAAATACAATGTATATGTACTAAAAATTGGTAGCTAGAAAAATATACTGAAATTATTTCCAGAGAGAAGTATAGCTAGCTATCCGACATCAAAAGCTTTATTTTACCTCTTAACCATCTACTCAAAATCCCTATAGAGCAAATGAAGAACAATTGTTCTTCAATTCTTTAAATTATTGCATAAGAATAAATCTTTAAAAAATTGAACCCTAGATATGCACTACAGCTTCGCTATATACCTGAGTGCAAACATCTTTGAGCCATAAAATTTAAAATTGTCTGATCTTAGAAGAGCTATTCCAAAAATTTGTTTTTATTTATAAACAACCACAATTGAATCAAAATTTAAGAAATCTGTTTGAAAACAAAATACTTTAACGACTTTACCCAAATACAGTTCTCTACATTATTTTATTGTTCATTCATTTATGTTTTGTGTCCATGTTGCCAATAAATGTTTTTTTTTTTACTTGCTATGCTTTTGGCATTTAAATCGGCCATAAACATGTACGATTCTTTGTACCTGCTGTGTGTACGTAGAAGGAAGAAAATATGTGGCAAATACAATAGTATGAACAGCAAATATCTACTACTGCAACAAAAATATGAGCTGACAATATGTTTATGAGTTGTTTAACTGAAACTAAAACATCGTGTTCAATAAATTGGAAAATGTTGGCCCTTAAAAGGTGGCTATAAAAACACACTACACACGATGATGGTTTTAAATGTAAACTAATACAATTTGTAACACTTTATTCCAGAATATGGCGAATAGATCATAGTTTACAGTTCTACACAAGAATTTTTGACTAAATAAAAGACGATTTGGAGTTTTCTATCTAAGACATCGATAGAATATCGTGGTTCGCTTCATTCAGAATGTAGAGTAGAGGGAAATTTGATATACTAAATTGATTCCGCTCACTCATTTGACTTCAAATTTATTTGGTAGTACCAATTTACACGCAGCAATTTTTATTGCAAAGATTGATAAACATTTTTTCTTGAAATTTCTTCGGTGTTCACACAGCACAATTCTTATTGCTTAAATCGCTGGTATTTTTATTTGAGGGTATACACACATTTGTAATACGAATAAAAGAGTAACACGAATTGCTGGTACAATCAAGTGTGTACTTCTCTTATCTACCCCTCACCCCGAATTGCTTAAAGAATTGCTTCGTGATAATGGGCACTTAACACTCAACTCGAATACTGAAAATATAGAGCTGAAATTATTATTAATTCTAAATAGTCTTAACTCTTTAACCTGTATTACAGTCTGCTGTAGCGCCTTGAGAAGATACTAGTAGTTGTATCTAAAATCTAAGTTGGTGGTCGTTTAACTAAATAAAGAAAAAAATAAATGCAAAAACAAACTAAACTTAAATCAGACTTTAGTTTTTTGTATTTGTCAATGGAAATAACTTTTCAATATTTGTATTGGTTTTTCCCAATTTTCCAATTCTATTTTTCAGTTTGGTCTTTTTTTTACTCCAAAATAGTTTAGTTGTAATTTGTGTTGGCCTTTGGCTTAAACCAACAAAAAAAAAATTATAGTTACTTTAAACAATTTTTTGTCTTCGCTCATTGTGTTGTTGTTGTTTTTGTGTTTGTATTGTGTGGGGCCAAAAACTAACGTATTATTTATTTATAAATTTTTAAATCTTTATCAATATCAGTCTATATTTAATGTAATGTCCGTCTTTAACTCTTACTAAATTTGTGTGAGTTTGGTGGAAGTTAGAGTGTGTGGCAGAGTTTTTGTGGCATAAAGTGAGTGGTGTGGTGTAGTGTTATTATTTGTTTAAATGGTCTGTATGTAGGTTGTGAAATGTGATGTTCAGTTTGTTATACAATTTATTTGTTCATTTTAAACGAAAGGGTGTTGGGAGAAAGAGTTGTTAATTTACGGTTAATTAGGTTAGGTCAGTAGAGTAGTTGTGTTATCAAAAATGATACTAAACGATATAAATTATTGTTCATAGAGATATTTCTTTTGATTTATCTTCTGACCATTCTCCCGTAGTAGTTACCCAGCGGGAAAAAGATACTGGCCTTCAGTCACAAGGACTTCAAATCGTTTCAAGTTTACATGGCTTGTCATTGTTAGTCAATGCCTAATTGAAAAGGGCAGTTTAAAGGTCTACCAAGTAATGCCTCATACGAGGCGTAATTAAAGGTCTGCTAAATTAATAATTTCATTGATGAAAGTAAAAAAAAAAACATAATGCGCAATTGCAGAGTTGTGATATAAAAATCTTTCTTCTTTCACTACCTTTACTTCTTCAACTATCCCGTTTCCAAAGAAAGTAACGCAAGTGTATATAGGCATATTAATTGCCTGAAAACGGGGTTTTAAATAAAAGAAGGGTTTTATTTAAAAAATCCAAAATCTCCATAAACTTTTATAAAATACTAAATTTTTCTCTCTTTTTTTTATTTTTTTTTTCTCGTATAACAAAGTGAGTAAAATCATGTTTGTTGTTGTAGTGACGATATATAGGAATAATTGCAAAACCATTCGTGTTTGCTATAAAAATCATAAATTGTTAACATTCTTTTGAAATGCAATTTTGAATGTGTATGAAACGCCTTCTAGAACGCCTTCTCAGAGAAGGCATAGTAAAAATGTCTCAACAGGTCTTCTATAACGCCTGCAAATGGAAGCACTTGCAATTGTTCCCGCTGGGTACTTATTATGGGATAAATATACCAAAATCTGCTATAAACCAAATTCATGGAATATTTATGTATGTATATCATTAGTTATATCCATACGAATATAAAGTATGAGAAAGAGATAAACAAATGTATCAGTCACGTAACTAATTACTTCGGTTCTGGATCGTACATATATTGTAATCCTTGCATAATAAAACTGTATATTTTCCATTCAGAGATACTTTTAGAAACAAGAAATTTTACTTGTAGAATAAATGAAACAACTGCATCGATACCAGGAAATTGAAAAGAAACCTACACATAAGTCCAGGGTCACACACTTCCACTTTTCTGCTCAACTTTTGAGTTTGTTGGTGAGAGGGGAAAGAAGATTGGCATTTGGTACGTAGCTGCTTGTATTGGGAAGCTCATTTTGTTGAGTCATTCGTAATTAATAACACGAAGTTAGCTGTAGGTATTATTTAACATTTCTTTTCACTTATTGCTTCGTTGTGTAAAATTGTGTGAACATTAAGGCAACTTTAAAAGAGAATTAAAAAAAAAGTTGAGCAGCAAAAGTGGAAGTCTATGACCTGGGACTGAGCTGCATTGAGAGTTCGATATATATACTAAATATTAGAACTTTTGTCTTAGGAAACCAATACAAAATAATAAAGCACTAATAGAGGGAAAATGTGCGTCGAAAAAATCGGTTAAAAATTCTGCCCAATATTTAAAAAAGCGGTAGCATGTTTTTGAAAGATATACTTAGACAAGGAATTTCTCAAAATATTGTTACGTTTTTATCTTTTAAAAACTTTAAATAAACCGGGTTCTTATTAATTACAAATTGAAAGCATCAAGTAGTTTGAAGAAAATATAACGAGTCTTTATTTACATATATATTTAAATGTAGACAAAAACAATTAAAAATAAACACTCTCTGCCGTATTCATAAAAAATAAAGTAGGTTTGAAGTGTGCTTTTAGACAAAATTTTCATACAAAATTTTTTAAAGTACATTTGAAGTCTACTTTATTTTTTTATGAATAAGGGCATCTGTCTTTTACACACTTATATTAGGTTTAAGAATACACTTAAACTGCTGTTTGAGAAAACTTTGATGACTCAGAATAAAACGATTAACTTGATTGGGCTTGTTAGTCTATTTATGCATCAATCATAATTTCTGGATGGTTCGGAGCTAAGATACTAGAATGTCCTTGACTGCAACTCTAGAATGTTCGTGTCTAGAATATTCAGTCAAAGTCGTTAAAACTTGATGTTGACATATTGCACAGCTATGTTTATAACAGGGTGTTCTCAATAATGTTTATAAATTAAAACTTCTACAAATGCTAAACAAGTTGTATGTCGATAAACACACCAACTGTTGTTAAAGATGTTGTATGTTGATACCGACCGTTAAATTTAAATTTAAATACAATTTCGTAACAATATAAAAGGTTTACATAAATTACTTTTCAAATTAGCCCTGATTAGCGCCCCTATAACTCCGCCTTTGAAGAGTATCTAACGTCCATCTTCAAAACTTATAGTTGAATGATCCTTGTAAAATGTTGTATCGAACAGACTAGCTGTTTTAAAAATGCCAGATTTATTTCCAAAAAATTTCAATTCTGCCCCACTTTGCCATGATGAGAAGCCATGTATAATGTACATGTTTTTTGTTTGTTAGACTATAAAGTTTTTCTTTTAAATGACACCAATTTCTTTTAAGCAAGTATGTACAGACTATTGTCAGATGTTGTCAGATCTGACAATGTACTAGTAATGTACTGACATTGAAAAATTGTTAGCAAAGGTTAAATTGTCAGTTCAGAAGACTGTTAGAAAACCTAACAATTTCGTTGGCATACAATTGTCACACAATAAGTTTATCTGTCAATAGATATTGACACGGTTGTCAGATTGTTGTATGTCAAAAATTGTCAAATTCATTGCCAGAACTGTATGTTTTTTAAAAATATTAAATACTGCCATGGAACAAAAAAAGAGCAATTGAAACAATTGTCTTCTCTTGTGAAATCGCGCTTCTGCTTGCGTAAACACAGGCCGATTTCTTACATAAACTTGTCTTAAGCTATGTATAGACGGTCGTGAGATATTACAACGTTGTCATATCTAGCAATGTGCTAGCAATGTACTGACATTGAAAAATTGTTAGCAAAAGGTAAATTGTCAGTTCAGACGACTGTAAGAAAACTAACAATTTCATTGGCACACAATTGTCACACAATGAACTTATCTGTCAAACGAAGTTGTTTTTCCAAAATGTTAATAATGCACACTTGTATGTTGCATTTAGAAATAATTTCTATGACAATGCTGCCATTGGCAGATGCATAAACTTTGCACATATGGCAATGAAAAGTGTGTGACAATTGTCTTAAAACAATGACAATGACAATAATTTGTATTTACACGATTGTTAGATGTCTGACAATATTTTTCTCCTGCAATGTACTGAAAATGCTTTTTTTTACAATGGTGGAAGACAAAAATTTTAAGTTCACACGGTTGTTAGACATTTTCTGCACATTTTTCGAACAACTTACAAATAATCGGCGCTAACAGAACGATTAATCCCCAATCCACAAATTCGAACAAATTATTGAAAATAAAGAGATTTTCTATCTGATCGAGATTAAACAACCAAAAATAAATCAAGCAGAAAATGTCCATAAGTTCTTCATCTTTAATAAAAGAAATTGTAATTGTTAACTGATATATCTTTTAAAATATAAAAAAAAATACTTCACCTCTTTCCACACCCTTTAACTACCATCATGTATCGAAATTTATACATTTATGTCTATCTCTCTGTATATTTATATTTATGTATATTAAATACAAATATGCACACATTCATAAATTCTATGTACGCTAGTATGAATATAATTGTAATTATATTCCATTACATGATACTTTACGCCTTGAGGTCATGTCATATTTAACAGCCACAGAAGCACCGATATATTTGAAGTATTGAGAGGAGAGAAAAAAAATTTAACACACACACACACACACAAAACTTCATAAATCCATTGAATTGTATTGTGTGGCAATGCTGATGACGACAATGATGACTTTGGCGCTGGTGTGGCATGATGTTTTGGATTGGTTTTGGTTTGGTGGCAGTACAGTGCAGTGTAGTGTTATATGATTTAATAACACCAACTACAAAAACATCAGTATGTAATAATAACATCGTTATAATAGCAGCAATACAACATTAATAAATATTTGTTTGTGTTTGTATTGTTGTATGTTGCAGTGGAAGAACGCGCGTGCCACATGTATCGATATATTACTATAGATATAGTGGTGACTGGCAATTTGAAAGCAATTTGTTTGTAGATTTTATTACAATCTGCTTTTGGCATAATGGTGGCAGTTTATGAAAATTTGTTAAGTGATGGAGGAGCACCTCTTTTCCCTACTGACGAAAATAATTTTGCAATGGCAAGTAGTTGTAAATACTGTGTATTTATTATTTAAATAACAATAATAATAATAATAGCAAATGTTTTATTTACGAACTTAAGTAGCTATTTTTTACTCGTATTGTCCAGTTATGAATATGCATAGATAAATCTAAAAATTCCAACAGCTTTTGACAAATAATTGAAAACGCTTTGTAACTTGTAATAGTAATGGTCAAAACATTTTATTTTCAAACATTTTTTTTATTTATTTTATTGCAATTTTATTTCCGGCACCATCATAGTTGGATTTGTGCTGATGTTTGTAACAACTATAAATATTAATCGACTCAGTATCACTTTCTAAGTCGATTTAACGATGTCCGTCCTTCCGTCCGCTGCAAAGTACAGGTCACTATTTTGAAGCTATTTCGAAAAAATTAGCTACATAATATTTTTTCACTCCAAGGACGACTGGGTATCAAATTGGTTGAAATCGATCCATTATTTCACCTAGACCCCGTTAAAATGTGCTACCGAAATAGGAGTTTATTGATCATAAATGTTTGATTTATTGCCAAATTTCGTCACAAATAACTAGAAGTAACATGAAGCCTAATCGCACCTAAAAATTTTGTGCAGATCGCTCCTTAGCTCCCACTTCCGAAAATAATTAAAACGACCATAAATCTCTTTCATTATAGTTTATTTGATATTTTTCATTAATATTCCAATAATTGTTTAAGCTTAAGGTCTATTTTTTTTAATAAAATTTTTATTCTCAATATTTCGCTACTTTATCTTTTATTTAAAATTTGTTTGTATTAATTATTTTATTTTATTTTATTTAGAAAAAGATTTTAAGCTTAAACAATTATTGGAAGACCATAAATCTCTTTTAAAAAGGTTGGTATTCAAATAAAATTCAACTCAAATAAGTTTCACATGTACATAATATCATGACACCTAATTTTATAACGGTCGGTCCATAATTAGTCAAAGTTCTTAAGATTCCTTTCGAAAATCACTTTAGTAATTCACACATCTTTCAAAAGTCCTTATCTTGAAATAAAATTCAACACAAAAAATATTTATCTGCACTGCAATCATGCCAATATGGATAACCGGTCCATAATAAGTCATTGCTCCAATATAGCGCTCATTTCTGAAAACCAGTATGCATATACCGGGTGCAGGGTATTATAAGGTTTCTTTTTTTCTTTCTTACTTGTTTCAGTATATTAAAAAGTTAATAAAGGAATACAAGTAACTTAAAAAATTATTTGAACTTAATTACAATTTAAACATTCAAATAAATTTCATTTAGTTTGATTGAGACAACTAATTGGAAACGATTGCAACTCTTTTAAAATTGCAATCAATATAAAATGTAATGAAGCAAAAAGATATGGAAAATTCTACACTACGTTTTCTTTGAACTTTAGTTAGAAGAGGCTTCTTGTGAGCTTCTATAAAACACATGTTCCACCAAACGGCGGGAAATAGTTTGCATAGATAATGTCACATTTCATTTTTCTTGAATTTAGCTTTAAATTTAGGGTAGAGCATCATGCGGTCAGTGCGGGCTGATGTTTCTCTGGGCCTGCCTTTTGCGACTGGGAATGTTAGCTACAGTGTCATTTGTCTTTTAGCATTACAAACCTTTTTTCTTTAGCAACATTTGAGCTGTTGTCCAATTTCCGTATAAGACTAAAATTTAGCTACGCTGGGCAAGCGTACAGCTTTTGTATGTTCCCATTATCAATCTTAAAAATAATGATATTAAATGTCTAATAAATTAAATTAAAAATTTATCAAAAATAAATAAAATTTTTCTCAAAAAACATGTAACTTCAAATATGTTTTTAATAATAATCTCACGTTTCCAATTAGTTGTCTTGTTTTCTTTGATTTCATCTTTGTAAAATTTTACTAAATTGAAAAACACAAAAAGCACAACACAAATGCACAACAAAGCTAAAATTCTTAAATAATTAATATATTTTTAAATATGTGTTCAAATGGGAAAATGACATCAATCTCAAATCAAAATCAATTTTTTTGTATAATAAAAAACAGAAAAATCTCAAGTCCTTTATATCTTTGCAAATATAAGTTTAAATGAGACAACGTCCACCATATGATTTTTATGAGCTTGTGAATTTGGCTTAAAAAAGAACACATAAAATTTAGAGAAATGTATGAAATCTTTTAGCATAGAACGATCTACATAATGCAATGGTTAAAGATAATTATGCGGCTACGTCTAATCTTGGCATAGTCTCTCCAACATACCGACCACCCATAATTCACACCAAACAGTGCATTTTTCGGTATGCATTGGCAGTTCTTTCAATGCTTCTGGCTGCTCTTCACACCAAATGCCACAATTTTGCTTGTTTACATTTAACCAGAAATGAGCTTCTGATCATAAAATGGATGAAGTGCACAATGATAATAAAACTCAATAAACTGCAAGCGTTGTCTATTTATAAGTCGATTCATACTTAAATTATAGACTAAAGCATAGTACTCTGTTCAAAATTTCAAGTGGAATGCTGTCAAAATACATGTTAAAAGAATAAACATGAAATTTTCATGAAAAAATGTTGCAGAAGTAGTACTCTGTTCATTTTGTGAAAAACATGTGAAATGTATCTGGCAACATTATTTTTTCACGTGGAATTTTCATCCAAAAACTCTTCTGTGGCAACAACAAGATCTATTACTTGTTGTTCTGCTGCACAAGCCGCCAGTAATATCTGTTTATTCATTTTTATTTAACTATTTCGATTCAACACAGATTTTTTAATATTTTAACTTTTATGTATTTTCGATTTAAATTCACAAAAAAGCAAAACATATGTGTATTGTTTACATAAGTAAAACAATGTGGCGTACTTTCAATTTAAAAAAAAACGTCAAATTATGTAAATTCGCGTGATAGGCAACATTGGCTATACGTCAAATTTTCCGTATGAAATAATTAATGTTGCTCAACATTTTTCCCAAATTTGAACAGAGTACTAGGCTTCAAAGGAACATTTTTAGCAGCGACATGTTGCAAGAAAACAGCTTAGCTTGCAAAGCAGCCTTGTCAAAAAGAAAATTGCTAAAAAATTACATATGATTTCAGATTCAAAATTAATTTTTCATATAAAAAATTTCAAAATTTTACAACCTTGTAAATACAAGTTTAAATGGGAAAGGGGTCTTAAATCAAAAGATTTTTTTTTATCGATTTTGGACTCTACTGTTTTTGACATCCTTTATACTTACATTAGAGATTTTATTTGTATCATATATTGTGTTATATAATAATTTGCTTAAAACATTTACTTTTATTTAACTATTCTAATTTACAAAACTTTAACTTTGCTATTTATTTATGAACTTTTCAAATATAGTTTTTACTACCACTGACCATCAGAAACTGTTGACAAACCTCAAAATGGTTTTCTAATTTAAATAAACTTTTATTTTAAAAGGTTAGAACTAAATAAATAAACCAGCCACTTAAACACACTATCAACTTCCTTGCACACTCACCCTAGAGAATTAATTTCTATTTCCAGCACAAAACAAATATTTGGTAACCAAAAATCAAGAAATTAAAAAAAGTTTTAAATAAACAAATAACATTTGCAGGTGTGGTGGTCATTAATTTGTTTTACAAAAAGGATGTACTCCAAATGGAAGTAGTGATAAAATAAAAAAATAGGAAATGGTCAGCTGTTCTTTTTAATGACAAAAGTTGTTAATGGGGTTTTTTTTTTTTTTGTAAAAAACAAACATTGAAATAAACATATTTTACAGCAAAACTAATTATTTGTTTTAAAAACAGAACACAGAAAAACATATTTTAAATAAAACTCTTATATTCATAAAAACAAAAGTTTTTTTTTTATTTATCTAAAAACTAGATTTTTTTACTCAACATTAAAACTGCAAAATGTCTATGTAACATCTCAATTGTTGCAGTCACACTTTCCCAAAAAATAAATTGTTTAAAGAATTTGTTGCATAGTTATTAAAACCAAAAGAAAAATTACTTATACGCCTCTTTATATTCGTATTGTAGCAGAATACTATTCGTACGCCTGCCTGACTGCTTGTCTGTATTTATGATTCTGGTATCGCAGAGAACTTCTTTCATAATCTTGAAGCCATAAATTAAACAAGTTAAATAAAATTGTCAAAAGATTTGCTTAATTTCTGACACTTTTTGTCTCGTGGCAATAAATAAGAAAACGTAAAAAATAAAAAAAAAAAAAAAATATTTTAAACAAATATAAAAAATGCACCGTCACCATATTATTTGATATATTCAGAATTACACGCATGTACGAGTGCATATGTTTGTAAATACGAGAATTTATTTATATAATAATTGCATGAGATATTGCACAGTGGTGTTGATGGAAAACTAAATTGAAAATTTGGGTTTAAAATAATGGTGCTCATGCTATGCCCCCGGGGGGAGGGGTTACGAGTGCTTTTCGTCATTTATACATACATAACACGACTGCTTTACGAATTGCTTTGTGTAAATTAGGACAAAGCAACAACAAAACACATTGTCCTTGAGATTAAAAAGAGAGTAAATAGATCTCAGCTGAGTACTTTCATGTCTCTTTTTTCAGCATTTTTAATCGGCGTTGTCAACTTGGTGCGTTTCGCAGCATTTTTGGTGATTTTTTAATTCTTTTGTGCGAAAAATACCTCAGTTGGTGTGCGGTGCGCTTTTTTTTTTATTAATTTCGGTGCGTTTTTTTGATTTTTTCGAAAATTTCATTACATTTTTTTTTTCTGTTTACTAATTCCTAATTGCAGTCTTTTAATAATTAATTATCATGAAATCTATAGGATGAAAAAGGACCACATTAAATATATTTTAAAACCGAATGTGTGATAAATGAATACATACTATCAAATTCATCACATGAAGATTATTGCTAAAGGTTGAAATATTTGTTTGAAAATAAATTAACATTTTATATTCATGTATGTCAATAAAAATTCTTGTGTAGCCTGATAGTTTGGTTTACTCAACTGTAGAACATCAGCCAGGGTTAGAGTCCCTGTGGAGCCCTAACAAATTTTATTAAAGAAATTCATATAGAAGTACCTAAAACAGAAAACAAAAATAATTAAAAAAAAAAGTACCAAATATGTACTGAAATTAGCCCTTTTTATCAATTAGTACCTTAGTTTCGAATAGCATATTGTGAGTTAAGTTTTGAGTGGTTAAATGCTCATTTTACCTTTATTAGCTCGTTCATTTGAAAATGGCTTTTACCAATATTACTTTTAATACTAATCGTGGATCTATTTTTAAAAATGATATTTACCAGAACTAAGACGATGTCTGCATGTTCAATTATAAGATTGATTTTGAAATTTACTGCTTTGAACTGTAGTAAACTTCAAGTATATACTACATATATATGTTATGAATATTCGAATATTTATAGCGATTGATCTTGAAATTTGAGTTAAATTTAAGGCTGTTTTCACTATATCCAATTTACTCCATTTGGAGTCTATTATGGAAATCGCGTCGCTATTGTTTAACTTAAGGTGGATTGGTTAGGACTCTGTTATCTGCTGCGGAGGTTTATTAACTAGTCGGACTAACATTTTGATTAACACGCTAAGGCATCGTTATGCCTGTGTTCAATTTTGACAGTCTTTCATAGTTTCTAACTAAACGCACTGAGAATTACATATTCTAAATATAAGTTAAAGTTCCGAGACTCAATTGTAAGCAAGTCAAAAATTTGATTCTCTCCAAAAAAAAAAAAAAAAAAATATCAATATATGGAAATCGTGGGATCGGCATGAAGAAGAGGAGGCGTTGAGACACCTTTTAAATTGTCCAGTCCTGGAACACGATCTAGCTTCATCTTTATGTTTGTGTTTAGTCACGCATTCTAAGACGTTTCAAACTCAAAATAAGAACCGTCTGGTAAAGCTTCTGTCCTGACTTCAGCCATTGTTTCAGGATCCAAATTATCCTTAGAATATGATCTAGCGTCGCTTTTATGTTTGCATATAGCCACGCATTTCAAATCTTTACGAACTCATCAATTGGAACCGTTTAGTAAGGTCATCTGTTCTGACTGCACCCATTGTTTGGGACCCAAATGATCCTTATAATAAATTGCTCAGTTCTTAAAAAAACAGTTGCAGTAAAATGTTATTTTTATTTTCAGTAGCAAAGGGACATATTTGAAGGGACATAACGGCAGTTATTAGCAGTTTGGAGGCAGGGTTCCTGTCTACAAGTTCTTCCAACTATCCTAATAGTAGCCTGCAAAATATTAGAGTGATTCCGTTGTGATTGCAAATTATTTAAATGCCTGAAGTATACAAGTGTTCCAAAATAAAGTATCAAACTATAATTCTGTTCATTGCTTTTCAATTACAACTCAAATTCAGAAGCATATGTTAAACAATGATGTCTGTTTTCTGAAAGATACAGCATCATTGAGAAAGTATTAAACATAAATTCTAAACCTTCAGTATTTACAATCGCTCCATTGCATTTCCAAGTACAAAGTAAAAGTTTGTTAGCAGATTATCGACAACTTTGCCCTATAAATTTATATAGTGAAACAATGGAACAAACAACGGAATGAAAAACCAAGTAAATGATGTTTATTTGCTTAAACCAATATCCTAATACTAAAAAACATTGATGCTTTCCAGAAACTGATTTGAAATATAATTTCGACAGTTCAATTCCAAACCATGCTATATCGACTTAGCATGTTTTTAATTTGTTTGCGTTTTTGAATTTAGATTTTTTTCATCTTAAATTCTGTCAAATTTTGGTTGTGATTGGCTAGTTCAATCAATAGTTATAAACAACAAAGTTCTGCCTCATATGGTTTTTTAGATATCGCCTGTAAACTTTAGGAGCTCTTCCAGCAAAACTCACTTTTTCGACTTGGCATGTTTTGGAATTGAGCGGTCGATTTATTGATATTTCTTTCATAATTTCCTTTTAATGTAAGTGTAACAAAACAAACAATGAATTTTTTAAATCAAGTAAATGATTTTTATTTTCTGAAATCTCTAAAGATCATGGCTCGTTTCAGAAAGAATATTGCAATAATCATTCGTAATGCAAGAAAAAATTAATGCTTTGCAAAAACTGATATTTAAACGATTTTCTTTTATAACTTTCTTTAATGCAACCACTGTGCACGTCCGTCCAATTTCTATTCCTACCATTTAATAGATGATTGTTGTCTTTTAATGGTAGTTGAACATACACTCTCATATATTCTTTTTTAACAACAACAACAACAATGTGACAACAACATATCATTGGCGTTAAATGTCGTGCAACATGCAAATGCAACACCAACAACAACACCAGCAACATCAAGAGCCATAATAAACAAATGCACAAATACATACTGCAACGCCAAAAAAAAATTTATTCGTCTAAATAGTGATTACAAGCAACTAAAAACATAAACGGTATTTAAATCATATTTATTTGTTTAACGAACAAGTACCACAATTGCACAATTTAACAGAAAAAATTACAAAGTTTTAAATTAAAAACAAATAAATTTAAAATTCATCTTAAAATTGAAATTGTTGGTGTTGCAAGAGTTAAAAAAAATATAGAAGATAATAAAAAGTACATAAAAAATATGTACGAGTACTATAGTAAGAAAAGTGCGAAATAATTAAGTAAGAGAAAGAGTTGAGTTGTTCTTGGGTTTTTCTGTTTAATAATTATCTCTGACAGAGAGAAAAACACTCGGCACTTTATTATTCCATTTTTGGAAATACTGAAAGAGTCAGTCAAGATTTAAAAAACACTCTCCAAATGACTTTCCTAACACAGCACGTTTTGGAAATGCTGAGTTATTCCTTGAAGATTTGAAGTTATAGGCAAACAAATTTTCTTGGGTGACTTCTCACTCCTTACAGTTAATGATTTTGCCAGCTTAGAAGAATTTTCACGACTCAGACAAATTTACAAATCTTGGAAATAATGTATGATGAACTACGATTATTAGAGTGAAGTGAGGTCAAATTTCAACTTTTGTCTTTCATGGAATAGTATAAATTTGTCATTTAGACCACTAAAGCAGTACAGTACTCTGCAGGCTTAGATACAGGTCATAAATCGGTCTACATATTTTGGCATATTGTATTGTGTATTTGTTTGAAATATTTGAATCTTTACATAAAATCTAGTCCATGAAACTGAAGCATATGTAATGAGAAAGCATGGCAACAGATTGTGACACTATTTAGGGAACCTCGTCACTGTGGTGTAACCATACATTCAGCGTTATAACCTGATGTTGTCGAAAGTTTACGCGTATACAAAATACCTCTAAACTTCCAGTTAAAACCATTGTTACCGAGTAGTTTATCTAGATCCGGCTAAACTTAGTATTTTTTCGGATTAGTTTTAAAATTTTGAATTTAATAAGTCGATTGTATCCTTAATTTTTTGTATAGCTGTAGTCAGGATCAAGAAGACGACGAGACAGAAAAACACCTTTGTAATTGTCCAGTTCAGGCCTACCACGATCTAGCGTGAAGTTGTGAACAGGAAAAACTTGTTTAAGTGGTACACATGGCTTTGCTTTAGGCCTTTAAATAGTGGAATATTCTCTCTCTTATCCGCTCTATTTCGAGATTCAATAAAGAATTAAAGAAATTTCCAATAAGCAGCAGTTACTATTGATCGTTAAAATTATGAATATGTGCGTTAGTGCAACGGCGATGTGGCGCATTTTTTAATATTAATCATTGCCGTGGGAACTTCTCAGTTCCAAAATTTGATGGCGAAGATGACTAGTTATTGTTGATTGAAGATTTTCTATTTTATATAGAAGTAGTCGCTGTGAAGAGGAGAAGGAGACAGCAATTCACCTTTAGAATTGTCAAGTCTTGTGGTATATCCAAGAGCACAAACTAGAGGATGAACTAGAGGAAAAAGTCTCCAGAACAAAATTCTATCTGTGGTTTCGTGACACAACAAAAGCGATTTTCAATAAAGAGCAGTCTGTTTTTTCCAGTCCCAACAGAAATACTAAAACATTATACATACATTGAAAAAGGTAAAGTGGTGCCATTAAATTATAATAGAACATTGTCTTTCTCGCTTTTCGATTATATTTCCAGTTTTCACAATGAAACTAATAAAATGCTGATACTTTTTGTCTGATGCCAAATTCACGATTGTGTAGTGAGATGAAACTGTTCGTTGGTGTAAACGTGCCTTTTTGGATAAATTAACAAACATAATCAACCCGACACTCACCAGGTGACAAAGCTTCTATAAAAATTTATTGTTTGTTAATTCTTCGAAAACGACTTTGTTCATTGTCAAGCTGTACTGATAATCAATGTTGTTTGAAAGGAATTGAACGATTTCGAAGTGGTTGACAACGAACGCCACAATGGATACTCTTAAATTTCGGCGAATCTATGTAACAGTTGCATCATCGTGAGGAGCCAGGGCACACATTTGTATAATGTCATACAATTCCACATTCTTATTAGAATACCAAGTGTCTCAAAATTCACGCAAGATTTGAATTATTAGCCATTTATGCAATATCGTGTCACCAACGACAAAACAGTTTGATGACTGACAAAGCATTACAAGACAAATCAATGCGCATTTACCCCCTTATTCAAAAACGATTAAAAAACGTTTATTAAGCAAATTATTATATGCAAATCTGTCTTAATAAACGTTTGTTAAATTTAATACTCGTTTTTGAATAAGGGGGTTAGTGTTTAAGAATATTCGAAACTAATGAAAGTTTGTCGGCCACTGCTTAGACCAATTTTCTATATCGTGACTAATAGGAGAATTTTTCCTCCAACAAATAAATAATATTGATGTTAACAACGTGTGGTTTGATCTACTGGTGTGCAGTCTCATTTCGGTGCTGAGCATCTCCGTCAAGGGCGAACGTTAGTGAATAATACTGGAATGGATGACAACGGATATTCTTGACTTCAACGATTTGATGGTAGGGTTTTTCGCTTGACATTTAAATCCCATTTTCTCACGAAATTTACATATGTAAGTAAATTTTCCCTAATAATAAAATTTGTTTTTCTATTTAATTCAAATCGTCTGTAAAATTTTAGGCTTCATTTACCAGGAATCTCATATGACTCATGTAAAGGCTCATGAAATTACTCTTTCCCCTACATATTTCCAAACGCAACTGCATGCAAAATAAAAGGATTTTTTTTTTATAACGAAACATTTTAGCATTTATTGTTACATGTGGGAGGACATTAAGATTGGCATCTTCTTCGTAGTTGGATGACTTTGGACGGGTGTTTGCACTATATAAGCCGTAGCATGAGTGACTTAGTCACTGTGTTGTGGTTATTATTGTAGTTGCTATTTCCTTTTCTTATCAAAATTAACTACAATGTTGCCTTGTTATATGCCAAAATCATATCAGGCTTTTTTAACTTTTTTGTTGGCGTTTTTTTTTTTTTTTGTTTTTTTCTTCTTCAGTATCTTGTCACGTGTTTTAAGCTCATAAAACATTTTGATAACCAATAAAACTGTCACACTCACTCACTGCCAAATACACTAGTACACAATTTTTATAGAATTCAATGTTGGGCGTTGAAAATTGCATTTAATACTTACGCAAAGACACCTTTCAAAGCAAAGTAAAGTAAGTGCTTAAAAATTAAAATTTTCGTATTTTAAAATCAAAAAATTTATTTTTATACACGTTGTGTTTTAAGCTCATAAAAAAGGAATTTGAAGTGTGAAACTATACATTTAAATGACATTGATTTTAACGCCTTTAAGCTGATTAGATGTTTTATAAACGATTGTTTTTCATTAATAATTATTTATATACGATGTACATACATGCAGCAGTTTTTTTTTTTTTTTTTTTTTTTTTTTTGAGTGGTGACATCAACTGTAACACGTACATATTAGTAGATCTTGATTAAGATTTCAAGGTTTTTACATTGATTAGAAAAGTGAAGTAGAAATAATTTGAAAAATATTAAATATGTACAAGTATAAATAAATATTGACGGTTGGTTGCTTGGTTTACGTAGTAGTTCACTACGTGCGAACACTTAAGTAGAGTCGAAGGGACCCCGTTTTAAAAGACCACACCACTCGTCAGAGTTAATGTCGTATACAACATACTGTAGCTAATCTGTGTACAGAAAGTCGTGTCTTGCTAGACCCAACCTGTAGCTGTGAGATATCTCAGTAGGTCATTGAGTTTTGACACGGCTACCTCACCAAGGTTGTTCAATGTATAGTTTCCCATGAATTTATGTCTCTTAACACTCAGGGCTGGGCATTCGCAGAGAAGTTGGAAAATCGTTTCCTATCCTTGCAGCTACGACAATGGTCGTTAAAAGTGAGTCCCAGGCGATTTGCGTGCTTGCCTAACGTCCAGTGTCCCGTTAATACTGCCAGCAACCTTGATATATCCTTCCTATTCCGGGTTATCAGTTGCATAGTACGTTTCTCGTTAAAAGATGGCCACATCAACTTGGCTATTCTACATGTGTCTAAATTACACCATCTATACTCAGCCTTTGTAAGAAAATGTCTGAAGATGATACCTTTGATAGTCCCCAGTGGAATTGCTACTGAGACCACATCGGAGATATCTAAGGCAGATCCCATTCTGGTTAGTTCGTCTGCCCGTTCATTGCCGTAGTGGTTCCTATGCGCAGGCACCCATACCAAGGTAATGTCAGATAGATGACCTAGCCTTGACAGAGAATTTCTGCATTGCCTAACTAGTGAAGATGAAATTGTGTAGGCATTAAGTGAGAGGAGTGCCGCCTGACTGTCGACAAAAATACCTATATTGCCGTGAATGTTATGATCATGTAGTGTAGCACAAGCTGCCATGATTGCAAAAATTTCCGCCTGGAAAACACTACACTAATTCGGAAGATGATACGAGAATATTGACAGCAGTCACCCAACTTTTGCTATTCCGTCATTTTGGAGTGCTGGCATGTGCTGATCATTTGTCCGCAAAGTGCTAACTTAAAGTATTAAAGTATATGAGGCGAAACATGTAAATTCATTTTATCATAATTTATAATAAAAATTGAATTAAAAAACAAACAAAAAAAAAAAAAAAGTATTTATGAAGTGTAAAGCCAGCTAATTTGATATCTGACCTAAAACAGTCTCAAACATACAAATCCGATTCTAATACGTACTTATATGCCTTTGTACTACATTTTAACTCCTGGGGCCAAATTACCGCATTCGTGATCGAATGAGCTATTGTATCGAAAAATGATTTCGATATCGAAATTATGATAAAATACTAAATTTCTTGCTCGATATCGAATGCCATAACCTCAAATAAGAAAATTACGATCAATTTTACTCGATATCGAATGCGGTAATTTGGCCCCTGTGCTTTCTGTGAGAATCAATCGGTACTACGTATTTGTTTATCCCAGACGTTTCGGAACTATTCTGACATTTTTGATGGATGATCCTCCTAAAGACAATGTAACTCCTTTTATCAATGTGAGAACCAACAGCAACTTCTGATCAAAGTGATGGATGATCCTCCTAAAGGCATTGTAACTCCTTTTATCAATGTGAGTACCAACTGCAACTTTTGACTTGTGTATCTCACCAGAATCGCAGCTATTCTGATAATTTGAAGGCTTGTGGCTTCCATTCTCTCCAATAATATTATTTAGGTCTCCCAAGATTCAGACCATTTAAAATATCTAACGAATATAATAAAATCAAGCCTTTAAACCTAATTTTAGTAATTACGCAATCCTGAATATTTAGAACTCAATTTTAGTTATGTAGCTACAAATCTTTTGATTTATTTCACAACTTTAAAATTCACTTTACATTTTCGCAAACTGGCATGTATCATCAATGTATTCTTAAGAAAAAATAAATAAATAATTTTAAATTAATACAGTTCCCATTAAACAACTTAAAAAAGTATTTTTCAATTCAGCAAACAGTTTCCCTTCATTAACCAAACAATTTCAAAGAATTCCTCTTGTTTTAGTTAACTCTTTTTTTTCGCAGTATTTCCTATATAGCCAAAGAGTAGTACAGGTTATTAAATTATGAGAAAATATTTACTTGAAAAAAATTAGCATTTTCCTTAAACTACCATCATTAAAATCGAATGGATGTTTTGGTAAATGCGTTTTGAAAGCCATGCGAACAAAACAAAACTACATAAAGCAAGAAAGAACAAAACCATTTTGCTGGGCCCTGCCTGACAAAGTAATAATGATCTTTTTATATATAAAGATGCCATTCAACTTTTATGCAGAATGAAAATGAAGATGAACACTGAACCAAACGACACGATCATCTTTTCAAAAACCAAAAAAAAAAAAGTAACAAAAATTTTAAATAAAAAACAAAAAAAAAAACTTTACAATCCTACAAAAATCATCGGCATCACCATCTTAAGGCTGGCTGTCACACACTCTCATACGAGTACAAGGAAAAAAAACATATATATGACCAAATGATCGACCACATGCAACAATCATGTTTAATACTCCCACAGATATAAAAGAGGACAGGTGTGCATACCACAAACAACTCAGCACTTTGCAAAATATTCAAGCAAACAGTCAGTCAAACAACAGCAACAAAATGGGAATTGAAAATGAAGATCAAGTATTCTTTTTTTTTTTTTTTTTGATTTTAAAGTTCGTTTGTGGCTTTCGTACGTACATTGGTTGCATGTACTTTTGTATTCCGTATATACTCACATACGTAACGTAATGTCATTTAAATTACATTAAATTATTTGAAGATAAACAACATGAGGACAAAAATCATATAAATAAAGTATAATGAAGGCTCAACGAATTTTAAATGTACTTCATAAAGTTTGCAGATCATTTAGGTTAATAACAAACCAACAAATCCTAAATACACTTAACAAGATGCAACATCTTATTACAGTTATATTGTCTTTACAGTACACTTTGCCACTTGTCTATTTTTCCAGCACTATTTTCTAAGACTACGATCTTGTCTATAGTCTATGATCTCGTCTATAGTTGATACTGTGATCATGTCATAGACTATACTATGATCCCATTATAAGCAAAACTATGATCTCTTTATACTCTATACTATGATCTTGTCTATAGTATAGTACTACAATATCGCCTATTTTCTAAACTATGATCTTGTCTAACCCATGCTATTGCTTATATTTCATACTATGAACATGTCTATAGCCAAGACTTTGATCTTGTCTGTAGTCTTGCAGGTAAAACTGCGAAATGTTGCTGTATATAACTAAGTTCGTATCAGCTTTAGTAAATAATATTTTGAGAACTTCATTCCTTCAAAGCTCTGACCAATAAACGCAGGCATAAGATGATTAGTATGATTTCGTATACGATTGCAGGTATAAAATGTAAAACTCTTGGACGTTTGTTGTCAGAGTTAGCAACAATCGCATAAACCTAGAGTTCTTAAAAAGGAATAAGATTCTGGAATTGTATACCAAAATGTAATTATGATGAGTGCGAAATCTATACAGGGTCTTGAAAAAGTATACACTCATAATTGGGGCCTTAAGTAGATAGAATCTTAATTCGTACATATTTAAGTCTGGTTTCTTTTTCATTTGACCTTTGGACGACATTGTATGTCCTGTGCTGCCTTTGAGAACCAACCTGTTCTTTTGACAAATTTAATACAATTTGACAGTGTCACATCTCAGTGACAGGCCAGATCATGGCAACGACAAGTTATCTTAGTTTACGCTTCTGCAGAAACACACATACAATATATTGTATTGATGCATCCTCTTTTTTGTTTCCGGCAATGTTATTTGGTAACAAAAACGTTGCAACACATGTTTCATCATTTAAGACCCTCATGGTTATGGCACCTTATCCTTACTAATGCGGGAAAGAGCCTTTAGGATAATCTAAAATAATAGTCCAGACCACCTGAGTTTAGTCTCTTCCACCGTACATTTGCTATCAAATTCTATATTGTAACCAAGAGGGGTGATATTGTTTCTGCTCGGTGCCCACTAATACACTATTTATTATCCTCAGATGTCTTCATATAAACACCAATCCAATTTAAGCCAATGAATAAGTGGCGACAGTATCTCGTGGTATTTCCGAATGGTTTCTTGTGTGCGTAGCTGTGAGATCAAGACAATAGTTGTCGAAAATTGAACACAAGGCCTGGTATATTCTATAGTTGTGACATAATGATGTTTATTAAAGAGGCCCGAACGATCTTTTGTTCAGCATTGTTTGAATTCAGAATAATTTGAAATTCATAAATGAAAAATTTCTGAAATACAATTAGAAGTTTCTGAAATATAATTAGCCTATTCTAAAATACAATTAGAAAATTCTGAAATATAATTAGTGTCCCGATAGACTAGACGATATTGTGCCAGACTATCAGTTACAGGGTTGCGGGTTCGATTCCCGCCAAAAACTCTGGGTGTTCTCTGCAGATAAGCCAAAAATAGCTTCGCAGTTTGTGTTAGTTAAAAAAAAAAATCTGAAATTCAATAAGAAACTTCTGAAATATAATTAGGTATTCTTCTAATTATTAATTATAAATGAACTCAAGCCGAAATAATAAGAATTTTTCTCTAATAATTAATATTCTGAAATATAATTAGAAGTGGGAGTAGGAGTCAATATGGTGCTAACAAGAAACCTCATTTTAAATAACCGCAATAAAGTGCAATTTTAAAGCACATTCTTCGAGCCTTAGTTTAACAACCCACGCACAGTCCCTTCAGCTTTAGACGAAGTGTGTTAAGGAGTATTTAAGTTTTACCGGCTAGCCCCCTTATTCAAAAACGATTATTAAATTTAACAAACGTTTATTAAGACAGATTTGCATATAAAAATTTGCTTAATAAACGTTTGTTAAATTTAATAATCGTTTTTGAATAAGGGGGTTATTCAGAAAAAATTAAAGTAGACTTCAAATGTACTTTAAGAAAAATTTGTATGAAAATTTTGTCTAAAAGCACACTTCAAACCTACTTTAATTTTTATGAATACGGCAGTTAGAGTTCAAAATTAAGACTAAAAAATCAATATTGACCTTTAAAGTTTTTTACCTTCACTCTGGTTCTCATATACATATGTCTCGATATTTGCTTCGATTATCTCAACTGAACTCTTGGACATATGATCCCGATAAACTTTTTCATTTGGTTTGACAGGAAATGTAGATAATTCGCAAACAGTTCAGGTTCATAACCAATGAATCTCTGGAGATTTTCTTAACGTGAATAAAGTTGCATTTCACCAAATACAGGAATAATTCCCAATAATAGAAATCGGGCTTTAGATCAGGACAAAGGGAATACAAAAGACGAATTTACGCCTACTATAATCAAATTTATACATGCAAGATTCGAATTGTAATTTTAAAACCCAGTAAATTATTTAAAAAAAGTACAAACAAAGTTTTCTTTGAAAAGGAAAAAAGCTTTTGAAATAGCTAAGCTTTTAAAAGTCCACTAAAGTTCGAAGTTTGTGATCGTTTAGGTTTAAAAGTTCAATAATGTACATACAACTGAGAAAAGAATGGCAATTCTTCAATGGACATTTAATTCAGGGCAAAAGCAAGCACGCGAAAAATTATGATAGATGGTCGTGATATGAATGCGTTGACCTGGGCCGCGGTCAGAATAAGCCACCAGTATCAAAAGTGACCCACCCAGTTACATTCTTTAGGACAAACTGAACACTCAACTCATTTTAATCATTACAAACACAAAAATTCTACCCAATGAAGACAAGAAATAAATTCGTAAAAACCAAAACACAGACGACACAGGGATTTAACAAAAAAAAAAAAAACAACTACAGCAACTAAAGACACAACGAAAATATTCAGCCATAAAAAGCAACGGCACAATAAAAATAAACGCATCGATCAAATCGAAGAGGAAAAACGACACAGTGATGTTAATGGTGATGATGTTTACTTCTTCTCTCTTGCTGCTCTCATCTACCCATCCATCTATCCATTCAGTCAGCCAGCCAGCCATTCGTCCGTCGTCAGTCGACGACGCGTCTTTGTCATCTGCATTGAGTATTTATTTTGTTTTTGCTTTTCATCAAAGGATGAATGTTGATAAACGGATGAATACACGATGTTAACAGAGCAGTTTAGAATTGGAGCATTGGAGAAAGATGAAGAGCAAAAAAAATATTTAGATGCTTAAACGTTTACTTTGTTTTATATATATGTACATACATACTCGTATATATATATTTTTGTTTTTGATTTTATTTAAAAGAGCTTTTAGAGTTGACATTTAACAATTGACCAAATGATAGTTAAACATGTTTATGCCAAATTATGCAGCACTTGCTTTGCCAGGTTTTTGTTAGCGAAATGTATTTTTTTCTTATTCGTCTTATATCGCATCGTATGCGTTTTTATGCAATAAAGTGGTTAAAGACAGTGGTGCAAACTGCAGAAATTTTATCATGTGTGAGAAACTTTCTAGATTACTTAACAATTATATAGAAATATGCTATATTGAAAGTATGAGTAATACTGAATATTGCTCGGAAATGTAATACAAAACTTAAGCAGAGTGTGATCCCAATGTGACTTTCAAAGAAACTATAATGGTTATCGGGTAATGTTCCTAGATCAACAAACTGTTAAAGGAAGACATGCAGCAACAAATGACCATAACGGCTGCTTAAAGGATATTTATCAGTGAGCAGTGAAGCCAGTTAAATTTAATAGTCCTTCTTTAGACTTTCATAATTTTACGATAGCTGGTGCTTTTGAAGGCACTAAAGATGCTGTTGAACGCAACTTCTACCTTCTTGGATTGTGGGATCAAATCGTTATTGTCATGCCATGTCATGAGACCATGGATGCTGAAAAGCTAAAGACGAGCAACTGGGAGATACTGCGTAAGCTTTGTTAGGAGAAAACTTATTCTGTGAACTTTATATAAACTCAAGGACTTGAGTCTAAGCCTCATTTAGCATATTCCTCATACACTTATCTCCCACCTTATTAAGATTATATATCTACAACATCAGCAATACTCCTTCTGGGTCAGAAGTCTTAAGTTTAGTAAAGTCCTTTATATCGGTTTTACCACTAGCAAAATTATCTTTGAATGTTTTATTTCATTAAAGAACCCAGCAACTTGTGACTTAGCGGGTTTAGTATCGTCGCCATAAACTTATATACAAGCTCATTAGGATTCTATGTGAAAAGCAACATGAATACTCCTACAGAATTAGTCGTTATATGGTCGTAATAGTCCATTTTTAAATGAGCCAGCAAGGAATAATCAATTAGATAAAAATCTGTTAACACAGATTTACGTAGCATATGATGGTGACCGTGATTGTAGAGGGATATGGACTTGGTTTATAACTTGACTTTAAGTTGCCTTTCTTTGAATGATCCAGCCATATTTTCGGAAAAATTCTCGCTTTCTAGATCCAATAAATTCCTCTTTAGTATTCTTTGCTAACGAAACAGTGATAAATAGCTATTGATGAAGTCATACTTGATTTATCGCAACTGAATTTGAGCTTGCTTATAATAATTGACTAATGTTTAAACAACTCCTTGGTTTAAGTTCCAATTCTTTAAACAAACCTAATGGCTTCTTGGTTGAAATGTATATAGATAACGAGATCCTCTCTCGGCTTCTTAAATAAAGCAGCACTGTTTAAAAGTTTTTGTTGAAGTCCTATTTTTAATGTCTCAATTAAAGTTATGTTTGCACGATCATCCGCTCTTGTATACTTGATCACGATTGGAGAGAGATCTGAATGAAAACAACTCC
Organism: Bellardia bayeri; assembly: GCA_950370525.1. Lineage (NCBI taxonomy): Eukaryota > Metazoa > Arthropoda > Insecta > Diptera > Calliphoridae > Bellardia > Bellardia bayeri. The sequence goes on from OX493267.1 coordinate 78,371,333, forward strand.
GTAGTCCAAGTTGCAGTTCTTTAAACAAACGTAATGGCTTCTTGGTTGAAATGTGTATAGATAACGAGATCCTCTCTCGGCTTCTCCAATAAAGCAACACTTTTTAGTAGTTTTTATGGAAGACATATTTGTAATAGCCCAACTAAGTTTCTGATTCCTCATAATACTTGACCCTTGCATGCTTGATCACGATTGAAAAGAAATCTGAATGCGAAGTTGTAGTAGTTAAATAAACATAATAACTTGTTAGTTGAGACGTGTGTTGACATCGAGTTCTTCTCTCGTTATTGGAGAAGTCATATTTTTAATATCTGAACTAAATTTCTGATTTGACTCTTGTCTACTTGATCGCAATGGCAGAGGGACCTAAATAGGGAATATAGCATGGCAAATGGCAAATCCTGAGTTTATGTTAAGGTTATTTAAACAAACCCAATGACATCTTGGTTCAATTAAAAAAATACGTAAGATATTAACACTATTTTATATTAGTCTCACTACCTTTGATCTACAAAGCCAGTAGATAGATCTACAGTTATAGTTCTCTGGAACATATTCTAAATATTGGTTGCATGCAAGCAATTAAGATTTATAATCACAAACAGTTCTCGTTTTGACTACTGTTAACTTGCAACTCTTTTGACTTCAAATGTTCATTCATCGAAAATTCCTTCGGAAAAAAAACCTAAAACTTATAATGTGACCATGTTGTGATGAACAGACAAAACAGCAACAAACAAATGCATAACAACAACTTGCAACATAATATTGTTGTTGTTGTTGTTGTTGTTCTTGTTCGTCTTGTTGTCTATTTGGTATCATAAAAACTGTTTAACGATTGATCACCAACAAATTTTCATGAATGAAAAGACAAGAAACACAGTAACGTCAGCAGCAACAACAACATGAACATTAACAACAACATGCTACAACTTCAAACAGAACAACAATTTCGTAACACAGTTCAAGACAAGACAACGAATACCAAACACAATTGTAGCTGTGTATAGTTGGCAAGAGGAACAAAACACAACAAAAAAAAAACACAGGAAGTTTAATGGAGGTGGATTGATTTGGTTGCTGTTTGTGATGTTTGCTGTTGCAAATGTTGTTATTGTTGATACCATTTCATTAAATTTATAACACAGCAACAATAATCAGAATGAGGAAAAATGGGAAAAAAACAATGGCTTGCATGCCAATCAAGCAATTGGTTGCTATTGCCAACACAAAAGCAATTCGCAGTTAAAAGCATTCAATAGTTTTTGTTGTTCCCATTATTGTTGCTGTTGTTATTTAAGTATATGAACAATTTCCTTTTTATATCAGCTTGTTGTTTTTATATTCAGCTTTGAAAATGGCGGTATATTGATTTGGTCATTGCTTTTGCAACACAGAAAAATATACACGGTTTTGACCTCCAGCTGTTTTTTTTTTTTTTTGGGGAATAAGCAGTTCATTGTTTGTCGTCAGGTCAAGTTGTGCCATTTTCAAAGAATGATTATTATTTTAATTAGGAAAATATTGAAAAAATCAAGAATTAAGTTCAGTTCCTTTCCTATCAGTAATAACCGTTTACGATTTTTAATCATGATGGTTGGAAAGGAGATCCGGTTTGTGTCATCAGGCCAGGTTGTGCAATATTCAAGCAATAATCATTCCTTTAATTAGGAAAATATAAAAATCAAGATTTTAGAATCGTTCACGATTCTAAATTTAAATCGTGATCCCTTAATACAGCATGTTCTAATGTTGGCTACACAATATTCGCTGCCACCGAACAAAACATTCTTAATACTGGTAGTTTTTATTGTAACCACATTTGAAATGTTCATATTTCTTGTCTTGCTTCCCCCAAAAAATAACACTCTCATGCATTATTTATACATCATGATGTACGAGTTCAAAAGTGCGCAAACATACAGTTGCGTGGTATTGTAGCTGTCCAACGTGCAGCCAAATGCATACATTTAAGCCAAAGTCAAACATCCAGCTAGCTAGCCAGCCAGTCAGTCAGCCAAGTTATTTAGCATTAGTCCCCATTCAATTTCAAACATTTGAAATTCATTCATTCATTGAGTCATTCATTCATTCATTCATTCTCTCGTTAGTTCGTTCGTTCACTCACTATTTTACCATTTCTCCATGTTTTACCATGCAAACGTACAAAATCTTCTCGATTGAATTTGGTCTGCCAGATTGACCGTAAAAAAAGACTGACTAACAACCCCTCCACCAGTAACTGAACAAAAAACAAACTGTAACATTCAATAAACGAAAATTGCAGCTTTTGTGCCAAACGAAACAATTGCATTTCAGATTTAATGTAAAATAATTCCTTTTGCTTGAATTCCTTTAGATTAATAAATAAGCTGTGTTGATGTATCGAAAAGAAAATCTTAAATCAACTACAATTTAGTTCAGTGACTAATCTGTGAGTTGGTAATTGTGACAGTAGATTTAAACGTGCCAGTTTTTTTTTAAATATTTTCCTTGATTACTATATAATACATATTGTATTTACTTACTGTTATTTAAATGGGAGAAAACTAGATCTTGACACAAGTTCTACATACTACAATAAGTGGTCAAGTAATTCTAAAATATTTTAGAATCTTCTTACTTGTCATCGATCACAAAAAAAAAAAAAAAAAAAATAGCATAAAAGGAAAGTTAATCTTGATAATCGGAATGACTTTCTTCAAGGTCGCTCATAATTGGTTGTGTCAGAAAGTTAATAAATGCTATTGATGCCCATTAAAAAAAATTCGCGTTTTTTTAAGCACTTAAGAGAAAAAGCGCATAATCGAGCGCTTCAATAAAAGCGCTCTTTTGAAGCAGTAATTGCTTACGAATAAAATATACAAGTGCTGACAACAAAGAAGGTTTTAAAGAGAAAAAACAAAAATGAAATTATAGCCTACAGATTTACGTAGGACAACGAAAGTCAATTACAAAACGAATATCGCGCTTCTTAGTTACTATGAATTTTTCTTAAGCAAAAACATTCAGATAGAATTTGTTCTTTGATTGGTGTGCGCGAAGTGACGTAAAACACTTTAGGAAAGTGCTTTATTTGCATGTTTGATTAGGTTAAAAGAAGCGCTTATTGTCAGCAGAAAGTAGTCCTCCACACCGCGAACATCTCATACAAATATCATGCATCCCATCAGCAGGTTTGAAGCGATTTGAGGTATGAATTCATACATAAAGCCTGCTCCTTTTGGAGCACATTTTTTACTGGGTGAGATTATGTGTGCTACAGCATCGTTTTATGTTTTTTAGCGACTTTGCTGGAGACGATTTAAGATTTACATTTACCACATAATTTGTAAAAATTATGTCAATGAACTCAGTAATCAATACACATTTGTATGCACATATGATATTTTAATAAAATTTTATCAAAATACTAATCTAGTTCATATACAGACGAGTCCAAGATTCTCACTTTCTGCTAATACCGTTGCTGAAACCAGTAGTATAGCCGAAATATTTATCTGGTCGGATTGTATTCACTAGCTAGTCTTATTTGAGGGTATATACACCTTTGTGTACACATATGTAATACGAATAAGACTAATAATAAGAGAGTAACATTGCTAATACAATCAAGTATGTAATCGTCTTATCTACCCCTCACCACGATGTCTAAAAGGTAATCATCTAAGCTTAAAGAATTGCCTCGTGTAAATTGGAATCATTTATTAGCCGGGTCTTATGGGTTTCTCTAAATATGCAGTTTTGCCGTATATCCGAAATGTTTGCAAAATAAAAACAGAACACCATGGCGCGGTGTATCACAGTATGTAGTCATCATCCCATCTCCGGTGTTTCGTAGTTACAAAAAATAACATAATCCACCAAAGAAAAGAGGAGAAATGACAACAAAAACATACATACATTGCTGTTATTGATCTACCAAAAAAGTAGACGCAGCAAGAAAAGCAAAAACAATTTGTAATAATAGAAATTCTATAAATAGAATAACATATAAAGAATACACACACATTGTAAACGTACGTAAATTTCGTTCTGACTCACAACACGTAAAAAAGAAATATGATAATTCTCGTATTCTATTTCTCAAAAAACGGTGAGTTTAATAGATGATGTTTACAGATTGATAATGGGCAATGAAGATTGCTGATGACGCCCTTGGCCGGGTAGAAAATGCATTCCAATTTGCCAATTGTTCCAATACGTTACAATAGTATTCTTTAAAAATTCTTGAACTACTAGCCTGAACAAAAACTTTTCTCTTATAAATAACAAGCAAATAGTTTTATATACACACAAACATTTTTAATACTTTTGCAAAATATTTAGGATTAGCAAAAAGTTAGCAAGCAAGTATAGGTCCCTATAAACCTTTAAATAAATTCTTACATTTCCTTGAATTCATAATTGAAATTAAATTTTTCAAATCCTGCGAGATATTTTCATCTCTAATGCTTTCCTTCTGAATACCAAATAAAAAAGCCCTCAGATCATCTGCATCCATACAGACTACCGCAATAATTTCAACATATTTATATAATTTAATGTCGTTAATTTAACATATTATGGTTGCTGCTATTATATACATAATACGGTCATACTTGTCAAATATTTGCCAAAAAGGACGTAACCACTAAACAAAATTTTTTTAAACTCGTTTATTTATTAAAAAAAAAACATTATTTATTTAGGGCAAGACACAACAAATATTTAGTCTTATTTTATTTGATGTTATTAGATCTTGCAAAATTCTAGTAAGAGTAAACAGCGTCAAACAAATTTGTGCTAAAAAAAGTGGTTACGTTTTTTGAGTAAATATTTGCTTTAGAATTGTCAGTCATTATCCAGCCTTTGCTGGAAGCGTATAAGTATTTCTGATTACGTCTCCGATATGCCTGACTTAATAGCGCAATTAATTCCTCAACCAAAAACAAGGTAAAGCAAACAAAACCAAAATGTTTACCAAAATACTCTTACCAAGTGTTTAACAAATATGTAGAATATATTTTCATTAAAAATTAATTTAACAAATAATCCTTAAGTCCTCTTGTTAAGTTAAAACACTCAAAGATTTATGTTTCAAGAGACAATATGCCACATACTCATACAAAACTAAGAGGAAACCTTTCGTTGGTACTAATTTCAGTAAGAGATGACGACGAAAAGAACTGCACTAAATGAATTTAAAGTAAACACCACCCTCACTTAAGTCCATGACCGTATTCATGACCCAAAAATTCTTAAGAAATTTACAATTTGTTGAATGCTTGTTTGGGGAAAGTGCAAAACAACAATTTAATGCCAAAGAAAAAAAGCTGCACACAAACGGGCAAATGCAAATTAGTTATAGTCGACCAGAAACTACTCTACCATATGCAATGATTTTAAATTTAACAGTCTATTTTATATTTATAATCGCATACTTAAGAAATTGATTTGTATTAAGAGGTTTTATTCCGAACAGATGTTTGCATACCAGCAATCATGTACTTATCTTAATTATTTCATTTTAAAATTCAAAATTGAGCCTATCTACTTTGACCTTTGGGTTGAGCAAATGAAGGAACCCAATATGTTTGAGGGTCTTACTCAACAGCACAAACTCTCAATATCCTTCTTAACTTTGTTGAAGTAGGGTATCATAAATATAAGTATTTAATCATAAGTTAAATACCAACAACCCACAACTTCAGTTGCTGTGCAACAGTATTTAAAAAGACTTTAGCAATATGTACATCCAAATTTTAAGACTGTAAATTTGCATTTATATGCAACATCTGAACAACAAAACAACACTCATGTTCTGGTACTTAAAATCATTTTCAAGAGCAAATGACAAATTCATACATTCATTCATATATTTATAATGTTATTTTGTTTGTGTTTGCTGTGTGCTTTTCTTTTTTTTGTGCAAATAAAAACACTTAAGAAAGTTAATTTGTGTATAAAACGATTTGCTAAGAACTCTCAAATACTTGTGTAAGTACTCGAGTGTATTGTAAGTAATACTTATTTCAAGTTGTATTCTTTCGCCTTTGTTGCTGCTTTGTGCTTTTGGCAATAGATGAACGCTAACACGCGACAGTATTGTCATGCAACATGAAATGCTGGCAGGAAGGCAGGCTGGCAGGCTGGCTGGCTGGCTAATGGTGGAGAGAGGCGTTGGAGGAGTAGAAGAAAGAACTTACAGCGTCTGCTATTAGAAACGAAGAAAAGCGAAGGTGGCTAAAATACAGATGACAGAATGAAAATAATAAAAAATAAAATATAGAATAGATGAGGTTTGTCTAGTTCGTTGCAATATTTAACCCCTGAAAAATGGTAGCTGGAAAATAATAACACAAACAATATAAAATGGCATAATTTAGATAATTGTGAAATCTTTCTACATTTTATTAAATAATCACAGTTTAGTTTCAATAACACAAGGCATAAAACAATTGATACTACAATACACATCATATTTTTCTATAAGAAACAACAATACACTTTGTGAATTAGTTGTAGAGTAAATAAAGCAAGGGGATTATGGGCCAGTTTTTCTTTTGTAGTTAAATTGTCACTAAGCCCGTTTCGAATTAGTTTTAAGCTTTTTGGTTACAAAAAATAAAAAGACATTCCGGTAAAATGTCAATTAATGCACAGTACCTTTAGAGCAGTGGTAATCTGACCCGCTGTATCTTATTTAATAAGAATAATGAACATTGTTTAAACCACTGGTGACTATGCATGGCAATCATTGCATTAAAACATTTTAATTCATATGTTGAAGCTCCCTTGTTGGGACATGTTTCCATTGTGAAGTAAACATTTGAAATGTCTCATGGACTGGCAAAAAAATGTTTACAAGTCATTAATACATTTGAAACAAATTTATTGTAGTAAAAACCAGTAAGGTAGAAGGTCAAGGCCGAGTATATTAACATCTGAGTATACACTGTGTTGCATTACTATAATTACACTCGATGTTTGCTATTTGTTAAAAAGTTATAAATAGTTTTTAAAATTGTTGTTAAGAGTATGCTTGATGATCTCTTTTTAAACAAAATTTGGGAAACCACTTCATTAATTTAAGTCAGAAATAGTGTATTAATATTTTGTTAGTGTTTCATAACTATAATTACATTTTATGTTTAATAAAGAATCATACTGGAAAAACAAAAGTATAACTGCCATTTATTCTTACTATGCAATTTTCAGCAATTTGTTATAAAATGCCGCCTGGTTCGTACCTTAGTGAGTTTGAAAAATTTCAAATTTCACTTTAAGGACACGGTCACACATGGCAAATATTTACTCAAAAAAAGCGTAACCACTATTTTTAAATCAAATTTGTTTGATGATATTTTTTCTTAAAGGAAAAATTAAAGAAAAACTAAAATTCTTTTGTGATTTGTCATTAGCAAAGAAAGTTTTCTAAATAAACAAAAGTATTAAAATTTATTTTATTTTGTGGTTACGTCTTTTCCATCAAATACTTGTCATGTGTGATTGCACTTTAAAAAAAATTTTCAGTTTAAAAGTGGCTTAAGTTTTCGAGCAATTTACAAAAAAAATTCAAACAAGCAAACAATCCGGATTATTATAGTAAAAATAAAAGTGGCGGCCCGAAAAACGCTTGATAAAAGCCCCAAAATATCTTTTTGTTGGTGGGTATAAAATATAATTAATTTTTTTTTTTTTTTTGTGAAATAATCAGCCATGTCACAGAATTTAATTCCGTTCGGAAGTGAAATTAATTCCGTTTTTTGTTTCTATAATTTATTTATTTTTCTTTTTTTTCTTTTTTTGTGAAATAATCAGCCATGTCACAGAACTTAATTCCGTTCGCAAGTGGAATTAATTCCGTTTTTTGTTTCTATAATTTATTTATTTTTTTTTTCTTTTTTTGTGAAATAATCAGCCATGTCACAGAATTTAATTCCGTTCGCAAGTGGAATTAATTCCGTTTTTTATTTCTATAGAAAAAGCAAAATGAAATATTTTTTCCGAGTGAAACCACTTTTAATTTTCTATGTGGAATTGTAATTTTAAGGTTTAATTCCGAAAAAATTGTTCGTTTTGCTTTTTCTATAGAAGCAAAAAAAAAACGGAATTAATTCCACTTCCGAACGGAATTAAATTCTGTGACATGGCTGATTAGTTGTTTTGTTTTATTCCTTATACATGGGATTACATAGATTAAACTATTTTACTTTTTCTTTAATTTACAAAATTACGAAAAGTTTTATGTCTGCATAGTTATGCAACGCAGTGTATGCTTTATTATGTCAATAAAGATTCATTAGTAAAAGCTTTGTTCAGTACAAGAAAATGTTTGAGTTATAGTTTAAAGGCAGCTAATCTCTAATTGAACAAGTACAAACTACGTGATAGCTCGATCTCGAACAATGTCACAATTTCTAATTGTTTGCATTGACAGCCAACGCCTCCTTAAGGATTAAAGCCAAAATATAAGCCAAATAAACAACAAAATGTTCGCTAACATAGTGTTGGTGTTGGGATGATTGGTATGACTTTGACTTTGGCACAAATTATGCAAATTTAACTTGTCACAGCGAAAACATTTAAACGACAACAATAACAACAACAGCATTTAAAACAGCCAGACAATTCTGTGCAGCTTCAGTTTAACTCAGCAGACGTTATGACTGTTTGCCATGTGCAATACATGGGGGGATTTGTAGCTTGTTGCAACAGCAACAAAACGGCAAACAGAACAAAACCAAAAAAAAGAAACTGAAACAGAAATTGTGGGTGTTTATTACGTATGATGACTGCAGTTGGCTATGGAGCAACAACAACAACAACAACACAACATACTGCAGTACCATAAACAATTGTGGATCGTCTCATAAAATAAAGTCATCGTCTATTTGTACAGCACATCAACACCAGCAAACTCGCAACTCTGGGTAAGTGTGTCTGTCTGTCAGTCAGCCACTCACTCACTCAGTCACTCAGTCTGTCCTTCTTTCTATCTTTATGCTGATGCGATATGTTGCAGCATTTTGTTGCATTTGCAACTGTATATAACGAGTAACTACGTGAGTATAATTTTTTGGTTAAAAAGGTATTTATCTATGAAATTAAGTTAAATGTGCAATTTGTCAACGCTTTAGCAGAGGAACAAAACAAAAACAAAAAAAATAACACAACAATGAGTGTAACTTGTACAAAAATTTTGTGCTGTTTATTAAAAGATTTATGCTGATGCTGGGTACTATTAAAATGACTTTTATGTGACATGTTTTGTGACACAAAATCAAACTCCTCCACGCACACCTTTTTGGTAGGTGTTGTTTTGTTGCACATTTTTTTGCTGTTGTTAACGTTTGTTTTTTAACAGAATTTATTTATTTATTATTTAAAGCATAAATAATTTGTAAATGAGTGTTTAAGTTTATATTTGTGTGCAACAAAAAAAAAAAGAACTCTGCATATTTAGTCGTCTTCAGAAAGTCATTAGAAAATAATTTGCTAGTTGTTTTTCATGTTCACGGTTTTGTTAGTTGTTGGGTCTCTTCGCCATCACATACAGAAAAAAAAGAAAACGGAAAAAACTATTTTCATGGTTGTGGCACGAGTATGTGGATTCAGCCAGTTTGGCGTTGCTGTGCATTATTCATTTGGTTACAGTTGAGTATTTACACGCCACAAAACTATTTGACACGCGCTAGATTTATTGCCACAATAAAAGATTTCAATACAATTCAATTCAATAGATTTGTTTCTTCTTTTTAAATAGTTTCAATTGTAATGTATACAGGGTGTGGCCACAAAAGAAATAATGTAAAATCACAATTTAGTATAAAATTTCGGTCTTTAGAATTCAATCAGCAATTTTTGCAGAGCAAAACCATCAGCCAGCGAAAAAGAAAATCTGGGAGCCCAATCCTTTGTAATCTTTTTTAAGGCAATAAAGCAATGGGTGTATAACCTACAAATGCGGGATTTATATTTTAAAGATACGGTCACACTTGGCAAATATTAACCAAAAATGACGTAACCACTAAATAGCATATATTTGAACTCGTTTATTTTATTTAAAAAAACCTTTTCTTATTTAAGCCAAATAACAACAAATACTTAGTTTTAATTTATTTGATGCTGTTCGATCTTGCCAAACTCTTGTAAGCGTCAAACAAATTTGTGCCAAAACATGTGGTTACGCTTTTTTTTTAGTAAATATTTGCCAAATGTGACCGTACCTGTAGTTATTGTAAACAACATCGAAAATTTTAAATCTTGTGCCAAGCGATTTGCTGTACTTCTTTAATTTAAAAAAAATGTGCCAGTTGGCATGTGCGGTGCAGAAGTGGAGATTTTGACATGGAAGACAAGGATCGCCCTGGCCAGTCAAAAATGTTTCAAGACCAAGTACTAGAGTCTCTTTTCCACGAAGATTATTGTCAAAATCAAAAAGAGCTTGCAAAATTATTGGCAACAACTCAAACAGTAATTTCAAAACGTTTGCGAGTAGCAGGAATCATCCAAAAGCAGGGAAACTGGGTACTATAAAAAGTGAAGCCGAGAGACCTTGAAAGACGACTTTGCATGTCCGTAATGCTGTTGAAACGCTGTAAAAGGAAATCATTTTTATAAAGAATCCTGATTTCCGATGAACAATGATGGATCCATTAGATAACCCAAAGCGCAAGACATCGTTTGTGAAGCGCGGCAAACCAATGGAATCGATACCAAAGTCAAGGGTGCCCCGATAGACTATGCGATAGTGTCAGAGGGTTGCGGCTTCGATTCCCGCCAAACACTCTGGGTGTTTTCTTCAGATAAGCCAGAAAGCTTCGCAGTTTGTGTTTGTTAATAATATTAAAAAAAAGCTAATAATATTTCATATTAAAAAAAAAATATATATATCCATGGCGCTAAGGTAATGCTCTGTATTGGGTGGTACAAGAGGGCCATAACAGGGAAACTGTACCGAATGCAACTGATTCATTTGAAGCGAGTATTCGTCGAGAAACGCTCTACATGCTGCAAATAACTGTTGAAACCAATTTAGAAAGAAGTGGTTGGGAAATTTTGCCTCACCCATCTTAAAATCTAGTCCATGCCCCATCCGACCATTATTTATTACGATCGATGCAGAACGCTCTCTCTCTCTCTCTCTCTCTGAGAGAACAGGCTATATAGGACAGATATCCACCGCGACCGCCCATACAGATCCTATTTTTTTTTATCAGCATTTTGAATCATATTTTGGTATTTTAGATTTTGAGTTTTAAGTCTGTAATCGATTCCATATACTCTGTATATACTTTCCCCCTTATTCATAAAAACGTACAACTTAAACCTTTTATAAACCTTTTGTAAGTTTTTATGAATAAGGGAATATATCTTTAAGCCCTAGAAAAAAAATCCAGTGGTGTTAAATGATGGCTACGTAATTTCTTCACTGTGATCCGTTTATGATCTTAGATGATCCGTAAATGAGCTCAAATAGACAAAGGAATTCACTCTGTCCTTGGCAATATAACTGAAATTATTGTCGGCTATAACTGGATTATTTGCTGGTTAAAGTGGTCTTAGATATCATCAATATGATCTAAATAATGATGCAAGGCAGCTGTGTAAATCATTTTGATTGTCCCTTATGTTTTTATGCTGTCTTCATACAGTATTATGAATTTCAATTACGAACTACACAAACGATATTTTGGGTCACAATATGGTAGCAAATTGATAAATAAGACTTAGGAAACGGCTAACAAATTTTCAAATGTTCCTGTATGATTTTCAAATAATCCAATAAATGATGATCAAATAACATTATTTTTGAAAGTGCATTTTTTGCCGAAAATATATGCGCAATTCACAATCTTGTGCAAATTGTATTGCATCATTGCATTTACAAAAAGATTTTCAGTCTAATTCATAAAAACTTATCAAGGGTTTATAACAGGCTTATAAAGCAAATATCCATACAAAATTTGCTTTATAAGCCTGTTATAAACCTTTGACTAGTTTTATGAATTAGGGCAGTAATGTTCAGCTCATACCACTATTGTGCAAAAATTTTACACACATTTGCTATGCTCTTTTAAAAACATTCATTCAGTCGTCGTTGAGCAAGCGATGAGAACACATGCGGCGGACTATCGTCAGTTTTTTTTAGAAATTTGTTAAAAAATTGTTGTTGCTTCTTGTTGGACGAAGCATAGCAAACACCCGCGATTCAATCACAATTGAAGACTAAAATAAAAAACTGTTTTAGATGGAATTATTTTTGTTTTTTTTTTCTGAAAATAACTGTTCTAAAATTGTTTTTTGATATTGAAATTGTAATTTATGGTCCCTGATATTTTTTCTTAAGGTGTTTATATCTGGCAAAACTTTTTCTTTTTTTTTCTTAATTTAAGCGTTTGACAATATGTTTGCTGGGAAAAATCTCTCACCAATACATCTTCATTTTTATTTCTGAACACCACTGAATTAGGGGGTTAGTATATCTTTGCTCTTGCTGTGTATTTTGTTAGTGTAGAGCAAAAATATGCTAAACATTTTTGCAAATGCTATGATGCTATACCATTTGCACAAGATTGTGAATTGCACTATAAATACATATTTGTGAATTAACTTTTTTATAATGATCCAATATTTGCACCTTTTATACCCTACACCACCATAGTGGGGAGGGTATATTGGATTTGTGTTGATGTTTGTAACCCTTGAAAATATTAGTCCAACACCCACCTGAAAGTATACCGATCGGCTTAAAATCACTTTCTAATGATGTCCCATATAGTTATGATTTCAAAAAAAAACTATTTTTGAACCTTTACTTATCTAAAACTAGTTTCTGAATTATGTACGATTTTTAGGCCAACCCCTGTAATTGCAATTTATATTAAAAGTAACACTAATAGAATTAAAACACATTTCGATTTGGTAATCTAAAGTACACTGAGCATATATTAAATAATGTGAAAATTTTAATTGCATACGACTTAAAAAAATTCACAGCATTGTTCCAAAGCTGTTAAGTGAAATTAAATTATTTTAGGCATTTGTACTGATGTCTGCAACAGCTCAATGTGAAATTCTGAGTGTCTTCCATTGTACAGTATTCTAAATAAAATCTTATTGGCTCCTGGCTGGAACTTGATAAGTTTCACACATAATAGCTGCTGCAGAAATCATTTATTTGGGGAAGGAAAACTAAATATCTTTGTGATTGTTCCACTTAATAGGAACACACTGTCTTAATAACGGATCTAGAAACATTTGAGGAAACACTACTAGATTGTTTAGAATTCTTAAACAAATTTGTTTAGATTCTTTGATAACATCCACAGAACCGCTGCTAATTTTAGAACATGTTTTAAGGAACATTATTGTAATTTTCAAAAAAACTCTATAGAGTTTTGTAAGAACTTGTAACACATTGGTTCTAGAGTAGTTTCAAAAAAACTTTAGGTAACCATTAGAAAAATTTTGAAATATGTTTTGGAAAAATCAAAGTTTAAATTTTACATTAAGAAAAATTTAACAGAAAATATTGTTGCTTGATAATAATAATATGATTTATTTAAACGGATCTACTATTAATCCAATTGTCTGCTTTCCGGAAGTAGTTTCAAGAGTGACAATTTCGAATAAAACGCTTAGATGAAACAACTAATTCTAGAACCGTTATTATCAAGATATTTTGGTTATTAAACGCTTTCGTAGAACTAGTTCCGATGACGATAATTTCAAGAATTTCATTAATTTCATTTCTTTCATAAAAGCTGAAAATCATTTAAAAACTCATAATCTCTCTCTGCCTTTATGAAAGACATAATTAATTAGTGGACTGAACACTATTTCTCGATTAGATTTTTAATACATACTTAAAAATTTGATTGTTTTTTTCTCTCAGTGTATTATTTTAAGAATAAGAAATAAAAAACGATATAATACAAAGAAATATGTCTATTATTTTTATAAGGTTTTGCACTTGCTTCACAATGATGAAGCTTTTTTTCTTTCTTTCTTTCTTTCACTATTATTTCAACTTGACAAAAGAAATGGATTTTGAAGTGTATTTCGTTTCGTTTTAATAAATTCTATTATTTCTTTTCAATGCCGCCATATTGTAATGGAATCTTTAATTAGATAGCAAAGATATATTTTGCAATTTGTATGCTACACAGTTAGAGGGAATATATTACATTATTTATGGAATGTGCAGAAAAAGTAGTACAAACAAGAAAGTGTTTTTGAACTCTTTTATTCTAGGAATTTCAAGCATAATTTGCCATCACATTGGCGAAATGTGATAAGAGGTCTTAATTTATCCCCTACATATATGCTCCCATTGCAAAGCCTTTCAAAACCAAAAATCTATTGCTTGGTTTTCACTATGTCATTTTAGTTGTCAAATTGTCCAAATTGTTGGCAATTTGGTTGTGATTTTTGTTGTCAAATTGTCCAAATTGTTGGCAATTGTATGAAAACGGGTGGTCTATGGCGTCTAATGAGATTGCAATCATGATTGCAAACATAGATGACGCCATATGACAACCCGTTTTCATACAATTGCCAACAATTTGGACAATTTGACAACAAAAATCACAACAAAAATCACAACAAAAATGACATAGTGAAAACCAAGCATATTGATATACAGTGGGGAGCACAAATGAGTACAGGTTAGTACATTGTGCACTTGTTATTGCATAAAAATACAATATATATATCAAAACTAAAAGTATCAAGTTCTAAGAAAAATTACACCCGTCCATTTCTCAGAATAATCGTTATTGAGATGAAATTTACCAAAAGACTCAGTTTTCATTTCCAAAGGAAATAATTCTTGAATTCTGTTTTCTAAAAAAATGATTAATTTTATTCTATTTTCTTCGACCTTTTTTATGATTTTTATTAAGTAATTTTTTTAAGCTTGAGGTCACTTTTTGTTTTTTATAAAAGATTTTTTATTTCTATATATAATTAACTCGATATTTCGATTTCCTTTGGAAATCGAAATATATATATACATATATATAAATTACTCCTGAAGAAGATTTCCAAAGGAAATCGAAATATCGAGTTAATTATATATAGAAATAAAAAATCTTTTATAAAAAACAAAAAGTGACCTCAAGCTTAAAAAAATTACTTAATAAAAATCATAAAAAAGGTCGAAGAAAATAGAATAAAATTAATAAAGGAAATCGAAATATCGAGTTAATTATATATAGAAATAAAAAAATCTTTTATAAAAAACAAAAAGTGACCTCAAGCTTAAAAAAATTACTTAATAAAAAAATGATTTAAATACATACATAGTAAAGTAGAATAACATATAAAAAGGTATTAATAAAGTTTGTATAAATAAAGTAAATGTGGATTCGCCAATTTGTTCCGAAGAAAAATGTTTGTCCGGAGAAAATTTGTTTTACTGCCAGTTTTTTGCAGCACGATTCACTTATTTCGAACAATTTTTCTGGAAAATCAAAGCTGCCATATGTAAACAAAAATGGTTTTTAAGCATCCTAAAACAAATATTATATTATTTTAAAATATTGTGTATTCAAAATTAATGAAAAAAGAAATCTCCTTTTGCTAATGGCCATGGAAATACACAAGGCATTTTTATTTATATAAAAATAAAAGTGTCGGTGATAACTTTAATTAAAATGGAAGAATTTCTGAAAATAAAAGTGATCAATGATTTTTTTCCTTTAGGCTCTACCGATTAAATGGACTTTTATATTTTCAAACAAAATATATGAATTTTTAGAAACAAACGTGATAACAGATTTTTGTCTTCTTTGCTCTAGGGCCTCTATTTACCGATAAAATGGACCTGAATTTTAAGAAATAAAATTTATCACTGATTTGCCTAGAAAAATAGACTTTTATATATTCTCGCAAGAGTTCGCTTTCGTTAATAGCTCTTTGCGACCTGTGATTTGTGCTTTGGAAACAATATAACCTTTTATGACCTCTGATTGACTTAATTTAAACTCTTTGGCTATCACTCGTATAGAATAGCCACTTTTTGTCATTACTAGAGTATTGTTCTCAATGACTCTTGACAGTTTCTTAATTGTTTACTATAATTTGTTTTGTGTTGAATAATTTGCAAATATTTGTCTGCATGTCTTTTTGTACTTATTGTTTCTTTGCAGTAAATTATTATTTTCCATTTTGTAGTATTTTAAATAACCAAATGCAATAAAAAGTGCACAAGGCACAAAAATGTAATCATTTGTGCTCTTCACTGTATATACTACCCATATAACCTGTAGTATATTGGCCAATTAATCGCGCTTTTAAGGTCCTTGCACTCATTAAAAAAAATGCTGTAATGAGTACTATTATCAAGTCAAGTTCTTATTTTCAATCAAGGGTTAGCAATTTTTTTTTTAATATTGAACATATTTTGTTTAAATAGTTATGAACGTATTAAATTCTTATTATTGTTCTATCACACAAACAAAAGAACCCAAAAACTATTAAACCAATCTAACTATTAGCCATTATAAAAAAAAAACTTACAATTCTTTTCACCATACATTGCCACTACCATTGTTGAAATTCTAACAGCATTGCATGCCACAAGACAACTTAATAAAAATCTAATTTCAAGTTTTAAAAGACAGAAAAGTCTTAATAAAGACCAGAAGCTTTTTGAACAATCTATTATTTTATTTAAACATTTGTTCTTCATATTCATTTTCTAAGCCCCAAATTCCTGTAAGAAACTGCTTAAATAAAAAATCAATTAATTTATATACTCATGTACTCGTGCCTCAGTCAAACGGCTGCATGTTAGTAAGTCTTACCACAATGAAATATACTTTTTAAGCCCCGTCATACAAAAATTATGACTGGAAGCTTTAGAAAACTGAACAAAAAAAAAAACGATCAAAAATTTTAAATTTGTAAACATTTATTAGTTTTTCCGTTAAATACAATGCAATTGAAATAGCCAACGATTTGCCAGCACCTGGATGGCCGGCCACTCGAAATGAATAATTGCTGTTTTATAGTTAAACACACACACACACTAACGCATACTCACACTTTTACTGACTCACTTACGCTCATTTCATGTTTGTCCATGCTTTTGGACAACACCACAAAACGCAGTGTTCATTAAATTCATTTGATGAAGAGAAGACCCACCGCCGCCCTCAAGCATAATTCACAACAAAAGCTAAAGTCATTTACATAAATGATGCCCGAACGGGCAAAAAAAAATATTGTTATTAAATTATACTCCCAGGCAATTGAGAAAGGAAGAGATGGACTGTAAAGGTACGGTTACATTTGGCAAATATTTAATCAAAAAATCGTAACCACTTTTTTTAGCACAAATTTGTTTGACGTTGTTTACTCTTACAAGAGTTTTGCAAGATCAAACGGCATCAAATAAAACTAAATATTTGTTGTGCTTTGGCCTAAATAAAAAAAGTGTGTTTTTTAGTGGTTACGTTTTTTTTTCGGCAAATATTTGCCAATTGTGACCATACCTTAAGTTTTATCTGTCTTTCTTAAATTTCTTTAATTTTTGCTAATTTTAATAAAAGCTGTTCTTTTGAACCAATAATACCTAGAATACGGATCAAAAGTCGTTATCAATTCCAATGAAATCGTTTTCCTTGACAGTACGAGACATTTGTATAATTAGTGTCCAACGCTTCCTCTTATTTATCAGCTACACAACTGCGACTGAAGTCATCATATTTCCACACCATGGCTGTCTAGTTATTACAGACTCAGAGCAGGGCTGTCATATACAGCGATTTTCGCTAAACATGGCGATTTTTTAGTGTTTATGGCGACATAAATTTCCATTTGGCGACATGGCGATTTCTTTGTGGTTTTTAAAAGAGATGGCGATTTTTTTGGCCAATTTTTCTTACAAATAATTCTTACAATAATTCGTTGTGGGGAATACCACATTTAAAGTAAAAAAATCCAATTAACATTGACTCTTGATCTGTTGATTTAAAATCAGGGGGGGGGTGTTACTCTCTATGGCGATGCGAAAGCAAATGCGATGCGATAAGCATACAAATTGTACGCTTATCGCATTTCTCGATTTAGCCACTGCCCTTATTTCATTAGATGCAATTGATTGTGGAGCTGAGTTTGAAACTGAATTCAACAAAATAGATATTGAAATTATTTTATATATCTCAAGAGACTTTTAAAGGAAATGTTGAATCGATTGCCAGAAAATATGAGACTCTTTAAAGTGAATGGAGAATTTTTAATATGAAAATGTGGAAATCCGTTGATACAAGCTAAATTTTCAGTGATACAAAATTCTTAAAAACTTTTTCAACTTCAGTGGTTAAAATTGGCTTAGGGCCCGATTATCGTTCACAACACTAAAACGTTGTGTTGTCTCGACTACAACACAACATGCATTTTTCATACGATTAAGCTGATAAGTGTTGTGAATCGTAATCGCAGCTTACAACATACGACATCAAAATACTTAGTGTTGTGAACGGAAATCGGGGCCTTATATTACTTGAAAATATTATTTTAAAGTAAAAATGCCAACAAGCTTGCTAGACTGCTTGCCTAAAGTTTACAACTACAGCAATGCAGCGGGAACATTTCAGTTTAAAGAGACTGCATTGACCCCTCTTAATATGTTGATCATTCCCATTAGCAACGCTGGCATGGCAAGGATGTTTTCAATTATGAATTGTACTAAAATTTGTTTGCGCAATAAAATTCAATACGAACATTTGGATGCCTTATTTACAATTATTAACTACATATATGAATGTTAATCAAATTTGTTGCAACTCATTTGTACCTACACAAAATATGTTAAAAATAATCGGTAGATGAGCGCTGGTTAGTTTTGCGACAGAATAGAAGCAAATGAGACATTGAGAAAATCAAATTTTTTTAATCGGCAGTTTTTCGTTGGGAAAAAAGATAATCGCCTAATGAGAAAACAGCCCGTATTATAAATATATTTGTGTAATTAAAAGTGCATATGTACATACGAGGCCTAGAACATAAAGCGCGGTATAAACAGAAAAAAGTTGAGTTTTAGAAACTTCCATTTGTGCTATGAACACATGTTAAATTTCTTTTTGATTTAACAACTCCTTCATATAGAAACATGTGCTCAAAAAAGACGCCTCCGCGATTTTTTTACAATGGAAAAATTAGAAATTCGTGGTGTCATTAAATATTTAAATAAAAAAGTTTTATCGCGACAAGAAATTCATAATGATATGGTAAATGTTTTAGGTGAAAGTGTTCCTTCATATGCAACAGTAAAACATTGGATTGCTGAATTTAAATGTGGTCGTACAAGCATTGCGGATGAACAACGTAATGGACGTCCAAAAACAGCAACACCAGCAGAAATTGTATTAAATGATCGACGAATAAAAGTGCATGAAATAGCTAATATCATGGGCATCTCAAATGATCGAGACCACTTAAAGTTGCATGAAGAACTACAGATGAAAAAGCTTTCTGTAAGATGGGTGCCGCATTTGTTAACAGTCGACCAAAAACACATAAGAATGAAAATTTCTCAAACTTTGTTTGGATCGTTTTAAGAAATATAAAATGGATTTTATGCATTGTTTCATAACTGTGGATGAGACATGGATCCACCACTATACCCCAGAGGCAAAAGAACAATCCAGGCAATGGACTGAAGCTAGAGGAAGTGCCCCAAAGAAGGCTAAAACAATTCAATCCGGCTGGTAAGGTTATGGCAACCGTTTTTGGTGACTTTAAGGTATTTAATTCAAAGTACTATTGCAATATTTTGGACAACAACCAGCGTACAAGAGTGTTTTAACAATGACTAAAATCAACGAATTAAGGTACGAGTTGCTTGACCATCCACCTTATTCTCCTGATTTAGCTACCAGTGAAGCATACCTGTTTCCAAATCTAAAAAAATTCCTAGCTGGCAAGCGTTTCACCTCAAATGAAGATGCAATCACAGTTGTAAACCACTATTTTGAAGGCCTTGAGGAAAACGATTTTAATCAAGGGATATAATTGCTAGATAAGCGTTGGATTAGGTGTATTGAAGTTTCAGGAGATTATATTGAAAAATAAAAATGTTTTTGAAAAACTAACTATTCTCTTTCTGTGCTTTGCTAAGAAGTTTCCGAACCGCCCTCGTACGAGTACGAACTCTATATCATATCTATATTGAGTTCAATTTTATGTTTATTATATGTATGTTAACATTTAATATAATATATTTTTTGGAATTTTTTAATTTTTTGCGATTTCTGTCAACTGTTTTGGCGAACCTAACCCAGAGCAAAAAATATGATGACTTACTTGATGTAAAAAGTTATGAAAAACTATGTCTTAAGATGTTATATTCAAAATTCCTCATATTTGCCAACTCTTCCGTCAAATCCTGTGTTATACCCGTAAAGTATTGGCTCGTTAAATAAGCTTTTTATGTAATTGTGCGGCGGCACTAAAATAATCCTTATTGAAATCAACAGGCATTAAGGAAACTATTGAATATACAAAAGTACAAACTGACATTTGATAAATCTTTACCCTATTCATCTCACGCGTTATATTACAGAATATATGTTTTATGAAAAATATACTTTTATGTAAAAGTTCATTACACAAAATGTTTGTTCTTTGTATAGGTTTTTTGCACCATGAAAGTGTTCAACTCCAAAAAAAAAGACAACATCATACATTTTATTACCTTCTTTTCTTTATGTCATTTATGAGGCCTTTTTCTTCATTTGACTTCAGCTCTCATCTTAAGAACCAAAAGTCCAGACCATTGAAGTCAAGTCAAGTCGAGTCATTGTTTGACGTTTGATGATCATATTGTTGGTGTTGCAGTTGTAGTTGTTAGTGTTGGTGACTTTTGTTATTGTTGCTGCATGCATTTACCATTTAAAGGTTCAAATGAATATTGTACCTTCATCACTCTTAAAGTACAAATTGATATTACACTAATTAAAATGCAATAAAGTGCATTCTAGCAAATTGTATTTTATGTTTTATTGCCATCTTTTCAATTCTCCTGGGGAATTGAAATATTCGTACTAAAGATTGCCATGTATTTGAAGAATTTTGTGTTTAAGGAAAAATGTGTCATTAGTTGGTATTTGACAGGGACAGAGACAGAGAGAGATTGATTAAAATAATAAGGAAAAAATAAGAAATATTTTGGAATATCATGAGAATTTTAAAAAACGGAGAATTTCAAAAAGCTTTTAAATAATTGCTAAATAGCAAAAGAAGTTCATAAAGTTAAAACGAATATATATCTATACATATGTACATATGTATGTGTAGTATGAAATTGGCTTCGAATTTGTGTAATTAATCATGACAGTTTATAAATGATTTTTTTTAAAAATCGCAATACTCCTAAAAACGATTGCGATTACAAAGCTTCATTAGCAGAAGCTTGGCATTGCTGCAAAGAATTTAGTTTCGCTTAAAAACGCATACAATTATTTAAAATTTCCAATGAAAATCTGTGAATCTGTTGCCAAAAATTCGTAAAATTGTCGGCTCTGCTGAGATTTAAATAAAAATTTGGTCAATTAATGTAACAGCACCAACGCGTGCATGTCGCTCAAATGAAACTATTACAGCAATGAGCCGCAGTGTTGAAGAAGATGGCAGATTTTGCATAAGGATTTGCCTTTAAAGCTTTACGTATAAGATGTAACTGAATTATATTCGCCGTAGATTCGCTAAATTCATTTAAGAGCCATGTGCGGCAAAAATATATTTTTCAGACAATTGACAGGATACAAATTGCTGCATTTTGGCTTCCTTCTTGTATGAAGAACTGTGTGATTGTTATTGGGTACTTTTTGTTGAAAATTCAGCTGCATTTCCAGATCACGGTGAATGGATTACGCTATCAAGAGATGTTGACAACTAAATTTTATCTTGTGGACACCATTGACATAAGTCCTTACCAACAGTTACAGAAACATTGAATTTATTGCAAACCAAATTTTCCCATCATGAGATTTAACACCACTATGTTCAATATAGAGTCTATACAAGGCCAATTTAATATATAACAGGCTTAAAACTCAAAATACGTGACGTGATTAATGAAATAGCTAGATCAGTTTGCAAAATGAGATTGAAAATAATGCATGACCATGAAGTGGACATTTTCGAATATTATTATAACCTTGATCTGATTTCATCTGATGTTTGTAACGCCCAACAATATTAGTCTAACACCCACTCAGAAACACATCTGAGTCGATTAAATGATGTACGTAAAACCATATAAAACCTTGTGCAGAGTATAGGTCGAAATTTCGTTTATATTTTGATAATATATATGTATAGTACGAGCATTTTGTTCAGCCTAAGGATGATGGGATTGAATTTGGTTAAAATCGCTCCATTATTTCATCTAGCCCCCATACAAATACGTACAAACAAATATCGCCACAAATAAATTGTAGATGAAAACTAATCACGCCTACAAATTTTATGCAGATCGGTTGATAATTGACCATAGCTCGAATTATTGATTCTGTTCCGCGATTGCGTAAAGAATTTTTTTGTGCGGAAGCATTTTATATCGATCGATACTTTGTTCCGCCTTTCCGTGCGGAATCAATAATACCATCCAATATTAAATTAAAGAGAATAACTCATCTAAAAATTTCAGTATGCCATTAACAGTGAACACAAATAAGTTTCATATATCCAGAAATCATGACACCTTTATAGTGGTAGGTGCATTATTAGTCAAATCAGATCAGATCCTTTTCTGAAAATCACTTCAACATGTATAAATCGTTTAAAACTGTTTATAACTAGATAACATTTATTATAAACAATATTTATATACACAGAAGTCATGCTACAAAATGTTTGGATGAACGGTGCATAATTGGTTATAGATCCCATATAGCGGCCATTTCTAAAATACTGTGTTTACACATATACTGGGTGTAGCGTATTATATGGTCGGGCTTATATGTTTTTTATTTATAACTGTCAAACCTTATATAATTTTTTTGTTTTAATTTCTTTGTTAGATATGATCAACGTAATCAGTTCATAATTTCTACAAGTTTTTTTTTTAACAATATTATGATCACTGTAATTATGTATATAATATCAGCAACCATAATATGTTAAATTTACAACATTCAGTCATATAAATACGTTGAAATTATTGCGGTAGTCTGTATGGATGCAGATGATCTGAGGGCTTTTTTATTTGGTATTCAGAAGGAAAGCATTAGAGATAAAAATATCTCGCAGGATTTGAAAAATTTTATTTCAATTATGAATTGAAGGAAATGCAAGAATTTATTTAAAGGTTTATAGGGACCCATACTTTTGCTAATCCTAAATATTTTGCAAAGTAATAAAAATGTTTGTTTTTAAAACTATTTGTTTGTTATTTTGCAAGCATTTCGGATATACGGCAAAACTTCAGTAATACACACGAACGGCAAATTTAGAGAAACCCATAAGACTCGGCTAATAAATGATATTTATGTCCCAGTTTACACGGGGCAATTCTTTAAGCTTAGCTGTTTACCTTTTAGACATTGGGGTGAGGGGAAGCAAAGACGAGTACACACTTGATTGTACTAGCAATTCGTATTACTCTCTATTACTCTCTCGTATTATATATGTGTATATAAATATGTCAAATAAAAATAAAAACGATTTAAGCAATAAGAATTGTGTTGTATGAAGACCGAAGAAATTTCAAGGAAAATATTGTGTCAATCTTTTAAATAAAAAATTGCTTTGTGTAAATTAGGACTATTTTCAACTCATCAAGCAAATCGTTAAGTGAATAAAGGATATTTTACATCAATGTGGGCTACATGAACGCAATGCCAGTTCTATTAACAGAATATACATTCAGCGCAATTGTGTAGACGCATAACGAACCCAGTCAAATTTTATTAATTGCCGAAATGCTTAAATTTAGCATCAAGACAAGCTGGACATTTTGCAAATCTATGACTTGAGAAAGAAAAAAAAAAGAATATATGTATAGTTCATTAGGTTAGGCGCAAAGCAAAGCAAAGCACTATTGAATTCTATAGCTCTTGATATTCCATGATGAAAATTAGCTTAGGAAATACCAAGATATCCTAAACTTTTAAACTACATAAATAGAACACAGGATCGAGAATAATCGAAAAATTAAGATTATGGAGTTTCTAAACTACACCAGCAAAGGTCTAAGGCATTGCTAACTTTCTAACAGTTACAGATTTCAATGCAGATCAGTACCAATGATCTAGTGTAATCATCTGTTCTTATCAAACAGGAAACACTAGCTTAAAAATACTGCCATTAACCGCCTGATTACAAATTGAAATGAATAGAGTATTATAAGAATTGGGCTGTTCTTTGAATTGTACAGAAAGAGCTAAAAATTTTTATAATATTATGTTAATTTTCAAATTGTTTAGCAACCCTAAAAATTTAGCAAAACTAATAAAAATGTACGCATTTTATGTTTCATTTGTAAATGAAACGCATCAGTGTAAATAAAGGAAAATTTATATGCGTATGCTGATATCATTGGGACTTACTGTCGCGATACAACAATATAATCAAGAATCAACAAACGATTCTAGGGAGATTAATATGAAGAAGATTCTAAACAACACAAATGAAGATTTCGGGCTGCTAAACTGCTCCAAGAAAAGCATCACTATCTTAAAAACACTCCCTTTATTCATCTTGATAATCTTCTTGACACAAAAAACACCACTGGTTACCCATTAACCTACTTGCAAGGCTTGGTAATGACAAATTTACTATAAACATCGCATTGCATAGGACCAACTAACACCCTATGCTTAGTAAGTTCAGCCTGAACCCAACTGCCACCTTTAACACTGCTGGATGCATATTAACGCACTAACACGCATGCGTACAAACATCAACAACATAAACATGTTGCATACATATATTAAACGAAATCCTCCTCAATATAAGCAGTTTTGTTTTAGCAACATTTACGAGCATATCTACAGTATTAATGCACGCATTAATGCATTTTTAGGTAATTTGGCATTAATATCATAAAATTACATTCTCTGGCGTTTCATATTTTTTTTTTTAGTTTTAGTGTTTTTTTTTTTCTTTATCGCAGACTATTTCAGCCATACCAGCAAATGAAATGGATGGGAACAAATTTGTTAGACAATCTGAACACACAAAAATAAAATTTGTTTGTTTAATAAACATTTCCTTAATGTTGCCACAACTCTTTGGCTCTTTAATCACACTTATCACAACACAGTGTAAAATTTCAACATGTTGTTACAGTCACATGTTCTGTGTAGGCCGCTTTTAGTCTACACAAAGTATTTGATAACAACAGCAAAAGAGAGAGAGAAAGAGAACAAGTGCAGAAATTGTCTAGAAATTAAATGCAGAAAAATATATATTCTGTTCAAATTACCAGATGGTATTTGATTGATAAACTGTATTAAGAGCAGACGAGTTTTTAATGTTTTTCCTAAAGGATGTTTTTGGTTGTTGCAAAATACTTAACAGACATCGATGGGAAGAAACGTTGTCATGATGTGTGGACAGTGTGCGATGAGATGTGCTTTAAGTGGATTATATTTATGTACAATGTGTGGGAATAAGTATGGCTAAGGAAATGCCTACGGTTTTCTATGAATTAATTAATATGGTGGAAATCTGTTACCTTTTTGTGACGATGCTGATGAAGTCTGTAAAGAAATTAAAAGAAAATAACTAATTAGTTAATCCAGTATATATTATATTGCAGTTTTCTAAATTTAAAATGGTATTAAAGTCAGATGTATATCTGGATCAGACTATTAGAAGGAGATTTAATTTTCGTAAAAGGCGGCAATTGTTTATAATGTTCTGGGGCCAAATTACCGCATTCGATATCGAGTAAAATTGATCATAATTTTCCTTCGATATCGAGCAAGAAATTTAGTACATTTTATCATCATTTCGATATCGATATTTGTAAAGTCTATCTACAAACTATAGAAATTCATACTCCTCAAGAACGCGAAACAATGCATCAGTTGTTTTTTTTTGCAGTTGTTTCTTTGGCCAGAGTGATGAGTGAATTGAGGCCAATTCAGCATGTGCATATTAGCATCTGAAACTAAATTTGTGACTCGTTACAATACAGATCCAGGATCAATGAGCTTTTAAAGTCACAAATAGATAAAGAGGGACTGGCAGCCATGAGCTTTTCTTTGGGAGTTGGTTGCCACATACATCTGTATTTGGTCAGAGATGCAGATCCACGTGCTATGTGTTTTTATTATTAGTAACTGACGAATAGCTAATGGGGCCTATTCTTCCTCAATAGAACAGTTAATATAAAACTTCAATATTCATTAAATCCTCACATTTAACCACAACAGTATTCATTCTTTGGGTGTTTTTTTTTTAACAAATCACAGGCTCTGGAAGCTGTGAAGAATGTGGATTTCGTTATCATATCATTATACAAAAAATGGACTTAACTTAAAGAACCAAATTATATTCTTGAAATTGTAAGGTTTTATATCAAAAACATATAGTAAGGCCACATCGGGTAAGTGTTTTTATGCGTATATGTGCTCAGGTGCAGTCACTCATTAATCTCATTAACACATCAAAACGATGGCAAAATTGTTAAAGTTTTAGGTGGGAGAAACAATCGAT
Organism: Bellardia bayeri; assembly: GCA_950370525.1. Lineage (NCBI taxonomy): Eukaryota > Metazoa > Arthropoda > Insecta > Diptera > Calliphoridae > Bellardia > Bellardia bayeri. The sequence continues at coordinate 78,397,994 of OX493267.1, forward strand.
TAAATCAGTTCCCGATCGTTTATAACAATTTACTATTGTTCAGTGCCACTGCAGTCACCAGGATACAAGTAGATTAATTATTGTTAATAATAATCATCTAATTCCACCATGAACATAGGCTGTATAGGTAGGCTTGTCTCTGTGGGTTCAAATCACGTTAAAATTTCTTTCTGTTTAGCGAAGTATGCTTTGAAAATCTACCTAGAAGAAAGTGAAATCTCCACTGGCGGACAGCTGTAATAGGCGGACATCTCCGCTAGAGACGGACGATTTTCTAGGTCCCGTGAATTAGGTCGTATTTTTAGAACAAATTCATCTCCCCTGGACGGACGCTCCCTTGGACGGACGCGGACATCTGTTTTTCCTAAAACATCTCTCATAGAGGCACACATACATATACATATATGTATTACGAAAGGCAAAGCTGAGCAAATTTTTGTATTTTGTTCGTCCCCTTTTCATTCTATGCGCAAAGAAAACAGATTTAAGGAAAGAGATAACATTTGTCTTTATTCAGTGTGTATTTTTAAACTTAATCATGTTAACATTGCGTAGTGCGGTAATTCCCCGATTTATTGTTTTATGTACATATGTATGTATGTAAGTTGATGAGATGTTCATAGACAAAATCTAAATTGTGATTCCCCTTTTTTATTCTGGTTTATATAATAATTGATGGATGGTCATTAAATATGATGTCAAAGTTAAAAGTTAGTGTGTTTCAAAATCTCAAGGTGCTACGATGGCTCCACCAAATTTTCTTTCATTAAAAGAAAAAGTGTCTGTAATTGATACTGCAGAAAATGAAAAACTTTCAGGTCGTGCCAAAGCAAAAAGGTTTGTTTATTTCAAATTTTAGATAGGTCAGCCTTATTTAAAATATATATAATATTTCTTGCCTTTATATGTAATTTAATTAGCTACTCTGAATATAAATAAAAGTTTGTACAAACATACATATGTATGTATGTATATGAACAGGGGAAAAATAAAATTTTAATGCAAATATTTTTGAAGTTTGTTTTTATCACAGTTATCGTTGTCACTAAATAATAAACAGGTAAATAAATATGTATTTATTATTTAATCTCGAAGTATTTTAACGAACTATCCCTTGGACGGACATCTCCCCTAGGTGGACAAAACTGCCTGGATGGTCGGTGTCCGCCTATGGGAGCTTTAACTGTATATGTAATATTTCTATTTTTTTCGGCATTCACATTTTATCATATTTTGCCTCAGAAAAGAAAATAATGCTACGGCTCTGCGATAGATTTGAAATTTAAACTTTTTTGAATTTGGTTCTAATTAATAATAAAAGGTGTTTTTTTTAGATGTATGTATATCACTTTATAATTGAATAAAACAAAGTTGATTTTTTTTTAATTAACATTAAATTTACTTTATTCGAAAAATAATTTTCAGGCATTATAACGATAGATCACTTCGAGGACCACATTCGCCGCGTTATTGCTGATATACAGCTACAAATATTGTAAAACCTTATTGAAAATTACATCTGCCAAAATTTATATTTAAATTATACTGCCTGAAGATATATATCTTTCGAATAAAGTAATTTTCATATCAATTTAAAAAAATCATCTTTGTTTTATTCAAACATTTATGATCGTTAAACTCCTATTTCGCGAGGACATTTAATTGGGGGCCAGGTTAAAAAATGGACCAGTTTCAAGCTAATCCGTCCTTGGGCCGGTCATGTAGCAAATTTTATAGCAATATCTTCAAAATTGAGACCTGTACTCTGCGCCCAACCTTTATATGGACAGCTAGCCAGACGGACGAACATCGTTAAATCGACTTAGGGAGTGATTCTGAGTCGATCGGTATACTTTAAGGTGGGTGTTGGACCAATATTTCTAGGCGTTACAAACAGCAGCACAAATCCAATATACCCTCCCCACAATGGTGGTGTAGGGTATAATCACGGATTTTGAGTTTTAAGGCTGTAATTGCTACAATTGGCTCTATACAGACTCTATCTTTAACATAGCCCTACAAAAAATAAACCACAGGTATTAAATCGCATGATCGAATGGCCAATTACCAGCTGTATTTCCTTAAATTATGCGATTTTGAAATTTGGTTTACAAAAATTACCTGCTCAAAACCATATATCAGTAACAACAATATCATCAATAGGCCTAAATTTGGCTGTTAACATCTCTGAATAGCATGCTCAATTCAACTTGAACGCATTTTTAGCAGAATTTCCGAAAATCAAAATATCAATCAGACCACATAGCGCTTCATACAGTAATATGTTCAACATGCAAAGGCTTCTCAACAAAAATTGATCATGGATTTTTAGAAGCCCATTTGAGGCAGTTTTATCAACCAATTTCTTAAAAGCGGTCACAGAAGGGCAATAATGTAGATCGAGAATATCAAGAATTTTACAAAATATAAGTTTTACAGATCCACAATTATTGCAACAAAGCTTTTACAACTGTCATGTCAGCAAGTAAAATGTTCAAACTTTTTTGTTCTTTCCATATGCCTGTTGGAAAATTAAGTTCCTGCTGAAAGACCTGTTACATTATTAAACATATCATTTCATAATGAATTGGAAGTTTATACAGACAAAAAACAAGTTATTATCTTACTCTTATGCACTTTACCAGTATTTGTTTCCACTGTAACACAATGGTCTTACTGATATTATAAAATTAATTGAAATCAATTGAGTAGCACAACATGTTGCAGCATTAAATCAATGTAACACACTAATACTAAACACCCCCTTCTTTGTCACTTAAAGCTATCAAACAATCAATCTCTATTCAATTCATTTCAATTCAATTCAATTGTTTCTTTGTATGGCTGTCATTAATTTGTTTTAATAATTTTTATGATTCTGTAGCCAACATTTTAAGATTTACTTTCATTAACTATTGTCTCAATTTGTTTTCTTTTTTTTTGGTTTTTTTGTCTTTTGTTACTGTTGTGTTGTTGTCATTTGTAGTTGTCATCAATTATAATTTTTATTACGATTTCAAACAATACAAACTGAAAGTGTTAAATTGTTTATTGTAGAGTTGTGGCATGCAACCCGTTTTGTTTGTAAGTTCTAAACTCTAATTGATCCCGCATATGGTAATAGTAGTATGTACAGTTCAACCTTGGTATAACGAATCTTAAGGGGATTAGAAAAAAAATGTTATATCGAATAATTCGTTACAATGAGGTTCGTTATATCGAGGTGAAGTTGCACTTTTATTCGTTATAACGAGGGAAATCATCTGCCATGTAATAGCAAACGATTTCCGTTAAAAAAAAACAAAACAACTGCTGCAACAAGCGTATAAGATCTTGGCAAAAATAATTTTTTCTTCGAATATTTCAGCCATTAGTCTAATGCATGCTGCTGTCGACTACGAATGTAGGTTTGCTGGAGACGTTGTCGTTGCAAACACAATAATTTTGTGTGTATCTGTTTCATATAATTTGGATTAATTAATGGAAATCGTTATGCAATGGTTGTAAGTTGATAAAATTCGTTAAATAGAGGTAAATAATTCCTTCTATTTCGTTAGTCTGCAGTGATTGCAATTTCGTTATAACGAGGCTATTGACAAATGTATTCGTAATAGAGAGGTTTAATTTGTATTAAATCTTATGGAGCGTTGTAGAGGATTTCAAAAAATTCGTTAGATCGAGGAATTCGTTATAGTGAGGGGTCGTTATATCAAGGTTTGACTGTATATTGGATATGCGTTTGATTGAGGAATTATTTGGGGAGGGTTTTGTAAATAGACCCGGATTTGTGTTGTTCAGTTTGTGTCAGAAAGAGTTGAAATGCCGTATTATTATATTGTTTAGTAATTAAATGTTAACTTTTAAGAGATTTTATAGACTTTTCTTTGATTTGGCAATGATACCATAATTAAAAAACCATTTGTCACTTTTGGTGGAATTAAAGTTGCATTACATTTCAGGTTCTTCAAAGGTCTGCTATTGCATAAACCTGTCTTGTGTCTTCAGGATACGATTAGGCTTTTCAAGTCTGTTTACTATTATCTACTGGCAACTGTTTCTGCCACAAAGCTGTGACATGCTTTCAGCATAATTTAATGAAAATAATTGCTCATTGCTAACAAAGATAGAAAATAAAAACTGTGAAACATTAGAAATGAATTTTAATTGTGACAATCGAATGCCCTTTTAATACAAGCGGGTGTATAAATTTATTACTTGCCTCAACTGTTTTCATATAGAAATTAATTAAAACCAAGCAAATGTTGTCTAAAAAAAGTCACTGGAATTTAAAACTGATTTTTATTTAAGTTGTGTCCACATATAAGGGTTTTTCTTACAGCAAAATGTCATTTATATTCCTTAACAAATAAACAAAACGAAAAAAAAAAGAAAGAACCCAACAAAACTAATTCTCAAGGTTTACAGGGGAAACCAAAGATTTTATTTCTCATGAATTCCATTTACATTTATAATTACAAAACGACTGCACAATGTTCCACTATTCTACACACATATACATACATACATATGTGGCAATAAGATGGAGGAAGCAAAAAGAAAAAATAAAGTAAGAGAAAAAAATATAAATGAAGAAATTGCTGCTGTTCCTGGCACATCATTGTGTGTTGTTGTAAGAAATGCAATTAAAGTCATTTGTCGTCATTTGAGGTTGACTAAAAGTAGTGAATAAAAATGCATACTTGAGGCGGTGGTGTTGGTTGATAGTGTTTGGCGACACAAGAGGAGACATGGACAAACCAATATTGAAAAAAATATATATACTAGTACATATAAAAACACAACACATTATACATATATGTTTTTATACAATGAACTAATGTTTGAGCAGGATGTGGCATCAAATAGCAAAAAAAAAAAAAAAGAACAAGGTTTAAAAGTAAAATCTGGAGTAAATGTTGTATTTAGAAAAAGAAACAGGGACGTACTTAAAGACTACGTGGGCCAAAGGTAGGCATAGGTTTGTTAAGGAACTGAAGTGGAAACTAAATTATATAAAACGGTCCATGTGTTTTAAAAAACATAAGACTTTCTGCTGTACCAAATTTTCTGAAATCACTGAACATCGCGTAATAAAATATTGCCTAAGAGTAGTTTAGCTGCCGCCTTACTCATGAATCGCTGGTCTAAGGAGTTTTCTGATCCATATATTACCAAACAGCTATATACTGCCTTGGTTCGCCCCATTCTAGAATATGGTTGTATCATTTGGGATCCTTGCTACAGTATACATAATAACAGCATTGAATCTGTTCAAAAACAGTTTTTAATATTTTGTTTACGTCACCTCGGATGGAACTCTTTTGTGCTGCCACCATACGAGAACAGACTCAACCTTATAAAGCTTCCAACTTTAAAAAGTCGCCGTATAATGATGGGTATCACATTTCTGCTTGAATTAATTCGTGGTGAAGTAAATTCCCAGTTCCTGCTTGGCCAAATAAATTTTAATATTCCAGCTAGAACAACTCTCAATTTTCAACTTCTGAGACTGTCACATAACAGATCTGTCTATGCTAATAATGATTCGTTCCGTTGCATTTGCAAAAATGTTAATGATTGTTATAATGTTATTGATATATCACATCCTATTAATGTTTCAAAGAGAAATATTATTCTATTTTTAAATATGTAAGTCTTTAGTCTGTAAGGATTTTGTAAATCTATATAAAAATTCAAAATGTTATTTAAAACTTATTAAACTTAATTGTTTTGACATTGTAATTTAATCTGAATTAATAAAAATATGTTAAATCCAGATTAAATCCAGAAATACTGCAAGTCTTGTTTCACATTCATCAGTTTTAACTGACCAGATTTTGTTCAATTCTCTTTTGAACTTGCCATTTCATTTACACACGTCAATTTAATTTTCGTACTTTTTAATGCAAATCAACATGCATGAAAGAAAAAAAAAACAAAAAAATTCCCCCATTACCGTTCACAGCACTTAGTATTTTGATGTCGTATGTTGTAAGCTGCGATTACGATTCACAACACTTGTCAGCTTAATCGATAATCGGGGCAGAAATAAGAAAATTGACTAGTACCGTCAAGTTTGTACCCATTTTGTCCGCTTTTCCCTTCTCGTCCAAAAATGCATGCCTTGACGAGTCCGAATTGAAAAATGTGAAAGTGAACTAAGATATTATAAAAATATTACACAAGTTGTGTTTAACATTATATTTTTTGTGATTTCTTATTTAAAAATATATAATTTTTATATATTTTGAAATGTATTATACAAGAGACATATAAACTTGAATTTTTAAGTTTTCGTTTAAATGAAAATTTCAAAATGTTATTAGAAATAGTGAGTTTTTATTTCTCCGATTTTTTTGATGATTTTTAAAATTCGAAATGACGATTTTTTCTCTTTTATCGGGATTTTGACGATTTTCTCCGAAATTCATCTGGCAGCCCTGTTCATAGCCATTGTGAGTCACTGACAGTAGTAAAAGCTTTGAAAATTGTTAGAATGCGCTTGAAAATTCACTATAAAAATGTTAAATCTGTAAATGCTATATTTCGTAATGTTTTCTGTCAACATAAACGTTCTTGTAAACGCGCGATTAAGAACTTGGTTTCGATTCTGAAAACCCAAGAGCAATAATTGAGAAGCCTTTACAGATACAATCGAATCGATTACAGTCTCAAAATTCGTGACGTGATTTCAAAATATGTTCGCAACTTTGCCAAAATATGATTGAAAATTTTAATAAAAGAACCGACATTTGTTCGGTATAATTTTTCATTAATTTCGAAAGTTAATCTTTTCAATACAAAACACATTTGAATGATTTTCTATGGTTTCTTTTGTTTTGAAATCAATCAGCACAGACGAGAGATAATTACCGACAATATCAAACAGTGTCTACTATAGCTGCACAGACCATTATTATCCCCTACCAAACCGCATCGTTGACTATGACCAGAAGTCAACCAACGAGCACTAATGCCGCACACATTCTCCCCGCCAGTGCATTGTTCGACTTTGAAGTCAACCAACCGCCACCACCAAAGAGGCTTAGCATAGAACCTATAGTAAGCTTAAAATTGTTTACTACCTAAAACCAACAACCATTAAACTAATAATCTCTTCAACGAAATCACTGAAAGTGTCTCACCAATATACAGACAAAACAACTCCTATGGTTACTGATTTCCGGGGTAACAGCTTCGACTCTGGTCAGTCCTGAGTACAACACTTCTTCAGTGGCCACGAAATCGACTCAGTTTAAAGTCATAACATCTAGATATATTTTTGGCTGCTTCAAATGTTTAACCAACAATCGATTCCCCGATTTGGTTGATCCCTAAAAGCGTCTTACCAATTTTCCTAGCCCTAGATTCTCCTGGTAACAGAAAGAATTCTGGTTAGCCACTAAGTATAACACTACTACAATGTTTAGACCAATTAAGCCAATGTGCGTAAAGTCGTCAAGATATTATGTCGCAGAAAGTGATTATACTTACATACGACACATGGTAATAGATGTGAAAACGGCTGTTCAAAACGTGCAACTCATTTAATTGCTGGAATCATCTTTCATTGGGAAAAGTCTGCAGCGAAAGAAAAGTAGTTTACATTGAGATCTGTGATCCATTTAAATGTTAATAAACCTCCTGCTGCCTGGGCCTATACATAAACCATACCTTCGCCCATTATGTTCCAAACTGCTGTGACATTCAAGGAATGTTTAACTAAGGTTCGGAAGTAATTGTGAAAATTATTTTTAAGCTTCGCAATGATCTAGAATGACTGTTAGGACTGAGATTCAAGGAGTGTAACCTATAACCCAAATGATATTTATTGGGCATGTGAAAATGCCTGCATCATACACTTAGCCATTCACTCAAATTCACAGTATGGATCATCACTTAAGGTGGAACTGTTATAAGACTTTGGTTTTCATGGACTACTTAGGTAACGCTATATATTTATTTTGGAAGATTGCTTTCCGAATATCATTTGGGCAATTTGCATTGTCTGCCAAATTTCTTTCATTTGTTCATTGTTGAAGTGCAAGAGGACGGTGCAACTGTACTGCCAGCTTACTTGAAACGTGATTTTCTAAAATAGAATGAAATGTGCTTCCGGAGCGAAAATCTAAATGTCAGCCTAAACTACTATCAACTGTGGTTGCGCTGTGTAAACGACATTATATTCCTCTACCTACAAAAAAAAAGCTAGTTCCGTTTAGTTGGGAATTATGACAAGTATAAATTTTCCAACAACACTTAGACAGTTGGACTGAACTATTCTACATAATATTGCCTATGAATAGCGTAGAGAAATTGTTCTTTATTACATTACAGCTGTGACATTCCCTGGATTTCACGGAGTTCCTTGGTGTGCTATGAAGTCAAGTTGTTCAAGAAAGTGCAATTTTACTTTGTGCCACAATCAGCTGTCCCACTGTGCGCTATGTGAGTTACAAAAACTCCTTCATGCCATATCCGTTTTAGAGATTCTCAACGTTTTTGTTGCTTCATCACTAGAGCTTCTAATTCAAGCTTATTTTTTGTATAGGTTTGAACCATAAACGACAAATGTGTTTTATTAGCACTACTTCAAAGGTTTGCAGCAATTTTCTATTCTGTGTTTGTCCTACAAGCAGCAGCAACCTGTCTAAAGTTTGCTTATATTTTTTACGTGTGCAGCAATAAACATGATTGTTTTTTGTGCTCCCTTTTGATTGTGTGAAAGCAACCAGCAACATTTTATTGCTGTTGATGTGAGAAGCGAACTGATGAGATGCAATGGGATGTGATGATGATGATGGTGGGACTGCAGTTAAAGTTGTTGATTTGCTGTAGTGGGTTGCTTATAAACTATTTCTTCCAGTCTGTCAGATAAAAAAGCAACAGATTTCTACTCATTTGTTACTGTTGCTGCTGCTGTTGTTTTTTATAATTTAATAGTAATTAAAGCTTTAGCTTTAAATTTAAACAACTAAACATCTAAACTCTTGCCTGTTGCTTAACCACATAATTTAGTTTTCTTTTAGCTGCTTAATTCCAAGATTCTTTACAAAGATTTCCTCAACAAGGCGAATTTTTTTAACTTAGAATTAGTGGCAGTCGAGGCAGAAGTATAAAAAACGAAAAGTCAAAAAGCTAAAACTTTTTAAAAATCACTTGGCAAATCAACATTTAGTTTTTTGTTTTTGCCATGAACATTTCGGTTGTACGTTCCCTCTTAAAGCAAAGTTGCAATTTCTTTAACAGCAACTACAAAAACAAACTACTGTGGAAGTTGTTAAAGTTTGTAACATGGTCACAGCACAAATGAAATGGCAAAACTTTAACTGAAATAGAATTATAAAGATGAGGAGAAATAAATGATGGTGTTAAATTACAACGAAAAAGATCAGCAACAAGTGTTTGGAAGCATCAAAACAACAAGGATAATTTTTCTCTGAGTACACGCTGCAGTGTACAGGTTGAGATGTTTAAAGGCTTTGTTACATTTTCAATATGGTCCTTCTATTTTCGTGTAGAATGACCATTTTGTGAATTATTAACAAAGGCTTTCAGACCGAAAAATAGGCCTTATTAATATGTAATTAAATTCACAGCATAATCCTTGTGTTGTTATATCAAAGGACTATTTGCTGCAACATTTTTGCTAAATTAAGAATCTCTAAAAGGTTTGCGAGCGCATAACTAAGACTAGTCTGTGAACAAAGATGACAATGCAGCCCAGGTTTATAGGTTCCTGCAAACGCTACTTGAACGCACGATCGCAGCTAGTTACCACAAATCAAATCAGTTTAAAAGTTTGTTTAAGAAAATGGCAAAGCCTCACAAATTCTGCTCTACAGTTTAGGGTATTGAATAGTCTCACTTACTGGTCACAAAGTATCTGTTATTTCTTTCAAATGTCTTCAAGTTAACAGCAAATCTTAATCAGTTTAAGTTTATTTCATTTCATTCGTTGTACTCAAATTTATTAGAGATTTACCAGAGGCTGTATTTTAACTTTTTTCTCCCGTGAGTTTTTCCACTACTATCTGTCCATTTATAGCTGACCGAATCAGCTGCTGTTTCTTTTTTTGTCAGCTCCTTAGCTGCTTATTTTCAGTAGATTGACCCACACAGAGTTTAGAGCTGAGCATGAATATATGTATGCACGAGAATGTGTAGAAACATGGATATTGGATATGTTTTAGTTGGCGAATGCTCGTATTACAAGTCATATGGTGATTTGATGCTAGAAGCTACACTTACTTGCCTACCCAAGCGACTAAGAGTTTGACTGTCTGTCCGTTTGACGGTCTATCTTTATGGCTAATCTGTGTTATGTTACACTAAAGCAGCAGCAACTTCTAAACTTTTCTAGCCTTTTTTCAACACTTGCACAAAATATTTACCAAGTTAATTTGAACAATTTTTTAAAGAGAACTAGAAATCAAGATTATTTTGTGCCTGATGATGATCATCATCATCAGCTTTGTTAACACAAAAAGTAAGAAAAAAAATACATTTTTTTATTATGAATTTGTTACACCTGTAAAATGGCCATTCCAAGGTGGCTGTGATGCATCAGCCAACACCTGAAATCTGTGTTGGAAATCCGAGATCCCCGACAGCGTATAAATAATATGGAAAATAGTTAAGGACGAAAGAAAGAATGCATGAACAAGGGATGCATTTTTGGTAGTTAGATAGTTTTTATTGCTGGAATTTTATATTTAATAGGAAGCAAATTTACCAGGAAATAAAACATTTCTTTTTTTGGTTAAAAGAACATGTAAGCTGTAGTGTTAAATTACATGCTTTTCCAAGGAACTCTAAGGAATCCATAACAGTAGAAATTCATTCGTATGTTTAATAATAATCAACTTGAGTTTTGTTAATTTTTTTTTTATTAAACAAAAATTTAATTTTGGTCAAAAATATGAGTTAAAACAGATTTTCAAACAAACCAATTATCACAGATCTTGCTTATTTCCAAAGTTTTTTTACAATTTAGAATTTTGCGAGTTTTTTTTTTGCAGTTAGGGCAGAACAATTATAGAGAAGATGATAAATCGTTATTGTTACTGTGACAAATTCCATTGAAGTTGAAAAAGAAATATATGGTTCAGTTAAGGTACGTTTTTCTTCATATTTGCTACGTAAATTACACCATCTATATTCAGCATTTTGAGGGCAGTGTCAGAAGATCCAATTGGATTTACAACAGACTTCACCTTCCTTACCTAGACACATTTAAAGCTAATCTCATTCTGGCTAATACGTCCCCCTATTAACTAACGACTATAGCAGTCTGTGCACATGGATCCAAACATTGATTGAGTTTACCTTTAACACATATAGCTCCACATAAAGCAATTCAGTGATGTTAAATCGATCATACAATGATATGTTCAGCATACAGCTCAAAAGCTTCTAAATAGTGGTTACTTCATCAAAAAAGAAGAGCCGTACCTGCTGACTGTCGACAAAAACAACAATATGTACAAGAATATTGCTGTAATTTGCATGTTTTCATGATAGCAAACATTTTAGCCTGAAATACCAACAAGAAGTTAGGTTCGTCCGAGGAGTAAAATCAGAGGAGACACTACATTCAACACCAAAATTAATTTTAGATCATGTTTATCATATCATAGACATCCTCAAGAATATTCTTTATTATTTTTAGAGGGGACTAAAACTTTGAACAGTTCCACAAAGACGAGGTTCAGTATAGTGTTCAGTTTGTCCGTAGTGCTCAAGTAATTCCAATTCATCATCTTTTATGGTAGACTATATACCAAAGATCATTCGTGCACCCCGCGATGATTTTACACCAACTCATGCTTAATGATCAAATGCGCTAACCAATTAAGCTACAGCACCCTATCTATCCACTAGTGATTTGTTAATAATCTGTATCCATAAAAACCCGAATGCATACGAATGATGAAGACCCTTATGTTATCACAACGGGATTTAAAGCAGGTCTCCAGTGAGCCTTGCTTCTGGCGGCTTTTGAATCCATCTAACTTAACTGTAGTTCCAAAAAATTATCCAGCCTTTAAAAATGACTTCTTACTATTAAACAAGTATGTAGCAAATTTATTAGAATATTTATTCGGTGATTCAAAACTTATTCCAGCAACAATTTACCACAACGTACCTTCTAACCCATATAAAAAAAAAGCTTTATAATACCCTGTCCCATAGTGAGTTGTTGGGCATAAAAACCTCGATTAATAGCTATGATAGCGATACAAAGATTGCATCGTTTAACAAAATTACTTTTAACACTTTTAAAACACAACACTTTTTTTATAGTGTCTTCTACCCAAGAAACTCTACACAACACACAAATTGAATTTCCCAAATATGTGTACCGCTGCCACAAACGCAGCACATAAAGTGAGGCAACAGTAATCGCAATTTCCAACGCATGAAACGAATAAAATTAAACAACTCCTACAAGTTAGTTGGCCAGCAAAAAAAAAAAAAAATAGCGCAATAAGAATAAGCATCGAATGGCCATTTATATGTATTGTGGCACATACGATTCCAAGTGAGAGTATGTACAACCTCACATAGCAATTGGTATCATTGCAATATCATCAATTGTTATTTCACTAACATGCCGCTGAAAATTCAGCAATATCAAACCGTGCAGTTTAGTGAACTAAACTTTCAAACATTTTAAAGCCCCCCAAAAAAAAAAAAAAAAAAAAAAAAAATAAAAAAGAAAAATAAAGTAACTTAGCCATGAAGAGATATTGGCCACAAAAAGTAAGACAAGGAAACGAGTAAGACCCAAAGAAGTGGTAAGAGAGAAGGCAGAGATGATGCGAGTACATGTCTTGATAAGGAAAAATTAAATAATTTTACACTTAGCTGGATTGCTGCTGTTGTTTTTGTTGTTGTTGCTAGATTGTTTGTAGTTGGAGTATTGTGCGCGAGAAACGATTATCGTTTTGCGATTGTTCACAGTCTTAACAAGCTCTCAATCTTTTGACGTACATAATTGGCCAAACATACAAATGCAGCAAAATTTGCTGCAGCTTCAGCTTGGCGGGTTAGTAATATTCGTAGCAAATAAGCCGCAGCATGCCACTTTACAAAATTCATACACCGCCTGCCATCTACCCGCTGCATTGTTTCTGGCTGCCTACTTCTGTATGTCGGTAGTGTCGGTCTTTTGTGCTCCCGATTTTTAACAGATTTTTTCTGCCGTTTTTTTTTGCTTTTTTTTTGGTTTTGTTTCTGGGTTCTTGCTTTTTGATATTTGCCAAATAATATGTGGCCGAATGCCTGCCGTTTAAGTTTTAAGCTTTTAGTGTACAGCAATGTTAGTGAATTTGCCACAAATTGTTATTGCTTAAAATCTTAGTTTATATACGGTTTTTTTTAGCTCTTCATACTGCCACTTTTGTAGAAGCAAATTTCTCCTTACACCCCTACCTTTACTTTAGCTGCGGCAACGTCTTCACTAAGGAATTTCAATTGTATTTTTGTTTTGTTTGCCGTATGTGTTGCAAGTTGATTTAGTCGCCTTCTATAACAATTGTTGAGTGCAGTGCAGTGCATTGCATTGATTGTTTTTAACCATGCCATTCATTTATCGCTTCTTTGGTATTTATTTTCCGCTCTTACTCTTCATTTTTTTTTTTTTTTTTAATAGTGGAGGAGTCAAATAATTGACAAACAATCACATAAATGTTTTAACGCAATGCAAGTGAATAGTTTCCTTTGAGAGTGTTTAATGTGCCGCTTTTGCAACAAAATGTAGCAGAATGATTCAGGAGTATGTCATCGTGCTAGTGGTTGTTATATCGTGTTCATATGTTTGAAGATTTCAAGATTTTAAAAAAATTTTCTCAATGGAAATGGAAATTTTTTTTCAAAGTTTTAAAAATGTTTTGACTCGAACATAAGAGACATTCTTATCTCTCTTCTGAATTCCGTAGACCGTTTCTGGCAACCAGATTTCGAGATTTTTTATGTAGCAAGGGTCGAGTTTCTGATTATGGCAAACAAACTCTTGAGAAACGATTTTGCAACAAAACATAGACTTGTATACTCCTCTGCTAAGTTATTATGAAATTTCATGTTTCAATTGAATAAGCAACCATTATATGGCAGATTCATTTTCAAAATATTTTTTGACGCAGTATTTGATCTGCAGCAAATACCATAAACTGTATAAACTTTGACCTACTTTCAAAAATACATATGTATATATTTTATTTAATATTGTAGAAAATATTTGTAATGAATTACAGAAATTACATACTATGCTAAAAATTACTACCATAAATCACAATTAATTGCACCGACGCCACAGTAAGTAAGTGCAGACAAACCCAAAACAGAAATAAATTAAAAGAAAAGCCATAAAATAGTATGAATCCAAAGGAATAAAAACGGAATTAAACGCAAGACAGCAGAAATTATTTTAAAAGTACGACAAATAAGTACATTTCATGGATTATAAATGCAAGTGCAAACTAAATTTATGAAAACCACGAATTATTTATTTTAGTACAGAAACATTTAATTTCGCATGTAACAAATAGTATTTTAAAACAAGTAGAATCATGTTAACAACAGCCTGGCGAATATTATTTAATATGGCGTGATATAACGTTTAAGATTATAATATTCATGAAAGTTATGATGCATCAAAAGTCTCCAGGGGATGCAATCAATTTTAAATTAGTTTAGATAAAAATTTATTGTTTACATAAAATTAGGTAGCATTTTTTAAAATCTGTGTTTATCGGCTAATTTATATAATGTATCAATTGTGATTTCTTTTATTGTCCAATTTATACATCAACCGTGGTTCCTTTTATTGTCCAATGTATACATCATCGTGGTTCCTTTTATTGTCCAATGTATACATCATCGTGGTTCCTTTTATTGTCCAATTTATACATCAATAATGTTTCCTTTTATTGCCCAATTTATACATCAAGCATGGTTCCTTTTATTTCCCCAATTTATGCATCAATCGTGGTTCCTTTTATCCTCCAATTTATATATCAATCGTGGTTGCTTTTATTGACCAATTTATACATCAATCGTGGTTCCTTTTATTTGTCCAATTTATATATCAATCGTGGTTTCTTTTATTGTCCAATTTATATATCAATCGTGGTTGCTTTTATTGTCCAATTTATACATCATCGTGGTTCCTTTTATTGTACAATTTATACATCAATCGTGGTTCCTTTTATTTCTCCAATTTATACATCAATCGTAAAATTTATGCATCACACGTGGTTCCTTTTATTGTCCAAATTATACGTCATTCGTGGTTCCTTTTATTATCCAATTTATACATCAATCATGGTTCCTTTTATTGTCCAATTTATGCATCACACGTGGTTTCTTTTACTGGCAAATTTATACATCAATCGTGGTTCCTTTTATTGTCCAATGTATACATCAATCATGGTTCCTTTTATTTCCCCAATTTATGCATCAATCGTGGTTCCTTTTATCCTCCAATTTATATATCAATCGTGGTTGCTTTTATTTCTCCAATTTATACATCAATCGTAAAATTTATGCATCACACGTGGTTCCTTTTATTGTCCAAATTGTACGTCATTCGTGGTTCCTTTTATTGTCCAATTTATACATCAATCATGGTTCCTTTTATTTCCCCAATTTATGCATCAATCGTGGTTCCTTTTATCCTTTAGAATAGAATAGAATAGAATAGAATAGAATAGAATAGAATAGAATAGAATAGAATAGAATAGAATAGAATAGAATAGAATAGAATAGAATAGAATAGAATAGAATAGAATAGAATAGAATAGAATAGAATAGAATAGAATAGAATAGAATAGAATAGAATAGAATAGAATAGAATAGAATAGAATAGAATAGAATAGAATAGAATAGAATAGAATAGAATAGAATAGAATAGAATAGAATAGAATAGAATAGAATAGAATAGAATAGAATAGAATAGAATAGAATAGAATAGAATAGAATAGAATAGAATAGAATAGAATAGAATAGAATAGAATAGAATAGAATAGAATAGAATAGAATAGAATAGAATAGAATAGAATAGAATAGAATAGAATAGAATAGAATAGAATAGAATAGAATAGAATAGAATAGAATAGAATAGAATAGAATAGAATAGAATAGAATAGAATAGAATAGAATAGAATAGAATAGAATAGAATAGAATAGAATAGAATAGAATAGAATAGAATAGAATAGAATAGAATAGAATAGAATAGAATAGAATAGAATAGAATAGAATAGAATAGAATAGAATAGAATAGAATAGAATAGAATAGAATAGAATAGAATAGAATAGAATAGAATAGAATAGAATAGAATAGAATAGAATAGAATAGAATAGAATAGAATAGAATAGAATAGAATAGAATAGAATAGAATAGAATAGAATAGAATAGAATAGAATAGAATAGAATAGAATAGAATAGAATAGAATAGAATAGAATAGAATAGAATAGAATAGAATAGAATAGAATAGAATAGAATAGAATAGAATAGAATAGAATAGAATAGAATAGAATAGAATAGAATAGAATAGAATAGAATAGAATAGAATAGAATAGAATAGAATAGAATAGAATAGAATAGAATAGAATAGAATAGAATAGAATAGAATAGAATAGAATAGAATAGAATAGAATAGAATAGAATAGAATAGAATAGAATAGAATAGAATAGAATAGAATAGAATAGAATAGAATAGAATAGAATAGAATAGAATAGAATAGAATAGAATAGAATAGAATAGAATAGAATAGAATAGAATAGAATAGAATAGAATAGAATAGAATAGAATAGAATAGAATAGAATAGAATAGAATAGAATAGAATAGAATAGAATAGAATAGAATAGAATAGAATAGAATAGAATAGAATAGAATAGAATAGAATAGAATAGAATAGAATAGAATAGAATAGAATAGAATAGAATAGAATAGAATAGAATAGAATAGAATAGAATAGAATAGAATAGAATAGAATAGAATAGAATAGAATAGAATAGAATAGAATAGAATAGAATAGAATAGAATAGAATAGAATAGAATAGAATAGAATAGAATAGAATAGAATAGAATAGAATAGAATAGAATAGAATAGAATAGAATAGAATAGAATAGAATAGAATAGAATAGAATAGAATAGAATAGAATAGAATAGAATAGAATAGAATAGAATAGAATAGAATAGAATAGAATAGAATAGAATAGAATAGAATAGAATAGAATAGAATAGAATAGAATAGAATAGAATAGAATAGAATAGAATAGAATAGAATAGAATAGAATAGAATAGAATAGAATAGAATAGAATAGAATAGAATAGAATAGAATAGAATAGAATAGAATAGAATAGAATAGAATAGAATAGAATAGAATAGAATAGAATAGAATAGAATAGAATAGAATAGAATAGAATAGAATAGAATAGAATAGAATAGAATAGAATAGAATAGAATAGAATAGAATAGAATAGAATAGAATAGAATAGAATAGAATAGAATAGAATAGAATAGAATAGAATAGAATAGAATAGAATAGAATAGAATAGAATAGAATAGAATAGAATAGAATAGAATAGAATAGAATAGAATAGAATAGAATAGAATAGAATAGAATAGAATAGAATAGAATAGAATAGAATAGAATAGAATAGAATAGAATAGAATAGAATAGAATAGAATAGAATAGAATAGAATAGAATAGAATAGAATAGAATAGAATAGAATAGAATAGAATAGAATAGAATAGAATAGAATAGAATAGAATAGAATAGAATAGAATAGAATAGAATAGAATAGAATAGAATAGAATAGAATAGAATAGAATAGAATAGAATAGAATAGAATAGAATAGAATAGAATAGAATAGAATAGAATAGAATAGAATAGAATAGAATAGAATAGAATAGGCCGCTATATTGGCTGTAGCTGAGAGTGTACACAAAGACCGTGAAGAATCGATTCGGCGCCGTTAGCAGCAACTCGGACTGAGTACATAATTTCACGTTTTGGGCCGGTCGATTGTATATTCCCAAAACGATTCTGCAATATTTGAATTTGGGTATTAATTTCACCAGAATCAACTGCTGCAACCACTTGTTGAATACATAAATCATTAATATATTGTTTACGACATCTACATACATTGATAAACCACTACAATGTTGTATTAAATAATTACAGTTCTCAGATTAATTTTATTTTAATTGATTACTTATTTAATTTAAATTGCTCTCCTGCAGTTTGAAAAAAAAAACATAACAGATTTCTTAATGTCATTAACTTTTGTAGAACTTTGTTGTCAATCCAACAATGTCTTTAAGACAGTTATTGAAAATGTCAACAGGTTTTAACGACAGATGATAAATTTATTAACGCAATTTTTCTAATTTATCAT
Organism: Bellardia bayeri; assembly: GCA_950370525.1. Classification (NCBI taxonomy): domain Eukaryota; kingdom Metazoa; phylum Arthropoda; class Insecta; order Diptera; family Calliphoridae; genus Bellardia; species Bellardia bayeri. Next base: position 78,416,413 of record OX493267.1, read on the forward strand.
CTGTCCTTTTGTTTTACCAAAACACTCAATTGTTTACAATACTTCATCATCCCACATACAGACAGCCATAACCATAAATATATAGAAAGAGAAATGTATTTTATTTGCTAAAATAATTCGTAATAAATTTTGCATGAACCTGTCAATGGCTATGCAACATTGTAAAATCTTAGAAGGAACGTGCTCCTAAATCTTTATTTTATCCAAAAGAGGAAAAAAACACCCATAACAAACAGCTCATCTCTAAGGACCGAAAATATGTAAAAAAAAATACAAACAAAACTAAAACAAAACCGAAAAATTCTTTGTTCTAGTTTTGTAACCAGACAACAGCGCAAGTGCAACCAACACTTTTGCTCAATCGTGATCAACTGCAGAGCAATACTTGAAAAAAATAAATAAATAAATGTAAAGAAACGAAATAAAAAGAATTGACCGCTGCTTTTGAAACCGAAACAATCAATAGTTATGAAAATGTAAAGAAAAAATAATACTGTAGAAGAGTTGAATATTTGCACGTATATCTCTAGTTTTTTTAGTACTTGCAACCACAAATACTTGTAAATGGAAAAACTTTCCCAACGAGATAGCTACAATTTTAACACAAAAGCTGCCGCCACCACCACCTTCAATTTTTATTTTATAGCACTTCTGCATTTTGTTTGCTTTTGTTTATTTTTGTTGCATTTAATAGAGACTAGGTTGAATATAAATATGTTGAATTTATTGTGGGATTTGCAACATTCCAAAATAGAGGGAATGGATAGAAAGCTAGTTACGTGGTTGGTTACCTGGGTGTAAAGTCTGTATTTGAAAAGCGTCCATTAAAATTTTAATGTTTCCTATAGACCATGAGTGCTAAGATAGTTTTGTGAGGATCTTAATCTGGATGCAAAATATCTCTTAATTAATAAGAATATTAAAATTTGTATATAATAAGGTTTCTCTCTTCAAAGATCTTATGACACGTGTTCACACAATTTCCAACACCTTTGTGTTCTACATTCCGCATTCGCTTGGCTGTTATGTGTTTTAAACTCTGATGGATTTCGAACACCGGCTTCGCTAAATGTAACTCTCTGGATAGCAAGTATCCTTGCATTGCATTGCAATTCACGGATCTAATTCAACTGTACTCATAGATAGTCCAATTTTAAAATAAATAGGATGAATTAGAACATAGAATGTCCGTTAATGATGCCCGATAATTGTTTAATACTACAGTTCAATATTTCTGAATGCATGAGGGCACTATAGGGGAATATTTATATGTTTAGTGAGAGCAAAGATCTATAAGATTCATAGAGGGCTTATACTAGACAATTCTGTTGTACACCGAAGCTCGAATATCTGTAAAGCTGATAAGAATTTAAATTTTAGTGTCTTAGCAACTGTCAAGTTAACTTGATTGCAGTGGATATTGTTAACGAGGGTCGATGATTGATAAGGTGATGATTTACTACCTGATTGGTATTCCACTCGTGCAATATAAGTGGAAACTAGACATCTCCGCATTCCAACAAATCCTGTGTTTCTTTGTATGAAATAGGGAGACATTCAATAAGGAGGCTAATTTAGGTTACTGTATCTTGAAAACTGTCCTGATATCATGGTTTTCAAATGAATACCGGGTGTCTTTGATTGAGATACCGAGACTCTCAATAGTGATAGCCGGCAAGATATATTGATGAAATAGAGCCGCTTGCAAATGAAGTCATACAAACCAACAAGACTATGCATGAAAAATGCTGGACTTGAGTTAGCAGAGCACAAAACGGAGTCGGTTTGATCACTAACCGCCAAAAACGTGAATACATAAATATTAGTTTTTTCTTTTTTTTTATAATTAACAAATACAAACTGCGAAACTTTTGGCTTATCTGCAGAAAACACCCAGAGTCTTTGGCGGGAATCGAACCTGCAACCCTTTGACTGATAGTCAGGCACACTATCGACTAGTCTATAGGGGCACTCCAAAGTTGAAAGTCATGATGTGACGTTCAAAGCCCAGATTAATTATCTAGGATTTATGAAAGCGAAGCTTAATTTTAAAGCACATCTCAAAAAGCATCAAACGCAAAAGCTGCAATAGAACGAATGATGCCAAACATATGAGGACTAAGGCAACATAAGAGAAATATGGTAACTACAGTCGTGTGTTCGCTGATGCAGCCCCAGTATGGTCAGGCTGCCTTAAGGTGAAATTCACAGCAAGAAAGGTTCTAGCAGTGTATAGGATATGTGCCTTGGCGCGTATGCAACAACCTCAGAAGATGCGGCATAGGTCATAGCAGGAGTGGAGCAGGGGATAGACAATTGACAGAAAGAATAGTTAGGCAATAATTAACAACAGAACACATTGTTGAAATGCTACTAAGTAGTAGGGAAAACTAGAAAACCATAAGAAGACATAACATAGGCTAACAAAGCCTTTGGGATGCAATACTTTGATAGACAGTTCCATAGAGTATATGGATGAGGAAGGAGATGTATTAGTCAGTAGGAATCTAAGATATCCCGTTGGTTTATCGGGTGTTTATGCAAGATTTACACCAGCCTTATGAAAAGAGAAATAGTGATGGCGATTTAGGTTTTGAGGTTCAGGCAGCTGCAGATTATATTATTGATGTTAATCGATGATGAATGATAAGCAGGTTGCGTATTTGACTGAAATTTGACTCGATCAATGTTAGCGGATGCCTCTAAATGACATAGTAAGACATTTAATATTGATGATCATTTATCAATCCTAAGCACTCGCTAACATGGTTGCTGATTATATTATTACCAACAAAAATCATGCCATGAGCATAGGTCTTGCTTACAATGACTGTTGCAGGAGCTGTCAAAGAGACAGGAATGAACAGTCGGTACTTAACTTGCTCCGTCCAAGCTTAGCTAGGAAATAAACTTAGAGCGCAATTAAAAAACACAAAGATATCGAAGATAAGCTACTCCCAGTGAGCTCCTTTCACCTCAATGGTAGTTGAAAGTATAATTTATATGCTCCATTCGCTCAAGTGTAACACACAAACACATTGAATTTACCGATCCCAAGTGAGCTTTTTTCACATTAATCCATGATATCTAAATCGAATCATTGAGGAAATTCTCTGTTAAGAAGTGTCAACATGTAACCATCACATATGACAAATATTAAAGCAAAAACTCGTAACCACTACTTTCAGCACAAATTTGTTTGACGAAGTTTAACCTTACAAATGTTTTGTAAGAGCAAACATCCTCAAATAAAATCAAACTAAACTTATATTTTAGTTTGTTCGTACGAAAAAAGTTCACCAAATAAACACAAGGATTATAAAGAATTTTATTTAGTGGTTACGTCTTTTACGTCAAATATTTTCAATGTGTGTCCGTACCTTAATTTGACCATTTGGCCTATAGTTGGCTATTTCAAACACGCAAAGCTTACACAAATTAGACACCATTATATCGAACTATTCTAATAAATAATTACAAAATATTAGATAGTGCGGCCGAAGATATGGAGACATCTGGCTAAAAAATCAAACTAAAAGTAAATCTGAAAACTCTCCAAAATATATTCAGAATGCACACCGCAACAATGTCAACGAAAGATACGCTACTTAGTAGAACACATGCAAGACTTCACAGTCAACATTAATCGCGTAATGCATAATTCTCGAGGTACCGCTATCAATGCTGGAAAGACTGAACTAAAATTGGACCTTATTAATGGACCACATACAGCGTAGTCGCAGCTAACACTTTAATGAAATTATTTTAAAATTTTTTCGGGCAACCAATTTAAAGTGTTTTGTTTAAAATTAAAAAAAAATCTTAACAAAAGAAGTAAGAGTGCTATATTCGGCTATGCCGAATTTTATATACCCTTCACCTTTGTTGTGGATGCATAATTATATTATATACATACATACATATATATATATTATATTAATACACTTTGTTTGATAGTTTTTTTGATGAAATTTTCAGAGTTTGTCTTGGATTTTTGCTCATATCTCAGTTATTTATGGACGGATTTTGCTGATTTTAAATAGCAAACTTTTCGAAAGCATGTCTGATAGAAATATTGAAGATTTTGATCCCGAAGATATCTGGAGATTTCCGAAAATTGATTTCAACAGACAGACAGACAGACGGACATGGCTTAATAGACTACGCTATCTATAAGGATCCAGAATATATATACTTTATAGGGTCGGAAAATTATATTGTGGAAATTACAAACGGAATGACAAACTTATATATACCCTTCTCATGAAGGTGAAGGGTATAAAAAAGACAAATTTCAATGGAATTTAGTAAAGTTCCTTTAAAGCATTAAGAACTTAATTTACTCAAAATCATTGAAGGATGCTACGAAAACGCTAAACCAAGATTAGTCAGTCTTCCTTTCAAATAAGGATTATCGTCGGTTGGGAATATTGAAACCCATTTAAAATAAGTACTTCAAAAACACAGCTATTTAAGCTATAGTTCTTTAAAGCTTCGACTACAATCCTCCACTTGCCATACCACTCAGCCACATCCAAAATTCCAACGATTGTATTCATTTTCTCAAAAGAGTTCAATTCAATTTTTTTTTTATTATTTTTCTTTCTTTATTGAATATGAATAAATATATTTCATTTTAAAGGTGCATTTATAGTTTTTTTTTACGCTGTGCTCCAGTAACTCCAAATGTTATTGTCGATCGGTACAATGTACTTTATATTTGATGGACACGCAGGCGTAACTGCAAAAATCCAGCATGAATTTCAGTATAGAACCTTAAAAACAACAGCAACACCAACAAATAAGAGAAGTAGCAACTATTTCAGATACCAAACAATAGGGCGTTTCTTTACTTTGGTCCTGAACTACTTACTACTCCTAGTTATGTAGAGGTTGTAGTAAAAAAATAATAATCATTGCACGGATATACTTATACTTGTAAGTAACTAGAGTTGCAAGATAAATGATGCCTTTAACATTTGTGTGTCCAAGCCAACAAAAGGCTGTCTGTCGGTGCCTGATGTTTGTTGTTTGTTTGCTATTTTATGTTTTGCTTTAGAAACTACTTGAGAGCAGTAAAGTTTTAAAAGTAAGTTTTAATTCAATTTGTGGGTGTTTCAATAAGCTCCTACTTAATTATGCTAGGTTATGTTGTATAAAACTCATTATGTTGTAAGAGCTTTAAGACCAATTGAACTCACTGAACTTGGTGTTTAAATTACAGAAGATCAGGTACTTAATGTCTTGCATGTTGGTTATTGGTTTTTGGGGAAATACAAATAGGTGGCAATTAATATTTGAAAATATAGAATCAGTTGTAACAATATTAAATGGAATAGGTGAAACTTATAAACTAAATTTTATAAAAAGCAATGTTCTTTTTTAAATACTTAGTAAATGATCAATCAATGGGATTTATGTACTCAAAAAAGCGTAACCACTTATTTTAGCACAAATTTGTTTGACGTTGTTTACTCTTACAAGAGTTTTGCAAGATCCCACAGCATCAAATAAAATAAAACTAAATATTTGTTGTGTCTTGTTTTAAATAAACGAAGTTTTTTTTAATTAATAAACGATTTCAAATAAATTTTCTTTACTGGCTACGTCTTTTTCGGCAAATATTTGCCAAGTGTGACCGTACCTTAAGTAATACATCAATATTGCTGCAACTGTATGACCCTAGACCATAGACATTCAAGTTATGGAACTGACTTTAAATGACTAAGATATTATGCTCTTGGACGAGGAGGTCAAATACCTGGGGATCATTGTTGGATATGCACTTCTTTCAAATACAAATTATATGTAGAAATTATAATTTATGACAATCTGTGCCTGCCATCGACTTTTTGGCAAAATGTGTGTTGTCAAACTAATGATGATGATTTATCAATCTTTTGTTACTTTAAGCAGACTGTGTTCTCTGGAAGAACAAAGATGTTATTACAACTGCAACAATTTTCATATGCCTTTCATTCTTGTTGCCGTTTCTGCTGTTACAAAGATATATCGAAGAAGCAAGACAAGGTTTAGTTACATGAAAGTAGTGCTAAATTTTGGTTGACTAGTGTGAACAAATTACACCAAATTCATCGTGACAAACAAAGATTTATGTCATGGTAATTTCAGTTATGAGAATTTTTATGATATCGGATGATTAGGTCTTGTGTTTAATTTCAGGATGAACTTCGATTGAACGAACTGGCTGTTATTCTGGCAGCTCAAACGCTCATTTGTTTTAAAGCATCATTTGTATTTATAATGCAATAAAAAACTGTCCCCTTATGTCCTGGGTGTCATTTTGCACTCTTTTAGAAATATTTGTAAAAAGAGAGTGGTGCTACGTATTTGGCGGAAATAGAAGGCATTAAGATCGCTGACCCGGTTAGGAACTTAAGGGCTATTGGATTCTAAGAAGATTTCCTGCATTCGGTTTTCTGTTTCTGGTGTTACATAGAAATCTTAAAGTCTGCATAAAATAGGGAATAATGGAAAAAATTGATTAGGTGTAGTTCACCAATCATAATCCGCTATTGGTGTTTATAGACCAACAATGAACAACTTTCTCAAGAATACCAAACCATATATCATAGTAAATCTTTGTGGAGAAACTAGATTTTGAGATAGAAATATAAGTGATCACATATTTAGAAGAAAGTGGAATCTCTAAGATTTTTTAACTTTTTTATATAAAAAAAAAAACGATTTTGGTTCAGAAATATTAGTGATCACAGATTGAGGCAAATATTTAAGTTTCTTTTTAATGTTTTTAATATACGCCCAATATGATCACAAATATCGGTATTTTGTATTCGTTAAAATTTCATTTAACGCACCAATATGTATAATTTTGCCACATTTTACTAAATACAATAAATTTTACAAAAGTTCATTTCATCAAAACACTATTTTGCAGTTATTTATTAATTTTCGCAAACATTTTTCAATTTCACAATATCTAAGCAAAAAAAAAAAAAAACAAAAAAGAAAACTTTCTCTAGACTTTTGTAAACACAAATTAATTTGTCCAATTACTGTGACAAAATTTCAAAAATGCACTTGCACCATAGAATAAAACAATTATAATATTGCAACATCGACTAAGCATAACGCTGTTGATGTCGTTGCAGCAGTTGTATGCTGTTCATATTTAAAATGTCTCCACGCACCACTGTCACTATAATGAGCATCTTGACAAAGTGGCATCCTAGAATGGTGGCGGTAAATAATGATAATGACGATGATGGTGGTGGCGCTGGTGTTTTATGTCTCTCTGTAGTCGCACTATACATCTCCTCAACATAAGGCACACATATCTCATGATATGAACTGAACTGAATTTCACGGCGTAAGTGTGTGCAATTGTCTGGCAGTTCTTCCTTCAACTAGCTGGTAAACAGCAAAAAAAAAATAAATAAATACTAATTAGTGAACACAACACGAGCATATAAAATTTAGCAACAACAAAAGTGCCAGCTACACACAACAAACCTGAAAACTGTTAAAAAAAAATATATATATTTGTAGCACGTTGTTCCAAATTTTTAGTAAGAGTTTTTATTTCGGCGTCGTCGTTTTTTTCGTAATTTTTTTTTTTTGGCTGTTTGTTATTACGTACGTACAACGTTCAGGCGACATAACACGGCATGTAAAGTGTTGCATACAAATGTGGCATATGTGAATGTGAATTAAAATGCAAACAAACAAAAAGATTATAGAATAGAATATTTAGTTTGTTGTTTCGTTGTTTTCATTGTGTTGTGTGATTTTTTTGTTTGTTTGCATACTGCCCAATAGAGAAAGAGTGGCATGTTGTGTTTGTTATAAGAGATAAATTCAGAGCAACTTTCCGAAAGACGGCAATACATAGTTCTAGGGTAGTAATATTTCGCATGTTTACAAGCATTTCTTATAGAGAAAAAATCTAAAAGAACCTATCACAGAAATCTAGAGTTATTATTTATTAAGCATCGGCATAACTAAGTGTTTTCTGGTAGGACATCGACCCATGTTGTTCAATTAGGCGAAATTGGAACATTTAGTTAAGTTCATATATTTTTCTACTAATTCGATTTCTTACATACCAACCAAGTGTAGCTTTTGAATAATCACAGGGAGCTAAATCGGGCCAAAACTTTAATAAAGAGTCTTAGTTAAAGAAGTGATCAAAAGGTTTTCCTTTACAATTGATGTATGTATAAATTGGACAAATAAAAGGAACCACGATTAATGTATAAATTGCGTAAGTACCTTGCGGCCTAACTTCATGGCGAACTTAAACACTGTTGAACCCGGCTCATCACAGTATTGTATGCCCTGCAAGAACGTACTAATGAGCATGTCTTGCAAAAAGCATACTAAACTTACTGAAGAGCATGTCTTGCAAAGAGCATATTTCTATGATCCGCCAGAAACAATTTGCATGACTGCACGATCAATGTACAAACACCTCGCTTAAGAGTTTGGGCTATCTAATCCCTGCCATCATAGTTTAGTCAATTAACATAACCCAAGACTATTACTAAAAAAAAAAGCAGCAATCACTACATTGCACCGAGCAACCAAGTGCCAAGGACTATAGATCAGCAGAGTTCCCGCAATCTGATCCATTCAACGAAAGCCACAATTCCCGTACATTTCCTGAGCACCAGGGCAAGTGTCACCACTACTTTCAACAAAGCTTAGACAAAGAGCGAGAGATTAGAATTTACTACAATTGCCATAAGCTACTATCTATCTCTGTCCAAAGGCGAATCGTCAGCAAAGCTGCCACCAAAGCCACAATTACAGTGCATTTCCTGATCACAGATCAAAGTCCCATCACTGCTCTCAATGTCTCTATTGTTTCGGCAACAGCATCTATGACAATTTGGTGGCACGAAATTTGTTGCCAAAAGAAATATCAGTCATTTAACAAACTGCCCTTCTTCTTGACTTGGGTATCAACCACAGCCACCACGTAATCCCCGAGAGACCTCAACCGATAGACTAGGCGATAGTGTGCCGGACTATCAGTCAGAGGGTTGTGGGTTCATTTCCCGCCAAAGACTCTGGATGTTTTCTGCAGATATGCCAAAAAGCTTCGCAGTTTATTAATTATATTAAAAAAAAAAAAACAATTTCAGAACAATACCTCGGGCTCCTAACTGACCCGTGATCCTAGATAGAGACAGAATCAATCAATCAATCAATCTCTTCACAGTTTCGTTTTCGTGCACCTCATAGCAGCGATTTCACCATTTCTCCCATGTAATTGTAATAGCGTCAAGGTAATGGAATTACACCAGGGGGGTTACCCTCTATTGCGATGCGATAAGCGTACAATTTGCTTTCACATCTCAATAGAGAGTAACCCCCCAGGAGAAATTATCCCTTGAGTTGTATAAATTGGACAATAAAAGGAACCACGATTGATATATAAATTGGAAAAATAAGAGGAACCACGCTGAGTTACTATCCTCTTAATTCCTGCATACATCTCGCATAATCCTAAATTGAGCCCCATTCTGCACATCCCTTTCGTACATATATTGTTGATGGAGTAGACCTGCAGGTACATGCGGACTCTATGAGAACGTATTTTGCATTAGGATATCTGACTAGATTATACCATTCGAAATTAATAACCGTATAATGCTTTTGATTTGCTGATAGTTCCAAGAAGAAAGAATAAATTTTAGGCTACGATTTATGCCATCATCATTCAAGTTAATGTTTTAATAGAACGTTAAGAGAACCAACGGTTATTGTGATGTGAAGTATTCAGTTAGAACTCAAATGAAATATTCCCTAAATTCTTGACATCAGCACACAATCACATAATCCAAAATTGACTTTCCTTTTCACCAACTACACAAGAACTACTTGTGAAAGGTGGCCTTTTCGAACTAAAAATATTTGCAAAGACATCGTGTACCAGACTTTGCTTTCAAAAGCTTCTTTAAAGCCAGCTTTGAATATGTATCCCGCTTCGGATCTTCCCGAAAGATATTCTGTCGAGTTGCTGGCCAGCTTAGAAAAGGCTGCAATATAAAAGTCTTCTACAGTAAGTAGCATCTTTATATATTCGCCTTAAACCTTACAAATATCCATGGCATTTGTTTTTGTTTCACTACCGAGTGAGCATTTTTAGTTTGGGTGACACGTTACTCAAATGTTTTATTAAAAACAATTTTTATTATTGTATGTATTTTAAAAACGTGTCTTATTGTTGTAGTTCTTTTATCTGTTTAGTTTTCTGTTCAAAAACTAAAAAAAAAAAAAAAAAAACAAATTGCAATAGAAAAATTTTGAAAGAGTTTGTAACAGCTGCATTTTAAATGTTTTTTTTTGTTTTAACGTAACAAGACAACAAACGATTGTTGTTAGTTTTTGTTCAAAGTAATTGTAATCTTTTTTTATGTGAAATTAGGACTAATGCTTAGTCCTTGTTTAAGTGCTGAACAATTTTAATTAAAATTCCTATGGAGTACGGACATGTGAACTTGGAAATTTCATAAATAATATAAGGGAATGGAGAGTTCGGGAACTGATAATCTTAGGTATTGGAAAGATTCTATTGGTAGCTCTCTCTCTCTCTTTCTTCCCAAAATCGGAACCAATATACTCCAAAACAGATTGACCCTCTGAGTTCAACGTCCTATAAATTATAAAAACAAACACCTTGCTTGTCTTAACAATGCAAACTTATCATAAATTATTATGCATCACTTACCATGTCTAATTCACTTAACTTAACATGTGGTCTTCATGGCAACTTATTATCAAATTATATATTTAAATAATTCAACCAACGGGAAAGAGATCATTATAATTAATACACTTTTTAATCAAAGTACTCTAGAAGAACTTAATAGCTAACAAGATAAAATTTCTTAAATAATCAGCCTCTTTTACTGCAGATATAATTAACAAATCCCCCTAAACATGTTCTTTATACAACTAAGCAGCTATTCCTACTTGTTATGTCGAAGCTAAGAAACATATTAAAGAGTTTCCTTAGTAATTAACATGTCCCACGCTTACAAGATTTTCTTTATTAATACTGAAAAGTTCAAGTTAAGTTAAAATGAATTGAAAAGTAAGTTACAAACTGGACTACAACTAGGTATTCAATAATACTAGAAGGAGCAAACAAAAAAAAACATGGAATAGTTGCAGGCCATACTACTGGCAATCACTCAAGTGAACATCATCCAGACAACCAACCTACAAATTCGCAAAAAAAAAAAAAAAAAAAAATCGATTATTATGAGACGTTGCGCAGGTGGTAGGCCACAAGGTAATAAATTGTTGTATTGGTAAAAATTATATGAACCGAAAAAGAATTGTTAACAACAAGTAGTAGTCAGTATAGCAACATAAGAAGCAACTATGCTAAAGTAATAGTTTCAATATGTGTGTATGTATTTGAACTAGGTAAAATTTAGCCAGAGGAAAATGAAGGATTTTAGCATATAGAGAGACATAAAATGTAACTATTTGTCTATATGACTAACTGGATTCATAAAGACATAAGGTGGGATAATTTAGAATTTGTCAAAATTAATATTATTTATTAGTGTATCAGGTATCGTAGTTTAAATTTATCGCAGTTGAAAAACAAACAAAAGATATTTTATTCTAAAAAATCTGATTTAGATGAAAAATTAATATAGGAATTAATGATAACTTAACTGGTAACCGCCCTCAAACTACCGTTCACTAATATTGCTGTCAAAGTAGACGCTGCATACTAAAATTTAGAATGACTTTTGTCCTAGAAACATAGTATTTAGATCTCCTAGTGCTGGGCAATGAAACAGAGGACAATAACTAGTCTTCCATATTCTAGCAACTCCTGCAGAAGTCGTTATCAGGAAATCCGTTTTAGCTTAAATGTGGAGTGGAATTAACAGTCCCAATTTGCAAAGTTGCTTTTATTTTTAATAACTAACAAACACAAATAGAACCCGCAACCCTCTGACAGATGGCACACTATCGCCTAATGTATTGGGGCACCCAATCCTATCTGCAGATATGAAAAAAGAAATCTATATCAATATCGGAAATATTGATGTCTGTCCATACCTACTCCACGCATCATCCCTATAAAATGATGGCGTTTACGGAATACACTCGATGTTGTGAAGGGTTGTAATAGGCCTATACCCATCTGATATTGGATTATACTTGAACCGATTAGCCGCTCTTTTTACAGCCGTTATCTCAGCTTCAAGTATAAGTCAATTTGGCATCCTAAAATCGTTAGTCTTCATTATCCAAAATTAATAAAATGAACATCTCTTCCAGTTCATTCTTCTTTTTTTAAGATACTATAGGATATAGTCGGACCTCCACTAATCATGTGTCATTGAAGTTCATCAATCATCAATTTACTATATCCTTTTAAAGAGGAACTTCTCATGTTATTGTGTTAGAGATAGCTACTGAAGAAGATCCCTAAAGTAGAAAATTCAGCATCCGTTTGTGATTCTAAAAGACAAAATTTCTCGATATAGTCATATTCTCCATTACGCTCTTCTCTGTTAAAGCTATCACAAGACCGACTAATCCCTTATCATTGAAGTCTAAGATACTAAAGTTTATCGCGAAAAAGATTCTTAGCGTGCAATAGTAAATTTTAATAGGCGACTGATGCTACTATGCTAATAATTGATAATTTTCTGTTCACTCAATCCAATCAAGTCCACTTTAACATTGTAAAAAACGGCTTCAACGGTAGCATTAAACCCATACACCACTGCAGGCTACCGACACGTATATATGTGAAGCAGGGCAAAATATTCATTCACATATACACGTGTGTATTTTATTTTTGACAGACATATTGTAGTTGTAGTTGTAAAAAGTAAATTTTGAGGCTTTTTAACGGACAAATACGATTTTAAGTATAAGGCGGTAGTCTGAGCATTAGACTGCAGTCTGAGTATAAGACGGTAGTCCGAGTATAAGACGGTAGTCTGAGTATAAGACGGTAGTCCGAGTATAAGACGGTAGTCTGAGTATAAGACGGTAGTAGTCTGAGTATAAGACGGTAGTCTGAGTATAAGACGGTAGTAGTCTGAGTATAAGACGGTAGTCTGGTAGTAGTCTGAGTATAAGACGGTAGTAGTCTGAGTATAAGACGGTAGTAGTCTGAGTATAAGACGGTAGTAGTCTGAGTATAAGACGGTAGTCTGAGTATAAGACGGTAGTAGTCTGAGTATAAGACGGTAGTAGTCTGAGTATAAGACGGTAGTAGTCTGAGTATAAGACGGTAGTCTGAGTATAAGTTGGTAGACGGTCAGAAAAGGTAAGTTCTTTAGGGCGATATGATTCAAATGATTCCTTAAAACTGCTACCTCAACATTATCCACATGTCCATAAGTTACATAGTTTAAAAGCATATAGCTGATGATCAAATTCCATAAAAGAGGAGAGAAGTTAAGAGCTTCAAAGAAAAATGTTTTCTTTTGGCTGCAGAAGGCCGAACATGCAAAATTGCTGAGAGAAGTAAAGGCGATATCCAGAAAAGATTGGAATTTCCAAGGATTCAATTTCAGTTCAAAAATACGTCAGCAAAAGGGTCATTCCAGAAGCTTTTACTTTTTTTAATTACTACCACTTTTATTGCCGTATTTATAAAAAATTAAAGTAGACTTCAAGTGTACTTTAAGAAAATTTTGTATGAAAATTTTGTCTTAAAGCACACTTCAAGCATACTTTATTTTTTATAAATATGGCAGTTAGTCTTTAAGAAAGATTAAAAAATACTTCATCGTTAACTTGTTCCTGTACTACTCTAAAGTAAATTAACAAATTGTATTGAGATGTCTGATTGAAGTTTTTATGCAGGAAATAAAAAATCAAAACGGTTTCTACTGGCGATTTCCAAAGCCGCTTACTTATCAATCTCTCCACTTAGAAACACTGTATAACTAATGTATGATAAATTCAAGAATCGCTATTACATATTGAATGAGCTATAGGCTACAGTTATACTGTACTACTTCTTCTAAACTCCTCGCTATATGTATGTAGAAATAGACGACGTCTCCAAAGACTTACAGATCACGCTGATGATGACAACGACGACGACTACGTTGGATGGTGCAAAGTGCTCAGAAGTAAAAGCAAAATGCAGAAAAAGAAGAAAAAATTTAAAAACATTTTTCAATATAAAGTAGCATTAACTGCATTTTTATAGCCTTAAGTATTACGCGCATGCGTAACCAGTTCAATTGCTAATACGAGGACAAACGTAACCGTTTGCAACTATTTTGAAAAGTTTACTCTTCTTTTGCAGCATCTGGGGGATATTGTGTGGCAGCCACTAGTGCTGCTGCTGTCGTTGTTGTAGTTGTTATTGTTATTTGCTGACTGGCAGCACTTGTTAAACATAATGCGTACATATTTTTGAGGCCATGTTTTACTTAAAACATGTTGCTTCAGCTCAACAACAACCACCACACCACACCAACAACATCCCGACTTACTAAACAACAAAAAAAAAAAACAGACTTAGACGCCCCGCATTGATAGACACCAGTCATCTAAGTCATCCTTGTTGTTGTGAAGGTGGAAGTGTAGGAAAAGTGAGGAGAGGCCAGACATTATTTATGCAGACTGAATGTTTAGATTTTTTCCAATTTTTTTCTTTTCGTTTCTTGTCATTTTAGTTGCTGTTACTTTGGAACTCTTAGTCTGAGACATTGCAGAATATTTCATGTTCATCACCGCCGCATGACAAATTAGTTTTTTTTTTTTTTTTTTTTGCTTAAAGTTTAAAGTTTCGTTGATTGTTTTTTTTTTGCATTTTTGCCACAAAACTATAAATTAATACCCCTACACAGGAGAGTTGCAGCTAAATAAGTTTTAAGGCCTACAGTGCAAACAGCTAAAAAAAAAAACGTTAATTTGCATGAAATTTTTAAAAATATTACTTTTAAATATGTTTGTAGATATAGAAACAAATTCCAAAGAAGAATCTTAATACCTAATCCCAATTACAATGACTGAGTGACTGACTGACTGGCAGAGCGTTATAATGTTTTGTTTTTGAAATGAACACGTTAATCAAATTATAAAATGATTTATTTTGTGATACTAAGACAATTTCGCTAGCTTAAGTTTGTGGTTTACTACTTCCTGCTGCCAAATTTTAATGGCTTGAATTTTATAGATGACCAATTTTTTAAGTTTCTGTATTTCATTATTAAGTATATAAATTTAAAGATAATGGAGAGATTGTCTTTTATGGATAATGTTTGTAAAAGTTCTAAGAAGTCATATATTTTAATTAGAAATATAATGTTTAATTATTTGTTTTTATCTATTGGATCTTAAAAAGACTTTGGTAAGTGTGTTATAAAGACAACAATAGCACTACTCTCTTTCTACTCAGGCAGTGCTCGGAATATTGGTTATTGAAGAAGGATTAAGGAAGCATTATTTCTGGTAGTTTTTTTCACAAATGAAACAAAATCGCAAATATCATTAATTTCTTCTTGATAATTTTAGTCAGGCTTGAGTTCATTAAATTTAATTTTCATTACATTATTTTTACTATTACAATTACAATTACAACTTGAAAAATTTTATTATTAAAAATGTTGATAATTTTTCTTGACTGGGATTCGAACCTGGGTTGTTGAATTTACATATGTTTCGAGAAATCCCACTTTCTCTCATCAGAATTCTTTGCGTTCTACCACGTGCACCACTGCGGTGCCGGTCAGTCAACAGACAAACATCAATCCTTTAACCAGTGTTAGTTCTGGTAGTTCGAAGTTTTTGCTGTAATTATCATAGAAGATAAGAAAAAACAACTATGAATAGAAATTAATAAAAAAAAAAATGATAATTACAGCAAAAACTTCGAACTACCAGAACTAACATTTTAATGAACTCAAGCCTGACTAAAATTATCAAGAAGTAAAATTAACAGTTCAATTATGAAATAATAATTATTCTATATCCTTAATTTCTTTTAAATTTCCATTGCAGTAACGTTAGATCAGTGAAGCCATACCAATATTGTGCGATCCCCATTGCCTACAAATAAATATATCGTTCTGGAGTGAATAACGAGTTCTCAAATATCAAAGACACAAAAGAGAACCTGAACCAACATTGCGACCATGCTGTATTATATCAATAGAGTTGCACACCCTACACTCACCAATAGGCATTCTCGCTTTTTCATTTTCGTGATCCAGATGCTTCAAATTATATTTTAAGCTGCGGTTTTATACAAGAGAGTTTAATATACTTTTTATACCCACCACCAAAAAGATGGAAGTTTGTCATTCCGTTTGTAATACATAAAAATATTGATCGTAAAACCAAAAAGTCTATATATTCTGGGTCCCTATAAAATTCTAAGATGATCTAGTCATCATCATCACCATCCGTCTGTCTGAGCCTTGAAAAAATAATAAGAACTATGAAATTTATCCCAAATATTCCTTCTTTCACTTAAATATTTGGTATTGAAAATGGGCAAACCCGCTTCAGTAGGATACGAGTGACAGATCAAAGTTTCAGACAAATTTTCAGTATTTTTCAGATATATTTTTCTTATTTTCTTAAAATATAATGCAGATAATACATAAAATTTTGCGCACTTTATTATTAGTATAGAAAGACAAGTCCTGTTGAAAATGGCAGGAATCGGTTCACGATTTCTTATAGCCCCAATATAAATGTCTTCCCGGAATATGGCTCTATTGTACATTAATGTCTTAGAAAAGAAGTATCCATACAAAATTCAGCAAATAACGGGTGGTTAAATTTCAAGGGCCGATGTTGATTTTGAATAAAACACAAACTATTTAGGAAATTATTGTAATTTTTATTATGATATATTGGTATTACTCAATTATGTATGGAACAAAATATCGGCCAAATGGGCGCCGCGACCACGGCGGCACACCTCCATCCGATGGTCCAAATTTTCGATGACCCTGAGGCATAATGGAGGTTCTATGCCGTTAATGTGCCGAATTATCTCATCCTTTAGCTCTTGAATTGTTGCTGGCTTATCGACGTACACCTTTTCTTTCAAATAACCCCAAAGAAAAAAGTCCAACGGTGTCAAATCACATGATCTTGGCGGCCAATTGACATCGCCATTACGTGAGATAACACGGCCATTGAATTTATTGCGCAAAAGCCATTGTTTCGTTAGCTGTGTGGCAAGTGGCACCGTCCTGCTGAAACCATATATCGTCCACATCCATATCTTCCAATTCGGGCCATAAAAAGTTCGTTATCATCTCACGATAGCGAACACCATTCACAGTAACTGCCTGACCGGCTTCATTTTGGAAAAAATACGGCCCGATGATGCCGCCAGCCCATAAACCGCACCAAACGGTCACTCTTTGTGGGTGCATTGGTTTTTCGTGACGAATCCACTGAGGTGAAAATGTACCTCATCACTGAAGATGATTTTCTTCGAAAATTGATCATCCACTGTTGCCATTTCTTGTCACCATTCTGCCCATTCACGACGTTTGGAATGGTCAAGAGGCTTTAGTTCTTGAGCCAATTGCACCTTGTAAGCGTGTAAATGCAAGTCTTTATGCATAATGTTCATCAACGACGAGCGTTGAGGTGGACGGCTCTTCAGCCACACTATCGCGAACAGCAGCAATATTTTCTGCAGTACGAGCTGTACGAGCATGCACTGGTGTTCTCACTCTTCTACAGACCCGGTTTGCTCGAATTTTCCACGATTTTTGCGATTGTACGCACATTTGGACGATCAAATTGACCAAAAAAATCACGAAGTGCACGATATGTATTTTGATTTGAACGCCCATTTTCATAATAAGTCTGGATAACTTTAACACGTTGTTGGATTGTGTATCTCTCCATGGTTCAAATTGAGTAAGTCTGAAATAGAGAAATGTCAAAAAAAAAATTCGGAAAAAAGCTTGGCGTTTAGGTGTGGTTCACATTCAACATCGGCCCTTACAATTTAACCACCCTTTATATTGCAGCATAAGCAAACATAAATTTAAAAATTGTGTTGATCAGATCAACACAATAGTTTAATTCTTCTCCACATTACGAGTTGCACTAGATGTTATTGTACCTCTGTTCTCTTCCAAGCGCAAACTCCGATATGTAGAGGTAAATGTGATTGTGAGATTTATAACAGGATGGTCTGATCTTGAACCAAAATATCTCTACTCGTGAAGATAGCCAAAATCTCAAACAAGTCCTGATTTATACTTTAATAAATGACTAAACTGCATTTCATCTCATACACTATATGTTAAATACACATATTCCACTCTGTGAGCCAAATATTCGTCTAAGTTAATTTCGAAAAGAAATTCCATTGTGTTTTTTAAAATGTCTGCAACATTCAGCAGCATTTCATTTGTTCAGTCCTCCTGCTGATACCACCACAAGACCTTTGTGACTTTGAAATTCATTTAAAACAATTTTCAATTCCATGAATAGCAGGACTATAACCTTTAGTACACCTTAGCAGCAATCATACGAGGTCTGATCAAAAAATAACAGTTATTTTCAAATTTCATAAGTTACGTATGTTCGATTTTCGTATTACTTTTTCTGTTGTGTTGGTACGCATGTCTGTTTATATGTTGGTAATAACAGCCATTTTGGATTGTCAGTTTGGTTTTGACAGATAAAAAGGTTAGTCGTGTTTTGGTGTGCTCTTTGATTTTTTACTATTCGAAAAACTGGATCAAAGATACTGTATTAAGTTTTGTGTAAAAAATGAAATTAAATGCGCAAGGCCATTTGAAATGTTGACTGTGGCGTTTGGCGAGTCTACTATGAGCAGAACACAAGTTCAATTGTGGTATAGCCGGTTTAGGAAGGCCGAGAAGATGTCAATGACGATGCTCGTCCTGGTCGTCAAATTCGGTCAAATGTGAAGGTTCTGGTCACTGTTTTCTTCGACTGCAAAGGCGTGGGGCATCATGAATTTTTGCCACAAGGTCGTACGGTCAATAAGGAATATACTACAGTTTGCGCGAAGCAATTCGTCAGAAATACACAGAATTGTGGAAAACCCAATCATGGATTTTGCACCAAGATAACGCACCAGCTCACACATCGATGCCTGTGTGTGAGTTTTTGGCCAAAAACAAAAAGGTTATCATGCCTCAACTACCGGGGACTTGATCCCCGCTGACTTTTTCCTCTTCCCAAAATATAAGATACCGATGAAAGTAAGGCGTTTTGCTACGATTGAGGAGATAAAAGAAAAATCGAAACAGGAGCAGGAGCGCATTTCAGAAGTGTTTCGAAGATTGGAAAAAAACGCTGGCATAAGTGTATTATATCTGAGGGGGATTACTTTGGAAGGGGACAAGATATTTATTGAAGAATAAATAAATACTTTTTGAAACAATTTAAAATAACGGTTATTTTTTGATCAGACCTCGTACATACATATGTATGTATGTTTATACGTTCATTTGAAAGTTTCTTTTTTTTTACCAGTACTACATCATACACCTTGCAACCAGAGAGGTTCATGTTTGTTTTGGGAAACAAGTTTGTCAAGCATCTTTATGAATTATAATGACAGACACACAAACACATCCAACAAACTACTCGTGCAGCAAATGTGTGCAATACAACTACGCAAGTGCGCGCGCGCACGCTCTTTTGCGTCCATTGTCAAATGACAGGTGCTCCATTTTTTCGCAAGATGCAACAGTGTAACAAATAAGAAAAAAAACAACAACTCACACACTCTTAAAACTACATAAAATGATAAACATTTGTTCAAACACTTTGGTTATTGGTAAAGCAGAAACAAAACAAAGCAAAAAGAATCAAACGAAACGAAACGCTTTAACAA
This sequence comes from Bellardia bayeri, assembly GCA_950370525.1. Taxonomy (NCBI): domain Eukaryota; kingdom Metazoa; phylum Arthropoda; class Insecta; order Diptera; family Calliphoridae; genus Bellardia; species Bellardia bayeri. Next base: position 78,436,250 of record OX493267.1, read on the forward strand.
AACGCATAAGTTTATTCTTACCTAGAAGGAGGGAGGCAGAGCTAGCAAAGTGGAATCTATAAAAGCATTAACGCATTTTATTTTTATTTTTGCTGCTAGTTACAGTTGTTGTAAGCTGGCTGCTACCTTTAAACAAGATTTTTATGCTGGAATGTTGTGAAGCTGCCTAGTTTTTTTTTGTGTTGTTGCTGCTGCTATTAGAAGCATTATTACTATTTTTATGATTATTGTGTGTATATGTCTACTTGCAACGTCTGTGTACGTAGGTGACATTACGATTACTGTTTCTTGGCTGGAGCCTATAAAATACCTTTGCTGTTGTTTTTTTTTTTTTTTTTTTGTATCAAATTGTATAATCAATTGCAATTTTGTCTTGTCTTTAGCCCCATGCTTACAAGCACTTGTACGTCTGTCTGTCTGTCTGTCTGACTGAATGAGTGGCTGTGTAGTATAGTGGCCACAGAATACGCATGAATTGACATAAATAAATAACAATATTTGTTATTGTAAATATACTTATAATATGTTTTAACTATTTTTTCTAATGTTCTAATGTTAAAAACACACATACTGTGCTACCAACACATTCACTATTGCCAACACAAACACTTTGACTCAATTCATTCATTCATTGAAGCCTCAGTCCGGTAATCGGACTAGGCACATCGTGAGCTAAACAATATCAACGATTTCAACAATTCAATGCCAATTGAATTTAATGTTTAATAAATTGTGAAAAAAATAAACTGAGCAAAAAACAAGGTATTGTATTTTTATGAGTTGCTCAATGGAAGGGGCTTTACAGTAATTCGATGCGAACAATGTTCGATTATTCGTATTCGCGTTGCTGTGGGGCAGTTTACTAGCAGCTTAATGGTCAGCGATTTTTTACTTGAGATATTGCACTAAATCCTTAAAGAAAATTCATGTTCTTTTAAAACTAAAAATCTCTATAACTGCCACTTTATTCTCGTCTGTCTTTCGTGGCATTGCAACATAAAGGGATGGATGTGGTTTTGGGAGTGCTTGCAACATTGTGGATTCTACTGTATTTGAAATCTAGTAAACTTAATTTTCAACATAAAACTGAGAAGTTGATCAACCGCAGAAGAAACTCTATCTAGGTTAACCATACAACAATACTTCCTAATCGCTTAGAGTACCAGTTGCACACCGGCATCGTCTGGGTTCCGCATATACTATTCTATCTTTAAACCATTGTTGTGAGATTTGAAGACGCGTTTTACTGGATTTTAAATGTGCTGGTGGAACTCTGCTCCCTTACATACTCAGGAACGTATCTTTAATTATTTTGAAATCTTGTTCAAGAGGATAGATTATTGGCGAAATATAAGTATCTGCTGTAGTCGGTGGCACAGGGTCATACTATACCAAAGTCAAACTTTAGCGAAGCTCCACAAATTTAATGATATCGTAATTTATAATGGCAGTTCCTTTATTCACCGTGTTGTAATGAATCATATACAGAAGAACGCACAATGAATGCGGAGTTGGCATAATAGAAGGGATTTGATCACCCGCAGAAGAAATAGAATAGTAAAGATAACTCTCTCGTATGAATGATCAGATCTCATGACAATCGCAGAATGGGGACTCAATGTTGTATGTTAACACACAAACGTATGACAGGTCATGTTGCTGCATCTCTTTTAATGGACGGTGTAAATATTAATGAAATAGACGCTCTTAATCTTCTAGGCTTGATAATCCAATGTGAAGTCCGCTTGGTCCAGCATGTTTCAAGTGACAAAAGAAGCGTTCAAGTGCTTTGTTTTTTTTTTAACGTTGAAGGAAATACTACACTCCCTCTGATATCCTTAATATTTACACCACCTATATTCGAAATGGAATACAACACTCATGTATGGGCCGGTGTTTCGAAGTCTATGTTGGAGTTACTCGATCACGTACAAGAGATCTGTTGATTCACTGCAGCATCGCCGCAATGTACGTTGTGTTTCACTGTTCTATCGATACTATAATGGAATGTGTTCTACTGAAATTAGTTTTTTGTATAATACACGTTCTTCAGTCAGGGCTCATCCATTCATGGTTCTTTAGCCATACCATCTGTTTGTAGAATAAACTACCGGGAGAAGTATTCCCTGTCACTTTCAATATAGGAAAATTCAAATCAAATGTTTAGAAACACTACTCCCTCTATTCTCCCTATCAAAACATTTTTTCCTAGTTCCAACACATTCTATGCATTGCATGAGTAGGGGTCGTCCTCTGAATGTTGGTCCAAGCAAAAAAAAAAATTATAAAACGAAATATATGGTTGGATATGGTGTTGAAATTTGTCACTACGATATCAGATGCAATATATTCAAAATATTTTTAATAGAGACAAACGACAAATGCAGCGGTATCAGATCATGATATTTTTCACTATACTTCACGGACCACATAGTCTAACATATTAGCAATTTAATTGGAATAAAGACCAAAATCTGGAGGTCTACACCTCGCTTTTTAGCGTCAACGCGTTTATAGTTTTCTAAATGTCGGAGGGGATATCGACGTTTAAATCGATTGTCAGAATTGTGTATAGCGGCGAAAGACGAATCGAACCATCTAGTAGCTAGTTTCCTTCGAAGTTTGCTTGAGGATAGCTGGTGCATTTATGTAAAATAATCTTGGGGTCGAAACGATTTGAACCTATTCTCAAACTTTAATGTTTAAAAAACTCAACTTTCTGGGTATGAAGGTTGTGGTTGTTATATAATATGCCAAGTGGGCTACTTTTGGTAAGCACAACTGTGGGCTGAATCAAACGTAATGTTGCGGTGCCCAAATTTGGAATTTTAATCACGATCCATTTAGTTCGTGATAATGTTAATCAGTTTCAATAAGTAAATATCTAACAATCCTTTAGGAACTGATAAATGATTCCAAAACACGATGATGGAAAGTAGTTAACATATGTACGTTAATCAGGACAGAAAGTGGTCATGAGATTTGACGCTAAATTGGATTTCAATTTCAGTGCAACTCGACGAATCGAAGATGAAATGAGGTAAACCATTGCAAGATAGTAAATTCTGATCTTAAAATCTTGCTCATCATTGAATAGAGTTCATGATACAGGGATATAAAGAAGTGAATTTGTTAATAACCCTTTAGGCTATTACAAACGCAAACTGCGAACGAACACAGGCAACAAATGCAGGATAACCTAAGAATATTGATCTAGATTTTCTAGAGCAGGCTATTAAAATAAAAAGTAATTAAAAGTTGATAGTAATGATTACTGAAGGAAATTTGGCAATGAGGAAGAAGGAAACTTCTTTAATTTCTTCGTTCTATTAATACACAGAAAGCAAAAAGCACTTCTTAAGTTAAGTTTATTTTACTCAAATTTAACCAGAATTGTACTTAAAAATTTAAGTACGATTCATACTCATTTGACTTTGAACATGTATAAATCTCAGCCATTCTTAAGGAGAGCTAAAATTAAGATTTTTTGACTTGATGAATCCGTACTTGAATCAACTATTGTGTACTCGGTATAAGAAAATCCGTACTTACCCTACTATTGACACCGCTACGGATTGATTTAAGTACGGATTACTCAATTTTTTTTTTTGAGTGTAGGGACGGAACAGTCTTCTTCGATGTTATTTAGTTAGATAATCAAAAGGACTTACTGGTTTAGTCATACTAGTGACATCTACTCTTAACTAAGCAAAAAAGAAAATTCTAAAGCATATGTATGGTCTTGATAAGACTTTTTAGTATACCTATACTTGGTATTATTATGTGCTAAAACTGTTAGAGGAGCACTTGAAACAAAATTATTATAAATTCATACCCGAACTAAAAAACTCGGTTGATGTAATGTGATCTACATTCATATAAAGATAATTTTTGAAGGAATAAACCACAAAACTTAAAACAATTTCAGTTCGCCGAACAGACTACCCAGCAAATTCATTTGTTAACCTACTACAAGTTGTTTCATAACTAAAATAACCGATTACGCACCGAATTGTGTGACAGCTCTTGCTAACACTCAAACGTATTTAGCAAAGTGTGCGTTTTTATTTCAACTAACTATTTTAAAGTCACATAAAATAAATACTGATTTTGTACGAACATAATCATAATCTAAGATAGAGATAATTCACTGTACGTACATAAGTACGCAGTTGTAATGTCGGTCTGTCCATGCAACCTGCCAGCCTGATCAATGGTTAAATTTATATATGTATGATAATTTATGATGTTTGACAAGAGAATGGTTTTTACGAATTCTTCTAAGTTCATAAAAATGATTTAACAAATATTATAGTTATGTATGATTTTTTTCTGTGAGTATAGAACTTTAAGACAATTGTGTTTTTTCATGACAATAAGCAGTATATGAAATTGTGTAATTTGTAAAGATTTAGAAATTTAACTTAAGTTGTTGGAAATTCAATAAATAATAGATGTTCTGGGTGTGAAACCTTAATATTTCATTTCAAAAATAAAATCTAATGATTTCATTAAAAAAGATCTTATACTTAAACAATTATTAAGATATTTATGTTATTCTTTGAAAAACTGTCCTTTGTTTATAATTTTGCAGCGTGCAACATAACGCGATTTACCAAAAAGTAATAAGGATCCTCATGATATTGTTTAAAAGTCTCGCAAACTGTGCATTTTTACGTCTCGTAAATTATATGAAAAATTATTTACACATACTTTGCAAATTTGTCCAACAATTTTGGCTCATAAAATTGCATTGTTCAATTGTGCATTTAACTCAACAGCTGATTTTTATTTACTTTTGAAAAAAAAAAACATTTGAAAAAGAATTTTTCTCGAATAGCAGATAGTCAATAAATAAAATACCTTTGAAGTCCCAAAAAACCGTTGTCATAACCTTACCAGCCAATTGAATTGTTGTTGCCTTCTTTGGGGCACTTCCTCCAGCTTCAGTCTATTGCTTGGATTGTTATTTTGTCTCCGGAGTATAGCGGTGGATCCATGTCTCATCAACAGTTTTGAAACGATGCTTAAAATCCATTTTATTTTTCTTAAATCGATTCAGACAAGCTTAACATCTTGCAGAAAGTTTTTTTATATTCATGCAAAATTAAATGGACTCGATCATTTGAGATGTCCATGATATTAGCTGGCATAAACAAAAGGATTTAGACTTTTTCATTCAAGTGTTAACAAACATACCGCAAACAGTAACTTCTCAAATAATCTGAGTAATTTTAGCATTTTTAAAAATAAATATTTTTTTAAAACAAAAATTATAAGTTTATTTTATTTATTTTAGAATTGACGTCTCTCAAACTGACGTTGTTAGATTGCACAAAAATTGCACAAAGGGGCTTCATGAAAAAAGTCTCGCAAGTTTATCCAATTGCACAAACGGCAATTTTAACCAATATCATGAGTATCTTTCTCTTTTCATGAGACCTGCCCTAGTAAACTTATTTTAGATTTATAAAATATCAAAATTTTCACCTCTGTATGCTCTGTGACAAGTTGGCACCGTGCTGGGTTCTGGTTGCAATGGTTAAGCTTTCGTCTGAATACCGTAGAACAGAGAACTAAAAGGATAAACGTGAATAAATGAGGGTTTGCAACACAATTTTTCTTCCTTTCTCTAACTCTTCATAACTCTCAATTTAAGAATATATTAAACACAATTTAATCATACAATAATGTTTAAAATATTTTTAAAAATTTAGATGATCATGTCAAAACCTACAGAGTCTAGGCTTGGGAAAAGCGATTTATAGGTGTGGATATAATTCATATTTCGATATACAGTTTCCACCCAGCATAAAATGCGTTGGCATAACTCTGCTCTCTTGCACGTTTAGACTTCTTCGAACCACTTAACAGTTAAATAAATGAATCTGAAGTGCCGTGAACAATTGCTGCAGAGAAGCTATCAAAGAACGATACGTATGAGTAAATATTCCAACGATAGTTTAGGCAAAGACTTACCACATTGTAATTATTGTGATGTCGGTCAGACAAGCTGTTATCTGGGCCTCTTATAATGTCAATGCATAGAATGCTATTGTGAGAGGGAACTGTTTATTAAGGTCATTCTGTGTATTAACGAACTGGATACGGGGAGCTATATCCGCTGTGGCCTAGAAAGTCCCAAATGATCGATTAGACCTCTAAGAATTTGTTTTGTAATTGATCTTTGAATTTCGAGGAGATCTTAATGGGTCTGTATGATTCTGTTAATGTCTCTGAGCATCTGCTTTGCGGGCTTCATTAGTGACTTAGACTTGTATTGCTTAGAATATGTTTAGTTATTACGCGTGCTTCTTTGCATTCTTATGTATTATTTCACCGATGGGGAGCAATACACACTATCACGAAGGAGGTCCATAATGCATTTGTATTTTAAAAAGACCTTAAGGGTTGCCGTCCTAGTTCGTTGCTTAAATTTGTTGAGATAAAGGTAATACTGGCACAAAATATCTTCTCGTTGTTGGTGCATGCAGAATCATAACAAAAATAATAATAGCATTTTGAAGGAGTCTACAGTTATTGGTCCTTCGGTGGTATAGCATTGAAACGCCACCGACGTAAAATAAATAAATAAAGACTATAAAATCAAGCTCTAACATTAATGCTCCTACTCACCAACAGAGGCGCTGCAATGCTGAACTAAAAACAAAGATAATGCGCAATTGCAGAGTTGTGATATAAAAAAGCTTTCCTCTTTTACCACCTTTCCAAAGAAAGTAACGCACAATATATGTAGGCAAATTATTTGCTTGAGTGTTACATCTATTTAAAAAAAACATTGGGTGTGCAAATTGACAGGGAATTTGATAAAGTTGTCAAGTTAAATGTTAAAATAAAAGGTCACATTAATTGAGATGAGTATCTGATGATGTGTTAGAAACAATAAGATTTCTTCCAAATAACTCAAACTTTATCAATGATCATAAATCACGCAGCAATATTTTTACAGAGGAGGTATTTTAAATTACGTATGCTGCTGCTTTCTCTTAAATATTTGTAATTATTTCTAAGAAATCACTTATTTGTCTATTAAACATTTCCCCCACAACACACTTACAAATAAGCTAGACACCCCACGCACTTCCTTTAGCAGTATAAACAATTATTGCATATTTAAAATGTTCAATAATTGCATTTGTTGCTCCAAATAGAATGAGGAAAAACAAACTCACTCATAACAAACGACAGCAGCAACATTCACAACTACAATGCGGTCATCAGCCTCCACAGTGTTCCCAGCATTAGCAAACGGGGTTTGTGTGGTTTTTAGTTGTTTTCGAGAATCTTATGAATATTGCAAATCTACGCATTGGCACGCAACCAACTACAGAACAACAGCAATACAACTCTAACCAGACTGTTAACCACACTTACCCTTTTCCAGCTGTACAGGTGCTTTGCCACTAACTATCCAAGCCAAGCCGAGACAGCCAGCAAGCCAGCCAACTAGTGGACCATTCTACCAAACACCAGCAACATCTGAGTAAGTTAAGAGCAAAACAAACACTGGACTCTTTTAGAATAACTTGCTTATGGGTGATAAATTATGTCGCTAATGCAAAGTGCTCTGCTTTATATATCAAGAGACAGGCAACAGGCAGCTACAGCATGCGAAGGAAAACTGAAAAATAATGTCTTGTTGTCCAGCCTAAGAAACAAAATATTTTCTACTACGTGTTTTCCTGCCGGTTTTTTTTTTCTTTTGCATTTTGGTTCAATTTTATTTCTCTCCTTCGATTTTGCATTATGCGTTTGTTGTGCGATTTAAGCGTCTGTTAGTTGCATCATTAGCCATGGAGTAGGCGTACATATTAGCGGTACAAGTTGCTGGCAATACTTGTTGTATTCCAGACACAAAAACACTTTGTCACCAATACACTCGTTTTACGTTTGCAACAGGGTATTTCACATATATGTGCGTACAGTCGATGAGAACTCATACACTTGCATATGTTTAAAGTAGTGGTTCAGGGAAACAGCAATTTCTTAGGGAATCTTTTAATTAAGAAATTATAGTACTCTGGCTTACGATTGAAGTTAAACTGAGACTACATAAAGAAATACAATTGAACATGACCTGGGACTACATAAAGTTTTTAATTGAAGCTTAACTAGGACTACATAAAGATGTTTAATTGAAGTTCAACTGGGACTACATAAAGATCTTTAATTGAAGCTTAACTGGGACTACATAAATATCTTCAACTGAAGCTAAACTGAGACAACATAAAGATTATTATTAGGTTATATTTATGACCAATTACAGATTTCTATTTAGTTTTGGATATTATCCCTACGGGCTGATTTCGGTCAATTATATTTTCTTCTTTAAATGATGTAAATGAAAACAATTTACTTCATCAATTTGCTCTACGTTTCGTCGATGTGGGTTTTCGACTTCTTCAGGAGCTATTTTATTACGATAATTTATCTTATTTTACATCATTTGTTATTAAAACGGGTATAACACGACACCAAGTTAATTAAAATAAATGAATAAATAATTACAATTGTATAAATATAAAATAAATCACAGAATCGTCAAACTTATAACTACTGATATCACAGAACTCCAGAAATTGTTTTCATTTACATCATTTAAAGAAGAAAATATAATTGACCGAAATCAGCCCGTAGGGATAATATCCAAAACTAAATAAAGATTAATAATTGAACATAAACTGGGACTACATAAAGATCTTCAATTGAATATAAACTGGGACTACAAAGAGATCTTAAATTGAAGCTAAACTGGGACAACATAAAGATCTAAAAATGAACATAAACTGGGATTACATAAAGATCTACAGTTTGAGCTTAACTGTGACTAAACAAAGATCTTCAATTGAAGCTTAACTGGAATTACATAAAGATCTACAATTTGAGCTTAACTAATATTAAAACTAAACTGAACTAAATATAAAGAAAATAACTCTTTCCCCAAACCAACGCCACAAGACTTGTATATGAGTACTTGATACATCTGTTGGTAACCTTGTTGCAGTTGTTGTTAGTTTGTGGTTATGGTTTTCTCTTATCGCTTTTACGACTATTTTATTCATTTTTTTTTTCTGAATATTATAGCCATTTTTCCATACGCTCAAGAACGCATGGACCAACTGCAACAACAACAAAAAACTTCTTGTTCGTCAGTGATTTGATAAAGTGGCATCGCTAGGTTGACTGTGACTTGTTACTAATTACTTGACTCGTTTAGAGGTTCTTTTCTTAATTTTTTTTTTTGCATGTTTTTCCTGCTCATTTTAACTCTATTCTAAGAGGAGCAGAGGAGAGCAAAAAAAACTCAAATAAATTCTTAATATAGAATTTCATTCCAACTGCGTTAGAGCCCATTTGTTTAATCTGTTTCTGGTATTGCATTCTTAGTAGCGGTTTATGTGTGCGATTGTTTTTTTTTTTTTTTTTTTTTTTTTTGTACTGGTTGGTACATTTCAACCAGTATTTGTTTTGGTTGTCATCATTAGGCAACTTCCTTTTTACATGAACACTTAAAATCGTGGGAATTAATTTTAGCAATTGACCAAGAATTTAAGGATTCTAAACGATGTACAACAAAGACAAACCTGACAAAGAAAATAATTCAAAATATTTGTTTTTTTGTTTGTTTGGTTTGGTTAAAGGGGGCTCTTTAGTTTCTTGTGAAGAAGATGTTTTAAAACAAGGTGTCTGCTTAGAAATTTGTTTGGTTAATGTTTGTTGTTAGAAATAAAATGTGTGAATATACTCTAAGAATTTCATTGACTTTAGGTTTAGTTTAAGCAATTGATAGTTGATATATAATGCTTATTTAGATATTTATATAAAGATTCAGATTTGGCCAAAGGCCCTATAGTACAAAACAGTTCTGTGTGAAGTCAAAAGGAGAGAGTGTGGAAATTCATCCGCTTTTCAGTTATTCTGATTGTCATCAGTTACCATTGAAGAGTTTAGATTGAAATACGTAGTACATTAACATGGATATTTTCGGTACAAAGATTCAAAGAGCGAACACATATCAACATTTCAGATCTTCATTGTTTCTACAACTGAGCTCTTGGTCAAATAATAATATCATGAAAAATAACACTGAATCTCCTGCCGAACCTCAGTTGAGACAACCAATCATTAACATAATTTTTATAATTTTCAAGAAATAATAAATAAAAAAACAGCAATCTAACAAAAAATACTGTCAATCACATTTAAATATTTCCTTCAGACCAAAACCAAGAAACAAGCAGCGAAACAATTTTTGGTTTCGCACAATACGTGATCACACACGTAAGTTCGAAAGCTAGAGACACCAAGATACGCAACCCATATTATGCATTAATCTGTTCTAGAAAGATCTGCCTAAGTAAATACTAAGTGTAGATTATATTGCAGAGTTTTTTAACTTTGGGCATTATAGCTATAGTTAGACTTGTAGTGAGGAGACACATTTAAAAATGCTCAAATTCTGATATTCCTACGCCCTTTTCTTCACTTAGTTAAAATATCTAAAATATTATTGGAAACGATGAGACCATCTGTTACATGCCTATTTTATACAAACATAGAATAAAATAAACTCAGATTGAGTACATTCCTATTCTTCCTTATTAGATTTCACAAAGATTAGTTTTAAATGATGACATATTTTCAAAAAATATCGTACCAAACTAAAAAGGAAAATGTTGCAGTAGTTATTTAACATTGATAGTTTCAGAAATATGTTCAGACTTGTGAGAAATAGCACAGAACTTGGTGTTATTTTTTTCCAGTACACTTACGACCAGTTTCTCGATATCGAACGAATAATTGCATTCGCTTTCGATGGATGATTCGAACGATTACGATGATCTAACGATGAGATTGAGGAACAGCCTATTTATTAGAATTTTATAACAATGTTCTATTTTCTTTATTTTTATATTTTGATCTAACGAAATTTTTCCATATAGTAGAATACAATTTAAACCAACTTCCGTTCACTTTTTTTAATCATTTAATATTAATATAATTAATTATATGTCAATTATTGGGATTGTTAATGGTCTTTTCTTATCTAAAATTAGGGAGGCCACTTCAATAATTTCAGAGAGAAATTGTGCATTAATATTATGTTAGTGTTTTATAACTATAATTACACTTAATAATAAACAAAGAATAATACTAGAAAAACAAGTGGATCTGTTTCTGGTATGTTTATGGTAAGAAGTATAACTACTATTTCAGTTTAGATAGTGGCTTAAGTTTTCGAGCAACTGCCAAATGTTGTATTAACAAATTTGGCAAACAATCTGGTTCATTGTGGTAAAAATAAAAGAAAACTTACTGAACGAAACAATCGAAGAATTTTAAACTGTGCCAGAACACAATGATGAGTCTTGGTCAGATAATTAATGAATGTGAGGTAAATGTGACCAAATCAATCATAAGTAGACTGCCACACAAATCTCAGACTATTACTCGACAAAAGCTGTTGTCTGTTCCAAGGCTATTACTCCGTCATAAAACTGCTAGATATGAATTCGCTAAAAGAAACCAAAAAACTAACTGGACACGGGTAATATTTGTTTAAGGAGATTTTTTTTTTTGATGAGAAAAAAATTCAAATTTGATGACCTTAAAGTTTTCAGCAGCTATTAAAGAGATGTACGGAAGGCGTCAAATTTCTCAAAAAGAATTTCGGAAGCGATTTTTGGATAGTTTAGGGAGTTTTTTGTGAAGACAGTGGATTGATTTGGCGTTTCCGAGCACGTAAATGAAAATTACTAAATGAAAAATTAGTGCCAGTTTTAAAAAATATCAATGAAAAAATTTATTTTTCCACAAGACAATGCACCCATACTTGAAGGCCGTCAAACAAAGAGATGGTTGTCTTGGAAAAATATTAATTTACTTGAATGGCTCACATGTTGTCCAGATCAGAATCTCATTGAGAACATTTGGGGAATAATAAGCCGTCGAATTTATGCTGAAAACCGACAATATGAAAGCATATATCACCTAAAAGAAGCTGTTATAGATGCTTGAAAATTTATAAAGATATAGTAATAAATCTGCTGATATGCCTGATGGAATTTTTGAGTTGATTTAAAAAATGAGACCAAACACATTAGAAAAGTCTAATTTTTTGTGAAGATTGGTATTTTAAGCTATTTTAATTTCATTGTATTTATAGTTATGAAACACGAGTTAATTTCTTTAGGGAATTTTAAGAATTATTCGTTTCACAAACAAGTAGAATAAATTGTTTTACTTCTTCTTTAACGTAAAAGACGTAACCACTAAATAAAATATTTTTTAACTCGTATAATTACTTTAAAAAATTTTAATTATTTAGTCCAAAGCACAACAAATATTTAGTTTAAATTTATTTGATGCTGTTTGATCTTGCAAAGCTCTTGTAGGAGAAAACAACGTCATACAAATTTGTGGTAAGTTATGCTACGGTTATGATACCCATCCCATTCTCTATTATGCCGACCTCTCAGGGTTATTTTTACCCGTCCCCTAATACAATTCCGTCCATCGCCTTTTTCCATATACTTAAATTGCTAAATGCAACCTGTTAATGCTCAGAATATCCCCAGTAATACTTTATAAAGATCAATTATAATTCTCTTTTAACAATTGAGGACACATTTAAGATAGCAGTAGCAAAATTGATCTCATTGCATTCAAGCGATATCGCGCAGCTCTGCTAGGGACCCTACCCAGCCTAGTTTGATTGGATATAATATTTATTAATGTACATTACTATTGAATGTTACTATTCTTAAATAACACAGTCATTAAAATCTGTTAAACAAGTTGCAATAGCCCACTTTATTTGAACATCCCTATACCCTTAACATCACACTTATTAGCTTCATTACTTAATTCCACTTCATATCTAGGCTTCAGTTTGCATGAATAATTTCAGATTACTTATGTATAAAAAAAATACAAAAATTTCTTATCACCCATCAAACTGTCAAAACGTATTTGTTTATTTGTGTCCAATTTTTGCTGTTACCAAAAATGAAAACGAAAGAAAAAAATCTATAAGAATTTTTAAAATATGTTCACAGACATAATAAAAATGTCAAGAAAAAGAAAACGAAATATATTATAATGATGAAGGAGTATGTCCAGACACTTAACATACGCATCGTACTACACGCAGACATGTCTCAGCAGACTACAAATACAGCCTCCGCATAGTTTTGACCATCAATGTGAATCAACAAAAATTTAAGAGAAAAAAAAAACGAATCAAAACAAGTAAAAGTGCAATTGAACGAATTTAATAAACGCTACAGTTTTGTTTAATAACAGCCCTAAAATATGCTGCAATATTTTACAACTCTAGATTATTTTTTCTAAGGGAAACAACACTTAAGCAATTATTGGAATATTTGGAATTGGAGCAACTCAAAAAAGACAATTTACTAATATGAGGAGAGTATTATAAAAGCTGATAAAAGCTTTAAGTTAATTAAAATCCCTACAGCAATTCCAATAACTAATACTGTGTCCCTAAAAACCTTTGCGGAATTAATATAAAATATATTAACAAAACCACAGCTTCCTACTTTCGAAAAACATAAACATAAAATAAACATCGAAATATTACATTTGTAATGGTTTTTTTAATCAAAATAATCTGAATATTTTGGTTCCTAGCCAAAGGAGTAACTGAAAATACCGCGCTACATGCTCTCTATTTGCTACAATAAAACGATATAAGTAACAACCAAAAGATTGGCGAGTTGTTGGTTGCATGATGGATAAAGTTGCCATTGCTGATGATGCTGACGGTGGTAGTGGTAGCAAAAGGAGAAATACATAAAAAAAAACAGTCGTTTAGTAGCCACCACTCAACATTGTTTATGTCAACAAAACATCATCCGGTTAGTAAATGGTAGGATTTTTTGCTGTTCTCTCCATTGCAAGGCTGTTTGTGTGTAATTCTTTGCATTCATAAAAAAAAGCCGCTTCATTTTTTATCGTTTCTTCGCTTTAGAATGCAAAAAAGATGGAAAGAAATGGGGAAGAAAAATAAAATCATAATGAAAATTGCGTTATCAACTACGCCATCCTCGTCATCATCATGGTCATTTTATAATGTATATTAAAATGAGCAGAGTATGGGAATGGTGGCGATGAGGCTGACGATAATGATGGACTAAAGCACACAAAAATATATGAAAAAAAAATCCATGCTACTACTATGTACACTCGATTGAAGTTCAGTAATGCACTTGAACTTGGTGGTTTATTTGAGAAGCCTATTTAAAGAAATGACTTATAGGAAATTATAAAGGGAAATCTATTGATTAAAAGGATTTCAAATATAAATAAGTCGTAGACCAGCCGTTTAACTTAAGTTTCGAATACCGTGCTCAGGATTTATGAATATATCTGAAGAATAATACCCAGGACATTCACTTAAAAGTTAGTAATGATGATCTGCATAGCATAGATCTTTATTAAATAATACTCCACAATATTTGTTGCACTCTATCGACTGTTTAAGCTGAGAGACGTCCAACTGATATCCAAAAAAATGATTTATAACACGATTGTTGATCTGAATACGTAAAAGACCAGTTGATTGCAGAGCTATATGAAAAGAAGTGCTATTGTGCTAAAACCAGTCATTACCAAAGTGCATACGTTTAGATTGACCCAAATTCAATATTCGATCATATTTGAAATCAAAGCTAACGCAACTTCAGCTGAAGGTGTCCATGGATTATTAGGACAAAGTGAGATGAAGGTTGATTAAAAAAAGGTATCATAGGGAACTTGTAGTCGGTAGCCTACTGTGGCGAATGTGTTTAATGCTTAACATGCCAAAATTTGGTCCTCTGAGCATTATTTTCATAGGGAAATTAAAATCGGTAAGAATATCTCTTCCGAGGCATATCAAGAAAACTTTTGAAACAACATAATTCACACGAGAGTATATCATATATTGCAGCTTTGAACTGATTCATAAAGTGTCAAGAAGCACTGAGTCTTAATGCGGTTTAAGATTAAGTTAGACTTAATTTACAGCCTACGACTCTAAAGAATCTTCTACATTTGGCGAATGGACGACATCGACTTAAATTAAGTAAATGTATTAAAGATATTCAATTACTGAGAGCCTAAGAACACATAACAAAAGACAACATACAATTGAATCTAATCTGGAACTGCATAAAGGACTACGATTGAACCTAAACTGGGAGCGGCATTACGATCTACGATTAAAGCCAAACTTGGACTACATAAAGATCTACGATTGAATTTAACCTGGGACATGATGACATATAATTGAAACTAAGCAGAGATATAAATATCCATGATTATAAAAAAATTTGGACTACATAAGCACGATTGAAGCTACGATTGAATCTAAACTGGAACAACATAAAAGTCTTTGATTAAAACCAAACTGGGTCTATATAAAGATCTACGGTTAATGCTAAACTGGGACTTGGTGATATGCAAATTAAACTAAGCAGAGACTACATAAATACTCATGATTACGACAAAACTTAGACTACATAAACACGATTGAATCTTAATTGCGCTAACATAACGATCTACGATTTAACTGGAAGAACATAATGACGTACGATTGAGACTAAGCAGAGACTAGATAAAGACCCACGATTATATCTAATCTTAGACAATATAAAAAGTTACAATTTAAGCTTTATAAAGAGCTACGATTGAATCTAAACTAAAACTAGACAATTACACAAGGATCATTGATTAAAGAGAAACTGGAACTACATAAAGACCTCCGATTAAGGCACAAATTATGCTTACACGATCTAATATAGTAAATATTAAATCTTACAGATCCATAAGTCATTAAAGACAGTTGAAAAATATAAAATATCCACATTATTAATGAAGTGATTTTTACTCATAGTCTGAATGAGTTTCGAAAATGCAATTCTCTAAATTATACATCTACCATTCATTTGCAATTGAGACTTTTCATTTCTTGACTCTCATTTGTATAATAGAAAAACTAGCCCAAAACTAAGTAGGTTTCTTTCTTCGATGAGGTAAATAAAATTTCTAATAAAGTCTCTAACAAATTCTAAGTAACTTCCCATTACTTTACGAGGGCACACGTAACTAAAATATATTCATTTATCTACATAGAATTAGAAAAACCTTCAAAGTGAAATTCACCCTGGAAATTTCCCAAACATCAAAAGTTAAAAGCATCTCAAATATAATCCCTTTCTTCCCAACTTCAACCATTTCTTTTAGATTTCCTAGCTGGCATAGACATATTCATATCGCCTTCAAACTGCATCCAATATGAGCGGGCAGTAAGTATGAATATTATTAGTATTGGCTCTGGCTATTTGCCTTAATTCATTTTTTTTTTAATCCACTCCACTCACTCCACCGATAATGCTGCTGCTGGTGTTGTTGTTTGCTGTTGTAGTTGTTAATGTTGCAGCTAAATTTGTTGTTGCTATTGTCATAATGTTTGTTGCCAGTTAGTTTTATAATTTTTGTTGATTTTAGCTTATAATATTTATTTTGCCATTACATTATGGGCGTTTTTTGTTTCTTAATGTTTAAAGTTTCGATTTTGTTTTTCTTAGTGCGTTGTTGTACTCTGCTGGCTGGTGCAAGTGCTGTTGTAAATGTTGCAGTTGTTGTTGCTGTTGTCGAGGATGATGCTTCTGTTAGTGTTGATGTTGCATGAAGTATTTATTTGTTGTATGCATGTTTGTTTGTTGCTGTTGTCTTTTTATAGACATCCTCATTATAATATTTTTTTTTTTTGTTGTTTTTGGTTTGCGTATTCTTGTTGTTTGTAAAATATTTCAAGTCCATTCATATCTTTGAAGTTGTTGTGCATCCCAAAGAGTTACTGAATTACTGATGTTGCTGTATGTTTGTTTGTTGTTTTTGCTGTAGTAGTTGATGCTGCTGCAGCAGTTATTGTCAACTATTAATTCATGCCGCGCAATTTATCACTTTTGGTTGTTTAACACATTAACAATGTTTATATAACATCAATGTATGTATGTATGTATGTATGTATGTAGGTATGTATGTATATACAGATACAAACGAAAGTATATACATAGCTTTCGTTGGCCATGTTTATTGTTGCCTAGTGTTGTGATTTTGGTGAATAATTTTTCAGGAAATTTTGATGATTCTTGAAACTTTAGATTTGTTGCTGATTTTAATGTCCTGAAACTAAAACTAAACTTGGACTACATAAAGACCAACGATTGAAGATAAACTTGCAGTGCATAAAAATCTCCGATTGAAGCTAATCTTGGACTGTACTAAACTGAGACTAAATTAAGACTGAAGATCTATGACAGAAGATACATCAACATTATACTATCAGCCATGTGAGTTTAATTCTGTTCGGAAGTTGAATTAATTTCGTATTTTGCTTCTATAGAAAAAGTAAAACGAAATTTTTTTTCGGAATGAAACCACCTTTAATTTGCTTTCAGTGGAATTGTAATTTTAAGCATTTCTAAATTTCATTCAAAGAAAAATTAGAAAAATGTTTCGTTTTACTTTTTCTGTAGAAACAAAATATGGAATTAATTCCACTTCCGGACGGAGCTAAACTCAGCGACATGGCTGTATATAAAGACTAAACTAAACTAAACCTACAGAGAAAAAAAAACCTTCCAGTTGATACATACATACATATGTCACTGTGTTCAAAATATTTGACCCAGTTCATATTTATTTGTATTTTTTATTATCTGGTTCTGTAATCATTAATCCTATAAATTTCAATCTTATTGTGTTCGGCAATATTAAGAGAGTTTTAAACGGTTTATATCATTATGATTAATTACAGATTTCAAAGTAAAAAAACCGATTACTTATCCCAAGTAATCGCTGCAGCCTTTGCAATAAAATAACACTTTATTCGATTTAAACATGTACTTTTTTAAACGTTTTCGTATCCTAATATACTGGTATCGTAATGTTTGTATGGATTTGTAATTTAAAATGTCCATTGAATGGTTTGTTTGTCTGTTGAAATGGTTGGCTGAATGTTTGGCTCGCTGGCGTTTGCTGGCTGGCTGACTGGGCTAGCTGGTTACTTGGCTGGCTCTTAAATACTCATACGTCTGTTTACTCGAATGGCGTTTATCATGTCGTGCTGTACAGCATAATGACATTTTTATAATGTTCATAACTTTGTTTTTCCTTATACATACAATATTTGTTTTTATTTATTTATTTTGTTTAATAAAAAGTGCATTAGAAATTATCGTTTGACAAAGTAAACAAACACTGTGACAGTAAAGACATTACTTAAGTTATTTGAGAATTAATTCAATTTAAATGTTTATACTAAGATTGCAAGGGAATATAAAATTTAATTTGTATAAGATTGAAATTTATTGCATTATTTTTAGAAGGAACCAAAATTTTCTTTTCTTTTACATGTTTTTATCATAATTTATAATAATTTAAAATGATTTTAAAAGTAGTGTAATTAAACAAAACTGTTGTGGTTATAACTATAATTACTTGTGATTTTATTAGTTTTTATTCTTCAATATAAAAATTTCACAAATCCAGGTATTTATTGGCTTGCTTAGAAAAGCCTACTTAATTACAATACAATTAGTTTTTTTACACCATAAACGTTTTACTAAATGGTGGCTGCATCAAAGCTAAAGTCTGTAATTGAGGATTCATACCGCGCAAATACTTTGCTTCGTAATCGATTGACAAGTAGGAGAAGAGTTGGAGAAGAGAGAAATAGATTTTCAAATAGTTTTTTTTTTATTGAAAATTGACTCACCAGATAATGCCAATCAAAGTCGCTTGTCATCAAAGAAAACATTTTAAATGGGAAATTATGTATGTATGTAAATAATAAATTGCTGCCATATTTCATCGTTTTCAAAATGCTGCAGTATGTAGAACTAGTTGTCAATAGAATCTTTTCAATAATTAAACTTTACAACAAAGTTTTAAGTTTTGCAAAGAAACTCATCAATGTCTTGCTCTCGAAATAAATTGGCCATAAATTAAGAACTTATTTTCAAAATTAATAATTCCCAAATCTTACCCTCACTACATGCTCAGAATTAGTTCCTCAAAGCATAATAATCCCTAGATCATTAACAGCTCATTGCCACTTCTGCAGGGGGTCTGCGACCACATGAACAACATTAACTTATGGTTGTGGCATTAAAAGTCAGGAGAAAATCCACCTTCAACCTTTTGTCGCAACACAATATTATATTAAAGACGAAAAAAAAACGTTTCATAAAAACATAAATACACATGCCAATTTATAGAAATGCTGAAAAAGAAATCAAAAAGCCCAACGATTTGTATAAAGTGGCGCCTTTTAAGTTTTTGCAAAAACTCTACCAATATTTATTAAATGAAAAAGCCAAATGCACACAAAAAACGAAAAACCATAAAAATGATGTCGTATGTAGATTAAAATACAGTGGTTTTGGTGGAACACAACATATTAACATATAAAAAGCTTAAAATACTGATATTTTTTGAAGCTAAAATTGGACTACTGAAAGACCTACGATTGAAGCTAACTTTGAACCACATAAGAAACAACAATTGAATCTAAAATTGGATTAAAAAAAGGTCAATGATTGAAGCTAAAATTGAAATACAAAAAGGCCAATTATTAAAGCTAAAATTAGATTACAGAAAGTTCAATGATTGAAACTACAATTTGACTACAAAAAGGACAATGATTGAAGCTAAAATTGAAATACAAAAAGGCCAATTATTAAAGCTAAAATTAGATTACAAAAAGTTCAATGATTGAAACTACAATTTGACTACAAAAAGGACAATGATTGAAGCTAAAATTGCACTACAATTGAAGCTAATATTGGACTACAGAAAGACCTACTATTGAAGCTAAAATTGGACTACTGAAAGACCTACGATTGAAGCTAACATTGAACCACATAAGAAACAGCGATTGAATCTAAAATTGGATTAAAAAAAGCTCAATGATTGAAGCTAAAATTGCACTACAAAAAGGCCAATGATTGAAGCTAAAATTGCACTACAAAAAAGCCAATGATTGAAGCTAAAATTGCACTACAATTGAAGCTTATATTGGACTATAGAAAGACCTACTATTGAAGCTAAAATTGCACTACAAAAAGGCCAATGATTGAAGCTAAAATTAGATTACAAAAAGTTCAATGATTGAAACTACAATTGGACTACAAAAAGGGCAATGGTTGAAGCTAAACTTGCACTACAATTGAAGCTAATATTGGACTACAGAAAGACCTGCAATTGAAGCTAAAATTGCACTACAAAAAAGCCAATGATTGAACCTAAAATTGCACTACAAAAAGGCCAATGATTGGAGCTAAAATTAGATTACAAAAAGTTCAATGATTGAAACTACAATTGGAGTACAAAAAGGCCAATGATTGAAGCTAAAATTGCACTACAATTGAAGCTAAAATTGCACTACAAAAAAGCCAATGATTGAAGCTAAAATTGCACTACAAAAAGGCCAATGATTGAAGCTAAAATTAGATTACAAAAAGTTCAATGATTAAAACTACAATTGGACTACAAAAAGGGCAATGGTTGAAGCTAAACTTGCACTACAATTGAAGCTAATATTGGACTACAGAAAGACCTACAATTGAAGCTAAAATTGCACTACAAAAAAGCCAATGATTGATGCTAAAATTGCACTACAAAAAGGCCAATGATTGAAGCTAAAATTAGATTACAAAAAGTTCAATGATTGAAACTACAATTGGACTACAAAAAGGCCAATGATTGAAGCTAAAATTGCACTACCAAAAGGCCAATAATTGAATCTAAAATTGAACTTATATAACGCCAATGATTGATGCTAAAATTGCACTACAAAAAGGCCAATGATTGATGCTAAAATTGCACTACAAAAAGGCCAATGATTGAAGCTAAAATTGCACTACAATTGAAGCTAATATTGGACTACAGAAAGACCTACAATTGAAGCTAAAATTGCACTACAAAAAAGCCAATGATTGAAGCCTAAATTGCACGACAAAAAGGCCAATGATTGGAGCTAAAATTAGATTACAAAAAGTTCAATGATTGAAACTACAATTGGACTACAAAAAGGCCAATGATTGAAGCTAAAATTGCACTACCAAAAGGCCAATGATTGATGCTAAAATTGCACTACAAAAAGACCAATGATTGAAGCTAGAATTGGACTACAAAAAGGCCAACGACTAAAGCTAACATTAACTACAGAAAAAGCAACGATTGCAGATTGAACTTCATAAAGACTTTCGATTAAAGCTAACATTGGATTGCAAAAAGACCAAGCATTAAAGCTAAACTAGGACTACATTAAAACCTACAATAGAAGCTAAACTGGAACTACATAAATCTCTACGATTACAGCTAACATTAAACTATAGAGGGATTAAAGCTTACATTGCACTACATAAAGCCATACGATTAAAGCTAAACTAGGACTCATTAAAATCTTTTCTATAACCAGTAGAATATTCTTAAATAGTTTAGTTAATACTAAAGTGTAACAGCTCCCTTCAACCCACTGTTGCCGATCATATTTTCATTTGCAACATTAAACATTCATGGCAATGACAATTAATGCTGGCGATGAGTTTAAAGCTACGCAATCGTCATCATCATTATCCGCAAAAGAAACATTTTACAAAATTCAACTCCAACTGCTGCTTCCATAGACTACTATGGCCCTATAGGAGGAGATGACGGAGCTGAAGGCTGACGACCTTCCCCCACTTTAAGAATTATTGTTATTATATGTTGCAACAAAGAAAAAAAAAACAGATAAAAATCACAGTTGTTCTTGCTGTACCAGCCAAATGATAAACTGCTCATTTACACACACTTAAATAACAGTCCAACAACAGCAAAGAGACAGACAGACAGACAGACGGACAGACATTGTACACAAGAAAAGCAAAAAAGTAATAATAATATAATATATTTTGAAGTAAATCCGTATCTTTTATTCGTACACATATGGCTGAGCAAGAAGTATGAGTGTAAATTATACATGTATCTGCATGTTTGTCCACAGTATTATAACTCTGGATGCTGGAAAACAGAACCAAAAAACGAAACAAAAAAAATATAATTATAATTGCTCCCACGACTTTGTTTTCAATATGAACATGGTAGTAAATGCACAGGGTTTTAAACGTATTTAAAATAAAGAACAGAAAAAAAACAAAAAACACAAGTTTATTACGAAAATGTTTTTTGTTGTCGTGTTTTTCTGTTGCTGCTGCTGTGACCAAACAGATATTTTTTAATGAGTACTGGTACGTTTGTTGTCATTGCTTGTTTCTGCTGTTTGTTGACCATTTCATTTTAACGCATATTAATTTCAGGATTTTTGTTTCTGTTGCTGTTGCTGTTAATTTTCCCAGCTCTCATGTTGTACCCAGCAATTTGATTAATTGTCGACATTTAATTATGTACATTGTTGATATTGTTGCAGTGTTGTAACATGTTTTTGTTGGTGTTGCTGTGTGTGTTGTTTTTGTTTGGCCCTTTATTTACCATTCACTGTTGTCAACTTAATATCTTTACTCATTTATCGCTGTACAAAATTATGATGATCACTAGTTGTTTGACAATAAAAAACTCTGCACGTGTTTTTAGACTCAAGCTTTTTTGCTCTCTTGCAAAGTGATGATAGATTTAGTGATGCCACTATATAATTTTAGAGACAAGGATTCAAAAGAAGAACCAAAAGCGAAGGATATTCTATCAATCAGAATAAAAGACTTAAGACATTTCTGTGTGACAATTTATTGTAAAGTTCAATTTAAGATCCTACTCTTTTTTTGGGTTGTGAAAGAATGCTCCTGTCAATCGACTGTATGTAAGAATATCTTTGGCATCTGTTACTTCTCACTGTTGGACAGTAAATTGTTGCCTTGGAGGAATATTTAAGTAATTCTCTCATCTAGTCAACTTATGATCAAATTGCTTTGATTTTATGATGACCTGGGCCCTATTCCAAAAAACAATTTATCAACGTTTCACTTCACACTTATTAAATTGCATTTTTTGCAAAGAGATAAGTGTTTCTGTTCCACAATATTCTTTGCAAATCCCACTTTGCGCTTTTTAAACTCTCCTGCAAAGTGAGTGTAAAAACTAGAGTACCGAGAATGCTTGAATTTAATTCTTTTGCGAAAGTATCGATTTTTTTATAAGCACTCTTTAAAATTAATGTTTTGTAGTCCTGAAAAGTTAATTCGGTTTCTATAAATTATTCTTCTAATCGTATCTTCACTGTAGCCGAACAAAAACTCACGTCCTAACATTTTAAAATCTTCTCTAGTTATAAAAATATGAATTTGTAAAGCGATCGTTTACCTTGCAAATTTTTGACTAACTTATCAAAATTTGCTTTGCAAAAATAGAATATATAATTTTTGTGCAACGAAAAGGTATAATTATATGCAAAATCTTTGCAAATTACTCTTTTCCATATTAACTTTGCACTTCGCACAAGAGAACGTATGTATGTATGTGAAACAGAAATTGCAAAGAGAATATAAAAAGTTTAAAAAAACTTTGCAACTTTTCACTCATTAAATTTTATAGTTCTAAGGAACTTAAAGTTTTGCAAATTGACGAAAAATTGTATAAGTGCAAAGCAAAAAGCTGATAACTTGTTTTGTGGACTAAAGCTCTGACCAACTTTTTTCTATTTACGTTAACAGATAGAGCCCAAATTCCAATCTGCAACGAATCATCTAGTCTATCAATTAATTGATAGATAGTTTTTATAATTCTAATTTAAATACCCATTTATACTGATAATTATCTGGCATCCCTTCGCTCGATTGCACTATCATCAACATCTATAATATCGCCCTCTCCATCATCATATTCATTTAATATTTTATACAGTTTTTTTTTCAATATTTTCGTTTAGCTCGGTTCTGTTTTTATTTTTTTTTTATTATGTTCCTTATCAGATTTCTTGTTTAATGAAACACAAAATAAAATACAGTGAAAGGAATTATATATAGCATCGTGTGACCATTTCAAAGGGTTCCCTTTATTGTGTTGTGACCATAACACAGGAGGAGAAAATGAAAATGATGCTGATGCTGATGACGATGCTGACGACTACTTTGACTGTTTCATAAATATGTATGTGGGAGATCATAAACTTTATAATTTATTGTTAAATTCTCATTTCAGCTCAGTAGTTAATTAGTTTTTGATATATGACTTTGTTTAATGTTCAATAATTAAAGTGGCTTTTACGAGAGAGCTACCATTAAAGTTGACTTGAATGCAATGCCGTTAACATGGCTATAAATAAAGGCATTATGTATTAATAACCAATTAAATATTGAATGATTTTAAGTAGTAGTGATTTTTAAAGTTGTTGGTTTTAGAGAATTTGTTATTTACATATAAATTAAATGTGGATTAATTGTGAAATGATTTAAGGCTGAAAAAAGAGTCTTTATTAATATGACTGTATTTTTCCAAATTAAAAGAAATTTATAAAATTAAAGCTAATTTTAATTTCAAATTTCAATAAGATCTCTCGGATATTGCACTGCAAAGACTATTTTCTTCAACAAATTTACGATCAGCTAGTCCATTTCAGATGGTATGAAGTACAAGGATAATAATATAATTTTGCATAATCTCATGGATAATTTTGAATATTGAACTGCAAAGGACTTTTTTCGAAAAATGTCAGCTATTAGATCTAGGATCTCCAAAGGAAGCCTTTTCGATTAATTGATTTACTTTCTAGTAGGGGATAACAAATTGTGCTTAATCTCCATAATCACGTTGACTAATGCACTACAAAGCGCTACATCTCAGTAAGTTTCAGCATCTCAATCTCAGATGGTATGTGATACATAACAGCTTTGTCCTTTTTCATACATATATATAATTGTATTGTTACAATACATAGAATTGTATTGTTAGAAAGTTGCAATTATGCTAAATAAGGATAACAATGTATTATGTGGCATTCTCCTATCTGGTTGCAAGCTTGTTTAGGTTTAATGGGCACACAAAACCCACCTTTTGAATCGAACTCTCACAGCTTTTCTCCTACATGTCCTCTCTCCACCTTTTAATATGGCATATGTATGTAAACAGCACTTTAACTTTAGCAGCCTTGCTTATTTCCTATGCAAAGATTTCTCTACAAGCTGTCTAAAAGGAGTGAAGGTCAAGGTCAACTTATCCTCACATTTACTGGAAGAGCGCTGCAGAATTCAGTTGTGCTTAACTTTTGATCGTATAATTTAACTGAACCAACAACATCAAGAATGATAGGGAGTGGTTTCGAAATTGAAATAATCTTGGAACCATAAGATGCCATCATGTACCTGGTCAAGAAAGACGCTCTTCAGCTTATTAACAATGTCTGATGGAGTATTCCGCTATCCGGTTGCAAGCTCACCATCATCAGCTGTTCAGTCACTCAGTTAAATCGATCTTACACGGCGTGTCTTCTACGACTTCAACTAGTTGAATTTGGTTAATATTCGAAGATCGGTGCAGTGCCCAGTCTTTGTTAACTTTAAGTCATATATATCCACAACTTCAAAAGGACTGGTAGCGACTAGTTTCCGTATTGAAACTTCCTTGGTACGATACGATGCGACCAGTAATCTAGTCTATGGATAAATGAAGCCTTTTTACTATATCACTTCTTGCTTTTACCTCCTCTATCCTTTACAGGTAAAACAAATGATCAAATATAAAATCCAAATGTGCTGTACCGATAAACAGCTAAGTCCAACTTAATTACTTTACAAAAAATACTCCTTTCTAAGTAAATCACAAATCAAATCAATATCTCTCTATCGACGAAACTTACTAACTGGGCTTCCTTCCCATACATTTTATTAAATATATATAAAATAATTTAGTGCTACGAGTATTACATACAATATGCAACTCCTAGTTGCCACTGATTGTGTGCCACTTGCTACACACTCATACAATATTCACCGAAAAAACAACAAAAAACGAACTAACTAAGAAGACACAGGACAAAAAAAAACCAGGACTGCCCCAACAATGCTGATGATTTGGTATATAAATCGTATAAATTGTACAATACCAACTAAGTTTATGTGTGTTTCTGTCTTCTCCGTAAATGTACTCGTACTATTTGACTATGAGCCTGAAACAATAATTCCATCTTTTTTTTTAATGTAATTTTTTGGCAAATGTTTTGCCAAAAATCCGAGCAGAGCAAATAAAAAATAAAGAAAACAAGCAGCAAAAAAACATAAAAAAATAAACAATTTGTAGGTGCCCATTGCTGTTCATGCACAATGACTTGTAAGGTCATAATTTCTTACTGAGTCTGGCTGGATATGTATAGTAATTTGTGTATGTGTGTGTGTGTGTGAGAGAGAGAGAGTTTGAATACGGCTTGAATTTCCGGATAATAGAACATTTTTCTTCATGGTTTTATACGGCTTTTCGCCTTGACTAAAGAAATATACTGCAACAGCAGCCAAAGAAATGGCAAATTTTGAAGTTAAAGAGAACAGTAGAGAATTACTCGTAAAACACGTAGTAAAAAATAACGAAGATGAAAATCTGAAGTAATAATGGAGGCAACAATACAAAACACCACAAAAAAAAAAAAAATAGAAACATTTCATATGATGCCACCGCAAATTCATGCGACGTAACACATATGCATATATTATTGTATTACAGCTTGTATTTACAAAAGGATGTTGCTTATGCAATAACGACTGTAAGCATAAAAGCAGGACAATAGAGGAATTTGTACACGAAATAGAATTTATATGAAAACGTGTGCCATTACCACATACATACATACATACATACATTTACTCGCAGTTGTATTTGCCACCAAAAATATTAAATGTTGCCTATAGCTAGGCTGAATGTTATTTGAAATACCCTACATTCTACTAATTATATTATATTTATATTTAGTTCCAAATAGGCCAACATTATCCAGCTTATTTTCTCCTAAGGAGTCTGATTTTAAATCTTTGCAATTGTTAAAGACTTTAAAGACGACTCCTACACTCACAATATTATTACATATTATAGTAACGGAATGTAGTTTATTCAGGAAGTATTCCGTGCAGTTGTTTTTAACTAAATATACATTTAAAATTCTAAGAAAATTTATTTTTAACTGAATCTAACATTTATTCAAAAAACTAAGTGCACATTAATACGGATTTTCAGTTGCATTTAATATTGACAGTTGTTTACGTTAAAGTATTTTGTATGTAAAATTAAATGAAATTTTAATTTAAAATAACTGAAAATTTGCTTAAAAACCGATCTACTTATTTTTCATTTCATTTTAACAAAAAGTTCATTTAATTTTAAATGTCATAATTCTCAAACAGTCAATGTAAATTTTAATATAAGATATATATATATGTAGATATTATACGGAAGCTATGACTATGTATAGACCGACCCTTGGAAAATTATTTCACGTTATTTTCAGTTATTTTATTTTAGTTAATAATACATAAAATAACTCAAAATTCGGTTGATTTTACGGAATTCGGAGTTGAATTTTTGATAGTTAAAATACATAAAATAACTGAAAATTCTGTTGATTTTACGGAATTCGGAGTTGAATGTTTGACATTTAAAATTAAATGAACTTTTCGTTAGAATTAAATGAATAATAAGTAGACCGGTTTTAACTGAATATTCATTTATTTTATATTACAATTTCAGTTAATTTTACATACAGAATTTTTTGAGTGTAAGGATAAAATAAGCTAGAAAATGTTGGCCTATTTGAGACTAACGAAAACTTTTGACGGTTATATTTTGAATTATATGTATTTTACAAACTAGTTAAACGATTGAAAATACCTCCATTTTGCTGTAGATAACTATTTACTTGCAAATTTAATTAATTGTTTAAATAGTAGGCAAAGGAAAATAGTTATTATAAGCGACGTTTGTTAAGGATTTAAAATGTTCGATTGTGACAAAAATTGTAAAATAATTTACAAACACAAAATATTTTATTCACATGTAGTTAAAACTACCCGTCATACAAAGTATACTCGCATAAAAAGTATTGCCTTCAAAAATTTGTTGAGAGAGTGAGTGCATAAATCTTTCAAAACAAAAACTTTAATTCAAATATAATTTTCTCAAGTGTTTTAAATCTTTAATAAATTCATGACAAAACGTGAATAATCTATCTAAACTGCATGCTACTACGTGCGAAATACTAGTTTGTAATATTCAACCAAATATTTCTTATATTTATACTAAGCTGCCCTCACAATTCCCACAAAATACTCCCCTGTAAGACGGAGTTGGGTCCCAGTAGGTTGTTTCTTTTTTAGTTATTTTAAGGGCGAATTATCCTTTCAATTTGAGTTGGCATATGTGCTGCATAAATACATCTTATAAAGTAAATACGAGTATTCCATTTGGAATAAACTCTAACAACAGATACTTACAGTATGGTGAACCAATACTTTAACTGAATACAAATATAAATAAATTTGCAAGGACTTTAGCATTGGCAGCCAAAAGAATTTGTAAAATATTGCAAGTGGTAGAAAAATATAAAACTTTAGTGTAACGAAATGTTCTTGTCATTTTCTTGAGATTTCCTTGCAAGTACGAGTGCTTATTTTGTTTCATATTTGTAGTTGGGCCTTTGATAACGCAAAAAAAAAAAAAATCTAAGAAAATATGTTGTGTGCTCCACATCCTTGCACACATGTCAGCAGGCATTTTGTATGCACCAAAAGTAGTTTATTTCTATTTTCAAAAGATGTTTTTGTCTTTCTTTTTGTACGTTTCTTTTTTTGTTTAACAGACACAAAAATTGATTTATATTGAAAATGTTAAAACAAAATAAGCCTTTTGAGAAGTTGAAGTAAAATTTAAATGGACGTTTTGAAGTCTTTAAGACAGAAACTTACATTGAGTTGGTTAAGTTTAAGTTTACAGACCAATTTAGAATATTATCTTCAATATTAACTCGGATGATCTCAATTAATATTTAAGCACCATACCATCCACCAATGACCAAAAGTGTTCTAATTTCAACTATTTCTTTTAAGGAAAAACAACTGCTTACGGTGACCAAAAGTCCCAATTTCACAAAAAACTGTTGGTGCAAATTATTGCAAGTCTAGCTTGCAAAGTATTTATGTTGCAAAGAAACAGCTAAAGCCAAAAATAGTAAAATGTTTCACTTATTTTGTTAATCAATTTATTAATATATTTTCTTTACAGATGCTGCCATTTCTACTAAAGTGGGGGAAAACTAATTCGTACGAAGTACAAAATCGAATTTGCTAAAAATAGACAACAGTCCCGAAAAAACTATGTAGCCAAACATAAGACAAATAATAACATATAAATATCTTAAAATGTTTTATGAAATACAGATGCTATAAATAAATAAAATTCTTATGAAAAAATTTACTACCGTAGAACAGTGTAAAATTATTAACCCTTTAACGCATAAGACCGTCTATAGACGGTCATGAGTTGAGTATTAAAAAAAAACGATTTTTCCCGTTTAGCTACTAAGGCCGTTTACAGACTGTCGTCCTTGTTTTTGTCCTGGAGCTTTCCAGGGGTATTTTTTCCTGAATTGGAACTGAAATTCGTAATTTGCAGATGAAATACATGCTAGAACAAAAATTTATTTCTGGAATTTGAACGTATTCTCAATTTCAGGTATTTAAGGGTTAATAGGTTTTTAAGTTTACAAAAATATTAAGCTATGTGTCCTCGATCGTCAGATATTACAACGTTGTACGAAAAATGTTCAGAAAATGTCTAACAACCGTGTAAACTTAAAATTTTTACCTTCCAACGTTGTAAGAAAAAGCATTTTCAGTACATTGGAAGACAAAAATATTGTCAGACATCTAACAAACGTGTAAACACATAATTTTATCAGTGTCATGGTTTTAAGACAATTGTCAAACACTTTTCATTGTCATATGTGCAAAGTTTATGCATCTGCCAATGGCAGCATTGTCATAGAAATTATTTCTAAATGCAATTCTGTATATATGTACATAAATAAACAAACAAGCATTGATAAAATATTTGAAAAAAGTAGAAGAAAATTAAAGAATTAAATTAAAGTGTGCATTAGGACATAAGCAGATAAAATGGTTCCAATTGCTCTTTCTTGTTCCATGACAATATTTACAATTTTTAAACACACACACAGAGCTACAAAACAAATTTGACAATGCCACAAAACAATCTGACAACAGTGTGAACTGACAATTTCGGTTGACAGCTAAATTCATTGTATGACAATTGTGTGCAAATGAAATTGTTAGTTTTCCTACAGTCGTCTACACTGACAATTTACCTTTTGCTAAAAATTTTTCAATGTCAGTACATTGCTAGCACATTGCTAGATATGACAACGTTGTAATATCTGACGATCGTGGACACATAGCTTTACCAATGTAAGCTTATTGCAAACATAATTAGAAAACTATTCTTCTCTAAGCTTATTTTATAATTAGACTTCATTCTTATATTTTTTGTTTTAAACCATCTATTTGTATCAAATAATATAATGAATATATTGAATTTAAATTTTAATTATTTTTCATAATATATATTTATAGATATTTATATAAAAATTAATAAAAAAAATTATTATATAATAAAAAAAATATATATTTTTTTTACTGGTTTTGAATGGGGAAAGGAGTTCATTAAATACATGAAACATTATCATTAACATAATCATAAAACTTCATTAATATAATGATAAAGTTTCATTAATATAATGATAAAGTTTCATTAATTTAATGATAAAGTTTCATTGGATTAAAGAAACAATTACATGACATTAATGAAGTAACATCATTGCTCCAATGAAAATGTTTCATTGCATTTATGAAGTATATTCATTAGATTAATGAAGAATATCATTTGACCAATAAACTAATTTCATAATGGAACTAAAATAAAAATTAATTTGGTTAATGAAACATTCTTTCTTCATTAGCTCACTTTTAATGAAATATTTCATTAATCCAATGAAGAAATTCATGCCTGGAATGAAGCTTTTTCTCTTAGTGTATATAAAGACTGTATATTACATACAAGTAACATTATCGCAAGGGTTTAATTTTCATTATTAAACTATTTTTAACAAAGCTTTTATAAAAGTAATCACAACAATTTTCTAAGCTTAACGCTTGTGTTAGTAAGCTTGCTACAAGTTCGTTCTAAATCGTTTTGGTTTGTTGAGAAGGGATGGTTGTCTGCGGAAAATATTAATTTACTTGAATGACTCATATGTTCTGAAGAACATGTTAGAATCTCATTGAGAACATTTAAGGAATATTAAGGCGTTGAACTTATGCTAAAAACCGACAATATGAAAGCATGTATCAGCTAAATAAAGCTGTTATAAATGCTTCGAGATCTATAGCTGAAGATGTAATAATAAATCTGGTAAATAGTTTGAAAGATCAGATTTTCAAGTTTATTTAAAAAAAAAGTAGGCCTTACACATTATTAAAGTCTAAATTTATAATGAATATTGATATTCTAATTTCAGTGTATTTATAGTTATGAAACACTAATTAATTTCTTTATACATTTTTAAGAGGTAAAATAAAAAATAATAATAATATTTGTAAAAAAAAACGCGAGTACTCCAAACACGCATGTATGGACTACTCCACAATGGACCAGGAGTACTCCAAACATAATGCATTTGTTTGAAAAACAAAACTAGTCCATTTAACATTACGATGTTCTAGGACTGGACCATACAATCCAGCTTTGCATAACACGTGACTAGTTCCAAAACTATTCCTTGTAACTACATGAAATGTATTTGAACAACGATTACGGTCACTAAAGCACGAATAATTGTCGTGTAACAAGAAGTTCTGCTTTGAAAATTAATTGGTCCATAAGTGCATTACATAGGACCATGATGTAGTCACTACATTTTAGCTACAATGGACCACGTAGTCCACAGATTTTTGCAGGGATACATGTTTTACTTTTTCTTTAACTTGCAAAGTCGAGAAAAGTTTTATGTATTTGTAATTAAGCAATAAAGGGCATTTCGATATTACAAAACGCGGAAGGAGCATTCGTACTTTTGATGAGTTATGGCTAAATTCACAGTCTTTAATTAGCTAATGACAAAGGCTTAACTAATGGTTCTTTATTCGCAATGCTTAGTTTGCCATAAGAATAACAAGTATTAGTTAAACAATAGTTAGTATTTTAATTTACCAATGGTTAACTAATGACCGAAAATTCGGCCATTAATTTTATACAACTTATTCTTAATTGTATTGGTGACATTATTAACTGGTTTTGTTAATTGTTAAAAAACCCAACAATAAGTGATGCTGCGTTTTATTTTATTTAGATCTATTTAGATTTGAATGAATATTGTTCTTAAAGAAATAAACTTAATTTACTGCACTTAAACAGAATGAGAATTTTAAAAACAAAACAAAAATATCATCTAAACAAAAGTAGAAAGCAATAAGTGACTTTTTAACAACATTGCAAATAAAATCCAATAATTCGCCTGACGTGTTCAACATGTTTTTTCTTCATTCAGTTTTTTACATCACATCACATCGCATGCCTTCCTGCCAAACTTCCTTTTAATAAATAAAAAAAAAAAAAAAATCCCAAAGACAAACCAAAAAAAATTTGGTCATAGTTACAGTCCAAAGAACCAAAAAGAACAGCAAGAAACCAGAGTGTGTAACAAGAAGTGTCAGTGTTTAGAAACTGCCAACGAGGTCGTCACTTGTCACACAAAAGTCGCGTAATATGCATGAATACTTTATAAGATGTTGCCTGAAGTGTATGAAGGTATGTGTGCTTGCAACAACGTCAAATAAGCAAGTAACAACAAATCTAAAGAATAGAGTAGTTTAAGACCTATAATGTTTGTAACATTTTTGATGTTGTGGTTTTTTTTTCTTCATTTTAGTTAAAAAGTTTCTAAAAAAAAAAATTGTCAAATATTGTTAAAGTTAGCCGCAATATGCCATTTGAGAGGGCCATCATGCTGGCTGTTACTAGTCAACACATAACGGACTCTAGTTAGTTGAAAGCACTACATTTTTTCAGCTTTACTCCTTTGGTTGTTACTTTATTTCTAGGTTTATCCTTACGTGTGTGTTGCCTTTTTTGGGGTTCTTTTATATTGTGGCACAATAACAACGAGAGCAAGACTATGAAAAAGGATGTCTTGTACTAGAACAACACTAAAATAAACTCAATTGTGGTTGAGT
Source organism: Bellardia bayeri (assembly GCA_950370525.1). Classification (NCBI taxonomy): domain Eukaryota; kingdom Metazoa; phylum Arthropoda; class Insecta; order Diptera; family Calliphoridae; genus Bellardia; species Bellardia bayeri. Next base: position 78,469,561 of record OX493267.1, read on the forward strand.
GCAAACAAAAAAAAAAAAGAAACGTAAAACAATATTCTATTCTATATGGACTTCAGTGTAGAACTTTGTGTTAAATAACTCTTATTTTTTTGGAGTTTAAATACACTACACTATATTTCAAGTGAATATATCAAATGTTGACTTTGGTTGCACCAACAAGGACTCTTTGGTGAGCTGTTATAGTTTCAAAAATCTTTTGCTCACTCCTTCTTCTTTAACTTTAGCTTTGCTCCTTTGTGTATGGTTATAAACTCAACTGCCGCACAACCAACTTTTGGTGGCGGCGATGGTGGACCATTTCTAATATACTGCTGCCACAGCAAAGCGGCAGCACAAAAAGGACTTCAGCATAAGTGAAAAAAAATATGTGAGAAATTTTTGCTTATACACAAATAAGAGAAACAAAAAAAAAAAAAAAAGAACAAAAACAAAACTGTATTACGTTGAGAAAATATGCTGCACTGCAGCACGTCACTACGTGGTTAGCAAATTTATTATGGCAAACGGAAGTTTGTACAGAGAATAGAACTACCAGAAAAGATGGAACAAAAAATTGCTCAAACTACTGCAAATACTATGAATATTTACTTCTTGGCGTTGGATAAAATTTGTAACAAAAATTCGCACAACAAACAAACAAACACATGCCGTGCAACAGAGAATCATTTTATGCCTGCCTGCCAAGTAACAACAACAACAATAACGACGACAATTCTAGCAATAATAACACCAACAAATAAAAGAAAAGGCAACAACATAAACAATTTGTTTCTTTAACTACACCAATATATCTTTCAACTAGAACAACAATTGTAAGAGCAACATAAATGGGGAAGTATGACCAAAGGACACAATTGAGCACTTAAGTGAGAATAAAAATTAAATCAAGTCACAAATATTAATTATACACTGTGTTGCATTACTATAATTACACTTGATGTTTAGCTCTATGTTGTAAAGTCAAGTTAACTTTACTTAAGTTTTAAGTTTGTTAAAACTTAAAACAAAATTTGAGAGACCACTTCATTTATTTAAGTGAAAAATTGTGCATTAATATTTTGTTAGTGTTTCATAACTATAATTACATTTTATGATAAACAAAAAAGAATACTACAAAAACAAAAGTATAACTGTTATTTATTCCTATTATGCAGTTTTCAGTGGTTCATACCTTAGTGATTTTGAAAAAGTTCTAATTTCAGTTTACATAAAAAGTGGTTTAAGTTTTGTAATGCTTGGTTTTCACTATGTCATTTTTGTTGTCAAATTGTCCAAATTGTTGGCAATTGTATGAAAACGTGTTGTCATATCATGATTGCATCCATGATTGAAAACATAGATGACGCCATATGACAACCAGTTTTCATACAATTGCCAACAATTTGGACAATTTGACAACAAAAATGACATAGTGAAAACGCGGCCAAAGAAATTTTGCAAATAATCCGAATTATTGTGGTAAAATTAAGTTCGATGAACGGAACAATTATAAATTATAAACTGTGTCAGCAAAATAATAAAGAGTCCTGGTCAGATTATTAATGAATGTGAGGTAAATGTGTTCAAATCAAGACTATTACTAGACAAAAGCTGTTGTCTGTGTCAAGGCTATTAGTCCGCCACAAAACTAAAAGAAACTTAAAAACTAATTGGTAACAGGTTAACCGAAAATCTTTGTCAATAAAGGGTGATTTTTTAGCAAACTCTCCTTTTGAACATGTGCAGTTTGGTGTATAATTTAACCATGAATCGACTTACAGACGAACAACGAACAACAGATTATTGAATTTTATTACTAAAATTCAGTTGGATGAAGATCCACTTTTTCTTATCGAAAAATTGTATTCAGTGACGAAGCTTATTTCTGGTTAAAAGGATACGTAAACAAGCAAAATTGTCGTATTTGGTGTGAAGAGGAGCCAGAAGCATTGCAGAACTTCCAATGAAGCCCCAAAAAATATTGTTGTGGATTATGAGTTGGTAGCATAATTGCACCGTAGGCACTTTTACAAGCACAACGAAGGCGGGAACGTTGCTGTGAATGGTGAGCGCTAGCGTGCGATGATTACAATTTTTTTAATTTTTTTTTTTGCCCATAAGAGCTGGAATTTGCTGACATGTGGTTTCAACAAGATGGTACCACATGCTGCACAACATGAGAAACAATGGCCCAATTGAGAGGCGCATTTGCAAAACAGTTTATTTTACGTTTACGAATTTTTTCGTGAGATACTGGCCGATATGTTACAGAGTTTTGAAAAATTGGACCTGGTCTAAGAACCATTTGAGGCACAGCCGCCGTAGAAGTTTACAAGAAATTGTCTTAAACGTTGAATTATAAAGATCGCACTATCTCCTCAAAAAGGATTTCATAAATTTCTCTAAATTGCATGTGTTTTTTTTTAATCAAATCCAAAAACTCTTAAAAAATCACTCTTTAGTTGCACTATTTAAACCTGATTTTTTCTGATAAGAAAAAATTAAATCTTGATGGTTTCGAAAGCTATTGGAGAGACCTGCGGAAGGAACTACGATATTTCTCAAACAGAAATTTCGGAGGCGGTTTTTTGATGGTTTTTGCAAGCACCACAATGAATTCTATTGATTTTACAAAATTACTCGATAAGAAATTAGTGCGATTTTTAGAATTTTTCAATTTATTTTTCAACCAGACAACGCATATGTGCATGTAAGTCGTCAAACAAAGGGATGATGGTCGGTGAAAAATATTAATGTACTTGAATAGTCCGCGCGTTGCTCAGATCAGAACCCCATTGAAAAAATGCTGAAAACAATATGAATATAAATGCATATACCAACTAAAATAAGCTTTTATAGATTCAGATAGGTCTGAAGATATAAGAATAAATCTGATGAAAGAATGCCTGATCCAAAGAAGGCCTAATATATTATTAAAGTATGAATATTTTGTGAATATTGATATTTTAAGTTATTTTAATTTAATTGTATTTATAGTTATGAAACACTAATTAATTTCTTTATACATTTTTAAGAGGTCAAATTAAAAATAATGATTTTCTTATTAAATACTATTTGTTTTATTTTTCTTCGTTTCATATACATACATGTAGGTTAAACTATTTAACTTTTTTTAACTTAAAATTTTTGAGAACAGTTTTATGTCTTTATAGTTATGCAACGCAGTGTACAGCAAACAAAGTTTCATTGTGCCAATTGAATTTGTTGTTAATCGATTGATTTAGTCTTTATGACTGTATTGCCTGCAAAATTTTAGTTGTGGTATGCAAATATTTGGTTGTTTCAAGCTTTATTTAGTATAAGCTTCTGTTTTTATGGTGGTTACTGGGTCAGCTTTCTAATACTTTTTCTAACTTTAGAGAAAATTGTAAATGACCTGTTCATAACTGTTAGAACGATATTTGAAGTAATTTTTAAGAAATGTATTCAATACAATAAAATATTTTAAAATTTAAAAAACAAATTGTAAAAGTGAATAAAAAAAATATAGTTAAAACTTACCACTTGTAAATTGCGATGTAATTTTCTAAAAGAAGAAAAGAAGATTTATTAAAACTAATATCAATCAAATGACTTACATAAATATAAGTGTAGAAGAACGTATAATAATTATTAATTATTATAATTGGAGAGTTTGATTTCTAATTTTATTATAAATTATTCAGTTGTAGTAAATATAGAACAGAGTCTTAACATTTATTATAGACAATACAAGTTTTAATTATTTACTGCTGAGATGTAACCAATAACGCAAAGGGCTCGTCTTGCTGTCCATCGACTAATGGACTTGCCTATTGCTATAGAAGCATCTTAGGGTGCTGAACCCATGTCTCTTTTCATTTGTATCACCATGCACCTATTAATAGCTTTTTGCGACCTGTGATTTGTCGTTTCAGTAAAAATAATTTAATGAAAATTAAATTTAATGAACTCGAGCCCGACTAAATAAATATCAAGAATATAACGTCTTGTTTGGACTTTTACTCGCTTAGAATAGTTACTTTTTGTCTTTGCTAGAATATTGTCCTTAATGGCTCTTGTTAGTTTCTTTATTATTTATTATAATTTGGTTTGTGTTAGATAATTTGCAAAAAGTGTTTACCACCTGCAATTATTTTATAACAAACCAACTTTTTTTACAGTCTTAAACACATGATAATCTATTGTTAAACTTTGATATTTTTATGCAAATATTTCCAAAGACACACTTGTGCAAAATTAAATACATGGAAGTTTTTTTTTTACTAATTGTTTATTGGGTGAAAATTTTTTTTTCTATTGTGTATTGTAAATCATTCTTTTAAGCATTAAACGCAAAATATTATTCAATTGTTTTATTTTTAGGCAATAACAATTTTGCAAGACACAAACATGTACTCACTTGTGCTCCCCACTGTATATTACATTCTGTCGTTATTTTAATTTTAGAAGATTTACAAAGTCTTAAATATTAAACTACAAAATTAATTCTAATTAGTTATTTTTAGTTACAGTTAAACATAGTCACCCCTATCGTGAATAAAAATTCCACATGAAATTTGTTCCCTTAGTTTTAACATTAAATTCTAATAGGAAAAATGTGAAAAGGGAACAAATTTCATGTGTAATTTTTATTCACGATAGAGGTGATTCTTTAAACACTACAAAAACCCTTTTCAACATTACATTACATTATTATTATACTTTTATTACATTATCCTTTAATACAGAAATTAAATACAAATAAAACTAAACTTATCAAAACAATTATCATAAAAATCTCTTTCTTTTAAAAATAAAAACGAAACTATTTTAGTAATTCCTATAAGAGCAAATTTTCCAATATTTTTTTTTTCAAATCATTTAAAAAATTTCATTGCCAAAGTTTATCATCACACCATGGAAGAAAGATAAAAACGATGCAAAGACAACAAAAATAATAATATTGCATGTTAAACCCGGCCCACTTAACTAATATAATAAAACTGCTGGTTTTTTATACATTTCTTTCCTTTACAATTTTTTTTTTTTATTTAAACATATACTGGCTTCTTTTTGCCATTTAAGTCAGTTAGAAAAAAAACTGAATTTAAACATGACAGGCAGGATATTGGCGGCGGAAGTCCGACCATTTTTTTTTGTTATTTGATTTTAATATGTAAACTGCAACAACAAACATTGAGGCAACAGCAACAACAGGAATTGGAAGGAAGGATAATACTGCAAGTGCAATTGTTATAGAGACATTGAAAAGTTAAAAAAAAACATGAAAGAGCAAAAAGAAATTGGCTTGTTTAAAATGCAAAGCTAAATTATTTAAATAAAGTTTTTGGCAAATATTTGTGGAGCATTCAAAACTATCAAAATATTGTATCAAGTTAAATTTTAAAGAGGGTGCAGTCCTAGATAATATCATTCCTCAAATGCAACAATATTAAGCGAACTTCTTATTTACAATAATTGTTATAATATTATAATAATATAATTTTATCTCTGCACATTATGTTTTACCTAATTATTAAATGACTCATATTCATATTTATATGCAATTTGTGTGCATGTAAGTATTTATTAATATTAAATATTTAATTGAACATGCCATACAATTTGTGTGTGTTGTGTTTGTTTATAAAGGTACATACATATATTTCATATATTGTAATTAACACTTTGAAAACGTGAACATCGCACAACAAATCTATTCTGAAATAATGATGATAATTGTATATTGCCATAAAATACTTAATCAATGTCACAATCGATTGCCAAAACTAATTTGTAATAAATTTATCCACTTGCAATCATCGAGTGTATTTTATATGAAATATTTATATTTGTTTCGTTACAACTTACACTAACAGAGTTGGACAAACTTTGGAGAGAGCAGGCCAAAAATGATGCAACTTGATGATAAAATAGTTTAAGTTGCAAATTCGTATTTTCAGTGTTTGGTTTAACCAGTCGAAATATATTTTATTTGCACAAGTGGACAGTAATGGAAGATCAAAATACGAAAAAAAAAATCCTACACAAATTCCTTGAAATTAAGACATTGTCTAGTGAAATTATTGCAAAAAAGTATTAAAGATTTAAATTTTGTTTTCAATTTAGTATAAATGTAATATTTCTACATAAAATTCAAATTTCAGTTTAAAAGAAATGTTTTCCCACGAAAATCTCAAATCAATCTCAAATTTTTGCATTGTTTTACAAAAACACTCTTCCATGAATTTCTTATTTGTCAAAAGTTTTCTATTTGTATAAACACCCAGTATACATATGTCTGAAACAGTTTTTCAGAAATGGGAGCTATATGGGAGATATTACCTATTGTGGACCGATCATCCAAAAATTTAGTGCCATGACTTTTGTGAATATAAACATTTTGTAGATTTATCGAGGTAAAAGGAATTACGTAGAGGGTCCTATGTATATGGGAGTTTCGACTAATTATGGACAGACCATTAAAATCGTCTGTAACATCATTTCTGTATATGTGACCCGGTCTATGAAAAGGTGGCTTATGACTCAAAAAAGAAGTTGCGAGACACAGCACACATTTTCAATAAAATTCTGTTTTTCTTTCAGTTGTGCTCTTCTTTCTCTACATTTTTAGTACACTTCTAAGCAAGTTAGGACTTTCTAGTTTTCACCACGTGAAAGAGCGTCTCAAAAACTATCGAAACCAAAAAAAAAAGTGGAAACATTTTTTTTGAGTCATAAGCCACCTTTTCATAGGCCGGGTCACATATATGAAACTTAGTTGTGTTGCATACCGCATTTTGGAAGTGGAGCGTATATGGGAGCTAGATCATCATAAAATTGTTGGAATATATATAAAACATATTTGTGATAAATACTATTTGGATACATTTTTAAGAGAGTTATGCTTGTTGAAGTGATGTTCAGAAGTGGGCCTGCAGAAAATTTTTAGATGTGATTTGGCTTCATTTACCACTCATTTGTGGTGAATTTTGTGTGGATACTTGCATAATTCAAATACTTATGATCGTTAAACCCCTATTTCAGGAGGACGTTTGTATGGGGCCCAGGTGAAATAATGGACCGAATTCCACCAGTTGCAATCCCATCCCTCCTTGAGCCGAAAAAATGTCACATACCAAATTTTATCAAAATATCTTCAATATTGCCACCTGTACTCTTTACATGGAAAGCCAGCCAGCCAGACGGACGGACATCTTTAAATCGACTCAGGAAGGGATTCTGAGTCGATCGGTATACGTTAAGGTGGGTATTGAACCAATATTCATACTCATTTAACCATAGACCAAACCCTTTGGAGATTGGGGAAATGAGACAAAACATGATTCTCCATTCCAAGATTGTCTTAATACAATCTTAAGACTCTGGGAACAGAGTCGATTTTAACGCATAAACGCCCAACTGATCATGTTGCTTAATCTGTTTTATGGGCGGTGTAAATATTAAGGAATCAGACGCTCTTGACGTTCTGGGCATGAGAATCCAGTGTGATGTCCGCTGGACCAAACATATTTTTCAAGTGTCAAAAGAAGCGTTCAAGTGCCTTGGTTTTTTAAAACGGTGTAGAAAATACTTCACTCCCTCTGATCACCATATTATTTACACCACCTATATTCGACCGAAAATGGAATACAATTCTCATGTATGGACCGCTGCTTCGAACTCTATTTTGAAGTTACTTGACCGCGTACAGGAGAGGCGGTGACAATGCAATGTCGCAATGTGGGTTGTGTTTCACTGTTCTATCGATACTATAATGGAATGTATTCTTCTGAAATTAGGGAACTTGTTCCTGAAACACGTAGTTTTTTACGTAATACAAGTTCTTCAGTCAGGGCCCATCCATTCATTATCGACTGGACAGTAAATCGCACAAAATACTACAGGGAAAATACGTTCATTAGCCGTACTCTCCGTATGTGGAATAAACTACCAGCAGAAGTATTCCCTGCCACTTTCAATATTAGAAAATTCAAATCAAATGTTAACAATCACTACTCCCTCTATCCTCCTTCCCATAACCTATTTTCCTAGTTCCAACACAATGTACTGCATGAGCAGGGGTCGTCGCCTGAGTGTTGGTCCAAGCAAAAAAAAAAACCACTATGGTGGTGTAGGGCATAAATAGACACAATTTCCTATCCACTGATATATAATAAGAATTTTTTTCTTGTCTTTTCCACATGTGAAATTAATTAGACATAATTTGCATTATTGGATTTCCTTTTAAGGAATTAAAGGAGGATATTCAACGCCCTTCTAACGAAATTCTGCCAAAATTTTGGTATTGAAACATTTCGACAAAACATAGTGATGACATTCCATAATTCTATCATGTTTACTTTACAATTCATTACAAAAATAACAATCGAAAATCCACTACAACTCAATTCAACTGGTGTTCCTTTTCTCTGTCCTTTAAATATCAATTATTGAAAGCTGTCTTTCTTCATTAAATATTTATTTACAAAGTTATAGATTTAACCACACGCAGAGCAAAATATAGTTGTGCATGTTTATCACAACTATTTCAACATTTTTAAATAATTTTTTTAAATATTATGGTCACTGTAATTATTTATATGATTTCTGTAACCATGATATGGTTAAGTTACTATTTACATGATTATAGCAATCATATATATGATTATAGAAATTATGTAATGTTTATGGTGATCAGTTTTATGAAAGATATGGTATAATCTTGTTGTTCTCTATCATAATCAAAAGCAACAAATTATGATAAATGGATTCATTATAAATATGATTGCAACAAATATATACATAGTGATTGTGATTACCACAATCATATAAATAATTATAGTGATCATAACATCATTGAAAAACTTTTAAAAATGTTGACATTGTTGTGGTAAACATGTGCAACTATATTTTTTCTCTGTGTGCAGTATAATGTTAAAATCCAGCAATCCTTAACATCTCTTTTCTATAATATTAACACACTCCGATCAAAATCATTTGCCCCACCACAGGTCTAGACTAATTTTTGTAGGTGCATAATATCCAATCTAGACAAAATCAACAAACATGCATGCAACGATTAAACTTATGATGGGGAAATGATAATGACTCATACTCGATTCAATAAGTAATAATAATTTGGTTTTGAAACAAGCAACAAAAAGAACAACAAAAAAAAAACGAAATTATGAAAAATCTAAGCATTAAAACTAACATACGTATTAAGTATTTGCAAGTGTTGCTGCAACACCGCCATCGCCACCACCACGACACCACCACCATCATTTGCTGGCACTAAATGTGATTCCTCTTATGTGGCACCCAGTTAGCACTTAGTGCCTGAAGTCTGCTCGTTCGTACTCATACTCGTACAAGTATCATTATGACATGTTAAGCAATTAAATTAATTTTAACTTGGAATATGGTATAAAATATAATTTATATAAAAATAAATATACTACACACTTGGTTGGTTGGTTGGAGGTTGTGGCAAACAGTGTCTTCGACAATCGCCAATTAAATTGAAATATACAGTAGGAGACACATACAGACTTAAGCAGTGATTAGAAGGCAATATAATAAGTTTTATAATTGCTGCACATATGTATAGATATTGGTGAGTATTCGCATAAAACGACTGTTGTATGTTGTTGATTTAAAGAGTCAGCAATATTTAGTTTATAATTTCTATGCTGTGTTTATTGTGTATTTTTTCCTTTTTCAAATGTTTGTGTTATTTTTTGTTTGCTTGCAACATTTATATTGCTGATAGTTGCAGTCTGTATGACGACGTGACAACAACATCAAAATGCTGCAGCAAAAAACTCGTTAGGTGGTTGGTGGTGGCAATGAGGATGATGATTATGATTATTATGATGTTGATGTTGCTGTTGCGAATGGGTGGTTTTCTGTATGTTGCTGTGTTGTTATTTTTCATGTCTAAAATATTAATTTTTTTGTTTATCAAAAAGCGAGGGTTGCTTCAATAATTTCTAAAGAATTAATAAATATTATTACAAAAAGCAACTTTTGCTTTACAACCGAAATTAGAAGGAATTAAAAGAAGAAATTTAAAATTTGTTTTAAAACTGTTTTACAGGATGAGCTTGCAGTCAAGACTTAGCCAGTGGACATTATAAGCTTTAAGTCCCATATAAGGACTCTGGTCTTGTATGTGGAGATGTCAAGTAAGTCAAGCTATAACAAAAATGTGGGATCTTACCTTGGTTAAGTATGACATTTAACACTCCTAAGTAGAAACTTGAAAGGTTTACTATGAATTTTTGTTAATACATGTTCTAAACTTTTTCAAACTTTAACTTTCAACTTAAGAGGATTTGGTCCCACACGGAGTTACAAACAGTTTTTTAAACGTGTACAATTGTTTAAGAGTGATTAATGATGCAAAATTTGGGTGACCACTTCATTACTTTAGAAGAGAAATTGTTCATTAATATTTTGTTAGAGTTTCATAACTATAAATACATTTTATGATAAACAAAGAAGAATACTAGCAAAAACATAAATATAACTGTTATTTATTCCTATTATTTATATACCTTAAGGTACGGTCACACATGGCAAATATTTGCCGAAAAAGATGTAACCACTAAATAAAATACAGTTGAACTCGTTTATTTATTTAAAAAAAAAACTTCGTTTATTTAGAACAAGACAATATTTGTTTACTTCTATTTTATTTGATAACGTTTGATTATGCAAAACTCTTGTAAGAGTAAACAACGTCAAACAAATTTGTGCCAAAACAAGTGGTTACGCTTTTTTGAGTAAATATGTGTGACCGTACCTTTACAAGAGTTTTGCAAGATCAAACAGCATCAAATAAAATAAAACTTAATATTTGTTATGTCCTGTCCTAAATAAACAAAGTTTTTTTTTAGAAAAATAAACGAGTTCAAAAATATTTTTTTAACGGTTACGCCTTTTACGGTAAATATTTGTCAAGTGTGACCGTACCTATGTTAATACAACCGGTCACATGTTGTATTAACAAATTTGGTTAATAATCCAGTTTACTACGGTAAAAATAAATGAAATCTTTCTGAACCGAACAATTGCAGAATTATAAACTGCGCCAACAACACAATGCAGAGCTTGGTCACATTATTAATGAATATAAGGTAAATGTGTTCAAAGCAATCATAAAGAGACTGCTAAACAAATCCCAGAGTATTTCTCGACAAAAGCTGTTGTCTGTGCCAAGACTATTATTTCGATGAGAAAAAAAATCAATCTTGATGGTCTAGATTGTTTTAACATGCTATTTGACAGACATATGGAAAGAACCAGATATTTCGCAAATATATATTTCGCAGTTTCTTTGACGGTTTGGAGAGCTTTTTGTGAAGAAAGTAATGCTTGATTTGGCGTTTGCAGGCACCAACATGAATTCTTCTGATTACAAAAAATTAATAATAGATAAGAAATGAAAAACACTTTATTTTTCAAGAAAACAACACACCTTTTGTTGCCTGTGAAAAATATTAATGTAAACTAGAGCCCCGATTTGCGTCTATTCTATTTGAGTCGTTTCCATTTACGTCGCCTTTCTAAATGTAGTTTAATCCGCTTTGCCTCGTTTCGATTTCGTTTTGCGTTGGCTTTGAAATTTTCATATAAATCTGTTTTGCGTCGTTGTGCATTCGACTTGCGTCGCTATATGCCATAATTCCATAATTACATGGGAATATTTTGCCTACTTGCGTGTAAAAAGGGGAATTCCCATTTTATTCTTACTAATCATATGAAGTTACGTGCTACTTAATAAATTTTGGTTATGCTTTTATCTAAGTATGTAAATAAATAGATTTTTTTTTTATCCTTAAATATGTTTTTATTCCTTGCTTAAAAATACATATTTCAATTATTTCTTTATATTTAATATCTAACAAAGATCTGCAGAAATAAATATAATCAAACGTCCCATAAAAAGTTTTTTAATTAAAATATGATATTGCTTGCTCAATTTTTAAATTTTGTAGCCATTCAACAAAAAGTCAGTACATATGTACGAGTATAGAAAAAAAGTGCTTCGATTTGCGTCGTTTCGACTTGCGTCGCATTTTCCCGATCCCTATTAACGACGCAAATCGGGGCTCTAGTGTACTTGAATGGCACGCTTGTTCTTCCATCGAATTTATGCTGACGACAAGTGACATAATGCAGACATATGTATATCACCTGTTTTATATGCTTGGAGATCTATATCAGGAGATATGAGAAAAGTTTGGTGAATAAATAATATGTATGCCGGATCGAAAATTTGAGTTGATTCAAAAAAAAATTGGCTAATTGGTATTTTAAGTTATTTTAATTGCAGTGTATTTATAGTTATGAAACACTAATTAATTTCTTTACTTTTTTAAAAAGTAAAATAAAAACAAGTAAAAAGGTATAGTCGGTCAAGCCCGACCATATAATACCCTACACCCAGTATATGTATAAAACAGTTTTTTAGAAATGGTCGTTATATGGGAGATATAACCTATTGTGGACCGATCATCAAAAAATTTAGAGTCATAATAAATGTGAATATAAGTATTATATGTGTTAAACTTTATCTCGATATAAATGCTTTTACACGATTTATGAACCTTAAAGTGAATTACGGAGAGGGTCTTATATGGGAGTTTCGACTAATTATGGACCGATCATAATAAAATTGTATCGTATTATTTTTAGACATAGGAAATATATTTTCGTTTAATATTATTTGGATATCAACATTTTTGAGCGAGTTATGCTCTTTAAAGTTATTTTCGGAGGTGCGCCTTATATGGAAGCTACGAGTAATTATGGACCGATTTGCACAAAATTTGTTGATGTGATTTGGCTTCATTTACCACTCATTTGTGATGAATTTTGTTCGGATACTTGCATAATTCAAACATTTGTGACCCCAATTTCGGAAGAATATTTGTATGGGGGCCAAGTTAAATAATGGACCGATTTCCACCACTTTCAGAAAGTGATTCTGAGTCGATCGGTATACTTTAAGGTTTTTTTTGGCCGTTACAAATATCAGCATGTTATAGAGATCTGCTTTAGGACCAGTGCCGCTATGTAATCCGTCATAGCATAGCATAATTGTTTTTTTTTTATCCAAAACCTATTTTATAACACACACTTTTAACACCACCCTCGTTTAACACCACCCTGTTTGTACATATGTACAAACTTACCTACATGCAGTTTAGTGCATTAAAATTACCTTCATGACCATTAGGTTTACATACTTAATATTAATTATTGTAATAATTTTGAACATAATCATTAGATAGATAGATAGATGAGAGAGCTCATGTGTTGAGTTCAGGCATAAAAACAACGTCTGTCCCTCGAAATACGTTATTACATACCATTATTTGTCTGTGCATGCGAAGAATATTATTTTTAAGTTGATGACACTCTGGCGGTGTTAATTATAACAAATCTGTTCGCATGTCATTTGATGTTTTGTACACATTTAATAAACAATTTTCGTTAATTTATGAATAAATGTTGTATGGTTGTTTTCCTTTATTATTAGAAATGTTATTAGTTATTATAAATTGAGAGATTTAAATGTTAAACTTAAATGTATTAGGGACTAAGTGAAACTTCTATTAAAAGTTAGCTAAAGAGATAGAGAAGAGATTTATGAAACGAGTTAAGGTTAATGGTTGAAATTACTTGAAATTATAAAGATTTGAGCCAGTAAAGGTCAATTAATTTTAGTATATTTTCAAAATTGAGTATCATAACGTACAATGGACATTACGATAGAGTCATAAAGTTTAGTGGTGTTATAATGTTTGAGCAAACTGTTGTGTCTAAGGACTAGTTATTCTATAAAAAAAAATAATTTAATAATTTTCCAAGACGACCTGAATGCAGTTTACTCTTAATCCAATATACATCAACATAGTTAGAACCCTCCAACTGCCGAAAATATTATAATATTTGGTAATATTCTTACATGGGCATGGTAATTTATTGAAACTATTTTTCTCTATTAAATTCAATGAACCCTTTATTTAGTTATCTCCAGCAACAATATATTCAAAAAAAAACGTTTCTAAAAAAGTTATTCACCATACACTGCGTTGCATAACTATAAATACATGAAACTTTTCTCAATTTTGTAAGTTAAAGAAAAAGTAAAACATATTTCAATAATTGTTTAAGCTTAAGCTCTTTTTAAAATAAAATCTTTATTCTCAATATTTTGATATTTCGTTGTTTAGCATCTTTAGGAAACATTTTTTATTTTTATACCCTTCACCTTCATGAGAGGGGTATATATAAGTTTGTCTTTCCGTTTGTAATTTCCACAATATAATTTTCCGACAATATAAAGTATATATATTCTGGATCCTTATAGATAGCGGAGTCTATTAAGCCCTGTCCGTCTGTCTGTCTGTCTGGATGTTCAAATCAATTTTCTGAAGTCCCCAGATATCTTCTTTTGTCAAACATGCTTTCGAGAAGTTTGCTATTTAAAATCAGCAAAATCCGTCCATAAACAACGGAGATATGAGCAAAAATCCGAGAAACCTCTGAAAATTTCATCAAAAAAACTAAGTGTATTAATATTGTTACGAATAATTTTATCAGCAGATGGCGTTGATCAAACAAAGTGTATTAATATTGTTACGAACAAATTCATCAACAGATGGCGTGTTTATCGACATAATTATGCGTAATATAATTATAACAAAGATGAAGGGTATATAAGATTCGGTATAACCGAATATAGCACTATTACTTGTTTTTATTTATTTTTATTTTCCTGAAGATGCTACACAACGAAATAGCGAAATATCGAGATTAATACAGATTTTATTTTAAAAAGACCTTAAGCTTAAACAATTGTTGGAATATTAATAAAAAAGATCAAATAAACTATAATATTTTAGCTTTAGCTTTAGGGGTCATATAAAAACAGTTTAAAATACAACTAATTCTGTTTTTACGCGGTCGTTTTTTACACGGTTTGAAAAAAACAAATTTTACATTTTTTACACGAATTTATTCCAGTTATCATGATTCAAAATTTTTTGGGCTTCAATTTTTTTGATTAATTTTAATTTTTGCGAAATATGTTCATATCACAAATTTAGGGGAATTTGATTTTTGTGGCTACAAGCAAATTTACCTGTCAGAGCAACTTTAAATAGCACAAATTTTGGGGGATTTTTTTGAGAAATTTTGGATACAATCAAAGTTATAATTTTTTATATTACTTTTAAGCATAGAGTGCATATTTTTTTTTTCTTTAATAACTATGATTGTGTAAAAACATATTGTATTCGTGATTTATTATTATAAACCTAAATAGTTGTTCTTAAAAAATCCTTGTTTTTCACTAATTTCAATAGGTTTTAGATATAAGGAACCAATCAACTATTTTGCATACGATCAATGTCTTTTTTACACGGTTTATTTTTTTACACGAAGTTTTACGGAACCAATTACCGTGTAAAACCAGAATTAGGTGTACATGTATATGAAATGAGTAAGAAAAAATATTTAGTGTTTCATAACTATAAATACACTGAAATTAAAATAACTTAAAATACCAATATTCACAAAATATTTATTGCCGTATTTATAAAAAATTAAAGTACACTTCAAGTGTACACTTCACACTTTAACAAACGTTTATTAAGACAGATTTGCATATAAAAATTTGCTTAGACTTTATTAATGTTTGAGTCTTAATTTTTTTAAGACCTCTCATTCGATCACGCATACTATTCACCAGATTTATTCCAGATATATATATATATATATATATATATATATAAGTTTATCTCCAAACATCTATAACAGCTTATTTTAAGTGATTTAAGCTTTCATATTGTCGGTTTTCACCATAAATTCGATGGCTTAATATTGCCTAAATGTTCTCAATGGGAATCTGATCTGGAGAACATGTAAGCCATTTCAGTAAAGTAATATTTTTCAAAGACAACCATTCCTTTGTTTAACGACCCTCAAGTAAAGGTGCGTTGTCTTGTTTTAAAATAAATTGTTCTTCTATAAATGGCACTAATTTCTTATCTAATAACTTTTGTAATCAGAATAATTTATTTTGGTTTAATTTTTACAAAAAGCTCTCCAAACTATCAAAATATCAGGTTCTTTCCGTATGTCTGTCAAGTAGCATGTTGAAACAATCTGGACCATCAAGATTGATTATTTTTTTGTCTTGGCACAGACAACAGCTTTTGTCGAGTAATAGTCTGGGAACAATCTGGACCATCAAGATTGAATTTTTTTTGTCATCGAAATAATAGTCTTGGCACAGACAACAGCTTTTGTCGAGTAATAGTCTGACATTGGTTTAGCAGTCTACTTATGATTGATTTACCTCACAGTCATTAAGTTCAAATTTACACGAAGCAATTCTTTAAGCCAAGCTGATTACAAATGTGTGTATACTCTCAAATAAAAATACCAGCGATTTAGGTAATAAGAATTTTGCTGTGTGAACACCAAAGAAATTTAAAAAAAAAAAAAATTGTATCAATCTTTTCAATAAAAATTGCTTCGTGACTAATATTGTCCCAATCAGAAAGATAATTTTCGGGTCGCCATTCTTATTATAATTACTATCAAAATAATCTGGTTTAAATGCAAAGTTTCCCACAATTGCTCGAAAACTTATGCCACTTTTTATATAAACTGATATTTGAACCTTTTAAACATCTTTAAGATGTGATTTGTATTTTCTAGCAAATTGTTGAAAACTGCATAATATGAATAAATAAAATCCACAGTTTTCTTTTTCTAGTATTCTTCTATGTTTATTATAAAATGTAATTATAGTTATGAAACTCTAAAAAAAATATTAATGAGCAAAATCTCTTTTAAATCCATGAAGTGGTCTCCTAAATTTTGGATAAAAAGAGAACATTAACCACATCCTTAAAAATTTTTACACGTTTTAAAAAAATGTTTGTTACTTTACAAGCAATACCAAATATCAAATGTAATTATAGCAATGCAACACTGTGTATATGAGTGATAAATGTGGTTTTAGACAGTATGTATTTTGCAGTGTACTTGTCAGTTGTACAATGCATATGTAATTGTGCATGACTGTCAAAATTGGCAATATACATGCAGTTGGTTTTTAGTTTTTAAGTGCCATAATCTACAATGTTGTTGCAAATATAGTTTGAAAAAATGAATTGAAAAAATTTAATACTTGTAACTTGCAGCATTATTGCAATAATAGCTTCTATAAAATATAAAAATAAAAAAACTAAGCAAGAGTTAAAGAGAAAATGTACCATATGGAGCCAAATAATTGTTGTATTTAAGTTAAATAAAAATTAATACATATATATAAATACGTTTTTTCAATAAATATATTTTTTTTTTTTGTTTAATACAATTTTTTTAAATATAAATTTGCTGAACAATTCACTTGCAAAACAGCTGGTTGCAGTTGCTTTGTCAGATGAAAATAGAACATGCTCTAATTGAAAATGCAGGCTGACATTTGCAGAAACATTTTTTTTTTTGCTTTTACACGATGTGTATGCATTTTAAAGGGGAAAATTTGACAAGCACACTGCAAAATACATACCGTCTAAAACCACCTTAACAGGATCTCTTTGTAAAGAGCACAAATACCATTTTAATATCGTCCTTATTCAATCAAATCGAATGGCATACAAAGTAGGTACAGTGTACTCTATCTTAAGCGGACGCCTAAGGGACTGACGGGCTTGTCCGCTTATGAGAAGTGTCCGTTTATGAGAGAAACACAAAAAGAGTAATCAATAATCTGTAATATTGTACATAAATATATTTATCTTTAAAAACTTTTATTTTCAAAACAAAAACATACAAATATAATTTATGTTCTTGCGAAAAACGAAAAAAAATTTAAAAAGAAGGCAAAGTAAAGAAAATATTTATTAATATTTTTGCAAATAAAAAAGAAAAAGCTTGAAAGATCAGATATTCAACTAGATTTAAAAAAGTCCGAAATTTCAGCTTGGCGAGTTGTTCCTTTAATTTCAATATCATGGAAACGCATTTAAAGATCAGTCAGCATTTTAACACTTTCAAGGTCGCTGTGATGTAAAGAAAACCCTTTAAGTTTTCTTATGACTAAATAAGCCTCTTTATACGAAGTTAACCTGTCTTCAATTTCATTTTCTAGCTCATTTCTAGACGAGCTTTCCACCATTTCTTCGGAAGCTATTAACATTTCAGTACTAATTCTTTTCACATCTTCATCATTAATAACAATGTCATTATCTAAATTGATATAATTTTCGACGTCAAATCTCAAAATGGCTCTGAACTCGATAGTGGAAGCTCATCTTCTGCAGTCCAACAGCCTTCATCATTTAAGCTATAATTTTCTCTAAAACCAGCTTTTCTGAAGCAATTTTTCACTGTCAAACTGTCCGGTTATGGGAAAATAAAATGTCATACATCGTGGAAAAAAAATGTCCGCGTCCTGTTATGGGAGGGCTGTTCGCTTAAAAGGGAAATATTTTTAAAATCCCTTACAATTTTTTTGGTACTGAAAAAAGTGTCCGTATATGGGAGGTGTCCGCTTATGGGAGGGTTGTCGGCTTAAAAGGGAAATATTTTTAAAATCCCTTACAATTTTTTTGGTACTAAAAAAAGTGTACGTATATGGGTGGTGTCCGCTTATGGGAGGGTTGTCGGCTTAAAAGGGAAATATTTTTAAAATCCCTTACAATTTTTTTGGTACTAAAAAAAGTGTACGTATATGGGAGGTGTCCGCTTATGGGAGGGCTGTTCGCTTAAAAAGGAAATATTTTTAAAATCCCTTACAATTCTTTTGGTACTGAAAAAAGTGTCCGTATATGGGAGGTGTCCGCTTATGGGAGGGTTGTCGGCTTAAAAGGGAAATATTTTTAAAATCCCTTACAATTTTTTTGGTACTAAAAAAAGTGTACGTATATGGGAGGTGTCCGCTTATGGGAGGGCTGTTCGCTTAAAAAGGAAATATTTTTAAAATCCCTTACAATTCTTTTGGTACTGAAAAAAGTGTCCGTATATGGGAGGTGTCCGCTTATGGGAGGGCTGTCGGCTTAAAAGGGAAATATTTTTAAAATCCCTTACAATTTTTTTGGTACTGAAAAAAGTGTCCGTATATGGGAGGTGTCCGCTTATGGGAGGGTTGTCGGCTTAAAAGGGAAATATTTTTAAAATCCCTTACAATTTTTTTGGTACTAAAAAAAGTGTACGTATATGGGAGGTGTCCGCTTATGGGAGGGCTGTTCGCTTAAAAAGGAAATATTTTTAAAATCCCTTACAATTCTTTTGGTACTGAAAAAAGTGTCCGTATATGGGAGGTGTCCGCTTATGGGAGGGTTGTTCGCTTAAAAGGGAAATATTTTTAAAATCCCTTACAATTTTTTTGGTACTGAAAAAAGTGTCCGTATATGGGAGGTGTCCGCTTATGGGAGGGTTGTCGGCTTAAAAGGGAAATATTTTTAAAATCCCTTACAATTTTTTTGGTACTGAAAAAAGTGTACGTATATGGGAGGTGTCCGCTTATGGGAGGGCTGTTCGCTTAAAAAGGAAATATTTTTAAAATCCCTTACAATTTTTTTGGTACTGAAAAAAGTGTCCATATATGGGAGGTGTCCGCTTATGGGAGGGTTGTCGGCTTAAAAGGGAAATATTTTTAAAATCCCTTACAATTTTTTTGGTACTGAAAAAAGTATCCATATATGGGAGGTGTCCGCTTATGGGAGGTATCCTTTAGGAGAGAGTACACTATATATAGAATATCCCTAATCAAACAATTTCAAATTTCGTTTAATTGATGCTCCAAGAGAAATTGTCTGCATGCTGTTTCTTAAATCAAAATTATCTTTATTTCAGGCAAACAACACAATTCATAGCTTCTGGGAACAGATTATTTATTAACTATTTGCATTCAACATTCTTACTAATTATACAGTAATCTAAACAACAAATCGGTATATTAAACAATTTTAGAATTACTTAGCATTTGTTTCGTTTATTGTAATTAGATTTTCAACATTTTGATTTTTCTTTCTCATGTCCAGCTCTCACATTAAAACAATGAAGCTCTGGTTGTGTGGACAGTTAAAAAAAAGACCAAAAGACCAAAAGAAAAAAAAAAACGAAAATTAAAATAACGAATTGAAACTTTTAGCTCATTTAAATTCATGAAGTCGGTGGTGTGCTCGTATGTATAAAGTAGTTGTGAAAACAAAACCAACTGAAACAAATAAAACACTAAATACAATTACACAAATATTTTTGGCAACATTAACAACATTTGGAAATAAAATGAACGGCTAAGCGCTGAAAAAAAAAAAAATAATGGAAAGGAATCATGAGCAAGCTAAATAAAAATTTTAAGCGGACCTTAGTTACTCTATATAAGGAATTAAATGACAAGTGAGTTAAACAGGCAACTTTAATGGTATTAGGCGAAACCTAAGAGCGGTAATATGAAACTAATAGCAATAAAACATTAATGTTAAGAGATATTTTTAAAGGAAAATTTATTATGTGAGTAGAGTTTTAAAGTTTCTAAAATTTTTATTTAAAAACTAACAGCTTTACAATAAACTTTAAACTAATTATGCAAAATCCTTTTTGTAGGGTGTCTTAACGCAAATAAAAAATGCACTGAACCACAGACTAAATACTAGACATTCTTTTCTGTTGTTTCATTTCATTTTTGTTTTTTTTTTTCGTTTTGTTTTTTCAACGGATTTAAATGTTTGCTCATTTACTCTATTTAACTTTTATGTAACTACCACTGCAACGGATGAGGTTTTTTCTTATTTTATTTGGTTTTTTTATTTCTTCACTGGTTAAGGACAGCAAGATTTTGTTTTAAAATTTAGTGGGCACTCAATAAACTCCTAACTGCTAGAAAAAAAAATATTAGTTTGGACCTATGGCGCCTGGTTACGAAATTTATGAAGGGTGAAAATAATTGTTGGGAGTTTCTATATTTTACAGAAATATTTAATGGCACTTGAAAGAGATTTAAAATGATAATATTGTGAATTTGGAAAAAAAAACAATATAAAAAATATAAAAATAATTTACAATAATTTAAAATCTTCTTTAACAACCAACCAACGGAAATGATTATTTTAAGCATTTCGCTTGCAACATTATGTGTCTTCATACACATGTACTTTTTTTTCAATTGTTGTTGTTTAATATTATATTACCGTGTGCAAGCAGACACATACAACCAATATAAAGGAAGTTACAGAAAGTGAGGATTTTTTAGTAACTTTAGTTGGTGGAGCTGAAAGTTGGAGGTCCACACCTCGCTATTTAGCGTCAACGCGTTTATAGTTTTCTAAACGTTTTTAGCGTCAAGTATTTCAAGTTACATGTGAAAATTTTTCTCAGCTGATTTTTTTAAATGAAGCGTGGTACATATATAAAAATGAATGTTTGCATGTATGTCCTTTATAGACTCCTTAACTATGCATCTGATCATGTGATGATCTTCGGCAAAGTTGTTGTGCATGAGACCGGAAAGGTTTCTGAGTTGGCACGACCACGCCTACTCTAACGCCCACTTTTTTAATTGATTAATTGCTTCTGCATGGGTTTTTGCAGATTTACTTCAAACAATTTGTATACACATCTTACTGTAGGCGAGGTAAAAATAAGAATATAATGTGCCAAAGCTTCTTATTTCTTTCGACCACTGCTACTTTTTTTAAATGTGTAATTGATTCTACTCGGATTTAACGCCTGCCGTAAAGGCCAGACCGCTGGACCGATCTTACTAAAACTTTGACGGGATATAACTAAGACTCCGGCATGACTAAGAATTCGTCTTTCGACCGCCTACTTTTTTTTCAAAATGAGAAAAATCAATAAAATTACTCAAAATGAATTGAATATTTGTGTAATGTCTTTCTTTCAAATTTATTTTAATTGGTAGCGTAGCAACGCGCGCAGCATGGTGTAACTATACAAGGTGAGTGCAGTAGCACAGCTGACTGACTTTGTTTACAATTTACTTATGTCAAAAGTAATACTTTTTCAAGTGTTTTTGCCATTTTTTTACACAAAGAAAATACCTGTTGTTTCTGTATTGTGTTGTATTTGTTGCCGATTTGCACTCACCTTGTATAATTACACCATGGCGCGCAGGGTACAGCTAGTTTTATAAAAAAAATGACATCAACTTGAAAATAAATTTGCTTTTCATTTGTCTTGATCAGCTGTTCGAAGTTTTAATATACCGACGGAACTGGTATATTATGATTGCGTTTTATTATTTAATCCTTAAGACTTTCGTTTTTTTGTGAAGATAATATTCATAAAATTATTTTTATGCAGCTCGTCGATTCACATAGTGTTGCTTGAACTGGTCGGACGTGTTATTTTTAGTGCGGCTGAATTTTCGTAATAGGTGAAAAAAAAAATAAAAAAAAAAAAAAAAACTTGTAATAAGTGAAAAAAAAAAAAAATATATATATATATATAAAAAAAAAGATATCGTAATAGGTGGAAAAATATCTATAGTGGTTTTTCGGTAATTGAAAAATCGCATAACAACTGCATGAGTGTCCCGCTCAGATGTAATTCTGAGAAAGAGCTAAGCTACAGTAGAAAAAATTTATGGATCTCTGAGGAAGAATCCTTAAGAAAATCCGTGGAGTCTCTTCTCACTACAAAAGCCGAAATACGGCGCCGTTCCTGTTCGCCCAATATAGTTATCTCATCCGATGAGAAATCATCATCTTCATCAAATAGTGCAGTCAAACCCAAAAAACAAGTAGGTATGGATAAGTACATCACCGTTCTCAAGCGACAGAGGAGCCCGACATCTCCTCAACTGTCTTCCAATTCTAAAGTTCCTAAGACCGTCAGCAGTGATAAGCCAAATGATCAAAACAGATTTGCTCTACTTCAGACGGATGACCCAGAAATACCGAAAAAGACGTTTAAGCCCCCACCAATTTACCTGAGAGAGCCCACTTCCAATAAACTGGTACAAGGAATTGTTGCTGTAATAGGTGAGAACATGTTTAGCGTAACCTCAATTAAACATGGAAAAATCAGCGAGACAAAGATCCAAGTGAATAGGGAAGATGATTTCCGAAAATTGTCCAACCAGTTGGAGAGGGAGACCAGGGATTTCTATACCTATCAGCTCAAAAGCGCAAAAGGACTCCAAGTCGTTCTAAAGGGTATAGACCCATGTGTTGATCCTGCGGAGATAAAGAACGGATTAATGGACAAAGGGTTCAAAATCAAGAGCGTAGTGAATATTAGAAACCGTGAAAAGATTCCTCAGCCCATGTTCAGGGTAGAATTGGAACCTGGAGATGTTGCCTTAAAGAAAAACGAGTCCCATCCAATTTACAATCTTATTTATCTTCTGCATCGTAGAATTACCGTGGAGGAACCGCATAAGCGTGTTGGACCCGTCCAGTGTCTTAATTGTCAAGAATTTGGTCACACCAAAGCGTATTGTAAATTGCCGTCTGTTTGTGTTGCATGTGGGGAACTACATGCAACTGCTCAATGTAATAAGTCCAAAACGGACTTAAAAATAAAAAAATGCAGTAACTGTGGAGGAAATCATACCGCTAATTATAGAGGTTGTCCAGTTTATACTTATTTGAAGGGCATAAGGACCAATAAGTCGCCAGTATTACCTGACCATCCTCAACAACCTAATTTCACGTCGAGTAAGAATTTTCCTCAAATTGTACGACCAACTACTCACGTAAACGCTCCTAATTCTAGGCAAGTTTCTTACGCAAATGTGGTCAAATCTAATATGCCATGTCTGGAGCAGGAACCTATATCGCAATATTCTGAGCCACATATCAACAATCTAGAGACAACATTGCAGACACTTGTCCAAACTATGAACACTTTTACGACCACCATGACATCCATGATGCAGGAAATGCTGAAAATGCAATCCACTATCTTGCAAGCCATTTTAAAGAAATGATTTATTTAAAACTTTGTTTTTGGAACGCGAACGGCCTCCGCCAACATAAAAACGAACTGGAATACTTCCTGATGGATAAGCAGATTGATGTTATGATGATTGCTGAAACTCACTTGACGTCGACAGCATACTTCAAAATTAATGGCTACGTGCTGTACGATACTAAAGATCCCCGCGGAAGAGCTTGTGGAGGTTCGGCAATTCTTATAAAGAACAGAATAAAACATTATCTAATGAATAACATAAGTGAGGATTACCTCCAAGCAACAAACATTTGCATTGAATTCTGTCAATACAAATTTGTTTTATCATCGATTTATTCTCCGCCTCGATTCTCAATAAAAGAACACCAATACCAGAACTTCTTTAATTCCCTTGGAGCTAGATTTTTAGTTGCTGGCGACTTTAACGCCAAACACACATTTTGGGGTTCACGTCTGGTAACCCCAAAGGGTCGCGTACTCTTCAACACCATTGCTCAAATGGGCTTAGATGTACTCTCAAGCGGACATCCCACCTACTGGCCGACGGACCGACGGAAGATTCCCGATGTTATTGACTTTGGAGTAGTGAAAAATATCCCTGTAGAATGGATGCAAGTGGATCCTTCATTAGACTTGTCCTCAGATCACTCTCCTACTATCATTTCAATGCATTTCCCTCAAGTGTGTGGCTCTCCATTTAGAAACATGACTAAGACCCGAGTAAGCTGGATAAAATACAAAAAGTATTTAAGTTCTCATTGCACGGAAAATATTGTGTTGAGAACTACCGACGATATCGATCAGTCGATTGGCAACTTCACCGAGGACCTTCGACGAGCTGTGCATCACGCTTCCACTTATCACGTTGAATGTAGAAATAGGACAAACAGAACTTATTTATCTGAACTCGAACATCTCCTATCAGAAAAAAGAAGAATGAGAAGAGAGTGGCAACTTCACAGGTCTCCTGAACTGAAAGCTAGGCTACGGGTATGCAGAGATATACTAAGACATTTCTTAGAAACCCAAAGAACGGCTTCACTTAGATCCTACTTGGAGGGTCTTGATAGTACCCCACAATCTGACTACTCGTTATGGAGGGCGGCAAGAGGTTTAAAAAGACCAGTGAGAGGAAAACCTCCTTTGCGAAATCCGACTGGTGACTGGGCTAGAAATGATTCCGAGAAAGGGACATTATTTGTTAACCATTTAAGAAATGTGTTTACTAAAAACAACTCAAATAACGTATCTGATTTGCCACCACTCGTTATTAGACCTCCTGTACCTCTAAGACTAAACTTTGGTGATGTCCAAAGCGCTATTGGTACTCTGAACCTTAGAAAGGCTCCAGGTATGGATAAAATCAGCAGTAAAATGCTTGTGGAGTTACCTCGTGTAGCTAGAAGAATTATCCTCTTTATCTTCAACGCTATTTTACGCCTAGAATACTATCCTGCAGATTGGAAGGTGTCTATGATCACTATGATTCCTAAGTCAGGGAAGGATCACACCAAAGTAGAGTCATATAGGCCAATTAGCCTACTGCCGACAATTTCTAAACTGTTTGAAAAATTGTTAATGACTAAGTTGATTCCAATTCTGAACGACACTGAATGCATTCCTAATCATCAATTCGGCTTCAGAGCTAAACACAGCACCATCGAACAAACACACAGATTGGTAAATATGATAAGAGGGTCGTTTGAAGACTAAAAATACTGCTCCGCCCTTTTCATTGATGTGTCCCAAGCGTTCGACAAAGTTTGGCATGACGGTTTAATGCACAAAATAAAATTAACTCTGCCTGCTAACACCCATAAACTTATGGAAAGCTATTTATACGGTCGCAAATTTAAAATCAAAGAAGGCAATTTTTTAAGCCCCGCTCAGCCAATTGAAACAGGTGTGCCACAGGGTAGCATACTGGGTCCTACTTTATATTCGATTTATGCCTCCGACATGCCGTCAGACCCCAAAATCCACACGTCAACTTTCGCAGACGATACAGCCTTTATCAGCGTTCACAAGGACCACCAAGTAGCATCACAGAATTTGCAGAATTATGTTTATAAACTAGAGAATTGGCTAGAGCTTTGGAAAATCAGGGTTAATGAACAGAAATGTATTCATATCACTTTCACATTGCGAAAAGAAACTTGCTCGTTCATCAAAATAAATAATCAAATTATTCCTCAACATAATGAAGTCAAATACCTCGGCATTCACCTCGACCGCCGTTTAACTTGGAAGTCTCATATTGAAGCGAAACTTACACAGATGAGATTAAAAGCAGTGCAACTTAATTGGCTAATTGGCAGAAATTCTTCACTAAAGTTGGACTGCAAACTATTGTTGTACAATGCAATTCTAAAGCCAATCTGGTGCTATGGAATTCAATTATGGGGTACTGCCTCAGCATCAAACATTGAAAAAATTCAAAGGGGTCAAAATAAAATTCTACGTATAATTACTGCAGCTCCATGGTATGTTAAAAATTCTCGAATTCACAAAGATCTATGCGTGCCATTAGTAAAAGTTGAATTTACAAAACACGCGTCAAAGTATGTCAGCAAACTTGAACACCACCCAAACCCACTTGCACGAGACATCCTTAACTTTAGTGGCCATAATCGGTTGAGAAGGAGGGATACCCTTGCTTTAACTCAAGCGCAAAATAGATGACTGGATCAGTTGATGTAAAATTTTTTTAGTATCATAAAATTTTTGTCTAGCACTGGCTGGGCTTATTATTTTCTTTTTAGTATTAAGATTTGAATACTTATTGTCATTTCATTATATGAAGATTCAATAAATAAATAAAGGCTAAAAAAAAAAAAAAAAAAAAAAAAAAAAAAAAAAAAAAATGCAGCTCGTGAAGATATTTCTGGATTATATTCTTAATGTACTTATATACCCATAGTTATTCATTCACCAACCTCTGCAAGATTCTGGTTTCTGCGAAAATTGGTTTGAGCAATTGCCTATAAATTCCAAAAGCAACTGACTAATACTCAAACATTCAGAGGATCGTGAGTGTGCTTTGACTGTTGAATGAACTGGAAAATTATAGCCTCAAGAACGATTTCTAATGACTTAAGACGGGTCACCCATACTAGGCGCAATCCTGTGATATTGACTAGCAATTTCAAGATGTAGTATTAATATGGAGAGGAAAAGAGCCTTAGATATTTTCCCAACACGATTAGGCTGTAGAAATACCTCTCTTATTTGCAATATATCGGATTTAACAATGATGTACATAAATCACTAAATTTATAGAATATATTTTGTCTAGACCAATAGATTGCAACTTGAATATCACTTTTTTTGGTCCTATGTATTTCCAAAACTTTAGCAGTTAATTGATTAAAAATGCAACTGGTGTAATATTTGAAACAATTTGAAAATCATTCCTCTTTTAAGGAAAACAACTCTATCGTTGCTAAAGAAACATGGAAGAGAAAAAAGACTTGCTAGAAATATCTGACCAAATATGGATACGTAAAGAATATAACTTGCCATAAATCAGCTTAGATTCAAAATAAGTCACTAATTTTACAAAAACTTTATTTCTAATCGTTATTTAGCTCTGGGTGGAGGAAGAACTTGCCCGTGATTGGCATTATCGCTTAAGAGTAATCAAGCCGTCCTTTTTCGTTGCCTTCGAGAGAGTTGTGTCTCACTCTTGCATTGATTAATGCATGGCGTCGTCTAACTGTTACCGTGTTACGGTTTTTCAAATTTGTGTATTAGTCACATTCTAAAGGGTTTTAATACAAGATTTAAGCGTTCCAGCTTCCTATATGAAGGTATAGTTCGACTTGGGACTTACTAAAGTCGAACGTGGTATAACCTGGCAATTTGATTAATTCTTCGCCAACCTAGTTTATAAATTAAAAAAAAAGAAACTTCATATTAATGACAAAGAATGATGAGAAAAACTACTACTATATGGTTCCGCAGATGACATGACTTGCGATAAACCTGCATAGATTTCAATAAATAATCCTTAGCCATTACTAAACTTTGGAACATTGTAAATTTCGTTCTAACTCATAACATGTAAAACGAAATATGATTAATAATTCCCGAAATCTGTTTCTAAATAATGGTGAGTTAAATAGATGATGTTTACAAGTAGATCTTGGATAACAAAAAATGCTGATGGCGCCCTTGGTAGAGCAGAAAATGCATTCCAATGTGCCAATTGTCTAAAAATATTACTTTTCAATGGTATTCTTTGAGTTATTAAATTAATGAACTCAAGCCAAATAAAATTTTCTCCAAAAATGATAGGAGAGAATCCTTTTGAAAGACAAACTCTACCTAATATGAATATACAGATGACATGACTGGATACTAACCTCTTACCAATCCCTTGCAATTAAAGTCACAATTGAAAGCCGTCATTACAAAGAAGCACCAAATATGGATATGAAGATGACATGACTTGTGATAAATCTGCATAGATTCCATCCAAGAAACCTTAAAACCAATTATTACTAAACACTGAAAACTACTTTCACACAAACTTAATTCCATTGCCAAAGAATGTCTCCTATCAGAGAGAGAGAGAACCCACTTGAAAGTAGACCAAACAAATTTTACCGAATATGAATAGGCAGATGACATAACTAGACACTAACCTCATGCCAGTTTCTTACAACAAAAATCGTGGCATCATCGTTCACTACACAAATGGTAGACTCATCGACCTTCTCTGTGAACAAGATGCGTTCTTCCTTTCTTTCTTCTCTAAATAAAGGAAAAACGGATTGCGTTATGATCTTCGAAATGCAAACAAATTCTTTAATAAGACAGGGGTGAATCCTATTCAGGATATTCTTGTATATTGGCGATTTATCTGGGGTAAAGATTTGCCTTTGAATTGAATTAAATCCCACTTTTAACTGTTTCGGTGCTTTCAGAATATTCGACGCTATTTGCTCGTAGCAATTTTACGTATATAGGCATTTACGCAGGACTTCATTTGGTATGAAATTCTGACTGAATATTTGTATAACTTCCGCAAGAACCGATTCATCAATTCTAGCAATTTTTTTTTAACACAAACTGTGAAGCTTTTGGCTTATCTGCAGAAAATACCCAGAGTCTTTGGCGGGAATCGAACCCGCAACCCTCTGACTGATAGTCTGGCACACTACCGCCTAGTCTTTTGGGGCACCCAATAGTTGTAGGCTGGTGAATGAGATATTCCGGGATTTTACGTATATTTCCAAACCTTTCGAAGTATTCGAATGCTTCTGGTGCCTTAATAACACGCTTTGTAATACCCTAGCTAATGCCAACTATAGGAAATATGATTCTGCCTAAGAAACATTGGATGTTCTCAAGTTCTACATTATTTTTTTTTATTCAATTAAGAGAGTTTTAGGAGTCATGGTCTTAACAATGTTTATATGTACAGGTAGGCTAGCATCGTATACGATTGTGTGTATTTCTCTCAGTTTGAATGTCCCTTGGAAAAAATGTGTGGAAATATATCACCAGCATTGTTTAGATATTCTAACTATAGATTACAGGGTACTACATTAAATTGTAAAGGAGTCACACTCATTTCGAAATTCTAAAAATAAAAGTTTCCACTTTTTCCAACACCCTTTTTCCCAACATAAATCGAACAACATACAATTCATATGAATACGCTCATATCACAAACTACTCGCTCAGAATTGCTAAAGAAACAACAACAACAGCAACAGCAAAAAAGTACCTATAAAAAGTATAAGCAGGCAAACAAAATTATAGACATAAGATTGGCTTCTTTTGATAAGGTGTCATTAAAAACGATCGATTTTATTTTTCCGCAATGCGTGGATCTTTACATTCGACATATTTATGGGTTTTCTTGTACGTAGTACGTACTACGAGATGTATGGCTGTTGCATGAGTATAGTGCGTACAGCAACAGCAAGAATAACAACATATTGTTGCCACATTGGTCTTCTTCAACGACAGAAACGAACACAAACACACAGACAGATACAGAAATTAATACGAAAGTGAAGTAGTACCACGCACCATGTGGAGGCAGGAATTCAACATATGCATATTCATGTTGCAGCTTTTTTATTTATTTATTTTTTTTTTGTTGTTAGCTGTTGCTGTTGCTGGTTACTGCTGTTGCTGTTGATGATGAGGAAGGATGAGGTTGTAGCGATGGCTACAAAATGATGTTGTTGATGATGATGCAGCATTAAATATGCATAAATACACGCACAAGTAATTCTTTTATTTATTTTTTTTTTTTTGTCTTGTGTTTTACCTCCCAGCCAACTCTCTTCTTACAATATGCACACGCATCATATAACAAACAACATGCAGCACACAGTAGTATTGCTGCACTTTTTTTTTGCAGAAGCTGTTATTCTTTGTGTTGTTGCAGCAGGTGGGTGATTAAAGGAAATTGGAAAAAAACAGCTTATAAAAATATGCTGTTGTTTGTGTGTTTCTTTGTTCCATCTTGCAAACATCATCACCGGCAACACCAATGGCATCAATGACTGAGGCATACTAGTGGACAATGCAGGGAGTAAAAAAAAGAAATAGCTACTTGATAATTTACAGAGGCGTAAAAGTGGGTTCTAAGCTATAACTAATTAAGAATTTTTAAGTGAAAATTTAGAGGTTGTGGACATTTCAATTGACAAAATGGATCTACTTCTTCAAAAAGTGGTTTTATTGCAAGGTACATCACATGAAAAACTCGAAGAAAGAGTTAGCCATTGTAATTAGTCAACGAAGCGTCCAGGGCATAGGAATTTATTAATAGAGAACAGAATAATTGATATCATTAGTCTGCTTCTTAATTGTTATCTATTACATCAACTTTCTAGCTGAACATAGCTGTAGCAATTATCTCTTCGAAGTATATTCATTAGCTACTCTTAAAGTACGGTCACACTTGGAAAATATTTGTCGAAAAAGGCGTAACCACCAAATAAAAGAATTTTGAACCGGCTTATTTATTTAAAAAACTTCGTTTATTTAGGATTAGACACAACAAATACTTAGTCTTATTTTATTTGATGCTGTTTGATCTTGCAAAACTTTTGTAAGAGTAAACAACGCCAAACAAATTTGTGGTGAAACAGATTTTTTGAGTAAATATTTGTCATGTGTAAAGTAGTATCATACTTATAAAAAAACTAACCGCAGTTTGCCAATTATGATCTCAAAATTTACACATGGAACTCCAAGACCGAGATCATATCTAGTTGTAGTATTCATTAGCCATTCCTAACTAATACACAATAGTTGGCAAATAAAAATATATGTCAGCATCATTATCTCAAGTTGTTATGGCCAATTGTTATTTTTTCATTGTCATAGCGTTGACATTTTGTTGAATTTCTGAATATTGATCGATTGAGAGTCGATGAACTTCTGTCATCAGATTATATTTATAATTGTTTTATCTCCAAAAGCCGAAAGCGGAAGTATTTATCTCCTCAGTTTATATCCATAACTTCTAACCCCAGTTTGCCATAGTTGTTACCTCCAATCTCTAATCGTCTTTAGTTGTTTGGCGACCGAGATCCTATCTCCTTGGTTTGCATTCATTAGCTAATTGTTATTAACTCAAGAGCCGAAGTAAGTATCTCTTCGAAATAAACTTTCTGCACTGCCATTGTTTTAATATTGCATTTAGCCGATTGAGGATCAAAGAACTTATCTCATCGGATTGTATACAAAATTGTTATTTCCAAAATCTAGTCGTTATCCAACCAAGAACCGAATTATTTATATTTGCAGATTGTTAACGAACCGTAGTTAGTCGCTTGAGAGCTGCAAAACTTATTTTATCGGATTGTCTCTAGAGGTTTATAGTTCTAGATCAGGTTAGGTCAGAAGGCCGGTGTGAGGTTGTCCCCACACCATCACCCAGAGACCAATACGGTCCATTATGATGTCTTGCAAACACAGCAGTCCCATTCGTTAGTTCTAGCTCAAATAACAAAAGAAGCTGATATTTGAAGAACCTTACGTACTAAGATAGAAACCAAAAGAAAAAGACTGACTAAATTCCTAGCACTAAACAGAGCTGACGCTTTGGCTGACTTGAAAAGAAAATCGTTCAAATAATGAATGAACTTCTTACGAGCCTGAATCTCTAGAGAAACAGAAAGTGCATAAAGGATATTAATCTCCATACAAGCAAGCAAGACACTTTGCATTCAATCAAAAATGAAACAATTGCTTAAAGGAATGATCCCACATTCGGCTGTTTCTAAGAATTAATGTTGAACGGAAAATGTAAACTGGTTCTGTATGTAAAATATTCGTTGTAAAATCCTTTATAGAAAGATAAAAGTACTGAAACAAGCAGCAAAACAGAGCTTAAACTGATCAGATGACTAATAATCCATCAATGTAATATCCACTCGGCAAATATAATCCAAGAGTACAATACAAGAGAAACTCAAATTTTAAACTACTTTTGAGGAGCTGTTGATGTGATCTGAGTGAAACGATCTATCTTAATAGAATACTTGCACCCGCAGGATCTCTAAACATAGACAGCATTTCATATTTGGTCGAAGAAAGACGCAACTTAAACTAAATTACTTAATTGAATAGTTATTTCAAAGATAATTCTTTAAACTAAGAGCACAATACAAGATAAAATGAAAATTTTAAACTAATTGTGACCCACAGCAAACGAACTATCTTAGTAGAATCGGTCCGAACATCTTCGGTCAGAGAAAGGAGTCAATGTCAACTAAGTTACCTAATTGAATATATATTAGTTATTTGCAAGGTAATCCATTAAACAGAAATAATCCCAAGAGATTAATAAAAGATAAACTTAACTGTTAAGCAACGTTAATGTGATCACAATGGAAAGAACTATCTTAATAGCGGCACAATACAATCCTTAGATTACAATACAAGAGACTACTACTCTTAAAGAGCCGTTGATGTCACTAAAAAGAGACAAATTAACTTAACAGAGTTCTACCGCGTACAAGAGATTTAAATCATTGAAAAGAGAAGTCAATATCTATGTTTGAGAGCAGAAGTCCAGGGGTTTTACATGCAGCATGGTCCATAGGACCTGATCATAGGGTGTTCTTCACACCGTGTTGACGAACGGCCAACCTTGCAAGAACGTACAATTCACAATTTCTTATACAGCGATTGATACACCTTGTTAGAGAGTTTGGGCCATCCGTAGCTTAGTCAATCAATACAGGCTAGGACATTCCTGAGCACATAGCTAATTGCCACCACTACTTTCAATGGTTCCATTGATTCGGCAACAGCACCTAGAGATAATTTGGTGATCCGAAATTTGCCACTAGCACAGACATCAGTCTTTTAACTAACTATCTTCTTCCTGCCACTTTAGGTTTAAACACAGTCACCTCATGTACCCATAAAGGGACCTGCAACCAATTATCAGTTAAGGGACGAATCACCGGGCTTCTAACTAATCCCGAAGCGCTAGATAAGACTCTAGTCAGATTCGAGTTTATTGGAGTGAAACAACAACTCTTACCAGTTTCGAGCTCCGTGCAACTCACGGCCATATCTACCCCGGCACTGGAATTTTATACAAGTGACTATTTTCCGCCTGGGCGGAAGTTTGAGTGCAGACGGAATTTGTGTTATATTCAGAGGCAAAAATCTGAAGTTTCTACATTTTGCATCCTTATGATTCACATATTAGACTTCACTTGCCAACTATCACTTGATACCATCAATT
This sequence comes from Bellardia bayeri, assembly GCA_950370525.1. Classification (NCBI taxonomy): domain Eukaryota; kingdom Metazoa; phylum Arthropoda; class Insecta; order Diptera; family Calliphoridae; genus Bellardia; species Bellardia bayeri. The sequence goes on from OX493267.1 coordinate 78,503,225, forward strand.
CCTATTTCCTTTATTAGCAATCGAGAATGAAGAATTACAACTTACAGAAGCACAGAAGTATGGGATTATTTAAAAAAAAACGTATTAATTATGGATAATGGCATGAAAACGGCAGCTTGGAGCAAGTAAATATACCCCCAATAATTTTCCATAACTTTTAAAAATCCTTTTCAGTTTGTCCTTTTCCGCAGACTCACAACAGCCAGTATAACATCAAATTTGCTACAAGTCAAAAGTTCACATAATTAACTAATTTTCAAAGATTAAAACCCTAAATTCCATACAAAATACTTTGCTCCGTTCCTGGACAAAAGTCAAATTGTTTGTAACCCACACTTTCCAATGTGGTTATTTTGCTAGGCTAGATGTTGTGAAGAATATTTGTTTATTAGTGTTGTTGCTGTTGCTGTTGCTGGTATTGTAAACCTCCAGCCAACCAGACAACCAAACCAAACCAAACTTAAGCAAAACCAATATCAGATCAGATATTAAATCACACATATGTATGACCATAAAACCGAACACACATACAACATACACACAGTACACCAAATATAAACTGGCAACATACACACAGGAATATGAGCTCTGACTCGATATGCAAATAACATCGTTGTCACTTGAGTACAAGTGACAAGTTGTGGTGGTTGGAATATGTTGTGGGTTTTTTTTCCTTCCTTTTTTGTTTATTTTTTCCTTTCGTTTCAAGCACAAGTAGGTTGTTTTACACTCATATAGTGGGCGGTTATGGAACACGCGATTACTACGAGTAGCATACATACACAGATACATAGGTGCATGAGTATGTATTAAAAATCCACTCCACTATCGTGTTATGAATACAAACGAACTTATTACCTGCTGTGTTACCATGTTACAACATACTCCTCATACGTTTATATCTGGAATTAGTTACACATAGAAGAGGTAAGATGACGACTACGATGCTGCTGCTGCTGCTGATGATGATGATGCTTTAATAGCTAGTGATAGGAGTAGCAAAAGGGATTGTTGTTGCACGTTGCACAAACACACGTAGCAACAATTGCTTATCGGTTAACCACAACATGTTGGAGTAGATTTGTACATGTGACTGTTTGTGCCATAAAGGAGGAACATGCAGTGGTCATAAGCTGCAAATAGAAGTTGTTAATATTGTTGGTAGGATATTTAATTTCAAGGTTATGTTGTTTTCATGGCCCGGCTGCTGACTGCCTCATTGAATTCTAATTAAAAAAAAAAATCAGTGCGTAAGTGTGCAGTGTATTATGGTTGAGGTTATTTGAAAATTGTTCTAAGTTGGCAAATCCCAAATTAATAAATAAATAAGTATTTGTCAATAAATTTATTAGGTTTGTTGATGTGTTAAAGGGTTAGCTTTATCCTATTAGAAGAACTAATTTGTAGTAAGAAATCCAAAAAAACATAATAATAATAATTCTCCAGATTTCAATAAAATTGAGCATAATTTTTCATTCTTTTTTTTAATCTTTTCATCGAGCTGTCGTATCTGCTTTTTTTAACATAACAAAAACACTTTTTTAGCTTTTAAAAAAATAAATTTGTCTGATAATAACGCGCTTTCAACTAATGAATGCTAAAGAAAGCAAATTATACTTTGCATAAACCACTGATACAATCCAGAGATGCTCCTCTATTCTGGTAACACTAACAGAACCATTCTATAGTCATTCATAATGTCCTTTAACAGTTTAGTTCATGCATCCGAAATTGCATTTTTAACCAATATTTGACCAATTTTAATAAATTTTAAAGCTACAAAACAAACAAAACTATAAATGTGTTTCTATTCAAGGATGCGAAACTATACAGGCATGTGATGGAAATCGAATACGAATCAGTTTGGGAAATACATTTTAATGCATTTATAATCTAATTTTTAAAATGTTTGTTTTAAGATTCTCTTTAGTAGCCCAATATCTTTAAATTTTATGTGTTAAAAGTTTTTCAATACAGAAATATTACGAAAAAATTGACTTCTAAAACTCATTCGTTTTCAATTTCCATCACATGCCTGATAGTGATTAAGGCCAAAGAATTATATTACTTGTACTCAAGTACAGTTGCACACAATTTGACGGAACAACTTAATATCTCTTTTATCTCTATTACGTTTACTTACTACGTTTTTATCGAACTTTTACATTTAATTGATGCAAAATGTTGCAATAGTACTCTGAATTTATTGTTTTACCCTTTTTTCAGATATTCAATCAATAAAATATCTTTGAAGTCCCAAAAACCCGTTGCCATAACCTTACCAGCCGATTGAATTGTTTTTGCCTTCTTTGGGGCACTACCTCCAGCTTCAGTCTATTGCTTGGATTGTTCTTTTGTCTCCGGAGTATAACGGTGGATCCATGTCTCATCAACAGTTATGAAATGACACCTTAAAATCCATTTTATTTTTCTTAAAACGATCCAAACAAGCTTGAGAAATGTTCACTCTTATGCGTTTTTGGTCGACTGTTAACAAATGCGGCACCCATCTTGCAGAAAGCTTTTTCATCTGTTGTTCTTCTTGCAACTTTAAATGGTCTCGATCATTTGAGATGCCCATGATATTAGCTATTTTACGCACTTTTATTCGTCGATCATTTAATACCATATCATGCACTTTGGCAACAATTTCTGTTGTTGTTGCTGTTTTTGGACGGCCACTACGTGGCTCATCCTCTATACTTGTACGACCTCGCTTAAATTCTGCAACCCAATTTTTTACGGTTGCATATGAAGGAGCACTTTCACCTAAAACATTCACCATATCATTATGAATTTCTTGTCTTGATAACCTTTTTTATTGAAATATTTAATGACACCACGAATTTAAAAATGGAAAAATTAGTTCCATTGTAAAAAAATCGCAGATGCGTCTTTTTTGAACACCTATATGAAGGAGTAGCAGAGATGGAAATTTCCAAAACACTTAACTTTTTTTCTGTTTATACTGCGCTTTTTGCTCTAGGCTAAGAAATTTCCGAGCCACCCTCGTAATTTTCCATGTCCGGCAAAAACGTTTCATCGTTTCTGCTCGTAGTTAGTATTCCGGATGTTATATTTACAATATGTATCGGTCTATAGGGCTGTAATATTCCAACTTTGAATATTACTACAGGAAATATTATTAACAAAATTGACATCACTGACCTTGAATAAGACGATTTATAAAGTCACTATGATTTTGGTTTAAACTGAAATGTACGAGCAGCGATCATTTCAACATCCATTAATTCCTGCATACACATCTGTATTTTTTCCTTGTACTCCTGAAAGTTTTTCTGGGCTAGCACGTTAAAGCTGCCAAATATATTATAATGTACTTCAAATAATTCTCCAAAGTCCTAGAGGAAACTAGTTTAAATACTTAACCGGAAGGACCATCGCATCCTCATTTAGGGGGTGATTGTGACGGTAGCTAAGGCTGCAATTTGGCAGCTATCAAATAAGTATAGTTCAAAGAAGACATTCTTTCATTCTTATAATTACATGTCTAAAAACAGTTTGATTATCCACACACCTTGTTCTTACGGCTAGTGTTTTGAGTTCAAGCAATAGAAGTTCTGTCACAGGTGATTTCCAGTATTTTTGTATGATGTCTATTTGAACATCATTGACTGAGAAGCTAAGATTGGCAATTACATCCTTAGCAGATGATACTATTGCCGATGATACTGATAGTTGCAAGTTGCGTACAAAATGCAATTATGTCAAATAACCTACGATAATTTATGTGACCACAACCGTCCACTTTGTCATACCACTTTGCCTTCAATATAAAATCCCTTCTAATCCTTGTGGTATTCGACCTAAGGAAATTCTTGTTTAATTATAAGCAGATTTAACCTTCGCTAAGTAATAACTATCGGAGAATCATTTTAATCTAACATATTTTACCATAAAGACCATATTGAACAGCCCACACATTTTATGGAAAAACCACTAAAGATTACAAGGGAAAACGAAGATACTTTTGATCAATAAATACAGCCTCGTCAGCTGATCCTAGGATGGCATCAGTAGTGATCCAAATCACGACATTACAGAGGTGTTTCCTAAATTATTATTATTAATCATTAATGGACGATTTGCGGGAAATTTTAGTTGACACTTTTTTAATCTTACACCGATACTTCATTTATATACATAGATATTTCCTATCTTTGTAACAGGATCTTTAAAATTAAAGAAGAATTAGGACTGATACAACCAAATGTTTGTTACTCCATTTTATATGTTGGACAAACATTTGAAAAATTCGATCGAAAATACTTGGCCAATGCGACTAAATCATTCGGTTGTTTCCACAAACTCTGAACAAGCAAATCTTACGAAAATAAGACCAAACAAATCACAAGATTTCCATATTTAAAATTATTTAAAATCTAGACCGACAATAGCTTTTTGTTGTGTTAATAATTTAAATTCACAAAAGTGTTGCTGTCTTACAGTTGACCGACGACAATCTCCTGTTAGAGAAAGGGCTTTTGATGTTATTGTTAAAGCTCTGGTGTATAGGAAACCACGTACTTATATTTTGCATAAAATATAAACATTTATCATAAATACCATGACCATAGACAACCATTTGTTTTATATTTCGTCTTTTTTTGTTGGTTTGCTTTGCCCATTTCAACCATTCCAATAGTGGTTCAAAACAATTCATAAAAATTGTCCCAGTACATGTCGCTTGAAAATCATTTCGAATGTATGCAACGTACATACATGTTGTTCGACAAAATAGAGAGCAACCAACAGTTTGACTCATTTTGTGGCACTTGCAACGGCCACAATATAAGAAAAACAGATTGTTATGTTAGGACGCTGTTACGTCGCCGTCTTCGGTAGAGGAGAAACAGAAATTGTAGAAACTTTTTTATGCTAATTTTATCACTTTGTGTGTCTGTCGTTGTGTCACTATCAAGACAGCACATAAATACTCATAATTTATTAATTTTTTTCCTCAATGAACGGGGGAACAAAAGCTGTAGAGGAGCCTATAATAACGCATGAATAAACCATAATAAACATCGATATTGGAAAACTGAGATGATGATGAAGATGAAGAGCAACAATACAACAACTGGAACAACAACAACAATATCAACAGCAAAAAAAAAATATAAGAGCTGTAAAGGTGAATGTTATAACGCCAACTATAAAAGAAAACCAGAAAAAAAAAACAAAATAAAAATAAGTTAAAAAGCAACATTACAGTCTGTCTGTCTGTCTGTCTGTCTGCCTGTGAATGGTTAAAAAGGGTTCGAATTGAATGCAGGATAGGTATGAGATGCCATACTCGTACAATAATGCAACAAGTGTCGGTAAATCATAAAAAGGTATAAATGCAACCTCAAATGTATTGTACCTGTTATGTGAAATGAAACATAAATACATATAGGTTGATATGCAGATGCAGATGTTTGAAAGTATTAAATTATTGATTGTTAACTAAAAATAAGCTGGACATTATTATATAGTAGAGTAAAAAATAAATCTAACGAAAAAAGACTTTTACAATTCAAACTACCTCATTTTCTAAAATAAAAATGAAATCTGATGAAAAATTTTATTGTTTAACCAAGCAAATAAATTTGAGGAAAATCGATAAAATCGAACCGAGATTGAGAAACATTTTTAAATTTAAAACTTGAAATCTATAAAAAAAAAATAGCACTCGGAATCATGATTTTTAAAGACCAATCAACCCAAGTATTTTCAAAAAATATAAAAATGCTTAGGAATTAAATTAAAAAAAAAAATTGCAACAAAATTACATACGTTTATACAAACTACTTGTCAAAGGAGTGCTATTTTGAGCCCCCACAGCTCTGCCCCTGCAGGGTTTGTGGGATCGTTCATAAAAATGTTAAAACTAATTTTCCTTTGCTACTCTCATGTAAAATTATATCTCGATTGGAGCATGACAAATACGAATATATTTCAAAAAAAAATCGAATCTGCCCCATTGTGTGTACAAGCATTTTGCATGCAATATAGAGGTACGAAAAAATGTTAACATTTGTGCAAGCAGGAAATTAATTCATTTTATAAATTTTTGGGCTGTCAGTTAACTTAAAAACCTGAAAAATTATAAAATGCTGATTTTCCTTTTTTTTAAGATATCAACCCATAATTTCAAACTAATATACATCCAAATATCCTTAAATCAGTGGCATTATAATTTTTGCCACTTTTTTAATTTCAAATAACAAAATTTCTAAAATTTTATTTTTTTATAAAAGTGCCCACTGTGAAATATTAAAAAAAAATTTCAAATCAACATACTATATGGCTATACAAATATGGAATTTTTTAGAGGATCGGTGCTTTGCGTTTTTAGAATTTTTAACTTATACCTATTTTTTTTTAAATTGCTTAAGTTTGGTTAGGACTGGAGAGGGCTATGTCCGCTTAAATGAATAACATTAAATTTTAAATGCTTATGCGTTAAGTTATATAAAATAGTGTATATATAAAAATGTTGTATAGTCCCAAAGAAAATCTTTTTCTATAAAAGAAAAGAATATAGGGACTTTTTCGGTAAAAAGCGTAAAAAATAGGGACCTTTTTACATGTTCCAACTTTGGATGCTTGTAACTTTTTATAGAGAAGATATAACTGCTTGTAAGTTTACTAATTTTATTTAGAATTTTATAACAAATATTTTATAAATTTATAAGTAAATAAAAAAAAAATATTTTATAAAAAGATTGAGCAAAACAATAAAAGATAACATACATATCGATAGTCTCATGTAGAAAGGCCCTAACTCTCATATTTGAAACTTTACAGGAGAAGGTAAAAACATAATAGAAACTGTTATATTCAACATGTAACTTTTTTTGCACAACTGCTTATAAAAGCGTTATTTTTTTTACTATTGCAATAAATTTTTGTGAGGAGGTGTATTTGCGTTAAATTCATTGGAATCGCAAAAAAACTAATTTCGAAAAAATAGCGAGTTAGGGCCTTTCTACACGAGACCAATGATATGCAGATGTATTTTTGTGTAGATCTGCCCAAGGGCAGTTTTATTTAAATTTCAGGTTATTCGGTTCATACATGGATTTTTGGTGATTTTTTTAATGTAAGACCCGTGGGCTAGAGGATGGCCCCCTTCTTACCGCATATGATGCCAAAAAATCAACACGAAAATACCTCAACTACGTTAAATTTCGTTACGATAGCTATAAAAACTCCCGATATGCCGAATTTTTACAACATAAAACGTTTCTAAACAACAGACTGAAGATAGTGGAATCTTACAGGACAGATGATCCATCTAGTTGCCGATATATTTAATGGCAATGCAATTGGGCCTGAATTCTGCTCTGAGTTTGAATGCAAGAGGCTCATGACTGAAGATATTGGTTTACTGTGAATTATTAGAAACATTGACTACTGCATTCTTTTTATTGCTCTTGCAAATTGGAAACTAATTGCCCAGCTGGAACTGTTTGGATTCGCACAGATGAGATGGTCTAATGAATATTGTGAGGTCGATCAGACCATATATGCTGCTAGTAGGGTGCATATACTTATTTAATTAACAAGTTTTCAACTATTACTTGACACTGAATCATTGCAACGCATGTTCGGAAACTGGGTCTACTGTACAAAAATAAAAGCTCTCATGAAATTTATAGAATTGTCTCACTTTGGAAATTTAGGCATCCCCTTCCTCTTGTACTTGGAGCAGATTTCAATGAAGAATCTTTCATTGGAGAATCTGTTTGATTCGTTATGGAAACAATGCGTGTGGAATTAGCAATCCCTTGTTTACTTTTTGCCTATTAAAATCGAATCAGATTTGTATCAACTTAATAGACTGTTTGAGGAGTGGCTGCAAATGGAACTTAACTTCAATCCCTAACGCTTGAAAATTATAATATTAATGTTGCTTTCTAGTTAAGAAAATATCATCAATCCTTTTTTTAAACTTGTTTTTATTTTTATTCTAATGAGAGTTTTTCAAATAAACAGCATTATTTAACAGCTCTGTTGCAACCATATAGTAATTCTCTCTTCAGCAAGTGCCTGCCAGACTTCAGCGCCTCCTATGCATACATACACATGTATGTATGTACCCTCTTCTACCCATAATACAAGCAGACATTCATGTATGTATGTATTTATGTGAGTCTGCTGCATTTACTCTATAGAGAAGTACCACCAAAAAGGCGTTTGTTATTATACAGTTTGTACATCCAACCCTGCATTGGCTACTGGTTGGTGTTGTTACATGTTTACTGCTGCTCCTGCTGCTGTTGTTGCTCCTCTTCTTCAACTTCTACATGGCTTTTTAGCCAACAACAGGTAAAAATGCACATTTTTTTCAACTCTTTTACGTTCAAGATTTGATTTTGTTCGTTTTTTTTTTGTGGAGCATAACTGGAGCACAGGGTACATAAATAATAATTTCATCATTTTTGTGTAGTGATTTATTTGGTTGGCGTTTATGAAACGTAGAAAAGGCCACAGAAAAGGCTACGATTGCCACAGCAATAATATGGTGCTTTAGAAAACGCACTTTGCAGCCCATAAATGAAGTTTTTTTTTTCTTTTTGTTGTTGTTGTGTGCACGTTCAGTTCTAAAAGAAATGTCTCTGGCTTGTTTCTTTGAATGAATTGGCATTAAGTTGTGTGCTGTGTGTGCTCTGGTTTCTTCCTGATCATGTCATAATTGTGTGAACGATTTATTGTCATCTTTGGTGATTTATTTAATTATTCTTTGCAAAAATGTGTGTTTTTTTTGTGGTTTTTTTGGTGCCTGTTCGAGTAGTAGTGTAGTGGCAAAAAATTTATATGTGCAAAAATTATTTTAACATTTCACTTAGCTTCGTGAAACAATTGCGTAGTGGACAATTTCACTTCCGTATGACGACCGATTAGGGGGCAAACAGTGGTTTGTTTATGTATGTTGGAAAAAGAATTGAGGTTTTGTAGTTGATTCCAAGAAAAAAGGAGATTTCATAAATATTAAAATAAATATTGCTGTTAACAAAACATCTTTGTTTGTTTACTTCAATCTGTTTTAAATAATACTTTGGATCAATAATATATATGTATAAATAAAGCCTCAGGCGTAAAAGATGCAGTCAAACCTGCAATTTTGTTGTATGATTGAAAGTTTGTATTTGGACACCTCTATCTGTCCTTTTTTTTTTTTTTTTGTTGCAGCTTACATGCAATGTGTATCATGACAACGAATTAAACGGAGATTCGAGTTGTTATTAGTCGCACAAAGCGAGAAACAAATTCGGAAACAAAAATTAAACTTCGTAGGCTATCGACTATTATATCGTCGCTTTCAATCTCTGAGAAGTCATGATCCATTAACGACCTGTTCTCTAATGCAATCTAGTTTGTTATCCGAAATAACTACCGGTACATGCTCTTTATAAATTCTGCTGGTTGCTTCTTGCCATGAAATTTGACATTTTTACAGCGACTTTCGTTTCAACCATGGTTTTATAACAATCTTTGATTATATTGGTTGCTAAAAGTGAGGAAGTAGTGTAACCGCGGTATTACTAAAACTCTACATTTGTAGACCACCACATAAAGAAGCTATCAAGTTTTGCAGGGTCACAACCGTTAAACGATTTGTGTTCTTTATGACATCGTTTTGTGAGACTTGCCGTTTTTCGATTGTTGCAATAATTGGGATGTAAACTATACTTTAAATGTCGTTAGTTGCAAAAAACATTGAATTCAAAATTGCAGTTTCCTAAATGCTTAAGTGGAGAGTTTGAGTTTTTGCCATCCTTTTCTTCATATTTCCTTCTTTATTTAGAATAAATAATTCAGTATTCACGTTTCTAGTTTGTAATATGCTTGAAATTGATAAAATTAGGATCCGTCTTTTGAAATATTTACTGGGATCTTTTAGTACCACATCTAGGATAGCGCTGCAGTACTTTTTAACGGATTTCTATTTCTATGTCTGTCAGTTCCCACTTTGCTTGAAATTGAGAAAACGAAGATCTGCCTATCGAAATATGTATGTATATACTTGGATCTTTTAGTAACACATCTCAGATACCGTGCAGGAACAAAAAGAAAGGATTAGATCCTGCAGAGCTAAACAAGCATAAATAACTTCTGCAGTACTCTTTAAAGGAATATAATGCCTGTCAGTCCCGATTTTCATCACATTGCAGAAGTACCTTGGTCTTTAACCGGATAATTTAGTGAAAACTGTTTTTAGATGCCGCAAGTAGCATAATTGATTTCTTCAAACTAAACTACATTGTGGATAATCCTTCATGCAACGATTTCGTTAGAGCTGACAGGTTTTTCGTATGTTGATTTTGTTTCTCTCATAGCCAGGAATCGAAGCATATTAATCCAAGTTGTTTCTTTAACAAGTCCATCGAGTTAATGCATGTGAGTATTCACTGCGACTTCATATACGAGTTGAGTGATCGTAAGACTTTGGCTATCGGTGATTGTTTCCACATCAAATATCGCGATTAGCATTGACTGAAAGTTAGCAAAAAAATATTCACTAACTTTGAGAAGTCACTGAATCCACATCTTTAGCCTTTCATAGCCTCTCCAGTATTTACTATTCCAAACTCTGCAGTATAAACAGCTAACCTTTAAATCTACAGTCAAAGAACCAACCAACTAGCAGCATTTTATTTTAAAGAGAGATCATGAGAATATATACAATTCTACTTTTTGAATGTGGATTTTTCCTGTTTCAGTATTTCAGTATTTCAGTAATTTACTGGCAAAATAAAATGCTGTTATAGTTGGTTGGTTCTTTGGCTCCAGAATTAAAGTTTGTAATAACATTGGCATACAATTGAATGAATTTATTGTCATCGAATTCTTGGAGTTGAAATTGGTTGGCGTTCAAAAGAATTATAAAATATCGAAAAAGAAATTACAAAAACCATTTTGATCTAATGAGATTCTTGAGATAATCGATCTTGGCAACGTTTTTCCTACTATCATAGTAGTGAATATTTACTGCAAAATAGAAACTATGATTATTTCTCATCATTGTACCAGCTTTCGTGTAAAGATACAATGGATGAATTGTTAAGTTTAAGTTTAAAACTGACAAGATCCGTGAAATATATGACACGTTAAAAATACAATATTTCATAGAAATTTTTGATATTTTATTTTAGTTGGGCTCGAGTTCATTAAATTTAATTTTCATTAAATTATTTTTACTGAAGGTAGGAATTGTTTTACAACTTGAAAAAATTTTTATTATTAAAATTCATAAATTTCATAGAAATTTTAAGCGTTTGGTTTCAACTGGATTTAACTTTGATATGGATATGTAATACCTACATATGGTCTTGGTCAATGGAATCTAACACTTTATGGATAGACAAAGCTTGTGGATAATAATTAATCTATCAAGAACACATTTTCACCATATAATTGAGAATTTACAATTATAAAAAGCAGAAAGATATATCGGAACATCTTCCAAATATTTACTCAAAAAAGCATAACCACTTGTTTTAGCACAAATTTGTTTGACGTTGTTTACTCTTACAAGAGTTTTGCAAGATCAAACAGCATCAACTAAATTAAAACTAAATAAATAAGAAAAGTTTTTCTTTTTAAATAAATAAACGAGTTCAAATTTATTGTTATTTTGTGGCTACGTCTTTTTCAGCAAATACTTGCCAAGTGTGACCGTACCTTAAGTTGCTAAGTAAATGTATTTCATACCTAGTTCTATACATTTACAACATTCAGAAAGTCAAACCAAATTACTATCTCCTTTTCAATTACAATTTAAACTTCATTAAACCACTGTCCAGAATTAAATTATTACCATTTTATTGCTTTCAAACATCTATACCAACAACAAGAACAACAGCAAGAAGAAAAAAAGAAAGCAAAAGAAAAAGTATTGAAATTCACACGCTTTAAAGCTTTCGATGATTTATTAGCTAAATGTCTTAAAGAAAATGGAATACAAAAACGTAACGAAACAAAAACTAAAACTTAATGCAACTTGTAAAGAATAATCTGCTTTGTACTTTCAACAATTTCTAAAGACGCTACAAAAGAAATCAGTGTTTCTTTTTTGGTAGATTTCCAAAAATTAAAATAACAACTACAACAACAATAATAATAATAAAAAAATACTATAAGAAAGAAAGCAAGTTAAAGAAGACACCAAATCATCGTTTTACTAAATGCTTGATTTTTAATGGAACTACTTAATGTGGCGCTTGTCCTTGTACACAGTAAAAACTTAAATTTACAATGTGTGTGTGTGTGTGTGTGTGTGTGTGTGTGTGTGTGCATATATGGTTGCGTTACCCTTGCCTTTTGTTTTAAGTTGCCACAACAGCAACAACACTGAGCAGCTTCTTATAGTTTTTCTTGACTCGAATTGAAATGAAATAAAAACCGAAGAAAGATTTGTCTGTTGTTGGTGTGTTTCTAAGATGGTGAACATGACTTTTGGCGTCGCGACACGTTGGTTTTTGGCTACATTCTCTATGCCAACACACTGCATACACAATAAAAACTATAACAATACGAACAGTTGAAAGAAAATGAACGCTACCACATTCAAAAACAATTGAAATGTAGTAAGAAGAACTACTTGGCATTGGTTTAAGACGATTCAGAAGATACTCTAAGGTCTAGTTATAACGTTTGAACGTTGAAATATGTACATTCCTTTGGGCAGTATCTCCAATTGTAACCCATGGATTTTATTCCCTTTAGTCAATTTCGTTTATTCAGCGAACAATTTTTTTGAAAAACAAATAATTTTAAAGCTTCGAAAACGGGGAAAAAGTAGGAGTGAAATGCAAAACTGATAGATTGTTCCCTAACAAAAATTTTTCTAGCAATTAATAGAAAAGTAAAACCAGGGACAAGAGGCAGGATGTTACTAGTCGCACAGTTAGAAAGACTTCAGGAAGCTGTAGTAAAAGCCCGTAATCTGAGGAATGTACCTTTAGTGAGCAAATGTAATGTGTTGTTAAACTATTCCCAAATTAATTTAATACGCGGAAAAGACAAGGAAGATCAATAGATAGAAGATTGTGTCTATTTTTTAAAATATTAAGAACTACAGTAGTTTCCGCTTAATTGACCCCTCTTTATTGATTTACCCGCTTAATTAATACAAAAAATCGCAACATACATTTCCCCATAAAAACTATATGAAGATAAAATAATTTTTGGTTAATTGCTTCAAAAGTTAGGCATTTTCGGAAAATCAATTAAGCGGAAATTACTGTAGTTATAAATTCATGAAAGATGAAACTGAAATAAAAATTTTCTAGGCATGAGAACCCAGTGTCTGAAGAAGCGTTCAAATGCCTTGGTTTTTTAAAGTGGTGTAGAAAATACTTCACTCCATCTGATCTTCTTACTATTTACCCCACCTTTCAAATGAAAATGGAATACAACTCTCATGATGCGGTGCTTCGAAGTCTATATTGGAGTTGCTCGATCGCATACAAAAGATGGCGAAGGTGCTTATCGGTGACATTAGGATATCCAACTTGATTGACTGGAGCACCGCCGTAATGTGCGTTGTATTTCATTGTTCTATCAATAATATAATGGAATATGTTATTTGGGTAATACACGTTCTTCCGTTAGGGCTGATCCATTCATGATTGACTGGATAGTCGATCGCACAACACATTATCGGAAAAATTCGTTCTTTAGCCGTACTTTCAATATGTCTAATAAACTTTCGGCAGAAATATTTCCCTGCCACTTTCAATATAGGAAAATTCAAATCAAATGTTCACAAACACTACTCCTTCTATCTTCCCTCCCATAACCAATTTATTCCTAGTTCCTAGTTTTCATATATGAAATGTACTATTCGGGCATGATTTTTTCAGAGCTTTCGGATTTGATTTCAAAAAAAAAAACACATACGATTTAGAGAAATATATGAAATATTTATTGGAGTCGATAGAACGATCTATATATTTCAAGTTTAAAGATGATTTCATATAAATATTGACTAAGGCTACATCTCAAATAATTCATACGCTGGATCCAATTTTGACAGGAATAAAGGTTTATTATTAGCCTCCAATGCGTCAACCTTGTACCTATAAATATGAACCTTAACATAGCCCCACAAAAAAATGTCTAAATACATTAAATTGAACGATTAATGAGTCTGCTGTAGCTTAATTGGTTAACGCATTTGATCATTAAACATGAGTTGGTATTTGTAGCCCGATTTCGATTCCCATCCGCTGCCACTCAAACAACATCAGTTTCTGATAATTATTAGTTTTCTTATCTATCATAACTAATATTTATCATAGCGCCCTCCTTCGGTGGTATAGCATTCAAACGCCACAGAAGTAAAATATTTATAAATAAAGGCTATAAAATTAGGCTTAAACGTTAATGCGCCTACTCACCACCAGAGGCGCTGCAATGCTGCACTGAAAACAAACATAATGTGCAATTGCAGAGTTGTAATATAAAACTTTCTTCTACTTTCACCATCTTTACTTCTTCAATTCCCTTTCCAAAGAAAGTAACGCAATTATATATAGGCATATTGATTGCCTGAGTGTTACTTCTCTTTAAAAAAAAAATTAACCGTCCTTAATTGTGAAATAAACTGTTCACCAAATTCGCCTCTCAATTGGGCCATTATTTTGCATGCTGTGTGGCATGACAATATTTGAAATCAGATAACAATCGAAGTATTGGGATCGTTTTTAATTGCCCACACAGCCGAGGTGCTGCACTTTGGGAATCTTTGGCAACGACCTTGCTCGGTTAATGAAGTCCAAATTCAATACTTAAACTCGACAACACTTTCATTCTAGACATGTGATTTTTCTTTTTTTTTTTTTGCAATGGGACTTAGTGCTAAAAAATTATAGATTTATATGCCTTTCTCTCCCAAATACCGCCACCAGTTAGAGCTAGTGCTGCTTTATATTTCATCAGTATTTCTATCTATCAATACAGTACAGTCTCTGTATTTTTTTAATTATATTACATTTCTTTATTATATTAACCTTGCCCTCTAAGCATGTACCCAATACTATCAAGATATGCGTTGAAATCTTTCGTAGTCCTCTTCTGTATAAAAAGTGTGTCATCGTTGGATTTATGATCCATTTCGGGACTTGTTCAGGGATCGTTCTTTTGCAGAAAATCCATTCTCTGGTATCAATGTGGTCTTTACAGTATAGTCTTTAATCGTATACTGCTCCTAGGTATTCTCCCAAAAAGAAGACTTGGAAGATTTCAATCCTATGTAGATGGTCTATTTGAAAGAGAAAGTTAAGATTTATCGTTTGACACTATGATCCTTTTGATGGCATGCATATTGACAAGTTTGGAAACAAAATTTCTTTTAAACCTTCATCATAAATATCGTATTCTTCAAGTTGAGTTATCAGCCATTAAACGAGCGGAAAACTGGTAGGGCTACTACAACTTATACTGACAGTTATGCAGCTATTAAAGCCTTGCATGATTTGTTTACCATACTGAAACAATTCCGAGAATAAGCATCTCCTATTCAGAGATGGCAAGGTATTCAATAGTATATAGGAATGATAGGACATGTGTATATTAGTAAGCCATGTTATACGAATCTGATAAATTCTGTGAAATCACACTCTTCTCTTGCTAAAATATCATTGGACACGTATGCTAAGACTTGGTGCACGAAAGGTTATCAAACTAATAAACATGTGTTATTACAAGGGACATATGGATTCGTTTGGACTTGGTGCGAACTGAATATCATTTGCGATTATAATCAAGTATTGATTACTGCTATAGAAAATGTCATAAGTAGGAAGTAATATCCCATGCACCTGTCCTGTATTGGAGATTAACTAGTACGTTCCATAGATTATTAGTTCTTTATTGATCTTCCTGTTCTATTTATGATGGTCTTTGATTGGTTGAACACGTTTATAGGTTTTTCGAAATGGCTTCTATATTTTCAGCAATACACTGTTCTTTCCAATAACAATATCTATTTATATCTCTTTATTCCTCTTGACTTGTCGTCTTCTCTGTCTACATATACTGTGGATAAAGTTTCTCTTTCTCGACTTTCTTTTCAAATATTACAAAGCAGACCGAATAATCTATTAAAACCTAAGCTTTAATTCATTCTTAACACTACTAATGTTTGCTGTAGGGTACAATAAGCCAAAAAAAAAAAAAAGTAGCTTTTATTTCTTAATGCATTTTCTCTTTCTTACAAGTAGTTGCTTGAATTTAATTCAAATTTGTATTCCCTCTCACTGGCATCTTGCTACTGTTTCTGTTTCAAAGGAGTTTTTGTGTTTCAATTCTTGGGCACAACAACAATGGTGTTCACGTTGTTGGAATTAGTTTTTATGGCCAATGGATTTTTGTATTTTTCATTTATAACTTTGTTAAAACAATTGTATGTAGAAAAACGTACTGGATTTCATTTCAACTACGCCGCCAACATTTGCCCCCAGCCGAAGCAAATGAATTATGAATTACCGTTTTATATTGTCGCTGTTGTTGTTTGTGTTGTTGGAGGATTGCATCTTGTTACTTCCTTTTTTTTTTTTTTTTTGGTAAAATAAATGTGCTTTTCTTTGCTTTTTAAGCAAATGTAAAGTGTGTGTGTGTGTGTGTTAAATTATGTGAGTTGGTGTGAAATTTGCACACACTTTTACAAGTCTTTTCAAGCAGAAGTGTTAAGCAGTTTTACGCTTTTTTGCTTTCTTTCAATTCAATTCATAACATTTTTTTTTCTTTTTTTTTTTATTTATATGAAATTATATTTTAATTGAATTGACTTTTTCTCGTTTCGTGAGTTTTTTTTTGGTGTTACTTATATTTAGCTGTAAATATTTGCAAACAGTAGGGAGTTTTTCTTAAGATTTTTAATGGTATTATAATTTATGTGTCAGAGTTTTTCTGTTTTTGCAAGTAGTTTATGAAATAATTTAGTAACAAATTAAAGAATATAAGTTAAAAGCTTTAAAGATAATATATTTATTTAAACATAATATAACTTTAAATTAAGTAACATACTAAAAGTGACTGGTGAAAAAATAAGCTGTTATATACAGCGGTAGCCATATAATTAAAACATAATTCCAGTCTCATCCAATTTAACTTTACTTTTTCACAATAATTATCTGTTGTATTTCTTAAAGTACGTTCGCACTTGGCAAATATTTGCCGCTAAATAACATATATTTGAATTCGTTTATTTATTAAAAAAAAAAACTTTTCTTATTTAGGCTTAAGCACAACAAATATTTAGTTTGCATTTATTTGATGATGTTTGTTTCTGCAAAACTCTTGTAAGAGTAAACAATGTCCAATAAATTTGTGCTAAAACAAGCGGTTACGCTTTGTTGAGTAAATATTTGACAAATGCGATCGTACCTTTAGATATTTAAAAGCTCATTATAAGCAATCCTGATCAAATTTATTTAGTGTTTCTGTTTACTTGGAACATTATAACCTTGTAGGACTAATTTCATTCAATCGTTCTATATATCGAATTACAGCATTCAGATTGATAACAATGTGAATATTATACTCCAAAAAAAGATGCCGACAAGATATTTGAATATGTACTTTAATTTTTTTTTTTTTTTATGTTACAAACTTCAACTCAAACACAAAATACTCTTGTAGTGTAGAGTATAAAAAAGAAATATTCACACACCGCCACCATTAATTTATCTAATGATGTATGCATTGCATTCTTGTGATCATTTGCATTTAAAAGCCCCCAAATTGTGCTTCACCATATTCCATTGTGTTCAAATATGCAAAAAAAAAAAAAAAAACGCCAAACAGCAATACTCGCATTAAAAATTACGCACACGCACTTCTAACCCAATGATTACAATTTATTCATACTCTGCAAGAGCTATAGAGGAGCAGCCGCCCAGCTCAGCTTAGCTTAGCTCAGTGGAGTCGTAGTCAAAGTCAAAGTCATATCACTTGTAAAAATCTTTTTACTGTACGTTGTGTAAAATTCACCGCATGAGCTGATTACCAAAAATGGTAGCATTTAATGCTTTTAAAGTTTTGCCTGTTTTGCCCACCCCTCTTTTAACATTTGTTAGCACAAATGTTAGCTACCGGTGGCAGTGGCTTTTAGACACAGACACAGAGAGTTGTAGTACAAATTTTGTCCAAATCTAAATATTGTTTTGGTACAATTTACTATTGCTGGCTGGCTGCTTGGTGGTTTTGTTGGTTCAGCTCTCTAAGTATTTTAAGAAAACTGTGATTTTTTGTTGTTTGTTAATTTTTTTTTGCTGTAGCATGTCTTAGATAGAAGCGCGCGTTAAATGTTATTTCTGTTTAATATTTAATTAAGTATTTAACATGCGTATCTTCTTTTTGTAGTTGCCTCGATAATGCCGATTTACCGCCATTCACTGGGCTCAATTTGCAGCAAACAGCCAACGTCGATCGATGGTGATGATGAAATATTTAATGTGCGTAAAATTGCAGAGTACTAATACATACATACATACATATGTATCTATACATACCTACTCGCCTCGTATGTTGTTTAGTAAATATTTCAAAATTGTATGTTCGGCAGCAGTTCTGTGGTAGCTAGCTGGCTGGCTGTATGAATGTTGTTTTGGGTGTTTAACAATTTCGTGGGAATTATTTTGTATTTTAACAAAAATTATAATAATATACATATGTATGTATGTAACCATTGTATTGTATGTATCTTTTAGTTTGTTTCTCTATCGATTGTAAACAAATTTTCAAATGGATTTAGCACCAACTGTGTATGCTTGCTTTCACCTTAATAAGGCCTGATTATGATTGTGATTGGCAAATAAACACTTCAAGGATAAACTTAATCACCTGATACGTATATTCTGAGCGAAAATCTACAGGGGAATTATACAGTAATAGTTTGTGCAAACATATGTCAGAGTTTTTGTTATTTAAACAAAAATTTAAATTAACTTTTAAAACAAATGTTTAACAAAGTACATAATTCTAATATTGTTCACATAAAGTCCGTCAACAAATTTAATCAGCCGCATATAGAAGGTGAGCGAGGGCGCTGCAAATAATGGCCTAAAAAAAACTAAAAAGAACCCCAAACAATTACACTGACTAATAAAACATAAATTTGTTTGTGTGTTTTTTTTTTTTTTTTTTTTTTTTTTTGTTTCCATTTCATGCACTTTTTTTTGGGGGTAAATTTGCATTTTACCAGGAATGAAAAAAGAGCCCAAAAAATTTTGTTTTTGTAATTTGGTTCTAAATTTCATTCGAATTACCCCAGAAATCTCATGCAAAATTTTGTGGCTTTGGAGCTTCTTCAGGATAATTTTTTTTTTTTTTTTTAATTTAAAAAAAATATATTTTTTTTTTTTATTTAAAAAACATGTTTTCCCGAAGAAGCTACTCAAAGAGTAGCAAAATATTGAAATAAAAATTTAAATATTTTATAAAATGGACCTAAAGCTTTAATAATTACCAAAATCTTATTAAGAAATATTTTATAAAAATTACAAAAAGTTGATGTGAAAATTCATTTATATATTTGCTGTGAAAAATGGCCCCAACAATTGAGGCACTTTCAAGTTTTAACCTTGGGGTAATTTTTCATAACGTTTGGGTTGATTTTTCTTTAAAAAATATGGACTAAATATCATAATGGAATGTGATCCCCTTTTTTCGTTGGAGCCATTATTCGCAGCGCCATGAGACAGGTATTATAAACACAATCGTTAAAAGAAAACACAAAGAGATTCTTCTGCTTTCCAAACCTACAGTTTGCAGTTGTAGTCTTCATCATTATGTTGTGGTGGCTTCATTATTGTCGGTTTCACCATACATTCTCAACACATCATGCAAATTGGCATCATCCCGAACCTACAAAACCTCAAGGCTCCTCTAAGACTAATTGACTTTTCAAAATACTAACAACTCCACCGGTTGTGACAAACTATATTCAGAAACAATGCGGCAGTTGAACCTTGAGTAGTAACGATACCCTAGAACGTGTGATTATATGATATGGTAATAATCAAGAAGAGAATACACCGGGCTCTAAAGTTGTTGAGCCCTGTTTGCATCATTTCAGCAGTAGGAAGACCTGGTCACTCCTTAACTTATTAATATATATTTAGAGTGTATTAAATGTACCTCTATTATGGTTTACGAAATGTAAGGTTCACACTAAACCAAAGTCTAGAAACCTTTCTTCTTTAGACTCTGGAGAGTCTAATAGATTTTTGCTCCATTATTCAAGCGGAAATCTATTTCATAAAGCGTGGTGCCAGTTGGCTTAGTTATTATCGAATATCTACTGATATAAGTATAGCCCAATAACTCTAGCGTCCTTTCTTCTAAAGACTCTGGAGAGTCTTGAGAATGACTCTTCCAACAGAGCTCATCTCTCATAAAATCCTATTTTAACCTTTCTAAAGAAATTGAAACAACAAGTGTTGATTGATCGACCAGTTGAATGGCTGCCCATGGAACCACTGTAAAACATCATCAAAGACAAATAATGATCTTAGTAGTTACTGAAGCAAGGCTCTGTACTCATCATATCAAATTGTTAGATCGCAATGTCTACGCAATGTTGGCCGAGAATTAAATCTTTAAGTATATCTAAGCAGGCGATCACAGTTCTTTGGCGATGAAGTATCTATCCTGGGCAGTTACAACAAAATAATTCACATATCTGTTTTATTCAAAGATATCCCACATACCACAATAAGTTTGGATTGTTAGAAATACCTAGTAGAGATTCAATATCTGCTAAAGTATAAGCGATTATTTCTGCTAAATATTCTTTAGTACCTAAACTAATTTGACTCAGGTTTAACAGCCAAACAACCTCATTTGCTCCAGCAAACACAATTTTCAAGTGTCAAAAGAAGCGTTCAAGTGCCCTGGTTTTTTTTTAAACGGTGTAGAAAATACTTCACTCCATCTAATCTCCTTACTATTTACACCACCTATAGTCAAACGAACATCGAATATAACTCTCATGTATGGACCGGTGCCTCGAAGTCTATTTTAAAGTTACTCGCCTGCATACAGGAGAGGTCGAAGACACTTATCGTTAACAGTAGGGTATCCAACTCTATTGGCTTACTGGAGTATAGTTGCAATGTGGGTTGTGTTTCACTGTTCTAACGATACTATAATGGAATGTGTTCTGCTGAAATTAGGGAACTTGTTCCCAAAACCCGTACTTTTTATTAATGGTCGACTGGACAGTGCATCGCACAACACATTACAGGGAAAATTCGTTCTTTAGCCGTACTCTCCGTATGTGGAATAAACTACCTGCAGAACTATTCCCTGTCACTTTCAATATAGGAAAATTCAAATCAAACGTTTACAAACACTACTCCCTCTATCTTCCCTCACATAACCTATTTTTCTAGTTCCAACACAATGCATTGCATTTTTAGGGGTCGTCCCCTAAGTGCTGGTCCAAGCAAAAAAAAACAATTCTAAATTGCTTTCGAGAAATTCTTTGCTTCCGTTCACCTATATTAACTAAGTTAATTTGTCGGAATAAATTGGGACCTTCCTCAGACCTTTCTCCAAGACCGTTGGTAATTAGTGATTTACCTAACTGACTAATTGAGCATTCCTGAGAGATTCTGGATAAAAGTACCAATTTGAGATTTAATAGCTGCTAGTAAATCGATTTAAATTTAAAATACAGATACTGACTGAAGCATACTCTGGAAGCTACACATTTATTTTCCTTTTTTCAGCATCAGCTAAGATACACAGGAGACATCTGTTAAGGTTAGCAACTGGATAGACAAACGTTTCTAGGATCTTGGTATATAACAATAATATATTCCTAAATCTAAACAGAAATGAAATCTCTCAAAAACAGTCCCTTTTGAATTTCCTAATAAATGAAGGCCTTGAAATGTAAAAATCTATATTCGACAGAACTATTGGCAAAACTTCTATTATTATGAGATGTTTACTCATTCATTGTTTACATTCTCATAGTACGAGTCACATTGTCTCATAAAGTGTGAATTCTCCAGCTATTCTTCAATCAATAACCTATGCAACATTGGCTTCAACCGCATAGCATCCTAGTTGTAAGTATTTTTCAAGAAGGGAACAAGTTGTCAAGAGATAAATACCCTAAACATAACCGCCTTATTAGCAAAAATGGTTCTTACTCGTATGCTTTCAAATAATCCTGTTCCAGGTCAACTGCTATGTAATAGATATTGGAAAACATTATACATCACGATCACTGTCCAATACGTGCCAAAATAAATTAATAGGACAACAGGACTCCAGACTTCTGTAGGATGTGCGAAGATGTTGAGGAGTTTAGAAGAAAAAATACAACAGGACTCCAGACTTCTGTAGGATGTGCGAAGATGTTGAGGAGTTTAGAAGAAATACAGCATATCTTCTGTCATTATCCTATGCTGCAAAGACACAAGTGTATGGGCAGTTGTTTCTTTGCTGGACTTGATGACTTAACCCATTGCAAAATGGGCAAAATTTTTAAATTCGCTAGAGGAATTAGATGGCTTAATGACAGGAGTGTATGTTTAGGACGGATATTTGTTTAGGTAATTGTTTTTTAGTCTCCCTTTTTTCTTTCATATCCAACTTTTTTTCATTCTTTTTTTACACTCGAAGGCGTATCACAATGGACAGCGTTGCACAGAACCCTTTTCAGCCTATTCTAGCCCACAATAGCAATAACAATATAAGTTGTGTGTTTGCAGGATTTACACCATATCTCCACATGCTGACAGATCAGAGAGTAATTTCAAGAGCTCAGTTTCACAAGTAATGATTTCCATGGTAGATTAGATGTAAGGCAATCATCTATTTTGATCATCGAGGTTTAAGCATCACGAGTATTAATAAAATTCCACAACAATTAGAAGATTACCCCTTCTTGGAGGAAAGCTTTTAAAGTAATTTTTGGAACCGTAGTTTCTGGTGATGATTTACTAATCGGTTGTGGGCATAGGTTCTCTATTATCAGAAGGTTACAAACAAATACGATTAGCTGTTGGCAAATTTTAAATGATTAAAATAAACCTTTAATATCAACGAAGGCATAGTTCTTGAATGGAAAATCTAATCAATATAGCCAATGTTGCAACTAAGACAGATACAGAACTCACTGCAACAACCAGCCTCTCTATAAGGTATTCAATAATCGTTTTGTATTGAACACATTTCATGGCTACCACGCGTACCTGTTGTGTAGACAGTTCGTTTTTGCAACTTTTTATTTTATTTTTTTATGGTTTTATTTTATTATGTGCGAATACATGCGGATTTTATTGTTATCTTCAATAAAAAATCTAAATTTCATTCTAATGCGTTTCTATCTTAGATGTTTGAAATGTTCAAAGAAACGTCTAACGTTATTGTTTACTATTCCTAAGCATTTTTGCAATTCTGTTCTTTGTGTGTGTGTGTGTTTTTTTGTTTCGGATGATGCTAAGAGATGGTGTTGCAATTTGTGTTTTTGTTTGTTGTATGTAAGTATGTTTGAATCACAATCATCGTTAGATATTGAGGCTTCTGCTGCCGCTGCTGATGTTGCAATTGCAAATGCTATTGCTGATACATACATGTTTAGTTTAGGAAAGAACGTTATGTGCTGCATATAAATTAATGAAGTGCCGAAATGTTCAATATCCCCAACTGTGAGATTAACTGGTGGTAGATTTCTCCTTTCGCCAACTATTATCTACCAACTCTAACTAACCATTCTACAGACTACTTGACTGCCGCATCTCTCTCTCTCTCTCTCTCTATCTTTTAAGACCATGTTCATTGCTTTTTAACGCCTTTCCGTAACTGCCTTCAATTCTGTGTTTTGTTATTTAATCTTAGTCATATCGCCATGGCAAATCTATGATCTAAATTGTTTATCTTAGTAAATCAATATTAGATTTGATTACATTGACTTGCCTGAATGAGTGGCAAAGTAATAATAATAGTTTGTAGTATATGTTGACGTGTTAAGGTCAATGGAGAACAGCAACAGCAGCAGCAACAGCGACAATAACAACAGAAAGAAATAAGAAATAGATGGTTTCTACTGACAGGCGTGTGTTTGTTTCAATATGAAATTGAAGGAATACGTCCGTCAGCCAGCAAATAAATTTCAACAAAATATTCCACATACTAAATACTGGCCACAAGGCAACTAATGATGCAAAAAGTTAAATATTTACTGGATCTGAAACAAGGTATTACCGGCAGAAATTATGATGAACGATTTGAAAAGATTACATTTGTTTACAAGTGATAATGATGGGAATTATATACTATAGGATATCAGTGTAAAAAGAAATTGTATGTAACAACTACATACATACATATATATTTGTATTTGGGCATTCGAGTTTCATTTATGAAATACTAGATGGCTTTTGGGCGCGTTGCTACGCCACCAATTAAAATTAATTTGAAAAAAAAAATGCATTACACAAATATTCAATTAATTTTGAGTAATTTTAATGATTTTGTTCATTTTGAAAAAAAGTGGGCGGTCGAAAAAAGTATTCTTAGTCATGCCGGAGTCTCAGTTATATCCCGTCAAAGTTTTAGTAAGATCGGTCCTTAACGGCAGGCGTTGTAAATCATTAAAAAAGTGGGCGTTAGAGTAGGCGTGTTCATACCAACTCAGAAACATTCGCGGGCTCATGCACAACAACTTTGCCAAAGATAAACACATGATCAAATACATAGTTTACGATTCCATAAAGGACATACATATAAACAATTATTTTTTTGAGATGAGGCATGAAAGTGGACTTGGCAACATAACATTTTTATTTTTACCTCGCCTTCAGTAAGATGTGTATACAACTTGTTTGAAGTAAATCTGTAAAAAGCCTTGCAGAAGCAATTAAAAGTGGGCGTTAAAGTAGGCGTGGTCGTACCAACTCAGAAACCCCGGCTCATGCACAACAACTTTGCCGAAAATAATAACATGATAAGATGCATAATTTGTGAGAATAGAATAGTAGAAATGAATTTCAAACAAGTACCAATATAAGTGTACTGAAATTTGGCCATTTTTACACCTTTATATTTGAATCATGAATAACATGTTCTGGGTTCTTTTTTGTGTGGATGTTAGAATATTTTATCTTTTTTTATTATACCCTATACCACAATAGTGGGGATGGTATTTCGGATTTGTGCTGATGGGATTGAAACTGGTGGAAATCGGTCCATTATTTCACCTAGCCCCTATACAAATGTCCTCCCGAAATTGGGGTTTACCGGTCATAAATCTTTGAATAATGCAAGTATGCCAACAAAATTTACCACATATGAGTAGTAAATGAAGCTAAAGCACCTCTACATCTAGCACCTTTGTGAAGATCGGTCCGTAATTAGTCGTAGCTCCCATATAAGGCCCACTTCCGAAAATCACTTAAAAGAGCATAACTCTTTTAAAAATGTTGGTATATAAATAATATTGAACACAAATATGTTTCGTACATATACGTATAATATGGTAGAATTTTATGACGATCGGTCCATAACTAGTCGTAGCTCCCATATATAAGCCCCACTTCCCGAAATCACTTTAAGGACCATAAATCTCTTAAAAATATTGTTATCCGAATAAAATTTAACAAAAATGAGTTTCTTATGTACAAATAGGATGACACCTAATTTTATGATAGTCAGTTCATAAATAGTCAAAACTCCCATATAAAACCCTCTTCGTAATTAACTTTAACCACCATAAATCTTTTAAACATATTTATATCGCGATGAAGTTTAACACACATAATATATATATTCACGGAGGTCATGGCACTAAATTTTTGGATGATCTGTCCGTAATAAGTAATATCTCATATATGTATAGCGCCCATATCTGAAAAACTGTTTTATTGATATACTGGGTGTAGGGTATTATATGGTCGGGCTTGACCGACTATACTTTCTTACTTGTTTTTTATATGAAAAATCTATTTTTAGGCAGAAATATGAGTGTCACTGATGGCAAACATGGTACAATTGTACTTTTTTTGATATATTTTAAACACAGTTGGTACCGTGGCACTACCACGAGTCATATGGTACAATTTCAAAATACTGTTGCATAAAAATTTGATATTTCAGATGAAACAGATAAATATCAGCCATGTCACAGAATTTAATTCCGTTCGGAAGTGGAATTATTTCCGTATTTTGCTTTTAAAGAAAAATTAAAACGAACAATTGGTTTCATTCCGAACAAATTTTTCGTTTTGCTTTTTCTATAGAAGCAAAAAATGGAATTAATTCCACGACATGGCGATTTCTTTTTAATGAGGTGGCGATTTTTAACGTTTTTATATCCTCCAACACCGTGTGAAACTTTTTAATATTAATCTGAGGCCCAACAAAGTATATATTTTCTTACTCCTTAAAAAATTCAAACCCATGCCCGTCTCTGTAAAACACTCTCGCATCTAAACTATTTTAACTAAAAGAAAATTATTTATTATTTTGCAGGTAACTTTGGTATTGAAAATCAGCAAAATCGGTTTAGGTCAACCAGAGTTATGGACCAAAATGTGAGACAACCCCCATAAAAATTTGACATTTTTTATTTATTTTATTGCAATATTTTGAAATATATTGCAGATAATACCATGTATATGTTGTTTTTATGATAAAAGAAAAAAGCTTAAGGAAAATGGTAAGAATCGGTCTATGATTTCTCATAGCCCCCATACAAAAATCTTCCCAAAATATGGCTCAATTATACATAAATGCCTATAAAATTAAAATTTTAATACAAGATACAGCAAAATTAAGTTTCATGCAAAACGAAATCGCAAAACGAATTGTTTTTTTTAGTTCGGCCCATGTTTGATACATAGATCCCATATAAAGTCCACTTCCAAAATTCACTTAAATACGTATAAAACTGGTATAATTAATGATAAAAGGTTAAAATTTTAGATAAATAATCCTTATAGGTAAATAAATTGTAATACTATATTACTAATTTTATAGTGGTCGGCCCATAATTGGTCATAGCACCCATAGAAGGACCACATCCAAAAAAGTCTTTTATCTTTATATATGTCTTATAAATATCGGTACTTACTCAAAACTTTGTTCAGATCATTTACATATACACAAAAAACATTCTGCAGAATTTTGTGAATTCCGGTCCATATTTGACCGTATTCCTCGTATAAAGCCCTCTTCCGAAAATCACTTTAATACTCATAAATCTTATAAATAACCGATTCCGATCAAAAATTTTACACGGATCATTTACATAAATGCCAAAATCAAACTACTTTGTTTTGAGAATATCGCTCCATATTTGACTATATGCCCCATATAAGGTCCACTTCCGAAATATACGTTAATACTACTATGTATGTTAAGCAGAAAATTTTGTTCTTTAAAAAATGTGCAGTGCCCTCTATTGGTTAACTACTACATATAAATATAAGTGTATATTTAACAAAACAGCGGTTGATTTTACAGCGGCTTATTTAATTTTTAAGCAAAATGTGACATTTACTTATTTACCCCGACGACCTCTAACGATTTTAAATGCAATTAAGTTTGACAGCAGACAGTCATTGAGAAGCAAGTGATAAAGAAGACGAGTGTAAAGGAAAAAACTGAAAAAATTTTGCACTTTTTCACAAGAACTTCATTGAGTATTTTGTGCTGCCGGTAGAGCGCTTAAAAAAGAAAATATTTCAACAAATTTTGTAACTGAAACGTATAATAAAGTGTAAAAAACTAAACAAATAAAATTATTGAAGAGTTTTCAAACAATAAAACGTAAAAAACACAAATTTGACGAAAACTGAACAACGTGGTTGAACAATATTGAAAAATACGAACGTTGAGAAAATCATACAAAAAAAAGTGTTTTCGTTGACAAGTCCAACAACGGAATCCAAGCTCAATTAAAAAAAATCGAACAAAGGAATCTAAACATTAAAAACGGCTGGAAATTTATAAAAAAAAATAATTTTAGATAGAGATCGATAACGTAATATATCAAAAGAAGTAAAACCAGAAAAGAAAGTTTAATAATGAAGACAGCTGTTTGATATAAACCAGAAAAAAAAAATAGGAATACAAAAGAAGAAAACTTCATCTTTTTTTTTAGCAACATTTCCTTTTTAGTGGCTTAGAACAAGAATAATAAACGAAAAAGCAGCAGTCTTCATAAAAAAACAATTAAAAAATCTAAAACGTAAAATATAAATAAAAAAAGAAGTACAAAGTCAGATACAAACTGCGTTGAAAGAAGAAAAAACAAGGACAGAAAAAATTGCAAAAATATAGAAAAGTGAATAAAAACGACGAAATAAACAACAAAACAACTACAGCAACAATTACATCAGCTCACCAAAATAACAAAAACAACGATAAACCAGCCAGCCAGTCAGTCAACCAAACAAACCAAATTACCAATAACAAGCAACAAAATGCTTAATTTGCTAAGTTAATTTTTTCTCTTCAACCATCATCCAACCAAAAATTTTTAAATATTATTTTCTACGTTTTGTTTTATTTATTTTGTTATTATTAATTTCGTTTCTGTTCTCTTTTTCGGTAAATTTTATTTAATTTTTTCCACAATCAATTTGTTTGTTTTCTTTTTAAAATTTTAGTGGTTTATTTACATTTGTAAGAAAATAAAGATACCCCAACAACAAAAACTACTTTTGTATCAAATTCAAAAACCTTTTCTTACTACCTGTCATTACACCACCAGGCCCCACACACTCTCTCACTAACTCTCTTTATCTTGCTAATACTCAGAGAAATACCATTAACAACAAAATCAATCATATATTGTTTTTGTTTTCAATTTGAAAAAGAAGAAGAATTATTAAATAAAAACAGAAAAAACATCCATCTCCAAGTGCTTATTTGAGTGTTGTTGTTTTTGTTTCTGTCGAGATTGCATTTGGCTGTGCGTATTATATTGTATGTGATGTGATGTGTGTGCGTAAATGTATGATTGTTTGTGTCGTGTCGTCGGTTTGTTTGCTGCCAGTGTTTATGTCGTTGTCGGTCTGAATGTCTGCCTGTGTGGGTAGTTCATTGTAGTCATTTTTATTAATTATTATATTAAAATTATTATTAGTTTGTTTATCTTGTGTATTCTTTATTAAATTTTTTATTTAAAGTTTATTTGAAATAAAACACAACCATTAATAATCAACAAAAAATAAACCATCATCAACGAAAGCAGGAGCAGCAGGAACAACAATAGCTATTATTAACAATATTTATAATTAAATCCAGCAAAAATAAAACACAAAAACGCCCGCCGTTATAGAGTCCTCCTTTCAATTAAACAATAACCGCTAAACACTTTATTAAGCCACTAAGGCAAAAACAACAGCAAATACCACAAAATTAGCAGCAGTAGCCCGCCACACTTAGTATTTTCTAAGGATTTTTTTTAACACAAAGCACCACATTGAGGAAATCTCTATCTACCGTCCCCCACCAACCACGAATAAATTCGTTTTTAAATTTGGACTTTGTCGTTGGATAAACTTATTTGTTTACATACAACCTACACATTTCAACAAATAAGCAATGTAAATATTAAATATTTTATACTTGGCTTTTATTTATTTTACTACAATTTGTATTGTTAATATTTCAGTAAGACTCCGTCGTCAAGTAAACTTTATTACACATACTACATGTTTTTAAACAGTCTAATATTTAAAATTAATATATGTATTTGTTCCCATTTGGCGCATTGTAATAATCATTATAAAGCTACAGGTTGTAATCACCCCTATAATTGTTTCTTTGGTTGTAAAATCACATTCTGAATAGCAAACAATACCTAGAATGATCTGCGGACCTGCTGTAACAAGTTCATTCAGTGACCTCGTTTGTTATTTAAAGTGGAAAACCAATTGACACAACTGTCTTTAGATAGATCTAAAAATTGTTATCGAAAGGACCCATAGTAGGACATAAGTCTACACAGTTCTATTGATAATATATTGGATTCGGTCTAGAATGAATATTTTTATTAAAAACAATATCTTAATTGATAATGTTTGGTTTCCCATATCAACATTCAACAGTGCACCAAAACAGAGAATAACTAATGTGATTCGTAGGAATAAACGGCAAAGGCTACCAACCGTTATTAAAATTATGGTCATAGAAAAAGCATTTGAAAAAATAAAGCATGATTGATTAAAATATAAATTAAAAAAAATAGAATTTTCCTCCTAATATTATCAAAATTATAAAATCATTTTTAGCACAAAAATAGTTTTATGTAAGCATTAACCTTATCATCTGCGGGAAGTACTCCTGCCGATGTACCTCAGACTGCAGTTCTTTTTCCTATGTTATACCATTTATATGTATTCTATTATGTTCCCAGAAGAGGTACAGAAATGACACTATATGCCGATCATGTGGCTATGATTTGTATTTGTATTTAGTGCTAAATTATAGTCCAGTACTTTTTTGGGTAGTTGAACGCTGGAAAAAACCACCGAAATGCAACAAATTATTAAAACAAAAACTGAATTAGTTTGATCCAAGTGGGACATGTAACACATTTGAAAAATTTTTGTTTTAATTAGCCACAATTATCAAGTGTGCTAAACTTGTATCCAACACTGTACCATTCTCTGATACTGTCAAATACCCAGGTGTTGAATTAGACAAAAAATTTGAACTCGACATTTGTAAAACATATTGAGCATATAGTAGACAAAGCCACAAAATGTTACAGAGCCCTCTATATAATACATATATATGAAACTGTTATTAATCCATAGCGGCTCTACGGATGACATCTTTGGGGCAAAACAGCTAAAAAAAAAAACATAAAAAGTTTTAATTGGTCCAAAATAAGATTCTAAAAATTACACTGTGCTAGTTGGAAAAAGTGACAAGCGGGGCACCTGGCAGGTTAACCTAATTCGGTTACGCTGAATCCAGTGGTGCTAAACGTTTTTTTTTTTAGGTTAGCTCTTGTTTTCGAAATATACCGTTATTTCGAAAATGGAGAAGGTTGCACAACATATATTCGCATAACTCAAAAACGGTTTATTTTATTGAATAAACTAAAAACACGAAATTTCGCAATGAAATTTTCTTTAAGTAAGGTTAAACTTTTTCCAATATGCGCAGTCGTTGTAGAAACAGAATTTTTTAGCAAAATTTCGAAAATTTTGTTTTTTAAAACGGCATAAAAATTTGGAAAACGCAGTTGTACTTCTGCACGTATAGAAAAACAAAGTTCCAAACAAAACAAGACATAAATTATTAAAATCTGTCTGCAACTTTTGATTTTTTTCACAAAAGATGAAATAGGTATATAATAACCAGACGAAACTGCAAGAATTAAAACATTTATTTTTGTTGTTGACGATTTCTGTTTCTA
The DNA here is from genome assembly GCA_950370525.1 of Bellardia bayeri. NCBI lineage: Eukaryota > Metazoa > Arthropoda > Insecta > Diptera > Calliphoridae > Bellardia > Bellardia bayeri. The sequence continues at coordinate 78,534,636 of OX493267.1, forward strand.
CCTGTTCCAGGTATAACAATAGAATACCAAGCAAAAATATCTAAATATTTTTATATTTTCTGGTTGCATTGATGTTGGGTGCATTGTGTGTAGTCGTGTTTACAGCGTTTATGGCATGGTATTGCAGAAACGAGTTGCATAGTGTGTACCTAGCATTTGAAATTAAAAATAAAGTCATACATTTTAACATATTTGTACTTTCTTGTGCGGACAAAATCCGCACAAATCGGTCTTGTAAAAACTTAAGTAACGCATTCTATTGTTATACCTAAAAGAGGTAGAAACAGAAATCGTTCCGACTTTGGTTTTCTTTTACAAATTATGTTTATGAAGGTCTTAGTCTTAAACTTTATTATAAAAAAAATAATAGACTAAGAACATATGTAGCATTTTTAAATAAATGCAGGAAGTAATAAAATAACTTTTTTTCTTTTGAGCTGCAGATGTTTTTCAAAGAAAAACGAAATATTGGCAAATTTAACATTGTAAAATTAGTAATACTGTATACCACGGCTAAATACCCGACGCTTAATTGCCTTTTTCGCTTATTTACCTCGCACTGTAAATCCCCATAAATTTTTCATACTTTTTCAAACAAAACTATGCGCTTTAATACCTTTCGCTTAAATACCAAATTCTGGTAATAACCTCAAAAAAAATTCCCAATACTGATATATTCCTTGATTCATCTTCGTTTATTTACCTCAATACAATATCTTTTTTACACAACTTTTCAAATTTCGTATAAATACCCAATTTGGGTAATTAAATAAAAAAATCCCAGCACTGATATATTCCTGGATTTTTCTCAAAGTGCCTTTTTTAGACAACTTTACCAGAACTTTTACTACGCACCTGTTAACTTCATACCTAATTGTTTTCATTCAGTGGTGGTGGTAAAAATATTAAATTTAAAAATAAGTGAACAAGTGTAGTGAATTAAATAAAATTTAAAAAAGGATTTAACGAAATGGCTCCCAAGAAAACGTCCCTATCTATGAAGCAAAAACCAAGAAAAAAACAAAACATCAACTGGCTGCACAATTGTTATCCCTTCAATAAAATTAAGCGTATTCGTATAAGTGCCTCTGAGAGGTAAATAAACGTGGACGTTTAAATACCTTCCCCGGATAAATACCCAACAAATTTGGACATTTTTTGGGGAGGTATTTATCCGTGGAATACTGTATTGATAATAAAACCAGGTCCTCGAGCTCAAAAGAAAAAAAGTAATTTTATTAATACATTATAAAGATCGAATATAATAATAATATAATAATAATAATAATAATAAAAGTTAAGTCCTTCTGCAACAATTAAATACCGGATACTACACAAAGATTTTTCCTAAATTTTTTCTTTAATTTCAATTTTAATATATTTAATATAATGTAGGTATTCTTGTGTATCTTAAGATAGTAACTCTATAAATTGATTTTAAATTGTATAAACATTAGGGTGGGTCAAATTGTTCGGGTAAGAAAAAACTTGACAGGCGTATATCAAAATCGAAATCTACAAAAAATTCTCAGAAAATTAACGACAAAAAAGTATGGCTCAAAAATAAAGGAGAGGTTTGATTGTGATATATAAAAAACTTCTGGTATATCCGTACAAAACACAAATATAGTTGATCTTTTTGGACCTATTTATCCCATTTTTTTCTTAAACCATATTTTATTATAAATAAATTATTATGTTTCTACTAAGCATTGCTATGGAACATTTGTCTTGCATCAATATTATGTTTTAATTTTTATACGAATTATGAAGCCTTAAAAAGAGAATGATGATAATCTCCGCTTTTCTCTTTTCAAAAGTATAATTTAATAATCTGCTATGAAAGTTATCAATTGTCCATGTCCATATTGCTGCCCTGTATTAGGAAATATGTTTCAAAATATTACTCAATTTTATTTAGACCTTTCTTAATTTAATTTGGAATTTTCTAAATTTCAATTGAAAATTTTGAATTTCATTTGAAATTTCAATACGAAAACCTAATTATAGAAATGTTTTGAAATTTCTATTCGAAAACTTCCCTATAAAAATGTAAATTCTGAATTTCATCTGGAGTTATCTTAATTTTAAATTCAAAATCTCAATTACATTTGGAATTCTTGCAATTTCAAATGGAAGTTCTCAATTTCATTTTTTTAAATTTAAATTTGAAATTCTCAATATCATTTGGAAATCTGGCAATTTCAAATTGAAATTCTCAATTTCATGTGAGATATTTTTAAATTTAAATTTCACAATATCATTGAAATTTTTACAATTTCAATTTGAAATGTTCAAGTTTATTTGAAAATCTCGTAGTTTAAAATTTAAATTCTTAATATTAAAAATTATCTCAATTTAAACAAAGTTCTATAGAATTAAAAACCTAAACCTCTGCATTCGTAGCTAACAAACACCTTTTGCTCAGCATGGTGTTGGCAATTACATGTGGACAATTGCTTTATAATACCCCCCAAAATGACTTTAACATTTAATTAAATTGTAATTAATTAAACACATTTCATTTTTGTTGTACAACAAATTGCAAAGCCTTCGTTCGATTGCCGTTAATATTTAATAAAAATAATCTCATTTGTTTGCTTTTAGAGGCATGTATGTGGCAGCCTTCAAAGATAAGAAATTGTTTTTTTTTTTTGGAGAGCTTAAAAACATATTCATTTTAATAAAATAAAAATATAAATGATTTTTAAATAAAAATAAATAAAATATTAATGGAAATTTAAGCTAAATAAAAAAAAGCAAATTTTAAAACAAACAAAAAAGATTACACAGTATTTGCAATTAAAAATATTTTTATTTGTTTATTTAGCACTTTTTGGTTTATATTATATTTCATTAATAAAATCAAATAAATTTATAAAATTCATGTTTTTGTTGAAATGTATTGCTATACTTTAGTACTTTATATGATAACTTAAGTTGTTTATACGTATTTCTCATTAGTCATGAGTCAAGTGGGTCTAAATTCCATTTCTAATGGAAACTAACTAAATGAATAAAGCAACTCTTTAGTATCTCCGGCTGATTAAATTACAATTAAACTAAAACTAAATGTGTAGCTGGTTTCGTGTAGACTTCATAGAATAAATTATAAACGCAGTAATAAACTCACGTGATAACTACAAAACTAATAATTAAAAGCAAAATAATTTAATCGTTTCATATGAATAATTTGTGAAACAAAATTGTTTATGATTTAAACAACACAGTCTGCATAAATATGGGGCTGTAATTGTTTGCACTCAATATGTTTAAATTTTTTTTTTTTCTTAAGTACTTAAAACATGAACTTAAGATGTTTGATCATTGAAAGTGACCTAAGTCTTGTTTTCCTTAATTCATATTTTTGATCTTGAATACTTCTCGAGTGGCTAGTACTAGTAGCCCTGAAACAAGAAAATTTAAACAAAGCTGCTTTAAATAAGAAAATGGCTTTTGAGATAGATATCCCTGTCACTCGATAGATTTCCCTATGAGCAAAGACACTTAGTTAGCTGTGTGCTGTACTGCACTTTGGATGTTTCACATTCGGTTGCTAACTACAACAGGCTTATGATCTTCGTTACTCTGCTACTTTAATGGTATTTTACCACAAAATAAATATTTTTATATAAATTATACAAATACGACCTATTTATTAACTTTGCATACATTTTTTTCTAAACTTTAAAAGAAAAAGTTTTAATAAATATTTATATTTGCAGCACGATTATGAATATTTTTTATTTACAATTTAAATATTCACTGTTTCTATTTGCAAATTATGCATGCTAATTAATTAAAAATTTAAATTATCTACACAAATAGTTTGTTTTATAAATAGATTTCTATAAGCGTTAGCTACAAACATTTGTTTAAATATATTGGAATATAATCAAACATATTTAGCAAATAAACAAATAAAGGTCATATAAACAATTTTTTTTTAAATTTGCTAAATAGCAAAATTTGTACATATAAAAAGTACGAGTCACATACGGTAACAAAATTGCTGCATATTATCTAGTGGTAGGGTGGTTACTGTTTACTTAGGCAACACTTGTTTTCCATTTCTCATTATGATGACGATAACAAGAACCCAGTGGCACTAGTTATTTATCAGTATAATATTTGTATGTATTTGGTAAATACTATTTGATCTGATAAGAAGTATTTAAATCACAAACATTTTGTTTCTTTACAATGTGTTTGAAAGAATACAAAAACAAATGAAAAGTAAAACCATTTAACTCACAAATTTATGATAAATATATATGTATGTACATATACGCTTTATTTGGCATAATTTACGACAAATATAAATATAAATTTAAAATTGTGTTGATATCATGGTGAAATTATACAAGGTGAGTGCAGAAGCAAATCTGGGACCAAATTACCGCATTCGATATCGAGTAAAATTGATCGTAATTTTCTTATTTGAGATTATGGCATTCGATATCGAGCAAGAAATTTAGTACATTTTATCATAATTTCGATATCGAAATCATTTTTCTATACAATAGCTCATTCGATCACGAATGCGGTAATTTGGCACCTGATTGACTTTGTTTACAATTTACTTATGTCAAAAGTAATATCTTTTTAAATGTGTTTGACAGTAGTACATTACTTTACACAAACAAAATGCCTGTTGTTTCTGTATTGTGTTGTATTTGTTGTCGATTTGCACTCGCCTTGTATAATTGCACCATAGTCGATATCTTTCATTTAAATTGTATTATTAGTAAATAAGATAATCATGAAAAATTTAGTACTATTGCACTTTTTCAAAACTTTTTGATCACTGTGCCGATTAATTTAAAACTTAAATATTTTCCAAAATAATCTCAGGGTCAAAAGTACCCGAAAATACCTGCATGATAAGGCGTATATCTAAAGCCGACCAAAATAAAATCATATTATTTAAGAGAAGCTCTTCCAACTAAAGTTAAAAGAAAACATCGTGAAGAATTTGACAGATCTCATTGTAATTGGAGGCTAATCAGTATTTAATTAATATTAAATAATAATAATAATAATATTATTAATATTTTTTAATTTATTTAACACTCGCTTTGTTTCACGGATAGTGAAGCATGGTTGAGGATCTATTATCGTATGAGGATGTTTCTCGTTGAAATAATTGATGGCATTCTAAATAAGGAGAAATACGGGGAAATAATTAATGATAGAATGCTGCCATGGGCTGGGAATTTGCCCGTTATATACCAATTCCAACAAGACAATTATCCAAAGCACATCCAGTACATCGAACATTTGTTGTGTGACATCTGAGGCCAATCGTTCAAAAGTGGTGATTTTAACACAAAAGACAAAGATCTCACAGGCCGGCTAAAAAAGTATAATTTATTATTGTTGGCAAATCCAACAAGAGCTTGCAAAATCATTGGGGGCCACTCAATGCAGCAATTTCTAAAGCAGTTTAAATAGGGACCATATGAATTGAAACCGCGAAACCAAAAAAGACGGTTTCGCATGTCCGAAATGCTGCTTAAAAGCTATAAATGGAAATTATTTTTACACGGAATAATTATATTAATGAAAATATGGATCCATTACGATAACCCGAAGTATAATAGATCGAAGCCCGTAGCCCGGCCAACCACCCGAATCGACGCCAATGCCAAATACCCATGGCGCTATTTTTGGTGAGACCAGTAGGGTCCTGAGCTAAAATGTAGCGAAACCATTACAGAGAACCTGTAATGAAGGTAACTAATTCATTTGAAACGAGTATTGGTCGAAAGTGATCCGAATATGCGGCCAGATATGAAAGTGTAATATTTCATCTTGACAACGTTTTGAGTTTCGAGAGATCGAAAAGGTTATTATTGATTTAAACACTAAGCAAGCACCTGATATTGACAGAATCAATAACAAGATGCTTATGAAACTACTCCAGCTAGCAATATAAATAATATTTCTTATTTTTAACGCTATATCACGCCTTCAATATTATCCTCCAGAATGGAAAAGATCCCACAAAAGTAGAATCATATAGACCCTGCCTATTGTCGAATATATCGCAGCTATTCGAGAAGATACTCGCAAACAAGTTGTAATACCAAATTAAAAGCAAAGTATTTTCAATAGAATCTCAAATTTTTTTTCGTTTTACAAAATGCAACCTAAAATATTTTAATAAAGTTTTACCAAAACTCTTCTCAAAATAATTTACTTTTTTTCCATTTACAGATGGTTAAAGAAAAACCCAATTCTACGCGTATCTACGATAAGGATGGCTTTCGTAGACGTGCGGCCTGCATTTGTGTACGTTCTGATGCCGAAACTGAGGTTAGTTTTACTCATTAATAAATAAATGTCGTACGGAAATCATTTTATTTTTATAATATCTTTACAAGGTTCTATTGGTAACTTCCTCCAGACGTCCAGAACTATGGATAGTGCCCGGCGGTGGTGTGGAACCCGAAGAGGAACCCTCGGTAACAGCTGCTAGAGAAGTGTTCGAAGAAGCTGGCGTTATGGGTAAACTGGGTAGATGTTTAGGTGTTTTTGAGGTATGTACTAAGGTTTTCTTTAATTGTCAAACATTACAATTAATTAAATTGTCACTGTTCTCTGTATCTGTTTAGAATCGTGATCACATGCATCGCACAGAAGTATTTGTAATGACCGTTACCAAAGAACTGGAAGAATGGGAAGATTCTCGCAGTATTGGTCGTAAACGTCAATGGTTTTCTATCGATGACGCTTTGACACAACTGGCTCTGCACAAACCGACACAACGACATTATCTAATGCAATTGCGGCATTCGAAAAACAATTCTAATGTTAATTCTACAACAAATTCACCAACTGCAGCTTCACCTACCACGGCATAAAATTAAATTAATTTACTTTTGCTTTTGATTTTGATTTTTTTTCCAACATTTTTATTCTCCTGCTATCTTTTACTTGTTTCACTGCTTTGGATAAAAGAAAGAAACTTGTAAAAATTAAGCAAAATTCATTATACATTTAAGACACAAGAGAAAGATGAAAAAGCGTTAATAATTTCTGTTCAATTTTGCAACTAATTAAAACAATTTTATTTTGTCTTTCCTTTTTCTTTTTTTGAGAGTAGTTTTTAAGTTTATCATTATTATTATTATTAATTATTAAAAACGATTATCATTAGTCCTCAAAGATAATGAATAATTTATTGCTTTTGTTAAAGAAGACGATAAAGAAGAATTTACCTACAACACACACATACACACAACACAATTTATACAAGCATAAAAATACACATATAAACTAAATTAAACAAAAACATAAACATTAATTAAATATTTATAAATAGACTCAATTTAATGGAACAATTTTTGCTTTTTTCAAATTTTTTTTCAATTTTTTTTTTCATTTTTTTTTTTATGATTTGAAATATGTTTTATGAAATTGTCTTTAAAATAACTTCAAACATGATAATAATGATGAGAAATTGTTTATAAAGTTAAATTTAATGAATGTTAAAGAAAATATTAACTAAATTTATATTTGATTACTTTATAATTATAAATTTTTTCTCTTAAATTAAATTATTCTTTTTTTTAAAAAAGATTTGAAGGAAAACAAGTTCTTTTTTTTTATTTTATTTTTGTAATTATAAATTTTTTCTTTTAAATTAAATTATTCTTTTTTCTTTTTTTTAAAAGATTTAAAGGAAAACAAGTTCTTTTTTATTTTATTTTATGTTTGTAACAGGAATTAGATCTAGATATTTTTGTTGAATTTAAAGAAAACTATTTTGTGGTGGGTGACAAAAGTAATTGGAATTGGGTAAATACATTAGTTTTAATTAAAATTGAGAACAAAACTAAAAATAAAATCACAAATTTTGACTTTAAATTGGAAATATTCCAGATTAAATTAAGAATTTATTCTTAAAATCCAGCATATCCCAGTTAAAATTCAGAATTTAAATGTGAAATTCCAAATGAAATTGAAATTGCTTTATAATAATGAAAAAAAATAAGTAAAAAAGTTTGACCAAGAATTGAAGGCACTACTCCATGAATATTGTTTTCAAACACAACAAGAGCTTCAAAAGTCATCAAGCAGTAATTTCTTTGCAAGCAGCAGGATTTATCCAAAAGCAACCAAAATTGGGTATCATGTGAATTGAAGACGGGAAACCTTGAAATTCTGCTTAAACACTATAAAAGGAAATAATTTTTACACCGAATAATTACTTGCGATGTAAAATGGATTCATTACGATAACCCACTGAATAAGGGATAGTAGGTGTAGCCCGGTCAAACACCCGAATCGACACCAAAGCATGTCAGACAGGACTTAGGAGCCATTTGATCGCAGCTCGTAAATGACAGCTTTGGGCTGATCTTCACAAAATCTAATGGTAAAATTTTTACTTATCAGTCATAAGTAGATAGAAATTTTAGTGCGATATCGATATTTTTACGAAGATTAATGTGTTTTTCGGAAGTGATCCTTATACGGGAACTATGACTAATTACGGACCGATCACCATAAAGTTGGTTATTATGATTTGTATGTATATATATATATGTGGATTAGTTCTGTCAAATTTCAACTTGATAATGATGTTTATAAGAGATTAAGTGCATTCAAAAATGAAAATGGATTTTATATGGGAGCTATGGTCAAATATGAACCGTCATAAAATTCGGTACAGTGATTTATATGTGCATGCGAATTATTTATGTCGAACTGATATTAACGTTTATAAAAGAGATATAAGCATTTAAGTTATTTTCGGAAGTGAAGTTTATATGAGGGCTATTTGTCAAATATGAACCGTTTCAAATAAAATACCGTTTTGTGATCTATTCTTACTAATATTTGCTATATTTTGTATGAAGACTGCTTTTCTAAAGCCATATACCGGGAAGAAATTTATGATGGGGGCTTGCAAGATATTTGTTCTTTGTTTAAAATGTTAAATATGTTATGGTCAATGACGTTGGCTTTTGTGCAAAGAGGGAATAAGAATTATATGAACCGGGCATCCGTGATTATTTAAATACTATTGTGTTAACTTTCTGGGAAACCCCTATACATAATATAAAATGATATTGTGCGTTTTTAAATAATTATATTTAATAAATGATAATTTATAACAGCCATAAACAAGAAGATTTTATAGTTGTACTGAACTTCAAACAAAATTGTACTTTTTCTAACCTACACCACCATAGTGGGGAGGAAGGCATTTTAAATTTGTCCAACACCCAACTTCAAGTATACTGAATTAGACTCATAATTACTTCCTGGGTCTATTTAACGATTGATGTCCGTCTGTCTGGGTGGTTGGCGCTCCAGGTAAGGCTTGTGCGCAAAGTAAAGCTCGCCATTATAAAGATATTTGGATCAAATTTGCTACATGATAATTTTTCTGACGTTTGTGATTAAAATTGGTTGAAATCTGTTCATTATTTAACCTAGCCCCCATACAAATGTCCTCCCGAAATAGAGCTTTATCAGTCATAAATGTTTGATTTATAAACAAATCCAAATAAATTTCACCATCGGTCCATATTTGACCATAGCTCCCATATAAGCTGACTTCCGAAAATCACTTTAAAGAGCATAACTCTCTGGAAAATGTTGGTATCCAAATAAAATTCAACATAAATATGTTTCACAAATCATTCGGCCCAATTTTATGATGATTGGTCGATAACTAGTCATAGCTGCCATATAAGGCCAACTTCTGAAAATCACTTTAACATGCATAAATCGTTTAAAAGTGTTTACAACGAGAAGATAAAATTGAACACAAATAATCACCCCTATCGTGAATAAAAATTCCACATGAAATTTGTTCCCTTTTCACATTTTCCTATTAAAATTCAATGTTAAAAAAATAAAGGGAACAAATTTCATGGGGAATTTTTATTCACGATAAGGGTGAATATTTATATGTACAAAAGTTGTGTTATTATAAATTTTTGCAAAATCCCAATTTTTTATCAAACCCAACACAAAATAGTAAAATCTACATTATTTTATATATTAATAAAAAAAAAGTTCCCAAATTGTTTAATTAAATAAAGACAACTGCTTCGAATTTGTTTGCTCACTTCCTATCTACATACCTAGACACATTTTTAAAATAAAATCATGTTTATTTAAACCAATTTTTTTTACTCCACCCTAAATCTTAATAGAACAAATGATAAAAAAAAACAAAATAAAACGATCAATAAAGATTTAAAGAAAACTCCACTTTTTGCACTACATACTACTTTTCTACTGCTAAATAAAAAACAAAACAAAAACAATTTTTATATATTATTTTTAAACAAAATGAAAAAAACTATTTGTTACAAAAAAAAAAATAATAAAACAGAAACTAGCGATTATTAAAATCTTTTTTAAAGTTTTTGCAAATAAGATGAGACTTTAAAATTAACAATAACATATAAAAAAACAATAAAAATGAAATATTTATGCCCTGGTTCAGTTAAACGAGTCTAAAACTAACTTCAACATTATTTCAAAATAAAATTTGAAAATTATTTTTTTTGATAAGTTTTTCTTAATCGGGTTCTTAATAAAAACATAAACAATTATTTAAACTGCTAATCTGCTTTATATATGTGTGTAATGAAACAATTTGTCATTGTTATAAATCTTATAATACAACTGGGAAAAAAATTATTAAAATAATTAAAAGAAAAATTTAAGAAAAAAAAAAAACTCAAAATCACTAGTACGACTTTTTTTTTCAAAAAAATCTTAAAAAATTGTGGGAATAAACAGTTTGAAATTTTAATTTTAACGAGATTTTAAAGAAAATCCTTTTTAATTGCTTATGTTAAACATAAATACGAATATTTATACCCTATAACAACATAGCACAGTGGGGGAATTTGAAAAAAAGGGAACTAGATCTGTAATTTCTACAAGGTAAATTTGCACATGCCTGGAGATAAAGTGATGTCGAGTTTAAGTTTTGAATTTGGACCTCATAAATCCATTAGATTTTCGGTAAATATTATTAATATTAATATTATTATTTTAACGATTGATAATGGGAACAGACAAAACCTATACTCCTGCGTAGCTCAATTTTTGAACTTTAAAAAGCTGAAAAGTTTTATAAAGAAATGTAAGAACAGCTCAAGTGATTTGGTTTTAATGACTTAAAGCATGACTTAAATTTTGGAAATCAGAGACAACAAAAAGTTAGTCTTTTGGCCAAATAAATTCAGAGCCAGCGTGCGTCGCCCCGTCGCACAAGGCCCAGTAAAACTACCTCTCGCACCGAATGCATGATATTGCGAATCCACAATTAAATGTGACGTCATGTAAACTTCATGAAAAAGCAACTCGCAAGAAGACTCTTCTAACGAAAGTTTAAAGAAAACATTGTGCAGAATTATGCCAGATGTCATTGGAATTAGACGGCCTTCGACCATCAGGTCGATAATCCTTCGTCGCTCCCAAATTCCCCTAATTCCTTAGTTCTGTTTCTAAAGTTAGTGTAGCTTTAATAATTTTAAAGAAACAGAAACAATTGATTATATTCATGGTGTAAATATACAAGGTGAGTGCAGTAGCACAGCTGATTGACTTTGTTTACAATTTACTTATGTCAAAAGTAATACTTTGTCAAGTGTTTTTGACAGTAGTACATTATTGTACACCAACAAAATGCCTGTTGTTTCTATACTGTATTGTAAAACTACATCATTTCCAATTGTATTTCAGAAGTTTCTAATTGCATTTCAGTAATTTCGGAACTTTCCACTTGTATTTCAGAATTTTCCATTTTAATTTCAGAAAATTTAATCTGCATTTTTATTAGAAATTTCTGTAATACAATTAAAAAATTCTGAAATATAATTAGAAATTTCCGAAATTGTATTTCAGAATATTTCAATTATATTTCAGAAAGTTCTAATTGAACTTCAAAAATTTCCATCGCAAGTTTCAGAAATATTGTATTTGGAATATTCTGAAATACAATTAGAAACTTTTCAAATACGATTGGAAATGGTGTAGTTCAAATATTGTGGTTGATTAGTGTACGTACATACATGGTTGCTTGCTGTATACAAGCATTTAACTAAGATCTATTCGATTCCATTTTGAAAGGACAATGAGTCACGAGTACTAGATCCAACATAATCATTTATTCAATTGGATCACACAATCAATTAGCCTCAGTCTCAGATAGGTTATTTACCATATGCATGTTTAACAATTTCTATCTTAATAGATGAAGAGCCGAGCATTCAAGCAATTAGGTAACGGTAATTGCAGTTATTTCGGTATCTGTATTTTAGTGGTGACTGTAGTCAAGTTGAAAATGTACTTCATTGCTAACGGTAGCTTAACGGTAACGTTAGCTAAACTTAAAACTTTAAACTAAAATTTGTAAACTATATAATTAAACAGCATTCGTAAACGATAGTTTTGGTATAATTTTATTTAAAGAACGGCTTTTTATTTTAGCAGTAACGATTGAAGAGCTGTTAATTTCGAAAGAGATTTTCTGTTTCAGATTTTTTGAAAAAAATGTTTCTAGAAAGAAATTTTTAATCTAAATTTCAATATTCCAAATTTTAAAACTTCTTAACTATTTGCCTGATTTTCTCTCCACAATTGTAAAATATTCTAAAAGAAAATCATTTAAAACGAAACAATATACAATTACTTTAAAAAAATAATAAAACAACACATTATACAAAAAAAAAAAAAAAAAAAAAAAAAAAACATGGTTGCCTAAATAAAAAAACAAAAACAAACTTATAAAAATTTTTTGTTTTAAACAAAACAAAAATATTAACATATTTAATAAAATAATGAAATTTTTTTACCAAAACACAGCAAGAAAAAAAAATATTTTTTTTTTTTTTTTTTGGAAGAGAAACAAACAAAATAAAACACTCGAGCCTTTTTCTAAGGGAGGATTCACCCATTCGTTTCGAACAAAATATTTGTTCGGACAAAGTTTATTTCATATGAATATGTTCTCTTTCCTAAAAAGAGAGGCGTTAAACTTTATATGAAAAAAACTTTATCCGAACAAATGTTTTGTTCGGAACGAATCGGTGAATCCATCGTAAATAAAAAAAAAATCAACAAACAAAACTTTTCCATAACATTATTGAATTCCTCAAACGGATTTGTGTTTTTCCAACAAATAAATTCTCTTTCTGAAAGGTTTGAATGTGTACATTAATTATATAATTACTAATTATAAGATTCATTATTAAAACAAAATTATAATTATAATTCAAATAACATCATTACAAATGAAAGAAAAACAATATTTAAATAAAAGCAAGGTAAAAAAACAAAACAAAAAACTATATATACATAAAAATATACAAAAGAAAAATAACATTGTTGCAATTATATCATAATAATAAATAATAAAAAAAAAACTTATAATAAATAAAATAAATAAATGAAAAGAAAAACTAACAACAAGTGAGGTTTGATATTTTAATTTTGAATGTAAAAAGCAAATAAATAAAATATTTTTAGCTTAATTTTTGGTAACTAATAAAGATAACAACTTCTTAGTAATGTATATTGGGTGTATAACTTCAAAATGCGGCATTTTTTCAAATGTTTAGCTTTTTTGAAACATTTGTACAATGTAAATTAATTCAAAGTATGGTTCATTATTTGCATGGATTCTAAGCCAAAATAACATATCATCTTTTAACACCTATAATGAATCAAGTTAATTTCGGATACCCTGTTTTAAGGCCTGTGAAGCCAATACAAGAGAGAGAGTGAGAGAGAAACAAATAACAGTTGGATGAGGCAAGATCTGGACTTCTTTCTATATAGCTTTAAATAGACATTGCAATATGTGGCTGATATGATTCATGATGAAATATTACGCGCTCAGCTCTTTTCAGACCAATGCCCGCTTTAAATGAATCAGCTGCATTCGTTACAGATTCCTGGGATGGTCTGCTTAGATTTCAGCTGCTTATAATAATAGATAGATAGATTGGGCTGGTTTACCAGGCTTTACATACGATACTTCGGGTTATCGTAATGGATTTATTTTTTACCGCAAGTAATGATTCGTTGCAAAAATGTTTCCATTTTATAGCGTTTAAGCTGCATTTCGGACATGAAAAATCGCAAGTTCTGTCGACTTTAATTCATATGGTACCCAATTTCCCTGTTTAGAATATATCACAAACATTTTGAAGTAGCTGCTTGAGTAGCTCCCAATGATTTTGCAAGCACTTCTTGAGTTTGACAGTAATCTTCATGGAGTAATGCCTCTAATTTTTGGGGTTTACATTTTTTTGGCTGACTTGGGCGATCTTTGTCTACTGTGTCAAAATTATCACTTATGAACATGATAAACCCTATCTGGCACATTGAAACCAATGGAACGCATTTACCATAAGTTTCGGCGAGTTATCAGTGTGCTTTAGCGGCACTTTTTTCAAATTAAAGAAGTAAAGCAAATCTTTTCGCATATGACGCTTAATTGGCACAAAGTTCCACATTTTCAAAGGTAAAACTAAATTTGTTTAATACCTAAGTGAGAATAAATGAAGGACATATGTATAAGTTACTAAACACAAAAACAGCGTTCAAAAGATACACCTTCAGTTATGAATTCCGAATTTCTAAGATATACTCTCAATAATAGTCATTAAAAATTATTTAAGCATCTTACCTTTTGAACGGCAGTAGATAAAGTTATAGATTTAAAACTTTATTTTTTTTATTAACAAAAAAAAAAAGATTTGCCATCAATTTTCCAATTGAAATATTTTAATTTCTACTAGTATACTTCTTTAGTTTCAATAATCATGGCTCATAAAGTAAAACCAACTTAATACATATATTTTCGGACATTATTCATATAATGATTTATTATTTATATAACAAAATAAGCGATTGTATACTTTTGAACCACAATTTGATTTTAATTTGTAAATATTTATGAACAACCAAAAGAAGCAACTGTTTCGAATTTCAATGTTTTCCATACAAATTTATTCTTATTGGAAAATTGTTGGCTTTAAGGAACTATTTCAACACTTTAATATAAATTGAAATAGGAAACTTATTTACATATTTATTATATTACATACATATACCTATACCACTATTTTATTTTATTATACAAATTATTTATCACATTTTATATATTTTTTATTACTCTAATTTTTATATTTTGAACAATTAACACTTGATACATTTTTTTCATATCCACCAATTGACTTTATTTGCTTTTCTTAATTTCAACACATTTCCTCTCATCTTTTTTACTCTTTTTATTAACTTGCAATTTCCTCTTCCATACAAAAGCAATAACAACACTCACAAAATACATACATACATACATATTCACAAAACATGAAACAAAAAGAACAACAAAATGCAGCCTTCTTTGGGAAAAATTCAACAGTAATTCGTTTAATAAACGCAAATTTTTTGCGCAAACCGAATTCCCCTTTTAAAACTTTATTTTCACATAAATTTTACTTTAATTTGTTAACTTTTTACCACTTAAATCAATTAATTTATTAACGCGTACACCACGAGTGTATTATACCGGCCGACGATCCCTTATTAACTAAATAAATTAGTGATGACAAACTGTAGAGTTAATGTTAATGCCATCGTAAATCATCGATAAGTATTTATTGTTCTAGTGACGTTAGAGAATAAGCAATTTTGAGTAAATAAATGATTTATTTTATAAATAATTTTTGGATACATATTGCTGTATTAAAAACGGCCCTGTCGAGCCTTCAATAGACGGAGATAGATAGATGGGCTTAGAATTTTATAAGAAACACATCGCAAAACAATAATTCGATGTGATACAATCAAAATGACAAAGTAGATGTTTGTATAAAAGTCAACTAAACCGACACTTTTAACAGTTGTCTTTTTTAAATTGATGTTTAATTAATAATTCAGCTCAATAAAAACATAATTTGCAGTTTATCTACATACATTAGCAAAGACAACCACTCTTTGCCATCTCCTATACAAATCGATAAAAATGTATCAGCTTAAATATTAATATCTTCTAACAATGTCATCTTTATATTCTTCTCGTTCCTTTTGTTAACATGTCCGGTGATTAAAAGCATACACTATAATAACTAGCCAAGAATTAATGGTTAGAAATGTATGCCAATTGTCAAAAATACCCAAAAATAAGAATGTCTAAGGAAGGAAATGTATAAAATAAAAACCAAAAATAACAACAATTTGTTGTGTATGGTATAAAAATGTGCAGCAGACTTATGTACATACATATCATGTGATGCTGTAGTATATTGTTGTTATTGGAAAAAGAAACATTCAAATAGAGATTAAGTGAAATAAGAGAGCAGCTCTGCAACATGATTTTGCAAGCAAAATCAGCAAATTAGACAATTTTAGAAACAAGAAATTACATATTGAAAATTGTGTTCAACACTAAACAACGAATTTACTTGATGTAAATTGTTTTTCTCTTCAAGATACCTACATAAGTTTTAAATATCGTTTTGATATTTTGTTTGCATTTTTGGTTTTTAGTTAACAAAATTTTAAAATGTTTTTCATTAAAGAACTTTAAAAATATTGCGATTTATCTTCTTACTTTGTTAAAAACAAATAATTAATTTCGAATTTAAATGAAAAAATATATAAAAAAAATTATTCCTTTTAAATTTTTACTACGGGAAATAAACAGTCACACTTTCTATGTAGAAAATTGCACTTTTTCCATTTTTTCACTACAAAATGTAAATTTTACAAGAAATTTTTACAATTTGTATTTGAATATTTTGAATATTTTAAAGTTGGGCTTAATAAAATTTGTAACGTTTAGTAACAACAAACATTTTTTATAAAAACTGTTTACACAATTGGAAAAAGTTTCAAATTTTATATTCTAATCAAAAGTTGTATGAATAAAATTTACATTATATAACCCTCAGTAATTAAAAGGTTAAGAAGTTTTTAAGCAAATATTTTCAAGGTTTCTGAGCTTCAATTTATATTGTATCCGATTTCAATGCTTTGGATGAATTCTGCTCTTCGTAGTAATAACTCTAATTCTGAATGGCTGACTTGGGTGATCAATGTCTTTCGCGTAAAAATCACCACTTCTAAACCCCAAAAACCCAATTTAAACTGATAGACTGACATTTACCATAAGTTTCAATGAGCTTCAGCGGTACTTCTTTCAAAATTAAAGAATTAAAGCAAAACTTTTCGCTTATGACGCTTTGTTGGCACAAAATTTGACCGTTTCGAAGCAAAAAAAAAAAACTTTTTTGTTTAAACTATAATATTCAATAACTAAGTGAGAGTAAATAAATGATAAGGAAAATGATGAAAATAACGCATTCTGTTATGAATTTATGAATTTTAATTTAAAAAACTATGTTATTGAGTAATTGCAAGTTTTACTGCGAATTTTAAAATAACTTTTATATTAAAGACAACATTTGAAGAAAATGTCATTTACAAAATTACAATTTACTTTAACAAATAGTTTATTGCCAAAAAAAAAATAAAACGAAACGAGTATAAATTTCTATTCTATATAATTATTATTTTAAAAATTAATAAAAAATCTTACCTTTTGAACGGCAGTAGATAAATTTATAGATTTAAAACTTTATTTTTTTATTAACAAAAAATGATTTGCCATCAATTTTCCAATTGAAATATTTTAATTTCTACTAGTATACTTCTTTAGTTTCAATAATCATGGCTCATAAAGTAAAACCAACTTAATACATATATTTTCGGACATTATTCATATAATGCTTTATTATTTATATGGGGCAATTAAAAAAAAAACGCAATTTTTGTGTCCCCGCACTTTACACTACTATTTTAGGTAAAAAACAAACAAAAATGTGACAGTGATCAGCGAGGAATATGTAACAAAAAAAAACACAATTTGCATTAAGCGTCACTATTACTAGTTTTCAATTTGCATTTAAATAAAGTCAATAACGTAAGAAAAGTACAAACTTTAATTATAACAAAAGTAAAATAGCGAAAAAAAAATATATCAAAAAAAGTGTGCATTTGCGTAGTTTTTGTGAACACCATGGTAAGGGCGCGATAAAATTTCTTGAGCGTTACGCTAGTTTTTTTTTAAAGTGAATATAATAAATGTAAAAAATTGAAGTTGACAATCATTGTTTACATGGGTTCAACTGATTTTTTTATAATTTGTGAATTTGAGAAATAAATTGCCTACGGAAAAACACCAAACATTTCATGAGCATCACTTTTGAAATATATTGCTTCATAGCTTAAAATGCTTAATTTTGATTTTATTTTTTAATTTTCAAGAGTAAAACAACAAAATTAACGGCGGCTAAAAGAGCACAGAGATATCGAGAGAAAATAAAGAAAGAAGAAAGAAAGGTATAATCGTGGTATATTTGAGTTTAATTTTTATTGTTACTGACTGATTCTAGCCACAAACTTAATTCGAAAGTGGTAAAAATGAATGAGAATGAAAAAAAAACAAAGCCGCTTGTCATTTCATGAAGTTTATACAGATTCAGAATAAGAATTTGAATGAAAATTTATAAATTAAATTAAATTATTGTTTTGTGTCAAATATTTACATATGTGTATAAGTTTCTTCAAGAATTAGTTCCTTTTTTCCATTTTTGTTAAATACATCAAAGAATATGTACATGTTTAGTTTTATATGAAAATTTTTGTTTTTTGAAGAATTTTTGGTTTTTATTTACTTTTTGTAAAAGAATAAACTTTTTTTCGTTAAACTTTAGATTTGGCATTATTTCTTGTTTACGTGCAACAAAATCTCTTGATCGTCACAAAATATCTTGAGCGTCACACTTAATTTTTTTCCTTAAAACGCTTATAATTGCAGTTTTTTTAAATACATTGTTACAAGCTTATTACTTTGCAAGTAACCTCTTAGCACAAGTGTTTTTTTTAACAATAATTTACATATTGTCATTTTAAAATTTTAAAATAACTAGTCACTTAAAAAAAATTAAAATTTCAAGGTGAATCGTGATTTTGTGATTATAATCGAAAGGATGATTTTCGCAAAAGTCAACCTTGAGAAACAAAAGAACATCGTAGTAAGCTTGAATTTCAAATATTTTTAGCGATTTTTATACATATTTGGTGTGTGTCGCTTAAGATAGAAATCATAGAAAACCTAAAAAAAATCCAAAAATATTGATTTTTTTGAGAGCATAAAAGTACCGCCGGATTCTTCATCAATTTCTACATAAATTGGCCACTCTTACAGGCGAATTGAAAAAACTTTCAAAACTCGTTGCGTACGTTTTTTTTTTTTTGGAATTGACTCATATAACAAAATAAGCGATTATATACTTTGAACCACAATTTGATTTTAATTTATAAATATTTATGAACAACCAAAAGAAGCAACTGTTTCGAATTTCAATGTTTTCCATACAAATTTATTCTTATTGGAAAATTGTTGGCTTTAAGGAACTATTTCAACACTTTAATATAAATTGAAATAGGAAACTTATTTACATATTTATTATATTACATACATATACCTATACCACTATTTTATTTTATTATACAAATTATTTATCACATTTTATATATTTTTTATTACTCTAATTTTTATATTTTGAACAATTAACACTTGATACATTTTTTTCATATCCACCAATTGACTTTATTTGCTTTTCTTAATTTCAACACATTTCCTCTCATCTTTTTTACTCTCTTTATTAACTTGCAATTTCCTCTTCCATACAAAAGCAATAACAACACTCACAAAATACATACATACATACATATTCACAAAACATGAAACAAAAAGAACAACAAAATGCAGCCTTCTTTGGGAAAAATTCAACAGTCATTCGTTTAATAAACGCAATTTTTTTGCGCAAACCGAATTCCCCTTTTAAAACTTTATTTTCACATAAATTTTACTTTAATTTGTTAACTTTTTACCACTTAAATCAATTAATTTATTAACGCGTACACCACGAGTGTATTATACCGGCCGACGATCCCTTATTAACTAAATAAATTAGTGATGACAAACTGTAGAGTTAATGTTAATGCCATCGTAAATCATCGATAAGTATTTATTGTTCTAGTGACGTTAGAGAATAAGCAATTTTGAGTAAATAAATGATTTATTTTATAAATAATTTTTGGATACATATTGCTGTATTAAAAACGGCCCTGTCGAGCCTTCAATAGACGGAGATAGATAGATGGGCTTAGAATTTTATAAGAAACACTTCGCAAAACAATATTTCGATGTGATACAAACAAAATGACAAAGTACATGTTTGTATAAAAGTCAACTAAACCGACACTTTTAACAGTTGTCTTTTTTAAATTGATGTTTAATTAATAATTCAGCTCAATAAAAACATAATTTGCAGTTTATCTACATACATTAGCAAAGACAACCACTCTTTGCCATCTCCTATACAAATCGATAAAAATGTATCAGCTTAAATATTAATATCTTCTAACAATGTCATCTTTATATTCTTCTCGTTCCTTTTGTTAACATGTCCGGTGATTAAAAGCATACACTATAATAACTAGCCAAGAATTAATGGTTAGAAATGTATGCCAATTGTCAAAAATACCCAAAAATAAGAATGTCTAAGGAAGGAAATGTATAAAATAAAAACCAAAAATAACAACAATTTGTTGTGTATGGTATAAAAATGTGCAGCAGACTTATGTACATACATATCATGTGATGCTGTAGTATATTGTTGTTATTGGAAAAAGAAACATTCAAATAGAGATTAAGTGAAATAAGAGAGCAGCTCTGCAACATGATTTTGCAAGCAAAATCAGCAAATTAGACAATTTTAGAAACAAGAAATTACATATTGAAAATTGTGTTCAACACTAAACAACGAATTTACTTGATGTAAATTGTTTTTCTCTTCAAGATACCTACATAAGTTTTAAATATCGTTTTGATATTTTGTTTGCATTTTTGGTTTTTAGTTAACAAAATTTTAAAATGTTTTTCATTAAAGAACTTTAAAAATATTGCGATTTATCTTCTTACTTTGTTAAAAACAAATAATTAATTTCGAATTTAAATGAAAAAATATCACGCTGATCACTGTCACATTTTTGTTTGTTTTTTACCTAAAATAGTAGTGTAAAGTGCGGGGACACAAAAATTGCGTTTTTTTTTAATTGCCCCATATAAATAATAAAGCATTATATGAATAATGTCCGAAAATATATGTATTAAGTTGGTTTTACTTTATGAGCCATGATTATTGAAACTAAAGAAGTATACTAGTAGAAATTAAAATATTTCAATTGGAAAATTGATGGCAAATCATTTTTTGTTAATAAAAAAATAAAGTTTTAAATCTATAAATTTATCTACTGCCGTTCAAAAGGTAAGATTTTTTATTAATTTTTAAAATAATAATTATATAGAATAGAAATTTATACTCGTTTCGTTTTATTTTTTTTTTGGCAATAAACTATTTGTTAAAGTAAATTGTAATTTTGTAAATGACATTTTCTTCAAATGTTGTCTTTAATATAAAAGTTATTTTAAAATTCGCAGTAAAACTTGCAATTACTCAATAACATAGTTTTTTAAATTAAAATTCATAAATTCATAACAGAATGCGTTATTTTCATCATTTTCCTTATCATTTATTTACTCTCACTTAGTTATTGAATATTATAGTTTAAACAAAAAAGTTTTTTTTTTTTGCTTCGAAACGGTCAAATTTTGTGCCAACAAAGCGTCATAAGCGAAAAGTTTTGCTTTAATTCTTTAATTTTGAAAGAAGTACCGCTGAAGCTCATTGAAACTTATGGTAAATGTCAGTCTATCAGTTTAAATTGGGTTTTTGGGGTTTAGAAGTGGTGATTTTTACGCGAAAGACATTGATCACCCAAGTCAGCCATTCAGAATTAGAGTTATTACTACGAAGAGCAGAATTCATCCAAAGCATTGAAATCGGATACAATATAAATTGAAGCTCAGAAACCTTGAAAATATTTGCTTAAAAACTTCTTAACCTTTTAATTACTGAGGGTTATATAATGTAAATTTTATTCATACAACTTTTGATTAGAATATAAAATTTGAAACTTTTTCCAATTGTGTAAACAGTTTTTATAAAAAATGTTTGTTGTTACTAAACGTTACAAATTTTATTAAGCCCAACTTTAAAATATTCAAAATATTCAAATACAAATTGTAAAAATTTCTTGTAAAATTTACATTTTGTAGTGAAAAAATGGAAAAAGTGCAATTTTCTACATAGAAAGTGTGACTGTTTATTTCCCGTAGTAAAAATTTAAAAGGAATAATTTTTTTTATATATTTTTTCATTTAAATTCGAAATTAATTATTTGTTTTTAACAAAGTAAGAAGATAAATCGCAATATTTTTAAAGTTCTTTAATGAAAAACATTTTAAAATTTTGTTAACTAAAAACCAAAAATGCAAACAAAATATCAAAACGATATTTAAAACTTATGTAGGTATCTTGAAGAGAAAAACAATTTACATCAAGTAAATTCGTTGTTTAGTGTTGAACACAATTTTCAATATGTAATTTCTTGTTTCTAAAATTGTCTAATTTGCTGATTTTGCTTGCAAAATCATGTTGCAGAGCTGCTCTCTTATTTCACTTAATCTCTATTTGAATGTTTCTTTTTCCAATAACAACAATATACTACAGCATCACATGATATGTATGTACATAAGTCTGCTGCACATTTTTATACCATACACAACAAATTGTTGTTATTTTTGGTTTTTATTTTATACATTTCCTTCCTTAGACATTCTTATTTTTGGGTATTTTTGACAATTGGCATACATTTCTAACCATTAATTCTTGGCTAGTTATTATAGTGTATGCTTTTAATCACCGGACATGTTAACAAAAGGAACGAGAAGAATATAAAGATGACATTGTTAGAAGATATTAATATTTAAGCTGATACATTTTTATCGATTTGTATAGGAGATGGCAAAGAGTGGTTGTCTTTGCTAATGTATGTAGATAAACTGCAAATTATGTTTTTATTGAGCTGAATTATTAATTAAACATCAATTTAAAAAAGACAACTGTTAAAAGTGTCGGTTTAGTTGACTTTTATACAAACATCTACTTTGTCATTTTGATTGTATCACATCGAATTATTGTTTTGCGATGTGTTTCTTATAAAATTCTAAGCCCATCTATCTATCTCCGTCTATTGAAGGCTCGACAGGGCCGTTTTTAATACAGCAATATGTATCCAAAAATTATTTATAAAATAAATCATTTATTTACTCAAAATTGCTTATTCTCTAACGTCACTAGAACAATAAATACTTATCGATGATTTACGATGGCATTAACATTAACTCTACAGTTTGTCATCACTAATTTATTTAGTTAATAAGGGATCGTCGGCCGGTATAATACACTCGTGGTGTACGCGTTAATAAATTAATTGATTTAAGTGGTAAAAAGTTAACAAATTAAAGTAAAATTTATGTGAAAATAAAGTTTTTAAAGGGGAATTCGGTTTGCGCAAAAAATTTGCGTTTATTAAACGAATTACTGTTGAATTTTTCCCAAAGAAGGCTGCATTTTGTTGTTCTTTTTGTTTCATGTTTTGTGAATATGTATGTATGTATGTATTTTGTGAGTGTTGTTATTGCTTTTGTATGGAAGAGGAAATTGCAAGTTAATAAAAAGAGTAAAAAAGATGAGAGGAAATGTGTTGAAATTAAGAAAAGCAAATAAAGTCAATTGGTGGATATGAAAAAAATGTATCAAGTGTTAATTGTTCAAAATATAAAAATTAGAGTAATAAAAAATATATAAAATGTGATAAATAATTTGTATAATAAAATAAAATAGTGGTATAGGTATATGTATGTAATATAATAAATATGTAAATAAGTTTCCTATTTCAATTTATATTAAAGTGTTGAAATAGTTCCTTAAAGCCAACAATTTTCCAATAAGAATAAATTTGTATGGAAAACATTGAAATTCGAAACAGTTGCTTCTTTTGGTTGTTCATAAATATTTATAAATTAAAATCAAATTGTGGTTCAAAGTATATAATCGCTTATTTTGTTATATGGGTCAATTCCAAAAAAAAAAAAAAACGTACGCAACGAGTTTTGAAAGTTTTTTCAATTCGCCTGTAAGAGTGGCCAATTTATGTAGAAATTGATGAAGAATCCGGCGGTACTTTTATGCTCTCAAAAAAATCAATATTTTTGTATTTTTTTTAGATTTTCTATGATTTCTATCTTAAGCGACACACACCAAATATGTATAAATATCGCTAAAAATGCAAAAATATTTGAAATTCAAGCTTACTAGGAATAGAAATTTGTTTCTCAAGATTGACTTTTGCGAAAATCATCTTTTCGATTATAAACAAAAAATCACGATTCAATTTGATTTTAAATTTTTTGACTAGTTATTTTAAAATTTTAAGATGAAAATATGTAAATTGTTGTTAAAAACAGACTTTAACTTAGAGGTTACTTGCAAATTAATAGGCTTGTAACAATGTATGTAAAAAAAACTGTAATTATAAGCGTTTTAAGGAAAAAAAAATTAAGTGTGACGCTCAAGATATTTTGTGACGATCAAGAGATTTTGTTGCACGTAAACAAGAAATAATGCCAAATCTAAAGTTTAACGAAAAAAAGTTTATTCTTTTACAAAAAGTAAATAAAAAAACAAAAATTCTTCAAAAAACAAAAATTTTCATACAAAACTAAACATGTACATATTCTTTGATGTATTTAACAAAAATGGAAAAAAGGAACTAATTCTTGAAGAAACTTATACACATATGTAAATATTTGACACAAAACAATAACTTAACTTAATTTAATTTATAAATTTTCATTCAAATTCTTATTCTGAATCTGTATAAACTTCATGAAATGACAAGCGGCTTTGTTTTTTTTCATTCTCATTCATTTTTACCACTTTCGAATTAAGTTTGTGGCAAAAACAGAATCAGTCAGTAACAATAAAAATTAAACTCAAATATACCACGACAATACCTTTCCTTCTTCTTTCTTTTATATTCGTCATTACGCGCTTTATCGAGCTTTATTTTCTCTCGATATCTCTGTGCTCTTTTAGCCGCCGTTAATTTTGTTGTTTTACTCTTGAAAATTAAAAAATAAAATCAAAATTAAGCATTTGAAGCTATGAAGCAATATATTTCAAAAGTGATGCTCATGAAATGTTTGGCTACTTTGGTGTTTTTTCGTAGGCAATTTATTTCTCAAATTCACAAATTATAAAAAAATCAGTTGAAACCATGTAAATAATGATTGTCAACTTCAATTTTTTACATTTAATATATTCACTTAAAAAAAAAACTAGCGTGACGCTCAACTTCAATTTTTTACATTTAATATATTCACTTAAAAAAAAAACTAGCGTGACGCTCAAGAAATTTTATCGCGCCCTTACCATAGTGTTCACAAAAACTGCGCAAATGCACACTTTTTTTGATATATTTTTTTTTCGCTATTTTACTTTTGTTATAATTAAAGTTTGTACTTTTCTTACGTTATTTACTTTATTTAAATGCAAATTGAAAACTAGTAATAGTACTTGTTTTATAAAAAAGTGACGCTTAATGCAAATTGTGTTTTTTTGTTACATATTCCTCGCTGATCACTGTCACATTTTTGTTTGTTTTGTACCTAAAATAGTAGTGTAAAGTGCGGGGACACAAAAATTGCGTTTTTTTTAATTGCCCCATATAAATAATAAAGCATTATATGAATAATGTCCGAAAATATATGTATTAAGTTGGTTTTACTTTATGAGCCATGATTATTGAAACTAAAGAAGTATACTAGTAGAAATTAAAATATTTCAATTGGAAAATTGATGGCAAATCATTTTTTGTTAATAAAAAAATAAAATTTTAAATCTATAAATTTATCTACTGCCGTTCAAAAGGTAAGATTTTTTATTAATTTTTAAAATAATAATTATATAGAATAGAAATTTATACTCGTTTCGTTTTATTTTTTTTTTGGCAATAAACTATTTGTTAAAGTAAATTGTAATTTTGTAAATGACATTTTCTTCAAATGTTGTCTTTAATATAAAAGTTATTTTAAAATTCGCAGTAAAACTTGCAATTACTCAATAACATAGTTTTTTAAATTAAAATTCATAAATTCATAACAGAATGCGTTATTTTCATCATTTTCCTTATCATTTATTTACTCTCACTTAGTTATTGAATATTATAGTTTAAACAAAAAAGTTTTTTTTTTTTGCTTCGAAACGGTCAAATTTTGTGCCAACAAAGCGTCATAAGCGAAAAGTTTTGCTTTAATTCTTTAATTTTGAAAGAAGTACCGCTGAAGCTCATTGAAACTTATGGTAAATGTCAGTCTATCAGTTTAAATTGGGTTTTTGGGGTTTAGAAGTGGTGATTTTTACGCGAAAGACATTGATCACCCAAGTCAGCCATTCAGAATTAGAGTTATTACTACGAAGAGCAGAATTCATCCAAAGCATTGAAATCGGATACAATATAAATTGAAGCTCAGAAACCTTGAAAATATTTGCTTAAAAACTTCTTAACCTTTTAATTACTGAGGGTTATATAATGTAAATTTTATTCATACAACTTTTGATTAGAATATAAAATTTGAAACTTTTTCCAATTGTGTAAACAGTTTTTATAAAAAATGTTTGTTGTTACTAAACGTTACAAATTTTATTAAGCCCAACTTTAAAATATTCAAAATATTCAAATACAAATTGTAAAAATTTCTTGTAAAATTTACATTTTGTAGTGAAAAAATGGAAAAAGTGCAATTTTCTACATAGAAAGTGTGACTGTTTATTTCCCGTAGTAAAAATTTAAAAGGAATAATTTTTTTTATATATTTTTTCATTTAAATTCGAAATTAATTATTTGTTTTTAACAAAGTAAGAAGATAAATCGCAATATTTTTAAAGTTCTTTAATGAAAAACATTTTAAAATTTTGTTAACTAAAAACCAAAAATGCAAACAAAATATCAAAACGATATTTAAAACTTATGTAGGTATCTTGAAGAGAAAAACAATTTACATCAAGTAAATTCGTTGTTTAGTGTTGAACACAATTTTCAATATGTAATTTCTTGTTTCTAAAATTGTCTAATTTGCTGATTTTGCTTGCAAAATCATGTTGCAGAGCTGCTCTCTTATTTCACTTAATCTCTATTTGAATGTTTCTTTTTCCAATAACAACAATATACTACAGCATCACATGATATGTATGTACATAAGTCTGCTGCACATTTTTATACCATACACAACAAATTGTTGTTATTTTTGGTTTTTATTTTATACATTTCCTTCCTTAGACATTCTTATTTTTGGGTATTTTTGACAATTGGCATACATTTCTAACCATTAATTCTTGGCTAGTTATTATAGTGTATGCTTTTAATCACCGGACATGTTAACAAAAGGAACGAGAAGAATATAAAGATGACATTGTTAGAAGATATTAATATTTAAGCTGATACATTTTTATCGATTTGTATAGGAGATGGCAAAGAGTGGTTGTCTTTGCTAATGTATGTAGATAAACTGCAAATTATGTTTTTATTGAGCTGAATTATTAATTAAACATCAATTTAAAAAAGACAACTGTTAAAAGTGTCGGTTTAGTTGACTTTTATACAAACATCTACTTTGTCATTTTGATTGTATCACATCGAATTATTGTTTTGCGATGTGTTTCTTATAAAATTCTAAGCCCATCTATCTATCTCCGTCTATTGAAGGCTCGACAGGGCCGTTTTTAATACAGCAATATGTATCCAAAAATTATTTATAAAATAAATCATTTATTTACTCAAAATTGCTTATTCTCTAACGTCACTAGAACAATAAATACTTATCGATGATTTACGATGGCATTAACATTAACTCTACAGTTTGTCATCACTAATTTATTTAGTTAATAAGGGATCGTCGGCCGGTATAATACACTCGTGGTGTACGCGTTAATAAATTAATTGATTTAAGTGGTAAAAAGTTAACAAATTAAAGTAAAATTTATGTGAAAATAAAGTTTTAAAAGGGGAATTCGGTTTGCGCAAAAAAATTGCGTTTATTAAACGAATGACTGTTGAATTTTTCCCAAAGAAGGCTGCATTTTGTTGTTCTTTTTGTTTCATGTTTTGTGAATATGTATGTATGTATGTATTTTGTGAGTGTTGTTATTGCTTTTGTATGGAAGAGGAAATTGCAAGTTAATAAAGAGAGTAAAAAAGATGAGAGGAAATGTGTTGAAATTAAGAAAAGCAAATAAAGTCAATTGGTGGATATGAAAAAAATGTATCAAGTGTTAATTGTTCAAAATATAAAAATTAGAGTAATAAAAAATATATAAAATGTGATAAATAATTTGTATAATAAAATAAAATAGTGGTATAGGTATATGTATGTAATATAATAAATATGTAAATAAGTTTCCTATTTCAATTTATATTAAAGTGTTGAAATAGTTCCTTAAAGCCAACAATTTTCCAATAAGAATAAATTTGTATGGAAAACATTGAAATTCGAAACAGTTGCTTCTTTTGGTTGTTCATAAATATTTATAAATTAAAATCAAATTGTGGTTCAAAGTATATAATCGCTTATTTTGTTATATGAGTCAATTCCAAAAAAAAAAAAAACGTACGCAACGAGTTTTGAAAGTTTTTTCAATTCGCCTGTAAGAGTGGCCAATTTATGTAGAAATTGATGAAGAATCCGGCGGTACTTTTATGCTCTCAAAAAAATCAATATTTTTGGATTTTTTTTAGGTTTTCTATGATTTCTATCTTAAGCGACACACACCAAATATGTATAAAAATCGCTAAAAATATTTGAAATTCAAGCTTACTACGATGTTCTTTTGTTTCTCAAGGTTGACTTTTGCGAAAATCATCCTTTCGATTATAATCACAAAATCACGATTCACCTTGAAATTTTAATTTTTTTTAAGTGACTAGTTATTTTAAAATTTTAAAATGAAAATATGTAAATTATTGTTAAAAAAAACACTTGTGCTAAGAGGTTACTTGCAAAGTAATAAGCTTGTAACAATGTATTTAAAAAAACTGCAATTATAAGCGTTTTAAGGAAAAAAATTAAGTGTGACGCTCAAGATATTTTGTGACGATCAAGAGATTTTGTTGCACGTAAACAAGAAATAATGCCAAATCTAAAGTTTAACGAAAAAAAGTTTATTCTTTTACAAAAAGTAAATAAAAACCAAAAATTCTTCAAAAAACAAAAATTTTCATATAAAACTAAACATGTACATATTCTTTGATGTATTTAACAAAAATGGAAAAAAGGAACTAATTCTTGAAGAAACTTATACACATATGTAAATATTTGACACAAAACAATAACTTAACTTAATTTAATTTATAAATTTTCATTCAAATTCTTATTCTGAATCTGTATAAACTTCATGAAATGACAAGCGGCTTTGTTTTTTTTTCATTCTCATTCATTTTTACCACTTTCGAATTAAGTTTGTGGCAAAAATAGAATCAGTCAGTAACAATAAAAATTAAACTCAAATATACCACGATTATACCTTTCTTTCTTCTTTCTTTATTTTCTCTCGATATCTCTGTGCTCTTTTAGCCGCCGTTAATTTTGTTGTTTTACTCTTGAAAATTAAAAAATAAAATCAAAATTAAGCATTTTAAGCTATGAAGCAATATATTTCAAAAGTGATGCTCATGAAATGTTTGGTGTTTTTCCGTAGGCAATTTATTTCTTAAATTCACAAATTATAAAAAAATCAGTTAAACCCATGTAAACAATGATTGTCAACTTCAATTTTTTACATTTATTATATTCACTTTAAAAAAAAACTAGCGTAACGCTCAAGAAATTTTATCGCGCCCTTACCATGGTGTTCACAAAAACTGCGCAAATGCAGACTTTTTTTGATATATTTTTTTTTCGCTATTTTACTTTTGTTATAATTAAAGTTTGTACTTTTCTTACGTTATTGACTTTATTTAAATGCAAATTGAAAACTAGTAATAGTACTTGTTTTATAAAAAAGTGACGCTTAATGCAAATTGTGTTTTTTTGTTACATATTCCTCGCTGATCACTGTCACATTTTTGTTTGTTTTGTACCTAAAATAGTAGTGTAAAGTGCGGGGACACAAAAATTGCGTTTTTTTTAATTGCCCCATATAAATAATAAAGCATTATATGAATAATGTCCGAAAATATATGTATTAAGTTGGTTTTACTTTATGAGCCATGATTATTGAAACTAAAGAAGTATACTAGTAGAAATTAAAATATTTCAATTGGAAAATTGATGGCAAATCATTTTTTGTTAATAAAAAAATAAAGTTTTAAATCTATAAATTTATTTACTGCCGTTCAAAAGGTAAGATTTTTTAGTAATTTTTAAAATAATAATTATATAGAATAGAAATTTATACTCGTTTCGTTTCATTTTATTTTTTTTTTGGCAATAAACTATTTGTTAAAGTAAATTGTAATTTTGTAAATGACATTTTCTTCAAATGTTGTCTTTAATATAAAAGTTATTTCAAAATTCGCAGTAAAACTTGCAATTACTCAATAACATAGTTTTTTAAATTAAAATTCATAAATTCATAACAGAATGCGTCATTTTCATCATTTTCCTTATCATTTATTTACTCTCACTTAGTTATTGAATATTATAGTTTAAACAAAAAAGTTTTTTTTTTTGCTTCGAAACGGTCAAATTTTGTGCCAACAAAGCGTCATAAGCGAAAAGTTTTGCTTTAATTCTTTAATTTTGAAAGAAGTACCGCTGAAGCTCATTGAAACTTATGGTAAATGTCAGTCTATCAGTTTAAATTGGGTTTTTGGGGTTTAGAAGTGGTGATTTTTACGCGAAAGACATTGATCACCCAAGTCAGCCATTCAGAATTAGAGTTATTACTACGAAGAGCAGAATTCATCCAAAGCATTGAAATCGGATACAATATAAATTGAAGCTCAGAAACCTTGAAAATATTTGCTTAAAAACTTCTTAACCATTTAATTACTGAGGGTTATATAATGTAAATTTTATTCATACAACTTTTGATTAGAATATAAAATTTGAAACTTTTTCCAATTGTGTAAACAGTTTTTATAAAAAATGTTTGTTGTTACTAAACGTTACAAATTTTATTAAGCCCAACTTTAAAATATTCAAAATATTCAAATACAAATTGTAAAAATTTCTTGTAAAATTTACATTTTGTAGTGAAAAAATGGCAAAAGTGCAATTTTCTACATAGAAAGTGTGACTGTTTATTTCCCGTAGTAAAAATTTAAAAGGAATAATTTTTTTTATATATTTTTTCATTTAAATTCGAAATTAATTATTTGTTTTTAACAAAGTAAGAAGATAAATCGCAATATTTTTAAAGTTCTTTAATGAAAAGAATTGTAAAATTTTGTTAACTAAAAACCAAAAATGCAAACAAAATATCAAAACGATATTTAAAACTTATGTAGGTATCTTGAAGAGAAAAACAATTTACATAAAGTAAATTCGTTGTTTAGTGTTGAACACAATTTTCAATATGTAATTTCTTGTTTCTAAAATTGTCTAATTTGCTGATTTTGCTTGCAAAATCATGTTGCAGAGCTGCTCTCTTATTTCACTTAATCTCTATTTGAATGTTTCTTTTTCCAATAACAACAATATACTACAGCATCACATGATATGTATGTACATAAGTCTGCTGCACATTTTTATACCATACACAACAAATTGTTGTTATTTTTGGTTTTTATTTTATACATTTCCTTCCTTAGACATTCTTATTTTTGGGTATTTTTGACAATTGGCATACATTTCTAACCATTAATTCTTGGCTAGTTATTATAGTGTATGCTTTTAATCACCGGACATGTTAACAAAAGGAACGAGAAGAATATAAAGATGACATTGTTAGAAGATATTAATATTTAACCTGATAAATTTTTAATCGATTTGTATAGGAGATGACAGAGTTGTTGGTTGTCGGTGCTAATGTGGCTAAATTGCAATTTAGCAAAGACAATTGCAGTTTAAAGCAGTTCATATTTTGATTGAACTGAATTATTGGTTTAACATCAATTTAGCAAAGACAATCGTAGAATATTGCAGTTTAAAGCAGTTCATATTTTGATTGAGCTGAATTATTGGTTTAACATCAATTTAGCAAAGACAATGGTTAAAAGTTTCGGTTTAGTTCATTTTTAAACCAACTTCAACTTTGTATTTCCGTTTGTAATGGTGGATGGTAGTCCGGCTTACATACGATTTCTTACACTCTTACATGGGGTATAGTAATGGATCTGTTATTAATCGCAAGTAATGATTAGGTGCAAATTTGTTTTCCTTTTATAGCGTTTAATTTCAGACCTGCAAAATCGTGTTTCAAGTTCTTTTGGCTTCAATTCACCTGTATATGAACATTTTTGACACCTAATTTTACTTTTTTTAAGGATCCCTGTGCACCGAGACATTTTGAAATTACTGCTTGAGTAACTTTCAACGATTTTGCAATTTCTTTTCGAGTTTAGCAACCATTTTCATGAAGTAATGCATCCGAATTTTGGTCTTAAAACTTTTTTATTTAAAATCGTACAAGCCATCTCTAGCACGTTACAAACGATCAAATCCAATGGTTAAGGGGTATGAATAGTTGGATACCAGCTAGCTCTAAATCTCATGTTCGTAGTTCTCAACCCGAGTATTTGGCACGCAAACATATTATATACTCTACATACCCTCAGAGTATAAAGAAATTACAAACGAGTGGTTAAAAAAAATATTATTTCGACAAATATTACCGTGGTCAGGTGATAAACCAGGGTTGGTACACTTTTCCCTCCCCATTTGCAGATGTAAACACCTATGACAGATTAAGTACCAATATTTTACAAACTGTCCCTAAATAAATTTTTAAATTAAATTTACGAGTACATACTGGCTTTGGTTATCTTTCCCTTTCATGTTTATAAAAATGGAATAAGAAAGATAAATTTTACAAATCTGTAAGTGCAAATTAATTAATAGCTTAATATGAACATTACATTACCAGTTATTAGATAGTAGGGTTGCCAAATGGGACTGGATTTTTAAATCCCGGGATACGGGATTTTAAAAATGTAAATCCAGGGATTTTTTGGGATTTTTGTTTCTTATTAAAATAAATTTGTTTATTAATCATAAAAACTTTTTATTAAAAAAAAGTAATTTATATTAACTATAAATATGTTTTAAAATAAACATTTTATGTCCTCAGAGCTATAATTTTTAAGTTTACTAAAAGTTTTTAAAGCTAATTTTGTATTTTATAAACAAAATTTTATAAACCATTAATAATTTAAAAACGTAATAACATTACATTGAAAATTAGATAGAGAAACGTAATATATAATTTCGCCTTTAATTTCTATATTAATTTAAAAGCAATAATTTATTATCGTTCGATCTTAAAACAGCTTTTTTAAAATATTGATGCATCTAAAGTAAAGAGAATCTTTATTTGATTTTGTTACCAATACATGACGATGACGAAATTGTTAACACATTGTTATTGTATGTTGATTGCATTTCTCATCCTCCGAAACAAATAATTATACATATTTCTTATTTAATATTTGATTCCATATCATTACAGACATTATACGGTGTTTTGGGGAGCTTTTACATGTTTCAGTTACATTTATTATTTCATTCGTTTCACAATCAACGTTTTTAATTAATTTTTTCAAAAAATTTACAAGTTTTGAGTAGTTCATCGCTTAATATGCAATCATTTTTTGATTTTTCTTTGAGCTTAAATAAACGTGCAACATTGGCAGAGATTCATATCACTGCGGCAAACGCCATCGCTGTTACTTCAACCGGATTTAAAATGACAACTATTTCCAAAATAAATTTTTATTCTTTCACCTTCATTTCTTCAACATACTTTCGTAAAATTTTAATTGTTGTTGGTGACTTTGTAAATAATTTTTAAACGTTGCTGACCTTTTCAATTTATGATTTAATGTGGAATCTGTTTATTTGCTCTTATTAAGAATGCTAAAAAAAAAAACATTAGCGCAATTCACAGTCTTGTGCAAATGGTATTGTATCATTGCATTTGCAAAAAGGTTTAGCATATTTTTGCTCTAAACTAACAAAATGCACAGCAAGAGCAAAAATATGCTTAACCTTTTTGCAAATGCAATGATGCAATACCATTTGCACAAGATTGTGAATTGCGCTATTAATTGACGATAAGTGAAGATGTTTTGTATTTGTGTATGCAAAAAAAAAAAAAACAAATAAAAACAATTATACTTCAATCGATCTTTTACACAAATACTAATTTTTGGGATTTATTAATGAATGATAATGATTTTTTAAAACAAATCCCGGGATTCGGGATTTCGGGATTTCGGGATTGGAATCCCTATTAGATAGACATTCAAGCAATAGAGTTAATATTTGCCAAACTTCAAAGTGAAAATAAAAATAATTCCTTAAACTTGTTTTAATTTGTAACTCTTGTTTAAAACTATATTTCTTTGTCTAAATAGGGTGAAAATCTGTGAAATTCTAAGCCAGCTTATTAAGATTACTTAAAATTGGTTTTCTTAATTTTAAATCTTAATTAAACATTCATATATTCTATCACTGGCATATATACATGTGTTATAGAGTTCTTTTATATATTTAGATAAATATTCATAATTTAAACATATATGTATAATTTCAATTATTTATACATAAATAAAAAAATAGCTGTTAACCAGAAATGTAAATATGTTTAATGTTTGTTTTGTTAATTAATTAATAAACTGTTTTAGCAGTTGATTAGCAGCGACTTTACAAATCACTTCATAGTGAAAAGAGTAAAAATATCTGGTTCAATTTTTAAATAAAATCCTGCTTTTAATATGTAAGAAATTGAATTTAACAATTTCATACTCAGTTTTTAATATTTAAGAAAAGCCAAAAAAAAAAAGAAACTGAAATTGATTTCCTCTTATAAAAATCCGCACAATATTTCATTTCGCCTAAGCAGAATACTTATTCTAAATCGCTAATACTTGTTATTGTCAGGAACTAATGGGGTTTTCAATACAAACCTTGTGTTTTAACACAAAATAAAACAAATAATTTATAAATCATTTAATTTTTTTAATAGTTTATATAGTTTCCTATATGCTGGCTTTCAAGGTCATTAATTTAATGTAAATAAAAGATTATTTATTTCATTTCCAATAAAATCTGACGTTTCGTTGATATTCTTTCCAACTTCTTCGGGGATTGAGTTTTTATTAAAATCTGGTAATTTTGTAAAAATACAAAAATTTGTATTGTAAGATTTGACAAATATGTATAAATGAATATGTAATTATATCGGAGATATACGAGTATGTCCATGGTGTAACTATACAAGGTGAGTGCAGTAGCACAGCTGACTGACTTTGTTTACAATTTACTTGTGTCAAAAGTAATACTTTGTCAAGTGTTTTTGACAGTAGTACATTATTTTACACAAACAAAATGCCTGTTGTTTCTATATTGTGTTGTATTTGTTGTCGATTTGCACTCACCTTGTATAATTACACCATGAGTATGGCGATTCTTTTATCAAAAATTTTAATTACATATTGTCAAAAAGTTTCGTTATAGACGCTGTATAGACGCTCTCTTTAACATAGCCCCACAAAAAATTATCAATTGGTGTTAAATCGCAAGACTGTAAGAAATTATGCGATCGGGAAAATGTGTTTTGCAATAAATTCAATGTTTCGGTATCTATGTTACATGTATTCCTGTTGAAACTACATGACAGAGATGTCCATATCATCAGTAATAGGCCAACATTTAGTTTTTTACATCTCTCGATAGCGTAATCCATTTATCGTAACCGTACTTCCAGCTGAATTTTCGAAAATGTGTTCCAATAACGTCTTCAGACCACATAGCACACCATAGAGTGATAAGTTCAGCATGCAAAGGCTTATCAACAATTGGTTTTGGATTTTCAGAAGAATATTGCGATTTTAGTTTTTGATGCACTCAGATAAATAAAAATGGGCTTCGTTTGAAAAATTAAATTGTAGCTTTGTTGATCCATAATTATCATAATGAATTTTAAATATTTTAATCAAAGCTTCAACTGCTGATAAGTCAACAACTATAATTTGAAAACTTTCACATAATTCCAATATGCACTAATTGGAAACCAAAGTTCTTGTTGAATCATAGGTAACAGTTTAGCTTCAATTTAGCTTTATTCGTTGGTCTTTATATATTCATAGTTTGGCTTTAATTTTAGATCTTAATATAGTCATGGTTTAGCTTCAATTACATGTCATAATTTAGCTTCAATCATTGGACTTTATATAGTCATAGTTTGGCTTTAATGGTAGATCATAGTTTAGATTAAATTGTTTATCATAAATTAGTTTCAATCGTAGGTCTTAATAAAGTCATAGTTTGCTTTTAAATACAAGTCGTAATATAGTCAGCTTTAATCAGAGGTTAGCTTAAATCATACTTCTTAATATAATCATATTATAGCTTAAATCATAAGTCTTAGTCACATTTAAGCTTCAACCGTAGATCTTAATATTGTAAAATTTTAGTTTCAATCGTTGGTATTATTATTAAAAATTATTAACATTGTAAACTTTTAATTTCAATTGTAGATTTTAATCTTCGAAACTTTCTTATGACAAAAGACCAATATTGTTTAACAATGACAAGAAGCTAAGGCTTCAGATTTTTAAAATCATTGAACACTACAATGTCGGATTTGCAAGAAATTTGTGAACGATTTTTTTTATTATTTCAGTTTCCATTGGTCAAAATTATTGACATAAAAACAAATTACTGCAGTAATTACATGTAATGTATTTTTCTGATTTTATCAGACTAAGACTTGCGACGTGTGAACACAGTCTCAAGAAGTTTCTGTGAGGTTTTTTTTAGAATGTGGCAAAATAAAACTAAGTATTAATAAAATTAAATTTATCAAGAGCTCAAACAATTTGCGCAATATAACAAAAGTTATTGAGGATGGCTGATAATACCCGCTGTCAAGGTAGTGTGTTAATTTCTGTCTATAATTGAAATGATAAGAAAACCACAAAACTTTGCAACAAAAATAACCTGAACAATGTACGGCAAGTATAAATATGATAATTTCATAAAAAACTCAACATTATAAAACTGAACTTTAAACAATGAATATTTCGCCAGCCTTTATTATTTGCTGCGTCTTGCTGGAGGCCGCGACAAGTAAGTACACCGCAGAAACATAAAGCCTCGGATGGATAAGAATATCTTATCGAAACAGAACTTAAGGTATTGTACCTTTAATAAATAATCAGAAAAATATAAATAATTTTTCACGAATTTATAAAAAAAAATTTTGCAGTACAACTGGTACCAAGCCTGGTATGAATGTGCACGCAGAGATTCCCAACTTCTTATCATTGATACAGCAGCAAAAAATAATGTCATTATCGCTTTGCTGAAAAATGTTATAGGGAAGTCCCATAATTTGTGGCTGGGTGGTAATGATGAATTTAGCTCTAGTGACGACTACAAACGGCCATTCTTCTGGTCAGCCACGGGCAAGCAATTTACATTTAGCATTTGATGAGACAGTAATCCCGACAATTATAAAACTCAGGAAATAGAGGTGCAACAGCTGCAGAATGCTACACAGTTAGCAGTGCAAAAAATTCTAGATAATCAACAAGTTACAGTGAAACAATTGACGGAGAAAATGCTGAAACAGGTCAATGAATTCAACGGCGAATTGAAGAAGTCAAGCATGGAAATAAATTCAAAGTTTGGCGAGAAGTTGAATGTAAAGCGATATGAAATTAATAAAATCTGCTGATTTTTCTATAATTATTCATAAATATTCTTTCTCTGTTTTGCTTTCAATAGGGTTCATACTCTTTTCCCATAACTATACAAAATTTAATTGTCATTAAGCGGGGAGCCTAGAAGCGAGGGTTTTTGTGCAAATACAAATATCGAAGTTTGTCCTTTCCTTATAGAAATAACGTGTACAAAATTTCATGGTATTATTTGCAATATATTTAAACAAAATAGCAAGAAACTTTCGTATTTTGATGGAGGTTGTTCCCCATTTTGGTTCATAACTCTGGTTCGCTTAAACCGATTTTGATGATTTTCAATTAGGAGAATTATAAAAGTGTTTTTTTTTTAAACTTGGTTGATTTTGATTACATATTTTGGACGTGAGAGTGTTTTACGCAGACGGACATAACTCAATTCCATAAGGATCAAGAATATATATACTTTGTTGGGCCGCAGATGAATATTTCTCAGTGTTACACACGGAATGACAAACTTATATACATATACCCTCATTCTCCACTTATAAAAGGAAATTAAAGAATTCATAAAGAGTTTTCCATCATATGAGTAACACTATAGTCGACGTGATACATCTTACATTATTTTCCAAGTGCTCTGTCTATGGCAGCAATCCATCGTTAATATTGCAAGAAATGCGACCTCTGTGTCGTTATAAACTTTTTCTCGTGCTGTTTTATAAAATGTGGCTGATATTTCAAAAAACCTAAGCTGGATACGTGCAATAAATGTGAGATATTTAAACATAAGATAAGTTTAGCAATACTAATACCTGAAAAGGTTGATTCTCTAAATGCAGAAGGTATTTTGTTTTGGTCTTCAACAATGTCTGCTGAAGATAAATAAAACTTGTTTTTTTTTTGTTAGAAATAATTGAAATTTAATTAATTATTGTTTTCGAAACATTGACAGTTGGTGGCCAAATAAAATGCAAACTGTTATGACTACTGACAGATAATTATTTTTAAAATGTCAGCAGGACAAAATCGACCAGTAAGCAATAGTTTTGACAATTGCCTTGTTGCAACATTTCAGTTCTATTGACAAACTGCTGATTTTGTACTGCTGACATGTGACTAAAAGTATTCAATTCAATAATATCTTCAGAATTTCTTCAAAATAAATAATTTTTTCAAGCTCTCATCTTAATAAACTAAATCACACATACCCTGTTTTAGCAGTAGCGTGCTTCCATTTTAATTGATTACTAAACTGTTAAGATCATTTCTTTCTGCTCACAGCATTTGCTAAAGTATAAATATGTTAAATTCGTAAAAACGACTAAACATTTACGGTCTGGACATTAAGCAATGAAGATGCTCATAACGATCACACAGATCTTTATTATTAGCTTAGCACTGCTAGAAGTAGTGACGAGTTCAACGAAACTGCACAAAGCTACCGACGGCAGAGAATATCTTATCGAAACAGAACTTAAGGTAATTTACCCATAAAATTTCAAGAAAAACAATAAAATTTACAATGATTTCATACAAAAATTTGTTTAGTACAACTGGTATCAGGCCAATCATGAATGTGCACGCCGCGATTCCCAACTTGTTATCATTGATTCACCTGAAAAAAATAATGCCATTATTGATCTGTTGAAAAAAGTTGTAGGAAAACCTCTTAACTTATGGCTGGGTGGTAATGATGAATTTAGCTCTAGTCGAGACTATAAACGGCCCTTCTACTGGTCAGCCACGGGCAAACAATTTACATTTAGCTTTTGGTCAGACAAAAATCCCGATAACGATAGAAAACATGAACACTGCGTACATATTTGGGACACCACAACTCTGTATAAATGGAATGATATTGATTGCACTACAAACATGGGTTTTATATGTGAACAAAATCATTATGTGGACACCTATAATCGGGATCTAAAAAATAAATGTGATGCCGTCAAACACACAAGTTCATCAATTTCTTTGGAATTTGAGGAGGTTAATAAGCAACACCTTTCGGCCATGAATAGCAAAATTCAAATAATCGATCATATGGGTGATGATTGGAAAATAGAGATGCAAGCGCTGCAAAATGCTACACAATTAGCCATGCAGAAAATTCTAGATGATCAACAAGTTACGGTCAGACAGTTTACGGAGAAAATGCTGAAACAAGTCAGCGAATTGAGTGTTGGATTAGTGAAAACATCTGCAGAAACAAATATGTTGTTCGGAGAAAAACTGCATGTGAAACAGAGTGAAATTAATAACATTTGTTAGTTTGATTTATCAAGATCATACGTTTAGTATCCACTAGATTATGCTAAATTAAAGTATTTTTTTTGAAATAAATAAAAGAATTCCAAGTATTCCCAGGAATATTTCTGAAAGTATTTTGTATATTTGAAATTTTTGGTTTGAATTAATACTTCTTTTCCTTCATTATTAGAGAACTAATGTTTAACATAATATTTGGGAGCTATAAGTGATCAGCCACCACAAAAAAGTTGAGGGGTATATTAAGTTTGTCATTCCGTTGATAACACATCGAAATAGTGGTCATACAAACGAAAAATCTAAACATTTTGCGTCCTTATGAGATTTTATGGCCATCTAGCCATGTCCGTCCGTCTGTCCATCTGTTGAATGCACTACTTAGAACAATGAAATTCTTACTAAACGTTCTTTGTTTGACCAAAATGTTTGGTATTAAAAATGGGCAAAATCGATTGAGTAGAATCCGAGATATAGACCAAAGTCCCAGACAACTTTGCTATTCTTTGCTATTTTCTTTAAATATAATGTAGATAATATCATGAAATTTTGCACGCTTTATTTCTAATATAAATGGTCCAGTCTTATTGAAAATGGAAAAAAATTGGTCTGCGATTTCAAATGTCTTACCGGAATATGTCTCTATGGTACATAAATGTCTAAAGAACAGCAGTATCCATACAAAATTTAGCAAAAATAAGTTTCATGCCAGGAGAAATCTCAAGACGATATTTTGTTTCCATTGGCCTATATTTGAACATGGAAACCAAATAAATTTGAACATAGTACCCATAAATCTCTTATGTAAACACTATCAACTTGAAATTCGACACAAATAATCCACCTGTATATATCAATCTACGTACCTAATTTTATGAGAATTGGCCCATAATTGGTCAAAGCTTTCATAGAAGCTGGAAAATATAATAGCTTCCTACAAATCTAATTTTATGTCTCACATAATATAAACAATTTTGTGAACCTCCATCATTTTTTGTATACTTCTTCGCACATACGATTCATATATACCAAAAGTTTTGAATATATTTCGAGAGACCTGCCATATTCCATTCCTTCTTGATTTCTTCTCATATATATTCAATTTTAAGGACTCCTCAAAGGTATTCAATTGGCTTTCAGTCCGGAGATTGACACGGTCACACCATAATATTAACTTTGATTTGCTTAAACTAACTTAACTAGTTTGTATGAGTAAATGAGATCATTGTCCGGCATTAATTCCCAAAGAAGCAGTGTTCGATTTACAATTAAGAAAAACTACCCCATATCACTAACGAACCTTATCCATGCTACTCAGATTTTTGAGTATACCTGGGGTCAAATTCTTTATTTTATGGCCTTCAAACGAAGTTTTTGATTTGACACTTGGAAAAGACAAGATAGTCATATTATATATTAATGGATAGTAAATGTGTCTTTTTTTTTTTTTTTTATATATGTAAAAGTTTTGCCAAAAAAGAAAGGAAAACTAAGCGGGAAGAAATATCGATCGATATATACAATGTAATTATTCATTCCTGCGGCATTCCGCAATACTGTTTTTGTAGAGATGATAGATATGATAAAGGAAAAATACCACGGCAACGGAATGAATAATTTTAAATTATGCTTTCACATAAAAAAATTCTTTCCACAATCGCGGAATGGAATTAATAATAAGACACAGTGTTTTAACTTAAATAACATTTTTATTTATTAATATTTTTTGATAAAAATTTGCATTTATATGGACTTTCTTGTTCAATATACTCGAATCACAAATAAAGAATTGAGATGATTTACAATTTCTCACATAACCGAGGTGAGCGTTATGAGGACTTAATTCCACAGTACTTCCTCTCTAGGCATGTTAAATTTTATTTTAATCGGACATACCGTTTAGAAATTCTCTAAATTGCTCCACTGTGCAATGTGAATTTTGTTCATATACCAGCGCCCTCTCTAGGTAATAATTAATAATCATTACATTAGTCCAGACAACAACCAAATACAAAAAGTTTCTTATACAAGACTTGCACCACTTCAACATGTTTATAACACTTTCCCTAAAAATATAGCCAAATAAATAATAATAAGAATTTCGTAACTTTTCATTGTTTATAATTAATTTATGCTAATAAAAGATTAATTTATTACAAAGTAGTTGTTTTTTTAGAAATAAAAGCACTGTAATTGAGCAGTAATTCTAGACTTATATAGTTTCACTACATGCCATCCTAATTTAAGGATGGTTTTCTTCTTGTATCTAATATAAATAAAGTACATTTCATTTAAAGTAGTGGTTGCGGAAAAAGTTCTTTTAAAGTCCTTTTTTTTCCAGGAATTTTGCATAATTGCAGTATTGTTCTCCTCATGTTCCTCCGCTCTACAAAGCTATTTTCTTCATGTTACTTATGTATCTAGTTGCCAGTTTTTGCTGTGGTCTTCTGCAAACGTTTCATTTCATTGTACAACTTTAAGGCCAATTCAGTGTTTGGTGCATATTGTCTGCCGATCACATGATTATTGGCCAGTTTCGAAGGATCTATACAGGTTTTAACTAGCTTCATGAGATTTTTGGGTGTTTTGGCTGAAGCCAAGAGACCGGGAAATAGTCCACCACCCTTTAGAATTTGGTCACAGAATATTTGTAAATTATTGTTCTGCTGTACACCCGAACATATTAGCTTCTCCTGATCACATTTGCCCATGCAATAGTGATAACTGCAGTCGACATCCTCCTCACAGGCCGCTCCACTCGTTAACAGCTTGTCCAGTTGGGTTTCCACAAACACATGTTCGGCATTTTCGTATTTTATTCTGCAACAAAGACATTTGAGTAAATAGTTTTTAAATGCCAGTTACACTATCGAACCTTTTATCACCCGTCACCCCAAAATTACTTATTTTCATTTTGCACATTCTTAATGGTTCCGGTTTCATTTCATCCATTTTAAATACAAATTCCATCAGACTTAAGGCAAACTTTAGACGCTTTTGCCAATCAAAGGAGCTGTTAGTAAAATTTACATATACATACATATGTTTAATAAGGCTTCTTAAAAATTCTTAAAAGTTTTACCTACATATATTGCAGCAATGTTTGTTCCGTTTTTAGTATATTCAAATTCTCGGTGGCATAATAGGGTCCACA
The DNA here is from genome assembly GCA_950370525.1 of Bellardia bayeri. NCBI lineage: Eukaryota > Metazoa > Arthropoda > Insecta > Diptera > Calliphoridae > Bellardia > Bellardia bayeri. The sequence continues at coordinate 78,577,942 of OX493267.1, forward strand.
GGAACCCAACACTGTCGGAAATAGACTCTCTTCATCGTACAGTTTACTCATCATATAGTTATTGTCTTTGAAAAGTCTCCAAAAGTTTAACATTTGCTGGGGATTATTTTTATCGATTTCTTGATTCACCAAAGCGCGAATCTAAAAAAAAAAGAAATTTATTTGAGCATGTGAGTTCCAAAACTCGTTCATTCCAAAAATTTAAAAAATTAAAAATCAATGGATGCTGAGAACTATCATTTGCTACTTTATAAGGATAAATATACTGATTTTTATCAATTCATATCCTTTCTTCAGTTTTTTTTATATCCTCTAATTGCAGTTCGTGGCAAAACTGTTTCGTTCCAATTAACAGTCATTGTCAAAACTCTCTCGTTGCATATTTCGTAGCAAAACTCGTTGGTTCCCTGTTTGAAGTGAGTGTATGGTGAAATTCCAAATATTTTTATGTATTAATTTTTCCTTATATTACTGTAATTGTTAAGATTTTTAGTCGCAATTATTTATTTATTAATTAAACCTGAAAAGAAAGATGTTGGAGCCCTTATGTCCAATCACTTTGGAGAAAATTGGAGACAAAACAAAACTTTGAAATTTTATGTTTCGATTTTGGACAACGACAATGTTGGTCATCATGACGCACACTGTGGCCGTGTAGTGTATTTAATGGCCATAAATCAAGGAGGTTGCGAAGCTTCATGAAATTTTGCACACACATTTAATTTACATTTTTTATGAATTTTATTTTTTTTTACAAAAATACGCCCACTTTTACGCCCACCTCCCATACAACTTAAATCGAAAATGTGGCATACCACAATCGATTGCAGGGGTTAGCCTTGATAAATTTTTTCCTAAACTTTAGCGTGGCATCTAATAAAAGGAATAAAAGTTATCTGAAGGTATTCTTTTATACATATAAATGTAAGAAGTCGTAGTTGAAGAGCTGACAAAAGGAAGGCTCTTCCGCCAACAACTACAATACCATTGCCTTTTTTTAAACCAATTTTATCCATTTGTGGAGAAACCCTTATTTTGTTTTTTTTATGATTGATATTTTCTTTGTACGTTAAAACGTTACGTTGTACGTTTTATTTTAATAAATTTGTTTACAATCTGTGCTTAAGGTTTGCTTGTGTATCATTTTATAACGTCATTTTCAGTACTTTTTGGAAGCTTTAGTTTTTTTTGCAATCATTGAACCCATTGATATTTACTTAGAGACCAATGTGTAAGTATTAACAGGTGATTGGAAGTTGTGTAGACTCTTACGTGTAGACTCTTACTTTCATTGACCATTGTTGTAGCTTTTGATTATTGAAGACAGTTGGCAGGATTTTAGTTTTCTCTGCAAATGTCTTGCAATCAAATACAGAATATTTGAGAAATTGTAGAATGATATTTTATACTGAAAAATAATCAGTTTCTAAAATCATTTACTTAGTATTAATAACTGGTAATAGCTGTACGTTGTACAATAATTATTCTTACCATTTCATACCATAATCAACAAAAGACTTTAAAATCTTTGCCCTAGCTGTTATGATTAATAATGGAACGCTCGTCGCAAAATTTGCTGATGTAATTTTAGCTACTATTTGTAAGGGTACGGTCACATTTGGCAAATATTTACTCAAAAAAGCGAAACCAATATTTTTTGTACAAATTTGATTGACGATAATCAATCTTACAAGTGTTTCGTACAAATAAAACAAAAATTAACTTCTATGGTGATTTTTCTTGAGTAAAACAAGTTTTCGAAATAAAAACATGAATTAAAACAACTTTTATTTAGTGGTTACGTCATTTTCATCAAATATTTGCCATGTGTGAACGTACCTTAAGACTTATTGGCATTTAATGTAAACACCGACATATTTGAGTCCTTTTAACAAAGCTAAACTTTTATTCCAAGTTTAATATTCTTCCATCCGACTAAATGAAATAGACGGTCACACTTGGCAAATATGTACTCAAAAAAGCGTAACCACTTGTTATAGAACAAATTTTTTCTGACGTCGTTTACTCTTACAAGAGTTTTGCAAGATCAAACAGCATCAAATACAATAAGGCTAAATATTTGTTTTAACACAAATAAACGAGTTCAAAAATATTTTATTTAGTGGTTACGTCTTTTTCGGCAAATATTTGACAAGTGTGACCGTACCTTAAGAATTCTGATTCCGAATTTTGATTGGCATATATGGCAATAGTTAAAGTAGTGAACAAATAACTTTATTGAGTTTGGCGGTAAGAGATTTCGATTACAAAATAGAAGGATTTGGTTTTCTTGCTGTATGATAAATAAACCTAGACAGAGTGAAATGACTTGCTTTTCCAAAAATTAGTTAAAGCAGTTTTCTTTATAAAAAAAAAACATACAACAATTTATTGAAAGGATTAAACCAGAATGAAAAATTATTAATCAATTTGAAATATAAAAATGGATTACTTGATTTAAAAAATGAATTACAACACAGAGAATATGGCTTTTCGAGCTTCTGAAGAAGATGATGAATGTTTGCATGTATAGTGGTACTTCCAAGTGTCTGTGGAAACTCTCGTTTCTTATTTACCTAGACGCACTGGTCATGAACTTAAGAATGGGACTGTTCGGAAATGCATCATTGCACTGTATTTGATGCGCATATCTGATTAGTTTGTGATGCTGATGCGAATCAGCTGATGCGCAGACGAACAATAAATGAATTGTTTACAATTACGAACGCGGGAATATTAAAAATGGAGAAATTAATAATAAATTTATTTCTTGACTTAGATGAAACCAAAAATGTTTTAAAACTGTGCAATCAGCAATATAAAAGGCGCTTGAAATATAAAAAAGGCAGGTATTAGTAAAACTTTGTGTTCCAAAAGCAGACAAATCCCGAAAGTAATTAAATATGTTAATATTATAAAGCAATATTCTCCATGTCCAAACGGACTCTCACCAATGGTTTGGAGAATTTTGCATCATTTTCTATTCCAAAAAAAAAGTATACAAAATCAATTAAAATAAATTTATTAAAAAAATTTATACAATGCATCAGCCATTTTTGTGATGCTTGTGTGCTGTTTTTTTGTGCATCATCTGCTTCAGTGATGCATTTGAGAACATAATGCATTTGCAGTGATGCAACCTTTTGCTTTTCCGAACATACTGCGCATCAAATGCAGTGCAGTGATGCATTTTCGAACAGGCCCAATGTTGATTAGGCCCTCTTTATAAGACTGGTATTGCTCGCCGTTCCCTGCAATTGGATTCTATATGTCCAACTCAATTTTAGAATGTTTTTGTAGAGGATGACTTTAAAGTGAAGGCTTAATTTTGATTGTTCGCTGATTAACCAGTGAAAGCTAAATGCTTTCAAATACCTGTAAAGTTTCTAGGTTTTTGTATGGCGACGCCAACTAAAACGTCTATCCAAAGGTTTAATATGACATGTGAACAATTTCCTTTTCTTAGCGTGAACGTAACATGTTTACTTTTTCAAACATTTCTACACACAGAACCAATCGTATCTACACTAGTCTTTTAACGCAAAATCCATGAAGTAATTAACGAAATTAACCCGACATTTAAAAGGACTAATTATACCTCAACATGTCTAAAAGTAAATTAATTTTCTACATACCATATTATCGTCCAGTGTTACATTGTATTTCAAAGTGATATGCATTTTAACAATATGATGGAAATTTTCTATTTTTGGATACACTTGTTCTCCATGTCTATTCACCCAGCTCAAATCATCCTTAATGTGTCGAGCCAACTGTGTACAAAAAAAAAAAAAAAAATAATAATTCTATATTTAACCAGCACATGTGTATAGGTATGTTAGTAATTAATGTTTCCTTACCTTAATTGCATACACATCACCATTTTTCTCTGCTGTAAACATAATGGTGGTCATGTCATTTTGTGGACATTTAAAGGACTTAAAGGACTGCTCATTAGTACACAGTTCTTCGCACAAAGAGCCGCTGTATTCAAAGTTTTTGTACTTTTTACACTAAACAATCAATTCATTTACATACACATTACTTTTACTAAAAGAAAGAAGAATACTTACCATATAAGTTAAACTATTTTGTGACATGATTTTATAGCAAAATTCCAAATTCATATAGGATACCACCAGCATGAAAATTCCTGCCAGTATGGCCAATAGCACTAAACGCTGCAGCAAAGTGCGAAATTTTCTTTTGAAAGCATTTAACATGTTTGAGTATTTTATTTATAAACTACTTATTTAATATTTAATTATTTTGTATGTTTGTGTTTGTTTTTGATTTGCTAGATTTTGTTAAATTTTATTACTTATGTATTTTTCACATTTCGTCTCTACCAGGCTTGTTTGTCTAATGAGCAGGATTCTTTTTTTTTTTTTTTTTTTTGTTGGATTTTTGCTTGTTTATGTTTTGATTTTCAAATTCTCCTCGTGTTTTCTTTTTTGTTTAGCTGTATTGTTGTTGTTTTTTTTGCGTTATTTCCTGTGCATACTATAGTATGTTTACATTTTGTTCAGAACAGTAGCATGACAATTATGCTTTTTGAAGATGGAAATAATGAGCAAAATTAAATGCTAAAGGATGATACTTAACAGTCGTGGAAAGTTTGAATGTTTAACTTGCTACAAAATTTAATACAACCTTTAGGTTTTTGTAAAAATAAAAAAGGACATTCTAACAATCAGGGTTGTAGTGTTGAGGTAAAAGGAATATCAAATTGTGGGGATTCTGCGCATAACATATAACAGTGGTGGTTTTATTTAAAGTATAGTCGAATATTTTTGCAGCATACATATCATTAAATTAGTGAGTAAAAGTGCTAAGTCCATTTTGAAACTTAAGTGAGAGCCAAAGAGAGCCTACAGAAATTAACACAAATATATAGTTAGGAACTTAAGTCTTGAGACATACCCAAAATTTCATATTTTAGTCAGTTCCAGAAAAACAATTTTAAATCAAAAAATTCAATTCTATTTAAAATTTTTTACAATTAATCAATAAATAAAACTCCTTTCCAAAAATCAATGCCTTTATTTAAATTTGCCAAAGTCTTCAGGGTTTTATGCGAGAATTCGCCTTGATCCTGTAATGCCCTTTGATTAGTTCCTGATAATCTTTTTTATTCATATAATTTTCGATTTTTTCCGCCAATTTGGGCGCTACAATTCTATTTTTTTTTTTTGCCACTTCTCTTAAAATAAGACTGACATCTCTTTCTTTGGGCGTCCTGTTCTTGGCTTGTTTTATACACCTCTTTTGGACTTTTTGTAATACACTGAAGCGTCGCAAAAGGTTTGGTAAAAAGTTCACTGATTGCGCTTTTTTCCCCCCTTTTTTGTGTTTTTTGCCATTTTGTGGGATTTTTTACATCGATAATCACTTCTTTTTTTGTGCTCATCTTGTTAATTTGTAACAACTTATTTGACTGATAAACTGCTAAAAAGTAATTCAGCAGTCACGTAATCTACCTGAATTGCAACTCTTTTTAAATTATAAATGAAACAGAAAACACTTTTCTCTCTTTTTATTTCAGGGGTTTTTTTTAAATATACTCCCCTATTTTTAAACAGTGTGGGGATGCATGAAGACTAAGTCATTAACTGTTTAAACAAAGCACATATTTATTTATTATTTTAATTTATACTGGGTGTATAACTTAAAAATGCGGAATTTATAATTCATGTTTTGAATTCGGTTAATATCTTTAGTAATTTAAGAGTTTTTGTTTTGATTCCAAAATGACAAATTTTGTGCCAACAAAGATCCATATGCTCACAAAGAACCATAAATGAGTGCCACTGAAGCACACGGAAGTATACGATGAGAATGTGTGTGTGATGTGTTCCATCGGTTTCAACGTACGAGAGATTTTTTTGTGCCGCTCAAAAGTGGTGACTGTGACACGGAAGACAAAGATCATCCAGGCTAGCCAAAAAAGTTTGAGGAAAATAATAGGAGCAATTATGCTATGAAGTTTGTAATCAAACTTAACAAGGGCTTGTAAAGCCTTTGGAAGCTACTCAAGCAGCAAATTTAAAAGGTTTGCAGAATTTATCAAAAAGCAGGGATATTGGATACCGTATGAATTGAGGCCGTGATACCTTGATAGACGATTTTGCATGCCCGAAATGCTGCTTAAATCTATAAAAAGAAATTGTTTTTGCACAGATATATTACTTGCGATACAAAATGGTTCCATTACGATAACCCGAAGCGTAAAAGATCGTATGTGAAGACACTAGAGCAAAATATTCCAAGGGGCTGAAGTAATTTTAGGTATTGGTGGAACCATCACAGGGTACCTGTATCAAATAAGTTTGAAGCGAGCATTGGCCGCAAAAGTCCAGATTATGCAATCAGACATGAAAAAGTAATATTTATCATGAAAACGTGGGCCACATGTTGCAATACCTTGTGAGAACTATTTAGGAACAAGAGGTTGAGAAGTTTTGCCTCCCCACCTTATAGCGCAGACATTGCCCCGTCCATATACCATTTGCTTCGATCGATGAAGAACATTCTCTCTGGAATACGCTTCATTTCGGAACAGGGTAACCGAAATTGGCTTGATTCGTTCTAAGCCTTAAGTTCGTGTGGCTGCCAGAAAGATGGGAAAAAGGTCATAGCTAACTATGGCCAATACTTTAAATACATTTATATTTTTATATATTGTACAAATGTTTCCAAATAAGTGGTAAAAATTAAAAAAAACAATTTTAAGTGCTACACCAAATATTTTGATTTCCATTACTTAGCACTCGTACGAAATTATTCCGGTAGATCAACAATTGAAAAAGGGTTTTAAAAATATGCTTTAGTTTTTTTAAACTCGTATTTGCACAGAAATAAATTTTATCAATATATCATGCGTTTTGAAGCCTCTGTTGCCAGAAATTAAACAAGCGCTGTGGTTACGATCTTCTATTGACATTTCCGAAGCAATGTTGACGGTTCTTTGTGCTTTGTGTTTTTTTAGTGCCTTAATTATGTTTACTATCTCCATTTTCTATGGGCGGTTGGTGCGAATGTTGATTGTATGATTTTAACAATAACATGTGTATATTTTAGGAGGGTCTAGTTGGTGTATCCAGGAGCTCCGTTTAATGATGAGTCATCTCCAACTGTTACTGTCGAGGTAACAAGCTCACTATTGCTATTTTTAATGAACTCGTACACATAGTGGATTTTTTTTTATCAATTTCTTGGTTAAGTGGAGATCTCTAGAATCTATCATTTCCTCATTTGGACTTCTAAAGATCCTTAAAGCTAATTAATAAGCATTTTGCGCTAAAAGTCTTCAAGGACAAAAATCCTGAGTTTTAGTCCGTGAGGACATGACCACATGACGTTCTTTTACAATGACGAACAGCAAAACAACGCATTGCATGTCTTGCAAAGACATACAATATTGCACGTCTCACAAAACACAAAACACACAATTCACAACTCTTCAAACAGCGAATGTACAGATCACTGTACAAACATCTTGTTAGAGAGTTTGGGCTATCTAATACCTGCAGTCTGAGACAATTATTGAAATGAACACGGTTTACCCTTGCTGCCACTAGCCTACATTCCGTCGACCGACCACTACTGTTCTCGGTGCAATTGAGTCAACTTTTGTTGCGGCCCCTAACCAGACCACACCATTGAACTTCGTCCAAGAACGGGTCATCGACCATTCATGCCGCAGACTCTATTCCCTCCCTCAAGCACAAAGCCTTTTTGCCTTTACTACTTTCAATGGCTCCGTTGATTCCGTTGACCTAGAGATAATTCAATGATCTGAAATTTGTCACTAGCACAAACATCAGTTTTTTAACCAACTATCTTTTCTTTACGCGGTTTTGGGTTTAAACAACAGTCGTCACGTGCCCTTCTAAGAGGCCTTACCAATTACTAGTTAGGAACGAATCCCCGGCTTGCAAATAATATGCATGGAACTAGATAAGACACTGCGAGGAACTAGATAAGACTCTATCAGCTGCGTGTTTAAATGGGGTGAAATAATCAAACTCTTTCCTTGGAGCTCTTGGCACCGGTCTCGCCATTTTCTAGGCCTTTCACAATCCGAAAAGATGGTGGAAGTCTTCAAGGACAGTGGAATTGTGTAGGAAATTTATCCCGGAAACTAGCAGTAGATCACACATTATTGTTACCCGGTAAAAAATGTGCTCCAAAAGGAGCAAGTTTTATGTATGAATTCATACCTCAAATCGCTTCAAACCTGCTGATGGTATGCATGATTTTTGTATGAGGTCTTCCAGATTTAGTGGACTACTTTCTGCTGACAATAAGCGCTTCTTTTAACCTAATCAAACATGCAAATAAAGCACTTTCCTAAAGTATTTTACGTCACTTCGCGCACACCAATCAAATCTGAATGCTTTTTCTTAAGAAAAATTCATAGTAACTGAGAAGCGCGATATTCGTTTTGTAATTGACTTTCGTTGTCCTACGTAAATCTGTTGGCTATAATTTCATTTTTGTTTTTTCTCTTTAAAACCTTCTTTGTTGTCAGCACTTGTTTATTTTATTCGTAAGCATTTACTGCTTCAAAAGAGCGATTTTATTGAAGCGCTCGATTATGCGCTTTTTCTCTTAAGTGCTTCAAAACAGACGATTTCTTTTTACTGGGTAGTAGCTATAACATTAAAACAATCTAGCTTAAGGCCTTACAAACATTCAAAATTATATTATTGCTATTCTAAGTAAATATTATATAAAACGATTCTTTTAGCAGGAGCTATTCCCCTCAGTGTTAATTTGTCTACTGACCCAACGAGTTATATAAAATAATGATTCCACTACAGCAGATCAATAACAATTATGCGTATAATAATTGCATATGAAACATATTATAAAAAAATCTATGATTACTTTATAAAATACTTTGTAATCTATTGCAACAATAATCTATAATTAAAAATATGCCTTTAATTACACAATGAATTTAATAATAGTGTGAAATTTCATATAAATACTAAAACTTAAACAAGAATTTCAAACAGTCTCTCACTAGTAAAGTTTGCAAAAAGTTTAAATTTTAAATTAAAAGAAAAATGTCTGCTGTTAAAAATTCTAGAACTAAAAATAATGTAACTATACGCGATATCTTTTATTTGCCCTTCAAGTTCTACACTATCGTAGGCATAAAACTATTCCATTGGGATGAATACGATATAATGACCAAATGGCAGAAGTTTATAATGGCAGTGACCCTCATAAATTTAGCTGTCAGCTTCACTTTCAAAGTCAGTTACATAATAGTGGATGAATTTGAGAATACTGTTCATATGACCGAATGGTCCTTGTATATGTCGTTCGCAACGAATGGCTTTTTTAAAACGCTCTCTGTGGTCTGGGGACGTAAAACATTAGATCGAGTTCTAAAGACACTGGAGAGATTATTCCCACGCACTGACAAGGAAAGACGTGATTTTAAAATGGTTGAGGGTTACGAGTATATACAATATCACTCGAGAATCATGGTTTACAGTCATTGGACCATTGCTTTAATGTTTATGAGTTTTCCCATGATCCAGTCTGGAGTGGAGTATATACAGAGAAGAGTATTCGTCCAGAGGCTGCCCTATATTTTGTCGTATCCGTTCGACATGTCTTCGGATACGGCTTATGCATGCGCATATATTACACAATTTATGGGCGGTTTTACATTGTCGTGTTACTTTTTGGGCTCCGATACTTTGTTACTGCACACGGTTTATATGGTGGTGTTGAATTTTAAATATTTGTGTTTCCGCATAATAAATTTTAAACCCAAGGATTATGAACAGGATATGAAAGAATTGAGGGATGTTTTGGAAAAGCACTATCTACTGAATGAGTGAGTGAAGTAATAATGATTTTGCAAATATTTCTACTAAATTCAATTTAATTCAATTCAATTTAATTTAATTCAATTCAATTCAATTCAGTTCAGTTCAGTTCAGTTCAGTTCAGTTCAGTTCAATTCAATTCAATTCAATTCAATTCAACTCAATTCAATTCAATTCAATTCAATTCAATTCAATTCAATTCAATTCAATTCAATTCAATTCAATTCAATTCAATTCAATTCAATTCAATTCAATTCAATTCAATTCAATTCAATTCAATTCAATTCAATTCAATTCAATTCAATTCAATTCAATTCAATTCAATTCAATTCAATTCAATTCAATTCAATTCAATTCAATTCAATTCAATTCAATTCAATTCAATTCAATTCAATTCAATTCAATTCAATTCAATTCAATTCAATTCAATTCAATTCAATTCAATTCAATTCAATTCAATTCAATTCAATTCAATTCAATTCAATTCAATTCAATTCAATTCAATTCAATTCAATTCAATTCAATTCAATTCAATTCAATTCAATTCAATTCAATTCAATTCAATTCAATTCAATTCAATTCAATTCAATTCAATTCAATTCAATTCAATTCAATTCAATTCAATTCAATTCAATTCAATTCAATTCAATTCAATTCAATTCAATTCAATTCAATTCAATTCAATTCAATTCAATTCAATTCAATTCAATTCAATTCAATTCAATTCAATTCAATTCAATTCAATTCAATTCAATTCAATTCAATTCAATTCAATTCAATTCAATTCAATTCAATTCAATTCAATTCAATTCAATTCAATTCAATTCAATTCAATTCAATTCAATTCAATTCAATTCAATTCAATTCAATTCAATTCAATTCAATTCAATTCAATTCAATTCAATTCAATTCAATTCAATTCAATTCAATTCAATTCAATTCAATTCAATTCAATTCAATTCAATTCAATTCAATTCAATTCAATTCAATTCAATTCAATTCAATTCAATTCAATTCAATTCAATTCAATTCAATTCAATTCAATTCAATTCAATTCAATTCAATTCAATTCAATTCAATTCAATTCAATTCAATTCAATTCAATTCAATTCAATTCAATTCAATTCAATTCAATTCAATTCAATTCAATTCAATTCAATTCAATTCAATTCAATTCAATTCAATTCAATTCAATTCAATTCAATTCAATTCAATTCAATTCAATTCAATTCAATTCAATTCAATTCAATTCAATTCAATTCAATTCAATTCAATTCAATTCAATTCAATTCAATTCAATTCAATTCAATTCAATTCAATTCAATTCAATTCAATTCAATTCAATTCAATTCAATTCAATTCAATTCAATTCAATTCAATTCAATTCAATTCAATTCAATTCAATTCAATTCAATTCAATTCAATTCAATTCAATTCAATTCAATTCAATTCAATTCAATTCAATTCAATTCAATTCAATTCAATTCAATTCAATTCAATTCAATTCAATTCAATTCAATTCAATTCAATTCAATTCAATTCAATTCAATTCAATTCAATTCAATTCAATTCAATTCAATTCAATTCAATTCAATTCAATTCAATTCAATTCAATTCAATTCAATTCAATTCAATTCAATTCAATTCAATTCAATTCAATTCAATTCAATTCAATTCAATTCAATTCAATTCAATTCAATTCAATTCAATTCAATTCAATTCAATTCAATTCAATTCAATTCAATTCAATTCAATTCAATTCAATTCAATTCAATTCAATTCAATTCAATTCAATTCAATTCAATTCAATTCAATTCAATTCAATTCAATTCAATTCAATTCAATTCAATTCAATTCAATTCAATTCAATTCAATTCAATTCAATTCAATTCAATTCAATTCAATTCAATTCAATTCAATTCAATTCAATTCAATTCAATTCAATTCAATTCAATTCAATTCAATTCAATTCAATTCAATTCAATTCAATTCAATTCAATTCAATTCAATTCAATTCAATTCAATTCAATTCAATTCAATTCAATTCAATTCAATTCAATTCAATTCAATTCAATTCAATTCAATTCAATTCAATTCAATTCAATTCAATTCAATTCAATTCAATTCAATTCAATTCAATTCAATTCAATTCAATTCAATTCAATTCAATTCAATTCAATTCAATTCAATTCAATTCAATTCAATTCAATTCAATTCAATTCAATTCAATTCAATTCAATTCAATTCAATTCAATTCAATTCAATTCAATTCAATTCAATTCAATTCAATTCAATTCAATTCAATTCAATTCAATTCAATTCAATTCAATTCAATTCAATTCAATTCAATTCAATTCAATTCAATTCAATTCAATTCAATTCAATTCAATTCAATTCAATTCAATTCAATTCAATTCAATTCAATTCAATTCAATTCAATTCAATTCAATTCAATTCAATTCAATTCAATTCAATTCAATCCAATTCAATTCAATTCAATTCAATTCAATTCAATTCAATTCAATTCAATTCAATTCAATTCAATTCAATTCAATTCAATTCAATTCAATTCAATTAAATTCAATTCAATTCAATACAATTCAATTCAATTCAATTCAATTAAATTAAATTAAATTAAATTAAATTAAATTAAATTAAATTAAATTAAATTAAATTAAATTAAATTAAATTAAATTAAATTAAATTAAATTAAATTAAATTAAATTAAATTAAATTAAATTAAATTAAATTAAATTAAATTAAATTAAATTAAATTAAATTAAATTAAATTAAATTAAATTAAATTAAATTAAATTAAATTAAATTAAATTAAATTAAATTAAATTAAATTAAATTAAATTAAATTAAATTAAATTAAATTAAATTAAATTAAATTAAATTAAATTAAATTAAATTAAATTAAATTAAATTAAATTAAATTAAATTAAATTAAATTAAATTAAATTAAATTAAATTAAATTAAATTAAATTAAATTAAATTAAATTAAATTAAATTAAATTAAATTAAATTAAATTAAATTAAATTAAATTAAATTAAATTAAATTAAATTAAATTAAATTAAATTAAATTAAATTAAATTAAATTAAATTAAATTAAATTAAATTAAATTAAATTAAATTAAATTAAATTAAATTAAATTAAATTAAATTAAATTAAATTAAATTAAATTAAATTAAATTAAATTAAATTAAATTAAATTAAATTAAATTAAATTAAATTAAATTAAATTAAATTAAATTAAATTAAATTAAATTAAATTAAATTAAATTAAATTAAATTAAATTAAATTAAATTAAATTAAATTAAATTAAATTAAATTAAATTAAATTAAATTAAATTAAATTAAATTAAATTAAATTAAATTAAATTAAATTAAATTAAATTAAATTAAATTAAATTAAATTAAATTAAATTAAATTAAATTAAATTAAATTAAATTAAATTAAATTAAATTAAATTAAATTAAATTAAATTAAATTAAATTAAATTAAATTAAATTAAATTAAATTAAATTAAATTAAATTAAATTAAATTAAATTAAATTAAATTAAATTAAATTAAATTAAATTAAATTAAATTAAATTAAATTAAATTAAATTAAATTAAATTAAATTAAATTAAATTAAATTAAATTAAATTAAATTAAATTCAATTCAATTCAATTCAATTCAATTCAATTCAATTCAATTCAATTAAATTCAATTCAATTCAATACAATTCAATTCAATTCAATTCAATTCAATTAAATTAAATTAAATTAAATTAAATTAAATTAAATTAAATTAAATTAAATTAAATTAAATTAAATTAAATTAAATTAAATTAAATTAAATTAAATTAAATTAAATTAAATTAAATTAAATTAAATTAAATTAAATTAAATTAAATTAAATTAAATTAAATTAAATTAAATTAAATTAAATTAAATTAAATTAAATTAAATTAAATTAAATTAAATTAAATTAAATTAAATTAAATTAAATTAAATTAAATTAAATTAAATTAAATTAAATTAAATTAAATTAAATTAAATTAAATTAAATTAAATTAAATTAAATTAAATTAAATTAAATTAAATTAAATTAAATTAAATTAAATTAAATTAAATTAAATTAAATTAAATTAAATTAAATTAAATTAAATTAAATTAAATTAAATTAAATTAAATTAAATTAAATTAAATTAAATTAAATTAAATTAAATTAAATTAAATTAAATTAAATTAAATTAAATTAAATTAAATTAAATTAAATTAAATTAAATTAAATTAAATTAAATTAAATTAAATTAAATTAAATTAAATTAAATTAAATTAAATTAAATTAAATTAAATTAAATTAAATTAAATTAAATTAAATTAAATTAAATTAAATTAAATTAAATTAAATTAAATTAAATTAAATTAAATTAAATTAAATTAAATTAAATTAAATTAAATTAAATTAAATTAAATTAAATTAAATTAAATTAAATTAAATTAAATTAAATTAAATTAAATTAAATTAAATTAAATTAAATTAAATTAAATTAAATTAAATTAAATTAAATTAAATTAAATTAAATTAAATTAAATTAAATTAAATTAAATTAAATTAAATTAAATTAAATTAAATTAAATTAAATTAAATTAAATTAAATTAAATTAAATTAAATTAAATTAAATTAAATTAAATTAAATTAAATTAAATTAAATTAAATTAAATTAAATTAAATTAAATTAAATTAAATTAAATTAAATTAAATTAAATTCAATTCAATTCAATTCAATTCAATTCAATTCAATTCAATTCGATTCAATTCAATTCAATGCAATTCAATTCAATTCAATTCAATTCAATTCAATTCAATTCAATTCATTTCAATTCAATTCAATTCAATTCAATTCAATTCAATTCAATTCAATTCAATTCAATTCAATTCAATTCAATTCAATTCAATTCAATTCAATTCAATTCAATTCAATTCAATTCATTTCAATTCAATTCAATTCAATTCATTTCAATTCAATTCAATTCAATTCAATTCAATTCAATGCAATTCAATTCAATTCAATTCAATTCAATTCATTTCAATTCAATTCAATTCAATTCAATTCAATTCAATTCAATTCAATTCAATTCAATTCAATTCAATTCAATTCAATTCATTTCAATTCAATTCAATTCAATTCAATTCAATTCAATTCAATTCAATGCAATTCAATTCAATTCAATTCAATTCAATTCAATTCAATTCATTTCAATTCAATTCAATTCAATTCAATTCATTTCAATTCAATTCAATTCAATTCAATTCAATTCAATTCAATTCAATTCAATTCAATTCAATTCAATTCAATTCAATTCAATTCAATTCAATTCAATTCAATTCAATTCAATTCAATTCAATTCAATTCAATTCAATTCAATTCAATTCAATTCAATTCAATTCAATTCAATTCAATTCAATTCAATTCAATTAAATTCAATTCAATTCAATTCATTTCAATTCAATTCAATTCAATTCAATTCAATTCAATTCAATTCAATTCAATTCAATTCAATGCAATTCAATTCAATTCAATTCAATTCAATTCAATTCAATTCAATTCAATTTAATTCAATTCAATTCAATTCAATTCAATTCAATTCATTTCAATTCAATTCAATTCATTTCAATTCAATTCAATTCAATTCAATTCAATTCAATTCAATTCAATTCGATTCAATTCAATTCAATGCAATTCAATTCAATTCAATTCAATTCAATTCAATTCAATTCAATTCATTTCAATTCAATTCAATTCAATTCAATTCAATTCAATTCAATGCAATTCAATTCAATTCAATTCAATTCAATTCAATTCAATTCAATTCAATTCAATTCAATTTAATTCAATTCAATTCAATTCAATTCATTTCAATTCAATTCAATTCAATTCAATTCAATTCAATTCAATTCAATTCAATTCAATTCTATTCAATTCAATTCAATTCAATTCAACTCAATTCAATTCAATTCAATTCAATTCAATTCAATTCAATTCAATTCAATTCAATTCAATTCAATTCAATTCAATTCAATTCAATTCAATTCAATTCAATTCAATTCAATTCAATTCAATTCAATTCAATTCAATTCAATTCAATTCAATTCAATTCAATTCAATTCAATTCAATTCAATTCAATTCAATTCAATTCAATTCAATTCAATTCAATTCAATTCAATTCAATTCAATTCAATTCAATTCAATTCAATTCAATTCAATTCAATTCAATTCAATTCAATTCAATTCAATTCAATTCAATTCAATTCAATTCAATTCAATTCAATTCAATTCAATTCAATTCAATTCAATTCAATTCAATTCAATTCAATTCAATTCAATTCAATTCAATTCAATTCAATTCAATTCAATTCAATTCAATTCAATTCAATTCAATTCAATTCAATTCAATTCAATTCAATTCAATTCAATTCAATTCAATTCAATTCAATTCAATTCAATTCAATTCAATTCAATTCAATTCAATTCAATTCAATTCAATTCAATTCAATTCAATTCAATTCAATTCAATTCAATTCAATTCAATTCAATTCAATTCAATTCAATTCAATTCAATTCAATTCAATTCAATTCAATTCAATTCAATTCAATTCAATTCAATTCAATTCAATTCAATTCAATTCAATTCAATTCAATTCAATTCAATTCAATTCAATTCAATTCAATTCAATTCAATTCAATTCAATTCAATTCAATTCAATTCAATTCAATTCAATTCAATTCAATTCAATTCAATTCAATTCAATTCAATTCAATTCAATTCAATTCAATTCAATTCAATTCAATTCAATTCAATTCAATTCAATTCAATTCAATTCAATTCAATTCAATTCAATTCAATTCAATTCAATTCAATTCAATTCAATTCAATTCAATTCAATTCAATTCAATTCAATTCAATTCAATTCAATTCAATTCAATTCAATTCAATTCAATTCAATTCAATTCAATTCAATTCAATTCAATTCAATTCAATTCAATTCAATTCAATTCAATTCAATTCAATTCAATTCAATTCAATTCAATTCAATTCAATTCAATTCAATTCAATTCAATTCAATTCAATTCAATTCAATTCAATTCAATTCAATTCAATTCAATTCAATTCAATTCAATTCAATTCAATTCAATTCAATTCAATTCAATTCAATTCAATTCAATTCAATTCAATTCAATTCAATTCAATTCAATTCAATTCAATTCAATTCAATTCAATTCAATTCAATTCAATTCAATTCAATTCAATTCAATTCAATTCAATTCAATTCAATTCAATTCAATTCAATTCAATTCAATTCAATTCAATTCAATTCAATTCAATTCAATTCAATTCAATTCAATTCAATTCAATTCAATTCAATTCAATTCAATTCAATTCAATTCAATTCAATTCAATTCAATTCAATTCAATTCAATTCAATTCAATTCAATTCAATTCAATTCAATTCAATTCAATTCAATTCAATTCAATTCAATTCAATTCAATTCAATTCAATTCAATTCAATTCAATTCAATTCAATTCAATTCAATTCAATTCAATTCAATTCAATTCAATTCAATTCAATTCAATTCAATTCAATTCAATTCAATTCAATTCAATTCAATTCAATTCAATTCAATTCAATTCAATTCAATTCAATTCAATTCAATTCAATTCAATTCAATTCAATTCAATTCAATTCAATTCAATTCAATTCAATTCAATTCAATTCAATTCAATTCAATTCAATTCAATTCAATTCAATTCAATTCAATTCAATTCAATTCAATTCAATTCAATTCAATTCAATTCAATTCAATTCAATTCAATTCAATTCAATTCAATTCAGTTCAATTCAATTCAATTCAATTCAATTCAATTCAATTCAATTCAATTCAATTCAATTCAATTCAATTCAATTCAATTCAATTCAATTCAATTCAATTCAATTCAATTCAATTCAATTCAATTCAATTCAATTCAATTCAATTCAATTCAATTCAATTCAATTCAATTCAATTCAATTCAATTCAATTCAATTCAATTCAATTCAATTCAATTCAATTCAAGTCAACCCAATTCAATCCAATCCAAATCAATTCAATTCAATCTTATTTGCTTTGTTATTCTTAGTTTAGCCAACAGCGTTAACAATGTTTTTAGTTTATCCATTCTGTTGAACTACATGATCTCTATTATGGTCATTGTGCTGATTGGCGTGCAGATTATAACCGGTTCCGAGTTATTTGATTTCATAAAGTTTATAGGCTTTTTTGCCTCTGCCACCATACAGGTGTATTATGTTTGTTTAATGAGCACTTTACTAATGGAGCGCGTAAGTAAAACAAACTACGTTTGTATAGCTTGAAAAACATTTAAATTTATGATGCTTTTTAGAGTGCCGAGGTGGGAGAGTCTTTAATGGGCCAGAAATGGTATATGGCAGATGTGCGTTATCAGCGTATGTTGACATTGGCTATTGCACGTTCCCAGAGACCTGCTCATTTGACCGCTTTCAAATTCTTTATGATTTCCATGGAAAGTTTTTCCAATGTAAGTTTTTTTGGTTGTATATATTACTAAAGTATACTGTTTACCATTATTGTCTTTTTATAGCTAATGACAACTGCATATCAATTTTTCACTTTACTACAATCTCGCATGGAGGAGGAAGGATTCTAAAGAGATATTTAAAGTTTCATATGCTGTTTAAGATCTTAGTTTTTGTTTAAATTGCACTTTTGTTGCACCATTATAGCAATTTGACCATTATTGAATTTGCCACATAGAAGAGCAAAAATTTGTAAAGCTTATTCTCTTTGAAGTTCTATAACAGTTGGAATGAATGAACTAATAACTGTTTTAATGAGTTGATGCCAGGGAGGAAAAATAGCTTTTTTAGATCACTACAGTACCATTTTTAATATATATAAGTTAAATGCACCTAATTCTGTTTTTACACGGTTTGAAAATAAAAAAAATTTTAAATTTTTTACACGATTTTATTCCATTTAGCACAATTTAAAATCTTTTGAGCTTAAAGTTTGTTTGGTTAAATTTAATTTTTGGAAATATGTTCATAACACAAATTTAGGGAAATTCCCCTTTTGTGGTTACAAGCAAATGACTCGTCAGACATACATTTTTTTACATTACTTTTAAGCTTAAGGTACGGTCACACTTGGCAAATATTTGCCGAAAAAAACGCAATCACTAATAAAATATATTTGAACTCGTTTATTTGTTAAAAAAAAAACGTTTCTTATTTAGGTCAAAGCACAACAAATAATTAGTTTTATTTTATTTGATGCTGTTTGATTTTGCAAAACTTTGGTAAGAGTAAACAACGTCAAATAAATTTGTGGTTACGCTTTTTTGAGTAAATATTTGCCATGTGTGACCATACCTTTAGGGAAATACAAACATTTTTCGAGAAAGTTAATATGGCTACAGAAAGATAAAACGGTTCTACCTTATTCTTTTTGTATCATGCTCGATATAAGGCACAATCAAATTTCTAATATTGAAAATTATATCAATATATCAAGAATGTCACAAAAAATTAACGAACTCTAATAGAAATGCTGCTTAGGTATTGATTTCTCGACAAAAGGAAAAACATACACACAATATATCTGATTAAAAGCTTTTGCAAAAACCAAACTTTTTCGTACTGCAATTTAGAACGTTTGATTAAATTAGGAAGTGAAGTCTAAAGAATGAAAAGAAGTCGAGCGAATCTTGAGTAAGGAAAATTTTCAAGGGTTTGTTTGAGATCTTAGGTTTTGTTTAAATTGCACTTTTGTTGCACCATTGTAGTATTCTAACAAATGCAGACTAAGATGAACTCTATTGGTGATATTTTGAATGGATGTAGAATTTATATTGTTTTTCACTAAGACAAGACAAATGTGTTCACACGATGAAAGTCTTATTAAAAAGATTCTTACTTTTCAGACGAGAGAGAGGCAATTCATTGTGCTTTCCTACACATAAAAAAAGAATGAAGAATTTAACCATAAAACTTACAGACTATAAAGTAAGAAACTTAGAATTAAGATTAGCAACGTGTGAACACAGACTTATATAAAACTCATAATACATGTAATTCTGTTTTTACACGTTAATTGGTTGCAGGAAACTTCGTGTAAAAAACCCGTGTAAAAAAAGATATTGAATGTATGCAAAATAGGTGATTGGTTTCTTATCTCTAAAACTTATTAAAACTAGTGGAAAACAAGGATTTTTTAAGAACAACTACATCAGGTTTATAATATTTGAACACATACATACATATAGTATGTACAATGTGTTTTTACAAAAGCATAGTTATTAAAGAAAAAAAAAAGATCTAAGTCTAAGCTTAAAATTAATGTAAAAAATGTATGTATAACAAGTCCATTTGATTGTATACTCAAAAAGAAAATTCCCCCAAATTTGTGCTATTTACAATTGCTCTGACCAGGGAATTCCGCTAAATTTGTGATATAAACATATTTTGCAAAAATTAAATTTAATAAAAAAAAATAAGCCCAAAAATTTTGAATGTAAAAAAATGTAAAATTTGTTTATCTTCAAACCATGCTAAATCAAAACCGTGTAAAACAGAATTAGGTGTAATTGCACTTTTTAAATTTTCAATATGTAGATACATATGTACAAAGTGGAAAGAAGTATTATATACTACCTTAGTCTCAAGGCGATTCTTTGAGCATATACGAGGTATGATCAAAAAATAACCGTTATTTTAAATTTTTTCAAAAAGTATTTATTTATTTAGCAATAACTATCATGTCCCCTTCAGATATAAAACACTTATGCCAGCGTTTTTTTCCATTCTTCGAAATACTTCTGAAACGCGCTTCTTGGGGTCGCCAACAGCTCCTGTTTCAATTTTTCTTTGATCTCCTCAATCGTAGCAAAACGCTTTCCTTTCATCGGTGTCTTCAGTTTTGGAAAGAGGAAAAAGTCAGCGGGGGCCAAGTTCGGTGAATCCGGTGGTTGAGGCATGATAACGGTTTTGTGTTTGGCCAAAAAATTAAGCACAAGCATCGATGTGTTTTTCCACAATTCTGTGCGTTTCTGACGAATTTCTTCGCGCAATCGGCGCATAAATGCAAGTTAGTATTCCTTATTGAACGTACGACCTTGTGGCAAGAATTCATGATGCACCACGCCATTGCAGTCGAAGAAAACAGTGAGCAAAACCTTCACATTTGACCGGTCTTGTCTCTTCTGGACGTTTCCATTGGCATGATTGGGCTTTGGTTTCAATGTCATAGCCATACACCCACCCATGATTCGTCACCAGTTATTCCCTTTTTGAGGAAATCTGGATCGTCATTGACGATGTTCAACAGCTCCTGAGCGATGTCCATGCGACGTTGTTTTTGCTCAAAATTTTGCAATTTTGGAACAATCTGCGCTGCCGCATGTTTCATGCCTAAAACATCCGTAAAAATTGCTTGGCATGAGCCGAACGATAGGCCAATATAATCAGCAACCACTCTGATAGTTATTCGACGATTATCCAAAATCAGTTGCTTCACTGCTTCAATGTATTCATCGGTTGTTGACGTGCTTAACCGACCAGGACGAGCATCGTCATTGACATATTCTCGGCCTTCCTTAAACCAGTTATACCACAATTGAACTTGTGTTCTGCTCATAGTAGACTCGCCAAACGCCACAGTCAACATTTAAAATGTCCTGGTGCATTTAATTTCATTTTTTTACACAAAACTTTATACAGTTTCTTTGATCCAGTTTTTCGAATAGTAAAAAATCGAAGAGCACACTAAAATAGGACTAACTTTTTTATCTGTCGAAAAACAAACGACAATCCAAAATGGCTGATATTACCAACATATCGACAGCTCAATTCCAAAACATGCTAAGTCGAAAAAGTGAGTTTTGCAGGAAAAGCTCCTAAAGTTTACAGGCGAAATCTAAAACACCATATGAGGTAGAACTTTGTTGTTTATAATTATTGATTGGACTAGCCAATCACAACCAAAATTTGACAGAATTTAAGTTGAAAATATCTGAATCCAAAAACGCAAAAAAATTAAAAACATGCTAAGTCGACATTGCATGCTTTGGAATTGAACTGTCGATAACAGACATGTGTACCAACATAACAGAAAAAACAAATACGAAAATTGAACATACGTAACTCAGGAAATTTGAAAATAACGGTTATTTTTTGATCAGACCTCGTACACGCATTTTTTTAAAATTTTATTTTAACGAAATTTCGTTTGATTTTTTTCTTTTGAATTTTTTTTTTTTTTAAATTTTAAGAGGTGTTCAAAAAAGCACTGCCACATTGTAGTCCATACAATTTTGCGACAGTCTGTCTAATCTTTCTAAAATTTACAAATAAAACCAATATCTGTTTTTTTTATTATTTTTTTTTTATTTATTTTTTCCTTTTTTCGTAATCTTAACGTTTATTTTTATTTTTATTATGATTTTTTTCGTTACTTGTTGTTGTTTTTTTTCACATGTTTTTCTTTTGTTGCTGTTATAATTGCTATTATTAATTTTATTTTGTTTTAATTTTATTTGAGCAAAATTATTTGTTTTTGTTTTATATTCATTATTATTTTAATGTTTTCTTTTTTCACGTGACTGTTGTTTGTTTTTGTTTTATATTTTTATTAATGTATAATTCAATATTTTTTAAACGTTTTTATTTGTTTGTTTTTTTATTTCAATAATTTTTCGTGTAACTAAAAAAAAAGAATAATATTCATTCTTAAACTTATTTGTTTTTATGTTTTGGTTTTGGTTTTGGTTTAATTAAATATATTTTCTTATTGTATGTATTACAATTATAATTATGTTTTTAGGGGGTTTTTTTTTCTTTGTTTTATTTTGAGTTAAATATTTATAAATATTTGTTTTATTTTGGTTTCATTATTTATGTATGTTCGTTTTTAATGATTTTCTTTATGATTTGAGGAGTTTTAAATGTTAAGAATAATTATTTGTTTGAGTGTGTGAATTTTTGGTTGGGGGGGGGGGGGTTTGTTTGGTTTAGGAGAGAAAACATATTCACCCTTATCGTGAATTTAAATTCCACATGAAATTTGTTCCCTTTTAACATTTTTCATTTAAAATTCAATGTTAAAAAAATAAAAGGGAACAAATTTCATGTGGAATTTTTATTCACGATAGGGGTGATTGTGAAATTCTGTAAGAGCGATATACATACATATTTATCAATATAAAAATATTGAATCTACCAAAAACTTGTGTTCTCAATATTTGATAAATTCAAAAAATTTCTAATTATGTATTTCAAAACATATCAAGTATACTTTTAACCCTTTAAGACCTGCGGCAAAACTACCAGGAATTTTGATATAATTTTTGATATAATTTGATCTCTACAGTATAAAAATATAACCAATGATTAGGTTTTATCATTTGTATATTATTCAAGGAAATTTAGGACTTGCACACTTGGTGCCTCTCGGCCTTTTTTCATTAATATTTTTAACTAAAGCACATTTTTATTGCATGAAACGATTTCAATTAGTTTGAAATATTAAAATTTATCATTTTTTTTAGTAAATACATGTGCACTTTTGGTTCCTTTTGCTAAAACAAAAATGTGCCTGCAGAATTTCGCAATAATTTAAGTAACGGCAAATCAAACAGTAGAGAAATGTGAAAAGCAAATCTAAAAAACAATCAGCACAATCGATGCATGCCAGTCTATTTCAAATTGGGTTAACCAGAAGCAAAAAACATTGAAACCGAAACCCACTTGCACAGTCGATGCATCACGGTCTGAAAAGGTTAAATAAACCGCTTGATAAAGTTAAGTTTGTTGATATTTTTTAAAATTTGGGAAGGTCTCCCTATATGAAAAAATATAGTTTTTTGCTTATAAAGATTTACAGTCTTATTCAGAAAAAATTAAAGTAGACTTCAAATGTTCTTTAAGAAAATTTTGTATGCAAATTTTGTCTAAAAGCACACTTCAAACCTACTTTATTTTTTATGAATACGGCAGTTAAAGTTTTGCAGTTAACTATTTAGTTTTAAGCTAGCTTTGCAATGAAACACATAATATGTCAATTTCTTACAATTAGCAACCCTTCCCAAACTTTTAAAAATTATTAATTAATATAAGTATAACATTATGGATATCGTTAGAAAGCTCTTTGATATAGATATAATAAAATGTAAACATATTTACACATATGCTTATGAAATTAAAAAGTTATGGCTCAAAAACTATTTTTTTCTAGTATTTTCTATGGGAGACTTTCACAAATTTTAAAATTTTTTAATTATTTTAATACACACGTAATGCACTTATTAAAATAAAAAATTAATATACATAATGCTTATATTTTAAAATGTTCCAAATTTGGGAAGGTCACCCCATAAATATAGTTATTTATTTAACATGTACCATATAGAGAGATTTTCAGCTTTAATATATTTAGTTGTTAACAAGTTTTACAAAGATAGACATAATTTTTTTCAATTTTTTCAACGAGGTATCCTTCCCAAATTCCTGAAACTCAATAAACTTTACTTAATAATGTTTTAAGAATTTAGGAAGGAATAAAACTATATAATCATGGGTATCGTTGGAAAGCTCTTTAATACAGATATAATAAAATGTAAACATATTTACACATATGCTTATAAAATTAAAAAGTTATGAGTCAGAAACTAATTTTGTTGTCGGATTTTATATGGAAGACCTTGACAAATTTTGGAAATTTTAAATTATTTTCATACACACATAATGTGCTCATTAAAATAAAAAGTTTGATATAGATAATACCTATTTAAAAAATAATTCCAAATTGGGAAGGTTTCCCCAAAATGTAGTTTCTTGCCTATAACTTTCTTATTTAGCATGTACATGGTTTACAATTTCAGACTTACTATATTTAGTTTTTAACAAGCTTTACAGAGATAAACATAATTTTTATGAGTTCTTTCAAATAGGCATCCTTCCCAAATGTTTAAAACTTAATAATGACTAAACGTATATCATCATGGATATCGTTAGAAAGATCTTTCATTATTATAAAATAATATGTAAAAATGTTAGCACATGTGCTTATGAAATTAAAAAGTTATTGGGCAAAAACTGTTTTTTTGGGGTATTTTCTATGGGAGACTTCCACAAATTTTGAAAATTTAAAGTTATTTTATCACACACATAATGTAATAATTAAAAGAAAGAATTTGGGAAGGTGCCCCCATAAAATTTAGTTTTTGTTTATAATTTAAATTTCTATAATTTATAATTTTTTAAACCAAATTACTTACAATGATAGACATACATTTGTTGACTTCTTTCAAATAGGGGGCCTTCCCAAGCATTGAAACATTTTTATGCATATAAGTATATCAATATGGGTATCATTTGGAAGTTTTTTCATAAACATATACATAAATGTAAAAACTTTTATACATTTGCTTATAACAATAAAAAGTTATAGGGCAAAAACTTTTTTTTCTCTAAGATTTTATATGGTAGCCCTTGGCAAATTCTGAAAATTTTAAATTATTTAAACACATATGTAATGCATTTATTCAAATAATAAGTTTGATATATATAAGTCGTCTATTTTGAGAATATTTGAATTTGGGAAAGGTCTGCAAATACCACGAAAATTTAGTAATTAATTTATTTTTAATAAAAAAATAAATTGATAAAATGAATTGTATCAATTTGTATAACAGTATAAACCTGTTAAATATTTTACAATTATATGACAAAAATATTGAATATATTGCAAATGCTAGCAAAATATCTGCCGCAATTGCAAACGTTTTAATAGGGCACTTCACAATCTTGTGCAAATGGTATTGAATCATTGCATTTGCAAAAGGGTTTAGTATATTTTTGCTCTACACTAATAAAATACATAGCAAGAGCAAACATATGCTTAACCTTTTTGCAAATGCAATGATGCCATACCATTTGCACAAGATTGTGAATTGCACTACTATGTTTTCCTAAATCTCTGCCTAAACGATTTCGGGAATATGTCTTATGTATCGTGTAAATAATGCATTATTTATTTTTAACCATTTAAATGTAATTCGTTTGTTTATATTTCATGTAAAGATTGTTCATTCAATTGTTAATAGAGGTAATTAAAATTTAGTAAAACAATTCAACATAATTTCAACTAAAAACTATTTTTAATAATAAATCTTTATTTTGTCTTTAAATATATACAAGAACTCAATCAAATTGCTAAAAAAAATGTGCTGCTAGTTTTATCGCTGTTTTTAATGTACTAAATTTGTATGATGTTTTTTTTTTTTTTTTTTTTGTTATTTAAGTGTTAATTTTTAACTTTTGTCGTTATTTAATTTATTATTTTTTGTTTTTTTTTTTTTTTTTTGAATTGTTTATACTAACTTTATAACTATTTTAGAATTCTGTTTTCAACTTACTTTACTTATGCCTGCTTAGATTTTAGGTTATATTATTTAATTACTTTTATTGAGTTTTTGTTTTTTTTTTTTTTATTATTAATTTTAATTTTATAACTAATTTATTACGAAATATTTCTTGTTGTTGTTAAAAATTGTATGTCTTTAATTTGCATATGAGTATTTTTTTCCTATTTATTTTAATTACTTATTTAATGATTTTATTTACAGAAAAAAAAATAAACTAATATTTTATTTGTTTTTGTTGCTTAACTTGTGTAGTGGAGATTGGTTGTTAAAAATTTTAAAATTGTTTTGAAAAGTTACTGAAAATTTTGTATACATTTTTAAATATTACCGTTCTAAGTGTATTTTAAAGAAAATGAAGCTTTTTATGTTTTCTTTAAAGAGTTCGGTAGGACAGGTCTAGAATTAAAGTTAAAAGTTAGCGAATGCTGTCGCTCTGTAGAACTCGACGATGAGTATTAAAAGATTCAAACATTCTTCAAACTTGACATGCAAAAGCAAATTTAAAAACGACTCAAAGTAGGCATTGCAAATATTGCAGACACATTTAAGTGTCACATATAACATTGTCAAGACATGCCTTGTTCGTCAGATATGTTTAATATGACATGCAAAGCCTTCGAGTAAATTGTGATATCTGTCCGTAAAATGGATCATTAAAATCAGAAATTTACTAGACTGGCTATAAGCAAAGCTGATCATCATAAATCATCTTGGTCATATTGAATTGAGTTATGCAGCTTTTGGAAATTATTGTTCTTATAATTTGAGAAGAGTATGATAATACTTTGATAATGCTATTATCTAAGTATACGTTCAGAAGTAAGAGAAATAACAATATTTTAACAAGATTATCAGTTTATTCAACCATATTTTCGTCCCTATAATTATGTATAAGATTGCGGCAACAATAATATGTCACAAATTTCATTCACACGACTGTTTCACTCAGATATTGTTTATACAGTAATTATGTAAATGCACGATTTCCACGTGTTAATTATGATAACATATACAAACATATACATAATTACTACAGCCATGCCTATGATTGCAGCAGTAATGTGGATAATAAATTTATCATAATTTGTTTGGGGTAATCATAGCAATTATCCATAAAACGTGTGATCATGTTAAAAAAGTCTGTGCTCATAAAGGGTGATTTTTTAGCCACTTTGTTTTTGACAAGACTGTTTATCAAGCATGTGATGGAAATCGAAAACGAAAACGAAAATGAATGAGTTTTGGAAGTACATTTTAATGCATTTATAATCTAATTTTTAAAATTTTTGTTTTTAGATTCTCTTTAGTAGCCCAATATCTTTATATTTTATGTGATAAAAGTTTTTCACTACATTCGTTTTCGTTTTCGATTTCCATCACATGCCTGTATGACAGCTGAACTGTTTTCGTGTAACATGTTACTGTTAAACATGTTCAGTTTGGTCTATAATTCAACCATGAATTATGCTTATAGATTATTAAATTTTATTATCAAAATTCATGCTCGCCTAATAAAGTGCATCGCGCACTTTTTTCATTTAATGAGCAGCTCATTTCTGGCTGAATGGATACGTAAACAAGCAATATTGATGTAAAGAGCAGCCAGAAGCATTGCAAAACTGCCATTGCTGTCCCAAAAAAGTGCGGTATTTGGTAGGGATTATGGGCGGGTGACATATTGCACCGTAATTTTTTAAGGAAGACAAAGCCAGGAAAGTTACCGCAATGGCGAACGCTACTGAAAATGAAAGAGCTGGACTTGGCTAACATGTGGTTTCAACAAGACGGTGCCACATGTCACTCAGCATGCAAAACAATGGTCAAATTGAAAGCTGAGTTAGCTGAACAGTTTATTCTACGTTTGGGGCCGTTCAATTGGCCGCCTATATTGTGCGATTACAACCTTTAGAATATTTTTTGTGGGGCTATGTTAAGGCTCAAATCGCAACAGTGTACACATAGGAAAAACTGGCCGTTATGTTGGAAAATATACTAAAATTGGACTCCTCGTATGAACCATTTGAAGTGTAGCCGCACTCAACATGAACATGAAATCATCTTTCAACATTGAATTATATAGATCGTTCCATCGATACAAATAAAAATTTTATAAATTGCTCTTAATTTTATGTGTTTTTCTTTAAATTAAAATCGAAAGCTCTTTAAAACTCACACTTTATACAACTCTCTGAGTGTACAGAGAGATTAGACGGCAGAGAGATATGGAATTTGTTAGGGCTTTGAATTAAATTGATCATTAAAGTCGATTTGAAAGACACAATTTCGATTTTATAGTAAAGGGTGATTCAAGTAGAGATACTTTTTTTTAATAGCCTTTTTTTGACAGATCACTTCTGAGTCGTGTCATGCTAAATCATGTTATTTTTGTTTAGTATTGTTTGGTATTTAGTAATGAAAGACTTACGCCTGCACAAGCGACGTCGCTTCGCTCTATGGGCTCTTGAAAAGTTCCAAGAAGAGCCGACATTTTCGAGGCAAATTTTGTTTAGCGATGAGGCCCATTTGCGGCTCAATGGGTATGTACACAAACAAAATTGCCACATTTGGGACGAAGAGCAACCTGAAAAAACAACGGTTTGGTGTGGTCAATGGCGAACGTTATCGTGCCATGATAACCAACTATTTGATGCCTAAAATTGAAGCTCGTAATCTCGGCGACATTTGGTTTCCGCAAGACGGCGCCACTTTATGGAGAGAACACTTCGGTGAGCACATAATTTCACGATTTGGGCAAGTCGGTTGGTCACCAAGATCGTGTGACATCACACCGTTAGACTTTTTCCTCTGGGGATATGTAAAGTCTAAAGTTTATGCGGACAAACCCGCTTCGATTTAAGCCTTAGAGAAAAACATTATGCATGTCATTCGCCAGTTACCAGTCGAAATGCTCCAACGAGTCATCGAGACCATCTGCGACGTAGCAACGGCCAACATTTTAAAGACATTCATAAAAAATAAAGTAGGTGTGAAGTGTGCTTTTAAACAAAATTGTCATACAAAATTTCTCTTAAAGTACATTTGAAGTCTACTTTAATTTTTTCTGAATAAGACGGATAATCTTCAAAAAATAAATGCCAAAGAAGAATGTTCTTTCAAATGATTATAAACATTCCTTATTAAATTCTAATTTTATGAGTTTTTTTTTCTTTAACCCTTTCGGCCGCACTTGAATTTAGCTGTGCACAGAAAAAAATAAAAATGAGTTTCAATTAAAATATTTGTGGAATCAATTAAAAATTTAATTGAAATCGGACCTGTAAACAAAATGATAGTATCAATTAAAAAAAAATGTGAGATTTAATGGAAAATATCAGAAAAAGTAATTGAATCAATTAAAATTTTAATTGAAAATTATTTTAAAATCAATTAAAGGTTTAATTGAAAAAGAAACATGATTTTTTTTTCTGTGAGTTTTTCATGAATTTTTACTGTGGATCAAATGATGGGAATTCCCAATGAAAATGCGTTGAAAAGAGTTTTGTTTATTAGAGCAAGTATTTTACCATAATAACAACTCTAACTGTGTACAAAGAGTAACACAAATCAGCTGTAACAGTTAAAAACTTGTTTGAATATCAGCGGGAATTCCCGTCATTAGTTTAATTAGACAACAGGGAATGACGGGGAATTTGCGCACAAAAGCCGAAAGGGTTAAAATAGTAAAGAACCTCGAAATGGATAACGCTTTTTTTAAATCCATTCAGGAAATTGTAGTCCATAGTTTCAATTGGTATGCCATTGTATTAAAATGGAACTGAATTCCTAGAAATGCATATTAATGAAATTATATTTAAAACGTTTTCAATTTACACAGGAGACAAAATCATTACAATATTAATATTATTAACAACCCATACTACACTCTTTGCCACAAGTTAAATAACCTTTAGTGTTTGTTTAATTATTGTTTTCTTAATGATTTTATTTATTTTGATTATATATTTTGATTTAAAATTATTTGTTATTGTTGGTTTTAATTTCCAATTAATCTCTTTCTAATACTCGTAATTAACATATAAAAAATCAAATAAACAATTAAACTTAAAAACTGAAATTGTCGCTATGTTTGTAATAATGAATTAATTAATTTATTGATTTATTTGCTATTTAAATTGTCTTAAAATTATTAACTAATTTTTCTATTCATTAAATTTATTTACTTATATTTTCTGCTATTGTTTGTTTAATTATTTCTCTTTTGTATATACAAAACTGTGTTGTGTTTCTTTGTGTGTGTGTTTTTATTTTTTTTTTTTTTGATTTCACTAAGTTTATATATTTTTTGTTGATTTTTTACATATTTGTTTAATTTGTTTGTTTAATTTATTTAATTGTTGTCAAAACCTAAAAAATAAACCATTTTGGCAGTGCATTGAATTTTTTTTTTTTTTGTTTATCTTTAATCTTTAACTACATTATCGTTAAATTTATATTAATTATTTATATATTTCAAACTTAATTAATTATTTTTCTTTAAATTAAATTAAACAACTTATTTTTTATTTGTTAGAACAACTTAAAGTTTGTTTTTTATTTAAAAAAATTTATTTATAAAAAAATTTAAAACAAATAATATTATATTTCTTTTTAAATGGAAGACAACAGTTTTTTTTTATTTTTTTTTAAATAAATATACAAATAAACTATAAAAAAAAGAAGAATATTACAATACAAAAAAATTTAAATGAAATAAATATTTCGTACGTAAAATTTATTAGGAACCTTATGTATATTTTTTTCGTAATTTATAACAACAAAATTATAATTAGAAAGAAAAGAATATAAATTTGAAAATAGTTTGTATTTAATTAGAAATTATAATTAGAAATGAATTGGAGTATAATTAGGTCAACGTTTGAATGGAAAATATTAATAAATTTTAAAGTTTAGTTAATTTCAACATAATTAGCGATAAAATCCGCTTTCACACGTTTCAATTCCAACTCTTCAAGATTAAAAGTTTGACATACTTGATGGTACTAGTAAATTTTCTTATTTTCTCTCTTTTCTTCTTTTATTTTCTCCTTTAAATTCTACGCGAAGTTGTTTGCATGTTGAATTTCTTGAAAAAGTAGTAACTTGATGGTAAAGAGCGCAAAAATTGAAGATACGCGTGTGAACGAAATGGCAGGTTAAAACGAGAATTGAACAAAATCTGGGGCCAAATTACCGCATTCGTGATCGAATGAGCTATTGTATCGAAAAATGATTTCGATATCGAAATTATGATAAAATGTACTAAATTTCTTGCTCGCTATCGAATGCCATAATCTCAAATAAGAAAATTACGATCAGTTTTACTCGATATCGAATGCGGTAATTTGGCCCCTGGTCAGCTGAAACTGAAACGTGTGAAACAGCATTTTCATGCACTATCACTGTTCGTATAATAACACCGGTCGATTTTAATACAAACATTTATTTCAGTTAATAGTCAAAGAATCAGCTAAGTATAAGCAAAACGAGAATTCCATGTTGTGATAGCTTTAGTGTAGAGCATTATTAATTCTTGAAAAAGTGATCATAATCATTCATTTAACCCGGCGCCGGAAGGGATGGGTCATAATTACCCGTCACTCTGTACTTCTCTTCTCTACGCTCTTCTCAGTAGCTGGAGATATTGAATCTCTCTGAATGTTATAAATTTCAAATCAGTCACATAGCGATTGTACTACGAGTAACACGTGCTTAAAGTTAAAAAAGGTAAATATGACCCACCCATCCATATGACAAAAAGTGTCAGAATCAGCTATGCTTTTTTAGGGCGAAAGTTTTCAGGCTGTATAAAGCTATCAGGAACAATATATCAGCAGAAGAACAATAATGTCTGTTGTCAATATGTCACAACAAAAAGTTCTTTTTTGAAAAGACATTTACCCCAATTTCAGTTATAATTTAACCATTACTTTGACCTTCAGTTAGCATATTTTTTCAGTTAAAATTTTAATTACCAATTTAACAGAAAACTTGTAATTAAATTTAACTGAAAAAAAAATAAACAAATAATTTACAAAAGAAAATATGAATAATATTGTTAGGGAATTGTATTTCAATTTAAATTTAACGGCTGGTATCAAAACACAACATGTTTAAGGTACGGTCACACATGGCAAATATTTGACGAAAACAATGTATTTTAATTCTTGTTTCAATTTAGGAAACTTCTTTTACTAAGGACAAATGACAAATGAATAGAAATTTAGTTTAATTCTATTTGATGCTGACGTCGTCTAACTAATTTGTGCTTAAAATTAGTGTTTAAGCTTTTTTGAGTAAATATTTGGCAACTGTGTCCGTATCCTTACCAACATTTGCATTAGTAGAAATTTCCTTTTACACACATTATTGACAACAGCCTGTTATAAACATAGCTAAGCAATATGACAGTATTAAGTTTTAATGGCTTTGGCTGAACTTTCTAGACATGAACTTTCTAGTATCTTAGCTCCAAACCATCCAGAAATGATTGGTTAGTGTATAATAAGAATAACAGGGTCACTCAAGTTAGTTTCTTGTGAGTCATCATTGAGTGATTATCAAAGTGTTCTCAAACTGTAATTTAAGTTTTTTAAAGTAAACTGCAAAAGAGTAGTAAAAGACGGTGTATTTTAAAATTGTTTTTGTATACATTTGAGTAAAGAGTTGTTATATTTTCTTTAAACTACTTGATGCTTTTATTTTGCAATTATAAGGAATACGGTTTATTTAAAGGAAATGAACCACCGTTTTTAAAAGGTAAAAACGTAACGATCACCCCTATCGTGAATATGAATGAAATTTATATTTTTGTGTCTTTCTGGACATGATTTAATTTCTAGTGACAAACAGACAATTTTGATAGAGTGGTTTTAAGGTATGTATGTACGTTTACATTTTTATGTAAATATTATGAAATATTTAGAAAGTATGTATAAGAAAAGTCTTACGACTCATCTATTTACCAGCAAGCTTATTATTTTCGGAATATCTGAGGAAAAATTCACATTAAACTGGAGTTTGTTAAAGTTTTGTTCATTTGACAGACGTGTCGCCCATCTAGTCGCCCATCTAGTCGCCCAGTAAGCACTTTACTGCACATATCAAATCTGTGGACAATAATTATTAAACAGTTTTCTATGTGAGAATATATTGTTGGAATGGAAACCATTATGACAATGGAAACCATCTCATTAATCAATAACCTTGATTTGGAACTTCGTGGAAATTATTACCGTGAAACTGCACACGGCGGCGATGAAGAACTTTGAAAAACACTTTGGCAAGGAATAAAGATACTTAAGAATTGTTGTTTGTTATCATAGACTGACATACAAACTTAACAACTGCAAAATAGCGTTGTAAAGAGTCAACTGTATGTGACTACTCAGTAGGTCACAGGACTACATTCCGTCATGCTGTCATGGCTGGGTCATTTATCACTCAAAAATGGAATTACAGTTTTTTGCCATTCCGGAGTATTATAGTTGAATAATTTTTGATTTTTGATATTGTTTGTTTAACATTTAAATTATTTTTGTTTGTTTGTTTGTATTTAAGCTGCCTCCTTAATAGAAGGATTTATTTGGCCTGATATTCATATATCATAACACCATCATCAATATACGGCTTACGCCTAAAGGAGACTCGTCCAGGAAGATTCACCAACATATGCCTTCGTGTAGGAAACCAGACTTCTCGAATTCAACTCCTGAGTTTAATGGTCCAAAATGAGTTTTGTTTGGTACTCCACCACGACAAACTTATAGGTTATATAACCAAAAAACGATAGTATGTGGTCAATGTAAACTTCGAGAAACCGTAACGCGGTACAGTTATACGACGCCAACATTAACCAATGCTAGTGATTAGCAAGACTCTCGAAGGCAGCGAAGTAAGGACGACCTGATTAACCTTGAAAGATAATGACAATGACGCGCGAGGTCTTTCTCCTCCCAGAGCTGAACTACGACTGTATTTAAATTTTTATAAATAATTATTTTAATTTCAATAGTAAACATTTCAGTTAAACACAACATTTTAATTTTGGTGTAAATGGCCTTTAAAAACATTTAAATTATTTGTGATAATGTCATTGCATGGTAATGGGAAATAGAGAAATTTTGCCGCCTGAGTCCGTTCGTTGGGCGCAAGTTAGTTAAAATGTTAGGACACTGAAAGAGAAATAGATGCTTTAGAGTGCTTTGAAGACAGATAGGTCTACGATTTATAGTGCCGGTAACAATTCGTTCACAATAACAGAAAATATTGCAGTTGGCCTGGATGATTGTCGCCCAATATTCGAAATCAGGGTGGATGTTACTTGATGACTTCATTTCATCTATAGCCATTGATGGCTTCCGTGAATTGACGCAATGATTTCTGCAGCAGTGATTATCAGACGACGCCAGATGACGTAGTGTATGTCACTAGAGTAACGTCTAAAGTGCAACCGGATGTGTCGAGGGAGGATTTTTCATTAAAATTTGATGGTTAAGTTGACTTGGCCGTCGAGTTAGCAACATATTATAATTTCTGGCAGAAATTTACAGAAATTTACAGAAACCTGCTATACTTATGTAGATGATCTATGTATGTTAGTTAGTCATATTGATATAAATACACACAGAGAAAATATATAGTTGTACATGTTTACCACAACAATTTCAAAATTTTTACAAGTTTTTTTTTTTTTTTATCAATATTATGTTCACTGTAATTATTTATATGATTGCGGTAACCATAATATGGTTAAGTTACGATTCATTTGTCTATCATGTACATATATGATGAATCTTGCAATCATGTACATATACATATATGATGAATCTATTTAAAATAATTTCTTGCTCTTTTATTATGATAGAGAACAATATAATATGGTATAATCTTTCATCACAAAACTGATTGCCATAAACATTACATAATTGCTGTTATCATATATATGATTGCTTTAGTCATATGAATCGTAACTGAACCAAATTTTGGTTGCGGAAATCATATAAATAATTACAGTGGCCATAATATTTAAAAAAAGTTTAAAAAGTTTGAAATAGTTGTGGTAAACATGCACAACTATATATATATTCTCTGCGTGCAGTAGCGATTTTGGGCTGTCTGCAATACTAACCATTGAGTGTCACTGGAAAATAAGGTTGATACTGGGTCAGTATAATTGAGAAGATAACATGCAATTGCTTTATATGTAGCTACAATCGCCTGCTTATCCTTGCCCCATGAGGTCCCAGCAAGAGCTATTAAGACTTTATTTCTGGTTTATGAGTATGTAATTGGGTTCTGTACCGTTGGAATACAGCTGCCTGCGATTGAGATATTAAGTTCCGTCCTTACTTCTTTTGTCGATGAAATAAAAAATGATACTGTCGGCTTTTAAGGTTCCCGCAAATGATTAGCAATGGTGGCCAGGTAGAATATGCTGCAATTATCAACAGACGACACCATTGTGACATTATTGGGGGGTAAGGGATGTACAGGAAGTTTAACAAGATATAGTTGAAAGAGTTTAGGTGACAATACTCCTGTTTAAAGCACGCATATGCTTAAGTCATTTAAAAGGTGGCCGTCTGAATAATAAAGATTTTCATAAAATTAAAATTTAAAATTATTTGTTTTTCTTTTACATTTTTTTTTTTTTTTTTTGGCAGTAATTGTTGTGTTTGATATTTGTAAAATATAAAACTAAAATAAATATGTAACTAAAACTAAAACGAGAACGTTGTTTTTTATATTTGTTTACTTCACTTTTATCAAATATTTAATTTTAATTATTTGTTCATTAATTTATTAATTATAAATTACATTATAATTACATACAATAAATACTATAAGTCTTCACTACTTTTAAATTTTATATTATTTTGAGTTAATTTTAAGTTTTTTTTTAATTTTTTAATTTTATACAAATTTCATATTTTTTTTTATAACAATATTTTATGTTTTAATAATGCTAGTTATTATATTATTACGTAACTTAAAAATAAAAAATAGTTTTGTTTATTTTGTTTTGGTTTTGAATAATAAAAAGTGTTAATTACGGGTATTTTGTTTGGTTTCTGTTCCAAGATGAACTTGATTTTTTTTTTTTTGGGGGGGGGGGGGGGAGGTTTGATTTAACTAAATTTTTGTTGTTGTTTTTGTTTTAATTAAAAATTAATTCTAATTTCAGTTTACATACAACGTAAATTGTTTAAATATTTTATTTTAAATGGGATTATATGTTGTTTTTTTTTTTGGTTGTTAGTTTTTTCCTTTTCAGTAAATGTTATAAAGTGCATTTGATTATTTTTTTAAGGGATTTGATTTATCGTTTTTGTTAGTTGTTGTTGTTTTTATTCTATATACTTTTTGTTTTAATCTTTTATAAACAATTAACTATTTTGTTGTTAGTATTTAACTAAGTATTTGTTTTGAATGTATTTTGTTTAAGCTAGAACTACTTTTTGTTTGGTTTAGATTTTGGGGTTTAAGGGAGACTTTTATCTGATAGTTTTATTTAAAATATTATTATTTGTTTTGTTCATTTATATGATGTCGTTGTTTAAAATGTTTAATTATTTTATATTTTCAGTTATTTCTTTATTTCTGTTGTTGTAGCCAACACACACAGCATTTTTTGGTTTTGTGTTTACGCTTAAAAACGAGCCCTCTGGCCACCTTAAAGCATTGCCAGTTCGCATAATTTTGGGGGAATTTCTTTGATATTCCCTCTTTAATTTTTGGCAGTGTCTAACATAATTTGTTTTGTTTGGTTTTTCTAAATAATTCTTTTAAAAGTTAATATTTTTAAAAGAGTTTTTTTTTTATTATTATTTTTTAAGTAGTTTTCTCCTAAATGTCTTCATGATTTATTGCTTTAGTTTTGTGTTTGTTTTTTTTTAGATCTATTCGTTAAACATTATTAATTTGATTGCTTAATTATATCAAAAAATTTATCTAAAGTGCAAGTACATCCAAGATTTATTGAATTAAATGAAGATGGTCACATATTTGGTGAAATTTCCTTTAAATGCTCTTAAAAGAGAGTAAGAGCGGCACAGAGAGAGACTTAATAAAATGCAAGAGTTGTTTGCAAAAAGCTGCTGTTGTAAATTGCTCACTTTAAGTAGGATCTCCTCTATCCAGACTTTTGGTTTTCTTATTGACATGTATGACCACATATTTAGGCCCGAAATAGGGTGAAAAGTGTGGCGAATCTGATAAAATGAAATAAAATGGAAACAAACTTAATAAAAGTTAAAAGCTGAAAGCTTCATTTTTAACACCCTCTTCAAAAGGTCCTTCTAACTTATAGAATATATATTTAACGAAAAGCTTTTTTTTTATTTATTTTTTGCGTAAGAAATCTGTGTATTTGCGTGCTCGTTTGCGTACTTTCCTAAAAGCATTTGTTAATTTAAAGCTCTCTCTCAAATGATGATGACCGTGATGACCATGTGAGTGATAGTGAGTATGAGCTCGTTGCATGTCCTGCGGATAGGTGTAATATGGTTGCTGATCATGCTGTTGCTGCTGATCATGCTGCAAATGCATATACGTAGACGACGATGGATTAATGGAAGCTGAATAGTTGGATGAATTGGCTGGTGATAGGGGTGAGAGTGGTGTAGGCGTGTACTGGCCACCTTCCCTCTGCGAAGACAGTAAATTGTGGCCCGAGGAAGCATCGAACGAATCGAATGACATGCCTTGTTGTTGACGTTCGACCGGTTCCAGTGATTGTAGGGAGGATGAATGTTGGCTCGAGGAGGTAGTGGTGGTCATCATGTCGTCACCTCTATTCGTCATGCCCAGCGGCTTGTTAAACTGGGAATTAGCTGCCATATTTGTGTAGTCGTAGGAAGGATAAGTATACGGCAAATAACCGGCATGATGAGCTTCAGTAGACACCACAGCGGCCGTCGACGCATTGCGTGAAGTAGTGTTAATGAATTTCACTTCATTGGCGTTGCGCTCCATACAGGAACTGAACACTATGTTGATATTGTTGGTGCTAGAAGACAAATTAATGTTGGCCGGCGACAAAGGGTTAGAACTACACGATGACATGCCACATGCTCCGGCACCGGCACAGCCTTCTGAAGTGAAAGGATTTTGATTTAAGTTCGTCTCTTTGCTGGAATTACGTCTGAAGCGACTGTCATAGCTACGCATACTTTCCGTACCCTCCACCGAGGACAATGTGTTAGTGGCAGTGTTGTTATTGGCAAAATTATTTTTGTATTGGAACTCCAGGGCATTGCTCGGTTGGAAGGGATAGGTTTTGGTGTTATTCAAAATATTGCCCGTATCCTGTTGACCTTTCGACAAATACTGGTGTATGTCTTCGCTAGTGATTTGCAGATCCTGATCTAAGTAGGTGTTGCACTGTATGTAATTGTTGCAGCAATTGTTAAATGTTTCGGCATCCTGGTGGAATTGTACCATGGTAGACTCTTCATATTTACAGGGACTTTCGCAGCATTTGCGTGATGTGGAGGGGCGGTCATCTGAAGAGGATCTAGATTTCCAATGTTGCCTGCTTTGTGACCGGTGCGGTTTTACTGGTGGCTTCTCGAGCTGTATTGTTCTATGTCGTTCTCTTTCTCTCTTATTTAGTCTAGCTTCAGACTTATGATGTGGTTTGTCATCTATAGTTTTCTTTCCGTTTGTGTGCTGTGGTCTGAGTTCGTCTGCGCTATTGTTATTGGTGCTGGTCTTACCATCAGCCAGAAAACTCCATCTTATCGGAGAAGGGGAACAAGCATATTCAGGTAGATCATTACTTAAAGCATCTTTGGATGTGTGTCTTTCTATAGTTACCTTGGATGGAGAATCATGCGACTTGATGTCACCACCATTAGCTGCATATTGCTTAGCCCGATCGAAAACGGACGTCAGCGAGCCCATTTGACTGTCAGGTCGTGAGGCGTTCAAAGCTCTTAATGAGATTGAACTGTAACTTGGTTGTCTTTGTTGTAGTTTCTTTTTGCGCATGGTTACCGAGGCCGATTTAACGGAGTTGTTGCGGCTCAAAGAGGAACGTGAACCATACAGACTCGTCGAATCAGTCTGATAACAATAATCCGATGATGTGCAACATGATGAGGGCCGTCTAGATGAAGTGCCGTACAGATCTTCGGCAAAATATTGGGCCAGTTCGGTGCGCGAACTAGAACAGCAGGCCGTTGTTTTTTGCACAAATATCTCCTGCATTTCCCGTTCGGTACACAGGGGATCATTACAGGTGTTAAGCGATGTTTGGGAAACATCGGTAACGGAACGATGACGACGGGTGCATGTATGACCTGAGGATTGACCCTGATGCAGATTACCATTTGGATGCCTGTCTACTCCCCCTTCCAACTCGTCTAATGCGCGTTCTCCATTGGCATGCTGATGCACATGATTGTTTTCGCTACGTTTTCGCCGACGATGATGGTGTGAATGAGCATGATGGGCATGAACATGAGACGAAGTACTGCGAATTGAGGCTCTTGGTGCACTATTGCGTATAAAAGGCTCTACTATATTATCGGTGTCATTTTGATGCGGATCATGCACGTGATGGTGCGACTGATGCGGGGAGGAGTGTGAATGGCCATGACTATGGCTGTGACCATGACCATGGGGTGAAGTATGACGACTGTGTGGAGAAGTATGACGACTATGAGGTGAGGTATGGCGACTGTGTGGAGATGTATGACGACTATGGGGTGAAGTATGACGACTGTGTGGAGATGTATGTCTACTATGAGGTGAAGTATGACGACTGTGTGGCGATGTATGGCGACTGGGATGTGCACTATGACTGTGGCTGTGTTTGCGTGGCATATGCTGATGGCGATAATGTTGTGGAGGTGGTGGTGGTAGTGGTTGTTGTTGTTCTTGTTCTTGTTGGTTAAACGGCAGTGAGTATTCAGCGGTGCAAGTGGTAGCTGTTGTGTTGGTGTTCGTTTGCCAGTGCTCGTTGTGTTTTTGTTGTGGCTGTGTCAGATGTTGCGGCTGCTGGTGCTGGTGCATTTGATTATCATCACATACAATATCCTTATCATAGCTACACTGTACGTGATGATGATGTTGATGCTCTTGCTGTTGTTGTTGTTGCTGTTCATGTGAATGTTGTTTTTGTAGTTTTGGAGTTTGTGGTGGTTGCTGCTGCTGTAGTTGTTGTTGTGACTGTTCAGCGCTCGTTGAATGTACACTGGCAGTTTCAGGAAGTGAGTCGTTCCTCAGTCAAGGCCCGCTGTTCTGGTAGGCATGTGCTTGCTGACGAAGGTGATGGGGCACAGAGGCAGCGTTCCGGCCCTGGTGTGTATTTCGGCCGTCTCCTAAACAACGCTCGGATGCAGCTGTTCAAATTAAATTTAAATGCCATGAATTTATTTTTATATTTTATTGTATTTGAGAAAATTTGTTTAAAGGACCTCTTTAGGTTTACAAAAGCGTGCTGTTTATTTAATGAGGGGGAATTTCAAAGCGTTTTTAAGTTAACATGCTTTAAACTTTTTTGTTAACAATAACGTACATACTTGCCAATTTTTCTTTCATGCTTTCCTAAAACATGCTGTTTTATTTTGTGTAATAATATAATTTAAAGTTTTAACTTTAAAATAAAAATGAAAATGTTAAAATAAATTTAGCTTTTTTAAGAGCAATATTTATTGGCATGTTTTTAAATTCTTGAGCAGTGTTGAATGAGTGGATAATAGTGACAATATGTGTTTAAATATTGGATTTTATATTTATTTTTTTTTGCTGTGCTGTGGTATTTTGTAACTCTTGTAACTCTGGAGTAAGGCGGCTGTTGAATTTGGAATTAGGCTATGGCTTACTTGCAGTTGTTTATGTTTAGGCGAACTAATAAGTTTTGGTCATGCTAAGATTTATAACCAAACTTCTCACTATGCTACACCTTACAACATATTTAGTAGAATATTAAATATACTTGGGTTTGATAACCCATTTCCTGAACCAATCTTGTGTTTATGCAACACGCTACATGATCTCTATAATAGTTGGGTTTCCTTTCTGGAAAGGATCAAGTATGGTTAAACGAAAGGCTTGACATTAATAAATTTATAAGCCAGTTGTATAATAAACTTTAGCGTAGTCTTTGGCATTTATCCTGGAAACATGTGTGTTATATATAGTTTTCAGCATATAAGATAGTATTTGACAGAGATATTCGAAAGAATATTGCA
This sequence comes from Bellardia bayeri, assembly GCA_950370525.1. Taxonomy (NCBI): domain Eukaryota; kingdom Metazoa; phylum Arthropoda; class Insecta; order Diptera; family Calliphoridae; genus Bellardia; species Bellardia bayeri. The sequence goes on from OX493267.1 coordinate 78,619,495, forward strand.
TATTTATTTATAGATGGAATTTGGGTCTCTGCGAAAAGTGATTCAAACAGTAATGCGCGGACAGACGAGTAACTGACCGGGACACTTAAAAATGGAAAAATAGGTTGGTGAGGAAAACTTCATCCAAACGAATTGAAAAACGCACTGAGTAACTTCTGATTAAAAGTTTTCCTTTTAATAATTATATTCGAAGCAGTCTGAATCATGGTGAAAAGGAGATATAGGTTCTTGAAAAATAATTTCTAAAGTATCTGGAAGAAAATTTAATGTCTATGTCTTACGATTCGTAATAGGAGAGACGTTTTGGTGCTGACGGTAGTATAGACTCGGAATTCCTTTTTATGATTATTGTTGAAGCAGACGGCAACTTCATGATGATTAGATAAAGGTTATTGTGGTGGAAGTAAATTTAATGATAATTTTCCAATCACCTACAAAATCATCGGATTTAAATGTTTCGATATTTGATTCGCGATATCTATTCTGGACAATTAAAATTAGAACCTGTAGATCTAAGAAGACCTTAACATATATGGCCCTCTTAAACGTAAGGTCGCGATCACAGAAACATATCAGAAACTCTCTGTGTCATATGATTAGTAATTGGAAATATATCTCGGAAATTCGAAAACGTGGGGTTAGAGAGAGAGAAAGAGAGTTCTTGGGAAAAATTAAGTACCATAAAGCGAATTGAGTGAAACCAGTGTACCAATCCACATTCTCTGTAGATCATATCTCAGAAACTCTCTGTATCATATGATTAGCAATCGGAAATAAATCTTGGAAATTCGAAAACATGGGGTTAGAGAGAGAGTTCTTGTGAAAAATTAAGTACCCGAAAGCGAATTGAGTGAAACCAGTGTATCAATCCACATGCTCTGTAATTCATCTCTCGAGAAAAGGATTTCGTTTGAATATTTCTAATGCTATATCGCTTTGGAAAATTAAGATCTGTTCAATAATAATGCAGAGACACGCACTGTGATTACGTGGATGATTGCTGAACAGGCAAGTCTTCTTGGTCGCCTTGACAGCTGACAGAGCAGTCGGATACAAGGTGAAGTATCGGGAAGCAAGAGTATGCCGATTAATACGCTTAGGTGATCAAATCACTCCTATGATAATCTATGTTAATGGAAGTAAGTCTTTAATTTAAGTACTATTTTCAGTGCATTAAAAAACTTTGGGTTATAGGAATGAGCTTAAACAGTGGTGCTTTGATCAATATTTTTCCAGCTACTCGGAAAGGGATTTCGTTAGAATATTTCGAACAAAATATTAGTTGCCATACTTCTCAAAACAATTAAACGAGGAATATGTAGATCTGAACATAGAAGACTATAATCGTGAGACCATAAATGTATCTTCGAAGGCTTAATGATTCATTGGATGGTTGGTGTACATGCAGAACTTGGTCTTCTTATCAATGACTATTGTTGCATCTGTTGGGAACTTATATAAGAAAAAAGTGTTTTTTATACTCGTATTCTTTATAAATAATAGAGAAATTTCGAGGAGTGTTAATGATTCAATTAATTGGATTGGTGAACATACATATAGACTGGATTTTCCTGTCAATTACAATTGTGGCAGCTGCCCAAATTTCGGGAAAGAGAAAAGAGTTTTTCAAATACTTTGTGAAAATCGGGCACATTTTTTTTCATATTTGTAGTAACAGGAAGTGGATTGAGTCGCAACATTGTAACTATCAACAGGCCTGTTCAGTCAGTCGCCTAGTCAGTCGGTTCGATTGTTTTTTAATTTATATGTGATTCTTAATTTTCTTAAATTAAAAACATTAATGTCTCACACCAATAAGGACAGTTCATGGAGAGTCATACAAAATTAAAAAAAATTGCATGGAGGTGATGCGGGGCTAATTTCCTCTATGTGCTGGCTTCATTTCTTAATTCTACAAGCGAACATTTTCGAATTTAACAAAATAAGCGTGAAATTATGAATGGCCTGCTGATGAAATATCTTTCCGTTTTTAAAGCCATCAAAAAACATATATGAAGTGCTTTTAAAAAAATATATAATTAATTTAAAATCAAAGTGAATGAAAAATTCCAACAATTGTATTTTATTTTTCTTTTATGTTCATTTAAAATGTTCTGTTTTTTTCAACTTTGCTTCTTTTACTCCATTAAAACTGTACAATTATTGAAAAACAAAAAAAAATATTTTAAAATTAATAACAATTTGAGTGATTTTTTGTAAATAGTTGTAGTTGTTTTTGTTTTTTTTTTTGGTGTATTTTTGACAAAGTGAACATTTAACAGACGATATAGAGCTACCTGATGACACCTACACATACTTCCATGAGCCGAATGACGCCGGAAGTTATCACGATCATAATTATAATCGTAGTAACACTTGCGCATCGGATTTGGCGTACTGTACGCATTCGTACCGTAATTGGTGTAACAAGTTGAGCTGCCGGCTAAACTTGTCGTTGGACCCAAGAGATTAGTGCTATCGCTTAACGGATATGGACCCATGCCTTCAACCGTTAATGAAAATGAAGTTGTACCAAATACTTTAGTTGTTTTTTTATTTGTTTTAATTCATGATCAAATTATAATAAAAAGGTTGTTTTTTTTTTAGCAACAAACAAAAATATGTATTTTTTTTTTGGCCAATTCATAACGATTATTTGTTTCAGTGTATTATTGAGATTTTTGGTTTAATGAGTTGAGATAAATCCAATTATAGCGATGTATATTAGAGATGTTTGTTTATATTTTTTGGGGGGTTTGTTTCAAATATTTTTAATTATTTACCGCAAATTATAAATGCCAAAGAAACATATTCAATTATTTATAGAGTATGAAATTAAAAGAAAATTTATAAAAATTAAATTAATAAAAAAATCTGTAAAAAATCAACATTATTTTATATTATTTAATTAAACCATTTAATCTAACTAATGGTAAAAGTTACGATGTGTTGATAAAATTACAAAAAAGAACAATAATAAATCGCTAAGTATATTGGGTATATACCAATAGTATAACTTTTAACTTTAATTAAATTAACTGATTTTACAAAAGTAATTCTAGATGTAAAAGTTTTTGAAAACTAAACACTCACAACTAATAACATACACAATTAACGAGCAAAAACATATTTAATTTACAATAATTTATTAATAATTTGTTTAGATGAACTAATTATTTCGAAGCAACTAAATAGCTAACAGTACAAATAATAATGAGTGAAAGATTAAAAGGTTTAATGTTCAACTAAATATCCAAGATGTTTATAACATCCAATACAAAAAGAACCAGCCAGATGTTTGCTAAACTGGATCTCAAACATAACTAGAATAGAACAGAACTAGAAAAGAATTAGAACAGAACTAGAACAAAACTAGAACCGAACTAGAACAGCACTAGAACAGAACTAGAACAGAACTAGAACAGAACTAGAACAGAACTAGAACAGAACTAGAACAGAACTAGAACAGAACTAGAACAGAACTAGAACAGAACTAGAACAGAACTAGAACAGAACTAGAACAGAACTAGAACAGAACTAGAACAGAACTAGAACAGAACTAGAACAGAACTAGAACGGAACTAGAACAGAACTAGAACAGAACTAGAACAGTACTAGAACAGAACTAGAACAGAACTAGAACAGAACTAGAACAGAACTAGAACAGAACTAGAACAGAACTAGAACAGAACTAGAACAGAACTAGAACAGAACTAGAACAGAACTAGAACAGAACTAGAACAGAACTAGAATAGAATTAGAAGAGGACTAGAACAGAACTAGAACAGAACTGGAACAGAACTAGAACAGAACTAGAACAGAACTAGAACAGAACTAGAACAGAACTAGAACAGAACTAGAACAGAACTAGAACAGAACTAGAACAGAACTAGAACAGAACTAGAACAGAACTAGAACAGAACTAGAACAGAACTAGAACAGAACTAGAACAGAACTAGAACAGAACTAGAACAGAACTAGAACAGAACTAGAACAGAACTAGAACAGAACTAGAACAGAACAGAACTAGAACAGAACTAGAACAGAACTAGAACAGAACTAGAACAGAACTAGAACAGAACTAGAACAGAACTAGAACAGAACTAGAACAGAACTAGAACAGAACTAGAACAGAACTAGAACAGAACTAGAACAGAACTAGAACAGAACTAGAACAGAACTAGAACAGAACTAGAACAGAACTAGAACAGAACTAGAATAGAATTAGAAGAGGACTAGAACAGAACTAGAACAGAACTAGAACAGAACTAGAACAGAACTAGAACAGAACTAGAACAGAACTAGAACAGAACTAGAACAGAACTAGAACAGAACTAGAACAGAACTAGAACAGAACTAGAATAGAATTAGAAGAGGACTAGAACAGAACTAGAACAGAACTAGTACAGAACTAGACCAGAACTAGAACAGAACTAGAATAGAATTAGAAGAGGACTAGAACAGAACTAGAACAGAACTAGAACAGAACTAGAACAGAACTAGAACAGAACTAGAACAGAACTAGAACAGAACTAGAACAGAACTAGAACAGAACTAGAACAGAACTAGAACAGAACTAGAACAGAACTAGAACAGAACTAGAACCGAACTAGAACAGCACTAGAACAGAACTAGAACAGAACTAGAACAGAACTAGAACAGAACTAGAACAGAACTAGAACAGAACTAGAACAGAACTAGAACAGAACTAGAATAGAATTAGAAGAGGACTAGAACAGAACTAGAACAGAACTAGTACAGAACTAGACCAGAACTAGAACAGAACTAGAACAGAACTAGAACAGAACTAGAACAGAACTAGAATAGAATTAGAAGAGGACTAGAACAGAACTAGAACAGAACTAGTACAGAACTAGACCAGAACTAGAACAGAACTAGAACAGAACTAGAACAGAACTAGAATAGAATTAGAAGAGGACTAGAACAGAACTAGAACAGAACTAGAACAGAACTAGAACAGAACTAGAACAGAACTAGAACAGAACTAGAACAGAACTAGAACAGAACTAGAACAGAACTAGAACAGAACTAGAACAGAACTAGAACAGAACTAGAACAGAACTAGAACAGAACTAGAACAGAACTAGAACAGAACTAGAATAGAATTAGAAGAGGACTAGAACAGAACTAGAACAGAACTAGAACAGAACTAGAACAGAACTAGAACAGAACTAGAACAGAACTAGAACAGAACTAGTACAGAACTAGACCAGAACTAGAACAGAACTAGAAACGAAATAGAACAGAACTAGAATGAAACTATTTTTTTTTTTTTTTTTTTTTTTTTTTTTTTTTTTTTTTAAGAAGAATTAGAACAGAACTAGAACAGAACTAGAACAGAACTAGAACAGAACTAGAACAGAACTAGAACAGAACTAGAACAGAACTAGAACAGAACTAGAATAGAATTAGAAGAGGACTAGAACAGAACTAGAACAGAACTAGAACAGAACTAGAACAGAACTAGAACAGAACTAGAACAGAACTAGAACAGAACTAGAACAGAACTAGAACAGAACTAGAACGGAACTAGAACAGAACTAGAACAGAACTAGAACAGTACTAGAACAGAACTAGAACAGAACTAGAACAGAACTAGAACAGAACTAGAATAGAATTAGAAGAGGACTAGAACAGAACTAGAACAGAACTAGAACAGAACTAGAACAGAACTAGAACAGAACTAGAACAGAACTAGAACAGAACTAGAACAGAACTAGAATAGAATTAGAAGAGGACTAGAACAGAACTAGAACAGAACTAGAACAGAACTAGAACAGAACTAGAACAGAACTAGAACAGAACTAGAACAGAACTAGAACAGAACTAGAACAGAACTAGAATAGAATTAGAAGAGGACTAGAACAGAACTAGAACAGAACTAGAACAGAACTAGAACAGAACTAGAACAGAACTAGAACAGAACTAGAACAGAACTAGAACAGAACTAGAACAGAACTAGAACAGAACTAGAACAGAACTAGAACAGAACTAGAACAGAACTAGAACAGAACTAGAACAGAACTAGAACAGAACTAGAACAGAACTAGAACAGAACTAGAACAGAACTAGAACAGAACTAGAACAGAACTAGAACAGAACTAGAACAGAACTAGAACAGAACTAGAACAGAACTAGAACAGAACTAGAACAGAACTAGAACAGAACTAGAACAGAACTAGAACAGAACTAGAACAGAACTAGAACAGAACTAGAACAGAACTAGAACAGAACTAGAACAGAACTAGAATAGAATTAGAAGAGGACTAGAACAGAACTAGAACAGAACTAGAACAGAACTAGAACAGAACTAGAACAGAACTAGAACAGAACTAGAACAGAACTAGAACAGAACTAGAACAGAACTAGAACAGAACTAGAACAGAACTAGAACAGAACTAGAACCGAACTAGAACAGCACTAGAACAGAACTAGAACAGAACTAGAACAGAACTAGAACAGAACTAGAACAGAACTAGAACAGAACTAGAACAGAACTAGAACAGAACTAGAATAGAATTAGAAGAGGACTAGAACAGAACTAGAACAGAACTAGTACAGAACTAGACCAGAACTAGAACAGAACTAGAATAGAATTAGAAGAGGACTAGAACAGAACTAGAACAGAACTAGAACAGAACTAGAACAGAACTAGAACAGAACTAGAACAGAACTAGAACAGAACTAGAACAGAACTAGAACAGAACTAGAACAGAACTAGAACAGAACTAGAACAGAACTAGAACAGAACTAGAACCGAACTAGAACAGCACTAGAACAGAACTAGAACAGAACTAGAACAGAACTAGAACAGAACTAGAACAGAACTAGAACAGAACTAGAACAGAACTAGAACAGAACTAGAATAGAATTAGAAGAGGACTAGAACAGAACTATAACAGAACTAGTACAGAACTAGACCAGAACTAGAACAGAACTAGAACAGAACTAGAACAGAACTAGAACAGAACTAGAATAGAATTAGAAGAGGACTAGAACAGAACTAGAACAGAACTAGTACAGAACTAGACCAGAACTAGAACAGAACTAGAACAGAACTAGAACAGAACTAGAATAGAATTAGAAGAGGACTAGAACAGAACTAGAACAGAACTAGAACAGAACTAGAACAGAACTAGAACAGAACTAGAACAGAACTAGAACAGAACTAGAACAGAACTAGAACAGAACTAGAACAGAACTAGAACAGAACTAGAACAGAACTAGAACAGAACTAGAACAGAACTAGAACAGAACTAGAACAGAACTAGAATAGAATTAGAAGAGGACTAGAACAGAACTAGAACAGAACTAGAACAGAACTAGAACAGAACTAGAACAGAACTAGAACAGAACTAGAACAGAACTAGTACAGAACTAGACCAGAACTAGAACAGAACTAGAAACGAAATAGAACAGAACTAGAATGAAACTATTTTTTTTTTTTTTTTTTTTTTTTTTTTTTTTTTTTTTAAGAAGAATTAGAACAGAACTAGAACAGAATTAGAACAGAACTAGACCTCTGGACAAACTTTTAAACCTTTTAATGGATTTCATCAAATTTAAAATAATAAATTAAAAACATACAAATATTGAAACTAATTATATAACAAAATGCTTAATAATGAATGGATGAATGACAGATTGAATTATTTTGTTAAATGTTTAATGAATGACATTGACAGTTGACATGTTTAGTAGTGTTTTGTGTGTTTGACATTTAGTTGACAATTTTGTTTGTTCTATATAAAATCATTTAATAAGTTGCTAAGACGTTTTTTAAATGTCAATTCAATTCAAAATAAAATAAAAAAAAAAATACAAATAAGGACAAGTTTAAAACTAAAATAATAGTAATAAAATAAGACAAATTTTTCAATTTATAAAAAGTGTATTAGTAATTTGTTAATAATTTTTGTTTAATTTTTAATAATTTCCATAATTGGTTAAACAAAAAATTACATAAATTTTGTTTAACTACAAAAATAACAAAATAATATATATTGTATGTATAGAGAATTAGAGATATTTTTGATTTGTTTGGTAAATGATTGTGAATAGAAATATTTTCTTACGTGAATCATGTTGGGTCTTCTCCTCAGATACCATAAGGGCGGCATGTTCGATGCCCGAATTCATACTTTGTGGCTCCAAACTATTTGTGCAGTTTAGCATACTCCTGAAATTCGCACACTCTACGATTATGTTTTAAATTGTATGGGTATTTTTTTTTTGTTTTGTTTGTTTTTTATAATATTTTTCTTATAATTTTTTTTTTTTAGTTAAAAAATTTTCATTTTAAAAACATTTGATAAATTTATAAAAAAAATATGTATGTGTATATTTTTTTTTTTAAATACATTTGTAAATTTACCAAAAATATTTATAGAAAAAAGTTTAAATGAAATATTTTTAATCTTATATTGTCACAAATTCATAGAATTGATTTATTAGCGATTATTAGGAAGATGCTAGACCCAAATGCCATTTTATTACATTGAAATATAACTGAGCTTTTAAGTAAATTAGAACTGAATTGGAACTGGAACTAGTTATTATTAGTCTTTATTTTCCTTAAATAAATACTGGAAAATATTATAAACCTTTGGAAATGATATTTGAATATTGATTAATACTCCTACAAAACTTTTTCTCACAAAATATTTTTGGCAAACTTTAAATATATTTAGTTTTTAACCCTTAAAGAAACGTTTGAACAATTTTTATATATTTTAAATATATATTACTTACTTTATATTAAAAAAAAAAACAAAACAATATTTTCAATAAAAATTAAAAATATATTTTTTTTTACTACTTGGAAGTTCTTGTTAGAGTTTAAAATTATTTATTTAAACAAAAGAACAATTTTACAAAAATAATAAAAAATATAGAAAATTTTGACAATATTACAGCATAAACATAAATTATAAAGAAATTCAACTTAAAATTAATTAATTATAATACAAAAATAAATAAAAATTATAATTTAAGAACGGTGCGTTTTAGACTGTTCAGTTATGGAATTACGTGGTGTTATTTCAATATCTTCAGTGGATGCTGTTTTACTAGTGTCATTACCAGAGTCACGGCTAAATTATAAAGATAAACGAAAAATAAATTAAAGATAAATAAATAAACTTAAAGTTGTAATTTAGTTGAAATAAATTAAAGTCGGTCTAGAACAGTCAAAATGGATCCAAATTTTGGATCCCCAATTGATAATGTTATTTAGATGGACTTATTACTGCTGACTGTTCGACCTCGAAATGAACTATAACCTGAACTATAACCTTAACTGGAACCTGAACTGGAACAGGACCTAGAAGCGGAACTAGAACATAAACTAAAATCAGAATTGGAACCTAAACTAGAACTTGAACTATAATAATAATTAGAGCCTGAACTAGTGCCTGAACTAGAAGCTGAACTAGAACATGAAGTTGAACCTGAACTAGACCTTGAACTAGATCCTGAATTAGAAACAAAATTAGAACCTGAACTAGAACCTGTATTAGACCTTGAACTAGAACCTGAACTGGAACTACGGTCAGTACTAGAACCTGAACTAGAATCAGAATTAGAACCTGAACTAGAACCTGAAGTTGAACCTAAACTAGAACTTCAACTAGATCTTGAAGTAGAACCTGAAGTTAAACCTAAACTAGAACCTGAACTAGACCTTCTAGTTCAAGGTCTAAAAGCTGAACTAGAACTTGATGTTGATTCTAAACTAGAACCTAAACTAGAAGCTGAACTAGAACTTGAACTAGAACCGGAACTAGATCCTGAATTAGAATCTAAAGTTGAACCTAAACTAGAACTAGAACCTGAAGTTAAACCTAAACTAGAACCGGAACTAGAAGGTCTAGTTCAAGGTACTAGTTCAAGGTCTATTTGCTGAACTAGAATTAGAACCTGTACTAGAACCTGCAGTTGAACCTAAACTAGAACCTGAACTAAAACCTAAACTAGAAACTAAACTAGAATCAGAATTATAACCTGAACTAGAACCTGAAGTTGAACATAAACTAGAAGCTGAACAAGAATCTGAAGTTGAACGTAAATTAGAACCTAAACTAGAAGCTGAACTAGAACTTGAACTAGAACCGGAATTAGATCCTGAATTAGAATCTAAAGTTGAACCTAAACTAGAACCTGAACTAGAACCTGAAGTTAAACCTAAACTAGAACCGGAACTAGAAGGTCTAGTTCAAGGTTCTAGTTCAAGGTCTATTTGCTGAACTAGAATTAGAACCTGTACTAGAACCTGCAGTTGAACCTAAACTAGAACCTGAACTAGAACCTGAACTAAAACCTAAACTAGAACCTAAACTAGAATCAGAATTATAACCTGAACTAGAACCTGAAGTTGAACATAAACTAGAAGCTGAACAAGAACCTGAAGTTGAACCTAAATTAGAACCTGAACTAGAACTTGAATTAGATCATGAACTAGACCTTAAAGTTCAAGGTTCTAGTTCAAGGTCTAGTTCCTGAACTGGAATTAGAATTAGAACCTGAAGTTGAACCTAAACTAGAACTTGAACCTGAAATAGAACCTGATCTAAACCTGAACTAGAAATGGAACTAGTATCAGAACAAAAAGTTGAAGTATAATCAAATTTAGAACTAGAACCTGATCTAGAATCTGAACTAGAATCCGAACAAAAAAATTAATTAGAATTTGATCTAGAACATGAACCAGAATCAAAACTAGAACCTGAACTGAAACTAGAATCAATATTAGAACCTGAACTAGAAATAGAACTGGAATCAGAAGAAAAAATCGCCAAATTGACCATACTAATACTGACCACTGCAGGTAAAGAAGAACAAAAATAAAATTAAACAGCAAATTTAATACGAAAAAGAAAAGCAAATAATGAACTAGTTCAATTGTGTTTAAAAGTGTCCTTATTTGTTCTAATTGTTGTTATTGTAATTAATATTGTTGTAATTGTTATTGCTGTTGTTGGTGTTGTTGTTTAATAAATGACGTTGATGACGTAGGCGAAGGATGATGAAGAGATAGAGCTAATAATGGTTAAGGCATGAAGAACAAACGCTTGACATGAAAACATGATGAAAATTTTACTTGTTTTTTTTTTCAAATCGATTTTTTTTTTTTGGAAATTTCAATATTTGTTGCAACAACTTGGATTTGATACAATGAAAGTAAATTGCATTAATTAATTTTTATGATACAAACGAGTAGAATAAAAGATTGTATTTAAAAATTGTTAAATGTTTATGTAGCATTCAAAGCATTCATAACAAGAAACTATAATTTGTTTAATTTTGTAATTTAATTTTATAAAGAAAATTAACAAATATTTTAACAAAATTATGGCAGTTATTTATAATTATTATATATATGTAGTTTGTTTTGTTTATAACATTTAAGAAAGAATTTGGTTTTAAGAAATATATATAGATAAACATATTAAAAAGAACACATTTTATGTAACATTATCAATATTATTATTTTTGATTTAAAAAACTACTAATTAAACAATATTTTAAACTAACATTATTATTTTGTTTTGTTTTTCATAAATTCTTTGTTAAAGAAAAGTGTTTAAAAGAACCAACGTTAAAATTTGCTTTGTATATAAATATTTATAAAGGGAGGGGGGTTGTATGTAAAATTGCAGGGTTTTTGAGTTTTTGGTTTGATTTCTTTTTTCATAATTTGTTTTTTGTGTTTTGTTCATCATGCAACTTACCCGTACAGTCTACTATCTCGGAATGTCCTTCTTGTGTTTTAAGTTTATGATCAAAAAAGGTTTGTTGGGTAATGGTTTCATTTTTTTTTAAAAGTTATAGACAGTTTTTTTTATATATATATATAAAATTAACATGGGTTATTTAAATTGTTAAATTAGGATTAGTATTGAAATAATAGTTTAATATTTTGAATATGAACTAATAAAAGAAACTAAGTGCTTTGACTAAAATAAATTTTTAGAAAAATTTAAAAAAAATTTTGTAATTAAACTACAAATGAAATAGAAATGGTTTTGTATTATTAAAAACAAAGGCAAAATGTCAATTTGGTTTGATGTCATTTGATTTGAATATTAGACAGAGTTATGGATAGCTTCTTCCTTTAATTGTGTAAAGGGACAATAATTTCAACCTGAAGCTGAGGCTGTTTATGGCTGCTATAGATAACTAATTGCGTGTTAAAGTAACGGAAAAAACAGAGAGCATTGCTCCTTAGAAGACCACACTCTGAGCACTCGGATTTTGAAGACATATTTTGTATTAAGGCTAGGCTTAGTTCAAACTTTAACTATTTGTTGGCATACAGTTTAGTTTAAGTTCCCATGATATGTCTCATTATGCCTAGATTAAATTTAATCGTGGCTCTTTGTATAGTCTAGTTTGTCTCTTTATACAGCCTAGAATAAACTTCAATCGTTGCTCTTTATATAGTCTAGCTTAAGCTGAATTTGTGCCCCTTTATATAGTCTGCTTTAAAATTCAATATTGGCTCTTTATATAGCCAAGAATGGCTCTTTATATACTTTAGTTTTAACTTTAATCGTGGCTCTTTATAAACTCTAGTGTACACTTTAATCGTGGATAGTTTAAATCCAGTCGTGGCTAGTTTAAACTTTAATAGTGGCTCTTTAAATTTATATAGTTAAATTTATAGTTAGCGTAGCTATATATTTAGTCTAGCTTAAACTGCAGTCATGGCTAGTTTAAACTTCAGTCGTGGCTCTTTATATAGCCTAGAATATACTTCAGTCATGGCTTTTGTATACTCTAGTTTTAAATTCAATCGTGGCTAGTTTAAACTTTAATTGTGGCTCTTTAAATGTATATAGTCAGTCGTTTCTTTTTATGTACTCTAGTTTAAACTTCAAGCGTAGCTATTTATTTAGTCTAGAGTAGTTTAAACTTTAATAGTGGCTCTTTAAATTTATATAGTCAGTCGTTTCTCTTTATACAGTCTAGTTTAAACTTCAATCATTGCTAATTTAAACTTTAATCGTGGCTCTTTATATAGTCTAGTGCAAACTTTAATCATGGATAGTTTAAGCTTCAGTCAGGGCTAGTTTAAACTTTAATAGTGGCTCTTTATATAGTCAGTCGTTTCTATTTATGTAGTCTAGTTTAAACTTCAAGCTTGGCTATTTGTTTAGTCTAGTTTAAACTTCAGTCATGGCTAGCTTAAACTTTAATCGTGGCTCTTTATATAGTCTAACTTAAAATTCAATCTTGGCTCTTTATATAGCCAAGAATGGCTCTTTGTATACTTTAGTTTTAACTTTAATCATGGCTCTTTATAAAGTCTTGTGTAAATTTTAATCGTGGATAGTTTAAACCTCAGTCGTGGCTAGTTTAAACTTTAATAGTGGCTCTTTAAATTTATATAGTTAAATTTATAGTTAGCGTAGCTATGTATTTAGTCTAGTTTAAACTTCAGTCATGACTAGTTTAAACCTCAGTCGTGGCTCTTTATATAGCCTAGAATATACTTCAGTCATGGCTTTTGTATACTCTAGTTTTAAATTCAATCGTGGCTAGTTTAAACTTTAATAGTGGCTCTGTAAATTTATATAGTCAGTCGTTTCTCTTTATATAGTCTAGTTTAAACTTCAATCATGGCTAATTTAAACTTTAATAGTGGCTCTTTAAATTTATATAGTCAGTCGTTTCTCTTTATATAGTCTAGTGCAAACTTTAATCGTGGATAGTTTAAACTTCAGTCATGGCTAGTTTAAACTTCAGTCGTGGCTCTTTATATAGCCTAGAATATACTTTAGTCATGGATCTTTGTATACTCTGGCTCTTTATATAGTCTAGCTTAAACTTTAATCGTGACTCTTTATATAGTCTAGCTTAAAATTTAATCTTGGACAGTTTAAACTTCAGTTGTAGTTTAAACTTCAATCATAGCTATTTATTTAGTCTAGTTTAAACTTCAATCATGGCTAGTTTAAACTCCAGTCATGGCTCTTAATATAGTCTAGTTTAAACGTCAGTCATGGTTCTTTATATAGTGTAATTTAAACTTCAATCGTGACTGGTTTAAAATTCCATCGTGTCAAGTTTAGGCTTCAATATTTGGCCTTTTTATGGTATAACTTGGCATAGGAAAAATCCTGAATCTGTGACATTAAATTAAAACTTTATTTTTAATAATAATACCATTAAAATAATAAACCGAAAAAACTCATTAAACTCTATTAATATCTAAACTTCCAAGTTTTATTCGTTGTATTCAATCAAAAAAGAAAATGAAATGGAAAACGAAAAAACTTAAATTTGAGAAAAACCATAAAACTAAATGAACATTGAAATAATTAAAGAATATACCTTCCATTGCCGTGGCGGAATAGGGCCAGAATCTCTTCAAAGGTCTTGTTTTTGGTCTCAGGAACCTTTTTATAGGTGAATATCCAAAAGATGGCTAGCATAACGCTAAACGGTAAGAATGTATAATTTTCCAAGGCAGTCTGCAATAACAAAGTAATAAAATAAAATTAAAAATGTTTAAATGTAGCAAAAGATATTTTATAATTTACCTTCATACTGGGGAAACCAATGCCCACCACAAAGTTGGCCATCCAATTGACCAATACCGCTATGGCCATAGCACTTGGTCGGGGGCCTTGAGAGAACAGCTCGGCCGTTATCATCCAGGGTATGGAGCCGGGACCGACGGCAAAGAACACTACAAAGCCCAGTGTTGAGACCACCGATAGATAGGACATCCAGTCGATCATTTCCTGTACATAACCAAAAAACTCCTATACAAAACGTGAAGTTACCAAATTCTCGATGGTTTTGTAGGCTTTTCTTTTAACGCGATTTTAAAATTGTTTTTTAACATTTTTTTTACATTGAAATCAAAATTAACATTAAATTAAACCGTTTAATTGTCAAATCATAGTTAATGGAAAGAAATTATATATAAAATTTAAGAAAAATATAAGAAATTCTTTCAATTGCTCTTACTCATTTAAGGATACTGTTATTGAATGAAATATGTTTAAACTCACACAGAGAAAAAATATAGTTGTGCGTGTTTACCACACAAATTTTTTTTTTTTTACAAGTTTTCCAACAATGTTATGGTCACTATAATTATTTATATGATTGCGGTAACCACAATATGGTTAAGTTATGATTCAGATAATTACGATAATCATATATACGATTGTAATAACAATGTCTATATTTGTGGCAATTATGTTTATGATGAATCTATTTAACATAATTTGTTGCTCTTTGATTATGATAGAGAACAACATAATATGGTAAAATCTTTCATCATAAAACTGATCACCATAAACATTACATAATTGCTATAATCATGTGAATGGTAACTTAACCATATCATGGTTGCAGAAATCATATAAATAATTACAATGGCTATAATATTAAAAAAAATGTTTAAAAATGTTTAAATAGTTGTGGTTAACATGCACAACTATATTTTTTCTCTGCATGATAGTTTAGAATACGATAATAGTCTTAAGATTTGTTAGAGAAAGCAAAAAAAAAAAAAACAATTATAAAAACAATAAATTAATGTTGAGGCATCTTACATCCTCAAGTAACATCAGGACGTAAATCATTCGCAGCGTTGTCAACTTAGTTCGTTGTGCACCATTTTTTTTGTGCGAAGAACTCCTTAGTTGGTGCGCGGTGCGTTTTTTAAGTTTTTCGAAAATGTGATGAAATTCTTCTTTTTACTCATTTTTAATTGCATGAAATCTATACGATGAACCGGACCCCATTAAATAATGTTTGATAAATGAAGTATGTATTCACTCATATTCGTCACATGAAGGTAATAGGGTGAAAATTTTAACATTTTAAACTTGGAAATAAAAATGCTTGTATAACCTGATGGTTTGAACTGTAGACAAACAATCAGGGTTAAGGTCACAGTGGAGCGCTAACAAATTTTATTGAAAACATTCAAATAGAAGTATTTAATATAGAAAACAAAAATAATTAAAACAAGTTAGAGTGCAATATTCGGCTGGGCCGAATCTTAAATACCCTCCACCTAAATAAAATGAGAAATACAAAAACTAGACTGCTTATAGGAATAGAATATTCTCATTCAGTGTTTTTTTATGTTTATATTTATTAGACAATATTGAGGGTTAATTTGATTTTCAGAAGTGGTACTTATATTTGAGCAATTATAAAACATAGGCCGTTCTTCTTAAATTTAGAAACAGAGAATTTTATACATATGAGGATATCCCACGTTGAATTTCAATATAATAATGGTACATTTAAGATTCGTATAAGTAGTAACGTGAATTTCGGTATTGGACCTTATATGGGGGATATGGTCAAATATGGACCAATATTTTCAATATCCAGCAGTTTGATTTTGGAATATATGTAAATGCGCTGTGTAAAATTTTGGATCGGTATCCTATACGAGATTTATGAGTGTTGAAGTGATTTCTGGAAAAGCGCTTCAGATGACGAATATGGTCAAATATGGGCCGAAATTTACAAATTTCTGTAGTATGATTTTTGTGTATATGTAAATGATCTGTGTAAAGTTTTGAGTCGATATCGATATTTATAAAATATATGTATATAAAGATAAATGACTTTTTCGGATGTGGTCTTTATATGGGAGCTATGCGCAAAACAAATTTTAACCAGATAACTATATTTGTATTAGATTTATACGTATTTAAGTGAATTTTAGACGTGAACTTTATATAGGGTCTATGGCCAAACATGGACCGAACAACACAAAATTACGTTGTGTGATGTTTTTTTTACATGACACTTATTTTTGGCGAATTTTGTATTGATGTTCCAATTTTATAGGCATTTATATATCATTAAGCCATATTTCGGAAAGATATTTGTATAGAGGCTATGAGAAATCATAGACCGATTTTTACTATTTCCTTCACACTTTCTTTCTTTATTATAAAAATAACGTGTCATGGCAATATCTGCAATATATTTAAAAAAAAAAATTATTAAAAATATCCAATTATTATGGAAGTTGTCTCACATTTTGGTTCGTAGCTCTGGCTCTACTAAACCGATTTTGCTAATTTTCAATACCAAACTGCTTAGGAGAATCATAAATGGTTTTTTGTAAGCCCTGTTGATTTTGGTTGTGTCTTTTGGACGTGAGAGTGTTTTACACAGTCAGACATACAGACAGATGTCTTAGAATTCCCTAAGGATCAAGAATAATATATATGTTGTTGGTACTCAGATGAATATTTCTCAGTGTTACACACGGAAGGACAAACTTATATATGTATAGTATACCCTTATTCACCACTTATGGTGGTGTAGGGTATAAAAAGTACCAAATATATACTGAAATTAGCCCTTTTTACCAATTAGTACTTCCGTTCCGAATAGCATAGCATGAGTTAAAATTTGAGTGGTTAAATGCTTATTTTATACAAGGTGACGCAAAAGTAATCCTCCTATCAGAAAATGCTATAAATTTTGCGATTGGCCCCTAATGTCAGTTCTGTTTTGACATTTGTGTAGTAAACACATGAACACATAAACAATGTTACGCTACACTGCTCCAGAACGCGGAATATTGCTGACTATTTATTTGACCAATAATCGGTCGGTGACTTGGCACAACGTGAATTTCGTCGCAGATTTTCTGGCCGTCCAACGCCTACTGGTGAAACACTGCGACGTTTAGCCGCTCGCCTCGAAGAGACTGGCACAACACGAGATGCTGCCAGGCGTGGCAGACCCCAGAGTAGACGTTCTGCAGAGAATATTGCTGCTGTAGCCGAGGATGTCATGGAAGCGCCGTCGACATCGAACAGACGACGTGCCACGCAAATGGGTATCAGTCGACGGTCTTTACAGCGAATTTTGGTACAAGATTTGAAGATGTTTCCGTACAAAGTCGAGACGGTGCATCAGCTTGATAATTTGGGATTGGAAAACATGTGGTTTCAACAGGACGGTGCAACGGCACACACTGCACGTGCCACAATCGATATGCTGAAGGATACATTTCCCGGGCGCCTAATCTTCCGTTTTGGCGATTTGCACTGGCCAGCAAGATCACCGGAATTGACCGCTCCAGACTTCTTTTTGTGGGGCTTTTTGAAGTTGCGTGTTTATGTCAACTAGCCTCAGACTCTTGCAGCTCTTAAAGACAATATCCGTCAAGAATGTGAGGACCTATCGCCGGAAGTTTTGGCCAAAGTGATGGAAAATGCCATAAAAAGGGCTCAAATGACAATCAACTGTGACGGCGGCCATTTACATGACATCATATTCTCGACTTGATGTAAAAAAAAAAATAAAAGACCAAATAAAAATAATCCACAAGAAGAATCAAAGTTTTTCATTTTTTTTTTTTTAATTACAGCCAAAAAACATCGGAAGTTTACTTTTCGCCACCTTGTATTTGTTATTTTATGTTTATTTAAAAAAGTCTTTTACTTTAATCGTTGATCTCTTTTAAAAAGTTTTATATAGAATTATGAAATTAAAAAAATGTAAAATTAATTCAATAAACATTTTCAATAAAATAGAATTTCTAAATTTGGTGGGTTTTTTTTTTCTTCATTTTGGTGCGTTTTGAAAGTTGACAACGCTGATCATTCGATACAACATAGTACTGTTTCAAAAAGGCTTGACTTTGCAGAACTGTTTCAGTACTTGATGTGTATTTCGCAGCAAATTATCCTGTAAAAATGAGTCGAGCGTTTAGGATTACTAGCAACTGTGCCAACATAGAAACGACCTTCTGCTGATTGTCTTTCTCTGATCGTTTATCCGTTTATTAACCTGCTTTCTCTAATACTTTCAACTGTTAACGTTTAAATTCAAACATATTTCACAATATAATAAATATTGAAATCTTGTTGCTTTTTTGAACTCCAAATACTAACTAGGTATTTATTTTTATGCATGAGTTGATTACTTTTTGCTTTATTTTTTTTTTATTTCATTTTTTACATATAAATTTGTAGTAAGTTTGACTGTCATATTTAGCAGTTGCTCTTTTGTTTGAACTTTAAAGAAGTATTTAAATTGTTTTTATTCCATTTAAAATGTTAGCGTTTTGTTGTTGTACAAAATTTAACAAACTGTTTTGCAAGTTTTTAGTTTAAAATGGAACTTAACTAAATTTGTTTATGGCTTTCAAAGTTCTATTTTTGTTATATATAGATATTGTAGTTTTTCTTTAAATAATTAAATTAAATTCAAATATTTATGTATATAAAAATTCATTTAAGTTTTGTGAAATCAAAATATAGGAAAATATAATTAAATTTTTATTTTATATCAGAAAAAGGCGTGGTGGCTTTAGTGAAAATTTAGTTTTTTTTTTTTTTTATATATTTTTAAAGTGTTGAAATGATTTTGGGTGTTATTTTTACACATTTATTGGTAATTTTGTTGAAGGTGTGAGAAGTGAAAACTTTTAATTTTCTTTCATTTTTTTTATTGATTTTAAATAGTTTGTGATTTTTTGTTTGTAAGTGATTTTTATTTAGTGCATATTTATTTTCTCAGTGTTTAAGTTAATTGTTTTTTTTTTTTTTAATAATTCATTTAAAATAAAAGCCTAACTAAAGCCTGTTGTTGTTGTTGTTGGTGTTTTATGAACTTATGAAAACTTAAGAAAATTAACTAAAAAAAATTTAATATTTTACAAACTGAAAATTGTAATTATTTAACATGTTTATTATTCGAAGTTTTGATTTGTTTTTTAAAACGATTTTGGGACAAAAGCCTGCCAAGTCGAGAATTTCTTTTTTGTTGGGGGAGGGGGAAATTGAATAAATGAGTTTGTTTTTGTTGTTTACTTTAATATAATTTTTACTTTAATACACTTTAGGATTTTAAAATTTTGGGGCTGGCTAAATTTTTAGTTTACAGTATTTGAAATATGTTGATCTAGTATTTAAGTTTAAACTTCAATAATAGTTTTAACTATTCTCGTTTAATCATGTATTCTAGTTTGTTTAAAAGTAAGGCTTTAATTGTAGGTCTGTATATAAAATTGAGTATTGGCTCTATATATATTCTGGACTAAATTTCAACCGTGTTTAAACTGCTTCTTTAGATAATCTAGTTTAAACTTAAATCGTGGCTATTTATTTAGTCTAGTTTAAACTTTAATCATGGCTAGTTTAAATTTCAATGTGTCACTTTATATAGTCTTGTTTAAACTTGAATCCTGCTTCTTTAGATAATCTAGTTTAAACTTAAAGCATGGCTATTTATTTAGTCTAGTTTAAATTTTTATCGTGGCTAGTTGACACCTTAAACCTGCCTCATTATATAGTGGCTCTTTGTATAGTCTAGTTTAAACTTTAATCCTGCTTCTTTAGATAATCTAGTTTAAACTTAAATCATGGCTATTTATTTAGTCTAGTTTAAATTTTTATCGTGGCTAGTTGACACCTTATACCTGCCTCTTTATATAGTGGCTCTTTGTATAGTCTAGTTTAAACTTCAATCGTGCCACTTTATATTTATATAGTCAGTCGTTTCTCTTTACACAGTCTAGCTTAAACTTCAATCATGGCTATTTCTTCAATCTAGTTTAAACTTTAATCATGGCTAGTTTAAATTTTTATCGAGGGGCTATCTATAGTCTAGTTTAAGCTTCAAAATATAGTTAAGTTTAAGTTTCAATTATTAGCAGCTTATTTCGTGTGTCTCTGTATAGTCAATTTTAAGCTTGAATAATAGGTTTAACTAGTCTAGTTGAATTCTGGCTCTTTATATAGTCTAGTTTAATAGTGTCTCTTTATATTTATATAGTCAGTCGGTTTTCTTTATATAGTTTAGTTTAAATCTCAATCGTGGCTATTTATTAAGCCTAGTTTAAACTTCAATCATGGCTAATTTAAATTTTATTCATGGCTCTTTATATAGTCTAGTTTTAATTGCAATCATGGCTATTTATATAGTCTAGTTTAAACTTTAGTCGTGGCTAGTTTAAACTTTAGTAGTGGTTCTTATAATGTCTAGTTTAAATTTCAATCCTGCCACTTTATATTTATATAGTCAGTCGTTTCTTTTTATATAGTCTACTTTAAATTTCAATTATGGCAATTTATATAGTCAAGTTTAAAGTTTAGGTGTGGCTAGTTTAAACTCTAATAGTGGCTCTTTATATTGTCTAGTTAAAGCATCAATCGTGGCTCTTTATATGGTCTAGTTTAAACTTCAATCTTGGTTATTTATTTAGTCCAGGTTAAACTTCAACCATGGCACTTTGTATAGTTAGGATTTAACTTCAGTCATGGCTAGTTTAAACTTTAATAATGGCTCTTTATATTGTCTAGTTTAAACATCAATCGTGGCTTTTTATAAAGTCTTGTTTAACTTTCAATCTTGGCTCTTTATAAAGTCTAGTTTAAGTTTTTATCTTGCCTAGTTTAAACTTCAATCCTGCCTGTTTATAAACACTAGTTGACGCTTCTATTATAGCTCTTGATATAGAATAGTTAAAACTTGAATAGTGGCTCTTTATAAAGTCTTGTTTATGCTTCAGTCATGGCTGGTTTAAATTTCAATTGTGGGTCTTTATATAGTTTACTTTAAACTTTAGTCATGGCTTTTTATATAGTGTAGTATATTTTGCACTCTGGTTTAAACTTTAATTGTGGCTTGTTTAAACGTTAATAATGTTTCATTATATAGTCTGGTTTATACTTTAATCTTGGCTTTTTATATTGTCTAGTTTAATCGTGGCTATTTATGTTGTGTAGTTTAATTTGTAATCGTGAAATTTTCTGTTATTTCATAGATTATAATCGTATAGTGTGATCATAAAGTATGATCATGGAACCTGATAATCGAGAGGGATTATCAAATATGAACATAGAAAGTATGATAAACATAAACAATTATCTAGAGTATGATCATATGATATGATAATTGATATCTAATGTGAGCATAGTGTGATGGAATATGATCATAGAGTATGATCATACATAGAGTATAATCATAGAATAGGATCAATAAGAATGATCATAGATTATTATCTAGAGTAAGATCAATGATAATGATCATAGATTGTGATGTAGAGTAAAATCTGAGATTATAATCATAGAAAGTTGTAGCTTGTATACACAGCGACGATCTTGACGTACCATAACCTGGGGTGGAAGTTACCTTATGTAGTCTCTATATCAGCATGAAATATTCTAGATTAAAAAACTTAATTTCTACAAATTGTTACGAATTTAAAACTAATTGGAATTATAAGACACTAAATTTAAGACTATCGCTCAAAATTCTATAACATATTCTTTCTTTATATTTTTAGGTGAGTTTTTGCAGAAATTATTCTACAATCAATTACAATAAGCCCTTTTTTCAGCTTGTATCTAAGGTAAACAGAATATTTAATCATATTAAGTTAAATTTATTTACAATTAAAATCAAATTGTAGCCAGCCAAAAATGTTTAATTCCTTAAGTTTCTTCCATCTTTCATTTCAAAGAAAGATTTCAGTTTTAATCGTTAAATTTTAAATGATCTCACTAAAACTCATTTATTCAATGTAACTTAACCTAAATAACTAATAAATATGTTTAATTATATACAATATGAAAACAAACAAACAAAACTACACAAATTTAATCAATCACATACAAAAATCAAAATTTTTCAAAATTTTCAATTCAACAAAATGAAAAACAATAATGGGAATTTCTTACTTAAAACAGGCACATACGAGTACATGTTTTGGGGGTGACAGGATTCATTTAAATAAAAAGTCACATTTCTAAATAATATGTAGGTATTTGTAAATATATTTACACAATGTCAAATAAATTAAAAAAATAAAAAGAAATTAAGAAGAAATATCAAATTAAACAGAAATAAATTCATGTGTAATTTGCGTGCAAAAAGCATGCTTGAATTATAAGAAATAATAAAAGAAGAGTATTTGTTACGAGTATCTGCTACAAATAGAACAGAATCTGCCGGTAATATTTAATATTAAAGACTGCTACTTAGACATGTCTTCGTGGCGAACTTTTGCATTATAAAGCAATGAAAAGTATTAACAAAATTAAAGCTGTGCCTAATCTGAATGTCAAATTGAGGCTTGCACTAATAAGAAGGTGAGCTTTCTTACTATCAAGCAAAATTTTTTAGTTACAATGTATGTAATGGTTTTTAGTTCTTATTGAAAAGTCATTATTTTCATTACTTAATAAAGTAATGCATCGCTACTCGTAAATACTCTTTAAGTAAAATATGATTTCACAAATATTTTGTTTTTCAAAATTCTATAAAATAATTCAAAAATTTTAAAATATTACAAAAAAATAAAATACAAAATTTTATACAAAATTATTATTTAAAAGTACTATAAATACTTGTTATTAACAAACAAAAAATGTTTTTAAAATTTCTATTTAAACAACTTCATGCATAAAATACTTTTTTTTTAAGAGATTATTATTATTTTACGGCATATTGATACGTAAAATACAACGTAATGAAAATAAAAAAATTGTATTGTATTTTTAAGGATTTATGAAAAAAAAAAACAAAACAAAAGATTACAAACCACAAAAACCATTTATAAGAAAATGTTCAATATATTGAGAAACATTTTAAAAATATCATACTTAACCTTTGAGAGAGTTTTTTGTGCAAAATTCGCAAAAAATCTTAATGAAATACTTGCCTTGATTAAAAATGAAATTGTTATAAATATTGAAAAGATGAACATGCCGCCCAGACCGTACAGGTGTAGGGTACGACGACCGGTACGATCCATAAGAGGTATAGAAACTAGAGTCATAACAACCTAAAATAGAGAAATTAATAAAATAAATAAAGATCATTGAGAATATTATCATAGTTTATGATTGTAAAGTAGGAAGAGTACAATCATAGAGTATGCTCATAGAGTACGATCATAGAGAATGATCATAGAGTATGATAATAGAGTATGATCATGGAGTTGATCATAGAGTATGATAATAGAGTGTGAGGACAGAGAATGATCATAGAGTATGATCATAGCGAGTGATCATAGAGAATTTTTGTAAAGAATGTTCATAGAGTGTGATGATAGAATATGATCATGGAGTATGATCTTAGAATATTACCATAGAATGTGATGATAGGGAATGATCATAGAGTACGATCATAGAGTATGATCACAGAGAATGATCATAGAGTGTGATGATAGAGTATGATCTTAGAGTATGATCATGGAGTATGATCTTGGAATATGATCATAGAGAATGATCATAGAGCATGATAATAGAGTATGATCATGGAGTTGATCATAGAGTATGATAATAGAGTGTGAGGACACAGAATGATCATAGAGAATGATCATAGAGTGTGATGATAGAGTATGATAATAGAGTATGATCATGGAGTTGATCATAGAGTACGACAATAGAGTGTGAGGACAGAGAATGATCATAGAGTATGATCATAGCTAGTGATCATAGAGAATTTTCGTAGAGAATGTTCATAGAGTGTGATGATAGAATATGATCATGGAGTATGATCTTAGAATATTATCATAGAATGTGATGATAGGGAATGATCATAAAGTACGAGCATAGAGTATGATCATAGAGAATGATCATAGAGTGTGATGATAGAGTATGATAATAGAGTATGATCGTAGAGTATGATCGTGGAGTATGATCTTGAAATATGATCATAGAGAATGCACACAGAGTACGATCTTAGAATATTATCATAGAATGTGATGATAGGGAATGATCATAGAGCACGATCATAGAGAATGATCATAGAGTGTGATGATAGAGTATGATAATAGATATGATCTTAGAGTATGATCATGGAGTATGATCTTTTAATATGAGCATAGAGAATGCACACAGAGTGCGATCATAGAGTATGATCATATACTATGATTATAGAGAATGATAATAGAGTATGATCATGGAGTTGATAATAGAGCGTGAGGGCAGAGAATGATCATAGCGAATGAACATAGAGAATGATCATAGAGTTATTCCTGATTAATGATTTAGTTACTCACCATAATAGCACCTATGCCTATTGTTGCAAATTTAGCACTTTCCTCTGATAGACCCGAACTAACGAACAGTGATGTAGAATAGTAGAACACCGCATTGATGCCACTAAACTGTTGGCTAAGTTGCATTACAATGCCAATGATGAGTGGGGCACGTAATGTTGGCGAGCATATCAGCTCCATAGTAGAGATATGACTTTCCGATTGTTGAGCTCTTTCCTCGGCACGCATTTCTTCGATATCTTCATCGACCGAACTTGAGGCACGTAAACGACGGAGAGCTAAAATTTAAACATAATATAAATAATATAATAATGATCATAGATTTTGTGTTTATTATTAGTTAACCACCTTTTCTAGCTTCCTCTTCCCATTGCTTTGTTATTAACAGATATCTAGGAGATTCTGGACATACCGGCAGTAAAAGTAATTGTAAGACCGCAGGACATACGGCCAGGCCCAATAATATGGGCCAGCCATCATTAGTTCCTAAAATTTGTTCAATACCCAATACTTGGGATAATAGTAAACCTACTGTCACAGCCAATTGATTAACGGTACCTAAGCCACCTCTCAAATTGAGGGGAGCAATTTCGGAAATGTACATTGGCACTAATGATGTATTGAGACCTGTATTCAAACACAAATTATTACTGATTTCGTAATAACATAGGGAAATATAAGGGTAACTTACCGCAATTAACACCAATTATAAAACGGCCAAGGAATAACATTTCATAGGAATGACTAACTTTAGTAAAACCCATTAAACAGCCACCGGTTATACCCAAAACATTATTTAATAATAAACCACCCTTTCTAAAAAGACAAAAAAAAAAGGAAACACAACTAAGATTTAGCAAGAGTTTTTAAAACTATTGCAGCAAATACTAATTCACCTTCCAAAACGATTTGCCATCCAGCCCCCACTGAAACCGCCCAACATGCCACCAATGGCAAATATTGAAACCGCCACCGAATACAGCTGCTGTATAAACTCTTCGCTTATGTCCTCGCCATAACGATCCTTGTAGACATCCTTCATGAAATTCTCTATATTCTTTTCGGGAGCATTTATCACACCGGTATTGTAACCGAACTGCAGCATACCCAATACCGCCGAAAATATTGAGTAGGTGAGAAAGAAGGTGAGACCCTGTAAAAAGAAAAACGGAAAATATTTCTATTAACAAAACTAATGAAAGTTCTTGGAGTGTTGGAATTAAAAAAAGGAAATAATTTAGAAAAAGAACAAAATGGTTAAATTTTGTCATCTAAATTTTACGAGATTTTAAACGAGATCCAAAAACAAAACTAAAAAGACAAATAATATTTATTTTTAACGTTTCTTTTTTCAACTATTTTCGTTTATCATAATTCGTTCTAATGACAAGTGTTGCAAAAATAATGCCGATTATGTAAAAGGGGAGTTGTAAAAAAGAAATTATAATTAAGAGATATTGCAATTAAATTATAATATAAATGAATGTAACTAAGAGAAAACCAAAAGAAAAATATTGAAAAATATTAAACAAAAAAACTCAGAAAAACTTCAAAGATCAATATTTTGAGTATCTCAAGAAAGTGGAGAGAAAGGTGTTTAGAAAAGAGCGCTCTATGGTAAAGAGTTTATCAGTTGTGATATAAAAAGTGGCTAAGTATACAATTTAGCAACCATTATCAGTGTATTACTGAGCAATGCTGACACTATGTGGTAGCTAAGACAAGGTATGATATAGAGTAATGACAGGCCAATACCAAAACACTTTCGGGTAATTTTTTAGTTTGCACAAATATATGGGAGAACAAAAATATTGATTTGACACTTTTACTCGTACAACAACTAATAAATTCAAAAAAATATAGGCGTAAATATTGTTAAAAAAATCTTGGAAATTTCTGTAAAAAATTTGAAAATATCTTTCAATAAGCATTGTCCTCTAAACTTCTTAGCTAATGGTGGGTGCATCATTATAAGAACAACTTTTTATTTCAAACGTTTCATTTGAATTAATTTACACTGTTTGATGAGATCTTTGGTGAATTTTTAAAAAACCGAAACAAAATTAATTAAAAGAAATAAATATTCCAAAATTAAATGTAACAAAATATTGTCAAAAAATAACTTAGCAAATGAAGATGCCCTCAAAGAAGTGTAAAGAAAGTAGAATTTTCTCTAACGATAATAATAGATTCTCTTTAGGAAAGGGATGCTGTTTTTAATTTCTATTAATTGAAGTGGAATTTTAAGTATTTTTATCAAATTACTTCTTAAAATACAACAATTGTCCAAATTATTTAAATGCTAATTTTGAAAACCTTGTAAACTATTTTGCTCTGAATTACTACACTTTATGCGTTTAATAAAGATTTGTTGAAAAATATTTAAAATTTTTTAATTATACACAATACCATTACTATATTTTGTTTTAACTATATTACTATACTTACTTACACTTGATTTTTGCCAATTGTTGTTAAATTGCAAACAGTTTTTAAAATTTGTGAACATTTTTATGGTTTTTCCAAAATTTTGGAGACCATTTCATTCATTTAAAAAAGAAATTGTGCATTAATATTTTGTTAGTGTTTCATAACTATAATTACATTTTATAAAAAACAAAGAAGAATACTAGAAAAACAAAAGTATAATCGTTATTTATTTTTATTATGCAATGTTCAACAATTTGCTATAAAATGCCGCATGATCGTACCTTATAGTGGAAGGGCAATGTAAGCGGCTGCAACAATATTACCAGCGAATTAGTGTTTTGTTTCTTTAGAAAATTCTTCATACAAAAATTTTGAAGTATTGCAATTTACTTAATCTGACAATGCTGTGAGAATTTTGTTCAACTTTGCCGCTTAAAATGATATTGCCATACACATGTATATTAGAGGGGCCCCAAAATAAAGTTGCGAATGTTCCCGACTAATATGAAAATTTGATTCATTTTAATGCTTGGTTTTCACAATGTCGTTTTTGTTGTCAAATTGTCCAATTGTATGAAAACGGGTTGTCATATCATGATTTTCATGATTGCAATCATGATTGCAAACATAGATGACGCCATATGACAACCCGTTTGCATACAATTGCCAACAATTTGGACAATTTGACAACAAAAATGACATAGTGAAAACGCGGCCTAAGACTACTTTTTGATAACCCATTGAATGCGCCCCTCAAAGACCTTTCATATGATACCAAATTTATATATAGTTCATCTGGAAGAAATGTGAAAAAATTAAAAAACCTCTAAAAAGGACATTTTTATCTTTTGATCCAGCTCACCAAATATTGACCCCAGGACAAACAAATTGAGAAACGTAGTCTTAAAATTAATCAAATTTTCACATTAGTCGGGAACATCGATACCTTATTTTTTCATACAAATGGGACCACCCTAATGTACATATATAATATGTGACATATGAGTTTAGTTAAAAATAAAGAACAGCTGATGCATGCCGCTTACATTGCCCATCCACTATTAGTGATTTTGAAAAACGTTTAGTATCAGTTTATATAAAAAGTAGCTTAAGTTTTAGAGCAAACGGAAACATTTGGTTCAAAAATAAAAGTGGCGGCCCGAAAAAAGGCTTTCTGAACGTGACAATCATAGAAATATAAACTGTTACAGCAGCATAATGAAGAAAGGGTCTTGGTCAGATTATTTTTGAATGTGAGTTAAATGTGTCTAAATCAATTATAAGTAGACTGCTAAATAAAATCCCAGATTATTACTCGACAAAAGCTATTGTCTGTGAGAAGACTGTTAATCCGTTACAAAACTGCTAGACTTGAATTCTCTAAAAGGAACTTAAAAACTAACTGGAAACAGATAAGCCGATAATCTTTGTTAATAGTTGCACTAATTAAACATATAGATATTTGTCAACACTGATTTTTTTGCGATGAGAAAAAATTCAATATTGATTGAGACGTACGGAAAGAACCGCAATATGTTTCCAAAGCGATTCTTTGATGGTGTTAGTAGTTTTTTTTTCAAGAGAGTTTGTTTGATTTGGCGTTTTCCAGCACCAACATGAATTCTTCTGATTACACAAAATTACTAGATGAGAAATTAGTGCCATTTTTAGATAATGGCAATGAAAAGCAATGTCTCTGGATGTCTTTGAAAATATTTATTTACTGGAGTGGCTCATATGTTCTCCAGATCAGAGGCCCATTGAGAATATTGAGCCGTTGAGTTTATGCTGAAAACCTACAATATGAAAGCATATGTATGTATGTATATCACCTAAACGAAGCTGTTAAAGATGCTTGGAGATATACATACATATGTGAATATATAAGCATAAATCTAGTGAATAGCATGTCTGATCGAATTTTTGAGTTGTTTCAAAGCAAAGAAGCCCTTACACATTATTAAAGTTCAATTTATAAGTGAATATTGACATTTGAAATTATTTTTTATTTCAGTGTATTTATAGTTATGAAACACTAATTAGTTTATTTAAGAGGTAATATTAAAATTTTTTCGTTGTTAAATAATGTTAGCTTTTTGGTCCTTTCACATACATAAAGGTGTTTTACTTTTTCTTTAACTTACAAAATTGAGAAAAGTTTTATGTATTTATAGTTATGTAACGCATAACGCATTATTGGAAAATCGAAATACACTGCATACAAACAGCTTAGAACGATTTAACATGGTTTTCCGGTTTAATGACAATAGTTTCCGTTTTGTATTTAGGACATTAGTGTGTTTTACACACAAACCAACGCACATATAGTCAAGATAAATCCTTAAAGGATATTCTCGTTCTAAATTGTATTCAAACAACAACTTACAAATTGATGCAATTGCAATTAAAAACTTAAAAAATATTTCAATAAAATTAAAACAAATCATAAAAAAGTTTTAAAAAAATATAGTTCAATTCATTTATTTTTCATAAAAGAAACTTAAGTATTACTTTAAAAAATAATAAAAACTAAAATTTAATTAATAACAAATAATAATAATAAAATAAATTGTTTATGATGAATGAAATGTTAGTTTGTAATTAAATGAAATTGTGCCATTAAGAAGAGTATTTTTTTTTTGTTAATTAAAGATGATTTTGTTTAATTTGGATCTAAAATGGAAAGTTTATAAAGTTTAATTGATACCAAATGGTTAAAGACTGTTCATCTGTTAAAGGTCGGCCTTCTTTATTTTAGGGAAATTTCGAGATTTTATACATTTCGTTTAAATCTAAATGTTTTTTTGTAAATCAAATCCGAAAGCTCTGAAACAAATCGTCATAGCGAAATGAAACGATTGTTGAATGTTAGAAATTAATAAAAAGTTTACAGGGCGTACAAGTATAAAACCGGATACACGAAGTAAATGGAGACGCCAAATGGAAATTTAAGTGACTGGTACAGTCGATTAACCGAAATCGAACGATATTGCAAGGCTAGCTCCTAGTGGCTTTTGCCTGTTCCCAAGTCACAAAAATTCCCAGCTGGCAAGCGTTTTACCTCAAATGAAGATGCAAATACAGTTGTCAACCACTATTTTGAAGGCCTTGAGGAAAACTATTTTAATCAAGGTATCGAATTGCTAAATAAGCGTTGAACTAAGTGTATTGAAGTTTCAGGAGATTATATTGAAAAATAAAAATGTTTTTGAAAAACAGGTGGCAGGTTAAGAAGTTTCCTAACCGCACTCGTATTTTTAAGAAAAAAAAAAAACATCTTAAACTTTGCTTAAAATAAAAATCAATGCTGAACAAAAGGGGAAATGTTATGATTTCGAAAAAACGGAAAGTTTTGCACAAAATTTAAATGTTAAGAGATTCTAAAGTGCCTTAAAAAACTTAAATTGTAACAATAAAAAATAAAATCAATTAAATGGCTAAAATGGAATTGAAAAACTAATCTAAAGCTGAAAGTCCATACCAAGCGTTTACGCGTTTCTCGCGTTCTAAACAACTGTCAAAAAAGTAGAATCAATGTAGTCATATGTTTTAAGTTACACACTTAAAAGCGTAGCAAGCGTTGACGCCTGAAAAGCGAAAAGTTCGTTTACTTTCTACTTTTGAAAGCGTCGCAAACGTCGAACAGCTGACATCGTTTGTTTATTTTGAGTGATGTCACTAGACAAAATGACAGTTGAAAAAACATTTTTTATATGAAATTGACAAACAAATCGATAAAAAAAACTTCATATAACAAAAAAAAAAATCAGCTGAACTTACGACATCACTTCCGAAAGTACATTGCCGCGAAAAATCTTCACATGTAACTTGAAATACATACTTGACGCTAAAAACGTTTAGGAAGCTATAAACG
This sequence comes from Bellardia bayeri, assembly GCA_950370525.1. Lineage (NCBI taxonomy): Eukaryota > Metazoa > Arthropoda > Insecta > Diptera > Calliphoridae > Bellardia > Bellardia bayeri. The sequence goes on from OX493267.1 coordinate 78,650,832, forward strand.
CGTTGACGCTAAAAAGCGAGTAGTGGACCTCCAGCTTAAGGTTTTATATCAATCAGTAAAAAGTGCCTTTAAAATAATTTCCAAACAAATTGAAACGTGTTAAAGTAGAAAAGGATCTAACTTAAGAAAATTATTTTACATTTTTAACAAATTTAACAGGGTTCCCTAAAAAAAGTGGTGCTGCTAAAAATTCGAATGTGAAAACAAATTGAGTTGGGTGGTTATCAAATTATTAGTGGATTTAAAAAAAACGGGTTGTTTGTAAAAATTGGCAACATTAGACTGGCATAATTTCATTTAATATTTGATTCAATAGTGTATATATTCAATGTTGAATTTGATTTTTTTTTGTTTGTTTCCAGGTTCAGAGGTAGCAGGAGTATATTCATTGAATTAGCTTTGTTCGTTTAAGTAGTTTCTTTTTGTACAGGATTATTTGTTTTGTTTTGTAATGTGTTGGCTGGGATTGGATGTAGGGGTTTTTGAATAATTTTTTTTAAATGAAATTTGAAGTCGTTTGTTTTTTTGTTAATATTTTAATTACACAACATGGCAAATAATTTAAGCTACAAACTTGTTCTAAAAGTCTTAGCTTCCTTCTGTGCGTGTGCTCTTCCAATCTATCGACATATTCGCGTAATTCTTCTATTTCCTCCTTGACTTGTTGTACAGTATCTAGTTCGTGTTTAATGGCTACCATATCACGTTTCACCTAAGAAAAGAAATGCGATTTATTAGATATTATTATTACAAAGCTATTGACAAGAAAACTTACTTCCGACACCTCACTCTGACAACTTTCCACCGACTTTGTGAGTTCCTGCAGTTGTGTTCGTATCTCACACAAGGCCACTGTAGTCTCCATGTGTCTGTCGCCTCTTTGAAGCTCATCCAATTTTGCTGATAAATTCATACTCATCACGCTGACTTGCTTTTGCAAACTATAGTTTGTGTGTGCGTTTTTTTTTTTGATTGTTTTGTTTTTTTAAATATTATTTTTTAAATAAAGAAAATATTTGTTCAGGTTGTTAAGTAAATATTTCTTTGTGAAATTTGTTATAAATATTGATAAATATGTTTAATAAAATTTTATGTGGTTTTTTTTTTATAATATGAGAGTGAAAAATGTTAATTATTTAATTAAATAAAATTAGTTGAAAAAACATGACATAAAGCGATTAAAATATTTGCCTAAATTACATATGAACAAAAAGTTATTAGTTTACGAATATTTTTAAACAAAATATAACAATTATGAATGCAATGAAAAAAATGTTATTTATGCTTTTGTAGAATTTTAGTGTAGAAGTGTGGAAATTTTGAAAAAATTATATACAAATGTTTAAATCGTATATTTTCTATAATTTATTTTAATAAATAGAATATTTTATTTGTTTAGGAATAATAATAACGATAAATAAATGTGTAAGCACTTAACTACTATATTTTATATTATTTTTTATTAGAATCAAAACTATCATAAGAAAACAAAGGATTAAAGACCTATTAGGTAAATCCCACTTCCTTTTAAAAAGTCTGATGGTGATTGCTGTTTCTCTAATAATGTCGATTACTCGCAAACGTTTCTCTTGCAAAAATTCACCAGTCTCGTTGAGAGGACTCTAAAACAGAACACATACTATGATGTTGATATGTGTGTTGATTACGCAGCAGAGAGCTTTGCGTATTGAGAAAGAAAATCATAAACATTTAAAAAATTGCTTAGCGAGACGTCGCTTGCACAAGTGCTAACCAGCAACCACAGAGTATACATAGGTGACAATATTGACGTTTCAAAATAGCTATAATCAGCTGATAAGGCAGTTTCTCTTAAAAAGAGAAAGAAAATATTTTGTGGTAGTATGTTGGTAATGTGAAAAAGCAAAGCACTGTATACAACACGAATTTTGTGGACAAAGCAAAATAAACACATAAATTGAGTTAAGGTACGGTCACACTTGGCAAATATTTGCCAAAATAGACGTAACCACTAAATAACATATATTTGAACTCATTTATTTATTAAAAAAAATCTTTTTTTTTTTTATTTAGGCCAAAGCACAACAAATGTTTAGCTTTAATTGATTTTTTTATGCTGTTTGTTTTGCAAAACTCTTGTAAGAGTAAACAACTTTAAACAAATTTGTGCTAAAACAAGTGGTTACGTTTTTTTGAGTAAATATTTGCCAAATGTGAAATTTCAATTTCGCCCATGACTGCTCTATAATATACATTATTTTGTTGGACATATAAATAGAAAAACTTCGTTCGATTATACAAGCCTTGCAAATATTTCTGTTGGCCTGTTCATTACTTCCTCTATAAAGAGACAATAATGGAATGCTGGCTTGAAAGCATTCTTTGCATAAAATCCGCAAACATAAATATTTTTATATTAATGTAATAACAAAAAGTGATTGCATGCTTTTTAAGCACAAATTTATATTATTTTTTTTCATAGTTTAAGAAAAGCTGTAGTTAATTTTCTCTTTTAAATAAACAAATTTTTTAACTTTTGTCCGACATTTCGATGCACCAGTGATGCATCTTATTGCAAATTCTTAAATTTTTTGTTGTGAACAACCCCGATTAAGATAGCCAACTATTTTTCAATTCATATTCAATTCATATATTCGGTGTATAACTTAAAAATGTGGAAATTTTCAAAAATTTTAGTTTTTCTTTTAGAAATTTCTACAATTTACTCAAAGTATTGGCCAGTGTTATGATATTTTCTGAATTTGCTGACATGTTGCAACATATAGATTCTGTGCCAAACGAACTTCCTAATTTTTTAGGTCGATAACGATACAATCCAATTTCGGATACCCTGTTCTAAAGTGAAGGAGAGAGAGCCTTCTGCATCGATTGAAACAAATGTTAGTCTAAAGGGGTCCGCAGGGTCTGCACTTTAAGGCTCCCCAACCACTTCTTTCTAAATATTTTTTACAGGTATTGCAACATGTGTTACGCTTTTATGACTGGCTGCATATTCTGGTGGATTTTCGGCCAATGCTCGCTACAAACGAATCAGTTGCATACGGTACATGTTCGCTGTTATCAATGTTCAATCATGTTCTGAATAATGGGTATTTTTGAAAGAATTATACTCTATAGTTGAATGTTTCTGGCACCAAAATTTCATGGCCCGAAAGAATCCCATTGGTAGGCGTACCGCTCTCATTGTGCTAACAATGAGTTCAGAGGGGAGTCTATGATTTCGCGCAGATTGAATGTTTGCTTGAGAACATCTGTGAGACGCCAAGTAACTTATGGTCAAAGTATGAACCTCAACATTGCTTCTTATCAAAAGATCAATACTGTCTATTTGGTGTGCACGATATGAGATTTAATCTGCCATATAATGACTTCTGTGACAGTTGATATGATGGACGGGTATGTTGTAATGGTACCACAATTCATTAACACTTCCTGGAACTGCTTGAAATAAAAGGAATGCTTTTATTAACTGATATGTATTTTTAAAGTCTACTGAAAGCAGCATCTAAAGAAATCTATATTCTGACATTGCCATTTCTCAAAACATTTATAGTAACCTGCCAGTAATGTCACTTACGTGTATGTTTACGTAACAGCATTTTTTTTTTAAACATTTGCCAACAGCTAAAACAAACTGACTTTCCCACCCCAATTTGCCAAATTTCAATGACACTTGAAAATCATTACAGTTTCATTTAAAACAGCATCAACTATAACAAAAAGACACAGAACTTTTGCCATATTAACAGTTTTTTTGTGTAACAAATTGGGTTAAGTTTACTGGTAGTAGTTTAACACCCACCTACAAAACAAGGATATTAATCCTTGTAATCCTTTTTAAAGAGATTGTGTTTGTACAAATAGATGTGTAGATGTGTATGCACAACGTATTGCAAATGTTGGAGCCAAACGAACAATGCAATCTCTACTTATTTATAATTGAACACAATGGTTTTCAATTTAATATTAATCTGTGATAATCAAGCCCAAAATGCAGTTTTATACTTTGGCAAAAACACACACACACCTTTTTAACACTAAAACCTACATTCACACTCAGAGAAATTAAAACTACTGCAGTAAGCAAAAACAAAAGAAAGGAATAAAATGTAATTGTTAACAAAAAAAAAAAAGAGCTTCATTTTTGTTGGCAATTTTATTTTGAAACACATCTGGTTAAATTCAAACAAGATAATGGTATTACAATGTTTGAAACATACACTCACAGCAACAGCTATATAAATAAATACATATAAAGAATTTTATTATAATAGTACATAGTGGAACCGTATTGGTGAAAAAAACAAAGTTTCCTTTACAGTAAAAACATAAGTTTGCAAACAATTTTGATAAGGGTTTTTTCAATAATGTATTAAACTGTTAGCTTTCTGACAACATATGACCTTCGCTCCAAAATAACTCCTCATCTTTTGAGGCCCAGAACGAAACGTATATCCTGTTTCGAAGTGAAACGTATCCCAGAGACAGCGTTATGTATAGATCGCAGCAAATAATAATCGGACGAGGCAATGTCTAGACTATAAGGCGGCTTTCATGGATGTTTTTCGGCCAATGATCGGTTCAAATTAATCAGTGGCATTCCGTACAGGTTCCCTGTGATGGTCTGGTCAGATTGCAACAGCTCATAATAGATAGGACACTTTTGGTCCCAGCAAATACAGAGCACTACCTTATCGTCATGGATATTAGGTTTTGGTGTCGATTCGACTGGTTGGCCAGGCTTCGGTGCAAAAATGATTAAGCAGCATTTCGAACATGCAAAACCATCTTCCATTATCATCACGGCTTCAATTCCCAAATTAAAATTACTGTTTGAGTAGCTGCCAATGATTTTGCAAGCTCTTGTTTTGTTTGTCAACCGCATGCTGTTTCATTTCTTGCTTTTTTCAAAAACATTTTGGGCTGGCATCACGCAGGCCACTAGGACTGTAAATATCAAAAACCTACTTTTATCGATGAGAAGAATATTATTGTAAAAAGTTGGAGACTCTTTTATATATATATTTTTTTTTGCGAAATTCGAACATTTGCTTTGGTTGTTCTTTGATATAAAGTGCTTCTTACGTGGCTCTTTGCCATGCAGGCCATTTGATGCAAAGATAGGGTTTTTCATATAAGGATGATGTGACTGTTTACTTTATTGTGACGCTTAAAAATTTATATATTTTAACAAGAAATCAATTAAATTTGTATACGCTTTTGATTTTGTTTCTTTTTTTTTTTTGTAAATTCAATTCTACTTAAATAATTATATTAATTCGTATAATTTCTTTTAATAATATGTGGTGTTGAATTTATTTTGACGCTCACAGTATATATACTTGGAAATGTATGACAACAATAACAAAACATTTAATAACAACAATAACTGCTGTTGCTGCTGCTGAGAGAAAACACTGCAGAGAGAAACACTTCATTATGGATATTAATAAAAGTCAAGTGTAGTTGAGTGTAAATAAATGTTTTATAGGTCATTGCATTTTCTTTAGCCCTGGTCATACTGCTGCACGAATTTCCATTCCTTGAGAGCTCAAGTCTGATTAAAATAAACTAATCCTTACCTCAACGAACGTTGTGCTTAATAAATGAATTAACATATTTCTTAAATGTTGAATTATTTTATATGTTTCGTTATAAAGTTATTAATTATTTCAATGAATTACTTATAAAGTTGGGCCCTTGTTAAATAAATTTAAAAGCATATTGATTATAATTTATATTATCATTTTGAAATCTTCATAAGAAACAAATGCATAATTTGTGTTCAATTACAACTCAAATAATATGTTTAAAAGTCTTTTCATGCCTTCCAGGGTTAATTTTTACTGCAAATCCTTAATATGTACATATGTATATGTGTGTACGCAAATAATCAGAAAATGTTGCACGTGTATTGTATGTATGTACATATTTATGTAAAATGGTTTTCAGATAAATGCTTCTGTTGAAATATTTACTAAGTACGTAAATTCAAAGCATGTTTCGTTGTTGATATTTAAACAAATCTTGTTGTAAGTATGTATATGATTTGTTGTTTATATACATACAGATATACATATGTGCATATGTGTGAATGTCAATAATATTGTTATTTGATAAAATAATGAAAGTTTTGCATTTTAAGATTTTCAATGCAAAAACTGAGAAAAAAAGGAAAACAATTGCAACATGTTTTAAGTAGAGGCTTTAAGGATATGTTATTGCAACATTGTAAACAATAGAGTAAGGGGTTCCAATATTTAGAAGTCTCAAAATTTTGATGTTAATTCTTAGTGATTCCCAAATTAGAATTCCTACCAGGTAAATAATTTCGCCTCAAATTCATTTGACAGCAAGACAAAGGCACAGGCTAGGTAAACCTTTAGTTCTGTCTGTCCAGTAAAAACACATTATGTAGTTTTCTGAGGATTGGTATATTTAGTTTTAGAATTTCAGTTGTTTTCTTAAGGTTTGGGTTTATGAATTGTAATATGGGCCTAAGACCTAGAAGTTTTATACTTTAAGGGGAATCCTATACTAAAGGGTGTTTTTTTTAGTAACTTTCTTTTTGGTAAGACTGCTTTTGGCAGCTCAGCTGTTTTCGTGTAACATGTTACTGTTTGTAACATGTTCAGTTTACACACGAACAACGCTTGCAGATTATTGAATTTTATTATCAAAATTCATGCTTGGCTAAAAAAATGCATCGTGTATTTTTTTTATCGGTAAATTGTGTTCAGCTCATTTCTGCTTGAATAGATACGTAAACAAGCAAAATTGTCGTATTTGGCATAAAGAGCAGCTAGGGGAATAGCAAGAACTATCAATGCAGTATGAAAAATGCACTGTTTGGTGTGAATTATGGGATGGTGTTATCATTGGACCGTTATTTTCAAAGACGACGAAGACTGGAATGTTACTGTGAATAGCGAACGCTACAGTAAGATGATTATAATTTTTTTTCGACCAAAATAAAAGAGCTAGACTTTTTTTTGGTTTTAACAAGATGGTGCTACACAGCAGGAGAAACCATTTTCCATATAAAAGACGAGTTCGGTGGACAGTTTATTTTATGTTTGGGGCCGGTCAACTGGTCATCTAGATCATGCGATTTAACGCACAATGAGGCTATGTTAAGGTTCATATCTATAGGGACAAGCCGGCAACGGTTGACGTACTAGAAGCTAATATTGAATAATTTATTCGTGAGAGAGTGTTAGAGAGTATGCCAATATAGAGCCAGCATATACATATTTATATTTGGCCGTGGTCAACATTTACATGATATCATCTTTAAGCATTGAATTATGTATATAAATCGTTCTATCGACTCACATAAAGATTTCATACTCTAAAATTTATGTGTTTCTTTTTTGTAATTCAAATCCGAAAGCTCTTAAAAAATCTCTCTTTACATCCATTTCAGTGATGACTTTATCTGCAGAAATCATCAATACTTTAAAATGACATTCACTTTGTAAATATTAGATGTAGATTTTTGTTATTGTATTGTAAGTTTGTTGGCAAATAAACTTGAAAATTGTTGACAGGAATTTTTTTTTTATCTTTTGTTGTTATTAATTCACAGGCAAATACAATTTGTTTTGTAATGTTAAATACTGAAGAAAAAATGTTACACAATAGCATAAGCCTTAAGTGACAATTGCTGAAATATAATCACAAAAATAACTAGAATTTTTAGTCAATAAAAATTGAGGACATTTTTAAATCTCATTTATACAATTTTCAAGGATTAAAGGTTTAATAAAGCCAATGTTAAATTAAAAAAGATCTAAAGATGATAATTGTAGAAATAGTACATTTAGGCTTATCCATAGTTTTATTTGATAGCTAGAGTATGTGACATTTTTAACAAATAAAAGCTAGAACTGCCTGTCTACAATTTCGTTCCAGTTTAAGACTAAGAATCATATAATGTCATCCGTATATTTACCGTCAATTCAAGAAAGAGCTTTATATATTCTACCCACGTTTGCTGAGTTTAAGTCTTTACTGAAATAATGTAGTTTATACACATTTTTACTGATAGCAAGCCGGCAAGAAAGGAGAAAAAAAGTACCTACAGTGGGGAGCAAAAATGAGTACATGTCTGTGTTTTGTGCAATTTTTACTGCATAGAAATAAAACTAATAAAGACAATTTAAAAATATTTGTTGTCATTTATTTTAGGTTTATTGCTAACGAAAATAACTTACAATACAAAATGGAAAATAATAATTTTCGAAGAATAAACTATTATTTTGCAAACTGTGGCTTTTGAAATATTTGAAAAATTTCAAACTCAGCAAAAAAAAAATATATTAAACATTGTTACGGCTTCACTTTGCAGGCCTTATAAAGAATTTGTTTACACAATCTAAAAGATTCGTTCTATAAGGAGTTTATTTTGCTCATTTTGTTATACTACGAATAATACAAATTAATAAAAAAAACTGTCTATATATTTTTTTTTCTTGGACCAGCACTCACGGGACGACTCCTACTTATGCAATGCATTGTGTTGGAACTAGGAAAATATGTTATGGGAGGGAGCATAGAGGGAGTAGTGTTTGTGAACATTTGATTTTAATTTTCCCATATTGAAAGTGGCAGGGAATACCTCTGCTGGTAGTTTATTTCACATACGGACAGTACGGTTAAAGAACGAATTTCCCCTGTAGTGTGTTGTGGGATCCACTGTCCAGTCGACCACGAATGGATGAGCCCTGACTGAAGAACGTGTATTACGTAAAAAACTACGTGTTTCAGGAACAAGTTCCCTGATTTCAGCAAAACACATTCCATTATAGTATCGATAGAACAGTGAAGCTCAACCCACATTGCGACGATGCTCCAATGAATCAATAAAGTCAGCGATAAGCACCTTCGCCCTCTCCTGTACGCGGTCGAGTAACACCAAAATAGACTTCGAAGTACCGGCTCATGTATGAGAGTTGTCTTTTATTAGAGTTTGCGGTGTAAACTATGCGTTGATTCAAAATCTTTCTTTAAGGTCTTGTGCTGAATACATAAAGAATATTTTGGTTATGAAATTATTGCTGTAGCAGATCTTTAATTACGATTTCTATGAAGAATTACTTCACAGGTCTGCTTTTAGATCCTCTAATGCCTTCTATACGGCATTTAACCAGTAGCGAGTAGGCAAGGCCATGATTACCAATGACATGCCGTGTAAATTGCAACAATTTTGCAATACAGCAGGGTATGCGTGTGTCTGTAAAACACTGGAAACTTTATTGTTAAGTTTGTATATGTTTGCTTTGTTTATGACATCAAAAAAAAAAAAAACCTTAGCTTGATATTAATTCAATAGAATATGGTAAACACTTTTTGTAAATTATACAACACAAATCAAATTATATTTAATAATGAACAAACCAGTCAAGTGCCACTGACGACAATATTTCAGTAATGACAAAGAGTAAGTCATTCAGTAGACATAACAAAAAATGGCGTTCTATTGTTCCCAAACCACAAAACAGAGGTTGCAAAAACTTCATACAAAGTGACGAGTGTTTAACACCAAAAGATGCTTCTATAAAAATAGTCAAATTGGTTAATCGATGGGCAGCAAGACAAATACTTCGCGATATTGGTTACATTACAGCAATAAAAAAAATTTAAACTGACATTTCTTGGTATTTGTTTAGTCAGGCTCAAGTTCATTAAATTTAATTTTCATTAAGTTAGGAATTGTTTTACAACTTGAAAACATTTTTTATTTGATAATTTTTCCTGGCTGGGATTAGAACCTGGGTTGAATTTACATGTTTCGAGAACAACCACATTCTCTCATCAGAATTCTTTGCGTTCTAACACTGCACCCACGCAGTGGTGCAGTGTTAACCAGTGTTCCCTGGTGGTTCGAAACTTGCTGTAATTATCATTTTTTCAATTTCTATTCATATGTTGCCTCCCTTTCTTCTTGTTGATAAAAAAATGTTAAGACAGGGTTAAAGTTCATCAGAGTGCACAGAAATTGGACAGTTGATGACTGTAATACAAATTTAATGAATCCAAATATTGCTGACGCCCAACAGCCCAGTGAATTCAAAAATATCACATAAAGGAAATAATGAAGCATGGTGAGAACATCGTCATGATATGGGCACAACTTCAATGAATCGAAGGAATAATGAGGAAAAAACATTATCTGCGTATTTTGCAAACTCATTTTGCATATTGTAGATAACAGGCTCTACCATGTAGATGAAGTTACTTTCAAGAGACAGTTGGGACAATACCAATTACCTACATTTGGATGATGAGCTTTGGCAGCGGGTTCAGCGCGAATGAGAGAGACTGTCAAATTTATATGGAAAATTGGTGGAGAATATGCCAAAATGTGTAAAAAGTGTTTTACGCAATAACGAAATATTGAAAATACTTATATTACAGAAAGTTTTTGTTTGATGCAAAACTAAGTACTTGCGGCTGGTTTTCGTTTTGTTTGTTTTTTTTTCTTAGAGCTTGATAATTTAATATAAATAATTTTGTTAAATGTTAAACATAAAAAAAGGACAAACAATTTTTTCTAATTTTCTTTATTAGTTTTATTTTTAAGCAATAAATAGTGGACATTTGTGCTCCCCATTGTATTTGAAAAATGTGTACATTTTTATTAAAAAAATTACTCTAACGAAAATGTTTTTTATTAAATGTGCTCGTTTTGTTTAAATAAATTATTCCAAAATTTACTTTATTTTTATTTTAAGCGTACTTTTTTTTAAAAATGGACTTGTTTCAAATTGTGTTTAAAATTCGAACTTTAGTTGCTATATATTTGAAAATATTAAAATATACATATTTAAATTACCAACAAACTCTTTACACTTGTATTTGTAAATAAAATATTCCATTTTTTTTTTTTTTTTGAAAATACGTAAATAACCGACCAATTGGCATTTAGGACATTCACCAAATAAAGCAAATATATTTTAGTTATTGATTTTTCTTTTAAATTAAATTTTAGTTTTTCTTTTTGCAAAAAAAAAACTTAAAAACAAACAAATTAGTTTAACAACAATAAATATTTGATTTTTGAGTAAAAAAATTTTGAATTGAATTGAATTTGATTTGATTTAATCTTATTTATTAACTATTAATAAATTCAATTGTTTTGAAGGTAAATAAATGATTTTTAAATTTGTTTTTTTTTTAACAAATAAATAAAACAAAAACAAATTATTAATCAGTTAAAAATGTAGGTGAACCAATGATTAAACAAATAATATAAAAACACAGAGAGTAAGAAAGGGCGAGAATGGAATTTTGTTTGTGGCATATTGTTAATGGAAAATGGAATATTATTTAACAATACAGTGTGGCATGTTTTGTTGCTGCATGTACGATGTATGTTTTGATTTTATATATTTAATGAAAGAGACTCGTTGAAATAAACAAAAAAAAAAAACAAATAATAAATAATAAATAATTAATTATCTGATAGTAAATATAAATTATAACAATAAAATTAAATTTAATGTTTATAAAGTCTATATGAAATGTTTGGTTAGTTGGGTTTTGTTTTTAGTATAATTTGTTCACTTTTTTTTTTTTTGGTGAAAGGCCATTAATACCAATTAGATTTTGTTACAAATATTTAAAATTTCTTATTTTATTTATTGCATTTTATAAAATTTTGTTTTAATTTTTAAATTTAGTTTTTATTTTTGTCAAATTTGGAAAAGTTAAGAAAACACATACATAAAAATCTTAGTATTAAACAAAGTGATATGGTTAAGTGTGCATTTATGTAGGTGTTAATGTTATAAAAGAATAATAACAAGAACAATTATGTTAATTTGTACTGTTAAATAACACGGTGCTACTAAATTTCCTTTTTTGCAACACTTTCAAAGTGACCTAAAGTATGTTATAGGTCTAAATGATTGTATTATTTGCTTTCCAAAACCGTTTCGAGTTTCAAAAATCGGTTAATAAATAAAAAAGTTAGAAATGTTTAAAAGTAGCAGCCTCAAAAAAATTTCTTTGGTCCATAACTCGGAAAATTGGAGGTATATTGAAACTTTGAAGCCCGGTTTCTTAACATGCTCACCAACACCTTTAACACACACTAGGTCATTTCAGAAGTGCTTTTCGAGTGTTGCACAGTGTAATCAGTCTGATCAGTAAATTGCACAAAGGCAAAAATTGTGCCGTTCACACATTTATTTTTTTTTTATACCGTACACCATTATAATGGGGTGTAGGGATTTGTGCTGCTCTTTGTAATGCCCATAAATGTAAGCCCAACACCCACTTTAACGATGTCTATCCCTCCGTCTGACTGGCTGTTCATGTAAACTTTGTGCGCAGAGTACAGGTCGCAATTTGAAGATATTTCGATACAATTTGGTTATTTTTTTTTTTTAGCCCAAGGACGGTTGGTAGTGAAATTGGTTTAAATAGGTTCCTTATTTCTCCTAGCTCCCATACCAATGCCCAACCGAAATAGGGGTTTATCAGTCATATGTAAATGTTTGATTTGTGCATGTATCCAAACAAATTTCGTCAAAAAAAAGTTATATAAATATAAGTTATATTTTATATATATATAAAAACAAATTAATGAAGCCTAATCACGCCTATCAATTTTGTGCAAATCGGTTTATTATTGAATAGCTAGCTCCTAGCTCCCATATAAGGCCCCCTTCCGAAAACCACTTTAACATTTATAAATATTTAAGAAATGTTTATATAGAGATAAAATTGTTTTATAAACAAATCCCAATAGATTACACCATAAATAAGTTTTAATCGGTCCATTATTGACCACAGCTTCCATATAAGGCCTACATTGGAAAATCATTTCAACGTGTATGAATCTCAAAAACGTGTTTATATCGAGATAAATTTTAGGATGATCGGTTTATAGTAGATCATAGCAACCATATAACGTCCATTTCTGAAACATTGTTTTTACACATACTCGTATACTAAGTGTAGGGTATTATCGACTTTACTTTTTTACTTGTTGAGTGATGCATTTAAGGCGGTACTAGCAAACTATTGTAAAAACAATACAAAATGTTTAAAAAACAATCAATTAATAAACCTATTAAGTACTAGTAGAAGAATACGAATGTTGAAGAATTTATAGAGCCGGCCTCTATAAATATTGTTGAATATCATCGAAAAATTATTGAAACATCTTATGGATGAATTTTTTTCATCTGTGGCAGCTCCTATGAAAGGTAGACTAGCATCACTTTTGAGACGGAAAACAAAATGTCACTTTAGGAAAGGATTTTGGGTTTTAGGACTGCAATCGTTCTGGTTAAGCCTGTATAGCCCTACATATAATAATCCAGCTGAAGTTCGTGGAAACAAGATCGGTATTTCATTATTTTGGTGGCTTTGTGGCAACGTCTTGTTAAAACTACATGCCAGTAAAATCCATATAATTAATAAGAGTTTGTTGTTAACATCTCTCGATAGCGAAAGGTAGTCCGGAGGACCAATCACCTCTTCAAACCACATAGCACATTATGACATGTTTGCCATGCAAAGGATCCTCATCAGACAAATGAAAATTGACTTCGTTTGATTAATGATGCGGATTTTTACTCAATGCATTTTTGATATTTAAATGCTATTCGCGATCAAAATTGCATTCATTGTAACACTAAAAAAAGCTTTTAAAAGCTTTTACTACTGATATGTCAACAAGTAAAATTTCAGCACTAGAAAAATAAGAAGAGCAAAAATCGAATCAAGAAACAATGTTACATGTCGCGAAAGCATTCGAACATCCTCCTCATGCACTAACCGGTAACTGCGTCAACAATTACCAAATACTCGTGGCATTCAATGATTTGGGAAGCAACTCTACAGTTTTAGCAGCCATCAGAAATTGAATTTCACAAGGCACAAATAAACAGAAATGAAAAAAGGAGTATTGGATAAATAATCCTCATGTTGCAAAGACAGTCAACTACAAGTCGTCATAGACATATATTAAAAATACCGCTTTTTTGTCTTAGTAACTTATGTGTAATTTTTAAGTATATTGTATACCTGTCATTTATTTTCACTGAATCATGTTTCATACTCTTCAGTTTCAGCTGAACAGTTTTATTCAATTCTCTTTTGAACTTGCCATTTCATTCACACACGTCAATTCAATTTTCGTACATTTTTATGGAAATCAACATGCATGAAAGAAAAAAACAAAAGGAAATAAGAAAATTGACTACTACCATCAAGTTTGTACCCCTTTTATTCTATTTTCCCTTCTCATTCTAAAATACCTGCTTTGACGAGTCAGAATTGAGGAGTGTCAAAGCGGACTTAGTACTTGAATAACGTTTTTTTTTTGCCTTAAAAAGGTGTCGCTGAAGTAAACCGAATGTGTTCCATCGGTTTCAACGTGCGAGAGATGGTTTATGCGGTTCAGAAGTAGTGATTTTAACACGGAGGACAAAGCTGGACCAGGCCAGCTAAAACATATTAAAGATAGAAAATTCAAAGCATTGCACCATGAAGATTGTCAGCAAACTCAACAAGAGTTTGCAAAATCATTGGGATGTACACAAGCAGCAATTGCAAAAGGTTACATTGAAAGACAATTTTGCATGTCGCAAATAAACGCTAGAAAAGAAAAACAGTTTAGTTGCGTTAAAAAATGGATTTAGAATCGATGTCAATCCATGGCGCTAAAGTAATGCTCTGGTAATGGTACCAAAAGTCTCCTATCTATTATGATCTGCTGAAATCTGGCGAGATTATTACAGTGAACCTGTACTGAATGCAACTGATTCGTTTGAATCGAGATTTGGCCGAAAAGCGTCTATGCAACTATAATATTCCATCATTACTACGTTTGGTGGCAATAACTGTTAAAAACGATTTGGAAAGAGGTGGGAAGTTTTGCCTCATCCGCCTTATAGTCCAGACATTGCAACGTTTAACCACCCACTATTTTTTTCAATCGATGCAGTAAGCTCTGTCTGGCAAATGCTTTAGAAGAGGGTATTCTAAATTGGCTTAATTAGAAATCGGCCTCATTAAACCACAGTGGGAAAAGGGCATAGCTAGAAATATTTCCAAAGAAAAGCTTAAACTTTCAGTATTTTTGATTTTTAGATGATGGAGAACAATTTGCATTTAAAATTTATCGTCGTACCGAATTTCACCATAGTGCCTATATAAAGTTGACTTTCGAAGATTTCTTAAATGCTTAAAGATCTCATTAGGTACGGTCACACATGGAAAATATTTGACGAAAAAGACGTAACCACTAAATAAACTTTGTTATAATTCTTGTGTTTATTTGAAAAACGTTATTTCCTAACGACAAATCCATGTGTAAACTGGATGATACTGTTGTGATCGATATTTGGTTGGAAATTCAAAGCAACATCAACGAAACTCGAGCCCGACTAAATAAATATCAAAAATTTAAAAATTAACAGTCCGAATAAAAATAATATTTGTTCTTAAAATAGCTAGGGCACAAGCTAATGTTTGCAATTGTACTTAAAAAACAAATGTATTCAGGTTTTCAAGATGAAGTCTTGACAGAAAGAATACGAAGAAAAAAACTGAAGAAAAAGGAGACAACATGTAAATAAAAATTGAAAAAAATGATAATTACAGCAAATTTCGAACCACCGGTAACACTGGTTAAAAGACTGATGTTTGACTGTTGGCTAGCAGGCACCGTAGTGGTGCAGAGGTTAGAGCGCAAAGAATTCTGATGAGAGAATGTGGTGATTCTGGAAACATGTAAATTCAACCCAAGTTCAATTCCCAGCTCAGCCAGAAAAATTATCAATAAAATTTTAATAGAGATTTCATGTTGTAAAACAATTCCTTCAGTAAAAATAATTTAATGAAAATTAAATTTAATGAAGTCGCGCCCGACTAAATAAATATCAAAAATTTTAAATTAATAGTTCGAATAAAAAAAAAAAATAATAGAAATTCCAGTAAATTTAATGAAAATTGCTGTGGAAAATTTCAGCAAAAAGTTCGATTGTACCAGCATAACTCCAGCCTCATACTCGATTCCATATATGTATAACTTTATTCTTAATACTTTATAATTGAATAAAAAATTAGAAATTTAAAGAAATTTTGGAATAAGCTTTATAATCAGAATCAGCATACAGCATAAGTAAGGAACATGCTGCCGAGATCAGAATCAGTCCAACATAAATTGCTGAAATCCCAGATAAATAATCAAGTGTTAAAGAGTACTTTAATCCTTGTTCAGAGTTGAGAAAATTCATACGACATTTAATATTAAAATAATTAAATAATGAATAGCCAACATTATTTAATACAAATATAACATTCAAATAAATACAAGTACACACGGACACAGAGACACAGAGCCAGACACACGCATACACAAACTGTGAAACTATAATAAATTGTGAAAATGTGAATGTATAGAAAAGAATATATGTATGGACATGTAATGTTTTGTATGTAGGTAAATAGCAAATTTATAATGATATTTGACATAAAAATGTAGGCATGTTATTGAAAAATATATATAATTATATATTTCATGTATAAAAATCTATCCGGAATTTATGTTTCATAAAAAGCAAATGAATTCAATATGAAATTTTTAAATAAAAGTATGATGCCCACTTATAGAGAAGGCTGCTTTTTTTATTTGCTTTTTTTTTAATTAATTTCATTTTGTAAAATTTATTACAAGGTGCTTATGTTTGTTTTTTTTTTTAATAAAAAAAGTTAATAAACATTTTCATTAATTAGGTTTGAATTTTTAATTACATACTTATATACTTTATAAGCGTACAACATATACGAGTATATGTATTTAGTATTTAGCACTTTTATTTGTATATAAAATGTTTGTTTGCTGTTGTTTTTTTTTTTATAATTTACTGCCATTCACTTGAATTATCATTATCAAAGCTTGTAATTTATTACAAAGCCAATATATTTAAATAAAAACGCATTTAATAGCAAATCTTTTTAGTAAATCTTTCGTTCTACTTTGTTTTTGAGCTTTCGTTAATACATATTTAAATAATTTCTTAGCATTATTTTAATAACGTGCTTCATATTAACATGCTTTTGAGGGTTAACTTAAAATATTGTATAGGTAGTTAATATTTGATTAATTGTATGCTTGTGCTTGGTTTTAAGTATCTATTAAAAACGTCTAACAAATTTTTAATATCTTGACAAAAACTTGTTTATTTTATACTTTGTGAGAAATTTTGCTAAAATGTGCTTTTAAGGTATTTCTAGCTTAGTCCTCAATCAGGCCTGCCTGCTACACTTAGGGATTACTGTTTAATGTAAAGTGTGTAGTATTTGGGTAAATCTTCAAAGACAAAAGTGGTTTTTGTTTAGTTACTATTCATTTGCTCTATAACTTTAGCATTATAGATTGCACTAGTTAAACATTTATAACATTTTATACATATTATTTATTCACAAAAATTCTAGATTTTTCACTTTTTTTTATTTCCTTGACAAGTTCCTAGGAAATAAAAAAGAAACTTTCCACTTTGCAGTTCTATGTTCTGAATATACACAACAAATTTCATTACTCTGTGTATGTGGTCATATATCTTTTCGTTTTTAATTTTAATTTCAGACCTAAAAATTGTTTTCTTTATATAAGGGAATGTAGTAATTTCATGAATTTCAGCGCTACAAAAGTTTTAATTTTGTTTTCCAAATAACAGCAAATTTAAAATTTGAGTTTGTCACAATTTGCCGATTTATGTCTGAAATGTAGCCTTTAATTTTCATTACAGTGGGCCTTTTAATTTAGAACCTGGTCATATATCCTTTTTTTGAAAATGTAAATCTTTTGTTTCAAAATTACTATCCAGACTATCCAGTCTGGTTTGCCAAGTTCGGACATTGACAGATGAGATGAAGTTGTCATTTTAAAGGAGATTTAATCTTCTAACATGATTACTAATCAGAAGCAGTGACCAGTAATTACTACTACCACTTACTGTACTGTCAATCGCGTGGAATGTATGTTAGTGTTTGACTTCTACGCCAATCATAACTGTACGATTTGGTCTTTGTCGTCACACATGTGGTCCCATGCGACCATCTGGTTTGTGCACAGTTATAAAGTTCATCATAAACCCAACGTATGCACTACGAATTCCAATTATTCGATTAGTCTTCTCATCTGAGAATGGAGCTCAAATGTATTAACAATACAATTCCTGAGATATTTTAAAGTCCCAGTATCCAGTAGATGTCTTCACCAAATACTCAATAAAACCTCAGCCAATAAGCGAACCTTCTCACGGTCTAAGACTCAGCCTTAAGAACAGTGCACTGGTTCGGTAGATATATGTGTACAGGTTCGTGCATGTAAAAGCCATTCATTAAGATCTCTAAAGGTTTACCTGTGTGTCACATTAAAGTGTCTGTCGACATTATGTGGGAGATGACCAAAGCAGTTGATTGTGTTTGCATTTACGAAACTCTTACGTTTACAGGCATCAACTATTATCGAATCTAAAGACTGCATTAAGAGCTGCACGCCTAACCATAAGATAAACTGATCTTGTCTAAAATTTCTAAAAATTTCATATTTTGTTGACTCCTTTGTCTTTGTCTAATTTACTGGTTTTGATGCAGATTTAAGTCACCAGTGAAACAATACCAATAAATATTGAACATTAATAGTGAGGGTTTGCTATAAGGTCTCCTTAAATCATCGAAATGCCACAGAATGCGTAATGGCCATTAGATTAAATTATACGCATGGCTCATAATGATCCTCATGTTGTAATGGTCATCATTCTTTTGGATGCTTGTGCTTGCAATTTTGACAAAACTTTTCATTTGGAAATAAGATTGTAGGAATTTAAAATTAAATTCATTCGTTTATTGGACAAGGTTCAATCCAAATTACAATCGAATATGTTTCAAGTGTTGAAGGATTGGACTGAGGGTGATTTCAAAAGTGATCTTGAGCAAAATTGCTCAAGAAGATTTATGACTTTTGTAACTTCTTATATATCTTATATAACAAATAATGTCCTTTCATAAATAAAAAACGAAACAATTTTTTTTATTAGCTGTGACAATTGCTAAATTTGGGCAAAAAAATTTATTAGTTTAAAATTTAAGTTTATTACAATTTCTAGTTCTAATTAGAGAATATACGGACCAAGTTACACTACAATGAGACTCTTCGTTTGGAATGTGGCCAAATATCCTTTTTTGCAAATTTTAATTTCGGTTTCTATAAACGAGTTTCTTTATATACACGAATGTAGTAATTTCGTGAATAAAAAATTTAAATTAAATTTTGAATTTCATGCATTTGAAATTTATCCTTTAATTTTCATTACAGTGGGCCTCTTAATTTAGAATCTGGTCATGTATCTTTTTTTAAAAATTGAATTCTTTGTTTAAAAATTGCTTTATCTTATATAACGAATAAAGTGCTTTTAGAACTAAAAAAGAAAACATTTTTCTTTTTGTTTGATATGACAATTGTAAAATTTGGTTAACAAAATGTGATAATTTCATATCTTAGTTTATTACAATTTGCAGTTATAAGACCCGAATATGCACACCAAGTTTAATTTTAGTGAGACTCTTAGTTTGGAATGTGACCACATATCCTTTTTTTTAAAAATGTTAGTTAGAAGGAATGCAGTAACTTTGTAAATAAAAAAATTTAATTTTGTTACCCAAATATAAACAAATTATAAAATTAAGCTTCTTACAATTTGTAGATTTATGTCTGATATCCTTTAATTTTCATCACAGTAGGCCTCTTAGTTTGGATTATGGCAATATGTATATCCTTTTTTATTTTGTTGGTGAGACTTTTCCAACTTTTAAATATTTAAGCTTATTATAACATAATAGGGAAGTTCGGAGCAAATTTCATATGATTTCCCATTTTATATAAAATCTTTATAAAAATCTTTAATATGTAATTATTTCACAACTGTTTGAACTCATGTTATATGATATTTCGGTAGCTCGTAAAGCATTGAATGCGTCTTAATGCAATTGCACCAAAGGACTCTTATGAGAAAATGTACTCAGGAGAGTACTTTGGAGATCTCTACTAATGTCACAAATACAAAGAACATATGAATGTTTGTAAATGGCACCTACAGAAATCCCTTGAAGATATCGTCACAGTCTAATATTTTGGCAATCGTATTGATACCTATGGCCAGACATCACTATAATCTATCATAAATATCTATATTGCAATTAAATTAAATTTGGTCCTTTAATGAACCCGGTCAACTAG
Source organism: Bellardia bayeri (assembly GCA_950370525.1). Lineage (NCBI taxonomy): Eukaryota > Metazoa > Arthropoda > Insecta > Diptera > Calliphoridae > Bellardia > Bellardia bayeri. Next base: position 78,671,095 of record OX493267.1, read on the forward strand.
TTGTACCAGGTAATAATTTCATAGATACATTGAAAAAGAAGAAGGAATGGACTGATGTCGATCTATTGTTTTTCAGAATATTTTACAGTTGCTATTAAAGGATTTATTACCGTTGCACACTGTCTATTATTTACTTGGGCAGCACGCTAGGAAATTGAATTTACCACATCATGGCTTCTGTGGAAGTTGTCAGAATGGGAAAGAATAGAAGGCGTTATTTCTAACATTGTGAAATGTATTGCAATATTAAATGAAACAAATTTTATGATTGCAGAATCTCCAATTAGAAAATTTTACGTTTTTCTAACGTTCTGAATAGTCGATGTAATAGCTTTCGAAAGCAGGAATCTATGAGTGTTTTGAGTTTTGTACGATCTAATGTAGGATGACCTTTGTTTGTGCATCTAAATGGTTTCGTGAAAAATTGTCTGAAATTGAATGGGAAGTATAGAACTGTAGAGCTATGGCTATATATATATATATATAGGGTGTTTTTTTTAGATGTATATAACTTTAAGTTAGCAACACTTTTTTAATTGCTGTCATTTTTTCAGCTGTCAAGTGATTTATGTTCCTTTTTGGTGGTATTTGGCACGCTTGTGGTTGCACGGCATTAGCTTGTTGGATAAGGTGTTGTTCTCTCCACCAAGTTTGTCAATATTTAAATTTTCGTGCCAGTTTTTATTTTCTTGCTGGAAGTTAACATTTAACAGTAGACATAACACTATGAATGGGGAATGAAATTTGTATCGGACGGACTTGCGACAGCTGCATATAGTTTCTTATACACGAGACTTAACGAAGTTCTGAGGCTAAGATGTTTTGCTTCTGTAGGTTGCCCTCCTCTAGTATGGCATTTGCAGCCATCCATGGCTCCGGTTTACCTACTTATGTCTACTCTCGGAACCCAAACATTCGCCATAAATGTTGCAAAAAGTCATCAAAAATTGGACCTCCAGATTAGAATACGTCTGAGACAGTCATGACAGTCGTATCTGGCGTCATACTAAAATTATAATGCCAGAAAATTATATTTCGAATAAAGTAAATTTCATGTCAACATTAAAAAAAACACCCAATATATATATTATCGTATATAATTTGAATATATTTGTGAAAGAAAACTCTAGTAATTTAATAGGCCAGTGAACCTCACACTCCTATACAGATACTCGTACACCGATAATTAATGAAATATCCCGGGTATATCATTTGCGTCAAAGCAAAACTTTTGGAATTTAATTTCTAGTTTAAGGATTTTTTATATATTTTATGGCGGTATTTAAAAATGGAAATCGGTAAAATGTTAAGAAAATCCATTTATTTAAATAAGGTTTGATCTTTGTAGTATCCAAATTTGATTGTGATTATTGATCTTTAAAGATTTCATCTTAATTTAAATTGCAAAAAATCATTATCATTTGATTTTGACTGGGTATATGTCTGCATGCAATCATATGACTTAATGTTCAAGTGTTTGCAAAATAAAATGTTTCTATACCACTGTGCACCGATTGATAATCCACACAATGAACTTTTATATGATAAGGACAATTTTTCGCACTAAAATTATTTCAAATGGCATCTTATAATAAATTAAACTCCATTTTTAGGCTGTAAGGTGAGGAAGTAACCTTTAATTATGTTTCATTTCAGTAAACTAGGTCACTAGGTGTTCTTTATTAATTTGCATATTAAAGTATATTAATTTAAAAGAAAAAAGTGCATGTCTTTAATCTACAATAGAACTTTATAATTTTAATTTTTTTTTTCAGTAAGTGTAAGTTGCGATTAAATAAAAAAGAAACAAATTTAATAAAAAGGTGTTTCAATGATTAAGCAAATTAAATGTAAAACATACTTATTTAGTGGCGATAAAACCATTCCACCACTTGCATTTTGAATTGAGTTTGGTTGTTTTGTAATTTTTTGCATGAGTTGTGTTATAGTTTATTTTTTTTTTTGTAATTTTTTATTAATGAATGCGAATTAAAAATTTTACATGAAAAGTGTTGATTAAAACGTGATGGTAACGGTGTTTTTTTTTGTTTTATTGCGTTACGTACAATTAAAGTGACAAATTACACAGCGAGAAATGAATTGTTATGAAAGAGAGATTTACAATGAATAGAAGAAGAAAAGAAACAACAACAAAACAATAGTAATTAAATGAAAAATCTTATAATATAAAAGAAAATTTTATTTAAGTGTTGATTAAGTATTAAAAGGGTGTATATGTAAATGAAGGAGTGAATGAATGTTATACAATAAGCTAGAAATAATACAATACTAATCGGTTTGCACCGATCGTAAGAGATACTTTACACCAGCACTTATATGCACAAAATCATGAGTACATATTTGGAACTGCTCGATAACAGTTAAAGTGGTTAAACAGTTAAACCTGGTTAAAGTCAACATGGTTGACATTCATTTCAATTATGCCTAAAGCCATGCTGCTAGTTGAGTCCCCCTGGGGCATTTTCTATATAAATTTGATATTTGATATTGAGAGTCGTTTATAATAAAACTTTATTTTCACATAGTTTTTGTAACAGTATTTTATTACATACATACATACATTTATCTTGTGTTTTTTTTTTTATAGTTTACCACATTCCTAGTGCAAGACTTGTTATTTTAATGAACATCCGATGTAAAGTTATCATTCAATGGTGTAAAGTTTTCAAATAAAATTTCTATATAAAGGTATAAAAATTTATTTACACAAATTATGTTAGTTTTGTTTCAAAGTTAGTTTTGGTCTTTTTTCTGTTTGTATTTACAATAAAGCAACAGAAAGTAAGAGTGGTAGTCATTGTTTTAAGTAGACTTAGAAAAATAATACATAAAACTTAATTAGCATACTTTTAGGGGTGTTATTATTAATGAGTTGCTAGTTTAACCAATTTTCAACGTATCTTTATCAGCTGATTGAAAATATTTTATGAAAATGTTGCACTTTTTTTTTGGGCATAAGTTTATTTCAATATGAAAATACAATCTGATCTCTTTACTTATATTCGACTGAAAATGGTATTCAGCACTCATGTATGGGCCGTGCTTCAAAGTCTGTTTTGAAATTACTCGAATGCGTTCACAAGAGGATGCAAGTGTTTACCGGTGGCAGTAAGTTATCCAGTACTATTGATTTACTGATTAATTTAAAACACAAAGCAATAAAGCAATTCCATATTTAACAATGTGTGTGAAGATAAATTTAAATTTAACTAGCACAGACAAAAACCGCAATTTTTAGCCAAGCTCATTTTGCGCCTAACAGAGCACTGTTATTCACTTAACAGCCAGCATACTCCAATTTTGATACACAAATCTTTATATATAATGTCTGAAATTATTTTAGAATAAGAAAAAAATACATATTAAGAAATAGATATGGTATGGAAAAAGACCACTGAATGGAACTATGCAATAATTTTGGGATTCCAGTGAATTTGAGTTTTACGGTCACTGTAATAGTGAGATATCTGAAATTATTTTGGGAGTTGTGTAAAGTGACCATAGGACCACCACTATAATAAGAAATAATAAAATTAAGCTTCTATAGCAATAGGCAAATCCGTAAGTCGATAACCAGTAAAATGAGCCCTTCACGATATTGGTTACATCTCAACAGTAAAAAAATGGAAACCTGCATTGTTGATTAAAAATGAAAAGGCACGATTAAAGTTTGCCACAGAGCAACGAAATTGTACAGTAGATGACTGGAAATGTTTAATCTGACCCAAATTTTATCGTTTTCAATACGAAGACAAAGTGTTTAGGAAACAGTGAATCACGGTGGGAGGAATGTCATGACATGGGGTTGCTTTTCATGGTGGCACCTTGAACTACTGCAAAGAGTCGAAGGCATAATAAGGAAACTCATTTTACAAACTAATCTTCCTGACTTTGTAGATAAGAGCGTCTATCATGTGGATGAAGTTACTTTTCAAAAGGTTAGTGACCCAATGCACACTTCCTTTCCTTCTTTTGATACAGTAGCCAGCACAAAGTCTCGACCTCAATCCAATTGAGAATTTTAAGAGACAGTTAGAACAATAACGATCAACTGCAACCAATTTTGAGGAGTTTTGGCAGCGGGTTCATACAGGGATTTGGACTAAATATTAAACATACTATCATTTCCTAAAGTTTCTGTGTGGTGGCAAATTTTAATACATTCTGATTGTTTTCGTTTCGTTTGTCTTTTTTCTTGGAACTTAATACTTTTAGTTTTAATTTTTAAATTATTTTGTTAAATAATTATTAAACCTAAAATAAATGACAAGGAACTTTTTTTATTTTTTTTATTTTGACGCATTAGCAAATGCACAATGTACTAACCTGCACTCAATTGTGCTCCACACTATATATTTTTTTTATGCAAATAAAGAACTAGTTAATTATGAGAAAAAGCTCATCAGATGTTAACGTATGAAATTAAAGGACCAATATAACCACAATTATGATAGAGAACTTACCGAGTATCATACAATCGAGCCTTCCTATCGAAATGAAATTGTTCAAGCAAGAATAGACATCTCTCATTTGTATTAATTTGTAGTCTTTTTTAAAATTTAATCCTGAGACTTTGAAAAGTATTTATACGAAGTTTCATTATAATCCCCTATGAATGCATAATATTTTAAAATGTTATTATGAAAAGCATCGAATATTTTATCATATGACCTTTGACACCAAAATCAAAAGAGTTAAGCTTTTATCTTTTTTGTACAAATAATTATTCAGCAAATATTTGTTTCGAATTTCAAATTAATATTATTATTAAAGGATTTTATTAAAATTGTTTAAAAAAAAAAGTATTAGCCACTACGTTTTCCCTTAGACTTTATAGTTGAAGTCTGCCCATACGCTGAGTATTATTGGGTTAATTCTCTTTTACTTTTATTCTAACGTTTATTAATAATACAACTGCAAAGAAGAAAATTTTAATAGTGAGAAATTGTTGAACAAAATATTAAAAAGTTTTAAAGTAACCTTTATATATATTTAAAGAATAATACACAAAACCCTAAAAGTATGCTTTATATTTATTTCACTTGAATCATACCGGAAACTGTGAGTACCCCCCTCTTTCACATAAACATCACTGTAAAATGTATTTACTATTTCTTTAAATATACACAAAAAATAGTAAGTGGCATAAGTAGAGTTTGTACATTAATAAGCAAAATTTTGTATTTTGTATTTTTTTTTTTTTTTTGTTGGAAACTGTGAAAAGTGATAGTTGTTGTTAGTTTGGTTACGTTAGCGATTAAAATGAAAACGAATACAAAAATGTAGTAATGGATAATGAAAATGTTAAATGATGTTGTTAAGAATAAATAATTTATTTTAATTTATACCTGGGGGGCATTGTTTCCATCATCATGATGTTGGGATTTTTGTTCTTAATATTTGGCTGTTGTTAAATATTTTTTTATATATTTATGTATATGTATGTATATATAAAAAAGCGATTTTTCTTTTCGTTGTTAAACACAGAGTGAAAAAGAATCCTTTTGCTTGTTTTGTTATTTCTTTTTTTTTTTTTAGTTTAGTTTGGGTTACGTGTTGCAGTTAAAGATGAAATTAAAGTTTTTTTTTTTTTGTTTTTTGTTTTTTTTATTATAAAATGATGTATAAAAGATGAGAGTTGATGTTGTTTTTATTTTTTAATAATTGTTTATATTATATATTTTCTATTTGAATTTTTTAGTTTAATATTAAACTTAGTATTTTATTTTTCTCTATTACTTTTGCAGTATTTTTGGTGAATGTCGTTTAAATGCCTTTTATTCGCTTTGGATTTGTTTTATTTTAGCTACAATTCAGTTGTGCTGTTTTTTCTTTTGTTTTTTTTTTTGAAATATTTAATTATTTGTTTTTGTTTAAGAAACTTTTTTTTATATTTTGCTGGCTATATGTATAATTGACTTTAAAGTTTCGTTTAGTGTTTTTATTCTCGGGACTTTTCTTTCTCTCTTTTATTTTTAATTTTAAGAGTTTTAAATATTTTAACGTTGCTTTAAATTAACATAATCTGCGCAATAATATTGTTAGTAATCGTAAATATGTTTGTATATTTATATTTTGTATATTTGAATATATAGGTATAATATATTGTTGTTTTGTGGTGAATTGTGATTGTAGGGGAGTTAAGAAAACATCCAGAAAAGAAAAATAATTACAACATAAATTAATATTTTTATACATAATATGGATTTATTTAAAGCCTAAAAATATGTTTTCATTTTTACATTTTTTATATATAGAGTTATAAACCAGCTAACATGTGAAGACAATTTAAAAAAAAAAAAAATATTAAAAAACTGAAAATGATTTGTATTACATTTAAAAACTTTTATATTTGTTCAAGGAATTTGTTATGTAAATAATAATGTAATCTATTAAATTAAAAGGGATTGCTAGTAATTAATTGTTTGCTGTTTTTTTTTAATATAAACAAAAAATAAATTTATATTTATACGTAAATAATATATTGAAAATCTGTTTCATTATGTGCATATTAATTGCCAATTATGTTATTGTGTGTTAAAGTGTAATTAAATGCTGTAAAAATATTTATAGTTTTTTTTTTAATTCTAATGAGTAGATTTCAACAGATGAGCTTAAAAAGAGTGTTTAATTTAAACTTTTCTTATAACAAATGCTCGTACAATATGAGCTTTAACCGAATCTTAAACTGTTTGGTGTGGATAATGGGCCGTTGCCAAAAAATTTTTTTTTAAAGAGAAGTAACACTCTGGCAATTAATATGCCTATATATAATTGAGTTACTTTCGTTGGAGAGGCGACAGGTTGAAGATGTAAAGGTGGTGAAAGTAGAAGAAGTCCTTTTTTATCACAACTCTGCAATTGCGCATTATGTTTGTTTTTAGTGTAGCGTTGCAGCGCCTCTGTTGGTGAGTAGGCGCATTATTTTAAAGTTTGATTTATAGCCTTTATTTAATTATTTAACTTCGGTGGCGTTTCAACAAAGCTATACCACCGAAGGAAGGCGCTGTTATAAATATTAGTTATGATAGATAGAAAACTGGCTGGGAATCGAAATTGGGCTACAAATACCAACTAATGCTCAAACTTGCTAACCAATTAAGCTACAGCACCCAAAGTGGAAGAGCTGGACGTGGCTGGCATGTGCTTTCAACAAGATGGTGCCACATGTCACACAGCATGCGAAACAATTGGCCATTTGAGAGACGAATTCGATGAATAGTTTATATCACGCTTGGGACCGGTCAATTGGTCGCCTATATCATGCCATTTAAGGCCCGCAACGGCTGACGCACTCAACAGTTGAATTATATAGATCGTTCTATCGACTCACAGAAAGCTTTCATACATTTCTCTAAATTTTATGAGTTTTTTAAAACAAATCCGAAAGCTCTTCAAAATCACAAAATCACATTCGATTTTTAAATTGTTGTACATTATTAATGTTGGGAAATAATACTACGGCTTGAAATTTAAGTATTTCTCATCGTAAAAGAATTTTTATAAGCTAACTTAAAATCAAGTTATCTTACTTCTAACTCAATTACAAATGACTTCTATAGTTAATCAAAGTGCAGAGCAGAACTACTTCCTGAGCTGACTTCTGCTCGCTAAGTTCTCAACTAACATTTTGCAAACTTAAAGTTGATGCAGAAATAAATCAACATTATAGAGAGTAAAACCAGTAAACAAGCGAATTTTTAAAAGATATTTCAATACTTTAAATAAAATTTTGTGTGTATTGGCTTATTTAAAGGACTGTTTGTGGTTTTTTAAATCTTACACCAAAACGTATACATACATACATACATATTTGGAGTCAATTAAAATTGTTGAAATCTACTCGTATATTTTATCTAAAATAATATTAATAATTTAAAAACTAAAATGAATACGTTAACAACAGTCGAATTTCAATTATTTAATTTCTAATGATTTTAAAGTTTTCTGTTTTAAAATATTCAAATTTAAATCATGATTACAGTAATCACATATAAGATTTAAGCATTGGGTGTATAACTTAGAAATGCGGGATTCATAACAGATGGCAAATCTTTATGGCACTTTAAAGGGCACTTAGTTATTGTGCATTATAGTGTATATAATAACAAAGTTTTTGTTTGCTTTGAATATGTCGAATTTTGTGCTAATAAAGTGCCATATGCCGGACGTTTTACTTTACTTCTTTGATTTACAAACAAAGCTTACCGAAGCCTGTGGTGAATGTGTGCCCTCATTTTCAAAGTGTGAGAGCTGCTGTAATCTAACCAGACCATCATAGGGAAGTAATGCAACTGATTCGTTGGAATCGAGTATTATAAAAAAAAAACGCCCAGAATATGCGGCTAGATCATGACAACGCTCGTCCACATTTTGCTAATAAATTGTTAAAAACTATTTAAGAATATGTGGTTGTAAAGTTTTGCCTCATCCACCTGTTTATTCCAGACCTTGCCCCCTCCAACTTTTATTTGTTTCGATAGCTGCAGAATGCCCTCTTTGTAATAAGCTTCACTTCAGCTCAGGGTATCCGAAATTGGCTTTAGTCCAGAGATGATCATTTCATAGTGCAATTGCTTATTGGCAACCGACTACATTGTTATGCTCTTTTAATTCAGTTGTCTTTCACATGGCAAATGGTACACATGCTTAGCGGATGCTATAAATATTTTTAAAATACAGTACGTAAAAAAATATGGTACCATTACGACAATTTTTCGTAATAAAAAATGCATTTGTTAATTCTCAATGCCTTTTCTGTTATAAAACATTTAAAGGTCACTGGGAAACCCCTTTTTTTAAATTTTCAAGATAGGTTTAGAGATTTTGATTTTCAAGATAGGTTTAAAAATTTTGATGCCCTTGAACCCTTGCTTGATCTTTTTTAAAGCCCCCTTTAAAGTTGAAATTACAAAATATGAGTTAAAAATACAAACGGAACTCATTCTTTGTGAAGCGAAATAATTTTTTATTATTTTTTAAACCGAAACAATTTTTTACGTTTACTATTTTATAAAAATCTTTCGTTTACTTTTTCGTTTTACTGTACCTTTAAATTTCTCTCATTTTTTCACCAATACATAAGCTTTCGAAGATGAGCAGTTCTTTTCACAGCACGGAATCCATATGTTGCCAGAAAGATGGGAAAAGTTCATAGCTAACAATGACCAATATAACTTGATATTGTACAAATGTTTTAAAATAGTTTAAAAAAATCCCGCATTTTTTAAGTTAAGCACATACGAATTAAACTTCACTACAATACAATATATATAAATTGTTGCAAGCATGTGAATATTAACTTCAACATATTATGACAGTCATTTGCAAAATACATCACTTGGATCCATTAGATTGATCTCATTGTATTAAGATTGATTTCATTATGTTATACAGTGACCATAATATTATTGAAAATACTATTAATCATTTTGAATTGATTGCGATGATTTGTACATGATCATATTTTTTATAATTTTTTCCGTATTGTACATATTTAAATTTGGACTATATTTCCTAGCAAATTGTACAATTTTGGAATATGAAATCTATTTACAGAGCTAGCCCAAATTTATTGGAAAAGGCCCTTAATTTGATACCACATATCCTCACCAACCTGTGCTATAAAAGCTCATTAAAGCCTTTTTCTCAATTGAGAACAGATTTGGCCAGAAAACTTTACTCTTTTTACAGTGCATCGTAAAACTATTTTGCCTACAAATTTTTGGAAGAAATTTGTTTTTCATTCATACATAAAATTGTAAAAATCAATTTAAAAAAATTGAGTTTCTTTTGCAATTGTTAATAGTTATTATGTAGAAAAATTAAAAATATTCATTTTTATTTAGTTATTGTTGAATTTTAGTAATTTCCGTCATAATATTATTAAATTCCTGTTAATTTTTTTTAGTTTTTTACTAATTTTTTTAATTTTTCATAGAATAGTTTTATTTATTTTGTTAAAAAATACGTGTTGTGCATATTGTAATTGTTATTAGGAATAATTTTTTCCTTAATGACCTTTGTGTTAAATATGCCGAAAGGAAAAAAATTAAACATGCCCGAGAAAAAAATATATTATACCTCTACGATTTCTATGGGCCTCAGGTCGGAGCATTGAGGAGCTGTTGGTAAGAATTTGGAAAGCTAAATTTGTACATCTAAAACTGTGTGTTTCGGGCCAATGTTAAAAATATTATTATTACTTTGTAGATCCATTTTGCGGCTCTGAAGTTACGATTTACTATCGAATTAGGCTAATATCCATTAGTGGTCAATATCATCCGTATATACATACAAGATTCCCAACTCCATTGGCAGAAGATCCATCATAATTAACAATGGATTTTATATTACTTATATTTAAGGCTTTATTTGGCTTCCACTAGACCCTACGTCGACCATCTGAACAAAAAATTTTGCATTTGCTTTCGTCATAAACGAAATGTTTTATTTTTATAATTCTCAGCGAATGATAACCTCATGAATCGGTTAATTTCCAAAAACAAATGATTTTTACCTTGCCAGACGACCGTATATATGTATGACCCCCTGCACCCTATAGATCTTAGTTGGTCAGAATAAATGTAGGTTTAAGAGGTTTCCCAAGGGTATTAGCCTTTCTTCCCCTATATTCAACGATTTTGGACAACCATTCTGTGGTAAATGTGTGACATGAGGGACTATAGACCAATTTATTAAATTGTGGTTTATTTAATAAATAATTAAAAAACATATTTAATAGACAAATTAAATATCAAATTATTTTCCCATCGGTCTTTTTAATGCAAAGGACAAAATTTTTATTAATAACAATTAAAAATACATGGTATGCATTGAAAATAACATTGTTACAATTTTTTTTGGAATTTTCCTAATTTACAAAATGTCTACTATCAACTGCAAAAAAAATTTTTAACAAAAAATATAATTAATTTTTCCTTGGGAAATATCAAATTATTTTCCCACCGACCTTTTTAATGCAAAGATCTTTATACCTGCGGACAAAATTATTACTAATAACAACTGAAAAATACATGGCAGGCATTGAAAATGACATTGTTACAATTTTTTTGGGATTTTTCCAATATACACAATATCTACTATCAATTGCAAAAAAAAAAAATATATATATATATATTTGCATTAAACAAATTCCAAGAACAATTACGGAAAAACAACAAAAAAAGCCATAAAATTAACTGGGAATTCCAAATACTTTTCATTACTTTAATGACCTGCAATGTGTGTTGCAAATTAATAAAGTGCTACAACAACTAAACAATTTTTTTGGGATTTTCCCATTTGCACAATAAGAAGAAAAAAATATTTTCAACTGGTTATTAAAATTTTATATTTGAATGAAAAACAAATTTCTCTTGAAAATTATTAAGCAATTTAATTGTGTGACACACTGTATGAATAATTGAAATTCTTCTTTATTTGTTTTTTGATGTTTAATGAAATTATAAACTCAAGAATTAAAACACAATATGCAACTACTTTTTAATATTAATTAAATTTATTAATATAACTATGTATGTAGCAGTATCTATGTTAGTATTTGTATGTTTAAATGTTAATGTTTGAATATATTTGTTTTTTTTTTCTTTAAATAATTTGTTACTTTTATTGTTAGTATAATAATTATGATTGTGTAAAAATATGTATGTAAGTGTAAAATATTTTAATGATTTTAATAGTAAATAGTTAATAAATACATATGTAGTAAAGAAACAAGTAAAAGTGACAGACAGTCAAAGTGTGACAGAGAGAGAAAGAGAGAGAGATAGGGATAGTTAAAGATTAAAGAATACATACTCAAGTAACAATTGCCGCAGGGTTGCTTCATCTTCGCCATGACATCTTAATCTTGATTCGTAATTAGCATTTCGTTCACGTTCGTTTTGTGTGTGACGAGAACGTTTGGGTACGTAACTGAAGGAGTGACGATAAAAACGACCACCACCAGTGTTGCCGTTATTTGTATTTGAACCCAAACCACCACTGCTAATGTTGCGTGTATTATTATAAGCGTCTGATGTTTAGATGATGTTTTAGGTTAGATGTTACATGATCAATATATTGTTTAGTTTGTAAAAAAGTAGGCAGGAAGAAATAATTTTCAATTGTTAAAATAAGTTTTATACATTTTAGGTTTTACTCTTTTAATTTATGGAAATTTTTAGTGGCATTTTAGGTCTATGAATTTATATAATTACCTTCTGGTCTCAGTCGTACAGGAGGCGAGGTCAACTTAAGTGCTGTTGTAGAAGGCGGAGTCTTGCGTCGACCACCAAACACATAGTCATATGAATCTTCACTCAAATTGGACACTAAATCAATAGATTTTTTGTTTTTACATTGTTTAATCATAACAAGAGTTACTTAAACTTTAACAACTTTAAAACCAAAAAATAATTAAAAGCTTAACTAAACTTGGTTAAAGAATTTATTGAAATAACAACTAAAAAGTAACAGAAATTGAATTTTTAAAACATAAAACTGTTTGGTAATTTTATACTCACTCTACAACGAAAATTTAATAATTGTTTTTTTTTTATTTATTTATTTTAATTTGTTTTTTTTAAGCCATTAGTTTGTTTGTTTTATTAATAAATAAATGAAAATTTATTTTTTATTGTTTTTAAAGGATTTCACCGAAAATAAAAGAAAATAGAGAGAAAGAGTTATAAAAAACAAATTTTAATAAAATATTTAAGATTTCATTATTGTTGTTAACGGTTTGTTTGGTGAATTCAGGTGATATAAAAGAGAGACAGAGAGTTTTTTCAATGAAAATTACAACAATTACAGTAACAATAATGAGAGTAGGAAAAATATGAGAGAGAAAAAACAAAAACAAACACAAAACTAAGCAGCTGCATTCAGACTCAGTTACAGTTACAAAACAAGGTTGCATTTTTTTTTTTTGTACTATTTTGTGATGTTTCTGTTGCAGCAGCCATTTTTCATACATAACAGACACATTTACAAAAGTTTGAGATAAATTAAATTTAATTTAAGGCTAGTAGTACAAAAAAGCAGTTGTTAAAACAAAAAAAAAATAAAAAATCATGAATGCTCATGAAACAACTACTAGAAATGAGCGATTGGTTTTCACAGTAACTGACTGGCTGATTGACTGATTGATTACCCATGTGTTTAACTGGCAGTTGGACAGCCATTGTCAGTCAGTTTTATTGCAAATATGAGTTTATAGGGAAATGTGTCATGCTTTAAAGTTTTTTGAGATGATTTCGTTTACGGATTTAAATCAAAAATTTATTCGTACTTTTAAACATCTAGCAGGGCTTGTAAATTTTAAAAAATTAAGGTGTCTTTGTGTTGAGTTTTTTAATGTAATTGTTTAAAATTGTGGAGACTCTGTGTCTATTGTGTCAACTAAACAAAAATATGAATTTCACATCAATTTAAGCAAAAGTGTATGAAAATGTAATGATTTTTAAAAAAAATCAAGATCAAGCAATTTCAAATTCAAACTAAAATTACAAATTACTACAAAAAAAAACAAAAACACAAACGTTTTGAAAAAGATTTTACAAAGCAAATTGTTAAATAGTGCTCTTGAAGACAATGACAAAATTATAACAAAACTTGTAAGAAATTTCAACAGTTTTATTATAATTTTAACCAAATTATCCTAAAGTTTATCTTATATATTGAAGCTAAGTAAAATCTTCCTAAACAAACGTTTACTTTACAAAAAAACAAAACTTAACTTCAACTATGCACATCAATTTTTATGTATATATAAAAAAATCTAAAATTATTTCTTGAAAAGAAAAAACTGAAACACAATCATGCGCTTTAAGTTGAAAAAAAGTATGACTTTGAAATATGTAAATGAAAATGTTCAGCTATAAAGCCCACCTGGAAATCCCCTTAATGGTTTTAGGACTTGTGTTGAACGCAGTGGCGGTAATAGCGGTGGCAATTGTCCAAATGGATCTTGGTCGGTCGATAAGGAAGACGATGTTGGTGGTGAGATCATCGATATATCAATGCTATGCGCCATTTCATTATTGAGGCCAGCTGTTTTATTATTAACAAATTCAAATTATAATTACAAAACACAAAATGTAACAAGGGAATACAAATACAAAAAGATTAAAATTACAAATATGTTAGTTGAAATGTTTTTTTTTTTTTTTTTTGTATAAAAAAGATAATTTTAAATATATTTATTAATTCCGTATTCAAAAAAAATAAAGTAGGTTTGAAGTGTGCTTTTAGACAAAATTTTCTTAAAGTACATTTGAAGTCTACTTTAATTTTTTCTGAATAAGGCTGTAAATGTTTAAGATTTTAGTCATGATGAAAGTTTTATTTAATTTTAATTTAAACGAAACTTTCATACAAATACAGTCAATTTTAGAGTTTATACGTATGAGTGATATTAAGTTCAATGGGTATTAATCATACGCCTCATTAAAAAAAAAACTTTCTTGAAATCAGTGGTCAACATAAAGAGATAATGAAAAATGGTTTATAATTTTTAATTTTTTTTTAAAACGTTTGCTGTCTCTAGTGTATCTGATATTTATTGATAATTTCTAGAGTCCGGTTTCGGATTAGGCCAAACATCGACCTAATACCAATATTCGGTATTCCGCCATATTTTGACCGAATATCGAAACAGAAACTTTTATATAGGATGATAGTCGACTTAAAGAGATAATGAAATATGGATTATAATAAACTGTCATGCACTTTTGCTCTCTCTAGTGTAACTGACATAATGTGACGATATTCGTTAAAGCTAAATCATTTTCAGAGATTGATCCCTTAAGGTGGTTTCACTCATTTATTCTGAACAAAATATTTGTGCGGACAAAGTTTTTTTTAAGATAAAGTTTGACGTCTCTCTTTTTGAGAGAGAGAAAATATTTTTTACGAACAACTCTTAGCTTGAATTAATTTAATTTATTATTTTGTCTGGACAAAAATATCGAATAGTATATGTTTTTTTTCGAAATGGGTGAATCGTGCTACAATAAACTCTCAGTAAAAAAATTTTTCATCGGATAAAATTTTCGTTCGGAACAAATGGGTGAAGCCACCTTTAATCTTTAAGAACTGTTTATTCTGTTCTGAAGTTTTCTTAAAATAAAAAAAAAAAATTTGATTTGCTAACGATATTGTTGCCTTCAATTTCTCTAATATAATGTCCTGCAGTTTATACATTTCTTAATCAAATAGATGTGCAAGTGTTTTACGTAAGTACCTGATACAAAGGCCCAAACTCAGGGTGCTCTCAACACTGAATACAGAGAAAAAATATAGTTGTACATGTTTATCGCAACAATGTCAACATTTTTACACGTTTTTCAACAATGTTCATTGTAATTATTTACATGATTGCGGTAACCATAATAAGGTTAAATTACGATTCAGATGATTACTACACTCGCATATATGTATGTGGGGACGGGTAATAACGGACGAACGACAAGAAGTGGCAATACTTACTGAGATTGCAACACTGTTTATATTAACTGACGATTGGGAATGGGCGAGAAAAAAACTGACGAGTAATAACTTCATCGACAGACGCAAAAGAACAGACAGTACAGTTGAAGTCTGGAGTTTGAACAATTAACATTAAATATTAAACTTTAAATTTAAGTATAGCACATAAGCCTGAATTTTCTTTTAAATAAACATATAATTAACTAAAATTATAAAAACAAAGCGTTTTCATTAAAAAACCTACATTTTTGGGGGCTCGTCCGAGATGTGCTTAGATTTGTTTAAAGTTTAATTTTAAATTGTGTATACAGTACGGAGAAAATATTAAGTGCTGAGTGCTGGAAAATATTTTGATGATTTGTGCTTCTAACACGGACAGTTTAAGTGTTGTGGACAATTGGAAAGTGGCCAATTGGAAAGACATAAGGACGACTGAGTGCCGTCAAATTAAACTTTTGAAAAATTCTGAGTGAATTTGAGAAAAATAATAAAATTAAAACGACTGAGTGTCGTGGTGCGAAATTCTGAGTGAATTTTATTAAAAGAACTATTAAAATTAAGACAACTGAGTGTCGACAAGTGAAAACTTCTGAGTGAACATAATGCAAGATAAATATAAAAAGTAAAAGACTGAGTGTCGTAAAGTGAAAATTAAAATTCTGTAGTTGGACAACTGAGTGTTATTGAGTGCAACAAAATATACGATAAAATTAAATTCATTAAAATTTGTACAAAACGTAATTTCCGTAAAAGAAAATTGTACTAAAATTGGAGAAACTACAAATAGATGAAATGAACGTTATTTTGAAATTTAAAAAAAATTCAAGTTAAAGGGTGCTATAGAGAGTATAGTACAAAATTTTAAGTTCACTAAAATTTAAAATAAGAGAGAGAGAGAATTAGAATTAAAACTATACAAATCTAGTTAAAGAACACAAATTTATAATTGTTCTTGTGTGAAAGAGATGACAGTGCATAAGAGAAAAACTGAAATAAAATTCATTGAATAATTAGTAGAAACAACAATGTTTTCGAGAAAATGTGTAAAGAGTACTGAGTGTTAAAAGAAATAAATAAAAAAAACAAAACTACAACAATAACTACTAAACAAAAAGTCGTTAATGTCAAAATACAAGCAGAAAACAGGAAAACTTTTAACAGGAAGCGAGTAGAAGCGCCTGTATATCGCGAGAATGATTTGGTAGCCATTAAGCGGACCCAATTTGGTGCAGGGCTCAAACTTAAACCCAAATATTTTGGTCCATATAAAGTTGTGAAAGCATTGAAACACGACAGATATGAAGTTGAAAAGATTGGAGAAGGTGAAGGTCCAAGAAGATCCAATACAGTCGCAGAATATATGAAGAAATGGAATCCGTCATTCGGGGCGAATGACCATGCAGGACGGCCGAATGTGGGGACGGGTAATAACGGACGAACGACAAGAAGTGGCAATACTTACTGAGATTGCAACACTGTTTATATTAACTGACGATTGGGAATGGGCGAGAAAAAAACTGACGAGTAATAACTTCATCGACAGACGCAAAAGAACAGACAGTACAGTTGAAGTCTGGAGTTTGAACAATTAACATTAAATATTAAACTTTAAATTTAAGTATAGCACATAAGCCTGAATTTTCTTTTAAATAAACATATAATTAACTAAAATTATAAAAACAAAGCGTTTTCATTAAAAAACCTACATGTATTTGTTGCAATCATGTTTATGATAAATTTATTTATCAGATAGAGAACAACATAATATGGTATAATCTTTCATCATAAAACTGATCACCATAAAAATTACATAATTGCTGAATCATATATATGATTGCTATAATTATGTGCATGTTAACCTCACCATATCATGGATACAGAAATCATATCAATAATTACAGTGACCATACTATTTTAAAAAAGTGTTTAAAAATGTTGAAATAGTTGTGGTAAACATGCATAACTTTATTTTTTCTCTGTGTGTTGGTGAATACCAACGCCCCCATGCATAACACAATGCCATGTACAAGTACCAGATTAAAAGTCATACATTTGGACAAATTAAATAGTAAGAAAACATAAAATTAAACTCCTTATAATATTTTTAAAGTACAACATTTACGAATTTTCTCTATGCAATTTGTTTTCAATCGCTGATATGAATACGAAAATTTATATCTAAATTTCATCTTCATAAATGACAACGAAATAAATTCAACGAAGATTTATAATAAAATTTAAATAAATGTTCTTTTCATTTGGCCCAGAACTAAAATCAGTGCACGAGTACAATTTGTAACTGGAGGTGATGTTCTAAACTACGAAATGTGTACGAGGGTGTATATTAGGGGGGCACTAAATATAAGGGTTTGGCTTATGTGGTTGCTAGCTGCGTGCAAGCATTCAAGTAGAATCCGTTTTTAAATTTATAAATGTAAGAGCACAAAAAAAAAATGTAGTCAATGCTGGCAACTTGAAATTTAGTTTTATTTCAGTTTTCTGTTTTTTCTGGTAAGCAGTCACAAGACAATATATTAAAATTTGAGCCAACTCATATAATCACTTTTTCTTGTGTGAAAACAGCAACAACTCTTTCTAAGACTCATCTAAACATGGGCCGCCCTATTGTATGTGTTAGTGTATAAATTTTATTGACACGTTTCGCTGTCAGTCAGTATATCGCACTGCATGCAATTAGATTCATACAGATGCAACTGCAACAACAGCATAAACTACTTCATTCAAGACATTCGCAAGTGCTTATTCAACTCACACTGACACATTTACACTCTTACAACGATGCAAACATACACCAACACTCGTACTCTAATACAATTACATATATGTATGTATGAAAATATTTTCGTAGGGAGCAGAGAGACAACTGCTACTAATGGCCTTTTCAACCGTGAGTCAAATTGTGATAAAATGATGAATGAGCAGAAGTTTTGGTAGAGGAAACACACCACCACCCACCCTATCACAAAAAATGGCATTTAGAGTGTATGAAAGCAATAAATGAATGAACGATTGCATAGAAAGAGAAGATTATTTAAATTGGTAAAAAAAAGGAAAATATATAAAATATAAAACAGAAAAATATATTTTTATTTACCTATACATACATACATACATATATGCAGGATAGTATGACTTACTGCGCATATATATTTCATTATATTTTATTTTATTTGTATAAATGCTCGTCATTTTTTGAGCTGCGTTATTTACTTTTTTCTTACAATATTTTATTTGCTGTAAGAAAAACGTTTTGTAAACATTTATGACAGGTTTTTTTTTCTCTAAAACAACATGATTGAGTTAATAGAATGTGATTTGGCTTGGTTGTTGTCACACTAGAGGGTGGGAAAGAAATCATAAATCGTAAATTAAAAAGCTAGAATTTTTTATGGGTCTATTTATTATAACCTACGCCACCATAGTAGGAAGGGTATATTGGATTAGTGCTGATGTTTGTAACGCCCATAAATATTGGCCCTTGAAGTATACCGATCGACTTAGAATCTTTGCCTGAGGTGATTTAACGATGTCCGTTCGTCCGTCCGTCTTGCTGGCTGTACATGTAAGAAGGCGTGTGCGCATAATCGCAATTTTTAAGATATTTCGATCAAATTTGCTACATGATATTTTTCGGCCCAAGGACGGATTCGATTGAAACTGATGGAAATCGGCCCATTATTTCACCTGGCCCACATACAAAGGTCTATTCGAAAAAGGGGTTTAATGATCATAAATGTTTGAATTATACAAGTATAAAATTTCACCACAAATGAGTGGTAAATAAAGCCAAATCATATCTAGAAATTTTCTACAGATTGGCCCATAATTGATCATAGCTCCCATATAAGACCCACTTTCGAAAATCACTTTAAATGTTGGTATCCAAATAATATTGAACCTAAATATGTTTTGTACGAGGGCGGTTCGGAAACTTCTTAGCCTAGAGCAGACAGCGCGGTATAAACAGAAAAAAGTTAAGTGTTTTGGAAACTTCCATCTCTGCTATGAACACATGTTAAATTTCTTTGCGATCTGCCAAATCCTTTATATAGAAACAGGTGATCAAAAAAGACACATCCTCGATTTTTTTTACAATGGAAAAATTAGAAATTTGTGGTGTCATTAAATATTTTAATAAAAAAAATTGAGCAAAAAATTGGGTTAATGAATTTAAAAGTGTTCGTACAAGCATTGAGGATGAACCACATAGTGGACGTCCAAAAACACCAACAACTGCAGAAATTGTAGCCAAAGTGCATGCTGTTAAATGATCGACGAATAAAAGTGCGTGAAAGATGGCATCTGAAATGATCGAGTCCTTTTAATTTTGCATGATGAACTACAGATGAAAAAGCTACAAATATTTGAACAGGCATACTCTTCACCAGATTTATACTTATATCTACAGATATATATGTAGATCTCCAAGCTATAGAGACTTCTTTAAGGTCTTGTATGCTTTCATATTGTCGGCTTTCAGCATCACGGCTTAATAATTTACAATTGTTCTCAATGGGGCTCTGATGCGAAGAACATGCGGACCATTCAAGTACATAAATATTTTTCAAAGAAAACCATCCCTTACCATTTGAAATCTGAGTTTATTTTATTCGGCTTGAGTTCATTTTTAATGTTATTATTTAAATTATAGCGTTGTAAAATTTAAAGAATAGATAAATAAATAAATAAATTAATAAATAAAGCCGAATAAAATTTCTCCAATAGCAAATATTTGTTTAAAAAATGTATATGTATATAAATTTTATAATGTTAATGTTAACCTAATTCAAATTTGTCTTTGCTTTTTTTAACAATAGCATAATTTTTTTCCACTCCCTTACAAAATTATATTAATATCCAACTCGGCGTATGATTTATATTAATTCGAAATCAACAAATAACATTAATCATACGTTATCTATATGCTACACACAAATATATTAAACAAATGTATAATTTCTACTATTTATTCATACATTCGTGCACTCACTCATTTAGTTGCCAGTTATTTCCGGCATTGATAAAACAAAGAATATGATTTAGTAAATATTATCATGCCCCTTTAAAATTGTCTAGCAAATCATAAAAAAATATTACAAATATTTATATGTGTTTTTTACTGCAAACAATTTGAATATTTTTTTAGCATATTTTATAAAAGGCAATTTTGCTTTTATTCAAAAAAAAAAAAAAAATACAAATATACACAGTCTTGATGCTAAACATACATATTTACTAAAGCATACAATAGTAGTTTATACATACATACATACTATGTTTATATGTTTAGAGCTTTATGTTGGTGAGTTTTTCAAACAGTTTTTAAACAAAATAACAAATCAAGCATCACGGTCTTTAACCTTTTTTTTCATATTGTCAATGTAAATCTCACTCATACTCTGTAAACCCTTGATAGAAAGATGTCCTCCATTAATAGGAGTCTCTATCAGCTATCTCCGCTAATACACACACTAACAAACTCTTTTATCTTTCATATGTGTAAGTATGTATGGGTGTGTTATCGCATGTCTACTTATGTCTCTATATGTATGCATGTTTGCATCTGTGTGTGTGTGTGTTTTTTATAAGTTAAGAGTAAATATTAGCTTTTTATCCTCGCTTAACTTGGGTTTTTGTTTTTTTGTGTTCTTCTGTGCTTGTTGTAGGTTGCATGTGGCTGGTTCAATGTTTGTATGCATAAATAAATGTTTAATGTTGGCTTCGTTGTTGGCACATTGGCCTGGTTGTCATTGCAGTGGTTTTTATGTATGAATGAAGTGAGTGCTGCTGAGCAGCAGATATTAGTGTGTCAATTTGACAGAGAGGGAAACACGAGAAGGAAGGAAGAAGTTTCTTCCGCATTGCTAAAAGACAGTGGGACAGAACGGGCTTTTATGTGAAATATTACTATCGTTTTAATACCAAAGGACGTTAAAATAATCACATAATGGGAAATATTATAGTGTTTAATAACACGATCTATTGTAATTGAGTGTGATCATCGAAACTAGAGAGTACATAGTATATAGTATATATAGTATATGTTTTCTGAGATACATTTTCAAAGCAGTAAAGCTTTGATTTAATATTTATGTAACACACAAGGATATTAAAGGCATTTGAAACACAAATTAAAACTTATATATTAATGTAGTTTCTTCCTCTATCTTCTTAAGCTCCAAATCAAAATACAGTTCACAATAACATATTTAATTCATTTACTGAAAAGAAAACTTATATACTAACTTAAACTATATTTAAAACTGTTCGACTGTTGCGCGTGTCGACTCCTACGTTCTACTGTTGCTTCCAAAAAAAACTCTAACTTCCCAAAAACACCTGCCACAGCTGTCTGTCTGTGTGTCTAGCTAATCGTCTTATCCCATTGGGCACCGAGAATCATAATATCCGACACTGCCTGGTACTACTCTGCTGAGTGCCCCGATAGACTAGGCGATAGTGTGCCGGACTATCAGCCAAAGGGTTGCGGGTTCGATTCCCGTCAAAGACTATGGGTGTTTTTTGCAGATAAGCCAAAAACTTCGCAGTTTGTGTTTGTTAAAAAAAACTTTCCTTTGACACTGATCCAATAATTTGCAGTTAGCCGAAGCTAAGACAAATTTGGTTTATATATTTTTCTATTACATTGACTTATTTTCTTCGTTAACAATTCATAGCAGCTTTTCAATAATGACAGAGATTTAAATCGAGCCAAAACTTTACAAAATAGTGATGACATCGAATGGCTGAACTCAAAGTTGAAGAGGGATTCTCTGCAAATTACTTGACCAACCGTTGCCTTTTTACGTATTCTTTTTTGGGAGACTTACACTGGTGTAAAAGTTTTTCTTATTTTTTTCATAAAAATATAACATCATTTGCGTACTTTTTGGAAACTTTATGTCTTTTGCAATCATTGATCTTCCCAATAATGTCAGATTTTTAATGAATTTGTTAAAATATAAGGCAAGAAAACTTTGATCACAAGACTTTTGCAAGGGAATTGCTCAGAAATTTAGAGTTGGGACAGAATTAAAATAAATGACGATGGTTGCTGGCAGTATTAACGGGACACTAGACGTGAAGCAAGCATGCTAATCGCCTCAGACTCCCTTTTAACGACCATTGTCGTAGCTGTAAGGATAGGGAAAAAGAGGAAACGATTTTCCACCTTCTCTGCGAATGCCCAGCCCTGAGTGTCAAGAGACATAAATTCATGGGAAACTATACATTGAACAACCTTGGTGAGGTAGCCGGGTCAAAACTCAATGACCTACTGAGATATCTTACAGCTACAGGTTGGGTCTAGCAAGCACGACTTTTTGTACACATTTTACTTAAGTGTTCGCACGTAGTGAACTACCACGTAAACCAATCAACCAACCATCTTTTTAACAAGACTGTTTATGACGGCTTAGCTGTTTTTGTGCAACATGTTAGTGTCAACGCTTACAGATTTTTGAATTTTACTATCAAAATTTATGCTCGATTAAGAAAGTTCAAAATTGTGGAAAGTAAAAAATTTTATTTAACAACGAAGTTTATTTCTGGTTGAATGGATATGTTAACAAGCGAAACTGTCGTATTTGCTGTGAAGAGCAGCCACAAGCATTGCAAAAACTCTTAATACATGTTGAAAAATGCATTATTTGGTGTGGATTATGGGCCGGTGGCATAATTAGACCGTATTGATTTTGGCTTTGAGACAGATCAATTGGCAGATTGTGTGACGCCTTTAGATTATTTTTTTTAGACTGGGGCTATATTAAGGCTCATATCTATAGGGACAAGCCCTCAACGGTTGACGCACTGGAAGCTAATATTGATGAATTTATTAGTGAGATATTGGCCGATATTGCATATAAACCATTTGAGGCGTAGCCATGTCCCCTTAATTATCTTAAAACACTGGATTATATACATACATCGTTCTATCCACTCAAACGGCCATTTCATACATTTCTCTAAATTGTATGTGCTGTTTTTTTAATCAAATCCGAAAGCTCTTAAAGAATCAGTCTTTATTTTAAAAAGAAGTCTGACATTTATAACTGGCATCAGCATAGCAGATTGACATATACCTAAAATACTTTGCCCCCGAAAGTAGTCAAAGTTCAAGTCTTTATCCCTCAGCTTGTAATTAACAAAGTTTAGTAGACAATAAATTTTGAAACTTGATTAATTTTCAGTCACTGTAGTACCTACAGACTCATTACATTTAAATTTTGTGTAATTTTTTCTTATTTTTTAAAACAAAATCAAAAAAAATCATCATCAAATTTCTGTTTTTTTTTTTTTTTTTTTTTTTTTTGTAACAAAAAGTTGATTATTTTTATATGAAGATAATAATAATAATGATGATGATGACGTTTTGAATATGTATGTATATACTTGTATGTATGAGTTTATAAACATATGGTAAAATATAAAATGTAAAAACCTTACAACTAAAATAAATATTTACTTGCTAATTTTGTTTGTTTGTATATTTGAGGTTGTGTCCTTTTAAAGGCAATACTTGCTTAAAAAAAAACAAACACATTGGCACACACATACACATACACAGTTTTACATTGAACAAACCTTAACGTTAAGTTCAGCATTTCCCGGTAATGGGGAAACAAATTCAAAGGCCAAAAATTATACATTCAATTTACATTCATAATCATTTGTAAAAGTCCATTAGGAGGCACAAGTACAGGAGTGGAGGGAAGAAGAGAGGTGTGTGGCACAATTATGTAAGCAGTTATATACATATTTAACTGATCTTTTGAATTTAGTTTTTTTGGTAAGATTTTTGCAGGCGTTTTATTTATGAGTAGGTTAAATTTTACTTTAAAGAGTTTTTCGTATATTTTTTCATTTAAGATGTTTTAATAAGATTTTTTTAAAAAGTTAGAAACAACACAACATAATTGCCATATGTGCAGACAATATAAGTTTCTTCTTAAAATTATTGTTACAATGAATATTGCATTTCTAGTTCTTCATTTTAAAAAACATTTATATTCAGCTTTCACTTTGTTAAATATTTAAAATTTTGCTTAAATATTTGCTGTAATTTTATTGTTTAGAGTTCTTAAAAGATTATTTGCTCTTGCACTTACCTTTATACAACAACAATCAGCCATGTTTTAATCGAAATACCCAAATAATATATTAATTCTGCTTCTTTTTATGGATAACGACCAATAACTGCTCAATGAATTTCACCAATTAAAAATTGTAAAATAAAACCACCCAGATGAAGAGGATTTCTTTTGCTTTGAAAATAAAAGACGAACAAATTAAAACGAGCTGCAAATAAAGTAAGCAAATACAAGTTAATAATAATATTAAAGTTATGGGCACAAATAAATTTAAAAATAAATTAACCCTAAGATGGGTATTTTGGTCTGGTGAGACCTAAACTGATTTTGAAGTTTGATATTTTTCCTTCAGATTAGCAAATCAAATAAAGATCAGCATAATATCTATAAATGACATGTGCTGCATCAATTGAAATCAATTAAAAAAAAAGTAAGCTAAACTGTCCTCGTGGCCTGGCTAGACCACAATATTTTATTACTTCGTATATATGTTTTTATTTGACATTGAGCATGAAATGCACGATCATGCAAATATAATTCTTTATAATAAATAAACAGGGTTCACGCAATTACAGAAGATCACACAAAAGTAGAATCATATAGACCCATCAGGCTATTGTCAAATATATAGAAGCTATAGAAGGAGATACTTATGAACAAGTTGTACCCTATTTCAATAGAAAACAATTGTATTCCGATGCATCAATTTTAATTTAGAAAAAACTAACTCTTAGTACTATCAAACTAATATTGAAGAAACACACAAGTAAGAAGGTATATTTGGTCAAGCCCGACCATATTATACCCTGCACCCAGCATATGTGTAAAAACAAATTTTCATAAAAAGGCTTTATTATGGACCCAAGCATGACCCAAGACTATTACTAGAAAAGTCCAGGACGGACTGCCACGAACGCCTAAAATTCCCGTACATTACCTTATCACAGAACTAAGTTTCACTACCACTTTCAATGGCTCTATTGTATTCAGCAACAGCACCAGGTGCTATTTGGTGGCATACAATTTGTTGCACACACAAACATCATTCTTTTAACCAACTGCTAGTTTCTCTGCTTTGGGTAACAACCACAGCCACCACGTGCCCTCTAAGCGGCCTCACCATCTATCATTTAGGATAACTGCACCCGAATTGCCTAATGATGAACTTAGGGACAAGTACCCGATACCCGTGGTTCTAGATAGACTCTAGTAAGCTTCAACTTTCATTGGGTAAACAATGAGACCGTATGCAGTTTGAAGCTTGTATAAGCTCATGTCACCGGCTTATCCATATCTTTATCAAGTATTGTAATTGCTCCAAGGTAATGGAATTACTGAAAGACAAATTATCTACTTGGGAACATCTAGTAACTTGTTCAAGATTAACGTAAAGCACCTGCCTCTGGGGCTTATATTCACGACACACTTAACCGCAGGACGAACTCGGCCCGTCACCGCATTGTATGCCCCTGCAAGAACATAGAAAATACGTCTCAGAGAGATGACCTGCCAGGGAACATACAATTAGCAATTTCTCAATACATGACTGCAAGATCAATGAAAAGATCACCGTGCTTAAGAGATTGGGCTATATAATCCCTGCATAGCATTGACGCAGCATTGCATTGATCATTTAAGGCCAAGGTGTATCATCTGCTGTGGTTGCCATAGGCCGCATTGAACCAAGACCAAAGGCCGACAAATACAACTTCCGCTACGAAAACCTTACTTTCCATACATTTCCTGAGCACCGAGGTAAGTGTCACTACTACTTTCAACGGCTCTGTTGTTTCGGCAACAACACCTAGGACAATTTGGTTGGCCGAAGTTTGCCTACTCAAACTAACATCAGCCATTAAACCAACTGCCATTCTACCTGCTTTGGGTATTAACCACAGCCACTGCGTGGACCAATTATCAGTTAAGGGATAAGCACCCTAATAATAAAACTAGGGATATGTCCTCGGGCAATAACTGACCTCGCAGTACTAGATGAGACTCTAGTCAGCTGAGAGTTTCTTCTGGAAAAGCCAAAAGATACTCTATCCAGTTTCGAACCCTTGCAAGTTCATGGCACCGGTGTCGCCATATCTACCCCGGCATTGAGATTGTATATAGGTGGTATATACTATTCCCGCCGGGGAAACACGAGGTGTACAGTGTTTGTAATTTTAACAAACCTCGGCATTTTAAACAAACCAAGCATTTGTACCAATATTCAATAAATGTCAAATTATTTAATTTTTATGATATATGCAGTTGAAGAAACTAAAATTATACCTTCTTTATGTCCTTTATGTATCAAGTATCGTGACCTGACCAGAGCCAGAGTAAAATTTTAAAACTATTCAAGCGATTTGTGTCCTTAATCATAATTCGTTTCTCTTTGATACAAAACTTACCACTTTTATGCTGCTGATGATGTGTGCGTGTGTTTTTGTGTTTATAACGTCTCTTTAACTTCCTTTCTCGTTCCTTCTTGTTGTCTATGTTTCTGTGTGTCTGACTAAGTGACGATTATTCTTTTGATGTTTCAAATAAAAAAATCAAACAAAAAAGGAAAAATCAGTTTCCAAGAAACAAATTAGGCAGTTTGTTCTTTGCCTTAAATTCTATATTCTAAGATATTATTTTCTTGCGTTGTTTTTTCTTAGTCACTTCTCGCCTTAAAACTTAAGAACGGAAAGAAATCTTTAAATGCCTTTGCTAGAAAATATGCATTTTGTATATGAATGTAGAACGCACAAGTAGTTGAAGAAAAAAACTTGATTAAAGAAAAAAGTTTCGCTTTTTTTCAGAAATATGTTGCAAGTTTTTGCCACGGTCTGCAGATCTGTAAAGAAAACAAAAAGAGGAGGGTAGTGAAAAATTATGCATGAAAAATATTTATTGTTAATTAAGCAAAAATATTTGAAAATGCATCACAGAAATTATAAAATATCTTGTTAGTATAAAGTAAAAGTTTTCAAGTAAAATAATTTTTCTTTAACCATTTGTTTTGTTGTGGAAAAATGTGGTATTCCAAATGAATTTGATATGTACAGAGGGGGGTAGTTGCTAGTGAGGGTGTAAAGGAGGAGAAATGCTTGCTTATGTTGTTAAAACAAGTGGGTCAATTGTTTTATTACCACGTAAATAAATTGCTGCAACATGACATACGATAACGCCAGTATGCCAGTATGTTAGATTTGCTGTTTTTCATGATTTTCAGTCAGAGTAACTAGTTTGTGTTAAAAGTGAGAATTAAAGTTAAGAATAAAAAGTATGGAGCCTTAGGTGAATATGCAGGCAGCCAGTAGTACTACCTGTTGAAAAGTTTAAAAATGATAAAGACACTTGTGAATATTAAGGTTTCTTGCAGATGCCTTCAAGCCTTAATCGTTGCATAACTTTAATTATATATATTTTACAGAAGTTTGTGCTAAGATTTTCTTTAATTAGAAAATTATAACAAATCAAAATGCAGCCAAGATAAACAAATATATCATTTATTAAAAACATTGTTCATATAAAATCCGGCCACACTATGAAGTGAAAAGATGAAGCATGCCGTTGAATCGAAAGTCTTATTCAAATCAGTTCTATCACAATATCGCCTGGAAATATTAAAAGCGAAATCTTCAGTTATTTGCTGGTGCAAATATTACAACATGCAAGACTTTGGCCAGCATACAACGAGAAAATCAGTACTTAACTTTTGAATAAGAATAAATAAAAAACGGAAGGATATTTCAAGGCTTATAACAGTGTTAATTGGTAACTGGGCTATTGGCAATCAGACATGAAACGCGAAAAGGAAGAATCCATGTTATCAACTTATTTTCTAATGCCCGACAAATTCAGCATGAGTTGTTAAATATTTCCAAATTAGTTTAACACGTGGAAAAGACAAGGAAGACATATTATATACCAATGGATAAGAAATTGTGTCGATTTTTATACCCTACACCACCATAGTGGGGGGGTATATTGGATTTGTGCTGATGTTTGTAACGCCCAGAAATATTGGTCAAACACCCACCTTAAAGTATACCGATCGACTCAGATTCACTTTCTGAGTCGATTTAACGATGTCCGTCCGTCCGTCCGTCCGTCTGGCTGGCTGGTTGTCCATGTAAAGCTTGTGCGCAGAGTACAGGTCGCAATTTTGAAGATATTTCGATAAAATTTGGTACGTGATATTTTTTCGGCCCAAGGATGGCGGGATTGAAACTGGTGGAAATCGGTCCAATATTTCACCTGGCCTCCATACATATGTACTCCCGAAATTGGGGTTTACCGATCATAAATGTTTGAATTATGCAAGTATCCAAACAAATTTCATCATAAATAAGTAGAAAATGAAGCGAAATCACATCTACAAATTTTGTGCAGATCGGTTCATAATTACTCGTAGCTCCCATATAAGGCCCACTTCCGAAAATCACTTTAAAGAGCACAACTCTCTCAAAAATGTTGGTATCCAAATAATATTTAACAAAAATATATTTTGTATGTATACAAATAATACGGTACAATTTTATTATGATCGGTTCATAATTAGTCGTAGCTCCCATATAAGACCCTCTCCGTAATTCAATGCAAGCTCCATAAATCTTTTAAAAGTATTTATATCGACATAAAGTTTATCACATATAATACATATATTCACAGACATCATGACACAAAATTTTTGAATGATCGGTCCACAATAGGTTAAAACTTTTTTATACATATACTGGGTCGGGCTTGACCGACTATACTTTCTTACTTGTTTAATAATAAATTAAACTTTTCAGAAATAAGAAATTCATGGAATATAGAATTTTCCATCTGTAATTCAGAAAATTTAATCTTTATTTCTGTTAGAAATTTCTAAAATACAATTAGAAATGGTGCAGACAATAAAACATGTTAAGACATGTTTTAAAACAAAAACACAGATGTTAATAAGAGGAAATCAATACTAGTTTGTTTCAAGCTTTTCTTAAATATTAACAAATGTGTATCAATTTGTGGCTCAACAGAATTTAATCGCTTTTTATACCCAACACCAAAAAGATGGCGGGTATATTGCATTTGTCATTCCATTTGTAATACATCGAAATAATGGTCGTAAGAACAAAAAGTCTATATTTATCCTTATAAGATTTTAAAATGATTTAGCCATGTCCGTCCGTTTCTCCGTCTGTTGTTGCCACAATAGAGCTTTGAAAAAAAGAAATAAAACAATTAAAATTTTACCAAACATTCTTTGATCCACCGAAATGTTTCCAAATGGATAAAATCGGTTCAGTACGATCTGAGTTACAGATCAAAGTTTCAGACTACCACGATATTTTTCAGATATTTTTTTGCTGTTTTCTTCAAATATACTGCAGATAATATCATGAAATTTTGCACACTTTATTTTTATTATAGTCATGTTGAAAACGGTCGGAATCGGTCCACGATTTCTTACAGCCCACGGAATATGTCTTAATGGTACATAAATGTCTATAGAAAAATTCTGCAATAATAAGTTTCATGCAAAGTCAAGTCTCAAAACAATATTTTGTTTGCATTGGTCCATAATTTTCACACAGTCCCGTACAAAGACCACTTCCGAAAATCACTTAAATGAAGATAAATTTTTGTAAAAATGATTTCAAAATCAAAATATATATATAAATTGTCGTACCAAATTTAATGACGATCGGTCTATATTTGACCATAGCCCCCATATAAAGTCTACTTCCGGAAATCACTTAAATACGCATAAATCTCCATAATAGGTGATTTGGTGGTGGATATATAAGATTCGGCACAGACGAATAGAAACTCTTACTTGTTATTACATAAATATTGAAATATTTATGCTACCGAATTTTATATGAACAATATTAAATCACTATAAAAACCTTCATGCCTGCTATGATTTTAAAGTTTCAGATTTATACAGTAACAAACTTTGAAATGGAAACAGCTGCTAGTATTCTTTATAACACAGCTTAACAAGTTTCTATGACATAACATGACAATGTATGAGTTAGTTCGGATTAAAACGAAAAACCCTGACTTGAAATCATTCAACATTATTCTCATTTTTTAATTCCACATATAACTAAATTCAATTGGTCCATAAACAAATACTTTAATTAAATTATTCTTTAGCCACTTTTATTTGTATGTATTTGTATTATATTTGTTTTACAAATTCTTTTTGTTTTAGTTTTGCAATTCTGCACTTATTTTAGCTTAAAGAAAACTTTATTCCATTTCTTATTAAAGTTTTGCAAACTTTCTTCAAATCAATAGCTTAAAGTTGGCAATTGTTGCCTATTTGTGGGGTGGAACACGATGGAGTAGAAAACCTCTGGAAAATGTAATTTCTTCGCAAATAAGTATTTGGTCACAACAAAAGAAATTTAAAAACATACAAGAAGAGAGGGGTGGTACTAAACAAATAAACTACATGTGAAGAGAATTAAATGAAAAGTTCATGTTTTATTTAGTTCCAATTTAGACGAACCAATTTTAGAAAGCGGGGTGAGAGAAAGATAAGACAAGTATACACTTGATTGTACTAGCAATTCGTGTTACTCTCTTATTCTTACTATATGAGGCAATTTCATAAAAAACGCAATTTTTGTGTCCCCGCACTTTACACTACTATTTTAGGTAAAAAAAAAAAAAAAAAAAATGTGAGTGATCAGCGAGGAATATGTAACAAAAAAACGTAATTTGCATTAAGCGTCACTTTTTTATAAAACAAGTAATATTACTAGTTTTCAATTTGCATTTAAATAAAGTAAATAACGTAAGGAAAGTACAAACTTTAATTATTACAAAAGTGAAAAAGCGTGAAAAAAATGTATTAAAAAAAGTGTGCATTTGCATATATTTTGTGAACACCATGGTAAGGGCGCGATAAAATTTCTTGAGCGTCACGCTAATTTTTTTAAAAGTGAATATATTAAATGTAAAAAAATTTAAGTTGACAATCATTGTTTACATTTTTTTATAATTTGTAAATTTGAGAAATAAATTGCCTACGAAAAGAAACCAAAATAGGCAAATATTTCATGAACACCACTTTTGAAATATATTGCTTAATAGCTTAAAATGCTTAATTTTGATTTTATTTTTTAATTTTCAAGAGTAAAACAACAAAATTAACGGCGGCTAAAAGAGCACAGAGATATCGAGAGAAAATAAAGAAAGAAGAAAGAAAGGTATAATCGTGGTATATTTGAGTTTAATTTTTATTGTTACTGACTGATTCTATTTTTGCCACAAACTTAATTCGAAAGTGGTAAAAATGATTGAGAATGGAAAATAAAACAAAGCCGCTTGTCATTGCATGAAGTTTATACAGATTCAGAAAAAGAATTCGAATGGAAATTTATAAATTAAATTAAGTTAAGTTATTGTTTTGTGTCAAATATTTACATATGTGTATAAGTTCAAATGGAAATTTTTTCCATTTTCGTTAAAGACAGCAAAGAATATGTACATGTTTAGTTTTGTATGAAAATTTTTGTTTTTTGAAGAATTTTAGTTTTTTGAAGAATTTTAGTTTTTTTTATTTTCTTTTTATAAAAGAATAAACTTTTTTTCGTTAAACTTAAGATTTGGTATTATTTATTGTTTACGTGCAACAAAATCTCTTGATCGTCACAAAATATCTTGAGCGTCACACTTAGTTTTTTTTTCCTTAAAACGCTTATAATTGCAGTTTTTTTAAATACATTGCTACAAGCCTATTACTTTGCAAGTAACCTCTTAGCTAAAGTGTTTTTTAACAAAAATTTACATATCTTAAAATTTTAAAATAACTAGTCACTTTTAAAAAAAATTTAAAATCAAGGTATATCATGATTTTGTGTTTATAGTCGAAAGGGTGATTTTCGCAAAAATCAATCTTGAGAAACAGAAGAACATCGTAGTAAGTTTGAATTTCAAATATTTTTGCATTTTGAGCGATTTTTTATACATTTTTGGTGTGTGACGCTCAAGATAGAAATCGTAGAAAACCTAAAAAAAAAATTCAAAAATATTGATTTTTTTAGGGCCTAAAAGTACCACCGGATTCGTCATCAATTTCTACATAAATTGGCCACTCTTAAAGGCGAATTGAAAAAACTTTAAAAATAATCAAAACAAAACTCGTTGTATGTGTGTATACTCTTAAATAAAAATACGACGATTTAAGCAATAAGAATTGTGCTGTGTGAATACCGCAGAAATTTCGAGGAAAAAATTGCTTCGTGTAAATTGAAACTTACGAATAACGTGACATCTTCGAATTTTAGGAGTCTAAATTGAAAGTAGAATTTTTGTATTTGCAGATGAGTGGCTCTATTAGCTCCTTGTACGAATATGTAAATGTTATTGCAATAACTTATAATTTTTTGATATGTATTTCGCAACAGATATTTCAGAGTCC
The DNA here is from genome assembly GCA_950370525.1 of Bellardia bayeri. Lineage (NCBI taxonomy): Eukaryota > Metazoa > Arthropoda > Insecta > Diptera > Calliphoridae > Bellardia > Bellardia bayeri. The sequence continues at coordinate 78,704,125 of OX493267.1, forward strand.
AAATTTTGGTGAAATATTATATAAACTATGCTATAAAATATGTAATGTAGTTCTCCACTGTATAATTTACTTACAGTGGATAGCTCAAATGAGTATATGCTAATTATTTTTTTAAAATAAAACTAATAAAGACAATAAAAACATCTTTTGTCATTAATTTTATGATTAATATTTAACAATAAAATTTATAAATCAAAACTAAAAGTATAAAATTCTAAGAAAAAAAAAACACAAACGAAATAAAAACTATACGCATGCATTTCATTTTACAACATACAACAACTTTAGAGAATGATAATATTTTCAATATTTAGTCCAAAGACCTTTATTTCGCAGAAGACTTTTTATACGTTTTGGCTACTCTACACCAATTCTTCAATCAATTCATTTGGAACAATTTGTATTTAGAAATAGCGCTGTTGAATCGGTATTGTAACAAGTGTCTCTTCATGATTGACCACAAATTCTCATTCGGATTGAGGTAGGGAAAGGAAATTCTGCTAACTAAGCCATTCTTTCTCTATTTCGGAAGTGTAATATTATCGCGAGGACTTGTCTTGCTGTCCGGGTTTGTATATTGTTGTTAAACGCTTGTCTCTTTTTATTTGTATTGCAACTTCTGATTAGTGGCATATTTTATAACCTTATACTTGCTATTATCTAAGCAATTATCTAGCACAACAAATCGGACATAATTTTTTATCTATCGCTATTTTTTTTGCAATAGCTCAATTACTAACTACTCCTTCCTGCTTATCTTAATAACACTGCAAGAAATTCTAATAAATATTAAAGCAGAATCTAACAAACAACATTAAGTAATCCAATGGATGGTTACAACTGCACTGAAAATTAATTACAAAAAAACTGTGTGCCCTGCTAAAAACCTCACAATGACTAAACCATTGTCCATGATGATTGGTGGTGGCGGTGGTGGAGGTCTGTCAGGCGTCCAAGGATTTACTTTTTTTTTAATTTGAAATGCAGCAGTCTCATAAAAAACATTGATATGTATGATTACATTTAAGTGTATGTGTATGTAAATAGGTCGTATGTGGTAAATACTGTCAGAATGTTTTACCTAAGTAAAGTCGTTATAGTCGAGTGCATGTAGTTTGACTGTGTCTTGTGTGGCATAAATTGACTACTGCTTTGTTGGTTTGTATAACAAACTGTCCCCTAAGAACTGTATTTCAATCAGCTTATGAAGTTGTAAGGAGTACTGAGTAAATTCTATTGCACAGAATTTGGTTATTGTATTTTATTTGCTTTGTGCATAAGCACTAGAGCAAAATAAATTCTAGCAATTGCCGTTTTCTCTTTTTTGAGCATTTATATGAAAATTAGATAAACAGTAGATTTTGCATACAATAATATGAGAACTTAATACCTTTTATAGGGATTTACAATATATAAACAATTTATGTCATTTCAATTTAATTGAAGCTAATGGCACAAATTAAAAAATGCCAAACAAAGCTGATTAATGGAAAATTATTAATTTGAAATCGTTTATGTTCCCATGTAGCGTTACGCTACCTAAAACATCGTTTAATGAATCAGGTGGCTGAAAATGTAAATCAAAACAATATTTAGTGGCTTCAACTAAAAAAATTAATACATATAATATTAACAACAAACATGTTATTTTAATTTTATAAGTATGTCGCGTTCGCTATGTAAGTGTAGCTTTTTTTCTTATGGTTATTTAAATGGATTAAACGTGAGCTGAAAACAGTAGTTAGTCAAAAATGCAGTACTTGGGAACACTATTAGAAATCCACTTTTTATGTAGCGTTCGTGTTTGTGGAAATGCTTTTATTTAAATTGCTTATTTAGTTAAAATTATGACTAAACCCTGATTGCTAGTGTTTATTTACATGCACCCCTATCCTGAATAAAAATTCCACATGAAATTTGTTCCCTTTTCACATTTTCCTATTAAAATTAAATGTTAAAAAAATAAAAGGGAACAAATTTCATCTGGAATTTTTATTCACGATAGAGGTGATTCATTAAATTCTGTCGCTCTCATTCTGAGTGCCATAATCGCTTTTTGGTTTAACAAAAACCTTTAAAAATTTGTGCAAATCTCCGGTTTTTTTTTGTGCCCAAAAAAATAAACTAAATTATTTTCTTTCTAACTTTGTTCTAACTTTATTTTGATTACATGCAAAAATGGCTGAATAATACTTTGCTGGTTTTTATTTTCATTTTGTTTGTGTTTGATGCATTTGCCTTAAACAACTCATGCATAGTTTTTGGACCAAAACAGCAGCAACAAAAAACGTTAAAACTATATGTTTCACGTATTTCCAGCAGCGAAATGTGAGAGAGCAAAAAAAGCAAATAACTCAAAAAGTTTAGCAAAAATCACTGCAGAGCAAGTCTCTGACAAACTGAAAGCACAGATACAAAAAATTATAAAACACAAAAAAAAAAAAACTAAAACAGAAATAAAAGTTACAAGAACAAGTGATACAATGAAGTACAATTTCCACTAAAATTGTGAAAAACAACAGATGATACTGCAAAACATTTATGCATTCATTCGTTCGTTCTTTTTTTTAACTCTTAATACGAGTGAGTGTTCCATTGATAAACACTGCAGCATCAAAAAAAAAAAAAAAAACGGAAAACTTTTTTGAATTTTTTGCTCTGCCTTCAGTTTTCTGTAAATGAGCAAAATGTTGTAAAATGAAATGAATGAATGAATGAATAGAAAATTTTGTAATGAGAAACGTTCAAGTTACACAAAACGAAAAAACACCATTTTAAATAGTTACATGAATATTATGGAGTGTTTACAGTTACTAACAAAAACTAATGGCCAGCCAAAGTTTACATTAACAGCATAGAAAGCTTATTTTAGTTTTGACATTTTTGACAGTTTTCTTGTGACACTTTTCATGTGTCAAAGTCAAACAAATAGGGTTAGAATTTCAACTATAAGTATATATTCGTGCATATGACACAATAGACTTATTTTGTAAATCTGTTAAGCAATTAAGGACCAATAACTAGTTTAGAAATCCTGGGTTAGAAATCGTCATTTATTTGACTCGTTTCTGTCAACTATTTATCAATAAATTCCTCACCTATTTCTCTAATAATACGGTAAATCAAAGTTTAACCTTTAACATGAAGTATCAAAGCGCTGTTTATATACTATATAATCCAGCTCCTATTTTATTTCTAACTAATAAAAGATGCATCTTTTGAATGTTAAATAAGTAAGTGTTTATATTAGGCTTTGACGAATCTTATATACCCAACACCAGTACTGTAATCTACACTTGAAATAAATTTCTGTTACATATTGTTTCGATAATGATATTTTTATTTTTCGGATCCCTTGTTTGGGATCTATTACATGTTTTGGGATAAAAATTAAAATAATAAAAATGTTCACTGTATTTGAGTCTTATGGTGAATTTCATATCTCATTAACAATATTTTCATCTCAATAACTATCCTCTACTAATGCAATGCATTGTGTTGGAGCTAGGAATATAGGTTATGGGATAGAGGGAGTAGTAATTGTAAACATTTGATTTGAATTTTCCCATATTGAAAGTGACGAAGAATATTTCTACAGAAAGTTTATTTCATATGCGGATAGTACGGCTAGAGAACGAATTTTCCCTGTAATATTCACTGTCCAAACGATCATGATTGGCCCTGACTGAAGAACGTGTATTACGCAAAAAACTACGGGTTTCGGGACCAAGTTTCCTGATTTCAGCAGTAGATATTATATAACAGTATCGATAGAACAATGAAACACAACCCACATTGAGGCGATGCTACACCTAATCAATGGAGTGTAAGTTATAAAGCAAATCAAATATTTATAAAAATAAATTAATTTTTTGAAGATATACACATGATAACCAGACGTGTAGTAACCACAGCTTTGCAATAGCTTGCCTACTTTTAGGCGCTACCACAGCCAATAAGCACACATATGAAAGTGTTTAAGTAAGAATTTATGTGTGTGTGTGCATATTTATGAAGGAGGAGCTGAGTAAAACTGATAGTTTCAAAGTAATAGTGTTTTTGGGGTAGTTTAATGAAAAACGTTAAAAATAAGAAAAAACAGAAATTGAAAAAAAAAATTGCAATGGGTGATTCAAGTAGAGATACTTTTTTCAATAGCCTTTTTTGACAGCTCACGTGTGAGTCGTGTCAAACTGTCATGTTATTTGTGTTTACTATTGTTTGACATTTCATAATGGTAAGACTTACGCATGAACAACGTTAACAAATTGTTCAACTTTATTACGAAAATTCACGTTCTGTGAGGAATGTCTTTCGTGCAACTTATGGTCAATATAATCGGCCTACTGAGCGTACTATTCGCAACATCATCACCCATTTTGTAATACAGCATTAATTTTTGGATAATATTCGATCGAATAGACTACGTCCAGCACGCTGTGAAGAAAGTATAGCGGCTGTTGTTGAGAGTGTGCGGTGCGAACGTAACCGTCAATGGCGACCGTTATCGTGCCATGATAACCAACTATTTGATGCCTAAAATTGAAGCTCGTAATCTCGGTGATATTTGGTTTCAGCAAGACGGCGCCTCTTTCCACACATCGTATCAATCAATGGATTTATGGAGAGAACACTTCGGTGAGCACATAATTTCACGATTTGGTCAGGTCGGTTGGTCACCAAGATCGTGTGAGAACACGCCGTTAGACTTTTTCCTGTAGGGATATGTAAAGTCTTAAGTTTATGCGAACAAACCCGCTTCGATTCAGGCCGTGGAGGAAAACATCACGCTTGCCATTCGCCAGTTACCAGTCGAAATGCTCGAACGAGCCATCGAAAATTGGACTCAACGAAAAGACCATCTGTGACGTAGCAACGGCCAACATTTGAAAGACATATTCTTCAAAGAATGTTCTTTCAAATGATAATAAACATTCTCCATTAAATTTTAATTTTTTGTGTTTTTTTTAAGTAGGGAACCTCGAAATGGATCACGCTTTATAAAACGGAAAATATAAAACCAAGTGTTGCACAATTAATATTTAAGTGTTTGAAACTTTACAACACTTATGCTGGCAAATATTATATATGTAAATGTGTGTGTGCATATAAGTATATGAAGCGAACTATTTTGTATTGTATTCCAAGATGTGATGTTTGGCTGCAAACTACTCATAACTTTTGCCTGTTATTTTTTTTTTAAATTTATGCATGAGACTTTTCTCAATTTACGCACAGAAACTGTTCAGGTCTATTGCATTGCAATGATGGCCGCTGGCAAAAAGAGATTGTTCAAATTTGACCTTTCGTATGTTGTGGGGGTTGCACTTAATTGAAACAAAGTTATTTGTAGCAGTTTTTTTAAATATATTTATTTATTTCATATTTTAATTAAAAACTAGTATAACTATGTATATGTGTATAGATGTGTACTTGTAAATATTCTAGGTAATTGTGTATTATGAAATTGTTGAAACTATTTTGTTTTAAATACTTTTTATTATAAATAACCAACTTTTTTGGGGGTAAGAGAGGCAGTTCGATATAATTTTTGTTGTGTGCAAATATTATAAAGTTTTTGTACAAAAAAAAATTCAATAAAGTTTTGAAATATGCAGTTTAAAGCAAAGTTTATATTCAAATTTTACAATTGAAAAAAATAAATAAATGCTTATATTAGCTAAAGCAAATCTCATAGGTGATATTGAGCAAACATATATTGTAGATATTTTACAAAAGCAATTGTTAAATTAGCAGAATTTTTATTGAAATTTGCTTTAGAGTCAGTGGTGGGCAAACATAATTCTATTGAACGAAGTAAGGTAGTGCTGCTGTGCAGTTAGAAATTTGGGTATATGAAGGGGACCTTAACACAAATGCTGGTCATAAATACAAGACAGCACTGGCTATGCGTGAATAGTAGGCATTAAGTCTGCTGATCTATTGTTAACTCAATTGTTTCAGCATTACATATGTGCGGTGGGCAACCTTTAAGTACGACATTCTGCAACTACGGTATTAATTCTTAATGTGTGTATGTCATTCAAATGTAATGGTTGCTGCAAGTATCTCTGTATTTTATCCTCGTATAATCGTAGGGCCTTCCTCATATGCCACGTGTGAGACTTCAGCTATGTAATATGGGAGCTGGAATGACACCACTTATGATATCACAACTGTTTTGCGTTTCATTACAGGGAGAACATTCGTCTGCTTGTGTAGGTGATGTTTCGAGGTTAATTTTGTGCAGCAGCCAGTAACACATGCGCTGCGGTAAACTTTCTTTCCACTTTGTAATCTGTGAGGGATTGCAGTGCTATGAGTTGAGGCAAAGAGACTGTCAAATGTGATCCCCAAAATTTCTAAGTGTATCCTTCTTCGTTCAGGTGGTGAAGACTGTGTCCGCATAAACAATTAATTCCACTACCTGTGTAAGTACGATGAGTATAGAGAGTTAGTAGTTAAACAAGAGTGAGGACCTCCTTGTTTACGAACGACTAAAGTCATTTAGATAGTTTGCGCTCCGTCTCTTCATATTGTTTGGCATTGTTGATTGCAGGTTATCATGGAAAAGATACTTTGGCAAGGCCTCTGCTGATTTAAGACTCGTAAAATATCAGTGGTAAAAAAGATTAATGTTGGTAGGTTAACCGGGAAAGGATAAGAGACTCAAGAGTTTTTGCGGCAGATGATTAACTAAATATTGGCCTATACGATTGTCCCCTAGTTGCGTTCGTCCCAGGTTTGATGATTGTTGTGACCATACTGTTTTTCCGTGCAACAAATATTATAAGGCTCCTCACTGACAGTTTAAAATTCTTGGGTCCTCAGGCTGGACCCTGCTTCTGCTGGAAATTGCGACCTGCACTGCGGATGATCGGCCAGCTGGAATGAAACGTGAGTCTACTGCTGTGATTTTAAGATAATGTTGAAAGAAAATTTAAGATTCGGTCGTTGAAAACTCTGAAGCATTGTTCTATTTTATGTAAATAATTTATTCAGAGTCGATGAAATTTACAAGTCGGCCAAAATGAAGGGAACATTTTTTAGGACAATTAAAATAATTTGATTTCCAGCTGTTAAAAGTCTCTCTATTTGCTGGAATTTTTCAATGTGCAATTTTTCAATGTAAATTTTTTACCAGCTTAACTGGTTTATTACTTTTTTATAACATACTTTACTTTGAATTTAATTGTATCATTCGCGCACAAGTATGAACTTGTAAATATGTCATTAAAGTGTCAATACACTCCATATGTAAAAGTAATTATTTAGTTTGCCCAGTACAACAATAAAACTTTTAATCGCAAATAAATATTAATCAAATAGCTGTTTAAAATTGCCCAGTATGAACTTGAAAATATTTCAAATTCGATATACAATAATTTGCTATAAAAAATTAAATATATTTTTTATAATTACAACTAATTAGCTTGTTAAATATTTGCCAGCATTTAATGCATTTTTAATAAGGAAATAACGAATCTTTTTATATAGAATTAGATATGATAAAACAGATAATTACAAGAAAACTGTTAAAAAGTTTCTCATCTATGTGACTCACATAGTGAGCATGCTTGGATTCAACGAGTAAATGGCGTGTGATTTTTATGCATTACTATTAAATTTACAAATACAATTAAATAATTTTCACGTTTTCAATTAAAAATTTATGCACACAAATTAAATAAGTTTTTTCCTCAACGTCATAACAAAATATACATTTTTTTTTGCAGTGTGCTACAAATGAAAAGAAAGTATTAAGGGAACAGCTGATCAGTAGGGACATAATGGTGTAATTCACAAGCGATGTTGTATGTTGTATTGTATCAAAATGACAAAAATAAAAATATTTTAAAAACAGAAATATACAAACATTATATTTGAATATTTTCACTATTAAAATTTTTTTATTTTTTCATTTTATTTTCCTGTTTTAAATTTATCAATCAGTTTATGTTTTGAGTGTTGACTTGAACTTTCATACAACATTCGAAAAATATATACGAGTATATGTACATATATAAATATCGTAGGTGTTGTACAAAATATTTATATAGAAATTAGCAGCAACAGTCATATAACTATTGTAAATTCAGACGACGTATAGCTTCTACGACACTAAAACAGCAATTGTGAATTAAACAAAGAAAATTGTAACTCCAAGTCTTGACGACTCTTTGTTTTGGTTGCATAATACCACGTCCTGACAAGCCAAAACATAAAATTGGCAACATAAATTTGTTTATGTTCTTCTGTGTGGAGTAAACGTGTTGATGTTCAAATTTATACTTTTTTGCAATTTTCTAAAATGTTGGAGTTTTTTTGTGAAAATTACATTTGATGGCAGACATAGTAAAACATTGACAAGACAAATTTACGAGCGGGTGCACGAAGTTGTTTTCAGTTGTGTGAACAAATTGATGGAATGTCAAGACCGTGGCTAAGAACAAATAGATACAAATTTGTTCATGCTCTTCTATGTGGGGTAAACGTGTCAATATTAAAGTTTAGAATTTTTTTTTCTTAATGGCATTATACGAGTATTTATGTGATAATGATATTTAATGGAAAACATAGTTTTGTAAACAAATGTTGTGTGACAACATTGTTCTAAGAAGAACATAACATCGACACGAGTGGTACACACAAGACAAAGTTATGTTTGGACAACAAATATATTCACCCACATCGTGAATAAAAATTCCACATGAAATTTGTTCCCTTTTCACATTTTTCCTATTTAAATTCAATGTTGAAAAAATAAAAGCATTTCTTCCCTTTTCCTTTTCATGTGGAATTTTTATTCACGATAGGGGTGATTATGAATAAACAAGTTGTAAATTCAGTCACCACAGGTTACTGTGTTATTACTTGTTACTTTGTGATAAGAATTAATTTGGTAAAATTTTCAATAGTCGATATATACTAAATATTAAAAATCCTGGACCCTAAAATCCGTCATCTCAGTAGCCAACAAATATATAATGGCTATAATTAAATCTGTAAGAATCCACAATTGTGACATAATATTAGGTATCACCCATTTATATGACTAGATTTTTGATTGACTTCCCCCCAAACTTTGGCTAAAAACTTTATAAAAATTAAATATTGTTAAATTTCTTTGAATTATTATGGCAAATCTAACAATGTAATTGTTGATTGCGCAAAATGTTTTTACAAAAATTATTTATTTGCTAAAAGTATTTGTAATAAAAAGAAAATAGCTACAAACATTTCCAGTCGTTTTAAATTACGTTCTGATTGAATAATTTTATACTTTATTTAACTTATTTTTAATACAATAAATAATTTTCACGTTATGTAATTAAAATTTTATAACAACAATTAGTTGTTTAGTAGTAAAAAATATGTATGTTAAGTGTTAAGGGTACCCTACCACAAGATAAACTTTTTCATTCTAAGAGTTCAAGACCTAAATGTTATTAAATATGCTGATTTTTTTATTTCAATATTTCATTAATTAAGGTACGGTCACGTTTGGCAAACATTTACTCAAAAAAGCCACTTGTTTTAGCACAAATTTGTTTGACATTGTTTGACTCTTACAAGAGTTTTGTAAGAGCAAACAGCATCAAATAAATTAAAACTAAATATTTGTTGTCCTTTGGCCTATATAAGAAAAGTTGTTTTTAAATAAATAAACACGTGCAAATATATGTTATTTAGTGGTTACATCTTTTTCGGCAAATATTTGCCAAATGTGACCGTACCTTAAAGCCAATTAAAGGCATCTTTACAGTTTATCTCTACCAATTATATACAAATGTATTCGTACATAAATTTTTATACTAATAATTATATTTATTTGTAGTCAAACTTCTAAAATTTAAATTCTCTAGATGTTGCTTTTTTAATAGTCACACCAAATAGTGTTCCTATACTTACTGTTGTCATAGTATTTTATTAGTTTTATCTAACAATTATTAACTTATCACATATATTTCTAGGCATTTAACAAATTTTGCTTTTTCTGTGATTTTAATGAATAGAAAATACAACAGTCAAAGTAATAAAACGTTGAAAGAAACCAATTAAGTCTTAACGATCATAAAACATTAATTTGCGAAATTTTGAGATAAAGGCATAAAATAAATCTTCTAAAACTGTTTATAACTTCTAAACATCGTTATCTTATCTCTGTTTTAATTAGTTAATAACTAATAATAAATGCTGTAATGCCAAAATGCCAGCGTAATTAGAAAATGTTATAGATTCTATTTTAAAGCCACATCCAGTTTCTTTTTAAAATTATGTTGATTAACTTATTTTAGATTTATTTTATCAGATTCTTAATTGTTACTGTGCTGTGTTTTTTCTCAGCTTATTTTATTGCATTTTATAAAGTTTACTCTAACTATAATGTGTGTCTGTAAAGTTTAGGTTTTTATTTATTGCATAATTTTATTTAATATGAAATTTTAAGGAAATTGGGTACTTATTCTATTTTATACAATAAAATACTTAAATATGTTTGCTTATATGCCGTTCATCACTTTTACTATCATCAAGTTTCTTTCCGCATCATCTATCTGTTAAATTCATAAGATAAAATGTTCTCTGTATTATGAAAGATGCATTTGCTTTTTAGATAATCGCAACGTTATATAAATGGTTAATTTGCAATGCCAAGTAAGCACACATGCAACGTTTAAGTACCCTGCTGATTTAAAGTTGGCAATTGCCAACTCGATCTATATTTGAACGTAGACAGGTCTTGAGTTGGAAAAAATTATAAAAACGTTTTTTTTTCGACTTTTTCATTTTCAATGATGTGAAAAAGAAACGAATAACTTTGTTAATTCTTACTGTTCAATTACTCATGATCTTATGATAAGCTTTCTATAAATCAAAATCGTAAGTTCATTGTTTCAAGAGCAGCTCACGAAAATGGAACTAATGTTCAAAGAGGGCAATAAATGCAAACTGTGCCTGAGTAGCTATAGGCTTAAGAGTTGGACTGTGACTTATCTGGCAATCAACTTAAAAATTGTCAGTCAAAAACCTTGCCATAGGGTTGTTAAGTAACTAGTATCTGCTTTTAAATGCCAAAAGAAAAGCCAACAGTGGCTGAGTAGTTTAAGACTTAATCTATGTACAGATGGTTGTCACATCTTACAATATTGTTCAGAATGTTCAGAAAATAACTAATAACCGTGTGAACTTACAATTTTTGTCTTCCAACGTTGTCAGAAAATGAATTTTCAATAGATTGTAAGGAAAAAATATTGTCAAACGTCTAACAATGGTGTGAACACATGTTTTGTCATTGTCAGATTGTTGTAAGATAATTATAAAAGACTTTTTATTGCCAGATGTGCAAAGTTTATGCATCTGACAATGTCAGCATTGTCAGATAAATTATTTCTATTTGCAACTCAACAACAAACAAAAGTGTGTATCAATAATATTTAAAAAATCTGAAAAAAAATTGAAGAATTAAATTGAATAAATGAATATATATGTATATAATAAATAAACAGCAACATTTCTCTTAATGAATCCTGCGTCTTATAATACAGCTATGAGCCAATTGAATTGAATTTTTATATGTAGTCGCCAACAGGCTCTCTCCAAGGTAAAAAATCAAGACCGAAACAAAAATCATACCGCGTTAAATAAAAACTTCCCAAATTATTTTATAGCAATACAAACTTTGTGGTGTTTTTTTTGCTCTATTCTTGCTACTTTCTAGTACATACATATGCAGCTAAAATTGTTTCAATTGCTCTTTTTGGTTTCGTAACAATATTTAACATTTTTAAACACATACATAATTTTAGCAATGCCTGACAACGACAATTTGACAATTTTTGACATACCACAATCTGACAACTATGTGCACTAACAATTTCTATTCACAGAGAAATTTATGGTGTGACAATGAAATTGTAAGGTTTTCTGACAGTCGTCTGAACTGACAATTTAACTTTTTTTTAACAATTTTTCATTGTCAGTACATTGCTAGCACATTGCCAGATCTGACATTATTGTATGATCTGACAACCGTCTGTACATAGCTATGGACTGCAACTGCACTAGCTCCCGTTTATTAAATTCACCAAACCAAAGCCGGGCAAGTGGTTTCCTAAGTAACTAGTACTCGTATTAAGTTTTAACAGCTAAACAATTCTTTATAATTAACTGTAGGTCCAGCATCTGCCGGTTATACAGGAATATGTGTGTAAGTGTCTGCATTTAGGATTCTTTGAATGTATGAGTCTTTAGAATTAATTGAGCTAAGTGCAAAATAAACGTAATGTGTGCGTTTTTGGGAAAGTGTATGTGATGACTTTTAAGCAAGTCAAAAAGTCAACAACATAAACGCAAAGTTGCTAGCTAGGGAAAACATTAAAACAGCAAAAATGTTAAGCAAAAATAACTTAAGAAGCTTTTAAAAACATTAAAGCTTTAATTGCTTATGTAAAATAATTGTATAGAAATGCATTAAGTTTTTTTTGGGGGGATAGCAAAATATAGAAAAAGTTTTTTACAATAGTCAGGTAACATGTTTTTGATCTTGTCTTTGAAATTAACATTTAACAATTTCGTTGATTATGATTTAGATTACGTCACAAGTATTTAATCTTATCAAATTATACTAAAATTATGCATGATATCGGTCATATTTGACAGGAATTCTTCTGATATTTACTTAACATTTCGTGCTAGTCATTTAAAATACCACTAACGAAATTAAAACGTATTTATTGTTTTATTAGACATTATTTATTTAGCTAAATAGGCGATAAGAAAAGCCGCTTAAGGTGGTTTTAGACGGTATGTATTTTGCAGTGTGCTTGTCAAACTTTCCACTGCAAAATACATAAGCGTCGTGTAAAAGCAAAAAAAAATGCTTCTGCAAATGTCAGCCTGCATTTACAGTGTAAAATTTCAATTAGAGCATGTTCTATTTTCATCTGACAAAGCACCTGCAACCAGCTGTTTTTCAAGTCAATTGTTTATGGCGCCAAGAACATAGTGTTTGTAATTCAGCAAATTTATATTTAAAACAATTGTAGTAAACAAAACAATAAATTTGTATTAAAATATGTATTTAAAAAAACGTATTTATACATATTAATTTTTATTTAACTTAAATTAAGGGTGGTTAAATTGTAAGGGCCGATGTTGAATGCGAACCATTTCGAACTATTTCAGACTTACTCAATTTGAACCAACAATGTGTTAAAGTTATCCAGACTTATTATGAAAATGGGCGTTCAAATCAAAATGCATATCGTGCATATCGAAGATCAGTGCATATCAGTGATGAGGCACATTTTCACCTCAGTGGATTCGTCAATAAACAGAATTGCCGCATTTGGGCGAATGAGAATCCAAGAGTGATTGTCGAAAAACCAATGCACCCACAAAGAGTGACTGTTTGGTGCGGTTTATGGGCTGGCGGCATCATCGGGCCGTATTTTTTCCAAAATGAGGCCGGTCAGGCAGTTACTGTGAATGGTGTTCGCTATCGTGAGATGATAACGAACTTCTTATGGCCCGAATTGGAAGATATGAATGTGGACGATATGTGGTTTCAGCAGGACGGTGCCACTTGCCACACAGCTAACGAAACAATGGCTCTTTTGCGCAACAAATTCAATGGCCGTGTTATCTCACGTAATGGCGATGTCAATTGGCCGCCAAGGTCATGTGATTTGACACCGTTGGGCTTTTTTCTTTGGGGTTATTTGAAAGAAAAGGTGTACGTCGATAAGCTAGCAACAATTCAAGGGCTACAAGATGAGATAATTCGGCACATTAACGGTATTATGCCTCAGGGTCATCGAAAATTTGGACCATCGGATGGAGGTGTGTCGCCGTGGTCGCGGCGCCCATTTGGCCGATATTTTGTTCCATACATAATTGAGTAATACCAATATATCATAATAAAATAAAATTACATTAATTTCCTAAATAGTTTGTGTTTTATTTAAAATCAACATCGGCCCTTGAAATTTAACCACCCGTTAAATTGCCAATTTTGACAGACATGCACAAGTACATACATATGTATCGTACAACAGACAAATACACTGCAAACAACATACTGTGTAAAACCAGCTTTAGTAAAATTATGTCTAATCATATTTTAATTCAATTAAACTTTTGATTTTCAATATAGAAATAGAACTTTGGTACCTTGTTTACTCACATGAATTAGAAAACGCAACTAGTTACTTCTCATACCCCTAGTAATGGAAAAAGTGTTATTTAATGGAAATTTGATGTGTATAGGTCTTTAAAATTAGAAGAATATATCTGTATACTATAAATGCTGAATACTTAGTCAATAACATACAAAATTTCCAAAAAGAAGAAAATAAATTTTAATTAGAAAAAAACTGTACTTGTAAATCAGTTTCTATCAGTTATGTACCTTCATTTTAGTGCCGCCACTAAACAACACTGTTGGAAAAAGCCGGTTTATTATTTTTTTTTCTTAACACAATAGAAGAAACTACAACGTATTCGATTACATGACTAGACTAGATAGAGTAAAAACAATTACAAGAGAATGTTTACAATTTTCAAGATCCGCTTACATACCTAGAATTATGAGAAGAGATTTGTTTAGATGTTTTTACACACAAGTAGAGAAAATAAACATAATGAAACGAACATGCATACATAGCTGCCAGATTTGACGATTTATCGTCATTTTGACGATTTTTTGTTTTCAAAATAGCAAAGTGACGAATTGACAATTTTTTGAATTATTAAAATTTTCTTTCATTTGTTTGTTTTATTAATGTTTTTGTTACCAAATGCTCTCTTTTTTTTGAGACAACAACTCTTTTTCTCATTTAATATCATAAATATTAAGAAGAACATGACATATTTCAATAACAAAACTAAGTAATTAATTATTGACAATTGTTAAGTTTAAGTATAATAATTCCAAATAATAGTAGAAATTATTTTCAATATATCTGTAAACATAAAAATCAGTTTTAAATGCTGAATTTCAGAACTAAAATTTTTAGATTAAACAATTTTTGAATTTCAACGGGAAAATTTCACAAATACTTCTCCTATTTTAACAAAACTTCGAAATAATATCCAGCCAAATAAATTGAAATAACAAAAATGCGGACGTCTTTGAAAATATGTACCTGTATATGATGTATGCATTGAATTCTATACTCAAAATGTTATTTAAAACTTAATAAACTAAATTGTTTTGACATTGTAATTTAACCTGAATTAATAAAATATGCTAAATTCAGATATTTATTCAGATATTTATATTTATACTATATAAAATTGAATTTTTATATATTTGTTTAAATAAAAATTTCAAAATACTATTAGGGTATGTGTCCACGATCGTCAGATATTACAGCGTTGTCAGAAAAATGTGCAGAAATTGTCTAACAACCACGTAAACTTAAAATTTTTGTCTTCCAACGTTGTAAGAAAAAGCATTTTCAGTACATTGGAAGACAAAAATATTGTCACACATCTAATAATCGTGTAAACACACAATTTTGGCATTGTCATTGTTTTAAGACAATTGTCAAACACTTTTCATTGTCATATGTGCAAAGTTTATGCATCTGCCAATGGCAGCATTGTCATAGAAATTAGTTCTAAATGCAACTGTGTATATACATAAATAAACAAACAAGTGTATATTAATAAATTTTTTGAAAAAAATTAAAGAAAATTAAAGTGTTCATTAATAAAACTTTTCAAAAAAGTGGAAGAAAATTAAAGAAAATAAAAAATGGATAGCGACATATTTTTTGATGAATCCTGTTTAATAGAGTGCAGATGAAATGGTTCCAATTGCCTTTTTTGTTCCATGACAATATTTAAAATTTTTAAATACACACACAGAGCTGCAAAACGAATTTGACAATGCCACACAACAATCTGACAACCGTGTAAACTGACAATTTCGGTTGACAGATAAATTCATAATGTGACAATTGTGTGCAAATGAAATTTACCTTTTGCTAAAAATTTTTCAATGTCACTACATTGCTAGCACATTGGTAGATATGACAACGTTGTAATATCTGACGACCTTTAGACACATAGCTTTAGAAATAGTGACTTTTGTGACTTTTTTTTATCGGGATTTTGACCATATTTTTTCAGAAATTCATCTGGCAGTATTGCATGCATATCTAACCAGTGTTGTCGTAGAGGAGTAAAATTTTTTTTAAAAATATATTGTTACCGAACAATGATTATGTGATTCTAGGCCGTTTTAGCTATGCACGTCAGTGTAAAACACTCTCACGTCCAAAATACTCAACTGATATTAACGAAATTTTACAAAATTGCTTATACATTTTCTAGAAAAATTGTTGTTGAAAATAAGCAAAATCGGCTTTGTAAAAAATATGACTTTTTGGTTTCTTTCTTTGACTAAGTTTACATATTATAAAACCATCATTGTCTGTAATATTTACATCATACTGACAGAATTTAAAATTTATTCCAATTCAGGGAATAATATTTTAAGACTAGTAACTTACTTGTATAATAAACATGTAATTATTCCATAAAAAGATGTAGGCTGTCTAACTCTCTTTAAGTTACAAATATCTGCTGTAGTTTTTTGAAATAATTGATTCTAGCTCAGTTTCTATTTTGAGTTTAAAAAGTTTAAAGCAACATAATTTAAAATTTGCCCAAAGTATAATGTCACGTTCTTGTACCAAAATCATCGTTTCTTCGCTTTCATTAAAGATAAGTTGCAAAGACTTTGTATATGTATATTTATCTATGTAAAAGAATGCTGATTGAGCTCCCTGTCGATGAAATTAGGTCAAAGAATATATACAGTGGTAAGCACAAATGAGTTTAATATTATAAATACTAATATTTCCCAAATAATGTTGTCTTAGAACTTGATAATTTTAGTTAAAATTGTTTTATTAATTTATAAGCTTAATTTAACTGACAAAAAATAGTTGCTTTATTAGTTTTATTTTTATGCAATAACAAGTGCACAAAGTTTTAAAATATAATCATTTCTGCTCCCCACTGTATACGAACCGCTGTAATTGTCACTTAGCTTAGACCAGTTTTAAACAATATTGAGCTGTTGTCAAAGAAAAGTTACAACAAAGTGGCATGCACAAATGTTAACGATTTGAAATAAGAATGCAGCTCAGGAGGATTGTTGTGCAAAACCATGGACTGTTATCAGAAGTTTATTTTTGCAGCTTTTTCTTAAATGCTTATAAATGAGTACGAATTTGTGGTAGCAAAGAATTCCATCTCCTTTTTGTTACAAAAATATTAAAATATGCGACCGGATTTTGTATGAACAATGTTTTGGTAGTCGATTTTGCAGATGCAGTCGAAAGTCATTTATATTTTTTGTCGCGTTCTAGATCATAAGGTAGTGAAAACAACAAAATAAAAAAATCTGCTAGCGGAAAAGGGAAACAAAAAAAGTTATTGAGATTTTTTATTTATTCAGTTCGATGGCCCATGAATGTCACGTTCGAGATGGTGAAAATTCCCATATTACTTTTAAACTAAGGGAGTCAAATTTTCAGATTTTTTTTGTTTACTGAGTTCGATGGCCCATGAATGTCACGTTCGGTATGAAAAGGGATACAAGAAAAATGTTATTGAGATTTTTTTTATTTATTCACTTCGATGGCCCATGAATGTCACGTTCGGGATAATGAAAATTCCCATATTACTTCTAAACTAAGGGAGTTAAATTTTCAGAAATACAAATAAAAATAAATTTCTTTTGATTCACTAATTTTTAAAATATAATACTTAGGTACTTGTAAATTAAAGTTTACACAACGACTTTATTATGCAAAAATCAGTTAAGTACTTGAATTCGTTAATTATAAAAAAAAAATGGCAACACTAGTATTTAAATGCCTTCAAATATGAGCACAAACAAGTAACTGGCATGCATTATTACCTTGTTTATTTATTGTGGTTAAGAAATTCCGCTGAAATAATTGTTATTTTAGACACAAAAAAAAACACACTTTTAACTTTAACTAACAATCGAGTAACTTTCAAAAACAGCTGAAAAATAACAATAAATTTGTACCAAGAAAAAATTTATTTTTAAGAATAAAAAACATTAAACGATTTATTTGGATTTGGGTGAAAACCCTTGTTGTTTAAACACGTTATAAATATTTAAAACCTTTAAAAAAATTAAGCACTTTCACTGAATTTTAAATCTTGTTTACTGATTTATTTGATAAATATTTTACATTTATTTTGTTTTTTTTTTTTTAACAAAATTTAATTGATATCAAATTTCAAATTTATTTTCGTATGTTTTTACGTTGACGTGTATTTTTTTTTTTATTTATTTATGTTATTAAATTTATTTAAATCCATCACCCATTCTCTTTTAGTAACCGTATCTGACTGAATTGATATTTTGTGTTTATTTATTTTGTTATTTTCTGCCTTATTTTTGAATTTAAAATTTTTCTTTATTTGTTTTTTTTTTGCCTTTGCCTTCGCCTCTACAGAGGTCTTCTGTTTCTGTTTTATTGGTCTCACTATTTGCGCTGCTTCTCTCATGTTAAATCATCATCATGCATGGCATGACAAG
Source organism: Bellardia bayeri (assembly GCA_950370525.1). Taxonomy (NCBI): domain Eukaryota; kingdom Metazoa; phylum Arthropoda; class Insecta; order Diptera; family Calliphoridae; genus Bellardia; species Bellardia bayeri. The sequence goes on from OX493267.1 coordinate 78,722,717, forward strand.
CACAAACCTGTTGTAGAAATATAAATTTCAACAAAATAACCTGTTGTTGTTTTTATATTTGACTGATATTTTAACTGAGCACAATACAATTTAATGCTAGGAACACAACTGGGACGAACGACGAATTTCGCTTAAAATGACAAATTAGTTGGTTTAGTTTATTGAATTAAATAAATAATCAAAATTCTGGGCTGATTTCTGGTAAACTATTAAAGACACATACTGAACATAAATAGTGGTTTTTGTGATTTTTTATCTCCAAAATGACGGCTCGGATTAAAAACAGTTTCGTCCTACTACAAGATCATTTTATTGCCGAGTTTCGGTTTTTTTTTTACTTAATAATTGCATTACGCGAATATTTATTGCTCAACCTTCTCCATTTTTTAAATAACGTAATATATCAAAAACTATACCTGACCTAAAAAAACAGTTTGCAACACTGGATTCATCGTAACCAAATTAGCTTTACCCACTAGGTGCCCGGTTTGACGGTAAATAAAAGTGCCAAAATTAATGTTATTAATAATTTAATGGTTTTATTTTTGTATAACACTTGATAGATAGTGTGACCATATTAAAGATATATGTATATTAAACATTAACAAAACCACAGGTAAAAACAATTTTTATAGTAAACAATTTTGTATATTTATTTTAAATTGTATAAATTAAAAAATAAAACAATAATTAAATTAAAAATTAGCATTATTTATTAAAACATTAAACAGTAAAACGAAACATGGTCACCCCGTATTGTTTGTTCGTCGTTCGCCGGCGCGCCGTGGATAACGGAATATAAATAGACGCTATTTCAGAGTTCGCCGCATATGACGAATTCAGCCAAATGTGTTGTATTTTCAAAAACGAATATTCGTCGTTCGTCCCAGTTGTGTTCTTAGCACAATTTTTTGTATTTTTGTGTGTATGTGCGAGATTAATTCATAAATATTGCCAGATATCTATTTCCAGTCTTAAACATAAACTGGGAAATGAAATTTCCCATACAGCAAGGTATTTTGTATACATTTCAAGTTATACATACTTAAATATTGAATAACGAAATGTAGATAAGCAATCAAACATTATTTAAAGCATTTTTGAACCTTATTTTAATTACTGTAAAATTTTGCTAAATGAAAAATTCAGTATAATTTATTTAAAATACCATGAAGTAGGTATAAATTCAGCTAATTTCAAAACATTATAAATAAAATGAGGCTGAAAGATGTTGGAGTAAATATTTTGTCAGTTTAGTCTGGTATCTCCACAACAAATTCTCTCAATGTTAAGTTTACACCGCTTCTGTGTAACATTTTAATTAAGTCTAATTGCTAGTTGTGTAGCCCAGTGATGGAAAAATGAAAAATTTAAATGATAGTGACCGTCAACAAAAACAGTACATTTTTCAACATTCTGGTACTTTTTAGGAAACATACCTATTTTTATTTAAAAATAAAATTAAAAATCTATTTAAAAATAATTAAAAAATAAAATAAAATTAGTTTAATAGAAAAAAAACTATTATAACAACAAACTAAAAATTAATTCATTTTTATATAAAAATATATGTTTCAAACATTTTTATTTGTTGTTGTTTAAGATAATAAACATATTAAAATTCCTGCATTTTGTTAGTGTTATTGCCATATCATTAATAGATCGTTCACCAATGTGTTTGAAGTTTTCAAACTATGTCATATGATACTCAATAAATCTCAAACAATAAATGATAATTACTAAAATGTACGAAACATAAGAAATTTAAAAAATGTATCATAATAGTACCACAATAGATTAGCTTATCTCAGATCAAATAAATAACTTGAATAACGAATTTGTGCATTCCTTATTTTCTTGTTTTGAAGCCAATGTGGCTTATGATTATAAAAATAGTAACACAGGATTTCTAAACAGGGAACAAAGCAAAACAAACAAAGAGTACTAAATATGATGTGGGGGTACTGTGGTATTTTTGTTGTGAAAAAGTACTGAAAATAGTACATTAGTATTGAATAATGTTTTTAAATGTTTTTAAAAGTCACTGAGATAAGATTAACAGCATTTGTTAAGTTGGTGTTGTCAAGAATGACAAAATAAAGATTACGCCAACCGTGCGTTTAAAATGTTCTGCGCATTTTGGAACTGTGACGTCACACGTTCTGTGTTTCTATTGGCTAATTTTTTTCTCTTTTTTTACAGTTGTTTTGCTTGCATTTGCTCACTGAACACTTCATGTTTATATTTTTTGTTGTTTTTTTTTTTGTTTGTTTTTCTTTTTTAAACAGCTTTTATTTTACCCTGCCTTTACGCATGCAAGTACTTGCATGCGAGTGCTGTGTACGTATTATATACGAAAACTTATTCGAAAAACTTGAGTAGCTCTGCAAGTAAAAAAAATGTGAGTATATTAGTAAAAAAAATGTGAGTGTATTGAGTTTTTCGAACTTGCACTTGCATGTGAAAATGCCGGGTTAGAACTCTCAGAGAGATTTCAATTGCAAGGTTGCCAACTATCACATAAAACATACATTTTTTGCAAGAAATTTTAATTCTAACACATGAAACATTCTTGGTAACCCTTAGAATGGAACTTCTACGTCACATAACGGGAAATCATGCGCATGGCGTAATCTTTATTTTATCATTCTTGGGTGTTGTGTTAATCTGCCTTTGTTTTAACAGATTTTGATTCTGTTGTTTACAAATTTAATGTTAACTCAAACTGTTATAGACATTATGATTAAAAGATCAAAAAACCAATAGCACAGTATGCTGTCAAGTTATTAGAAAGACAAAATACAATTACATTCAATAATATTTGCCCCAATTTTTATTTTGCTGTTATTGTGGTGCACAATCAAATTTTGATTATTGCAATCAAATTTTTATTATTGCAATCGAATTTTCTGCAGTCACTTTATTGGTACAAGTTGACGAATAACAATTTTGTAGCAATTAATACTACCTGTAGATCATACGATTGTTCGAACATGCGGCAACATCAACAATCAGCTGTTGTATTTTCCAGCAAATATACATATTTTATAAATTTTGTTTTTTTCTTCTTTTGGTACATAACTTTTTTTTCTATATATATACAAAACAAGTAATAAAGTATAGTCGGTCAAGCCCGACCATATAATACCCTACACCCAGTACCTGAATAAAAAATGAAAATGTTGGCGCGTATTTTAAACTTTGATTGCCGCTAAAGCACACAATACATACACAGAAAAAAATCAAAATAAGTTTCAATTAAAATATTTGTGGAATCAATTAAAAATTTAATTGAAATCGGACCTGTAAACAAAATGATAGTATCAATTAAAAAAAAATTTGAGATTTAATTGAAAACATCAGAAAAATCAGATAAATTAATTGAATCAATTAAAATTTTAATTAAAAATTATTTTAAAATCAATTAAAGGTTTAATTGAAAAAAATATGATTGTTTTTTTCTATGATTTTTTATTGTCACATATTTGTATTTAAAGTGGTCATACGGTTGCCACATCAGAGATTGGATACATTTTGAAATAACGGGTATAATTTGACTTATAGTTTTCCAGGACTTAATTATTTTACTTATAGGTATATAAATTAGTTCCTGATTTTATTCAATTAAATGAAGGCAACAATTCGATTAGATTTAAAAACTTCAAAACTAAAGCACATTTTAACAAATTTGTACCAGACTTGACATTGGTTTAATGTTTATTATGACTGGCACTTGCCAGTTTCTTTATTATTTATTAAAATTTGTATTCAATTTTAATTGTTGCAAGTACATTAATATAAATAAGGGTTGTTTTGGGACAAAAACAAAGCAAACACATACAAATCTAACAGTAAACTTTTATATTGACGTAATTGTGTAAAATTGTATACATGAAAGTTTTTTTTGGTACTTTTTTATCTACCGAAAATTGTTATGTTCAATTTTGTATTGTAAATTATTTTGTTTAGCCTTAAAACTAAAATAAATGACAAACAACATTTTACTTCCCACTGTATTCGCCAATGTACTTCTTCTATATCTTTTTCTTAACGACCTATAGCTCATATGATACCGGCGCATAATATTCCTGTTCCTATTAGAACTTGCAAAGTTCGACAATACCTACAAATCCCAACTAATGTTAACAATGCTTTAATTCTATTTTCCAAAGCTCTCTTTTTAGTTCTTTTTAATTTTTTTTATGAACATCAGGCCCACGGTGTGTTGTGTTTAAAACTCAACAGTCAGTTGGGAGAGTTATAAAGTAATAAGCCTAAAAGTATGCAATTTTATATTGCATGTTCGTCTAACTGAATTTCAGCTAAACAACATGTGTGTGTCACACAAAAAAATGTTGGCCCTAATGTATACATGTGTTCATACATGTGAACAACATTTGTAGATTTATATTTTAGTTTATCATACACTGATAAACATTTGTATTTGTGTTCACTTCTTTAAGTTATTTCATTTAGTTTCTTTTTTAAGTTTTTGTTTTTATTTCTTTGCTTTTCTGGCATGCTTATGTTGTTGTTTTTCTTCTTCTTTTACTTCTTTATTTAAACATCCGGTAGGCCTTTCAGCATTTCCTTGCCAGTGGCTTATTGTTGGTCATGGACGACAATGTTACTGTGTTCTGTTCTGTTCTGTTGTGTTGTGTTATGTTTTGTTGTACAAGTAATATTTTATGTTGTTTTATAGTTTTTTTTTTTGTTGCTCTTCTTTCCGTGTCCTTTCTCCCACTGTGCGTTATTTTTTAATCTTCTTTTATTTCTTAGTAAGTATGTTAATATTTACGAGAGTTAGTGTGAGTGAGTGATTGCTTGTGTCCGTGTTAGCTGTGTTAAAAATGTGTGTGAGAGTGAGTGTAGTTTGCGTGCTTAAACATTTATGTATGTTTTATAATGTGTAATCTGTTTTTGTTGTTTTTATTTTGTTTTCTGTCAAGATTTTCATTGTGTTTTTTTGTTATTTTCAACACATCCACACATAAGCAAATCTTTTATGTAAGAGTGTTGAGAAAAATCACACAATAAAACTCACATGCATACAAAAAAAAAAAAAACAATAATAAAAACAAAAGTAATGAGTTTTTAACTTTTTACAATCGTAATTTAGCTGCAAGTGTATGTATAAGTATCTGTGTGTATGTTTTAATGTACATACAGTGTTGGAAAAAATAATAATAACTATATTTGTCTGTAGATTTTTGTTTATATTTTAATAATAAAAAATGTATATACGAGTACAGTGGCTTGCAGCTTATTTTATGCAGTGCATTTTTTTTTGCTCCATAAAAAGTAAACTAATAGGAACTTAAAAAAGAAATTGGTGTTATTTAAAAGACACAATGTTAGAGTCTAACAAAAAAAAAAAAATAATTTGTTTTAAAAACATTTTTATTCGAAGTCTACTTCAGTTAAACATACAATATATTTGAAAATAATTGTACACTACATTTATTTTTGTATATTATATATTATTTTAAAACAAATTTTTTAATACCCGCAAGAGGAAAAATTCTCATTTAATATATAAAAAAAAGTTAAATATACAAGGTTTGAAAATAAACACTATTAGACACAAAGAATGCTGATGACGGCTTTAGCAGGCCAGAAAATGCATTACATTTTGCTAGTGTCTCTTTGTGAATTTCTGTATGATTTTGCATTTATGCTTTGCAACGGAAGGCTATGTAAAACATATAACAGAAATATACAAAAATAAATGTAGTGTACAATTATTTTCAAATATATTGTATGTTTAACTGAAGTAGACTTTGAATAAAATTTTTTTTAAAACACATTTTTTAATACTCGCAAGAGGAAAATTTTTAATTTAGTAAAAAAAAATAATTTATTGCAAAAATTTATAAACTAAAAAAACAAACAAATTTTTTTTCACGTTTTTTCACGTCACAGCTTATTTTATGCAGTCAATTTATATACATATGTATATATTTTTTTTTTCCTTTTAGTTTTGAAAACAAAAAAAGCCCGGCATAAAATAAGCTGTGAGATGTCAAATTAGAGCACTTCAGTCTGTGCTTGAGATCATTGTACTGCATGAATTCCCATTAAAGCCGGATTTCTTCTTTGACATAAGGTAGCATTTCATTTTGAAATATTTCTACATTATCCTCAGGCCATCTTTTTTCACCTATCCAATAAATTGTATTGATAACAAATGAAGAACCACAATCCAATATCATTAAGGAATCTCAATGCTTCACTTTTTTTTGACTATCCTTTATTTTGTAACTTTCAAAAAGGTTTTGCCAACAAAACAAAATAAGTTTATTTTCCTTTCATTTGACCAAAGAAAATATCTTCAATTTTACTAGTGCGTAAGTTTTTTTTTTAGCAAAACACAATCTATTTTTAACATTTTGTTTGCTCAGTAAATGTACCTTTCTTGAATTAGGGGCTTTCTGAAGTCTATTTCTAATTGTGTGACTAATAACGATGCATATAATTAGGTTTCTTTTGCTTTTATTTATTAAACAATAATTAGACTGTGTAGTATTTTTTAGTTCATGTCTCTGGTTTTACTTTTCTGCAAATTGCTTGAAAGTCCTTTGTTTTGCAACAATCCTGTAATCAGTATTGCAATTTCACTCATACTTTTCCTTGTTTCCTTCATTTGTTTTTTTTAATAAATTGTAGTTCTTTGCAAGACCCTATGTTTTCAATTGTCTGTACTAAAGAAAATTAAAAATATAGAAGCGAACTTACAAAAATGGTTTCAACTTATTGTTTTTCTGTTCAAAAAAAAAATTCAATAATGCCTTAAATATAAAACTGTGAATAAATTTTTTTCGAGCAAACTTATGACCATTAAGAGTTAACAAACAAATTCGTTTTTAAGTTTTTTCCTAATCATTTTTAAATTTTCTTATTTGCCCCATTGCACTGAAGAAACTACTTTTAGTATTTTTGTCAACATTGATGTTTGCATTAAAATAAAACAAATAATTTTTATGTACTCGTACACAAGTCTTGTAGTTAAAACCCCAAGTAAATTTCCATCAGTTTTCAAGAATTTAAAAGTGAAGTTTTTCCGTTTTTTTTGACGCATTGAGCGTCACTTTTTTATAAAACAAGTAATATTGCTAGTTTTCAATTTGCATTTAAATAAAGTAAATAACGTAAGGAAAGTACAAACTTTAATTATTACAAAAGTAAAATAGCGAAAAAAAATATATCAAAAAAAAGTGTGCATTTGCATATTTTTTGTGAACGCGATAAAATTTCTTGAGCGTTACGCTAGTGTTTTTTTTTAAGTGAATATATTAAAAAATTGAAGTTGACAATCATTGTTTACATGGTTTCAACTGATTTGTTTTATAATTTGTGAATTTGAGAAATAAATTGCCTACAAAAAAAAACACCAAAATAGGCAAACATTTCATGAGCATCAATTTTGAAATATATTGCTTCATAGCTTAAAATGCTTAATTTTGATTTTATTTTTTAATTTTCAAGAGTAAAACAACAAAATTAACGGCGGCTGAAAGATATCGAGAGAAAATAAAGCTCGATAAAGCGCGTAATGACGAATATAAAAGAAAGAAGAAAGAAAGGTATAATTTGAGTTTAATTTTTATTGTTACTGACTGATTCTGTTTTCGCCACAAACTTAATTCGAAAGTGGTAAAAATTAATGAGAATGAAAAAAACAACAAAGCCGCTTGTCATTTCATGAAGTTTATACAGATTCAGAATAAGAATTTGAATGAAAATTTATAAATTAAATTAAGTTAAGTTATTGTTTTGTGTCAAATATTTACATATGTGTATAAGTTTCTTCAAGAATTACTTCCTTTTTTCCATTTTTGTTAAATACATCAAAGAATATGTACATGTTTAGTTTTGTATGAACATTTTTGTTTTTTGAAGAATTTTTGTTTTTTTTTTATTTACTTTTTGTAAAAGAATAAACTTTTTTTTCTTGAGCGTCACACTTAATTTTTTTTTACTTAAAACGCTTATAATTACAGTTTTTTTTAAATACATTGTTACAAGCCTATTACTTTGCAAGTAACCTCTAAGTTCAAGTCTTTTTTTTTAACAAAAATTTACATATTTTCATCTTCAAATTTTAAAAAAACTAGTCACTTAAAAAAAGAATGAAAATTTCAAGGTGAATCGTGATTTTGTGTTTATAATCGAAAGGGTGATTTTCGCAAAAGTCAATCTTGAGAAACAAAAGAACATCGTAGTAAGCTTGAATTTCAAATATTTTTGCATTTTTAGCGATTTTTTATACATATTTGGTGTGTGTCGCTCAAGATAGAAATCATAGAAAACCTAAAAAAAAATCCAAAAATATTGATTTTTTTGAGAGCATAAAAGATCGCCGGATTCTTCATCAATTTATACATAAATTGGCCACTCTTACAGGCGAATTAAAAACAAATTTAAAAATAAGTAAAACAAATATTATTTTATTGTTGCTATTGTTCGATGTGTGTGTACTTTTCCCCTGAAATCGATTACGTGCGTTTAAAGTCTTGGTAAGAATTTTTACTCTGTTTGATTGTAGGTTGACCCAGTTTCCTTTTTTTGTATATTGTATGTTTTTTTTTTTCTTCTTATTATTTTACTTTTACTGATGAGTTCTAAAGAGCGATAGCTTTGGCTTGTTGAAGGATATTACATGCATAAGTTTTTTTTCTTACAAATAAATTTAAATTGTTTAACAATGTTTTTATATACAGAAATTGTTAAAACTATTGCAATACATTATGTAATAGGTATTTGTATGAGTTAGCCAGCATTTGTTTTAGAGTTTTTATATCCTGCACCACCATAGTGGGTAGGGTATATTGGATTTGTGCTGATGCCCATAAATATTGGTCCTACCTTAAAGTATACCTATCGACTCATAATCACTTCCTGAGTCGATATAACGATGTCCGTCCGTCCGTCTGTGCGCAGACTACAGGTCGCAATTTTTAAGATATTTCGATAGAATTTGGTACATGATATTTTTTCGACCCAAGGATTGAATCTGGTGAAAATCGATCCATTATTTCACCTAGCCCCCATACAAATGTCCTCCCGAAATAGGGGTTTAACGATCATAAATGTTTGAATTATGCGAGTACTCGAACAAATTTCACTACAAATAATTGGAAAATGAAGCCAAATAACATCAACAAATTTTGTGTAGATCGGTCCATAATTGATCATAGCTCCCATATAAGACCTACTTTCAAAAATCACTTTGAGAGAGTTAAGCTCTTACTCTCTTAAAATTTTTGGTATCTAAATAATATTGGACACAAATTTGTTTCATATATTTAAAAATAATATTATGATGATGGCCCACTTCCGAAAATTACTCTAAAGAATATAACTCTCTTAAAAGCGTCGGCATCTAAATAATATTGAACGCAAATGAGTATAATTTTATGATGATCGGTCCATAATTAGTAGTAGCTCTCACATAAGGCCCACTTCCGAAAATCACTTTAACAACCACAAATCTTTTAAAAATATTGGTATCCAAATAAAATTCAACACAAATAAGTTTCATATATACAGAAATAATGACACCTAATTTTATAATGGTCGGCCCATAATTAGTCTAAACTCCCATATAAGATCATTTCCGTAATTCACTTTAACCTCCATAAATCTTTTAAAAGTATTTATATCGAAAAAAAGTATAACATACATAATATTTATATTCATAGAAGTCATGGTACTAAATTTTTAGATGATCGCTCCATAATAGGTCATATCTCCCATAGAGAAAGTTGTTGTATACATATACTGGGTGTAGGGTATTATATGGTCGGGTTTGACTCACTATTCTTTCTTACTTGTTTTTTATGAAAATAATTTTGAAAGTTAACAGTGACTACTACCAGTACAAGACAGCCTTAAATATCTTTTCATGCAATATATTTGGAACAGTTCCCATGAAGTTCTTTAGCTAAATATTTTATTATTTTTTAAGCTTTTGAACCACAAATTGTAGCTTATTTATTAAAATATAAGAAAAGCTAAAAGAAGATACTAAAATTAATTAAATTTTTTTATAAACCTGTGTGTTTGTTTTGATAGATCTCATTAGCTCTTTCACAATCGTTCGATAGTCCTGCATTGCATTGCATTGTCCAATTTAACTTTTCTTTGACGAAATATTGTTCAATTGGCTGTTTAAGTTTTTGAAACTCTATATAAGAATTATATTAAATTAATTCGTATTACAAACGTGACATGAAGAGTTTTCGCGCTATAAATGTCGCATGCTAAATCATAATAAAGGTTGTAAAAAAGTTTATTGACAGTAAGCCACAGTGTTCTACTTTAGTTTAAAGCAGGAGTTTCCAAAAGTTCCTTATGGATAAAGTCTTTTTAAATATTACGCAGATTTTATAAGTTTTTCTATAGTAGAGAGTAAGTTATATTTTTTGTCACGTTTTTGAACCTTTGTTTAATGTTAATATTGGCAACAACAGCGTCTAGTTTTCTCACTATGGAAACGAGGAAAATATTTTTAAGATTTCTGTATTTGTATGCGCTTCAAAGGCGTACGAATGTCGCGTTCTTGACCATGAAAGTATTAAAAATGGTATGCCATTTACTAAATCTATTTAATACATTTATTCCATTCCTTATTTAAAGACAAACAATCACAAATTGTTTTAGCGACCTTAAAAATGTTGATTGAATTTTCATAATTTTTGCAAATAAAATAATACAAATTTATTTAGTGTTATTGAAATATGTATTAAGTTCCGAATTTTTAAACTTAATTTGAGATTTTTTCAAAACTAGCAGCAGTTTTGGTTCACACTTGTTTCGAAGTTCTGCCCTTGACTTGTGATTGTTAATCAAAACTGTCCCGATATAAACATATGATAAGTGCAAATGTTTTATTAAGCTTAAAATTTTGACAGTTTTGATTCTAGCTATAAAAAAGTTAAAAATATCTTAGAAATTCAAGTTTATAAATTAGGCAACCGAAATTAACAATTTTAAATAAAATATCGACAGTTCAATTCCAAACCATGCTATGTCGACTTAGCATGTTTTTAATTTTTTTGCGTTTTTGAATTTAGATTTTTTCAACTTAAATTCTGTCAAATTTTGGTTGTGATTGGCTAGTCCAAACAATAGTTATAAACAACAAAGTTCTACCTCATATGGTGTTTTAGATATCGCCTGTAAACTTTAGGAGTTTTTCCTGCAAAACTCAATTTTTCGACTTGGCATGTTTTGGAATTGAGGTGTCGATATTAGAAAATAGGCTAAGAAACTGTTTACTGTATAACTGTTAAAATTCAGAGTTCATTTAAATCGAAACACATTTTTTTAAATTTTCACAATTTGGTTTTTAGAAATATCAAAAATTTAAAAAATTCATAATAAGTGTCACCCTAATGTTCAATTGTGATTTTTTTAATCACTGATACATTGCTTTCAGTATATTTTTAGTATGTACATTGGAGTGCTTCAAGAGTATTGAGGAACAAAATTTCAAGCTACAGGCCAAGAATTGTTCTATGGATTGTAGAGACATTTTTAGAAGACGTGTGGTATAACGTTATCTGGCGCCGTATGAAGTTTGGAGGTGATTTTTTTCAGTTTTTGCAAAAATTTTGTCTTTAAATAATTGTTTTTGCATTTTATGTAAAAGCAACCAAATGTATATAAAATTAAAATATAAAAATCGTTTAACAAATTTTCAAGTTTATAAGTATTCCCCAGCCCATTAACTTGTTTCAGACCAATTGAATTAGAAATGTAGAAAAAAAATAACAAATATTGAGAAACATCCAAATAAAATATAATTTTTACTTTAATTATAGCTGTATTCACTTTTATACGAGTTTTTATATTTGTACCATAATGTTAACCTAATTATTATATTGTATGGCCAAAAATGGTTGATTTTTAACGGCCGTTTCAAAACTGCATTTTCAATTTTTTAAAACTTTTGTTAAACAAAATTTAGAATTTTTAAAACATATCTTCGGAATTTATTAAGTCAAAACCTGCCATAGTTTTTGTGTATCCTTGATTTTGATTTTAACGGATTTCGGGAAAAACTATTTTGGTGAATAAGCTTAATTTTTTTTAGTGTTATGAATTGTAAATAAAACCCATCAATAATAATATATTTCAGATGCTTTTAAATACTTTGAGAAATATAATAGTAACTGTTAATTAGTGAAGGTCAGAGGTCAAATTTTTCTATATTTGGGGTTTCTAATGGAATATAGCGAAATGTTATACATTTTTGAGTAGGCCTTTATGAAACTTGAACAAATAATATTCTAAAGTATAAAATTGACAATAACAGCGCAAAACTTTAAATTAACCCTTAAACGCGCTCGGGACCAAAATGTTTACATACTTTAAAAACCATGAAAACACTGTGAATTTGAGTAAAAAAAATTAAAAAATTCCAGGTGAACGAAAAATAAAGTGTTTTTTAGATGTATAAAACTTTTTAAAAAACAAGAATTTTTTTACTGGGATACGACTTGATGAAGGAAAAACATGTTCATGTTGCTTAATTAAAAAATTTTGAATTGAAGTTAAAATTTCTTATTCAAACTATTCGTTTTATTACAGCAAAAGAAAAATCGAATATTTTAGTTACCCTAAGTACATATGTACGTATAATTGAATAAAGAATGCAAGAATGCATTTGTTATTCTTGGGCGTGTTGTTCTTTTCTGTGTTTTGTTAAAGAAAAGAAAAAAAAAAAACGAACATGTAAAGAATTTATTTTATGAGAAATAAAACAGAAACAAGCAAGGGTGTTAAATACGACTGTAAGGAACAGCGATGCCATTTGAAGAAAACTTTTTATTTTAACAATATTTCAATGTGTTTCAGACTCTATGACAAACTAAATATATCCCCCATAGTTTAACAGAAAGAAAAAACTTATTCTACTTGTTTCATTTGGAAAATCTTGTAAATTTCTTGTTGTTCTTGTTGCGCTGTTAGTTGTTAAAAGATTTTGCTACTAAGAAAATGAACATCATAAATAATTACTTATGTAGATGAGCACATATACATACATATGTACATATAGTTATACAGATTAGGATGGCACTGATTGTGTGAAATACGAAAATAAAATATGGTTTATTACAATTTGAACCAGCAATTCTCAAAATATTTATGTTTAACACAATGATTATTTTGCTGCTTTTGAGTTCCTATGAAAAAGCTATAAAATTTCAATTATACTTTCCGCAAAACAAAAACACTTTGTTTATGATTATTTTATTGTTAAAACTTTTATATTATTTGCCCATATTAAGCACTTTGTTTTCGAGACCGCCCTAATACACATGAATTAAAGTTTATTTGCATACATGTAGGCGCTACTCTCATACTCCTCCTCAGCGTTGTCAACTTTGAAATTTCATAACGCACCAAAATGGGGAAAAAAGCGCACCATTTACAAAAAAACGCACCAAGTTAAGAATTTCGTTTTTGTTTCAAATATTTATTGAATTAATTTGACATTGTTTAATATCATAAAGTTTATAAAAAAATTTTATCAACGATTATTAGTAAAAGTAATACAAAAAGCCTTTTTTTTTAATAAATTTTTATAATATGATATTCGGAACTAAAGTACTAATTGGTAAAAAAGCTAATTTCAGTACATATTTGGTACTTTTTTTTTATATATTTTTGTTTTCTAGTTAAAGTACTTCTATTTGATTTTTTCCAATAAAATTTGTTAGGATTCCACTGGTACTCTAACCCTGGTTGTTCGTTTACAGTTCAGTAGACCAAACCATCAGGTTATACAAGAATTTTTATTTACATATTAATTTAATTTTCAAACAAAGATTTTTGAAGAATTTGATTTCATTATTTCAGTTATGAATAATTAAAAGACTGCAATTAAAAATTAGTAAAAATAAAGATTTCATCACTGTTTCGAAAAAAATTCAAAAACGCACCGAAATACACAAAAAATATTTTGCAGTGTTGAATGAAATGGTACTCAAACAGGTGTATTTGATTGTAGAAAGATTTTTTCTCATACTGAAACAAAAAGTTGTGTTGAATTTGCTTTGGTGCCACCAAAAATTAAAAAGCGCAAAGAAATTTTCGCACCAAAAATTTAAAAAAGCACCAAGTTGACAACGCTGCTCCTACTACACAAAAACACTTGAACATTTCTGTTCTCTCTGTGTTTCGTCCACAACATGTGTACATCAAATAAACTAGACTGTTTTAATGCCACAGCCTTCTTTCTCAGTATGTCTTCCTGCACCTCTAAGAAAATAATTTATTTATTTATTTGCAAAACCTTTAAATACACTCCACAACATTTTTTTAAATACATTAAAGCTTTTTATTTTCATTTTCATTATAATTTTACAAGTTTAAATTTGGCAAAGACATGACCAACTTTATTAAGATTGTTGAATATTTAATATTTAATTAAAAAACTTTTGTGGCGATTTGTAAGAGAAAGATAGTAAGAGAGCAATGAAAAGTTCACGAAAATAAAGCATTAATTCCGTTTTCTTTAGTTTTCGACAAAGGACAAATTTAATATTTAAATTTGTTTATTTTGCAGGCTGAAGCTAAAAGAGCAAGATTGACAGCTTTTAATGGAATAAATAAAAAAATAATTAAAGAAATGGGGAACATTTTAAATTAAGTTTTAGTTTTTAATACAATACAATGGAATAGACTTAATAAACTAAAATCAAATCTCCATAGTTTGCATAAAAGTTATTATAGTTTCTTTGGCTCTTACTTGTTGGTTGCAATAAATCTAGCCTAAATTTCGAATTGATCATTTAGTAAAATCTTATTATTAGTTTAACCAACCCTATTATATATCGCTCCTTAAATACAAAAGTCACACATTTCAAAAAATATCAAAAATTATTATTTTGCATAAAATGCTTCTTAAACGATGAAACTTTCATGTTTCGCTAAAACAGCTGTCATTTTATGATCGAAAACACCCGTAAACGCAAAACCGTTAGTTTTGTTTTGTTGTTAAAAATCATAAAATAATTAAAATTATTTTTAGAAATGACGCTCCTGCATTATTTGCCTATTTTGACTTGTATTTAAGGAGCGATATTTATTTTATGTCAGTGCCATACTAGCTACTATTCGCAAATTTCAACATTTACCTAAATTCAATTGAATACATTTGTACAGTATTTGCTTAAACGAAAATCAGTAAAAATCATAGCTGGCATAGCTAACAGAGAAAATATATAGTTGTACATGTTTACCACAACAATGTAAACATTTTTACAAGTTTTTCAACAATGTTGTGGTCACTGTAATTATTTACATGATTGCGGTAACCATTATATAGTTAAATCATGATACAGATGATTACTACAATCATATATACGATTATAGTAACTATGTACTCGTATATAGTTGTTGTAATCATGTTTATGATAAGTCCATTCAACATAATTTGTTGTCTTGGATTATGAAAGAGAACAACATAATATGGTATAATCTTTCGTTATAAAACAAATCACCATAAATATTACATAATTGCTATAATCATATATATGATTGCTATAAACATGTGAATGGTATCTTAACCATATCATGATTGCAGAAATCATATAAATAATTACAGTGACCATAATATTTAAAATTTTTTTTTTTTAAATGTTGAAATAGTTGTGGTTAACATACACAACTATATTTTTTCTCTGCTTGTATGTTTAACAATTTAAAATGAAATATGACATTTTGTACATCAATTGTAAAATTCATTGGATTTTTCACTAACATTAGAGTTCTCATTACTTTTTATTTGAATTTATAACATTTATAGAATCATTGCTTAAAACCTAAAGTTTTGGGTGGAAAATTAAATTTCGTAAAAAAATAAAGCGACAGCACTTGCTGATAATAATATTAAATAAATTAAACTAACTTTAACATAACCTCGAATAAAACTTGTGTCTAAAACTTATATAAATCACTTTTGCAAATGTAAACTTTTAAGAAAGTTTTTTTTTTAAGATACAGCCACCTTCAGCAACTACTATTTTTATACCCTTCACCTTCATGAGTAGGGTGTATATAAGTTTGTCATTCCGTTTGTAATTTCCACAATATAATTTTCCGACCCTATAAAGTATATATATTCTGGATCCTTATAGATATAATTATGCATACACAACAAAGGTGAAGGGTATATAAGATTCGGCATAGCCGAATATAGCAAGCACTCTTACTTGTTTTTATTTATTTTATTTAAAATTTATTATTTTTATCAAATTATGTGAAGAAAATAAAAACAAAAAATAACAGCACACAAAACAATTCATGTAATTTATTTATTTATCTATTTATTATTGTTACAGTTGTTACATTTTTATCGTATTTGAAGACATTTGTAAGTATATGTAGGTACAATAACACACTGGTATCTTCGCTTGTATCTACACATGTCTAATACTTATTTACAAAAGCGAAAAAAATAACAATAATAATAATAAAAAAATACTAACTACAACTTTAACTCTAACTAGCCAACCATCTAACATCACATAAACATTTATATACATGAAGTGTATGTATGTATGTAGAATACATGTAAATGCTTGTAAGGTATGTTTGTGTTTATGTAAAGCTGTGTTTCTGTGCAAGTTTATTTAGTGTATTTTGTTTATTTATAGCTCTTGTTTGTTTTCGTGTACTTTATCTTAATGTTTTTCTGTTGTTGTATTTTCGTCTTTGCAGTTTAAAACTTTACTCGACACCCTTTTGGCTTCGTCTTGCTGCTTCTTTTCATTATTCATTTTGTACTATTTTCCACGTCATTTTTTGTTTGCTGTTCGCTGGCTCTTGGTCCTTTTTTTTTTTGCTCATAATGTTTTAAGAGTGTGAATGTGTTTTATTTTAAAATATTTGTTGTTCGTATATTTTTATAGGTAGATGTAGTAGGGAAATCTGAAAAGTGTTTTTTTAAGTAAAAGTCAAATCATATGATTTAATATTAAACTTTGCAAAGAACTCAGTTAAGATTGCACATTGGTGCAAGATTGTCGGAAATTTTTTGGTATTTTGTGGTTATTTAACAGGCAGAAGATGTTTTCACTCGCTGAGATTGGTTGGTTGGTTTACGTGGTAGTTCACTGCGTGCGAACACTTAATTAGAGTCGAAGGGACCACACCACTCGTCAGAGTTAATGTCTTATACAACATACTGTAGCTAAGTTGAGTACAAAAAAGTCGTGTCTTGTTAGACCCAACCTGTAGCTGTGAGATATCTCATTAGGTCATTGGTTGTTCAATGTATAGTTTCCCATGAATTTATGTCTCTTGACACACAGGGCTGAGAAGGTGGAAAATCGTTTCCTCTTTCTTCCTATCCTTACAGCTACGACAATGGTCGTTAAAAGTGAGTCCCAGGCGATTTGCTTCTTGCCTAACCTCCAGTGTCCCGTTAATACTGCCAGCAACCTTGATATATCCTTCCTATTCCGGGTTATCAGTTGATAGTACGTTTCTCGTTAAAAGATGGTCACATCAACTTGGCTATCCTACATGTGTCTAAATTACGCCATCTATACTCAGCCTTTGTAAGAAAATGTCTGAAGATGATACCTTTGATAGTCCCCAGTGGAATTGCTACTGAGACCACATCGGAGATATCCAAGGCAGATCCCATTCTGGCTAGTTCGTCTGCCCGTTCATTGCCGTAGTGGTTCCTATGCGCAGGCACCCATACCAAGGTAATGTTAGATAGATGACCTAGCCTTGACAGAGAATTTCTACATTGCCTAACTAGTGAAGATGAAATTGTGTAGCCATTAAGTGAGAGGAGTGCCGCCTGACTGTCGACAAAAATACCTATATTGCCGTGAATGTTGTGATCATGTAGTGTATCACAAGCTGCCATGATAGCAAACATTTCCGCCTGGAAAACACTAGACTCATTCGGAAGACGATACGAGATGCCTACCCCAGCAGACCAACACCGCAGCTCATCTTAGAACCGTCCGTGTATATCCTAGTGTCATATTTGTGCACGAGTGCTTAATAACAATAACATTTTTAAGTTTTGGTAATTTATGTCCCAATTTACACACAGCAATTCTTAAAGCTAAGCTGATTGCCTTTTAGTCATCGTGGTGAGGAGAAGATAAGTCCAGTACACAGTGGATTGTACCAGCAATTCGTGTTACTCTCTTATTAGTCTCTCTTTCAAATAAAAATACGTGTGATTTAAGCAATTATATTGGGATGTGTGAACACCGAGGAAATTTTAAAGAAAAAAATTATATCAATCTTTTCAATAGAAATTGCTTCGTGTAGATTGGGACTGTTATATAATACAACATTTTTGTTCCAGATGGTGGTATGGTTTGGAGGAAATATATGAAATATGAAACAAATGCATGATAGCAGTTCTATATATTATAGGGCTATATACAGTGGGGACTACAAATGAGTTCATGTTTGTGCCTTGTGCACTTTTTATTGCATAAAAATAAAACTAATACGGAAAATTGAAAAATGTTTTTTTTTTAATTTATTTTAGGTTCAAAACTAAACAAAATAATCAACAATAAAAAATTAAAAATAATAATTTTTGGCAAATAAAATATTAATACAAAATACATTGATACATGCATATACTCAAATTTACAAAAGTGTCTTTTGAAATATTCTTACAAAGATATCGAAAGTTTACCGTTGGATTTTTACATGTTTGCCTAGTTTTGCCTTACAGAAAAATAAACAAACATTCATTTGATATTAATTTAATTAAATGTGGTAAACACTTTTTGCAAATTACCCAATACAGATAAAAAATCAATAGCCATTGTGCACAATTTGCTACGATGTCAAAAGCAGCTTAAAATAAGTCAAGTGGTCATAAGAGTACAAAGTAGGCGTTCTATTACTCCCAAACCACAAATTACAGTTTGCAAAAAGCTAACTCAAGTGAAAAGAGACAAGTGTTTAACACCACAATGTGCTTCTATGGTATAAGGCAAACCAGTTAGCAAGACGTACCCTTCGTAATATTGGTTAAATCTCAGCAGTAAATAAATGAAAATTTGCATTGTCGATAAAAAATGTTAAGGCACGTTTAAAATTTGCCGAAAGCACAGCAATTGAACAGTAGAAGACTCTTAATGTGTAATCTGATTGAGGCTAAACAATATTGCTCAAAAGGTCAGAGAATTCAAAGACACCATGTAAAGGAAACAATGAAGCATGGTTAAAGGAACGTCATGATATGGGATTGCTTTATGTGGTGGCACCTTGAACCACTGAACAGAATCGAAGGAATAATCAAGATAAAAGATTATCTTTTTTTTTGCAAACTAATTTATCGGATTTTGTAGATAAGAGCGTCTAACAGGTGGCTGAAGTAACTTTTCAGGTGGATGGTGACTTAGCGAGCAGAATTTCCTTTTAATGCAGTGGCCGGCAAAAAGTTTCGACGTCCATATATTTGAGAATTTATGTTAAATTTTGAGGATGAAGTTGTGACAATACTGACTAACTCTAACACATTTGAATGAGCTATGGCAGCGGGTTCTGCGCCAAAGACAGGGTATTTCTGCAGATATAAAATTTGATATTTTTAAATTTTGCTCATAAGATCCTGATTTCTTTTGGAACACGTAAATACTTTAGAGATAAATAAGGATTGCTTTCTGTTTTGCAATTCCAGCTTTGAAATTACAGAACATATGGCCTAAAGTAAAAATTTTGATAAGAAAAATATGTCAAATTCGAAACAATTTAGGAGCAACATATTTGAAAAATTGGACATGGTTTTTTATATCAAATAGATTTGTGTAAAGACACCTTTATGCATGTGTTATATACATATTCTAAAAGAATGTTTATTTTTTATATAAAAAAAAAACGATTTAAGGCACTTTTTTCCCCTAAAATCTAAAATCTTTTTTTTAACTTTTTCAAAATAGAACAATTATTATTTTTTTATTCGAACTGTTAATTTTAAATCTTTGATATTTATTTAGTCGGGCTCGAGTTCATTAAATTGAATTTGCATTAAATTATTTTTACTGAAGGAATTGTTTTACAACATGAAATCTCTATTACAATTTTATTGATAATTCTTCTGGCTGAGCTGGGGATTGAACTTGGGTTGAATTTACATATTTCGAGAATCACCACAGCTCAGCCAGAAAAATTATCAATAAAATTTTAATAGAGATTTCATGTTGTATTGCTTAGCAACAAAGAAAATTTGAGGAAAATCGGTCAAAAATTGGTGACCGATATTAAAATAAAACGGAACAGGGTGTGGTAAAATTTTAATATGCTGCAATCTAACGAAAAATTTATGTAACGATTTTTATCGACTTACTTTATTGAGTTTAGTGGAAATATAGTAAAAATCTCATTATTATTTGTTACCCTTGACTGGCATTTTCCCACCTGCCCTCATATGTTTGCTTTTTCTATGTTTTTTTTTTATACTTTGTTCTGCAGTCATGTTTTTATTTCATGTCTATGAAGTGAAAAAAAACAGAAAACGAAGTGGCAGCAAAAAAAGGACTTGAATGAGGCTAATGTCCGTTTCCATGTTGAGTGCCATTAAGCTTAGTTGTCACTTAGCCTTTTTGCTATTGTTTCATTTTATGTTGTTGCTGCTGTTGCTCTACCCTTTTTATTATATTTTGGCGCTATTTGTTTGTTGTAAAGTTCTTAAACTACATACGAGTATATATATTTATATATGTGTAGATATCTCTCATCTTAACTTTAGCTGTGAGTCCTAAGTGAATCCTTTTCCTGTATAAGTCTACTATACTTATATGGCTGTGTATGATTATTTATACACTTCTTATTTTGTCGTCAATTTTACTGTTCATGTTTTATAAATGTTGCTGTATCTTAAGCTGAACGCTACAAATGTAACACGTTAAGCATGACAAAAGAAAACCTTAGACAATATATAAAAAAAAAGTGAGAAAAATACTTCAAAGAAAAACAACAGAACTCGGTAGTGACGATGACGTTAACAACAGCTACAATATGATAAAAAGCTGTTTTTGTTTGTTTGTTTGTTTGAAAGAGAGCCTTTAGTTTTAGAACTTTAAAAGTAAAGAGAGAGAGAGAGAGAGTGCTAGAGGAAGAGAAAGAGATGAGAGGTAAAATAACGAAAAAGGATTCAAAGCCATTGTTAAGCTGTGTCCGTTACACGAGTAAAAAAAATGGCAAAAACTACCATAAAGTGCTGTAAAATGGCCAAGAAAATGTTGAAAGTAAGAAAAAAAAACTAAACGGAAATGTTTATCTTTCGTGTTGCATTTTAGTTTTAGATCACATGCTTAAAAGCAAAGTAAATTTCCGTTTTCCTCTCAACATGCAATAGACAAATTTTATAATGTTTATTACACACATATAATACAACACATTGGAAAACAGAGTGGTTTATAATAAAAGTTGTAAAAAAGTTAAATTTATTTCAATTATGTATTAAGTTATATGTAGCAACTTTGAAGACTTACTGAAGTAGATATAAATCTATCGATAGTTGACAACTAGTAACTACTTTTAATTTTCAATATAAGATTTTGATACCAAACAACAGTGAGGAGAAGTAATGTTACTTATTTCCTGTTTTGACAATATTTAAGTTTTGTTAGCAGTAACAGATTATTTGCACATTTGTTAAGGCTTAACTAAAGAGTGATTTATCAAGAGCTTTCGATGTCAGATATAACCTATTGTGGCCCGATCATCCAAAAATTTAGTGTCATGATGTCTGTGAATATACTTAAGTATTATATGTGTTAAACTTTATCTCGATATAAATACTTTTTAAAAAATGTATGGAGGTTAAAGTGAATTACGGAGAGGGTCTTATATGGGAGTTTCGACTAATTATGGACCGATCATAATAAAATTATACCGAATTATATTTAGACATATGAAATATATTTTCAGAGTTATTCTCTTTAAAGTGATTGTCGGATGTGGGCCTTATATGGGAGCTACGAGTAATTATGGACCGATCTTCATAAAATTTGTAGATGTGATTTAGCTTCATTTATTACTTATTTTTGATGAAACTTGTTTGGATGCTTGTATAATTCAAACATTTATGATCAGTAAATCCCAATTTCGGGAGAACATTTGTATGGGGGCCAGGTGAAATAATGGAACGATTTCCACTAGTTTCAATCCCATCCGTCCTTGGAGCGAAAAAATATCATATACTAAATTTTATTGAAATATCTTCAAAATTGCGTCCTGCACTCTGCGCACAAGCTTTACATGAACAGCCAGCCAGCCAGCCAGACAGAAGGACGGACGGACGGACGAACGGACATCGTTAAATCGACTCAGAAAGTGATTCTGTTGGTGTAGGGTATAAAAACCCATACATTCAGAGAAATGTATGAAATATTTATTTGAGTCGTTAGAACGGTCCATCTAATTCAATGTTCAAAGATGATTTCATGTAATTGTTGACCGCCTGCGGATACGCCACAAATGGTTAATAAGCTGTGTCTAAGTTTGACATACTCTCGCTCACATATCGGCCGCTATCACACTCACAAATTCTTCAATATTGGCTGTTGAAACTACATATCAGCCAAGTCCAGCTCTTCCATTTTGGGCAAAAAGAATTTGTAATTACGCTCGTCACTCACAGTAACTTTCCTGCCTTTGTTGTCTTCACAGCAAACAGTGCATTTTTTAGGCTGTATTTGCAGTTCTTACAGTGATTTTGGCTGCTCTGCACACTAAACACGGTAATTTTGCTTGTAACTTAGGCTATATAATCCACGGCATCCATAGCTTAGTCAATCAACAAAGCCCAGGTTAATTATTAGACATGTAGCAATCGCTCTAGCTATAAACTGATCTTCACTACTGCCAAGGACGAGAAATTACTGTGGGCTATCAAACCACTTTTTGTTAACCAGCACACTTCTCACAAATGTCACCACTCCAATACATTTCCTAAGCACATAGCCAATTGACATCACTACTTTTAATGGCTGTGTTGATTCGGCAACAGCACCTAAAGATAATTTGGTTGTCCGAAATTTGTCACTAGGACAAACACCAGTCTTTTAAACAACTATCTTCTTCCTGTGTTTTTAGGTTTAAACTATCACGTGTACGTATACCCTAAAGCGACTTTAAGTCAATTATCAGTTAGGGGACGAATCTCCAGGCTTCGAACTGATCCCTTGATTCTAGATAAGATTCTATTCAGCTGCGAAATTAATTGATGTGAAACAAACAAACTCTTACCAGTTTCTAGCCAGTGCAAGCTAATGGCAGCGGTGTCGCCATCTCTCCCCAAGAAAGTAACATCGTTAAGGTGAGGAAATTACACAAAGGACATTTTACCCCCTGGGGGTAATAGTAATATGTTAAACTAAAAGTCTCTAAAAAATCACCCTTTACAACTCCGCCAACTTTTAATTCATATTTTTGTTTGCTCACTAATATATTACCAAAGAAACACTTTTTTATTAACCATTTTATTTTTTGCTAAATCATTTTATGGCATTTAGTTTTACTTCCCTTTTTTTAATATGCAAATCATTTAATTTTACAAGGCAATTAAATACTCCATAATTATGATGTTCATAAAATGTTAGCTCATAAATATAAACCACCTTATAAAACACTATTCGTATATATACAAACCTTTCTCACTCCCCTACTCATTACACACATAAACCATAAAACCATAAATTTTAATAAATAGTGAATTTTTAAAGACACTTAGCAAAAGGCGTTCAGTTGTAAAAAGCCAGTCCACAGAAAGTTGTTTGTTTGTTTGCTAATTTTCTATTATAGCTTAATTTGAATATTTTATGTACACGCTGTATGAGAGTGTGTGTGTATTTAAAAAATACTACTATTTAAAATATACACATTCAATTCTTATTGTACAGTGGGCTAATACCTACATTCAGTAAAAATAATTTAATGAAAATTAAATTTAATAAACTTGAGCCTGACTAAAGAAATACCAAAAATTTAAAAAAAAAGAAAAAAATTTTAAAATTAACGGTTCAACTAAAAATAATAATTGTTCAACAAATAGCTATAGGCACCAGCTTCTAATGTTTGTATTTGTACTCAAAAGTGGTACACATAAAATGTCGACGAAAGTGGACAAAAAACATAATAAACAAATGTATTCAAGTTTACAAGACAAAAAATCTTGTCATGAATACGAACTGAAGAAACATATGAATAGAAATTGAAAAATGATAATTACAGCAAATTTCGAACCACCAGGTAACACTGGTTAAAGGATTGATGTTTGTTTGTTGGCTAGCAGGCACCGCAACTGGTGCAGAGGGTTAGAACGCAAAGAATTCTGATGAGAGAATGTGGTTGTTCTCGAAACATGTAAATTCAACCCAGGTTCGAATCCCAGCCAAGAAAAATTATCAAATAAAAAAAAAAAATTTTTTTCAAGTTGTAAACAATTTCTACCTTTAGTAAAAATAACTTGAGCCTGACTAAAGAAATACCAAAAATTAAAAAAAAAAATTTTTAAATATTAACAGTTCAACTAAAAATAATAATAGAACAATAAATAGTCAAGTGACTTCTTAGAAAAAACAAGTAAGAGTTTATATTCGGCTGTGCCGAATCTTATATACCCACCACCAAATCACCTATTATAGAGATTTAAAAGCGATTTATGCGCATTTAAGTGATTTCCGGAAATAGACTTTATATGGGGGCTACAATCAAATATAGACCGATCATTATGAAATTTAGTACGACAATTTAGATGTATATTTTGATTATGCTTGTCGAATTTTAACTTGATAGTCTCTTTTAAAAAAGATTTATGTTCATTTAAGTAATTTTCGTAAGTGGTCTTTGTATGGGGCTATGTCAAAATTATGGACAGATGCAAACAAATTATTGTTTTGAGATTTCACTTTGTATGACACTTATTATGGCAGAATTTGTTTAGATACGACTTTTCTATAGACATTTATGTACCATGAAGCCATATTTCGGTAAGCCATTTGCATGGGGGCTGTAAGAAATCGTGGACCGATTCCGACCGTTTTCAACATGAATATAATAAAAATAAAGTATGCAATATTTCATGATATTAACTGCATTATATTTAAAGAAAACAGCAAAAAATATCTTGAAAATATCGAGGTAGTCTGAAAATTTGAACTATAGCTCAGATCGTATTGAACAGATTTTACCCATTTGCAAACATTTCGGTAGATCAAAGAAGGTTTGGTAAAATTTTCAATATTTTAGGTCTTTTTTTCTAAGCTCTATTGTGCCAACAACAGACGTACAGACGGACGGACATGGCTAAATCATTTTAGAATCTTATAAGGATTTAGAAATACAGACTTTTTGGTTCTACGACCATTATTTCGATGTATTACAAATGAAATATACTCCCCTATCTTTTAGGTGGTGGGTATAAAAGGAAGTGAAACATTTTATTAAATAGTACATTAGGGAGGTTCCTACAAGGTAAAGTGTTTAGTTTTGGCCGAGGTAGTTATAGAGAGGCATTTATTTTTAATAAAGATTGATCCATTAAGATCTTTTTCATTTGCTTTTTTTAATGAGTGACTCTTGCAATACTGTCATGGTATTATTGTTTATTCCGTATTGTTTGACAATTTCTCATATAAACTCTGACACCGCAATAATGTCTACTTATTCAGCTGTATTACGAAACTCTGCTGTTTGTGAAAAAAAATGTGTGAAATAAACAATGGCTTTATTGGAAAATAATTTTGTTGAATAGCTAATTCCGAGTTCCTCAACTGGCAGCCTAAAACTATTATGTTATTTTTGTACAGGTTCTGTGAGATCAAAAGTCGTTAGTCGCCAGTTAGTCGATGGCAAAGCTAAAAGCAGTCGTAATTCGCGAGTTACTGGTAGCAAAGCTGGAAAGAGTAATCACAAATAGAACCTTGTGAGTTTATCACCTACAGCATAGATGCGGCCAATATTTGAATGGAATTTTTGTCTTTCAAAAGTAAATGTTAAAGTTTTTTCTTTCGAGTAATAGATAAGTTTCCAACATCCCGATCTATTTCAAGTGTTTTATATAATAAATTAATTATTCAATTTGTCCCACTGTTTTGCTCGTCTGCTGCTAACATTACACCAAATGTTCTATTATTTGCTGCTGTCATAATGGCAATTAAATGTCAAATAAGCAGAGAAACTCATAAAAAGAAACTAGTGTACATTTTAAGGAAGGCTGTTCTTTTTATTTATCGCTTCTACTATGTTATTGTTTTGATAGTTATTATAGTTCCGTTATAATTTTTTTTAGTTGTTTGCACAGTTTTCGCCATTTTATTGTCCAACATGTATTGACAGCCGTTAGTTTTTTCATTGTTATTAATTTTATTTATATTCAAACTTGTTTACTTCCTTGAAAGGGAAGAAGAAATAAACACACAACAAAACAAAGTAACAAAAACCAAGTAGTGGCATGCAGTAACATGCACACACATACACATCAATATACACAGCCTTGCAGACAAAACTGCACATACATACATACAACTCGCAATACGAGAACGATGACAACGAACTAAATGTTTCGTTTAGTTAGTGTATGCCTCTATGTTAGTGTTAATGTTTAAGTTGGTGTATGTGTATGTATGTGTTTAACGACTGTTACTGCTACACTACTACAGTTTTTAAATGTTTCCGTTTCCTTAAACAAAAATTTGTTTGAAAACACATTCGAGTTGTAAACGCTAAATTCATATACAACACTCGTTTGCGTACAACTGTTGTTACGACAAATAAGTCGTTAAGTAAATGAGACATATACTAGATTTTGTTTTATGATTTCTTGTTGTTTCTCTTTTTTTTATATTATTTATACTTTAAGGCAGATTCAATAAATTCAAAAAAATTATACTCTGCCAAAACGTGTTCATTTCTTGGTTTCAATTAATTTTAGTTTTAGAATTTTTTATAGTTTTTGGCTGCTACACAATTCAATGAAATCTTTCACTTACCATTTAAAAATTGTTGGTGTTTTGTATTTAAGATTTCAAATATTCATTTGACGGCTGCAAAGGAAAAAGAGAAATTCTTAAATTAGTATAAAACTTAACTTAGAAAGTTATTTGAAACTATAAAAGAAAATTTTCAAAGTATTTTGCTTTTAATAAACTGTTAGTAACTTAGTAAAATCATTATTGCCCTTTCAGTTTTAAAATAGTTCTTAACTATTTATTTCCTCCAAAAATATACTTTATTAAGATCCTTCGAATTGTCCTTTAGCATGTTACCTTCAGCCTTTTACCAACTGCATCGACCCACTGAAACCACATACATTGCTATGTCATGTGGTTGCAACAACAATGTGTATTTATTTAGTTCTTGTGAAATATTTACCTTTAACATGAAAATGTCAAAAAGAAACTACTCATTTAACATTTCAAATGTAAATTAATATTAATAAATAATAAAATAATACGAAATATGAATGTAGTAGACAGAAATAAATACATTTTATTGCCCACAATATGTTTAAGTTGAATTTAGAATGTTTAGTGCAGACACTTTACTTTTAAGTAAAAAATAATTTAAATTTTTATATATGAATTTAAAAGTTGATCCATTTGCACCTTCTTAAGTCTCAAAATACATCTAATAGTTCTATAGTTTTAATAGTTTTAGTTTAGATTCTAGTTCTACTTCAGGTCCTAAAGGCTGATTTTATAGCAACTTTCTTTTAAATGTTTTCAATAGCTCAGCTGTGACTTGTTCCACACTCTTCTGTTTTAGCTGGTCAGCTAATACTTTTGTTCAATTCTCTTTTGATCTTGCCATTTCATTTCACACACGTCAATTCAATTTTCGTATTTTTTAATGCAAATCAACATGCATGAAAGAAAAAAAAAATGGAAATAAGAAAATTGAATAGTACCGTCCAGTTTGTTCCCCTTTTATTCTCATTCAAAAATACTTGCCTTGACGAGTCGGAATTGAATTGTGTGAAAGCGCACTGTTTTCGTTAAAAATGTTCAGTGTGGTCTATAATTTAACCATTATTGTATTAACCAGATTATTGTATTGTATTATCAAAATTCATATAATTCAAAATTCAAAGTGCAAAATTGTGGAAAGTGGAAAATTGTGTTTAGCGGCGAAGCTCATTTCTGGTATTTGGTGTGAAGAGCAGCCAGCAGCATTGCAAGAAATGCGAATGTATGTTGAAAAATGCACTGTTTGCTGTGGACTATGGACCCATGACATAATTGGACCAAAAACTATGAAGCCAGATACGTTACTGTGAATGGCGAGCATTACCGTGCGATAATTACAATTTCTTTTTTTGCCCAAATTGGAGTAGCTGTATTTGGCTGACATGTGGTTTCAACAAGACGGTGCCACACAGCACGCGAAACAATGGACCAATTAAGAGGCAAATACGGTAAACAGTTTATTTTACTGTTTACACCGGTCAATTGGTTGCCTGGATCGTACGCTTTAACGACTTTAGACAAATTTTTTGTGGGGCTATCTTAAGACTCATATCTATAGAGACAAGCCTGTAATAGTAGATGCACTGGAAGCTAATATTAAAGAATTTATTCGTTAAATTCCTGTCGATATGTTGGAGAGAGTATGTCAATATTGAACTCAGCAAATTAATAATTTGAAGCTAAGCCACGGTCAATATTTAAAGTGGGAAGCAAAACTGTGCGTTTGTTTTGCATTAAGGAAGTAAGGAAATGAAAATAATACAAATTTAGGTATATTAGCATATACATATATGTAATTTTTATTTAATAGAAACTTATTCTAAATTATAAAGCACAAAAACTCACATAAATTGCTTAAAAAAAATTAAAAAAAAAAAAAATTTACTATTCGGACACTTTTGCCCAGTACAAAAAATAAACATTATCACAATATTCATCTGTACAAATGTGACGGTATTTGACCCGTTGGTTTTTTTTTGTTTTTCGTCGCTTTTATTACTCTATTTGTGCATTATTGTTTGACCTGTGATTACCTTGATTTTTAAATAAAAAATTAAAAGAGCTTTAAAAATGAAAAAAAAAAAATACCAACTGATATTGAAAACAATGTGATAAAGTTGCAAAATGATTATTCATGCCGTGAAATGGCTTAAAAAATAAGTAAATCCACGGTAAATGATATAAAAACCAGCGTAATGTAGCTTGCAATAATAACCAATGGAGTCAACCCTGATGATGACGATGCCCGGCAGATTGAACGTTTGCTACATTCTAAGGACATCAATACCCGGAAAAATGCTGCAAAAAGTAATAGTAAGGATGTCAGTTCCTGGACGTTTAGACGCGCATTAAATATAATTATTTTAGTAGCCAGTGTGAAACGAAAAAGCCAGCACTTTCCGTTAGAAATGTGAAAAATCGCCTTAATTTCTGCAAAACTCGCAAAAATTAGACAGTAGATGACTGGAAACGAGTAATTTGGAGCGACGAAACGAAAGTCAACCGATACCGGTCTGATGGAAAAGAATACTATTGGCATAGGCCGCATGATTCCCACTGTATATGAAAACATCTTAAAACATATAATTATATAGATCGTCTTAACAATTCTAATAAATATTTCATACATTTGTCTAAATTTTATGTGTTTTTTTTTTAAAAATCAAATCCGAAAGCTTCTAAAAAGTCACTCTTTAGTTCTATTCAGGTTCTAGTTCAGGTTCTATTTCAGGTTCTAGTTCAAGTTCAAATTCAAGTTCAAGTTGAAGTTCAGGTTGTAATTCTAGTTCTAGTTCAGGTTCAGGTTCTAGTTCAAGTTCTAATTGAAATTTAAGTTCTTATTCTAGTTCTAATTCAGGTTCTAGTTCAGGTTCTAGTTCAGGTTCTAGTTCAGGTTCTAGTTCAGGTTTTTAAAATCAGGTCCGAAAGCTCTTAAAAAGTCACTCTTTAGTTCTATTTAAGTTCTAGTTCAGGTTCTAGTTCTTGTGCATGTTCTAGTTCTTGTTTCTGTTTTAGTTCAAGTTCAGGTTCTAGTTCAAGTTCAAGTTCAAAATCAAGTTGTAGTTCTAGTTCAAGTTCAAGTTCAAGTTCAAATTCAAATTCAAATTCAAATTCAAATTCAAATTCAAATTCAAATTCAAATTCAAATTCAAATTCAAATTCAAATTCAAATTCAAATTCAAATTCAAATTCAAATTCAAATTCAAATTCAAATTCAAATTCAAATTCAAATTCAAATTCAAATTCAAATTCAAATTCAAATTCAAATTCAAATTCAAATTCAAATTCAAATTCAAATTCAAATTCAAATTCAAATTCAAATTCAAATTCAAATTCAAATTCAAATTCAAATTCAAATTCAAATTCAAATTCAAATTCAAATTCAAATTCAAATTCAAATTCAAATTCAAATTCAAATTCAAATTCAAATTCAAATTCAAATTCAAATTCAAATTCAAATTCAAATTCAAATTCAAATTCAAATTCAAATTCAAATTCAAATTCAAATTCAAATTCAAATTCAAGTTCTAGTTCTTGTTCTAGTTCAAGTTCAAGTTTAAATTCAAGTTCAAGTTCAAGTTCAGGTTCTAATTCTAGTTCTAGTTCAGGTTCTAGTTGTAGTTCAAGTTCAAGTTCAAATTCAAATTCAAGTTCTAGTTCAGGTTCTAATTCAAGTTCTAATTCAAGTTCAGGTTCAAATTCAAGTTCTAGTTCTAGTTCAAGATCAAGTTCAGGTTCCGGTTCTAGTTCTGGTTCTGGTTCTAGTTCTAGTTGTAGTTCAAGTTCAAATTCAAGTTCAAGTTCTAGTTCTAGCTCTAGTTCAGGTTCTAATTCAAGTTCAAATTCAAGTTCAAGTTCAAATTCAAGTTCAAATTCAAGTTCAAGTTCTAGTTCAAGCTCTAGTTCTAGCTCTAGTTCAGGTTCTAATTCAAGTTCTAATTCAAGTTGAGGTTCAAATTCAAGTTCTAGTTCTAGTTCTAGTTCAAGATCAAGTTCAGGTTCTGGTTCTAGTTCTAGTTCAAGTTTAAGTTTAAGTTCAAATTCAAGTTCAAGTTCAAGTTCAAATTCAAATTCAAATTCAAGTTCTAGTTCAAGCTCTAGTTCTAGCTCTAGTTCAGGTTCTAATTCAAGTTCTAATTCAAGTTCAAGTTCAGGTTTTTAAAATCAGATCCGATAGCTCTTGAAAAGTCACTCTTTAGTTCTATTCCAGTTCTATAATATCAATAATCTATTGTATATTGTACTTTCCTTAACTCAGCATGACTTAAACACATTCCACAATTAAATAAAATACGTACATATGTATACGAATAAATAAAAATGTTGACAAAAAACTACTCAAACTTTCTTTTGTGTGTGTGTGTGTTTTTTTTTGTGCTTCAATAATATAAGATCCTTAAAAAAATACTACTTGCATTCGCCCGGTACATTAAAAAAGATTTAAGTATTTTTGACATGAAATAATAAAAGCTGCTTATAGAAAGCAACTCAAACAAATAAAACTTAATAATATATGGACTTAAGTAGCAAACGATAATGAACAAGAAAAATGCAATATTTTTCTTTTAAATTCTATGGGGAAAATAAGTGTTACGGCTACATAAAAGGCGTTGCAGTATAATTTTTATTTTTATTTTTTGTAAGGATAATAAACAATATAATGAGCATAATAAATTATCGCTTAGTTAAATGAGAAAAAATAATAAGAAAGAGTAATGTGTAGCATTCATGTAAAAAACGCAATGTCACAAATACATATACGAGTATATATGTAAATACATATGTATATATTTAATAAAATTGAATTTTAAAAGCTAAGTTTTGACAAATGGACTTTGTGGAAAAAGTGAAATAAAATTAGATTATTTATATTTTCAAAAACAAAAATCAAAATCAACATAAAATCTTTATTTTTTGCAGAATTCCAGCATGGTTGTCATTGCCAGATAGTTTTTAAGGTGAGTAATTTATCTGTTCTACATAAATCTTTTTAACTATAATTAAATTTCAAAGAAGATCAAGAACTCGAACTGGACATTTGTACTAATCATTACGTTGGAATAACTAAGGGTAGGGTCACATATGGCAAATATTTACTCAGACAAACGTAACCAATATTTTTTGTACACTTTTGTTTGACGATGTTTAATCTGAAGAGTGTTTTGTAAAAACAAATAGCATTAAATAATATAAAACTTAAATTTTATTGTGAAAAAAGTTTGCAAAGAAAAAAAAAACAAGTAAGAAAGTATAATCGGTCAAATCCGACCATATAATACCCTACACCCAGTATAAGTATAAAATAGTTTTTCAGAAATAAGCGCTACATGGGAGATTTATATCTCGATATAAATACTTTTAGAAGATTTATGGAGGCTAAACTGAATTCCGGAGAGGGTCCTTTATGGTAGTTTTGACTAGTTATGTATCGACCATTATAAAATTAGGTCTCATCATTTCTAGATATATGAAACTTATTTGTGTTGAATACCAACATTTTTAAGATATTTATGGTCGTTTAAGTCAATTTTAGAAGTGGGCCTTATATGGAAGCTACGACTAATTATGGACCAGTCATCATAAATCATCAATAAATTATTTTTATATATACAAAACATATTTGTGTTCAATATTATTTGAATACCGACATCTTTAAAAGAGTTATGCTCTTTAAAATGATTTTCGGAAGTGGGGCTTATATGGGAGTATTGATCAATTGTGGACCGATTGTCACAAAAAGTTTATAGATGTAATTTGGCTTCATTTACTAATCATTTGTGGTGAAATTTGTTTGGATACTTGCATAATTAAGAAATTTATGGCCGTTAAACTCCTATTTCGGGAGGACAGTTGTATGGGGGCCAGGTGAAATAATTGACCAATTTTCGCCAGTTTCAATCCCATCCATCCTTGGGGCGAAAAAATATCATATACTAAATTTTATTGAAATATCTTTAAAATTGCGACCTGTACTCTCCGCACAAGCTTTAAATGGACATCTAGCCAGACGGACGGACGGACATCGTTAAATCGACTCAGGTACTCAGTACTTCTGAGTAGATCGGTATACTTTAAGGTGGGTGTTGGACCAATATTTATGGGCGTTACAAACATCAGCACATAACCAATGTATCCTCCTCACTATTGTGCTGTAGGTAATAACAATATTTAAAACTACTTTTATTTAGTGGTTATGCCATTTTCGTCATGTATTTGCCAAGTGTGACCCTGCCTTAAGAGCTGCTGCAAAAAGATTATATTATAAAAATTCTGTCAGTTTAATAATAAAATGTTGGAACAAAAATCATTTAAATTGTCCTTCTTAATAGACTTTTCTATGCACATGCCTATTTACCATCATTTGTTTTTCTACTGTATTGTTTTTTTCCCCCAACTTAACATTAAACTTAAACAAATATTTTATTAAGCCTTTGTGCACTAATTTAAATCCCAACATTGTTTTTATGTTAACCACATTTTAACTACGAGTATTTGTACATGTTTTCTCTATTTGCTATAATTTAATATTTGCCAAAAGATACTTATTAAGCAAAATTTTACGAAAATTAGATCAACTTAACAGACACAAAATTTACTAGATATACATTTTTACACTCCATTTACTGCTGCATGTTTTAACCACAATTATGAGTCCTCTGTATAGTTTTTGTTGCTTAAAATTTTTTTTCGAAACAAAAAACGAAAAAAAAATTGTAACCAAAACCACTGATTCTTTTTTTTTTAACTATTATTTTTGGGTTCAAACCAGTAACACTGCAATAATTTTGTACAATTTTTTCATAATACACACACACACACACACACATACCTTTAGTTTTAAAAATTGCTGTTAGTTGGTCAACTGTTTTAGGTATGTATTTATTTAACTTATACACTTTTAAAACCTTGCACACATACCTATATTAGGTATATATGTAGATATATTTGTATGTGTCTATGTGGAGTTCTATGTAGTTTAGGTTTCACTGTATATACAGTTTTGGAAAAAATAATAAGAACGATTTTCCTCAATTGATTTTTGCTTCTAAATTTTGTTAATATTTTAAAAATAATAAATTAATAATAAAGTAAAGAATAACCAGAACCATTAATATTACATTACCAATTCTCCAATAAAAAATTTTATTTATTCATAAGATCATAGAAAACAAAAATCATGTTTTTTTTCAATTAAACCTTTAATTGATTTTAAAATAATTTTCAATTAAAATTTTAATTGATTCAATTGCTTTTTCTGATATTTTCAATTAAAACTCACATTTTATTTTAATTGATACTATCATTTTGTTTACAGGTCCGATTTCAATTAAATTTTTAATTGATTCCACAAATATTTTAATTGAAACTCATTTTTTTTTTCTGTGATGTTGAAAAACTAATAAGAATAATAATATTTTCTTCTTTTTAACTTTCTAAGAATCTACCTTTAGGTCACTTACACTTGATGTTTGCTATTTGTTGTAAAGTTACAAAAAGTTTTTTAAAACGTCTAACATTTGTTAAGAGTCTGATTAATGATCTCTTGTTATCCAAAATTTGAAAGACCACTTTATTAATTTAAGAGTGAAATTATGCATTACCCATTTTGTTAGTGTTTCAAAACTATAATTACAATGTATGATAAACAAAGAAAAATACTAGAAAAACCAAAGCATGACTGGTTTTTATTCTTATTATGCAATTTAAAAAAAATTTCTATAAAATGCAGCATCGCGACGACGCGTCGCACGTATCTTAGTGATTCTGAGAAAGTTCAAATTTCAGTTTATATAAAAAGTGGCTTAAGTTTTCGAGCAATTGCCCAAAAACAAGTAAAGCTGTAATAAACATTTTGTAGTCACAAATTTTACGAATAATCGGAATTATTATGAAAAAAATAAAAGTGGTGACCCGAAAAAAAAACCTTTTGAACGGGACAACCGCAAAATTACAAACTGTGCCAATAACACAATGCAGAGTCTTGGTCAGATTGGTAATTAATGTAAAGTAAATGTAAAGAAATCCCAAAATATTACTCGACAGCTTATGCCACTTTTATTTTTTTCATAATAATTCCGATTATTCGTAAAATTTGTTACTACAAAATGTTTATTACAGCTTTATTTGTTTTTGGGCAATTGCTCGAAGGCTTTTACTCTGTCACAAAGTGCTAGATTTGAATTCGCTAAAAGAAACTGGACATCCGATAATCTTTGTTAATAATTGCACTATTTAAACATGTACTATATTTGCTGAAGGTGATTTTTTCCGAAACAAAATTCAATCTTTTATGGTCTAGATAGTTTCAATAGCTATTGGACAGAACTGCGTAAGCAATTGCAATATTTCTCAAAAAGATATTTCGGAGACGGTTCTTTGATGGGTTTTAAGAACTTTCAATGAAAACTGTTTGCTCAATTTAGCGTTTCCAAGCACCAAAATGAATTCCTCTGAAAAGAATTTATTTTTCAAAAAAGACAACGCTCCCATACATGTAAGTTGTCAAACAATATTAATGTACTTGAACGAACCGCATGTTTTCCACATCAGAACCCCATTGAGAACATTTGGGAAATATTTATTAAGCTGTCGAATTTATGCTTAAAACCGATAATATAAAAGCATATATTACCTAAAAGAAGCTGTTAAATATGCTGGGTGATCTACTTATATATAAAGATATAAGGAAGAAATATGATGAATAGTGCGAGTATACATAATCGAATTTTTGAGTTGATTCAAATAAAAAGGAGGCCTAACACATTTTTAAACTCTAAATTTTTTGTGTATATTGGTATTTTAAGTTATTTTAATGCCAGTGTATTTATAGTTATGAAATACTTATTAATTTCTTTAAACGTAAAATAAAAAACCAATGATTTTTTTGTTTAATAATATTTGTTCAAATATTAAATAGTTTAACTTCTTTTTTAACTTACCAAATAGAAAAAAGTGTTGTGTATTTATAGTTATGCAACGCAGTATATTATTATCTAGTGGCACCTCCATTAATTTGTATTACTTATGGAGTCATAGATCTCACAACTTTTGAATATACAGGCATTCCTCGATTTACGCGGTACGTTGGGACCGAATAAAAACCGCGTAATTCAAAATCGCGTAAATAAAGATTAGTTATCAATACAAAATTCTGTTTTGGGACCAGAAATATAATAAACCGCTCAAATTGAAACACTAGCTATATACAAAATTTTTATTTAGGACCGAAAATCCGTATTAAAAAAATACAAATATAATTTGAATTAAACTTATTTTATTTGTACTTTCCAGTAGATATAACAAAATATTATTTGTAAAAATAATATTTAAAAAAAAAATTAAAAATTTTGTTCTAAATGTTCTAAATAATGGTGAAATGCGCGCAATTTGAGGATTGCCACTATTTTTAAACCGCGTTATACTAAACACGCGTAAAAACCGCGTTTTACAGAAAAACGGTCACTATTATTAAATCGCGTTATATCGAAACCGCGCAAATAAAGTACGGCGTAAATCGAGGGATACCTGTATTTTGGCAGATATGGAATATCATTGCTTGTTGACCTTTTTCGGGGATTGTAAAGTTCACTCCATAAACACGTTTGTTTTGCTTAAACCAAGACTTAACTAATTTAGATGTGTGTTTGAGATAATTGTTCTGCAAAAATTCACATAGGAGCGGCATTTCTTCTCTGTCTAGATTTTGCAACATTTATACATAATCCACAGTGCACATCCATCTATCTATCTAAATAATTGGACCAAGATGAAGAATA
Source organism: Bellardia bayeri (assembly GCA_950370525.1). Lineage (NCBI taxonomy): Eukaryota > Metazoa > Arthropoda > Insecta > Diptera > Calliphoridae > Bellardia > Bellardia bayeri. The sequence continues at coordinate 78,759,465 of OX493267.1, forward strand.
TCAATGCCATATTATTAACGAACTTTATACCTCATGGTTTTATGGGTATACCTGGGGTCATATTCTTTATTTTGTGGCCTTCGAACGCTATCAGAAACAAACCAATTTATTTTCGTTTCGTCTGAACAAAGTTCATGCCTCTAATTTTGCCGGTGTAGATGTTTCTTAGCAAAGCACAAATTCTTTTTAACATTCTGTTTTACTCAATAAAGTTGCCATTCTCGGTCTACGATGGTCTTTTAATCCAGCTTTCTGAAACCTATTTCTAATAGTGTGATTAGAAACAGATGCATATAAATAAATTTTGAAATAATCAAAATGGGTCTCTTTTGCTTTAACGTATTAAACACGAATCAAACCGTGTCGTTGTTTTTGTTACCTGCCTTTTGTCTTCGGTTTTATTACTTTTCTGTAAATAGCTTGAAAAACAATGCTATAGTCATAGCTGCCAGATTTGACGATTTATCGTCATTTTGACGACTTTTTGTTTCAAAAATAGCAAAGTGACGATTTGACGATTTTTTCATTGAGATTGACGATTTTCTGAATTATTACAATTTTCTCTCATCTGTTTGTTTTATTGATGTTTTTGTTACCAAATTCTCTCTTTTTTGGAGACATGACATATTTCAAGAACAAATTAAATGACAGTGATATTTTGTTAACTAAAGCCAATTGTTGAGTTTAAGGATAGTAGAAATTACTTATTTTATTGGTAAATATAAAAAGCAATTTTAAATTCTATTTTAACAAAACGTCGAAAGAATATTCAGCCATATAAATTTAAATAAAACAAAAATACGGAATTCTTTGAAAAGAAATGAAAACTTAATAAACTAAATTGTTTTGACATTGAAATTTAACGTGAATTAATAAAATATGCTAAATTCAGATACATATTTATAAAATACTGTAAGATATTATAAAAAATTTACACAAGTTGTGTTTAACGTTATATTTTTTGTGGTTTCTTATTTAAGAAGTTAAAATTTATGTATTTTGAAATTTCAAAATACTATTACAAATAGTGAATTTTAATATTTCCGATTTTTTTTTTTTGACGATTTTTAAAATTCGAAATGACGATTTTTTTCTTTTTTATCGGGATTTTGACGATTTTTTCCGAAATTCATCTGGCAGCCCTGGCTCTATAGAGTATTAAAATTTCACTCATACTTTTTCCTGTTTTTCGAAGCTTTAAAATTATTTATTTTTACAAATTAAATGCAAATTTCAAAACTTATTGCAAACACTTGTCGGAAATAAAGGCAATTGAAAACATAAGCGATTATTTTCCTATTAAAATAAAATTCGAAATTGAAAAGGAAGTTCTTATTATTTTCTTATCATTAACTTATGACCATTATAGATCTATAGATACTTATAAGTACAGATTCACTCTAAGATCATCAGTACTTGTGACACTGAGAATTAACAAAGTTATTAGATTTCAAGTTTTTCTTCTTCGCATGATGAAAAATTAAAAAGCCGTTCTTATTATTTTTACCAACACTGTATTGTGTGTACTCGTATGTGTGTTTATGTATTTACATATATATATATATACTCACAGTTATGTAGATTGGTCTGTTTTAATAGTTTTGGCTTTAGATAAACGTTGTTTTCTCTTCCTTTCTAAATACAAACTGTTGTAGTTCAGCAATGACGTCATTGTTTTTTTTTCCTATTTTGCACACATACACACTGACTTATATTTATATATTATTCATGGGTGTTACTCTGTATAGGTTTGTGTTTGAGTGTGTTTATGGATTTTGTGTTTTTGTTTGTATTTAGAGCGATGCTAAATGGCATCAACACATTGTTGTGTTAGACAACTGGGTAAAATAACATTAACAAGGAACTTTGGGTTGGACGAACAGAAATTATTGAGGATAATTTCATTAGGTCTTCATAACGTTTTCTCATTTACAATTATTCTTTATAAAGAATGATTTTAAGAGCTTTTAGATTTGATTTAAAAAAAATCACATACAATTTAGAGAAATGTATAACGTCTTTATAAGAGTCGTTAGTAGGATTTATATAATTCAATGTTTAAAGATGATTTTTTTTTAAAGAAACACAAACTGCGAAGCCTTTTCATTTGTCGGCTGCAGAAAACATCCAGAGTCTTTCGCGGGTATCGAACCCGCAACTCTCAGACTGATAATATGTCGCACTATCGTCTAGTTTACCAAGTATTTCATGTAAATATTGACCGCAGTTACGCTTCAAATAATTCTTACGTTGAGTCCAATTTTGGTATACTCTCTCCAACATATCGGTCGGTATTTTACGAATAAATTCTTCAATACAAAGCTTACCAATCATTGTAGACTTGTCTCTATATAGATACGAATCTTTACATAGCCTCACAAAAAATAGTCTAAACGCGTTAAATCGCACAATCTAGACCGCTAATTGGCCGACCACCAACGTGAAACAAACAGTTCACCGAATTCGCCTCTCAATTGGGCCATTATTTTGCGTGCTGTGTGGCATGTGGCACCATCTTATTGTAACCACATGTCAGCCAAATCTTCCATTTTCCACAATAAATTGTAATCATCGCATGGCAGCGCTCGCTGTTTACCTTCGTCGCCTTTGAAAAACCAACAGTGCATATTTCGGAATGCATTGGCAGTTCTACACAGAAAAAAAATCATGTTTTTTTTCAATTAAACCTTTAATTGATTTTAATATAATTTTCAACTAAAATTTTAATTAATTCAATTACTTTTGCTGATATTTTCAATTAAATCTCACATTTTTTTTAATTGATACTATCATTTTGTTTACAGGTCCGATTCCAATTAAATTTTTAATTGATTCCACAAATATTTTAATTGAAACTCATTTTTATTTTTTTCTGTGTAGCTGCTCTTCACACCAAATATAACAACTTTTCTTGTTTACGTACACATTCAACCAGAAATGAGCCTCTCGTCGCTGAACACAAGTTTCGTTTCCGATATAAAAAAAAAAGTGCGCAATACTGTTCCTTAATCGGACTTGAATTTTTAAAATAAAATTTAATCGTTTCTAAGTCGATTCATAGTTAAATTCTAGACCAAACTGAACATGTTTAACAGTAACATGTTGCAAGAAAACAGCTGAGCTTGCCAAAATGAAAGTCTCTAAAAAAATCACACTTTACTTTAGTGGAGCTCTTCTAATTGTTCCCTTAGTCTTTAGGCATATGCTTTTGCCATCTAAATATATGTTTTTAAAAAAACTGCACTTGATATAGCGAACGAGACCTATTTTCAAAATCAATTTAAAATGTTCTGTGTGAACATTTAGTATTCTAGATAAATTAGCCGGATTTTGATTTAAATTAAAATGTTCAGTCACTTTAATAGAACAATCATGGATTGCTGATAACAAGCAATGATTTAGGTACAGGAACGCGACATTACTTTTAGTTTAGTTTCATTTGTCAACATTTATTTTTTTCATGATTTCACAAAATGTGTGCAATTATTGTAAATATATAAACATGGTTGTCTAGCCGAGATTCAAAGGCAGTTAGATGTGTAAGTGAATATTGTTCTGTTATTTTGATTTCGTGGTTTTTGAGAAATTGTATTGAAAAATTTATTACATTTTGGTAGAACTGTCAGTCTAGGAATTCAGGACTTGTTATTAGGTTTTTATAGGAACTCTAATTTACATACTGTCTCAACCCATAGTGCACTTAGCATCATTAGTTTTTTTCTTCTCACATATACTTATTGTTACCCTTCTCTTGTTTCTTTTTCTCTGCCGCTGTTTTGTTTTATTGTAATAACAATTTCCTTCGACTCGTTAAAAGAAAAATATTTCCATTTGATTTGTTGGACTTAAAGTTTTCATGACTTTATTTCGTTTGTTGGTGCTATTGCTACGTTTTAAGTTGTTGCTGATGTTGCTGTTGCTTTCACCGACGTCTGTTTGGAAAAGCAGGTCAGTAAATAGTAATAAAACTGTTTGTTTTGTTTTTGTGATTTATATTTGTGTTTGTTTTTTATTTATCCAACTTGCTCCTAAGTAGGTGGATCGATGTGCTGCTCTATTGTCCATTGGTTTTTTGTGCAGTGGATTTCAAGTGCTATCAGCTATTATTAAATTTTTGTATTTATGTGCAAGAGTTTAATAGCAGAAATTGTTCAAAATGAAGCCCTTAAAAATACATTTGTAATATTAATACATCTTCGTAAATACTAAATGGTTGTTCAAAAATGGAATTTGAAAGGTAGAAATATTGTTGATCTTATACTTTTAAGTTTTTATAAAGATTATTTAAATACTGTATTCTTCTACTAACTAGTAAGGCTATGCTGTAACCCTAATCTAGACTTGACTAATTGACTTAAAATTTGTCAGAAAATAATAATTTTATTTTGATATTCAAACATTTTATTTATAAAAAATTAAAGTAGACTTCAAGTTTACTTTAAGAAAATTGTGTATGAAAATTTTGTCTTAAAGCACACTTCAAGCTTTATTTTTTTATAAATACGGCAGTTTAAAATTTACTAGTTTCATAAAATATTACATGTTATCCCTGCTTTTACCCAGTATATTAATAACAGTATTAACGTTTATACTAAATAAATCTTCTTGCCATTAATTTTTAATGTTAACATTCTTAAAATCTCTACTTTAATATTTTCTGTCTTATAATCTGTTTCAACCTTGACTTAAAAAATACACCAAGAAAATAGAGATAAAAAAAGAAAGCAAAAAGACACAAAATCTAAAGTAATTTACTACTATTTAATGTTTCTGCATTTTGTGGCAATACATTTACAAATGCATACACCCAAACATGTCTATATACTATGCTCCCATTTACCAGTACGTTTCTATACATACTGCTTGGCAGTTGGCATACATACATTGCAACAACATTTAATTAAATTGTTCGCTATTTCCTTTTAACCACATTTAACCGAATAAAAAAAAGGAAAATAAACAATACAACACACAGCAAAATAAATGTATAGTTGCAGTAACCAGTAACCACTACAACTACTGCAGCGGTAAGTATTTATCTGCAGTCTACATGTGGGCGTTGCAAATTGTTAGGGGAATTTCATGGATTTAGTGTGTTTAGATAAAAAAAAAAGATTTTGTTTAAAATGAAATAATATCTATAAGAAAATAGTAAATTAACTGAGTAATTCATCATAGACCAAGCTAAACTCTTGAGGATTAAGACATGAAATTTATTTCTTTCCCATGAAGGTATATTTAGAACTCTCTAGGAATATAAATTTAATATTCGTACGTTATGTACTAACACAAGTTTTAAGAATATTTCAATTTCTTAATATGACAAATATCACATGAGTTTACGTATACTCTACGTATGATAAATACCACCACACATTACTCATACGTACACATGGTCAATGCGAAAAATTTGTATGTAATTAACTGTTTAACTTTAATTATTTTGAAAACTTATGATAATGATTATTGATTTTGCATTCAGTGGACCCCAAATAGTCAAAAAAAAACTTAGTTTTACAAAAGATACAGTGGTGGTCATATAATTAAAACATTCATCAGAACAGTAGTAATTTATTCAATTTATTTTGTATTTATAAAAAGATGAAACAAATAGTTTTTTACTAATTAATTCTATGCCCGGCTGCTTTTATTTGCGCCCCTTAAAATGCCATCATAAATCTAGGAAAATAAAAAAAAATTAAAGGAAACCGTTAATAGGGTTGGACAACAAATAATTAAACCATTCACCACTGTTTTTTTTTTTATTAATTATGATTTTCCAATTTATGTCCAATAATTATAAATTTATCTTTAATAATTTTGTCGTATAACCCTTATTTGTTATCACATGATTTGTCCACCTATTTGGCATACTGTCGACCAAATCTCTGCAAAGTGCAATGGCCGTCTCCATGTTTTCCCACAATTCTTCTAAATGTTTACTCTTTTTCTCTTTCAATCTTTTCTCAACAGCTACAGCGAATTGTTTCATCGTATTTCTAATATATTTTTATACCCTACACCACAATAGTGGGGAGGTATATTGGATTTGTGCATATGTTTGTAACGTCCAGAAATATTGGTCCACCACCCACCTTAAAGCATACCGATCGACTCAGAATCACTTTCTGAGTCGATTTAACGATGTCTGTCCGTCTGTCTGTTTGGCTGGCTGGCTGTCCATGTAAAGCTTGTGCGCAGAGTACAGGTAGCAATTTTGAAGATATTTCGATAAAATTTGGTACGTGATATTTTTTCAGCCCAAGGATGGATGGAATTGAAACTGGTGGAAATCGGCCCATTATTTCACCTGGCCCCCATACAAATGTCCTCCCGAAATTGGGGTTTAGCGGTCATAAATCTTTGAATTATGCAAGTATGCAAACAAATTTCACCACAAATTAGTAATAAATGAAGATAAATCACATCTACAAATTTCGTGAAGATTGATCATAGCTCCCATATAAGGACCACTTCCGAAAATCACTTAAAAGAGCATAACTCTCTAAAAAATGTTGGTATCCAAATAATATTAAACACAAATATTTTTCATACATATACATGTAATATGGTATAATTTTATGACGATCGGTCCATAATTAGTTGTAGCTCCCATATAAGGCCCACTTTCCGAAATGACTTTAAGGGCCATAAATCCTTTAAAAATATTGTTATCCGAATGAAATTTAACAAAAATGAGTTTCTTATGTACAAATAGGATGACACCTAATTTTATAATAGTCAGTTCATAAATGGTCAAAACTCCCATATAAGATCCTCTTCGTAATTCACTTTAACCTCCATAAAACTTTTAAACGTATTTATATCGAGATAAAGTTTAACACATATAATACTTATATTCACAGGATGAGCGGTCTATAATAGGTAATATCTCCCATATAGAGCAAATTTATGAAAAACTGTTTTATACATATACTGGGTGTTGACTGACTATACTTTCTTACTTGTTACAATTTCCTAAAATGAGAGCTTTAGTCTTCTCCCGGAGGCTGCTCATTTACTGTGTAAACAACTTTAAAACTGGGAATTTTTTGAATTTTTAGTTTGCTTTTTAAACATTTGTACAATATAAATTGAATCGAAGTATTGATGGTTAGTATATTTCCCATATTTTTGGCAATATATGGAACTGCTTATCTTTTAAGGCCAAGAATAAATCAAGACATTGGATACCATGTTCTGAAGTAAAACTAAAACTAGCATTTTTTGTACTTTTAGCCACTGTATATATTTGTACATTCCCTAATTTTTATATATTTAACATTAATATTGGCATTTAATTGGGCTAAAGAATTACATTAGAATTCCCATATCTGCAGAAGTAATTTCACTACGATATTAATTGTATCTTCATATTTTGCTATTGCTGTTGCTGTTGTTAATGCTGCTGATGTTGTTATTATTACTATTGTTGCTGTGTGTAGGAACAGCACCGAGAACATAACAAGCTAATGTGGTTTATATGCGTGGTGTGATGTTGAATTGTATTAAATGTATTTAGGAGACTGGATTCCTACCTAGTGAATATATATAGTAGATTTTATGTCCATGTAAAATTGTATTTTGATCGTAACAACCGATTGGATATACCAGACTTATTTACATACAAAAATTCCGTTTCTCCACTGTATCCCGTTAAAAATAAGAGTCTTGTTAAATGCCCTTTATTTGTCTTAGAACTCTGATAAATGGCACAAGCATAGTTTGACATTTATTTCCCTACAACTTGGAAGTTACAATCTGCATGCTCTTCAATATCTTTATCACTTTTCCCCAATTTCCTCTACAATAGACGTTGAATAGCACCGGCTTTATATATTTTTCTTAGGTTGTTAGACACCATCCAATCATATTGACAAGTGCTGTTTTGTTTCTATATTGGTCAGCAGAAAAGTTTTAAACAAAACACTAATTATGACACATAGGCTAACAAAGATATCGTATTTTTTTTTTGACATACTACAAATCCTTATGTTTTTAAATAGTTTTATATGTAATTTATTTTTCCTCCAATAAACCCTCGTATAATTTGCAATACAAAAACATACATTTTCATAACTGCCTTTTAGAAAGATGAATGTTGTTTATATTCATTCGTTTAAGCGAATGAGTAGTAATGTAGAACAGCTGAGCTGAAAAAGGATATTACAGTCATAAGGCCTGTTTAATATAAATACAAACACATATGTATATACAACCACATCCACACACACACACACACTCACATTCCAACTCATATACATTCCAAAACTTGTGGTTGTTTGTATGAATTACTACAGTGTTGTTGCGTTGCAAATAATTGTGCTGCGGTTGTGTCTCTCATTATTGTCAGTAATTCGTTGTGTTGCTTATTTGTTGTTATTATGTTTTGTTGTTGCTATTGTTGTTGTTATGTCTAATTTTAATAAATGACCATGAAATGAATGAGTTTCTGTTAAAGTATCACTTTGTGTATGTATGTCTGTGAATGTGCAGGCGTGAGTGTGTGTGTTTGTTGGTCTGTATGCAAGTGTGTAAATATTGTATCATTAATGATTTGAAATATTTGCGGTTTAATTTCACAATTTAATTTAATTAAAGAAAAAAACACAATTTATTTTGTTACAGTTTTTATTAAAAACGTTGTAATTTATGTTTTCGTTTTATTTAGTTGAGTTTGTAAATGCATGTGTATGTGTAAAGCTTGGAATATGTATGAGGGGCAGAAGAAAACAATTTTTCTTACAACAATAGCAATTTAAATCATTACTTTAGTACGGTGATGTCATTGGAGGCAAGAAATTAGCAGAGGTGTTTATAAATTATTACATTACTGTAATAGCATTCAAAGTAGTTACAAGTAATAACTTAAATAACACATTGACAGTTAAAGCTCACATTGACATTGTTATATTCTACAGGAGCAACTTCTAAGAACCTTTCTGATGATACCAATACCAAAAGTTACAATTTTTAACGTTTAATTATTATTAGTATTTATATTGAACTAATCCCATTATCAGGATATAATCTGCTCACATTTTTCTCTGTATAAACTGTGTCACATTACTATAACTACACTTGATGTTTGCTATTTTTTTTAAAGTTACAAACAGTTTAATAATCTCTTTTTTTACAAAATTTGAAAAAAAAAAATAATTTAAGAGAGAAATTGTGCATTAATAGTTTATCAGTGTTTCATAACTATAATTACATTTTATGATAAACAAAATAAAACACTAGAAAACACTTTGAAAAAGGCCAAATTTCAGTTTATATTTACAAAAAGTGGCTTAAGTTGTCGAGTAAGGGCAACAAAAATATAAACCGGTCACGTGTTGTAGTAATAAGTTTTCCAAATAAACTGGATTATTATGGTTAAAAATAAAAGTGGCGGCTCGAAAAAAAGCTTTCTTAATGGGACAATTGCAAAATTATAAACTGTGTCAGCAAAACAATAAAGAGTCTTAATAAGATTATTAATGAATGTGAGGTAAATGTGTCCAAATCAAGCCTAAGAAGATTTCTAAAAAAAATTCTAGACTATTAATTAACAAATGCTGTTGTCTGTGTATATTTATATTTTTTCAAATTCAAGCATAATTGGCATTAATAAAATATGTTAAAAAAACATTCAAATTGTTTGCAGTAAAAAACATATTTATAAGTGTTTTGTAACAAATAATCTTTTCAATTGATAAACACAATCATATTCTTTGTTTATCAATGCCGGAAATAACTAGATGAATAAATGCTGTTTTTATATTTTTCTTGCTGGTTTTAATAAATTTTGTCCAGTTATCTATTTTTATATTAATTAGAGGTTATGTTAGTTTAATTAAGGAAAAAACCAATTAACATACTAACCATCTAGTAAAGTCATAAGGTACAAGTTTTATTTAAACTGTCGTTAAACTTTGCACCACCTCTGCTTTATGTTTGTATTGTTGATAATAAAAGTTGTGATTCCCCTTTTAACATAGGAATATTTATTTATAATTTATTTAAAAAATTGTAATATTATTCACATTTAATTAAAAACATGTGTTAGAAGGAGGGTTAATATTTGTATGTATATAGACAGCGTATGATCAATATTAGTTGTTGATATCCAATTAATATAAATCATACGCTGAGTTCAATATTATTATAACTGCTTACGGGAGTTGAAAAAACTTATGCTATTATTTTTAAACGCAGAGATAAATTCAAACTAGGTTAACACTCCCGTCATAAAATTTCTATATATATATTTTTGAAATTAATATTTACATAAAACCAGCTCAACAAAAAAGTTACTCTAACAAATTTTGATTTATTATAAGATTCCATTTCCAAAAAAAGAACAATAAATACACTTACTGCCGTATTCATAAAAAATAAAGTAGGTTTGAAGTGTGCTTTAAGACAAAATTTTCTTAAAGTACACTTGAAGTCTACTTTAATTTTTTATAAATACGGCAGTTAAGGTTTGCTAGTTGTTGTAAAGTTACAAACAGTTTTAAATTTTATTTAAGAATATGCTTAATGAGATTTTTATCCAAAATTTGGGAGACCACTTCATTAGTTTAAAAGAGAAATTGTGCATTACTATTTTGTTAGTGTTTCATAACTATAATTACATTTTATGATAAAAAAAAGAAGAATAATAGAAAATAAATTTTAAAATTTAAAAAAATTTTAAATTTATTCCTACAAATTTGGTATAAGCGTGGTTCATACCTCAAAATTTCAGTTTATAAAAAAGTAGCTGACATTTTCGTTGATTCGAAAAGTAAAGAGGTCTAACACATTATTTAAGTTTTAATTTTTTGTGAATATTGGTATTTGAAGTTATTTTAATTTCAGTGTATTTATAGTTACGAAATAGTAATTAATTTCTTTATATATTTTGAAGAGGCAAACTAAAAAATATTTTTTTTGTTTGTTTGTTTTACTTCTTCTTTAACTTACAAAATTGAGTAAAGTTTTATATATTTATAGTTATGCAGCACAGTGTATATCTATTGTAGTTACATACTTGTATACTTTAAATTCATGAATGTTTGTCTTCCCTTTTTGTTATTTTTATTAAAAATTGTCAACCTTAACTGAAAATTATGCGTACATTTCATCACTATGAGACACTTTAGCAAAAAGACATACATATACTATTTTCCCAGTACTTGAAAAAAGGAGTGCTTTACAAATGTCTTTTGTTCTTGCTTATTTACCTGCATTGTAAGAAATTGTTGATAAAAGTGACCTGCATTAAAGAACAGACCCGTTCCATTATGGTCATGAAAGATTCATTAAACTATGCATTACAAAAGTTTATTTAAAAAAAAAAGAAACAAAAAATCTTTATACTAAAAAGACATGAAAAAAAATCCTGCATATTCTAAAGGAAAGGCAAAAAATAATATAAAAAAAAAACTGAACAATGAAATGTAGGAGTGTAATCATTTTGTTAATATTAGGGAGACCCTAACCTAATGTATTCCTGTATATCATAATACATACTCGTATACATTAATTCATGTCTCTTAGGTTTACTTATTTTGTAAGACTGTATTCGGCTTCAACAAAACCCAGCAATTATGAAGCTTTTCATAAATTCATCGCATATGAGATTAAAACTATGTACACAAACATTAAGTCTCATATAGACTCACACACACACACACACAGACATACAAATACATTCATAAATCCCCTAGACAATGGCCCAAAAGACTAACCAACTGCGAATCTAACAACAATGTGGCAAGGAAAGCCATTGTTGTATGCACTGAAATACAATGTCCTGCAGAAAACAGACACGTAAAATAAACTGATTGTGTTAGTACGAGTACAACTATGAGAGAGTATGACTAAGAGTATGTTTGGTATATGCGATTGCTAATGCGGCTGCATGCGTGTAAATTTTGCGGCTGTATGTTAGTGTGTTGGTACCGGCATACATATTACAACCTGTGCCTTTTCCCACTTTAAATGCCCTTTTAATGCGTTTTTCTATGTTTGTCTTACCAGCCGCCTTTGATGGTTCAATTTTATAGTCATTTTACGATTTAGTATGAAAAACGAAGTAAGTATGTGTATGTTGCAAAGTGCCAGTATGTGTAGAGCGAGCAATAAAATCATTAATTTCATCGTTTTCATTAACGGCACCATCAGCCTACACTTGCTGAAGAATATAAAATATGTATGCGTTTTATGACGTGGATGGTGTGAAAAGTTTTAGTAGCTAATACGTTCTTTTTAGAGGACAATCCATATGAATTCAGTTTAAAAGATTATTTCATAAATCATTGTTCACATTAAATCCGGCCACACTACAAAAGCATTTTTAAAAGCCTGGTGCCAACAGTCTCATTTTTTTTCAGTAATTCAATTTTTAAACCGGACTATCATTCCTCCCTCATATATCGGTTATGTATGGAGGGTAATTTTAATTTTATTGGAAAGAATAAGATTTGGCAATTAAAATAGAAAAAGTTAGCGGACAGATGATAAACGCGACCATATATTAGAAATATTTACAATTTCTCTCACAAACCTCGCATGTAGTATGCCTGCATACTGCGATAAACCAACTGCTGCCTATCATCATGTTAAAGAATTGTCTTTAAAGGTGACATTAAGTGGCCACTATTGCCACTATATTAAACATTCCACATACACGCACAAACAAACTCACACACACACATATATTTATTTATACATAGCTGAACAAAAAATGCATTTGCTCACCAACACTTACCCGAACATGTTGAGTATTAAATATCAACAATAATAAAATGCCATGAACCGGCATGACTGTGTTTATGGAAATGCCATGTGAATGTTTTTCTGTGAGTTTTTGTACTTTTGCAATTTTAACCAACCAATTTAAATTTTTTTGTTGTTTGTACCTGTGTGGCATTTTTATCTCTTAATGAAAAAACCGCTGGTTATTTTTAATATATTTATAACATTCACATCACATGCATGTGTTGGTTGCATTGGGTAGTGGGACGAGAGATATAAAAATTTGCGTATATTTAAACTTTAAAATAGTTTGGCAAATGTAAATAAATTAGAACTAATAAGATATTGATGATTTTTAGTACAATTATGATTATTAAACATATAAGAGTGCAATATTCGGCTGTGCCGAATCTTAAATACCCTCCACCTAAAAGTACTAAGAAGTATAAAAACTACACTGTTTTTAGGACTAGAATATTCTTATTCGGTGTTTACTTAGTGCAAATTATATTAGTATTTTATATATTGTTTGAAAGACAATATTACCTGTTGGACCAACAGAATTTGTCTGATATTCATAATAATCTTGAGTGTAATTTAACACAGTATAAAACAGAGTATAAAAAAGGATAAGATATACGGTGAGGCTTCTTTTGGTTGAATTTGGTCTCAATAATCCTATGGGTAGCATAGTAGAAGTGGACCAGTTATGGACTGATAGCTCCTAAATCCAGTATCCACTAATGTGGTTTCTACGCATTTAAGGCTGATTTTGGTTGAATTTCATCTTAATAACGTTATTGTCAAGAGTTGTATAGTTGTGGATTTCGGAAGTAAACCTTATAGGTATGGGGGATATAGTCAAATATGGACCGATATTCTCAAAATCCAGTAGTTTGATTTTGGCATGTATGTAAATGAGCCGTGTAAAATTTTGGATCCAGCAGTTTGATTTTGGCATATATGTAAATGATCCGTGTAAAATTTTGGATCGGTACCGTTATTTATAAGATATTAATGAGTATTAAAGTGATTTTCGGAAGAGGGCTTTATATGGGAGATACGGTTAAAAATGGACCGAAATGCACAAAATTTTGTGGAATGATTTTTGTATATGTAAATGATCTGTACAAAATTTTGAGTCGGTACCGATATTTATACCATGTGGTGCTTATATGGGAGCCCCACCATAAAATTTAGGATTATTTCTGTAAAATTTTAACCATTTAGCATTATTTATGAGTATACCAGTTTTGTACGTATTTAACTGAATTTTGGAAGTGGACTTTATATGGGGTCTATGATTAAACATGGACCGAACTAAAATAAAAAATTATTGTTGCAGTTGTTCTCTTTGGCCTGAGTGATGAATTTATGATTGTTATTTTTTTAAGCTAATATGGCCTAGATTTATTCAATGTAAATAAAAATAAATTTTTAATTACAATATTTTGTTCCCGACGTTTCGTCGATTGTTTGTCAACTTTTTCAAGGGATTGTCTATTTAAAAATTATAAGGAAATAAAATAAGTACAATGCTGTAACACATAAACAATATTGATTCACAATATGATATTGAATCACATTAAAAAGTTTTAGATGTGTCCAGTAGTATACAAGTATAAATCATAATTTTAATATTAAAATACATGTTATTTTAAACTTAAATATATATCACAGCTCAAGTGATGGCAATAATATAACTCGTATTTATGTTGTTCGTGTCTTCCTTCAAATTCATTGTTCTCTTAATTTGTTGTTGTATATTAACTGCCGTATTCATAAAAAATAAAGTAGGTTTGAAATGTGTTTTAGACAAAATTTTCTTAAAGTACTTTTGAAGTCTACTTCAATTTTTTATGAATAAGACTGTAGGCTTTTAATTGCGTCTCTCTTTCTCTTTCTATCGTTCTTTATCTAGAATTTTAACATCATCGAACTTAATTGTGTGACCAGTATGTAGTATGTAGAATGTTGTGTCCTTTGGACGTGAGAGTGTTTTACAGAGACAGAGAGACAGACGGACATGGCTCAATCGACATAGAATTTCGTAAGGACCAAGAATATATACATTTTATTGGGTCTCAGATGAATATTTCTCAGTTTTGCACACAGAATGACAAACTTATATATACCCTCATTCACCACTTATGGTGGTGAGTGTATAAAAATGACTCTTATTTACATGTCATTTAAATATCTAGAAGAAAGCCCGACTAACTATACAATACTCTATACCCAGTATATGTATAAAACAGTTATACAGAAATGAGCGCTATATGGGAGATATCACCTATTATGGACCGATCATCCAAAATTTTAGCGCCATGAAGTTAAAGTGAATTACGGAGCGGGTCTTATATGGACCGATTTCCACTAGTTTCAATCCCAGTTTAGTGAAATGATCTTGAGTGTTCATTATATAAAAACTACTTTTCTACTCTTTTAGACTTGATGCATTTATCCTTGACTTCACAATACTTTTGATTTTGAACCAAATTTTTTTCGTTAGTTAATGATATTTTTTAAGTGTATATTCGTATAATGTCTGCTTGCCGCCACTGTTTCACAGCTTTATTTGGTATTTTATAACTATCAATTAGAAATTTTTAATTATACAAATTTGAAATTTCACAATTTCAGTTGGAATTTTCATAGTTTCAATTAGAAATTTTCTAAATTTTATTTGGATTTTTCTCAATTCAATATTCTTAGCTTTATTTATAATTATCACAAATACTCTTCCCAATTAAAAATTGCAATTTTTAATTTCAATTGTAGTTTTCTCAATATAATAGTTTTATTCTCAATTTGAATTGAAAACTTGGTAATATGAAATTTTCTTAATTTAAAATTTAAAACGTCATTAAAACTGTAAATTTAATTTGAAATGTTCGTAATTTCTATGTGAAATTCACAATTTTATTTAAAATTATCGCAGTTTAAAAGTGAAATTCTTAATTTCATTTGGTATTTCCTTAATTTCAAATAAAACTCTAATTTTTATTTGGTATTTTCTCAATTTAATATTAAACATTTCAATTACAATTGGAATTTTCTTAATTTTAATTAAAAAGTGTCTTAAATGTCAAATCTCAAATTGTCAATAACTATGAATTTATATTAATTCAATTAAATATGTATGTATGTATGTTCAGCAAAACTCACACCATATTAAATTCGACCCTGCTTTTATTTACACCAATACAATCTCTTCTTACAATTGAACTCAATGACATGAGTGTTTTTATTTGGGAGAGTGTATTGAAGTGTTGTTGTTTATTAAAAATCCAACGTGAAAAAGATGCTGCTAGAGGCCTTTTATAAGGCCTTATTTTGCAGTCAAAAGGACAGGCATTACAAAATCGTTTTAATTTTACATGGCGTGTCATTGTTAGTCAAGGCCTTGCCAACTCACTGCTGGTTAGAGGTCTGCTAGAAGGCCTACTTGAAAAGGGCAATTGGAAGATCTACCAAGTAATGCCTCATGGAAAGCGTAATTAAAAATCTGCTAAATTAATAATTTCATTAAGGAAAGTAAAAGAAGGGGTTTTAAATAAAAGAAGTATTTAAAAACAATTTTAAATTAATTGAAATTTATTTAAAAAATCACATGAATACTCGTATAAAGTACTGCTTCACGCATACTTTACATAACTTTACACCAAATTTTCATTAAAGAATAAATTTATAGACGCTGTCTTTATTCTTTTTTATTACTCGTATAGCAAAGTGAGCAAAATCGTGCTTGTGGTTGTAGTGACGATATACAGGAATACACCTTATTCTGTTTTTGCACGGCCGTTTTTACAAGGTTTAGATATAACACGGTTTGAAAATAAACAAATTTTTTTAGACGATTTTATTCAATTTAGCACCATTCAAAATCTTCTGGGCTTAAATTTTTTTTTGGTTCAATTTAATTTTTTCGAAATATGTACATATGTTCATATCATAAATTTAGGGGAATTCCCTTTTTGTGTATACAAGCAAATTTACTGGTTAGAGCAACTGTAAATAGCACAAATTTTGAGGAATTCCCTATTAGTGCATACAATCAGATGAACTTGTCATAATTTTTTTACATTACATTTAAGCTTAATCTTTTTTTCTTAAATAAATGCTTGTGTAAAAATACATTGTATATATAATTTAACATTATAAACCTGAATAGTTGTTCTCAAAAACTCCTTGTTTTTCACTAATTTCAAAAGGTTTTAGAGATAAGGAAGCAATCACCATTTCGCATACGATCAATGTCTTTTTTTGACACAGGGTTTTCCTGGAACCAACTACCGTGTAAAAACAGAATTAGGTGTAATTGCAAAATCATTCGTGTTTGCTATTGATGAAATGAAATCTTAGTTTGTTGACATTCTTTTAAAATGCAATTTTGAACACCTTCCGAGAGATGGCATAGTATAATTTTTTTATTTTTATTTATTGTATCTTCAACAAAAAAAAACGAACTAACAATAATTATTTCAAATCTTATATCTAATAGATTTTAATTATTTAGTCCAGCCAGTGCCAGCCATTGCTGATTACAAGTATGTATGTTAAGTAGGCATTCTTCGTTCTAGTCTTTGGCTTAGATCCGCTGCATCCCTTCTTCTTAGTCGAATATAGCCACTGTTCATCAATATGCGGGCTAATGGGTTTGGGTGTACACAGAAAAAAATATAAATGAGTTTCAATTAAAATATTTGTGGAATCTTCTTGATAAATTTTAGTTAGGCTCGAGTTCATTAAATTTAATTTTCATTAAATTATTTTTACTGAAGTTAGGAATTACAACTTGAAAATTTATTATTAAAAATTTTTGATAATTTTTCTTGACTGAGGATCGAACCTGGGTTGTTGAATTTACATATGTTTCGAGAAATCCCACTTTCTCTCATCAGAATTCTTTGCGTTCTACCACCTGCACCACTGCGGTGCCGGTCAGCCAACAGACAACCATCAATCCTTTAGCCAGTGTTAGTTCTGGTAGTTCGAAGTTTTTGCTGTAATTATCATTCTTTATTAATTTCTATTCGTAGTTGTTTTTTTCCTTTTTTCTTCAGTTTTTTCGTATTCATGTCAAGACTTTGTCTCGAAAATTAAAAATTTAATTGAAATCGGACCTGTAAACAAAATGAAATGTCAGAAAAATCAGAAAAAGTAATTGAATCAATTAAAATTTTAATTGAAAATTATTTTAAAATCAATTAAAGGCTTAATTGAAGAAAAACATGATTTTTTTCTGTGTACTGCAAGCTTTTTAAAATATTTTTTTATTTTGCATATTTTTCGAACTCAGCTTTTACCAATGGCACGTTTAGGTCTTTATGAATATTCGAATTTTTTATAAACATACATATGTATATACTAGGGGGCAATTGTGATCATTCGTAGCAATTTGTTTTGTCATTTTTGAAACCTGTCGACATTTGAAGCATAATGGCCAGCGTTGTCAACTTGGTGCGTTTTGCACCATTTTTGGTGTTTTTTTTTTTAATTTTTGGTGCAGAAAATTCTTTAGTTGGTGCGTGGTGCGCTTTTTTTAAATTTTGGTGCGCTTGGTAATTTTTGTTGCCACCAAAGCAAAACAATACAACTTTTTGTTTCAGTATGAGAAAAAATCTTTTACAAAAAAATACACTTGTTTGAGTACCATTTCATTCAACACTGCAAATTTTTTTTTGTGTATTTCTTTATTTTTACTAATTTTTAATTGTAGTTTTTTAATAATTCATAACTCTTTACGATAAAAAAATGTATTTTAAAAACGAATGTATGATAAATGAAATCGAATTCAACAAAAATCTTTGTTTAAAAATCAAATAAACATTTTAAAAATTCTTGTATAAACTGATGGTTTGGTCTACTGAACTGTAGACGAACAACCAGGATTAGAGTACCAGTGGAATCTTAACAAATTTTATTGGTAAAATCAAATAAAAGTACTTTAACTAGAAAACAAAAATATATAAAAAAGTACCAGATATGTACTAAAATTAGCTTATTTACCAATTAGTACTTTAGTTCCGAATATCATATTGTGAGTTAAATTTTGAGTGGTTAAATGCTTATTTTATCTCTATTAGCTCATTTATTAAAAAAAGGCTTTTACTATTATTACTTTTACTAATAATCGTTGATAAAAAGTTTTTTATAGAATTTATAATATTACAAAATTTCAAATTAATTCAATAAATATTTGAAACAAAAACGAATTTCTTAACTTGGTGCATTTTTTTTGTACATGGTGCGCTTTTTTCCATTTTGGTGCGTTTTTAAATTTCAAAGTTGACAACGCTGATAATGGCATACGTTTTCTATAAGGCCTGCAAATGGTGGCACTTGCATTTTTCCCGCTGGAAAGCAACACCAAAATAAATAAAAATAATAACAAGTGATGTACTTTTTGTTTTTGTTTTCGATTTCGTTGTTTTTCATTTCATTTTCTAATCCATTTCAACAACAATGTACTGCCATCAATCACTTGTATTCTTTGTACTTGTACAAAAACAGCAAAAGCAACAACTGCAGTTAATGTTGTCAAAGTGATACTCGTGTGAATTTCGTGTTACGTACGAGTCGCTGTCGTTGTTAGCAATGGTGTGATAGTAATGTTGTTGTTGTTGCTGATGTTGATGTTCTCTTTACATACAAACTAGCCAGCCACCCATCCATCCATCGTAAACAAATTGTATTACAGAGAGTTTAATAGATGTTGTTTGTTGTTGTTTTCATTTTTGTATTTGTTTTTTTAATTTTTTTCTGTAGCATTTGGAATTGTGTCATGTTTATTAGTTTTTGTTCTTATGTACATTTCCGTCACAGCTGTAAATACATGCTAAAGGGTTTTCCAATCTAAACTTTGTTTTTCAAAACAAAATAAAATAATGAATTTATTTACAATGTATACAAATGTTTAATGCATTGTTTGACAATTATAAATTAAAACTAAAGTCGTATAAATGTCTACCAGAACCTCGCATATACATAAATGTTGATTCATTTTTTACATTTTGTCAAAATTGAGGGTCTATTTCGTTAATCAATTTACGAATTTCGAGTTTTAAAGCTGTTATTAATTCGATTGGCTTCATTTGGACATTGTCTTACAAAACACAATACTGTGATGTTAAATCGCATTATCGAAACGGACAATTGACAGCTGAATTGGGTAAAATTATGTCAACGGTGAATTTGGTTTGTAATTCATTTATTGTTTCGGTGGCTGCGTGACAGGTGGTACCATCCTAATAAAACGACATGTTAATGATATCTGTATTATGTCGATATCGTGATGCATTTCAAAGAAATATATTTTTCAGGTCCAAAAATAAACGATTTTAATTTGAAAGTGGAAAAATGGAGGAGTTTTTCAAAATTCCAACTTTTATTTTAAAACATTAGTTCAAAGTATTGACCCCTGTTAGCTATGACCTTTTTTGCAATGCCAATGTAAGAGGCATGCGACCGCGGGCGGTAATCAGCTGTTCTTTTTGCTGCTTATATTTTTTGTAAGTGGGCAAATGTGCGCGGCACGTTTAAAGCGGCAAATGTCAACAAATTAAATTGATTTGTTTTTTACATACATAAATAAATTCTTCAATAAACGTTTTTTTAATTGTGTGTTCACGGTGTAAAAAATATTAAAAAAAGTAGATTTTTTTTTTATTTTTAACTAAACTCATGTCACATATAATATACATGTGTATGGCAACATCATTTTAAGCGGCAAAGTTGAACAAAATTCTACTTTGCCGCTTCTCACAGCATTGCCAAAGTAAAGTAAATTGCGATACTTCAAAATTTTTGTATGAATAATTTTGTAAAGAAATAATACTTTTATTCACTTGCAATACTGTTGCCGCCCGAGGCCGCATGCCGCTGACATTGGCCTTCACTATAATGATTAACATACCTCAAAAGAACTGCTGACTCAGAATCACTTTCTGAGTCGATTTAACGATGTCCGTCCGTCCGTCCGTCTGGATGGCTGGTCGCAATTTTGAAAATATTTCGATAAAATTTGGTACGTGATATGTTTTCGGCCCAAGGATGGATGGGATTGAAACTGGAGGAAATCGGTCCATTTTTTCACCTAGCCTCCATACAAATATCCTCCCGAAATTGAGGTTTACTGATCATAAATGCTTGAATTATGCAAGTATCCAAACAAATTTCATCAGAAATAAGTGGTAAATGAATACAAATCACATCTGCAAATTTTGTGCAGATCGGTCCATAATTACTCGTAGCTCCCATATAAAGCCCACTTCCGAAAATCACTTTAAAGAGCATAACTCGTTCAAAAATGTTGGTATCCAAATAATATTTAACGCAAATATATTTCATATGTATGCAAATAATATGGTCTAATTTTATTATGATCGGTCCATAATTAGTCGAAATTCCATATAAGACCCTCTCCGTAATTTACTTTAAGCTCCATAAATCTTTTGAAAGTATTTATATCGAGATAAAGTTTAACATATGTAATACTTATATTCACAGACATCATGACACTAAATTTTTGGATGATCGGTCCACAATAGGTTATATATCCCACATAAGGCCCATTTCTAAAAAACTGTTTTATACATATACTGGGTGTAGGGTATTATATGGTCGGGCTTGACCGACTATACTTTCTTACTTGTTTTCTTTAACAGTGTTTAAGCAAAATTTTGGACACTTCCTGCAAATGACGCTTTGTTGGCACAAAATTCGACATTTTCGAAACAAAAAAAAAAAAAAAAATTTCTTATTACATTACAATGTTCAATAACTTAGTAAGAGTACACCATCTGTTATGATTCCCACATTTTTAAGTAATACACCTAATTTAATCCAGCAGTTTAGACTTTTTCGAGTTGTCAGCAAATGCTGAGTATATTTATTGAAAACAAGTTCTTTGCAAAACGCCTAAATCTATCTTTAAAATTCCACCAGTTTATGATGTGTTTAATCTTTTAATACTTGAATGTTCATTTTAAAATCAAAAATTCCTGCTTATTTTCCTATGAAATAACCCGTTAATTTTAAATGTGCAGCAACATTATTCACTTCATTCTTTCCATTTTTTTTTATGTATACCAATGAATAACAGTTGCTTTGTGTAAAAATTTTTGATCACGTTTGCAAACCTCGGGTGTATTATAAATTTAACTTTTTACAGCTTTAACTTTAAAACAGATTGGTACCTGGTTTCCCCAAAAGGTACATGCTTTCACAATACAGTTGATAAAAAAATAAAAGGAAAAGTCTATAAAACAAATACATACAGAAAATGAAACATAAATAAACATCACACATTGCAATTGATACAATTATTGATATTTTTGAAATTGTTACAGTTTATATGCATGTGTATGTACATGTATTTAAAATAAAATATCATCACCCCAATAGACACGTACGTACGTTTGCAAACACACTAAAACGAACCGGCAAAAACTAACACAATCTCAACGCCATCAAAAACATTGTTTGAAATACTTGTGTGTGTAAATAAATAAAAAAAAAAGGATTTTTTGTGCAACAAAAAATATCCTTATAAAATACTGACAACAAAATATATGTGTGTGCAGTAGGGCAGTCCTGTTTGTAAACAGCCAAAAAGAATATTGTTGAAGTTTTGTTGCAAAGGAGCCAGTAATTTCATTATGCTGCCTTAAAATTGTGACCCCACTAATGTTTGTGCATATTTACTGCACCATGATTGTATCAGCAATAGTTTATGGGATTTTTGTAGCACACTTTTATTTGTTTAAACATTTTTTTAGCACATTGTACGCATATAAATAAAAAACACTTGCAGAGATATTTAAATAATTACAGTGCTTTCATACTCTTTATGTAGTATATTTTTAAATTGATGTAAAATTACACGCATTTACATACATATACATATATTAATACTTAAATAATAAATCATAGTAGTGTACAGAAAAACCACAATTCCATGTTTTTTTATACCCTTCATAAGGAGTGTGTACCAAAATTCAAGCAAATTTGTTTGCTACCAACCAAAAATGAAATCAGAAAGTAACAGCCAACGGTTTAATATTCGTAAATTAAATTACACCAAGCAATTTTTATTGAAAAGATTGATACAATTTTTTCCTTGAAATTTCTTCGGTGTTCACACAGCACAATATAATTGCTTAAATGGTATTTTTATTTGAGAGTATACACACATTTGTATACACACTCGAATTGCTAATACCATCAAGTGTGTTCTCGTCATATCTGCACCTCACCACGATGTCTAAAAGGTAATCGGCTTAGCTTACCCCCTGGCCTACGATGTCGAATGATAACGTTCGCTTAGATAAGACTTAAGACACAAACTTGATTGTGGAATAAACAAACTTGATTAAGTAAAAAATAGATACGATAAAAAGTTTGTATCTTAAGTCGACATCGTGGGCCAGGCGGTTAAAGTATTGCTTCGTGTGAATTGGGACTAATAATGTATATTAACATGGTATTTTCATTGCTAAACAATATTTCAAAAATATTGGCTTCTCAATAATAGTCTACACTTTCTTGTTAATTTGTTTATCTTTTCGATGATCTAAATTGGCCTTTTTAATGCTTCCATGCATTAATGGAGAAAACAGGATCATGCGGAATTTTGCAAAAACAATGGCAGCTAAGTTGTCGAGGCCTGAAGTCCTATTAAGTGAAAACTAGATATGCCAATCCCAAAATCCGGATCCCAAAAATCCCGGGATTTTTCGAGATTTATAAATCACTAATAGAAAATCGCCGAAACATTTCAAAATTGTTTACAAAGTCATCAACAAAAATTTAAATTTTACAAAACTATGTCGAAGAAATAAAGGTAAAAGAATTAAAATTAATTTTGGTTTGCCAAATTTGAACGCACTATTTGATGTGTCTACGGTTTTTGGAATTTGGAAATTCCTATAGAAAAAGCTTTAATTGATTTGAAAGCTCAACAGATGAAGAATTTGTTTTACCTAAACAAATAGTTGTTAATTTAAATCCGGTTAAAGTGACAGACGAAGCCCTCTGTCGCTGTAATATGAATTTCTGCTGATCTTGAACTTTTATTTATGCTCAAAGAGATATCAAAAAGTGATCTGGTGTAATATCTCCTTAAAAGAAATCAAGAAAGAAGGATGATTTACTCAACACTTTTAAATTTTTGAAGAAACCCAAAATTGAGATAGAAATGTTTGTTATTAGAAATGAATTAAAAACAAGTACGAAAGTGTAGTCGGTCAAGCCCGACCATATTATACCCTACACCCAGTATATCAATAAAACAGTTTTTCATATATGGACGCTATATGGGAGATATTATCATTATGGACCGATCATCCAAAAATTTAGTGCCATGACTTCCGGGAATATAACCTAAACCTTATCTCTATATAAATACGTTTAAAAGATTTATGGAGGTTAAAGTGAATTACGAAGGGAGTCTTATATGGGAGTTTTGACTATTTATGAACTGTCTATTATAAAATTAGGTGTCATTATATTTGTATATAAGAAACTCAATTTTGTTAAATTTTATTAGGATAACAACATTTTTAAGAGATTTATGGCCCTTAAAGTGATTTCGGGAAGTGGACCTTATATGGAAGCTACGGCTAGTTATGGACCGCTCATCATTAAATTATACCCTTTTATATGTATATGTACGAGACATATTTATGTTGAATATTATTTCGATACCAACAATTTTAAAAGAGTTATGCTCTTTTAAGTGATTTTCGGAAGTGGGACTTATATGGGAGCTACGACTAATTATGGACGGATCATCATAAACTTCTGCCATATTATATGTCTATGTACGAAACATATTTGTGTTTAATATTATTTGGATACCAGCATTTTTAAGAGAGTTATGCTCTTTAAAGTTATTTTCGGAAGTAGGCTTTATATAGGAGCTACGACTAATTATGGACCGATCTTTACGAAATTTTTAGATGTAATTTAGCTTTATGTATTTTATCAAAATATCTTCAAAATTGCGACCTATATTCTGTGCACAATCTTTACATGGACAGCCAGCCAGCCAGACGGACGGACGGACATCGTTAAATCGACTCAGGATGTGATTCTAAGCCGATTAGTATACTTTAAAGTGGGTGTTGGACCAATATTTCTGGCCGTTACAAACATCAGCACAAATTCAATATACCCTCCCACTATTGTGGTGTAGGGTATAACTAATACTTTATTCTTTATAATTTAAATACTTTTTCGTAAGTGGAGCAAGTACTGTGCCCTTTAGCTTGTTTTTTTAACCCCTTTCGCTAGCGATATACAATTTATAATGTTATTTTCAGTTTTTTTTTCACATTGAACAAGTATTAAAGTATTACATGTATGAACAAGTAGTGAATTAAATATAAGTGCAATTGTTTTTTTTTTTTTTGTTTATCACAATATATGACAAATAAAAGTTTAACATCGGCTGTGCCGAATTTTATATACCCACCATCAAATACCAATAGTGTGATCTATGAGTACTTGAAACTAATTTTTGCTACATTTTGTATCGGTAACGACAATTATACTATAAATGAGAGCTCAAATATTATGGAGCGATCGTCAGGTGATTGTATCTATTTATAGGTAATTGAAGTTTATTTTGTTTAAATTTAACAACATTTTAAGAATAACCACATTTACAAGAATTTTACGCTTACTTCAGTATACATACGTCTCATGTGACGGAAGATAATCACATTTCATATTTGTGTCATTCTTTCAGAACTGCCCAGCTCTGAACTGAACGTTGTATGGGAGTCCATGGCCAATTATGGACTAATTTTTACATACTTTTATACTGATCAGTGTCAAACTTCGGTTTGATAAAGATGTTTATATAGATTAATGAGTTTTCAAAAGTAGTTCTCATAAGGATTTTATGATCTGTTATGAACGGTTGTACGAAGATTTATATGTATAAGTATGTGAATGATTTGAATTTCAATTTGAGAGTGATCTTTATATTTTTTTTTTTTTTGTACTTTTATTTATTTATTTTATCCTTATTAAAAACGAACTAACAGTAAGTTTTTCAAATCTTAGATCTAAAAAATTTCAATTATTAGTCCAGCCAGTGCCGGAGAAAAATTGTTTGACCATTGTTTATTTTACTTATTAAGTTGGCATTGGAGAGTTGGAGAGTGATCTTTATAAGAGATTCATTCGCATTTAAGTGATTTTCGGAAGTGGAATTTATAAGGGGCATACGGTCATATCTGAACCGATCAGCATGCAATTATATACGACGATTTATATGTATACATCGATTATATTTGTCAAATTTGGACTGGTTACTGATCTCTATAAGAGACTTATGCGCATTTAAGAGATTTTCGGCAGTGGAATTTATACGGCTACGGTCAAATATGGACCGATTATCATAAAATTTGGACGACGATTTATATGTACATATGGATGGATTCTTAAGGTTAATTTCAACTTGTTAGTTATTTTGATAAGAGATTTATGCGACTTTAAGTAATTATTGAAAGAGGCCTTTGTCAGGGGTATGTGAAAATATGAACCGATGCAAGCAAAATATCGTTTTGAGATTTCTCGTTGCAGGAAACTTATGTTTGCTTACGTTTCTATGGATACGTAAGCAACTTATGTACGATAGATATATTTTTATGGGGGCTACGAGAAGTCGTGGACCGATTCTTCAATAGAACTTGTTCTTTTGTAATAGAAATAAGGTGTGCAAACTTTCATGATATTATCAGTATATTTGAAGATATCTGAAAAAGTCGAGGTAGTCTGAAACTTTGGTCTAAAACTCTGATACAACTGGATCTATTTTCAATAGTAAACATTTCGATAAATTTGTTATATCTATAACAAAATGACGGACGCATGGGCATGGCTAGCTCTTCTTAGAATCTTATAAGAACCCAGAATATATAGACTTTTTGGTTCTACGACGAATAATTCGATGTGTTATAAACGGAATGACAAACTTAATACATCAACTACCTTTTTAGTGGTGGGTATAAAAACATTAGAGTGGCTCATAAAAAATCTGAAGGGATGGGAATATCAAGGCTCCGCAGTATAACTATTTATTCTTGTCTATCCCAGATAGCTGTATTTTTCTTTATTGAATGTAGTATTTTTGTAAGTTCCTGGTTTCTTTTAATAATATAGTTTG
Source organism: Bellardia bayeri (assembly GCA_950370525.1). NCBI lineage: Eukaryota > Metazoa > Arthropoda > Insecta > Diptera > Calliphoridae > Bellardia > Bellardia bayeri. The sequence goes on from OX493267.1 coordinate 78,786,373, forward strand.
CTTTAGTTTTATTTAATAAACTTAACTAAAATGGAAATTACTGATTATTGAAAATGCAAATGAATTTTTTATGGAGATCTTCGAGCTGGTCTGATACACATTTGTATTTGTATAAATAAACATATAGAATTCTATACATATGTATGTTTTGTAGGTATATTTGTTGGCCTTTCAACAATAATTTCAGAATTTTATTTTATTTTATTTTACTTTATTTCTACACATTTAAGTATCTATAGCATTTTTAATTTGAGCCTCTTTACTCACATACATACATATGTACGTACATATTATACACACATACATACATATTTTTTGCATAAATATGTTTTTGTTATTATGTGTAATCATTCATACAAATATATGGTTATATGTATATATTGTTTATATGTATGCAATATATTTGTATGCGTCTATGTATGTCAATCATTATCTGAACTCTAGAGTTTAATGTTTTTCTATTTTTGTTGTGAAATGTATTCGTGTTCTACATTTCGATTTATTTCACTTGTTTTTTTTTTATATTTTACTTTGAATTGTCAATATTGTTGACTATTGTTGTAGGTACAGTGTATCACAAAACTTTTTTTGCCTAAAGAAAACGCTTGTAAGATAAAAGATTTTTGCAAAAAAAAAAATTAAAATAAAGCGCTCTTAAATTAGCCAGAACAAAGATTTTCTTCAGGTCCATACTTTAAGTAATGGACCTGTGTATTTTAAATCATTGTATTGTTAAAAATAAAACGTATTATTTTGTAAATTCATTTTTTCACGGGTTTTAAGATTTTCTTTCAGAATAAACAAATATCAACGATGATCTATATTACCACATAATCGAATTCATGAGTAGATACCATCATAATCGGGCTTTCACTACACTCTATGTCGTCTATCTGATGCAAAAATTTTACTTTTTTCCTTGACTATAGCATGCCAACATGCTAAATCTTCTATCTGTTCATTTCCGAAATAAGTGGATTATAACTTGCCAAACGATCATTTCGGACTATTTCCTTGTTTACATTTGAACATAGTATTATATTGATCTTAGCGTCGCATTAACTCTAGAAGGGTACGGTTAAATTGTAGGCGCTATAGGTACCGATGAGTAAATTTTACTCACTTCAAAATTCTTACGTTATTATCTGATTTATTTTGTAAAGTAGTAGTTTTAAATGAAAACAATTGAAAGTCAGCATATTATTTTTTATTAGAATATTAAAATAAGCAAAAATAATACTTTATTATTGATTTTTGACGATTATGAATACATTAAAATTGTTTTTCAAGCACAGTCAGGGCACTTTTTTTGTGCATGTTCACCGCAAATAGGATAAATTTGAATCTTCTCTCAGGCACGGTTGCCTTGTACCTTTTCCTGCAGTAGGTAGTGTCAAACATCATATGTGTTGCCAAGTGATTATCGTTGAGTGCAGCGGACAAAACTAACAAACCAAGAAATGCTTCAATTACGTCCATTTCCAAATTTGACAAAACCGCGTGAGATTTATCGTTATAGTTCTTCCTTTGAATGTTTATTTCTTTATTTGTATAAACCAAAGTCTCTTCCAATATGTCTGCGGGAAAAAAACAGTTTGAAGCAGCTGGCGGGACACAACGATTTTTTTTGCATTTGCTGTTGGGCCAGGTCGAATGTGAACAATATTTTTTGAGGGAGTTTTTTGAGCTAGCGCAGCAACAGGTTCCTTACTTCATATAAAACTAACTTCCATCTTTTCCGATCAGGTTGTTGGTACTTGGTGTAATAACTGTAATTACCTCTTCTGTTTCACGAATTTATTGAGCAGCTGATCTTTCATTTCTTCTCCCCACACTAAGTTTCTGTTTTTTACGTTTGCCAGGTGCTTCCTCCCTTTCTTCCTTTTCAGCTTCTTCTGCATTTAGCATTGCGTGTATCAAATTTTCTTTGACATCATTTAATTCTTCCGTTTCTGGATATTCCGGATCTGTAACACTGTCCCAAGAATCCTCATCAAAATTACAAAGCTCCAACTCCAAATTGTATTCTTCCTTTGATTCTAGTTGAAATTAAGAAAGGTTTATGCGGTTTGTATCTCTCCTCCTCAACGATTTAAATCCATGCTTCCGCGTATAGATCAATTTATTAAGTTTGACGGCATTTATTAATGCATGTATGTATTTGTATGCTTGGCTCTAGTATTAATTTTGTAAACTGGTTTTTTTTTTTAAAAAATCTGAAACTATTTTCTCTTCGGCCTTTTTAACATAAATAACTTTATAGCCTTTTATAATAAGAACTAAGTTCTTAATAAGAAAAATCGGAAAATACATATTACGTATCCTTATAACAGGAAATATAAAATATCCAAGAGCATTAAAGAAAATCAAACAAATTGACTGGAAAAGGCAATTTACTTTTCTGATTTGTAATTTGTGATGCAAAATAATAAAATGCAACAGCAGCTAATCAAAAAAACAAACATTATTTGGGATTCTCCAGTTTTACGCAGTGTCTATTTGCAATTACAAGAAAAGAACAAATTATTTTTGCCTGGTTTTTACAATGTTATATCGATTGCTTAATATAAAAAAGCCTCACTCGATTTTTTGTTACTTTACAGACGAAGGAAACACTTAATAAAATTCGTAAAATTTTTAATACAACAAAAAAAAAATACAATTTTTAATAAAAAAGCAACACATTTTTTTCCTCCTTTAAAATTTTTTTATTCATGTTTTAATGCAGTTATCTAATATAGACCTTTTTTCAATGATATTTAAAAAAAAAATTGATATTTAAAAAAAAATTGATATTAAAAACGAAAAACAAATTTCTCATAAAAATGAGTAGGCAAAATACTTTTGTGTTACACAGTAGTTGTTGTTATTGTTGTTGCTGTAGCTGTTTTTAATAAAAGATTAAATTTCACTCGTTGTTTATTTGTAGGTTTATTTATTATTTTGTTGTTTATTCAGTAAAATAATTGTTTTTAAAATACTGTTTTTGGCAAGCAGTTATTTATGACATTTTATGAGAAATTACACCGATTGAAAAACACCGAAAAAAAAGAACAAAATTTTGATTACTACTTAAGCAACTTTGATTTCATTATAAAACATCTTTCAAAGTATGTATTGAGTTGTCTGTATACTAAAGCGTTGTACATATAAAACCCGGCACAGCTCCTGGTTAGTTGATGAGATCGAAAATCAAAACTTAAACTCGACAACACATCTTCTCTAGGCATGCGAAATTTTTTAGCAATTGGGCTTAGCGCTTATAAATTATTTCCCTTTTTTCGAAATTCCCCCACTGTGCATCTTGGATTTAGAGTTTTAGAGCTGTAATCGAAGAAACATTAAAAATGTCATTATCAATCACGTAAATATGGAAGTTGATCTAATTGAGGAACTAATTAGCAGAGAAAATGACGGAGCAGAAACTGAAAATAGAGATTTTATACAGGAGGTGATGGAGAAAAATGTTTTGCAAAGTTTGAGGTGGAGGAGTCAAGAGTTTACGGATTGTAATACCAGTTGGAAAATCAAAGTGCCCAGCAGTGAAGTGAAACAACCAATCGAATATTTCACCCAGTTTTTTACAGATGAAGTCTGGCACAAGACTTGTGGCGCAACAAACTTGTATGCGATACAATCTAATGGAACGGAGTTAAAATGTAATGTGTCTGAAATAAAACGATGTGTTGGTATATTACTATACCTTGCTGTAGTCAATATTCCAACATATAGAATGACATGGGCGGAAAATTTCAAATTGATGGCTGTTGCAAATACTCAGGTTGACCCTTTTGTTCTGCCTCAAACAAAGTTCGCCCATTTCTGAATTTTATTTAGAGAAAATTCAATGAAATTCCCCAAGAAGAATTCCAAAGCGTGGATGAGCAAATAATTGCATATAAAGGGATTCAAAATGTTCACTAGGGATGGTGTATCTGGCATAATGTATTATTTTACTCTCTACATTGGACAAGGAACGTGTGGGTTTTTTGTTTTGGGAATATCATCAGACATTGTTTTAGCTTTAGTATCCAATATCCCGATGAACCAATTGGTTTACGTCAATAGCTTTTAAACGCAACTCAAACAGCACTTTTACCGAGGAAAGCTGGTCGCCCAACAGCTCTTCTTTCAACGATTAAGTCTACTCCTTCATTACCAGGTTCTATACCATCGGCTTCATCATCACCAGTTCTTTCTAAGGCCTCAGAATCAAGCTACCACAAGAGAGCGGCAGAACCTGCCAAATCCACACGATTTGATAATATTGGTCACTGGGTAGAATGGGAAGCAAAAGGTAGATGCAGGCTATGCCACACTGGTTATTCTTGCTCTAAATGTATCAAATTCAACGTACATTTGTACTGTAATCGACAAAAAAAATTGTTTCGTATCTTTTCATACTTAAATTTCAACAAAAAAATTAATAAAAAAAAAAATGTACATGTTTTCTTAAAATTTACCACTATTGCCCAATGTTGCCTATAGGCAACATCCTGTAACTTACGAACCACGATACCAAGGACCTTGAATTTTTTGTCTGTTCATATCTGACTCAAGACTAACATATATCACGCATTTCAATTCGGGCATGAGAGGGTTAAAATAAAACATTTACCCCCTTATTCATAAAACTTGTCAAAGATTTATAACAGGCTCATAAAGCAAATTTTGTATGGATATTTGCTTAATAAGCCTGTTATAAACCCTTGATAAGTTTTTATGAATTAGACTGTTAATTATTTACTATTTTATACACATTAAAATGTATCAAAAAAGTGAACTAAAATATATACATATATTTTTTTTGTTATCAAATAATTATTTTTGTTTGTTTCCGTTTGTGTTTTTTTTTTTTGTCTCAGCCGCTAGGATTTGATTTAGTTTTCGTATTCGAAAAAACATTCTCGATCGAAAAAAAGTGTTTTGGCATTAAAAATACTTGACCCATTTATATGCTTTTGTAAATACTCATTGAAAATCAAGAGATTTTCACCATCTTCTAGATTTTTAATTTAACACACAAATTCGTCAATAGGCCTACTTAACAAAAAATATCTTAAATGCAAAACGTTTCAGTTATCCATTTTTAATTTAATATCTCCTTTTATATCATCTGCCAAACTCTATGAGACACTTTTAATTTTTTCATTGTTCCCATTGGTTTTTTAATTTATTTTCTTTTGGAAATCAAAAGAAATTTAAATTTATATTATTTTTTTAATATTTCCACAATTAATTTTAAAACTTTTATTTGCATTAAAATTAAAGCAAACCTAAAAATATTTTTGACTTGTGACGTCACAAGAAGAAATTTTGCTCTCAATTTTACTCTCACGGTTTTTATAAAATATAACGGACCGACGCAATGTATAATCTTTATTGTTTGATTAATGTGTGATATCTATATTATCAATAATAGGCCAAAATTTATTTGTTAACAACTCTGTAAAGCATTTCCAGCCGAATTTTAAAAAAAATTGTTTAATCCGGTAATCATATCACAATACATTGAGGTATTATACACGCAAAGGTTTCTTAACAATTACAACTGGATTTCCAAAAGCTCAATTACTGCAATTTTTCTTATCAATATATGAAAAAGGGCTTCGAGTGAAAATGAAAATTGTAGCTTCTTTCAGAGTGCATTTATAATATTTTATTACGATGAATTGAATTCCTAGCAATTGTCAAAGTTTCTACTTTTAAAATGTTAAAACTTTCATGTTTTTCCAACATGTCCCAGCTGGAAAACATAGTTCTCGCTGAAAAATCCAATACTGTAAAATGTATATATGTATATCTACATGTATGTATATATCAACAATATACACAGTACTAAGTCTATATTTTTTTCACATTAATCCCGACTATTTCAAATAGTTTTTTGCAATTTTTGGCATTTAGTGACATTTAAACCACCAAAACGAAACAACATAAAACAAGTCAACTGTTAAGCCCCGATTTGCCTTTGTATTTTTTGTTAAAAACACAAAAATTTCATCTACTCATACAATTTTAACGTTTATCAACTCAACATTAGTTCATTTTTGATGTTTTCCTTTTATTTGCAATTTAAAAGCGAACAAAAAAAAAAAAAAAAAAAACAACAACAGATTTTCTCTTTGTCACAACATGTGCTGTAGCTGTTCATTTTTATAATGACTTCCTTTTGCTGTTGACCTAAAGTCATCATCGTCAACATTATTACAACCATCATCATCAGCAACATCAAGTGATTTTAACATTTTCAACAATTCCAGTAGTTTGTGTTGGTTTTATATTTTGCTGTGCTTTTTTTAAGTGTTGTTGTTTTTGTTGTTGCTTGTATTAACGTCATATGGTAGTTAGCTGATGTTGTTGTTATAATAGTTGAAGTTATTGTTGTTGTTGTTGTTGTGTATGACAAACACCTAGTAAATACTCGTATCCGTTGTGGTTCATTTAGGTTTTTGGTAATTCAGAGCAAGAGATATAGAAAGAGACCCAGCGTGCGAACGTCAGAGTTGTTGTTGAATTTATTCACTGTATATTCAATGTATGTATTTTTTTATTTTTTTTTTTGACGGTTTCCACGGATTTCCGTTTAGAGTTTGTTTTCGTTTTTATCAAACAAGTTTATATGTTGTTAACTAACTACATATTTAACAAAAACAAAATTCGATTTTTTTTCGTTTGATTTTTATGAGTTTAGTTTGGTTTGGTGTCCTGTTAATATTATTATATTTTTTATGCAGCAAATACGTCATTGAAATAAATTTGAAACATTTTTAAAGACCTGCGGTCTAATTCATAAACAATTAAAGTAGACTTCAAATGTACTTTAAGAAAATTTTGTATGAAAATTTTGTCTAAAAGCACACTTCAAACATACTTTATTTTTTATTAATACGGCAGTTAGTATTTATTTTTATTTTTAATAATTTTTAGCTTTAAAAGTTTTTTTTTGAAAGTAAATCAAATCTGTTCGCATACAAATTTTAAGAATTATGTAACAAACACAAAAGCGATTTAATACAATTGAACCACAAATTGATATTAATTTATTATTATTTAGGCAAAGCTAAGTCCCAATTTACACGAGGCCATTTTTATTAAGAAGATTGATACAATTTCCTCCTTGAAATTTCTTGGGTATTTTTATACAGCACAATTCTTATTGCTTAAATCGCTCGTATTATTATTTGAGAGTATACACACATTTGTATGTAATATATGTATATGTAATAAGAATATAAATCAAATAATAAAGATTGCGCATAGAATATAAACAAAATTTCCTCTTTCTGGGCATGACGTCACAGGTTATTTTTTCCGTATAATCATGTAAAAAATAACTTTTATTAACAATATTTAAAACAAAAAAATTTTCGAAAAATTACATTTCATTATTTACTATTTTATACATATTAAAATGTTATCAAAAAATTTAACTAAAATATATGTATGTATTTTGTATTATCAATTTATTAGTTTTGTTTGTTTCCGTTTGTGTTGATTTAGTTCTCTTATTTAAAAAAAATTCAATTCAAGAGATTTTCACCATTCAAATATTTAAAATATTTTGCATTTGACACACAAATTCTTCAGTAGGCTTTGAAAATCTAACACTCTTAAAAGCAAAACGTTTCAGATACTAATTTTTTATTTCATATCGCCTTCATATCATCTGCCTTAAAGTGTTCAATACAAAATTTAGGAGACAGTTTTATATTTTGCCATCAAGATGGCCAAATTGTTCAAATTGTTTTTTTAATTTATTTTTTTTGTTTTTAGGAAACGAAAAAAAAAACTTAAATTTATGTTATTTTTTTAATATTTCCACAAAACTCCCACGGATTTTTTATAAATGATTGGGCTGATAATAAGAATTTATAGTTGTATATGTTTACCACAATAATGTCAAAATTTTTACAAGTTTTTCAACAACAGTCAAGAAAAATTATCAAACATTTTTTAATAATAAATTTTTCAAGTTGTAATTCCTAACTTCAGTAAAAATAATTTAATGAAAATTAAATTTAATGAACTCGAGCCTAACTAAAATTTATCAAGAAGTTTTTCAACAATATCATGATCACTGTAATTATTTATATGATTGCGGTAACCATAATATGGTTAAGTTTACCATTCAGATGCAAACTACAATCATATATACGATTGTAGTAACTAGGTACATATTTGTTGCAATCATGTTTATGATGAAACCATTTAACAGCATTTGTTGCTCTTTGATTATGATAAAGAACAACATAATATGTTATAATTTTTCATCATAAAACTGCTATAATCATGTGAATGGTAACATGGTTGCAGAAATCATATAAATAACTACAGTGACCATAATATTTACAAAAAAAATAAATATTGAAATAGTTGTGGTAAACATGCACAACTCTCTGCGTGTGGTAGGTATAAATGTAATTAAAGCAAGACAAGTATGAATTTTTAAACTTTGAAAATTAAAAAAAAAGTCTCATGTCATTCAGCCACAAATAAAAAAAGTTTCTTGTTAAAAACTTAAATTTTCCTCGGTTTCAGTTACAAATTATACAATGTACATGTATACATACATATATAGTATACTCGTACATATGAATTAACTTTTTCGTAATACAAATTTATTTATTCATTTATTTATATTTTTGCTGCCACTCTGCTACTTATTATTATGGCATTTAACCATATACTCTCTCTGTCCAATTATGTTTTCTAGTTCTTGTTTCGCATGATAAACCACATGTGTGATATTTAAAGTAATGAAAAGTTTAACTAAAAACTGTTCATTGCCAGTGAAAGTTGGTTTTAATTTCTGCTCGTGCTGCTACAAAGACAAACTGTTTTCTATTCATGCAACACTACAATCATGCTCTTCATCATTTAATTTTTTATTTTTTTTTATTTTTGCTTTTCATGTCATAGAAGTTTTCTTTTTTTATGACATGTACACACACACACACACACAGCATAATAATTTGAATGTGCATCATGTAAATGTGATTGGTATGGTAGTGAAGGCGTTGTTATGTTACTAACATCTATCCCCGCCTTCTTAAAGTTTCTTTCTCCAACCACAACCATTTTAAGGAGCATGACTGACTGCATGATATCAAATATAATTAAAATTCAACTCTTGGTTTTTTATTTTCACTATTTTTTTTCAACTTTTCAACAATTATGTTTAGTAATAGTAATTGTAGATGAGTATGTGTCCGTATTTTTAATGTGTTCATGTCATTGTGGTGAAGACTGTATGAAATGATTATCTCCTGTTGATTCTGTTACAGGATGTCATAAAGCTTTGTTTGGTGTCTAACACTGACCATTACTTTTTGTTACAGTTTTGTTTATTGGTTAATGGTTAATGATGGTGGCTTTAATTTGGATTTCTAATTTTATAAGTGGCAAAATCCGTTTCAATTATTTTTTAAAAAAATAAATGTTTTACTAAATTACTGTAATTTTTTTAAATTTAGACTTTATTAAATGTTTATTAGCAAAACGTTAAACTTTATTTATAAAATTTGTTTTCAAAAACTGGAATATTTGTTCATAAATATTTTGTGGTCTTCTATGTACCTCAATTTTAAGGCAAAGAGAAATGACTACTACAAGATTCTGTCTTAATTAATTCCAAAGAATTCTTGTTAAAGTCTAGTCTAAAATGTTACATGCAAATTCTGTTTTGATAAATTTTGATACAGCATTATTTGAAGCAATAGCTAAGAGTTCAGGTTGTAAAACAGCGTTTAAATTTATTTCATAAATTCTTTCAAAACCGAGATATAAGCTTTTAAAATTTACAGTTTAAATATTCAATCAGTAACAGAAATTGGTTTAAGTGAGCTGCTATAGCCACTTTTGGCAAACATTAAAAACAAAATATTTTTGAAGGCCTTTTAATAAATAATCTATATAAAGCCATGTCAGAGAATTTCATTCTGTTTGGAAGCGTCGTTAATAGGGTCCACTTTTTCTATGGCAAGAAATGGCAACAGTGGATGATCAATTTTCGAAGAAAATCATCTTCAGTGATGAGGCACATTTTCACCTCAGTGGATTCGTCAATAAACAGAATTGCCGCATTTGGGCGAATGAGAATCCAAGAGTGATTGTCGAAAAACCAATGCACCCACAAAGAGTGACTGTTTGGTGCGGTTTATGGGCTGGCGGCATCATCGGGCCGTATTTTTTCCAAAATGAGGCCGGTCAGGCAGTTACTGTGAATGGTGTTCGCTATCGTGAGATGATAACGAACCGTTTATGACCCGAATTGGAAGATATGGATGTGGACGATATGTGGTTTCAGCAGGACGGTGCCATTTGCCACACAGCTAACGAAACAATGGCTCTTTTGCGCAACAAATTCAATGGCCGTGTTATCTCACGTAATGGCGATGTCAATTGGCCGCCAAGATCATGTGATTTGACACCGTTGGACTTTTTTCTTTGGGGTTATTTGAAAGAAAAGGTGTACGTCGATAAGCCAGCAACAATTCAAGAGCTAAAAGATGAGATAATTCGGCACATTAACGGCATAGAACCTCCATTATGCCTCAGGGTCATCGAAAATTTGGACCATCGGATGGAGGTGTGCCGCCGTGGTCGCGGCGCCCATTTGGCCGATATATATATACATACATAATTGAGTAATACCAATATATCATAATAAAATAAAATTACAATAATTTCCGAAATAGTTTGTGTTTTATTCAAAATCAACATCGGCCCTTGAAATTTAACCACCCGTTATTTATTTCATATATTTTTAAACAAGGAATAAAAAATTATTTATATACATATATATTTATATTATAAAAACATAACCAAAATTAATTTAATAGCACTTAACTTCATATGATAATTATGATTAAAATGGTAATTCCCCTTTTTACACACAAGTAGACAAAATATTCACATGGAATTTTTTTTATATAATTAACAAACACAAACTGCGAAGCTTTTTGGCTTGTCTGCAGAGAAAACCCAGAGTCTTTGGCAGAAATCGAACCCACAACCCTCTGACTGATAGTCCGGCACACTATCGCCAAATCTTTCGCTGCACCCAATTATGGTATATAGCGACGCAAATCGGAAGCAAAACGATGCAAAGTCTGTTAAACCAAATCGAAACGACGCAAATTGGGGCCTACATCTTAAAAAAATACTAGGATTAAAGACAATATGAAAAGAATTTCAAAAGTAATTTTTTTATTTATTTGCCACACCTACAAATACCGCCCTTTTAGTATTTTTTACTGTGTCCGATCATAACATTTTGTATACCGGTATTCATGGCTCTGTAAGGACTACATGTCTGTGTTTAATCATTTTTTTACCACCACGTCAAACTCTAGTCATGACTTTTAAAAATGTTTACAAAAATATTTAGCAGTATTGTAGGTACAAAATGAGTTTTTAGTAAAAAATTATTCTAGTAAAAAATAATTAAGGATAAAAATGTGAGACTACACCAATACCTCGCTTTGCGTCGTTTCGTTTCGCGTTTTTTTTTTCGAAGTTGCGTCACTGCTTAATTAGTACTAATTTTTATTGTGCGTCGTTAAATTTTCGAGGTTGCGTTGTTGTGGGTACTTTAATTTTTTTTTTAATTTTTGCAAAATCTGCAACATGATTAGATGCTAAAACGATGAGCCGTAATAGAAGTGCTTTGATGATCGAATTGGAGTCCTTGCTTTCTATTTGAAGAGAATATCATTAAGTAAAATTGTATTGCAGACAAAAGCAAAAAGAGTACTTGATGACATTAAAAATAAACCATTATCCAACGATAATGCTAGTGGTAGAAAGACAGGCAATTGCTACAAGGAAATTTATTTTCAGTTGTAACAAAGCTATTCAGCCAACAATGAACCTACTTTTTGTGAAAGAAAACCGATGACTTAGTATTTTCATAACTCTGTAACCTATCTTGGATCTTTACATGCTTTGCTATAGAAAATCTTAATTAATTTTGCGTCGTTTCAATTTGCGTTTTGTTTTTGTTTGGAACGTAAATCCAATGCAAAGTGAGGTATTGGTGTATTAACGGAGAAAAACGTTTTTTAGTTAGTAAATACATATATATTTTTTTGTGCATATGTATAAAAACAATTCAAAAACAAATTCAATCCCAACAAAGTTCTTATACTAAATTTTACAGTATTATCTTAAAAATTGCGGTCTGTACTCTAAGCACAAGGTTTACAAAGACAGTCGGCCAAGCAGCTGGCCAGTCGGACGGACGGCCAAGCGGACATCGTGTAATCGACTCAGAAAGTGATTATGAGTCGATCAGTGTTGGACCAATATTTTTGAGTGTGGTGGTGTAGGGTATAAAGATCTTGCGTTTTTAAGTTTTACACCCAATATGCAAATCTACGTAAACATATTCCGAAATACAGAAATATGCACAAAAATCAGCAAAGATATTTGGCACTTTTCAACCTAAAATGTAATCACAAAAAAAAAAAAGAATAATATTTCGTCAAAAAAAAATATAAAAAAGAAAAGTTGAATACAAAATGATCGCAACCAAAATAATATGTGCATGTGTATGTACATGTGTATGTATGTATGTATGTATGTATGTATGTATGTATGTATGTATGTATGTATGCATGTATGTATATCAATTCAAGCAATATTTTCAGCATATAAAACTACATGCAAAAATATATTTCAAAATTTCGAATTTAAATAGCAAAACTCAATTGCTCAAATATGCATGTATATGTAAATGTACATATGTATTTGATGAAAATCGACAAAGTCAGCACATTTGGTCAAAGACAACATTCATGCAGACACACTGAAGTACAATCAACCCATAAAAAATCTAAAAAAATATATATGCTGCCAAAATATAGAAAAAATTTTAGAAATTCGTTAGAAAAAATTACCTTAAACTGGCACTAGCTATAATATTTAGATTTTTTTTTCATTTATATATTTCTGTTAATTTACTGAACTAAATTAGGCAAAAATATATAAAAACAAAACGAACGAACACTATAAAAGTAATTAAAACACTAGGGAAATATGTATGTATGTATTTGCCTGACAATTGAAGTGTTTGATAAAATAGTTTTTTTGGCAAAAAATTTCATGCTTCTCTCTGTGGAAGACATTGCAATAGCAAATTGTATAAATTTTAATTGAGTTTTATATGATATTTATTTAATTTTTTATAGTTAGCAGTTGCTAGAGTTTTACTTAAATCGAATTATAAAAATAGGAATATTTGTTTTTTGTAAATTTGGAAAACAGAGAAAAAATTATTGAAAAAAAAGAATATAAAGAAAAGTAAGAAAAATAAATTTTGTTCTTTGCAAAATTATTGCATGACTTCTATTGACTTGTAGAGTTAAAACTACTTTGTTTTACACCCTACCATATACATATGTACATGTGTAAAGAGTATGATAAAATTCATGGCATATTTGCGCTATAAAGTGTTGCCTATCAAATTAGCAAATACGGTTTGACTGCTGACAGTTTAGGTCCAGAAAAAATGACAGATCAAATCGTATTCATTGTTGAAAAACATTACTAAAAGAATGGAAGGTTGGCGGCCTTCACGTCTTTGCCAATCGTCAAAAGTGCCTCATGTAGAGTTCATGTCTTAATCAAACACTAATGTCACTGTTTGCTGCGCATTTTAGGCTGAAGGCACAATTGGCTGGTCAAACAATGACTATCTATTACATGATATTAAAATTTTATTTTTATCAAATTATTAGGTTTTATTTTTAAACATTTGTACAATATAAATTTATTCAAGATATTCGCCTTTTATAGCTATGACCATTTCCTATCTTTCTGGCAACATATGACTTCCGTACCAAAAAAACTGTTCATATTTTAAAGCCAAGAACGAATCAAGCCCATTTAGGGATACCCTGTACGGAAGTGAAGCGTATCGCAGAGAGAGCGTTCTACGTAGATCGGAAAAAAAAATAATATTAGTAGGAGGCAAAGTGTATTATAAGGCTCAAACACATCTTTCTAAATAGCTTTAAACAGGTATTGCAACATGTGACTAAGCGTTGTCATAATGGAAGATAACGCTACACGTTCCCTGTGATGCTCTGAATAGAACCCTTTTGATACCAACAAATATAAATCATTATCTTAATATCGATTCGGCTGGTTGGCCGGGCTTCACATACGAACTTTTGTACTTCTGCTTATTGTAATGGAACCGTTTTTCATCGCAAGTATTGATTCGTTGCATAAATTATGTACCTGCTTTGCATGAATCCTACCAAATAAATACCCAAATATTTTGAAATTACTGCAAGCTTTTGTTGAGTTTGGTATGGTCTTGAAATTTGTTTGGCTAGACTGAGCGGTCTTTGTCTTCCGTGTCAAAATCACCAATTCTAAACTGCACAAACCATCTCTAGCATATTGAAACCGATGGAACACATTCACCATAAGCTTCGGTGAGCAATAATCGGTATGTTTTGGCGATACGTTTTTTTTTAATTAAAAAAATAATGCAAAACTTTCGCTTATTACGCTTTGTTGGCACAAAATTCAACATTTTTGAAAAATTAAAAAAAGAGACCAAGAAATTTTGTATTTGTACTTCGTTAATATTGCAAAATATACTAAAAATGTAAAAATGAAAAATTACCCCAAAAATCTCGTGCAAAATTTTGGTGTTTTCATTATTTCTATTTAAAAATATTTTATAAAAATTACAGAATATTGAGTGAAAATGCATTTACTTATTTGAGGCAATTTTTCGTTATGGAAATTGGCCCTAACATTTGCAACCATCTTTCATTTTAACCTTAGGATGATTTTTCATAAAAAAAAAAATTAGAATTAAATTTCATAACAAAATGCCAGAACGTGTGTCTTTTTTTCGTCTATTTCTTTGGGGCCAGTTTTCCTGGAGCCAGTAATGGCAGTTCCTTAATTTTGTTATCCTTACATGAGGCTGACGAAAAACATCATTCACAATCAATGCTTGTGGGCAAAATTGCTAATAAATTGTTGTGTGCTTAAACAATCTTTTCTTACCCTCCGTAATAAATAATTATACAGACATACATATTTTTTATTCAATATTTCATTTCATATCATTACAGACATTATTTGGTTTTTACATATTTCCATTACATTCATTATTTCATTCGTTTCGCAATCTACGTTTTTAATTCACTTCTAATAACAAAAATCTTATCTCATTAGCAAATTCACTCTTTGATTTGGAGTTTTTTTTAAAAAATTTGAAAAGTGTTGACTAAATTTTCATTCTGTCTTGGTTTCTTTTAGGGACAGATTTCACCAGTTAATCGCTTAAAATTTTTGAGCATAACTAGAAGTTTAACATCATCAAAGGTTTATATCACTGTGACAAAGAGCTTCATTTGTTACCTGCAAGGGATTTAAAATTACAACTACTTGTTTAAGTAAAACAAATTTTTTATTTGTCATCTGTTAGCTTTTAAATCAATTAAAGGTTCTTTTTATAGGAATTTTAAATTCCAAAAACTGTACACTCATCAAATAGTACAATTAAGTTTTGCAACCCAAAATTAATTTTAATTATTTTTCCTTTATTTTTGCAACATACTCTTGTAAAATATTAATTTTTTTTGAGTACTTTCGAAAACAATTTTAAAATACTTCTGCGCTTTTCAATTAGTGATTTAATGTGAAATCTGTCAGTAGATCTCTTTTATATTCTCTTATCAAAACCTTTTAAAAAAAGCATTGATTTATTAAGATTTTAGTAATTATTTAAGCTTTAGGTATTTTTTGTAAAAAATGTATAAATTTATAAAAAAAGAAATAAAATTTTTAGAGACTTCTTTTCTTAATGAAAAATGGTTGAACTTTTTATATTATTTATAATTAAGATATAATAAGAAATTTTCTCCAATAATTGTTAGAGAAAATTTCTTATTGTTTCGGCTTGAGTTCATTTAATTAATAACTCAACGCTATATGCAGCAAAAAAAGTAACAACAAAATTTTTAATAATAACACACACACATTGTAAACGTAAGTAAATTTCGTTCTAACTCATAACATGTAATAAGAAATATGTTTAATTCCCGAATTCTATTTCTCATTAATTGGAGAGTTAAATAGATGATGTTTACAAGTAGATCTTGACGCCCTTGGCAGGGTAGAAATTGCATTCCAGTGTGCCAATTGTCTAGAAAATTACAACTTTACAATGGTATTCTTTGAGTTATTAATTAAATGAACTCAAGCCGAAATACTAAGAAATTTTCTCTAATATTGAAAGAAATAAAATTTAAGTTTTTTATAAAAAAGACCTAAAGCTTAAATAATTACTAAAATCTGAATAAAAAAAGGTCAAATAAACAATATTAAGAAACATTGATTAATGTGAAGTGTAGATGTTTTGTGTTTGTGTATATCAAAAAAACAGATAAACACAATTATACTTCATTGGATCTTTTACACAAATAAAACTTTTTGGGATTTAGTAATTCCAAATAATCCCGGGATTTGTTTAAAAAAAATTTTCAATTTGTCAAATCGTGATTTTGAGATTGGCATGTCTAAGGCGTAGAAAAAGGTGTCAAGCCTAAATTTATCCGTTCGTTATGAACAAGATCTTTCTTTGGACAAAGTTTTTTGCATATGAAGTTTGACGTCTCTCTTTTTGAGAGAGAGAAAATATTTTTTACCAACAACTCTCAGCTTAAATTGATGCAATTTTATATTTTGTCTGGACAAAAATTGACTGAGTTGTCAATAGGTTACATTTTTTCATACAAATAATAATGCCTTATAATACATGGCCTTCAGACGAAGTAACTTTCTTGTTTCATTAATTTTACAATATTTTAAAATAATTTAATTTTTTTTTTTTGGAAATTAAAAAACAAAGCAAAATAAATCAATGGCCGCACTTGTAAAACGAATAGATTTTATTTACAGATGGCAGCTATGATTTTCCAGAAAAATCGTTTGAGATGGATGCAAAAAATGTTCAGTAAAAAATTTATTCTGCGGACAAAATTTTTGTTCGGAACAAATGGTTGAATACATCTTAACTCTTTCTAATACAATAAGCATTTGAATATTTTTCTTTTTTTTATTTTTATTTTATTTTTAAAAACAAAGTTCTTATTGAAAAACCCTTCATCTCATTGTTTAACATTTTTACTTAATAAATTCTGCTTAGTTTTCGATATTCGAAAAGTTATCATTGCTTATGTACGAGTATCTATATCTGTGCAACGTAGGGGATCAGGGCGTATACTTATTCATTGTACATATGTATGTATATAATATCTTTAAAAAAATAGCTCATACGTGCAGTTGTCCCACGAAATTCTATTGCATTAGAAGCCAGCAGCAGTATTTATTCTTATATTTTTGGTATTTTTAAAAAGGTTCGTTGCATAAAAGAAAAATATCGCACGACCTAACGACATGAAATCTGCTAATACAGAAAATGTATTCCAAAGATTGCAAAATCGCTACCCAACTTGAATTTTAAAAATGCATTTAAATGCAGTTCATTCATTTTTTATTCAGATGTTTAATATATATTATGTATTTTTTTTAATTTTTTTTGCTGTTTAACACTTTGTATCTACATCAGTAGCTGCAAGTGCTGTATTTTGTTCGCTTTCTATAAGAGTGTGTATGTATTTGTGGATGTGTTGTTGGTATTCCTGGTAACTTGTTAAAGCTCAATTGCCATTTTTCTGCTTTCCTATTTTTAATGCTCGTATATGTTTGACTGCTTGACGCCTTTTAGTTTTTTTTTTGTTGGTATCTCAGCGCTTGTCATTTTTTTTTTGTTTTTTGTAAGAAACACATTATATGGTTTGAAAATGGGTTGTATCGCTGCTGAGTATGAGTATGATTGAGAGTGTTTTTTTTTATTTTTTTAACTTAAATAAGAAAAAAAAACTGTTAATAATAAAAAAAAATAAAAAAGTTTAAATGAGTTTCTATTTTTTGAAACAAAATTCAAATCATGTATTTTGTCTGCTTTCTTAACATGGTGTAAATACAGTGAAGGGCATAAGTTTAAACTGCAAAAGCATATTTCTGTTGTAAAACAACTTTCATACGGTAACAGGCTGCCAAAGTGTCCCAAAAAAATTGTCATGTTACAAATGTTAATTTCATAAAAATTTATAAACCTGATATACCCCTGTCTATTTGTCACCCACTGTCAATATATATTACTTTTTCTTATTCGTATTTTAGTTTTTAAAACAAGATTGTAATTTGCATGCAAAAATTGCTTGTGCAATGAAACAGAAACAAAAAAAAAAAGAAAAACAGAAATTTTATATAAAACTATAAAAATGTAACGAACAAAAAAAGTCTTTAAAATAGAAGTATTTAATTTAGTTTTGTGCTTTGTATGTTAAATATTTTATAAGCTCTTTTAATACTTTCTGTGTGAAAAACAAAAAGCAAAACAGAAATTGTGGAAAAACACACACACACACAACAAAGCTAAAATATAAATTTTACTAAAACTTTTTAATGAGTTCTTTTATTCTGCTGCTACGGAAAAACTCAAATCAACACAAAATAAAAACGAAACGAATGTAGAAAAAAGTACCTAAAACTTTGAAGCAGCTTGAATAAAATAAAATAAGTAGGGACAGTACAAACGCAGATTATTTGATATTAACAAGCAGCCCTAAACACGAATTTTAAAATTACTCAAAAAGCAGTTTTTTATTTGTTTTGTTTGATGTGGGCTTTTCTACAATATGCTGTCGGAAAGCCAGCAACAACTTCATAAGAACAGACGTTTCGAATATTAATATATTGAGCAGTGTTTACTCCACAGGAATTATATACCGAGACTATTCTTGCATAGAGTCCCTGAGTTTTTGATGAATTAGCTAGTACTGATTCTAAGTGTCCGACTTATTAATATCAATTTTGGAGATATTGATTTAAGGAAAATGATTACCAAAGGGAATTTTTTTGTCTCCTCTACTGTGGCCGTTTCGAAAAACAGGGAAGGAAGATTGTTGCTTATGCTGATGGTGTTGTTAAACTAATAAAGGTAAAATTTCTTGTTTTGCTAAAAGCAAAATTGTTGACATCAGCCTAGTGAATGCGGACCTTTCACTTGTCATCAGGAGGTATAAACTGGGTAGGTTTTATACTACCAAAACTTGGTGTGGAATTCGAGTATTCAGGAGAGATTGAAAAATGTCACGTTTTTACCTTTTAAAAACAGTAGTTTATTTCCTTTAAATAAACCGGATTCCTTTTAATTGCAAAATAAAACATGAAGAAGTTTAAGGAAAATATAACGAAACTTTATTTATTCAAATTTATACACAAAAACTAATGTTAAATGAACAGTCTGCTTTTTACACACTTAATTTATTGTTTGAGAACACTTTGATGTTTACTCAACGATTACTCACAATAAATTAAATTCACTTGAGTGGTCCTGTTACTCTATTCATACACCAATCATAATTTCTAAATGGTTCGAAGCTAAGATACTAGAATGTTTGTATCTAGAATGTTCTACCAAAGCCGTTGAAACTAATGTTGTCATATTGCTCAGCTATGTTTATAACAGGGTGTTATAAACAATGTTTATAAACAGAAAATTGTACAATTGCAAATGTTGCTAAACAAGTTGTATGTTGATAAACATGTTGTATATTGTTAAACATGTTGTATATACGTGCTGCATGTTGGTACCGCTCGTTCAATTTAAATTAAATTTAAAAACAATTTCGTAACAGTATAATATAGTGATCCGATAGACTAAGTGATAGTGTGCCGGACTATCAGTCAGAGAGTTGCGGGTTCGATTCCCGGCAAAGACTCTGGATGTTTTCTGCAGATAAGCTTAGCAGTTTGTGTTGGTTGTTGTTGCTTCAACAAATTGTAGATTGTAGATTTAAATTAAATTTAAAAACAATTTCGTAACAGTATAATATAGTGATCCGATAGACTAAGTGATAGTGTGCCGGACTCTCAGTCAGAGAGTTGCGGGTTCGATTCCCGTCAAAGACTCTGGATGTTTTCTGCAGATAAGCTTAGCAGTTTGTGTTGGTTGTTGTTGTTTCAACAAATTATAGATTACGCCCAAAAGTAGATAAACCAATTCAACACATCAGTGGTAAGACCAATCTTAAGTTATGGTAGATAATATTGTATGCTGGGTTGCAATGTCGAGTGAGTGTATATGAAGTATTAAAGGTTCAGTGATGTGCCTCATATCATCAGTGCCACCTAATACCTATTGAGAGGTACGGATAGGAATTTTACTCAGGCTATATGGGTCAGCTTTATTATGGTTCACTGAAGGTAATAAGAACGTTGACAAGGCAAATGGGTAGGATGGGTAGATTCGATTGTACGTTTATCTGGGCACCATGGCCTAGACTGACTACCTCAGGTAACGGACTACAACTTGATCTGGACAAAAGTTGTGTTGCAGTGAACGTGGTTATGATTAGGCCCTTTCTGGGAAACCAGGGCTGTAAGAAGTTGTTTTATTTGGCTTTAGTTCATATTAATTAATAATTCAAAAAATAATATTGTTAAGTAATATTTTTACACAATTGACACATTGGAATGTATTTTCTGCTCTGACAACAGCGTCATCAGCAAGTTCTTCTTGTAAATGTCATCTTTTTACCTCAGCTATTATCGAGAAATAGATTTCAGAATTTAATCATTCTTTTGAGTTAGAACAAAATTTACATATGTATGTACGTTTACAATGTGTGTGTATACTTCTTATTATTTTTAAAAATTTGCTGTTGTTTTTATTGCTGTGTCTACCGTTAAAATTTTAGCAATGTATGTTATTGTTGTCATTTTTCCTTAATGGTAGATTCTGTATTTTGCAACTGGGTCAATTTCAAAAAAAAAAAAAACGTACACACGAGTTTTTTTTTTGCTTATTTTTAAAGTTTTTTTCAATTCGCCTGTAAAAGTGGCCAATTTATGTAGAAATTGATGAAGAATCCGGTGGTACTTTTAGGCTCTCAAAAAAAATCATTATTTTTGGATTTTTTTTAGGTTTTCTATGATTTCTATATTGAGCGTCACACACCAAATATATATAAAAATATAAATAAAAATGCAAAAATATTTGAAATCCAAGCTTACTACGATGTTCTTTTGTTACTGAAGATTGACTCTTGCGAAAATCACATTTTCAATTATAAACACAAAATCACAATTCAGCTTGATTTTTTTTTTTTTCAAGTGAAATTTTAAGATGAAAATATGTAAATTTTTGTTAAAAAAAGACTTCAACTTAGAGGTTACTTGCAAAGTAATAGGTTTGTAACAATATATTTAAAAAAAACTGCAATTATAAGCGTTTTAAGGAAAAATAATCTACGTGTGACGCTCAAGAAATTTTATCGCGCCCTTACCATGGTGTTCACAAAAACAAAATGTGCATTTACTTTCTTTAATAGATTTCTTTTCGCTTTTGTAATAATTAAAGTTTGTGCTTTCCTTACGTTATTTACTTTATTTAAATGCAAATTGAAAACTAGTAGTATTACTTGATTTATAAAAAAAAGTGACGCTCAATATAAATTGTGGGGACAACCAAATTCGCACTAATTAAGTTTCGATGACTATAACAAATCGAAACACAAGAAAGAAAAGCAATAATTCGAAAACTGTTATTAAATGTTGCATATTTACTTTTTTTCTTGATTTTATTTTGATTACTAAAAATTCTAACGCGGCATGTGTCCCGCTTTTGTATGGAAGCAGTCAGAGGGAGAAACAAAACACCATTCTGAATAAATAAAAAAACAAACATACAAATTTGAGAATTACGTTTTTTTTGTTACATATTCCTCGCTGATCACTCTCACATTTTTGTTTTTGTTCTTTTACCTAAATTAGTAGTGTAAAGTGCGGGGATACAAAAATTGCGTTTTTTTTAAATTGACCCAACTACGAGATGGGATGGGACAACTTTTTACACCGTGCCTTGTTTGTTTTGTTCATTTTTAAAGTTTTCTGTTTTTTTTTTTTTGAAAAATATTTGAGCTTTTGATATTTATTATTGGAGGAATTTTATTTGGTTTGAGTTAATTTTAATTAATAATTCAAAGAATACCATTTTGTATAAAAAGTAAATAAAATATGCATATATGTCAAATTAATGCACTTCAGTCTGATAATGGTAAAACATAACCAGTAACCACATCCTTAGTAAATAATTTGATGTTATGCATAAAAAAACACCAAACCATTCTTTATATTTATATCAACAAATGTTCGACTATGTACATGTATTTATGTATGTATATGTCAAATTAATGCACTTCAGTCTGGTGAAGGAAAAACATAATCGACAACCACTTTTTTAGCAAAAAATTTTATTTTATTCGTTATGTCATTAATGAAGATCCATTCCATGCTGTGAAAATCATTGCCTGGTTCAATATTTTCGCAATACAAAATCATAAGCAACAAGTTTTTATTTCCTGTATACATATTCTGAAAGCGATTGAACTTCTTTGCAGCTATTACTTTATTTTTTTCTAACACTCGGTTCCAAATTTAGAACTACATATTAGAATTATTGGCCAAAACGATTTAAATACGATAAACAGAGCAACAATTTTATGTACAATGTCGCAACCCACTTGAGTGTTTTTGAGACAACTTGTTTTTCAGCTATGAAGATTTGATGTTAGATTAATGCATTAATTGAATTAATTATTTAAAAATGTTGAAACTATCTGTATATCTCATGATCTAAAAGAATGGGCATTTGATGGACATGCCAAACATTGGCAGAAGAATACATCCGACAGAAATTCAAAAATTAAATAAATCAACTCGAAAGAATTTTTAATCTAAAGTCCCCATGATCTGTAAGCACCCAGGCACTGGGAAACATTTTTCAATATTGTGTTATGCACGGTAAGCGAAGAGTTGGACTGGCTACCACAAAAACCCGGTTCTATGCTCCGGAATGATCAATGTCAACTCAGCAACTACTGCTACTACAACCACAACTAGATCCCAAGAATTATTTGATATTCTGAGGAAAGTCCATTAAACACAAATAAAAATCATAGATATCCTTTAAAAAACGGTAGGGATATTCCATTTTATAGTAAACTTTCTCAGCCTTTAAGCATTTCAAAATTGTATTGACAAACAAAACAAAAAATCAACTCAGTAATTATTGCTTTTATCTTTAATACCATATAAAAATTAATAGTAAGAAATTGCTTTATTTATTTTTCTTGTAAGTAACAAAGGTATTTTATTAATTAAACCCTGGACTTACTGTATAGCTGTGATATTAAAAAAAAGGACACAGAGAGACCCAGTGAGAGAAAACTAAAATTTATTTTTAAACAAAAAATTTCATTTGCCAGTCAGTACAAGTAGTTCAAACAACAACTGCTAGTGTCCTTGTTGTCTCGTTGCAAGCAAGGAACGACAGAAACACAGAGATATATTTACTTTGTCAATATTTTACTTTACTTTACTTTGTCGTACTTTGTTTTTATTACAAAACTTTGAAATTTATATTATTGTCCTTTTTATTATTGCTGCTGTTATGTCCTTCCATTTCTTATTGCTGTTTTGCGAAGACGGTTTTGATTTTGTCTTTAGTTTATTTTTGAAGCAGCATTTAAATGTATAAAATGGTGAGTTTTTGATTAGAAAATTATTTTAGGATTTATGTGATCTTAAAGATGTTTTAATAGAAATGAAATTAAATACAAAGTGATTAAATTCAAGTAAAAATTTTATAAATATTGTATTAATTGACTAGAGTCACATCAGACATTGTCAAGTCCTGCCCTATTCTTTAAACATTAATACATTTCCTGCTCTCTACTACTCTCTACTACTGTTGCGGTGATCGAAATTAGAATTCACTTCTGATAAGTGACAGCAAATGATGCTTTAAGTATTCATTTAAAAATTAAAATATTTAAAGCCTAATGGATATATGTAATACAATTGACTCAATTGTCCCTTAAAATCTGTTTGAAAATGCCTGAAATATTTAGGGGGAATTTGTTAAATTTTCTTAAATTTTGTTTTCCTTTTGTCAGTTTTAGTGACTTTTACCAACTCTTACTTAACTTTTCTTTACTGTCGTTTACTTATTTCAATTTCTAAAGCTCTTTACAAAATTAAAAACAAATTCTATCAAAGTCATTTCTAGGGCCATCTAGTATTTTTGGCATTTTGCTGAGTAAATTTTCCGGTTACTGTGTATGTTGAAAGTAAATTGTGTTACTTATTTTTCCTGCCATTTTTTTTCTTAACAACTGAAAAAGGTTAAAAAAGAACTTGTATTGTTTTACAATTTTTCACCGTATTGCACTTTGCTATGTAAATATATAGTATTACCAGAGATGGGCATAATGCACTATATTTTTAGTGCACTAACAATTTCACTACCAATATTTACTTAGTGGTAGTGCTATTTTTTTAAATAGTGCTATTCTTTTTTAAACACCACTAAATGGTTACCATCTACTACCACTAAATTTTAGTGGTATTTAAAAAAAAATTGCACTACCACTAAATTTTAGTGGTATGAATTTAAAAAAGAATTGCACCACTAAATTTTAGTGGTATTTAAAAAAAAATTCCACTACTTTTAAATTTAGTGGTATTGTAAAAAATAAAAATTTTAATAGCACTACCACTAATTATTTGATTTTTAGTGCACTAAAAATATAGTGCAATATGCCCATAATACTCAGATTATACATATTTTTTTCAACATTTCTGTTCTAACTTTGATTTCACTTCACTACTCTGTGCAATAATTATAAATATACATACATACATAACTAAATATACACTTTTCAACCCATCTGAAGTGTTCTATATACACGCAGAGAAAAAAATATAGTTGTGCATGTTTACCACAATTATTTCAATATTTAAAAAAAAAATTTCACTATAACTATATATGATTTCGGCAACCATAAAATGGTTAAGTTACCATTCATATGATTAAAGCAAACATATATATGATTATAGCAATTATGTAAAGTTTATGGTAATCAGTTTTATATTATGTTGTTCTCTATCAAAATAAGAGAGCAACAAATTATGATAAATGGATTCATTATAAACATGATTGCCGCAAATATATACATAGTTGTATATGATTGTAGTAATTATCTTAATGGCAAACTTAACCATATTATGGTTACCGCAATCATATAAATAATTACAGTGACCATAATATTGTTTAAGAACTTGTAAAAACTTTGACATTTTTGTGGAAAACATGTACAACTATATTTTTTTTTTATCTGTGTGTAGTCTTATGCAAATGCAATTAAATTAACATTATTGTTAAATAAAGAGTTTTATTTGTTTTAAATGCAAACAATATGAAAAAAGAGAGAGAGGGAGAGGGAGAGAAAAAAACTCACCTGTAAATTGCATTTAAATAATGCACATTTAATTATTGAGTGTAATTTTCCTGTCCGACAATTTTTTTAATCTGGAAAAGCAACAGAAAAAATTACAGTTAATTAAATTGTTATAAATGATTTTTATTAAAAATCCGTGTTTAATTTCATATAAATTGTATTTGTTAGTGAAAGTAATTGTAAATTTTAATGATAATGTTAATATTTACTTAAGTTATACTACAGGCATGAAACAATTTATATTCTAGAGTTTTATTTTTTAAATAAATTATACTTTAATATGAACTATATGTGAAGAGAAAACAATTGTGGTTTTACTGAAATTGCTAAAATTTAAATCGTTTAACTTAACATCAACGCGACATTCGTAGCCCTTTATAAGTGGAAGTTATGAATTATTTTTTATTTATTTAATCTACAAGAAATTAATTCTAAAATTAAATTAAAATTAAGGAGCACTAGCTATATTGGTCATCAGCTCAGTTATGATTTAATAGCCATAAGTATAGTGCAAAAATATGGCTTCCAGAACGCGACAAAAAATAGAACTCTTTTCTGAATGCATCTAGAATAATAACAAGGAAGAATTTTTATTCGGCTGTACCGTATCTTATATACCCACCACCAATATACCAGTAGTGTAATTTATTCATACTTGAAACAAATTTGTGTTTCATTTTATGTCGATAACGACATTTAAACATTTCAAATCCTTCACAAAGGACATAAATATTAACTAACTATTAAGGGGCGATGGTCCTAAAATATAGTTAACGCCGAATTAGAAAATATTTGAAGTGAATTTAAGGAAAACTTGAAGTTGAAAGTATGCCAAGGCGCATGAAAAGCGTTATTAAAAACATACTAAGAAAAAAACTTTTTAAAGGGTTCTGGAAAACGTGCAAAACTGAGTTAATTGAGTTGCTTTATGTTTTTATATTGATTTCTTTGTTTTTGTTACGTTATCTTTACTTTTAATATGATATTTTATTGCAAATAAAATGAAGATTGAATGGTAAAAATTTGACAAAACTTCATTCGTTATTTATCAAGAACATAAACATAAACTCAGTTTTGCACGCCAGTGTATGTATTTTAAGCTTATTTTGGTTAAATGTCATCTCAATAACGATATTTACAAGAATTTAATGGGTATTCCAGTTATTCTCGGAAGTGGGAATGCTCCGTAAAAATTTCATTTTTCTAAATCTTTTTTCAAAGCTCCATCGCGGCTTCAACAAGCTGCCAGCCATGGCTAGATTGTCTTAGAATCTAATAAGGACCCAGATGTGTTACATCTCTATAGTAGTTATGTTGTAATACTATTGTCTTCAATTATTACAATCATTCTATGATTTAGTACGTGACATTTAAATTATATTTTTCAAAGATTGAGATAAATTGTAAATTGATTAATTAATTGAAAATAGTTTTGTTTATTAAAGCCACTAAACTTTCAATTTTAATTAAAATGTAAGGATATTCAATTTGTATAAAGGCGGATTACTGATAAGAAATGAAGTTGAAGGTACCAGAACGCTGCAATGTAAAATAAAATTAACATTTTATTCATTTAAATATCTATAGTAAAATAGTGAAAACATTTGTTACTCTTTATAAAGATAGCGCAATGCAAATAGAAACTGATGATTTAGAACGCGACACTGGAACATAAAACCAATTAAATAATATATTTACCCATAATCAAGCTTTTTTTGGCCTCTACTAATTGCTGTATATTTATTTGTTGTCACGAATTTCACGATACAAATACATATATAAAGAATAAATACTGAAGAGTTTATTTTTAATTCTCAGTATTCAAGCGAACTTTTAATGATAACAACTAAAAATGGCAGCAAATACATTATACTATTTATATTATATTGTATAAACTATACAAACATTTTGAAAAACAATTTGTTTTATTAATATTTGGATATTCGATACCGATGAAATATTCTGCAGATGCCTATATGATCTAATATCTAAAATTTGGGAGAACAGGAATAAACATATCTTTAAAATTTTTTACATTTATTTTCATGCAATTCTTAGATAATCAAGAACTCAATGAAATTAAATTCACAACATTTGAGCTGTTTTCAACCAAAAATCTTTTGAAATGTAAATTTGCTTCAACTAGGTATGAAATGTTCTTTAAGAATATTTTATTTATTTCATCTTATATTATTATTATTTAACGTTTTTCCTAAATAACACTTAGAATGCCTAGTACTTCCCTATCACTGTCTATTTGATATTTATGACATTAATAAAATCTTTATCTTAAATACAGTTCGCCTTAAAATACAACAATGAGCCAAAGTAGTTACTAGCAGATTACTACTTGTAATAAATAGATAAATATCTTTAGCAATGTCTAAGTTGTTGTAGTGTTCACATAAAATCGGATTTGGTGTATGACACACAAAAAGCGATGAAATACTTTTCAAACACAAATTGATACTCATTTATTTGTATTTTAGAAAAGTTGAAAAAAGAACCTAAAATTAATTTCATTTAGATTTTCATTCATCAACTCTAAATAATATTAAGGCGTTTTTTCAGTTGCTTTTTCACAGATTACGAGTGACTGTTGTTATATTTATAATGATATCTTATTTTTATTCAGTATTGTTTGATAATTTCTTATGGAAAGACTCATACCAAAATAACGTCTACAAAATAATTTAGCTGTATTACGAGAATCAGCATTAGTAATGTGGATTTGTGTACTTGTCGTGAACTTTGGGCAACTTATGGCTTACACCAATATTCCATGGGCAATAGTGAGCCATACCATTCGCAAATTTTAGTCTCTGTGTATATTACTGTACATTATATCATCGGCTTCTAAGACTTAAAAGTCAACATTACTGGCGTAGTTTCGTGAACCTTTCGAATGGACCACCTACAGCGTAGACTCGGTCAAAGATTACCACAATACAGATTCCATCTTCCTGTTATATTTTAAGTATTTTATTAAAACATAAACAAAAAAATTCTAACCGAATCATCCTATACTTATTCCAAATCGCTAACATCTTCTTCAAGTTTTCTAACATTATTTAGTTTTTTCTGCAAAAATTGAACAAGACAATGCCAGATTTTTAAGGAATTTTTGAGCTATCAAACAAAATTTGAGACAACCTGGTTATTTATCAAAAATGGTTTCCTATTTTCTTCAAATATATTGAAAATAATATTACAAAACTTTGCATATATTTCTTTTAGTATAAAAGAACAAGGCCTGTTGAAAATGCTATGCATCCATCCATGATTACTCATAGCTCTCATACAAATATCTATGGTACTTAAATGCCTATAGAAAATCAGTGAACATCATGAAGAGGAATCATAAAATGATATATTCAGGCATGTGATGGAAATCGAAAACGAAAACGAATGAGTTTTAGAAGTCAATGTTTTCGTAATATTTCTGTATTGAAAAACTTTTATCACATAAACTATAAAGATATTGGGCTACTAAACAGAATCTAAAAACCAAAATTTTAAAAATTAGATTATAAATGCATTTAAATGTATTTCCAAAACTGATTCGTTTTCGCTTTCGATTTCAATCACATGCTTGACTGTTTGAATTGGTTCATATTTCACCATAGCCCCGAAAGTTCATTTCCGAGAATAACATTCGCATAAATCAAAGGCAATCATTGTTATCAAGTTGAAATTCCACATCAATAAAATAAAATATATATATAAAAATCGCCGTCCCAAATTTCGATCGGACCACAGCTCCTTTATAGGCCACCACTTCCAAAAAACACTTAAACTACATATTTATCTTATACACAGGCATAAATATCGCTTTTGGAAACCAAATGTTACACATTTATATTTGCGAAATCGACCGTCATTTAAAAACAATTAAAACACAATAGCTTCTATATGTGGTGACTTGAGCAATTAACACCCGGTAGGAACGAGAAAAACTTCAAAGAATTTGCCACAAATAGTTATATCCAAAACTGATCAAATAGATTGAATTGGTGAAAAGCTTTAGTTGAATATAAAGGGTGATTTTTTTCTAGCAACCTTCTTTTTGAAAAGACTGCTATTGGCTATAATTTAACCATGAATCGACTTAAAAACCAACAGCGCTTGGAAATTATTAAATTTTATTATCAAAATTCAGTTGGATGAAGATCCTGGTTGTTATCGGCTCATTTCTGTTTGAATGGATACGCAAACAAGTATTCGGTGTGAAAAACAGCCAGAAATATTGCAACAACTGTCCGAAAAATGCAATGATTGGGACGGTGTCATCATTAGACCGCACTTTTTACTGTGTACGTTATTGTGATTGGCGAGCGCTATCGTGCGGTAGTTACCATTTTTTTTTTTTTGCCCAAAATGCATCTGGCTGACTGTGGTTTCTACAAGACGGTGAAATATGACTCTCAGCACGCGAAACAATGACCCAATTGAGAGGCAATCAGCTTGTTCGATGAACAGTTTATTTTACATTTGAGCCCGTTCAATTGGCCGCCCAGATCGTGCGATTTAACGCCCTTAGATTATGTTTTGAAGTGCTACACTAAGACTCATGTCTATAGGGACAAGCCCGCAACGTTTGACGCATTGGAAGCAAATATTGAAGAATTTATTCGAGAGTTACCGGCCAACATACATACCGATATGTAGGAGAGAGTATGACAAAATTGTAACCAGCGTATAAAACATTTGAGGTGTAGCGACGGTCAACATTTATATGAAATCGTCTTTGAATATCCTTCTATTGACTCAAATAAGGAATTCATACATTTCTCAAAATGTTATGTCTTTTTTTATAAACAAATTCAAAAACTCTCTTATATGAACAACTTTATACATCACTATACTTTCATTGATTTCGTGGTGAAATTTACATTCAATATTAAAAGGAAAGTATATAAGATTCGGCACAGCCTAATATAACACTTTTACTTGATTACATTATGATTTTCGATTGCTCAGCCCAAATATATGTATTCCGATTAATAAAATCGTTCATCATAGTAATTGCAGTTACTATGTTTAAAAAACAAAGCATTGAAAAAACAAAAGTGTTGCTACCAGATGTTTGAAAAAAAAAACTTTTCCATTATGGCCAGATTTTATGTGAACATAGCAAAGTTAAAGTTAATAATTTTTGTTTTTTTTTTTTGTTTTAAAAAACTGTTTTACACTGGTGTAAATGCTTGGAACAACAATAAATAATAACTTACTTACGTACTTGCTGTTATAATCATAACTAAATACAATCAAACGTAGACACACACACACTAAACTACACTTCTTATATGTATAGCAGATATGTACGTATTTATGTATTTCTATATATTTACTTGCTTTATATATATTTATACTTTACAATATAGTTGTACTTAAAGGATTCTTTATTTATTCATACACACATATAAACACGCACACACACATACATTAACAATATTCGAACACTTATACATATTTAGTTGAGTTCTCATTATACAGGTTTCTATTTGTAGTTACTGACGTACGTTCGTTCGTTCGTTCATTTGTTTCTCTTGTTTTATTCATAAAATTCTACATAAAACTCACACTTGCATAAATATACAAGTGGATTTGTATACATATGTTTATATGAGTGTGTGTATGTGTAAGTCTAAGGATAAATCTTTATTTAATATAAGATTATAATATGAGAAATGAAACTACTTTCTGTTGTGTTAAACTTTATGGATGTGAGACCCATTCACTTATAGTTTCATGGCAGCAGTCGAACTAAAAAGAATTCAAACAAAAAATTATGCCTTCGAATTTACCATGAATTTCCTCCAACCCATAAACATGGCGGCAACAAGACAATTTTTGTTTGTGTTTTGATTTCAAATACTTTAGATTTTCAGACAAGTAATAATCTTACTCGTATATTCGGCAATATATACTTAATGTAAATTTCACCTTGATTCATAAATATTCTTTTAAAGTTGTTTACCAATTTTTTTTTTTTTAAAGAGAAGTAACACTCAGGCAATTAATATGCCTTACTTTCTTTGGAAAGGGCATAGTTGAAGAAGTAAAGGTGATGAAAGGAGAAAGCTTTTTATATCACAACTCTGCAATTGCGCATTATGTTTGTTTTTAGTGCAGAATTGCAGCGCCTCTGGTGGTGAGTAGGCGCATTAATGTTAAAGCTTGATTTTATAGCCTTTGTTTAATTATTTTACTTCGGTGGCGTTTGAATGCTATACCACCGAAGAAGGGCGCTGTGATTAATATTAGTTATGATGAATAAAAAGAAAACTAATAATTATTAGAAACTGCTACAAATACCAACTCATGCTTAATGATCAAATGCGCTAACCAATTAAGCTACAGCACCCGATTCAGCCTGTTCGATAGTTTTTGGACATTGATATTAGCAATATCGATTTTTATGTACATGAAGATTATTTGCCTTAAACTTTAACCTGATAACTATTTTTGTAATAGATTTTACGTTATTTTGAACTCAAAATTTGATTAAGTAATTGGCACTTTCTCGAAAAAAAAAATAATCTTTATACAGTGATTTTCGGTAATGGTATTTATATGTGGACTATGGTCAAATATGGACCGATTCAAGCAAAGTATAGGTTGTTGATTTTTGATTACTCTTTGCATGAAACTTATATTTGCTGAATTTTTTATGGGTATTTATGGTGCCAGATGAGCTGCCCGTTCCGATGGTGAGTCCACTGTCCAGGGTGGCTGTTTTGCTGCCGCACTTTCGTATAAATGATGCCAATGGATTCTGGAAATGCAGGTTACAAATGAAATCACGTTGTCCCTGCTGTTTGCGGCGATAGTAAAAATACCCCAAGCTGCAAAGGGGCAGTATCAGGAAGGTAAGCAGCGACGAAACCACTACTGATATATGGGATGATGCCTGAGCATCATTTGAGGGTGTTTTACGATGTACTAAAAACGCTGTTGGTATCGCATTGTTTTGATTCACTAGCTATAGAATTGCCACATATGCATTCATAGCTAAATTCGGTCTGAACACACTTGCCACGACATTTAGCCATGTTGCAGGGATTGCGAGTCAGATAGCAGCGTATGGCCTCTTTGGCTCCCAGATGAATAACAATGAATACTTTATTCTCAACGATTAAGAAATCGTTAACCGATTCATACTATTTTCTGCAGGACTTATGCTGATATTATTTCCAGAACATTAACAAATTGCAAAGCATTTTTAAAAGATATTCAGGTTGATTAAAATTTTGCTCTATAACTCTGGGTCTGTTGAAAAGATTTGGCCTGGCAAAAAAATTGCATCCATCTAAGTCTGTCTTTCAAAACTCTATCTTGTCTAAAACAGACGGAGGAACATTTCAATGGGGTAAAAGAGGCACCAAAAAGGTACCAACACGTTTTACTCAAAATTATTAAATAAAATTTCAGCCATGTCACAAAATTCGATCGGAATGCGTTCTCTAGATTCCGATGAATTTTGTTTATTCCCAAAAAAAATTTCGAAATATCGGTTTTTGACTTAAATATGGTTGCGCTGTGTAAACCCAAAAAAAACACATGATTTTTGTAATAAAAAGTATAACAAAAGCGAACAAAAAATTTTTAAATAAAAGTGAACAAAAATTTGTAAAAATGCCCGGAATTTCAATTGTTGCTGTTTTAAATAACAATAACATCAAAATGCAGTAGAAAAGCTACGAAGAAGAAATTAAAGGGATGCATCTGTTCCTCTGTCACATTCCAGTGCTGTGTAAATATTATTAATTTCTAAAGTTTTTTGACAAAAGTTTTCTTGTTGCTGAGACTTTGAAATTTTAAACATTTTATTTTATTATCAACGAGATAATTAAAAAAAAACAACGAAATAATAAAATTAATTATTTATTTATCATTATAATTTAATACAATGAGTTTTTTTTTTCAGTATAAAATCATTAAAATTAACAATTTCACTTTATAATTCTAAAGTGGTTTCATTCCGAAAAAAAACTTCATTTTTTGTTTTCTAAAGACTCAATTTATGGAATCAAAATCACTTTTGATCAGAATTTAATTTTTTGACATAGCTGTTTGCTACAGTTTTGAACAGAGGTTTCTCTGGTGTTATTTTAACTCGGAGTTTGATGAACCAGTAGGTTCTTTCTTAAAAAAATTATTTTTATGGAGTAAATGCACACAGATTTTAATCTTTTGAGACAGATCTCGAATTTTGTACTAAGAAGTTTTGCTTTAAGTGGCTCAGCAAAGCTTATGATGAATGTGTTGCACCGGTCTCAAAGTAAGAGAGGTGGTTTGTAGGGTTCAGAGGTATTGTTTTGACAAGGACGACAAATATTGCCCAGGTCAGACAAAAACACATGAAGATCAAAAATTTGAGGCATTACAACATAAGGATTGCTGTTAAGCGAGCACCAGGATTAATCCAAAAGCAAGGAAATTGGGTAGCATATCAATTGGAACCTATAAATCTTAACGATGTCCGAAATTCTGGTTCAACGCAATAAAAAGAAATAATTTTTGAACCGAATCACTACTTGCGTTGAATAATACATCTATTACAATAAACCGAAGCTTAAGAGTTCGTATGTAAAGATTCGGCAAACTGAATCGGCAGCTGAATCGACAACAAAGCCAAACAGTCATGGTGCTTAGCTAGTGTTACAATATAGTACTGTCTTATAGTCTAGACCTTACCCCATCCAACTAACTATTATTTGTTTCGATTATTACAGAACACTCTTTTTGGAATACGTTTCACTTCAAAACAAGGAATGCGAAATTGGTTTGACTCGTTTTTGTTACCAGAAAGATGAAGAAAATATCATAGCAAACAATGGCCAATACTTTGAATTAATTTATATTGTACAAGTCTTTTAAAATTATAGCTAAAATTAGAAAAAACCCCATTATATAACCCGTATAGTCGAGTTTAAGTCTGGATTTGGTTAAGGAATATGAGAAATTATAAAACTAGCAATCAATTTCAAGTCTTTTATATATCGTATAAAAGTGCATATAAAAAATAGAAAACGGTTTTAGTTTTATTTATGCTACCAGCGGCTTTAAACTATTATCATCTAATATCTGAAATAGTTGTTGACACATTTTCTAGTCACTCTATTAATAAACTTGTTTTAAATTGTCTAAGCCTTCTTGTATGTCGGATTGTATAAGTATTTACTCGTAACTGTATTGGAGGAACAAGTGTGAGTAATGTAAATTAAAATATAATCAGTAAAAGTGATTTAAGTGCCTCTCATTACTGGTGTACATATATTTATATGCTTGTAGTTGTATTTGAAATTATACATTAGTATGTGTGTGTGTGTTTGTGTTTATGTATTGTATGTGTTTAAGTATTTGTCTTTACATACTTGTGTATATTCTATAATGCGCACTTAAAACTTGTTAACTTTATATTTCATCTGCAACCTTAGAAATAAACACCCACACTCATACACACACACACACACACACACATCTACCTTAACACTTAATAGTACTTTTCAGGACATGTGTGTATAAATACTATAATATATAATTTCTTTTGTTTTATTATGATTATGATTTCTTGTTGGTATTTAACGTTTTTTTTATTATTTCTTCTTTTGTTGTCATGTTTTCTTGCTGTTTTTTCTTTTCCCTAGGTTTTTTATTTATTTTGTACTTCATTATAATTAGAGCAAGAGAGAGAGAGAGAGAAAGAGTTTTTTTACTGTAAAATACTATATAATTGTCATTATAAAATATTGCTTTTGATAGAGTTTTTTTTTATTTTCCACTGAAACTTATTGTTTCTGGTACTTTAGGTATTTCATAGTTTTATGTACACGTTTTATATGTTTCTTTATTAATTTTCATTAGAGGGGAATAATTATGAGCTGTATATGTTTATTAGGGTGGTTAAATATGAAAAAGTTTCTCAACATTTCCACTTAAATTCAATGTTTATTTCATTATGATATAAGAAATATTAAAGTTTTTATCTTGCTCTAGTCGTTGCTGGTTAGTTTATTAAGATCTTACAAAGCGCCAGTTTTGTTTTACAATTAAATTAAATTGTTTTACAATAAATTGCGCTATTTATTGTATCAGTTGTAAAGAAAATTTTCGATTTTCCACAAGAATAAATTTTAAATGGCTAGAGAACGTCTCCATGGCTTTCAAGCAATATCCTTTACTATTTAGTCTATAATGCGTCGCCCTAATGTATTTATTTATGTATGCGTTTTCTTAAATTTAAATTTTACATATGTGTGTATTTAATGATTCATAGGAGTTTTAAAAATACAGCTTAATTTTTAATTAAAATGTTTATTATTAAATTTCCAACAATCAATAACTTAAGATCGTTTAGTTGGCCTTTGAAGTCTCGACGAAATGCAATGTTTCAAATTTGTTTAATTCGTATACTTGTTATTAATTGTTTATATGTATTAATATAACGTATACGCCCTAAACAACTATATGCAAAGCCATGTTCATTTTTAGCATACATACAGTCATGTTCCGTATTTTGCATCTGTAGAAAAGTAAAACGAAAAATGTTTACGGAATGAAAGTACTTTTAATTATACGTTATTTAATTATGTATTAGTTTAATTTAAAGTGATTTCATTCCGAAAAATATTTCGTTATACTATTTCTAGAGAAGCCAAATACGGAAATAATTCCACTTCCGAGGGAAATTAAACTCTGTGACATGTCTGATATTTTCTTTTTGCTTTCGAAATTGATTTATTACATTTGTTATCCTTCATCTGACTGCTTAAAGTTACACTTTAAAGACACTTTCTTATTTTTGTTTACTAAAAATCACGAAAAAAATAATGTGTGTGTAAAGCAACCTTCACATTAAATCCGGCCACACTACAGAAGCTTTTTATATAATAATGTGGCAATACTTTTGATATTTCCAGTGTTTTGTTTTTTAAATATAAAAACCTTTATTCTGTCAAAATATTTAAACAGTCGAAATATATTAGTACTGAGCATGGTGTAACTATACAGGGTAGCACAGCTGACTGACTTTGTTTACAATTTACTTATGTCAAAAGCAATATTTTGTCCAATGTATTTCACAGTAGTATATTATTTTAGACAAACAAAATGCCTATTTTTTCTGTATTGTATTGTATTGTGTTGTATTTTTTGCCGATTTGTTCACCATGATTAGTACTGAGCAATAGATTGTGAAAATAAAAAAAAAATCGTGAAAAAGTTCCTTTTAAAACCGACATTGTCGGGTTCAGTAATTGTAAACAAGCTAAAGCTTTCAAAAAGTACTGCAAACATTTTATTACAAGAAACTAGGAAATACAAGGTTCAGCAAAGCAAACTCGGATCTCTACTACAATGACAATGAAAGAAAATACAACAGCCGACAAATATATGTGAATGATGATTTATACAGTTCAGGAGTGATGATTTGTACACGTTAGACAAAGATCGTTCAGGCCAGATAAAAAATTTTAAGACCAAGAAGTGTAGACATTCACTCCATGAAAATTGTTGTCAAACTCAACAACAGCTTGCAAAATCATTAGAATCATCATAGTTCATTACTATGAGTACATATTTTCAATAACATTCTAAAATGTTTGGATATTTCTCATATATATAATCAGTATTAAATCTATTTCTTAATCTAATACAGGCAAATTACAGTTTTGTTTCAGCAATTTTTTAATAACTTCTATTTGCTTTTCATAGTAATTAAAATAATTTACTTTGCTGTTTTTAATAAAGGTTAGTGCAACTGCTTTCAATTTTTCCACAAATAAAAGTTTGCAATTTTTGAACTGCTGCTATTAATGGGGTCCATCAAAAACGATCATTCAATGAAGAGTGTTTTTTCCCCCTTCATAAACATATTTGCTTAAAAATGTTTCTTTATATTGCCTGCATTTCAATAGTTTGCCATTTATAAAATATTTATTTATCATATTGAAACCAAACACAATAAGAAATTAATGCCAAACATAAATCACTAACACAAATACAAATACCCAGTTGCTCTTCTACATACACATATATGTATGAGCTCGCACTGACAACATCCTACAGTGTTAAATAAACACAGCTGCAGATGCAGACACCTACACAAATACGCAGCAAAAACACATACATTAATAAATATATATGTGAATGTACATATTTATAATGAAAATATTGTTTTATTAAAAAATAATGACGTGCAATGTTTGGTTAAAAATATATAAGCGAAAAACACATTCAAGTGATGTGAAATATTCAAACAATGGAAACATAAAATTTAAGATTTTTTGTAAAATTATTTAAAATTTCCTGTTTTGCAAATACCCATAAAAATTGTTCTTACTTTTTAGGAATGTTATTAATAAAAGTTTCCTCAAGAAAAATGTTTGTAAAATCTTCTTAAATGTTGTCTTATTTTATAGAAAACAATATAAAAAATCAAAGATTTCATTATTTAGTTTCACTCAATGATAATGCTGCTGGAATGTCAAAATCAAAATTCACACTCACAAATATTTTGCTCATATTTCTTATTCAACTCTAGATAAACTTAAATTTTATGACGTCAATTCTTGTGCAAATCAACAAGAACAACAACGACTGCTATAACACAGCCACAAACGTAATAAAGAAAACCAAACAATACTTCAATACCATAACTAAAAACCAACTGCACAACTAACCTTCTGTTGCAGGAAAAAAATTAACTAAAAAAAAAAAAACAACACAACTATAAACAACAGAACAGCTGAATACTGTACGTTTGTGTTGCCACAAAAACTACAAAAAAAACATGCTAACGGTTATATGAGTACTGGACTAATGCACAAAAATATTGCTCATCGTCGTCATCGTCATCGTCAAAACAAAAACAACAACAACAAACTAAAATTAAAATCATTAGTTTTTAAATTTTATATGTGTATATGTAAGAGCCAGTGTTTGTTTTAGTATTAAAAAAAAATATTGCATATCCTTAGGAGAATCAAGCAAAAAAAATTAAACACATACATATTTGAACCAAACTGAAGCTGGAGTCTTTTTTACACTCGGAATAAACTTACGTATGTAGATACTGTATAAAGTCCTCGAAATATTTTACGTTTTTATTTTATGCTTCATTATAAAATTCTTACAATATTGGCGTATACGTCATATGCACATATTAATATCACGAATGGGAACGGGATGACACCAATTGGAAGTGAATGTTAACAATATCAATAAGAAAACCTTTGAGGTTGTTTTTTTTAGTTTAGTGAGAGATTTTTTATGCGCATTTGAAGTTAGTGATTTTGGAATGCTATATAACAAGAAATGCTCATTGAAAATTTTATCAAACAATGCTCCTTTATTTTTATTATCCTGCAATACGAGGGCGATTCGAATAATTCTTAGCCTGACACAGAAAGAGAATAGTTAGTTTTTTAAAA
Source organism: Bellardia bayeri (assembly GCA_950370525.1). NCBI lineage: Eukaryota > Metazoa > Arthropoda > Insecta > Diptera > Calliphoridae > Bellardia > Bellardia bayeri. Next base: position 78,825,212 of record OX493267.1, read on the forward strand.
ACATTTTTATTTTTCAATATAATTTTCTGAAACTTCAGTACACTTAGTCCAACGCTTATCTAGCAATTCTATCCCTTGATTAAAATAGTTTTCCTCAAGACCTTCAAAATAGTGGTTTGCAGCTGTAATTGCTTCTTTATTGGAAGCAAAAATCTTGCCAGCTAGGAATTTTTTTACATTTAACAACAGGTAAAAGTTACCGGGAGCTAAATCAGGAGAATGAGGCAACATTTTGGATCAATTAAATGTAAAATTTCGAGAAAAACAATTTTACATTTAATTGATCCAAAATGTTGCAATAGTACTCTGAATTTATTGTTTTTTGTTTCAGCCAATCAATAAAATACCTTAAGGTCCCAAAAAAAACCGTTGCCACAACCTTCCCAGCCGATTAATTTGTTTTTGCCTTCATTGGGTCACTTTCTTTAGCTTAAGTCCATTGCTTGGATTGTTCTTTTGTCTCTGGAGTATGGTGGTGGATCCATGTCTCATCAACAATTATAAAACGACGCTTAAAATCCATTTAATTTTTCTTAAAACGATTCAAACAAGCTTGAGAAATTTGCATTCTTATGCGTTTTTGTCGGCTGTTAACAAATGCGGCAGAAAGCTTTTTCATCTGTAGTTCTTGATGCAATATTAAATGGTCGCGATCATTTGAGATGCCCACGATATTGGCTATTTCACGCACTTTTATTCGTCGATCATTTAATAGCATATCATGCACTTTGGCTACAATTTCTGTTGTTGTTGCTGTTTTTGGACGTGGTTCATCCTCAATGCTTGTAGTAACTCGCTTTAATTCAGCAACCCAATTTTTTACTGTTGCATATGAAGGAGCACTTTCACCTAAAATATTCACCATATCATTATGAATTTCTTGTCCCGAGAAAACTTTTTTATTTAAATATTTATTAACACCACGAATTTATAATTTTTCTATTGAAAAAAAACCGCGGATGCATCTTTTTTGAACACCTGTTTCTATATGAAGGAGTTTACAGATCGAAAAGAAATTTAAAGTGTGTTCATAGCAGAGATGGAAGTTTCCAAAACACTTAACTTTTTCTGTTTATATCGCGCTGTCTGTTCTAGGCTAAGAAGATTCCGAACCGCCCTCGTATATTGTGCGAAAACTTTTCTATCAAAAAATATATAAACTGAATTAAGATATTCTAGTCCTGACAAGATTGTAGTTTTTGTAATTCTCATTATATTTAGGTGCAGGGTATTTAAGATTCGACACAGCCGAATATAACACTCTAACTTGTTTTTAAATTATTGGAAAGGGACAATAATGAATTACATAATAGCTATTCTTTTAACTAAAACGATGTCTCCCCTATTTTACCTTTCTCGATTATGAAATTTCCGCCTAAATATAGAAAACCTTACAGAATATTTGACATATACCTAGATTCTTAGGCCCACAAATAAAAAGTCATAACTTTTTTTCCCCTACCGATTTCCCCTATAAATTTCTTTGGTTTTGTATTGTTGTTAGTTATTACTAATAAACAGACCGCAAAAGAAATTCACTCATCGCACACCTCAAACGCTGTGGTTTCTTTCTAGTGGCGGTAAAAGAAAAGGGAAGATTCACACAAGCTAAACAATTTTTCAAATAAAATTTCATAAATGTTGTGTGTGGGATGCTAAATATACAAAGAATTGCTTGGCAGCTTTAACAAAGTTGCTGCTACTGTTGTTGTTTCTGTTGTTTTAAGGGTGTTGGTATTCTGCTTTCTATTTGCGTTTGTTGGTATATAGAACTAAAAAAAAGCTTTAATATGGCTGTGCGTTTTGTTTACACAATATATAAACCTTCTTGCAAGATGTATTTGAGAACCCAAAAGAATCTCTACAACAGTTCAACCAACCATATACTAGCAAAGTATTAAAAGCAAAAGAAGTAAACAAAAAACAAGAATCAAATGAAAGGCGAGTAAGCGTAACATGCTGCTGTAAAAAAAAGACCAGAAAGGTTTATAGTTTTCTTTTCAGTTTGTAGTAGTTTTTGCTTACAACAAAAATTACATCCCTGACCTATTTCTGTTCTTATGGCTGAAAGAATTATATGCTGGTAATAGTTTTTCTTCACATGTTTTGCTTGTTGTTCGTTGTTCTTATTTTCCTGGCTCTTCACTTTTAGGAAGCTCTCCTAGGAATTGAAGGGAAGTTTTGGTTAAAATAATAAACTAAATGAGATAAATAATACCTTCATTACTATGACGTGTGCATTTCTTGAGGACTCTGCTAAAGTTTCATGTGAAAATTTATTGTTGTTGGTCTTTTCTTTTTTTGTTTTTTTTTTTTTGTTTAGCTGCACAAGTATATTGAGCCGGTGTATATAAAAGACACCTAAAAAGTCAATATACAAAGTATAAAAAAATATATAAGATGTCAGTAAAAATGGTTGATGCCACTATACAAAGGACCACCGTAAATAGAACACTTTTACAATATTTTTGTTTTCTGTTGCAGTATATATTTTGTTAAGTTTTACAGGTTTTGATAGGTTTGAAATGTAAAAAGTCAGTAATACGTGTCAAATGTGTTGGACTTTAAAAATCTTTACAAAGGGCCACTGAATATGGAACACTTGTACAATATTCTGTTTTCAGTGCAAGTTATTTTAAGGATGATATTTCAGTTTTTGATATATGTGAAATGTAAAGTCAATAATACTTCTCAAATGTGTTGGACTTTTTAAATCTTTAAAACTACATCCAGCCCGACTATATAATACCCTACACCTGGTATATGTAAAACCAATTTTTCAGAAATGCTCGCTATATGAGAGATATAACCTATTATGCACCGATCATCCAAAAACTTAGTGCCACAACTTCCTTAAATACGTATAAACATTATGTATGTTTTATTTTATCTCGATATACATTTTTAAAAGATTTATGGAGGCTAAAGTCAAGAAAGAATTCAAATCTTATATGTGAGTTTTGACTAATTATGGACCGTATTATTTGTATGTATACGAAACATATTTGTGTTCAATATTATTTGGATACCAACATTTTTAAGAGAGTTATGCTCTTTAAAGTGATTTTCAGAAGTGGGCCTTATATGCGACCTATGATCAATTATGGACCGATACGCACAAAATTTGTTGATGTGATTTGGCTTCATTTACTACTCATTTGTGATGAAATTTGTTTGTTTCCTTGCATAATTCAAACATTTTTGATCGTTAAACTCCTATATTGGGAGGACATTTGTCTGGGAGCCAGGTGAAATAATGGACCGATTTCCACCAGTTTCAATCTCAAGCGCCCTTAGACCAAAAAAATATCACATACGAAATTTTATTGAAATATCTTCAAAATTGCGACCTGTACTCTGCGCACAAGATTTACATGGACAGCCAGCCAGACGGACGGACATCGTTAAATCGACTCAGGAAGTGATTCCGATTCGATCGGTAGACTTTAAGGTGGATGCTGAACCAATATTTATGGGCGTTACAAACATCAGCACTAAACTAGTATAACCTCTCCACCATTGCGGTGTAGGGTATAAAAATGTCTGAGCACTTTAATCAAATCGTATTATTTTAAACTTTGCTATGATAATTTTAAATAACAACTCAATCCATAGGAAATAAACAGAGACTTAATAAAGACCTATAATTGCAGTTTAACAGGGATATACGATGTAGGATAAACTCAAGTTCTATAACGTCCTATTTTTGGGTTTAAAAGTATTGTTAATTAGAAAACGACTATTGTTTCTAAACTGGAACTCAATAAAGGTTTACGATTGAGGTTAAACTAGGAGGATAAATTATATACCTACATTTATTATTGAATTGGGACTTAATAAAGGTCTAAGATTGGTATTAATCTGTGACTCTATGATGATCTATGATCAAAGTTAAACTGGCATTTAATGATGATCTACCAATTATTTTAAACTGGCGCTCAATTCTGACCTAAGATTACTATACACTGGAATTTATTAATAATATACATTCGAGGTTAAACAGGGACTTAATAAAGACCTACTGTTGATATTAAACTAAGTCCCAATTTACACCAAGCAATTCTTTAACTTAAACTGATTACATTTTAGACATCGGAGTGAGGTGAAGATAAGACGAGTTACACACTTGATTGTCAGCGTTGTCAACTTGGTGCGTTGTGCACCATTTTTGGTGCTTTTTTTATTTTTTTGTGCAAAAAAAATGCATGGTGCGCGGCGCGCTTTTTTTTAATTTCGATGAGTTTTTTAATTTTTCCGAAAATGTGATGAAATCTTGAGTTTTACTAATTTGTACTTGCCGTTTTTTTATTAATTTATTATAATGGAATCTATACGATAAAAAAAAGTCCGCATTAAAGGTATTTTAAATACGAATGTATAATAAATGAATACATACTTTCAAATTCATCACATGAAGGTTATTGTTAAAGGTGAATAGGTTTAAAATCTTTGTTTGAAAATAATATTAACTTTTTAAACATGGTAATAAATATTTTTGTATAGCCTTATGGTTTGCTCTACTGAACTCTAGACAAACAACCAGGGTTAGAGTCCCAGTACAGCCCTAACAAATTTTATTAAATGAAAAAAAGTACCAAATATGTACAGAAATAAGCCTTTTTTACTAATTAGTACTTCAGTTCCGAATGTCATATTTTGAGTTAAATTTTGAGTAATTAAATGCTTAATTTAGCTTTCTTAGCGCGTTTATTTAAAATAGGACTTTTATTATTATTAGTTTACTATTACTATAAATCGTTGATCTTTTTTCAAAAAGTTTTATATAGAATTCATAAAATTAAAAAAATGCAAAATTAATTCAATAAACGTTTTAAATAAAAAATAAATTCTAAAATTAGCGCGTTTTTTTTTATTTTGGTGCGTTTTGAAATTTCAAAGTTGACAGCACTGTTGGTTGTATTAGTAATTTGTTTTACTCTTTTATTTGTATTACATATGTGTATATATGTAAATGTGTGTATACTCTAAAATAAAAATACGAGAGATTTAAGGGATAAGAATTGTGCTGTGTGAACAGCGAAGAAATATTTGAGACAAAAATTGTATCAATCTTTTCAATAAAAATTGCTACGTGTAAATTGCGATTAAGACTCCATAAAAATATATACTGAGATTTTTTAAGAAGTTAAACTGGGTTTTAATAAAGACCTACTAATGAGGTTAAACTAAAATTTAATAATGTCATAAAATTGAAGATATGCTGGCACTTAATTATAAAACTCTTTCTTCAATCTAATGAAGCACTACTTCTGCCAGTTCGAAAGCCATTGAAACGCAAAGTTGCTCAGAATTATTCATAAAAATTTAGGATTTTTGCAAAAAAAAATCAACGACCCACCCTAATATATGTTAATCACATTTGAAAAACCAACTTAATTTAAAAAAATTTTCCATTAAATATTTAACGTATAAACGCCACATTGAGTTTTATCATTGACATCAACCTAAAATAATCTCAAACAAAACAAAAAAAACAGTTAAGTTTAATTAAAATTTACTTTTGTAAAAAGTTAATCAACAAAGTTTGACAAAATAATAAAATACAAATCAAATTAATCTATTTATATTTATTTTAAAAACAGCAGGAAAAAAACAGCATCAGCAACAATAGCAGCAGCAGCAAATGAAAAAAAAACCAAATTACATTCAATCAAAATGCGACATGTAAAATGTTAACAAGGTAGAAAATACACAAAATTTTTGAAATGTTTAACTAGTTTTAAATGCCACTACTAGGATAATGGCTTAAATATATAACACAACTACAAAGAACAATCTAAACAACAATACGCAAACCAATACAGCAACATAATTACATATACCGTAATATATACATGCGTATGGCTATATGTACTTAAATATTAGACCGGCCCAGAAAATAAAAGTTATTTGTAAGTGAGCAAAGGATTAACTGAAAATTTACTTTTTAAATTGGAATAAATTTCCTGGCTCACTAAAGATTTCCTCAATAAAAAAGTTGTCCCAGATCTCTTGTAAAAAAAATCTAATTTTGAGATTTATTTGTACAAATAAATATACACAAAGCCACTGTAAAAGCAAGAAAATTTAGTCTAACAAGATACCTATAATAAGTTCTATAAGAGAAGAGCTATAAATTTCTGAGGAATCCAGTTGTGGGGCAGAAAATTCAAAGTTTTCAAGTTTTACTATTAGAGAAATTGTATTTGACTTGTGTTCATTTTAATTAATAATTCAAAGAACACCTTACAATGGTAATATTTTCCAACAATTGAAACATTGGAATGCATTTTCTGGCCTCTTAAGGGCGTCATAAGCCATGTTTATTGTCATTGTAAGCATCATCTATTTAACTCACCATTATTGAGAAATAGATTTCGGGAATTATTAATCAAATTTCTTTTTACTCATAACAGTTAGAACGAAATTTATATACCTTTACAATGTGTGTGTATTCTTCTCATTATAAATTTGTATTATTACAAATTTATTAGTTGTTTTAAAAGTTTTTTTCCTAAATAATAAATTATCTCGATAAAAAAAAAAACTAAAAAGTACGTATTTTTATCATGTAATGTAATTTTACTTTTTGGTTTTATACAAATAGAGCCATCCTAATATAAATATATACATACTTACATTTACACACAAATTAGCAACTCGATGACACATTGTGTTGTTTGTTTTGTTTTTATAAATTTCCTTCTTTTTTTTTTTTTGTTCAACTTAATTGTAAATAATTTTGTTTTTAGTTGGAAGTAAATACTTTCATTATTATCTGCATGTGAACCGAGATGTGAAGCTGCACTAGCAACTGAAAAACAAGTAACGAGCAATATATTCGGTAGTCCGGAATCTTTTATACACTACACCTAAGTATGGATTAAAAGAAAAATTCGAGCTTTAATGAGAGAAAACTTGGACTAAATAAAACGTACGATTAACGTTTATGTAGAACTTTATAAAAAACTACGATTAAGGTTAATGGGGACATATCATTAATGTCCAACTGAAGATCAAATGAAGCTCTGTGATCAAAATAAAAGAAGCTCTACCTACCATTTGTGTTAAACTGGAAGATTTTATGATATAAAGATCTACGATTGAGATAATCGTAGACTTTAACGGCCATCACGACCTACGAAGAAAATTAAACTGGATCTAATATAGAGCTAGGGTTGAGGTTAATAAGAGGGCGGTTCGAAAATTTCTTAGCCTAGCACAGAAAGAGAATAGTTAGTTTTTCAAAAACATTTTTATTTTTCAATATAACCTCCTGAAACTTCAATAGACTTAGTCCAACGCTTATCTAGCAATTATATCCCTTAAATAAAATAGTCTTCCTCAAGGCCTTTTTTTAGATTTGGGAACAGGTAAAAGTTACTGGGAGCTAAATCAGGAGAATAAGGCGGGTGGTCAAGCAACTCGTACTTAAATTCATTGATGTCTTTCCCGAATTTTTACATTTAATTGATCCAAAATGTTGCAATAGTGCTCTGAATTTTTTGCTTTACCCTTTTGCAGCTCGTCAATCATTAAAGTACTTTCAGAGTCCCAAAAAACTGTTGCCACAACCTTACCAGCCGATTGAATTGTGTTGGCCTTCATTGGGGCACTTTCTTTAGCTTAAGTCCATTGCTTGGATTGTTCTTTTGTCTCTGGAGTATGGTGGTGGATCCACGTCTCATCAACAATTATAAAATGACGCTTAAAATCCATTTAATTTTTCTTAAAACGATTCAAACAAGCTTGAGAAATTTGCATTCTTATGCGTTTTTGTCGGCTGTTAACAAATGCGGCAGAAAGCTTTTTCATATGTAGTTCTTCATGCAATATTAAATGGTCCCAATCATGTGAGATGCCCATGATATTGGCTATTTCACGCACTTTTATTCGTCGATCACTTAATAGCATATCATGCACTTTGGCTGCAATTTCTGTTGTTGTTGCTGTTTTTGGACGTCATCCTCAATGCTTGTACGACCTCACTTAAATTCTGCAACCCAATTTTTTACTGTTGCATATGAAGGAGCACTTTCACCTAAAACATTCACCATATCATTATGAATTTCTTGTCCCGAGAAAACTTTTTTATTTAAATATTTATTGACAGCACGAATTTATAATTTTTATATTGAAAAAAAAAACCGCGGATGCGTCTTTTTTGAACACCTATTTCTATATGAAGGAGTTTCCAGATCGAAAAGAAATTTAAAGTGTGTTCATAGCAGAGATGGAAGTTTCCAAACCGCCCTTGTAATGTTTTTTCATTTCATTTATTTATTTTTTAATTGTAATTGTGTATTGATTGAAGTTTAGCTATAATTTAATAAATACGTACAATGAAGGTTAAACTAGATACTAATAGAGACCTACGAAGTAAGATTGTTGTTTAAGTATGACATAATAAACCCTGTCCTTGAAGTTAAAAGGGTTCTTAATAAAGATCTGCTGGAACTTAAGAAATACTAACGATTACACTTAAACTAGAATCGTAATTACAACGTTCAACTTTAACTGGAACTTATTAAAGACATGAAAATGCATCATAATAAAGAATTTTAAACTGGAACCAAATATAAAATAAATTAATGAAGTTTAACTATGAAAGACAAGTAATTGAGTTTAAAATTTGACTTTATAAAAACCTGTGATTGATTTTAAAAGGGAATTAATAAAAACTTTCTATGAAAATTAAACTGGGATCTAAGAAAGTCCTAAAATTGAGGTTAATAATCACCTACAATTGAAGTCTAACTAAGACTTAATAAAGACCTACAATTGAGATTAAACAGAGACTTATTAAATACCTACGTTGCAGGTTAAACTGGGAGCTAATAACTAAACAAAGATTAAGTTTAATAACGAGTAAATTTTATTGATGATTTCATAAAGACCAACGTTAGAGTTTGAAAGGTGACTTAATGAAGACCTGCAATTGAGGTTAAAAAGAGACTTAGGAGACGATTAAATTTAACTTAGGATATAATAAAATCCAACGACCGAAGTTAAACTGACACCCAAATAGTTTGACAGCTGCTAGTTTAGGTTTAGTAATTACACGAAAGTAAAATGAGTTTTAATTATGGCATAATATTTTAAATATAATGAAAGTTTTCAGAATTAAGCGATCAAGCATTGGCTATTATTGTTAACCGATATCGCAGCATCTGCATAACATTATATATTTTTGCTTAAATTGGAGCAGATCTCTGTGAACATTATAAGGATTCGTCAAACAGACGTAAAACAATTCATTTACTACATGATATTCCTTCTGTCCGTGTACACTCTTGTTTTGAAGATCGGTGTTAGTCTTCTAGATGGTTTCATTTAACGCTATTTAATTTAATTTATTGGGTTAAATTCCATTACCACCCGCTTAAATGCTGTATCAGCAAAGTGCAGCCAGACTAATGCAAGATGTTCATGATATGTGACCCGGCCTATGAAAAGATGGCTTATGACTCGAAAAAAAAAAATTCCACTTTTTTTTTGTTGGTTTCGATAGTTTTTGAGACACTCTTTCACGTGGTGAAAACTAAAAATTCCTAACTTGCTTAGAAGTGTACTAAAAATGTAGAGAAAGAAGAGCACAAATGAAAGAAAAACAGAAATTTATTGAATATACAGAATCAAGATAATAAATGGAATTGAAAAATTTAAAAACGGTATCATTTTTTGGCATTTATTATTACAGCAATCTTGCGAAATAAATTTTTTTAACCAATTCCTTTTCTTCGTTATCTGTAATAGAGAAGTCCACTGTAAAAATATTTTCATCCACTTCCATTCGATCTTCAGCTTGAAACATTGAAATGCATTTAACAGCTGTGTCCCGCAATTTCTTTTTTGAATCATAAGCCACCTTTTCATAGGCCGGTTCACATATATGCATTCCATATTAGGTACAACAATCAAAAGAAGTATCGTTTAAAAAGCCAATATATTAGAATCTCTTCATAATACTCTGATCTCATGACCAGAACTACACATTTAACTAAACATCAATAAATTTTTCACAACTAACAGAGAACTAGTCCATGGTAACATTACAATGAAAAGATTCTGTCATATAAAAGAGAACTTTCAGTTTAACATGACACTATTATAGAATTAGCAATTAACACACTAAGATGTGCTGAGGCTGTTCCAGGAACGAACTAATTCCAGCTTTAAGAATGCAAAAAAATAACTGGAAACATTATTAATTAAAGTTGGAAGTTTGGCATAAAAAGTCATTGTAAAAATTATAAGAACTAAACTAAATGGACAAATGAACGCATGGCTCTTATAAAATTAAATCACTATATTAGTTATTACAAATAGGTTGACAAAACGAATTTTTAAACTTAACACCATAGTGATGAAGAGTGCCATAAAAATAATTATAAAAATCTATGTTCAATTTTAATACTGATGACACTGACACGACTGCTGTTGCTGCTGTTGACGTTGTTGTTGATGACCCAAAATAATTTGAAGTGTAATTAAACGCAACTACTACACAAATAAATAAATATAAATAACACCAATCGTAATGTAAAACACAGAGATCTAAATTAAACAAAAGCAATTTAAACCCAAAAAAATAAACTAAACTGAACAAAACAAAAAACATGCGGCACATGTTAAATTTGTGGTAATTAGAAATGAAACTATTACGGGGTTATTTGCTTTAATGGAAAGATACTTTACATAAGTATGCACCAATGAAAAATCAGCAACAGCAGAAACTAAATAAAACCAGATTCAATTAAAAATGTTGATAATTTATTTCAATGGGGAGTTTAGTATTTTTGCATAAATAAAAATGTTGATAAATAATTTATTTTAAGGTAATTGCAGAGGATTAGGTAATTGTGATCTTATAAATAAGTATTGTATTGTATATTAGTAAAATTAAATAAAATAAGTGAAACATTTGGAAAAAATATAGTTGTGCATGTTTACCACAACTATTCCAACATTTTTACAATTATTTTTAAAATATTATGGTCACTGTAATTATTTATATGATTGCGACAACCATAATATTTTTAAGTTATGATTCCCAGGATTATAGCAATCATATATGTATATGATTACAGTAATTATGTAATGTTTGTGGTGATCAGTCTTATAATGAAAGATTATATTATATTATGTTGTTCTCAATCATAATCAAAGAGCAACGTATTATAATAAATGAATTCATCATAAACATGATTGCCACAAATACATACATAGTAACTACAATCGCATATATGATTGTAGTAATTATCTGCATTGTAAAACATAACTATATTATCTTTACCGCAATCATATGAATAATTACAGTGACCATAGTATTGTTAAAAAAAAATTGTAAAAATTTTAACATTGTTAGGGTAAACATGTACAACTATATTTTTTTTCTCTGTGTGTAGTTCAGCAGACCAATTAATTTAATCTAATTGTTTTTGAATCTTAGGTTAAATGTCTTGTCTATATTTCGGAAATAAAAGTGCTACTTTTAACACTTAAGAATACGATTTAAACACACATCAGCTGCCATGTTCTTGGAAGCTAGCATTCGAAAGCAATCTCCCATGCAAGTCAACGGTTAACATATTATTAGAAACCAATAGTGTGTAATAGTTATTAAACATTTAAAACCACTACTACAATTTATTGCCAGTTATTATATTAAATGACCTCTAATGTCTCCCTTTAACTCACCAGGCATAAAGTTTAACATGTAATAATCGAAAGTCAAACATAGGAAATTGTATGAAATACACAATGCTTTAGTAATAGTGACATGACCTATACCCTCAGCAGCACTTGTACAAAACCATTGACACATCAGTTTAATAAACATAATGTAGAAAAGAAAACATCTTCACATCCTCACCCATGCATATTTTATATACACAAACATACTAGTGATACTTGTCTTCCTTTGGCTTTTATTTTATGGTTTTTATTGTTGCTATTGTTGTTATTATTAATAATAATAATAATAATAATAAAATGCATTGATATGATATGTTTTTGCAAAATATTTGTAAATTCATTCTATCGCCTTTTATGTCATGCATTTCTCCTTAAAGTATGCTATGATTTATTTTTGTACTGGTTTTGCCCTGACATAATAATCTAAGAAATTGCAAGCGAAGCTGAAAGGAAAAACAAATTTATTCAATCAGAATTCATTGTCCTTAAACATACAATCTTATCTTAGAGAAATGCAGTTAGTTGAGGAGGGCAATAGGAAAAATGTCAAAACACTAGAACGGATTACAATTTTAGGAAGATATAGACCAGTCTTAGACGAAATCGAAATTTTCCAGCACATGTGTGCAAATAACCATTAAATGGTGAATTACTACATTTATACTCATATTATGTTTGAAATGCAAACAAAATATGTTTAATTTTTATAATATTATTTTTCTTTTCACCATTTGTAAAATACTTACACATAACTTCAGTAGTTTAACTGCGTGACATCGGATTATTTATTTGGTTTTAAGTGTTTCAATAATTAAAAAAAAAAACATACGTATTAAAAATATACTAAATATGGCTTTTTTACTATTAAGATTACTATTAAAATCTAAACAAAGTTTACATTATAGAAATATTGTTAGATTTCATAAAATAAAAAACTATTAAACAGAACTAAAACTAAATGTGAATTATTTTATATACTTTGAAAGTGTGCAAATATTTTTATGTTTATTCACAAAAATATTAACTAATATTTTTAAATCTTATGTTTTCTTAAAGAAAAAAAAATTTCGAAAATAATTTGTAATAAATTGCGATTTACTTCAAACAAATTATTGTGTTATTACTAATCATACTATTTTATATTTAACACTAATATGTTTGCCATTAAAAATATTATGTTGCAATTTGCAAGTTGATCATCATATTATGATGAGAAACTTCTGAACAGTTGAACAAATGGCGTTTGACCCAAAACAAATGTGATTACTTTAAACTATACTATGGTTACTTTGGGTCATATTATTATGTATTATTTTGTATCATAAAATATCATGTATGACAATGTTATGATCATATTGGGTTATAATATGATGTCATAATATCAAATTATGATAAATAAGAAAATATTATGATGAAATATTACGAATATAATTAATCATAAAATAATATTTCATGATACTAATAACTATATTAATCATAATATGTTTCGACATCTATCACAAATCTTATCATAATATGTTACTCTTAGATTATGTTTACCACAACCATGTTTTTTCTCTGCATGTGCTTAACCAACACAAACATAAGACTCATGATATTAGGACTTCAGGCTATAATTTCAATAAATTCAATAAAGATCACCACTTAATTTTTGTAAATTAAGGAATAAGACGGTTAAAAAGTAATTTAATTATTACCATGATATAAATAGAATAAGGTAGACCCGTTCTCTTTTTTATTAACTTTCTGTCGTTTAAGTGATTTATTATTTTATTGCTTAAATTTTTTAAATAAAAATTAAACTTTTAAAATCCGAGTTTTTTGTTTACATTTTTTTAGTCTTATTTCCTCATTATACTGTCGATTATTAGCAGTGGTCCGAGGTGCCACCATGTAAAGCAACACTATACATGATGTTCCAGCCACTGTGCTTCAATGTCTTCTTTATAATGTGTCTTTGAATTCTTTGGGCTGTTAGGCAATATTGTTTATCTGCGGTTTGAAAACGATTAAATTTTTATTCGTCTAACTTACACATTTCCAGTCATCTACTGTCCAATTTCAATGCTCTCTAGCAAACTTTAACCGACTCTTAACATTTTTATCGACAATGCAGGTTTTAATTTTTTCCTGCTGAGATGTAATCAATAACGTGAAGAGCTCGTATTTAGTGTCCATGCCATGTTATAAAAGCATATTTTGGTATTTTAATTTATGTTACTATGCGACGTGCATTCAAATTCGTTAATAGCTTTTTGCGTCCTCTGATATGTGATTTGATAGACTAAGTGATAGTGTCAGTCAGACAGAGGGTTTCGGATTCGATTCCCGCCAAAGACTCTGGGAGTTTTCTGCTGATTAGTCAAAAAGCTTCGCAGTTTGTGTTTGTTAATTATAAAAAAAAAATTGGACTCTTATGGCCAACGATTGACTTATTTTAAGCTGTTTTACTACTAATCGCTTAGAATAGCTACTTTGTGTCATTGCTACAAAGGCTCTTGACAGTTTCTCATTATTTATTATAATTTGATTTATGTTGGATAATTTGCAAAAAGTGTTTAGCACATACAATTAAATTAATATTAAAATAAAGTGTTTTATATAATTTGCAAAAAGTGTTAACCACATACAATTAGATTTATATCAAAATAATGTGTGTTTTGTAAGAAATAAACAAACCAAAGAAATAAAAATCTAACGGCAAACTTTGATATATACATATTTGTGCAAAAATTTTAAAAGATACACTTGTGCAAAATTGATTACATGCTAGTTTCTTAAACGTCCAATTTAAGTGAGCATAATGGTACTTTATGTTCTTCAAATGGTACTTTTTGTTTTCTCAGAAACAGCAACTTTGCTGAAATTCTAGAATCAAATTGTTAATCATGTAACTATTTAAACTAAGAAACAAATTTAAACTCGAGATGAAGGATTTATTTTAATTTAATTTTGTTTTGTACAGTACTTTATTTTCCTACTGACCGTTTATGCCCAGAACTATAAGTATTTCTGCTGGCATACATAAAATTCAAATAGGAGCAAACAAAATAAATACTCTGACACATAAATATTTACATACAAACTTACTCACATAGAAAATGGGGCATGTTAGTGGAAATGTTAAAATACAAATGATATGACTACAAAAATGTTATGACCTCAAGTTGAAAGAATATAGTAATGGAAACAAAACATGAGCAAACGATATACAAACCCCAAGTACAAGAAACGTACAGCATTTCCTCAATGTGTTTTTAAATTATTCGAATAGAAAATACATACATACACAGATATTAAAGGAAAATACAATATATATGCATAACTATTGTACAATATATTATTTGAAATCATAATATTTTAAACTATCACACTTACTTACATATGTACGAGTACATATGTACATACCAACAGTTCAGATATAAGAGTAAAATAGCAAATGTATAAGAGTAGTAAAGCAAACATCAGCAAGAAGCATGCAGCATATGAATGTGAGTGGTATGAAAAATGCATTATTTTATTTTAATTTTTTCTTTTTTCTATTCAAATTTCATATACATACATACATACATACATACATACATACATACATACATACATACATACATACATACATACATACATACAATACATTGAAAACAGACAAAATCAAAATATCATATATTTTTATGTATTTAGGTATGAAATTTGTATAAATTTAGATCGAATAAAAATTAAGCATATAAAGCATTATTCTTTATTTGAATAAATATATATTTTTTCTTATTTTTTTGGTATTTAACACAATTTTGTTTTTGCATTTTGAGTTTGAAAATGTTCTATAAAATATATACTATGCCAGCATAAATTTGTTGGCATAAGTCAGTTTATCATTTTAAATAAAATGCGAATTTGCATGCTTGTTTTTAATTTTAACATTACTTTGGCAAATTGTTAAATAATTTTTAATATGAGATTTATATATTTTTTGTAGGGTTATGTAAGTTTTATGTAAATTATAGAGATTTTGGGTAAACAGTTTTAAATCAAAAGGTTATATGTATATGGGCAACTTCAAAAATTTACGGCACTTAGGATTTTTTATTTTTAATTTTTTTTTGTTGTCTGACATCAATGTCGATTTGCGATTTAAACCGATATTTAAGCATCTGAAATCCTTTCGCGTTAATCATTTTTACTGCGGTTTTAAGTTAAAAATTACAAAAAAAAATATAAAAATTACAGTTTTTGAGGTTAGAAACATTTTTTTTCCTTCATAAAATTTTTAATCTATAAAATTTTTTCGTGCGTTTTCAATTTTAGTATCAAGCTCAGTAAAGTCTTCTATTCGATGTACGTTTCAGCAATTGATACAGCGCTTTAGTTGTCACAAAGCGAAATGTGTTTGGGAAACTCTGAAGCTGCAGTTTTGAAAAAAATTCTTTTTTTTTTGTGCACTTTATCAGTTTAGTCCGTCGCGCAGAATCTATTTAGATACCTAAACATGTTCCCATGTCATGTTTTGATATAAAAAAAAGCTAAAAGAAAAAAATGTTTTTTTTGCAAAAATTTTCAAAAGTTCATAAAATGTTTGCGTTTAAAACTTTTAAAGTGCGTTTTCGCCTCGGAGGTACCCTTTATGATGTTACTCACATCAGGCAATACACTACCTAACTTAAAAGACAATTCAGATTGTCAGACGCAAAAAAATACATTTTTACAAAATTTACGCTAATTTCTTTTAAGTTTGTGATCTCTGTGATACACCAACTTGATATACCTCAAACTTAATAAAATTACGCAGTTTTTTTAATTCTGCGCTTAAAACTCATTTTTATTAAACGGCGCAAAAACCCTATGTAAAATCTTCAAAAAGTTTAAAATTCGGAAAAATTTTCGTTTCACTTGTAAACCACATGTAACTTTTCACCCAGCAGCGATATCACATTTTTTTTTTGCATATATCATAGTTTATATCTGAAAGCTAAAAAATATTACAAAGAAAACGGAATGAATGAAAAACCTCTTGCAAGTTTCAAGTCGTTTTTTTTGGTTTTTCGAATTTTAGATGACCACCAATTCTTAAGGTGAAGACTTTTCAACGTAAAACTTTGCACGTCATATCCTTCAAGTGTAGTCATCCAAACCCTGTACAACGTTTTTTTTTTTCAATTCATGAAACTTAACGGAATAAGAGCCATAGTATGTCGGTTTTAGCAGGTGCTCAAAAAATTTGAAATACCCCATATATAAAAATAATAGGTTTATGGTTTATCAAAGATAATTTCTCCATCGACTAATGAGTTTGTGTATTACTTTAGAAGCGTCTTTTGACACTTGACTCTTTTCATTTGTGTTATCACGAGACGTGCCTTCACATACGTCAATAGCTCTTTACAACCTCTGATTTGTGGGTTGGAAAGCACTGACCACTGATTGACTTACTTTAAACTATTTAGCTATTACTCTCGTAGAATAGTTAATTTTTATCATTGCAAGATTATTGTACTGAATGATTCTTGATAGTTTTTTTTTTTTGATTTGATTTATGTTGAATAATTTGCAAAAAGTGTTTACCATTTGTAATAACATTAATATCAAACTAATGTTTTTTAAGTCATAGACAAACAAATTTAATAGTAAACTTTAATAGTTTTGTGTAAATTTGTGCTCCCCACTGTAGCACAAATTGATACTCATGTATTAATATTTAACAACAGCCAAGAGAAACCACTAAATTTAATTTTCTCTAATAAAAATTTGTGTTTTTGTTATGTTGCACAATATTTCGAACCTCCTGCACCACCTACTTCTTCCAAAGCACTAACTTTTTTTATTACATTAAGAATTACAGTACCACTCTGCTTTATATTTCTTTGACTATAGCCCACTTGAAGCACTTGAAGCATGATTTTCTAGAATTTAAAGTTAATAATTTATACTTTACAAAGAATTAAATTTAAAATTAAATTTAGAATTAAAACTGCAGTTCCCCTAAAAGAAAAGACTAGTAACTTTGTAGCTAAAAACTAAACAGTATGTGGAAGTATGCCAAGGTTATAAATTAAACTACTTCATACAACAAACAGTAATATTTTAGAATTTATTTGAAATAATTGAGGCATTTATAAAAATACCTGTGTGTCATTTCAAAACAAGAACGATTAAGCCAAGTACTAACTGACTAACTAACAAACCAACTGGTGTATAAGTACTTGAAATATATGTACATATGCCTATCAAAATGACTGGATAATACATATTTTGTAGATGAATTAGTCAACATTGAAATATTTAATTTAAAATAAATTATTTTCACTAGCATGTAAAAAGTTAATTGAAAAACAAATTAAATGTCTAAAATTAGACAACAGTTTGTGTGCAATGATAGTCAACAAAAAGTAGGCTTTAGATTTATTATTGTTGGAGTAACTAGGAGAAGCTAAAGCTATTTTTGATTGTTTTATTAACTATAAAAACTCTAAAATTCAATTATATTTATTTCAATAATGAATGACAAACGGAAATTATGATTTTTTTTTTTTTTATATCTTAATAGCGGTTGTAATTTAAACGTATGCTATATTTATACTCACACCAATAAAGTGAAGAGGGTATATTGGATTTGTGCTGATGTTTGTAACGCCCATAAATATTGGTCCAAAACCCATCTTAAAGTACGTATGGCTGGTTGGCTGTTCGGATATTTCGACAAAATTTGGTTGATATTTTTTCGACCCCAGGACAGCTAGGATTGATATTGGTCCACTATTTTATCCAGTCCCCATACAAATGGCCTCCCAAAGTAGTGTTTTATCGGTCATAAATATATTATTTATGGATGTATCAAAAATAAATTTCACCACAAATAAGTTTTACATGAAGCCTAATCACATTTACAAATTTTATGTACCAATTCCGAAAATCACTTTCAAGAGCATAAATCATTTTAAAATGTCTTCAAAATTTATTTACTTAATTAATAACTAATAAATAAATAAATTTTGAAGAATTTTTTGCTGTTTACACGAGTTTGAAGCATTTAGAAGAGCTAGCTTTACTTGTTTGTTTTATTTTATTTTATGGCTGGTTGGCTGTTCTTGTACGGATATTTCGACAAAATTTGGTTGATATTTTTTCGACCCCAGGACAGCTAGGATTGATATTGGTCCACTATTTTATCCAGTCCCCATACAAATGGCCTCCCAAAGTAGGGTTTTATCGGTCATAAATATATTATTTATGGATGTATCAAAAATAAATTTCACCACAAATAAGTTTTACATGAAGCCTAATCACATTTACAAATTTTATGTACCAAAAATGTCTTCAAAATTTATTTACTTAATGCCTATTAATAACTATTAAATAAATAAATTTTGAAGAATTAATAACTATTAAATAAATAAATTTTGAAGAATTTTTTGCTGTTTACACGAGTTTGAAGCATTTAGAAGAGCTAGCTTTACTTGTTTGTTTTATTTTATTTGGAGCACTTCCTCTAGCTTCAGTTCATTGTTTGGAATGGTGGACATATAGCGCCCATTTCTAAAAAAAACTATTCTACACATATACTAGGTGTAGGGTATTAAAGGGTGATTTTTTGGCTCTTATCTTTTTGACAACACTGGTTTAAACAGCTGACCCACGTTTCGTGTTTTGTTTCACTGTCAAACATTTTCAGTTTGGTCTATAATTTAACCATGAATCGTCTCACAAACGAACAACGCTTGCAAATTATTGAATTTTATTATCAAAATGCGTGCTCCGTTAAGAAAGTTCATCGCGCGCTTCTTTGTGTGCAGCGACGAAGCTTAATTTTGGCTCAATGGGTACGTAAGCAGAATTGTCGATTTTGGGGTGAATATTAGCCAGAAGCATTGCAAGAGCTACCAATGTATCCAGAAAAAGTCACAGTTTGGTGCGGTTTATGGGCTGGTGGCATCATTGGCCCGTACTTTTTCAAAGATGATGCGAATTGTAACGTAACTGTGAATGGTGAGCGCTACCGTGAGATGATATCCAACTTTTTTTTTTTGCCCAAAATGCAAGAGCTTGACTTGCTTGCATGACATGTGGTTTCAACAAGACGGTGCCACATGCCACACAGCACGCGCAATAATGAACTTATTGAGAGGCGAGTTCAGTGAACATTTTATTTCACGTTCGGGACCGGTCAATTGGTCTAGATCGTGCGATTTAACGCCTTTAGACTATTTTTTGTGGGGATATGTTAAAGCTCATGTCTATACAGACAAGCCCGTTTCAATTGACGCATTGGAAGACAACATTGAAGCATTTATTCGTGAGATACCGGCCGAAATGTTGGAAAGAGTATGCCAAAATTGGACTAAGCGGATGGACCATTTGAGGCGCAGTCAAAGTCAACATTTGCATGAAATAATCTTCAAACATTAAATTATATGGACCCTACTATCGATTCAAATAAAGATTTCATGCAATTTTCTGAATTTTATGTGTTTTTTTTAAACTTTGTTATAGCTTTTAAAAAATCACCCGTTATGTGGTTGGGCTTGACCGACTATACATTCTTATTTGTTTTATTTTATTTCTTAAAAATCGCTTACAACTTAAATTAGTTAAAAATTTTCCAGCATGTATTATTTGTCCAATATTATGCAGTTTTTCTTTGTTTTTACAATATGTATTTTATATTTTATTGAAGTAAATAGTTTGATAATATGTTTCTTTCTTTAGTTTGTGTTTTAGCTAAAAGTTTTCCAACAAAATAATCTGGCTTGAAAACCATTATAAAAACAGCTTTTTCGAAATTTAAAACTTTTCCAATAAATTCTCCTACCCTGTGAAATGACAAGTAGTTTATCTATTGTTGAAATATAGCTTAATACTTTTTTTCTTGTACAGTTTCAAAACAAAAGTTGAGAAATAAATAAATAAAAAATAGGAAAATAACAAGAGCAACATTTTAGAAGAAATAGCAATACAAACTAGTAAATCTTTTAAAAATAAAGTTTTCAAATAAATGAAATTTAATAACACAGGAGAAAAAAAAAGTAGCATGATATTTTCAAAATTAATTCGTATTTTTATTCGGTTTTTATTTTTGCATTACTGAGTTAATTGATTTGCCAATAATAAATAATAAAACTTCAAATAAAACAAGGTAGAGTGCAATATTCGGCTGTGCCGAATCTTAAATACCCTCCACCTGAACGTAATAAGAAAGACAAAAACTACATTGGTCTACAATATTGGACTATCCTTATTCCGTGTTTTCTATTCAGACTTGGTGCAAATTTTATTAGTATTTTATATATTGTTTGAAAGACAATATTATCTGTTGGTCGTAAGTCGTTTTATTTTAAATCTTTTAAAATTTTATCTAATTTTGACCATTTACAATTGATGTAATTACCGATTCTTACTGTAATTTACAGAGTTTGTCTGATATTCATAATAATCTTGAGTGTAATTCAACACAGTATAAAACAGAGTATAAAAAAGGATAAGATATAAGGTGAGGCTTTTTTTGTTTGAATTTGGTCTCAATAACATTTTTATGGCTAGCACAGTAGAAGTGGACCAATTATAGACTGGTGGCTTCCAAATCCAGTATCCAGTAATGTAATTTGGTTTAAATCCATCTCAATAACGTTAATTACAAGACTTGTATTGTTGGTTGGTGTGCTCTGAAATGAACTTAATTCGGGAGCTATTGCCCATTATTGACTGACAGCTACAAAATCCAGTAGCATAATTGCCGTATACCTGATATTAGTATGATTTCTAGATTAAAATTTCTGATCTCTATAAAAGTTGGTTCGATATCAATATTTATTAGACATTTTTGTGGGTTAAATTGTTTTTCGGAAATGTTTCTCATATGGCAGCTATGATAAATTATGGGCTGATCTTCTTAAAATTTTGGAACAATGAATTTTATGCATATGCGGATATCTCACGTCAAATTTCAACATAATAACGGTGTATTTGAGATATATATTAGTTATAACGTGGATTTCGGCAGTGGACCTTATATGGGGGATATAGTCAAATATGGACCGATATTCACAAAATTCTGCAGAATGTTTTTTGGGTATATGTAAATTAACTGTACAAAGTTTTGAATCGGTGCCGATATTTATAAGATATATATAAAGATAAATGGTTTTTACGGATGCGGTTCTTCTATGGGTGCTATGGCCAATTATGGGCCGATCACTATTAAATTTACCTATAAGGATTAATTACCTAAAATTTTAACCTTTTAACATTATTTATACCAGTTTTATACGTATTTAAGTTAATTTTGAAGTGGACTTTATATGGGATCTATGGTCAAACATGGAACGAACTAAAAAACATTTCGTTTTGCATGAAACTTATTTTTGCTGAATCTTGTATTAAAATTCTAATTTTGTGTAATTGAGCAATATTTCGGGAAGATTTTTGGACGGGGGCTATGAGAAATCATGGACCAATTCCTACTATTTTGCTCAAGCTTTTTTCTTTTATTATAAAAATAACGTATACAATATTTCATGGTATTATCTGCAATAATGTATTTCAAAATATTGCAATAAAAAGAATAAAAAAATATCAATTTTTTATGGAGGTTGTCTCACATATTGGTCCATAACTCTGGTTGACCTAAACCTGCAAAATAAGACATATTTTTCTGAAAATTTGGTTATTAAGTTGTATAGTTTGGATGTGAGAGTGTTTTACACTCAGACAGACAGAGGGACATGGCTCCATCGACTTAGAATTTCATAAGGATCAAGAAAATAAATACTTTGTTGGGTCCCAGATGAATATTAAAAAAGTTTCACACGGAATGGCAAACGTAATATACCCTCATTTATCACTCTTGGTAGTGGAGGGTATAAAAATAACAGCTGAATTGCAAGTATTACAAACAGTTGTATCAAATATAAACTCTAACATACAATTGACACATGATTATACCTTTATCAAAGCTATTTTATTTAGATATTTAATTAATTCACAACCATAAGATGAACCACAATAACGATTTTTCTAACCACTTATTTATAGCATGTACAAGAGGTAAACTACTTTATAAGACTCTGTGGCAAATACTTAGTCAGCCCTTTTATATGTTTGTATATTTTTGTAACAGGTAATATCCTGTTTCTCTCTCCCTCTCTCTCTCTCTGTTTTTAGCAGTTGGATTGAAGGATAATTATAATAATAATAATAAAGGAAAAAATGTTTTAAAATGATAATAATGATTGAAATTGCTACCGTCTTCTTTATGTGCAGGATATTGTGCAATTGCATTTTATATCCATTAGTTTACTAATGGTTTTAATGGTTTTAACCTTGTCATATGTCAATTTTCACAAGTTTTATATTCTTTCTTCCTTCTTTCAATTTGTTCTTACACTTCCTTTCGTTAACTGTGTTTCATTTTTTTTATTTTATTTTAATATTTGATTCGTGTTGTTGGTTTCTTTACTTTTCTTTAATACACACTCAAACCATCAGTACAAATAATGAGTAATTATTGTCCTTTAATCGTAATACACTTATATATACTTACTTACTTACACATGCATACATACATACTTACAGCTGTGGAAGTATTTGTATGTGTTAAGTTCTCCAGCGAGAAAAAAGCTAGCGCCTCCCTTTCTAGGCCTTTTAAAATACATTTTTGCAGATACTAAAAGATTCAATACTCATTGCATCCTGCTGCTTTCTAAATATGTTCTACAAGGACTTTAATTCTCTTTCTAAAAGACATGTTATGAGGCAGAAGTTTGCAGGCCTCTCTTTAGACCTTTAATGGAAGACCTTCTTTTAAGTCATAAGCAACTAACATGTAGCGAGTATGCAAAACCCTAATTGCTTGCAACGACATGCCGTGTAAAATTGAAACATTGGTTGCTCGCTGCCATTTGGCAAATAAGGCCTTTAGGACGGCCACTTTAAGCCATCATTTACCCGCTGATTTTGCATGTTGATAATTTACTGTGTATAAGCGAGAACTTGTGTATGGGTGTGTATAAGTTCCATATTATCCAGTTAATAGGTAAAAATTTTAATTTAACGCTTCATCTGATAACCACTCGTTCATGTGTGTTGCGGGTAAAATCTGAGTGTGGAAAAAAAATCTGAATTTTATTACATTTCTGTAATGGGGAAAAGTAAGAAATAATCGTCGTATTCTGGTAATTAAAATTTATTCTGCAGAAGATTGTTGTCGATAGCTGGCTGTTATACACAGCGGATGGTTGCTATGAAATTGTGTTGTTGGTAAAATATAATTAGAATAAGAGTGTCATATTTGATGTAGATAATATTTTTACTTTAAATTAAATTTCCCTAACATTTTGTAACTAAAATTATTCTTACGTTCGATTGAAAGAGGGGAAAGTATAGATTTATGGTTTAATGTAATGCAAATTTCATATGCAGCTTATTGGCGGCAAATTCATAGACATTTTGTTAAATGAAATTATTGTATAAATATCAAATTTGTTGGTACATTTAAACAAAACTATTTCATTTCACCTTCGCTATGATTTGCAACAGATATAATAGTTTACTTGGCCAATTAAACATCACTTAGTTAAGACAGAAATTGTGTATTAATATTTCGTTAGTGTTTCATAACTATAAATACATTTTATGATAACCAAAGAAGAATACTAGAAAAACAAAAGTTTAACTGTAATTTATTCTTATTATGTAATTTTCAACAATTCGCAGCTTAACGATTTTGAAAAAGGTAAAATTTCAGTCAATATAAAGAGTGTTTTAAGTTTTCCAGCAATTGCCAAACAAAATAAAGCGGTCACTTGTTGTAGTAACAAATTTTGCGAATAATCGGTATTATTATGGTAAAAATAAAAGTGCCGGCCCCGAAAACAAGCTTTTTGAACGGGACAATCGCACTGTGTTAGCAACACAATGAAGAGTCTTATTTTACAATATTAATGACTGAGAGGTAAATCAACCATAAGTAGACTACTAAACAAATCCCAGACTCAATAAAAATTCTTGTTTTTTTTTCAAGGCTATTAACTCCGTCACAAAAGAAACTTAAAAATTAACTGGAAACAGTTTGGCATGGTTCGTACCATAGTGATTATGAAAAACATCCAAATTTCAGTCTATATAAAAAGTGGCTTAAGCTTTCGAGCAATTGCCAAAAACACATGTTGTAGTAACAAATTTTGCAAATAATCTGGTTTATTATTGTTTATTTTGAACGGGGCAATCGCAGAATTATAAACTGTGCCAGCAACACAAAGCAGACGTAAGCAGCTAAAAAAAAAAAACTCATCCTATTTCACGACAAAGACTGTCGTCCGTGCCAAGGCTATTACTCCATTACAAAACTGCTAGACTTGAATTCGCTAAAAGAAACCTACAAACTAACTAGAAACAGCTAATAGTTACAATATTTAAACATATATTTGTTTAAGGTGATTTCTTTCCAATGAGAGAAAATTCAGTTTTTGATCCAGATGGCTGCAATAGCTATTATAGAGACCTATAGCAGCCTAACTAAGAACCACGATATCTCGCAAAAATAAATTTCTTAGGCGATTCTTTGCTGGTTTGAGAGGTTTTTGTGAAAACAATATGCTGGATTTGTTGTTTCCAAGCACAAAAATTAATTCTTTTGTAATGAAAAACAATTTCGTTTTCAACAGGACAATGCACCTATTCATGTAAGTCTTCAAACAAAGTGATGGTTGTCTTTCAAAAATGTTAATGTACTTGAATGGCGAGCATATTTACCAGATCATAACTTAATTGAAAACATTTGAGATTATTAAGCTGTCGAATTTATACTGAAAACCAACAAAATTAAAGCATATATCACCTAAAAGAATCGGTAATAGTTGTTTGGAGATCTACATACATATATGAAGATATAAGAACAAATCTAGTGAGTCGAATCGCCTGATCGAATTTGAATTGATGTGAACTTGAATGGCCAGCATATTTACCAGATCATAACTTAATTGAAAACATTTGAGATTATTAAGCTGTCGAATTTATACTGAAAACCAACAAAATTAAAGCATATATCACCTAAAAGAATCGGTAATAGTTGTTTGGAGATCTACATACATATATGAAGATATAAGAACAAATCTAGTGAGTCGAATCGCCTGATCGAATTTGAATTGATGTGAACTTGAATGGCCAGCATATTTACCAGATCATAACTTAATTGAAAACATTTGAGATTATTAAGCTGTCGAATTTATACTGAAAACCAACAAAATTAAAGCATATATCACCTAAAAGAATCGGTAATAGTTGTTTGGAGATCTACATACATATATGAAGATATAAGAACAAATCTAGTGAGTCGAATC
Organism: Bellardia bayeri; assembly: GCA_950370525.1. Taxonomy (NCBI): domain Eukaryota; kingdom Metazoa; phylum Arthropoda; class Insecta; order Diptera; family Calliphoridae; genus Bellardia; species Bellardia bayeri. The sequence continues at coordinate 78,851,233 of OX493267.1, forward strand.
GCCTGATCGAATTTGAATTGATGTGAACTTGAATGGCCAGCATATTTACCAGATCATAACTTAATTGAAAACATTTGAGATTATTAAGCTGTCGAATTTATACTGAAAACCAACAAAATTAAAGCATATATCACCTAAAAGAATCGGTAATAGTTGTTTGGAGATCTACATACATATATGAAGATATAAGAACAAATCTAGTGAATCGAATCGCCTGATCGAATTTGAATTGATGCGAAAAAAGAGATCTAACACATTATTAAAGTCAAAATTTTGTGTGAATATTGAAATTCTATGTTATTTTAATTTCAGTGTATTTATAGTTATGAAACACTAATTAATTTCTTTATACATTTTTAAAAGTTAAAATAAAAATAATGAAATTTTTTGTTAAATAATATTTGTTTTGTAGCTTAATCTCTTTTACTTTTTTTTAACTTACAAAATTAAGAAAAGTGTTATGTATTTATAGTTATGCCAAGCAGTGTATTTGGAAAAACGTTGAACATTTTCCTAGTTTTAAATATACCTAACACAGAAAAAAAAATCATGTTTTTATTCAATTAAACCTTTAATTGATTTTAAAATAATTTTCAATTAAAATTTTAATTGATTCAATTACTTTTTTCTGATATTTTCAATTAAATATCAAATTTTTTTTTAATTGATACTATCATTTTGTTTACAGGTCCGATTTCAATTAAATTTTTAATTGATTCCACAAATATTTTAATTGAAACTCATTTTTATTTTTTTCTGTGTAACGCTTGTTAATCATTTTAATTAATATAAATCTTGAATGCAAGATGTTTATTATTTTTTACAGGTTTTTTGAAAATAATTTTGTTTTTTAATTTTTTTTTTTTTTTAAATTTTCGAATAAACCGAAATGGTATTTGTAGAAAAGTCGATTTTTTGAATACCCTAATAAAATCCATAAAAATAAATCAAAAATTAAGATTTTAGCAATTATTTAAGCTTGAATTTAAATTTGATTTTAATATTTCGCTACGACTTTATGTATCTTCCTCAGGGAAAAAATTTAGTTTTTAAAATTAATTTTTTATTTATTTAAAATTAAAGTTTTTTCTGTAGACGTAGCAAAATATTGAAATAAAATTTAAATTTTTTATAAAAAATACCTTAAGCTTAAATAATTACTAAAATCTTAATAAACAAAAAAGAACAAATATACTTTAAGAAATATAAAACAAAAATGTTAGAAAAACAATATATAAGTAACAGAAAATGTGTTTAGTTGCAAAAGATCACTAACAAAATGACCACATACTTTTTCTTAACTGTGTTTATATTTCATTATAAATCATACCAAATAAGTAATAAAACTGCATCAAAAGATTTCAGAAATATTTAAAACAAACGATTTTAGAAAGTTGTAAAATATGTGGTAAGGGACTTATTACACTTAAACACTAAGCTAATGACATAATTTTTCCATAGTATTGGCCTAAAACTTAACTTTAACGGTATGTGTTAGAAAATTATTAATTTTTAAAAACACTAAATTTTGCTTTATAAGCCCCTTTCTAGTCTGCTTTCTGGACAAAATAAAAACTATTTCTAAGCATCTCACCGAAAAAAAAACATATTGTGATATTTTGGTGTTGACAAAAGAAGACGAAAGAAAATTGTTAAATGTTTTGTTTAAATATTTATTTATGTAACAACACTACACTACACAAACGTGCCTAAGCAAGAGTATAAATAAGTGTGTGTGTGTACAGTTTGAGTTTAATATAAAAAATTCAGCTAAATCGTATTTTGTTTGTTTTTTTTTGTGTGTTTTTGTTGAATTTTTAATATCAAACCATAAAATTTGTTATATTACTTGGCTTCTAAACCTTTTTTTTTTTTTTTGTAGATATTTGTTGGTTTTTTGGTGCTTTTTTCAACCAGCCATTACTTAATGCCGCTATGCATACAAACACCAGCATACACACACACACACACACACATGCACAATGGAAATCGGGAAAAAAGTATTTACTCTCAACTATATTTAAACAAAGAAACGAAAAATACACACACACACACACACACACAAGAAGAGAGACTCTTTTAAAAACAGGCAAATATTACTGACTGTTACTGCTGTTGCTGTTGGTGTTGGTATTGCTGTTGTTGTTATATAGATGATGTCGTTTATTCTTTAGCGACCTCAATACACAAATAAATTGTTTGCATATCGTGCAAATATTATGAAGGAAAAAACCCTATTTCTCTCCTCTGCTTCGGCTGCTTCTTGTAGTCGTATGTGAAATTTTTAACATTTGTTTATAAATGTTTGCCAAAAACACTTATACGTACATACATACATACATAACGACATATTTATACGAGTGCCATTTGTTAAGTTGTCACAAAATCTTAGGATTTACCGATTTCCCAGGTTATAGTTAGCATTAGAGTTCGGGATATACATGTGTATGTATGTAAAAATCGGTTGGTCGAAATGTGATTCAATAACCATGAACATCTCGGTATTTTTAAACAGTTCTCTGTTAATAGGCAATTTTAATAAATTAAAGGTACAGAGTTCTTCAGCAAGAACTTTGTTTTTAAAAACAAAACAAAGAAATTAAGTGAAAATAATTAAAATTTGTACTGTATTGGCAAGACTAAGATTTGATAATTAAAAATGAAAAATTATAGCGGCCACATGTCCTGCACGACCACGCATATCGATGTCGATTCTTGTAATAAAATGTTTAACCAAATGACGGCTCCATTTCCTAAGTCACCTAACGGACTTTGTGTTTTAAGGCTGTAATTGATTTGATTCGAAAATATAACTATTTTTTTTTTTTTAAGTGTAATTTATACATTTCCACTATTTTCATAATGAAGTTTTAATATTTGCATGCGATTTTCTACAGAAATTAAATTCATTGTCATAAATGTCTAAAAAGTCAACTAGTAAAATGTCAAAACATTCATGTGATTCCAATATAACCCTGTTGGAAAATAAAGTTCTTGTTGAAAACTTTTTTAATTCAAAGGTAAACAAAAAACGGAAGAAAACTAGGTACTGGCTTCTGGAAAAAGTCTGCACTCCTTAGAAGTTTTTAGTAGAAGTGGCTGTATTTTAATCTTATTGGTATAACTTAAAAATACGGATTTTTTTAAAATTTTTAGCTTTTATTTTGTAAGATTTTTAAAGTGTAAAAATATTCCAAGTATTTGCCGTTGTTAGCTATGACCATTTGTCATCTATCTAATAACATATGGATTCCATGCCAAAAGAACTGCTCATCTTTAGAGGCCAATAACAAATCAAGTCAATTTCCGATACACTTTTATGAAGTAAAACGTATCCCAGAGAGAGAGAGAGAGAGACAGAGCGTTCTTCATCGATTAAAACAAAAATCTGGCGAACGGTACAAGATCTGCACTATAAGACGGAAGAGGCAAAGCTTCCCAACCACTTTTTTCTAAATACATACTTTTAAAAAGATACTGGAATATAACGCTTTCATATTCAGAACGTATTTCGGACAATGCTCGCTTCAAAAGAAGCAGGTTTCCTATGATGCTCTGAACAGATCTCAGCAGCTTATAACAAGACATAATAAGATAAGAACTTTTTGGTTCCACCATATACAGAGCATTTCCTTAACGTCATGGATAATTGGCTTTGGTGGCGATTTGGCTGTTTGGCCGAGCTTCACATATGATTTCTTACTCTTCGGATTATCGTAATGTATTAATTAAGGTAAAGGTTTTATAGCGTTTAAGTAGCATTTCGCTCATTGTTATGGTACACAATTTCCCTGCTTTTTGATGGATGTTTTTAAATGTATTGAAATTGCTAATTGATGATTTTGTAAGCTCTTGTGGAATTTAACAACAATTTCAATGGAATAATGCTTTTTTTTTTTTTTTGGCTGGCCTGGGCGAATTTTATCTTCCGTGTCAAAATTACCACTTCTGAATCGCACAAACCATCTCTGGCACATTCAAACCAATGGAACACATTCACCATAAGCTTCAGTGAGAAATCGATGTGGTTCAGTGGCACTTTTTTTTCAAATTAGACATTTGCGGAAAATTTTTGCACATATACTGGGTGCTATGTGAACACCGAAGAAATTTCAAGGAAAAAATTGTGTAAACTCTTCTCAATAAAAATTGCTTCGTGTAAATTGGGACTAACAGCAAAACCAATAATGGCGAATATATCGAAAGCAACACTATAATGTGTCTTCGCTTACTGGTTTTATGGTGTTTTGGCTAAATAACTTGAAAACGCAACTTCAGTGCACATTTCACCTTGTCACAAGTAACACTGTACATCACTACCACGGTTCGCGTATTTTCGAAGTTGCGTCACTGCTTAATTAGTACTAATTTTTCGTCGTTAGATTTTCAAAGTTGTGTTGTTTTGGGTTCGAGTCTTTAATTTTTTTTTTTTTTAAATTTTTCAAAAATCTGCAACATCATTAGATGCTAAAACGACGAAGCTGCACTGCTGTCGTCAATATGAAAATTGAGAACATTATTAAGTAAAATGGTAATTCAGACAAAAGCAAAATGCTTATTTGATGACATTAAAAGTAAAGCATTATCCAACGATAATGCTAGAGGTAGTAATAGAGACAATTGCAAAGTCTTTTTTGTGAAAGAAAAGACTTAGTATTTTCGTAACCCTATCTTCGATCTTTTCATGATTTGCTATAGAAAATCTTAATTCAATTTTTGTTGTTTCAATTTTCATCGTGTTGTTTTTTTTTGGCACGTAACTCTGACGCAAAGTATTGGTGTATTAAGTCTCTACATGTTGACATACTGTGTTTAAATAATTATTTTGAAATTTTAATTACAGAAACTGCTTAACATTTGCAAAACAAAATCTCTGTGAAACTCTATTCTAGGGAATATTTCCTAACATACGTTAAATATTGTTAAAAGAAAACATTATTTTAACACTATTAAAGTTTCCACTTAAAAATTAATTAAACAACCTAAAAGTATGCATTAACCGATTGACTGTGTTTAAATTTGCAGAACTACAAATTAAAAGGGCCACCCTAATATATCTACATATACATACATACATACATACATTGAACTTTTATCCCAAAGCATACAAAAATGAAATCAAGAAATAATGCTTGAAGCCAACGAAAGAACACGAAAAAAAAACAGCTACAACATTGAACATGTAAAAATACTTTGGATATTTGTGATTTTGGGTGTTTTCTTTTCGTTTTATAAATTTGTATTTGTTGGAGTACTTTTTTTTCTGTTGTATTTGTTGCTACAAATGTTGATTCTTCAATTTAGTTTTTTTGCATTTGTTGGCTTTTTTTTACCCGCGTCTTGTTTTTAAGTTGCAAACAGAATTGAAATTTTTGGAATTGTGCTTGGAGAACCTCTGCTTATTTGATTCCTGTTTTTTTTTTTTATTTATTTAAGTTTATTTGTTGGTTCCACATGAATTATTTTAACACCATATTTCAATATTACTAACAATATACAATATTTGTATGCAACATTGCTTTGTGGCTCTGTGATTTGTTTGCTTTATTACTGCGAATATATTTATACATACATACATACATACATATGTATGTTGTATATACTGTGGCAATCGATTTAGCGGATTTGCTTTACTGCAGCACTTTAATATTTCATTTGGATGATGGGTGGCGTGGGGTTGGTGGGTTAGAATATGCTGATGATATTACTTGTGCTATTTGTATTTATTTATTTTAAATTGTATTAAAAGCATTAGACTAAAAGATTAAAATCATTTTTTATAAATCACTTTAACTCTCATGAGCTATGGCAAAATTTCCATTAATATTTTTGTCAAATACAAAAAAATTTAAAAGAAATAATACGTACATTACCACAAGATGGATAGTGAATTAAATGAGTGGCAGGCACACATGATCAAAACTCCAGTCTCAAGACATTGCAACATTAATATTAAAACCAGCTAACATGGTTATAATATTCCTATTACACAAAATAACCAAAATTTGTATATGTATGTAAATATTTATTAGAAAACACACTATTTCAATAACTTTTAACTATAAATTTCTTTAATGCGTTCATAAAATCAAAACCTTTCCTATCACAAAATCATTTCATATAATGGCAAACTTTCATAAATACTGCCTTTGCCAAGGTGTAACTAAACTTAAATCTTTACAATTGAGGGAAATAGAAAAAAAAACAGAAAACTTAAAAAGACTTCTACAGCGATCTAAGAAATGTAAAATTGCGACAAATCGTCTGCACAAATAACACACAGGTAACAGCACACAGCCAGTCCCACACGCCATCAAATATATGCCGCCATTCACACAAGACACAAGAACTTTTTTTGTGTTCAGCCAAGAAAAAAAAAAACAAAAAAAAGGAAAGGAAAACAGTGAAAAAGCATTCCTAAAGCAAATGAACGTACGACTGAACAAATAAACAAACAAACAAACAAACGACAAGCAAACAAGCGTTGGAACGACAACAGCAACAAATCTCAAAAGCAAACAATAAACGAAATTTCTACCAAGCACACAGCCAACTAACCAGGCAACCAACCAAAAATTCAACCGACTTGAACGAACATCAACACCACCGCCAACATTTGGGAATTAGTGAAGAAAATCTTTTGGAAAACTTGTCGCCATCGTCTTCTATTACAAATACGTACAATAACAGAGGCAGCGGCAGCAGCAACGAAAAATCATTTTACATCAAATATTCAAAACAGCAATTCGACAGTTACATACAACAAAGTACATGTAAACGAATAAAAACTTACAGTGTTCTCAGCTAATCTTTTGACAAAGTCAGTTTGTTTCAGTTTCAGTTTGTTAACAAACACTTGTAGGTTTTTAGTTTTTATTATTCCGTCGAAATATTGGTCATACACCCACAAAAGTATATATATATTCTGTGTTCTTATAAAATTCTAAGGCAATCTTACTATAACTGTCCGTCTGTCCTTCTGTCGTTTGAAGAAGGCCCTACCATGCCTAGAGGGAAGAAACGAAATATTCTCATTTGAATTGAAATGTTTGGTATTGAAAATAGAAAAAATACTTCCTTCAGATCTATAAAAGCAATTACAACGTGATAGATTCTATATACACACAGAAAAAAAATATAGTTGTACATGTTTACCACAACAATGTCAACAAGTTTTCAAAAATATTATATGGTCACTGTACATAATTATTTTTATGATTGCGGTAACCATAGTATGGTTAAGTTTATGATTCACATGATTACTACAATCATATATACGATTGTAGTAACTATGTATATTTTTGTTGCAATCATGTTTATGATGAATTCATTTATCATAATTTGTTGTTCTTTGCTTATAATAGTGAACAACATAATATGGCACAATTTTTCATCATAAAACTGATCACCATAAACATTACATAATTGTTATAATCATATACATATATGATTGCTGCAATCATGTGAATGGTAACTTAGCCATATTATGGTTGCATAAAGCATATAAATAATTACAGTGACTATAATATTTTAAAAAAATTTTAAAAATGTTGAAATAGTTGTGGTAAACATACACAACTATATTTTTTCTCTGCATGCGAGAAGACTGAAATTTGGTATAACTCTCTGTGTTCTAAATTAAAAAAAAAAAAAAAGCAAGATAAACTAGAAAACACTTTGGATAATAATATATACTTTGATAATATGTATAATATATACATATATGAAATTTCATGTCAATTGGATCTGCCGGATAGAAAAATGGTAGATTTTTTTCCACTATGCAGTGGTAAGTGATAATATAGAAATACTAACTGTCCACAGGTTCGGCCAATTGTATCACATTGGAATATTGTTAAATGAAAACTAAAGTTGATTGGCAATATAGTTCGTAAGTTTTGCTCTCAATCTCTTCTTAATTATAAATGAGAGTATTAGTTTATGTTTCAAAATTATTCAATCGCTTTTGTCAAAAGTTTTTCCTAACATACTGTAAGGAAATCTACTCATACAACATCTTTTCTAACTATCTCTGCAACAATATTTACATGTGTGTAAATACAAGGTATGTTGGGTAGATGTGTAGCTGTTAGTGTTACAGAAGACTAGTTAATATTTGTTTGTGTATAATCATTGGATGGTTAAAAGGTAAATCTGTCTCAGAGACAGAATAATAATACAAACAGCAACAACAGCAGCAACCATATTTTCTCAAATACATTAATTGTAACTATGAAAAATAAATCATAAAAAGAAAATCGCAATAACTAACAACATGTTCGTTCCTACGTGCATTTATCTCTATGAGTAAATGTAACAATGTACTCGTATACAGCAAAAAGGATATACATACATACATATATAAATATGTAGAATACAATCAATGTACGTCAGGCATCCTTGTGTGTGTTGAAGAGAGTGTATGTATTAAGTTCTTTTGCTGCCGTATTTGTTGCCACTTTGGGTGCAAATATTTATAACAATAAGTTTTCATAGAAAATACCCTTATTAACTAAAGCACACCGTCTGTGTATATATCCCAGCAAGCCATATGAGTCCGAAAAGAGTCTTTTCTGACACCTTTTTCGGAGGGTTAACGCTATTTATGAGCCCAAAAACAATCATAATTGCTCCGAAAACCTTCAGAAAAGAGCGTCATTACATTCGAAAATGGTCCGTCAGTAAGAGCTCTTAGATAATGTCAGAAAAGAGTCTTTTATGAGGTTTTTGTTGGACTCTGTGTAATCTTGTTTATATCATTCTTGTGTGGTACAGCTATGTTTTTTTGTTCAAAGCACAAATAAAAGGACAACAACGCTTTGGTACACACATAATTAAGTGGAGTTTCTGAGTCATACTGCGTGCCGACTCAGGACAGGGACAAGCAAATCTTTCTTTCGCTCCGAAAATGCTCTTTTGTTGGACTCTTTTCTGACTCCTTTTTCGGAGCGCTGCTAGAATGGTATGCTGGGTTATTTCTGTGGCTGCATGTGTGTGTGTGTGTGTGTGCACTTGTGTATTTTGTGCAGTATGTTCCTTGAATACGAATATTTCATATTTACCTTTCTTTATTTATGCCAATATTTGTACTTACAAGTGTGATTGGTTGCATGTACATACATACATACATACGAGTATGTGTTGGTGTGTGTATCTGTTTACCACATGAAATTAAGTTAAGGAAAAATTTTCGTATGTTTATTTACGTTTTTAATCAAAGAAAAATATATTTTCTTTATTATTTTGGTATCTTTTTTTTTCTTGCCATCATCATCCGATTACTACATGTCATACAATTTAATTTAAATAAATTTTATTGAGTACTTTTTCTATTTAAAAAGTAATTGAAAATATCATAGATTTATTCAGCAAATATTTAAATCATACTGACAGACAGAACAGAGTTAAGGTTTCTTTTTAGAAATTTAAATAGAAATATGATTTGTTTGGTTCTGCAAATAACTTTGCTGGTTTCAAGTATAAATGCATTATTTTTACCTTTCAGGTTTTCAGCTTAATTGTTAAAGAGGAACAATATAATATTTTTTTTAATGTGCTTTGAAAACACTATAAGCATTGTGTATATAAAATCTGATTGCTTTAATATTTATGTAACGAAACAGCGCCTGAATACTTCTGAAATACAAATGAATACTTATTTTTAAATATTTAAGGAAACCTTAAAGAAAAAATTTAAATACTTTTTTCTCTTCTAAAAACAGTTCGATTTATTTGTGCTTCTTAAGTTACGGTGGTCACACTTGGCAAATATTTGCCGAAAAAGATGTAACCACTAAATAAAATATTTTTGAACGCGTTTATTTATTAAAAAAAACTACGTTCATTTAGGACAAGACACAACAAATATTTAAACTTATTTTATTTGGTGCTGTTTGATCTTGCAAAACTCTTGTAAGAGTAAACAACATCAAACAAATTTGTGGTAAACAAATGGTTACGCTCCTTTGAGTAAATATTTGCCATGTGTAGCCATGCCTTTACTTATACCAAATTACCAACTTAGAAACCACCATACAAATATCGCTAACACAGATTAGCTCAATATTGCTAAATTGAACGAAGTTGGAGGCAATTATTCGTTCTATGTTTTTTTTACAATTCGACAACTTTTGTAATAACAGGGAGCTAAAACTGGCCAAACGTTTAAAGAATCATTGGAAGTTAGCTGCTTTTATTGTTCTTTAATATAATTAGTTGGGGAAATAACTAATCTATTGGAACATTAATAAATTGGAAAGAATAAAAGGTAACTGAAAGTTAACCGTTTTTATTCTTATTCAAATAGAATTTGGACGAATTAAATTAGAGGTTGGTAAGAGCGTATTGTGTGAAATACACAATGGGGTTAAGGCTTTATAACCGGGATGATTATATGGAAAGATTTTGTGGATATATTCTGGTCCTATAAGGGGATCTTATAATAATAAATGAAAGAGTTTATTTTTCTATTTACGTGACTTACATTTATTAATTTCAAATATATGTGCTGGGATGGGAGCACTTCTGGTCCGATCTTATGGTTTACTGGTTACTAATAAACTGTACTTTTTAATGGTATTTAAAATCGCTCGGCACCTCAAAGGCTCTTTGTTTAAAGCTACAAATATGCATTAAGCTACAATTTCAATTTGTGGATTATAAATTCAATCATAATAATCTGAACAGTTTGAATTCAATCACAATAATATAAACAGGGTTGGGAAATTCAATTTAAATGATGAAAGAAGTTATAGTTTAAACAATCGTATTGAAATTAGAATTGTGACCGGTCGTTCGTTTCAGTGACAATACAACCCTTATTAAATGTGATTTTCTTCTTGTCTTTTGATAAACAGCAGCTACACGAAATGGATCCGTACACTATTGAACGAACATCGTTCAGTTAAATGACCGGCTCATTCCGCTCAATGAAGTGATCCGTTCATTTTAACCCGTTCGTTCATGAACGACACAGTGACGTAGATACAAAAGTATTCGGTATTGGAGTGTCAAACCTTCCCGCCAGAGATGGGATAACCCACATATGTGAACAAGAACTAAATTAACCTTTAATGGACAATCTTGCATTTGATTGGTTTTTAGTGTTTGTGTTAAGTTTTGGGTTTTGGTGTGTTCTGACATATATAGTAACGCCAACATTTTTGTAGAACATTTCATCCCCGCCCTTCCCCTTTTTCGGGGTGTTTTTTACAATTTCTTAGAATAAAGCCAAAAATGAGGGGGGAGTTAGAGGGTTAATATATTCTAAAAACATATTTGCCATACCATTATCTACAAAAATGCTGAACATACCCTACACCTCAGACGTAAAGAAACATAGTTTCATATACTGATATGCTGCAAGAACAGGCCAGAGCTGGGAATTTTTAACCGCTTCTTAAATGAAATTCTGATATGATCTATCAAAACGCCGACACACGTATATTTTTTGTTGGTCTCCTTAACAACAATCAATCGTCGGAACCCCGTAATTTTTCTAGTCATTTGTGCATGATTGTGCTTGTTCTATTTTGAATTTATATTAGCTGTAAAACTTAAAAATGCGTGAATTATAGCAGATGGCATATGTTTTGAAAGCGGTTTTTGTCATAAGTAATTGATATATCATTTTGAAGGGTACATCTGTATCTGTAATTTATTCATACGCTGTTACTGATCATTATGACGTAAACAACAACATTTATCTCTACTTTTAAAATGTCGAATTTTGTGCCAATAAAGTGTTATATGCGCAAGTTTAGCTTTAATTTTTTTATTTAAGAAAAAATTCAGCTAAAGCACGCCGATTACTCGCCGAAGCATACTTTTTTTAAATGATCATAGGTTTAAGAGGTGAAATATTTTATTCTCCTCGTATAAACGAAAGAAGAGCTGTCACGACTAGCTCGTCTAACTGGCATTATTTTAGTTTGGGTCCCCGCGCATAGAGACTACTACGGTAATGAGAGGGCGGACAAACTGGCTGAAGAAGGATCCACTTTAGATGTGTCAACTGACGTATCAGTCAAAATACCACTTGGGACTATTAAAAGTGATATTTGAAGACACTACCTACAAAAGGCTGGATTTAGGTGGCGTAATCGAGACACCTGCAGGACCACTAGACATATGTGGCCAGCATATAAAGAGAAGTGCAGTTTGCAGCTAAACGGTCACTGGACTATAGGTAAGCATGCAAGCAGACTCGGACTTCCCTGCAATAATCACTGTGCGAAAGAGGAAACAGTATTTCATCGTCTATATCAATGTCCGGCTCTTCAAAACTATAGACTCAAATTTTTTAACAATCATATACGAAACAACCTAGCAGAGACATCAAGTAAAAGATGTTACGATTTCATAAGACAGGCTGCTTCTAGCATCTGGAAAAGATCTAGTAAGATCTAGCATGTTTAGCGGCAGTAGGCAACCATGTAAGCCAACCAACCAACCAACTTCATATGAATTCTAAAATAAACTAAAAATTAAACAAATATTCAACAAATAACTAATTAACTAAATATAGGGTCGATTCATTGGCTTGCTAGTTTTAAGTAACCAACTAATTGGAAAATTAGGATAGAAAGTAACATAAATATTTATTTCTAAAAACTCACCTGTTATTATCAGCAATAAATTGCACAATTTATTAAAATTTCTTACACGAAATTCACTCAGTTTCAAAGTGTATTGATTTCAACTGCAGCCACTTTTTCTTTGAAATCAAAGCATTTTTTATTTATAAATTTTCATATATAGTTTTTCACAAAATTTTGTTATATAAATTTTTTTACATTCAATTAATTTATAACTTTTTTTTGTTTAATGATATTGAAAACAAAGGCACACCAGCAAACCAATGCTTATTGAGCAGAATAGAATGTTTTTTTGTTTGTTTTTCGTTTTTGTTAATAATTTTTTATTTAAACAATTGTTCTACTTGTCTGTGTATAGATACTAAAAAGAAGATAAAAAAGAAACAAAAAACAGTTACAGTTTGCTTAAGGGAATTTCGTTGAAAGAAATTGATTAAAAATATAAAAATATTTTTTAGAAAACTTTAATAAAATAAATGTGTGTGTGGCTGCTGCTGTCTTTTAAAAAAAAAAAAAAACCTTTTTTGTTTTACTATTTTTGTATGCTTTAATTAATTGTAGTCATCTGCATTTATAGTGTCTATTCTTTATACACACACACACACACACACATATATATATTTATTTTTTGTTTGTGCTTTTTTCCTTTTGTGTAATACTCGTATGTATATTTTATAACCTACTGTTTGGGGCAGACAAAGTGAAATTGTATTTCCATGGAATTTACACAGAAAACTAAAACAAAATCCTGGAAACAAAAGTAAATTTACAAGACCTAAAATAAAAACACGCTCGACAATTCACAATGCAAAAAAAAAACCCAAAAATAATGAAAACATACCCACGTATGCCACAAAACAAAATCAAGAGATCAAAAAAGAAAAATACGATAAACGTAAAGTAAAGGAAAAACAAATTAAAATATAAAAGAAGAGAAAAATATTTAGAAATCACAAAGACTACTAAACGCCAAAAACTCAAAGATACACGAACATCCAAAGTGTGTCTGTGCGTAAGGGAGCCTGTAATTTTTCTTTTCTTTATTGTACGAAGGTGTGTGTTAAATGAATGTTGAGCTTCATGAGAAAATGATACAAAATTTTGTTAAACTTTTAAAATCAAATGTTGCCAACAATTAGTAATTTGAAAATTTATGCAAAGAAATGTACTCAATTGAGTCTTATGCAGGGATGGACATAGCTTTTTGGATTTTGTAAATAAAATCTATATAAAAATTCAAAAATTCCCCTTTTCTTTGAATATTAGTTAGCAGTTGTTTAAATATATCCAGCGAAAAAAAATGCTGTAAAGATGCCTTCCTTATTTAATTTTTTTTTTCAATATAATTAACAAACACAAACTGCAAAGCTTTTGGCTTATCTGCAGAAAACACCCAGAGTCTTTGGCGGGAATCGAACCCGCAACCCTCTGACTGATAGTCTGGCACACTATCGCCTAATCTATCGGGGCACCTGACACAAGAATACCCAACCGCATTTTAAAATCGTGTTAACTTTACAAGTAGTGCATCATGGAATGACTACATGATACTATTTTTAAAACTCCTGAAAAAGAAATCTTACCTATAGGTCTTAGGTCTTTTAAGAGATATACTAGGAATAATATTCTTAATAAATACATCAGAATATCTTAATCTTATACATCTTCATAAAGATGGCAGTGTGGAATGAGTAGCGAATCTTTCAGAACGCCTACAAAGTAAAGCCCTAGCATTTTTCTTGCTGGGTATAGTTAGACAGCAACTTCTGTACCAAATTAAATGTTATATTTCGGAACATTATTTTCGTTTATTATTAGGATTTTCTATAACAGTATTTGCATTCAGCCTTAAAATAATTAAATGTGAAATAATAATTCAACTTCTAGCCATGATAACCATTTTTTAGAAATGGGTATATATGTATATATTTATATTTAGTAACTTGAATTTGAATACCAGTTTCAAAATATTCAAGAAATTTAATAATATCATCTTTTCGGCTTGCACTACTACACATTTAGTAACTTGAATTTTATATTTATCTCTTTCATCTGCAATACCTTAATTTTGATGTAGATATTTTCAAACCCTGGTGTTACGTACAAAAACACGAGTAAATGTATAATTCCATTAGATCAAAGGCCTGTCTCCAGCAGCTGTCTTTTTCATAATTCCAGTCGCCGCCAAGTTAAAACTATGGATTGTGATAATAATAATACAAATATTTAAAATTTCAAAAAGTGCTGTATAAATGAAAGCCACACTTTTAAAAACCTGCCTCTACATATGCTGTCAATAAAATATCATCACTGGGAATATATTTATACGAATGAATGCTGAGCAAATGGAAAATCAAGATAAAAAAGCAAAAAATCGTTTTCAATGATTGCAATAAATCAAAGCTTTCAAAGCTATCGCCTAATCTATCGGGGCACCTGACACAAGAATACCCAACCGCATTTTAAAATCGTGTTAACTTTACAAGTAGTGCATCATGGAATGACTACATGATACTATTTTTAAAACTCCTGAAAAAGAAATCTTACCTATAGGTCTTAGGTCTTTTAAGAGATATACTAGGAATAATATTCTTAATAAATACATCAGAATATCTTAATCTTATACATCTTCATAAAGATGGCAGTGTGGAATGAGTAGCGAATCTTTCAGAACGCCTACAAAGTAAAGCCCTAGCATTTTTCTTGCTGGGTATAGTTAGACAGCAACTTCTGTACCAAATTAAATGTTATATTTCGGAACATTATTTTCGTTTATTATTAGGATTTTCTATAACAGTATTTGCATTCAGCCTTAAAATAATTAAATGTGAAATAATAATTCAACTTCTAGCCATGATAACCATTTTTTAGAAATGTATATGTATGTGTATATGTATATATTTATATTTAGTAACTTGAATTTGAATACCAGTTCCAAAATATTCAAGAAATTTAATAATATCATCTTTTCGGCTTGCACTACTACACATTTAGTAACTTGAATTTTATATTTATCTCTTTCATCTGCAATATTTGTCAACCCTGGTGTTACGTACAAAAACACGAGTAAATGTATAATTCCATTAGATCAAAGGCCTGTCTCCAGCAGCTGTCTTTTTCATAATTCCAGTCGCCGCCAAGTTAAAACTATGGATTGTGATAATAATAATACAAATATTTAAAATTTCAAAAAGTGCTGTATAAATGAAAACCACACTTTTAAAAACCTGCCTCTACATATGCTGTCAATAAAATATCATCACTGGAAATATATTTATACGAATGAATGCTGAGCAAATGGAAAATCAAGATAAAAAAGCAAAAAATCGTTTTCAATGATTGCAATAAATCAAAGCTTTCAAAAAATACTGTAAATGATTATTACATGGTATCTCAGCGGAGAAGCTGTTTCTCTAGCATTATTTGATAAAAATGTCCTATACGACACCAAACGTAAAATGCCGAACGCAATTCGTGCATTTAACAATGATACGTATAAGAAAGGCGAAGACAGCGAGGAAGAAGACGACGTGAACGCGTTGGAAGAAGAGGCCGATAGACGATTGCGGCAGCAGTGGCAATCAAGATCGTCCAGACCATATTTTTGGATTTAAAGGTGTGAAAAAAATTACCATGGACTCAAGACAAATAAAGAAAGAACTAATGAATAATGATTTGGGCCATTAAATAACACCTGAAACAGCCAAATTTTTCGTACGCTTTGGTTTATCAACATTGGACTTTATACTTACCGATCCAGAAATCAGGGAAGAACGCAAAGATTACCAGCAAAAAATATTGGAGGAGTAATACCTATTAATAGAACAATATAACAACATATTGTGCCGTAACGAGGAACAAAAAATGTTTGTGCTTCAAATTGTCGCTGAAAATAGGAAAAAATATCTTTCGCATAATCAAAACGATTTATTTTAATTATCATTATACTACTCGTAAAACCTGGGACCCGATATTTGAGAAATTTTGGTTTTATTGTCGAGCAAACACAAATTTTGTAAATTTTTCAAAAACATCAATAACACCAAAATTTCTCAAGTTTTCTTAGATAAATTATATATCATTTGAAAGATCTCAGTTTCTTCTTTACAAATCTAGTAAGAAATTAAAAATCAGGTTATTATCAACAAAATTACAGGCTTATAAGTACAAAAACCGGGTTTTTAACCGTAAAACCGGATCCGGCATATTTCAAGAAAAATAATATCCGGTCCCAGGTTTTTCTATTTCATTCAATTTTGTATTGCTGTGGTATTTATTTACAAAAAATTTTTTTTTATTAAAATTTTTGTATGGGAACGACCCTAATGACTGAAGATGGTGGGTAGGTATGTTCTGACAAAATTTTGAGGTAACAAAAGTCGGTCATAGGGGGTTGGTGTGTCCATAAAAAATGTAGGAGGGAAATATTAGTGAGGGTCGGTCTCACCCATTAACCCTGTAAGTGCGACTCAGTGACAGTTATGAAGCTTTAAGTGGATTTTGTTTCGCTTTCTCCTACTTTATACCTAGATGAGGGGCCATTTACTCCTATCTCAACTTTATTTTTTGGCTCATGCATTTTTTTGTCAAACCCCACAAAATTAAAAAAACTATATAGATTTTTGAAGATATAATATAGTCCATCTCTTTCCTCTGTCCAGCTGTTAATAAGTAAACCACGAATTTATATTTTAGTCTTGATCTAGTTTCTCAATTGCAAACTGGAACCATATCTACCAAGAACAGTATGACTGAGAAAAATGTTAAAATGATTAATTTGTATATCAGTGGATTGCTTTATTGTGCTGACTATAAATCTTTAAATAATCTTGTCTTTAAACATTTTCTGCCACTGTAGAGTTACATTATGGGGAACATTTTTTAATACAGTTTTTAAAAAAGAGTTTAATATTACCTAAGAAAAACCTTAAGAATTTTTAAATTGTAAATAGCGAATAAATTGTTTTAAGAATTACTTTAAAATAGTATTAATGAATGAAACACCGGTTTGTTAAACCCTACACTACCACAGTGCTATAATAGGTATAATGCGTATTTGGCTAATGTTTGTATAGCGATTGACTGAGAAATATGTATATACGTACGGCCATTCGTCTGACTGGCTAGCCGTTCTTTTTAACCTTAAAGGCAAATAGTTTGAAGATATTTCGATACAATGCAATTTTTTGGAAGCATAAACGAAGTCTATTAAAAGTGCAAGAAATCGGTCCACTATTTCAATAGCTGCCGATTAATATAATTATTTCGTAAGAGAATAGTAGTATCTATATAGATATATAAAAATGAAATGGTCCATGTATGTAATGGCATCACGTAAGAACTGCTGAAACGATTCGGCTGATTTTTTTTATTCGATTCGAAATTCTCAGGAGATGGTTTGTAAAGAAAAACAAATTCAAAAATTCCGGGTAAAACTCGGAATTTTTTTTTGTGAGTCCACTCAACTTTAATAAAAAAAAGACACCTAAAGTATGCTGTACAAATTTAGATATTTTATTTGCAAATAAATAAGAACAGGTAGGCTGTGAATACATCTTATTCTATGAAATACAAATCATTAGTAAATACCGAGCGAAGCCGGGGCGGTAAGCTAGTTTTATATAAAATCTAAATTATTTGTAACCAATAATTTGAGTTTACATTTGAGAATAATACAATATTAAAAGCCAAAAGTCCTTTTGACAAAAACATTTGTTAATTATTAATATTTGATTTTATAATCATGTTAAACGATTAAATTAAATGGTAACGAAGAAAAGACCTCTGGCACTAATGGCGTTTTCTTTTCTGGAAAAAATGTTACATATATGTTACACTTTTTACCCATTTCCCATATAAAAAAGGAAAAAAGTGTAACATTTTTGCCAGAAAAGAAAACGCCATAAGCTATTGAAAATCAGTTTTTGGAAGTCAAAATGACAAAATAGCGAGATAAATTCATCAAACCGTTTTGAATATCTTTATTTATTTATTTAGATTCTATTAAAAAGTTTATACAACATTCGCACTACTGTAGAACAAACTAAAACACGGTTCACATAAAATCCGGTTGCATAAATTTTGAATCATAAATTGATGTTAATATGTTTCTCTGTTAATGGATGACATAATATTTTGATCTACCTGCCAAGTGAAACGCTACATTACTTCTCCAATTTAACTTTCCTTAGATAATAGGTCAACATTGTTCTATTGGTCCATGCTAGGATTGATTATGTGCCGTCAAATATTTCAACATCGAGCCGATTTTTCCTTCCAGGTCAGGTCAAAACTTTATTGAAGAATTGTGGCATATAATAAAAGAAAGCAAACGTTACTGCAGGCATTAAATATATATATATCCGAAACCATAGGATACAAAAGGTATAATTTTCAGAACATTCCAATCAGATTAAATTTCTAAATATTTGTAAACTTATATTTGGAGTCGGCATTTTCTGATCCCGCTGCAATATATTGATTGTATAAATTAAAAATACGGAATTCATAACAGATGGTGTATCTTTTGAAAGCAGTTTTTGTTTTTAGTAACTTATATGTCATTTTAAAGGATACTATCTTTCATTTATTCTCATACAGTTTTTGAACATTATGGTGTAAACAACAAATTTTATTTGCTTCGGAAATATCGAATTTTGCATCAGTAAAGTGCCGCTGATGCACACTGATTGTTCATCAAAGATTATGACGGTTAAATGTGTTCCAACGGTTTCAACGTGCAAGAACAAGGCCAGCTAAAAAAATGTTTTGAAGACCATGAATTGCAGGGGTTTATCTATTATGAGCTGTCGAAATCTGGCCAGATCATTACATTGAACCTATACTGAGACATAAAAGCGTAATATTACATCATGACAACGCTCGGGCTTATGGTGCCATACCTGTTAAAAACTATTTAGAAAGTAATGGTGGGAAGTCGCTCAATCGCCTTATAGTTAAGATCTTGCGTCGTCCGATTACTATTCGTTTCGATGCAGAATTCTCTTTGTGGGATGCGCTTCACTTCAGGACAGTGTTTTCGATATTTGCTTGATTTGTTCTTGGCCTGAAAAAATCCATATGTTGCCAGAAATATGAGAAAAGGTCACTTCTAACAATGGCCAATATTTTGAATAATTTTATATTGCACAAATGTTTCAAATAAACATAAAGTATATAGCGAATAAAGAGAACAAATATACTGAATATCTTTAAACTTGGCTTAAATGTACAATTGAACTAGTTCATTCATGATAAAGGCAACTCTAATCATTTACGGCACTTGCCAATTAAAATGAATTGAACAATATTAAATAAGGTTTTGAGGTGTATATGTCCATTACAAAGGTTATATTTCGCCTTTGATTAAAAAGTTTTCTATATACATTATTTATATGGTTTAATTAGGGATATCATAGCCAGTTTATGGGCAATGGACTTTATGTTACTGTTCTCATAGACATCATTAATTGTTTGTATAGATTAATAGACTAACTAATAATAGACTAATTGTTTGTATAGATTAACAAATTTTGTGACTTACCGCAAAAAGCCTAATTCGTCCTTTGCGGTATTTTGACCTGACCTGATATTTAATATATTGCAATGAAAGTTTAACAGAAATATGAATAAGTAAAGCCAAATAATTTAATTTTCTAAATATTTCTTATATGACCATATTTCTTACACAAAATTGGGTCATATTACTAAGTTTTCTATAATATTACATAAAAGACTTTTCTTTAAAACTTCTACAAATGTTTAGTATGTCTTGTAGTTGAATTTTTTATTCTATTTGTTAATTAATTACTAACTAAAATCTTTAAGGAAAAACGCTAAATTAGCTACACTTTAAGCGACATTTACGAAATTTAGTTCCATTTTTATTTTTCATCTGCTTTTATTTTTTGCAGTTGAGAATGTGGCATTATGTGGGATATGATGAGTATTAGTGGCGAGTTTTATTTTTTTTTTCTACATTTTTCCCTTCTCGTTTTTTCAGTTTTTCATTTTCCTTGTTTTTTTTTTTTAATTTTTTTTTTGTATATTTAGTACACAGACTGTGTGGCTGTTAAAGTTGGCTGGATATCTGACATGATTGTGGTTGTGTCATTGTATGTGTGTGTATGTGCGTGTGTATAAGTGAGTGTGTGTGCACTTGAAAAGCAAACACTTTCATAGCAAGGATAATGATGATAAATAGAAATAAGCAAACAAAAAAAACGAAACGAAAATTAAGCACAAAATAAAAACCTTAATGATGCTGAAAGATGGCATAAGTCTCCATTTCAGAAATATTTGCTAGATTTTTTAAGTATTATTTTAGAAATTAATTTATATATAAAATTTTTGTTTACAGGAAGACATAAAAATACTAGGAAAAAACTGAAGCATATTCTCAGGGCTTATTAAAATTTTATAATTCAAAGCATACGTTCAGGGTCTTTTAAATAATATAGATTTAGAAGTGGGTTTCTGCAAACATGAATACAAGATTTTTCTTTGTATATACATAAATATATGTGCATATATATAATTTTCTTTAATAATTTGTAATTTGCTTTTAATTTAGATAATTTCACTTGATAAATTTCCAATTTTTTGTTGGGGTTTTTTTACAATTATACATTTACATCTCAGTATATTTTTCTTTTCTTTTAATTTTTGCTGTAACCACTCATGTAATCACTAACCTTTTAACAAAAGTTTTGTAAATATTTTCATTTATATTCCAACAAAGCTTTTCCTTATTTAGTTTTCATTATTTTCACTTGATTTTATTTGCATTTTTCACATGATTTTGTTTATTGTCCATAGATTTTGTTGGTAGGTTTGAGTGTTTGTCTGTTGTTATGTTAATTGTTAAAATGAAAATTATTGTATATTATATACAAGTTTCTTTCAATTGTATTTGGTTTTTTTCTTTTTGGTTACTTTGGAACACTAACACATTCTTTAACTACTTTTCAACCTGCTTGCGGAACCGCCCTAAAGAGTCGGAATAAAACTGAAAATACAAATTGATGAATATTTACCGCACACACCGAAATGTCGAAGCTTTTTTGTACGCAAACACACGCACATTTAGCACACACGATATTCACCACTTTACACGAAGGATACGAAGGATAACTAACAGGCATTGCAATCACAGCATACAACTAACTAACCAACTAAGGAACGAACAAACGAACGAACGAAAGAAGAAATGGCTGAGAAGGACAATAAGAAAGAAACAACAAAAGAAAAAGAAAAACAACACAACAACGTCAAATGTGTACGAGTATTTTGGTTGTTGTTTACATGCTTTTATAAAAGCTCAATGGATATGGTGGTAATGGTGGTGAATTGCTATTTGCTATTTTCTTCAATCAACTCTAGAAAATGGTGAGTTTTAACTTAAAGTTTCCACCAATAGTCATATACATTCATATATGGACACACATACAAATACATGTACACATATACATAAATGTATAAATATTGTAAATGTATACTACATATGTACAATATTTTAAAGGATTTGCTTAGAAAAAAATTGTTTCTCTCTGCTTTTATTTATTGCTTGCAAATAATATTTAACAATATTTGCACTTTTATTTAACATTATATTTTTATTTTATTACCGTTTTCGTTATTATTTTCAATTTTTATTTACTTCATAATAGTTTCACTTTTCTGTTTGTTTTAAAAAAATCTAATTTTCTTTTTCTTGTCTAAATGAAATTTCTTTATTTGCTTCTTTTCAAAAACGTTTAATTAAGAAAACTGCGATTCCGTTACAACACGTTGTTATGTGTCGTTGTTACTACTGCGAGTGTCAGTTTTACATATGTCCTTTATGTTGTAGTCCACTCTTAACATGACATTTACAGTTTGAAGTTTGGTGTGGTGAATTTTACAAACCGTTATTTTAGCCTTACCATATTTGCATAAAAGCTTATTAGAGTTGTATCTTGTTTTGTTAAAAAAAAAAAACATATTTTAAATAGCGGTTTCTGATGCTTATAACCCTTTAAGGATGGATGACAAAGGAATTTTTTTTTTGTTTTGATTTTTTTTAAATTAATTTTGTCTCAATTTATTTATAATTTCACGAGTTTATTGGAAAAAAAAAAGTGGTTTATTCCCTATTATTTATAATATAGATATTATTATAATATTATCACTGACTGTCGTACATAGCCACCAAAACAATGAATTTATTGCAAACCAAAGTTTCCTATAACATTATTTCATGAAATGCAGCTTTTAATTGGCTGCTTCAATCATGATATTTAACTCCACTGGTTTATTCTCTATGTTAAAGCTGGAGTCTATACAAAGCCAATCGAAACGATTGCAGCCTTCAAACTCAAAATTCGTGTCGTGATTAACGAGACCGACCAGCCATTTTGCCAAATGTAATTGAACATGCGTGCTCGTAGTGGACTCAATATAATTTTTTTATACAATAATAATTTTAGACGGTATGTATTTTGCAGTGTTCTTGTTAAATACTCCACTGCAAAATGCATACCTGTTGTGTAAAAACAAAAAAGTGCTTCTACAAATGTCAGCCTGCATTTACAGTGTAAAATTTTCAATTAGAGCATGTTTTATTTTCACCTGCAACCAGCTGTTTTGCAAGTCAATTGTTTATGGCGCCACAAACATAGTGATTGTGATTCAACAAATTTAAATTTAAAAAAAATTGTATTAAACAAAACAATAAATATAAATATTTATTGAAAAAACGTATTTATACATATTGGTTCTTATTTAATTTAAATGTAACAATTTTTGGCTCCATATGGTGCATTTTCTCTTTAACTCTTGATTAAGTTTTTTATTTTTTTAATTTATGGAAGCTATTGCAATACAATTATTAAATTTTTTTCATCCATTTTTTTCCAACTATATTTGCAAGAACACAAAACTCCCGCGAAAATAATCATAATCAAAAACAGCTGTTGTCTTCTTCTCGTATTGTAGATTATGGCACATGAAACTGAAAACCGACAAATGCAAGCAAAAATTATAAACTGCCTGTAAATTGCCCAATTTTATGGACGTGCACCATTACATATGTATCGTGCAACTGACAAGTACACTGCAAAATACATACCGCCTGAAACCATCTTTATATATAACAAAAACGTTTAAGTTCCACAAAAGTTCGTCGATCTTCAATTAACACTTTCGTTGGTTTTTTTAAACAAGTTTCTAGTAGCAGTTGAGGAACATTTTTACTCCTTTGATTATATTATAAAACGCATTTAGTAATGAGAAAAATACTGGCTTAACGATTATTGAATTCATTAAAAGGCAATTTCAATGTCCAAAACATCCACATAATCCATTACATTTAGCTTCACTATCAGGATTTGGGATTTCCCGGACTATTTTTTTTTCTAGAATTTTATTAATGCTTAAAGCCTAGTACTCTGTTCAAATTTGAGAAAAATGTTGAGCAACATTAATTATTTCATACGGAAAATTTGACGTATAGCCAATGTTGCCTATCACGCGAATTTACATAATTTGACGTTTTTTTTAATTGAAAGTACGCCACATTGTTTTACTTATGTAAACAAAACACATATGTTTTGCTTTTTTGTAAATTTAAATCGAAACTAAATAAAAGTTAAAATATTTAAAAATCTGTGTTGACTCGAAATAGTTAAATAAAAATTAATAAACAAATATTACTGGCAGCTTATGCAGCAGCACAAGAAGTAATAGATATTGTTGTTGCGACAGAAGAGCTTTTAGATGAAAATTCCACGTGAAACAATTGCTACTTTAATTATTTCGCTGTGAAAAAATAATGTTGCCAGATACATTTCACATGTCTTTCACAAAATGAACAGAGTACTACTTCTGCAACATTTTTTCATGAAAATTTCATGTTTATTTTTTTAACATGTATTTTGACAGCATTCCACTTGACATTTTGAACAGAGTACTATGCTTAACAAATAAGTATAAAGTTTAACGATTATTAAATTTAACAAACGTTTATTAAGACAGATTTGCATATAAAAATTTGCTTAATAAACGTTTGTTAACGTTATAAAATTGTATAATTTTATTTATGCTCATCGGTCTATAATTGACCATAATATTTAATACAATTATGCTTAGGGGGTAGTGGTGAAACCACTAATCAATATTTAGTAATGAAGGAAGCCCTACTTTGGACTAAACAGACATAAGGGAGTTGACCTTAGGATTTCAAGGACCTATAACCGAAACTAAATATATTAGGTACTAAGCTACTGCTGGACCTAGATAAAAGTAGAGTGATAGTGATAGGTCACAGCCCTAGGACGAGGGCTAGAACAACCGGTAGTGAAATAGACACTCCGGAATTCTGCAGAATATAAGAAAAACAGTGGAACATATTATATGTCCGGGTTTTCAATATTTAGATGGTTGGGTCGACAATAATATAATGGACTTGAAGATGTCTGAACCTATGGGACAGAGGACTTCATTAGAGTAGTTATTTATGACAGTTTTTGAGAAGACAGATCTTTCAGTATTTTCCAATTACAAAAATCGTTCGATCGGTTTTTAATTAGCCATAGCTGCCATATTTCGAAAATCCCATTAACGACCATAAATCTCTTCAAATTTGGATATCCAAATAAAAATAAGTTTCACTTAAACAGATATCATGACACCTTATTTTTATAACGGTTGGCCCAGAATTAGTCAAAGCTTCCATATAGGGCCCCCTTCGAAAATCATTTTAACAGGTACCTATATAAATTCTTCAAAAGTATTTAGATGGAGATAAAATTAAACACCAAAAATATTTATATGCACAGAAGTCTGGACAATAAACTTTTTGATGATTGGTCCATAATAGGTCCTATATAGCGCCCATTTCTGAAAAACTGTTATTAGGGTATTATGTATATGGTTTCTGGGCCGACTATGTGTTCCTACTTGTTTTTTTTAGAACTTGAATGTGTGTGAAAATAAATATGTCTGGTTAAATATGTTTTTGAAAAAATATAGCATGCGATAAAAAAGTATGCAATACATAAATTAAGCACATTTTCGCAGAAATTGAATACTTTTAATAAAATTTTACAACAAAATATATTATTTGTAATAATTTTTAAATTTTAACCGTAATTAAATGGATGTGGGATGTGGTTGGTCACTATGACCAAATCATATATGAGAATATTTCACATTTTCAAGAATGAATATAAATTTTCACAAATACAATTTGGAAAAACCCTTTACACCATATAATAGTACTACTGATGGTTTTTATTTCCTACTAGGTTTCATTCATTGACATGATAGGATTTGGTCATGGTGGCCACATCACTCAAAGAACTTATATATGAGAATATTGACATTGTTATATTCTTATTATGAATATAAATTTTCACAAATACAATTCCGAAAAACGCTTTCTGGCGGTCAATAGCACTATTGATTATGTTTATTCCCCACTAGGTTTTATTTTCCGAGTAATGTATTTTCTTCGATAGTATTGCATAAATTCGTAATATTTTATCAGATTTCATATTTAGTTATGGTTAAAATTTAAAAGTTATTACAAATAATATATTTTGTTGTAACATTTTTTTAAAAGTATTAAATTTCTGCGAAAATATGCTTAATTCATGTATTGAATACTTTTTTATCGCATGCTATATTTTTTCAAATTAATTTTATTAATTTTAGGCATTTTTATATTCACACACACATAGAACTTGATACTTTAAGTTTTGATTTATGAATTAATTTATTAAAATATGTTCTCAAAAGCTTCTGCAGCATATCTGTTTTTGATGTGAACATTGCTTTACAGCAATTGTTATTGTTCACTTATCGCAGAATGTTGGAATTTGACTTAACTAGCAACTACATAATTCATATTCCCAACAAATTCAGTCATCAATTACTTTGTGACCAATAAGGAATAACAATTTAGGACCTTGCGTACACTTAGGAGAACAATAGTTTAAATCACACACTGACTAATTTTAATTTAATTGCTGTAACTGACCATTAATTAAGCATTAAAAACCCAAAACACTGAACTGTCTAATGAAAACAATTTAATCGATCAGCACCGAAACAAACATCTGTACGAGTAAGGATAGGATGCAGTATTTTGTTGTTTGTTTTTTCTTTTAAAGTTTATTAAAAACATGCATTAATAAAACAAGGGGTGGTTTTAATGTGTTAAAAAATGTTGTTGTTTTTTTTCAAAGCAGTTGTCTTAAATTACAACTAATGAGCATCGTTTTACAATAAATTTAATGTGGAAAAATGAATAATATACATATGTACATACTCGTGCACACAAACGCTGTATAGTTATTCGTTATGGGTTGTTATTGGAGGAAAACGCTTTCAAACACACCTTGAAACATCGAAACTATTGATCTTAATTGCAGGCAGAGACAGAGAAAAGGCCAGCAAAGGAATTGAATATTAAGGCTCAAAAGCAAACAATCTCATGTGGTTGATTCGATTAGATTGTTTTCGTGAAAATACTGGGGTGACTGATGTTGTATATTAGAAGTATTAAATGTGGCAGTATTTGTGGTACTAATACTCACTCATTCATCCTTTAATTGTAGTTGTGTAGGTGGTAGTTAAATTTAAACATTTATTTACACGCACAGGAAGTGAACAGATGTAGATTTCGCTTGTATGTTTTTGTTTTTTATTTCTTTCTTGTTTTTTTTACTTGCTTCAATCTATCTAATACTCAAATGCTGTGCGTGCAGATGTAAGGTTAGAATTTATTAAATTCATGTTTCCAACAAAACAAACAATCAATTTCACATACATACTTACACGTCCACGTAAAAAGCTGGGGTGGACCAAACCGGCTTTTTAAATTGAAAAATGCACCACTTTTTATTCTGTATCACTCTTCCACTGGTAACATGGTCCTCAGCAACGTCTATTTACTTAAGTGACATTCAAGAATATGTACTTTAATAACAAAAATAAAAGTGTTTACGCATTCGGATCTAAACAAATACGTACATACGTACATTCATTTATATTTATAGTTATTTTATATTTTTATTTAAGCTTCATTATTGTCCTGTGTCTTCTTTACATTTGTGTGTCAGGTTTAATGAGTTTTTTGTTTGTAATGCTGACACGCCTTAAGGCGATACCAGCGACACATCAGAGAATCAATTAAGGATTTTTTTTAAACAGGAGCAATTATTTCAAACTTTTGGTGGGAAACTATTTATGCTTCGACACATTAATGCCTAAAAGTTTTATCATAATGCACGAAACCCTTGGAAGTATCCAACAAACATTTATGATCTATAAACCCATATTTCAGGAGAATATTTGTATGGGGGCTCAGTTTCAATCCCAAGCGACCTTGGTACAAAAAAATATCATGTACCAAATTTTATCGAAATCTCTTCAAATTCAATGGACGAACGGACATCGTTAAATCGACTCAGAAAATGATTCTGATCGGTATACTTTAAGGTGGGTGTTGAACTAATATTTACAGGCGTTACAAACATCAGCACAAATCCAATATACCATCTTCACTATGGTAGTGTAGGGTATAGAAAGCATAATAGAGGATCTTGGTCAGATTATTAATGAATTGATGTACAAATCAATCATAAGTAAACTGCTAAAAAAAAAAATCCCAGACTATTACTAAACAAAAACTTTTGTTGTAAACCAACACATTATTAAAGTTTAAATTTATGTGAATATTGGTATATTAATCACACACTATATAAGACAGATAAGCTTTATGTATTTATAGTTATGCAACGCAGTGTATGCAAGTTGTTTTTGCAAGAATTTGTTTTTGTTAGCTACTTAGCTAATATTTATATATAAATTTTTTGCTATTGCTTTTCAAAACATCCACATGTTCTTCAAGAGACTTTATTGCAACCACAAATACCATTGAGGTGTGAAATACAATGAAATATCAACTTTAGTAGAAAACTGAATGAGTATAATATACAGCCATAGAAAAAGTAAAACGAACGATATTTCTCGGAATGAAACCTAGAAATGCTTAAAATTACAATTCCACTGAAAGCAAATTAAAAGTGGTTCCATTCCGAAAAAATTTTTCGTTTTGCTTTTTCTATAGAAGAAAAATACGGAATTAATTCCATTTCCGAACGGAATTAAATTCTGTGACATGGCTGATATATATTTATTTCAATTATTTATTTTTAAATTCTCTTCAAGCAATATTACAATATCGACGAGCTTTTTATTAACTACAGTCTGAACATTATTTAAATTAAGTTTTTTAAATTTAAACATGCAATATATTAAAGATTACTATGAATGAGTTTTTTTGAAATCTATTGCATGATATGTTGAGTGATTCACCGGAAGTTGTTGCAAAAATATTACGTTTAATGGTATTCTTTAACAATTATACACTGCACAGCATAACTATAAATACAAACAACTTTTTCAATTATAATATATGTGTAATATGTGTGTAAAACGCATAAAAACAAATATTTTTTAACAAAAAAAAAATCATTATTTTTTATTTTACCTCTTAAAAATGTATAATAAAATTACCTACAACTGCACTTAAATTAAAATAATTTTTAAAATACCAATATTCATAAAAAAATTTAAATATTAGAGAAAATTTTTCATTCGGCTTGAGTTCATTTTTTTAATTAATAACTCGAAGAAAAAAAAATGAACTCAAGCCGAATGAAAATTTTTCTGTAATAATAAATATAAGAAGTTCAAACATAGTATTCTCTAAAAATTAAAAATTTTAACTTTAAAAATGTGTTAGGCCTCGAAAATTTGATCAGGCATACTATTCACCAGATTTATTCTTACATCTTCAGATACAGATCTCCAAGCATTTATAACAATTGCTTTCATATTGTCCGTTTCCAGCATAAATTCGACGGCTTAATTCTTGTGGGTTTCTTTCCTGTTGTGGTTTTTTCTTGCTTGCTTATTGTTTAAAAATGTTTAACTACTGTTGTGACCTTTCTGAAACTAATTGTAAACTAGAATTTAACGGGAAATATTTTAAATGAACACATTACCAACTATCTATATAAAGCCAATCGAAACAATTACAGCCTTAAAACTGAAAATCCATAACATGATTAACGAAATAGACCTGACATTTTTTTTAAGAGAAGTAACACTCAGGCAATTAATATGTCTATATATAATTGCGTTACTTTCTTTGGAAACGGGATAGTTGAAGAAGTAAAGGTGGTGAAAGCAGAAAGCTTTTTTATATCACAACTCTGCAATTGCGCATTATGTTTGTGTTTAGTGCAGAATTGCAGCGCCTCTGGTGGTGAGTAGGCGCATTAATGTTAAAGCTTGATTTTATAGCCTTTGTTTAATTATTTTACTTCGGTGGTATTTGAATGCTATATCACCGAAGAAGGGCGCTGTGATAAATATTAGTCAGAAACTGATATTGTTTGAGTGACAGCGGCTGGGAATCGAACCCGAGCTACAAATACCAACTCATGCTTAATAATCAAATGCGCTAACCAATTAAGCTACAGCACCCTCAACGTAGTGCTGCGTAGTTCTCTTTAATAAAAAAAAAATAAAATCCCAAACTTTCACAAAATGATTTGTTAATGCAAAAAATACATCCTGTTCACACCTTCCATTTGAAATCACAGTAAAAAAAAAAACTTTCCCAGAAGAATTTTTCACTATAAATATGTATGTGTATGTACTCGTATATATAAAACACATTAAAAAATAAAGAATAAACAATGAGTTACAAAGAAGCTGTAACTCATTATAATTTTGAATACAATAAATCCCACCATAAATCGTAAGGGAACTGTTTACAATTATTCATATTCATCTACACAAAAATACATCTTCAATAAAAAAAAAAAACTAAAATTTTATTTTTAATCAATTTTTCTTACCATAAAATATTCAAATAATCCCACCAACAAAAAAACAGTAAATATAAAATAAACCCCAAAAGTCAAAAACATAAAGCAAAGTCAATTATCTAAAGAGCAGAAAGAAACAAATAAAAGTGGTACAAAAGAAAATCATCTCTCGCTGAACACGATTAAATTACCAAATATAAAGGATCAACATCACAACAAAATTAACATGAAATGAAATGGATCCACACATTTTATGGCACGATTTATTAAAATGTATCCCCAAGAATTTTAAACCAGGTTAGGAAATTTGATATACTATTTACAACCAGCCAGCCAACCAACCAACATACAAGCATGCGAGCACTCTAACATCATTGACAAATAACTGCTGCAGCCATCAAATGCAAAGATATAAAAATTCTGCAGGGGTTGGCTGAATGGCTTAACAGACAGACAGACAGCCAGTCACATGTATAAAAACAAAACTTCCTAGCATACATTCCAAATACCAAAAGTCATTTGGCAGCCGCAAGTTGCAATACCTACATACTACATACAACATGCCACACTCTACCGCCATAAACTAACAACAAGAGCAAACATTTTTACACCTTTTCTTTTATTTTACTGCTTGCTGCTGACATAATAAAATGAAATTCTCCGAATGAATTTTCGTTAAATATTTAAACACAAAATTCCGTTAGTAGTTTAATGCCGGCCGTCCGCCCGCATTAATACAAATCTTAAAACTCTATTCGTGGATAAACTCAGCTGAAATTTGTTTGTGCATATTTTTTTTTGTTGGCGGCGCAACATGTTGCAAACAAAACTATTGAACGAATGTACTCGTGTATATTGTGACGATTGTGTTGAGTATTTAGTGAATTGCACATTTTTGTGCGGGTATCATTTACAAAATCTCTTCTTGCCTCAACATCTGTTGTGGAAAAATGTTCATCTGTTCTTATTTTATTTTGTTTTCATTAATTTAACTAACATATACATAGTTATCCACTTTACTGTGGCATGCCACCAAATCTGCTGCTCTAAAATACATACCTGGTTATCCTCGTCACACTTTTATATTGCTTCTTTAATACTTATTGCAGCATTGTTTTTGTGTTGTAGTTGCAATTTTTAATACATTTAATTACTTAGAACGTTATATTACATAACATCTGAGAATTATTGGGTGTATAACTTAAAAATGCGGAATTTTTTAAATTATTAGCTTTTATTTTGAAACATTAGTATTGGCCATTGTTAGCTATGACGTTTTTTAATATTTGTGGCGCGCCTAAAAATCAATCAGTTTATAATAACCTGTTCTGAAATGCAGCGTATCTCAGAGATAGTGTTCTGCATTCATCGACACAAAGAGTAGTCAGACGGGGCAAGGCCCGGACTATAAGGCAAAACTTTTTCTCTAAATAATTTTTAACAGGTATTGCAACATGTACATAGCTGATCATGGCTGGCCGAATATTTATGAGGATTTTTCGGACAATTTTTTTTTCAAGATCGCCTCAAACGCATCAATTGCATTCGGTATAGGTTTCCTGTTTCTATATGGTACCCAATTTCCCCTGTATCCAATTCTCTTCGATTTTCGATTTTTTTTTTTTTCTGTGTTGGCCCGGGCAAACTATATCTCGCAATCGGATCGGTTTGCTTCAGCGGCACCATTTTATACCAACAGCCAAAAAAATAGTAGCACAAATGTTTGTCGTAGAACCAAAATTTCTACATTCTGGGTACTTTTAAGATTCTAAGACGATCTAGCCATATCCGTCCGCGTATCCGCCTTTTGATGGCACGTAGTAGATATGAACCGAGTTATAAATCAAAGTTTTAGATAACCTCGTTCCTTTTCAGATATTTGTCTTCTCGGAATATGACTCTATAGCACTTAATTACCATTAGGCAAGCAGTATTCATATAAAATTCAGCAAATATTAGTTTCAGTTAAAGATAAATCGCAAAGCGGTATTTTGTTTGAATCGGTCCATATTTGACCATATCCGGCATATAAACTTCACTCTACACTAGTTGTAATGCGACAGAAGTAATCCACAATTAGACATATGTAAGTCAGCGTACTGAATTTTATGACAACGGGTCCATATTTGATCATATCATCATCATTAGCAAGTCGAGTCAGCCAATAACTGATCAAAGCTCCCATATATGGACTACTTCGAAAAACACATTAACCTGAGTAAATATTTTATAAACATCGATATCAAACAAAAATAAAATAAAATACACACAGCCGAATATAAACTCTAACTTCTTGCAATTAAAGAAGTAAACTTCCCACATATGAGGCTTTGTTGAGATAAAATTCGATATTTTCACATCAAAGAAATTTTTGTTGGCAAAATCTATTTGAATATCACGAACTTTGAGATTTAAAGCTGAAATCGTTTTGATTGGCTTTATATAGACAATAGCTTTGACACAACCCCAGTTACAGTGATCCATTCAATGTAGCTGCATTTATATCTAAGGATTGGACCAATAACGCCTCTAGACCACACAATTCTTCTCAATAATTGATCTTGGTTTTTAAGAAGCTCAAATGCGGTTGTTTACGTATCCAGGCAAATGAAAATGGATTTGCCTGAACACATGATCTTTCCAGGAAGACAAGAGGGTTGTTCTTGAATAATTTCAGGGGCATCCTTGTAAGACTTCAAAGCTAAAGCCTTAGGTAAAATTCGCTATGTATTCGATGTAGATAGATCCAATGGCTGAGAACGTCAATGAATTTACAAATTTGGAACTTATTCATCACTGCGGCTAACGGCTGCTATAGTTTCACTTGAACGCTCCTGTCAAACACTCGGTAATATTGGCAGATTATGTCGACTCATATTTAGAGAACAAATAGCGACCTCAAAAGAATGATCATGTTGGTTAAAACTATGACGAATTTTACAAAATCTAGCTTTTACAGATTCAACATTTTCATGGTGAATTTTGTATTTTATTTTAATGAGATTTTTGAAAAATGTTATTCTGTTGAACATGTTATATTCTAAAAACTTAACTAGCTTTTTCCCCGATCTGTCCTGTGTGTAAAGTAAATTCATCCAAGATTGTATGGTCGAAAATAATATCAAGCTACAAACCGTCCCACCTGTAGAATCGATCTATGGATTGTAGAACCATGCTTTCAAAATTAGTACGATGATAGATAACGTTAACGAAGCTGATATTTGGAGGAAATTTTCAGGGGAAAAAAATGTGGAATATTTTGCATTAAATCCAATAGTCAGACATGATTTAAATTTATCACCATGGTGTAACTATACAAGGTGAGTGCAGTAGTATAGCTGACTGATTTTGTTGACAATTTATTCGTGTCAAAAGTAATGCTTTGTCAAGTGTTTTTGACAGTAGTACATTATTTGACACAAACGAAATGCCTGTTGTTTTTGTATTGTGTTGTCGATTTTCACTCACCTTGTATAATTATACCATGCTTTATATCTTTATGATTTTCGGTAATAAATTTCTATGAGAGATAGAGAAATTCATTAGCTTTTTACCATTTTAAACTGTCTTGTTATCATAAGAATAACATGTGCAAATTTCTTGATATTATATCTTACATATCAACTTCGTAGGAGTTTGTCACACATTTTTATCCCTAACGCCGGTTCTAATTTTACTAATTTTCAACACCAAATATTTTAGATTCATAAATAATATTATTTGGTTCTTCCCTCGGGGTCCTGCTGTGCCTTCAACAGATGGGCAGAGGAAAGGATATATATTAAATATATCTAGATCGCCTTGAATTTTTTTTTAAAATATACGATCAATATTCGAATGAGTTACAAACGTAATGACAAAATCAAATCATATTTGAAATTCTAAATCATATAAAGTGGTGTGACAATTTATTTGTATAAGTGTCCACATATTTTAGAGTTTTTGAAAAGTTTTTATTTAATTAATATTTTGTTTTTATAATAGAAAGTTTTAAAGCAAAAAAAAATATATTTAATAATACGATTAGGTTCAATGTTTACTGTTGATAAAAAATACTTTTGAATATATTAAATGTTAATTGTAATAAATGGATGTTTAAGTTTGTTTACTGATATTTTTATGTTTTAGCTTCTGATGATCCGAATAATATGAAAGTTAAGCCAATATTAAGATATTATACAAATATTTTACAAATAAAAAAAATTAGATAGGAAATTAAATAAAAAAAATGTATGTATATAGAAAAAGTTACAAATTGCTGTTCTAATAATTTTTTTGATATTTTTTTTTTTTTAATTGAGAGTAAATTTAAAGTTACTAAGACACTTTTTTAAAACGGGGTCCCTTCGACTCTACTTAAGTGTTCGCACGTAGTGAACACCTAAATTAGGTGACCTAATGTGTTTTGTTTACAAGTCTCCAAAAACAATTTCTCTCAAATTTTCCAAATATTCATGCTCATTCTTTGCACTCATTGTAGAGTTCTTATTAGCCAAAGAGTGATTTTTAAAATTTTTATCCACATTACTTTTACTGTATCTATATGAATTTTTTCTATGTGAACTACCCCGAGTAATATTTGAATTATATTGCGAAAAAATATTTTCTTTGTACTTTTTATAGTCGCTACTCAGTTCAATCTCATTGCCAACTATTCTTTGAACACGACTAACGGCGCGCTTCATTAAATCACCAGCTGCAATTTTGCGTCTTAAAAAGTTTTCCAAACTGTATGGAAGTCCCAATGATTCGAGTTTATTCAATTGCTTGTAACCAAATGTTACATCATGTCGTTTGTAGTAATCGATCTTTTTATAGACGTCTAAAAGTTGTTGGTTTCTAGATTTGTCACCGCTGTGAGATTGTTCTAGATAACAACTTAAGATGTCTCCAGCAGGTTGCGTAAGAGCAGCTTCATCAAAATCCATAAAATAAATATCTTCTATTTTACTTTTTGGCAATCTAAATAGGATTTTGAAACAGGGTTGTGTTTGGACTGAAAGAAAATAAATTAAAACATATTTTCAAAGGCCACAAATTTCTTTAATTGTTGCTGGGAAAATAAATGTACACAAACTGTATATTAAAACCAGGAGCCAAATTACCGCATTCGTGATCGAATGAGCTATCGTATCGAAAAATGATTTCGATATCGAAATTATGATAAAATGTACTAAATTTCTTGCTCGATATCGAATGCCAAAATCTAAAATAAGAAAATTACGATCAATTTTACTCGATATCGAATGCGGTAATTTGGCCCCAGAAAAGCTTTTGTTGCAATTAATTTTCTGTACATGTTTTTCTCTTAAAGTGAAATTAGTTTAGATTAGTCAAAAGTATCGTCCGTTGGTATTATGTTGGTGTTAAGTTTTACCTATCTTTACTCCATTTGTTAAGGACAATAGTGTTACAACTATTGCAAATAAAATAATCACGAACTTCATTTTGCTAAGCACTCACTCGCTGTAGAGAAAAAACTACAACTGAACTGCTAGTTATTGAGAAAGTATGCTTTTATAGTGTGTCTACACAGAGCAAATTGTTATTTTTAAGGTACGGTCACATTGGGCAAACATTTACTCAAAAACGCGTAACCACTTGTTTTAGCACACATTTGTTTGACGTTGTTTACTCTTACAAGAGTTTTGCAAGAACAAATATCATCAAATAAATTAAAACTAAATATTTATTGTGCTCTGGCCTAAATAAGAAAATAACCGAGTTTAAATATATGTTATTTAGTGGTTACGTCTTTTTCGGCAAATAATTGCCACATGTGACCGTACCTTTTTGAAATAAATATTATCATTTAATAAATTTTAATTTACAATCAACTGAAGCTTTATCAAAAGCAGAGTATTATTTTTTCAGTTTGTGTGTATTTATCAAAAATATAGAAATACTTAAGCGGTTCGGAAATTTCTTAGCCTAGTACAGAATGAGAATAGTTAGTTTTTCAAAAAGATGCAACTGTAATTGCATCTTCAGTTGAGGTAAAATGCTTGCCAGCTAGGAGTTGTTTTAGATTTGTGAACTGGCTAAAGTCTCTGAGAGCTAAAGCAGGAGCATCAAGCAACTCGTACTTTAATTCGTTGATTTTAGCCACTGTTAAAACACTCTAATGCTCTGGTGCGATGTCTTGATGAAAAATTATTTTTTTTGTATTGTAAGCCAGAAGGTTTTTTCCAAAATATTGCAATAGTACTCTAAATTTATTGTTTTACACTTTTGCAGATAGTCAATCAATAAAATACCTTTGAAGTCCCAAAAAACCGTTGCCATAACCTTACCAGCGGATTGAATCGTTTTTGTCTTCTTTGGGGCACTTCCTCCAGCTTCAGTACATTGCTTGGAGTGTTCTTTTGTCTCGGGAGTATAGTGGTGGATTAACAGTTATGAAACGACGCTTAAAATCCATTTTATTTTTCCTAAAACGATCCAAACAAGTGTGAGAAATTTTCATTCTTATGCGTTTTTGGTCGACTGTATAAATAAATGCGGAACTCATCTTGCAGAGAGCATTTTCATCTGTACTTCTTCATGCAAAAATTAATGGGCTTGATCATTTGAGATGCCCATTATATTGGCTATTTCACGCACTTTTTTTCGTCGATCATTTAATAATAAATCATGCATTTTGGCTACAATTTCTATTGTTGTTGCTGTTTTTGGACGTGGTTCATCCTCAATGCTTGTACGACCACGTTTAAATTTCGCAACCCAATTTTTTACTGTTGCATATGAAGGAGCACTTTCACCTAAAACATTTACCATCTCATTATGCATTTCTTGTCCCGAGAAACTTTTTTTATTTAAATATTTAATGACACCACAAACTTCCAATTTTTCCATTAAAAAAAAAATCGCAAATGCGTCTTTTTTGAACGCCTGTTTCGATATGAAGGAGTTGCCAGATAGAAAACATTTGTTTGTTTGTATATAAAATCAATAAATAAACCGTAAATAAAGCAGACCACAATGTCAGACAATATGTCATTTAGAAAATACTGTTAATTTTTTGGGATCTGCCAGAAT
The DNA here is from genome assembly GCA_950370525.1 of Bellardia bayeri. Lineage (NCBI taxonomy): Eukaryota > Metazoa > Arthropoda > Insecta > Diptera > Calliphoridae > Bellardia > Bellardia bayeri. Next base: position 78,888,749 of record OX493267.1, read on the forward strand.
GCGTATGTTTTCAATTAGTTTTAATTATTTATTAATAAATTTTAATTTTCCCATTACAGTTAAACTAAGAAGCAATAATATTTTGTTCAGTGTTTAGGTATTTATCAAATATAAAATCAATACAACAAACCGTAAATAAAGCAGACCACAATGATTAGTAATTCAAGGTACCTGATATAATAGGTGTTCTTTATATATACAATGGGAAGCAAAAATGTCCGGATGTTTTGCATTAAGGAAGGAAGCTTTTGGATGTGCTCATGCGGATTATGCCTATAGTATTCTTTTCCATCAGACTGGTATCGGTTGAATTTCGTTTCGTCGCTCCAAATAACTCGTTTCCAGTCATCTACTGTCCAATTTTTGTGCGTTTTACAGAAATGAAGGAGTTTTTCACATTTCTATCGGAAAGTGCTGGCTTTTCTTTTTCACACTGGCTGCGTCATTGCGTTTAGCGAACGCGAAGCCACATCTGGATGTTTTTCCATTTCAGCTTTCAACAATATCAATTGAGCTGCCGTTGTGGCTTCTTTTTCACCCTAATACTACATCTAGTAGATTTTAATTAAAATCTTAAAGAAAATTTTTGGCGTTTACGCTACTACTTTTTGACATATTGTTGGAATTGATTTTCATAATAAAAACAGCTGATTGAAAAAGAAAATAAATTATATTGTAAACTTTAAGTAACAAAAATGGAGAAACAAAAAAAAATTTTATTATATTTTACATCCAGATCTGGAAAAAAAAGACAATTGGAATTAACATTTTTGCGTAAAAAAAACAGCAGCATTTGTTAACCATAAGGTTTCACAAACTTCTGTAAATGTACTACACGCAATTATTATATAGGAGGTTGGAATGGAAACACGTAAGGAATATATGGCTATTCCTTCTACATCCTCGAATCTCTCCAATGTGGTCTTTCCAAATTGTTATTAAAAGAGCCACTTCGTTTGTATTCCACTGCTTCTGCTTTTTGTAGGTACCTTTTCTGTGAATTAAGCTCACTTGTAGCATTACAGTTTATATTAATATAATAATTTACATACATACCCCTTATTTATTATTGGTTTATCCATTTCCATTTGCCGCAAATTTATTTTATATCCCGCTCTTTTTATTATTTTTTTTTAAAATCATTTTTGTGGAACTCTCAAATGTTTCTTGTTCAGTGCTGTATTTTTTAGTACTTTAGTATGAAAATCAGAGTTGTATTACAAGATTTTGTGAGATTTTGCCAAAATCTCGTGTATGGAAAATCTAGTAGAAATGAACAAGATTTCGCTCAAAATCCCTTAAGTACTAAATTTTTCGTAGGTGTAAATGTAGTATAAGAAAAATTTTAGTAGTATTTTATACTAAATGAATATGTTTGTATATATTTCCTTACATCGTATTAATAAAGTTCGTATAAAATATTAAATTAATTGCATAATTTTGTTTTTTAGTAATATTTTAATTCAATTTTTAAAACTAACGCCAAGAAAATGCAGGTGTTAAATTTGACAACGCAAGTGATGAAAAATTTAGCGTTGCGTTTTACAAATACATACACAATTTTAAACAGTTGTATTAAAAACAACGTAAGAATCAGCTGTTACAACGCAAGCAATCACTTACTTGAACGCAGTGATTTGCAAAATGTAATTTAATGCAACGCTTAGAAGATTGTGGCGTTGCATTTTACAAAATTAGAGCCTTAATTTACAATCAAATGATACTTTATTTAAACAAAGTGTAATAAGATTTTGTTCAGTGTATAGGTATTTATCAAATATAAAAATAAATGCAAATAATCGTACATAGAGCAGACCACAATAATTAGTCATTCATGGTACCCGATATAATAGTTTTTCTATTAACATATATAGAATAGTAGTGATACAGACTAAGTGACTAACTCTAATTTTTCTATATATATTGTGATTAAATGATTTCTGTTAAGGTACGGTCACACATGGCAAATATTTGACGAAAATAAAAAATGTTTTAATACTTGTTTTTATTTCGAAAATATAGTTTATTAAGGAAAAAACACCATAGAAGTTAAGTTTTATTTTATTTGATGCTACTCGTATTTGTTTGAACAATACCAAAAAAACTCTGAATTTATTGTTTTACTCTTTTGCAGATATCCAATCAATAAAAAACCTTTGAAGTACCATAAAACCGTTGCCATAACCTTACTAGCCGATTGAATTGTTTTTGCCTTCTTTGGGGCACTTCAGCTTCAGTTCATTGCTTGGATTGTTCTTTTGTCTCTGAAGTATGGTGATGGATCCACATCTCATCACAATTATAAAACGACGCTTAAAATCCATTTTATTTTTCTTAAAACGATCCAAACAAGTTTGAGAAATTTTCATTCTTATGAGTTTTTGGTCGACTGTATAAATAAATGCGGCACCCATCTTGCAGAAAGCTCTTTCATCTGTAGTTCTTCATGCAAAATTAAATGCACTCGATCATTTGAGATGTCCATTATATTGGCTATTTCACGCACTTTTTTTCGTCGAACATTTAATAATATATCATGCACTTTGGCTACAATTTCTATTGTTGTTGCTGTTTTTGGACGTGGTTCATCCTCAATGCTTGTACGAACTCGCTTAAATTCTGCAACCCAATTTTTTACTGTTGCATATGAAGGAGCACTTTCACCTAAAACAGTAAGCATATCATTATGAATTTCTTGTCCCGAAAAACCTTTTTTATGTAAATATTTAATGACACCACGAATTTCTAATTTTTCCATTGAAAAAACAACCGCGGATGCGTCTTTTTTGAACACCTGTTTCTGATCGAAAAGAAATTTAAAGTGTGTTCATAGCACAGATGCAAGTTTCCAAAACACTTAATATTTTCTGTTTGTACGGCGCTCTTTGTTCTAGGCTAAGAAGTTTCTGAACCGCCCTCGTATACATATTATTTTAATGCATAGGCCGTTGATGACTCAGTTTGAATTATTTGCTGTTTTATGTATCATGTAAAAAATCGCTATAAAAGAAAACTCTCATAATATTTTTCCATACAGTTGGAGTTTTTTATCTGCTGATTCAAGTTGATACAAGTAAAGTAAATAGCAACATGATTTTCCGTCTCGAATTATTAGCAATAATCTTAATACTGCAGGCAGTAATTGGATTTACAGGTAAAAGAAAAGAGATTAAGAAACTTGTTTAATAAATTTTTGGTGCGAAATTAACAATGAGAAACAATATTGGAGCATTGATTTACTAATTTACATTTTGTCTTTGCTGCACAGTGTAACCATATAAGTTATGGCTAATTTAAAAACGTTTACCTACTATTTCAGCTAATCCACAAGACTGTTTTCAAAACCGTCCTAAAAATGAAATCGACAAAATGCAATTAATGCATTTTCCAGAAATAACTCGTACACAACCAGCATCTGATATACTAAATTGTTATTTAGAAGCATCTCATAACGGAGATGCTTCGGTAACCAAACAATTTTCAAATGTCTTCACAAAAATCGACAAATATACACAAAACGATTTTGAATCCTTTAATAACCAGCAACTGAGTGAACTGCGTTCATTAGGTCTGCCATACGATTTGGAAGCGCCTTTGAAAGATTTAATTAAAACGGGTAATAAATCGCTAATAAAGCGTGGCTTAGTGAAGACACAGGAAGCGATAATTAAAAAAATTGAACTTACTGATAATTATAAAGCGTTCAAGAGTGACATTTCTATGCAGCTTATGCCAAACAAGATCACAAATGTAGGACATCCAAAAGCAAAACTTTAAACAAAACGCATACATATATAATCTATCTAATTAATAGGTAACACTAACAAAATACTTTCGAAATTATTTAAAACAAAGAGATTTTATTATGTAAATAGTTATTATCTATAACCAACAATAAGTATTTCACAGTTTAAAAGCAAAACAAAATAAAGAAATTCTATAAAAAAAAAAAAACATTTAAATTTTTATTGCATTGCAAGGCTTGATTGATTGATAAATGGTGATTTTTTTAGTAACTTTCTTTGCGGCTAGACTGTTATTGGCAACTTAGCTGTTTTCGTGTAACATGTTACTGTTAAACACATTCAGTTTGGTCTATAATTTAACCATGAATTGACATACGAACAAACAACTCTTGCAGCTTATTAAATTTTATTATCAATATGCACTTTTTCAAATTTATGGTCAGCTCATTTCTGGTTGAATGGATACGTAGACAAGCAAAATTTCCGAATTTGGCATAATAATACACTGTTTGGTAAGGATTATGGAACCGTACTTTTTCAAAGAAAACGAAGGCGGGAACGTTACTGTGAATGGCGAACGCTACCGGCCATTGATTACATTTTTTCTTTTTTTTTTTTGCCTAAAATTGAAGAGCTGTACTTGACATGGTTTCAACAAGACGGTGCAACATGGCACACAGCATGCGAAACAATAGCCCAATTGAGAGGCAAGTTTATTTCACGTTCAGGGCCAATAAAGTGGCCGTTAATTGTGAGCTATATTAAGGCACATATCCATAGGGACAAGCCTGCAATGGTTGACGCACTAGAAACTAAAATTGCATAATTTATTCGTGAGATACTGGCCGATATGTTAGAGAGAATATTCCAATATTGGCGTATGAACCATTTGAGTCTTAGACGCATTCTACATTTACATGAAATAATCTTTGATCATTGAATTACATAAATCGTTCAATCGACTCAACGAATCTTTATTTCGAACATTTCTCTACATTTTATGTGTTTTGTAATGAAAAGGTTTTAAGGTCGCACAAGTCTTGTTTTTGCCAAAAATCGGCCTTTAGTTTTCTTCATAGCTTTGTCAAAAACTACGACATTCTTTACTTTAGAGGAAACAATTTAAAAGAAAAAGGTCCAAGCTTCATTTTTGTGTGCAAAAACTTTAAGTTTTGGCAATGAATTTGTTCATTTACATTACAATTTTTCATAATTTCATAAATAACGCTTTATAACTTCTATAATTTATATGAAAATGTAAACAAGTAAGAAAGTCAAGCCCAACCATATAATACCCTACACCCAGTATAAAACAGTTTTTCAGAAATGGGCGTTATATGGGATATATTACCTATTATAGAGCGCTCATCCAAAAATTTAGTGTCATGACTTCTGTGAATATAAATACTATGTAAGTTATACTTCATTTCGATATAAATACTTTTATGAGATTTATGGTGGTTAAAATTAATTACGGAGAGGGTGTTTCGACTAATTATGGACCGACCATTATAAAATTATTATATTATATTTCTGTATATATGAAACTTATTTGTGTTGAATTATATTTGGATACCAATATTTTTAAGAGATCTATACATGTTTAGGTGATTTTCGGAAGGGGCCTTAAATGGAAGCTGCGATTAATTATAAACCGATCATCATAAAATTCCCCACTATTGTGGTGTAGGGTACAAAAATAGCCATAGTTGCACCTTTCAAGGCTTCACAATCAAATCCTTAAATAAAATACGTCAAGTGGTCGTTGTAGGTTAATAACTTTTAGGTCTTAACAAATTCGAATGCTCTTCAATACACCTAGTCTATAGAGGGTTGCGGAACATAAATCATCATACAACATACATACATATACAAAATTATCATGAGTCAAATTGAATGACATATCATTAATTCTATATATGTATGTATGTAGAGCAACTATTATATCAGGTACCATGAATGATTAATTATTGTGGTCTGCTCTAGGTATGATTTGTTAAATTGATTTTATATATTTTTATATTTGATAAATATCTACACACTGAAAAAAATATTATTACGTTTTGTTTAAATAAAGTATCATTTGGTTGTAAATTAAAATTTATTGAAATATAATATTATATTTAATAATCATTTGTAATACAAAATTGGTACAAAAACATTTGCTTTCTGGCAGATCACTAGTCATTTTCAAAATAAGAAAATTTGTATTAAGTGAATTTTTAAACATTTTCCATTTAATTTTTTCAGAACTTTAGGCATCCACAAACCAAATTTCATTAACCTTATGCTAAATCCAACATAAATCATATACAATATATGGAAAACTTCTCATGAGTAGCTCAGTATGTATCATTACTTTTCTATATACAGTGGGAAGCGTAAAAAAACGGCGTAATGTAGCTCTTTTTAAAATGTTGGTATCCAAATAATATTGAACCCATATGTGTTATACAGTCGACTCTTGATAATTTCAAATTCAAAGGACCAGAGAAAAAGTTCAACTAATCGAGAGTTCAAATTAAAAAGAGGTGATAGAAAAAAAAATCCAATTAACAAGAGTTTAATTAAAATTTAAGATTTTTTATTGTGAACTTTCTTACAGTTACATATATGTAGAAACAAAATCACATTACGAGTTCAAATTATAGAGTGTAAAAAAACTAAACTTTAAATTATAGAACGCTGTCGGGCAAGATGCCATTTCTATAAAGCAGCGCATATTAACTAAACTAAATCATTGTTTTATTTATTTTATATTTTGCATAAAACACAGCACATTAAAATAATTAAATTTATAGAGCGTAGAGCCAAAAAATTCAAATCATAGCGTGTCGGCGATAAATATGCCATTCGAATAAATTCAAATTACTGAGGGGAGACCAAATTACATTGATTTTTTTTTAATTTATTAAATGTTTTTCAAGGGACCTGGAAAACAGTTCAAATTATAGCGAGATTCAAATTGAATAATTTCAAATTATCAAGAGTCGACTGTATTCAAATAATATGCTACAATTTTATGATGATCGGTCTATAATTAGTCGTAGCTTCCATATAAGTTGCACTTCCGAAAATAACTCTAACGATCATAAACCTCTTAAAAATTTTTGTATCCAAATGAAATTCAATACAAAGTTTCATATATACAAAAATAAAAAAACCTAATTTTATAATGGTCTGTCCATAGATGGTAAACTCTACCATATAAGACCCTCTCCGTAATTCCCCCATAAATTTTAACATACATACATAATATTTATATTCACAGAAGTCATGGCACTAAACTCTCAAAACTCTTTTATACATATACTGGGTGTAGGGTATTATACCAACTATACTTTCTTATTTGTTTTTTGTTTTGGTTTAAACAAAATCGATCGGAATCTAGAGAACGCAAACTAAAAACGATCGAGTTGCAAATAGGGAATTGAAACCATTCCGATCAAATTGTGTGACATGCCGTATTTTTACATAATTTGTGCATGATTTTTTTTTTTTTTTTTTTTGATTTGCTAACTAACGAAATCTTTTAACATAATTACGATTGCTAGGTTTGAAAATGAAAAGATGAAAGTATTGTAAAATGGTTTGGCAATATGACCGGATTATATGTAAACAATGCTTTCATTTATTCATTTTCAGTCTTTAATTTAGCTTTTCAGCAATGCAGCAAACACTTCACTAGATGAAGAAAATCTTTATTATATTCACTAATCACTGCACTTCAAGTAGCTCTGCCCATTACCTACATTGAGATCATTACAGGGTATGCAAATCTATTATTAAACAATCAGCAGCGGTACCTGTATAAATAAATTTCATAAATACATTAAATTATATCTAAAATCTTACTATTAAACCAACCCACTTTAAACACCTTAAGAGCCTTATTTCAACCCCATGTTGAGATGAGTTTCTTTTGTTTGCTGGTTTGTTTTTCTCGACACACCTCTAGACATTTTAGTCCTGGTTGCCAATGTATGCTGGCTCTTAAGTGTTGTGTTGTCGTTGTTCTTGTTGTTTGTTGCTCACTCATAAGGTAATTATGCTTGTTGTTTTATTGTTATTTTCAAATGTTCTCATTCTTTAAAAAACGTTTCAATTTCTTGAATTGTTTGATTTGCTTGTGTTAAAGAATGGGCGTATGAATGTATGGTTTCAATAAGGATGTGTGTAAACACCTTTAGGGTCGTAACTAAAATGTTTCAAGTGATTGTTAAGAAATTAGGCTGCTCAATGTTACTTGTTCGCAAAGAAATTAAATTTATTTGACAATGTCATAAAATACTTATTTGAAATGAAAATTATGAGGGCAGCTATTAAATAACAAAGTGGCTTAATTGTTTGAGAAATAAATGTATGTATGTATTTTTAAAAGTTCCTTGTACTTGAAATATACTTGGTTTTCAGCAATTTTTTTAACAAAATATAATAATTTATTTTCCTTTCTATTAACACGCATCTTATTTAGTTGCATAAAAATAATACTAGAAAACTATACCAAAATTGCAAGGCGTTAAAGTTCAGGAAATATTTTTACAAAACGGTCATAAAGTTCAATAAGTACCTAATGATTGGCAGGACACATGGAACGGGGACAGTAAAAGGACTTGGTATAAACTCAAAGCCAACATGTAAGAGCTTTATAATCGACTGTACTTAATGTTATTACCTTAACGCCAATATACAATTAAATTTATTTTGCATTTTATTTTACTCAAAAATATCAGTGTGTAAATTTCAAATTATTTGATTTTTATAATTAAAAATAATTATATTAAAAATCAGAAGAAGTTATAAAAAAAATATCTATGACGATGCATAATATAAATATGTACAAAAATGCCACTATAAACTTTCAATTCTCATTCATTCCAGTCAGATTTTATTACACAATTTACATTTTTCTATTTCTATTTCTATATTTCTTCAACAGCTTATCATAATCTGTGGTTTATTGGAAAACATTTCATAAAACATTTTTTATGAAAGAAATCATTACGAATCGTGTTGATAAGCATAACCAGAACCATAATTGGTATAAAAAACCTTAAGTTGGTTAGAACATTTTTTATTAAGTTTTGTTGTCATACATTTAAGTTGTTTAAAACTTTCTGTTTTAACATGTTTTTATTGTTTATAATAAAATAACTAATGTTTTCAACTAAAGATAACGTCTTAAACTAAAGGCTACGTCTTAAACTAAAGGCTACGTCTTAAACTAAAGACTACGTCCTAAACTAAAATCTACATCTTAAACTAAAGGCTACGTCTTAAACTAAAGGCTACGTCTTAAACTAAAGACTACGTCCTAAACTAAAATCTACATCTTAAACTAAAATCTACGTTTTAAACTGAAGACTACTTCTTAAACAGAAGAGTACGTCTTAAAATAAAATCTAGATGTTAAACTAAAGACTACGTCTTAAACTAAAGACTACTTCTTAAACTAAAAACTACGTCCCAAACTAAACTAAAGACTACTAAACTAAAGATTACGTCTTAAACTAAAGGCTACATCTTAAACTAAGGACTACGTCTTAAACTAAAGACTACCAGTCTTATTCAGAAAAAATTAAAGTAGACTTCAAATGTACTTTAAGAAAATTTTGTATGAAAATTTTGTCTAAAAGCACACTTTTATGAATACGAGTACGTCTTAAACTAAATACTACGTCTTAAACTTAACACTACTGCAATTTGCTTTCCAAACCATTGTGCTTTTGCCAAGTTTAACGATTTTTTTCATATTTTTGGAAGACTGCAATATACATTATTAATGGCGGTGGTTATTTTAGGTACATTTTTACATTTGTTGACTTAATTGCACTTAAACGGTTCATTGCTGCATTGATACTTACACAGAAAGAAAAATGGAGTACTAAAATCTAGTATTCTATTCTCAATTTTAGCCAGAATACGTACTTGAAAATTTGAGTACGTTTATACTACCATTTACTTACATTTTGGCTCAATTTAAGTGTAAACATACTTTATTCAATCAATTTTAAGATTAAATTAAGTACGAGTTTAAGCTTGAATCAAGGATATAATGCTTGAAACAAGCACGTTTGCGCTCAATTTAACCTTATTTATAGGTTAATTCAAGTACGAAAACGAACTTAAATTAAGTTTATAATACTTTAAACAAGTACGCTTTAGTATTAATGCAACTTCAGACATACTTAAATCAAGTATGGATCCGTCATTAAATCAAGAAAAAAATTGCTTAAATCAAGTACGTGCTGAGATCATTTCGAGCCCAAATAGGCTTAAATCAAGTATGCATTCGAGCTTAAATCAAGAAAAAAAGTTCTTAAATCAAGTACGTGCTGAGATCATTTTGACAACAAATATGATTAAATCGCGCTAAAATCAACCTTTTCGTACTAGGAAGATTCATACTTGATTCAAGTATTTTGTACTCGGTTCAAGTAAAACCGTACGGATTACTTGATTCTTTTTTTGAGTGTAGTATTATTTTCCTGGTTTCTTTTATTTATTACTTTATTTTATATATGTATGTATAACATGTTTGCTTTTTGAAAGTTTTACAAAATCATTTATAGTTTTATTTAGAAGCTTTAATTTTTTGCAATCGTCAGACAATGTTAGGTTCGAAACAGGAGCTGTTGGCAATACCAAACAGCGCGTTTCAGAAGTGTCTTGAGGATTGGAAAAAACGCTGGCATAAGTGTATTATAACTGAGAGGGATTACTTTGAAGGGGACAAGATAGTTATTGATGAATAAATAAATACTTTTTGAAAAAATTTAAAATAACGGTTATTTTTTGATCGGACCTCGTATACTCCATTTAATTGACGAGAATTGCAAACAATATCGGTCAATAAGATAAGAATAAGAATATTGGTCAATTATAAAAGGAGAATGAAAGAAGGCAGAAATTTACTCAGAAACAACTTAATTTGCGAGACTACTACATACCGCCTGCATTACTTAGAACTAGTTTAAGTGATATTAAAGTAATCATATATTTACTTTAATCGTTTTGAAATTGCATTTGCAAAAAGGTTTAGCATATTTTTGCTCTACACTAGCAAAATACACAACAAGAGCAAAAATATGCTAAACATTTTTGCAAATGCAATGATGCAATACCATTTACACAAGATTGTGAATTGCGCTAATGAGTTAAGATGCTATTATTTAAGCAGTGAAGTACCAGAATTTATCATTTTAACTCATTACTTGATAATGAAAGTTTTTATTGGGCAACTATAAATAAGTTCAGTATAAAGTGAAATTTGGCAGCCAGAATGTGGAAAATTCTTTCCTAAATTAGAAAATGCGATTTTATATCTCTATGTATATATATTTCTTTTTATTATTATTTTATTCGTTGGTATAAAAAATATTTTTATATTATTGTTTAAGTGTTTATTATTTCATATGTACGTGTATATAAAAAATAACTTAATTTATAAGTTTATCTGCATTTTTACACAACGTTATTTTGCTTTAAAACCTTTTATTTTGTGACAATTTAAAAAGTATATATAAAACTATAAGTATGTTTTAATATTATAACTATTTCTTAAGCTTAATTATTATTATTAATATTTGTAGCTTATTTTTTTTATAAAATAATATCACAAGTGTAACTTAATGAATACACAATTTTTCTTAATTTGTTTTTATGGAAATGTTAGACAGTATTGAGGCTTAAATATTAAACTTAATTAAATTAAAGATGTTTTTTTTTTTATTATAAAAATATGTTTGAAAAATAAAATAGATATACAAGATATGATTATTAATTCATTGTGATTATTTCTTTTAATCAAACAAACATTAAAAAATTATTGTTTTAAGGAACAATAAATGTTGTGATATTTTAGAGAATTTTTTCATTTGTTTTTGAATTTTTGACTTTAAATTTAGGTTTTTCTTTTTTTTTTTTTTTTCTTAAAAAAATATATTTAAGTACACAACCGCAGTTTGTTTTTCATTTTGTATAAAAAAATAGAGATTTATTTCTGTAAATTTTGTAGTTAATTACAAACATTTTACCTTAGAACTTTGTTAATTTTTGTACTAGTTTCTTGTTTAAGATTTAGTTTTATTTCTTATGGATTTGCTTAAAAATTATTGGTAGTGTGGTTATAATTAGCTGATTGCTTTTTAATTCTTTTTTTTTTTAATTTATTAATAGTAATTAATTAATTTTATAAAACCTATTCTAATTTATTTAAAACATGACTAGAGTTCACACTCTTTTGTTATTGCTTCATGAAAATGTAACAATTTTTTGGGGTTTTTGTTAATAAAAATTATAATTTTTTAACTTAAAATGCTAATACTGCACAAAATTTGCCTGAATTTGTTTGAAAAGAAATTTCTAAATGTTAAATTAACCAAAAAGAAATTGTCAAATTTATAGAATTGGTTTTGTGTAAAACTAAAAGTTGAGATCTTAAATGAAGCTGATGTTTTATTAAAAAATAGTTTAAAAAACTTTAAGAAAATTTTCAAAATTATTTACGTAATATTAAGAGTTTTTATATTAGTTAGGAAATATTGAAAATTTTTAAAATATTTGGTAATTTTTGATTGCATCTCTTTTTTAAATCAACTTGTTTTTTTTTTATTAACACCTCGCTAACTACAAAATCAAACTAGACAAGTCTAGTTACTAGACATTATGATTAATGCTAGGAAAATAACTGGGATGAACGTCGAATTCGTTGTGTAAATTCGTCATATGAAGCTTAATAACGACGAAAAAATAATGCCTTTATATTCGAATTTGTTTTCGCAAATTAACCAAAAAGAAATTGTCAAATTTGTAGAGTTGGTTTTAAGCTAGATTTATACAATAAATAAATTTTGAAGAAATTTTGCTGTTTACACGAGTTTGAAGCATTTTGAAAAAAATTTCAATTGTGTAAATCTATTAATAACTATTAAATAAATAAATTTTGAAGAATTTTGCCTGTTTACACGAGTTTGAAGCATTTTGAAGAGCAATTTTGAAGAAAATTTCAATCGTGTAAATCTAGCTTTATGTACAATTAAAAGTTGAGATCTTAAATGAAGCTGAATTTTTGCTAAAAAAAAAAATAGATTTAAAAACTGAGAAATTTTTCAAAATTATTTACAAAATAGACATTACTAGACATTATGATTAATGCTAGGAAAATATCTTAAACGAACTTCGAATTCGCTGTGTAAATTCGTCCCATGAAGCTTAATAACGACGAAAACAATGTTTTTGTTTTCGTATAACAGCTGATGGTAGTGTGACCATATTAAAATAAATATATATAGAAAAAACTAAACATTAACAAAAACACAGATAAAAACAATTTTTATAGAATTTTAACTATTAAAAAAAGTAAAAAATAAAACAATAATAAATGTAACGGGTGATTCAAGTAGAGTTACTTTTTTCAATAGCCTTTTTTGACAGATCACGTATGAGTCTGTCATGCTGTCATGTTATTTTTGTTTACGCCTGAACAACATTTACAAAACGTTCAACTTTATTACAAAAATACACGTTCTGTGAGAAATGTGTTTCGTGCACTTCGCTCAACTTATGATCAACATAATCGGCCTACTGAGCGTATTATTCCAAGAAATAGTAATAAATATATTTCAGAGTTCGCCGCCTATAACGAATTCAGCCGACGCCATTATTGTGTGCATTTTTACATATACAAATGTGTTTTGTTTTTGGTGACGAATATTCGCGATCAAAAATTCCTCGTTCGTTCCAGTTGTGTTCCTAGCATAGTACTTCAGGTGGATTCACACGTTCATTCTGAACAAAATATTTGTTCGTAAAAAGTTTTTTTCATATGAGTCTCTCTTTTTGAGAGAGAGAAAATATTTTTTACGAACAACTCTCAGCTTAAATTGGTTTAATTTTATATTTTGTCTGGACAAAAATTAACTTAGTTGCCATTAGGTTATATTTTTTCATATAAATAATAGTGGCTTATGTATTTCCAAGCAACTTTCCTGTTTTCATTTATTTTGAATACATAATATTTTTAAATCATTTAATACACTTAAAATCCAAAGCAAAATAAATCATTGGCCGCATTTGTAAAACTAATAGATTTTGTTTACATAAGGCAGCTTTGATTTTCCAGAAAAATCGTTCGATGAATTATTCTGCAGACAAAAGTTTTGTTCGAAACAAATGGGTGAATCCTCCTTTAGCAGCTTTGTTTATTTTGCTCCCGCTCTCTCTTTCTTTGTTTTCGTATTGAAATCTGTTTTAATATTTAAATGTCTCTTTCTCCTTTTTTCTCTTGCTTAAAATATTTCTTACTATTCCTATTAATTAAAACGATAACCATTCATTTCTTAAATTTTATGACTAGAATTTTAACACTCGTTCCCTTGGTCCTAATGAAATTTAACTGACTGACTAGTATTTAACCCTTTAACGCCTAAGACCGTCTATAGACGGTCATCAGTTGAGTATTAAAAAAAAAAACGGTTTTTTCCCGTTTAGCTAATAAGACCGTCTAAAGAATGTCTTTCTTGTGTTTGTCCTGGAGCTTTCCAGGAGTACTTTTTTCTAAATTGGAACTGAAATTCGTAATTTGCAGATGAAATACATGCAAGAACAAAAATTTATTTCTGCAATTTGAACGTATTTTCTATTTCAGGTATTTAAGGGTTAATAAACTTCTTTATGGTATGGTTACCTAAACGAAGTTTAACAAGTTAGTTTTTAACTGGCTGCTTACAAAATAAGTGACTAGAGTTTACACTCGTTTTTCTTTGGTTTTACTAAAACTACAAAGTAAATGACTAGAATTTTTTGTTTAAGTTTGGAATAATTAAATTCTGACTAACTGAATTGCTATTTCTAGCACCTAAACTAATGACTAGAGTTTACACTCGTATGATTTTTATTTTGGCAGTTAAAGCCAAAAAGTATGATTAGAAACTAAAAAGTATGACTAGATTTTATTTACAGTTTGATAGAACAGATCTTTAAGAAAAGGTTTTCGTTGATTTTCTTAAAACTAATGACTACAGTTTACATATTTATAAAATGACTTTAAAAAATTCTGGTTAAATTGAATTATCATTGATTTTTTTTTAGGAATGACTTAAGTTTTGTGGAAATGTTTTAATAGTTTTTAAAGTCATTAGAAAATTAGCCTAAAATTACTAACTATTCTTAATAAAATTCCAACTATTATTTGCTTAAAACTATTGACTAGAGTTTAAACTCGTTCTTTGGTTTCCTTTTAGAAGTTTTTGTAACTAGAAAATTTAAAGAAATGTAAGTAGTGTTGCTTAAAACTATTGACTAGAGCTTACACCCTTTGTTTGGTTTCTTTTAAAAGTTCTTTGTGACTAGAAATTTTAAAGTTATAAGAGGAATTTAAGTAGAAGAAGTAGGCTTGTTTAGACTAAATTATGAGAATTTGTAACTATTTCTAGTTGCTTAGAAATACTGACTAGAATTTACACTCATTAGTTTCGTAATTTAAAATTAATTATTTTAAATATTTTAATTATATTCAAATTTAGTTTAAAATTATAACTAATGATTTGGATATAAAAATTAAACAAAATATCAGGAGTTAAATAAACACGAAATAGGGTTTAACAGCACTTTTTTAACTTTAAAACTTTACTATTTATCATGTTAATAAAAGAGAGAGATATAGAGAATTGTTTTAACGACTAAGTACTCCAGTGTTGCCATTTTAGCAGTTTCAGTGCTAGATTTAGCATTTTGTTTCTCGAAAATGCATTGAAATTTTTAAAAATTATGCTAAATGCTTTTTAGCATAATTTACTTGATAAAAAACAATTTTTTTTTCGAACAAATTTTTACTTTTTTACTCCAAGAAATAATTTTGGCGAAATAAAAAATAACTTTTATTAATATTTCAACTAAATTTCTTTCGGCGTGGTAAGTAAATGAACACGGAAATTTTTTAATTAATATACGAAATGTAATCTTTTAAAACAAGTCAACAATTGTTATGAATAAAATTAGAAAAGAACTATAATTTATATTTGTAACATTTAAAATAAAAATTGTATTGTTACATTGAAAAAATTTAGCACTTATTTTTTCTTCTGTAGAACATTTTAGCACTTAGTTTTTCAAGTTTTAGCATATTTTTAAATTCATTTTCTGGCAACACTGAAGTACTAGTTCAATAAAAAAACTAAGCTTTCGGTTTATTTAAATATTTTTTTTAGTTTTCATAACGCAATTTACAAACTGCTTTGAAAAGAAAAAGTGGTTTAAAAAAAGAGAAGAGAGATTTTTCTGGCGAGATTTGATTTGTAGTACATGGATATAAACTGAATCTTTGAGGGGAAATATTAAATTATTAAGATTGTATGAAGTTGTTTTTTTTTTAGATTATGTTGATAACAAATGTATCACAAATTTTAAAATCTAAATATTATACACCTAATTCTGTTTTTACGCCATAGATACGTGCCTCAAAAACTCTTTTCGCTTTTAACACTTAAATTTGACTGCATTCTTACACTCTTACTTTCAACTATATAAATATATTTGACAGAAACAAGGGAAATACCCTGTTTCGATTGTGTTGTTTTTCGTACCAGACGATGTCTAGTGCTGCCAACTAGTTTAATTTAAAATCCTCCAAAAAAAAAATACATACATTTTAGATCGCCATAAATCAAATCTAGTCGCATAAAAACAGAATTAAATATTTATTTGGAAACGCGTTAAATCAAATACGCGTAAAAATAGAATTAGGTGTACTCAAATCGAAAATATATTCTCTTGGACCTTTTTTTTATACAAAACAAAAACAGATTTTGTAACTTAAATAATATATTAACATAAATTGAAAATTTTGAAATTTAGTTCGAAAACACTTTAAATAAATCCCAATATTTCGGTAATTCAAAAAAAAACTTAAAATTTTATTCAAAAATAAACAAATTCCTTAAAATTAATTAAAATAGTTCAAAGCAAATTTAAATTTAAAGGAATTTTTATAAATTGAATTTTTTTTTGTTCAAAATTTAGCTAAAAATTATGAAATTTTTTCAAACTTTAAAAAAATATAGACTAAAAACCAAATTAAAAAATAGTCAAAAAAAAATTTTAAAAATTTTTGGAAATAATAATAAAAAAAAATCATGAATTAAATTTAAACATTAAAAATTTGGGAATTTTTAACAAGTTAAATTCAAATTTAACAAAAATCACAAAAGTAAAAACATTAAATTTAAAAAATTTAAAAACCAAACAAAGTAACAATTTGAAATTAAACAAATTTACACAAATATTCGAAATTTAAAAACAAAAATATTTCAAAATTTAAAATTTTTTTTCCAAATTTAATAGAATTAAAAAATTTTAACAAAATACACATAAAAAAATAAAAATGAGTTTCAATTAAAATATTTGTGGAATCAATTAAAAATTTAATTGAAATCGGACCTGTAAACAAAATGATAGTATCAATTAAAAAAAAATGTGAGATTTAATTGAAAATATCAGAAAAAGTAATTGAATCAATTAAAATTTTAATTGAAAATTATTTTAAAATCAATTAAAGGTTTAATTGAAGAAAAAAACATGATTTTTTTTCTGTGTACTGAAAGATTATTAAAAATGTAATAAATAATAAAATTTGAAAATTTGAAAATTCGACAAGCCATCAAACTGATAAAATTTTCAAATAATTAGAACGAGTTTGATCAGCTAGATCAACTATAAAAAATAAAAACTTTTGAAGCAACTTATTTCATTCAATATTTCCCCTGCTAACAAGTTGATTGAAAATTTTACTTTCGTAACTAAATTTTGAATTGTTTGTGTTTAAACGAAACTAAAGTTATATGATTTTAAACCTAAAACTATAAAAATCATAATAATTTTTATAATCGTTTCATCAATTATTAAAAATATCTTCTTTGGTTTCCTAAATTTAGCTGTAGTTCCAATTTTTTATGGTTGGCCGTAAAAAATAAAATATAAAATTACAAAACTAATTGATAACTAGAAACTAAACAACCCTAAAATTATGTTTATAAAGGTAATATGTTTAAATATAGTATATGTATGTATATATACAATTTGTACATTCAATATTCACCTGCTATTGCTAGACACCCCATTATTAATTATTTTTTACCTCGTTGGTATTTTTAAATGACACATTGTAGATGTGTTAATGCGCCAAAGTGGTGTGTTGTATAACAGAGGCACAGTTGCGCAGATTGGTTAGAGCGGCCGCTGCAATGTTCTCCTCTTCGGTTAAACCGGCTTCAACGATTTGCAAACGTCCATAACCTTGAGAAGATGAAACAGAGCTGTAATCGGACATGGTTTCTTCCTGATCATCGTAAACGTCTTTAGTAGGCGATGGGCTAGAGTTGGTGATTTGTTGTATTGTTGTTAGTTGTTGTTGGTGCAGGGGCGAGGATGTTGCTGAGGACGTTGTCATTGTATGTTCGGTGTCCTCTGAGCTAATGTTAGGTTTCTGCTGTTGTACAGCAGAAATTATTACTGCTACCTTTTGCTGATGAGTCAATTGATGTTTTTTTAGATAAGCCTGACGTTTGAATTTCTTGCCGCATTCCGAGCAGTTGTAAATAGTTTCGTTACTCTCCGAATTTTTACTTTTGTTGTTTTGTTCCTTATTGTCTTTTTTATTAGTTTGTGAGTTAGCAGAGCCTATGGTCGATACCGAGCCATCTTTACGGGGCTTATGCCAACGTCTATGTGAAGCCAAATTGGCGGGACAATTGAATTGTTTGCCACATTCGGGACATCTATACTCGAGTAGCACTATGCAGGCACAACGATGTTGGGCCAAGCCGAAGGCATCTTCGAATTTAATGCGACACAGTTTGCACACATAGTCACCAATGACATTTTTAATGGCCGCCAATTCTGCCTTAGTTTCCTCAGTTATTTCCACTATATTGTATTTGGGATCAATATCGCCATTGCTGTATTGCATGCCGCCATCGGTAATGTCCTCTAGGGGGCGTATGATGGTACCCGATACCGGTGAAGAGGTTTCCTCATCAAATTTCAATTTCTTAGAGACCTTGTTGTTGCGATTGGTTTTTGAAGCCGAAGATGAAGGATTTTTGCCAGTTTTGGGGGCAGTATCTGTAGCTTTGATGGGCTTGGCGGGAGTATATTCCACCGAAGATTGTAAATGATGATGTTTGTTTTCAATAGTTTCCACTTTGTAGTTTTTTTGCTGATTCTCTTTGGTGTCGGTTTCGCCTTCTGAGCTGGTTTCAGAGAGTTTTCTCTTTTTGGTGGGTGTCAAGGGTGGGGTTATGGGTTTCAAATGTTGTTGTTTTGTTATGATTATGGTAGCAGTGGTGGTATTGGTGGCAGTGGCGTTGTTGGCAGCAGTAGCTGTATTCGTTGTTGCATTACTCTCACAGATCATTTGGCACTTTTGTACCAGTTCATCTATGATTTCTTCACTTGCCTGGGAAGCCGAATCACTGCAGGGTTCGGTATAGACCTCAGCGAAATTGGCTGCCATGGGCACTTCACACTCCAATTGTGGCGACATGGATTTTCTAGACAAATCCAAAGGTATTTCACACTTTGTTTTTATGCTCAAATAACGACTGCGATATTTGGGTGGCAACGACGCCACTGTTGTTAGCAGACCCAAACCATGGGGCATGCCGGCAATTGAATGGGAGTATGTGGCATTATTTAGCATTTGTAAACTATGTTGGGTAACGGTAGCCATTGTTTGTTAAAAATGTTTTCAAATATTTGCACTTTTTCGCATCGGCGTTTTGAATTTTATTTTATTTAAAATTCTTTTAAACAAATTTTTTTCAAACAAACACAAATTTTTTTAACTCTGTTTTTTTTTGCACTTAGTTAATAAACTTAAAAAACAAACGTAGAAATTTTATAAATAATTAAGTTTTAATATTGCAAAAGACTTTGTTAGACTTGTTGTTAATAATATAAAGTGATTATGTTGACGGCTTTTGGAGGCGGGTAGGGGATTATTGTGAAGGAAAACTAAAACTTAACAAAAATATATTTTTAACAAAACGTTGTAGAAACAAAAAAAGATTTATATTTATCTTGTGCTCGTTCGTTGTGCTCTATGCGACGTTTATGTTAAGAATGACTAGAATTTTATCCTGTCTGGCAATTTATAACAAAACGCTAGTGAACCCTTAGTTAGAAAAATAACAAGCAAACAAACAAACAACCCAAAAGGGAAAAATCCTACCAAAACCAACTAACACTACAACGACCTTCCAACCAGACAAAATTCACAACACACACATACACAATCACAAGCACTTACACTCAAACAAAATAAAATTCAACCCCCTTTTTTGAGACGGCGATGTCCTTTTAGCCATTCAATCATTTAGTAAAACTCAAATATTAGTCACCCTTTTTTATTTTAAATACATTTCACACTCATACATCCACAACACACATATCTTAATAATTATCATTAAATTTATCAACAGCAACATCATTATTATTATGTTGCATTTTACACAAGTACAACAACACAACAAAGCCTTTAGCCGGCGTCAGTGAAAGTCCTTTGCACTCTCTTGTTCGCTCTTTTCAGACAATGAACTAAAAAAACACACACACATACACACAACACGCAACAATCAACTTGCACTGCTTTTTTATTTCCAAAAACTTACACAAAGCCTGGCAAAAGGACGAAATGGAAAAAAGTAAACGAAGACAAAAGCATAAAAACATAAAATAAGAAACAAAATTTAGAAATATTTTATTTGGTGGGGTAGGTATCCCTATAGTTAGTTAATGTCAGAATTTCTGCTCTGTCCTGCTGCTGCTGCTGCTGCTGATGTTACAGCGCCTTCTACTACTATTATATACTACAACATCTATGTATATCTGTCTGCTTGTAGGAATATGTCTGCCTCAAGTTTTACTATGAGTGAACCTTTAATTGTTGTTGTTATTGCTTGGCACATGCCATGGGTAGCTTTTTAATAATATTTGTTGCCGGAAATGCTCGTTTGTGTGTGTATTAGTTGTGTTGTTAGTGTTGTTTGTTACCCAGCAAACAAAAATTAAAAAAAAGCGAAACAAATTGCAATTTTTCAAACCAATTACATAATTAAACTTTACTCATACTTCTTGAGATAAATCGGAATATGGTCGACATACCAAATTCCATTTGAGAACACTCACTGAATTATTTACCAGACATTCTGGTCTTAGATACCACCAAATCCAATCACTATAGGCAATGTTGAGACAAAACTGTGCAGGTGATGAAGATGAGACCTATCGTCTAATGGCCCCTGGTGATGTTTTTGTTGGTTTTTTTTTTTAAACAAAATAAAACAAAAATTATATGAAAACTATTCAAAGGTTTACTGTATGTGAAAAATGAAAGATATCGGACCGATTTCCATCACGACCATGCATACAGATGTCAATTCTTTTATCAAAAATTTCAATCGCATTTTTCATTAATCACCCCACTAACTTAGAGTATTAATCTGTAATTGATTCGATTGGCTCTGTATAGACTCTAGTCCCACAAAAAATTTAATGGTGTAAAATCGCTGAATTTTGTGAAATTATGCTGTCGGGAAATTTGGTTTGCAATAAACCCATTATTGCAGTGATTGTATGACATGTGTCACCAGCATCATCAATAATAGGACATCATTTAGTTGTTAATATCTCCCGATAGCGTTGTCCATTTACCATAAACGCATTGTAAGCCCATTATCCAGGCTTTGGTGCTCCATATAGTGACACGTTAGAAGTCAAATGCTGCAATTTTGTCGACCAAATTCTTAAGGTACGGTCACATTTGGCAAATATTTACTCAAAAAAGCGTAACCACTTGTCTTAGCACAAATTTGTTTGACGTTGTTTACTCTTACAAGAGTTTTGCAAGAACAAACAGCATCAAATAAAATAATACTAAACATTTGTTGTGCTTTGACCTAAATAAGAAAAGTTTATTTTAAATTAATAAACGAGTTCAAATATACGAGTATGTTATTTAGTGGTTACATCTTTTTCGGCAAACATTTGCCAAATGTAACCGTACCTTTTGTCCCAATTTACACAAGTCAATTTTTATTGAAAATATTAATACAATTTTTTCCTTGAAACTTCTTCGCTGTTCACATGGCACAATTCTTATTGCTTAAATCGCTCGTATGTTTATTTGAGAGTATACACATACATATGTAATATGAATAAGAGAGTAAAACGAATTGTGAACTCGTCTTATAAAACAAATGTCCTCCCGAAATTGTGGTTTACCGCTCATAAATGTTTGAATCATGCAAGTATCCAAACAAATTTCATCACAAATGAGTGGTAAATGAGGCCAAATCACATCTACAAATTTTGTGCAGATCGATCCATAATTAGTCGTAGCTCCCATATAAGGCCCACTTCCGAAAATCACTTTAAAGAGCATAATTCTCTCAAAAATGTTGGTATCCAAATAATATTTAACACAAATATATTTCATATGTATACAAATAATACGGTACAATTTTATTTTGATCGATCCATAATTAGTCGTAGCTCCCATATAAGGCCCATTTCCGAAAAAACTTTAAAGACCGCAACTCTCTCAAAAATGTTGGTATTCAAATAAAATGTGACACAAATAAGTTTTTTAATAACAGAAATAATGACACCTAATTTTCTAATGGTCGGTCCATAATTAGTCGACGCTCCCTTATAAGACTCTCTCCGTAATTCACTTTAAGCTCCATAAATCTTTTAAAAGTATTTATATCGAGATAAAGTCTAACATACATAATATTTATATTCATAGACATCATGGCACTAAATTTTTGGATGATCGGTCCACAATAGGTTATATATCCCACATAAGGCCCATTTCTAAAAAACTGTTTTATACATATACTGGGTGTAGGGTATTATATTGTCGGGCGTGACCGACTATACTTTCTTACTTGTTTTTCTTTAATAAATGCATGTGTAAAAACACATCGTATATGTGATTTAATATTATAAACCTGAATAGTTGTTCTTAAAAAAATCCTTGTTTTTTTGCTAATTACAATAGGTTTTTAGAGTTGAGGAACCAATCACTTTTTTTGCATACGAATACAAAAAAAAAAGGGATATAAGCCAAAACTGTTATATTTACTTGCAGATATAATCCATAAAATTGCTTATAAAAAAAATCGGTTATAGTCCAAATTCGCTTAAAGCCCACAAAAGTTGTGCAACTTTTGTTGCGAAAAGTACTGCAATGTCTGTTTTAACACGGATATTTTTCTGGAACCAATTATCGTGTAAAAACAGAATTAGGTGTATTATTTTTTATAAAATATTATAGGTGCAATTGCTACTACTTAAAGGGTTCCTAAAAGAAAGTGTCATCAAATAAATGTGCTTAAAAGAAATAAAGCTGTATTTTTAGCATAATTTTCAATATCCGTACTAAATTTGTTTCATAAACATTTCACGACTTCGCATGAAGAAAGAAAAAGCACTTGTTAGGGCAACATTTAAAAAAAAATTCTATAATATAGAAAATTGCTGGTTGCTTTAAGCAGTTCTAAAAAAAAAGAGAAACATATTAAACTTGTTTATCTTGAATGTAAATAGTAGGCCTCCTAGATTTTGTGCTTGCGACTTTTCCTACTAAGGAATTTTTCATATTTTTCAAAGCTCAAGCCAAATTGTTTACTGGGTAGCCCATTGAACACTTTATTTCATTTTCAGGCGCGTCTGCGTGTATCTGTATTCTTGTTGTATTACATTAAGGGTACAAGTCTTAAATACTTTTTTTTCCAACATCCTTACATCCTTAATGAAATTCACTCGTACATAAATATACAAAAAATATCTTTGCTGGGGCAGTGTTACTTTTCAGGGATTTTTATAGTCTAGTATTTAAGTTTTCACTGTTCCAATGTTGTTTAGTATTTACGCTTTATCAATTTTAGGGTTTTTCTATATAAACAAAACTCATTTCATCTAATGCTTATTTTACATGCCACATCTTACATTCTGTTAGTGGTAGTAAATAAGTTAAGTAAAGTAAAGTAAGTAGATATACTCGTACATGCATGTACATACTATTTTATTGTACCAAATTTGTGTTCTTTTTTTATTTTTGGGGTATTTGAGCTTTTCATTGCAGAGTTTATTGAACTTTGTTTAACATTTGAAATGGTTTAATAAAATTAGGAAGAATTTTTCAAATGTATAGTAATTTATTAATGACATAGTCATGTACATATTGGGGAAAATGTTCAAGTTGATTGCTAGTTGAAATGTAATCATTGTGGTTTTTTGAGATGAAGTTCTTGAAGTAAACTTGCTTTGTTTAGAGTAATTAATATTAATTTATTTGTAGTTGTAATCCAACTGTATTAAAGGAAATGCTATTTTAATTATTGTATCATTAAACAAAGTCGTAAATTTGAAATGAATATGTAATGCAGCCTTTTGGGTAAAAAAAACTATTTAGTTTTATTGTTTATAAAGAATTTGGAAACATTTTATATGAAATTTTCAAGTAAATAGTCATGGTGTAATTAACAAGGTGAGTGGCGTAGCACAGCTGACTGACTTTGTTTACAATTTACTTATGTATGTCAAAAGTAATATTTTGTCAAGTGTTTTTGACAGTATTATTTGTTATTTTACACAAACAAAATACTTGTTTTTTCTGTATTATGTTGTATTTGTTGCCGATTTGAACTCACCTTGTATAATTACACCAAGTAAATAGCTTTTTCAATTGTATATGTTGCCATTTCCGATTTTGAAATTTCTGATCTGGGGTTATGGCGTAGACTTAAAATTTAATTTCATTAAACATTTTTTGTAATTCTAAAATGTATCCAAGCAAAACTAGAGTTTTACATTTGGATTGTTCATTTTTCAAAAATATTCAAAC
The DNA here is from genome assembly GCA_950370525.1 of Bellardia bayeri. NCBI lineage: Eukaryota > Metazoa > Arthropoda > Insecta > Diptera > Calliphoridae > Bellardia > Bellardia bayeri. The sequence continues at coordinate 78,913,403 of OX493267.1, forward strand.
TGTCCAACTAATTTTCTAAATTTAGAAAATTTTGAAAACTGTTGCAAACGGAAGGAGAGTGTTTTTATCGCTTGATTTGGAATCCGAATTAGAAATCTGTCTGAATCCTTTGCCGACAAGCATAAATTGGAAATAAATAAAAGTGTGCAGTAAAATTAACACATGATTTGAATTTGTCCATATTTGTGCAGACAGTTTAGTTTAGTAAGAATGTAGCATTATGCTTTGTATACTCGTAGACGGTTGTCAGATTTTACATGGTTTCTCCGAAAAATGTTCAGAAAATGTTTAACCACCGTGTGAACTTAAAATGTTTGTCTTTCAACGTTGTAAGAAAAAGCATTGAGAATTTATCTTTTGCTAACAATTTTTTAATGTCAGTACATTGCTAGCACATTGCTAGATCTGACAATATTGTATGATCTGAGAACCGTCGCTGCACGGTGTTTCACAATTTATTTTCATCGGCCAAAAGTCTAATTTTTGTTGTCACTGATTTCCAAAATTGTAATGACATTCAATAGTAAACATATAAAAACTAGAGTAGCCAAGAATATTGGCAATATTGGGCGTGGTATGCCGTTAAAAGCGTATATTTTACGTTATTTTAGAAAAAAATAAATTTTTGTAAATTTGATCAGAAGAAAATTATCATTTCTCGCAAACTATTATCGATAATGGATTAAAAATTTTTTATAATATTGGTTTGATAGTAGTCTTTAAGAAACACTGTACTCGTACCATATTACTGTACCCATTATACCTGGAGTTTTATTTAATGTTTGCTAAAGAACTAAATTTTAGTAAAATTTAAATTTCAGAGGAATAAAACTTTTGAAGATTAAAAGGGTTTAAAAAATTTTACGATCATGATAAGAGAGTTATTTCTGTTTAAATTAAATGATATATTTGTGGACGATTGTTCTGAATTCAATTACTGCATCAGACATATGCTGGTGATCAGATCAAGTGACCCTAGTCGTGTAATTTGACACAGTTGTATTTTCGAATCGGGTTTTTAGCAACAAGAAGTCAACGAAAAAGAAAATTAAAAAATATAGTCAATGAAATATAGAAATTTAGTGAAATTTATATAAAACAGTCATGGAAAGAAGTGAGTATAAGGCTCCATGTGCTATTCCATATATAAGCCTATTCTATGCACTTTATGTATTAATAAGAAAATAATAATCTAAAAATAAACAAGTAGTTGGTTAATTGGTTGGTTAACGTGATGATCAAGCATTCAAATACAATTTTTTAGATTCCGTTTTAAAATATGTAGGTACTAAATCCAATCTAAGTAAATAAATAAATATATAAAGAGCCGGGAATTTATACAAAAGTTTTTCTTTCTTTTTGCGATCCAGGCAACTGCGACGGTAACTGTTGAAAAGAAACTCGATTCTAATTGCATGCCTTACATAGCAAATAGCCTCAAAATGTTTCTCCACTTCCCATTCTGCGTATCTAGTTTTGAAGCTAATTGCTGCAGATATAGCTGCAGATACTGCATTTGAGACATATAAAACGAACTCTTTCCTGGCCATCTTGTTTGTCTGTTAATTACCGTAGTAGTCTCTATGTAGCAGATATGTAAACTAAAACTATGTTAGATAGACATTCCAGCCAAGACTTATACTGTGTACAAAAATTTAGGTCGTAGTATAGGACCTGAGTGACATGAGTTCTATTTGGCTGTAGCAAATAATACGAATGCTTCTGTAAATATTTCCTTCGCGTTTTACATTCTTTCTTTCTTTATGTTGAATCATCAGTATTTTTTACTTTATGTTGCATCTCGTCTGAGCGAAATACATTTTAATATTTTATCAAAGTCCGAGAAGAGCGTTATAAAGATTGAGTGTAGTAAACAGGGAAGCAAGTTTAAAATCCTTGCACGTTCTGGATTTTCAGCAACTACAGCGCAACTGCTGAACATGTCCATTAACTAAAGATATATTGGAGATAGTTCTACATACAGAGAAAAAATATAGTTGTACACGTTCACCACAACAATGTCAACATTTTTAAAAGTTGTTCAATACTATTACGGTCGCTGCAATTATGTTTATGATTGCGGTAACCATAATATGATTATGTTACTATTTAGAATATATAATTGTAGTAACTATGTATATATTTGTTGCAATCATGTTTATGATAAATCTATTTATCATAATTCGTTGCTTTTTGATTATGATAGAGAACAACATAATATAGTATAATTTTTCATCATAAAACTGATCTCCATTAACCATTACATATTTTCTATAATCATAAATATGATTGCTATAATAATATGAATGGTAACTCAACCATGTTGCAGAAATCATAAAAATAATTACAGTCACCTAATATTAAAAAAAAAATATTTTAAAATGTTGAAATAGTTGTGGTATACATGCACAACTATATATTTTCTCTGCGTGCAGTAGCGATTCGGTGCTGTATGATTTTGGGCTGTTTGCAATACTAGCCATTGAGTATCACTGCAAAATAAGGCCTATACTGGGTCAGTATAATTGAAAAGATAACAACCAATTGCTTTATAACTATGTAGCTACAATCGACTGTTTATCCTTGCCCCATGAGGTCCCAGCAAGAGCTATTAAGACTTTCTTTCAGGATTTGATTTTCTAGTTTACGAGTATGTAATTGACATGCAAATAAAAGTTAACGAGTGGGTTCTGTACCATCGGAATACAGTTGCCTGCGATTGAGATATTAAGTTCCGTCCTTACTTATTTTGTCCATGAAATGAAAAATGACACTGTCGGCTTTGAGCGTTCCCGCAAATGATCAGCAATGGTGGTCAGGTAGAATATGCTGCAATTATCTACTGGTGTAAGTGTTCAGAGCCTCTCAAGTCCGTAGTAGAGCTATATCGAAACTTATTTGTTGAATTTAATATGGATACCAAGATTTTGTAGGGATTTATTCTTGTTAAAGTGTGTTTGGAAGTTAGTCTTGTGTTCCCATATAAGACTCATTTACTTCAATTACGGATCTATTTGCAAAAAAAAAAGTGTTTTCTCTTTATATATAAAATAAGGACATATTTCGCAAGGGCATATGTATGCTGGTTAGGTAAAAGAATGGAAAGTTATTAAACAGTTTTAATAGGGTTCATACATCTTGCGATCTCTACTTAAAGTCTAGTGACTAGTAAAGCTATGACCGAAGGGCGGGCATAGCTAAATAAACATAAAAAGTGGTTTTGAGTCTATATGCGCACTTTATAATGAGTTTTAGATATCGGAACGAACGCAATATACCCTTCCCACTATGGTAGAGTAGGGTATAAAAGACATATATGTTTTCTATTTATTTTAAATCTTGCCTAAATTTTGAAACACTTTATTATAGCAATATTTTTTAACGCAACTGAATTTAGGTAAAATTTGGTGAAATGTGATTTTACCCAAAAGCTAAAAAAAAAACAAACTAATTCAATTGATTTCCCTTATTAATTTGGATCAATTACATACAAGTTTGTTTAGAAGCTTAGATAGTTGAAGCATCTACAGCATAAGGGGTTCTTACAATATGTTAAAACATTTGATCAACTTCTGTGTAAGATTTCGAAAGATTCTTTTAAAATTTTTTCAAAAATATTTTTAACAAAAAGTTCTTCTAGAAATGTTAAAAACACAAAAATATATTTACACAAAGATATTGTACTTAATTACAAACTCTCATAAAAACTGTACTTTCAAATACCCCAAAGAACTAAAATCAATTGCACTAGATATGTACATATGTATGTATGTAGAAGCAGTAGAAGTACTCTAAAAATTTACTCTATTATTGTGATTCCTTTCACAAAACAACAACAAAATTCTAAATTTTAATACAACTACCAAGGCATGTTGCTGATTACAGAGTGAAGCACATACACAAACACACACACACACACACACACAACATACACATTCAGTTATCGTAGTTTTGCAAAGTGAACTTGTTTTTCATATGATTTTTATTGTTGTCATTTGTATGTTATTTTTCGTTTACTATTTTTATTTATTTGTCTGCCTAAAGTTGCACTACGTTGTGGCACGTGCAAAAATAACAGCGACGGTATGTCAACCCTCAAACAGGGTAAAAATACATAAATAGACACAGAGAAACGTTCCAGCGGGAAAAATATGCTGTAAATATGCCTCCTAGAAGGCCTTACTTTGCAGTCACAAGGACTTACAGCCGCATTGCAAAATCGTTCCTATTTTACATGGCGTGTCATTGTTAGTCAAGGACTTGCCTAGTCGCTACTGGTTAGATGCCTGATAGAGGGCCTTCTTTAGATGAGCAATTGGAAGGTCTACCAAGTAATGCCTCATAGATGTTTTTATGCATTCCGTAAAGTACCTACCCATTATATACTAGTATCTAAAAAACATCGAATACTATCATCCATTCAACGAGTGGTCTGGTAGTTTTCAAAACGGAATCAAAAGATTCCACTTGAATGCTTGCAGGCAGCAGGCAACCCAACCAATGTCTCATACAAGGCATAATTAAAGATCTGCTTAATTCATAATTTCATTGAGGACAGTAAAAGAAGGAATTTAAATAAAAGAAGGATTTTAAATTAATTTCAAAAATCACATGTACTATATAAAGTACTGCTTCACGCGTACTTTACACCACAAACTTTCATAAACAACTTAATTTATAGACGCTCTCTTTATTCATTTGTATTACTCGTATAACAAAGTAGTGTTTGTTGTTGTAGTGACGCTATACAAGAATAATTGCAAATGCAATTTTAAATGTGTATGAAACGCCTTCTAGAACACCTTCTAAGAGAAGCCATAGTCGAATGAATACCGAATCTTTTAGCATGTGTAAACAGGTTCTCTATAAGGCCTACAAATGAAAGCGCTTACAAATTTTCCCGCTGGGGTTTTTATACGTATGTATGTATTAATATGTAGGGATGTGTGTGTTTAACCAAAATTTCTAGAGTTTATTTTCAACATATTCCCAACTGCAACACGCGTATTGGTAAATGTACAAAAGCATGGAGTTGCCAGGAACACTAACAAACAAATTGTTTTTGATTTCAGCTGAGGGAGGTTCTTTGTTTGAAATATACAGAGAACTCTGTTTTATTATTAGTTTAAGGACAGATTTTGGAAAACATTTGTTTTATAAATTTAACAGCTGATTATTTAGTATAATTAAGGATGAAATATTAATGACAAATTATAGAATAATATAGAACGGTTTTTTTTTACAATTAGGAAACTAATTATGTACTCGTATATTTATTTCGAAGAAATTTCTTTCACACACTTTTCGCTTGCGGAATATTGGCCTGAATTTTTCGTCTATTTGTTAATGTTACTTTTATTTCGGGTTTGCTGATACATAGTAACTCTTTTATCAAAAATTTCCACTACCATTTTCCACAGATATAGCTGAATTTTGTCGTTCAATGCATGAGTGGATGTAGACTTGTTGGCATATATTTTACTTTAAGTAACTCCAAAAAAAATCAAACGGTCTTGAGGGCCACTTTTGATTACCCAAACACAATCAGATTGCGTGAATTTTGCGACAATCTTTATAACAATTTCAAATCCATAAACTATACGAAAATACCCGTTAGTTGTATACTTGATATAGAGAATGCGATCATCGCATTTGTCGGAAGACTCTTAAAGTATAGATGCTTTAATTCAAGTTTTTTTTACAAATATTTTGCATGGATCTGTCGGAGAATGTCATAAAAATATTCACTGATGTATCACGATTACGCGATTGGATCGGATATAGTATTTTTTCAGACCAACTGAATCTAAAGCTACCAAATTAGGGTAATATTTAAGCCAAATCTTTTAAAGAAACACGACACGTTCATCAGTTACCCTTATATAAATCCCTGGACATGGCAACATACATTAAGGCAATGCCTGAGGTGATGCTCTAGCAAAAGTCAACACCACCAAAAAATCAAATGATTTCAGGCCATCACAGATATTTTAATCAAAAGGAAATATAACCCACTTGCAAAGTGAGCAGAAAAACCGGCCCATAATACTGAACACTGGCCTCTAGCTTTAATGAAGTTGAAGAAGAGAAAACTATAGAACATTTTCTTTGTCAATTAGAGATCTGGGACAAATAATTCTAGATCAACAAATACCTGTTGACAAAAACAAGAGCTGGAGAGCAAGAACTACCAATGCATCTCTAAAAATACACTGTGTGTAGTGTAGGAGATTCTGGCATAATTGGACCGTTATTTTTCAGAGAAGACGAAGGCAGGAACATTACTGTGAATGGCAAGCGCTAACGTACAATGATTATAAGTTTGTTTTTGCCCAAAATGGAAAAGCTGGACTTGGCTGACCTGTGGTTTCAATAAAACGATGTCACATAGCACGCGTTCGGTTCGGTGAATAATTTTTCGTGCGATTTAACACCTTTAAAATATTTTTTTGAGGGCTTTGTTAAGGCTTATATCGATAGGGACAAGCCCGAAACGGTTGCCGTACCAGTTTCGCTCATCGTTTTTGTTGAGTTGCGCTTTGATAACAAGGTTACTATGAACGCACAGATGTATGGATATTAGTAGACTATGATTTGATTATTATAATTTAAGTTGTATTTCGAACTCTTTTAAGTTGTCTTTAAGATGTTACTTCTTTATATCCGATTTAAGATGTGATTCAAATTCAAAAAGTAGTGTTAAAGGAGCCGCTGCATTGCAAAAGTCACCGGAATATATATATACATTGAATATATCTGTAGTTATGCCATCATTAACAGCTACTAATGACGAGAGCATGGTGATATCAGATCAATCATTACTAGAACTTTGTGTTGTCTCAATTGGCAACTCTGTAAAAATTATCATTTCGTACTCAAAACAAAAAAGCAACTAAAAATGTTGAATTGAGAATTACTTTAAAAACATATCCTCGTGCAAAATACACATATGTACATACTTACACAAAAACAGCATTAAATACCAAAAAAAAAAAACTAAACAAAAAAAAAACATTACAATGCTTCTACCAAAGCTTTATGATTTTGCGTGAATTTTTTTTCTGATTCACTTTTTGTAAGGGGGGTTGCTAAGGAGTTTCCAGAGTAAGAGTATTCACAAAGCATGGGTGTAGGAATATCGCAAATACACCTATCATACGTTCAAACGTACATACTCTTGGTATAATGAACCACATTGGAAGACCATTATTAAGGATATACGAGTACAATTTTATGTATACATCACAATTGTACACACGTACTTGTAGATACTGCAATGTATGGGTGCAAATGTTCTCATACATACTTTCAATAAACATATTCGTATGAATGTTGATTAGGATGGCCCAATAAAAGTTGTTAGTAGATATTCCTAATGTGTCGCTAATATGTATATGAAATTTAATAATTTTCACGTGCATTTAAGAGTATTTTTACTTTTTTCGAATTATAATTTTAAGGTCAGTTAAGATTATATTTGAAAATGTGTTTCAAAAGTTTAATTTAAATTCCTATTTTTAATGAAGCGACTAAAAGAAATAACGATCAAAGTTAAATAATAATGAACCTGAAATTAGTCCCAATTTACACGAAGCGATTCCTTAAGCTAAGCTAGACATGAGGGTGAGGGGATGATAAGACAAATACACACTTGATTGTACTAGCAATTCATGTTACTCTCTTATTTGTTTTACATATGTGTTTACAAATGTGTTTTTACTGTGAAATAAAAATACGTGCGATTTTGGCAATAAGAATTGTGCTGTGTAAACACCGAAGAAATTTCAAGGAAAAATTTGTAAACAGCAAATGGCAGCATGAACCAACTTGCACGAACACAATAACGTTATGGCTTAGGTTGAATAGTGAACGTACAGTCTAGACTATAAGATTACAACGCTATCAACTAAGCAACTTGGTGTCAGTGATCACTGATCACTGAATACTGAAAATTTTGCAGAAATGGCTTCTGCAAAAGTTGTCACAATAACGAAAAGCAGGAAACAATTTCTAATCTTCGCTGCCACTGCCGGGCACTGGACAATTTTACTACACTACTCCTATGAAAATTTCTCTGAACTAACGAACTTGAAGTTAAAGCGAATTGATGAATTTACTGATGGCAGTAACTGGCTACCCCAACCAATCATTTCGAATATACCTAGCGTGATCTCTAGTTAGTCAGTCAGTTCATTTGGTGCAATCTATCTATCCTCTATTTTCCGGATCAAATCTTTCTTTCTAATATCTATCACCAATTATTCATCATCTCTACCTCCACTTCTATCAATTGCTGTGCAATTATTCGGCAGACTGTCTAACTGAACTAAATGATTAGAATGTCTACATTTCCGATTACTTACACGCAGAGAAAAAACATGTTTGGACATAGTTACAACAACTACACTGTGTTTTTGGTAACAATGTATTGTTGTGGTATCCAAATAATTGTTATTTTAATTTGATTTTAAGGATAATTTAGTTACTACACATAAACATTTTTATAGTTATATCAATTATAAAATTGAATATGGTTCACTGAAACATAATTATTTTTAAAAAATGTTTACCATAACTATTAAATGATAATTATTCAAAAATATTATAATATTTACAACGACTTAAACTTACAAATAACCATTAAATTATAAGTTTCTATATTTGTACTCATATAATGTTTAAAATGCAAACAAAATATGTTTATTATTTTAATAGTATTTTGTTTTTACCATTTGTAGAATGCGTTTGCATCAGTTCAGTAGTTTGTCTGCGCGATATCGGATTATTTATTTGGATTTAAATGTTTCAATAATTGAAAAAACAAACAATTCGCATTTAAAATATTACTACAAAATACAAAGCTTTCAAAGAATATCACAAAATAAAATTAAATTTTTTATATACGTTTAAAGTGCATAAGTTTTATATCTATTTACAAAAATATAATAATATGATTACTTTAGATCATAGAATTATTATTATATATCATAATACGATTAATATAAACTATAATATGGTTAAATTGGATCATAATATGATCATGTCTGATAATTTTATGATTATATTAGGTTATAATATAATGTTGTAATATCAAATTATGATTAACAAGAAAATATTATGATGAAATATTACGATGATAATTGATTATAATATGATATTTCATGGTACTTATATTCATCATAATATGTTGCTCTTAGATTATGTTTACCACAACCATGTTTTTTCTCTGCGTGTAGATGCACTATAATGACAATTGACTTCAAGCTATATTTCCAATGATAACAAGTTGACTTTTCTTTTGTTATAAAAATACAGATTATGTGTCATATAATCGCAAAAATTTAAGTCAGCCGAATGATTAGACATTTGTAAAAATTACTGTCTACACTTATGGGCCCTCCTAATGTATACAGATATATATAAGTAGGTGTGCATGAGAGTTTTGCAAGTATATGTACTTTGCTTCATTTTTATTCCCTCTATTCTCGTTGCTATATTTTTATATTATTCTATTTTTTTTTTTTGTTGTTAAATTTTTTGCATTTTTCAATCTTCATCGACTTGTTGTTTATGTTTGTATTTGTAACACAATTCCTCAGTTTTTATTCGGTTCTATAGAAAATGAAATTTTTATTTCAGGTTTCCATTTCATGATAGAAGTTTCAAACAACTGTCAGGCCATAGAGCTCTGTCAGGAAAGAGGAGCAAAGAGCAAGTAAATATTAGGTTTGACAGCCACCCCTTTGTATCTTTCCTGCTAGTCAAACAGTTCGTATTTTTATTATTTTTCGTATTTTGGGTGGGTGAATTTTTATTTACCAAACGATGTCGTTGTAGTGTTAGGGAATACAGTGCATTTCATTATTATTTGTTGTTGTTTTGTGTGCAGGGTTAACCACCCACCCTCAATATGATTTTGTTTTCTTTTCGTCCTGTTGTAGATGTTTTTTCATGTTTTTATTTTATAAGATTCGTTTTTGTTTGGAAAACACAATAAGAGTTGAAAACTGTGGTAGACAACCTTTTAATATTCTAGAACCGAGAGCAGTTTGTTTGAAAATTTAACTTTTTTTTAAGAAAATTTTGCAACAGGGAAGGGTATTTTGCGAAACAATTGCCAATTTCAATAATGCTTGTGCCACCGTGATGGTGCCATTCATTATACTTAGCTCCAATTTACACGAAGCAATTATTTAATCTTAGCTGATTACTTTTTAGACATCGGGGTGAGGGGAAAATAACACAAGTACACACTTGATTGTACTAGCAATTCGTGTTACTCTCTTATTTACATTACATACGTGTAAACAAATGTGTTTATTTTCTCAACTAAAAATAAGAGCGATATCGAAGAAATTTCAAGGAAAAAATTGTTTAAGAATTGCTTTGTGTAAATTGGGACTTAATAGAAATTTTGTACTAGTTTTGCAACGCTGTGATGCTTCTCTATAAATTAAACAAATAATAAATGATCTTAAGAAATTTTTTAAATGATTTTATATATCTTACTTATTTAAAATTTAAGTTCAAATTGCTAAAGATAATACTATTTCCTGCTTTCCGCTTGATTTCCTTTAAAGCACCTGTCAAAGAACTCTCCATAGCCTTAGAACATTTACTAGCTTGAAACAGTTTTCATTGTCGACCCATTCAACATGTCATAGTTCTCCCATCCCTGTATTTATGCATTTAATTCCTTTTCAATACGATAATACTTTCGCTTGTGTGTTCCATTTCCATATCCACTTTCATCTCATCCATATGCATCTAAGCATGTACGTATCCAAGTATTTAATGCGTTGTAATTTACTTAAATATCGTTGTGTAAACGCGTTTTAACGTTCGTTACTTCTTACTACTACCGCATTTCAGACAAACACATTTTAGGCCTGTAACATGAGGCTGCCCTTTAGCCATGATGCAGCAAATTTTGCCACTTTGACAGCTAACCCCTGAGAATGCATCAATGCGTTTAACGGCCAAAAGTATTATCGTACATTTTTGTACTTATTCTTCTTCGTATTGTTTGCATTTTTTTTTTTAAATTTCAAAACTCATGCAAACCACCACTCCTCTCTGGATTATTTTCGTCTTTAATGGCTGCTGCATTATCAAGTGTTTGAACGTTCATCATAATTTTTTACATGACTACAGGGGTTTTAATACGATGAAGCTTTGCTTTGTTGTGATGTACTTTGTTTATTACTTCTCATGTGTATTATTGAGTTTTCATTTAGTGCACCCTACGCTAATGTCATTGGGGGTATTTTGAGTTATGTACTCATATACTAAGATTGCCGGGTAAATGTTTGAACTGAAAGAATCATGAAATAAGGAGTTAATTATTCAGAGTATCCTTTGTATTTGTTAATCTTTATTATAAACTATCTGACCCAATATTAATAAGTATCCCCTTAGCTCAGAAGCTTTTTTTCAATCAATGATACAACCAAAGCTTACAGATCGTAGACAAAAAGAAAGCAAAAGTTCAGAAATTTAGTCCCAATTTACACGAAACAATTCCTGTTGACAATATTATACAATTTTTTTTCTGAAATTTCTTCGTTGTTCACACAGCACAATTCTTATTGCTTAAATCGCTCGTATGTTTATTTGAGAGTATACACACATTTGTATACACATATGTAATATGAATGAGAGAGTAAAACAAGTGTGAACTCGTCTTATCTTAGAAGCAGATTTTTAGCTGTAGCATTAATTGCACCATTCTTTGAAAGTGAACAGTGACTGTTTCTGGTGTTCGATGTCGCAAAATTTTGATATTATTATGTAAGCCACATTCCATACAGCTCATGAAACTATTCTATTACTGCATCAGACATGCCCTGGTCATGTACTCTCTAAAGTAAAATGGAATGTAAAAAGCGTTCACTTTCTCTGGTGTTTTTAATAAATCCGAACAAATAGCCCTCAGGAATAGGCGAAGCTTCAGATTCCATTTATTGATCTTGATATGAGAATGTTTATATAAAACAGTCTATTTTAATGATTATTATCATTGGTGTATTTTCACTATAAAGGAATAAGTTTCAAATAGATTTATGATCATTATCTTATTATCAGAAGATATGCATGTGTTAATCAATAAAAGTTCATAGATATGTTTTTGATTGTCCAGCGAATAATACTGCTCTTTTATTTAGCCATCCTTTCATCTCTATGTATCATCTCTAGAATTGCAAAATATCATACTGAACATGATTGCGAAATAGTATTCGATGTTTGTAACATTGACCAAACCGTAAAGGTGTGCTGCAATACAGTGCACTCGCGAAAATATGAACACCCTATTATATGAACACCCCAAAATATGAACACTTTTTCTCTGCCATTGACTACTGCAAAATATGTACTTTGTACAAAAGCTTTAAAATATGAACATTTATTTTTTTTTTATTTTGAAAAGGATTTCAGTTACATAATATGCATAAAAATTATGGGAAACCCCGAGTTATTAACATTTGAACGCCAAATATCAATGGTCAAACAAACAAGTTAGTTTTTACATGTACGCTGACCCAAACGCATGTTTGCTTTTTAAGAATTAATTCATTAAAAGTGAATAATTTTTATAATATGCATATAAAACAACAAAACAAAAATTTGTAACTAATTTGTTTTTGTGACCAATATTTATAATTATTATAATTTTTAAGGAGTTTCCTTCAGGCTAATTTGGTCAAATTTCTAACTTTAAAGAAAAAATATGACGTTTTAAAGAATTTACAAAAAGGTGCAAAGTCCACAGTATCTGGAATAAAAGGAATAAAAATGCAGTTTCAAAATGTGTCAACAATACATTCAGCGGACCTGGAAAAAGAAACACTATTGGTTTTATTAAAATTGTATGCCATTTGTAAATATAAACAATCCAAAAAATTTTAACTGTCCTTGTTTTCATTAGTTCATATTATCGCGAGTGTACTGTACTTTAAAAATAATAGTCTACTCAGAACTACTTTTCGAATGGATATTGAAATGTCCGTCTTTCTGAAAGATTAAAATTTTTAACACTAACTTTTTTAACAATAATTTTATCGTGAATAAAAATTCCACATGAAATTTGTTCCCTTTTCACATTTTTAATATTAAAATTCAATATTAAAAAAATAAAAGGGAACAAATTTCATGTGGAATTTTTATTCACGATAGGGGTGAATATGTAAAATTTTATATTCATGTGTATTATTGTGAGTCTAAACACTTTTTAAATTGATTATTTTGGGTCCATGAATTTAACAAGGTGCCATTTGTGGAATACAATAATAACATGAATAAATCTCTTAAATAAATGAAAAATAGATCAATTTTTAAATGCCTCTAATTTTCATAAAAGAGACACATGTAAATATTAGTTATCATACTCAAGTTAATCGCTCAGTAGTTAGTAGTAACTCATCAATTCGTCTATTACCAACTGTTTTACATTTAATGGTTTTTTTATCTCTCAATTCCTACTCGAAATAATTCACAGCAGACATTTATGCTAAAGACAAAAACAGTTTCCATTTATGTAGAAATCTTTCATAAAAATTGAAATGTAATTAATGTGCATTGTAAATATACATACATACATACTCGTATGTCTGTATGTTCCCATTATCGCTGTATCATTTATGTAACATACATATTTATACATATGTACATATATTTGTGGCAGCAACAGAATCATTAGATGTTGATGGTTGGTGTCTTGTAATCATAATCATACTCATACATGACATTCCCATCCACAGCAGCATTGTCAACTACATCAGAGCATCATCATTATTTTGTTCATATTAAGAGTATTTCTTTCGTCTGTTGATGACTTTTTTGTTGTTGTGCTGTTGCTGTTGCTGTTTCTCCCATTCCTATGATATGATTTGTGGATTCTCTATTGCATGTGGAAAATATGTCTAGAATAAAAATTGTTCCCATTTTATTTGAAAGTTAAGTATTCTTTATGAGTTTTTATTCATATTTGCTTTGTTTTGCTTCTGTTGCTGTTGCTGTTGTTTCCTTAAGACCACATTAGTATGCAATTAAATTGTTTTATTTGTGGTGACAAGAATTGTTGGTTGTTCATCATCATCATCATCATCATAAATAATAAAAGTGAAAGCATTTTATTTTTTAATTTAAAGTACTTTTCGCTTTTATTTGAAAAATATTCATATTTTACTTGTGTTGCACTTGTGAATGTTAAATTAATATTTTGTTGAGAGAAAGAGTAATTTCCAGAGCTACTGGAAAATAAAATTGTTACTGATCCTATTGATATATCTGCCAGTACAGTAAAATACTTTTAAGATCATTTCATAGTATCTGGCACTCTCACGAATGGCTCGGCAAATATTCTACTTGGGATGTATTACTAAAACGTTTGGATCATTATTTGGCATAACAAGAACGATTGTTTTCAGGAACAATTTCATATTTCCAAGGTTATGTTGATGGTTTCTGGCTCCTCAAGAATAGCTTGAAAGATACTCCTCCTAAGGATTTGCATCGTTTATTATTGAAGGGAAATTTCATATCTTCAATTTCAGCCTAGATAAAGTTTGTAATCATGGCTTTGTACTGCTATCATTTCCGAGAATGCATTTCAATTTTCTTGAATTGGGTCTCATATTTTCGGAAGGAGTCTCTGGCTCTTCACTTTGCTGATACGTTAACAATATTCAAATAAATGTTAAAGAATCAAAAATTACACTGCAAGTTGATCTAAATCACCCCAACGCAGGCTGCACATTTTAGGCATTTATGCATTTAATATAGAAAATATATATGTACATACATATCTACATATATTTAAAAATGGAAACAATTTGTCCACAATGCAAAACAAAGTGGCTAAATAATGCAACAATGGAAAATGCTAAAAATAAATGTTCCCTTATCTAATATTGTTTGTTTTACGGTATTGTATACGAACAAAGAGTATGATGAGTTTATTACATTGCGACAATACGTTTAATTGTAAACATTTTAACATATTTACCGACATACATACATATGTGTGCCTGTCTGACAGATTCTGTCTTCATATACATATGTACATACGAATATGTGAAGACTGTTCTGTTTTGGTTAAAAGTGTTTTGTTGCATATTTGAAGTATCATAATTTTTGTTGTAGATTTGAAAATGCTCTTATAAAATACTTCAGGCATGATTGTCTTTTAGACATCAAATGCTGTTTTTTATTCCCTACCGTTTTCTATTTTTATACATATTATAATTATAAAATCGTTAAATTAATGGAAAGGTTTTGTTTTGAACAAATTAATGGAATTTTTAAAAAAAAAAAAGTATTTAATTTTATAGAAACATATGCACAATTGTATGGAAATTGCATTTAATTAAATTTTCTAATACATATATTAAGTTATTATATATTATATATTTTAACCCCTCAACTGATAATGTGCTTTGTCTGAAAAAATATTTTACAGCAAAACTAGCGGGTTGTTCTCTAATGAATTCCGTGAATCTATTTGGAATTCATATGCTCCTGACATGTTTACAAGTAAAATGTCAAAACATTCATGTAATTCCAATACGCCCCTGCTGTAAAATAAAGTTCTTGTTGAAAACCCCTCAATAAGTTTGATATTCCATTGTAATTTCCATAGTTTCGTTATGCTTTTAGATTCTGAAGTCGATATAGTGATGTTCGTTTATATGTTTAAATCAGCTCTCCAAAGCCCCAAAATATATTGATGATTGGAACAAATATATCTGATATTGTGGTGCCCCGATAGACTAGGCGATAGAGTGCCAGACTATCAGTCAAAGGGTTGCAGGTTCGATTACCGCCAAAGACTCTGGGCGTTTTCTGCAGATAAGCCAAAAAGCTTCTCAGTTTGTGTTTGTTCATTATAAAAAAAATAAGAAATACAAAAAAATATTTGTAATACTGAGAATATTAACTTTTCAGCAATACCAAACACTTAAGTCATAAGCTTATGATTAATTTAATGCCAGTAGTTTCGCCCAAATCTGGTCATACGACTTCTTAATACAAAAAGAATAAAACTTGCATGTAATTTATTTTGCACAAATGTGTCTTTTAAAATATTTGCAAAAAAAAAATATCAAAAAACAAAGTGTTTATTTTGTTTATGACTTAAAAACATTAG
Source organism: Bellardia bayeri (assembly GCA_950370525.1). Lineage (NCBI taxonomy): Eukaryota > Metazoa > Arthropoda > Insecta > Diptera > Calliphoridae > Bellardia > Bellardia bayeri. The sequence goes on from OX493267.1 coordinate 78,929,547, forward strand.
TTTGATATTAATTTAGTTGCATGCGGTAAACACTTTTTGTAAATTATCCAACAGAAATCAAATTATAACAATTAATGAAGAAACTGTCAAGAAATATTGAGGACAATATTTAAAAGTTCAAAAAAGGCGTTATATAGTTCTTAAACCACAAATCAAAACTCACAAAAAGCTATTAGCAAATGCGGACACACATCTCGCGATAACAAACATGAAAACAGACAAGTTTGGCAATGGACAGCGAGACGAGCCCTTTGCGCTATTGGTTACTTGCAAACAAATAAAAACCAATACAGGTTTTTTATATAAAAATGTTAAACTACAGTTGAAGTTTGCCAGAGAATACATAAATTGGATAGTAGATGACTGAAAACTTGTAATCTGATTAGGAGAATTCAAATTTATCGACGCGATATGTTAAAGAAACCATGAATCACGGTTGGAGGAATGCTATGATATGGGGTTATTTTGCATGGTATCACCTCGGAGCACTCCAAAAAATAGGGAATATTGGGGTAAGAACACTGTCTGTGTATTTTGCAAACTCATCTTCCCGATCTTGTAGTTAAGTCTATCATGTAGATGAAGTTACTTTTGAGCTGGAGGGTGACCCAAACCACAGATCAGAATTCTCTTTTGTGGTAGTGGCCAACAGAAAGTTCCGACCTCAAACCGATTGAGAATTTGTGGTTGATCGTGAAGCGACAATTGCGACAACTCTGATCTAACTCCAACAAATTTGTATGCGCTTTGGCAGCGGGTTTACCATGAATGAGAGAATATTCCAAATAAATTTATTTAAAAAACGTGTAAAAAGTGTTTTACAAATTAACGAGCTTTGGACTAAATATTAAAAATAAAATAAAAATTGCCTAAAGTTTTTTTATGGTGCAAAATTGAGTACATGCCGGTTGTTTTCATTTCGTTTGTATTTTTTCTTAGAACTTGATACTTTTAGTTTGATTATTTTGTTAAATATTAAGCATAAAATAAATGACAAGTAAAGATTTCTTTAAGTTTCTTTATTAATTTTTTTTTATAAAATAACAAGTGCACAAAGTACTAACATGTACTCATTTGTGCTTCCCACTGCATATTAAATAAACATCGGGTAAATGGTCCGCGGCTATGCTGGTACATTCACAATCATTTTGCATAAATGTGGCTGAATTTCGTGGATAAAACGATCAATTTTCTTGTTCAATTCTAAGGTGGTTGTAAACATTTTAGGACAATCTAGGAGACAAATTCAGATTACAGAAACGGGGGAGTACACAACTAGAATATAACTCATGCAGTAATTTAATTGTGTCTGTTCATCATGTTTCGATATCGAGCACTGTCAGCCACTGCTTATTTTGAAAGAAATGTGGTCCAATGATGCCTTCTGCCCAAAATCCGCCTTAAACATTGATGTTGCTTTTTTACAATTATGTGGGGGTTCTCTGAAATGGCATAATTTTGACAATTAAAACAAGTAAGAAAATATAGTCGGTCAAGTTCGACCATATACATGTGTGTAAAAACAGTTTTTCAGAAATGGGCGCTATATGGGAGATACGACCTATTATGGAACGATCATCCAAAAATTTAATGAATTTAAATATTATGTATGTTAAACTTTATCTCAATAGGAATACTATTAAAAGATCCTATATGGGTATTATATGGGAGTTTCGACTAATTGTGGACCGATAGTTAGGTGTCATCATTTCTGTATATATGAAACTTATTTGTGTTTAATTTTATTTGGATACCAACATATTTAAGAGATTTATGATTATTACAGTGATTTTCGGAAGTGAGCCATGTCTAATTGTGGATCGATCATCATAAAATTGTACCAAATGATTTGTATATACGAGTATATGAGACATATTTGTGTTGAATATTATTTGGATACCAACATTTTTAAAAGACTTATGCTCTTTAAAGTGATTTTCGGAAGTGGGGGTTATATGGGACTATGATCAATTATGGACCGATCTGCACAAAATTAATATATGTGATTTGGCAGCACTTACTACTTATTTGTGGTGAAATTTGTTTGAATACTTGCAGAATTCAAACATCTATGAGCGTTAAACCCTTATTTCGGGAGGACATTTGTATGGCGACCAGGTGAAATAATGGACCAGTTTCAAGCCCATCCGTTCTTGGACCGAAAAAATTTCATGTAGCCAATTTTATCGCAATATCTTATAAATTGCGACCTGTACTCTGCGCACAAGCTTTATATGGACAGCCAGCCAGACGGACGGACGGACATGGTTAAATCGACTCGAGAAGTGAGTCAGAGTCGAACTGGGTGTTGGACTAATATTTATAGATCCAGCACAAATCCATTATACCCTCCCCACTACGGTGATGTAGAGTATAACTATAAAGCTCATATCACGTCATGTAAAAAAAAAATCATTTCATAAAAGTTATTTTCAGTGATTTATTTTTTAAAACAATATATAAATAAATATTTTATAATTTGATATAATGGGACGTGTTATTTTCGCGTCTCTGATGATACCTTATTATCAATCCAACTTTTTTGAAATTAATTTCAATTACTGTGTTGTTTTCTACTTTGTAAATTGATTTACTTCAAAAGTTTTCAAACCTTTACATTTTAAAAAACAGCTGCAAAATGTCATTTCTATCTCAAATGCCAGTAATAGAGTCCAGCTCAATACGCAAGCAATTAACAACATATTTTCTAATTTCTTCATTGAATTAAAAGTTAAGAAATTATGTACAAATGAATAAATATGAAGAATGTAGTATGTGAGTAATTAAACATCAGACATACGACTCATACATACATACTTAATCATATAAGTCCGTGCGTGAACACACTTCTTGTGTTAGAATACACTAGGAATATATTTAATTGGCAACATGCCTCAACATGTGAAACAATTAAAAAGTTTTTCCATTTATTTTTTCTTTCTCCATTTCTTCGTCATTCAATAAACTCATGAGTAATGAAGCTTAAAACAGGAAACACTAAAAATTATGCCCATTACTTGGAATTTTGTAATACGAGTATACAAAACACAAAAAGGGTTTGTATTGTTTGTATTGCAGAATAAAAAACAAAATATGAAATCCCATGGAAAACTAAATACACGTAATAACAAATGTTAGAATTGAGAAAAAAAAATTAAATTAAAACTCATACACAGACAAGTAAAAACGCACATACTCGTAACTTTGAAATAAACTTTGACTCATCGTTAAATTTCTGTGTGTGTGTGTGTGTGTAAATGTATTTGATATACTGGTACATACTGCAGAGAAAAGTCCTTAAAGGAATATTTTTGAAATGTAAAATGCTTGTTATTGAGCAATACAAAAAATAAAAAAAAAATACAGCCAAAGCCAGCTGAAGTAATAGAAAATAAATGTTAAAGTCTTTATATTGGGTGTCGAAGTACTTTCGGCACGCGACCTTTCTTTTATTTAGTACTGTTTTTCTTTTTTGCAGCAAAATGCAGAAATGTTTTGAAAGATTTTTGTTTTCTCATGGTGTGAGCTTGTGTACACATGTTCTCGCATGTAAGAGTTTGCAGTTTAATGCATAAAAATATGAAATTTTAACTTAGGGATCATTTTACCATATTTAATGTTTATGCCCTACAGCCGAGTATATATTAGAAAGTATTCAGTATGTTACCAGCAAATAGTTTTAAATAAAACTAAAATCAGACTATTTCGGGTACGTACGTACATACGAATTAAAAAAAACTGTTTTCTTCTATTAGTCTTTCTGATCACTCAACTGTAAAGAGTGTTACCGACTTCTGGTATCGGAAATGAGTTAACTAATCTCATCATGACACGTATCATTGTATTATCTATGAAATAGTGAAACACAGCCCATATTATGAAGGATCAATAGCTCCTCTTAGTCCCAATTTACACGAAGCAATTCTTTAAGCTTATTACCTATACTTGATTTTACTAGCAATTCGTTTTACTCTATCATTCGTCTTACATATATGTGTATGCAAGTGTGTGTATGCTCTCAAATAAAAATACAAGCGATTTAAGCAATAATAATTGTATTGTGTGAACACTGAAGAAATTTCAAAGAAAAAATTATATCAATATTTTCAATAAAAATTGCTTCGTGTAAATTGAGACTCAACTTACCGACAAACACATTGTTTGTATTCCATTAAAATCATGAGAGTTTTATATCATGTGCAGTGCTTTGTAAATGGCATACTTACTAAGGTGATCAGGCGGAATGAAGACTTCTTACTCTGTTATATGTGACCAAGACATTACGTTTTTGACAGTTGAAAAATGGGCTTATTTCAATGAACATCAGACTAAAATTTCAAGACCAGAACATCAAGAACTTTTGATATAAACGTGTGGTACTACAAATTTATATTATACAGGATAATGTTATGTATAATATTACACATCGGGTAAATGGCTTCCACGGATTTGCTGGATTTTTCATAACCATTTTGGGTACATGGCTGGCGGTTGTTATATGTTTGTTGGCATAAACCTCAGGCTTCAAAATACTCAATAAAAAGGAATTTAGTGGTATAAACTCACTAAATCAGGAAATGTCGCAGTAGTAAAATGTGTCACTGCTTTACCAACGCAATTTTCGTAGCAGAACTTAATGTCTCCAAAATCTGTAACAAATATTGACACATTGTGAATGAAGTTGAGGCTACACAAACACTTTAATTCCAAAATGCTGCATTTTTGACGATGAACAATGGTGTTCTTCATCACTTAGGATGACTTTGCTCGAACGGTGGCCGTCAAACTTTTATTATTTTTGAAATATTATTTAACCATGAAAACGCTGTTATATTTTTGGATGACACCATCGTATGAACTGTCTTGTGTTTTGCTTTCGAGGATTTAAATAGACCAAACTTGTAGGTGATAGCCAATAATATCATTCATGTTTTGTGTCATCTTCCTAATAACTTTTCATAACTAAAGAAAGTGCAGATTGCTTCCTTTTTAGGAATTGACTTTCGTTGGACAACTTATTGGAACTTTGAACCGACATAATATGAATTTTAAATTTTATGTGTTTTACTACCAAGAGTAGTTTGGCACTCAGGACAAAGGATGATATTTTTAAAAGAGAACTGATTGCCACAAGAAAACTGTTTCATGATTTAAACAAGAATTTTAAAGGTAACTGAAATCGCAAAAGATCTGAATTCGAAAATATTTCTAAAAATTCTTCAATATGCATTGCTCTCTTCAAATTGTTCGCACATCAATGATTTTTTATACAGCTATGGATAGATAAATAGCGCACCGATGTTCTATGAAGTGCCAAACGTATTTTATTGAAAAATTTAATGATAATAACATTGAATTCTCTGCTATTCTTTTGCTTCACTCTGCTTTTCAAAATATTCGTTGGAAACCTCCTGTTAACTTTTGCACGTTCTTTATTTTGTCATATTTGGTTAAAAATTAAGTTTTTTTTATTTTAAATAAAAATTGTTGGTGCTAATTTCGGTTGAAAATTCTTGTGTTATTTAACCAAAAATTATGTTTATCATTAATTCTGTCAACCAAAATGGAGAGAGGACCGCTAGCACTGATCACTTGAGAAAAAAAAAGGTTAATTGGAAACTTCACCAATAGGATGTTAATTGGAAGTTCTTGAAAGATGCTTTATAATGTCACTAAATGTATTAAATCCGATGCAAATTCGCTAAGTGTAAAGAAATATCGGAATAAACCCACCGCGAAAGACAGCAGTTCGCGAGGAAAGGGCAATAGTTAAAGAAAGTAAGCTACATCCTTTAAAGTCATCGAGAACAATAATGACTGAAATAAATGAGGAATTTGGGTTAAATATTCCCAGTTGACTTGTACTAACACGTTTCAATGAAATCAGCTTTATGGTTGTGTAAGTAGAAAAAACAACTTGTGTCAATAAAGAAAATAAAGGCAAACGATTGTCTTTTGCAAAACTACACCGGAACAAGGATATCAAATTATAAGAAAGAGTGCTTTTCACAGTTGAAACAAAAAAGTATCTGTTCAGCTCTGACGGAAAACGTTTGTATATCAAGAAAAAAAAAACAAGAATTCAATCCCCGTTACACTACTAAAACAGCGAAGTGCGCTATTTCTCTGACCATAGCTGTATAATAGAATTAAAATTTTGCTCCGAAAAAGTAACAAGTTCGAAATATAAAAAGTTTAAAAGCAAACACATAAACAATTTTAGTCGCAATTTACACGAAGCAATTCTCTAAGCTAAGCTGATTAGTAATTAGACATCGGTATAAGGTAAGACAAGATGAGTACACACTTGATTGTACTTTCAATTCGTTTTATAATAAAATAATAATTCTATAAATTAAAGCGATTTAAGCAATAAGAATTGTGCTGTGTGAACACCTAAGAAATTTAAAGGAAAAATTTGTATCAGTATTTTAAATAAGAATTGCTTCCTGTAAATTGGGACTTATGGATACTACCCAATTAACGTAGAACAGAAACTAGTATAAATATCTTATTGCCTTTTGTTAATATGAACCATTGCAACGGTCATCAGGAATCAACGTTTTACTGCTCATGCTCATCGCGTTTTACTACCTACATGCATATATAGAATGCATAATTTCGGATGAGAGTCCGCCATTTCGACTATTTTTTGCATAACAAATCTTCTGGCCAGTATCCTTATCAAATTCTTATCTGGGATCCATTTTTCCACAGAAGTTCTCCTTTATAAACGTCTAAGGTTGTTATGTCATTAATGATTACATATTTCGATTCTTGAGACCAAAGATCGAATACGTTGATTTTTGGATATTTGTATCAAATTTTACACAACTTGTCCTAAACGTTTGTCCCATTAAACTTATTTTACCTTTATGAAGTGAGTGATCCTAATCGTTAGCATGTAGACAAAATTACAAATTCTTATAATCTGAAATACTATATTTTTGGAGTTGTGAGATTCCAAAAATAATGTAGAGATCCCATTGACATGACACAACAATTAAAATGTGCCTTTATCGTTCTTTTGTTTTGAATTTGATTTCAAGAATTTTCAAATGAAAATTAATTCAAACTCATAGAACGAGTTCACATAACGATTGTAGAGTACCTATACAACTTATTTTGATATTCAACCAACAAGAAAAAAGTATGAGGCTGCATTTTAAAGAATGTATAAAGTTCGATGAAAATATTGCCAGGTGCATTTTTGTTTGTGACAAAACAAGGGGTAGTAACTTGATTTTGGTCGCATGGCAAAAATGACAACAACATTAAATTATAAACTACAAGAACAACAAGCAAATAAAACAAATGCCAAGGAAGAAATACTCAAGCGTAGCAATTTTGTATGTGTATTTATGATCGAGCGCTGATTCATAATCAAATACACTCGCATAGACACACACACACACACACACACACATACATACAGAGAAATAAACAATTTGACAATCCATAACAGGATTTTTTGTTTGTTCGTAATAAATGAGAGATTCAGATACCGTTACTTAACAATTCGAGTACAAGCCAGCCAGGACTACTGACTGACTGAATGTATGAATGAATGGCATTTAAGAGGGGCTGAAACCCTAAACAGCACGAGCTGTATTGTTTCATTTATTTGTGAGTTTGTTTGCATGTGTGCATTAAGAGTTTTTAATCAAAGTGCGCGAGTAGCCAACAATTACAGCTTAGAGTTTACAATAAATCAGCCACCCCTAAATTTTCCCTGCTCTTGCATTCGAGCGGCATTAAGGGTTTTTCATTTATTATAGAAAATTATGGTTTAAACATTAAATATTATTAAGAAATTGTTGTTGTTGTTGTTTTTTGTTTTGTATTTCAAAATTCCAATTGGAATTTCGTCTAAATAAAATTTAATAAAAAAAAAGTATGTACTACATTATAATGCATGCAGTTCCTCATTCTAAAGGAATAGCAGTGTTAACAGGGTGTTTTTAAAAGAGGTGGCTTTATAGTAAGGAAATGATTTACCATTTATTTATGCAAGTATCAAATAGATTTTTTAACGCTTTATTTATTTACTGAATCGGCCTTTACTCCTTATGACTTAAAATAATTAATCAAATCTTTGAACTGAGACTCAAATAGCTGGGTAATAGATAAGTTCTACAAAGCCTTGCAAATGGGTGTGAAAGGTGTTATAATTTCGAGACGTATTTTAACAATGATACTCCTAAATCAGTTCTCATTTCGTGGTGCTCCTCCCAAAGTCTTAAGAATTTTGAATTGGTCCTACTACCTACATTATCATAGAATTCCGTATGTACCTATACAATTTATCTTATACAGAATGACTTAACAGTCAGCTTAATTTATATATATTCGTCGTTGATAAACGAGTGCATATTTGCATGTCTGCGTTGGCCTAATATGAGGCCCCAATACGCCGTTACCAAGGGTCTGTGTGGTCTGTCGTCAGATCTTAAATTGGCAACAGTTTACTTATACGCTTAAGTGAGTCGTATAAATCAGATCAGCCAGATAAAAATTAAAAATTTATTTCTAAAACATTTTGATTTTGACTCACTGTGCAACCGGAAGTAAGACTTATATTGGGGCAATTATGAACTCATCTTTACAGCACCTGAAATATTAATTTGATTGATATGATTTATATGCATATCAACATATTTCAGATACTAATTATTAAATAAAATTTATTTAAGTTTAATTTTAAAAGTAATTATTGATTTACTACCTTCAATTTAAAGACGAAAATTATTTGAGGATATGGGTCCGCTAACAACTGATTTCGGCTACGATATTTGTATGAAGTTAGAATTTTGGCCTCTGCTGACTATGTTTTGTTAACCGAAAACAAAGTATAACTAGACTGGTACTAGATTGATTCTTCCTTGTCCTGTTCATGTTTTCTTATATATTTTATATTAAAATTCACATAAAAACTGTTTGAGAATTATAACACGTTATAAAGTGTATATATAAGTACATATATATATATAAGTGTATATACATATGTAACTATAGGTAGTATTGAAAAATATAAAATACTCGTATACCAAGTTGTTGAGAGACTTTTGTAATTTCATGTTACAACTTAAGCCGGGCGTAGACTGCTGAAAACCTTATTAAATAGTAAATATTATTTTCAATAATTCTTTATAATATCGTAATGTCCAAACATTTACATTTACATACACAATCCAAACGACAGTGTTATTAGAACCCCTTATTTTTGGTTATAGCTTAACTTTGTTGTTGCTTTCATTCATTATGAAAAGTTGGTTGTTTATATGAGATTTCAGTTTTACTCGCAACAACAAAACAAAGATTTTTTTTATATACATACAGTGCCGGTAAAAATAATAGCACTTCGATCATTTATTTGATATCTGTAAGTGGCGAAATATTTTATGGAAAAAGTTCTCGTTCATTTGTTATACGTCCCCCAAATGCATAATACAATCTACAATTCACATCTAAGACGGTGAAGCATGGAGTTCTAGCATTACGATATGAGGATTGTTTTTTATATTACGCAATACATTGCATAAAACCAACAATGGATCAATATGTTTATGTTGTTGTGCTTCCCTATGTCATGGAAGAACTGCCACTGATTTGGGTATCCAACAAGATAACGACCCAAAACATACAAGCAGAAAAGCATGTCAGTGGTTCATTGACAACAATATTGAGGTCATGGAGTGGCCAGCGCAATCACCTAACTTGAACGCAATTGAGAATCTTTTGGGCTGACGTAAAGAAAAGTGTATCTCAAATAAAACCGACTTACAAGGCGCATCTTTGGGTTGTAGTGCAAGAGTCGTGGGCGAAAATACCTAAAGAAAGACGTGAAAACTTAATTAACTCGCTGCCATTATTGCCAACAAAGGCCATGCAACAAAACATTAATAAGTTATTTGTTTCATCAGCTTCATTGTATTTATAATTTAATTTTTTTTAAATCCACAGTGAATAGTGTTATTTTTTTTCATTTGAAATTGTAAATCTTTTCAATAAAAAGTCAATAAAAGTTACACAAATCTTTTTTAATAACTAAGGAACTAAATCGAAGAAAAATTCCTATGTACAGTAGAATCTTGCGTTCAGTGCTATTTTTTTTACCGCGGCTGTACATATATTTTAGCCGTTTTTTTTTTTAACATATAATGATTCAACAACACAACGACAACGGCGACGAACTTGCATTGTTGTGGTTGTCATGTTGATGAATGTGTATGAGGCTTAATTTTCGAACATACTGTACATGACACTGGCCGCAATAAGCGAATCAATGCGAAAATAACTTGCCAAATCATTGAAGTACAACTATGTACTATGCTTTGCTTTTAGTATTAGAATTTCTTGGCTGGGTGTGTGAAACCCTTTTTCGCGTTCGTTGTACTTTTATACAATTACACCCACCCCCTGTAGCGTTGAAATTTGTTTCACTTGATTAAATACTGAAAATCAGCTAAATTATTTTGAATTTGATTCACTCCTCTTTTTTTTTTTTTTTTTTTGTTTTTTTGTTTTGTCTTTCTATCGTCTTTGCAAACTCTTGGTATCATCTGTTCAAATTTTGAAAATTTGCATAATATTAATCGTAAGCCTTTGATTAATATAATCAATCTATGACAATGTAATTTTTCTTTTGATATTTTGTGCTTGGTTGTATTTTATTGTAATCTTATGATGTATAAGTTGATAGATGAAAAGGTGAAATTGATTTTTATGCCGAGCAACATTTCTAAGATTTGGAAATTTTACATGAAGCAAAAACATAAATTATTGAGTTACTTAAGGTGTAAACCTGCTTATAAATGTTTATTTTGCTCAAGAACCTCTAAATTGTGATACGAGGTCTGATCAAAAAATAACCATTATTTTCAAATTTCTTGAGTTACGTATGTTCAATTTTCATATTTTTTTTTTCTGTTATGTTGGTACACATGTCTGTTATATATCGACAGTTCAATTCCAAACCATACTATGTCGACTCAGCATGTTTTTAATTTTTTTGAGTTTTTGGATTCAGATATTTTCAACTTAAATTCTGTCAAATTTTGGTTGTGATTGGCTAGTCCAATCAATAATTATAAACAACAAAGTTCTACCTCATATGGTTTTTTAGATATCGCCTGTAAACTTTAGGAGCTTTTCCTGCAAAACCCACGTTTTCGACTTAGCATGTTTTGGAATTGAGCTGTCGATATGTTGGTAATATCAGCCATTTTGGATTGTCGTTTGTTTTTCGACAGATAAAAAAGTTAGTCCTATACTACACTGTCTCCCTACAAACCAGTTTGATGTTAAAAAACTGTTTTACTCATTCTGTAGTGTCCGATTTTTTACTATTCGAAAAAATGGATCAAAGAAACTATATTAAGTTTTGTGTAAAAAATGAAATTAAATGCACAAGGACATTTGAAATGTTGACTGTGGCGTTTGGCGAGCCTACTATGAGTAGAACACAAGTTTAATTGTGGTATAACCGGTTTAAGGAAGGCCCAGAAGATGTCAATGACGATGCTCGTCCTGGTTGCCCGAGCACGTCAACAACCGATGAAAACATTGAAGCAGAGTTTGCTGATGATGTTGGCATATCGTTCGGCTCATGCCAAGCAATTTTTACTTATGTTTTATGCATGAAACGTGCGGCAGCGAAGATTGTTCCAAAATTACAAAATTTTGAGGGAGATTACTTTGAAGGTTATAAGATAGTTATTGCTGAATAAATAAATACTTTTTGAAAAAATTGAAAATAACGGTTATTTTTTGATCAGACCTTGCATATGTCCTTTATATCCTTAAAGCCAAGTGAGATTTTATAAGAGTTCAACATTAAAATAAAAATTTTAGCGAAAATAAATGCAATTTCAAAATGAAACCTTATTTTGTTCAACAAACAAGTTTTAAGGATTCAGGAACGAAGAGAACCAACAAACCGTCGCAAGGTATCAGTAAGGTGTCAATATAGTTCATGAGCTAGAACTACTTGGAAGAAATGTATTTCAACCCGCTAAATGTCTTAATTACAACAGTGTATTTTTGAATTATTACAAAAACTTGCACTTAAGTCATAATATCAAATTTTCTCTCTCGCTAGTTAAGACAAAGGATATGCGAAATGTCTCATTCTAATCCCTGTAGTCTACGCGTTACAGACTATGCCAATTTAGTTAGAATTGTTAATCGAAAATTCCATTTCTGTCAACAGATTTTTGCCTCAGCCCTTCAGATTTCTACTGAAAATTAAATTGATTTAAAAAATCCCTGAATCTTCTTAACAACCAAATAGTAGCTGTGGTATTTAAACACACGTTCTCAAACACAATATTTCAACATGGAAAACGTAATCATTTTTCTGCTTAAATTTAATTAAGCACTACAACCAAATGATAACGTTAAATATATGCTAAATCAATTGTACTCGTATGTCTGCAGTTTTGGGAATAATTTAATGTTCGAACATAAACTTGTATGGCAATGTGTGCTATTTACCCTAAATAAAATAAATTGTACATGCCGGTAAATATGTACAACATTTTGGGCAATTACAAGTTTACAATGTGTTGGGTGTTTGTAAATATACATATTTCCAAAAATAGAATAACCGAAACCCAAATATGTACGTACAGAAATGTAATATAAAATAATAAAATCGAGAAATTATAAAATACAATTTACATTTACATATATTTTCAATCATTGAGTATAAACGAACAACAAACACAACGAGTACATAAAATGAAATGATGAAAAGCTGCAATTTTTATCAATATTCTAACAATAGTTTAAGTTGTACATTAAGTTGCACACACCAACGTATTAGTAGTGGGTAGTGAAAGTTTTCGGACACTACAGAATGAGTAAAACAGTTTTTTAACATCAAACTGGTTTGTAGGGAGACAGTGTAGTAGTAGTCCATCAACTAGTTGAAGAATTTATGATTTTTGCCAATAATTATACTCGAATTAAAACCTTCAAAACAGGTCAGAATATCTTTTCTGTAACCAATTCTTGCTACCCTTAAAACTATTAAATTGAGAAATTCCAAATTAATATTGAGAAATAACAAATTGAAATTCAGAAATCCAATTTAATATTGAGAATGATTTGATTGATATTTGAAAATCCGGAGCGGTTTCGTGAAGGAATGTATTTACACTGAATTTAGAATAGAACTTAAATTCATTGACTTCATAGGGCTAAGCATTTGTAAATATGGAATCAATCGTAAAACTGTTGCTTGATAGTTGCCGGCAATTTGATGTATACGACTGTGGCTCTAGGCATTTTCGCATATCAGAACCAGTTCAGATAACTGTTTCCAAAATTGTTCCCCTCCATAGGTAACAAGAACTCATTTGCGGCTTTTGGCACTGAACTAACCTTTGCGACTATTTATATTAATATACGAGGTGCTATCGGTTTGCATCAAATCCATATGAAATGTAAAATATTATGAAAAATAGAAATGCTTTAAATACATATGTACGAGGGCGGTTCAAAAACTTCTTAGCCTAGAACAGAAAAAGCTTTGGATACTTCCATCTGTGCTATGAACACATGTTACAAGAAATTCATAATGATATGGTGAATGTTTTAAGTGCAAGTGGTCCTACATATGCAACAAGTATAGAGGATGAACCACGTAGTGGACTCCCAAAAACAGCAACAACAAAAGAAATTGTAGCCAAAGTGCATGATATGCTTTTAAATGATCGACGAAAAAAAGTGCGTGCAATAGCCAATATAATGGGCATCTCAAATATCAAGTCCATTTAATTTTGCATGAAGAACTACAGATGAAAATGCTCTCTGCAAGATGGGTGCCGCATTTATTTATACAGTCGACCAAAAACGCATAAGAATTAAAATTTCGCAAGCTTGTTTGGATCGTTTCAAGAAAAATAAAATGGATTTTAAGCGTCGTTTCATACCTGTAGATGAGCCATAGATCTACCACTATACTCCACAGACAAAAGAACAATCCAAAAAATGGACTGAAGCTCGAGCAAAAGCCCTAAAAAAAGCAAAAACAATGCAATCGGCTGGTAAGGTTATGGCAACGGCTTTGTTGGGATTTCAAAGGTATTTTATTGATTGACTATCAGCAAAAGGGTAAAACAATAAATTCAGATTACTATTGCAGCATTTTGCATCAATTAAATGTAAAAATTCGGCTTACAACACAAAAAAAAATAATTTTTCATCAAGACAACGCACCAGCGCACAAGAGTGTTTTAACAATGGCTCAAATCAATGAATTTAAGTACGAGTTGCTTAACCACCCACCTTATTCTCCTGGTTAAACTCCCAGTTACTTTTACCTGTTCCCAAATCTAAAAAAAAAATTAAAAATCATTAAATGAAGATGCAATTACAGTTGCAAACCACTATTTTGAAGGCCTTAAGGAAAACTATTTTATTTAAGGGATAGAATTGCTAGATAAGCGTTGGACTAACTGTATTGAAGTTTCAGGAGATTATATTGAAAAATAAAAATCTTTTTGAAAAACTATCTATTCTCTTTCTGTGCTAGGCTAAGAAGTCTCCGAACCGCCCTCGTATATCTAATTTACAACAAACTGCTCTTGACTAATTTAGGAATCCATTAAACTTATTGTGTAATTTGTAGACTCGGCCATAGTTTTTAAACTGGTTTATAGACTTGTCTGCAATCTAGTCTAAAGACTCTTTTATAGTCTTTAACAGTAAAAGTTGAATAAAAGTTTAAAATCGGTTCTATAATCTTGTTTAAAATCTCGTTGATAGTCTCATTTATATTTAGCGTTTACTGTTTTGTCTAAAATCTCATCTCTTGTCTGGTCTGCAGTATTGACTTTAGTATCATCAAAACTCTCGAAGCCATGGTAGCATAAATATAGAAAGAACTCTTACCGATAGAAATATTTTTCAAATTCATATAGAATTTTCTCGATTTGATTTGAAATTTTCATAATTTTTATTTAAAATTTCCAATTTTGAATGGAAGCTTCCCAATTTAAAATTAAAATTCCCAATTTTTTTTTTAATTTTTCCAATTTCAAATCAAAATTCTGAAATAAATTTCAAATTTTTTTAAATTTCAAAATAAAATTTTGTATTTATTAATTAGGGATTTTTGCAATTTCCAATTGAAATTGTTAATTACATTTAGAATTTTCTCAATATCAATTTTAAATTCTTAAATCAATTTAAAATTTTCTCAATCTTTATTTTAAAATTGTCAATTTCAAATGGAATTTCTGAATTTCACTATAGCCTTTAGTATAATACTAAAGAATTGTAATGTTTTTGTATAAACTCAATTTGCAACAAATTTCAAAAATGTCCCTGGATAAAATAAATCTAAAATTTAAAAATTTGGTTGTTTAATATTGTTGTTCATTAATTACAGATAAAATGTTGAATTGAGCACCAGCTGAATAAATATTCCAAAATCATCTTTTTAATGCACAAGCGAATGTAAACTTTTATCATGAACTGTAACTACCACTTACATATTTATCAAGCGATATGTGTATGTGTCAGAAAGAAATAAATAAAAAAAAAGGGGGTTGTTGTCCTCCTTATCTGACTTTCAAACAATGCAACGTCGAAAGGTGGTTGTATGCCGCAGCATAACTATAGTAGTACATCTCATATAGAAGCACAACATACAAAATACAGAATAAACACACACAAACACCAATTATCCTTAAAAGTTGAAATTCAACAAACCAAACAAAGAACCAAAAGCAAAAAAAAAAATCATAAATAACTAATTTTACAGCAGCAGCTGCAACAAAATAAAAATTCTGTTGGTATCTTTTAGCTTTTATATTTTGTAGTTGCTTTGGCTATTGACTAGATAGATTTATTTTCTATACAAAATAATCGTTGTACTGACTCACTGACTGACTATGCTTACGAGCTGTTATGTTTGCATGTGTTTGTTTAGGGATATGTTTAATTTTTTTTGGTTTTGTTTCCAATACAAACAAATACACTTACGCACACAATTTTTGTAGCACATGCCACAATTTATATTTTTGATTTTATTAGAATCCTGTCTATTGTTCAAGCCACAAAAACTAAACAAAATTAAAGTAAAGTAACGAAAAATCCTGGGTTCAATTTAATTGTAACAGATTTTTTGTTTTTTTTTTTAATATTTAGGTTATGAAGTTGCATTGGAATTTTGAAAGAAAGCTAAATTATACGGGTCTACTTGTAATTTTCACAAACAATATAGAAATTTTAGCAAAGTGCAGGCAGACAGGCAGGCATTTGAATGTTTATACATTTAATTGAAATGCATAGGTATTTATACCCTACACCACAATAGTGGGTCCAATACTCAGTATATAAAGTATACCGATCGACTCATAATCACATCCTGAGTCGATTTAACGATGTCTGTCCGTTAAAGCCTCCATTTTCTTGTCGTTAGTTTCAAAAGTTGAATTAAAATATTAGTAAAAAAACAAAATTATTCAATTAATTTAATATTTTATAGGAACTTTATTAATACGATGTAAGTAAATATATACAAACATATTCATTTAGTATAAAATATACTGCTAAAATATTTCTTAGGACGAAAAAAGAAGCCACAACGGCAGCTCAATTGAAATTGTTGATAGCTGATGAAATAGAAAAGCATCCAGATGAAAGTTGCAGCACTTCTATTGATCACCGAAGTTTATCGTAATGTGTACTATCGGCTTCAACGTGCTAGAGATGGTTTGTGCTGTCCAGAAGTGGTAATTTTGACACGGAAGAAAAAGTTATCTTAGGTAAGACAAAAAAGTTCGAAGACCAATAATAGTTTGCAAAATCATTAAAAGCTTCTCAATCATCAATTTAAAAATGTTTGCGATCAGCACTATTCATCCAAAAACAGGAAAACTGAGTACCATTATGAATTTAAGCCGAGAGACCATGAATGACGATTTTGTGTGTCCGAAATTCTGCTTAAACTCAAGAAAATTAGTTTTGCACCGAATCATTACTTTCCATAAAAAATAGATCAATTACGATAACCGAAAGCGTAAAGCACGATGGCCACGTATCAAACTGATTTCACAAACTCAGTTTTTTTTTTGATTGTGTTAGTGAAAAAAATCTCACACGTATATGTTGATGTGAGTTTGACGAAAATCAAAACAATTTAGATTTTCACTGCCGCCGCTACTACAAACTAAATATTACCAATACATACATATTATTTGTCAAATCAGTTTGATACGTGGCCATCGTGCTTAAGAGAGCGTATGTGAAGCCCGATCAAACAGTCGAATCAACACCAATGCCAAAAGTCCGTGGCGCTAAGGTTTGGTGGTACCAAAAGAGTTTATCCATTATGAGCTGCTAAAATTTAACCATATCATCAAGAAATCAGTTGCACTGGGCACATATTTTGTTTGTAGTCCTTTTGCCTTTATTACAGCTGACAATCTTCTAGACATAGAATCAACGAGTTTTGTTTTTTTTTAACATGCGAAATTTTGTTCCATTCATTCTGCGTTACTGCCTTTAGGTTGACCTTGCAAGAAATTATTCTTTGCCAAATTTTATTGTCCAAATATTCCCACAGGTGCTCAATTGAATTGAATTCTGGGGGCTACGGAGGATGATCTAAAATGTTTGGACAATTATTGAGCAACAAATCTTGCACAATTTTAAAGGTTTGCTAGAAACATTGTTCTGTTGGAAAATCCAGTTCAGTGCTAGTTATAATTTCTTTACAGGGTCTATATTGTTTTTCTTTTTTTATGTCGAGATAATCTTTCTTTTTCATTGTAAATTCTATAAATCTAAGATTAATATTATATATTATGTATATGGTACCGCGTAGGTACCATTTTTAATATTTGATAAATAATAATGAAACTTAACCAGAAACTCACTTTAACGAAAATTCGATATAGTCATTTAGGGCAAAATTTTTAACATTACCTTATATACCGAATGTTTAAACAATTTTACACTCGAACGACCAAATTTGTAACATTGACATTTATAACAAGAATGTCTCAAAAAATCATGGTATTGACTTGGTGATAAAAAGGAATATGGTGTAAGACTTCTTCAAAGAATCACAAACTAATTCAGTGTTGCCAGAAAATGAATTTAAAAACATGCTAAAACTTGAAAAGCTAAGAGCTAAAATGTTCTACAGAAGAAAAATTAAGTGCTAAATTTTTTCAATGTAACAATACAATTTTTATTTTAAATGTTACAAATATAAATTATAGTTTTTTCTAATTTTGTTCATAACAATTGTTGACTTGTTTTAATAGATTACATTTAATATATTAATTCAAAAATTTCCGTGTTCATTTTTTATTTCTCCAAAAGTATTTTTTGGAGTGAAAAAGTAAAAATTTGTTTGAGAAAAAAATGTTTGTTATCAAGCAAATTATGCTAAAAAACATTTAGCATAATTTTTAAAAATTGCAATGCATTTTCGAGAAACAAAATGCTAAATCTAGCAGTGAAAGTGCTAAAATGGCAACACTGATCTAACTCTATTGCAAAATGCTGTCAGAAAAAAACTTTTGCTCACGATATACAACTAGTGTTCCAGGAAGAAAGTTATAAAAGTAACAATTTTATATTAATGTATTTAAAAAACAAAGATAAATTAGAGACAAAGAAATAGAGCTCGTTTCGTAATAAAATGTTTACTGTAAATTATCTTTATACGGGGTTTGCCTGTATTCGTATAAATGTATAGTTAGGCTACTTCTGAATCATTAAGAATATTATTTTCGTTTATTATCA
The DNA here is from genome assembly GCA_950370525.1 of Bellardia bayeri. Taxonomy (NCBI): domain Eukaryota; kingdom Metazoa; phylum Arthropoda; class Insecta; order Diptera; family Calliphoridae; genus Bellardia; species Bellardia bayeri. The sequence goes on from OX493267.1 coordinate 78,948,315, forward strand.
TGTTATCTATAACATTCTAATTTATGAAGTATCGGGATATATATTCATACATACTTCGATTAGATTTTCAAAATTACTAAAAATGTTTTAATTCAAGAATATATTAACGAAATAGACGGGCTAACTTTTAACGTCTTTGAAATTCTGATTAACTAAATATATATTAAATTTTAGTTGTGAATTCAGTCTGAAAATAATTTAATGTGAATGAATATTTCAGAGGTTTCCATTCTGCGATAATTCAACCAACATATTTTTTTTAAAGATCGTATTAATATCAGTTCCAAAATGTTCATGAAATTGAATAAAATCATCCTTTCGGCTTGCATTAGGTACTACACAAATGAGAACTTTACATATTTCTACATATTTCATTTTGGAATGCCAAATTGTGATGCTACAGTAGACAGTACCAACTGGGTCTAAAATGTATCAAAAAAAAAAATACAATTGTACCCTGTTTGTCAACTGCGGCCCTTTGTTCCTACTAGGAACCACAGGACATAATATATATGTTTGTCAATACTGTTTGTAAATAAAGTTAAAATAGATTGCTGCCTTTTCCATAATTAGAAAACGTAAAGCTTCAAATAAATTGTTTAGCATATTTTTTAAGTTCATTATAACCGCATTCGTTTGTAAATAAATACCAAAATCAAGCAATTATTGCATATCCTTCGCTTTCATATTGTTAAACAACTATGTATATATTACTTAATAATTGTTGAAATTCTTTGTAAATTTAGTTAAATAATGAGCAGCAGTAGTGATGAACATTAAACAAAAACTACAAACACACAACCATTACATTTTCAATTTAACGCTTCGTTGCCTAGAGTATTTAAAAAACTGTTCGTCACAGTATTTTTTATTTTTTTTTTTTTTGAGTTATTCATTAAAAAGAAATCATCATTCATAAATTCATTAAAAAAAAACACACACACTGAGAAAACTATAGTTTTTCGAAAAATACTGGCAAAACGAATTCTTTCCAAATGAAAACTGTACAAATGTACACAGATGTGAGCGAGCATCAATTTAATTATAAAAATTATGTAACGCGTTACGCTTAAAACACTGCACGAAACAACAAAAACTTTACAACAAATGTTAAATTTTTAACATGTTTTCCTCAGACACAACCACACTCTTTCATATCTAGTATTACAGGCAATTTAAAATTGTATTAATTAAACAGTTTTTACACAGCTTGTTTACAGTAATCCAAGGATATTAAATCCTTTAATTAAGCAGCTTGTTGCGTTGAGAAAATTCACCTTCCTGTGATGTTATCCTTATAAATGTTTGTAGCTTACTGATCTTACGTTTGTTTGCCAAAGTATGATCATGTCTTAAGGAATTTTATTCCTTGTCTTTTGAGAAATGTATTTCTTATGCTCCCTTAATAATTGTAACTCTACAGGTAAATAAAATCAGTCTCTTTTTACTTCTTTGTACTCTTAGTTTTATTTGCCTGAGTAAGTGTTCAAATTTCTTAAAGCTCTCTCTCAATTATTATCAGAAATATCTTTATTATTTGTCTTTAGGTTCGAAACAACCCTTAATGTTTAATCATAAATTAAAGACGAAATGCAACAGTAGATTTTTGTGTTTCTTAATATTGGTTAAGGGAAAATGTAACTTCGATTTTTTATTCGTTACATTGTACGAAAACAATAATAACCAAGGCCCTAATTTTTTAAAACGCAACGCGTTGCGAAATTATATTTTGCAAATCACGGCGTTCAAGCAAGTGATTGCTTGCATTGTAACAGCTGATTCTTACGTTGTTGTTAATACAATTGTTTAAAATTGTGTATTTTGCAAAACACAACGCTGAATTTTTTATCACTTGCGTTGTCAAATTTAACGCCTCCATTTTCTTGGCGTTAGTTTCAAAAGTTGAATTAAAATATTATTAAAAACAAAATTATTCAATTACTTTAATATTTTATAGAAACTTTATTAATACGATGTAAGTAAATATATACAAACATATTCATTTAGTATAAAATATACTGCTAAAATATTTCTTAGGACGAAAAAAGAAGCCACAACGGCAGCTCAATTGAAATTGTTGAAAGCTGAAATGGAAAAGCATCCAGATGAGGCTCGGGGAATGCCTAATTTTGGCAGCTCAAAATATAAAAATAATGTGAATCTCCATAGTGTTATTTTTTTACTTACTCATTATTCCTTAAATTCATGATTTTGATAGTAGAGCGCAATTGGGGTGTTTTAATAGATATGTCTAGGACGCTTGAAGAACCCTCATCATCCGAAAAAGAAGACATATCCATAAGTGCGAACACTTTTTTATACCCCTTATTATCTTTGTATTTATAATTATTTGCTGTAAAAGCTTTTTTCTTCACATTTTGAAATATTTTCTTGATAAATAACCAAACAAAATTATTGAACAGCTGATAGGTTTGTAGCATTGCCAATGCAAAATAAGTGTAGCTTAATGTGAATTTATATTTTAAATTTCAGTATCAGCATTTACAATGGCAACATTAACCACGCAATGATTTGACAGTATTGTAACAACGTAATATTTCCGCGTTCGCAATGACGCAGTGATTTAAAAAATTTCATATTTTTGGTGATACGTTCGCAGAAGCGTAGGTGTTGCATTGAACGCCAGTGATTTACAAAATTAGGGCTGAAATTTTTGCGAGAAATTTTTTGATGTAGCTGACTATATTTTAGTGACCCCTTCACTAATCTAAATATGATAGATGTTAGCTGTCTTTCTCTCCCTAAATAATAGTTTGTTTAAGTATAAGCTCAAGATTTGTCCATTCTAACTTAGAGCCTTAAAAAGAAATTTTTTACTAAAAATCTCCTTCTTGATACAATGAAACTCTCTAATGTACATACAGCAATTTCTATAACTCGTTTTAATACGAAATTTTTCTTTACCCTTACTTAATAATATTTTTAGGGCATGTAATAGAATAGTACTAGTATCACATGAATGTATAAATGTTTTTATTTGCCGGCTTTTTTTGGATTATCTTCAACCAAGGGGTTGTTTTTCGGTTTTATTTCCTTTATTTACTTTCTTAACACCAAAGGCACTCAATAATTTGCTTCTTTTGTCATTGTTTGAGCCTTAGAGCAGAGATAGACACTTATACGAAGCTAAGTACCACGTACCAGTTTCTTATAAGAAATTCCTTAAGAAGGACACAAGAAATAAAAGCAACATGTCTGTTTAATGTGCCTTGACACACTCACTCCCGCATGTTGATATTTGTACAAGTATTTGTATTTACTTGCACATAATTTTTGGGTAAATAAAATAGACTTTTACTTCTCTATGTGTGTAGTATACATATATACATATGTACATATGTATGTATAAATATTTACTTATTTTGTAAAGGAACTCGAAAAATTTTGGTTAAAGAAATTGCGTTGTGGAATTCAATAAGGTGGAATCATATAACAACACCAAAGACACAAAGCATAAAGGAGTTTATTATTACAGCAAATATTATAAACGTAAATATAGAAAATGTACCGCGCATTCAGACGAGGGTGGCAGACTTTTTATGTTTTCGTTATTTCAAGTCTAGCATTAAGGAATATTTATGACTTTAGAACTTTAAATTATGTATGTGCTTTTTTGAATTTGTATGGAATTATGTCATGGATCAAGTAAATCATTGTTCACATAAAATACGGTCACACTACAGAAGCCTTTAGAAACCAGCTGACAAGAGTTTCGATTTTTTCACTGATCTTGTTTTTTAATATAACTAATATTATGCTGTCAAAATAGGAAGAAAATCTTGCACTAATTTCTTTGAAATCCGACATTGTCAATATTGTTGAATATTTGTTAAAATAAAACTAAAACAGGAACTTGCAAAGAAAGTACTATATTCAATAAAGCAAAATACACAAATACAACTCCAGTGTAAAGCTTTGTACAGGCGATTGTCAGATCTTACAACGTTGTCCGAAAAATGTAGACAAAATGTCTAACAACCGTATGAACTTAAAATGTTTGTCTTCCAACGTTGTAAGAAAAAGCATATTCAGTACATTGTAAGACAAAAATATTGTCAGATATCTAACAATTGTGTGAACACATTTTTTTTGTCATTGTGAGATTGTTTTAAGACAATTGTCAAACAGTTTTAATTGTCGTATTTGCAAAGTTTATGCATCTGTCAATGGCAGCATTGTCAGAGAAATTATTTCTAAATGCAACTCTGTACATTCATAAATAAACGAACAAAATTGTGCATTAATAACATTTTGGAAAAAACTGGAAAAAAATTAAATTATTAAATTAAAAAAAATGGATAGCGGCGTTATTTGTCATTTTGTCTTCATCCTCGCCACTTTCTGGGAATTTGACAATCTTTGCCACACGACAATCCAACAACCTGTTAACTGACAATTTCGGTTGACAGATAAATTCATTGTGTAACAATTGTGTGCCAATGAAATTGCAAGTTTTTCTTACAGTCGTCCGTACTGACAATTTACCTTTTGCTAAAAATGTTTCAATGTCAGTACATTGCTAGCACATTGCCAGATAGATCTAACAACCTTCTATACATAGCTTAAGTAGAATCGCTGATTTTTAAAACATAGTGAAGAGCTGAAGGCTGCATAAAATGGGCACGAATTCATTACTACAGAGTTTAATAAAATTCAACAATTGCCTAATTATGTATGATGAACGAACAACCTTAATCTGAATAAATAAACATATGTAAAAATGAAACTCAAACTGCTACCGGCACCAAAATTGTATGTTGCAGCAAAACAAGATTCGGCAAAACAAGATTCAGATTGCAATCTGCAGTTATGCTCTGAAGACTTTGGATATTTATATAAAAAAAATGCCAGCAGAAACCTTTGATGCCTCTTATTAGTCTGACTAATGGTAAGTGGTTACTCTTTTTTAAGTAAATATTTGCCAAGTGTGACCGTACCTTAACTCTTCAGTAACGTTTTGGGTCAATTTCGATCCCTGGCTGCAATGCACTAGTATCAGAGAAAATCATTTCGACGTAAGAGATTGTTACTACCACTTCATAACATGGACTTTGTCTTGCCTAAACCAAAATTTAACTAGTATGGATGTCTTACATAATTTCCCATAGGAACGTAATTTTTCTCTGGAAAATTACAATTGTAAACCACTATTTTGAAAGCCTTGAGGAAAACTTTTTTAATCAAGGGATAGAATTGCTAGATAAGCGTTGGACTAAGTGTTTTGAAGTTTCAGGAGATTATATTGAAAAATAGAAATGTTTTTGAAAAACTAACTATTTTCTCTTTCTGCGCTGGGCTAAGAAGTTTCCGAACTGCCCTCGTACGTAATAAAATGAGCCAAATCCTGATTGTGTAATTATTTCCTGCTTGCTTGCATATACTCGTATGTACTTTACAACATTTTTAGTGTTTACTTTGGTAAATAACAGCATTTGTATTGAAAAATAGGAATATTCTATTTATTAACTAATCTTCCATGCAACAAACAATCAAAAAATGTTATGAAAAAAAACTTCAAAGTGTCATGCAAAAGCGGCCAGACAAAAAAACCATTTGTGATAAAATGCCAGGCATTAATTTAATAAAAAAAAACTCATTTTCAAACTTATTTTCAATTTGTAATTTGATAAATTTTCATTCTTCTTACACGCTTTCCGCAACAAAAGAACTTTCTTCTGCTCGGCTGTCTCTACTCAACTACATACACACTTTTAAGTCATGACACAATTTATCATTTCGCCAGCAACCCTCAAAGGACCTCTTCAAATAAAGAATTACACATACGAGCACATACATACACTTACACATAGAGGTCCATATAATCCTAGCGGGGAAAATTGCAGGTGCTTCTATTTGTAGGCCTTATAGAAGAACTGTTTACATATTCTAAAAAATTCGATAGCAAACAAGAATGGTTTTGCAATTATACCTGTATATCGTCACAACAACAACAAACATTAGTTTGCTAACTTTGTTGTACGAGCAGCGTTGTCAACTTTGAAATTTCAAAATGCACCAAAATAGAGCAAAAACGCGCCGTTTAAAAAAAACGCACCAAGTTTATAATTTTTTATTTCATTTAAAATGTTTATTGAATTAATATATAAAACTTTTTAAAAAGAGATCAATAGCAAAAGTAATAATAGTAAAAGCCTTTTTTTAACAAACGACTTAAATGAAATAAGCATTTAACCACTAAAAATTTAACTCACAACATGCTATTTGGAACTGAAGTACTTTTGGTACTTTTTTAATTAGTTTTCTATTTTCAGTACTTCTATTTGAATTTTTTCAATAAAATTTGTTAAGGCTTAACTGGGACTCTAACTCTGGTTGTTCGTCTACAGTTCAAACCATCAGGTTATATAAGAATTTTTTTACCATGTTTAAAATGTTAATTTTATTTTTAAACAAAGATTTTCACCCTATTCACCTTTAGCAATAATCTTCATGTGATAATAAAAATAAAGATTTCATCAAATATTCGAAAAAAAAAATTAAAAAACGCACCGAAATTAAAAAAAATCACACCGCGCACCAACTAAGGAATTTCGCACAAAAATGATTCGAAACGCACGAAGTTGACAACGATTTTGTGAGTTCAAAATAAGGCCTTCTGGAAGGCCTATTTACAGCATCATTTTTCCGCTGGGAATAAACTAGTATATAACCAAAAAAAAAAAAAAAAACATGGAGGATTGTACTGAATTGAAATGACTGAATCTTTTTATATAAGTTTTCGTTTTCGTTATTTTTTTTTTTTGCATGAGTGTTTGTGTGTAAATTTGCCTAAAAATTTATCATTTACTACTGATGGCACGCGTTCAATTTTCTGCACAAGGATTACGCCAGTTGTTGTCCTTAATACCGACTTTGATTGTAAGGTCCTGTGTGTAGCTGTGTATGTTAGAGTGAGTATTGTAATGAAAGCAACAACATCAATAAGCATAAAAATAACAATGAAAAAGAAAAAAATCGCATAAAATGTGCCATACACGTGAAAAATATCAAGGGATCAAAACTGAAATGAATTCGTAAAGACAATGATGAATTTTAGTTTTATTTTCCTTGCATTCTTATTTTCATACTTGTGTATTTTATTGGTAAATACTCGTCAGACAACAATAAAATCACATACACAAAAAAAGAAAAAAACAAACAATTTGTAAAATGTAAATGAATATAATGAAAATAATAATAAAAAGGAAATAATTGTAATTTTTTATGATTGTAATGTTCAAGTTAAAATATTTACTACATATAAAGTATAAGCCTGTAGAGAATGTTACACAAGAAATCAATCATATTTATGGGTTTTTCTTAGTCTTATAATATGAACTAGAATTTAAAATTTTATTAATGATTTTTAATCAGTGGATTTTGATTAGAACGCAAAATTGTGACAAAAATTTAAAAAATGTCAGTGTGACCGCTCACTGGACAGAATCGAAATTTTTTGGAAATAAATCTGTTATTTCAAAGCGGCTAGTCTGATTAAGAAAAAATTTGACAAGGGCGTAGGCCATGGAGTAATGGATGTATAACTTAAAAATGTGGAATTCATAACAGATGTCGTGTCTTTCGAACACGATTTCGGTCTTTAGTAACTTATATGTATATCATTTCGAAGGGTAAATATTCATTATTTATTTTTGTACTTTGAAAATTTCGTATTTTGTACCAACAAAGCAATATATGCGGGAAGTTTTGCTTTACTTCTTTAATTTGAAAAAAAAAAAAAAATGCCGCAAACTGATTGCTCACCGATGCTTATGTGTGAATGTGTTCCATCGTGCAAGATACTAAGAGTGAATTTTAAGACCTTTCGGATTTAAAAAAAAACACATAAAATTTAGAAAAATGTATGCAATCTTCAGTTGAGTCAGATGATTTCATGTAAATGTTGACTGCGATTTTGGCATACTCTCTCCAACATACCGGCCGGTATCTCACGAATAAATTCTTCAATATTTTCCTAATATTATCCCTGTAGATATGACCTTTAACAAAGCCCCACAAAAAATAGTCTAAAATTGCACGATCTAAGCGGCCAATTGACAGGCCCTAAATGTAAAATCAACCGAACTCGCCTCTGAATTGGGCCATTACTTTACGTGCTCTGTGTCATGTGGCACTGTCTTTTTTAAACCACATGTCTGCCATGTCCAGCTATTTAATTTCAGGCAAAAACTATTCGTAATCATGGCACGGTGGCTCTTGCCATTCACAGTGGGACCAAAAGGATCCTATCTAACTATTATGAAATTTTGAAATCTGGCCCGAACATCACAGGGAACCTGCACCGAATGCTAAAACTGATTCGTTTGACCATATTCCATCGCATGTTGCAATGCGGATGACCTTATATGCGGCTGACCTTATAGGGCATACCTTGCCTAGTTTTTTTAAATTTTTTGTCCTCTGTTGGTGGCCGGTGCGCTTTTTTAATTTTTTCGAAATCTAGACGATGAAAAAGGACTCCATTAAATTTATTTTAAATACGAATGTATGATATGTAAGTGAATACATACTATAAAATTCGTCACATGAAAGTTATTGCTAAAGGTTAATAGGTTGAAAATCTTTGTTTAAAAATAAAATTAACATTTTATACATGGAAATGCTTGTGTAGCCTGATGGTTTGGCCTACTGAACTGTAGACGAACAACCAGGATTAGAGTCCCAGTTAAGCCTTAACAAATTTTATTGAAAAAAATTAAAAAAGAAGTACTTAAAATAGAAAACAATAATAATTAAAAAAATACCAAATATGTACTGAAATTAGCCCTTTTTTACCAATTACTACTTCAGTATAGAGAATAGTTTTTTTTGTTTTTTTTTAAAGAAATGTAACACTCACGCAATTAATATGCTTATATATAATTGCGTTACTTTCTTTGGAAAGGGGATAGGTTGGAGAAGTAAAGGTGGTGAAAGAAGAAAGCATTTTTTTATATCACAACTCTGCAATTGCGCATTATATTTGTTTTTAGTGCAGAATTTCAGCGACTCTGGTGGTGAGTAGGCGCATTAATGTTAAAGCTTGATTTTTTAGCCTTTAATTAATTATTTTACTTCGGTGGCGTTTGAATGAGGGCGCTGTAATAAATATTAGTTATGATGGATAGAAAAGAAAACTAATAATTATCAGAAACTGATTTTGTTTGAGCTGCAGCGGCTGGCAAACGAACCCGGCTACAAATACCAACTCATGCTTAATGATCGAATGCGCTAAACAATTAAGCTACAGCACCCTCTTACTTTTGCTATTAGTAAAAATGATATTTATTAAATTAAAAAAAAATTATATACCTATCTAGTACAGAGTGATATAAACAAATTTGTTTAGTTATTTTTTATGTTTGTTAAGTTTTATTTTTTTTTTTCTAAAAACACTGAACTGTAGAAGACTGTTATATTTATAATACAAAAATATTATACTTTTTATGTAAAATTAATTCAATAAACATTTTAAATATAAAAGAAATTTTAAACTTGATGCGTTTATTTTTAAATAGCGCGTTTTTTCCTCCATTTTAGTGCATTTTAAAATTTCAAAGTTGACAACGCTGTTCATAACGCTCTCTGGGTTATGCTTCACTTTAGAACAGAGTATCCGAAATTGGCTTGATTCGTTCTTGATCTCAAAAAATGATGTAGCCAGAAAGATAGGCAAAGGTAATAGTTAGCAATGACCAATACTTTAAAAGCTAAAAATTTTACAAATTTCCGCATTTTTACGTAACACACCCAATGTAATTTCTTATTTAAATCACAAACTGTTCAGGCAATTTTTGATATTTATTTAGTCGGGGTAGAGTTGATTAAATTTAATTTTCGTTAAATTATTTTTACTCAAGGAATTATTTTACAACATGAAATCTCTGATAATTTTTCTGGCTGAGCTGGGGATTGAAGTTGGGTTGAATTTACATGTTTCGAGAATCACCACATTCTCTAATCAGAATTTTTTGCGTTCTAACCCTCTGCACCACTGCGGTGTCCGCTAGCCAACAGACAAACATCAATCTTTTAACACTGGTTAAAATAAATCAATAAAATTTTAATAGCGATTTCATGTTGTAAAACAATTCCTTCAGTAAAAATAATTTAATGAAAATTAAATTTAATGAACTCTACCCCGACTAAATAAATATCAAAAATTTCAATTTAACAGTTCGAATAAAAAAGTTAAAACAGTTCTGTTCAGGCAATTTTTAAATTTCATCAAAATCAACAGAATAAAAAACTCCGTCATAAACAGTTGGTTGATTTAGCTAAATTAAAATAAAATTGTTGATGTTGTCTTAAATCTATTTAATTTATAGCTTAATTTTACCTACTCTAACCATAAAAACGAAGGTGAAGTTGCAATACATAAAAACACATATGCAATGAAATCTAATCACCATACACACAAATTCCTCTAAAAGCTGATGATAAATTTCAACTATGTATATGAAATCCAGAAATTCTAGAAATACAAGTAAATGTCATGCTATTTTAATGAAATACATATAAAACAACAAAATTTACGACCGACACAGAATTAAATTGACAGCCTACCCCAGCTGACAATTTCCAAGTTGTATTATTTCGTTATTTAGGGGAGAGATAATCCCTTTTTAGCATGATCTTGCTATTGAAAACTTAAAAAAGAAACAGCAACAAAAACCAAACAAAAAAAAATGGGGAGGTTGACACGAGTTAAGGAACGTGTCAAGCGAGTTTTTATTTCCACCTCGAATACATAAACAGAAATAAGCATGCGCACGTTCCACCACATAAGAAAAGGTTGTATACAGTTCACGTTTAATTTAAAACTAGAATTAAGGGTTTCCTGCAAAAACCGTATTTTATTTATAACTAAATACAACAAAAGTGAGCATGATTTACATAATTTACAGTGAAATTCTTTTAAAAGTTTTACATAGTGTTAAAAAATATTTCTGATATGAATTTATATTTCCATGTTTCCATGTTTGTAACAAATGAGTTAGTTTATGTGGTATGTGTCCTTTAGAGTGTTTTGAAAGGGGTGTTGAGTAGAAGCCAAAAGACATTTTACGCACGTGTGCCCTCCTAGAATAGAGCCAAAGCTGAGCTGTATTGGTTTGCATAAAAAGGAAACATACTTGAAAGGTTTTCCAAATTAACATACACGTTCCTACGTTTATACATACTTATTTAAAAAATACATGCACGAGTATGTATGTATATGCATTTGTTTCCAAATTAATTATTTACATAACCAGAGCTCTACTTGGCATGAAATTAATTAAAATGCTAAATTCTAAATATGAGTTGGGCAAATAAAGGAAACCTAAGTTTAATTAATTCCTTTTTTTTTTTTTTGTAAAAAAAAATATTCCAGGAAATTGTTGAACGCTTTTTGTTTAAGTTTAAATGGAATATTAGTAATCAAATTGAGAGAAATATATACTGCACATTTGAGCAATATCTGAGAAATTTAAGGGCCGATTATCGTTTACAACACTAATGGCGTTTTCTTTTCTGGCAAAAATGTTACACTTTTTTCCTTTTTTATATGGGAAATGGGTAAAAAGTGTAACATATATGTAACATTTTTGCCAGAAAAGAAAACGCTATAAAATGTTGTGTTGTGCCGACTACACACAACATGGTTTTTTCATACGATTAAGCCGATAAGTGTTGTGAATCATAATCGCAGTTTACAACATACAACATCAAAATACTTAGTGTTGTGAACAGTAATCAGGGCCTTAACTCTTTCGTATACGCGCTTAATAGTATCATTTTGAATAACCAGTACTTTGTAATAATGGCTAGATTTCGTATTTTTCCTTGATATTTTAAAACATAATATAAATATGTAATAAATAATTTAGTCTATTTTGGTAATTAACATTTAATGAAAATTAAACTATTGAAAACAGATTGCAATACACCAATGCCTCGCTTTGCGACGTTTCGTTTTGCGTTTTTTCGAAGTTGCATCGCTGCTTAATTAGTACTAATTTTCACTGTGCGTCGTTAGATTTTCGAGGTTGCGTTGTTTTGTTTTCGAGTCTGTATTTTTTTTTTAAATGTTTGCAAAATCTGCAACATCATTAGATGCTAAAACAATGGCCCAACCAAGAAGTGATTTGATTATCGAAATGGAGTCCTTGCTTTCTATTTGCATTGAAAATCAAGTTGCACAGATAATACCAATAAGTAAAATGGTGTTTCAGACAAAAGCATAAAGTTTATTTGATGACATAAAAAGTGAAGCATTATCCAACGGTAATGATAGTGTTAGTAATATACAGACAATTGCCACAAGGAAATTTATTTTACGTTGAAAACAAAAACTGTTCAGCAAACATTGGACCAATTTTGTGAAAGAAAGCCCACGACTTAGTATTTTCGTAACCCTAGAACCTATCTCCGATCTTTACTATATTTGCTAGATCTATATAACAAAATTCACTTTCAATTTGCGTCGTGTTTTTTTGGAACGTAACCGCGACGCAAAGTAAGGTATTGGTGTATTGACAAAATTATCCTAATTTTTAATTTTTTAAAAGAAAAATTGTTATTTAACCATTTTCGAATTTTAGTTAAATTTATTTTGGCTTCATTTTGGTTCAAATGAGTAATTTTCTTTTCATTTCCCATAACATTTTTTCTACATAGTCAAGTACGTTCCAGAAATTTCATTAAAATCCGACAATATTTTTTTAGAAGCTTCATATATTCAAATATTTGACAATTGACCCGACTGAAAAATGTTCAAAATTTCTTTGTTTTGTTTTAATAGTACTTATTTTGGTTCTGAAACAAATTAATTTAAATAATTTGTATAATAATTGTAATAATTTGTCGAAGCTATTGGCCAACATCTTTTTATATTTTTCTCTTGAATATTCTTAATACAACTGCAAATTTATTGCATATAGAAAATTGTTTCAATGTCTTAATTGGGAGTTTTTAAAAAACTTTTATAAAACTTTTTTTATATTGAAACATTTGTACAATATTAATTTATGCAAAGTGTGGGCCATTGTTAGCCATAACCTTTTCCCATTTTTCTGGCAACATTCCAGGATTCTGCTCTAAAAGAACTGCTCATCTTTTAAGGCGAATAATGAATGAAGCTAATTTCGGATACCCTGTTCTTTAGTGAAGCGCATCCCAGAGAGAGCTTACCACATCGATCGAAACAAATAGTAATAGACGATTGAGGCAAAACTTCCCAACTACTTCTTTCTAAATAGTTTTAACAGGTATTGCAACATGTGGCTGAGTGTGGCCATGTTGGAATATTACGCTTCCATGTCTGGCAGCATATAGTGCGATTTTCGGTCAATACTCGCTTCAAACGAATCAGTTGCATTCAGTACAGGTTCGCTGAGATTGTCTGGCTAGATTTCAGCAGCTTATAATAGATAGGATATCTGGCTTTTTAAACATACAAAATCGTCTTTCAAGGTCTCTTAGCTACAATTCATATGGTATCCAATTTCCCTGCATTTGGATGAATACTGTTGCTGGCAAATATGTATTTTGAAAATAAGTCACAATGAGTTTGCAAGCTTTTGTTAAGTTTGACAACAATCTATATTGGATAATGCATTTAATTATCTTCAAACTTTTATGGCTGGGCGATCATTGTATGGAATATTAAAATTCCAATAAATTTAAATCAATTACAATTCATATAATGGAAATCGGTGATCACAGATGAGTCTTTCATTATGCATTAGATGCATAAGTAAATTTCAAAAGGCAGTTTCAGCAGAACTATCCTGTATATTGTATTGGATAGCGTAATATATCTTTAAAATTGATGACTCTACAGCGGAAAGGTTGGAAATCTGTTATAACTTACATATTTAAATCAGCAAAAATCTAGGTAATGATTCCCTCTCATACATACTGTGCTTTTTGATGAAAATTGGAACATATGCCCCTGTTATATGTTGTACATTTCACTGGCCAATCCATCAGAAACTTTGAATATCGTAAACAAGTTCCCTAATTTAAGCATAATTCATTACATTGTAGTAACGATAGAATAGTGATGTATATTCAAATTGATGTAGATATTCAAAAATTTACACAACTTAAGCCTTAAAATTAACCAAAAGTTTTTGTGTCGAATTTTACATAGCCAAACTCCTATAATAATAATTATTTTAAAATTAATATGTACATCAATATCTTGTTTATCTAATATTCTTAATTTATGTAGTAGTCTTCAGTGTTTTATCTTGCGTTCGGTACAATTAAATCTGAAATTTTAAGACACTTCCGAATCTTTATGATACATTCCCGATGTTTATAAGGTCGCGAAATAATACAAGAGACGCTCTTTACAATTTATACATGAGACATTTCCTAGTCGTGTACTTTCTCGTTTTGGTGATCAGGATTTCCCTCTAGATCGTGAAATGCAACATTTCAACACCATTAGATTTCTTTTTATGTGGTTATTTGAAAATCAGGTATATGAGTCCACTCCCATATCCTCAGCCATTTGCCCCTGTTACAATTGCACACATAACCCTATTATGTGTAAATTATAACTCAATAACATTCTAACTTCAAATTTATTGAATTAATTTAAAGAATTTAGAACTAAAACATTATTAATTTCTACCCCGAAATAACTATACACCTAATTCTGTTTTTACACGGTCTTATTTTACACGGTTTTGATTTAACACGGTTGAAAATAAAAAAAAAATTACTTTTTTTTGCACGATTCAAAATCTTTTTGGCTTAAATTTTTTTTGGTTAAATTTAATTTTTGTGAAATATGTTCTTATCAAAAAGTTAGGGAAATTAGCTTTATGTGGATACAAGCAAATTTAGTGGTCAGAGCAATTGTACACAAATTTAGGGGAATTCTCTTTTAGTGCATACAATCAAATGAACTTGTAATATATTTTTTTTACATTACGTTTAAGCTTAGAGTGGATATTTTTTGTGTACCTATGTATGGGATTAAATATTAGATATAAACCTGAATAGTTGTTCCTAAAAAGAATCCTTGTTTTCACTAATTAAGTTTAAGAGATATGGAACCAATCACCTATTTTGCATACGATCATGTCTTTTTTACACGGAACCAATTACCAATTAGTTATATATTAGATCTACAACGAGTTAGTTATATACTTCGGAATTTCGATCAATATTTTTTTTTTCTTTTCATATAAAATCAAAGTTTTTAAACCGGTTCAAAAATGTTGTTTAAGAACTACTAGTACCAAAGAATGTAGTTCCTTAATAACTGTATTGCAGTATCCAAGAGTTTCAATAGATATCTACAAAACGTGTTACAAAATTAATTGCAACATCACTAGTTCCAAAGCTGTCATCAAAGGTTATGTAGTGGTTGTAATAGCTGTTGTTTAAGAACTAGTTATTTTAGAACAAGTTCATAACATTTTCCTGGATAATTTATATTTTGTTCCTACTAAAATACAATTAAATTTCTATTTAGTATTCATTAACCAAAAACCAAACAAGTAATTCTAAACTACCTCATATTCCTAATTCCTTCAAATTTAACTTAAACTTTGTTTTTCTCTTTTTTTTTATTATCTGTGATAATTCTTCATTTAACACCCTTGTAATTAACTCAATATAATTTTCCAAAATGCGACATGACAGTTGTCTTCAACCGCACGAACTACAGTTTCTTAATTATGTTTTTTCTTCTTTTGTTATTATTGTTCTTTTAGAACCTTTAATTTTATTGTTCTTTTATAACCTTTATACTTGTACTATAGGAAATGGCGATCTACAGGTTGTCTTTATATTTATAAACTTCTTTAATTCTTTTCGTATTGCATTTCAAATGACTCAGCTAGAAAACACCCCTTTATTTTAATAATAAACACAAACACGCATAAATATAAACATAAACGGAATACTTTGTGAGTCATTATCATCCCATTTATATTATAAGGATATTTTCTTATAAGGATTTTTATTACCTGTAGCAGCGTAACGAAATGTCTTGCAAATGACACACACTTTTCAGTTACTAGAATTGAAGTGTCAGTGTTTTTTTGCAAGGGGTAGTATTTGATGTTTAAGAATTTTTGTTACGAGGGTTAAAACTTTTCTTATAAGATAAATTCCTTAAGATTATAAACATATATGCAATGTACATAAAACTAAAACGTAAATCACTGTTAAGTTGAACAGACAGGGAATGATTACATGAGCAGTGCAATTTAAGTTGGATAGTTTTAAGAATAATTAAATTTGTAATTAATTGGATAACTTTTTGGTATATTAAACTACATACTGTCAATACATACTCGTAAGCTAATACCATAAACTCTTATATCGCTACAGAGAAAACTGCACGTATTAACCAGGCCAACTAAAAATTATTTTTAAAAAAGTCCAACTAAAACAAAAAATATATTAAAATATAAAAATAATGCACTATCTAGATTCTCTAGATTTAATTTTATAATTTTATACAAAAGCAAGTAATCTTATATACCCTTCACCTTTGTTGTGGATGGATAATTATATTATATACATACATACAATAATATTATATTGTTACGCCAAGCTTTTTTCCAAATTTTATTTGACATTTCTCTATTTCAGACTTACTCAATTTGAACCATGGAGAGATACACAATCCAACAACGTGTTAAAGTTATCCAGACTTATTATGAAAATGGGCGTTCAAATCAAAATGCACATCGTGCACTTCGTGAAAAATTCGAGCAAACCGGGTCTGTAGAAGATGTGAGAACATCAGTGCATGCTAGTACAGCTCGTACTGCAGAAAATATTGCTGCTGTTAGCGATAGTGTGGCTGAAGAGCCGTCCACCTCAACTCGTCGTCGTGCCCTCTCACGATCGTCGTTGATGAACATTATGCATAAAGACTTGCATTTACACGCTTACAAGGTGCAATTGGCTCAAGAACTAAAGCCTCTTGACCATTCCATACGTCGTGAATGGGCAGAATGGTGGCAAGAAATGGCAACAGTGGATGATCAATTTTCGAAGAAAATCATCTTCAGTGATGAGGCACATTTTCACCTCAGTGGATTCGTCAATAAACAGAATTGCCGCATTTGGGCGAATGAGAATCTAAGAGTGATTGTCGAAAAACCAATGCACCCACAAAGAGTGACTGTTTGGTGTGGTTTATGGGCTGGCGGCATTATCGGGCCGTATTTTTTCCAAAATGAGGCCGGTCAGGCAGTTACTGTGAATGGTGTTCGCTATCGTGAGATGATAACGAACTTTTTATGGCCCGAATTGGAAGATATGGATGTGGACGATATGTGGTTTCAGTAGGACGGTGCCACTTGCCACACAGCTAACGAAACAATGGCTCTTTTGCGCAACAAATTCAATGGCCGTATTATCTCACGTAATGACGATGTCAATTGGCCGCCAAGATCATGTGATTTGACACCGTTGGACTTTTTTCTTTGGGGTTATTTGAAAGAAAAGGTGTACGTCGATAAGCCAGCAACAATTCAAGAGCTAAAGGATGAGATAATTCGGCACATTAACGGCATAGAACCTCCATTATGCCTCAGGGTCATCGAAAATTTGGACCATCGGATGGAGGTGTGCCGCCGTGGTCGCGGCGCCCATTTGGCCGATATTTTGTTCCATACATAATTGAGTAATACCAATATATCATAATAAAATAAAATTACAATAATTTCCTAAATAGTTTGTGTTTTATTCAAAATCAACATCGGCCCTTGAAATTTAACCACCCGTTATTACGGTTTAAGAACACACTTAAAGTTTTTAAACACTTTGATGTTAAACACGCCATCTGTTGATGAATTTGTTAGTTAGTGATCAACGCCATCTGTTGATGAGTTTATTAGTTTTTTTTGATGAAATTTTCAGAGGTTCTCTCGGATATTTGTTCATATCTCCGTTATTTATAGACGGATTTTGCTGACAGAATTATTGAAGATTTGGATCCAGAAGATATTTGGGGACTTCAGAAAATTGATTTCAACATCCAGACAGACGGGCATGGCTTAATAGACTCCAGAATATATGTATATACATACTTTATAGGGTCGGAAAATTATATTGTGGAAATTACAAACGGAATGACAAACTTATATATACCCTTCTCATGAAGGTGAAGGGTATAAAAATATAAATAATCAGTGTTTAAATTATAACTTCTTTTTACATTTAAATAGAATTTTTTAACCCAGTTTATGCTATTGTAATTGAATTTAACTTGCTTATTTTATTGCAATTAAATTTTATATTATTGTGATTGAATTTAAACTGTTCAAATTATTATGATTGAATTTATAATCCACAAATTGAAATTGTAGCTTAATGCATATTTGTAGCTTTAAATGACGAGAATTAATATCAATTTATTAATGTTCCAATAGATTAGTTATTTCCCCAACTAATCCTATTAAAGAACAATAAAAGCAGCTAACTTTTATTAGCTACTTATTCAAAAGTAGCTAATCCCTAGTTACTTAATTTATTACCCATGTATTCCCTTAATTTATCCCCATAATCTCTCAGCTCTAATCTATATCAATTAATTCTACTGATTCTTACTCTTTAAACATCATATACACTCATACCCCGGTTTGCGTCGTTTCGAAGTTGCGTCTTTTTAAAATTTCGATGACTTCGATGTTGCGCCGATTTTTGCTTCAGTTTGCGTCGCATTGCTTCGAAGTTGCATCGTTAGTGCTTTGATTTGTGTCGTTAAAAAATGTTTGTATGTACAAAGCAAAAATAGAAAAAGGGGATTTCCCGTCGAAGTCTAATGCAAATTTGTATGTGAAAATTGTCTACAAGTTTTAATCTTAATATTTTTATGTTTTTTATGTGTTTTTCATGAATTGTTATTTTTTTTAATAAAAACTATTATTACACAAATAATAATAAAAAAAAATTGATATTTGCTATTGAAAAATCAATTCTTTTTTACTAAAATTATGAGTCTCGGAACGAATTAAATGAAAATTAATACAAGTGTATGGAAAACTGTAAATCGGTTTGCGCCGTTTAAGTTTGCGTCTCGTTTTTCCGGTCCCAGCGACGTTAACCGGGGTATGAGTGTACTCGTACATGTATTTATGTATATGCATTCACACAGATTATCCTTTTTTTTTTAATTTAATTTTAATTTTAATATTAAAGGCTCTAGAGCTCTTTTTTACAATTGCATATAAAACCTGCTCTTTAGTGTGAAATATATGTAAATAATCACAGATTATCCTTGTTTTTCAATTTTGACCATTTTTAAAGGCTCTAGATATTTATATGTATATATAAAATAATCGATTTTTAATAACTTCATATAATAATCATATATTGTGAAGTGAAACCATTCTCAAGTGATGTTGTATTGTCGTAGGAGTTGTACGTCGTCTGAATTCACAATACATATGTAGTTGTAAAAATATTTTTGGTAATTACTATAAAAAATATTTTGTACAACACCTACGATATTTTTACATACAGTGGCTCACATTGAAAGTCGGGCAAACTGTTTGTAAAATATTAACAAGACAGCTTAGCATTTTTCAGGAAAAAAAATTTCAAAATTAAATAAATTATTTTTTATTAAACACAAAAACAAATAAATATGATATTCTAGTATTAATATAACAGAAACAAAAAGAAAATAATTAAAAAAAACCTTATTATTTTCAATATGATCACACTGATGACCGACTTCATCATCCCCAAATTTACGAGTACTTTGTTTAATATTTGCCTTCAAATATCAAAATACATGTTTTTATCCATTATGCCTTCTATAAAATGAAGATATCCGATACCGGAAGCAGCCATGCAATCCCACACCATCACTAGTAAGCCCCCGTGCTTCACAGTATTTAGTGCTTAGTATTTTTAGGGTACATTTTTAAAGTGCTGATAGATATAGTACACAAGTGCTTATTGAAAGTAAATTTTTAAAATCATCTTGCCCGACTTTGAATGTGAGCCACTGTAAATATGTTTTTCAAATGTGGTATGAAAGTTTAAGTGTTGCCAAAAGTTAAAATATGTATCTCAACATAAAAATTGCCCATTTTAATTAAAAAAAAATAACCAAACAGTAACACTCAAATCATAAACAGAGTGACTAATTTAAAACAAGAAAATAAAATTAATGAACAATAAATTTTAATAATGAATATAGCAGGAAATACCGTGGTATATTTTAAGTTTTGTTTATTTGTTTTAAAATATTTCTCTTTTGTTATATTGAAGGTTTGTCAACATAGACATGCGACTTTGCTTACAATAGTGTTTACAATCAGATAGTTGTATTATACAATCTACAATATACAACACGTGAGTTGCACAAATAAGGCGCCAATTACCGTTCAAAACACTAAGTATTTTGATGTTGTATGTTGTAAACTGCGATTACGATACACAACATTTATCGGCTTAATCATATGAAAAATGTATGTTGTGTTGTAGTCACATTTTAGTGTTGTGAACGATAAACGGGCCCTAAAATTATTTTAAGAAATCATAATAACATTAAAGGCATAAATAACTATCCCATTTTTTTAACAAACTATTATATTTTTTGTTGCATTGCTTATTACCTTTGATGTACATACATAGATACATAAATATAAATGCCCATGTACTTAAAGATCAAAAATTTAATTCAACTAAGTAACAAACAGCAATCACATAAAAAGTATGTATAAAAATAAATGACGTATGTATTTATATTATGAATATTAATTTAAGGTGACCATACGTCCTCCATTTTGGAGGACAATCATCTATTTTAACTCGCTGTCATCCAAAAAATTTTGTGTCCTCTTTCAGTCATCTTTTACATTTAAATTTAAATGCATGATCAATATTTGTTTTTATTGAGCTTAGAGTATGAACAGAGCAAACACGGCACGGTTTCTAAGTAGAATGAGAATCCCCGCCACCTTTAACAAATAAAACAAATTTTACTTCACAAACGCCGTGTCGTGCTTGTTCTGTTCATACTCTTACTGACTGAACCATGGTGAAATAACTCTACAAGGTGGTGTTGAAACGCCAGCTGTTTTTTTTTTAGTCATGTTCGTTATGTCAAACTTTATATACATTTGTATGTATGTATGCTCAAGTTGTGTTAAAAAAAAATAGCAAACGTATCAAGTTATACAAAAAAAGTGAAAAAAACAATTGTCCATAAATTAAATGTTTCATAAATTAAAAAATTTATAAATTATTTTTATTTTCATCTTGAAATTAAAAAAATTGTATGTATGTATTTATTTTTCCTGCAAAAATGTTTGTAAACAATAACCAGTTGTTTTTGACATTACAAACATGAAAGCAAAAACAAAAATACCATGTTGTTTCTGTTGCTTTTGTATTGTTGTAATATTGCCATCACCTTGTAGAGTTATTTCACCATGGACTGAACTTTCGCTTTTCAAAATAGTAAATGGTAACAATATGTAAAAAATGTAAACATTGAATTGAAATAAATTTTTTACTATTTTTCTTAATGTCATCTTTTTTCTTTTCCAAAATCTGGTCGCCTTAATTAATTATATTAATTTTCGTTGTTGTTTAATATTATAATTTAAAAAGAAAAAAGAAGCAAACCTGTTGATAAAGCACAAGAAAAAAAATTAACTACAATTAGAAAAAAAAACAACAACAACATTGAGGTCTAACATAAAATTTACTAACAATAAATATAAAATTTAGAAAAAAACCTACAATATTTTGTTTACAATTAACTGAAATGCATTAAAACATAAACAACAAGACAACAAAACAACAAAACTAAACAAAACAAATGATTTACACCATTCTGCACAGCAGTGTTAAATTCACAACGTTTAAAACTTTAAATGGGTTGGGCCTGAAATAGTGTCGTTCAAATATAAAGACACAAAAAAACATTGCTAATTTAACACCATCATTAATCGAGGGATTTTGCAACAACAACAAATAACAACAGCGACTACATTATTACTGCAGAACAAGACATAACATCTCTTTGGCTGTTAAATCATATTTCGTCTTGAAATATTTAGCAAATAAAAGTAAAAAAAAAAACAAAATATTAATTTCATATTTAGTATTAAACAAAAATAAAACGCACACACATGCATACATAAATAAATGTTTAAGTTTATGGTTGCCAAAACGAGTTTATTTTTTTAAAGCCCATAATAAAGTTATTGATTTAGGAATTAAACTATTTTATCACAAATATGAATTATTTCTTTTTATATTAGCTATTCATATATTATGGATTCTTATAGACGTCGATATAGAAAAATCCATCCGTCCATTGAAGTCCTCAAATAACTTACATACGTGATAAATTATTATATCATGTTATGGTCCTGATTAAGTTTTTCCACTTAAAATCGTTAGAATTAAAAATATAAATCACCCATCAACTTTAAAGTATTATTTCATATAACGTAATCGAGTATATACACATATATCCTTTATTTGCACTGCATCTAGGGAAAATATATAATTATATAATGGATTTTTAGTGGGGAAATATGTATAAGTGATGATGGATTATTCTCTTTTTTTAATTAAGATTACTATTTAAAGCTTTAGAGCCTATTTTATAATTCCACGCAAAATGGGCGGTGCCACGCCCCTTTGTCTAATCACAACTATGTACCAAATATCATCGACATAGGTCAAAAAATGCCCAAAATATTACGATTTAAATTTTTGGGTTATATGGGCGGTGCCACTCCCGTTTGTCCAATCAAAACTGTGAAAATTTTAGGAAGATCGGTCCAAGAGTTTGGCCTCCTATTAAGCACAAACATAAAGACAGACAGACAGACATTAGTTTGTAGATATGTATATAGAATTCAAATGTTTAACAAAATAAACCTTGTTGTTACATTAAACACTGGATGAACTTTATTTTGTGTATAACTTAAAAATGAGGGATTCATAAATAACAGTTTGCATATCTTATCAACGCGGTTTTTGTCTTTAAATATTTACATGTATATATGTATGTCATTTTGAAGGGTATATACCTACATATCTGTAATTTATTCTCATTATTGATTAAAAAAATTTTTTAGTAAAAAACATGTTGAATTTTGTACTCAAAAGAGTCTTATGCGGGAAGTTTTTCTTTACTTCTTTAATTTGAAAAAAAAAAATTGTGCATGTATAGTGCGACCAACTGGGCCGGAAAATCCAGGACATGGCCCGGTTTGGGAACCAATGTCCCGGTGTCCCGGTGATATCCCCCGGATGGCCTGGATTTTAATTTTGAATTTAATTAAATCGATAATATATGGACTTGAACAACAAAACAGTCTATTTCATTGAAATTTGGCACAATCGCATCATATTTGAATGGAAATTAATTATTTTGAATGATTCATTTTAAAATCATGTGTCTATGCATATCCCTAGCAAGCCATATGAGTCCGAAAAGAGTCTTTTCTGACACCTTTTCCGGAGCGTTCATGCTCTTTATGAGCCCAAAAAAAAAAAATCATTATTGTTCCGAAAACCTCAGAAAAGAGGGTCATTTATGAGGGTTTTTTTGGGCTCAGAAAGAGCTCTTACATCATGTCAAAAAAGAGTGATTGCAATTTTAAATACAACAAATTTAAAGGTCGCATTTATAATTTTTTTTATTTGGTTTTTATTTAAACAAAAAGGGACTGGCTGCTGCAGCGAATTGGAAAGATGTAGAAACAACGATCAAATTTATGGTTGAAAAGAATTGGTTAACACCTGAAGACAACAATGTAGAATTGTTTGACGAGTTTGGTTACATATTGAAATGCATTAGCCCAGAGAAAATCAGCGAATGGAATAAAAATAATCCTCCTACTAAGCCACGTTCTACTAAACCACATCAACGTTGGGTGGACTGTTTCAAACATTTTCAAAGTAACAATGTTCAGTACACCCGCTTCGCGCGAATCATTGAATTTATATTTTGTTTCCCGGCAACATCTGCAAGTGTAGAGCGTATATTTTCTTTGATCGCAAAATTATGGACAAAAGAAAAATCTCAACTCAAGTTAGATACTTTGAAACATATGCTATTTCTCAAATATAATTTAAAGTACGAATGCGTTGAATTTTACAATTTTTTTGAAAGAATCCCCAACATTGCTGAATCAAATTTCATCACAGCATAAATACGATTTTAAACAAAAAACGACAGAAAATTAAATTCAAATTACTTTTAACATTATAATTGTCTAAATTTAACTTGAATAATAAAGTTTTTTTCCCATAAAAAATTGCCCGGTTTTAAGTTTGAATGTTCCGGATTTTAGTACTTTTTTCGAAAAATGTCCCGGTTTCGCTCAAAATTGAGGTGGTCACACTATACATGTGTTAAATCGATTTCAACGTGCGAGAGATGATTTGTGCGCTACGACACGGAGAAAAAAATCGCCAGGTCAGACAAAAACGTTTGAAGAATATATATCAATGTATTTGGTTTGACCAAAAGGGGCGCAATATTCCATGATAACAACGCTCGAACACATATTGTTGTTAAAAAGTATTTCCCGTCCAACTACTATTTTTTTCGATGGACGCAGAATAGCCTCTCTCTGTGGTCTCTCTGTGCTCAGCCTTAGGTGCTGGCCTCAAAAGATGAGCAGTTCTTTTGGCGCGGAATTTATATGTTGCCAGAAAGATGGGAAATTTCATAGCTAACAATGGACAATACATACTTTAAATAAGTTCATATTGTACAAATGTTTAATAAATAAAAGGTTAAAATTTCCGAAAATATCGCATTTTAAAGTTACACACACAATGGAAAATTTTTGTTCTAACGAAAATAAGTCCTAATTTATACGAAGCAATTACTTAAACTAAACTGATTATCGGGGTGAGGGGAAGATAAGACGAGTTCACACTTGCTTGTGCCAGCAATTCGTGTTATTCTCTTTTCATATTACATACATATGTGTATACAAATGTGTATATACTCTCAAATAATAATATGAGCGATTTAAGCAATAAAAATTGTGTTGTGTTAACACCGAAGAAATTCAAGGAAAAAATTATATCATAATGTTCAATAAAAATTGCTTCGTGTAAATTGGGATTAATTTACTGATTTTCTTAGTGAGAGACACCGGGTATCTCTATATTCATATTGTATGAAATATGTACCGAATAAATAGAGTTTAAATAAACTATAATAAAAAATCATATTATAGAAATATTTTGAAATAGTTTTTAAAAATTGTTCAAATCAAATTTCCACTTACATATATAATACTTTAATATACTAGGCAACTCTATTTAAAAAAAAATGCCGGTTAATACATTACAAACAACTACAAAATCTTTTTCGCGCTACCGACCAGCCACTCAGTCGTTTAAAAACATTACAATTGAAAAGATTTAAAAAATATTAAATTATACAAAAACCTTAAAACAAAAACAAGTTTTAAATTTTTTTTTTAAACTAAACTTCTAAATGTCTTCATGGCAATAAATTCAAATGCAAATAAATAATAATAGTCGTTAAATTTGGAATGCATTATACAAAAACAATAATGAAGTGCTGTACAGTTATTTAAAAAGAAATTAATAATATAAACAAAATGTTGAAATTTAAATCAGTTAATTCAGGCAGCCCACATTTATCATCTTCACATTCAACAACGTCAGCATTGCTGGGAGCAGCAGCCACATCATCATTATCGGTGGCATCTTCGCCTTCATCATCAGCGACATGTTGTTCATGGCGTCCTTTATATAAAAATATTTTATGTTTAATAATCGGTTTAATAATTGGCATACGCTTTACTGACATTTGGTTTAATATACAAAATGAAACATTAACAACCATTTTACCAGCAACAGTGACAATGGCAACAACAACAACAACAACATTTTCATCCTCTTCTTCACCATTAGAGAATGACAATTTATTTAATACGACAAGGGTCCTCTGTTGGATTTTGACAAATCCAACCAACCATTTAACCAAAGCCATACACATTCGTCATACCTGGGGAAGACGTTGTAATAAATTATTGTTTATGAGCACAGAAGAGGATGAAGTTTTATCCACAGTTAAATTGGATGTTGAGGAAGGTCGTGAACATTTATGGAATAAAACCAGGACGGCCTTAAAATATATTTATGATCATCATATCGATGAGGCAGAATGGTTTTTAAAAGCTGATGATGACACGTAAGTTAAATCAAAAATAATAATTTTTGAAAAAAAAAAAAAAACAAATCCCATCATCATTTTTTAATAACAATGAAATATTTAAATATTAATGCAATAAAAAATTGAATTTAAAACAAGTTAAAGTTTTGTTGAAGAGAATGATTCAATTAACCTTCTGAAAGTTATTTAAGTAAATAATAATTAGTACTTATTTATTTCGAAAAGTATAATCCGATCTCAAATATGCGAGGGTGGTTTTCTAATTAAGTGATTTGTTATATAATTTCACATATTGATATTTTACACCAAAATCATTGTTCACATAAAATCTGGCCACACACAAAAGCTTTTCTAAAAACCAGGCTGCAACACTTTATTTTATTTTTCAGTGATTCTGTTTAAAAATTTAATCAGTCGGATTATACTTGAAAATCGTGGACAAATTCCTTGGCAATACGCTATAATTGGGTTAAATGATTCCAAACATATAAAGCTTCCAAAAAGTACTGAAAAATCCGCAGTGAAAGTATTTCACTTGTGGTCGGAAGAACCCCACATTTGTCACCCCTTCAATTATGACTTCGGATATTTGTGTAATAGAAAGCCTGTAGAAACCTTCTGCGGCCTTTTATTTGACGTCAGCACTCTTTATTAAAATTTTGGCCCGATAAAGTTCCCTGTCATTATTCAAATGCTGAAATATATGTATATAAGTATGAAAAAAATCATGTTGTGTCCAGCTTTGAGCTATTGTCAAAGAAAAGTTAAGCGGAGTGGTATTGTACTTCTTGACAATAACAACATGCTAGAGATTTGGAATTAATATACAGCTTAATTGAATCAAAAGAGTGTGCAACTGTTAATTAGAAACATCAAGACAAAAACCCAGATTTGCATAAGAAGAAATTAATTTTAGTTTCTTCTTTTTGTCTTTCTTAGATATAAATATACATATATGAGCATTAATTTAATCGCTGTTTTTGTACAACAAATATTAAAACATTTATGCAACCGGAGTTTATGTGAACAATACTAAAGCTTTGCAAAAATTTTCAGAAAATGTCTAACCACCGTGTGAACTTAAAATTTTTGTCTTTCAACGTTGTAAGAAAAGGCATTGACAATTTAGCTTTTGCTAACAATTTTTTAAGGTCAGTACGTTGCTAGCACATTGCTAGATCTGACAACATTGTATGATCTGACAACCGTCTATAGATAACTTAAGAATCATGACAAAAACTTTCTGTGCATTACAAATCTGCATTGTGTCTTCGCTAACTTCTTTATGGTGTCTTCGAAAATTTGTATATGCTTACATCTCTTCGTTGTGTCTTCGCTGATTTCTTTACATATTTTCGAAAATAATATGAGATTCAGATTATCGTCAGACGATTAATTTTTTCAATCGCATTAAATTGATTTTAAAAATTCTTATACCTATAACAAAACTCAGTAAAAGCACAATAAACCAAGATTAGAATTTAACTCGTTTCCATTATGATACTCGTATTTAAAAAAAGGATATTGCCAAAAGCAAATCAATGGACATTTTGTTTTAAAAAACTGTTGTTTATATGACAAACTCGACCATTTATTTCAGTTCTGATAGTGCTATCACCAAATGCAAACAATCACTCAAAAATACTACAATATTTTCAAACGCATTTAGCTAAGACACACTAAGCCAGCCCCAATCGTCTCTTTAAGGCTACTATTGGTTGTTCGTTGATAAAATTTCCGCATTTGAGCAATTGTTGACAAGTCTTTGCATGCTGGAACGCTATGTGGTTTGTAGGCGTGACGGGGTCATTTTTTTTTCAAAAATTCGGCCAAAAATACATTACACGCAGACGTATTTCAACATTGATAACTATTCTGGACGTTTTTAGGCCTAAGCTCGCTTTAAATGAATCAATTGTATTCAGTATAGGTTCCCTGTGATTGTCTGGCCAGATTTTAACCAAATACAGAGGATTATTTTAGCGCCATGGAAATTTGTCTTTGTGTGTCGATTCGTCTATTTGGCCCAGCTTCACATACAATCTCAAAGTCCACTTTCACACTTCTGATTTGTCAAGGCAAGTATTTTTGGATAAAGAAGAGAAAAGTGGTACAAACTTAACGATACTAGTCAATTTTATTATTTCCTTTTGTTTTTTCCCTTCATGAGTTGACGCGTGTAAATGAAATGACAAGTTTAAAAGAGAATTGAACAATATCTGGTCAGCTAAAACTGAAGAGTGTGAAACAGGACTTACGCTTCGGGTTATCATAATGGATTTATCTATCATCGCAAATAATGTCTTGTTGCAAAAAAGAATTTCATTTAAATTGTTTAAACAGTATTTCGGACATGCAAGATCGTGTTTTAAGGTCTCTCGGCTTCAATTCATATGGTACCTTTAACGCATGGCACAAAACTCGACATTTTCGAAGCAAAGAATACTTTGTTGTTTACACTATAATGTTCAATAATTAACTGAGACCAAAAATGACAGACATGTACCCTTCAAAAGGAAAAGCGCCATCTGTTATAAATCCTATTGCAATTACGTCCACATGAGGCATTAAAACAAGTATTGTAATATGTAATAATGCTTCTAAGAGCAAAGTGAAGACATCTTAAGTCTAATTAAACTACTCCATTAAATCTAGACTGATAGACTGAACTTTTTAATATTCAGATGTGACTACTGAATATTATTCTTAACGTTTTTAATATTTTATTTCAAAACTTACTTTCCTTATTATAACAGCTATGTCATCATGGAGAATCTGCGATATTTCCTATATCAATATCCCCCCGAAGCGTCCATATATTTTGGTGCCAAATTTAAACATTTTGTAAAACAGGTAAAGAAGAACTTTTAAACATTATAGGAATTAAAAAAAGAAATCCTTACAATATCAATTACTTTTCTAAGGGCTACATGTCTGGAGGCGCTGGTTATGTTCTTAGCAAGGCCACACTTAAAAAATTTGGCTCTGAAGCTTTTGATGACTTCGCTAAGTGCCCCAATTCCTATGAAGCGGAAGATGTTCAATTGGGCATGTGTTTGGAAAATATTGGCGTCATTGCCGGTGACTCCAGAGATGAAGAAGGCAATGAACGTTTTCTGCCACTGCCCATAGAATATCTAATACCGGAAGATAAAACATGGTGGTATAAAAATTATTCATATTACGCCCAAAAAGAAGTGAGTTAACTTTTTAACTATTTAATATTGGTTTGTTATGTTAATGTTTATTGTTTTTTTAGAATGCCAGCTGCTGTTCATCAAGTGCCATATCATTTCATTATATTATTCCGCAACAGTTTTATATTTTAGATTATTTTCTCTACACTTTAAGAATTATTGGTATTTTTAATAATTTGAATTTACCTAAAAAAATCTCATTAACCGATGTAATGTCTAAAGAGTTGCAAAACTTTAAACCCATACCAGAACCTCCAGTTGATGTAAGTTGAGGTTTTATTTTGGTTTCTTAAAAAGCTGTAAATAATATGTGATATTTAATAAAATGTTTGTAAATAAATAACTAAAAACATATCTTTGACACAAAAAATGTCCTTGAAGTTTAAAGATTAATGCTATTTTTGTCTATTTTCAGGCAACGTGTTAAATATTTTTTGTTTTTTTTTTTTCTTTTTTAATAACACTCAGGCAATTAATATATATACTTGCGTTACTTTCTTTGGAAAGGGGATAGTTGAAGAAGTAAAGTTGGTGAAAGAAGTAAGCTTTTTATATCACAACTCTGCAATTGCGCCTTATGTTTGTTTTTAGTGCAGAATTGCAGCGCCTCTGGTGGTGAGTAGGCGCATTAATGTTAAAGCTTGATTTTGTAGGCTTTATTTAATTATTTTACTTCGGTGGCGTTTGAATGCTATACCACCGAAGGAGGGCGCTATAATAAATATTAGTTATGATGGATAGAAAATAAAACTAATAATTATCAGAAACTGATGTTGTTTGAGTGGCAGCGGCTGGGAATCGAACTCGTGCTACAAATACCAACTCATGCTTAATGATCGAATGCGCTAACCAATTAAGCCACCGCTACACACAGCCCGACAAAATGAAAACTTTTTTTGTGCCTTAAATTTCCTAGTCAGTTTGTATGCATCTACCAGTACGTAGTTATTTGTATCAAACTACGTAGTTTTTATAGCGTAGCGATTTATAGTAACGTAACTAATAAACGGTTCATTCTATTCAGTAAAAATTAAAATCGAAATTCGGCTACAATATTATCTTTATGCTGCATTAACACTATTTTAATTCCATGGAGTAGTTTAGGAGATATAGCTCAACTATGGATGGAAAATTTTTTTATACATTTTTTTATTTTTCAAAAATTTATAAAAAAAAAAAAAATAGAGAACACGACAAATTTTCCATTATTTTCCTTCAGTCATATGGGAAAATATGTTACGCATATAGCAAACTAGATATTGTTAAAATCCATTCACAATTGTAGGTTTAATTCAAAATAAAGTAACTCTTTATGATTAAAAGAAAATACGTTATACATACAATAATACTTTTATTTATTGTTTTTAAATGTTTGTAAAACAACAAGCAAAAACCACGATGTAGTTTCACAAAATTAATAATTCAGTTATGTTACTCAAAATCGTGTAACTACGTAATTTAAAAAAAAAAAAAATTTTATCTCGAAAACTAGAGCTGATCCTAAAAAGTGAGTTAGAGGAATTGGAGCCTTATTTAAACTTATAAATTTAGGTCACAATTTTTCGTGTGTAATGAAACTCCATGCTAGTAACTCTTAAACTACTATCTAAGTTGAGTGGTTCACAAATCCTGCCAGTCATTCATTCATAGAAGCTATTCTGATTCACGAAATCATGTCTTTAGTAACTTATACACCGATGCTAAAGGGGAATGTGTTACATCGAGAAATGGTTTTTGCGGTTAAGAAATTGTGATTTTGAAACGGAAGAAAAAGATCGTCCAGACCCTAATATGTTGAAAGCCCAAGATTTTTGTCAAACCCAACAAAAAACAAGTAAGAGTTTATATTCGTCTATGCCGAATCTTATATAACCACTACCAAATCACCAAATCACATTATTATTCCAAGAATTTACACTTCGTTTATATTTTTGCAGCGTGTAACATAAAGCGATTTACTTTAACATAAAATAAATTAAGCACTAAAAAGACCCAGTAAACAGGTGGTTATTATTCTCGAAAGTGGCAGGTTTGGCCAATTATGGACCAACTTTCACAAAAGTCAATAGTATCATTTTAACATACTTATAACTGATCTGTTTAAGATTTCGGTTCGATATGGATGTTTATGTAGGTTAATGAATTTTCGAAAGTAGTTCTCATACAGGTACTATGACCCGTTACCGGCCAATCATCATGAAATTCTGACGATGATTTATATGTAAATGAGAATTATTTGTGTTGAATTTCAAAAAAAAAATATGAATTTTTAAGAGATTTATGCACTTTTAAGTGATTTCCGGAAGTGGACTTTATATGGGAGCTACGGTCAAATATGAACCGATCATTAACATATTGAGAGTAACGATTTATATATATATGTATGGACTATTTGTCTATTAATAGTGGTTTTTATAAGGGATTTATGCGTATTTAAGTATATTCCGGAAGTGCTCTTTGTATGGGTCTATGTCAAAATATGGACTGATGCAAAAAATATATTGTTTTGAGACTTCACTTTGAAAGAAACTTAATCACCCCTATCGTCAATATAAATTCCACATGAAATTTGTTCCCTTTTCACATTTTTCCTATTAAAATTCAATGTTAAAAAAATAAAAGGGAAGAAATTTCATGTGGAATTTTTATTCACGATAGGGGTGATTATTACAGAATTTCTGGATATGGATACGGCTTTTTTTATAGACATTTATATACCATAAAGCCATATTCCGGGAAGACATTTGTATGGGTTCCATACGATTCCTATCATTTTCAACGGGACTTTTTCTTCTATAATTAAAATAAAGTGTGCAAAATTTCATTATATTATCTGCATTATACTTGAAAAAATAGAAAAAAATATCTAAAAAAAAACTACCGCAATAGTCTGAAACTTTGATCTATATCTCGGATCCTACTGAACCGATTATGCCCATCTGCAATACCAAACATTTCGGTGGATGAAAGAATGTTTGGTAAAAATGTCATTGTTCTACGATTTTTTTGAAATTGCTGTTTGTTAGCTACTCAAACAGCAATTTTAAAACGTCTACAAGCAGTAGGATTCAATCAAAAGCAGGTATATTGGGTACCGCAGTAATTGAAACCGAGAGACCTTGAAAGACAATAATAAATAAATAATAAAATAAAATAATTTTTGCACCGAATCATTATTTGTGATGAAAAATAGATTCATTACAATAATCCAAAGTGAAAAAGATATGATCACATATGAAGTCTGTCCAACCAACTAAATCTACAACAAAGCTAAATATCCACAGCGCTAAGGTAAACTTATGTATTTAGTGGGACCAAAAGTTTTATATTTATTGTGGACTGTTAAAATCTGCTAATACTTTTATTTTTATTTTAATAGTATGAGATGTTGACTTTATTTTGACACTCACAGTATATGATAATTTTATCTTTCTTTACCTTTGAATGCCTCTCACCCACATGACTTTTATATAAATTAAGCTTTTATATGTACATAAATATGTAAATCTGAACATAAATTAAAATGTTACTGCTTCTTAATAAATTTGTAAAAACCAGAATTTAATTGTAGCATTTAATAATTAATAATTTACAAAAAACAAACTTGATTAACCTTAACAAGTGATTGTATAGCACAAAATAAAATATTTTTAAAAATTTAAACAATTACATGCTGCACATCTGGCAATACTGCTTCAGAGAAATAAAGCGTTTTTCAACAGGGACGCTACAAAAGTAGACCGATAGGGACAGCAAACGATGCCATATTTTTTGCCGCTCTCTTTTGACATTTCTTTTCAGTAAGGTTTGTTTACTACGTCCAATTTATGGTCGTCATAATCGTCCTACCCGAACTGAAGTTGATTGACCTTCAGAAGCGTCGTATGCTTGAAAACCGTCGAAAATTGGGTTCAGCGTCTGGACTTCTGCAAGCGTGCCCTTGGTGGCCATGCAAAATAAATCGAATTCCATACATACTGGCATCCGTTTTTGTTTTATTTAAAAAAAACTCTTGTAGCGCACTTATTGAAAATGATAACAGAATATTTTTGGTCCCATTTGGATGATATGGACTTGGAGGACATGTGGTTCCAACAGGACGGCGCCACAAGCCACACAGCGAATTTCACAATCAATTTATTGGAAACCAAGTTTGCAGAACGTGTTTTCTCACGAAATGGTCCAGTCGATTGGCCGCCTCGGTCGTGCGATTTGACGCCGTTAGACTATTTCCTGTGGAGCTTCGTCAAGTCTATGGTCTATGCCAACAAACCAGCGACGATTGATGAACTTCTTACGAATATCGAACGCGAAATTGCAGCAGTATCGGCCGATTTATGCTTGAAAACCGTCAAAAATTGGGTTCACCGTCTGGACTTCTGCAAGCGTGCCCGTGGTGGCCATGCAAAATAAATCGAATTCCATACATAATGGCATCCGTTTTTGTTTTATTTAAAAAAAAAACTCTTGTAGCGCACTTATTGAAAAACCCGATACAAATTAGATACCCGTTTTTTTTTCCTCAAAACACTCTCAACGGTCACTCCCATTCAGTCTTAATTAAACTTTAGAAACACAAGCATTAAATATAAACCGTCCAAAACCCCCAAACTCGGCTGAGAAAAACCTAAAATCAATAAAATATTAATAATAATAACAGAACGGAAACAAGTTTTTAATGTAAATACTTAAAACAACAGCAGCTTAAGAATTTAAATTGCAATAAACAAAATAACAAATATACATATTTATTATTTAGTTAATATAATTATTAAGAAAACTAAGTGTGTCATGTGTAAATCTCCAAATTCATTGGGTTCTTTTAATCGAAATATTATATGTTTAACACTGGGTCTATTAATCGGCATACAAGTGACAACTTTTTGGTACACTTTGCAAGATAATACAACTGAATATTTAGAAGAGGAAGTGCAAGTAACAACCATCTCATCAGCCGTAGGGGACAGTGAATTGCAGCCTCAGCATTTATTTAATACCACCAGAGTTCTGTGTTGGATCATGACAAATCCCTCCAATCATTTATTTAAAGCCATACATATCCGACATACATGGGGAAAACGTTGCAATAAACTATTGTTTATGAGCACGCAGGAGGATGACGAATTGCCAAGTGTTAAATTGGATGTTGAGGAAGGTCGTCATAATCTGTGGAATAAAACAAAAACGGCCTTGAAATATATTTATGATCATCATTACGAAGATGCTGAATGGTTTTTAAAAGCGGACGATGATACGTAAGTGTGTTAAACCATTAATAATTGTTATATAAGTAGATATATGATCATACAATTTTTTTTTTATTGCTTTTTGAATTGTTTTGAAGTTTTAATGTGACAAAATTAACAAAAAAAAAAGAACAGTTATTAAAGATGTATTTTCTTTAACTCATAAACAAACATTACAAAATGTTACCAACAAAGAAAGAGAAAGAGCTCTTAGAGAATGTCAGAAAAGAGTCTTTTAGGAGGTTTTTGGGCTCTGTGTAATCTTGTTTTTATCATTCTTGGGTACAGCTGAGTCATACTGCGTGCCGACTCAGGACAGGGACAAGCAAAGGCAGGCTGGGATATCAAAGAACCCACCCAGCAAGCCATATGAGTCCGAAAAGAGTCTTTTCTGACACCTTCTCCGGAGCGTTCATGCTCTTTATGAGCCCAAAAAAACAATCATAATTGCTCCGAAAACCTTCAGAAAAGAGGGTCATTACATTCGAAAATGGTCCGTCAGAAAGAGCTCTTAGATAATGTCAGAAAAGGGTCTTTTATGAGGGTTTTTGGGCACAGAAAGAGCTCTTACATCATGTCAAAAAAGAGTCATTGCAATTTTAAATACAACAAATTTAAAGGTTATTGTTTTTACTTAAACAAAAAAGAAATTCCTTTACGAATAAACTAAATTAGAATTAAAAAAAATTAAATAAAATGTACTGACAGTAAAAACAATTCAAATGGAATTCATTTAAATAAAATATATAAAAATGAAAAAAAAATAATTTTTTAAGAAAATTTTTTTTCTGACTCCTTTTTCGGAGAGCTCCTAGAATGGTATGCTGGGCAAAGTCGTCAAATTACACACACACACACACACACACATTATCAGCTTAACTGAACAAGTATGGGAGTATTAATGTATGGGAAAACCAGAATAACAACGTAACTAAAATTATTAAAGGGGATATCTATGATTCGTAATATCTTTCCCAAATTTATGTATCCTACGATAATTACTGTTAATAATAAGTTGGTAATTACAAAAAATTCAAGCTTTACTAGCGTTACCGCTAAACTATAGTTACCCCCAAAACACACTTTAGTTTTACTACTGTTAATTTAAAATACCTTCATATTTGTGCCAACAAAGCGTCATTAAAAAATTTTTGGTTTTACTTCTTTAATTTGAGAATAAATTTAAGAAAGTATAGTCGGTCAAGCCCGACCATATAATACACCCAGTATATGTATAAAACAGAAATGGGCGCTATATGGGTAATATTACCTATTATGGACCGATCATCCAAAAATTGAGTGCCATGACTTCCGTGAATGTATGTAAATATTTTGTATGTTATACTTTATCTCGATATAAATAATCACCCCTATCGTGAATAAAAATTCCACATGAAATTTGTTCCCTTTTATTCTTTTTAACATTGAATTTTATTAGGAAAAATTTTTTTCTTTTTACGACAACGACTGTTTTGTAATAGATTAAAGAAACAAATTTAATTTTATCTTTAATCTATTATTTTATCCTTAATCTATTACGAAAGAGTCGTTGTCGTAAGAAGAAAACGATACTCATAATAAGGCTGAATATGTTATTGGAAATGAAAGATTTTTTTTTTTTGCTGAATAATTCGTAGACATTTTTGCGGTGATAATCTTTCTATAACGAATTGTAAAATAATACTGGAGGGTTATTGTGTATTTCGATACGAAAAGAAAATCGTTCGAATTTGTATACTTTTTACATTCGAAATACATATAACAATCATACAATCGAAATACACAATAATCCTTTAGAATAAAAATAGCCAAATGAAAAATAAACTTTAAATAAATGAATGTGGTAAAATGTTATCAAGATATTAACAAAGGATGGATCAATTTAATGCTCTATTTTCAGCTGATATTCAGCCTTATTATGAGTGTCGTTTTCTTTTTACGACAACGACTTTTTCGTAATAGATTAAAGATAAAATTAAATTTGTTTCTTTAATCTATTCGTAAAAAGAAAACGACGCTCTTAATAAGGCTGATTATCTATGACTTGGTAAGATTCATTATTGGAAGATTTCTAAACATGGATTAGAAAGTTAAATAATCTTAGCCATAAACAATAATTTTCTTAAGGTCCGGCCATATTTGGCAAATATTTACTCAAAGTTTTGCCAGATCAAACAGCATCAAATAAATTAAAACTAAATATTTGTTGTGCTTTGGCCTAAATAAGCAGTTTTTTTTTTAACTATGTAAATAAACGAGTTCAAATATATGTTATTTAGTGGTTTCGTCTTTTTCGGCAAATATTTGCCAAGTGTGACCGTTAAATATTCAATAAATGTATTTCAATTTTAGTTACATTATTATGGAAAATTTACGTTATTTTCTATATCCATATGCACCGGAAACTGCCATTTATTTTGGAGCTAAATTCAAGCCGTTTATAAAACAGGTACATATGTATATTTAAAAAATGTGTTCTCAAGTAGCTAATCCATATAAATTCTTTAATTCCTTAGGGTTATATGTCTGGTGGTGCCGGTTATGTTTTAAGTAAACAATCTTTAAAGAGATTTGCTATTGAAGCCTATAATAATCCAGTGACCTGTCCCAAACTATACAAATCTGAAGATGTTCAATTGGGTTTTTGTTTGGAAAGTCTTGGTGTTAAAGCTGGGGATTCCCGCGACCAGGAGGGCAAAGAGCGTTTCATGCCGCTGTCAGTGAAACATTTAATACCAGAAGATACCTCGTATTGGTATCAAAATTATACGTATTACCCCAATAAAAAGGTGAATGAATGCAGGCAGAATATGTAAATGTTTAATGATTTTAATTGTTATTATTTATTTTGTAATTGCAGAATGCGAGTTGTTGTTCATCCAGTGCCATTTCATTTCACTACATTGAACCCAAAGAATTTTATATATTTGATTATTTAATTTATAATTTAACAGCCTTTGGTATTGGGCGTAACTGGGCATAAGTTTGCCCAAGAAAATAAATGCTGAAACAGATTTTAGGTAAATAGTTTTTAGTTTTTAAAGCTTCCTTAAGGATTTAATTAAAACTAGTTTTTTTAAGTATTAATTTTCTTTATTGATTTCAATTCAGATTTGTCTTTAGAAATTTAACATATTTGTTTTATAATTTATCAATTGTGTTTAGATTGTTTTAGTATTTATTAAATTGTTTTTTTTTTATTATATTTAAAAGTTATAAACTAACTGTCGTATTCATAAAAAATAAAGTAGGTTTGAAGTGTGCTTTTAGACAAAATTTTCTTAAAATACATTTGAAGTCTACTTTAATTTTTTATGAATTAGGCCGTTTAAATATGTAATTTGTTTATGTAAGAATTAGCAGTTTTGTATTGTATTGTTTTTTTTGTTATTTTATTAAATACATATTTTAAACGATTGGTTTTTGTATCTTTTAATTCTTGTTTTTTCAATATTTTTTTTTGGGGTTTTTTCAATATTTTATTTCTATATTTTATTAATATTTTCATTAAGCTTTGTATGTTAAGTTTATGCTAAATCTGTTTTAATTTCTATAATTTGTTTGTTATTTAATACATATTTGTATTAATTTCTAGAATTATAATTATAGGTATAATGATTATATTGTTGTATAGATTTTTATTTGTTCTTTAAATTTTCTTTTATTTATGTAATAAAAAATATATTTTATTCTGTATATTTTTAATAAGTGCACTTGCCAATTGTTGTTTTTCGTTTATAATATTTATTTTTAGTTTTATTACTATTACTTACTATTTGTATTACTTTGTTCTTCTGTTTTTAGTTGTAACTATTATTCTGTTTGAATATTGTGTTTTTTCGTGTGTTTAATTATTTATTTATTTTCAAAACTATTAGTTAGAGCAGTATTTTGTTTATAAAGTTTATATAAAACAATTGTTTAAATATATTGATATTGACTTAAACAAATAAACAAAATAAAAAAATTAAGGTGACCATACGTCCTCTATTTTGGAGGACAATCATCTATTTTAACTCGCTGTCATCTATAAAATTTGTGTCCTCTTTCAGTCATCTTTTTCATAGTCAGTCATCTTTTGCCATCTTTAATTTTAAAATTTAAATGCATGATCAATATTTGTTTTTATTGAGCTTAGAGTATGAACAGAACAAGCACGGCACGGTTTCTAAGTAGAATGAAAATCCCCGCCACCTTTAACAAATAAAACAAATTTTACTTCACAAACGCCGTGTCGTGCTTGTTCTGTTCATACTCTTACTGACTGAACCATGGTGAAATAACTCTACAAGGTGGTGTTGAAACGCCAGCTGTTTTTTTTTTTTAGTCATGTTCGTTATGTCAAACTTTATATACATTTGTATGTATGTATGCTCAAGTTGTGTTAAAAAAAATAGCAAACGTATCAAGTTATACAAAAAAAAGTGAAAAAAACAATTGTCCATAAATTAAATGTTTCATAAATTAACAAATTTATAAATTATTTTTATTTTCATCTTGAAATTAAAAAAATTGTATGTATGTATGTATATTTATTTTTCCTGCAAAAATGTTTGTAAACAATAACCAGTTGTTTTTGACATTACAAACATGAAAGCAAGAACAAAAATACCATGTTGTTTCTGTTGCTTTTGTATTGTTGTAATATTGCCATCACCTTGTAGAGTTATTTCACCATGGACTGAACTTTCGCTTTTCAAAATAGTAAATGGTAACAATATGTAAAAAATGTAAACATTGAATTGAAATAAATTTTTTACTATTTTTCTTAATGTCATCTTTTTTCTTTTCCAAAATCTGGTCGCCTTAATTAAATGAAAACAAACAGTATAATGAAAAATTCAATGTTAGTTATTTTCAATAAATCTGTTAAAATAACATAAATAATAATTAAAAACATGTTTTTTAAACCACACAGTCTTATAAATATAATATATTGTTTTAACATATAATTAAAACTATAAACATTACAAACAACTATATTTGTTCATTAAATTATAAAAGGAGGAAATAAGAATTTCCAAAAAAAAAAAAAAACATAAATTTTAAACTGACTTTTAATATGTTATGCCAGCAGGCAGCCATAATTGTACAGCTCACTTAGGTCCATTCAATGGTTCTTTTGTTTCTAATATGTTATGCCAGAGACATTTGTCAAGTACGACTTTGGTTACTTATATAAAAGAATGCCTGCAGAGATCTTTGCTGCCTCTTATAAGACGTCACCACTCTTTAATAAAGTTTCAGCCTGATTTCGTTGTCTGTCATTATTCAAAAATTGCAGGTGATTGGCATTAAAGAAAGCTATTATTTGTATCCCTTATTATCCACCAGCATTTAATATTGAGTGCACCACTTCTTCTTGACAAGAACCAAAATAAAACTTTTTAAAACTTGCTTGTATTACTTACAAATACAGAAAGCGTATCTTTTAAACGCTGCTTTTGTCTTTAGTTACTTATATGACAATTTGTAGGGTACATACCTGTCATTTATTTTTACTTAGTTACGTCAAACAAATAAGAAAGTACAGCCAATCAAGCTGTACCATAAAATACCACACACCCAGTATAAATATGTGCAAAAACAGTTTGTCACTAATGAGATCTATGGCATATTATGGACCGATCATCCAAAAATTTTGTGAGCATATCAATATTTATTGTGTTCAATTTCATCAAGAAATAATCACTTTTAAAAGATTTATGCATGGTAAAGTGATTTTCAGAAGTAAGTCTTATATGACAGCTTTGACCAACCGTCTGGTCTGACCATCACATGAAACCTGTACCGAATGCAACTAACTATGAAGCTAACATGGACCGCAAAACGCCCAAAAAAATATGCGGCCAGACAGGAAAACTTAATATTCCATCATGACATGTAGCAACACCTGTTACAAACTATTTAGAGAGAAGTGGTTGAGAAGTTTTGCCTCACCCGCCTATTAATCTAAAACTTGTCCCCGTACGACAACTATTTGTTTCGATCGCTGCAGAACGTCATCTCTGGGATACGTTTGACTTCAAGTATCTGAAGATCGGCTTTATTCGTTATTGGCCTCAAAAGATGAACACGTCATCCATATGTTGCCAGAAAGATGAGGAAAGGTCTAACAATGGCAAATTTTGTTTTAATAAATTTATATTGTACAAATATTTCAAAATAAAAGCTACAAATTTTAAAAAA
The DNA here is from genome assembly GCA_950370525.1 of Bellardia bayeri. Taxonomy (NCBI): domain Eukaryota; kingdom Metazoa; phylum Arthropoda; class Insecta; order Diptera; family Calliphoridae; genus Bellardia; species Bellardia bayeri. The sequence continues at coordinate 78,989,129 of OX493267.1, forward strand.
ATCCCACATTTTTCAATTATACACCCAATATACATATTTCACAAATTTCCAATTAAACAATATTTCAAATGGTTTCAATTCCGTATTTGCAAATCGATAGTTTTTACTTTGCGTTCTTTAGATTCCGATCGGTTTTGTTTGCTCCAAAAAAATTTTTAAATCTCTATTTTTAACTTAAAAAAAAACATATGATTTTTTTTATAAAACTTATAACAAAAGCGAACAAAAAGAGCGCTAACAAAGAAATTTTGAATAAAAGTGAAGAAAATTTTGTTTTAAAATATCCGGAATTTCAATTGTTGTTGTTTTAAATGAAAAAAAAAACATCAAAACGCAGTTGCAAAGTTACGAAGAAGAAATTTAAGGGATGAATCTGATTCTCTGTCATATTCGAGTGCTGTGTAAATTTTTCATAAGTTTTGTAATTTTTTGACAAACGTTTTCTTGTTGCTGTCACCAACTTTGAAATTTTTAACATTTTATTTAAATATCAATGAGATAATTAAAAAAAAAACCGTGAAATAATAAAACTAATTGTTTAATTGTCATTATAAATTAGTAGTAAGAGTTTCTTTCATAAAAAATAACAATTCAACTTCAGAAATCTAAAGTGGCTTCATTCCGGAAAAAAGTTAATTTTTCGTTTTCTAACGACTCAATTTACGGAATCAAAACTACTTTCGATCGGAATTAAGTTCTGTGACATGACTGTATATTTCAGAATATTTGAAACTTGCAATTGAATTTCAGAAACTTGTAATAAAATTTCATGGTATTTCAGAAATTTTTGGAAACGAACTTTAATTAAAAATTAAAATTTATGTAAAGTCAAAATGTAAGTATTTAACAGACAATTTCGAACATTTTCTGTTTCGAGGCGCATTATGGAATGGGTGTTTTAATTCGATAGCTAAAGTAGTTTTAAAGGAATAAATAAACAAAAATTAATTTATTAAAAGGCGGTTATAAAAGTAAACAAAAACAATTGTTAGAATTATTATACAAGTTTTATATTTATTGAATATACATTATTATTTATTAATCACTAAGTATGTGTTATTAATTACTTTTGTTCAGATTTTGTATTATTTTCAGTAATTAAATGCAAAACCTTATAACAAATTCAAAATTATTTTTTATTTTACAAATGAAATGACATTTAATTTGTATGTATCATTTGTTAAGTTATTTAATACTAAAAGTGAAAAAAAACATGCAACAACGATTTAAACATGTTGTTACGACAATTTAAATGTAACGGCTGGTATCAACATACAGCATGTTTATCAACATACAACATGATTATCAACATTTGCATTAGTAGAAGTTTCTATATATAAATATTTTTGATTGCACGCAGTATGGCAACATTAAGTTTTAACGGCCATGGAAAGGAACTTTCAATTGTCTTCTCTAGATGCCGTCGGAAATTATTAGAATAAGGTGCTGGTGTATAAATAGAACAAACAGGGCCACTCAAAGTGGAGTTTATTGTGTGTCATCGTTGAGCAAACATTAAAGTGTAATACCAGTGTGTGTGTTAAATTTCATTGTAAAAGAAAATTGAAACACAGAGTTTTACTTAAATTATTTTGTACATTTGAATAAATAAAGACTCGTTATATTTTTATTAAACTATTGGACGCTTTTATTTTGCAATGAAAAGGAATCCGGTTTATTTAAAGGCAATAAACCACAATTTTTAAAAGGTAAAAACGTAACAATATATTTTGATTTCTTTTGAAATTTTGAAAACTAGAATTCAACTTGCAATTTTTTATTATGAAATTGGTGTTTAATTTTTTCTTATTTCTTTTTGATAAATTTGAATTTATGTTTGTTAAGTTAAAAATTCATAGAATTATTAATGAAATTTTAAATAATGGTTTTAAATTATCCCCCTTATTCATAAACAACAGGTTTATAACAGGTTTATAAAACAAATTTTGTATGGAAACCTCTTATAAACCTGTTGTAAGTTTTATGAATAAGGGCATATATCTTTTGGAAAACCAGCAAAAGTTGTGGTAAATATTTCTATAATAAAATTAAATAAAAAAAACTTACAATCACACAAAAAACATTGCCTAATACGAAAACATGTTTAGAAAATGTATTCCAAGAATTTGTATGAAACTCACACAGTTTTCATAAAACTTTTAAATGGGTTTCATACAAAATTATTTAAATAAATTGCCAAACGTATTTCTGTTTAAGACGGTTTGTTTGAATTAGTGAATAGCAAAGAAATATACGAATTTTTATGTGAAAATTACAAAAATTTCATTTTAACACAAATCTACTGTTTGTTGTTGTCTTTGTAATATAATTTAAATTCTCAAATAGTTATTTTTTACATGTCTGTGTTTTTAAAACAAAAAATTTCTATTGAAAAGAAAAACTAAAAATAAACTTTTATTATTATTATTATGTTATTATTATGATTTTTATTTCTGTTCACAATATAAAAATATAAATCTGTTTATGTATGTATGTAGGTATGTATGTATGTATTTGAAATCGAATATATTCACAGTTATTTGTTTTGAAAAAATATTGCATTTGTTTTATGTTGGTTTGTTTTGTTAATTGTTTATTTATTTACTATTTAATTTTGTTTGTTAGCATACTGTTTTATTTTGTTTCAAAAATCTTGGCACAATTTATAAATTTTTAATAAAATTGTTGGTTTTTATTAATTTTTTTATATTTAAATTTATTAGTTATGCTAAATTTGTTGTTACTTAAACTATATTTAAAGATAAGTTGTTTTCAATTTCTGGGCTGGTATTCACAATCAAATAGTTATTTTATTATTATTATTAATATAAAAACATTCTGTATGTTAACTTTGTTTTTATAAATTTTAAACAAAACAAATATTTCATTTTGAATACAGGCAGCCATTTTTATATTTTTATTTTCATTTTCATTTATATTCCTTTATTAAACATTTGTAGTTTTGTGTAATTCCTAGTAAATAGAAATAATTAACAAAATTGTTAAATATGTTTAAGTTTATAAAAGTTTCTTATAATTAACCCCATCAACAAGTTTCACAAAACAAAATTTCCGTACAGAAATTTGTTTTAAAAATCTTTGCTAAATTTCAAAATCGTTTATGAGAAAGGCCTTTTTTAGAAATTGATAAAAGTAAATTAAAGTTTATTTTGCAAAATATTTATTTTGAAATCAAAGAATTTGGCTTTTTTATTTTAGGAAGTAGTAGTAAAATTAGTTTTATTTTTTAAATTGTTTTGTGTGTTTTTTTTTATAAGGGAATAAATTGTTTAAGGAATTTTGTATTTTAATAATTGTTGTTTTAGCTTCGTTTAAATTTGTTGCTTTAGTTTTGTAAGTATACATAGATAGATATTTATATATTGTATATATTTTAGAAATTAAAAAATTATTATTATATAATTAACAGTAATTGTTGTTTTGTTATAGTTTGTAATATGTATAAACATTTTATTAGTTTTTTTTATTATTATTTAACAGGTTTTTGTTTTATATTTAGTTTATAATGAAATTATTATACGATGATATCATTGCTTGGTTGTATTTTAAAAGAATTAATTTATTTACTATCCACTCGTTCTGTAAATCGTATACGTGTAATATTTTTGTTTTTTAAAACGAATTTATAATCGAAATAACAGGATTTACACATTTTTTTAATAGAAAACAAACGATTTGCGGAATATAAATTTGTTGACTATCATGAGTGGCTCTCAACATGCCTACCTCAAGGGTAGATCTGTTGAGAGTGCGCTTCACGATGTGGTGGGGTATACAATTTTTAAATTATATATTGTATTATATATATATTATTATATTGTATTATCCCTGAGGAAGCTATCCATTGTGATAGCGAAATATTGGATATTCAAATATATAAATATATAAAACATTTTTATATAAATATTAAAAGTGCTTAGAAAGTCCGACTCGGAATCGTTACTGAGCGAGAGCAAGGTCTGCGTGAGAACCATAATAGGAGTTATCACGGGCCATTGTATGATAGGTAGAATGGCAAGGATAATGGGATCTGGTTTGTCAGACATGTGCGGGTTATGCGAGGACCCAGAGGAACTGGAGACGATCGAGCACATTTTGTGACATTGTCCCAGGTTGCAAGTTAGCAGATTGAGGTGGCTAGGCAGTAGATTCATAGGCGAATTAGGGGATATCTCGGGTTGTAGGCTCGGGGATCTCAAATGATTCGTAATGAATATGGATGCGCAACAGGGGAAGGGGCTTTGTGAGGGCTTAGGCGTTTCGCTCTTGGAATGTACTAAGTGTCTCCTACTATTTCTGCAAGAAATCACAATGGACCGCATTGGTCTCTGGGTGATGGTGTGGGGACAACCTCACACCGGCCTTCTGACCTAACCTAACCTTGGGCCTTGCATATTTACAAGACCTATTTGCAGTCTTGCGTATTTGGGCAAGTTCAGTGTTTTGTCTTTGTAGTCATTCAAATAGTTTTTTATGAATTTGGCTTCCACAAGCTTTATATTTTTATTAAGGACTGGCTGTTAAGTTACCTTTTATGTGTTTTGAAGAGATATTGGATTTTATGTAAAATAAGTCTAAATTTGACCATGTAATCATAAACAACAGCTTTAAAATACTGTATATATTGTGTTGTACACATTTGATAAAACCAAATTAAAGAGTAATTTTTTATTTTTACAACTATTATCGTCGAACTTATTCATTGAGACGCCAACTCTGGTTTGATTCTTCAATGAATCTTATTATCAACTATGTCTTTTGGCTCTGGTTAGCCGTAGGTAATCAAATCTATGTACTGTCCACCACATTGAAAGTGAACGATGGCCCTCACTTACATAAAACCTTAGGGGTTGCATCTCTACCTGTCCAAGCCCTGTATCCTAAGTAGAGTGAATGGTTACGCCTAATTAAGCTTGAAATCCCATGTTCTCAGAAAATTGTACAAACTAATGGTATGACTAAGATTAATGACACATTGTCAATCATGTATGAACTATATTCTGCTGTCAAGAACATATGAAATGGTGCACAGGACACCAAATTAGCTGCTATGCTGATGATCTATAGGTCAGTGAGAAACCGTACTAAAACTATATATCGAGAGCTTAGAATGATTCGGAATAAAAATCAATACTTGTGGGGAATTTTCCCTAAATATGTTTGTAAATCGTCTCAAAATGACATACAATCTGAGCAGCTATTTGAGGAGCCGGAAGAATCAAGGTTCAAAAGACCTGTGGACCTGTCAGCAGCATCGACTGTCAACCTATTTTCTTTTGAGGGAGATAGTGGCACGGTGTTCACTCTGAATCAATATTTTTCTCACAATACATCAGCATGGTATCGAAATGCTTCAGGTGCCCATACCCCTGTTTCCCAACCAAAATTCATGTCTGATCAGCCTAGGCAACACACACAACAGGATGAAAAATTCTATGCTAAAGCTCTCCCCAAACAAACAATACTCCCACATATTCCCAAAACTAGTACAAAGCCAACTGTTTACGATGAACACCATGATAGGTATGATGATGAAGACGATGACCATTTTTCCGCCATAATGTATCACGATTCTGATCACCTCAATGTCTTCAACACATGAAGATCCACCTGCATAGATCCACTCAGTACTTCCACAATGTCTCAGCACTTCTTGAAAATATTTGAACTCACTAAAGATAAATTTGGAAGTTTTATAGATTCATGTAGATCGGTATATGTGGATTACACAAGATTTAACAATCAGCCCAGACGGTACAAGAGGGCCCTTTGTCCTGTATGCGGGTCATTCATGTCTTGATTGCGAGCTGAATCGTTCCGGTTTACTAATTAATAAAAAGTTAAATTGTAAATTGTTAAAGGAAATAAATAAATATTTAATTATATAAAAAAGTGAGTTTAATTTTTACCCGACGCTGTTGGTTGCGCCTTAGTGATTTTTTTTATTATATGCGAGTGGAAATCCTTTAACTGGCTTGTTAGAAGCTTTACTAATCACTACTAGTCACTGTTAACCCTTCAACTCCATGAATCTAATGCAAATAAATTAATTCTTTCAGTAACATTTTTTTTTGTTTTGTTTAAAATTTAGAATTATTAAACAAATTTCATGCCTTTTTAGACCAAAAAAAAATATTAACAATTGATATAATTTAATATTGGACTTTATAATTAAGAAAAAAGGATGTATTATATATAATAATACTTAAGTCTAAATAAAATAATAAAATGCATACTTAGTATAAAAGTAATAAAGATGCAAAACATAATTATTATTGTAATAAGTTTCTAAATTATATTGCATCTTATAGCTGAACAAGTTGAAACAAACGAAATTGAAATTTTTATTTTGTTTTATAAGTATTTTATTACTTTTTCATATACATAATTATGGTTGTATTCTTAAATGAATATTTATGCTAATAGAATTTGTAATTTCAGTTGTTAAAGACAAGTTGAAAACATTTAACATATAAATGAAAGAAGGGCAATCTTTATATAGAAAAACGTTGTAATTAAAATAAAAAAATAAAGAAAAATTAATTGATTGTATAAAATGTTTATTTAAACATTTCATTTTGTATAAGGCTGCTAAAATCTTATGACACAGTCATACATTTTTATACCTAAACCCTTTTTTATAAACCAATATTTTTCTTATTTTTACAAAAGAATGAAATTTTATATTCATTTTAAATAATTTAAACACACATTACAATAAAACATATAGGTAATGCAAGTTACAAAATAATACAAAAATTCTTAATTTTCTGTTGTACACTATACTTTTTAAATTTTTGCATGAATATATAGAAATAAACAATTTCATTAAAGTTTTTTCTTTTTTTAAGTATTATAAAAAGCAAAAAAAAAATTAACAAATTAACATTTGCGTCAAAGAAAATATAATTTTTTTTTTTTCAGATTTGATTATAATTCCATTTAATGTATGCAAGTATATACCTAGCTAAATTAGGTTATATATTTTTAGTTTTTTGTTTTACTAATTCTTAATTAATGGAACATATGGAAAACAAAAACGACATTTAACACACCATTGACATCATCATTATCATACAAACAATTTAAAAGATCATTCACTTAATATTAAAAAAGAAAATAAACAAATTAGACTTAGAAAAAAATATATATACGTACGTATAATAATAATAATAAAAAATGTTCATATTTGGAGATGTGCAATTAATGGATAAAATAAATATAATACACTTCCCTGTTCTGTAAAACGTAAATGAGTGAAAGTGTGAAATTATGTTTAAAACTTCACTGTACTTATTATATACAATTTGTATAATTACTTTGAAGTTCATTAATATACATGAAATATAAAACAAAAATTACAAATTTCTTATGTTACACCACTTTCACTCATTTTTTTGGTTTTGTTTTCAAAACAGAGACAATTAAATGTTGCGCTATAAGTTCAAAAAAAGATTAGTTTAAATTTTAAAAAATACAAAATATTTCAATAAAATTAAATTAATGAATTAAGAAGTAGATTTGAAAGTAATTAAAATTACATAAAAATGTAAAGAATAATATTTTGTAAATTTCATAGCCAGCTTTATAAGTTAATTATGTTATTTTTTTTTATATTTCGAAACAGATTAATAAATTTAAGCAAAAATAATAACGCAAATGACAGCATAAAATTTCATTGTTTTTTTATAGATAAACGCTTTGAAACAAGCCTGAGAAATTACAGATTTGTAAAGCTTAAAAAAACTACCATGTACCGAACATTTCATACCAGATTTGAACATGACTTCAGCAAGAAACGTATGAAAGTAATAAAGGAACTTACTAAGAAGCCAGTAAACAGTAGTAAACAATTTACCCCATGTTAAATTGTTCTAGAATAAATTATCACCTTTTATTGTGTTGTACTCATTGAATGATCTTAATGTAATAAAATATTTATATCTTTGATGATCTTTTTAAGGGCTAAATGAGTAAAATAGACACTGTTACTTTTATGTGGTCTTTACCATACTCGTGGTATATTTACAAGAGTAATAAAAATTCTATATTTTTAAAAAGTTATTGTTTATTGTTATTGGTTGAACTTGTGTTTGAATATTTACCAGATATGTTTGCAAGGTTGTTCTGTTGTTCTTTTCAAGCAAACTGTAGTAATTTGTCTAGAATTGTTACATTTTTTAGGGCAATTATGAAAACTGAATATCATTTTTATTAGATCAAATATTTATTTAATAAAATTATATTGGAAAATTATTATTTGTCGTTTATCTTTTTATATTGCTTTCGAGAATATTAAGAAATTAGGAATATTATTTGTGTTTTTTGTATCGTATTTTCTTTAACAAATTTCTTTTATTTTCTTTTTATCATTTAGATAATCTCAAAAAACTCATTTGTTTGGATCTTGCATATTTACAAGAGCCTGCTTTCAGTCTTGCATATTTGATCAAGTGTAGTAATTTATTGTTCAGATTCATTATATGTTTTTTTTTTGATCCATATGAATGCATAATGAACAAACTAAGGTTTAGCATACTTTTGCTCTTCATTAACAAAATACACAGCAAGAGCAAAAATATGCTTAGCCTTTTTACAAATGCAATGATGCAATACCATTTGTGCAAGATTCTAAATTGCGCTACTAATTTTTTTGGGTCTTGTATATTTACAAAACCTGTTTGCAATGTTTTTCAGTCTTGCATATTTGGTCAAGTTCAGTGTTTTGTCGTTAAGATACAAGCATTATTTTTTTATTAAGGACTGGCTGCGAAGTTTTCTTTTCTGTGTTTTGAAGAGATATTAGGGTTTATATACAAAAATCGAAAAGCTTTCTCTATCCTAAAGAAAATTTTACAGATTAGATCGTGAAATCATAAGCACCAGCTTAAAAATACTGTAAATATTGTGTTGTATTTAATGGTACTGTTTATTTGAAGCTTTACTAATACCATTATTAAACAGAGTCTAACCAGCAGTCTCTAAACCCACTATCAGCTACAATTCTTCCAGATATAATACAAACAAGAAGCAGCTCAAAGTAAAAGTACAATTTTGAAACTGAAACCCTTAATGTATTTAATTACAATCCTGTATATAGAAGTATTTGAAAAAAGGTTTGATTTTTAATGCAAAGACCAGATAAGCGCAACATTATCGAAATATATACACCTGGGTTCTACATTTGTAACATGAAATGGAATTGAAATTTTCATTAATTTTGTGTTCTAAATTTTGTGAAAATGATTTGAAAAGTAAAATATAATTTTTAGTTTTGTTTATCGTAGTGTAAAAGTTTCACCTCGTTTTCTAGAACGCCGTCCATGTGGAATTGAAAACGATTTAGTTTCACTTTGTAGTGGAATAGAGAACATGGGCGATATATCGAAAATATTTCAAGGATGTTTTTACTGTTGCCGTTAAAGCTATTGTTTTAAATTTAATTTTTACGGAATTTAGTTTTATCACATTTCTTGCTGAAATCATTTTAAATAATTTGTTATTTGTCAACTATACATAGTATTGTTACAAAATAAAAAACCATTGATTACACAATTGGTCTATAATTCAAACAAAATTCATCAAACTTTTTGAAATCATTTGAAAATAATTTGTTTAAAATACAGCTTGGTGTTGATAATAAAACAAAACTAAATAGGATGTTCTTTGGCCTCTTAAAGATTAAATTATCTTCTAAAACTGAATATAGTTTAGCTCAACTTTCAATCCATATTTTTATTCTGTTTTAATTAACGTTGAAATAAGTTTAAAATTAACCAAATCATTTTTCGTAAACATTTCAAACAAGTATAAGTTTCTTTTAAAGCTGACTAGAAGATACAGTTTTTAATGGATATTAAAATGAAAAAAAAAATAATAATAATTCTTAAAACAAGATCTACTTAGATACATATATATTTTTGAATGAAACTAGATATGTACATATAAAAAGTTTAAATTTGTATAATTTTTCATTAAGCAAGAAAAAAGAACTATTTTCAAATTGTTAATATTTAAATTATTAAAGTGCATTGTTTGTTGTTGTATTAGAAAAATTAATTCTAAATATGTTGCTCTAGTTTCGACAGTCAAAGGTTTTGAAATCGGCAAAAGTTGAAATTTGTTTATTATTGTCGTTTTGAGTACATTTACTAGCGGGAATAACTCTTCGTAGTATATTTGCAAGTGTAGCAAATATGATTTAAATTTTTTATTCAAATATGTATTTAACATTAAGAAAAAGCATTGTTTATGTGGATCGTAAAAAGAATCGATTACTGTTGACGGCAAGGCAGGCAATCCGTTAGTTTAAAATTCGGGTAAATTTGCAATTGTTTTTAGTCGTTCAAATTTGCCCAAGTATAGTGACATGTATATGTCAAAACAGTGACATGCTTAGCACTGGCATATTTACAAGACTTAGTTGCAATGTTTCGTGGCCTTGCATATTTGCCCAAGTATATCACAAGTATCACAGTTAGATATTTTCTTGTGGTCTTGACAACTGTAGAGAATTAATACTAGACTTACAACGTCAAAATTGATTGTTTTTTATGTGCTATATTGTTAAAGATCTTTTTATTTTATTAATTTGGCTTGAGGTCTCTTTTTTTTATATTTTTAATAAAAAAGACCTCACGCCGAATTAATAAAATAAAAATTAAATATAAAAAAAGAGACCTCAAGCCAAATTAATAAAATAAAAAGATTTTTAATAATCTGTAATTTTTACATCTAGACAAATTTGCAATAGTTTTCAGTCTTTCAAATTCGCTAAAGTATAGCTAACTAGTGTCTGATATACTGAAGCATTAATGTTAGACTTTTTATGTATACAATAGTGTTTTATACGAAGAGTAAATTTCGCTTTTAATTTTAATTTCATCACAAAACATTTTTGACGTCAAAACAGTCAAATCTTTGGAACTGGCATATTTACAAGACCTGCTTGCAATGTTTTGTGGTCTTGCATATTTGCCCAAGTATATCACAGTTACATATTTTGTTGTGGTTTTGACAACTGTAGCATTAATACTAGACTTCCAACATAAATTGTTTGCAATTGTTTTTAGTTTTGCAAATTTTACAATTATAGGTAATCAGTGGCTTTTCAAATTACACGGATTAACATTCAAAACTAGTTTAATATGAAGAGTAAATATCGCTATTGTTAAAAATGTAATTTGAGTTATCTTCGTAAACTTAATCTAATCAGTAGTTTTGCAACATTTGCAAGAGTATTTTTAGCACCAATTTAAATAATTTAAATATGAACGATTTGAACAACTTCCTTTTCCTAACCTAGACCTTTTTGTATAACCTAGAAGGTTAATATTATTGCAATATCCTATAACAATTTACGAAAAACGATTTCTCTCATTTTGCTAAACAATATTCTCAATAATGTTTTCAACTTAAAATCTGCTAATTGTTTTCAGTTTTTAAATTTGTTAATATTACTTTTTTTTATAAATTTATATTGCGTTTAATCAAATTAATCACACACCCTAATATTTTAATTTAATTAATTGTGGTTTTAATTTAATATACTTTATATATATGTATATGTATATACCTATATATACATATGTATATAAAATATTAACAAAACTAAATAAATTTGTTTGTTTTTCTTCTTAATATGAATTTAACTAAATTAATTGTTTTTTTTTTTTTCTTTTTTAAAGTCTCTTTAACTTAGACTTAAACTAGATGTTTTTTTTTTCTTTTTGTTTTTATAATAGTATTATTTTGGCTATATGCAAATATTGTAGTTTTATATAAAAATAAAAAGGTTTGGAGGAAGAAGAAAAATGTAAGTATCTTCATCATAATCGTTGTTTATCTTACAGGGATTTTGTTAAAAAGTTTGTTTTGTAATTTTCTGTATCCTTGGTTGCACAATACTTTTCACAAAATTTATGAACGATTTCATAAGCCTGTAAGAAGAATTAAGGTGTTTGTCTGTTTGTTTTGTATTTGTTAATTCAAATATTTTGATTATCATCATCTTCATCATTATCCTTATCATGCAAAATCACCTTATACATATTTTTTGAGTGATTTATTCCTTATGATTATATTCTATTTTTGTTTAGCTGTACACACCTCCTGGCCAGGAGTTTTATTCTTCTCTGATGGGGTAGTGTGTATGTGTGTGTGTTTTTAATGTTGTTGTCTTATTAAACCTTCGTTGTGCTCTCATTTCATTTCGTTAGAATTTTGGCGTTTTGTTGTCATTTTTTTCTGATTATTTTCCCGATGATGATTGTGTATTACCTGATGAATTGTTATTGCCTGGTGATGAATTATTTTGATTGTTATTGCTTTGCTGTGGTATGGTATCACAGCGTCTATAGCATAGTAAATAAGGTACACGTGGTGTCCGTGGCAAAAGGACATGATTTTCACTGACTGGCTTAACAGAGCTGTCATCATAACGCAGCCAACTGCCGTAGCCAGTGTGATAGACATCAGTGATGTAATGTCCTTTGGTGGCCTCCTTGCCATCATGATAGACAACGGCAAAAAGCCGATAAGCTCGTTGTTTTTGTGAGTACTTCTTGGAAGCTAAAATTTCTGTGAATAATAAATAAAATTCAATGAATAAATTGCAATATTAGGGCACAATTTTGTAATTTGTTTTTTAAGATAACCTTTTCCTATTGCAATGTTTTTATTAGGGATGCCAAACGGAACTGGTTTTAAAAATCCCGAGATAATTAATAAATCCCGAAAATCCCGGAATTTGTTTTAAAAAATTGACATCCCTAGTTTAAATATTTATTTAATACAAAATTTTTTTCACTTACTTGCATCAATTTTAAGTTCAACCGGGAACTCAACCTTCTTCAATATCTTCGTGCAACCATCTGACCGATAGTCAAACCATTTAAGATGTAAAATTAAAATGGGAGGCAATTTTTCTAAATTTATTTGTTGCCAGGCCACAACTTCCTGTTTACTCTTGCTGCCGGTAACACCCTCCAATTGATCACGGCCTACTAAGATTTCCAAAGCCTCCTTCACCGAAGCAGCTTTCTGCATAAACAATTATAAAACAAATGTTGAAAAGATTTCATAAAAAAAACAATTAAAATTAATAAAGAAAAAATATATGTATGTATGTATATACTTCAATATTCAACTGCAATGTAAAGAACGGCTGTATAACATCTGTTGAATGTTCTCCCTCGCGCTGTAAATGTGAACGTAATTCTCCACGGAATATATCACTTAATGGAGTGCAGCCAAAATCTGTTTGACGTGTAACACTGCCCTTATTGCGATTATTGCGAATCATCTATAATAATAATACAAATATTAAATATAAAACTAAATCAGTATGTATATTAAAGCAAGTCCACGTTTACATTATGAGATTTTTGTCGCTACAAGTTTTGCAGTTTCTTTTTTAAGACTGCATTTGCGTTTACGTTGTGCGATTTTAATTGCAACGATTTTTGTGGATGTATACATGTGTCCATATTATTGACATTTTCTTTAACGTTTATAACTACGAATGAGGGAACAAAGCGCCTCTCAAGAGCACATGCATATACATACGTACCCCTCACCACTCACGCTGACAAAGCAATAATCACAGCAACACAAATCTCATAATGTAAACGTGGCTCCACAAATTTACCTGCCAAACATCACCATCTTCTTCTGCCGGTTCATTTTGTCCATTCTGTTCGTTATTTGGCTTGGCGATTAATTTTATAACCTTTAAAAAATTATCATAAATAAAAACTAAATTTTAATATTTTTTAACTAAATAAAGTAGGTTTTGTCATACCTCTAACATTTCATCATTTAATTTGTTTAGTATATAACTTAAAAACTCTTCGGCATCTTCTTGTCTGCCCTCGTCGTGTTCTTCACGACTATCATTCCATAACTTATAGATTTCAGTTGGCTCAAAGGCGGGATCGCAGGTTAAATCGCCACCCAAATCATCTTTGTTACCTTTACCGGTCTTAGTGTTACGCAAACGTAAACCACTAGGCAGATTAGAGAAGTTGGACATGAATGTTATCCTGGAGGAAAAAGGAAAACAATGACTGGATTACGAATATTTCGAATAATTTTATGAAAAATAATCGGATAAAACGAATAAATAATTTTGTATTAATTTATCGTTTCTTTTTATAATTAAAAAAAAGTAATAATTTCGTTTCAATTTTATTTACAAAATATGACAGTTTAATAAATAGATGTTTGTGTATATAAATAATGACACTTTTAAATTTCAGAAGTCATAAAATCCGTCTAGTGAAAAACTACAATATTAATAGTACGTTTTTTTTTTAGTATAAAATCGTGAAAAATAACAATTCCAATTTAGAAATCTAAAGTTAGAAAAACATTCGTTTTTCGTTTTCTTAAGACTCAATTTACGTAATCAAAACCACTTTCGTTCGGAATTGAGTTCTGTGGCATGGCTGTATATTAACCACGTTTAATACAAACGAAAGGTTAATAAAGTTTGTCAATCAATATAAATGATTGTTCTGAAAGCTCCTTATACAAATATGTATATAAATGTACTGCAATAAGTTATATCTCTAAAAAGAAATATTTCATATTTAGTAAAAAAAATCTGAAAATGTTTAAGACAGTTTGTGGCGAAATATTGGCAAGATATAAATTGTTTATTAATTATACTATAAATTTTCCACTTAAGCGAAAGTATTAAAAGTGATTGTAATAAAAACTACTTCTGTGTGGAAACAAAATTTAGAAACCTTCCACAAGGCCTTATTTTGCAGTCGTGACAATTTTACACGGCATGTCATTGGTAATCAAGGCCTTGACTACTCGCTACTGGTTAAATGCCTGATAGAAGGTCTACCAAGTAAAGCCTCATAGAAGACATAATTAAAGGTTTGCTAAACTAATGATTTCATTGAGGAAAGTAAAAGAAAGGGTTTTAAATAAAAGAAAGGTTTTAAATTAATTAATTCAGTTTAAATTAATTTAATTTATTCATTTAAAATTACTCCTATAACATTAATTTTAATAAATTAATTTAAATCAATTTAAAAAACTTTACACCACAAACTTTCATAAAGGTCTATATTTATAGGCGCTCTCTTTACTCGTATAACAAAGTGAGCAACAAACTGTTTGTTGTTGTAAGCAGTGATGCCAACTTTTGAGACTCAAAACGCGTAAACATTTTTGAAAAAAGAGCTAAAAGAGCTATATTGAAAAAAATCCGTTTAAAGCCACATCCTGTCAAAATTTTTGATAAAGTGCCAAATGGGGCTAAATTATAAAATGTTTCTTTTAAAAATCAAAACAACAAACACATTTTGATAAAATAATTTATTAGAACAAATTTCAATTACATTTTAACCCTCCGATGAGTGAGAAGGTCCTTTTTGCTTTTTCAAACTGAAATTACTCCTACTTCGGCCACTACAATAAAAGTTACTCTGTATTCCAAGAGTATTTTGTTGCGCATCTTTTGGAAATAAAATCAAGCCGATCGGATCATTACTTTAGGAGTTATTGAGGTTTTAGTGAGAATATTACGCGGACGTGTGAATAGGTCCGTATGGACCTTGTACTGAATTTCACTAATAAATGCATGTTTTTGGGCATCATTATAATTTTTTTATTGTTTCAACACATAATTTACTTGTTCTGAACACAAAGACCTAAACTCAAAGACATTAGGGATGATGATAAACACAAAAAATTCTAAGAAAAATTCGAAGACATTAACTTTATTTCAAGGAAAGGCACAATATTGTAATTTTATACTACTAGCAATAAACCAGTTCTTAGATTTTTTTGTTTTTATCATCATCCCTAATGTTCTTTGAGTTAAAAAAATTTAAAAAATTATTTTTGTATGTAAAATTTAGTTATAAACAATAAAAACCAAAAAAAAACCAAAAAAAAATCAAAAAAAAAATTTTTATATGAAAAAAACATGATTTACAAAAAAGGTCCGTAGGGACCTTTTCACACGGCCGTGAAGTTCAGAACTGTCACTCATCGGAGGGTTAATAAATAAGGTTCATATGTGCGTAGATTAAATACATAGCATTAAATCGTACATATACATTTAAAATTGGTCGTTACTGAACAAAATTTCGATTTCTTGTTCATCATCATTTTCTGTCCATAAGACACACTATCAATAAAATATTTAGATTTTTTATATGTATGTTTCATTCCAATTAATTTTTATGCAAACTTCGTCAGGTATTTTGTAGTTTGAACAACATACATTATCTCTTTTTAGGCTATATTTAATGTGTATTAAACTGTTACACTATTTAATGACATTTTGTTTCTAATTTTATTTTTGAATAAATTCATGACACTAAAACTCCTCTCAACTTCTGCGTTTCAGTACGGATATGTCAATATGTGTTTGGCAAAACTGGTCAGTTTAAGGAATGGGTTATTACCAATAGCATTATTTCGATATTATTAGATTAAAGGAAGAAAAAGTACGAAAAAAAACTAAAATGTAGCCATATCAAGCAAAAAGTAATAACGGGCTAAAAGATAATTGTAAAACGTGCTAGATTTACGCGTTTTTTAGTTTAGGGCCAATTTTTTTTTTTTGTTTTGATTGACTTAGCCCGAAAAGGGCTAAGTTGGCATCGCTGGTTGTAAGGAATAATTACAAAACCATTCGTCTTTGCTATTGAAATCATGATTTGTTGACATTCTTTTGAAATGCAATTTTGAATTTAGAACACCTTCTGAGAGAAGGCATAGTCGAATGAATATCGATTTTTTAGAATGTGTAAGCAAGCCTTCTATAAGGCCTACAAATGGAAGCACTTGCAAAATTTCCCGCTGAGTATTACTAAAACATATCAATACAATAACTAGAATATACAGGAAAATACAATAAATAATAGAAAAGATAGCATGAAACTATGGTTTTTATATACACAGCCGGTTCTTATTTGAACCAGTGTCATCCTCATAGTCCAACCTAAAAAAGTGGTGAATGTTGTGGGAAATAAATTGAAGAAAGTGACATTAAGGATTATTAAAATGTATATAAGTCATGTTATTTAAGATAGCTTCAGACGATACTACTTTATGTACGACTTGATGAAGAAAAAAATTTTCAATTTACCTTATTTAAAAATTTCAAATTATTTAAATAATTCGTTTAATTGTAAATATATGATCTAATTATTCGAACAAGTTAAAATCTCTTATTCGAGTTATTCAAAGAAAAATCGAATAATTTGCATACCCTAATACATACTTTATAGGAGATAAAAAAAGAGTAATTGCTCTTAAAAATATTGTGTGTTCTCCATCCAACACATGATCCCAGATTTACAAATCATATGACAAATAATAGAAAACATAAGAAATATTTCTGGCCACCTAAAAAATGCCACCAAAACGGTTTTATTTCAAGGTTTTCACAAATATTTAGTTCACAAACTATAGTTTAATATACCACAAATGTAACGCAAAAGGAAGCATAATTATATCTATACATTTGCTGACTTAACTGTGGATAACTTCCCTATGTTTATATAACAAAACTACTTACATGGCATTAACTGTGGGGGTCTTAACTTCACACAAATTGGCAGCTTGTTTTGGTATGGATCTAATTAAATTATACAAAGGTGAACAACCGAGCAGAGCTTGCAATATTGAATTGATGTAACAGTAATTGGAACGATTTGTTAGACCTCTTGGCCGCAGGCTAATAGTAGCCCAGTCACTTTTGTATTTCGTTAAAAATTCAGCAAATTTCAATGAGTATTCATCTAGATTGGACAATGAGTTGCGTTGTGATTGTTGTTCGCTTAAGGTGGCTTTCTTGTTAGCTACGGCTGAGGCGCTTGTGGGTGGTAGATTTTGCGCTGAGGCAGCTGAGTAAGATAAAGTACCCGGAGTTACAACTGGTGGCGGAGGTGTTACGGGTGTAAGGCCCTCATAGGGTGCTACTTTAGCTATGGGCTTCTTAGAATAAGCTGTGGTGTTTGAAGAAGAGGATGAATTGGTGTTTAAGCTATTAGCGGAGGCAACTGGATTTGAACTGACCGTGGAAGCGGTATTTGCACTGCTGCTAAATAAACTGGCCCAAGAGGGGGTGGAGGGAGCTGCTGGTGTAGTGGCTGAGACAGGTGGTGCCAAATTTATGGCTGGTGTGCTGGGGGTTTCTACTGTATTAACACTGCTTGTGGTGGCTTGCGCAGTATTTGTGGTAGCGCTTGCACCACTGTGTCCCTGATTTGAGAAACTATGTTTCTTAGTAGCGAATCCTGGTGGATATTGTTGTGAGTGTGGTTTTGAAGATATGATGGTTGTGGCAGAGCCAGCTGCAGTAGCTGTGGCTGGTGTTGTGGACTGTATTTGTACAGCATCATTGGGTGATGTCTGCGGCGATTGTGGCTGTTGAAATTGATGGGGCGCAGCTGTGGTTGAGGCAGTTGATGTGGTTTGCTGTTGCTGCTGCTGCTGCTGTTGTTGTTGTTGTGTTTGACCCTTGCCAGTATCACTTGATTGACTGGTTTTACGTTCCATAGTGCTGGGAGCACTGGAAATGGGCGAAGAAGGCATTTTCATGGCTCCATAGTTCCTAGTCTGGGGTTGATGTTGCTGCTGTTGATAGTGATAGTTCTGCTGCTGTTGTTGTTGCTGCTGCTGCTGTTGCTGATAATTATGATGTTGTTGATTGGTATAGGTCCGGGTGGCATGTGTATGGGAGCTGGACGAGTTTGTGGCATTTGTTTGTTTATTATAGCTGCCACTGGAGTGATTGGAGGTGGGTATTGCTGTTACAGCCACAGTATTCGTTGATTTTTTATGCTGAGAGGAATTTGTCCATGACATAGTTTTAGTCGTTGTTTGTTGTTGTGGTTGCTGTTGTTGATGGGAGGAAGCATCACTGTTGCTACTTGTCGAACCATGACCATGATAGTAGTCATATTTGCGGCCACGAGATTGATGTTGTTGATTGTACATTTGGGAGGATTTACGATTTTCGTATGTTTGCTGCTGATGATGCTGCTGCTGTTGATGATGTTGCTGTGTTGAGGCTGGGCAATGGGTTTGCTGCTGCTGCGCTTGTGGTGTTGGTTGCTGTTGTTGTGCCAGCATGGGTTGTGTTTGCAATTGTTGATGTTGATATTGTTGCTGCTGTTGTTGTTGTTGAGGAACACTTTGTTTGGCCACATACTGTTGTTGCTGTTTATGCTGTTTTTCTTGAGAATGTTGTTGCTGGTAAATGGGCTCTTGCTGTTGATTATTTTCAGCGACAATTGTTTTTACTGTTTCTATAGCAACATCTAAGCTGATTGTGCCAGCAGCCACTGTTGCTACTATTACTTTAGACGTGTTATTGTTGCTCTCCTGCAATTCTTGCACATCAGTCATTAATATTTTATTATTATTGTTATTATTGTTAAAATGGTCCGATTGTACTGCTTTCACTGAGACATTTTGTGTATGGATTTGCTTTTGCTGCTGCTGCTGTTGTTGAGGCAGTTGCTGATAGTCTATTGCTATATTGTCGACAGGTTGTTGAACAATCTCTTCATTGAGACTCGTAACTGATTCGCTAGGCTGTATGTCCGTAACATTTTCATAGGTTTGTATATTACTATCAATAGTATTATCTGCAAGTAAATAAAGGAGAAATAATTTCACAATTAGTTGAAATTTCCAAAAAGATTATAGAAATTAAATTAATAAAGTGGTTAAAAGTTTAATATTTTTTTTTAGATTTTTTCTATTAAACATTCATGAAAAAAATTAAAAATAGAATCTAAATTAATTTAAAATTTTCGAATTTATCTAATTATACTCTTTTTGAGGAATGATATGATTGTAAAAGAAACATCAATTAAATTGTTTAAATTACAAAGAATTATTAATTATAAGCCAATTGCTTATCATTATTATCATCTTAAGTAATTTCCACAGCAAACATTTTAATTATTTTATGAAATTCATAAAAAAAGCAATATTGTTTGTACAAGTTCTTATCATTCTATTGTAATTCTAATTGATGATTCAAGTATTTGAGTATTTACTAGGGATGCCAAACGACATTTCAGGATTTTCGTTTCATATTAAAACAAGTTGGTTTTTAAAATATAAAGACTATTTATTTATAAATTCGGAAAAATTACTTATATTAAATAAAAACATGTTTGAAAACAAACATTTTCTGTCCTCATTGCTATAATTAATTTTTAAGTTTTATACGGCCATGACACAGAATTTAATTCCGTTCGGAAGTGGAATTAATTCCGTATTTTGCTTCTATAGAAAAAGCCAAACGAACAATTTTTTCGGTATGAAACCACTTTTAATTTGCTATGTAGAATTGTAATTTTAAGAATATCTAGGTTTCATTCTGAACAAAAGCTTCGTTTTACTTTTTCTATAGAAGCAAAATACAGAATTAATTCCACTTTCGAACGGAATTAAATTTTGTGACATGGTTGATAATTAAAATTTTAATTTTCAATAATTTAAAAACTTAATAACATTACATTGAAATATAAGACTGACAAAAATAAGACATACATTCCGGTTCACCTATTTAAAGGCACATTCAGCAGCCTGTATCTTCTGCAATTTTTAACCAATTGCAGAATTTTAAAATAGAAATGGAAGCTAGACATCTTGAGATATAAAAAAAATCATGACAGTAGTGGTTTCTTAACTAAAGAACTTTTTTTTGAGCAATTTATAAAAAAAAGTCAAAAAATATGCTTTTTTTTTTTGGTTCACTTGAATAAAGAATATTATCGTTCGATCTTGAAAAAGCTTCTTAAAAATATTAAGGCACAAAAAGTAAAGATATTTAATTGAAATATGAAGCTGACCAAAAACATAGTTTACATTTTACATCCATCAAAGCTTTTTTTTTTTATAAAAATTTCCAATTCCAAAAATCGTAAACACATCAAATAGTGCATTCGAGTTTGGCAATCGAAAATTAATTTTAATTCTTTCACACAAAGGGGCTTTAACCGGATTTAAAATGACAACTATTTTTTTAGGTAAAACTAATTTTACATATGTCATCTGTTGAGTTTTTAAATCCATTAAACCTTTTTTTATCAGAATATCCAATTCCAAATCGTAGACACAACGACGTTCGAGTTTATTTCTTCGACATACTTTTGTAAAATTTTAATTATTTTTGATGACTTTGTAAGTAATTTTGAAAGTCTCTGACCCGAAAATCCCGGGATTTGTTTTAAAAAATCGGGTCGGCATTGGCATCCCTAGCATTTATCAACATTATCATCAACAGTAATTGTTTTGTTCCAAATAGTTCAATTAAATGGTTGCACAAACTAATAAAATAGCCAAACAACACAAATTAATATACACATATTCAACAAGAAGAACAAACAACTTCTTCAATAAGACATTTAAAGAAATTCCACAAAAAAAACTAAAATAAAATATATACTTTCTTGTGACACACCAAGTAGTTGTCGTTATGCCAAAAACCATGTCAGTTACTAACAATTATCGTAATAAGAGAGAAACGGACGAACGAACAGACAGTCGTTCACTCAGTCAAAAAGATATTCAACTAGTGGAATCCTAAAGTACGGTATGTAACAAAATGCTAACGTACAAATGCTGGGAGGGTTTGTCTTAGAGGGGTTTAATAAGTATTACTCTAATAAATTTATATATTATGTATATCGAATATAACAACAAAAACAACTATGTATAACTATTTATACATATATAATTTATACTAGTACACAAATAGAAAACCATCATCACTTAGCACATTTAAATAGTCTTAAATATTGCGTCAATTGATATTGATTATCATCAATTATGAAGTTATTTGTTTGTTATTAAAAATGCATGCTGAGTGTATGGAGGGTCTTTTGGGGCTGTATTCTTTCATTACTATGATTACTAGAGTTGCTACTATTATACATTTCGCTAATTGTTTTTGTTATTGTACGTTATGGCTACAATTCCCCAATGAGGGAAGGTAAAGATGGTGGATTGTTATAATTCATTGTTGGTTTTTATTGAAAAAAAAAATGTTTTTTTTTTTTTTTTTGTTCAATTAAATGTAAATTTTTCTTAGATTTCCATTTGTAGTTATGACTTGCCCCTTTTTGATAACTACAAGATGTATAGTTTTGTTGAAAAGCAATGTATTAATGAAGAGACTATTTGGTAATAATAAAATATTTATAAAAGGGGCCAGTATAAGTAATTTTTTTTTTTTTTTTTTTGTGCGAAAAATTCTTTAGTTGATGCGCGGTGCGCTCTTTTTTAATTTCGGTGCGTTTTTTAATTTTTTTGAAAATGTGATGAAATTCTTCTTTTTACTTATTTTTAACTGCAGTTTTTTAATAATTCATTTTCATGAAATCTATACGGTGAAAAAAGCCCCATTAAATGTATTTTAAATACAAATCTATGATACATACTATCAAATTCGTCAAATGAAGGTTATTGCTAAAGGTGAGGAGGGTGAAAATCTTTGTTTGAAAATAAAATTAACATTTTAAACATGAAAATAGAAATTCTTATGTAGCCTGATGTTTTGGTTTACTAAACTGTAGAAGAATAACCAGGGTTACAGTGGAGTCCTAACAAATTTTATTTATTATTATGCAAATAGACTTAAAATAGAAAACAAAAATAATTTAAAAAAAGTACTGAAATTAGCCCTGTTTTACCAATTAGTACTTCTGTTCCAAATATCATATTCGAGTTAAATTGTGAGTGCTTAAATGCTTATTTTATCTTTATTAACTCATTTATTAAAAAAATGATTTTACTATTATTACTTTTACTATTAATCGTTAATCTTTTTCTTAAAGATTTTTATAGAATTTATGAAATTAAAAAAATGTAAAATTAATTTAATAAACATTTTAAGCAAAAAAGAAATTCTAAACTTGGTGTGTTTTTTAAATGGCGCGTTTTTTTTCTCCATTTTGGTGCATTTTGAAATTTCAAAGTTGACAACGCTGCTTAGTAACATGTTGGCAATGCAAGGAAAATACTTTATACATTAACTGACCAATTTCTAGAGAATTTAAACTAAATTTGTTTTCGAAAGTTTGTGGGGAAAACAGCAATAAAATAATAAATTTGTATGCCTTATACGTTCAAATTTTCATTACAATTCAGGGGGTTATTGTGCATTTCGATTCGAAAAGAAAATCGTTCGAATTTGTATACTTTTAACATTGTATTTCGATAGCTTTTTCTTTAGTTGTTGAACATTATAGTTTAAAGAACATAATTTTTTTTAGCTTTCAAAATGTCAAATTTTGTGCCAACTAAGCACCATATGCGGGAAATTCCGCTTTACTTTATTAATTTGAAAAAAAAAAAGCGCCGCTGAAGCAAACTGAATGGTGAATATTTTCCATTAGTTTTAACGTCCGACTGATGGCTTGTGCGGTTCAGAAGTGGTGATTTTGATACGGAAAACAAAGATCATCCCGGTCAGCCAAAAAGTTTGAAGTCAAATTTAACAAAAAGCTTGAGAAACCGTTAGGAGCTACTCAAGCAGCAATTTAACAAACGTTTGCGAGCAGCAGGTTTCATCTAAAAGCAGAGAAATTGGGAACTATAGGAATTGAGACCTTTATAAACTATTTTGCTTGTCCGAAATGCTACTTAAACGCATTATTTGTGATAAAAATTGGATCCCCTAAAATACACCGAAACTTAAGAGATTGTATGTGAAATGCTAAATATCCATGGGGTTGAGAATTTTTGCCTCATCCGAATGATAATTCACATCTTGTCCTGCCCGACTATTACTTGTTGCGATAGAAGGAAAACGCTCTTTCTGGGATATGCTTCACTTTAGAAACGAGTATCAGAAATTGACTTCGTACAAGAGATGAGATGTTCTTTTGGCGCGAAATCTATATGTTGCCAGAAAGTTGGGAAAAGTTCATAACTAACAATTGGCAATACATTGAAATAAAATGTACAAATGTTTTAAAATATAAGCTAAAAATTTTAAGAAAATATTAAATTTTTAAGTAAAGTAAGTAAAACAGTTTACAGTTTATGATTAGTAAAAATGGAGAATAACCCGTTTAAACTCATTTTCAAATTATCAGAAGATAATGTTGTTTAAGTTAAAAAAAAAAATAGTTTTTCGTAATTCGAAATCATAGCTAATATGAATATGTGTTATATGTCAATAGAAGTTTCATATAGTTAAGAATTTTTTTTTTTTAATTCGAAATTTAATCACTTCAGATTAATATATTTTGGAATATTTTTTTTTAACAATTAGACAATTAGAGATTTTCGAAATTTTTAAATGCTTAAAGTCGAATTCGAGTTACTACATACATATTAAAATATTGAGGTTTTTATTTAGTATTATTCAATTGAGAAAGTAAATCTGTTCCGATTTTACAACAATTTATTTTTAAAATGCTTTGTGGTGGTTTTGATACAATTTTTTTTTTATTAATCTCTTTTTTTATAAAACTCTTTTCATTGTTTTTTTATTATATTATCTATAAATTTATTTAAACAGTTCTGTGTTTGAAATTCAAAATAAGGTCATAATTTGTTCTTATTGACAAATTTGTTTAATGATTTATGATTCAAATATAAATGTTTGCGTTTATAAAACAAATGAAAATGAGAGTCATTATTTCAACTAATTGTTTTCAATTCTCCAGTTTAATCGTGTTTTTTTTCGAAATAATTTATAACAATTTATTTAAATAATCATGAGTAAATACTGCCGTTCGTTCGCAGTTGCAGCTTCACATAATCAGACATATTATCTAATGTGGTTGTTTGGTTTGGTGAATATTCACAATTATAATAATAATAAAGTGTTACAATAAACAACTACAAAAAAAAATGTGCACTTGGAAATAATATTACAATAGTTATTTTTTTTTAGTTTAAATAAATTTATTTACTACTAGCACTTGTTTAATGTTTAAAAATATAATAAATTATCAATTATATTTGTTTTAAGTGCTTATTTGTAATTAGAACAGAAAATAAAAGAAGTAAGATTTGAATTTGAAGTTATATTTTTGACCTAGCTGAAGACGATGAGAATTAGTCATATTTAAATTTTTTGTTTATAATTATTATTATATAATCAATTGGATTTAAGAAATAACAATTTGAAATTCAAAAGTCTTTACTCGCTCATTTTGTTACATAAAGGGTGATATTGTAGCAACTTTCTTTTTGGCAAGACTGTTTTTGGCAGCTCCGCTATCTTTGTGTAACATGTTGGTGTTAAACAAGTTCAGTTTGGTCAATAATTTAACCATGAATCGACTTACAAACGAACAACGCTAGAAGATTATTAAACTTTATTATCAAAAGTAATGCTTATTTAAGAGAGTGTATTGTGCACTTCTTCTCTCTCAACACATTTCTGGGTAAATGTGAATGATTTGCCAGAATCATTGTAAAAATTGCAATGATACCGAAAAATGCTGTGTTTGGTGTGGACCGTACTTTTCCAAAGACGACGTAAGCAGGAACGTTACTGTGAATGGCGAGCGCTACCGTGCGATGATGACAATTTTTTTTATTGCCCAAAATGGCACGCGAAACAATGGCCCAACTGAAAGGCGAGTTGGGTAAACAGTTTATTTCATGTTTGGGGAAGGTCAATTGGCCGCCTAGATCATGCGATTTAACGCCTCTAGACAGTTTTTTGTGGGCTATATTAAGGCTTATATCTACTGGAAGCTAATATTGAAGAATTTATTTGTGATACCAGCCGATATGTGAGGAGAGTATGTAAAAATTGGACACAGCGTATAAACCATTTGAGACGTAGCCGCGATTAATCTTTAAAATTTGAATTATTAGAACTCGAATCAAATAAAGATTTCATACATATGTATCGCTAAATTGTATGTGTATTTTTAATCAAATCCGAAAGCTCTTAAAAATCGCTCTTCAAATACTAGAACGTTCATGCAAACGGATTTTATGTGAACAATTCTTTTGTTTTTGGTTATTTGAAAAATTTGTAAATGAAAACTAAACTCAAGTTTTTAACAATACAATTTATTTCAAATTTAAGAATAAGAAATAATTACAAACAAATACTAATACCATTATCGATTGGAATGAAATTGACAGGGCAATAAAGATATTTTTCCAAAATAATACTTAATGTTACCATGTCTCTAATCAGTTATTAACTATTTATTGCGCTTAAAATATACTATATTATATCAATATTTAATTATAAAAAATTCTTATTTGTTAATGTTACTTTTGAAATCAATATACTCAAATAGATTAACTTATCTCATCAGTTGAAGTACTAAAAAACAAATAACCTTATCATATACTATATATACGTATGTATGCTTAGAAGGAAACTGATAAATCGCTGCAAATAACAAGTTATTCCACAATTTCTATTGCAACAGGGTTGTCTTGCCATAAAAACACAAATATAAAATAAATCTATATCTTATCGATCCTATAAATAATAAATAAATATTTATAGGTATAACAATATGAAATTGTTTAACTAAGTATGGATATACGAAAACAAATCTGTTAATTATTTGTTAAACACTTAGACATGGCAAAAATAACAAGGAAACTCAAAAATACTGTGAGCGTCAATATAAAGTAAACACCACATATCATTAAAAGGAAAGCTTAATTATATTAATCTAAATATTATATTAGAAAATTATACTGCAGTTTTACAAAAAAAAAAGTTATTGTTAAAATAGTAAACTTTTATGCGTCAAAATAAATTAGTCAGTGTGGCATCCTCCTTGTGCAAACACAAAACCCCTGTCATTACAAAAGTAGTGGCAATTCTTTTAATTTTCCTTTGTTTGAAAGTATAACCGTAAAGTGTCGTTCAAAATAATTGCAATTTTCATAATTGATCGTTAAAAGGGATTAAGTTGTGACGAATAATTTACAACGAGAAGACAAACACCAATTGAAACACGGTAAATCATTATGGATAGAAAAGGTAAATCTCTGCGTGAAATATGTAAAATTTTTGGAAGGCATCACGGTGCAATAAAAAAATTATAGACAAGTATACCAAATACAATACCATAGAAAATTTGCCTGCTGCAAAACTACCAAAGCGTCTTACAAAACTGATATAAAAGCTATAGTAAGAGAATTAAGAGCAAACCCAACATCTAGTGTGTAAAAAGCTTAAAATGTTGCGAAAACTTCTGAAAATGTTACAAATACGGTGAAATATGTCGGCGGGCTCAGTAATAGTCTGCGGTTGTATGGCGGCATCAGAGGTCGATAATCTTACATTTATAATGGTGGTTTCTTTTCTGAAATAAAATGTTACACCTTTATTATGTACATTTTTATAATGTTTACCCCACATTTTATATGGTCAGAATAGAACATAAAATCACAACAGTGTAACCCTTTTTTCATATGCATCTGTTTTTTTTTTTTTTTTTTTTTTTTTTTTTTGGTAAAAAGAAGAAGCAGATAGCTCCCTGGTAAGATCGCTTGAAATAAGACAATGAATCTCTCAAAAAGACCAATGGCACCTTCCCGACTAATACGCAAATTCTTCTTAAACTATAAAAATTATATACATATACACATATATATGCATATATATACATACATTACATACATATATAAGAAGTAGGAGATATTGTCCTATGAAATTTGACATACGTCAACTTCAGAGTATTCATTAATTACGTTCTCTACAAAGCTTTTCACTCGCGGTTGTGGATTTCTTTCCATAATCATATCAAATATTTCATCATCATCAGATGATAATTCCAACAAGTCATCCAAAATTTTTTCAGCACATAAAAAAGTAGTAATATTTTCCATTTTGTATATTTTTGTTTGTTTCTTAACACAAAAACACATTCATAAACAAAACAAATGTCAGCTTTTATCGTGCGATTATGCCCCTCTAAAAATACAGAGTGTGAAAGGTGCAACATTTTTTAAATTTATAGTGTGACATTTATACAAAAAAACACACTACACTTTAGCAGTGTTGACATTTGTTCAGAAAAGAACACAAAAACGTGTAACATTTTTGCCAGAAAAGAAAACGCCATTAGACAATTTAAAAAATAATGTAGACCCTAGTGCAGAGAAATTAGAACTAGCTCAGAACTGGATTTTCCAACAGGACATTGATCCTAAGCATAGCTTCAAAATTGTAAAAAAAAAGTATTTAATCAATCATTGTCCAAAAACTTTAGATCATCCTCCGCAGTCCCCAGACCACTATCCAATTAAGCACATGTGGGAATATTTGGATAACAAAATTTAGCAACGAAATATTTCTTGCAATTATAACCTAAAGGCAGATATACAGTGAATGAAACAAAATTTCGGCTGATTTCACTAAAAAAAAAACTAGTTGATTTTCTGTCTAGAAGATTATCAGCTGTGATACAGGCAAAAGGACTACAAACAAAATATTAAATACAATGACTCACAACACGTAAAAACGAAAATATGATAATTCTCATATTCTATTTCTCAAAAAAACGGTGAGTTTAATAGATGATATTTACAGATTGATAATGGACAATGAAGATTGCTGATGACGCCCTTGGCCGGGTAGAAAATGCATTCCAATTTGCCAATTGTTCCAATACGTTACAATAGTATTCTTTAATATAAATTCTTGAACTACTAGCCTGAATAAAAACTTTTCTCTTAAATACAATGTTTTACATAATTTTAATATGCATGTTTACTTTATTTTGACGCGATGAAACTGATACTTTTCTGTTATATTTAAACGGTCTAATTCATAAAAAATTAAAGTAGACTTCAAATGTACTTTAAGAAAATTTTGTATGAAAATTTTGTCTAAATGCACACTTCAAACCTACTTTATTTTTTATGAATACGGCAGAAATTGTTTTTTTTTATGTTCCTTAATTTTAAAGTTTTTGTTAATGAGTAATATTTTGCTAAGTAGGTAACTTATGAAATATACAATATATTTTGTTTTAAATTTGTACTTGTACTCGTAGTATATATAATAAAACATTTTTTTAAACAACATTATGTGTTTACTTTATATTATCAGTATAATATCAGTAGTAAGTGGCACGACTTTTAGTTAGACGTTAAATCTATTATTTACAGAAATATAATTTCAATTGGCAAATTTCGCAAATTTAGCAAATGTTTTTTTAGTTGGCCAGGATATATTAAACAGAAAATAACACACGTGTTTTAACTATTTAATATTTTTAGGATTTATAATGATATATAATTTATTTCTGAACTTTAGCACTTGACAACCATTGATAAAAACAATTTATAGTCCAGTATATTACAGCTACAAAGTTGTTTAATAACTCGAATTGAATTTGACTGAGGTTTTGTGTCGATTATTAAATTGTTATACAAAACAGCCACAAAAAATATCAATTAATATTAAAACTCAAGTGGGAAATTGGAAATAGAATTTTTGTGACGTTCTTTTAGTTTTCATGATTGTTTCAATGGTAACTAGATAGATAAATAGATAGGTACATATGTATGTATATGTAATTGTTTCAAAGTAATTTGTGTATGTAAGATCTAAACATTATTTTAGTAACTTTCCTTTACAATTCTAAGAAAATTAAATATAAATTATTTTCTTAATAAAAAATGTTTGTTCTTTAAAAATAAAATTGTTCATTAAAAATAAAATGATTTTTTTTAAGCTAATTTTAATTATTCTAGACTATAAAAATGCAAATTTTAATAGTTTTCGAAAATGTTCGAAATTCGAAGTTAATTTCGAATTTTTGAACTTATTATAAAATCGTTTAATTTTTTAAGGGCTTCATAAAACTACTTTTATTTGTAAAACTTTTTGATATTATAACGTTATATCAAAGTTCGAACATTTAAACACTTTAAACAAAGGGTTCAGAAATTATAATTTTGAAATTCTGTTTTGTTTTAATTGTTAATTTTAAATTTTAACATGATTTAAATTGTTCAAATAAATACTTTTTTATAATAATATAGATATTAAAATCAATCATTTCTAGCATTTTTCAAAAACTTAAAATTTTAAATTAACTTAATAAAAGTTTAATTAGTTTGAGTATCTTTCATTATTTCAAAGTTCGAAGTTCGAAAATCAGAATTTTAGCCACTTCATAGAATGATAAAAATTTTATTTCATAAAGTAAAAAATTACTCACTTAAAAACCGGTCACACTACAGTATTTTTTTAAGTAAGTAAAAATTAATGATAGTTTTTCATAATTTATATACAGCAATTTCCATTACTTAAAATTAGTGTTTATAAATTATAGAATAATTATTATTTCATAATCGAACTGTTAATTTTGATCATTTTTAATAATAAATTTTTCAAGTTGTAATTCCTAACTTCAGTAAAAATAATTTAATGAAAATTAAATTTAATGAACTCGAGCCTAACTAAAATTATCAAAAAGTAAAAAAAAAAAAAATGTTTATAAATTATATTTTCTTGTTTTACATTTGATAATCGGGTTTATGATTTGGCAACACTTAAATTTTTATTCAACATTCAAAAAACACATGTTAAAATGTCGTAGGTGTTGTACAAAATTTGTACAACTCTTGTAAATTCAGACGACATACAACTCCTACGATACTATAACATCAGTTGTGAAATGAACAAATGAAAATGTATACAATTGAAATTTCTTTTTATTACAGACTAAGATTTTTAGTTTATGCTCGAAAATTTGAACTTGAAATATGACAAAAAAAAAAAGAAACTGGGAAATTTAACTAAGTTGATAAATGTATGAGCAGATGTAGATTTTTTTCGTAACGGGTGATTCATGTAGAGATACTTTTTTCAGTAGCCTCTTTTTGACAGATCACGTGTGAGTCGTGTTATTTTTGTTTAGTATTGTTTGGCATTTGAACTATATTACGAAAATTCACGTTCTGTGTGCACTTCGCTCAACTTATGGTCAACATAATCGGCATATTTCTGGCTCAATGGGTATATAAACAAACAAAATTGCCGCATTTGGGACGAAGAGCAACGGTTTTGTATGGTTTGTGGGCCGGTGGAATCGCTAGTCCATATTTTTAAAAAAAAAAAAAGATGCCAGTGCGAACGTACATATTCCTGTGGGGATATGTAAAGTCTAAAGAGTATGCGGACAAACCTGCTTCGATTCAGGCCTTGGAGGAAAACATCACGCGTATCATTTGCCAGTTACCAGTCGAAATGCTCGAACGAGTCATCGAAAATTGGACTCAACGGATCTGCGACGTAGCAGCGGCCAACATTTGATAGACATACGGCCATGTCACAGAATTTAATT
This sequence comes from Bellardia bayeri, assembly GCA_950370525.1. Lineage (NCBI taxonomy): Eukaryota > Metazoa > Arthropoda > Insecta > Diptera > Calliphoridae > Bellardia > Bellardia bayeri. Next base: position 79,020,442 of record OX493267.1, read on the forward strand.
CCGTTCGGAAGTGGAATTAATTCCGTATTTTGCTTCTATAGAAAAAGCCAAACGAACAATTTTTTCGGAATGAAACCACTTTTAATTTGCTATGTGGAATTGTACTTTTAAGAATTTCTAGGTTTCATTCCGAAAAAAAGTTTCGTTTTACTTTTTCTATAGAAGCAAAATACGGAATTAATTGCACTTCCGAACGGAATTAAATTCTGTGACATGGCTGATAATCTTCAAAAAATAAATGCCAAAGAATGTTCTTTCAAATGACAATAAACATTCTCCATTAAATTTGATTTTTTTTAAGAAAAGTAGGGAACCTCGAAATGGATCACGCTTTATTAAACCAGTATTACAAAATACGAACTACAAAATTAGAAACATTAGAAACATTCATACAAATATCGACATTGACAAATTATCTACAATAAAAGAAAATAACGATTGAAATCACAATGAAAATAAGCAAAACAAAAATATTTTTTTTATTTAAAAATTTTTGCAAAAATATGTATGTATATATATATATATATATTTATATATATATTTTATATTTTATATTTATATTTATTATTTATATATATATTTATATATTTATATTTATATATATATTTATATATTTATATTTATATATATATATTTATATTTATATTTATATATATATATATATTTATATATATATATATATTTATATATATATTTATATTTATATATATATTTATATTTATATTTATATATATATTTATATATAAATGAAAATTTCGCATAAAAGTTACTGTAGAAGACTGACAAATTTCGCATAAAAGTTACTGTAGAAGACTGACAAATTTCGCATAAAAGTTACTGTAGAAGACTGACAAATTTCGCATAAAAGTTACTGTAGAAGACTGACAAATTTCCCCTTAAGTCCTCACGTGACATTGATTAGTATTTAAAATTATTGAGTACTGAGCTTTTAAAATGTAACTTAAGCAATAATTTTACAAATATTTTATTATATTCTTTCCCTAATTAAATACATTTGTTTGAAAAAAAAACTATTTTAAGCAAAAAAAATTCAAATTTGTAAATATTGATTTATAATTTAAAGTTATTCTAAAGTTAAAAACAAATTAACATTTAGTTAAACACAAAAATTACAAAACATAAATCTTACATCTTTGATATTTCTACTAAATTAAATTGAAAATATTTAACATTTAAGCTTACAACCAAAATATAACTAGCTTAGTTATTAATTGTCTTTTTTTTTATACATATAAATACATTTATTACTTAATTATCAATTAGCCCGCGCTATGGGAAATACATATATTATTTATACTACTGCTGCAATGTCACATCATAAATGTAGTGACATTACTTTGCGCGCTTCTTTCTTTATTCTTATGATTATTTGTTTTCGTTTTCTTTATTTATTTAAATGTAATTTCATTGTAGTTGACTCATTCAATGAATTTGTTTTTGTCGCACAACACTTTATTTAATTTAAATTTATTCCAAAATGAACTTTTTTGAGCAACATTCACATCAAATGTTACTGATTTTAAAAACACTTAATGACTGAGCAACTGTCAGCAGAGCTACAAATAGGAACATCAGTAATTTAGCCGGTAGTTTAGGTATCGTACCCTACACCATGTTATATGATTAACTACGTACAATTTCTCGTTATGATTTCAGAATATCTTTCAATAGTTTTAAATTTTACAATTTAATAAATATGTAAAATCAATAATATTTCAATAACTATTTGGCCAGTTTTATTATAATTTGGTCCTAAATGATGTTCTTTTAAACAATCCATATAATAATTTAAGCCATTGTGAAATATTTCGCAAAAGGGAACTTTACATTTTTGAAAATAAAAAATACAATTTTTATTTAACTTTTTCAACCTTCTTAATCTGTTATCTAATGCTACTCCAACCCACTTTATCATATTCTCAATGTAGCTCACAAAAACCATTTAAAATGTGCAACAAATAGAATAATACACAAAAAAAAATAAATAAAATACATATGGAAGTCAGTTGGTTACCAGGTTCAACACAAAACTTAAATAATCAATCAAATCAATGATATTGAAAGTGATTTTAAGTGGAAAGCGAATTTTGTTTACACACACACAAATCATTCTAGAATCTAGATACATCTATAATCGTTTTAATATAAAACTAATTGAAAGCAATTATTTTAAAATGGCAGGCTAATCGAAAACAAATAAATAAACTTTATAAATGATCATGCAATATAACACTGATCATTACAAAGACAGTTAGAGATAATATTTTTAGCAGATAAATACATATTTGATAGTTTATTTATACCTTATTTTAATGTTATTTAAACGATGTAATTTACATCATGTGTCATACTTTTGAAGTAAATTTAGCTGTCAATCTAAATCACGCAAACGAATTTTCAATATATGAGTGATGCATACAAGGAATGCTTGATATGTCCTTTGTAAATGTATGCTTGAATGAAACAGATGGAAAGAATTTTTAGCGGCAATCTGCAGGATATTGGAAAAGGTTTCTAAAGTGATAAATTTTAGTACAAACAAGTAACAGTGTTATATTCGGATATGCCGAATCTTATATACCCTTCACCTTTGTTGTGGATGCATAATTATATTATATACATACTTTGTTTGATTGTTTTTTGATGACATTTTCAGAGGTTGTCGCGGATTTTTGCTGATATCTCCGTTATTTATGGACGGATTTTTCTGATTAAAAAGCAAACTTCTCGAAAGCATGTCTGACAGAATTATTGAAGATTTGGATCCCGAAGATATCTGGAGACTTCAGAAAATTGATTTCAACAGACAGACGGACATGGCTTAATAGACTCCGCTATTTATAAGGATCCACAATATATATACTTTATAGAGTCGGAAAATTATATTGTGGAAATTACAAACGAAATGACAAACTTATATATACCCTTCTCATGAAGGTGAAGGTTATAAAAATGGCTTAAAAACTAATAAAATACAAAGGTGGTCCCAAAATTTACGCAAGATTTTAATTTGTCTCCATTTGTGCAGTAAGGTGCAAGGTAAAAAAAAAACAGAAAGTTTAAAATTAGTAACAAGTAAGATTGCTAAATTCGCTTGGCCTGAAAGTTATATCGTCACCACCAATATTGAGTGTAAATTAATTGTAAATTTCATCTAGATTTACACATTTAAATATTAACGAGAGCAAAACAGACAAAGGGTGATTTTTTAGCAACTTTATTTTTGGCAAAACTGTTTTTGGAAACATGTTACTGTTAAACATGTTCAGTTTGGTCTATAATTTAACCATGAATCAACTTACAAACGAACAGCGCTGGTAGATTATTAAACTTTATTATCGAAATTCATGTTAAGAAAGTGCATACTGCACTTCTTCTCTCTCAACACATTTGGATTTTTAAACAAGCAAAACAGTCGTATTAGGTGTGAAGAGCAGCCAGAATCATTGCCAGAACCACCAATGCAACTCGAAAAATGCTGTTTGGTGTGGATATGGGCCGGTGGCATCATTGGACCGTACTTTTTGATAGACGACTAAGGCAGAAACGTTACTGTGAGTGGCGAGCACTACCGTACGATGATTAATCAAATTTTTCTTTGTCCAAAATGAAAGAGCTGAACACACATAGCAAGCGAAACAATGGCCCAATTGAGAGGCGAGTTCAGTGAAAAGTTTATTTCACGTTTGGGGTCGGTCAATTAACCGTCTAGATCGTGCAATTTAACGCCTTTAGACTAATTTTATGTTAAGGGTATGTTAAGGCTCATATCTACCTAAAGCTAATATTAAAATATTATTCGTGAGATACCGGTCAGTATGTTGGAGTCTTTGCCAAAATTGGACACAGCGTATGAACGATTAGAAGCGTTGCCGCGGTCTACATTTATATGAAATCATCTTTAAACAATAAATTATATAGATCATTGTATCGACTAAAATAGAGTATTCAAAAACCAAAACCTAATATCGTTTAACCAGTTTTATGGTGGTGGTGCCCCAATTTGGAGACCATAGGAATTGCTAATTTTTGGTTTATGAGGTCCAAATTTAAAACCAAAACTCGACACACTTCCTCTTCAGGCATGTGAAATTGAATTGTAATCGCAGTTAACATTCAGTAATTACACATTTATTTCTCTGTTTTATAAATTCCCCCACTGTGCAGCGTGTTTCGTAGAAAATGAGATATTGTGACATGATAACATAGTTGTTTCTGCTTCAATTTAATAATAATGATGCTGATGACAGCAGTCAGAAGGTCAAGTTAATAAAACTCAATAATTTAACCTTTTGTTTTAAGTAATGGTGATCTTAATATTTTCGATGCAGAAATATTTTTTCTAAAAAGTTTTGATATTTATAGTCTTCATATTTTCTATAAAATTATTTAAAAATTTTATGAAATATGTGCGTATTTCCAGTCATATATTTAAAACGTGTTCAAATATTCCACTTAAATTACATTTTTGTCAATTAATCAATTAAAACAAACACAAAATTATAAAATTAAACAAAAAAAATAAATGATGAGCACACATCGATTGTATGAAAATCGCATGTTGCTGATACCCTGCAACCGGTAGCAACCGCATTCCCACGACAGCCGGTTCTACGCACCGGAATAACCCAAGATCACTCGGCCAGGCCAATGGCTGTAAACTCAGCAATTACTGCTGTGACAACAACAACAACAAAAACAACAACTAAGGCAAAATATATCGTTTAAAAATTGACATACAAAGAATAGACACAACTTTAAGCAATTACATCTTGATGAAGTCAGTTTCAAATGGAAATAGGCAAATACAACTAGAGCAGTGGGCGACACACTCGTAACTGCCAGTGAATGCTATTTAAGCACTAAGATCCAAATGAAAATACACAAATATTGTTCGGTTATTTAAGACACCAATTCAACAAAGTTCATACAAATTATTATATAGCTGGCCTGTTTATAACATGTTCTCTTTATGCCTACCACCGATTTAAAGAGTTCTTAGTGTATCGAAGAGAGAATTCTAAATTATTGTGTTTATATTCAAAATCGGTAAATTTAATATTGAAACCTTTTTAAAGGGTGTTCTATAGTCATTTAGTATCTTGTGTCTTATCTATGCCCCAAGCAATTAAATTTTTTTCATCAGTTGTTGGTTTGTTTGTTTTGTTATTTGCTGTCACTGATGACAGACATTAATCATTTTGAACGTGTGCCGTTTATTGCAGAATGTCTGTCCAAAATACGCTAAAATGCCACTATTTTTCTTTTTATCGAATTTCAGTACAAAGTATTTAGCGGTTGTTGATACGAGTGAATTAGTGTTAAAATAAAAACAAAAGGAAATAATAAAATTAATAATATTTTTCTTTGTTTGTATTAAATTCAAATGCAAACATTTGCGAAATAAAGCAAATTCTACGTCATCTGAGAAAATGAGTTTTTTCAGCTTAATTTTATTTTCTTGGGCTTTTATTTCTTTGCGATTTAAAACTGCAGAATGTTGAGAAAATTTGTGGTTATTAACCTTGTTTTTGAAGGAATATGAATAATTATAGAGAATAAAATTTGTAAAAATAACTTTCCCATGACAATGATGTATGAAATGAGTAGTACAAGTATTAGGTTACTGGTTATACTTCAGCTCCCGTTTCCTTTCATTATGAATACAATGTCTGAAGAATAGAAAATTGGAAATTACTAACCTTATTTTTGGATAGATATTATTAATACATATACACAAAAATAGACTCTTAGAAACAAAATATGCAAAAATACGTTTAAAAAACATGTCCCATAAACAGGTTCCAATCCATAAGTAACCAGTCACGTGACTAGTGCTGTGATAAATACCTTTTCTTATATTTATGATTCAAAACGCAGAATAATTGAATATGTGGCCTTATTATTGCATAAATTTGAACAATTAAACATACTAATCAAATCCGAAAGCTCTTAAAAACGCACTCTTTATTATAAGCAAAGTAAGGGGCCTTAAAAATAAAATATACGAAAAATTGCATTTTTGCCGAATATTTGAAACATTTTACTTGTTTTTGGTTTATTAAATTCCTAGTAATAACAGATTTGGATTAATAGGTCGAATTATTCATTCCGTTCTGCGATTGCGGAAAGGAATTTTTTGTGCGGAAGCATAATTTGAAATTATTCATTCCGTTGCTGCGGTATTTTTCCGCATGCCACAGGAATGAATAATTACATCTTACATATCGAGCGATATTTCTTTCCGCTTAGTTTTCCTTTCCGTGCGGAATCAATAATACCACCCAATATTTCCCGGAAGAGGATAAAGTCCGACAAATTAAGTACCCTAATTATATGGCACAGAAAGCATACACCAGAGATTTATTCTAGAACTAGTATCAATTCAAAAAAAAAATAGCAAAAAACAATTTAATTAACTATTAATTAATACTTGAAATTTCTCGATATAAGTGGAAAGATTTTAGAAGCGCAAAAATTTTGTCAACATAATTTAAAAACAGTTTAATGACAGTTGATTTAAATATTTATTTAAATCGACAAATAAATAACCAAATGCTGGGCACCAGCAAGTAAATTTTGTCAACAATTTATTATTAATTTTTTGTTTATCGTTTTTTTTTTCGTTTTTTGTTAATTTGTTTGTTTATGTATTAAAATATAAAAAATATCAATAACAGTGTGTGTTTAGAAAATTTGCATTATTCATATCAGTTGTTACCTTAAATAATATTTGAAATAGGGAATCATATAATAAACAGCCAGTTTGTCAGACAGCCCTCTCTAGGCCGTCTGTCATCAAAGTTATTCGCTGTCATTAAATAACTAATAAAAACAAAAACAAAAGTGATTATTTTTATTATTCTACATTCATACAACAAAGTACTTAAAATTGTAATTGTTGTGTTTATTAATTGATAAAAAAATAAATATATATGTATGTACATACAGACATACAAATTCATGATTATGTATTTTATTATTATGATTATGACAATTGCCGCCTTAATAAAAAAAAAAAAATAATAAAAGTAATTCATTCACATCTACCAACCAGCCAATCAATTGAAATGAAATGAAAAGTGCCTTAGCAACCTTCTCTTCTATATGGATGCCATATTTCGTATATTTTTATCATTTACAGTGAAATTAATTTGCGTTTTATAAATATTTCTTGTTAAATGAAGCTATGTACATATACATAAAATTAATTTGTTTGGAATAATGTATCAAATGAACAGCAGCAGGCATACATACAGGCTACAACAACATATTTCTTTGATTAATGATTAATTAATAGAAGAGAAAAATAAATATTAGTTATTTAGTTAGATGACTCATTTTATGTTTTTTTTTTTATTAATTGCGAGGGAATTGATTTAGTTTGTTGGGAAATGTGGTTAACATTTTTCAATACTCCTGGGATATTTAGTAGTTTATTATCACTAAAACGTCTACAATTGAAGTTGTAAAAAATGATTTTTAAGAGTTTTCGCATTTGATTTTAAAAACACATAAAATTTAGCGAAATGTATGAAATATCATTATTTGAGTCGATAGAACGATCTATATAGATCAATTTTTAAAAATAATTTCATGTAAATGTTGACCGCGGCTACACCTCAAATGGTTATTGGGCATTCTCTCTCCAACATATCGGACGCTATCTCACGAATAAATCTTCAATATTAGATTCCAGTGCGTCCACCGTTGCCGGGCTTGTCCATTGTTTCCGGTGCTGTGTGGCACGTGACACCGTCTTATTGAAACCATATGTCCAAAAAAAAAAAAAAAAATGTGTAATCATCGCACACTAGCACTGGCTCTTATCAGTAACGTTCTTACCTTTATCATCCAACGGTCCAATGATGCCACCAGCCCATAATCCACACCAAACAGTGCATTTTTCTGGATTCATTGGCTTGTTTATGTATTCGTGCAATCAGAAATAAGCTTCGTCGCTGAACACAATTTTCCGATAAAAGAGTGCATGCTGCTCTTTCTTAACCGAGCATGAATTTTGAAAATAAAATTCAATAAGCTGCAAGTTCGTGCATAAATCAATTCATGGTTAAATTATAAACCAAACTGAATGTGTTTAACAGTAACATGTTACAAAAAAACAGCTGTACTGCTAAAAACAGTCTTGCCAAAAAGAAAGTTGTTAAAAAAAATCACCCTTTAGAAACCAAAGACTAATATTTTATTGAAAACTGTTCCCTCAAAAATATTTGTAGGTTCAAGATGTTTAATTTTTCTCATAAAAAAAGTTAAAAAACAATCCTAAATCGATTAAATGAGAGAGACTTAAACTGAAATCCGCCATATCTTGGTAAATCAAGAAATCCTCTATATCTTTGTATCAACAGATTAGTAAGGTATATACATATATGGAGTTAAATAGAGAACACGAATTACATCCTATATTCTTCTCGCTTCTTGAATGCAATTTAAAAGGTTTCGTCAATATAAGATTGTTACTTCAACTATTCAAAATAATAAAAACAGGACTCGAAAACTATGATTAAAAAAAAACACTACCATTCAACATAGACAGTATTTCAAAAGAACTTTAAATAGTTTTTTTATAAAAATTATAAAAAACACTTTCTTTATAAAAATTGTTAATAAAAATGAAAGTGTTTTTTTATTTTTATTTTTAAATCTAACAATCGGAAATTTCAAATTAACATTTTTCCTGCTTGTTTTTACAATAGAAGGCACATATTACTTTTATTGTATTTGCAATTCTATCTTAACGATATTACGTAGTTTGTATGCAAGTATATATATGTATATGTATATAATTTATTATGTTTATTTGTTCAATTAAGTGTCCTTGAGTTTATTTTTGTAAAAATAAAAGAAAATACAGAGAATAATAGAAACTGAAGCAAGCAAAAAAACAAAAATCTAATAAAAAAAAATAATAAAAAAAAAACTTAAATACAACAATAGACATTTTGGGATGAAATAAAATCAATAGATTTTACATGATATTTTTTATTTGTTTGCATTTTACTATAGTTTGTTATAAAATCTAGTAGCACTTGTATTTATTACACTGGGCTGCATTGGGTTACAAAATGTATAAGCTGCAAAAAGATTTTGAGCAAGACTAAGCAATGCAAAGGTAAAAATTGCTGTAATATTACTACATTTACACCTACGCAAAATCTAGTACTTAAGGGATTTTGAGTGAAATCATGTTCATTTCTACTAGATTTCCCATACAAAACAAAATCTAGTTCGTCACGAGATTTTAGCAAAATCTCACAAAATCTTGCAATCCAACTCTGAATTTCATACTAAAGTACTAATAAAAATACAGCACTGAACAAGAAAAATTTGACAGTTCCACAAAAATAAATTTAATAAATTTGCGGCAAACTACACCGTATACTAAATAATTAAATAAACATTTGTGGAAATGGAGAAACCAATAATAAATAAGGGATAAGTAAATTATTATATTAATATAAACTGTAATGCTACAAGTGAGCTTAATTTACAGAAAACGTTTCTTCTGGCATACTAGGCACATCTTCCTCATAAAACGAGCCGTGGCGAGACTATAATATAAACGTATTTAGTTAAATTACGCCAACTTATTTCCCATAATTACGTGTGTCCATTCCAACCGCCTATATAATAATGACGTGTAGTACATTGGCAGAAGTTTGTGAAAGCTTATGTTTAACAAATGCTGCTGTTTTTTTTTACGCAAAAATGTTAATTCCGATTGTTTTTTTTTTCAGATCTGGATGTAAAATATAATAAAATTTTTTTGTCTCTCCATTTTTGTTACTTAAAGTTTACAATATAATGTATTTTCTTTTTCAATCAGCTGTTTTTATTATGAAAATGAAATCCAACAATATGTCAAAAAGTAGTAGTGTAAACGTCAAAAAATTTCTTTAAGATTTTAATTAAAATCTACTAGATTTTGCGTATGTGTAAATGTAGTATAACATGTTGCTGATATACAAAAAAAAATTATAGTTCAGAGCAAAGAGTTACTGTTAACGGATAAACGAGAACATTAAATTATGAGAAAAGCTGCAATTTGTTAAAGGACCATATCCATATTATAAAATGTATAAATAAGATTTTAAGAAAGCTTTCAATAAGTTTTAATATTACGAATATTTGATAAATTCAGGTATTTAATAAACCCCAAAATTCGAATAAAGCTGAATGCTCAAAGCTATAAATAAACCTCTAAACTATAAAAAAAATCTCAAAGCTTAAAATAAAGCTCAAACCTTCACATAAAGCTCTAAACTTTTAAAAAGCTCAAGGCTTTAAATAAAGCATAGAATTAGATATTGATTAAATTATTTGAAAAAATCATATTTAAATCATATTTAAATTTTAAGTACTCCCACATAGTATATTGAAACTATAGGTGTTTCAAATTGATAAACAAATAAAAGTGTATTCTTCAAATTATTAATTATAAAAAATGAACTCAAGCCTAATTAAAGAAATTTTCTCTAATAGATAAATATGAAAAAAAGTTCGACATAATATTCTCTATAAATTAACAAATAAAATTTATTTAAAATTTTAACACTTTTTTGTTTTTATTATTATTAATATGAACTTGATTTCCTTGTATATAGATGACATTTTTTTGCGTGTGTATCATTTCAAGTCAAATGCATTAATTATTTGCGCTATGAATAATAAAACAACTTTGTTAAAAAAAAAAATGTAAACAAACCATGTGAAAAATAACTATATTTTTAATGAATGTTAAGTGAGTACGAGTACTAGGGTGATCAACTCGCTTCGAATTTCAACAAATTGAAATCCGCTTACAGCAAAATCTGAAATAATCGATTACACTAGTTGAGTTAACTCAGAAGTATGAGGATTATGGTTTTTTGTGGTTTTAAAATTTGAACTATGTATTTAAAACCCGGTTTCAGGAAAATGTAGAATAATCAGATCACCCTAATGTTAACAACCCAGTATTAAGCTTTTGCTTAGCTTCTGATCTACTAACCTTGTAGACTTAAATAATTTTAATGTTTTTATTTAATTATTTGCTATTTACGCTAAAACAAAATCTCTATTTGTTTATTTGCATTTATTGAAACTGCAAATAGTTAAAAGCAAAAAAAAAAAGCAATAAATTAAACAAAGTTAAACAATAATAACTTTTTATACACATAAATAATTATGACTGCCAAAAATAGAACATGTTAGTTAGTGAATAAATAATAAGCAGAGGATAAAAACTTATTTGCAAATAAATAACTAGAGTAAGGCAGTAAAAAAAATCGTGCTATAGTCCGGCCAAAACTTGTATTCAATCAAATCCGAAAGCCCAAAATTCGGTCTCATAAATGTTTCAATATTTATGTGAAAAAAAACGTTTAAATACATTTGAACCACATATTCATACTCATTTATTATTATTTAAGTACAATCCAAAGTATACTTCTAACACCATAACGGACGGTGGTGGAAATGTTTTCTGGGCATGGTGTTGGTCCTATACATAAGGTCTATGCACTAATAGATAGGTAGTTTTTCAAAGTATACCTTTAAATACAATGATTCCATACGCTGAGAACAATATGCCACTTAGGTGGCATTTTATAAACAATAACGACCCGAAACACACCTGACGCACTGTGTGCATTTGCTTGGATCAGAATAATATGGATGTGTTGAAATATGTAGCTTGGTACACAACTCCAAAAGAGCATGTTATGGCTCTAGTGGGGAGAGAGACCAGGAGATGTGCAGCTGTTAAAAACAATGGATATCATACTAAATATTATAGTTTAAATGAAGTTTTCCGTTTTTTTTTTTTTAACTTATGAGAATAAAATTTGTATTTAGTGCTAAATTACTGGTCAGAGTTCATTTTTTTGGTTAGTTGTATTCTCGGGAGAGCAACAAATTAATAAAACAAAATGTGTAGTGGCGTGATCCTAGAGTGACATGTAATATTTTTGAAAAATAACGTACAACAGGAAATAGTTGCTTAAATTGGCAAAAGATATTAAGTGTGCTAACCTTCTGTCCATCAGTGTATACCCTTGCCACCCATTGTTGAGGGTATAAAAGCAGGGCGTGTACTCTACTATCTCATCTAACAAACTTGTAAGAACTTTTACTTGCAACAAGAGTAAATTTAAAATTAAAAATAAACACCCAACAAAAAATCAACAAATTACTAGTTGTAGTATTATTTTTTGGCATTAATTTGTCTTTTTACAATATGATTTTTAAACACTTGTTAAGCAGATGTTTTGCATTTTATTTATTTTATATTGGGATAAAATCTAAATACCAACAGAAAAAAAACTCATAACAAATAATAAAAAGAATAGCAAAGCAAAAACATACCCACTTTTAAACAAATCAATACTTGATGAAAACTATCAAAATGGCCAAAAGCCAATTGAGAACTGATTGTTAAAATTAGTCGTTAAAAAAGACATGTCTGCTAATGTTCACCAAGAAAAAAAAACTAAACTAAATGATTAATAAAAAGACTATTTAACAAAAAAAATTATATAATAAAACTAAAACAAAAGCTTTAAGAATAAAAATCAACGAATTGTTACAGATAAAAATAACAATGACCTAAAATGTAAATTATTTTCATGATTATTTTATATTTAGGTCATTCATCCTTTTTATTATTTTTTTTTCACTTTTCAACTGATAAATATATATTTAATTTACAGTATTTTGCACATTTTGATTTTTTAACCATTTTAATATACACCCACCTACCTCCACCTCCTAACCCGCCCCCATATCTTAAGAGCTATAGTATTTATTTTAATCGAATTTGTTTATAACAAGTGTAAACAACATTGAGTTGGAAAGTCAATCGTTTAATGTTATATGTATATTTATTTTTATTGTTAAACACGTTTATAACCATGATTGTATTTTTGTTAGCATTTATTGCTCATATGAATAAATTAAAGTTTAAAAAATTATGAAAATGTAAAGAAAGAAAATTAATATTCAATTAACGTTTAAATAATTTTATTATCACATGCTTGCTACATTAATCTCATGCTAAATTTGATTTTATTTGAAACTACATACTTCTTTCTTATTTAACACATTAAACAATTCAATAAATGCAGGAAAATGCTTTAACAATTTAAATTATTGCAAGACTGTTGTCATAACTTTAATTTTGAATGTGTTCTATCTACTATTATGTAAAAAAATTACTTATCTATAAAAAAGTTAAGAAATTTGTTAAAGGGTTTTCTACTAACCACTACAAACATTTAAATTTTAAAACTGTATTGAATTTGATTTTAGATATTTTATGGTATTTTGCCATAAAATCCACACATTTGGTCTAGGTTTAGTAAAAATTTGTACGTATTTAAATGATTTTCGAAATTGGACTTTATACATATAAGGCCATTTTGAAATGTGGACCGATGCAAACAAAATGCTGTTTTCTGATTTCACTTTACATAAAACTTTAGGTATTAATGTAAAATAGATCCATATTTCCTTAGACATTTGTACAGAACTTGACTTTTATATTAATAAAAGTAAAAACCAAAAAAACATTGGTGGACAGTAGGTATTTTCTATTATTCGTTATTTTTTTGAAAACATTTATTTTATAAACATGTTACAATTCACGCTAAGATCATTTCACACCACTTTCTGTTTTTTTTAATTCAAATCCATTTAGTAGAATATCTTTAGATTTTAATAACAGCTGCCCATCTCCTAGGCATACTCTCCACCAGTGTCATACAGCGCTCTTTTTTTGATTTCCTTTCACAAATCTACTAATTTCTTGGGACTTTCTTGCTTCACATTAATTCATAGGTTCTGAAATGGATTGAGATCTGAAGATTGGGCTGGACATTTCAGCACATCAATATTATTCTGCTCCAAGCAACTCCTCACAGTGCGTGTTCTAAGTGGCATATTGTCCCCAGATTATAGAATCATTGTATTTGAGAGTATCCTTTGATAAGCATAGTAATCCATTCGTATACAGATCTTATGTCACATTCCCACCACTCACCGTATTTTATGGTCTTAGAAGTATACTTTGAGTTCTGCCTTTTTCCATCAGATCCAAAGCTACAAGATTTTGATTAATCGCTCCAGAAAATATTCTTCCAAAAAATATTGCTTTTTTTATTACTCATGGGTAAAAGAAATCCGAGAATGTAAGTTCTTTTTGAAAACATGCTGGAAAAATTATCCAGACAAAAGTCGTATTTACGGGTTGTTTTTGATGTCTTAGAGTCTGTGTAAGATTGATGTTCCATAAGTTCTAATATGTCCCAATGCGCTGTAGAAGATATTCTTTCACCAAATTAAAGTAATTGCAATCTCGCTAATGGTGCTCCATCTAGAGTTCGTCTGGAGAATAGCCTTGCGCTGTCACTATTATATTCGACTGCAATGGCGTGATGCATCATGAATTCTTGTCGTACAGTCAATAAGGAATACTATCTTGAAGTTATGCGCCGTTTGAGCGAAGCAATTTGTCAGAAACGCACAGAATTGTGAAAACCCCTATCATGGATTTTGTACTATAATAACGCATCAGCTCACACATCGATGGTTGTGCGTGAGTTTTTGGCCAAAAACAAAACAGTCATCATGCCTCAACCACCGTATTCACCGGACTTGGCCCCCGCTGACTTTTTCCTCTTCCCAAAACTGAAGACACCGATAAAAGGAAAACGTTTTGCTACGATTGAGATAACAAAAAATTTAAACAGGTGCTGTTGGCGATACCAAAAAGCGCGTTTCCGAAGTGATTCGAAGATTGGAAAAAACGCTGCCATAAGTGTATCATATCTGAGAGGGATTACTTTGAAAGGGACAAGATAAATAAATACTTTTTGAAAAAAATTTAAAATAACGGTTAATTTTTGATCAGACCTCGTATACACTAATACAAATAAACACACACAGATACAGTTGATGCAGAAAGTGAGCTCCCACCTTTTTTAAAATGCTATTTCTGGTGATTAAAATCTTTTGTGATTTTAATTCAAAATACATATGTATATTCTCAATGTCTGTCTGTGGTAGCCCTATTGAAACCCCTAAATGAAAATAGTCACCCAAAACTTAGTGGATTCTATTCCCAGAACTAAGAACTAAGAACAAGAACTCTGCTTGATTTTTATTGTAATAAATTCGAATTCAGCACTCACTTTTTAAAGTTAAAAACTGAACTATTTATGTTTTATGTTTTTGTATTAGTTTTGAATATTACTCAAAATGTGGTGTCAACTTCTTTTGTGTACAATAAAGTTCGCCTACAATATGTACTTTTAAATTTAATTTATGGATGAGCACTTACTTTCTGAATCAACTGTATGTAGATAGATCTCTTTAATTTCCAAATTATCAACCACATGATAATTACACAATAAAATATTTATAAAAAAAAAATATTTAAAAGAACTAGCTTATAATAGAATTTGTATAAAAAATGCAAATATAATACTCGTACACAGCCACACACAGTTAGTTAGATTTCGAATATTTTTTGTCATATGATAAAGATACCTTTAAAATAAACTAAACTAAAAATTATATGATGATATGTATGTTACTTAGCAAAAAAAAAAAAAAAAAAAGAATCTAAATACTGAGCTGATACGTTGTTAATTAATTTCAATTAGTATTGCAATACTGATCATTTACATCTATGTATGAATTGCACATGAATTTTGAGTTGTAGTGAAAATAGTTTAATTTTTTGTTTTTATTATTTCGCTAGATATTGAACACGTCCCACCACTTTGACCACAATAAACAAATATTGCTGTTGTTGTGGTTTATTTTTTCGACTCATTGTCAGTAATTTATACATTATGGCAGTGAGATAAAATACCAAATTGAGTTGAGTGTGTGTTTTTTTGTAAATTATTGTTACATATATACATAAATACTTTTTTTATAACTCGTGTTGTTGCTGGGGTATTGTTGTTGAGGCTGTTATTAGACTAATAAATAAATATTTTGTGAATATTTAAACACGAGTTAAAATTACACTTTACCACAGCAATAACACTTGTAAACAAGTTAAGATCGCTCTAGAGAGAGCGAGAGATCGAGAGAGAATTACTGTGATCGGTCAGCTCTAATCATATGATAGCTAATCTCTACTACATATATATATAATACTTTCCCATGAGAAACATAACAATTCACCATTGATCAAATATTCAAAGAACAATATCGAATGATATTTTTGTTTAATTTTAAAGTGGCAATGTATTGGTATCGAAGGAATCAGGTAGACGTAATAGAAAGATATACTCGTATGAAAGATATACTTGTCTACAGCTTAGATCAACTGAAAAATATTCAAACAATATTAAAAGAATGTTAAAGCGTTGTAGTAATGTAACTGTTGTAATAAAACATGTAGAAGTTTATATTCGGCTATACCCAAGCTTACATGCCCACCACCTACATATGTATATATCAGTGTGTGATCTATGAATACTTAAAACAAAATTTAATGAACTCGAGCCTAACTTTAAATTATCAAAAAGTAAAAATTAACATGTTGTACAAAAGTGTACAAAAACATAATAAACAAAAAACAAATGTATTCAAGTTTTCGAGACAAAGTCTTGACATGAATACGAAAAAACTGAAGAAAGAAAAAAAAAACCAACTATGAATAGAAATTAATAAAGAATGATAATTACAGCAAAAACTTCGAACTACCAGAACTAACTAAAGGATTGATGTTTGTCTGTTGGCTGACCGGCACCGCAGTGGTGCAGGTGGTAGAACACAAAGAATTCTGATGAGAGAAAGTGGGATTTCTCGAAACATATGTAAATTCAACAACCCAGGTTCGATCCCCAGTCAAGAAAAATTATCAAAAAATTTTAATAATAAATTTTTCAAGTTGTAATTCCTAACTTCAGTAAAAATAATTTAATGAAAATTAAATTTAATGAACTCGAGCCTAACTAAAATTATCAAAAAGTAAAAATTAACAGTTCGATTATGAAATAATAATTATTCCAAAATTGTGTTACGTTTTGCATCGATAACGATGTTTATACGCCTTTCGGAACCCTTATAGGATCTATTACATGTTATGTGACCATCGTTATAAAATATATTAAAGCATCTCAGTCTGTTGAAATTCATCTTAATAGAAAGAGAAGCTGTAAAGAGCCCTTCCAAAAGGACTTATTTTGCAGTTCGAAGGACTTCCAGCAGCATTGTAAAATCGTTTTAATTTTGCAATGCGTGTCATTGGCAGTCAAGGCCTTGCACTCGCTACTGGTTAGATGCCTGATAGAAGGCCTACTTAAGAAGGGCAATTAGAAAGTCTACAAAATTAATTTAAAAAAGCACATGCACATAAAGAACTGATTCAAGCGTACTTTATACCACACAATCTTTCATAAAAGTCAAAATTTGTGGTCGCTCACTGTATTCATTTTTATTATTTGTATAAAAAAGTAAGCAAAATAATGTTTGTTGTTGTAGTTACAATATACTCGTACAGGAATAATTGCAAAATTATTTCATTTTGAAATGTAATTTTGAATATGTATAAAACGCCTTCTAGAACACTTTCTGAGATAGGGCATAGTGGAAAGAGTATTGAATCTTTTAGAAGGTGTTAAACAAGTCTTCTATAAGGAATACAAATGGAAGCAGTTGCAATTTTTCCAGTTTTGGAGTTTTTTTGGGTATTCCAATTATTCTCGAAAATGGACATTGTATGGCAGCTATGACAAACTAGGGCCTTCGTAAATTCAATAGTTAAAATGTTTACTTACATAGAACTGATCTTTGTAAAATTTCAGTTTGATATTGATACATATACATACTATAAGATATTTATGTAGGTTAATGTGTTTTCCGGAGGTAGTCCCCATATGCCCAATCATGAATAAAAATGGGAGTTTTTTTCTCTTTTCCCATTTTTCCTATTCAAATTCAATGTTAACAAAATAAAAAGGGAAAAAACTCCCGCGGATTTTTTATTCATGATTGGGCTGATAAACTCGTATTTTTGTTTGAGAAGGGAAAAGAGAATAAAAGGGCTAGAAACTTGGCGTCAATTTTTTTATTTCCTTTTGTTTTTTTTTCATGCATGTTGATTTGCATGAAAAAGTACGAAAATTGGATTAATGTGTGGGAATGAAATGTCAAGTTTAAAAGAGAATTGAACAAAAACTGCCCAGCTAAAACTGAAGAGTGTGAAACAGTACTATTGTGCCTTTAACAGAAGGACAGACGAATAGAAGGACGGGCATGGCTACACCGCCTTAGATATATTTTTTTTCTATGAAAAATATTTCTATGTGTTACAAACGGAATGACAAACTTAATATATCCCCAGCTTTTTGATGGTGGGTATAAAAAAAGTAGACGATTTGGATTAATTATGCAGTGCAGATCCTTTAAAGCAAAAAAGCACAGATTTCCCTAAAAGGAAATTAATTTTAGTTTCTTTTTTTAGTACTAATTTGTGGTTGAAAAATCGCTCAATCACTTTTATTGATATAAAAATATTAAAATGCGAACGGTTTTTATGTGACGAATATTTTAACAATGATAAAATAACTTAAATTTTAACATTCCTTCGCTATTCCACAAATTACTTTCCCTATAAATTTTTTTCTAAAACAATTAAATAAAACCAAATTTCTTCTTTTATCTAAAGGTCAACCATAAATTATTACCAGATTTTAGCAAAATTAAAAGCCAAAGAAGAAAAAAATATATATATTTATTTAATACATGCATACACTTTTTTAATATCTCACAAATATTGACTGACTCAGTCTGCTATGTAATAATGGCAACAATAACAAACAACATCATACACTTCAAAATACTTTCAATATAAAACAAAGTTTGTCGTATCCTTGAATTCTTTCTATTCTGCTTCAACCTTCAACAACATCTTTAAAATGAAAATAGGAGGAAAAAAACTAAATGAGAAAAAACCCTGCACCCACCACTTAAATGAAAATGAAAGTGGAAACAAGTAAAAGTTTGTATTATATTCAACAGGGACGAAGTATGTTTACCATTCACTAATATCTCATCAAAATTTCAAATTAGGAAGGCATGTATGCATTTCCTAATTAAAGCTTTTTTGCGGAATTTTTTTCAATGATATTTTTTTATTATGAAGGAGTAAAACTGCATTGTATTGATGAATAATGTTTTCTTTAGTTTCGCACATTCATATTATGAACTTTTTCTATTTATAAACAGAGAATATCTTTTCTTTATCACAGCTATGTATATTTCGATTGAATGGCTATCACATGATTTTATTGTGTACATAGATTTTTTTCTGTTCTACCAACAGAAGTAGAAAATGATGATCATCCCAGCTAAAATTTTGTTGGTACAACTGAAAAATTCGCTTATGCAGACTGAATTTTGAGATTGTCATTGTCAGAGATAGGATTGTCACAACGAAATGTTTTCTCCGTGTAATTATATCATATTAAAACAGAACTCAGGTTGATAAACCCTACTCATGTAGTGTATTACTCGTATGTTGGAACTAGCAATTTAGATTAAGAAAATGAAAATATTTTTTAGTTTGATTTTACTGCTGTGATACTTAGTTTAATACAATTTAATTATACTGTGATATTATTTTTATTTATATTTTTGCATTTGTTTTGTTTAATTAAATTTAGGTTTTATGTTGTGTTTATGTAAACCAGAATGTATATAAAATATTCTAAATGCAGAACTATTGGCGAAAGATTATATATCTAATAAAATATCCCTGATGATGTTGGGAATCTCCAACGAAACGTCGGAAAAATAAATTATGAAATAATCTTTTATTTGCATAGAATACATGACCTTAATAAGCCCGATTTAGAATTTTCTAAACAAATCAATAATAAGAAAATAGATAATGCTTATACATTCAATTTAAAGTTTCTATGTTTAAGTGTTAGGAAAGGCTGTTTAGTACACAAACTTATCTTGCCTATAGTGTGTTGTGCGATCCACTGAAAAATCGAACACAAATGAATGAATTCTTATTAAAGAATGTATATTCTTTCGAAAACAAGTTCTCCTGTTTCGTAAGAACTCATTCCTTTGTAGAAAACACTAAATACATTACAATAATGATCCAGTGAATCAATAGAGTATGATACTGGAGTTCAACTGAATTTCAGTTTCGAATTAGAGCAAAAATCGGTAGTATTCTATATAAAAATGATATTAAAAAACCATCCAGTAAAACTTTTCTTCCAAAATATCACCTGTATGTATATTCAAGAAAAAGTTTAAGTTAGGTTTAAGTGAACAGAATCAAAAGATTCTACCTGAATGCTTTTGCATGTAGCGGGCAATCACGTAAACTAAAGAAAAAGTTTATCTTTGGAAACCTTATTGTCACCAATAAGACTGCTCTTGTACGTATACAAGAAACATAAAAATAAGCTTTGAAGTTCCGAGCCATACCTGATAAGTGCATTGCACTTTCAATAACACATAAGTCTAAGTGGGGATGTAATACCCCTAACGCTTTTCAAAAAACCGAAGTATTGTTTTCAAACAAGACCATCAAAGCAAGATCTAGAAAGTATTACGATTTCGTTGGCATTTAAGTGAAAATAAATTCCAATTTCCTAAGCATTTTTCATTTTGAATAATTTGGTAGCAAAAAAAGTTGGCAGTGGCAATGAAAATGAGATTCCGAAGAGCACCAGTCAAAGTATTGACATAAAACGTATGTAGGACATAGCGCAAAAAAGTCAGAACCAAGCAATAGTTCAGGCATTTTCTAAAGATTAGCCTAATCTTGCGGGCAATCGATCCCAGTGATTTTTTTTTCATTACCAAACTGCTTAGTTTAATAATAAACACTTTCATGTAAATCTTGTTAATTTTGGTTGTGTATTTTTGACGTGAGAGTGTTTTACACAGACATACTGAAGGACAGATAAACATACCTCAATCAATATTTAGTCTTAAATGAATATTTATCAATGTAACCTTTGTGTTGTTGGAGGAAACATATTTATGTTGAGATCCACAAAAAGTCTGAAACGCACGAGCTCGAAGGAATATATTTGGCATAGTTCCGGTTACTTATTCAATGTAATTAGTTACGTAAATATTTAAAATTTTCCAAACTATCTGCTGCATGGAAAAGTTAATTGCTATACAAACCTACAATTTAAATACAGGCAGGACAAACGTAATGCCAAAGTTGCATAAATATGACTCAGTGAAGGAGAAATGATTATCCCTTTTTATTGCATTTACTAGTCTATAAAAAGAATGTTCATAATTTCTGTATTTTAATATTTTAATATACGTATTATATTTACAACTGGAGGCACCTCTTGTTTGTTTATAGTTATGTACGTTTAAGCAAAAGGACGTTTAAGCATGATTTAAATTGCTCTATAGCCGTAGTAGTACTGTATTGCAGACAGCTCGGATGACAATAAAAATCGCCGGTCTGGAAAGTGTATAATAAAATGAGAAGAAATCATTTTGCTTTAGAAATGTTTAACAAAGTCAAGGATATACTCGTATTTGAATGTGTATATTAGACACACAGTTTTATTCTTAGAAACAAAACTAGAACAAAATCTCTAACAAATTGGAGAAATTTAAGGAAACACTAAAAATGTAGGCAATTTGCGCAATTATAAAGAGATTTAATTGTTAAAGATAGCTCGTAGTATTGGAAAAAACTGTTAGTTACATGGAGAAAAAATGTTTAGGGACAGCTTGCAGTAGTAAGCTGTTAGCCAAATTCATATAAAGGGCATTACATTGAGAAATTTGTTTTTCAATACAAAAAAATTAAAGAAAGCATTGATAATTATAAATAAAAAATTATATCACAAAGATGTCAACCACGACCAAGCATAAGTATGTTGATGCCTTTATCAAAAATGTCAATCACATTTTAATATTCAGTCGAATTTTTGAAAACAAAATTGCCAACTGTGCAATAGCTTTTCAGTAACTGCTCTTGAGTTTTGAGTTTTGAGCGAATCAACGACAACTACCCAGCTAAATGAATGAATTTATTGCAACAATTAATAAACGTTCATATTATTCCAACATAGCCTTTTTGGAAATCAAAGTTCTTGTTCAACAATCTATATATTTTAAAACACATGTCAAAAGCAACATTGTATAAATCTTTAAAATACAAGAATTTCAATTGAAAATAGTTATGAAATATTCCTTGTTATGATGATTATCCTCCTCCAACGAATTCTAATTCCAGCCACGTATTAAAACAAATAACAATTTATCTAATTGACCATGACAATAAAACCGCAAACATAACCTCACTTATTTAAGGATACAAGCCACACACACTCTCCCACAACCACATATCCTCAACCGCAAACAAACACCAACACACAGCAATACTTTTAGAAAGCCAAATATGTATCATACTTAAGAAAATATTCTTCCACAATTTAGTTTGCTTTAATCGTTTTTTTTAAACAAACATATTGATTGATGCAAAGCAAATCAATATAACGCAAATACAAAGGAGAACATGAAACATAAATATTGTTAACAATATGAAATATGAACTTTTTAATGTTTATTAGCATGGAAAATTGTATCACAAACACTTAGAAATTAATGTATGCGTTTTAAATACGTATGTATGTATGTGTTAATGTATATGTTTTGTGCCTGATTATATACATATGTGTAGAAAATATAAATGTTATTTCCTATAATTTAGTCTTATATAATCGCTTCATATTTGGGAAAAAAAAAAGTGAAAACTTTTTTAGATCCAACAACAAATGGCAGACAAGTGAAAAGTTTATTTTTGTTTTTGTTTTCTCTCTACTTTATTTGTATGTAGCGCTTATGATGACGATAAACAGATTGAAATTACATAACAGAATCTCATTCATACAGATTGCAAATGCACACACACATATATATTTATATTTACATACACACATTCGTACAAAGGAGAAATATCCTTATATTATACACAAGTATTTAAACGCAAACTTTAGTTTGCCTGCTTGGATTTTGTGAATGTAATGTAATTCCAAAAAACAGACATCCTATATATATAACGCCCTTACCAGGCGCACAAAAAAGCAACACAACCCAGCAGTTTCGTGCGTTAGCACTTGACTGGCTTTAATTTATATTTCTCTTCAGTCATTTAAAATATTATGTGCTCTAGTGTGTAGTCACTTTAAACTTTTATATTGTACTGTACTTAAAAGTAGTAATTTTAACCAACAGAAGTGAACTACTGATTTTCATTTCAGATTGGGAGGGTGCATTACGATTTTACTGTCCTTTGTAAGATTAATCTGAGGTCCTTTCAAAAGTCCAATTATATTTAAAGACTAGCTACCTTACTCACCACTAATATTATCCGATAAAGTCCATTTATATATTATTAATTTATAAGCAACCGATTATTGAACTGTGTCTTTATAAGTAATACAAGAATTTCCTGAAAATGAATTAACTACTAAGAAAAGATATCGATTTACGGTGATTGGATGGATCAAGCTAAATTTATAATGTATAATTATACAAAAAATCTTCGTTTTAATAATATAAAAAAGGCCTCGAGCTCAAAAAAAAACTTTTTTATTTTATTAAAAAAAAGGTCGAATAAATCAAAATGTAATTTAATCTTTGTTTTATTTCCTTTGCAGAATTAATATTCTTGTTGAAAGTCCGTTTTTTTCCAGATTTCTACATATTAAAAATATAATTAATTTTGAAAGATTTTTTGGTTATTCTAATTGCAACTAAACTATGAAAAATATTATTATATTAATAATCAGGACATGTCATCTTATAAGTTTAATTTTTTTTTAGTATAATTAACAAACACAAACTGTGAAGCTTTTTGGCTTATCTGAAGATTGGCGGGAATCGAACCCGCAACCCTCTGACTAATAGTACGGCACACTATCACCAAGTCTATCAGGGCACCCAAATATTATAATATAATAGTTGAACCATAATATGATTAAATTATGTAATTCTATCTGTCTGTCGTAGATTCGTTGTGATTTGTTGACAATCGAAGAATTCGATTTTATTAGAGAGCAACTCTTTTTACGCTCTCAATTTATAGGTTTGATCAACCTACTTTTTTGTATTAAAAACTGTAGAAGCTAAACTTTTGTGAACTGTTTTTCTGCAATTAATACCTTTAAATCTCTGAAAACAATGTGGATTATCTGTTTATACATACTAAATTATTTGTTCAGCAAATATCTATGGCATTTATACATTAGTATACATACTAATCAGTGGCAAGTTCAATGCTATAAACTGCTATTAAATTTAATGGGTTTGTCAGTTTACATGTAAATGACATATTTACAATAACTGAACCAAAGCAATTAAAAGAAAAAAAAGTTTGTAATTCAGAGGAGATAAATAAAACCGAAAGAGTTTTGTATTTAGCGAAATAAATAAGGTCGGTCGTCTAAAACAAATATTGAACAGGAAATAACAAATTTGGGTTAATGTTAATAATGAAGCAAAATAAAAAAGATTCAATTTCAATATTTATGAAAACAGAAGTAAAAAATATTTAAATAAAATAAAAAAAAAAATGGAAAATGTTTAAATAAGATTAATTTTTATAAAGAAAGAAATATTGTTATTTAATATATTTATTTATAAATTTTTAAATTTACTTGTAATAAGTATTATATCAGGATTAGCACTCATCTTAAACAGCAAATATTTGTGTACTTGCCTATAAATATAGGCGCCAGACCGTTTTGCTTGTAAAAATTTTACTACGTGTAAATATGTAAATTTTCCCTTGATAGTATGCAGTAAGTAGTGTAGAAACTTTATTAAATTGTGCTTTGAAATTGTAGAAATTAAGGTCAAAGAGCAAACCTTAATGAAATACCAACAAACAAAAAAAACTTTACTAGTATTAAAGAGTATAAGTGTAAGTGTAAGGATTTAACTATTAATAAAAGAGATAGAGAGGAGATATAGAAAGAGAGAATGCACAGCAACATATTTATTTCGAATTTGCAAAAAATAGGTCAACGATTTACAGGCAATTTTATACACAATGTTGTGATTTGTGACAGTTACAAAGAATTAAATAATGTTTCCAAAAATTGTTTGTTAAAGATGTTTTGGGATGCTTTAAAAATTAAACAATACATTATTGACACTATATACATAATGTAAATTAAATAAAGTTTTGATAAATTAACTAAAATAAAAATTATTTACACAATGTAAATAACTACTACTTTCAAAATTAATTGTTCCAAAGCGAATTGTTTACATTTACATAAATTTTAATGTATTACGAAAAATACATTATTTACATAATGCAAATTTCATATTTTAAACAAACATAATAAATAATTTAAACCATTGATTATATCAAATATTACATAAAAGATACCTAATTTACATAATGTAAACAATTACCATTTTAAAAACTGATTATTTACGTTAGGTAGAAAAACTTAATCTTTGCTTAAAAGTTGTATTGTTTACACTAGGTTAACAATGAACATTTCAAAAATACACATTTTAGTAAAAATTTCATAAATTACCTAAAATAGATTATTTACACCAGGTAAATAAAAAATATTTACAATTGATAAATTTGTGAATATTTCATGCATTACTCAAATAATACATTATTTACACTAGCTTTTAAATTTTTTAATATAATAATGTGTAAAATTACTAAAAATGATATAAATTACTTAAAAAATACAGTGTTTATAGAAGGTAAATAATAACTGTATAATTTTTTCTTGGTAAAGTATTTAATTTTACATGTATTACCTACAAAATACATTATGTAAATAAAATATAAAGAATACATTATTAACACAATGTATGTTATGGAATTCTGACATATTCAAATATATTTACCTAAAAGATACATTGTTTACAAAATGTAAAAATTTACTAATATAAAAACTTATTGTTTACGTTTAAAAATGATTTATTTACTTTATGTAAACAATGTAAGTTTAAAGAAGACATTACTTAGTTAATGTAGACTTAGTAATTTTTACAATAACAAAAACACTTTTTACACAAAGTGAAGAATAACTTATTTCACAGCTTATTGTTTACGTTTGAAAAGTTAACAAATTTTAGTTATAAGATAAATTATTTATATTATGTAGTTTATAGAATAATTTATTTACAGGTTAATTTTAAACAATAATCAAAGTAAACTTTATAAAATCACCTTATTTACACCAGTTACTATTGTAAGAATTAAAAATTTATATTTGGTTACAACCACAAAAATTATGTAATTTACATTAAAAAAAAATAATGAAAAATTAAAGAAATAATGCTTTACACAAGATAAAACGCATATTACCTCAAAAATACATTATTAACATTATGTAAAGAATATATATATATTGACTTAATGTAATTAATATTTATAAACCTAATGCAAATTACTCAAATAACACAAATTACAAAAAATACAATTATTCTAAAAATACATTGTTTACATTATGTAAATTTGTTGTTTTACATGTTTAAAACTATTAAATATGGAACGTTTTCTTGAAAATACAATATTTACCAAAAGTCATTAGGTAAATTTTACATTTTACCCAATGTAATCTATTGAAAATTTAAAGTAGTACAGAAAAATACCATATTAACCCAATGTAAATTGTTTCAAAAGAAATATTTAACTTTTATTAGCTTGATTTTGTAAAAATCTACATCATTTACAATAGTTATGTAAATAATACCGGTGCCCCGATAGACTTGGCGATAGTGTGCCGGACTATCAGTCAGAGTGTTGCGGGTTCGATTCCCGCCAAAGACTCTGGGTGTTTTCTGCAGATAAGCCAAAAAGCTTCGCAGTTTGTGTTTGTTAAGTATATAAAAAAAATATATAACTTTTTAAAACATAAGCATATATTACAAATACCTAAAAATAATTAATTTAATTCAAAAACTATACACTTGAACCCCTAAAACAATTACCCCTCTGTCATGTAAACAATTAAACCCACACAGCACATGTTCATTTACTTGCACTAGTCATAAGTAAAGAAAGACAACAACAACAACAACAACAAGAAATAAAAGAAAAACAATTTCAATTCAACGTAAAATTAATTGGCTTAAAATTTACTATGAAAAGTGGCAGACAGCAGCAGCAGCAACAATAAATAAATATCTATCTAATTGAATCTATCACAATGCAAATACAAAGTAAAGCAAAGGCAACCAACAGCAGCAACAACAAAGAAAACAAAATAAAAGCAGTATTAGTAGTTCTATAAGCTTATGTGTAAATAATTCATTAATGACATTGGCCAAGAAAAAAAATCTTGTTTTTTTAATTTAATTTTTTTTTTTGTTATTCTTCTTTTATTAATGTATACTAGGTAAAACAAAAGATTGTTCCGTATAACAGTTTTATGTGTCAAATTTGAACTTCAGCCACTAGTAAATGTTTCGTATGTCTAAACGAGAATACTACCGCTGAAATGTCAGTTTAGTCGTTCAGTCAAGAAATGACAGCTTGGCTGTCATTAGTTTTTTGTTCAGTTGTTTATTTTGTTTTTTGTTGGTTATCAATTACTACGCCAAAAACAACACGTTTTTCCTGTTGTTATTAGTACGAGTGGTTTTACTCTCTTTTGTAGTTGACCCTTTTCCCATAAATTTCACGTATGACGTATGCAAGAGTAAAGTGTTGGTTGTTTGAGCATTTCTAATTGATTTCAACCTGCCATAGGTTTTTCCATATTCTACAATAGAAAAATACCCTAAAATGTAGAAGAAAAAATGGGAGTGATAATACACATAATAACAATTATCAAATGCGCAAAATCATTAAAATAATAAAGACAAGAAATAACCAAACACTGTACTCTATTTTCTTTCATTTCATTTGTTTTGTATAACACTTTAGCTATTAAAGAAACTGTTATACTCATATTGTTATGTGTATTACAAGGAAATTCCTGCATTTTTGCCGAGATTTAGTTCTTTGCCAACGTTGGCCAGAGAAGCCTATAAAAGAAATAATTCTTTGTTATTTAGTTTTAATAAGAAAAGTAGGAATTTTATAGTCGCATGCACGAAAAAATTACGGGTTTAATGTAAAACTGTTAAAAAAAAAAAGCTTAGTTAGAAATAGTTGAACTCAGTCAAATAAATCTTTGGCAGATGCCATAAGTTCAGGTAAAAAACTGTCTTCATTAAAACTATATCAAGTAAAAATTACATTCATAAATGTTCGATCCACATTATGCTAATTAGAAAAGTTCTTAAGAAAAGTTGTTGGATAATTCTATAGCTACAATCAAAAGATAAAATTTACAATTAAAATTTATAAGTAGTTTTTCGAATCGACGGTGAATATTGTAAAATAATGTCATTAAATATTTCGTCATTTCAAATAACTCCAATGAACAGACAATACAAATGTTTTTGACATAAATCGGTAGAGTACGAGCGAATATACTCGAATCAATGAAAATATAATAACAAAATTTTCCAATTATAACTTTTTGATTCAATGAATACTGTAACTCAATATTAGATGTTATAAAGACATTTCAGCAAGACAAATTAGCTGAAATAACAGTAAGCAGAGTTCATATTTTAAAACTGCTTGATTCTAGAATACAAATATTTTAGACATTCATCGGTCAAGATCGACCAACTATCGCTTTTGATTTTAGTTGAAATTTCCAAAAATTATCCAAAAAAAAAATGATGCTTCTCTTAGACACAGTTTTTTTTTTTTTTTTGTGGCGATACCTACAACTATGGACAATCTCCGTTAGTCATAGTTAAGCCAAACAGCAGTTCTTGCCTGCTTACAAGTAATCATCAATCCACAACTTCATATGTATAATCGACCATCGTTTAGAAATATTCTCCGCAAGCATATTTCTAAAACAATTCTAACGAAACCTAAATCAGCTTCACCTTCGTCACCTTGCATTCATAAGTCAGCAGAGATTTAGAATATACACTATGAATCTGACAATAAACAAATATCGCCTGATACATTATAAAAAAAACTCATCTGCAGTACCCGATTTGAAAAGGGAATTTATTGCATACCTATCCACAAAAAATACATCCATTACTCTAACCAACTGAATAATCGTCGATATATACCTTCAGTGCTACGCACGGACGGGGAAGAATATGCTGAATAGCCTACTAGTACGCAATAATCTTAGTCTTATTTGACCACTTTCCTCACTTTCGAGTTGGGAGTCCAATATCAAAACAATCGGAAGCCAGTTAAACATCGTTTCATCATAAAAGTATTTGAAAAATATGTTTTCTTTTTACTGGAGGATGCTATAATTCAGTTGCTTGACACTGAACTCAAGACTGGAATTACACTTGTTTTCAACGAGATTTCCAACTATTGGGATCACTACCTTTAGAATGCAGGCTTTTGATCATTATGGATAAAAGAGTGTAAAATGTAGTTTGTTTTTTTGGTCCACATCGTTCTTGAACATGCAACAAGACCACCAATTTGCAATAAATGTATCTGGTTTTAGGTTCCTTACGCACTTACAATCATTTTTTTACTTCTATTTGTCTCTTCTTTATATTTCTAAATTCGATATGGAACTTTCTTGGCGGACAGATGCTGGATAAGTTTTGCCTAACCAATACATTTTAAATCCTTTCCAACCAAAATTTGCTAATGACTTGTAATTACACAATTATTTACTTCTCAATGATTACTACATACTGTTTGCTTTACTTTGAAGTAGTCGTATAATGGGTTTGTAAAATATATCAATTAATATCTGACTTTAATAAATTTAATATCTCACATATTTAATTTCTAAACGAAATAAATAGATTCTAATACATATCTTTAGATAGTAATGTGTCAGAAAATTGTAATTTTAAGCTATAAATTGGATTTTACTTAAAACTAATTTGTTGGAATTTTTCACGACCCACTCCTTCCTTAAAAACAAATCATAGTATGCTGCTTGAATTTTTTATACAGAAAACCTTTTCGCTTAAATACATATTTTGTATATCTCTCTTTTTTTAACACTTTCTCATACTTAAATTGTTAGTTTGTTTATTTGTTGCTTACTTCATTAATTTCTATTTATAAATTTCTAATCGAGTTTATATTTTATTAATTTTTTTAGCATTTCCCTTTTATACTTTCCCAACCACCACGTGCATTTCTATTGTTAATGATTATTCACTGGTCTCACCAGTTAATCGAGTCGCGTTGTCTCAAATTCCTTAAAGACAAGACAAATTTCAATAAAAATTAAGGCCATATTTTATTTATTTATTATTATAAAAAAATGTTTTTGTTTCTTTTGTATTTCCTTAAAGTTGTCGCTGTTGTTGTTATTGTTATTATTTCTATGTATAAGTACAAAAATCTTAAAGTTTTTGTAATTTTTTGTTGCCAGGCACCCCTAGTGTCTTTGTATTTCGATGGCAGTAGTTGAGTATATATTACAAAAACAATATAAAATACAAAAAAAAACATCAAAAGCACTGACAACAACAGCAACAAATCCACAGCGAAAGTTATTGTCTATACAATATGAGCACAAGTTGTCTATATAGTATTCTTGTTTTTATTCTTTGTAAAATTATACAAAAAAAAAGTTTGTTTGGTCTTGTATTGCAAATGAATTATTTTTCATTTCATTTTACATGCATACACACACACTCTCATACACACTAATTGCACACATTATAATTGAGCAACGTCATCAATTTAAGTATGTATTTGTTTAAAAATAATACATATGTATGTACATATATGTAAAAAAAAACAGTCAACACTCTACACACGATCAACATGTTAGAGCTTAAAATAAGCGCACTTTTGATCCTAATAATAATTACACTGTGGTTATTTTGTACAAAATCCCAAAGGTATATTTGTTTAATCGCAAACACATACAGTTGCGTGCAACTAATTAAGGACAGTAATATCCAATATTTAAATCGTTGTATTAGGGGAAATATTTATTAAATAAAACGCTAAAGTTTAACACTTCTTTTTAACATTCCTTTTAATTTTTTATTTTTTTTTTCTTTGTGGTTTTTTTTATAATTTGTGAAATAAATTAATCGTGCGCTATATTAAGGACATTATTAACATTTTAAAATTCAGGTCATTTTTAAAAGTTAGATTAAATTAATTGTAATAACACATTAGGTACTTGCTTAACAAGGAAGCAAAGCCTGTGGTACCGGTACTCGAGGGATTATTCTACAAACACATCAGGATGGTAACACTTATCGAAAAATCGCAACAGCCTTTAATGTTTCAATGGGTTTTCAAGCGGTAAAATATTTCAGAAAGCATTCGATTACAGAAAAGGTGGCTCGTAAAAAAAAGAAGACGAAGCGAGCGCATAAATCCGCATAAATGAGATTTGGATTGCAGTCTTTAGCCAAAATAAGGTAAAACCGGCTGCAGATACAGGAAAACGTCGATTGCGAGAGGTTAGACTGTTTGGAAGAATTTTATTGTGTGCACGTAACCGAAAAAGGAGACTCGAATTTGTACCAATTTTAGTACTTCTTTGCAAATGATGTAGAATGGAAAAAAGTATTATTTTCGAACGAAACAAAAAAAATATGGTCGCCGTGACCTGATTAACAAAATGGTGCTTTAGCCAAAATGTGATTGAAATATATATATAATAGAATATCATTTTTCATTTATAATTGACAACCCATACTCTTCTCTTTCCAATACAATAACAACTTAAATAATTTTCATATAAATTCAAAGTTCTTGTTGAAAAAAATTTACCTCGGTTAAACGAATACATTATAACATTTACAAATTTCTTTGATTTTACCAGCATTTTTTCAAAGTCACTAAAGGGGTTAAATCTCTTTTAATGTATTACAGTTGAATTGTATTACATATTTTGACTTTGAACTAACCCATCAATTTGTCGGTTTTTTAGGCTCTCTAGAGAATTTTACTTCCGGTAAAAAATACATATTTATCTCAGTTATGGTTTACTGGGAAAATGTTCCAGGATAACACAACATAATGTCAGAAAATCACGCGTATCTTCATGTTGCTTTTGTAGCTTCTTTCTTTATCACGTATACGCCGGGTTGTTAAGAAGAAACAACGAAAAAAGGAAGAAAATAAATGATTAAGCAAAAAATAAAAAAAACCGATACTCACGCAAAATATACCAATACATAGCTGTGATAGTCGAATAACATACCGAGAGATAGAGAAGAAACTTCTACAAATTGTGAGAGCGTAGTAAAGCTTTATACCTACATACATAGCAAATACTTATCTCTTTTTATGGTTTTTGTTTTGATTACAAAACGGGGTTGAGAACAGCAAAACGATATAATAAAATAAAAAAAAAGTAGAATTTTAAATGTGTAAAGAGAAAAAGAAAAAAAGCTAAATACAAAAACAACCACACCATTATAGGTATCAAAAAAAAAAACGATATGAAATGCACTTTGTTTTAACAACAATTTACACATACAATAACAAATGGCCGTATAACAGTTTTCTGTCACCGTTCAGAGGGTAACAAAATATTGAAAACGCCAGAAATTTTTGTATTGAAATGTTCAGTTTACAATTTATATTTCAGCAGTCATTTCATGACGGCGCGAGAGAGTACTTAACAAAATAATATTGTATAGAAGATAAAATACAAAAAAAAATTAAAAAAATATACCTATACAATATACCTACAGCACAAGGCAACAACAAAATAAGCAGAAAAATAAATTATATTAAATTTTTTTCATTTTCAATTAAATAAAACAAAAATTTACAAAAGAAAAAATTCCTTAACAAAAAAATTTAGATAATTTTGTAGCAGTAAAAGGTATTTCATACATTTTTTTTGACAAGTATAACACAATAATAAATAAAAAAAAGAAATTTATGGTAAAAAAAAACAACAACAAACCCGTTACAAAAAAAAGCGAAAAAGAATTTATCGATTATGTGTGTGTTTAAGAATTGAAGAATGTAGCACAGAACATGGTTTTTATGATTAATAAAATGTACAAGGAAATGTCTTATAAATTAATTGAAATTGTGAAGAAAATCTGCTTAATTAGCTAATTTTTTGAAAGAGAAACTACCTAAAAACGCCTAAATGAGTAACTTACTAATAAAAGTTTCCCAAAAAACACCCCTTATTTTGGAAAAATAATACAATTTTTTGTTTCAATTCTGAACAAACTTAAAATTTAAAAGCTTAAAATTTTATCCAATATTACAGTCAGAAAATAATGATATTAGTATAGTTTTTGCTTATATTATAATAAAAAGACAAAGAAAAAAAACATACCTATGTAATATCAACAACATCATCATTATTATAAATAATTACAGAAAAGTGAAGAAAAAAACACAGTCAAATAAAATAAAACACTCGTGTGTTTTTGTTAAGTAAACTATAAATAAAGATAAATAACAAAGAAATAAATTTATTATCTTCTTTCAAACAACAGCATTTTCATAGTTAACAAACAAAAAATGTACAAATAGGTATACATACATACATATGTATAAAAATTATTATTAAAATCATAATTACAATAACAAGGTTAAAAAAAAATAACATTTCTTACTTTAAAACACAATAGAGATTTTTATTAAACTAACTGCAAATGAAATAGGTAAATGTAGGTATGTACTTTCTGCCTTTGGTTTTTATCTTATTGATTTTGCTCTTAATAATTAAACGAGAGCAAGAGTAATCAGATTATAACAGATTTTTTTTAATAATAACAAACTGATTTTGTTTTAGTACAATTTTACAGCAACGAGCAACTTTAAAACAAAACATAAAAAAACAAAAACACACATATGAAAGAAATAAAAACAAAAGCAGCAACAACTACAAGCAATGTATGACAAGTTTATAAAAGCACTAGAATCTAGTAACTAGATAAACAAAAACAAATACTTACATACATTTGTGTGAATGCATGTTTTTAGACAAATATGCAAATGGTAAACAAATAGAAACAGCAACAATAACATATTATTGAAAACTACCACCTTGATTTTGTCATGCCGCTATAGAAAGAGTGCAAAAATGACGAGTACAAATAGTACATACATACATATGTAGTTAATGAAATTCTGATAAAAAACAGATGTTTAAAAGAATTTACCCCATGGCATATTGTTAGGGCAGTAGAAGAATTTATAAAGTTTTTTAACTTATAACTTTTAAACGAAATTTTTGTAAATATTGTAGGATTTCCAAGGAAAAAATTAAAATATGAAATTATAATTATAGTTTACTTAATATTCCCAGCTGTTTCAAATTGTTTTAAAAGACAGCCAAGATACATTTTTTTAACTCTTTAACGAACATTTTCACATACGAGTATTTTTAAAAATATTGTAAAAATTCTAGTTAAAATACACCTAATGCTGTTTTTACGCGGTCTTTTTTTTACACGGTTTCGATTTATTTAACACGGTTTGAAAATAAGCAATTTTTAATTTTTTTTGATTATGATGGTTTGATGATTTTATTTCATTTAGCACGAAATGCGCTTGAATTTTTTTTTTTTTTTTGTTAAATCATGTTGAAATTAATTTCCAAGGTGACAGCATTGCTACAACAATTACAGCAAGGCAAGAACAACGGGAATTTTTGTTTGTGTAATAGGTACTTTCGTTACTGTCAAAAACATGTGGAATAAAATAAAGAAAACAAACATACAAACATGGATAAAAACAGAAAACAATAACACAATACAAAAAGTACTAAAAAAACTAACACTTTTAGTAAAACAACTCAAAAAACAAACACTATTTAATATAAAATAGTTCTTTAACACTTTTTACGCACATAAAACGGCGACAAAACTCACTTTTTCAAATACAAAATAATCACCAATATTCTGAGTTTCGATTACGTCTCCGCATTCAGTTACAACAAAAACTGAATCGAAAAAAACAAGAAGACAACAATGTTTACAAAACCAATTTTTTATTATGAAATGTGGAATAGAAACAAAGAAATGAGCAAGTTTGTTACTATTTTAATAAACAAAAGTCACAACAAACAATAAAAATAGGAAAATGAAAAAATTTGTGCGATTAATAAGGAATAAATTTATATAAATCACTTTTTAGACATTTTATACTTACATTTTATAAATTAAACAATTTTTAAGTTTATAAAAAGAGTAATCGAAAAAAATTCCGTTGCTAAAATATAAGCGTAAAAAAACGTAACTACGATCGTAATACAGAATACCTACAATCGAAAGAAACGTAGCGGAATCGAAACTCTGAATACCAAATTTGCCAAACGGAGAAAATTTCGATTCGAATCGAAAGTCAGAATAGGGGTGAATTTTTTAACGTTTTTGTTTAAACTTTAACTATTTGTAAACAAGATTTTGACATTTTCAATTTCACCATGAATAGAGCAAAAAATAATCAGCTGGCGCTATGCTGTCACCTTGTAAATTAATTTCACCATGGGTTAAATTTAATATTTGCGAAATGTATGTTCATATCACATATTTAGTGGAATTCCCTTTTTGTGGATACAAGCAAATGAACTTGTCATACATACATTTTTTACATTACTTTTAAGCTTAAAGTGCATATCTTTTTTCTTTAATAACTATGTACATATGCTTGTGTAAAAACACATTGTGTATGAATAGTTGTTCTTAAAAAATCCTTGTTTTTTTACTAATTTCAATAGGTTTTAGAGATAAGGAACCAATCATCTATTTTGCATACGATCACTGTCTTTTTTTACACGGTTTTTTCAAAAAGTTTTCCGTGTAAAGTTTTGTACAAATTTGGAAGCAATATTTAAATTTTTTTTAATGTTCGCAGCTCATTATGTTTTAAAAGCCTACAAAGATTTTTTAAATTGAAAATTCCCAACAACTATTTATTTATTTATTTATTTATTAATAAATAACGAAGTACATATTTACTACATTAGCTTAATGTACAAACGTGTCAAGTCCGATTTATATGAAAATTGAGCTTTTAATACAAAAACTTTTGAATAAATTAAAAACTGTTACAGTTATTTTGTTTTTATTGTTGTGGCATGCATAACTCATATCATTATAATTTAATTGAGTGAGACAACTTTTATATATACATATACCAGCCAAACCTGTATTAGTTGTTTATTTTAATTAATATTAGAAATATTAGATCATATTTAAAACAAACAAGATTGCCTTTTAGTATGTTGGGAATAACATTCAAGGCAATACAATCATTATATCGCTTACAATTGTAAAAATTTTAAAAAAGTCTAAAAAATAACTTAAAAATTAATAATATTTAAGGATTTTATAAAAAGCGACTTAACACGTTTAAACTCTATGTTTTCACGGCATTAAACCATTTATAACTTACAATAAAGTTAAAACACTAAAACTTATTTAAAACGATTGTTTACGAAAGTTTGAAAATATGCTTAGACAAGTTGCAAATTCCCAAAATGAGTTCCAATTCGAATTAGCACGTTTACACACTAAGCTAACAATATATATTTTTTTTATTTTAATAAAATCTCAAGAATGTTGTTGTGTTGTTAAAAATGATTCCTTGATTAAATTGATTCCTTGATTAAAACGAAACCTTAACAAATAACTTGCATTAACAGATTCAAAACTATTTTAAACGAACGATTTAATAAAAAGCGACTTAATACATTTACACACTCAGCAAGCAACATGTTTTGTTTTCTATATTTATATAATAACATTTTAAAGTATACATTGCTTCATTGATGTACATATTCACTAAACAATCAAAAAGAATTAAGATACTCTTCCTGAAATTCCTGTTTATTACAGCACAATAACGCTTAATGGGTCAACATATTTGATACGTTTTTATATACGCAACATGTTTAATCTTTCAGTAGTTTTTAGGATAAATTAAATTTTTAATTAATTAAAAAATCATTTCAAAAGAATAATCTAAATACAGGTTTAAAACTTAGGAAAAATGTTCGCCTCTAAACGAAATATAGAAATAATCAATATAATTTCCTATAACCGGATTTGATGGTTTGTTTTTAATTTCTGAAGACTTTAGCTTTGTTACGGGTCCATTGTTTTTAAAATGCATCTGAACTCTAAACAAAAGAGATATTTTTTCAACCCGGAAAGTTATAAAAAAGTTTTAGCCAAACTTTGTTAATGCAAAGTTAAAACAAACTTGAATTGGGCATTTGAACTACAAAAATCAAAAAAAAATTTTTTTGTCAAGTTATTAGTAGAACAAATGTTTGCTTTAAACATTAAAAATATCAAGAGGTTAAAAAATCCTTTAATACCTAATGTTAATATAAAAAACTACTAAAGCTTATACTAAAGACATCATATCTTTATACTAAAAATACATCATGGGTTTGTAATAAAAAGACATCATGTCTTTTTATTTAAAAATCGATTGTTAATACAAAAAACTACCAAAAAATATCACAAGCTATAAATGCAAATAGTTTTGAAAAGTTCTTTATACCTACATATTTATATCTCTATCATAATCTATGTATATCAGTGATAGGTACTCTGCAAGAAATATTAGATTTGTTCGGTTATTTTACTCCCCTATAAAAACCCGGCAACTGATATACTCACACCACTTTAACGCTTTTTTCTTGCAACGGAATTTGTTCCAAACAACATAAAATTAAAATTTAATGTCAAAATTTGTCCACTTAAAGTCTCTCTTTTCTTCCTTTTCCTTTCAGCAAAAAGCAAACACACCAATTAAACATTAAACAAAAAAATTAACCTTAAATTAAGAAATTTGCCAAAAAAAAAAAAAAAAGCAACAAATAAAATAAAATTATTAAAGCAAATTCAAGTGTGTTGTGAGAGATAACGAGAAAGATAGAAAGAGAGAGCGAAAATAAACCATGTGAAAATAACAAAAACAATAACAAAGAATAAAATAACAAAAACAAATTAATATACGCAGACGAAAAAACAGTAGTAGTAATAAAATAAAATTTTATTGAACTTAAGAAAAAACAATTACAAATAATAACTTGTTAGTGAGTGAGTGGAAAACAACAGCAGCGGTCAGCAGCAACAGCAGCAGCAGCGAAAATAAACAGCAACAGTTGAAAAAAATTAAAGAAGTTATAAATGCAAAAACCCTTTAATCATTTAAAATAAATATGTCGAGGAATAAACATCGAATGTGTTAAACGAAAGAAAATTTATGATAAATGTAAAAAATAAAAATAAAAAAAAAAAATTAAAAAAAAAAAGAAAATATTACCCATAAAGCACAAATATTTATTAAAATATATAAACAAGCAGCAGTGATTTTGTAACAAAATTGAATTTATTTTGTGGCTAAAGAAAAATTAAAGAGAACATCATTTGTTCATGTGAATTGAAAAAGATATTTTGAAAATCAAGCAAAAAAAAAAAGAAAATATTTATATAAAACAAATAAGTACAAGTGCAAACAACAGAAATTTAAAAAAAAAAATAATAATAAATTAATTTTATAAAATTTCCTGCAAATCGATCGCAAAATAAACTGAACATCATCATGACAGCCAAGTGAAATTGTACCTCCCCTCTAACCCTTGTTTACACTCGCACACAACTGTTTTCTGTTATTCAAATCAGTTTTTTTAAAACTTTCTCAAATACTAAAAGAACTTTTCACAAAAATATAAATATTAAATAATTTACATAAAAACAATATGGCCGACACAATAATGCCCCAATCTGGGTCTTCGGCCCGTTTGCGTAAATTCGATCGTACCGACAGTGAGTTGGCCTGCGAAGAAGCGGCCCGTCTAACCGCCGATATGCATGAGTCAGGTGCTGCTGGCAGCCCCGAAGATGATGAATACAGTGAATATGATGAATTGCCACCACCGCCGGACGGTGGCTATGGCTGGGTCATTTGTTTCGCCTCCTTTATGTGCAACATGGTGGTCGATGGTATCGCCTACACGTTCGGCATCTTCATGGAAGAATTTGTGGTATACTTTGGCGAAGGCAAGGGTAAAGTGGCCTGGGTTGGCAGTTTATTGAGTGGCGTTTATCTGGCGGCTGGTCCCATAGTATCCGCTTTGGCCAATAAGTATGGCTGTCGAACGGTGTGTATAGCGGGCAGTATAGTAGCCTGCATAGCATTTGCCCTCAGTACTTTGAGTACCTCCGTCAATATGCTGATGTTAACGTATGGTGTGATAGGTGGCTTTGGCTTCGGCATGATCTATTTGCCAGCCGTAGTGGCGGTGGGCTACTACTTTGAAACAAAGAGATCTTTAGCCACCGGTATTGCTGTATGTGGTTCTGGTTTTGGTACATTTGCCTTTGCTCCTTTGGCTTCGTATCTATTGCAAAATTATGGCTGGAAGAACTCTCTATTGATATTCGCTGGTATGATTTTAAATTGTGCCATATTTGGTGCCATGATGCGACCTTTGAAATATCCCAAGAAAAAGAAGGTCAAACCTTTAATGCAACGCATGTATGAGGAAAAACAAATGCAATTGGAAAGAGGCTCATTCGCCGGTTCGTTTATGGTGCAGCTGCCCGATGGTTCCATGGAGCGTAAAATGAAAATGCCTTTAAATGCTGATCCTGGTGTACATTCATCTTTGAATCTAGAGCTTTTGGCTCAACAGGCTTCTTCGGGGGGACTGCAGCCGGTCTCCACTCTACCCACCATTACTGAAGCGAAGGTAGTGGATTTAAAAAAAAGTCAGCAACAAAGTCCACCCAACAACAATGACAGCAATGGTCATTTGGATGCTAGACCAAAACGTCAGCATCGTAACTCCGAATCCGGCGCAAGTCCTTACAACTCTTCAGATCTTATGACACGTAATGCTTCGCAGCCGGCTTTTCTCATGGATCCCCATCAAGGTCTTCCCAAAAACGGTTCAGTGCCCTCGTTTCAACGATCCCGCAAAACTTCAGCCTCCGAAAGATTTCAACCTTCTTTGGCTGCCATACGTGCCTCGTCGCGTGCTGATTTAGATGAAAATGGCATGGAAATGGGCATGACTACTTCGAAAATGTCTTTGTCACAACGCCAAGAAACAGGTAAAATGGTTAGACCCATGTCCAGAAAAGATATCTTCTATTCGGGTTCCGTAACAAATCTACCCCAGTATCAGTCTCAGAAATCCTTGGCCAATTATCGTCAATCCGTATTGTCGCTAACCAAATATGAGAAGAGCATGCAAAGTATAAATAAATTAGATCCCCTAATGGAAGCCGAAAGACAACGTGAACAATATGATCTCTGTCCTTGCCTGGGTATACCTGACTCTGTTAAATCTGTCATCAACAACATGTTGGACGTTAGCTTGCTCAAGGATCCTGTATTTATGCTTATCGGTATTTCGAATGTTTTCGGCATGGCCGGCTTATATGTACCTTTCTTCTATCTGGTGGATGCTGCCAAAATATCCGGCATTGAACCTGACTCAGCCTCCTTCCTCATCTCCATCATTGGTATAACCAATACTGTGGGTCGTGTGGTTTGCGGTTATGTGGCTGATTTTCCCCAGGTCAATTCATTGTTCCTGAACAACATTTGTCTATTGATTTGCACCATCTCGGTATTGCTCACCCCCTTGTGCGTAAGTTATGGTGCTTATGTTGCCATGTCAGTATTCTTTGGCATTGCCATCTCTGGTTACATCTCTCTAACGTCAATTATTTTGGTCGATCTCTTGGGTTTGGACAAGCTGACAAATGCTTTTGGGTTGTTAATCTTATTCAGAGGTTTTGCCGCCATCATTGGTTCACCTTTGGCCGGTGCTGTATACGATGCTACCCAAAGCTATGATTTACCCTTCTACATGGCTGGTGCCTTATTTGCCATCTCCACCATAACCAGTTTCATGGCACCTTGTTTGAAAAGATGTACAACATCCGAAGAGACGCCCGTGCACGTAGAAGCCCTAACGCCCATCGACGAGGAACAGGGTGAAGATATGGAAGACGAGGAGGATCAACCTATTACTATTGTACCCAAAATTATTAAAACTCTACCCAGCCCCCAGCAGCCAGACGAACAAAGTCCTAAATTCCCCAATGCTGAATCAAAATTATAAAACTGTATTAAGCCTAAGAGATTTGATAAAACTTGTTTTAAAATGACCATACACAATGATTAAAGAAGAGTTTTGAAGAAATATGTATTTTAAAAAAAACAACAAATAAATCAACAAGATTTAAGAGAAATGTGAAAAATTAAAGAAAAGTTTTAGATTTAAGAAAATTACAAAAAATACAATAAGCGAAAAAATATTGCAAAAAAAAACAGAATTATTTTCCAAAGAATAGGAGAAATCAACTGAGAGCTTAAGTGTTAGGTGAGAAAAAGTTAATTATATAATTTAAATAATTTTGTATTTTTTGAGTTTTTATTTAACTATTTTTAAATTTACTATAAATTTTATATTATTTTTAGCTAATTTTAAAGAAAAACAAAAACTGTATGCTTAATTTTTAAGACAAAAAAACACACTACAAACAAATAAGAAAAAAACGAAAAAATAATAATAAAAAATATATAGAAAAAAAAGAGAAAATTAAACGAAAGCGTATTTAACTTTTTAAGAAACTAAAAAGAAAACACATTTTTTGAAATTAAAAAAAAATAAAGAAAAAAATTTACAAAAAGGAAGAAAGAATTTTGTATATAATATTTAATTCCCAGAATGTAGAGAAAATATTTGTTCAATGGAAGTATAAAAAGTGGCAGAAATCAGGAGTTTATTGTGTCGGAAGAATTTTAAAATCTTTGTTAATCACCCCTATCGTGAATAAAAATTCCACATGAAATTTGTTCCCTTTTATTTGTTTAACATTGAATTTTAATAGGAAAACTGTTAAAAGGGAACAAATTTCATGTGGAATTTTTATTCACGATAGGGGTGTATTTATAAAAATAAAGTAGGCTTGAAGTGTGTTTTTAGACAAAATTTTCAAACAAAGTTTTCTTAAAGTACATTTGAAGTCTACTTTAATTTTTTATAAATACGGCAGATAGTGTTTACTTTAAGGATTATTATCAAAGAAATGATTTGTACAAATTAACAACAACTTTTTTTGTTACAATTAAGCAATTTTAAACTTGATTTTTAAGAAAATCAATTCATGTATCATGGATGGATATTGAACCGAAAACATAGTGTTTCTAAATGATGTGTATGTTTTCTTATTGTCTAATAATTCAAAGGAAAATTAAAAAACGTGTTGTTCCATTAAAGTAGAACAGTGTTTAGAATTAAAGCAAGTATTTGGAATAAAGATCGACATAATCTCGAATCTTAATTTGAATCAATTTGGAACAACTTTACTCAACCATTGCATTTAGGAATTGTTAAATTGTTGTTAAATTGAATTTATAATATGCAAAAATCTTTTTTCGAAACTACT
Source organism: Bellardia bayeri (assembly GCA_950370525.1). Classification (NCBI taxonomy): domain Eukaryota; kingdom Metazoa; phylum Arthropoda; class Insecta; order Diptera; family Calliphoridae; genus Bellardia; species Bellardia bayeri. Next base: position 79,062,892 of record OX493267.1, read on the forward strand.
CTACATAAAAATTAATCACCATAACATGCAAAAAAGCCCAATGTGTAATATTTAGAAAACAATTTATTTATCCATTTTATGAAATATTCATATTCCCAAATTTCCCTACTTATTCCGCAGTTATAACAAAAAATCATGTGCAAGTTTCTAAAACTTTTATATTGATTCTAAACTTATTTCGGTTCTGCTGAAAAGTATTTGAAAAACATATACATAAGTCAATTTGCAGGCAAGGCGATGATTATGCATAAATTAATTTTCTTCCACTCTGTCTATTTATGGCACTATTCATTTAAGTTTTCAATGAAGAAAAAGTACTGAAACAGTCTCCGTATTTTTAAATGTCGAAAGCTTCTAAAAAGAAACAATACTACTGAAGAATTCCTGCCTGCCCTGTATAATAGTTTATAATAGCGTTTCGTGTTTACTAAATTTACTGCATTTACTGCAAAATAATTCAATGTTTCTTGATATTTAAAAAACTAAAATCGAAAAAAAATATAAGGTACTATTAGACGATTTCGATTAGTTTCGCTTTATTTCGCAACTAGTGTAATACTGAAAAATAGTTGTAACTAAAGATTCAAATTGAATTCTTTGATTAGGTTGACATACATTTGTCAAACACATAATGACAATGAAACCTTATGATCCGTACAAAATTTTGTTCAGACAAATAAATATAAAATTTAAAATCTAAAATTTGAAAGTCTAAAACAAACCTTGTTGTTATTTCTGAACACATAACTTGTTGTTGTGGCAACTCACAATTTTTGCTGTTAAACAATAACTGTCTTGAACACCATAGAATTTATCAGTAAAGGAAGATAACTCCCACTCAAACTCTTTATTTATAGAAAATTGTTAAATAAATTATTGCCGGATTTTTACTACAAAATTAGAACATTGCCACCAAGTTCTAGCCTTATCCTATAAATGAATTTTAAAGTTAAATAAATTGCAATTCTTTTTACATTTTCTGTTCAGAGATTTACTTTTTACAATCCCGATTTTTGTTGATTTCTCTAAATGAAATATTTTTATGAAATTCAGACGTAAGCTCGAATCATTTAAGCTCATATGTTAAAAGCTTTCATAACATAAAAAGCTTTTGAACATAGGTTTTCCCTACAAACTAGAATTTGAAGTTAATAATTTTTCAATATTTTTTAGAATTCCAGTTTTTTCCCGACTTCTTCAAATAAAAAGATGATATTTGTTTGGAAATAATCAAAATGATTGGGCAAGCTTTAAACTGAATTCGAGACAATACAATTTTAATAATTTAAAAATATTTTATTTTAAACTTCTCCTGAACATATATTTTCCCGTAAAACTATATACTTATGTATAGAATAAGATATATTTCTCAGTAATTTTTACAATCCCGCTTTTCTCACGATTTATCCAATACTTTTCTCGAAATTTATACGATTTTTCACCAAAATTTTCTGGCAGTCCGGAGGTCAAAAAAAAATATTTTTGATAGCTTTTAAGCTCTCTCTCTCAAGTCAATAATAACATAATGAATATACCTATACATTTTTTCTTGAAATTAGAATTTGCAGTTCATTCAATTTTCCCGATGAAAGTCGTTATAATGTCGGTTTTTTAGGATATTTGTTATCAAAATGATCAGGCACTTCAGTGAATGCTATAAACTGACAAGTTTTCGGAAGCGTTTAAGCTAAAATTGATACATCTCTATAACAAAAGCTTTAATAACATAAAAAGCTTTTAATTTAAGCTCATTCTAAATATAGGTATACATTTTCTCTTGAATCTAAGCAAAATTATTGTGAATTTAAATATTACTTTAAAAAGACATTTTTAACTTCAATCTCCAACAAAAAATTGAGAGCACAAAAGAATTTGAAAAACTAAAAAAACATGCTGAAGCAAAAATAAAAGCTTAATTTAATGGAAATTCAAACATTTTAACTTTTCAAAAAAAAAAAATTTCAACATTTAAGCTAAAATTTTTTGGTAATTTTTATTTTATTAGGACTTTAGAGATAACTAAATAATTTTAACCAATTGTGATGTGAAAACTTAATTGTATTACAAAAGAAAATAAATATGAAAACAAAACCTATATACATATAAATATAAGTAAAATATAAGTATTGTTATATTTTTTAATTTTAAAATAACCATTTACTAAAAAAAACAATAACTATTATTAACAAATTAATAAAAAAGTAAAACAAAAGTGATGTACACATACCTAGTCAAGTCATAAATACTGGTACACAGAAAAATCGACCCCAAATGAAAAGGAACTAATATTTTGAAAAATTTTGATTCTGTTTTTATTGGGTTATTTAATGGCTACAAATCTAAAAACGACTTATTTAAAATGACTTCCGTTTGCCTTCCAGCACGACTTGAGACCGTGGTCCACTCATCGATCGCAAGACGAATTTCATACATGCGAAAATTGTCCACTGCACGGACAAGGAGTCGCTTCAACGACTGATTAGATTACAAGCGGTCACAACGTTCTAAAAATATCGCCTTTTTCCATGTTGCATTTTAGTAGGCCAACTACAGAAATACGGTTTTCGATGTCGCCCCATTCCATGATTATACCTGTAAACAATTAATGCGACTTTTTACGTCCCAACGAAGAATAGATGTCAACTGTCAAATCGCAATCAATATGAAATGGTTGCGCCGCGCCCAGTGTTGCATTCGCATTGAGTATGTTCAGTTGTGTACCAGAATTTATTACTTGACTAGGTAATTATTAAAGAAAAATAAGCTTAAAGTACTAAAAATACTACGCAAAACTTCAAATCAATATTTGAAAAATAAACAAGCTTAGCAAATTATTAAATTTTAAATACTTTTTAAATTAGGAATAATTAATTAAATAACTAATTAAATAATTTAAATGTTACGTTAGATTGAAATATATATAATAATTTATATTGCTATTTATTAAACTGCAATTTATATTCGTATAACGTTTAGATTACTCAGGTTGAATGATCTTGCTGAAAAGGTGGCTGAATACCGCTAAAGTTCTAATATAACAAAAACATTTTTTTATTAAATGTTTTACACATTTTTAAACCATTTAAAGAAATAGGAGTTACCCTAAAAACAATCAATTTATATTTAATTAAACAAGCTTCAGTTTAGTCGAATATTGTTTGCTGTTACAAAATTCACGTACGTCCAAATAAACATTTGTTTTGTTAATAATTTTAACCATGTGAACCCAATGTTTTTTTTAATAAGTTTTTAATATTTAATAACAAACAAATAAAGTATAAAATATTGAGAATTTTTAAAAGCCTTAAAGATCCTTTTGAATAGTTACAAAGTTACTTTTTACAATACCGGTTTTTGGCCAAATTTCCCAAATAAAAATGACGATTATAAACTTGTTCGATATTTGAACAACTTTATTTCAAAATATTTTATTTAAGCTCATTTGACATCGCCAAATAGAGAGAAAACGCGACCGCAAAATTATTCATGCAACAAGTTATGCTGTTTGGCTGGCTTTTTTCATACTCTCTCAAGTTTGACCACATTTTATTTGCTATAAATTTGCATTTAAGATATAAATTTAATGATTCAATACATTTCATTAAGGATTTAAATAAAGTATGAATAAGTCAGAAATTAATTCTACAAAAAATAAATGACCAAAGGAAATAAATGCACTCAATTCATTAGCAATACTAATGAATTAAGCATTTAAATTATCTCGTTAAGAATGCTTTAATAGAATCGTTATAAGGCAAAATCTAATTTGATTTGGAAAATTTTATTATTTTACTAAATTTATTAATTATTTTGTTATTTTTGTAATTGTTCTGTAGTTGTTGAACAGCCAATATATTCGCTTATATGCTGTAAATTGAATCGCTTTTAAAAGCGCTTATAAAACAGGGAAATATGTTCTGCAAACTGATTAATGGCCGAATTCACAGTCTTTAGTTAGCTAATGACAAAGGCTTAACTAATGATTCTTTATTCGAAATGCTTAGTTTGCCATAAGAATAAGAAGTTAAACAATAGTTAGTATTTTAGTTTACCAATGGTTAACTAATGACCGAGAATTCATTCGGCCATAAGAGTTTCATTTATAAAACAAATTCACATATTTTGGTGATCTGTCCGAGACCCTAAACCGAATCCGATTAACGTTTCCAAAATTCTGTAATTCGTATCCACAAAATCGTGTAATTTGCAGACCTTAAATTTGTAAATTATTCGTTTTTGAAAATCGCTCGAGTGCAAATAGCACTAAATTATTTTAACCGTAAGATGCATACCCAACTTTTTCTACGAGTACAGAAACCCGGGATACGTTTATATTTTACAGATGTTTTAGTTTTTGTTTCATTCTACCTAGATCAAAAGATATAGGCAAAAAAGGTCACATGAGTTACAGAACTGCAAAGTTGCAAGTGAATACATTTGTATCCGGTTGTATGTTCTAGGGTTAAACAAGTTCGATTGCTCGAAAGTAAAACTAATAATTCACATGGATTTTGTTTACAGAATTCCCTGATATATGGATTCGATTTAAAAACGAAAACGTTATTCGGATTTGCTTTACAGAAATGTGCCGATTGTTGACTTTATCGTGAACACATTTTTTCTCTATTATAATTTGGCCAGCTATTTATTGTAATTTTTATTTAGTTTGTATGAAGGTCATTGGCATTTGTGGTATTCACCGGTGTTTCTAGCCTGTTGCCAAAAAGCATTTTATCTTTAGTTAGATGCTAGTTCCGGCAATTGCGAAAAATACAAACTGTCGCCATTTATGTTTTCTATTATGCAAGAGGAAATCAAACAATTTTGTGAAATCTAACGTAACATTTAGTTTTATTGCGTTAATTGTAACTACTATACATATAGGTAATATATTTTGTGAAAATTAAAAGCGAAATCAAATTCGGTTTAAATCGAATTTTTTTATAAACTCCACTCAAAAAAAACTTAAATAAAAGGACATTTTAAATTGATCTTGATATTGTGATATTTTTAAAGGATTATAATACATATACCACTTTTTAAAGGTGTCGGTCTATGTCGAAAAGTGCCATTCATATCAGACACATTTGCAATTATCTCTACTGCTACATTCAAAACTTACAGAAAAAAAGACAGCGAAATGTTTGTTTGTTTGTATATGTAAAAGTTTTAAATTCATTGAACGTGAATATATCAATGCGAAATCTTGAAAATAGCAATTGATATATAGATTTTAGAGTCCAACCTAATCTAATAATATTCAACCAAATCCGACTTATTTTAATTTTAGAACATGTTTCAGTTAATTTTAAGGCGCCCACATTATACTGTGGTCCATATTTATCCTATTTTGCATATTTAACTGAACATTTTTTAAGAGAACAGTTTTTACACGTTGTTTAGACATTTTAAAAATATTATTATTATATATTCTATTAATTATATTCGAAACTTGTTTCTACTTTAAAGTTCCGTAATCTATATTTTACTCTTCTATTAGACCAATTTTTGGCCTTATCCAAAATTAAATATTCCTTCGGAATCGAAAAGTTTCGGATTCATTAAGTAACAAATCAATATTTAAATAGTGTTATGTGAGCCAATAGAAAGGTATAGGCAGTTAGTATGTTAGTCTATCAAGCTTAAGCTTCCTCTTTACTACAATGAACTTATAGAGGATTCTAAATTATAACCACTTAAAGAGCCGTTGGAGTTTATAAAACCCCAAACAAAAACAATAAATAATAAAAACAGAACACCCGTGTCCATATTTTTAAAAAATATTTTTTAAAGAAATCAATTAAATATACATAAAAAAAAATCGTAAAAATGTACAAATTGTTTAATTTGCAAAAATTGTACCTTGGCTAATGAAAAAATTTAAATTATTACATAAAAAATAATTGTAATAGATTTTAAAATTAAACAAAAAATAAAACTGCATAATAATAAACTGCATAGGAATAACAAATTTAAATAAAGGACACCAGTTTGAATTTTAATTACTAACAAATACATATTATATTCTAATATGTATAATGTAAACTTTGCAATAAAATTACGTTTTTTGTAATAAATTTTTATTAATTTTATGTTTTCTTTTTTTAACAATTTAAACTTTTATATTTTATTAAGTGTATAGATTCTTTTTTAACATTTTAAGCAATTATAAGCAAAACAAAAATATGTCCACAAAACCATTAATGCTCTTAAAGGGCTTTTTATGCCAACTTTACGTGAAGTATATTTAAACAAAACAAAAAAGCGAACAATTTAAATATAAATATATGAAATATTAACAAATGAAAGAAATTTTTATGAAGTTTTATTTAAACAAGACAAAAAAAGTAACGCAAATTCTACATTAGAACATTTCCCATCAGGTATGTATCTATTTGGCAAACCGGTTTCAGGTAACGTTTACGTTTTTAAAACGAACCCACATGATTTATACCGAAACCTGTTGCAATAAACAAAATTGTGATATTTGCAAAACATTAATTTGTCAACTATTGAATTTTGAACAGTTTTGTGTGTTCCTGCTAAACAGGATGGAATATCGAGTGACACTATTTCAAAGATTAATAATTGACAAATTTATGTTCTTGAAATAGGTTTCTTTAGTTGAAAGTAAAACGTATAAATCATGAGAATTCTGTTTACAGAACATTTAAAAAGTGAATTTGTTTTAAAAACTAAAACGTTACTCAGATTCAATTTGGATAACAGTGAGGAATATAAGGCTTTCAAAATGCTTTTAAGCAGTGTTCGGCACAATAGGAACATTCCAAATTTGTTAGTGTTTTTGTGTATTGCACTGAAAGATACTTGCTACACCTTAAAGAGAAATAAAGTAGTGCGCGTTTTGTAAATCGAGTCAATTATAAAATTGTTCCATAAATCGAGCGATTTCAAAACATTTCGATTTTCAAAAACGAATGGGAAATTAATTAAAGCAAATCGCACGATTACCTAATGCAACTAATTGGAAATGCTATTTTTTATTACTGCTTGATGAGATTTAAAAAATTAGTTTTTTCTTCAAAACACTATTATACTAATTACTCTTTACATCAGCCTACATCGACCGCATGATAAGGTGAAGCTCTAAAGCTGGCCCAAAAAGTCATTCACTGACATCCAATGCAAAATTCGAGAAAAATTATATGTTACGTTATCTAAGCGAACTATTTCGCGCCGCTTTTGTGGAAGATGGGATTTATGGAAGAAAATATCAGATCTCATTGGAATTGGACAACTAATTTTTTTTATTTCATCAAACTGTAATATAAAAGGAGCTTTTCCAATGAGTTGACAAAAGCTGTTTATGTTCATTTACTCGATAATAAATCGTGTTAATACGTTTTAAAAACGAAAACGTTGCTCGGATTTGATTTACAGAACATGCTTGTAAAATAGACGATTCATTTAATTACAACGAGAATGTCATAAATTAGTCCTGGTGAATAAAATATATACTCTCTAAAATAAAATAATAACGTTTAAACTGACTCTAGATTGCTATGCCACACTTTTGAGTCAACCTACGCTTATTTACACGGAAAGCATAAAGTAACCAAAAGACTTTAATATTCTAATTTTTCTAACTAACTGCAATTTGAACTAAAACTAACAATAGATCCAGTGATATACGATTTTTAATGCGTAAAATTACTTGTTCCAAAAGAGATATTGAAACCAAAATCTTAAATAGATAAATAAAGCCTTCGTACTACAAAGAGAACTGGGGAATAAAGTGACATGAACACAATTGAGTATACGCTAGATTACCTGGGACGTATAAAGTAAACAAAGGACTTAATTATTCTAAATTTTCTAACTAAACCACAACAATAGACGCAGTTATCTACGATTTTTAGTGAGTAAAATTACATGTTTCGAAGGAGAAATGGGAAGACAATGCTTCAGATTACAAAGAGAATGTACACTGGTGAATAAAATGGTGAACGCAATTGAGTCTACGCTGGGACGTATAAAGTAACCAAAGGACTTATCCTAGGCATACCAATTAAACTGTGCTATGTTGTTAATAGACAATAGTGAGAAATATACAGATTATCAACTATGTTGTGTATATCGAGTGATTTTCAAAAACAAATACTTGACAAATTGAAGTTCTGCAAATCGCACGATTTCATACATTGATAAAGGTTTAAATACGTTTCAAAAAGCTTTTTACGGAACAGGAGTGCATACCTATATCCTGTAAAAGAGTGGTTAAAAAACGAGCGACTTTCAAAAAAAGAAAATTTTGTTATATTTGTTCTGCAAATCGTACGATTTTATATATTAAAACCAAATCAAAAATACAAGTGCATATCAAACAAATAATTACGTTTTTCTAATGAGATGCTTTTTTGTTTAACACTAAATAAAATTTCAATTATTTAAAACTAACTATCAAATTGCATCCGCATATCTGTGATTTCAATAGATTAGAAATAATTATAAGACATTTTTACTCGGAAATTAATAACATCAAACTATGTGTTATTAAAAATCAAATATATTCAAATGCCAACACTATCAATACAAAATTAATTGAAAGTGACATTTATTTGAGAATTTAAAAATTTTCAAATTCCACAATGAAATAATTTGTTTTTTCCAATAAAACTAGCAAGTAAAATTACAATTATATACATACTGTTTTTTTTTTTTTTTTGCAATAGTAAGTAAGTAGGTTTATTTTGTTGTAATTCATATCTTAAATATGTAAGAGAAACGTACTCGTAACTACAAGTGCGAGTGTAAATTGTGTAAAAAAAAAACTATATACATACAAAGTAAATAGCGCTCGTAGTAATCAGTTGTGTCTAGGTTAAAGTTTGTTTGTTAAAATCACTTTTTTTTTGTTTTATTTTTGCAACAGCATGAAGTAAGTTTTTGTTATTATTTTTTTATGTACATATGAACATATATACCTTTAATAGAATGCTGTTGTAATTAAAAATAAAAATGATGCATTCGAATTCTATTACAATAAATATGTACATACATACGAGTATGTATATAATAGTTGCCAAGTAAGGTTAACTCCATTTGCACAAAATATATTTTGCGTTAAATAACTTTGAAAACTAAAACATGTTTAGTTTAAACAACGTTAGAAAATACACTAAACACTATCAGTTATTAAGTATACTACTTGCAGTTGGCAATTTAAATAAACATTTTTAAATTAAATTAATGTTGAACAATTAGCTGCTACCTACAATTTTAGCTAAATACTAATGAAAGTGTAATTTATTATTTCACACAGCAAGAATTTATAAAATATTTCTTGAAATATCCAAATATTAAAAAAAAAAACATCTTTATATAATCGCCTTATTCTGCATAGCGAATCCGACTAAATCTTTACTCGAATTCGAATTACATGCCCGAATATATCAGATATTTAATTTATAAATTGATCATCTCACGATTAAAGGATAAAATAATCGGAACGGTCCCGTAAGTCCTGCGATTTCATAGCGATTTTCAAAAACAAATAACTGACAAATTGACGTTCTGCTAATCACATAATTTTGTACATTTAAAACGGGTAAATCATGTGAATTTAATTTGCAGAACATCAACAATTATGATTCCTTTTAAAAACGAACACATTACTCAGATACGGTTTACAAAACAAGGTAGAAATTTTGTGCAGAATATCAAACAGTACAATGGACTCAAATGTTAAAAGACTTAAATGGGGAAAAGATACAAATACAAATGGTATATAAAACTCAATTCCGCTGGGGATAAAAACGGCTTTAATTTTGGATGATCATGTGAAAGACTCCTTTTAAAAGTTTTAATCTCTGTAGTAATATCTTTAAAAAATATTTGTAAAAGATTAATGAAGTACACAGTAGAAGTGTCGAACATTCGCAAAGATAGTAGAGTTAATTCAAGTATAGGAAAACATGTCCTTTCTTAGTTCGTTGGATATTGCAAAAAAAAAGCTCAGTCCTGTTTCACGCTTCAGTTTTAGCAGACCAGTTTTTGTTCAATTCTCTTTTAAAGTTGGCATTTTATTCACACACATATCGTAGACTTTCGTGCTCTTTACCATCAAGTTTCTACTTGTTCATGCAAACAAAAAAAAATAAAAAATTAACTAGTACCGTCATGTTTGTACCCCCCCCCCCCCCCCTTTCTCTTCTGTTTTCCCTTCACACGCAAAAATACTTACCTTGAAGAGTGAGAATTGAAGCGTGAAAGCAGACTTAATGACAAAAGCATACCTTAAAACCTCTAATTTGCAAAGGTTTGCAGATTTCTGGCGAATGCACATATAAAATCAATAGCTGTTCCATCCATTTAAGAGTTCTTTTCCTAATTTAAGAATGAAACAATTATTGTTTGGAACGAAGTGACATTCGTAAAGGCGTTTTTTGTTTGAAACGGAAATAATTTTTAAGCTTTATATAAAAGTATCTAAGATTCAAAAACTTATTTGGACCCATGAATAAAGCTTCAAACACTGCCAAAGCTGCAAAACAGTGGATTCGTGAGCTAGATGTAAATATGTAAATTGGAATTCATATTTCCGTATCTTAAGAAGGAAATGGAGTCGGCGTTGATGATCGCAGATGCTTAATTAGCTTCCTGTTGATCTTATGGACAAAAGCTATGCTCTCAATGCTGCCGTGAGACTATATGACTGATGACGTGTGGAACCGCAGGAATTTCTGCCATGCAACCATATCGGGCTGTCTGAATGGACTACAATAATAACTATTCTCAGCGAACCTTCTTTAATGTGTCGATTACGAATGGAGTAACTGTTGGGACACGATCCTTGTGATCTAAAATCAGATAGATGGGGTTTACATCGCACAGACTGATACGCTGATGTATTTTAAACAATCAAACCATATTGTGCGTTCTAGAAGGAAAACATCGGTTACTACTCTCACAGATCATTCTAAATACGCGTATGTTTTTTAGACTACCGAACCACAGTAGTTTTGTTTAGACTGAAATTTCAGCCTTTAGTTAGGCCGCGAACTGGCTGAGATCAGTTCTTCCTGAAATATCGTTTGGTATCTAAACAATATCTGTTTTGATCCTGACAGACATCTCTAAACAAGATGGCGAGCCATGCTTCAGTTGTATTCTAGTGGATGCCGGGACACCTAAATCGGAATTGCATGACGGATTCATTCTTCTTTCACCTGTTGCCTATAAACCCGCAAAAAATGAATACCAAATTCTAAATTTTAAAAAGTAATTAGCTGCTTTTTTGTTTTTATTTTTACTTAAAACAAGGCACCTATCAATTGTGCCCTTATCATGGCCAAACATCCTTTGGAAGAGTAAATTTTGTTATACATGCCATAACATTTCTCACATAAACAAAACAAAATCTATTTTTAAAAATAAAATCTTGTTATTGTTGTTGGTTGTTATTCTTTTATCAAATCTCAGTCATTGACTTTTATATAAAAAAGTAAATTCCTATTGTTTCTTCTAGTAACAAAGACTTTTTTCCAACAGAGTGTAGAAATAATATGTACTAGTTGAAAAAAGCTTCCGTTCATTGTTGCGTTAAAGCGTTTTGATGCCAAATATGAATCATTTGTGTTGTATTTAAATTGTTTTATTTTTTTTAATACATATTGGCACAAAAGCGTAATGTAATAATGTAAACGCATTTGTTATATTATACTTTTATTTAATAATTTTTCCACAGAATTGCAGATGATAAGATTTTAAGTTTAACACACCAGATGATTTACAATTCACTTAAGTAATGAAAAGCAGCTGCATATTCTTTTGTGTTTTTGAATGAGACAAATTAAGTTTATAGCTGTATTTTTGCGAAAGTATTTATTAATTGTTTGTTTTTTTTTTACTATAAGGTGTGATTTCATGTTATCTTTTGTGCCAGATAAAGGTTGTGAAATATAACCCACCACATGCATTTATATAACGTTACATTTTTATATATGTATGTATGTATGTATAACTGACCATTTTATCAGAACATATTGAGAAATAATTATTGGGTTTGATACATTAAATTAAAAATAATTTGTATAGCGTGTAGGTTAATAAGACAATAGACTCACAAACACAAATGTTACATGCTGAATGGGTTTGAATCTCGTCTCAACCTAAAAGTTTTTTTCTTGTACGTAAAGTATTATAATAAATTCGTTTGACAAAATATAATATTTGTTTAGTATAAAGATGAGTTGCAGCATCCCAAGTAAAATTTGAAAGCAGAAAAGATAATGAAGGCATCTTGCATAAAATAAAGTTCGATAAAAAGTTTGATATATTAGTTATGATGGCATTAACTAAGATTTAAGTAATATCTATTTATAGGTATTTATAATATTGTTATATTAATTAATTTATTTTATTAAAAAACTCTTTACTACATTCTAAATTGTGTGTGTGTGTTTCATTACTAAATGAAATACCGCTACTGCTGCAATTTATCAAATTATGTCATTAAGTTTACTACTCTTGTGTTTTCGTCTACAAAACATTAAATTAATAAAAATAATTTTATTTCAAATAAATATGTACATGGTTTTCAAAATTAGTACATAGTTAATTTGTTTTTCGATTAAAATGTGTACACAATTCATGGTAGTTTTCAATGAAAATGCAAAAAAACTATATACATACATACTTATATAAAGTACATACATATATATAATATAAAAAGAAACTGATAAGAATGGAGAAAATAATATAGATATGTAGATGTACTGGCAACCAAGCTATATATTACTATAAACATGTGATGGATATTGCTAAGAAACTAAGCAACAGTACTAATAGCAGCAAACAAAATTGATTTCAATATTTTTTATTGTTAAAACAATAATAATCAAGTGTACTCTACTGGCAGCTCACCAAAAAAAACAACAAAAGAAAACGGCACACTAGTCAAATACAACAAATATAACTATCATACTAGAAATGATAGATGTTGTTGTTGAGTTTGGATTTGCACATATAGGGACATACATATGTATTTGTAAACTACTCAAAGTCTATAAGGCTTTATATATTATATAATTAATCTATATATACTACATAAGTTTTTTGTAAAGTTTTCTTCATTTATTGAAAACAATTTAGATTAAGATTAAAAAATAATTAATCTCAAAAGCGTTCACTTTTTATGGAAAGTAATAAATATTAATTTTTTGTTATTTTTAAAAGAAAAAAGTTTTAAAATCCAATATTATATGATGTAATGTAAAGTGGTTCGAAAAAAGTTGTGTCAGTCACCCCCTAGGATTAATGATAATGTAAAAACAATTCCAGAAATAGTTTTTTTTTTATTTTTTTTGCCACGCCTACAAATATCGTCATTTTAGTATTTTGTTCACTGTGTCGCTATTTTTAGTCCGAACATAACAATTTGTATGCCAGTGTTCATGGCTCTGTAAGGACTACATTTCTGTCTTTAATCATTTTTTTTTTAATTCTTTAAAAAAATGTTATATAATATATACTACAAGTACAAATTTAAAACAAAGTATATTGGCTAATTCATAAGAACTTAAGCAAAACATAACCCATTAACAAAAACTACAAAAATAAGGAAGAAAAACAATAATTCAATTTTAACGGAAAAGTACCAGATTTTTCGCGTTAAAATAAAGTAAACAGGTACATTAAAATTGTATAAAACGTTGCATTGAACATTTTATGTGTACTAGCTTCTAGCCATAGAATCCATGAGTTTTTTTTAAGTAAAATCAGGCGAAATTTAGTTCCATTCATCCTGCATTACTTCTGCCTTGCAAGAAATAATGCTTTGCCTATTTTTTTTGTCCAGATATTCCAACTGGTACTCTATTAAATTGAGGTCTGGGGACTTAGAAGGATGATCTAAAGTTTTTAGGCAATTATTAAGCAACCACTTGTTCACTATTTTGGAGGTATGCTAAGCCTTTTTTGCAAAATTCAAACGTTGTGGCTGCTTTTTGATATAAAGGACTTCTTACGTGGCACTCTATCATGTAGGCAATTTTGATGCAAAGATTTTCGAATCGTACTTGCGCTTACTGGATTTCCAGAAGTTTTCGTAACGTTTTCAGCTATTTTTACAGTTTTTTTTTTTATTATTTTTCAGTTTTTGTAAGACGCTTTGGTTGTTTTAAATCACGCAAATTTTCTACGGTATTGTGTTTGGTATAATTGTCTATAATGTTTTTATTGTACAGTCATGCCTTCCAACGGTTTTTCATAGTTCACCTTTTCTATGTAAGTCTATTATGATTTGCCGTGTCTCAATTGAAGTTTGTCTTCCCATTGTAAATTTTTCACTGCTTAACGTCACAGCTTAATCTCTCTTAATGATAATTGTTTTGCATAAGTATGATGCCACTGTTTACTTTATTTTAAGGCATATAAATTGCTATTTCAACAATAAATCAATTAAATTTGTATACGCTTTTGTTTTTGTTTATTTTTGTGAATTCAATTCTACTTAAATAACTTTATAAAAATGCAATATAATTAAGCATATCTTTTAATAATATGTGGTGTTGACTTTATTTTGACTCTCACTGTATGTATATTGAATAAACAGATGTTCTTAGTTTGAAGGGATTCTTGTTTTATGGCTTGATACAGTTTTTTCTTATGTAGCTGTATTATTTTTAGGATTTTTTCGGTAACTGGTTTGTAAGAAATATTACAGTGATTCTAAAATATTTTTATTTTTTTTATCCTAGACAAATTATAGTATTTAAAAAAAATAGTTATTATTGATCTCTAAAGCACCGACAATTTTATTTCGTTCAATAGGTATGATAAAAATTTAAACATTGAACATATTATATTTGTTATATTTGTTTAATTTTAAAATTTATTATTTGTCTTTATTTATATTTGTTATAAACATTGAATAAAGGGAAAATTTTCATCTCAGCCAAAACTTCACTTTAAATATTAACTGGAACAACTTTGTCAGCTTAAAAATAAATCTATAAAATAATTAGAGGCTTTATGTTAATTTATATGTATGAGTGAATACCAGTTGCTAAATGCTGCATGGATTCCAATATCATCTCAATTAGACATACAAAAATCGCTAACATAACAACTTTCGCCATTGTCCGAATGGAATCGGATTATTCCGTTACGTGAGAATTGATATAAAACCAATTCGGTTTATAAACAGAGAATCTGATTTAGATTGTAAAATACCTATTAGATGGAAATGCCTTCATAATTTTTTTGGAACCTTGAATCGGACAGTTTGTATATTTATTAGTTTTTCTATTTACTAGCATTCGAAATTAGAAAACAAAAAAGTAAAGAAAATATTGGAAAATAGTGAAACTAATTCGGAAATTAAAGAGATTGGCAAAAGAGAACAGGAACTTGAACTATAATAACATGTTATGCAATTTCTTTTACAATATTTTTGCAAATTATAAGCGCTAAAAATTCAATCAAATCAATTAAAATGTCGCCTAAAATACTCCTGCTAGCCAGCAATATAATCTAATGCAGCAGCATTTCTGTTAAAAGTTCATTGGCGTACTTTTAAAGAGATAAACTCTTCCAGATTAAGTTTAATGACTTTTTAAAGTACCTTTATATGATATTTACTATTTTTTGAAGACCATGCTCTTTTTATAAGATTTTATACTTTTAAAAGACTTGCGACGTACTATTTCTGCAAGGTCCTGGTAAACAGCTAAATATAACAAATTCGCTATTTATTTTTTAAACTGACTGTTATGGTTGTGTTTAATGACAATATTGGATTTGCAAATATTACAAAAATTAATAAATAAATTCAACTCATATGTTGATAAAGCTACATGAATTTGTAAGAGTATCAAATATTCTAAACTCATCAATGGTCTTACGTATTTACAACGCCGACTTTAATTTTTTTAAATTTGTCCCAGTATAATAGAACACAGTTTCGTATATATGGTTCTTCTTACCTGGCAAAATATTGCATTTTAAAAGAGTTGCTACAAAATTTTCAAGAGTACTTTATTGCGAAGAGTGAATTCTGCTAATAATACTTCGAAAAAAACATGCATTTTTGTTGAAAAAGCAAGTCGATGATATTGTTGACACAAATCTTATCTTAATTCCGAACTTTCTGTATTTCTATACCACAAATAAATTAATAAACCTTTCTACCTTCGAAACAAAACAAACAAGGTAATACATATATTATGTATCAAGGCACAACGAAACAATACAATAAAAATAAATTTGACAACAATACTTGCATAGTATTGTTGCAATTATGTACGTATTTAAACTAAAATATTTGTTGAGTAATTTAAACTTAAACTGGCTGCAATGTGTTGCCAAGTTAATAATTGAATTTTAAAAACAATAAACATAAACTTACCCCCAGTAATTGATTGTTGTTGCTGTGTTTGTTGCTGAATCTGATGCTGTGGTGTTGCATTAGGTGTATGTGGTTCATCAAATGGCATTATAGCACCACCTGTAACTGGTAGAAGATGTGGTGTTTGTTGATGTATAATTTGTTCTTTAGTTGCAGCTGGCAATGTTATAAGTGGAGCTGATACAGCTGGTACCATTTGTATGGGAGGCACCATATGTATGGGTGCTGAGGGTTGGGAACCACATTCAGATAATTCTTCTTCCATCTGGGTTTTGAGGAAAAGAGTGATTAGAATGAGAAAATATATGCAAAAACATAATATATTTACTAACCTGTGGCACGCCTGTTTGAGGATGCATTACTTGCATTTGACCCATTTGCGGATCATCATAAATGTGCATAACACCCATTTGTTGTGACATTTGTTCATACATGGGTGGGTAATTGGGACTCAAAAGATTGGGAGTTTCATTAGCTGAACTCATTGAGGAAGCATTATGATTCATATCATCTGAAGATACAGTATGCATATCAGCTGGACTCATGCTATATTCATCGGCATACATGGCCTGTTGATGCCATATCATGGCACCGCCTTCAACACCTGACTGACGTTCGTCGCTTAATGGGCTACCAACACCAACTTCATCTCCATACTGATATTCCGATTGATTCATTACGGGCGGCAGATAATAACCATAATTGTACATATGTTGTCCATTGTAGACCGGCATAGCAGAAATGTAAAGTGGTGTACCGGTAGCCTGTTGAGCTGCAGCACTTTGGCCAGAATGGATCATGTGTTGTTGCGGTGCAAAGTAGGTTGGATAACCGTATGGATATTGTGCAGCATGAGCAGCATATTGAGGATGTGGCACATATGATGGTGGTAGAGCTGTCATCATTTGTTGTCCATCCGATGGCTGTTGCCCTTGTTGTTGCTGTTGCATGTCTTGCTGATTGTTTTGTAACGATTGTTGTGGTGCTGGACTGCCCTCCGATTGGGGGTGTCGTTGCATATTATAATCACCACGTCTTGAACCATTAGCGCCACCACGTCCACGGCCACGGCGAGATCCACGTGTACCACCACTCATGGTATTGGCATTAGGATTCATTACTGGGCCACCTAAGGCATTTGGTGTTGGCAATGTAACGGGCATAGCACCCATTTGTTGAAGAACTGGAGCACCCTAAAAGTGCAATGTTTGATGTATTGTTAATGTGGCTATTGATTAGTTTTTTACTTAACTTTCTTATTTAGTAAATATGTATATTAAATAAAAAAAACTTCCATCTGACATTGCAACTAACTATGTGTCTATACTTAAGCTAAAGCTCTGACAATTCTGTCATAACGCTGCAGTAAGACATATAAATGAAGATAGAGAGTATGATTGAATGCTGATATACAATTCCTGAAATAGTTGATGTTGATTTCAAATGTGAGGAATAATATTAATCAAGATCGTAACAACAGAAAATAGTTTTCATTCTAAAAATATCCACAGCATGTATCCACATAAAAAATAAATTTTTGGTTGAAAATATAACTAATAAAGAATCTAGAGCCAATTTGAAAATTCCAAATTAAAAGTCGATTATTGTTGCGAAATAAAGTGATCAAAGTTTATCCTTTTTCTTTCAATCTATACCAATTTTAAAAAATTTAAAGCCTATTTTATAATTCCATACAAAAAACGGTTTTTTTGTGCTTAATACACGTAATCGCGGATTATTCACCTGTTTCAATAATTGCAGATTATCCTTCAGTGTCAATTTTTCCAATTGTTTCGATATCCATGTGTTAGTGTTTTCTTAATACATAGAATTAAAATTTATAATTTGTATAAATCTATCGACGCGCTTTAAAACTAAGCATGAATTTCGATGGATATTTATATTCTGAAAATGTTTCCAAAATAGTTGTTTAAGCATATAAGGTCTTAGAATTCACTACCATAATTTTAACTTGAAGTTTTGTTTAAATCTATTAAAAACGTTGTTAGCTTTGTTTGGAAGTAGGCAGAGATTTCTTAATATTTGGTAGCGGAAGCATCATTTTTAAGAACAGCATCACATTTTTTGGCTATTAAGTACTTCAATCTTTTACAGGTAGAACGAGGGATTATGTACCTTATTATGTATCTTATGGATTTTTTTTTAAAGTTCGGCCTTGTTTTTTAAATTTTTCTTGTTCAGGCTTATCATTAAATACTATCACAAATTTTCGAAGATTGGGAAGACTAATTATTAAAAAAAAAAAAAACATTGTTTGGCAAGACCTGAAATTTCTAAACATTTTAAGGTCAAGGCTGTACTTTAAAATATTAACGTATAGATGCTTATCAATATTTTCTTTTATACAATAAATTAGGCCTACAAAAAAAAGCTGGACGAAAAAACAAAACCTGGTATCGATTGCTCTACTTAGATCTAGTGAACCCAATTTATTTTCATTTGTATTGTGACGAATTGTCTCAGCTATACTAAGCAACTGGCTGATGAGTTGGCGAGACTCGGCTCAGATTCGGAGGATCCTGATTGCCAGGCGGCGGTCAGGCCTCCAATAGGTTTCTATTATGGGAAAATCAGGGAATGGATTCTAGGCGAGACAAATAGGGCCTGGGGAAACCGAACGGACTACCGAGTGTCAAGGACGATATGGCCGGTGCTTAAGAAGTCCGACTCGGAGTCTGCGCGAGAACAAGGTCTGCGTGAGAACCATGATAGGCGTTATCACGGGCCATTGTATGATAGGTAGAATAGCAAGGATAATGGGATCTGACTTGTCAGACATGTGCAGGTTATGCGAGGAGCCAGAGGAACTGGAGACGATCGAGCACATTCTGTGCCATTTTCACAGGTTGGTATGTGTAATTTTTTATTTGACCATTTGACAGTTCTTTTTATAGTAATTTTTACAGTAATTTTTAAAACATATACTATGTCTAATTTTGTTTGATTCTCCTGAAAGATGATGTCTAATATTGAAAAAGTAAATTTACTTTAAATTAGTCTTAAGTGACATAAATTGTTAAATTCTGTATTTTTAAATTTTGCTAATTTCATATGAATTATCAACCATTACAACACCTCTTCCTTGACTTACCTGTTCAGGTGGCATATCTCCATGTAGATAATGTGGACCACCTGGATGTACCCAAGCGCCATGCGGTACAGTATGAGCCCAACCATGTAGATTAACATTGGCGGTGACATTGTTGACAAAAACATTACTGGGTATGGCGGCTGGTATCATTGTCTGATACATGGCACCCGGCTGGTGATGATGATGTTGTGGATGATGATGGGCGGCTGGCATACCATGTGTTGGTACATATACATTTGCAGATTGTAATTGTGGATTAAACATTTGACCACCAGTGGCATTTTGTTGTTGCTGTGATTGATAACTATTATTGTTGTTGTTGTTTTGATGTTGCTGTTGTACAGCTACAGTTTGTGTTTGATTGTTATTAGTTGAGAGATTAGAATATGTAGGCATCGAAGTAGTATTGTTATTATTGCTTGTATTGTTGTTGTTGATAGTGTTTAAGGTCGTTGTTATTTGTTGTTGCTGTGGTGTAGAAGTCTGCTGTTGATGTTGCTGGGGCTGCTGATGTTGTTGATGTTGAGCAGCACCAACTGGTTGCGTATGCTGCGTCATAATTGAATAGAGCACACGCAGCTTATGTTTGCTAAACCTTTTTTATACTTGTACGTTCTTTTTTTTTTCTTGGTAAATTTAAATTCTATTGAGGTGAGAAAAAGTATTATTAGAAGTTATATAAACCTTACATACATATATTTTTTTGTTAAATATGACAGGTCTTTTAGTTGATTTTAAAGACTATTGCAGGAGAATCGATAAAGTTAAAATTGTTTTTTCCGAAGTCGGATTTTTATAGAAAGAATTTTATATTCATCTTTTAGATTTTCTTAAATATTAATAAACAATTAGCAGTGGTTCAAAACAATTGAACGCAAATCAAAAAATATTAAATAATAATTAGGTACTATCAGGGCTGGACAGTATTTGAAATACATTTGAAATACAAATACAAAATACGTATTTGCATTTTAAATACGTATTTCAAATACATGACGTGCAAGTATTTTGTATTTTAAATACATGTCAAGCAAGTATTTTGTATTTTAAATACATACATACATAAAAAATGGGAGTATTTTGTATTTTAGAAACATAGTTTACAAAATACATTTTGTCAGTTTATTGATGGTTGTTTGCATTTTGATCTACCAAAAACTTCATCAGATGATGAAATTAGACAGCCATATTTGCCCGTGTCTGTGCCAGCCACACATTAAGTCTTTTGGCCACTACAGATATGAATAATCATATAAAAAACTGACACATTAGTAGAATTAATTAATCGGCAGTTGGTAACTGTACTTTATTATGGAATATGTCTAGAAGGCCCAAGTCGGCAGAAATCATAAAAAATTGCCTTGTCCATCAATTAATATATCCTTGCCCCACAAGATGGAACTCTCTGTATGATTCTATAGCTCAACTTATGAAAAGTAAATCCAAATTAAATGAATTATTTGGCAAGCTAAGTAAGGTGAGCACTTTCGCGGCTATACTGGAATACTTAGAGGAGTTCATTGTAGTTTTGAAACCAATTGCCACTGCTTTAGATTACCTTCAGGGTAACAACTGTTATTACGGAAAACTTTTGTCGACTTTAATGTCTGTTAGAACAAGATTAAATCGGTTGAATGGAAACTGCAATTTATACTCTGAATTAAAATTACAAAAAACATAAAATGACACCTGGAAATATCAGAAGTAGAAGCACCAGTAAACGATGATTTTGTTGTTTTCGTAGATAGGGATGATGGTGAATCCAGGACATCAAATTTGGAGTTGGAATTTGTAAGTTTCCTCAGTGACAAGAGCAAAGACATTATCACTCTTGACAGTTTTCCAAATATATAAAGAGTATTTATAGAATTTAATACAAGTTTGTGCTCATCAGGACCTGTAGAAAGATTATTTTCTTCGCAGGTTTTATTTGTTCCCAACAAGAAACTGTTTGTCTGATGCTACATTCAAAAATCTGATATTTATGAAAGGAAACAATTGTTTTGTTAATTAGTTTTATGTAATGTATTTTTTGGTTTGAATAAAATGGTGTATTTCGTATTTTTTGAAATTAACATTGAAATTTTGGATACAAATCAAAGACATGCTTAGAAGAATAATTCTTTAAATTATTGTGTTTTTTAATTGCATTTTTTAACTGTTATAAATATATAACTATCAATAAGAGCGCTACAAGTTTTTTTAAATAAAACAAAAACGGTTTTGGATATCAGTGAAATTCTTTATTCCTGTGAAAGAACGTTCGATACCATTATGTATTGAACTCGATTTCTTTTGCATTGCCACCACGGGCACGCTTGTAGAAGTCCAGACGCTGAACCTAAATCGCAGGACCGAAGCGGCCTATCGACTGGACCATTTCGTGAGATAACACGTTCTTCAAACTTGGTTTCTAATAAATTTATTGTGACATTCGCTGTGTGGCTTGTGGCGTTGTCCTGTTGGAACCACATGTCTTCCAACGGTAACGATTTCCATTTACAGTAACGTGCCGGTCTTGATCATAACGGAAGAAGTACGGCCCAATGACGCCGCCGGCCCATAAACCGCACCAAACCGTAATTTTTTCGGGATGCAATGACGACTCATGGAGTACGTGTGGATTGCTGTCTGACCAATAACGCATATTTTGCTTATTGACGAAGCCATTTAGCCAGAAATCGGCCTCATCGCTGAAGATGATTTTTCGGTGAAAATCCGAATCATTTTCAAATTGTTGCTCAGCCCAATTCACAAACATACGACGATTCTGGTGTTCAAGCGGCTTCAGTTCTTGCGTCAATTTGATCTTGTAAGGATGCAGGCCAAGATCTTTTCGCAAAATTCGCCACAACGACGTCACAGACATGCCCAACGCTTGAGAATGACGTGTGAGTGACACATTTTGGGCTTTCTTCAACTGAAGCCTCAGTGGCAGCAATATTCTCGAAACTACGGGCACTTCTTTGTCTCACTGGCACGGGAACATTTTGTACTGTGGATTCAAATATTTTCCACTAGATGCTCAATTGTTGATCTGGTAGGACGATTATGAAGACCATAAATTGGACGAAGATCTTTTCCCAAAATTCGCCCCAACGACGTCACAGATATGCCCAATGCTTGAGAACGACGTGTGAGACACATTTGGGTTTTCTTCAAATGAAGCCTCAGCGGCAGCAATATTCTCGACACTATGGGCACTTCTTTGTCTCACTGGCATGGGAACATTTTGTACTGTGGATTCAAATTTTTCCACTAGACGCTCAATTGTTGTTCTTGTAGGACTATTATGACTATATTGGACGTAGCGCTCTTAACGTTGAGTCGACTGACTCCGAATTTCGGTAGTAAATTTTAATAATTTCGATTCGTTGTTGGCTCGTATATCTTTCCATCATGAAATGGCAAGCCTAACTGAAAAGAAATGTGGTGTTGAAGACCCGGATGATTTTTTTTTTTGTCCCTTTTGTAATGTCAAAAGTTGTTTATGTTTACAATTTCTTTTTAAAAATTGTTATTGTTTTTCACTGTGATCTTTGTTTATATTAACACTTGTTCAATTGTAATTTTTAAAAAAGAAATATAAAATGAAATATGTATTGCAAAATTTGTAAAAAATTGCAAAAAAAAAAATGGAAGTGGTAGTTTCTTTTGTGTATCTAATGACGACCGCAGGCTTAAGTGGAGTAAAATTTGCAGCTTGGATTTCCGCCGCCGCGACGTTGTGTGTATGTACCACTTTGCTTCATCACACATTGTAAAAACTGGACGAAAAGTTTTGGTTATTGCCGAATGCTGTGCCAATGTAAGTATTTACATATGTATATTTAAATTATTATAGGTATTTCAAAAAAACGTACACAGCGTGTTTTGTTTTGCTTATTGTTAAAGTTTTTTCAATTCGCCTGTAAGAATGGCCAATTTATGTAGAAATTGATAAAGAATCCGGTGGTACTTTTAGACTCTCAAAAAATCAATATTTTTGGATTTTTTTTAGGTTTTCTATGACTTCTATATTGAGCGTCACAAACCAAATATGTATAAAAAATCGCTAAAAATACAAACATATTTGAAATTCAAGCTTACTACGATGTTCTTTTGTTTCTCAAGATTGACTTTTGCGAAAATCACCCTTTCGATTATAAACACAAAATCACGATTCACCTTTATTTTTCATTTTTTTTTTATGAGTGTCGTTTTCTTTTTTCGACAACGACTGTTTTGTAATAGATTAAAGAAACAAATTTAATTTTATCTTTAATCTATTACGAAAGAGTCGTTGTCGTAAAAACAAAACGACACTCATAATAAGGCTGAATATGATTGTAATTTTTTTTTGTTATGAGGGAAGAGTATTGAAAATACTACTAAATAAATAAATAAATAAAAATTTTCATTCGATTTCTTATTCTGAATCTGTATAAACTTCATGGAATGACAAGCGGCTTTGTTTTTTTTTTATTCTCATTAATTTTTACAACTTTCGAATTAAGTTTGTGGCAAAAACAGAATCAGTCAGTAACAATAAAAATTAAACTCAAATAGGTATACTACGATTATATCTTTCTTTCTTCTTTCTTTTATATTCGTCATTACGCACTTTATCGAGCTTTATTTTCTCTCGATATCTCCGTGCTCTTTCAGCCGCCGTTAATTTCATGCCAACCCATGAAGTGATCATGCCAACCCAAATAATGTCAACACAAACTAATTTTAACATTGGAATACTAAACGTAAGTTGTTTGCAGAAAAACAAACGCGAACTGAGTAAGTTTTTTTACAAAATAAAATATCAGTTTGCAAGAATTATAATTTTCTTATATTTTTACATTTTACGATTTTAGCCTAGTAGCACTAGATTACACGTTCTAAGATCCATTTCCGAGTGCGCCACCTCAATAAACATTTAAAAATACAAAAAGCCAAACAAAGATTTGTCGGCGCTAGTAACATATTTAAAATCAAGCTGTAGTTTTTAAACACATATTTTTTTAAAGGATTAAAAGAGATGGATTTTTATAAACAAATTACTAAAAAATATTATCGCTAAATATAATAATTGTTTTCACAGTTTTTTTACATTGTTTGCAAATAAATACAACGAATGTTAGTAAAATTCAGTCAGCTGTTTTTGACATTTAAAAACCGGGGAAGCAAAAACAAATAACCATGTTGTTTTTTGTATTATTGTACTTGTTGTAGTATTGCCACCACCTTATAATGAATTCGCCTTGGGCAAAACATATGGCGTCGTTTGCTGTCCCTATCGGTCTACTTTTGTAGAGTCCCTGTTGAAAAACGCTGTATTTTTGTAACAACTCTGATCATAAAATGACTACCTTTTTTAACAACTCTGTATGAAATAAATCAAAAAAAAAATTATTTGCCGGTAGCTAGCAATTCGCCGAAAAATTATTAATTAATTCGCCGGAAAAATATTAATTAATTCGTCTCATAATGAACAATAAAATACAAAATAAACACGAAAAAACAAACGAAAATGCAAATAAACAACTAAAACCTAATAAATTATTTCCTATTATATACATATGTATATGTGTTAGAAACAATTTTATAACAAAGAACCAAGGAAAAGTTACTAAAGGGAGTGAAGATTATATAGAAAAAACTTATTAACACAGAATGGTCAAATTCACACAAAAAAGTTTGTGCTGAATGACATCGAATACTAGAATATTTTCTATAGGTATTTATTAATTTATTGGCATGTCTGAATATATAAATATCATCAGGCAGCAAAACGTTAAGTACTATTTGCATGCGTATGCAAATTAATGAGAATAATTTGGAATATTTTGCAGAAAAATAAATAGAAAGAACTTCATTACAACCGGCCGGTTCAACTTTCATAACCTCATTCTTTTGGAATTGGCTCATACCATACTGGTTGTTTGTATGTAAGAGGATCAAGGGTGATATAAATCACAAGCAACTAGTAGAATGTCCAGGAAAACAATTAAACATGATTAACTAAAACAAATCTACAAGGTAACAAACACAAAATTATACGGGCTTATACTTAATTTTATACTTACCTTAACTTTTTAAAGCAGAAACAGATTTTGTATAATTCACTTAAATAATCTGCTTTTGTTTGTGCCTGAAATGAGTTGCAAAAATGTCATTTGTTAATAAACTATAAAATAATTATTTCAAGTTGTAGTTTGCACAATACACGTTTCACTAATAGAACCACAAATATCACATCCATAAAGGAATTTTTAAAGAAAATCATTTGTTCTGTTGTTGGTCAACTTTCTTTCAAGTGTGATATCAGCAAAAATGTCTCATCTTCTTGTTTTACTCTACTCCACCGCTAAAAAATCAGAATTCAAACGCACACACACTTTGCTACACAAACACTTTTTAATAAAATATTAATACCCCAAATCAATATAAACAATATTAAACACAATATGAGGTGTTTTAACAAACTTGGCGTTTTATAATTAATCAACAATATTCAGGAACATTTTTGTGTAATTTCAACAAAATAGTTGAATTGTTTCTATTCTCTTTATCCACTTTTCGACTACGTTGTTCAACCGTTTTTCGTTGGAAAAAACTTTACCTCAAATTTGTTTTTTTTTTTCTCACTTTAAAATTTTCAAATTAAGTTTTTTTTACAAAATTGTTTATGTTTAACAATAACTTAACAAAATGTGTTGTTTTAGAGTTTTTGTTAATCAAGTTTTTAAGGTTTTTCACGATATTTTTGTTAATTTTTCTTAAGAATTTTACGGAAATTTCACGTTGCGACCGACATTTAATTATAAGTGCGGCGAAATAAATTGAAAATGACAAAACTCAATTGGTATTGTGAAAGAGTGAGTGAGATCGCATGTGTAACTATGTGTCGGCATGTGATAAGAGTAAATGGAATGACATTAATAAAGTAGGATGAAAAACATTTTGACAATACCATAATTTGACAACTAGATGGCAGTTGCTATAAATTATCACGATTTAACCCTCTGTGCAGTGCTGCCAACTTTTTTTTGAGAAATCGTCAATTTAAAAAAAATCGCCAAAATCGTCAAGTTAAAAAGAAAAAAATCGTCGACAAAAATACGTTAAAAATACCAAAAATGTAAATGTAAATAAAGTTATTATTTAATAAAAAAATAATTAATTTAATTTTGGTATTAATTATGTGACTTTACTCTGCTACATTTCTGTGTGACATTTTTTTAATAAGTCATTTTTAATTGCTATATATATTAAAACACTGAGAATTATTTAAATTAAGATAATCTTTTAAAAACAACATTCCTTGTAATGTTGAAGAATCCAAAGCATTTCTGGTTTTTGTTTTATTTAAATTTACAATATTAAAAATTCTTTCAACGTTGGCCGACGAATGGGGTAGTGCCATTAAATAAGGCGACCAGATTTTGGAAAAGAAAAAAGATGACATTAAGAAAAATAGTAAAAAATTTATTTCAATTCAATGTTTACATTTTTTACATATTGACATTTACTATTTTGAAAAGCGAAAGTTCAGTCAGTAAGAGTATGAACAGAACAAGCACGACACGGCATTTGTGAAGTAAAATTTGTTTTATTTGTTAAAGGTGGCGATTCTCATTCTACTTAGAAACCGTGCCGTGCTTGCTCTGCTCACTCTAGCTCAATAAAAACAAATATTGATCATGCATTTAAATTGAAAAAGATGACTGAAAGAGGACACAAATTTTATAGATGACAGCGAGTTAAAATAGATGATTGTCCTCCAAAATAGAGGACGTATGGTCACCTTACATTAAACTCGAAACCAATTGTATTAAAATTGGGAAGGCTTTTGCATTATTGACTCTCTTTAAATTATAAACATTATTCCAAAACGCCAATGTTTCGAGTTCGGTGAATTTCATATTAAGTAATTCTCGAACTTCACTATTAAGTTCTTGATATTCTTTTGCATTTAATAAATTTGGAAAAAGTTTGGCCAATTGTAAATTTGAAATATAGGTTACCATATGTTCGCTTTAAAAAAATCGTCATTTTTGTTCGTGGGAAAAATGAAAAATCGTCATTTTAATAAATTTGACTTAAAAAATCGTCAAAATGACGATAAATCGTCAAAGTTGACAGCGCTGCCTCTGTGACTGACGTGGCTTTGTTCTCACAATTCCATTGACATGGTGTACACCAGACACCATTTTCATGACCCATTATTTTCTTAATACTTTTTCGTAAAATTTTTAAAACTATTTTTGTTTCTTAGTCAGGAATGTAAGTTTATATTAATATAATACTTTTTCTAATTAAAAATGACAATTCGTGTTAAATGCAGTTTTTTGACATAGCATTAATTTGCAAATTACTTTTTTTGGTGTCTGTTATGCAGCCCATACACGTCGTCAATTGAGTCTTTTTTTCAATTGAATTGATTCTTGGCTACACACTTCTTAAACTGAATTGAAGGATTTGCATTCAACTGTTTTTTATATTTCTTTACAACTACAAATTTAAAAATTAAAAACTTTAATGGCTGAAAAAAGAAAAATAATTGCATTAATGGTTATTGCAGAATGTCTTAATAATGAAGAAAAGCGACGAAGAATTTGGTCAAAAGAATGGTTGAAGAACAAGAATAAAAAATTCAAATGAAAATTTAATAAGGGAACTAAATAAAAACAATAGAGCCGGACGACTTTAAAAATTTCACAAGGCTAAATGAAGATGCTTTTCACCAACTTCTAGAAAAATCAGTCATTTTTTTAATTTTTTATTTAAAATTCACTAAAATCAAAAAATATTTTAAAAATAAACAACTTTTGCTTTGCTACAAACCTAAATTTTAACAGCTAATCAAGAGACTCGAACACACACAGTACAATCGGATTGAAAGAATTGTTTGTCAACTTGAAAAAATCGATTTTTCTTCAACCAACTCATCACCTGCCAAACTAATCAAATGACAAAGCCATACACGCTTCGATTTGCACAATAACCCAACATACCATTCTAGGAGCGTTCCGAAAAAGGAGTCAGAAAGAGTCCAACTAAGGAGCATTTTCGGAGCGAAAGAAAAATTTGCTTGTTACTGTCCTGAGTCGGCACGCAGTATGACTCATAAATTCCACTTAATTATGTGTGTACCAAAGCGTTATTGTCCTGTTATTTGTGCTTTGAACAAAAAAAACATAGCTGTACCACACAAGAATGATAAAAACAAGATTACACAGAGCCCAAAAAAAACCTCACAAAAGACTCTTTTCTGACATTATCTAAGAGCTCTTTTAGAGCTCAAAAAACCCTCATTAAAGACTCTTTTCTGACATTATCTAAGAGCTCTTTATGAGCCCAAAAAAACCCTCATAAAAGACTCTTTTCTGACATCTAAGAGCTCTTTCTGACGGACCATTATCGTACGTAATGACCCTCTTTTCTGAAGGTTTTCGGAGCAATTATGATTGTTTTTTGGGCTCATAAAGAGCGTTAACGTTCCGAAAAAGGTGTCAGAAAAGACTCTTTTCGGACTCATATGGCTTGCTGGGAACCGACTCAGTTGCCAATTGAATTGAAACGTGTATGGGCTGCTTTAGACTACCACGTCAGTCACAAAGGGTTAAATAAATTTTTAAATTACTTGGCCTAGAAAGCTAGAGCTTCAAGCGGCTTTAATTGGTTCAAGACTAGCGTCAAAAATTCGAAGCGCCACGCGTCTCAGCTGCGAAGAAAGCTTCTTTTGGTCCGATTCGAAAACAGTCCTTAAGTGGCTCTCAATGGATCCTAAAAAATTTAAAGCATTCGTCATGTATAGAGTTGGCGAAATACTAGAATCTACTAATGTGACGCAATGGAATTGGGTACCGTCCAAATTAAACCCTGCAGACCGTGCAACAAAAATTCATAATTCCGACGACGATATATGGCTCAATGGTCCGGCATTTCTGAAAGATGAGAAACATATGTGACCTAAATGTACAGAACTCAACGTCGTCAACAATGAAGAAATACGAAATCACCCACTTATTATCGATAAGACCAGTGGTTTCACAATCAATATAGAATATTTTCCGTCCTGGAAGCGACTGTACATGGCTTTTTCCCAATTCGTCCTTTACATTGAGAAATTGAAGTCCAGAATCCGAGGCGGAAAGCCACCGCTCATGTGTTTGTTTAAATATGCCCAAGCCACCGAATTTGCGAAGAAATTTGGTGTCTCAAAAATAATAAGAAGCTACCTGCCGGAAGTAAACTTAAGCAACACAATATTTTTCTTGATGAAGACGGAGTAATACGTGCCTGTGGTAGAGTCGAGTCCCTGAATTGCAACAACGCCATAATTTTGCCTCATGGTCACTACATAACCTTTTTGTTGGTCCAAAATTTTCACGAAGTTCGTGCATCATGTGCATTCAAAATTTTATAAGTCGACGTGGTTCCCCAAAGGAGATATACACCGACAACGGCACCAATTTTAGATCAGTCGAGAGGGTCCTACGAGAGGAAAAGCAAAATATTGACTTACACCAAGTCTTCAGAAAACATCACGAAATCAAATGGAGGTGCAACCCCCCTGCGGCCCCACATATGGGAGGTGCTTGGGAAAGATTGGTACGTACAGTGAAAACAATTCTTTATGCTATGTGTCCCGCTTTCAAATTTAATGACGAGTCCTTGAGAAGCGGCTTGTGTGAAATCGAGTTCATGATAAATTCCCGTCCTTTAACATTTGTGGCTCTTGATTCAGCTGAGGACGATGCGTTAACACCCAACCATCTTCTACTTTGCTCTGCAGATGGACGCAAGCCCCTGTGTGAAACCAATTATGATCTCCGTGAGCGATGGCATCAGACACAAAAATTCGCTAATTCGTCCGTTGGTGATATAGTGATTATTGTTGATGATACACTTCCCCGGAATAGCTGGCCCGAGGGTGTCATAAATAGAGACAACTACAGCAAATGATGGTCAAGTTCGTCGTGTTAAAGTCAAAACGAGTGCAACCACATTGGGTAGGCCCGTAACTAAGATAGCTGTTCTAGACGTCGGTAATAGACAAGATGGCAAGCTCATGGCCCATAATTCGCTTACGAAGGGGGAATGTTACCGACGCCACCCTAAGGTTTAAAAACCTTCTATTTTCCTATTTACTTTACCTTCTATTTTCCTATTTACTTTACATTTTTTATTTTCACACTTTGTGATTTTTTAAATAATTAAAAATATTAAATACATAAAATTACATTGTCGCTCATAAAAGTTGTCTTTTATTAAATTCAAACTTGGATAGCAACAACAAGATTACACAGAGCCCAAAAAAACCTCATAAAAGACTCTTCTGACATTATCTAAGAACTCTTTAAGAGCCCAAAAAAATCCTCATAAAAGACTCTTTTCTGACATTATCTAAGAGCTCTTTAAGAACCCAAAAAAACCCTCGTAAGACTCTTTTCTGACATTATCTAAGAACTCTTTCTGACAGACCATTTTCGAATGTAATGGCCCTCTTTTCTGAAGGTTTTCGGAGCAATTATGATTGTTTTTTGGGATCATAAAGAGCGTTAACGTCCCGAAAAAGGTGTCAGAAAAGTCTCTTTTCGGACTCATGGCTTGCTGGGTAGAATTTATTTATTTATTATTTCATCAGAAGCTATTTATTCAATCATATACATAAGTACATATTTACAATTTCAGAAAATAGTATTGTTTTTTTTGTGATGATAACTTTGCAATAAGTAATAAAGCAGGATACACGAGTATTACATTTATAATTTAGACTTTCTCATTGTGAATTGTATTAAAGCGTTCATAAACTCTTCACTTCCAAAACGTTTTAACAATTCCTCACATTCAACATCAATAGCATGCAACAGAGCCTTCTTTTCTACGCTACGTACTAAACGTTTAGAAATTTGCAGGGATTGTGGAGGCAACTCAGAAAATTCGCGTAATTTTGGCCATACTACGGTGTCTACCTCGGATGGCTTATAAATACGAGAAACAAAATTAAAATTATAGGCATCTTGAGCCAACAGCTTTTCGCCAAATAATAAAATTTCTGTGGCTTTGGAACGACCCATTAGATGAGGGAATAAATAGGAAGAACCTGCCTCAGGTACAATACCCAATTTAACAAATGGTGTAGAAAAATAGGCCTGAAAATTAAATAAATAGGTATAATAAAATCGAATGTACGAGTATAAACTTACAGTCTCCGAACACCATACTAAATCTGAAATACCAGCTAAAGTAGTACCGATACCAATACAAGGACCATTTACCAATGACACTATAATCTTGGGACAATCAATAAAGGAATGTACCATATTTTTGAAAATTGCATTAGACTCGCGTACGTAAGCATCCATATCGTCTATATCCCCAGCTTGAGAGAAATCATTACCGGCCGTATAGAAATCTCCAACGCCGGTAAATACCACAATAGTAGTAGTATCATCGTTACCAGCTTCTTTTAATACTTTAGCAATTTCTCCATAGGCTAAACGATTGACACAATTCTTCTTTCTTGGGTTATTAAATTTAACCACTACTATTTTATGCTGCTTTTCAACAAGGAGTTGTTTGTAATCTTTATACATTTTTCGTTATTTCTTCGATGTATTGTTTCTTTATGAATTGGTTTAATAATGCTAGTGCGTGTGTGCAGACTTGTTTAACAAAGTCCAAAAGTGTATTAATTAACCCGATTGTTGATAAAATTTCGTTTATAATTTCTTGGAATGTTTATTGTAAACAACAAAAATTTCATATTGGAATTTGGAAATATCAGCTGTTTCTAGGCTTGCCAGACGTACTGCAGTTAGAAGTACGCGTACTTTTTTGTTACTAATTGTACTTCTGTCTGCATAAGACCTGAAGAAGTATGCAAATGTACATTTTTCCAGCCTCTGTACTTCTTTTTGTACTTTTTTAAGGAACAATTTCTTATTTGATAGTAAATGTTAAGTTATTTTTTTTTACACAAAAATATATATGATCTCTTATTTTGTTTTGTTTTTATTATTTGTTATTTTCTTCATTGAATTGTTATTGTTAATAAAGAATTTCCTAGTTCTTACTTACATCAATTATTTTTGTATGTCCTGAATTTTATGATTTTTTTAAAATTATAAGTACTGGTAATAATGGCTAAGCTTTTTTTTCTCAATTAAATGTGCACAAAAAATAGTTAAGATTTTAAAGCAAATTTAAGCAATATCTCTATTTGTCTAATTTTGCTTTGAATATTATAAGATTATGACCATAGATATATCTGTGATTATAACAACAATATGAAATTTCTAAAATACAACTATCAGCTGTTGAGTATAATTTTTAGACTTTGTGCTGTTGTTGTTAAACAAAAGAATATTAATTCTGTTGTGTTTTTGATTTGTTTATCAATAAGTTAAATAATTTTTCTTGTTATTAACGCAAGTGAATTAAACATTTTCCTTAAAATGACCGAATTTTTAGCTGAAAATAATGCCTGCGGTCAGAACCTGTTGCGAATTGTTTCTATGGGCAATTCCATAATAGCGGAAATTTTACGGTTAAAGGATTATATACCAGATGTTTTTCGGTAAGCATTTTATATATTTATTAAATTTTTTAGATTATTTTTATAGTTTTTTTTTTTGTTCAAAGATTGGAAACTAAAGCCGATCAGCAAAAATATCATGAAGTTATTATGGACTTTAGTTATCTTAAAATTGCCGAAGCTCAAGATTTGAAAATTGAACAAAATCCAGAATTGCAAGATTTAGATGATGAATTACGTGAAAATTTCTTGGATTTATTGACTCGTTTCTATTTAGCGTTTGAGAGCACACATCAATATGCCTCGGATTTGCAACAGTTTATCGATGAATTAAATCGTGGCTATTATATACAACAAACATTGGAAACAGTATTGCAGGATGAGGAGGGCAAGCAGTTAATGGTAAGTACAAAATAAAATAAACTAAAGAATTTCTATGATACTTATTAAAATTTGAATTACCTATATTGAAAAGAGTAAGGTTTCACATTTTGTAGCTGTAGCTATGTAAATGAAAAATGATGATGTCGATTCTTTTATCAGCCTTTTAATCACCTTTTGCAAAAATTGCTCCTTTATTTCGTAATTCATGTCACAAATTTAAAGTTTTAAAGCAGTAATCGATTCAATTTGGAACTGTATAGACTTTATATTTAACATAGCCCCATAAAAAGACATCCAGTGGTGTTAAATCGCATAATCAGGGCGGCCAAATAACAAATTTACGCAATCGGGAAATTCAAGAAAAAGAAAATTGCAGAAAATTTCCAATAAAAAATTACATTTGTACTTTACCCATACATTTTTATATTTTTCAGTGTGAATCCCTATACATATTCGGTGTAATATTGCTCATTGTGGATTTCCATATACCAGGCGTTATTCGAGAACGTATTTTAATGTCATACTATCGTTACAGTGGCTCTAAATCTCATAGCGATAGTAATATAGATGATGTATGTATGCTTTTACGCTCTACAGGGTTTATAGCACATAAAGCCATCGGTATTCCACCAACAAAATCTGCTAAAGATGCTGTAACAAACTATCCGGAATCATATTTCTCACGTTTTAAATTTGAGCAAAATTTCATAGATATGGTTATTGGGCGTCTAAGATGTGATGACATATATAATCAATTAAGTATTTATCCACATCCAGATCATCGTTCTACCGCCTTGTCTACACAGGCAGCTATGCTATACGTTTGTCTGTATTTTTCGCCGAAAATTCTGCACTCCCAGATCGCACAAATGCGTGAAATAGTTGATAAATTTTTCTCCGACAATTGGATTATATCTATATATATGGGTATAACGGTCAATTTGGTTGATGCCTGGGATCAGTTTAAGGCCGCTAAGGCTGCCTTGCTGCCCGTGGTAGAAACGGATGCCATAAAAGGTTTTTGTTTGTTGCACAAAGAGAAAATGGAAAAGATCTTAAAGCAATCCCAGGAAATCTTAAGAGATGGCATACTTACAGACTATTTTGTTTTACAAAATATTACCAAGATTATAAATCTTATACGCCAGTGCAATGTGTCATTACGTTGGTATTTCACCCATGCTTCCTCCATAATTTATGAGATTTGCAGGGGATCTGCCACACAAAAAGTTGACCAAATAGTGAAATTGGTGCGCTCAGAGTTACACTACAGAGCTAGTGATTTGTTTGAATTGTTATTGAATTGCGCACAACTGGAGCTGGTGGTCAAGGATATTTTGCGTACTCTAATGCAGGACAAGCCTCAACGGTGGAGTGAATTCAAAAAAGAGGCCTTAGATCGTGTTAATGAATTAAGTGAAGCATTTTCCGGTTCACGGCCCCTATCCAAAATCGAGAGTAATCCTCAATTGAAATCGTGGTTTGCGGAAATTTCTCAGGAAATAACAAAATTAAATTGTGAAAATGTCAATTTATCGGGACGTACGTTAATACAGCTTATACAGGCTTTGGAAGAAGTTCAAGAGTTTCATAATCTGCAATCAAATATGCAGGTAAAACAGTATTTAATGGAGACAAGAGAATATTTAACGAGAATGATACAGGTAAATAGAATTATCTTGAACACTTTTTAATATTTCCAGTTTTTTCTTAATTCCTACCACCTTTCCAGATAATCAATGTAAAAGAAAATATTCTGATAAATATACAATTAATAAGTGATCTCAGTTATGCCTGGCATTTAATAGAACGCGATTTTACTGCCATAATGCAGGACTCTATCAAAAAACAACCCAAGTCAGTAATGCGCTTAAGAGCAGCATTCTTAAAACTGGCCAGTGCCTTGGAAATTCCCTTAATGCGCATAAATCTATCAAAATCTGAAGATCTTATCTCTGTTTCCAACTACTACAGTTCCGAACTGGCCAACTATATGCGTAAAGTTTTGCAAATAATACCCGAGACCATGTTTAATCTTATGGCCAGAATTATACAATTACAAACAGATGTTTTAAAGGAGATACCTACACGTTTGGAAAAGGATAAACTTAAAGAATATGCCCAATTTGAAGATCGCTATACAGTGGCTAAACTAACCCACTCTATATCAGTGTTTACCGAGGGTATTCTAATGATGGAGAAGACATTGGTGGGCGTTATAGAGCTAGATCCCAAACAATTACTGGAGGATGGCATACGAAAGGAATTGGTTAAACATTTAGCCAATGCTCTAAATGTTGGCCTAATATTCACACCAAATACAAAACAGAAGAATGCCACGTTGGAATTGGAGACCAAATTATCACAACTAGCTAAAACCATGGACGGCTATCGTAGATCCTTTGAATACATACAAGATTACCTAAATGTGCATGGTTTAAAGATATTGCAACAAGAATTGACACGTGTTATTAATTATAATGTTCAAAAAGAGTGCAATGCTTTTCTGCGCAATAAAATACAGGATTGGCAATCACATTACCAGTCAACTACCATACCCATACCAACATTCTCACCCTTGCAAGGTGATTGTTCGAAATCAAATAATTTCATAGGTCGTTTAGCCTACGAAATACTACAATGCACCGATCCCCAAAATACTATATACCTAGACCTAAAAGCTTCCTGGTATGACAAAAAACCACCACATAAAGAAGTTCTGGATTCACGTGTTTTCTATAAAGTACGCGAAGCCATAGGTCCGGCAGGTCTGGTAGGCTTAGATCGTCTGTACACGTATATGTTTGCGGCCGATTTAAAAAAGAATTTAGACAAATTACAACGCAATATTGACAATGACAAAATGTGGTCTACTGCTTTGGCCAATCTTACAACAGATCTAGAATCAAAACAATTTGTAGCTTTAAACGGAGCAAATCCGTTAAAATTTTACGCCGCCTATCATCAGCGTTGGCTTAAGGTGTGGCCCACAATGATGGAATGGATTTTGGAGCTGGGTCATAAACAGATTTTAAGGCAACAGCTGGCCTTTGAACTAAATCGCAGTAGTAAAGTGAATGCGAAAAATTTGGAATCAGCTTTAGATACATTTAATAGGTAAGTATTTTAGGAAATAACGTTTTACAGACGAGTTTCAATCATTGATATCGATATAACTTCGTCTTACGACCTATGATTTTTGTTGGAAATTGTAACCTTCGGAATACGTTTAAGGAACTAGTTCTACTTTAAATAAGAACTAAAACAAGAACAACTCCTTTCCTTAGTGATTACAGCATTGAAAAGAAAGCACACACATTAATATTCCCATTTATTTTATTTTCAGATCTCTTTTAAACGAATTAGAAAATCAAGAAACCCAACAAAAATTCAAAGACAATAATCTATTAATAGACCTTAAAGACTATTTAATGTATACTGGCTCCTATGAGCCTCTGGAACAAATATTTGCTTTATGCAAAAACTCACATAATGTGGCGCTATTCTTTTTTTTATTAATCATTGCTCACATAACAAGACTGCAGTTTTCGCTACAAACACAAAGTATTGTAGCCAAGACTAATAAAGATCAAATAGACGGAACTCCCCTATTAGTGGGACTCATCACTATATTTCAACAATATCACAAGGATGTTAAAATAATATTTATAACATATCTATGTCAATATGTAAAAATAATGGTGGAATCAAATTTAAGGTAAGTGAGAACATTTTTAATAAATATTAGTAAAATAAAAAAACACACAATATAACAAACAATTTAGTACCAAACATGAATTGTGTGCCGAGGCCATAACCACTCTACATTTCTTGGATATATTTGTGCGTAAAACCAAACTACCACGTAGCGTATTAACCGAACGTTTGCCGGTTATAATTTTAAATCAATATGAATATTTAGGCTTAAGCATAAAAAGTTAATTTTTTTATTTTAAATAATAAATTTATTAAATATATTCGATAATTTTACCAACAAATGCATTACATTAAAAATGAAATATTAATTTTTTGGGGCAACAATAAACAAAATAAAAGCTCTATATAAATTTTACCTCTTACAAAAATGAGGTAGAATTTTTGGTAGTTTATGTTGCTGCTCTAATTTAAGAACGAGGTAGTTCTTTGTGCTTATATATAGACTTATGTAATAACGGTGGGAGCATTACGGCCAGTGAATTTAGGCAGTTGTGAAATTTCCAAGGCAATATCAATTAAGGGCTTTAACATGACACTAGCCTGGCCCAAGACATTGTCTTTTTCATAGGAATCAATATAAAGGCTAAAAGGAATTAAAAAAAACATTATTAATTAAAGAAGGAGCATAAAAAACCTAACCTACCGTACGGTGGCACCCGAACTGCCAGTACCACTAAGACGCATGACAATACGACTACCATCTTCAAATACTATACGCAAACCTTGTTTAGTAGCCACAGATTTGTCCACGGGATCGGTGTAGGCAAAGTTATCAGCCACTTTTACTTTGTAGCTTTTGCCACCACTTGAAAATTGTTTACCAGCAAATAAGGCATCGGTAATAGTTTTCTCCATAGTGGCCATCATTTGATTGCAGGGTTCCAAGTCACATTCTTCATAGTCATAACGTGTAAAGTAGTTGCGACCATAAATGGACCAATGATTTTTCAAAATATCCTCAATACCCTTGCCGGTGTGTTGCATAATTGACAGCCAGGCCAATACAGCCCAGACGCCATCCTTTTCACGAATGTGATTGGAACCAGTGCCAAAACTCTCTTCACCACACAAGCACAAACGGCCAGCATCCATTAAGTTGCCAAAATATTTCCAACCAGTAGGAACCTCAAATACTTCTTTGCCCAATTTCTTGCCTACCAAATCCACAGCTGAAGCGGTAGGCATACTTCTGGCAAAACCTTGTACACCATTCTTTTGGAAATAGGGAATGCATTCCAAATAATGGGCTATAACGGCCAACGAATCACTGGGTGTAACAAAGAAGGCCTTGTGACCAATAATCATGTTACGATCCTGCCGAAATAATACAAATTAATGAAATATTGTTAAATGACAAAACAAAACTTACACCATCCCCATCAAAGGCAGCGCCAATATCATAATCTCCATTAGCTACTGCATCTACCAAATCCTTCGCATAAGTCAAATTAGGATCAGGATGTAGACCACCGAAATCTGGCAAAGGTGTGGTATGAACCACACAATTCTCTGAAGCACCCAAACAATTCAGGAAAATTTCACGTACATAAGAACCAGTTACGCCATTCAACGAATCAATACGCATTTTCAAGGTTTTACCGGTTGCCTTGCCACTTACATAATCACGTAAGTTGGCAAAATCAAATATTTCCTTCATGTGACTGACATAATTGGCCACTGAATCAATAACTTCAACAACAAATGGTTGGCTGTTAACAGTGAAACTATTCGTACCCACTTTGCTGATGTCAACCTGTAGGGCCTTGACAATTTTGTAGGTTTTAATGCCGTTTGAAAGTTCATATATTTTATTGGTGAAGGCATCAGGAGCTGGACCACCGTTTTCACAATTGAATTTAATGCCAAAATCATTTTCGGGACCACCAGGATTGTGGGAAGCAGTTAAAACAATGCCACCTAAATTGAAAAATAAAACATAATTTTAATTTGACTTCAGTTTAAACAACATTTAAAACATTCTATTTATAATTAATCAGACCAGTAATTTAAAATTTCTAAATTTATTAACATCTATTCTATAAAGGGTTATTCAATTTTTATATAAAAAATACCGAATGTTAAATAAGTAAGAGTGCTATATTCGGGTATGCCGAATCTTATATACCCTTCACCTTTGTTGTGGATGCATAATTATATTATGCATAATCATGTCGATAAACACGCCATCTGTTGAATTTCTTCGTAACAATATTAATACACTTAGTTTTTTGATGAAATTTTCAGAGATTGTCTCGGATTTTTGCTCATATCTCCGTTATTTATTTACGGATTTTGCTGATTTTAAATAGAAAACTTCTCGAAAGCATGTCTGACAGAATTATTGAAGATTTGGATTCCGAAGATATCTGGGGACTTCAGAAAATTGATTTCAACAGACAGATAGACGGACATGCCTTAATAGACTTCGCTATCTATAAGGATCCAGAATATATATACTTTAGAGTGTCGGAAAATTATATTGTGGAAATTACAAACGGAATGACAAACTTATATAGGTATACCCTTCTCATGAAGGTGAAGGGTATAAAAAGTTAAAATTTGCATTTGCTCCACTGACTTTTGAAAACCTCCGACAATGTTAACATACTTGACCTTCATTTGTATTTTGCAAACTTATTTATAAATAATAAACAAAGTTCTACACTTCAAAATTAAATAGGTATAATAAACATTATCATAGATAATAGTCAAAAAACCCAATTGCATGTAATAACATGTAATTGTAACATGATAGCAATGTAAACAAAATGCATTTATTGTTTAAAACTGATAAGATTAAAACTGTTTAGTTATCAAAAGTCAATACCTACAATATATTTTAAATGATTATGAGAAAACACTCACCTAAAGCCTTGTTATTACGTATCAAACTGGAAACGGCTGGGGTGGAGAGGATACCATTTTGGCCTACCAAAAGTTTAGAAACCTAAAAATTTAAAGCAAACATTAAATAATTTATTAATCATATATATCGGTACCTATTTTGAAAATATTTTTAAATTTGTCAGAAAAAAATCTTTACCCCATTTGCAGCACACATGCGTATAATTAATTCAGCAGCTTCTTTGCAATAGAAACGTCCATCACCACCTACAACCAGAGTGGAGCCTTTAAGGGCTTCGCCATTGGCATCCAAAATACATTGCACAAAATTTTCGGTATAATTGGGTTGAACAAAAACTTTGACCTATTGTTAAATTTGTTTAGTAATTAAATTTTATTTTATATATTTTTTAAAACTACCAACCTTTTTGCGTAATCCACTAGTACCAGGTTTTTGACCCTCATACACAGTGGTAGCTACACTTTCCCCGGTTAATGACATTCTCCGTAGATTTTTGAATAACTGTATTATTTTCTTCAATTATAAAGAATGACTTTAATTAATCGCACAGTAAAATATATATTTTGTTAAAATCTTTACCTGCCAAAGAAAAATTTTTTATAAAATTATTTTTTTCTGCTCTACTCTTGATAACCGTTCACACTACGTGTATAGTAGCGACCGTTGTCGATCTGCTGCTGCTGTTAATATAAATTGTTTTCAATTTTCTACCCCATCCCGTACCCAACCGATTGTTGTCTTCTTCAATGTCGCTTAAAGGTCATACATTCTATATGCCTATACTAGATACACTTTATCTATTATTTTCAGTACCGGCATGATTCTGGAATAAAACTGGGCGGGTTTCATTAATAAACATGGTGATTGTTTATCAAAAAGAACACCTTTTGTTTGCTGTGTGTCTTTGTATAGTTATTACATAGTTATCTTTAATATATACTCTTAACCTACCGTACGGTAGGTTAAGTTTTTTGATAACAATTCAAATGCTTTTTAACGAATGCATAAACGTAAACAAACCAATAGCAGACACTGAGACATGATGTAATTATACAAGGTGATTGCAAATCGGCAACACTACAGAAACAACAGACATTTTGTTTCTGTGAAATATTGTGTTACTGTCAAAAAAACTTGAAAAATATTATTTTTGACATAAGTAAATTGCAAACACAGTCAATCAGTTTTGCAACTGCACTCACCTTGTATATTTTCACCATGTGACCATGCACTGAGCAGTTTGTAAAATTGAGGGTGTGGCCAGATTATTTGATTTAAATTTGTAACATAGAGTTGTGTACATATAAATACAACTCTATGCTCTATTGCTTTTTATTACATGTTATTTTTTTATTTTTAGATTAATATGTAATTAAAAAGCATGTAGCGAAGTGAATTTGTTGCAATTTCGATGCATTATAAAATGTTAGATATAAACTATTTACGGTTCCTTATAAGCAATGAAGATGATTTAACGATATCCCTTGAAATATGTTTTAGAGGCCCCATATAACTCATGGGTTTTAATATATCTGATACCTATATTCATGAAAAAAAAACTCCAATCTTGGGTATCAAAAACTGCATACATAAAACAATTATTAATTAATGAATTTTCACAGTAGCAAAATAGTTCTTGGTTGATTAACAAATATCGCGTTTTGTCATTATTTATTATTACAATTTTACACGTTTGAACTCCACCAAGATAATCAGCCCAATCATGAGTAAAAATTCCGCTAGAGGTTTTTCCCTTGTCCCATTAAAATTCAATGTTAAAAAAAATAAAAAGAGAGAAAACTCCTGCGGATTTTTTTTATTCATTATTGGGCCGAATATTAATTCTGATGGAGACCATTTATAACTCAATAAATAGGTCGACTAGGGACGTACTTGAGCCGAATAGCCTAACAATTTTGAAGATGTTATAATTCTCTAAAGCTAGATTTACACGATTGAAATTTTCTTCAAAATGTTTCAAACTCGTGTAAACAGCAAAAATTCTTCAAAATTTATTTATTTAATAGTTAATAATAGTTAGCTTAACAAACTTGAAGCTGAATTTGCAACTGCAACCACATTAGTTAGAAAAATATTTTTTCCAATTAGTGTAACAGCCGTTTAATCATCTTCTTTCCTATGACAACACCTGCAGAAGTCATTCTAGGGCAATTCAAGTCGTCTCAGTTTTAGCATATGGAGATATACTGTACGGCCCGGTCCAACCTATACTCTCTATTACCTTATTGATTTCCTTTTGGTCAAACGAATGTTTTCTACTACACAGTTAAAAGTTGAACTGATCAGCTATATTAATTCTAACTTTGTATCTTTACAAACCAGAAAACATCATTAATAGGCAAATAAATTATAATTTATTTCTATTAGGGAATTTATAAA
This sequence comes from Bellardia bayeri, assembly GCA_950370525.1. Lineage (NCBI taxonomy): Eukaryota > Metazoa > Arthropoda > Insecta > Diptera > Calliphoridae > Bellardia > Bellardia bayeri. Next base: position 79,105,259 of record OX493267.1, read on the forward strand.
AACTCAAATATTTACAGATATTAATTAATATTATCCCAAATCTATAACTAACTAATAACAAATGCATTAAATTATAAAAATTTAAATTGTTTATTATTTAATAACAAAAGCTTAATTATAATAATTATTTACGTCTCTTTAAAGTTAAGCTTTATTTAATTGTTTAAAACCATCTTGTTGAAGTTTCAAATATTCCTTGCGACAGTCCATATTATCAGCAGGGCGATTGTAAGGCAGCCAAACAGGTTCACCCACAAAGTAGCGTTTAGCTTTAATATAATTCTGAAATATGAAACATTAAAGAAGTTTATTATTTACGAGTATAACAACCTATAAAAAATATAATTTATACTAACATTACTATCCAAAGTAAAACGATGATAAATTCCAGCTGGTATGATAATCAAATCTCCTTTACTTACAGCTATACGTATCCAATTTTCTTCATTACTAAAGATTTGTTCAATTATTATACTTTTTTACACCTTTTAAATTTCCAACAAATTAATACGTACTCTCTGACATCAAAATATCCGGAACCGTCTAAAACCAAACGTATCTCTTCATCCGTATGCAAATGTTCGGTGAAGAATGATTTCAATTTATTGGCATAGTCAGCCAAACATTTTTCTGAACATGTTATTTCATCTTCATAGCTATAGTTACGCTCTTTTCGCAAGTCTTGTAAAACTTTATCATTTTGATAATTATCTGCGTTAATCTGCAATATTTTAAAACGTAAATTTATCAATTGAAATGAGCCACTAGTCACTTTAAAAATCTGATATTTTTACAAATATGTGTGTCAATACGATTCACTTTAAAGGTTTTTTGAATATTATCGTTAGATTTCCTAAATTCTTTTAGAAACGGTTTTCTGATGACCTAGTCTAAGTAAATATTGAAAAGCGCATAGCAGTTAGTTTACCCTTCAACAATAAATTTAAATTAAACGCAAATCCTATGCTAATAGTACAGAATTCCCCTGGCACTCTTCCCCAACAAAAAACAAGTACATTTGTTAAGTGAACATACCAGAAAATGCTCCACACCAGTTTTTGTGAATAATTCCTCTAAAGTAATAAATGCCGGTGGATTGCGATGATGTTCCAGGCGTTGGTCGGTTGTTTCATTATCCATTAGCCAAGCGTTAACCATTTTTACGACGAAATAATATGTTTAATATACACACAATAAGAGTTTAATTCATTAAATGATAACCTTCTCAACTATCATAACAATAAAGATGCCATATGTATGAAATATCTATATCAGATCAATAAACGAAATAGTGGCAACATTACTATAATAAGAGGGTATTACCAGCTCAAAATTTTTTACATTAAAAAACGGAAATCCACTTGGAAATAAACAAAATTGTTTTTTTTTCAATTTTTTATTATTTTTAATAATTAATTCTTTTTATAAACTTAAGACTTAAAATTAAAAATATTTTGTGTTCATTAACTTGTTGTTTATCAATGTTTGTTTAGGATTTTACTTAAAGTTGTTGTAGTTCTATGTGTTTGTTGCTGTTAATACAAATCTCTTTTCATTCTTTTTTATAACTCAAAGTTGTTTTTGTTTTTTTTTAATTTTTGGTTTTAAATTTTTATTATTTTGTTCTCAATAAATAAAATAGTGTTGTAACTTAAAAAAATGTGGTGTTGAATAATGTTCTCCGCCTTATACACAAATAACGCTTGTGATGTGCTTTCCCAAAGAGAGGTTACATAGAGATGATACAAAATGAAACACAAAATATTTAAATTAGGAAAAAAAAACTTAAAGAACGTGAAATTCAAAAGAAAAAAAAATGCCAAGAAACGCACACTCTTTAATTAAAAAACGATTACAGATATATGAAATTAGAGAACACTGGGAGAACATTATTATGTGTTTAGTGTTGTTATTGTAATAATTTCCACCGAACGTAGGTTATCTAGCGACTACAGAGATGTTTGGCCTAGCCGTAAGCTCTTATTTTTTTTTGTGGGGTAGGTGTTGCGGAGTTGTAACACCTTACATGCTCTTTTCGATCTTGATAAGTTCAGCAATACCATCGTACATTTCCTTGACGGCTTGGAATTCGGTGAGACCCATGCGGCGCTTGTTGGAGATATCGTAGATACCACCTTCGGCTTCGGTGTGTTCACCACGGGTACCGCGGACTTGCAAGTTGTATTTGCCAGCAATTTCTTCCAATTTAGCCAAGTTGGAGGCCAATTTGGGGACCTTGATGTGCACGGAGGCACGGATGGTAGTACCCAAGTTGGTGGGGCAGAAGGTCAAGAAGCCCAAACGATCATCGTGGCTGAAGGGAATGCGCTTTTCAATGTCGTTGACGGCGGTTACCAAACGACGGTATACTTCACCCAAATCACCACCCATTTGCATGGAGATGATGCGCAAATGATCTTCCTCATTGCACCAGACCAAGAAGGTCTTGTTGTCGTTGTGGTAGATACCACGGCCAGATGGCCAGTAACGGCAGGCGTTGGCGGCTTGCAAGAAACGATCACCCTCCTTGAACAAGAAGTGATCATCGATCAATTGTTGTTGAACGGCCTTTTCCATGCCAGTCAAGGGGTAGAATTTACCCTTCAATTCACCTTCCAAACCGGACAAGGTGGTGGAAACCTTCTGTTCCATTTCCTTGTATTGAGCCTCGCTCAAGCAGGGGTTGAAGGGATAGCCTTGCATGGAGCGACCGCAACGAACACGGGTGGAGATGACGAATTCATTGTTGGGGTCCAAGTTGGCGAAGACGGAGACATCACCAAAGTCTCTGGCTGGGTGCTTGTCGGTCTTCTTGAAACCACCATGGTAATCTTCAATGATGGGATCGAAAAGGTCAGAAAATACTGTGTAGGCTTCAGCATCGGGAGCATAGATACCGACACCGGAATCGTGGTTCTCCAAACCGGATTGAATGCAATCCAACAAAGTAGAACCGAAAGTGGGGGTCTTCTTGTTCTTTAGGTTGTCGAAGACTTCCTTGGTCAAGTATTTCTTCAACAAGGATTTCGAGTCGGAGGCAGCCAACTTTGCGAAACCTTCTTCTAATTTAGTGAGAACAGCGGCGTCAACCATGGTGTCTTGTTTACTAAAATGAGAAGATCAATAAAAAGGGAAATTAGTTTGGTATTAGAAAAATGGGTTTGTAATTACAATTTAAATAGTTGAGATAGCTTACAATGTGCTGGTCTCACACCATTTATTGCAAAATCGTTTAAATGTTTGATTTTGTTTCGTTTGTCCTATTGTAACTTGTGTTAAACGACAGAAGCTTAATATGAATTTCATTTTTGGTATGAATTTTCAAAATTATTGGCTAAAAATAAATTTTATGTGAAATGACAACAATGTTATTTCAGAATGTATTTGAAAATGGTTAGGCGTTGCCAATCTTAGTTTTCCCGCCTTGCTGGATCGTTTGCTGTGTTTTGCCTCCTTATAACTTAAAGTTGCAAATTTTGCACAATTATTTTTAATAACTAATAAAAACAAGATTTTATTGTAATGATTATTTTTTTGTAAACAAAGTTCAGGGTTGTTTCGGTTTTTTTTTGCCGATAAAAATCTTTAAATATATATTTTTTTCAATGAACTCTTTGTGTTATTAATTCAGCGCTGAAAACTTCGTCATCGTTTACTTTGCATGTTTTTTCCCAACAAAATAAATATTTTCCTAGATGTATTTAAAATAGGGTGTTTTTGTGATATATGTATAACGGAAAAACTCTCCCTTAAGCCAGCAACAAAAAAAAAAAAGAGCCGGACACGTGACATGCGCTTTTTAAAGGAGTGCCGCTGTCATTGTCTTTTGTAACGTATACTTTTTCTCAAAGTGTGTATGTAGCCAAACATATAGATTTTAAATAGTATATAGTACAAAATTATGTATAACTTGTATATAAAACATGCAAATGCCGGCATGGGTAAAAATTGAGTCCACTTTGTGTTTGGTTTTTTTTTTTCTTTTGAGTTTTTGGCAGGGGTGGAGATTTTCCTCATCAACGGCGACTGTTGCTTTTAACAAAGCACAAAATGACTGTGTGGAATGACTTTTTATGCATTTTTAGCACGCGATTTGTAATGCTGGTGGTGGCTGTCTATATGTATGACAAATCATGCATGCATACTGTATGATTCTTTTCTTTTTTTTGTACATTGTTTTTAATTTTCCTGCCTGGCTTTTGTAGTGTTTGTCCAGAGTCTATACTCTTCCTCCTGCTGTCTATTATATGACGTCAACTTTTTTTGTATTAACTCCTTTCCTAGCCTTTAAATTAAAAGGAGCAGAACTTTAAATATCAGAGGACTATAAAATATATTTGCAAGGTAAGTAACTTAAGTGAGGAATGGAGGGAGTTTGTCATTTTAGGGTGTATACTTTTACTTGGCAATAAGATAAGACTAGACGACAATTAAGATAAGTAGTATATGGTTAACAATAAAAAAATAAAGAAAAGAAAACCTAGTTTGAGTCACTAAGTTAAATATATATACATAATACTACTACCCGGTACGAGTTGTAATTGCCAGTCATAAAATAAAGTTTAATTGGAAGTTATAATCATGCTTATCAAAATGAGGTCTGTCAGTCTGTCCGTCTGTCATTTTATTCTTTTCTGCATTCTTTGTATTTGTTTGCTAGGCATCAGCACCATCATAAATGTTGTTGATTATGACAATGAGTACGATGATGATGATAGTTAAACAAGATTACGAGTACTTATTATGACTGTATGACATGCTCCTTGTGAAAAAAACACGTATATAAAACTGCAAAGTACTTAAACAAATTAAGTGGTCTTGTTAATGATATGAAAAATAAGTAAACTAAACGGCATGTTTAAAAAATGTCAATAAGTTTATTGAAAATTAAGGTCTAGCTGATTTTTCATGCTTATTTATATATGTACATAATTCTCAAGTCGTGATACTTAAATTCATTAAGCTCATATCCGTTGTCAAATAAATGAAGACATGAAGACTAGGTTTTCCTTTTTTTTATATTAAATTAAGCGAATTTTTTAATAAATTTTAAATGAAATTAAAAGAAGAGAGTTTTTATTAAAGAATTTACAATTTTTTAATAATTTAAACTATTCTCTCAAGCTAATTAATGAATTTTAGATGAGTTTTTTTGTTTTGAAGTATTTTTTTAACTTCAATTAAAATGAGCATTTTAGTGTGCTTTTCTAATTTGTTTTAAGTTTATGTGGCAAATTTAAAATTTCGTTTAAGTAGTTCAAATTACATACATACACATATTTGATTTTAAAACAATTTTTATATCGTTTATAAAGTCTAAAAAGGGTACGGTCACACTTGTCAAATATTTCCTCAAGAAAGGGTAACCACTATTTTTAATCACAAATTAGTTAGAAGACATTGAATCTAACAAGTGTTTTGTAAAAGCAAACAGCATCAACTAACTTTCTATGATAATTTGTCTTTAGTAAAAGAAGTTTCCCAAATAAACACTAGAAGTAAAATGCATTTTATTTAGTGGTCACGTCTTTTTCGTCAAATATTTGCCACTTGTGACCGTACCTTAAGACTATTTTGTATGTTATTTAAAAGAGTTTCAAGCAAATTATTTTAAAGTCGATTAATTAGGTTTTAAAATGTTTAATTTTTATAATTGATTTATTTAGCTGTACTTTATGAGTTGGAATTTTGACATTTGTTTTTTATAGAAATTATTATTTCAAAAGAAAACTTAGGGTTAAAAATTTAAATTGATACAATTTTGTAATAATTCTAAAATCAATAAATCAAAAATTCGATTATTTATTTCTATTTTATATTTGATTTGTATGTGAAAGTCATTATTGCAATTCTCAAGCCTGTATTACAAATAAAGCTCTTCTTTATCATACACACTTTTTTTTACAAACTTATGCATGAAAAAAGTTCGCTCTTTTTCAGAACAAATGACAGACACTTGTACTTTTAAGTACTTTAAATATTAGTGACATTTTTGTAGTTTATTTTAAAAGAGAGATTTTTTTATTATCTTGGGCTCTGTTTTAATTCAACAGAAACAAATGACAGCTCAATAATAGTTTAAATTTGTGGTTTTTGAAAATAGTAAGATTTTGGAGGCAGTTTTTTAAATAAAGGACTCTATTCTGATTCGGCTGAATCGTTTGACAATTTAAAATTAAGACATTTTTGTATCAAACGTTGTTCTTTTTTTATTGTAATATTATGTTTTCATAATATTCTGAGAAAAATAATGGTTGAACTTTGTACTTTATAGAAATAGTAGAATTTTGGAGACAGATTATTAGGAAGGAACCATTTTGGAGCTGAATCAACTCAAAACTAAGACATTTTTGTGTCAAACATCATAGGAAAGTACCAGAATACATTTGAGGAACAGTTCTTTACAGCAGTTTGCAAATACATACATACATATATTGCTTATTGGACGGTAAAAGTCTGACAAGAGATACAAACTTTTTTCTTGAAAGAAATGGTCTGCAAATAAATTTGATTTCAAAATATTATAAAAATTATAAAATAATCCTAAGACTATTAGTTAATATTTGAACCATATGGTATTGAAAACTGAACCTTACATATAAAAATATGTTTAAAGACCCCTCCCCAAATGAAGTTCGTAATTAAAATCAAACGGTAAGATCAAACGGTAAGATCAAAATTCTGAAAATAAATTTAAACTAATAATAAATAAATCCTCGTCAATGGCAGGCTATTTAGGAGTTTCCAAAAAAAAAAACTCAAAATATCCTTTAATAAAAAAAAATAAACTGCCCTAATTTGACAAATAATTTTTTTTTTTCAAAATTACCCAAATATTTGAAATAACCGTTATTATAACGGTTTGCCGGTAATTTGTTTAAAGAGAACATAGAAATATATAATGATTGTATGTAAAAATACACACCCTTCTGCATTAGTTGTAGCATCACCATTTGCCTCAGTTGTAGTGGCGGCTGATGCTTTGTCACCATCAGCGGTGTTTTCGGTAGCATTAGCGGCGTTAGCATCACCATCAACCACTTTGTCCTTTTTATCCTTGGATGCGCAACCGCCCATTTTGAATGAGTTTTTTTATTGTATGAGAGTGTGTTTGATTTAAGATATACAGAGGTAAAAGTTTAAAGATTTTTTTATACGTTATTCGTTTTTTATATTTTTTATAAAAATTTGGCGATTTTGGTCACAAAAGTTGCACTATGTTTTATGATAAAAAATATAGTTTTCTAAAAAAGTTTTCGTTTAGTTTGTGTCTACTACTTTTAAGCTTAAATTAATTAGCAGGTAAAAAAATTAAATCACACTTTTTTGTTTCCTTTCTGTTTATATATTTATATATATAAATGGTAAATTAGCGGAATGTTTGATTTTTCTTTATGGTTTTTAGTTGGATTGCTTGAGTTTAGAAGAGATTTATATTAAAGGGCGCTGTCTTGAAAAATGTGTGTTATTTTTTTAACTTTTTTATAGGAGTTTTCTGATAAAGTGGTGGGTTGTATGAAATTGTTTTTTATCTATGCTAGAAGATGTAAAAAAAGTTTTGTTTTATGCAAAAATCTAGTTTATTTATTATAAAATTTCACAATATTGTTGTTTTTTTTTTTTTTTTTTTTTTGTTTCAATTTGATGATTCGTTGGTTTTTTATAAGGACGTTATTATTTATGATTTTCGTTTATATTTTCTTTTGGAAAAAAAATTCACAACTTTTTTATATATTTATTTCTTAGTTTAGAATTGTGACTTTCTTTGGTTGGTTTGATTTGTGCAACTGTTTTGATTTAATGTAAATTACTATTATGTTTTTAAATTTGTGCGTTGGGGTTTCTTTTATTAATATTAATTTAATATGTTTTTTAATAGAAAAATTAAAGTAATTCTTTTTTATATGCCATTTTTTGCTAAGAAATTTTTAAAAAAAAATCTTAGTTTGCTTGCTTTGCCGCGCCCAAAAGTATACTATATACTATACAAAAAAATTGGTTGTTTTAATAGAATTTTTTGCTGCTGCTTTAATTTTGCTGCTTCTGCTTCTTGGTTCTTCTTCTTGTTCTTGTTGTGTTTCAGTTAGAATTTGTTTCAATTCTTTTTTTTTATTTGTATTAATTTAGCAAGCGCGCGCTTCACTGAAAACAAACGAACACACTCGGAAATTTATAAGGAACTAAACTTCCAAATCCTGTCGATACTAGTGTTAAGCTGTTAAAGTCTGGTTGGAAATTAAAATTTATATTAAACGTACAACAACGTTTAGCTCTGTTTGAAAAAGTATCTCAAATGGTGGTGGCGCATATACAGGCATATAAATACATAAACAAAATTTGTATTTGTATAGGTATGTGTTTCAGCAGCCGGCACACACATTTAGCGCAAGTGTACTCTGTTAAATGCTCAAAATACATGCATTAACTACATGTACAGCATGTCTAACACGGCAGTACATGAGCTGTAACTCAGCACTTAGCAGGGATGGTACCTTTTGAAAAAAAATTTTCAAATCGTACGGAAAATTTATATATGTACATATTTAGATTGTTTTATGTACTTTTGCTATAAATTATTTTTATATAAAAGTTTTAACTTGGTACTTTTTGTTACACCACAAAATATTGAATTTAAATTAAATGTAAGCAGAATTTAATCAATTTGTCTGTTGTTTTAAACCAACTAAAGTCCCTGTATTGAAATAGCTTAGAAATAATTTACTCTTTCATGACGTTTATCAAACAATACTTACGCATCTTTAAGCAATGTTCGAATTTGGATTTTGGTACTTTTTATGAAAGTAACAGTACCAGTGTAGTTCAGTAAATTGGAAATTGTTGATATTTCATCAAATTTCTTTTATATTTTTTGGCATATAGTTTAAATAAAATAAACTCCAATAATTTAATAAAAAGAGTTCTATATATCAAATAATTAAAAATTTGTCAAGTTAACAACGAATTCTAATGTTCTTATTTTTGTATTATAAAGTACTTTTTCATTTTTCTTAAGTTTTGTACCAAAAGAAACTACTCTGAAATAAAAGATAATCCAACAGTATAAACATACCTTCAAGCTAAGTTCGTACACGAAACTTACCTAAAACTTCAAAGTTTCTTTTCATTAAAGTACTATTTTAGTATCATTTAAAAATCTTGTTTGACCAATCTTGTTACTTTACACAGACATAAATTGCGCTCAATTTTTATTGCTGTTCTTGTAAATTTTTGGGTGTGCGTATGTGTGCAATGCTCGGCTTTAAAATTCATATTTGAAAAAATTAAGAGCCCGAGTAAACACTAAATAGGGTTGCTTTTGTTTTTAGAAGAGAGCAGAGCAAGCAGTTTTATTTCCTTAGAGGGTGGCAAGAAAATTAGTTTTTATTTAATTTTTATTTTAAACAATATACAATTAAATACATATGTTTAATGTTATAAACACAATATTAATTGAATATATTTTTATTTTTACGTTATAAATTAAGATTCATTGTGACAATTGGCAGCTACCAGTATATTTTCTAACAACGTACAGATTTTCTAGTTACAAGAGACAGAGATTTTGTAGTAATTAATTAAATTATTTTTGCAGTGTTGCCTACTGGGTGCAATTTTTAAATAAATTTTTACTTTATATTGCCATTAACATATGTTTTTAACTGGGAGTAGTATTTTAGCTTAAAGCAGAAGACTAGTTGTTCAATGTTTTAAAAAATTTATAAGTCTTAAAAACGGCTTGATATTTAGAAAGTTTCGATAAACCTGATTCTAAACATAAATGGGATTAGTTTTTTACTGATTTAAGCTAATTAGGCTTTTAATTTGACTTTTTAAGACACTGCAGTCGTCGTCTATTAATATACATATCTAAATATGGAAATTAGTTTAAATCATTGCGCATTTCTTAATACTTTAGTATTTACTTTGAATAGTTTCCTAAAATTATACACCATCTTTTCTCATCTTCATGCTTCATTTAAGCTGACTTACTGCCGTATTTATAAAAAATAAAGTAGGTTTGAAGTGTGCTTTTAGACAAAATTTTCTTAAAGTACATTTGCAGTCTACTTTAATTTTTTCTGAATAAGACTGTTGTTATGTTAGTCTTTTCAATATCCAGTTCAAATTGCCTGGCCATAAAAATAGTTTCTAATATTCAATTGTTTAACATAATTGTTTTCCTCCCTCAAAAATGTATACAGAGGATAAGATAACAAAAACCCATTTTATTAATGTATGTATATGAGAAATAAAAACTAATTTCTTGTATTCCACATAAAACATGTTCAAAATCCATAAATCTTTAATTACACCCCATAGACATATTATTGGAAAACTATACATTTCATTTCTCTTCCTGCTGCGCTGCTGTTGAAAATATTCCAGCCAATCTTCTTAATTTTTTCCGCTATTCGTGCACACACACACAAAAGACAAGAAGGAAAATTAAACGAACTGCTTTTGATTGCACTGATTAAAATCCCAAAACGATTGTTAGATTTAATTTCATCATAACTATAGCAGACCGTGAAGAAACTGCACAAGAAAGTCATACACTTGATTTATTGGCAAACTAAGCTAACTGAGATGATGCTATAAACTTATCAGCATACATACTGTAACACACTTCAATAAATCTTGACAATTTTTTTATAATTCGGAAAGCAAAAAAAAGACCAACAAAAAAAAAATTAAAGAAAATAAAACGGACAACTTAAGCCGGATTATCGTTATACAGTGATGACACAGAAACGGAAACCGGATAAAGGATTTTTGTAGTGTGGAGTGCATGTGTGTGTGTTATTGATTCCTTAAGGGCAACAAGCTTTAGTTTTCACACAATAAATTATGGAATTTATACGGTAAACTTACAAGAATGCTAACCATAATTAACACAGAATTTGTTGTATTATTTTGAGGCCTTGGTCAAATACAGAAGGGGGGATGTCTATGATTCATACATTCCTGTTAAGGCGGATACTGTAACAGGGTATTAAAATAGAGGTGTGTATGGTTCTTTTTGTTTCTGGTGGGGTGGTTATTAGGAATTTAAAGAAAAACTGTACTATTTTAAGGAACATGTTCATGCTTAGTTTGTGCCATTTTGTTAAAAATTAGTTTTAACATTATTTAAATGTTTTTTTTATCTTTTTTTGTAACTAGGCTATATTAGTTTATTTTATTATATTTTAGCTAATTTGATTGGATGTATTTATGTATATTTAATTTTAGTTTTTGAGCCCAAAAGTAGGCCATAGTGTTTAAATCCTTTTAATGGATTTGTCCTTAAATATAGGACTATTAATTTAATTATCCTGTATTTAAAGTCGGTTGCTCGACTTTTACTGGCACTACTTCTAGTTAGAGAACTAACTAATTACAAACACTAATTAAGTGGTAATAAGGCTTTATAAAGTTTGCAAAAAGAGAGCAATTCCTGCTTTAAAAATTCTCCATTAATATTAGGTAGTTTTAAAAGGCTCTTAAGCCTTAAAATATGCTCAAAATTCTTTTTGTAATTTTTTTCTCCTTCTAACTAAATTCTGCTTATTTCTTAAACTTATTAATCTAAATTGATTAATCTGACCTAAGCTATGTAGTATTATAAGTACATAGGTGTTAAAAAGCCTGAGGTTACCACAAAACATCCTACTCAATAAAAAATTAAAACCTCAAATAGTTTTACTACATTATTCGGTAACGTAAATTGTCTATAATACTCTCTTTATGTTGGAGTTTCCACCACAATATGGAGTATAATATACTCTCTATACGCACGTGTGCCTCTAAGCAGATACACTGTTGATAGTATATTATAAAACGAACTGACTCCCAGTCTCAACATATTTTTATGCTGCCTTCCACTACCTGCCGTACGAGTGTATTTTAGTATCTATATAAATATTTGCTTTTTTTCCTTTTTCTCTAACCATTGCCCAGGTGCCTGTATTTATTATTGAGTTATAACTAACACACTATGGCAATGTACAAGTAGCTCGTCGCTCGCTCCTTGACACCAAACAAATTATTTATAAAGGCATAACTTCTTCAGTACTTTGAACTACCCATTCCTTGGCTCCTGCTGTTGATTGTTGCCTGCTTTCTTTTGCTTTGCCAGCGAGATGTTTAACACATCAATACAACAGAATTTATTTGTCTGTATGATTTTTATATATAAGTCAAGTGTTTTTTTACTTGTTTCTTTATTTGTTTGTATTTTACACAGGATATAGATTGTTCAACACCTACTTGCTTTACTCATTTCCTTTTGTGTTCTTTGAATAATGTTTGGCGTGTGATTTACACTCATGTGTTTGGTGTGGTGCGGTTTGCTGTGCCCGCTCATTGGAAAACCACAAACACATCATAATTTTTGTTTTGAATGACTGTTTATTCAACAGCTTCCTTTTTCTGTATTTTTGCGTTTGTTTTTATACAAATTTCTTTTCAAGCTGTTAGAAAACATTTGTGGAAATCATTAAATCTATATTAGACATACAGGCATGTGATGCATTTCTATTCTAATTTTTAAAATTTTTCTTTTAAGATTCTCTTTAGTAGCACAATCAGCCTAATCATAAATAAAAATATTTTTTTAACATTGAATTTAAATAGCAAATATGGGAAAAGGATAAAAACTCCCGCGGAATTTTTATTCATGATTGGGCTGAATATCTTTATATTTTATGTGATAAAAGTTTTTTATTACAGAAATATTACGAAAAAATTGAATTCTAAAACTCATTCGTTTTCGATTTCCATCACATGCCTGATAGTATCGTATACAATATATATTTTGAAAATTCCTTGTTAACTCAAGCATTGTGGGAGAAGTGTTAGGGATGTTGTATTATTGTGCTTGAAACGCACATTTTTTCAAGTGGCAACTATTTATGCCGTCAATGGAGCTATTTTGGGAAGTTTTAATTAGGCATTTATTAAATTTCTCTATTGCTTAAATTGTACTATTCAGGGTAACTTTACAAAGCAGTATTTAATTTGTAAAGTAAATTCTTATGCTTGGTTTTCACTATGCCATTTTTGTTGTCAAATTGTCCAAATTGTTGGCAATTGTATGAAAACGGGTTGTCATATGGCGTTATCTATGTTTACAATCTCATTAGACGCCATAGACAACCCGTTTTCATACAATTGCCAACAATTTGGACAATTTGACAACAAAAATGACATAGTGAAAACAAAGCATTAGGAAATTTATAATATTTGCCACCATAAATTTGTTAAAACATGCATGTTAACTTTGATCTACGTTAAATGCAGTTAATTTGTAAATCACTGAGAATGATAATAACCAGAAACTTTCGCATTTTAAAACGTGGCATCACTCTCAATCATTTGCATTGACGTAGAGTAGTGTTACCAAATATGTTTTTTTTGCATTCATGAATGCAACATATTTTAAATTGAAACTGCAATTCGTACTTGAAATTGTCACAACATTTTAACTAAAACACTCTTTTAATATACTGCATATTATGCGTCATCACACCAAGTAAACACAACAACATCCCCATATAATTTATGTTGTGAGTGCTGTCAAAAATAGTATATAACAGGGTGAGAAAGATTTTAATGGACAATAGAATAAACCAACATATGAACAAATGTGTGCATAAATGTGGTGGTGATAAAATAACAGACAATTGTAATGCAATTAAAAAATTTATAAAACAAAAACGATACACAAATAAACGCTAAAGTCAAATCATACAAATTGAGTAAATAAAACCAACTGCTCTTAGGCAAATAAAAACAGCTGTCAAACTTTAACAGCATTTAAATAAATTTTACTTTGTTTCAATATTATTAAACATAGTCTTATTGTTTTTTATTTTTTACAATTTTTAAACTAACAATTAATTTAAAGCATGTTAGCAAATCATACAAAAAAAATACACAATAGTTTTTCATAAAAACTAGAGCGTAAAGAAAATTTTAAAGACAAAAACGCACAGTATAAGTGAAGTTATTTTGGATTTTTTTGATATAGCTTTTTTCATTGTTAAATGAAATAAATAATAAATTTTTTAGAAAAAAGAAAACTGAAATTTTAATAATAAAAAGAAAGAAAATATTTACGAAAACACTTGGATGAAAATTAAATTTACAAAAACTATTTTCTAAACATAAAATAAATTTTATTTATATTTTCTATGACAGTTTTCTGTTGTTCTCAGCCGCTATTATTTGGGTAATAATGCCCTTATATTATTGTGCTGTAGTCGGACATTATTAGGATTTTTGCTTAGTTTATCTAAATTATCACATGGTTTCTCTTTTAGTTTACTGATATTGCATTTCAGTTTGTTTTGATTATTTATCTTTGCAATTCTCAAATATCCAGTATTATTTTTACAAATATTTATTGTTTTAGTTAAACTTATCTTTTTGTTTATATTTATTGCAGTTATAAGCAAAAATTGTTCAATATTTTCTAAAAATGATTGAATGATTTCAGGTTTTGCTTTAGTTTCTCGTTAAAGATTAAAACAATTAGAAAAGGTTTATCATTTTACTTAAAGAAAGTTAGAGACAAACAAATCTTATCTTTAACAAAGATTATTAAGAAAAAAAAAATAGATTTAAAGTTTTAAGTGCACATATCAATAGTTTGACAACTAATGACATTTAAACATAATGTTTAAACATTATCAAACTTGTGACTAGTTTTTTAAATAGCTTTGTTAAGAAAGTTAATCAGGCCACAGAGTTAAGATAACAAATAAAAGGCTTTTAAATTCCATATTTGTAGACAATAGTTTAAGCAATTTTCTTTCCTATTTTGGCAATGGTGGCAACTCTTTAACTGTACAATCTTGTTCAGTCCAGTTGCGTGAAGTTTAGCCATCATTTGTAACATGTTATTAAATATTTACAACAAAATGCACTTAATTGTAAAATCGATTTTATACTCATTTAAATAAAAACCATTTTAAACCCCACAATTGTTTTTCTACCCGGCTACATTTTATGCATTCAAATAATCCATAAAAGAACAATTTGTTAGATTTCATGAAAAAATAAGAAGGAAATTAATCCTCAATTGCCTTACAACAAAAAAAAAAAAAAAAAAAAAAAAAAAAAAAAAAGGGTGAACGATGTTAATTCGTAAATTAATGACAAACGTGTTGCACACACAAATTGACAAAAAAAAAAAAAAAAAGATGGGAACAAAGTTTTTGTTAAATCCAGTTTTTGGTTGTCAGGGTAAACTTTACGTGCAAATGTTTAATAGCAACAAAGAGCAAGGACATTTGTTAAACAAAGAAAATCGGGAGGAGAATAAATTAATGTGTGACATGACATTTGACAAATATTTGCATTATATTAACGGTTATTTAGCAGGCACACATGGGTTGCCTGTGTGTAAAAACTAAAAAATTAAACAGCTAAGGGGCGCCACATGACAAATATTACTAAAATCTAATATTTAATGACAAGGTGCACAAGTCTTTTAGTTTTTATTGTTTTTAAGTTCAAAACCCTTAAAGTTTCTTGGAAAAATAGCACACAATTTTTAAAAATTTTATCAGATTAGTTGTTTTGTTTTATAGTTTAAGAAACTTTCACTTTTTAATTTCAAATATTCAAATATTATTTGTTCTATTTTATTTAAATGCTATGTTTTTTTAATTTACTTTTATTATCATTAAAATTTTAATAATTTTACTTTTCAATATTCAAAACAAAAACTCTCCGTGCTAAATGTTTAAACTTTTAACATTTCTTTTTTTTATTTATTTATTTATTTATTTATTTATATTGTTTTTTTTGTTAAAAAAAAAACAAAATTGCAACACGCGAACCGTTAATGCCAACTTATGATATTCGATTAACAATTAAACACACGTTAACTGAAGTCTAAACACCAGTCAACCAGCCAGCCAACCGTTATTACTCTCTCACTCTCACTAGCTTTTAAAAAGACCAACAATTACAAAAAAAAAAAACACTAAAAAAAACTTTTTATTTCATTTAATAGAAACCTCAAGTTTTCATTAGAATTACCAATTATATATTTAGATTAGAAATATTATAGATAACACCAAAAGACTCTCTTCTAAACTTTTGTTTTTCGTTTTTAATTTTATACTCTTGCTGGAAATTGTTTATTTATTTAACTCAGTAAATAAAGTGAAATTTAACACATAAAATCTTAACCAGCCACATAAAAAACTGCAAATGTTTGATAAAATCATAATACGTGGCTACATATTTCAAATAACCTTCTTTTTATAAATAAAAAAAAAGCAAAATTTCCACTTGACAAAAATTAATGTTAATGTTTAAGATTAAAATTTCAGTCTAACGAATATTAACAAAATTTGTATCATTAAAATTTTCTATTCAGACTTTGTTTATTTAATTGAATCAGTCAGGTCTTGTTGGATAAGTCATTGTTCAGTTTTTGCATTAGTTTTAATAAAATATATTGATTATTTGGTTTATTAAATTTATTACACAAATAATTTAAATGGCATTTTATGACTATACAAAATTTCTATTTAATGAATTCAAATTAGAAATAATTTGTATTAAAGCTAAATTTAGTAAATGAATAGTTTTTATTAACAAATTTCTAATTTAAAACTTTAATTTGTAAAATACTAAAAAATCAAAAGAAATGTATGATAATTTGTCTGTATCATTTACATTTAACGTTTTAAAAAATGGCGGCTGTTTATTTACATTTTTAGTTCTCCTTATTTTAGTTTATGGAATAAGGATAAATATTAAAAATTGGAAATTACGTTTATGAGCGTAATGTTTTTAAATAAAAATGAGTTAACATAAATAACAGTAGTATTTTTTTATTTAAAAGTAACACATTTCTTTAATTTAATACAATTTGTAATTAAAATTTTCTATAGAAATTAAGAATTTAGTTTAAATAATTTTTAATTTATTTATTCACCATACAAAACTGTTTTTATAAAAAAAAATATTTTATGACAATTAAAATTTACAGCGAACAAAATCGTTTTTGCATAATTAAAAATTCCAGTTACATTTTCAATTCAATGACCCAATTATATTTTGTAAACAAACAAGCACACTTTTCAGTATTATTTTTTATTATTATTATGTAAGATATTTGGAATCACCAAAATTCCATAAAAAAAGCTCTATACAAACAAAAACTGACATAAAAAATTGCAGTTTACTGGCAATTTGTTAATGTTGCGATGCCACCACTATTGTTTATAAATAAAAAATCGAAAGTGCTTAGCAATTGTTTTAAAGTAAACAAAGACTACAACAATATATGTTTTATTAGTTATTAAATACAACAAAGTCATATTTATGTTAGTTACTTCGAATATTAGACATACAGAAAAGACAACAAATGCCAGTCAGTTAATTCATAGATTTTTATTTTATTATGCCTAACAATGTTTTGCTGAAATATATGACAAGTGGTTGGCTAGATTTGTTTTCATGGCTTAATAGCAATTGGGGTTTTTTTTTCTATTACTGTACTGTAAAGTTTATTGCCAATAGTCAGGCATTTTATAAGGGGCATTTCATTTAAAAAATTTATAAAAATTAATGTGTTTTTTGATTTAATATAAAATTGAAATTTAAAAAAAAATCTTTATAAATTTGATGTTTCATTGCTTTTCTAGAAATCTAATTCTAAATATTTTTAAATTATTTTAATGTGAAATACCCCACCAAGTTATTATAAAAAGCTGTTATATTTTTTGTTTTATTTCTTTTGGCTGCGGTTATTTTAAACACTTACAATTTTAATTGGACTGACTGACTGCTCTTGTTTGTTGAAAAACAGTTTTATAAATAAAAATGTGTTTTTTTTTATTATTATTGTAATAATAATTATTATTGGCAAGTGGCTAAAGTTAGAGTAGTAGTCATTATTTGTTTGCTATGTTTGCACTTTTGTTCAAAAAAGTTTTATTATTTATTTACAAATACATATTTAATATGCGTAACCAGGCGTTTGGTTGTTGGGGTGTTTATTTTTAAATCAAGACCTTAATTATGGTTCAAATATGTTTTTTTTTTAGTTTAATAAATTTGCTAAAGATTTAAAAAAAAAACATTTTCAGAACGGTTTGAAATTTATACAATTTGTTTAATATGTTAAAAATGTTTTGTAATAAAAAAGATAATTAAATTAAATTCATATTATTTGACTTTTTTAGTTAATTGAAATCTTTTTGTGTAGAAGTGATAAAATCGTTTCATTCATCACAAATGTCGTTATGTCTAGTGTGTCTTACTGTTTGCCCTAAAAGTATGCATTAGTTTTAGGCATTTTAGTTTTCTTACTTAACCGAAGCGCCATCTATATTTTAAACTATTTTAAAATCTTAAAATGTCCAACATTTAGTTTAGTCAAGTTTTAGACCTTTCTGTTTTAGCTTTTTGTTCTCGCTCTCTCTCTCTTTGTTTGGATATTTTAAAATTCTCACAAATTCATTCGCAGCCATGAAAAAAGTACATAGTCTGCAGAAAAATTTCCCTTACTATAATTTTTGTTTACATACTTTTTATGGGCTTTCGCGCCAAACTTGAGTTTACCATACCATCTCTTTTATATAAGTTTTGTTCCTAGAATAATTGTTATTGTTTTTTCTTTTTGATTCACAGATTTTCTGTGCCTTTCGTAATTCAATTAATATAGCATTGCGTAACTTATTTGAATTTTATTGTTGCTATCATTATTCGCAATGCGAAATTATTGAATGAAAAAAAAAACAATACAGAAAGTGCACTTAACAACATTGAGTGGGTAGGCAGGCATTTTTGTAAGAAAAAAAAATGGCGGCATCGGCTTAGTTTTACTGACATTCTTTGCACTTGCAAGCAGATTTGCAAAAGATGGGTACAGAAATTGTTAAGAGATGGCCAGAGCAAATTAAATGGGCAGTTAAGGGAAAGTGCAGTTTGACACAAAAAATGTAAGTTAAAGAATTTCTTAAAAAAATCAAAAATTCATTTAAATTGCTTTGTACACACATATGTAGGTACATAGGTAGTTATTATAAAATTTAATAATTTCAATAAAAAATTGTCTATAGAACATAGGAATTAAAAACAAAATAGGTATGTACCTATATTTTATAAAAAAAAAAACGCAAACTTTTACACGACATAAAAGTACTTAAAGTATTAAAACAAACAAAAACACAATTGTGTCTGGCTTTATAATAACAATTAACTACGACACATTTAATAGGCCCCCCAAACAGCCATTTTTTTAAAGATACAAAATTTAAAAACAACAAAAAATATAAATTGAAATCAAAACGCAAAAATGTGAATGTTTTGTTTAGACGTTCCACTTGGTTTCAAATGGAATTTATTTTTTGTTGCCCAGTAAATTTCACTCACTTAATTTAAATAGATAAATAACACTAGACATGTGTAACATCAGAGAGCGTATGAAATGAACTAAGATAGAGACGTTTTTTAATAAATTTCAATTGAATAATTAACTATAATAATTCATCAGTAACAAAAAATATATTAAAACATAGATACACACTTATATACTGCACTTAAAGAAATTTCTTGTTCATACTTAATCTTTAGAGAACACACTTGTCCTAAGTGGGTTATGATGTCTATAACTTGTCTCGTTAGAGTTTACGTCATGGGATAATAATTTTTGTGTTTAAATTTATATTGAATTGTACACCTATATGTATAATATAAGATTATTTAATATTTTAAGCAAAAACCATAAAAAATATTGTTTGTGGTTGTTAATTTGTTGAGAGCGGCCGGTGTGGTACTATTTATAGACAATCTGGCTATGTAGATTTATAAACGAAGAAATTATGATGTGTTTTGTTAAAATTTACGATTTTGTGCATGGTATAACTATACATGATGAGTACAAATCTGCAACACAATACAGAAACAACAGGCATTTTTTGTTGGTGTAAAATAATGTACTACTACTGTCAAAAACATTTGAAAAAGTATTACTTTTGACATACCAAGTAAATTGTAAACAAAGCCAGTCAGCTGTGCTACTGCACTTAGCCTGTATATTTAGACCATGATTTTGTGTATGTGTCCCAAGCAGCGCTGCCAGAAGTAAGGTTTTTACCTTATTTTTTAACCGAAAAAAGATTTTAAGATTTTTTTCCCAAAAAAAAAAGATTTTTTGTTTTGTCTAGACGAAGGTAAGTTTCAATTAAAAAAATCTTCTTTGTTCCCATTTGAAAAATTTTAATTTAAATTAATTTTTGTTATTTTTTCCTCCAAAATACGACTTTTTTTTTTTTTGGCGAAAATAAGATTTTTTGCTGAAAATTTCTGGCAGCCCTGGTCCCAAGTAAAGTTAGTCAAACAAATTTGTTTGAATGTCATTAAAAAAATAGGTATTATTTATTTTTATTTAAAATTTCTTTGACTCAGTTAGTTTTGTCAAATCTACATTTTAATATTTCCCTTAATTAGTTTTCTTGATTTGCAACTACTGCCGGCATTCATAGCCACCAGGAGTCAAATATAATCAGTTATTCAACTGTAAAACATAGGAAGTCCACACAGTTTATAAAATCAGCTATCAGTAAGTAGCTGATCAAATTAAAACAAAAAAAAGGCAAGCGCATAAACTGTTATTATTTTGCAGATTCTCTTTATGCAGAACACTGATTTATAAAAGTGGCTGTAGTTTTGGATTTTAAAATTTTTATTGGAGGTATTTTACTTATTTTTTTTATTATAATTCTTTTTATGAATACAAATTTCAATTGTAATTTAAAAGTTTTCAAAATCAAAAAAATTTTTTTTTCAAATTTTTTAAAAATATGTAATCTAAAATTTTAATTTTATTTTATGTACTTTGTTTTGCTTTATTTTAAGTTCAATAATGTTTTTGATAAAAATTTTAATGGATATTTTTATTTATACAATTTAAAATTTTCCAAAATTGCAATAAAATCTTGAAATTGTTTGTAAATTTGTTGAACATTTTGAAATTCATTGAGAAAATCAGCAAAGCTTTAAGTATACAATTTAAAAATTTCCAAAATTGAAAAAGAATTCTCAATTTTTTGTAAATTTTGTATAAAAAATTGTTATTTATTCAACGTTGTTTAAAAAAAGTGAAATTTAATTTTATATAGATTGTGTATTTATACATACGTAGTTATATTTTTTTAAACACGAATAAAAATCTTTAATTTTGTTTTTAATTTTACCTCAAAAATTTCTCTCAGTGCCAAATTTTGCCAACCAAAACAACATATGGCTGTGTTGACTTAGTCATTAATTGAGAAAAAACAACAATAATTTGAAAATTGTTTAAACAATGTATTATTATGCAACACTAGCAACTGCTAAATTCAAATTTGTTGTATTTTTTTTTTCTCAGACTGATCAAAAAAAAGCTAAATTTTATTATTTTTAATGAATGTAATTTAAGACAAAACCAAGGTAAAGACACTTGCCAAGGTTAATCAGCCGGTACAGTAAAATCTTTACACTAGAAACGTTTATAATTTGCTTTTGCTAACCAAGAAAAAAAAAAAGATAAAATAAAATGCAATTTATGAATCACCATAAAAAAGATTCCAAACTCAAACACTTCACAAAACGTACATACATACAAGTAATGGCTTTTCTTACTGGTTTTACAAGCCGGTAACCGGTTATTTGTTATACAACAATAACAATTTTTTTTAAGATTTTTGCTTAATAACCAAAACAACACGTACACGTACCAAATTCTTGGTTCTTTTACTTTGTTTTCAGAATTATGTATATACATACACAAAAATTTGATCTCACCGTTTTTTTTTTGAAATGTTCCTCAAAATTTTAAATTTGTTTTTAACACAACTTTTAGCTGAACACAAGCTTTTTTCCAATATAAGATTTTGTCGTTAACACACAAGTTGAAAATATTGACTTAAATTTTTTTATTTAACTTAAAATAATAATTTATAAGTTTTTTTACTTAGCTCACCTTAGAGAACTTTTGCAACCGCAGAATTCAACGTTCAACGTTACAATGATCTTAACGTTTGCTTGACTTAACTGCAACACTTCGCTTTTCAAAAATTCACTTTCAAAATGCCCACCGACACATATACACTCTCTCAAAAATATTTTTTTTATTCACCTACACTAATCCAACATATTCAAAAAATAACAACAAAAACTATTATTTGTTTGAAAGTAGAAAACGAAAAGCAGCAGAAACAATTCCTATTGTTAAACATTAAAAAAATGTTCTATAAACTGTGGGTAAATATGTATTTATAAACGCATGTATATATGGATGTATATACATTGTACATATATTTTACTTTAGAAAATATACAACAACAAAAAAAAACTCATGAGAGTCAAATGTATGTATGTACTTCACTCTCCTACAGTTTGTTGTTGGTGTTAAGCATTGTGTGTAGTTGGTTGCTATAAAAACCCAAAGAGTATAATTTATAGCAATTTTTATAAATTTGTAGCAGTAAAAAAGCCTCCTTCAAAGTTTTGTTTATTTGTGTATGAAGTTCATAGGTGTGCTTTTGAAAATATATCCCTTTGACTTAAAAGAGATTGTCATATTTAGTCTCAAATTTTTTTTAATAAATGCAATATAAAATTTTATTGATAAGTTTTACTAATAATCGGAAGAGTCTAAGAATTGACCTTAGGTTTCATACTTCCAGTTTTTCTTGCCTGGCAACTGCCCCTGTCTAGCTTGTTTTACTTATGACTCTGAATTATTAAAGTTTAATTTGTGTAAATCTTACGTTTAAACATAAGCTGGTGATTCATTTGAAAATTTTAATAACTAAAGTCGAGCACAAGTACTTAACATACTGCCGTATTCAAAAAAAATAAAGTAGGTTTGAAGTGTGCTTTAAGACAAAATTTTCTTAAAGTGCATTTGAAGTCTACTTTAAGTTTTTGTGAATAAGGGCATTAATTAGTACTATACAATACAGTATGGGATAAAATAAATTAAATTTTTTTTTTTAGTATACAGCTATGTACGTGCAACTAATTAAGGATACGATTCTAACATGTGAGCTTTAAGCAATTTATACGAAAGGTTTTATGATATTCTCAAAATTTGTTGTATTTTAGTCAATTTAACTCTTACTCCTAGAAATTGTATCCCTTAAAATTCTTGCATACTGAAATTTATCCATATTTCCTTAATTTTGTCCAGTGACCCAACACCTCGTGACTACATATCGTAGCACTCCAAAGCTTTATAGAACCTCCTGCATTCTTCAAAGTGGCGCGGTGTACTTTGGACAAATTCTTTCAGCTTTGGCCAAACAACTTATTTTTTCAATCTAGAGCCTATTAATATTTGTTCTTTATTTAATTTTTTATGAAGTACATCCGTGTCATGCTTCAAGGAGGATAAATAATAATTAATTTGTTATATTTTGGAATAAGAAATTGAAATTATGAATTCCTATGTAATACAAATTGAAATTGTGAAATAGAAATGCATCACAATTCAAACTTCATATTGCGCACAAGAAGTCTCTTTTAACTAAAGTTCAAAGAAAACGTCGTGTAGAATTTTCCATATCGAAGATCAACGAAAAAATTTTCAAACTAAATAAGATTTTTTAGTTAATAATCCACGGTTTAATTAGTTGTATCGATTTCTTGATTTCATCTTTGTAATAATTTAACTTTAATAGGGAATATGAAATTAACAACAACAAATTGCATTGCATTTTTTAAAAAAAGACTAATTAATAAAATACGAGAGGAAACCCTAAATATAAAATCTGGACCTAGTCTATTATCCGTAAGAACAAGATTGCAGTTGTGTAACTATTTTTTTTTTAGATATTTTTCAAAATCTTAAAAACTTTTTGTTTTTTGGAATTCGAATTCGCAAAAGATAAAATTGTTTTGTTAAATTTTTAGCATTAAATCATCTTAATACGAAACTTTATGGAATGTTTTAATATTTTTGGGGTTGTGTGAATATTAAAAAATTGGAATTTAATGCGAAATTTCTAAATGAGAATTTTTCCTCTTGCGAGTACATATTAATTGTAAAATTTTTAAAAAATTTATTCGAAGTTTGAAAATAATTGTATACAATTATTAATATAAATTTTTTAAAAATGCGGAATTTCCAAAAACTCTTAATTTTTTTCTTTTTGTTTTGAAATTTTCAAACTAATTCTTATTTCTACTACTTATTTATTTCCACGAAAATTTAAAGAATTTCATAATATTTGGTTTTGTAAAAAAATTCGAAATTCCAAATATTGTTTAAGAAAGAAATTTTTTTGCTCAAACTTAAGATTTGAATTGAATTTCGACATGTATTTAAAAAATCTGTAAAAGTGAGATTTATGACCTTCATATTATAATTTTGTTAATTTTTTTTTATATAATTTAGAAAATTAAGGTTTTAATTGAGTTCCAAAGTACAAACTTATTTTTGAAGTTAAAAAATAGGCGGAAATTCTTGCTAAAATTTCTTATTTTATTAATGTTTCCTGTATAAAGCCTCCTTCTCACAAATTTGTTAACATTTACATATACCTACATATATAATTTTAAAAATTAAGTTTTAAGAATGTTTGAAAGTTCAAAATTATTTAATGAAGAAAATTCTTTCAGATTTTACATCTTATCATGCTTAATTTGAAAAAAATTCAGTGAAATTAGTTTTATTTAAGTTTAACTCATATTCGAAAATTCGAACTTAATTTAAGTTTAAAAAATAGTTCTAAGACGGAAATTCCTGCTCAAATATTCTATTTTATTTCTTTTCATACATAATTTGTAAAAATTTTATTATTTAATTAAAGGTTTCTGTTCAAATATATTAGAATTTAATTTCTGTTTTATTTATTTAGGTTTAAACGGGTTTGCCTAAACGTGCATTGTCATCAAGTTGACCTAATATTTCACTTTTTAATAAATTTGTTTATTTTTAGTAAAAACTAAAACAAAAAATATCTGGCAACACTTGCCAATATACAGTTTAATTTGCGTACATAATATCTATAAAAAGCTGTTCGATGTTGCTATAAAATAGAGGTTCTCTCTATGCAACAAAATAAAACCCTGTATTTCTCTCTTATTTAACCCTTTTTTATTTTTTATTGTTGTTGTTCTTTGCGACCCCCTTCAACACATTTAAAGTTCATAAACATTTTTGAAACGGAAAGTAATAGTTGTTGACAACAACTACAATAACAGAAAAAAAGAAAAATGAACACAAATCAAAATTAACGGAAGTTTCATTTCAAATAGAATGTTTTGTATAATGTATTTGTGTGCGTGAATTTAGTATGTGTGTGTAATTAAAGTGGGTGTGTGGGAGCATTTGACTGACAAGCAGTTTGGTTTTTTATAATTTTCATTTCTTTTTTTGTGTACTTGTATTGGTTGCATTCATTGCTGTTGTATGTACCTACGAGTAGTTGCTGTTGTTGTTTTTGCTATTCATTAAAAGCAATTGCATCGCTGTTTTCCCCCTAAGTTTTTTGTTATTGTTGTTGTTAAACTCATATCGTATGTGTGAATTTAGTTTGCTGATTTTTTGCTGTTAGATTTTCGTCTATTGTCGCTGTTCTGTCTGTTTTGATTTTTATTTTATTTTTTATTTCCACTTGACAAAATAATTTTAAATTGAGATTTATATGTATGAATGTGTACGAGTTATGAGCACAATATGAATACATACATACATATGTATATACCAACATACATTTATAAATATATTATAGATGTTTGCTTGATTATGAATATTTTCTGGCATATTCCGTCAAATATTATGCAATCTTCATGCATATGTGTTTCTAGATATGTAGGTACCTATTACCCATTTCATTTTCAAAACAAAATCCCAAGATTTCACACAAAACTTTGCATTTTTAGTGTATTGAATTAAAGGAAAGGCAAAAACTGTAAACAAAATAAAACAATTGAAAATTAAAATATTGATAAAATAATAAAAAAGAAATTAACAAATAAATTGAATTTTTAAATAAATTTTCTTTCTTTTGCAAAAATTTTTAATAATAGTGTTTTTAAATTCAATATGAAATATTTATGTACATAACTATTATCAAATGACAACAACATTTTAAATATGTATATACATACATACATATCGTCACCTAAAATCCAAAAGGCTGTAACTACAAAAAGTTCAAAAAGTTTGAAGATGTCGAGCCAGTTCGTATACATAAAGAAAAAATAAAAATATCCAAAAAGAAATGGAACCATATCCAGGAACTTAAATGTTTACTTCCGGCTGATTGCCACAGTTTTTACGACAATTTACCATACTCAGATTAGATTTAGAAATTTTTCTTCGCAATGTGAACTCCTTTTCTTTTCATGTATACAATAATAAATTTTCGTTTTTTTTTTAATTTCGTTTTATTTTCTTAAACAAAGTCAGCCCAATCATGAATAAAAATTCCGCGGGAGTTTTTTCCCTTTTCCCATTTTTCCTATTCAAATTCATTGTATTATATTAATTACTCTTTTTATTAAAAAATATAAGGCATTTTGTTGTTGTTCATTTCTTTTTTTGTTAAATTAATACAATGAGTTTGATATTTTCATCAAAGAAAACAAAGCAACAGAAAACATAAATTATTATCAAACAAATATTTTAAGTTAAGTTTGATTTTGATAAAAATTTCGTTGATTTTTGGTAAATATTATTTAATGTTTACGAAATTTAATATATTTATTTTGATAATAAGAACAAGCAAAGCTCCATTTTTAAGCTTCATAAAGCTAGGAAGTCTTATAACGAAATAGTAGAACAGCTCAGGTGTTCCCATAAAATGGCTTTTATAGAGACAGAGGACACAAAGACAAAGACTACTTTTGATAATAATTTTGTAAAACGAATCACAATTTTCAGAAGTAATTTAAACAAAAATTATGGGAGAACTACATTACAAAGTACAATACATATGTACATATTTAAATGTTGATTATTATTAATATAAAAGCTTTAGGAAATATGTACACAGAACGAATTAATGCCCAACAAATTTTAATTAAACTTTTCATTGAGTCTTAATTGATTTTTAAATAAACTTTTAATCATATCAATTAAACTTTTAATTGAAAAACAATTTTCAATTAAATAATATAATATTTTTTTAATTAAAACTACTTTTAATGAAATTTTTACAAAATATTCTAATTGATACTACAAATTCCTTCATCGGTCCACTTTCAATGAAATGTTTAATTAAATATACGAATATTTTAATTGAAAATCAATTTTAATTTTTTCTGTGTATAACATGATCCTTTTCAAGTGTACTTAAAATCATTTAATTCAATTTAAGCTTAATTGAGAATTAAAAAAATGTTAGTAGCAATTCATTTCATAAAACTCTTAGTTTCAGTCACGTTTTCATAATGCATTTAATAAATGAATTAATTTATAATATAATTCATGATAAATTTAATTGTTATATTTAAAATGATTAAATTTTTGTGCAAATCTATTACAAATAATTCAATTTGTTTTGTTTTTACAAAATCAATTAAGGCAATAGCGTCTTAATCTTATTTATTTATTTATTAGATTAAAAATTGTATTAAGCACTAGCAGCTTCGGCTATCGGCTTACAAATAATCTTATTTATAATTGACTTGAATTGAAGAAACGTTTAATCAATAAATACATTGTATAAAATTATTTTATACCGAAACCATAACTTTTATAAAAGAAAAACATAGATGATGGAATCTTTAAGATGATATATATACGTTTTCAATATTTTAATAGAATAAAAATATTTACATTTTATTGTAAAATATTTAAGAATACGATGAAAACTGTTCCTTAAAAAAAATTTGTCAGTTCAAGATGTAAAAAATTGATTTTTGAAGTAGTTTCGGTATTTTATGGCACCTCAAAATTATCTAGAAATGTTAAAAAATTAAAATAAATAATTTGTTTTTGAAAATTAATGGTTTCGGTTTAGGCCGAATATCGACTTTTTGGCCTCATATTAGTTTCGGTGCGGTTTCGGCCTGCAAAAATCCGGTTCGGTGAGACTCTAACTATTACATATTTTGTTTGGAATGGTTTTATTTCGTAGTTTCGTATTGTTCAATTTCCTAATTCGCACAAAATTTAATTATTTTGATTTTCTAATATTATTTGGCAAAACAGAATTCTTGTTTTAGGTAACAAAATTAATTACAATTTGAGAAGTACAAATATTTATGAAAAAAATATGAATATGAAATACCAACAAAGAATTGGCAAAATTGATGCTTAACATCAATTATCGGCAAAATCCGTAGCAGATTAATCACTCCGACAGTAATGATTTGTATATCTAAGGTTTACATTCAATGAAGTCTATCTGCAAACACATAATTGTTCGGTATAGCAGAAAACTGTATCTTGTAGATACAGTGTGTATATTTAGTTTTTAGTTCAAATTCAAAAACGCGAGATATTTTTTCGTCTTCAAAGTTTATATTATATAAAATTTATATAAAATATTGTTGAGTTTGGCATTAAGAAAACATTTTTGTAAAGTCTGCAGATAAACCTTATTCAAAATAAGCATTCGATTTGTGTGTAAAAGTCTTTTGTGCGTATTTATACCCTACACCACCATAGTGGGGACGATGTCTGTCTGTCCGTCCGTCCGTCTGTCTGTCTGGCTGGCTGACTGTCCATGTAAAGCATGTGCGCAGAGACAGGTCGCAATTTTGAAGATATTTCGATAAAATTTGGTACATAATATTTTTTCGACCCAAGAATGGATGGGATTGAAACTGGTAGAAATCGGTCCATTATTTCACCTGGCCCCCATACAAATGTTGTCAAATTGTCCAAATTGTTGGCAATTGTATGAAAACGGGTTGTCATATGACATCATCTATGATTGCAATCATGATGCATAGTAAAAACGCGGCCTTAGTATTAAAATAAAATTTGACACAAATAAGTTTCTTATATAGAGAAATAATGACACCTAATTTTATAATGGTCGGTCCATAATTAGTCGAAATTCCCATACAAGACCCTCTCCGTAATTCAATTTAAGCTCCATAAATCATTTAAAAGTATGTATTTATAGCGAGATAAAGTTTAACATACATAATATTTATATTCATAGACATCATGACACTAAATTTTTGGATGATCGGTCCACAATAGGTTATATATCCCATATAACGCCCATTTCTAAAAAAAACAGTTTTATACATATACTGGGTGTAGGGTATTATACGGTAGGGATTAACCGAATATACTTTCTTACTTGTTATTACTACATTTGTATTGCTATCGGTTCCATATACCAGAATATAAGAAAAATTCTCTATTTATTCTTTCTTTATGAACTTAAATTCAAAAACCAAAATCATTTTTAAAATCCTGAATTTACTATATAATTATTATATTCAAAAAATAATTATATTATAACCAACATTCCCAGTACAACAGCGTTCTACATAACTGGTTCCAAAAGAGATTGCGCCATTACCCGTTCCAAGGTTGTATTTAAGGAATCTAAAGTAGTTCTGACTACTCACATTTTATTTTATTTTTAAATATTAATTTTGTTTAAAAAATACAGTTAGATAATTATTGTCAGGGACTTAAAAAATATGTTTCATTTCCATTGCGTTAAGCTCTACATATTTATAATTAGACATTAAAATAACATTTTCAGTCATATAATGGAAGGTGTTATTTTCGAATTGTTTATGCCTAATAATTTTCGTAGAAAACTACTAGATAGAAAATAAAGATGAAAATGAAATATGTATATTATACCTATATAAACATTTAGATATTGTTTATTTAAAAGTTAATATAGCTAAGAGTGCTTTTGAAAAAATAATACAAAAACATACATATATGAAATTCACTATAAACTTGAACTTGATGTTACAGCCTTTACTCGACTTTTTTTTCTGTTTGTGTCAAAACAGCAGCAGCCAGTAGAAAAAGTTCGTTGATTTATTTAAGTAATCAACAAACAGCATGTAAAAAGAAAACAACAAAAGTTATTGAAATTTTGCCAAAAATTATTTTGTTTTTTCATTTGTTTCGTGGTTTTTCGTATATAAAAATCGCATTCGTTTTGAGACATGTATGAAAATTTGATTTTACATAGTATGTCTGCAGTATATGAAGAAAAAACCACGAATAAAAGAATATCAAAAAGTAATATACTAGATTCCGATTACATAATAATCACTGTTCTTTTCATTTCATATTGTTTATAAATATTTGTTTTTCTTTGGCATTACAGTAGAATACGGATTATAAATTATAATGTGTTGTGATAATGGCCGGTTGAGTTAATTTTGAAAATCAAGTAAAATATAAAGTTTTTTTCTTCCTCAAGTCGGCAAGCCTAAAGCCTCATTTATTATCTAATATCACTTATATATATTTATTTGAAGATCATAATCTTCGTCTATTTTAATGTAATGACACCGGCCCATAATCCACACCAAACAGTGCATTTTTCGTAATGCATTTCCAGTTCTTGCAATGCTTCTGCTTTTCACACTAAATACGACCGTTTAACCAGAAATGAGCTTCGTCGCTGAACACAAATTTCCGAAGTGGATCAATTCAATTCAATAAACGACAAAAATCACACTGTAGTCATACTATCCATAAAAACCCCTGCACTTACTCACTTACAGCTGCTTTTCTCTGTTCCCGCATCTTATATTATGCCTCAATTGTTGGTCATTAAGAAGTCCCAGTTTAGCTATATTTATATAAACTTCAATCGTAGGTCTTTATGGAACCATAGTTTAACATAAATCGTATTGTAGGTCGTTATTAATTCTAAGATTAACTTAATTCGTGTGTCTTAATCATTAAGAGCTTAATCGTAGGTCTTTATTAATTCAAAGTTCAACTTCAATCGTAGGCCTTTATTAAGTCATGATTAAGCTTCAATCCTAGGTTTTTATTAATTCTAAGTTTAACTTAATTCGCGAGTCTTAATTAAGTCCCGATTAAGCTTCAATCGTAGGTCTTTATTAATTCAAAGTTCAACTTCAATCGTAGGTCTTTATTAAGGCATGATTAAGCTTCAATCCTAAGTTTAACTTAATTCGTGAGTCCCGATTAAGCTTCAATGGTAGGTATTTATTAATTCAAAGTTTAACTTTAATCGTTTTTATTTATTTAGTTTCAATCGACTTTCAAACGAAAGATTTATTAAGTTTCACTTGGAAGTCTTTATTAAGTTTCAGTTTCAATAGCAAATCTTTATTAAATCGAAGTTTTAATTTAATAGTATGTTTTTAAAGAGTGGGTTGTTAAGAGCTTTCGGATTTAATTAAGAAACACATATAAAACTTAGAGAAATCTATGAAATCTTTAATTATGAAATTGTTTCGGATGCTGTGTGGCATGTGGCATTGTTATGATGAAATCAAATATCAGCCAAGTCCAGCTCTTTTATTTTGGGCAAAAAAAAAAAAAAGTTAATCATTGCACAAGTTTGCTTGTTTATCTCGTATCCATTCAACCAGAAATGAGCTTCGGCGCTGAACAAAATTTTCCGATAAAAAAGTAAATCTTTATCCAGCTTGAATTTTGATAATAAAATTCAATAATCTGCAAGCCTTGTTCGTTTGTAAGTCGATTCATGGTTCAATTATAGACCAAACTGAATGTCTAACAGTAAAATGTTGCACGGAAACAGCTGATGAGCCAAAAAAAAGAAAAAAAATCTTGCGAAACAGAAAGCTGCTACAGAACTTCGTATGTTCTGACATACAATACTAATCATCGCATGCATTATCAAGTCTTTACTGTATTTGTATCTAAAACTTTTATCTTCTCCCATAAATACATACATACATAAGTATTTATTTATATAAACATTAATACCCCACGTAGGAAAAATAGGGGAAAAAACACTTTTGCTTAAATTGTACATCAGCTGTTTTCAGGGTTTGAAGGTGGAGGATTGTTTAATAAAAAAAACAACAACAATGTTGTATTATTTCTTTTTGTGAATTGTTGCCAAGAAATTGTTTATAGTGGGTGGCAATGGCTGGGCCCAGTTAATGTTGCCGTTAGCAAATACAATAGATACTGCTCGAAAACATATGTATGTTCTACGACAATCTTTATGTGCTATTCGAATTCGACTTGTAGCTACAAATATAAGTATATGTCGTTTGATACAGATGACTTTGTGCACGTATGCAGGCAATATTATCAGTATTTTATATACATATATATAAAAAAAAAAGAAATTTTTTAACTTATGTTATAGAAACTGTGAACGTATGACAGAATTGTTTTAAAGAATTTATTTCAAGAAAATTTGTTGTCTAGCAAAAAATATGATATTATTTGATTTCGTTTATCTTTGATTAAGTTTTAATATCAAATCACACTAATCGATCAATCAATTTCTAATAAAATTATCATTTTGACCAAAATTTTAATGAACTAAATTTATTTAAAGTTCAAATTTAAGATTTTTTTTTAGATAGTTAGAAAATATTATTAACCTTTAACTATGTAAGTGAAATGTTTACACACAGTCATTGACTTTTACCACACCTCAAACAAGTAATTTTGCAGATCATAAAATAGATCAAATCGAAAAATCTTAAAAAGTAATTAAAAAACACGACGCAAATTGAATTAAGATTTTCTATAGCAAACTATGTCAAGGTCGAAGATAGGTTCTAGGGTTACGATAATACTAAGTCGTAGGCTTTCTTTCACAAATAATTGGTCCAATGTTTTCATTTTTTCTTCAACGTAAAATAAATATCCTTGTAGCAATTGTCTGTATTACTACCACTAGCATTATCGTTGGATAATGCTTTACTTTTTATATCATCAAATAAGCAACTTGATTTTCAATCCAAATAGAAAACAAGGAATCCATTTCGATCATCAAAGCACTTCTTGTACGGGTCATCGTTTTAGCATCTAATAATGTTGCAGATTTTGCAAAAAAATCAAAAAAAAAAAGATTAAAGACTTGAACCCAAAACAACGCAACCTCGAAAATCTAATGCCGCACAGTGAAAATTAGTACTAATTAAGCAGCGACACAACTTCGAAAAAAAAAAACGCAAAACGAAACGACACAAAGCGAGGTATTGGTGTACTTGTGTTTTATAAAATATTTTACGTTTGGACTATTATAACTTTGCTTTCCTACATATCGTTTCCGTAGCTGGAAGTTCTTCGGAAACGAATTTGAGCAGATCTGTTTGGCCGGATGGAATATTGGCAATGATCTTTAAGCAGTGCTCTTTGCCAGGAGTTCGTTTAACTAACTTTTTGAACACTTGATAAAATGTTGTAGAAAATCCTATATCTTAAAAGTATATATATGTCATCGTCTATATTACAGTGGAAATCAATGAGAAACATATGCATATTTATAATTATTTAGTTTACAGTCGGTATAACAAATTGAAATAAATTGATGTCTCTATAAAACTACCTATACATATTTAAGATTACAACAAAAAAAAAAAACGTAAAAAGGAAGAGCATAATTTGGCTACTTTAACGAGGTTCGCTCTATGCGGAACCGGTAGGATTAGAATATGTTGCCCCTTCCTAAAGTCAGTTTAAAAAAATTTCTGTATAATTTAAGTGGCAAAAGTTGACAAAGGTGGATCCAGAAGCCGAAAATTCTTTCCTATAACTTTGCTGATGATAGTAGCGTATGTCGCTATGTTCCAGCCTAGGTCAGCTTGAATATAATCTTTGAACTATGTATATTTAACTTTTTACATTTGTTATAGAAAAAAGAATAATTCTTATTTTTTTGAAGCTTCCACAGACCTTTGTAAAATTAGATCGTTGTATGTAGGTCTCTAGAATCTCCTACAAATACATAATGTCTCAAATAGGTTTACGTTGTCTAAGTCTGTCTACAGTTCTTGTTGCACAAACGAAATCGACAACAAAAGAAATGAAAGCGGCACCACCTTGAATTCACCATTTTAGGGATCAGTGTTCGGCGCAGTGTAATAGCGTGTTATCTTTTTCTGTTGTTATTTGCTCGGCTATTGATTGTTAATAAATTTCGTTAAAATTCGTGTTGTTTGCAGGTAAATAATCAATAATGTTCGACTTCTGGTTGCTATGAGAGCCGGTAATTTGCAAATGAATGAATGAACTCAAGCGACTTAATTTCAATACTCGCAAGACTAAAAGTACGGGCACACTTGGCAATCATTTGTCGAAAAAGACGTAACCACTAAATAAAATATTTTTGAACTCGTTTATTTATTCAAAAAAAAACTTCGTTTATTTAGGACACAACACAACAAATATTTAGTCTTATTTTATTTGATGCTATTTGATCTAGAAATACTCTTGTAAGAGTAAACAACGTCAAAAATATTTGTGATAAAATAAGTGGCTACGATTTTTTACATCAAGTGTGGTATTACAACACATAAGCGCACCAAAGATCATATGGGTTCATTTGTATTTATGGCTGCTATGAATATTAAGAAACAAGAGGGTCTTGATACTCTGGGCTTAAGAATTCAGCCAGCTTAAACAAACATTTCAGTCCGATGATTCAAAGTCTCTATTGGAGCTTCTTGTTTACTCTATGTAATGTACATATGTATATATTAAAAATCAGATAAAATTCGAAAGAAATATTCGAGGCAGCATTACCATTTTTGTCGACTTCGGGCGGCACTCAAACAGTGTTAGGAAGAACTTTCTCGGCTAGGTTGTCTAACCGACATGAATTTAGACTACTACAGTAATGAAAAGTCAGACGAGTATTTGTCGCAGCTGTATCTACTTTTGCTGGCTACGTTAACGAAAGCTAGCCAACTTTGAAGAATAATTTATTTCCAATTTCTGAAGAATAAAAGTTCGCACGAATATTAATACATAGACTCATTTAATAAGTGTTCATTTGGTGCACCTACAAAGAGATAATTTTTGATTTCATTCTAATTGAATCGAATTATGTACATACATATATACGAAAAAAATTTATTTCATAATTGTGGTTCTAATAGATTGTGTATACACATGTATGTATGTATGTATGTATTAAACATTTTATAGTCTAGTAAATGTATATACGAGTACATAATAAAGATTATAAATTTAATAAGTTTTGCTCCTAATTATTTATTTTCTCATATGTTGTCTATAATATTTTCTCGTATTTGCTAACTCACATTTGCATTAGAGAATTCATATTTAAATGCAAATTTTAAATTTGAAATGTATATTTAGACAATTGTTTGGTTGCTCAAACATTATCAGCCTTGAAAAAACAACAACAATAATAATAACAACAAACAGCATCCATTAAAAGTATGTTTATTAAATTGATAACAAACATTTGTCAAGATATTAAATGGCAATGTTTAGTTTCTTTAAGTGTAGATGTTTGAAAAAGTTAAATTTTTTTTATTTATTTTATCACTTTATATATCATAGTCAGACGAAATTTTGTGCTTAAATATTTACATATGTATTTCTTTTTAAATATTTGTTTATACACATACATATGCATGTATATGTAGGTAAAAGCTTTATCCCAGCATATCATTCTAGGAGCGCTCCGAAAAAGGAGTCAGAAAAGAGTCCAACTAAAAAGCATTTTCGGAGCGAAAGAAAAATTTGCTTAAAAAATTATTTTTTTTTATTTTTATATATCTTATTTAAATGAATTCCATTTTATTTTTTTTACTGTAAATACAATTTATTTAATTTTTTTCTGTTTCTAATTTAGTTTATTTGGCAATGAATTCCCTTTTTGTTTAAGTAAAAACAATTAAAAAAAATAATAATAAATGCGACCTTTAAATTTGTTGTATTTAAAATTACAATGATTTTTTTTTGACATTATGTAAGAGCTCTTTCAGAGCCCAAAAAACCCCCATAAAAGACTCTTTTCTGACATTATCTAAGAGCTCTTTCTGACGGACCATTTTCGAATGTAATGACCCTCTTTTCTGAAGGTTTTCGGAGCAATAATTATTGTTTTTTGGGCTCATAAAGAGCATGAACATGTCAGAAAAGACTCTTTTCGGACTCATATGGCTTGCTGGGATGTATAGCAGCAAGTGTATTTGGTTGAGTATTGTTTTGTTTAGTTGAAATTGTGAAATTATAGGTATAATTGTTGTTGGCTCATTGGTTAATTAGAATCAATAAGTACCTTCAAAAAGAAGCATTATAGATTTGTTCCTTATTTTTGGTTTTTTACTTTTTTTTTCAAATATATGCATATATGTATGTACATAGCTAATATCATGATTCTTGGTTCGTTAAATAAGTAACATAAAAACGTTTCTTTAATCTTGCTCTTTCTGTAACATTTGAAGAAAAATAGTACCATTACCTAGGTATATATACATATGTACAGTGAAAAGCAAAACAAGATGTTTTGCATTAAGGATGTCAGGTAATGAAAATAATACAAATATAGGTATATTATCATATATGTATATGTATTTTTTTTATTTAATTTAACCTTATTTTAAACTATAAAGCACAAAAACTCACATCAATTGCTTCAAAAAAAAAAAAAAATAAAAAAAAAAATTCACTATTCGAACACTTTTGCGCAGTACAAGAAATAAACATTATCACGATATTGCTCTGTTTTTATATATATCGGGTATTTGACCCGTTGGTTTTTTTGTTTGTTGCGATCTCGTTATTTTGCTCGCTTTTATTGCTCTATTTGTTCATTATTGTTTGACCCGTGAAGTGATTAACTTGATTTTTAAATAAAAAATTAAAAGATCTTTAAAAATGAGAAAAACGCCAATTGATATTGAAAACAAGGTGATATTGTTTCGAAATAATTATTCATGCCGTAAAATTGCTTAAAAATAAATTTAAGTAAGTCCACGGTAAATGATATAAAAACGGCATAATGTAGGTTACAATAATAACCAAGGGGGTCGACCAAGACTGCTTTCTCATGGTGATGCCCGGCAGATTAAACGTTTGCTACATAATAAGGTCATCAAGACCCCGAAAAATGCTGCAAAAAGTAATGGTAAGGATGTCAGTTCCTGGACGGTTAGACGCGCATTAAATATAATTCGTTAGGTAGCCAGTAAGAAAAAGAAAAAGCCTGTATTTTCCAGTAGAGATGTGAAAAACGTCTTCATTTCTGTAAAGCCCACAAAAATTGGACAGTAGATGACTGGAAACTGGTTATTTGGAGCGACGAAACGAAAATCAACCGATACCAGTCTGATGGGAAATAATACTATTGGCATAGGCCCTATGAGCGCATCCAAAAGCTTCTTTCCTTAATGCAAAACATCCGAACAGTTTTGCTTCCCACTGTATATCTAACTTTGGCTAAGTTCAATAATTTAAGGTATCATAAAAGTACTATTGTAAGAAAAGGTGCTATTTTATCCCTTGTAGGCTTGTTTATACAAAGTTCCCTATTTTGGCAAATGTTCTAGTGATAAAGTTAAGACTCAAACGTTACAAAACTGAATTCATTTAGTCAGGTACTAAATCCTTGTACATTTAATGTGGCTATAGATACATATACATATGAATTATTGTGTCTAAACTAAACTACAGTGAAATAATGATAAATTTCAAAATTCATTTATTTAAATTATTATTATTATTTTCTTTAATTAAAATGGTTTCTTTTATATTCATATAATTTCATTAAATATTTACGTTTGTGATTGCTAAATTATAATGAAATTAAATTTAATTGTTTTATCAATGTGTAAACATTATAAAAAGATATGAAATATAATTTTGTTTAATGACTCAATTGTAAATTCTAATAAAAATATATGTATACATATAAATACAGATATCATTCAGAATAATAAGGCAACACCTTTTCCTTGCCATTAACACACATGATCATAATAAAATTTCTAATTTCCATATAAAATGTATTTTGCAAACTATGGATTAATTAAAAATTGTATTATTAAGAGACTTAGCGCCCATTTTAACATTGTCTAGTTATTGTTTAACTTGAAGTCAGTATACAGTTTTTATTCAATAATTATTTTAGCAAATAGTATAATAATTACTGTTAAAAACTAAACTGACATTGTGAACATGTCGTAAATGTTTAAAATCAAAAGTTTAGACTGTGGACTTTGAGATAAGCCTTAGAAATGTTTCCATTTTGCAGAGACCGAAAATAACTTGTCCATATAATCAAAAAATCAAAATTGTGATTAATATTTTGTTTTTAAAAATAAATCACTCAAAATAACTGTTATTAAATGATTTTTGTTTACATGGTTTGACCTTTATTAATTTTTGTTGTTTTTTAATGCTTTGGTGAGAGAGAGAGAGAGAGAGAGGTTGATCTTATTAACTGTTAACATTCTTTCTCTTTTATTTACATACTATAGCCAAGAATGATAAAATAAAGATTACGCCAACGCGCGTAGAATTTTAAAATGTTCTGCGCATGTTGAAACTGTGACGTCACACGTTCTGTGTTTCTATTGGCTAATTTTTTCTCACTTCTTTTTTACTTTTGTTTTGCTTGCATTTACTCACTGCACACTTCATGTTTATAATTTTGTTGTTTTTTTTTTGTTTGTTTTTCTTTTTTAAACAGCTTTTATTTACATTTTTTTACACGACAATGAACGTTTTTAATTAATTAAATATAATTTATCACCAAATGTAAGGCGACCAGATTTTGGAAAAGAAAAAAGATGACATTAAGAAAAATAGTAAATAATTTATTTGAATTCAATGTTTACATTTTTACATATTGATACCAATTACTATTTTGAAAAGCTAAAGTTCAGTCAGTACGAGTATGAACAGAACAAGCACGACACGACGTTTGTGAAGTAAAATTTGTTTTATTTGTTAAAGGTGTTGATTCTCATTCTACTTAGAAACCGTGCCGTGCTTGTTCTGTTCATACTCTAAGCTCAATAAAAACAAATATTGATTATGCATTGAAAATTAAAGATGGCAAAAGATGACTGAGTATAAAAAAGATGACTGAAAGAGGACACAAATTTTATAGATGACAGCAAGTTAAAATAGATGATTGTCCTCTAAAATAGAGGACGTATGGTCACCTTACCAAATGCAATGCCAATATTTTTTAGAACTCTCAAAGTGATTGCAATTGCAAGGTTGCCAACAATCACATAAAATAAACCTTTTTCGCAAGAAATTTTAATTCTAACACATGAAACATTCTTGGTAACCCTTCTACGTCACTTCTACGTCACATAACGGGAAATCATGCGCATGGTGTAATCTTTATTTTATCCTTCTTGCTATAGCCAATTTTTTTTATAAATGTTTAACAAATTGTAAATTGAATATGGGGAATACGAACTAAAGCAGGGCCGATATGGGACAAGAAGTAACAAAATAGTGAATTTTATATTCAAGCTTCAATGATTCGCATTAAATAAGCTTTTGCCATTTATTGTAAAAGTTCGAAATAAAAGTTATAAATTGGCCTTTACGAAAAAAATTTAATTATAAATCCACTCATCTTGATTATTTCCGTTATTTTTTTCTGTTTCTCTCAAACACAAACCAAAAATGTTTTTATATAAATCACTCTCTCAGTGTCATAAAAGAAAAAACGAGTTTTAAATGAATTAATGATTAATGAATTAAATTAAATACCTAAAATATTATTGTTAATTTATTATTATTATTACTATTAGTATTTTTTTTTTCTTTTTTTCGAATTCCTATAAATGTAACTAAACATATATCTAGTAAATAAATGTTGCCAGATAGCCTCAACAATGCCATAATGTCGCTGAGGCCTTAATTGTAATTTTGAAATATGCTAAAAAAAGTATTTTTGAAAGGAAAAAAAATGGTAAATGATGAAAATTAAGCACTAAAATTAAAGTGGACCCGTTATTTTCGGTCTCTGCTATTTTGTAATTATGGAGATATTTGTCTACCATGGTACTATTGTGAGAGCTAATATACATATGTACGTGTTGTCGAATAAATATAGGAAGACCTTAAGCATTTTGCAAACTATGTAAATATGTTGTTATGTACTTTATCTGCAATGCACGATTAAAATGTAGTTGTATTGGTTGGGTTGGGTTGATTTAATTAAGTTTTCATTAAGAACATTTTGGGATAATACAGTAATGAAGTAATGTCATTATCTCAACCACTTTATATTTCTTTAGGTCATGACTCATTACCTTATTTAGTGTTTAGATTTGTTCAAAATCATGTATGTGCGGAAAATTCCCGTAATTTTGTAGACATTTCGGGATTTTACCAAAAACATAATAAGTTCCGAATGCTCAAATGTCAAATATTTTAGTTTTTTTTTTTTTTTTTTTACATAAAAATGTATTAATTATTGAAATTTGGGTATATATTCAACAGAACAAAGTTTTGATTTACTTCTTTAATTGACAAAATTACCGCTGAAGCACACAGATTGCTTAACTTAAACGAAAATTCATGGCATTATCTGCAATATATTTAAAAAAAATTGCAAAAAAAAAAAATGGTTAAAAATAGGAAATTTTTATGTAGGTTGTCTCACATTGTGGTCCATAACTCTTGTATACTATACCGATTATGCTGATTTTCGATTTTCAACTGCCTGATAAAATACAAAATATTTTCCTTTAAATTTTGTGGCGTTGAGTTGTGTATTTTATACATGAGAGTGTTTTACACGGACATAGCTCAATCGACTTAGAATTATTAGAATATTATAAAAGTTTCACGCGGAATGACAAACGCATATACTCATTCAGCGCTTCTAGTGTGGTGTGGTAAAAACAAAAGCGTATACAAATTAAACGACAAAACAAGTGGCAATTCTTTTAATTTTTCTTTGTTCGAAAGTATAACGGTAAAGAGCCGTTTGAAATAATTCATAATTGATCATTAAAATAGATTAAGTTGTGACGTTAAGTTGTGAAAAATTTACAATGCGAAGACAAAAATCCAATGAGACTCGGTGAATCATAATAAACTTACATATATAGAAAAGGTAAATAAATCCCTGCGTGAAATTGATAAAATCTTTGAAAGGCAAAATTGTAGATAAATATATCAAACACTATACCGTAGAAAATTTGGCTGGTAAAAAACGACAAAAAATTAAAGTAAAAGAAGTAAGAACAAACCCAACATCTAGTGCTTTAAAAATAGCTGAAAATGTTATGAAAAGCTCGAGTACGATTAGAAGATCTTTGCATAAGAAGCCCTTTATATCAAAGAAGAACCAATGAATTTCACTAAAAAAAATATATATGTATGTATACCAAATTTTTTTGGATAATATTTTTTTCGCCGGTGAAAGAAAGTGTTAGATACGTCAAAAAAGCCCCAAAAGTATGGTGAACAAAGAACGAAGCTTTTAGTAATAAATATGTTACCAAGACGATAAAACATGTCAGCGTCTCAGTAAAGGTCTGTATGGTTGTATGGCGGCATCAGGGGTCAGTAATCTTACATTTATAGAATCTACAATAAAAAAGGAAGTTTATTTCGACATTTTAAAAAACAATGTAGCCCCTAGTGTAGAAAAATTAGAACTAGCTCTGAATTGGATTTTGTAACAGGACAATAATCCTAAGCATATCTACAAAATTACTCAATTATTGTCAAAACACTTTAGATTATACCCCGCAGTCCCCAGACCCCAATACAATTGAAAAAAATTAAGCAAAGAAATATTTCTTGCAAGTAATACAGAATGAATGGAATAAAATTTCGCCTGATTTCAAAAAAATTGTTGATTCTATGTTTAGATGATTGTCAGTTGTGATAAGGGTAACAGGACTACAAACAAAATACTAAATACAATGTTTAACATAATTTTAATATACGTGTGTACTTTATTTTGATGCGAAAAAATGGTACTTTTCCGTTAAAATTAAATTATTTTTATGTTGCTTGTTTTTTATTTTTTGTTAATGAGTTATAGTTTGCTTTAGTTACTTAAGAATTGTGCAATATACATTATTTTAAATTTGTAGTTGTATTATATTAGGTGTTTACTTTATATAGACGCTCACAGTATATTCTTGAATTTTAATTTGCTTCTAATTTCTTATCTGAAAAAAACTACCTTTGTGGGAGTTGTCAGCTAAGTTTCAATAGCTTAAACTTTTCCAAGCAGCGTATCTGTTTGATTCAGATTAATTTGATGCAGGAAAGCTATTTTGTTAAAAAGTAAATATGGATAAAATAAATTAAATAGGTGTCTTTAATTTTTTTTTAAATTAATTTCAGTTGATTATTACTAAAAATTTTGAGCCAAAAAGTTTTCTTTAAAATATTCTACGTGAAGGTACAAAACCATTAAATATTCAGTTTAATAACAATCGTCCTTCTCAATTAAATATCGATTGGATAATTCATAAGACGCAATGACAGCTGGATTTTTATACCACGCAGTAAATAAAAACTTGATGAGCACGAAATAAAAATGAAATAAAAGTTTGTAAGTAGACAATAAATAAAATAAATATTTAAAATCAATCAATAATTGTAGGACAATAAATTGATTTTCCATTAATATTAAATCCAAAAATAAAAGTAAATACAGTAGGTACGTAAACAAACAATGCATGCAAACGTTTGCCTCGAATGGGAATGGGAATGAAAATGGAAAATTGTATGTTTTATTAATAGAAATATTAAATAATAACAATAATAATAAAATAACCAAAAATTACGTAAACTATTTAGCTAATTCCAAATGAAAAAACTAATGCCTAGGAAAAGTAAATGTTGTTTCCAAAAATTTTTATTGTTTGAAATTTTGCCAAAAAATATGTGTTTTTATTTAGTTAAACGTATGATAGATAGAATTTTATGCAACTTTTAGATAAGTTTTGTTAAAAATTTCATAAAATTTTTATGTATACGTACATATGTACATATATATTTTTAATTAGTTGCCTTTGTGGCAATACTTTTTTGAACAATTTTTAGTTTGCTGTCATGTTAAATTGAAAATAGAAATTAATTATTTACATATAATATTTGAAAATATTTTTACTTTTTGTAAATATATTTATGAAAATATTCTTGGTAATTTAGTTCATTTCCTCTGTCGCCTTTTATTTGTTTGTTTGTTTTAAAATTTCTTTGTATTAGTTGCACATATGTATGTATGTATGTAGGAATATTAAACACATAAAACTTAATATATTTTCTTAATTTTGTTAAGATTTTGAAAGTTTGCCAAAACGAATGAAATTGTTTGTCAGACAAACAAGTGGCAAATTTTTGGCCACACGTCAAATATTCTTCTATTTGTTGTCTATATATTTTTGCAATTATAGCCAGGCATCAAATATACAGTTTTTTGAAAGTAACAGTAAAATGAAATGGTTTCCTATGATTTTGCATATTTAAGAATATTCTATAATCTAATATATTTGAAATTTTTTTTACATAACTTGAAATTAAATGCAACATACATTTTTTAAGTTTTTTTTGTCAAGAAATTTAGTTGTATAAGATTTAATTTCGATATTTTGAAGAGCTTTTTGTTGTAGACATACAAGATTGGTAATATTTAAAAATCATGTTCTAATTATTCAATTCACAAGTGTTATTGCATGTTGTACATTGTATTATACAACTATCTGATTGTGAACATCACTTTAAGCAAAGTCATATGATTATGTTATCAAACCTTCAAAATGACAAAAGAAAATATTTCAAAAATAAATATACAAAACATAAAATATGAATATATTCCAAAATTGAAGCATACCGTAGAATATTTAACAATATCCATTATTAAAATTTTTTTATACCCTACACCACAATAGTGGGGAAGGTATATTGGATTTGTGTTGATGTTTCTAACGCCCATAAATATTGGTGCAACACCCTCCTTAAAGTATACCGATCGACTCAGAATCACTCTCTGAGTCGATTTAACGATGTCCCTCCGTCCGTCCGTCCGTCCGTCTGGCTGGCTGTCTATGGGCAGAGTATAGGTCGCAATTTT
Source organism: Bellardia bayeri (assembly GCA_950370525.1). Lineage (NCBI taxonomy): Eukaryota > Metazoa > Arthropoda > Insecta > Diptera > Calliphoridae > Bellardia > Bellardia bayeri. The sequence continues at coordinate 79,149,205 of OX493267.1, forward strand.
AAAGATATGTTTGAATTATGAAAGTATCCAAACAAATTTCATACAAATGAGTATGTACTAAATGAAGCTAAATCACATCTACAAATTTTGTGAAGATCGGTCCATAATTAGTCGTAGCTGCTATATAAGGCCCACTTCCGAAAATCACTTTAAAGACCATAAATCATTTTGTTATCCGAATAAAATTTAACAAATATCAGTTTCGTATGTACAGAAATGATGACACCTAATTTTATAATGGTCGGTCCATAATTAGTCAAAACTCCCATATAAGACCCTCTTTGTAATTCACTTTAACCTCCATAAATCATTTAAAAGTATTTATATCAAAATAAAGTATAACATACATAATATTTAGTATATTCAGGGAAGTCATGGCACTTAATTTTTGGATGATCGGTCCATAATAAGTAATATCTGCAAAACTGTTTTATTTATATACTGGGTGTAGGGTATTATATGGTCGGGCTTGACCGACTATACTTACTTGTTTTTCTTAATTTTATTTTCTTGTTTTAAATTTGTCAATCAGTTTATGATTTGAGTGTTACCGTTTGGGGGTTTTTTTTATTTTTACTTTTGCCAAAACTTTAACTTTTATACAAAGTTCGAAAAACATATGTTGTACAAAATATTTTTATAGAAATTACAACAACATTTGTACAACTATTGTAAATTCAAGCGACGTACAACTCCTAAAGCTTGAGCCACAAATGAGTATCATTTTATGGTGTTTTTTTTTTAGATGTATAGAACTTTAAGTTGGCAAAACTTTTTTAACTGGCGCCCATTTTTAGTTTGGTTTAACATTTCAAAATTAATAGACTGACGCCTGAACAAAGTTTCCAAATTGTGCAAATTTATTTTGAAAATCATGGTTCTGCGTTTTTTCAAATGGCATAAAACAAAGATGATTTTTTTAAATTGACATGAACTTTTCTTTATTCGAAAGATAATCTTCCGGCATTATAATTTAAATTACTTCTGGCACATGACTGGCTCTGTCGTAGTCTAATCTGGAGTTCCAATTTTCGATGACATTTGTGGCCGTATATCGGAAGAACGCGACGAATGTTGTCCTTCAAGTGGTCAAATATTTCGGGATTATCAAACACAAATCACTTGACGGCTGACAAAATGGCCGCTAGTTTCAAAAGTGTTGCCAACTTAAAGTTCTATGCAGCTAAAAAACGCCCTATATTGATATTTAAGATAAACTAAAAGAAGGAATTAAAAATTATTTTCTCTTATTAAATTTCAAGTGGTTTCGATCCACTTATTATACTTATTCCAATTCGCTAACCTTTTTTATTGCCAACCACTACAGTACCACTTCGATATCTTTCTTTTGGCAATACCTAATAATATTACCCAATTGGCAGAAGCTGGGGACAATTAGCGGTGTTCTAAATGTTCTCTATTTAAATTTGGTAATAAATCACACATAACAAATTATAGAGGCATATCTAAACTTAGTGCAATCTCAAATATATTTGAGAAATGCATCATTAATTGTCTTTCACACCAAATTTCTTAGTTACTAACACCTTTTCAACATGGTTTTCACAAAGGATCATCAGCTAATATTTTGCAGTTAACATCTTTAGTCAATGATGGCTTTGTCAACGGTCAACTTACTGACGCCATTTACACAGATTTTAGTAAAGCCTTTGACAAAGTTAACCACAATCTTCTGTTAAAAAAATTGGATGTTATGGGTTTCAACAACATTTGTTTAAACTGTTTAAAAACATTTCTTTTAAATAGAACAGAGTCCGTAAAATTTAATGGTGCAATTTCCAAAAAGATATTGGTAAAGTCCAGCGTCCCGCAAGGAAGTCATCTCGGCTCTATTTTGTTTTTGCTGTTTGTAAACGACATGCCTGAATCAATCAAATACTCGAATATATATATATATTGATGTTTGCGGATGATGTGAAAATATTTTCTAGTTTTAAAAACTCAGCAGATCATATTTATCTGCAGTATGATTTGGATAATTGTAATAACTGGTGTGACCTTAATTTAATGGAATTAAACCTGAAGAAATGCAAACATATGCACTTTTCAAGAAATTATGATGCTGCCAATTCTGACATGTTAAGTTATCATAAACTAGAGTTGGTAAACTCAATTATGGATCTTGGGATTTTGTTAGATGCAAAGTTAAATTTTGTACAACATATAACGATGACTGTTAATAAAGCTCGTGGTATTTTAGTCTATATAAAACGATGGACAAAAAAATTCAATGATCCCCATATCACTACATGTTTATGGGCAACTTCAAAAATTTAGATTTTTTTTTATTTATTTTTTGTCTGACATCAATGTCGGCATGGCGTGTGTATAAACCGATATTTGAGCATGTGAAATCCGTTCGCGTTAATCATTTTTACTGCGGTTTTAAGTTAAAAATTAAAAAAAATATAAAAATTACAGTTTTTGAGGTTAGAAACATTTTTTTCCTCCATAAAATTTTAAATCTTTAAAATTTTTTCGTGCGTTTTCAATTTTAGTATCAAGCTCAGTAAAGTCTTCTAATTGATGTACGTTTCAGCGTAATTGATACAGCGCTTTAGTTGTCACAAAGCGAAATGTGTTTGGGAAAAACTGCCGCTGCTAAAAACAATTCTTTTTTTTTTGTATCCGTTTTTTAGTTTATAAAATTTACGTTATTTTAATACCCATTACATACATTAACGAATTGAGTTAACAGAGATTTCCAGATAGGGAAGAATTTAGGTTAAAAAAAAATTAATAAAAATTTAAATAGATAGAATTTTAAAAAACGGGGAAAACCATTTGGGTTAAATTGCATGATGTTTATAATCAAAAAATTGCAATTATTTATTTAAGTAAATCCTATGAAAAAATAAAAAAAACTAAAATTTTTTCTGAAATTTTGAAAATTTTTGAATTTAAAAAATTTTTTTTTTAGGTCTCAAAGACCTTTCATATGATACCAAATTTACATATATTTCCTTTGGAAGAAATGTGAAAAAAATCAAAAAACCTCTAGAAAGGACATTTTTATCCTTTGATCCAGCTCACCAAATATTGACCCCAGGACAAAAAAATTGAGAAACGTAGTCTTAAAATGACTCAAATTTTCATATTAGTCGGGAACATCAAGGTAATATGCATTACTTCCATCATATTCATCAAAATTACGTTTGATAAATTTGCCAACATTAAAAAGCCGTAGAATAATGCTTAACATCTGTTTTTTAGTAAATCTTATAAATGGAAATGTCTCCTCTGAATTTCTATTAAACAAATTATTATTTAGTGTTCCCCAACGTTTACTGCGCCTCTATAACAATCCATTTTATGTTAAAACTTTTCGAACAAATTTTGCTATGGCAGATCCGTTTAGAAAATTATGTTGTTGTCTTAACGAAATGTTTAATTTGATAGACATTTCTTTAAATGTAACTACCATAAAACATAACATTAATTTAAATTTAAATAATTAATTGTACTAAGGTGTCAAAAAATATATATGTATGTATGTACATATATGTATGTATGTAATTTTGTAAATGGTCCTTACAGACCATAGACTAAATAAATAAATAAAAAAAAAAACTTGCTGTTTACTACTACTGTGTATCAACATCCTGTTGACCTAACACAATACAAATTTTGATAGCCTAGGTTTTTTCAGAAAAGATCTTTAACCCCTTGGCTAAGCATCAACGAATTCACACATCATGCCAAGTCCATTTTACTAAAACAAAATAAAAATGCAGCCACTAAGAAAGTGCTCTTTTTAATTCTTTTTAATTTAATGCATGTTAAATTTTAAAATATTTAAAATTATTTTTAATTTTTTGTATATACTCGTACATATGTATATGTAGGTACATAATACTACGTCGTACATATACTCTGTACACTGTACACAACCCACAGTAAGTGGACATTTATTCGGTATTTTTTTTGGGAAAAAACTGAAACTAAAAATATTTTAACACATGTGTCTGGCGTAAACTGTCGCATCTAAGTGAATGCAAAATGCAAAATGCGTGGCCACCACTTAAAGTGCAATAACCTTACAGATACAAAAATCTTATAACTAAATTTAAATATATATGTATGAATATTTTGTAGTTTTGAGTGCATCAACCTGCCGACGCTTGACAGCAAATATTACACCACCGGCAACCGGCACAATTTATTTACTCATGCCATCATTCTGCGTTTAGTTTGGTGCGTTTATGGTTTTATACATGTGTATGTATGTATGTATATAATGCACTGCTATCTTTCATATTCTAAATTTAATTTTAATTTTAAGTTTTTTTTACTGAAATTTATGGATGATGCTTGCTTTGCTCCAAGACAACATTTAAGCAGAAAAATACATATCTTTCTTTCTGTATATTCCTCCTGCAACTAACTCATTATTCACTTTTGTGCTAAATTTAATTCCATAGTTATTTAGGCATTAAATAAATCTTAAGGCATTATAAGTGAAATGTGTGGCGACAAAGTTATGAAAGTGAAATGCTTGGTTTCTAAAATATCTTTCTTGATATTAAATTATATATTTTTGCGTTTGGGAATTATTAAAAAATGTCTGCTACATTTCAACAAAATTTCAGAAAAATGTTCAATGAGTTCAAATTTAAGCAAAATTAACCCTTTAATGTTTTTAATATCTGTGTAACGGAAATATTTAAAAAAGTAAAATGTTTCAACATTTTTTAGTTGTTAGACAATTAACCATGTTATGCACTTGGGGTCAAATTGACCAACATACAGCTTTTGCGGTGGCTTCTTTCGGGGTTTCTTTATATAAATCAAATTTACATCTGATTTAACACATTTAATGAATATCTTTCGAGAACATTCAATTATTTCAGCTATTTTTGTTTGTTTTGTACCCTTTTGGTAAGTTCATAAATAACCTTTTTTTTCTCAAGGGATCAGTGCTTGATAAAATTAGTGGTAAACTTCTTAATGAAAATTAAATTTAATGAACTCGAGCCTAACTAAAATTTATCAAGAAGTAAAAATTAACAGTTCGATTATGAAATTAATAATTATTGTATTAGTGGTAAACAATACTTTTGTTAAATTACAGAAGAATTTACCACAACTATTTTTTAAATCGAAATAACTGTGCGCTATTTAGTTGTCCAGCCAAAAAACTTACCCCCTTATTCATAAAATTTGTCAAAGGTTTATAACAGATTTATAAAGCAAATTTTTATAAACCCTTGATAAGTTTTTATGAATTAGACTGTTAGACTGTTAGTTTTAAAAGTTAAAAGAACATTTCCAACGAATTTTTGAAGCAAACGAATATCATTCCATTTTTCTATATAATAGGCACTGTGAAATTTCTAGTATCACGATATTTATTGAACGTGTAGCATAGCGATCCATATCGCAGAATGGCCTAAAATATGAAATCCAGATCGCGGATCTCGTGATAAATATTGAACGTGTAGCATTTTCAGTCAGTAAAAAGTGGCAAATAATAATAATTGTGTTCATTAAACTTAAGTGCGTATATTTTTTCCGATCCTGCAACCACTTTTTGCTCCAAATCTTCCTTTCCACTTTTTTCTTCAATGAAAAAGCAAGCAAAATAGCTGAACAGAGAATTGTAATTTTAAGCATTTCTAGATTTCATTCCGAAACAAATTATCGTTTTGCTTTCTCTATAGAAGCAAAAAAGGAATTAATTTCACTTCCGAACGGAATTAAATTCTGTGACATGGCTGTATAATTACACATGATGTTTGCTATTTGTTGCAAAGTTGCAAAGAGTTTTTTAAAACGTGTACAATTTTTTTAAGAATATGGTAAATGATATTTATTTCCAAAATTTTTGAGACCACTTCATTAATTTAAGAGAGAAATTGTGCATTAATATTTTGTCAGTGTTTCATAACTATAATTACATTTTATGATAAACAAAGAAGAATACTAGAAAAATTAAAGTCTAACTGTTATTCATTCTTATTATGAAATTTTCAACAATTTTCTATAAAATGCCGCGTGGTACGTTCGTGATTTTGAGAAGGTCAAATTTCAGTTTATATTAAAAGCGGCTTAAGTTTTCGAAAAAAAGTGTCAGCTTGAAAAAAAGCTTTCTGAACGAAATGATTGTGAGGTCAAGGTGTCCAGACTATTACTTGACAAAAGCTGATGTCTGTGTCAAGGCTATTACTTTGCCACAAAACTGCTAGACTTGAATGCGCTAAAAGAAACTTACAAACTAACTGAAAACACAAAATTACTAGATGGGCAATAGCGACATTTTTAGAAAATAGTAATGAAAAACAATTTATTTTTGAACAAGACAACGAACCTATACATGTAAGTCGTCAAATAAAGGGATGGTTGTCTGCGAAAAATATTAGTGTACTTGAATGCATGTCGTACCTCATTGAGAACATTTGGGGAATATTAAGCCTTCAAATTTATGCTGAAACAATATAACATGAAAACATATAGCACCTAAATGAGGCTGTTATAAAAGCTTGAAAATATATATCTGAAAACAAAGGAATAAATCTGGTAAAAATAATGCCTGGGGGGTTACTCTCTTTTGCGATGCGAAAGCAAATGCGATGCGATAAGCGTACAATTTTGAGTTGGATTAAAGAACAAAAGGCTTAACATATTAATAAAGTCTAATTGTTTTTAGAATATTGTCATTTTAAGTTATTTTAATTTCAGTGAGAAGAAAAGAAAATTAAATTCTTTAAACATTTTTAAGAAGTAAAATAAAAATTTTTTTGTTAAATAATATTTGGTTTTTTGTTCGTTTCACATACATATGTAGGTTTAACTGTTTTACTTTTTTCTTTAATTTACAATATTGAGAAAATGTAGTGTATGTATGTATTGTTATAAACCATGCTATTTTTAAGCCTTAGTGGGAAAAGTATTAATTAGTTTTTATTATTTTAAAATATTAAGGTGTTAGAAATCTTTTTCTATATCATTTTAAAAGCAACTTTCGTGATAAAGATAAAGATCGATTGACTGAGTTTAAACTTGACTTAAGCCAATTTTTATTTTCAGTATTAACGAAATGTTGTTAATCAGAAGCACTACATACACGTATTGTACTGAAATGTCGTGATTTTGTTTTAAATGTGTTGTGGAATTGAATAAGTTTTAAAATTGCTGTATTATCAATCTAGTATAATATTATATATCTTTCCTTAAACAAGTAATACCCTGCTGGAAATTTGTGTCAATTGCTTGATACTCACTAGTGATAAAACTGTCACAAATTGCCTAAAAGGTGTCAATTTAGCTCTTCCTAGCACCTTGCCTCGTTTTAGGTCCCTTTCATATGTATAACCTGTTAGAACTAGATCCGTTGTTTATTACTTTGTAACTATTAATGTATTTAGTATTTGAAGAATATGTTACTTTAAGTATTTCTAAAAAATTCACATTATCTTTAATAAACCCGAACAATGTTTGTGAATAAGTTGCAATTTAATACATACTATTTACTAAAATCAAATTTTTTTATTTTAGTTATTTAAAATTGTTTATTTAATTGAAAATTTGCCCTATTTTGGAAATTTATTTAATTTTAAGTAAAATGTAGTTTTGTTTACCTTAATTTTTAAAAAATCACCCTAATTTAGGAGCACAGCTCTTAGTAAAATGATATCATATGAGCCATCCAAATATTGTTGAAATATTTAGTACATTTTGCAATCTTAGTGTACTAAGATTATAAATGTTCATTTTAGTACTCTGATCTTGCAAAAACTACTATTTGTTATAATATTATATAAAGGTTAAAAAAAGCCTTTTATTCACTGTCAGAAGTTATACAAATATGTTGGTTTTTTAATACATATTCTTTTTAATTCTACCTATCTTTCAATTATCTCATACATACACTTTTTTTGTTAAAGAATTTGTTCCTCTTGCGAGTAAAAAATTGTTTTATAAAATTCTTTTATTCGAAGTTGCCTTCTAGTTAAATGGAAATATACAAAAATAAATTTCAAATTAAATTTTTTATATTTAACTAGAAGGCAACTTCGAATAAAAGAATTTTATAAAACTTTTTTTGTTAACAATTTCAGTTTAATCAAATTAGTATTTTACATATATATATATTGGCCTGAGAGTGATGCAGAGTCTAGAACATAGAACATACACTTTTCTTTTCATATAAACTACTAAGTATTCTTTGAAAGAGTTAAAAACTACTATGGTACTTTAAAATATTATCAAAAAACGTACAGTCGTAACAACTTTTTCATCCCTGATTTAAACAGTTATTTTTCTCTCTAGAAAATACCTTGTTGTGTGTTGTTTTCAGAGTTGCATTTCAAAACTGTTATACAAATAATTTCAATTCCAATATAAGAGTTTCATAGTAAATAACAAAAAAAATATCTTATACACTTAGCAAAATTAAAAGTCAAATTGATTTAAACAAATTAATGAAAGTTAACGATTAAATTTCAAATCAAAATTAAAATTAAACTAGATAATCAAATCAAAACAAATAAATGCCCATTTGTCTTACCTTTTAGATGGTGCTTGGACATTGGCTTCACCACTCAAGAAATCCATTGTAGCATTTTTTAGATTATTTTTCAAGTTTTCACCATTTTCCTTGGCCTTGGAGGCTTCCATAAGTTTCTTGTCCATGGCATCGTTTACAGTTTTTGGGGCACTAGGTGGAAAGACCGGTTTAATTTCGGCTGGTGCAGGTTTAGGAACAACAGGTTTGGGTGGTTCAACGACAGGGGCCGGCTTAGGAACTGCCGGGATTTCAGGTTTTAAAACTGTAACAGGAGCGGGGGCAGGGGCAGGAGCTGCTTTTGGTGTAGGAGCGGGTACCGGTGTAGGATTGACTTTCGGAGTAACTGTAGGCGCTGGCTTCGAAACACTTGGTTGAGCCGGTTCAGCTGATTTGGGTGTTACCACATTAGCGGGTTTGTTATCTAAGGCATGGGTATCAGTCTTGTTTGTCTTGTAAAAAATATCAAAGAATGTCCAACCAAAACGTTTTCTACAGTTAAAATGAAAATAGAAAATATGTGAAACAATGAAATTAAAATCAAAAATTAAAATTAAATTATAAAGTTAAACTAAATATTAATAAGATAAAATAAGTGATGTACAAAACTGAAAATCTGAATACATTTATACATTTCAAATTGCCCAACAACTTTTAATATCAGGATTCGCAGTCTAGATTATAACCAATTTAATCATATTTTTTTTTTTCTGCGATTTTCTCGTTTCCATTTTCCCTGTGCAATTGTTAGGGAACAGCTAGAAGACAACTATAATTAAAATACAGTTTTTACTGCACCTACTACGACAGCCCATATATTTATTTATAGGTTTACATCTTCTTTTATCTATTACAATTGCAGAGAAAAGTGAACATTTTAATTTAATTAAAATCCACTGAGGCAGAAATACTCGCAAATGAAAGAGGTGCAGTGCAGTAGCAGTCTTCAATTAAAAGGCAAACAATTAGACAGACAGACCGACATACAGAACGAAATAAATAAATAATATATGTATATAGTAAATGAAAGAAAAACTGTTCACTTGCTTTGACATGTGCAAAATTTTCCATTTTTCTTTTTTGGTTTCTAGTTTTTGTGCCCCAGAACAAATGTACATTTTCTTTCTACTTCAGAATGTTTGCGAACGTAAAATAATAAATGGTAACGATATCAGATTTTTGATTTTAATTATTCAAATGATTTAATGTTTTGATTGAGTATTTTAAAAATGTGTATTTCCTTTAATATTTAACATTATTTTATATTTTTATTTAAATGTCCGGTATGAGAAAAAAAGTCTGTGGTGTGTCCAGAATTTTTTCTAGGAAGCAAATAGTAATAGTTTGTTTTCAAGAAAAATGAAATTAGAGTGCTATATTCGACTGTGCCCACTAAGTATAATAAGAATTGTTAGAAACTATAAAAATGTTGATACAAAATCGATATTTGCAAGAGATGTATATATTTTAATGTTTTTGTAGGAAATGGACTTATATGGGAGCTATGTCCAATTATGGGTCGATTATCACCGATTAAAATTCGGTACGTTATAGATATAAGGACAATATATTTCGAATATCAACTTGATAATGATATTTTTAAGAGATTTTTACGTATTTAAGTGATTTTCGGAAGTCAAATATAGGCCGATCAAGGACGGTTAGTCCATTAATTCATCTAGCCCCCCTACAAATGTCCCCCCAAAATAGGGTTTATCGGTTTATACGAGTATGTTTGATTTATGCACGCATTCAATCAAATTTCACCACAAATAAGATGTACATTAAATCATTTTAAAGATTATAACTCTCTTAGAAATGTTGGTATTCAAATAATATTCAACACAAATATGTTTCGTATATATGCAAATCATTAGAGCCAATTTTATGATAATCGGTCCATAATTAATCATACCTACCATATAAGTACCTCTTCCGAAATTCACTTTAACGATCATAAATCTCTTAAAAATGTTGGTATCAAAAAAAATTCAACACAAATAAATTTCACATATACAGATATCATGATACCTTATATTTTAATGATCAGCCTATAATTAGTCAAAATCCCATTTAGCCCCTTCAAAAATCCCTTTAATATATATAAATCTTTCAGAAGAGTTTTAATCGAGATTAAATTTAACACAAAAAATATTTATTTGTAAAGAAGTCTTGAAATGAAACTGACCATAGCTTCAATATAAAGCTCACTTCCGAAAATCACTTTAAGAAAGCATAACAATCTTGAATATTTTGCTATTCAAATAATACTCAATGCAAATATGTTTCATATACATATATATATACATATATAGAAATCATGACACCTAATTTTACAACGGTCGGTCCATAATTAGTCAACCTTCGAAAATCACTTTAACATGTATAAATCTTTTAAAAGTGTTTACACCGAGATACAATTTAGCACAAAAAATATTTATTTGCAAAGATGTCAAATGAATGATCGGTTCATAATAGGTCATAGCTCCTTTTCATAGTGTCCTTTTCCGAAAAACAGTTTCTTCACATATACTGGGTGTAGGGTATTATATGGTCGGGCTTGACTGACTATACTTTCTTACATGTTTTCGATTATTGATATGTTCGCATTGTATTGTATTAGTATTGCGTCAGCCGATTACTAGTCTTATGGCAAAAGCGATTTGTTAGATTTTGAGTTCTTTTCTACGAGAATCTTTATATATACATACATACATATGTGTTGCGAAAACAATTTTTAGTAGCTTCTCGAAAAGTTTTGGACGATTTTTTTATGCGATTATTTATTTACAGGTTTGAATGTATAACAATTCTAAGGCAAATTTTTTAAATTAACCAAAAACTATAAATTAAAACTAGTTCCTAACTTAATAATTTCAAATAAAGAATGAGTTCCAGAACTCTTTCTAACAATGTGTGTCTGTTTCGTTAAACTTCTCTAGAACTAGTTCCGAGGATGTCAATATTAAACAAACATCATTAATTAAAGTACCGTTCTAAATAATGTGGGCTAGCTCCACAGTGCTTTAGAACCAGTTCTGAAAGTGATAATTGAAAAAATAACGTTTCTAGACAACGTGAGCTAGCTCCACAATGCCTCTTTAGAAGTAGTAGTGGAGGTGACAATTTCAAATAAAAATCATTTATTCCAACGGCATTCTCTAGAACTCTTTTTTGAACTTTTTTCGGGGTTTTGTAATTTTTATTAATAAACATAAGTATACCTAGTAAATATTTTATTTTTACTATAAAATAATTTGAAACAAATGAATAGCATTTATATCACAAAAGATGTAAACGATAATTATTACGATAATACATATGTACATATGTATGTAGTTTCAATTAACCTGGGTAAGAAACAAAACAAACGACGTCAGTAAACAGTAAAAAAATAAGAGGCAGAGAACAAACAAACAACTACTAAATAAAATAAATTTGCTAACAAAACAATAATATTTTGGCAAAACACTCAACAAAAATGTTCAAACGCTGTCAGTCACGTACACCACAAAACGAAATTGGTTATACACGAGTTATCATTCATATTTACATATATGTATGTATGTATATCTGTATTATACTGTAGTTATTTGCTATAACTCTTTTTTTTGCGCTCTCTCTCTCTCTTTTAAACAAATAACTTTAATATACATTGGTACTTACATATATACAATTATAAATATGTAGTTATTTACTAAGGGAGAAAAAACATGAAATAAAATAACAAAAAAGTTCAAGTTCAATTAACTCTTTCTCAGTTTTTTGCAATATTTGCAATAATTATTGAGCAATGTTTACGAAAAATACACATAATACAATTAGAACAAACATCCATCCCATTGTGATAAATGCTCATACAAACACGGGGGTGCAAAAAATAGCACTATTTGTTTTAATCACGAGTAAAGTTAAGAATTCAAGTGTTTTATGGCAAAGGTGATACAAATATAAACAAAATCAAAGTACTTATAAACAAAAAATCTTAACTTTTGTATAAGATCATGTACGAGTACACTTGGCCAAATAATTAATAAACCTAAATATGAGCAGCTAATGTTTTTAGTTTCTATGAAACTTTCTTTTTGCTAAAATTGTATTCTTACTTATTGCTATTTTTACTATTTATTTATTTTAAAGTAAATGTAGTAGTGTGTTGTTTTAAAACAAACTGAGTCATACTCAGTCTACTCTAATGTATCTCTCCATTTTTTTTTTTACAATTTCAATATATGTAATAAATAAATGATGGTTTGCAATTTTTATTTGTATACGGTACGAAAAAACGCCGGTTAATGTGTTTTTGCAGTTTTTTTTTCGCCGGCTATCTTTAGATTAACGTCAAATCAAATATTGCGTTGAATGTTTTATTATTAAATCACATGATACTTGAACGTTTAATGGGACATAGTTTTTGCTTTTGTTTGTTGCCGTTCAAAGATACGTCCAATAAAGTCATTAATCATGGTGTTAAACAATCATTTGCACTTTCTTTCCTTTAATAAAAAGCTTTGCAGTTCTTGAACACAATTAATTAATTTCGATAGATAGAAATTTAGATAAGAGCTTTTTTCCTAAAGGTAATAAATGATGTGGCAATATCACATAAGAGAAGCAAAATTATGTCTATTTCAATCAATGAAAAAAAAATTACAGAATTATTTGCTGACTTAGTTGAGAGTTGGTACTTTTAAAACAACAAATTAAAGAATTAGCAAAATATTAATAACTATTCAATAATATTTTAGATGTTCTTGAAAAATTCGTCATATAGATTACATATGTAGTTTAATTTATTACTGAAAAGCCACAATACTTTTTCTTCTATATAGAACAGAATAATTAATATTTTAATAATGAAGTCATTCGTCAGTTAATTTTTTAAATCCACCCCCTAAAGATGGATTTGGTCATTACGATCCACAAAATTATACATACATATGTATATGTATATTCTGAGCCCTTATAACATTCTAAGACGATCTAGATATAAAAATTTCTCCAAATATTCACTGTTGATCAGAAATGTTCAACAAATGTTTCCAACAATTTTTTTGGCTTTTATTGTTCTCAATTTATAATAATTAAAAGATAAACAAAAACTAGTTATTTTATGACCGTATTCATGTTTTTTTCACAAAACCCAGCAATTACTGCAATACTATTTAGAAGCTGCTGAATAATTACCTCTATACTACCTGATGTATGCAGCCTTATTATGAGTGTCGTTTTCTTTTTACGACAACGACTCTTTCGTAATAGATTAAAGATAAAATTAAATTTGTTTCTTTAATCTATTTCGAAACAGTCGTTGTCGTAAAAAGAAAACTACACTCATAATAAGGCTGATGTTTTTACTGAGTCATTACTTGTTGCTAATTTTAGTTATGTCACAGTAATGACTTACATACATATATGTATATAAGCTGTTGTCGTAAGTACCTACATATATTAGCCTCCCAATCACATCTCTGTTTTTTCTAAGTAGCGAAATTTATTTTTTTTGTTTGTCTTGATAAAAAATCATTTGAGTTTTCACATATATTTTTATGTTACCTTTTCAGTTACACTTTTTTTTGGCTCACCCCTTAAACACGTATGTAAATAAAGCGTGATCCATTTCGAGGTTCCCTACTTAAAAAAAAACACAAAAATTCAGATTTTATGGGTAATGTTTATTAAGAGCATTCTTTGGCATTTATTTTTTGAAGATTATGTCTATCAAATGTTGGCCGTTGCTACGTCGAGCATTTCAACTGGTAACTGACGAATGGCATGCGTGATATTTTTCGCTAAGGACTTTACATATCCCCCAAGTCTAAGGGTGTGATATCACACGATTTTGGTGGCCAATCGACAGGCACAAAACGTGAAATTATGTGCTCACCGGAATTTTTTCTCAATAAATCCATTGATTGATGCGATGTGTGGGAAGTAGCGCCGTCTTGCTAAAACCAAATGTCGCCGAGATCACGAGTTTCAATTTCAGGCATCAAGTAGTCGGTTATCATGGCAATGTAGACCGATGATTCCACCGGCCCACAAACCACACCAAACTGTTGTTTTTTTCTGGATAAAGTGGCAGTTCTTGAATCTTTTCAGGTTGCTCTACGTCCCAAATGCGGCAAGTTTGTTTACCGCCAGAAATGGGCCTCATCGCTGAACAAAATTTGCCTCGAAAACGTCGAATCTTCTTGGAACTTTTCAAGAGCCCATAGAGCGAAGCGATGTCGCTTTGGAAGGTCGAGCGGCTTCAGTTGTTACACAAGTTGTATTTTATATACTTTCAATTTAATATCTCGATGTAAAATGCGCCAAGTTGACCGACGTCAGTCTGAGTCAGTCCGAGTTGCTGCGAACCCCGCCGAATCGACTCTCCACGGTCTTCGTGTACACTCTCAGCTACGGTCGCTATATTTTCTTCACAGCGTTCTGGACGTGGTCTATTCGGTCGAATATTATCCAATAATGAATGTGGCACGTTTCTCCCGAAAAAAAACACTTATCTTACTTAGGGCTTTATTCAATTACCTTAATGATTTATTTGTTTGTTTACTTAAACAAACAAATTTATAAATATCTAATAATTAACTTGCAATTAGTTTGTTGTTGTTGTTGTTGTTTATTATAAAATCATTAATTTATTATTTAATTTTAATATGAAATTTATCATAGAATATACTACAAGCAAAAATTAAATAATTTATTTATGCCATCAAAATCATTATAGATAACAATGATGACCATTCTAAGTATGTATAGGTATAGGTACACAATAAATACACAATTGTATATTTTAATATTAAATATAATCACACTTCTAAAATATTTTATTATCGACCTTTTTTAGGTATAACAATTTTAAAAATAATTCGATAAAATAGGGCATTCATTAATTTCCTACTCATATAAAATTCTGGGAGAGCATTCATTTTAATAGTGAAATTGTGTCTTCTTTTCAAAAGCGGTGCATAGAATTATTAATTTTCAAAAAATTCATGAACAAATTTTAATAAAAACAACACAAACATGTTTTCAGTTGAGTTCTCATAAAAATGAACATTTTTTATTATAAAATATTTATTTATATAGAATTTTTGGTTCAAAAGTTCATACAAAAACTAATTTGTGATTTGTACTTGAAATTCTAAGAGAAAAAAAACAAACTTTTCAAAATACCCTGAAATGACATTTTTTATATTTTTGATAATGTAGACCATCAAAACTGAAAAGTTTTAATTTAATATGAATATCTCGTAACCTATAAACAGAACATCTAACATATTGGAATCGCTTGAAATTCATAGACGAAGAGATTTCGGAACCCGATTCTCTATAAGGATTAAATTCAAACTTGTTCTTCTATAGCATTTATATATTTATTGTCTCTTTTTAAATTCCTCAATTGTAAAAACATATTCACTCCTATCTTGAATAAAAATTCCACATGAAATTTGTTCCCTTTTCACATTTTTCATATTAAAATTCAATGTTAAAAAAATAAAAGGGAAAAGTTTTCCCTTTGATAAAATTTTTCTTATTCAATTTAAATATTTTACTTTATTTTTATTCACAGAACGTTGGGAATAAAAGTCTACAGAGTCATGTTAAATAAAATGTTTATTTAAATGTTAACAAAATAGTGATAATAATTTTAAATAACGTTTTTATTGTTGCGCCTCAAGATATTCAACATTTAATTTAATTAAGCTGTAAAAGCTTAATACAGTAAAAGCTTTTTTTCAATAGAAATTGTTTGTTTGTAGTGTTTTTTTTTTACCTTTCTTATTTATTCTCTCTCACATTAACGGAATAACAAATAAAATGTATTAAAAAATTATTATTTGTTATTAATTTTATTCCATACTAGCTGACCGCCCCGGCTTCGCTCGGTATTAACTAATTATTTGTATTTCATATAGAATTAAAAATTACCGACTAAATTATATCACAGACAGAGCAAACACATATATCACTCATTATCAACTTTCTAAAGTTTAGGCATAGGTTAAGTAAAACAATTGAGTAGTGAAAAGGAGGCTTTGGTGTTAGTTCTTCAAGTTTCTCAACAAAAAAATGTCTCTTATTAGGAAAAATGAGAAGGGAAAAGGAGGCAATATATTAAAAACTTAACATTTCCGAGTTTTACCAGGACTTTTTTAATTTTCTTTTTACAAACCATCTTCTGAAAGTTTTCAATAGAATAAAAAAAAATCAGCTAAATCGCTCCAGCCGTTTTCACGTGATGCCATTTTCTTTTTATATTGTATATACATATGTATTCACAACCTGCCTGTTCTTAGAAAGTTTCTTGTCAACTGTAAAACGTGTGATGTTTTTAAAAACAAAGCTCTGAATAAAATTTTTTAAATAATTTAATTTATTTGTCAAAAAAAAAAACCAAACTAAAAAATTAAAATTTTTAAATTGTTTGGCCAAAACAAGCATTTGAAAATATTTATTGTGTTAATTCAATTTGCCTATTCAAATGCCAAGAGATCCATTACTTTCCCAATCTGGAGGACGACCTCCTAACAAAATCAACAAATATTAATGATGAAACATCAGCAATTCCCAATGGCGAAATGAATACAAAACTATCTGGCGCTCAACCAAAAGGTCAAGCTTCAAAAACATCAAAAGAAGCTGTTAAAAATACAGACGTTGTCAAGAATTCCCAATTTGGAAAATAATTTTTCGATGCTGTTTTTGCTGAAATTTCAGCAACAACTCAATTAAAAGATGATTTTCAAAAGCCTTCGGAATGTAGCGACAATAATGTAACAATTTTAGAGAACATACAAATTCAGAATATGGAACTGGAAGAAGAATTCTATATGGATCATGAAGATTGTTCAATATCCTCATTAGAAGGTGAATTTATGACAGTTTAAAATAAAAAACGAAAATTTCAAGGTGACGTAAAAATCGATTTAACAAAATGTCAATTTAAAAAATCAGATAAGATAGTTGATAATATTAATCGCAAAAATAAGTATTCAATTTTAGGAGATTTAAATGTTAAAGCCGAAAGGCCAATTAATTACATAAATTTAGAACGTAATAATAATGGAAATAATAATGATTCTCAAACTTTTGCAAATAATAGAATTTCATACTGGAGAATGTTAATGTGAAATCTCTTATAGAGCAGTTAATAAAAATAAAAAATCAATCAAAATACAAAAGTAAATTATATTTTAAAGACTCGTCTGCACATACGGAAATGATGTAATTATTAAAAGAAAGGGAAATTCCTTCATATACATATACTCCTAAAGAATATAAACGTCAGAGCTTAGTTTGTAGAGGCCTGTATCATAAATCTGATATTGACGATATTAAGTTTGAGATTGAGAGAATTATCCCTGATACCTTTGATTCTGTATGAAAGTTTTCTACGGAATACTCTAGGAAACAGGGAATCGATACAGGTTTATTTTTGGTAATCCTTAAACCGAATCGCAAAGTTAACAAGTTGCTCGGAATAAAGTATATCAGGTAGTTTCATGGGAACGTCCAAAGTCGAACAGAAAAATACCTCAATGTTGAAGGTGTCAAAGATGGGGTCATTATTCAAGAAATTGTAGTCGTCCATTTTCTTGTGTGAAATGTCATTAAAAGCACTCACCTGGCGAATGTACTATTGTCCCAGAAGGTAATGTTTTACCATTCTGTGTGAACTGTAAAGAGAATGCTCATACATCCAATTTAGGAAGAAATCACTTCAGGAAGCTAAGGCTAGGAAAATATCAGCTGCTGGCAATGTCTCATTGGCATTGAATCCATCTGATAATGTAGATGCAAATAAATCTTTTGCCAGCACGTTCAATGTTTTGAATGAAGTATCTACACATAACAAGCCTGAAAAGCCTCAGTTAATTCATGAAACTTAATAAAACAATATTTGTCCCAGAACCCATAACTTTGGAAGATAAAATTGATAATTTTATGAAAAATTACAAGCCAGTGACAAGAGATCAATCTAAAAAAGAATGCTTGAGTTTAATTAATGAAATTCAAAATGTTTATGGTCCGTAATTCTCTAAATTTAATATCGTTTAATGTTGGTTCTCTTATCCATATATGGAGGAAGCTTGAACTGAAGAGATTATTAAATAAATTTAAAATTGAAATTGCCTTTTTACAAGAATTACATTTGTCCTTGGACACAAATGTATATTTTGATGACTATATTGTTCTGAGGGACATTTCAAGGATTAGTATACCAAATCTGCAGTTTACAAATTTGTTTGTTGAATTGAACGTGTGTATAAATGGTAGTGTTAAGAAAATTCTTTGTGGTTCAATATATTTTCACCGCAACAATCTTCGATTTTGAATTTTTCCAATAATTATGATGGACTAAGGGATTTGAAGAGAATATTCCAAAGAACCTTAAACAGGAGAAATTCTGGTTATTTATTTATTTCAAAGCAAATTGATCTAATTAAAATTATTAGAAAGGAGCAAATTGAAATAGAACAGGCAAATTTGTTTAATGAAAGATTAAAGCAAATTACATTAGGTCCATGGGCCTAAAAGAAATTTTTGAAATGATCGGAAATAGAAAGCGCTCTTCTGTTAGAAAAGTAACGGTATATGGTGTCGAAATAGAAGAATTAAATAAAAAAGTAGAAGTATTTAAAGATCACTTTGCCACTGTATATCAAAGTTCACTACCAAATAGGAATATTTCAGAAATAGATGAAACTATCAATGAAAAAATTTCACAAGTTCCAATTACGATAATATTTGACGATGATTCAACTGCATTGAATAATCATGGCAACTTAAAATTTACAAATTTAAATGATATTTTAGATATCTCTAAATCGGTAAATAATAAGAAATCTAGTGGCTTGGACAATATATCAAATTATTTGATAAGAAAATTACCGATTAAAGCCCTAGAATACCTAACTATACTTTTCAACAATTGTTTAAATAATAGTTATTTTCCTAATGTTTAGAAAATAGCAAAAATTGTTCCAATTCCGAAAAATAAAGATAATAACGATATAAATAACTTTAGACCAATTTCATTACTTTCTAATCTGGGAAAGCTATTTGAGAGAATCATACGAAATAAAATGAATACAGGCTTAAAGGAAGAGTATATTCCTCAAAGTCAGTTTGGCTTTAAGAAGGGTAATTCTACTGTACATGGTCTTTTAAAATTCCATACCGATGTAGTGCAACATTTGAGAAATGGCCAATGCACTGTCGCGGTTTCGCTTGACATTGAAAAAGCATTTGGTAAAGCATACCAAAACGGCATACTATAGAAAATGATTCAGATCGGTTTTGATGTGTCAATAGTTAAACTTTTTCAAAGCTTTTTCGATGGCAGGAGATTCTGCGTCCAGGTTGACAATGTTTCATCCTCTCATGGTGATGTTTTTTGTGGTGTTCAGCAAGGCTCTATATTGGCACCTCATTTATATGACATATTTATGTATGATTTTCCACATGAATTCGGTAATTCCAAAGGTATACTTTATGCTGACGACTCTTTACTTTATGCTAACAATGAGTCACCAAAAATTGCTCTACAAAATGTTTCTGCACATCTTAAATATGTCGATGAATATTATTCTCATTGGGGAATAAAAATAAACGCCTCGAAGAGTAATGTTATATGCTTAAGAAATGCTTCCGGAAAGTGTAAATATACTGTTGTTCCGGAGAGCAAAAATTTGAACTTAAAATTAAATGGTTCTGAAATCATATTTAAGGACAATATAAAATACCTAGGAGTAAACTTTAGTAAGCTTTTAAAGTTCAACAAGCATGTTGTATATAATTTGGAGAAGGCTAATCGGGTTAAAGGTGCCTTTTCAAAACTATTTAATAGTAGAACTTTGCCAATTACGACTAAATTACTTTTATATAAAGTAAGTATTAGACCAATACTCGTATATGCATTTCCAATATGGTTTAGCATTTCAAAAACAATAATGAGGAAAATGAAAATATTTGAACGCCACATTTTAAGAAAATGCATAGAGAAAAATTTTAAAACTTATAATAAAAGGTTTTCAAATAAATTTATTTATGAGAAGGCCAAAATATCTCCAATTCCCTTTTATACTCTACATTTGATGAAATGTTTAGTTGACAGACTGTCTTTCTTCGAAGGCAATATAATGCAAGATATTTTGTCAAACGAGCAAGGAATTAGTTGGTCAAACACTAATTACCTTTCCACGGTTGGAATTTTATATGAACAACACAATAATTTTCCTGGTGAAAACTTTTACTCATGTACAACTCCTGGAATACACAGGGGGTAAATTTGTTAATTTTATTTAGTTTTATTATTTTTGGTTTAAGTTAATTTTAAGATTTAGTTTTAAGTGTTTTTTAGTTTTAAGTTTATTAAGGTAGATATAACTCTGCAAGTTTAGCTAAATGTCGGGAGCAAACATTGTTACATTCAATTTATTAACTACAAATTAATTTTTCATATAATTAAGTTTTCTTTACTTTTGATAAGCCTGTCGCATAACCAAATGAATATTTATGTAATTAAAATAATACGCTATAGTTTTAAGTTTTCTTATAATTAATGTTTGTAAATCTTAAATTATGAAAAAAAAAGAAGTCTCAATAAAGTTAACTAACTAACTAAAATTTTTGCCAATCCAACTTTTAGAGTATTGAAAAATAAATTATCAAAAAATCCTTACTTAATTAAATAAAAAAATATTATTAAATAAAAAAATATTGGCTCATTCGTTATATCCGATTTTCGATGCATCGAATAAGGTGTGTATACAGAAATAGCCTGTATTGAAATTTGCAAATCTTGTGCACAACAGTTTTTTTCTATAGAAAAACTTGTGTATAACAGTTTTGTCTATAGAAAATTACAGTTTTTTTATAGAAAATATTTTGTAAAAACGTTTTTTCTATAGAAAATCATATGTAAATCCGTATTTTCTGTAGAAAATCTTGTGTATAACAGTTTTTTCCATATGTATGACATTTTTTCTATAGAAAATCTTGTGTATAATGGGTCGATTACGGATGGCAACCGAACCTCAGTGGAGTTGACAGTTGCCAAAAACATATTACAGATGGCAACTGACAACTGTAAGCTGTTAACTTCAGTTGCCGAACATGGCAACCGAGAAATTGTGGTTGCTTTGATTTTTATTTTAAGTGGTAAATTTTAAATGTTAGTTATTTTGTTGTTAAACTATATATATTTTTAACATATAAATGTTTGTTTTCTACTGGATAATTCGAAAAACAGATTAAACACGAAAGTTGCCTTACATAATAACAACTTGCATGTCAGTTGCGTTGCCTATTGGCAACCCAACTCCAGTTTGTTTGCTATACATAATCGACCCATAACATTTTTTCCATAAAAAATCTTGTGCATAACAGTTTTTCAATAGAAAATCTTTTTTCTATTTAATATCTTGTGTATGAGAGTTTTTTTTTAAAGAAAATCTTGTGTATAACAGTATTTTTTAATAAAATTTTGTGTATAACAGTATTTTTATAGAAAATCATGTGTATAACAATATTTTTTAATAAAAATCTTGTGTATAACAGTTTTTTCTGTAGAAAATCTTGTGTACAAAATTATTTCCAACATTTTCGAAGAAACTTTAATGTAATGTAACTAAAAATTGCTTATTTGATTCTAAGGATACCTTTTACATAATTTTAAGTTTAAAGAGTTTATTAAGTTTAAGTTTATTATTTAAGTTTTTGGGTTACTATTAGTTAGATTTTAGTCTAGGATTTGTCTGTCAATTAATATAATATAATATATTCTACATTTTTATTTGAAAACTAAGATAAATCTACTTACCGCAACTCATCGACGGCCAATGATAAATACCACAAAGCGAACATTTTGCTGAAAACAAGAGAAAATAAAAGCAACTATTAAAACTATATATTATCGCTTGTAAACATTTAATTAACTATTCTTCATTATTCTTTGTTATTGTTATCTAAGTCTTCTCTTTCCCCATAGAACAACACAAACATTCATTTATATTTAGGTTACCTACCGTCTTCTGTCTGTTTGTTATTCAAGTTCTCGACAATTTCAAATTACATACTAGTAATATAAAGCAAAAAAATAACTAACGTACATATGTATGTCTATAATCGTAGTGTAAGTGTTTTACGTAAATTCATTTATTTAA
Source organism: Bellardia bayeri (assembly GCA_950370525.1). NCBI lineage: Eukaryota > Metazoa > Arthropoda > Insecta > Diptera > Calliphoridae > Bellardia > Bellardia bayeri. The sequence continues at coordinate 79,171,903 of OX493267.1, forward strand.
AAAACATTTTTACTATGGTTAGGTTTTCATCTTTTGAGAGTGTAACAACAAAAAAAAATGTATAAATATTTACCGAAAAATGTTTGAGCTCACAGTAGAAAATGTGAATCAGTGTCATGTGCAAAAAGGGGAAGGTAACCATTTTACTAAAGTTGGTAACAATAGATATGTAAACATATTTATTCGGGTTTGATTAATTTTTATAATGTTAATATCCTTATTAAACGGTAAATAATGACATAGAGATAACTTTTAAGCAAAACAAAATTTTAGAAACATATACATTAGGGTAGCCCCAAAATAAAGTTGCGGATGTTCCCGACTAATATTAAAATTTGATTCATTTTAAGACTACGTTTCTCAATTTTTTTTTGTCCTGGGGTCAATGTTTGGTGAGCTGTATCAAAGGATAAAAAGGTCCTTTTTAGAGGTTTTTTGATATTTTTCACATTTCTTCCAAAGGAACTATATGTAAATTTGGGTTATCAAAAATTAAAAAAAAAAATTTTAAATTCAAAAATTTTTAAAATTTCAGACAAAATTTTATTTGTTTTTAATTTTTTCAGAGAATTTACTCAAATAAATACTTGAAATTTCTTTATTATAAACATCATACAATTTAACCCAAATCCCGTTTCCCGATTTTTAGCTTATAAAATATACGTTATTTTAATTCCCATTACATACATTAACGAATTGAGTTAACAGAGATTGTCAGATAGGGAAGAATTTAGGTTTTAAAAAAAATTTATAAAAATTTAAATAGATAGAATTAACGAAAAAAAAATAAACGAAAAAACCATTTGGATTAAATTGCATGATGTTTATAATCAAGAAATTTCAGCTATTTATTTAAGTAAATTCTATGAAAAAATAAAAAAACTAAAATTTTATCTGAAATTTAAATTCTTTTTTTTAATTTTTGATAATCCATTGAATGCGCCTCTCAAAGAAGAAATGGAAGAAATGTGAATAAAATCAAAAAACCTGTAAAAAGGACATTTTCATCCTTTGATCCAGCTTACCAAATATTGACCCCAGGACAAAAAAATTGAGACACGTAGTCTTAAAATGAATCAAATTTTCATATTAGTCGGGAACATCGATACCTTATTTTTTCTCCATAGAAACGGGGCCACCCTAATATACATACATACATATGTCGGTTTTAGAAATTTTGGTATTTAAATAAAGACAATGGCAAAAGTTATTATTACTCCAATGTTCATCCATTTCAATTTTAGACTAATTCGAATGTGGAATTTTTATTACCAGAAATCACTATATTGAAATTTTTTATGTGGGGACAATGTGTCGATGTTAATGTTTAAAAAATTGCGTTGTTTTGGGTGAAAATGTAATTTGATGGCAGATAGTTGTGCAAACAAACAAATTCTGACAATATGATTCATATAAGAACATAACATCGACAAAAGTTGTCCACACGAGACAAATTTACGTGCGGATAAGAAATTGTTCACTTTCAGAATATTATATTTGGAAATGGAATTTTAAGCATTGGGCCTAAGTTGGACATCTCCAATGTTGAAAAACTTTCTAATTTTGTAACATTCGCATCTGCCGAGGTGGTAGATAAAGCTATTACCGAAATTCGTGTGCAAAAAATCGATTGCTGTAAAAAGAAATTGAGCCATATCTTGTATGTTTATAATAGCATACATTCCCCTGTTATGCCGTCATATTTTCAAGGTTTATTTTTAAATGAAATCACACAAATAAACAAAATAAAATTCTAACGATTTCTGTCAAACACCAAACACATCAGTTACATATGTTTATGATGTAATATTTGTTTAAACGACATCAATATAATTACAAAAGCAATTTCAGATATAAAAGTATATTGGAATACTAGTACAGCTAAATTCGGTTACTTTCCATTAATCGATTCTACTCAATCCTTAAACAGTATTTAAGCTTTAGAAAATATATGTTTAGTAGACATTTTAATTTAAGAACTTATGTTATAATTTATAAAACTGATTTTGTCTGGAAACATTTCCCAGCGGGTGGAAAAAATGCTGTAAAGAGGCCTACCAAAAGGCCTTATTTTGCAGCTACAAGGACTTCCAGACGCATTGCAAAATAGTTTAAATTTTACACGGCCTGTCATTGGCAATCAAGACCAAGTGACGATATACAGGAATTATTGCGAAACCATTCGTGTTTGCTATTTAAATAATGATTTGCTGACATTCTTTTGAAGCGTAATTTTGAATGTATATGCATGATTTCGGAATGGGAATCGAATATTTTAGAATGTCTACAGGTCTACAAATAGAAGCACTTGGAATTTTTCCCGCTGGGTTGTTAAGGTTGATAAGAAAATATATTTACTTTGACTTATAAATTTAAAATTTGATATTTTTTATTACTGAAAGTTTTATTTTAAATGTGGTTTTTACATTAAAGCAAAAATACAGCTCTAAATTACTATAAGTAGTTGCTTATTTATCTAGAGTAAATGAAACTATGTAAATACTCATTACTTGGTACTCACATACAACATTATTAATACACTGAGTATTTTGGTATGAGAATAACGAAATAATTATTGCCAAATAAAGAAATTAGCTAAATTAATTTAGTATTTACTTAATTAATGTATGTAGTTTACTGTGTTGAATGGCGTCTACCACATTACGTCTATATTAGGTTCAAAACGGTTTCAGATAAAAAACGACTGAATGAAAATAAATTCTTGTCAATCAAATGTACAAACACTTTTTACGCTGACAAGATTTCGTCGATTATTGGCAAGTGTTATCTGCCAGTGTTGTATCGTTTAGCTCATACTTGCACAGTTTCAAAGAATTTCTCACAAAATTGTCGTTTTTTGCTTTCAATTAAATTTAAAAATAATCACATTACGAGACATTGTGAAACGCAATTTTTTGCATGGTTTCTGTGAGATCTTTTTTATTTAAAACTAAATGAACAACGATCACTAAGGAAAATAATTATTTTTGTTTGTTTTTGGGAGAGCGAACCATTTGTAGCCGGTAAAAATACATTTTAGTCATAGTCCGTCACAGAGTAAATATTGTTTTTTTTTTGTGTGTATTTGCTACAAGCATAGCTGCCAGATTTAACGATTTTTTGTTTCAAAAATAGCAAAGTGACGATTTTCTGAATTATTAAAATGTTCTATCATTTGTTTTTTTTATTAATGTTTTTATTACCAAATTTTTTCTTTTTTTGAGACAACTATTTTTCTCATTTAATATCATTAATATTAAAAGAACATGACATATTTAAAAAACAAAACTAAGTAATAGTAATGTTTTCTTAATTATTGACAGTTGCTAAGTTTAAGTATAATAATTCCAAATATGTAATATTGAGTCAGGATAGTAAAAATTATTTATTTATCTGTAAACATAAAAAGCAATTTTAATTTCTAAATTTCAACGGGGTAATTCTACAGAAACTTCTCATATTTTAACAAAACGTCGAAAGAATATCATAAGAATATCAGCCAAATAAATTTAAATAACAAAAATACGGAATTCTTTGTAAATAAGTACATGTACGAGTATATGATGGACCAATTGGATTCTATACTCAAAATGTTATTTAAAACTTAATAAACTAAATTGTTTTGACATTTTAATTTAATCTGAATTAATAGAATATGCTAAATTCAGATATTTATTTATAAAATACTGCAAGTCTTATTGCACACTCAGTTTTAGCTGACCAGTTATTTTTCAATTCTCTTTTAAACTTGCCATTTCATTTACAGATGTCAATTCAATTTTCGTACTTTTTAATGCAATTCAACATGCATGAAAGAAAAACACAAAAGGAAATAAGAAAATTGACTAGTATCATCAAGTTCGTACCCCTTTTATTCTCTTTTCCCTTCTCATCCAAATATAATTGCCTAGAAGAGTTCGAATTGAAATGTGTGAAAGCGGACTAAAATATTATAAAAATATTAGACAAGTTGTGTTTATATTTTTGTGATTTCTTATTTAAAAAAATTCACGTTTATGTATTTTGATAAGGAGACTATATAAACTTAAATTTTTATGATTTCGTTTTAATAAAAGTTTAAAAATACTATTAGAAATAGTGACTTTTTATTTTTTTTGGATTTTTTGACGATTTTTAAAATTCGAAATGACGATTTTTTTTATTTTTATCGGGATTTTGACGATTTTTTCCGAAATTCATCTGGAAGCTCTGGCTATAAGGTAAGCAGAGAAATTATAATGGTACTACAAATTAATTTTTAAGGGTAGAAAATGCATTCCAGTTTGCCAATTTTCTAGAGAAAGTATAACTTTACAATGGTATTCTTTGAATTATTAATTAAAAATGAACTGAATGAAATGAAATGAATTAAAAATGAATAAGAAATCTTCTCTAATAATTTTTAATCGCAATAATAAAATAGTCTGGGTAATGAAGTACATACATAATTTTTTACTTTTTACATACTTTTGGATTATTAATATGCATAGAGTTTTTGAAAATAAAGGCCAATTACAAATAACCAGTTTGTAAAAATTATTACATATATACATCGAATTTTAAAAACCCTATACTAAATCAGATTTTTAGTTCAGATTTTGTAATTAGATTAACGTATAGGATTTTCCAAATTTACGCATGATTTAAATCAAATAAAACAAAACATAATTTGTTCTTTACCTTTAATTTTTTTATTCATTTATGGAGCATTGGCAAATGATTTCGCCCCATTGCGGGCAACATGCACTCTCTTTGTCGAAACTTTTTATAATCAGAAGTATGGTAACTAGTTCAACAATTTTGACGATCAACAAAGCCATCAAGTTGAAAAAATGCTTAATAGCTTAATGTATTTGTAAAATGTCAGCTGTAAACTGTTTTTGTTTTTTGATTGGAAAAACTTTACTGCATTATTTGCTCCGTTGGAACTTATCCTCTCAATACGTTTTACAAAACTTGATTTCTGACTCTACGTATCGAAAGGTTTTAACGGTATTATTCTAATGGTATGGATTATCCGTATGGCATGGATTTTCAACGGTAGCCCACTACAAAAGCTTAACGTGGTAAAAACATTGCTCAGATGCGGTGAATTGACAGTGCCAACGTGTCTGATAACTCTGCAATCAAACATAGTACGTATCTTGCAAAGACGGAGTTAATGAGTTTTATCCAATAACAAGTCATTCTTTCAAAAACTATTTATCATATAGCGTGCACAGTAGATGCTTCATTGCCGTTTAAATTCTGAATTTAAAAGCTAAAAAATATCCTAGGCTAGTCGGTTTATATGAAATGAAGGACACTTAGAACTTGAAAATAATAGAGAAATAATATTTATGTATGTCTGCGCATTTGTATAGCCGGCAGTGGCTCTCTTTAGATTTATTAAAGAAGTAGTCTTTATAAGGAATTTCTTTATACTCCGTCATTTGAGGAAACATGTATCATTACTTAAATGTTAGAGCCAATGGAGTTTGGATATCATACAAGTGGTAATGATATACGATTCGATCTTCGCGTACTCGATGGAGCTATAATTTCATGAAATACTCTGGTACCCATACTCTGGTAAAATATGTAGAAATCCTGCTTTTCAAAAAACCATTCACAGAATTCCGCCTATTGATTTTTTATATTTCACTTTATGGTCAAAATCATCTGATTATTTTAGGCATAGGTTAGGTTATATGAATCGCTGGCAATTGGAACGAGGTACAAGGACCTCGTTAATTGCATTTTCCACTGCATACTCGTTTATTAACCAATGTGAAGCAAATAATAATTGTATCGCATTTAACCAGCGTAACCCTTCCTGATTCAGAAAAGCTTTTAAAATGTAGATTAAATACAAATCCGATTATGATTATGTATATAATTCCAAATTTGGTTATATCTCACTTTTTCATAGCATCATCAGTGGAAAAATTATATACATTTATGGTTTTCCTCCTCTTGATTTCCCCTCTTCTCGTTTAGAAACTTCTACAGACGGAAAAAGCGTGATCCATTTTATGGTTCCCTAATTTTTTAATGAAACAAAAAAACAGAGAAAATTCAAATTTAATGGGGAATGTTTATTATCATTTGAAATAATATTCTTTGGCATTTATTTTTTGAAGATTATAGCTATCAAATGTTGGCCGTTGCTACGTCGCAGATGGTCTATCCGCTGAGTCCAATTTTTGATGACTCGTTCGAGCATTTCGACTGGTAACTGGCGAATGACACGCATGATGCTTTCCTCCAAGGCCTGAATAGAAGCGGGTTTGTCCGCATAAATTTTAGACTTTACATATCCCCACAGGAAAAAGTCTAATGGTGTGATATCACACGATCTTGGTGGCCAATTGACCGCCCCAAAACGTGAAATTATGTGCTCACCGAAGTGTTTTTTCCATAAATCCATTGATTGATGCGATGCGTGGAAAGTGGCAGTTCTTGAATCTCTTCAGGTTGCTCTTTGTCCCAAATGCGGCAATTTTGTTTGTTTACATAACCATTGAGCCAGAAATGGGCCTCAATTCTGAAAAAAATTTGTCTCGAAAACGTCGGATCTTCTTGGAACTTTTCAAGAGCCCATAGAGCGAAGCGATGTCGTTTTTTCAGGCGTCTTTTCATTATAAAATGCCAAACAAAACTAAAAAAAAATAACATGACAGCATGACACGACTCACACGTGATCTGTCAAAAAAGGCTATTAAAAAAAGTTTCTCTTCTTGAATCACCCTATAGAATCAAAGAATTTATTCCACTCATGTATTGAATCCCATAAACCAACACGATTTCCTACTTTTTAGGTAGTAAAACCAAGAGGCCAAATTCATCAGAATAAATCCCGAGCCAATGAATGACACAATCAATATTCCAAATTTTTTCACCGCTTGTTGAAGTGGTTCAAAGCACTTTTTGGTGATAAATAATTGTTTCATGGTTCAAAGATGACTTTAATACTACAAACGTTTACTTAACAAACGTTATATTAATTTCTTTACAAACCTATGGAAAATTGTTTAACTCGAAAAGTATTTTCAGATGTTGAAACTTTGGCTTATTATACATAAATATATATGTACATATATTACTCATATACATACATATGTATACTAATTGGACAAAAATGTATTTTATTATTATACATACATATATTAATTATAAAGTTTTTTATTAAATGTTTAGGCCACTGAAAATGACACACACATTAAAGTAGAGTAAACGGAAAGAAAAACATGTACAAATAATTAACACCTAAAATGTTCACTTAAATTATGTCTGGGTTGTGTCTTGTATACATTTTTGGAAGTTTACAAATATTGATTTATAATTAAGCCACTTACAAATTGTTGCCAAATACTGGAAACACTAAAAATATTAGATAACTTAAGTTAGAGTATATAACATGTTCAAAATTTTAGCTACACAAAATTATCATTCAAACGTACATTTGTACCTACAAATGGATGTACTTATGTATGTATGTACATTAGTCATAGTATAAGCAAACAGAATGTCAAAAGAAAGATGATTTTTAGATTAGAAAACAGACGGTAACTAGAAAATTGTTTTTAGAGTATTTTTCCAATTTTAAAAAGAGAAAATTTTCTTTTTTATTAAATATTTACAAATTTTTGTAATAAGTGTACTGTACGAGTATGTACATATGTATGTATGTATAAATGATGATATAATTTTGTGGATACGAGTATTGTGAAAAATTATTGGTTTGAATATTTAAAGGAAATTTTAATAAAAAATTCATTTAAATAAAAGTCAACAAAAAATATTTTTAAATACTTCTCAAACATTAAAACACTTTGATCAAGTGACGTATGTACTACTGTGAAAAAGTTACGTCATAATGGTTTTATTTCATTTGTTTTTGATAATTTTTGCTTGTTTTTATTATGGTTGTAGCTGATTTTTGAGACAACAATGTGAAAGCTTATATCATAACAAAACGAGAAGAGCAAGCAGTTTTTTATACACATTTGTAAACATAAACACATACGTATGTATGAATGTAATGTACTTTTGTATGTAAATATTCAGAGTATGAATGTTTTTTCATGTAACGGTTAATTGTAGGTGTGTGCACGTATGTATGTACATGTAATATGTTGCCATTTTTTATTTGTTTTATCTCGTGCAGTTTTTTTTTGTTTTTCCATTTAAACATGTGAATGTTCTCTCACTCACCTTAAGTTGTTGGTCTTGTCGTTGTTATTGTTTCGGGGGGTTTTTTTTAAAGAACGGTATTTGCACTAAGCACAAATCTAAAGTATCAAAGGCTTAAAATAGTACTTTACTTGGCGTAGGTTGTTGTTTTTTCTAGTCGTTTTGTATTTTTTTTTTCGTTTATTTTGTATGTTCTAAAAGTTAACTTTAGTTTATTGCACTTTTGGTCTTATAAGTTTACTAGGTAGATTTATTCGGTTGTTGTTCTATATAATTTTAATGTTTTTTTTTATATTCTTATACAAAAAATATCAATAAGAGTAGTCGGCAAAAAAGTGATTAATGATTCCAAAGTCTATTAAAAGGTGGTAGTTGATTTTTTTTAATTAATAATTTAATTTAATAAGATTACGTTTTGTATAAATATTTCTTTGTAATTACCAAGTTTATTAGGTTTTTTAACACTTCTTTTTAAATTTTAATGTAGTTTATTAAAAATTCCTTAATTTCAAACTGGCACAACTAACAAAAATGTATTTTCGTCATCCACTGAATTTCGTTCTCTTAGCACAACTGATGATTGTGCAGGTTGTGTATTTTTACCCTCATATAAAATGTTTGTACTATATATATGTATGTATGTATGTAAGTATTTCTAGTTTTACGGTTATTGCTCATCATGTCGACGTCTATTGTATGTTGTTCTCGACTTCTCTTTTTCAACTCTCTTTGACTCTTTTTCGTTTGCCCATCAATATTCTCTTCGTATATATACATACATATGTACATACATACATATATATGTTTGTTTTGCTCTTTAGAGGTGGTTTCATTTATTCGTTTAATTTTATTAATGCAAAATCGTTAGAATAAATGGTGTTTGCTGGTGTTTGCTGGTATTTGTGTTTTTATTTAGTTAAACTAGAAGCTTTATTTTATTTTTACAATATAAAAAATATATTTTAAAGCCTGCTTTGGCATGTTCTTAGTTTATGCGTATGATTGATATAAATTTGTTATTATTAGAAATATGTATTACTCATACGTGGGAGATTTGTAAAAAAATGCATTTTTATATGAGAAAACAATAATGCTTTAAATAAAAAAATGATTCAGAATATTGAAAGTATGCGATAATATACATATGTAGCTATACTCTTATACATACATATGATGTTATGTTTTTGATTTTCAAATACTACATACATATGCATGTATATGTATAAAATGTTAGTAATTTCATAATTTGTACATATGTATTTATATTGCACTGAAAACACTAAATTTTTCAACAAATTTTTAAGGTTATTATCTTAAATAAAATTGTTTACTTATTAGTATGTGTACTTTTGCAAGACTTCATACAAAACTTCTTCTTTAAATTACAATCTGTTTATGAATATTTATCAATATTTGACTGCATTAAATTTTGTTTTTATAACAAACACTCTTTTAAATATAGTCATATGCAGCAGTGGTGGACATGAGGTTAGCACATTTAATATATGTATGTGCTTTTGTTTTATATGATGACAATTATTAATTACAAGGTTTGTCCATTGGTATTCCCTATGGTGTGATTAGTATGTTCCGTCATTGCTTCTTTCTTAACACGAGAGCGGTTTGGAAACTTCTTAGCCTAGCACAGAAAGAGAATAGTTAGTTTTTCAAAAACATTTTTATTTTTCAATATAATCTCATTAAACTTTAATACACTTAGTCCAATGCTTATCTAGCAATTCTATCCCTCGATTAAAATAGTTTTCCTCTAGGCCTTTAAGATAGTGATTTACAACTATAATTGCAGCTAGCTAGGATTTTATTAGATTTGGGAACAGGTAAAAGTCACTGGGAGTAAAATAAGGTTGGTGGTCAAGCAACTCGTACTTTAATTCGTTGATTTTAGCCATTGTTAAAACACTCTTGTGCTCTGATGCGTTGTCTTGATGAAAAATTATTTTTTTTTATTGTAAACCAGAACGTTTTTCTCGAAGTTTTACATTTAATTGATCCAAAATGTTGCAATAGTACTCTGAATTTATTGTTTTTTGTTTTTGCAGATAATCAATTAATAAAATACCTATGAAAACCGAAAGCCGATTGAATTGTTTTTGCCTTCTTTGGGACACTTCCTCCAGTTCAGGCCATTGCTTGGATTGTTATTTTGTCTCTGAATTATAGTAGTGGATCCATGTCTCATCAACAGTTATGAAACGACGCTTAAAATCCATTTTATTTTTCTTAAAACGATCCAAACATGCTTGAGAAATTTTCATTGTTATGCGTTTTTAGTCATTATATTTATTAGCTATTTCACGCACTTTTTTTCGTCGATCATTTAATAATATATCATGCACTTTGGCAACAATTTTTGTTGTTGTTGCTGTTTTTGGATGTCCACAACATGGTTCATCGTCAATGCTTGTGCGACCACGTTTAAAGTCAGCAATTCAATTTTTACTGTTGCATATGAAGGAGCACTTTCACCTAACACATTCACCATATCATTATGAATTTCTTGTCCCGATAAACATTTTTTATTTAAATATTTAATGACACCACGAATTTCTAATTTTTATATTGTAAAAAAATCGCGAAGGCGTCATTTTTAAACACCTGTTTCTATATGAAGGAGTTGGCAGATCGAAAAGAAATTTAACATGTGTTCATAGCACAGATGGAAGTTTTCAAAACACTTAACGTTTTTCTGTTTATACCTGCGTTTTCTGTTCTAGGCTAAGAAGTTTCCCAACCGCCCTCGTGCTTTCTGGTATTTGTTGTTAATAGGCAATTTTAGAGGGACAATCAGGCATGTGATGGAAATCGAAAACGAATGAGTTTTAGAAGTCAATTTTTTCGTAATATTTCTTTATTGAAAAACTTTTAACACATAACATATAAAGATATTGGGCTACTAAAGAGAATCTTAAAACAAAAATTTTAAAAATTAGACTATAAATGAATTAAAATGTATTTCCAAAACTGATTCGTTTTCGATTTCCATCACAGGCCTGAATAATTTAGAAGATATTTTAAAATATGTATATTTATATTAAGTTCTGAAAATATTTTATTAATCAAAAGATTAAGTAAAATAAAACACTATTTACCTATAGACTCTTAAATCTATAGAGCCTCCACTACAATTCAAAGAGAACTTTCAACAATATTCAGTATTGACGTCTCCTCTAGAACTATAAAAAAAAATACTCAATTAATTAAACACACTCGTACGTGGATGCATTGTTCAGCATAACCCATATGTTTCAAAAAAGAACATACAGTCCCGGATTTATTTTGCATTTTAGAATTTAGAAAAACTAATAATTGCTCAGAAGAATATCCTCTAGAGCGATGAATAATAAATTTTTTAGGTTTGGATCTGATGGAAAAATGTACGTATGGCTTCAAACATGCGGCACAACCCAGAGTATACATCTAAGACCATAAAGCACGGTATATGGTAAATATACTGAATATTTATCAAATAGAATGATTCCTTACGCCGAGGACAATATGCCACTTAAGTGGCGTTTTATGAACGACAACGAAAAAATACATTACACACAATCAAAGGAGTTGCTTAGAGCAGAATAAGTTTGATGTGCTGAAATGGTCAGCCCAATCTCCGGATCTCAATTAAATGGAAATCTATGGAATGATGTGGAGTAACATATAATGGCAATAAGACCTAATAATTTGGTGGAACGAAATCCAAAATGCTTAGTACTCAATTCAAAAGAGCGCTGTGTGGCTCTGGTGCAGAATATACCCAGGAGAGGTGAGCTATTATTAAAAGCAAAGGATAACCTACTAAATATTAGAATTTAAATTAAATTTTACTAAGTGCTAAATTACTGTCTACAGTTTTTTTTTGGGTACTTGTATTCTGGAAAGAAAACCACCGTAACGCAACAAATTTATAAAAAAAAAAGTGAAGTGGCTTGATCCGCGAAATACAATTTGAATAAGTAATAAATAATATTTCTCTTAGAAAATACCATAAAATTTTTTGTATTAAAAAGACAATTCAGACAGTGTACAATTCACACAAAAACACCCAAGCATTTAATGTGACTGACATTCCAGCAATTCCGAAGGCGGTGATTGTATCTCGATATTTGGATGGCAACATTTATAAAATGTTTATGATAGTTAAAAATTATTTTCGGAAGTGGGTCATATTTATATGGATGTTAGAATAATTATTTTGGGCGTTTTAAACATCACCAAACACATACAATTTTTAAGGATCTTATACCAAAAATTTAGGCTATATTTAAGCATCATTACCGGCTTCCTTTTGAGGTTTCTGAATCTCAAACTATATTTAGAATATTGCTTTATTCTCCAATCAAACATTTACCACCTTTAGTGGCATTGTCTTATATAATATATGTATGTACACATATATGTACATATAAAAAACGATTTATTTTGTTAACATGTCAAACGTCACCTAAAAGGATAAAATAAAAAAAGTGTTTACACAAAATATATTTCTACAACTTTTTCTTTGTTTTTGGCTATTTTATTTAAAATTTTTCCCAAAAGTGTTTTCTATAAAAAAAAAACAAGAAAGAGTTAAACCTGACAACTAAATGTCTAATACTTACATTATACATATGTATATATACATACATATATAGGTACTTATTCACACAACCAAAACAAAAACATGATGATTATAATAAAAAATAAAAACGGTATCAAAAGGAATTCCTCTGCAAAACGTATAAGAAAAATGTGTAGTACCATCACCAAACAACCATCCTTAAGCACTCACATCCACAAAAATATAAAAAAAATTCTATATATTGGAAATAACCATGCATTTAACCACTACATTGGCATTTGTTGTGTGTTATGTCATCAATAACTTGAAAAGAGAGAGAGAGAGAGTGTGTAAAAGAGATTTAAATGTTACTCTTAATACTGTAAATCCTATAGAAATGAAATACATACATATATAATTTTATGGGAGCTTTTCTTATGTAAAAAATCCTTGAACCTTTGACCTTGTTTTGAAGAAAGTAGAAAAAAAAACACTAGAAAGCTTCCCGCACAGATGTTATGTAATTGAAGACAACAACAGAAAGAAAAATAAAACCGATGAGAAACACACTCTCGACATACTGCTGTTATAAACATTAATATTTTCTACGCTAAAAGCGGTTTATGTAACAATATTTTAGGACTATTTTATCCTTCTGTTTAATATAAATACTACTTAGGTGCGTATGTAATTCAGATGTAGTATTCTATTCCTACAAACTTACATACTTTTTATTATGTATAATTAGTAGGTTGGCCCCGTTTATTTGCAGAAAATATATAGTAGAGTGTTGATGTTCCATATATTTCCTTTTCGTATATTATTATCTCGACTACTAATACCACAAACTTTACTGCATTTGAGAGAAACTTACGTGACAATATATATAGATTTTCAATCAAATATCAGATTATATATTATAAAATATAGCAAATAATTAAACGAAAATGTTTATATAGACATTAAAGTTACCAATTCACTTCTTCTAAACTATGTTTATTATTATTATTATAAATCATAATAAGTACCACAAAAACTGCTTGAAAATATTTAAAAAACATTTAAAATAAAAGATTTTAAAACGTTTTTTATTTTGTGTCTTCTGTAAAATTTGTGAAAATGGGCTTGGCTTAGTGTGTTCATGATATACATATATACTTGCATTTCTTTAGACTTTAAGATTTATGTTCATTAAGGTGGCACGCACTTATTTTATAGCATTTTCTTTATTGAGACTTAAAAATAACTTGGTGAAAGAAATATATTTGAATTGAATTGTTGCGGAACTTATTGTTAGAAACAGGAAATTAATTATTGAAAGTGTTATTGTTTTCGGTCATAACTTCAAATGTAAAATGTAATTTCTATATTAGAAAATAGAAGTATGTACTACAAACAGTACAATATTGCTGACCGATGAAAAAAGTGCAATACATGTCACGTAACTGGCTTAAAAAAAAATATAGAATTAATTAAAGAATTTAAGGGCCCGATTACCGACTACAACACAACATGCATTTTTCATACGTTTAAGCTGATAAGTGTTGTGATTCGTAATCACAGTTTACAACATACAACTTCAAAATACTTAGTGTTAGATAGTTAGAAAATTCCGTAATAAAATTTTAAATTGTAAATTTGCATACATTGAATAACAACTTATTGTTTTAAGAATAAATTTAAATTGGCTGGTTGCAAACAATGTTTTTAGTAATATGATTTTTTATAATAAATTTTCGTTTATTACACCCTCCCTCCACCACCACAAGTGGTAAATGATATACGTTTATCATTCCGTGTTTAACATTGAGAAATATTCATCTGAGTCCCAACAAAGTATACATACATATGTATATGAGCTATGGTAGTCTGTCTGTCCGTTTTATTATATTTAGGAGGATGTAGGCGTAGAAAAAAATAAAAAAAAATATTTCTGAAATTGTTTTTACATTATCTTTAATCCTAGGGGGTGACTGATACAACTTCTTTTGTATGGAAGGTGAACCGCTCTAATGTACATACATATATTGTTAATATGTTTTTGTTAAATCAATTTAATAAAATACGTTTTAGAAAATTAAAAAATATATATGATTATTTAACTGATTAAGGTCTAATATTGTTTTTATTTTTTATTTATAATAAATAAATTAATAAAATATAAATATAAATAAAAAATAAAACCTTAATCTCGAAGATAAAATATAATTAATAAATAATGAGTAGGTGTGTAACGGAATTTTTAAAATATAAATCTATTAAATGTATTGGCCATTGTTAGTTATGACCTTTTCTATATGGCATGAATTCCGCGCCAAAAGAAATGCTCATCTTTTTAGACCAAAAACGAGTCAAGCTAATTTCGGATACCCTGTTCTGAAGTGTATAGCACAGAGAGCGTTTTGCATCGATCGAAACAAATAGGTCTGGAATATAAGCAGGGTGAGGCAAAACTTCACAACCACGATTTAAAAATAAGTTATAATCAATTTAATAAGCAATAATTGGTAAAAACTATATATGTCTCTATTGTTGTTTTAGAGTTGTATATTTCAAGTTCATCATTAACTAAATAATTTCTTAATAGCGCCAGAGTAAGTTTTTGATTATAAAATTAATGCAATTTTGTGTATTTTCCTATGAGAATTGTTTTTTGCATTTGTCTCCTAAACTACTAGTCGGATTTAGCCCGAAATCCCCACTAATTTGTTTTTCCACCTGCTGAATCAGAAAATTAGCACCAAATTTAACTGCGATGAGGTTCTATTGTAAATAGCAAACAATTTTTTTTATTCTTGAAAGAAGAACTCAATTTTAGTCACAATAGTAGATATATTTTTAATGAAAATTTTCCGTATACAATTTTTAATTTTTATTTGATTTTTTTTCTCAAACTACTGGTTGGATTTGGTGCAAATCTATTTTTTTAAGTCTTTTGTTTAATCAGAATCCGAAAATGACGTCCAAATTTAACTGCAATGCGTTTTTGTTGTAAATTGCAAATAATCAGTCTGCTTTAGTTCTTTACTTTAATGCGACATATTGTTCTGGTCTTCCTGTAAATTTAATCGTTGCGCCTTAAAATAGGTTTTGCGTTTTTGCCGTGTATTTTACTTTATACAAAATACTTACGTTTTTTAAACCAAGTAGTAGGATTAAAAATAAAACCTTAATTTTATTTCCAATTTCATTAAAATGTGTGTTTGTTTACTGCAATTTATATAGGTAGTTTTTGGATTGTTTTTCTTTTTATTATATTTTATTGATTCATATAATATTAAAGTTTAATAATGATATTGCATTTGATTAATTTAATAATTATGCTTGCAGTAACATTTAGTAACATTAATTTAAAATTAAGAAAAAACAAATATTTATATATATATAAATTATAAAAAAATCTAAGCAATTTCAAAAAAGTAGCTTTTTAAAAACATTTTAAGCAAACAAAAGTGAAAACAACATTTATTAATTAGTTCTGTTTGTTTTATTTGAAATTTAAAATGTATATGGCAAAAAAAAAATGTTAATTAATTATTTTTAATCATTACTATAAGTATAGATTATACAAATTTAATTTATTTATTTATTTTATTTAATATTAGTTTAGAAACATTTATGTATGTTTGAATTTTTAATAATGTTTTCTTTCTTTCATTTTATTAATTTTGATGTTTGTTTGTTTTTTTTTTTAATTTTACTAAAATATGTTTCTTAAACACTTCATAATTAGTAGTAAGTAATATTTCAATCATAGTTTAATGCAGTAACCACAAACATGTAGAACAGACAGTTGCATTGATTTGTTTGTAACTTTTGGACGTTTTATAAAATTTGAAAACAAAAATTGTGACTATTTTTTTCTTAACGCAACTAGTATTTTTATTAATTTGT
Source organism: Bellardia bayeri (assembly GCA_950370525.1). Lineage (NCBI taxonomy): Eukaryota > Metazoa > Arthropoda > Insecta > Diptera > Calliphoridae > Bellardia > Bellardia bayeri. Next base: position 79,188,527 of record OX493267.1, read on the forward strand.
TATTAAGGATATATAGCAACTTTGTTTTGGGCTTTTACTGCATTAACTAGATTCTGGTTGATTTAAAATAATTTCAGGCATTTTTCTATTTTTGTTCAGATTATATTGAACAATTATTAGATGTTGTTGTTGTTGTTGTTTTGAAGACTTTTTTTGTTTAAATATTATTATATGTAAGTTTTTATATAGTATAATTGGTTTTCATTATTTTACATACATTTTGTAGCCATTTTTTTAAATATTTATTTATTTAATTGTTATACTAGCTTTTTGTTTTTGTTAAATAATTCCCTGCTATGTTTTGATAACAAATTTTCTTTATGCTTTTTTTCAATAATATTGTTTACATTTTATGAGATGTTTAATAAATTTTATATTTTGTTGTTTAATTGTTAATATTTGTTTTAAATACATAAACTTTTTGTTTGTTTGTTTGTTGTGATTGATGTTCACATTGTTTGTTGGTTTTTTGTTTGTTGTTTGTTTTAATATCACAGTTTAGTAAAGGATTTCTTAGATTTTAGTAAAGATAATCCTAATTTGTATTTTTAGGTGTTTTGTTTTTTAATTTGTTGTTGGTTGTTATTTAAGAAAATACATAAATTGTTGGTTTGCTATTCGTAAACTTTGTATAGATTTTAAAGTTTTGTTTTCTTTAATTTTCTATTGAATATAAAATATTAGTTAAAAGTGTTTTACAATAATTTAATGTTATAAAAAAACCTGAACATATTTTTCTATATCAAATAAATTAAAATTATAAATAATAATACTCATGTCTAACTTAAAAAACATAACAAAAATTAATTGAATTAGTAAAAAAATTAATATTTACTCGTATATGGAAAATTTTTGAAAGTGTAATTAAGAGATTTATTTATGCAAAAGATTATTAAATTCGATACAAAACTCATTAAAAATTTTACCAAATTATATGTGTATTTCGAAAGGAAATAGTTCGAATTTGTATACTTTTGATATTGTATTTCGAAAGCTTTTGCTTTCCATTTCACGTTAAATTGAGTGTCTACCGAGCGCTACACATACATATACATAAATACTGGGCAAATCTGATGTTTTGAAGTAAATAGACCGTCAATTGATAAATTCAATATCAAAATGTTGCAGATTTTGTCAATTTGTTAAATTCTACCTAACCTAAGACAGCGCCATAGAAATTCTTGGTCATATAATTTCAAGATTTGGCTATGTCAATTGGCCGTCATAATTGTGTAGTTTTAATGTGATTAGTGTAGTTTAATTTCTGTGATTTAATGCCACTGGACTGTTTGCACTGTGGCTATTTTAAAGACCGGGTTTACTCAAACAACTCATAAATAATTATTGCTCTGAAGTACGAAATTTGGCACTGCAAAACGTTTGTGAAAATGTGGTTACGAATTTTGTGAAAAGAGTGGTTTACTGTCGTCTGCTAGAGGCGGACATTTAACTAATATCATATATTCCACTATTAATTGCTATATTTCGTATAATTTGGTTGAATCTACCTCAACTTTGCCCATTTATATCAAAGTCAAACGTTTAAAAAGACGTTATTTTTATTTGGTATTCTGTTTTTAACCTTAAATTTGCCCACCTTTTCATTGTATTTTAAAGTAAAACGCTTAAAAGACTCTCAAAGAGAAACCAAATCAACTATCAAAGTTTTTTCAACCCTGAACAGAGGAGGCTTAAATTTCACATTTCAATTTAATTCTTTAAATAAATTTTTTCTTAAATTGATATCAAATCTAAAATTAAATTTGAATTAAAAGAAACATTTTTGAAAATATTTGTGTTTTCTCAATTATCAAACGTTTGACATTTGAGAGAGAATTAGATTTCAAATTTAGCATCAAAAATGATTGCTGAGAACCAAACAAACGAAATTTTTGCAGCTTATGATAAGTGACATTTATTAAAACCGCATTGTAATGGTCTAAACAATCATGGAATCATGATTGGAAACATCATGGAAACAGGCGACATTTTTTGAAACGTTGCTGCCACTAGGTAGCAGTTTACAGTTCTGTTAAAGAACTGTAGTGATCAACCACTACCATCGAAAATTAAAACATCAAAGACGTTAAATATGATTTGGGACAGCTTAATGAAAATCAAAAAATCAAATCACTGATTCGCAAGTTACGTCCATAGCAAAATTCTGTTTACAGCTCAGGAAATTTTTACAGTGGGATAGATTGATTCCTTAGACTGATTCCTAAAGTGCCAAGGGTTCACCACCCTGCTATGTGTAATGGTATGGTGGTGTGGTGGCATCAATGCTGTACTTCTGCAAAAAATGCAATTGCTACTGGAGATAGGCTGTATTTCAATTCCAGAATTCACTCTTCTTCGTACACTTACTTTTTTCTTAGCAAATCGTTGCAATGTTCAAATAACTTAATAATTTGATTCAGCTGCAAATTCTTCAGCACTACACAATTTACTGTATTTAAAAACTTATCCATGAACTTTAACCAAAATAATTTAATATGCTTAAATTTTATGTTTATTATTAATCATACAACACTTCTAACTAATATTTTTCATTCAATACTCTTTTATTTTCACTTTGTGATTAATTAATATAGGCCTTTACTTTTAGTATTTAGCATCTTTACATAGATTCGTGTTTTCTAAAATAATATTTTTCTAAATAATTAAAAATAGTTTGTTTGCTTTGTTTTGTTAAAATAAAAAAATCTACGTTTACTGTTGTAGTTTTGTTGCATTTTGGATAATGGAATGAATAAAATAAATGACATTCAGTATAAAAGAATTTTCATAATTATCTATTGTTGATTTTTTTTCTAAAACGTTCTTTTCATTCTTTTCTTTTTCATTTTGTTGACTTCATTTAAATACAAGTAGTGTTTTATTAGATTTTAATTAAATGGTGTTAAATCACATATCGTTTGTTGTTGTTGTTTTTTTTTTGTTTGTTGTTTTGGTTGGTTGGTTATTCTTGTTGTTTTTACAAATATCTTACATACAAAAAAATATCCAAAAGTGTTAATTGTCTGGTGTTTCATAAATAACACTTTTTAAATATTTATCACAAAAAATGCTTATTTTTTTCAAATATTTTGTTGTTATACAATACAATATTTGTTAGAGATATTTTATACATATATTTTGTTGTTGTTGTCTTTTATTATTATAATTTTCTTATAACATTTATAACATTTTGTTTTTAGTTTTTTTGCTTTTAATAATTCTTACTAAACTATGGTTTGTTGTTTGATGGTAAAGAGTAATATTAATAATAATAATTATTTATAATTTTGTAAGTAAACAACATATAAAAAAGGATTTAAAACAACTGTGTTATTTCTTTTAGTGTTAATTTTGAAAAATAAGTGTTATAGCCGTTAAATATCGATTTCGAAAACGAAACGTTTTAAAAACGAAAAAGAATGTGATGTACATATTTATTGTTTTATTTATGTTAATTATTTAAACCTTAATTTTGATACTTTTGATTTAATTTACGTTACATTTCATGCCTAAATTATTTTATCTATTTGTCATTTAAGTAAGCTTTTTTTTGCTAGAATTATTCTGAAAACCGATCGATATCCATAAAAATCTTTTTAAATCGATCGTTTTGATCATGAAAATGTAAGCCGTTAGAGATGTTCGTAAAATTTAAAGATTTCTGACGTCGCTGAGACAGCAAAGTTCCCCAAAGGAATTATTAATAACAATAGAATCAATGCTAGTATTTGGGCTGTTTATTACTTTATTTTATATATTCGAATATTCAATTGCTTTAAATCCTTTGTTTATTGCTTACATTTTCTTGTATATCCTAAATCTTCTTAATCCTTTTGTTTTTTTGTTTGTTTGTTATGTATCAAACATTTTTCCCCTAAAATATTTGTTGTTGTTTATTTATACATTTGTTTGATTGATCGTTAGATTGTTGACAACGTTATTTGTGTAATTTTTTATTTGTTTGTTTAAAGTTGTTGTGCTTTATCAGTCTTTGATTTTGCATATTAAATTAATTAATTGCTTTCTTCTTTTACTTTTTTTATATTTATTATTCATAATTCAATAAATTTTTCTTGGTTCCCATTTATTTTGTGTTTCTTAATTTGGTTTTTCTCAAAGATTTTTGATTAGAGAGAAAGTACAACTGAGAGTTGATACGTTGATTACTTTACTTCATTGTGTTGTTCAAGTGTTGGCTTGTTGTACTTTGATTTTATGTTTGTTTTTTTTTTTAGTTTAGAAAGAAATACTTTAAGTTGTTCAGGTACATATTCTTTTGTTGTTGGTTTTGTTCTTGTAGATGTTTTTGTTAATATATAAATACATATTGCATTAAATTCCCTATATTTTCACACAACAAATAACGTTGCTATTTATACAAGTTTTATTATTAAAAATTGTTGTTGTTTATTACAAAAAGGAAAGCGAGAAAAACATTCTCTAAGTTTTTCTTTAATTTATTAGAAATTATATAAATTTTGTGGGATTTTAAGCTACTTTTTGAAACAATAACAAAACATTTGTTGAAAAAAAGCAACTCCTTCGGAATTTCAGGACTTGCAATAAAGTACAACTAAAAATCATAAATATTGAAATTCCGCCTTCGAGAAAAACTGTGTACGAAAAATTGTACCCAAACTTAAACCTGTAAATGTCATCTTATTTTTTTCCTAATTTTTTAAATTTTCCTAAAATCTTAGACAATGTTCTTCTTTACAAACTTTCCTCTCACGTTCGTTAAGGGGATTTTTATTTATTTGTTCGAATTTGTCTTCTTCATCTTCTTTGTTTAATATCACAATTACTCACACACTACTACTTGTATGGTCTCCTTTAGTGGCTTTTAAAAATTATGTAAAATAAATTTTTCGATTCGTTTCGAAATACATACAGATTTTATCTTTTTTACGTATTCGTTAGTTTAAGATATTCTCGGTTTTAAGTGATTGTGTGTCCCTTTAAATATTAAAATAATGCTAAATAAAATAAATAAAATCACAATAAATAATTTTGGATTTTGAGCTTATGTGTTCAAAGTAAATTAAATTCTGAGGCTACTGTTTTTTTTTTTTTTTTTTTTTGTAATATTTAGCTTGAATTAAAAAAACTAATAATAAAAATGGAACATAAGTGTTAAGTATTTTATATTTTTTTTGTTACTATTAAACTATTTATTATTTCCGGTATAAATAAAAATAAACAGTCATACGATATATTAATATTTCGTTTTACATTATACAATTTTTAAGAATGATGTTATTTTCTAATTATTCTGCTGCACCATTTTACATTAAAAATTTTCGAAAAAGGAATAGTAATATTGTTGCTGTTAATTATTTTCAATATCAATGCAATCTATTGAAATTAATTGAATCATTTCAGTACAAATCAATCGTTGGATTTTCCTCACATAACAGATTGAATACTTCGTCTTTAAAGTTTTAAAAAATGTTTGGGAATGTTTTTTGCAAATAAATTGCAGACAGTTATTTCCACTCTGTAATAAAATTAAGACAACTGGGATGAAGAACTTGCCATTAATTCGAGCACGTTCTCTTACTAGAAAGTCAAACACATACACTTGACAAGTTTCAAGCTGAAATAGAATTTGTGAAAGAAATGTGTTTCTATTATAAAACCAGTCTTAAATAAAAAATTTATTTAGTTTTATAACATATACATATAGCTTTGGCGTTGCGAATTCGTTATTTTAGATAAATTTTAATGGCATGGTTACGGAGCCAATAATTTCTTAAAATAACGGTATTGAACTATAGTAGATACATATTTATTCAATGACTTTAGCTTGAAAGTGCTCTTTGATCATTACTTTCGCAGGATGTATTTTGATTTCAAATATTATATTTGAAACAAGTTTTTAAAAGCAATTTATTAAATTTTTTTAATTCCTTTATTCTTCGATTCTTGAATTCATTAAAGAGAAATTGCATTCAAATTTTTTGTAAAGTTTTTCCAAATTATACTCTAGTAGAAACAAATTTGCTTTATGCAAAGGATTAAATAATGTTGTTTGTCTCTCATCATTTATGAAAAACAGCGAAATAAATCTGCATCTTTTAAAAAGTTTGAATTGATTTCAAAGATCGTTCATTGTCCCTCTTGTGAGAAAAGGAGTAGATTTTATTTTTTACACAAATGATCCCAATATTTGAAAATTAAAACATGGTGGTATTTTACAGGCAGATTTTCAATTATTATTACTATATGCTAATGGTTGTTGTATAAAATGATTTCAGTTAATTATGAAAAAAAAAAAGAATTTTAAACGCTTATTATGAACATATAATTGTCCAGCGTTAGGAACAAAACAAATTTAGGCTTATGATGGGTGTCGAAAATGTCCTAAATATGACAAATTTCTCTTATACCACGACATTGAAACTCTTAATAACACTGATTGCCTTCTTTGACAAATCTTAGAAAATCTTACGTTTAATGACCGAATTCACAGTCTTTAGTTAGCTAATGACAAAGGCTTAACTAATGATTCTTTATTCGCAATGCTTAGTTTGCCATAAGCATAACAAGTAATAGTTAAACAATAGTTAATATTTTAGTTTACCAATGGTTAACTAATGACCGAGAATTCGGCCATAAGAGTATTTTCTATAGAGAACCTTGTGTATAAACATTTTCTGGGAAAAACTTGTGTATAACTGAAATTTCTATAGAAAATATATAAAAAGCTGTTCGCAACTTCTACATAATATAATTAATCTACTAAAAAGTTTCCCCGTCAAGGATATATATATATATATATATATATATATATAAGTATGTATATAAACAAGTACCCCCAGTCTGTAAATCAAATCAGAGTAACGATTTCGTTTTTAAACGCATCAAATACAGGTAATTTTTACTTTCGAGTAAATAAACCTGCCACAATGTACAAAATCGTGCCAACATCAATTTGTCAGTTATACGATTTTGAAAATTGCTTATTTTTCTAATAACTCGATTTACAGGCTAGTGTTGACAGCCTAATTACTTGTCGGATTAAATTAGCAATATCACATTGCAAAGTTTTGTTAAAAATTTAATTTTAATTTAAAGCATTAGTAAAATGGACTGGAAAAAATCATTATGATTTATAACCATATTAAATTGGTTTCATGTTTAGCTTAATATCAAGTTAAACAAAGTCAAACTAACAAAAAAATAAATTTAACATATAGATAAAGGCAGTAGTATCTTCGAATAGTATTGCTACTAAAACAAACGCTTAATCGCAAATTATATTGAAAATGGTGCATAAACATTTTGCTTAAATTTTTTAACTTTTTTTTGTAAATAAATATGTAACAATTAGTGGATTTTTTGCTTAAGATGTTTAAAATTTTTGTTGCATTTAGTTCTTTTTTTTTAATTTCTCCTAAAATAATTGTTGCATCTTTATAATAATAATAATAACAAATTGTCTCTTTGTTGTTTTTGTAAATTTTTATGTTTTTTGAGATGGCTTCTTGTTTAATCACAGTTTGATGTTTTGTTAATTTAATGCTTGTTAAACTAGTTGGTTGGTTTAAAGGCCTATTTATGGGTACCAATAAAAAGAACTTTTAGGTTTTAAAATAGTTTTGAGTAATCATAAAAATTTTCTAAAGTTTTCAACTATTTGGTTTGGAATCCGTGAACTGGTAGTAAGTTCTTTTTAATACAATTTGTGTTTTTTTTTTTTTTTTGAGTTTTAAATACAAATTAATATTTGTTGTATTTGTTTGTTTGTTGGGTTTTTTATAGCAGGTTTCACAATTTCGCCGTTGTACGTCAATAATTTGTGAAGTGCTTAAGTCTTTTGAGATGATTTTTTGTTGTAATACGGTTTATGTTTCAATTTCCTGTCGTTATTGTTTTAATATTCTTTTTAGACAATGATGCCTTGTCTTAATATTTATAGGGCGTGACTTATTATTTTATATTTAGGGTTTTAGTAAATTGTTTTAATATTATCTTAATTTAATTTTCTATAACTATTACATTTAGTTTTTGTTATAATTTTGATTTAAAAATAATATAGAAAATTATCAAGACAAAAAAAAAACACAGAACTTAAAAGGTAGTTTGAGTGGATGAAAAAGTTAAGAGATTATTTAACACTTACACATTTTTTAAGTGTTTTAATTTGTTTGTTAGCAATATAGCTATACTACAATTAAGTTTATATATTATATCACTATTTCTTTGTCAAGGGCTGAGCTTAATTAATTAATAAACCACAAATTCATAGTATTAAGCAGTTTTAAAGTTTTACAATTTAATAAAAATACAGCCAATTCATGTTCATGTTTTTGCTGTAAGCCCTTTATGTGGAAGTAATGTCTGCTTTAAATATTTATATGTAGAAAAGAAATATATTAGAAATTTATAAACAAAAAAATTGGTTTTGCAGTAAGCCTTTTAAATAGCGCATTTTTTACTTGGGACTTATTGGAAAGTGACTATAAGAAAAGCCTTTTTATGAAACAATTCGAATCTTTAAAACTTGCTGTTAAAACAATAAAACTTCATTATTTATTTCCTCTAGCAAAATATCAACTGAAGCCTATTTTTGTTCAGGAACTTCTTGCTATTAATTTTATAACTTTTTGGAATGTTCTTTATAAATCACTACAAGTGATTGTTTCAAATATTGTTTTCAAAAGTTTTCTAATTGTTGCTTTTTAAATTCCAATCTAAAGTTTATCAAACATTATTTAACTTTTCCAACACACAAACACCACTTTTAAATTAAAGTATAAAAACAAAAAAAAAACATATTAAACATATTTAAATAAAAAAATTTGCATAATTCTTTAATAAAACTTGCCATATTTTTGTTTTTTCTTTTTTGTTTCTAAAAACTTACTCGTTAAGAGTTTATAGTTCAGTGTTAATTTTTCTCTAATGGCCATGAATGAAAATAAATTTCAAAAGTAATTGTATATTTAAACTAATAATTACATAATATTTTCTTATCTTGTTTTAAGATTTGTTGTATAAAGGACATTTATAAAGTTTTATTTAAGACATAACACAAATATAATATAAAAATAATAAAAAAAAAAAATGGTAAAATTATAAAAAATAAAAAATATTTTCATTTATAGAATAATTATATATCACTGTCATGCAATTTTTCTTAATAAAATACATACATATTTACCCAACATCATTATAAAATACGCCGGCTGCTGAAAATACCGCTGCTAAATTGAATTAAAAATTTCATAATGATAACATCGTTGATCGTTTGATTTAGTTGCTGGCATGACTTTTTGTTTGTGTTATTTTCAGTTTAATGTGATGTTTGTAAAGTGGCTTTCACTTAATAATAAAAAATATTGCAGTTTATTTAATGTTAGTTGCTGTAGTTTAGTTTGTTTTCTTGTTTGTTGTTTCTGCTTTTGTGTGTATTTTCTTAATCAAAAGATTAATAAACAAATTTTCTTTAAAAGTATAAAATTTGTTTTGGATTTTAAGTTTTAATTGTTTCCAGTTTTAATTGGAAATATCACGTCGTATGAGATCGAAGACATATTCATCACGTACATCATCTGCTGCGGGCATAAAACCAAGTGCTGGATGCATATTATTGAGATTAGAAGGTTCCCATTTTTGGCCCAACAATGTATTGATTTCCTAATACAAAATTTAATGAAATTTTTTAACAATTATGTTAATTGGTATATTTTTAAATACTTACTTCAATAAAGGAATCTATGTTGGCTTCTGTGGGAGCATTATCAATCATTGATACCTCCAAATGTTTTAAGGTACGGCCACGTAAACGAGAAATGCCAACAATATTATGGGGATCCATAACATAGCCATGTATGACAATTTCTTCTAAATTCTTGCAACGCCAAGACATCATTATAAATGGATCTTGTCCAGAGCGTAAAAATAAGTCCATAATATTTTTATCGGAATGTTTGTAGGCCTTAATAGCAAAATATGTACATATGCATTTAAAAACTGTGTAAAAGAAGGACCCATTTCAAAACTTACAGAATCAATCCATTGTATACTCTTCAAAGTGCGGCTATTGTTTAAAGAAATCCATTCCAATGCATCAACATTCATCTGCAATATTTTAAACATATCATAAAAAATATATATTAAACATATGTAACAATGCCTAATCTAACTACGTATTACAACACACAACTCACATAATCACAGAATAATACACGCAAGTGTGTTATGGGCATATTTTGTCGTAATATACGCATTTGCAATACTTCAACGGCCTCGAAGGCATAAATTAACGTTACAATTAGTTCGATATTATTAAAATTAGCTGAGAATTCCGACCAGGCTCCTTCCGATATACCCGGATGATGACGGTCCAAACCGTGAACACATATTAAAAACTTCTGTAGTGGCAAAACTTTCAATGTATGCAATAGTTCTTCGTTGAGCGTATCATAGTCGAGTGATAGTACTTGTAGAGATGAACATTTTTGCAGTAGGGTATTCTCCATGGCAAACATGGGATAATGACTAGGATCATATTTGATGGAGGCCAATGTTATTTCGTTTAGTTCTTGAGGCCGACTCAAAGATTTTAGGAAATCTAAACCATAATATGTTAAAGCTTCAATTGCACCTAAGTCCAATATTTTACAGGCGGGTTTCTTGCGATTTAAGAATATTTTTAATGGTTCAACAAAAAGTCTGAAAGTTGAGAAATTTTTAATAAATACATATTTGTATAGATAGTACGTATGTATGTACATAAACAATAGTTTCATTCCTACTTACTTTTCAATATGGACTAGACTATCTTCACTTATATCACCGGGTGGTGTTAGACCCACATTGTTTGTTTGAAAACGTAAACCTTTTAAACTATCACATCGTGCAACTCTGTAAATATAAAAGGTATAAACCATTGTGAAATTAATTAATGGTATAAACAATATTTAAATTCATATAAACATAAATAAATGAGTAAATAACATACAGTGATGGACACGAGTTTAGCACACTTGGTATCTGGTGCCAATTAAGGCAAATATTTTCTGTTATTCGTTATTTTTATTTTTCAAACGTGTTACATGTCATCCTAAAATCGCGCCACTATGTTTTATATTTTTTTAATCTGTTGCATTTCGGTGGTTTTCTTTCCAGAACACAACTACCCAAAAAAACTCTGGACAGTAATTTAGCACTGAATAAAAATTTTAATCTCATGAGAGAAACAAAAAAAACTTCGTTTCAATCTAATATTAGTATTATTTGTTGTTTTTAATAAAAGCTGCACATCTCCTGGGCATACCCTCCATCAGAACCATACAGAAGGGTTATTGTGTATTTCGATTCGATTTCGAATTCGAAATTGCGTACCAAAATGCTGCATTTCATTCCACAAATCGTCAATATTTTTGGGTCTTTTGGGGCGTTATATGTTGCTTCATGCCATGACATAGGTTTTAAATTGAATTTAGACCTGGAGATTGGGCTGGCCATTTCAACACATCCATCTTTATCACTTTGTTTTAACCAAACAGTGTTTTATGACCCTTAATCTTTGGTTTCATAAAATATTTTCACAGCTTCTTAACTCCTAAAAACCTTCCGCGTAAAACGAACAAAATATGTATAGGTATAAATTTATTTTAACGTTCTAAATTATTGTCCATCTCAAATTGCCCATTAATTGTAGTTAATCTCAAATAGAAGAAAGTATTAAGAAAGAATGTACATAATAACAAATAACGGGAAATACTGATCACACCATAGTACAATCAATGGAATGTACATCAATGGAATTAATAATTATAATCATATAAGAGAAAAATACTTTTAAAAACAGCATATGTACATATGTATATGAAGTGTGCTCATCTAATGTCCACCATTGAAAATATTAATGTTTAAACTCACTTGTATAAGATGCGTCGTATTTTTTCAATATGGAAAACATTTATGAAATCGAAGATAATAATGAGCTCGTTCGTCAGATTATATAAAGTATGGCGAAAGAATTTACACTGACGATCGTTGTCAATGTGTAGTTTAAATTTAGAATTAATAAAAAATCTGCAAGTAAAGAAAATATCAAAGCTTTAAACTTTTAATTTTAGTAAAAATTTTAAAAGGATTATGTTTTATGAGTAACTTATAATATACATGTATTTTAAAGTTATAAAAAAAAATATATAAAAATTCCAATTTTGAAGAAAAGAAATATAAATATGTATGTACTACCTAAATATTTCTTAATAATGACGATCGCCTGCAATGGGTTAATACGTGATAGTGACGTGCAAAATACATTAAATAATTTAATTGACGAACATTTGAAATAAAAAGAAATTGTAACAAAAACAAATTTGGCCTTGAATAAAATAAACAAACGAAAGAAATAGATAAAGAAAACTCATATACTATATTGTATACTAGATACATGATGATATACTAATAAACCACCATAAATGTTTGGCACAAAACATCAATCATCAACCAAACAATAGACAAACTGCAGTCAGTAAACAAAACATGAATAAGAAACCACAGAAAAAAAGCCATAAACTAGTTAGTAGCTTATTTCTTAATCAGCTGTTTTCCACTTATTTTTTCGACGAAAAATTAAGCAAAAATTAATCTTTAATTATAATATTTTTGCCTTTGGTTTTATAGAAATGTTTTAGAAAATTTTGTTGAAATGTTGGCATTAACACAACAAATTAAATAAATTCAAATGGTAAACAATGAATATTGCGCATACAAATTTTGCAATACATAATTGTAGGGTAATATTTATTTATATTGAATATTGTATAAGAAATGCTCATTTAAAAACAAGAAAGTTTTTTAATTTCTTTCCATACAAAATTTGCTTTATAAACTTTTATAAACCTGTTGTAAGTTTTATGAATAAGGGCATTAATATTTATGTATGTATTTCATCTATTTTCTAATTTAATATTAACTTAATTCAGTTAGTTTAATTAAAAAAATCTTCTTGCTTAAAATATACAATTTTAATTGAACATATGCGCACACTTTCACTTATTTGATATTGTATATGCATGCAAGTCCCTGCATGAATCATTAATTTTCATTTTTTCTTCTTTGTAAACGGCAACAATGTATACATATGTATATGTAATTATATTTAGCATCCACCTCTTAACAATATCATCATCTTGGGTTTATCTTTATCATATTTTTATACATACATATTAGGGTCATAACTTTTTAATAGCGATAATCATTGTCGATTTTCAATAGTAGCAAATATACTTTATTTTTTTTTGGCAGAAATAATTTTAAAACTTATTTTTTAATTTTATGATCAGGCATTCATACTCGTATATTATGTTTTTGTGTATTGCAACTATGGTTTTTTTACAAGACTTGGTTGGTGCATTTACAAGGGCAGTATTTTAAAACGTTTGATTTTTTTTATTTTTGTATGCAAATAACTATATAAGGGTTGGAAAATAACTGTTAGTTGTATAAAAACAAGATACACTAGAACGCATAAGTCTGTGTACAAGAACGAATCCTAAAAATATACGCTAATTTTGTAAATATAAAACGATACTCATTTGAAGCATCTCTTTTGATGTTATTACGCGGATTCGTCTCCTCCTTTCATGTAAATCGCATTATTGATTTAGGTCTGTTGACTGGAGATTTTATTTTTTTTTTTGTTATACAAAAAGCAATGCTTTCTTATGATACTGCTTATTTTGCTTGTTGGAATGCCCAATTTTCTAACACTTTCGGCAAAATTTGTTTTAGAATATCTATGTAGATCTTATGATTTATTGCCAATGGAATAAATTCTAAATTAGCCAAATATTTGCTTGCCATACAGCCCATACCATGACGCCACTACCACCGTGTTTACCTGTTGGTTTAAAATATTTGGGACTCAGCGCTGTAAAAGGCTTTCTCTAAACAAGCTGACGAATTTTTATACTAAATTAAATTACATTACTTGCTTTCATCTGTAAATATAACTTTTTACCGGAACTCTGCAGGCTTATTTATGTAATCTTTGAGAAGGCAATTCGGTTTTACCTATTCACTAATGAGACTAGATGCTTGCTTTTTTTCGTGCTACATAATTAGACTTTTTCAAAATTGTGAATTCATATTTTCAACAATTTTGATGATACTGTTCCGGGGGTTTCCTTTACCAATTGTACTAAAACTCTTCTTTCCCGTTCAGTAAATTTTTGGTGGACGACTAGAATGGTGCTTAAGACCAAAAATTCTGTTTTTAAATTTGTTTATTACTCTCAAGATAGAAGAGTACGTGCATGCAAATATTTGACCGATTTCTCGCAAGTTTTTCCTCTTTCCCCCTAAATGTATTAATGTATTTTTGATTTTTTCGACTATAAAAAAAAAGTAAAGTATTGTTCAAAAAGTAAAGTAATTTGCCAATGTTTGTCTGAAAATCCAACTTCATTTCAAAGGACTGTGCTGCTACTTAACAGTACAATTTGACGTTTAAATATTTAAAGTAGCTTGTACACAGATTTATGCCGCCGATTGTAAATTGCTGAAAAATAATAAGGATTTTTTAAAGATAAATTCAAAAAATAAAAACCTACTACATCACTTTGGTAATACCCTTAATGTGCGTACATAAGCGTATATTAAAGACGCAAAATATAAATTTATTCTGTATTACAACGTCATAGAGGAATATAAATATAAATAATTGAATTATTCTCAGTTGTTTATACCTAAGTATGTATGTTAGCAAAACTTATCGATTCAATATATACATATGTATGTATGTATGTTGCTCAATGGAGCTAATAAAAAGGTGAATAGTTATTAATATGTATCTTAAAAACAAATAGTCCTTTTAAGGAAGGGCAATTAAAAACCTAAATTTGTAAACATTCAGTTTTGTAAGGTCTCCTATAAAAACTTAAGTCAGGCTTGTGCTCACCTATAAAATCTCAAGTCATTTTCATCTTATCAATACTTGTCATGTTAACGAACTGGCAAAACTGTCCAGGACTACTAATCTACATAAACTAAACTAGCTAAATTTTGAACTAAACCGTTTCTTGAAATTCATTAAAAATTTACTTTCAACAAAATGTTTACTCGTATCATGGTGCAACTAAACAATGTGAGTGCAGTAGCCCAGCTGACTGACTTTGTTTACAATTTACTAATCTCAATGTTTACTAACCTAACCTAAGTATTTTTGACAGTAGTACATTATTTTACACAAGCCTGTTGTTTCATTTTTGTGTTGCATTTGTTATCGATTTGCACTCACCTTGTAAAGTTGCACCATGTTCTGTATTAAGACGCAATTTACACGAAGCAATTATTTAAGCTAAGCTGTCCCAATTTACACACTAAATTAACTTTCGAAAACAAAATAATATTTACTAAAAAATAGTCAGATTAAAATAATTTTTGCATAGACTCTTCAAACTTACCTCTTTTGGAATATAACACTGCGCCAATGTTTACATGTTTGACTGGCATTAAGGCGATCATGAGGTTCTAAATATTCGTAAATCTGGCCCAATACCAATGTTGGCAGCTCTCCCCATCTTGTCAATGTACAATTCATATCCACACTAGGCAAACAGGTGAAAACTTGAAGTTATAGTGGTATGGGTGGGAAGCAAATATTTTAGACAAGGAAGTATTACAAGGAAATTACTTTAGTAATTTGTGTTGTTAATTTCTTTGACACCAACCACTTCACACAATGGTGATGGTGTGTGTATAAGTAGCTTTGCCCTCTGCACAAATTAGTTATTTTTTCACTTTTTGCTTCTTTAAGTTAACTTTAATATTTTTGCAGTACACTTATAGAAAATGATGTTGTTATAATAATGATTTATAAATTATTAATCAGCAGCTGCAGTTATTGGCAAAGTTAATGTTTTGTGTTCATATTCGCTTCCTTGAATGCAGGTTCTGCTATTGTTCTATAAGTTTTTTTATTGTTGTTTTTTTATTAAAAAAATGGAGTCTCAAGCATTTAATGTTCCAATACGCAATTGTTGTTTTCGTGTTTGTTATTTTTTGTATTAACAAGTCACCATGTTAAAAGAAACCCATAAAAAATAACAAATCGGCAGCAGTAGCGACAGCAATTTTCCAACAAATATTTAACGTCACAGTTAGAGTTGTTTTTTGTGTTTTTATTTAATATTATTGTAGTTGTATTGGTGTGCAAAATAGAAATAATGGCAGCAACAACAATAACAAAATCAAATATGTCCAACGGCCCCACCAACAATTAATGAGACAATGTAATATACATATGTATACAAATTATTTTTTTGTTAAGCACAGTAAAAGTATAAAAAGAAATGAAATTTGACAAAAATATTTTTTATTATAAAATCACTGCAAATTTCGTACCTCACTCAAAAAAAAGGAAATTATATTATCAGAAAAATGTATTTCTTCTTTTTTATCGAAACACTTTTGCTCACCTTTTATTCCACTTTTATTTGTTTTATATTTTATCGACAAAATATTTGTTTAATATTCTTATTTCTAATTTTCATTATTTTATATATAATTGTTTGCTAATAAAATATAATTATTTACTGTTAAATTACCGAATTGAAAGAAAAATGTCTTCTTCCAATTGTACGTTTTTTTCTTGTTGTCTTTTGTATATACTGCACACTTTTTTCTGGCTGTTTTTCTAGGCGACCATATGTTTAGGGTTACCAAAACTCAGGTATTAATACTTGTTCATCTTATTAAAAAACAAATATATTTTAATTTGAGCAGGTTTCTTTAGACAGGTTTTAAAATAAGATTTCTTTAACATGTGAAATATATGCAAAGTTTTTTCATTACTTTTAAAATTAGTGTTATATGAATTGAAATAAAAATTTAAATGTAGTTTTTGGCGAAATTGGTTTTAGATTTTGGAGTTACAAAAATAGATTCGGCAGTCCTGCATAAGTTGGCATGCATGATGAACAGGGTTTTTAGAAATAATAATAAACATAATAATTTGGTATATGAACTAATCTGTACTTTTAAACTGTTAAAAATCCTCAAAATATATATAAATAAATATTCCATAAATACTAATATGAAATATGTTAGATTTGGTTTTTAATTTACTTTCTCTAAATTAATATGAAACAAAAAACTCACGACTCCAGACCACATAGCACACCATACAGTGGTTTTAGAAGAACAATTCTAAATTTTAGTGAATTTCTAGGTAAAATTGAATTCATTGCACCAATTGTCAAAGTTTAATAAAAACAATGTTGTTATTAGAAACCACTTTAACTTTGTGTTTTAATTATGTGTAAGATTTCGATTTATTTCTAAATCTATACTACTTTTGGCATTAACATTTTTGCCTGGCAACTATAAAGACTTCCAGTAGTTAGTCACCCTGTTGAAAATGTTATAGTGCAAAAAATTGGCATCACTGTAAACAGCTGAGTTTTGTTTTGATTTTATTTCTATTGTATTACATATTTGCAAAACCATTGTTATTTAAGCATTTTTTTTAATAATTATGAATTAAACTTATAGTTAACTTTAAAAAATGAATCATTTACTAAAATCTTCAAGAAAATGTGTCAATTTGTTGTATGCAAAAAGAGTCTTACAAATAAATCATAACGCATTGGTGAAGCGTAATTTTGGTTGTGTGACACAACAATGCAAAAGTCACAGGCGAGATGAGAACTACAGGCAGTTAAACAAATTATTCCTACGTTTTAATTCAACTGAGGTAGCTGTTGCTGCCACTGCAGCACCTGTTGATCCTGGTTTCTTTGCTGGTTTTTATCAGTCTTTGTCGACTAGTACACCGGTCTCTTATGTTCAACAGGGTTTAATCGAAATACATGATTTCACCGGTTTACCATGGTGGGCTTCCATAATTTCCACAACATTCTTATTTCGTACTCTAGTAACTTTGCCTTTGACAATATATCAGCATAAAATAACTGCTAGAATCGAAAAAATATCTCTAGAAATGCCGGCCATTGTTGAGGAATTGAAAAAAGAAGCTGCAATGGCCATGAGAAAATTTAAGTGGACAGAGACACAAACTAAATTAGTTTACCAGAGATCTGTAAGTTATTTATTGATTAATAGAACACTTAATGCTTATTAAATTGCAATTAATTTGGCAGATACGAAAACAGTGGAATAAATTGGTGGTAAGGGATAATTGCCATCCTGCCAAAACTTTAATTGTTTTATGGGGTCAAATACCTTTGTGGATTTTTCAATCTATGGCTTTGCGTAATATGGTAAATATTATGCCAGATCCTACATCACTCCAGGCACAAATTGTAGCTACCGAAATGACGGTGGGTGGTTTTGGTTGGATACCTAATTTGACACAAGTGGACAGTTCTTATATATTACCCGTTGCTTTAGGTGTTATTAATCTGGGTATTATTGAGGTAAAAAAAACTCTTGTGCATGCAAAATTTTAAATCATTTATTAATTTGTTTATTACTTTATTCAGATGCAATCAATGATGCGCACTCGACCCCCTACACGTTTTCACAACATTATAACAAATGTTTTTCGTGGTCTAAGTCTTTTTATGGTTCCTGTAGCTTGTTCTGTACCCTCCGCCCTTACCGTGTATTGGGTAGCTTCAAGCTCGTATGGTTTAGCGCAAAATCTTTTGCTAGCTTCTCCTCAAGTGAAAAGAGCTTTTGGTATACCAAAAATACAAAGTGAACTGGAAAATCCCTACGAACATTTGTGGTCAAAAATGAAACAACGTACTGGTTTGGAGAAACTGCCAATTGAAGAAGTTAAAGTGGTTGAGAAATCGGTTGAGGATAAAACTAACTCTACAACAGGAATTAAAAGAAAATGAAGAAAAGTCGCTTTGGGTTTTAATAGCTTTAATAAGAACCGACCTATAATTCTATTAGAGTATGTAAAAACTAATAAATTTTACTTTTTGATAATTTTAGTTAGGCTCGAGTTCATTAAATTTAATTTTCATTAAATTATTTTTACTGAAGTTAGGAATTACAACTTGAAAAATTTATTATTAAAAATTTTGATAATTTTTCTTGACTGGGGATCGAACCTGGGTTGTTGAATTTACATATGTTTCGAGAAATCCCACTTTCTCTCATCAGAATTCTTTGCGTTCTACCACCTGCACCACTGCGGTGCCGGTCAGCCAACAGACAAACATCAATCCTTTAACCAGTGTTAGTTCTGGTAGTTCGAAGTTTTTGCTGTAATTATCATTCTTTATTAATTTCTATTCATAGTTGTTTTTCTTTTTCCTTTTTCTTCAGTTTTTTTTTCCAGGTTCGATCCCCAGTCAAGAAAAATTATCAAAATTTTTAATAATAAATTTTTCAAGTTGTAATTCCTAACGTCAGTAAAAATAATTTAATGAAAATTAAATTTAATGAACTCGAGCCTAACTAAAATTATCAAAAAGTAAAAATTAACAGTTCGATTATGAAATAATAATTATTCTACTAATAAATTTTGTTAAATTATTACAAACTATTTCTACCTTTATTACTATTTAACATTATTGTGAATGAAATGTTATAAATAATTTTCTACAAATTGGAACATATAGAAAAGTTTGATTTCAATGGTATTTTTTCTTTCTCTAGTTTTAAAAATTATAAGTATTTTAAGATCTTGTTTATTTGGAGCCAAACTTCAGGTGATATAATTAATATTGGCTTTACTTCTTGCTCATGTCTAAGAAAAACTAAGATATCATTAAGAATCTGTTTTATATAGTAAAGAATCATTTATAGATTTGAGATTGACACCAAAGTTAAACTAATATTGGACGCAATAAATATATAACATACGCTTTTAACTTAATTGTATGTTTAGTTTAAATAAATAGGGTCAAACATTTTCTGTTATTTATATCTTAATGAATTTTCTGAAAGGCCAAGAGCAATTATTGAGAAACCTTTACAATTGTTGGTCTCGTGACGTGATTGGGCCATTTTTTCTAATTGCCTGATTGCATAATTTCACGAAATTCAGCTGTTATGGTGGGGCTATGGTAAATATGGAGTACATATATAGCCAATCGAATCGATTGCGACCAAGTCCGTGACGTTGATTAATTAAATAGACCTGTCATTTTGCCAAATGTAGATAAACGAATCGGCCTATATATGTTTGGTCATGGGTGACATTCTATACGACCAAAATTAAACTTGGAACAAAAATTGTATTAATAATAACTTTAACAGTGATGATCATCATTATCGCACTTTCATTCATATTTTTTTAAGTACTTCTAATGAATTCGATGTTAAAAATATAAATAATATTCTTAAATGGAAGAACAATAACAGCGATTTTGTGACGAATTCGATATTCGAAAACCCCTACGCTGGAAATTTATGTTTTTTTTTCTTTGTGTAAGAAAAAGTCGTTTCTAATGGCGTTTTCTTTTCTGGCAAAAATGTTACACTTTTTTCCTTTTTTATATGGGAAATGGGTAAAAAGTGTAACATATATGTAACATTTTTGCCAGAAAAGAAAACGCCATAAATGTATAAAATTGTTGTTTTAAAATTTCTGTTAGCACTCTGTAATATTTATGGGTGCGATTTATACGATTTTTAATGACTAACAAAGATTTATTTAAAGCAATATTAATGTAAGAATAATACCTATGGAAATGTGTCTAACTTTTAGCATTTGTAGACTATAATTAAAACAATTTATGAAGTAGTTTGACTTATTAATCAACTCAGATGATTTCAGAATATACATATTAATAAATAACAATACACTATACAATACGCTCTCATGTTTTCTTTACTTGCAGTTAGACGAGAGAGATGTAAAAAATTATTAATAAAGATTAAATTAATACAAGATTGTCCATTAACATATTTCTTAAATAATGAAGCAGTCATTCGCAAAGTTCTCGTCTATCAATTAAGAGCTTCTTTTAATTTAAACAAATAATGAAAACTTCATTATTATTTTATATATTACTAATATTTTATACAATTTTCGGAAAATCGGTTAGTAGTGAACACAAACAGTAAAAAAGTAACAGTTTGTGTTAACAAATGTGAAAACTGAACTTACTTAAACTAATGTAATAATTAAACTCATTTAAATTGAATGCAAAAAAGAAAAAAAAATAAACATTTCAAATCATCTGCGTGGCAAATAGCTAACAAATGTATGAAGGTACGGTCACACTTGGCAGATATTTGGCGAAAAAGACGTAACCACTAAATAAAATGTATTTGAACTCTTTTATTTATTTAAAACAACTTCGTTTATTTAGGACAAGACGCAACAAATATTTAGTTTTATTTTATTTGATGCTGTTTGGTCTTGCAAAAATCTTGTAAGAGTAAACAATGTCAAATAAATTTGTGCTAAAATAAGTGGTTACGCTTTTTTGAGTAAATATTTGCAAAGTGTGACCGTGCCTTGTCTAAAATCGTCAATCTAAAAATCTACGGCTTTGTGCATCACGAAAATGTCTGTGCTACTATATTTTTGTGTGCAAACTTGTCGATGTCTTGTCGATGTGATGTTCGAACAATTTTTTCCTGTCGATGTTATTTAAGTTCTACTTCGAACACAATTGGCCGATCATTTGTTCGCACAACTATGTACAGTGTGTTACACAACTCATTTTCAAGAGAAAAATCTTGTTCATTCAAACATACAATTAAAAAAACTAGTAAAAATAATTTTTCTTTTTGCAGTTGATAAAAATGTAACAATGTCCTTTTTTGTTTAGTTGTTGTTGCATTATATTAATTTGTATCAAAAATTACAGGTCATACAAATAATTCGCATTTCAAAATCCCAGTTAATTTTGCTGGGTTTTTTTAGTGTTTCCTTAATTGTTCTTGAACATTTTTAATGCTTTTGTTAAGTAATACGTGCCATGTATTTTTCAATTGCAATAATTTTGTCCTTATTATGTGTAGGCATGAAGATCTTTGCTGTAAAAAGGCTGAAGGAAAAATGATTTAAGCTTTCCGAAGGAAATATTATTTTACAGCTTTAAAACTAAGGCAAATAAATTAAAAGCATTTGAGATATGTTTAGTAGATGTCTCCAAACAATCAAGAATTTAATAAATCAAGCTTTAAAAATAATGCGCCTACTCACCACCAGAAGCGCTGCAATGCTGCACTACATCAAACATAATACGCAATTGCAGAGTTGTGATATAAAGCTTTCTTCTACTTTCACCACCTTTACTTCTTCAATCTATCCCCTTTCCAAAGAAAGTAATGCAATTATATATAGGCATAATAATTGGTCTATAGTCACGGAAGCATTTAAAATTTACATAGTAACGATCGTTTAAAATCGTTGGATGCAGGAGAGGAAAAACTTATACCTATGAAACATCGATTAAACCTACACTTATTCCTACCAGAGATTAATGATAAACTAGGAAAAACACTATATACAACGAAAAAAATCCATAGGGTGCTGAGAGCCATAAATATATACGGTTGCCTGGCCAGGTTAAAAATTATTTGTTTTGTAAATTACCAAATTGATGAGGTTATAATACGCTGAAGATAACAAATGCAGAATTTTTGATTCAGATGGTCAACGTAGGGCCTAGTGAAAGCCAATTAAAGACTTAAGTATAATAATACAAAATCCACGGTTAATTATGATGACGGTTTTATGGTGATATGGAACTGCATTTCTGCCAATGTAGTTGATAATCTTGTATGCTTGTATATACAAAGAAATATTATTATTTCCAACATTATAATGACCCGAAATACACAGTTTTAGAAGTTAATATTTAGCTTATGCACATTACTAAACACTTGCCAACACTCCTCAATGCTCGCACCTGAGCCATAGCCATAGAAATCGTAGAGGTATAATATAATTTTTTCTCGGAAATTTTTTTCTTTTCGGCATGTTTAACACAAATATCTTCACAACCGAAAGCTATAAGGAATAAATTATTACTAATAACAATTGAAATATGTTGTATAACACATATCTTTTTAACAAAAAAAAAAAATTTAAAAAAATTAACAGGAATTTATAAAAAGCAAACTACTTTTAAGGCCTTCAAATTTTGATGCAAATTAATAAAATGCAACTAACCTAAAATTAATATTTTTTTAAAGTTTTTTGAAGTTTCCTATTCAACATAATATCTGTTATCAATTGCAACAAAAATAATTTTTTACTTGATTTTTTTTGCATTTTTATGTATGAATGAAAAACAAATTTCTGCTAAGATGCGTAGGCAAAATAGTTTTGTGATACACTGTATGTCTGCCATCAAATGTAATTTTCATACAAACAATTTTAGAAAAATACAAAGAAGTTTTAGAATTGGAACAACAACACGTTTTCCCAAATATGAAAACATGAATAAATTTGTATGTGTAATTGTCAAGACCTGGACTAAAGTGGGAGTTAGTAGCGTGATAGTTACACACAAACATTTTCATTATGAATAAAGCTGTTAATTTTTAAATATTTTTACTTTCAGCAAGTAATTTCTGATCTGATCCATCTAACGCATGGAGGTCATTCAATTAATTATTATCCACAAAAAGGTAATTTTATTTAAAATCATTGCAATTAACTTGATTATAATTAATGGTTATGATTACTGCTAAAATTAATTAATAAAATTAAAGAAATGTCATTAGCTGACACACAGTGGTTTAGAAACATTTTATTTTGAAAACGATTAGTGATATCCTAATGACATTTCACACAGTCAGTACTGAAGTGTTACTGAATAGATATGCTTTTGTATGGGTTTGTAGTTGGAATGGGGACTAAAAGGCATCCAACCAATGATGTTCATCTTAGGTCTACTAAAATTTTATAACTAAATCCTTTTTCAGCTGAATGTCAAGAAATGTTTGCCAACTAGTTTTTTGAAACAAAAAATTTGTATTTTTTTTTTTTTTGTAATTTATAAAGGATTTTGTGTAAACTGAAAATGGCAAAACAATATAAATTTTTGTTTAGTTGTTGTTTAATGTTTTTTTTTTGTTTTTTTTTTATAATTTTGTACAGAAACGATATTTTTGTTATGATTATTTAGAATAGAATAGAAGCTAATTTGTTACTGATTTGAAATTTATTTTAATTTGCGGTCGATATCTATAAAATTAAATACACATTAATTAATATCGCCGCTCTTTATAACCCTTTTATAGTTTTACATAGCAGTGTTGAAAAAAAAAACAGCTAGTGAAAAGTGTTTGCAATAGATCATGCAAAGTATTGCACTTTATATTTCTTATTATTGTTTATTTGACCTTTTTATTAAGATTTTGGTAATTATTAAAGCTTTAGGTCTGTTTTATAAAATATTTAAATTTTTATTTCAATATTTCGCTACTCTTTAAGTAGCTTCTTCAGTATAAACATTTTTATAAATTTTTATAAAAAAATTTTTTCAATGAATTTTATAAAAAAGTCCTAAAGCTTTTATAGAGTAGCGAAATATTGAAATAAAAATTGAAATATTTTATAAAACAGACCTAAAGCTTTAATAATTACCAAAATCTATTGCACTTTGTTTGAAAAATAAATTATTTCCAAGTTTTGAACATAAGGAACAATAAGTTTTAGGAATGTTTATTAAGCGCAAGTAGGCCGAGAAAGGTGCCTTTATGAAGCAAACAGAGGGAAATTATTAAATTAAAAGTTACTAAATTAAATTTAAATACTCGTATTATGTGAAACATAAATTTTGATTGGTGGGAAGTTAAACAAAATTCTGCAGAAATATTGTTCTTATTATTTGTTCCATCATCTTGAATGAATAAAATAAAGTTTTTAGCTCAAGAAGTGTTCATTTAGCAGACTTAAGTTAATTTGACATACATACATACATATGTATGTACATATATGCACATTAGAGTGCTAGAAGATTGTATAGACGAAAAAAATTGCAATCTACAAAAAATTAGGTTTTGCCGAAATTCGCCAAATTAAAATCGCGAGTACAGAAAAACTATGGGAGGAATTGACATAATTTTTTATATTTTTGTTTCCTTATAGATACATACATATATCCTTTTGTTTGACAAAATTAAAAAAAAAAAATGGAGTTTTGAAACGGCCGTTAAAAAAACCAAACATTTTTAACCATACTACATAGATGATAGGTTAGCGTTAAGTTAGAAACTCATATACATACATTCAAAGTAAAAATATGATTTTATTCGAATAATACTAAAAAATTGTTAATTTTTTTCTACTGAAACACGTTAATGGTCTGGGGAATACTCAACCCCCCGTTGGGTGAGAAGATCCCTGGGGACGTTTTTTATCTTCAAACTGAAATATCTCCTTGATAATCCCGACCCCCACATGTATCAAGGCGATCCGACCAATAATTTAGTTTCTATTGAGATTTAAAGGTGTTTAGTACGGGAATGTGTAAAAAAGTCCGCTGGGACCTTGCACTGAAATTTCAAGAAATGCCTTTTCTTTTGGCTTGTTTTATTGTTTGCGCACATCACAAACGAGTTTTTTTAAGTTTTGTTACATTTTTTGCTTTTTGCAAAAACTGGAAAAAAAAATATATTTTTTCCCTCCAAACTTCACAGCCGATGCGGTGCCAGTTAACGTTATTCTATCATCCTAATATTTTTCACAAAGTGTTTCTACAATCCATAGAACAGTTTTCTAGGGATAGAGACGGTTAAAATACGCAATTTTATTTGTTTGGAACACTCTAATGTACCAGTACATACAACTTGTTTAATATTGAAATATTAAAAAAAATTTAAAACTAATCTTCTTATGAACTTTTGAACTTTTTCTTTTAGAAGTTTCAACGTTTTCCTGTACTAATAGAATTTATATATTAACACATCCTTACGCTAATGACTGTAGAAAGTATCTAGAGTGTTATAACGGAAACTTGTTTAAAAAGACTTGTGAACCCGGTACAGCATTCGATAAAGATCGAAGGTTTTGTGATCATAAACATAAAGTAAACTGTGACTACTGGAATACCACCAACCAGCGTAAGTAAAGATCTTTAAAAACATATCTCTTACATAATGGCTATGTATATCTGTATAAAAATATACATTTTTCAGATATTCCCCAGTCATCTTCGAAGGAAATCACCGATAGTTTGTGTCCTTCTGGTACATTAGGAACATATCCATACTATTTTAATCATTTTTATTATCTAGAATGTAGAGAAACTAAAACATTAATACAAAATTGTCCTTATGGCATGAAATATAATATCACACAAAGAAAATGCATAACAATCGATTTACCACAACCCGAACAACCAAATAAGAATGACGATCAGTACAAATATTTACACAAATGCCCCACCCAAGATAAACAAAAATATTTCTATTCGTTTAATGCCAGCAAATATATACAATGTTCCAGAGGTGAGTTAAAGGTATTAGATTGTGGTCATCTGGAAGTTTTTAGTATCAGTCAAAAAACCTGCCTGTCTGAAATCCTAGTACCACATTATGATCATGTTCATATACAAACACCAATTGATACCAGGGTTCCTGCTAAGCATGATTATATAATCTACTGCCCAATGGACTTATTTGGGCTATATCCGCATCCATTTAGTAATGAAAAGTACTTGAAATGTGTTGACGGCCGTTTATATAACGAATCCTGTGGTACTGGATTTGTTTATGACATTTTTAGTAAATTTTGTGAGAAAAATTTAACAAGTTTTTTTGCAACGTTGCCACCTATTCAGCGGAATTACACTGCCGATTCGAAAATTGAAACGCGTTTGAGTAAGTGTTTTCTTAACTGCGACATGATTATTTAAATATCAAATAAATAATTTTATTTAAATTTATTTTTTCTATAAGATGACAGTTTAACTTTCCTAAAATGTCCTGCGGATTTGCATGGTACCTTTATACATCCATTTTATTGTAACAAATACATCAATTGTTCTCCAGCTGGCACCAATTTAGCGACATGTTCAACTGGTGAAATATATAGTTTTCGTAAAGGTAAATGTCTGATGCAGAGTGAGCTGGATGGAAATGATCATGTTGTGTGTAAACAAATTAATGACAATGCGCCAACAGAAGGTAATTAATTAATTTAATATAAAAATTGTTAAGGCTTCAGACTAAAGGGTATTTATGTAGACACCAATAACCTTCAATAAATTTAACCAAAATGGGTTTCTTTTGCTTTTACATATTAAACACTAATAATGTCGTTGTTTTTCGCTTCCTGTCGCTTGTCACTGGTTTTGAATTCTGTGAATTGCTTGCAAAACCTTGGCTTTGGAACAAGCTTTCAGTTTTACAATTTCACTCACAATTTTTTTCTTGTTTTCGAAGCTTTAACATAATTTATTTTTCAAATAAAATGCTTTGCTTTGCAAGATCCATTATTAACACTATTCTGGACTAAAGGAATTTCAAAATATAAGCAAACATAGAAACATGTTTTTAACTATTCACATTCCATTAAGCTCCTGTTGAAATAATATTCAATACAAAATTAAAAATTTCGTTCTTATTATTTTTTCGGAGCAAATTAACATTTCCATAAATTTTAGGCAATTAACTTTTGAACATTAAAAAGATTCATAGAAAGTTTTCTGTTTCTGATTCACCATAACATCATCTAGTAGTTTAAAAGTAGGAATTAACAATTAAGAATTTTTATTCTGGCTTGAGTTCATTATTACTGTAATCATTCAGAGAATA
Organism: Bellardia bayeri; assembly: GCA_950370525.1. Lineage (NCBI taxonomy): Eukaryota > Metazoa > Arthropoda > Insecta > Diptera > Calliphoridae > Bellardia > Bellardia bayeri. The sequence goes on from OX493267.1 coordinate 79,216,199, forward strand.
CAATTGTAAAGTAATTTAGACAATTGGCAAATTGACATGCATTTGCAACCTTGCCAATGGCGTCATCGAGAATCTTCATTCTCCAAGATCTACTGTAAGCATAAGCTATTTATATGTGTGAATTCTTCTTATTTTTATAAATTTGGTTAATATTTTAAAAATTTGTTAAAGTCACTTTATCCATAATAAGATTCTTGAATTCCTTCGTCTAATAAAATGCAAACATAAACAGATTGAGTAGTTACGTTTTGGTATTTAGTATGCAAAATATATTTTGGATATTTGAAAAAAGTAAGTGGGATCATAATTTTATATAATTATACATATGTATAATTTATAGCTTGTTATATTTATCACCAAAAAGATGGAGGGTGTATTAAGTTTGTCATTTCGTTTATAACACATCGAAATATTGGTCGTAGATTCGAAAAGTATTATGTTCTGGGTCCTTATAAGATTCGAAGACGAAATAGGCGTCTATATATGTAGTTGTATATAGGAATTTTTCCAATTTCAAATTGAAGATCTCAATTTCATTTCATATCTTTTTCAATTTTATATTGAAATTCTCAATTTCATATCGAAATTCACAATTTAAATTTCAAATTTAAATTCATATTGAAATCAACATGGTGTAATTATAAAAGGTGAGTGCAAATCGGCAACAAATACAACACTATAAAATATTGTACTACTGTCAAAAACACTTGCACAAAATGTTACTTTTGACACAAGTAAATTGTAAACAAAGTCAGTCAGCTGTGCTACTGCACTTACCCCGTATAGTTACACAATGGAAATCAAGTTATTTGAATATGTTACACCATTTCAAGTTTAAATTAGGAACATCTAAATTTACATAGAGAAAATACAAATTGTAGATGAGAAATCCAATTTAATATTGAGAAAAATCCAATTGAATTAGAGAAATAGAATATCCAGAATATGAAAACTGAAATCGAGAAAATATGTGTAACTTGAAGTAGAGAAAACCTAAATTTAGATTATTTAACTAATTGTTCGACCTTTATATCTTTATTAAAAATTTTTTTCTTTGAGCTTAAGGTCTAATTCCTTTTTATTTATTTCTTATATAAATTTTTTTATTTCTTTTATAAATAAAAATAAATTTGACCTTAAGCACAAAGAAAATAATTTTTAATGAAAACCTAAATTAACATTTAGAAATAATAAATACCTACAGTGTTGTAATGAAGAATAATATTGATACTTTTCAATTCATGTTTTTATTTTTTTTTTAACATTTTAATAACAAAAAAACTTTATATAAAAGATTATGTCAAAGTCTGGAAAAGGTAAAACATAATCGATAACATTACATAATCCTGCAATAAGATACAGGAAGTTGGCTCACATAATATAAAGATTTTGTATTTTAATTTGAACTTAAAGCAATTTTTAGCACTTCTTCGCACCTACGATTTGTAGATCCCACAAGTTTTTAACAAATTTCGGGAAATATAGAATTTCACTCCATCTTGATTCTTCTTACATATCGTATTCGGTTTTAGATTTTTAAGCCACTATTTGCTTTTTTCATACTTCCCAAAGTTGTGCAGTAGCATTTAAGTCCGGGGATTGTGGCGGCTACTCCATAACATGAAGTTTATTTTGCTTAAACCAAAACTTAATTAGTTGGGATATACATATGATTGGTAGCCTGAATTACCACAGATTGGAGAGGCATTTTTTCTCTGGTAACATTTGATTTTACAATATTTCTACGTAATCTACAGCTCACAGTTTTCCATCTATAGTATAAACTGGACCGACAACAGATGAAGATATACATTAACGAACGTTCTCCGTTGCTTCACGGTGTTTCGGGTGTATCTAGGATCAAATGATTTATCTTATGACCTTCAAACGAAGTTTTTAACAAACAAATTTATCTTCGTGCCATCTGACCAAATCACATTTCCCCAATTTTGCCAATTGCATATTTGATTTATTCTCAATTTCAACTTCATATTCTAAATTGCTGTAGCTTAATTGGTTAGCGCATTTGATCATTAAACATGAGTTGGTATTTGTAGCCCGGGTTCGATTCCCAGCTGCTGCCACTCAAACAACATCAGTTTCTGATAATTATTAGTTTTCTTTCTATCCATTATAACTAATATTTATCACAGTGTCCTCCTTTGGTGGTATAGCATTCAAACGCCACCAAAGTAAAATACATATAGTAATTAAATAAAGGCTATTAAATCAAGCTTTAACATTAATGTGCCTACTCACCACCAGAGGCGCTGCAATTCTGCACTAAAAACAAACATAATGCACAATTGCAGAGTTGTGATATAAAAAGCTTATTTACTTCTATCACCACCTTTACTTCTCCAACTTCCAAAGAAAGTAACGTATTAATTGCCTGAGTGTTACTTCTCTTAAAAAAAAAACAAAAAAAATTAGTTTGGATAATTTGCAATTTAAAGTAAAATACCAAATTTTCTCAATAATATGTAGCTATAATATTCTTAAGGTACGGTCACACTTGTCAAATATTTGCTGAAAAAGTCATAATCACTACATAACATTTTAACTCGTTTCTTTATTAAAAAAAAAAACTTTTCTTATTTAGTACAACAAATATTTAGTTTTATTTTAATTGATGCTGCTTGATCTTGCAAAACTCTTGTAAGAGTAAACAACGTCAAACAAATTTGTGCTAAAACAAATGTTTACGCTTTTTTGAGTAAATATTTGCCAAATGTGACCGTACCTTTAGTTTCAATTAATAATGTTGTAGTGAAATTAAATAAGCATTACCACATTATTTGTTTGTAATAATAATTTGTATTTTCTTTAATTTTCAGAATCAATATTCCATTCTTTGGGCGTATATTGTGCAAGTAAAGGAACCATGAAATATCCACATCCTAAAAGCTGGTATAAATATATTTTATGCAATAATGGTAAAGTTAAAGTGGAATTCTGTCCCAGAAATATGGTTTTCAATCTGGAAATTTCTGAATGTATTGACGAAGCAAAGGCAATGGAAATTATTTAAAGTTGTATTTATTTGTTAGCTACATATATGTACATACATAATATGTATATTATAATTATTATAATGATTAGATAAACCATACATACATATGTATGTATGCATGATTCCTAATAATTTACGATCGATTGTAAATTTTTCTTGAAAACATAACATCATTTTCTTTACTTTATTTTTGTATAAATATACTTAAAAACTTTAAATATTTTCTTAATTATTTTTAGAGTTTATTTATATTTGTATTTGTGGTAATTTAATCTCAGTTGACATTCTGAGTAATTGTTGATTCAAAACATAATAATAATACAAATTTCAAGTCAAGAATTATTAATATACATTCATATAGTAACATAAATACATGTAGAAGTCACAGAATATTTAAATAAAATTGTAAACACGAAAAAAAAACAAAAATAATTGAAATGCATCTTTCTTATCAACAAATTAGTTGGTAAGATTGGTTTATGTCGTATTTACTTGCGCCACCGAAAATAAATAAACGACAGTGTATAAAAAACAAATATGTAAATAAATACGTTGATATATTTATAAAAGTGATAAGAAATAGAAATGCTCTCCCCCAAGCATATACACTTGTTACTGGTTTAACGGCTGCTGGTCTCAGATCATCATCGAAGAAATTTAATGAAAAATCTAAGTTTATATAGTAAATTTTATATCGTAAATTTAATGCTTCTTAATTTTCTATGATGCAAAGAAAATAATTTTAAAAACGAATAACTTTGTTAATTCTTATAGACAAACTACTGATGATCTCATGGTGAATCTATACTGATAAGCTTACTATGAATCTCTTAAATGGTCATCAGTTTAGAACGATATTTTCAATTTCGTATTTAAGACATTATTAAATTTTATTTCAACAGGAGAATAATGCAATGAATAATTAAAACCATTATTCTATGTTCGCTTATGTTTTCAATTGCCTTTAGTCCAGATAAGTGTTAATAATGGGTTATGCAAAGCGCAGCACTTTATTTGCAAAATAAAGTATTGTCTTACCCTCATTTTCACCAAGTCTAGTTATTTTTTAACTTAAAGTTATTTTTTTAATACAAAAATTATTTTAACTGTCAGTATAACTTGAAGGTAAAAAATAACTAGACTTAAGGTACGGTCACATTTAGCAAATATTTACTTGTTTTAGCATAAATTAATTTGACGTTGTTTACTCTTACAAGTGTTTTGCAAGATCAAACAGCATCAAATAAATTAAAACTAAATATTTGTTGTGCTAAATAAGAAAAGTTTTTTTTAAATAAATAAACGAGTTCAAATATATGTTATTTAGCGGTTACGCTTTTTCGGCAAATATTTGTCAAGTGTGACCGTACCTTTAGTAAAAATGGGGGTTTAGAGTTTTGTTTTTTCTTTATGAAAATTGTTTAAACTGCCGTTCATAAAAAATAAAGTAGGTCTGAAGTGTGCTTTTAGACAAAATTTTCATACAAAATTTTCTTAAAGTACATTTGAAGTCTACTTTAATTTTATATGAATAAGGGCATCAATATTTTAGTATTAGAGCAATATTATTTGGCTTATACTTATTTCTCTAATACTAAAATATTAAAAGTTAAACAATTTTTCATAAAGAAAAAAAAAAAAAAAACTCGTAAAAAACAACTAACAATCACACAAGGCACGTTGGAAAAAGTTGTCATCCTTTCTCCGGTATTTCGTAGTTGCAAAAACAAAAACAGAATCGACTATTTACTCTACTTGCTGATAGAATCAACCAACGGTAGACGCAGCAATAAAACCTAAAACAAATTTGTAATAATACACAAAAATTGTAAATGCACGAGTATGTAAATTTCGTTCTAATTCATAACTTGTAAAAGAAATATGATTAATTCCCGAATTCTATTTCTTAATAATAATAATAATATTTACAAGTAGATCTTGGACAATGAACATAACTGATGACGCGCTTGGCAGGGTAGAAAATGCAATCCAATTTGTCAATTGTCTAAATGGCTTTACAATAGTATTCTTTGAATTCAAGAAAGGTATCTTTATTGAGCAGAGATGTTACAACACTCTCTCCTCAATAGGTTGTGTTTTACTAAGAAATATCTACACCTACAAAATTAGGGACTTGTTTCATAATATAAAATTGTTTGGTTCTGATAGCAAAACCTTTACTCAAAGGCCACAAAATAAAGTATTTGACCCTAGATATAGCCAAAACACCCCATGGAGCATGGATGATGTTTGTTCGTGATATTCGTTTGTTATTCTCTTCATTTCCAATTTATTCGTTAGATGGTAAAATCTGAGCTGTAGATTACGTAGAAATATTGTAAAAGCAAATGCTACCAAAGAAAAAATATCGCTCCTATGGAAATTCATGCAGTCTTGGTTTAATCAGAACAAAGTTCAAAGGAGCGGCCATCACAATCCCCGGACTTAAACACCTATGGGGAATCCTAAGAAAGAAATAAACCTAAAAACAAAAAATTATTATTTTATTATAATTCAAAACTTATATTATCCCTGAAGAAGCTATCCATTGTGATAGCGAAATATTAGAAATAAATATATAGAAATAAATTAAATATTTTTATATAAAATTCAAATGACCTTATTGCTTGTAAAAAGAAACTATTAAATATTAAAAAAAGGTCAAATAAACGAACTAAATATTAAAAACAAAAACTATATGTGGGAACCAATCAGGAAGGAAAGAAATTCCATATCTCCTGAAATATGTTGAAAACTTGTGGGTCGTAGATCCTAGGTACAAAGAATTGTTAAAAATGAATGGAGATTCAACGAAATATTAATATTGTGTGAGACATAAAGGTATATTTGTAGGAAGTTATAAATTATTCTGATGACAAACTATAGTTCTTCTGATGACAAACTATAGTTCTTATAGTTCCATTGGTTATGTTTTTCCTTTACCAAACTAAAGTGCTTTAATTTTACATGTACAAATTATTTATTATTGAAATATTAACAAAACTTTAATACAAACATGAATTATTTTCTTATTGTTCTTATTATTTTTTTTAAACACTGTAATTTCGGTTTTCTCTGTTTGAAATTATATATTCTCGATTTCGATTTTCATTTTCTGGATATTAATTTTAATTTCTCAAATTAAATTTGCTTTTGCTCAGTATAAAATTGGTTTTCTTAATTTCATTTGTTTTTTTCTCAATATTATTTTGCTGTTCTGAATTTAAATTTGTATTTACTAAATATAAAAATTTTATTTTCTTAATTTCAGTTTGGTTTCCTTATAATTAAATTGCTTTTCTGAATTATGACTTACATACATATATTTTCTCAATACTAAATTAGATTTCTAAATTAATATTAAATTGGAAATCACAAATTCACTTGGTTTTTTTTTCCAATATTAAATTTGATTTCTTAATTTCAATTGGTTTTTTCTAAATATTGACTTGCTTTTCTGAATTACAGTTTGTATTTTCTCAATATTATTTTCTCATTAAAATATGGCAAGCCCGTCAAACACGTCATCGGTTTAAAAAATACCAAAGATGTGAATTGATAATACAGATCATAGAGAGTAATTTAAGAAACAAATTGCTCTCATTAATACAAGGGCCGACACAAATTTAAAACTTTTAATTAGGAAATTGCTCGCAGAGAATTTAAAACGCATTTGCGTTTCGAGAAATACGGATCGTTGGCAAAAATAACGGAAACAAGTGTTTGGGAAAGAAATAAAATAAAGGATTTTCCGTGGGAAAACAATTAAACTTTTTGAAAAAATAAAACAAAAAACATAATAAATGTCATAAAATGCGGAAATTAATAACACTACTTATGTGTGTATTTTACACAAATTTTGTGCAAGCGGTTAGTATTTAAATATATTTAAATTTTACAAATCATAAAAGGAAAACTCAACAAATAATCGCTTAAATTATCAAGTTAAATGTGTGTGTCATTATTGCAAATGCAAATAAGGAAATTAGACCAAGTCTAAAGTATGAAATTAAATTAAGAGCAGTAAAAATGAAAAATGAAAAGAATTAAAAGAGATATACAGTGTGTTTTTCTCCAATAATGAATTCTTAAGAATTTTATTTAAATTGTTTAAGTGTGTTCCTTTTTTTGTATGAAATAAATAAAAAAATAATGATAATAAAGATCATTTAGTAGGTGATAACATTTGCCTTTTATTTTTAATTTTCTTTAGAAAAGAAATTAAATGTTTGTTTTTTTTTAATTTGCGCGTTTTTTTCTAGGTTCTAGTAAATGTAGGTGTGCGAGTTTGTGTTAAATATACGAAAACAAAGTGTGTCTATGTAAATAAGTTTTTTGTTTTCTGAATGAATGTTTTAAATAAATTCTTTTAATGAGTTGTTGTTTGTAATAGTACAATTAGTTGCGATGATGGGACCTTAATTGATTGTGATGCCTTGAATTTGAAAAAAAGAACGGGTAAAATTGCATGCAATAAATGATGCCATAAAATTACTTCTTAATTAACGCAATTTGCGATGCACTGTGGTCATGCAGCAGAATGCAAGGGTGTATGGACATTTTTTGTTATTAGAATTTTTTTTAAAAAGGCTAAAATTTATGACTGCGGTACTAGGATATACAGCTTCTTTCAAAATTAATAATTGTAGGGCAATAGCTCAAGAATATGGTCACAAATTACAGAGCACTTGATATCAGGCTGGTCTAAAATACGTTTAACTATTTTAGTTACCGCTAAAGTACCGTTACCGAAATAACTCGAGGTATCATTACCGTTATTCTAGAAATAATTTTTAATTAAACTATTAATTAAAAAATACTGCTATACACAAGATTCTGTTTAGAAACTCATGTTATACACAAGATTTACTACAGAAAATACTGTTATACACAATATTTTCTATTGAAAATACTGTCATACAGAAGATTCTTTATAGAAACTCGTGTTACACTCAAGATTTTCTATAGAAAATACTGTTATACAGAAGATTCTCTATTTAAAATACTGTTATACTTAAGATTTTCTAACGAAAATACTATTATACACAAATACTGTTATACATAAGATTTTCAATAGAAAATACTGTTATACAGATAATTTTCTATTTAAAATACTGTTATACAGAAGATTTTCTATTGAAAATACTGTTATACAGAAGTTTTGCTATAGAAAATACTATTATACAGAATGTTTACTACAGAAAATACTGTCAAACAGAAAATTTTCTATAGAAATACTGTTATACAGAATATTTTCTATAGGAAATACTGTTATACAGAAGGTTTTCTATTAAAAATACTGTTAAACAGAAGGTTTGCTATAGAAAGTACTGTTATGCAGAAGATTTTCTATTGAAAATGCTATTATACATAAGATTTTCAATAGAAAATATTGTTATACAGAATGTTTGCTATAGAAAATACTGTAATACACAAGCTTTTCTATTAAAAGCACTGCTATACACAAGATTTATATTGAAATATGGCGAATTAAAATAAACTAAAGAATAGACATAATATTAATCCTATAAGAATTAATGAATTTTCTATTTTACATAAAATAAGGAAAATTCAACAAAAGTATGAAATGAGTATTGAGAGTACTACATTTTAAATATGAAAAATTATCTATTGTATTAAGTTTTCCATCCCTGTAAATTAAATTGATAGTTGCTAATTCATTCTCTCCTTGTGGTTCAGGCATGGTACTATTCTGCAGTAAATTTTGTAATAATTACACTAAAGCTATCTTGTCTTTTATGTTGAAATATCTTTTCGTTGCTATCTGTCTAATATGTGTTAATCCGAGAGGCTCTTGTATATTGTGATTCTTTATTTCGATCAAATGCTTTAGAGATTGCAAAGAATTTAACCATAACTGCAGACAATCTAATTACCGATCGTAGATGTAGTTTAAGTTGAAGTTTTAGTTGCGATGAAAATCTCTTTATTGGTAAACATGAGTTGTTATGATTATTGGACAATTATTAAACAAAATTACAAAATTCATTTCAAATTTGTTTAGAAAAGTGTTAATACTGTGTTTCAAACAATGTACAAACTTAAATTTATTGAGTTTCGTACAAAGAAATATTGACGCAATTTGATACAAGAACAATAATTTATGATAAAGGAGTTTCGAAGAATTTTGAAACTGTTTCGAAATATTACCACGACTATCTGCTTATAAAATTACTATCCAGGACGACGTTGAAGCGTTAATACTAAGTTCTGTTCATTGACAATATATAAGAAGGAGGACAAGAAAATTTTAGCAACAAAACAAAAAAATTGTAAATAATTAGGTCATTTGGAATTAAACACAAGTTTTGTTTTCTGTTTGATTTTAGACTTATAATACAGGAATTAAAACCAGAGTTTATGAACAGCAACCGATAACTCATGTCTATCACCAACATCAAAATAGCCAACAATATACACCAACACATGGACATTATTATCATCAACACAGTGGCAGCGACAGCGATTATCAGCCCTCAATAACACATCATTATGTGCAAAATGATAATTCGTATCAGCAACAACAACGTGAAGGTGCTTATTATCAGCAAACACCAACAACGGCACAGCATAGCCGCCACCACCACCAACAACATTATACACAACCCCAACCCCAGCCACAACCCATTTATGAACGTACTGGAAATACCCCTTTACAAACGTCGGGAAATTGGCAAAATTCTGAAAATTCTGTTACTGAATATTATACTGGATGTCCTTCGGGACATACGGGACAACTGCCTTATGCTTATGATTGTCGCCGCTTTCTAAATTGTTGGCATGGTAGAGGTCATATTCAAACCTGTTCGGTTGGCACTGTTTTCAATCCGGAGTCATTGGAATGTGATCGTCCTGATAAAGTCAAGTGTGAAGCAGCCTTGGGCGTTTTAGGTGTTCACTCTGAGCCAAAATCGCCCCCATCCCCGAGCCATGGCAGCTTACAGCAACCAACACAACACAATTATAGAGCTGGTCGTTATACTGGCAACACAAACGATAACGTTGAAGTTTTATGTCCGACTGGCGCTGAAGGTTTGCAGCCGCATCCCTCTGATTGTACACGTTTTATTAACTGTGCCAATGGCAATATGCATATACAACAATGTGGACCAGGCACTGCTTATAGTATAGCCATGAAAGTGTGTGATTTTAAGCACAAAGTTGATTGTTCGGGCAGAGAAGGAGATCAGGGACATCCGTCATACAGAGAAGGTAAATTTTAGTGTTATTTAGAAAAAATATTTAAAATTGTTACCTTTTTCAAACTAATCAAAAAAAAAAAACAGAAAAATTAGCTAAGAATGAAATAACCTGTCCCTCTGATGCTTCTGGTTTGTATCCCCATCCCCATGATTGTACAAAATTTTTACAGTGCTCTAATGGTGCCACTTACATACAAGATTGTGGTCCCGGTACTGCTTTTGATAGTGCCCGTTTGCTTTGCGATTATAAACACAAAGTTAAATGTTGTTCGGGCTGTACCTGGTCTAAAATTGAAACAGAGTCGACAGTTGTTAAAACTGAAAGTAGTCGTGAGTTGTTTGCTTTTTTATATTGGCTTTCAATATTTGAAATTTTACGCTTTGGAATGCTTTTGCTTTTTTTTTTATTTATAATCATTATTATTTGAAAATTGTTCATCCTTTCATGCTATTTAGATTTTATTTATTTATTCATATCTCATAACATATCTTACTATTAAATATAGAGTACTCAATCCGTGCTTTGAACGTCAAGTGTAGTTGTCAAAGTATTAAGTATTTAAGTACCCAAGCACTTATGCATCTTGTGGTATCTTTTCGAATAAGTTGAATCTAAGAATACATCTTTGAAAATTACGTTGCATAATTTAGGCCGAATCTAGGGCTATCGATTAGGGATATCCGCAAAATTGTTTAAGAATGTCAGGTGTTTCTAAAGGAGATATGATGACATTCATTGGATTCCTGGACACGGAGCTATTCAAGAAAACAACCATAAAACCTCTCTTGAGGGGTAAAGAATTGATTTCATACAAATTTCATTTAAACGACAAGAACAGATGGGAAATTTGACCCACTTGTTAGGATTCCAATTTGGATTTGCGGGGATACCGATTTGTGAAAAACAAAGACAAACCAGTCCAGGAAGAAAGTAATCAAAGGATAGAGTAATAATTTTACTTTGTATTAATGAATCTGGAATAAAGAAAAATCTCATCTTCGTGGAAGTCTTTGCTTTTCGTAAAAAAGTTTTGCCTGTATATTATCATTATTCAAATAAAACCTAGATATTTTTTGATAACCTCGATATATTCTAGCCGAAAATGGAACAATTTTATTTAAATTTAAAGCTTATTTAAAAAAGTAATTTCGATATAACGAATCGTTCATTATACTGGGGTTTGTCGGTGAGTCTACGACCAATATTTTTTTTTTGTATAACAAACGGAATGATTAAATCAATATACCACCTTATCTATCTAATCTAAGCCTTTTGCTATCAATTTTTTAATATTAAGATGCTACATACAAATTTCAATATAATTCCATTTTGCTTGAATTGCTCTGCTTGAACCATGCTAGTTAATATCCAAATATACATATCGTATATTCATTTAGAATATCATAATAACCTCCTTCTCCCCAAAAACCTAGACACCCAAGCTGCATCACCATCATCACCCCCTACAAATAACCAGCAACATGAAGATTTGCCACACACCGCTGACATCTTATGTCCAGGCGGTATTACCGGTCTCTTTCCATATCCCTTTGATTACACCAAATTTATTAATTGTAAGAATGGCAATACGGCCATACAGAATTGTGTGCCTGGTACAGCGTTTAGTATATTAAAAGGTTATTGTGAATCCTTGGATGATATACAACAAAGTGATCATGTTATTTATATCGTGTCGCAAGTTAGTTATGAATACTGTAAGTATTTTTCACTATTCCTAGAGGTCATGGTGAAAAAACAAGAATATTTTTTTAATTAACAGCACAAACTCTTATAACTTGTCCACCCGGTACCGAGGGCCTGCACTTGTATCCCTTTAATGCAGAGTTATTTGTTAAATGTGTAAAAAGCCAAATGAAGATTGTACCGTGCAACACTGCCCAGGTGTTTAGTACAACCAGACGCACATGTCTGCCCTCAGCACAAGTGTTAAAGCATGAACGTGTTCGTTTGCCAAGTGAGCTACAAACATCCAACAATTATCGTACTACCGATGAGCTTTATAGTATACAGAATATGGTCTATTGTCCGGGAGGTTTAACTGGTACATATCCTCATCCTTTTGACTCTACGAAATATTTGAAATGTGTGCGAGGACGTTTGTTTAGTGAATCTTGTGCATCGGGTGAAGCTTTCAGTTTGTCTCGCAAGGTGTGTAGCTTAAAAGAGGAACTCAATGCTGACGATCATGTGCCTTTAGCTAAGTCTTCTAATAGCCAGCAATGGAGAATATCTGATATGGAAATAACGCATGGCTCTGGTATTTATTGAGGGAAATAGTTATAAACATTAGATATTGAATTTGTTACTTTCTGTAATTAAAGTTGATGGTATGACTTATTTAATGTGTCCGCCCGGTTTGGATGGCTACTTTTTGAACCCCTTCGATTGTACCAAGTATATTGAGTGTTCTCGAGGTGCAACTGTTGTTGACAATTGTTTAAATGGTGCTGTTTTTAGTATATCTCGCCAAGAGTGTATTCCTAGAGATAAAGTGGAAGCATATGATCGGGTAGAGTATTTGACAACGACAAAAAATGAGTTTTCAAATGAAGCTACAGACCAATATCGTAAGTATCGTTCCCTTAGATCCATGAAATTAAAAAAATGTTCTGGCTCTTATGTAGAATATGATTAAAAGTTCTTTTTTTACCTTTAATTAATAATCTTATCACTCTCAGATCATAATCTTGGAGTTAGCTGCCAACCCGGAACTTTTGGAATTTATCCGCATCCTCATGATGGTCACAAATACATACGCTGTGCTAACGGTCGTATATCGTTGGAAAATTGTCCAGCCGGTAAAGTATTTAGTGTGACAAGAAGCTTTTGTCATAATGAAAATGAAGTTGATTACAAAGATCGTAGTTCCTTTAATAGAGACGTAAGTCAAAATCATTATACAGGATCAGCAACAACAAGTTCAACTACAAATACAGGTAATTATAAGTAAACCGCCATGATTAATGCAATAAATGATAAATTTTACTTCCAGTTTATCAGCCAGGATCATATAAACCCTTCAACATACAGCAGTCCCATTTAAGTCCACCACCACCATCTAGGGATATAATCCCACCATCTACTGTTTTAAGTCCTCCTTTACCATCAGCTCCCAATGCTCCCAAAACAATTGATGTAAGTTGTCCTCCTGGTGCTAGTGGTCGCTTACCACATCCTTATGATTGTACTAAATTTTTGATGTGTTCCAATGGCGATACTCATGTACAAGACTGCGGCCCTGGTACTGCTTGGAATAAGGCCATGGAAGTATGTGATTTTACGGATAAAGTCGATTGTTCCCAAAGTGCAGCGACTAGCAGTGCTAGTTCCAGCACTATTACAACTTCTACATTAAATTCTCAATGTAAGTCAAATTTTTTTATAAACTTCCCATAAAACCATATTAAATAATGTTTTCATTTAAATAAAAGCACAATTCCTTTGTCCTGTTGGTATGGAAGGACTCTATCAGCATCCATATGACTGGCATAAATATTTGGTTTGTCAACATGGTACAACCACTGTTATGGATTGTGCCCCTGGTACTGTTTTCAGTATGTCGCGTAAAATTTGCGATACCGAGGCGAATGTATTGAATACGGATCGTTGTAATAATGGAGTTTATAGCAGTGATTATGATTATACTTATAGTCAGAGTGAGAATAAATTTTTGTTAAATTCATCTGAAAAAATCATGTTTTTAATTTATTGCAATATATGGTCTAGAGTCAACTAAAGAAACTTTGAAAATTAAATTGAATATCTACGAATTGTATCTTTATAAATATTGCATGGGAATTTCGAAATATACACATTTGCATGCTCTTGAATTATGAAAAAATTGTCATGATGCTCTCTTATCATTTGTTTGTTTCCACTTTATTTACAGCCAATAATAATCGCCCTGTCAATCCACAATGGTCTAATGCGGATACAACTCAAACCCAGCCTGCTACAGTCCATACGCAAGTAAGCGGAAATCGTTGGACAAGCATGAACGTACCCCGTCCTCAGGGCTCTACATATGATCACACCATTACCTGGCAGCAGACTGGTAATACTCATCAACAAAATCCTATACCAAGATCTGATGTCACTCCGGTTTGGTCTGGCACAGCTGTACATGTGGACCAGCATAATCCTTCGCATACTGTCATCTACGAGGAAGGATCTTTTGAACCGAATCGTAATTATAATCATCAAATGTTTATCACACCATTAGCGCCATTAAAACCTACAACAAGCACTACTACTACTTCGACCATTGTTTATGCTCAACCAGTTGGTTCACAAGAAGATTCACAAGAAATATTTTCCAATACCCCCAGAAAACCTATAAACACTGATAATCCTTCATATATTCCCACTTCAAATCGTCAAAATCATACCAGACACATAAACACTTGGACACCCATACGACCTGTAGATATACCCCGGCATGATTTAATGCCTCCACATCAGGGTCAAAGTACCGTTTACATTAATACTCGTGTGCCAGTAAATATGCAACATATACCATCCCACCAAGGTCAATATCCCGGTAGACCGCAAATTTATAGTTCAGTAACACAAAATTTCATGCCACCCTTTGGTAGTGACGATTCTGGTCAAAAACCTCTACCAGATTCTGATTTTAAAATAACCACTATAAATATTGATCAACTTCCGGGTCAAATAGCTTACAATCTAAAAGATTTAATTCCATTGCCATCAGCTTCTTCAAGGCATAATGTCAATGATAATTCTAACTTGTATGGTGGCCTACAGCCCCCATCACCGGATACACTAACAACCACCACGGTTAGAACTTTTTTAGACCCATACCAACAAACCACCCAAGTACCACTACCGCCAAAAACCATTACGCCCACAAGACCTATTTCAGGTTACCCACTACTATCAAATGCCACCATACAAACATTTCCCCATCAACCCCACTACAGTCCCCCCTACTCGGAAGTAACTCATTCACATAATGCTTCCTGGGTGGGTAGAAAAATTCCCCAACATTCGGCCATTAAGCCCATATATGGAGATCCCCTGAATTCAGAAAATACTAATGTAAAAATAACCAGTACTCCAGAACCTCAATACTATGGTCTTAATCCTCCTCCATATGTCAATAGCGAACTTGAGGAGAATGATCCGAACCCTGAAACCCAAGACCAAGAACTAGCCATGAAAGCGGCTTTAAAACTTCTATTGAAACCTTATCTCGACTCTGAAAGTAATGTAGATGATAATGTAGCCGAAAAGGCTCAATCTCATATAATGAGCTTAGTTTCCACCACTACCACCACGACCACTACTCATAAACCACTACCATCCAATAAAAATACTCTTGTTCCTACCACAACGCCCCATCAAGAAGATGTTGAACTTATACTTGCAGGTGAACAACATAATCTAGTAGGGGTTGCTACCACAAAAACGGGTACACATGAAACATCAACATCTTACAATCTCCATCAGACTCCTTCCCAATCTGAACGTTCAAGTCTGAAACCATTAACATACCCTCATCAACATAATACCAATTGGCACAGACATCATTCACATGATCCGCATCATTTTAAATTTCAACACAATCGCGAATATCATGAGAAACATCCCAATCTACCAAATCCTTTCGATGATCTCACAACTCCCATAAGTTCCTACAATCCTCGAGCAGAGGCTACTACTTTTAGAAATTATGATTTTGATTTAAGAGTTGGAGGTAGTTGTCCATTCGATTGTGGTAATGGCAAGTGCGTGGAGCAGCATCAGGTGAGTAAATTTAATTGGAATTAACTGGAGGAAATTTAAATTATTATTATTTAATTATTTTCGAAGCTTTATAGCATTTAGTTCTACTGAAATGTCTCAAATTTTTTGAAATCGGTATGTCTATAAATTGTATGTCTATAAATAAAATTACCGAATTATCTGGAAACATATTCTCTTGAATCCTGGCTGAGAATTTGGTTGTTGCATCATTATTAACATCCTTTAGGTTTTCTTTGTTGAGTTCTGTATTTGCTTTCCGACAAGCATACATGCCATCTGAACCGAATATGTTAAACTTAGATTTATAGGCGAAGATTTCCGAATTCCAAAATGCAGATTCCATGCATGTTTTTCAAGTTCTTAAACGGTTTCTTATCGTATGTTCAATTTGGCAGTTAAAATCATGTTGGCGCAAGACATGTGTCGCTTATCATAATTTTTTTTTTTATTTTATTTGGTGCTTTTCTGCCTTTGTTATGGACTCAATTTTCATGGATGAAGCGCTCAATGATTTTTTGGACTGTGGAAGTTTTAATGTTAACCAGTTCTGTTATTTGTCGCTATAAGTGACCAATGCTCGTTGTTTTATCGTTGTACGTGGACTCATTTCAACTATTTTAAATTGACACTTGACGTTACAAAATCGGACTCACAATTCAACAGAAAATATTGATAGAAGTAGAAAAAAAGAAAAACGAAAAACCAACAACTGACCGGACAGCATAAAATAAGCTGTGAGCCACATACAACAAGTAAAATATCAAAACGTTCATGTTATTCCCCTGTTGGAAAACAAAAAATCCTTTATACAGGGTGGGCGAACTTGGACTGACTGATTTGAAATAATTTTGAAATTTTGATAAAGTTATTGGTCCATATTTCTTCGAAAATGAGCTTAATGAACCACAAACCGTCTCTGGGGTGGTATACTGGACCATGTTGGAAAATTTTTTACGTCCGATAGTTCTCAATAATCGTAACATATGGTTCCAGCAAGATGGAGCTACAGCTCATACCGTAAGAGCCACAATGGCACTTCAGTCAGTCAAACTTGGCCCACCCTGTATTTGTGAAATCGTTCAAATGTCATTTGCGGCTGCGAACGGTGGCTCAGAGCCGAGACGTCGAATTTTCAGCAATTCTGCCACATTGATTCGGTTGAATTTGCACGATGGCCTTGGTTTTTGTTGACTTTTAAGTGCGGATTAAGGACTAATAATCAATAACTCTTCATAAAACCCCACAAGCTTGAATCAATTTGCAAGTTCTTGGTGGCTTTACTGTGAACGTTACTTCTACTAGATATAATCACACCATCGAATTGTTCATGCTAATTTTTTATTGTAGAATTTGGTATGTGGTATATGGTGAAATTCTATTTGTCGTCCTTGTCTATATTGTTCAATTGGAAACAGAAGAAAATGGATATCATATCATCAAAGAAGGGACTAATCCTGCTGCCACACCAAAATCTGCACAAAACTGTTACTTTTTGTTGATGCATTGCCATCTAGTTCGATCCGCCCCTTCTAGAAATCAATAATTAAGTTTTACCAGTTAAACGTAGTGCTTATACACAACAGATTTTATAGACGTCACCAAATGAACATGTCCGTCACAGACAATTAACATCGACGCGAACTTATTGGAAAATTCTTTTAGGTTTTTGATAAATTCCAAATCTTTTATTTTTCAACCAAAAACTATTACTTTATAGATATTTGTTCAGCTAGTATTAAATGAATAATTATGAAATTATCGAATTTAAATTTCACCATTTAAATATTCAATTTAATCCAGAATATTATTTATATCTCACTTTTATCAAGGTTTGTGATGGTGTCAATAATTGTGGAAATCGTAGGGATGAAAAACAATGTGACCACTTGGGTTATGAGTTACGTTTAACGGGAGGTCAGAGTTCCAATATGGGGCGAGTAGAAGTCAAAAGTAAGTTTAAAAGCAACATCACAGAATATTCGTCCAATTCCACTTAATTATATGATTTTTTAAGTACTTGGCAAATGGGGTTACGTTTGTGATGACAAATTCGGTTTACCCGATGCTGATGTTGTATGCCGTGAATTGGGCTTTAAAATGGGAGCCATGGAAGTACGTGGCAACTCGTATTATTCACCGTCTGATGTTAATTTATACTTTACCATGGATGAGGTAGAGTGTAAAGGCAACGAAACTTCCTTAAGAGAATGTGATTTCAAGGGATGGGGTGTCAATAATTGTGGTCCGGATGAAGTGGTGGGTGTTGTTTGTAAAGTAGCAAAACTTAAATGTCCCGATAATTATTGGCTGTGCAGCACCTCCAAGGAGTGTATACCAACGGCTTTCTTGTGTGATGTAACGCCCGACTGTGAGGATGGCTCCGATGAAAGCGAGCAAGTGTGTAATGTAAGTTTGGTATACTTTTTAAGAAAAAATGTAGTATTTTTTATAATACTTTAATTCCAGGCTCCTATTAAATATCGTTTGGAAGGTGGCCGCAGCTCAAATGAGGGACGTTTAGAGGTATTTTACCGTGGAGAATGGGGCACAGTTTGTGACGATGATTTCGGTTTAAAGGAGGCCCAAGTTGTTTGTAATTCCTTTGGCTTTTACGGCAAACCGGTAATTATGTATTGAAAATTTGTTGATTTCTGTTTATTAAATGGTATTTTTTGTTTGGTAATTCAAGGAAATCGCTAAAAACATTTATGGTCCTGGCAGCGGACCCATTTGGTTGGATCAAGTATCTTGCCTGGGTAATGAGACCAAGATCGATGAGTGTAATCACTGGTCCTGGGGTGAAAACAACTGCAATCACACAGAGGATGTAGGACTTAAATGTACTGCAGGTCCTAAACCAATTGCTGCTAAGCCAAATAAATCCTTAACAGCAGCTCATGCTGAGGATCTAGAATCTACTTTGCAATTTGAACAAACTGATCTAGATGATTTGGGTTTATACCAGGGACTCTGGCAACGTTCTAGTAAAGCTGTGCAAAGTCAAAAGAAATGTGGACATTTCAAGTCGAATCTGGTAGATGAATATGAACATCCCGAGGAAAGGGTAGTGAATGGTAGTATAGCAAAGAGAGGACGTCATCCCTGGCAAGCAACTATACGCACCCGCGGACGCGGAGGCATATCAAGTCATTGGTGTGGTGCGGTAATCATTTCAAAGAAATTAATTCTAACTGCAGCTCATTGTTTGGCGGGCTATCCTAAGGGTTCATATTTCGTGCGCATGGGTGATCATTATGCGAATATAGCCGAATCTTCAGAAATCGATTTGAATATTGAAAATTGGTATATTCATGAGAAATTCCGTGACCAAAAGCATATGAACAATGATATTGCTTTGATATTACTCAAGACTCCGGTACGTTTCAATGACTATATACAGCCCATATGTTTGCCCGAAAAGGGAGCAACTTTGGCGACAAATCGTATGTGTACGATATCAGGATGGGGTTCTATTAAATCAGGAACATCAAGTAAGAAGTTTAGGTTTTACTTTTTTATATACATATGTTATATTAATAATAACTTTTATGTTCTAGCTCCTTCTAACATTTTACGTTCTGCCCAAGTTCCTATATTGGCCGATGAGGTTTGTCACCAGAAAAATGTTTATGCTAATGCCATGACCGAAGGCATGTTTTGTGCTGGCTTCTTAGATGAAAGCGCTGATGCTTGTGATGGTGATTCGGGTGGACCTTTAGTCTGTTCTGATGAAGGTATAATTTCTTATTTAAATTTTATAAATGTTTTTTTTTTTTTAAATTCTATTTAAACATATTTTTAGATGGTGAAACTTTGTATGGCATTATATCATGGGGACAGCATTGTGGTTATGCCAATCATCCTGGTGTTTATGTGCGTGTGGAGAAATATATTGATTGGATTTATGACAAAATTAATCTCATGATGCAGCAAGGCAAGCTTTAGTATAATTTAATTTGGATGGAATCAAAATTCGAATTTTATTAAATATCGAAATATACTTAAATTAAGTTTAGTTTGTAGTAATTTGTAATGCCAAAAATTAAAGAGAATTAATAGAAAAGAATTTTATTTAATAGTAATAAATATAGTGTTTGTGATATACATATATAGCATGACTTAGAAGATGGCTTAGACATCCATTCAATTTACTTCTACTTTTTGGAACATTTTAAATGTTCTAAAATTTTCATATATTTTTAAGGTGTTAGAATAAATTGACAGTCAATTGACCGAACCACTTAAGTCCAAGTGTAGGTATCATTGTGATACCTTGTGTATATCGCATTATTCGTCCTATATTTCTATGCCGTCTTTATTCTCTAGACATCCTGTTACGTTATTGAAGATTTTATCTTATATAAATTACCTCTTGATTGACATATTTCGTTAATTATTTGTTGTCCTAGTATTCTACAACTCAGGTCCCTAAATGTAGGATAATTAAAGAGAAGATTTTCATTGCAGCTTCTACAGAATTCCGAATTCCCAACCTTTTAACATGCACACCTACATGCGAGTGTCCAGTAGTTACCGCTATGAAGTTCCTTAGATGGATTCTCAATAGATTTATCACAAATCAGGCAGTCTTTTATCTTGCCTTCTTGCTAGTGGATTCTATTTTCCATCTTCCATTGGTATTTAAATGAAGTTTGTAAAAAAAATCGTGCCCACTAGCTGATAGGAAAATTAATGTCTCGCTATCTCTGGCATTGTTCTGATATTAAACTTAAATCCAATATCATGATCGTAATCCTAAGTTAACGATTTCTTTGCAACTGCATCTGAAGAGCCTAAAAATCAGACAACCATTGAAAAGTCCTTTTGGGATTTCGTTTGTTCAATGATCTAATTTTATTTCGCAAAATAAATAATGATGTTTAGAAATATGTTGCAAAGTTATTGTGTCAACGCGCCTTATGTAAAAAATGTGTAATTGCCAATAAGAGGCATATCACAGTTAACGATTTGTCTTTAGTCTTTACTGCTCTTTTAAAACGAACGCGATATTTTCATAATGTTATTTAGAATTTAATTTGAGTCACTCAATTTGTGAAGCAAATAAACTCAAACTATATATATATTAGAAGGCGTAAAAAACCCCTTATGGTTTAAGTTTTTTTTATAAGTTTTATTAATTAATTAATGGTTAAAGAATTGTTGGCTTGAGAAAATTAATTTACTCGTATGTGTTTGTATGCGTATACATAATAAAGGACCGGAATAAAGTAACTATCAATATACCCTACATAAAACCATAATAGCAAAATCTATGTAATTTTTTATCTGGAGATTCTGCGTTGTAATCAAGACCTAGGGAGTTTGCTAAATTTACCTGTTTAGACCATAAATCCAGCCAGACAGTTGTACATATGGATCCTGACCTCAAGCTGGGCATTAGTTGAGGATGGCAATGTATTTGCTGTAATCTTTTAAGGCTCAATTCCAGCCTCTGTTATCTCAGCTAGTTATCTGTGATAGACTTGTCTATGTTCTTGCTACGTATGACAACCATTAACGAATTTATTTTAGGGGCTATGCTGCAACGTAGAAATTGAAGGAGTCTGTATGAATGCTGTTGAAAGCTACATACATAGACTATTCGTAGTATGTATATATAAGGGGAAGCAATTCTTGCTAGAGCTTTAAGAATATTGTTAAAAACATTTTAAAATATAAAACGTCTGTCAAAAGTAACTTCCAATAGTTTGGGGTGATCAAAAGTTAGAATTCAAACCTTATCGATTTCGAAACTAAGATTGAACTTCAGTTAGCCCTTCCTCGAGGGGGTTCCGCAGTTGGTAAAAGCTGTGAAGAAATTGTAAATTTCGCTGAGAAAACCATTCACCGGGTTTCTAACGTTTGTAGAATCATCGCACGGTAGAGCTCGCCATTCACAGTAACGTTACAAGAACGGTAGTTCTTGCAATACTTGTGGCTGATCTTCACATCAAATACGACAATTTAGCTTTTTTACGTATTCATTCAACCAGAAATGAGCTTCGTCGCTGAACACAATTTTCCGATAAAAAGTGAGCACTTTCTTAACCAAGCATGAATTTTGGTAATATAACTCAATCATCTGCAAGCTTTGTTCGTTTGTAAGTCGCTTCATTGTTAAATTATTCCCAATTTACACGAAGAAATTCTTTAAGCTACGCTGATTACCGTTTAGACACACTTGATTGTACTAGCTATTCGTGTTATGCATACAAATGTGTGTATACTCCCAAATAGAAATACGATTTAAGCAATAAAATTGTGCTGTCTGAACACCGAAGAAATATCAAGGAAAAAATTGTATCAATCTTTTCAATAAAAATTGCGTCGTGTAATTTGAACATGTTACATGAAAAAAGCAGAGCTGATAAAAACAATCTTGTGATGTGATTAGGTTTCATGTACAACTTATTTGTGGTGAAATTTGTTTAGATATATGCATAAATCAAACAATTTTAACCGATAAACACCTATTTCGGGGTGACATTTGTATGGGGACTAAGTGAAATAATGGACCGATTTCAACTAATTTGAATCCAAACCTTCCTTGAGTCGAAAAAATATAAAACATGTACCAAATTTTATAGATATATGTATCTTCAAAATTGCGAACTGTACTCTGCGCACAAAATCATCACAAATCCAATATACCCTCCCACTATGGTGGTGTAGGGTATGAAAAACAGAAAGAATTTAATAATAAATTCATCTAGTAGTAAACACGATTCGATAAACTACATAAATACGATGATATATGTATGTACATATTTACTCACTGCAGTGAGAGTGTTGGTACTCAGATGTAAATACATACTTGTATTTACTGTATGTTCGAGTATGTACGAATATTGAGCATATAACCGTAAACGTGCGTAATGGACCTCAAGATCCCAGAATATTGTAATGTACTCAAACCTACAGTAACAACAACACACAACTACTGTGACAATAACCCCCACAACTTGAGTTTAATAGCGGAACAACTACAACAACAGCAATGAAAAATAAAATCGTTTAAGTTCAATTATAACTTTTTGTTATTGTCGCATTTTGTTGATGTTGCTGTTGTTGTAGCATGTATGTAGTTGATTTTTTCTTGTGTACCCACCAGCCATGATCATCATCACAAACAATTGCAGAACAGAAAATAAAATTCATCTTTTAGATGAATAATAAAGAGAAAAAAAAAACGCTCGAAATTGAAATAAAACTTTGAGTCAATTAATATTTACTTTTTTTTCCACTGGGTTCAAAACATTATTATCGCGTTGTAGTTCAAACAGATCACACGATCGCAAAAGTGTAGAAACTAAAAAGTGTAACAAATCGAAACGGTTGTATGAAAACATTACAATTTCTTTAGAAACTTTGCGAAAATTTGATAAGAATTCAATGAAAACAATAAATACCATGTTACACGGACTAGCCGCTGTTGTTGTTTTAGTATTAGTAACATGCCATGTAAACGGTGATTCTATTTACGAGACATATGTTCCGTCCAGATCTGGTGGTGGTGATACAACTGATATCAGGCAACATCATCCACCTTCGATGTTGTGTTTGAATATTAAACCTCAACACTCCGTGGACATAAAACAAGTGCGTAAATGTTAAGAAAATATTTTTTTTTTTATTAAATTGAAATTAATTTTTATATCTATTTGAAAAATCTTAATATTTTATACGTTTTGATAAACACCGGTATTCATGAAATATTTTAAAATTGATCGCAAGTTTATTAAACAAAATTTCAAAACGATATTATTAACAGATGTTAATATTTATTTATGAAAAGTGTAAGAAAGAGAATTTCAGAATTTGAGAAAATTTACATATTTTATGAAGTATTTTTGTATTGCACCTATTCTGGCTGATTGTTAAACATACATACATATATGTATGTACATATTTAATAATTCAAACATAAAATGAGGGTAGTTCTAATAAAATCAGACTTTTATAGAACAGTTGTGAAATAGTTACCAAATTTATTAAAAAACCAAAAAGTTGTACATATAAACCAAAAACTCAAACCCTTAAACTTGGGAGTTATATATGTATGTGTGTTTATAAAGGTACGGTCACACTTGGCAAATATTAACTCAAAAAAGCGTAACCACTTATTTTAGCACAAATTTGTTAGGCGTTGTTTACTTTTACAAGATTTTTGCAAGATCAAACATCATCACATAAACTAAAACTAAATATTTCTTGTGTCTTGTCCCAAATAAACAAAGTTTTTTTTAAATAAATAAACGAGTTTAAATAAATTTTATTTAGTGGTTACGTTTTTTCGGCAAATATTTGCCAAGTGTGAACGTACCTTAAGTTTATCTTTCTTTCCGTTTGTAATTTCTACAATTTTCATTTGCGAAATTTAAGCGAAAAAGTTTCATTGAAAAATTACAACTCAAAGGTCAAATGTTGATATATTTGGGATATTTAAACGAAAGATAGCAAAATGTTATTTATTTTTTGAGCTACTTTTATAAAGCTTTACAAAAAATTATTTTAAAGTCCAACACTTGAATTGTTTAATTGGAACTATATAATATGTGAACCATATTTAAAAATGGTGAATCTAATTTTATCAACATTTTATCATATGGTATTTGACAAAACTGCTTCATATGTTGCAAAAACTATGTATTTTATTTAATATAAAATTATATTAAAAGTCTAATAAATTAATTATTATTTAAAATTGTATTCATCAAAGTTAATAATTTTTAATTTATTTGAATGTTAGCAATTAATTTAATTTCTTTTAAAGTGCCAAAATGTACAATAAAAAATTAATATTTTTAAACTTTGGAGAATATAGTCCTTCATATTGAATTTAAGTTTCAACCAAATTGAATAAAGTTCAATATATTAAAGGATTACTCACATGAAATCCGGTCACAAACATGTTTTAATATTTATATACCAAATAAAAGCGATTGAATACTTTGCAAAAACAATATACTAACTCATTTGTTAAATGAAAAAAAATCCGTGTTTTTGTTTTGATGGATCGCACTAACTATTGAACAACTTTTGCTCCACCGGCGATACATATTTTCTATTGACAATAACTAGAAAACCAGGAACAAGGAAATGGTTACATCTAATAACGTTTCAGCAGACATTCTTTTATATAACTGTCCAAAGTGGTTGCACTCTTGATGCTCTTCAGATCACAATTGAAAATTCCTTGTACAAACATTGTATTTTTACCAAATTTATTAATTTTTGTACATATATATTTTGCTTCGGCATAAACTCCTTTTGCCTTAATATTAAATTATGGTCCCAGTAGCTATTTGAGGTTCACTTTTACATACACTGCGTTGCACAACTATAAACACATAAAGCTTTTCTCAATATTGTAAGTTAAAGAAAGAGTAAAACAGTTTAACATACACAAAAACAAATATTATTTAACAAAAAAAAATCTCTTATCTCTTAAAAATATTTAAAGTAATTAATTACTGTTTCATAACTATAAATACACTGAAATTAAAATAACTTATAATACCAATATTCAGAAACAATATAGACTTTAATACTGAGTTAGGTCACCTTTTTGTGGATCAACTCAAAAATTCGATCAGTCCTACATATTTACCAGATTTATTCTTATATTTACATATTGTCACCGAAAATCCAAAAGGTCGTAACTACACATTTTACTTTTTTACAGGAGAAGCAAAAAACTTGATAAATTTAAGACTATTTCATTCTTAGTGGCCAAGTTTCAGAATTAACTTTAAAAAAACTATTGCGGATTTGGTTTAATAAAAAAAAATATATAAAATAATAGTGATTTTTAGTAATTTTACTTCAGGCCTTTTGGAATCGTTTTTTTTTTTTTTTTTGAAACCAAAAAGCCGTAACAACAAAAAATTTTTTAATAAAAGTTAAAATTAGAATGAAAAAATTCCGCTTTTCACTTTCATTTTTTACCTTTAGTTTTCTGTGTGTTTGAATATAAAAAATACAAAACTCATTATAACGAGTTTAATGAATTTGAGAAAAATAAAATATTTAAAAAAAAAAAATACTTCTTCGTAATAAATCTTCTGGAGTTTCCTACGCGCACACTGTTTACGTTTGTCTGTTCAACAAGATTATTAACATGTATCTTTTTCTGATCCGAAGGCATTTTCCAGAAGTTATTAAATATTTCCTTGCAAAGTTATTCTGAAAACATTGCACAATGACACAATGGACTTGTTGCACACAATTTTGATGCTTTTTCAAAATATTGCCTTTGTATTGTTTTCCTTTCGTTCGATTTATTTTATTTTCACATTTTTTATTAACTTTTTTAACTTTCTTATGAGAATAATGATCACGATCAGTATCCATTTTATTATTTGACACAAATATTCACAACGTCCTTGTTATTAATTTGAAAAAATTTAACTTTCAACTAATAGTTAAACGAATGCCAACTTTATTTTAATATATTTAATTTAATTGTGTAGTTACGACTTTTTAGTTTATACAATTTATAGATTGTAGTTGCGGTCTTTTGAAATGAATTAAAAAAACCAACGTTTTTCGGCATATGAGAGTAAAATTTTAAAGAAAGATGTATTTTGGTTAATTACACAATAATCAATAAAAAAAATTGATCTTGAATTTTTTGTAGTTACGGACTTTTGGATTTCAGGTGACGATATATAGATTTCAAAACATCCTTAACAACTTCTTTTAGGAGATATACTATACATACATATGCTTTCATATTGTCGGTTTTCAGCATCATTTAAAAGGCTTAATATTGACAGAATGTTCTGAATGGGGTTTCGGATCTGCAGAACATGCGGGCTATTCCTGTATTTTAATATTTTGAAAATAAACATCTTTTTGTTTCATATACATAAAGGTGCATTAACTTGATGGAAAATAAATTGCTTTCGTTCTAAAAATGGCACTAATTTCTCATCTAGTAATTTTGAAGTAACCGATAATGAGTTGAGTTTACGGAACTATTTGTTTAGGGAATTCATCAAAATGTTGTTCGCCTGACTGTATGATTAAAAAGTGTAAGCAATGCCAAACAACTACTTATGATAAAAATACTAGTTGCGCATTTTTGAGTAAATACCTTAATTAACATAACAACATAATACTAAATATTAATCACATCGTTAATTAAAATTAACTGTTTAATTGCCTAGATTTATTTACTCAGGTTAATGAGTTAATTGGTGTATCTCACAAATTTTGAATGGATAATAACTAAACTAAAACCCTGAGACCTTGCAAATGTTGTTTATCAAGCAGTAAATACGAGTAGTTACATATGAGGCAATTTGCAAATAATGTTAACGTTTAAATTATACAAATAATGCAAATAATGTTAACGTTAAAATTTAATATAAAAGAGCAATTTAATTAGTTTCTTTGTAATCTCGGATATAGCTTTCTTTGTCCCTACCAATAATAGAAAATTGAGATATTGAAATGTAACAGAATAGCCTTTCAAAAGTATCTCAACCAGACACTTTTCTAATACACAGTAGAACTTACAGATATTTTAGAAATTGGCTGACTATCAAAAAAAAACAAATTCCATTCCAAAAGTGCCCTATTTTGAGTTTCCACAGCTGCGTCCTTGGAGGGTTTGTGGGGTGCATCTTCAAAAATTGAATGCTGCTTGACAAGTTAAATTTTATTTCAATAACAAATAAAAAATCGATTCTGCGCCACTGTGAAATCTTAAAAAAAACATTAGCTAATCAGTGTCAACATGTGACTATGGATATTTTAGTTATTATTTAAAATGTTAATCTTTTCGAAAGATGATTTATATAAATTTAGAGTTTTTATAAATCATGGATATGATATCAATTTCAAAGAAAATGATCTGTAGAATAGGTACAGAAGAACTGCATGATAGCTCCCAATACTTAGGAGACATATAAGCTTCAAAATTACAGCAGGTGACAAGATTTCTTTCTCAGACAAGTTGAATTTGGTTAAAAGTTATTTTTGTCGAAGTTGTCCATAAATGTGAATGCGACTAAATTGCACGAAAGCATGGAAACGTAGAAACTATTGCCATGCCTGTCGACTATACAGTTCGTAAACCAGCTTTCGATCCAGGGGCCTAATCACCGCATTCGTGATCGAAATTATGATAAAATGTACTAAATTTCTTGCTCGATGCCATAATCTCAAATAAGAAAGAAAATTACGATCATTTTTACTCGATATCGAATGCGGTGATTTGGCCCCAGGTTTTATGAATAATATACCTGAAAGATCAACTTTTGAGAACGGCTTCCATGTGCAGGAAAATGTCATTCAAATATTCACTGACGGGTCAAGATCACAAGATAAGTTTGAATGTGTTATATTTTCAGAGCAGTTGAATCGGAGAATATCGCTTAGATTACCAGCCGAAATAATGACTATAAAAACTGCCGCAGATTAGATTTAGCATTAAGGAATATCGAATATGGTTATCTCCATATTTACTGATAGCAAAGCGGCCATTAAATCCCTAGAGAATGTCTACATCACTCCAAAAATTGTCCAAGAATGCCGGATGTCTTTAGATGAAATAGCGAGACATTAATCGGTTACCCTCGCATGGCTTCCTGGGCATGGGGGCATTGAAGAGATTAACAGAGCTGACGCACTTGCGAAAGCCGGCACTAACATAAATTCAAACATGATATTTGAAAACCCACTTACAAAGAAACCAGAAAAATCTAGCAAATTATGGATGTGCAGAAACTAGATTTATGATCAATCTGCCAAGATACCAACTAAGAAACTGGTCTATGGGTACAACTGCCAGAAGGTTTGGAATGCCTATTAACAACTTCTGTAGAAACCGTAATGATGAGGAAGCAGTACTACTGAACTACTGAACATCTGCTCTCTAACTGTCCAACATTTGGAAACCTGAGACTGGATATCCTCGGGGAATAAATAATTGCTGACAAAACCTGTCTATCAAGAGTGGATGTGAATAACACCCATACCTTTATTAAGGCAACAGGTGCGCTGGAAAACTCAGGCAGCCAGGAAACATAGGACATTTGGAAACTATACATAGGCCCAAGTGAACTATGCTTCGGACAGCTACCAATTTAACATAACCTAACCAAAAATGTTCTATAAATTGATTGATATATTTATGATGAGAAAAATCTTTTAAACAGTTCAACCTGATTAACAATTTAAATTATTCAAACTCTACGCTGTAGAGCTTTGTAAAAATCAACTTAACTCAACCATATTTTTTTTATTTTGGAATGATTTACATATTTATATGTTTGTTATATTTATATATGGTTGGAAATTAGTTTAACAACAAATAAAACACACTGCATTTGATAATTGTATAATTTAATTAATCAATTTAGATTTTGAGGAAGCATTGTTTACTCTGGCAGACTACAGTATCACATCTTTATATCGTCACAGGCAAACATACGAGTTTCACATCGAAGGCTGTGAGTGGCAAACGCATGTAAAAAAGGTCATTTGGAGTCAATATTTTTATTGTTTCCCTTGTTTGTGGCACATTCTTTTGTAACACACAATTTATGTGGGTTGAATTTCAACTCATTTCATTTTTTTTAGATTGTTCTTACAACATAGAAAGTTCAGAAGGTGAGGGAAATTGTGTTAAACTTTTATAAGTTGTTATGATGAACTCTGTGTTAGACAATTATTATTAAATTAAGAAGAAATTATTTATTTTAAGTTAAGCCTTAAATTTGGAATCTAACTTGATTGGAATACATATATGTATAGTTTTATTAAAGTTTCGAAAAGTTTAAAATTTTAAGGAATATTTAAAATATCAATGATCACATGTTGACACTTGGTAATCTTGGGCAGAAACTTTAAGGATTCAGATATTTGGGTTTAAGAAATTTATTAAATATATTTTAAATTTGGCACCGGGTTGCACATGATTTGCTTCCATACAGTTTCTCTCAATGAAAAGCTTTCAAAAATGGTGAAAAAATGCCCTAGGGAAGGCAGAGGCAAGGTGCATAAACTTTTCATTATATTAAGGTTTGTTGACCCTGACTCTGACCTGGTACTAATAAGCAAATAATGTTATATCCAAAATATACTTGAAACTATAGGGTAAACAAAAACTACTATAACGACAACTAAATTTTAAATAAAAGCAATTGTATTCACAAATTAGTTTTACATGTATTTTTTTTTTTTTGAAATTTTTCCACAGATAACTGGTAACTGGTATGGTAATGAAATCATAATGCATACACAAGATATACCAGGCGTATATCGTTACGATAGTTGTGTGATAATAAATTTAAATGATGTCACAGATCAAGTGAGTACTAATGGTACTGGCAGTAGTACAGTCAATCTGTCAAGCCACTCATAACTAAATTATTAATTTAACTTTACTAGTTTAAATAAAAAAAAAAGTAAACAAAAAAATCTAGCAACTTTCTATGTCTCTAACAAAAACAAAACAAAAATCACTACAAATACACATTTTATACCATTTCAAATACACAGATGCGTGATTATTATCAGCCGACTAGTTACAGAAGGGTAGACACTATGGCATCAGCATCATCGTCATCATCTCCGTCGTATGGCCAGCAGTATGATGTGACTGGCAACTCGAGACACTCACATTTAAGCACCAGATATTTACGTTTGGTTTGGAGCGAAAAAGATGACAACATTGAGTATAATTTTAATTATACCATGAATCATCCGGGTCTCTGGACAAATGTTGGCGAGCAGCGTGGTTCAATGGTGGCCCTAAATAAATACAGTCAATTCACCGGCACCGTGCAGGTGGTCAAAGCTGTTAGCGATCATTTGGTATTGACATTCTGTTCGAATGATCTACATCACAGCATTTATACGATTGTGTTGAGTCGAGAGACCCACAGATTGAGTCAAGATGTAAGTTATAAGTATGAATGAACATAGATACTTTTTAGCATGTTGTCAGATTTGGGTCAATTAATTGATTGGTTAATTGAAGAATTTATTGCATTTTGTTGTAATTGTATTGTGTTCTACATTTTGAGAATGTATGAACAAGAAATTTGCAGAGAAAACTTACTTAGCTTAAACAATTTACAATATTTAGTTCTTGAATTTGCGCTACTTCCATAGATCTTCTGGGCATATAGCAGCAGAGCTGGCTAGACAGTTGCATATGTGGCGTGTTTCATGAGACACGCTTCTCGTACTTCGGTGTTGGCCGACCTCCAAGAACGATACTCAATCCACCTCGGAATTGTGCTGCGATCGAATAAATCCTGGAAATACGTAGAATCTGTCTGACAAAACGCAGCTTTAAGGGTTTTCACAGCTTTGAATATATCTCCACTCAACGATGATGACCATACTGCTGCTGAGCAATTTAACCATGCAATTAAACATTTACAAATCATCATTTCTAAAGGTACGATCACACTTGGCAAGTATCTATTTACACAAAAAAGCGTAATCACTTACTTTAGCTCACATTTGTTTGACGTTGTTTACTTTTTCAAGATTTTTGCAAGATCAAACATCATCAAATAAAATTAAAACTTAATATTTGTTGTTTCTTGTCCTAAATAAACGAAGTTTTTTTTAAATAAATAAACGAGTTCAAATATATTTTATTTAGTGGTTACGTCTTTTTCGACAAATATTTGCCAAGTATGACCGTACCTTAAGAATTAAGTCATTCGGATGATGTTATTCCATATGGAAACATTTCAGAGCATGTTGTTTGAATTTTGAAACAATAGAAACTTTGTCTACGTTATGCTTCTCAGAATAAAGTTGGGTTGGGATAAATTGGCAGCCGCCCGAAGCATAAATCACTTGTGTCCAAGCATAGTACTCTTTTCATTGCACCATTCGTCATATGTTTCTTGGCCACCAGAATTTTACAGCCATCTTATTGCTTTAATGAAAGTCTGGAGTTTACTCAACCCAGCGTTCTTCATAGACAGGTTTTGTCAATAATATGTGTTGCGTGAGTAGTTCCCATTTTAGATTCCCAAATATGGCACAGTTACAGAGCAGATGTTCTGTAGTCTACTTCCTCGTCATTGCAGAAGCCGTTATAAGGGATTCCCAACATTTTAGCATGTTTACATAAAAGCCCATGGACCAATAATAACCGCTATTATGTTTCTTAGATTGATTATTGGCAGATTAATCAAAAATCTGGTTTTCTGCATATCCATATTGGGTCACATTTTTCTGGTCTCTTTGTAGTTGAATTTTTGTTCCATCTTATCTTGGCATCTAAGTGAAGTTTGCGTAGCATCAGTTCCTTAGCCATCAGGAGGGGTATGCCAATATCGTTCGAATTTACAGTGGTACCGGCTTTTGCAAGTGCGTCAACTCTATTGTTTCCTTCCATGACTTCTCTAAATATATTCTCTAAATATTTATACATTTCCTCTAAATATATCCGACATTCTTGGCCGCTGTGCTAAAAGTATTTTTACCACTATTCGATATTGATTGATACAAAAATTGTGCTGAGACTGCATTATTTAGGCCTGAATTCTGCTACCATAGTCTGGTAGTCTAAGAGATATTCTCAGATACAGGTGTTCCGAAAAAATACCACATCCAATCTTATCGTGTGATCTAAATATGTCATAGAATATTTGAATGGCATTCTCTGGAAGATGAATGCCATTGTTATAAGTTGGATTTGGTAACTGATTCAGGAATCGTATATCTTCGTTATCTTGATTTCGGAGAGTTTAATTATATAAAGCTACCACCGCTACGTCCTCCGCACAAGCAACCAGAAATGGCTGGAGAATAGCCAAGCAATTGTGACGTAATTTGAAATAAACCGAGAATGATGTGTGGATTAAACATTTATTATTTTATATGAGCAATTGTTAATAATTTCTCATTTCAGCACACAAACGAAATATTCCTCATAGATTCCTTAGCTCTGTTAGTTATATTTACATGGCTGTACTTTTACAAAATAAAGCTAATATAGCAGACTATTTTATTAAACAAAATTACTATGATATTAGATACTTCCCCATTGCTTTAAACTAATTATAATTCATTTGTATTTATATTATTTTTGCAGATTATACGCAGTATAAGAAATTTGCTGTCAAGACGTGGTCTTTACACAGAATCCATACGACAAGTCTGTATGAAATCATCTGCCTTCACACTGAGATCATCTTTAAGTACAGCTCTATTATTGTCAGTGTCAATTTGCATATTAAGAAAATTATTGTATTGAGAAGAAAATACCGGATGGAAATGACATAAACTGAATTGAATTAAAGTGAAATGAAATGAATGATCTTTGTACTATGATGTTTTTTTTATATTTACCCTTAGAATAACAACATAAATACATAATTATAATATAAGAATCCATGCGTTTTTAATTGTAAAGCCTTATTCATAATACTTTTAATCCGTTACAATTTGTATAAAACAAAAAAATGGCAAAATAAAATTGTTTTCTATTTAATTAATCTATT
Organism: Bellardia bayeri; assembly: GCA_950370525.1. Classification (NCBI taxonomy): domain Eukaryota; kingdom Metazoa; phylum Arthropoda; class Insecta; order Diptera; family Calliphoridae; genus Bellardia; species Bellardia bayeri. Next base: position 79,249,709 of record OX493267.1, read on the forward strand.
ATGAGGTTGACCATGTTATTTATTTATTTCTTTTGGTTTCTTTAATTAATTTCAATTAATTTGTAATTTTTATTAAACACCATTAATTGTTTGGGTTGTGATCCATTCGGTCGGATTCGTGTGGGAGGTATTCTTTGATTAATTTATTTATTTCTATTTATTTGGATGTGTATGAGTGTGTTGCAACAATTTAATTTATTAAGGTAAAATTAATTAGTTTAAATTAGTTACTTTGGCCCCACCTCACACACAGACGGACGTTAATGTGAAATATACGGGAACATAGAATGTTTGAGAATTTTGTACGTCAACTTTGTCTGACAAGTTAATTTTAAAGACTCAGATGGTAATTTGTTCAAGTAATTTCATACATTTTGATAATATGTTCAATTTATTGGTGAGGGTTGTGCATGAATGTTTGTGTTTTTGAGTAGTCGGACAGACAGGGCAAGATTGTTTTTGATTAAAATGTACAAATTTGGAATAATTAATTACATTGCTTTTAAAGGCTATTAAATTATGTTGAGGTAATTAGCACATCATACATATTACAGACATTCTTAACGAAATTCCAATATTTTTTTAAAGACAACATAAATAAGAAAGTATAGTCAGGCAACTATATAATACCCTACACACAGCTATATGGAAGCTATGACTTATTATAGACCGATCATTCATAAATTTAGTGGTATAACTTCTGTGCATATAAATATTTTTGTTTTAAAAGATTTATACGTGTTAAAGTGATTTTTGAAGAAGATCTTATATGAGAGCTAATTTTGAACCGACCGTTATAAAATAAGGTGTAATCATATTTGTAAATATATGTGAAATTTATTTCTGTTGAATTTTATTTGGATACCAACATTTTTAAGAGATTAATAGTCGTTAAAATGATTTTCGGATTTTGTACTCTGCTCATAAGCTTTACATGGACAGCCAGCCAACCAGCTATACGGAAAGTATTTCTGAGTCGGTCGGTGTTGGACTAATATTTATTTACAAATATCAGCACAAATTCAATATACCTTCTCCACACATTATTATAAATAATATGGTTAAAATAAAGCAAATTATACAGAATGGGCATATTTGGGATTAGCAAGTAAATTGGCTTACGAACTTAGTTTTATTGATATGTACCAGTTGGACTGAGACTTAATATTGGAATATGATATTTGCCAAATGTCTAACTCTAATAAGACGTCAAACGTCTGCTCTTTCCACAAAATTTTTAACCGCATTTGTAAAACTATTTCGTTTATTTAGTTATTGCTGCATTGAATTTCATATTTTCGAGCATATTGTATTTGGTTTGTTCTGGTGAACTCAGTCTTTCTAATGGTTCCACAGAAATCAGTCAGTCCACTTGCGTTAAATCAATTGACCTTGCCAAATTGAGAAATTACGCGACTGTAAAAATCTCATGCAACAACTGAATACTTGCTGAACCCAAAGAGTATTGTTCACATGAAATCCGGCCACACGACAAAAGTTTTTTTTAATGAACCCCAAACTGCTGCCGGGACTAGCACTTTATGTTTTAGCGAATCGACAGCATGCCGACCCAAAATATAAATAGACAAAAATAGACAAAAGCCAATAGTTTGGCAAGTAATTTACAGTTTAGGTCTGAAGATCACTCCACAGGGGTATATGAGATAAACATGAATGTTTTAACATTTTACTTGTAGACAGTATTAAAAAAGCTTTAGCAATTGTTATAATGAATTCAATTTCGATATTCATTTTACCGTATATTCGCTGAATTCATTTAAAAACAATCCACTGTTATTTTTTAGATCAAACCCATTTTAAATTGACTGGATAGGTCAACATACAAGTAAGTTTGCCGTATTTGAGCTTCTGAAACTTCAAGAGCAATTAGAGAAACTTGTCACTGTTGGGTGCCACATAGGCTTGCAAGTGTAATTTATACGACCAGATTTTAAGTAAAGAAACATTTTTATGAAATTGAAAATAGCCCTAATCACTAAAGTTTCACAAAAGATTTTACGTTCAAATGCTTCCATGTTTAAAATATCCCAACCTTATATTCAAAAAATTTCATTTCATTATTTGACTGCCAATTTACTTCCTAACTTGACAGTTAAAGAGTGTCAGTGTAAACAAGAGGTCAACGTATGGACTACATTGTACCAGCTGCCAGACTATCGCTGTAGATTCAATTGAACACGCACTGCAACTAATCAATTATCTAAATGGCTAATAAATGATAAACACAATAAATAATGAATTCAATAAACATGAGCACAACCATTTTTTTGTCAGAAGACTTTTCAAAAATTAGTCCGCTTTCACACGCTTCAATTCTGACTCTTCAAGGCAAGTATTTTTGGATAAGAAGGTAAAAGAGAATATAAGGGGTACAAACTTAAAGGTCAATTTTATTATTCACTTTTGTTTTCTTCTTGACTATACGCATGTGAACGAAATGGCAAATTCAATAGAGATTTGACCAAAAGCTGGTCAGCTAAAACTGAAGCGTGTAAACCGGGCTGAAGCGTGTAAAGTAACTGAAAAATCTATTACAAAAAGACATTTTAAATTAAGACTAAATTGCTACTCCTTTTATTTAAAATTTTTAAGAGTCTGTATAAACATTTTTTGAATTTAATACGCATGTTTGGCAGTTACCTCCAATAAAAATAAATATATTTTATAATGAAAATATAAATTCTTGAAGCATCCCCTGTAAAATAATATTCAAAATTAGTAATAATAAGATAAGTACATACACTATCTTTCAAATTTATTAAAACGTAATTTGTTTTTTTTTTTTATAAATCGAGCCCTTTTACTACAACAATTATGAATAATTAAACAAAATATGTACCATCAATACATATTGAAATTTGTTGATTAGAGGCAAACTATTCATTTAATGAGTTTCTAATAAAGAATTTAAACAATCAAAATATGTCTAATAAATATTATTCAATATTTACATACGTACGTGTTTTGTAAAGCGCTCGAATGCCACTTGTAATCTCACTTAAAACCATTTTAATTGTCATTCTGCTGCTTCTAAATAAAGGCAGCATTTAAAACATGCCACTTGCACGAGATCAACAAATGCGAAATAAAAGTGTACTCGTATGTGTGTAATAAATAAAAGAAAACAACTTATATTGTTTTTAGCAAAAATATGTATGTATGTATGTATGTATATTACATATTTTGGCATTGATTTAATTTTATAATAAATTAAAAAATTTTCTTGAAACAAAAAAATAATGAGAAATGATTAAATGAAATTAACAAATATGTAACGAAGAAATAAAACAAAAGTCATTGTTGTTTGGAAAGCTGGGTAACACGTACTAAGCACAAGCGCTTCTTTATGAAAAAACAACAGTGTTGGCCTGCAGGAAAGGTTGCTGCCTCTTATTAGACGTTATCACTATTTTTTAAGGTTTTTGGCTTTATTTAGCTTTCAATCATTATTCAAAAGGGATTGATATTGAATAAATCATTCCTAACTATCCCGACCAATTAGACAATATTGGGTTTTAAAGTACTGTAGTTCATGAAAGAAAAAAAATGTTCGAAATTTTTATCCAAATATTGTGCATGAATTAATGCATTCCATCAAAACCATGATACAAAAACAATAAGGTAGAATCGTTCTCTCTTTTTGTAGCCATATTAACTTTCTGACTAGTGTGACCATTTTAGCATTTTATCTATAAATTTAGCTTATTATACCCTACACCACCATAGTGATGGTTGCCAAAAATATGGGAAAAGGTCACAGCTAGCAATGGCCAATTCTTTAAAACTAAATTTATTTTATCCAAATGTTTCGAAACAAAAGTTGAAAATTGACCAAAAAAAAAAAAAAATCGTCGTTAACTGCGATAAGCAGTTTACCGGACCTTTTCTCAATATTACACGTTCAAATAACACAGTTCGCGTAAGAGATTACCATTGAATGCAATATGACGATCATAGATAAAAGGGTTTAATTACACTTTAGTTATGAAATTTTCACCAAAAACAGGTTGAATGGAGTCTTCTTGAGCGACCAAAGACATACATACATAGAACATCGCTATTAATTTTTAAATAGATTTAAAAAGCATAAGAAGCTATATATTGAGTGCCCAGATAAACTAGACGATAGTGCGCTTAATAAAAATAAAAACATGACTAGAATGTAATTACTAGTTACACAATAGTGACATTTAAATGCTCTTTAGAAAGCCTTTATTCACCCGATATTAAGATTAACGCACCCGATATACAATGTCCAAGGGTTTAATATTACAGTTTCCTAATCCCATCATTCAGACGCCTAGTTGAAAATAGTTTCATTGTTAAATGAAATAAGGTTTCTCTTTTTTATTTCTATTTTATTGGAAAGAAAAGCATTTATTAAATTCGAAAAATTTTAATTGCAAATATTCAGCGGAAAATGATTACGTTTTGATCCAAAAAAAAAAAACATTTAAATTGTCTGAGCGAACCTTAAATTACGCTTTACAGTGTCATCTCCATCAGAGAATTATTATGACTGTCAATGAAAGAAACTACGTATTCGATCGTATGAACCACAGCGAAGAATTATTGTTTTGACATAACCCTAAATATATATCTGCTTTTTCTTATAATGGAATTCGGTATAATTTTCTCTTTTTGTGTAATTATAATTGTAAAGAAAATTGCAGATTTTTAAATTCATTTGCGACATTTAAAGCATTTCAATAACAAACCTCGTATAACGAAAAAGATCAATAAAGTTAACGGGAAGAAATTTTATTCTGAGGCAAGATAATGCCTTCTACGAATAGATGAATAAATGAATGCTTTGTCATTGTTTAATATTGAATTATTATAAACAATTTAGTTCCTATTTAAGGTGGTTTTAGACGGTATGTATTTTGCTGTGTGCTTGTCAAATTGCATACACGTCGTGTAAAAGCAAAAAAAAAATACTTCTGCAAATGTCAGCCTGCATTTACAGTGTAAAATTTTATTTTCATCTGACAAAGCGCCTGCAACCAGGTGTTTTGCAAGTCAATTGTTTATGGCACCAATAACAATATAGTGTTTGTTATTCAGCAAAATTATATTTAAAAAAAGTTGTTATCTAACTTAAATACAACAATTTTTGGCTCCATATGACGAATTTTCTCTTTAACTCTTGCTTAAGTTTTTTTATTTTATAGAAGCTATTATTGCAATAATGCTGCAAGTTAAAATTATTTCATTTTTTAATCCATTTTTTCAAACTATATTTGCAAGAACACAAATCAACCGCGAAAATAATCATAACAAAGACAGCTGTTGTTTTCTATTATAGATTATATCAGATGAAACTAAAAACCGACGTGTGAAAGCAAAAATTATAAACTGCCTGTAAATTGCCAATTTTGACAGACATGCACAATTACATATGTGTCGTACAACTGACAAGTACGAGTACACTGCAAAATACATACTGTGTAAAACCAGCTTTATGTGTTTATTCTATGTGTTTATAATCTTTAAATATTTTTCGGCATTTTAATAAACATTAATCGCAAATTGTTTATTAAATAATAAACAAAAAAAAAAACAAGTAAGAAAGTATAGTCGGTCAAGCCCGACCATATAATACCCTACACCCAGTATATGTATAAAACAGTTTTTCAGAAATGGGCGCTATATGGGATATATAACCTATTGTGGACCGATCATCCAAAAATTTAGTGTCATGATGTGTTAAATTTTATCTCGCTTTTTTTTTTTAAAGATTTATGGAGCTTGAAGTGAATTACGGAGAGGGTCTTATATGGAACTTTTGACTAATTATGGACCGACCATTATAAAATTAGGAGTCATTATTTCTGTATATAAAAAACTTATAGAATTTTATTTGGTACCAACATTTTTGAGAGAGTTATGGTCTTTAAAGTGATTTTCGGAAGTGGGCCTTATATGGGAGCTACAACTAATTATCGACCGATCAGCACCAAATTTGTAGATGTGATTTGGCTTCAGTTACCACTCATTTCTGATGAAAGACATGCATAATTTAAACATTTATGATCGTTAAACCCCTATTTCGGGAGAACATTTGAATGGGGGCCAGGTAAAATAATAGATCGATTTGCACCAGTTTCAATCCTATCCATCCTTGGCCCGAAAAAATATCATGTATCGAAATATCTTCAAAATTGCGACCTGTACTCTGCGCACAAGCTTTACATGGACATCGTTAAATCGACTCAGAAAGTGATTCTGAGTCGATCGGTATACTTTAAGGTGAGTGTTGGACCAATATTTCTGGGCGTTACAAACATAAACACAAATCCAATTTACCCTCCCCACTATGGTGGTTTAGGGTATAAAAACAAGTACGATGCAGAACAACGAGACGTGTGATAGTTCACCATTAATTCCAAAGATCACTGATACAAGTATAAATGAATGGAATATTTTTGGAAAGCATCAACCTAAATCCAACAAATCGACTACATATACACGAAATTTATATTGATAATACAAAATGATGGGTGTATATTGATTTCTTATTCCGTTTGTAACACTTTGAAAGTAAATATATTTAGGGTTGTTAAAAAATTCACAGACGATCTAGCTGTCTATATCTGTCTGTCTGTTGAAGGTGCGGTATGGCCTAGGTTATAAATGTCTTACTTTTATAAGCAAATGAAACTATAAAAACTAAAACAAATCTGGTGAAACGGAAAGTGGCAACGATTCTTACGTTCAAGAAACAGAAACAAGTCAACTGTAACGTGTATTAGAACGTTGTGTGAAAACAGCAGCTAACAAAGAAAGTCAAACAAAATTCCAACCAGCAATTTGAACGCTTTAGTGGGAGTCACCACCCGTTATATAGCAGGATGTCATGCCATGCAAACTTCTTACTTGCGCGCCGCTCCTGGCTGCACGGGTAAAATGGTAAAATACAATAAAACTTGTAAATTTGATCGATCACAATAAATGCCTACGGAAAAACTAAACCAAATCTGGTGAAATGGATTTATCTGTATAGCTACAAAATGCACAAAAATATTGATGTTGGGTATATATGATTCGATACGGCCGAATATGATCATGATCACAGTTTAAAAACAAATTTTCAAAAAAAAAAAAAAAAGCAAGATCACACAAACAGCAGGTGATTCTATTTCTTAGACAATGAATTGCTGCCTAAAAACCAACAAATAAAAATAAATTATAGTAAAAATACTGTTCTTATCAATTGTTATTATAACTTCACATTGATAAAAAAAAAACAAAATAAAAAAGCCAGCAGTAGTACGAACAAAAAATAAAATAAAAATTTAACACTTTAAAAGTGCTTCAAAAGACAATAATTGCTAAAATAATAATTGTTTATTATTGTTTTGGTTTTCTGTCTAGTTAGTGATATGATTAATTCATATATTTCAAGGAAATAACAATAATAATAATAATAATAATTTAGTTGTCAAGTGAACTTTACCAGTGATGACAGATGATATGATCATCATTAATTATACCCTTCACCACCATCTTAGATTTGTGCCATTGTACAGGTAGCCATTTTGAAGATATTTGTATGAAATTCGGTATTTCGAAATCGGGCCATTATTTCAACTAGCCCTTTCATAAATGTTTGTTTTATGCACGTATCCAAACAAATTTCTCCACAAATAAATTGTACATGATGCCCAAAAAAATAAAATAAATTTGAGCGGATTGGTCCAAAATTGACCATAGCTCCCAACATCACTTTAAAGAGTATAATTCTCTTAAAAATATCAGTATCTACATAATTTTCAACATAAATATGTTTTATATATACAACAATCATTCGACTCAATTTTATAATGATCGGTCCATAATTAGTCATAGCTCCCATATGACGTCCACTGCCGAAAATTACTTTAAAGAGTATAACTCTCTTAAAAATATCAGTATCTAAATAATGTTTTATATATACAACAATCATTCGACTTAACTTTATAATGATCGGTCCATAATTAGTCATAGCTACCATATAAGGCCCATTGCCGAAAATCACTTTAAGGAGCATAAATTTGGATCTTGGAAATAAAATCCAAATAAAATTTAACACAAATAGTTTCATATATAGGTACTATGTACATAAATCATGCAACCTAATTGTATAACGGTCGGTCCATAGTTAGTCAAAGCTTCCATATAAGCCATTACAAATATAAATTGTTTTACACATATACTGGGTGTAAGGTATTATATGGTCGGGCTGCACTTAATTACTTGTTTAAACTAAATTTTTAGCAATTCAAATCAAAGAAGAAATTAATACTAGGCCATGACATGTTTGAAATTATTTCTAAAGAAATTAAAAGCAAACAAACCTAGAAAACTATATGATGGAAATTTTTATATTTTTACAAATGTAAGAGAATATTGTGGTCCTTGGAACCGACTGTTTTCTTTCTTAAACAGTTTCAAATATTACCTAACTGCTTGTAACATAATGTTTAATCATGCAGTTTGGATGTTTAAAGTCCGCTGGACAAATCTTGAACATCTGTGTTTCACTCCAAAAGTGTACAAAATTTCCATACTAATTTAATTTGATTGAAATATCTATAACTGTGAATTAACGCATTAACTGGATTTTGATCTCGTTACTTGCGTCTGTTTTTAGGTGAAGAACAGAAGTCATTTCGAAAATAATGTAACAAAAAAAAAAATAAAAAAACACACATTATCAGTTTAAATTTTGAAATGCACTTTTCATTCACACAAATGGTTTTTTGGTTTACGTCATACTTAATTTTTAATAATCGCAATAGCAAGAATTTTGTAATACATACATACGTAGAAGTAATAGAAATAGACTGACAAGATGTACGTATGTATATGTATATATGTATACGTATATGTACGTACATCTTTTAGTAATTATTAATTACTAGTTAGGTAAGGAGAAAAGGAGTTAAAACAAGATCACTTAATAAAACTTAGTTCTTACTTATGTATGCAAGTATGTACGTGGATGTTGTGAAATTCAATGGGAAAATCAAAAATTGAACTAAGAAAATCTAAGATATGATATACGAGTACATGCATATTTACATACGACTTAAGAATGGACAACAACCGGGCAATATATAAAATTAAAATGCTTACCTGGGGGCTTATTCTGTATTGCGAGGCGAAAATAAATACTACTCGAAAATACATAAAAGCGAACAGTTGCTATTCTCTATTGCGAAAAGTACTTTTTTTAACGCATTTGAAATGCGAAAAGATGGCAAATTGGAGTTCTTAATTGCAAAAACAATGTCAAAAATAGCAAAATTCATTCGATGGCAAAACAAAAAACAGCATTCGCAAAGCATTTATTGTTGTGGTACCTAATAATATACCTTTTAATAATTAAATTTCATCCAGAGGACGAACAATAAGACCACCAAGACGCGCCAATTAGAAATATTCAACCTAAGCTTTTTTATAAAGCTGAAAAATAAATATATGTGTACCCATAGTGCAACAGAATCCATTTTTGCGAATAACATAATTTTTCTTGTTTGTTTTTTGTTTTTATAAATTAAAGTATACGAGTATATTTTTAATAGTTAAAACCAGCAATTTTTTTTTAACTTGTAACACTTGTCACAAACCAAATAAATTTGACGTTTATTTCTTTACTTTGGAACAGTGTTGGCACATACTGAAATTAATTTCGATTGCGAATGCGAGTCTTACAGAATACCAAATACCTTTCGGATCGTAATTCATTTGCGCATCGCTATAACTTTCGCATCGCAATACAGAATAAGCTCCCTGGAATTTTATGGAATTTCTTTTTAAAGTTACAATTTTCATTGTGAAGATCAAATGTGTGTTTTACACGGTCGTATGCAAAATAGTAAAATCTATTGAAATTAGTAAAAAAAACAAGGATTTTTTAAGAACAACTAATCAGGTTTATATTATTAAATCACATACATATGTATGTATACAATGTGTTTTTATACAAGCACTAGCGGGCCCGTTGCCTGCTTCGCACGGGAAAACAAAATAAGAAAAGCAAACGACCAAAATGTAGAATGAATGCTGTATGCGGTACAAAAAATGCCTGCGGCAAAAACACACTCACTTCACATACGCACCGCACACACATGCGTTATCGGATTTCAACCAAACTTCATATAAACCTACGTAATGTATAAGTTTGGTTGAAATCGCACGACGCGTTTATGATTAGTTCGGCGACGTACATATACGGACTTATTTTTATATATATAGATAGTTATAAAAAAAGATATATCAAGTTCATTTGATTATATGCACTAAAAGGGAATTCCCCTAAATTTGTGCTATATACAATTGCTGTGACCAGTTAGTAGCTTGTATCCACAAAAAGGGAATTTTCATAAGTTTGTCATATGAATATTAAAATGAACTTATCATATTTAATTTAGTATGAATTCTAAAATCATTTAATATAACATCTTTGAAAGAAATGAACAAATGTCAATGTTAAATCCTGGGCAGTAGCAAAGTACTTATAGAATGTACTTTAAATTTAGTCTAGGCGATATTTTGCAACTTTATCAACTATGTACATATAAGCGGCAGATATTTTCATGAACGCTCTAATTCGCACATCACGTTTTTGGTTCCAGAAAAGAAAAAGTCGATGTTATGCATCAAAAATAAAAGAGATCACAGATTGAGCCTATTTTTTATGACAACACAATATTTACCGAGATATAAACGATTTAAGTTTTGAAAAAGTTTTCGATTTAAAAATTAATTTTGGATCCAGAATAGAAGTGATCGTTGATTGGGACTATTTTCTGCGAGATTTAAACGATTTAAGTTATTTGATTCTTTTGCCAAACCCATATGAAAAAATAACAGTCAATACTCTTAAAAATAATTATGAATGCTTCATTGTACATTCGAAATTATTCCCCAATTAATACATAATCGTTTGCGATTGGTATTGCATTGGAAGACGAATAAATCTCTCAAAAGTGGACTTTTTGCATGCTAGACGATGATTTAGATATCTCAAGTGATATTTGTAAGCATTTTTGTTGACAGTGATAAAAGATAGTTATAAGTTAAATCTTTTAGAATTTGTAACTCTAAAGAGTTTACAAGAACTAGTTACACATAAATTCTGAACTAGTTCTACAGAGCACAAACTTGTTCCAAAACAAATTCGTGAAAAAAAAACTATACTCGTATAGTTTTGTTTTGGAAAAATTAATTCAAATTTATTTTTGTGTAAAAATTTTGAATAAAAAACATTGATGTTAGAACTGTTGTTTATTTATTTAACGTTTCTGTACTACTAGTTCCAAGGATGAAAATGTCAAACAAAGATCATTGATCAAGGAATGCCTACTGATTTCGGTAACACTTCCTTATAACTTTTTGTCAAACGTGACAATTTTAAACACAAATACTTGACCTCAATGCCAAACTAGAATGAGTATTTAATGTATTATAAATTTTTGAAATACAATAAAAAAATTCTAAATTATAATATGAGATTTCTGATATACAATTACAAATTCTGAAATATTATTGGAAATGGTGTAGTTGTGGAACTACATGAATTAAATAATTAAGATTGCGCAAAGAATGTAAACATTTAAATTAATTTTTCCATTTCCTCTCTGCGCATGACGTAATAGGTTATTTTTTCGGTATAATCAACATGTAAAAAACAATGTTTGTTAACAATATTTTAAAAGAAAACAATTTTTCTGAAATTTTTTGATTCAAAATAAAACATTTAATTATTTATTATTTTATACGGAAAAAAGTCTATTAAGGTAGGTTGAAAACGGAAATAAAAGAAAAAATTTTGCACAAAAACATAATTACCAAATGTTTGTTTAAAAGTTTATATGAATTGTTTCATAAATCATGCGATATTAAATAAAATAAGGTAAATAAAAAACAAACTTTGGAATACAAGATTCATAATAAAAAACCTATACTTGTAACAACCAAAACAAAAATACTAATTAAATAATCTGATAAGAACGAAAAAAAAACACAACAAGTGAATGAAGTCTGTCAAATAAAAATGAAACTAACTGAATCTGGCCGAATCTTAAATACCCTCCACCTAAGCATAATAAGAAATAGAAAAGCTACACTCGTTGTAGGACTAGAATATCCTTATTCTGTGTTTTCTATTCAGACTTAGTGCACATTTCATTATTTAATATTATTTTATATATTGTTTGAAAGACAATATTACAACCTGTTGGTCGTAAAGCACTAATGTGATTTTATTTTAAATGCTTTGAAATTTTATCTTATTTTGATCATTTATAATTGATGTAAATACAAATTCTTACCATAATTAATAGAGTTTGTCTGATTTTCATTGAATTTGATCTTAATAGCATTGTTTACAAGATATTTATGGGTGATTTCTACATAATTTAGGTTTATTTTGGTTGAATTTCATCTCATAGACGTTATATACAAGAGTTGTATGGTTGGTTGTTATACTCGAAAGTGGACTTAATTCGAAAGTTTTTATTGACTGACAGCTACAAAATCCAGTAGCATAATTGCAGTATAACTAATATTAATATGATTTCTGGATTAAAATATCTGATCCATATAAAAGTTGGTACGATATCGATATTTATTAGATATTTTTGTGGGTTAATTGTTTTTCGGAAAGGGTCCTTACAAATCATGGGCCGAACTTTTTAAATTTTGGAACAGTAATTTGTATGCATATGAGGATATCTCACGTCAAATTTCAACGTAATAACGGTATATTTAATATACATATGTATTAGAATTAAAGTGAATTTCGGAAGTGGACCTTATATGTGCGATATAGTCAAATATGGACCGATATTCTCAAAATCCAGTAGTTTGATTTTGGCATGTACTGTGTAAATGATCCATTAAAAAATTTTAATCGGTACCATTATTTATAAGAGATTTATGAATAATGAAGTGATTTTCGGAAGAGGGCTTTATATGGGGGATACGGTTAAATATGGACCGAAATTCACAAAATTTTGTGGAATAATTTTTGTGTATATTTAAATGATATATACAAATATTTGTGCCGGTACCGATATTTATTAGATATATAAAAATATTAATAACTTTTTCGGATGTGGTCCTTATATGGGAGGTATGACCAATTATGGACCGACCATCATAAAATTTATCACAACACAATCTGTAAGAATTATTTGTGTCGAATTTTAACCTGGTAACTATATTTGTACCAGATTTATACGTATTTAAATGAATTTTTGATGTGGACTTTATATGGGGACTATGGTCAAACATGGATCGACCAAAACAAAATTTCGTTTTGCGATTTTTTTTTTTTTACATGATACTTATTTTTGCCGAATTTTGTATTAATTTTCCAATTTTACAGATATTTATTTATCATTAAGCCATATTTCGGGAAGATATTTGTATGAGGCTGTCTCACATTTTGGTCCATAACTCTGGTTCTACTAAACCGATTTTGTTGATTTTCAATATCAAACTGCTTAGGAGAAATATAAACGTGTTTTTGTAGACTCTGTTGCTTTTAGTTGTGTATTTTGAACGTGAGAGTGTTTTACAGAGACAGACAGACAGACAGACGACGGACATAGCGTAATCGACTTAGAATTTCATAAGGATCAAGAATATATGTCGTTCTCGGTCGTTAGTTAACCATTGGTAAACTAAAATACTAACTATTGTTTAACTATTACTTGGTATTCTCATGCGAATAAAGAATCATTAGGTCAGCCTTTGTCATTAGCTAACTAAAGACTGTGAATTTAGCTATTAGTGTTACACACGGAATTACAAACTTAATCACCACTTATGGTCGTGGAGGGTATAACAATATTGTAAGTATAATAAATATAAAAACAATAACAAAACAAAAAAATAATAAATATACTAACAACAAAAACAAAATAAACAAAACGATCGTTTCAAATGATAATAAATTGTAAAAATTTGCTGCAAATAGAAAAACAAACACACGGGCGGACAGCCATTGGAAAGAAAGAAAAACTTTAAAGATTAAATATAAAACAAAAATGCACATATAAATGGCAACGATTCTTACGTTCAAGCAACAGAAACAAATCAACTGTAACGAGTATTAGAACGTTGTGTGAAAACAGCAGCTAACAAAGAAAGTCAAATACAAAAGTCAAATAATTTACTACTTGTTCTTAAAAACTATATTTTCCAAAATTCAAAAAAAAAAATGCCAGCCAGCAATGTGAACGCTTTAGTGGGAGCCACCACTCGTTATATAGCAGGACGTCATGCCATGCAAACTTCTTACTGGCGCGCCGCTCCTGGTTCCACGGGTAAAATGGTCAAATACAATAAAACTTGTGAGTTTGATCGTTCACAACAAATGCCCACGGAAATGAAAAATCAACGCTACAATCAAACTTTTCATAAGACAAAACCAGAAGTTTAAAGAAATAACTGTCACCTAATGGATCTAAAGAATTGAAAGAATTCCAAAAATAATTAATTTAAGTCTAAATTTCCAATAATAATTTGTGTGATAGATAGCTATTTATTTTTTCCAATAATTTTAATGGTTGTAAGTGTGTGTGTGTGGATGTGTGTAGTAATTTGTGTTAATTTTAAAAAATTTTTTTTTTAAAAAAGTTCCTAAAATTTTAAAAATATGTATATTGAGTCTATTAGAATTCATGTTTAAAAAGCTTATGTTACACAAACCAGAGTTATTTCTATCACCTTACTCTACTTGAAAAGTTCATTATTGGACTTCGGCCTACATTCCAAGCGCATTCAACATTATTGAATCACGCCGTTGGTACATGAATTTTATGTCAGCAATGTAAATGAACAAATTATTTTTTATATGGTATTTATATATGTACGAACAATTGTACTAAATAGTTGATAAGAATATTTATAAATATAAATTAAAAAAAAAAAAACATTATTAAAAAAAGTTATAGTTTCTTTTATGAAATCGTGACGCCCCAATGGTCTCAGCATGAAATGAAAGTAGGCAAATTGTACCAACCGTGGTGTATAATAGCAGTAAGTGTGTAGCTATTTATAAAGTCTTTTTAATAAAATTTAAATTCGCTGGTGCTAAAATAAGACAGTAAGTATGTAGTTTTTTATAAAACCTAACTACAATCCTTAATTATAATGTTTTTGTCACTAAGAATTTACAGTGTTGCTTCTTAAAAACGAAATAAAACGGCCAGAAGTTAAACTGCCAAAATTTTATGGAAAATGTTAACTTGCTCGAACGACATTTGAAATTTTGTATTTCAGACATCATTGCATATTATTTCAACATGAAAATAATACCCCAATACCTCGCTTTGCGTCGTTTCGTTTTGCTTTTTTCCAAGTTGCGTCGAGGTTGGGTTGTTTTGGGTCCGAGCCTTTAATTTTTTTAATTTTTGCATAATCTGCAACATCATTAGAGGCCTAAAAGAATGAATCGTACCAGAAGTGCTTTGATGATCGATATGAATTCCTTGTTTTCTATTTGGATTGAAAATCAAGTTGCGCAGAGAATACCATGAAGTAAAATGGTATTTCAGAGAAGAGCAGAAAGCTCTTAAAAAGTAAAGCATTATCTATCCAACGATAATGCCAGTGGTAGTAATATAAAAACATTGGACCAATTATTTGTGAAAGAAAGCCGAGGACTTAGTATTTTCGTAACCGTAGACCCTATCCTCGATCTTTAAATGGTTTGCTATAGCAAATCTTAATTCACTTTGCGTCGTTTTAATTTGCGTGGTGTTTTTTTGTTTTTTTTTTTTTTTGGAACGTAACTCCGACGCAAAGTGAGGTATTGGTGTAGAATCAATAGCTAAACCCATTTTAAAAATTCTTATCAAACAATTTAAACACTTAAATTGTCCCACTGTTTACAACAATTTTTTTTAATTTTGACATCTTAAAATATTACCCACTCAAACAACATCAGTTTCTGATAATTATTAGTTTTCTTTCTATCCATCACAACTAATATTTATCACAGCGCCGTCCTTCGGTGGTATATCATTCAAATGCCACCGAAGTAAAATAATTAAATAAAGGCTATAAAATCAAGCTTCGAAAATAATGCGCCTACTAATTACCAGAGGCGCTGCAATGCTGCACTAAAACAAACATAATGCGCAATTGCAGAGTTGTGATAGCTTTCTTCTACTATCACCACCTTTACTTCTTCAATATATCCCTTTCCAAAGAAAGTAACGCAATTATATATAGGCATAATAATTGCCTGAGTGTTACTTCTCTTTTTAAGGAAAAAAGAAAAATATTAGCCAATAAGATTGCTTTTTGCGTGTCATCATTTGTGCGACCTGCGCAGAAGTTTAAAATTTTGTGTTCAGGATGACGTAATCTATATTTCTATCATTCTTGAAAACCATTTTTTTACTTCCGCTTTACTTTTATATTTTCACTCAAAATATATGAATTTTAGGGAATAACAGTGATCACCTAGAGCCTTTAGGGCCCTCTATTTATCGGACAAAATGGACTCTTGTGTTTTCACTCAAAGCAGACGAATTTGTGGAAATAAAAGTGATGACCCTTTACCCTTTCCAATACAAACAAAATTTGGTTTTCATAAACAAAGTTCGTTTTGAAAAAAAAAACATTAACATTTAAAGAGTCTCCGATTCAAAATGAATTACAAAATAATGCTCCTGAACTATAACTGCAAATTCCCGAAGTTACAAATGGAATTTCCTAATATACACTGCACTCGCAATAACATAAACTAATGAGAACAAAAGCAGTTTAAATTTTTGGGATTGTTCATATTTACAAATGGCACAAAATTTTAATAAAACCAAGTCATTTATACTTACCATCTAAAGTTCTTTACTGCATAATGAAAAGTTAAATAAAAGCGCATAGTTTTTCTTTTCCCAGTTCCGATGACACATTTTGAAATTGCATTTTTATTCTTTTTTATTTGGAATAAACTGTGGGCTTTGTCATTCCATATTTCTTCGCTAAATAAGTAACACTTGCACCTTTTTGTAAATTCTCCTGTTTTGTATGCATATTATACAAATTATTCACTTTTGAGTAATTCTTAAAACCCAAACAAACTACAAAGTGCACTTGTTTGTTTGACCATTGACATTAGTCATTCAGATGTTAAAAGTTCTGGGTTTACCCTAATTTTTATGCATACCTATTACGAGTATGTAACTGAAATCCGTTTCAAAATAAAATAATAAATGTTTATTTTTTTAAAAAAAATTTTAATAAATTCATTCAATTCATATTTTGGAGTAGTCAATGGCAGAGAAAAATTTTCATATTTTGGGGTATTCATATTTTCGCGAGTGCACTGTATACATGTACATATGTTTAATTGACTGCATTTGAAATATACTTAATTGGAAATAGTTTTAATAATAATAAAGTTTTATTAATAATAATATTAATTATTTTTTTCATTTTTGAATGCAATATGTATTTATTATTAAGACTTACTAATAATTTTGCGTTTTAACAACACTGCCTGCAAGTCAAAACAAAAACAATTTCTTTACGCCATCTTTTTTACTAGCAACAACTTTACAAGCAAACAATAGGATTGTATCAGAATTCATACAGCTTTTTCTTAAACGATTTGCACACAAAATATAATTGTTTCAGACTTTAAATTATATATTTCATATTTTGCACTTTTTTATAAATATTTTAATACAATATTTATTTAATTTTAAGGATTTTTTACCAGTTTAATATTAAATTTACTATAAGGAATAAATTAACACGTGTTTAACTCAACGATAAAGACGATAAACTAAAGCATTAAGCTGGAGGTCCACAACTCGCGTTTTAGCGTCAACGCGTTTATAGCTTTCTAAACGTCAAGTATTTTAAGTTACATGTAAAGATTTTTCGCGTCAATCATTTGTCTTTTATATACATACATACATATATGTATGTACTTTCGGAGGTGATGCCGTAAGCCCAGCTAATTTTGTTTTTATATGAAGTTTTTTTTTATCGGTTTGTTTGTCAATTTCTTGTAAAAAAATGTTTTTTAAGCTGTCATTTTTTTAGTGACATCACCTTTAAAATAAATTTGCTTTTTATTTGTCAGCTGTTCGACGCTTGCGACGCTTTCAAAATTAGAACTTTTCGCTTTTCAAGCGTCAACGCTTTCTACGCTTTTAAGTGTGTAACTTAAACGTACGACTACATTGATTTTACTTTTTTTACAGTTGCTTAGAACGCGAGAAACGCGTAAACGCTTGGTATGGACTTTCACATTCGTCACATCAGGCTACCGAGAAGAAAAGCTGACATTAAAATAGAAAAGTTGTGTGCGCATGTGATGGCAGTGTAGATGGCGCTGTATTTTTAATGCAGCATTTGATTCATTAAATGTGTCTTTACTAAATTTTAGTGTGGACAAGAACTCTGCTGTTTAGTGTGTTCACATATGAATGGAATGTAATGATAAGGGGGGTTACTCACTATTGCGATGCGAAAGCATACAAATTGTACGTATACAATACAAATTGTACGTATACAATTTGTACGCTTATCGCATCGCAATAGAGAGTAAGGCCGCGTCTTCACTATATTTTCACTATGTCATTTTTGTTGTCAAATTGCCAAATTGTTGGCAATTGTATGAAAACGGGTAGTCATATGGCGTCATCTATGTTTGCAATCATGATATGACAAGCCGTTTTCATACAATGACATAGTGACAACCAAGCAGAACACCCAAGATTTTGCTTAGACGTTGTTAAACTTTATTCGATTTCAAATGTAATTAGCTTACATACTGAACTTTCTAGTTTCCAAACAAATTAAACTATTTTGTTTCATTTTATATTTTTATTATTTTTTTTTTTTATTTTATTTTATGTTTTTTTTTTGTTGTTTTTTACGTTCATATTTATTACATATACATACATATATAAGTAGAGTTTGTTTAGTTTATATAATATATTTATGTATATATTTTGTTGTTTGTATTTTATTTAGTATTTAGTATATATAATAATAATAATCTTAATATTTTTTTAAATATATCGGTGATTTTTTTATATTTTATGTTAATATTAAATTTATTTATATTTCTTTTTGGTTTCATCATAATGATGATAATTTCTAATATTATATTTTATTTGGTATTGCTAGAATATTTTTTATATTTATGTTTTTTTACTTAAAATTACAGCCTTTATAATTACTTAATATTTTAATAATTACTTTTATATTTTTTTTGGAATTTTTTTTATATGTAATTTTTTATTTCAGTTTTTATTTGACTAATTGTTTTACTATATTGTTTTTTTTTTGTTTTTTTTATATTCCTTGTACTACATATCTTTGCATTTCGTTTACAAAAAAGAGAGTTTTTTTCTATTTTATTTTCTTAAATTTAATGTAGATATTTTAATTTTTTCACCAAGCAGACTTGCTTTTATTTTTTATTTCTTTTTTTAAATTTATTTAATTTTTTATATTATTTTTAAATTTATGTCTTACTAATTGTATAATTTATGTTTCCTTCTAATTTAAATTAAGGTTTTTATTTTTACTTAATTTTTTTTTTGTAGCGGCAGACTGTTTTAATTTATTATATTGTATATTTTAAGATATTCAATTCTCTTGCCTTTAATTTCCTTTATGTGTATTTATTTCATCACGTTTGTAAGGAAATACAATGGAGCAGAGTCAGCTTTTTAAGGCTTAACAGTATTTTCTTATTGAATCAGCACTCAGGCAAAAAACCCTTCAAATGCATTATAATGCAACTAGTTATGGTGAGGAGTGGTTTTTGTGGTCAAAGCAAAGAAAAAACTTCCGCGGGTAGTATTTTTCAAATCCAAAGTATACTTGGATTTTGGCCATATATTTCAAATTCGCATTTTACCGGAAGTATGTTGTAAGATCCACAGGAACACTTTTAAGTAAAAAAATCATGTATATGGAAAACAGATTCCCATATGTATTCCATTAAAACACCTTCCATTGTTATACTAGTGATACATAAGCCATATTAAATCTAAGTATGTTTCAGTGATTTTACTGTTGGCAGTATTGGTTCATATATGAAAATTGTATTCCATTTGCGGCCTAATTAATATGGTGTAATTAGTACGGAGATTAGAAGGAGTGTGTCAAAAAACCTTAATGCTTTCCTAATGCTTTTTTCAACACTGATTTCTCCTGCTGAGAACAATAAGATATTTCGATTCTTTAATATTTTTATTAACCATAAATACAGATTAAATGGTATTTAGGGTTGTATTCAATAAAATCAATCTTATTCGTACTGTTAAACTTGTCAATCACGTATTGTCATGTCCCAAATTTCTTTCGAGTGAATATGATCTTATTCGTCCTTTTAAACTTGTCATCCACGCATTGCCTCATGACTCATGAGATATTCATAAAATTTACATAATAAGGTCCTGTTAAAATTGTCATTAACATCTCATGATCCAACTCACTGACTCTCTGAAATTTGTACGAAATTTGGAGTTTAATTCGAAACTATTCAACATACTATTTTGAACTTTCACAATATCTTGTTCGATATTGTTTCTGTGGTCCTGCAACCCTATTAGCAGGAGCATGATGGGCATTTGGTCATATAATTTCTATATATAACACGATCAACAAATTTCTTTTTCAACCATTCAAAATATTTCTCGATTTACCTTGATTAGCAAATATCCCACTGAATAAATGAACTGGCTGGAATGTGACACCGTATTTTTGGAACATAATTTTGATGGTGTCCATCGAAAGCCTTATGTATCATAGCGATCTATCAACCATGGTTATGGTTTGTATAAAAATAATGCAATTATACAGTGCTTGCAATTAAGGTTTATTTTTTCATAAGTAAAATTTTACAAGATTTAATTATAATAACAAACAAGGTTTTTGTACTAAGACATGTCTGTTGAAATATATTAAGAAGTGAAATGAAAATGGAATTCAGTTAACTTTTTTACTGACTAAGATGTACTGACTGCTCTAAACGATAAACGTTTCATTTATATGTGAACTTACAAAGAACCAGGATTCTTGGCGAGACTAAAGTTTAGTAAAGACACTTTATCTAAATGCTGACGTGTTCATTTAAGATAGAGCACTATTTATAATTGAATTCCATGCGTAGAGATTTTTAATATCTTATATTATTTATCTATTCATAATGAAACGATTTTAAAGGGAAAATAAGAACTATATATATCGTTTGCGATCGTGTGTGACGGCAAGGGCATAATTATGATTGTCACATAAATGCAACATTCCACGTGATCAACTAAGGAACGTGGCTGTGGTGATCACAGGGCACTGCCTGACTGGTGACAAAATCGCCCATACAAAGACTTCTGAAGAAGTCAATGGCCGGCCTTGAAAACCCAGAAACAGCAAGGTCAGGGCGAATTTTCACTGCACAACTTGACAGATTGGGGAGGACGTTCCATAATGAGACCAACGAAATGGTTTGATTGAAATTAAATAACTTAAAATTTATCGGCTATTGGAAACTATTTTTCACCCTGGTTAAATTCAAAAGACCTTGTCAAAAAACAGCAACTTAAAACGAGTACGTTAAAGGTTTTTAAATAACCTTGCCTTTGGAACTTTTAAACGGACAATCTGGGAACTTGTAAAAACTGAGCCCAAAAACTGCTCTGCATTAACTCTATAAATGACTTCTTTGTTTTTTTCTTCGAAATTTTGTTAATTTTTTATTTCAAAATTTATTAGATTCTTGTTTTCTTTTGTATTAATTAATGTGTATGCACCAATTTATTGAATTTTAAATATATTCTTTTAATAATGATATTTATTTATTTATTATTTTTTTTTGCAATGTTTATCTCAAAAGAGAAAAAAAATATATGTTTTATTTAAATAGTTTTCTTTATTAATTTATTGTTTTTGTATAATATTTCATTATTAATTTAATTACGTGTAATTTATTGAATTTTTGATTCTTTTTTTTAAATGTTCAGTTTAATTTCATTATTATTATTATTGTTAGTATTAATTTTATGACAAAAAATGCTATTAATTTTTTTGTTATTTTAAATAATTTCGTAGTTTTAGAACACAGTAGAGATCAGCATTTATTTCTCTTAAATTTGCCTTTACTTGGTATCTACTCTTTCTCTCTTTTCCGGTAATGACCAATTCTTATTTTATTTATATGCAATAATTACTTTAAGTTTATTTCAAAATTTTTAAAAAATATTTGTTTTATTTATTTAAAATTGAGTTTAAATTTGAAATTTTTCTTATACAAAAAATTTCTTGTTAATAAATTTTGTTGTCTTTCAGAGTAGTTTATTTTTATATTAGCAAAAAAAAATTGTCAAGTATATTTATAATTAAATAATGAATATATGTATGTATGTATGTATGTATGTATGTATGTATGTATGTATTTAATAAAGAACTAAATTTACCTTCAAAATAATGCTAAATTAAATTATAGGCTAGAACTAAAAAATTTTGATTATTTTGGTTTTCTTAGAGTTTTGGTTCTACTAAATTATGTCTAAGCTAATTTGTTAAGTTTAGAAATTTTGTAGGTTAGAAAGTTTTATGTTCATCTAGAGATAAATTATATAAGTTTGGTATATTTGTTTAAGTATTTGTATTCGTTTTTAATGGAAGAATTAGATTTTCAAGTTTTTTTTTCTACCCATAAAATATTACTTTGTCTTGTCGTATAGTTTAAATATGTATATAAATATTTCTTTAAGAAGCTACTGATTGATATTGTATTGATTTTAGCTAAGTTTTCTACCAATTAAAAATGTTTTAGACGATAAGGAGAGTTTTCTCTTAAGAGAGATAGTTTAGGATTTTCCAAATATAGTGTTACATACATAGATAAATAATATTAAGTTGTTTGATTTAGAGCATAATAATTTTATGTAAAAATATCCAGCAATCTTAAGGAACTGTATTAAAATGTTAGAATTTGTATATAAATTTTATTTTTCATAATTTAAAGTTTAAATTACACAGTCTATCTAGGCCATCAATGTAGATCAACTGGGGAACCTGAACTTTCTATAAAAGAAAGCATAGCTATGTTTTGAACAAGACCATGGTAGATATTACCTACAGGGCTTTTATAACTTAGAATAATTCTGAATAGAAAATTGAATTTTATACTGAGTATCATCAAACGGACAAAGAAGGTAGACAGTGATACTTACAACTGCAGGATAGCAGACTTTCCACCCATCAAATGATCTTCGAATTATTCTGAATAGAAAATTGAGCTGTCATGAACCGGGAAATGAGAAAGTTACTAACTTTAGTCTTGCAGAACTTGATCTCTTTAAGAGAAAGTATAATATATCCGATTCATCTTCTTTGGAGAACATTGCGCTCAATCCTTCCAATACCATAAATTACCGACAAGAAACTTTTGTAGGCCTGTTTGCCTGATCTAGGACATATTTATGTGGGAACTAGAATAAAAAATTTTGTATCTTTGTGCTCGATCCAGAACTTTTTGACATCCAGAAATACCATCAAAAAACTTTGTAGTCATTCTGAACAGAAAGTTGAGCAATAGTCTTTTTGAAAGGTCATTCCAAATTGTTGGATCTAGAATTAAAAGAACTCTAGTTTAAAGAAAATATTTATGTGAGAAAAATCAGTACTATTGTACTGCTCCAGAACTTTTTGACACAAAAAACTATCAAATATCTTGTTATAATTCTGTGCAGAAAGTTCGTCTTCAAACTGAATGTCATGAAGCGAGTGAAAAAGATCATTGGAAATTGTAAGAGGTGGGGGAAACTCGGTACTATTATACTTATTCCAGAGAAGGAAGAAAGGGAGAATTGAAGCTTTTTATATTCTTGTCTATGCGTGATTAATGTTTCCAATTGCAGGTCATTAGATACATCTAATTTGAGACTGAGTTTGATATTTGAAATTGATTTTATGCATTTGCAAATTGTCCTATTTCTCAATAGTGTGCAATGGATTTGTTAATAACAAAGCGTAGAACTTATTCAGAAGCTATCGTTTTAACAGAGTCCTATGTCAAATTCACCACTTTTCATTCCATAAAGAATGCTGTAAAAAGTGCAGGGAACGGTCGCGATAAGTGTTAGTTAGTTCACTGAATAACTTCCTATACTTATTGTTACTGGGTTTGGTAGGGAATGTGAATGATATGAATATAGAAGTTTATCTTCAGAATAGAATCAGAGTCACAGCGGCCATTGACGGCCATTCGGGGTGAAGGGAGAACAGAACAATCCTTGGTTTATGACTTTGATACAATCACGGATCTCTTTAGCAAATGGTGTGTTTTGACGTTTACTTGTATAAAGATGACACTCCAAGAAAATCTTGTTGTTTGTATTTGTAGGAGACTCCCAAACCTTTGCAGTGACTTTTAGGCAAACATTTTGTCAATTAAATAAGTTGAGATCTGGCCACGTTGTAGTCTGTTTTTTATAGTTGCATCACCATTAAGAATAAGATCTGGCTACGTTGTAGTCTGTTTTTTTGTAGTCGTATCACCATTAAGGAACTTAGATAAACAAGTTAGAGTTCTATATACGATGTGCTTATATAGAAACTGTATTTCTTAAAGTTAAAAAAGTAAGAGTTTTAGTAAGAGTTTATATCACGGCTATTTAATTTTTTATGAAAAAAGAATGCCAAACTTATGTAATAATTAAATTCATGGTGAAGGTATAAAACCAGAAAGACCGTCAGTCTGACCTACCGTCAGTATAGTCGTATAGTCAGACTATACTTTTTTACTTGTTTTAAATTTAATTTATCGAGTGGCTCCCACTGTATGGAATTAATAAATTTTATATTTACAAACAATTTTCGCAAAACAATAAATGGATGCCATTTCAATATTTGTTCTAAATTTACTGAACATTTTTACATAAATATGTATGTATGTATATATATACGTACAAAATTATATTTGATTATAATGTTAGCCATAATGAGAAATATGTATATCTACAAATTTATTTTATTTAGGGCTTTAAAAGCCCAATTAAATAAACAATACTCTAATACATTTAAAAGCAACCCTGTAAACAACAGTGTTGCAATTTCACTAACATTTTCTCTAAAACAAGAACTAACTGACAGCTAAAACAAAATAATAGCTATACTTCAAACATTAAAGCTTATGTTTACTGGATTTTACTTAGGTACAGACATACACTAAGAGAAAAATTATTCGTACATTAAAATTTCTTCATTAGAAATATGACAGACAAATTTCATTAATTCAATGAGAATTTTCAAGTGTGTAATGAAATTTGTCATATTTCTAATGAAGAACTTTTAATGAACGAATAATTTTTCTGTTAGTGTAGTACTGTATAAGTTTGAGTCTTGAGTTCTACAGAAAAAGCCCTAATAAAATATGCAAATAATTATGGATTGTTTATGTATATGTACGTACAATAAAAGCCTCGCAAAGAAAATGAAATAATTTAATTTTAAATTTCTTAATGCAATTATTCAAAAAAGAGAAACTATTTGTTTAAGGTACTTTCATATTTTCTTTTCTTTTAAGAATTAATATAATTAATGCCTCTTATTCTTGCCTAAAATTTCTGCTGTTTTATATAATAAAAAATATTTGAACAGTTCTCAAAATTCTCAAAACATGATCTCAAAAATTCTATAATATTTGCTCGAAAAAATAATAATACAAACAAAATAACTGCTAAATCATACTTAAATGTATAAAAACAATTATTGTTTAATAAAATTGAGTATTTTTTTCATTTTTCAATGTATACAATTCAACAAACAAGACTTTTTTAAATATGTTTATAAAATTTATATATTTTTGTATTTAAAGATCTTTTTCTTTAAGTTTTTACTAAAAATACTCAACAATTTTTTTTAATCTTTTATGTTTTGTTATATATTTAATTGGTTGAAACCATTCAATATGTAGTGTTTTTTATCCAATTGGTTTTTGTTCTTTATCAGTTAGTGTTATTTATTAATCGTTTTTGTTTTATTAATATTTCTTTTGGTTTGTTTCAGCATATTTTGATCTCATTTTCACAACAAAAAAAAAAAAAAAAATCTTTTATTTTCCTTGAGGAAATTTTGTTCTTTTACAAAATATTTTGTTTGTTTGTTTTTCCTTTTTCAGTTGTAGTTTTAACAAATTCGGTGGCTTAATGTTTAAATATCAATGGGATTTTTTAATCCAGTGTTTAAACATTATTAACATTGTTTCAAGGCATTTTAAAACCAACGAAAGTAGCTGTTGGATTTGTATTAAAAAGTAAAAAAAGGAATTATAATTTTGAAAACTTAAGGAGACTTGTATTGCACGGGCAATATTTAGAATGTTACATTATATAGGCAATATTATTTTGAATATTTAGGCAAATGATGATGAAATAATTTTGTAAAATTTAATTATTAGTTGAAATAAATTACCTGCTAATACGGAAATATGAACGGAAATCAATTTTCAAATATTTGTTTTAAAAATACTGTTTTGAAAACAGCAAATTTTTAAAATAAAGTGTCTATCAATGTTACTGAATCTGTCGATGTTACTGAATTCTTTTCGTATTAAATACTTGGGAAAATATCTTCTAACTATTGAAAAGTATGTGATAGGAATGGCTATTAGATGGTAATTTATATAAGTCAAGTTTATTGAAGGATAGGGAAATAGGCCATGCAGGTATCTTTTACGAATACGGTTTCGGATCATGATTACATGACAATGGAAATATATGTACATCGACAGTATTCCCTAAAAAAAAATGATCCCAGGAATTAGTCGAAGATCTCCGATGGTGATGCGGTATTTTCTGTTTTAGTGTCTACATACTCGTAGTGGAAACGAGCACAAGAATGTCGTTCAGACTCTCGGATGAATGTAGTGTCTTTCAAGAGAAGATATTGGCGATCTTGAAAGCCTGTGGTAATAAGGTGTTCACAATAGGCCCTGAAATTTATAGGGTCAAATCTCTCTGCAAGCGAGAGGGATGTAAGTATATGTTGCGACATTGAAAGTAAGAAAATTACTGACGAGCTTGCAAGGCATGACATGGAATTATGCTTAGGGGGTAGTGGTGAAACCACTAATTAACATTTAGTAATGGAGGAGGCCCTACTTTAGACTAAACAGACATGAGGGAGTTGACCTTAGGATTTCAAGGACCTATAACCGAAACTAAATATATTAAGTACCAAGCTACTGCTGGACTTAGAAAAAATGAAAGTGATAGTCCGGACTTCTGCAGAATATAAGGAGCTGGGAAACAGTGGAACATATTATATGTCCGGGTTTTCACTGCCGTATTTATAAAAAATTAAAGTAGACTTCATATATTTCAAGTCTACTTTATTTTTTATATATATTTAGAGGGTTGGGTCGACAATAATATAATGGACTTGAAGATGCCTGGTTCTATGGGACAGAGAACTTCATAAGAGTAGTTATTTATGACAGTTTTTGAGAAGACAGACCTTTCAGTATTCTCCAGGTAATTTGTGAAATTTCTTTCCCCCTTTTCCCTTACTTTTTTTCTTAAGGGAATCACAAAAGACCTATTTGTCTCCGAGTGGTCTTCTGAAACTATCTAATTAACTAATGGCTTTAATTATAGTAATCCGTGCGTAATTTTGAAAAGCAACTTAAAGAGAGAATAAAGTGCTAGAAATTTATGTCAGTTGTCTTAAACGCACTCTCCCTATAGTTGCGTTTAATATGAAAACGCACAAGTCATGCTAAGAACACAACTGGGAGGAACGACAATTTGTTGTGACGAAAAAATAATGTTTTGGTTTTCGTATAACAGCTGATTGATAGATAGTGTGACCATATTAAAAAAAATATATGTACATATATATAAAAAATAAACTAACAAAAACACATGTAAAAACAATTTTTTAGTTAACTATTTTGTATATTTATTTCAAATTATATAAAGTAAAAAATAAACTAATAGTTAAAGAAAAAATTAACATTATTTACTAAAACATAAAAAACTAAAACGAAACATGATTACCGCGTATTGTTTGTGCTTCGTTCGCCGGCATAAGAAATAAAAATAATAATAATGCCGTCTATGACGAATTCAGCCGAGATCATTATTGTTTCAGAAATGCATCACAGCGCTACATGTGATGCGCAGTACGTTCTGAAAAGCAACAGTTGTCATCACTGCAAATATATTGTGCAAATATACGATTGTCACATCTTATCACGTTGTCTGAAAAATGTTCAGAAAATGTCCAACAACCGTGTGAACGTTGTAAGAAAAAGCAAGAAAAAGTACTTTGCTAGCACATTGCTAGATCTGACAACATTATATGATCTGACAACTGTCTATACATAGCTATAAAAACAATTATCACAAAAATGGTTGATGCAATAAATAAGTATCAGCCTAGCAAACTGATCTCAGATGCGCATCATATGCAGCGTAGTGATGCGTTTCCGAAAATGCCCCCACTTACATTGTCTAATTGATGCATAAATTCGACAATTTATCAATGAATTTTAAATAAATTTGTTACAAAATGTTTTCAATTAATTGGTAAATATCTAATACACTAATACCTCGCTTTGCGTGGTTTCGTTTGCGTTTTTTTTTTTTCGAAGTTGCGTCGCTGCTTAATTAGTACTAATTTTCACTGTGCGGCGTTAGATTTTTTTAAATGCTAAAACGATGACCCGTACCAGAAGTGCTTTGCTGATCGAAATGGATTCCTTGTTTTCTATTTGAATTGAAAATCAAGCTGCGCAGAGAATACCATGAAGTAAAATGGTATTTCAGAGAAGAGCAAAAAGCTTATTTGATGACATAAAAAGTAAAGCATTATCCATCCAACGATAATGCCAGTGGTAGTAATATAAAAACATTGGACCAATTATTTGTGAAAGAAAGCCGACGACTTAGTATTTTCGTAACCGTAGAACCTATCGTAGATCTTTAAATGGTTTGATATAGAAAATCTTAATTCACTTTGCGTCGTTTCGCAAAGTGAGGTATTGGTGTACACAGTATGTTCAATTGGTTTAGTTTAAGTAAAACAGATGTAAAATCAAAAAATTAAATCTACCTCATTTGCCTAAATATTCAAACTATTACAAACTACTCTTGGAAATTAAAAATAAATATGGAAATGCACATACATAGTAGATAATATGAGGGATATTTGCAATTAGTTTTGCTCTTAGGATAAATATAATCATTAAATGGAAATAAATCAAACATAAGTAATTAGCATACTTAAGGTTACATTTTAGAATAATTAGTAATTAATTAAAATATTAGGAATAATTTCAGTAAATTCCATGTCTTGTTGTTTTATTTAGTAAAGATTTTCGAATTCTTTTTATTGCAATTATTTGTTTTATTAGTATTAGATGTGTTATTTTAGTTTAGCTGTTAATTTTATTATATTTTATATCATTTTAAATGTTTTCGTTGCATTATTATTGTAGATATATTTGTTTTTTTTTTTTTTTTGGGTTTTTAAATTACTTAAGGTAATTTGTTTTTTTTTTTTAAATATTATTTGACTATTATTTCTTTTACATGGGCTAGAAATTTTACTAGTTTTATTTTTATTTATTTTTTTCATTTTACTTTGAGTTTTGCTTGCTTTATTATTACTTACATATTAAAATGGATTTTGTAAACAACATTTAGATTTTTTTGTTTAAATATATTTATTTTGTGTAAAATAAAAATAATTATAATATTCATCACAATTATAGCTTATTTTATACTTAAGACTTTGTTTAATTCTTACCACAAATATGAAGATGTAAGTAAGGTAGTTAAATTTTTAATAATTAAAAAGGTATTTTAAGGATAATGCTGCAAAATATAAAGAAAATATAATATACTAAGAAGTTCTTTGTTAGAAATTTGAATTAACCAAAGTTTTCTGAATATTTTAGACATTTGTAGCAATGCATGCATGTTCCAGCATGTTTTATCATGATTTTATTTATTTTTTTTTCGTTTGTTAATATGTAATATTTGTTTTAATGTAAAAATGAATTACATACATATGTAGTATAATACAATATATATGCATAACAATTATTTATTTTTTGTGTGTATCGTCTTGTATAATTTTATAAGTATATTTAATTAATATTTATCTTTTGTATAATAATCGCTTTTTCAATATTTTATTTTGTTCACATTTAGATTGTTTAAAGAAAAAAGTATTTATTGGTTTATGTTTATAGGCCAATTACACATTGATTTTATGTTTGTTTTATATTTTTCTGTTAGAGAAGAGAGGGAGAAAAATGCACATTTATTTATTTTTTGTTTTTTTTTTTTAATTTAATGGAAAATTTTTATTTGCTTTTTTGTATTCTTAAAAATATGTATTTGCAAGTGATTTCTTTTTTTTTTTTTTTTTGACTTTCTAATTTATGTAGTTTTTTATTTTTTATACTTTTCGCTAATTTTAATGTTTTTCCTTTAATTGTTGTAATTACTTTTTTTTATCAATTTATATCTTATTTTTTAATTATTTTTTAATTATCAAAAATCAATTTTCAAATATTTGTTTTAAAAATACTGTTTTGAAAACAGCAAATTTTTAAAATAAAGTGTCTATCAATGTTACTGAATCTGTCGATGTTACTGAATTCTTTTCGTATTAAATACTTGGGAAAATATCTTCTAACTATTGAAAAGTATGTGATAGGAATGGCTATTAGATGGTAATTTATATAAGTCAAGTTTATTGAAGGATAGGGAAATAGGCCATGCAGGTATCTTTTACGAATACGGTTTCGGATCATGATTACATGACAATGGAAATATATGTACATCGACAGTATTCCCTAAAAAAAAATGATCCCAGGAATTAGTCGAAGATCTCCGATGGTGATGCGGTATTTTCTGTTTTAGTGTCTACATACTCGTAGTGGAAACGAGCACAAGAATGTCGTTCAGACTCTCGGATGAATGTAGTGTCTTTCAAGAGAAGATATTGGCGATCTTGAAAGCCTGTGGTAATAAGGTGTTCACAATAGGCCCTGAAATTTATAGGGTCAAATCTCTCTGCAAGCGAGAGGGATGTAAGTATATGTTGCGACATTGAAAGTAAGAAAATTACTGACGAGCTTGCAAGGCATGACATGGAATTATGCTTAGGGGGTAGTGGTGAAACCACTAATTAACATTTAGTAATGGAGGAGGCCCTACTTTAGACTAAACAGACATGAGGGAGTTGACCTTAGGATTTCAAGGACCTATAACCGAAACTAAATATATTAAGTACCAAGCTACTGCTGGACTTAGAAAAAATGAAAGTGATAGTCCGGACTTCTGCAGAATATAAGGAGCTGGGAAACAGTGGAACATATTATATGTCCGGGTTTTCACTGCCGTATTTATAAAAAATTAAAGTAGACTTCATATATTTCAAGTCTACTTTATTTTTTATATATATTTAGAGGGTTGGGTCGACAATAATATAATGGACTTGAAGATGCCTGGTTCTATGGGACAGAGAACTTCATAAGAGTAGTTATTTATGACAGTTTTTGAGAAGACAGACCTTTCAGTATTCTCCAGGTAATTTGTGAAATTTCTTTCCCCCTTTTCCCTTACTTTTTTTCTTAAGGGAATCACAAAAGACCTATTTGTCTCCGAGTGGTCTTCTGAAACTATCTAATTAACTAATGGCTTTAATTATAGTAATCCGTGCGTAATTTTGAAAAGCAACTTAAAGAGAGAATAAAGTGCTAGAAATTTATGTCAGTTGTCTTAAACGCACTCTCCCTATAGTTGCGTTTAATATGAAAACGCACAAGTCATGCTAAGAACACAACTGGGAGGAACGACAATTTGTTGTGACGAAAAAATAATGTTTTGGTTTTCGTATAACAGCTGATTGATAGATAGTGTGACCATATTAAAAAAAATATATGTACATATATATAAAAAATAAACTAACAAAAACACATGTAAAAACAATTTTTTAGTTAACTATTTTGTATATTTATTTCAAATTATATAAAGTAAAAAATAAACTAATAGTTAAAGAAAAAATTAACATTATTTACTAAAACATAAAAAACTAAAACGAAACATGATTACCGCGTATTGTTTGTGCTTCGTTCGCCGGCATAAGAAATAAAAATAATAATAATGCCGTCTATGACGAATTCAGCCGAGATCATTATTGTTTCAGAAATGCATCACAGCGCTACATGTGATGCGCAGTACGTTCTGAAAAGCAACAGTTGTCATCACTGCAAATATATTGTGCAAATATACGATTGTCACATCTTATCACGTTGTCTGAAAAATGTTCAGAAAATGTCCAACAACCGTGTGAACGTTGTAAGAAAAAGCAAGAAAAAGTACTTTGCTAGCACATTGCTAGATCTGACAACATTATATGATCTGACAACTGTCTATACATAGCTATAAAAACAATTATCACAAAAATGGTTGATGCAATAAATAAGTATCAGCCTAGCAAACTGATCTCAGATGCGCATCATATGCAGCGTAGTGATGCGTTTCCGAAAATGCCCCCACTTACATTGTCTAATTGATGCATAAATTCGACAATTTATCAATGAATTTTAAATAAATTTGTTACAAAATGTTTTCAATTAATTGGTAAATATCTAATACACTAATACCTCGCTTTGCGTGGTTTCGTTTGCGTTTTTTTTTTTTCGAAGTTGCGTCGCTGCTTAATTAGTACTAATTTTCACTGTGCGGCGTTAGATTTTTTTAAATGCTAAAACGATGACCCGTACCAGAAGTGCTTTGCTGATCGAAATGGATTCCTTGTTTTCTATTTGAATTGAAAATCAAGCTGCGCAGAGAATACCATGAAGTAAAATGGTATTTCAGAGAAGAGCAAAAAGCTTATTTGATGACATAAAAAGTAAAGCATTATCCATCCAACGATAATGCCAGTGGTAGTAATATAAAAACATTGGACCAATTATTTGTGAAAGAAAGCCGACGACTTAGTATTTTCGTAACCGTAGAACCTATCGTAGATCTTTAAATGGTTTGATATAGAAAATCTTAATTCACTTTGCGTCGTTTCGCAAAGTGAGGTATTGGTGTACACAGTATGTTCAATTGGTTTAGTTTAAGTAAAACAGATGTAAAATCAAAAAATTAAATCTACCTCATTTGCCTAAATATTCAAACTATTACAAACTACTCTTGGAAATTAAAAATAAATATGGAAATGCACATACATAGTAGATAATATGAGGGATATTTGCAATTAGTTTTGCTCTTAGGATAAATATAATCATTAAATGGAAATAAATCAAACATAAGTAATTAGCATACTTAAGGTTACATTTTAGAATAATTAGTAATTAATTAAAATATTAGGAATAATTTCAGTAAATTCCATGTCTTGTTGTTTTATTTAGTAAAGATTTTCGAATTCTTTTTATTGCAATTATTTGTTTTATTAGTATTAGATGTGTTATTTTAGTTTAGCTGTTAATTTTATTATATTTTATATCATTTTAAATGTTTTCGTTGCATTATTATTGTAGATATATTTGTTTTTTTTTTTTTTTTGGGTTTTTAAATTACTTAAGGTAATTTGTTTTTTTTTTTTAAATATTATTTGACTATTATTTCTTTTACATGGGCTAGAAATTTTACTAGTTTTATTTTTATTTATTTTTTTCATTTTACTTTGAGTTTTGCTTGCTTTATTATTACTTACATATTAAAATGGATTTTGTAAACAACATTTAGATTTTTTTGTTTAAATATATTTATTTTGTGTAAAATAAAAATAATTATAATATTCATCACAATTATAGCTTATTTTATACTTAAGACTTTGTTTAATTCTTACCACAAATATGAAGATGTAAGTAAGGTAGTTAAATTTTTAATAATTAAAAAGGTATTTTAAGGATAATGCTGCAAAATATAAAGAAAATATAATATACTAAGAAGTTCTTTGTTAGAAATTTGAATTAACCAAAGTTTTCTGAATATTTTAGACATTTGTAGCAATGCATGCATGTTCCAGCATGTTTTATCATGATTTTATTTATTTTTTTTTCGTTTGTTAATATGTAATATTTGTTTTAATGTAAAAATGAATTACATACATATGTAGTATAATACAATATATATGCATAACAATTATTTATTTTTTGTGTGTATCGTCTTGTATAATTTTATAAGTATATTTAATTAATATTTATCTTTTGTATAATAATCGCTTTTTCAATATTTTATTTTGTTCACATTTAGATTGTTTAAAGAAAAAAGTATTTATTGGTTTATGTTTATAGGCCAATTACACATTGATTTTATGTTTGTTTTATATTTTTCTGTTAGAGAAGAGAGGGAGAAAAATGCACATTTATTTATTTTTTGTTTTTTTTTTTTAATTTAATGGAAAATTTTTATTTGCTTTTTTGTATTCTTAAAAATATGTATTTGCAAGTGATTTCTTTTTTTTTTTTTTTTTGACTTTCTAATTTATGTAGTTTTTTATTTTTTATACTTTTCGCTAATTTTAATGTTTTTCCTTTAATTGTTGTAATTACTTTTTTTTATCAATTTATATCTTATTTTTTAATTATTATCTTTAAAATTTATGGGTTTTCTATTAATTATATTTTTTTTAATTTTTTTTTATTTTTTATAATTTCTAATTTGACACAACCGTTTATGCTTGTTCTTATTTTAAGCATATTTTTTTGTATGGTAATTGTTTTTTAACATAAAAGATCAAACAGAAAAGTCTTTATTAAAAAATTAATAAAAATAAAAAAACATTGTAGAATAGCTGTCCCAGTGTGCAACCACAACAGCCAAATTTTGTTAATCATCTACAAAATGATCTACAATTGCTTACATACTTACTTACTAACAGTGCAGTAAAAAAGTAAAATTAAAATTATGTAATTGTCTTAAAGATTATAAATGCAGCATTGAAATAACAAATTATTTAAATGGTTGTAGAATTTACTAAACTAGCTTTTTAATTCGTTTTACTATTTAATATAGTAAAATATAGTAAAAATCAAAGCTCAAAATGTCTTGATTTAAAATCATTTGGTATATTAAGAGGCTTAATTTAAGACTCAATGATATTTGTTATCGAAGTTCCCTAAGGCAAATTAGAACAATTATTTAAAACACAATAGACCTTTGACATGTGAAAAGAAAAGTTGTTCAATTGTGCCAAAAAGCTGACAATTAATCAATGAGTGTTAAACAAGTTTGTTAAAAACCTATTACAATATTACAATATCTACAACAGAAACACACTTCGCTTGATCTTTGATCCATCACAGAATGTCTAAATGTCAATTTACGCTCTCTTAAGCCGGCCACTTACGTAGTTTTAACTGTTCAGTAATAACTGACAGACTTAACTGTGAATTGAGATGTACACAGAACTACAGGTCAATTTTTCAGTTTTTCACATGGATTCAAACGAGCAGGACGGTTTGGCCGCTCTTGATGTACTTTTTGTAATTAAAAAAAAAAAAAAAAAAAAAAAAAAAAAAAAAAAAACAGTATACAGCTTGTAAGTACTGTCTGCAGATGCTCCAGACTTCTTTGATGCCTCTTTTGACAAAACAGATTTCTTTTCCGCGTCAGATTCTACTTTTTGTAACTTCTTCGCCAGCTTGTTGTAGGCAGCATCTTTTTTTGGCGCGATCATGGTACTCGCTAGATTTAACTTGCATTAGCGAAGGTTCAGATCTATATATATATTGCAATAAAATCAACTATCACTTGGTTCTGTTTACGCACTCTCGCTCGACACAAATTGAACTGAGAACGGTACATTTGAACTTCCACAAATGTTCACTTCAGTTAAAACTGTCAGTTAAAAATATAAAAATTTTAACTTTCTTAGTTAAACTGGACAGTTGAGCTGAACTGTCAGTTATTAACCACATACGAACAGTTGAAACTGACATAGATCGCACAATAAACTTCCTGCAGAAGTTTTATTGTCACTTTCAATATAGGAATATTCAAATCAAATGTCCACAAACACTACTACTCACTACTCCCATAACCTATTTTCCTAGTTCCAACACAATGTATTGCATGAGTAGGGATCATACCCTGAGTGCTGTTCCAGGCAAAAAAAAACATAGAGAAACTCTGCTCATCACAGTCAGAGAATATTTTTCCACACAAACTACTGCCTCTTAAAAATATTCCCAAATGAAAAAATAATACACAAGGCGAATTACTACAAAGTGACAGCAAGGCAAAAATATATATATTCTTTGTACGAGTATATGGAGTTCGACATTCGCTCGAATAGTCAGCAGATTTGTTAAGGGCAACTTGCAAAAATGCACCTTAGATTCGTATGAAAATGATTTTGTAAGTTTAACAAGAAGTAAAAATATTTATTGACATCCTTGACAAACATTTTATTTGAATATAATTTGAAACATCATTCGAAATCCCTATGACCTTAAATGTAATTGGGATTGCATCAATGTTAGTTAAGGTTTTGTTGAGTTATGCTATTTTAGCTCCAGTGCATACCCCTACTTTCGGGCATAAAAAAATTTAATATTCTTTTTTTTTTTTTGGTGTTATTTTTAACAATTTTATTGATTTTTATACATAATGACATTCAATAATAATGATGTTATTTTTCTCATGATATTTTCTCTGTGTTTTTCTGTATAATTATTTAAGAATGTATAAAAGAAGTAGAAACAAGAAATAATAAAATTAGTAATAAAATGAAATATGAGAAATTATATTGATTAAAATAGGAAAAATCAAAACAGAAAACCAAACAAGAAGAGCGAAATAAATAAAATAACAAGAAACAATTCATCAATGATACAATATTTCTTATTCTGTTCACTACTTTTAAAATTTTTTTTTTTGAAATGGTAATGATAATGACTGACTGACTGACTGACTGGTATGGATAGAGCTGGAGATGATGATGAAAGATGCTGCAAAGCTCTAACATTTTGAAAAATGTCTAGAAACCACCAACAAATTAATCAAATTTATTTTTGTCGTTTTGTGGAAAGGGGGAAGCGAGATGTAGAAACTTTCTATGGGAGCCCACTTAAACAAACAGCCAGTCAACCAGTCATCTAGTATTCATGTTTTCTGGCATGTAATAAAGAGAAGAGATGAATTGTCGCCTTTATTTTAACTCTAGTAGTTTGTTTTCTCCTCTTTTACTTACACTCTTGAGTGTGTGAGTAAGTGTCCTTTTTATATAAATATATAAATGTTTGAATGTTATAAATTATACAAGTATGTGTTTGTGTTGTAATTGTGTGCGGAAATATATTGAAGAAAATTAAATTGAAAAAATTTAAATTGAATGATGGAATGTATAAAATATTGAATTACCGGAATACTTATAAATAAACAAATTAAGGAAAGAAATGTGAGTTGAGTGTATGTTAAGATAGCAACAGCATCAATTAACAATTATTATAATTTAAATAAAAAAAATTTAGTTCTCTTTTTTTTTCAATTAAATAGGAGATAAAGAAATTAAATTAAATATTGGCAATTAAAATGTGAGAAAAATTGTGTTTTGAACATAACTTAAGGTAATGTTTAAATGTTGTAAAATTGTTATCAAGTATTTAAAAACAGAAACCGTATTAAATTAATTAATAAAAAATAAAATCTTGATTTTTTCTTAAACTGGTTGTGGTATTTTGATATTTTAATTGCGATTTTCTGGCATTTCTGAATGTTTCTCTCTAATAATTATTAAATATCTGTAAAGAAAATAGGAAATTTTTATAAATATTAGGTTTCTTCGAGGAATAATTTTTAGGAAGAACAAACAAGTTAAGCTTATTTAATAACAAAAAATGTGCATTAATTCTAATATATATTCTGTAAAAAAATGTTTGTACACAAATTTATTGTTATTTTGGTTCTACTCCTGAAATTGTACTTTTGTTTTCTTAAACGTTCTGCAGGAAATACAGAGTTTCTATAAATTCTGAATTAAAACTTTAGTCCCAGTAAAGAGGCTTTTCAGAAAACACTTAAAGCTTTAAACATTTTAGTATATTTTTGGACTTATAATTGTAACTAAGTTTTCGAAAATATTTGGGCCCGATATTGTTCATAACACTACTACAACTCACCATGCCTATTTCATACGATTAAGCCGATAAGTGTTGTAAGCCGATACTTAGTGCTGTGAAAGGTAATCGGAGTCTAAATAAATTAAGTCAAATCGTATTGTCTGAATTTTCCAACATCTGATAAAAGAATTGGTTGATTCAAATGAAGGACGACATCTTCAAGTACCTTGTTCGAAATATCCACACCAGTCCAGGATATTTTGCAGGAAATATCTTTCGTTATTACTTTAAACTGAGTAAAGAGGTTTTGGATTTTCAATAAAACACTAAAAGATTTAAAAATTTCAGAAAAAATTGAAACCGAAAAGGTAAACAAGTTTTCTTTACTCATTGCACAAAGGAAATTAAATTGAATCGTATTGTCTGGATTTCAATATCAAGAATTTATTGCTTGAAACGAAAACAGACTTATTCAAGAGCGTTGTTCGAAACTTTATTTATATTTAAGAAAATAAGCGCAAGTAAATTTTTTGAAATATTTTTATGACTAAGACTGTTATACAACAAATTACTATAGAACATACATATGTTTTACAGTAGTTTATATATAGAAAATACTATTACATTGCAAGATTAACACGACAAGTTTATACAATAAATCATTATCGTTATGATTCTATACAAATGTGTAAATTTAAAAAAGTACGATAATTTTAACTTTTTGAATTCATTGAATTCGTTTTACTACATGTACAAAATTCTATAATTCTGGGCATCACTTGTATTGCGTTATTTATAAAAGAAGTTTTGCTTATTGTACTAAAAAAAAAAATTCAAATTTCAAATAAAAATAATAATTGTGAAGGAAACAAACCTATAACAAAGACCAATTGTTAAAATTAAAATAAAATTCGTGTTTATGTTTATTTTTTGTCATTATCACTAGAGTTTTTATTGTTTTTTTTTTAAATTTCATATAATATAATTTAGTTGTTTTTGTATGGTATTAATTTAATATGTTTTTAATGCATATTTAAATTTTCTTGTTTTTATGGTATTTTAGTTTTACAATGTAATAAATTATTTATTGCATTTTGTATGTGAGTATGTAAGTACGTACATAAGTGTGTATGTGTATTAGTTAAATTTTTGTTTGTAAATGTAATATTGCTCTTAAAAAATTAGAAAATTTTAAAATAAATACAAATTAAAAAGTTTCGTAGTAAATATGTGTATGAAAATTATTGCTTGTTTTTTAAGTTAGAAAACTTATTAAAAAGAAAATTATATATTTATATACAAATATGTATGTATATGTAATTCGTTTAAAATAAGTTAAGGAAGTTTTTAAAGAGCTGCATTTTTGGATTAAAATGTATTTTTTAATACTCCGTTGACTAATGAAAATTTCCAAACAAATTTGCTTTTAAAACTGTTGCCTATTTTAGAGAATCAATGAGTTCTTATCAGCGATGAAAATAAAATGTTTTATTGATTTCAAAATTATTTTCTACACAAAAATTTCTATAGAAAAAACAACATTTTCTATAGAAAAAACTGTTATACAAAATATTTTCTATAGAAAAACTGTTATACACAATATTTTCTATAGACAAAACTATAGAAAAGACTATTATATACAATATTCTCTATAGAAAAAACTATTGCAAGAAGGTCTCTTTTATTTAAAATCTTTATTTTCTATATTTCGCTACTTCGTTGTGTAGCATCTTCAGAAAAAATTTTTTATTTTATAAATTTCAAATTGTTTGTCATATGAAAAAGACCTTAAGCTTAAACAATTATTGGAGTATTAATGAAAAAGAAAAAATAGAAAAAACTATAATACACAACATTTTTTAATAAAAAACAGTTATGCACTGAATTTTCTATAAGAAAACTGTTATGTTTTTATAGAAAATACTGTTATACACAAGATTTTAAATAAAAAAAAAAAACAGTTATACACTAGATTTTCTATAGAAAAAACTGTTATGCACAAGATTTTGATAGAAAAACTGTTACACACTAGAATTTCTTTAGAAAAAATTGTTATACACAATCTTTTCTATAGAAAATACTCTTATGCACAATCTTTTATATAGAAAGTTTAATCTTATGAACTTTTCCACCACTAGTTCTCATATTTCTAGCTATAATTGGTTTTCTGATGTGACACCTGCAATAAAACGTTGCCAAATTTATCACAATTTTTTATTGAAAAATTTAAGGAAAATAATGGAATTTGAAAATTTTTGAACTATTCGTTTCAAGTGACAATTTGTTGCCGAATTTTTTAGAATATCTTTGGCTATCTGGTGATTACTTCTTTTTCCAAATTCCAGTGTATTTAGGATACAAATTTAAACTGCTTTATTTTCAAATCATTTAATGTAATAACTCCATATTTATTAATTTGCGGTTTATAGATACCAAAGTTCCAAAAAATCAAGTTTCTCACAAATCCCCAAAACTATTTATATAAAAATAATTCCCTTTTAACAAATTAAACAAAAAAAAAAAGAAAGGAAATAATAATTGCTTCTGTTATTACCAAATACTTTTTTTTAATTGTTTTATTTAAATTTATTGCTTATTTTTGCATTTTATTCGTTTCATGTTGATTTTTATTTTGCTTTTTTTTGTTAGTGTCTAATATAAATAATTAATTATGTTTTTATTTTTTCATTTATTTTCGGTTTTATTAATATTTGTTTATAGCTATTTAAGTATAATTATTTTTCTGCTTCAATATCTTTTAGATTTTTATTTTTTGTTTTGTATTTAGTTTTAAATATTTTAGTTTAATATAATTTGTTTTCTGTTTGTATATTTTAATATATTTTAAATAATTTATCAATATTTATACTAAGTTTTAGGCTTATTATTTCATATTCTTTATAATATAATTTAATTAATAATTATTTTAATAATTATTTAATATTTAGTTTTACTTTTAACTAGTCAACAATATTCTCTTTTTTTATTGAGTTTTATAACAGTTATTTTTTTTCTCATCGTCCTCCTCTCTGCTTTATTAGCGTTTTAAAAAAGAGTTCCAAAATTTTGTTTATTTTAGTTTTAAGTTTACTATGGTTTATTTCTTTGTTAAATTTATAAAAAAGTATTATAAATAAAAAAATAATTTTATTTTCAGATGAATAAAATATAAATTTTTTAAGAAAAAAATAACAAGGAAAACTAAAACAACATTGAAGTGTTTTTCTTTTAACGTTTCACAGGTATTTTTGAAACCTCTTGTGTTACTACAACAAAAAAACTTATTTTTTATTTCTTTTATTAATAAATAAATTATTTATTTTTTTGGTAAACAAATTTATTTTCAATTTCTTTTAATTTCTCTTATATTTGGCTCTAATCATTGTGGTTTTTGGTATTTTATTTTTTGGGGAGTTTTTTTGTTTAAGGCAAAAATTTAATTCAGCTAAAAATTGCACCAATTTTGTTTGATTTCTTCTTTATTTTTTTTACACACTTCAATGTCAACAGAATAGTTTATTTTAAAATATGCTTTTCTTTTGTTTGTTTTAATAATAATATTTTTATTTTGTTTTTTTTTTTTTTTTAATATTTCTTGTATACAAGAGTTTAACAATTTTGTATATTTTCAACAAAAAAAATGTATCGTTGTTTTTTTGTTATTTTGATATTTGTTTTTTTATTTAATTTTCTATGAAAATAAGGTCTTTGTTTTATTAAAAAGTTTTTTGTTTTTTTTTTTATTGAAATGTCTTTTAAAAGAACATGGGAATTATGTATGAAAGTTAAATGTTAAAAAGTCAGTCACACTTTTAGGGGTAATAGAAAATTACCCTAAATTGCTTAAATTAGCCAATTCTAAATTTATTTAAAAACATTTTAAATATTCAAGTTTAAATGGTTCTGAAATCATATTTAAGGACAATATAAAATACCTAGGAGTAAACTTTAGTAAGCTTTTAAAGTTCAACAAGCATGTTGTATATAATTTGGAGAAGGCTAATCGGGTTAAAGGTGCCTTTTCAAAACTATTTAATAGTAGAACTTTGCCAATTACGACTAAATTACTTTTATATAAAGTAAGTATTAGACCAATACTCTTATATGCATTTCCAATATGGTTTAGCATTTCAAAAACAATAATGAGGAAAATGGAAATATTTGAACGCCACATTTTAAGAAAATGCATAGAGAAAAATTTTAAAACTTATAATAAAAGGTTTTCAATTAAATTTATTTATGAGAAGGCCAAAATAT
This sequence comes from Bellardia bayeri, assembly GCA_950370525.1. Lineage (NCBI taxonomy): Eukaryota > Metazoa > Arthropoda > Insecta > Diptera > Calliphoridae > Bellardia > Bellardia bayeri. The sequence goes on from OX493267.1 coordinate 79,292,061, forward strand.
CTCCAATTCCCTTTTATGCTCTACATTTGATGAAATGTTTAGTTGACAGACTGTCTTTCTTCGAAGGCAATATAATGCAAGATATTTTGTCAAACGAGCAAGGAATTAGTTGGTCAAACACTAATTACCTTTCCACGGTTGGAATTTTATATGAACAACACAATAATTTTCCTGGTGAAAACTTTTACTCATGTAAATTTGTTATTTTTATTAATTTTATTATTTTTGGTTTCAATTAATTTTAGGATTTAGTTTTAAGTGTTTTTTAGTTTTAAGTTTATTAAGGTAGATATAACTCTGCAAGTTTAGCTAAATGTCGGGAGCAAACATTGTTACATTCAATTTACTAACTACAAATTAATTTTTCTTTACTTTTGATAAGCCTGTCGCATAACCAAATGAATATTTATGTAATTAAAATAATACGCTATAGTTTTAAGTTTTCTTATAATTAATGTTTGTAAATCTTAAATTATGAAAAAAAAAGAAGTCTCAATAAAGTTAACTAACTAACTAACTATTCAAGTTTATTAAAATCAATTAAAAATTTTAAAGCCTACTTTTAGGTCAATAATAACAATAACGTATCTTCACAATTTTAAGAAATGACGAATTATTTTCGAATTAAACCATAATTCTTGATAGCATTTTTGTGCAATGATTACAAATGTTACTACCTACATATTATAAATTTTTGACATTAGAAATTATGGCAGACTTTTAGACGACAATTTGTTAAGTTGTAATTCCCACGCAGTTTCTGAGCGATTTTTAAAAACAAATAACTTAAAAATTAACAACAACGAAAACGTCACTCGCATTTGGTCTTAAAAGTTTTACCAATATTATTTGCTACATCAACAACACTCGTAACCTTAGTCATTGGAGTTCAAATTTTGACTCTGTTATACACCATATTTTCTATAGAAAAAACTGTTATACACTATATTTTCTATAGAAAAAACTTTTATACACAATATTTTTTATAGAAATAACTGTTATACACAATGATTTCTATAGAAAAAATTGTACACAAGATTTTCTGTAGAAAAAATTGTACACAAGATTTTCTGTAGAAAAAACTGTTATACAAAATAATTTCTATAGAAATAACTGTTATACACAAAAATTTCTATAAAAAAATGTTATAAACAACAATTTTAATATAAGAAACTGTTATACGCAATACTTTCGGAAGACAAAATTGTTATACACAATAATTTCTATAGAAAAAACTGTTATACACAAGATTTTCTATAGAAAAAACTCTTGTACACCATATTTTTTATAGAAATGTAATCGTATCAATTAGTTCTTCGCAAGTAAATGTAGATGTCTGCAAATATTTTTTTTTTATTCAAAACTTTCGAGTTACGAAGTTTTCCTGCTTAATTTGGGAAGAAGCGGTTTTGCAATAATTTCTTTCGGAGTGAAAAAAAGTGCTTTAAAAATGTGTTCAAATGTGTTTTTTAAGTATTTGAAGTTGTGCGTAGTTTCGGAAATTGTTATGTTCAATTTCCTTAGCAAAACAAAATTAATTGAAACGATCAGTTTAAACTTATCAGAATGAAGTCTTTCCTTATTATAGTAAAAACATTAAAATATTTAGACTAACTGTTACACAACAAAGTTAGCAGGAATATTATTAATAAAATCTACACAAAACTTAAATTTTATATTCATTATTATTCTGATGGATAAATTTGTATAAATGGTTCTTAGTGTTTTGGTTTATAAACAAGACACTAAAATGAAAGTGACAAGCTTGACTTTTAAAATCCTTTTTTATTTCAATTCATAAATAACAAAAGCAAAATATACCGCCTATTTTTAACATAAAAAAGATGATGAGAAAACTATTTTTTAAGATAAAGCTTCAAAACTTAAAAAAAAAACATTACACACTTTTTAAATAAAATAAATTAATAATAATATTTAACCCTCATATGTACATTGTTAGTCAATTTATTACAGCTGACTTTCTCATAAAATCTATGCAAATACAGCTCGCAACAGAACATATAGAAAAGAACTTTATAGCCTACACTTAAGTTTTTCACAACACCAAACACTGAAGTATACTTTTAGGTGATTTTTATTTTGTTACTAAACCGCTTTACAAACTTATTTGTTTTCAACTTAATTTAATACGATGTTTTCCACTTTTTCTTTGCAAAACAAAAAAAAAAACTTTACAAAGTAATACCATACAATTTAACTAATGCATCTTGATGACATTTCTCCCCATAGATTGATTCCTTTTAACACGTTTTCATTAAAGCTGTCAAATGCGAAAAAAGCAAAAAAAAAATAAATAAAATAAAAATGTTTTTTCAACTCATGTTTATCAGGGTGATTATAATATGTATAACTCCCAGCACTTATATCCAGCAGTCACCTTTTTTTCTATAAATTTGTTCCCATACTTTATTGATGTTTTTATATATCAGCAAAACGTTTCATAAACTGTGACGAATTGTTAGAAAAACAAAATCTATCTGGCAAATAAATTTTACCCAGGAGCATATGTTATGTAATCAATCACCAACAACCATATCTAGCTTGATGCCTTATGGGGGAATATTTTTTCTTTTTTTTCTCTCTTCTCATTTTTGTTTCTTTTAGTTCAGGTTTTTTGTTTTAGCCTCTTCATACTTAATACTTTTATGTTTCTTTGTTTCTTGTTATTGGTGTGGTTTGAAGCATTAAATGAAGGAAAAGTAGATTATGGCAGAAATGTTAATGCAAACAACAATGTCACATTTAATATACGACTAGTATTTGGCTGGGTTAATAGCTACAATATGGGTTTAGGAATTGTTTTAAAATCAGCAAGATTTTGTTTTTTTTTCTAAAGGTTTACATACATTTAGGGAAATTAGTTATGTTTAAGTGAAAAGGGTTTTTAGGGTAATTTTTGATAGATTTCTAAGTATGTAATTTAGATTTTAAATTGTTTTTTTTTTGCCCATTTAGGGAGATTTAAATAAAACGCGTTTCTATATATGAAAGAAATTATCATTAAATGTCAGAGATTGTTCTTTTTTGACCCAATAAGGATTCCGATATGAAATTTTATTTTAGTGTTTTATATAAAATTAAAGAAAAAAAAACTCAAAAGGAATCATACATTGGCACTTATTTTAATAGACTTATAGTACGAAAAAGTAATGCCAATAATTTCAACTTCTCATGTAAAATAAACAATGAAATTTAGAAGGAATAAGTGTGTTAATAAGACTGGTAGAAATACCATTAAATAAAGCCAAATGTTTGTGAACATTAGGAGGAAAAAGAAACATCTCTCAAAATGTTAATGTTAAAAAAGGTCTTACCTTCGCAAAAAAAACCTCAAAAGAGAAAACCTTAACTTATTTAAAAGATTGACTTTAAAGCAATGAAACCAAGGTAAATCAAATTGTTTTAGATAGTAAAAAAAACCAGCAACTGTATGTTAAGTTTGTACGGAAGACAGGGGTGAAGGAAGTATGTGATTGGCATTTGAAAATCGTTAATAAAATGCGACAGATTTCAATAATAATCTTTCCTTAAACATTGGATATTTATGCATGACAATTAACCAAAACATACGCCTACACCTGGAAAGGTGTTATATATTTAAAAGAAAATATTATAATTCTGTACAGACCAGCGTAAATTCCACAACTCAATGCAATAGTGGAAGGACGATAAGAAAGAAATTTGTAAACATAATAGGCTGCTGGCTTAAAAAAGCTAACATACTAGACCGATTTCAATATTTGTCTTTCTGGGATATTTATGCATCGCAGTGTAATTATTTTTAAAAGAAAATATTAGAATTTCGAACAGGTCAGGGCTCAAAGTAAATACCTCAATTACAATAAGAAAGAAATTGGCCAATGTACATAGTTTTAAAAATGCCTGGGTATTCAAAGAGTGAATCATTTCCCAATTTTGTGATTTAGTTTTAAAACCGAAAACGTAACTTTCATTGGCAGTTTTTAACTAAAACATTTTTAAACTAACATTTTGAAATTTATATAGCCTATCTTAAGGCTGAATCAATTTAAAATGATAATTTCTAAATCATAATAAAATAAAGTTTAACTATTACCCTAATTTCAAGTCTAGTTATCAGTATAACTTTAAATAAAAAAATAACTAGCCTTGGTGAAAATGTGGTTAAACGTAAAATAGTACGTTCGTAACAACTTTTCGATGCCAGTTTTTACTAAAAATTTTTAAATTTCTATAGAATATATTACGGCGTTATAAATTTTAAATTCGAAAATAATATAATTTTCTAAATCATACGAAATTAAACTAAAAGTTTAACTAAGAATATTAAATTGAATTCAAACACCATTTAAATATTTAATTACTTTTTTTTCTATTTAAGTACATTTTCAGTTTTTAGAAAATTTCCCTTTGCCTACTTTAAGGCTGAACAATTAAACAAAAACACTTAATTTTCATACATAATTTACAGCTCTAGTTTTATGAGTTTTACATGCTCTTTTTCGTTATTTAATGTAATCGTTTTGAAAAGATTCTTCACAGTAAACAATATATATAAAAAATACTCTTTTCTCTTTAGCAGTAGCTGGAAAGAAAGAGTGATTTTTCAAAAAAAGTCTTTTTTTTCTGGTTTAAAAAATATGTTTTTTTTTGTGTTGTTTGTTTTTGTATTATTTCATAATGTATATATATTTTTCTAACAAAATACACATTGTTGTAAATATATAAATATAATTTATTGCTTATTTCAGTTAATGTTTTTCTTTTCTTTTCATTATTTAGTTATTTTATTAATAATAAAAACAACAAATATTAGCAAAAAATGGTATTTTGTTTTTTCTAACTTGGTTGGGAGACTTAAATTATTAAAAAAAAAAAAATTTGTTTTTACTTATTTTTGAAATATATTGAGTCAATATTTTTTTGGGTTTTTGTTTTAGATTAGCTACAAACAATTTTGTTTTTTTTTTTTTTGTGGTTGTTGTGTAATCTTATTTAGTAAGTTATTTTTAGTCTAAAATTGTATATATGTATGTAATTATTAAGTTTTTGTTTTTGTTGAATATTCTTTTATGTTTTGTGGTATTTTATTAATATAATTATTGTATACTTTATAAATATATTTATTTGCTTTTTGTTGTTGTATGTATGTATGTATGTATTTAGTTTAATAATAAATATTATTTTGTTGTAATATTTTTCAAGTACTTAAAGTTCTAGAGGACTTAAACATAAAAATAAGTATTTGTTTTGTTTATGTTCTTTATTCCTTTTTGTTGGTTTAAAAATTATATATTTTTATTTATTTGTTGTTGTTACTGTCATTATTCGTTAATATAATAATATACATATTTTATTTTATTGTTGTTTAATTTAATATGTTGTTATATTTGTTTTTTTATCTAAATTGTTTTTAAACTAATAATTTATATAATTTTCTTTGTTTATTATTGTGTTCATAATTAGTTTAAGTTTTTTCTTTTTTTGTTTGTTTTATTTATTTATATATATATAAATATTTATGTCTTTAGTATTTTATTTTTAAGACTTTTTGTGCCTTTTTCTTGTTTTTTTTTTTTTATTAATTATTTGAGATGCACCTTAAGAGTTTTCTTTTTGTTTTAGTTTTTCTTTCATTTTGTTAAATATATATTTATTTGTCTATATATATTTAATATAGTATAATTAATATATTATATATATGTATATTTTATAAATAGGTTTGTTTGTTATTAATGTATATATAGATAGTATTTATGTATATATTTTGTGTTTTCTTTTTATATTTATTTTGTGGGTAGTTGTATATAATCATATATATGTATATAGTATAATAATAATAATAATTGATCAGTAAAATATTCAATTAAAGAGATAAACCGCCATTTTATGGTTCTAGCTAATTCTATTGTTAATAAAAGATTCGATTTTTTTTGAAATAAACCTCCATCCAGATTTTTTAGAATGACAAAAGCTTACGACTATTTCTTGGAAACAAACATTGAATTCTTATGTATATCTTTGAAATCTTGTTGTGAACATTTTCTTTAAAACATTTGTAAATTTTTCAGTTTATTTTTAAATTGTTTTAAACTACAAATGTGTGTTAGTTGGCTGCGAAGGACCTTCAAAAAAAAAAAAACTGGGGAATTACTTTGCAAATCAATTCGTAAACAAACATTTTTGAGTTTATATATTTTTCGTTTAGTTTTTTGGTATGTGATGGCAATTGTTCGGTTATATAGTGTAATTTTTTATTTATTCCAAAATACGACTAGGGCCTTATTTCACAAACAATTTTTATACTTTTCACTTCGCAATTATCAAATTGAATTTTTTTTTTTTAGCAAAAAATTTATATTCTTTGCAAATCCCATTTTGCACAAAGAACATTTTTGCAGATACTTTGTTAGAACTTTGCGCTCTTTGTAAAGTGACAAATATCAAAAGTTATTTAAAATATTTTAATTAAAAACTGCCTTAACAATTTATGTGTTCCAATCAAATTGTAATATTTAATGACACACATAACGAAAGTAATATATTCATCACAACATTTTATGCTTTTAAAACGATTTATATTTCAAATCGATTTCCAACATTCGAATCTATTTTCTAGTGAATTGAATTGCAGAGCTAGCCCCAGCATTTATTTGGAGAATAAGTTTAATAATCTGAATATAATATTAAATATTTATTTAGTTTTCTTAGTTTTTTTTTTTTATTAATTTATTAAATAAATAACAGAAAATTGTTGAAATGTTTGTAAAGAACTTTTTAAACTTTGTTAAAGGAAATGTAATTACTTTTTCAATTTCTTTAATAGAATAACAAATTGTTAAAATATTATGTAATAACATTTGTAACTTTTTAAAATATAAATTAAATTATTGTTTTTAACATTAAAATTTTATCAAACATGCAGCCGCAAAGAGAGTCAGTAATTATACTTTTACCGAAGTATAATAAATCTTTAGAGTTTTCTTTGGCATTACAAGTCTAGCTCTGCTGGTCAAATAACATTCGAAACAAATATAATATATTTTTATAAAATATAAATAAAATGTTTAATTTTTAAGCTTTAACACCGTTTTGGTTACACCTTCGTTACACAAAAACACAGATGATATTTTACAAACAAGATCTAACAGGGCAACATAGTTTTTTGCTAAAATAACAGTCAATGTCTTAGCAGTTTAAGCCGTAGATTAGTAAAACGCACAACTGAAAAAAAATTGTAGCAAACAATAGAAATTTATGATTTGTTTATTTGTTTTGCTAGTTTTCACTATTTTTAACCAAGAAAAATTGGAAAATAGTGAAACTACAAGGCCAATATAGTTTAAATGGATATATTTTTTGGCTTAAATATACATACATATATTTAGTCAGGCAGAATTTCAATGCTCGTTATATAAAAATAATTTACAATTTTAAAGTAGTTTAAGAATTTCGGAAGATAATATTGTAAAGGGTGAGAAAATTTGAGACTAAGAAGTATTTTTTCTGTCAAACGATTAGTTTTGAAAGTATTAAACTTTTTTAACAAAACTGAACGAAAACATCGCATTTTTCAACAAAGTGGTGGCCGTGATGAGGCCGATTTTCAAATGTGAGGTTATGGAAACAAACTAATATTGACATCAGTCTTTGGTTTTAGAAAGACGGCACCTATAGCCACACAGCCGGACATAGTATTCAGTATGGCATGAGAAATTTCCCGGTCATGTAATATCTCGATTTGGAGATGTCATTTGACCGCCTCGTTCTTGTGATTTAACGCCAAAGAGGCCATTTGTAAGACGGAGTTCACGTAAACAAACAACTGAATCTTTCAAAGCAATGTTAAACAAAGCGTTTTGGCAAAATGTTGTTCAATTCAATTAATTAAATATATTTATAAAAATACTTTTTTCATTTTACTAAATCCATAAGCCATCAAAACCAAAAACAAAACATACGTTCTTGTTTAAAGCTAATTTAAACAAAAATTATCTTTAAACTGCGAGCAATTTAAAAAACATAAAGAATTCTTTCTTTCATTTTTGTTTCTGGGTCGTAAGCTTTTTTCTTTTGTCTGTTAATTTATTGTTGTATGTATTTTATATGTAAAAAAAATCTACTCCATTTGGTATATTTATGTATGTTTGTGCGAGTATTCTCTAGCGCTTTGTCTAACAAAATGTCCGTTGTTTTTTTGTTGCGTCCTACACACATCTCTTGCTATTACTTTATTTCCTTTGGGTCGCTAAAAAGTGTACATGGGTAGGTATGTATGTTCCACCATTTTTGTTTGTAGTTATTGTTCCTCTTTATACTCTCAAGCAAGTTAAAAAACGGATAATTTAAAAGATGAGCAAAGAATGAAAGAAAAAAAAACAACGTAAAGAAAAATAAACAAACAAGAACTTTAATAAGAACTATAGAGTGAGTGAGGAAGTGAGTGTGTGTCAGTTTGTGTGTAAAAGAGAGTATGATGTTTTTGTATTATTGTTACTGTTATATGTAGTTTTGTAATTGTTGTTGTTGTTGGTATGATTATTATTATAATACTTCATCTTTATAAACTGTATGCATTTTATCATTTCCTTTTGAAAGTACTCTTGATACACGATTCTTCATACAATAAACAAAACAAACAACAAAAAATACAAAAAAATATAACAGATTATTATAATAAACAGTTAGTTTTCTCAACAATGGTTGTTTATATTAGTTTGTTTGTTTGCTCACATGTACAGACATGTTGTTGTTGCTGTCGTATGTAGTGGTACTACAAGTAGTATACGTAATATTTATTGTTGTTTTATTTTCATTATTTTAGTAATATTGTATGTATGTATGTGTGTAGTTGTAGAAAACGAAGTCAAGAGTAGTGTAGAGTTGTAGTTGTACTACAATAAAATGAGCTGGAGTAATTTATGCTTAATGATTATAATAAATTTTCGGTAGTTCTCTCGGTATTGTTGTTGCTGTGTATGTATTGTTGATGTTGCTGTAGTTGGTTGGTTTTTTTTTTTTTTTTTTTTTTTTTTTTTACTGTGGTTGTTTGTTGTTGTCTATCATCCTTACAAATTATTCAAAAAAATTATTTCTATTTTTTTTTGTTTGGTTTCCGCTTGTTGTTTGTCCATTTATTTTTCATATTTGATAAAAGTGCGTTGGTTTTTTTTTTTTGGGTAGGGGGGTTTTGTAATTTATTGTAGTTGCAGTTTGTTTATTTTTCAAAATATTTGTTTAATTTTCTAAATTTTTCTGTAGTTTTTATTTATTTAGTTTTAGTATTTAAGTAATTTGTTGTTGTAGTAGATGTTGTTGTTTTACTCTCTATAAATTATTGTAGTTTATAGCTGTGGTTGGTTTATCGGTTGTTGTTCTTTTGTTTTAATATTTTATGATGGGATGGTGGTTTAAAATTTTATTTTGTTGTTCTTGCTGTTGTTTTTGTGGTTGATGTTTCTTTTTTATATTAATTTTTGTTGTTTTGTTTTAATCCTCAAAATTAACATGGATAAATACCTATAATAATCAATTATAATAATTATAATTTAAATAGTTGTAATTCTTTTTAAGTTTTTAATAAAAACTATAATTATTTAAATAATAAATAATAAAAAAATTATGGCTTAGTAATTGCTTATAGTTTTTTATTTTGTTTATAATTTCTTATAAGCATTTTTTATTGTTATATATAAGTTTTGTGTGTTTTTCTTCTTTTTTAGCATTAAAACTAAAACTTAAATTAAAAAACTGTGTTTGCTGTTTTTTTGCAGATAAAAAGCAATTAAAAAATTATATGTTGTTTCTTGTAGTTGTTGTTGCTTTTTGTTTAACACAAAAATTATTAATAATAATAATAACTAAACAAAAATAAAAAATAAATGATAATTTTCTAATTTTAAACAAAAAAATAATGATGAGTTTAAAGTTGCGCTGCGTTGGTGCCTCCATAAAGTAAAGTTGATTCAACTAATAAAGTATTAAGTAAATATAAAAAAACAAAACAAAATCAAAACAAGGTTTTTACAAAAAATCTTATGAACATATTTACATTTTATTACTAGAGTAAAAACAAATTAAACAGAAATGTTAATAAAACCCATTAGTATGAATGTTAATAAAAAGTTTTAAACTTAAATTTCTATACTAAACGTGCAATTAAGATTGGCAAACGTAACCGTAGAGCTAATCCGTTAATCCTATCATCACTATCATCACCTTATAAAAAGCTAACAAAATTACCTAAAATATAATTTCTACCTAAAACGCCGCCAAAGTCTTTAATGTCATACATAAATATTTAAAAATATCGTAACCGTTTTTTAGAGTCGATGACCTAAAATTAATTTTAAGCAAATACTATTTCAAATCAAAACTAATTTTAATATAAATACTATATGTTTTTCTAATTTTCAACTAAGACTGTTTGTAAACATGTCATTTGACATGTTATAAACTAACAGCATTACTTGCAAGTAGTTCAGTAATGACTGGTTTATAATCTAAGTTCTTGATATATCAACAGACATTTCGTTTTGTAAATAGATTTTTATCTCTAAAATTATTAAACAATAAATATGCTAGTTTAGTGCTATCAACTTGTTTGATTATGTTTTGACAAAAGAAATTTTATTTTATTTATTTAGCTTAGACACCATTGTAAGCGAAAACAATTGAACTACAAAAAATCACACGTTTGAATCTAAAATTAAGCTACTAAAGATCAACAATTAAAACTAAAATTAACTTATTTTAGAGTTATGACAGAATTTAAAATCCATGATTGAGGCAGAAATTAAACTATATTAAGATCTATGACAGCAGCCAAAATTAAACTACAGAAAGATCAACGATTGAAGCTAAAATTGAATTTTATAAAGACTTACGACTGAAGTTAAAATTAAGCTACATAAAGATCGATAATCGAGTCTAAAATTAAGCTACATACATAAATATCGACAAATCAAACTAGACTTACGACTGAAGCTAAAATTGAGCTATCAACGATTGAAGCTAACATTGAATTTGAAATTGAATTGACTTACGAATGAAGATCAAATTAAGCTACATAAAGATTGAAGAATCCAACTACATGTGTTTACGACTCGCTCTTTTGCGTAGCAAATCAGATTCGGCATTCTAAATGCTGCCTATCTGGATGTGATTGCAATTTTGCACTTCTGATTAAACCAAGAAAGATGTTCCCCTAGATTTAATCGAAATTTTCTTTGATGATATGAATTTTTTACATCCCCATCATAATTATATTTTCAACCATTTTCGCCATGCCATTGGCATTATTGTCTAAGAAACAGAGTTTCCAATTGAAAATCGTATTTCGTATACAAAAGTTGAACATTCCGTAGCTGCTCGTGAAACGTTACCAAGTTCGAAGAGCGAAAAGGAGGTGGATATGGTACAATGATCCGAATTACCAAGAGGTGCAAAAACATCTACCTCATACTTATCAGGGTGTGAGGTTAGAAAAAGGTTGAGGGTGTTGTGTTGGTGCCCATCAACACATGGAATATGCGTTGGTTCATTCACTAGTTGCGCAAGATGATTGTGCACCGCGAATAACTCAACATATTGGCCTTCAACGATTGAAACTAAAATTTAATTTTATAGAGACATTTTCGTCTTAAGCTCAAAATTGATCTACATAAATATAAACGGTTGAAGGTGGAATTAAGCTACATAAATATCGACGAATTAAACTACATACAGATCTATGAATATTGAGCTAAATAAAGATCTACTGCTCTTTTAAATTGTAAAATTATTGCCCAGCAACAACTGGCCTGTGTATGTGGGTAGGACGAATTTGCTTACTAACTTCCTTCGGCAGCGGATAAACGGATCAACAACACAGAACACAAGAACTACTTTAAGAACTGTAATATCTTCCAAATGGAAGATATAGTGCCTCACTTATTCTAACAACGTCCTGGATTGACCAATATGAGGGGGCGGAGTGTATTTGAAGTGCCTTTTCTCTCGTGCTTGAAGTAGTTGTCGAGAAATATTACAAGATTTTAGTTCTATGCTTACTTTACTGAATTTTGTTACCCTTTTAGAGGCTAAATATTGTACGAAGCTGTATGTAAGTAATAAAGATTTCTACTGCTTTCAAATTCTAAATGTTTTTTGCTGTAAAAATGAATGGCTACCCACAGAAGCTGATCAACTGATCAACAGTAGAATATGCTACAGCTTTTTTTTATGCAGTTTATGCACAAAAAAATGTTTTCAAAGCTCCATAAAAAGACAACTAACAGAATAAGTAAAAATAAATTGGTGTCATTTAAAAGAAAAACTGTTATAGTCTAACAAACAAAAATTATTTATAGTTATCTTAATGTCCGCTTTCAAGCTTATCAATTCTGACTCTTCAAGGCAAGTATTTTTGGATGAGAAGGGAAAAGAGAACAAAAAAAGGTACAAACTTTGACGGTACCAGTCAATTTTCTTATTTCCTTTTGATTTCTTCTTTCATGCATGTTGATTTGCTCAAAAAAGTAAGAAAATTATTTTGACTCGTGTGAATCAAATGGCGAGTTAAAAGATAATTGAACAAAAACTGGTCATTAAAACTGAAGAGTGTGAAACAGAACAATGAAATTTCTTCTTTTCGTAGGAAGTAAGAAGTACTTTAATTGAATCTTTTAATGTAAAACTTTCAATTATTTTGCGAAATATACTAAGATTTTGACAAAATATTCAGAGTATCAAACATGTACATACATATTTAATATTGAAATGAAGACTGTACAATCTTCCTGGAATAAATTCCTGAAGCCTAATTTTTCGAACCTAATTTTAATATTTTCATTCAAACCGTAAGTAACATGGTACATTTGTCATGCAAATTAAAAATAAATTAAATAAATCGACACAAAATTGGAAGCAGCTGTCAAAAATGCAATGATTAATAATACAAATTTCTAAATGACAAAATATAAAAAAAAAAAAAAAAAAAAAAAAAAAAAAACCAACAAGAAAACACTTCAAAAAATATTGATTAGTACAAAAATAAACGAAGGAAAGAGGCTGCCACCAGCGGGGGTGAGAACAAATTGATGGTGAAATTGAATTTAAAAAATATTTAAGAAAATTCCATTTTGTCTGCAATTTCACAAAAATTGTTCAAAGATGTTGTTGTTGTTGTTTGTTTGTTTGTTTTAAACAAAAACTAAAACAACAATGACAAGGAATAAGCAAAAAAAAAAAAGAATGAGAATAATGAAAAACAAGCATGAGAGGGTGGGTGATTGGGTAAATGTAGGTATTTTTGTGTGTGGGGGTTGTGGGTTATATGTATGTAGCATTAAAATAAATATATAAAAATAATTTCAAATTAGTACAACAGCCAACTGAGAAAAAAAAAAACAAAAAAAAAATCAGAATTTTGTTTGTAATAAAAGCAAAACAAGAAAAATAAAATAAAATTCTTGTAAAATTGTTGGGTTAGTACGTGTAAAACAAGCAAAAGTAAGTAAGACAATAATAAAAATAAAGTGAACAACAAAATAGACAATAAAAGTCGTAAAAGCAAATAAAATTTAATTACCTTGATAATTTTGGGGCCAAATGGTGGGTACATTCTGTAAAATAGAAATAAATATCATGTTATTTGTATGAAGAAAATAACAAAAATCAAATAAATGAATGACAAGAAATAAAATTTTAAAATTTCATTTAAAATTTTTAAGACCTGTCCAACTATGTATGTATGTATGTACATATGTATGTACTCGTATGTATGTAAATAATGCAACATTTCTACTTACCATTGGCACACTGTAGTATTGATAGAATGGTTGATATTGCATTGAAGGTGGGTAAATTGTTGGCACACCAGCGGCTGCAGCGGCTTAAAGCAAATAAATTTAAATAATATATATTATAAAAAACAAAACAAAAAAAAAATAAATAAAACAACAAAATGAGTAAATTAGATTTTAAATGAAAATAAAATTTGCCAAAATTGTATTTGTATACATTACTACTAACCAGCTGACCGTAGCAAAAAATATGTAATTACAATGGTTTTTAATAAAAACTTTGGGGGGTAACGGAAATTTCAACAATTTAATATCATGGTTGGTACTTGTACATAAAATTTGAATTACATCCAATATAAATTTGGTATAAAATAAGCTTCACTTTGACGGTGTTGAAATAGACCTAAACACCAAAAATTGCTCTAAATATTGTGTTTTTTTAAACAAATGCAAAAGCTCTTAAAAACTCACTCTTTATAAAACTTAAAACTAGAGCAATAATATGTTTCACTTGTTAAAAACATTTCCAATTCTCTAATAAAGCACAAAATTGGCGGATGACATATTTTTAAGTTTATATGTACATACGTAATGTATACAAATGAATATCACCCCTATCGCGAATAAAAATTCCACATGAAATTTGTTCCCTTTTCACATTTTTCCTATTAAAATTCAATGTTAAAAAAATAAAAGGGAACAAATTTCATGTGAAATTTTTATTCACGATAGGGGTGTATATAAAATTTCAATAATGTTTATATTAAACTTAAATACCATAAATACCTGGCGGATAAACAGCAGCGGCAAATTGATCAATAGGCATATTACTAATGGGAGCTGGAGGTGTAGTTGTGTAATAGACAGCACCATTTGCAGCCACAATTGACTAGAAATTTTCATAATTAAAACACAAATCGAAATGTTAATTAAAATATGTATTTATATTAATAACAAAATACTTAAGAAAAAATAAAGGTTATCATGAAATGAAATTAAAAGAAAACTTAATTTGTTTCAGTTTCTAAAACCCACCTGTTTTTTAATGGCTGGAGCAATATTCAATTTACGATCCCGCAGTACAACACATTCAGCCTGTTTATTTTTGTGGTGAGAGAGAGAGAGAGAGAGAGAATAAAATAAATATTATTAATTTTAAGCTTTTAATTACGCACAAAATAAAAAAACAATTTCATTTGTTTTTTCATTTTTTTAATTGTAAGTATGAACCATAAACTGTAAGAAAAACGTAACGCTTTTTTATGTATTAAAGATAAAAGAAAAAAAATATAAGAAAATTATAATAATAAAAAAAATTGAACGCAACACAAAGTAAAGTTATCAAAATAATAATATTATATAAAATTAAAACGGAAACTTTAAAAATTTCAAACGCTCTTCTTCATCTAAGTTGGTAAGAATTTAAATAGTAAAAAACATTATATAACATTTTATATTTATATATATATTATGTATATATAAATAGATAGTAATATTATATATAAATCAACTTGAACTTTTTTTGTATATAAAAAAAAGAACACAATTTCATAAATATTTGTAAAAGGTTTTTGTTTTTAAGTTTTATCAATTTAATTTACACAATTCAAGGCAGTTCATATACAAAACGTTTTCGCTTAAAATAAAACTAAACAAAATTAAAAGAAATAATAATAAATAAAACAAGTGTAAACGATACAAACTAGGGATTTTCAATAAATGTTTAAAGTGTGGTAAACTTATTAAGAACAAACGCATAAAAACTTAATTTCAGCAACAATTTTTAAGAAAATCCTCTACAGAAAAACAATATGAAAGTATGATACGACAGCTGTGAAGGCTTCATAGATAAGCGCTTTTAACAATAGAAGTACTTCAAGAAGTTCCAAATTATGACTAGTGAAACCACAACACAAGCTACATACATATGTACAGACGGTTGTCAGATCATACAATGTTGTCAGATCTGGCAATATGCTAACAATGAACTGACCATGGTGTAACTATACAAGGTGAGTGCAAATCGGCAACAAATACAACACAATACGGAAACAACAGGCATTTTGTTTGTGTCAAATAATGTACTACTGTCAAAAACACTTGAAAAAATATTACTTTTAACATAAATTATAAACAAAGTCTGTCAGCTGCGCTATACCTTGTATAGTTACACCATGGTACTGACATTGAAAAATTGCTGGCAATAGGTATACAGCCCAATCATGAATAAAAAATCCGCGGGAGTTTTTTCCCTTTTTATTTTTTTAACATTGAATTTGAATAGGAAAAACGGGAAATGAGAAAAAACTCCCGCGGAATTTTTATTCATGATTGGGCTGATATTATCAGTTCAGACGACTGTAAAGGTGGAATCACCAAGTTGTTCCGAACAAAAATTTTGTCCAAAAAAATTTTTTTTTTTTTTTTTTGCAACAAGTGGTAATACTGAGCCATTGATTTATTTATTGTGGTTTGGTTTTTATTTATTTTATTTGGTATCTAGCTGACCGCCCGGCTTCGCTCGATATTCACTAATGATTTATATTTCATATAGAATTAAAAATTAAGATACAAAAATTTCAGTAAAAGAAAAAATAACAAAAATTTGTATCAATTTATTGCTTATAAAAAGTTTCTTCAAAATTCGATTATTATTATATGCAACAACAATTTAAGCAATTATTAATTAAAAAAACAAAAAAAAAATCATTTTAAAGCTTGATGGTAAACAATGTTTTTTGTTCTTCTATTAGGGCAGAAAATGACGGTGTACCGACTCTCGAGCACGCAACTTACAATTGACCGTGGGAAAAACATTGGGATTCCAGATTTAACCCACACACTTTTAAAGATTGTCCTTGAGATTTATTTATCGTCATTGCGAATGCATTTTTAAAATAAAATTAAATTGTAGATCACTTGGATTCATAGGTATCCTGGGGATAAGCACTTCTCCATCTTTAAACATTCCTATAATTATTTTTTATTTAATGTTTGGCATCAGCGTTTTAACAACTAATCTAGTACCACTGCATGCTTTGGTGTCAGTTGAAGTTTCTTCAAAAAATGTCTCTTATAAAAAAAAAAATGAGAAGTGAAAAAAAGGCCATATATTAAAAACTTAAAATTTCCGAGTTTTACCAGGAATTTTTAAAATTTTTTTTTATTACAAACCGGTTGTCAAATTCGTTGTCAGGCATAGCCAGAATTGTATGCGTGTTTAAAAATGTTTAATATTAATATGGAACAAAAAAGAGCAATTGAAACAATTTTAGCTCCATAAGTATGTACGTGTGTACTAAAAGGTAGCGGGGATAAAGACAAAATAAAAAAACGCGGTAAATTTTGGGTGAAAGAACTATATGGAATCACGACATCTTGATATAAAAAATCTTTGAAAAGTTTTTATTTAACATAACCAGCATTCCTCGAAAAGTTTGATAATAATTTCATGTGACCACACAGATTCTACCATTTTGTGGTGGGAATTTTGTTTCGGCCTTGATTTTCGGTCGCTTTAAGACATCTTTGCACATCTGTCAATAAAAAGTGTTTGGGAATTATCTTAAAATAATTTTACAACGGCAAAACTTGTGTTCACATGACAATATTTTTGTATTACAATGTACTGAATATGTTTTTTTTTTTTTTGACAAAGTTGGAAGACAAAAATTTTAAGTACACACATATGTTAGACAGTTTCTGAACATTTTTCTGACAATGTTGTAAGATTTGGCAACCGTCTGTACATAGCTTAAGAGTTTATATTTTCCAGCCGTATCAAAAAAGCTGTTGATTCTTAAGCGCCCTATTCCTTTATAAAACTGTTGTTGACTTTGATTACCAACTAAAAATATCATGTAAAATTAAGAATTTAAGCCAACACTGCAGTGAAGAACATTCATTAGAATATACATATTATATATACATACATACATACTCGTATGTATGTATATTTAAATAATTATTTTCAAAAAACCAGCCACAGTAACATATGTTTTATTTTACATAAAGAACTGACAATAATTTGTTATTTTCTAATGAATAAAAAAACACTCAGAGAAAATTAATTAATTTATTATAGATTGCATTTGACATCTTACAAACATTTCGGCGTCAGCTGTCATTCAAAATCTGTCAGACAAGTGTCTGAACTGTAAGCAAAGGTTTAGATCTTTGATATAATATGATATAATGTAATATTTAAATGTAAATACTGCTGAATATTTCAATACTATTACAATAGAGACACAATTTTGGTTTAAGAAAAGAAAAAAAAACAGACATTTTGTTAATTATTGGCCAGTGATCGGCTCAAAAAAAACATGCCGTTTTATGCTATATTAATATTGCATCAAATAATAATAATTTTCTGATTGTGTTTTGCAGCCAATATTTTTATCTCTTAATCATTTTCAAGAGTTTCGCGTTGAATTTGTATTATGTACATTTTAATCATTAGCTTCTTGGTGGCTATGAATGCCAACCACAGCAAAATTTTTAAATTAAATGTCATTCACATTCTTTCCCACTTTATTTATTAAACACGATTTTTCATCCAAGAAGTCGATCTCTTTTAAACTAAGTACTAACATCACGTTTTCAGCCTTCTTGCCGATGTAAATTGTGTGCGATTTGACAACATTTAACTTCAGTCTTTTATGGCGCAGGTTTTCCTATCTCTCTAGGGAAGTGAATCAACACAGAACTGGTTCTAAGATTAGTTCATCAGATGTTAGAGTAGATTCCAATTCGAACACTTTAGATCAAAGACACCATTTTTTGGAGAGGTCAATTTACCACTTTTAGACACTATGTGACACGTCAAGGAACTAATCCAAATAAAGGATATTATTTATAGTGACCATAATAAAAAATTTATTAAAATTAATTGCTTATAATTCTCTACTATATTTGTTTAAATCGTCATTTTGTTGCCCCAATTGAGCCAGAGAAGTGAGATGTGCCCTTTCACATGTCATGGAACAAATGTGTACCAAACATTTGACCCAGATTTACCATATGCTTGGATTTCACTATGTCATTTTTGTTGTCAAATTGTTGGCAATTGTATGAAAACGGGTTGTCTATGTCGTCTAATGAGATTGCAATCATGACTGCAAACATAGATGACGCCATATGACAACCCGTTTTCATACAATTGCCAACAATTTGGACAATTTGACAACAAAAATGACATAGTGAAAACCAAGCAATAAGTATTGTGAAGGAAAAATTGGTCTAATATAGAGCTTAGATTGGAACAAGATCTTTCTAAAAAGCAATTGGATAATTCTAAAGTAGTTTAGCAGCTTTGAAGTGGTATATTTATGAACCTAATTGAGCTATTGACTTGAATCTTTTTCGGCAAGATAGGGAATTATATTATCTAAATAAAATAATTAAGACCAGGAAAAATATGGCTCAAATTGTTACGATTATTTGTAAATTTCTAAAAATATGATAAAAACTAGCGTTTTAGAATTCCACAAATACATTATTTATTAACTTAATATAATGAAACTTTCAGCAAAGATTAAATTTATCATTCTAAAACTTAAATTATAAAAAAAAAATTTGCAAAAATTCAAAGAAATTAAAGCGATGCCCAAAAATGACACAAAAATACCAAAAAATGGGATTTTTTTAAAATTTTGCTAATTTTTCGCATATTTTTATGGGTGGTGCTAAAAAAATATAGGAGAGGTTTTTAATCCCAGCTCTGGAATTTTAGAACATAAAGCCCAAAGTTGTAATTGTGATAAAAACTATATAAAATATAAATGGATCTTTTTAAATATACCTTTCAGAAACATACAAATTTGTTATATATTCTTAAAGAAAGTTTTTTTTTATAAAAAAGAGAGTTAGTAGGACACTTGTCTTTGCTTAAAAGAAATGAATGCAAAAAAAAATTTTTTTAACTCTCAAATTGAAAATCGTTTATTTTTGGATCTAGAAAAGATGTTGCTTTGAAATATTTTATATTTGATGGATAATTTTTTCAACTAAATCGATAAAACCAATTCTGCCCAATATTTCAAAAAAAAAACCCCGATCAGGTTTTGCTAAATTTTGAAATTTAAATTTTAAAATGCGTGCTGCTTGAAAACCAAGTTTTTTTAAGATCTAGCCGAACACTTTCAAAAAATATAAAAATCTTGGAATTTTATGTCAATAGTGCTTTATTTTGAGCAGCCGCAGTTCAACTTTAAAACTTAATCAGGAATACTTCATGTTTATGCCCCTTGCAAATTTTATCTCGTATCGGACCAGCCGTTTAGAAATATAACATTTAATTCCAAAAAAATTCGATTCTGACATGTTGTGATTATGTGCAATGTTGTTTGAACAAGAACATAACATCGATAAAAGTTGTCCACACTAGACAATAACATGTACAAACAAGAAACTGTTCGCACAGTAAACAAATTTAAGAGTGGGGATTGAGTTAAGGGATTGAAAACAGAATTTGAACTAAAAGTAAGAATTCTATATGAAATTCAAAAACTTGTTAATAAACCTGATCATTTCTATTTGAAATTTTCAAAAAATCTAAACAAATTCTTTATTTAAATTAAAAAATTCAAATTTAATACACAAATTAATGAGCTTGATATGCAAAAAATAGTCTTTAAAAATGAGTATAGCTACTCATAATTAAGAATATTATATGAAATTGACAATAAGTCTGTTAATGTCTTTTGTCTCTTCAAAGTGAAATTAAAAAAAAAAAATCTAAACAAAATTAAAACCGCAAATTTAATTCTCTAATTTTAAGCTCATTAATTAGTGAACAAAGTGAAACAGTTTCCACACTTTTAATTTTCTACCAATGTTAAGAATCTCTTAAAATTTCTTATTAACAACTGCTGCTTTGACCAAATTGTGAAACTTATAGCACTAGTACCGCTTTCACTACTTACTAACTATCGTCTATCATAAATTGTTGCACCTGTCAAAAAGAAAAGTTCCTACGTAAGCATAAATTTCTGCAAAAAAAAACGTAGATTTTAGTAAACAATTGCTCTTCAACTGCAACGAGTACTTAAAGCAGTTGCAAGAAAGTGCACTGCATTTTTATTATTTTCTATTTTTTTTTTTTTTTTTTTGTATATTTTTGATTACTAAAGAGAAAAAGGACACTCTTCAAATATAAGTGTAGCATAAAATTTCTTTGTAACAGTAAAAAACAGCACAACAACATAATAAAACAGGAAAACGGAACTGGCAGCAGCTTAAAACGGAAGTGAACCTAACTGAAAACTGAAAAAGTAAAGTAATTAAACAGAAATCGCACAAGAAAATAATATCAAAAAAAAAAGAGCAAAGCATTAAAAGTTAATTAGTCAAATTTAGAGTAGAGAAAAAATGAACATACAACTCAAAACTAGGAACTGGCTAAACACACTAATGGTTACTGGTGGTGGCTGGTGGGTGGTTGTTGGTATTGCAATTGAAAATTTACTAATTAAAAAACAAATTTTTGTACATTGCGAGGGACTAGTTAGTGCTTTTAATGGGGAGAGGGGTGGTGTTGGTTAACGAAAACAACCTCCTCTACAATTAGTAACAGTTAAATATAATATTAAAGGTTTTAAGTAAATGTTGTGATTGATTTTTTATTGTGTGAAAAAAGGTACAAATTTATTTTTAATTTCCTATTTTTTTTTTGGTATTAAATTTTATTCTTTTTTTAATGTTCATTTATTTATATATATATATATATGTGTGTGTGCGTTAGTTTCATTAAATTGCCAAACAATTGCGAGCATTAGAAAGAAAGCTAATTAAATATTGAAATGGTTGCATTTCAACAATTGTTGGGTTAATATTTTGTGCGGGTTGTTTTCTGTTCAAAAAAAAATAAATATTTAGACTTTTTTATGCAAGTTATTGTTAAAAATTTTGTAATTAAATATTCTCTTGTGTTTTGTAAGCAAAACTTTGTTTAACAATTTTATAACTTTCGGAAAAGCTAAATTTTCATTTTTTGCTTGCCACAAAAATTTTTTATGATGAGAAATTATGCGGTTTGAAACATAATCGCCTAGTTTTTATATAACATCACGAAGTATAACTGAAATCGTTTTTAATTCCACAAAAACAATACACGGCGTTCTAGAAAATGAGTGAAACTTTTATTCTATGATGAACCAACCCGGAAATGATATTTTACTTTTCAAATCATTTTCACAAAATTTAAAACACGAGCCTAATGGAAATTTCACTTCCACTTCATTAAAAAAAAAATAGAACCCAGGTGAACTTTAGTTTAAATACGAAACCAATAAAATTAAATTTCAAAGAAATAAGATTTCTATTATTTTTTGTGGAATAAAATTTCTTCAATTTGTTCATTGTGTTGCTGCGAATATTTGTGTAAATTTTGTAGCAGCCATTGAACACGTTAGGCTTTATTGGGTGGGTTAAAATTAAAAAAAAAAATTAAATTAAATTAAATTAAAAATTAAATTAAAAATTAAATTACAGAATTAATTTTGATTTAAATCTGTCGCATTCGTGATCTTGTGTTAGAAATTATTAAAAATTCTATATTCCAAGTGATAATATGAGAAATTTAGATTTGAAAATAATACTGAAATGAATTCTTTGAAAATGTTGTTTCCAATGTTTGTTAATTGTGTTTGACAAATGTCGGCTTCAACTTTGTAAGAGCTATTTGTTGATGTTAAGTTTTTTTGGTGGATTTTACGAAAGATAAATTCTATTCGAATAATACAGAAATGATTTTGACTCAAATTTGTCGCATTCGTGATCTAGTGTCACAAACCATTAACAAGGACTTGGAATGTTAAGTAATTATTGGGTTTAAAACACAATAAATTAATTTAAATATGTAACCAATTAAACTCAATTTCAAAGAATAAATCTTCATATTATTTGTGGAATAAATGAATTGTGTTCGGTGAATGTTTGCGATTGTCAAATGTCTACTTCGGGATAGCAATTAAATCACCTTAAGCTTCTTTTTGTTTGTGGGTTTCCTTAAAGATAGATTCTATTCGAATAATACAGAAATGATTTTGACTCAAATGTGTCGCATTCGTGATCTAGAAAACATCAACAAAGACTTGGTATATTAAGTCCCGGATCACACAATGCAACTTTTGCTGCTCAACTTTTGAGTTTGTTGGTGATAGGGGAAGAAGAGTGGTCCCCTATCTCTCTTTTTTCCCCCTCTTACCCAAAAACTCAAAAGTTAAGCAGCAAAAGTTGCATTGTGTGATCCGGGACTAAGTGCTAAGAAATGATTTTAAAATTATACCATTCGTTGTTGCTGTTGCCAATGTTTTGAGTTACTCATTGTTTAACTCTATCAAGAAGAGCAAATGTTAAATAACTAGTACGCGCCAGAACGTTTTCAAAACAAAGGATCAAGTGTTTTCTCTTACAAAGAAAGTAAGATGATGATGAAATCAACATTTTCTTTATTAATTTTAAAACTCTTTGCACTTTTCGGTATAAGGTTCTTTAAAGCAAACTCAGAAAATCAATTTCCAAAATTCAATATCGTAGATCCGAAAATTTGGTTGTACCAAATTCAAAATGTAAAATCTATTCAATACATTCTATTCTATCACCTTAGGCATTATTTGTGGGTTAAAGAGTTAAAGAGAAATTCTATTCAATAAACAGAATAAAATATGATTCAAGTGTGTCACATTCGTGATTTAGAAACCGTCAACAAGGACTTGGCATATTAAGTGCTAAGAAATATGGATTTTGAAACTTTGTTGTCAATGTTCCTACAAAATTTTAAATTCTCTTACACACAACCTAAACATTACATTCAACAATTACACATAGTTTCCAAGGGAAACCAATTTCCTACATTACTGTAGAACTTGTGTCAAATATTAATCTTATATTAGTACAAATGAATATAAATTGTATAATAATTACACAATAACAATATAAAATTTATGCAACCTAATGTAATTTGAAATAGATTTTGCAAAAAAAAAAAGAAAGGAAATTTGCATCACAGAATAAAATTTCTAAACAATCTGTAGTCAATATAAAAATACACCCAAACCATACGACTATTAACAGCTGTTAATGTAGAAGAGAAATCGTAATAAAATTGTAAATTCTAAACAATAAATAAATAAATAAATAAATTTAATATGACTTGAATTGTGAATTGTTGTTGGTGTTGTTGCTATTGGGGAAAACACCTACATTGAGAAGAGTTGATATAAAATTTTATAATTTTGGTAAAAGTTGTTTGTTACAATAGGTGCCTATAATTACTACGATTAACAACTATAAAATTAGCAATTACTTATATGAGTAGAAATAATTTAAAATGAAATTATCATAAATACATATTTGTTTTGTTTGTTCATTAAAAATTAACAAAAACTTAACTATTTGATTGTTATTTACAATGACAATGTGTTAGTTCAGTTTAGTTTAGTTATCTTTCGTTTACGAGTTTAGTTTATTTTATTATAATTATTTGCTTGTTAATTAATACATAAATTTACTGCAATTATTGTTTCTACCAGTACGAGTCTGTATGTAGGAGTAGAGAAGACTTATTTGTTATTTGCTTATTAAAGACAACGTATGAAGGAACGTTTGGAGAATAAATAAATTGATCTTAACTAAATATGGTGCAGTGGTTGGGATTACGTTATTTTATAATTTAATGTCGTTGGAAAATTACAGATTTTTATTCTAAGATAATGATTTTCATTTAAAACGACGTAATTGAAAGCTGTTGCAAATATTTATAAGAGACAGAAAAGTTTTATGACATTTGGAGAATGTTAAAAATTCTTAGTTCATTTGCTGATCTGATAACGGGAGAGGAGTTACAACATTTTCAACTCTGCGACAGTTACAACAACCGAAAGGTTATTTTCCCAGGAAATATCATTCAACAACAGTGGCACTGTTAGAACAATAACTCTCAAAATTTAATTTCCAACGTGGTTAAATTTAAACTTAATATTTTTAGTGGAATTTTGAACTCTTTAAAAGGGTACAATCTGCGTTTTTATTTATAGAAAAAAAATCATTCAACAATTCACTTTGATTTTTGTTAATGATCAGTGAGCCCCTGGTAATCGAAATTTAATTGTGATAGCCTTTTCCTTCAGAATAATTTCATTGTTTTAAACTACAGTGCAATGATCAAATCGCTTTATTAACATCAACAGATGATCTATTTATACCTAACAGCTCAAAACTAAACAGTCATCCACTATTTAGCTCATTTAAGAAGAGCAACTGTGAAATAAGTAGTTCGGGCTAGAACATTTTCTAAGCAAGGATCGTGTGTTTCCTCTAACGATCATGGGATCAATATTTTATTTTTTTTTTCTACTAATTTTTTAAACTCTTTGAACTTTTTGATTTAAGATTCTTTACAATAAAATCAGTATTTGAATTCCCATAATTCAAGATCGCAGATTCAATAAAAGAAGGAATAATCTGCTTGATCGGATACACTTTCACGATTATTTGACAATTTATATAAAACAGATTTTTATTTAATCAAATTCAAAATATACTATCTCTTAAAAATATGGTGTAAAAACAATTTTTAAAGACGGTTTTCGCAAATCCGTAAAGCATTGAGACAAGCAATCAAATAAACCGATCACATTTGACACTCTTGCAGTTTTGTATCCCACATTTTCCATATTAAAAATCCATGTTCAAATTATTCTTTATCGTTGCCAAACAGCCGATGAAACAATCAGATCCATGGAACTGGAACTACCGTTGCATATTCTTTTTTATCACGATCGACAATGAGATCGACAAATAATAACTTCGAGCTCAGTAATTTTAAAGTAAAATAAATAAATACAATAATAAAGAAAACATTACATCGGTCACTAGAGATCGGTTTCAACAGAGAAAGGATATTTAAAACATTTTTACTTTGGGCCGGCTATTGTTTTAATAATATAGGTATAGTTCCAAAGATTAATACAAAAATCCATTAAATATAAATTGACCTTTATAACTTAACGAAATAATTATATCGCTATTAAACAATTTAAAGCTAAACAGTAATTTAAGTATTTTAAATGACATTCTATATATATATTACCAAAAATAATTTAACGACATATTTTGTTGGCATTTGAACAAGTTCATTGCCAATAAATAAGTTAAGCACTAACATCATCAACATTTACAAAAAGAAATTATAAATAAAAATTTTAAAGCAATTAATTAATCATATGCCACCCTAACATATTATTGTTATGAAATTTTTAGCCAATGTAATTTTCCTAACAATAGAAAACTCCCATGTATGGTTTGAAGCAACCAGAATAGATTGCTTGATCGATTGATTAGAGCGGAGCGGAAAAACACATACAACACAAACACACACTAAACAATTGTTTAATTTACACAAGTTTGTTATAAATTGTATAAAAATAAAATTGATAATGATAATGAACGTTTTGCAAAACAGTAAATATGAAAAACAATAATAATTAAACAAAATAATAATTATAAAACAAAAAGGAAAGAAAGAATAATAAACACCAAAACTTTATTATAACTAAAATTGAAATTGAAGCTTCTAAATGTTCTTGCACTAAATAAATCCAGCCACTTTTTCTAAACCAGAAAACGCAATAGAAACTGAAACTGAAAACAACACAACTCGTAATACTCGGTATGGTTTTAAAAAACAAAAACAAACAAAACACAACAAACACAACTCTTTTCATATAAAAAGAAAAACAACACAACAACATTGTACAGAAAATAGTTGCTAAAATTTGTTGCAGCCTTTTAGGTAATAAATAAATTATTTAAAGTATTTTAAGAAATATTTATGTTTAGGTACATTATTGCACAATACAACGAAAAAAAATACTATAGTAATGCTTTAAAAAAAACTTTGTTTCTTAAATAAAAAATTAAATAACTAAAAAAAATATACACAAACATACAGTTACAAAAATTAACAAATAAATTTTATTCTTATATAAAAAAAATTTGGCTTTAAAAATGTTTATTCAAAAGTTTTGAGGAAGTTTCAAATTTACTAGTTTTTTTTTTATATGCACATACATACATATACATAAATGTTATTTAAATATAAAACACACCTACAGCCTCTATTTAGGCTATAAAATAAAATGTGTGTTATATAAATTGTAGCCTAAAACTAGACAATAAGTTTTATAAACAAAATCACAGAAATCCAGCAAAATAAATGTTTACCTAGTAGTTTATTTAAAAATTATTTTCTTAATTGAAAAATCTAAACAAGAAATAAAAATTCGTATGTGAAATTTACGTTATTTAAATAACAATTCATTGAACTTGTCAAAAGTATATTAAAAAGTTGCTCAAATGCTAAACTAAAAGTAGACAATAATATTATTGTTTAGAATTTTACCAATAAAATATGCAAAAAAAATATAGTTTCATTTTTAATTAGAAAATTTTTCGCATTTCAATGATTTCTATTTGGAATTTATACAAATTTATTTATTAATTGTAGGTAAATACAAGAAATAAAATCTTGTCACGATTTTTCCTATACAATTTAATCTCAATTAAATATCTTTAAAATAGTGTGGCTTGCGGTAGGCAATTCTACCTCATATGACAGCTACATTTCAAACAATTTTAAATATATTCCAAATCCCTATATAATTACAGGTCGAAAAGCTTAACTCTTGATCTAATGATAATTGAAGTGTTTCTTAGCGAATTATTGTATACCATGCTAACAAAACCAAATGAACATACGAGACGAAATGCTACTTATTCTTTTAAATTCGATTCGATTTTACTTTTTGCGTTTCGCTTTACAGTCACAATTTGAAAAAATGTATCACGCACAAAAATAATACTAAATTTCGCTGTGAAGTATGCCTGAACTCTTGAGAATGAAGCATTATCTCCAGGCATTGTGATTCCTTGACTTGTCTCAAAAACAAATAGAAAACACATGAAGGTTCTTACTTATATTTTGATCAATAATTTTATGTAGGATAGTCTGAAGCTGGTAGATATTTAAATACTGTCAAATCTGAAAACGTGCTGGTAATTTATTGACAATGACAACTTTTAGCACAAGGTAAATTATCAGTTCAGGCGATTGTAAGAAAACCATACAATTTCATGACAGAGTAATTGTCACACAATAAATTTATTTGTTAACAGAAATTGTCAGTTCACTCTGTTGTCAGATTAGTGTAATGCAAAAATTGGCAGATTCGTTGTGTATATTAAATTGAAAATTTTTAAATATTGTCATGGAACAATTTTCGTTGCATATATATAGGTATGTACTAGAAAGTAGTAAAGCCGAAGACAAATTAGCAGAAACACTCTAGTTTATTTGTTTGGTGTAATAACCCAACACTATGTATTTCTGTTTATGTTTTCTGCTCACTCTTTCAGTGTGTTTGACAAGCAAAATAAACTGGAAAAATAAAATAACGGAACAAGAGGATTCATTATATCTCTCTGACAATGATGCCATTTTCAGATGTGCGAAGTTTATGCATCTGACAATAAAAACTGTATGACAATAATCTGACTTACGTTCATACGATTATTAGATGTCTGACAATATTTTGGGCATACAATGCACTGACACTGCTTTTCTGAAAATTTTTCTGACAATATTGTAAGATCTGACTACCGTCTGTGCATACATAGCTTGAGTTTCCTTTTTTTCATATAATTTTTCAACAGTGTCTCGATAAATTAGCCTTCAGTTCAGGAGATTTCGTTGATTTTTCGAATTCAATTAAGGCCTTCGTATGCTTCTGAACGAATTTGGTTAAGTTCTTTCAAAACTTAATGTTTTTCAAAACACTGGTACTTTAAAAAAAATTTGATATTGCAAGATAGCTATGAGACTTATTGTAAAGTTAGGTTTGTTTGTTGTATATTTGAAGGTGTTGAATTCAAAAACCTTGGAATTAATTGGAAGGTCATCTTTTTTTTTTAAAAAATAATGGCGATATTCTCGCTAAATGTTAAAGAAACTTTATATCTGATAAGCTTTCCGGAAACATACAGCCTGAAAATAATCCTGTTATTTAGATCAGAGATTATTTACGTACGATTTTTTGAATATATAGGATAAAATAAAATAAATTATTAATCCTATATTAACTATTAATCCGTTTAAAACTATGCCTAAAAGCACTAAATATAAATTTGCAATATACAACTAGCCTGCAATAAAAACATTTTTTTTTAACATTATTTAAACAAAAAACCCAAATACTTTTTCATTAAAAACACAAGTTTTGTGTCAACCCAATTATTATTAGTCAGACATTTAAGCGAAGCATAATTTTTGTATTTTTTTTTTGCTGGATTTAGTAGAACTTTGAAAAATAAACTTTTGAATAATCATTAATGCTTTAATTGTGGTTTTTATGGCAGCAATTACTTAAAAGACAACAATATTATAAAAAAAAAAAATCAAATAACACACAAAAAATTAATAAATAATTAATTAAAAATAAACCAGAACCAATTAACACTGTTAACCGTGACGAAACAAAGACAAACAAAATTATATAAAGAAAAATTAAAATGTTGAACAAAGTTTTTTTTTTTTGAGGGGTTTTAAATTTTATTTGATGGCAACAATTCAATTCAGTAAAAGAAATAAAATTTTATTTAAACAAACGCCGATTTTTTCTAATGTGAAAAAAGAAAAACACAACAACAACTTTGGTAAGTATTAATAATAACGAATTTGAACGATTTTAACGAATTATTATAAAGTAGTTATTATTAAAACTCAATTAATCAATAAAGAAACCAGAAAATTAAAAAGTAAAAGAATAATATAAATATAATTAAATCGAACTTGTAACAAGAAATTTTCAAAAAAGAAACGAAAACGAAATGTTTATAAAACATTGGGCTTCCCTGTATTGTTTTTTTATTCGGTTTTTTAATCAGTTTTGGTATCTTTACATTTTTATTTAACGATTGCGATGCGATACATTTTACACACACACGCACGTTGCACAAACGGATTTTTGAAGAGCCTCTAAATCTCAATCATTTTTTCGAGATTTTTTTTTGTTTAATCTTTCAGTTTGTTTATGGCTTTATTTTGTTATTTTATCAAGTTTTATCCTATTTTGATTGTTGGATTTATTTGTTTTGGATTTTAAATCGTTGAGTTTCAAAGAGTGAGATATAGTAGGAGATGTGTGTAGGTTTTTTAAATAAAAATAAATAAATAAGAAATAAAAAAAAAATACAATATGTTAAGATTAATAAATTCAATATTATTATAAGTAATTTTATAATTTTCTTTTAAATTCACATATATTTTCTTTTTTTGCAATATAATCACTAACTTTTTGTGTATTTTTAAGGTTTGTGTTGTAAGAAAATAGGAAGAGGAGAGATAGACAGAGAGCTAAAGCTTAAATGAACTAGAAAACACTTACATCAGTTTGCAGCCTTTGAGCTTCTTGTTCCGTTTCAAAAGTGACAAAACCATAACCTTTACTAACACCAGCACGATCCACTATGATTTTTGTGGACTTCACATTACCATAGGCGGAAAAGACACGACACAAATCAGATTCTGTTGTGTCGCCACTGTAAATAAACAAAAGTAAAAACAATTGATTTTAAATAAAATTCATTTAAAGTTATACAAAGAAATAATAAAGATTTTATTAATTTGCCTTAAAGTATGCAATATTAAACTGTAATAAAATATGTAATTTGGGAATTTCGATCGCAATTCATTCCAGAACTACTGCTCGGCTTGGAAATTACACTTTGGAAAGTGTTTCACTGGATTATATTTTGTTCCTAATTGATTTTAAGCTCTAAAACAGTTTGAAAGTAAATAATTGTTGCAAAAATCCAAACTTAATCTAAAAAATTTAATGTTTCACCTAATTCTATTTCGTTCCAATGTCATTGAGACATATTTGTAGCCAGGTTTTGTATTATAAAAACATTTAAGATTTTCTACTTATTTTAAGTTCATATGAATAGTATTTAACTAAATTCGATTTCATTCCTTGATTGTTTCTAAACATCAAAACACTTTTTATAAGGTTATTTAATAATAAATGTGAAAATATTAATGTTTCATTGACATTTTATTTGTTTTAACGCTATACATTAATGCCCTTATTCATAAAACTTACAACAGGTTTATAAGAGGTTTATAAAGCAAACCTGTTGTAAGTTTTTATTAATAAGGGGGTAAGTGTTTAAGTTGTTCCCAATTGGTTTTTAGCAGTTTTAAATTAACACTTATTGAGAAAAGTTTAATGTTTCACCTAATTCCATTTCGTTTTAATGCCATCTAGTATATATATTTTAAGCCAAATTTTTTATCTTGAAAAATATTTTAGATCTTTTGCTTTATTTTAAGAGTCTGTTGTGAGTTTAGTGGAAATTCTATTTCGTTCATAGATTGTTTCTATACTTAATATCATTTCATATGGGGTTAAGTTTTGATAATATTTCGGGAGATATTCATTCCTTCTTACTTTACCATATATAGTTTTTGTTCTTAGGTTTATATCCCTCTGTTTTCTTTTGTAGGTCTCTCCAAAAATGTTAAGAAATCCGAAATGGGTTGTGGTTGCAACTCCATAACGTGACTTTGTTTTATTTAAACCAAGATAGAAGCGGCATTTCTTTTCTGGCATAGGGTAGCATTTGATTTAGCAAAATGTCTAAGTTATCCACAGAGCACATGCTTCACAGCTTTTTTTTGGCATAACGAAGGTTTTCCCATCAGTACAAACTAATTTATCTTAATTACATTTGACCAACACACATTTTCCTAGTGTAAATGTTTCTAGAAAAATGCAACAGTTTTTTCCCTCAGATGAAGGACTTTTAATCCCGCCTATTCTAATGAAACCTATTTCTGATTTTGGAACTAGTACAGATTTACATAAATAAAATTTGAGCACTTCCAGATGACAAAAATGGGTTTATTTATTTTACGTATTAAACACTGATCAAACCGTGTCAATGTTTTTGACTTCTGCCTCTTCTCTCTCGTTTTACTTTTCTATGAATGAATCAGTATTATAATGTTACTCATACTTT
The DNA here is from genome assembly GCA_950370525.1 of Bellardia bayeri. Lineage (NCBI taxonomy): Eukaryota > Metazoa > Arthropoda > Insecta > Diptera > Calliphoridae > Bellardia > Bellardia bayeri. The sequence goes on from OX493267.1 coordinate 79,323,926, forward strand.
TTCCTTGTATTATTTATTTACTAATCACTAAACTTCGTGATTTGCTTGCAATGTCCATTGTGAACACTTTTCTGTATCAAAGGCAATTAAAAACACAAGCGAACGATCATAGAAAAATAGTTTTAACCATTGATTTTATTATATTCCTGTTGAAATAAACTTTAATGGTATCTTAAATACCTAAATTCGGAACCATTCTTATTATTTTTTCCAAGCAAATTAACATTTTGCATAAAATTTGAGGCTATTAACTTATGTCCATTAAAAAGATTTAAAGAAAACTTATCAGTACGTTAGGGGGGTTACTCTCTATTGCGATGCGAAAGCAATCGCTTATCGCATTGAATTTGCTTTCGCATCGCAATAGAGAGTAACCCCCCAGTAGTTTGACACATAATTAAGTTATTCTTTTTTAAGTTTTTCTTCAACGCATCATTGAAAATGAAGAAGCTATTTTTATTACTTGTAACACAATATTTACTATGATAGATCCTTTTTTGATAAAAAAAAAAGAATATGATTTATGTCACCTAAACATTTACTAAAGCTAGATTTACACGATGAAATTTTCTTCAAAATGCTTCAAACTTTAATTAATAGTTATTAAATAAATATGAAAAAATTTTGCTGTTTACACAAGTTTGAAGCATTTTGAAGAGCAATTTTGAAGAAAATTTCAATCGTGTAAATCTAGCTTAACTTATAATAATATTGCATATTTTTAGGCTGAAAAAAAATTAAAAAAAAAAAAAAAAAAAAAAAAAACATGTAAATATGCGTGTAAACACTTACCTTATACCGCCCACAAAAATTCTATTCGGTATCAGCGTACCGTATTTGGGGGCCGACAATGGACCCTCTATTGCCGCCGGCGGCGCTGCTCCAGTGTGTGCTGCCATTTTATGCATGGGCTGTGGTTGAAGTTTAAAATTTGTTAAGGTTAGAATCTTGAAAGAGTGTTTTAAAAGCGGGTACAACAAATAAATTCAAGTAAGCGGCAAAAACACAGATGTTGTTTTGCTGCTTCGGCTGAACTACTGACTGACTGACTGTCTGACTGTGATCACAAATGAAGCTGGCGTTTGTTAGCAGTTAAATTAAATACAAAAACAAAACTATTGCTTACGTAAATGTTGTGTAGATTAAATGTGTTTCAGTAATTAAAGTTTAGTTAAGTTTAGTTAAGCTTAGCTTAAGCTTTGAGCTTGTTTTTTTTAATGTGGCGCACGTTTACGTTTAACTAACTAGAGTTTAAAAATAAAACTAATTTAACGTAGATTTGTTTGTTTTAAAAACTAAATAACGGCCGTATTTTTTTGTGTAAATTATGGCTTTTTTTTTAATTATTGTTAACAATTCGATGACAAGTTTTATTTTTTAAAGTTTTTTGTAAATTTTCTTTAGAAGTAACCAGTTGTTTTAATAATAATATTTTTGTTTTATATTATTTTATTATTAGGCAGATATCGTTCTTTCCTTCTGTTTAATAAATAAATTTCTTTTGAAATATTCTAAATAACAAGTCGATTTGAGTTTTATTTTTGTTTGCTTATTTCTTTCAGTTTTTGTGTGTTTTTTTTTCGTTAAGAATTATTTTTCTTTACAACCAATTTGTGTTTTGTTCGTAAATTTTTTTTATATTTACATATATGTATATTTAATATTATTATTTTAGTATCACTCTTGTTTTAAGTACGTATGGTTTTGGTTTGTTTTTCAGATGATGTTCGTGATTTTTTTTTAACAAATATTATAGATATTTTTAGATACTTTTATTCTTTTATGTCTTTTTGTTGTTCTTTTTGCTATTTAATTCCTTTTCTTGGTAGCTATAGAATTAAATGAAATATATTTATTTGTAGCAGAGTGTTACGGTTGGTATGAGTGTGTTTTGTTGGCTGTAGCACAGAGATCTATTTATTGCCGCGTGTTGAATATATAGAATGAAGCTTAAGCGTTTTAGTTTCTTTTTTTGTTTAGTAGTTTTCTACTTTTGTCACACCGTTAATTTTTGCTAAATTTATTGCAAATTTTAAATTTCTTTTTTAAAATCTCTACAAGTTTAAAGCAGCTATTTGTCTGTCTGTTTGTCTAAATTTCCCAGTATAAATGGTTTTTATTCGCAAGTATTCTATGGCTGGCTGCTGCACTTTTTTCGAAATTATTTTTGAAAATGTTAGGCAAGCTATTGTGGCTGCTGTTGCTGTTGTTGTTATTTTAGTTTAGAAAGTTTTGTACGAAAATATTTTGAAAATTGAAATTTACGTGTTGGGTTTTGCTGTAGCTGTGTTGTTGATTGGCTCGTTGGCTGTGTGGCTGGCAAGAGCGAACGTTGATAAGAAAGAACACAAAATTGTACTTTCTTGGCCTTCTTCTTCTGTCACCGTGTATAGATCTTTCGTCGATGTCTATTCTTTCCTTCTTCTTTCTCCGATATTCTTTATTTAAATGCTGCTGCTATTGCTCCTTTAGTTATTGCTGGTTTTATTTTGTTACTTTTTGCTGTTTTATTCTGAAAATATACCAGAAACAAATTTGAACTTAAGTTAAGCAAAATAAATAGACAAACACTTAAAACATTATAAGATATTTTTTTTTACTTTTTTTAATTATTTACATCAAAAGCATGTAAGTATATATAAAAAAATATGAGACAATGACTACAAAAATTGTAGGAAAAATTTAATTAAAATTTTGTGTAATTTTTTTTTTATTTTTGTTATAAAGAGACCATCATCACATCATCATGTAGAGCGTAACAATTATATAGATAAAATTGAATTTTATTTGAAATGTTTATTTTCTTCACAAAAATGTCAAAAACATTTCAACATTTTAACTAAAACAAACAAATAAGTAAACATGTGGAATATTACACAGAAGCCTAAAGGTTTGCTATAGTTATTTGTTTTCATATTTGCTGGGATTAAATGTGGATTCACCCATTCGTTCTGAACAAAATATTTGTTCGGGCCAGGGCTGCCAGAAATTTTCAGCAAAAAATCTTAATTTCACCAAAAAAAAAAGTCTTATTTTTGAGGAAAAAAATCTTATTTTTGAGGAAAAAAATTTTATTTTTGGAAATTAGTAGTTTTTAATAAAAACAACTCATATTTTATTTAACACTAAAAAAAAATTCATCTTCTTATACTAAATTGTAAATTTTTTGAGATCGATTAATTTAAAATTTTTCAAATGGGAACAAAGGTTTTTTTTTTAATTGAACCTAACCTTCGTCTAGACAAAACAAAAAATCTTTTTTTTTTTTTTTTTTTGGGGGGGGGGGGGGGGAATCTTAAAATCTTTTTTCGGTTAAAAAAATCTTAAAAAATAAGGTAAAATCTTACTTCTGGCAGCGCTGGTTCGGGCAAAGTTTTTCTCATTCTCTCTTTTTGAGAGAGAGAGAGAGAGAAGATACTTTTTACGAAAAACTCTCAGCTTGAATTGGTTGAATTTTATATTTTCTCTGGACAAAAATGAACAGAGTTGCTAATAGGTTACATTTGTTTATACAAATAATAATACCCCTATCGTGTTAAATTTGTTCACTTTAATTTTTTTAACATTGAATTTAAATAGGAAAAATGTGAAAAGTGAACAAATATCACGTGGAATTTTTATTCACGATAGGAGTAAATATATTATGTATTTCCACGGCCATCAGCAAAAGCAACTTTATTTTTTCATTCAGTTTGAATACACAACATTTTAAAATAGTTTAATATTTGTATTTTGACACTTAAAAACCAAAGCAAAATAAATCAGTGCCGCACTTGTAAAACTAATAAATTTCGTTTACATATGACAGCTTTGATTTTCCAGCCTGTTTTAGTTTTTAGCTTTAATATATTAAAATGTATATTTTTGCTATAAATTATTTTTGTTTGTTAAGGTACGGTCACACTACAATGTAACCACTAACTCGTTTATTTATTTAAAAAAAACTTTTCTTCTTTAGTTTTAGTTCTATTTGATGCTGTTTGTTCTTGCAAAACTCTTGTAAGAGTAACCAAAGTCAAATAAATTTGGACAAAGATATAAATTAAAAGCCACTTGCATACTTGACTATAGTAGGTAGAGTTAAATGGTAAATCAATGTTGTATTTTTGCCAGCCACTGATTTAAAGGCAACATGATTATTCACCATTTATTTGCATCCAGCATTTTTTTTTTTTTTTTTTTTTTTTTTTGAAGAAAAATATTAATGAAGTTTACATTGTTTAAAAGAAAAATGAAAGACCATGTAATACCTCAATTTTATTTATTGCAATATCAGTTTATGTACAACTTCTGCTATGTCATTCAAAAACCCCACAGGCCGAACATGATCAATTCATTATTTGTAAACAACCGGAATTTCATACAAGTGATCATCTGGTCGCAAAACATATTCGGCCCTATCATGAGTAAAAAATCCGCAGAAGTTTTTTCCCTTTTTATTTTTTTAACATTGAATTTGAATAGAAAAAATGGGAAAAGGGCAAAAACTTTCGCGGAATTTTTATTCATGATGGGCTGATTATAATAAATCATTTTCCATTTTCACTCCATGCCGACCTTATTGGCGTAATAAAATTATTAAAAATGTCAGCTACTTCTTGAACTTTAACTTTTTAATTTGAATTTAGATGTGCAATTTGTTTGTCACAAAATTTTAACAACCATTCTTCAGTATATTTTTTTTTTAATCAAAACATGTCTAAACGAACACTAAGAGTTGGCCACTTTAAAATATATTTAAAATATACAATAATTTAAATAATTAATATTCATAACAACTGTTAATGATATTTTTTTTTACGAATGCTCAACAACTGCAAAAGTAAATATGTAACACCTTTCAAACAAAACCGAAATCCATCACTATAATTTAAATTAATTAAAAACTATTTAATTAAAGTTAAATAACTGTTATTAAATAATACCCTTACATGACCCTAAAATATGCTGCACTTTATTGTTTATTATTTATTGACAATACAAAATATGCAATTAAAATCTAAAAGAATTTAATTTAAGCTTATGAATGAAAAATACACCTAATTCTGTTGTTACGCGATAGATATGTTCCTCGAAAACTCGCGTAAAAAAAGATAGAATATCCATACTAAATGAGGGAATTGGTTCCACGTATGAAATGTCAGGTAAAATAAGATAAATAATTCAAATTCATGTTGCTTTATACACAAACATATTTTATTTAAACAAAACCAATAGAAAAAAGAGTTCATTTAGAAAAGTAATCACAAAAAAACATAAAACTTATGCTGGTGATGGTTCAGTGATTTTGGTCACAAATTCCGTTATTAATCGCTGACTTCCAGCTTTTATAAGACTGGTATGTAATTCACGATAACTACCCATTAATAAATTCAGTTCACGTTAAAATTTCGCGGTTGTTTTTCGTACCAGACGATTTTTAGTGCTGCCAACTATGTGTTTAATTTAAAATTCTCCAAAACCAGTGCAAACAACGTTTTTCTGGTAAAAATACAAACATTTTTATATCGCATTAAATCAAATCTAAAAAATTATAAATTATTTACTTGGAAACGCGTTAAATCAAATTCGAGGAAAAAAAAACTCACGTAAAAACAGAATTAGGTGTACTTATATTAAGCGATTATTAATGAATGAATGAAACTAAATTTGAAGTTAAATGAAAAAATGTTTTTATAAAATAAAATTTATATGAAGAGTTAAACAGACAGACAATTTCAACACCATAAAATGAAATTGAAATATTATTGAAAAATAATAAATAAATAAAAATGTTGTAGTAAAATAAAATATAAAAGTCATGGTTCCTTGTACAAATATTTGTAAAAAAAAATGAAAACTAAATAAATACATAAAGAATGAAAATAAAAATACTGCAAGAATTTTTCATTTTGAATGTGAAATTCTAAAAGTTGTGCTTTTTTCTCATATATTTTAACTAAACAGAGTAGATTTTTGAGGACATATACAGGGCATTATTGTTTTTTTACACCATTTCCCTTAATAAAGTTTCTTATTTACAAAAAAAAAACATCATTGAAAATACATCAAAATGTAGCAGACCGTCTTTAAACGTTGTGGCTTAAAAACTGAATCAAAAATTTACATTTATTAAAAATGCTGAAAATGTTTCTCACTAAGGAATAGTTTTAGCAAATATCTTTAAAACATTGGAGTAGTTAATAAGTAAATAACTGATTATGTTCAGCCACTAGCGACTACTTTCTTAAACAAAAATATGTATATTACTTTAAAATGGTGATCTCTAAAAGAATCTCAACTAGCATTTGCTTGGCAATTGGAACATTAGCAATAACCAATTTAATATATATATCCATAGATGTCGGTAGTTAGCTGTAAACAACACGAATGTCAGTGAAATTTATACATACAATGAGACAAACTATGAGACAAAAATTGTCATCAATAACTGGTCAGATTACAATAGAGAAAGTATAATAGCATGTTCTCTCTATGCCGACCTCTTAACATATAAAGAAATATTGTCAGCAACCTTTAAACGATAAAATTTTTGCTCTTTAACTAGAATTTGCCGGCAATTGCAAATATCCAGATTTACGATCCTGTTTGAAAATAAACCTTACAGGAAATTCAGGCTCTGTAAACAACATAATAACTTCGTAATAAAAATATGGCCTAGCTAATTTTATATAAGAAACAGTGTCCCTTAAACAGAAAAAAAACATGCTGAAACAAAAGCAAAAGTAAAATACATATCTACTCGTACATCTATATTTTATATATACACAAGTATATATTTTTTGTTGTTAGTCGTAGTATAGTTGTATTTTATATTCTATAAATATATAGAAATTCTTTTTTGTTTGTTTTTTTTAACAAATAATTTTAATGTACGCCATTTCAAAATACAAAGAATCAAGCAAAGAAAATAATGAAAAAAGATCTAAAAATATCTAAAGTTTTTACTTCGACATTTTTTGTGTTGCCAGTCTAGGATAGAGACAAGACAATACGACAAGTAAGAAACATTTTCATTTTGAAAACTGTTTCATTTCAGGTTTGTGCCTCTCCCCGCTCCCCCTTTATACACTTAAACAATGACAATAAATCTATGCTATTATTTTAATTAAGAGAAGATATTTTACGATTTGATGAAAATGAATTATAAATATGTATGTATATATTAAAACAAGGGGATTTTTGACAAATCAAATAAAACATTTAATTTCATAGCAAATATATTAAAATATAAATAATTTAATAAAACATATTATAAATTTAATGAAATAAATATGTGTGTTAATGTGCATAATTTAATAGCCTTAAGGTATGCTATGACATTTGAATATTTGTATAAATGATTATAGAACAGCTGACAATACCAGGCAGCTAATAACAATTGGTAAAAATATGCTTAAGTTATAAAGAATGTATAAAATTATTTCTGAAATATTTAAAGTATCCTATTATTGAGATGCGAAACTAAAAATTTGAAAACGTGTAGGAAATTTATGAAATGTTTCGATCTGCCTGAAAATACAGATTGACAAATAGAAGCCAAATATCGAAACTCCAATACATTTAATATTAAAAGCCCTAAAAATGCCATAAACTACCAGCAGCAATGTTTTCAATAAGCATTTTAAAAGTTTCTAAATACAAAGCACAGTATTTCTGAGATTAACATTCGATATCGTCCATAAGGACATAACCACAATTGACCCCTTTTGTTGTCCTGACAAAACACTGGGTCAACTAAACGAAGCAGCACAGTCATTGTTTGCCTAGAAAGAAATATGAAATAACAGCATGGATCAAAGTAATAGCAAGCAACTTGTTGAAGAGCTAGAACTATCAAACCTTTGCCATACATAGCTAAATCAATCAACAATCATAAGAAAATTATAGAAATTAATACATTTTTTATGGCTATTAATGATTCGGTGCAAAAAGTATTTCCTTTTATAGTATTTAAGAAGCATTTGAGATATGCAAAATCATATTTCAAGGTCTCTCGGCTAATTAATTTATATGGTACCCAATTTCTCTGCTGACGTTTGCTTGAGTCTGACAAACAATCTTCGTGGAGTAGTGCCTCCAATTCTTGGTGCTCAAACTTTTTTGGCTGGCCTGAGCGATTTTTGTCTGAAGCTTCGGTGAGCAGAACTTTCCGCATATAAGCAAAAAAAAAACTACGTATTGCGAATTTAAGTTCAAACAATAGCCACTACATTCTATACCAAGTGGTTTGAACCAATGAGTGAAAACTCTCAACGTGCAGCCTGAGATATCGGTATCCCCTTATATCCCCTGAATTTCAATAGCATTAAAACATTTTGTTTTGCAAATAATTCGATAGTTCGTTAACGATATAACTTATCTTAATTTACTTAATTTTCAATATTTTACACAGTCAATAACAAGGTGATTGTGGATTGATTTGTATTTATACAGATTCGTAGTTACAATGGGGTTAGTGGGCGGTGTCCCAAAGCCACCTGAGGCCAACAAAATTTAAAAAACACAAACATTTATCTTTTATCCGAATGTCAATAAATGTAAGTTTCACAAATATTTATTTTTGTCTTTTTTTTAATGTGACCGGATTAATGTCATTGACTTTATTCCTTTTCATATGAACATCTTCTTCATATTCACCACATTTTTATTATATTGATATTTTTGTTATATTAAAAAACATTATTAGTTTTTATATTTATATTTTATATCTTGTTAAAAATCAAAGTGAATGGTTTTAATACATTTTTGGAAATGCTATGTCTATGTTTGAATGTTTCAAAACCTCTTAAATTGCAGTCCCTAGCGAAGTCCAATCTAAGCCTATAAGCAGGTCTTATGACTTTCTTTCCTTAAGCTAAACAATTACTAAAATTCGTTTGTGTATCCTCTAATTTTTTTCTGTATTTTTCTTCATTTATTTCTTCTTAAAGTAATAATATTAACAATTCTTGAACATAAAAACACTTTAATTTGTATTTGTTACGACAGCAAGAGCACACTTTTAGGCTTAACTAACTGAGACAAACAAGTCAATAAGTCTGTTTGCTATACTTATATATATTGGCATTATTATAAAGTAAAGCAAATATGCAAATTAGATTACAGGGGAATTTGAAGTTTTAAATTAAAACTTTAAAAGAAAAGAAAATTATGATTAAAAGATTTATAAAGAAAAACAAAATATATATTAATAAAAATAAAATTAGGGGGACTGTAATAGAAAGGGCGTAATCAAAAATAGATTTCAAAATAACAATTTAACATAGAGGTTAGCTTAAATTAAAAAAATAACTAAATGAGGGATTCCTGCTGCTAAAACAATAAATAGGCTTAAACTGTGAAAACAAAATATATATTTTTTAAAGCTTTTTAAAACAAATTTAAATAGAAATAAAGAGTTTTAGTGAAATTCTGTAATAAAAATGTTTTATTTCAGTTTTATATTCATTTTAATATTCATACATATTTACAACCCCAAAAATCTACTTAGTTTATTTTTAAAATGATTTGCATACTTTTATTTATTAAAGCAAAAAAATGTCTGCTTTTAGTTAAAACTAACATAAATATTTGTTTTATAAACTATTTAATTTCGAAATAAATTAAGCACACTTATTTTGCCATTAATATAAAATAATGTACACAACGAATTGCCTACTTTTAGGATTATATTATTGTATATAAAAATATGTTGCAAACAATAAACAAAATTATTTGCATACTTTCAGGTTGAACAAATAAACAAACGCATGATTAAATATGTATTTTAAATTGCCATTAGAAAAATTAAAATGTGGATGAATGCATTGACAGGCAAATAAGTAAATTAATAATTGCAGGTGATATTCATAAAAAATTTATATTTTCGTATGAATATTAAGTTAAAGTTTATGATTTTAAATAGTAAACATTAAATTAAATAGTTAAAAAAAATCTTAATATGGTTTGAATATAACATTTTAAGTAAATTTCAAATATAGCACAAACTTTATGAATGTAAAAAATTAATATTACCCAGCTATTTAAAAATTCTGTATTTAATTTTGCCTTATTAAAAAAAATGACTTTTTTACTTAACAACAAATAATTTCACAAGTTTTCAATTTTAAAGTGGAAAACGTGACTGTTGAAAAAATCTTTAGAATAAAAGAGAAACTTAAAAAACACATTACATTTTTAAACGCAATTTAATGCATTAATCAATCATATTTAAAAAAAACACAGAATACAACGGTTGTATGAAAACAACATTTTGAGCTGGAAATGAAATAATTGTGCTGTAAAGATTAAATGTAGCCTACTTTAAGGCTTAATAATTACAACAAAATGTTGCCTGTAATATGTATGTAGGTAGATTTAATATTTTATTAACTACGGAGAAGTTTTACGGAAAAAAGGGAAACGTAAACTTCATTAAAATATTAAATTTAAACAAGAAGAAAAAAGAAAATGTATAAAAAAATAAAAACAAAAGCATACTTTTTTGTATTTAAGTCAAAAAGGCTCTCTTTCTCTCTCTCTCTCACTGTCTTCGCTTTTGACATACACCCAACAACATCTGTAAATTATAATGCTGACAGATTTTGTAATTAAAGAAATTACCAGCTAAAGAAACAACAGAAATAAATGAACGAATAAATTGAAAGGATATTAATGTCGTCATACCTAAAGATATTAACAATTTAAAATGAAGACATACAATAAAACTTAAACGCAAACACTTACAAAGCCTACCATGAATATATAAGGGAAATTGAGTTGCTTCAGTAAAAAGAAAAGTTAATTAATTTATGGTATTTACCAAACCCAACATAACCAACCCAATACAAGAACAATGAATATAAAACAAAATTTGTAAGAAGTTTATTTAAATTATCTTACTTACACACATACACAGCCACACACTTGTACAAAAACCTAACATACACAACACAAGTAATTAGTCAAGATTTAACATTAAACACAATAACAAAAACTTAGTATACTTTGGGGGATTAATAAATAATCCTTATGTTTTTTCAAAGAACAAAAACAAACTGGTCATAATAGGAGAAACAGTGAGCTCGATAAAGACGATAAATAGTAAAATAAATATAACAAGAGTAGGTAGAAACCAAGAACGAACTTAGTTTGCAAGTCACATAAATACAATTAGCCAAAAAGTCCTTGAGTTTAACTCTTTTTTTTTTTTTTTTTTTTTTTTTTGGAAAAAACATTATACTCGTATATATAGAAAATCAACTACAACTGTCTGTCTGTCTAATATTCTAACTATACACAAAAAACACAGTGACATACAAAACTTTTAAAATATTTACAGGGTGGTGGTTGGTCGCATATACAACGCAAGTTAAGTCAAAGGTCAATTGCCACCCAAAAAAAAAAAAAAAAAAAAGGAAACACAGCAGAAAAAGAATAAAGAAATAAACCTAGAAATGAAAAGACGAACAAACGAACAACATTCAAAGTGGAAAAGGAAGCAAGAATGTTATGAAATGTTAAGGAAAATCCTTAAAATACAACAATAACAAAGCAGTAGTATAATACAAAAAAAAAAAAAAAAAACACAAACTAAATGAAAAATAAAACAAAAGGACCCTCATGGCGTGTATGAAAATTGGAACACAAACAACACTTCTGTAAGAAAACACAAAACCAACATAAACGTTGTCGTCGTCATCATCATCAGAGATGGTTTAAATAAAAATGGCAAAGAACAAACACTCACGACGTTGGCGGAAAAACAAAGAAAGGCAACTTTGGCAAGGATACCCAGCACATGTAGTTTTCTCCAGCTCTCCTGCCACCCATTGCCACCCTCTTCAGGACCACACACACACACACACTGACTGCTGACACCCTTACAGATTCACCAACAGGCACTTACAAATTTTATCAGTAGAATAACAAACGACGATGACAAACAATAAAAATGCCCTGCTCCCGCCGCCAACTTTAACATCATAACCACAGCCGCCAAACCAAGCAGCAACCGACCAAGCAAACAAACAACCACGTACCCCATTTTTGTTTTATTATTTAGTATATGGAACACTCAAGAAATGGCAAACAGACATAGATACAAGTAAAGACAGTGAGCGAGGTTACGCTGCAAAGGAGCTTTTGGAATAATATCGCCTTAACGTTGTTATTTAGAATCTAAAGGTAAGGTCACACTTGGCAAATATTTGCTGAAAAATGTGTAACCACTAAATAAAATATATTTCAACTCGTTTATTTATTTAAAAAAACTTCGTTTTTTTAGGACAAGACACAACAAATATTTTAATTTCGATTTATTTCATGCTGTTTGATCTTGCAAAACTCTTGTAAGAGTAAACAACGTCAAACAAATTTATGCTAAAACAAGTGGTTACGCTTTTTTGCACGCCTTGAGGTATAACTTCTGTAGTGTTCATTCACTAAGTTTGAGTAAGAGGTTTTGCTAAAGCAATATAAACTTCGTCAGGGTACTGGATAACTTTTGTGTATTATTAAGATAGACTGCTAACTATTTATACCAAGTTCCGCAGATAAAACAAGAGTACAAAGCTTAGAAGTTATCTGGCTATTGAAAAACCTTTTCCTTAATCACATCTTGGGAATAGCATTTTCAGAACTACAATCCGTAATTATGTAAAACAACATGAAACATTTTTAATCAGTTCTTTATTATGCACCTTAATAAATCTCTTTCAATAGTAAGAAAATAACATGTTTTATAAAAAATTTAAGCCTAACTCATAAATATTAAAAGTGTCTTCAGATGGACCTCGTGTAACCGAACAACAAACACAAAAACAACAAACAACCAAACATACAGACGGACGGAGCGGAGCGAATGAACGAGCAAACATCAAAATGAGAAAATAACAAAATGTGCTTCCTTTTTATCGCCACACAATTAAACACACTTGCACTTAAAATACTATTTCAGCCTCCTTTCTAAACACAAACACACACACATACTACATAACTATACTCTCACTTGAAATACTAATGATAAAAAACCAACAATATACATACTAAGTAAAAGGGTACAAAACTCTCTCACACACATAGTCCGTGGAATTTAATTTAACAAAAAAAAAAGTGCAAGAGAAAAGGTCTAAGAAAACTTAGCAAAAAATCCTAGAGGGATTTTTGTTCTAAATTTCCACTTTAGAAATCTGAATTCTTTTATTAAACAAAAAAAAAACTACTACATAGTACTAGTAGTGTAGTATATAGAAGAACAAAAAATGAACCTCCAAGTTGTTGCATACTTTGTGCCTGATTGAATTAAATATTCTCTTGTTAAACACTCTCTCTTTCTCACTCTTACATACACACAATCAGCCAGGTTATTTGCTGTTGTTTTTTTTATAAATATAATTAAAAAATTAAAGCATACCTTTAGGTAAAGGTTTATATATTTATATGTGTATAGAATATAAAGAAAGTAAAGCATAACTGGAGGTGTTGTTTTTGTTTCAACTACTATGCTCATGATGGTAAAATGCAAATATATTATTATGAAAATGTGTTGCTCATTAGAATAACAATAATATTGTTGAATAATTTCTTTTATTCATTCTAATATTCATTATAAAATAAAGTTTAACCGTAGGAGCTATTTAATGTGGTTGAGTTTGTTTTAATAAAATATAAAGTATACTTTATGGATTTAGTCTAGAATAATAAAATATTGAATAACCTTAAGGATATTTAGAAAAAATCAATAGTGCGATAATTTCAATTAAAGAAAATTAATTTGTTTTGCCTACTTTTAGGGCAAACCTTAAAATTTTATATAAAATATATAAAAAGAAGTTAAAGATTTTTATTAAAAATCAAGCTAAATACGAGTATACGAGTACCAGTGATGTTCAGCTCATACAACAATTGTTTAAAAAATTTACACACATTTGTAATGCTCTTTTAAAAACATTCATTCAGTCGGCGTTGAGCAAGCGATGAGAACACATGCGACGGACTATCGTCATTTTTTTCAGAAATTTGTTAAGTATTGTTGTTGCGTCTTGTTGGACGAAGCATAGCAATCACATGCGATTCAATTACAATTGAACACAAAAAATAAAAAACAGTTTTAGATGGACTTATTGTTGTTTTTTCTGAAAATAACTGTTCTAAAATTGTTTTATGATATTGATAATTGTTATTTATGGTCCCTGATATTTTTTCTTAAGGTGTTTATATCTGTCTGAAACTCTTTCTTTTTTTCTTATTTTAAGCGTTTGACAATGTGTTTGCTGGGAAAAATCTCTCACCAATACATCTTCATTTTATTTTTGAACACCACTGGTATATACACAAGAGTAAGCAAATATTTCATAATTTTCCTATATATGTAATTTAAAACTTTAACATTTGTATTCAACACTTTCGCTCAATACAAAGAAATTGAATCTATAAATATAAGCCGGATATTAGTATACTGTTACATTTCCTCATTATTGCTGGAAAATAAACAGCCTGCATTAAAACCACTCTAAATTCAAAAATTATTCCTCATGAAAAGCCCTTAACTTAAAACTACGCATTAAAAATCTATAAACCAAACAAAAAAAGAAGGTTCAAAAAAATGAACACCATCCTGTATCTGGTTTATAAGTAAATAATGTATGTCATAAGTTATATACGACAAAATAGTGAAAACAGAAATATTTTTAAATGGCTGTGCAATTTTCTCACAGCTTAAAACAATGCATTTGTTGTAACAACTCCCCTCAGCCACCCCCAGCCATCAAACCATAGCTCCCATTAACAACCAGCGCCACAACACATCCACAAAACCACCACTAAACTACTGTCAAAATGCACTGTCAATATACTTCAAGCCTCATAAGCGATACGATGCCATGCAATACATTGCAACATAAATACAATGGCCAACATTGTAGTAGTGATGCATAAAACTGAAAACGAGGAAAATTTGCAGGCACAAACATAAGGATACGCTTGAAATAATGACATAATGACAAACTTTTAGTGCTGAAGGATAACAAAATAAAAAATTAAAAAAATCGTATTCATCGAGTGTTTGGAGGCAGAGGTAGTAGTAGTAGTAGGTGGTTATGACATGTATGCAGAACTATTGGTTTCAAAATGCACAACAGATAACAATGAGTAGACATACAGACGGATGGCTGGTTGGTTGGTTAGGATGGACGGACGTTGAAAAGTTGTTTAAAATGACGCATACATATTTTAGCCCATATTTTCCATACACTTCAACCAACAGTTTACTTACATATATAATAGTAAAAGTGTGGTTACAACAGTTAAAGAGAGAAATTATAATGACAACTTCAAGCCACAATTTTTATAATATTAAAAAATCTATGTCTGTTTCAGGAGTAAAGCTAATGTTAGCACAATTCAACGTTATAACAAAAAACATGAAAGTTGTTCTAGGAAAGGTAAAACCGCATTGCAATTGATCATTCCTATCGAAAAATAAGGTTTGTAGCTCAAACATTTCACCATAGCAGATTGAGTTTAGTACATCCTCTGTGATGAGAGATTTAAAACATTCCAATGAGTAAAATATGGCTTCTCTCAGAAAGTTCGTTCTACACAAACTCCAAATTGACCTACGATTGAAAATCAACTCGAACTCTAAAATTACCTACAATTGAAGATCAATTCTAACTCCGCAACAAATCAAATTTCGAAGCTGAACTCAAATTTTAAAATGACATCTGCGTTAAGCTAATCTCAAACTACAAAATGACCTACGATTGAAGCTCAACTCAGACTCCTACAATTGAAGCTTAAGCAACAAAATAACCTACGATGGAAAATCATCTTACGACCCCGAAATTACCTACACTTAAAGTTCAATTCAGATTCCAAAATGACCTACGATTGAAGCTCAACTCAAGCTTCAAATTGACCTATTTAAGTTATATTGTGGCGAAATGGTTCGGATTTTATGAAATGTACTCCTAAGACTTTAATTATTTCAGTAGATCTCTAGCCAATCAGAATAATTGAGTTCATGCGATCTCTGCGCCTCTGCCTTTGATACTATGTGTCGTTGTACATGTAGTCACAAGTGTTTGGAAACAAAGAAAAGTTGCTGTTGAACGTAGACAATGCAAAACTCATATGAAGTCTAAAACAAGTAATTTAAGCTCAGGAAACAAGGAATTGTACAGTCCTGATTTAGCAAAAACCACCTTATTATGGAACTTTTTGCAGTTGTGAACTGCAGAGCACCCTTTTATCACCATTTGGAAGTTTCCTCGTCCGTATTGCACAAAAAGGCTTTCAAAATACATATGTATAGGTAGAGTAAAGTCTATTTTTTAATGTTCAAGGAGAGTATTTTGAAACACACTTTTAAGACAAATATTAAAAAAAAAAATTACGTATATTTTGAAGAATTCTATTTCTCAAGAATTTATAGCTGAAATTTCTTTATTTTAAATCCTAATTAAGTATTTATTTATCTTCTGAATTTATTCATATAACAACCACAAAAACGCCTGTCGCCCTGATGACCCATTAAAAATTTATACGTCAGCCAATATTGTTAAATTATGTGTCTTTCACTCGTAACACTCAAAAAAGTACTTCAACAATACATATATTCACTGATACAGCAGAGTCCAATACAAAGCGAGAGCACAACAAAACAATAAAGAGTAAAACTAAAAATTCAGCAGAAATAAGAGAGCAAAAATAAAAAATGGTGGAAGGAGTAGGCAGAAAAAAACTGTTATAGCTTTTATGTAAAAAAAAGAGAGCATCAACAGCTAACGAGGCAGGGTTGTAAAGTTATACTAGGCTAAAAAATAACAAATAATATTTTATTATCTTTAGGCAAATAGTAAAATGCTATGCCTCAAAGCTATTTTAACACTCATTTTAACAAGAAATACCAATATTTGGTTGTTATTTGTTTACGTATTTTTTGTTGTTGTTTTTAATATAAAAATCTGATATAAAAACCTTGGAACTATGTGGTTCTATAGAACCCGAGGCGAAAAATTTAGCTCCTTGCCAACAGTTGCTAAACTGCCATAAAAACACTAGTGTTTATGCAAACACACATCACATCAACGGACAGTCGGACGGACACAGTAATGGTTAAAACACTGCAAAGCGGCCCACAAAAACAAACCAAAAATATAAAATATATTTTATAAATTGTGTTTGTATAGGCATGTGTATTTTTTTTTTTTTTTTTTGTGTGAAAAACACTTTTCAGCCAGTTTCAGTTTTTGGATTGAAAATTGTTTTCTTTTTTTTTTATTATTATTGTGTAAATGTTTTTTGATGGCAAGTCTGCTATAAAAGTGAGCATCATGTATCCTTTTTTAAATGCGACAAAAAACACCCAACAACAATTTGCCTTATATACTACAGCAATTGTTCGAAATATGTATTTAAAATAAAAGAACTAACAGAAAAAAAAACAATAGGATTTTCAAGTTATTAACACAAAAAATGCTCAAATCCATATAAAACGTATGTACTGTATGAAGCTGGAAAAAATAAATTAAGAGAAGCTGAATGCAAACAAACAAACAAAACATTATATTGTATTGTTTGTAAAATAATTAAAAATTTACAGGAGAATAATTTATATCAGAGATTTTTTGTTATTGAATGTCAAAGGAATGACAAATACCAACAAAAAGAATTAACTTTTGCAAATGAAAAGGTTTTTTTTTTTTTTTTTCTTGTGAACATTTCCAGTTTGCTTCATGCACAGTCACTTAAAAAAAACAGACAATTTATACATGTATTAATTTATGCAAGAATGTATGTATAATGAAAAGCTTTTGAAAAGCCAAAGACTTGTATTAAACATTTTTTAAATCCCTAAAAGTATGCCATATAAAATCAATAATCTTGTAATACATATAAAAATCGTAGTTGGATGTAAGGATGCATTACAAGTTTTACAATAATTTCATTGCCTTTTGTGCTGGCAATATAAATACATACATATTAATATGTAATACAGTTACATTGCAAGTCGCTCAGCAATATTTTTAGATAATTAAAAGAAGCTACATATCTATAATTATATGGATTTAAGTGAATGGCAAAAGGAATATACGTAGTGTATTGCAAAACTACAGCTGCGTGCAATTAATTGAGGACAGTAGTATTCAATATTTAAATCATTATGTTAAAGATGACATTTATTACATAAAACGCTAAAATTTAACACTTTTATTTTTTTCTTTGTGGTGTTTTTTTATAATTTGTGAAATAAATTAATTGTGCACTAAATTAAGGATAGTGATAAATTTATTAACATTTCAAAATTCAGTTTAATTTTAAAAGTGTGTGTTTTTTTTCAGTATATGAAGAGTTCTTAATACTTGCTCAATATGGGTAAAAGCAAATCCTGTGATGTGAGTACTCGAAAGATTATTGTACAAATGCATCAGGATGAAAACACTTATCGTAAAATCACGACAGCCTTGAATGTTTTAAAAACAATGGTTTTTCCAGTGGTGAAATATTTCAGAAAGCATTCGACTTCAAAAAAAGGTGGCCCGTAAAAAAAGAATCCGTATTACGACAGATTGTGAAGATGAATTGATTGTGCACGAGTCAAAAGAAACACATAAATCAAATGAGATTCAGATTGCAGTCTTTAGCCAAAACGATAAATGAAAGTTGGACTGTTTGGAAGAATTTCACCCAAAAAGCCATTACTGTCTGAACGTAACCGAAAGAAGAGACTGGAATTCGCAAAGATGTACCTCCATTGGACGGATGTACAATGGAAAAGAGTATTGTTTTCGGACGAACCAACAATAAATAGGATATCTCTCTAGATGGAAAAACTATGTATGTTCGCCGGCCAAGGTTAAAATAATTTGATCAAAAATACACCCGCTCCACTCCACTTTGAATCATTTAGTAGGTTCTATATAAACGTTGTATTGGGACGCTGCACAAAATTGAGGGAAATATGGATAAGTTTCAGTAAGCAAGAATTCTAAGCGATACAATGATGTGGTATGCTGATGAGAACATGCCAGTAACATGGATATTTCAACAAGATAACGATGCGAAGCATACGGCTCATCGCGTTAAGCAATGGTTTTTTAACAATTTCGTTACTGTCCTTGACTGGACTTCATTTAGTCCTGATCTCAAACCGATTGAGAACTTATGGCAAATTGTAAAAACTAAACTCTGTAAAAATAAGCATTTTTTTGATCTCTTTGCCGAAACAAAGAAAGCTTACAATGTAAAAATTTTGTGATCTCAATGCCTCGCAGAGGTCATGCTGTTATCGATAACAATGGATTTGCAACAAAATATTGATTTTGTATAGACATTGTCTGATCTTACAACGTTATCTGAAAATTTTTCAGAAAATGTCTAACGTTTGTCTTCCAACGTTGTAAGCAAAAGCATTTTCAGTACATTGCAAGACAAAAATATTGCCAGATATCTAACAATTGTGTAAACACATTGTTTTCCATTGTAAGATTGTTTTAAGACAATTATCAAATACTTTTAACATTTTCTATGGATCTGTTAATGGCAGCATTGTCAGAGAAATTATTCTAAATGCAACTCTGTAAATACATAAATAAATAAACAAACAAAACATTTTGGAAAAAATTTAAAGAAAATGAAAGAATTAAATTAAAGAAATAATAAATGGATAGCGACATATATATTGAGCCAATTGAATTGAATTGTCCTATTCACTCGCCAACAGGGTCTGAAAGCAACAAAGAATCAAGGCTGAAACAAAAATCCCACCGCAAAAAGGTCACATGAAAGTATTATCAAACTTATCGAGAAAGTTGAGGTACGGCGAAGTTTATTGGATACTAGTTGCGTTGAAAATAAACTTCCCAAAGTTATTTAATTACAAGAGATCGCAGATTCCATACAGTTAAATATATGTAAATGAATGCAAAGGCAAATGGGCAAAGGTGCGCATCTTAATCAAGCTGTCGCTGAGGCACCCAATCCTTTACCCAAACTTTGCGGCGTTTTTCTGTTATTTTGTCTTCATTCTCGCTATTTTCTATGCAGACAAAATTGTTTCAATTGCTGTTTTTTGTTCCATGACAATATTTAAAATTTTTAAACACGTTTCCTTTAGAAAAAAAACACCAAAATTAATAAAATGCAACATCAGCTAAAAAAATAACATTGATACAATTTTTTGGTATTATTTCAATTTACACACAAATCAACTGCAACAAATAAAAAAATATTTGTACCTATTTTTTACAATTGCACGTTAGAATGAAACACAAATTTCTCTTGAAAATGAGTAGGTAATATAGTTGTGTGACACACTGTATATGTGTTTATATGACTGAGGTTTTATATCAATAAAACCCATACTATTTGTACAGATTTCTTAAATACACACAAAAATATTTGTATAAAAGAAAATTCAATATTTATTGCTTGTAGTTTACAAATATGTATTGTTTCTCATACTAAGGACTAGATCAAAAATAACTTTTTTTTTAACAACAACATTAATAGGTCTTAGAAAATTCAAGTGAAATAATCATTCATTTAATATTTTTAAAAATAAATACACATATCTTGAACATGGGACAATTTTAATATTTAATGCATTATTGTAACATTTCAAGAAATCGGCATTTCTTTATGCGTGTATAAGTTTTTATTGGCTCACTCCTTAGTTAGGCTCAGTTTATGAATATATTTGTACATATTTACAAAATTATATTAGGCCTGCAGCATACACAAAACGTTTTATTAAATGGGTGTACACAGTTATTTACAGATTCAGTATGAACATGTAGAAAGAGATAAAGACAAACATTAATGTACGTACATAAATAAGTGCATATGTAGTTGTACACAAAATGTACAAAATTAAAACGTTTCATATAATAATGCAAACGAAAAATAACTAAAATTGTTATTCCCATCCTTCACTGGTGATTGGGGGGATAATATCTATAAAACAGCAAAAACCGGTTCAGTAGGAACCGGACCAAAACATGAAAAAACTAAAGGTTTTCTTTCCCAAACATCAGGACCTCATCAAAAAACTAAACAATACTAAACCATTCAACAATTTGTAAGTTTTCGAAATAATTTCATGCTGTAAATATTTATACCAAATATGTTTTATAAAATTTGTTTAAGATAAGATTTATGAAATAAAGTGTTATCAACCAAAAAACGTATAAAAGCATTTTTATAATTAAACAAAACTATTTTTAAATTATAAGATATGGTATATAAAAGTTTTGGAAACACTGATTTTGTTGCTTACCCAACAGTTAAATAATTTTCTGCAAAGAAATAGAAAATACAAGAAAATTAAAAATCTTTTTTTTTTTTTTTTTAATTATTAAATAAAATTATCCTTAACAAAATAGAATGAAGCATTGTAAAGTAAGAGAAATTATTCACAATAACGAGTCGTCTGCTATTGTGAATGCGTCACAACTTACACATCGGCATTATCACTCGTTATTTTTATTGCATACATGAATGCTTACAACATTTTTTTTACTGCCATAAAAATAACTCGATACATGCACTGTTGCCATATTTGACGATTTATCGTCATTTTGACGATTTTTGGTGTCAAAAATGACCCTTTGACGATTTGACGATTTTTGCCCCTATTTTGACGATTTCTCAGTATAAATTATTTACAACATTTTTTTCTCATATAAAATTTATAATTTAGTTTCGGAAAAAGCATAGAGTTTATTGGAATTTTGGAAACACATTTCGGAAATTCAAAGGAAATATTCAAATCTCTTGTTTCCCATCCTAACCAAATTTGTACAAAAAATTTAGTTTACCTCATTCTTCAGCAAATGTTAAACGAGTATTTAGTTATTTAAACAAAACAAAAATTAGGAATAGGCTAGTAACGCCTTCTTTGGAAGGGATTTTATTTACTAAAGATTTTTTAAAACTAAATAAATATTAACTGCCGTATTCATAAAAAATAAAGTAAACTAGACAAAATTTTCTTAAAGTACATTTGAAGTCAACTTTATTTTTTTATAAATACGGCAGTAAAAAGTTTAATAGGGAAATGTACCTACAAAATGAAATGTACTAAACTTCACAATTTTCAATTATATTTTATAAGTTTTCAATTATATTTTAGAAATGTCTAATAATATTATAGAATTTTCAAATTGTATTTCAGAAATTTTCAAATGCATTTGAGAAATTTTTAATTGTATTTCAGAATCCAAACATATTTTTAACTTAACTTTTATGAAATACGATAAGAATATTCTGAATACCAAAACTAGAAACTACAGAAAAGCAATTGAAATTTTTTTTTAAATATAAAATTCTGAAATATATGTAATTGAAAAATTCTAAAACGCATAGTGTTGTAAAAAGGTGATAATTTGTATTTAGAAGTAGAATTTTTTATGTTTTACATTGTTACTATGACGAAATTGTTTTGTTTATTTTATATTAAAAATTATATAAATTTTGAAGAAACATTGATAAAAATTTCTGTTTTTCTTAAAAAAAATTGTGAATCATATGTGATGCACCAGACAGGGAAAGGGTTAAAAAATTGATTTTAAAAACTACATTTTGAAAAGTAATTTATTACTTATTTTTGTGTTCCTTTTACATTAATTTTTGTGGTTTGTTTTGTTACGCTTGATATTTGTAACTATTTTTTAAACTTTTATCGATCTCTTAAACATATTTAATTTTTTTTTTGTTTTTTTTTTCTACTTTTTGTTTATGTATTAAACAAATTAATTTGAAAAAATAAATAAAATATTGAATTGATAAAAAGTTTTATTTTATTTCACGATTTTTTGATGATTTTGAAAAATTCATTTTGACGATTTTGTATTCAAGATTTGACGATTTGAACCCTTATTTATCTGGCAACTATGGATACATGTAATGACTGTAATGACTTATTGAACAGTAAAATCTGAAATTCGGGTTTGACTTATAGTAGGGTGCAAAACAAACAGCAGACTAGTCATATACTTCAAAAAAATGACAGTAAAGTTTTAGTCTACAGCAATCCCTCGAACTACGTTCGTTTTCATTGTTTATAAATAAACTCTTGGGAAACTTGCTGTTTTAGGACAATTTGTATGTGTGTGTTTCGGAGCAATTCCTCTTGCACGGGATGGTTTTGTACAAGTTCTTTATTCCTAGATATTTGCTTAACCTTCTGCGACTGACATGGTAGTCTAACAGACACACAAACATAAAAAAGTCATTTGCAAATTATTGATATGTCAAGAAACTGCATTTAATACGAATTGTCCGTTTTTAATTAGAATATTAATATATAAATAAAAACTTATACTCATGACTAAGAAATAAAAATAGTTTAAAAAATTTTACGAAACACTATTTAGAAAAAATTGGATCATGAAAATGGTGTCTGTTGTACACAACGTCAATGGAATTGTGAGAACAAAATCACGTGAGTCAAAGAGGGTTAAAATTGTCTCTTTCAAAACATCTACGAACTAGTGTTCTTCGATTTTTAAGACAGAAGTTAAGAAAATTTGTTTTTTTCTTTATTTCTATTATAGAAAAAGTTCTGGAAGCCCTATATGTACTGAAAGAATACTCACTTATCGATTCTTAAATTTATTTAAGAGTAATTTCATTAGATTTATATCATAATGATCGGAAATTAGTCATTAATTAAAGTCAATTGAAATGAGAATCCTCTATATCGTTCGATTATGAAATTGTATTTTCGACTAATTTGTAAACCGCTTAGAAGCACCAGGAAGTATTTTATCGCTATTACGATATTTTAGCTAAAATAATAGCCTAAAACAACAAATCAATAATAAATTTCCTGTTTCACGCAATAAATTTAGAATACATATTATGAAGGTAGTAATAGAAAAGAAGTGGTATTAAATACTTTGGAATACAGTAAGGGTCAAATAATAAGCAATATGTGATTTCGAGCGTTTCATAAAAATAATAATAAAACCTAGTTTTTGAACAAAAAAAATCTAAATGTACAAAATAAAAAGTAACAAACACAACAAACTCTTGATAAAAATAGCCAAATACCGTTCAGCATGTGTACTAAATACCATATAAATTACATAAAACTAGTCTTGTAATGGCTGCTAAATAATTCGATATATACAGTGCGGGGAAAAAATATGAATCTTTCTGAATGCTTAATTACCTGTCATTGCCCTCAAATGAAATAAATAAGTACTGATTTATAAAACTAAAAGTTATTACCAAACTACTTCCTAGTAATGCCGAGGTTTTAAAGCTGAAAGCAGTCATTTCAGCTGGCTTGTCATTATCTAGTTCCTGATGTGATAACAAGAAACAATTTAAGTTTTTTGTACCTCTAACAAATAGACTAAATAGACAGGCTTGTTTAGCAAAATAAATTTAAAAATTTAAACACATGTTTATAAAAAAAAACCAAATACTAAAATAAATTGTTTCAAAATATTTTATTTTATACATTGGAATTGCTTAACTTATAATTTAATATTCTTTTTACTTTTGAATTGTAAATTATTCTTAGGAAAATCAAATAAAAATAAGAGAGAATCAAAACTGTAACCATAAGAGAGAGGAAAGGAAGAAATAATGTCATGAAATAAATATTTTTGTTATACTTTATTTATGTATTTATTATATATTCATAATTTTTGGTAAAAAAAAAATAGCAAAATGTTGTTGCTGTTGGTGTTGTTGTAGATGTTGTAGCAACAACAACAACAAATTAACATAATGGCTTCCATGCAGGGCTGCCAGATGAATTTCGGAAAAAATAGTCAAAATCCCGATAAAAAAGAGAAAAATCGTCATTTCGAATTTTAAAAATCGTCAAAAAAAAATCGGAAAAATAAAGTCACTATTTCTAATAATATTTTGAAATTTTTATTTAAACGAAAACTTAAAAATTCAAGTTTATTTAGTCTCTTGTGCAATAGATATCAAAATACAAAAATATAATGTTGTGTCATATTTTTATAATATCTTAATCCGCTTTCACTTCCTTCAATTCTGACTCGTCAAGGCAAGTATTTTTGAATGAGAAGGGGAAAGAGAACAGAAGGGGTACAAACTTGACGGTACTAGTCAATTTTCTTATTTTATTTTGATTTTTTTCTTTCGTGCGTATTCATTTGCATTAAAAAGTGCAAAAATTGAATTGACGTGTGTAAATGTAAATGAAATGGCAAGTTCAAAAAAGAATTGAATAAAAATTAGTCAGCTAGAACTGAAGTGTGAAACAAGAATTATAGTATTTTATAAATAAATATCTAAATTTAGCATAGTTTATTAATTCAGCTTAAATTACGATGACAAAACAATTTAGTTTATTAAGCTTTAAATAACATTTTGAGTATAGAATCCAATTCATCCATCATACTTATATTCAAAGATTTCCGTATTTTTGTTATTTTAATTTATTTATTTTTTATGTTTACAGACAAATAAGTAATTGCTACTATCCTGACTCCATATTATGTGAAATTATAATACTTAAACTTAAAAATTGTCAATAATTAATTACTTAGTTTTGTTTTTGAAATATGTCCTGTTCTTCTTTATATTTATGATATTAAATGAGAAAAATAGTTGTTGTCTCAAAAAAACAAAGAGTATTTGGTAATAAACACATTAATAAAACAAACAAATGATAGAAATTTCAAATAATTCAGAAAATCGTCACTTCCAATGAAAAAATCGTCAAATCGTCACTTTGCAATTTTTAAAACAAAAACTTGTCAAATCTGGCAGCTATGCTTCCATGTTAAAAGAAAATCAAAACATTGAATTGAAGACTTAGAGAAAAATATGTACCTAGTTGAGTGATTCCGTAAGTCTCTTAAATCAACAAAGATTAGGTTATCGTGATCGCACTTACAATATAACCATCCAAAGAGAATAGAATGATTAAAAATAATTAAATGGAAGTAAATAAAATAAGGCTTTCAAGAATCTTGAATAAAGCATTGTTCACATAAAATCCAAACATTGTACCTGTTGATAAAACTTTAGTTTTTTTCCAGTGATAGCCAGATAACGTATTTAATTAATTTTCCATATGAATTTATATGATTTTGCACGTTTTATAAGTTACTTAATCATTAACAACTTTTCTTTGAGTGTAGACAAACATTTTACACTGCTCTATTACATATTGCCAAAGTACATACATACATACATACATACATACATACATACATACATACATACATACATACATACATACATATGCGTGTAAGTACCTTTACCTCTCTCCATCATGTATTTAAGTGGAAACGCATAAAATTAAAACACAAACAAAAAAAAAAGTACTTTTACTTTGATTTCATATCATTAGCAGGGGGTACTAAAGTTAAGTATACAAGAAAAAATACAACCAGAAATACATATATGAATATAAATACATATACATATGTATGTATATCTGGTGTAACACATGTGGACAAGTGCGTGAGTATGCCTGACTTGTCACTTAAATTTTTAAAGATCTGGTCGTTGTTGTTGTTGCTGTTTCTGCTGCTACATATAATACGGTAATACGTTTTAAGAATTTTGTCACCTATTGGATTTAATGTTTTCTTCTTGTTTCTTGTATTATTTTTTGTATACACTCCTCCTTCTCCTTCTGCTTTCTTTTGCCCGATAATAGAATATGTACAGAAAGATGTGCTACATTAATTATTTACAAGTATGGGTGGGTTTAAGTTAAGTGTGAGTGTGTGCGAGTATGTAGAGTATGTGTGTTAAATAAATGTAAGAGTTTTAAGAACATGTCAAAATTGAAGATTAATGAGAAAAAGGAAACAATATTTTGTTCAAGTGTAACGTTAAAAAAGGTCGAAGAACAAAAATACTTTTGTTTCTCTGATACACCCGCCCCAAAACCCAAAAAAAATAAAAAGGAGGTATTCGAATGTAAGCAGTAATAAAATTTTTAAGACTTTTTCTATCCTTAAGTTCTTAGAAAATTAACTTTAGAATATTAAGAAGCTAGTAACAGAAAATAACTGGTATAAAATACTTTGAAATACAGTAAGGGTCAAATAATAAGCAACATGTGATTTAGAGCGTTTCGTAATAAATAATAATAAAATAAAACAAAATAAAAAGCAACAAACACAGCAAAAATCACTACTAAATACCATATAAATTACATAAAACTAGTCCTGTAATGGCTGCTTAATAATTCGCTATACACAGTGCGGGGAAAAAATAATAAGAACGAGACTTTTCAATTCATTGTTGTTTTTAATATTTATTAATATTTCAATATTAAAAAACTTATACATACATTTATGTATGTCAAATTAAAGCACTTCAGTCTGGTAAAGGATTCTCACCATTTCTTTAGCAAAAAATTTTATTGTATTCATAAAATAGTAGAAACAATATTTTTCTTCAGATTTATTTATAACTTTCTACTGATCTACCTTAACGTCTCTCATAATATTAACAAAAACTAGATCCGTAGCTGCGAAGAAATTTTTAACATTTCTATTTTATTGTACTAATTTTTGTTTTACGTTAGACGTTCTACTAGATTCCATTTTGTTTCTAATTGGTTTTTAGCTTTAAAAAAGTTTAGAAGTAAATAATTGTTGCCAAAATCTAAATTTAATGTAAAAATGCAAAATATGTAGTTGTTCAGTAATTGGAAGTCAAAAGCAAGTTTTTATTTTACTTTTCTAACGGTCAATTTTAATACTCATACGTAGATGTTACTAATGTGTCGATTACGGTTGGCAACCGAACCTCAGTGGAGTTGACAGTTGCTAAAAACATATTGCAGATGTTAACTGGCAACTGTGAGCTGTTAACTTCAGTTGCCGTACATGGCAAACGAGAATTTGTGGTTCTTTGATTTCATTTTAAATGGTTAATTTTAAATGTTAGTAATTTTGTTGTTGTTTATATTTTTAACATATAAACTTTTGATTTTTATCGGATAATTCGAAAAAAGATTAGAAACGAAAGTTGCCCTACACAATAACAATTTTCATGTCAGTTGCGTTGGCTATTGACAACCCAACACCAGTTTGGATGCTGTACATAATCAACCCATAAATTAAAAAAAATTTAAAGCCAATTACTAAAACTTTTTATTGAATTACAATTTTTAAAACTTTTTTTATTTTCATTTAACTATGCTAAACTAAGCAACTGTCAGAATTATATCAATAACATCATCAGCTGTTTTGTAGAGTTTTTCTTGTTTGATTTGCTTTAAACATTAACTAAAATGTCAATCACTTTAATATGCTACTGCTGCCTGGCTAATGTTTTCTTTAATATAAGAAAATTTCATTCCTTAAATACAAAAAGCCTTTATAGTTTCGAACACAGTAATCAATTTTTATTTATTTATTCTGTTTTATTTTTATTTTGCTTTTTATTTTATATATTTTTTTACTACCTACCAAACAAACAAACATATTTTAAGCCTGCTTCCTTCTCATGTCATCCTTCCTCTCCTATATGTACATATGTGCCGTTATTCCTTTCAATTTCATTATGAATGACTACAAGAAAAAGTAAACAAAATAATGGGTAACAACAAAAAAAAAACTACAAGTGAAACACCACCATTAAGGTTTATTATGTTTGCTACAAGACTGTGGAGAGTTAAGAGCAGTATTGATACCCAAACCCCCTTTTTTTAATCTGCCTTTGATACAGGTTTTTGCTGTTTTTTTATGATAAAAAAAATTAAAAATATTTTATACATAAATTGCTTATCAGAACAATTTTCGTGTGTTTATTTTTCTCCCATTTTTTTCGAGTATTATATTTTCTGAGAAAAACTGTAACAATTTAAATTGCTTAAATATTTGATTAGAGTGGAGGATGGTTGGCTGATATATTTTATAGGTTAAACAACATATATGCGAAAAGGTAAATAGAGAGAGAGGATTTAAAAAAGTTATTGAGGGCTGTATGTATGGCTTAATAAAATTAAACAACATATTTTAAGGCATATATAAATTAGCTTTACTTTATCCCTAAAATTTAACAGCTAGGGATTTATTTTATTGACTTTTGCTGTAATTTGTAATAAATAAGGAAATAATAAAAAATTTAAAAAAAAAACTTGGTAATTACTGCATAGCATACCTTTTAATGACTGTCACATATCTTCTGTATTACATAGAAGTAGCCTAATAAAATCTAGAAGTTTTTTAAGCAGATAAGCTTTCTATAAATCTCTTTAAAAAATTAAAGTTAAAACCATCTTTCAATGCTCGCTTATCTTTTCAATTGCCTTTAGACCAGCATGACGCGATTTGATCAGTGTTTAATATTAGTCATCTGAAGAGCTAAAAATTGTTTTATATGCAATTACATAGAAATATGCTTCAAGCAACTAGATTAAAAGCCCATAGTTCAAGGAATTTATATTAATTGAGCACATGGAATGTAAAAAATAGGTTGGGTTTTGCTAAAGGTACGGTCACACTTGGCAAATATTTACTGGATATTTGCACAAGTTTGTTTGACGTTGTTTAAATAAAACTAAATATTTGTTGTGTCTTGTCCTAAATAAACGAAGTTTTTTTTTAATAAATAAATGAGTTCAAATATATTTTATTTAGTGGTTACGTCTTTTTCGGCAAATATTTGCCAAGTGTGACTGTACTTAAGAAACATATAACATCTTTGGTCACACGAAACGAACATAAATTTATTTGGTTCTGATAACAAAACTTTCGTTTGAAGGAATCAGAAGCATGGAGGAGGTTCGTTAATGTTATGAGGTTGTTTTCCTTCATCTTGCCCTTTCTAATTTATTGTATAAAATTGCGTAGAAATATTGCAAAATTAATGCTAAAGTATGCCAGAGAAGAAATGCCGCTTCTATGGGCATTACCGCAGGACAATGATCCAAGGCACATCCAAAATATTGTGGTTAAGTCTGGGTTTATACATATCTTAATATTTGTTAACAATAACCTCACGAGAAAATGATATTATGTATAGAAACAATCTAAAAACAAAATGGAATTTAGTAAAATATTCACCATGCCCTTGAAATAATGAAAAACAAAATGAATTTATAAATTAATAAAATATGTAGGAATGATATGGAATAAGATGAAACATTGAAAATGTCTCAATAAGTTTAGATTTATTTTATTTAATTTAAAACGGTGTAGAACTAAAAACTATCTAGTAACAAAATGGTATGCTGTGTAACACTTATGGCCGAATTCACAGTCTTTAGTTAGCTAATGACAAAAGCTTAACTAATGATTATTTATTCGCAATGCTTAGTTTGCCATAAGAATAACAAGTAATAGTAAAACAATAGTTAGTATTTTAGTTTACCAATGGTTAACTAATGACCGAGAATTCGGCCATTAATGTATAACGTTAAAACAAAGAAAATGCCCATAAAACATTAATATTGTCAGATTTGTTTAAACTTTTGCTATTAATAATGTATTGCTGTTTAGAAACATTCAGGGAACAAAATGGGAATTAGTGAAACGCCCACCATATGCTCTTAAAACAAGTAAAAAATCGAATCATAATACCAAACTTTGGCTTCAGAAATGTCTAAATGACATTGAAACGAAATATGGTATTAAAATTTTCACATTAAGTTTGGATTTTTGCAACAATTATTTACTTTAAAACTATTTTAAAGCTAAAAACCAATTAGAAACAGAATATATTCTAGTGAAAATTATAGCGTTAAAACGAAGAAAATGTCAATAAAATATTAATATTTTCTCATTTATTTCAACTTTAGATATCAATAACCTGAAGAAAACTGTTTTTATGTATAGAAACGATCAAGGAATGAAATGGGATATAGTGAAACACTCGCCATATGACCTTAAATTAAGTAAAAAATTTAAAAAATTTCATGATACCAAACTTTGGCTTCAAAAATGTCTAAATGACATTGGAACAAAATGGTATTAAAATTTTCACATTAAGTTTGGATTTTTGCAACAATTATTTACTTTAAAACTATTTTAGCTAAAACCCAATTAGAAACAGAATATATTCTAGTGAAAATTATAGCGTTAAAACGAAGAAAATGTCAATAAAATATTAGCAGCAGCAATAAAATATTTCAGCAATTATTTACTTTCAAACTGTTTTAAGCTTAAAACCATTATAGTGAAACACTTAATGTATGTATAGTGTTAAATTAAAAAAAATACAATAAGTTAGGAAGAAGTGTTCAAAACGAATGGAGGTTTGACTAAATATTAATGTTATCAGAAACTTAAATAATGTTTGGTAGGAAGTTATAAATAATTCTGAAGATAATATATTGTTCCTATTATTGCTGAATGAGTATAATAAAAATGTTTGCTGAAGAAAAGGTAATTTAATGTTATTAGTTATGTTTATTTTATTTAACAGACTGTAGTGTTTTAATTTGTGATATATGTATGTATGTATATGTAAATATTTCATTATTGAAATATTAACAAAAAATAAAAAAAATCAATAAATTGGTAAAACACAGACAGGCAAACATAGATAGCACTACTGACTTAGAATTGCATAGGGATTGAAAATATGTAGACTTTGTTATTATTACAATTATATTGTGCTTAAACTTGCTTAAACTTAGATTAAACAAACAAATCCTTTGAAACCACTATGAAGCAAACTAGTTTTAGTAATTTCACCCTTAAACAATAAATTACTTTTTCCTGGAATATTCTTGCACTACTACTATCCTTTAAATACAAAATTAAAATGAAAAGAAAACTTAAACGATTTGTTCTACTTAAAATCCTTTTCAAAATACATTAAATGCATTGAAACTGTAGAATAGAAGCTGTACAATAATACAAGAAAATAACAAATAAACAGAAAAAAACAAAGCTACAAGTTAAGTGTTGCAAATATAAATTTTCCCTTTTTATTTATAGTTTTTTTTCCATTCTATTCTTTTGGTTTAGTGTTTTTATTTATTTCTTGTTTTTATAATAATTTTTCTAACATTAACATCTCTTTGGCAAACAGCAGTTTATTGCTGGCATCAAGAGAGATAAGGAAAAAAAAGTAAAATTAAAACCGAAAATTGTTGTAGTTGGTCAAGGACGATTATGAGATGCCCTGCTGCTTTCACACTAAGTAATTGTGAGTTACAAATAGATGTGGTGGCTTAAAGAATATAAATTATGAACTTTTTAATGGTTATCTTTTTATATTTAATAACTTATACGGATATAACATCATAAATATTTCGTAAAAAAGGCTTATTTTGTTTTTGAAAAAACCCTAGGGGGTTATTTGTTGCTTAGTACATTGTAATTTAAAAATATTTCGTTTGATATCGAATTAAAAAAAAGTATTCGTAGTGATAAAATATTCAAAATTCAAACGTCATTGGTCATGTTATATAATTTTATATAGCCAACGTTTAATGTACCCCAGGGGTCTATCTACCACAATAATTTAAAATGTTCGTTTGTACTGATAATTCTTTAAAGCGGACGGTTAAAGTACTCATCACCTATACAATGGGTAGTTATCTAGACGTGCAGTGATATGTGTTGGCCAAGCTAAAGGGGTCAGTTCCCGGTCGGGTCACCAAATACAGAAGGACACACGTTGAGTGCAGTACGAAAAACTATCCTCCCCACTTGTCTCCTTTGGTTCGGCTATCAGACGTTTCTATAATTTCCTTTTTCCCCTTAGGGAGAGCGGTGCTTGAGGTCCGTTTGGTCCATTAGGTCTCACATTTCTCCATATTTGGCGGCTGGTCTTAAAACTATTACATTAGTTTCGTAGTTTAGTTTAAGTACGTAAATGCATATCTAAATAAATTTCCAATTTCCATTAACACCCCTAATCTGTGGTAGTGTAGGGCACATTCGAAATTGACGGAATTTTAATACCACGTTGTATGTTTTTATTTATTTCTCTGATTTTTTTTTGCAATTATTTTTAGTTTTGAGATGGTTTAAAAACATTTTATTACTCTGGCTAGCTGTCTGTGTGTTTGGCTCAAATAATTAATAGATGGATGAATGATTGTTGGCTAGTGCTCTTCCTAGCTATTATTTGATAGTGAGACTAGAGTAAATGTTGTGTTTTCTGTTTGTTTTCTATATGACTGCTTTTATTTTAAAATAAAAATCATTTTTTTTGTATACTAATAAAAAAGTTTACACGCCATCGCTATTACAACACTACTCTTGCCAGCTTGATTGGAAAAGGCACAGTGGGTTTGGATGCCATATAATTGGGGAATAAATAAAATAATAAAAAATTAATTTTTTTAGAATTATTTATAAAAGATCTACTTAAAGATCTAAAAGATCTCACAATAATGTTTAGTTTAACCTATATGCATTTTTAACACTTCTTAGCGACTACGGCTCATAAGTCGAAAGATTGATTTTTTTACACATATTTTTGGTTTTAAGGTTTATATCTCGCTATTTGCTTTTTCTGGACTCCGCAAAGTTAATCTATTGTCTACACCATAACATAGGCTTTGTATTATTTAATGCAAGACCTAACTCTAATTTGGATGTGTACTTGGAATCATTGTTCTGCATGAATTCCCATAGTAGCGGCATTTCTTCTCTGGCTTAGTGTAGCATTTGTTTTGGTAACAGTGTATCATTTTACACCATATCAGTAACGAACCTTCTACTATATATGCCTCATGGTTTTCTGATTATCCAAGAGGTCAAATTTTTATTCTGTGGCCTTGGAACGAACGTTTTGGTATCAGAACCAAACAAATTTATCTTCGTATCATGTGACCAAAGCACATTTCCAACATTTTTCCAACGTAGATGTTTCTTAGCAAAACACAATATATTTTTAAAGTTTTATTTGCCCAATTAAGGCACCTTCCTCGCAATATGAGCTTTTCATCTAGCTCTCTAAAGCATATTTCTAATTGTGTGACTAGTAACATTAGAACATAAATCAATTTTGAGCTCCACAGCTGAACAAAATGGGTTGCTTTTACTTTTACGAATCATCCGTGTCGTTGGTTTTCGCTTCCTGTTTCCTGTCTCTTGTCTTGGTTTTACCTTTCTGTGTATTCCTTGAATAAACTTTATTTTGGAACACTCCATGAGTAATGCAATTTAAAATAATTTCTTTTTAAAATTAAGTGCAGAGTTTTTTGCACGACCCATATTCATAGAAAGCTTATCAGTATACAGTCAGCACAATTATTCCTTTTCGTTAAAAATGTGTTATTATATCGGCAAAAGAAACTATTAAAAATATACATATTAACAATTTGATCAAAACATTCTTTAGTTTTATACGTGCATCATACGTTTTTATATGCTTTGATAATTTCATGCATTGTGTAGTACTAAACAAACTTTGAAAATATATTTGAATTATTAAGATACCTTTAATTTATAGAGAAATATATTTTCCGTTTCAAATGTATCTTTTTTGTATGCTTTGATAATTTCAATTATCGTGTAGTACTAAGCAGGCTTTCAAAATATAGTTCAATTATTAAGTAAGTAACTATTTCATTATAGTGAAATAAGTATGTCTGTTTGCAACACTCTTCTCTTCCTGCCTCTTTGCAATTCAAGAATTATTAAGAAATTTTTTTTTTCTTTTTGTATGCTTTGATATTTTCATTTATTGTGAAAACAAGCTTTTATGATATATTATAATTTTCTTTATAGTGAAATAACTTCTCTCTTTGCAACATTCCTCTTCTCCCGTCTATTTTCATTAAAGTCCCAAAATTATTTCAGTTTTTACACAAGTGTTTTTGTATAAGGCATTTTATTACAAAAAAAAAACCTTCTTACCCTGAACATATTATTATTAGAATGATTTCAAATTAAAGCCTAAATTTATTAACAAAATATACTAAAATTTAACCACTGTTCATTACTTATAATGTATAATTATTTTAACTCTCTTATAACTATAATATGATGAGGGCGATGATAATCATTTGCTGTTGCTAGTACAGCCAGCTACTGCTGCTGCTGCGGATGATGATGATAACAATAAACCCACCTGCTGCTGTCAATCTGCCAACAACTTACAACAAAATATATACATATTTATATAAAATAATAATAAACAATAACAAAACACTCAGATAAATCTATACATACATACATATAAATAATAAAAGAGAACTTGCCTAGAATTCTGTATTTTTTTTAACTCATTTGTTGTTGCTGTAGTTGTTATTGTTTGTTAAAACTTGGTTATTGTATAAATTTAGTATTTTCTGTTTTTTTTTTTTTTGTATTTTTGTTATTGTGATTTTTTTTTGTATTTTTGTTATTGTGAATTATATGTTTATTTATTTTTTATTTTTATTTAGTATTTTTTACATTTAAATGAAAATGTTTATAACCTAAAATATTTATATTCTATATAGTTTTTTTCCTTTTGTATTACTATTATTTTATGTTTGCTTTTATTTCTTTATAATATTTAATGCATTTTACCCAAACCCTGTGCAACAATCCTCAGCCACACTACTTTGTGATACCACAGACACTTTTAATGTTTATAAATGGACGATGATTTTATTTCTCACTTTTTCTCTCAAATAAAAATATGGTCACGGTAACAAGGTCTTTTTTGTTAAAGAAATTCTTAATAATAAAAAAAAAAACACAATTCACTGACAACTGAATTCATTTTAGGTCTATAAAGAAAAGAGGCAGGAATAGAGAAAAGCTGGAAACAGAGAACTTATTTAACTACAGTTTGACCTCGATTATCCGTGACGTTCGGGACCGGAAGCATTCTGGATAATCGATTTTCCCGGTTAATTGAGGGACACTTTTGAGTAATTTTTTTTTTAATAATTTTCTTTATTAATTAATGGACTTTGTTGTACATATTTATATAATAACCACTTCAAGTGTTGTATGTACATGTTGAAATAAAATTCGTCACCTAATATGCAAAAGGGTGTAACAACACTTTTTATTTTTTATAGCAGGAGCAAAAAACGTTGTGGAATTAAAGATATTATAGATTTAAAAGACATATTTTGTTGTATTGCTTAAAACATAACTACAGACCTATTTCTTAAGATTGTTTTTATTTTTTGATTTCAAGTTTAGTAATTTCTTAAAAAAATTACTGACTAATCGTATGCAAATGAGGAAATTCCCCTTTTTAGTTTTGTTCACATTTTGTTTGATTGTTTTTAATTAAAACAAGTAAGAGTGCTATATTCGGCTGTGCCGAATCTTAAATACCCTCCACCTAAACATAATAAAAAATACAAAAACTACACTGGTTATTTCTATTCAGTCTTAGTGCAAATTTTGTTAGTATTTGATATATTGTTTGAAATACAATTTTACGACCAACATAATTTATGTTAAATATTTTGAAATTTTGCCTAATTTTCACCATTTTTAATTGATTTAAAAGGGGAACAATTCGGTTTTATAGACTTTCTTTGCTCCAAAAAAAAAAAAAAAAAAAAAAAAAAAAAGGGCTTTTAGAGATGCCAGCAAAAAAAAAATTTGTTGCGGTCACGCCTATTTTCGAGGGGGCGGGCCCGTTGAAAATATATAGGCCTATATCTCGGGAACTACTGGGTGTCTGATAATTTGTAATACATTAAATTATTAAAAATACTTTTCCAACGATATATATATATAAAATATGGACCGAATATGGGTTCAATCCGAAAAGAATATTTTTTGACCGAATTTATTTGTTTTTTTTTTTTTGGAAATTGTTCTTATATGGCAGCTATGACAAATTATGGGCCGATCTTCTTAAATTTTGGAACAGTTATTTTCATGCATATATTTCACCTCGAATTTTAACATAATAACGGTATATATATATATATATATATATATATATACGGTATATATATATATATATATATATATAAGATTAGTATTAACGTGAATTTCGGGAGTGGACCTTATGTGGGGGATATAGTCAAATATGGACAGATATTCTCAAAATCCATCAGTTTGATTTAGGCATGTATGTAAATGATCCGTGTAAAATTTTGGAGATTTATGAGTATTAAAGTGATTTTCGGAAGAGGGCTTTGGGGCATACGGTTAAAAGTAGACCGAAATTCACAA
Organism: Bellardia bayeri; assembly: GCA_950370525.1. Lineage (NCBI taxonomy): Eukaryota > Metazoa > Arthropoda > Insecta > Diptera > Calliphoridae > Bellardia > Bellardia bayeri. The sequence goes on from OX493267.1 coordinate 79,360,966, forward strand.
AATTTGTGAGATGATTTTTGTGTACATGTAAATAATCTGTGCAACGTTTTGAGTCGGTACCGATATTTATACAATATTTATCTTTTTCATCTTGCTTTTTGGTCCTTGTATGGGAGCTATGACCAATTCTGGGCCGACCACCATAAAATTTAGTACAACAATTTATTTGCCTATAGAGATTATTTATGTAAAACTTTAGCCGGTTAACATTATTTATATCTGTTTTATACGTTTTTAAGTGAATTTTGGAAGTGAACTTTATATGGGGTCTATAGTCAAACATAGACCGAACTAAAAAAAATTTCGTTTTACGATTTCTTTTTGCATGAAACTTATTCCTGTTGAATTTTGTATTGGTATTTCAGTTTTATAGGCATTTATGTATACATAATTGAGAATATATTTCGGGAACATTTTTGTATGGGGGCTATGAGAAATCATGGACCGATTCTTACTATTTTCCGCACACTTTCTTCTTTTATCATAAAAACAATGTATACAAAATTTCATGATATTATCTGCAATATATTTCATAATATTGCAATAAAATGGACAAAAAAATATCAAATTTTTATGGAGGTTGTCTCACATATTGGTCCATCACTCTGGTTGGCCTAAACCGATTTTGTTGATTTTAAATAGCAAACTTCTCAAAAGCATGTATACTTTATATACATATATACTTTATAGAGTCGGAAAATTATATTGTGGAAATTACAAACGGAATGACAAACTTATATATACCCTTCTCATGAAGGTGAAGGGTATAAAAATATGTTTATAATCCAGGACAATAGAGGTAATCACGGTTAATCAATGCAAAAAAAATTAAACCGGTACAAAACAAAAAAAAATTATGCTTCTTTCCCGGATAATTGATGTTCCCGGTTAATCGAATCACGGATAACCGAGGTCCAACTGAATAAAGAAAAAAGTTACTATCTTTTCAAAGTCAATTTAGTACTACACAATGCATGCATGAACATATCAAAGCATACAAAAACAAAAGATGCAGTTACATCCTGAAAATAATGGGACATTCAAAAGTTTAATTGATATTGTGCATAATAATTTATTCTGCCAATATAATAACATAGTTTTCTGGAAGGAAATATATTTTGAAATCATAATAATGGGCAACAGAGGAATAAAGACGTCAAGTCTGAGGTAAAGGTAAAAATATACAAAGTCATACGAATTAGATTTCATTTACAATTTAAATGTTTCCCAAACGCTCAAAATTCATAGGAAGCATCTAAGGAAAATATTTTCTTAAATTTCAGACGAATCTAAACTGCTTTATTTGGGCATCCGGGAATCCAAGAGCAATTGTTGTGAGCCTTTGCATGATGATTGGTACAATATTTTTTAAAAACTCGGATGCAATCGCAACTTAAAAATATTTCAAATTAAATGCTATTTTGATAAAAATTTCCATTATTTTCGATGTTTTTTTTTAATTTAATGCGCTAGAAATTAAAAATTATTATTATTAGACAAAAGCCGTACTGTCAAGCGTAGCACAATTTTTGAACTTCATAAAACGTGGAAGTCTTATAAAGAAATATGAGAATAGGTCATGTTCTAAAAAAAGGTATATGACACTAACGTTTCCGTCGCAAAAGGCCCAGAAAAACATCAGCCCACAGCCACCAAAAAATATCATGCACTGACATTCAAAGCGAAATTCAAGAAAAATTAAATGTGACGTTATCTAAGCGCAATATATTTCGCGCCGTTTGATGAATATGGGCTTCATGGAAGAGTAACGCGCAAAAATCCTCTTTTAACTAAAGTTAAGTGGAATTTGCCAGATCTAATTGGAATTGGAATCAGTGGAAGTATGTTGTCATTAATCAAGAATTTAACACTCGCTATGCTTCGCAGATAGTAAAACATTGTGGTGGGTCTATTATGGTATCTTCTGGAATTTTGTTGGCCGAAGTCATAAATTGATGTTATTTTATATAGATTATATAATACAATTTTTTTCAAATTTCGATATAGAATACGAAAAAGTTCGTCCCCTATAAGGTACAATAAAATTTCATAGTCTTAAAACTTGGACGACAAATGATCTATTCATAATCTGGGAAGAATATCAAGGGATAATTAATGAACTAGTTCTATGTAGTAGACAAGCTAAAATTAAATCTGTTGAAAAGGTATATATTTCAAAATCTTATAGAATTGCAGCAATTAGAACATTGCAGAAGATTAAATAAAACTTCCAAAACACATTGCAGAAAATTAATAATAACTTTAACTTTTCTGATACCGGTCCGTGATATTTCCGAATATTTCTCCATACCATATAATAGCATAGTAAGATAATGCCTCTTTACCTCAGTAGATAAATACAATTGAATATTATATACACATTTGAGAATAAACTTAATCCTAATTCTAGAAATAACATATTTCACATGGAAACCAAAATTCAAGTTGTCATCAATGTAGAAACCTAAAGTCTAATGCCCTTATTCATAAAACTTCCATACAAAATTTTGCTTTATAAACCTGTTGTAAGTTTTTATGAATAAGAGGGTAATGATGTAGAACAAATTTAATCACGTCAGTGTTTAATATCAGCAAAATAATAATTTGCAAAATCACATGCATAGCGTTTTTTAAAGGATTCAAACATATACAATTCAGACCACCCCCTAATAAGCCTCAAATCCTCATTAACGTTCCGTTTCAAGCCCCTTATCATCAGCATACATATAATATTTACAAAATTGTATCTGCCGGTACAAGTCATTCAAATAAATCATAAATAGAAGAGGTCTCAAGGGCACCCCTCTAAAGGTTTTTAAAGTTGTTGAAATAGTATCTCCAGACTGGACATATTGGTAGCTGGTAATGAGTAATCTGGCAAGGTGATTTAATATTCGATGCTGGAATAACTTTTTATGAAGTTATACTAGTATTTAAAATAAACTGTAATTGGCGAGAAATATAGGAAAAAATGAGCTTCAAAAACTTTAATGGTTTTATGGCATTAGTTCTTATCGCCTTGTAAAACTCATCTTCACTAACATTTCGAAAAGTAAAACCAAATTCATTATGCAAAGAAAATGGCATGTTATATGATAATATGATAAAATAAATGGAAAAATTTTTAAAAGTAAAATGTTTTCAACATTACCTTTATGAGTTGCAAAGCCTTTTCAATTAGTTACTTGTCAACAACTGTATATAAGAAATCTTAAAAGGAACAAGTATAAATATTACAAGTACACATTTAAATAAAAACCTGAACCAGCAACAAACCGATTCTGAATATAAAACCCCAACACAGAAGAAACGATTACTACGACGATAACGTAAATAAAGAAAGACGAAATACCTTCGAATAGTTAGTTATTCTTTTGTAATATACCTACATAATATTACTATGGCGCATATTCAGAAATGATATGTAAGTTTAAACTTTTTTAAGTACCAACTTAGTTGATTACTTTCAGCACGAAAAGTTACAACATAATTATGGGTAAAGCTGTAGCTAAATGTCAACTAACAAATACATTTAAAGAACAGCTGATTGATTTTATTTCTTGTCGTCGATGATGTTAACAAATTTGGCCACCATTTTTTTAAATGTAGTTTTTTCATCTGGCGACGAATTTAGGTCTCTAAAATACACAAAACAATAAATACATATTTATTTAACAATAATAATAAACTTACCTTATTTTCTTTGCTAATTGTGTCCATTTTGACCAAAAACAAATCACAAAAAAATAAAACAAACTAGAGACGTCAACAAAAATCTGCTAAATGCAGTGTTGCATTTCTTTTAACAGCTGAAAGCAGTTGCTAAGTTAGTTATGATTTGTGAATAAGATGTTTAACTATTTTATTTATGAACTATTTTTTTAGTTTCTGTTTTATAAGTTTCGACTTTAGTTACGATTTCTGAATATGCGCCTATAATTCTTATTAATCAAACGGAGATAGAACAAATAACAGTCTTGTTACTTAAGATTTGTGATTACTTAAGTTAAACCCCACGTTACTTGCTTTTTGATAGTAATTGTTGTGATGATGTGGTCATTGGTTTTTTGTTGTGATGATGTGGTCATTGGTTTTTATTACTTTTGAGAACAATAACATTAATATTGTCATTTTCTAATAAGAACTATAATGAAAATTCTTACAATAAGCAGTAAAACAAAAATCAAACCATGTTTTATTTATTTTATATTTTACAAAGCATCTTTGTATAGCAAAAAAGAAAAAAATCATTTACAGGCGATATTAAATTTCAGTCTCGTAACAGTTTTCGAAAAAAAAAAAAACAAAATTTAGCCATAAAAGAAATAAATTTTCAATGACATGTTACTTTTTGTTTCGTTATCAATAAAAATATGGTTTATTGTTCCCACACTTGTATTCAATATTTTATATTGTTTATACAACAACAATGACAGAAAAAAACAACAACAACAAACTCACACATTCACACACAATACACACGTATGTATGTAGGTATATACCGCAGAAAATTACTAGTTTATGTGGAAAACAAATTCACAAAGAGAGAAAAATAGAGAGAGTGTGTGGCATACATCACTCCATTGCCAACCACACCAATACACAAATTGACCACGATGTGTAAGTAAAAGTTATAACTGTGACTGAAAACAGCAACAACAAAAACAACAAAACCAATAATAAAACTAAGGAAAAATCTAAAAACTGTAAAATTTTACAAAACAATAAAAAAAAACAAGTTTTTTGTTAATGTAACGAAAAATTGGAAAAAAAAAACTCAACACACAAAACAAGTGATGGGGAACTTAAATAAAACTCAGTGACAAAAAAAATTTGATTTTTGTGCTGACAGTCAGTCCCCATCTACCCAAAAAATAGGGATGCTAGAGGAGCTGGAAGATTGGGTGGGGGTGGGGGCGGTTGGCTTAAAACAAGTCAAGTATAGAGTTACACAAATAAATTGTTACAAAACATACATAGCAACAATAAAACAAAAATGACATTGTTAAGGTGGAACGTTATAAAGGGGTATACTGAATAAAGCGTTTGCTTGTAGCCACCCTTTAACAAACTTACTTACACATTCCTTTCCTTTTACTACATAGCTGACAAGTGTAGAAGAACTGTGTAAGTTTAAGTGGAGTGTGTGCCATCAAAGTTGAGGGCAAAGGGAGGGCGTGTAAAATACCAAATGAAAAGTAGGAAAATAACAATAAAACAAACATCAGCTAAAACAAGATGTTTCTAAACTATAAACTATACGAGAAAACAACAACAACAAAAAATAACAAAATAAAAATGTCAACAAAAACTTTAGTTTGCTATTTTTCACAAGCATATTTTTCTTAAGTTCAGTCTCAGTATCTTTTTCTTGTTTTTTGTTTGTGTTTTGTAGCACAAAAATATTTGAAAAATGATCCTTCTTTTTGCTGTTTTATTTTAGGTTTATTTTACACTTAAAAAAGGCAGTGACACATTGTACCGTTGTTAATAGGATTGCCAGGCATTGGATATTCATAAAAGGCAGGATCTCTAAAAATGATAACAGGTAACCAATTTAGGGCCATTATTACAACTTGCCTCTAATGTTCTTAATAGTAAAAGGTAACTTTAATTAAAGTGAGGAATAAAATGACCTTTAAAATTTTTCGTTATTATTGTAAAATAAAATAATTTTTTTCTAAAATATGGCAATACCAGTGAAAAACCGATTAACTTTTGACAAATAACTGACAAGAAACAGTAAATTGTTTGTGTTTGTGAAAATATTTGTTTGTGAAAAAAATATAAATCAAACGTCTGGGGGGTTACTCTCTATTGCGATGCGAAAGCAAATTCGATGCGAAAGGTAAATGTGACAAGAGTACAAATTGGTACTCTGTATCGTTCACGCAAACGGTTTCACAAAATAATTTGAATAAGTAGCAACACTGGCACCACCAAAGTAAACAATAGCGAAGAATGATAAAATTAAATGTCAAAACTTGTAAATCAAAACATTTTAAACAAATTTTTTGTGCAGTTCGCGTTTTTTGCTTACTTACATGATGCGTTCTCTTTGCGTTTGATATTGTGTTATTGCAATAGATTTGCGCTTAACGCACGAAGAGAAAATACGAAAACGCAATACAGGGTACCAATTGTTCGATTACGTTTCATTTTTCTTTCGCATCGCAACAGAGAGTAACCCCCCAGCTTTCCATTTTTGTTTATCAAATTATTTATTGGCAAAACAAAATTAAAATTAATTTATTTTTCATGAAGTTGACATTTTTCCAGAACATATGTATGTCAACTTCAAATACATAAACCTCACTATAAGATGATCTACCCTTTAGCTTATCGGTCGGTTTTAGATTAAAGTAAACTTATACTAACCAAATACTTCTTATCTGTCCGATAACATCATACCTTTAACTATTGCCAAGTTATAATAATGAGCCTTAGCAGAACATGTATAAACATCAGTTTTTGAAGAAAAACTTTGTGTAGTTTGTAGTTTTGCAATTGTGACTATGAATTTCATTTCGCTCGACAATTGCATTCAAATATTCAAAATTCGATATGAAAATAATGAATCAGTAAAAGCAAAATTGTTCATCTTCAGACGAAGCCCATTTTCATTTTGTTGCATACGTCATTGTAGGATAGGAAATTGTGTCTTTTTTATCAAAAATACAATAACTTTTGACAGATAAGAAATTCATTAAAAAAAATTTTAAAAACCAATTGCAAAAATATTTTATATAGTTTTAGCACAAATTTGTTTGACATTCACCCTTATTCTGTTTATTCTCTTACAAGAGTTATGCAAGATCAAACAGAATCAAATAAAATAAAACTAAATATTTTTTGTGTTCTGTCTAAATAAACGAAGTTTTTTTAAATAAATATACGAGTTCAAATATATTTTATTTGGTGGTTACGTCTTTTTCGGAAAATATTTGCCAAGTGTGACCATACCTTAAGTGATCGTATGTGAAGCCTGGCAACCAGCCGTATTAAGACCAATAGGCAGTGTGACCACCATTTTAACATTTTTGCGGCTAAATTTAGCTTATTTTATTTTGATTTTTTAAAAATACTAATTTATTTTCTATTAAAAAAAGCTTGAAAATAAATTAAACTTAAAGTTTGTTTGGATACGTTTATAAATCACACATTTATGAACGATAAAATCCTATTTCGGAGGGCCTTTGTATGGGGGCTAAGTTAAATAATAGACTGATTACAATGGATTATGTCCTTTATATTAGATAGGGATTAAAAATATTAAATAAATGTTTTCAAATTACAGAGCATTAAAGTCTGATTCAGGAAAACTTAAAGAACATTTGTATAAAAACCTTGAAAATCCCTCAAAAATTATTTAAAAACTGAGTGATCGGTTGGACTCCTGAAGAGAACCTTAATTAGTTTTGTTCTTGAGTTCAAAGTTGTATCAAAATTTAAAAATCGCGCATTTTTAAGTTATACACCCAATATTTTATGATGTTTCCTTAAAGATAGATATATCGATACAATATTCAAATTTTTTTCTTACTTAATTGTATTTTTGTAAACTATGTACCTAATTGTAAATTAAAACGAATTAAGAAATTTATTGTCTAGAAAACTCGCTGCACGTTTTTTCGTTATAGGGCTGAAATTCTGTATAGAAATACAAATACGAAAGTGTTGGCAATCCTTTACGAAGCAAAAAATGTAGCAAGGAAAACTTAATTTAAGTGTATAAAATGTGCATGTGAACCATGCACAATACAAAAGTTTCAATGAAATCCTATTCATGTAAGTATGAGTGATTCAGTGTTAATGTGTGTGCTTTCCCAGCAAGCCATATGAGTCCGAGATGAGTCTTTACTGACACCTTTTCCGGAGCGTTCATGCTCTTTATGAGCCCAAAAAACAATCATTATTGCTCCTTCAGAAAAGAGGGTCATTACATTCGAAAATGATCCGTCAGAAAGAACTATTAGATAATGTCAGAAAAGAGTCTTTTATGAGGGTTTTTTGGGCTCAGAAAGAGCTCTTACATCATGTCAAATACAAAAAATTAAAAGTTCACATTTATTATTTTTTTTAATTGTTTTTACTTAAACAAAAAGGGAATTCATTTACAAATAAACTAAATTAGAAATGGAAAAAAATTAAATAAATTGTATTTATAGTAAAAAAAATTAAATGGAATTCATTTAAATAAAATATATAAAAATGGAAAAAAAATTAATTTTTTAAGCAAATTTTTCTTTCGCTCGGAAAATGCTTTTTAGTTGGACTCTTTTCGAAAATGCTCTTTAGTTGGACTCTTTTCTAACTCGGAGCGCTCCTAGAATGGTATGCTGGGTTTTTGGTGTGTTTGTATGTACATACATATGTGTGAGTGGATGCACTTTTGATTTGTCACAGAGAAAAATTCGAATTGTTAGTATGTATGTATGTACATATGTATGTAGGAACATAATTTTTTTCTTCTGTAGTTTTGTTGCACTACATTCCTTTTCGGATTTTTTTCTGTTTTTTTTTTAGCAGAAAATGAACGGAAAAAGACGATGATTATTTTACATACAGTAAAAACCAACATTCAACATATTATATATATTTCAGATGTAGTTGTTGTCATTTTCGTTTTAATTTTTTATTTTTTTAAATTCTAAAGCACCGAAATGATTGCTATTTTTGCAGTGTTGTCACCACAGCAAACTAAAAGTAGAGGCAGAGACAGAAGTATAGAGCAGCATGCAACACATACTTAATAGCACACTGATATGGGGAATATAATTCTGCAACTTGTGCCACTGCTGCTCCCATGAGCATCAGCTGAAGCAGAAAGTTTTTTTTCACAATTTTCTTTCTTTCTTTGTGGTGGCAATAAAAAAAATTGTACAACTCAAAGTACGATTATTCGAAGTAAAGAAAAAAGTAAAAAATATTTGCACCAAAAATCAAAAAAAAAAAAAAGTTCAACGTCTATAGAAGGAATTGGTGTTGGAGTATGAATAACATGAACAGTGAAATGAAATGCTGGGGATTCTATGCCCTTCTAAAGGAAAAAGAGAGAAATAAGGATACAGTCAGTAGTAGTATTCGTTTTAATTGAAATCCTCAATATGGAATGTTATCTAGATATTAATAAAAATTCTAGGAAAGTGTAACACAAATTGTAGGCTGCGTTTTAATTCTTGTCTTAATTGATAGGATGGGTAAATTCAACAGATTTTAATAGTTTTAGAATATTTTCTTGCTCATACAGAAAAGAACTGCTTCATTTGTTGCAATTCAAAGAAATTTTGTTAAAGCAAATACCAGTACAATAAATTATAATATCATGTCAATTAATAAAATGATGTCTTTAAACTTAAATCATTCTTTCTTACATACATTTACCACAGGAAAAAATGTAAGCATACAGAATTAAGAATTTCGTAAAAAGTAGTTTTGTGAACCATAAATGAGAATAAAATATTCAGCACGAAATAACCTAAGCGTACAAAACTTAATATTTCGTATATTCGGATAATTATAATACATATGTATATATCTGTCCTTTATTCTCACACATCTAAGCTTATTTTAAATGTATTCAATCGGTTTCAAAGTGCGAGAGGTGATTTGTGAGGTTCAGAAGTGGTGATTTTGACACGGAAAACATAGAAGACCAAGGTCAGCCAAAAAAGTTTTAAGACCAAGAATTGTAGGCGTTATTTCATAAAGATTGTTGTCAAACTCACCAAGACCTTGCAAAATCATTGGGAGCTACTCAAGCAACAATTTCAAAACGTTTGCGAGCAGCAGGAGTGAAATTGGGTATCATATGAATTGAAGCCGAGAGACTTTGAAAGACTATTTTACACGTCCGAAATGCTGCTTAAACGCTATAAAAGGAAATCATTTTCGCAACTAATCATTACTTGCGATGAAAAATGGTTACATTACGATAACCCGAAGCGTGGCTCTAAGGTTGCTGAAATCTGGCCAGCGAACCTGTGCCGAAAACAACTGATACGTTTGAAGCGAGTATTGACTGACAAACTTCCAGAATATGAAAGCGTAATATTTCATCTTGGCAACGCTTGGCCACATGTTTAGAAAGAAGTAGTTTGCGAAGACCGACTACTAGTTTTTCGATCGCCTTCTCTGGTATGCGCTTGAATCGTTCTTGGCAGTTTATTTTTTGTGTGGAATCTCTATGCTGCCAGGAATATGGGAGAAGTTAAGCTAAAAATTACAAATTAAGCTTTAACTAAAGAACAAGACATTGCTGATCATAAATGGCAACAAATTAAATAAATAAAATAAAATTATACTTTCGGAAGGAAATAACTTAAGCATACAAGCTTAAATCAAAAAGAAACAACACATTGTTGGCCATAAATAGGAGCAAAATTTATTTTAGATATATTATTATATTAGCATACAAACTAAAATTATGCTTAACTAAAAAACAAAACATTGTTGTCCATAAATAGCAAGAAAGTGGAATTAAGTTATACATTCGGAAGGAAATAATGTAATCATAAAATCTTAATTTCAGTTTTGACAAATTAGGAACAGAACGGATTTGGTTGGAATCGAATTACGCAGTTTTCATGACAGTTTTAGATAAGTTGACAAATATTTGGTTGTTTCATTTTTAACGATTCTTGAAACAAACAAAATCTCTCGACAAATTGGAAAGAAATATGGTTGCTAGAACGAATCTATTTCCCTTGAGTACGATTACAGATTTTTCGAAATTTCATAAGATTTTTTTTTAACTGCCAAATTCTACATAGTTCTGAATTCTTCTAAATATATTACTATTTGTAGCTATTCTGGTTTCATTTATAGATTAAACCTCACAATAAAACTGAACTAGAAAGCAGCCCAAACAACTTTTCCCTCAAAAACAGACTCAAGATGAAAATACCATGAATCATACTATAATTTTCGGATTAAGACGAATATTGATTCCCTCTTTCATTCAGATTTGTTTTAGGTTTAGCTTAAAACTATTTAGTCTCAAATTTAATAGAATTACTTGTTGGATCACTAATTTACATTGTTTTCCTCCTGTATGTTTAGCTTATTTCGTTTAGTGTAATCAATTTAAGCTCCCTAAATTTCTCTCTGGCATAAAAAGTGTCACTTAAAATGTCTGTGTCAAGAAACATTTCATAAATTATAATTGGATTTCTCTTACACAAAGATTATTACGAAAATACTCGTAATAACAATGTAAGTTTCTTAAACATACATACTCGTATATAAATACAAACGTAAATACTTATAAATATAATAAAGTACTTAATATTAAGAAAACAATAAAGAGAAAAGTAAAGTAAAACAATTCAAATACCTTTTTGCTTTATTTAAATATTCTTTGTAATGTTTTGAAATTGTTGTCAATAAAATACAGCTGGTGTTGTGTCGTATTGCTGGTAGTTGTAGCTGCTGCTGTTAATTTTTATTATAAATTTTATAATTGAACTGGAAATAGATGGGAGAGCAGAAACGGCAAATGTTGTTAAAAACACTATTTACGAATACGTTTGTTTTTTAAACAAATACAAAATTTTTATAATAATTTAATGTTATTTAAATTAAATGTTTTAAAATATATTAAATTAACACCTTATAAAAGACTACTACTAGTGCCACAGAGAATATGTTTGTATGTGTGTTGAACAAATATACATACATATATCGATGCTAAAAATCTATTGAATTTGTTTCAAAAGGTGCTAACTTTTTTCCCCCCAGAAGAAAAGTAAACATTATAATAACTAAATAAACAATTTGTTAACAATATTGTACAATAAAAATTCAAATTTTCAAATCAAAATTTGTTTAACACTTAATAAATGATGACGGGCATGTTGATAATGTATAGGTGGACAGACTGACAGTTGGTGGTTGGTGCCGGTGGTGGTGGTAGTGTTGGCGAGTGTGAATTTAAGTGATAAAGATAAAAAACTTATTAAAAACTAACACAAAGTGTTCCTTTTTTTGTATCAAGGGGCGATACGCATTAACAATAATTTTAATGACATTAATAAAAGAAAAAATGTATATAAACACGCAAATTTAAGTATATACGAGAAGGCGAATTTGAAATGCTCTAAACATGTTGTTTCATCGAAATGTATTTGGGGAAACAATTTATGGCCGAATTCTCGGTCATTAGTTAACCATTGGTAAACTAAAATACTAACTATTGTTTAACTATTGCTTGTTTTTTTATGGCAAACTAAGCATTGCGAATAATGAATCATTATTTAAGCCTTTGCCATTAACTAACTAAAGACTGTGAATTTAGCCATGAAGCATACAAACTTTAATTAAAATTTAACTAAAAAACTGAGCACTGCTGGTCATAAATAGGAAGAAAATAGAATTAAGTTATGCATTCCGAAGGAAATAATCTAAGCATGCAAACCTAAATTAAGATTTTATCAAAAAACAGGATATTGTTGTCCATAAATAGGAATAAACTTGAATTAAGTTATGCATTCGGAGAGAAAAAAAAACAGGGCATTGCTGCCCATAAATAAGAAGAAACTGTGTCAAGTTATGAAAATAAAAGGAAATAACCTTTGCATACAAGCTTAAATTGAGCTTTAACTAAAAAACAAGGCATTACTGTTAATAAATAGAATTAAACTAGAATTAAGTTACGCATGCCGAAGGAAATAATCTAAGCAAATACTTAAATTAAGTTTTATGTAAAAAAACAGGACATTGTTGTTCTGTTGAAATAACATAGCATAAACATACAAAAATTAAATAACAAACCTCCCGTGATCTTTTAATAAGAACAAACTGAATTTAAATTATACATTTGGAAGAATATACAACCTTTCATTAAGCTTTAACTAAAAAACAAGGAATGGCTCTCCATAAAAAGGAATAAAATGGCATTAAGTAAAACATTTCAAAGGAAGGAACCTAAGCATACCCGTTTAAATTAAGTTTTAACTGAAAAACAAGAAACTGTTATCCATAAATAGAAACAAACTAGGGTGCTTATTATGAGCAAAATTCGATTTTCGACTATGGTCGAAAATGCTTATTGAACGAATTTTCATTTGGTATTGGGGTGCACATTCGATGATAAAACGCTATTGTGAAAATCACTCTTTTTGGGTTATTCACAATAGTGCATTTCTATCAGCTGGCGCCATATTTGTTTACAAATTCTTAAAAAAAAAAATTAAATTTGAAATGACCACCACGGAATTATGGTTTAATGATTCGTCTGATGAATATAATTAAGCTTCTGTGTATTGCCCTCCCATTTTTTGGCTGCCTGAACCTTTGAGCAAATACATTTTGCCAACAGTGAATCTTCTTCCATGAGAAACACGAGCTTTTCCAATTGCTGTTTTCTACTTAAGAATTAGATCTGCAGGATATTAACAAAAGTAATTTACAAGTAGTATTTAGTTGACCAAAACCAAAAAACAAACAAATTTTTACATTTTAAATAAATTTTTCACAGTTTTATACAGTGTCGACAGCAAATTTGTGTTCGATAAAAAAAAAAAAAAATTCGTTGAACAACAAAATTTCCACAGCGATGCCTACTCATAATACAAATTTTATATTCGATTTTCGATAGCCAGCGAATATAAATTGTCGAATACAGCTCATAATAGGGGCCTAGAATTCATTTATGCATTTATAAGGAAATAAACAAAGCATACAAGCTTTAACTTAAAACAGGGACATTTCTGTACATTAATAAATATAAACTGGAATTATGCAATGCATTCCGAAGGAAATAAACTAAGCATACAAGCTTAAATCCAGTTTAACTAAAAAAAATGATGTTCATAAATAGGGACAAACTTCAAATAAAGTTATGTATTCGTAAGGAATAAAAGCTTGAATTAAGCTTTAACTGACAAAAACCAATATCTATTGGTACAACTAACAGACAATTTGATAAGGGACACATTTTCCGCGTAGTTCCTTTTTTAAGCAGGTTCCTGATACCAGGACTCTGCAAAAGTAAGAAGTACAGGAAATTTCCTTATAAAATGAAAAATTAATTTGTATTCTTCCAATTTTTATTTTCTAGTGAATATTATAAAAATTAAATCATAAAAATTGTAAACAGGCCATAAAAGATTGTGTGATTTAGATTTCGTTTCTTTGAAATAGTATATCTAAAAAAAACCATGTTCAGTCCATGCAAGGAACTTTTATTTTATAAATTATTAAAAATCACGCACATGCTTGATGTTGTCGTTGGCGTTGTTTAATATTGTTACATGGAATTGCCCATTTAATATGGCAATAAAATATAATTTCATTATGGTAGCACACATTCGTTTTCTATTTAAATATAATCAAAATATTTAAAGGGTTGAAATTTAAAAAAAAAAAAAAAAAAGACATTATTCAGTGAAATTGTTTTAACCCATAAAATAAGTAGGACTTTTCCCTAACTACAACAAACAGCAACATATTGTCAGTGAAATAGAAAGGGGAGTCATATTCAAAAGCTGCAATTAAAAGGTGCCTTCTAAAATTTGCAGGGTTGGCAAGTTTCGTAAAAATTAATGGAACCGTTCCAATGATTATGTTAAAAACATATTCAGTCACAATTTGCATACGAGTATGATAGAACTGTCAGCATTATGTTTACAAAAGATCCGAACATGATAAAACATGTGATGTTTATTTTATAATAAAAGCGCAATAAAAACTTGCTTAGAAAATTGGGGCCAAACAAAAAGTTGACGCATGTACGAGTACATCAGTTTTCTTTGTAGATTATCTGGAAAAACAATAAATAAAATAAAAAGTCACCAGAACATAACGATGATCATTAGAGTGCTTAAAGATTGTATGGAAGAAAAAAAAATTCAGCTACTGGCCGTCCCCACCCCTACAATTGTTCTCTGGATTCTAAAAACACGTTCTGTAAAATATTACGATGATAGGATAACGTTAACTGGCGCCGCATCGGCTCTGAAGTTTGGAGTTGCATTTACAACGGGAAAATAAGCATTTGTTTAGTTTTTGCAAAAATTTTGCCATTAAATAATAATTTTTTCATTTCAATGTAAAAGAATTAAAAATTAGCGTTCTAATAAGATATAAAAGATAAAAATCGGTAAACAAATTTTAAAGTTATTAACATTGTCCAGGCCATTAACGTGTTTCAGACCACTTGAATAAGAAACGTGGGAAATAATTAACAAATTTTGAGCAATATTCGAATAAAATCACATTTTTACTTCAATTGTATATGAGTTTTTATCTTCCTATCATATTATCTATTAAAATTGTTGATTTGTTTAACGGCCGTTTCAAAACTTCATTTTCAACTTTTTAAAAGTTTTGTTGGAACTAAATTTTGAATTCTCTTTAAGATTTATCAAGGATATAGGAGGGAATAAAAATATAAAAAAATTATGTCAAAACCTCACATTGTTTTTCTGCACCGGCGATTTTAATTTGGCTGATTTCGGTAAAAACAATTTTTTTGCCATATTGTGGCGAATAAGCTCAATTTCTTTAGTGTTATGAATTTATAGTTTAGATACTGTTAAATGCTTTTCGAAAGTTTTACTCAGAGCGTTCAACAACAACCGTTAAATCGTAAAGGTCAAAGGTCAAATTTCGCTATATTTGGAATTTCTAATGAAAAGATAGTGAAATGTTATAAGTTTTTGAGTCGACTTTTAGGAAACTTGGTCCAAAATTTACAATAACAGCGCAACAATCTAAATTAACTTTTAAATGCACTTAGGCCAAAATTATTCCCCAAAAAATAATTTTTCATAGTTTTTAGTTATCTAGGATGATATTTTTCAGAACAGGTTTCTACAATCCATAGAACAATTCTAGGGACGGGACGGTAAAAAAAAATAAAATGGTCATATAAATGACATTTCGTGGTCACTGGAATAAATTAAAACTTAAAATAAAGATTCCAAATGGCATCTGTATGACAGAGATGAAATGTTACATATGTAGCGCATGAAAAAATCTAAGCATACAAATTAAAATGTTAAAAAAAACACAAAATAGATTGTGTTGGTTACAGTTGAAAGGAAAACACCAAACAATCCAAACAATATGGTGCATTAAATTTGTACAAAATTTAAGGATACGAATTTCAACAACAATTGTCAAAAACCTTTTGCTTTTGAGATTATATTTTTCCAATTTAATTACAATAACAGATTTTCCAAAGTTATGTGATTAAAGATTGTCGGGTGAACATCAATCGAAAATGGGTGTTGAGAATAATTTTACTTATAGACAGATCGAGAGAGAATATTTTAAAAAATTTTAACGTAAAAGAATCGAATTTGTTTTCAAAGATTTAATAACGTATTTCCATTTTTGGAATTTATCTCTTTTGAATTGATCCGATCCGAACAATATTTCGTATTACAAAATATTTCCATTATCTAATTGATATTTGGAGCTTTAAAAACACTATAATGAAATCATAAAAAGTACCAATTAGTACAGTATACTGAGGTGTGAATAAGAAGTGTTTGCTGTTATAATATATCCTGTTATAAGTAGTTTTTGTCTCAAAAAGGTTTTGAAGAAAATTGTAGCTTCACAGGTCCATCATATAAGATTTCTTAGAAATGACTAAGCTGTTTTAAAAAGTTGGTTGAAGGAGTTGATAAAAAAAAAACTCCAACTCGTATCTTTACATATAGTCAAGCGGTCATTAAAATCCTAAGAAACGACAGTGTTAAATACTATTACTGCAAAATGTGACACAATTCAGACTATAACTGCATTACCATAATACCGAAAAAGGGAAGAATGGAGTGAAATAATAAGAGTAAGGCATAACCAAGGAACCTAACAAAAATTGGCGACCGAATTTAAATCTTGCACTAAGTCGAATTATAGGTAAATGCTATTGTCTCCCAAATCACAATACTGCTTTTCAGGCTGTGATACTGGCGATTACGGAGAGCATTAAATGGTTGAGGGAGATTGATAACAAAACTCCAACTCGTATCTTTACAAATAGTCTAACGATTAACAAATTCTTCAAAATGTTTTACAATGCGAAAACTGCTTACATCTTGATATATGGTTCCCAGACCATCATGTCGTTATCGGAAACGAGAAGGCGGACTATTCAAGATGGGAGTATACAATCAACCAAGAAAATGGCAGACTTAATGTTTAAAAACAAACTTAAAAAAATTGGAAACCGAACAAGTTAGAAACAGCCAGTAGAACGACACTCTATGGGCAATTGAAATCAAAAGAAAGAAGATTCTAAACTTTAATACACCAACACTCGTCAATATATTAACTGGTTACACAGACCTAAACTCACAACTGGCTGGTAGGTGTATAATGATCTGTAGAGCGCTATAATATTACATGTGTCAATTGTCTTGCTTTTAGTCGAATTAGAGGCGAACACTTTCATATGAAAACTTTATCAAACCAGGAATATTTTAGGAATTTAAATTGAAAATCTCTGAGAAACTACAGGTATATAAAGGGAACTATGTGCGTTCTTACTTTCATAGATTCATAAATATGGAGAATACCACTTATCAAGACCAACATAACGTGCCGCTTATGTATATACCCGGAACGGTATGAGCTTTTTACAGCCCCTCCACTCAACCTTACCTAACCTTGAGTGATATTAAAGTAGTGACGGGTGTGGTAGATACATACATGCCTCCAATTATGGCAAAGTGTTAAAATTATAATTTAAAATGCTGACGTGTAAAAATATAAGCATTTTAACTCATTACTTGGTAATGAAAGTTCTTGTTGGGCTTATTTGTAGAAAAATGTTTATAAATTAGTAGAGAGCATCGTCGTCAATGATCCTGGAAGTCAAAATTAAGATTAATTCTCAAATCTGGCAAAAGTTCAAAATCCATAAGCACTTCTGAGAAATAAACAGAATCTTTCAAATCGCGTTCGATTTTAAAATGGGGATCTTTATACATTATAATGAAGCCATAGTCGAAGAAAATAGAGTATACATATATGTCCGCTTTCACACTCTTCAATTCTCTTCAAGGGAAGTATTTTTGGGTGAGAAGAGAAAAGAGAATAAAAGGGGTACAAACTTGACGGCACTAGTCCATTATCTTATCTTTGCTTTTGTTTTTTCTTTCATGCATGTTGATTTGCATGAAAAAGTACGGCAACTGAATTGACGTGTGTAAATGAAATGGCAAGTTTAAAAGTGAATTGAACAGAAACTGGTCAGCTAAAACTGAAGTGTGCAAAACAGGACTAAACAAGTAGGTTTTCATATTTTTAATTATGTATGCTTAGGTTATTGCGTTTATACAAAAGAACTTCTTGAATGTTTTAAAAAAAACTTTAACACACTACAAGAAAACAACTACAAATAGCATATTTAAATGCAGATTTAAATTTATTGTTTT
This sequence comes from Bellardia bayeri, assembly GCA_950370525.1. NCBI lineage: Eukaryota > Metazoa > Arthropoda > Insecta > Diptera > Calliphoridae > Bellardia > Bellardia bayeri. Next base: position 79,379,355 of record OX493267.1, read on the forward strand.
AGGCTAAAGCAGAATTTATCTAAAATAAAAGAAGTCTGAGTAAGGACAATTGAATGAGGTCACTATCAATAATATTTATATAAAAATAGGAAAATAACTTTTTCTTTGCATTCCTGAAACCATTAATAAGCTGATTATTAAAACAAATTTAAAAAAATACCTGACACTATGTGTAATAAATAAACAAATGTGAAGAGGACATTAAAGACTTAAACAAATTAATTACAAATATAATTTATAATATTAAGGACGTAAATGTAAAATATAATGTGTCACTGTATAAAGCAATTTTTAAACTTTGTTTAAATTAACAACTTTAAGAAAAACAAATTCACAAATGATTTGGAAAATTGTGTATCCAAATTTACACGAAATTGTAAAGCAAGTATATCCTTCAAAGGAACTTCACACTGGCAGTATTACGCATTCCAGGGGGAGACACAAACACACTAAGAGACACATACAAATTCAAATTGGCACGCAATTCTTTTTCTTAGTTTTGATTTTATTTTTATCAAACAAAAGGAATATGTAAAAATATATAAAATACACTTTTTTTGGCTGGTTTTTGGTTTGAAAATGATTACGAAATTCTAGTACATGGGAAGCTCATTAATCATTTACTCAGTAATTGTTGGTTGTATTTATTAATAATATTCTTAATTTTTTTTAGAAATTTTTTTACTTTTAGAATTTTTTTGGTTGTGCTTTTATTTTAATTTTTATTATTTCTTTAACACATTTTTATTAATGTTTCAAAATAAATTTCCTTTAAACTTTTTGTTAACGTTGTTGTTTTTTCAAGGCACTAGTACTGAAATTTAAGAGAAAAACACGTTTTTTTCTTATGACAATAAAAATCCACCAAAAAAAACTAATTTTTTCTTTACCAATTTCACAATTGAAAACAGCACCGCTTGCTAGCTTTATAATAACTTTAAAAACTTTGTAACTTGTCCGAAAAAACTAGGTTTTTTTAGAATTTTCCGTTTATTTTTTCGTAACCACAACGTAACGTTTATTATTTATGTTTGTTGTTGTGGTGTATTATTTTGTTATTTTACTTTTCAATGATAAAAAAATTAGATTTTTTTTTTGCAATTCAAAATTTTGTTTAAATTTGACTTCGTTTGTAAACGCACAAGTAGAAACAGACAAGTGTATGTTGCAATCTCAACGACAGTAGAACGACTCAATTCAATTTTAACAACGAGGTTTTTCAGCTGCTGCTGTCGCTACTGCTGTTTAGATTCTGCTGCTGCCAAATGGTACTGGCTGGCTGGCTAGCAGCACTAGTTAGCAAGTTGGCCCCCCACATGAAAAACTAAAAGACAAACACCAAACACGAAATATAACAATAAAGAAACGTATGTATTCAAATAACAATATGGCTGAGAGAGAGCTAAACGAGAGCAAACGTGATAAAGAGAGCAAGTAACAAAATACACGAGCTAAGGAAAACTCTGTTGGCAAACGTGGTCCAATGGTACTTTTACAACTACATACATACATTTTAGACTCAGTCAGTTGGTACCGTGGTGCTACCACGAGTCGTTTGGTACAATTTGAAAATATGTAGTCCTATTTAGTCTTCATATGGTATCATCAGTGTTTTATTTTTTAATTTTAAACAGGCAGTTTATTCTAAGCGATATGTACATATAATGGAACATACAATTCAGTTCTGATCTAAATTTCAATAAGTGTAACATTTTGTTGACACTTGTTACAGCGACGTTTATTTTTTGTAGTTTAAGCATGGTACTCTGTTCATCATTTCGTGCGAAATACTATCAAAAGCCCATATAAAAAAAATTGATGCGAAATAAATGCGAACTAATGCTGCTGAAGTTGTACTCTGTTCTTATTGTGAAAAGTTACGACATGTTTCTGGCAGCATGTTTTTTCAATAAAAAAAATGTATATGGCAACATTTTTTTCCAACTGTGAAATAATGTAAGCGGCACTTATTTCGCACGAAATTGAAAAAAAACAGCCAAAAACATATGGTTTTTGTTTACATAAAAGAAACAATGTTGCATACCTAAGGGCAATAAAAACGACAATTTTCTTCTAAATCGCGGCATTGTCACCACTTGCTAATTGTCAAAATTTTCAAACGAAATAATTGATGTTGCTCAACAAATTTCGCAAATTTGAACAGAGTACCATGCTTTAAATTAAAAAGTAAAACAGAGTACAAATCTTGAAATATAAAAACAGAAACGAAATTAATGAAAAAATATTTGTTGGAAAATTTTGTTTGTGATATACGTATGATGAAGAACGAAGAAACAGGGTAAGAATATTATTTTTATAAGTTAATGTATATAAAAAGCCTATTTTTTAGGATAAGCAAATTGAATAGTCTTGGTTGGAAAAAGAAAAGGGCAGCCAACGTGATTCATCCTCAATGCTTATACGACCACGTTTAAATTCAGCAACCAAATTTTTTACTGTTGCAAATGAAGGAGCACTTTCTCCTTTCTTGTCTCAATAAACCTTTTTTATTTAAATATTTAATGACATCACGAATTTCTAATTTTTCCATTATAAACAAATAGCGGATGCGTCTTTTTTGAACACCTGTTTCTATATGATAGAGTTGTCAGATCGAAAAAAAATTAAACATGTGTTCATAATAGCACAGATGGAAGTTTTCAAAACACTTAAATTTTTTCTGTTTATACCGCGCTTTCTGTTCTAGGGCTAAGAAGTTTCCGAACCGCAATCGTATTGAATTTTGTGGTTTTTATGTTTCTGCTTCCAAATAAGATGTAATAAATTGTTTTTGTTTATAATATATACAGACTTTTATTTATTCATGCAAAGCTACTAACAACTTCAAATAATATACTCGCAATGGCCGCTTTTTCAAATAAAACCCGTACAAATACCCAGGTACCTTGATGCGCATTAAATGGTGTTAAAAGTAAATTGGTCTCTCAGGCAAATTACAAAAAAAAAGTCAAGGCGTACGGCAAAAAACTAAATTATTTGAAAGTTTGTAGTTCTCAAAAAGTTTCAGATATACAAGTTAATAATTTCAATGAAAAAACTGTGACCGCCAGAGGTACCCGGGTACCTTGGTGCACACATAAGGGTTAATACATTTTAAAAATTGTACCGTGAAAGTATAAAAAGTACATTTTATTTGTGTAGTTGGTACAAAATCTAAAATCCATTTTCCATCACTGCTTTGAATTATTCTCCAGAGAGCATGATTAATGCAATGACAACATGTAAACTCTCTCTCTCTCTCTCTCTTACATGACAGAAAATATTAAGGAAAAACGTGAAAAATTGTTTAGTACTTGAGGTTGTGTAGTACGTACATACTTTTTTTACATAATTTTTTTGCTTTCTGTTACTTTTCTGAAAAAAAAAACACATGGACACACTTTATGACAACATTAACCAGTCTTCATTCTCAGTATAAGGTAAAGAGAGAGAGATAGCGCGTGAAAATTCTACAGGAAATAGTGTATAATAATTTTGTCATATGCAAATCGTATGGGTGAATACATAGTTAAGATTGCTGTTGTAAACTTTGTTTAGAATTGTTAAAAAAATATTTTTAAAAACTGTCACATGTTTTATAATTTTAGCCAAGTTGCAGCAACACGAAATACAAATGTTCATATCAAGTGTAAATTCTAAGCAATCTTTAATGTAGGCAAATTTCCAGTATACTTTGAATTGCCCAGCAAAAACCAGTGACTTTTTCAATGACTACTTCATATCATTTGCCTTACATAGAACCTAGAACTACTGCGAGACTATTCCGAGCTAGAGATTTTACCTCATCCAATGACATTCAATGCGAACTATTTCGAGCCATTTGATGGAAGATGATCAGCGCGTAAGAAGCCTCTTCTAACTAAAGTTAAAAAAACGTCGTGTAAAGTTTGCAAGATCTCATTGGAATTGGACGCTTAGGAGGCGGAGAAACAAAGCATTCAGTGAAGCATGGTAGTAGGTCTATTATGGAACGGGGATGTTTCTCCAGGAATGGTGTTGGCCCAAGTCACAGAATTGACGGTATTTTAAATAAGAAAAAATACGTAAAAATTCTAAATGATTTAATGCTGCCGTGGGCTGCATTATATGGCATTTTATATGGCAATTCTAACAAGACCTGTTCATCCAAAGCAATCGACAAAGCTTACCACAAAAATTGTTTTCGGGCAATTCCATCAATGTTCTGGAATGGCCATCATCCAGTCCAGGCCTAAACACCATCGAACATTTGTGGGGTGACGTAAAAACGTCTTAAAAATATAAACAATACTCTCTTCGAGAAAGTAAAGGTGGCGTGACATATTGGGCTGTAATTAAGCAATAATTTTTGCAACAAAATATTGATTAAAATTTTAACAGAAGTGTAATCGTTTCCAATTAGGTGTCGCAGTCAAATTGAATAAAATATATTTAAATGATTAAAATATAATTAAGTTACTGCTATTCCTTTGTTAACGTTTTAATTGCTAAAAAAAATATGATAAAATGGATTACAAAGCGTTTCCAAATACAACTGCAAATAATCACATATTGAGCATTTTTTTTTAAATAGTCTAGCAGTGATAGTCTAGTATTGATCTATTTTAATCGATTAAACGCTTCTTTATAAAGTTATAGGCGATTTAAGATTTACTAAGTTTTTTATTTAAACGTTAGATTTTTCATTAGCAATGATCTCATTTTCAACAAACAATAAGACATGCATTGTGTAAACACGCAAATAAAAACTAAGAATCTTATAAGCAAGACTTGTAATTATAAAATTATAGAATGAAAATAATAGATTAATGGTGTTTTATTTTCTAAAATAAAATGTTACACCTTTATTATGTACATTTTTATAATGTTTACCCCACATTTTAAAGATGTCACATTTTTATTGGTCAGAATAGAACATAAAATCACAACAGTGTAACACTTTTTTTTTTTTTTTGTTAAAAAAGAAGAAGCAGATAGCTCCCTGGTAAGATCGTTTGAAATAAGACAATGAATATCTCTCAAAAAGACCAATGGCACCTTTCCGACTAATACGCAAATTCTTCTTAAACTATAAAAATTACATATGTATGTAAACATACATGACATATATAAGAAGTAGGAAATATTGTCCTATGAAATTTGACATACATCAACTTCAGAGTATTCATTAATTACGTTCTCTACAAAGCCTTTCACTCGCGGTTGTGGATTTCTTTCCATAATCATATCAAATATTTCATCATCATCATCAGATGAAGATGAATCCAACAAGTCATCCAAAATTTGTTCAGCACATAAAAAAGTAGTAATATTTTCCATTTTGTATATTTTTTTTTGTTACTTAACACAAATACACATTCATAAGCAAAACAAATGTCAGCTGTTTTATCGTGCGATTCTCCCCCTCTAAAAATACAGAGTGTGAAAGGTGCAACATTTTTAAAATTTATATGGCGTTTTCTTTTCTGGCAAACATGTTACATATATGTTACATTTTTTACCCATTTCCCATATAAAAAAGGAAAAAAGTGTAACATTTTTGCCACAAAAGAAAACGCCAATAGTGTGACATTTATAGAAAAGAACACACTACACTTTAGCACTACACAAAAAAATTAAAAAAGGTGTGAAATGGGAAAAACGTGTAACATTTTTCCAGAAAAGAACACGCCATAAGTCTTAAGAAATCGATTATTGGCCTAAACTAGAAATGGCCACAAATCAAACTTATAAACAAAATTATAGACGGTTCAAGAGTGTTTTGTTTTGGTATTCTTCTTATAAAAAACAATTTTTGGTCTAGACAGATATCTACATAATTATAGGCGATGTAAAGACTTTTTTGCCATAAACTACGAGCATTTAAATATCATGCTTTCTTTTCTCAATCAAACGTCATTTTACAAAGTTATGGACGATTAGGAAATTTTGGATTTTTAAAATATAAATAAAATATCGATTTTTGGTATTAAATACAATTACAGATCGAGTAAATTTACGGTCACATTTGGCAAATATTTACTCAAAAAAGTATAACCACTTGTTTTAGCACAAATTTGTTCAATAAATTGTCAAATAAATTAAAACTAAATATTTTTTGTGCTTTCGCCTATATAAGAAAAGTTTTTTTTTAAATAAACAAACGAGTTCAAATATACGAGTACATATCGTCACCTGAAATGCCCAAAGACGTAACCCTCAAAAAATCAAAATTCGTTTTTTGATTGAATCTGGAACACAAGGCTAAAATAAAATACTCCTAAAAATTTTAAGCTTCTACGTTCCAAACTAACGATTTTACTCAAGAAATGGAAAAAGACGTAACATCATTTAAACGTTTTCATAAAACACAAAAGACTTAACCCACATTATTTTTTTACAGAAATAAGTTTGTCGTCTATATACATACATAATATATTAAGACAAGATGTGAAGAAATCGCAATTTTCAATTAAACAGTTTTCATTTTATGTTTTTTGCTTCTCCTGTAAAATTATGATAATGAGGGTTACGTCTTTGGGCATTTTAGGTGACGATATGTTACTTAGTGGTTACGTCTTTTTCGGCAAATATTTGCCAAGTAATACCTTAAACGCTTTGTTTACAAAGTTCCTAACTTTTAAGGATTTTTTGAGTTTTTCATATAAAAGATAGATTTTTGCTTCTTGATTTTTGCCATATTTATGCTAAAAGAATTGCTTTATTACAGAGAGAGCGTTCTTTATCGATCGAAACAAATAGTAGTCGTACAGGGCAAGCTCAAGACCGCTTTGTAAATAGTTTTTAGCAGATATTGCAACATGTGGCCGAGCGTTGTCATGATGGAATATTACGCTTTCATGTCTTGCCGCATTGACCAGAATCAATGATCGTTTCAAAGGAATCAGTTACATTCGGTACAGGTCAGATTTCTGCAGCTCATTATAGGACCCTTTTGGTCAATTTTTTTTTGCTAATGTTCTATGAACACTCCCTTTCTAAATTAAACTGTTTATTACCGATTTCTGATGTTTTGAGTTTTTCTTATAATATAGGTAGATTTGGATAATATAAGATCGAGCATATTGTGTCTATTAATGCTTTGTTTCAAAATTATTTACGATTTAGGTGTGATTTGAGTTTTCTTATAAAACATTCGAGTTTTGGCATAAATAGGGAGTGATCTCTGAACGAGCCTATTTTCTCAAATAAATGCTTATAGTTTTTGGGGTTAAAATATTAATGATTTTTTTCAATTAAACGCTTATTTGCAAAGTTATTTGCCATCAAAAAATCTTTAAGTTTCTCTGCTAAAAACACATTAATGCAGCAAGAAAAATTACTTTGCTTTCCCTACTCCCACTTAAGCTCAAAAAAAGTGGTTGATAAACCAACCATTGATTTACTATACCCAACAGAGAGAGGAAACCCTGCTAATAAAATTTATCTTGAATTATCGTATAGCGCTCTAGTGAAATATCCATATAAAAGTGTTGCAGTAGTTTTTATGTCGTTTTTTTTTGAGAACTTAATGTCTATGTAATACATTTTAATTGTAATTACATAGTTTATAAGAGTTTAATGATAAAAAAAAACAATCTACAACAAATATAAAGTTATCAACACAGAACAGAACAGTAGTTGTGTAGTAGTTTGTGTGTAACTACGAGATACTTACAACAATCTACAAAAGTAGCAAAATACTACGAATGTGTGTGTGTGTGTGTGGGGCTGTGTGTGGCTAATAGGCAGTAAGTTGTTTTTTTCATACCAACAGAGTTTGTGTGCAACCTTTTGGTAAAATTGTGCAATGAGCCATAACGAATTAATTGGTTTTAAAAAAAACAACAAAAAAAGTGTAGAAAAAATAAACAAAAACAAACGACAGCAACTAAACTATTTATATTTTTGTTCAATTCTATAAAACATGACAAAAAAAAAATATAGTATTATATGTTTGTTGGTCTGGAACAGACGAACGGACGGACACAAGGACAGACAATATAATGTTACAAATCTATAAACTAGGTACATATACATATGTATGTATGTAGTACTCGTTTGTTGTTATTGTCAGTCAGTGAGACAGTCAATCATTTAGTCAATTCTTAGTTGCTGGTATGTAACAAACCTCAAACATTAATCTGTCTTTGGTTGGTCATTCACTCATACCTCTTATTCTCCTGCTTAGTTTGTTTCTATTGTATCTCTTTCACAAAATAGTTTTATTATTTTAAATCAATGAACCAATATTATTTCAATAAGCAACAGGGTGTTCACGGAAACTGACTACCGTTTAGAAATTGCTAAACGATAAGCTGATTATTTCGGACAGTAGTGGTATTTCAGCGATTTTATTTCTGCAATGATTTTAGCTTAAAAATACAAATGATCAAAGATCGAGTTGCTTTTTCGTTTTAACGTTTATTTACAAAGTTATAGACGCTTAAAGAACTACAGATCAAGCAAAGTTATAGACCGTTGACGACTTTTTGAGTTTATTTCATATGAAAACTATTTTTGGACTAAACTAAATCGCAGACTGTGCTTCTATTCCTTATTAAATGATCATTTACAAAGTCGTTGCAGATTTCTGATTTTTAATAAACATTTTAAGATGTTTAGGTTAGATATATGGATGATGGTTGCAACTCCTATTCCCAATTAAACGTTTATTTACAAAATTTTTTCAAATCATGGAAAAGAACTGCCTACTCATCTTTTAAGCCCAATAACCGAATCAAGCTAATTTCGGATGCCCTGTTCTGAAGTGAAGCGTTTCCCAGAGAGTGTTCTACATCGATCGAAACAAATAGTAGGTGAGGCAAAACTTTCCAATCACTTATTTCTAAATAGTTTTTAACATATCGCTACTCGTTGTCATGATGGAATATTACGCTTTCATGTCTGGTTTTTCGGTCAATGCTCGTTTCAAACGATTTAGCTGAATTCGGTAAAGATCAGATTTTGGTCACCATTTTTTTTTTGCTGCGCTGGTCGATATTTGTCTTCCGTGACAAAATCAACACTTCTGAACGTTGAAACCGATGAACACACATTGTACACAAGCTTCGGTGAGTAAACAGTGTGCTTCAGCGGCATTTTCTTTCAAATTAAAAAAATAAAGCAAAACCTTCATGGCGCTTTGTTGGAATATAATTCGACATTTTCAAAGCACACTATTGTTCAATTCACAAGTGATGTTGTAGTGTCGTATGAGTTGTACGTCGTCTGAATTTACAATAGTTGTACATTTTTAAATATGCATCTCAATAAAAAAAATTACTCATTTTAGTTAACAAAAAATAAATAAGCGGTAACGCACAAAACATAAAACAAGAAAATCAAATTAATAAGCAACAAATTTAAATATGTAATGTATTTTAATTGTACTTAATTTATGAAAAACAATCAATCATATTTACAAACTTGACAATTGTTGCATTATATTTTTCACGCAATGCAGAAATTATTTTGTTTTGCTCTCTTGTATTTTTAATTTTGTTTTTTTTTAATATTTTACTTTTGACATTATGAAGGCTTAAAATTGTGTTCACAATCAGATAGTTGTATCATACAATGTACAACATACAACATTACTTGTGAATTGAACATACAATATGTTTACACTATAATGTTCAGTAACTAAGTGGGAATAAATGACAGATAAATATCCGTCAAAATTACATATAAATTACTACGTCATTTGTTATGAATCATTCCAATATTATACTGAGTAAACATTTCATTATTCATACCTAGCGTGGACAGTCATGCAACAATAAAGGCTATTAGTTCCAACTTGGTGATGACGAAATGTCTTCTGAATTGTATAGACTCCCGAACCCAGATTGGACATCATAGTGACGAGTTAAGACATATGAAGGCAACATTGCAAATGGAAATGTCTCTAGAAAGCAAATATGAGCGGTGATCAAAGAGTTGGTAAACCGGAGCTCTACGATTGTAAAATTTTGAAAATTCAGCAAACTTTATTGATTAATTAAAAACAAATGAGAACAGATTTATGTATATTGACTTTTTTGGAGGTTGTTACAAATTTCAGAATATATACTAAATTCTACATTTGAACTAATGAAAATCTGTTTACAACTTCTAATTAACGTTTAAAAAATTTCATTCGTTTACCATCTTTTTGCTCGTTACGCTTAAATTGTTGCTGCTGCTGCTGTATATGAATCATTATGTTTGAATGTAAAGAAAACTACTCACTGAAATAGAACAAAACCCCACAACCAAAAAACATCAAGTTGATGAAGTATTAAACTTTTTTTTTTGGTAGTTATTGGTTCATTTTTCATTTTCCATAATACACTTTTTGTATTTAATCCGAAAAACGACGACAACAGCAAGAACAACAAGCTAACTTTATTACTCATACAGTAAAATGCTGTATTACGGATATCCGAAATAAAATTGAAAATAAAAAAGAAAACTTTCAATCCATGATGGTAGAATAATTTGGAGGAGTAGGAAGAGGGAGTTAAATGAAATTAATTGATGGGATGGTTGGTTGGTTGGTTGGATGAAGAGGTACAACTAGTAAAGATGAGCACAAACAAAAACGACGTAAAGCAGCAGCACATGAATAGAGCCGTAGAATACTATAACAAAACCAACAATAACATTGCAACAAATAAAAAAAAAATATAAAAGAGCAATGTGAGTGTATAAAGTTCTTACCTATTTAACATTAACGTTTGATTTTCTGTTAATTGGCATATAATCCGCTTATAAGTTTGAAACAAATTAGGGCATGTTATATTATAATATTGGATAGCAGCAGTAGAAGTGATGTATAGTAAGTAGTTGGTTGGTTGGTGGTGTAGTGATAATGGCTGTGCCAGTAAGTCTTAACAAATACTATAATTATGGTGTGGTTTTTAATGCCTTCTGCTTCTATCTATATTTTTTTTATCAAAAATGTTATGCATGATAGAAATTATACAAAAAACGCATTGAAAAAAAGTGTGTACGAATGAGTATGTTAAAGATAAAATAAATAATCAAACATTTTATACAGTTCAGTAGAAGAAATAATAAAAAATAAAAAATAAATACATATATACATAGATAGATAGATAAATTGATGAATAGTGACTACGAGCTTTTCACAATGAGACTCAATGGGTCTGTTTGACAAATGAGGATTTAAATTTTTAGGCCCATTATTACAACTTGACAATAGTTAAATGTATGATGTTATCGGACATAAGTTTACTTTAATCTAAAACCGACCTATAAGCTAAAGGGAAGATCATCTTGCCTTTAAATTTTATAGTAAGGTTTATGTATTTGAAGTTGACATAAGTTCTGGAAAAATGTCAACTTCATGAAAAATAAATTAATTTTAATTTTGTTTTGCCAATAAATAATTTGAAAAACAAAAATGGAAAGCAAACGTTTGATTTATATTTTTTTCCACAAACAAATCTTTTCACAAACACAAACAATTTACTGTTTCTTGTCAGTAATTTGTCAAAAGTAATCGGTTTTCACTGGTTTTACCATATTTTTGAAAAAAAAAATTATTTTATTTTACAATATTTTGTAATAACGAAAAATTTTAAAGGTCATTTTATTCCTCACTTAAATTAAAGTTACCATTTACTATTAAGAACATTAGAGGCAAGTTGTAATAATGGCCCTTACAATTGTTAAAATCAATAAGGGTGGATGTAATATTTTAAAATGTCACAGGTTTAATGATTGTGTTCCAAAGTTCAGTTTTTTTTTTTTTTTGTTTTTGTGGAGATACTGAACGTATTTACTCATCAGCAACACTTTTGCTAAGTCAGCCCTAACACTCAACGATTCAGGCGAACTGTGGCACAACCGTACTGGATATGACACTATCCTACAAAGCCTGGGATTTTGTGGTCCCACACTTGCTTTTGACAGAAGTTTTAAGACTATGCCCTGTCGAAATTATACCACAACGAGGAACATTTTGTGGGGTTATGTTACAGATACATACATATGTACATATATATGTAGTTATCGAATAAATTACAGATTACAAAATGTGATTGAAAATATGAATAAAAGAATCGACATGCGTGCAGGCGGCGTGCCCGTGGTATTCATCTGTCCGATATAATTTTCATTTCTAATTGTCAAACTGTTTTCAATACAATAAAAATTTTAATATTTTTTATAAATTTTTGAATTAATAGTTTCAACTGCACAGAATCTAACCATTACTAAATTACACGGAGTCACTATCTACTTTTAACGGTTTATTAAAATATATTCCAAAAATAATAATTTTTAATTAGTAACAAATAAAAGAAAAATAAAAATTATTGCATTTAAAAATAAAAATATGTATGTACATACATATGTATGTATGTATGTATGTACCTATCTATAATACCTATGTATGTGATATGCATACATATACATACATACATATCTACAAATCAGACTAATAATATAAATTTGCTCTCGTATAAATGTAAATTAAAATTCATTAACAATATGAATGCGTAGTGTATAAATAAAATATATACGAAAAAATTGTAAAATAAAAAAAAAATAATATAGCAAACAAAACAATAACAACAGAAAACTGAAAATATAACCAATACTAGGTACACTAAAATACAAAACTCCACAAAAACATTATACAAACAACCAACGATGTCAACTTGATGCTTTTTTTAACTTTTTGTGAGAAAAATTCCGTAGTTGGCACGGGGCGCTTTTTTGTTAATTGCGGTGCGTTTTCTAATTTTTCCGAAAATTTTATGCAATCTTTATTTTTACTAATTTTTAATTGCAGCTTTTTATTAATTAATTTATTATTCTGAAATTTATACGATGAAAAAGGACCAATTAAATGTATTTTAAATACGAATGTAGGATTTTGAATTCCTATAAATGTAACTTATATCTAGTAAATAATTGTTGCCAGATAGCCTCAACAATGCCATAATGGCGCTGAGGCCTTATTAATTGTAATTTTGAAATATGCTAATAAAAAGCATTTTTGAAAAAAAAAAAAAAAAAAAAAATACATACTCGTATTATCAAACTCGTTACATGAAGGTTATTGCTAAAGATGAATAGGGTGAAAATCTTTGTTTGAAAACAAAATTTACATTTTAAACATGGAAATAAAAATTCTTGTGTAGCCTGATGGTTTCAATAAACATTTAAATAAAAAAGAAATTCTAAACTTGGTGCGCTTTTTTTTAAATGGCGCGTTTTTTTACCATTTTGGTGCGTTTTGAAATTTCAAAGTTGACAACACTGCAAACAACCGTGTTGATGATGATGATAATGATGATTACGATGATGATAATTAAATGGCAGTCACTGATGCGTATACTCAACATTAATTTCATCAAAAGCAACAACAACAAATATAAAAGTAGAAGCAGCAACAGCAGCAAAAACAAAGAAACAAAATTAAAAATAACAGCACACACACTCGCACTTCCTCACAACAGCAACACAAAACAACAAGAGCAACAAAAAACATATTTTGTTTATTATCAACTCTCTGGGTAACCCTAAAGTACACAATTAAAAATGTTGATTTTTTTCACAGTTGTTGTTACTGCTGCTGCTATGCTACTGTTATTATTGTTGTTAATGATGATTTTAATGATTATAACGATGACAATTACTCACACTTGCAAACAAATTAATGAAGAGAGAGAGTAAATAATGTTTGTAACAGTTATTATTTGCTCTGGGTTTTCTAAAGGTAAAAGTGTAATAAAACTTTGGTACAAAAAAAAACTAAATAGTGGTTTGTTTAGTGTTGGTACTTTATTGTAAGCGGTATTTAAAAAGTAGATAACGTTAAATTTGGAAGAGATTATGAATTTATTTAATGTAAAATTTAAATAATCTAAAGCATTGTTCACAAAAAAATCCAGATACACTGCCAGCAAATGCTGTAATAAATTGTATAATACATATTTTATTTGTATAATACATAGACTGACGCCTGAACAATCAACAACGCTTACAGATTGTGCAAATTTATTTTGAAAATCATGGTTTTGATCGAAATACGTTTCCAGGATATTGAATAAAACAAAGATGATTTTTTTTTAATCCACATGAAATTTACTGCTGTCGAAAGATAATCTTCTGGCATTATAATTTATTATATATTGCGGTAGAAGCAAATCGTTAATAAAACGAAGCAAAAATGTTTTTAAAAGGTACTAGAACTTAAAAAGAAAAGCACACAATATGGGTCTCTCTGATTTCGCAAAATTATATAACACCAGTGTAAGTACAGCAAGAAGGATACATGTGGACTAAATATCAAAATAGTAGTTACATATATGCAGAATAGTGTTGCTATTAAATAGGCACGCATTCTTTGTGGTAATTGTTTAATAACAACTGTCTGATTATAGACGATGAAACAACAGTCAGCTACCGTAACAAAACACCTTTTGTAACCTCATCATTTACGACTTAATAATTAATCAAATATCTCTATTCTGAGTTTCGATTCGAATCGAAATTTTCTCCGTTTGGCAAATTTGGTATTCAGAGTTTCAATTCCGCTACGTTTCTTTCGATTGTAGGTATTCTGAATTACGATCGTAGTTACGTTTTTCTACGCTTATATTTTAGCAACGGAATTTTTTCGATTACTCTTTTTATAAACTTAAAAAGTGTTTAATTTAATTAAAATTTCAGGTGGTTTTTTATTACTATGTAATATATTTTTATTTTGGCCGAGAAGGCTTAATATTACAAATAAATGAATAAATAAATAAAAATGTAAGTATAAAATGTTTAAAAATCAAGAGGTGATATGCAGCAACAAAGAACATGGTTAAACAAATGTGTAATGGCAGAACGAAGGAGTTTTGAATTACTGTCACTACAAACAGGAAAGCAGCCTATTTATTTTTCCAGGTCAAAAACAACGACATCAGAGCAATACAAAAAGTTTAATGTCAACAAAAGAGGATATTGCTTGCGGCTTTCATAAACGATCCAAGGAGGAAGTTCAGGTATTTTCTTTTCAAGCCTTACCTCTGTGTTCTGAGTCACGTTGTTCTCCTCTACCACCAATAAAGCCACTGCTATGGATTCCATTTCTCCTTCAAATACAAAAATTAAAAATACCACCTCCGGCTTGACAGGATTCTTAGCACTTAAATATTTTTCAAACAAAAATGATTATCTTTTTATTTGTTTCTATTCCACATTTCATAGTAACAAATTGGTTTTGTAAACATTGTTGTCTTCTTCTTGTTCTTTCGATTCAGTTTTTGTTTGGAATACCAATTTTCGATCGTAGCGTAACTGAATGCGGAGACGTTTTTTTTTTTTTTTTTTTTTTACTGCGAAGTTTTTGGCTTGTCTGCAGAAAACACCCAGAGTCTTTGGCGGGAATCGTACCCGCAACCCTCTGACTGATAGTCCGGCACACTATCGCCTAGTCTATCGAAACTCAGAATAGGGGTGAATATTGTTCTTGACGATAAAAAAAATTGTTAGCGATTTGGAATAAGCAGGCAGGTGATTTAAAATCTTGTGCAACAGCTAATGAGAACTGTCAAATTATTGCTTTTCTTGTCAATAATAAAGACTATCACATCAAATATTAAATTGTGTAATTACCAGTTTTAATTTCAAGTTTTCGAAACCCGTATGTGACTGCACAAAATAAGCTGTGACGTGAAAAAACGAAGATTTTTGCGTTTTTAGTTTTAATATATTAAAACTTACTCTTTCTTAAATATTTACATATAAATTCTTTGTTTTTGAAATACAAAGTTCTTATAGAAAAACCATTTATCAAACCTTACAAAGCTTTTGTTACAATTGAAGTGTCTACATAGCAATTGATATCTCAAAATATAACAAGATATCCTTAAAAGCTTATATTTATCCAAAACAAAACTTGATTTAACTCTAGTTTTGGTCAAAGCAACTATTAACAACTAATGAATGTTAAAAAAAAAAAATTATCACCACCATTGTAAAACTAAATT
The DNA here is from genome assembly GCA_950370525.1 of Bellardia bayeri. Classification (NCBI taxonomy): domain Eukaryota; kingdom Metazoa; phylum Arthropoda; class Insecta; order Diptera; family Calliphoridae; genus Bellardia; species Bellardia bayeri. Next base: position 79,395,332 of record OX493267.1, read on the forward strand.
ACCCCCACAGAAACTTTTTAGCATTCTTGCACAAATTATTCCCACAGCAAAAATATGAAAAAAATATTCCTACCAACAACAGGAAAGAAATAAATACAAGAGAAAAAACAATTTCAACGAAATTTTCATGAAACAGATTGTTTTCAAATTAGTACGACCAAGCAACGAATGAACTTATACAAAAATAAAATAAAACAACAAAAACAAAATTAGACCAGTGGGAATTTTAAATAGAACGCAGGATAAAAGTATGTACGAAAAATAATATGTATGTATACATATGTATATATGTATGAATATATGATGTTATGGATATGTAGAAGAATGTACAGAGATTTTGTATTTGTTGAACCGTAACAAGGAGTTAGCAAAATCTATTAAAACAACAGCACAATACATTCATAAAGTTGTTCAATAAACAAGAGAAAAGCATCATCGTTGTATGAAGAGGAAAGAATGAACGAACAAAAGAGCGAAAATGGCAGCAAACAGCAAAAAACATAACGGGTAAAATTAGGTTAAATGGATGATGTTCATTTTGTTTTTTTCCTTGTACCTGTTTTTTTTTTTGTAAAACAAAAGATAATACGAAAAAATATTAATACTTTATTTGTATGATTTTGACAGGGAACAGAAAAATTAAATATTATAGAAAATTATGAAATCAAGAAAAAAAACAAAAAATACAAAAAGGAAGGAAGAGTGGGAAGAAGAAAAATTTTTTGTATGAAAAACAAAACCAACTCAAAATTAAGTTGTGATTTTTGTGTTGTGATTTCATTTTGTGTGTAGGAGTAGTACTCAGTCAGTCAGTCGTCCGTTGTCTTTTAAATCTCTGGAGATGTTGCGCAATTTAAATGAGATTATATGATGATGATGTTGTTTGTTGTTGTTGTTGTTGATATGACAACCATGTGCTGCTGCTGGCAGCTCATTTCTTTAGCATAATTACAAACAATGGTGATAATGAAGATGCTGCTGCTGCTTAATAAACTTGATGATTAACAAATTTTACTGCTTTTTAGGGGAATACAAGCCAAAGTATGTAGATAACTAAAAGCCAAAGTGCGAGTAGAAACCGTAAATCGTGTGTTGAAACTCTATACACATAAAAATGATTTACAGAAAAACCATATTATTGTAATATGAAAGAACATTTTGTATTAAAACTATAATATTATGCTCTAGGCCCATCCACTCTAGGACAATCCAACAAACTATTAGCAATAGCTTTTAGTTATTATCAGTACAACCTAACGTGAATAAATTATGTATAGTTATATGCAAATTTAAAGAGAAGACCTTTTTAAAAGAGCGAGAGTTCAATGAAAGAGATCCATTTTTCATAGGGTATGAAAGACATTTTTAATACAAGATTTTAAGAGGATACAAAAACAAAAACAGAATAATCATGAAATTCTCTACTCAGATTAAGAGACTTGTCAACATTGGTAAATATTAAAAGCCTACTCAAAGTAACCTACTGCACGAAAATACTACACTCAAATATTTCATGCTCTTGTATATTGTTATGTATTGCTATGACAACTCCATGACATTGTCACGTTATGTCATTGCAACGCAACTAACCGCAATTGTTGGCTGTATAACTTAGAAATGCGGGATTCATAACAAATGGAGTATGTTTTAAATGCGGTTTTTGTCTTTAGTAACTTATATATCACTTTTAAAGGTGCATATGTATGTACATGTCATTTATGCTTACCGAAGATTATGGTAAATCTGTTTCATCGGTTTAAACGTGCGATAGATGGTTTGTGCGGTTCAGAAGTGTTGATTTTGACACGGATGACAAATATCGATCAGGCCAGCTAATTGAAAGACTAAGAATAACAGATATTAACCAATGAGGAATGGCCAGACCATCACAGGGAACTTTTATCGAATGCAATTGATTCGTTTGAAGCAAGCATTTACCGAAAAACGACCACAATATGCGGACAGGATAGTGCAGACTTTAACCCGTCCGACTACTATTTGTTTCGATCAATGCAGAATACACTCTCTTGCTGATATATGAGCAGTTCTTTTGGCTAGAAATTCATGTTGCCAGACTGATTGGACAAGGCCATAGATAACCATGGCATTCACATTGAATACATTTATATTGTATAAATCCCTCAAAATAAAAGCTAAAATTCAATACAAAAAGGAGTAAAAAGAAATCGGCCATTGTGGTCCGAATTCGCCACTCAATTGGGCAATTGTTTCGTGTGCTATGTGTCATGTATCACCGTCTTGTTGAAACAAAATGTCAGTCCAACAAAGCAGTTAGTTAGAAATGTTTTGCCGAGTATGTTTGAAGAAAACGGCATGTTAAAGCAATTAATAAAGTCAAGAACATGTAGGGTGAATTTAATCTTTACGGAAGTTTCTTTGCCCAGGAATTTCATGTAAGAACGTAGCAGCATGTTCGACTTTTTAAAAGAAGCATGAGATGTTGTATCTCTGACATTGTAGAGTGATGAAATGAAATGCAAAATCAGTTCCCAGAAGACTAAAATTCATTTCAGAAAACTACATAAAATATTGTAAGCACGAAGCTTTATAGTTCACGGCTTCGGCTTTCACTAGGCTGTAACAAATTTTTTCCCGTCTTTAGCTTTTTCAAACTTTCATAAACTTTTTCATAAGTTAAAGGTCAATGAGTTTTCATTGTCACAATTTGAGGAATTGAAATTGGATAACTAGGACATTCAGAAGGATTTGATTCCGTATTGTGTAATAATTTGTTTTTTTTTTTTTTTTGATATATTAAGGTGTTAGATCTAATTTCTTAAAACTAGTTCCATTGTGTGTTTACTGCGTAAAGCTTCTCGAGATTAATGAACTAGTTCCCGAACAGTCAAATGACGTACTGCAACGAATCCTTAGAACCAGTTCTAACCATGTATTCTACGACTAGTTATACAACTAATAAAATTTGTTCCTTATTCGTTTTATACTCTTGTAAAGCTAGGTCATCAAACAGTATATGTGCGTCTTGATCTTTCCTTCCGCAGCAAATATTAGTAAGGCATGTTTATAAAGCAATTTCCATAAAAAATTTCCATAAAAAATTTCCATACAAAATTTGCTTTATAAAACTCTTATAAACCTGTTGTAAGTTTTATAAATAAGGGCAATAGTATTTAGTGCATGTTTTATTTAGCTCACTCCTTAGTTCTTTTTTCGTTAAAGGTTTAAATGCAGTTGTTTAACGAAAAAATATCTTGATTAATTGATTAAATTTACATAAATTTCTATGTAACACATTTTACAAGCAAGCTTCTTTTTGCACAGTCTCATTTATTTTGCATCATAATCGTGTGCCCGTACATTTTTTTACACTTTATTTTTGTAAACATTTCAATCTTTTGTATTACACACTGAATGTACTTTATTTACATACAACAGCAATAACAACAAAAACAAAAGATATTGCTCTTTCGGTTGCATTATGTGTATTATAAACCTTAAGCTTTTCCTAACTAAATATCTCGATGTTATTTTGTTAATTTTGTTTTGCTTTTCTCATCAGTATCATTATCATCATCATATTAACGATAACGTCATCATCATTATCACCATCAACATCTTTGTCAGCAAACAACGCTCGCTCGTTGACTGCCTAACTAATACTAGGCTAAATGACAGACAGGCAGACAGAAAGACAGTCTGACTAAATGACTGGATACTCTTACATTACATCCTCTCTGCCACTGTCAGTGTCAAACTTAAGCCAAAGGCAAAGCAATAATACCAACAACAACAACACCATCAACGAATATATTTACAGCAAAAAAGTCTCAAAATACTCTTCTGAGTACAGAGTGTAAGTAGATAGAATGCAAAAAAGCAAAGAAAAACCAATGAAAACAAAACGTGATACGTTACGTTGATAACTAGTAGTACCCGTACTTGAATATAAATAACCACCCCACCTTAACATCCACCCAACCAAGTAAGCAAATAACGACGACATCCTCCTCCCCAGCTGCTGCTGCTGCTACAAATACTACAACAATAAACGTCAAAACAAGACCAACAACAGCAACAATAACAGTAGCAATTGTTTTTAGTTATTTACACAGCGCTGGTGTAAGTTTACGCGGCACGTGAGGTTTGAATTTTGATATTGTAATCGCGCATCAAATTGGGGTTATTATTAGATACAACAATTACATTTTATAGAAGAAACATTTAAACGAACAGAAAAACACAATAATGGCAAATGTTTAATTAATTCAAAAATAAAAGCGAAAACATTGAAATACTTAAAAGTTATTTTTGATTTTTGATTAAAAAATTTAATCGATAAACAAGTGTTTTTTTAGATGTATAAAACTTTGAAATGGAATAAATTGACATGAAATTTAGTTTATACGAAAGATAATCTTCAGGCATTATAATTTAAATATGACTTCTGGCATTTGACCGCCACGGTCTGGAGGTTAAATTTTCGATGAGTTTTTCTAACATTTATGGTCGTATATCGGCAATTACTCGGTGATTGTTGTCATTCAAGTGGTCAATCGTTTCGGGCTTATCGGAGTACTCTTTACATGTCCCCACAGAAAATAGTCAAGCAGCGTTAAATTGCACAATCTTGGAGGATAATTCACGAGTCCGGAACGTGAAACTATGCGGTTACCAAACGTTACGTTCAATAAAACAATTGTGGCACGAGCTGTGTGACATGTTGCGTATTGAAACCACAACTCCTACACATCACGACTGTTCAATTTATGAACGAAAAGGTTAGTAATCATGGCTCTATAGCGGTCACTATTGACTGTAACGTTGTCGCCAGCTTCGTTTTTAAAAGAAGTACTGAATGTATGCATTCACCAAAACCTTCATCACTAAACAAAATTCGCTTATAAAAATCGGGACCAACGGTAATCTTGCTTTGCGCCCATTCAACGAATTTTCAAAATAAATTTGCACAATTTGGAAGCGTTGTTCAGGCGTCAGTCTATTCACGTTGAAATGCCAAAACCAAACAATGCGGAAATTGAACCCGCAACCCTCTGACTGATAGTCCGGCACACTATCGCCTAGCCTAACGGGGCACCCCGATTCAACTTTCAAATTGCAACTTCTGTACTACTTTGAGAGCTCTTTTTATCTATTTCCTGTAACGTGTCTGCAATGCTGGTTATAAGACGCATACGGTTTCCCGTTTGGGAATTAACGCAGCAGCGAAGCATATCATCCGGGATCCTAATACAGAGATAACGACCATTTGTATATATAAGGAAATTCGAGGCAATCAAGAGGCAATCAATTCAATTCTAGTCAACTTAGTCACAATAGATTCAGGTTAATAGAAATTCCGAAACACAAATTCACCTTTGGATAAGTGTGAGGTGAATGTATATTAATTGTTATATCGAGTAGTGTCGATTAATGGAAGCTGAGAAAATTCCGCTGGCACAAATTGTCAAAGAGTATAGTAAGGAAAAATCAGTCCAACATGACGGTGGCTATCACATTACAGAGGAACGAAGAACGTTTCACGCATGAATATGGCCATATGAATATCTAGTATGGTGGACACCTACAAGCAGGATCAGCTATACAGATTTCTGCGTTTTTCTTTCGTTGGGATCACACCTACATTATACAATAAACCTTCAACTCCAAAAGTCTTGGCAATGTCGACCACGTTTATAACCACCAGTAGTGCGGCTAGGATGTCTACACAAGGATCCTAATCTGTCTATCCTTTTCCTGAAATGTTCAAATTTTTAATTCCAAGACAGGATTTTGTTATAAACTGCCGTGCAAGTATATATTTTATATAAAAAGCCCAAATGCTTATGTTACACCACTTGTTACTATTATAAGAGTAATCTTCAGACACTATAATTTCATTGAGAAAAACTCATTTAGTTGAGAATACAAATATTCTCAATTTACTCTAAAACAAAGAAAAAATGAAAATAAGACTTTGACAAAGGCCGGACCATGGTTCATTGATTGCACTTAATGATATTGAGGAACTATAGGCAGATCTAGAATAGATGCTAACCTTGCTAAAATATAAAGTTCTTAATTTATTATAAGACTTGTAATAGCTTACATCCTGCACTCTGAATTTCCAGTTATGGGGGCAACACATCAACCAAACTTTAAATACTTAGTGTCAAGGGGACAAATCTTGCTCTACTTTTGCTCTGAAACTATTAAGAATACATTTTCTTGTTGCATAGTATTAAAACTAATACACATGTAGCTGAAAATTTCAAGTATTTATTTAAATAGTGCAAAATGTTAAAATACATATGATCGATTTTTCCTTATAAAAACTCTCACAACTAAATCCAAAAATGCTCCTATCAATAGTTTCAAAGGTTGTACATATCAGACAGCCTAGAGTATAAAAAAATACATAAATGTAGTACGTGTGTATGTATGTTAAGAAAAGAAAAAAAGTAAGCCAACAGCGAGCGAGACATGTTACAAGCTAAACCAGTAAACTAGCAACCCAGTGATACAATAACGGAGCAGCAGCAACCAACAACGAAAAGCAGGTTGATGAGGAGATTTGGCATGTACATATTTAGTTAAGGCAATGCCTTATCAAGATTTACAGCACACAGATACAGACACATATACCAACACACATACATAGATATTTTATATTTTCCCATTTCATAGCGATAGAGAAAAAACAGCATGGTCTCGCATTGTTGTCGTCGTTTTAACCATCATCGTTGCTGTTGCTGTTGTTGTTCTTGTAGTAGTTGTTATCTTCGTCAATGTTGTTGTTGCTGCTTTTCTTGTGTTTTTTATTGTTGTTGTTGGTTTAACAAATTTGCATTTGAGTTTAAAAAGTTTAAAATTAAAAACATGAGAAATGTTTAAGCAAGAATTGAGTGCGTTCTTTGTGAACATTCTCTCATTGAATACAGCCGCAACTACACCAACAACCACACAAGATGGGGGCTCAGAAAAGGACATTAAATATCCATGTTCCAAACTAGAGTGTAAAACGGGGTGCGAAAATTGGGATTTTGAATCATTTAAAGCCAAATGAAAAAGTACTTTTTGATTTATTATTTTTTTTAATTCAATGGCTCTGAAGAATCCAAGAACTTTTGGTAACAAATAGTTCAACCATATTCTAAAACGAGGTTAAAAAAAATTTGATTATAAAACAAAAAAATGATAAACGGTCCATTTGATTAACTGCCGTATTTATAAAAAATAGACTTCAAACGTACTTTAAGAAAATTTTGTCTTAAAGCACACTTCAAGCCTACTTTATTTTTTATAAATATGTACATTAGTATTTAGCTGTATAGGAGTAAAAACAAAATTTCCAAAACGGGCAATCTCTTCTGGTGAGAATGTGGTCAAGGTACTTTCTTAATTAAAAAATCGTTCTATTTATAGGGAAATATTTTTCAATTGATTGTTGAAAATTAGTAATATTTTAGCTGCTCAAAGCATTAAGAGATCTAAAAGATTATGAAATAAGAGTCACAGTGGGAATACCTCAAATAATGTCAACCCTAACTAAAATCATGAATATAACTTAATCGTCACTGCAATTTATGAGCCAATGATACAAGTATTCTCGAAATGTAATTGCTAGAAGGACCTGTAGCAGACATATTAAATATGTGTTTACAGCCGACATAACAGAAAATATTATCTTTCGTCCAACTAAGGTTTCACCCAGCGACACACAACTGAAAACTAATATCAGGTAGGGGCATAAACTTTTTAATTACGAAGTTGTAAGTGGGGATAGTGTTATCGAAAAAATTGGTAAAACTACCAATCTCAAATTTGATTCCACAGTGATGAGTACGCTTTATACAAACGATAACTCCAAGATTCTGAAAGACAAGAATCGCTTCTTCATGATACATAAAATGTAGCAATAGTTTTTCGTAGAAAAGTCGGTACTATTTGTTAAGCGCTGTATATTTATTCAAATGAATAGCAAAAACCGCATACATTTTGTTGAATTTAAGAGGCATATGCAAAGATATACAAAGATTTTCCCAACAAGATTTTCCCATGTATGTAACATATGTAGTTATATTTGGCAGATTGGTTCTCAACCCGTATTGAAGCGCATAAACATATAAATACACTTAATACCTAAATATACTAAAGAGTATCAAATAACTTTTTAGAAATAAATTAAAAATAAAAAAACAGATAATGAGGAGGTGTAATGCCATGTAGGGCAATTTGATTCCCACCCAATTGACTAATTGTCAAACGCCTTGATAGACAGCTTACCCTAAAAATATTAATATCTGTCTCTAAAATAGGCTGACTTCTTAGATTACATATTACAAATTCTTTTAGTTATCTTTTCCATTTAAAAGAAATTTAAGATTGCATTTGATAATAGCACACAATAAAGTTTATTAAGTACGAGTATATAAAAAAAAATAAACATTATAAACAAATATACATAATAATAAACATAATACTACATAATGATCATTACACGATGAATGTGAAGATCATAATAAACCAATATGATATGAATAATGCAATAATTATGAATGAAACTTTAAGGAATAGTTTTAAAATGAGAAATTACAAAAGAGTATGCAATACTTTAAATAATTACAATAAAATACTCACAACCAGTGTAACCATTTTAACATTTTTGCGACTAAATTTAGCTTATTTTATTTTAATTTAGCTGCAGAATTTTACATTTAGCATTTGGCATTTTATTTAGCATTTCATAATATGTAATATGTTTAGCATTTTAAAATTTTAAAAATACTAATTTATTTATTGTTGAAAATAGCTGGAAAATAAAAAAAGGAAAATTATATGAACATATTAAAGCATAAATGACAAATTTATTAACAGATGAAATTACAACTCTTGAACTAAAGTGGGAAAAATTAACTTCTACTCAACCGTAGAATCTTGGAATCCAGTTTATGATTACAAGAATGCGTTTTATCCCCCTTTCATCTTTGTTATGAAGATTTTTGTTTTGCCATTTAGTAATTCAGAAGTTAAACGTATATTTAGAGGAATGATTATAATGCATGTTAAAGTGATTTTCAGAAGTGGTTCTTATATGAGAGCTATGACCAATTATCGACCAATCGTTATAAAATTAGGTGCAATGATTTCTAATTCTAAATTGCATTTGGATACCAACATTTTTAGGAGATTGATGGTCTTTGAAGTGAGTTTAGGAATTGAGCTTTATAAGGGAGCAATGACTAATTATGGACTAATCTTTATATAATTAGGTATTATGATTTCTTTATATGTATACGAAACTTATTTGTATTGAATATTATTAATTTTAAGGGAATTATGCCCGTTAAAGTGATTTTCGGAAGTGGACCTTATATGGGAGCTATGACTAATTATTGACCGATATGCACAAAATTTGTAGGTGGATTACGGACGGTTTTTATACTCATATAACTTATTTGTGGCAAAATTTATTTGGATACGTTAATAAATCACACATTTATAAAGCCCTATTTTGAAAGGATATTTGTATTAAATCGAATCAGAAGGTGATTCTGAGTGAATTGGTATACGTTACAAACATCAGCACAAAGCCCTCATACTATGGTTATGTCGGGTATAATATAATACGAAACTTAATGCTTTTAAATACATATCATGAATTCTATCCTTTATATTAGATGTGGATTAAAAAGATTAACCCCCTTATTCACAAACGATTATTAAATTTAACAAACGTTTATTAAGACAGATTAGCATACAAAAATTTGCTTAATAAACGTTTGTTAAATTTAATAATCGTTTTTGAATAAGGGGGTAAATAAATGTTTTCAAATTACAGAAGACGTAATAAGGTCTGATACAGTAAAAAACATATGAAAATTAAATATTTAACTACTGTGTAAGCTTTAAGGTTAGACTCATGAAGATAACCTTAATTAGTTTTGTTCTCGAGTTCACAGTTGTAAAAAATTATTTCAAGAAAGTATTTTAAAAAATTTAGCACATTTTTTTTGGCATTTTAAAACAAGTTTTAGCATATTTTAGCTTATTTTTAAACTGATTTACCCGCTTAGCTTTTTGAGATCTGGTCACACTGCTCACAACGCAATTGTTGGTGTTGCATTTCTCGATTGAAGGGCCCAGTAAAACGAGATGATAGTGATAATTTTGTGATTTGATTTATATAATTATAGCAAAATTTAAAAGTTTAAGTTGGAATTTAAATTTCAAATTATGTTTTACATTTTTTTTTTAGTAAGTTAGAGACAAATTTATATATAAGTTTTAATTCAATAAATTTATATATATAATATTAGTTGTTTTATAAGATTTTACTATATTGAGCATATATACATAAATAAATTGTTTTATTTTATTTAAAAAATTTAAAATGTTTTAACGAAAAACTTGACATGTGCGAAAGAAAAGCTATACCTAGCATACTTTATATCAAGAGAAAGCTTTACTTGCCGAAAATGACAAATAAAAAACAATTGAAAAATTTAACTACAGTCGAACTTCCATAACTCGAAGTTCTCCATAACTCGAACTAAAATGTATACATATAAATTCTATAAGTCGAAGTTTTTTGCTTTAAACTTCGAATTGTTATTTTTTATTCGGGGAAACCCCGTTTTGTTAATTATTTTCTTTCTTTTTTTTTTTGTTTGCGTAAATGTCAGTTTAGTGCGTAAAGTCGGTCGTGTTTGATGTTAAAGGTAAACAAAATAGAATTTGTTCATTACCATGGCTACTAAACGCGTTTTAAAGTGCTTGTCAATCGAAGAAAAATATAAGTTAATCAATGAAATTGAAGATGGATTAAAGAAAAAAGAAGCAGCGGAAAAATATGGTATTCCGGCTAGTACTGTCTCAACGATTTTGAAGAATAGGGAATCGATTATCGCATCTTATGAATTGGCATCTCAATGTAATAAAATGATGAAAAATCCAAAGTTTTCAAATGTCGACAAGGCAGTATTTAATTGGTTTACAGCAGCAAGAAATCAAAACAGTTTGAGTTTGAAAAAAGTTTTGGGGATGATGACTTCATGGCAAGCACAGGTTTTCAGACCTTGATTTCAGAATTTTTTACTGAAATATAACTTAGCATTATATTATGTATTATCTTATTGCTACGTATGTACCTAATAACTACATAAATAATAATTTTTAAGAAAAAATAAATAAATACTTAAAATACAATCCTTGCATTGAATTTTCTTCGGTTTGGTTTTGGGATAATGATGATTCGAGTTATGGAAGTTCGACTGTATTTTTAAAACATTTTCATGCTAAAATTTTGGTCTTATTTTAAAAGGGTAAAACGAGTAAGGTATTCCCTATTACAAATGCCCTCTAAAAACAAATTCTGAATGTTTAGGCTCTCACTAATTATATTAATGTACAATTTTGCAATACTAGTACCAATAGAGATGATGTTTGAACAGTACTGAATGATATACACTACAACAAAATTTAGCAATATTCAAAATTAGTTGGAATCCCTACATATTTTACACACTCTCTTCATTCCATTACATTTGGTAACTCTAACAATATTTAACAAAATCTCATCTCATATTCTAAATCCCTTGTAAATACTATTAACTACTTTTCCAACCCCCACCACTTACTTCTTTCATGAAAAGTTTGTATCTTTTAACATTTTACACTTATAACACCCAAATCACTGTAAGTAGCACAAATACAAAATATATGTACTATATACCCCCAAATGAAATCCTCACCCTGGTTCTTGCATTTATATAGTAGCAAACAAACACCCCACAACAAACACAGGCTGCCCGATTTTGGAAAATTATACCATAATTTATTGTTTGCATTGCATATCGTTTTAACAAAATCATTTTAACCTAAAGGAATGATGATGATATTTGCCGTTGTTGTTTTTGGTTTTTGTTGCTGTTTTATTTTTTATTTTGCTGCTCTAAACCTACCCGGCATTAGACTAGCAAAACTTATTTACACTCATTCCACAGATTCCCCACAGAACACCCCACCTCTTCCACACCCACTGCTACACTACATGTGTGGTTTTATACTCAATAAGTAAAAGAGAGATGAAAAGGCAGTTAAATGTGGGAAGAGAATTTTTTGCTAGTTAATTTTTCAATACAATTTCATAAGAATCAACCATGGAAAACAGAGATTTTAAAATCAAATTGAAACTTAAGCAAAATAGTACTTTGTTAACCCTTCAGTTGGTCATTTTTTCAGATCCTATAAAGTAAAACCATTCTAGATCGAAGTCATGAATGGGATGGGAAGTCTCTTGATTGTCAGAACCTGGTCATTGCCGTCCAGTCCTTAGTTTCATCATGAAAGCTTCCACAAAAAGCATTATAATGGAGATTTTCATTGTTAGTAAATGCTTAAAAATCAGCGTGGAAGATTCACCAGTATTGCAGTCCTGCAACAAACATAATTGAACCATAAAGCCCTTGTCGTTATACTCGTGGTCCCAAGCGACCATCTGCTTTCTGCGCAACTGTAGAGTTCATCATAATCCCAACATTTGCACGATAAAACCAGCATTCCAGCCATCAGTCTCCTCCCCTGATAGTGCGACTATTGTCTTGGCCAATAAATCCGCACTGCAATTTCCTGGCATATTTCGTTGTCCCGTTATCTAGAATAATTGAAGAATGTCTCGCCATCTCATTTAGATAGGCACGGCATTTTATGACCAAATTATATGTATAGACATCGGAAAGAGTTTTAAGTGCGACACTGGTTCGGTGGTTTAAAAGACACATGTGCATCAGTCTGTACGATTTTGAGCATTCAGCGAAAATCGCTAATTGCTTTTTACCATCCGTAACCGATACATTAAAGCACCTCTCGAAGAAAGGCTAAATACGTTCAATACACTTGAAAGAAAGTTAGTCAATCCAAGTCATTTGCATTCGCAGGATTGAAAATCAAGAAAACAAATTTTGTATATTCGTATTTTTTTTAATGCAGTAACAAAAGCACTGAAAAAAGTGCCATACTACTGAATTTTCCATACCTGCTGAGAATAGCCAAATAAGGTATGTGAGTAGTGAATTGTTCTCTTAACTTAGGTATTTATTAAGAATTTTTGATTGTAGGTAGATTAGAACACGACTATATTGTATATACATATATAGTTCTGTGTTCATACATACGAGGTATGATCAAAAAATAACCGTTATTTTAAATTTTTTCAAAAAGTATTTAGTTATTCATCAATAACTATCTTGTCCCCTTCAAAATAATCCCCCTCAGATATAATACACTTATGCCAGCGTTTTTTCCAATCCAATGGTATCGACAACAGCTTCGGTTTTGATTTTTTTATCTCCTCAAGGAAAAAGTCAGTGAGGGTCAAGTCCGGTGAATGCGGTGGTTGAGGCATGATAACGGTTTTGTTTTTGGCCAAAAACTCACGCACAAGCATTGATGTGTGAGCTGATGCGTTATCATGGTACAAAGGTAGTAGGTTCAAGGTAATATTCCTTATTGACCGAACGACCTTGTGGCAAGAATTCATGATGCACCACGCACTCGAAGAAAACAGTGAGCAAAACCTTTACATTTGAACAAACTTGACGTGCTTTTTTCTGTTCTTCTGGGATGATTGGGCTTTGGTTTCAATGTCATAGCCATACACCCAGTCACCAGTTATGACCTTTTTGAGAAAATCTGGATCGTCGTTTACGATGTTCAACAGCACCTGAGCGATGTTCATGCGACGTTGTTTTGCTCAAAATTTAGCAATTTTGGAACAATCTTCACTGCCGCACGATTCATGCCTAAAGCATCCGTAAAAATTGCTTGGCATGAGCCGAACGATATGGCAACATCATCAGCAACCTCTGTCATAATGATTCGACGATTATCCAAAATCATTTTCTTCACTGCTTCAATGTTTTCATTGGTTGCTGACGTGCTCGGGCGACCAGAACGAGCATCGTCTTTGACATCTTCTCGGCCTTCCTTAAACCGGTTGAACTTGTGTTCTGCTCGCCAAACGCCACAGTCAACATTTAAAATGTCCTTGCGCATTTAATTTCATTTTTTACACAAAACTTAAGTTTCTTTGTTCCATTTTTTTCGAATAGTAAAAAATCGATGAGCACACCGAAACACGACTAATCTTTTTATCTGCAAAACAATTTGACAATCCAAAATGGCTGATATTACCAACATATATAACAGACATGTTATATAACAGAAAAAATGCGTAAATCGTACATACGTAACTCACGAAATTTTAAAACAATGGTTATTTTTTGATCAGACCTCGTATGTGGTATTTACATACATATGTGGTACATGTGTGTTTGAAATTTGCAATACATATACATACATATTTGATATTTTACCATCCGTTGCATTAATCTTTAATATTGGTTAACTTTTTCTTTTAATTAAATTAAAGATTTTCACACCCCATCCCATTGAACTTGCATTTACATATTGAACAAATTATGACTAGTAACTTAATAAGGATACTTTAGCATAATTAAGACAGTAAGATAGTTTGATACAGATAAATAATGTTTAGAAAAGGAAAACAGTATATAGTTTCAAAAGAACTCCATTGAAAAATGCAATCATCATCAGTTCACCAATAGTGAGACATTATACGAATGTATGAGAAACCGAAATAACGCTTCTATATGTTAGGGAGATTATAATATATTCGTATGTTGTCATTGCTCTAAAATATTCTAAATATTCAGACTATTGATTTTGAAATAATTAAAGAAAGCATTCAATGCAAAACCAGTCATTGACTTTAGTTTAATAAATTAAGAACCATACAAGATATTTTTCATTATTAGCTGAGGAAATGCTCGACAAAAGGTTAAAGCTAAATTAATTTTTATCCAGGTATTAAACTAATTCTAATTTTTACTGACATGTTAAAGGGGAGCCTGACAATACTCAATAATAGAATCATCCCAATCCTCGAAACTGGTAATCAGCTATCGCCCGACCTTTATATAACAGCAACACGTCAACTTCATGGATTCTGTGAAACGGACAGTAACACCACAACTTTAATCGCCATTGCCACTCAGATCCCACAGGTTTAAACCTTGTGGAAGGACAATTCATATACATAGATCTTTGACACTATTTACCACGCCCCACTCTTCCAGTATATCCCGTTGTTCCCAATGCCAAACTTTCGTAGAGTTTAGAAACAAATTCTCAGAACTACATAGAGTTAAATATAATTATCTCTAAACTCATTGCACCTCCACAAGGAATTCAAGTGGTATCTTATTCCGATGACTGCACTCTTGATGACCTACATATGAGCTGACCTGTTGAATGTATTCTGACCGTGAAACACAAACGATTTTGGGATTACTTCCTCAACTCATGCCACTGTAATCACGCACAAATTGCGAATTATAAACAGTGATAGATAAAAAAAATCATTGTTTGCTAACTGCAAGACAATCAATCGTTCAGCCTTTGTTTAGTGATACCTAGTGGAGAAACATTTAAAGCAGCTTTAAGAACTGTCGCTGGATACATGCAATCAATCTATACGAGAAAACTAAGATTATCACGGTAATGAACACAACTTAATATTGACAAACAGTTCCTCCTGACATGTTATCGGAAAAGTCGTCCTAGCTTCAACACCACTCATCTGGAGAACGTATAAGGATATGTATAGGATCCATTGGATCGTAATTCGTATACAGCAGCTTTAAATAAGATTCATAGAGACAACATTAATGTTTTGTCATTCTGAAGCATTTCATTCTATCATGGATATCACAAAGCTGGAGTGATAACCGAGGCGTGTCTGGAATGATTTTGGAGTATACGAGGAGATTGAAATTCGTGTGCAATATTGAATAACGTTTATAAAGACTTCATCAGTCATCCTAAATCTAAATCATAGGTAGGTCACATATTAAACTGTTTAGTTACTTCATGTCCAACAAATGTATGGCACAAATCAGTAGAAGTAGCAATAGTTTTACTGTTTCAACCCATTTTTGAAACTAGTATGCTCTGTATATAAATAAATGTATATCAAACATAATATTCGCGGCAACAGACTTTTTCTATTGAATTTATATAATTTTCAGTTTTATTACAATTTTATTTAAACAAACCTTTCAAAATCAATTAAGATTATATTAAATAAAAAATAAAAGTAACTAAGTAAACTTGAGCTTGTTATGCTTTGGAAATTGTGTAAATGTTTGTTATGCCAACCAACATCAATTGTGTGTCTGTCAGTATGTATGTTTATTCGCAAATGAAATTTTAATGTATTTAGAAACTAGTGCAAAATAATTCTTTGGAATTTTTTAGTTTTTACTTTTTAGAAAGCATTGCCTTTTAATTACTACGATAACAAGCAACAATTTGTGGCAAAAATGTTAACATGTACATATGTAAATTGGTATATATGTATGTAGGTACACATTGTATTTTAAAACAATTGGAAATTAAAGTAGCAAACTAAAAAATGTTTATATTCGAGGAAAAACACTTGTGTCTTGATTTTAAAGCTACGTACATATAGATTACATTCAAACAATATATTAAATGTTAAATGTAATTTCTTTCACTATTTACAGGGACGGACAATTACCACAGTTTTCAATAAAAATCTTGTTAAATTAGTAGACGGTCATAAAAATTTGTTTGAAACAAAACCTAGAAAAACCAGCCTAGAAGAATATAATTTAATCACTATTATTCAAAGCGAGAACCTTAAAAACCTGAAGTACAGGAACTGTTCAGAGAAGATTGGTGGAAACAGATCTCGAAAGTTGATAGAGATTGGTATGAACCGGAAAATATAAATATATAATGTGGCGAAATGTATTGTGAACGGATGAATCTAAAATAAACTTCATTGGCAGCGATGGCAGAACGTGAGTTATGTATGTATGTAGGTGTCCAAAAAAATGCATAATTTAATATACGTTATAGGACAAAAACATTTAAATATAGTGTTATAGGCCCAATTATTTTGATAAAAAAAACCTAAGAACCTTGACGTTAATACTTGTTTAAAACAACATGAAGACACATACGAAATGGAATTTGCCCTTAAAATGGCTATTTCAGCAAGACAACGATCCGAAACATACTTTAGGGTATTGCGAAACAATGATCTTTTAGTAATAAATTTAATGTTGTGGAATAGCCCTCCCAATCTACAGACATGAATTGAAAACTTGGATCAGAAACATTAAAAAAGAAGGCGGAAATTTATGAAAAATCCAGGAGATCCATGATAGAGTCTAGGATCTTATAACGAAAATACTACGTTCAGCTTTTATTCAGACGTGGTTGAGCAAGCGATGAGAAAGAACACATGCGGATGGTCATTGTCATTTCTTCAGAAATTTATTAAGCATTGTTGTTGCTACTTCTTGGATGAAGCATAGTTAATACACGCGATTCAATTACAATTGAAAACAAAAATAAAAAACTGTTTTAGAGGGACTTATTTTTGTTGTTTCTGTTCTGAAATTAAGTCTTGATATTGATAACTGTTATTTACGGTCCCTGCTATTTTTTTCTTTTTCTTAGAATTCGAATTACAACCAATTAATAAATTGTTTACATCTGGCAAAAACTCTGTATATTTTTTTTTTATTTTTAAGCGTTTGACATTATTGGCGTTTTCTTTTCTGGCAAAAATGTGACATGTATGTTACACTTTTTACCCATTTCCCATATAAAAAAGGAAAAAAGTGTAACATTTTTGCCAGAAAAGAAAACGCCATAAGTTTGCTGGGGAAAATCTCTCACCAATACATCTTAATTTTTTTTTTTTTGAACATCACGCCGACGGTAAAAATTGCAAGTGCTTTCATTTGTAGGCCTTATAGAAGACTTGTTTACACATTCTACAAGAGATAAAAAGTAGGCGTTCTAAAAATCGTTGTATACACGATTGTTGCATTTCAAAAGAATATCAACAAATCATGATTTCAATAAAAAAAACTCGAATGGTTTTACAATTATTCCTGTATATCGTCACTACAAGAATAAACATTATTTTGCTCACTATGTTATACGAGTAATAACAAGTAATACGAGTTATACAAGTAATACGAGTAATAACTTTTATGAAAGTACTGAAGCAGTACTTCTTAGAATTTAAAACCCTTTGTCCAATTTAAAATCCTTTCTTTTACTTATCTCAATTAATCTTATTAATTTGGTAGAACTTCCAATTGCCCTTCTCAAGTAGACCTTCTATCAGGCATATGAACAGTAGTGAGTAGGCATGGCCTTGACTAACATTGACACGCCGTGTGAAATTTAAATAATTATGCAATGCGTCTGGAAATCATTGTGACTGCAAAATAAGGCCTTTTGGAAGGCTTCTTTACAGCACCATTTTCCCGCTGGGACTGATTTAAGTCAAGAATGTGACAATAAAAGAAAAGAACATATCAAATTACAAACAATACAACACACACATACTCTAGAGTCTAGAGCAAATAAAAAAACACATGTAAACATTACCTACTTAACTGCATGAGGGAGTCATCCATCGCTCACTTAGTCTGTAAGTTTTTTATTGTTGTAATTTATAGACAACAATAACAATACACTGCAAGTGTACTTTCAAATACATTTTGAAAACAAAATTATGAAAAGTTCACATACACACTTGCTTATACACACTGACACTCAACACTCACTAACTAACTAAAAACATTTACGAAAACAAATTGACCATGAGAAAAGTCACATGTGTTGCCACCAGCAAAGGTAAATAGATTTATAATAGAATAAATATGGTGTAAAGAAGAAAAAACAAATTTATGTAAAAAAAACATTTATAAAATAATAAAACAAACAAAAAAAAATTAATTAAAAAATGTAAGAAAAAAGTCTTCTAAAATTACTTTTCAAAAACCAATTTACAACAATCTCACAATTAATGTTGCTGGACGAAAATTAAAAGTTTAAATAACAAGTTTTCTTGGTAATCGTGTTCAATTTTTGCTACTGCAAGTGTTAAAATTGTCCATAAGAATGAAGAAAAAAAACATTGCAGCAGATAGTTAGTTGTTTGTTGGCTTATTGTAGAAGAGGGGATTGGTGGGTGGATGTTAGAGCAAAAGCCAAGCCGACCCGGCCAGTAAATCTTAAATATAGAGTTAGAAGTATTAGAGCTGCATGAGTCAGTGTATGTTCCTTTCTTGCTTATGGCAGAAAAAAATGGGGAGTTTTTTTGTTAGTGTAAACCAAGAACACAAGACAAGAAAAACAAGAACAAATGCTTGTATGGGGAACAAGAAAAATGTAGAGATTTGTTGTTGCCGTTTTTTCATATGGATATTTTTTGTTGCTACTTTATTTTGTGAATGGTTGGTTTAAGTTTGAGAGTCAGTTTACGAGTTCTAAAGGAGAATAGAAAAAAACAGTGATGTCAAGTTTTTCCAATGTTGTCAGATAAATTTAAAGCCACAAAATAAGTTTGTAATAGAAAAATTTAATTTATGTTAAATTTTTAAATTAATTTTGACAGTTTAAAGTTTATTATAAATATTCAAGTTTAATATCAAATTTATATTGACTTGAAATCTTAATTCTTTCATAATGTAAACCGGGACTGATAATATAATACAACAGGAATAATTTCACACAAAATTTGTTAAAAAAAATAAATTTTCTGAATTTTGCGGAGAGATTTTCCAATTTTCCGCATTTTCCGCAATTTCCCATGATTTACACTAAGAACTTTCTATTTTTCCATTAAGGAATAATTTCACACAAAATTTCGTACAAAAATTTTCCAATTTTCCGGGACTTACTCTAAAGTTTGTCTGAAGGCTTAAAATTGGGGCGAGGCAAAGTTTGCCCGGTCTGCTAGTATTAAAATAAATTGCTTTTATTTAATTTAATATGTACCTACTTTTATTTTGAATTACAAAGTCTTATTAATTAATCGGCACTGAATTATTTTTTACATATTTTGAAAATCCAATTTCATCTTATAAAAACAATAATAAATATTTTACAAAACAAAACGCTTGATTAACACTACTTACTAACTAAATAATGTGCAAAAATGCATGAGAGAGGCAGAGGATGTATGTGTATGGGTGTGTGTGATTATTTATACAACGATGGCTTTTATTGAGTTTCTGCGACTAGTATTGTTGTGACACAGTGACCCAATTCAAAGATTCGATTTTCTGGTTTTTCTAATGGCCAGCCAGAGTTAAAAAGTAATAGGGAAAATGAGTATAAAACAAACTGATTTTCAACAAAATATTATAGATACATAGATAAAAGATGCTGTAAAAGCTTTTTTTCTAATGAATTTACAATTTAACACAATTCTAATTATTTTAAGGCGAACCAATATACGGAATAGAAAAACATACAATCAGAAAATCAATGGCTTTTGTTTAAGAACAACAACAACAAAAACACAAGTAGTGATGATGATTAAAAAACAACAACAAAGTACACAGTTAAAAATCTGTACATATACAAAACTTACCGTTATTTTACGTTAAAAAGAGGAAGAAACAAATTTCACAATTCCTTGTACTTGTTGTTTTAGTTGCAATTTTTATTGTAGGTATTTCTTTTTTTAGTTTTACAAAAACACACAAAAATATGCACAAAAATTCGTAATAAATTTCTACAAACAATTGGCAAATACAAATTTGCTGGGAACTTTTGCGTTAATTGGATTATTTTTCTTTTTTTTTTTAGTTAAAAAAAATCCTTTCTTTCAATTCTTGTTTTAAGAAAAATACACAATTTTATTTTTTGAGCGATCACAAAAACGTGTGTTACTGGGTTTTTCTACTTAATTTTTTTTAACAAAAATATTGTATATTTTAGGAAAACTTTTGTTTTGTTTTGCACGTTAATTTTCTAAAGTGTTTTCTTTAGTTATTGTGAGCGACTTAAATTTTTCTTTCAACTTTATTGTACCTATTCTGGTGTTTTTTTTTAACTTTTTGGCGCCGTAATCTTTTGCTGATTTATTGGTGGTTTTAAAGTTTTGAATTTAGTTGTTTTGCTGCTGGTTTGTGTTAAAAAAAACTATTTAGATTTTCTTGTGGTTAATTTCAAACTTTTTCTTTTTAACTGTGCTATGAAAACTTTTTATTTGGTAACGTAACACGCGTAAGCTGGCTTATAACACACTCTGCAAAGGGGAAAATTCTTATAGTGAAAATTTTTCATTTTAGCACTAAACTTTTTTCTTTAAAGATTTTTCACACTAATTCAGCCGTTTAATGGCTGAATCAGGGATGGAAAATTTGGTGCAGTACAAATATTTGTTAGTACTTTTTGTCATAAATGATTAGTACCGCCAGGAAATAGAGTCAATTTAAACTATTTTAAAACTTATTATGCATTTCTTATACAATTCGCTTAATTGCTGTTGTGCTACAGTATAATATAGATTTATATATAATATAGACTTATAGATGTTAACTTAACATTCACTTATTACATAATTAAATAATGAAATATAATAATACTGAAAATATAATACTGTTCATGGAATTACTGCTAAAATACAATTTAAACAACCCATTTTATTTATTTTAATTCTTTATATTCGCAGAAATCTTATTCAATTATATAGCACCAGTAAGTGTTAATAAGTACTTCTTTGGTAAGAGTTTAGTAGCATTTCATAATCTCTATGTTCCTGACTGGACTGAATTGAACTAACAGTGGTGGCAATTAAGTTATTTTCTCGTTAAATTTAGAAATTTTTAAAAAAACTCTAACTAAAAAATGTGTTTGCTATTAACAACTAATATAGCGATTTTTAACTTCAAATTAATATTTAGCATTTAGAAAATCTGATAAGATTATATATTTTATTTTCGAATGATTTAAATTTTTAGGAAAAATACAAAATATTTAAAGTTAAAAAAAATTGATCAAAAAATTAAATAATTGAGTCTAGTTCGTTTAGTATCACTTTAGCGGTTTTTATTGCAAAAAAGATACCATCACTGTCATTTATTAGTAAAGATTTTTCACATTAATTCAGCCGTTAACTGGCTGAATCCACTGACGGTTGGTAGCACTGTTAAACATATGGTGATAATAGGGGGTCCGAAACTAAACAAATGTTAAAAATTTTGGAATATGATAAAAAAAAAACAATGAATGGCAAAGAATTCATGAACAACAAAGGGAAAGGATAATTTTTTATTAGTTTATGTCTTAATTGCAATGACTTAAATGTTCGTATTAAGCTGTTACCTTTATAAAAACATTTGTATATATTAATTTAAGTATGCTACTTTCGTCTCTACATCTCACTCAACTTCTGATCTTTTCAAGCGTAAGGGAATAAATTGTATTTACCCAAGTGAGTATCGTACGTGTTTACAGCCATGCACTAAAAATCGCAAATAGCAGTTCGATACAATATTATTAATATAGATTTTCACAATGAACTAATCTCCCAAAATCCCCCCAAAAAACCGCCTCTCTTTTATCATTGTAATATGGGCCACTCTCAAAGGAAAATATAACAGCTCTGTTTTATCTCTTATTCTCTCTATTCTTTTTACTCTCTGTTTTGGTTTGTTTTTTTCTTCTCAACAGCTGTTTTGTTTGTTATCACTCTAGAATTTTTCACAATTAATTTCGTTTTTTATTTTCTTTTCGTAAATTTGGCCATATTTATTAGAATTTCTATAAAATGGCTTTAGTTGATGTAGATTCGTGGTAAGTGATTTTTTCAATAAGAAATGCTTTTAAATTTCAATATTTTTGTATTGTTTTTAGGCAAACAGAGTTTGAATCTTGCAATCGCTTAAGTAATACATTACTATCACAATTAAAACAGAGGGATAACAAAAAACATTTGTCACCAGAATACAATCGTTATACGGCAGCCATACAGGTGGGTCTAAAACAACATGATCGAGAATTACAGCAGTTAAAGTTTAAGCTGAATGAAGCAGCCAAAAGCAAGGCAATGTAAGAAACAAATATAAATGATAAAATTCATAATTAAACAATAACTTGCACTTTAATAGAGCTTTGGAAGATATTGCACATAGACAAAGACAATTGGATACTTTACAAACACAACGTCAACAGTTGCAACGAAAATACACCGACTCCGCCAGCAATGATCGTGCGGCTTTATTACAAAGTCCCAGCTCTTCGGCAGCAAGAGCTGATGCAGGAGAAGATAGTGATGCTGCACCTATAATTGATGCAAATAATGTACAGACCTTGAAACAACAACAACTTGATATGCTAGAAGAACAGAATCGGGGACTTGATACTCTAGCGCAACTTTTGTCTAGGCAAAAAAATTTGGCCACACAATTGGGTCAAGAAGTGGAAGATCAGAATGGTAAAAAATGGAGTGTTATAAATAGTAAGTTATTTAAAAATATATTTTGTAACTTATTTTTGCAGATATTTTAGATAATCTGGCCAATACCATAGAAAGAGTAGAAACAGGTGTTAGTCAGGAGACTAGAAATATCGGTTTGGTTAATAGAAGAGACAGTAATACTTGGTGTAAATATATTTATGCGTTTAAAATGATACACATTTTCTTAATAATTTTTAATATTTTCAGGTTATTGGGTGATTATTTTCACTTTACTGGTTCTTATTATAATTGTATCGGTTTTGTAACTTAGTAAATGAATAATATTAATATTAACCCCATAATTGTTGATTGTCTTTAAGTTTTAAGTATTTTTATAAATGTGTCTTAATTATTAAAATATTTCCAAAGCTATACTATATACATACATACTATACATTGATAAGTAACCTATTTGTATTTGATCAAAATATGTAATACTTTATCATTTTATTACTAATTAAGTTGTTCTATTTAGAAATAAACTGGATGGATCTAAAGAATATTTTACAGCATTTATATAATAAAGTTCAATTATAATATAAAATTAAACACATAACTTGCTGCGGTTTTTGACATTGAAATCGATTTTGTTACGAAACGAAAGGACTGTATTTAATTTTGTAAAGAAGTTCACTCTAATTTTAAACTTATACACGATTTAATTGATCCCAAGTTGAAATACCTCTTGGACATATGATTTTTTTTTTTGCTAGGATGTTTTTTGTAAAATACTCGTATTATTGGGAAAAGTACATGTATATTTTTTGTTAAACAAACAGGCATGTCACATAATTCGATCGGAATGGTTTCAATTCCGTATTTGCAAATCGATCGTTTTTACTTTGCGTTCTCTAGATTCCGATCGATTTTGTTTATTACTAAAAAAAAATTTCAATCTCGATTTTTAACTTAAAAACAAAAAACATTAGTTTTTTGTAATAAAAAGTGTAACAAAAGCGAACAAAATAAAAACGCTAACAAAGAAATTTTAAATAAAAGTGAACAAAATTTTCTAAAAATGCTCAGAATTTCAATTGTTGCTGTTTTAAATGAACAAAAACATCAAAATGCATTTAAAAAGCTACGAAGAAGGAATTCTTCTATCATATTCCAGTGCTGTGTAAATATTTTTAATTTTTGTAATTTTCCGACAAAAGTTTTTTTGTTGCTGACACCAACTTTAAAATTTAATAGAAGTATCCATAGTTGCACCATGAAATTATCAATGCGAGAACTAAAAAAACAACGAAATAATAAAATTAATTATTTAATTGTCATTATAAATTAGTAGTATGAGTTTTTTTTCAATCTAAAGTAGTTTCATTCCGAAAAAAAAATCGTTTTCTAAAAACTCAATTTACGGAATCAAAACCACATTCGATCGGAATTGAGTTCTGTGACATGGCTAATAATTCACACAGCCACTTTTTGCCTGCAAATTATACTCCTAAAATGGATATACACTGACTTTTGGCCTTATAAGAACTTGAACTACAAATAATAAACAATTTGCATGTGTTAATTTTTAAATTATTTGAAAATTCTTGAAGAATTTCCGTTTTTTTCTGTTTATTTGTTTATAATTTAACACTACATCGATTGTTGTATTTAAACTTCACTATGTAATTATTACTGAGGCGCCAGGGAGTTAACAATTACTTGCAAGAATCATTAAAAAATCCTATCGATTTTGTATTTGTTTCATTTCATTGTTAGGTTTAGTCTGCAATTTCGTATTTTGTTTGTTTTACAATATGAATTATAATTATAATATTAAATTAGGTTAGATGAAATTTTAAAACAACACAGCCGTTTAAGCCAAATCAGAGGCATAGGGAACATGGGCCAAATTGCCAACAGCGCCCACAGACAATTTTGAGGATCCGGCCTTCTTGGCAGCTTGTTGGACATCTTGTATCGATACACCATCGATGGCAGAGACTAAAGCATCAGCGCTTTGAACTTGTTGGGTGAGGACAGCCTGCAAGCCCATTTCATCGATAAGGGTACTGTCAGTAGCATAAGCTTCCAAGACGGCAGCCTTAAGGAGAGCCTTGCCACGGTTGATATCGTCAGAGGAGATGGTGCCAGACTTGAGGACACGAGCAACAGCTTCAACAGCCTTGCCGGCGTGTTGAGCATCAGTGGATACAACAAAACCGAAAAGACCGGCATCGGAGTAGCTAGCGTTAATTGCGGCGAATGAAACACTTGCATCACCAACGGCAGAACTGACAGCTTTACCGAAGGAACCATTGATGGCACCACGTTTGGTGACAGGGCAGGCACCGACAGCGTGCTGAAGTACAGCAAAGGCCAAAGCTTCCTTGGGGTTGGTTACGGCAGCACCCAAACCAGCAACAGCAACATGCGCAATATTGCCGGGAGTTTCCTTGCGGGCATCACCACCGTAGTAGTTGGCAGAGTCGCTGCCAGATTTGCCACCGCTGGCCAATTCCAAGCTCTGGGCAAAGCCAACCAAGGCAGTTTGATCAACACCTACACCTACTACAGCACAACGGGCGGCAGTGCAGTTGTTGGCAACATAGTGCAACAAAGTTTCAGGAGACAATTTGCCAATTTGAAATTTGGGAATATACACCGAGTTGCCCAAACCGGTGCGGAAGGCAGCTTTGTGCAATAATTCAACGGCACGGACCTATTAATAAATTTTAATCAATGTTTCAATACAGAATATTATCTACTCCTTCTTACCTGTGGTGGTACACTGGCAACTTGAGTCTTGATAAAGGGAATACTGTCGTTCAATTCCCAGGGTTTGAATGCGGGATGAATAACGTCTTGCAAGTAGCGCAAACCAGTTTCCAAATGGTTGGCTGTAGTTTCAACTGTGTAGGCTACAACTTCACGATCTGTGGTCACGGTCAAGGCACCACCCTTTTGTTGAATGTTGCGGGTAACAGCGAAAGCCGAGGTATTCTTGTTGGTCAAACCAGCAGCTACGCGTAACATATGAGCGGCACCTTGGGTCTCGTAGGTTTCATTACGAGAACCAGCACTAATATTTAAAATTATTTTAATTAGGATTTTATTAAGATATAAAATAAAAAGATTATACTTACCGGAATACCACGGAAACACGAGATATTGGCAATTGAGCTTCAGCCGAGGCTACAACAATTTTGTTGTCAAGTTGTTTAGATTCCACATTGGCCACTTGTCCAACTGGTCTGGGACAGGCAGAGGCAGAATAACCGCGTTTCTATATAATTACACAATTAACAGTATTTATTAATTTATCTTCTTAACACTCTTGGAAAAAATTTTGGTTGTTGGTTACGTTTCTCTAACATTTACGTAACCATGCTTCGAATGTCTCACTTAAATGACTTTTTTCAAATTTATTCAATTATTTTTAGCAAATTTTTCGATACTCACAGCAATAACACGCAACAAGGGAACTTTGCTAGCGTTGCAAGCCATTTTTACTAGATATTTATTTTAATTTATAATGCAAATTATTTGCTAAAAGATTGTTACTCGGAAAAGTCCCCCTCTGAAGAAAAAACTAAAATTTTTTCTTTCTCTCAGCTCGTTTCTGGCAAAGTACTGACAACTTGCAAATTCTAAAAACTACTCTTTGACAATTAACGTCAAATTACGTGCGCAAAGATAGCCTCGAAAACCTCATAATATATTATCGATTTTGGGAATTTATAAAAATGGTAATTTAAAAATACGCAAAGAAAAATGTACTACGATTTGAAGAAATTATTTTCTCCATAGCAACACGCACGTGGTATCTGAAAAAAATTTTCGGAAAGCTTCTTATATTTAGTGGGAAATATACCTTAAATTTCCATTGAGTCTATGCCATGACACTGCCCCGATTCTTTTTTATTAAGAATCCCAGATTTCACTGACCATTTTGGAGGAACCTCCAATTGCTATGGAACGGTTTTGAAAATTTTTTGCACGGAAAGTTTTTTATATTCAGTGAGATGTATACCTTCAATTTCCATCGAGTCTATGCCCTGACACTGCCCTGATTTTATTTTATTAAGAATCACAAATTTTTTTGTTTTCTAGAAAACTGGCCAGCGAATTTTTTGCACGGAAGGCGTTTCAAATACCTTAGATGATGTACTTTCATAATCTATATAGGTAGTTCCTTGACGTCGCCTGTATTCTAAGAAATAATTAATTCCAGATTTTTCTGACCATTTTCAACCAACTTTTCTTATTAAATATTTTTTATTTTTATAAATTAAATTAAAATTTAAATTCTGTTCTGAATTCCTAATGCTATTGTTTGTGTTTTTATGATTTTCCATTGAAATACTTTGCGTATTTTTAAATTCCCATTTGTCTGAATTCCCAAAATCGCTAATATATTTTTGCGTTTTCGACGTTAAAAATCGAAGCTATCTTTGCGCACGTCGTCAAATTATCTTAGTCACAAACCACCTGATACTATGTGTTATTACAGTGGCAACACTAAACAGGTAAAGTGACAAAACTGACACTACTTATTGTTTTTGTTTTGTGTAGTCATTCTGAGAAAAAATACTTCAGTAAAATAAGTGAATACGGAAAATTTTATTAGAAAAAAAAAAAAAATATAGGAGAAAAAAAAAACAGAAGTGAAAAAATAAATGTAAAATAATTATAAATCGTTTGGAATGAAATTCTAAATAAAGAAAATATATATTGAATAAAAGCGTATTAACGAAAAGTTAAGTGTAATTTATATTGAAAACCAAAAAGAAAATACACAAAAATGGCTTCATTTTTTAATGTGGGTACCAACCCATTTTCTACGCCTGTTGGTCAAAGGATTGGTGAGTTGTTACATATTTTGGCCCTGTGTTTTTATAGATTTTAATTAATTTAATATTTATGCTGTAGTCAATTGTTATTGTTGTTGTAATTGTTTTTTGCTGAACTTTTTGTTAAATATTTATGCACTAATTGTGTCTGGCTGGTCGTGTCTTCTTCCGGCGTCCACAAACCAGCTGTATGTGAAGAAATTGAATTTTCACCATTTCTCCGTGCATTACATATGTATATATGTATGTACATATTTACTTATACATATTTATTTCTACGCTTTCAATTACTCATTTTAGTTCAGGTGCAATAACAATAATATTGTTTTTTTAGTTTTTTGTTGTTGTTTTTGCCTGTGTGTGTTATTTTTCTGTTTTCTGTCTCCATAATTGTTGTTTTTTTTATCAAAGTTTATTTCTTTTTTGTTGTTTTATACGCTACCATATGTTGAGTAGGAATATTTCGTTTATTGTACGCTTTGTAATGCATTCATATGCTCTAAGATGATTGATGCGAATGATTGAAATAATAAAGTTTTGCAAACTTTAAAAACTTTTGTAGATATGTAATAATACAAGTCTGAGCTCATTTTCTACATTCAAGAGTAATTTATATACATATGTATGTACCTATGTATATTTTGTAGCAGTCGTTACAAAGAATGTTATTGGTTAATTACCAAACAATGTATTGAGATTGAAATATTTTTAACAAACATGGTATATTTCCATAGATTCGTCAGTCAGCTTTCGATTTATCCTGTACTAAATCTATATATTGGTGATATTTTGCATGTCGAAAGAATCCGTGATTAATATTTGGGAGCCGTTTAAAGTTGATAATCAATGTATGCAAAATGTATTGTAAATTCGATTAAGTGTCTAAACTCGAACTTTCTGACATATTAGTAGTAGGATCTTTATTAAGTGTTGCAATGAATTCAATTTCGCTAAAAAATTTATGCGTAGATTTGCTGAATTCATTCGATATTTTTTAGACGAAGCCAAAAAGCTGACAAAAGGGCCGCTAGTTAAAAAAAATGTTCCCAACTTAAAGTTCTAGGTATACATTGTTTATAATTGCAAAACTGAATGTTAGTTTAGTTTGAGAGGTCGTCTTCCAAACGTACAGGTCACTTGGGTCCATTTAGCTGGTCTTGTGTTGCCTGAATGTTACGTAAACATAAATAAACTTTGGTGAAAATATAATGTTGTGGGGAGCATATTCATGGCTTGGCATGTGTCAGACAGATTTCCATATTGTTCTCTCATAAAAAAAACTTTATGGAACCTTGTGCGTTAGCAAATATACCAATATCTACAATATTTGTATATGAAAATGTTCCCAAACATTAGGAAAAAATTATTTTTTTAAAAGAAAATATTAAAATTATGTTCTGGCCAGGCCAAAGTCCAGAAATTAATCCCATATGACAATAAAAAAAAGATAACAGCTAGGTACGTAGTTTTCAAAATGCAAATAAACTTTGTCTGAAATTTCAAAAAGTTGAAAGTATGAGTATGTAGATGACAGCATCGCATTTTTAATGAATAAAACTGGGTTTAGTACAAAATAATAATGAAACGTTGAAACTAATTTTAATTTCATTATAGGTATTTTGATTATTTTCTTTCAGAGACACAATAGTAATGTTAATATGTCTAAGTATAAAATAATGGCTGTATATTTTAAAGTTTAATAAAATCGTTTATCTGTAGTTGGCACTAACTTCGGTTTTAATATTATAAATATAGCATCAAAAGTTAACACCGCTACAATTTCTGTTACCTATAATATACATTAGAAATTACGTTTTTATTTTAATTTTATTTATAATTTTGTGTAACCAAAAACAAAAACCATAATGTTTATTACCCCCTTAAACGTTGTTGGTAGGTTTTTTTTTTGTTTTGACCAATTGTTGTTGCGTTTTCGTTTGATGTTACATGTCATGTTTGTTATTTTTATGGTTATTAATATATCTATATTAACCTCAATATAAAAAGGTTGTAATTTTTAGTTTCTATAATGGAATTGCATAAAAACAATTTTTGTTAAAGAAATGAAAATAATGTGCCGTCACCAAGGTTTTTCCTACCGTATGTTAAAGTATAAAATATGTAAAGAAGTGTTTAGTTTAACTTAAGAAAATAATAATTAATAAAAGTATAACATACAGAAAAGCTATTCATGGCAGTATTTTCATATTAAAAAAAAATATATATTGTTAAATACATATGTAAATGTCATCTACATTTTTAAAATTACTTCACCAATTTCCTGCTTACCATCATTCACAGGTTTTCTATTGGATTAAGGTCTTAACTTTGGGCTGAGTATAGTATTCAAATATATTCGCTTAAAAACAATGTGTGTGAAGATAAATTCGAATTGTAGTCGAATGAAATGTAGTCTCATTTAGGACCCTTTGGAGTACCATTTCTATATAGTGGCATACGTGTGCAACTAGATATTTGTCCAAATTCTTCTAGAGAATTTCATCTTAAAAGTTAATTTTTTCAAAAATACATTTTATTCAAATTCCAAAATTATTTCAGAAATTCCACTAATGTAGTCTCATTTAGGACCCTTTGGACTATCCTTTCTATATAGTGGGATACGTGTGCAACGCGATATTTGTCCAAATTCTTCTAGAGAATTTCATCCTAAAGCTACATTTTTCAAAATTCAAGTAAATAAGACTGTTAAGTGCTTAACAGTGGTCTCTTGACTGTAACATTATCAAAGTTAAGAAATATGGTTTTTGTCTGTGCTAGTTAAACTCGAATTTATCTTCACACACATTTAAAAACAACTGCCTTACCATTTTCGCAAAATTCTTTGAATCGGTATCGTGCATTAAGGTCCATATATGCAACGCAAATTATCAATTTTTTAGCTATATAGAAATATTGAATTCGGTCCATTTTATTATCAATTTTTATGGTAGAACAAAATTCTTCCCATATTACCATATGGTTTTTTATTTACTAAATATGAAGTGCTTGGTTTTTAAGTCGATGTACAATAGTTAACCATTCAGTACAATGTGATTTAGTTTGTTTCATTGCTGCAAATAATATATTTCTCATAGAATAATGCTTTTTATTCATTGTTTTTTTTTGCGATGGTAAGATGTGTTTTTTTTTAAAATCCTTCCGAAATAAATTTGCCTAATTTAATCGACTTTTTACATGACTATTTGACATGCAAACAATCTTTTATCCAGAGAGTGATAAACAAATTTAAAAACACCGGAATTTTGTCTTCCAAGCCTCGTTCTGGTCGTCCACTGCCATTAACTGAACGAGAAAAAGACTTATTGTACAATCGGTAAAGGAAAACCTCAGAATAACAGCATCAAAAATTCTTGACATAATTAAACATAAATAAGTTCTGGAAAAAAATTGAGCATTGCAGACGATTATATATTCCAACGACCCAAAAAAACAATTAAAAACTCCACCGCAGTCACCAGATCTAAATCCCATAGAGCATTTATGCGGTTTACTGGAAAGAAGGATACAAAACCACGTAATAACATCAAAAGAGATGTTTCAAATCCGCTACATATTGTTTTTGTACGTAGACTTTTGCCTAGTCATGAAATTTCTCTTTTCTATCAATTGAGTTTTTATAATTATATACATATATGTTTTAAATAAAAAATATTTCGAATGAGTACCATTTTTTATATGTATGTATAGTATATAAAATTAGCGTATATTTTTAGGTTTCGTTCTTGTACGCAGACTTATGCTGCCTAATGTATAAATTTCCGTTTTTCAATCATTTTCTCGACAAACATTGCTCAATAAAAGGTTTGATAAGATGAAATTTAATTCAATCTTGATTTCAAGGCACACAATTTAATAGAATTAGAATTCTAAATCACAATTTCAAAATACTGTAAATATTTATCAAAAGTTTTTTGAATTATTTATTCTTCATAAATAAACTCCCAGGCATTTAAAGCCATAGAAAAAATACGTAGTAGGAATGAAGAGAGATTTGTTAAAGAAATAATTAATAACACTTTAACAAAATATGGGGAATCCATTTAAAACCCTTTTTAAATTTGAAATAAAACTGGATGTCGAAATCTTTAATTTTGCCCGAAAAATGTTGACTGCGACTACGCTGTAGATGGTGCATTTGAAAGGTTCAATTTTCGATTAGTCTTTGCAGATTCTCGCGCATTACGAGAGCAATGTTAATGATATCTGGTAAATTGCGGGAGTGCTTTGAATCGTAGCTGGCTTAAATTTAAAGACCAAAAGAAGAAATGC
Organism: Bellardia bayeri; assembly: GCA_950370525.1. Lineage (NCBI taxonomy): Eukaryota > Metazoa > Arthropoda > Insecta > Diptera > Calliphoridae > Bellardia > Bellardia bayeri. Next base: position 79,427,774 of record OX493267.1, read on the forward strand.
TGTGGTCTCGGGTGGTCGATGTTGCACACTATGTATTGAAAAAAGATCTAATCACAATGGATCAATGGACATATGTATGTATATATACATATATTCTGGGTCTATAATTTTAGCTTGAATTATAATGAAGTATGTACAATTAATAGGATTAAAATTAAAATTTATTTAAATTAATATGTATTAGATTAGTTAGTAGGAGCTATTTTAGTAAGATTAATTTTTTATGTCAAACTGATTTGAAGGCATTAAGTGCTGGGTTATATAGAAATTTGTAGTTGTTATACTTTAATAATTGCTTATGAATTATATTGTTCAGGTTTATTTTATTTAGCTAACATTTCTTATGAACGAATAGGAAGTCATAGACTATTTATTAATAAGGGAATATTAAATATTGGAAGTCATAGCTCAACATGCTGCTTTTCAGACCACAACTGCAAATAGCTTGCAAAACTATTGCCTTTTTATGGAATTTATTAGTTTTTGTATATTTTTCGCTGCTACATGAAATGTTGATTTCGGTAGCAGTTTGTGTTGCATTTTCACATACAGTGTTGGACAAATATTAATATAGTTGAAACTCTCTTCCTCTATTTTGGGAGATATGAAATTCAATTCCTTGAGTATTATGAAGGCCATTCCGTAACATGGACTTTGTTTTGCTTAAACCAATACTTAACTGGTTTGGATGTGTGCTTGGAATCATTCTACTGCATGAATTACCATAGCAGCGGCATTTCTTCTCTAGCATAGGGTAGCATTTAATTTTGCTATCCACAAAGCCCATTTTTCCAGCTATCCAATAAATTTGGACCGACGCCAGATGAGGACGACACAATCATATCAATAACGAACCTCTTCCATGCCTTACGGTTTTTTTGGGTATACCTCGGGTCAAATTCTTTATTTTGTGGCCTTCCAACGAAGATTTTGTTATCAGAACCAAACTAATTTATATTTGTTTCATCTGACTAAAGCACATTTTCCCAGTCTTTCGGGTGTTGATGTTTCTTAGCAAAACACAACCTATTTTTAACATGCTGTTCGTTCAATAAAGGACTCGGACACGGTTTTTAATCCAGCTTCCTTAAATCTATTTCTAATTGTGCGACTAGTAACATATGCATATAAATCAATTTTGAACTCTACTGATTACCATAATGGGTTTCTCTTGCTTTTACGTATTAAACACTGACCAAACCGTGTCGTTGTTCTACGCTTCCTGCCTTTTGTCTCTGGTTTCACTTTTCTGTGAATGGCTTGAAAAACCTTTGTTTTGGAACAATACAGTATCAGTATGAAAATTTCACTTATACATTTCCTTAATTTTAAAACTTCAAAATATAATAAACATAGATAATTGGTTTTTAATATTCGCTCATTTTAACTGTAGGGTATAACTAGAGGAAGGCACAACTGAGACAGAAGAAAACTAAGACTTCTGTTAAAAACCTTACATGTGGTGAATGAATGTATTTTGTTGTTGCGTCAGCCGTATGATTTTACTCAGTTGCGCTACTAGTTTTAACTTCATTCATTCATTCATTTTAACTATGGATTATATTATTTTTCTGCTGAAATAATATTTAATGATGTCTTACTCGTAAATACATAATTGAAAATATCGTTCTTATTCTTTGTTATCGAACAAATTAATTCCAGAAAATTAAAGCAATTAGCATACATATGATCATTTAAGAAACTCATAGAAAGCTTAACAGTATATATTTACCATAAGATCATCAGTAGTTTGTAAGTAAGAATTACAAATATTATCATAAACAATAAGTATGTATATCAATAGAAATATATTTCAAAGGCATTTCCATTTTCATCGGCCATAAATAGTACTTTATATTAAGATAAATGTTATATAAGTTTCTGCACCGTCGAATGCAAAATTTTCAAATAATTATTCTACAGGTCTCCTTTATCACAACAAACTTATCGATCTACCTAATTCAAATTTTCTGTTGAATTTTTTAACATGAATAATTAATATGTTTTTGTCAATAATAACAATAACAAATTATTCGTTTGTCTGCTATATAACTGAAAAACGGAGACATTGTTTACAAAATTTATGAATGTTTTTAAATGCAAATTTTATTTTCAAGAACGAACTGTAAGGAAAAGGAGTAAAAAAGAGTAGACCAAAACACTTGTTTACACTTTCGCTTGAATTATTTACATACATAATAAATTCTTAATTATAAGTCGGAACACTGTAACATATTTTTTTTTATTCATACAAAGAAAGATATAATAAATATTGTTCTATAAAAAGAAATTTTAGCATTTGCCTACTGTTTCTTAGTCTTATATCGTTTTTATTTATTAGTAAAAAAAAGTTCTTTGTTTTTTGTTTTCATTTTGTTGCTATCTTAATTAAGGCTAAATGATATTCGCATCATACCAGAAGATTATTATTGTAATCTAATCTCAAACTGTAAAATATAATAATATTTTGTTTTATATTTAGAAAATACATTTTAAAATTCTTATTGTTCGTGAACTTTATTACAAAGTTCAAAGAAAATGAATTGAAAAGTGCTTTGTATTTAGCATTTTTTGCACAAAGAATTTTTAAACAATTTATAATTTATATGTTGCCAGATTTTACACTACATATTTAGAGTTTTTAATAAAAATAATCAAAAATCTTCGATTACAATTTTGAACAATTTATAAATGTTGCCAGATTTTACATAATTTAGAATTTTTAATAAAAAGAATCAAAAATCTTCAATTACAATTTTAAACAATTTACAAAGGTTGCCAGATTTTACATAATTTAGAAATTTTAATAAAAATAATCAAAATTCTAAATACTGAAGTACTGAAAGCTGTCAACATTTATAAATTGTTTAAAAATTGTTTGTGTAAAAATGCTAATTAACATTAGGAAACATTTCAAAATAGTTTATGACTCTCAAATTTCTTCGTAAACAAAACAAATTGTTGAATATTAAATTAATATTATGGACTCACTTTTATTTAAAATTTCCTTAATTATGTAAATTTGAAGTTTTATTTTATTGTTTCTCCTATATATTTAAAATAATTAACTAAGCGAAAAAAAAATATAAAAAATCTCTTATATTACCAAATGCATTATGAAAATATGTAATTATTTAAAATAAATAATAACTATAATTTATATTAAAATCAGACTAAATTTTAAACCAAGCGCAACAGTTTTATAACATTTGCACTGTTTATATGTATTTATTCATTCGTAGACGTCTGTACGTACGATTTTTTATGTAATCATCAACCATTAAACCGCCGAGCTACAAATACTGCAACAAAAATAATAACAACAACAACAACAATAACAGTGACAGTAATAAATACAGAAAATCAGTCAGTCTTGTTGGTTATGATGACTAATATAGTTTGAAAATGAAATGTTTTTTTTCCTATTTAGTTCAATATTGAAAGATATGTGTAGAGAGAGATACACTGTGAAAAATATGTGATAAAAAATGTAACACTTTTATAGATAATAGTAAACGTTTAACCTTTCCGCTGGATTATATTGATAGGACTGAAATTTACCCAGGCAGAAAAATCATCAAGTCCCCGTTTACACAGGGAAACATTTGGAAGGGAAACATTTTGTTTGGTTAAGTAGGACGGGTGGGGAAGAGAATATGAAATTTGTTTCCCGTTCTCGGAGGCACGCTTTGTGATTTCATTCATATTTTTTACATTTGCTATGCTTTTTGACATATGCTTTATTTCTTTTCGGCGTGCTTTGTTGTCTATGTTGTATATTTGACTTTGATTGAACAAAAATAAAAAATAAATAATGTAAAATAAAATAAATGTTTTTATAAATTTTATCTTTTATAATTTATTTATTTATTTCACAAATCAAATATACTTTAGCAAATCATATACAGTAGAAATTAAAAAAAACAACAAATTAGACAAATGTATGACCGCGAAGGAAAATACAGAATTCCAGATGTCTCCCTTCCAAATGTTTCCCTGTGTAAACGGGGACAAAATGATACTGTCAAATCTTCCCCGAATCTAGTTTTCAATGTTGTTATCAAATTTACTACTCGTATTGTATTTTTTCATGTGCTGTATTATAAATATATGTAGGTCTGAGAAGGCAGTGTCTCTGTGAGTCCAGTAGTTATTAAGTCTGTTGCCCCAAAATGACCTGAATTGTGTCAGAAGTACTTTTGATTGCCGCTACATATTTTTCTCCATCACTAAAGTACGGCATTCACGCTTTATCCTACGACAGCCGTATTGAAGTCATATCTATGAATGCCCTTTAAAGCCACTATAAGCGAGTTTAAATCCTACACATATCTATGTATGTTCTCCTCGTATACTGGAAGATTCTTCATGAAAATTCTCGTGAGTGACTCCAGTTGTGAAATGTCGAAGCTAGGAAAATCCCCCCGATGGCATTTTAGAAGGAACTCTTTTGCCAACATGATGGTGTTCCATTACTAATATAACCTTTGTTTTCTCGTTAAGATGATGTTCATATGTTTTATGGCTTTAAATATTTCTGACATGGTATCACTCAACAAAGGTTGACAGATCGTCTTCTAGGTATTTAATCATATGCTGACGGCTGTTGCTTTGATAATCTTCTTGATAGTTCGCAATTTTTGCGTGATTGCATGAGCTGAGTAGGTAGATAGATTTCAAAGAAGACTCTAAAATTTTTGGTTGGTTCGCAGTCGAGAAACGAGACTGGACTGGGTCGTATGGATTGCAGAATATCCCGAAAGAATGTGGCCTAGTCGAATGTATTTGACAAGCTTATTAAGCATCTTTTCTCTGCTGGCAGAAGTAAAAAGCCTCTAGTGTTTTTGCGAAAGGTTACAAAGATTGGGGATTGGAATGATTGTATATTTTTTACAGGCTCACCACTGACAAATTAAAAGCCGTTGTCAGGTATTGAACTTTTCACCATCAGCAAGGATAACCAAACTGGACTTCATGTATGGCTTCTGAAACTTCAAATTGGCACATAAAGCTGTAGTCTGTTAAAGACTGAAAGATTGTGTAGTTTGCGAACAATAAATATTGTCTTGTCTCTCTTTGTGTATGTAAACATAAACTTGTATCTTATATCTGAAATCTCATGTGGCAATTGCGAGACATTTGGGTCAAAATAATAGCCCGTAAAGTCTTTATGACAGGCGACAAGTTTTGAGTATAGGATGATTCTATCCTTTTTCCAGGCAAGTTCCACTGAGAAGTTAAAACACGTTGTCAATACTCAACTTCCAATTTGCCAAGGTATTTCAACATCAGCATATTCAAAAAAAATATCTTCAAACGTTTGACTTCATTATTGGTCTCCGCAACTTGAGTTGGCGTGTAAAGCTGTGATGTGTTCGAGGCTTAAAGTTTGTGTTTCGTTTCACCTTGTCGCTTCTTAATCTCGACCCTGTCATCGTCGGTATGGAGGGAGACTGAACTGTAGATAACAACTGAATTCAAGTTGCTGTTCTTCATATGACCTAACCGTTTTTCACATGGTCTAATCTTCATCCTATCATGTTTCTTCGTCGGGTTTGATCCAACCATTTCTTACGCATGTCCAACCTGCTGTTACCGCGATTCAGCTGGTCCGTTTTTGGCTCATCAGTATTAGAGTTTAGGATGATTATGCTCATACGAACTTCTGCTGGGAAGTGCGGCAGGACTACTCACAATTGACTAGCTGGAATGAAATGTTAGAGGGTATTGGATGATCATTGATGATGTTATCCAGACAAAATTGCTACAAAATTGTTATTGAGTTTCTGTTCCATTTTTTATGTTTCTATTTTTTATACTAAACGGAGAAACTTAATCTGACGCCTTTCGAAAATAATGATTTATCACTAATAATTAAGTAGCATATATTATCTAATAAATGATGTTTTAATGAATTCTCTTGCGTGTTATTATAGCTTCTTATACATACTTTCTATAGAATTGGTAGACATGAAAGTGGAAGGAGGTGTATTTTTATTCGCCCCATTGGGTTGAGTGACAGAGAAAAATAATATTCAGAGAAATAAAATGAAGAGTTTTCGATTATAACCATCTGTCTTCTGTCATTGCATTTGGAAACAGGTGAACTTACTGGTCGAATTCTACAAGTGTTTAACATGACGTTTCATAATATATTAAACTTTTTTAAACTGAGTTCAACTTATTTGTCTAAGTGTAAACACTGTAATTCAAAATTAACAATTACCATATTTTAAAAAAGCGTTATCTATATTTATATTGATACGAACAGAAATGAAAAACAATTAACTATAAACTTTAGTCAATACGAATGTGCATGTACGCTACTAATCAATTCAAATTTGAAGAAAAGAATATTTTTTATTATTAATAATTTTATTAAAATTTATTATATTGTTATTAAATGAAAAAAGTTAATCTTTCAAAACACGTACAAAGCTAGCTGACACTTGCAAATGTCTTGCAATTACTTACTTTTCTATGTATGATTACTACATACCGTCTGTATTACTTAGAATAAGATATATAATGACCTATTTATTTTGTTGTTATGATCATGAGCACATTCTGGGTGGTTATTGCGTAACTCGTTTCGAAAGGAAAGTTGTTCGGAATTGTATACATTGTATTTCGAAATTGCTTTTGAATCGAATTGCACAATAACCCCCCCCCGTTTTTACTTGTTATTCAATGTGTTATTTAAGTCATTACTTGTAACAAGTTTTATTGATATTAATTAAAATTAAACTTATTTAACTTCATAAATATTAAATTTTAAAAAGCTATGTTAAATATTTAGAGGAGTCTTAAAATGCAACCGTAATATTTTAACTACTCTAAACTAAAACAAGTAAGAAAGTATAGTCGGTCAAGCCCGACCATATAATACCCTACATCCAGTATATGTATAAAATAGTTTTTCAGAAATGTGCGTTATATGGGAGATATAACCTATTGTGGACCGATCATCCAAAAATTTTGTGTCATAATGTCTATGAATAGTAATATTATATGTGTTAATCTTTATCTCAATACAAATACTTTTAAAAGATTTATGGGGGTTAAACTGAATTACGGAGAGGGTCTTATATGGGAGTTTCAACTAATAATGGACCGACCATTATAAAATTAGTTATCATTATTTCTGTATAAAAGAAACTTATTTGTGTCAAATTTTATTTTTTAAGAAATTTATGATCATTAAAGTGAATTTCGAAAGTGGGCCTTATATGGGAGCTACGACTAATTATGGACCGATCATAATAAAATTGTACCGTATTTTTTGTATACATATGAAATATATTTTCGTTTAATATAGAATAATTATTAATTTCATAATCGAACTGTTAATTTTTATTTCTTGATAAATTTTAGTTAGGCTCGAGTTCATTAAATTTAATTTTCATTAAATTATTTTTACTGAAGTTAGGAATTACAACTTGAAAAATTTATTATTAAAAATTTTTTTTTTTTTTTTGATAATTTTTCTTGACTAGGATTCGAACCTGGGTTGTTGAATTTACATATGTTTCGAGAAATCCCACTTTCTCTCATCAGAATTCTTTGCGTTCTACCACCTACACCACTGCGGTGCCGGTCAGCCAACAGACAAACATCAATCCTTTAACCAGTGTTAGTTCTGGTAGTTCGAAGTTTTTGCTGTAATTATCATTTGTTTATTATTTTCTATTCATAGTTGTTTTTTCCCTTTTCTTCAGTTTTTTCGTATTCATGTCAAGACTTCGTCTCGAAAACTTGAATACATTTGTTTTTGTTTATTATGTTTTTGTCCACTTTCGTACAACATGTAAACATTATGGCTTGTGCCCTAGCTATTTTTTATAGAATAATTATTAATTTCATAAAAAATTTTTAATAATAAATTTTTCAAGTTGTAATTCCTAACTTCAGTAAAAATAATTTAATGAAAATTAAATTTAATGAACTCGAGCCTAACTAAAATTTATCAAGAAATTTTCGTTTAATATTATTTTTATATCAATATTTTTGAGAGAGTTATGCTCTTTAAAGCGATTTTCGGAAGTGGGGAGCTGCGAGTAATTATGGACCGAATTCAAACATTTATGATCGGTTAACCCCGAATTCGGGAGGACATTTGTATGGGGGCCAGATGAAATAGTGCACCGATTTCAGCCAGTTTCAATCCCATCCATCCTTGGGCCGAAAAAATATCACGTACCAAATTTTATCGAAATACATATCTTCAAAATTGCAACCTATACTCTGCGCACAAGCTTTTTATGGACAGCCAGCCAGACGGACTAACATCGTTAAATTGACTCAGAAAGTCGATCGGTATCCTTTAAGGTGGGTGTTGGACCAATATTTCTGGGCGTTACAAACATTAGCACAAATCCAATATACCCTCCCCACTATGGTGGTGTAGGTTATAAACAGTAAATATCACAAGTACGGGTGAAATGAATTCATTGAGAGAAAATCTAATTCAGGGTTTTTTATTCTTATCTTTTCGGCAAACATTGTTGTGCCTTTAGGTTTGGGGTATGTTTTATTTAAATCTGCAATTTAAATGAATGGTGTTTTATTTACATTTTGATAAATGGATACAATTTACAGGACACAGGAACAGGCGATTTGACAACAAAAAAATATGTAGCTCCTATTGTTAGTTATCGTGGAGAGCGCATACAAAAGTTAATATTTTTACAAACTTTTTAAATTTGGAACTTCTTTTGAAACACTTTTATTTTTCTTACTCTATTTTGCGTGGACATTCAAACTTGTACATGGAGTTAAATTTTTTCCCTAAAAACTTAAAGGATTACTACGAACAATTAAAAAAAAATGTAGATAAATTAAATAAATAAAAGGCGTAAAAGTGGGCGTGGTCAGTTTTTCTTTCCATAAAAACCTAAGACGGGTTATGACGAACATTAAAATAAAAAGAAAATTAGCCAAATCGTTGTGGCCGCTCTCAATTGATAACATTACCAACGAACGACATTTGATTTTTATTTATATAGATAAAGATAATGATCAAAACAAATAAGAAGAATCGATCGGCATTAAAAAATTGCAAATTGCCTTAATTCAAAACTTCTTCAATAAATAATACGTATGTATATTAGGTATGCCGATAAAGTGGATGTACAAATGGAGGTGGTCAATTAAACTTAAACTTTTCCAATTTTCAGACTATTACACACATTTCAAAAAAAAAAAATAGCGAAATCGGTCAAGCCGTTCTCAAGTTATGCGCTTAGCAACGAACAGCATTTCATTTTTATTTATATATTTATATAGATAATACAAATGAAAAGTAAACTAAAATTCAGAGATTAATGTGTGTGAAAACAAATTTCATCATTATATCTTGTTTAAGAAATGTCACAAGTAAATCAATTGATTTAATTGACAACCTATCATGAAATAATAATCAAGTGCCATGTAAGTACATATTTATGTATGTACTCGTATGTACAAATTTATTCATGGTGTAACTATACAAGGTGAGTGCAGTAGCACAGCTGACTGACTTTGTTTACAATTTACTAATGTCAAAAGTAATACTTTTTCAAGTGTTATTGACAGTAGTACATTATTTTACACAAACAATATGCCTGTTGTTTCTGTATTGTGTTGTATTTGTGGCCGATTTGCACTCACCTTGTATTGTTACACCATGTATTTATTCATTTATATTATAATCTATTTGATGTCGTCGTTTGTCATTTTCCTATTGCATAATTTAATAAAGACAAATTGAAAAAAATTTAAGATTATTGATGGAAGCTTTATTATTTGGTACTTTTACTTTTTTTAAATTGTTGCTTTGTTTGCATTATTATTATTTTTTATATAAATTTTTAATGACCAAATAGCAAAAAATACTTTGTATTCAGTCTTATCTATGTAGGTGAATACCCCCGGGTTAATTGTTTTCGTCATGAACCTTAAATGTGACACAAATTGTAACGAACTAAATGGAAGCACTCTGGTCGGAACAAACAAGTTAAATTGTAGTTATAATAATTGTGTTATTAAGGACATTAAGGCCAGGGATGAGTTTAATTGGTTTGTGCTCAAACATAGTACATTGACTAATGCTTAACAGGCTAAAGCTGTTGCATGATTTATATGTATGTAGGTAGACATAAGTTATTTTCGTGGAACAAAACTAATAATCAGTTTGAAATAATAAAAGTTTATATAGTTTTTTATTATAGGTATTTTCATATTGTTAATTTAGAGCACAAAGTTTTTATGATAACACAGACTTTAAATTGAATGATAAATTGAGAAAATCTATAAATTGACCCACGCTTAGAGTATTACTATGGAAGTAAGTCCATTAATTAAATTTAAATTCCTTGCATATAAAAGGTAATTTTTTTTAATCTATTTTAACTTTAACGTACAATTTAAATAATCTCGTTAATTGTGGAAAAATTATTTTGCTCCATTAAATAAGATTGAAATTTAAAGTGTTAATTGTTAAATATTCCCTTTAAAAATGTGTTAACTACACTGCACACACAAATACACTTTTTATATACATACATATGTAGCTACAAATGTTATTTTACGCTAAAAATGTAACTAAACAATTTTTGTTTTCTTTTTTTTAGAGCAAGCCACCGATGGCTCTTTGGCCTCTGAAAACTGGGCTCTTAATATGGAGATTTGCGACTTGATAAATGAATCTTCCGATACGGCACGAGATGCCATGAAAGCCATACGCAAACGCTTACAACAAAATGCTGGCAAAAACAATCAAGTGATCATGTTTACACTGACCGTCTTGGAGACATGTGTTAAGAACTGTGGCAAGGCATTTCACGTGTTGGTGGCGCAAAAAGACTTTATACAAGAGTTGGTGAAATTAATTGGACCCAAAAATGATCCACCCATGGTGGTGCAGGAGAAAGTTCTCAGTCTTATACAGACCTGGGCGGATGCATTTAAAAACCAACCCGATCTAAATGGCGTCACACTAATGTATACAGAGTTGAAGAATAAGGGTATAGAATTTCCACAGCCGGATGCAGAGAATATGGCACCCATATATACACCTCAAAGGGTAAGATTAAAATGAAATGATTAAGAAGTATTTTATTGTTTTCTGTTTTTCTTTGTAATTCTAGAGTGTTCCTGAACAGCCACCACCTCAGGTTGTAAATCAGCCAGCTGCTGTATCACCACAACATCCCATTATAACTACTGCTACTGGTTTACCGGTAATATTTTTCACACTAATATATTTTTGCAATAACTGAGTTGTCATTTGTGTTAAATGCTAAAAAATCCTAGCAAACTTTTCTGTTGATAAACAGAAAGTAAGTCTGAAATTATCTTATTTGCACGAGATCTATATTACACGAGAACTTCATGAAGATTGTCCAATAAAAACAATATTCAAAATAAGTAGGTGGTTAGATTACAACGAAACCAAGAAAGTGCTATCTATGTTTTAGTCTATGTTTTATGTTGTCTTTATGCTGACCACTAATTTAGATATTGCTTAAGTAACATAATAATTAATAAAATTTTAGTAAATATTTCTTAAAAACTGTTTTTAATGTAAAGTAATGACATTTTTATTAAGTTTCTGGAATTTTGTTATGACAAACTCTTAAGAAATTTAAAATACATTTCTTAATTTGAATTTATTTTTAGTCTCCCACACAACTGTCTCCAGAACAAATTGCTAAGCTACACTCTGAATTGGAAATTGTTTCGATGAACATGTCGATTTTGGGTGAAATGTTGACAGAACTTAAACCTGGTCAAGAGGAACAGGAAGACTATCAATTACTCAGTGATTTAACAGCCACTTGCAAGTAGGTTTAAATGGAAAATTATAGTTATATTTAGTAAAAATAAGTTTTAAACGCTAAAAGCATTTTAAGTTAAAAGTGAGGTCAGTACTTATTGGTGTCATGAAATATTTTTAGTATTCAAAAAAAAAACTCATTATTTGTTTGTATTTATTTACAGAGAAATGCAATCACGTATTGTTGATCTAATTGGTCGTATTACTGATGATGAGCTCACCGCTGAACTTTTGCGTATCAATGATGAGTTAAATAATTTATTTTTACGCCATCAACGCTATGAAAAGAATCGTGCTAGCCACACCGGTATTATTTCACCTTCGGCTGTTTTAGGCGCTGCCATTGGTATACCACTAACTGATACGGCAGCTGCTGCTGCTGGTGGTGTAGACGCAGAATCACCAAAATTATTAGATTTTCCCGATAGTAATAAAGATGATCTGTTAAATAGTTTTAGTCGTTTAGGTAATTTGTATTTGTAGAAAGTAAATCAAGTTATTTTGGATTTAATTATTAAATATTTTAATAAAAGGTCTCAGTAATACAACGAAACCAACAGCCAAGGATGCCGATGAATTTGATATGTTGGCACAATCTCGCACTAATGGCAACAAGTAAGTGATTTATGTCTATATTTTTTGTAATACATCTAGATATTAAATTATAATAAATATAAGTCAATGCCACATATTATTAAAAGAAAAGCTTGATTATTTTAATATAAATAATATTATATTACAAATTATATTGCATTATTAGTTAATTAAGTAGAATTGAATTCACAAAAAAGAAACACACACAAAAGTGTATACAAATTTAATTGATTTAGTGTTAAATTAGACCAATTTTTACGCGTCAAAATAGAGGTGTTGCATCAAACAGTGGCATCAGTCTTAAATGCTGTCATTCCAAAAGTAGTGGCAAATCATTTAATTTTTTTGTTTGAAAGTATAACGCTAAAGTGGTCTTCAAAATAATTGCAAGTTTCATAATATTAAGATATGACGCTAAGTAGTGAAAAATTTATAATGAGAAGAATTAAAACTCGACAAATCATAATAGACCTACATCGAACGATTAAATCCCGTCGAAGTCTTTAGTAATAAATATGTTACCAAGACGGTAAAACATGGCGGCGGCTCAGTAATAATCTGCGGTTGTATGGCGGCATCAGGGGTCGGAAATCTTACATTTATAGAATCTACAATGAAAAAGGAAGATTATCTCGACATTTTAAAAAACATTGTACATAGTGTAGAAATCACTGGATTTTTAACAGACAATTAGTTTAAGCACACCTCCAAAATTGTGAAATAGCGATTGCTTAATAATTGTCCAAAAGCTTTAGATCATCCCCCACAGTCCCCAGATCTCAATCTAAGTGAGCACCTGTGGGATTATCTGAATGAATATTTCCTGCAAGGATAAAGGCAAAAAGACTACAAACAAACTATTAAATACATTTCATTTCACAAAACAACTTATTAACTTTTCACATTCCACATATGCAATTTTTCGTCAACTTGCAAAACTTTGTTTGTCAGGACTGTAAAATTTGATAAGTGATAAGAAAAAATTGATTAGTGTAACTTGCAAAGGTTTTGCAATTTTTATATTCTCTTTGCAATTTTTGTACTATGTACGTTTTCTTGCACAAAATGCAAAGTTAACATTGAAAATTGCAATTTGCAAAGATTTTGTTCCACAAAAATTCGAAATTCTACTTTTGCAAAGCAAATTTTGTTTTCAAAAATTTCCAAGGTAAACGATCGTTTTACAAATTCATATTGTTATAACTAGAGAATCTTTCAAAATGTTAAGACATGAGTTTTTGGCCGACGATGTTATAACAAGAAATTATAGAGACCGAATTAATTTTTCGAATAGCTTTCCTTTAAATCAAACTCAAATTGTAATTTCATTTTAAATATAATTAGAGATAAATACATAATATAGAAATATATAGAGAAAAATTAGAGCACAATAAACAGCGCAGTCATGCTTTGTCAGCTGAAAATCAACTGCTACTATGTTTGCATTAGCTCTAAAATGGTTGCCAGTACCATGGAGTTGCAGGTATGCATGGTGTTGGAAAGTCAACACTTTGCAGGACCATCCATAGAGTTGTCGACGTTAAAATAGACGGTTTATTTCAAAACACAATGTGGTGGTCCGATGACGTCATTGGTATTGATGAAAAGTTGTTTATGATGTCTGGTATCCCTTGTGTGTGTGGTTGATTGGATGGCACAATTATTAAAATTGATAATGAGAATTGATGTTTTCTGACATGGAAAACACTTATTGAATGTGATAAAGATATGCGGGCTAGACTACACATTTTACAGTATAAATGCAAGGGTGTTACGAAATTTAATTCAAAGGCTTTCAATTGCGCTTAGTGGAATGTAATATTTGCAAAGAATATTGTGGAACAAAAACACTTACCACTTTACCAAAAAAAAAAAAGCAATTTGGTAAGTGCAAAGTGAAAAGTTGATAAGTTGTTTGTAACCCTGTTTACTTTATTTTCCGTTAAAATTTAATTATTTTTTTATGTTTCTTATTTTTCTAGTTTTTGTTAACGAGTTTTATTTTGCTTAAGTTACTTATGAATTATGCAATATCTTTGGTTTTAAATTTGTACTTGTAGTACACATATACATAGAGTAAAACATATTTTTAATTAATATTAGGTGTTTACTTTACATTAATACTCACTCAGTATATTTATATTGACACTCACAGTATAAAGAGAACTTGTCAAATAGTATTAAAAAAGGCAGTTTGTTTATTATAATACTCGTAAGGCTATGAAGTTTTTAACCAGACCTACCACCTACATTTAACAAAATAACTAATTCTATTTTTCTTTTTCCATTTAGTAAAAGTGATTTATTAAAAGACATTCCAACTTTGGACGCCACAGCTGGCAGTTTAGGATCGCCCTTTAAGCGTCCCGGCAACAATATGCCGGTGGTAAGTAAAGTGAGTATTGCTAAAAATCTGCAAAGCAACTAATATTTCTTTTCATTATTTTTCCTTTATATAAATTTACCTATAATTTTCTATTAAACATATACATATTTATTTTCTATAAATTGGCAAAATATTTTACAAAAATTTTAATCAATTATTTATTTTTTAATTTTTTCCTTATTAAATGGCTTTTTATAAAAAACTTATGTTAAAACAAAAAAAAAAACATTTCTTTACGT
Source organism: Bellardia bayeri (assembly GCA_950370525.1). Lineage (NCBI taxonomy): Eukaryota > Metazoa > Arthropoda > Insecta > Diptera > Calliphoridae > Bellardia > Bellardia bayeri. The sequence goes on from OX493267.1 coordinate 79,442,808, forward strand.
TTGGATTTTATGTTTTTTAAAAAAATATTTATTTGTTTTGGTTAAAAAAATATACATAAAAAAAACTTAAAAAGCCTGCTAAAGAAAATGAGATCGATGAGATGGAAGAATGGTTAGGCAGCTCTGTAAGTAATGTTTAATTTATACTTTTGTTTAATATTGTTTAATTAAAACTAATTTTTGGGTTAAGTAGTAGTTTCATTTCTCACAATAATTCATTTACAAGAAATTAGTTTATCATGCCAAACACCCAACTACATTTTGTATAATTTGCTTATTTTTAGTAAAAAATATAAAAGAAAACATCTTTTATAATCATTTTAATAAATAGCTAATAATTTTTGTTTGGGTTTTCTTTGCAGAAAGAGATTGAGGGTTTAGAGGAAACGGTTACCAGCTCAGAGTTTGATAAATTTCTAGAAGAACGTGCTGCAGCTGCCGAAAATCTTCCCACTATACAAGCCACTAATAATATAGATAACCAACAGCAGCAACATACACAAAACGTGGATAAAAATAAATCGAAAAAAGCTGAAGAAGATCTGCTATTACTTTGAGCTTATACACAAATAATTATTTAATTTGTTGTTAAAATTTCTACTTTATTCTACTTACTTCGTCTGGAAACCTCATCAAAATGGAAAAACAAAACAAAACACAACAACATTATAATATTATTAAAATAAAGTAATATGTATTAGCTTTAATTGTTTATTTACTAAATGTCTAATTCAATACAACAAGTAATAGATAAAACGACAACTCGATAACGATAAACAACTTATTTATACATACATATATACATACATACATATATATAAACGATAAAAAATCACTAACATTACTAATGTTATATGTAGAAGAACTAACAAATAAAAAAAAAGTATTGCTCTTATATACACACACTTAACATTTACTTATTATTACTACATTTAAAAAGATAAAAGACCTAAAGTCTAAAGAAAAAACACACAACAACAGCCAACACTTTTTATATGTTTAAATGTGTTTTTAAGAAAATATTATTACCAAAATCAAATTTACGTCATTGATTTCAAATTATGCATGTTACACTTAAAATAATAATGTACGTTTTGAAAATATTAATTTTATTTAAGATCTATTTGCTTTAAAATAATTTCAAAGTCATGTTTAAAAATTTCCTTTTGCAACATTTTTGCTCAATTTTTTTTGTTTCATTTATACAAACTTAAAGTTATAAGTGTTTTTTGTGTTTCTTATTTTTTTTTTGCTATTTGATTTAATATTTATAAATTTATATAAAGTTTAAGATTTGTTGTTATTATTTTTAACTATTACAGAAAATATAATTTATAACAACTTTTTTGTTTTTTTTTGCAATTGTATATAAAAAATATTCAGTCTTATTGTAGACTTTTAAATTATACAAACCTCCACATAAATTAAATTTGTTTTATTTATTGTGTATTCATTTAAAATTCGTTAAATATTTGCAGATTATGAATAGCTAACGAGTTTCAAAATTTCTTTTTATACAATTTTCTTATAAATTATTAGGTTTTTAATTAAATATATTAAATTTTTTAATTATTTTATGTTTTCTCTTTTCTAAAAATAAATAATAAAAATATATTAAACAAGGAAAATCAAATTATGTGTATTTTATTTGAAAGTAAATATATGTAGTTCTACGGCCTACGATAGATACTAAAGTGGGTTTTTTCAATTGTTTTTCCTACATTAAATTTTGCAAATTCAATGTACATATGTATGTTTAATACTTGTAAATTAACTTATCAATATTCCTAAAAAGAACTTAGATTTTTTTTCGATATTAAATATATTAGAGTGCTATTAACTACTATTTGTTTATTTATGGTGCTACATTATACAGGGTGGGCCAACTTGGACTGACTAATTTGAAATGCTTATAACTTTTGCATTTTTAATTTTTTTTTTTTGCAGATAATACAGAATTTTATAAAATTTCATAATGTCATCATACTCAGTGGAAGAACGTGTAAAAATTGTTGAATTTTATTATGCTTCCGGACGATGAATAATCTGATTATGAGCGATGAAGCACATTTTCATTTAAATGGATATGTGAATAAACAGAACTGCCGAATTTGGGGTACAGAGAATCCAAGAGCATTGCATCAGCGACAATTACACCCTGTCAGATGCACTGTTTGGTGTGGAATCATGGCTGATAAAGTTATTGGTCCATATTTCTTCGAAAATGAGCTTAATGAACCACAAACCGTCTCTGGGGTGGTATACCGGACCATGTTGGAAAATTTTTTACGTCCGATAGTTCTCAATAATCGTAACATATGGTTCCAGCAAGATGGAGCTACAGCTCATACCGCAAGAGCCACAATGGCACTTCTGCGAGAACTTCAGTCAGTCAAACTTGGCCCACCCTGTAAAATATTTTGTTAAATAAACGTTAAAAAAAACGGCCTACGATACAATGACTACTGTAGGAGCTGTCATAATGTCAATGTCCGGCTCTGTTTCTACCATTTCTTCTTAAATTTCTTCTTATCTACAAACTCCGCTGTTCGGCAAATCGAGTGATTTCAAAAAGTAACGTTTCTTAAAAAAAAATGAAAAATATAGTATGCTCAGCAAATCGGCTCTCCTTCGAATGTGGCCACTATTATTCAATATGTTGCGTGTGAATTTGGATGGATTTCAAGCTTTGAATTTTTTCTAGCGAGTTTTCCAACAGGGGCATATTGGATACATACAAGATTTGTAATTTTACTTGTTGATATATCAGTAGTAGAAGCTTCGACAATTGTTACAATGAAACCAATTTCGCCCGAAAATTCGGTGGATCTGTAAGCTACATTTCCAAAAATTCGTGATGTTTTCGGTCAACATAATCGTCTTTCTGAGACCGTCGTTTGTTAATAAAATTATCGCATTTGAGCTATTTTACAATAGCTGAATTTTCCTTTGCATGGTGAACATGTTATTGTATGGAGCGCTCTGTGCTCGGCTGGGAATGTGGTTACAGTTAATGGATCACGATATCAAGAGATATCAAGGATCACGATATCAAGAGACGTTAGCAACTAAATTTTGGCTAAAAAATTTTATGATTTTCATATAAATTCTTTGTTTTATTTTGTTTTGAAAAACAAAGTTTTCCCCTTTGTTTTATAAAAATACACATAAAAGGTTTTAAATTATTACTAATAACACAGTTATACAAAATCGAACATACTGAATGGGATGAGACCAATTGCAAAACCTTCAAGGGTTTTTTTTACTTCAATGAGAGATTTTTTATACGCATTTGAAATTGGTGATTTTGGAACGCTGTCTAACAGAGAATGATCATTCAAAATTTGATAAAATAATGCTTATTTATTTTTATTACCCTGGAAAGATGTGGTAGCTAATAAAAAGCTGTTTTTTATGTTTTTGAAAAAAATTTTTGAATCAGCATAATTTATAAATTGGTGTTCTGAATTTATCATGTTTTTGTGTACTCGAAGTTTTGTTTTAGGTTTTGCTATGGATAATATCAAATTTCATTTGCAATTGATCTCATCCCATTCTTATTTGGTTTGGTGCACTGTGCACGATTTTCTTTATATTTTGATTTGTACAAATATTATCGACTGATAAGTTTAAATATATTTAAAAAACAATCACTGAAAATTAACAAAGTTTTGGTACCATGTTTTTAAAAAGGTGGACGGATTCAACTTTAATACTTTATTTATTGTATTTTTCCGTTACCAATTTTTTTGTAATCAATCAATTTTCTTTGTCAGCTATCGCATTGCCAATTGAAATTTCGCTACAAAATATGATTGCCAACTTTTTAGACAATCAAAACAAACACACATGTTTTTGACATTTACCAGCAACAAAAAAAAAAAAACAAAAACAACAAAAGCCGTGCAAAACTCTTTTGTAATACAATTTCTGTAAAAAGATGATAAATTTCCGCTTATTTCGTTTAATACACGATAAAAGATTGAGTGTTCCTATATTAAAATGTTTTCATCATGAATTTTCAAAGCCTGAACAAACTCAAACATTAAATGGAAATGTGGAACAACAAAAACCGACACAGCAGGAGGAAACTGAGCTTACAGGAGTTTTAGGCCAGAAGTACAAAATATTTCGAGAGGAGGAATCTCCTGAGATCTTAGATATATTTGAGGAACGTCAACGCTATCAATCACAGGATGAGCCGGATGAAATAGTGGATGACCATTATATGGGTTTAAATTTGAAGCGTGAGTAGTTGGGACATGATATTTGTTGTTTTTTTTTACTTACATATGGGTATTTATTTAAGGAGGTCTAACCGGTGTCTTCGATATTGAGGATTTGGTTGATGTATTGCGCAAAGAGATGGCTGAGGATATATTTGTATGTTCTGTGCCTAAAGAATTAAAATACATTGATTACATGGTAGTGTGCAGTGGCCGTAGTTATCGTCATATGTTGGCCATGGCTGAGTTTGTGAGACGTGTTTTTAAAATTAAACGTCAAAAAGGTGATATATTACCGCGCATTGAGGGAGAGAAAAGTCGTGATTGGATGGCCATGGATTTGGGCAACATAGCTTTACATATTTTTTCACCCACGAAAAGAGAACATTACGATTTGGAATCGCTTTGGGCTATAGGCAACGAATATGACAAAGAATTCAATAAGCCGCAAGATCCTTTGGTGGAACTTTTCGAGAAACATTCAATATTATTGGCAGATATAAAACCACAGAAGTAAATTTACCTAAGCTATACTTGTTATGTTCTATTTTTATTACATTTTATTAACAACTATTTGAATACATTACGAGAAAATCTTAATTCTACCAATATACACAGTTATTTGCTAATTTTTTGTGGAAATCAAACAGACTGGGAAATACAAAATTCCTATCAATTCTATCTTCGCCATATTTTTTCATTAAATATTGAGCATTGCGTTCATGCACCAGCGCTGCATTCCAACCGCATGCCCGTGATGCCATATAATCGGTAGTAGGGCCATCACCTATATGTAAGCACTGATCTGGTTTGAGGTCCTTGACGTCAGCTACCTTAATGGCCTTATCAAATATTTCCCTGTTTGGTTTTTCTTCTTTGCAATCGTAAGAATTCAAAATAAAATCAAAATAATGATCGATTTTTAAGTTTTTCAATAAAACCACGAGACGAGGATCGAAATTGGCTATGACACCCATGACAAAGGGTGGTTGTCGTGTTGGTGATTCCTTAATGCCCAGTTGCTGTTGCATACGCAAGTAGTTAAGTAAGTCGATGCTGCCATTACAGTGCTCCCAACAGGATGTCGATTTATACAAGTCCAACAAGTGATTGGTAAAGTTTTCGATTTTATCCTCTGGTATTTTGGCGCCACACTCATCAAATGTATCTGAAATTATTATTATTTTTAGAAATATAAAATAAGTTTTATTAAAAAATTTTTTGGGCAGAACCTGCAAATAAGCTAAACAATTTTTTGTTAATGTAATTTTTAGAATACAAATTTTTAGAGGTCTTTACAGTAATGAATGAATGGAACTACTCTTTTACATAACAAAAATAGTTTCACTAAAGAACTAAAATTAAACTTAAAAAATTATTTTAAATTTGTCGTGTTCCCCATAGATTACGTTTTGACACAAAACTTTTAAACTCTGTAGAACTTTTCGAGCTGATTTCTTAGAAAAAGTTTTCAAGATTTCTACAAACTAAAGCTAGATTTACACGATTGAAAAAACTATTAAATAAATAAATTTTGAAGAATTTTTGCTGTTTACACGAGTTTGAAGCATTTTGAAGAGCAATTTTGAAGAAAATTTCAATCGTGTAATCTAGCTTAAGATTTTAATAACTAACATTTTAATAATTTAACAAGAGTTTTTGCTTCTGCTATTAAATGAAAAGTTTTATCAATATCAGCGCCTTTGAATTTTGTTAATAATATAAAAAGTTTTGATAGAGTCATGGACATGTGTTTAAAGATACGAAAACATATTTATTATACGCCGATAAATTTACTTTACAGGACCCAAGTAAGCTGCGTCAATGACGTAACACGATTTTACTTATCTACGCCGGCTTAAAGTAGACAAGTGAAGGGATGGACAAAGCAAAAATTGTTCGTGATTAAAAAAGCTTATCAATAATTATAAATTTATCAAAACTTCGAGTTCATTAGTATGAAAACAATCAATTTCAAATTTAGTTTCCAGTTTTTACATTTGTACTATTAATAATGCCGTGATCATGAGTTTTTTACTTTTTCAAATTCATAAATTTTCAAGTTCATTTAATAATATATTACAAATTTTTATTAACTGATAACAGATCGAGTCCCTCTCACATTTAAACGCATATTTACAAAGATATTGAGGATTTAGGATTTTTGAGTTTTTTTATATGCAAAATAGATTTTGAGTCAGCAAGATCAGTGATCGCAAATGAGACTGTTTTCTCATTTAAACGCATATTTACAAAGATGTTAAGGATTTAAAATAAAGACAGTAATACAAAATTTCGCTGATTTCACTAAAAAACGAGTTGATTCTTTGTCTAGAAGATTGACTACAAATAACGTAGTAATTACAATGTTTAAGATAATTCTAACATACTCGTAACTGTTCACTTCATTTTGACGTGAAAAATCTAGTACTTTTCCATTAAAATTTTATTATTTTTTTATGTTCCTTATTTTTCTAGTTAATGAGTTACATACATATTGGCCTAGGCATAATAACAATTTATAATCAATAATAGTTGTGGACCAGACAAATTTAATCCACAAAATTCTTTAAGTGTAGTTAGTTTAGTTCAATTAAGGAATATTTTATCTCTTTAGTTTTTTTTTTTTTTTATTTCACACTCATTGCACACTTACGTGATACTAACTCACGCCACCATTGTTGCCACTCCATTAAAGCTGAGGTTCTGCCAAAATTTGGATACAAACGATTCATTTTATGCCTGTGATCAGATTAATTAATTAATTAATTTTTCTTTAGCAATAAATCATTACAAATTACATTACAATCATACACACCAATTGGATTTAAAACTTTTGGCCAAATCGTCATTATCACACAAAACCCCAAAAAGGGCACCAATTTCTCCATACTGTTTGCCGGGGCTTGTGCGAAATTTCAGCAAAGTATTGGTGACATCAAAGGTTATTAAACGTAAACGTGCTAAACTGCTGGTCATGTTTAAATTAATTTAATTTGTGTTTCTTTTAAATTAAATGTAGAACAAGAAAACTGAAGATGGAAAAATAACAGATTATTTATATGGATGTATGTACGAGTATGTGTAAAATGTACACTGTAAATGCTAACCGTTTGAGAGTAAATTGGTTGGTTGATGTTCAAGAGAACCCAATAACTAACTGATTGACTAGATGGAAGGAAGCCAGACTGAAGCACTAACTGTGCTACTGAAGTACTCGTATAACAACTACAAACTTTATATATGTATGTATGTATACTTGTTCGTACAACAATCTAAATTAGTTTATTTCAAATAAATAATAAATAAACTCAACTCAACTGAAAATGAAACTGATTGCTGCTGCTATTATTGCTACTTACTTTCTATACGTCTGTCTGCATGTCTGTTCGTCCATTCAGGGGCCTATTTGTATGTCTATCTGACTTTTCTTAAATATTCGCTCATGTTCTACACTTGTTGGTATGATTGTTGTTTTTTTTTAATTTTATTATTGTTATTTTTTATTGTTGTTATCGTTATTGTTGCTGGCTCTTCTTACAATGTGATAAGCCGACTTTTTTGCCCCCTCTTTCGTTACATTTTTATTTATTCGTTTTAATAATGGTGGAACGAACGTCACTTAATCCTTATGTATGACAGCACACATGTACATATGTATGTTACTTGGCGGGAATTGTTGGAGGGAGGGATCTGCATGTTTTGCACGTCTCTCGTATTGAGAAAAACATATCGAATTGTCATGCTAAAACATAAAGATGATTTTAATATTTAATTAAGGTAGACAATGAGGTGAGCTACGTTTTTAGGAGAGTCCTAAAGTATGTACATACATACATACATATACATATATAAAAAGCATATTTTATTTCTTAAAAAAATATAAAATAAAAATATTACTAATAAAACTAAGAATTTATTTGAAAGGGAATTATTTATGATATAATTATGTGATTTGATTTTTGTTTCAAATCTCATCCACAATATATTTTTTGTGGTTCAGTAGTGGTCATTTTGACACCGAATACAAAAATCGCCCAGGCCAACCAAAAAAGTCTGAAGACCAAGAATCACTCAAGCAGCATTTTTAACAATAGTTATTATTATTATTATTAAATTCAATTCACCGCACTTTGCATTTTAGTTAAAATTATGTACTATTTAATGAATTGAATACGAGTTAGTTAGTTTGTTATCTATTTGCTTGCACACACGGAATTACATAAATAAATTAACTTGCAAATACTTATAAATTTTGCCATAAAAATGGCAGAATTTTTATTTTTATACAGAAATTAACAAAGATTATAATTTGTTTTGTTTTTTTAAGATATTTTTAAATAATAATAACAAATTAGTAAATGTTTCGCATTTTGGGTATAAAATAACTTATTATACCTATTATTTGATTATTTTTTTTTAATTTTTGTGTCTTTGTTTATGTTTTTAGTTATTAGGTTATTTTTTTAAATTGAAATACACCAATACCTCGCTTTGCGTCGTTTTGTGTTGCGTTTTTTCGAAGTTGCGTCGCTGCTTAATTAGTACTAATTTTCACTGTGCGTCATTAGTTTTTCGAGGTTGAGTTGTTTTGGGTTCGAGTCTTTAATTTTTGTAAAATTTGCAACATCATTAGATGCTAAAACCCGTACAAATAGTGCTTTGATGATATTTTGATTGAAAAACAAGTTGTGCAGCAAATATCATTAAGTAAAATGGCAATTCAGACAAAAGCAAAAAGCTTATTTGATGACATAAAAAGTAAAGCATTATCTAATGATAGCTGGTGGTAGTAATACAGAGAATTGCTACAAGGAAATTTATTTATATGTTTACTAAACATTGGGCCAATTTTTTGTGAAAGAAAGCCGACGACTTAGTATTTTCGAAACCCTGGAACCTATCTTCGATCTTTACATGGTTTTCTATAGAAAATCTGTGTGTTTTTGGAATGTAACCCCGACGCAAAGTGAGGTATTGGTGTACAAATAAAAAAATTAACTGCACGCTTTTTGTTTTGTATACAAATTAGTTTATTTTATGAAAAAAGATTAAATTGTTTAACTATTATATTTTATTAAAAGATTGTAAAGATTTTTTAGTATAAGTTTTACGAGGAGAATTTTACTTAAACTAAATACCTTGAATAAATTATTATTGCAGAAAAGTTTCACAATAAAAGCAAAAAGTTTAAAAAAATCCCACATTTTTTAAGTGTATTTATATTTTACCTATACCGAAACCTTGATATTTTATCCCTGCGCCATCATATAGGTTAGGTTTGTTCTGATGTTTGTAACGTCCAAAAATTCTAATTTTATGAAATTGAATTTGTTTATGAAGATGCTTATCGGCATAGCTGCCATATTAACGCCCACGTCCGAAAATAAATATTGAAATATTAAAAGAAAATTGTTGATGTAGGATATTATATGTTCGGCCGGTTATCCTTGCAACTTGTTATTATGCTTTTATGCTGTTAAATGTTATTTAACAAATCTTGTAACTCTTGTTATTATAGCAATTATATATTTATTTAAATTATATGCTAAAATATAATTTAATCAGCACGAATATATACTTGTTTCTATAAAAATCTTTATTATATTATATTTTGTTGGGTCAGTTATTATACGCTCCTTAAGTTATGCTTTATATTATTTTCGAATAAATTGATAGAGTTGCCAGAATTAATTATTTCAATTTGATCATATTTGATCGTTTTATTTGTACTGAAATATTGTAATATTTTTGTTTTTTGTTCAAAAATTTGTGAGAAATAATTTTAAGAGCTTTTTTTTATAAATGGAAAAAGGAGATTGTAAGCATTTAATATAAAATTATTTTTAAAAATTTATTTAAAGAAATATTTTATAGAATAATTATTATTTCATAATCGAACTGTTAATTTTTACTTTTTGATAATTTTTAGTTAGGCTCGAGTTCATTAAATTTAATTTTCATTAAATTATTTTTTACTGAAGTTAGGAATTACAACTTGAAAAATTTATTATTAAAAAATGTTTGATAATTTTTCTTGACTGGGGATCGAACCTGGGTTGTTGAATTTACATATGTTTCGAGAAATCCACTTTCTCTCATCAGAATTCTTTGCGTTCTACCACCTGCACAAATTATCAAACATTTTTTAATAATAAATTTTTCAAGTTGTAATTCCTAACTTCAGTAATAAATAATTTAATGAAAATTAAATTTAATGAACTCGAGCCTAACTAAAAATTATCAAAAAGTACAAATATTTTATTTATGGAAAAAATGGAATATTTATGAAAAAATAACTTTAAATAAAATACTCAAAATATAACTAAATGCCAGAATATTTATTGGACAATCTTGGACATTTACTTTTTTAAAAAAATGTCATTCAAATTTTGGCTGCGACTACGATGCTGTAGTTGGTCCATTTTAAAGGGTTCTATCTATTATGAGCTGATGAAATCTCAGACCATCACAGGGAACTTATACGGAATGCAACTCTAGACATGAAAGCATAATATCAAATAATAACCACATGTTGCAATAGCTGTTAAAAACTATTTAGAAAGAAATGGTTGGGAAGTTTAGTTTAGACCTCCGTCCGTCTACTGCTTTGCTTTGAGTGCCGAGAACGCTATGTCTTGGATGCGCTTCACTTCAGAACATGGTATCCGAAATTGGCTTGATTCGTTCGTGGTCACAAAATATGAGCAGTCTATTTTGCGCGGAATCCTTATGGTACCAGAAAGATGGTCTTAGATAACAATGGCCAATAGTCTAAATAAATTAATATTGAGCAAATGTTTCAAATAAAAGCTACAAATTTAAAAAAATCCCGCATTTTTAACCGGTACACCCAATATATAAGTATTTTTTTTTATTATTATGAAACGTTTTTAAATGAATTAACGATAGTGGGTTTTAAAAGGGTAATTTAGTAGTAAAGTTAGTCAGCTTTTATTAGAATTGGTTTTCTATGATCGCGAAGAGATTAAACCAATCCCGCTTACAAAGATATTCGTTAACATTAGGGACTCCTGAAGTTTGAACGAAATTGAGGTTATACACATTTTATTTACACTACATAATATTTAAATATTCAAGCAAAAGCTAAAAAAAACTCTTGTAGTTCTAAAGCTAATTTAAGAATTCATGAATGTATATACATATATACATTTTTATGTACTCCAATAATCGTTAAAGCTTAAGGTATTTTTTAAATTAAAGCTTTATTCTAGATATTTCGCTATTTCGTTGTGTAGGAATTTTTTTTTTTCAAAAAGACCTTAAACAATTATTGATATACTAGCTGACCCGGCAAACGTTGCTTTGCCTTCAAATTTTATTTTTATTGGAAAGGTTTCATGCCAATCGGTCTATTATAATAAGAAAGGCCACCAGTGCCATTTTTGAAAAGGGGTAGTGTAGTTGAATAACCTAGATACCGGCTGCAGCGCCATCTGCCGGGTTTGTGAATGTAAACCATCCAAGGTGGCACCCAAACACATGCAAAAAAAATTTATTCAATGACATACGCACGTACAGTAGAATTATATACATGAAGAAGATTTGTAGGGGAGGTACCAAGCGTCTTTATCAAATCCCGCCCATATTTGCAGCAGCACTTAAGAAATGCAAACCAAACCGACGTACCAAATTTTGTTCAAATGCAGTTATCAGGAGCAGAAATAATAGATTTTTAATTTGTAGTTTGTATGGGAGGTACCACGCCCCTTTGTCCAATTAGACCGAATTGTAAATCTAAACCACCGGGGCGCCACCCAAACGCATACAAAAAAATTTATGCAAATCGGTCCAGCCGTTTAGGAGGAGTTCATTCAGTCACAACACACGTACAGTAGATGTATTAATGAAAAAGATTAAATAAATATCAAATAACATAAAAATAATAAAAATATATAAAAGATTTTGTTTAAAAATTGTTACCTTCGGAACGCATGGAAGAGTTGTGGAATCTAATCAATAATTTTAGCTTAAATCAATTTTGCAATTAGTTAAAAAGAGTTTTCTAGAATTTTTCTTTCATCGATGTTTTGTATTAAAAATTTACTTGTTTTAGGGATATTATCAAAGATTCTGAAATGGTTCTGATTGTGATTGTCAAACAAAATTTAATAATGTTCCTGAGATAATTTGGTTTTGTAACGAATTTAAGCAAAAGTCATTTTTCATATTTATAGTTTCATATGAATATAATTTTAAAAACTTTTCTTAGAATTTCAATTTAAAATATGCAATAAGAAGACAAACATTTAAAAACAGCTCACACTTAAATACATACATACAAGTATGTATTAACATAATTTGTTTTTGATTATAAGGACTTTTAAAAGTGGTAAATTTATTTTGAGTGACATTTAATAGTGTGATTTTGTCTGTTCGTTGGAGAAAAAAAAAATCATTTTATTTTGTGCATAAGTTGAACGTTTTTGGATTTCTAATTTAAAACTAATAAATACATTTCAAAAAAAATGAATAAATTTTTAGCAATAAAAGAAAAGAAAAATGCCAACAACAACAACAACACACATACACAATATACATATATAAAGTCATATGAACAAGAATTTTTATAGAATGATGTTTTCAAAATATTACTTGTTGTTTTTGTCTAAGGAATGTTTAGCAGAGATCTTAAAGATAGCGAGTATATTTGTCTGGACAAAACGAAACTATTAAATGCCAAGAGAAAAAATACAAAATAGGTGGGTAAAATTTTGGGCAAGTTTGACACGAATTAGTTGGGCACTACAGTTTGAGTTTCAAATATTATAAATGGCTTTAAGCAGTATTGTTTAACAGTTTAAGATGGCTTTAGACGGTATGTATTTGGCAGTGTGCTTGTCAAATTTTCCACTGCAGAATGCATACACGTCGTGTAAAAGCACGAAAGTTTGTTAATTATAAAAAAGGGAAAATAACTAAAAATTATTTTCATCTGACAAAGCACCTGCAACCAGCTGTTTTCGTCAATTGTCAATTGCTTATGGCGCCAAGAACATAGTGTTTGTGATTCAGCAAATTTATATTAAAAAACATATTGTATTAAACAAAACAATAAATTTGTATTGAAATATTTATTGAAAAAGCGTATTTTTACATATTAATTTTTATTTAACTTAAATACAACAATTTTTGGCACCATATGGTACATTGTCTCTTTAACTTTTGCTTAATATTTTTATTTCTATATTTTATAGAAGCTATTATTGCAATAATGCTGCAAGTTACAATTATTTAATTTTGTTAATCCATGTTTTCAAACTATATTTGCACAAAACTCCCGCAAAAATAATCGTAACAAAAACAGCTATTACAAAATATGTGTGAAAACTGGCTGTAAATTGCCAATTTTGACAGACATGCTAGGTTCTACTTCTTGTAACTTCTTCGCTAGCTTGTTGTAGGCAGCATCTTTTATGGCGTGATCATGGTACTCGCTAGATTTAACTTGCCATAGGCAAGGTTCAGATCTATATATTGCAATAAAATCAACTATCACTTGGTTCTGTTTACGCAACATGATACGGACTTTTTAAATTTCTCAGTTAAAGAATAGTTTAGTTGAACTGTCAGTTAAAACTGTACGTGATTGCCCAGCTTTACATATGTATCGTGCAACTGACAAGTACACTGCAAAATACATACCGTCTAAAACCACCTTTATCAGGTGTGTTGACATATCACTTCCCGATTTTTTTCCATTGCATAGTGGACAAGTTAAACTATCTAATAAAAGTCGAAATTTTTAATTTTTCCCATTTTTCTATGTTTAGCAGCACTTTTCCTGAGCATTTTCCGACAAAGAAAAAACATCGATTTTTGTCTGTGAAAAACAAAAGGAAAACAAAATAAAGGAAAATCCTGCTAAATGTTTTAATTTAGTCCAATCTTTCTTCTTTACTTTAAAAAAAAAATACCGCGATATCTCTCACCTGGACCGCGCAAAATTTTTTTATGTGTCAACACTTTCTTGGGTATTTAAATACCCATTAGGCAGGAATGTGTTAACAGATATTTTAGTATTTTGTATACTCTATGTAATTTTTGTATTATCAGTTTATTATTTTTGTGTGTTCCCGTTGTGTTATTTTGTCTCATCCGCTAGAAGTTGATTTAGTTTTCTTATTTGAAAAAACATTCTCGATCGAAAAAAGTATTTTAGCTTTAATATCCGCATTAATAGTACTTGACTCATTTATATGCTTCTTCAAATACTCGTTGAAAATCAAGAGATTTTAAACGCAAAACGTTTCAGTTACCCATTTTTAATTTCATATCTCCTTTATTCAATACAAACTCTATGATTTAATTTTTTTTCATCAAGGTGGCAAAATTGGCACATTTTTTATTTATTTTCTTTTGGAAATCGAAAAAATTTAAATTTACTTTTTTTAATATTTCCACAATTAAAAACGGCATATTTTTGACTTGTGACGTAAAGAGAAAAAATGTTGCTCAAAATTTTACTCACAGTTTTTGTGATCTTTATTATTTGACTCATGGGGGGGCTAATTCTCGCATTCGTATGCAAATAAATTTTCATTCGAACATTCGAATTTTTTAACATTTGGGATTCCCTCATTCGTTAGCGAATAAAATGTATCGAAATTTCTAATGATGACATTCGATAACGAATGATCATTCGACCGCAACCTTGCGAGTTTTTACTCGTAAGCAAAGAAGCATTCGAAATAACGTTTTTTTTTTAAGCAAACAGAAGAAAAAAAGAAAATGTAAGTAAAAAAATTGTTACTTACTTTAAAAAATAATAATATACATATTATTAATAATTTTATTACTTTTAGGTCAAAAATATCAAAAATAATTTTACCCATGCTTCCTTTGTGAGCCTAAAACGTCTTTTGAATCTAGAAAAACACAAACATACATTAATACAAATGTATGTACATATGTATGTACTTATTTATACTTATTCAATGTTTGTCAATTTTAAGGGGTCGGAGGTGTTTCTTATGTCATTAATATTTTCAATATCGCCAGTATCATAAGACGATGAGTAAAAAACATTTTTAATTTAGAATAATTTCTTTAACAAATTTTGCTCAACCATATGTTTTTTGTTTACATTTTCTTTTATTTTATTCAGTGTTGTAATACGTACTTACTTAAGTTTTTTTCAACACTGAAGCAATGAATCGATTCTATTCGTATTTAGTACCATCATTAGAAAATTTTGCACTATCGAAATAAAGTTCGATTCGAAAACAATTTCGATCACGACTGCCAGAATTACCCCCCAGAATAGATAGTCAAATGATTTGTGCATGATTTTGCTTCTAATTAGATTTTTCATTGCTTCACATGTAGCAAACGTTACGACCACTTAAATATACCAACCATACAACCCCAAAAAAACCCATCAATATCGCTAAAATACACGTACACACGTACACATTTATGTATTTCTATACCCAAAAAAAAAAAAAACGCACAACAAAAGCAATCATTTTAATACAAAAGCAACAACAAAAAAAAAAAAGTATTTTGTATATTGACGTGGATCCATCAAGGTGGCGCTGATGTTTCCACGTTTATTTTCTCTGCTGGCCCGTCGTTAAGGGCGTTTTAAAGAGGGGATGACGAATAAAAAATGTGTGGGCATTTCAAAATTTATTGTTTTAAAAATAGACATCTACGTAATTTATCATCCATCCAACCAAACACATACTCGTATTAAAATAAAAAAAGAAATAGAGAATTTTATATCTTGTTATTGTTGTTGCCACAATGAAAGAAAATAAATTTATTAAACTGTGTTGGTAACAGAAACTGAAAATTATGGGTTTTTTTCTTTTTCATAATGTCCCCAAAAAAAATTCCGAAACATTTATGTTTTTCTCAATAAACATAAATTTTTAAGGTGGGTTGTTTGTTGGTTTGGTTTGGAAGTAGGGTAGGTATGGCGTGGAGAGGGATTTTTCTTGTGCAGTTAGATATTAAGAGGTAATAAATTTGATATTCTTAATTTGGATTAGAGAATTATATACAAAAATAAAGAAATGTTAAGGGTCGGGAGGGGGTGGCGGGTGTGTGTTGAGGGGAATGTTGGTTTTAATATATTAACCCATTAACATTTAAATTTATTTTTGTCAAGTGTGTAATTTATTTTAATGTTTAACAGATTGTTAGCTATACATGCAGATTAAATAACTCTGGGGGTAATTAAAATTTGAAATTATGTTTACCTATGTACATAAATATATTGAATGCGACTTTATTTTGGGTCCATCAATAATAATCGTTTAGAATGTTTTTATAACAAAAATCTTGGTGTAGTCATTGCGTGCTTTTGCTCGACTATAGTTTCGTCTATGTTTTTAGGCAAAACAACTAAATGGGAATCGAGAAAATTCATCTTCAGGCACACTCTTGCTTTCTGTGATGGCTTTCTGAATCTCCAAATGATTAGCAGCAATTCACTTGTAGTTATTACTCTTTATATTGCCAAGGAATTTTCGTTCATACTGCATTCTATAAAAGATTTGTTTTAATAAATGGCTTGGGTAGTTTTACGCTCATAACTAATTTTGGGCTAATTTTCAACAAGGTTAGTCGATATGTTTTCTATCACAAAGGAATTCATACAAATTCTTCTGGTCCAACAGAATAACTTTATTAATTTTGTAGTATTCTTTTTTATGCTTCTTAGTTATTTATTATAGTGGCTGCCGTGGGCGGCAATCAGCTTAAATAAACGTTTATTAGTGAGTACATTATGTAAAAAGAATTAGGAAAATGGAAATAAATTTTAATTTTTAACTAAACTCATATGTCACATATTATATACATGTGTATGGCAGCATCGTTTTAAGCGGCAAAGTTCCAAAAATTCTACTTCTGCCGTCCGCGGCCGCATGCCGCTTACATTGGCCTTCCACTATTAATTATTAGATCTGTAAAGTCTTTAGGATAAAACAGTTTGTTTTACTCTCCAATAAACTTCTGAGAGTCCTAGCACTTTAACACACGAATATCTTGGGTAAATCGTTATCAGTATTTTTAATAATCTTCTCTGATCGTATGATTGAAAAGGAGAAGAAGTTTATTAGAAATTATTATAAAATTTTGAGAAGATATGGTGAAATCAAATCGGATTACACAAGGTGTCATCTAGGCTCTCGTTGCTGATTGTGGAATTTAGTCAAGTAAATTTTAAACTAAACATATATGTATCATAAATTAGAGAAAAATCCAATCCGAGACGCTATCGCCTTGTTTAAATTATCCATTAGTGTATTTTTCCTAACTAGCAAGGATGCGAAGTGATGTCCTTCAACGCATAAATTGTGACCGGATAATTACTTAATTAAAAGTAAACAGCAATATGGATTTTTAGCGATGACAATTATTTGGTAAAATTTTTCAACAATCTAAACTTATCTGAAAAAAAAACCATACAAACTTTTGTTTAATGAAATTGAACACATTGAATAAATACCTTTAACTGTCTGCCACATTCTTATATTTATGTATTATATTACCAAAAGCAACAAAAACAAAACTGCTAAAAAAAAGTGGAAAAAATGTATGTTGTGATAACAAAAGTTGAAAGTTTATGTCTGTATGGCTGCATGGCTGCATTGTTGGCTGAATGGCTGGCTGGCTGACTGGATTGTCGGTCGGTTTTTTTTTTTGGTGTGTCTGTGTCTGTTTCGGACATAAATATTTCTCATATTATACGAGATACATATTTCGGTAACTCGTTTACTAAAAGTCAATCCACATATAGGTACGTGTCAGTTTTATTAATGATCGTGGGAAGGGAATGCGACTTGCGACTAAACGCACGCACAAAGCACGTTCCTTCTTCTTAGTTTTAGTTTTGTTAAATCGAAAAAGCGAGAAAGAAGTAAACAACTGAACAAAACAACAACAGCAGCAATAACAATAATAATTTAATATGACCAAAGCCAAAGCCAAACTAAAACCAAACCCTTTCCTTTACCAAGAATCATTAACTGGCAACTGTGGCTGAAACGGCTCAAGTAGCAGCGGCAACAGCACAACGTTTTACAAACAACAAGCAAATTTTATATTAAATAGAGTGGCCAGATTATATCTTTAGTGTTTTTATGAATAATGTCTGCAGAAACTTTCAAATTTCGTGAAAGAATTCACACACATATTGGGGTTAAATAGGTTTAGATTTGAAAATTAGTTGAGGTCATAGCTACTATTATATGCTTGACATATGTTTCTCATGTTGCATCAGTTTGTTTGTAACTTTTTATAAAATAGAAAACAAGTTTAAGTTATGGTTCGCATCTGAGTTGAGAATTTTAGAATTTACAGTAAGGATATGTATGTATTGTTAAAAATTTTTGATTAGTGCCAAAAAACGACACAGCAGTGAGGACATACGTTTACAAGATTTAAAATACATTTAATTTCAACGTTTTCGAAAAAGATAATTCTAAATTATATCCGTAATCTATTCTTACGTTTCCAGAATATAAAAATTCACTAGTAATACTTGTAATGAAAAACCAAATATACAGTGGTGGACATGAAGTTAGCACTCTTCAATTTTTTTTTTTTTTAAGAGAAGTAACATTCAGGCTATTAATTTGCCTATATATAATTACGTTACTTCCTTTAGAAAGGGGATATATTGAAGAATTAAAGGTGGTGAAACTCTGCAATTGTGCATTATGTTTGTTTTAGTGCAGCATTGCAGCGCCTCTGGTAGTGAGTAGGCGCATTATTTTTAAATCTTAATTTTATAGCCTTTATTTAATTATTTTACTTCGGTGGCGTTTGAATGCTATATCACCGAAGGAGGGCGCTGTGATAAATGTTAGTTATGATGGATATAAAGAAAACTAATAATTATCAGTAACTAAAGTTGTTTGAGTGGCAGCGGCTAGGAATCGAAGCCGGGCTACAAATACCAACTCATGCTTAATGATCAAATGCGCTAACCAGAAGTGTTTTTATACTCACCACCACCAAAAAGTTTATCATTTCGTCTGTAACACATCGAAATATTGGTCGTAGAATCAAAAAATCTATATATTCTGGGTTCATACTAGATTCTAAGGCGATTTAGCCATGCCCGTCCGTCTGTTGAGGGCACGATAGAACATCGAAAAGAGACCTCGATCAATAACATTTTTCCAAACATTCTTTGTTCCATCAAAACGGTTGGTATTGAAAATGGGCAATATGAGTTATAGACCAAAGTTTCACACTACCTCGATATTTTTCAGATATTTTTTATTGATATTTTCTTCAAATATAATGAAGATAATATCATTAAATTTTAAGCACTTAATTTTTATTATAGAGAAACAAGTTCTGTTATAAATGTTAAGAATCACAAAACGGTATTTTGTTTGAATCCGTTCATTAAAACTTCACTTTCGAAAATAACTTAAATACTCATAAATCTCTTATAAAAGTCACTATTAAGTCCAAATACAACAAAAGTAATCCACATATATATGTACATAAATCAGTGTAGCGATTTTTATGACGATGGGTTCATATTTGAACGTAGCCCCCTTTTCTGAAAACCACTTAAATGAGCATAAATCACTTATAAACCATAACCCTTATAAATCAATTTGACATGAATAATGTACATATAAATCACCATACAGAATTTTATAATGATCAGTTCATATAAAGTCCACATCCTAAAATATTTTGAATGCGCATAAATATCTTATAAACATTATTACCAAGTTGAAATTCGATAGAAATAATCCCCATACATATACATATATATACATATATAGTATATATACATATCTACATAAAACGTAGTAAAAAGCATTATGGTGATCGACCCAGAATTGGTCATAGCTGCCATATAGGGACCACTTCTGAAAAACACATTATCTTATAAATATTTTTTTAATATTTTACTTTTGACATTTTAAAGGCTTGACAACATAAACATACGACTTTGCTCAAAATTGTGTTTACAATCAAATCATACGATGTACAACATACAACATTGTATATGATTATATGTAATTATAACCTACACCACCATAGTGGGAAGGATATATTGGATTTGTGCTGATGTTTGTAACGCACAGAAATATTGGTCCAACACCCACCTTAAAGTATACCTATCGACTCAGTATCACTTCCTGGGTCGATTTAACGATGTCCGTCCGTCCGTCCGTCTGGCTGGCTGTCCATTTAAAGCTTGTGCGCATAGTACAGGTCGCAATTTTGAAGATATTTTAATAAAATTTGGTACATAATACTTTGTCGGCCAAAGGACGGATGGGATTGAAACTGGTGGAAATCGGTCCATTATTTCACCTGGCCCCCATACGATTAGGGTTTACCGATCATAAATTATGCAAGTATGCAAACAAATTTCACCAGTAATAAATAAAGCTAAATCACATCTACAAATTTTGTCAAGATCGGTCCATAATTAGTCGTAGCCTCTATATATGGCCCACTGCCGAAAATTACTTTAAAGAGCACAACTCTTTTAAAACTGTCGGTATCCAAATAATATTGAACACAAATAAATTTCATATACATATATACGAATAGTGCGGTACAATTTTATTATGATCGGTCCATAATTAGTCGTAGTTCCCATTAAAGGCCTACTTCCGAAAATCACTGTAACGACCACAAGTTTCTTAAGTTCTAATAGTAATATTTTGCTGTCTTAGACTTAAAAAGTTAATACTTGAAAAAAAAAATATTCAATTAAGTGATATCTTTAGCCCGCGCATGCGTCTTAAAATTTTTGGAATTTTTATAAAAACACTTTTCATTTAAACTTCAATATTTTAAATATTTTATTATTTTTTTTACTAAAAATTAATACATTTACATAAAACACTACATAGACTCTACAACAACTGCGATGATCGGTCCACAATAGGTCATATCTCCCATATAGCGCTCGTTTTTGAAAAACTGTTTTATACATATATTGGGTGTAGGGTATTATATGGTCGGGCTTGACTGACTATACTTTCTTTCTTGTTATTAACTGTAAACTGGTGTGATCAGTAAATAATTAATTGCATTCTTTCTTTTATTTGCTGTTAATTGGAAATAATAGGCAATTTGAGCTGGAAAATAATTTAGAAGGTGAAAGTAAATTTATGTATATATTTTGTTAGTTTTTGGCGTTAAGTTTTTAGGAATTAATAAGTTCTGAAAATATTTTATGAAACTAAAAATTAAGGGCTATAAAACACTAATTAGTATTTTAATTTGCTAATATGGCATTAGCCATATTAGAACCTATGGGACATATTAAAATGTTGCACAGACTCCAAGACGTAGAAAAAAATCGGTAAATTGGAGACTTTAATTAACAGAGCCTTACCGACACACCCATTTAAGAGCTCCACCCTAATTCAAAGAGAAGAATACTCAGTGGAAAAAAATTTGCCTGTTTCGAAAACAGAACTTACAGTCCCGGATTTCTTTTTCTCATGAGCATTTAAACAAAAAACAATAATTTTTTGGAAGAATATACTCTAGAGCAATGAATCAAAATTTTGTAGGTTCGAATTTGATGGAAAAAGATACGTATGGCGTCCTCCAAGCATGCAGCACAACCTAAAGTATGCTTCTAAAGGTACGGTCACACTTGGAAAATATTTGCCGAAAAAGACGTAACCACTAAATAACATAAATACATATATTTGAACTCGTTTATTTATTTAAAAAACCTTTTCTTATTTAGGCCAAGTCACAACAAATATTTAGTTTTAATATCTTTGATGCTGTTTGATCATGCAAAATTATTGTAAGAGTAAACAACGTCAAACATGTTTGTGCTAAAAGAAGCGGTTACGCTTTTTTAAGTAAATATTTGCCAAATGTGACCGTGCCTTAAGACCATACGGTGGTGGAAATGTGATGGTGTGGGCATGGCATGGCATACACAAATGGATCAGCTTATCAAAGTACACTTTTAAATACAATGCTTCCATACGCTAAGATCAACGACCTAAAACACAACTCCTGCACTGTGAGCAGTGGCTTAGAGCAGAATCAGATTGATGTATTGAAATGGCCAACCATAACATGTTTCGTTTATAATTTTCAAATCTTGAGGTACAGCCACACTTGGCAAATATTTGCCGAAAAAGACGTAACCACTAAATTATATATTTTTGAACTTGTTTATTTATTAAAAAAAAACTTCGTTTATTTAGGACAAAACACAAAAAATATTTAGTTTTATTTTATTTGATGTTATTTGATCTTGCAATACTCTTGTAAGAGTAAACAATGTCAAACAAATTTGTGCTAAAACAAGTGGTTACGATTTTTTGAGTAAATATTTGACAAGTGTACCTTTTTTTACTCTTTCACCTTTTTGGTCACCTCTTCAACTATGACATCAACGATGACTTCTTATATTTATATCAAAGAATGCCCGCCGAAAAGCTTGCTGCCTCAAATTAGACGTCACCACTAATCAGTAAAGATTTGGCCCGAATTAACTCCCTGTCATCATTCAAAAGCTGCAATGGATTGGTAGCGAATAAATCAGTTCGATTTAATAGAAGAATATATAAACTCCCTAATTGGTAGAGCTGTGTCGTTCATGAACGAACGGGTTAAAATGAACGGAATGAACCGGTCATTTAACTGAACGGTTTTCGTTCAATAGTGTACGGATCAATTTCGTTCAGCTGCTGTTTAACAATCGACAAGAAGAAAATCACATTCAAAAAGGGTTGTATTCATTCGTTCAAAGTGAACGATTGAACGAATTGAATGACCGAATCAGTCTTGGATAAATGAACGAAAATGACCGGTCACTAAAATGAACGACCGGGCACAACTCTACTAATTGGTTCGACCAATTCAAAAAATATTTTGCTATTGTCAAAGGCGGTGTGTTACTGCAGTGCTGGTCAGTAAAAAATGTTAGCGATTTGGAAAGAGTATGCGCAGGTGGATTAAATTGTTAATGCGATCATTTGATGTATGAAAAACAATGATTTTTATAAGAGGAAATTAATATTAGTTTTTACTTTTAGCATTTCTTAAATATTAATATGTAAATGAATTACATAAGTTACATAAATATTACATTTATGTGAAAGGATTTTATACGAACATTTCTTTTCGTTAAGTGTATTTGTAATTACTGAAATAATAAAAATCTGTTGGTTGCTTGCACTTGCACGGTCTTCACACTGCAATATGTTAAAAATGCGGTAGGGTGTAAACGAGTAGGGTTAACGAAAGTTTTCACAGAAATACTGTAACTAATAAACATTCTTATTGTTATTTTAATATGTATATGTAGTTGGAAAAGTTTTCCTTGAAAGGACAACACTTACAAGTAAAAGGATACATTTTCACAATTCTCAATTATACGACGACTCAAATTTCATAATTTTTGAAAAAATCGTGTCTTTCTCTTGGATTTTATTATACCCATTTCCGGTGCTTTGATCTTTTGCCATAACGTTTTTATGACACCAGACCAAAACAATAAATAACTGGATTTAAGTAAAAGAAAAATGCAATTTTATTAGGAAAATATCCCACAATGGCAAACGGCAATAAAATGAAAACACAGAAGAAAATATAGTTAAAGACAATTGAGAATGAAAAGGATGCAGGCAGTGGCTGCCACACAGCCAGTGCTGCATATTGTTGTTTGTGCCTATAATCTCATACTCACTCACACTGTTGCTGTCTGGGGTTTAACGTCAACACTTTTATCGAACTGCAGCAGCAGCAAGCAGCACTTAAGCACAAAAACAAATACTAAATTCTGAATAAATTTAGGTTTCTTAAGAGTGAAATTCTAGGAAATTTAATTGATGATTATGCCGACCGACCGACACTCCCGCACTTTCGGGTTTGCCAACGAACGTTAAAATAAATGATAGCACTCTGTGTTGTTTTGCTTTCTTTACCTACTAAGAAATCCTTTAAAAATATTTGTTTGAATTTGAAAAATTTGAAAACGGTGAGAACAATGCCATACAAAACTGAGATTAGCCAAATAATCGACAAAAAAAGAAAACGTCATAAAATTCTTTTATTTTTTTATTTTATTTTTATGGGAATGGAATGTATGTAGGAATTTGTAAGTGCTAGTTTTGTATACGAGTATCTATGTATGTCTACTTAAGTTAATAAAAACAAACAAATAAACATACATACATATATACATACATATGTATCTACTTATAGATTATTTAGTTGCGTTTTTAACAGATTCTACAAATTACTCAACATGTTAACAAACAAATTTCATACATAGATATGTACGAGTATGTATGTATGTACATTACACCACTATTGTTAAATATGTAGTTGTATGGGACAGACAGTGTAATACATGTTTTATTTATTCTACAGTAAGAAATTATTATTATCTATTTTACCTACTTTCAAACTATTGAGGAATTTTGCACTTCCTAAAGCGATTATTGGTTGCATTCCATTATACAAATAGATATAAACATATGTATACTAATAGATACAAGTACATAAGTATCTACATATGTATGTTTATTCATACTTAGTACGTGTGTATATAATTAATCACATGCTACACAATCAGTCAAACCCAACAAAACACTTGCTCTTCAACCATCGCATGTCCGCTTAATATTGTTTGACTGCTGGCGTGAAAGTAGTCGGACATATTGTTTAATTAACCAACTGTCAAAAGGTTAAAAATATTCACATAATAATGACAAGTTAGTACGTTTTTTGCTGTGTTCAAGGCGTTAACGATTTCCGTTAACCCCAGTGTGAAAAATTGTTAGGAAAATGGCAAATGTATCCTGTATTTTTTTAACACTTGCCTCTTTGTAAGAAGGTTTTTTTTAGAAGGGTTGTTAGACTAGTGTTGGCATGTGGTTAACGAGTTTAATCATTCAAATATTAAATGAATTTTCTAATTGCAGCTGAATATTTTTTATTATGTAGAATCCATTGGTTTTTATTGAAAGTGTCCAAAAATTAAATGAATTACTGCATGAATAAAATTGTTAAACAATTTTCAGACCTTTAAAACCTAGCGGGAAAAAGATTCTGTAAAGAATCCTTCCGAAAGGCCTTATTTTGCCGACACAAGTACTTCCTTCCTTTTTGCATACTGCAAAAATGCGAGTGGACCAGGAGTACCCCAAACATAATCCAATTGTATGAAAAAAAAACTGGTCCATTTAATATTACGATGTCCTAGGACTGAACCATATAATCGAGCTTTGCATAACACGGGACTAGTCCCAAAACTACTCCTTGTTACTACTTTAAACATTTTACAACAACGATTACGTTCGTTAAAGCAAGAATAATTGTCGTGTAACAAGAAGTTCTGTTTTGAAAATGAAATAGTCCATTAGTGCATTACATAGGACCATGATGTAGTCACTACATTTTAGCTACAATGGACCATGTACTCCACAGATTTTTGCACTGGTACTGGTAAGATGCCTGCTTGAAGGTCAATTGGAAGGTCTACCAAGTAATGCCTCATAGAAGGCGTTATTAAAAATCTGCTAATTTAATAATTTCATTCAGGAAAATGTTCCTTATGAATTCAGCATAAGATTTTAAAGAAATAAATTAATCACATGTTATATGTATCTACATAATGTACTGCTTCACGAATACTTTATACCACATACTTTCATAAAAGACATAGACGCTTAGTTTATTAATTTTTATAACTCGTGAGCAAGTGGCAAAGGGAGTAAAATTATGTTTGCTGTTGTAGTGACGATATATGCAGTGGCTCTCAGCTAATTTTAAGCCGTGCATTTTTGTGAGATGAACCAAACATAATGTTGCAGTGCTCAAATTAAAAAAATTAAAATTTTTGCAATAAATGTTTTTTGTTTATTAGACTATAACAGTTTTTCTTTTTTCCAATTTCTTTTTTTAAGTTCCTGTTAGTTAGTTTGATATTTAAAACAGGATTTTTTGATCTCCTTTGGTTAGATTAGTGTTCGCTTAAACAAGATTTATGTTTAAAATAGTCGTCCTTCATCAATATATAGTATCCTGCAACTATTGAAACAATTTGTCCAATTTGGCCACGACGAAAGCTAATAAGTGAATTCGCTAATAACTGCCCATATTGACGTCGCAGTAGCGCAAGTAGTTTCCTTAGATTACATAGTCTGTGCAAGACCAAACAGTTCATGATGGATAGTCAGGGAACTGTAAATGAGTTTATTTCTTATTTCAGCCTTCTTTTAAATTAATTTATTTAAGTCAAGGATTTATTCATATTCCCTGTAGTGGTTAGGATAGAAGCTTCATGAATGAATGCTGTGTAATCAGTTGTGTAATCTCTAAAGAAATATAGGCTTAGTAATTGACCAGGCATGTTAGAGTCCGGCAGCACTAAATTAAGTGAACAGATTTGGATACGGTAATGGATATGACAGAACCATCTTGGACATAAAATGGTTAACACAACATGCTTAGGCTTCATTATTCAGGCTTATTATGTATAACTTGAAAGTAGTTTGTTTTTATGAGCCCGTCCTCCGGGAGTATTACATCCATACGATATTACAATTGTCAGTCAAATTAAGTCTAACAAAGTAATATCCACAAACTTTGAAATTAGTGTATTGGTCAAATCGAAGTGTGTTTGGTCATTTATAAAATTTGGTTTAAAATTCGTTCGACTATCACTTCTTTGGAATCCATTTTGTCGAAATATGACCAGGGACTAAAAGGAATTTACTCTTATGACAGATATAAAATATATTGCCTATAGCTATTTATTTGTAGAAGCTTCTTTGCTGAAAAGAAGATAGCAGACAGACTTAGGTATCATTAAGATCATACTCGTATAAACTAATATTTTTGAGTTCATCCCTAAATGAACTGATTTGGGGTGCCAACTGTAATTTATGGAAACCGTTGTTCTCATGACTTCCTGGCCACCCAGAAAATAAAAAATATTATAAAAATTAAACTGTATTTATGTTATTCTTCAGAGTGCTCAACTAAATCGGTCACATATAAACTTTAATCTGACAATAAACTAAAAGAAGCTAAAACCCATGAAAAATATGTATTCAAAAATTATTTCAATACTATGCCAAATAAAATCTTCAGATAAAAATTCCTAGATTATGCCGATAAAAACTGTATTCATCTAACTTTCTTATTCAAATCTATTCAAATGCCTTAACTACATACTCGGTCATCATGTCATGCAGCGTGTCTTGTAATCGTCTTTAATAGTTTATAATTTGTTTTTATTTTTCATCTTCTCACACATCTCAGAGTACAAATATAGAGAGTATAGTACCAATATGCAGATATGTACCTACATATTTTATATTTAATAATAGAATAATAAATGTAGCAGCATCTTATCTTGAAATCATCATCTCTTCAACATCAATGTATGAGAGACCAATATAAAATGTCATTCCATTGATAATTCTATTTTATTTATGAGTATGACAAAAGAATTCCACTGATTACATGACCATATATCCGACCAAATACACAAAAAAAAAAAAAGAAAACAAATGAATAAAACTGAAACTTGTTGCTCTTAACTACTAATTGTCATGTTAGTAATGAATGGCCAGACCGACAATAGAGTAGGCCAACAGCCAGCAATCAGACCCAACAAAAGCAGACCCAACAAGTAAGAAAGTATAGTCGAACAAGTTCGACAATATAATACCCTACACCCAGTCTGTGTTTTTCAGAAATCAGGGCGCTATATGGGAGTATTACCTATTATGAAAAATTTTGTGCCATGACTTCCGTGAATATAAATATTATCTCGATATACATAAATACTTTTAAAAGATTTATGGAAGTTAAAGTGAATTACGGATAGGGTGTTATATGCGAGTGTCGGCTAATTATGGACCGACCACTATAAAATAAGGTTTCATCATTTCTGTATATGTGAAATTTATTTGTGTTGAATTTTATTTGGATACCACCATTTTTAAGAAATTTATGGTCGTTAAAGTGATTTTCCGAAATGAACCTTATATGGTCAATTATGGACCGATCTTCAAAAATTGTAGATGTGATTTGGCTTCATTTACTACTCACTACATATGTGGTGAAATTTATTTGGATACTTGCATAAATCAAACATTTATGATCGTTAAACTCCTATTTCGGGAGGACATTTGTATGGGGGCCAGGTGAAATAATGAACCGATTTCCACCAGTTTCAATCCAACTCGTCCTTGGAGCGAAAAAATATCACATACCAAAATGTTATTGAAATATTTTCAAAATTGCGACCTGTACTCGGCGCACAAGCTTTACATGAACAGCCAGTCAACCAGTCAGACGGACGGACGGACATCGTTAAATCGACTCAGGATGTGATTCTGAATAGATCGGTATACTTTAAGGTGGGTGTTGCACCAATATTTATGGGCGTTACATACATCAGCACAAATCCAACAATTATGGTGTAAGGTTTGAAAAGCCACAGAAAACACCGTTCATATTTATTGTGTTTTGCTGATGATGATGATCATGATCATGATGATGATGCTGATGCTGACGTTGATAATGATTGTGAAGTTGATGTTGTTGTTGAAGTGGCGTCAGAATTTAACTCTTTAGCATACCGGCAGCCCATCCATATTCACATAGCACATATAACACCAAGAAAAACAACAACAACAACAAACATGCATAATAATTTCATTTCCATTCAATTCAATTTGATTCCATTGAATGAAAGTTAATTCTAGTTCACTTCAGTTAAGTAAAGGTAAAATTATTCACACACAGGGCCTGGCTGCCAGGTATGTCTCCTCATTAGTTATAGTCTTATTTAGTTGGTTAACTCCATTAGTGAGTGGCATGTATCTGTATCTGTATCTGTGTGTATTACAGTTTGGCTATGGCTCGAGTTGGTGGAAAAAAAGAAGACAAACAAAAAAATGAGGCATAAAACCAAAACTTGTAGTCGACATACTTTATCATTTAACACTTCTTTTTTTTAAGTTTTCTTTTTGTTTTTCTTTCAGTTTTTGAAAATTTATTTTACAGGCATCAACATATTCGTATCGTGTTGCATTCTTTCTCTTTGTTGGTCGATAATTATTAAAAGTCTTGTGAAGTTATGCGACAATGATTTCGAACAACTTTTTCGAACATTCCATGATGATCAACGAACATTTAGTATTGATTGTTAACAGATATTTTAAAGGGTTTAATCTTGACATACATACATATATGTAGGTAACTATGAATATTGCATCAAAATTACATAGTGTGCAAATTAATTTAGTTGGATTTGGTGCGATTTTAAAGATCCATAAGTCGTTATCTGTTAAGTTTCGGGGTCATTTATCTGAACTGGATAAGTTAAACTAGGACTTAATAAAGACAACGATTAAATCTAAGCTAGAACTTAACAAAGACAACATTCGAAGCAAAAGTAGACGTGGACAAAATTCACGATTGAAGCAAAATTAGAAGTGGATTAGATTCATGATTGAAGCTTAACTAGGAGTGGATAACATTCACGATAAATTAATAATAAAAGTAAAATTAGAAGTGGATAGTATTCACGATTGATACTAAACTAGAAGTAGATTTAAGCAAAACTGGAAGTGAATAAGATACACGATAAGATTACCGATTGCTTCATGATTGCTAAACTAGAAGTAAATAAGATCCACAATTGATGCTAAACTAGAAGTGGATTAGATTCACGACTGAAGCTAAATTACGAATAGATAGGATTCATGTTTTGAAGCTTAACCAGGAATGGATAAAATCAACGATTAAAGCAAAATTAGAAGTGGATAAAATTCACGAATGAAGCCAAACTGGGAGTGTGTATGATCCATATTTGAAGCAAAACAAGAATTGTTGAAAATCATTGATTGATGCTAATTTGGGGTTTGATAAAAAACCAGGATTGAAGCAAAACTAAGAGTGTATAAGTCCACGATTGAAGCAAAACAATTATTTTTAAAGCTCCATGATGGAAGCTAATTTGAAAACCCACGATTGAAGCCAAACTATTACTCAACGATCCATTATTCACGACTTGATAATCCTGGATTGAAGTCAATTTGGAACTTGATGAAACGATTGAATTAATGGACATGATAAAAACCCACGATTGAAGCCAAACAAGGACTAAATGATCCATGATTGAAATCTTGGTAATCTTAGGACTTTATATTTGATGAAACGATTGAATTGATTGAATTTATGAAACGATTGACTTGATGGACACGATTGACAACCCAAAATAGAAGCTAATTTTGGAAATGATAAAATCTTAGCTTGAAGATTATTTGAGACATAATGAAAACCGACGATTTAAGCTTATTTGAGATTTAATAATGATCCAACATTGAGACCAAATTAGGACTTTCTAAGGCTAAAGTAGTTGATTGAATTGATGAAACGATGATCGAGGACACGATGAAAACACAGGACTGAAGCTTATTTGAGACTTGATTAAATGATTGACTTGTATATTATGAAAACCCACGATTGGAGAGTATAAAGCCTAGTTTAAAGATTATTTGGGACATGATGAAAACCCACCATTGAAGCTTATTTGAGATTTAATAACGACCTACCATTCAGACCAAATTGAGACTTACTAAGGCTAAAGTAGGACTTCATGAAGAACCATTTATGGCCGAATTCTCGGTCATTAGTTAACCATTGGTAAACTAAAATACTAACTATTGTTTAACTATTGCTTGTTATTTTTATGGCAAACTAAGCATTGCGAATAAAGAATCATTAGTTAAGCCTTTGCCATTAGCTAACTAAAGACTGTGAATTCAGCCATTAATTGTATAAACCCTACGATTGAAATTAAACTGGGACATCATAAACTGTATTTAAGCTGCATCTAAAGTTAAACTTTACAGATAAAGCTCTTTCATCTCCTAATGAAAATTTGCAAATACTTGGATTAAACATTGATAAATTCTGATGATTTTTAATCATAAATTCTACAAATCATGAACGATTTCATACTTTAAGGATCTGTTTATGTATATTAGATGTTTTTTGTAGTTGCTGTTGTACAAGTAAATATTGTTTATTTAACTGAATACTTCGTACGAGTTCGAATACTAGTGTGTTGTTGGTGAGTGAAGAAGTAACTGAAAACTTTGAATTGTTTGGTAGATAACGACCACGAACGATTGAATGAATGGATGGATCGATGTGGATGGCTGGAATGTTTTTTTTTGTTTAATGTCTGTTTTTCTAAAGGTAGATTATTTTTCCCCATATTATCTATGTGTGCGTGTGTTTCTTGAAAATAGTTTTTAAGAATTTATGAAATCTATTGTTGTATTCTATACAAAAATATGTTTGTTGGCATTACCATGAAGTTGCAACGTCATTTACAAACGCCGCCAACATCAACAACATCATTCCAAACGATAGCTTTTTGTGTTGGAGAATATAAATAAATATGTATGTAAACAGTTAGACAAATAATATTTGGAACAATAACTATTGGATTAAACAGTTTTTATTTTCCAATAAACTATGTATTGAAAATGAAAAATTAATTGAAAAATGTTTTGAAAAGTCAATAATTAATAAATTTGAAGTGGTATAAGATACATTTTGGACAAGTGCTACTTATTTTGAGAAGCGTTGTACATACATATGTATGTACGGGTATGTACATTTGCATAATAGAGGTCTTTTAAAAGGCCGCTATGAATTTTGTTTTGAATTGTTTTTTTTTTTTGTGGAACAATCAATTGTGACAGTCAGTCACACAAAGTAAACGTACATTACGTACATTTACATGTAAAATAATTTAAGGAAAAATGTGCCACTAGACTCTCGTACAGTAGATTTTTAAGATATTGGATTAAATGTATATTTAAGATACAGAAAACAGATTCTGTTGTATTTGTTTTTGATGTTTAAAGATATGTACATATTTTTCACTTCCTTCTTATAATACAAATTGGCAAAAATAGATTTAGAATTGAGACAATTTATAAATAGTTTGTGTTGTAGACATTACCGTGATGTTGCTCGTGTTTTCATTTAATTTTTTTTTGTTTTTGTTTGGTTGTGTGGCTGAGGATGATGTCGCAATGATATTTTTTTGATTCTGTTGTTGCTATTACTGTTGTTTTAATTCAGTTGACGTCTTCGCCATTCCTCATATATAAAAGTGTTCTGTGTTAATATACATACATATATGTATGTACATATATACAAATCTATCTGTACAGATTTAGATACACAAACACACATTAATGTGAGTGAGTGTTTTACTGTATGTGTAAGCATTTTTATAGAACATTTCAAATGAAATATCGTCTGGCCACAGGGAGCCCAGTCGGAAAAATCTCTATCGACCACCACACCGCACTACGGCGGGACGTCTATCAAAATCACAAAACGACAACAACCACAGCAACTACAATAATATTAAGTTTAAATGCCTAAAAAGCAATGACAAACAAATACACTAAACAAAAATATATATAAAATTTAAACAAATATACATACATACTATACATAAATACATATATATAATAGTCTAAAAAAGATTTTGTCTTGAACAAAAATAATAACGAAAAACAACAAAAAGAAAATTTAAAACGTTTTGCTTTTCTTTAAAGAAAAATTCATAGAAATCATCTCTAAAAGTGTGTTGTTTCTTAACATTTCGTACTTTTTTCCTTTGCAGTATGTATGTAGGTATAATTGTGTACGAGTGCTCTTACCCGTTCGTGGCAAATTAGTACAAAAGAGATATTTTCACTTTTTAGTTTTCTTCAAATTTGTTTTTAAGTTATTTTCTTTTTTTGTTTGCAAAATTTTAATTAAATTTGCGAAATTAATTTAATTAATGTATAAACACTTCTAAAAATCATAATGATTTAGAAGTACAAATGCAGACATACCTACATAGAAACATACATACATACATACATAGATATTTACGTATGTGCTAGGCTGTTTTTTTTTGTTACTGTTTTGGCAACAAATGTGCTTTAAATTTGGAATAATTCAATCACAATATTTATTTGTAGGAATACATATTTCTTTAATATTTCCAAGCAGCTTCAAAAACTTGCAATTGATATTAGACTGGGGCTTAATAAAGTCTTAACAGCAAAGTCTAAATAAAAACCTATTAGTGATGTTAAGCTGAGACTTATTAAGAACTAGGACTTAATCAACCTCCACGATTAAAGTCACAGGTCATTAAACTGGCACTTAATAAAGACTTTAGTTGAAAGGTAAACTGGGACTTTAATTAAGGGTGACTTTTTTTGCAACTTTCTTTTGACAAGACTCTTTTTGAAAGCTCAGCTGTTTTCGTATAACATGTTTCCGTTAAACATGTTCAGTTTGGTCTCTAATTTAAGCATGAATCGATTTACAATATTATTATCAAAATTCCAGCTGGATGAAGATCCATTTTTTTTTTTATCAGAAAATTGTGTTCAGCGATGAAACTCATTTCTTGTTGAAAACAAGCAAACTTGTGCAATGATTAACCATTTTGTTTTGCCCAAAATGAAAGAGCTGGACTTGGCTGACATGTGGCTTCAACATAATAGTGCCACATGCCATACAGCACCCGAAACAATGACCCAATTAAAGATATTCATTCTCTAAATATTATGTATTTTTTTATATTATATTAAAGAGCTTTCGGTCTTAAAAAATCACTCTTTAAAAACATACTATTGAAGTTAAACTTCGAATTAATAAAAACTTGCAATTGAAACTAAAACTTAGTAAAAATTTCCAATTTAAACTTAATAACGAATAGCGATTGAAGTTAATGTTTGACTTAATAAAGACCCACGACTGGAGTTGATTTAGGCTTTAGATTTGCGCTTAAAGTTAATATAGGCTTATAGAATCAAACTTAACTGGGACTTAATAAAGACCAACGATTATAGTTGATGTTCATCTTAATAAAAATTTACGATTAAAATTTAGGTACGATGTAATAAAACTCAACGATTAAAGTTAAACTTTGACTTAAATTTAATTTAAACGGATATATTTGACTTAACAAATACCTTAATAAATTAAATTTAAACTTAGATATAATATGTAAAATGATTGAAGCTAAAATTTGACTTAATAAATACTTACGATTGAATTTAAACTAAGACTTCATAAATACCTATGATTAAAATTTGATAAAATCCTACTAAATAAGCTAAATTAAGCCTTAATAGAACAACTATTGCAGCTTAACTAGCACTTAATAAAGGCCTACGATTGAAGCTTAATCGGGAGTTTATAAAAACCTCCTTTTGAAGTTAAACTTTAAATTAATAAAGACCCATAAATTAAGTTAAACTTAGAATTAATAAAGACCTACGATTGAAGTTAAAATTTGACTTAATAAAGAAATACGATTGAAGTTTATTTTAAATTAATAAAGACCTATGATTAAGCTTAGTGATTAAAACCCAAGAATTAGGTTAAACATAGAATTAATAAATAACTGCGATTGAAGCTTAATCGGGAGTTAATAAAAACCTCCGTGTGAAGTTAAACTTTGTCCTACGATTGAAGCTTAATAGCGAGTTAATAAAAACCTCCTTTTGAAGTTAAACTTTAAATTAATAAAGACCCATAAATTGAGTTAAACTTAGAATTAATAAAGACCTACGATTGAAGTTAAATTTTGACTTAATAAAAAACTACGATTGAAATGAAACTATGACTAAATCTTGACTTAATAAAGGCCCAAGAATTAAGTTAAACTAAGAATTATGAAAGGCCTACGATTTTAGTTAAACTAAGAATTAATAAAAACCTACGATTGAAGCTTAATCGGGAGTTAATGAAAACCTCCTTTTGAAGTTAAACTTTAAATTAATAAAGACGCATGAATTAAGTTAAACTTAGAATTAATAAATCCTTATGGTTGAAGCTTAATCGAGGACTTAATAAAGAAATACGATTGAAGTTTAATTTTAAATTAATTTTAATTTTAAATAACTTAGAATTAATAAATAACTGCAATTAAAGCTTAATCGGGAGTTAATAAAAACCTCCGTGTGAAGTTAAACTTTGTCCTACGATTGAAGCTTAATAGGGAGTTAATAAAAACCTCCTTTTGAAGCTAAACTTTAAATTAATAAAGACGCATGAATTAAGTTAAACTTAGAATTAATAAATCCTTACGGTTGAAGCTTAATCGAGGACTTAATAAAGAAATACGATTGAAGTTTAATTTTAAATTAATTTTAATTTTTAATTTTAAATAACTTAGAATTAATAAATAACTGCGATTGAAGCTTAATCGGGAGTTAATAAAAACCTCCGTTTGAAGTTAAACTTTGTCCTACGATTAAAGCCAAATCGTGTCTTAAAAAATATTCACGATTTATGTTAAACTATGGTTCAATTAAGACATACGATTGAAGTTTATTTAAATATAGTATGTAGCTAAACTGGGACTTCTTGATGACCAACAATTGAGGCATAATTGGGACTTCTTGTTTCAGGGAAAATATTTATATAAGATGCGGGAAGAGAGAAAAAGGAGCTGTAAGTGAAGGGAATGATATATGCAGGGGTTTATATGGATACTATGACTACAGTGTGAATTTTGTCAATAACACATTGAGCAGTCGTTTATTGAATTGAAATTGATACTATTCAGATATTGTTACAAGCTCCTGGTTAAGCATACTCGTATTATGTTTTGTCTTATGACCTCAATCTACAACAGCAAATGTTGCTGTCATTTGCAAAAGACGGGAAGATAAAGTTTGGCATAGAAGTCAAGAAAGAAAAATAGGAAACAGAGCGGAAGAAAAAATCCCCTGAAATAAGCTGGAGCTAATTTACTAAGATTCCATTTATACCACTATATTCCTGAGAAAAAATTTAAAAGCTATTTCCAAACTCAAGTGCCGATTTAAAGCGTGTTAAAGACAACCAATCATTATTTTGCATTTTAATTTGCAGTACCCTACTAATTACAAACTAGAGGTGTAGTGCATAAAAAAGTAGTAAAATAATTTATATATTTGAAACTTTCGTAATATTTAGCATCCAAGCTAACAGGCTAAAAGTGCGAACATTTAATTGTAGCATGAGAAAAATTGAATTTAAAATTACAAAAATTATAGACCGGAATTTACCGCAAAAAATTTTAGATTAAAGAACCCAAAAAATGTGTACAATTAATGCCCAATTTAACCAATATACATAAATACTTGTACATAAATTGTAGCTATAAAGCTATAACAACTATAAGATGAGTATGAGGAGGTTTCCATGGTGGTTGCAAACTATTATAAACTCCGTACAAAATGTTACAGACAGGCGTCTTTGTATTTGTATGCGAATTAGACTGCAACTTTTTCCTGTGAACAAAACAAAAAAAAATGAACAGAAATAGAAACAAGTAAGAAAGTATAGTCGGTCAAGCCCGACCATGTAATACCCTACACCCAGTATATTTACATAAAACAGTTTTTCAGAAATGGGCGTTACCTAAGAGATATAACTTATTGTGGACCGATCATCAAAAAATTTTGTGTCATGATGTCTGTATTATATGTGTTAAACTTTATCTCGATATAAATACTTTTAAAAGATTAATGACGCTTAAAATGAATTACGGAAAGGGCCTTATATGGGAGTTTCGACTAATCATGGACCGATCAAAATAAAATTGTGTGTAATATGAAATATATTTGCGTTAGATATTATTTGGATACCAACATTTTTGAGAGAGTTATGCTCTTTAAAGTGATTTTCGGAAGTGGGCCTTATATGAGAGCTACGACTAATTATGGACCGACCATAATAAAATTAGAGCATATTATTTTTAGACATGTGAAATATATTTTCGTTCAATATTATTTGGATATCAATATTTTTGAGAGAGTTATGCTCTTTAAAGTGATTTTCGGATGTGGGCCTTATATGGGAGCTGCGAGTAATTATGGACCGATCTGTACAAAATGTGTAGATGTGATTTTGCTTCATTTACCACTCATTTGTGAGGAAATTTGTTTGGATACTTGCATAATTAAAAGATTTATGATCGGTAAACCCCAAATTCGGGAGGGCATTTGTATGGGGGCCAGATGAAATAATGCACCAATTTCAGCCATCCTTGGGCCGGAAAAATATCACGTATCAAATTTAATCGAATTATCTTCAAAATTGAGACTTGTACTCTGCGCACAAGCTTTACATGGACAGCCAGCCAACCAGACGGACGGACAGACGGACATCGTTAAATCGACTCAGAAAGTGATTCTGAGTCGATCGGTATACTTTTAGGTGGGGCGTTACAAACATCAGCACAAATCCAATATACCCTATGGTGGTGTAGGGTATAAAAATGGCAGAAAAAAAACTCTATATTTATTCTCAACTTGTGGTTTTTTACATTTCTTTAGAAATTTCCGCATTCTTTAGAAAAGTGACCCCAAAAGGAATTTTATAGTTTGTTTGTGTCTGTCTGTCTGTCTCTCTGTCTATATGTGGCTACAAACTATTACTACAAGTACTACTACTGCAGATAATGCTGCAGCAACTGACTGTCTACTATTTGGTTGCAATGCATCATTACATATTTACATAAATTGTTGCATGAATCTACATTTTGTTGTTGTTGTTGCTATTGTTGTTGTATTCATGTTGTATGCTGCTTGCTGCCTGTGGCTGCATAAAGCACGAGTTTTGTGTATGTTTAAGCAAGTTTGATCAATATTTGCAAATTAATAATGGAAATACTGGTCGCTCGATTAACGTACATTCTTACGTACTTTGTTTTTGTGATAAAATTCCTAAAAACAACATTTAAGAAAGTGCAGGAATGTTTTAATAGAGTGACTGTTGTGTTTTATTTGGCAAAAATTTCTTTGTTAAGGAGTGGAAATACTAATGGACTAAATTGATATACATACCTACATATGTACATATACATGCACATATATATGCACATGAAAAAAGATAATTATACGTAATTATTTGTAGGATAAAAACATCTATACACAATATATTCTGAAGAAAAACTGTTATGTATATATATATAATTAAATACATATTTAAAAAAGTATTACCTATACAGAATATTTTCCATAGAAGAAATACGAAATATATTCTGAGGAAATTGACAAAAAAAAACAACTAAATAAATTCTGATCCAAAGACAGATGTTGAACTGGTAGTTAATAGAGACCAAAAATTGGAGTTCATTCCCATTCTAATAAAAACGATTGAAGCTTTACTAGAACTTAATAAAATTCTAATACTATTGAAGTGAAACTATAAAATAATAAAGATCTACGATTGCAGATAATCTGTGACTTAAAAAAGAAAAGTTAATCTTTGACTTAACAAAGACCTATGAATGAAGTTAATTGTTAACTTAATAACGAGCAACGGTTAAACTTTGACTAAAAAATTAAGACAAACGATTGAAGTTAAACTTTTGCTTAAAAAAAGCGATGACTGAATTTAAACCTTTATTTAACAAAGACCAACTATGAAAGTTAAACTTTGTCTTAATAAAAACCTTCGATTAAAGTTGTACTTTAATTTAAGAAATATCTACGATTGTAGATAAACTTTGACTTAATAAAGTTCTACGACTTAAGTTAAACATTAATTTAATAAAGACCTACTACCGAGGGTTAAGTAAAGTTCTACGATAGAAGCTTAACTGGGTATTATAGAAGACCAAACTGGGACTTCGTAAAGGCTTACAATTAAAATTAAACTCGCATTTAATAATACTGATGATTGAAGATAAATTGGAATATAAACAAAACCTGAGATTAAATTTAAACTGCGAATTAATAAACTTCTACGATTGAAGTATAATTGAGACTTTATAAAGACCTACGATTGAATTTAAACACTGACTTACAAAAACCCATACTTAGTAATGGGACTTAATAAATTCGTAATAAAAACTAAGATTGAAATCTAACTCCAGAAAAATACATTTGTACAATATGTTCTTACATTTCTTGTTTAAGTACTCTGAGGTACACAAGTACGTATAAGTGATTTGGGAAGTTGTAATAATTTAAATATGTACATATCTGATAGAGCAGAGCACTGTGAATTTTCATGGAAAGTAGGATGCGGAATTGCTACAGAAAAGCATACAGTGAAATAACTCATTGCTAGTAAGGACATGAAACTGGGAAAAATTAGTAAGAGACGATACCGAATAGTATTTTGCTTATACTAAAATATATTGAGGAAATTATTAAAAATTATATTAATAGAATAGCTAGCAAAATAAACAAGTAAATCCTTTAATGCAATTTAATTTATAATTGTTCTTAAGTAAATTTTATTATTTTATGAATTTTGTACCAATTCCATAATAAAAAATTAATGAAACAAAGAAAATTGGCGAAGTTTAAAAAAATTAAGAGACAATTTGGGAAAAAATTATTGTATCATCGGAAAGTTTAAACCTTTCTCTAAATAACTGCATTATTTAGTTTTTCTAATTTAGTTTTATTTTTCTTTCCGACAACGGCAGTATGAGGAAAACACAATTCATTCGATTTAGTGTAGAAACACAATTGGTGCGGATTTTAATGAATCGCTTCTCAGAGAAAATCCAAATAGAGAAAATACTTTAGAGCTTTTGCGAACAAATTATACAAATCAATAAGAATATTTAG
Organism: Bellardia bayeri; assembly: GCA_950370525.1. Taxonomy (NCBI): domain Eukaryota; kingdom Metazoa; phylum Arthropoda; class Insecta; order Diptera; family Calliphoridae; genus Bellardia; species Bellardia bayeri. The sequence goes on from OX493267.1 coordinate 79,482,664, forward strand.
AAGTTACCTTACGAGTTTTGAACCAATCGTTTGTTCGAATTAGAACAGATTCTGGTAGTAGTCAATTCTCTTAAATTGAAATCACAATTATTTAAGTTTAAAGTGTTGTTCACATAAAAACCGACCACACTAAAAAGCTTTTCTATAAACCTCGTTGCAACACATTTGTTTTTTACACATAACTACAGTTACTCGGTCACAAATTTAATCAATCCAAATATATTTTTGTATGAGTGCTGAGCAATTAAAAATCTACTTGAAAATCCGACACTGTTTGGTTCAATGATTGCACAAAAGCTAAAACTTTCAAAATGTACTGTAAATGATATTACAAAATGTTACAGGCAAATCTTAAGCAGAGATCGTAAACAAAACAAGTCTTTGACACTTTATTGTTTGAAATAGTCTATAGCGAATAAACAGTTGTCTGTTGAAAACTAGATAATGTTCCCAGTTAACAGAAAATGACTTTGAAAAATATATAAAAAGCTTTTTCGTTCCTTTAATAGGAATTTTTTGAACCTAGCTCAGTCCAGACGAATATATCCTGGCAATGAACTTACCCCAGGACCTGTTTTACACCAGCAATGGCATTAACAAATAGACAGCGCAATGAAAAGAAACGAAGGAACAAAAATTTAATATTCTTTAATCTCTTCATACTTAAAATATTTCAAAAAATAAAAACAAAAATTGCCAACATTCACATGGAAAAAATCTCCCACAGAATTGAAAACAACTTTCATCGTTATGTCCAAACGAGACGACGGTCAACACACAGATACAAACACTCAAACATACAACACAATCTCCTTGTTATTGTTTTTTTTTTTAACAAAACAAAACAGTGCTTTTCCAAGAAAAATCCAAGAAAGAAAAAAAAAATACACCGACCGAAGTCATTGTCTTTTTTGGAATGCCTCTTTTTTTATGTTGATGTCGATGTTGTTCCTTCTGCTAACGCTGCTAGACTTGATAATGGTATTATTGTTGTTGTTGGTTGCTCTAAAACCCTTTTTTCCATTTGGTTGCTTTTATTTTGGGTTTACCTTTCATTAACGTGGTTCAGTCGCTCGATCGCTTGATCGTTCGTTCCTTCTGCCTGCCTGCTTGGCTTCCTTTTAGAGTGTGTTGCTGTGTTTGTTGTTCATTTAGAAAACAACAATAATAAAGCATGATGCTGATTTTGTTGCTACTGGTGCTGTTGTTGTTGCTGTTATTGTCTGCTCAGATTTTTATTTAACCTGTTTTGTTGATTTGTATACAACGTGCAATGTTCCTACAAACAACATTATAATAAATAATTTTTTCGAATCCTGGAATGGGAATGGCTTACAAACAAAATTCAATAACAGAAGCTTTATTGGTGAGCCCAGACGCCGACAATGATGACGATATTGATGATGATCATCATCATCATCATTATGCTTAAAAAACGTTGGTCAGTCACTGGTAGCATCATGTTCATAATGATGCTATCGTTGTTGTTCTTCCTTAACGTAACTAAAAGTGCTGAATTTTTACTTCAAAAAAAAAAAAAAACGATTTTGTTTCAACTAAAAACAACGTACGTTAAAGACAACAACAGCAGCAATAAAAAATAACATCAACATATTCGCATTATAATCGTAGTGCTCATATATTTATTTGCTTTACAGTGACGACTATGTTGCTATTGCTGCTGACGATGTTGGTGTGTTACTACTAGCAACAGCATCACACTTTACTTTAACTACTCTTAACTTGGTGGCACGGTGGGTTTAACTGATTTCAAATGAATGCTATTTAGTTTACACTGTAAACTAGATTTACACGATTGAAATTTTCTTCAAAATTGCTCTTCAAAATGCTTCAAACTCGTGTAAACAGCAAAAATTCTTCAAAATTTATTTATTTAATAGTTATTATTAGTTATTTGAAGCATTTTAAAGAGCAATTTTGAAGAAAATTTCAATCGTGTACATCTAGCTTAAGTTCATAGAGAATCACATATTCAACAATTTAAACATACGAGTAGGTTGCCGATCCACTGTTGATGATTTTTCAAGAGATTGTGGTCTAGTCATGCTACATCTTTGGGATGTCTCATAGGGTTTTGTATATTTCACCATTACCTTATAATACAATACGTTAAATGATACTACAGATATTTGTCACAAAAAGTGAAAGGCAAACTTTACATCTTTGTCACACCATAAATTTGGTCAAAATATAGCATATAAAAGCTCACAGTTTATTTTATGCAGTGCATTTTTGATTTCAAACAAACGCCATGACAACTGAACCGAATAATCTAAACTTAGATTTATCGGCGAAAATGACCGAATTCAAAAAGGCAGATACCTTGCAAACATGTTCATTGGCAAAATTTAGCCTGCACAGTCTGTTTTTCGGTCTCGGTAATTTAAATCATTTTGGCGCAAGACACGACGAACAGTTTCAACGCAACAATGTTTGCCCAGGTCAGCTTCAACTTTGCAGCGATTTGTGAAGCTGATAGCATTGGATTTAGCCTTATGTTTCATAAAATGTATCGCTCATCATGCTCAGTGTAAATTTTATTTATTTAAAAAACCTTTTCTTATTTAGGTCAAGTCACAACAAATATTTAGTTTTATTTTATTTAATGCTGTTTGATCTTGCAAACCTCTTGTAAGAGTAAACAACGTCAAACAAATTTGTGCTAAAACAAGTGGTTACAATTTTCTGAGTAAATATTTGCCAAATGGCGCCTATCTTTAGAATTAACCGATTTTCAGTGTTGATACCTTGTTAGACGGAATATATTACGATTCTATTTTAATTTTATTCGGAAAGTTCTCCATTTTAGAGGTTATATGTTGTAGAAGAAATTTTTATAATCCAAGATAATTTTCTGGAAGGTATTACGAAGTAAATTCCATTGTTTTGAGTAGTTCGTTGCATAATCTTTAGACATTTCGTTCCTTTTTTATACCCTCCACCACCATAAGTATAAGTTTGTTATTCCGTATATAACACTGAGAAATACTCATCTGAGACCCAACAAAGTATATATTCTTGGTCCTTACGAAATCCAACGTCAATTGAGGCATGTCCGTCTGTCTGTGTAAAACACTCTCACGTCCAAAGGACATAACGAATTCAACAAAGTTTACAAAAAACCACTTATAGTACTCCTAAGCAGTTTGGTATTGAAAATCTGCAAAATCGGTATAGTAGAACAAGAGTTATGGATCAAAATGTAAGACAACCTTCATAAAAAAAATGTTATTTTTAAAAATTGTTCTTACTATATTATTAAATATATTGCAGATAATACCATGAAATTTTGTATACGTTGTTTTTATGATAAAAGAAGAAAGTTTGAGGAAAATAGTAAGAATAGGTCCATAATTTCTCATAGCCCCCATACAAAAATCTTCCCGAAATATTGATCAATTATATATAAATGCCTATAAAATTGGAATATCAATACAGAATAAATAAAAAACAAAAATGTGGATTAATAAAATTTTTGAAAAAAGTGGAAAAAATTAAAGAATGAAATTAAAGAAAATAAAAAATGGATAGCGACATATCTTTTGTAGAATCCTGTTTCATAGAGTGCAGATAAAATGGTTTCAATTGCTCTTTTTTGTTACATTACAATATTTAAAATTTTTAAACACATACACAACGCTGCAAAACGAATTTGACAATGCCACACAACAATCTGACAACTGTGTGAACTTATAATTTCGGTTGACAGATGAATTCATTGTGTGACAATTGTGTTCCAATGAAATTGTTAGTTTACTTACAGTCGTCTAAACTGACAATTTACCTTTTGTTAGCAATTTTTCAATGTCAGTACATTGCTAGATCTGACAATGTTGTAATATCTGACGATCGTGTATACATAGCTAAAGACTGAATCGAAAACACAGAATTAGGATATTCTAGTCCAGTGTAGTTTTTGTATTTCTTATTATGTTTAGGTGGAGAGTATTAAAGATTCGGCACAGGCGAATATAGGCACTCTATCTTGTTGAATTCTAAAAATTATTGTACGTTTTTTTTCATATACGTTACACTGTCATGTTGTTATTTATATATTATATTTTTTTGTTTGTTTGTTTCCTAAATCTCTTGATTCGGTCGGTAAAAATGTTTTCATTTCAATTCGTTTTGTGGTGTTTGTTGCTTTTGTAATTGTTGTTGTTGTTGTTAGTTTCTCTGCACTTCGTTTAAGTTGTGTATTTGAATTTATTTTTATGAAGAGAATTTCCAGGAATTCACAAAATGTAGAAGATGATAATGAAGAAAAATAAGCAGAGGAAGCTGTCTGCAGTCAATCGCTTTGGCAATATGAGTTGATTGCGTCGCCTTGCGTTAATGTTGTCTGCACAAACAGAAATGTATACGTAATGTTGGCGTTAAGCGGCTGGCGTTATTTGCAACTAAATAGTGAACTTAACTAATAAATTTTGCCACCAAACATTTTAATTTTTAAAAGTTAAGTAATGGAGACAGGAGTTATTGTAGATATAAGAAAAACTTAATTTTAGAAAACGATGGTATGTATATGATAATGGCAATAAGAAATTTTATGAAACTCATCTAAATACTTATGGAGAGCATAAGTAGCAAACATTAATAAATATTGAAAATTTTAAAATTTTTAAATATTCTAAACCATTAAATAGATATTTATAACTAGAGCCGAGAATCTTAATTTGAACTTAACACAAGATAGTGTAGTTGTGGTTTAATAGCCCCAATTACAAACTACCCAGTATACAAACATATATACTCGTATGTATGTAATTTGTTCTTCAGCCAACTAAAACGTTATTGTCTTTTGTAGTGATTTTTTACGGCTGCCGTTTGCTGTGTCGTTCAGTCTAAACGACCTTTTGTCGTATCGTTTGAGTCCATTTACTTTTTGCTGCTTTTTCATCTTTCAATAAATTACTTTTTTTTGTTGTTTTCGTTGTTGTAAGATTAAAGGCAAAGGAGCTTAACCTGGTCAAATGTATTCCATCTTCTTGGTGGTGTATCCTGGTCATATTGCTCATCTGAATGTGTTGTTCGGTAACATAGTGTATTTATGTGATTGTTGTTGGTGGTTTTCGGTTAAAGTAAGTATTTGAAATGCCGAAAGGAAATTATAATCGAAGACACAAAATTGGTTCTTTATGCTTGATATAATCACAACAACAAAACACAACATTAAACTTCAAAAATGAAATAGTCTAATAAAAGGCGAAAAAATAAACATGAAGCAGTAACACACCAAATGGAGGATATAAGAGACAGTGCATCAGCTAATTTTAGCAGTCATCATCATGCTCACTCCTTAAGCAATTAATTTCACCAAACTTTTGATGGTCTTAATAGAGTGGGATGATCCGATAAATTTTATGTTGAACGTTGCAGGTTCACTTACTGTTTTGTACTCAAACAAGGATGCTGCCCAACTTTATGAAAAGCATTGAAAGAACATTTTTAGCTAGTTTGCGGCTTGACCATCAATCAGCTTCCAAAAGGAGAAAGTTTCTTTTAAAAGTATCGAATTATCTTTATCAGAAGTTTTGGATATTAATATGAAATTGATGAATCCACCACCCATTCGTTCCGAAAACTATATTTTTTGGACATAGTTTTTTTCATATGAATATTTTCTCTCTCTTTAAAAGACAGGCGTCAAACTTTATATGAAAAAAACTATATCCGAACAAATATTTTGTTCGGAACAATTTACAAATAAATATTATAGTCTATCAAACAAAAAACATTTATTGCAAAAATGTACATTTTAACATGTATGTATATTAAAATATGGTCGCTTTTTCGCGATCAATTTCTACTGTACCGATAAATATTTTATGTTGAATCAATTTAAAACAGTTTAAATGAGCCCGCCTATAATAATAGAACAACGAGAATTGGTATTAAACCATTTCAAAAAATAGCACAATTAGTTAGTAATAAAGCTTTAATAGTCCAAATAATCCGGGTCCATAATAAAGGCAGTAATGCACCAAAAAAAAAAAAAATTTCAATGAACATGATGAGCTACACATTTTATGAAAAATAAGGGCATATTCAAGGCTATCAGCTTCGCAACTGGTCTCCGAAGTTGTAGCTGACCGGGGCAACAATGTTGCGTTCGTCATATCTTTGGCCAACATGATTTTAAGTTCCGAGTTGCACGCAAGAAACCGTTTATAAACCCCTAAAAACAGAATCTGCAGGCTAAATTTCATCAAAGAACTTGTTTACAAGGAATCTGCATTTTGGAATTCCTTTTAGTATATTAAAATGTACATTTTTGCAATAGATTATTTTTGTTTGTTAGACTATACATTTTTTGAAATGACACACAAATTTCTGTTTTAAGTTCCTGTTCGTTTCCTTTTTATGAAAAAAAAAAATGCACTGCATAAAAAAGCTGGGAGCCACTGTATACTGCATCGAGAGAGACATACAAGCAGTTATTCACATTGTCCAACTTGCGGAAAAAAGTGTCAGTTTAATTATAACTGATAATATTATTTCTGATGTCAACTATTTGGTAAAATTGCTTATTATCATTTGCAAAAGAACTACAATTTGGCCAAAAATTAATCAAATTATCAGAAGCTGTGGTAATTGTGCCAAAAGTCAGATATACATATTTTTAATACAAATATAATCCTATTACCCCAAAATCTCAGAACATTGAACAACAGCAACAATAAATTACACGCACTCAAAGTGCAGATGTTTCATAGGGTTTTATTTTTTCGAGTATATTATAGGGAAACACGATTTCCGGAATTCCGGGATTCAAAAAATTATCAAAATTCTTGGAAAAATTTCGGAAAAACTACTATATATGTATATACTGGGTGTAGGGTATTATGTGGTCGGGCTTGGCAGACTGTACTGTCTTACTTGTTTTAAGAAATTAAAGGCGAAATGGCATATTATTATTTTTGCCAGTCTAATATTTCAATGTAATGTTATTATCAAGGCGTATTAATAAGGTGTAGGCAACAGGCCAGCTGATTATTAATTCGCTGTGAAATAAAGTATCCGTCTGTCAAACTATGTTTTGTTTACATTTGTTATTTTAAATAAAAAACGAAGTAAGAAAAAATAAAATTATTTAGGAGTCTAAAGAACAAAAATTAATGAATATACATTGTGCATTGTTTTGATTAAGAAAAAAAAACGGTAAAATAAAATGAAATAAATCGAATTAATTTTGATTATATTTCGGTTCGTCTGGATTTCGACAGTTCACATCCGTACATATTAACAGAAACAAAATGCCTGTTGTTTTTGGATTGTTATATTTGTTGCCCTGTCGCAAACGCCTTTTTAAAACGACTCGGCTATTATGCTTTTAAATTATTAATGGTTTATAAAATTTGGTTTATAGACTTTTAGTAAATTTAAATTATACTCAATATGGAGTTAGAAAATGTTTGTGTTCAAACATTTTTATATTTAATATAAGTTACTTTTTTTGTAAATAGACAAATAAATAGTTTTTATTATTAATAAAGCAATTTGTTTTAATATGAAACAAAAATCCCAAAAATCGCGAAAAATACCGGGACTACGAAAAATCCCACGATTTGAATTTTTTAAATCCCGATTCCCGCGATTTGCAACAACAGTCACTCCCTTCCTCACTGATAAGCAATACATTGTTTGTTTTTATTACAGGAAATCCATAAATTGGGACTGGACGTCATATAAGTCGCTGTCAAAAACTACCGATTTTGTAATATTGGCTCTATGAGCATGTTACAGGTTTAACTCAGGAATGAGAGAACTTGTTGTCCAAAGTTAAATGAATGAAGAACTTGAAGCTTTGATAAGAAAATATTAGAATAATTTTAATAATCCAGGAAAACTTTAAGAACTTGTTCAAAAATCACTATTTCTAGAATGAATATAATCAGAACTACATACTTAGAACAAGTGATATCGCAACAACTTCTGTAACCTTTTCCTGTAAATATGAGAAACTAGTTCTAAATGAATTTGGAAAGCTCATATAAAATTATTTGTTAAACTCTTTATAATTGTCCAAAAGAAAAATATTTGTCATTTAATTTTTAAAAACAATTTCATTCAAATGTTGGCCGCGACTACGTTGAACGAATTTTCGATCACTCTTTTCAGCATTGCCACCGGTATCTTGCAAATAACGATTTTGACTGCACATAACCCTAAATAAAAAACGTAGAGGTGTGATGTCATACGATGTGCGCGACCAAATCACAGATTTCTCTATAAAGCCATTGTGCACAAAAACCAATTCTCACGGAACACTGATTTTCGCAATACATCTGAATAATTAGGAGACGTTGTTGCAGTGTGAAGAATTGTTAAACAAACCTCAATAAAAATTACTTTCGCACATGATCAGTTTTTTTTCATTTTTTTTTAATTATTGTAGCTTTTCAACTAGTTCCGAAAGTGATAATTTCAAACAAATTCATTATTCGTAACGCCAATCTGAAACGAGTAACATAAACGAAACGATTTTGTAAAAGTAAAACAGTTTTTCCTGTCTCTATATATCGTTTAAATACTGCAGTCTAGTTGTTAAACTCCAATTTGGAAAAGGAAATCAGAATCATCCAAAATTGTGGTAATTTTTTATAAGGTTCAATAACTGCCTTATTATAGATGATGAAACATGTGTATAGGTGGTGATATCGGTGAACATGTTGATATTAAAACCAATCAAACCATTTACAAATACATATTTTTTGAGACATTTTTACATTTAAATAATAGGTATAAAACATAAAAAATATTAAAACAAATCCATAAAAAATCTTGCCTCAAAAATAAACACACACGGTTTACGAAACATGTTCTACTCAAGAATAAAGAAATCACGTATTATTAATCCCAAGAATGTACATACAAAGATACATACATACATATGTGTAATCTTTAAAGAATGCAAGGTTTTCCAAGTATTTTAAGTTCGTCATCAAGTTTGTTGTCTAGTAATATTATTTTTATTAATAATAAAAAAATCTACGTTACTGTACACCCAACAGTTCTGTAAAGACTGCAAATTGGCTCAAGTAATCTAAAGTGTAAACACTTAAAATTTTATTACAATCTCTTAATTTGACACGAATGTTTTATGTGCTCTTCGCAATGCAATGGGAAGTCAAATGGTTACTTTATGATTCCCAGGTAATCTAGCGTGAAGACATTCTTCACTAAAGTGTGTCTAAGTAATTTAGGTTGTAGTCACTTAAATGTTTTTGAGCTGCACTTTAGAAAGTAGTTACTTTAGTTATTAGAAGAAGTCTATTAACCTTTAACTGACGAGGTGAAATATTTGGACATAGTTAATGACGTGGTGGTAAATTTTACCCCTTTCAATTTTATTAAAAATAATTGAGAAAAAAATATTTTTTTATAATTATTTGCTTTTTAGAAATAAGCCACTACATTTTTGATTACAAAAAATAAAGAAAACAAAAAATATTTTTAATTGTTTAAATAAAACCGGTACTTTATTTCATAAACCTTTTTTTTTGAAAGAGAGTTTTTAAACAAAAATGTAAAGGGGGGGTAAAATTTAACACCACCACAACAGTTAAAGGTTAAAGAACCAAATTTTTTTTTAAGAGAAGGCAATTAATATGCCTATACATATAATTGCGTTATTTTCTTTGGAAAGGGGATATGCTGAAGAAGTAAAGGTGGTGAAAGAAGACAGCTTTCTTTTTATATCACAACTCTGCAATTGCGCATAATATTTGTTTTTAGTGCAGAATTGCAGCGCATCTGGTGGTGAGTAGGCGCATTAATATTAAAGCTTGATTTTATAGCCTTTATAGCACCGAAGGAGGGCTCTGTGATAAATATTAGTTATAATAGATAGAAAGAAAACTAATAATTATCAGAAACTGATGTTGTTGGAGTGGCAGCGGCTGGGAATCGAACCCGGGCTACAAATACCAACTCGTGCTCATCAAATGCGCTAACCAATTAAGCATACAGCAATCTCATTGTCACTAAGTGCAGTTTTGTAATGCGAAGTTTAAACTTTGTAATTGTTGTAAGGTCAATTGATTATCGTACAGGATAAGTATGTGTGTAAATAACTAGTTCTGTAACTAGTGAACTAGTGAACAGAACTGCTAGGCAGTCAATAGTAACAATGGTACATAAATATGTATGTATGTATGTATGAATGATTTTTCTAAATGTCTACAATTACAAATGAATAAAAATTTAAAAGAAAATATAAATATCTCCAATTCCAATGTCGCATACCAGCAAAATACATACACATATTTGTATTTATGTATAGCTATGCATAGGTATTAACAACTTTTGGTTATAAATCAAAAGACCCACCACAAATATATTTTATAACAATTATTGTGCAGGGTGTGCAAGAAATACAGACATAAAATGGAAATGAAATATGTGCAACTTAATAAAGCAGCTAAACAGAACTTCCAAGGAAGCTAAAAATGTAGCAGAAATTCCAATACGAAAAAAGCAAAAACGAATAAAGTTTTAAAATCTGTTTGTTGAGAGGAATTAGAACTGTAACAGTTGCGTTGCACAGATTTTAAAGAAATATCTTTGCGCACACCCTTCTAAAACATAAATGTTAAGATATGTGCGTATGCCGTGTGTGCACCACTGTATAAATTATGATTGAAGGAATATATTTTATTTTCGATTTAATTTTCTATTACAAAAATCAACATTGTGGTTCTAATTAGGCAATAAAAGTAAAAATAAAAGAAGTATGTATAGATGTATGTTTGTAGTTCATGAGAGTAGGTATTTACTCAGCAACACTTCATGAACATATGCATTTTTGTTATTTCATGATTTTTTGAAAATTTTGTTTTTGCTGCTACTTGATAGTTTGGTTAAACTATTCATTAAATTGCTGTAGTTTAACTGGGGTTTTTTCTTCTTATTATTTTAGTGTAGTTTGTATGTTTTTATACCCTACACCACCATAGTGGGGAGGGTATATTGGATTTGTGCTGATATTTGTAACGCCCAGAAATATTGGTCCAACACCCATCTTAAAGTAAACCGATCGACTCAGAATCACTTTCTGAGTCGATTTAACGATGTCCGTCTGTCCGTCCGTCTGGCTGGCTGGCTGTCCATGTAAAGCTTGTGCGCAGAGTACAGGTCTCAATTTTGAAGATAATTCGATTAAATTTGGTACGTCATATTTTTTCGGCCCGAGGATGAATGGGATTGAAACTGGTGGAAATCGGTCCATTATTTCACCTGACCCCCATATAAATGTTCTCCCGAAATTGGGGTTTACCGATCATAAATGTTTGAATTATGCAAGTATCCAAACAAATTTCATCACAAACGAGTAGTAAATGAAGCCAAATCACATCTACGAATTTTGTGCAGATCGGTCCATAATTGCTCGTAGCTCTCATATAAGGCCCACTTCCGAAAATCACTTTAAAGAGAATAACTCTCAAAAATGTTGGTATCGAAATAATATTGAACACAAATATGTTTCGTATATATACATATAACATGGTAGAATTTTATGACGATCGGTGCATTATTTGTCGTAGCTCCCATATAAGGCCCACTTCCGAAAACCAATTTAACGACCATAAATTTCTTAAAAATGTTGGTATCCAAATAAAATTCGACACAAATAGTTTCTTGTATAAAGAAATGACACCTAATTTTATAATGGTCGGTCCATAATTAGTCGAAACTCCTATATAAGACCCTCTACGTAATTAAATCTTAAATCTTTTAAACGTATTTATATCGAAATAAACTTGAACACATATAATATTTATATTCACAGACATCATGCCACTAAATTTTTGGATGATCGGTCCACAATAGGTTATATCTCCCATATTACGTACATTTCTGAAAAACTGTTTTATACATATACTGGGTGTAGGGTATTATATAGTCGGGCTTGACCGACTGTACTTTCTTACTTGTTTTTATATTAGTCACAAAATTAGAATTTTCAACAAAATAGGTTAATGTCGCAAGCATAGCTCTGTTTTTGTTCTGTCCTGCGCAGCTATCACAATAAAGATGGACTATCGACTGGGTTTTTCTTTCATCAACTAATTTAAGGTATTGGAAAACAGTTGTGCAAATTTCATTACACCCTCGTTTACCATCCTTTTCTCCCCATAAAACACAAAACCCATCTCTTGTACCACTCTCATAAAAACTTTCGATGTAGAATGAATATTTCCTAAAATAGAACAAAGTTACACTTTTTCCATAGGGAGTATTTAAGACCTTTTGCAAGTCGAAACTTGTACATAAATAAGCCGGATTCTCTTTGCATAGCTTTTGGTGCTCCAAAAATATTTGCTTAGATTTCTCTTTGTCCTTTAGATGCATTTAATATTCTTCTGATGAATCCAATTGCTTTTTGGATTCTGTGTCTAAATTATTGTAATTCTCGCATAAGATACATTTATCTTTTTTAGGTAAATGAAAACCTAAATTGAAACTGTTTCTAAAAATATTACGGAATACTCTTAACGATAACTGACTATTTACTTTATTAATAGTTTTCAAATGTTCTACATAATGCTGATATACAGTTTTTATGTTTCGAAATTCTTGAGGTAGATATAATTTTTTACTTTTATTCCGGCAATAATGTGAAGGAACCACTGGTAATTGTTCTATAAAGGATTTTACTAGCGATATGCTTGCTTCCTCAGATTTGTTGTGTGCAGTTGGTTTTTTTATATTTTCAAGGCAAGTTTTATATGAACTTGTATTTTTTATTACGGATATTAAAATCGATTGTGAAATGTTAAACTTTTTCAATAAAAATTTTTGACAAACTTTAAAACTGGTATTATTGATATTGATAAAATAATTAAAGCTGCACTTTTTTCTGTCACTTTCTCCATATCGCCTTTTAATATCGACTTGTTTAACACAAGAAGACAGCCAATCTTTCTGTATAATTTTGTTGAATATTCCCCAAAAATGTTCATTTATTCTTACCCTTTCATCTTCAGAAATTTTATCATGACCCGAATTTGGACATTTTTTCTTTAAGCACGGGTTGGGCAAAACACTCGTATTTTTTTTCTTAACTTTTTGCAGCCTTTTAGGCATTCTCTTTTGCTTTCTGTAGCCCCTTTTCCCAACACACATTTCCTCCTCGACTTCTTTTAAACTTTCCAAACCATTTAAATCAACGAAAGATTCATCTGAATCCTTATACGGTACCAGGAAGAGCTGTAAAAATGTCCAATAATTGAAAAGAAAAACATATTTTGCAAAAAAAAAATTCATGGGATACCTTCGACATATTGTTCTAAAGCTTCCAAAAATACAAATCTTTATCTTTAATTAAAGTCTCAAAAAATTGTGTTTTTTTTAGTGTTTTCCCTTGTGTTTCATTTATTTTAAAAGAGAATTTAATTGTATCCGACACAAGCGTTCAAAGAAAATGTAAACAACTCACCATATGCATTTACATTAAAATTGTTTTTGTTATAAAATCATAACGGTTTAATCTACAGCCATGAAATTTTGACAGATGATGCAAATGATGTTGAACTATCGATTTCGATAAAAAAAACAAAAATCGATTATGGTGTGGGATACATTATTTTGGCGGTAATGGCTCGATATATTTCATATGTCTAAAAATAATACGGTAGAATTTTATAATGATCGGTCCATAATTAGTCGAAACTCCCATATACAACCCTCTCCGTAATTCACTTTAAGCTCCATAAATGAAAGTATTTATATCGAGATAAAGTTGAACGCATATAATATTTATATGCACAGACATCATGACACTAAATTTTTGGATGATCGGTCCCTCATAGGTCATAGCTCCTATATAACGCTCATTTCTGAAAAACTGTTTTATACATATACCACTCAGAAAGTGATTGTGAGCCGATCGGTATACTTTAAGGTGGGTGTTGGACCAATATTTCTGGGCGTTACAAACATCAGCACAAATCCAATATACCTACCCCACTATGGTGGTGTAGGGTATAATAAATTCACTCATAAGTGGACACATTACCTATATTGCAATATAATAGGTGATCCATTTATACTATTTGTAATCGTCTGAAAGTATAATTGTAGAATTGCTGAAACTCATAAATTCGTATAAATACGTTTCTATGGATCAATAAGCCATGAAAACAGCAATGAAAAGTTGAAGTTCTTAAGCGTAGTTTTTTGAATATCCAAATACTTTGTGTTTTATTTTTACAAAAAGTGTGTAAAGAAAATGAATTCTTTTTCGGTTACCTAGACGACTTGTTTCTTATTTGAATGATTTTGTTTTTAAAGAAATTAGCTGTGCTATTTATATGAACTCCACTAAAGTTTAGTTATTTTTTATGGGATGGCATGGCATGAATGAATCAAACGTACTTGTAAAATATGTAAAAATAATACATATAAGGTTTTTAGTTAGTAGTCGTATATAGCGTCATATATGTATGTATCTATGTATGTATGAGTATAGAACTAGTAAACAGCATTTATGTATATTTTATTAGGGTGGTATAGGATTTTTATGCAGCATAAAACGTAGTCGATATTCACAACTTAATTTTTTAAGACATTATTCAAAGTGTTTTTTTTTTTACTCATGCAATGCGTTGTGTCGGAACTAGAAACATTTGTTATGTGAGGGAGAATAGGGGCAGTAGTGTTTTTGATTTAAACTCTTCTTATATTGAAAGTGACAGGATAGTATGTATGGTTACTTCAGCAGGAAGTTTATGCCACATACAGATGGTACGGCTAACAAAAGAATTTTCTCTGTTTGAATGAGACCTTTGGAAAAAGTTTCATAATTTCAGCAGAAGACGATCATTGATTTTAAATGAGACTTTTATCTATGGTTGTTACATTGACACCGATTTATTATGGAACCTCTCTAATATACACACATACATACTTATATACATACATAGAAATGTTTATTAAAATATTTACAATATGTGTTTGTATACACAATATTTGTGAGATAGTATTTACATTGATATGAATTGATATGATAAGTTTATGTTTTATGAATGAGCAAATACATACATATATACAAACATACATAAATATTTGTTTGTAAGTACCCAAAGAATGTTTATTTTTATAAAAAGTATTTTTTTAAGAAAACATGTGTATGAACTGGCCTGGCCTGGCCTGGACTGTATGTATGTCTGTCTGTCTGTCTGCTGGAATGTTCATTCATACATGCTTGCATACTTGCACATAAACTAACTCACTCACTCATTCACTTTTTACATAAAAAACACACACAAGTATTGTAAATATATTTAAGTGTTAATAGTTACAAAAATATGTAAAATGTAAATATTTGGTAGGTAAGAAAGATTATGTATTAAACGGACAGACGGAGCGACGGACAGACTTTATAGATTAGTTACTTAAATACGAGTGAGGAAAATACAAAAAAAGCAGATATTGAGTTAACAAGATTTTATGGCATTTAATGAATGGAATGGAATGGAATGGAATGGAATGTAATGTAATATAATGAATGAATGTGTATGTACAGTAAGTGGTGTTGTGTAGTGTAAATGTAAGTACTTACAAAACATACTTATTCGTTTTTTTTTTAATATACAGCATATTTTCATTGACGAAAAGTGTTGCAATGAAATTCCATTGTGAAGGGTTTGTTTTCTTTCTTGTTTTTTTTTTTTTTTATTTATTTTATTTTATGATAAGAGTGATATGCAATGTAATGATACATATTTATTATAAGCCCTGTTAAAAATTGTTTTCATTTAAAATTTTCGGAATTCATTCATTTATTTATTTGTAAATGATCGTGAACATTTACAAACATTAGGTTGGCCCCGTTTGCAGGGTTTTAAATTAAAGTATTGTTCACATAAAATGCCAAAATTTGCCGTTGTAGTTTGAAGCTCATCAATATTGTCTCCCTATCTAAATACTGCTTTGGATATTTATATAAAAGATTGTCTGCTGGAACGAATTTTAGTTTCTTATCTTAGCTTATCTTAATTATTAATGAAAGAGTATACATTTTTAGTTCAAAAGTATTCAGTTTCTGTTTTGTTGTTACATACGTGCGTACATAAAATAAGCTGTGACGTGAAAAAAACAGGATTTTTTTAGTTTTAATTGACTTTAATAAGTATTAAAATGTACATTTTTGCAATAACTTATTTTTGTTTTTTAGACTATAAAATCTTTTCTTTAAAAAAATTCACTGCATCAATAAGCTCTGAGCCACTGTAAATATTAAAACATTTATGCAACTGAATTTTATGTGTTAAAGGCTTTATCAAAATTAAATGTTCGCACCTACATATATTTATAATCCAAACTGTATTATTACTAAATCAGTATTGTTGTTCGTAGTAGTAGTAAAAATATATCGGCATTATCTTTATCAATGAACTGATTTTATTATGGAATTTTACCACAGTAATAAATTCTACAAAAAGAAAAGAACATAAAATAAAAGTAATGTTGAAATATGTACATAATTGGCTGACTACCAACTACAAATGCATTTTTAATTTACAATAAAATAATTTAGGCCCAATTAGCTTATATAGGAAACAAATATAGAAAACTTCAAACATAATATCTTGGCCAAAAAATAAATAAGATTACCAATAATAATAAAGTTTGCTTCAATGACAATTAAACAGATATTTAGATATGTATTTACAAACACATTTTGGTCTTGAGCATTTTAAATTTTGACCTAATTGACCTAGTTTAGTGTTTCTCTGTATTAAAACGTACCAATGCATGCTCACCTAAGTATTTACAGTGGCTCACAGCTTGTTTTATGCAGTGCTTTTTTGTTGTTTTCAAAGCTCCATAAAAAGTAAAGTAACAGGAACTTGAAAAATAAATTGCTGTGATTTAAAACAAAAAATAGTCTAAAATTACGGTCACACTTGGCAAATATCTTTCGAAAACGACGTAACAATTAATAAAATTAATTTGAACCTGTTTATTTATTTAAATAAACTTTGTTTATTTAGAACAAGACACAACAAATAATTTGATTAAAACGATTCAATCTTTATGACCTAAATTTTTAAAATTTCTAAAATTTTTGATTTTGTTTTGGATGATAAATTATTTATAAAATTTGTACATCATTTTCATTATTTTTAAAATATGTATTTGAAATTCGTAAAAAAACGTTTCTTTTTGTTTCTACTAAAAACATTTTTAAATTGCAAAAGTAGAAAGTATGAGTATGTGTCACTAATAATCTATAACTAAAATTCATTAAATTTTGTATGTACTCGTACGTATGTACATATGTATGTATGTATATAAAATAAATAATAAATATAAAATATATTGTAGTAACCATAGATAGAACTTTATTTCCATATTGTTGTTTTTTTTTCTTGCTGATGTAAAAGACAAAGCAACAACAAGAACAAGGCAGTGAAAAAAAAGTTGTGAATGAAATGACTTTAGACCTTGTTGGAATGCGGTATGGTGAGACAGCAACTGGTCTCAGACAGAGATACCCAAAGTCCGTTTTATTTCTCAGCTGTTAGACAGACATAAAAATACAAATAAATACTAATACAAGGAAATTATTTAATATATGTATGTATGTATGTATATGCATGTATGAATGCAAGTAAGTACGAGTAGGTATATGTAGAATTAGTAGATACATACTTATTTAGAAGTATTTATTTGTATGTATGTACATAGTTATTTGTTGCTGTTTTTCTACGCGATAACGTTTTTATTTCTCTTAAATAGACAAATTTTATTTTGTTGCCTGAAATATCTCTTTAGTTTAGCACTCTTTTTCATTGAGTTATTAGGTTCATTGTTGTTTGTTAGCATTTATTTGTTATTTGGCCATTATTTGTTGTTGTTTTTTTTTTCTTCACTATTTCTATTCTATACTCTATGTCTATTAATATGAGAGCGCAAAAATAAATGTGTTTAAGTGAGTGTGTGAGTTGAAATGAGTTGATCAAACCCAAATTATTGTTGGTGTTTTGTTTTGGTGATTTTTTTCTTGTTACTTTTTATTAGATTAGCAAGCACACTTTTATTATTGATAATGTATGGGTGAGCGAAAGCACAGCAATTACCCGGCAGCTTTTGGTTAAAAATTAAGTCCAAAAAACTTTTATTGGTTACCCTTGCTTGCAATACAGCCATGTTACAGAATTTAATTACGTTCGAAAGTAGAATAAATTCCGTTTTTTGCTTTTATAGAAAAAGTAAAACGAACAATTTTTTTTCAGAATGAAACCACTTTTAATTTGCTATGTGGAATTGTAATTTTAGCCTTTCTAGGTTTTATTCCGAAAAAATTGTTCGTTTTACTTTTTTTATAGAAGCAAAATACGGAATTAATTCCACTTCCGAACGGAATTAAACTAGAGTATTTCTTTCATTTCAAATTCAATTCAATAGTCCGTTTTCACACTCTTCAATTCTGACTCTTCAAGGCAAGTATTTTTTGTTGCAAAGGGAAAAGGGGAAAAAAGGGAAACAATATTGATTTGCATTAAAAAGTATGAAAATTGAATTGACGTGTGTAAATTAAATGGCAAGTTCAAAAGAGAATTGCACAAAAACTGGTCAGCTAAAACTGATGTTCCTACCATCTACATTACTTACAAGTAGTTTGTTAATGCCTGTTATAAATACATATATGTATGTAAATACTTGTTTACGATATTTTAAATAAATTCCTAATAAAACGCATTAAACCTAAGCATAGAATAGAAATTGATTTAAAATCTTTTTTATTCATTTAATTTGTTTTCCATATGTCTTAAAGTACGGTCACACTTGGCAAATATTTACTCACATTTGTTTTATGTTGTTTACTCTTACAAGAGTATTGCAAGATCAAATAAAATAAAACTAAATATTTGTTCTAATAAACGAAGTTTTTTTTTTTTTTTGTTTAATAAACGATTTCAAATATATTTTATTTAGTGGTTGCGTCTTTTTCTGCAAATATTTGCCAAGAATCATTTTCATTTAGAAAATAAATGAAGAATAATTCTTTGACAATCTGTGGTAGATTTAATAGTTGTAACTTAATTAAGTCCCTTTCGGCAACTGAACGTTGTAATAACTTATTTTATTCGCTATTTGTAGAAAGTAGTTGCCACCAATGACATCACTGTCTTAACTCATTACTTTGTAATGTGAATATTATCTGGGTTTGCCCTTTATATATCAATATAATAATAAATATATATAAATGATATATGGACATCAATATATTGTTTTCTCGCTTGCAATTGATCTTTAATTCCCTTACATTACTCCATCTAAGAAGCGATTTTTTCTAAGTTTTGTTTTTAGTACAATATTTTTCTTAGGTGCTTTCAAAAATGTGTAAAACTTTTAGTGAGTCAGAAGGAGAGTAAATACTAGTACATTTATTGCCTAAAATAAAGCATTGTTCATATAAAATCAGGTCGAATTAATGATTTAATATATGTAAACAAAAAAGATATTGAATACTTTTGAAGGACAAATTGATACAGATTCATTAATATTCAACACAGTGGAAACT
Organism: Bellardia bayeri; assembly: GCA_950370525.1. Taxonomy (NCBI): domain Eukaryota; kingdom Metazoa; phylum Arthropoda; class Insecta; order Diptera; family Calliphoridae; genus Bellardia; species Bellardia bayeri. The sequence goes on from OX493267.1 coordinate 79,502,222, forward strand.
AAAAGACTAAGATTAATTTCCATTTATAAATATCAGCTCTTTGCTTTGCTGAATTATCATTAACTACTGCACAACATTTCGATCCGCTTTTGCTGCAAATAAAGCGTTTTTTAAGAGCTTTCGGATTTGATTAAAAAAAACATATACATTTTTGAGAAATATATGAAATCTTTATTTGAGTCGATAAAACAATTATTATTGTGTAAATGTTGTTGACCGTGGCTACGCCTCAAATATTTCATATGCTGGGTCAAATTTTGGCATATTCTTTCAAACATTTCGGTCGGTATCTCAAGAACAAATTCTTTCAGTGCGTCAACCGTTCCGCCCTTGTCCCTATAGATACAAGACTTAGCATAGCCCCCAAAAAATAGTCTAAAGGCGTTAAATCGCATTATGTAGGCGGCCAATTGACCGGATTCAAACCTGAAATAAATTGTTTACCGAACTCGCCTCCATTGCATGTTAAAACCACATGTAAGCCAAGTCCAACTCATGCGTTTTGGACAAAAAATATTTGTAATCATTGCACGGTACCGCTCGCTATTAACAGTAACGAAAAGAAAAAATACGGTCCAATGAAGCCACTGGCCCATAATTCACAGCATACACTGTGGATTTTATGAACAATTTTATTCTATTTTGATTTTCCATTGTTCAGCAAAAATTAAAACAAGTGTTTCAAAAAAACCATTTGTATTGTGGCAAATTTATGGAAATTTTGTTGAGGAAAAGAAAGGAAAATGCTGTAATCGTGCATACCAGTCCATGTACAAATTTATCCTTAGAAGATTTAAATGGTAAGAAAAAAATTTGTTTTGAAAAAAAAATTTTCCTTTTTTTTTGAAATTGTTATATTAATATTAATGTTGTTTTAAGTAAGTTGCGCTGTTGTAAGCTCCATCCTAGAAAATATCTACATAAATTTTCGTTAGAGAAGAAACTGAGAAACTGTCTTTAAGTAGCGCTTAATTAAAAATGACAATTGGCACCTATCAAACTGCTGGGTAAATAGAGAAGCAAAAAGTTATAAAAACAACAACAATGACAGCAAGTGTTTATTAGTGTGAGTGAGCGATGCTGTATAAATTTGTTGTTGTTGTATTGTTTCGATACTTTAGTTGAAAGGGGGTACAAAATGTAGGAGGGGGCTTTCAATTAATAATGGCGGCATTGAAATTTATTTGCTCCCTATTGTGTTTATTTAATAGACGTGTGTGTGTGTGTGTGCTTTCGTGAATATTTGTTAATTTTATAAAAACAAAATTAAATAAAAAATACAACGCAAAAAACACTAACAAAAATCATAAAGAGAACAAAAAATCACAACAACAATTTTATTAATATGTATACATATTTTTTGTTTTGTTTTTGTTTTATATTTTTGTTAATATAAAATCAAAACAAAATGGCGTCCATTACGTATGTGGAATAATACTGACATTTTGTTTGAATGTTTTTTTGTTCACATTTCAAGTGTAACTAAATATTACGCACTTTTTTGTTGCCATTGATTTGCAAACTACATATTTTATTGTTTTTTTTAATTTAAAAGTATTAGAATATTTGAAGGGCTTACTGCAAAATGTTGATAAGCTGCACGTATTTGAAATGTGATTTTTTAGGTGTTAATTGTTTTACTTTTTAGCTTGACAAAAATTATTGTCAAAAATTACTCAGAATTGGTTTAAATATTCATAATCCGACTGATTATTTTCGGACAGAAATAAATAACTGAAAAAAAACATAAGTGTTGTTTTTAAAAAAGTTTCTATTGAGTGGTTGGATTTTAAGTGAACAATTATTTTGTTTTCACAGCGTCGGCAGTTTCAGAATCTCATATTTGTTTTTTTTTTTTTTGGATTTCCCCATAGTAAGTCGTTGGATTTGTTCAATTTCTTGCATTCTCATTCATTGCGCATGCCTAACGTTCATCCTTAAACTTTGGCCAGATTTTAGTAGATATTTTATAACATTGTAAGTTTTAAAAACGTCAAGTACTTAAAAGCTGTCGTTCCGTAGGATTTTAATAAGCGCTATAAAAATACGAGTTGAAGTTTTGTTATCAAGCCTCTTCAACTATTTGTGTTTGATACAAACTGCGAAGCTTTTTGGCTTATCTGCAGAAAACATCCAGAGTCTTTGGCAGGAATCGAATACGCAACCCTCTGATTGACTGTCCGGCACACTATCGCCTAGTATATCGGGGCATCCAATGATACTGTCCGTAATCGCTGTGATATCAGCCTGAAATAAATTTATATAAAATAAACAGGGAGATAAAAGTATTCCCACATATTTCAGCTGAATTCTAAACAAAAAAAAATGAAGCTTGTTCGGTCACCTTTTTTTTGAATCATCTGTATATAGATCGCTTGCTTGATTATTCCTTATTCTCGTTACTTCATTAATTTCTTACTCTGCTGGTAATGGTTTGAATTCTTTGATATATCCATTATATGAATTTGTATGTTATTTGGAAGTCCTTAAATCGAGGATTCTGAATCCAAATGCATGTTATAGAAATGTTCCCGCCAGTTTTGTATAAAAATAACTTTTAAATTCCAAGGATAATTAACATTTTTTATTGATATTACGCTGCACTAAGACTTATTTAAGCACTTCCTGTAAACCACAATTTAAGAAATGTTGAACAAATACACGAATTTAGTTCAAATTCTTTATAAATTCAAAACTTTCTACATTCATGAAATCTGTATATGCGTAAAAACAGAAATTAACGCCCTTCTACTTATTTTACACTCTTTGTGGCGGGTTGTTTAGCGATCAGGCGATCAACCAAACTATTCATTCTTTCCTTACATTTATTCATTGAGGCAGTCAGTGGTGATTCAACTAAAGACTAACCGAAGACATAACATAAACAGGATATTTTTTTTTTTTTGATTTTTTTTATTGTATTTACGTATGATTTTTGTTGATGTTGTTGTTCGTTTCCTTTGTGAAATAATTAAAATTTCTGGGAAATCAAACCAGAACAAATGAAAACAAAAAAAAAAAAGAAGAAGAAAAAAAAAACAACAAGACCAACCAAAAATTGAGAAACAAATTAAAGTGGCAGAACGAGCCAAATGAAAAATCTCTGCTTGTTTTAACAAAAAAAAAAAAAAAAAAAAAAAAAAAAAAACAGCAACAACAAGTAAATATGTGCTCGTTATCAGTTTACAAAAAGGAAATCACCATCATCAACATCAGCTCAACTACATGTTCACACACTCTCCAAATATGCGCTGCAATGAATAAGATTCAGTCAACAACAATACGCTTACTATGAAACCTTGTTGCTCGTTTAAGAAAAGGAATCGAAAACTAACTACTAATACTGTCACAGAACTTGTGTACGTACAGGAACAAGTTAAGTTATGCCCAAATACACTGCGAGATAAGAGATTAGGACTTTGTAGAAAAATATGTTTGATTATGGTAGAAATAGGCCTCATGAGATCGTTTTGTCTCTGTCAGCTGATTAATTTTCGTCATTTGTATACAAGTTTAGTTTGTAATTCCTACAATTTCCCTTTGATCATACCAAAAAGTATATTCCAGATCCCTATATATAGCGAAGTCGATATACCGATGTTCGTCTATCGGTTGAATTAAACTTTCGGTAACTTTCCAAATACACTAGAGCCCCGACATGCGCTGGAGAAACACGACTCAAATCGAAGCCCCTTTTTCTATATAAATGCACTTAAACTTAATTTATTGGCGAAAATATTCAAAACAAACCAAAAAATTTGTATTTTTGATAAAAAAATATACATTTTTTCTTATTTCATTTACTTCAACAAATGTTTATAATTATTATAAAGAAATAACAAAACAATAAATTAAGAAAAAACAATAAAAATTAAATTCATTTACATATGTATGTATGTACTCATATGTATGTGTGTGTAAACTTACCATCCTCATTTGTTCGACAATAGAATGGTTTGGTTTTAAGACCATCTCCCACTTTAGTGTAGGCCACCCACCACCCACACAGTATAGTTAGTATATTTGTGCAGGTTTTCTATGTTGGCATACTGATTATCAGATTTCACAATCCCGGGATCTTTTTCTGCAATATGAAAAGTAGATTTAGTAGAAATTTAAAAAAAGTAAAAGTAAGAGATTCAAAATAAAAATAATTGATATTTGGAATTATTTAAAGAGTCTGTAATTATTTCTATTGCATTGAAAACTATTAACAAATTCGAAATAGTTTAGATATATTTAACTGATTTAGGCTACACAAAAAAGATTCGTTGTGACCATGATATTAATAGCAATCGCATGATTCAGTTGTACACATATAATTTTTCAAAAGAATTAAGACTAAAAGAATAAAAGTTATTCTCCATAATTGTGCATCCACAACTGAAAAATTCGTTCATCACCCCAATTGAGGGTATTTATGTAGCTGGAGTTAATCTCCAATTCCAGGTCGATTTTGTAGTTAAGTTTTACTATCAATCGTGGATCTTTATGTAGTTGAAGTTGATCTCGAAAGGTGGGTCAATCTAAAATTGAACTTGATCTCCAATCGTAGGTCTTTGTAAATATAAATTTTATTCCCAATCGTAGATGTTTATAACGATCAATTTCACATCTAATCAAAGATATTTATAAAGATTATTTTAATATCGTAATCTTTTTAAAGATCAATTTAATTTTAATCTTAGGTCTTTATAAAGAAAACTACTAAAACAATACTTTGTAAATTCGCAATGAAAAGAAAAAATGTATAATCTAGTCGTATTTACTCTTTTTTAAGTATTATATCCTGCAACAAGCCATCGGCTTCGTGAAATTAGGATTAAGAAATATGTAAATCGATATCAATTTAATAATAAAGAATTTCATTAATTTTAAATCCAATTGTGGATTGGTTTCTCCACAATTCTGTGCGTTTCTGACGAATTGCTTCGGGCAAATGGCGCATAACTTCAAGGTAGTATTCCTTATTGACTGTACGACCTTGTGGCAAGAATTCATGACGCACCACGCCATTGCAGTCGAAGAAACCAGTGAGCAAAACCTTCACATTTGACTGAACTTGACGTGCTTTTTTCGGTCTTGGCTCTTCTGGACGTTTACATTGGGATGTCATAGCCATACACCCATGATTCGTCACCAGTTATGACCTTTTTGAGAAAATCTGGATTGTCGTTGACGATGTTCAACAGCACCTGAGCGATGTCCATGCGACGTTGTTTTTGCTGAAAATTTAGCAATTTTGAAACAATCTTCGCTGCCGCACGTTTCATGCATAACACATCCGCACAAATTGCTTGGCATGAGCCGTACGATATGTCAACATCATTAGCAACCTCTCTGATAGTGATACGACGATTATCCAAAATCATTTTCTTCACTGCTTCAATGTTTTCATCGGTTCTTGATGTGCTCGGGCGACCAGGTAGAGCATCGTCATTGACATCTTCTCGGCCTTCCTTAAACTGGTTATACCACAATTGAACTTGTGTGCTGCTCGCCAATCGCCACAGTCAACATTTCAAGTGTCCTTGCGCATTTAATTTCATTTCTTTACAGAAAACTTAATACAGTTTCTTTAATCCATTTTTTCGAATATTAAAAAATCGAAGAACACACCAAAACACGACTAACCTTTATATCTGTCAAAAACAAACTCACAATCCAGAATGGCTGATATTACCAACATATATAACAGACATGTGTACCAACATAACAGAAAATCGAACACACGTAACTCACGAAATTTGAAAATAATGGTTATTTTTTGATCAGACCATTTGATTGGATGATCTTACTGGTTTTTTTTTTTTGAAACAAAATCTCCTTCTGTGTTTCCGCCCAAAATAAGTGTTAGCCGATCCTTCGTGGCTTTATAACCAGGGCATGCTTTCTAATTTTTTGACAAGTAAGTTCTTGATGATAACCGTTTCCAAAAAAGACCTGTTTCGTTGTCATTCAAAATCTGCTTAGCAGGACACCCTCTTTTTTCAATTATCAAACCTAAACTTTTCTTAAGCTACTGAATGTGCACTGTCTGACTCTCCTCTTAATGTCACATTATGTAAATTTGCCCGTGCTTTAAAGCGGTTAAACTAAACTACTACTAAATGCAATATTTTTCTTAAGGTCGGAGAAAATAGAGAGAACTATTTTGATCATGTATCCAAATTGAAAGAAGGCACTCAATCTTAACCAAAAAGGAATTTCTTGCTATAGATTGGAATGGTGTAACAATTTCAGCTAATTAATTTATGTATGTATTTTTCACTATCTCTGTTGCAAATTATTCTTCCTATTGTAGGTGCTACTCTAAGAGCCATTCCTAAATACCGGCGGTAAGCGCCACGATTTTTACGCTGATACCCCATCCCTAAACAAAAGTGGCAACGTTGTGTCAAAACGATAAAAACAGGGTTATCAAACAAATAAATAAAACGACCCTGTTTATTGTAACAGCTAGACATTGTTGTTTTATTTTACGTGTTTTTGTTTGTTTTGTTTTCTTTTGCAACTAACTTCACGGTGAAACGCCTTGTCAAAATCGGATTTTCCAATAGCAGAGCGTTGCCGTCGCGTTGTTTCGCTATGCTACATACAAAATGTATGAGCATGAGAAATTTTGACAGTTAAAAAACGCTTGTGGCCGGTATTTAAAAAGCTTTTATTATATTAACAGCATTTTCTCCTAATTTAAAACGTTTTATTACGTCAAATTTTAATTCCAAACTTATTACTTTTCTTTTACTTTGACTCATTTTTTTTGTCCTTAAGGTATTTTTGCAAATCACACACACGGACAGTTGTTTTTAGCAACACTTATATAACAAGGAAAAGCGAATTCCCCTTATTTCACGCAATTTTAAAACTTCTTAACGTACAGGTCGGCCGACCGACATTGTGCTCAATAGTACACTACAAATGCTAAAAATTATAATCCAAAATCGAAAATTTAACCGTTTTTAGCGCCGCAAAACGAACCGACGCAAGTTGAAATTGCAACGACGCAAATAAAAGCGACACAAATTGGGACGACGCAAGTCGGGGCTCAAGTGTACCTTACATCCTTATGTATATTGTTTTTTGTTACAACTTTTTCATTTCAGAAAGTACAGTTCTGTCAGAAACACTTTTAGATATTTAATTGTATTTTAAGGTGAAAGCCTGTGGTCGGCATAAATAAGCTCTAGGGGATAAATATCAACCAAGTTCATAAAAATAATTAAGCTGAAAAGATTACAACAGAGAAAGAAAGAGCATAAGAGATTATTTTAATGCATATTCCATGTTATCTTTATGCCAACCACTGGTAAATCGTAAAAGTGTATGTATGTATATAATACTGTTTTACCGTTCTTATTTGAACATGTTGCAGTGTAAATATTTCTTTCACATCGAAATGTATCTGTATGAGTTCGTGTGAGTACAAATGAATTTAAAACACATTAAGATCCTTCTATAACAATATCATCTCTTAGGTTTTTTGTTTCCACTTTTAATGTTGCTCTACTGGTTTTGTCTTTCTAAACAAAAATTTTGCATACAACATTCTACATTCAACAACAACAAAGACCAACAACTATATGCGAAATATGCGACAACAACAGCAACAGCAACACAAGTATTTTCATTTTTTTCCATTAATAGTGTGAAGATTTACCCTGTACGGCTGCATTCCTTTTGGGAAGTTGTTAAGAAAAAATAAAACGTTTCTTTTGGATCTTTTTTTATTTTGGTTTCAACATGAACATGCTTCTAAATAAATTTGCAGTTACACTATAAAGAGCCAGCAAAAAATTAAAGAGACAGACGGACAAATAAACAATCAAATGAACGTGAATAAACGACATTCACCAGACAATAACAGCAACAACAATCCTTTAGAATGAAGTTCATTATCAATATAGCAGCAACTATTCACACAAGAGTTATGTGTATGACCGCCTGCCTGCTTGCCATACAACCAACCAGTCTGTTTACCAGCCAGTTTATGTTGCTGCCACACTTAAGTGCAACATAGATTTTTTCCTTAAAGAATTTCTATTCATAGACTTTTTGTCTTCTCGTTCGTTTAGCGAGCGTGTTTTTCTCAGTTAGAAACACTCAGCGGATAATTTGTGAAATATATGTATGTATATGTATTTGCCATTAAAACTGGAAAGGAATGAATTCGTGAAATGATTTTATAAAAAAAATTTGAATTTAAGAATTTAATATTCGAATAAAATGTAAAAATAATCGTTTAAATCATAGAAAAATTTTAAAATTTAAAACTAGGCTTAATTATAAAAAAAATCGATTTATCGAAAATTTTTGAAACAATTTTCAAGAGTTAAAATTAACTGCAAACAAAAGAATTATTTCAGAATTTATTAAAGTAATTTAGTTTCGATTAAAAATTTATTCGAATAATTATAAATATATTCGATTAATCGAATAATTTTTAAACAAATTTTTAGAATTAAAATTAACTGCAAACAAAAGAACTATTTCTGAATTTATTAAAGCAATTTAGTTTAGATTAAAAATTTTATTCAATTAATAAACGATTAATCGAATATTTTTTTTAAATATATAATTTTAATGAAGTTAAAAAATAAATTTAATTAATTTTAAGTAAAAATATATTCGATTAATAATAAATAAAATAATCGAATACAGCTCAGAAATACATTTTATTTGAAGTTATTCTTATAATATCAATTAAAAAATTATGCGAATAATATGTAAAAAACAACCGATTTTTTTTTTAATTTTATAATTTTATCACAACATTTTCAGTACATGAATTTGAAAAACTCAAAGAATAAAACTTTATACGACTGATACTTCAAAAATAACTGACTAATCGAATAAAGTTTTAATAAATATCGTTTCTGTTTTATTAAAATGTAAATGACATGAACTGTGGAGTAAAAATCTATGCGAATAATAGTAAAAATAAAAGATTAATCGAATATATTTTAGGAAATATTTTAAATTAATTTTAAATCAATTATATTTTAAGGAAAAGTTTTTATTTAAGGACTTATGCCAAGAAAATAGAAAAAATCATTCGAATAATTTGTAAAAAATAACCGATTAATAGAATAATTTTTTTTACAAAATTAGAATTGAAAATGGATTTACTTCCAGTATAAAATAATTTCAATAATATGTAAATAATATTCATAAAGCATTTTAATTTTATATTTTGTAATTAATGACAAATAAAACTTTATTCGAATAATATGTAGAAAAGCAATCGATTAATCGAATATGCTGTTTAATATTGATAGAAAATAAATTAGCTACAACTGATAAAATTTTTCTTGAAAAAATCTTTACTTCTCTTACTTTTAAATCACCAGTAATTAGTAAACTTATTTGGCCAAGACTTGATTAAGATTCATTTTGTTAAGTCCCAAACATTACTCTTTAAAAGTTCTGCCCACATTTTTTTTAAACATGTTAAACAAAAAAAAAACACCAACATAAGAAAAAATAAATAATCTATGAACGTATTTACTTTTATGCTATTGTCAGAGAATTTTGAATGTTTTTTAGATACCGAATGTTGCTATCGTATCTTAAAAAAATAACAAGAATTTCATTTTGCCAGGTTTTAGTTTGTTTCATTTGGTTTTTGCATTAAAGGCGCCTACTGTGCGCGCATGCGCCACATAGTAATTCTTAGAATAAATTCCTTTGCCACAAATCAGATAAAATGTATACTTGAAGTCTTCTACTTGAAGTCTTACACAAAAGAGTCGTTGTGCAACAACTATCTAAGGCTTAAGATACTTTTTATTTTTATGATTATTATAGAAAATTAGAGAATAAATTCCTGAAATATTTATTACAGTTTTGTTAAGTATAAAATAAATATTTGTTAAACAAACTAAAGTTTTTTAAATTTATTTTTAGAAATTCGAAATTAAGTAACATTTTTATGCGAATATATTGTAAACAGATAAACTGAACTACTTAATTGTTGATTTAATTTGAATACAATTTACTAAAGGTATGGTCACATTTGGCAAATATTTACTCAAAAAAGCATAACCACTTGTTTTAGCACAAATTTGTTTGACGTTGTTTACTCTTACAAGAGTTTTGCAAGATCAAACAGCGTCAAATAAATTAAAACTAAATAGCGCAATTCACAATCTTGTGCAAATGGTATTGCATCATTGCATTTGCAAAAAGGTTTAGCATATATTTGCTCTACACTAACAAAATACACAGCAAAAGCAAAAATTTGCTAAACCTTTTTCCAAATGCAATGATGCAATACCATTTGCACAAGATTGTGAATTGCGCTAATATTTTTTGTACTTTGGCCTAAATAAGAAAAGTTTTTTTTTAATAAATAAACAAGTTCAAATATATGTCAATTAGTGGTTACGGCAAATATTTGCCAAGCGTGGCAAATTAAAATTTTCCATACAATTTTGGCAATCTTCTCAATATAGATTCAACATAAGATCATCAGTAGTTCGACAGTAAGTATGTAATTAACAAAGTTATTTGTTTTTCTTACTCGCTTCATTAAAAGTACTGAAGCCGTTCTTATTACATTTTCCAACCCTGGAGCTGTAGCGTTATTCTTTTACAAAATTAAATCAGTCGGAATATATTTGTACAAGTGTCAATCAAAATATAAATAGAATCTTGCACAAATTTCTTTAAATCCCAACATTGTCGGGTTCCAAAAAAAAACTAAAGCTTCCAAAAAGTACTATAACCATGGTGAAATTACATCAGGTGAGTGCAAATCGGCAACAAATACAACACAGTACAGAAACAACAGGCATTTAGTTTGTGTAAAATAATGTACATGTAAACTGTCAAAAACACTTGTCAAAATATTACTTTTGACATAAGTAAATTGTAAACAAAGTCAGTCAGCTGTGCTCCAGCACTCACCTTGTAAAATTTCACCCTGAATATAACGATGTTATAAAGCGATACTAAGAAAGTAAAAATTATATTAAAAGAAACCTTGAACTAACGTTCAACAAAGCAAGATTCGGGTCTGTCTGACAATGACCTCGCTAAAAAAGGCAGAAGCGCAAAAAAATACTTGTGAAAGCTAGTTTTCAAAACAAATCATTCAATTAAATATAAAATCATAGTGAAAAACTGAATGTTCTTGCTATAAAACGCATTATTTTTGACAAAGTTTAAACAAGATTTAACAGGGATAATGAAATCGCACCCTAAATACAAAAGGGTCACAACTCAGATGTGCACTCTGAATTAATTTATGGAAAAAAGTCAGTTTTGGAAAATTTCGAGTTGTGACCCTTTTGTATTTAGGGTGCGATATGTGAAAATCGAACGCAAACATCTAGCGGGTGCAAATTTTATGTTGCTGCGCAAAAAAGTTGCCAAAATCAAAATAAAAATACACAAAACTGGATAAATTTCTTAAAAATGCAATAGTTTGACAAGCAATTTAAAGTTGTAGTCTGAAGAGTTTTTGTCACCTCTTCAAATCGTTATTCTGTAAAGAATTGACCTCAATTAGCTCATTATTCAAAAACTGCAACGGATTGGTATCGAAGAAATCAGGCTGACGTAATAGAAAAAATACATGATTAGAAATGTAATTGTGCCAACTTCAGCCAATTAAAGACAGTGGCAGAATAAGTATGTAGCTCAGGTGGATTGAAATGATGAGCAATTGTTAAGCGATCCAACCCAAAAACACGGTTTTTTATCAGAGCAAAATAATTTTAGTTTCTGCTTTTAGTTTTTTTTTAATATTATTGTACATATTTCTAAACAATAAAGTAGGCTTGAAATGTGCTTTGAGGCAAAATTTTTATACACAATTTTCTGATGTGGACTATGGTCAAATATGGATTGATACAAATAAAACATCGTTTTATGATTTCCTTTAGCATTAAACTTATTTTTGCTGAATTTTGTATGAATACGGAATGGAGCCATATTCCGGAAACACATTTGTATGGGGACTATAAGAAATCGTTTACCGATTCTTAACATTTTCAAGAGAACATGTGCTTCTATAATAAAAATGTGCGAAATTGCATTGTATTTTTAAAGAAACTGAAACTTTGGTCTATAACTCTGATCCTACTAGACTGATTTTGTCCATATTCAATGCTAAACATTTCGGCGAAAACAAAAAATGTTTGGAAAAAATATCATTGTTCTAGGACATTTTTTTTCAAAACTCTATCGTGCCTTAAACAAATGGACGGACATGCTATACTCGTATGTATATTTTTTGGTTCTATATTTCCAATATGTCGATGTCCTTTTGGGGGTGAATGTAAAAATAAAGTGTGTACTTGGTAAAAATGCAAATGTCTGCAGCCATTTATGATTTCATTATTTTCTACTTTTTAGTGATCAAACTAGAATATATGTACATGTGTATGTAACAGTAAACGTTCCAGTGAATATACATATGTAAGTATGTACTTGTATGTATTAAATTTAAACTAGTTTGTCTCTCACATATTGTAGGTTCAAAATATTTTAAGAAAACCCTCTGGAATTCAGTAGTTATGTCTTTTACAAATATTTACTTATTTATTTATTTGTAACTTGCGGAACCATTTAAATAGCGCTGTGTACTTGCACTTGTATTTACTTAAGAAAATTCCATTGTACAACAAAAACAATAACAATAACAACACCATCAACAACTACAACAAATGTTGCATACAATGAAATTTAACTTTCTCTACTACAGCCGATATCGGTAAGTTAAGTCTTTATATTAGAGTGTGTGTGTGTAAAATACATACATACATACATACATACATATTTACTCGTAACCTCTTGTACTTACAACTTTAAATGAGAGAGTATTCATAAAATGGTACAACTCATACATTGAATTTATGTTTGAATTTAATCTGCTCTATTCTAGAAAACCCATATCGAATTTTTTTTGAAAAACCTGTACTATGAGAACACATTAAAAGTTATAAAAGGAATAAGCCTGATTGTTGATTGGATTATTTTGCAAAGGAAATTTGCAATACAATCATCCAAACTAACAAAAATTAACTTATTCGAATGAAAAATTCCGAAATTTAGATGCAGTGGAAACAGCTGGTGTTGCAACAAGAGCGTTTCATGTCATATTCAATAAAAACTTAGTTTTTTTTTTCAAACAAATTAAAAAAAATTATATCGAACAGATATAATTTTAAATTTTCAATCACATTTTGGCAGAATGGCGGGCTTATTTCATTAATCACGTCACTGATTTAAAGTTTTATGGTTGTATGGTGCTCTGTATCTTTAACATAGCTCCACATAAAATCTAGCGCTTAAAATAACATGATCGGGGCGGCCAAAACAGCTAAATTTCGTGAAACTATGCGATCGGGGCATTTGGTTTGCAATAAATTAATTGTTTCGGTATCTGTGTGACATGTGGCATCGTACTATTGTACTATTGCAGTGATATTTCTATAATTAATAGTAGGCAAAAATTAATTTATGAGCAACTTTGGGAAAAAATGTCTTCAGTATAAAATGTTTGTTCTCCCGATAGCTGTTCGAGGACCATTTTGACATTCATCAAATTATTAATAATAAGGCAGTTGTTAGATTTTTGTCGAAGAAGGGTCTAAAATTGCAGACTTCCAAAGCAGCTAATTATGATTGTATGTCCGAAGATCACAGGGTTTCATACACTAATATTATCGCGCCTACGAGCTGTCTTAAGAGCGATGCCCCTGGCCATAAGATAAGGGAAATAAGACCTTAGATGGTGTGGTGTAATCAGCTATGCTGAGGTACGCATTATCCTTTAAAGGTATCTACGATACATGGATTAATCAAGAACCACCCACCACTCAAGGATACACCCAGACACTTTGCGTTATCGGATTGTGTAAATACAGGTACAAGATTAGTTTCATTGGGATTTACACTAAGTCTACTGATTATACAGCCGGATAGTTTGTAAAGTACAACTAACATTCTTTGCTGGATAGAGGTAAAATATCGATTTGATGAAGAGTTCTAAGGGAATAGTTTTAAATGTGAATTATTTAATTACAAGAGCAAACTTTTTAACACTTTTTGAGAAAAATCTGACAAGATCTTCCTTTTAAACAGCCATTTTCATCAAAGAGCTTCCTGCTTTTGACAATATCATTTATAATTTACATACATTACTGGCATTCCTTCCTTCATGGGAACATTATCATTATCTGGCAATAAAGCAGCTCTACAATCATATCTTTTATGTTATATACCTTTTGTCTGTTCTAGAAGATCTTCTAATAATCGGCTGTTAATATTATTTATGTTAATAACATGCTAATCTTGAGTAGAATCACCATCTTAATCTAATCTTCGGTAGTGCGTTTGAATTTTATGTGAATATAAATGTTTGTAATTATAACGCATAGTCCAAAAATTCCATATAACACCACCTTCAAAAACACCCTATTTCACAGTACAATTGTCTGAGTATTTCACAACATTCAAGTCTGCCCGCCTCATTCCTCTGTCTGATTACATTTTAAGCACCGCAATATTAGTTTGTCTGCATTTACGCCACTGTCGTTGGCTCGTCCTACTACACGTCGCTTAAAGCTTCCTAATTTTCAGCAAAAAAAAAAAGCGCAACAGCAAAGAAAACAAAAACAATAATAAACAAGTAGGAAAGTATAGTTGGTCAAGCCCGACCATAGAATACCCTACACCCAGTAAATATATAAAACAGGTTTTAAGAAGTGGGCGTTATATGGAAGATATAACATATTGTGGACCGATCATCCAAAAATTTAGTGTCATTATGTCTGTGAATATCAGTATTATATGTGTTAAACTTTATCTCGATAAAAATACTTTTAAATGATTTATGGAGCTTATATGAGAGCTACGACTAATTATGGACCGAATAATAAAATTGTACCGTATTATTTGTATACATATGAAATACATTTGCGTTCAATATTATTTGGATACCAACATTTTTGAAAGAGTTATGCTCTTTAGAGTTATTTTCGGAAGTGGGCCTTATATGGGAGCTTCGACTAATTATGGACCGATCTTCACAAAATTTGCAGATGTGATTTGGCTTCAGTTACCACTCATATGTGATGAAATTTGTTTAGATACTTGCATAATTCAAACATTTATGATAAACCCCAATTTCGGGAGGACATTTGTATGGGGGCCAGGTGAAATAAAGGACCGACTTCCACCAGTATCAATCCGGTCCATCACGTGCCAAATTTTATCGAAATATCTTCAAAATTGCGACCTGTACTCTGCGCACAAAGTTTAAATAGACAGCCAGCCAGACGGACGACGGACGGAAAATGATTCTGAGTCGATCGAGATAGTGATTCTGATTCGATCAGTATACTTTAAGGTATCCCCTCTATAGTGGTGTAGGGTATAAAAGGAATTGCAGACATTTATGCGTTTTAGTATGAAATTCCACAAGAATTTGTATGATATGAATGCATGTCCATGTAAGAGAAAAAGAAAGAGAGAGAGGGAGGGAGAGCGTGCGTGAGTCTGTTTGGTTTGGTAATTTTTTTTATATTTGCACAGTGTGCTGCTGTAGTTGTTGTTTGCGTATTTGCAGAGCGGTATAAAATTAAATTAAATTAAAATATGTGCATACCAGTGTTGGCAAACATGGTACTTTTTTTGATACATTTTACACCCAGTTGGTACAGTGGTACTGCATTTGAAATTCCAGATGAAATATATAGATGAATGCATATTTGATCTAAGTTACCATTTGTACAGTAGTGCAAATAGGAGAGATGATTTTATTAAAATTCATGAACATTTTGGAACTGATATCCATATAATCTTTAAATATGCATCTACTCCTATAATATGGTTATGACGACATGAAATTGTTGGTTGAATTATCAAATAATGGAAACCTCTGAAATATTAATTAACATTAAATGATTTCGAGGCTGAATTCAGAAACTAAAGTCTAATATTTAGGTAATCAAAAACGTTAGAAGTTAACCCTTTTATTTCTTTAATATATTCTTGAAATAAAAAAAAAATTGGTAATTTTGGAAATCTAATCGAAGTATGTTCGAATACGTATATATCCCGATATTTCATAAATAGGAATATTAACGAAAATAATATTCTTAATGATTCAGAAGTAACCTAACTATACCTTAAACAAATACAGCAAATCCCGAATAAAGATAATTTACAGCAAACAGCCTTTAATTTATCTTTGTTACGGATGCATTAATATATCATCATTTATCATTTGATAACTTTCTGCCTGGAACACTAGTTGTATATCGTGAACAAACGTTTTATCTGGCATACAATTTTCCAATAGAGTTAGATTGTGATTCTTTGAAGAAGTCTTACACCTTATTCCTTTTTATCACCAAATCACTACCAAAGCTTCATTTCCATCAGAGTTCGACGACTTTTTGAGAGTATAAAATTGATTAAACATTCGTTATACAAGGTAATGTTAAACATTTTGCCGTAAGTGACTATATCGAATTTTCGTTAAAGTAAGTTTGTGTTTAAGTTTTATTATTATTTATCAAATATTAAAAATTGTACCGTGGAGGTCTAAAAAGTACATTTTCTTTATATAGTTGGTACAAAATCCCAAAAAGGATTTCCATCACTGGTGCATACATACGCAGCAGCACATATAAACGAAAAGACGCGTTTACGCATACATACCTACAATTTCAACAGCAGAGCAGCAAAATACTTTATTCTTTAAGTTATAGGCTCAAGATTCGTACTTTCTTGAAGCTAAAAACCAACTTGATCTCTTCCTAACCATCTATTGCAATGAAGTTTATATTCTTCTAACTTTCGCTTGAATTTGTACGATTTTGAACTTTGTTTGTTTTATTATGATTCAATATTTAGTTATTTCTCCTTTAAATAAAAATTGTAGTTTCAAAAAATCTGTTAAATTCTTTTGATAAGGAATTTGTAGATAACTGCCAGTAGGTATAATGAGATTTTTGATTAACATGAACGACAAGGAACAATAGTAGTACTGCTTTATTTAAACCAACTAATTAAGTATAAAGAAATATTATAAAGTCTAGGTAATGAAAATTTATTGTTGCTAAGTTGTAAGTAATAATTGGAATTTGGTTGATTATTATAACTGATCTGGTATTCTTCAAGAGAAAGTTAAGTATCCTTAAATACTTAACATCTTATCGGTGTGTAATTGACTATATCCAATGGCACTAAGTATCTGGGAGCTATTTTGGATTCAAAGCTATATCGCAATCATAATCACACCATTGGCTACCGGTCGATCTTATGGCCAGGAAAATCGCTGTTAATACGATCACTAGACTCGATAATATTGGTGTACGGAACTGCAGAGGCTTCTACCATGAAATAATTAGCCGTCTTGGAGGACTCTTAGGATATAGGGTCCCTTTTTCGATAAGAACTTTAATGTGTCGACTACATATAAACGGATTGATTGGTTACAATCCCATCTTCAATGATGGCTCGAAATTGAAATGGCTTTTACATCGAACAGTCCGGTACTCGTGTGTCTTACAGATTACCAGATCAAAGCAGTGTTCTTCAGGCTTAAATGCCAGGCCGCACTTAAAACTTTTGGCGGTGACTCCATGATATTATGGGCCCAAATGCTACTTCAGTTAGACTCTTCTGAATTAATTAGCTAATAAAGGAGCTTCACTTTTGGATAACGACACTAACCGATTGGTCGCAATTTCGTTTATGACTTTATGATAAACTCTATAATTATGCGATGATGATTGCTTGGGACCACGTGTGATTGTCAGATTAAAGATAGGGTCACACACTGCAAATATTTGACGAAAAACACGTAACCAATAATAAAATATACATATTCAAATAATAAAAAAAATTCCAGAAGATGCTACAAAAAGAAGTAGCGAAATATTGAAAGTAAAAAATTTTATTTTAATAAAAAAAAGATCTTAAGCTTGAACAATTACTGAAATATTCTTTTATTTATTTCATATACTTAATTTATTTAGGACAAGTCAAACCAAACAATTTTGTTTTATATTATTTGATGCTGTTTGATATTACAAAACTCTTGTAAGAGTAAACAACGTCCAACAAATGTGTGCTAAAACAAGTGGTTACGCTTTTTTGAGTAAATATTTGTTGTAAGGTACGGTCACAACCTTAAGGAATATGGTTGCTGTTATAACAGGACATTGATTGATACTTGCTCTGGGAATGAATCGCTCCTTGTTATGATAATGAGATGTTATGTTATGAGGATGAGACTCTACGGCATATTCTCCGTCAATGGCCGGTCCTGAGAAACCGGAGTCTGGAAAATCTAAATGAAGGAATTAATTCTTTCAAAACTTAATATCAATGCCCAGTTAAATAAAAAGTACATGATATTTCTTTGTGTCTGTAAAAGTATTTAATAGAGTAAATAAATATATACTCATTCTACGCATACGCACTTTTCGATGTCAATTGCAAGACCAACTCACCCATACCCGCAAACACACATGGATATGGACTTATGACCGGCAAAGCAAGACATACTCGTACAATAACCAGCCACATCTCCAAATTGAAGATGAAATTTCGACAACAGCAAAAACAACAGCTACAACAACAAGGCAACAATGAAAATAAGCAGCAGAAAAAATGTGTGTGTTTTTAAAACCCGAAATGAAAATAACAAAAACAAAGTTTCTCACGTTCTTCTTCCTAAATTCTTGGAATTGCGATACATTAAAGATGTCTGTCTGTCTGTCTGTCCAAGCAATCGCTCGCTAGTTCGTTCGTTTATTAGTCTGTTTGTCTGTCTGGCTCTTTTTGTTGATTTGGCTCGAAAAACAGCTCTACTTAATAACATACCATTCCATTCCATTCAATTTATCTATACGAACACACAACAAACAGCCAGACGGACGGACGGACGGACGGACTTTGGTATCTTCGTCTCTAGACATTCGTATTTAGATGGTTATAAGCCAGTGAGTGCTATATATTTATTCAACGTGTTTTTGTTTTTTTTTTTTTTGTTGTAAAGTAGTTGTTGTGTGTAACTACTCGTATGAGTGTTTATAGATTTTTTTTATATTTTATTCTTTTAACCAGTATTTTTTAGCTTCTGAGCATGCCGACTTAACGAATGCATAATAAAAATGACAACAAAAATAACAGCAACAACTACAAGAAAAATGTCGGAACAACCGAGCGAATGAACTCACTTCACTGATTGTCAGTTTGTCTGCCAGTCACACTTTAATGTTATAAACAATATACAAACATACATATTGCAGTAGAGGAATAAAAATAAAAATATTCCTTTTTGGCCATGACAGAAATTTATGCAATCGTGGTAGTTGTATATCATCCTTTTTATTGGTGTGCGAGGGTGGTATGAAAAAGCTTATGGAAGGATAAAAACTTAAAAGGTCTAGAGGTACTTGGAAAATATTTACTCAAAAAAAGCGTTGACGTTGCTTACTCTTACCAGAGTTTTGCAAGATCAAACAGCTTCAAACAAAATTAAACTAAATATTTGTTGTGCTTTGGCCTAAATAAACGTGTTCAAAAATATTTTATTTAGTGGTTCCGTCTATTTCGACAAATATTTGCCAAGGAATCACCAATTCTTAAAAACATAATAGATTTATGAAAAGAAGAATTTTGTTTATATACAAATTACGATTTGCTTTATCAGTATAAAGCATTGTTCATATAAAATCCAGCGACACTTTCGTTATTTTTAATCAGTCGGAACGCTGAGTAATGGAAAATCAAAATAAAAAGAAAATCGTGCACAAATTTCTTTAATATCCGACATTGTCGTGATCAATTATTGCAAAATTCGGGTCTTTCCGACAGTGACCGTACAAAAAATACAACACCAGGATAAGTACCGCAAGAAGAATACATATGTGCGAATGCTGGCTTATTTAAAATATGTTGCAACAAAACGAATGAAAGATGATCGAAATATAAAAAAAGTTGTCAACACAATATTGTCAAAGAAAGATTAAAGAGCAGTTGTACTGCAGTTCTCGACAAGAAAACAAATAAGGGATTTGTATTAAGTATACAGAGCATGTGGTTAGAAATTTTTTCTGAATAAAAGCACTCAAGAATGAATAATAATCAATGAGAATCAATTTGAGATTCAGAAATATTCAATCGCCACCGAAGTAAAATAATTAAATAAAGGCTATAAAATCAAGCTTTGATCAATGCGCCTACTCACCACCAGAGGTGCTGCAATATTGTATGTACTACTATAAACATAAATATACATACATATGTACTTGAATTAGTAATGGGCATGACATTCTAAAGATATTATTATTATTAAGACATATTGCTCAGTTTCAAATAAAATTACTTCTAATGTCATTTTTTTATTTACTAACCAGCTAAAACTGAAACTGACCAGTTCAAAATTAAGTAATTTATTTGAAGAAAATAAAGAAGTTTGCAGTATATAATCTGAAACATGAGTTCATAGTACAGATTTGTAAATTCCGATTTGGAATCGAGCAGCGTACTCATCTCCCTTAGCAGAACAAAAAAAAAAAATGTAAATATATTCGCAGGCTTCAGGTTTCACACAACATACAAATGTTTAATTGTTTGTCCAATTATGTGCAGCGGATTTTGAGATTATCACTTAATCCAAATTAGGCCTATGAAAAAAGTCTCCATTTATATTATAGTGATCAGCATTAGAATCCTGAGTGAATCCACGTTCAGTAACTATACAGGAGAAGAGAGCACAAGTAGGAGTTTATATCCGGATGTGCCGAATCTGTAGTGTGATCCATTCTTGAAACAAATGTGTGTTCCATTTTCTATCATTAAAGAATTTTATACGAGTTATTTTATATTTCTGATCTGTTGTTTGGGAGCTATCATTTATTATGAAGCGATCGTCACACAATATTGTGCTGTGATTTCTACGTATTAAAAATTTATTGTTGGAGATTCCAGTTATTCTCGAAAATGGATCTTATATGGAAGATATGGTCAATTATGAACTGACCTTCACAAAATTCAATAGTATAATTTTTACCTTCAATGTTTACGTAGTTTAATGTTATTTGAAAGTTGTTCTCATATGGGAACTGAGACTAATTATGACCCGATATATGTGGATTATTTGTGCCGAAGAGTTTTAGGTGATTTTCGGACATGGACTTTTTACGGAGGTTAAACAAAAACCAAAGTAAAATATGTTTTTGTGATTTTTCATGTATGTATACTGCTTTTATCTAGGTATTTATATACCATAGAGACAAATTCCGGAAAGAAATTAAAATGAGGTCCAAGAGAAATCGTAGACCGGTGCGTTCCATTTTCAAAAAATAAATAAAAAATATCAAGATATTATCTGTATTATATTTGAAGAAAATAGCAAAAAATATTTGAAAAATATCGAGGTGGTTTGATCTATAATTCTGTTCCTACTGGACCGATTCTGCCCATTTTCAATACCAAACATTTCGGTGGAACAGAGAATGTTTGGCAAAACATCTTTTTGGGTGGTGGTTATAACAATGAATTTTATGGAAGGAGTGTTGTAGAGTTTTAGCACTATGTTTTGGATTTGTTGAGTTTCAATGTTATCTTAATTTAAAACTTCTACATATGTATGTAGCCATCTTTATTTTTAAATTTATCAACAAGTCATTGTTTCATTAAGTGTATTTGCTTAACTTTACATTTGATTTTTAATTCGCAACATAATCATGTTCTTTGAAAAGTCGTCGTATTGTGTCTACATAAAAGGTCAGTTCAGTTTATGAGGATAATACCAACTTCATTCATAGGACATTCGAACTTTACAGTCAAATGCCGATTTTTAGCATATTGTTTATATGCTTATAAGTCGTCGACTAATTGATATTTTTTTTAATATTTTTTATTAAAAATTAACTAAAAACGTATATAACAATTCATTCGTACTAAGTACTTACATATATGACGATAAACTTAACAATTAATATTAATGTTTTAATTTCAAAAGGTACATAAAGACTATAGCTATAGACGGTCGTTAGATATTACAACGTTGTCAGATCTAGCAATGTACTGACATTGGAAAATTGTTAGCAAAAGGTAAATTGTCAGTTCAGACGACTGTAAGAAAACTAACAATTTCCTTGGCACACAATTGTCACACAATGAATTTATCTGTCAACCGAAATTATTTTTCCAAAATGTTATTAATGCACACTTGTTTGTTTATTTATGTATATACAGAATTGCAATTTAGAAATAATTTCTCTGACAATGCTGTCATTCACAGATGTCTGACAATATTTTTGTCTTACAATGTACTGAAAATGCTTTTTCTTACAACGTAGGAAGACAAACATTTTAAGTTCATACGGTTGTTAGACATTTTCTGAACATTTTTCGGACAACGTTGTAATATCTGACGATCGTGTATACATAGCTATAGCTTATTAGTTGTTGAGATCAAACGCAGCAAACAGAGTAAAAATGCACTACAACATAAAGGCGGCTTAGACAAAATGTGCAAAACAATTCACAACGAATTGTTAAGCAAGAGCTGCGATATGAAAATGTAACGAACGATAATGATAAAATTTTTAAAATACATTTGTGCAATGTAAAATTTGTCATTAGGGTGCTATTGTACTTTTGACTCTCAAATAGTGCTAAAAAAAGTGCAATTGTACCAACTTTTGCCATCCCTGGTTTATACATGTATGTATGTAGTTAAGATTTGGTTTCTCGCTTGCGTATTTACTATTTATAAATATGAATTTATCTTTCAAAACTATTGTTCACTTAACAGTTCTTCTCAAACTTTCAGAATGTATGTACATATCTATAAATTAAGCAATTCGTGGTTATTCTCCTGTTATTGTTTTTATGAATCTAGCTGCATCAGACTCTGTCAATATTTGCTCTATACTTCCATAAATCTTTACTTCTTGGTACATTCTCTTTCATTCCCTTGAGCCATTCTAATACACCTTAAAAACTTTAATGTGTATGTATATGTATATGTCATCATAATGAAATTAAGTAAATTGACATGAGAATCTAATTGTGAATCCTTTAAGTGTATGAATCCTTTTACTACAATCACTGGTCCATTGATTTAATATATATTAAGCAATCATTTTTAAAACTTTTTTAATAAATACTAATTTAAAGAAAAGTAAAATATCGTTATCGTTTAATGACACACCTTTATAGGTTTGAGTTAATTGTAATTTTGCAAAAACCTAATAATAGAAAAAACCACATATCGTTCTTGTAATTTACATATTTTCTTAATATAAACTAAATAAAAACTATTATTTATTTTAACAAAATTAGTAGGGTTTTAAATATTCATGCATCAGTTTGTTTGATCTCAGTTACAGAATCATTTTAAAGTCTAGGTATACGATTTATACAGACGCTGAGTGAGAAAGAGTCCACAACTTTCAGTTACTGCAGTCTGCAGCACATAAAATTTATAAAATGGCGACCATTTATCTTCACACACACATAAACACATACAACAGAAACATACGTACATATATAAATAATTTCTTATGATCTACTCAGAAGATCAAATTTTATACTTTTACTCAGTGAAAAAATATAACAATTGAACAAGAAACGGGTAGAAATGAAGAGCAGCATGACTGAGACATCGGTCGTTCGTACGGTGGTCGGGTCGGTTCGATCAAATATTTAAATAATAATGATCGTGTATCATATCGTGTCGATCGATCGATTTCTCAGCTCTTTTATTCAATTCAATTTAAGCACTGACTGTGTGCAACTTTTTAGTTTAATCGTGTTATTTTCTGTTCTGTTTTTTTTTTTTTATTTATTTGTGTTGTTGTTTAATGCTGTCGTTGTATAGGTACATATATACATACATATGTATGTATGCACGAGTATGTTTGAATGAATGTATGTTGTTGTTGTTGGCTTCAGTTAGCAGAGAAATTGGTTTAATCTAATTGGTCAAACGATCGTATTTCGTTAATGCGTCGTGTCGGACGACATTTTTTTTTTCTTCATTTCATTTTATTTAATTTCATTTTGTTTTTTCTTTGTAAATATTATTATTGTTGTTGTCTACAATTTTGTCATCAAAAGCATATAAAGCTGTTAATGTATTTGTTGTTCTTGTTTTCTTTTGATTTCATTTCTTTTTGTTTTTTTTTTGTATTGTTGAATTGTAAAAAAAAGACAAGTTTTAGTTATTTCATTAGAACTATTTCAATGGGTAGAGAGAGGTGCATAAATAAATAAATAATTTGAATTTGTCTTCGAACAAAAAATAAATGACTTTTGTCATTATATGCCAGTGGTGTTGCAGTTGATTGGTGTCGGTAAGAATTGATGTTATGGGTTTTTGGAATTTCAAATTTATTACCAGGCGTTCTAGTCGAACACAAAACATTAGTTAGAAGGTGCCAAAGTTGACCACCTCAGTTGGAGGATAAACTGTCAATTTGATTAAAGTTTCAACTCACCGGAGGGCGGTTAAAGAGACTGTAAAACTTAATTAGTACATCTTTACCCGGGTTTTTTTTCCTAAAAATATAAAATAAATTAGTAGTGATTTATTTAGTTTTAATAACATTTATTTGTTTTTGATGTAAACAGTAACAGACATTTTTTAAGTCTTGATTTAGCAGAAATTTACATTTATTACATTATATATACATATAATACATATTTACATACCTATGTACATATGTATGTATGTATGTATATACATATGTATGTACATGTACATACTCTTACTATGGAAGCCAAATGGGACTGGATTTATAAATAATAGGCTTAAAAATCCCGAGATCTCGGAATCTTGCATAATTTGGGGATTATTGTTTCATACTAAAATAAATTTGTTTATTAATAATAAAAACTACAGTGTACTCTCTCTTGGGCGGACGCCTAAGGGACTGACGTGTCCGTTTATATAAAGACAAGACAAAATAAACAGAATTTTCATTTATGTTCTTGCGAAAAACGGGGAAAAAAATTAAAAATAAGGCAAAGTAAACAATATATTCATTAATATTTTTGCGAATAAAAAAAAAAGCTTAAACGACCGAATTTAAAAAAACCGAAATTTTAGCTTGGCGAGTTTTTCCTTTAATTTCAATATCTTGGAAACGCATTTGAAGATCAGTCAGCATTTTAACACTTTCAAGGTCGCTGTGATGTAAAGAAAACCCTTTAAGTTTTCTTATGACTAAATAAGCCTCTATATAAGAAGTTAACTTGTCTTCAATTTCTTTTTCTAGCTCATCTTCAGACGAGCTTTCCACAATTTCTTCGGTAGCTATTAACATTTCAGTACTAATGCTTACCACATCTTCATCATTAATAACTATGCCATTATCTAAATTGATATAATCTTCGACGTCAACTTGTATCCGGCTATGAACTCGATTAACGATATCGGGCTATAATATTCTCTAAAAACAGCTTTTCTGAAGCAATTTTTCACTGTCAAACTGTCCGGTTATGGGGAAATAAAATGTCATACATCGTGGAAAAAAGTGTCCGCGTCCTGTTATGGGAGGGTTGTCCGCTTAAGGGGGAAATATTTTTAAAGTCCCTAACAATTTTTTTTTGGTACCGGGGTGGGAGGTGACCTTTAGAAGAGAGTACACTGTATTTATTTCAAACACAAAACTTATGTTTGAAAACGAACATTTTCTGTCCTCATTGCTATTATTTTTAAATTTATTAAAAGTTTATAAATCATTAATAATTTAAAAAAATTATAATAACATTATGTACATACATTGAAATGTTAGATCGACAAAAATAATATGTCATAGTTCGACCTTAAAAAAGCTTTTTAAAAATATCAAATCAGGGGATTTCAGACGACGTCCATGATTATTTTTCTCGATACGACAACAAACTAAATCTAAAAGCAATTGATCTTTCTTGGGTCTTGCAACGAATAGAGTAGGGATTTTCTTAATTATTATTGTATGGCAATACGTTTTACTTTGGGAACCAAATGATCCTTTTGTCAATCTCCACAGTTATTTATTTTGTAGTATGTATGTGTTCTCAAAACTTGGATCCTGAGAACGCATCTGTGGCTCGACTGGCAGAATGTACCATTCTAAAAGTTTCATTTTAAAGTATTTTGTTTATTCAAGTAAATCATTTTTCAGCCACTAGTTTCTCGACTTTGGCACAATGCTTAGCGCACTTAATTTCCATTTAAATTTTTCAGTAAATACATATGTATGTATACATATATTGTAAGAACCTTTTCGGTCTTATCAAACAATTTTTATAGATATTTGCTATTATAAGGAAATCACAATGGATTGGTAAAAAAGCAATCAGATCGATGCAATATATATTTTTATATGAGACCAGCTTCGGCCAATTGAACAATTGAAGAAGTATTGACAATAAAAATAGTGTTAAGTAGTATGGTCACACATGGCAAATAGTTACTCAAAAAAGCGTAACCACTTGTTTTAGCACAAATTTGTTTGACGTTGTTTACTCTTACCAGAGTTTTGCTAGATCAAGCAGCATCAAATAAATTAAAACTAAATATTTGTTGTGATTTGGTCTAAATATGAAAAGGTTTTTTTAAAAAAAAAAAACGAGTTCAAATATATTTATGTTATTTAATGGTTACATGTTTTTCGGCAAATATTTGCCAAGTGTGATTTATATAAAAGGAAATGAATTTTAATTTCCTCTATTTTATTCTTTATTATTAAGTGTAAAAGTATTCCATCGCTTAATTTTGTTTCATATGCTTAACATACGTTTAGCTTAAGATTTCAGAATAGTCAAAAGTCATTAAAAATACTTCCTAAACAACACTCTTAAAAGCAGCTTTAGTAACTTGAACTGGCGCCCAAAACATTCATCAAATTGAAAACCTTCTTAATGACACTGCCGCCACCCATCTACTCTATTTAATTGACACAAACACACAAAGTAGGCTAATTGATCAGCCACAATGATCAGCGTAGTAAAATTTAATAAAAAAAACAAGTAAGAAAATAGTCGGTCAAGCCCGACCATATAATACCCTACACCCAATATATGTATAAAACAGTTTTTCAGAATTAGCGTTATATAGGAGATATACATATGAAATATATTTGGGTTCAATATTATTTGGATACCAACATTTTTGAGAGAGTTATGCACTTTAAAGTGATTTTCGGAAGTGGGATTATGGACCGATCTGCACAAAATTTGTAGATGTAATGTGGCTTCATTTCCACTCAATTGTGATGAAATTTGTTTGGATACTTGCATAATTCAAACATTTATGATTGGTAAATCCCAATTTCAGGAGGACATTTGTATGAGGGCCAGGTGAAATAATGGACCGATTTAAGGCAGTTTCAATTCCATCCATCCTTGGACCGAAAAAATATAGCAGACTTCTTTTTTGCGGGTTTATGTCAACAAGCCTCAGACTCTTGCAGCTCTTAAGACAATATCCGTCAAGAATGTGAGGACCTATCTACGGAAGTTTTGGCCAAAGTGATGGAAAATGCCATAAAAAGGGCTCAAATGACAATCAACTGTGGCGGCGGCCATTTACATAATATCATATTCTCGACTTGATGTAAAAAAAAATATTAAAAGACCAAATAAAAATAATACAGAAGAAGAATCGAAGTTTTTAATTTTTTTTTAATTACAGCGAAAAAAATCGGAAGTTTACTTATATTTTCGAAATTGCGACATGGACAGCCAGCGACATCGTTAAATCGACTCAAAAAGTGATTCTGAGTCAATCGGTGTATGCACTTTAAGGTGGGTGTTGGGCCAATATTTCTGGGCGTTACAAACATCAGCACAAATCCAATATACCCTCCCCACTATGGTGGTGTAGGGTATAAAAAAGAAAACGATATCTTTAATTACCATTTAATTTATGCATTCCATTAACTCATTCAACTCGTTTTCACAAGAAATACTCATAAAATAAATATTCCTCCGTTTACACATTTAATCAAACGAAACAAAAATTTACTTTATTGTTATTTAAAGTGAATGCAATAATTTTTACAATAAATTCCTAGAATTTTGTTTAAGAATTTCAAAATTTAAATTTTTTTAATCAGAATTAAAGCTTTGTTGTGTGGGCAATAAAAACTGAAAGAAATACGGAAATATGTATTTACATGGTATTAGAAAGAAGTTTGTTATAGGACGGCTTTTGTCGCTTAAATTGTAATGGGACTTTGAACTATTTAAATGCGATACAAATCAGTTAATCAATTATTTATGTAGAAATTAATACATACATATGTATGCAAGTTAGATGGAGAATGTATTTTAGATGGTGTAACTATGCAAGGTGAGTGCAGGAGCACAGCTGACCGACTTTGTTTACAATTTACTACATATGTCAAAAGTAATAGTTTTTTGAATGTTTTTGACAGTATTACATTATTTTACACAAACAAAATGCTTCTTGTTTCTACCTTGTATAATTACACCATGGTAAAAATAGTGTATAAATATATGAAAGAGTTAGTTGATGTATTCATAATAAAACTATGTTTTAGGGTGTCCCTTAGAAAATTTTCATATTTTAAGCAGTTTAAAATAAAATATTTAAAATCATTTATTGGTAATCATTGAGATATCGGTTTATTTTGTTTGCCATTGAGAAAAACAATGTTTTGCACGTATTTTTTTTGTAAAGCTTTATTTCCCACTCAAAGTATGTATTTAGTCATTAAAGAGGTTATGTCCGAGTTTATTTGTATAGCTATGTACAGGCGGTTGTCAGATCGGGCAATGTGCTAGCCATATATTGACATTGAAAATTTTTTAGCAATAGGTAAATTGTCAGTTAAGACGACAGTTAGAAAACCTAACAATTTCATTGGCACACAATTGTTACACAATAAATTTATCTGCAACGGAAATTGTCAGATTGTTGTATGGCAAAAATTTGTAATTATTGTCATGAAACGAAAAAGAGCAACTGAAACAATTTTAACTGCATTTATGTGTGCTCTATAAAGTACAAAAAAAAACACCTCAAGCTGGAGGTCCACAACTCGCGTCAACGCTTTTATAGTTTTCTAAACGTTTTTAGCGTCAAGTATTTCAAGTTACATGTGAAGAAGATATGTACTTTCGGAGGTGATGTCGTAAGCTCAGCTGATTTTTTTTTATACCCTCCACCAACGAAGTAAACGAACTTTTCGCTTTTTAAGCGTCAACGTGTACTACGCTTTTAAGAATGTATGTAACTTAAAACATACGACTACATTGATTCTACTTTTTTGACAGTTGTTTAGAACGCAAGAAATGCGTAAACGGTTGGTGTGGACTTTCAGCTTCAAAGTTTGAGTGAAAAACCTTTAGGGAATCTGCTATCTCTTGCCATAAAATATCTTTGGGAATACTTTATGTGACCACACGGATTCTACCTTTTTGCGATATGATTTTTGTTTCGGTCTTGATTTTTTTTGTCGCATTCAGAGACTGTTGGCTACTGAATAGGAAAATTCAATTCAATCGGCTCATAGCGGGACGCTATGACGCAGTATTAATTAATTGAAATGTCGCTATTCACTTCTTATTTTCTTCAATTAAATTTTTCTTTCACTTTTTTCAATTTTATTGATACATACTTTTGTTTGTTTATTTATGTATGTATGTATGTATATACAGAGTTGCAAATACAATGTTGACATTGTCAGATGCATAAACCTTACACATCTGACAATAAAAGGTGTTTGACATTTACAATGGCAAAAAGTTTGTTCACATAAATCTTAGATGCCTGACAAAATTTTTGTCTTACAATGTACTGAAAATGATTTTTCTGAAAACGTTGGAGGATAAAAATTGTAAATTGACACGGTTGTTAAACATTTTCTGAACAATTTTCTAACAATATTGAAAGATTTGACAACCATCTATACATAACTAACAAAAACATCAAAATTACTGACAATTGACCCTGTTTCACAGCTTTTACTGACCTGAGTTAGGGACAACCTAAACCGCATACACTCGCTTGTCTTGAAGTGTAAATGTATGTTCAAAACATGTATTAATATTGTCGTCTTTGTCATTGTCGCTGCTGTTATGATTGTAATGTTTATTGTTTTTTGTCTACCATGTCGATTTTCATTCTTGTTTTCTGTTTGTTTGTTGTACTACTATGTGTGTCTTTCTGTTGTTGTCTTTTATAAGACAATCTTACGGTTTTCCACAGTGTAGAAAAAAAAGAAAAATAAACTACTTAAGCGGTACATTTACATTAAATATGTCTGTTAGTCTGTTCGTTTGTTGTTTCGATAAATGTACAACATAAATATACATACATATGTACATACTTGCATGCGAGTAGTAAGAATGAATATGGACCTGGTATTTATTTATCAGTCACAAAATACACTTACAAAAAATTCAAACAACAGCATTCAATTGAAATACGATCAGACGTACAGATCACACGTCTGTACAAAATAATCGATATCAAGACTCTTATGAGCGATAGTACAAATATTGATAAATCGTTTGCAAAATAGAATAGAAAAAAAGTTAAAACAGTACTTTTAAAAACCGTTGAATATAATTTTAAATCCAAAAATTCGTACTTCGTACTTGCATATGTTTCCTTCTACACATAAAACATTCCACTCAAATATAATGTATGACATCATTCTTAAGCTTTGTACAGACGGTTGTCAGATCTTACAACGTTGTGCGAAAAATGTTCAGAAAATGTCTAACAACCGTGTGAACTTAAAATGTTTGTTTTCCAACGTTGTACGAAGAAGCATTATTAGTACATTGTAAGACGAAAATATTGTCAGACATCTAACAATCGTTTTAAGACAATTGTCTTTTAATTGTCATATGTGCAAAGTTCATGCATCTGTGAATGACAACATTGTCAGAGAAATTATTTCTAAATTGCAATTCTGTATATACATAAATAAATAAAAAACAAAAATGTGGATTAATAACATTTTGGAAAAAAGTGAAAGAAAATTACAGAATAAAATTCAAGAAAATAAAAAATGGGTAGCGGCGTTTTTTTGTTATTTTGTCTTCATCCTCGCTACTTTCTAGAACATAAGAAGATACAATTGTATCCATTGCTCTTTTTTGTTAAATGACAATATTTAAAATTTTTAAACACACACACAGAATGCCTCACAACGAATTTGACAATCTTTGCCAATCTGACAACCGCGTGAACTTACAATTCCAGTTGACAGATAAATTCACTGTGTGACAATTAAGTGCCAAAGAAATTATAAGGTTTGCTTACAGTCGTCTGAACTGACAATTTACCTTTTGCTAACAATTTTTCAATATCAGTACATTGCTAACATAATGCTAGATCTGACAACATTCTATACATAGTTTTATTCCTGAGATAATCTGCAGAATTTTTTTCATGTAGTTTGAAAATAATGGTTGTCAGACTCAATTCCAGCACATTATAAAATAATGCAACCCAGCTAATTCAGAGTCCCAACTTAATCTTCTTAAAAGTAAATGCTTCAATTGAATGTCCGTTAGGCCATACAGTTTTCATGACGATTATTCGCCAACGCGATACTGTGGCATAAAAAGTATTCAACTCTCGTATTTATTGAAAACCACAAATCAAACACAAATCATGGAACTCAACCACCAGTTACACGTTTTTCAGTTATTATATTGTAAATACATCAAACAGTTCAATGACAATCTTGAAGTCGAACTCATGCTTCAGTCCTAAGTCTAAGTTTACAAGATTGTAGACGTACTTGCTTGCGGAATGGGCCAATATCCATGGTGGACCATAATACCATCAGTATACACAAGATTACCAACTCCATTTGCAGAAATGGAGCCTCTTATCAGACCCATAGAACTGTCATCATAATTAATCGCGGATTTTGTATTATTATACTTCAAGCTTTATTTGGCTTCTACTAAATACTACGTTCGACCATCTGAATCAAAAACGTTGCAATTGTTTTCGTTATGAAAAATAATTTTATTATTATGGATCTCAATCAATCTGGTAATTTACAAAACAAATAATTTTTAACCTTGCCTTTATGGCTCTCTTAATTTACGAGTACATTGGTATATAATGTTCTTCTTAGTTGATCGGTAATCTTTGGTCGGGATAAATGTAGGTTTAAGAGGTTTTCCAGGGGCTTTAGTTTATTTGCATTTAACGATTTTGGACAACCAGACCATAAGGAATTTCGTTACGAGATAATGTGCAGAGGAATATTGCTGTCGTAATTGAAACAAATAGTTTTTACAGCAAGAAATTTTAATTTGAATTTAAGTTTTTGCTGGAGTAAAACATTTTTATAACTCAAAAACGAAATTGCGAGACACAGCTTTTAAAGATAAACAATCCATTTCAATGTTTCAAGCTGAATATCAAATGGAAGTGGATGAAAATATTTTTACAGTGGACTGTCTATTACAGATAACGAAAAACGGAATTGGTAAATAAATTTATTTCGCAAGAATGCCAAAAAATGATACCGTTTTTAAAGTTTTCAATTCCATTTATTATCTTGATTCTGGATTTTCAATAAAATACTGTTTTTCTTTCATTTGTGCTCTTCTTTCTCTACATTTTTAGTACACTTCTAAGCAAGTTAGGACTTTCTAGTTTTCAGCACGTGAAAGAGCGTCTCAAAAACTATCGAAACAAAAAAAAAAGTGGAACAATTTTATTTTTTGAGTCATAAGCCACATTTTCATAGGCCGGGTCACATATCTCTAAGTGTATCAGATTTATTTATTTTGTTTTTCGGTATTGTTGTTATTTAAAGAAAATATTATTACTGTTTTCTTTATTACCCATCCAACTAAATAATCGTCGTATCTACATATAATCTATCCATCTACCCAAACAACCATCCATCCATCCATTCTTACACATCTAATACAATATCGTTGATGATGGCTTTGTGTGAGTTTCTCTCAGGGCTGGAAAAAGCAATAAATAGTTAGTAATCAAAAAGTCGAAAACTAGTTCTTAAATTTAAAGAAATTTTGTGGTAAGCCCGGTACCTCGAAGCCCCTACTAAGCACTATTACTGAGAATTTATATCTCATATACATACATACAGGCATGTGATGGAAATCGAAAACGAATGAGTTTTAGAAGTCAATATTTTCGTAATATTTCTGTATTGAAAAAATTTTATCACATAAAATATAAAGATATTGGGCTACTAAAGAGAATCTTATAACAATAATTTCAAAAATTATATTATAAATGCTGATTCGATTTCGATTTCCATCACATGCCTGATATATAGATTTTATACGAGTATCTACTAGAATTACAGTGCAGATTTGATGATATGATTTTTTATAAAAATTACATTATCCTGCCCTGCTTAGTAGTGTTCAATCAGTTTGGCTGATTGCATTTATCGGTTGCATCAACTGGTTGGTTGATCGGTCGGGCGGTTGGTTGGTTGGTTGCTTGTTTGTTTTTGTTTGTTTTGCTTGCTTGTTTAGTTACTTGAGCGACTGATTGCTGTTGTTGTTGTTGTTGTTTTTCCATTTTTTTCAGCTTTAAGAGTTTTCGAAAATTATTTTAATGTTTACTTGTAAACTGATACTCACAGAGAATTCCAGGAATTAGGAAGCATCAATAGGTCAATAATAGATAATGAATGGCATGCGGCACAACCTCAAAGGAATTTCAGTTTCTTTATTTTCAAACTATTTTTTGGGTTTAGTTTTTTTTTATTTGTTGCTTTCTTTTCTTCGCCAATGTTTTCTTGTTGTGTTTTTTCTTTCTTTAATCAAAATATGGGTTTCTTTTTCTTTATGGATTTGTTGTTTTTTTTTTATGTGAATTTCGAAAGAAAAAAAAACAACAAAAATTATTGAAAACGTAAAACAATCCGTATTGATAGATAAAGTTAACAAAACTATTTTGACGCCCCTTAGAGGAGTGTGAATGTGTTGATGACGTTACAATCGATAGATTTCCAAGAAACCCATTGACCTTTTGTGTGCGTGTGTGTGGGAAATAATTTTATTTATTTGTTTTTTTTTTTGGGAAAATTCTTCCAAAGAAAAAAAAACACACACAGATATTTATTTGTTGTGTGTTTAATCTCTGCTACAAAAATATTTTTGTTTTTCTAATCCTTGTGACAATTTTTCCCCTTAAAAAAATACACACATACAAAATACAAAATAAAACATACACACACACAAATGCTCTATCTTAATTTTGTTGAGAAATTCGTTAAAAATCTCTAACTGTTGAAGAATATGAATTTTTGTTGCTCTTCACAAAAACAATTTGTTGTGTAACTAATGGACGAACGTGTATGCATTAATTATGAATCGATAATGAATTGTAAATACAATCAGTGTCTGATAATCTTTCTGGAGAAATCTTTTGATTTCGATCAGTTTGAAAAATTATTGTTCTTTAAGCGATTTTCTTAAAATCTTTAGGAATGTGTGATTGAAATATTTGAAATTTTAAACGAGCTGAAGTTAATAACTGTCATCAACCTGTCGTTAGATAAATTTCAATTAGTGTCAACGTTTCTTTCTTTTTCAACTTCTTCTTGGTGGGACAAAGTATGGAGTCTTAACTTTTCATAAAGGGAAATTTACCAAAAATCTAATTTTAATTAAAAAAATTCAATCTTAAGGAATTTCCGTTTAACGGTAACTGGCGTTTTATCAGTTATTGTCCACTATACACTTAATATAGATACAAACATATTTATAAACAGAAACTAGTAAGTTTTCCCACGAAATTTTTGTTAAAGGAGGTAAATTTAATTCGATTTGTTATAAACAATTATACAGTGAAAATTTGAAAAATGTATGGGTTAGGGGAGAGGGGGGCACCTTTGAACACTTTTGGCTTTCAACCCACATAAAAATTTATATTTTTGAATTATTGACTTTTTACATAATTTAACTAATATGTATGGAAATGAACTTTAGTTTA
Source organism: Bellardia bayeri (assembly GCA_950370525.1). NCBI lineage: Eukaryota > Metazoa > Arthropoda > Insecta > Diptera > Calliphoridae > Bellardia > Bellardia bayeri. The sequence goes on from OX493267.1 coordinate 79,537,170, forward strand.
AGTCTACAAATAACTTATTTTTTTTAATTCGATTTATATATTTTTTTTATTTTTTTAATGGATGAAGTCATTGTGTTCAAATGTGCCCCCCATACGGGGCAGCTTTGAACTAGGCTGGGGCAGCTTTGAACGGGAATTTTCTCTTGTAGCGCTTATGTCCAAAAATAACATAAACAGTTATAGTTTCTTATATATATAATAAATTCGATTTATTTATAAGAAAAAAACGTTAACATTAACAATTAAAAAATAAAAAAAAAATCAGATCAAAAATAAGTTTTATATTATTAAGACGGAAAAGGCCTTGCGATTTCAGGTGACATTACATTTTCGTTTAAAGCATCATGATCAGCATTGGATTCGTCATTTTCAGAAAATAAGAGAGAATCAACAATGTTTGGTACTTCGGTTGATAAATTAACATGTTTAAAGGTGCCCCCTCTTTCTTTGTTCAAACCTGAACTGGCTTGTCATTTCATGGAAATTTATAATAAATATTTTTTTTTTACATAAATATCAAATAACTTACCTTAATTTTGTTTGAAATGAATTTTAGACTGCAATAAATTTCTTTCACGAAAGAAAACGATCACTGAATACTCCTTACACTCTTACAAAAAAAGAAAAAAATTTACAATGGCACTGCGAAAACTTGTTCACATATTGATCGATGACTGAAAAAACTAGCAAAAGTTGTTGACGTTGCTAGAAAACAAGGTTGGCATGTAAAAAACTCAGTTAAGGGTTGGAAAAAATGTTAAACTGAGATTTTATCAACATTGTTCAAAGGTGCCCTGTGTTCAAACGTGCCCCCTCTCCCCTACATGTCATCATTTCGAATAATTTTTTTCGTTTTGAAAGGATCTGGCAAAACTCTGCTTTTATTCGAGAACTACACCAAAAAGCTACGAACCCACCCGAATCCGCTTGCTAGAATTCTAGAATTGGCTTAACAGCCAATAAGAAATTAATGCTCTGTTAGAGAATAATTAGATTTATTTTAGTTTTAAGATTTGAATACTTATTGAAATAAAAAATTAATGCTCTGTTAGAGAGTAATTAAAATTATTTTAGTTTTAAGATTTGAATACTTATTGTTAGGAAATAAGGCGGATTCAATAATTAATAAAAAAAAAGTAAAAATAAAAAGAAAAATACGGTTCATTTTAAGATTATTCGTTATGCCAAATTATTCGAATAATAATTATTCGTTGAAATTAAATTATAAACTTTTTTTATTTACACCTTATTTACAATTTAAGTGCATTTTGGAGGAAAAATAGTTAAAAAATTTTCGAATAATTTTTATTCGTTTCAAAACCATAGTTTCTTTAGAATCTATATTGGTTTTTAGTACATAATCATTAATTTTCTAAAACTGTTCGCTAATACGGTTCATTTTAAGATTATTCGTTCATGGTAAATTATTCGAATAATTATTAATTGTTGAAATTAATTCATAAATTTTCGATTTTTTATTTTATTGACAGCTTATTTATAGTTTTAAAAAAAAATAATATTTTTTATTCGTTTATATATTTAACATTTTAATCTTTTAAAGCTCCTCTTTTCTTCATATACTCATTAATTTTCTAAAATTTCATCCTAATGTGGTAAATTTTAGGCTTATTCGTATATGTATGTATACCTAATTATTCAAATAATTATTAATCGTTGAAATTAATTCATAAATTTTCAATATTTTATTTTATTGACACCTTAATTACAATTAAATGTTCTTTTTAGAGAAAAAAAAACTTTAAACATTATTCGAATAATTTGTATTCGTTTTAAAAACATCTTGCAAAACCTTGCTTTTATCATATAATCATTAAGTTTTTAAAATTGTATATTAATACGGTTCATTGTAAGATTATTCGTTCATGCCAAATTATTCGAATAATTATTATTCATTACAAATAATTCATAAATTTTAATTTTTTTAATTAATTGACACCTTAGTTACAATTAACTGTTCTTTTTAGAGAAAGAAAAAGTTAAAAATCATTTAAATAATTTTTATTCGTTTTGAAAATGTTTTTTAAAGCTCCAGTTTTCTTCAGATCATATACTGTTTTTTTTATATAATCATTAATTTTCTATAATTTCATCGCAAAATGGTACATTTTAAGCTTATTCGTATATAGGTACCAAATTATTCGAAAAATTATTATTATATTTTTGGCTATTATACGCAACATGTCAGTTGCTATATGATCAGAGAAAATGTTTCCATTCGATTAACGCTTTGGTGAGAAGAGTTCTAATGCAAATTGATCGTTCCAAACGAGATGACGTCAAGTGTGACTGATTGTTGAATTTATATTTTTTTTATGTTGAATGTATAAAGTGATTATTCAACTTATATCTTGATAATGTATCGAAAAAGTAGGTACATTTGAGTTTAGAAAGTAAATTGTCTTTAAAATACACTTTTTGAGTATTAAACAAATTAACTTTTATTGTTACCAAAGTTAAAAAAAGTGTGGTAAACATAATCTAAGAGCAACATATTATAGACATATTATAGACAAAACATATTATAATGAATAACTATAAATGTCATGAAATATCATATTATGATTATAGTTCTATAGAACTATAGAAGTTAATAATGTTAAAGTTATTCAAAGATTATGGTTACAATTTCTAAGTTTATAAGAGATAAATGTCACAGGCTGATAACTTAATTATTTGTCATGCATTATTTGGCACCCAGTTTACATGCTCCAAACCAAATTATCCATTGACAAATATCTGCTGCTGATCCTGAACAATGGTTTTTCCCGTTTTTTAGCTTATAAAATTTACGTTAGTCTAATACCCATTACATAAACGAATTAAGTTAACAGAGATTGTCAGATAGGGAAGAATTAGGGTTGAAAAAAAAAATGAATAAATATTGAAATAGGTAGAATTTGAAAAAAACGGGAAAACCTATTTGGGTTAAATTGCATGATGTTTATTATCAAGAATTTTCAACTATTTATTTAAGTAAATTCTATGAAAAAATAAAAAAACACTAACATTTTGTCTGAAATTTTAAAAATTTTTGAATTTAAAAAATTTTGTTTGTAATTTTTGATAACTTATTGAATGCTCCTCTCAAAGACCTTTCATATAATACCAAATCTACATATAGTTCCTTTGGAAGAAATGTGAAAAGAATAAAAAAACCTCTAAAAAGGACATTTTTATCCTTTGATCCAGCTCACCAAATATTGACCCCAGGACAAAAAAATTGAGAAACGTAGTCTTAAAATGCATAAAATGTTCATATTAGTCGGGAACATCGCTACCTTATTTTTTCTCTATATAAACGGGGCAACCCTCTCTGGCCACTTGCTGAAATAATCCATAACCTTATTTTGTAAACATCATAAGTGTGTAAAAAGATTTTTGTGTGTACATTTAAATAAATAAAGACTCGTTATATTTTCTTCAAACTACTTGACGCTTTTAATTTGCAATTGAAAAGAATCCGGTTTATTTAAAGGAAAAATGAAAAAATCGACCCTCGTAAACATTATTTATGCTTCTCTGTTCATTATTTATTCAAAATCTGTAATTAATGTAATATTTTCTGCACTTGATGTCAACATTTTATGCCATCTTAGTAATAATTAGAATTTATTAGATTTTCTTTCTTTTTCACAGATTTTCATTGATAAACACACTAAATAATCCTAATAAAGGGTGGTTAAATTGTAAGGGCCAATGTTGAATGTGAACCACACCTAAACGCCAAGCTTTTTTCCAAATTTTATTTGACATTTCTCTATTTCAGACTTACTCAATTTGAACCATGGAGAGATACACAATCCAACAACGTGTTAAAGTTATCCAGACTTATTATGAAAATGGGCGTTCAAATCAAAATGCATATCGTGCACTTCGTGATTTTTTTGGTCAATTTGATCGTCCAAATGTGCGTACAATCGCAAAAATCGTGGAAAAATTCGAGCAAACCGGATCTGTAGAAGATGTGAGAACACCAGTGCATGCTCGTACAGCTGGTACTGCAGAAAATATTGCTGCTGTTCGCGATAGTGTGGCTGAAGAGCCGTTCACCTCAACTCGTCGTGGTGCCCAACAATTTCACCTCTCATGCTCGTCGTTGATGAACATTATGCATAAAGACTTGCATTTACACGCTTACAAGGTGCAATTAGCTCAAGAACTAAAGCCTCTTGACCATTCCAAACGTCGTGAATGGGCAGAATGGTGGCAAGAAATGGCAACAGTGGATGATCAATTTTCGAAGAAAATCATCTTCAGTGATGAGGCACATTTTCACCTCAGTGGATTCGTCAATAAACAGAATTGCCGCATTTGGGCGAATGAGAATCCAAGAGTGATTGTCGAAAAACCAATGCACCCACAAAGAGTGACTGTTTGGTGCGGTTTATGGGCTGGCGGCATCATCGGGCCGTATTTTTTCCAAAATGAGGCCGGTCAGGCAGTTACTGTGAATGGTGTTCGCTATCGTGAGATGATAACGAACTTTTTATGGCCCGAATTGGAAGATATGGATGTGAACGATATGTGGTTTCAGCAGGACGATGCCTCTTGCCACACAGCTAACGAAACAATGGCTCTTTTGCGCAACAAATTCAATGGCCGTGTTATCTCACGTAATGGCGATGTCAATTGGCCGCCAAGATCATGTGATTTGACACCGTTGGACTTTTTTCTTTGGGGTTATTTGAAAGAAAAGGTGTACATCGATAAGCCAGCAACAATTCAAGAGCTAAAGGATGAGATAATTCGGCACATTAACGGCATAGAACTTCCATTATGCCTCAGGGTCATCGAAAATTTGGACCATCGGATGGAGGTGTGCCGCCGTGGTCGCGGCGCCCATTTGGCCGATATTTTGTTCCATACATAATTGAGTAATACCAATATATCATAATAAAATAAAATTACAATAATTTCCTAAATAGTTTGTGTTTTATTCAAAATCAAGATCGGCCCTTGAAATTTAACCACCCGTTATAATAATAATAATAATTATGAAAAAAAAAAATCAGAATTCTCAATTTAGAAACACACACACACACACACAACGCTCCAACATTCCATTCCATGTTCATTGTCACTTTATATTGGTGTGACATTAATTGTTCAGTAAATTGCATTTGATTTCAAATGTTTGTTTTTCTGAAGAACGTGAGGTTGGTTGCAGCCGAGAGTGTGTCTGTGTGTGTGTGTGTTCCACGTTACTTAGTTTTTCAGTTTCTCATGGTTAAAATGTGAAAATTTCTTGGAATGCATTGTAATTGAATGATTAACAATTTCGATTCATTTGTATTTGTAACTGATTTTCAGTTTTGTTTGTTTTTTTTATCATGACTTGTTCATCATAATAAATGAATGAATGACTGAATAAATGAATGAATGAATTTTAAAGAGAAACAAAAGATTTAAAGCAAAACTTTTAATACAAATTTCTCACTGCTACTGGCATCATTGTTCGAATGTTGTTTGATTCTGGCCTGCGAATGTTGTCTGCTGAAAAAGTGTGTGATTTTTGTCAGAAATACAAATGTACGAGTACGAGCAGATATTGCTTAATTTTCGCTGTAACAACTGACTGGCTGAGTGACACTCATTTGAAAACGTCACGAACTTAACAAACATAAAAAACACGTTAAAACAAAGAATGTGTGAATGGAATTTAGTTATTTAATTGTTGGTAATATATGTATGTATGTATGTATGTATGTACCTATACAGAACAGTTTTCATTCATATTCACAATTCTTGGAATTGCAAATGTTGGTAGCAAATCATTGGCATTGATCCATGTTACTAAAGAAATCACGTAGTATTTATAGAATGGCTGAATGGCGTTTAAATTCTAACGGATCAGAGTGTTAGCTTTAACAACTAGTTAACTCCTGTGTATATGACGACGCCAGACTGGAACATGCAAAACAGGTCATTATAAAGTGTGATCCATTTCGAGGTTCCCTACTTTTTTAATGAAAAAAAACAAAAAAAAATTCAAATTTAATGGGGAATGTTTATTATTATTTGAAAGAACCTACTTTGGCATTTATTTTTTGAAGATTATGTCTATCAAATGTTGGCCGTTGCTATGTAGCAGATGGTCTATCCGTTGAGTATAATTTTCGATGACTTGTTCGACTGGTAACTGAATCGAAGAGGGTTTGTCCGCATTAGCTTGAGATTTTACATATCCCCACAGGAAAAAGTCTAACGGTGTGATATCACACGAAAAAACGTGATATTATGTGCTCACCGAAGTGTTCTCTCAATAAATCCATTGATTAATGCGATGTGTGGAAAGTGGCGCCGCGCCGTCTTGCTGCAACCAAATGTAGCTGAGATCACGAGCTTCAATTTCAGGCATCAAATAGTCAGTTAACATGGCACGATAACGGTCGCCATTGACGGTTACGTTCGCACCGGCATCATTTTTAAAGAAATATGGACCGATGATTCCACCGCTATATATATTTTCTTCACAGCGTGCTGGACGTGGTCTATTCGGTCCAATATTATCCAATAATGAAGGCTGGGTCTCAAAATGGGTGATAGTATTGCGAATTGTACGCTCAGTAGGCCGATTATGTTGATCATAAGTTGAGTGAAGTGCACGAAACACATTTCTCACAGTACGTGAATTTTCGTAATAAAGTTGAACGATTTGTAAACGTTGTTCAGGCGTAAGTCTTTCCATTATGAAATGCCAAACAATATTAAACAAAAATATCATGACAGCATGACACGACTCACACGTGATCTGCCAAAAAAAGCTATTGAAAAAAGTATCTCTACTTGAATCGCCCTTTATAAGGTAATGTTAAAAATTTTGCCGTAAGTGAATATATCGAATTGTTGTTAAAGTAAAATGGTACCGTGGAGGTCTAAAAAGTACATTTTATTTATATAGTTGGTACAAAATCCAAAAAAGCAATTTTCCATCACTGCTGCAACCAGTTATACAATTTACCAAGCGAATTTCAACTATTTAAAGAATTTAACACAAGAATGCAATTTAATGTTTATTAAATAAAAGAGAAAAATATAAAAAAAATATAAAAAAAACTCAAATAAAATTATAAGTAATTCCTATAATTATAATTAATATTATTATTTCTAAAACAATCATGCATAATTAAATAACAGTGATTATAACAAACAAATTGCCACAAGTGTTCGAGAGTGTTTGTTTCAGAAGCTAAAAACTGTAAATTATCTACGAAGACATATTTCTAACATATAAACGGGTGAAACAAGACTCGTACTTCAATGATTGGTATTTTTTTTTTTTTGATTCATTCATAACAACTCAATTGATTGAGTTTTTATTTGCAATTAAATTCATTCACTTAATGTCACTGTAAAGTGGACATACCTCGGCAGACAGACACTTTATTGTGGCAAAAAGAATCATACTTAAGCCACATGTATACCCCAGTACTGTTTTATCTATGTAGTTGAATTAAAGTTGTTTTTGAGCCATTAATATACAGCCAACTTTTATAACAATAGCGCAATTCACAATCTTGTGCAAATGGTATTGCATTATTGCATTTGCAAAAAAAGTCTAGCATATTTTTGCTCTTGCTGTGTATTTTGTTAGTGTAGAGCAAAAATATGTTAAACCTTTTTTGCAAATGCAATAATGCAAATCCATTTGCACAAGATGGTGAATTGCGCTAATGTTTGTTTGTTTGCATTTTTTTTTTGTTTTGCAAGCAACAACTGCTTGAAATTGTGGAGTGTAAATACAAGTTAACTGGTCATGTCATTGGCTTGGAATGCTAATGAATATAAAGAACAACACAGCCATTATTCAATTAAAATGAAATATCACTCTGGGTTGGATAATTGAGATATGTACATATTGTTTACACTTTTTTTTATACTTATTGTTTCCTTGTATTATATTGTAAATAAAAGCAACCAAACCAAATATGAAAAGGTTTTTTAAACAAATACATATAAAAATAAATTTTCCATCCCTGCTCTGAACTTAATAACTCTTCATATTAACAAGCGATTTTTTCCAACTCATTCATAAAATGCATTGCAACCTGGGCAACATTATTTCTATTGTACTGCATTTATTATAGTTCTACAATTAATATTCGAAAATATTTTTAGTCTGAGTCATTCAGAAAAATATTGATGATAATATGATCAACTTACATTTACAGAGATTTAAGATTGCATATTATTTACAATTATTTATTTAAATTATTATTATTCATTTTGTGTTAACAATAATATAGCATTCAGAGATTTGCAAAACATGCATTTAAACATACAGTGGCTCACAGACTATTTTATGCAGTGTATTTTTTATTTGTTTTCAAAACTCCCAAGAACACTAAGAGGAACTTAATTAAGAAATTAATGTCATTTAAAAGAAAAAATGGTTTAGTTTAACAACCAAAAAACATTTATTAAAAAAATGTATATTTAAATATATTAAAACCAAAAAACAAAAAACTGTTCATTATTATTTCAACTGTACCGATAGCTCAATGCTGCGTTGTTGGTTTTTCGTTTCTCTATAGGGTGTTTTTTTAGATGTACACCAATACCTCGCTTAGCGTCGTTTCTTAATTAGTACTAATTTTCATTGTGCGCCGTTAGATTTTCGAGGTTGCGTTGTTTTGGGTTTGAGTCTATAATTTGTAGATGTTAAAATATTGAGGAACCATTGTGACATTACCAAGAGAATGACAAGATCATCTCATCGTTTTTCATGCTTAGCTATTAAAAGGAGCGCCTCGGTATTTTTAAATTCAGCAGGTGAATTTAGATATGTATTCAAGTCTTACAGCCTTTCAAATGAACATCATCTGGTCGTTTTTTATTCAACTGAGATTGATTTTATGTATCGCTAGTATGCGCCAAGAATTGCTTTTGTTCTCAGGAATAATATTTTTTTTTATACTGTCAAGTTCAAAAGTAACACTACACTCTAACTTTCGTTTGATAACAGCAGAATATTGTTCAATGACCGAAACTGGGGACAATTATAAGAGATAGCTAATTCTATAATGTCGGGACAAAATTTTACTGAAAATTTTTCTATAAAAACCAGAACTTATAGCTAATGAGGTGTTGAAAGGGGTGGTCTTTAGACCACAACTGCAAAATGTTAAACTTAACAACCTATTTTTTTGTTCTTATTCTGAACCCAACTGAACACCAGTGAAAATTAATGTTTTTTTTCGAAATCTCTGAAATTTAATGGCGGATACGTAAGAATTGTGTGTCTTTAATAAATCCTGAATGGAAATTTTTTAGTTGTAGTAGAAAACGTTTATTTATTTTGTTAGGCAAAAATTCATATCAGAGATTTTATAAATCTTAGGAAGATGAAAAAAATCTTAATTATAAAAAAATGTCCCAAACCGAGTAACGTTTGTTCTTCCATTTTCCTTTACATTTGATTTGGAAAAAATTTTCCCAGAAAACTTCCTCATATATATATTTTGCAATGGAATTCTGTAAATATTACAAATATGTTGTACAACAAATAATTTATATGAAAATCATTGAAATTTGTATTTGAAACTGGACAGTTTTCCCAGCACGATCACGCTTACAAATGTCAATTCCTTTAATTATTTTTTTTTTAAGAGAAGTAACACTCAGGCAATTAATATGCCTATATATACTTGCGTTACTTTCTTTGGGAAGGGGATAGTTGAAAAAGTAAAGGTGGTAAAAGAAGAAAGCTTTTTTTATATCACAACTCTGCAATTGCGCATTATTTTTTGCTTTTAGTGTAGAATTGCAGCGCCTCTGGTGGTGAGTAGGCGCATTAATATTAAAGCTTGATTTTATAACCTTTATTTAATTATTTTACTTCGGTGGCGTTAGTGATAAATATTAGTTATGATGGATAGAAAGAAAACTAATAATTATCAGAAACTGATGTTGTTTGAGTACCAGCGGCTGGGAATACAATCCGGGCTACAAATACCAACTCATACTTAATGATCAAATGCGCTAACCAAGCTACAGCAAAATATCGGGTTTATTTTGCTTTTTTAAATCGATTGAATCGATTGACACGGTCAATTAACAGCTGAATTTCGTGAAATTATGAGAGCACGAAATTGGCTTTGCAATAAATTAATTATTTCGGTGATTGTGTGACATCTGGCAACATACTGTTGAAACCACAAGTCAGTGATACCGATATATTCAATAATATGTCAAACTGTAGTGGTTAACATCTTTACATAACATAATTTACTCAGCGTAAGCACATTTCCTGCTGAATTTTCGAACAAAAAATCACACTCAATCACGCCTCCAGATCGCATAGCGATTCATAGTCTTGTTTCACACCCATTTCATTCACACACGTCAATTGAATTTTCGTACTTTTTAATGCAAATCAACATGCATGAAAGAAAAAAAAAAAACAAAAGGAAATAAGAAAATTGAATAGTACCGTCAAGTTTGTACCAATTTTATTGTCTTTTCTCTTTTCTTTAAAAAAAAAAATACTTGCCTTGACGAGTCAGAATTGAATAGTGTGAAAGCGGACATACAGTGACACATTTAGTAATGCTAAATGCTTTTACTTTCTGTTGCTGTTCTGTTCCGTGGCGTTCTGTTGTTAAATTTTTGTAGTTAGTTTTTCCGTGTAAACGTATCAGCTTTTTAGGTGAACAGACAACACATACCGCGAAAATAAATCAAAAAATACAAATCAAAGTTTTTTTTATTGTACAATATGCCATTACTTTCGACTAAAGTAATGAGTTTTTCATCATCCATCGTTTATTTTTTATATTTTTATAACTTTTATACAAAAAATTAATTAAATGCAAAGAAATTAAAAATTTTTGTAATAAACCAAAAATGTCAGCTGTTTTGTGCTGTCACTTACAATTACTTAGCACATTTTTGTTTTCAACATGTTCGTCCGCAACGGCACGAAAAGTAACAAAACAACTAACGAATTCTACACATTTTCTATTTAACAGAATCAAGTCAGCTGATTCGGAACGGAACAGAAAGTAAAGACTAATTCTGCCTTAAGGCTTCTCAATAATTGCTTTTGAACTGTAGAACCACAAATGCTGCAATTTTCGTCTGAAACAATGATTTTTCCAGTAATTGATATCATTGTAACAATGGTTAAAGCTTCTCTACTAGGTAAATATTTCAGCAAGTAACAATTGACAAAACTTTCATATTATTCTAATATGCCCCTGTTTGAAAAAAAAAATCTTGTTAAAAAATTTTAGTTTAATACCAAGCAAGTATCACACTTATTGCTAATCTTAAGGTACGGTCACATTTGGCAAATATTTACTCTAAAAAGCGTAACCACTTGTTTTAACATAAATTTGTTTGACGTTGTTTACTCTTACAAGAGTTTTGCAAGATCAACCAGCAACGTCTTTTTCGGCAAGCATTTGACAAGTATGATCGAATCTTTAGAAATTAAAACAAGTTAGAGTGCTGTGCCGAATCTTAACTACCATCCAGCTAAATAATAGTGAGAATTACAAAACCTACATTGTGTGTCTTATTTAATTTAAGTGCAAATTTTATTAATATTTTATATATTGTTTGATAGACGACAAGTTTACGCACAATATAATTTATTTCAAATGCTTTAAAATCTTGTCTAATTTTAACCATTTATAATTCGATGATAGTATAAATTCTGGATTAAAATTACTGATCGGTATAAAATGTTGTTGTTCGATATGGATATTTATGAGATATTTTTGTGGGTTAACTTGTTTTTCGTAAATGGTTCATATTAGTAAACTAAGACCAAATATGAAGCGATCTTCATAAAATTTGATACAACAAATTTTATATATGTATATTAGGTTGTCCCAAAAAAAAATTTTGGTGCTCAAGCATAATTTGAAAGCTTATAGGATATAAAGAATTTTTGAGATTTTTTTCAGATTTTTCGGAAAAGGTTTTAAGGTCGCACAAGTCAAATTTTGGAAAAAAATCGTTTTTTGAGTTTTCCACATAACTTTGTCAAAAACCACAATTGGTTAATAACTTAAATGTCATATTCTATATTAAAATAAAAATATGTTCCATTTAATTTAATATATATACACATATTATATTTCCCTGATGAAGTCAACAAAGAATTGACGAAACGTTGGGAAAAAATTGTAATTAAATGTATTTTTAATTTACAATATAATAATTTAGGCCCAAGTAGCTTATACGGAAATAAATACCAAATACAACATATTGGCCAAAAATAAATAAATAAGAACACAATTTTCGTCACTTTTGAGGAAGCAATTTAAAAGAAAAATGTCCACGTTTTATTTTTGTGTGCAAAAACTATAAGTTTTGGCAATGATTTTGCTCATTTACATTACAATTTTTCATAAAATGAAAATAAAAAAAAAAAAATTTTTTATGGGACACCCTAATGTATATGTGGATCATATTGAATTTTAAAAAATACCGGTAAATTTAAAATATATATGAGTATTTAAGTAATTTTCGTAAGTCTACCTTATATAGAGGATATGGTTAAATATGAATCTAGCAGTTTGATTTTGACATATAGAAACATGATCTCTTAACTGACAAATATCGTTTTGTGATTTATTTTTAAATGAAAACTATTTTTGCCATATTTGAATATTATCATTTTAGAGGAATTTATGTAGAAACTAATATGGGGGCTATAAGAAATCATGGACCGATTTAAATTTTCATGTCTTTTTCTACAAAATATTTAAATAAATTAGCAAAAAAAAAATATGTGAAAAATATAAATTTTTTTGGAGTCTGTCTCAGATTTTGATTCATACTGTGGTACTACTGAATTGATTTTACTAATTTTCAATACCAAACTGCTTAGGGGAATTTTAAATGTTCCTTTGTAAAATTTGTTAGTTTTGTTTATGTAGTTTGGACGTGAGAGTGTTTTACACAGACAGGGCGACATATGTAGCTCAAGCGACTTAAAATTTCATTAGCAGCAAGCATATATATATATATATATATATATATAAAAGTACATATGTACTATTTTATGTCATAGATGACTATTTCTCAATGTTACACACGAAATGACAAACTTATATACATATACCCTCATTCACCACTTGTAGTACATATTGGAGGATAAAAAAAAATAATTAAAAATCTTTGGAGAACTTTTTGGAATCAGCTGATGAACAGGTATGCTGCCTAAAAGTATCTCAGTTTTTCAACTCAGTGTAAGGAGATCATTAGGAAATTGTGACAATGGTTCCATGAGTAGTACTAATACAGAAATGTAAAATTCAAAATGTTTTATTGTCATAAAATTCATCCTGTTTCATTTTGATTCAATTAAATCGCCATATGTATATATTTTAGCTAATTTCACTGCAAATCAGATAATCTTGTCTTACTTTTCAGTCTGTGTTTTGTTGTTATTGCTTTAAATGAATGACGAATAATTGTCTTTATTAATTAAACAAATTTCTCAGAAATACATTTCAAAATGTATATTTCACATCTATACAAACAAATACATTAGAAATATTTAAATAGCTACAAAAAAACAAAAAAAACAAAATAAATGAAATAAAGTAAAACAAAGGAAAAGAAAAAGAGAAGCAATATTTAAATGTTTAATAAATATTTTTAGAAAAGAGTAAAATTTGTTGAAATATCATTACGAGTGTATTAGTTAATTTTTTACAAAATAATTTTAAATGTATTGTACACGCCCCTACCACAAATACTACATACTACAACTACTAACTCTGCTACTATTATTTATTGTAGTGTGCTTGTGTAAGTGCTAATACTGCTGCTACGTCAGATCCATCACACATGAAGACATTACAATTCCCTAAATGTCAGAGTTGATTAAACTAAGTAATAAATTTAATAATGTTTTCATATATATTTTGTATATAAAGATAATAATTATAATTAAGAAACGAAAAAACAAAAAAAAATAAATAAATGTTAAACATGGTAGAACTAGAAATGGCCTACACAATTTAATGATTACATGTAGAAGAGTTACACTATTTATTCTGAGAAGTCTCTGGCATTTTTAAAAAGTCAAAAATAATCAAGTAATTCCTCTTTCTCGAATATGTTAGCTATACGAAACCCTTACTGGTTACTTACCAACCTACTTGTAAGGGGTTTAATAAGCAGGCATTCTTAGAGAGCCAGTCAAGTACTCCTGTGCATGTGATCGATTCGAACTTAGTTTATATTACTTCAAAGAAGTTTGTAGAGCAATTAAAGCTATTTAAACAATCCTAGACTTTCCTATATCTTAACATCCTTGACACAGGTCTTACCCACTGTAGGGCACCATTGATGATGTGACAAATTTGTTCTAAATTTTATTTATTTGTTTTATTCTGTTCTATTCTGTTTTTCTGTCTGTCTGTCTGTCTGTCTGTTTTACTGACTGTCTTTCTGTCAGGCAAACTAGTGTCACGGCACGTGTCACAAAAATAGAACAAGATTAACGATCGGTGGTGGATTTGTGCCGTGTATCATTAAATGAAAAAAAAGTGTACGAGTATATATGTATGTATGTATGCATTTATATATTTGTTATTTTATTTAAGCAAATGTTTCTTAACTACTTCTTTAATTAGTTCACACGTCTAACGCGATTTCTGTTAAATACACAATATTCGGTATTAACAAAGATTATGGAAATTTTCTTCACTCAACTTTAAAATAGAATTTATTTGGAATACAATAACAACAAGTAAGAAAGTATAGTCGGCTAAGCCCGACCATATAATACCCTACACTCAGTATATTTATATGAAACGGTTTTTTCAGAAATTGGCGTTATATGGGAGATATAACCTATTGTGGACCGATCATCCAAACAGTTTGTGTCATGATGTCTGTGAATATAAATATTATATGTGTTAAACTTTATCTCGATATAAATGCTTTTAAACGATTGATGGAGCTTAAAGTGAATTACAGAGAGGGTCTTATATGGGAGTTTCGACTAATTATGAACCGATCATAATAACATAGTACCGTATTATATGGGAGCTACGACTAATTATGGACCAATCTGCACAAAATTTGTAGATGTGATTTGGCTTCATTTACCACTCATTTGTGATGAAATTTGTTTGGATACTTGCATAATTCAAACATTTATGATCAGTAAACCCCAATTTCGGAAGGACATTTGTATGGGGGCCAGGTGAAATAAAGGAACGATTTCCACCAGTTTCAATCACATCCGTCCTTGGGCCAAAAAAATATCATGTACAAAATTTTATCGAAATATCTTGAAAAAAAGCGCATGCTTTACATTGACAGCCAGACGGACGGACGGATGGACGGACGGACATTGTTAAATCGACTTCAGAAAGTGATTCTCAGTCGATCGGTAGTTTTTAAGGTGGGTGCTGGACCAATATTTCTGGGCGTTACAAACATCAGCACAAATCTAATATACCCTCCCCACTATGGTGATGTAGGGTATAACTACATATAACTAAAATATCATTAGTTGTCAGTTGCAAACTGTTTCAATATTATACATACATACATATGAGTATGTAAGTTTTAATGTACTCGTATGCATGTCCAAATGTGTATGTTTCATTTGCTGACAAATGGATTATAAAAGATTACTTAATTTGAAAATTTTGACAAAAAGCCTCTAAAAAGATCTGAAGTCTGCTTAGATTAGACAATATTTATTTAAATAAGTAGAGAAGGTAAATAAGGGCAGAATTGACAAAGATTGATTGAAAATTTTGACAAAAGAATCGACATACATACGTACATATGTACGATATGCATGGGTCTGTTGGGAAACTGTCCGACCTAAATATTCATTAATGATTGTCAAGCCTTACTCTTTCCATGGTAATGCAAACTTAAATGATTTTTATATAATTTTTTTGCATTTTATTTTGAAGAACAAAGTTCTTGTTGAAAAACTTTTTTTATCCATTTACTTTCAAATTTGTTTGTTCGCGACCCATATTTAAATTGAATTTAATCTGTAGTATTTCTACAACTGCAGTAGTTTCTAAAACTATTAAACTGACTGTGCAGTTCAGTATAAAGTGCTGTAATAAAGACTTTGATTGTAAGCTGGACATTATTTGGGGAAGTTACTACGATCCATGAGGGAAAAAATAAACATTAGACTGCTTCATCCTGATCTCAATAGTGCCTAAACTTATTTTCTCTGTGCCGGCTATGGACAACCAAGTATGACATTCAGAAGCTATCTTTAATTAGAGAATTGATAGCGGCTTCTCGATTGTCGTTTGAAGTAGTTGTATGAAACTCCCATTCAATGGCTCCAGCAACTACCAAACTTTCTCGCATGCCTCAGGGAAGACTCCAGCTGTATGATGTTGAAGCTTACTTGATTTCTCAGATGATATTGCCAGTTTGTTTCCCAGTCTGGGAGTGCATTTTTTCATCATTTATACAGCGGATAAATAAAAAAAAAATATTTGTAGCAATCGAATTTGATGTTAAACGAATAATTCTGCCTTACTAATTAAATTTTCCTGTTGTGGCCTCAAAAATCTACTCGAAGTTACAAAAATTTTGTTGCTCTGATTGCCTTGAGAAGAAAAAAATAATTAAAATTGAAACTGACCCAGCAATCATCTAATTGGTGTTCAACAGGTTTTATTTAACCATTCCCCAAGTGCTACCAGTTAGAGTTGTGTGAGGCTTGAAGAATATTGCCAAGTGTTTAAAGAAAAAATTAAAATTATTTAATTGAAAACTATATTCACCAGATTTTTTTTTTAAAGAGAAGTAACACTCAGGCAATTAATATGCCTATATACAAATAATTGCGTTACTTTTTTTGAAAATGGGGATAGTTGAAGAAGTAAAGGTGGTGAAAGAAGAAAGCATTTTTTTATATCACAACTCTGCAATTGCGGTTTGTTTTTAATGCAGAATTGCAGCGACTCTGGTGGTGTGTAGGCGCTTAATGTTAAAGCTTGATTTTATGGCCTTTATTTCATTAGTTTACTTCGGTGGCGTTTCAATGCTATACCACCGAAGGAGGGCGCTGTGATAAATATTAGTTATGATAGATAGAAGAAAACTAATAATTATAAACCCAGCCTACAAATACCAACTCATACTTAATGATCAAATGCGCTAAACAATTAAGCTACAACACCCTCAAATTTCCGTGAAAGATATTAGGAGCAAATATAAAAATATTTGTTAATATATACATAGTTACTCGTAAATATCTCATCTAGAATAGACATCAGCAAACTAAAGAGTGATTTTGTAAGAGCTTTCGAGCTTTAGAGAAATGTATATAATCTTTATTAGCCCTTTCACACCTGACGCAAAACTACCAGAAATTTATAATAGTTTTTTTTTATAATTTTTGGAATATGTGATCTCTACAGCGTATAAAAATATATAATCAATGATTAGGTTTAATCATATTTATATCCTTCAAGGATTTTCAGGACACGTACACTTGATGAATCTCGGTTGATTTTCATTAATATTTTTAACTAAAACGAACTTTTATTGCATAAAACGATTATAATTAGTTAGAAATATTAAAATTTATCATTTTTTTGGTTAATATATGTGCACTTCATTATTTGTAAGCGATTAATACTTTTGCAATTAAAGACACTTACTTACTTCGACTTACTGCGACTGAGGAATTTCGCAATAGTTTAAGTAACGCTAAAGAAAACAATCAGCACAATCGATGCATGTCGTTATATTACAAATTGGGTTATCACAAGTGAAAATATTGAAACCGAAATCCACCCGCACAATCGATGCGTCACGGTCTGAAAGGGTTAAAGTCGATAGAACGATAGATATAATTCAATTGTTGAATTCACAAGTGATGTCGTATGTTGTAAATTATATGATACAACTAACTGATTGTAAACACAATTTTGAGCAAAGTCGTGCATTTATATTATCAAACCTTCAAAATGTCAGAATAAATATACAAAACTCAATAAATTAAATTCATAAAACAAATGAGAAAAACAAACACATTTTAACAAATGAATGAATCAAGTAAATTAAAATTATTGATAGTTTTTCATAAATTAAATACAGCAATTTCCATTGTTTTAATTTAATGTTGTTTATAAATTATATATTATATGTATAATACACTTTGTTAACCGAGCATGAATTTCGATAATGAAATTCATTAATCTAAATGCGTTGTTTGAAAGTCAATTCATGATTAAATTATAGACCAAATTGAACATGTTTACCAGTACATAACACAGCTGAGCTGCCAAAAACAGTCTTACCCTTCATATACAGAGTCCAATAGCGGAAACACTGAACATCATCTATGCTATCCTATCTCAAGATCATTCCGGATTTAAAAATATTACTGAACCTCTAAGAGTCACCGCTGTTTACTGAAAGAATTGAGGAATTAAAATCACTAATCGAGACTTACGTACGAAGATCAGAGTCCGCTAGTTAATTTTAAAAACTACCGCTAGTATCGCATGCATAACCCTATCGAACTCCTTAAACCTTAATCCCTTAAATTCTGGTATTGAATCAGTAAAATCTACAAGATATTAAAGTGAAACACAAATTTAGATATAACAAAAAGTTAGAAGTAATATCCTTCATAATTTTCCACAGAATCGGTATTCTAGAATTTTGTACAAAATCTGATAACGTCTTCCCCATGGTGTAACCATACAAGGTGAGTGCAGTAGCACAGCTGAATGACTTTGTTTACAATTTACTTATGTCAAAGTGTTTTTGACAGTAGTACATTATTTTACACAAACTAAATGTGTTATATTTGCTGCCAATTTGCACTCACCTTGTATAATTACACCATGGTTTATGCTTTCACTACCGACGCGTCGTACATATATAAACAAGTAGTTTGGATTGTGAATACGAGGTTAGATGTAAGTTTTATTATTGAACTTAGGGCTCTTAATATTTCGCTTAAATCACCTCCAATAAAAATGTAAGTAAGAATCGTTTAATGAAGATATTCTAAAATCAGAAGAATTTTTATAAATATTTCCATTATCTGACATTTATATGAATCTGTTAATGACTAACTGTTATTAACGAGAGTATTGCTGAACTATTTTCCTGTACCACTGACAATATCAATTTGTTGTTGTCTTGTCTTATTTATCAAACTTATTCAATGATAAGTTAAAACACAAAATGGCGTATATGTAAATTAAATACGATTGCTCGATAAACATAAAACAGAAACTTTTTAGCTACACATACATATCAACACTTAATTTTCTTTGAGTGTATAGATGGCGTTAACGCATACTCTGACAAATCAACAGTACACAATTGCAAATACACGCACAGATAACTTTGTATAGGTACATACAGACATACTCGTATGTACAACTGTTGCTTAAAAGAAAAAAACGCAAAATTCATTGAGAGATAAAAAGATTGACGACGACAATAACGACTCTTGCAAAGAAACCAAAAAAATAATTTGGCGAGAAACTTTGCAAAAACACTAAATATAAATAAAAAAAAAAAAACAAAGGTAAAAGTACACGCAGTTACTTACAAATACATTCTTACTCATGAAAATACCACCACAATTGCAGATTTACGGCTATGAGAGGGCGAATATGTATAAGAATTTTTGTAATTGTAGTGCAAAAAAAGAAAGAGAATTGAACAAAGTACCAACCAGTAAATTAAAAGCCAAACCTAAATAAATGGGACGTTTTTTTATTCGCGTGTGTGTGATGGCATGCAGTGATATTTGAACTATTATTGTGTTGGGCTAAACGATGTTTTTGTTGTTGCTGGTGATAATAATAATGATGGTAATGATAATCATAACAATGATAATTAGGTTTGTTTCTGGTAGTTGTCGTTATACAGAGCTTGGCTGGAATGTAATCACTAAATATTTACTTGTAAAGTTTTTGAATATTTAGCATTGTTCACATAAAAATCAGCCACACTACAGCAGCTATTTTCAAAAACCATTTATTATTAAATATTTCTACAAGAGCTGTGCAATGGCAAATCAAAATAGAAAGAAAATCCTTTATAAATTTCTTGCAAATGCGGCATTTTCGGGTTCTATGATTACAAAAAGCAAAAGCTTCCAAGAAAGTACTGTATATTATGTTATAAAGGGTGATTTTTTATAGCAACTTTCTGTGTTTATTGCAACTCAGCTGTTTTCGTTTAACATGTTACTGATAAACATGCTTAGTTTGGTGTATAATTCAACCATGAATCGACTTAAAAACGAACACCACTTACAGATTATTAAATTGTATTATCAAAATTCATGCTCAGTTAAGAAAGTGCATCGAGCACTTTTTCTATTTTATGGTCAGTTTGGGCGGCCACCTGAGGTGGCTTTCAGAATCTTGTGACTAAATTTCGTTTTAAATTAACATTACTGGACATTAAACCACCAACACGCATGCGTAAAGTTCCACCAGAGATAAATATCGCAGCTGTATCCGCCAGAGTTGTTAATAATCGTTAATGATCGTTTTAGCGCTTGTTCGCAGCAATTGAGCGTCTGCTACTCCACTAAGTGCAATGTTTACAATTTTTTTTGCCCAAAATGGAAGAGCTGAACTTGGCTCGCATGTGGTTTCAACAAGACGGTGCCACATGTCATACAGCACGCAAAACAATGGCCCAACTGAGAGGCGAGTTCGATGAAGAGTTTATTTTACGTTTCGGGCCGGTCAATTGGCCGCCTAGATCGTGCGTTTTAACACTTTTAAACTATTTTTTGTGGTCCTATGTTAAGGCTTATGTCTATAACGACAAGCCCGCAAAGGTTAACGCACTGCAAGCTAATATTAACGAATTTATTTGTGAGATACCGGCCGATATGTAGGAGAGAGTATGCTAAAATTGGACCCAGACAAGATTTATATGAAATCTTCTTAAGACATTAAAGTATATATGTAGATCGTTCTATCGATTCAAATAAAGATTTCACAAAAATCGGAAAGCTCTTAAATCACTCGTTCAAACGATACAAACAAACCTTAAGCACAGATCGTAAACAAAAAGAACGCATTAACATTTATGCTTAAACCAAAAAAGAGCAAAAAAAAAAAACTACATTTGAAGAGCATTCCTTGTGTTACACAAAAAATTATCTGAAGAAATGTTGTTTGCTACTTATTAGACGTCACCAGTCTTTAGTAAAAATTATGAGCGATTTAGCAAAAGCTACAATGATTTGGTATCGAGAAAATCTGGTCGTCTGGTCGTTCCCAACCTTCTAAGAAGCTGGTTGATAAAATTACTGTATGTGAGTTTCTGAAAATTCAAGAGCAATGGTTGCCTTTGCATTCTGAACGTGTCACTGTATGTAGCAGGGATAAAAAAATAATATTTTACAAATTGTACTAAATTTCAAGAAAAACTGTACTTTTTTACCCCAATTGTACTAAATTCTTTTCTTATTTTTTTAATATTTTTTATTGAAACCGTACTTTACAATTAATAAAAAAGAACATTAAAATTCTTTCGTACTAAGTACTTACATATGTATATGTAGATAAACTTAACAATTAATATTAATGTTTTAATTTCAAAAAGTACATACAGACTATTGTTGAGATCTGAATATAAAAGTATTATTTATGACATACTTCTTGCTAAGAAATTCGTACTCATTTCTAAATTGTAGCAGCACGAATTAGATGACTTCAGCAAACAATCCTTTGTTTGGATTAGTTTGGAGACAGTCGAAACAAACAGTTTGTTCCTCTCTTTGGTTTTTAGTATATTTTGATACGAAAATATCCCTTTCACATTTGCAGATGAATGTGAAATGGCTAATATTCCTTTAGCAATTCTCGAAATATCAATAATATAGGGATTTTAAATAGTGCTAAATTAGTCATTGGGGTGCTATTGTACTTTTGACTCTCAAATAGTGCTAAAAAAAAGTACAATTGTACCAACTTTTACACCCCTTTTGTTTAAATTTTCGGCCGAAATTACAGTGAATGGATCACGCTATCGAGAAATGTTAACTATTAAATGTTGACCTATTTTTGACGATATGGATATTACTGATATGTGATTTCTTTTAACAGGACGGTGCCATTGTCAAACAATAAACAATTTTTGCAAACCAAATTTTCCA
Source organism: Bellardia bayeri (assembly GCA_950370525.1). Lineage (NCBI taxonomy): Eukaryota > Metazoa > Arthropoda > Insecta > Diptera > Calliphoridae > Bellardia > Bellardia bayeri. The sequence goes on from OX493267.1 coordinate 79,559,299, forward strand.
AAACTCAGTGGTGAAATCGGCGACACTTTCATGAGTTTTAACATCACTGGATTATCTTTTGTGGGGCTATATTAAAGATAGAGTCTATAAAGAGCTCTAAATTTACGAAATAGACCCGGCGTTTTGCCAAAAAGCTGTTAAAAATTTTGATAAAAAATCGACATCTCGGCATGCACGGTATTGGTGGACAACAATCTGTTGGGTTTAGTTTTTTCTCGAAATCATAAAAGATTTAATAAATTTATTTTTGTCGCTTCCAGTTTAATTTCGGAATCTAGTAAAATATTCTTGCAGATGAATGTAGGAATAAAAATTGCCAGCAACTTTTACACAAAGTCGGCTGCTGTTACCGTTAAGCTTAATATCATTAAATAAATAACGATAATTGGTATAAATCTATTTTATATTAAGTTTTAAATACGGTTGCCGAAAGAATAGAGATTACCGTTACCTTAAAAATTCAAATTAGCGTTAACGTCACCTTTTAACAGCCTGGTTTTTTTTTGGCAGATAAAAAATCAGCCATGTCCGTTCAGAATTGTAATTAATTCTGTATTTTGCTTCTAGGAAAAGTAAAACGAAAAATTTTTTCGGAAGGAAAGCACTTTTAATTTGCTATGTGGAATTGCAATTTGAAGAATTTCTAGGTTTCATTTCGAAAAAAATGTTTGTTTTACTTTTTCTCTAGAAGCAAAATACGGAATTAATTTCACTTCCGAACGGAATTAAGCTCTGTGACATGGCTGAGTATTGCACATTTTACAGCACTGGGATTAAAAATTATTACTATTTTGTTATTGCTGTCATCGTCATAGTTGTCTGATTGTCGTCGTACTGTGGGAAATAATAATTGTATGTGTTCAACGTTTCATTTTGTATCCGTTGTGCGAAAGTCTCGTATGAGAGTGTCTGCGAATGTATGTCTGTCTGTCAGTCAGTCTCTACTTGGTTGAATGTATTTGAATTTGGTGAAATAGAAAACGAACTGCAACCACAACAATGCCGATGATGATGATGATGATGATGATGGTTTTGTTGATGGCAACAAACTAGGCACTTTCTATACCGACCGAATGACGACCGACCTTGCGCGTAACGTTCGTTTATGGCAAAATCAGAAACTCCAAGTCTGTGAACTAATGCAGAACATTTTTTACAACTGAGACACAACGTTCGTTCGTTCGTTCGTTCGTTGGTTTATGTTTTTTATTGTTTGTATTTTATTTATACTATTATTTTGTTCTATTATAATTATTATATTATAATTGAGTGTTGTGAAAACTATCGTTTTATCAAACAAAAATACAAACCAACAAACAAAATGGTCGCAAAACTAACTGTAATAATTGATGATGTATGTATGTATCTCAAACTAAAGCAACAAACAAAAACAAATGGCGATAATGTCTCATTATATAAAAGAAGCCAGCAAGCAACAAGCATAATGTTAAACAATATGTACCCGTAATAACAAACAACTGTCATAAGTTTTCTTCAAGTGTATGGGAAAAAAAATAAACAGTGCAGTGACTGAGTGAGTGTAGTAGAATTTGTAGGTAGTTTCATTTAAATTAGAGCAAAAAAGAAAAAAACAAAAACACAACTAATTAAACTGTCAAACTATAAAATGGTCATAAATGTCGCAATAAATTTGTTATTATGGTTATTTTGGATAAAAATAAATATGTAGGTATCTAAAACTAAATACGCGCTACATAAAATAGTGTGTGAGAGTGTTGTAAAATTTAACTTTTTTTTTTTTTTTTAAAACAAAACTACGCAGTAAGCAATTTTTTTTCGTATGTTTAACAACAAAGAAAAGACAGACTTAAATTGCGTTTTGAAGTAAAATTATTTTGTATAGAGGCGAAAATATAAACAAAACGACCTAGCGTCAAAGCGACGCGACACACTCATGTTACTCATTTATTATTGAAATTGAAAATTAAAGCAAACAAAAAGTTTTTATACAATAAAACAAAACCTTAGAAAAAAAATTAAAAAAAAACAACAACACAACGCAACGTTCAATTTCTATGTAATCATAACAAAAACAAATGATAAAATATTCAAACGACAACGAAAACAATCCAACAATCAAGTAAAACAAAACAGAAAGAACAAATACATACATATTTACACTGCGGAAAATTCGATCAGGGCCAGCACAATTACATATGACTCAACTCATTACCTACAATTAGAGGGTGATGTAGCTTAATTGATTAGCGCTTTTGATCATTAAGCATGAGTTGGTATTTGTGGCCCGGGTTTGATTCCCAGCCGCTGCCAATCAAACAACATCAATCAGTTTCTGATAATTATTAGTTTTCTTTCTATCCTCCATGGATGGTATAGCATTTAAACGCCACTGAAGTAAAATAATTAAATAATGATTATAAATCAAGCTTTTATCAATGCGCCTACCCACCACCAGAGGCACTGCAATATTGTACTACTAATAAACATAACGCGCATATGAAAAGCTTTTCTCTCCTTTCACCACCTATTCATCTCCGATCTATGCCTTTCCAAAGAAAGTAACACAATTAATTGCCTGTAACACTCAGGCTCTCTTCTCTTCTGAAAAAAAACGATTATTAAATTTAACAAACGTTTATTAAGACAGATTTGCATATAAAAATTTGCTTAATAAACGTTTGTTAAATTTAATAATCGTTTTTGAATAAGGGGGATAGTATTTAAACATTGCACAGTAGCAAACGTCATTAAACAAACCATGTTGGATATTATAATCGACGAAAAAAATACTATTCAATGCACAACTCATGTGGGCTTTTTAAACGTACTCGCAAAATGTTTCATAATTTTAATGAAAGAAAGTTGTCATTTACAAGAAATTCAATGTTGTTTTGTTAATAACTATTAATACACAGACAGAAATTGCGAATTCTTGACCGATTAAGAAATTATCTAGATTTTTGAAAATCATATTTTCTAATGTTTAATTTTCCACAATTTTACGAAAGTTAATTATAGTAAATTTTTTAAATAACAAATCTTTGTAGATATCACGAACGATATTACCGATGATTTGTTATTGATATCATTGATAAGACTTCGAAAATGAAGAGAATGTATTAACATAAAGCGTCAGTCATACGCCAATGTTTCTTGCAAACCGATTGTGTTATTATTATTTTCGATTGTCTAGTGGTGTGGTACTCCATCTCAATATTTTCACCAGTACAACTCATTAAATGTTTTATTTTTTGGTACAATTCACTGAAGAAGAATGTACTTTTGATGATGAATTTAACAAGTGATTATTTCAATAGTAATGTTCATTTTAGATAGGTATGTACATATATTGTATCAAAACGTTGTTCGATCATTAGTAAAAACTTAAATGAATAGGGGTTAGCTAGTAGGTATAGGTACAAGCATTTCAACGATAATATTTTGACCATAAACAAATTTCTTACAGTGTAGCCCCAATAACAGTCGTGTTATTATACACAATACACAAAAAGCGTTTAAATCAAACAGTAAAATAAAAGTGAAAAATTCAATTACTGCTGATTAAATACAAAGATTTGTTTCGTTTCATTTATGGTTTTTGCTCCTCGTTCTATATAGTGCTGATGATTGAACAGCAAATGTGTCTCTTGTCTTCGTTGATGTCTCCTCAAAAAAAAAAAACAAAAAAAAAAAAACACAAGACATGATGTTTGCACTCGACTCCCTTTCTACACTTTCTTTATTCCCCACAACATCAGTCACTCACTTGTTGGTACATATGTATACATATATGTATGCATATATTGAGCTTTGCCAGTTCTCATTCCCATCGTCCATACCATACCATAACATCCAGCCAGCCAGCCATCCATCCATATGGGAAAAAATAACATCATTAAATGATAAGATTTGTCAAGTGGCATATTGATGTATGATGATGGTAGAGTGCTGCTCCACCGCAATGTGCTGTGGTGTGAGTGAGTGACTGCCGGGAAGGGATTGAGCAAGTGAGCGAGTGACTGAACGCCATTGTCCGCTTCAGGGACAAATGCCAAAGTAATAAGCGCCATTAGCGCCAATCGGTTTTTGAAAGAAAACCAAACCAACAAAGAAAAAAAACACAATTTTATTTCATATTTCTTGGGGCCTGGGACTCTTCAAAACCAGTCAACAACAACAAAAACAACAACGAGAATAACAGAAATACCAACAACAAGAACCTGCGAAACAATAATTGAACTGACGACCGTGTACAACAAATAAAATAAGCGAAGAGCGTATAAACAATCGAGCACACAACACATTTACTTAAGTGCACTACTTACTTCCATATTTATGGCAGGCAGGCCAATGTTACCAGATGTATTGCGCTCAAACATGTTGTTGTCTTTGGTGGAGGAAACACGTTACTGAACTCATGTTAAAGAACTTGTTACAACACTAGTCACAAAATAGTATTTGAAATTTATATCTTTTCCAATTGACCAGCCCCAAACGTGAAATAAACTGTTCACCGAACTCGCCTCACAATTGGGATATTATACCGTCTTGTTGAAACCACATGTCAGCGAAGTGGGCGAAAAAAATGTTTAACCATGGCACGGTTGCGCTCACTATTCACAGTAACGTTCCTGTCTTCATTGTCGTTGATAAAGTAAGGTCCAATGATGCCACCGCCCCATAATCCACACTAAGCAGTGCATTTTTTTTTTTGGAATACATTGGCAGTTATGCCAATGCTTCCGGCTTCCGGCTACTCTTCACACCAAATAAAAAAGTGGCATGAATTTTGATAATAACATTTAATAATCTGCAAGCCTAGTGCGTTTTTAAGCTGATTCATGATCAAATTGTACAACAAACTGAACATGGTTATCAGTAACATGTTACACAAAAACAGCTGAGCTGCTAAAAACAGTCTTGCCAAAAAGAAATTTCTTGCAAACTCATCATTTACATTCATTTGAATTATACTCTTTGAAGTAAAACCAAAGTACGAGTATGCCTATAGGCTCCTGTATATGGCTCCTGTAAGATCTATTCAGTGCCTTTGTCGAATCTGAAATCCATCAGCGACACTTTCATAAGTAATATTAGTTTGCCAAACTGTCCGAGTCTGCCTGTCGGTAGACGAGGAGCCAAAAGAGTATTGCCGCATTCCCTAGTCAGAGAAAGCCAGAACAGTCGGATATTCTGCAAGTAATAGTTGTAGTCCAAAGCAGTTCCAATTTTTTGAGTACCCATTTATAATACCAATACCTTCCAGTGACCTTGACGTATCTGAGATCTATCAGCGACACTTCCTTGAGTTGTAGACCACTACTGTGCCAAATCTTTGATTACCTGTTTTTTAATCATATTATGTATCGCTTAGCGAAACAGATTTGTCCTGTATTTCAGCTCACCGTATACATCATATATCAGTGAATTATATTGAATTGTAATAGAAGCATTTGCACAATATTTGATAATGATATTATTTTCGAATACTCTGATCAGATGAGTCCTCCCAATATTCTTATCTGTACAACACTTTAGCTCAACAAAATGAAAAAAAAAAATGTCCAGCAATGAAATTTTCTGTAATTTTCCGAAATTTAATTGTAAAGAATTTTCAAAATGTTTCTTTTTTGATAACTTTTTCAAATGTAAAGCTGTGTTCACATTATGTGTATTTGTCATGTGGAATGTCACTTTTCTATCCATATGTGATTTCATGTGTATGTCAAAATTTGAGTTTTACATACGGTTTATAAATTACATGTTCATATGTTGGTTATGTCACATACATATTTACTTACTTTTGTTAACTCCTTTTCAATTTTTCCCACCATTTTCAATAATAAATTTGTGTGTTTTTTTTTTGCATTTTTCTTTTACTATTAGGTATAAATTATATTTATTAAAATTTCAATTAATTTTTGCCGCCACAAAATTTTGGTTATAAAAAACAGCTGATGTCAGATGGTTTGTCACTTGAAAATAGAACTCGTTCTAAATACAAAAATGTCATATGTATTGCACACAGAGAAATAACACATGATATTGTTTGTAGGTGTTCAGACTATATGTACAAATTTGACATGCGAAAAAGTGACAGTCCACATGACACATACACACAATGTGAACACAGCTTTAAGCGAGAATGATACGCTGAATTTTTTTGAATCGTTTGCGATCGTTCTCGAATGTTTGTAACAGAAACATTTGCTTACAGTTTGATTGTGATATTATTTTTACTGCTCTATTCAGATGATTCTTCGCAATATTCTTACCACTAAAACACATGAAATGGTTGTCAAGTAAAACAAAAGTAGTTCCGAATTGTAGTGATTTAGGGTAAAATCTGACCATATAAAGGGGAAAGTCAAGGAGTTTCATCAACAAGGAAATTATTGCAAACAATAGAATCCTTTATTTAAAACAATCCAACATCTGGTAGCATTGACGTTTAGAAGTATCTGTTGTATACACATATACATATGTATGTATGTATGTATGTTTATGTATGTACATATGTATGTATATCAGAAATAATAAACCAAAAACAATTTCATACAAGTATGAGAAGAGAGAGTAATTGTTGCTTCGATAGACTTTGTACCGCTAACATTTATATTGTTTCATTTTTGTTTGTTGTTATATTGTTTTTGGTATTGTTATAGCTGCTGTAGTTGTTGTTGCTGCTGTCGTTTCATTAACCAAACTGAATAAAGAACAGCAATAGCTTACAGTGGGTCTCATGAAAAAATCAATTGTTTAAAAACATATTATTTTAAAAACACATGCATACAGTTAGTGACTTCAGTTTTCGTACATATTCAAAATTTCATATTTTCGTTAATTAAAGAGTACCAGAAATACAATTTTAAATCAAAAAATTCAATTCTATTTTAATTAGGTAAGTACTACACCAATAATCACTAAATAAAACTCGTATCCAAAAATCAATGCCTTTATTTAAATCTGGTTTTGCAAATTCGAGCCGAAGCCTTGAAATATTTTCAGATATCAAGGGCTTTCTGCGGAAATTCGGTTTGCGTATCCTTGAGCCTGTCTCGATTTGTTGCCGCGACTCTGTCGACGTTGTCTTTTGGTGTCCCTTCTAAATGCATCGTCAGTTCACATGATGAAACATTTGTTGCACCATTCTTGCGACATTTTGACATTAAATTGCTCGATGTGTTGCCATATAGGATTTAGTTTTGGAAATTTATGAAATATATGTGTAATAATATATTTTTGCATACAGCAGTTTTTATTTTGTGGTCTAGGGGCTTTAAAAGGTGAATATTTGAAGGTTTATTAGATTTATTTTATGTACAGGGTATTCGTAAAGAAACAACACTGGCAACACTGCTGGTAAATTAAATTAAAATAATGCAAAAGAAAAAAAAAATGCAAAATAGAAATGTCAAATTTGTCGCTTTGTTTCGCAATACCTGATAGACTAGCTACACCGTACTCTTCACTACATAAACTCGAGTTGCAGGAGAAATGTCGCAAAAAAATCGCAGCGTGTGAACCCAGTTGAGGAAGTAGTTATTTACATTTGTTACAACTTATTGTATTTAATAACGCAATGATGCCAAATTTTCGTACTTATGATCAATAGAAAACTTGAATGATTTTTAATAGCTTCACCCAGCAAAAAACTTTATTGATTTGATAATAGTAGCAATTGGTACAGCATCCTTTTTGCTTTCGTAGATGAAGCCAAATAAATGCATCTGCCCCCAAATACATATTAACAGTTGCCCAACAAAATATGGGTTAGAGGGAGTTCACACGCTACGACTTTTACCTGAGATTTTTCTCCTGCGACTCGAGAGTGTCGCAAATTTAACATTTCTTCTTTTCTCTTGTATTATTGTTATTTCCTTTACCAGCCAGCAGTGTTGCCACGATGAAAATTTAATTTTACGGAATTACGGATAATTTTTGGCAACACTGCGAATAAATAATTGTAAATTATAAAGAAAAATTGTTGTTTTAAATAAATAAATACCATATGGTCAAAAAATTTAATAGAGAATTTAATAGTGAAATATTATGAATACGAATACCTGTATAATGTACTCGTACCTGTAATGTAACTAGGTCCTATATGGCAACGCATCTCCGAATGACCGAAATAGGAGATATGTTCATATTTAATGTGAAAATGTTGCAGAGTCGCGGCGACAAATCGCAGCATGTGAACCCACTCTTAGGAGCAACTGTTAACCGATTTTCTCAAAAATTTTTAATATAATGAATTTATCCATGGTAATTAGTATTTGACGTATTTGGCATTGGTATTAATGCTTATTTCCGGAATGTGAAAGCATAGGCTGATTTAAAGCGATCATTCTTTGGGACGAAGATTCCAAATATCCTCAAAATTGCATAGTTTGATTACAGGTTTACTTAAAAGGATTTAGGGACATTGTTAACCCCAGCCCTATTGATATTCCAAATTGTAAATCTACCCTATCAGTACTTCTAACAAATGTTGTAGATACTTTAATTATACTTTTTCACAAAAAAAAAAAACAGCCCCACTGTGCAGTAGCAATAGCAGCAAGAACCCACCAATAGCCATTATAATAGTGGAAGTAGTTTTTGCTATTTTGCCAACTTTAGTTAGTTAAAATTTTGTTGTAGACACTGCTGCTGCTGCTCCGGTTGTTGGTGTTCTTTTTACATAGATACATATTTTAAACGAGGTTCGTTCTGGACTACATTGAACTAAAACTATGTTGAACTGATTTTGCCATTTGTTTGTGTTTGGTTTCGATGTCGGGTGTGTTTTTGTTTTTGTTACTGTTTATTTTATTTATTTTTGCTCCTCCAAGCACTCACTACTTTTCTATTTGCTTTTATAGTCTGATTTGTAGCTGTTTGTTCTTTGTGAAAATGCCGTTTTCAACCCACCACAATGTGTTTGTTCTAAACAGAAATATAAATATGTATAATGAAAAAATAAAGATACAACAAAATAGTTAACAACAAAACGTCAACACCAACACAACAATGAGTATAAACAGGATGATGCCCTACACTTTTTTGTAATGAACAGCCATAATATTTGTAAGCTTTTTATGACAGCATGTTGCTATTGTGGATTGATCTTTACACCTACATACACCCTGTTAAAAGAACCACAGTTCAGTTTCGCTAAAACTAATTGGTTGTCAATTTATCTCAAGAATGACATTTTTAGAAGATTTTTGGGGTCATAAAGTGATTTTGGGGGAAAAAGCTAAAACGAGATCTAGGGCCAGTTTTGTGCTAATCTGGAGTAGATATATTCGGCAGTTTAGATGAAAATTTGTTATATTGAATTTATATTGCTGCTCATATTTATAACAGCTTTGTGTTAAACTAACATTCACATGCAAAGCTTTTTTGATAGTCTATCATTACACAACGATCCTCGCAATATTGGTTAAAGAGATTTCTTTTTACCTCCGGCTTTTTTGTGTTACATGCAATACAGCAGCATTTCTGTATTTGATCTTAACATTTTAAAATAGCTAGGGCCAATTGCACATTGCGGCAGCTATAAAAATAAACATTTAAATGAGATTTTGAAAAAATAATTATATTATCGGAAATGTAACACATCATTTGTTTTTGAAGTTGCAAATAAGGGAACGATTTAGTTTGCATTGAATGTTGAAGCTGCTAGAGAAGAAGATTGCTGGAAATTCTATATATACACACGGGTTTTTAAGCAAAATAATTACATCATCAGAAAGGCAATAGTTTTCCCTATATAATACCTTTATTAGGTTTTTCTAAAACAGTTTTGTTTTTTCGTATCCGTTAACAACAGCTTAAAGTGCGGGAAACAATTTGGTCCCATTAAACATTGGCTCAGAAGATTGGTTGAAATTAAAAAATTAAAACTTTTATTTTGAGTAATGAATTATATCATCGGATAGGTAACATTTTACTCTACATAAACCCATCATAGGTTTATTCAACAATAATTTCTTATATTTACTTATGACAGTTAAAAGTGAGGATTTAATATACATAATATATGTATGTATGTAAATATAACAGAAATCAATCACCCCTATCGTGAATAAAAATTCAACATGAAATTTGTTCCCTTTTCACATTTTTCCTATTAAAATTCAATGTTAAAAAAAATAAAAGAGAACAAATTTCATGTGGAATTTTTATTCACGATAGTGGTGAATAAAAAAAAGTTTCAAACTTTTAATTTGTTACATACAATTAGTCGGTCGTAAAATAATATTGGGCGTATAACTTAAAAATGCGGGACTTTTTCAAATGTTTAGCTTTTATTTTGAAACATTTGCACAACATAAATATATTCAAAGTATTGGCCAATGTTAGCTATGATTTTTTTCCATCTTTCTTTCAACATATGAATTCAGCACCAAAAGAACTGTTCATCTTTTGAAGACAAGAACTAATCAAGAAAATTTCTGATACCCTTTTCTAAAGTAAAGCGTTCTGCATCGATCGGAGCAAATATACTCGGACAGGGCAAGGCGTGGACTATAAAGCTAAATATTTTTTAACAGGTATTGCAACATGTGGCCGAACATTGTTGTTGATGGAATATAACGCTTTGTCTGATCGCATATTCTGGATGTTTTTTGATCAATGCTCGCTTCAAACGAATCAGTTGCATTCTGTACCGATTACCTGTGCTGATGTGACCGGTTTTCAGCAGCCCATAATAGATAGGACCCTTTTTTTTTTGTTTTTTGATACCACAAAATATAAAGCATTATCTTAGTGCCTTGGATATTTGGCTTTGGTGACGATTCGGTTGGTTGGCCGGCCTTCACATGCAAAATGTTACGCTTCGGGTTGTCGTTATAAATCCTGTTGCTCGCAAACGTTTTAAAATGGCTACCGGAGTAACTCACAATAATTTAGCAGGCTCTTGTTGAGTTTAACAACACTCTTCATGGAGTTATGCCTCCAATTCTTGGTCTTTTTTCGCTGGTGTGGAAGAACTTTTTCTTCCGTGTCAAAATGTTGTGAAACTTTAGTTATTTTTGCAATCATTGAACATGACAATTTGAATTTATTTTCAAAAGTTTTTACAGAATGAAAATTTAGTTTTTTATTAAAATAATTACTAATTTGTTTATTGTAACATGTACTACTTAAAAAAATGATTTTGTGAAAATGTGACTTTTAGCCGTACTGTCCACTGTATGTGGAATAAACTATTTACAGAAGTCACTTTCAATATAGGAGAAATCAAATCAAATATTCAGAAACACTGCACCCTCTATCCTCCCTCTAGCCACCCTCTCTTAACCTAATTTCCTAGTTCCAACACAATGCATTGCATGAGTTGGGGTCGGCCCCTAGAGTGCTGGTTAAAGCTGACACAACCATTTTTTCGAATCACTCTAAGATACACACTGTTAAATTAAACAGACAGACGAACGGACCTAGTGTAAATAACTTGGGAAATATATCTGAGTTGTTGTCTACAATTGAGGATGCCTGTGGGAGTTCTTTGATCGATAAAGTGAAAAGAAATCATTGGAAAAAATTCTGTTGCAAGCAATTTCTTTCTGCCGAAATGCATCTCAATTCAATTTAGTACATTTAGACTGCAATACTGTACTCTTTCTTTATTATACTCATACTTACTGCAAACATTTATGACATGCAATCTGAAAATATATGTAGCATGTGTATGTATGTATGTCTACACTCGGTATCTGTGTACTGTGTGAATAAAACTACAACTATTTCGTGATAAAGTGCGTGAGTTTAAATAAAAATTAAATACAATAAAGAGCACAGCAACAACAACAAGGGCTATAAGAAACTATCGAAGTCTAGATTTTAAGCCGAAAAACAACAACAACAAGAACACAATAGCAGCCCAACAACAACGACACGATTACATAATCAAACGTTCCTATTAAAACTGAAGAGGTGAGTAGTTTTTTTTTTTCTTTCTATTAAATAAATATTATGTTGCTAGCCTACAGTCAAATTTAGGTAATCAATTAAATAAAGGTATTTCTTTTTATAATTAAGTTGATACAACTACTAAATACACGTTCTATACACACATACATATATGGATAAATATACATATGTATGTACATACATACGTATTTGTAACTATAAGAATTTATGTTGTAGCAAGTTAATAATTCACCCACTCATATACAATTAAGTGTAACAACCACACAAGCAACCTGTTGCATACCACACACACTGCTACTTAATATGTATACCCAACTGACCAGAGTATTATCAACTCTTAACAACAACGAATGACTTTTGCAAACATTTAGACAAATGTTGACTTTAATCGTTCGGTAGCGTTATTAATTAAGATTTAATTAAGATTCATAATTACATATAACATCATTAAGATTTTGGCCCCTATTATGAGCTGCATTTGACAATCGATATTCGCTGGCTATCGAAAATCGACTATCGAATGTAAAATTTGTATTATGAGTTGGCGTCACTGTCGAAAATTTCGTTGTTCAACGATTTTTTTAGCGTACACAAATTTGCTGTCGACGGTGTTAAAACTGTGCAAAATTTATTAAAAATGTATTTGTTTTGTTTTTTTTTTCTTGGTTTTGGTAAACCAAATACTACTTGTAAATTACTTTTGTTAATAACCTGCAGGTCTAAGGTCCTAAGTACAAAACAGCAAATGAAGAAGCTCGTTTCTGTCATGGAGGAAGATCAGAAAAACTATTGCCAATTTTAATATGCTTGGGATTGATCTGCCCTTTGAGTTTTGTTGCTGCAGTTCATTAGTAATGGACAGCAAGTCCACAATAGCCTCTTTACACAGAAAAAAATAATCATGTTTCTTTTTCAATTAAACCTTTAATGGATTTTAAAATAATTTTCAATTAAAATTTTAATTGATTCAATTACTTTTTCTGATATTTTCAATTAAATCTCACATTTTTTTTAACTGATACTATCATTTTGTTTACAGGTCCGATTTCAATTAAATTTTTAATTGATTTCACAAATATTTTAATTGAAACTCATTTTATTTTTTTCTGTGTACAGAGTCGAACATTTCTAATAAATCTGTAAATTAAATTTATAATATCCTTGTCAAAACCTCTTTAAATAATATACTCAAGTGGTGCAATACATTTCCAAAATGTTGGAAGCATCCTTCAGCCTTTTTCTGCTTCTGGCCAGTTCTAGTAAGGATTCATCTTCATCAGACGAATCATCAAACCATAATTCCGTGGTGGTCATTTCAAATTTAATTTATTTTTCTTTAAGAATTTGTAAACAAATATGGCGCCAGCTGAGAGAAATGTACTATTGTGAATAACCCAAAAGAAGTGATTTTCACAATAGCGTTTTTTCATCGAATGTGCACCCCAATACCAAATGAAAATTCGTTCGATAAGCATTTTCGACCACAGTCGAAAATCGAATTTTGCTCATAATAGGCACATTTATATTCGGCTGACCTATACCACAGTAATGTGATTTATTCATACTTGAAACTAATTTGTATTACATTTTGTATCGTTAACGATATTTATACGAGTTATTTTATTTTGCGGATACCTTACATGGAAGCTTTCACCTATTATGGAATATTGTGCCGTAATTTCTATGTATACGAATATGAGGCTTATCTTGATTGAATGTATTTCCAGTTATTCTCGGACGTGGATCTTATATGGGAGCTGTGGCCAATTATGGATTAACCTTTAAAAAATCCAGTTTAATAGTTTTTACATACTGATGTGTGTAAAATTTCGGTTTGATTTTGATATTTATAAGATATTTACGTAGGTTATTGAGTTTTTCGGAAGTAGTCCTCATATGGTAGCTTTGATCTAGTATAGGCCGATCACTATAAAATTCGACATAACGATTTATATGTATATGAGAGAACAATCGAGAACCATATTAATAACCATTCATCGATCGGGATTTGTTTATTATTGCAAAGTTTCGTACTTTTAAAAATTCTCGATTATTTTATTAGTTTTCTGGTTCATGAATTATGATTTCTATTATTTGGTCAAGTGGGTAAATGCAACACACAAAAAAACACATTCATAAATAGGTATGTACATAAATACTGTAAGCGTGGCTGTTTTTTGTATCATCTATGAATGTATGTATGTATCTGTACGATAATTATGTAATTTTATTTAGTTTTTTTTTTTACAGTCAAAATGTTTACAAACAAACTAACAACAAAAAACTATTACTTTTACATGAACTTCCGTTGTAAGTTTTCGCTCTCAAATTTAATGGCTTTTGAAGCGAGCCAATGCGGCTAATTGTTTGTATTGTATAGAAAAAGTAAAAGTATTTGATTGATTCATTGTTTTTGTTACATTTTTATACCCTACACCAGCATAGTAAGGAGGTTATATTGGATTTGTGCTGATGTTTGTAACGTCCACAAATATTAGTCTAATAGCCCGTATACCGATTGACTTACTTGGTAGAAAACTGTAATATTGAACATTTTAATCATATTGAGTTTTTTTTAAAGCTTAACAAATAAGAGAGTATAGTCGGTCATGCCCTACTGGGTGTACGGTATTATATATCATGCCACCAAAAATTTAGTGGCATGACTTTTGTGCATATACATATGTACATATTTTTTTTTGTCAAACTTTATCTCAATATAAGCACTTTTTAAAGATTTATGCATGTTAGTGATTTTCATAAATGGGTCTTATATGGGAGCTTTGACTAATTGTGGACCAACAGTGATAAAAATGGGTGCCATGATTTCTAATTTGTGTTGAATTCTATTTGGATACCAACATTTTTTGAAGATTTATCCTCTTTTTAAAGTGTGTTTTGAAAGTAGGCTTTATATGGAAGCTATTCTCAATAGACTGATCTGAACAAAATTTGTTGATGTGCTTAGGCTCCATATACAACTTATGGTGGTGTAGGGTATAGAAATACTGTCTGATTGAAATTTTTAAATTATGAACTTGAGAACATTTTATTATGGATTTTTATAAAGAAAAATTGATAACTAAACATTTTATGAAACTTGACTATTTATGAAAAACCTTTTATGGAATTTGGTTTGAAATTAGAGTAATTGAAAATTATATAAACAATTCACTTCAATTCAAAATTAAAATTTTTCGTCATAGTTGGCAATGGGTAAACGTTATAATATTTATTAAATTAAAATTATAAAGTTTTATAAAACGAGACATTTTAATACTTGCTTTTTTCTTTGCAACATGTGGCCGAACGTTGTTGTTGATGGAATATAGCGTTTTTATGTCTGGCCGCATATTCTAGGCGTTTTCGGCCAATGTTCGCTTTTCATCAGTTGCATTCGGTACAGGTTCCCTGTAACGGTCTGGTCAGATTTCAAAAGCTCATAATATATAGGAGATATTTGGCTTTGTTTTCGTTTTGTCTTTAAAGGACTCTCGACTTCAATTCATGTGGTACCAAATTTCTATGCTTTTTAATAAATCGTGCTGCTCGCAAACGTTTTAAAATTGCTGCTTGAGTAGCTCCTAATAATTTTGCAAGCTTTTGTTGAGTTTGACAACAATCTTCTGGATTATTGCCTCAAATTCTTGGTCTTTAAACTTTTTTCTCTAGCCTGGGCGATCTTTGTATTCCGTGTCAAACTCACCACCTCAGAAAGGCATAAATCATCTCTCATACGTTGAAACCTTATGCTTCAGCGGCACTTTTTTGAAATTAAAAAAGTAAATCAAAACTTTCCGCATATAAAGCTTTGTTGGCACAAAATTCGAATTCTAAAATCAAACAAAAATCGAGTTTAAAAGATACTTCATGTGTTGTCTGTTAGTCTTGTTTCACACTCTTCAGTTTTAGCTGACCAGTTTTTGTTCAATTCTCTTTTGAACTTGCGACAATTCAATTTTCGTACTTTTTAATGCAAATCAAAAGAAAAAAACAAAAGGACTAATACCGTCATGTTTGTAGCCCTTTTATTCTCTTTTCCCTTCTCCTCCAAAAATACTTGCCTTGACGAGTCAGAATTGAAGAGTGTGAAAGCAGACTTATACAGCTGAGTGATTTACGCATTCATCAAGGCAAAGTCTTAACAAACTTTAGCTATTGGCTTACTAGAGATGATGAAACACATGTAGAAATGAAACTTAAACAACTAACGGATATAAAATTACACGTTTTAGCAAAACCGGGAAATGCTGACTCAAAATATATTTAAATATAGAAAAGTGAATAAAAAGGCAATACACTTTGCAGTTGTAGTCCGATCAGCACCTCTTTTATTGCCATGTAATGGGCTAAAATTTCCCATGGTGATGTCGTAGCTGGCAAGAACTTGCCACGTACGCTTACATCAGTTAGTGTAATAGGTTCGGGAAAAACAACATACATATGTAACTACTTATACGTAAAATATTCTAAACTAAATGAGAATTATATTAATTCTTTGTATGGCAAATTATCATTATTAAAAAGTTCATGCAGATGTTTAATGAATAACTATGTACTTATATATAAAAAACTATTCATTATTATACCGCTTCTACGTAATATAGGCGGTATGTAGTACTCGTTATGTAATTGTTAGTCATTACCAACTTTTTGCTAGATAGTTTTTAGTTTAGGAAAAATTTAATTATGAAAATAATTATTATTACTTTAGATATTTCCCAGAAATAATAAAATGATTTTCCTTTAAAACTAACTGCTGTAAAAAACTCCCTTTTAAAGTCAATTGATACACCTGTAAAACATACTACATATTATAAAACAAAATCTTTTCAAGTATTTATAAAATAAATTTACGTTAAAGCAAACCGTTTTTCACACAAATTTAAAAACGTAAAAAAATATACCTAAAACGTTTGTTTACACAGTTTAAAATAAAAACTTTAACGAAAAATAATGAAAACACTATCGGCCGAAACACAAACACACACAATCACTTCTAAAATCATTTAGTGACGCAAAAAAAAAACTAAAATAAAATAAAATTTTACAAGGTTATTGCGGTGGGAACCAATAATTGGAGAGCGAGCTGGGGGCTGTACTAATTTGTAGAGGCCTATAAGAGCGTTTGCAACGTTTAACAAAAAAATAAATATTGAAAAAAAAAATAAAAAAGTATTGTCGGTCAAGGCCGACCATATAATACCCTACACCCAGGATATGTATAAAAAGTTTTTCAGAAATTAGCGCTATAACCTATTATGGACCGATCATCCAAAAAATTAGTGTCATTATTTCTGTGAAAATAAATATTATGTATGTTATACTTTATCCCGCTGTAAATACTTTTAAAAGATTTATGAAGGTTAAATTAAATTACGGTCTCTTATATGAGAGTTTCGACTAATTATGGACCGACCATTATAAAATTAGGTGTCATCATTTCTGTATATAAAAAACATATTTGCATTCAATATTATTTAGATGCCAAAATTTTTGAGGGCTTTTTAAAGTGATTTTCATGAACCGATCTGCACAAAATTTGTAGATCTGATTTGGCTTCATTTACCACTCATTTGTGGGAAAATTTGTTTGGATACTTGCATAATTCAAACATTTATGATCTTTAAACACTAATTTCGGGAGGACATTCGTATGGGGGCCAGGTGAAATAATAAACCAATTTCCACCAGTTTCAATCCCATCCATCCATGGGCAGAATTTTATGGAAATATCTTCAAAATTGCGACCTGTACTCTACGCACAAGCTTTACATGGACAGCCAGCCAGCCAGCCAACCAGACGGACGGACAGACAGACGGGCATCGTCAGGAAGTGATTCTGAGTCGATCGGTATACTTTAAGGTGGGCGTTGGGCCAATATTTATGGACGTTACAAACATCAGCAACTAATCCTCACTATGGTGGTGTAGGGTATAAAAAAGAAATAGCTACATATGTACATATATGTATGTATGTATATACGAGTAGTGTGTACGTCATAAAAATTCAATCATTTGATTTACAAAAAAAAAACATTTTGTTTGCGTCAGTTCGGTGCGGTACACAACAGAAAATATTCCGCCACTTGTAAACGTTTACGATATACATACATACGAGTATATAAATAGTTTCGTTTCATTTTTTTTTACACATTTTTTACATACATACATACATACGAGTACATTGTACATACATACATATGTAAGTATGTAGGTAAGAACAATCTAATTTCGCTGCTTAATTTTATTTTTATAAATATTTAATTAATGACTGGAATGGCGAAAAGGTACACAATCTACGAAACCTAATAACAAATGTTGAAAGAAACGTATGTATGTATGTATGTATGTATATGAAAACTTTATTACCTCAGGTACTTACAAATTAGTACTGGACTTAAAACTTTCACAAAGGGACATTTACACTCCCTTGTGAGCGATTTTGAAATTATTAAATACTCGTAAACGAGCTTTGAAAATTACACCAATTAGATGATTTAATATCAGCACTTTTAAAATATCTAAAATGCTCTAGCTTCTTCTGGCCAAGGAGAGTACCAAGACTCTTTGGGACCTTGGTAGGAATACGATTTACCATCCCGCTGGTATGGATTATCAGCATTATAAATACTGTATAAGCTGTTTAGGTTGTTCGTTTGTAGGTTTTATACAAGAGCATGATCGAAAGCTGTTAGACCAAGTTATAGTGTACTGGCCCGCCAAAGACTCTGGGAGTTTTCTACAGATAAGCCAAAAGACTTCTAATTTTTTTTTAATTTTGTGACTTGTAAAGAAAGCTATTGATAATCGAAATGGAAATTTTTCTGATTCCCTTCGATTAAGGTTGTTGTGTTTTCATGAAATATCGCTAATAGGGTATTCAATTATCTTCTAGCAATAGCCCAATAATTTGTTTTGACCTGAGTTTCCAGCAGTTTCGAAATTTAGACAGTCTTGGTAAAAGATTAACTATAACAAAATATCTCTAGCTATATTTGTGCAGAAGTAGGCTTTTGTAATCACTTCTTTTTATGCAAATATTTACACATAATTCTGTTTTTACACGGTAATTGGTTCCAGGAAAACCTCGTGTAAAAAACACATTGATCGTATGCCAAATAGATGATTTAAATTAGTGAAAAACAAGGATTTTTTTAGAACAACTATTCAGTTTTATAATATTAAATCACATATACAATGTGTTTTTACACAAGCAGAGTTATTAAGTAAAAATTTGTGCTATTTACAATTGCTCGGACCAGTAAATTTGCTTGTATCCACAAATTTGTGATATGAACAGATTTCGCAAAAATTAAATTTGACCAAAAAAATTTAAGCCCAAAAGATTTTGAATCGTGCTAAATGGAATAAAATAGTGTAAAAAATTTAAAATTTGTTTATTTTCAAAACGTGTTAAATTAAAACCGTGTAAAAACAGAATTAGGTGTATATTAGATTTTATTGAACATCAGCAACATAAAACCTTTGAGTCCTGAATTTATACGATTCGTTGTCGTCCATTTGACAGCTGAAGTATTATTTTTTTGATAAAACCTGATTTCATTCTCTATTTGTGGTCTCAAAATGATTTAAAGTGGCCCTATTGTGAATATTTTGGACATTTTGTGTTTTTAGTCCTGCAGAAAATATAAATTTTCGCACCAAGTAGCAAAAGAAAGGTGAAATAACGTTGATGCAAGATGTAGATTCCTACAGTTGGAGTAAGACCTGCGTAACAATATGACACTCCTCCCCACCAAAATTATTCTATGGCTTGTGGAAGCAAGTTCTGAAAAATATTATGATGGTTACGTTAACTGTTGCTACAAAGGCTCTGAAATTTGAAAATGTATTTACACAGGGAAAAATTTAATTTTTCAGTTTTTGTTAAAATTTGGTCATTTTATAATTATTTTTGCAATTTAATGTAAAGTAATCGAGATATGTATGTGCGTTATCATCGTTTTAATAATGTATCAAAGACATACATTGGTTAAAAAAATTTTAAAGTTATAGAAAATTTCCCAGGCCATTAACCAATTAACCAGCCCAATTGAATAAGATATACATATGTATGTATGTAAAGTGTGATGCAAGTGGAGATACTTTTTCAATAGCCTTTTTTTGACAGATCACCTGTGAGTCGTGTCATGCTGTCTGTCATGTTATTTCTGTTTAGTATTGTTTGGCATTTCATAATGGAAAGACGCCTGAACAACGTTTACAAATCGTTCAACTTTATTACGAAAATTCATGTTCTGTGAGGATTGTTTTTCGTGCACCTCGCTCAACTTATGGTCAACATAATCGGCCTACTGAGCGTACAATTCGCAATACTATCACCCATTTTGAGACCCAGCCTTCATTATTGGATAATATTGGACCGAATAGACCACGTCCAGCACACTGTGAAGAAAATATATATAGCGGTGGAATCATCGGTCCATCTTTCTTTAAAAATGATGCCGGTGCGAACGTAACCGTCAATGGCGACCGTTATCGTGCCATGTTAACTGACTATTTGATGCCTGAAATTGAAGCTCGTGATCTCAGCTACATTTGGTTGCAGCAAGACGGCGCGGCGCCACTTTCCACACCGCATCAAGCACATAATATCACGTTTTTTCGTGTGATATCACACCGTTAGACTTTTTCCTGTGGAGATATGTAAAGTCTAAAGTTTATGCGGACAAACCGGCTTCGATTCAGGCCTTGGAGGAAAACATTCGCCAGTTACCAGTCGAAATTATTAAACGAGTCATCGAAAATTGGACTCATCTACGACGCAGCAACAGCCAACATTTGATAGACATAATCTTCAAAAAATAAATGCCAAGGAATCTTCTTTCAAATGAAAAATGGGGAAACATTCCTCATTAAATTTGAATTTTCTGTATTTTGGATCGCTTTATATGAAAAATATTCACAAATTTTGAGAAATAGTCAAGTTTTTACTTTAAATATATGAGGATTTATTTGTTATGAGAGTTTGGCTTTGTAGCACAACGTTAACCTGTTATGATCAAAAATGGCTGATTAGATTAGTGGCCGTTTCAATTTTTTTTTTTAATTTTGTTACATAAAACTTAGAATTTATAGAACATCTCTTTTTGATTTATTAAAGATATACATATAAGGGAACAAAAATATAAAAATAATATGTCAATACCTCCCATAGTTTTTCTGTACCGGCTGTTAACAATTTGAAGGAATTAGGGAAAAAGTAATTTGTTCGCCATATTTTGGGTATAAGCTTTAGTGTTAAGAATTTTAAATAAAATCAATTCAGAATATTATAGTCCAGGTAACATTAAACACTTCCTGAAAGCTTTACTAAAAATGGTCAATATTAACCCTTAAATCATGCAGGTCAAAGTTCAAATTTCGCTTTATTTGGGAAATGTTATATATTTTCAACTCCACTTTTATGAAACCCGTTCAAAAATACATATATCCCAAATTTCCTAACTTAAAATAACAGAGCAAAAATCTAAATTAACTCTTAAACGCACTTGGGGTCAAAACTATCCCAAACTTTAAAAACCATTCCCTAGAGATATGCATAAAAAGATTGACAAAAAATTAAACTTATTTGGAACTGCAGGACTTTATATGATTTTTAAATTTCCAATGACAATAAGCCGCATTGAGAATAGCTAGATAAAATAACAGATCATCAACTTGAGCAAAAACTTGCATTGCAATTTCAGTCATCACTTCTTTAATTTATATGAAAAGATTTCTTAAGTTTGTTTCCCAAATTAAAAATGTTGAAAATTCATTAATTATTTTTCTGGGTTTTTTGTTTTCACCAAAACCAATTTAAATTACCATATATGCACATAATTATTTGTTCTTTTTATTTTACATTCTAATTGAAATTAAAATTCAATTTCAACTTCTTACACTCCCCTATTGATCCGCCATTGGTTTTGGAACATAAACAATTCTAGAATCTAGATCAAACGACCAGGCAAGTACTTAAGTTTTGTAGCGTAAAAAACAATAAACAAAGTTTAGGGGAAAAACTTTTTCTAAAACCTAAACAGATGTCACCAGCTCTAGAACGTCAGTTAATATAAACTACATAAATACTTAAAATGTGTGACTTTTGTTGTAGTGGTTTTTATTTTGTATAATTTGTCGTCAAAAACAAACAAACAAACAAATAAACATGTAATTGCGCATTTCGAGCAAGAACAATAACAACTAAAATAAAGGGTGATTTTTTAAGAGGCTTTCGGATTTGATTTAAAAAAAACACATAAAATTTTGAGAAATGTATAAAATCTTTTTTAGATTTCATGCATAAACTCTCCTACATATCGGCCGATATCTCACGAATAAGTTTTTCAATATTAGCTTCCTTGCTGGCTTGCCCTTACAGATATAGTCCCATATAAAATAGTATAAAGACGTTAAATCGCAAAATCTAGGCAGCCAATTGACCGGCCCCAAATGCAAAATAAACTGTTCACCGAACTCATCTCTCAATTGGGCCATGTGGCACTGTCTTGTTAAAACCACATGTCAGTCAAGTCCAGCTTTTAAATTTTGGGCAAAAAATAAAATTGTAATCATGGCACCGTAGCGCTCGCCATTCACACTAACGTTCCTACCTTCATCTTCATTGGAAAAAGTACGATCGAATGCTGTCACCGGCCCATAACAGTGCAATTTTCGAGATGCATTGGCAGTTATTGCATTCTGGCTGCTCTTAACAACAAATACAATAATTTTGCTTGTTTACATATCCAATCAACCAGAAATAAGTTTCGTCGCTGAACACAATTTTCAAAAAAAAAATTAGCACCTTGCACTTTCATAAGCGAGCATTAATTTTGCTAATAAAGTTCAATAATCTGCAAGAGTTATTCGTTTATAAATCGATTCATATTTATATTATAGACCGAACTGAACATGTTTAACAGTAACATGTTACACGAAACCAGCTGAACTGCCAAAATCAGTTTTGCAAAAAAGAAAGTTTCTGAAAAATCACCCTTTATTAACAAAAATAGTGTGATAATATATTTATTGTAAATAATTGTAAAGTTTTTAAAACTTCGCACGCAGTTTTAAAACTAACATCACCAACCAAAACACACCTATGCCTTGATTTGCAGCATGTTAATTTTAAACTGTGTCGGTTAAGTTATTAGAATTCAAAACCATAACAGATCATTAAATTGTAATAAAAATTTGGAGTAAAAAATTCACTCGTATTTTACTAGTCGACAGAGTTTGTTTGCCACTCCTACTTTATTGGATGTAAGCAGCCTATAAATCCGGTTAGATTGTAATAAAAAAATTGGTAACGTTAATGTTAAGAAAGCAATTCCCCATTATTTAAACAAATATTTGTGCGTGATTTGACACTTAATAGAAATATACATCAGCATAGGTGCATGATTTTTTTTTGTAGGTGATAGTGGCCCCAATTAATCTGAATATTATTAAATTGTTATTGCGTGTAGATATTCGATAGTGCTTGTCATATTTAGAATAAGATCACTTAATGACGAAATTTCTCGGAATATTAATACAAGAAAAAGGATATTCAATAAATTAATGTATAAAACAAAAAAATATTATCAAAAAATTTTAATTGTTCCACTGTTATTTCACAACAACTTTTTTAAACTTTGACAGCTTGAATTATTAGCCAATAGGATTGCGTTTTGCGTGACATCATTTTGTACGAGCTGCGCAGAAGTTTAAAGCTTTATGTTCTATCATTCTTGATATTTCCTATATAAGGGATCCGAATAATAAAATAACTCGTTTTTCAAGTATGCTTGGATCAATGACACTATTGTTATATAGGTGATGGGTAAAGCCGGATATAAACTCTTAGTTATTGAAATTCAAACAAGCAAGAAAGTGTAGTCGGTAATGCCCGACCATATAATACCCTACACCCAGTATATCAATAAAACAGTTTTTCAGAAATGGGCGCGATATGGAAGATATAACCTATTATGGACCGATCATCCAAAAATTTAGTGGCATGACTTCCGTGAATATAAATATTATGTATGTATGTAAATACTTTTCAAAGATTTATGGAGATAAAGGAAATTGTGGAAAGGGAGTTTTTACTAATTATGGACCGACCATTATAAAATTAGGTATCATCATTTCTGTATATATGAAACTTATTTCTGTTGAATTTTATTTGGATACCAACATATTGAAGAGATTTATGATCGTTAAAGTGTTTTTCGAAAGTGGTTCTTATATGGGAGCTATGATCAATTATGAACCGATCTTCACAAAACTTGTAGATGTGATTTGGCTTCATTTACCACTCATTTGTGATGAAATTTGTTTGGATACTTGCATAATTCAAACACATATGATCGGTAAGCCACAATTTCGGGGGGACATTTGTGTGGGGGCTAGGTGAAATAATAGACCGATTTCCACCAGTTTCATTCCCATCCATCCTTAGGCCGAAAAAATACCACGTACCAAATTATATCGAAATATCTGTAAAATTGCGACCTGTACTCTGCGCACAAGCTTTACATGGACAGCCAGCCAGCCAGACGGACGGACGGACATCGTTAAATCGACCCAGAAAGTGATCTGAGTCGATCGGTATACTTAAAGGTGGGCTTTGGGATAATATTTATGGGCGTTACAAACATCAGCACAAATCCAATATACCCTCCCCACTATTGTGGTGTAGGGTATAAAGACTGGAGCACAGACTCTTGAATTGATTCATTCTTCATGACGAAATTCTCTTTTACGACAAAACTAATTTCTAGCGCCCTAATATATTTACATATACATAAATACAATCGTATATGAATTTTGTAGAGATGTATGTAGCTACATTATAAACAATACACATATTTACATACATATGTATGTGTTTGTATCTAAATATGTGTATGTAAATCAACCTTATCAAAAATGTAGTTCCGCAAGAGGAAGTTATTAAAACTGTAGACAAACGAGAACACCATGAAAAGAAATAAATAAACAAACAAACAAACAAGCAAACAAACAAAAAACCCAACAAAACGGATGAAGAATAAAGTGCTAATAAGTCTATTGCACCGAATCCATACATCCATCCATCCATCCATCAAACACATTCTCTGTATAAAACTGAGACGGTGCAGTGCAGTGCAGCTGAGCTGTGGCAGATCATTCTTTCTTGCTTTTTAAAGCTTAAAATCTGATTTGTTCATTGTTGCTATTTATTTCTTCAGATTTTTATTTTTTAATTTCTTTATTCTTTAATTACAACTAAACAATTGTACTTGTACGAATAACTATTAGATAAATACAAAGGCAGTAAAATGTTGGATTTGTGCTGATGTTTGTAACGCCCAGAAATATTGGCCCAACACCCACCTTAAAGTATATCGATCGACTCAGAATCACTTTCTGAGTCGATTTAACGATGTCCGTCCGTCCGTCTGGCTGGCTGGCTGGCTATCCATGTAAAGCTTGTACGCAGAGTACAGGTCGCAATTTTGAAGATAATTCGATAAAATTTGGTACGTGATATTCTTTCGGCCCAAGGATGGATGAGATTGAAACTGGTGGAAAGCGTTCCTTTATTTCACCTGGCCCCCATACAAATGCCCTCCCGAAATTGGGGTTTACTGACCATAAACCTTTGCATTATGCAAGAATCCAAACAAAGTTCATCACAATTGAGTGGTAAATGAATCTAAATCACATCTACAAATTTTGTGCAGATTGGTCCATAATTACTTGTAGCTCCCAGAGAATAACTCTTTCAAAAATGTTGGCATTCAAATAATATTTAACGAAAATATATTTCATATGTCTAAAAATAATACCTACGGTATAATTTTATTTTGATCGGTCCATAATTAGACGAAACTCCCATATAAGCCCCACTTCCGAAAATCACTTTAAAGAGTATAACTCGCTCAAAAATGTTGGTATTCAAATAATATTTAACGAAAATATATGTCATATTTCTAAAAATAATACCTAGGGTAAAATTTTATTATGATCGGTCCATAATTAGTCAAAACTCCCATATAAGACCCTCTCCGTAATTCACTTTAAGCTCCGTAAATCGTGTAAAAGTATTTATATCGAGCTAAAGTTTAACACATATAATACAGACATCATGACACAAATTTTTTGGATGATCGGTCCGCAATAGGTTATATCTTCCATATAACGCCCATTTCTGAAAAACTGTTTTATACACATACTGGCTATAGGGTCGGGCTTGACCGACTATACTTTCTTACTTGTTTTATTTTATTTTGTTGTTGCATAAATATGTGTACAAAGATTTACAAACTAATAAACAAACAAACAAAACAACAAACTACTCGTACTTGTACTTGTACTCGTAGCATGAGGATGATGAACTATTTCAAAATTAAGATGTCAAATTGTCAGTCATCATTATTCATACAACACACTGTACTCGCACGCTAAAAGTAATTTCAACATTGTTTGTTACGGATTTTACAGCAAGAGACAAATTAAACGAGAACAGATAACAAAAACAGAAACTATGTCATTTTTCCAGCTTCCACACTGGTACCAGCAGCCACAGCCATAGCAGAGCATCCACATCAACAATAATAATAACAACAATGAAATTGTTGTTTTGTTTAATTCTATAGCGGATGCGGAAAGTAGCAGGCAGCATCGTAGGAAATTTCCTATTTTCCTTAAACACCACCAACAACAACAACAAGAACAACAACAGAAAATAATCTCTATATCGAGATGTAGATAAATATTTATACGATACAGCTACTCGTAGCGAGGGGAAGAGAGATTGAATGCAGAACATACGAGTACAACAGAATGTATAGGTACATGCGTATGTACATATCGATCGTATGGTTGGCAAATGACGTCAAGTCTAAATGTGATCTATATAATTTTAGTTGTTCTTGCTATTGTTGTTGCTGTTTTTGTTTTTGTTTCATTCTGGCTTAGTCATCATTTTCACAACGACATAACCGGAAATGTTTGCACGCTGTGAGAAGTAATTGAATTGGAGGAAGATGAAGGCATCTAAAATTGTATGCGTTTTTATTTGGAGCAACTATTTTTATTAATAATGTTTACATTCTGCCTTCCAGCGGCAGCATTAGGCCAGATTTAAACGAAACATTTAAATTCAAAAATGGACAACTATAAATTTCTTAAATATAATCTACTTTGAACCAAACTTGAAATGATATTTTTTTACTTTTCAAAACATATTCACAAAATTTTGAACACAAACTTAATGGAAATTTCATTTCAACTTCATTTTAGAAATATAGAACGCAGGTGAATATGTTTTTAAATTATTAATGGTTTATAAAATACAAAGTTGGCTTTATAAACTTATAGTAAATTTAAAAATTATCTTTATTAAAACCTTTTCTTTACTTTCACTTCGGAAAATCAAATCTTGTAACTTTAATTTAACCGCCTTTTACTCAATGGAAATGAGGACAATAGACGAATACATGGACGTAGAAAAGATAAAATCTAAGGGAGGGGGTGGTCGTAAATTTGTTTTTTTGATAAAATGCTTTTTTGGTTGCGTTCTACTCAATGCAAATGGATGAAACTTTGCAGGCATACATATTCCCGATGACAATACACGAGTACATGGGCGTAGTACATTTTAATATTTCAGACCGAAAGAAATACAACCAATCATGTTTAAAACTACGAATTTTCAATAATTGAGCATTTTGTTTCATAACAACGCGCCCCACGCTTTTCTTCAAGGGATTCATGAGAATATATTAAGGTAAAGAAAAGCGTTTTTTAAAAAATTGTTTTTTTTTTATTTATTTTTATAGTTTCAATTTTCAATTTGTTTTAATAAGAATCAAAATTGCCAAAAATCCCGAAAAATCACTGAATTTACATTTTAAAATTCCCAAATACCGGGATTGGCAAAACTAGTCCCGTTTGGCATCCATAGTTTAAATTCTGTTCCTGTCTTATCTCTATGCCGACCAATTTCACAGCATGTTATTTAGTGTGTGTAATGTTTGAGCCTACTTTACACCAGCACTCAGAGCTGTCGACTTTGAAATTTCAAAACGCACCAAAATGGAGGAAGAAACGCACCAAGTTTAGAATTTACTTTTTATTTAAAATGTTTATGGAATTAATTTTACATTTTTTAATAGCATAAATTCTTTATAAAATTTTTTCAAAAGAGATCAACGATTAATAGTAAAAGCATTCTAAAAGCTAATAAGGATAAAATAAGCATTTAACCACTTAAAACTCACAATATGCTATCGGGAACTGAAGTACCAATTGATAAAAAGGTATAATTTCAGTACTTTTTTAAATTATTTTTGTTTTCTATTTGAATTTTTTCAATAAAAATTTTTAGGGCTCCACTGGGACTCTAACCCTGGTTGTTCGTCTACAGTTCAGTAGACCAAACCATCAGGCTACACAAGAATTTTTTTCTTTTAAAACTTACTAAATACATTTCAATTGTTTTTCAAATTTTTTTAAAAAATTATTTATCCAAAACAAACAGTACCCACGAAATGCCTCCATAAGTCTTACATTCGATATGACGTTTTCTCTGCACCCTTTTCTCTAAGCCAAACACATTGTCTATAAATGCCAGAATTACTGAATGAATGACACAGAATTGTACTTTGCCTTCAATGTGGCGAAAAACACAAACGAAACAACAACAAAATTATATATCTACATATTTGGTTCCTTCCAGTTACGCCAAATACAAATTAAAAGTACTATTTGTAATAGTACGAGTTGTAGTACTTATACACATACATACATACATACAAATATATGTATATAAATATGTATGTATTTAATGTTTTTGGTGTGGTAGCTTTAATGCAGATTAATGTGTGAGTGGCAGTGTTAAGGAGGCAATCTGGAAAGTAGTTACAAAATCTATAAGCACTAGCAATCAACTGGAAGAGCTTGTGATGGTTGCAACATGCAATTCCAAATTTTTTTTTGGATCTGAAATATATTGCACTGTATATTAGACAAGTGTTCAAGATGTTGAGACAGCTAAAGGCAGAAGTTAGGCGGAAATTCATTATTTCATATTAGACGTCATCACTCTTCATTAAAGTTTTGGCCCGATTTAACACTTACAGTCCTTATTCAAATACAACAATGGATTGCTATCGAAAGAATCAGATCGATGTAATATATACGAATCATCCTAATTGTCTCCAGCTTTGGCCAATTTAAGGGTGCTGTAGCTTAATTGATTAGCGCGTTTAATCATTAAGCATAAGTTGGTATTTATGGTCTGGGTTCGAGTCCCAGCCGCTGCCATTCAAAACAACAGCAGTTTCTGATAATTATTAGTTTTCTATCCTATCAGAACTAATATTTATTACAGCGCCATACGTCAACTAAAATATTAAAAAAAAAATGGCTATAAATCAAGCTTTTATCAATGCGCCTACTCACCACCAGAGGCGCTGCAATATTGTACTACTAATAAACATAACGCGCAATTACAATGTTGTCATATGAAAAGTTTTTCTATCCTTTCACCACCTATTCTTCTCCTACCTATCCCCTTGCCAAAGAAAGTAACACAATTATTTCCCTTTAAAAAAATATTTATGCCACCGGATTTCATATGAACAATGTTTTAAACTGCTTAAAGTTTTTGTTATAAGGGAAGTAGGTTTAAGATAACTTAGTAGTAAGATAAATATAGGAATGTTTTTAAGGCGGACTTGAGAAGCTTGCCCTAAATGAATCTGAAATAAATAATTTCGGGTATTTGACCATGAAATGGAAACAGAAAGTTTTTGCCTGAAAGCTAAATTCTATGAACAGGATAACGAATTGTTCCCTTCCACACAGTTAGTATCTGGAGGCCATTTCCAGCCGCTTAGCCTTTTTTAAAACACTTTTCCGCCTAACATCGTATAATTTCTAGTTGTAGGTATTTGCAAGCAACAACTGAACATGCAACAAGAAATAAATCTAGTAATGAGTGTGGCATATGTATGAATGTGCATGTGTGGTGTCAGTCATACAAACGTATGAGTGGAAGTAACATTATGCACATTACGCAATATATGCGAATGAGTATAGAAATTTATGAATGAATGAATGAATGGATGGATTAATACATGAATGTTTGTCAGCATGTTAAGTTATCTGTCTATCCGCTTGTCCGTCCGGCTGACTGACTGCTTGCCTGTCTTACTCCTCTTTTCTAGCTACTAGATTTGTTTTATATGAATAGCAACAGCATTAGCAATTTCATCAGCATATTAATATGTACTGACTGCAAAGACAGCAGCAGCAGCACTCAGTAGTATATACGTATGTTTGTATGTATGTAGTTGGAGCAACAGCATTAGCGTTAGCTACAGCAATTTTATAATAATAGCAACAAACAGCACTCAAGTGGCAGAGTTCACTTCCGTTCTGCGGATTTATTTTTTGTATTTAAAACAAAAATTCACACTCACACAAAACACAACAACAAAAAAAAAAACAGCAATAAGAATGAAATAAAAAAATATGTTGTTGGCGTTATTGTCGTTGCTGACAAGTTGTCGTTAACAGAACCAAAAAAAAAAAAAAACATTACTTTAGAAAATGAAAACAACAACAGCATTGACTACACTAGTGCATATTCCTTTAAAAGCACTTCACTGTTTTCAAACAACCTAACGAATATTAGTTACAAATAATATTTAATGAAATACAAATGTGTTCATTACATTTTTGTTTAATTTACTTAAAATATTATTAACTTAAGCTGCAATTGTGCAATTAAAAGATTGTTCCTATAAAGACGGTGCTGTAGCTTAATTGGTTAGTGCATTTGATCATTAAGTATGAGTTGGTATTTATAGCCCGGGTTCGATTCCCAGCCGCTGCCACTTAAAGCAACATCAATTTCTGATAATTATTAGTTTTCTATCCTATCAGAACTTATAATAATCACAGCGCTCTCATTTATGATACAATACAAATTTGAATGATTTTCATAAAAATTACTTTAATTTATTTAGTTGTGAAAACCCCCTTTACATTTAAAGTTTCAGTGAATACAGCACATAGTTAATGAACAAATTTATAACTCCTTAAATATTATTTTAAGCACATTTTTGATAAGTTGTTTCATGATTTGAGACTATCGTAGATAGTGAACAACAGTGCGTTCAAAGGTATATGCACTAGTGTATATGTATAAATATGACAAGAATAACAGCTTCAATAAAATATAGATTCAGTATGATGGGAATGATTATGATGACGATGAAAATAATAATGATAATTATGATTATGAAGGCGATGGTGATGGTGATGGTGACGGTGATGAGTAGTTAGTTAGTTAAGCTCTCATTGTTGCTGTTTGCCAGTTTTCATTCATGAATTCGTAATAATTGCGTGCTACACTACACAACAACAACAACAACAGCAGCAGCAGCAGAATTTCATTGATTTCATTTTATACATAGAGTTCTTATACTACACAATCTACAGATACAGATATCGTACACCACAGCTACAGATACTCCTCTAATATTCGTTTTTTTGCCATGTATTTATGTATGTATGTAAGTCGTCGGTAAATGTGCGTGTGTAGGAGTAAATGACACTTTTTTTTATTCATCTAAATTAACGAATGCAGCCAGTTTCTGCTGCTGCTCTACATTCAATAAAATTCATTCATGATTTTTTTGTTTGTCCAACACTCTCAATCGTACAAACAAATTGGGTTTTTTATACATACATACATATGTATATACATATATACATATGTACATATGTATATTTTTTGTTCAATATTTATTTGTCTCATTTTATTTGCTGGTGTTACGAGTTTTTTTGATTTAGTTTATTTGGTTTTACTGTGTCAGTATTTGTTCACTGATAAGTTTATTTCCTTTCCTCTGTCTCTCATTTGTTTCGGTAGGGATTTAGGGGGAGGTGGGGATAACTTATGATCCCCCTTCACAATGTGTATCTTCCTCGCCCTATTCACACATTCACTGACTGACGCAAGAGGTCACTAGTGTTTGACTTATTTTTTTTTTTACATATACATACATATTTACTTTTTATTATTATTATTTTTTACTAAAGAATGATAATTTCTTTACTGTATTTTTGTATCAGTCAGATGGGACGAAGAATTAGTTCTTTGAAGGGATGAAAATTTAATGCAAAATATTTAAAACTTTAAGGTCCCTAGAGTTTTCAAAAAAAAATATAAATGAAAACTTTTAAAACTTCAAGAAATATGCATCCTGCAGTTTCCGCAAAATAAACTTTAGTTAAAATAAGCAAAATATGATTGAAATATGATTGATGCGTTTAACCAAGATCTTGAAACAAGCTCTGAATGGGACTGTGCTAAAAGAGTCAATTTCAATGCTCGCTTTTTTTGAAAACAGCGTAGGAAATATTTCACTCCATCTGATCTCCTTACTATTTACACACTCTATATGTGGCCGAAAATAAGTCTCATGAATGAGCCGGTGCGTCGAACTCTGTTTTGGAGTAACTCGACGACGTACAGGACACGACCTAGGAGCTAATGGGTGAGAGTAGGGTGTAAAACTCTATTGACTGAAAGTGTTCTGCTGAAATTAGAAATTTATTTTTGAAACGCGTAGTGGATTGCACAACAATTCGTTATTTAGCTGAACCGTCCGTATGTGCAATAAACTTCCAGCAGAAGTTTTTCTGTCCCTTTTAATTTAAAATTCATATCATATATAAACAAACTCCCATAACCTGGGGCCAAATTACCGCATTCGTGATCGAGTGAGCTATTGTATCGAAAAATGATTTCGATATCGAAATTATGATAAAATGTACTAAATTTTTTGCTCGATATCGAATGCCATAATTTCAAATAAGAAAATTACGTTCAATTTTACTCGATATCGAATGCGGTAATTTGGCCCCTGTTTTCCTAGTTTCAACACAATGCATTGCTGGTCATCCCGAGTGAAAATGAAAACAGTTAAGAGATCTTTTTCTCGGCATATCATGTAGATCTTAAACTTTCCGTTCCTTAGAACGAAAACAGTCATCTACAGTTCAAAGAAATAGCTGAGGATTGTACCGTTACTATTTTGCAGTTGGAAACTTTGAATTAAAACTGAGAAGCTGCCAAATCAGATAAAAAAATCTTTCAACAAGTATTACAGATTAATTTTTCCTATGTAAAGATGCGCAGTGAATGTTTTAGGTGTAATGAAGTGATAAAGATATGGAATATATCACTTACACTTGGCAAATATTTTATTAGAAAAGCATTTATTTTAGCACAAATTGTATTTGACGTTGTTTACTCTTACAAGAGTTTTGCAAGATCAAACAGCATCAAATGAAATAAAACTTAATATTTGTTGTGTCTTGTCCTAAATAAACAAAGTTTTTTTTAATAAATAAACGAGTTCAAATATATTTTATTTAGTGATTACGTCTTTTTCGTCAAACATTTGCCAAGTGTGAACGTACCTTTAGAAATATCTTTTTAACAACATAAATCGCCATTGACACTTTAACGAAATAGCTGAGGATTGTTTGATATTATCTTCTTTATCGTCGGCAAAGAATTGAGAAGCTTGCCAAATCAGATAGGGGACATGGTAACCAATTTTCAGATAAATATTGCAGATAATGTCGCCCACAGGTCGCCACTTAATAAAAACTTTGCGTGCATAGCTACTGATATCGTCTAGCACGTCTTGAAGTGACATATCACGTAGACTTTGCACATTACTTTAGCAAACAAGTCTTAAATTCAACGTTTCTTCTTTTGGAACATAATATAGTTGTTCATCTATCTGCTATATGTCCAGATATTAAAAGATCTGGATTGTTTTGTTTCCTGATCATTATCTTCACAATTATGGTAAAGTTGTATGGAGCTTACGTATTTAAGATGAGCCATTGTAAACGTTTAATCGTTATGCACGAACTTCTTTATGCAACACTAAATCATCTTGATATTGTAGAATTGCAGGTATGTATACTTCACAGATATTTCTACCAAAATATTGTAGACTTTGAGCAAAGATGTTCAAATCTTCCTCTATGAAAAGAAAACAACCATTTACAGCGTTTACAGCTTAACTGGTCTATATGATTGCTACATCTAGCAATCTTAAATTACGACACAGTACTTCCATTCTGTTTAGTCGTCTGTAAACAATTTTCAAAAAAGTCTTGATTATTAACCACAACGAATTCTGGATTTAAAGGCTAACCAATCGCATATGGGCCACCGAGAACGATTTCCAAACAAATATAAAACCTATGTAGTGATTAGACATGGTGTCATACAGTACACAGTAAAAAGTGTGCTCCAAAAGGAGTAGGTTTTATGTATGAATTCATACCTCAAATCGCTTCAAACCTGCTGATGGGATGCATGATTTTTGTATGAGGTGTTCCCGGTTTGGAGGACTACTTTCTGCTGACAATAAGCGCTTCTTTTAACCTAATCAAACATGCAAATAAAGCACTTTCCTAAAGTGTTTTACGTCACTTCGCGCACACCAATCAAAGAACAAATTCTATCTGAATGTTTTTGCTTAAGAAAAATTCATAGTAACTGAGAAGCGCGATATTCGTTTTGTAATTAACTTTCGTTGTCATACGTAAATCTGTAGGCTATAATTTCAATTTTGTTTTTTCGCTTTAAAACCTTCTTCGTTGTCAGCACTAAAAAAGCATCTTACTGCTTCAAAAGCGCGCTTTTTCTCTCAAGTGCTTCAAAAAACACGAATTTTTTTTACTGGGTAGCGTGTCACTATTCGATCATTGATCAGAATAGTTTCTTAAAAAAAAGTTGTGATAATAAGTATTAGCAAAGCATAGAAGGCTGTTTGAAATATATGATGCCAGATCAATCTTTGTTACATGGGGAAATTGATACGTGTCCTTTGGTCTTCCAAAATCGCAAATAATGTTCTCTATAATTTAATACACTTCGTTGCGATCTAGTATATCAGTATATCAGAGAACGAATTTGATCCTGGCATCATTGTAACAAACTTCGTACCTAAATTACTGGTTTTGGGGAAAACTCATTGAACTCTCATTCGTTAACTTTAAAATCATTTAACTCTGCTAATTGATACAGACAAAGAATTGATCCAAGAATTGTTGGAATAAATTTACCGGGCTTAAGTTGGTCTCTTGAAAGGCATCAAACTCTGCTAATTGATACATTTTTGATGAAATTCACTATTTGAAACCATATTATTCAATTAGCCCCAACACGATTTCATTTCTTAAAGCTCTGATTATTAAAACAATATTTCGGTTTCAATATTTAGCTGTTAGCTTCTGTTGTCGTTGTTGCTTCAGTTTGTTTTTGTTTTTGTTTTGTTTTTTTTTTTTTATTAATATTCTTGTGATTTTGTTTTATACTACTGTTCTTTGTGTTAAATTCGTATTTGTTTATACGCGTATTTGTGGTTTTATTACTTCCGCTGCTGAAAATGAAATATATATACATACGTATGTATATGTATAGGTATACTCGTATAAAAAAAGCAAATTACTAAAAGAACAAAGTGTATTTTTAGCTTTTAGCCCCACACCAATTGCGAAACATTTGAGTATTTTTAACTCCATAAATAGCACAATATTTACCACTGGCAGTCAGTATTTCCCATTTCCCATCACAAGTCAAAATGAACAAACTTCTTGACGTTGCTGCTAGTTGGTTGTTGTTATTGTTGGTTGTGAGAATGTTTGATAAGGCGCACAACAACAATAAAAACCAAAAACGAATTTATAAAATACACACTCCGTCCATAGCTGCCAGATTTGACGATTTATCGTCATATTGACGATTTTTTGTTTCAAAAATAGCAAAGTGACGATTTGACGATTTATTCATTGAAAGTGACGATTTTCCGAATTATTAAAATTTTCTATCATTTGTTTGTTTTATTAATATTTTTGTTACCAAATTCTCTCTTTTTCTCATTTAATATCACAAATCATATTAAGAACATGACATATTTCAAAAATAAAACTAACTAATAGTAGTTAAGTCAAGTTAAGTTTAAGTATAATATTTCCAAATAATATTGAGTCAGGATACTTATTATCTGTAAACATATAAAGCAATTTTTAATGCTGAATTCCATGACTTAAAATTTTTAGTTGAAACAATTTTAAGAGGAAAATTCTACAAAAACTTTTCCTTTTTTAACAAAACGTCGAAAGAATATCCAGCCAAATAAATTTAGATGAAACGAAAATACAAAAATAAATACGTGTATATGATGGATGCAGTGGATTTTATACTCAAAATGTTATTTTAAACTTAATAAACTAAATTGTTTTGACATTTTAATTTAACCTGAATTAATAAAATATGATAAATTTGTATATTTATTTAGTTATTATTTGTTTCTCACTCTTCAAATTTAGCTGACCAGTCTTTATTCAATTCTGTTTTGAACTTGCCATTTCATTTACACACGTCAATTCAATATTCATACATTTTAATGCAAATAAAAACAAAAGGAAATAAGAAAATTGACTAGTACCGTCAAGTTTGTACACCTTTATGACATTATATTTTTTGTGATTTCTTATTTAAAAAGTTAAAATTTTGATAAGTAGTGTACAAGAGACTATATAATCTTGAATTTTTATGTTTTCGTTTAAATAAGCATTTTGAAATACAATTACAAATAGTGACTTTTTATTTTTCAGATTTTTTGACGATTTTAAAAATTCGAAATGACGATTTTTTTCTTTTTTATTGGGATTTTGACGATTTGTTCCGAAATTCATCTGGCAGCCCTGACTCCGTCATCATTAGACGAAATACGAAGCGAACCAAAGGGAATGACGAAAGGTATGAAATATATACCGAAGTATAATTATTCAAACACAGATAATATGTATGTATAGTATGTATTTCTAATTTTAACTAATAAGTAACCAACTATTTATAATAAACATTTGGTTCGGAAAAAGGAAGTGAAGCTTTTTTAGGTAAGGCCTACATGAAGTTATTTAAAGATTTGCGCAGTATTCCTACACAAGCTATAATGGCTCCAAAACTGCCGTCATAAATATCCCACTCTTTGTTCTGTTGAATTTCTACAGCTTTCTGGAGTTCTTTTGCATCTCTATATGCTCAAGATGATTGCGAAACAAACAAGAAACCAGAAATCAAAAAGTGTCCGCCTTCCTACAGATGCCACTCTTGATTCTACTTAATTCCCACACAGTCCAGAAGTTTATTGTCAACTCTCTTTGTTAAAATATAGAAATATTAATCAAAAATTGGCCTTTGTCCTACAGATCCTATTATTGGTTCTATTCAAATGGTCTTGCATCCTGGAATTTATTTTTATCTCTGTACGTTCATGAAGGATCTCAATCAAATGAATTTCCAAGAATTATAAAGGCCCTTTTATTTCCAAAATATTCCTATATTCCAATATAATTTTCTTCCAAAATCGCCAATTTTAGCAAATTTATATATGAGATAATCAGCTATGCCCACGCATTTGTTTTCTATAACTTTTTAACATTAACATTTTAGAAACCAGAAAAGAAAAATTCGGCACTGCCTTTTATAGGGTGATTTCTTTAGACCTCATATTAATCTTAAATAAAACTGGATGTCGGATTACCTGAAAGAACAATCTTTGACATTTAGTTTCTAAAAATAATTTTATTTAAATTCGGAAGGTCCAATTATCGATTACTCTTTCCAGCAATCCTATATCCAATAGTTTATCATTTCTAATATATTCCTAAATTCATAATGAAAATGTTCTATCAAAATTGTGAATTTCCTGAAGACTTCTTTATTATGACTGAAGTTAGGACAGAAATGGATTTCCTCGACAAAATGGTTGTACTGAAAAGCCTACTCTACAGACTAACACTTGGATCAAATGAATATCGTTTATACAACCATTTAATGTAGTCTTTGAGATATACTGATCATTTAATTTGTGGGAATCCTAACTGTGGTGACTGTTAACAGGTGCAGTCATTTTACTCAGTTGAGAGCATTGAATCGATGAGAAATTCATTACAAGTTAATGTGACAGCTGACCATTCAACTCCACCGAATTGCTATACACACTCGTACATACTCGTAAGTCTCATTTCGATGTTATAATCTCACAGCCAGAAGTTATATTTATCAAAGTGGGAACAATGAATAAACTAAAGCAGGTCACTCAACTACATATGTACGACCAAATAATTTTTAACGAGCTAAATATCGGCGAACGTAGTAGATACAAGCCTCGTTGGATCCTGAAATGTTTTGTTTTGAAGGAAACTCAGTGAACTAGGTTGGTTACTTATAATCGGTATAATTGGATTGGTTTACTTCTGGCTTATTGGATGCCTTGATAGACTGGATGATAATGTGCTGGACTATCAGTCTGAGAGTTCGCAACCAGTCAAAGATTCTGGATGTTTCCTCATCATTGATATGTGTTGAGAATAATATCTTGTCTGAGGTAACTGAATCTGTGGACCATCAAACCTTACTAATGGTCGGGGCAAGTTTGGTTTACTTCCGATATAAAGCATCGATAATATATTCCTTTTAGGCAGTCAAGGGAAAGCCGTATAGAGATTATGGCCATTATGGAGACATCGGCCTCCATAAAAGCATTGAAATTTTATGGAAATATTCAGTAGCAGTATTAAGCTAGATTTACACGATTGAAATTTTCTTCAAAATTGCTCTTCAAAATGCTTCAAACTCGTGTAAACAGCAAATTTTTTTCAAAATTTATTTATTTAATAACTATTAAATATTAAATTTTTTTATAACTATTTTTTTAATAACTATTAAATAAATAAATTTTGAAGAATTTTTGCTGTTTACATGAGTTTGAGGCATTTTGAAGAGCAATTTTGAAGAAAATTTCAATCGTGTAAATGTAGCATTACTCGCATACTCACACAAACTGTGAGGGAAGTCTTTCCCTCAGGGAAGAACAGTAAAACTCTTGCCACAAAAATGTAAACTCCGTTAGTTTGACAAATAAACTGCTTGTCACTTTAAACAATCACTTCAACCAAAGATTTGCAAACGACTTTTTGATAAATTCTTCAGATCTTTAAATCCATTCTCGACTCTCATACTCAAATCTGTCTACACACAATCATTTAAAATTTGCTGATAAATTGAAATAAATAAACAATGTATAATATTACAACATTATTTAATAAAGTCCATATACGAGTACACACATCATCTCATTTCATAAAAATGTTTTTTTTTTTTTTGTAAACCAAGATATAGTTGATATTGGGTGGCACAGTGCAGACATTGCAAGAAGATGCAAAAAACAGAAACAATTATGTTGAGAAGCACAAATATTGTAAATGACTTGCCATTTGTGTGGGCGTTGGAGTTTGTCTGTCCTGCGGTCTGTCTTCTTCTGTGTAAATGTGTACCATAAGAAAAGTGATACACTTGGTTCCAGGAAGTAAAATCACTATCTCACATAAAACTAAGTACTTACGAGTACATGCATACAATGACAATGACAAGAACAACAAACGACAGTGAGAGCGTATTTTTTGGTGAAAAAATCAACAGAATTTCAGAAAATGATAAATCACTTATTGTTGTGCGAATTGGCTTGAAACGAAGTTGTGTTACCCTTTAGAGGTATCAATGAATCTCAGTCGAGCAAAGATAAATTAATATACACCAATACCTCACTTTGCGTCGGGGTTACGTTCCAAAAAAAAAAAAAAACGCGACGCAGAGTTTAAGATGTTCTATGGCAGACCATGTAAAGATCGAAGATAGGTTCTAAGATTACGAAAATACTAAGACGTCGGCTATCTTTCACAAAAAATTCGATCCAATGTTTACTGGACAGCTTTTTTCAATGTAAAATAAATTTCCTTGTAGCAATTGTCTGTATTATTAACACTAGCATTATCGTTAACTACTGCTTTACTCCATATCGATCATCAAAACATTTCTTGTACGGGTCATCGTTAGAGCATCGAATGATTCTGCAGATTTTGCAAAAATTTAAAAAAAAAAATTAAAGACTCGAACCGAAAACACCGCAACCATGGAAATCTAACGACGCACAGTGAAAATTAGTACCAATTGAGAAGCGATGTAACTGCGAAAAAACGCAAAACAAAACGACGCTAAGCGTAAATAAATTAATATGGAACGAATGACTTTACTTGATATTTAATTATGATCGAGACAAGGCAACAAAAAACCGTCTTCTGTCACTTTTCGTTGTGATAGTCTGTTCAGAAGCCGCGATGAAAATTAATAGTGGCTGCCATATTACTCAGTTGTAAGCATTTAATCCCAAAGAACTCTTCTATGCGAGTTCACCTGCAAGAATAGTCTTATGTCTAAAATTTGTAAGTCGTGAATACCAAAAAATTGTTCAGTTGCATCAACGAAACCTGTTTTCACAGTTCACGAAACCATATGATTGAAGGATGGTCGGCAATACTGGACTAGAATTTCTTCAGCTTGTATATGACGATTTCAACATATCTTCACTATTTGGTCTTTATTTGTTTGGAATCTTAAATAGTATTTTGAATCCGAAACAAATATTCTATTTGATAATGAAAAGGATTTAGGAGTGCAATGTAATAATTATACTAATATGATCGCAGGATTGATAATTGCATGTCCCAAATTTACTACCATCTTTCTAAAGGTATATAGCAGCCATTTAAGCATAGTAGATTGTGTAGATTGTTTAAAAACAATGTTGGCGAATGATTACTCCATTGTTTTATAAGAAGTTTTAGGTTTAAACAACAACGCGTTTGGGGTTATCTGCAGTCAAAGTCATAATTCGCGAGATACCGGTAGCCATCCTGCACACAGAGAAAAAATATAGTCGTACATGTTTA
The DNA here is from genome assembly GCA_950370525.1 of Bellardia bayeri. Lineage (NCBI taxonomy): Eukaryota > Metazoa > Arthropoda > Insecta > Diptera > Calliphoridae > Bellardia > Bellardia bayeri. The sequence continues at coordinate 79,600,089 of OX493267.1, forward strand.
CCACAACAATGCCAACATTTTTACAAGTTTTTCGACAATATTATGGTCACCGTAATTATTTTTATGATTACGAAAACCATTATATGGTTAAGTTACGATTCAGATGATTACTACAATCATATATACGATTGTAGTAACTATGTATATGTTTGTTGCTGCTCTTTGATTACGATCGAGAACAACATAATATGATTTCTATAAACATTACATAATTACTGTAATCATATATTGCTATAATCATATTATGGTTGCAGAAATCATATAAATAATTACAGAGACCATAATATTTGAAACAAATTTTTAAAAATTTTAAAAAATTTAGTTGTGGTAAACATGTACAACTATATTTGTTCTCTGCGTGTGGAAACAGTGATCGAAAATAAAACAACCAACAGCGTAGTCAGAGCCTACATTTAGATAATATTTCTTTTAAAGTAGATGTCAAAGATTGTTCTTCCGGGCTATAAAAAAGATTCCTACATCCAGTTCTAATTTAAGAGTTTTAATCAAGATAAAAAAAGGTCTAAATGTATCATTAACTCAAGCTCACCCAGTTCATTATAAACTAGAAACATGTTGATTAGTCATGATAACGAATGTGTTAGACCAGTGATATATTTTACAGCTACAACTCGACAATAACTTTTTCGATTTCCAAAGAATTTGTTTATGTATTTAAATAGCTTGTTTTGGAATTATTTGAATCGAAACGGAAATTGAGCTTGAAAACTTGGTTCAAAAGTCGATAATTGATGAATTTTAGATAGTTAGTAAAATTTAACGTCAGACATAATGTTCTGTATGGTATAATAAGGAGATACTTCCGAAACCATTTTAAATCAACACAATAATTCCTAACACTCTCGAATTCTATGAATTTTAACTCAGACTTAAAATGATTGAAATGTGCAAAAATGAGTCTAGGTCATGTAATCTGGGCTATTATAATAAAAGTTGTACTTTGCTCTATAAGCTGGTGTAGGGAAATAAAAATTCAAAAGAAGAGAAAAAAACTATAAAAAGCAAACAACAGTTTGTGCTGATTTGACACATTTTACAGTTAAAATGAACGAAGATCGCATCTTTCTCTCTCTCTCTCTCTCTCTTAATATATTTATATATATATACATATATATATATATATATATATAAATATATGTATTTCAAAACGAAATCTGGCGAACGAACCTTTAGTAAATTAAAGAAACAAACGAGCGAGCGAAAGAACGTATAAACGAATGAAAAAAGAACAATTCATTCCATTAGGGTTTATTTTTGTTGCTTGTTTTTTCATTCATTCTTTATAATAATGAAGATAGATAATAATGATACGCTGACGACGAAGATGTATACGACCGTAATGGCAATGATGTTGTTGCTGATGATGATGATGAAGTTTATAATAATGGAGCTTTACGGTTTCTGTGGAGGTGTTAGCGGTGTAAGCTCAAGCTTGATTGATGCCGACACATAACAAGAGTGGCGCCACCACTACCTCTACACAAGAATCATTACCAGTATCGGTGAGGTGCAACAAGCATGCGAATGTGAGTGAGTATCTTGTGCATATGCATGTGTGTATATACATATGTATAAACATTTAAATTAAAATATGAGTGTCGGAGAGTGTCTGTGTGAGTTGTTTGCTCTTTTGGCCCACTGCAGTTAGGGACGGACGAACAATGTAATCTTTTTGCTTTTCTTCAATTGCTTTTAGCTTTAGCTATTGTTGTTGAGGTTGATGTTGCTGCTGCTACTGCTGTTGTTGCTACTCTTCCTGTTGCTGCTGTCTGTTGTCTGCATCTTTTGGTTTTATACTTACATACCTACAATAAATGTGAAATATTGTATGAATGAACTGCAAGTCTATTCGCCATTAGTCTTTATGTTAAACAGAGATAGATTCACTTTGTGTTCTTCGTTCGCTAGAGCTATTATTTAGAGTTTAGAGCGTTAGCCAAGTGCAACAGCAACAACAATTTTCCAACTAACGGATGCAGAAACACGACAATTTCGTGAACAATTCGTTAGAGTGTAAATGATTGAAAAAGTTGGAAAAAAAAACAACACAAATGATTGTATTTAGGTATGTGGAATAAAAAAAAAAAAACAAATTGAATTAAATTTGAACAAAAACAAACTAGAACAGTACAACAAGCGTCATGAACAAGTATTGACCGACACAAAAGAATGTGTATTTTTCATTTATTTGTTTAACAAAATAAATAACAATAATTTATATATACACACACACACACAAATACATACATACATACATACATACATAAAAAGAAGAAGATACATGTTTTGTGAAGTGAAAATGCCAGTACATTTTCACTTAAAATATCAGCACCTACAATAAGTTCCTCTGCCGAGATTCAGACTTTAAAAGGAGTTTTTTAATTTTTAATGAATTTGTCGTATAGAAATTTGAGGCAGGTATTTTCCTGGACAATGTTGGCTTTAAGGACATCGTTTAATTGCAATTTAATTGGCTCAGATGAATTTTAGAAAATAACTCAAGATAAAAAAAAATATCCCTGTAACTAACTACATGCCGTCCTGGTTTATATCGTTCAAATGGTAATCATTTGCATAATTATCTGTAGTGCTCCCGTTCACGGAGATATCCGTACCAACAATGTTCTCAATGCATTCATTTAAAAATATGCTACTTTACTGCTGAAGATGAGATTTGCAGTAACGAACACTCATTTTTATAAAAACGTTTTATCATTTAAATGTTCTGCTTCATCGTATAACTTGGCATAATGATTTGTTCAATGACTGAACAATAAGGAGACGACGAAAACTACGTACGTCATCATTGTTAAACTCTTCATCATTAAAAAAAAACTTAAAAATCTCTTTTAAATCCAATCGAACCGTTAGTCGTTATAAAATCTCTTTCATTGCTCTATGTTGGTTTAATGGGATCCATTATACTGATCCCTTTGTGATCAACGAAAAGCAGCAGTCTGAAGATTTGCATTGAAAAGTTTATTATACCCACTACTAAAAACATGGCTGGTATATTAAGTTTGTCATTCCGTTTGTAACAAATCGAAATTTTTATTGTAGAACCAAAAAGTCCTAGCAAAGAATATAAAGCGATCTATTAGCATCCATCCGTCTGTCCGTCTGTTGAAGGCACTATAGATCTTTAAAAAAAGACTTATTCTTTGTATCGCCAAAATATTTGGTATTATAGACGAAAGTTAAAATCCACATATATACATAAATCAGCGAACCAAATATAATAACGATGAGTCCATGTTTGACCATAGCCCCCATATAAATTTAATTTTCGAAAATCAGTTAAAAAGCATAAAAATTCGACACAAATAATCCACATACAGATACATATATATATATATATATAAATCACAGTAACCAACTTTATGGTGATCGGCGCATAATCGTGATCCCATATAGGGACCACTTCCAAAAAACTCGTTATGCTACGTAAATATCTTATAAATATCGATATCAAACTGAAATGTTTCACCGATCAGTTATATGCAAGTAAAAATTCCGTAATTGGTCACAACTCCCATCACAACTCCAAGCATAACTGAAATACCCAAAAAAAAAACTCTAAAATACATCGTTATGGAGATGAAGATATCGTTATTGAGATTTCAAATTCGCCATAAGACTCAAATACAGTAAAGTATTTTAAAGCAATCGTCGCATAACATGTAATTGATCTGACATCGTTATCGATACAAAATGTTACACAGATTTATTTTAAGTATGTATAGATGACACTACTGTTATATTGGTGGTGGGTATATAAAATTCGGTACAGCCGGATATAATCTATTACTTGTTTTTATTTATTTTTCCCGTTTACATTTAATAGACGTATTTATATTTATTCTGGCTATACACATCCGTTAACTCCAATTTCTATAGTAATCTTTATAAGGTATATTGAATCTGCACGCCTAGTGTGCCGGACTACCAGTCAGAGGTTTGCGGGTTCGATTCCCGTCAAAGCTTCGTAGTTTGTGTTAGTTAAGTATAAAATAAAAAGTGAATGAATAACTAGGAATGAATTGTGCAAACACATTTATTATTGAACATTTGTAATACTTAGCTGATCTGACACGGTCTTTATGAAAATTATGCGATCGAAATGATAATGATGTTTTTCTATAAATATCACTTCATTAGATTGATGGTATCTTAAAAAACCATTTGTTTATTCAAGCATATTAATGATTTAGTTTATAACCATAATGAACTCCTATCCAATCCCTTATCAGATTAACTACAAAAATCCCGACTATAGCTACCGATAGAGAAGTCGATCATATGACCTCAGTGAATCATTTGGTTTGTGCAGATCTGTGTGACATAATTCCCGAGATTTAATTATTTTCTTTAAAGAAGTTTTAAAACAACGATCGTAAATGATTCGCATGTTTTGGAAAAAAATGTATATTCTACCATATTTCCTTGATTGCTTTACTAAAGAAGTTTTGAACAACGATCTTAAATGATTCTCATGTTGTTGCATTACATCATTATGTAATTTTTAAGACATGTCCAACATTCGGCACATAGTCGTTACTTTTTCCATTATCAAATGTGTTTCGAAAAAATCTCCTGAATGATACCTAAACAGGTTTACAAGCGATCGTTAAGGAAACTGTTGAATTTTTCCGGTTCCATTAAAACCAAATTTTAACAATTCTAAAAATTCTTCAATTCCCCGATTGTAACAGTGTTAAATAGATAATTGCATCTATTTTATATGATTTTAATGAATTTTGCCAGACATATTTTAAAATCTCTAAAGTTTTTGCATTTATTTAGCCGAAAAATAAAAACACAACAGGGAGAACGAGGCACACAGAGAGAGAGAGCGAGAAAAAACATGATTAAATACTTGGCAACATGCAACAATTTTAAATTAAGTGCAAAACTTAAACTTTTCGTATGCAATTGATAGACGACGCCATCGACCAAAAACTATGCAGACAGTCAGTTTTTTTTTTTTTTGTTAATTTGCCTTATTTTATGCTTCTAATCTAAACTAGAAAAGAAACAGATTGGGCCAGCAGACAGACAGACAGACAGAGCAACAGTCCAACATACCGACTAATAGATTTAGACATAAATTACATTTTAAATCCCAGGCCGTATTAGTTGCAGTAGTTGTACATACTTGTACTTTACTACACCCAAAAGCCATAACCAAATAGAAATAATACACGAACAGCACACAGAGTCGTCCAGGTATCTATTCCTTGTTGTTTCGAAATTTTGTTTTGTTTAGAAAGAACTTTTATGAATGAATTTGGTTGGCATTGTGGTTAAAGGTGAGTTTGTAGAGGAGTCTTATGTTCAGTTTTGTAGGAATATCATTTAAAGCCAAGAATGCATTCCTTAAAACTCTGTTGGTATTTATTGTTGTTGTACAACTGCCACAACAACGACTTGTTGTAGTACAATACAATGAGTAAATACATAGTTACAAACAAAAAAATGTATGTTCAATAAACATGCATCTAAACGAGCGAAAGAACGAACAAACGAACCAGCCCAAATCACAAAACAAATGACTGAGAAGAGCTTTAGCAGTAAGGACAATTAAGCTGTTTTTTTTCGGTTTAATGCCTTTCCAAACCAAGCCCGAATCAGCTGAACTGAATATGTGATATTTCACATTAGCCATCATCGACACAGTATCATATGGTTTAAAGATTTTAGTTCAAGACCAAGGAATTACTTTCGATTAATTTCTGTATCTCCATTGTTGTTTTCTTCATTATTTGCACAATTTGAATCCATTTTAGTGAGCATTAAGGCCTTAATTTTTGAATCACTTGCGTTCAACTCATCACCTAAGCTTTTGCGAACGCACCACCAAAAATATGAAATTTTGTAAATCACTGCATCATGGCGTTTAGCGAACGCAGAAGTATTACGTTGTTACAATACTGTCAAATTATTGCGTGGTTAAGGTTGCCATTGTAAATGTTGATACTGAAATTTTAAATAAAAATTTACATACAGCTACACTTATTTTGCTTTGGCAATGCTGCAAACCTATCAGCTGTTCAATAATTTTGTTTGGTTATTTATCAAGAAAATATTTCAAATTGTGTAGAAAAAAGTTTTTAAAGCAAATACCTATTAATACAAAGATACTAAGGGATACAAAAAAATTTTCGCACTTATGGATATGTCTTTCGGATGATGAAGATTCTTCAAGCGTTCTAGACATGTCTATTGAAAAAACCCTATTGCTCTCTACTAACATCATGAATTTAATGAATAAGGAGTAAGTAAAATAACACTTTGGAGATTTACAATATTTTTAATTTACATTTTTAAGATTTCAGATGAACTTTCTAATGAACAATTGCAAAATTCCATTCAGAAGTTTCGATGTAGCGTCCCAAACATTATCAACAGTTGCCTTTGAGCTGGCAAAATTAGGCATTCCACGAGCCACATCTGGTTGCTTTTCCATTTCAGCTATCAACAATTCAAATTGAGCTGCCGTTGTGGCTTCTTTTTTCGCCCTAAAAAAAATTTTAGCAGTATTTTATACTAAATGAATATGTTTGTATACATTTACTTACATCGTATTAATAAAGTTCCTATGAAATATTAAATTAATTGCATAATTTGGTTTTTTAATAATATTTTAATTCAACTATTAAAACTACATAATGCCAAGTAAATGTAGGCGTTAAATTTGGCAACGCAAGTGATAAAAAATTCAGCGTTACGTTTTGCAAAATACACAATTTCAAACCGTTGTATTAACAACAACGTAAGAATCAGCTGTTACAACGCAAACAATCACTTGCTTGAAAATCACTTGAAAATTGTGGCGTTGCGTTTTACAAATTTTTTTACAATTGTTTGGAGCATTTGATATTGGAATATTATTGAGTTTAATTATGATGAAAACATAATATTATATAGTCAGTGATAAAAAAAATACCTGCATTATCATACTGCGTTCATGACATTGTAAGACAAAAGACCTTCTCCTTGGTTTTCATTGAGATGTAGATTTATGTTTCACCAACCTTCAGCATAGAGATTGAAAACTGTCAAAGAAGCTTTTGAAGTTTACAATTTGGTGAAGCGTAGCAAAAAATCTTTAGTCTTTTTTTTAAATATTCTACTTTAAATTTTATTTTAGAAAATTAATCTGGTGGATCAGTTGGAATTTGAATGTGAATCCAGAATTTAATATATACAGATAAATGAAAAATTCGTTTCTGGCTGACTACTGGCAATTACGGAAGTTATTGTTAAAGACCTACCACTCGTTATTTTATGGATAGTCAATAGATTATCGAAACCCTTACTCAAAAAAGCGTAACCACATTTTTTAGCACGAGTTTGTTTGATGACATTTGATCTTACAAGTGTTTTGTAAGATCAAACAGCATCAAATAAAATAAAACTAAATTTGTTTGTTTGACTTGTCCGAAATAAAACAAGTTTTTGAAATGAATAAAATAATTTAAATATTTTCTACTTAGTGGTTACGTCTTTTTCATCAAATATTTGGCATGTGTAACCGTACCTTAAAAAACTAAAGCATTAAATAACGGCATCTTTTACAATACAAAAATGAGATAAAATTTTACTTGAATTAAAATAATTTGGAGAAAATAGGAGTTACAGGCCATCATTTCATTCTGGGAAATTAAACAACGGTCAAACTATCCGAAAAGGGATCGTGCTTGGATACTATCACCCTGGACGTCACAACAATGACACAACCTTCGAAATGTTTAAAAACGAACTTAAAGAATGAGTAACAAATGAAAATTTCAGTTATTGTGAGAATTCCACAGTCAGCAGAACGATCGACACTTTATGAGAAAATCAAAATCAAGAGAATTCAAACAAGACTTGACTTGAAGACTTAATAAACTAACAAGAAAGCTAAGTTCACATCTTGCTCGTATGGTTATAACCAACGACACGATCTGTAAAGCGTGTTTAGTAGGGTAGAAAACGCTAGAACATTACCAGTGTTTAGTCGTATTAGAGACGAAAACATTTATAAGGACACTATACTAAACTTAAAATATCTTAGGAATTCAAATTCGAACTATCGATAAACTGGGCTGTCCCATCTGAGCCCATTAAATAACTTTGTTAACTACTTTTTTTTTCTTCAGCGATGAAGCACATTTCTCACTCGGTGGGTATGTAAATAAACAAAATTGTCGTATTTGGGATTCTGAAAATACTCAAGTAATTGAAGAGAGGCCATTACATCCACAAAAAGTCACAGTTTGGTGTGCTCTTTGGTCCGAAGGTGTGATTGGACCTTACTTCTTCGAAAACGACGATGGACAGACTGTTACCGTTATGGCGTTATGGTCGTATGATAACCGACTTTTTTTTGCTTGCTATTGAAGAATACGACTTGGAGAATAAGTGGCTTCAACAAGATGGTGCCACATGCCACACAACTCGAGCGAATATGGCTTTATTGCAAGAGAAATTTCCTGGCCGTGTAATTTCTTGTCGTGGCGACATCAACTGGCCACCAAGATCATGCGACACCATTAGACTTTTTGTTGTGGGGCTACGCAAAAGATCGTGATTATGCTGATAAACCTGTAACTCTTGAGCAGTTAAGAACCAACATTGGCTGAGATACCGCCCAATATGTGTCAAAAAGAGGTCCAAAATTACCTCAAAAGAATCAATGCTTGCAACACTTCGCATGGTGGTCATTTAAATGACCATGTTCAAACTTTATATTAAAAAAGAAATATCATGAAAAAAAACATTTTATATATGTTTTATTTACGTTTACTTTTGAAACCGCAAAATGGATAACCCTTTATATTGAGATAAAATCGCTCATACTTTACTTGGAAATCATGCGTACGTCCCCTTTTACAGACGAGAAATTGAAAGACAGACAGGCAGACATCATTCTGCTTCGAACTTGCCTAAACCTTTTAGAGTTGCGAAATTAATAGACAGACAGAAATTTTTTGTTTATTTTCTTCGTTCTTCTTCTAAATTGATTGATAAAAACGCATTGAGAATTATAAAGTTTTTGTTATCAATAAATCTATTTGGTTAATAAATTTAATTATTTTTGCAATACGTTTACAGTAGAAACTGTAAACGAAAAAATGTCTTAAAGTGTCCAGTACAGTAGATGTTTACCGCACGCTCTTCCTCTTCAATACATCGCCAACAAACTTCGTCTGTCTGCCTTTCAATTTCTCAACTGTAAAAGGGGACTATGCATGTTTGAATATCAGTATTTCTTAGCGTTTTTTATGCATTCTCCAAAAGTTGGCATTACTAACCAACTGAATCGAAAACAAGCCACACACACACACCAACACAGCCAACATTCAAACGAACAACGAGTGCATTGCATTTAGCCAGACACTCAAACTATACAACATCAAAAACAGCTAGTGAAACAGACGGACGGACAGACACATAGTCAGGCTGTCATTCAGTGAAAAGTCGAGTAAACATTTTTATGAATGAAATACATTTTTGTTTTGAGTTCATTGAACTAAAACGTTTGGTTCGTTGGTTGGTTGGTTGGTTGTCTTGATCGCTGGCTGTTGTGTGTTGGTTTGTATGTTTGTTTGAACGTCTGACTGGCAATGAATGAGTAGTGCAGAGCAAAAGCATTCTGAACAGAGTAGAGTTCATAATGCACTCACTCAGTCACTCAGTCGTTGTTCATTTAGTTTCTTTTTCATTATTGTTTTCATTGTTGTATTTAGTTGGTTTGCCGTTGTTGTTGTACCTCACTACATATTTTCTTCATTTCGTTGCAGTTGATGAGATACATACATACGTCGACGAGTTAGAAATAAAAGTAAAACATAAAAAATAGTTCTTCTTATTCTTATTTTTAGTGTTGTTGTATGTTATTGTTGCTGTAGCTGTTTGAATATCAAACACAACAACTCGTCTGCATGTCTGTTTTGGTATGTAGTATGATTTGTTTTTTTTTTTTATTGAGAGCGCGTTATCATTCGTGCATGCACACATTACACTCTCCTCAAAAAAAAAAAAAAAAAAAACGAACAAACAAAATACAAAAATTTATTTGTGTCCGTCTGTCAGTCTGTCCGTTCGCCTGTAGCTGTTTTAAGAAAATAAACAACCGCGCAACAAACATTTCGTGCTCGTCTTCATTCTTTAACCAGGTTGATGCTTTTTTTTTTATTATTATTCAAACATAAACAATTCAGTGTTGAACTTAAAAACTAGTTCAAAGGCTAATGAAATACCAATTATTACTTGCACTATTAACAATTACATTCAAACATACGAATCACACATCAACTGGCACTGCTGTTGTTGAAGCTTTAACCCTTGCTGTGCTTGGCTATTTAAATATGTATGTAGCTGCACCCCAATTCTCTTTTGGCTTTTATTGTTTATTGGGTCATATGAAGATCATTATGAAATTATTACTTAGTGCTGAGAAAATATGTACATATGTATGTATGTAGGTATATGTTTTCACGTGGTGCACCTTTGACCTTAGGGGGCCATAAAGGTTAACAGAGATTGTTACAACCAAAGTTGGTATGAGAATGTAATTCGTTTAATCGAAAGTGGAAATACTAGATACCCTAGAGAAACATTCCAATATGCTTGGGAAATATGAAAGTTGTGTATAGTTAGCTATTTCCATTATAGGTATGTATGTACCTTATAAAGGGTGATTCAAGTAGAGATACTTTTTTCAATAGCCTTTTTTTTGACAGATCACGTGTGATTCGTGTCCTGATGTCTGCCATGTTATTTCTGTTTGGCATTTCATAATGGAAAGACTTACGCCTGAACAACGTTTACAAATCGTTCAACTTTGTTATGAAAATTCATGTTCTGTGAGGAATGTTTTTCGTGCACTTTGCTCAACTTATGATCAACATAATCGGCCTACTGCTGAGACACAGCATTCATTATTGTATAATATTTGACCGAATAGACCACGTCCAGCATGATGTGAAGAAAATACAGCGGCCGTAGCTGAGAGTGTACACGAAGACCGTGACAAGTTGTTTCGACGCAGTTCGCAGCAACTCGGAAAGGCGTATGGAACGACTTGAAGCATTTTACATCGTGATTTTAAATTGAAAGAGTAAAGACGGCGCCACTTCCCACCTATCGCATCAATCAATGGATTTATTGAGAGTACACTTTGGTGAGCACATAATTTCAGGTTTTGAGCCGGTCAATTGGCCACCAAGATCGTGTGCTATCACACCGTTAGACTTTTTCCTGTCTAAAGTTTATGCGGACAAACCCGCTTCGATACAGGTCTTAGAGGAAAACATCACGCGTGTCATTCGCCAGCTACCGGTCGAAATGCTCGAACGAGTCATCAAAAATTGGACTCAACTGAGCAACGGCCAACATTTAATAGACATAATCTTCAAAAAATAAATGCCAAAGAATGTTCTTTCAAATGATAATAAACATTCCCCATTAAATTTCAATTTTCTGTGTTTTCTTTTTAATAAGTGGGGAACCTCGAATTGGATCACGCTTTATATAGGTATATAGTTATATAGTTTGTAAAGAATTACAACTCCAGTAATAATAATAATTGTAATAGTGCTTGATTTCGCGTCTTGATAATTGAGCAATTTCAACCTAAAATTAATTAAAAGTAATTGCTGTGCACGACAAGATGATGCCAAATGCCCAACAGTTCGTGACACAATTCAATTACTGCATGAAACATTTCCTTGTGGTGAATTCTCTGGTTTCGGTGATAAGAATTGTCTCCTAGAATTTAAATATTTTTGGTCATTTTTGATATTACGCACTCGAATATGTGAAGAAATCAAGACGAGAACTAAATTAAATGAAATCTCTGCCTTTACTAGGACAATATCAAGTTGACAAATGAGTAAGAAAAGTATAAACTCTGGTTCATCAGTCAAATCCGTTCGAGAATTGCGCATTTAAAGAAACAACACACTTTTGGTGAACACCTTTGAGCCTCAATTATAAATGACAGAACAAATTATCTTGTGACATTTGGTAGGAAATCAATTGGACTTTTTTTTTGGAGAAAAAGAAAACGGTACAACACCTTCTGTGAAACTGTTTAAGTCTATCATTAAGCATGAGTGGATTTCTCAGTATCAGGATCTCACATCCTAGACGTTTATTTTGGTCAAGAATATTACACATAACCTTCATGTAACTCTATTAGGGCAACATCATGACAGATGTCGATAGTAAAACAATTGACGAATGCGACAGAAAAGTATTGAGTCTGTTCAGTCAAATATGATTGAGGCGCACGCGTTTAATTTTGGTAAACTCAATATCTATTAATATTTTCTCTTAAATTGTGAGTCCGATCTTGTAACGTCAAGTGTCTATTTAAAATAGTTTAAATAGTTTGAGTCGGCCTACAACAATAGAACAACGAGAATTGATTTGCAACCATTTCCAAAATGGCCACTCACAGTGAAAACTAACAGAAATACTTAACATTAAAGCCCTCACCATCCAAAAAATCATAGAGCGCTTCATCCATGAAAATCGGGTTCATAACAAAGGCATAAATAAAGGGACCAAATGAAATTTTGAGCATGATTAGCGGTAACACATTTTAAGAAAAATAAGGGCATTGTACAAGGCTACTAGCTTCACAAATGGCTGCAAAGTTCAAGCTGACCTCTGCAAACAATGTTGCGTTGAAACTGTTTGTCGTGTCTTTCGCCAATGTGATTTTAAAAGCCGAAAAGTCGAAAAACAGACAGGTTAAATTTTGCCAAAAAAAAAAAATGTTTGCAAGGAATCTGCATTTTGGGAATCGGACATATTCGCCAATGAATCTAAGGCCAGATGACATGTCGTATGTTTGGCGGAAATCAAGTACAGAACTCAACAAAAAAATCTAAATCTGAAGCATGTTGGTGGCAGTGTCATGGTTACGGCCTGTATGTCAGCTGCTGGTACTGGAAATTTAATATTTGTTGAAACAACTATGGCCAAGTTTAAGTACCTACAGATTCTAGTAGCGCAGAGATCGTGCTATAAGATTAGATTTTCGGTTTCAGCAGGATAACGAACCAAAGCACAAGTCGGGTTTTATGCAACGTGGCTAATTTTTAACTGGTCACATTTGATGACACCGCCACTACAATTGGAAAACGAAGAGAACGTGGGTCAGATCATATTTTCGTTTTCGCCAAGATAACGATTCGAAGCACAAATCTGATATTGTGCACACGTGGCTAATATATAACTGCCAGCATTTGATGACACCGCCACCACAGTTGTCGCCAGACCTTAATGTTATCGAAAATTAATGGTTAATTCTAAAAATCATCATAAGAAAACACAAAATGTTTCGAATGATCGAATATTTCGCCGAGTATTACCCAAGAACTGACTGGTCGCATCTTAAATCTGCTGTAGATAATAAAGGCCATCACGCTAAATATTAAATCGTGTAATTGCCAATTTTAATTTCAAGTTTCGAAACCCATTTTTAGTTTTAATATATTCAAATTTACATTTTTGTAATAAACTTTTTATGACATTTTTTTTTTAATTTAAATGACACACAAATTTCCTTTTTAAGTTCCTGTTAGTTTTCTTTTACTGTATATTTTTAGAAAAGTTTAAATAAAAGTTTTTGAATGAATATAAATTTTCAGTATCTAAAAAAACAAAACACACACACAATGAACTCCTTTCCAAGTCAAGTAAAAACGTTTATTTCCTGATTTCTTGAATATAGCAAACAGCCTTAAAAACGCCAAAGATTGGAATGTAGTTACTCAAGATTTTCTTTACTCACAGCCAGACAAACAGAACAGAACCAGTTTAAATTTTCGCATACAATGGAAATCGCTATAACAATAACGTTTTTAAATTCTAAAGCACCACGATCACCGCTAGCACAAACACCAACCCCACCACTATCATAAACTTCAGCAGGCATCTCTAGTTTTCAAATACTATTCCTAGTTGTAATGTACTACAACATGCAACTACTACTGGTGCTGTTACCACCACTTCCAGTCATTATTTTATAGAGGCCTTCCTGCATTCATTGTCAGTTTATACATACGAGTACATACTCGCAAGTATACTTCGAGTATTGTATTCATATTTCTTTTCTCTCCGTACATGTTGTTACCAGCGTTGCCACGACCAAACAAATTTTGTAACCAATATATAAAAAAAAGTAACCAAAAGCAAAAAAAAGTAACCAAAATTTTTATATATTTAAAATTTTATTTTATTTATACTTCAGCTAAAAAGTATGTATGTAAAATATAAATTAACCATTGCATTTCAGTTTGTAGATTGTTTTTGACGTTTGAAGAACCTTACTCGTTCAACAATACAATGATTGTGTTTGTTTTGTTTGGAGACAGGCATGTAGTCATACACGATCGTCAGATATTACAACGTTGTCAGATCTAGCAATGTGCTAGCAATGTACTGACATTGAAAAATTGTTAGCAAAAGGTAAATTGTCAGTTTAGACGACTGTAAGAAAACTAACAATTTCATTGGCACCCAATTGTTACACAATGAATTTATCTGTCAACAGAAATTGTCAGTTCACACGGTTGTCAGATTGTTGTGTGACATTGTCAAATTCGTTTTGCAGCTCTGTGTGTGTGTTTAAAAATTTGAAATGTTGTCATGGAACAAAAACGAGCAATTGAAACCATTTCAATGATTCATCAAAAGATATGTCACTATCCATATTTTATTTTCTTTAATTTTCTTCCACTTTTTTCAAAAATGTTATTAATGTTTGTTTATTTATGTATATACAGAGTTTAGAAATAATTTCTATGACAATGCTGCCATTGGCAGATGCATAAACTTTCCACATATGACAATGAAAAGTGTGTGATAATTGTCTTAAAACAATGACAATGACAAAATTGTGTGTTTACACGATTATTAGATGTCTGACAATATTTTTGTTTACCAATGTACTGAAAATGCTTTTTCTTACAACGTTGCAAGACAAAAATTTTAAGTTCACACGGTTGTTACAGTGTTGTTATACAGGCATGTGATGGAAATCGAAAACGAAAACGAATGAGTTTTAGAAGTCAATTTTTTCGTAATATTTCTGTATTGAAAACTTTTATCACATAAAATATAAAGATATTGGGCTACAAACGAGAATCTGAAAACAAAAATTTTAAAAATTCGATTATAAATGATTCGTTTTCGATTTCGATTTCCTTCACATGCCTGTTTATATCGTTATAAAAACGTTTAAATTGTGGTAGTTTGGTTTATCACCAAAATTAGTGGTGTTAAGTCAAAGTGAAAAACAATGTAAAAAATGGTTACTTTTGTATTAAAAAAAAGTAACCAAAACGGAAAAAAAGTACACAAGTACACATTGGGGAAAAAAGTAACCAATTTTGGTTAAAAGTAACCAAAACGGCAACGCTGGTTGTTACCCGTACTTTTTGAAAATAAATTTTCAATCATCAGCCTTTTAGTTGTTTAAGTAACAGTCAGAACTGCCTGTCGCCTGCCTGCCTGCCTGTTTGCCTACCCGGTTGGCTGTTTGCTTGCTGCCTTTCCGACTGACTGTCAAAGCAGCCTGCATTCTTTCAAAATGTGCTTCTTGACTGCTTTAGCACGTGAAGCATGTTAAGTGGTGCTAAATTCTATTCAATTCTTATTTAAGTTTAGTTGAGTTCATTTTATTTCTTCTCTCTTGTAGTACGTTATGTTTGGGATGACGGCGTTCATTAAGCTCATGATGGTGGTATGAGGCAAGAGGCAAAGGGGCTTGTTTGAAGTGATATAAACCGAGTTTTCCATTTAATTTTGATAGATCTGTCCTTTTACAAATGCTTTACATTTACAATACAAAACTTTCTTTGTATGAGTGTTTTAAGTACTTGAATGCATAAATCAATATTGTAACAATTTTGTTATGAAATGAAATTTGTTAAATTGAAATTAATTACAATTGATTTGTTGTTGATTTGTTTTTTTTTCGTATTGTATTCTTTACTTCATATTACAAATCTTCTGCATTGCTTGTTTTTTTTATTTGAATTTTGAATTATTTATATTTGAAGATGCAGATGATGATGATGATGATGTAAAGCAAATTAATGAATTTTGACATTTTATAGGGTTTTTTTTAATTTTGAGAATTGAAATGCTAATTTCAATTAAAGTTATTATTTCCATTTTCATGTTGCCAGAAGATTACAACCTAAATCATTATACCCTACACCACCATAATGGGGAGGGTATATTGGATTTGTGCTAATGTTTGTAACACCTAGAAATATTGGCCCAACACCCACCTTAAAGTATACCGATCGACTCAGAATCACTTTCTGAGTCAATTTAACGATGTCCGTCCGTCCGCCCATTTAAAGCTTGTACGCAGAGTACAGGTCGCAATTTTGAAGATATTTTGATAAAATTTGGTACGTGATATTTTTTCGGCCCAAGGATGGATGAGATTGAAACTGGTGGAAATCGTTCCTTTATTTCACCTGGCCCCCATACAAATGTCCTCCCGAAATTGGGTTTTACTGATCAGAAACCTTTGAATTACGCAAGTATCCAAACAAATTTCATCACAAATGAGTGGTAAATGCAGCCAAATCACATTTACGAATTTTGTGCAGCTCGGTCCATAATTACGCGTAGCTCCCATATAAGCCACAGTTCCGAAAATTACTTTAAAGAGCATAACTCTCTCAAAAATGTTGATATCCAAATAATATAAAACGAAAAATAATACGGTGCAATTTTATTATAATCGGTCCATAATTAATCGTAGCTCCCATATAAGACCCTCTCCGTAATTCACTTTAAGCTCCATAAATCTTTTAAAAGTATTTATTTCGAGAAAAAATTTTACACATACTTATATGCAGAGACATCATGACACCACAATATGTAATATCCTCCATATAACGCCAATTTCAGAAAAACTGTTTTATATATATACTGGGTGTAGGGTATTATAGTTTTTCTTACTTGTTTTTAATTAAAGATATTTTGATATTATTATGCAAACCCAAAACTTAATAAGACTAAAGTAAGCAATGTTCACAATAAATTCGACCACAATACAGAAACTCTTTAGTAAAGTTTGGGCTCGATTATGTTTTGGAAAAATAGTTACAATGTCTCTTCCAGATGACAAATTAATTAGGAAACTTTTAGCAACTCATAGTGAATTTGGAACTTTTTTTTATTATTTTTGATGCAGATAAATTTCGAAAGAAAACGTCAAAATCCCGCTAAAATAGAAAAAAAATCGTAATTTCGAATTTTAAAAATCGTCAAAAAAAAACATTCGGGGAAAATTAAGCAAGCAATATTTCTGTTTATCGTTGTTTCCTCTGTATGAGTCCTTACGATGTCTGTGAGCGTAAGAAAACATATTTTAACTAAAAAAAACACGGTCATTGCTAATTCTCAGTATAATTAGATGTCTGTAAAGTCACAATTCCAACAAGTGTTTCTTAAAGATGGTGAGTTAATCAACCTTTTCTTTTTACGACAACGACTCTTTCGTAATAGATTAAAGATAAAATTAAATTTGTTTCTTTAATCTATTACGAAACAGTCGTTGTCGTAAAAAGAAATCGACACTCATAATAAGGCTGATTATAATATGATATTTAAGATCTCTTAATTAATTTTAAAGTGTTAAAAGTGTCGTATTTCCTCTTTTCAATATGTATATTAATTGTATTATGAACAGCAAATAAACTTGTGCCAGAATTTCTCAATTCGTTATCGAATGTTGTTTCCAAATTAGACTCAAACCAAATTCAAAATTTAAAAAATTGTGTCTTTATTTGTTTGCACATGCCCTGGAGAATAAGATTAGTAAGCAATTTTGAGAAAGAAGTTTTTGCTGCAATTAACAATAAACTGCCGTTTTTATTCATAATACTTTTATTCTTATATACGAGTATGTATCAAATCGTTCTTTAACGTTTGACCTTTGAGAAATAGTTTGAATTCAAAACAAAAATTGAAAATTTGTTAACAAATTTTTAAACAATTACAAAATTCTATTGCCTGCTATGAAAACTTCTAGACACAAATACAAATATTAAAAGTTAGCTTTAAACTCTTTCATCACCCTTTAAACTTTAATTATGGAACAACGAAAAAAAAAATGAAATTAAAATTGTAACATCCCATGGAATATGGCAAATATGGCAAAAGGCGATTAAAAAGTTCTGTTATTATTCACCGGTCGGTTAAACAGTTGGTTGACTGAATGTTGTTTCACTGTGTGATTTGGCCAATGGGTCTCAAAAGTCATTATCATGATCAGTGTCGTCATCACCATCGACGATCATTATGGTTTTAGCTAAAATGACTGTTTAGCTGTTTGTAGGTTTGAAGCAACATTAAAATTATGGAAAAAATGTAATTGATTCCCTGCCATAATTTCAACGCTTTTTGCTCTACAAAATTTCTGTTGTTTTTTTTTATTTTATTTTCATCTTTCTTTTTTAGTAGGCTTCCAATGTAACAGACATTAACCAACACTTACAACCAAACAGGGCAACAAAATGTGGCTGAAATTTTTGAAAAAAAAAAAAAAAAAATGCACAAGAATGAAATTATTATGGCAATTATGCCATAAGCAATTTTATGCATGACAGCTTGATGTAGTACAATAGATAAATTCATACCTACTCCCTATCTACAAAACATTCTACGCGTTTGCAATGCATTTCTGTTTAAATGTGGAAAATAATGGCCATAAACTCCTGATATTTAAGACTTAGGAAGCTTTTAAACTTGTTTAGGGAGTACTCGCATGTGCAGGTTATGTTGTTAAAAAGACTTGCAACAAAACTTGGTAAAGTTAGTTAAAAAAGTTAACAACATTTTATAGCCACTACTATACTGTCTGCATAACTTAGAAGTGGTTCAGTAATGTGTCGCTTAATCATATTCAGAGAAACGTAACGATTTTGTTGCGAAATGAATGAGTTTCGTCAAACAAATTTGAAGGTTTTAATTATTATTATTATATTTTAGTTTTCGTGGTTGTGAAATGTAGGCAAGACTTTAAAGAAATGCACTATTATACCAGAGATCAATGCGTTTCCATTGTTGAACTATATTTCAAAATCAGTGAAAGTTTGACGGCCACTGTTCCAGCAAAATCACCTTCTTGACCATTATCAAACCAATAAAACACAATTTTTAAATTTTTATCTAATTAATTAAATTTAAATCTGAGTTGGGAACCAATTTGGAAACATCATTCCAAAACGAATTGACTCAAGTTTATTTGCTGATCATAATTTAAAGAATATATTGAAAACTTAAGGTAGACGCTTAGCAGACGGGAAGCCATTTAAAAGGCATAAGAAATCTTCTGTTGTCTTCAAAATCAATTCAGAGATCTTAAATATCATATTTTATTAACTCACCATCTTTAAGAAATAGAAATTGGAATTGGAACTTTACAGATATCAAATTATACTGATAATTAACAAAGTCCGTGTGTTAGTTGAAATATGTTTTTTTGAAGCTCACAGACATTGTAGGGACTCATAGACAGCAGGAAACAACGATTAGTTTGAGTTTGCATTTACAACATGTTACTGTTTGCTGTGCATTTCAGTTTGGAGGAACTAATTACACTGGTCAAGTAGTGACTGTTACTAGAGCTTGATATCTCGAGTTTTCTCTACCTAAATTGTATGATAATGATGTCGACGACATGTGGTTTCAATAAGACGGTGTCACATGAAACTCAATTCAATTACAGCAGGACACATTATTGCCAGCATCGTTTGATTGAATTAACGCCATTAGAGTATTTGAATGTCAATATCAACAATCCCGCAACCACCCAAGCATTGAACAAGTAAATTAAGCGCTACATTAGCAAAATTCAGACACATTTATGCAAAGTGGTGTTGGACAATTGACCAGGAAATTACGTTGACTTTGCTGTGAGTGATAAGCAATACAGAACCATGATCGACGAGATTTTATTGCCGCCAATTCATAATTTAGTACTGTTGTAGGACATGAGATTACAACAATATGTTGCATCTGCACACACAGCTCTTACAACAATGAACGATTTCCAGATTCCAGCCAATTTAAAGAAAATAGCGCGACAACTTATAGCCTGGAGTTTTCATCAAAACCCTTGAAAACAGGCAGAGAAAATTTACTTTTTCCAAAATCCATTAAAATCCGTAAATGTTTTAATATTTATGGAAATACAACTACAAATTGCTTGTCGATATATTTTGGATCGGCATGCCCACGATTCGCTGCAACATATAATGTTGGTCCTTAAATGTTTCATCACCCATAATAATGTAGTTGTTGAATTTTATAGCAACACATAGTAAATATGTATTTGTTGTGGCTGTTAAGAGTGATTTTTTTAAAGCTTTCAGATTTTATTTAGAAAAAACACACACGATTTAGAGAAATGTATTTGAGTCGATAGAACGATCTATGTTTAAAGATGATTTCATGTAAATATTGACCGCGGCTACGCCTCACATAGTTCATACGCTGGGTCCAATTTTAGCATACTCTCTCCAATATATCGGCTGGTATTTCACGAATAAATTCTTCAATATTAGCTTCCAGTGCGTCAACCGTTGCGGGTTTGTCCCTATGGAAATAAGCCTTAACATAGCTCCACAAAAATAGTCTATAGGCGTTAGATGGCACGATCTAGGCGATCAATTGACCGGCCCGAAACACGAAATAAACTGTTCACCGAACTCGCCTCTCAATTGGGCCATTGTTTCGCATTTTATATGGCATGTGGCACCTTCTTGTTGGAACCACATGTGAGCCAAGTTCAGCTCTTTCATTTTGGACAAAAAAAATTTGTAATCATTGCACTTAGTAGAGTAACAGAGGCCCAATTGCTGCAAACCGAGCCGAATTCACGGTCATTAACATTACTGGCAGATACATGCATTTCTGTTTAAATGTAGCTGCGATATTTTCCTCTGTTCGCACTTTATGTGTACGTGTTGGTGGTTTAATGTTCAATAATGTAAATTTGGTGCAAGATTCCAAATGGTCGCTCAAACTGCTAAAACTAAACATGTTTAATAGTAAAAAAAGCGTGACAAAAAGACATTTGCAAAAAAATCACCCTTTACTTACACTGGTATTGAATTGTCATTGTCAGAGAGACCCGAGTTATGTTTCATTGAACACTTTATAACATCATTCACAGTACTTTTTGAAAGCTGTAGGTTTTTTGCAAATATAGTTTCCGATAAATTCAGATTTTCAGGGAATTTGTTGCAAACAAAATGCTCCTCTAGTGTGGCCGCATTTTATGTGAATAATGCTTTATATTATTTGAAGCCATTTGTAGGCATTCAAAGAAATTGAATTACTTTTGGATTTAAATTGTGTCTCTACAATAAACAAATGAATAATGAGACAAATTTAAAAGCCAAAATAGGTTTGTGAGTTTCGTAAAAAAATGCATGTTAGAAGAAAATATCGAATAAAATAAAGTCGTGCAAATGCATTTTATTTTACATATATCTCAGCCCTTGGACGTATGGACATTATTTTTATAGCGTAAATAAGGAGGATATCTGAGAGTTTCCGAAAATCAATCTCAGTCAACAAGCGGACATCACAGTACATATAAATAAATCTAAATCTCGAATTTCATTTCTCAAAGATGCTGGATTAAACAAATTATATTTACAAGTGATCTTGGATAACTGTCAGTCGTGGTGGGAAAATACATGTATTTCTGTCTGCTAAGTAGCAACTAAATTACTTTTGCAATATATTCTTTGAATTGTTTGAATCAAGGACTAAGCAAATGCTTTGTCTTAGATTCTATTTATAAATGTTTATCAGTATTGCTTTTAATAAATTTTACAAATCTTCTACCTCTCTGGAAGAGCCTTTTTCCATCCCATTGTAAGGTAATTTCAAGTTTATGTTGCCAGTTATTAAATTTACTATTTTGTTTGCAAATTAGTTGTTACTTTGTCAGGGCCTGAGAGAGGGGAAACTAAATATCACATTTAAACTTTTACTTAGACGTCGATGTTTGTGTGTGAGTCAGGGATGGACAATAGCTTTTTAGGATTTTGTATCAACTACGTATATAAATTAAATGTACCTTTTAAACTTCCACGGTACCATTTTTAATATTTAATAAATAATAATACAACTTACGGCTAAATTTTTTCCATTGCCTTATAAAACGATTATTTAAATAAATTTTTAACATTGACAACTATATCAGGATATCAAGAATGTCTTCGTATTGAATTCTTGACAAAAGCAAAAAAAAAAACAATTGTTCAAACCAATAAAATGACAAAAGGAAAATAGTTTAAAAACAAATCAACAAAACAATGTCTATGTATCAAAAAAGTACAATTGTACCATGTTTACCAACCCTGGTGTAAGTGTTGTGATGCATAAATGCTCGTACCCAGTATAATTGAAGGTATAAAAACGTTTATGTCATAAAATCCACACGAATTTGTTATTAAGGAAAGTTCACATTCCATTCGTTAAGAGGAATTTTATAACGCTAAAATATGAACAGAAACTGTAATCAGGTGTATTAGATTTAGACGGTAATTTTACTAACTGAAAAGGAGAAATGCTAAAAATTGGTCAATATAGTCATACATATATATAGTTATGCAAATGCTTGTCTCTAAGGGATTTCCACAAATTTTATTAGGAGATAGAAAGTAAAACCTAGACTAAATAAAACTTTGTCTAAACTATTAGAAAGGAAAGATCCAGAATTGTTTTGAAGAAAGATTCACGATTGTTCTAAAGAAAGATCCATGATTATTTTAAATAAAGATTCACGATTGTTTTAAGGAAAGATCCACGATTGTTTTAAATAAAGATTCGTGATTGTTTAACAAAAGATTTGGGATTGTTTTAAGGAAAGATCCACGTTTGTTTTAAGGAAAGATCCACGATTGTTTTAAAGAAGGATTCATGATTGTTTTAAGAAAGATTCATGATTGTTTTAAATAAAGATCCACGATTGTTTTAAGGAAAGATCCACGATTGTTTTAAGGAAAGATCCAAGATTGTTTTAAAGAAGGATTCATGATCGTTTTAAAGAAAGATTCATGATTGTTTTAAACAAAGATCCACGATTATTTTAAGGAAAGATTCATGGTTGTTTTAAATAAAGATTCATGATTGTTTTAAATAAATACTTAGGATTGTTTTTAGGAAAGATCCATGATTGTTTTAAGGAAAGAACCACGATTCTTTTATAGAAAGATTCATGATTGTTTTTAAAATAAAGATCCGTGATTGTTTTAAATAAAGATTTAGGATGGCTTTTAGAAAAGATCCACGATTATTATAAGGAAAGATCAACGATTGTTTAAAGGAAGTCCAACGATTGTTCTAATTTATGAACTCCGGTTAAAGATTCAAATTATTTGTAATAAAAAATTAAAATATACAATTTGTATTAAATTTCCAAAATTCTCAGAAACAAATGCGTCTGCCACTGATTTTAGCCGAATTGTTTTTAGAAAATAAATTGTCATTGATGATCTATATGAATTAAGTATCTTCTAAATCCCTAAAAATATCAACATAAGTTCCTAAGATTATTAAGCTTTAAAACAGAAACTCTTTTCCCTTCTTGTAAAACTACACTCCTTTAACTTTCACTGCATTTAATGGCCTTTCTTTAGTTCAATAAACTGGCTTGATCATTTAAATTAATCAAAGAATTCCATACAAAACAATTGATTTTTATGTCAACCACAGAAATTTAAATGAATAGTGGCAATAAAAAGAAAAATCCAATAAAAAATTATATATTTATTGACACAAATACCACACATACCGGGAAGAAATCAGAGTATGATACATATGGCGTTTAAAGTTCAATTATGACTTTTTAAAAACCACCATATATTTTATGACTTTAATTTTTTAAATTTATTTTTAAGTCAATTTTCAGTTTTATCTTTGGCTTTTCGAAGAATTTAGTAGTATTTTTCACTCACTTGTTACGATTAATATGAAATTTATTACGTTTTCATTAATTATATTGCTGTTAAAAAGCCATAAACATTTATGCCTTTTGATGACAAAAGTATTAAATTTTATTCGTAAAAAAAATAATAACGAGATTCTTGTTTAAACAAGGTGGGTTTAGACGAATTTATTAGTGCTGTACATTAGAACGCTAGTTATATAAAAAAAAGACGATTTTCGAAACTTCAGTAATTTCCTAAGAATTTGCTGCCTTTGAAAAAATAATTCATCTATCGCATCCAAAGCAACTTCAATTTGCAGTGATCTTTACAGTAATTATATTTCAGCTGTAGATATTTTATATATATGTACATATATAATTTCTGGAGGTAAACCAAAATAAGATCCACTATTGAACCTTTATTAGGTCTGCACCTCAACAATAATATTGTTTTTCATTAGGATTATATTGTAAATGACATTAAAGACAATGACTTAAATTTTTCTAATATTAGGCATTAAAATATTATAAATTTGTTTATGAACAACCCTCTGGTTTTTCGGGAAAACATTTTTTTACGTCCGGATAACAAGCAAAATTGCAGCATTTGGACTTATGAAAGTTCAAGAGCAATTACTAACAAATACTTTGCATACCTGTTACCGTATAGTGCACCATGTGATCTGAAAGCCTGATTGGGTTATTTTCTACAAAAATTTATTCAGAATATGGAGCACGTTATCGAGAAACAATGATTTTTTGCAAACCAAATTTAGCGATCGCAAAATTTTATGAAATTCAGCTGTTAATTGGCAGCTCCAATCATATGATTGAACGCCACTGGATTATTTTTTGTGGAGCACAAGAAAGAAACTATTAGGTACAGTTTTTTCTTAGGGACACAATTCAAAAAAAAAAGAAATTTATTTCTGAAACAGGCTAGAATGGTACTCAACCAAGTCGATGAGGGAGGGCAGCCTACACAGGAACATACCACCTATTCCTGGAGACTCGAGTCCACTAATGTCAGTAACGTGATGTCCCTTTTTTTTGTTGTCCAATGTTTATATCAGCTGAGACACCCAATTATAATTGATACAACCTCCGAACTTGTTCTGCTTTTCTCTTATTTTTAACTAACTACATATGGCACGAAATTTTAATTGTGAAACCTAACGGAAAAACAACCCCCCCTTTTCCGGCGAGCTACAGCCGCAGCGACTACCAGCGTGCCATTTCCGTGTCCAAGACAAAGGTTTATCACAATTATGTTGAAGATAGATTCTATACAGGGACAATCAAGTCAGTTACAGCCTTAAGGGCACTACTACACTGTAGCATGCAATATTGATGGGTCGCGATCCATATTGCAGAATGGCCTAAAATATGAAATCCAGATCGTGGATCTCGTGATAAATATTAAACTTGTAGCATTTTCAGTCAGTAAAAAGTGATAAATAATAATAAGTGTGTCCTTTACACTTAAGTGCGTATATATTTTCAGATCCTGCAACCACCTTTTGTTCCAAATTTTTCTTTCCACTTTTTTCTTCAATGAAAAAGCAAGGAAAATAGCTAAACAGACTTTCTTTTGGTTTTCTCGAGACATTGATAAACGAACCGCACAGCACAAAAATAACATAAATACTGACGCGATAAATATTGAACATAAAGCATACGCTCCTGATCCATCAATACTTTAAAATGGATCGCGATCCAAATATCACGATATTTATTGAACGTGTAGCAGTGCCCTAAAGTATGGATGTGGTTGTGGTGGACAACTGTCCGGTATCATCTGCCATTTAGAATTGTCTTCAATAGATTTTTATATAAATTTGCTTTTCTTATATTGTTTCGAAAAACAAAGTTCTTGCCGAAAACCCCCTTTTTGGTTTCCAAATCTTACTAATCTCATCTGGACTACTTGCAGGTGAAAGCGAATTGTTTATTCATGATAAAACAATTCAATTATATTGATGCATCTAAATATTAGTACGGTATAAGGACCTACACTTAAAGGTCTATTAGGACCAATATGTAAAGACTTACAACTAAAGCCATATTAGGACTGTAAAAAGATCAAATCATTAGAACTGTTTTGAAGCCATAAATATCATATACGATGCATATGTTTATTATACATAGTTGTTCAATTCACAAGTGATGTTGTATTGTCGTAGGTGTTGTACGTCATCTGAATTTACAATAGTTTTACACATGTTGTTGGTATTTTCTATTTAAATATTTTGTACAACACCTACAACATTTTTACATAAATGTTGCCAAAAGTTAAAATATGTATCTATCTCAACTTAAAAATTACTCATTTTAGTGTAACACTCGAAACATAAACTGATTGACAAATTTAAAACAAGAAAATAAAATTAATATTTAGTTCGTTTATTTGACCTTTTCTAATATTTAATAGTTTCTTCTTTTTCCAAGCAATAAGGTCAATTGCATTTTATATACAAATATTTTATTTTATTTATATATATTAATTTCCGATATTTCGCTATCACAATGGATAGCTTCTTCAGGGATAATAATAATTCAAAACTTATATTATCCCTGAAGAAGCTATCCATTGTGATAGCGAAATATCGGAAATTAATATATATAAATAAAATAAAATATTTGTATATAAAATGCAATTGACCTTATTGCTTGGAAAAAGAAGAAACTAGAAAATAAAATTAATAAACAAAAATTATAATAATGGATATTGGTGAAAATATTACGGTATGTTTTAATTTTGGAAAATATTCATGTTTTATGTTTGTATATTTGTTTTTAAAATATTATTCGTTTGCCATTTTGAAGGTTTGTGACTCAAAATTGTGGTCACAATCAGATAGTTGTATCAACAATATGTACAATAGAGTGATTCGAAACAAAAAGTTGTGTCAGTCACGCCCTAGGATTAATAACATGTAAATGTAAAAACAATTCCAGAAATAATATTTTTATTTTTTTGCCACGCCTTCAAATATCGCCCTTTTAGTATTTTGTTCACTGTGCCGCTATTTCTAGTCTTATTGGATTCTACAAACTAGAGATGATCTTTTAAAACCTGAATGAATGAGCGAATGTAATTGAAATTTTCTCTTTTGATTGTTGACTTGTCACCGGAATATTTACATAGTTGCTTTACAATTCAACATTATTCGATACGTTATTGTATAAAAATATATTTTTGAATCTTTATTAGGTCCACATAAAACAATATATTTAGTTTGTAGAGCGTGATCCATTTCAAGGTTCCCTACTTTTTCAAAGAAAAAACACAGAAAATTCAAATTTAAAATGATTCGTACGAGCCTTTCTACTGGTAACTGGCGAATGACACGCGTAATGTTTTCCTCCAAGGCCTGAATCGAAGCATCTTCATCATTCGAAAAAGAAAACATATACATAAGTGCGAACATTTTTTTTTGTATCCCTTAGTATCATTGTATTTATAGTTATTTGCTTTAGAAGCTTTTTTCTTCACAATTCTCGATAAATAACCAAACAAAATTATTAAACAGCTGATAGGTTTGTAGCATTGCCAATGCAAATTAAGTGTAGCTGTATGTAAATTTTTATTTTAAATTTCAGTATCAACATTTACAATGGCAAGATTAAACATGCAACGATTTGCCAGTATTGTAACAATGAAATATTTCTGCGTTCGCTAAACGTAATGACGCGGTGATTTAGAAAATTTAATATATTTGGTGATGCGTTAAACGCAAGTGATTTACAAAATTAGGGCCTAAAACTATATAACACCCTGCATTTGTAGCTATATTAGGACCGTATAAAGAACTAGAATTAAATCTATATTAGGATTGTATAAATTTCTAAAACGGGAACATCCACGCTATTAATTTCTTTAAGATCTATAACAACCTGCTGTAGAGTAACAACTAAAAATGGCAATGAAACTAAAATTCTCTTTTATGTTTGTTAATTTATCACCTGAATAGTAACTAAAGCCTTTTCACTTCAACTTAATTCGATACGTTACGTTTAGTTTTGTTTTGTTACATTGGAATTTGAACTTTTAAAGTGTCTGCCATAAATGCTCTTTTCTAAAATGAATTTGGTCTGAAGAATTTCATTAAATACATATATACATATATTGATAGTATGAAGTAGAAAATGCGACCACAAAGAGTATCTTTAAGATACTAACACCTTTATAAATTTCATGTATGAAGAAGTATGGGTATGTATCTTGATTGGTTGGTTGGTTGGTAGTTGCTCTTGGCTTTTTATTTATTTGTGTGTGTGTGTGTGTGTTTTTGGTAGTATCTTCTAATAACGTTTTTTTTTTAATACAATCAGGCTTTTTGTGAATGATAATCATCATACCATTCCACTCATGTGACTTTGTTGCTGTTTGTGATCGTTTGTGTGTGCTTTTTGGGAGGGGTGGGCTGTTGCAAATAAAACTTAATTTCTTAAGTAGTTGATTTTTTCGTCATTGGAATTTTTGTTGGCCCGTTAGTGATTGAAATGTGAAAAACCGCTAAACGCAATAATACATACATGTGACTAAATGACAGGCGAAAATCGTTTAGTTTTTTTTTTATACCCTACACCAACATAGTGAGGATTGGATTTGTGCTGATGTTTGTAACGCCCAGAAATATTGATCCAACAACCACCTTAAAATATACCGATCGACTTAGAATCACTTCCTGAGTCGATTTAACGATGTCCGTCGGTCCGTCTGGCTGGCTGGCTGGCTGTCCATGTAAAGCTTGTGCGCAGAGTACAGATCGCAATTTTAAAAATATATCGATAAAATTTGGTACGTGAAAGTTTTTCGGCACAAGAACGGATGGGATTGAAACTGGTGTAAATCGGTCTATTATTTCACCTGGCCCCCATACAAATATCCTCCCGAAATTGGGGTTTACCGATCATAAATGTTTGAATTATGCAAGCAAATTTCATCACAAATGAGTGGTAAATGAAGCCAAATCAGATCTACAAATTTTGTGCAGATCAGTACATAATTTATCAGAACTACCGAAAATCAGTTTTAAGAGCATAACTCCCTGAAAAATTTTGGTTTTATGATGATCGGTCCATAATAAGGCCCATTTCCGCCAATAACTTTAGCGACCATAAATTTCTTAAAAATTTTGGTATTTAAATAAAATTCAATACAAATTAGTTTTATATATACAGAAATTATGAAACCTAATTTTATAATGGTCGGTCTATAATTAGTCGAAACTCCCATATACAACCCTCTACGAAATTCCCTTTAACCTCCATAAATCTTTTAAAAGTATTTATATCGAGATAAACTTTAACATACATAATATTTATATTCACAGACATCATGACACTAAATTTTTGGATGATCTGTCCCATATAACGCCCATTTCTGAAAAACGTTTTTATACATATACTGGGTGTAGGATATTATATGGTCGGGCTTGACCGACTATACTTTTTTACTTGTTCCATTTAATTTCTTGTTGTTGACATCAATCGGTTGTAAATAGTTTTCAAATGTTTACAAATTGATAAGAGTTCTTGGAAATATTTATGTCATTGACTGGATTAAATTGTTAAAGAAGAATGTGAAATATGTCTGAAGGTATTTTAAGCGGATATACAAAGAAAACGAACCTTTCAGAAGGGGAGTTTAAATAATTGTTTCTCAATGTAGCAGTAATAAGATCAAATAAAATTAACTATTTCTCATCACTTCTGTAATGGAAACAAACATGACTTACATATTTTGTGATTACTCTTAAACACTTCAAAAGCTAAGAAACTTGCACATGTTTTGTTTAATTATATTTTCGAGTTTCCGTGATAATTTGTTTATTAAATGATGTGTGTGATAATGGAAAAATATAAATAAAACATAGAAAACATCACACTTGGTTGCCACTAACCTGAAAAATTAATTGGGCTTAACACTATCATTTTATATTTAACTATTTAACACCGATTTCAAACAACAAATATTATTTATTTATCATTTGTGATATTTAAACAATTAATCACAAACAACTTTAATTTGTTTTTGTTTTTTTTTTTTAAATAAAAAGCTGGATATATCCATTATTTCCCATTCATTCAACTATGACTAATTTAAATATTTGTATGTATGTATTTCTTTTTTTCATTCATTCTTACTTAATTTTAATAAAATAAAACTATTAATTATTAAAATGACTTACAGTCATAATTAATAAAATCTTTAAAAAAAAGACCAAAAACACTAAAAAAAGAAAAAATTCGTAACAAAACACATGACGTTGCTAGAAACTTATTTAAAATTAAACAAATTTTGTTCGTTTAATATATTTTGTCTTTTGTATTTTTAAGAAAATGATAAGATACAAAATGGTTGAAAAAAGAAAGAAATATTACATTCCAATGGTGTGTTTATATGACAATGATAAGAAATAAGAAATAAATGAAATATCAGCGCGAGTCAGTCAGTCAGTCAGTTAAACAGCCAACAACATTTATAACGAAAAATTAAAAAAATAGGCTTTTTAACTCCAATAAACAGTTTATTAATGAAATTCTTAAATAAGCTTTTTTTTAGAATTTGTTATGCCCTACACCACCACAGTGGGGAGGGTATATTGGATTTGTACTGATGTTTGTAACGCCCAGAAATATTGGTTCAACACCCACCTTAAGGTATACCGATCGACTCAGAATCACTTTCTGAGTCGATTTAACGATGGCCGTCCGTCCGTACGTCTGGCTGGTTGGCGCAGAGTACAGGTCGCAATTTTGAAGATCTTTCGATAAAATTTGGTACGTGATATTTTTTTGGCCCAAGGATGGATGTGATTGAAACTGGAAACATACAAATGTCCTCCCGAAATTAGAGTTTACTGATCATAAATGTTTGAATTATGCAAGTATCCCAAAAAATTGCAACACAAATGAGTGGTAAATGAAGCCAAATCACATCTACAAATTTTGTGCAAATTGGTCCATAATTAATCGTAGCTGCCATATAAGGCCCAATTCCGAAAATCACTTTAAAGAGCATAACTCTCTCAAAAATGTTGGTATCTAAATAATATTGAACAAAAATATATTTCATATGTCTAAAAATAATACGGTACAATTTTATTATGATCGGTACATAATTAGTCGAAACTCCCATATAAGACCTTCTCTGTAATTCACTTTAAGCTCCATAAATCTTTTAAAAGTACATATTTATATCGAAATAAAGTTTAACACATATAAGATTTATATTCACAGACATCATGACACTAAATTTTTGGATGATCAGTCCACAATAGGTTATATCTCTCATATAACGCCGATTTCTGAAAAACTGTTTTATATAAATATACTGAGTGTAGGGCATTATACGGTCGGGCTTGACCGTCTATACATTCTTACTTGTTTTTTTTTTTTTGTTCATTTAAGTTCAATTTCAGTTTTCTACACAACGTGTGTTCAATGACAAATTTTTTTCTCTCATCTGCTTAAAGTTTCAAAGAAACACAGAGCTGTAAAGGTATTTAGTTTGTTTTACTACTTCTTTAAATTTTAATATTGTTTTATAATATTGAAAAATAAAAACAAAAATTGTAAGTCTTTATACAAAGTCCTAATAAAGCTTGAATTGTAGATCTTTTTAAATTCCCAACATATTATCAATTGCTATATGAGGATATAATTAATAAATATTCCTAATTTAACTTTGAATACAAGTAAGAAAGAAGAAGACCATATAATACCCTACACCGAGTATACGAGTAAAAACAGTTTTTCAGAAATGGGAAAATATCTTCAAAATGGCGACCTGTACTCTGTGCACAAGGTTTACATGGGCAGCCATACGGACGGACCGGACTAAGTCGATCGGTAAACTTTAAGGTGGGTGTTAGATTAATATTTTTGAGCGTGGCAAACATCTGCACAAATCCAATATACCCTCCCCACCATGGTGGTGTAAGGTATAATAAGTCTTTATACGGTCCTGATATTGCATTAAAATTATGGTGTCCAAATTTTTGGATGTTTCTTTTGCTCGAATAAAACGAATAATTCGAATAAGAGATTTCAACTTGTTCGAATAATTCGATTACATATTTAAAATTGATCGAATTATTTGAATAATTTATAATTTTTTAATAAAGTAAAATGAAAAAGTTTTTCTTTCGTCAAGTCGTTTATAAAGAAAAGTCATCTTTAATAATATCACTTACATATACTCGTAAACATTTTAATACATATACAGGGGTGTCATAGAAACCAATATTGTCAGAATTGGTTTTAAAACCGACAAGAAAAAAGGCTTTGGTGTCATAGGGCACGTTCAATAAATATCGTAATACTAGAAATACCTCGATATTTATTGAACGTGTAGCAGTGCCCTATGACACCAAAGCATTTTATTGTCGGTTTTAAAACCAATTCTGACAATATTGGCTTCTATTGCAATCCTGATAATTATGTTCTTTGTATATTGCAACATTGTCATCATCAATGTTATAAAAATCGGTGTGTTTCCATATATACTCGTACAAAGTGGTCCATCATAATTATGATTCCTTTTCTATTATTTAATGTGTTTTTCTGTATATTCTAGATATTTCAATTCGATGCATTAATATAATGCATATACATAATAAATAAATATACTGAATAATGTTTTAGAAATATCATATCGAGTTTTAATACTTTTTTTTAACTATCAATAAGGGGCAAGTACATAGAGTAATTAATACATAATTTAGATTTTGCCAATATTTCGCCACCATAATATGTTGACTGTACAATAGAGTGGTTCGAAAAAAAAGTTGTGTCAGTCACCCGCTAGGATTTAAAGATAATGAAAAAACAATTCCAGAAATTATTTTTTTATTTTTTTTTTAACGCCTGCAAATACCGAACTTTTAGTATTTTGTTCACTGTGTCGCTATTTTTAGTCCGATCATAACATTTTGTATACCAGTGTTCATGGCTCTATAAGAGCTACATTTCTGTCCTTAATCATTTTTTACTACCACGTCAAACTTTAGTCAATACTTTTACCACCTGGCCCACGATGTCGAACGATAACGTTCGCTTAGATAAGACTTCAGACACAAACTTTTTATCGTATCTATTTTTTACTCAATCAAGTTTGTTTATTCCACAATCAAGTTTGTGTCTTAAGTCTTATCTAAGCGAACGTTATCGTTCGACATCGTGGGCCAGGGGGTTAAAAACTCGGTTCGTACCCACAATAATGCTAAATATTTTTTTTAGTTTTTAAAAGTCTAGAATGTCTAGAATTTGACGTGGTAGTAATACAGCTTGATTTAACGTCTTTATACAGTCCTAAGACTGCTTCAATTGTAGATGTTTATACAGTGCTAATATGGATTTAACAGTAGGAGTTTATGTAGTCCCACTTACAGTATTTATACTTC
This sequence comes from Bellardia bayeri, assembly GCA_950370525.1. Lineage (NCBI taxonomy): Eukaryota > Metazoa > Arthropoda > Insecta > Diptera > Calliphoridae > Bellardia > Bellardia bayeri. The sequence continues at coordinate 79,633,497 of OX493267.1, forward strand.
ACTAATATGACTTTAATTGTGATAAATTTAATTATATCAATCATAAGTCATTATATAATCTTAAAATACGGTCACACTAGGCAAATGTTTGCCGAAAAATTATTAAAAAACCATTGCTGATATTAGACACTGATGTGATCGAATTTGTTTCATGTATACAAAAATTTAGGTTTATACATTGATAGCAACTTAAATTTCGACTTCCATGTGAATCATGTTATTTCTAGGATTAATTTTGTTCTCCAAACCTTTATATAATAGTGGTTTGTATTTACCTGTTGAAGTTAAAAGGCGAGTATCTATGGGATTGTGTCTTCCTATATTATTATATGGTTTGGAGTTACATATATTCGGGTATATCACGGAATGGTATCAGAAAACTTAAAAAATATTTTAATAGAGTGGCTCGTTATATCTTTGATTTAAAATATGGTTCTCATATACATATGACATCTTTTGTTATTAATCTTCTGCAATGTGATTTTGAAAGTTTTATTGACCTAAGAATTTTGTTGCAATTTTATAAGACTATGAAATTTGCGAAGCCAATGTACTACCTTTTCAACAGATTTAATTTTGGCTTGTCCACTAGAACTAGTTCACTAATTATGCCTGATATTCTTCCCAGATTATGAATAGATCATTTGTAGTCCGAGTTTCAAGATTATGGAACTCTATTGTATCTTATAGAGGACGAACTTTTTCATACTCAATATCGAAATTTAAAAATATTGTTTTGGAAAATCTATAGAAGGTGGCTGTAAACATTTACCACAATCCAAATTGTTTCTTTATTACTTTTAGTATTCAACATTTGTGCAATAGGGGGATTAAAATTATATATACAGAAATTTTAATTTTTTTATATGAAATTATACTTTTTTATTTGCCATATGAATAATCTGGATTAATCAGCCCCTAAGGGCTTACAAATTTAATAAAATAAATAAATAAAAAAGACGAACCCCTAAATAACATATATTTAAACTCGTTTATTTATTAAAAAAACCTTTTCTTACTTAGGCCAAGGCACAACAAATATTTAATTTTAATGTATTTGATGCTGTTTGATCTTGCAAAACTGTTGTAAGAGTAACCAACGTCAAACAAATTTGTGCTAAAACAAGTGGTTACGCTTTTTTAGCTTAGCAGGTATTTCTACAATGCTTGGTATTCATAAGTATTAATATAGTCTTACATAGCTTCAAAAAAGCCCTAAATTTAGTTCCTATATAAATTCAGTAACAGATCTTTATATAGTTTTAGACGAGCTTCAATTGAAAGTCCTGATATGGGATCAATAATAGGTATTTCATATAGTTCTAATGTGGTTTGAATAGTAGCAATTTATACAGTCCCGCCTACACTCTTTATACTGCTCTAATAAAGCTCTAATAGGGCTTTAATTGTAAAATAAAAGTATAAACACCTATACTCGCATACAGTTTATTGAGCTGCAGTCAGAGTTATTTCTACCGCCCTAATACAGTTACAATATTAGGGTTTTATACAGTCCTTATATGGCCTAAATTTTAGCTTCAATCATAGGCTTTTAAGTTTAATTTGAATCCTTGAAAGGCCCCACCCTTTATTACAACACCTCCAATAAAACAAAAATTCCCTCCAAAATACAAAACAATCAAAACCTAACAGCCTTTATAATCAAATTAACAAATACCAAAAAAAAACTACATGTTAAATAAACCATTCATAAAACAAACGATGAATTAACGAATCCATACCATAAAGTTCTGTAACATAATCATTGCCCAGTCATGTAAAAAAAAACTCATAAAAAGCTGAAATATTTAAAAAAAACATTATTAAAATAGTTTGGTATGCCTAGAGATTTAAGAAATTCCAAAAAAAAAAATTACAACAATAATAATAATAGAAACCCAACACAAAATTCCAATATGCTTACGAAAAAAAATTAAATGAAAAATTACCAAAATATAAATTAAAAAAAAACCCTTTAATAAAATCAAAGAAAAAAACTTTTATGCCAAGAATGTTTTTTGAACTAATACATGAAAAAGCTCACACATGCACTGACATTAATAGTGCTTAGGTTGGTGTATGTGTGAGAGAGTATCAGAGTAGTTAGCACAGTATTTCGAGGCCATACAAGGAATGGTTAAAAGTGAAGAAGTTGTTACTCGATCTTTTTTAATTTCCACTTTAATATATGTACATAATGTGTGTACACTGTGCAGTATCCGTATCATACTTCTGAAAAACTGCGCTATTGTTTGATCTTGATTAAGATTTTCCAGTTCTTGTTCCTTAATTTGTAAGCAAAGCCCTAAGATTGATCAAATTTGGACTCAAACTTTAGCATGAAGACTTTTTAAGTTCGTCATTACATTTATGCTCAACTCGGAAGTGAGTGTTACGGGCATAAAGCACTTCACTACTTCCTTTATTCTTCCTTTATTAAATTTCTTCATAACTTCTCTTGCAGCAGGCTCTTAACAAAATCGTGGGCAATATCCACATGCCTGTCATTTGAGGATCACATCCAGGCATCGCCAAATTGTAGTTGTGCTGATTATACAATTTCTGAACAAATGAATTCTGTGATTCATTTGGATTAATTTCAATTTCATTTGAGTCAATTTTGCATCTACATATGTATGTATATGTATGGGATTTCCATGTAAGGCGATGATCGAGTTGTATACCGAGATATTTAACTTCGAATTGTTACATTACAAATAGAAGATCATGATTCTCTACGCAATGTAAAGATGTATGTATTTTCAATTAAAATTTAGTCTAAAATTTTCTTTTTATTTTTGAAAACGCCAATTTTCTGTCAAATAAATTCAATTTACAGTGGTGTCCGAGTTTGACTAGGAATGATTGTATTTTATATTCCAGCTAGAGTTGTGCCCGGTCGTTCATTTCAGTGACCGGTCATTTTCGTTCATTTATCCAAGACTGATTCGTTCATTCAATTCGTTCAATCGTTCACTTTGAACGAATGAATACAACCCTTATTGAATGTGATTTTCTTCTTGTCTTTTGATAAACAGCAGCTGAACGAAATTGATCTGTACACTATTGAACGAAAACCGTTCAGTTAACTGACCGGCTCATTCCGTTCAATGAAGTGATCCGTTCATTTTAACCCGTTCATTCATGAACGACACAGCTCTAATTCCAGCACACTAAGCAATATTGCAAAGCTTTCCAAAAGTATTTACATATGTTGGTATATCTATTTTTTTTTCTTTTGTTTTTTGCAAATTGATTTTTACCTACATATTTACACCACCAAAGCACTGTGTGAGGAATCCAATGTAAATGTTTATTGTTGGTTATGTTTGAGTTGTATCCCTGCAAATAACGCGTCTAGTCCATACATGCATGTAAAGACTAGAGCAATGAGGAGTAGGAGTACTCCAAAACTACTCCAAATATATGAAAAAAGGTGGTAGTTTAACATTGCGATGTCCTAGGATTGGACAATATAACGCATCGGAGTAGTCCCAAAACTACTCCATGCTTCTACTCCATGGAGTACTCAAGAGGGTTAGTTTTAAACAGCAACAACTCAATATGCAATCGTGTTAACACGAAACCATGTCGTTTAACTACAAACTACTGTTTAACTATGACATGGTCCATGACTGCATTACATTGGACCATGTTGTAAGTAGTTCATTTCATCTAAAACGGATCATGTAGACCAATATTATTTGCAGGGATACGATTTATACATACAACAAAATAAGTATGAGTGAGTGTGTTTATAACAAATGCATAAAAATGAAATTCATGAGAGTCACTCTTTAATATTGTTTTTGTGAACTTCATATGACAAAAACAACAACATAAATGTTACCACTACATAACAATAAAAACAAGTTAGAGTGCAATATTCGGCTGTGCCGAATCTTTAATACCCTCCACCTAAACGCAATAAGACATACAGAAACTACACTAGTTTTAGGACTAGAATTAGGATAATTCTGTGTTTTCTATTCAGTCTTAGTGCAACTTTTATTAGTATTTTATATATTGTTTGAAAGACAATATTACCTGTTGGTCCTAATTCACTAATTTTATTTTGAATATTTTGAAATTTTATCTAATTTTAACCATTTATAATTGATGTAATTACCGATTCTTACTGTAACTTACAGAGCTTGTCTGATTTTCATAATAATCGTTATTGTAATTTAACAATTTATAAAATTAAAAGAAAATTTGTTCATATTCACAACAAGTTAAGAAACAGAGTATAAAAAAAGATAAAACTATAAGGAGAGGCTTTTTAATAGAATATGATCTCAATAACTTTATTTTTAAGAGATTTAAAGGTGGCATAGTAGAATTGGACCAATTATGGATCGATGGCTTCTAAATCCAGTATTTATTAATGTGATTTCTGTGTATTTTAGGATTATATTGGTTGAAATTGGTGGTTGTTATGCTCGGAAGTGGACTTAATTCAGGATCTTTTATTGACTGACAGCTACAAAATCCAGTAGCATAATTGCCATATAACCGATACTAATAAGATTACTGGATTAAAATTCCTGATCCATATAAAAGTTGGTTCGATATCGATATTTATTAGACATTTTTGTGGGCTTATTTGTTTTTCGAAAATGGTTCTATGACAAATTATGGGCCGATCTTCTTAAATTTTTGAACAGTTATTTTCATGCATATGAGGATATTTCACGTCAAATTTCAACGTAATAACGGTATATTTAAGATATATATTAGTATTAACGTGGATTTCGAGAGTGGACCTTATGTGGCGGATATTGACAAATATGGACCGCTATTCTCAAAATCCAGCAGTTTGATTTAGGCATGTATGTAAATGATCCGTGTAAAATTTTGGATTGGCACCCTTATTTAAAGAGATTCAGGAGTAATAAAGTGATTTTCGGAAGAGGTCTTTATATGGGGCATACGGTTAAAAATAGACCGAAATTCACATAATTTTGTGTGATGATTTTTGTACCGATATTTATACAATATATATAGCGATAAATGTTTTTTCCAGATGTGGTCCTTGTATGGGAGCTATGACCAATTCTGAGCCGACCACCATACAATTTAGTACATACAACAATTTATTTGCCTATAAAGATTATTCATGTCAAATTTTAGAAGTTTAACATTATTTATATCTGTTTTTGAATTTTTGAAGTGGACTTTATACGAGGTCTGTGGTCAAACATGGACCGAACTAAAAAAAAAAAATTCGTTTTGCGATTTCTTTTTGCATAAAACTTATTTTTGCTGAATTTTGTCTTAATTTTCCAATTTTACAGGCTTGAGCAATATTTCGGGAAGATTTTTGTATGGGGGCTATGAGAAATCATGGACCGATTCTAACTATTTTCCGCACACTTTCTTCTTTTATCTTGGTATTATCTGCAATATATTTCAAAATATTGCAAAAAAATGGACAAAAAATATCAAATTTTTATGGAGGTTGTCTCACATATTGGTCCATAACTCTGGTTGGCCTAAACCGATTTTGCTGATTTTCAATACCAAAGTTACTCGGAAAATAAAAAAATATTTTTTTGGAAATTTCGTTTAGTTAAGTTGTATAGTTGGGACGTGAGAGTGTTTTACAGAGACGGACAGACAGACGGACATGGCTAAATCGACTTAGAATTTCATAAGGACCAAGAATATATATACTTTGTTGGGTTTCAGATGAATATTAAAAAAGTATCGCACGGAATGACAAACGTAATATACCCTCAGTATAAAAACAAACAAATACAAACAAACTCAGTAAAAATCTTCAAAAGTTTGAACACAGTCACTCACTCATTCACTCGATTACAACTACAACAGAACTAACTGTGGAATGTCGTTTTATAACTTCTAGAATGTAATTGTTGTTGTACCTAGTTGTTGTTTTTCTTCAAGTTTTATATATAGTGTATACATACATACTTATGTATGTATAGGTATATGTCTGGATACATTATTGTTATTATTGTTTTTTCAGTGTTTCATGTTCGTTTTCTTGTTCTCCTTCGATGCTACGTATTTCTTCGTTGTCTGTCTAGTTTACGTCGTAATCGTCGACAATATCGTCATCGATCGTCATCATTTTTACAGTAACATCCCAGCGGGAAAATGATGCTGTAAAGAGGCCCTCTAGAAGGCCTTATTTTGCAGTCACAGGGACTTCCAGCCACAATGCAAAATCGTTTCAATTTTACATGGCGTGTCATTGTTAGTCAAGGCCTTGCCTACTCGCCAGTGGTTAGATGCCTGATAGAAGTCCCACTTGAGAAGGGCAATTGGAAGGTCTACCAAGTAATGCCTCATAGAAGGCGCAATAATCGGTTTTAAATAAAAAAGGGGTTTAAATTAATTTAAAAAATCTACTGCTTCACGCTTACTTTGCACCACAAACCTTCATAAAAGACTAACCCCCTTATTCATAAAAACTTACAACAGGTTTATAAATCAAATTTTGTATAGAAATTTGCTTTATAAACCTCTTATAAACCTGTTGTAAGTTTTATGAATAAGGGCATAAATTTACAGACGGCCTATTTATTCATTGTCATTACTCGTATAACAAAGTGAGCAAAATAATGTTTGTTGCTGTAGTAACGATTTACAGGAATAATAGCAAAACCATTCGTGTTTGCTATTAAAATCATGATTTGTTGACATTCTTTTGAAATGCAATTTTGAATGTGTAAGAAATGTCTCCTAGAACACCTTCTGAGAGAAGGCATAGTGGAATGAGCAGCGTTGGCAACTATGAAATTTCAAAACGCACCAAATTGGAGAAAAAAATCCCCATTTAAAAAACGTCCCAAGTTTAGAATTTCTTTTTTATTGGAAATGTTTATTGAATTAATTTTAAATTTTTTTAATTTCATAAATTCTATATAAAATTTTTAAAAAGATATCAACTATTAATAGTAGAATTAATAATAATAAAAGCATTTTTTTTAATAAACGAGCTAATAAATATAAAATAAGCATTAAATCACTCAAAATTTAACTCAATAGATGCTATTCCAAACTGAAGTACTAAATGGTAAAGTACTTTTGGTACTTTTTCAATTATTAATCAGGCATGTGATGGAAATCGAAAACGAAAACGAATGAGTTTTAGAAGTAAATTGTTTCGTAATATTTCTGTATTGAAAAACTTTTATCACATCAAATATAAAGATATTGGGCTGCTAAAGAGAATCTTAAAACAAAAATTTTAAAAATTAGATTATAAATGCATTAAAATGTATTTCTAAAACTGATTCGTTTTCGATTTCGATTTCCATCACATTAGGGCTCCACTGGGACTCTAACGCTGGTTCTTCGTCTACAGTTCAAACCATCAGGCTACACAAGATTTTTAATGTTATTTTTTTTTTTTTTAACAAAGATTTTCACCCTATTCACCTTTAGCAATAGCTTTCATGTGACGAATTTGATGGTATGTCTTCATTTATCATACATTCGTATATAAATGGGATCGCTTTCATCGTATAAATTTCATGATAATGAATTATTAAAAAATTGCAATTAAAAATTAGTAAAAAGAAAGATTTTATCACATTTTTGAAAAAATTTAAAAACGCACCAAAATTAAAAAACAAGCGCAACTAAGGAATTCTTCGCGCAATCAAAATTTAAAAAAGCACCAGGAATGAGTATCGAATCATTTAGAATGTATGTATGTATAAACAGGTCTTCTATAAGGCCAACAAATGGAAGCACTTGCTATTTTCCCCGCTGGGATTACACACGATCACTCACGCATATGTATGCATTTGTACATCGGAAAAAAAACAGAACTTTTGCAAAGCGGGAACAAACGTTTGTTTTTGTTGTTGCTGTTGTTTAATATTCAAACTATTTGCAACGCCGTCATATCAAAGAGTAAATACACACACAACATTACAACACTTTTTTGAAATTCTTAAATATTTGCACTTAAAGAAAAGTTGCAACACAAGTTTTGAAATGCAAATTGTTTATATGGATCTCCTAATGTCGCCTTACAAGATCAAGTTACCAGGGTTGGATAACTTTGCCAACTCGTTAAAATAACTATGCTAAGAAATTCCATATCCAATGTTTTGTTTATCGTGGCGAACTATAGTCTGGATTGTTCAGTACTTTTTGCAGGAAATTAATAAAAATTGTAGTTAAATTGTTGTTTAGAGGTTTAAAATTTTCACTTAAGGTCACCCTAATTTTTATAAATATTTCCTTAAAATTATTACGTTTTTAGAGGCTTCTGTTTTTTTTTTTCTTAATGAAACAATGTTGAACTTTTTATATTTTTTTATTTGTTTTCTAACATCTAGTTTTCTATCATAATCTATCCAAGGATTAATTGAAAAAACATTTATTACATGCAGGCACGATTATACTTAAATGAAATTAGTATTATTCTATTAATGAGGTTTTATAAAGCAGAAAAATTCACATTTTCAAAAATATATGTATATTTAATTACGTCTACAGCAAATAACGACAATAATTTTCCACTTAATATTAAAAATATATACATCTTTTTTTCAAACAGACTTAAATTTTTATTCATTTCCTACAGAAAGCATAAATAGGTTTAAATACTTAAAATTTAATTTAAATAAAAACAAGTAAGAAAGTATGTAATCAGTATATGTATATGCAAAAATAGTTTTTTTCTAAAAATGGAAATGGAAATTTTATTATATTTTATCTCGATATAAAAACTTTTAAACAATTTATGCTTGTTAAAGTGATTTCCAACAGTGGGTCTTATATATAATGGGGCTATGACCAATAATTACAAAATTGGGTCGAATAATTTATGTACATTTGTATTATTATTATTTGGATACCAACATTTTCAAGAGAGTTATGCTCATTGAAGTGATTTTCGGAAGTAGGCCTTATAAGGGAGCTATTATCAACTATCGACCGATCTGCACAAAATTTGTAGGTTTGATTAAGTTTCATATACAACTTATTTGTGGAAAATGTTTTTTTCGAAGCATTTATAAATTAATCATTTATGACCCATAAACCCCTATTTTGGTAGGACATTTGTATGGGGGCTAGGTGAAATTGTGAACGGAATTTTTATTTTCAATCCCTACTGTCCTTGGCCAAAAACAGTATCATGTACCAAATTTAATGGAAGATCTGCCAAATTGCGAACAGTACTTTACGCACAAGGTTTACATGGACAGCATGAGCACTATAGTGGTGTAGGGTATAATGAATGAAACTATATTTTTTTCTTTTGAAAATGGATTAAAAATGCTAGAAGTTATTCAGCAATTTTTCTAACGTACCCTAAAATTATACTATGAAATATGGCAGAAATCATTTAAGAATGTGTGTGTGTGATGTTTTGATGTGTTTTTTATTTTAAATAATTTTCAATCAATTATAATAAATTGTAAATTGTTTCATTGAAAAATAAAACATAGTTTAAAAAAAGTCACATAAATTTAGTCACATAATTTATGATACATATATGTATTTCCATGTTCTTTTAAAATCATTTAAAAACTTCTTGATTTGCTCGATGTTTATTGAACCTCTATTTACTTAAGCCATGTTTTAAGTTTATAATTTTTAACACGATGTAATCCTTAGAAATCATTATAAATTTTAGAAATATTTTGAATACATGATTTATAAAAATTATTTCAATATAAAAAAAAATTAAAAAAACGGCAAATTAATTGGATTATGGAAATAAAATGTTGTTCACTTGCATGACTAAAGCTTTGTATAGACGGTTGTCAGATCTTATAACGTTGTCCGAAAAATGTTCAGAAAATGTGAATTTAAAATTTTTAACTTACAACGTTGTAAGAACATTGCTAGGATATTGCTAGATCTGACAACATTGTATGATCTGACAAAAGTCTATACATAACTTTAGGAAACTGGTAGTGCCTAAGAGTTTGTCCAAACATGAATAATTGATCATCAACATCACTATTAATGTTTCAAAAATATCATGCTGTAGTTGATGTTCTATAATTTATCAACGTAATATTTTCCCCGTTCATAGCCGGCAATCAATGGACGAATTTTCATGATTCTACAAATATTTCAGATATATTTGAACAAAATCTGTGTCCATATGATAAAGAATAAATTAAAAAATCATGACTCAAATCATGATTTTTTTTTGAAATAAAGCCTTTATGAAATTCAACAGAAATGCAAAAAAATTCAATTTATTTACATCAAGAGTTTTTACAATAAAGTTAACATTTTATACCCTACACCACACGCAGTGGGTAAGGTATACTTTATTTGTGCTGTTGTCCTAGAATCACTTCCTGAGTCGATTTAAACTACAGGTATTTTAATAAAATTTGATAAACAATATTTTTTCGCCCCCAATACGTTTAGGCGTCGATATGAACTATGGGAAGTTCTAACATTTCCTGCTTTTGTATGAAGCACTAAAGAATTTCCAAAATACCGACAAAATTAAATACCACGGTTTTGATGTTAAAAATTAGAAATCGATAGGTTTTGGACTAGTTTACTAAATATTATTATGTTCGATTTGACTTTAGGGAAAGATTATCATGATCTCAGATCGATCGATTTCTTTAAAAAAAAAACCTGTGCAAGGGATACACTTCCGTTCATAATCATTTTTAGTATCATGTCAAATTCTAGTCATGACTTTTAAAAACTCGGTTCGTACCCACAATAATGCAAAATATTTTTGTACGAAAAAAGGGCCGCATTATTTGTAATAAAATAGTGGTGGTAAAAAAATGATTAAGAACAGAAATGTAGCCCTTTCAGAGCTATAAATACCGGTATACAAAATGTTATGATCGGACTGAAAATAGCGACACATTGAACAAAATACTAAAAAAGCGCTATTTGTAGGCATGGCAAAAAAATAATAATTTCTGTGGTATTAGTTAAAACTGAACACGAAACTCGAATATATTGGGTGTATAACTTAAACATGGGGGATTTTTTTTTTAATTTTTAGTTATACATAATATTTATTTTTTGAAAGTATTTTTATTGTTATAACTATAGTTATAATTGTACCTCATCTTTCTGCCAGCACAGTGATTTCACGTCAAAAAAAAAACCGTTCATCTTTTGGGAAAAAGAAAGAATCAAGTAAATTTCGGACACTCGGACTACGGATGGAGCAAGGTATGGCCTATAAGACGAGTAAGGCAAAACTTCCCAACCACTTCTTTTTAAATAGTTTTACGCTTTAATGCCTGTTCACACATTCTTGAAGTTTTTCGCCCAATTATCGTTTAAAACAAATCAGTTGCATTCGGTACAGTGTCCCTATGATGGTCTGTTGAGATTTCAGTATCTCATAATATACAGCACCCTTTTGGTCCCACCAATTATAGATATTTGCCTGTGCTTTCGATCACTCACACTTCAGGTAATGGAACCCTTTTATAGCATGATATGAAACTGCTGCTTGACTAGCTCCCAATGATTTTGTTGAATTTTACAGCAATCTTCAAGGAGTAATGCCTCCAATTCTTGGTCCTCAATTTTTTTTTTTTTTGGCTGACGGTGAAACCGATGGAACACATTCAGCATTAGCATCGGTGGGCAACCGGTGTGCTTCATTCAAAGGCACTTTTTTCAAATTAAAGAATTAAAACAAAACTTCCAGCATTAGACGCTTTGTTGGCAAAAAAAAATTGACATTTTCGAAGCAAAAAAAAAAACTTTGTTGTTTACACCATTGTACTATAGATTGTTGTTGGTAGATATGACACAAATTAAGTTACTGAAGCCATTAACCACGTACTAAAGAACCCAGCATTTTTAAGTTATATACCCAGTAATATTTTTGTTGCAAAAATGTTTTTCTTGTTTTACTTTTTTCATGGTTAGAAAAAAACTGATTTGATTTTTTATTTGATTATTTAAAAAATCAAATTTTCAAAATCGGTAAAATTAATGAGAAATTAACTAGGTACAAAATTGTCAACTGTAATTTAATAACAAGACTTTAATTAATAATTATTGTAGGTAGTTATGTATGTACCTATATGAAATAAAGTAATAACCTTTTTTATGGTTTTCAAACTGCTAAGCCCTTGTTATTTTCTTTGTTGAGAAAAGAACTTCCAAGCTATCTACTTATTTTTTTTTTTAAATATGGTAGGTATAAAATAACCCAGCGTCTTTCTAATAAATGTCCACAAGTAATTTAAAATTAATTACGGTGTCCCCACTATATTTCATTTAAATTTCATTATATACTCGTGCATACATACATACATACATACATATGTATATGTATATAAGTATATATTTTTTATATAATTTTAATTAACTGAAAAAATAATTGCTAAACTAATCTGCATTCATACATAAATAGCAACAAATTTAAAGAAGAAAAAAAAAACAAAATTATGAAAATAAAACAAAAAATAGTTAAACAAGACAATGACCCCTTTTCGTTTTGTGTTTTTTTTTCTCTATATTTACTGCTAACCTATTTTTGTGAGTGTATGAGAAAAATTTAGCAGAGAAAAAACGTGTACTAATCGCGTTCATATGGAAAATATGTTTGTGTGAGAGGGTGCGTTTGGGTAAGTGTAGAGGCTTTCTCTTTTAATTAAAAGCAAAAGAATTGCTCGCTTACTCCCTCTCTTTACAGTTTGCACATACATGCACAAGCTGTTTCAGTCTAACACTCTTTTACTTGGCATTTAAGAGATAGGGAGAGAGAGTGAGTGAGCAGCTAAAAGCACACAGCTAATAGCAGCGTTGCCAGAATGATGATTTTATCATATTTTTGATGATTTTTTAACTATAATATGATTTGATGATTTTTTTTGTCAAAAATATGATTTTTTTTCTTCCAAAAATATGATATGAAAGTTAGAAAATTTTTTTATAATTAATGCTAGTTGCGGTTACATTTTATGTATTTTATGGAGTGACCCATATTGAGTACAAAAAAAATGCAAAACTCATTCTTTTCAAATGGCAGTTACGCATTATAAATTAGTAGCAATTTGATTTACATACAACAACAAACACATACAATTTGGTAGACAAACACACAAATATAACATAATTTAGATTAGTTGCATTTTTGAGTAGTTTTATAAATAAAAAAGTATAATATTTATAAGTATAATAAAAAAAGTTTTATAAATAAATGGTGTGTTTTAGAACTCCTAATTACGGCAATGTTTTCATTGTTTCTTTGAATTAATTTTTACAGGCTTTAAACGCTATATCTGTGCTTTAAACGTTCCGTTTATTTTATAAAGTGCTTTATTTTTGTAAGCAATTAGCCAAATGTTTTTATTTTAGCGACACTTCTTTAAAATAAATTTCTTCTCTTGATCAATATTATTATTAAAAATGTTTCTTCGCTGTCTCCGCTTATAGAAAGATTTCCAAATTTAGTTAATGAAAATGATTCTCAAAATTTAGACGATGAATTTAAAGAACTTCGTCATTTAGATTTCACAAAATATTTTCAAGCCTTAGAAAATGTTAACTGTGAATATTTTTGGGTCACAATATCTAAAATAACTCGTGCAAATAACGACTTAGCTGTTCCACATTGACGAATTATAATTTTTCTTCCAGTTCATCAACAAACATTGAACAAATTTTTTCCAAAGTTTATTTAAATAAAACTTGAAACGCAACATTGGAAAGTATTTTATTTACACATGATTATTTACTAGTTAAAAAATGTTCTTATTATAATTTAAATATTGATAAAGATATTATAAAAAATATAAACCTTCTGGTATTACATATAATTAAATTATAAAAAAATATTAAAAGCTTTATAAAACTTTACTTTTACTAATTAGATAAAAAAAATCCAAAATATTTTTTTTTTTTTTTGGAAATCGGACGGACATTTGAGGTGAGAAACATAAATTCTTAAATATGTATCTCCGACATTTATAGAAGCAATAACACAAAACTCATGCTACTTAAACATTTGTATTTTACTGCACCTTATATGTAGATCCGAGTATACAATATTTTTGGTAAAACATGTAGTTTATTAAAATTTGGTTGATTATTCGGTTATATCATGTCCTTATGAATACAAATCGTACATTGAGTAAAAATATGATAACAAAACCCGATAAGCAATCAACGTAATAAACTTAAATATTGAATTGTTTTTAATTTTTTACAAATAAAAACTAAAAGTCAAGAAAAATTATCAAAAATTTTTAATAATAAATTTTTCAAGTTGTAATTCCTAACTTCAGTAAAAAAAAATAATTTAATGAAAATTAAATTTATTGAACTCGAGCCTAACTAAAATTATCAAAAAGTAAAAATTAACAGTTCGATTATGAAATAATAATTATTCTATGAAATAATAATTATTCTACAATTTAAAAAATGATGATTGTTTTTCCCAAAATATGATTTTTTTCCGTGAAATGATGATTTTTCACCAAAATCTTCTGGCACCACTGGCTACTAGCGAGGAATAAGAGTGTTTGCTTACACATACTTAAGGAATTTATGATCATTGTAATGTTGCTGTGTGGTTGTTGTGCTTAAAGTGAGAGACGTATTTGTTGTTGTTGTTACTTTTCGCTTGGTTTTTTTTTGTGTGTTTACCGTTGCTGTTTTTGCATTACTAGGCCCATTGAGTTTACTTTGCGCTTTGTTAGGGTATTTGTGGACCTGGGTGTGTGTGTTGTGTGTCTGGTTGTGTGTGTATTTTGTGTTTTAGGGTCTTGAAAAAGAAATCATTTTGTTAGTTTAAAGACTCTCCGGGTAAATATGTATGTATAGTTGATACTTAGGCTGAACTGAAGAAAGATCACACGAAAAGAAAACTACAATTTTCATTCAGTAATTTTCTGTTGTGGCAAACGCTTCGTAACGGCTAAAATACGCGCGTCTTCCAAGACAGTTACTTGAGTTTTTTAAAATTTTTTTTTTAATAAAAATTATTTAAAGATTTATTTAAAATACCAAAAGCAATTGTATAAAAAAATAACAAATAATCTTATAAATAAATAGAAAAAAAGCAAAAGAAAATTAAGGAATATGGTGACAAAAACAAAATTAAAAAAAAAATAATTTTTATAAAGAAAAGTGTTTAATTAAAGAGGATTTTTATTAAAAAAATAAAGGTTTTTAAATAAAAAGCCAGGATATTTCAAGTGTTTTTAAAGAAATCTTATAAAAAAGAACTTTAACAAATTTTTTTCGAAATAAAAAAAAAAATTGGAACCGTTCAATTAACATCATTAGCAAATAAACATTAAATTCTTGCTGAAACATTGAAAGGCGTCTAAGGAATGTGGTGCCGTGTATTTAAAAAAGCCTCAGTATCACATATTAAAAATTCCACACCATGTTTAAGGAGTTACAAATAAAACGGAAAAATACTGGTTTTACGCTTTTTCTTAGCAAAAAAAAAAAAAAAACTCAAACTCAAACAAATGAGCAACAATCAACAAACCAGCCAAAACAATTGCGTCTTCAAGTCTCTAAACTTAAAGCGCAAGCAGTGACGACAATAGCAGCACCACACCACACTCCAAACAATAGAGACACTCTGCTCCTCTATGACAGACCTACTTAAAAGCTGCCATGGAAAATTGAAAAGCAAAACCCAGCAATCCGACTTCCTCTCAACCCTGAAACCATTGAATAAACGACTAAAGCAAACCGCAATAAATCCGGGGGAAGTCAATGAAGGAGAAATACGTCTTTTCTTTTCCTTATTCTTTTTTTTTCTAATAGAAAAAAAAGACTTTAATCTTTTAAACAAGCCAACCGTTGTAAAAGTGTGTGCATATGTAATGGGGTATAAGTGTGTAAGTATAGTATGTATGTATGTGAAAGAAAACAAATTACAAACAAATAAAAAATAGAAAAATTGCAACTAAGTAACGAGTGAGTGCGGCAGAATTTAAAACTCTTCAAAAAAAAAAAAAAACTTGAAACCCCAGTTCCGTTATAGAATTGAAAAACTAAGAAGAACTGTTTTTGGGGAAAAATACCCATTTCAGAATGTTTTAAGACAAATAAAACGCTTAAGCGTCGGGTAAAAGTTTTAAATTTTTTTTAAAGAACACTTAAAGAATTTTGTTATTTTAAACATTTTTCAGTATAAAATTCTAAAAATTCGACTTCAAAAAATTACTTACGAAAAATTTAAAAAAGTAATAATTTTCGAAATTTAATATTATGGAGTTTATAAACAAAAAAAATATGTTAAAACAAATAGCTACCTAGTTTGGTTTTTTTTTCACAAAAATCAATATTTTTTTGAATTTTTTGAAATAATTTTTTTTTATTTTTTTTTTTCTTAAAATAAGATGTTTTTGCGTCTCTTTTTGTTTTCAAACATAAAATTAAAAGTTCTTGTTTGATTATAATTCCAAAATTATGAAAACTTAGGAATTTGTAAATAAAATTTTCTGGTTGAAAAGTTGGAAATTCTTTGGGTTTAAATCATAAATATTATTTCGAAGTTGATGATACAAAATTTAAAGCGAAAAGAGCAGAACCAAATATTTTCAGGTGGGTTATTGTGTATTTCGATTCGAAAAGAAAATCGTTCGAATTTGTATACTTTTTACATTGTATTTCGAAAGCTTTTGCTTTCGAATCGAAATACATAATAACCCCCCAGAAATATTAACAGTTCGAATCTTTCGAACATGGAATTCTTTCCAAAATGGAGTAGAAAGAATTACATAAGCAGATTTAGGATAAAGATTAAATGTTTGGTATCTTAGTTCGAATCTTTCGAACTTTGAATTCTCTGCATGAGTATAAATGATTAAAAGAACCATGGACTTATATTGGCAAACTTAAAAAGGATCCAGAATGTCTAGACTTTAAATAAAACATTTATAGTTACATAATTGTTTTTTGCGAACATTTAAATTTTCAGAAATGTACGAAGTTCGAATCTTTCGAAAATTTAATTCCCTGCAAGTTAGATTAGAAATTCTGAAAAATATAAAGAAATTGTATCAGGAAACATAATATTCAGCCCAGAATCTATAGACTTCAGAGTTTTTTTTATGACCATTTAAATATTCACAAATCTACATATGTAGGTAGTTCTAATCTTTCGAACATTGAATACTTTGCAAAAAAAAAAAAAAACATGGAATTGTAACTGGCCTATTACAGGTAATATAATATGGAGCCATTCTGTTTAAATTACAACCATGTTCATCGTAAACGTTTAATAGTTGAAAGTTTTTTTTACAGTCAATGATAGTTGAAATTCAGTATGGAAGTAAAAATTATCAAATCACACATTTTTTGATGAACAAAGATGTTTTATTTCTTTTTTTTTATTTGAATATGTTATTAAGGTTTTCTATTGGGATTTCTAATCAAACATAGATTCCGGAAAATTTTAAACATTTTCCTATAAAATTTTTAATTAATTTAAATTCCATCATATTAAAACAATTCTAAAAAAAATAGCCGAATAAAAAAAATTTTCTCTGGTTGAATAAAATATTGAATTCTGGTAAAAAAAAATAGGTTTAGGTATTTAATTTCTTAATTGGATTCGATATATTCCGAAAATCTCAAGGGCCTAGGTGTTATCAATTTTAAACTAATAAATCGGAATATCTTTCGAAAAACTTTAATGTTTGCCTACCTTTCAAACTCTGTTTGCTAGCATGCAACTTTGTTTTTATTAAAAATAAAAATAAACACAAGTATGTATGTATGTATGTTTGTATGAATTTATTTTAATTGTATGTACCTACATATGTATACATACATAAATATTTTCAATGCCTTCTCAATGTTTGTAGCTTAAAGCTAAATGTCATAGATGTTTGTGAGTTGTTCTTTCAGTTACGGATGTAAATCTACATTCTTTTAACATGAGTCATGGCAATCAAACAGCAACAACTACAACATCATCATCATGATTATGATGTTGCACAATATGGTGGGGATATTGGCTAAATGCTTAAAACGATCATGATCATGATAATGATGCATTCTTTCAAACTGAACTTTTACACATCAGTTAGAACATCTTTGGATCTACATAATTGAAAAAATCAACATGAGAATAGAGAGTATACTATGAAGAATGAGAAGAAAAGAGCATAAGAAATATTTTAGTTATATTAAAGAAATATATTTCCTACAGCAAGATCAATGGATGGCATAAGCACATTCATAAAAATATTTAATCAATGATTGGGATGATGACTGAAAAGAAAAGAAAGTTTGATTGTGTACAAAAGAATTTGTAGATCCAACAAAGTTCAAGTTACACACACACACACTACCATGTTTAAGGTTAAACCGGAAATCGACTTAACTGTAGTTTAAGAGTTAAGCGATCGTTAAAGGTTAAATCGTATGGCCGTTTAATATTAAGTGTTATTAAAACTATAGTTTAAACAACTAAACTGAAAAACATATTGCTTCTTTGATAATCGAAATTTCGAATTTAAACATACCTATTTAACCAAACAGAGTTCGAAAGATTTAAACATTGAATAATGTGAGCCAACCTCAGAGTAGAAATTCGGGAAAAAAATCATGAAATTGTGTCAGGAAACCTAAAATGAAACCAGAATATATAAACTTTAAACATGTTCTTCATTAACGTTTTTTTTTTTTTTTTGAATATTTAAATTTTCAAGAACCACCTGTGTTTTTCAGAAAATTTTAAGTTCGAAAATTTGAATTTTTCAAACATTGAAAAAATTCATTGAATTGTATAATATTTAGTTAAACGATTGTTAAAGGTTTAAACAAGGTTTAATTGCAGTTATAACTAAAGTTTGAACATTTGAAAAACTTTCTTATGCTAATAAAGAAAAATCATAGAGTTGACGTAACACGATGTATGAATAGAAAAAGTGCAGAGAATAACATATTAGCAATATGACCGTAGCTTAAACTATTAATAATAAAATTAGGTCTTTTATTATTTAAACTTAAACGATCTTGTTGTGCTTGATTATAGTTCAAATCAGCATAAACTTTAATAATCTTTATTAATTTTCTTAAATGTTTTTTTTTTCCAAAACGTGGGAACCAACAATTTTTGTGGCCTTCTTCTATGATGTGTGTGTGTGTGTGTTAAAACCAACCAACCAACCACATTTTTCTACCACTCAATAATAGTGTGAGAGTATTTATTTCCTCCCCTCCAACTTTAGT
The DNA here is from genome assembly GCA_950370525.1 of Bellardia bayeri. NCBI lineage: Eukaryota > Metazoa > Arthropoda > Insecta > Diptera > Calliphoridae > Bellardia > Bellardia bayeri. Next base: position 79,652,646 of record OX493267.1, read on the forward strand.
TTTTAGTGATGAGAGATATTGGTACGTTCAAGCATTTTTGTTTTGTCGTTTAAGTGTGTTCATAATTTTGTGTTTGAGTGTAGTCAAAGAAGTTAAGTTGAATTGAAGTTATTTGATTACAAACACGTTTTATTACAGTGTAAAACAACAAATCACACACACGCACACATACACACGGTCTTAAAGTAAAATATTTGTACCCAGCTAACATTGGAGTTTGGGTTTGGAATTCAAGATAAACTAAATAAGATAGTTTAAAATAAATTTCTAAGAAAATCATTAAAAAATATTTTTAAAATAAAATTTTTTCTTAACAATTTGTTTTCCTAAATTTTTTGCTGGGTTATCAACTCGCATATTTAGACTTATGATTGTTTGTGTGTGTGTGTTTAAGTATCTGTATCTATGTGTGTGTCTGTAACATTTAACCAAAGTCAACAACATCAACATTCTTTTAAAAGTTTAAAGTTGTAGAAAATGTCTGCATTCCTTTTTCCAATTCTTTTTTTTTTTTGTGTGAAGTTGCTTTTTTTCGCGACTCTCTTTAATTTATTTCTTAATGTTGTCGCTGTTGTTGCAGTGGTTGTTTTAAGAAGAGATTTCTCTGCCATTTTTTCAACTCCGGTTTTTGCTGTTTTATTGATATAATAATAAAAACCAACAATAATGGTTAGAATTTGTTGTAGGCAAATAGTGTGTATAAGTAAGCAAGTATGAATGTGTTAGTTGGGCAGAGTTGTTGCTGTTTAGTTGCCATTGCCGAACGATCATCAATGACGGTGGCATTCCATGCTGGTGGTTGACTTCTTTTTTTTTTTTTTTTTTTTTTAAATAAGTTCAGAATTGTTTGTTGTTGGAATATTTTTGCTGTGTTATGACTTTTTTGTAATTGTGTGTATACGTTCAAAACCAGCTTGTTTTTATTTGTTGTGTATTTAGTTTAACAGCCTGTCTACTTGTATTACGGTTATAAAGTTATTAAATTTCATTTAAATTCACAATTTTTATTGTCAGAGACTTGGACAACAATAACAAAAATATTTTCAAATTTAGGAATTTTAATTGAGAATTTATTCTAGGTAGGTATGTACCTATGTATTAATTAGATACGCTATAAATGAATATGTGTATGTATGTAGGTATAAAAAATATCAAAACAATTTTAAAAATTTTTTCTAAAAAAAATTAAACTTTGACTGGAATTTGTTACAAAATTCCAAAATAATTCTTTAAAAGTTAAAGAATTTATAGCAAAAAATTTAATTTCCGTTAGACTGCTAAGAAAATTTTAAATTGTGTTTATTAATAGGTAGCCTATTTTAAGCAGACCACTGTGCAAAAATAAAGTTGTTAAAAAAGAAGCTATTTGTTACTAATCGAACAAAATTTATGAAAATATCTTAAAAATTTAAAGAGTTAATAATTTAATTTCAAACTTACTACATAGGTACCTACTGTGCACAGTAAAAACCTTAAAAGTTTGTTACGAAAAGTAGCAATTATTCACAAATTTACTACATACATACTTCTCAAGCATAAATCATTAAAAGTAAAATAACGTGTAGCAAAAAATTTATATTACCAACAGCCCAATGTGAAAGTTTTTGAAAATTTTATTTAAATATATTTAATCATTTTTTATTAATTGTTGCTATTTACAAAAATTATTTTAAATTTTAAAGAATTTGAGGAATATAGGTACATATGTATGTACAGTGGTTTCCCGGTTTAATGTATAGGTACCTACCCAATTTAACGAATTCGCGTTTTAACGAACAGTCAATTCTTTCCATTGAGTACCTTATATTACGAACAAATGAAAATGTCATGTACCTACTCAGTTTAACGAATTTTAGCAAAAAAGTTTAAACAAAATATGTAAATGAAATCAAAAGAGAGTCACTGCAAATACATTTGTACTATGTTATAAGAGACGTTTTACGAAAAAAATGGATTTATTTGTAGGTATGTAAAGAAATTTTTCGCATTTTTTTAATTTTGTTTGAACTAATTTTTTAACGAATTTTTCGATATAACGAATGGGCCTGACAATATATAATTCGTTAAACCGGGAAACTACTGTATATTTAAAGCTACATACCTACCTACCTAATACAAAACAAATATTTTGTAAGAATATTTACTTGTTTTAATAAAAGTATGCAATGGTTTTTAAGCCAATAAAAACTAACTGGCTTCCTTTAACCTTCATACTAAATGTTATGTGGCTACAAACGCTAAATTGCCAATAGCTAATGACGTATAAAATTGTCCAGTTAATACAGAAATATACTTATACCTACATACATACATATACATGATTTAAGAGAAGTGTTCATACGTCATGCCAAGTTGTTGAAAGTTATGGAATTTTTTATTTCAAAAATATTTGAATAGAAAGTAAAACATTACGAAAATGAAAAAAAAAATATAAAAATATAATCATAATTATGCTTGACAACACTGTTTAATAAACACATACATACATACATATGTATGTACATACCAACAAACAATCATTATAAAAAAAAAACGAAACACGAGTAACGTTAACTAAAACACATGATCGACACTTAATTGACAGCCGGGCCTCAAAAGAGCACATGAATGGGGCTGGGAGCTCATAAATACTAATAAAAACAACAACAAAAACAACTGCCAAACAAAACAAGAAAGTAAATAAAATAAATAAACGAGTATTAAACATGGATGGATGGATGGGATGGAGGGTTGATGGTATCAACATACACTCACACACACACCAACACATTACAAGGCATTCACTTACACACAGCTACATACTAACGACACCAACACTATACTATGTGTACTAATATCTATAATAAATGTGATATACAGCAACACAGATAATTAAATGCACGTTGAAATGAAATGTGAAAACTATGCGTGAAAGAAATGAATGAAACAAACAAAAAAAAATGGAAAAAAATAAATAATAATAAAAAAACGCACAAGAAGAGTGGTAGAGAAACAGCAACAAAACTATTTTAATGCTTAACAAAAAACAAAACAACTAAATATACATTTTTTTTATTATTTTTTTTTTTTAAATTTGACCTAATTTCGTTTAACATGAGTTTTTGTACATTCGATCACAGAACAAACAACAGAAACTGAACGCAAAAAAGTATGTACCAATGTTTGAGTATACATAAATACATACATACATATGTATGTATATAGGTATGTACATACATATGTCGGTATATGGGTGCGTTAGTTGTGTAGTTGTTGTTGCTGGTAAATTCATTAGCTGTGGCTGTAATAAAAACAAAAAACAGCACAGCAGCACATTGTTTGCCAGCAATTTTTAAAACAAAAGAAACATTAACAGCAGCCGCCACCACCAATATTCTCACATAACCATAGAGCGCAACAGTAACAATCATTAATCGAGTACATACTTTGAAATAACAACAACAATACAAATAAGCATAAAATAAAAAAATTATTATCATGATCAATACAACAGAAACAGCCACAACAACAACAACAACAACAACCATAAAAAAAACAACTTCAGCAGAGATTGTTTGCTAAAGAATTTCATTGTGCTGTTTGTTTGTTTGTTTATTTGTTTGTTGGTGGGCAAAATGTAATCTTTCTACTTTATGTTGTATGTATGTAGCTCGGTTGCTGCACAGTGGGTATAAATGTTAAAAATATTTTACTTTTTTAATACATACTAATTTTACTACTTGTGTACGAACAACAATTATTACATAAAGAGAACGTGAGCAAAATTTCAAGAAAAGCTAAATTGTACGGTCCACGGTCACACTTTACAAATATTTACTTAAAAAAGCCCAACCACTTTATTTAGCACAAATTTGTTTGACGTTGTTTACTCTTACAAGACTTTTGCAAGATCAAACATCAACAAATAAAATAGAACTAAACATTTGTTGTATCTTGTCCTAAATAAACGAAGTTTTTTTTTTCTAATAAATATATAAATGATTTGAAATATATTTTATTTAGTGGTTACATCTTTTCAGGCAAATATTTGCCAAGTGTGACCGTACCTTAACTAATAGAGAATGATATTTATCTAGTTTTTTCATACAGGTATTTGGATTTCTTTATACTTACTTATTTAGTTATTTTAACAAAATATGTATATTTTTCATAACAACAAGAAACAAAAACAGTTTTTAATTAAAATAAAAACAACACCGAAAACAGAAAATATAAATAAATTTAATCTATTTGAATTTAAATGCTTGTCTGACCTTAAAAAACAAAAAAAAAACCTAAGAAAATTATAAAAAAACAGCCAAATCTATTACATTTGAGGTAAAAATACAAGGGACCTATTTTTCTGCTTCTGTTTCTGGTTGTTGTTTCTGTTATACACATACACATACACACTTTTATATAAACCTGAACAATATAGCACCAAACAACAACCACCCCCCTAACCAGCCCCACTGGTACTAAATAAGTAAGTGGTCGTCGTTGTGTGTTTGTTAATATATTTTTATAAATTGCTGTATTCAACATGAGGTATATGTATATTTTGTTTTCTTATTTATTTATTTGTAATTTTTGTGAAATAGAAAGAAATAGGAACAACAATAACAAAACAAGAACTAAATAAATATAATTATAAATTTAAGAACTTAAGGAAGGAGAAGGCAAACAATATTGGTGGGATTTTGTAAAGCTATGGTCACACTTGGCAAATATTTACTCAAAAAAGCTTAATATTTTATTTTAGCATAAATTGTATTTGACGTTGTTTACTCTTACCAGAGTTTTGCAAGATCAAACAGCATCAAATAAATGAAAACTAAATATTTGTTGTATCTTGTTGTAAACAAAGTTTTTTTTTTTAAATAAACAAATGAGTTGAAATATATTTTATTTAGTGGTTACTTTTATTTCGGTAAATATTTGCCAATTGTGCATTTAAATGATTTTAACACACTGTTCGGTTACTTACAATTTGTAATATTGTCATTAATTACACAGTTTAATAATGTAAATTTAATAGTTATTTCAAGCCCCTCAAAAAAAAAATAACAACTAAATAATCACGCACGTTCATATAGTTTAATTTTATTTTCTTCGTTACAGAGGCGTTACTGTAAAAAGACTAAGCGGGTTTTTCTTGTAAATCGTTTTAAGTTCTTAAAGATTTATGTTAAACCAGCTCGCACATATAAAACTGAAACCAAAAAATGATTTTTTTTTTTCGTAAATAAAATTCCCAGAAATTTATTTTATTTATTCCTTTAAGGCATTCAGACGAGAGTTCAGCTAATAATGTTGCTGCTAATAAAGCAGTGTTGTTCTTTAACAACAACACAAAAAAAACTAACAGCCAACTACAAAAAAACAGAAAAAACTCTTTGAAGAAACGTGCTGGAATGTGGCATTTCCAGTTTTCTTTTCTGTCTACATCACATCTTCATTGGCTTCTTTTGTATCTCTGCCTCTCTGGCTGTTACTTATTTTAAGTTCAAAATCCAGAGAAAACCAACAGACCAACTTTTTTTTTTTTTTTTTTTTTGTACAAAAATCCACATTCCACATTTTTGTGTGTTGTCCTAAAGTCATCATCAGCAGACTGGGAAATAATGTTGCTGGTGATGGCTGGCTGGTCAGCATTAAGATTTTAGCCAACTCGAAAAACAAAATGTATGTGTCTTGAGTTTGTATGCTAAAAAAACTTGCAGAGTGATTAAACAAGCGTCTTTCGTCAGGAAAGAAGAAAAGGTATTAGTTAGCATTTAAAAAAATTCTTTAAATGTTAGACAAATGAATTGAATTTCGGTTCATTCAAGTACATATTTGCAAAGTAAATGCCAAAAAATCTTAAGGTACGATCACATTTGGCAAATATTTACTCAAAAAAACGTAACCACTTGTTTGAGTTTTGCAAGATCAAACAGCATCAATTAAAATAAAACTAAATATTTGTTGTGATTTGACCTAAATAAGAAAAGGTTCTTTTTAATAAATAAACGAGTTCAAATATACTCGTATGTTATTTAGTGGTAACGTCTTTTTCGCCAAATATTTGCCAAATATGTACGTTACCTTTACTGTTACTAAACCAATTCTTTTGATTTTCAATACCAAGCTGCCTACAATTTTAATCAACCTTTAAGTTGAGTTTTATTAAATTTGGTTTTGTATTGTGAATGTAAGCGTGTTTTACACACATGATTATAGATAATTCGTCATAAATTGAATATCATTAGCAGATTTCTGTTTATAACTCTATGTCTACCTAAGCAATTATTTTGATTTTTAATACCAAACTGCCTAGAACCTTAATAAATATTTTAGTTAGGTTTTATTAAATTTGGTTTTGTACTTTGCGCATGAGCGAGTTTTACACACACACACAGACATAACTTAGAACTTTATAGGATACTAGAAAAATATTGATATGGCAAACTCATACGAACACAAACTTAAACATACGCTTATGAACTAGGAGCTCTGATAGAGGATACAAAAGAGTTGCTTAAACTTAGTTTTTGTAGATATAAACAAGACAAGACAAATTAAAAAAAAAAACCGAAAAACTTTAAGCTTATTTTAGAAAGGTTTAACTATTAATTGATTAAATTGTGGTTTAAACTTTAGCTAAGCCAAAAATACACACAATTAACGTTTATAACACCTAATGGCTAAATTCACAGTCTTTAGTTAGCTAATGGCAAAGGCTTAACTAATGATTATTTATTCGCAATGCTTAGTTAGCCATAAGAATACCAAGTAATAGTTAAACAATAGTTAGTATTTTAGTTTACCAATGGTTAACTAATGACCCAGAATTCGGTCATAAGTCAATGAAGGTTTAAACTTAGGTTTTGTAAAGCTTATTTAAATTTAATATTTATTTCTACATAAAGTTTTGTCTGTAAGCTTATTCTTCTGCTTTTAACACTAAACTTTATAATTAGCTTCAAATATTAAAGCAAAGACAGATACAAACAGCGCAAAGAAAATGTCACACTTGTCAAATATTTGTCGAAAAGATGTAACCACTTAATAACATATGTATATTTGAACTCGTTTATTTATTGAAAACAAAAAAACTTTCCCTATTTAGGCCAAACAAAGCACAACAAATATTTAGTTTTAATTTATTTGATGCTGTTTGATCTTGCAAAACTCTTGTAAGAGTAAATATTTGTTTGAGTAAATATTTGCCCAGTGCGACCGTACCTTAAGGACTGTAAATATAGTTTAAACTTTAAAGTTTAACTGTTAACTAACTGACAACTAAACGAGATTAAACTTAGTTTATAACAATACGATGATGGCAATTGTTTGCAAACATAGATGACGCCATATGACAACCCGTTTTCATACAATTGCCAACAATTTGGACAATTAGACAACAAAAATGACATAGTGAAAACCAAGCATTACTCATTACAGACGAAACAAATTGACAACAACTTCCGGTTTAAACTCTGTTTAAACTTAAGTTAAGTATTAACAATCATAATTAATATGTTAATAAAGGCGGTTAATAACAAATAAAACCTTTAAGTTTTATAACACAATAAAAACACAAAAATATTTTTATAAAAAAAAGAAGTTCTAATAAAAAACAATAAGACCAATTAACATAAATATTATTAAATAATAGTTTATTATCAAGAAAACAACATAAAAATTAATTAGCAATTTAAGCCAAAAAAATATTTTGTTTTTTAAGAAAAATATTCAATTAGCATAAAAAATACCATTTATTAAAAAAAAAAAAAAACAAGAATAAAAACAATCTGGTCAAGTGGCATTTTCTTTGGCTTTGAAAGCATTTAAGACACCAAGTCTAGCAAAGTCTAGAAAACTGCCACGCCTTAAGCCAGTCAAGTAAGACAGCAACAGCAACAGCAACAGCAGCAGCCAAGATTAACAAAAATTAGTAAATGACAAGTTTTATGACTCCTCGGCTGCTGTATTGTTGCTTTTTGTATATTTTATTTAAATTTTCGTTTTTTTTTTAGTTCACAATGCTACATGACATGCCAATTAATAAAATAAGATAAATTTCTAAAGTGTGTTTTTTGTGTATAATGAAACAAAAAAAAATAAATAATAAAAAAATAAACTCGTTACAAAAGATTTTTGTTTTGTGGAAGAAAAAAAAATGCCATTAAAAAATATTTCAAAAACAAAAAATTTGTGCCGAAATTTTTAAATTTAAAAAAAAAACACTCTGAGACTTGATGTCTTCTCTAACGCAATTTACGATCAAAGTTTTGTAGGAATCCCAGATATTATTATTTAAAACATACGAAAAAAAAGATGCTAAACATAAAGGAATGTGTGAATATGGGTGCCAACCATTAGCGATCGATTGATTTGACTACAAAACCGGTTTTCGATTTGATTTGACTTATTTTAACAAAGTGAGATCATTTTGAAAGCTGATTTTGTCAATGAATACAACAGGCCAAAAACAAAACAAAAACGACATACCAAAAAGAAAAAAAAAATATTTTCCCACTGTCATAATAAAAACAAACTTCAAAACGTTGAAATGTTCAAACGAAAGAAATATGTAGTATGTAAGTAAGTACGTAAGTATTTCAAACACACACACACACACAACACAGACAAACACTGGCTGCTCCCCTTTAGGCCATCAACTCAATGAAACTCTTACAAAACTTAAAGATACATTGGATGGGTACATTTATATAGGGTTTTCCAATAAGGACTTGACAACTCAAACTTACTCTTCAGTAAATCGATTGTAACGTGTGCTGTGTGGCTTGTGGCACCGTCTTGTTGAAACCACATGTCATCCAAGTCCATGTGTTCCAATTCGGGCCAAAAATAATCGCTAATCATTGCGCGATAACGATCGCCATTCACAGTAACGTGACGATCGTTATTGTCGACGAAAAAATATGGCCCAATGACGCCGCCGGCATGCAAAGCGCACCAAACAGTAATTTTTTGTGGATGAAGTGGTGATTCGTGAAGCACATGTGGATTTTCAGCAGACCAATAACGCATATTTTGCTTATTGACGAACCCATTGAGCCAAAAATGAGCTTCGTCACTGAAGATGATTTTGCGATGAAATTCATCATCTTGGTGCATCTTCTCCAGAGCCCAATCGGAGAACGTACGTCGACTCAAATGGTCCATCGGCTTCAATTCTTGAGTCAGCTTAATCTTGTATGGGTGTAAACCCAGATCCTTACGCAAAATTCGCCATAAAGTGGTCTTGGGGATGCCCAGTTCTTGAGAACGCCGCGGAATCGACTGATTTGAATCGTTTGCTACGGACGCCTGAACGGCAGCGATATTTTCGGAACTTCGACCAGGCCGTTGTCTCACTGGCACGACAGCATCACACAATGAATATGTAGACTCAAATTTTTGCACTAAACTTGTTATTGCTTGTCTACTAGGGCGATAATTACGACCGAAAATTGGAGTTAACGCTCTTAAAGTTGCGGTCACCGACTCCGAATTTCGGTAGTACATTTTTATAATTTCCAAACGTTGTTCCTTCGTGTACTTTACCATAACGAAAATGTTAAGTTTACTGAAAAAAAAGAAAGCAACAATTAGATGATCAGTGAAATAGTGCGTTCACAATTTAAATTCAGAGTTGTCAAGTAGCTATTAGAAAACCCTATATTTTATAATCTTATTCCAGCTTAAAAGTTACCTTAAAGGTAAGAAAGATTTTGTTTCCAAACAATCCAACCAACTAACCAACCATCCATCCAACTAATGCTAATGCGCATGCGCATCGTCGTGATAACTTTGAACTTCAGCCGACAAAGTTATTTGCTGTTGTTGTTTTCTTTGTAAAGATAAAAAGCTACACAAGCCAAATAACCAACCAACACCAGCTACAACAACAAATAATATCAACTGTTTAAAAACATTTTTAGTTGAAATTTTTGTTTTATTATTACAACCAAACGGTGAGAGGTTGTAACAAAATTTCAAATATTTTTCGTTTAAACTTTAGCATCAAGTACATAAATATTTGTGAGTGTAAAAGTAACTGTGTGTTTGTGTTAGTATCTACCCCAATCACCGCCCAAAGCCATAGTGTTTTAATCATTAAAACAGTTTTGTTTAACAAATAAATAGACTGGGATTTACAGTGGGTTTTAGTGCTCGGAAATAGCAAAAAAAAAAAAAAAATTAATTTTAATTAATATCGAAATTGATCCAATTGTTCGTATTGAATTTAATTCGTAGATCACTTTTAATATTTTGAGAAAAGACACTACACTTAAATAAATAGTTTTTTGCATTTAATAAAGCGTAATCCATTTCGAGGTTTCCCACTTTCTTAAAGACAAAAACACAGAATATTCAAATTTAATGGAGAATGTTTATTTTTTCATTTGAAAGAACATTCTTTGGCATTTACCGCACTTTATTTTGTCCGACAGTGTATATTAAAGTTTATGTTATGTACCAGATTTTATGACGAGAGCCCCACAATTGGTCGTAGCTACCAGGGAATCCAAATTATACGGGTTTTCGGTTTAAATAAAAATAATAATTCGAGTAAGAGATTTTAACTTGATCAAATAATTAAATCACATTTTTAAAATTAATCAAATTATACGAATAATTTCATATTTTTAAATTATATATTAAAACGAGTTTTATCCTTCATCAAGCACTACATAAAATAGTATCGTCCAAAATAACCATTTATAACATCACTCATATAAATTTTAATAATTCTGTTCTTGGCCTATTTCAACATTATCATCATCAATAACACTTTCTTCAACACCTCATCAAGCATGACTGTAGAGTGGTTTGCCCTCCGATCATAATATTTTGTATACCGGTGTTCATGACTCTGTAAGGGCTACACTTCTGTCCTTAATCATTTTTTTTTTACTACCACATCAAATTTAGTCATGACTTTTAAAAATTCGTTCAAAAATATTTAGCATTATTGTGGCTAAGAACGAAGTTTTTAAAACTCATGCTAGAATTTATAGTTTAATTAATAAATAATTCTCTTTCATTTCAAATCTTGTTCACTTTTTTTTTACTAAATATAATTAATATATTTCCTTTTAGAATTATAACATTTATATTTATATACTCGTATTTGTATAAGGAGCTATCAGATCACTTATTTATAGAGATTGAAAAACTTTATTTTAATTTCGTTTTAGACTTCTTCTCAAATTAAAAAATGTCATCATCAAAAAATAAACTTTAAATAATAAATAATCACAATTTAATTTAATTTATATACATAAATATCTGTTTATTAAACATGTCTTATTTTTTTTTCTTATTCGAACTGTTTTTGGAATTAAAAAATAACAAAAACTTTTAAGAGCATCGGCAAATAAATACAAATATATTTAGTATTTTTATTTAAAAAAGGTAATTTTTAAATTCTTCAAATTAAAAAAAAAAAAACGAAAATCTCTTCGAATTGCGTGCTGAACATTAGGTTATAGTGAATAGATCAAACTATCCAGAGGTATTAACATTTAAATTTCCTATTATAAATGATATGGATCACATAACAAAATTGAGCTGTTAATCATGCGTTTTAAAACCATTGGATTATATTTTATGTGGCTATAAATGATTAAATATTAAATTAATTATAGTCTTAAGGTACGGTCACATTTGGCAAATATTTACTGAAAGAAGTGTAACTACTTGTTTTAGCACAAATTTGTTTGACGTTGTTTACTCGTACAAGAGTTTTGCAAGATGGTTTTCAATTGTTTAGCACTTTAACAAGTATGTGCACGCAGAAAAAAAAACATGTTTGTGGTAAACATAATCTAAGAGCAACATATTATATTAAGATTTATGATTGTAGTCAAAACATATTATGATGAATATAAGTGTCATAAAATATCATATTATGATCACTTATCATCGTAATATTTCATCATAATATTTTCTTGTTAATCATAATTTGATATTATAACCTAATATAATCATAAAATTGTTATAGTTTAATGTAATCATATTATGTTCTAATGTAATCATGTTATGATTTGAAGTAATCACATTATGTTCTAAAGTAATAATGTTATGATTTAAAGTAAAGATAATGTCGTCTAAAGTAATCATATAATGATCGAAAGTAATTATGTTATGATTTAAAGTAATCATAATATGTACAAGTATAGACACTTACCATTTAATGGTTATTTGTAAGTTTAAATAGTTGTCAATAATAAAATATGTTTGAGTAGTTATTATTTAATAGTTGTGGTAAAAATTTTTTTAAAACTAATACTGTTGCAGTGAACCATATTCAATTTTATATTTGCGATAAACATTAAAGTGTTTATAGTAACTAAAATATTGTTAAAATCATATTAAAATAACAATTATTTGTGTACCACAGCAATATCTTGTTACCAAAAACAGAGAATAGTTGTCGTAACCATATCTAATCATGTTTTTTCTCTGCGTGTGGCGACTGGTTAAATTTAAGTAGTTATGTGTGATTATAATTTAGGTGATTTATTGGCATGGTCGAATTTTTTAAAATGGATATAATTCCACCAGCCAGATGTAGCAGTAGTTCAAGAATTTCCTCGCTTTGCTCAACAGCCCAAATGCTGAGCAACCTATTAAATAGAAATATGCCTCGTCAAAAACAATTTCCACAGAAAGCTGACGTTCATAATACTGTTGAATAATTTGACACAGTAGTTGCCGTATGAGTCTTTCCATGATGTATTTTCAAGCAATACTATATCTTATGCTACAAATAAGATGGCAGTATGATATTAGTCACTGATCAGTGAACTGAGAAAATTAAATGAATCATCTTATACCCATTATATGATGAAACTATTTTGCATAGAACAAAGGAAGTGTAATAATTGCACACAGAGAAACAAATATAGTTGTACATGTTTAGCACAACAATGTCAACATTTTAAAAAGTTTTTCAAGAATATTATGGTCACTGTAATTATCTTTATGATTGCGGTAACCATAATATAGTTAAGTTACGATTCAGATGACTATGTATATATTTGTTGCAATCATGTTTATGATGAATCTATTTATCATAATTTGTTGCTCTTTGATTATAATTTTTATACCCTACACCACAATAGTGGGGAGGGTATATTGGATTTGTGCTGATGTTTGTAACACTCATAAATATTGGTCCAATACCCACCTTAAAGTAAACCGATCGTGTCGGTTTAACGATGTCGTCCGTCCGTCCGTCTGGCTGGCTGGCTGTCCATGTAAAGCTTGTGCGCAGAGTACAGGTCGCAATTTTGAAGATATTTCGACAAAATTTGGTACGTGATATTTTTTCGGCCCAAGGATGGATGGGATTGAAACTGGTGGAAATCGGTCCATTATTTCACCTGGCCCCCATACAAATGTCCTTCCGAAATAGTGGTTTATAGGCCATTAATGTTTGATTTAGGCACATGTTTAAACCAATTTCGCCACAAATAAGTTGTATATGAAACCTAATCACACCTACAAATTTCGTGAAGATCGGTCCATAATTAGTCGTAGCTCCTATATAAGGCCCACTTTCGAAAATCACTTTAAGGACCATAAATCTCTTAAAAATAAAATAAAATTTAACCAAATGAGTTTTTTTTATGTAAAAATAGGATGACACCTAATTTTATAATAGTCAGTTCATAAATAGTCAAAACTCCCATAAAAGAATCTCTTCGTAATTTACTTTAACCTAAATATTTTAAACGTATTTATATTAAGATAAAGTATAACATACACAATATTTATATTCACGGAAGTCATGGCACTAAATTGTTGGATGATCGGTCCATAATAGGTAATATCTCCTATATAGCGCCCATATATGAAAAACTTTTTTATTGATATACTGGGTGTAGGGTATTATATGGTCGGGCTTGACCGACTTGTTCTGACTTGGTCATCATAAAACTGATCACTATAAACATTGCATAATTGCTGTAATCATGTGAATGGTAACTTAACCATATCATGGTTGGAGAAATCATAAAAATAATTACAGTGATCATAATATTTAAAAAAAAAAGTATTTAAAAATGTTGAAATAGTTGTGGTAAACATGCACAACTATATTTTTTCACTGCGTGTGTGTACATCAATTAATTTTTTGTTATCATTTCTAATACAATAATAAAAGCTGTTCTCTTTTCGTACGTATTTTTATCCATTCCGCACCACAGTGCAGCAAGCTAACTTTGTAGGTATTTGTAATAAATAATGGAGCCATTATGAACTCTAGACTGGCTAAACAAACGCATTCCTTTCGCTCTCGTTATAAAACAATTCAACTCAACTCAACTCGAATCAACTCAATTTAACTAAACTAATAAATATGATCGTTATTTCAATGTCTATTAACACGAGATCAATTTTCAAACTGAACAAAAAACTTTAATATTATTTATGTGAGAATGTAAGCGATGGTGTCCGTCCGTCGGTCTGTAAGTTAAATTTTTAATACGCATTTGATTTTTATTATTTAGTTTTTTTTTGTTTTTGTTTGTAAAATGTTTGTGCTCCAACCATTATCAAGGTAAGATTTTTTGAGAGTGTGGAGTGTGTGTATGTGCAACTATCATTTAGCTGATATTGTTGTAGTTGAAGTTTAAATAAACAACATTCCAAACATTCCATCTCCATCAATAATATTGTTTTTGTATGTAATTTAAAACATACAAATACATATTTCGGTTTGTTACATAATTGAAGTTTTTATTTTTGCAAAAGAAACACAAAAACAAACAAAATACTCGTTCATCTACATAGACACAGTGTTACAACAACACACTCACGCATTTCAGTATCAGTTCACTGGCGAACAAAAACAAATCATGCCACACAAAGCGCCATAAAAAATAACATATAGAGCCACTCGCACACACACTCACACAATTAGACCTATAAAGATAGATAGATAGATATGTATGTATGTATGTATGGGTATACATATGTATCTGTTTAAATTCATAGATATAAAGATACATTTGTGTAGTCGTACACCGATACTTCTGCTCTTTCTTTATTTAATGCCGAAAATTTATTTTGATTTTATGCAAACGAATGAATTGTAAAATATTGCTGTGAATAAAAGATGCGTATGGAAATCTATATACGAGATTTTTAATGGATTTATTTGTAAAAAAAAATTATTTAAATAAATACAAATACTTTTTAACAGGTTTATATGTATGGACATACATACGAGTATGAATAATGATGACGAGCGACTTTTAAAAAGATGATGTAGTCATGCAGCTGATTACAATGGTCTAAAACTATTTGGCCCTCAAAGCATGTATTTCGTACGTTCTTATTACTGGAGTTAGAATAAATTACAAACTGTTTATTAATTTAGTTTCAAACAAGGAGTTTTTTTTTAAATCATACAAGAAACCAGGGGCCAAATTACCGCATGCGATATCGAGTAAAATTGATCGTAATTTTCTTATTTGAGATTATGGCATTCGATATCGAACAAGAAATTTAGTACATTTTATCATAATTTCGATATCGAAATCATTTTTCGATACGATAGCTCATTCGATCACGAATGCGGTAATTTGGCCCCAGGTTTGATTGATCTTTTTAAAAGTTCCTGTTAGTTTTCTTTTTACGGAGCTTTGCGAACAAAAAATGCACTGTATAAAATAAGCTGTGAGCCATTGTATAATGAAAAATTTTTTTTTAACAATATTAGATGTTTACTTTATATTGGCGCTCACAGTTTATATTAGATGAAAAGTGTACAAACTTAGAGAAGCCACTACCAAGTGGTCTGGAAACTGTCTAAAATCTCTTGATCATGAGGATTTTTAAAAAATAATTTTAGATTTATTTGAGACAAATTTCTTGCATTTTCCAAATTCGAACATTAAAATTTTGGAAAAATTTTCTTTAAATTTGTATTTAATCTCGCTAGATTTATCTTGTTCAAAAATTCGTTAATAATTTCAAAAATTTGGAATTTTGTTTGAACTTTTTCTAAAGAAAATAATTTCTTGATTCAATTTCTATATTTGAAATTTTGAAAAGAATATTTTAAATTTTCATGAATTTTGGATGATTTTTTTATAATTAAATGAAAAAAAATATTGCTACTTAAAGATAATTTTGTTGCCCAATTTCGATGTTTTTTTATTTAATTCAATAAACTAAACAGTTTTAGAGTTACGAGAATATTTATTGCGCAACCTCCTCCATTTTTTATATAACGCTAAATCTAGAAAACTAGAGCTAACCTAAAAAAACTATTAGCACCACTGGTTTTAACTTACTCGATTCAGGTTACCCATTTGTCGGTAAAAAAAATTGTCAAAATCGAGCACAGTGTAATTAATGCTAGCAAGACCAAGACAACGATCAATTCATCAAATCCAGTGGATGCATTCTCCCCCCTCTGATACCACCTAAAATTCGACTACACAACACAACATACAGACTTTGATAAGGTGTTCAAAATCACGATTCCATCCAGATGTAAATGATGTTGGAAAACGTCGCTGGTTCCGGCGCCTTCTGCGATGAACTCAGTTTAAAACTTCCAGATAAATCAAGTGTATTTCAGGCTGCGATACTAAAGACTAGGAAAGCATTTAGAATTGTATGTGAAAGAAATATTCGCGGTAGCAGTGCCATTTTTGTCGACAGCCAAGCGGCGCTCATTTGCCTTAAACTCCATACTACAACATCTATTCTAGTCAGGCAATGTAAAGAAGAACTGTCTAGGCTGGGTCGTCTAACACACATTACTCCAGTTTGGATCCCTGCGCATTGGGACTACTACGGTAATGAACGGACGCACGAACTGGCAAAAAAAAAGAATCCTCTTTAAATGTTGCAACCGTTAAAAGTGAAATTTTCAGACATTACTTTCTAAAGGTTAGAATTAGGTGACGCAATTTGGACACATGCAGGACCACTAGATATATGTGGCCGGTATATATCTCGAGAATCGTAGTGGTACTAACCTGTCACTGGACTATTGGTAAGCATGCAAGCAGCCACCGACTTCCCTTCAATAATCACTGTCGCAGTTGCCAGGACCGTGCAAAATAGGAAACAGTATTTCATCTTCTCTGTGAATGTCCGGCTCTTCAAAACTCCAGACTCAAGTTTTTCGACAATCATATGCAAAACAATCTAACGGAGACATCAAGTATTAGAAAGTGCGATTTCATCGGAGCCCTAAACGCAACAGGCTGGATATCGTACTCCTTAAATACTACAACCGAATAAGATCTAGTCTTATTCTTTATTTCAACTATCTGAAAACGGAAGCAAAAGATTTCACTTAAATGCTTGCATGCGGCAGGCAACCACGTAAACCAACCAGACGAGTACTTAAAGAACAATCAATGCCCGAAAATATAATGAATGTTTTAAATAAATGTACAACACATTTATTGAAAGATACTGGCATTTCTTCATACAGTGTTGGAAAATATAATAAGAACGATGCCTCTTCAACGTCACCGATAAACATCTTCGCCCTCTCCTGTACGCGGTCGAGTAACTCCAAAATAGACTTCAAAGCACCGGCCCATACATGAGAGTTGTATTCCATTTTCGGCCGAATATATGTAGGTGGTGTAAATAGCAAGAAGATCAGATGGACTGAAGTATTTTCTACACCGTTTTAAAAAAACAAGGCACTTGAGAGCTTCTTTTTGACACTTGAAAAATATGTTTGGTCCAGCGGACATCACACTGAAATCTCGTGCCTAGAACGTCAAGAGCGTCTGGTTCCTTAATATTTACACCGCCCATAAAATGAAGCAACATGATATGTTGTGCGTTTGTGCGTTAACAAACAACATTGAGTCTTACGGGTGTTAAAATCGACTCTGTGCGCACAACCCCATCGGCTCGGCGTATCATTCATATTTCGTCTCATATCCCCAATCTCCAAAGGGTTTGGTCTATGGATAAATCAGTATGAATGACAAATGTTGCTATCATCTGCAAAATAATAGATAGGGTTTGAAGTTTGACATAGAAGTTCAATTATAAAGATGAGAAATAAAATGGGAGAAAGGACCATATTGGAATAACATGCAAGTTTTGTCATTTTAATTGTTGACATATCCGTAGTAGCAACTTTAACAATTATTATAATGAATTAAATTTCGTTCGAAAATTCACTATGAAAATGGTGGCTCTACAAAATTTTCATTCCGTAAAGTTTATGATATTTTCGGTCAATACAATCAGCCTTTTGAAACCGCTATTAAGAAGTTGGTTGATAAATTGTCATATTTGGACTTCTGAAACATCTGCGTTCGTGATGGACATCTGTCCGATATAATTATACCTGTACCAGCATAGTGGGGAGGGTATATTGTAACGCTCATAAATATTACTCCAACACCCACCTTAAATTATACCGATCGACTCGGAATCACTTCATGAATCCCGCTGTCTGTCTATCCAAAGCTTGTGCCCAGAGTACAGATGGCAATTTTTTAAGATATTTCTAAAAAATTTAGGACGGTTGGTTCTTGTTGTAAAACCCTTTACGCTATCTTATTACAAGTGAATAATTTCTACCGCGTAATTTCATGCAATACAGTCCGTTTACTTTGACTCTTAAAAAATGTTCATAATGTTTCACAAAATTCGGCTACAATATTTTTAAAAACCTGGTAGCAACACTTTCGTTTATTGAAATTAGGAAAATTCAAATTGCAATTGAGAATTTCTTTTTAAATTTGAGAAAATCTTAATTTGAAATATTGAATTTAAATAATTTGTAGCAACTCTACAATTAAGTCTAAATACAGAAGATTAAATAACTATGAACCAATGTTTGCTCTGTAGGCCGTTAACGAACCTCTGCAACTATAGTTTCGAATAATATCAAATATAATTATTTTCCCCAATTTCATTTGAAATTTTCTCAATTTAAAATTGAAATTCCTCAATTCACATTTTAGAATTTTTATAATTATACCCACCACCAAATATATAGAAAATTAGTCGTAGAAACAAAAATATATACTCGTACTGGGTCCTTATTAGATTGTAAGCCAATCTAGACATGACCGCACGTCTGTTGAAGGCACGACAGAGCTTCGAAAAAACAAATGTTTGGTATTGAAAATGGGCATACTATTGACTTTTGTGAATATTAGTCCATAATTGGTCATAGACTTCCATACAACGTCTACTTTCGAGAATAACCACAGAGTATATAGAGGAGGCAATTATGCGAAAATCAAATATTTGTGCTCATCAGTAAAATTGTTAATTTTCATTAAAATTCATCAGAGATTTGGGGAATGAATATGTGCTACAAAGATTCAGAATTTAGAATAAATTGAAATTGCTAAAGTTCCGAAGTAGTCCAACATTAAGAACCCATTTTACGTTTGATTTGTCAGCTTGTCTGCTTTTATTTCACATACAATAAGTATGAGTTATATAGATTGTTACTTCTTTAAATCTAAATTAATAACAAAAACTCCCAACAACGCAAATTTAAAGAACAATTTTAATCTAAAGGAAAAAATTTTCATTACCAAGTAATGAGTTAAAATGCAAAGTTCTGTCACTTCACTAATTATTTTCGTGATACGGTAATGTCTTTGGGAGCTAGTATTTCTACAACCGCTTATAAAGACGTTAATACTTTAATATCCTAAAAACTAGTTACAAGTAATGACTTTAATAACACATTGATAGTTCAGTCAATTAGTTAACAAAAGTAACAGAATATGCCCATGAAAATTACTTGAAAATAAACTGTAAGACGAGTATAACAAATACTATTTAAATAATTGTACGACTACTTCTAAATCTATGTATAGACGGTCGTCAGATATTACAACGTTGTCCGAAAAATGTTCAGAAAATGTCTAACAACCGTGTGAACTTAAAATTTTTCTCTTCCAATGTTGTGAAAAAAAAAACATTATCAGTACATTGGAAGACAAAAATATTGTCAGATCATCTAACAATCGTGTAAACACAATTTTTTGTCATTGTCATTGTTTTAAGACAATTGTTAAACACTTTTCATTGTCATATGTGCAAAGTTTATGCATCTGCCAATTATTTCTAAATGCAACTCTGTATATACATAAATAAACAAGCAAATGTGTATTAATAACATTTTTGGAAACACAATTTCGGTTGGCAGACAAATTCATTGCATTAATAACATTTTTGGAAACACAATTTCGGTTGGCAGACAAATTCATTGCGTGACAATTGTGTGCCAATGAAATTGTTAGTTTTCTTACAGTCGTCTGAACTTTTGCTAACAATTTTTCAATGTCAGTACATTGCTAGCACATTGCTAGATCTGACAACGTTGTAATATCTGACGACCGTCTATACATAGCTTAAGCAATGCACACGGCTTGATGTAGTCATTTAAATGTAAATTATTAAGTAATTAAAAGGCTTTACCGCGGTTTTTTTATGGGTAATAATAGAATTTCTTTGTAAAATACTGCTTTACCAAGAGTCTGTTTATAAATAATGAAATTTCAGTGTTTCAGTGGATCAAGTAAATTTATTTACTTTAATTAATATTGTCAAGGCAAATCATACATATTTATGCTGGAGATAGAGAGAGTTACTGAAATCTTACAGGGATTTCGGAATGTATAAATGTAAAGAGTTTCGATAGCTTTAAATTTTCAAATATGAAAATATATTTATGTATAATACATATATTTATATTAGAAACAATGTCTCGATTTCAGTAAAAGTAAGTAATCTTGGATTACCAACAAATATTTTTAAAAATCATGCAAACAATTTAAAATTTGAATATTAAAGACCTTTTGATAAGATCTTCTGTACGGAGAATTCTTTGGTGAAAAAACTTGACACAGGTTTAGGTCCTATTTAAATCGTTTACACAATTCTGAATTGATAATATATCGTGAAGTTAATAGACAATTTGGATCTTGACTGCCTTAGCAAAATCCCCGATTTTCTCAAACTAATTTAAACAAAATCATAATGTTGATGTCAACATGACTGATAAAGAACAACATAACAGACCAAGATACAATTTAATCACTGTAATAAATTGCAACATGAAAATGTACAAACTATTTTAAAACAATATGTAAGTAAGTATGTATTACAAAGTCTATTTGTCGTTAAATAATTAAATATTTGTGTTATTCGGTTTTCTCTTTGGAGGTGAAATGCGCGCATTCCATTACGATTACATTCAACTTCAATACGAATTATCATTAATTTAGTAGGGCACGCGTGTTTGTTGTTTTAAAAATAAAGACCCTTTTCATGACAGCCGCCTCAATTTATTACATTTAACCTGAGGTAATTTTGTATGCACAAACGCATATTTTTTGGTACCATTCAGTTGAAACTATTTAAGTGTGAGTGTGGTAAAGTATTTATTTATATATCAGAGGCTAAAGAAGATGTATTGGAACACACACTTCATATCTTTGCAGCTACGCATACTGATACCGTTACCCATACCGTACCGTATCGTACCGTACCGAAGCAGCACTTTTAATCGTTTATGCGCCTGTTTTGTCATAAATCAATCTGATTATTAAATATTGGGTAACAAGTTTAAATCACATTTGAAGCACTTCACTTCATGGAGTCATGGACTTTTGATGTTTTTCTTCAATATACATACATATTTACGAGTATATCTACATACATACTTATGTATGTTTATGTTTATGTATGTACTATTTTCTTTAAAGAAATTTTAATGTTAATGCTGCTGCGGCTGTTTTTCGTTTTATATACCGGAACCAAAATATTGAGGGCAACAGCAAGAAATCGTGATCATTTCGCAACAAACATCAGTCCGATAAATAAATAACTTCCCCTCCCCCACTGACACTGGGAAATCGTTTGAATTTAAAAATAGATTTCATTTTAGAGGGGAATGAATAGGCGGACAGACAACATGTGGACATGTTTTGGTTCATTAGGTAGAAGTTCCTACTCGGAAGTAAAGCTACATATGTCTATATATACATAATATGAAATACAAATCTTTTTTTAAATTCAAAGCACCCACACACAAACATTTCATGTTTGATTTTGATGTTTCTCCACAAAGCTTTTAACATTCTTCCCTCATGTAACTATTTGAAAAACAAACAAACAAGCAAAGAAATTTCCTCATTTGGGGGGAAGAATATGTACCTAATGTACATACATATGCATGTATGCAGTTGTATTTTGTTTTTACACATTCGATTTTAATTAAGATTGTTTGAAATTTTTGATAGATCGTGAACATTTGAAATTGGGCTTATAAATATTTTTTGTGTAAAATTGTATCCCGATGTAAACACTTCTATACAAGATTTCTACAAGTTAAAGTGGGTTTCGGAAGTGGGATTTATATGGTAGCTATGCCTCCTATTGGGCCGATCATCATAAAATTGGGCCTACTAATTTTTATATATGTATATGAAACATATTTTTATTTAATATTATTTGGGTAACAAAATTTTTAAGAGAGTTATGCTCTTTAAAGTGATTTTCGGAAGTGAGGATTATATGGGAGCTAGGATCAATTATGGACCGATCTGCATAAAATTTGTAGGTGTGATTAGGTTTCATATACAACTTATTTGTGGCGAAATTGGTTTAAACATGTGCCTAAATCAAACATTAATGACCTATAAACCACTATTTCGGAAGGACATTTGTATGGGGGCTAGGTGACATAATCGACGGATTTAAATCAATTTCAATGTCAATCGTCCTTCGGCCAAAAAATGATATGTATCAAATTTTATGATACGAGGGTGTTTCGGAAACTTCTTAACCTAGCACAGGTGTAGTTTCCAAAAACATTTTTATTTTTCAATATAATCTCCTGAAATTTCAATACATTTAGTCCAACTCTTATCTGGCAATTGTATCCCTTGATTAAACTAGTTTTCCTCAAGGCCTTCAAAATAGTGGTTTACAACTGTAATTGCATCTTCATTTGAGGTAAAACGCTTGCCAGCTAGTATTTTTTTTAGATTTGGGAACAGGTCAAAGTCACTGGGAGCTAAATCAGGAGAATAAGGTGGATGGTCAAGCAACTCGTACTGGTATTCGTTGATTTTAGCCATTGTTAAAACACTCTTGTGCGCTGGTGCGTTGTCTTGATGAAAAATTATTTTTTTCATGTTGTAAGCCGGGACGTTTTTCTCGAATTTTTACATTTAATTGATACAAAATGTTGCAATAGTACTCTGAATTTATTGTTTTAGCCTTCTGCAGATAGTCAATCAAGTCAATCACAGCTTCAGTCCATTGTTTGGATTGTTCTTTTGTCTCTGGAGTATAGTGGTGGATCCATGTCTCATCAACAATTATGAAACGATGCTTAAAATCCATTTTATTTTTCTTAACACGATTCAAACAAGCTTGAGAAATTTTCATTCTTATGCGTTTTTGGTCGACTTTTAACAAATGTTCTTTAAGCAAAATTAAATGGACTCGATCATTTGAAATGCCCATGATATTAGCTACTACACGCACTTTTATTCGTCGATCATTTAATACCATATCATGCACTTTGCCTACAATTTCTGTTGTTGTTGTTGCTGCTTTTGAATGCCCACTACGTGTTTCATTTTCAATGCTTGTACGACCACGTTTAAAGTCAGCAACCCAATTTTTTACTGTTGCTTATGAAGGACCACTTTCACCATATTATTATGAATCTCTTGTCCCGATAAACCTTTAAAAAATATTTAATGACACCACGAATTTCTAATTTTTCCATTTTAAAAAACACCCTTTTAAACACCTGTTTCTATATGAAGTAGTTGCCAGATCGAAAAGAAATTTAGCATGTGTTCATAGCACAGATGTAGGTTTCCAAAACACTTAACTGTTTTTCTGTTTATATCGCGCTTTCTGTTAAAAAGTTTCCAAACCGCCCTCGTATCCGCACAAGACGGACATTGTTAAATCGTCCCAGCAAGTGATTCTAAATCGACCCGTATACCTTAAGTTGGGTGTTGGACTAATATTTATGGACGTTACAAACATCAGCACAAATCCCATATACCCTTCTTACGATGTTGGTGTAGGGCATAAAAACATTTAAAATCTCACAATGGCAGAGGTGAAAATTCTTTTGCTTAATCTATTCGAAATGAAAATTAAAGTTAATGTCTCTAAATATCTGTTTGCTTTTAATCCTTAGATAATTTCGTACACGTGCTATTGGGAAATGTTAAATAGTATTAGGAAATTCAGTCAATTCTCTTTTGTTTTTGGGCTGGTGATACATAATTTTGTGTCTCAACAAGTTGTTTATGACAACTGAATTAATAAAATGTTTTACAATATTTATTTTAATGTTAAAGAATGCTTGCATTAGGCAAACACACACAAACTAAAAACAAACTAAAACATTCCAATAGAATTATTTGGGTTTTTAGAATAAATTTTTAAGACTGCCTATTCTTGTTAAATGTTCAATTTTATAGTTTAAAATCTAAATGTATGTGGATATCACTGACATGTGGTTTTCACATGTCACACTGTCACCGAAACAATGAATTTATTGTAAATCAAATAACTTCAGGAATTTGTTTGCTGTTAATTGGCCGCCTTGATCATATGGTTTAACACTGGATTACTTTTCGTAGGAAATATTAAAGCCTTAAAACTCTAAATCCGTTAGCTAGGCCCACAAAAACAATTTCTCAACTTTCATCTTGCATATATGCAATTTTTCGTCAATTAGAATTAAAACTTTATGTTTCTCATAACTATAAATGTAATTTGCAAAGATTTTGCAATTCACTTTGCAATTTCTGTTCCACATACGTTCTCCTAGTGCAAAGTTTATATTGAAAAATATAATTTGCAAAGTCTTTGTTAATAAGTATGCTGTTTCATTTTACAAAAAAATGTAAATTCTATTTTTGCAAAGTAAATTTTCAAAAGTTTTTCAGGTAAACGACCTTTTCACACGTAAATTTTTGTTTCACAATAGTGAAGACGCGTTTGTAACAAGAAATTATAAAGATTGAATTGATTTTTCGGCAGTACCAAATTATAATTTTAAAGATTGTTTCGTTTTAATCAAATTCAAGTTGATTTAATTTTAGATAAAGTTGGAGAACAATTGTTTTGAAAACTAAGAAATAAAATATATATTTTTTTCTTTAATCACATGTAGCACTGCAAGTATTTTTTTAACTTTTATTTTGCTACTCATTTTAACAAGATAAGGCAGAAATGCAAAGATGATTAAATGATCCGTGAAACACTTTGCACACTTACTTTGCCGGAAAGCGCAAACATTTTACAAAAATTGTAAAGCGTTTGCATTAATTAGCTTAGTGCAAAGTGAGATTTGCAAACAATATTGTTGAACAGAAACACTTTTCACTGTGCCAAAAAGTACAATTTGATTAATGCAAAGTAAAGAGCTGATATGTTATTTTGTGGAATAAGGCCTTGATTTACGATCAAAAGGGTGCTGTAGTTTTGGTTAGCGCATTTGATCATTATGCATGAGTTGGTATTTGCAGCCCGGGTTCGATTCCGAGCCGCTGCCACTCAAACAACATCAGTTTCTGATAATTATTAGTGTTCTATCCATCATAACTAATATTTATCACAGCACCCTCCTTCGGTGGTATAGCATTCAAACGCCACCGAAGTAAAATAATTAAATAACGGCTATAAAATCAAGCTTTAATATTAATGCGCCTACTCATCACCAGAGGCGCTACAATTGTGCAGTAAAACAAACATAAGGCGCAATTGCAGAGTTGTGATATAAAGTTTTCTTCACCAACTTTACTTCTTCAATCCATCCCCTTTCCAAAAAAAGTAATGCAATATATATATGTAGGCATATTAATTGGCTGAGTGTTACTTCTCTTAAAAAAAAAAAAATGTGATAGAGAATATTGATAAAAGAATCGGCCTCTGTATGCGTAGTCGTGGTGAACAAACTTACTCCTTACAAAACAATAAAAATTTTAATGATTTTCATATAAATTCTGTGTTTAGACTTTAACCTTAACATAGCCCCACAAAAAAGTATCCAGAGATGTTGAATCACATGATCGGGCTAGTTTTCCTTTCGTGTGTAATCAATAATACCACCCAATAATATCACAAATTTTAGGAAATGTAGCTTTTACAGATTCACCTTTAACTTATTGAATTTTCGAGCGAAATTGAATTCATTTTAACAACTATCAAAGCTTTAACTACTGATATGTCAACAATTAAAATATAAAACATTTATATTCTAACAATATGACTCATTGAAAAGCAAGAGGAATCTCTAGAATCTAAACCAAAAACTTCTTTATGTCAAAAGTCGTATGTCTCGAAATGGCTAGTAGGGCAGGCGACAGGTTTTAATTTGGTAATCTCATTATCTTTTAAACTGGTTGTACTTTGTCGTATATTTCGAAGAAGTTCTTCATGACTATAAGCTCAAGCGACAAGTGATACTCTGAAAGTAGCAATTAGGGGAAGATTGGATAGAAACTATCCTCTATTTATTACTTTTTTAATCTCAACATAAGATAAGAAATTAGATTTGTGGCTCAGTGGAAGATTCTCCTTCAGTAATTTATGTGTAGGAGAAAATGCAAGCATTTTATTGGATTATTTGTATATTGCATAAATTATAGGATATTCGAGTATAATCATGTTTAATAAGGAATGATATAAAGAGCCTGCAATAACTGATGGTCCGTGGAATAATATCTCTAGTAGAACTGTGCCCATGTTCTGTAACTTTCGTGTCGAGAAACTTTTCGTTTCAAATGTGTGAAATGAAACAGAAATGCCATAAATTGAAACAACCAGCTGTTTTTCTCACAAAACTGTGTGTCTGTAACTTTTTTTGCGAGTAATCGCTGTCACGTAAGAAAATTACTTGTCAGTTTACAGAAAAAGTGTGTCTGTATCATTTTTGTGAGAAGATTGCCGCTTTGAATTGTCAAATATACTCACAAATAAAAACAAATTTCAACACAAACGAGTAGTAAATGAAGCCTAATCAAATCTACAAATTTTGTGCAGATTGGTCCGTAATTGTTCATAGATCCCACTTTCGAAAATCATTTTAATGCTGGTATCCAAAAAATAGTGAACACAAATATGTTTCGTGTATATACAAATAATATGGTACAATTTTATGATAATCGGTTAATAAGTAGCTCCCATATAAGGCCCACTTGCGAAAATCACTTTAACGACCATTAATATCTTAAAAATAAATTTAACAAAAATAAGTTTCATATATACATAAATTTCCATAAATTATCGGTCTATAATAGATAATATTCTCCATATGGCGGCCATTTCTGAAAAACTGTTTTGTATAATATAATGGGTGTAAGGTATTATATGGTCGGGCATAACCGACTACACTTTCTTACTTGTTTTATTTTATTATAAATTATTTTGTCAACAACCAACATTAAAGTTATACTATACATTATTTTCTATAGCCGACGGTGGTATTTTTGCCGTCGTCGTTGAACATTTTTTAAATTTCAGTAAAATTTGTTCGTCGTCAATGATATCTGCGATTAAAGATTTCAAACACTGAAATTTCACAACGACTTGGAGTTGTATATTTTTAAATTTCTAACTTAAAGACGGTCATACCTTTTGATGGTTTTCGACATGAGTTTCAGAGAGACATTCTTTTCTCACTTTTCGAGAAACGATGAAATATTTTGTTTCATTCTGCTTTTCGACGCGAGAAGTTTTCATTAAAGTTACGGCACTGAATTCACATAATAAGCAATAAAGCATTACTGTGATAATCCAAAAATAAAAATATTCCAAATACAATTTGCCGGCGGCATTCATGATTTTCAAACGAACAATAAATAAAAGTTATAAATAATATAAAATTAAAGGAAACTACTTGTATGTATGTATGTATGTGTTTTTTCTTCGCACAATAAGTCACAGAAGCTTTTTATCACAGTTTAGAACTTTCGAATTTATTAATAATTAAGGATAACTATCACATTCCATATTAAAGACAATAGTACACTAGAGCCCCGACTTGCGTCGTTAATGGGGCGGGAGAAATGCGACGCAAATCGAAACGACGCAAATTGAATCACCTTTTTCTATATAAATGCACTGAAATTTGATTTATTGGGGAAAATATTCAAAACAAAGCAAAAAATTTTGTATTTTTGATAAAAAACAAGTATTTATAAATACATTTTTATTCATTTTATTTACTTCAACAAATGTTTATAATTACATATTATAAAGAAAAAACAAAACAATAAATTAAGAAAAAACATAACAAAAATTAAATTCATTTACATATGTATTCATAAAAAGTAGATGCATTAAACAATTGTAATTTATTTAGTTAACATTGCGCTTTCTTCAGATGATAAATCTAAATCAACAACACTTATGTCCATTTGATTGGATGGTCTTACTGGTTTTTTAACAAAAATGTCTAAAGTTTGTTGAATTTTTAAAGATTTTTTTTGTTGATAAATTTCTTTGTAACAACTAATGGCTTGATCAACGGATGCTGCTACGCCTGTGCTACGGGTTTCCTCAGGATCGTTTTCAGAAAATATATCCATTGCATCGGAAATTAATTGCATAGCTTTTGAAATATTGGCGATTGTTAATTTTTTTTCTTCTAATGTATCATCATTTATTATGACATCTACTTCTGAAACATGCTGAATATCAATGGCTAATAAATTTTCATTATCAAGCTCCTCATCGTGAGCCAGCAAAAATTCATTAATATCACCTTCCTCCATTCCGTCAAATTCTGCTTCTCTAGCTAAATTAGCCAACTCGTTACTAACGTTTGGAACATCATCGACACTATCTTCAGCTCCATTAATAAGTTCTGGCCATAATTGCCGCCAACTCCCTTTCATGGAGGATGCCTTAACTTCTTCCCAAGATAAATGTATATTTCCAATAGCTTTCACTATGTTGTAGTTTTTCCAGAAGTCTTTCATAGAGAGTTTATCATTTTTGTCTGTTGCATCAAGAAGTTGCCGAAAAGTTCGGCGTAAGTAGTACATTTTAAAGTTCGAAATTACGCCCTGGTCCATAGGTTGAATAAGTGATGTTGTGTTAGGCGGCATAAAAACAACTTTTACATGCTCCGATACGTCATCTGAAAAAATTGGATGTCCTGGTGCGTTATCGACTAACAAAAGCATTTTGAACTCAATTTGTTGAGAGGAACAATAGCGTTTAAACTCAGGAACTGCACAATTTTCTAACCAATCTTTAAACAGGGTTGCGGTCATCCATGCCTTTTTATTAGAGCGCCAGTGAACCGGAAGGTCTCTTTTGTTTATACTTTTCATTGCCCTTGGATTTTCTGATTGGTATATCAAAAAAGGTTTAAATTTAAAATCTCCTTCTGCGTTTCCTCCCAAAAGAAGTGTTAGCCGATCCTTCGCTGCTTTATATCCAGGGCATGCTTTCTCATTTTTTGACAAGTAAGTTCTTGATGGTAACCGTTTCCAAAAAAGACCTGTTTCGTCGGCATTCAAAATCTGCTTAGCAGAATAGCCTCCTTTTTCAATTATGGCTTTCAGCTCAAGCTTAAACGTCTCTGAAGCTACTGAATCTGCACTGGCTGACTCTCCTTTTAATGCCACATTATGTAAATTTGCCCGTGTTTTAAATCGATTAAACCAACCATTGCTGGCTTCGAAATCATCAGAATTTCCGTTACTACTAGATGCAGTATTTTTCTTAAGGTCGGAAAAAATAAAAAGAGCTTTATTTCTTATTACGTCCTTGCTCAGTGGCATTCTTCGCTTATTTTGATCATGTATCCAAATTGAAAGAAGGGACTCCATCTTAACTAATAAGGAATTTCTTGCTATAGTATCTTGTTTAGATTGGAGTGGTGTGACAATTTCAGCCAATTGATTTATTTTGTCACTGTCTCTGTTGCAAATTGTTCTTACTGTTGTAGGTGCTAGTCCAAGAGCTCTTCCTATATTAACAGCCTTTTCTCCCGATTTAAAACGTTTTATTACGTCCAATTTTAATTCCAAATTTATTACTTTTCTTTTACTTTGACTCATTTTGTACGTCCTGAATGTACTCTGGCGAATCACACACTAAATTCTTACCACAACCAGCCAGTGGTTCTTAGCACCACTTATGTAACAAAGAAAAGGGAATTCCCCTTATTTCACACAATTTGAAAACTTCTTAAAGTACAGGTGACGATTAGTGTTGCCAGAACTTGTAAAAATGCTAAAAGACAGAAAAGATGCTAAATCAGGCACTACAAATGCTAAAAATGGTAATCCACAATGCTACAGTAAAAAAATGTAACCGTTTTTAGTGACGCAAATGGAAATAGAAACGACGCAAATCGGAAACAAAACGACGCAAATCGAACCGACGCAAATTGGGGTCAAAACGACGCAACTCGGACCGACGCAAGTTGAAATTGCAACGACGCAAATCGAATTTTTCCAGTTTTTAAAAAGCGACGCAAATCGGAACGACGCAAATCGGGACGACGCAAGTCGGGGCTCTAGTGTATACTAAGTTTACCGAATCTACTTTAGGTTTATACAAAATTTCGCTTAATTTATCGTGTAGAACAGCCATGTAAAAAATGTAAAGTAGTTTCAATACATAAGTAATAAGTAAACATAGATACAACCTTTCTTTACATACATACATTATAAAAATACAGTGTGTAAATATGTACGTACATATGTATGCTTGTGTTATATTGACACATCAAATTAGATTGGAATGCAATAATTCATGGCCCATGTTACCCGTGTACCATAAATTATGCCATGTTAACCGACCGAATCTACAAAAATATATTTTGTTTTTTTTTTCTGTTTTGTTTTATTTGTTATTTGAGTTCTTTTGTGCTGCTAATGTTATTGGTGTTATTGTTATTGTTACTCGTATTGTAATTGTCAACGCATACCAAAACGTATTTTGTACAAAAAATTAAAAAAAAAAAACAGAAAATAACAATTAAATTGTTGTAACTGTTAAAAAGAAAATGAATTGAATGGAACTAAATTAATGAGGAATGTATACACGGCAGAAAAACTTAAGACCCATATACATACATATGTACATATGTATCTACATACGTACGAGTACGTACATTTGTATGTAAGGAAATCTAACACTTCGATGTTATTTGCAGAGATCGTGGATCTTCTTTAAACTATTAAACATTGAACTGTACGATTACCGATATTCAGCCTTATTATGAGTGTCGTTTTCTTTTTACAACAACGACTGTTTCGTAATAGATTAAAGAAACAAATTTAATTTTATCTTTAATCTATTACGAAAGAGTCGTTGTCGTAAAAAGAAAACGACACTCATAATAAGGCTGAATAACTTAAAAAAGCTGTTTATAAATAAATGCACCTGCCGACGGAATTGTGAACATTGTTTAATATTAAATTATAGAATTGCGATAGATTTAATGATCAAAAAATCAATTTACAATCACCCCTATCGTGAATAAAAATTCCCCATGAAATTTGTTCCCTTTTCACATTTATCCTATTAAAATTCAATGTTAAAAAAATAAAAGGGAACAAATTTCATGTGGAATTTTTATTCACGATAGGGATGAATATAGACTATAATTGACTACATAATTTTCAATTGCACTTTAGAAGTTTCTAATTGAATTTCAGAAATTTTAATTTTCATTTCAGAAATTTCTAATAGAAATGTGGATTAAATTTTCTGAAATACAACTGGGTAATTCAGAAATACAATTGGAAATGGTGTAAACACATTGGGATCAACGCTGTGTTCCAAGATATTTACTTATACCAACTCTAAACTGAAAATTTGGAAGGAGTACACCAATACCTCGCTTTGCTTCGTTTCGTTTTGCGTTTTTTCGAAGTTGCGTCGCTGCTTAATTAATACTAATTTTCACTGTGCGTCGTTAGATTTTTGAGGTTGCGTTGTTTTGGGTTCGAGTCTTTAATTTCTTTTTAAATTTTTGCAAAATCTGCAACATCATTAGATGCTAAAATGAAGACCCATACACGAAGTGATTTGATGATCGAAATGGAGTCCTTGCTTCCTATTTGGATTGAAGAAAATGGTATTTCAGACAAAAGCAAAAAGCCTATTTGATGACTTAAAAGTAAAGCAGTATCAACCGATAATGCTGGTGGTAGTAATACAGACAATTGCTACAAAGAAATTTATTTTACGTTGAAAAAAGCTGTTCAGCAAAAATTGGACCAATTTTTTTTGTGAAAGAAAGCCGACGACTTAGTGTTTTCGTGACCCTAGAACCTATCTTCGATCTTTACATAGTTTGCTATAGAAAATCTTAATTCACTTTGTATCGTTTCAATTTGCGCCGCATTTTTTTGGAACGCAACCTCGACGCAAAGCGAGGTATTGGTGTTGATGAGGACAAAGCCTTTTTTGTTCTTTGGTGCAATATATATTGTAAAGAATTTAAAAGAACTTAAAAATTAAAAAAAACATATTTTCAATTTGACGGGTCAATTGTTTGTTTGTAGGTGCATACTTGCATTCTATGTTTTGTTGTCATAAATAAGACTTTTAAATTAGCAAATAACCGCTTAACAGGTGTATACGAATATTTATGACAAACAATACCTTCAAAGAGATTTCCTGTATTTTCTTCTAGACTTACAGCTACAGAAAGGAGAATCAGTGATATGTTTCGATTATTCCAAATCCAAAAAGAATCACTTTAATCCAAAGTTGAGATTAATCCAGTAATAAACTAAGGAATGTATACATTCTTTCCTAGACTAGGCTCAATAAAAAAGAATCTGTGATTTCAAAACATCAAATACAAAACGAAAAATTATAATTTAAGTCCAAACTTGAGTTTAATACAGTACGAGTAAGAAATTAAAGATCATTCCTATTTTATTGTTCGGCACAACATTATTCACACCAGGCACTTTCAACCAGTTTAATTAATTATGAGGTTCTACATCCACTAGAAGAGCAAATGTTAAAATGAGCATTTTTAACTCTGATAGTCTAGGTTCATATACTCACTCAAACTTTAGAAGTAACTATAATTTGGCTAAATTGCAAATCGGGAAACATACTTAACACTTTGCTTTTCTTTATAGAAAACCTAAAATACTCGTAGGTAGGAAAAGGTGTCTTTATTTAAATGTTGGAAATCTGGCTACAAAAAGAACCTATCGACTGCAGTATCATCGACATCCCTGTGAAAATAAATAGACTAGTTGTGACTCTATGACTTCGGTTTGAGTGTCTCCAAGGATCCATAATAGATATATCTGTCTATAGTGTTACAATTGCATGGTGCGGAAACATAGTTTACACCGTAAAACCAATACGAGTTCGTTTTATGGCCCATGACACCCAGCTCATGGCATCCAATAAGTAATCGCGATTAATATACTCACAAATAAAAACGCGGCGCGATATTATCGAAACTATTTTTATTTTATTGTAAATTATTTTGTAAACAACAAACATTAAAGTCGTACTATAAATTATTTTTTACCGCCGACGGTGGTATTTTTGCCGTAAATATATTTTGTAAATATAAATATATTTTGACATTTCTAGCGTAACGACGGAATCTCTTTTAATAGTTTTCAAAATGAGTTACAGACATATTCCTTTCTCACTTTTCGAGAAACGCTGAAATATTTTGTTTCACATCTTTTCGACGCTAGACGTTTTCACTAAAGTTACAGAACATGGACACAGTATAAAATAACATTTGTCAATGATCGTCTTGCAAGTGTTGTTAAGTTAGGAAGTGTAGTTAGCAAGATATTTATGAAATTCGTAACGTTGCAGCCCCGAGCGACGTCATTCAATATGAAATTTAGTTTCTAAGTTCTCTTTAGCTCCAGAAGAGCTGCTGGAAATAGTCCTAACTAGGCAATGACTCATATTCATATCTATGATTAAAGTGACACTACTTTTGGTCTTCTTATTCCGTCGTGGTCTTTGCCCTTGATAAAATGGAGTCGAATTAACACCTCCAGAATTAGTGTCCCCATTCCCGTCATCAATTCCTCTCTCTCCATCAAGCCCTTCCGCAATCTAGTTGCCTTCAATTACAGTGTTCTTGTGCCCAACACAGTCTTACAGGGCTAAGTTGCAAGGAGTATTGAGCCTAGCTTCAACTGTTTTAAGCTATACAAATTATCGAGAATAATGACAGGATTTCAAGCTCTGTCGGTAGGATTTTATTCTGTTGGAGTCAGATAAAATTAAATTTGTTTCTTTAATCTATTACGATACAGTCATTGTCATAAAAAGAAAACGACACTCATAATAAGGCTGATTAAAAAACTAATTTTTCAAATTCGCAATTTCAAAATAAATAAATTTTATTGATTTAGTCATTTGCAATTTGCTATTTGTCATCCAAACAATGAATATTTTACTTGAGGATTGCAAATTTCTAAAGTGTTTCAGGACCTATGGTATTGAATGTAAGTTGTTAGATAAGATTTAATCCAAAAAGTACCGAATATATCACATTCAGTCATAATTAACTTTCAAGTCTTAGAATTCAATATTATTGGCGAAACTCTCGCAATAACGGTAGCAATGCTGGAGAGAGTGTCTGCAAATTGGACTTTCCTTAGCACCCACAACGTAGTCATGGCCATCATTCGATTGAAATTGATTTTAAAAAATAAATATCACTGACTCTATTGGCAATAATAAAGGTCTGGATGTCGGAATCTATATTTGGTGCCCCAATAGTGTGCCGGACTATCAGTTAGAGGGTTGCGGGTTCGATTTCCGCCAAAGAATCTGGGTATTGTCTGCAGATAAGCCAGAAAGCTTAGCAGTTTGTGTTTGTTAATTATATTAAAAACAAAAAAAAAAAAATATTGCGCAAAGAGTTTTTTAAGAATTTTATTCATGAATCTGCTTATATTTCTGAAGGCACTTGGCAAATATTTGCCGAAAAAACGTGTCCACTAAAGCTAGATTTACACGATTGAAATTTTCATCAAAAGTGCTCTTCAAAATGCTTCAAACTTGTGTAAACAGCAAAATTTATTTCTTTAATAACTATTAATAACTATTAAATAAATAAATTTTGAAGAAATTTTGCTGTTTACACGAGTTTGAAGCATTTTGAAGAGCAATTTCAATCGTGTAAATCTAGCTTAAGTAAACTATATTTCAACTCTTAATTATTAAAAACAAAACTTCGTTTCTTTAGGACAAGACACAACAAATAATTAGTTTTCTTTTATTTGATGCTGTTTGATCTTGCAAAACTCTTGTAAGAGTAAACAATGTCAAACAAGTTGTTACGCTTTTTTGAGTAAATATTTGCCAAGTGTGATCGTACCTTAACTCAAAAATTCCTAATTTCTTGATCTCAATATTCAATTATAGTTTGTTAATCTAAGTTTGTTTTAAAGAAATTTATGAACCAAATTAAACTTATGTCTAATTTCAAACTTTAATTTCCAAGTTTTTTCTCTGCCTGTAGGAATGTGCGTACGAATATTCTCTATGTATATGTTTGAGTATTTTTCAATGGAATTTCTTAAAATGCGTGAATACTGTAGCTACTATATACGAGTACAAGAACATTTGTTTTGGAATTTAATTTAATTGAGTTGAATTGAATTTGAATTTGAATTTCGTTTCAATGATGCAATGATAATGGCCAATAATTACACACTCGTTTGTTTGTTTGTTTGTTTGCTGGTTGGCTTATGAATATGAACCTTTAAATTTTTATACACTTTAAATAAAGTTAAAGGGTTAATGGGCAGAAACTGTGTTAAATTGAAATTGTGTGTGTTTTTTTTTTTAAATATTTTTTGTTTAATTTATTTATTTCCATGTATGTACATATTTTCAATTACATCACACAGCTTACTTATTGTAATGTCTTAAATATTTCGGATTTGTTTTTTTTTTTAATTTATTTATTTATTTATTTGTTTGTTTTTTGATTTTTTGAACACAAACCGACTTTTTTGTAGTCCAACATTTAGACAAGGGATGACCCTTTTATTGGAAAACAAAATTTATTACATCTTATTGATAAGAGCAACTAACAAAAACAACAACAGCACAGAAAGCAATTATAATTGTCATTTTTAAATTTATCTGGTGTTTAATTTTTTGTTGCAACTTATATTCTTAATTTCAATTATGCGCTTCGTGAAATGAGTTCATGCTGATCTAGGCGTTGGTGGGTTTCTGATAAATTTCTTGTGTATTAAAATTGGGATAAGACTGTGAATATAACAATATTAATTTTTCCATAGGGTAAAAGAGAATTGTTTTTTTTTTTTTTTTACTTTTAGAGAAAATTGTTCTATTAATATTGTTAGGGAGATGCTTCCGGC
Organism: Bellardia bayeri; assembly: GCA_950370525.1. NCBI lineage: Eukaryota > Metazoa > Arthropoda > Insecta > Diptera > Calliphoridae > Bellardia > Bellardia bayeri. The sequence goes on from OX493267.1 coordinate 79,688,987, forward strand.
TGAAAAAATTCGGCAATACGAGAATGTATTTTTTTTTTTATTAATTTTTATTGTTAAATATAACGATAAATTCACAATAATTTAATATACATATAAATAAGAAAGAGATTAGTCAATTTTTGACTTTATAGCTTTAATATAACGTAACAATGTTAATATAAATTTCTTAAAACGTAACGAGGAAAAAAAGGAAAATTTGCAAAAACCTTGTAACTTGCAAAAAAAAAATGTATACATACATATGTATGTTTGCATGTAATGTATTTGTTGCCCAACAATCACTCGTTCGTTTTGTTAAACCCAAAGTATCATTCAGCTTTAGTTTCTGAGTTATTTGAACGTTGTAGATATTGTTATGAATTAGAAACAATAAAAAGTTTCTAAACGATTTAAAGTTTTATTGATGAAATGAAAATTAAAATGTTCAATAGTTATACAGTGGGAAGCAAAACTGTCCGTGTGTTTTGCATTAAGGAAGTAAGGCAATGAAAATATTACAAATATACATAAATCGTAATCCATTTCCAGGTTCCCTAGTTGTTAAAGGAAAAAACACAGAAAATTCAAATTTAATGGAGATTGTTTATTATTATTTGAAAGAACAAATGTTGGTCGTTGCTACGTCGCAGATGGTCTATCCATTGAATCCAATTTTCGATAACTCCAAGGCCTGAATCGAAGCCGGTTTGTCCGCATAAACTTTAGACAGGAAAAAGTCTAACGGTGTGATATGACACGAAATTATGTGCTCACCGAACTGTTCTCTCAATAAATCCATTGATTGATGAGCTATGTGGGAAGTGGCGACGTCTTGCTAAAACCACGCTGAAATCACGAGCTTCAATTTCAGTCGGTTATCATGGCACGATAACGGTCGCCATTGACGGTTACGTTCGCACCGGCATCATTTTTAAAGAAATATGTACCGATGATTCCACCGGCCCACATACCACACCAAACTGTTGTTTTTTCTAGATGAAGTGACAGTTCTTGAATCTCTTCGGGTTGCTCTTCGTCCCAAATGCGGCAATTTTGTTTGCTTGGTTGGTTTACATGGTAGTTCACTACGTGCGAATATTAAATAGAGTCGAAGGGACCCCGTTTATTTGCTTACTTACTACCCATTGAGCCAGAAATTTGCCGATTATGTTAATCATAAGTTGAGCGAAGTGCACGAAACGCATTCCTCACAGAACGTGAATTTTCGTAATAAAGTTGAACGATTTGTAAACGTTGTTCCGGCGTAAGTCTTTCCATTATGAAATGCCAAACAATATTAAACAAAAATATCATGACAGCATGACACGACTCACACGTGATCTGCCAAAAAAAGCTATTGAAAAAAGTATCTCTACTTGAATCATCCGTATATATATATATTATCATATATATGTACGTATGTCGGTCCTGTGAAGTGATTAACTTGATTTATAAATAAAAAATTTAAAGATCTTTAAAAATATTCATGCCGTAAAATTGCTTGAAAATTAAATTTATGTAAATCCACGGTAAATGATGTAAAAAAACGGCTTAATGAAGCTTTCAATGATAACCAAGGGGGTCGACCAAGACTGTTTTCTGATGATGATGCCCGGCAGATTGAACGTTTGCTACATAATAAGGACATCAATACCCCGAAAAATGCTGCAAAAAGTATTGGTAAGGATGTCACTTTCTGGACGGTTAGAGGCGCATTAAATAGAATTCGTTAAGTAGCCAGTGGGAAAAAGAATAAGCCATCACTTTCCGATAAAAATGTGAAAAACACCTTCATTTCTGTAAAACCCCCAGCGGACAGGATGTCTAGAAACGTTTTATTTGGAGCGACGAAACGAAAGTCAACCGATACCATACTATACCGCATGAGCGGTTACTTCCTTAATGCAAAACATCCGGATAGATTTGCTTCCCACTGTATGTGTAAGAAACAAAACAACTATGGTAATAATATTAATATAAATTAAAAGTAAGTTTTGTATCAAGTCTATAATATTATGGAGAGTAATATTCTCAACAGATATATTAATAAGTTGAATTATCACTTAACAGATCCTTATTCCTCTGTAAGTTGAATTTCGCCTTATCGAACGGTTTTACATGGAAGAATAAAGAATGCCGGCTTCTCTAAATAAAGTTTTGGATATCATAAGCCAATTTTAACACTTTTTGGAACGCGATTCTCCAAACATAAGCGCTAAATCAATAACAGCTTAATTGGCAACACTAACATTAAGACATTTTTAGTTTTAAGTTTAACTTCATTGAACATCCTCCAAAACCGTTTAAATTTGTTTAACGATTCAAATCAGAACGTGTACTTTCGAAGAAGAAACATAAAATTGAACTTAATAAAACTAAAATATTAAATTAATTCAAAGTTAAAAGTTACGTTTAAGAGCCGAGCCACAGTTGAAATTTCTGTGTAAAAACGTAACTTTCCTTGAAACGAATGAATGTCTGTCTGGTTTCATTCTGTTTAATGTACCTAGATACACACATACTCGTATGTTTGTGTTTGTTTAAATATATTTTATATAGTTTTTATTTCATTTTAATTTTATTAGTTTAAAGTTTTTTTCTATAATCATTCAATATTGGTGTTTGAAATTTTTGTACGTATTTATGAATAAAATGAGATTCAGCACACATACATACATACATATGTATGTATGCATATTGTATACTCGTATGTATGGCTGAGTATTGAAGTTCTTCATTATTGTATTTTACATTTACTTTACTATATGAAAGTATTTCAGGCATTTGCCCTAAAAAAAAATTTTAAAAACACAAACACTCACTGTATGCTGCTGCACATATGTAGGTACATACATATATATATGTACTCCTATACATCCCAGCATACCATTCTAGGAGCGCTCCGAGAAAGGAGTCAGAAAAGAGTCCAACTAAAAAGAATTTTCGGAGCGAAAGAAAAATTAGCTTGTTACTGTCCTGAGTCGGCACGCAGTATGATTTAGAAATTCCACTTAATTATGTGTGTACCAAAGCGTTGTTGTCCTGTTATTTGTGCTTTGAACAAAAAAACATAGCTGTACCACACAAGAATGATAAAAATAAAATTACACAGAGCCCAAAAAAAACCTCATAAAAGACTCTTTTTTTCTGACATTATCTAAGAGCTCTTTCTGACGGACCATTTTCGAATGTAATGAGCAATTATGATTGTTTTTTGGACTCATAAAGAGCGTTACCGCTCCGAAAAGGGTGTCAGAAAAGACTCTTTTCGGACTCATATGGCTTGCTGGGATGTAGTCAATCTATAACTATTTGCTCTTTTTTACAATCTTTACAGTCCACCAAAAAAAACAGACATATGATTTTGTATGTATGATTTTTTTCAGTTTATTGCTTTTATATTTGATTTTAAGTACTCAAATATATGTACATACATACATCTAGACAAATAATTATAAGGTTAAGTTGATTCTTTTAAGAGAACTCAGTCAGTAAAGAACAAAGTATGTTTGTAATTTGTTTGAAGCTTTATGCACTAACGAAACTATCGTGAGGATACATGCTAGCTCTATGGTAAGATAGGTTTCAAAGGAAGCAGACCTCTGAAAACACTGGACAGTCTCGACATATCCGGGATGCAAACATCACAAACCTGTATCAAATATTAAGAACAATCCAAAAAGTCCCGGTTGATGCATTTATTTCTCAAAAATCACTTGCAAGTTTTGTAAAATACAAATTCGAAAGATTTAACGGTTCAAAAATGAAATGTATCACCACATTAAATCAGTAGTCGACTTTAGAAGCCACCAGGCGCCGAAAATATTTGGGTATTTAGCTGTAAACAACAACAGCTGGTTATTTTACAACAAAGAAAGAATTTCATGTTCCGAGATCTCTATAATCGTTACCACTGGTTTCAGTCAAAATTTTTGATATTTATGAGTAGTAGAGTGCTTCAAGATTGTATGCACATACCGCTGGAACTGTTTTGTGGATTATAGAAACACGTTTTGAAAAATATTGGGATGCTGGAATAACGTTAACTGACGCCGCAACGGCTCTGAATTTTAGAGGTGCATAATATACACTGCATATACATGATACATTTTGCCATTAAATAATAAGTTTATCAGAATCGAAATAAGTACGAAATTAGCATTCTAATAAGATATTAAAGACAAAAATCGGTTGACAAATTTTATAGTTATTAAGTATTTTGCCCAGGCCAATAACCACTTGAATTAGAAATGTAGGAAAAAATAAATACATTTTCAGCAATATGCGAATAAAATCATATTTTTACTTTAAATAAATCCGTATATAAGCATTAAACATATTCGAGAAGGCAGGCTATACGACTACACGAATGCAAATGACTTACTTATTGAAAACGACAGCCACATAGTAAGCAGCTGATCCTGAAATCTGACGTTTTAATAAACAATAAATTTGTGCTTCGAATTTTTATACCCTTCACCTTCATGAGAAGGTTATACATATATAAGTTTGTCATTCCGTTTGTAATTTCAACAATATAATTTTCCGACCCTATAAAGTATATACATATATTCTGGATCCTTATAGATAGCGGAGTCTATTAAGCCATGTTCGTCTGTCTGTTGAAATCAATTTTCTGAAGTCCCCAGATATCTTCGGGATCCAAATCTATAATAATTCTGTCAGACATACTTTCGAGAAGTTTGCTATTTAAAATCAGCAAAATCCGTCCATAAATAACGGAGATATGAGCAAACATCCGAGAAAACCTCTGAAAATTTCATCAAAAAAACTATCAAACAAAGTGTATTAACCCATTTGATCCCACTGTACTCGCTTGAGTACAAAAAATTGCTCATTTTTTTTACTCCGTAACTATATTAAATTTTTTTATTTTTTAAGAATTATTGTTTCTAAATATTACTTAAGAGTCTAAACAACAAATATGCGTCAATAGTGAGCTAAAAATGTCTAAGGGTAAATTATCATTGTCTTTTTCTTAAACACTGTTTTTAATTTTTTCAATATTTGTTACTTATCAATACAGTTTGGTTTATATACTTTTTGTGTTAAGCTTAGGGCAAATAAGTTTTTGTGAAAATTAAAGTTAACATAATAAGCTTTAAAAATAATACAAAGATTTTTTTCAAAAAGTTTTAAAAAGTTGTTTTTGGTAAGCATAAAAATTGGTGTACTCGTACGAGTACAATGGGATAATGCATGTAAAATTTTTGTACATAATTTTTTAGTATCTTGCGATGGATGTAAAAATGTTTTATGGAAAAAAATTTTAAAACATTACTGCCGCACTTGATTATGCTAGTGATAATGGTCGAGAAAATTATGATTTCATCATAATTCCTCCTAATGCCGACCGAAAAACAGATGAGGAAGAAATTGATGAAGGAAATTTATTACGGAATGATTTTCCAAACGATATTCCAGGGGAGTTGGAATTGCTAGAAGAAAGCGACAGTGAAAAAGACAACTCGGAACTAGATTTAAGCGATAGGATGGCGAAAATCAGACCATTATCAAAAATTTTGTGTGAAAAGTTTTGTCAATTCGGCTACACACACCAAAATCTCTCGATCGATGAGTCAATGGTCAAATACTTCGGAAGCCATTCAGCCAAACAATTTATTAGAGGAAAGCCTGTTAGGGTTGGTTTTAAGAATTGGATGCTTACCAGTAGCTGTGGCTATCTTTATCAGTTTGACACTTATTATGGAGCCAAGATGGTTGACAGAGAATGCCAACATTTACCATTAGGTTCGAGAGTTGTTCTCGATCTTGTAAAAAATATTCCCTATCCTACGGACCATATTTTGTTTTTTTTACAACTTTTTTACATCGTTTGATATTTTGAGCCTTCTTAAACAAAAAGGAATTAGAGCAACAGGAACTGTCCGAGATCGAAGAACCAAAAATTGTCCTCTAGTTTCAAAAAAAGTAATGCAAAAAGAAGAGCGTGGTAAATTTGATTATAGGCAAGTAATTACGAATATATTTCTGTCATTTTTGTACGAAGTTCTAGTCATGAAAACAGGTATAGCGATTCTTGAATTCTTTTTGTAAAATGGAACGATAACAGTGTGGTGACTCTCGGAACGAATTTTGATGCGATTGAGCCTTTACATTCAGTAAGACGATGGTCAAAAGCTAATAAAAGCAAAATTAGTGTTCAGCAACACAAACTTATTGCAGAATACAATGCTGGAATGGGAGGAGTGGATCTTCATGATCAAGCAATTAATGCTTATAATATAAAATTCAGGAGCAAGAAATGGTGGTGGCCTATTTTAACGTCTATGATTAATTCAGTCGTAGTGAATTCTTGGAAGCTTTACAAAAGCGCAAATAATAGCCAAATAGATATTTTAAATTTCCAACGAGAAATAGTACGGTTCTATCTAAGAAATTATACGGTTGGTGTGGTAGAACCAAGGCGTTCAACTACATCTTCAATTGCAACATCGGCAGGAAATCACTTCCCAAAACGCATTTCCAATCAAATAAGATGCAAGGTTTGTCACAGTAGAATTCGATGGATTTGTGAGCTTTGCAACATTGCACTTTGCGTAGAAAAAGAGTGCTTCAAAAACTTTCATATCCAAACCCACACAAATAAATAAAATTTATAATAAATTTGTCTTTTAATCTTATATTTCAATAAAAAAAAAACCTTTAAATGTGAACGAAAAGCGTTTTAAATAAAATTAATTATATCTATGTATTACGCACCCTTACTGTCCCATTGTACTCGCACGAGTACAGCTCAAAAAACACCATTCAAGCAATTTTTTTTTTATTTTTATTAATTTTATTATTTAATTGATAGCTAATAAGTAAGATTTTAATGAAAAACATAACAATTTCTAATTTTAAAGGTGCTTGGGATCTAATGGGTTAATATAATATATATACACCTAATTCTGTTTTTACGCGAATTTATTTCATTCTGTTTTTATGCGACTAGATTTGATTTACCCTGAATTTACACATGCAAATACTTGCATGCAAGTGCTGTGTACGTATTATATACGAAAACTTATTCGAAAAACTCGAGTAGCTCTGCAAGTGAAAAAAATGTGAGTGTATTAGTAAAAACTGTGAGTGTATTGAGTTTTTCGAACTTGCACTTGCATGTGTAAATACCGGGTTAACACGATCTAAAAATGTATGTATTTTTACCAGAAAACGTTGTTTGCACTGGTTTTGGAGAAATTTTAATTAAATACATAGTTGGCAGCACTAAAAATCGTCTAAATGAACTCCCTTTTGTATTGTTTTTTGTTTAAATAAAATATGTTTGTGTATAAAGCAACATGAATTTGAATTATTTATCTTATTTTACCTGATATTTCATACGTGGAACCAATTCCCTCATTTAATATGGATACTCTATCTTTTTTTACGCGAGTTTTCGAGGAATGTATCTATCGCGTAAAACATAATTAGGTGTATATATACTTATATACATACATATGTATATATGTATATAATATAATTATGTATCCACAACAAAGGTGGAGGGTATATAAGATTCGGCATAGCCGAATATAGCACTCTTACTTGTTTAAATAGCATATTGGCTGAAGAGAATTTTGTTGATTTTATAGAAGCTATTAATAAAATACAACAAAAAAGTAAATAAAAACATTAAAAATAATAAATCTTAAACAATAAAACACTTACAAACTTTAATCAAACAAAACAATGAAAATATAAACAGCTGTTGACGCAATTCATTTATATTTCAGTGGTGCCACTTATTGTTTATTTTTTTTAAAGTAGCGTTTTTTCATGGAATAGGTTTCTTGATAATTTAAAAAAAAATACATAAAATAAAGCCGTAAAGACTAAAGAAAACTGTTACATAATAGAAATATAATATAATAAATAACATAGTAAATATAATAATAAATATTTCTAAGCACTAATTTGCTTCACATATTCTGTTATATGGTCAACACTGTTTAGTTTTTGTCGCCAACAAAAATAGAAATTATGTAGTTTAATTTGACAGCGACGAAAAAAATCAGCATGGACAACAACCTGCAGTAGTGTTGCCTGCCGTTGTCAATATAATCAACTTGATATAAACGTGTGTATTTTATTTTTGACATATTGTAGTCGGTCTGCTGCTGCTGTCTCGAATGTGTTTAATGATTTACTTGTATATGAGTTTTCAACTTCCTAGCATAACGTTAACCTATTATGTAGTATGCTTAAAAATATTTGATTTTTTAACTTATGTACGTGTTTCAAAACTGCATTTTAATTTTTTTTACAAATTTTGTTAAACATATTTTAGAATTTTTAGAACATCTCTTTGGGATTGATTAAAGATATATGAAGGAACAAAACTATCAAAAAATTGTATCAAAAGGTTTTTTAGACCTGCCATTTAAAAAAAAAAAAACTATTTTCTATGTCATACGAGTATTGTGGTGAATAAGTTTAATTTCTTTAGTACTATGAATTTTAAATAAAACCCATCCGGAATAATATATTTCAGAAGCTGTATTTATTTTATTTTATTAATCATTTAAATTATAATTATTATCATTTTTTTTTTGATAATTACAGCAAATTTCGAACCACCGGTAACACTGGTTAAAAGATTGATGTTTGACTGTTGGCACATCAATTTGCAAAAGTAACATCATTAAGATAGGTGATAACTTTTTGTAGAATGGGATCCACGATTTTTTGATTCTCTAATTGCAATGTTTTTCTAGAAATCATACAACCCATGTTTGAAATTGTGTGCGTGGGCCTGATGATAATTTAAAACCAGATTCCATTAAATCGTTGACAGGAAATTCTACAGTAGTGTTTCTCTATTAACCGCCAATGTCAAGAAGACGTCTAACCCAGGAACTAATTGGCCTATTAATCTATACAAGATTAAATCGTAGTTAAAAGCTGAATGGTGGTGCTAAAAAACGACAAAGCTTAAAATAAATTCAAACGCTGTCTAGTTATGAATGATAAAATATATGTATGGAGCAAAAATTTTATGTTTCAGTGGAATGAAGGGTTGCGGATTCAAAGGCTACGGTTTGGCAAGCAATTTCTACGTTTTCAACCATTTTGCCACGTTATTAACTATGAATTATTTCGTATCAGTTTGACTTAATAGAGTAATACATGAACTTCCCTAATTGTCCTGTACCCAGATTCACACAACTGAACAATATTAGTCTAAAGGAAATTTGACGCGAAATGGTACCGTAGTTCTTGACAATACAAAAGGTTTAGCTATTTGGAATAGTTAGGCAGTGCAGAAGGCGAATGGAAATTGTATGTACCAAAACAAAAATAAAGATTCTTAGAGGAAGAAATTAATATTTGGGGTCTTGTTTTATTGTTTCTTAAATATTTATAAATAAGTAGCAATTTGTGATTCAAAATTATTCGAAAACGTTTTTTGTTATATAAATGTGATCGGATTTTATATGAGCAATGCTTTGTTAATTTTTAAATGCAATGAAACTTATGGTATAGTAACACACGACAAATAGTTACTTAACAAAGAGTAACCACATTTTCTGGCACCTGGCATTTGGCGCCATTTGATCTTACAAATAAATTAAAACTAAATTTGTTTTTATGACTTGTCCTAAATAAATAAAGTTTTTTAAATAAATTAAATAATTTAAATATATTTCACTTAGTGGTTATATCTTTTCCGTCAAATATTTGCCATGTGTGACCATATGTACCTTTAGAATTTCTCACATTTCAACGTATTACATACATATGTATGTACATATATGAAAAGATGTTTACCAAATACAGCCCTAAAATTATGTTACAAACTGTATTTAGCAGCAAAAACCCCTACGTACGCATATACCCAGCATACCATTCTAGGAGCGCTCCGAAAAAGGAGTCAGAAAAGAGTCCAACTAAAAAGCATTTTCGGAGCGAAAGAAAAATTTGCTTGTTACCGTCCTGAGTCGGCACGCAGTATGACTCAGAAATACCACTTAATTATGTGTGTACCAAAGCGTTGTTGTCCTGTTATTTGTGATTTGAACAAAAAAAAAATAGCTGTACCACACAAGAATGATAAAAACAAGATTCCACAGAGCCCAAAAAAAACCTCATAAAAGACCTTTTCTGACATTATCTAAGAGCTCTTTCTGGCGGCCCATTTTCGAACGTAATGACCCTCTTTTCTGAAGGTTTTCGGAGCAATAATGATTGTTTTTTGGGCTCATAAAGAGCATGAACGCTCCGGAAAAGATGTCAGAAAAGACTCTTTTCGGACTCATATGGCTTGCTGGGTATTTGCCCATGTTCATACGTATGTGTTTATGTGTTTGTGTATAAATATACATGTACGTATGTATGTAAACTCATATGTTTGTATGCATATCAAGTGTTTGCCTTGGTACTTGTACTTATGCTTATCTCGTACGCATGTTAATAAAAAGAAAAATAAAAAATAAAAAAAAACACAAAAAAATTAAAAATTTACAAAAACTATCTATAATAATGTTCAAATAAAACCCAAAAAAAAAAAAGAAAAAAAAAACACAAAATAGTTTTATGTAGAAATTGTTTTACGATCAATGCACGCATTCCACAGAGCATTTACTCGTTTTTGTTTTGCTTTGTTTTGTACGTATGTATGTACTTTCCTACAAACAACAATGAATTTATATCTATGTAGGTGACGACATTAATGGCATGTCTTCTAGCATTTGGTCCCACTGTCCGTCGTTCATGTGTTCCCGAGACTGATAGTCGTTTGAACAGAGTGACTGAAATGCTGGTTTTGTATCCAACTAATGGTTGTCACTTTGGTTGACTTATGCTGTTGTGGTTGTTGTTGTTTTTTTTTCGGTAATAATTCAATTAAATTTTTACAGCCACAATACCTAGTTGTTGTGTTTTTGTCTTTTCACAAAATTCCAAGAATTCATAAATTATACTTCTTCCATATTTACTGCGATACATGCAGTCAGTCAGACGCAGTTGACACATCCATACATACATACATAGATACATATGTACTCGTACAATTGTAGTAAGTTGTCGTGTTGGTATTGGTTGGCATTAACACTTCATAAAATATTAAACATTAGATAATGACACCTTTATGTTTTGTTTTTGAGGAAAACAATTTCAGAAATTAAAAGAAGACAAACATTAAATTCCTAAACTTTATTACAATATCTGTTGTAAGTAGCAGGCACTAGTGCAATGTCTATACGAGGCTGCTTAGCAAAGTTATTTTGAGAGATAGTAGAAAAAGAGAAAAGCTTTTTTATTCACAACCACAACCAATTGTTAAAGGAGAACATTGCCTACCAGTTTCATTTCTATGATTTTTTAATTACTTTGCATTTTACCCTCGTACAAAAAAAAAAAAAAACAAACAAACAAACACTTACAATTGTAATTGCGAAAGACCCTGCATTATTAAACGTTTCTATAACTTTAAATTCTTACTAACACTGTGGTCTAAATAACTCTTGGGCGTTGTAAATATTTGTTGTTCTAACTCATTTGGAATGCAAATTTCTCAATTCCCATTAAATTAGGTGAGGGACACACATTCCAGTTATTATAAGCGCACATGATAAGTGTACGTCTACTTAAATAATGTTGGCATGACTTAATGGAATGTCAGCGATAAGAATCAAAAATACCTGCACATTATTTAAACGGAAACACTCAAGAATAAGAGTATTTTTATTTATCAACGATTTTTAATCGTATATGAAAAGGGCTTTAAGAAAAGTTAGTGGAATTCTAAAAATGTCGTTTGTTTAGCATAAATACGTTTGCCAGTAAAAGAACCACCAACAACTCTTTATTTATTAAAGACTTAATAAAAATGAAATAAAAAAAAGGCCCGAACTTATTTTTTCTATTTGTTTAAACCCAACCAACCACTACAGCTTAAAATGTAAATGTAATCGCTGAGGATTTTCCAGTCCAAACGCTACGAATACAACTTAATAATGTCATCGATTCTAGGGCGGTACTCTAGTATATCAGCCTTCTATATCTAACCGTATCTAAAAGTCCAATACGAGCCCAGGTTTAAGCTGACATCACAGAAGATTATGTTTTAAAAAGCAGTTAAAATATTTAAGACGATACTTTTTTCAATATTCTTGTTTTGACAGATCCCGTGTGAGTCGTGTCATGCTGTCTGTCATGTTATTTTTGTTTAATATTGTTTTGCATTTCATAATGGAAAGTATTGCGCCTGAACAACGTTTATAAATCGTTCAACTTTATTACGAAACTTCACGTTCTGTGAGAATTGTGTTTCGTGCACTTCGCTCAACTTATGGTCAATATAATCGGCCTGCTGAACGTAATATTCGCAACACCATCACCCATTTTAAGATGATAACCAACTATTTGATGCCTGAAATTGAAGCTCGTGATCTCGGCGACATTTGGTTTCAGCAAGACTTCGCCACTTCCCACACATCACATCAATAAATGGATTTATTGAGAGAACATTTCAGTGAGCACATAATTTCACATTTTGGACCGGTCGCTTGGCCACCAAGATCGTGTGATATCACACCGTTAGTCTTTTTCCTATGAAGATATATAAAGTCTAAGGTTTATGCGGACAAACTGGCTTCGATTTAGGCCTTGGAGGAAAACATCACGCGTGTCATTCGCCAGTTACCAGTCGAAATGCTCGAACGAGTCATCGAAAATTGGACTCAACGGATAGACCATATGCGATTTTTTTTTTATATTTTATATTTATATTTTTAATTCAAACTGGCATAAGAAGTCGTTAAGAATTAAGGTCTAGACATGTTTTATAATAGTTTTCATTAAAGATCGCGCTTAGTTTTTATGATATTTTTAAATTTCGTATGCTTGGATTATTTCGTGCAGTGTTGTCTATAACCATATGGCTACCAAGAGCATGCGTCCTCAATCGTTTATATCAGCAAATCTCCAATGGAAACAGTACTTCTACTTTTGGTGACTTTAGCTCTATAACGCTGAGTTTTATAAAAGACCAGTATTGGCCAACATTCACTCTTTAATTAACTTTAAAAAAGTTAATTAAAAAAGTAAGTTTTTTTTTCTATTATTCATTTAGTATGCTTAGGTTATTTCGCGCTGTGTAGTCTATCAAAATATTGTTTATATAGCTAACAACTTAAAATATTTATATTCCCAATTAAAAATAAATAAAAAGCAGCCACAATTCAACCAACAATAGTAAAGATCATAATCATCATTTGGCAAATATTTGGCGAAAAAGACCACTAAATAAAATATATTTGAACTCGTTTTTGTATAAAAAAAAACTTCGTTTAGTTGGCACAACAAATATTTAATTTAATTTTATTTGATTCTGTTTGATGTTGCAAACCTCTTGTAATAGTAAACAACGTCAAACAAATTTGTGCTAACACAAGTGGTTACGCTTTTTTAAGTAAATATTTGCCATATCTGGACATTAGAGACGTGCGCCGACCAAATTTGACGAAGGCGGTTCAAATTCAGCTGTCAGCCGGCTGAAAATTTGCTTGTACCATGATATTTCTAAATTGTAATAATTTGTTATAAATTTCTATTTACATCCACATTGCTATAACAGTATCGACCAATTTGATATTTTGATACGAATCGGGCCAAATGGCAAGGACCAGGGCAATATTTGTTGGGCAATAGGTGTTTAAAAATTTTAATATTATTGTGTTGTAAGTATTATATGCATCTTATTAACATATTGCAAAATAAAAATTGTACTCAAATATTTAAAACGGCGGCTTATTTTAAGCCGAAAAATTTTTCGGAGGCGGCGGTAACTACGCTTTCTTCACTGCAAGGAACCTGAAACTATTACCAACGAAGTCTTCAGCAACACTCTTCACCACCTGAACGAAGGAGGTAAAAATAAATCTTGGCATAGTAGTCGACGGCACACAAATCCTGACAGTGAACCACCCAAAAATCTTGGGTGGTTCAATCACGCCACTGCAATCTCGCACAAATTGCGAAGTAGAAACAAGGTACTTCAAGCGCTAGCCGGCAGTACTTGGGGTTTGGATAAAGAAACCTTGTTGGCTACCCATAAGACGATTGGCCAGTGGTAAACTACGCTGCCTCAGTGTGGTCACCTTCGTTGAGTGATACCCAGTGGACAAACATACAAAGCTGCCAAAATGCTGCCTTACGTACCATCACAGGCTGCATGCAAATAACCTCAGAACACCATTTACATGAGGAAACGAAGGTTCTACCTATAATGGATTATAATGTCATGCTGACAAAACAGTTCCTCCTGGCATGTCATTGGAGGAATCACACAGCTGCAGTCTCCCCCGAGGCATGTCAGGAAGGCAAGACATACGAAGATATGCACAGGATCCACTAAATCAAAACTAGTATGTAGCAGCTTTGAACGACATTCACAGAGATGCCATCAATACCACCGTCGCAGGACACCGCATGAATATCGTACTTGGAGGCCGCCCACCGCCCATTTTAGATACCGAAAAACAACTGCCGCGGAAAACAAGAGTAGTTCTGGCACAACTGAGATCGGAATGGAGCAATAGGCTTAACGCCTTTTGGTCCCGCATAGACCGTGCCGTCCCTAACCTATGCCCTGCATGTGGCCAGAGTCCTCATGACACCAACCACATCTTCAATTGCCCAGCCAACCATACTTCACTTCGTCCAATGGTCTGGACCTCATTGCAGAACCCCCCAATTAAAACTTATTTAGTTCTAGCTGTTACAACAACAACAACATTTTATCGGTGGCTCGGCTCAGCCGGCTGTCAGCCAATCGGCGCAGGTCTCTGCTGACCATACCTTAAGTCTTCTACTTATAACATATTACAACAATTTCAAAAAATATATACATATTTTATATTGTAAACCAGAAACATGTTTCCTTTTATTTAATAATAAAAACGAATTAACGATAATATTTTTTTATAGGAATTTCACATATGTACATATTTTATTACTCCAATGTAACATTAATGACCCAAAACAACACAAAAGGGTTAAAGAGAAAGTGAAAAAAGGCAATAAAACCACTGGTCCCACATGGAATGCGCTTTTTCTTCGGTTTTTTTTAATATTATTATTTTAAACAGTTTTATTCCACGCCAACATTCAACATGATGGTGATCATCATCATCATCATCGTCATTGTACAGCGCACAAAATGTAGGCTGGGAATGCAATGTTCAGTTAGATTATTTAAGAAATTATTATTATGGTGAAAGAGCAAACAGCAGAAAATAAAATAAAATCATAAAGAAAGCAAAAAGAAAAGAATAAGTAAAAGAAGTATGTATGTATGTATGTATATATGTATGTATGTACTCGTAATACATACATAAGTAAGTAGCAATGTAATGTAACAAATGGGCAGCAGATGAAGAAGTATGTACGAATAGAAGCTAAATTAAATGCATACCATTGTAGTGCAATCACCTTACAAATGTTACAGCTTACATGTCTTTCTGATTTGTATCTTCATTTAAACTGCCTGTGTTAATTATGAAAATGATGCGGAGTGATTGCGGAGCAGTAGAAAAAGATCACACATTTCATTTCATATCATATAATATCACTTCACTCATTCATTCGTTCGTTCGTTCATTTGCTAGTTTGATTGTTCACTCATTCATATACGAGTACTTGCACTCACTTCATTCATTCACATTCCTATTCCCATTTACAGTCGTGCTCATAAAATCAGTTAAAAGTGTGATCACGATTTTGATAATAAAAACAATAATAATAATAATACTGCTAGATCAGTCTAGTGATCATCATCATCATCATTGTGATCATTATAATGATAATCATGCTATTCATTCATTCATGCATTTCTTTTATTGTAAAGTTGTTGAGTTTATTGTATCAAATTAATCATGCTTTGAGTTACATTCATAATTCTCTTTTGTGTTTAAGGAAATTTTACAATTTCAAAAGTTTTGCTCAATGATGATGGACAAAAACGTTTAGAAAGAAGTTTTTATTAAATATTCAACAATTAGCATGTGGCTGCAACATTTAGTTTAATTGATATAAATTCCATTAATGAAAATCATATTCATTTTAATATTTCTTTCATGATTCATGATTTTTTATTTATTTAAATTTTTTTTTTTTTTTTTTTCATTGAATGAAATCAATAGAAAGTTAATTTGAACGTTACTGAGCGCTCAGGTACCAGCATTATTATTTCTTTGAATTTATTTATTAATATTACGCTAATCTACATATTTCATGATTATTCAATTTGTAAGTTCTTTTTTTTAATTTAATGTATTAAATTGTTAAAATATTTAAATTTAAATTCTTGGGAAATATTGTTTACCAAGTGGCACCGACAGAAGAAAGCTGTGTATTACTTCGTCAGGGGATACAATATTTCTCTTAAGCAATAATATAAAAATTTGATATCATAACAAAGATTTTTGTATCACCAACATGGATCCAGAATTTATGACTAACATACCTGATAGATCAACTTTTGACAACGGCCTCCATCTACAGAAGAATTTCATCCAAATATTCTCTGACCAATCAAGATCACATGATAAGGTTTTCGGATCAATTGAATCTGAGAATATTGCCTAAACTACCAGACTACGGTAACTTATAAAGGCCAAAATAAAGGGCATAAAAATTGCCGCAGAACAGATTCCGTATCAAGGAATATAGAATATGATAGCTCTGGAGGTGTTCAAGAATTATGGTTGTCTTTAGATAAGATAGCGAGAAATTCTTCGGTTGCCCTAGTATGGCTTCCTGAAAAATGGTGCATTTGCGAAAGCCGATACCACCAAAACAAATGTGATACCGGTACACCTCTCCCAAAGGGAAAGGAAGTGCTTTCACTTAAACTCCACTTAAATCTAAGGAACGATGGAAGAGAGAACCCACTTGCAAAGAGACCAGAAAAATCTGGTCCATTATGGATATGCAGAGAACCAGTTTTATGATCAATCTGCCAAGATTCCATTCAAGTGATGACCGCCACTTTGCTTAAGAGTATACATGCCAAAAGCTTGGGGGTCCCCTATAACGACTTCTGTAGAAGCTGTAATGACGAGAAAAAAGAAGAGACTACTGAACATGTTCTTTGTCACTGCCACGCATTTGAAAACCTGAAATAGAAAATTCTCGGGCAACAAATATTTACTGCCAAAACCTATCTATCGAGAGTAGATGTGAATAAAATCCATATCTTCATTAAGGCAACAGGTTGGCTGGAAAACTCAGGCAGCCAGGAGACATAGGACATATAGTGCGATATGACACTAGGTAACACAACCTAAGTCAGCTATGCTTCAGACGGCTGACAATTTAACCTTACTTAACCTAGTGCTACAAATAACTGTTGTCATTTTTTTTATTGAAAACACACTAAAGACTGATACATTTACATATATCTGAGCAACAAGTTTGATACGCGTCTCATTAGCATGTCTGTCAGTCTGACTAGCCATCAGGGAAGAATTTCTTGTTCACAAATTAATTTGTCTTGTGTAGACAACCCTTGTCGATGTTATGTTGTCGTTCGAATATCTACCATCAAATGTCATTTTCACTTGAAAATCGACACTTTTTCTCCTCACAAAATAACATGAATAAATTTTCTCCTAATTTGGATGACGCCAAGATGGGTAAATCACTTCTCGGAAGTGATGGATATGGAAAAGCTCTTTCCTTTGAAAGACTCCTTGTTTAAACCAAATAGATTTACTTTTTGTGTTGAAATTTGTTTGAATTGCTGTAAGTATCAAAGAAAATTTCAGAAATCGGAGATTGGAGATTTAGAAGGATTCGAAAATGGAGTTTTAGTGAGTTTGAGTGCCCAAATTCTTTCGACTACTTTGCACCTCTTGAGAAGAAAATTTCGCAATTGCAAGCTTTTTGGCAAATCTCTACTACTATTTAGCTAGGGTTTCTTGTGGTAGTTTTGAATAAGTTTACCAATATGGGATCCCAACCTTCGGAAGAGATTCCGAATGATTTTAACATTGCCAAACAGTCTGTGACAGAACTGTGTGTATCCTTTGAAGGGATTCGCTATCATCGATATTGGTCACGGGAATATTAAAGAGATTTTAGATTTGTTTATCCACCAAAACTCTTATATTCTTAATGTGAAGACTAGATAGAAACAAAGATTACTGAGTGATATTGGGAATAACGTATTCCAGATATTTGCAGCTGTTAAACTAACTTACTAAGACAGCATGCCAGGCTAACAGTCGAAAGTTATGGGAATGATAAAGAAATAGTAATACATCTACTCTGCATAATTTGGTTGTAGTAGACAAGAGAAGCTGATCATTTGGATAACTTTTCCCCAGTGTCTAGATGGACAGACAAGTTGCCTTTCTGTTAGATCTACCAATTCTCAGTGCAATAGGGTAATTGGTTAATATGTAGATGGATACTGCGAATATAAATCGTCCTGCCAAATTGCAGTTTTTGCAGACAAGAAGAGCAAGAGGTCACAATGACAAGTGTTTAAACTTTAAAGCTATATACGCACCACACTGATCGTAGTTTGAGATCTAGTTAGAATAAACTTTGAGTTCTAGAATAGAATTTCTTGAATTCGTATCTTATTAGCGCAATTCACAATCTTGTGCAAATGGTATTGCATCATTGCATTTGCAAAAACGTTGAGCGCATTTTTGCTCTTGCTGTATATTTTGTTAGTGTAAGGCAAAAAGATGTCAAATCTTTTTGCAAATGCAATGATGCAATACCATGTGCACAAGATTGTGAATTGCTTTATTGTATAATGAACTACATATATTAAATACAACTTGGAGAAAAAGTATAGTTTTTAAAATGCGTTTTGCACAAAGACGCTTAATCTTACAAGCAGAATTAATTTTTCTTTTTGTGTCATTGCAAAGAGCAATAACAGATGTAACATTTCTTAATTGAAAATTAATTAGGTACTTTAATACGTAGCACCAAATAGGTCCCTTATTTTTGAATTGAAATGCACGTGCTCATCAAATAGCTTTAAAAATTACACGAGGCGATAATCTTAAAGAAATAAAAACATTCATATGTATTTCTTACTTGAGGCTGCTTATCCCAAAATGTTGTTGTGTACTTATACTCATATGTAGGTAGTTTAAGGGTGTCCTAAAGCCGTCCTAAAACCATATTGAATGAGTCGAGCCCTTAATACGATTCTGTTTCTATGCAAATTTTGGCATAAACGAACGCTTAAACGTTAAACTACAACATTTTGAAAAAGCAGCTGCCATAAATACAAATATACTCGTACATACATTGTCTAAAAGTAGTGATCGCAGATGGGCAGACTAAAACATGAAAAAATATTGTTTTTTTTTTTTTTTTTTTTTGGTGGTTTATGTGGATCAATGCTTTTGTTTGTTTCACACATTTTTACTTATTTTATATATTTAAGTGAAATAACTAGATATTTGCCTCGTTGTTGCTAGATGGATAATATTTTCCCTTCTTTAGTTTTGTTTTTTGCTTCTTTAATTTAAATTCTATAGAGTGTGTTTTTAAGCTGAGGGTAAGAGAAGAAAAAAACATAATTAAAAATTATAAGCAGAAATGTATAAGAAAATAGCGTGTTTCTGAAAACGGCATAGGAATACAATTAACAATAATGTTGTTTTTTTTTTTTTTTTTTTTTTTTGAATAAGGAACTTCACTTAAGAATATGTTCTCGTACATAGTTATATTTTGAATTACACGCAGATGAGTTTGTCTGTACATGAAATGTTTGTATCTATGTTTGACGAATGATAAACCCTTAATACTTGTTGTTTGTAGTACACAAACTAAATAATCATATTATTTCCAAAAAAAAAAAACAGAAGTCTAAGAAAACGTAACAATTGCCAGCCAGGTCTTAAAAAGGGGGAAATTGAAACTAGAAATAGTGTTGCAAATGAGATCATTTTTAAACTAGAGTTCTAGAAATTAGCTGGTTACTTTTGCTAAATACTTATGAAAAGATTCTTGTAATGCTGCTTAAAAGGATATGTGGAGACTTCTATTTCTTGTTATAAAACAAAGTTAAACTAGCTTTTAAAAGTTGTAATACTGGTAGCACATGTATCAAAATTGTTGCAAGGACTTCTGCTGGAAAAGGGCGCGCAAGTTCGATGTGTACATCTAGCACTCATCGGCTGTAAAAAAGAGTGGCTTAGTGGCTCATACCTAACAGTTTATCCAGTAGATGTAGACACGAACTCAAATTTGGCACAGAAATACGGGACATCTTTAAACAGAATGTCGGGATATTCCACATTCTTACTTATGTGGGTACTAGGACATAAGCATATTATAGACAATTGTTTGGCTGGTGATGTGGGAATAAACTACCTAACGGAGATATCCTATGCGGCATTCCGTTATACAGCAAAGAGACTTGAATTACCCTACAATGACTTTTGCAGGCGCTGTAATTATGAAGAATGCACAGAAACTATCTAACTTTATCTGGCATTGCCCGGCACTGACCGGTTCTACCTATGTAGAAGTCTTTATTAGCAACAGTAACTGTTTGCCGCGACCAGATATATAAATTTCGAACACGCCAGTCAGATGACTTAAAGGTCGCAATTCTT
Organism: Bellardia bayeri; assembly: GCA_950370525.1. Lineage (NCBI taxonomy): Eukaryota > Metazoa > Arthropoda > Insecta > Diptera > Calliphoridae > Bellardia > Bellardia bayeri. The sequence continues at coordinate 79,709,587 of OX493267.1, forward strand.
TCCATCTTTTAAAATTTCCATTGTGATCTTCTAAACTTATTAAAAACTATATTTCGACTTCGCACATGTTTAACCGACAGTATATGAACATAAGGACAGGAAGAGAAGTTGGCGGATATTTCTTCAGTCAGAAAACTTAAACAAGGTTGCGTTTTATGATGTCCCTATATTTGTAGTATTCTTAAGGATGAGTAGTGATATTGGCCATAATCCAGGTCTAGTCCGGCAAGACATTCGACAATTGTACTTTTCTCTGAAAAGGTGTATAAATGAAAGTGAACATCATTAACTAATATTGATTAGTTTAAGAAGTGAACTTTATTGCACAATTGCAAGAAAGATAAGTTTAGGCCAAAATGCTATTACGTATCTCTGTAGATCCCTGTCGTTATTCAGAATACTGACTAATGAGATAAGTTGTTACGCTCTTCATCTGCATGTCGGCAGCAGAGTATAACGAGAGCTATACTTCGTTTTCACCTTAAACTTGTTATCTTTTGTTCAAACTAATTTTATTTTTGACAAAGTTAAGTGATCAAACTGCATAAAATAGTGGAAAATGTTTAAGCTAAGATTGTGGATTATCTTAGTTTCACCATCATCTACAAAGACTGATGAGAATTAAATAAGTTCCCTGGGTAATTGGATTGTCTCTGTAACTCCTCCATCTACACTAATTTGAAATTTGTTTTGAAAATGTTAGACTTGGCTTTATAAGTGATTTCAAACGAAGGGCCTCCTTGAAATAAATCTTACTCCTTAATAGCAACAGTTCATGCAGGAGTCATGTATTGTTTTCTAAACATTCAAGCTGATCAGCTTTTTGAAGCAATCCAGGAAGGCAATGATAGGATAAAGAGGGTTAAATAGGTATAGACATCGTAAAAGTAGTAAGTTTAACAACCATGGTCCTGTCTTCGCGAAAGCTGAAAGACATTGTTCCACATCCCAATACATGTGATATGGATATCCTATCATTTAGAGCCAATCAATTTCTTGCAAACTCATATTATATTATTAATTTACCCAAATACGGGTTAACTTCCGTACCTAACCCGTTCCGTCTTCGTGTATATTCACTCACATGTTCAATAACCTAACACTGGTAATCTCATCATATTACATTATTAATTAAACAAAATAACTTTTAGTTAATTGTGCTTAGGTGATATGACAGTTGGATTAGAGAAATCTTCGACTAGAATCGACTCTGTCCACTGTCAATGATATCAAATAATGCTTTCAAATTCATATATTTATACTATCAGTCTGAGGGTTGCGGGTTCGATTCCCGCCAAAGACTCTGGGTGTTTTCTGCAGATAAGTCAAAGGGGCTTCGCAGCATGTATTTAAAAAAAATAGACGAGACGAGTTTGAGATTGAATACAACTTTTCGACTTTATTCGACCGAGAGTCTTGATTACCGCTAGACTGTTCACACAGCCTCAAATCAGGCTAACAAATTCACATAACTGATGTATCATTAAGGTAGGACTGGAAAACGTAGCTGACGTTATGGAACCATCAACTTAAATCTCCGTTTCCATCACTCTACTAATTTCCTTGAATATCCTATCAAAATAGGTGAGAGGCTTACTTCCCGATCGTGCTTTTTAACTGGTTTCAACAACGATGTTTACTAGAAAGATTGTTTGTAATTTGTATCCAAACTATTTAATAAAGGCTGTTATTTAAGACACTAGATCAAACGCCACAGTTTAACGTGGAATCATCAGTGAAAACTCTAAACTTATATCTATTAATAATATTATTCCTCTCCATTTCCGTCACTTGATATACATATGTATATATATTCAATATATTCAAAGACATTGAGCAACTTACAGCCATCCCTAAATACCGACGGAAAGCGGAACGTTTTTTTACGTTGATACTCCATCCCTAAACAAAAGCGTCAACGTTATGTCAAGACGATAAAAACAGGGTTATCAAACAAATAAATCAAACGACCCTGTTTTTTGTAACCGCTGGATATTGTTGTTTTATTTCTCTTTTTTGTTTTGTTTTCTTATGCAACTAACTTTACTGTGAAACGCCTTGTCAAAATCGGATTTTCCAATAGCAAAGCGTTGCCGCCTCGTTGTTTCGGTATGCTCCATACAAAATGTATGAGGATGAGAAATTTTGACATATAAAAAACGCTTACCGTCGGTATTTAGGGATGGCTGTTACTGATTCGATTGAGTTTTCTAACTGTCATTTGGTATGATAATTGGAATTGTCATTGTATTGACAGGTTTTTTTGGATCGATTTATTTTCTGTTAATACTAGAAACTGAAACTACATATTATATACCTGCATATTAGGGAAGCCAAACGGGACTGGTTTTTCAAATCCAGGGATCGGGATTTCGGGAAATATTTTGATTAATAGACAGGTTGTCTACTAACGGGGTAACACAATGGGATCAGCATGATAGACCCAAGTTAATTGTTTTCTAAGAAAAAATCATGCAAAGAAGGGTTAAATCAATTGAAGCTTTTTAGGAATTTCCAAATTTCAATTTTGTCAATCCAAAATTAATTTTAATACTTTCACCTTTAGTTCATCGACAAACGTTTTAAAATTTAATTTTTTGTTGATGACTTTGTAAACAAATACTAGTTTCGGGATTTGTTGATCCCGAAAAATCTCGGGATTTCGGGATTGACATCCTTATTACAAACATTATTAGGTGTTTTGGGGGGCTTTTACATATTTCAATTGCATACATTATTTTCTTCGTTTCGCAATCAACGCTTTTAATTCCGATATTTTCGGGATTGGCATCCCTACTACATGTATGTATATAGTAATTTAGAATACAAAATATCCAAGACCGATAATAAAGACACCAGATTACAGTGCAAAATTTCATAAAATTTCATTGAACTAATTTTCACTTTCAATGAAAAAATCGTCAAATCAAAATGACGATAAATCGTCAAATCTGGCAGCTATGCTCACAATGAATTTGTTTTCTAGAATCTAGATACATACTTATGTATGTACTCGCTTTCATAGCAACACTAATTGTCAATTTCTCTTAAAATTATAGTACGTATGTATGTACTTAAATAACACTTTGCCAGCATAGAGTGAGAGCCCAAAAGTGTATTTGTGTAAAGAAATGTTTCAAAATTGTATGTACCCAGCAAACCATATGAGTCCGAAAAGAGTCTTTTCTGACACCTTTTTCGGAGCGTTAACACTCTATATGAGCCCAAAAAACAATCATAATTGCTCCGACAACCTTCAGAAAAGAGAGTCATTATATTCGAAAATGATTCGTCATTTTTATGAGTTTTTTTTGGGCTCTGTCTTTCTTTTTTTTTTTTTAAAGTACAAATAACAGGACAACAACGCTTTGGTACACACATTCTTAAGTGGAATTTCTGAGTCATACTGCGTTTAGACTCAGGACAGTAACAAGCAAATTTTTCTTTCGCTCCGAAAATGCTTTTTAGTTGGACTCTTTTCTGACTCCTTTTTTCGGAGCGCTCCGAAAATGCTCTTTTGTTGGACTCTTTCCTGACTCCTTTTTTAGAGCGCTCCTAGAATGGTATGCTGGGTACTTCCAGCAGTTATGTATGCACGTCTTTTTATTAGCGTAAAAAATGTAGCGTATGTGTACATATGTATGTATGTATGTATGTATGTTTGTAGTATGTCATGTTGTCTGTACTAGTAAAAATAGTAACTAACCCTTTAAATAAAAATTAGGGCTGGCTTGTTATTGTTAGTATTGTTGCTGTTGTTCTATTTGGTGTCTTGAGATAATTCATGAGATACTTAGTTCTTTTTCTTTCGTTTTGTTTATGTGTATTTTATATGTTCTCTTCTTAATGTTTTCAAACATGATCAAACATGCAGGCGGAATTTTTGGAATTATTTCATCTGTTGCTAGGCATGTTTGTTTGTATGTATGTACATCTGCATAGATCTCTGGATAATTGCCTAATAATTGCTCGCATTGTAAAAGGGAATTATGAATTTTAATTAAAAGTAAAAAAAAAAAAACAAGAAGAAATAGTAGAGAAGACGAAAGAAATTGTAAATTTTAAATAGCAACCATAAAGCCTGAGCATAAAATAGCGTGTCCCAAGAACATGAGTTTTTAAACCTCATTTCAATAGTGTCCCCTTTGCTAAAGTGTTTTATTATTATTATTTGGTTTTGTATATAAATATATATTTTTTTGCTTTTTCGGAATGTACGGGTACACACACCCCAGGCCATGTGAAAGTTTTTATGTGTGTCAATTTCTTTAAACGCGAGACGACGTCGACGACTCCTTACGAGTCAGTACACATAGTACTATAGAATGAATAGACCAATATTTACAACTTTTTTTCTACATAAATTTTAATTTATACAATTTAATGGAAATTTATGTTAAAATTTGGATTAATAAATGCGGGCATAACATACATACATACATACGTTGCGTATACATATGTATGTGTACTACTACACAGAATATCTATAAATTTCTATGCTTGAGTACTACTTTGTCTTGAAATTATTTGTAATATAAGTTCAATTATCACCATAATGTGATTCGAGTCCAAAGCGTATCTGCCATTTATATACTTAGAATGATTTTTATGTCTGTATGTTATAATGTTTATAAGTAGATACTTTACTACTACTGTACTGTACCGTACTGTAAGAAATAGTTGTTGACCTAAATTTCAATTATAATGAAAAATCTAACAAATTTATTTATTGCGCCTATTTTTAGTTGTTGTCATTGTGATCAGTCTTATGTTGTGATAATTTATTAATCAGGTATGTGATGAAAATCGTTCGATTTGAAAAGTAATTTTGTAAATATTTCAGTAAAATTTGGTACATGATATTTTTGTGATGGACGGTTGGGATTGAAAGCGATTGAAATGGGTCCTCTATTTCACCTAGCCCTCAGAAAAATGTCCTCCCGAAATAGGAATTTATCGGTTATAAATGTCCAATCCCAAGAAATAAATTGTACTTTAAGCCTAATCACATGTCATCATCAGTCTATAATTGACCATAGCTCCCATATAAGGCCCACTTTATCACTTTAAAGAGCATAACTCGTTTAAAAATGTTGCTATCCAAATAAAATTTAACACAAATTTGTTTTATATACTACACAAATCATGTCACCTAATTTTATAACAGTCGGTCCATAATTAATCAAAGCTCCCATTTAAGACAACCTTTGAAAATCATTTAATATTTAAGATATACATATATGTATACATATGTACATAAACCTTTTAAAAGAGTTTATATCGAGATATAATTTAACATAACAGGGGTGTTATTGTGTATTTCGATTCGAAAGCAAAAGCTTTCAAATTCAACTTTTAGTTATCGATAAATTTTCTATAAAAATTGTATATTATCAACAAATTTTGTATAAAGATAAAAGATTTATCTTTATAAAGATTTAGATTAAAAAATTTATGTTATCGATAAATTTTTTACAAACTTTTATGTTATCGAAAAATTTTCTATCAAAATTTTGTCGTATAGACAAATTTTAGATAAAAATTTTCTGTTATCGGTAAATTTTCTATAAAACTTGTATGTTATCGATAAATTTTATACTGAAAAATTTTATGTTATCGATAAATTCCTTACAAAAATTGTGTGTTATCGATAAATTTTCTATCATAATTTTGTGTTATCGATAAATTTTAGATAAACATTTTATGTTATCGATAAATTTTCTAAAAAAATTTTGTGTTATTGATGAATTTACTATAAACATTGTATAATTGTAACATTGTAAACTATATCGATAAAATTTTTTACAAAAATTTTGTGTTATCGATAGATTTTCCCAAAAAAATTTTTCTATAAAAATTGTTTGTTATTGATAAGTTTTCTTTAAAAATAGAAATTTTTTTTATTTTATTTATCGAAATTTTTAAAATTTTCCTTGAAAATTTTCCAACTTTTGTTTCATTTCCAATTGTCTGTAATAAATACAATTTTGGGAAAACTTATATACAACTCTGAACTGTGTTTTTGTGAATTACATTTGAAAATATTTATAATTAAACTAAAAAAATACCTGATGCTGTTGCAGTTTATTTACTTCTTAATGAAAATAAATCTAACGATGAAACTGAATATGTACGTAGAAAACGCTTCCGAGATAAATCTGACCCCTTAAGTTTACCCGAGGAAGCGTAGGGTATGTAGTAATAAAAAATGTTTATTTGTTTTATTTATGTATGTATAGTATGTACACATTTACCCCCTTATTTATAAAAACTTACAACAGGTTTATAAAGCAAATTTTGTATGGAAATTATAAACTTATAAACCTGTTGTAAGTTTTATGAATAAGGGCATTAATCTGTAGATTCATCATGCATTACTTTCGATTAAGCAAGGAAGGTTTTATATAAGTTTTTGAATAAGTTTGGAAATAGGTCGACAGGCTCATCCATCCCTCTTACAATACAATTGGCAGCTGCCTTAAGATTTTTTGTGCGATATTGACATGTTAATAGAAACTTCTACTAATGCAAATGTTGATAAACATGTTGTAAGTTGATAATTATGCTGGATGTTGTTAACACCAGCCGTTTAGATTAAATTTAAATACAATTTCGTAACAATACATATAAATATGTATGTATAAAGTAGATACTCCTCTGGCCAGCGCTACTGGACAGGGGTATTTGGGCAGCTGAACAAAACAGAGTAATTGTTGAAAAGCCTTCGCATGCTGTATGCTGAGCTATGTGGTTGGAGGCGGGCCTGGGTAGTTTAATTTTAAATTCGCCTGAATTTTTCGACGTAACTGTCAATAGGAAAAGGCTATCGGAAAATGTTAACATTTTAATTTTAACCTATTTTTGATGATATGGAAACCACTGACATGTGATTTCAACAGGAATTTATTACAAACCAAATTTCCCGATCGCATAATTTCATCATTAGCTGTTTTATGCCATATTATGTTATATTAAAGATAAACAGTCTTATTCAGAAAAAATTAAAGTAGACTTCAAATATACTTTAAGAAAATTTTGTATAAAAATTTTGTTAAAAGCACACTTCAAACCTACTTTATTTTTAATGAATACGCAGAAAGTCTATACAAACCCAATTGAATCGATTAAAGACTTAAAACTTAAAAATTCTTTAACTAAACAGACCCGCCATTTTGCCAAAGTGTGATAGTTTTAATAAAATAATCGACATTTGAATGCGTGGTCATAGTGGACATCTGTCCGCTACCAATTTTTATTTCACTCATTCCTATACATACTATAAAAATGTTAATACTTTTCATGCAAAGTCTTTGCTTTATTTTGTTTTGAAAAACAAAGTTCTCTTTGAAATCCCCTTCATATAAATATTCGTGCTAATTCCTATTCCTGTAAAAATCTATCTGACCCATGCCAGTAATTAAAAAATGTTTACACTGTTTGACGGCTTCTTTTAACAACCGGATGTCAATAGTTTCGCTTAAAACTTACAATTCGACCTCAAACCAATTAGGCCCATTTAAAATGTTTTTTTTTTTGGTCGCACAATGACCACATTAGTACTAATGTGGCAAACGAAAAAATATTTAAAATTTTTGTATTAAACGCTAAAATTGAATATTTACTCGTAAATTTAAAAAAAAATACATAAATATGCTCAATATAAAATTTTTTTTAAAACTATTTAAAGTATAAATAACAAATGAATGACGATAATTTAAACCGGATTTAACACACAGACACCAATACACACACACATACTCGCAAACGCATACTCGCAAACAAATACAGAAACAGAAATGAACAAAAAAATTAGTTTCAAATTGCGTGTTAATACGGAAATCCCATAAAATAATATTTTAATAGTATTTTTTTAAATATATTTTTGCAACTATATTTGAACACTGACTGACTGACTGACTGACTGGTATTTAAACCAAATTTGTATTCAATAATTTTGCGATGAATCATGTGCGTTCTTTTTGGGAAGTGTGTGTGTGCCTCAATGAATGAATGGTGATGATATTGGTTGTAAGTCTGTTGGTGTGGACGTTCATCTGTCCGTCCGTCCCTCTGTCCGCAAGCGTTTGCCTAAATAATGTTTTTTTTTTTGTAGGAATAAGAAACAAACAACTTCATTCATAATTTTAAGATTTTTTGTTACTTTTTGATTATAGGAAACATTTATAATAATAATAACACTCTTAAAACAGAAAACGAATTTGCAACATTGTATGTTGAGTGTAAACATAAGGCAGAATAAGCATTGATTACATTCACTGATAAGTGCACTTTTTAAGCTGATTATCAAAGTATTTACAGGAAACATGTTTCTTGTTAATAATATGCCACTCCTTATATTTCTATTTATGGACGTTTCCATAAGGACCTTAGTAGCAATCTCCTCTCTACTCTTTTGTGGTCTATCTAACTATTGTGAAATTACTATCACTAATTTCTAAATTTTGAGAAAAACAATCTACTGAAAACACTAAAGTAAACTCTGATCAATAATGATAAGATATTGGTTATTTTTGCACATTGACTGATAAAGTCAAGACTGTTAAGAATAATCACCCCTATCGTGAATAAAAATTCCCCATGAAATTTGTTCCCTTTTCACATTTTTCCTATTAAAATTCAATGGTATAATAATAAAAGGGAAGAAATTTCATGTGGAATTTTTATTCACGATAGGGGTGATTAATAATGATGGGTATATGCATCAGAAATTGTAACATCCATAGGGTTATCAATGTTTCAACAACACACGAAGAGATCAAGTTCTCCATACAAATCTCTCGATAGCAATACTCTATTTTATCCTTTGAGAATCACAGATATCTTCGAAGAATGAAAACTTAATGATAAATACTTTATGAGAACCACAAATTAAAATGGGTATTTTCACACAATCCATGTTGACTTTTTTTATTGTCATAGACCTCCTACGTTGTCATCTTTCAGATAAGCCTGAAACGATTGACCAGTTGGAGGAAAATATTCGCCGCTTTATTGCCGATATACGGCCTCAAATGTTGGCAAAAGTCACCAAAAATTGTTCCTTCAGATTAGACTACGTCCGAGTCAGTCATTTGCCGGAAGTCATATTTCAATTACAATGACAGAAGGTTATCTTTTTTTTCGAATAAAGTACATTTTATGTCAATTTAAAGAAACCATGATTTCAAAATAAATTTGCACAATTTGGAAGCGTCAAGTATTAAACACATTCGCCACAGCAGGTGTGGCGAATGACGACAGCAGGTCAATATTAATGATGATATGTTAATGATACGTGCAAAGTTTTGAGTGGATACCGATATTCGTAAAATATATATAAATATAAATGACTTTTTCGGATGTGGTTCTTATATAGAAGCTATGACCAATTATAAGCCGACCAACATAAAATTTAGGACAACAATTTGTTTACCTATAGGGATTATTTGTGTCGGATTTTAACTTGGTAACTATATTCTTACCATATTTATACGTGTTTAAGTGAATTTTATATGGGGTCTATGGGGTCACACAGAGGCCGAACACAACAAAATTTCGTCTTGCGATTTATTTTTACATGAAACTTATTTTTGCCGAATTTTGTATTAATATTCCAATTTTACAAGTATTAATTTATTTTATTTCGGGAAGATATTTGTATGGGGGCTATGAGAAATCTTGGACCGATTCTTATTATTTTCCTCACAGTTTCTTCCTTTATCATAGAAATAACGTGTACAAAATTCCATAGCAATATCTGCAATATATTTCAACAAATTGCAAGATAATTGTTTAAAAATATTAAATTTTTATGGAGGTGGTCTTACATTTTGGCCCATAACTCTAGTTCTACTTCACCGATTTAGCTGATTTTCAATACCAAACTGCTTAGGAGAATTATAAATCGTTTTTTGTAAACCGTGTTGATTTTGCTTGTGTCTTTTGGACATGAGAGTGTTTTACAGAGACAGACATACGGACAGACGGACATAGCTCAATCGACTTAAAATTCTATAAGGATCAAGAATATATATACTTTGTTGGGAAAACTTATATATACCCTCATTTACCACTTATATTGGTGGAGGGTATAAAAAACACCCTAATTATAAGCTATTTAAACAAAATTTAAACAATGTAGCGTGTCTTAAGTTTCTTAAATTTCTAAGCCTAGGGATTTATGTATCTAATACGATTCTAAATTTATAATTTCTTGCACAGAATCCAGGATATACATATATTATTACAGGCGTTATTTAAACATGCTTATAGAGCCTGTACTTTTTGCTTTATCGTACTTTAGATCTAATACTCCTATCAACGAAATATCTATTGTGATACCGCTTGAGTTACTCCAATACATTATTCATTACTTGTGATGTGTATTCGTAATCATATTTCAATATTCAGATGATATTTGAGTAGAGATTAGATTTCTAATTTTATATTATTATATTATTCTAATTTTCTATCGACAGAATCACTTTCTGAGTCGATTTAACGATGTCCATCCGTCTGGCTGTCTGGCTGGCTGGCTGTCCATGTAAAGCTTGTACGCAGAGTACAGGTAGCAATTTTGAAGATATTTCGATAAAATTTGGTACGTGAAATTTTTCGGCCCAAGGACGGATGGAATTGAAACTTGTAGAAATCGGTCTCTCAAAAATGTTGGTATCCAAATAATATTGAACACAAACATGTTTCGTATATATACATACATACATATAATATGGTAGAATGTTATGATGATTGGTCCAGAATTAGTCGTAGCTCCCATATAAGGCCAACTTCCGAAAATCACTTTAAAGAGCATAACTCTCTCAAAAATGTTGGTATCCAAATAACATTGAACCCAAATATATTTCATATGTATACAAATAATACGGTACGATCTTTATACATATACTGGGTGTAAGGTAATGGTCGGGCTTGACCGGCTATACTTTCTTACTTGTTTAAAGTTACGCTTGTTGTTAGTAGGTAACTAATGTCACATATGCGGGACGCCTTTAGAGTTTTCTCTATTTTAAAACTCTTTCTTGTATGTGCAGCTCTGTCTTTGATGTTACATAATAAAATGCAATAAGGAACCTTTGATCATCATCTTAAAACTGCAAATTCTTCAAGCATTCAAGGAACACAGTCTAATTACTGTTCTAATCCTTGTTGTAACTTATCCTTCTTTGGCATGACCACTTTTTGTGTCACTTTTTTCGACATCGTACGTTTACAATTTGTAAACAAATGGTTACGGATCGACAATGCAATGTTGTTAAATTGCACGCCGACGTATCTCTCAGCGAGTGGCAACAAGCGCTGTAACAGAATTAGTTCCTTATTGTCACGTCGTCGCAGTTGTGGTAAGCTAACGTGTTTTCTAATATGCATGTCAAAGCCTTGCGAAGAAATATTTTACTCGACTTGGTGGTATTCATAATTGTGTCTTTTGTGATTTAGATTATAAATGTGTGTTTTTTTTTAGTGCAAACAAAATTGACAACAACATCGGTTGTCAATTCTTTGTTACAAAATTGACTCCGTATGGTGCCAAATCGTACACGTATATGTTAATTTTTTATCTGTGTGTAATATCATTTGGAGCTGTTATTTCTTATATTCTTTGCACAAAATAAAGACTAAATAGTTTTAAGGGACTGCAACGAACACACACACACTCACACACTTGGCAAAAACACTAATTTGTGTATGCATATGAAATTTCTTAAGCAATAATCGTCAATTATGTGTAAATTATGAATGAACGGAAAAAATAGCGATTCGTGCTAAAAAAGGAACATTAGACAACAACAAAAAAAATATTGAAAACCCGCAACAAAGACAATAACAAAAATAATGTTTACGAAAAACCAAATCTAGTCATACTCGTACTTATAGACAGACTGCGCAAATACTCATAAATACAGCAAACCAGCAAAACAAAGAAACAAAATAAAAAAAAAACTAGCAAATTTTTATCCGTTATTGGGTGGTCAACGCCACTCGGAATTACAGCTGGCTGTAGGTATATACACATATGTATATGTAATATATGTATATACACGTGTATGTGTGTGGGTATACATATATGTAGGTATATTAAGCAGGTATGTCCATACTAACTCGGATGTTTAAAGATTTTGATTATGCTTAAGTGCCACATTATACTCGTATTCATACGCTTTGCATTTATGGACAATTTCACTTATAGTTGTTGTTTATATTTTTACATTTCTGGAATCCAGCAAATGGAAATAAATAAATTGGCCACATAAGTTTGTATTTTTTAATACAAGGTTAGACGGAAAAGTTCTTTGGAAATGACAATGGCTGCATGCAATGTTTGTGTAAGATTTTGTATAATCTTAAAAATCATTTGTGGCCAAAATTATCGTAAAATTGGCAGTATTTTTCATGGCTGGAACATTTTGGCACCAAGCGCGTTTAAGGGTTAGTTTAGATTTTTGCATTGTTATTGTAAATTTTGAACCTTAAGATATATTTTTCTCATGTTTCATAAAACACGTCTCAAAAATTTATAACATTTCGCTATCTTTCCATTAGATATCCCAAATAAAGCAAAATTTGACCTTTGACCTTCACAATGTAACGTTTAATGTTGTCCGTTTTGAGTAAAACTTACGGAAAGTATTAAAAAGCTTTAGAACTATATTATTCTGGATGGGTTTTATTTGAAATTCATAATACTAAAGAAATTAAGCTTATTCACCAAAATACGAGTATGACAAACACATTAGATTTTCCCGAAATCCGCCACATTAAAATCGCGGGTACAGAACAACTATGGTAGCTATTAATATAATAATTGTTTTATCTGTTTGTTCTCTCATATATCCCAAATAAATCCCAAAGAGATGTTCTAAAAATTCTAAATTTTTTTAACAAAATTTTTTAAAAAAAACTTAAAATGGATTTTTGAAACGGCCGTTAAGAAATCAAAAAGTTTCACAATACTAATAATACGTAATACTTAAAGACATAAGAAAGTAAAAATATGATGTTATAAGAATATATCTCAAAATTTGTTAATTTTTTCCTACATTTCTTATCCAAGTGTTAATGGCCTGGGGAATACTAAATAGCTTTAACATTTTTTAACCGAATTTTATCTTTAATGTCTTATTAGAAAGCTAATTTCGTACACATCTCGATTTTTAAACATTAAAATGCATAACTAATTATTTAATGCCATAATTTTTGCCAAAACTGAAAGAAATTTGTATTTTCCGATTGTAAATGCACCTCCTAACTTCAGAGCCGATGCAGCGCCAGAATCTATCTTATCATGTTAATAATTGTCAAAATGTATTTCCATTATCTATAGAACAATTGTAGGAGTGGGGACCACCTTCGTCTATGAAGCACTCTAATACATACATTTATTAAAATACATAAATTTATTGGGAGAATTCTCTTTAATTATTAAAATTGTTAGATGATCTTGATTTACTACATTAATATTACTCTATTAGAGAATACCCTGCAAAAAACACAAATACTCAATACACGCATGCATGGACTACTCCACAATGGACCAGGAGTACTCCAAAAAAACTAGTCTATTTAACAGTACGATGTCCTAGGACTGGACCATATAATCCAGCTTTGCATATCACGGGACTAGTCCCAAAACTACTCTTTGTAACTATTTCAAATGTTTTACAACAACGATTACGGTCGTTAAAGCACGAATAATTGTCGTGTAACAAGAAGTTTTGCTTTTAAAATGAAATGCTCCATTAGTGCATTACATAGGACCATGATGTAGTCACTACATTTTAGCTACAATGGACCACGTACTCCACAAATTTTTGGAGGGTACTACCAGATAAAACGTGGAAAAACTATTAATCCAGGTTGAAAAATTTACAAAATTAAAACATATTATTCCTACACAGAAAAAAATAAAAATGAGTTTCAATTAAAATATCTGTGGAATCAATTAAAAATTTAATTGAAATCGGACCTGTAAACAAAATGATAGGATCAATTAAAAAAAATTTGAGATTTAATTGAAAATATCAGAAAAAGTAATTGAATCAATTAAAATTTTAATTGAAAATTATTTTAAAATCAATTAAAGGTTTAATTGAAAAAAAACATGATTTTTTTTCTGTGTGTAGCAAAGGAAATAAACTCCGCTCGATTCATAACAAAATGTTGCCCGTAAATTATCTGTATTCAAATTAAGCGTTCAATACTTTTAAATGTTGGAATTATTTTTATAACCGAAATCCCTCCCAATCCTGGATAATACATCAAGTCTCCAGACAGGGAACAATTACAAAAAAAAAAATTAGAAATATTAAAGAAAACCTGATTGAAGAAAAATACATCTTGATATAATATATTATATCGAGATAGTCCTCCTACGATTTCAAGTGCCTCTTTAGATACTGAAAGAAATTTGAGGCACGAATCAAAAAATCCAGATGAATCTGAGGAGTTGGGAATTATTATGGAAATATCGTTGATTATTGTATCTAGCTTTCAGTCTCTTAAGTTTTTTAAGCATAGTAATTGGGTTTGCTATGACTCGATGAATAGCACAGCATATCTGACTCGATTCTTAATTTTATTAAATTAACCATTCTTTGCACAGAAGGAGGGCCAAGCGAATCGATAACAGCCTTAAAACTATAAATCCGTGAAGTGATAATGCAAATAGATACGCAACTTTGCCGAAATGTGATTGAACATTTTGATAAAGGAATCGATATCTCTATGCATGGTCGTTGTGGACTTTTGGACATAATCTTACTCTTTCCAAAACTATAAACATTTTAATGATTTTCATATACATTCTTGGATGTAGTTTTTTCAAAACCTCTTTAATTCCTGGCTATGAGTGATCTTTAAGTATAATTATAGTAATCTCTATGCTCTGGCAATTTTGTGATGATATTTAAATGACCTGTTCATAGGAATGGGGTTTTAAACGGTTCATAATTACAGTATTAAAAAAACCGACTTTTTTAAGAAATTGAATTTGAAAAATATAATTTTTGAAAAAGCCAGTTTTTAATACGTTTAAAATTGAAAAACCCAGCTAACCGGTTTTTCATTATGTACTATAATATTGAAATTTTTCTTTATTTTGTGAACGCGTCGCAAATAAAAGATTGGTTTGGCATTTCAATATGGATAGACTGACGCCTGAACAACGCTTCCAAGATGTGCAAATATATTTTGAAAATCATGATAGAACTTTTATATAGAACTTTAAAAAGGAATAAAACAAGGTAAATTTTTAAAATTTACATGAAATTTACTTTATTCGAAAGATAATCTTCTGGCATTATAATTTAAAAATGACTTCTGGCAAATGACTGACGCGGGCGTAGTCTAATCTGAAGGAACAATTTTCGATCACTTTTGCCAACATTTGTGGCCATATATCGGCAATAACGCGAATGTTGTGCCCCAAATGTTCAATTGTTTAGGACTTGACAGGCTGACAAAATGGCTGCCAGTTAAAAAAGTGTAGCATATATAAAAAAACACCCTTTATAAAACATTCGAAATCGGTCGGTTTTTTAAATTAAAAAAACCGGTTAATCGGTATCCGATTCAAGTTTTCGAATACTCTATTGATAATGTAGCAGCACTTTTTTCTTCGGTTCCAATTTGAACAAATACACTTTCTGTCGACTTGTGTTTTGTGCCTAATTCATGTTCTTTAAACTGGTACAAACAAATTAAAAAACCACTTGTATAAAGTTGAGATAAGATTCAGTCAGTTAATGGCAAATTTGGAGAAAGCGAGATTCCATTTATTTTTTTAAGTTGAATTTTGCAAATAATTTCTTTAATTTGCACAAGCAAGTGATGTCCAAACCGAAAGACGATCATTACTGTATTAACGTCACCAGACGAGAACTAAATTTTTACTTCTTACTAATATTGCAGCTAAAACCACTAGTAAGCCGAACGAGAAACGAAGCATTTATCTCTTCGGATTGTACGTATATTTCCTGTCTTAGTTATGACCTAGTTAAGCGACGAGAACTGAAGAATTTATCTCATCCATCGGATTATATGCCGTAGTTATTTATTTTTTTTTTTTTTTTTTAAAGAGAAGTAACACTCAGACAATTAATATGCCTTTATATATATTTGCGTTACTTTCTTTGGAAAGTAATTGCAGCGCCTCTGATGGTGAGTAGGCGCATTAATATTAAAGCTTGATTTTATAGCCTTTATTTAATTATTTTACTTCGGTGGCGTTTGAATGCTATACCACGTAAGGAGGGCGCTGTGATAAATATTATTTATGATAGATAGAAAAGAAAACTAATAATTATCAGAAACTGAAGTTGAAGTTGAGTGGCAGCGGCTAAGAATCGAACCCGGGCTACAAATACCAACTCATGCTTAATGCGCTAACCAATTAAGCTACATCACCCTCAATTACAGTCTTCAGTAAGAATAAATTAGTTTTATGCGGATCTGGAAGCTGATCTCAGAGGGACCTGGTCAGACTTGGCATACCCCGGATGGAAACAAAACCTGGATTACAATACAAATTTATTTCCAGTGCAGTTAATATAGTATCTATATGATATCTCGCGGTTTGTTTTAACAAATAATTGCAAATATCCATACGACTATTTGAGTTTAATTTTCTGAAGAACTGTTCTTAACTAATCTCGTACATTCAGACCAGCCAAGATTTTAAGAACTTTTTTAAGTAATTGTAGAAGCAAACGTACAAGTTGTTAAAATGGAATGAAACGAAAGAAAGAATGAGCATACATATATAGAAACAGCATAAAACGGAAGTTCAACTAACTCATTTCCGTTAATGTATTTAAACAAGCTCGTGAGAGTAATACAACAATAATCACAATAATAATATTATTAATGCAACAACAATAAACGTACCATGTCATTCGCACCATTTATTCAAATAGTTTATACTCATATTGAACATAATACGAGTACATATATGTTTTTTTTTTTTATTTTGCACTTCTATAGTTACGAATACTACGTATACCGATACTCGACCATTTATACGAGTACTTATAGTTGAAATACATACGTTTATGTCTTTAGAGGTTGATTTGCTAAAGCGGTATACAGTCGATGTCATTTGATGAGAGGTTCTTTTCTTAGAGAAATATTATTTAAGAACAAAATGTTGTCTTGTGAATATTTTTTATTGCTTTGAACATTAATGTATGAAAATATAATAACATTGGTCATGCAAATATTTTGGTTGTTATCAATATGGTTACACAATGCCTAAGCCGATGTCGATGTTTATAGCCTCCACCTTCCGGAGAATTCCATTCAAATATTCACTGACGGATTTAGATCACATAAAAGAGTTATTTGTGGCATTAGATCCGAGACTGTTTCTAGGGCTATAAAAGTAGCCGGGAAACAAATTTCTTATCAATATCAGTATTTACGGATGGCTATAAAAGAGAGAGACAGACAGTTGGCGGCGGTGTTTACATCCATGAATTTCAAATTAAGATGTTTTTCAGGATTTCAAATGGTTGTAGTATTCTTTAGTCTGAAATATCGGATCAGTTATAACAGAATATCAGGAAGGGTTATTCGTATATATACTGATAGTCAAGCTGCATACTGATAGGAATCCTTATATAGGATGGCGTGTCATTCAACAGTTACACTCATATGGGTGGGAAGACATAGAGACATAACAGTCTATTGTATTGCTAATAATTTGGCAGAGAAAGGCGCCATGTTACCTGATGGTGACACTAACCGTCTATGCGGTATTCCACTATCAACATGAGCATGCTTTGACCAGGTGGACGAATGAACACACCTTTACAATCACACGATTGATTTGGCCTATAGGCTTATAAGCTAAATATACGTTGTACTTACTAAAACTAAAGCGATCACAATTAAGGAACTTGGTGTCACTGATCAGAGGACACTGTAAATTCGTCAACCGTACCCTACAACGACATCTGCAGAAGTTGTAATAATGAAGAATAGAAGGAACCCGTCTCTCAACTTCTGTGTCAATGTCCAGCATTATTCTGGGACAACCATCCTTTAATAGTTTATCTGAAATATCCGATATGAAACTAGAGAGAATTGATGCCTTTATTATAAGTACTAATGGCTACCGCGTTTTGATATTTAAATCCTTCATGGTAAAACTATTTGGTCCATAAATGACTATGATTACTTCATCTATTTCTATACATACTTATGGACCCGACACCTTCTCTGCTGCGTACATCCACTTTCTGTCTATCTCTATCTATTTCCTTCTCTTTTCTGATCTTTCTATCTTTGCAGGCAACACAAAACGACCAGTGATATTGCCACACATCGCATCAGTCAATGGATTTATTGACAGAAAACTTCGGTGAACACATAATATTACGTTTTGGGTCTGTCGATTGGCCACCAAGATCGTGTGATATCACACCATTAGACTTTTTCCCGCGGGGATATGTAAATTCTAAAGTTTATGCGGACAAACCCACTTGTATTCAGACCTTGGAGGAAAACAGCATGTGTGTCATTCTCCAGTTACCAGTCGATAGACCATCTGCGACGTAGCAACGGCCAACATTTGATAGACATAACAAACAATAAATGTTCTTTCAAATAATAATAAACATTTCCCATTAAATTTTAATTTTCTGTGTTTTTTTTTTAAATAGGGAACCACGAAATGGATCACGGTTTATGTAAAAAAGAGCACAGAAAAAATTAAAATTGATTTTCAATTAAAATATTCGTATATTTAATTAAACATTGAATTGAAAGTGGACCAATGAAGAAATTTGTAGTATCAATTAAAATATTTTGTAAAAATTTATTTAAAAGTAGTTTTAATTAAAAAAATATTATTTAATTTAATTTAATTGAAAATTGTTTTTCAATTAAAAATTTAATTGATATGATTAAAAGTTTAATTAAAAATCAATTAAGACTCAATTAAAAGTTTAATTAAAATTTGTTGGGCAATAATTTTTTCTGTGAGAAAGAATGTAAACGTTTATTAGGATCAGACACATTTGAAATAGTTTGTCTCTTACCAAAGCATTAAAAAAACAACAAAAACTAATAAAGGTCATACCAAACCATGTACACAAAAATGAGTGATTTATTTTTCAAAACAATAGTGTAAAGGTACGGTCACACTTTGCAAATAATTGGCGAAAAAGACGTAACCACTAAATAACATATATTTGAACTCGTTTTTTTTTAACTTTCCTATTTAGGCCAAAGCACAACAACTATTAAGTTTTAATTTATTTGATCTTGCAAAACTCTTGTAAGAGTAAACAACGTCAAATAAATTTGTGCTAAAACGAATGGTTACGCTTTTTTGAGTAAATATTTGCCAAATGTGACCGTACCTTAACTTATGGCACTTTATGTAAACTGTAAAAATCAAACATTTTCATAAATCACCAAATGAAAATTGGCTTAATCAAATAATAAACGATATTGTTGACTGGTACGCTATAAGGCAGCATAAAGAAGAAATTATTGTACAAAATTATTTAAAAAAAACTTAATAATGTTGTAAAATGTTCTTAAGAAAAAATAATAATAATAATAATAATAAAAATATGTATTGTACATACGAGTACTTATAATATTTAAAGACCAGAATTGCGTCGTTTCTTATTTGTAGTTGTTTTATTTTATTTTTTTATTTCATATTATATTTTACTTTTATTCGTTCTGTGCTTCCGCTTATCTTTAAGACGATTTTAAATATTTGGGTCACACTCATTTATTTGCTCAGTCGACGACGACACTCTACTACTGCCACAACCATAGCCAATACTACTACGGCTGCGGCATCGGCTTCGGCTACCACTATGACTACTTGAGACTTTTGCCTCTAGATTTTTATACATATTTAATATTGTTGTTTTTGTTGTACTTTAGCTGTTTATATGTATGTATTTAGGTATGCACTCGTATATTTGTAGTCTCGTTCAGTATAGTTCAAATTCATTCATTACTTGATTTTTCATTGATAGATTCAAAATGAATGTATGTACAAATATTCGAACGGACGGACGAACATATTGAACGAAAAAGAGAGTAGTAAGTACATACATACATACATGCATGCATATGTTTGTTTTCATATTGTAAGTACGAGTACTTGTTGTCTTATATACCACATATTTACTACATATACAATTGTGAGATAAGTGTACGAGTGTAAGTATCTCCTTGTATTGGTTAGTCGTATGAAATTCATATGATTGTTGAAAATTACAACAAATACGAGTACATCCGCAAGATTTTTTTTTTTTTTTTTTTGTTATTGTTGTTGCTGTTGTTTGTAAATATTTTAAGTATTTAGACATACATACGAGTACACACAATTGAAATTATGATTTGTATTTTAAGATAAACCTCATATTGCCAAACGTACACTTGGAGAAATACTATTTTATGTACGAGTACATATAAGAAATGTTTACCTGGCTGGGGCTTAATGCTGTCAAATCATTCATAAAAATGTTTCGGTATTAATATGAAAATTTCAGAACACAACTGCAAATTAATGGTCCAACCATTCCCTTTTTACTGATTTTATTCTTATTTGTATAATTATTAGAGATGTGACCGGATAGTTGCCGGATATCCGGCCTAAATTTACTATTCGGATAATAAGCTACTATCCGGTATCTGGCCGACCGGGTATTTTCTTAGAATTATTTTAAGCAAGTAAATTTTTATTAAGCAACAATAAAATAGCTTTTATTTAAAGGTAAAAAAGTAACAAAAAATTACAAATTATCTTCCAAAAACTTAAAATACGTTTTGAGATATTCACTTTACTGAAAAATGTATGTATAAACTAAAAACTTAAAAAACGTCCAATTAATAAAACGACTGTCATTAATACTCAAAATTAAGAAGCGGTAGATTATGGTGAATAAAAACTAAATTTTCAGAGTTCGCAGACAATAAACGATTTCTCTTTTTTTCGTAAACCAAGCCAGCTTCCGAAAAAAGTCTTTCGCTATAAACGCTGCTGCAAGGAGCTGAAAGGAACGTTTTGGCAAGCTTATTTAAAATTAGATATTTTTTGGAGTTAAACGACCACCAAGCGTAAGGATCCTGACTGCGATCAGTTCGAACTTCCTTCAAGAAGAATTTAATCTCGGTAGCAATTGGGTTCTTCTCATGATCCCGATACTGAATGTTGTTTTCATCTGCCACTTCATTAAAACAATCCCAAAATGTTTCGTGAGATTCACGAGCTACATTTGAATCAGTTTCATTTAATCGCAACTGTTTAGGCTGGAAGACGTGTCGCAAGTCATTCTTAAGTGTTCCAATAAAATAGTCTTTAATTTACTATCCGGCCTCCGGATATTTGCTTATCCGGCCTCGCATCTTGCCGGATATCCGGTACCCGATTATCCGGCCAAATCACTATCCGTCACATCTGTACTATTTATATTTTTGGGATATATTTGTCTCTATGTAATTTAAAATGTTATTCCCTGTAACTGTTTAAGATCCATATTTACCGTATTTGCCGTACGATAAGACGCACCTTTTTACTCTGAAAATTTGACCTAAAATCAGGGTGCGTCTTATGGTCCGATGCGTCTTATCGTCCGGCAAATACAAATATTTTTTTGTTTTGATGTTTTTTTGAGTTGCTTTGATGCATTGGTTCATAATTCCCTATTTCGTTCAGTATTTTCATATGTGTGTTGGTGTTATTGCTTACGCTGTCGTCGTCTTCAATTCGGGGATTCACAGAATTCACTTGTTGATGTTATTTATGAGGGTTTCATGAGTAAACTTCTAATAGTCACTTATGGCTAAATTCACAGTCTTTAGTTAGCTAATGGCAAAGGCTTAACTAATTTTTCTTTATTCGCAATGCTTAGTTAGCCATAAGAATACCAAGTAATAGTTAAACAATAGTTAGTATATTAATTTACCAATGGTTAACTAATGACCGAGAATTCGGCCATTAGTATAGTAGCGTATTTCGAATGGTTTAGTCAAGTATTTTATTTTATTGGATTTTTTTTTTTTTTGTAAAAATTGTGTCAGTGCGTCTTATCGTCCAAACCTTACTTATTTCTAAAAATTTATAGATAAAATTTTGGGGTGCATCTTATGGTCCGATGCGTCTTATCGTCCGGCAAATACGGTACATATTTATGTTTCATTATCCATCCATCCAAAATAGTTGTTGGATTGTTAAAAATTTGTGTTACAGAAAATGCGCCCGTTTTGTAGCAACACTATTCGGTTTTTAGTACGATTTGGATATTTAATTGCACGATGCTATTTAGCATTCACATGTACATATGTAAATATTATTATTGCTATACACATTTCATTGTGTGTCCATTGTTGGAGACTCCCGGATTTTGCCTTAATGGACGTAGTATTTTTGCTTTGTAAGTTTTTTTTACGATTTACGTACGAGTATACTTAAGTTTTACTAGTCTCGTTTTATAACATTATTCATTTACAGTACCTTTTGGGAGTTTTTGAGTTTTCAAGGAATTTGTTCACGAGTTTCTTAAAATTTTGATTTTGCATTGGTCTTTCGCACATACGAGTATGTAATGACATATATGTACATACATTCGGCTTAATTAAATTGTTTGACAGAGAAGTAAAGCTACATATGTTTGACAAACAAATTACTGAAAAAAAGTAAAAGTATTGCGCTAGATTTTGAAAGAAGCTTCTTTCTATAGGGCGGCTGTATTTTATGTGAACAATGCTTTACAATTGCCAGTCATTAATAAGAAAGTCGATCATATAATCTAAGCCTATAAAAGACATGTTACTGTTTATACATACATGATATTAAATACGTAGTTAGTATAAACACAATACAAATATACATAGTATACATACGAGTATGTACATTCATTCATACATTTAATTTCCTTATGAGGAAGTACTTAACAAGTACTATTTATGTACATATGTACATACATACATATGTATATAAGAATATTAACAAATTTGAAAATTTTATATGAATGGATAGATCTGTTCACTATTTATCTGTTTGCTTCTAGAATATTTCGATTCGTATTACGTTGTAGACTTGTCTTTCTGTTTTGAGAATACATCCATATAGCAAAACTATAACTGCTTAAAAAGATATTTTCTTAAACGTGTAATTGTTCGGTCACGCTATAAATATCTACTCTATTCTCTCCCTATACAGATACGAATAGCTAGCTACAGATACTTTTTGTGTAAATAAATAGCGAGTTCATACTATTATTACTACGCCAGGCTAATTGAATGAAATATTTTGTTCAATGTTTTTTTTTTCTTTGTATAATTTTTTTCTGTTTTTCTTATACAATTGTTAATTATTTGAAAGTTTATCATCGTCTGCATTGTATTTAAATAAATAATATTTAAATGGTGGAAATAACAGAAACAAAACAACAACAGATAGCAACTACTATACGAGTATTATACTCTCCAGACGAACAAAGCCATAAATTTATAATGCAAAATAGTTGAATTTTTATGCATTTAACCAATATACACAACTGAATTTCTAACAACAAAATAACAATGATTAATTTACACTAGCAAACTTATTCATTCATAAATTCTTTAGTGCCAGTTTCTAAAGGAATCAATTGTAAATATAAATGTAAGTACATACATATTTGCAATTGTTTCATCTGTATTGAAGATGTCTTTGCTAAAAGGTTGTTGTCTAGCCTAATTGCGACCATTTTCGAAATTAATTTCATGTATCGGCGTTATATGACGTTATAAAAAATGTTTTATAAATATTGCAATTTTCGTTAAGTTGTGTCATAAACCTTTCAAATTATCCTATTAACAGGGTACTTCATGTATACCAATTTATTTCATTAGCGACAATAACATAATTTATAGGGGTGTGCAACTTTTAATAGTGGTGGTTTTTAAAAGAACGTTAACAGCTACTTACTGAGCGCCAGCAGCCAATAGAGGACGCGCCTCTGTAGAGCTGAGAAAATATTCTGCATAAAATTCCCGTATTCTTCTTTTTTTAAAGATCGTATAAATACAATATATATAAAAACGAAACCTTTTTTACAATCTCCAAATCAACACGATGACGACGACGACAGACAGGTGAGCAGGAAAGAAAAAAAAGAACAGAAAAAACGTGCGAAAACGACGGAAGCCGATGGCATAACGAAAAAAGGAAGAAACAAAAGCTGAACGGACGAACGGAAAATGGAAGGAGAAAAAGGGGGAGAGAAAAAAAGTCCTCCCGTAGTGCCGCCAATAAACTGTTTTTGCTCGAGTGGTGTTTCGTGAATTTAAAAAAGTGGTGAAAACACATGGTGAGTATAAAAAATCGTGATGAGTTTTTTAGAAATTCACCATATATACCGTTATTTGAAATTTTTAAAGGTCATTGAAAATTTAACATCCTAAAAGTAGGCTATCTGCTTTTTTACAGTTTAACGGTGTGGGTTTTGAATTAGCTAAAGAACGAAAGAAAGCAGAATGAAGTCCTGTCGTTAGTTACTTCATAAAATGACAAATGTTAAATAAATTTTTATGGAAAATCTTCAAGTTTCAAACCTTCTCCCCAATATTCTTTATACAGTGTCCTTAAGTTTCCAAACGAGTCATTAAAAAAAATAAGAACCTAAAAAAGGGTGATTTCGTGAGATCATTTTTGAATTATATGTAAAAAACACTTACATAAAATAGAGCTTGAAGTCGGTATCATTATTATTGCCCGAAAAAACAATCTTTGACATTTACTTTTCAAAAATGCTTGCTTTCAAATGATGGTCAATTCGGAAGGTCCAATTTTCGATAATTCTTTGCAGCATTGCTGCCGTTATTTCGCGACTTTACATTATCTTAAAAAAAACAAACAAGAAAGTAAAGTCGGTCAAGCCGGACCATAAAATAACCTACACCCAGTATACATATGTGCAAAAACTGTTTTTCAGAAATGGATGCTACATGGAATATATGGCCTATCAAGGACCAATCTCTTAAAATGTTTGTGGTACGACTGCTGTACATATAAATATTGTTTTTGTTAAATTTTATCTCGATATAAACAATCTTAAAATATATATACTACATGTAAAATAATTTTCGAAGGGGGTCCGACCATTATAAAATTACATACATACATATGTATGATTTCTGTATATGTGAAACTGGTTTATGTTGAATTTTATTTGGATACAAACATTTTTAAGAGATTTGTGGTGGTTAAAGTGATTTTTGATAGTAGGTCTTATATGAGAGCTATGGTCAATGGTGAAATAATGCGCCGATTTCAACTAATTTCAATCCCAATCGTACTTGGGCCGAAAATATTGTATACCAAATTTTATCGAAATATCTTTAAAATTGCGACGTGGACTTTGCGCACAAGCTTTACACGACGAGCAATCCAGCCAGCGGCCAAACGGACATCGTTACATCGAAATGATTCTGAGTCGATAGGCATACTTTAAGGTGTGTGTTGAACTAATGTTTATGGAAGGTACAATCATCAGCACAAATCCAAGAACGCAATTCACAATCTTTGTGATTGTGTGTCCATTACAAAAGCTGTAATGGATTGGTATTCAAGACATCAGGTCAACGTAGTAGAAAATTATATGAAACGCAATCTCCCCAACTTCGGCCAATTGAACAATATTGGACTATTGTTAAATGAATGTAAAACGAAGTAGTACTGTAGTTCATGACATCTAGATGTGATCCATCAACACAAAGAAATTATATAATTTTTATTGCATTAGAAGGAGTAAAGTAATTATGTATGTATAATTATAAATCAAAAAAGATATCGATGATGCCGATACCACCAGCAAAATGTTCAATTACATTTGGACAAAATGGTCTCACGACATGGATTTTAAATTTTAAATAATCCAGACGCGTTGGATCGCATGATCGGTGCGGCCAATTAACAGCTTAATTTCGTGAAATTATATGTTGAAATCACATGTCAATGACGGATATATGTTTACCATGAAAAGGATTGGATTTGATTGGAACTATCAAATATGATCGTGTTATTGACCGTTCAAATTATTTGTGAACTAAAATGCACTTGTCACAAACTATAGATAATAGAGATTTCTATGAATAGTTAGTACCTAGAAAAATAATTAATAGATAAGAATAATAATACTAAGCTTTTGCACAGCTATTGAGCAACATTTAACGAAATCCTCTGAGAGCACAAAAGATGTGATAAGAAAAAATCACTTAATAAATTTGCAAATTAAAACGCTGCTAATTTTTGCTTTAAATAAAATAATTATTTTTAAATTTATTTAGTCTCTTTTAATATATTGTCGCAAACACATATCCGTTGAATTTAAAATGAATGTGAAAACTGTGTCTACAATGAAACGGCTACTAATATTAATCTTTTTAAATTTAATATATTTTGTTAATACCAGCTCACTTTTGAACCAATTTGAACTGGAGGTAAGAATAAAGACAGCAATTAAAGCAAATTTCTTTATATATTTGAAATATTTCAGGAAGGTTCCGGCATGGATAATGATTTATTGCCTATAAATCCTCCCTTGACTAGTGTATCAAAATATGAACAAGATGTTTTCATGTACTCGTAAGTTTTCCAGTTGCCAGCTGTTAAACAAAATAATTGACAATTCTGTTTTAATATTAATTTTAAGCTTGGAAGCAAAAATAAAATTCCTTTCCAAAACATTTAATGAACTGGAGCTGAATATGAACAACCTTATAAATGCTAATATAGAGTTATTAGAAAACAAATTTCAGAAAATTATGGAAGATAGAATAGCACAAATAAATCAAATAATAGCAGAAGAGAAAATAAGTGAGTGAAAAATTGTATTAAAACAAACTTTAAAGCAGAGGTAGGCAAAGCGTAAAATGAGGTTGTGTGTGTGAGCGAACTACCCAGCAAACATAAACATAATTATATAAATTATACAAAACAACTTAGATAGGAAACATACACACACAATATATTTTCCGTAACATATAAGAAATTAACAACGAAATTGATATACAAACGGAACTTCTAATACTTCAAAAGCTGATTACATGCATGTTACCAAATGCATTTCACTCATAAAATATTTTTCGTAATTCATTATTAATTTAAAATGTTTGTTGGGAAGTATTTCTGAAAAAAAGTATAAAAGCATCCGCCGCATGTGCACACATTGCTATCTCAATGACGACTGAATGCAAGAGATTAAGTGTATGTGTGAAGTGCTCTCTGCACAATTGTGCTATAGGATGCCGACCTATGCTTTAAAGGAACATTTATGGAAAATTACATTAGCGCTTAAAAATCATTTACATAAGAAATTATTTGTTTTATAATTTGTTATTTACAGAATTGACAAGCAACAGTAAACCGTTTTATAATGTGCATGAACTGAAGTGGTAAGAAAGTGTTGAAATAGAAAACTATTCCAATAAGATCCTTATACTGAGTAGTAGTTTCTTTTATAAATATACAAGATAAAATTTATTTGCATATTCAATAATTATTAGAGTAATTATTTTACAGTTCCGACAATCGTTTACCAAAAAGTTGTCAAGATCTCAACGAATGCAATAGCAATGTTTACAGTATAATGGTGCCGGAATTCAGTGAAAAACCATTTGAGGCTGCGTGTGATTTAAAAACCCTTAATGGCGGTTGGACCATTATACAGCGACGTCAAGATGGTTCTGAAAACTTTTACAGAAATTGGACCGATTATGTTGAGGGATTTGGAAATATGAATGGTGAATTTTTCATAGGCCTAGAAAAGCTTTACGCCCTTACCTCACTAGCTGAGCCTCAAGAGTTATATATCACATTCGAAGATTTTGAAGGTGCAAAGAGATATGCTAAATACAGAGAATTTAAAGTCGGTCCTGCAAGCACAGACTACAGTTAACCGTGGGCCAATATTCCGGCGATGCAAGTGATTGTTTTAGCCAGCATAATGATCGTAAATTTTCTACCCCAGATCGTGACAATGATATACATGCTACTAAACATTGTGCCGAATACTGGAAGGGGGCTTGGTGGTATACAAATTGTTTTCATAGGTACGTATTTATTTAAGTCTCTGATATTCTAAAAAGTTTAATTGTATTATATGTTTTTTTTAGCAATTTAAATGGTTTGTACTTGGCCGGAAAAGTACACTCATTGAAACGTGGAATCTCTTGGTGCGGCTTCCGAAAGTATGAATACTCGCTTAAGTCTGTGCAAATGATGATACGCCCAAAGAGAGACTAAACTATCCAAGCATTACTCGCATATTTAGTTCTATGCTGAAAATGTTTCTCAAATCTAGCTGTCTGCGGTTCGTTATATTTCATATATTTCGCCTTTTTTCAAGTTTAACATTTTTTACATACATATTTGCGTTTTATTTGTTTTAAATAAATTTCTAGTGAAAGTTTATTTGTTTGAGATTAAGGTATACATTAATTAAAAGTTGATTTATAATCTTTTATATAACTTGTAATGGGGAAACCCAATTTAAACAAGAAATTTATTTATGAATGTGTTTTTACTGATAAGAAATAATAAATGATGATTATACCTATTCTCAGTCTCTCTCTTTTAAATTCAAGTTTGATACATTTACTTTTTAAAATTGTATATATACTCTGAAATCGCATATGAATGGAAGTCGTTATTACTATAACAAGGCCTTCCAAAAGGCCTTAATTAGCAGGATTTGGACGCATTGCAAAATAAAAACTAGTTCGATGCCTGATAGGAGGCATACTTCAGAAGGCATTTAGAAAGGATTAACAAATCCCGAAAACTAGTATTTGTTTACAAAGTCATCAACAAAAATTCAAATTTCAAAACGTTAAACAAAATAAATAAAAAAAAAAATTTAAGAAACGCTTTTCTTTACCTTAATATATTGATCAGTTGTGCAAACAAAATAAATATGAATACTAAAAAAATCGACTAAAAGTCAAAAAATAAGAACATTTCAAACAACATAAACTTTTAAATCAAAATGGAAAAATTCTATTCTAGGTCTATTGTTTTCCTTAGTAAAGTAGGAAGGAAATATGATTAAGCGTATAAATCGGTTAAAAAGATTTTTATTAAACCGGGTCGACCGCATATGTACAAAAAAAAATGTTCCAAAGTCTAAATTTTTTTTTGCGATCGGAACCCGTTAAAATCTTGTAACGGTTTTTATCCTGGTGAATGCCTGCAAAGTTTTGAGTAGAAGGCAGTCAAAAAAGCATTTCACCAAAAAAAAATAAATTAAAAGCTTCAATTGATTTAACCCTTCTTTGCATGATTTTTTCTTTATTGGTGAAATAAATCAAGATTATTAATTTACATATGTAAGTTCAAAATTAAAGGAAAAATAGTTAAAACAAATCTTAGTATATACGAGTAGTATAAATTTAGCAAAAAACAATATTATGGAAATTTCCATCATCATGAAAAGTAGAGTTGAAACCTCAAGAGCTGAAGAGTTTGTTTTACTTAAACAAATAGTTTTGATTTTAAATCCGGTTAAGGTAACAGACAAAGCTCTTTGTCGCAGTCGCCTTATATTTATGCTCAAAGAGATATCAAAAAGTGATCTGGTGAAATCTCTCCTTAAAAGAAACCAAAAAGTAAGGACACTTTTAAATTTTTGAAGAAACTGAAAATTGAAGAATGAATTTGATAATGAGATAGAAATGGAATAAAATAGTGAATGTAATTTAAATATGTAAAAGCCTCCCACAACACCTAATAATGTCTGTAATAATATGGAATAAAATATTGAATAAGAATTATTTGTTTCGGAGGATGAGGAAGGATTGTTTATGCAATCAGAATACAATTTTGTCTCCAAACGATGTTTCATCAACTTCATATATTGGTAACAAAATTAGATCAAGATTCTCTTTACTATAGATACCTTAATATTTTTAAGAAGCTTTATCGATCGATAATATTCTGTTGCTTTTAAATTAATATAGAAATTAAAGGCGAAATGACACTATTTTTGTCAATCTATCATTTCAATATTCATGTTATTATGATTTTTATTTATTAATGCTTTATATAATTTTAATCAATATTCATTTTTTTTTCAAACATATTTATATTTAACATACATATGTAACATTCTTCAAATAAATTCTTATTATTTATAAACCAATTTGTTTTAATATGAAACAAAAATCCCGAAATCATGTATCTCGGGATTTGAAAACCCAGTCCCGTTTGGCATTCCTAGTATGTAATGTATGAAATGACAAAAAATACATTTTGTTTTTGTAATTGGGGTAATAATGAAATTCCAAAAAGAGTATTTCATCTTTTTAACAAAAATATCTTCATATCTGATCACAATAAAGATACCAATTGAAAAACATTTTAAAGTCTTATTTTCATCGTCAATTGTTACATATTTTTTTAATACAAATAATTTTTTGCAACCCATTAACCCATTAATGTAAATCAACATGCATGAAAGAAAACAACAAAAGGAAATAAGAAAATTGACTAGTTCCCAGCGTTGCCATATATTTTTTGAAGAAAACTTTTTATTTCTAAAAAAAAAAAACTTTTTTTTTTATAAAAACAACTTTTTTAAGTACTAAAGTTCCAAAATCCAATTTTATTTAAAACAAAACAACTTTTATTTTTACATATGAACTGTCAAACTCCATATACATATATGTACATATGTATGTACAAAATAAAGAGTGTTGTAAACTATTAACATTTTATAAATATTTTTATGACATTTCTTTCATGACAGAGCAATACTAAATTAAACAATTTTGCAATAAAAAGGGATTAACGAGGTATAATATTGTTAAATTACTAGCGCATTGCAGCATAGTAGAAATGGTGAAAATAATTTGTTTTATAAACAAAATTATATTAAACTTATAAGTGAATTATAAATTTCTAAAAAAAACTTATTTTGTAGAATAAAACTTGAAAACTTTTTTGCATCACAAAAAACTTACAAAAAAGGGAAAATTTGACAAATGGCAAAAAACTGTCAAGTTTGTACCCCTTTTATTTTTTTTTCCTTCTCATCCAAAAATACTAGCCTTGACGAGTCAGAATTGAAGAGTGTGAAAGCGGACTTTTAAACACAATTGTTTATTGCTTTCTCTGTGCGAAATAAATATAAAAAAAATAAAAGAAAAAAATTGTTGTCGTAAATTTTATTTTTAAGAAAGAAATAAATAAATGAAATTTCTTTGTCAACCCTGAGGCCTACCTAGAAGGCGTCATAGATAAAATAATAAAGATTACGCATTGCGCAAAAACTGTGAGTGTAAAATTTTGAGCAAAATTTCTTTTTGTGACGTCACAAGTTAAAAATATTTTTATGTTTGTTTAACTTCTATATAAATTTTAATGCAAATAAAAGTTTTAAAATGAAGTGTGCCGTTTTTAATTGTGGAAATATTAAAAAAAAAATAACATACATTTTAATTTTCTTCGATTTCCAAAAGAAAATAAATTAAGAAAAATAATGGGCACAATTTTGCCACTTTGTGGCAAAATGATATGATATTGAAAATGGCTAACTGAACGTTTTGCGTTTGTGATACCTACTTTGTGTTAGGTATGCCTATTGACGAAATTGTGTGTCAAATTAAAAATCTGGAAGCTGTATTGAAATCTTTGAATGGTGAAAATCGTTTTATTAGCAACGAGTATTTAAAAAAGCATACGAGTACCTGTAAATGAGTCAAGTACATTTAAAGTTAAAACACTTTTTTCGATCGAGAACATTTTGTACATGTTGATTATACATTAAAAATAACCTGTGACGTCATGCACATACATTTTTTGCGCAATCATTATTATTTGATTCATGAGAAGGCGTAATTAAAGGTCTGATAAATTAATAATTTTATTATAAGACTAACATATAACCCTAAAATAAACATGTTTAAAAGCAATATTTTAAAAACAAACTGGATACTTTAGTTTCGATTTTAATCAACAAGCAAGAAGTTATTCAATAAATAAAAAAGAAAACACTCACCTGTAAATATTTACAGAATTCCTTCGGTGTTGACAACATTCAAATTTTTACACGATAAATTTTACAAACAAACACTTTTTAATTAACTAAACAGGCCATATTATGAGTAAAATTACTCTTAAAAATACTTTACTCTTTCATTACATTCTCTTCTAAACTATTTTAATTTTTCTCTTTTTCATTTTCGCAAAAACATTTGCACTTGCTTAATAATTTAATTTTATTTCCTCTTTGTTAAAACAACTACAACTACTACAAACAACAGATACACACCGAACGAACAACAGAAACCAACGAACGACACGACTAAACAAAAACTTTAAACAGCGACTGAACTGGCAACAGCGCTGCCTCGTATGAAAAACACAAAACACTTCTTTCTCATTAAATAATAACTTTTTTTGCAAATATTTTACATCACACTGATAAATTAATTATTAAATTATATTTATATCATAAAGTTATTAATATTTTAAGTGTTTTTATTAGTTTAAATAATTATAAGATTAAATTCACACTAAGCCGTATGCGCACCGTTAGAATTGTAGAAAGAGACTGACCGATGAAAATAAAAGCAAAAGAACCTGTTGCATGAACTTGTCTAGTGCAATGTGTTGTGTGTAGTTTGTGAGAGGATATAAAAAAGGAGCTTTTCTTTGCACGTAGTGATGGTCAATAAATTGAAATGGTACTTTTTGATAACATTAGCATTGAGTACTAAAATAGTGCAAACATTTAAATCTATTGCATTTCTCATGTAAATTGCACAGGCATGCAAAATATGCAAAAAAGAGGAATTAACTAAAGCTATGGTTTAATTTATTATAGGAGGAGGATTAAAGAACATAACAAGAAAATCGCATTAAAATAATAAAAATTCATTGAAAAATTGGTGGATCTGTAGAAGTGCATACTTGAATTTTCTTATTTGATCTTCTGATAATTAAAAAATAATTGGTGGGTCAAGTCTGTATGGTGAGCTAAGTAGTCTGGAGGCATGATTAGGCTGTTATTTTTTCAAAAATTCAGCTGGAAATGCGTACTTAGCGAATGGATCACTTATTGATGTTTTTTGTGGGGAAAACAATTAAATCGACTAGGGCTGTAAATACGATATAGAGCCAGTATTTTGCAAACATGTAAATGAAAATTATGATAAAAGAATCGATATCTGTCCGATTTAATTATACCCTACACCAGCAGTGGTGGGGTCCCTAGTAGGTAATATCATCCATATCTAAGAAACTATATAATACATACTCGTATACTGGGTGTAGGATCGGGCTTGACCGACTATACTTTCTTACTTGTTTTTGTTTGTGTCCGTTTGTGTTTTTTGTCTCATCCATTAGGAGTTGTTTTAGTTTTCTTATTTGAAAAAAATTCTCAATCGAACAAAAACTGTATCAACTTTAATATCCGCATTAATAGTACTTGACTCATTTATATGCTTTTTTTAAATACTGGTTGCAAATCAAAAGATTTTCACCACTCAAAGATTTGAATACAGCTTTCAGATTTTTGATTTGATACACAAATTCCTCAGTAGGCTTTGATTACCTAACATAAGGTATCTTAAACGCAAAACGTATCAGTTACCCATTTTTAATTTCGTATCTTCTTTTATATCAACCGCCTTGAAGTGTTCAATATGAATTCTATGAGACACTTTTATTTTTTTTCATCAAGGTGACAAAATTGTGCCCATTATATTTCTTAATTTATTTTCTTTTGGAAATCGAAAAAAAATTTAATTTATGTAATTTTTTAATATTTCCACAATTAAAAACGGCACACTTCATTTTAAAACTTTTATTTTAACTTAAAAACATGTAACATTTTTGACATGTAACGTCACAAGAAGAAATTTCTCTTTGCTTTTAATTTTACTCTCACAGTTTTTGTAAAATATAACGGACCTGCGCAATGCGTAATCTTTATTATTTGATTCATGCTTCCATCCTAAATATTTGCAAAGATTAGTTTTAGCTACAATTACGTTCCTTAATTATACATATTAATATTTTAATGTATACCGGTTTTAGCTCCATTCGTAGGCTTAAATAGGCCAATTTGAGTTTCAGTCATTAAATATAACAATTTTATTATCATCAATTTAGGATGTTAATGTAAACCACTGTTAGCTTCAATTTAGGCATTTAAATAGGCTTCAATCATTCATCTTTCATTAAGAAACATATTTCTATACAATGATTAAGACTGATTTTAACTCTATATAATGATCTGCAGGTAAGCAATTTTAGATCTTTATATAGACTAGGTATAACTTTCATTTAAGACATTAATTTAAGCTGCGATTAAAGATCATTGTATAAATCAATTATAACTCCAATGCAAGATCTTTACAAGGAAGAATTATAGCTTCAGTTAAGACCTTTATGTAGAGCAATTTCAGCATTAATTATTGATCTTTACATAGACCTGTTTTAGCTTTAATTTAAAATCTTAATGTGGACCGATTTATGAAGAATCTTTATTTACATATAATTTTGATTAATGGTTTTTAAGAGGAGCGATTTTAACTTCATTCAAATATACATACTTACAAAAAACGAATTATATCTTCATTTAAATAGCAAAATTTAGACCAGGGGCCAAATTCCCGCATTCGTGATCGAAGAAGCTATCGTATCGAAATATGATTTCGATATCGAAATTATGATAAAATGTACTAAATTTCTTGCTCGATATCTAATGCCATAATCTCAAATAAGAAAATTACGATCAATTTTACTCGATATCGAATGCGGTAATTTGGCCCCTGATTTAGCTATAATTAAAGACCTTTATAAAGAACAATTTCAGCTTTAATTGTAGATCTTCACAAATACACATTTTAGACTTAAGTTGAGATCTCTTTGTAAAACAATTTTAACACATTTAAATGTTTTCTATATATTGTAGTCCTTTGAATTAGTTTGGGTTGTTTTGTAAAAGAATCGATCCTCAGTGATCACACTTTTTAAATTTCTTATTCTTAAACATTAAGTACTTTAATAACAATCGCAGCTCCCTCAAAAGTATAACTTAAATAAAGTCTATTCGAAATTAACACTCTCCAGAATTGTAATGTTAATTGTAAATATGTCTCGAATTCTTAAAAAAAACACTTCTGTCAATTGATCCTCTTGTTATCCTTGAAAGTGTGTCTTTGATTTTTTACCAAACCAATATCTTGGCACACTTATGAGGACAAACCTAAAATGACAGTAACAGGGGTTCCTTGAGTTTCCTACATATTCTTAATAAACATTTACCAAGATACATATGTATACTCAAATTTTTAAGAGGGTTGTCTTGTAAAATCGCAAAAAAAAAAAAAACAGTTTGGTAATTTCGCACAAAAAAAAATCCCGCTACCCCTCACCCTTAATAATTTCTCTTAATATCTTTTCAATTATCCAATAAACTACTCGCTGCCTAAACAATTTTAACAGCTGCTTTTAGAGGATTATTGAGGGACTAAAAAAATGCTTACGTTTATTTTTGGGTGATTTTTAGCTAAAAAACGTTGACACTTTTTTAAAGTTTAATGTCTGTCATAAATTAAAAAATAAAATAAATAAATGTAGAAAACAACAATGCAAAAAATCTATCTTGTATATTGATCATTAATTATATTTGCAATGAATTTAGGTCACTGATACAACGCAATTTATGTGCTCATCCTTAATAACACGGATCGCAGACATGTGACCCACATGACCGACTAACCGACCCAAACGACTCTAGTATCAATGCAGGTCAGCAACGCTTGTTAAAAGGGTTCACAACCCCTTTTCTTATTGTTGTTATAGACGTAATGGGACAGATTTTAAAGAATGCGTTTATTTTTTTTTTTTTTTGGGTGAAAAATCCCAAAAATATTAAAACCTTTTTTTATAGAAAATTTTACACAAAAAAAAAAATACACAAAGAAAGAAAAACATTGCAAAAATTTAATTAAATAAATGCGATTTTTTGCACCTAAATGAGTTTGTTTCCCTGATGTTGTTTTTGTATTTTACACTCACTGCAATGACGCATAACGAATCCTTTATCCTTTTGCTTTGTTTACTTAGTGCAACATTGCGCAACGACATTTCGTGTGACCCTTTTTTTGCGCGGATTACAAACAATTTAGGGGTTCACAATATTATTTAATGCCAATTCTCTAATATTTTACACAATTTTTAACCGTTTTTCAGTTTCCTTTGTTGAGGGTGTGTGTGTGTGTGTGCGTCGATTTTTTGTTTTGCAAAAAATCGAAAAAAAAACTGTCAAAAATTTGGCAAAATGAAAAATTGTAAAATAACTCTTTCACTTGGTAGCTGTTTGGTAGCGCTTAACAGTGGTGGTGGTGAAAAATCCGTGTTAAATTTGGATTTTTCCTATACAAAATTTTAACAATTTTTTTTTTTAGATTTTATTTAGAAAAAGGATTAGAATTTAGTTTTTGGCAATTAATGGCAAAATGTTTAGTTTTTGTATCTTCGAGAGGACAATAGGAAAGGGTTGTTGGCTAAAGGGGGGTGCATGTCGCTTCTGTTTAAGACTGTTATTTGTTGGCTGTTTCATATGTTTCACTGAAATACAGCACAGTGGGTTGATTAAGAATTGTTTAACTGAAATACAGTACAGTGGGTTGATTAAGAATTTTTTAGGTATAATTCTAAAGAATAATTATAAATGATCGAAATTTTTAATCTTAAAAAAAACTCTGAATGGAAAAACCACAAATTTCATAAAATGTACCTGTATTTTACTTACATTGTAATTTAAAATCTTAATATAAAACAATTTTAATTAAGGATTGTTAAGTAGTCGAATTTTATATTGAATGATATATCTTTATGTAGCCAATTTCAGAACAATTTAAACATATTTAAGGATCCTTATGAGGAACAAATTTAGCTTCATTCTTAGGTCTTTATAATAGGTGATTCAAGTAGAGATAGTTTTTTCAATAGCCTTTTTTTGGCAGATCACAATTTTCGTCAATATGGTTAAACTAATAATTGAAATTTTTTAAATAAAAGTGCAAACAAAATTGTTGACTACATAAAATAATTTTACACAAAAACATTTTACTAACATTCCAGCACTTGTGATTTAGTGTAATTTATTTTCTCATTTTTTATTTAATAAACCACTGTGTCTTGTGTCATCAACAATTAATGATTTGTTACATTAGTTCGTGTGTGTTTGAATGTGCGTCTGCTTCATATTATTTACCCAGCTACGGCCGTTAGTATATAATGATTTTTATTTACCCCTTTTATTGTTTGATTTTTTGGGTTAAAATTTCATATATTTTTAAGGAAAGTTATTGGAAATTTTCAATTTATCATTTAATTTAAACAATAGATAAAAGTTCAATGTACAAGACAACACGAGTACGAGTACATACATACATACATAGGCACGCTTTTAGGGAAGTTAGATTTGTTTGTTGAGCAGTCAGTCAGCCAGCCAGCCAGCCTGATGTCAAAAGTATGTCGTTTCTAATGTGTTTTTGTTCTAAAATTTTCGAAATGTTTGAATTGCCTTGTGCATTCAAAAAAAAAAAAAGGGGTTTAAAAACTAAAATAATGTCTGTTTATTTTGTTCCAAATATGTTCAACATTGTCATAGATTACAACACACTTTTCGGGCCTGCTATTTATGCATTTACCCTTTCATTCGCACGAGTTTCAAATTTACTTTAGAAGCAGATGTTTTTACTTTGTTTAAAGTTTATTATTGAGCAAATGAAACGTTTTAAATTTTATTAGTTTTAATTATTAAATAAAAGGGTCTTTCTTACAACCAAGTTAAAGTAGCATACAAATATTTTGTTGTAAACTATAAAATTTTTAATTTTTATAGGTTCTTAATTTGAGTATAAGGGCATAGAAGCTATTTGGTCATTAGTAAAGGACGAAAAGCGGGTTTAACAATGTTCTTTATAAAAAACATACTTGTCAAACCTCTCCTTTTCATCATGCTGCTCAACTTTTACACCCTGCTTAACTATATGTCACCTTTCAACCATTTTGAAATAAACGTGAAAACCCTCTTCCTTGTCTCTCTAGCCAACAAAAAGCAATTCGCCCAAAAATTCACTGCAACATTCTTGTCTATTTATAATTAAATTCCTGGAAATTTCCTTTTAAAATGCAAAAAACATAAAATCCATAAATAATTTCTGTTTGTCGTTGTGGGCCAGCCACCACCCTCAAAAGTATGCTGTATAAAGTAATAATTTTAAAATGTGCTCCTTTTTATTTACTTTTTTTTTGCTCTGTGTAACACTGGAAACATTTTGTTGTCATGCTGAATTTTACAAAACTCCTCTTGGCAAACACCAAAAAAAAAGCAAGCAAAAAAAAAATAAACTTAAAAGAATGTTTAAAATATCTTTTATATTAAAAAATAAGCAAAAATATATATAAAAAATATATGTATGTATGTTTTTTAAAAATGTTTGCAACTCCTCCTTTTGCCTGTGCGAATACATCATGTTTTATTTCATTTTTAGTATTATACCCTACACCACCAAAGGGGGGAGGGTATATGGGATTTGTGCTGATGTTTGTAACGCCCAGAAATATTGGTCCAACACCCACCTTAAAGTATACCGATCGGCTCAGAATCACTTTATGAGTCGATTTAACGATGTCCGTCCGACGTCTATCCGTCTGTCTGGCTGGTCGTCCATTTAAAGCTTGTGCTCAGAGTACAGGTCGCAATTTTAAAGATATTTCGATAAAATTTGGTACGTGATATTTATTCGGCCCAAGGACGGATGGGAATAAAACTGGTGTAAATCGGTACATTATTTCACCTGGCGCCCATACAAATGTCCTCCCGAAATTGGGGTTTACTGATCATAAATGTTTGAATTATGCAAGTGTCTAAACAAATTTCATCACAAATGATTGGTAAATGAAGTCAAATCACATCTATAATTAGTCGTAGCTCCCATATAAGGCTCACTTCCTAAAATCACTTTTAAGAGCATAACTCACTTAAAAATGTTGGTATCGAAATAATATTTAACGCAAATCTATTTCATATATATACAAATAATACGGCACAATTTTATTATGATCGCTCCATAATTAGTCGTAGCTCCCATATAAGGTCATTTCTGAAAATCACTTTAAAGAGCATAACTCACTCAAAGATGTCGGTATCCAATTAATATTTAACAAAAATATATTTAATATGTATAAAAATAATACGGTACAATTTTATTATGATCGGTCCATAATTAGTCAAAACTCTCATATAAGACCCTCTCCGTAATTCACTTTAACCTCCATAAATCTTTTAAAAGTATTTATATCGAGATAAAGTTCATTACACTAAATTTTAGTCCAAAATAGGTAATATCTACCATATAGCGCTCATTTCTGAAAAACTGTTTTATATATATACTAGGTGTAGGGTATTATATGGTCGGGCTTGACCGACTATACTTTTTTACTTGTTTTGTTTTTGCTTTCATTTTAATATTGTAAGGAATTTTAATTTTTTTTCGTATTGATTTTTAGCAAAAAGGATAAGGAACAATTTTAAATGGTGTACGTGAGTTTTACAAACATCGTTTTTTTTCTTAATGAGAAAAGAAATTTTCATTATTTTTTTAACAACCCAGACAAAGAAATTGAATTATTTAATAACAGCAGAGTATTAAATATATATTTTTAAATAAATATAACAGTTTTTGGCAAAATTTTGCTAATATGTTTTATGTATCTACTTATGGTACGGTCACACATGGCAAATATTTAACCACAAAAGCGTAACCACTGTTTTTAGCTCACATTTGTGTAACAGCGTTAAATATTTAATATAAAACAAAACTTTTTTTGTGTTTTGTCCTTAGTGAAAGTAATATTCAAAAATAAATACAAGAATTAAAACAAATTTTATTTATTAGTTACGTCTTTTCATCAAATATTTGCCATGTGTGACCGTACCTTTACTCTATTACTCCACATTTCAGAATACCTCTTCCACAATGATGGATAAAAATGTTGCAACATACAAATGGTTACATACATATGTATCAGTAATAACAAACATGGTACAATTGTACTTTTTTGATACATTTTAGACACAGTTGGTACAATTTCAAAATAGCAAAATACTTTTGCATCAAAATTTGGTATTTCAGATGAAATAGATAAATATATCATTTAAGTTATTATTTGTGTAATGGTGCAAGCAAAAGAGATTTTATTAAACTTTATGGACATTTTGCTACTGATATCAATTTGATCTTTACATACGCATCGATAAGATGTTTATTACGACAAGAAATATTTGTTGAATTATCGAACAATGGGAGCCTGTGACATATTAACTTACATTAAATGATTTTGAGGCTGAATTGAAAAACTAAAGCTTAGAATGTACTTAATTCTTCTATTTCTTCTATTCTTGATATAATAAATCTAGTTATTTTGGAAATGTAATCGAAGGATGCTCGAATATATATATACAGTAGGGTGAAAAAAAAAAAATTTAAAAAACAGAAAAAACCATTTGGGTTAAATTGCATGATGTTTATAATCAAGAAATTTCAACTATTTATTTAAGTAAATTCTATGAAAAAATAAAAAAAAAAATAAAATTTTGTCTGAAATTTTAAAAATTTTTGAATTAAAATTTTTTTTTAATTTTTGATAACCCATTGAATGTGCCTCAATACCAAAATACCAAATTTACATATAGTTACATGGAAGAAATGTGAAAAAAATAAAAAAACCTCTAAAAAGGACCTTTTTATGATTTGATCGAGCTCACCAAATATTCACCCCAGGACAAAAAAAATTGAGAAAAGTAGTCTTATGATACCAAATTTACATATAGTTACATGGAAGAAATGTAAAAAAAATTAAAAAACTTCTAAAAAGGACCTTTTTATCATTTGATCGAGCTCACCAAATATTCACCCCAGGACAAAAAAATTGAGAAACGTAGTCTTGAATGAATCAAATTTTCATATTAGTCGGGAAAATCCGCAACTTTATTTTGGGGCCACCTTAATATACATACATACATATGTATATACATATATATTTTTTTCTTTAATTCAATTTTTATTATAACCCTGCAGGAAATGTCAATAGTGAAACCGTACTGATTTACTATTGACACAGTCACCAGTACTAGTGACTTAGTATACCCCAGACAATACTAATTACTATAGACATTTAACATGTGCGTGTCATTGAAAATCCACTACTGACATAGGTACTATTGACAAGGCAGTTCTTTTGGGACCACATTGTCTACACTTTTGGTACTTTTCTGAAATAGAAAAAAATGCATTTTTTGCTAATTTTTGGAGTTTTATTAAAAAAAAAAAATAAAAAATATTTAATTAAAAATAAATTCGAAAACACCCAGCGTCTTTGGCGGGAATCGGACTCGCAACCCTCTGAATGAAAGTCCGGCACACTACCGCCTAGTCTAACGGGGCTCACAATTGAAAAAAATAATTGTCTAATAATAACCATTGTGACAATGCTGTTGACAATGTCGCCAAACCGTCACCAAAATAGTAGACAAAAGTGGTGACTTGGAGACACTTGTCCCCAGGTTTCCTTCAGGGAAATTATGATAAAACGAATATACATACATACATGTTTTGCCTCAGCACCAGATTGGCTTGTT
The DNA here is from genome assembly GCA_950370525.1 of Bellardia bayeri. Taxonomy (NCBI): domain Eukaryota; kingdom Metazoa; phylum Arthropoda; class Insecta; order Diptera; family Calliphoridae; genus Bellardia; species Bellardia bayeri. The sequence continues at coordinate 79,751,280 of OX493267.1, forward strand.
GGCAAAAAATTTACAATATAAAAAAATTAAATTAATTAAAATTAATTAAATTAAATAATAGTAATAGATAATAAAAAATAAATTTAATTTATGTAAATAAAATATAACTTAGAATCATAATAAATTTGAGCAATTATATTATATCAGAAGCTCATCAACAGTTTGAAGTAAAAAGTTTTTTAAAGAAGTTTTAAATTGTGAAAGTCTTGATACGCATTTAATACTAGTAGGCAATTTATTATATTCTCTACAACCAGAGTGTTCGACACGTTGATTTGTTGTTTCGCTTAAGCAAAAGGATATTCTTAAGTTGTTACTATTCCTTGTGTTAAAATTGTTTTGATTTTGTGAAAATTGTATTGTATGGTGGCCAATGCTATTAAGATATTTAAATACGTAAATTACAAATTACAATGTAAAGCCCGTCAATTGGTAAAACAGTAGGGAATACATCTCTGTACAAAGTAATAGTTGAAAATCGAATAGGTAAATTTGCTACAATCTTTAAAGCTTTATTTTGTAATCTTTGCAGCGATTTAAATTCTGTAGTTTTTTTTTGAAACCATAAAGCATAATAAGATAATTGCAGTGACTTTGAACTAGAGATTGAAAAATTAAAAACTTTAAATTTTTGATTTAAGATTCATAATATGTTGATCCCAAATAAGGTTTCTCTGAATACAAATACCCAGATATTCAACAGATAAAACTTCTAGAATTTCTTTACCATTCACAGAAATGCTAACTTCATTTTTAAAACCAGAGTGTGGTTTGAATCTTATAAGTCTTGTTTTATTATGATTTAAAAAAAGTTTACTTAATCGAATATATTCCGAAATTAAAGCAGCATCCTTTTCCATATAAGGTTTTAATGCAATTTCATGCTTATAATGATAAAAAAAACACTAATGTCATCAGCATAAATAAAAATTTTACCCGTTAACTCTAGATTTTTCAAGTCATTTATGTAAATTGAAAACAAAACACTTCCCTGAGGAACTCCATGAACGACAGTTGCTAAAGTACTACACTTGTCATTGTCTTCTATCATTTAAATAGCTACTCCTGCATAAGCAAAAGCTCATTTCCGCAGAAACCATAGTATTTCAGATTCTGTAACAATATGTTATGATCTATCAAATCAAATGCTTTGGCCAGACCATATTTGAAAATATTCCTGCAACAGCACTTAAAACTTCATCTAAACCCAAATTAAAATGAGCCTCCTCAGTACCACAACCCTTCCGGAAGCCATACTGAAATTCATTCATTATAGATTGTTTTGCACAAGAATGATATAATAAAGATTACGCCATGCGCATGATTTCCCGTTATGTGACGTAGAAGTTCCATTCTAAGGATTACCAAGAATGTTTCATGTGTTGGAATTAAAAGTTTTTGCGAAAAATTTATGTTTTATGTGATAGTTGGCAACCTTGCAATTGAAATCTCTCTGAGAGTTCTAAAATAAAACTGTTTAAAAAAGAAAAACAAACAAAAAAAAAAACAACAAAAAATATAAACATGAAGTGTGCAGTGAGCAAATGCAAGCAAAACGACAGTAAAAAACAAGTGAGAAAAAATTAGCCAATAGAAACACAGAACGTGTGACGTCACAGTTCCAAAATGCGCAGAACATTTTAAAATTTTACGCGCGTTGGCGTAATCTTTATTTTATCATTCTTGGTTTTGCATAAAAAAGGTAAAGATTTGGTCGTATAATGAACGTTGACAAATTTAATTTATAACTGGAAGTATCGATATGGGATGGTAATCATCAACATTCGAGGCTTTATTTACTTTTGGAATAGGTATTACTTTATATATTTTTAGAATCTTTGGGTAAACTAAAGTATCAATCATAGAATTGAAAATACGTACAACAAGCTAAACTCTTTGCAAATAAACTGATTTATCTGAAATAAGTATAATTCAGATAATCGCGATAATTAACGCAAATAATATTCTTAAAGATTCAGGCGTAGCCGCCTAACTATATATTTAAACAAATTAGAGACAAATCCCAAATGTAGATTATTTACAGGAAACATTTTATTACGAGACGAGCTCTAAGAAAATTGCTAGAGTATGCTTTGGTAACTTTCTTTCTGGAACACTAATTGCATATAGTGAACAAACGCTTTTTCTGGTAGCATTTTCCAGTTTTACAGCATTTATAATATCACCAGAAGTTAGATAATAGCAATCGTGTATAAAATTGTTTAAACATTCGATATATAAAGTAATATTAAAACTGTTGCCATAAAATATATCGATTTTTCGATAAAGTAAGTTAATTAAGGTAAAGTTTTATTATTATTTAACAAGTATTAAAATTGATACCGTGGAGGTCTAAAAAGTACATTTTCTTTATGCAGTTGGTACGAAATCGAAGGAGCTATGACCTATTATGGACCGATTAAGTGCCATGACTTGAACATAAATATTATGTGTGTTAAGCTTTGCATAGACGATCGTCAGATCTTACGTTGTCCGAAAAATATTCAGAAAATGTCTAACAACCGTGTGAACTTAAAATTTGTGTCTTCTAACGTTGTAAGAATAAGCATTTTCAGTACATTGTAAGACAAAAATATTGTCAGATCATCTAACATTCGTGTAAACATACAATTTTGTCATTGTTTTAAGACAATTGTGAAACACTTTTCATTGTCATATGTGCAAAGTTTATGCATCTGCCAATGGCAGCATTGTCATAGAAATTATTTCTAACTACAACTCTGTATATACATAAATAAACAAACAAGTGTGCATTAATAACATTTTAGAAAAACATTTTCGGTTGACCGATAAATTCATTGTGTGACAATTGTGTGCCAATGAAATTGTTAGTTTTCTTACAGTCGTCTAAACTGACAATTTACCTTTTGCTAACAATTTTCCAATGTCAGTACATTGCTAGCACATTGCTAGATCTGATAACGTTGTAATATCTGACGATCGATATAAATACATTTAAAAGATTTATGGAGGTTAAAGTGAATTACAGAGAGGATCTTATATGGGAGTTAGGACTAATTATAGAACGACATTTATAAAATTAGGTGTCATCTATTCTGTATATATAATACTTATAGTTGTTGAATTTTATTTAGATGCCAATATTTTGATTTAAATTCGTTAAAGTGATTTTCGGAAGTGGGCCTTATATGGCTAATAATAATATGTAGTAATTATATGACTAATTCTGAAGCGATCATCATAAAATTCTACCATATTATATGTACGAGTATATATACGAAACATATTTGTGTTCAATAATATTTAGATTATTTAAAGTGATTTTCGAAGTGGGGGTCAATTATGGACCGATCTGCACAAAATTCGTAGATGTGATTTGGCTTCATTTACTACTTATTAGTGGTAAATTTGTTTGGATACTTGCATAATTCAAATATTTATGATCGTTAAACTCCTATTTCGGGCCAGGTGCAATAATGGACCGATTTCCACCAGTTTAAATCCCATTCGTCCTTGGGTCAAAAAAATATCACGTAACAAATTTTATTGAAATATCTTTAAAATTGCGATCTGAACTCTGCGAACAAGCTTTACATGGACAGCCAGCCAGACGAACGTCGTTAAATCGACTCAGGAAGTGATTCTGAGTCGATCAGTATACTTTAAGGTGGGTGTTGGACCAATATTTATGGGCGTTAGAAACATCAGCACAAATCAAAATTAATATTGACATTGAACACATTGAATTAAAAAACACAGAATAGCAACTTTACATTGGGGAAAATAAAATCATGGTGTAATTAACAACAAGGTGAGTGCAAATCGGCAACAAATACAACACAATATGGAAACAACAGGCATTTTGTTTGTGTAAAATAATGTACTACTTACTACTGTCAAAAACACGTGAAAAAGTATTACTTTTGACATTTGTAAATAGTAAATTGTAAACAAAGTCAGTCTGCACTCACATTGTTAATAATGCCATGGGAAAAATACTATTTGAAATTGGGAAATCGAAATTAATATTAAGAAAACACAAATAAAAATTGACAAAATAAAAATTGTAATTGAAAAATTAAAAATGTATGTGACATTTTTAAAATTTACAAACGCAATAGAAATTTTTTAATTCTGAATATGTATCAAGTTTTAATTTCTCAACATAAATTTTCTGAATAATAACTTCGATTTCTAAATTTCAATTCAGTTTAAAATTTTCCAATCGTTACCTTATTTGAAAACTGAAAGTCTTTCTTAATGGAAATTATTTATTAAGTCTGAAAATTAATCTATATATGTACATCAAATATGTACTAAATTAGTTAAATGTGGCAAGTAACTTGCCACCCACAATAACATTAAAGAAATAACGTTTCAAAATTTTAATTCATAATTATAATTACATATGTATGTTTCACTGTGTAACAAATTCTTAGGAATTAGTTAGTCGTTGGCAACCATTACGCAGGAATGCTCTTAATTTTATTGTAAAGGGTCAGCAAACAATGATGGACTAAACTGAAAACTTAGCAACCCTGCTAAACACGCATACATATGTATGTTCATGTACATATACACGTATGTACATATATATATATATGTATATTTATATGTATTGTATTTAATGGGGTAGTAGCAACAGCATCCGTTGCCTGGTTTAGACTTTTGAAAGTAAAATTGAGAAAAATAAAACTGCCAAAAAAAAATATAAAATAAAAGTAAAATTGTTAGAAAAACAATGAAAAGAAAAACTTTATTTGTATGTATGAAAACATATGTTTGTATACACATACATACATATGTATATGTGTATGTATATTTACACTGTATTTATTTCTAATTTTCATCAATTTTTCTTTTTTTTATTTACAAAGAAATTACAAAACACTCTCAAATAGTAAAAGAACAGTGGCTTATTAGGATGGCTCAGCCGTTTTCAGAAATGGGCGTTATATGGGAGATATAACCTATTATGGACCGACCATCCAAAAATTTCGTGTCATGATGTCTGTGAATATAAATATTATGTGTGTTAAAATTTATCTCGATATAAATACTTTCAAAAGATTAATGGAGCTTAAAGTGAATTACGGAGAGGATCTTATATGGCAGTTTCGACAAATTATGGACCCACCATTATAAAAATAGGTGTCCTTATTTCTGTATAAAAGAAACTTATTTCTGTGAAATTTTATTTCTAACCAATATTTTTGAGAGAGTTACGCTCTTTAAAGTGTTTTTTAGAAGTGGGCCTTATATGAGAGCTACTAGTAATTATGGACCGATCTCCACAAAACTTGTAGATATGATTTGGCTTCATTTACCACTCATTTGTGACGAAATTTGTTTGGATAATTGCATAATTCAAACATTTATGCTCGGTAAACTCCAATATCGGAAGGACATTTGTATGGGGGCCAGGTGAAATAATGGACCGCTTTCCACCAGTTTCAATCCCATCCATCCTTGTGTCGAAAAATATCACGTACCAAATTGTATCGAAATATCTTCAAAATTGTGACCTGTACTCTGCGTACAAGCTTTACATGGATAGCCAGCCAGATGGACGGACGGACGGACATCGTTAAATCGAATCAGAAAGTGATTCTAAGTTTATCGGTATACTTTTAGGTGGGTGCTGGACCAATATTTCTGGGCGTTACAAACAACAGCACAAATCCAATATACCCTCCCCACTATGTTGTTTCTGTATTGTGTTGTATATGTTGCTGTTTGCACTTACCTTGTATAGTTACACACCATGGCCGCAGTATTACTCATATTGCAGCTTTGATTTTCGAGACAAATCGTTCAAAATGGGTGCAAAAAAACTCTCAACACATTTTTGTCCGGCAAAATTTTTGTTCGAAACAAATGGGTGAATCCATCTTTAAAATTTTAATGATTTTTATATAATTTTTTTCAATTTCAAGAAACCTTTATTATGATTAAAGAATTGTTTTTATTTTAGCAACAAAACTCAAACCATTCGATTTGACTGCCTGAAAACGATGCCATCTTAATGTACATGCACATTAATATCTGTGTAAAGGATACGTTCAAATGTCCATCTACGATATTTGTTTGTGTGTGTTCATGTGTAATTCTTAAGCTTGACCTTAAAGAAAAAAAAGAGAAAATAAAATTATTTAGGAAATAGCAGCACGTGTTTGAATGTGTTACAGTGTGTGTTTTCATGTATGTATGCATATCAGGGTGTGTGTGTGTGTGTGGTGTATGTATTTTAAATGTAAGAGTTGTGATTTACTTAAAGTTATTTGGTTTTAGTTGGAGGATTTAAGTTTTCCTCTGGTTGTAATTTCTTTCATTATTACTTAGTAAAACTTAGAAACAAAAATATAATTAAGTGTTTAATTCATTTGGAAATTTAATATTTTTTTCGAACATATCTAGGGAAAGGGGAAATTTCGTAGCGAAACCTGGCTCAAATAAATTAAATAAAAATCTTGTTTAGAGTTTTTGGTTTTTTGTTTTATCAAAAATGTTTTAACTTTCTAATGTTCAAACATTTAAAAAAATAGTTGAAAAAACCGACAAGCGGGGCATTCAGTGGGTAAAGCTAAATTGAGTACCCTGAATCCAGTGGTGCTAACCCTTTTTTTTTTTTTTTTTGTAGATTAGCTCTAGTTTTCGAGATGTAGCGTTATTTAAACAATGGATCTGGTTGCGTAATAAATATGAGCGTAACTCGAAAACTGTATGTTGAATTAAATAAAAAAAATCAAAATTCGGCAACAAAATTATGTTTAAGTAGGACTAAAGTCGTTTTGGAAATAACTTGTTTTCTGGACTAATTTCTTAAGTTTGTTAAACATATCAAATTTTATGACGTTTTGGTTTTTTATCCGTTATTTTTTCCAAAACGACTGCTCGGAAAAAAATAGTCCTACTTATAGATCATTTCGTTGTCGAATTTCGGTTTATTATTTAATTTAATAAACTAAACAGTTTGCGAGTAACGCGAATATTTATTGCGCAAACTCCTACATTTTTAAAATAAATTTGTATCTCGAAAACTAGCGCTAAATTCGGTAAAAAAAAAGTGTTAAATTCGAGCACAGTGTTTTTGTTAGAGAAATTTTATTTGGCTTGAGTTCATTTTAAAATAATAATTTAAAGAATACTATTTTGTAAAGTAATTTTAGACAATTGGCAAATTTGCAAACGCTGCCAAGGGCGTCATCAGCAATGTTCATTGTCCAAATTCTACCTGTAAACATAATTTATTTAACTCACCATTATTGAGAAAAAGAATTCTAGAATTAATCATATTTATTTTACATGTTATGGGTTAAAATGAAATTTACATACGTTTACAATGTGTGTGTATTCATTCTACTTATTGTTATTGTAATAATACAAAAATTTGTTGTTGGTTGTTTTAAATGAACTCAAGCCAAATAAAATTTCTCTAATTAAATAAAAATTAAACAAATAATTTATACGAAAATCGTTTAAATTTTTATTGTATTACAAAGATTAGGATTTAGCAATTACAGGTGAAAAATGTTGAACCGGACAGAGGACCTACACTAGAGTGGTTCCAATAAAAAAGTTGTGTCGGTCACCCCATAGGATTAATTATAATATTAAAACAATTCCAGAAATATTTTTATTATTTTTTGCCACGCCTACAAATACTGCCCTTTTAGTATGTCGCTCATGTCGCTCTAGTCAAGTCATGACTATAATTTGACGTGCGAGTAAAAAATTATTAAGGAAAAAAATGTAGCCCTTACAGAGCCATGAACACCGGTATACAAAATGTTATGATCGGACTAAAATTAGCGACACAGTGAACAAAATACTAAAAGGGCGGTATTTGTATGCGTGGCAAAAAAATAAAAAGATTATTTCTGGAAGTGTTTTTACCTTATCTTTAATCCTAGGGGCTGACTGACACAACTGTTTTCTTTTTTTTTTTTGTATGGAAGGCGAACCACTCTAACTATCACACATTCGAATGTCAATTATTCTTTCAACATTTTCAATCACTTTTTGACAAAATCAAGGGTCAATGTTGTAAAACACTTCATGGATTTTTAGTTTTAAGGCTGTAATCGATTCGATTGGTTCTGTAAAGACTCTGTCTTCAACATAGACCTACAAACAATAATCCAATGGTATTCAATTAGGCTGTGTGTCACCTTTCTGTTAAAAGCCCATGTCAGTTATATTCACCCCTATCGGGAATAAAAATTCCACATGAAATGTGTGCCCTTTTATTTTTTTAGCATTGAATTTTAATAGGAAAAATGTGAAAAGGGAACAAATTGGAACAAAGTGGAATTTTTATTCACGATAGGGGTGATATTTATCATCAATAATAGGGCAAAATTTAAAAGTTTTCGAAACCCATACGTGCCTGCATAGAATAAGCTGTGACCTGAAAAAAAACATATTTCTTTTTTTTTTTAGTTTTAATATATTAAAATGTACATTTTTGCAATAAACTATTTTTGCCGAAAAAAACGTAACCACTAAATTGAATATATTTGATGCTGTTTGATCTTGCAAAGCTCTTGTAGCAGTAAACAACGTCAAACAAATTTGTGCTAAAACAAGAGTTTGCGCTTTTTTGACTAAATATTTGCCAAGTGTGATCCTATTTCAAGACTATACCATGGTGAAACTATACAAGGTGAGTGCAGTAGCACAGCTGACTGACTTTGTTTACAATTTACTTACATATGTCAAAAGTAATACTTTTTCACGTTTTTTTGACAGTTTACACGCTTATTATTTTACACAAACAAAATGCCTGTTATTTCTGTATTGAGTTGCATTTGTTGCCGATTTGCACTCACCTTGTATAATTACACCATGAAAAAACTCTTCGAATTTCGTAATAAACAAACAAATAATAATGACAATTCATAATCAATTTACATATTATCAAGTGCATTATATCAAAAATGTGTTTAAAATTAACCATAATTTCCACAATATTCAAAAATTCAAACAGAAACTGGTGGAAAAAATTTATTTTCAAAAACTACAGCAGCCAAACAGCCCAAAATTTCAAACCACTGGCTGATGAAGATCGCATTTTTACAAATCTCTATGGCAGACATGATTGGCAGTTAAATGCTGCCATGGCTCGAGGAGACTGGCATAAAACTAGAGAAATTATTGCAAAAGGCCCAGAATGGATTGTCAGTGAGTTGGAAATGTCGGGTTTAAGAGGTCGTGGTGGTGCTGGTTTTGCTTTGGGTAAAAAATTGAGATACATGCTGAAGATTAAAGCACCACCACCCAGATATGTGTTGGTTAATGGAGCTGAGGGTGAACCAGGCACCTGTAAAGATCGTGAAATATTGCGTCATGAACCGCAAAAAGTCATAGAAGGAGCTTTGCTAGTGGGCCGAGCTATATCAGCCAATACAGCCATAGTATTTATTAGAGCTAAGTTTTACAATGAAGCCTGTAATATGCAGATGGCTATAGCTGAAGCTTATGAAAGCGGTTTAGTGGGTGCAAATGCCTGTGGCAGTGGTTTTGCTTTTGATATTTTCATACAACGTGGCGGTGGCAGATATATAGCAGGGGAAGAAACTGCTTTAATTAATTGTTTAATGGGTTCGGAGGCAAGGCCACGCAAAAAACCACCATATCCGTCAGAAAAGGGCATCTATGACAAACCTACAACTTTACTTAATGTGGAAACTGTGGCCTTAATACCCACCATCTGCCGCCGAGGCAGCCAATGGTTTGCCAACCTTGGTTGCCCACCTCATAGTCCTGGCTCTAAGCTTTTCAATATATCGGGCAACGTGAAAAGACCCTGTACGGTGGAGGAAAATCTGGGTATACCTCTAAGGAACTTGATTGAACGTCATGCCGGTGGTGTGTGTGGAGGTTGGGATAATTTGTTGGCTGTGATGCCGGGAGGCTCTTCCACAGCTTTGCTGCCTAAAGAAGTGTGTAATGATTTAAAACTTGACTCTGAATCACTAAAAACGGCAAACAGTTCATTAGGCACTGGAGCTGTTGTAGTAATTGATAAGTTTCACGATATTTTGGAGGTCGCAAAACGTACTTTACGGTTTTATAAGGAAAATTCCTGTCATCAGTGTTCCAGGTGTCGTGGCCTGTCCGTATGGGCCTATGAATACTTGAAACAATTTCAGTTGGGTATCGGCCAACGCCAGGAAATTCAGTGGTTATGGGAAATTTCCAAATGGCCTGCTGGTCAGACAATATGTTCCTTTTCCGAAGGCAATGCCTGTGCTGTCCAAGGATTTCTAAGACATTTTCGTGACAACATAGAAAAAAGTTTGCTTAAACGCAAGGAGTCGTAAATTTTGTTTATTATATGTATGTATGTTAATTTTATTCAAATGAAATTAATTAAATATTTAAATATGTATGTTAACAATTTACAGCAGTTACTTACATATTTATTTAACTATTTATTCGGAGTGTATTTATGATTTTATTTACAGCCTTTAGTTTTAATAAAAACCCTTAAATGGCAACAAATAACACAACAGCACGTCTCTTATCAGTCGTAATGATAAAATAATAAAACTTAAAACTTTTATGACTTGGCGTCAATAATAATAAAATAAATAAATTTATAAATTCTTTGCTCTCTATATCTCTCTCTCTCACACAGTTGTCCTCATAAAATATCACCTGCCTTCAGCCTTACCCTTGCATCAAATCCCTTAACTGTCATTAGTTGTAAAACGTGTATCGTAAATATTTTCAAATTTAAGTGAAAACCAAACAATTCGTATGCGTAGACATTAATATACAGTGAATTGATGAAAAACAGCCGTTTAATTGCAGTTAAGAAAATTAATATTTTCGGTATTTGTATTTCTTTAACTACATATTGTCGAATGTGTGTGTCTTTGCTTAGACCTTATTTGTCCAAAGGCTTGAAGACTACGTTTCGATAATTTCAAAGTTAATTCCCAAAAAAAAAAACAAAAACTTGAATTTTATCATCACAAAGGCATAGCATGTGCTGCATGGTGTAATTGTACAAGGTGAGTGCAAATCAGCAACAAGATAAAGCTTCTTAAAGATATTAAGGTCTCTATAGTAAAGAGAATCTTGATCTAATTTTGTTACCAATATATCAAGTTGATGAAACATCATTTGGAGACAAAATTGTTAGCAAATTCTTGTATTATGATTTTAAAAATCCTTTCTCAACCTCCGAAACAAATAATTCTTATTCAATATTTTATTCCATATTATTACAGACATTATTAGGTGTTGTGGGAGGCTTTTACATATTTCAATTACATTCACTATTTTAGTCCTAACATTTCTATTTCATTGTCAAATTCATTCTTCAATTTTCGGTTTCTTCAAAAATTAAAAAGTGTTAAGTAACTCATCCCTTTTTGGTTTCTTTAAAGGAGAGATTTCACCAGATCACTTTTTGATATCTCTTTGAGCATAAATATAAGGCGACTGCGACAAAGAGCTTTGTCTGTTACCTTAACCGGATTTAAAATCAAAACTATTTGTTTAAGTAAAACAAATTCTTCATCTCTTGAGGTTTAAACCCTACTTTGCATAATGGTGGACATTTTGATCATAATATTGAATGCATTCTTTTATTTGTATTTGCAGACTGTTGTGAATTCGTGCAATCTGAGCGACAACAATTAAGCGATGTTAAGCCTTTTCTTTGGAAATATTTTGATGAATCGACAGGTTGTCTACCAACGGGGTAACACAATGGGATCAACGTCCATGGAACCTAACCCAACCCTTATTTCTATTAAGTATTAAGCTAACGATCTAACATTGCATGATAATGGATATTTCCATAATATTGTTTTTTGCTCAATTTATATTATAAAGATAAGATTTTTTTAAACCATTTCTCCTTTAATTTTGAACATGATTTATTCCACCAATAAAGCAACAATCATTCAAAGAAGGGTTAAATCAATGAAAACTTTTTATATAAAAATTTCCAAATTCCAAAAAACTATAGACACAACAAATAGTGCGTTCGAGTTTGGCAAACCAAAATTAATTTTAATTCTTTCAACTTTATTTCTTCGACAAACGTTTTAAAATTTAAATTTTTGTTAATGACTTTGTAAACAAATATAAAATATAAAGAAAAAAAACAACAACACAATAAGATACACATTTTAAGATGATTTGTTACTAAAAAACTGAAATTATTTAAATTATTTTAGAGAAATAAAAATATTTAATACGTCCGCCAAGATATCCTCGAAAAATCGCAACGACGGAAATTAATTTTGCAATCCCGTTTTCTTGAATTTCAGTGGCATCACCGGAAATTAATTGAGGGAATTTTTTAGTAGCAACGATATCCCACTGAATATAAAAAGCTTTTCGTGCAAAAATTATCAGAGCCGCTGCAAAGAAATTCCAGTTCCTCTAAAATGATCAGATGGTCTGGGATTCTAAATAAAATAGAATCTGGACAGTGTCAGGGCATAGACTTAATAGAAATTGAAATTCCTTGCAATTTGAGGGATTAATTCTCCGCCAACCAAGTTTTATTAAAAAAAAGGAATAGCAACAAGCACGTGGTATATGACAAAATGCTCGGCAAACTTTTTATATTCAGTAGGATGTATACATTCAATTTCCATTGAGTCTATGCCCCGACACTGCCCAGATTTTATTTTTTTTTTAGAATCCGGATTTTTTATGCTGAATATTTAAACTTCTGCTTAATTCCTAACATGGTGTTTGCAGTTTCTTGCTGTCTAAATTGCTAAAATTGTTGCCAGTTTTCGTTGCCACTGAATTCCTAAAATCATTTGTTGCCACTCGATTCCCCTAAAAGATATTAGAAAATTCCCTCGTTTTAATTTCCGGTGTTGCTATTTTTCGAGGCTATATTGACGCACGTACATTTATTTAATGCAGACACCTAAATAAATATACATGTTTTGCCTTTGCAAAAAGTAAAGAAAAGAAGATGTTCGCGGCTCAGTGTTAGACAAACATTTAATTTCTAGCCTAAATTTACCCATTTGCCGCTAAATAACTTACTTAATTGTAACAAATGTGTGAATAAGAAAGCACGCAATTAAAAAAAAAATATAAAATTTGAAATTATTAAAAAGTGGACTTAGCGCTTTTGCACATCACAGTATATCATGCATAAGAAATGAAATAATTGCAAACTACTTCAAAGCTAACAACAGTGTATTTTTGCTTTTTTTAACGTTTTGCTTTAAAATTATAATTTTATAATAAAATTGGACTTGATACGTTTGCTCACTAAACCAAGGGTATGTTTTCAATATAATATTTATTATTTTTCAGTTACTGTATATCATATAATTTACTTACATATAATATATTTATATTATACAAACATACAAACTCATATGTATGTAGGTAGACGACATGCGTTGTATAAAATCGAAATTATTATGAAAAACGAGCAAATCGTAAAATTCAAATTGTTAATACTCAGTATAAGTAAATGAAAGATATACTCGTATGTATGTACATATGTATATTAAAATGACTTTCGAATTTTTACAAACTTGTGACACTAACTACACTACTGAATATGCCTATAAACGCACATAACTATTTTCTAACCACAATTTACCTAAAATAAATTAAATTATTATTAAAGAAGCTACAAAGTTGTTTATTAAAAATTTGTTATAGCGTAGACAGAAGAAAGCGTTAATTTGCATTAAAATCTAACTAATGTTAATTAATTAATTTACCCTGACAGACGACAGTTTATGCATTTAGTAAACAGCTGTTTGTTTGTAAACAACTGTTTAATTGTGAAAAAATTTTGGTGAAAAATCAGTATTAATTTGAAAAAAAAAGCTGAAATTACTTTTGCTGAAACTGTTCCATAATGCAAAAATTGTTCATGCACTAGCAACCATCAACCTGAACGTGTTGCTACAGTAGGACGCTCTGAAATAAGAGAAAGGCAATTGTGGAAATTTATTTTTATTATTTTAATTTTACAATTGTCTTCTTCTTCCTTTACAATAGTAAACAATTTGATAACATATGATTGATTGTCGACGATGTTGCCATATTGAAATAGCTAAATGCAGTATAAATTCACTCTGATTTTGTGCATTTTCGTCTAACCTAATGCGCATTAGGATGGGGATAATTCACGAGTTAATTTGAATTAAGACTGCTAATGCAAATTAACTGTGTCGTCTGTCTACGCTATTAAATTCACTTTAAAATATAATTAACTAAAACTTTAGTTGTATATTTACTTTTTTTTAATCATGATTTTTGAGGCTTAATGCCATATTTAGGTACATTTTCCTAAAAACGCACTCTAAATTATAAGGCCATTTATCATTTTGATTAATGAACAGACGATCCTTTATTTTTTGTAAGATCTTTGTGTTTAAAATGGAGCACATAAGTTTTTGAGTATTACCCCAGGCAATAAGTCCCGGTTTACATTATGAAATTTTTGTCGCTGTGACTCTTGCGACTTGTACGACTCACCGCTCTCGCCTACAAAGCAAGAATCGCAGCGACAAAAATTTCATAATGTAAACCGGTACTAAAGAAAGATGTATGAATCGTTAATAATAGTTGAAATATGGGTGCAGGAATATGTATTTTTTAGGGGAAAATAGAGGAACATAAATCTATTTAAAACAAGGATGAATAATTTATTCAAAAAGTCGTTTACTTATTGAAACAATTTTCTACACTTTTTAGTTTATGTATTTCTTAAGGATAGACAGATAGTTAAATTTTTGGTTTAATCGTCGAAAATTATGCAGTTCAAATTTAGCTTTAATCGTAGTTAAATCTTAGCTAAACATTTATGTATATAAATTTGTGCTTCAAAGTTCTTTACTTTATTTAGTTTTAGCTCCACGGGCAGCTGTATATGTGGTTGAATTTTAATCGTATATCTTTATTTTGTTCCATTTAACTTCAATAGCAGGTCTTCAATCTAAGGTCATTATATAGTTCCAGCGATGGTATTTATATTGTTGAATTTTAGCTTCGGTCATATAGTATAGTTCAATCGTAGGTCTGTATGCTTGTTCAAGTTTATGTTCTTCCTCAAGTTTATGTGGTTCAATTTTAGCTTCACGTGTCTTTATATGGTTTAATCTTAGCTTCAATCTTGGGTCGTAATTTTGTTAAATTATTGCTTTAATTGTAAAATTAATTTTGTCAATGTTAGCTTCAATCGTAGTTCTTCATATAGTTAAATTTTAGCTTCATATCATAATTTAGAGACCATTTAACTTAAGTTTTGTTAAGTTGAGTTATGTTTCCTAAAATTTAAGTGCGTTTATAGGAATATTTAGCAGTATATCTATGTATTTCAACACGCTTGTGTATGTATCTAGTCCTGTTTATATTTCATCAAACTTTTAGTTTATTTAAATATATGGCCTTTTATAAATGAACAACACAACAAACCAACTAAAACAAATACCTAAGATTAGATAAGTAAAGTTTGGTAAATAATTAGTCAGCAAAAAGTAGGCCATTTCAATGGCAATTTTAACAATAAATATAAAATAATAAATAAGTATTTACACACATACTCGTACATACATATGTAGGTAAATATGAACATTAATAATTAATATTCATGAATTTACTAGAAAATCTAATAATTAATTTTCAACAATTTTCCATTTCTCTAGTAGGTATTTATTGCTAAAAACGTTTTTAAATCGTAGCTGCTAAGTTAATGCGAAATTTATAATGAAAATTAGTAAACCTTTGACTTTCTATTTTCACATTCTTATTTCCATTTGACAGAAGTTCAAATTTCCTTCGCACCCTCTAGTTGTTTTGAATGTAATTACTATTTACATTTTCAAACTAAAAAATAAATTACCATTAGATTTTGTTGAAAACTCCAACACCTTGAGCTGTATAAACTTGTATAACTAACATTACTACCTATTTTAAATTACTATTTGCCCCTAATTTTAGTAACACTTACACATGTACGAATAAATATTTAAACTACTACACCATTTCCACAAGAAAACTAGCAGATTATTGAAAAGTAGTTTAGACAAAAACGTAGGTACTATAGACTACATATTCTATAAACCAGAAACTTTAGATTATTATATGGTTCAGAGACTATACGAGGTCTGATCAAAAAATAACCGTTATTTTCAATTTTTTCAAAAAGTATTTATTTATTCATCAACTATCAGCTATCTTGTCCCCTTCAAAGTAATCCCCCTTCAGATATAATACACTTATGTCAGCGTTTTTCCCAATCCTCGAAACACTTCTGAAACGCGCCTTTTGGTATCGCCAACAGCTCCTGTTTCGATTGTTCTTTGATGTCCTCAATCCTAGCAAAACGCTTTCCTCTCATCGGTGTCTTCAGTTTTGGGAAGAGGAAAAAGTCAGCGGGTGCCAAGTCCGGTGAATACGGTGGTTGAGGCATTATAACGGTTTTGTGTTTGCTTGACCAAAAACTCACGCACAAGCATCGATGTGTGAGCTGGTGCTTTATAATGGTGCAAAACTCATGATTGGTTTTTCCACAATGCTGTGCGTTTCTGACGAATTGCTTCGCGCAAACGGCGCATAACTTCAAGGTAGTATTCCTTATTGACGGTACGACCTTGTGGCAAGAATTCATGACGCACCACGCCATTGCAGTCGAAGAAACCAGTGAGCAAAACCTTCACATTTGACCGAACTTGACGTGCTTTTTTCGGTCTTGGCTCTTCTGGACGTTTACATTGGGATGTCATAGCCATACACCCATGATTCGTCACCAGTTATGACCTTTTTGAGTAAATCTGGATCGTCGTTGACGATGTTCAATAGCACCTGAGCGATGTCCATGCGACGTTGTTTTTGCTGAAAATTTTGCAATTTTGAAACAATCTTCGCTACCGCACGTTTCATGCATAACACATCCGCACAAATTGCTTGGCATGAGCCGTACGATATGTCAACATCATCAGCAACCTCTCTGATAGTGATACGACGATTATCCAAAATCATTTTCTTCACTGCTTCAATGTTTTCATCGGTTCTTGACGTGCTCGGGCGACCAGGACGACCATCGTCATTGACATCTTCTCGGCCTTTCTTAAACTGGTTATACCACAATTGAACTTATGTGCTGCTCATAGTAGACTCGCCAAACGCCACAGTCAACATTTCAAATGTCCTTGCGCATTTAATTTCATTTTTTACACAAAACTTAATACAGTTTCTATGATCCATTTTTTCGAATAGTAAAAAATCGAAGAGCGTACCAAAACACGCCTAGCCTTTTTATCTGTCACATGGGACATTCCATCAGCATGGGTGGCTTATTTTGCTCTTAGCCTCATTTTGGTTTCGTTCCTACGTTCTCCTATCATGGACAGAACAATCGAGTGCATTTCTTTAATAACTGTGTTAATGTAGATTTCACAGTGGTTCTATTCTTCTTTTTACTTTAGCATTGTCTTAATTATATTTCGGGCGTTATTGTCACATCTAGGTTTATGTTTAATTCTCTCCCTGTATTTTTCCAATCTGGACATTCAAAAATTATATGATTTGCTGGTTCCAAACTTGCTCGACATGTCTCACACTTGGCAGTGTTTCTCAAATGAAACCTGTGTAAATACTGGGTGAAGCTTTCATGGTTTGTCAAAAATAGGGTCCTATAGTAGCCATATAGTTTCCATGTGATCTTTCCATCTATTCTCTAATATTTGGAATCAGTTGATAGGTCCATTTAACGGTGGTCTCATGCGACCATCTTTCCAATCCCACTTGTGAAGCATACGTGATTTAGCGTTCTTTTTCATCTCAGCTTCCTATTTTCTATATTCTATTGGTTTCATTCAACTCTCTCGAATTATTTTTAACTGCTTGTATACTTGGGACTGTGCGATATGCCGATATGCTGTGGCAAAAGCTGGTGATACGTATAAAATTTGTGAATGGACAACACTATTTATAATTTTTCTTACATATGGATTTGGGCCTCCACGATTAGACAGGCTATTCTATAGTCCAGAGACTATAGATTTTTCTATACTGAAGAGAATATAGACTTTGCTATAGACTATTCTATAGTCCAGAGACTATAGATAATTAAATTGTACAGAGACTGTAGCCTATTCTATAGTAAAGACTTTTCTGTAGTCCAGAGACTAAAGACTATTCTATAGTAAAGAGACTATAGACTATTCTATAGTAAAGAGAATATAGACTGTTCTATATTCCAGAGACTATAGACTATTCTATAGTAAAGAGACTATAGTCTATTCTATAGTCCAAAGCCTATTCAATATCCAGAGACTATAAGCTATTCTATAGTCCAAAGACTGTAGACTACTCTATAGTAAAGAGACTATAGACTTTTCTATACACTATTCTATAATCCAGAGACTATAGACTATTCTATAGTAAAGAGAATATAGACTTTTCTATACACTATTCTATAGTCCAGAGACTATAGACTATTCTATGATTTTTAAATCATTTGGAAATGGTGCTGCAATAATATATTATTTTAAGACATGTCATTAGCATGAGAAATTATTTCAAAACAATTTGTGTAGTTTTTTTTTTATAATTCTAAAAACAATGGTAAACGAAGAAACAACAAATTTCTAAATTAGAAATATTTTTTTTTTGTTTGGTTTTCAGTTTTGTTAATGTGGAGGGTTGTTTATATATGACACGCGCTATACTACAACAAATGGTTACAATTATTTAAATTGATATAAAAAAAAGAAAAAATACGCATTAATACGGACACACAAACACTAAAACACACATGGACTTACTTATAAGTTTGAACAATGATTAGAGAGCGGTGGCGTTGTAAACGGGCATATGGTACCCAAACGCAAATAAAAGGAAAACTTTACAACTAAATAATTAAAAAAAAAAGTGGAAAGAAACTAAAAACTAAACACAGAAATATGAAAAATGCTGTAAATATGCATGTAGAATTTATATTAAATGTTATTTATTATTTCCTTTAGCTGTTACACTAGTCATACAATAAATACATGCTGCATATGTTGACATATATAGAAAATATCCTTTCTAAACTCATACCAGGATATTGTATTGTAGATATTATTTGTAAATAATCTAAATGTACATATGTATGTATAAAATAACTACGTATGTATGTATGTATGGGTAATATTTGTTGTTTTTGAAAGAAAGTGTTCGTTTCTTAATGTCACATTTAACATGTTGGTGCGTGTCACTCTAAAATCGATTAAAATGTAATTTTATTTTTAAGTTCAATAAAATAGAAATTATAGAAAACACTACAACTAAACTACTATCTAATTATTTATAATGTTGACATTTATATTTAGAGGTAATTCTAATGTGTAAGTTTTAATGATTATTCGGTAAAATATTTTGAAAATTTAACTTCAATTTAAAATTAACTTGATTACTTAAAAGTTTGTCAAAATAAATGTAGAATTGTTAAAATAAAAGTAAAAGGGATTAGATCTATAGTTCATGAAAATAAACTAATTTTAGCAGGCGGATCAAATAGATCGAAATACACAGATTTTTATTAAAGGAAATTAAGGCCCTAATTTTGTAAATCACTTGCGTTCAATGGCTACGCTTCTGTGTACACATCACCAAAAATATGAAATTTTATAAATCACTGCGTCATGGCGTTTAGAGAACGCAGAAATATTACGTTGTTACAATACATACTGTCAAATTATTGCGTAGTTAAGGTTGCCATTGTAAATGGTGATGCTGAAATTTAAAATAAAATTCTACATAAAGCTACACTTATTTTGCATTGGCAATGCTGCAAACCTAACAGCTGTTTAATAATTTTGTTTGTTTATTTGTCAAGAAAATATTTCAAATTGTTAAGAGAAAGTCTTTTAAAGCAAATAACTAGAAATACAAAGATACTAAGGGGTACAAGAAAATGTTCGCACTTGTGGATATGTCTTCTTCTTCGGATGATGAAGATTCTTCAGGCGTCCTTGACATATCTATTGAAAAAACCCAATTGCGCTCAACTGTCAAGTAAAATAATAACACTTTGAAGATTTACAATATTTTTAATTTACTTTTTAAAGATTTCAGATAAACTACTACTTTTTCATCCAATAATTTTGATCTTAATGCCATTTAAACCTCGCTATTTTACTTACTTCAGTATGGCTTTTCTTCCATCGTTGTCCATCTGTTTGCCCTGTAATGGGAATTGGTATGAGATGACAGCTAGCCTGACACCGTCATCCCGCTGCTTGATAGCGGGATCTAGAGAACAATTGCAATTGCATTCAGGAGTTTCGACGTAGCTTCCCAAAGATTATTAACAGTTGCCAAAATTAGGCATTCTGCATCTGGATTCTTTTCCATTTCCTCTAACAACAATTCAAATTGGCTTCTTTTCTGGTACTAAGAAAAATTGTAGTAGTATTTTATACTAAATGAATATGTTTGTATACATTTACTTACATCGTATTAATAAAGTTCCTATAAAATATTAAATAAATTGCATAATTTCGTTTTTAATTCATCTTTTAAAACTAACGCCAAAGAAATGGAGGCGTTAAATTTGACAATGCAAGTGATAAAGAATTCAGCGTTGCGTTTTTGCAAAATACACAATGTGTTACCAACAACATAAGAAATATGGCCGAATAGCGAAAATTGGTATTATGTCAATTTGTGGCTTCATTCGAAACCAAATACTCGGTCAGATTCTAAAAATAGGTAAAGTCCCAAGGAAATATTTGAAAAAAGGATTGAAAATGTTTTTTGTGATCTCTGCAAACTTTGCGAAAAAATGTTTATCACGTTTGCACTCTAAGCTAAACCCTCAGCAGCAATTTTCATTACCAAGTAGTGTGTTAAAATTGCAAATAAGTGCTTACCACAACCGCTTTAAATTGTCATTAATTTTAAAAATTAAAAATTAAATAAAAGCAGTTATAAGTTAATAATAGTTGGTCTCACAAACTGAGTTCATGCAAATGATTATAAAATAAAAACTTATATTATAATAAATAAGTAATTATATGACTGCTGCTTAGTAATGTAAACGCTTTGTAGTAGTCATTAAATATTAAGTTATTGAGTAATTGCAGGTCATTACCAAGTTTTAGCTGGTGACTTAAGTTAAGTTTAACATTGCTTTCATAAGTTTTCCAAACTAACTGGAACCTGGTAATATGATATACATAGAAATCTATCTAAAATTCCACTTAACAAAACGAAAAAAAAAATGTTAAAAAAATATCTTTTGTATTAAGACAATTTACTGCTTAAAATGTCTCACTGGAACTGGTAACAATCAAGAAATAAGACGCTTTACAGTTAACAATCATATCTGACATTGTCAGGAGGCATAAACAAGGTTCACAAGCAACGCACTTTACACTCGCTCCACCACCAGTTAACTAGTTACTAGTTACGAAGTATATGAACACTAGTACCAACATGGGAGTGTATATGTATGTATGTATATTTCTAATAAGTGTGTGTGTGTGAGTGTGTATTGAATCTGATTGTGTCAAGTATTTGTTATATCACCACTTTAAATACTTCATGCCCAAGTAAAGTAAAATGTAGCTTCTAAATACATTTTGTTTTTCAGACTTCATTTCACATCTCTGATTAAACGGTGGGGTAGGAGGGGAAGGAAGGAACACAGTTTCTGTTTATGTAAGTTAGATATACATTTTTTGCAAAACTCAAAAGAAAGAGGACTTACCAATAAACAAAAATTGTAATAGTTTTTCCTTTTTTTGGGTGACTTTGACAGGCATCAACGCATGTGGTATGTTGTAGCAACATCTCTTAAGGTATTGTGCACTTAGAGAATTTTTATCAAGAAATTAAACTAATCTAAATTTCTAGTTATTTTAATATGATTTTAGAATTTAGGATTTTTTAAGCAACTTTCCACAGGCAAAAGTAGGCTCCAAACAGAATTACATTAATTTGCTTGCTCTCCTAAAGCATTAAACACATTCAACGCAGCAGGCTTCATAACTACACGACTGCAAATGCGACAGCCACATTAAGTAAGCAGCTGATCCCGAAATCTGACATTTTAATAAAAAATAAATATGTTATTCGAACTTTTTAAAAACTGGAGAGAATTTTATTGATTTTATAGAAGCTATTACTAAAATACAACACAAAAGCAAATGAAAACATTAAACATAATAAATCTTAAACAATAAAACACTTACAAACTTTAATCAATCAAAACAAAGAAAATATAAACAGCTGTTGCAGTAATCCATTTATATTTCAGTGGTGCCACTTAAGGCTTTTATTTTTATAAAGTAGCGTTTTTTTTATGAAACATAAAAAAACCCATATGCACATGATTCCAGACATGCTAATAAACTTTACTCATTTTTATTAATATAAAATATAATATTATTAATATTAATATTATAATATATTGATGCATAAATGATCATAACATTTTCATTTTGTATTTTACTTTTTATTATATTTAATTTGCTTCACACATTTTGCTATATGATCAACACTGTTTTTGTTTTGTCGCCAACAAAAATAGAAATTAGTTTAATTTGATAGCGACAAAAAATCAGCATGGACAACAACCTGCAGTAGTGTTGCCTGCTGTTGTCAATATATTCACTCTCATATAAACGTGTGCATTTTATTTTTGACATATTGTAGTCGGTAGCCTGCTGTATCGAATGTGTTTAATGCTTAAGTGATCGTTCATTGTCCAACAGGTCTAACCATTTACTATTGTCAATTACATAGATATTCCGTAAAATTTTAGTTCATTTTCATTTTATTTTTCCTTTCCCAAACTGCTAAGTGTATTTGAAATTAAACGTACTTTAGATTTAGTTTGTGTTTGAGTAACTACTCAAACATATTAAGTATGAAAAAGAAAGATGAAAAAATACACCCCCGTATTTTTTTTTTATCCAAATGTGAAGTGAAATGATTTGATGTGTGTTACTTACATAGTTACTTTGCTTTACGAACTGAGAATTTTACCTTTAATTTTAGTTTTATTTCATGATTTTCTTTTTGTAAAGCATCTTTTACATTCAAACATACCCGCACAAGGACACCCCAGTAAATCGTTTTTGCTAAAAGGGAGTGATTTTTTTTTTGAGAAAATTATGACATATTTTTTGCGATTTTAATACGGATAAATCAATATTTGGGCCAAAAAGATATAAGTGAAGAGAGAAAGAGAAGGAGAGAGTGAGAGAGAGGGAGAAAGAAAGAAGCTTGCTTTGATTTTGATTGTTTCTCACTTAAACTAAACTTTTTTTTTATACCTACTTGCTTATATTTTTTGTTAAGAATTTTATAAAGATGTCATACAATTTTCATGACACATTTAAATCTTTTGGAAAGTTTGTGCAATAACTTTATACATACGAAGTGGTTTGTGACAAATAACTTGGTTAGTTTGTTTAGTTAATATAAATTGAGGGTAATAAGCAACGAGTTGCTGTGTACAGCCAATTATTTTCAATACAAATGGAAAGAAAGTTTTTACAACAATCAGAATTTTAGGAAATTTTAATATTTGGAGAACTTATTGATAATTTTTTACACATATAAGAACCATTTATTTTGGCAGTAGCCAGTTTTTCATATTCTGCAAATATTTAGTTAGTTAATATTATATGAACTATATCTGGGGCTTTTGATCTGAAGTTTTTCAAAAAGTTAGAACTTTAGTGAATACTTGAATTAAGTAGGGTTAGATAAACTAAAACAAACTGAATAAGATAGATAATATTGTAACAAGAGACACTCCACAACAGTGGAGTTATTTGTATCTTCAGAATAAAGTTATGCTACATTTAAAGAAAGTTTTTTCTCACGATTTCTGGAGATAGATTTTTGCAAATAGTATAGAAGTATCTGAGCTACACATCACTTATCTGGTGGAGGACAGTTTGCTTTGAAACATATGTTTGTAGACAAGCTACGAACTACATGTCTTGCCACTGCTGGCTCAAGCTCATTACAAGTCAGGTGGACTTGCGCACGACCATATTAATCATTGACATAATCTGTGCAGTCTATTATTTAACAGCTGATGGATTATATATGTATATCAATAGAACTTTTTGAATTAAAATGTCAACTAGAGGTGATTGAGCTGCAAACTATGTACATCAGTCTAAGACGATCTCTGGACTTAAAGTAAGAATATTTTACTCAATAAATTATGAGAAATGATTTTGCGAGCATCTGAAAGAGTAAGTTCAACTGCGCTCATTTTCTATCTGGGATTGATTTAAGTTTTTTTCTTAATTTAAGTAAAATAAGTCTTAATTGTCGTTTTAAGATTTATATTCTTGATTTAAGAACAAATAGGACTTAATTTAACAGGTTTTTGCTCAAATCAAGAGCATTATTCTTTATTTAAGAACAAATTGGATTTAAGAGGTTTTTACTCAAATCAAGAGCATTATTCTTGTTTTAAGAACATCTGCGCTTGATTTGTCAAATCGATACAAATTTGTACCGATTTATGAAGTATGTAGTAGTAAAATTGAGAAAAATAAACTTAAATTTAGAATGTCATTTTCCTTTCAGTGTATAATGTGATCAAAACATTTACTCCTCCATGATATCAATTTATGTTCCTAATTATTCATTTCTTATGGACCATGGTGCACAGCCGTCATGGACGTAAGAATATTCGTTTAGGCCCTCTGTATAAGTTCTCTGATAAATTTAAGTTCTCGTTCCGAAAAAAACAACATAAACTATTGATAGTACTATCCAATTCAAGTAAAATTATTATTTTAAGAAAGAACTCACTGAGCCATATTTTACTTTGGGTCCTATATGAGACCCCTTTATTGAAATACGAAGAGTATGACTATATAAATAATTTTATATATTCATATTGGATACTGAGATAATGTGTGTGCTTGTCGAGAAGAAGTTGTATAATTTTAGCACAACAAATATTTGTTTTAACAATAGGACAACTTCAATTGAGAAGTTATTCCAAAGCGTCTAATCTAACTTTACTCTGAAGCACCGGTCCAAGATTAAATTTTAATAAACGTGGTTTTTTAATAAAAACTCAATGAGTAATGAATTGGTTTTAGGATTTTTAATACCCCACACCACCATAGTTGGATTTTTGCTGTTGTTTGTAACTCCAAAAATCGATTCTGAGATACCTTTTGAGTCTGTTTATGTTTAACTTGTGCTCAAAGTACAGATTGCAATTTTGAAGAAATTTCGATAAATGATGTTAAATTTTTTCGGCCCAATGATGATTAGGATTGAAATCGGTCCATAATTTCAATTAGCCTCCATATAAACGGTCTGCCGAAATATTTTATCGGTAATGATTGTATGGTTTCTAAAGTTCCATAATTGACCGACTATACTTTCTTACTTGTTTATATAATTGGCAGTTGCTGCATTATATTTCATAGAATTAGTTTCAAAGATGAGGACCGCGAAGGATTTTGCAATAAGTGGAAAGATTTTAAAAAATAGGAAAATTCGCCTTATAAAGGGTGTTTTTTTTATATGTAAAGAATTTTAAGTTGGCACTACTTTTTTAACTGGCGGCCATTTTGTGACCTGTCAAGTTTAGTTAGGTTTGGCATTTCAACATGAATAGACTGACGCCTGAACAAGGCTTCCAAATTGTGCAAATTTATTTTGAAAATTATGGTTCTGTGGTTTTTTAGATAAAACTTTTGTATGGAATTTTGAAATGGAATAAAACAAAGATGATTTTTTGAAATTGACATGAAATTTACTTTATTCGAAAGATAATCCTCTGGCATTATTATTTAAATATGACTTTTGGTATATGACTAGCTGGGACGTGGAGGTCCAAATTTTCGATGACTTTTTCCAACAATAATGCGGCGAAAGTGGTCCATCGTTTCGGGCTTATCGGCGTAGATTAGCGATTCAAACACTTGACAGCTGACAAAATGGCCGCCAAGTAAAAAAGTAGTGCCAAATTGAAATTCTATACATCTAAAAAAAAAAAAAAAAGACAATAAATATTTGCATCTAAAAGTTGATTACAGTGGGCTAGAAAATTAAAATAGTTTTTGTTTAAATAAAACTCATTGTATAATTTTTGTTTTTATATAGATTTGAAATAAATGTTTATTGAGGGTTTTTCTTTGTTTTGTTTTTATATTAATTGTATTTATTTAGTTTTTGTTTGTTGGTTTGTTTTTTTTTTATATTTCTAATTTAAAACACATTTATTTTGTTTTGTATTATAATATATTGTATTTTTATTTATATTTTGATTTGTTTGATAAATGTTATAATTTATTATTTATTTATTTATTATTTTCATAAACTTATTATTACATACAGTTTTGATTTATTTAAATAATAATAATAATATATTATAAGTATGTATATATGCTATTTGTTTCTTTGTTTGTTTGTTTATTTGTTTTCATTTCAATTTGTTTAATATATGTATGTTTAATATATTAAGTTTGTCTGCTGTTGTTTTTGTTTATAATAATTTTATGCCATAATATTGTTATTATTTTTGTATTTTAAAGTATGAAAGGGTTTTGGGGAAATTTTAAAATTGTCCTTATTTTGTTTGGTTGGTTTGTGTTTATGTGTTTGTTTTCCAAAGGAATGGATTTGTTTGTTTTTAAATTTAAGTTTTATTTTAACAAATGCATATAAATTATGGTTAAATTTTGTTAATATTTTGTTTTTTTTTCGAATAATGTAAATGTCTTTTTTTTCCTTTTTGTAATTTAATTTAATTTAAATATGATTTTGGTTTATTCTTAAATGTAAATATTTTGAATAATTTTGATTTTTGCTCATAGTGCAATGTTTTGTTTTTAAAATTAAATTTTTAATTTCGTTTTATAACTTAATAAAACATTTAAGTTGTTTCATTTTTGTTGGTTTGCCAATTAAAAGGTAGTAAATAGTTTGTAGTATTTATTAAAAATAAATTTAAAAAAAACAAGAAGTATAAATGTAAATTTTAGCCAATTGTGTATTGTTTATGCCAATATTTTTCTTTTGCCAATTGTTGCTTTCTTTTTTTTTTTTTTTGATTTAAATTCAAACTTATTAACTAATTTTGATTTGTGGCTCAAAAGGGAAAAAAATTCTCAATTGAAACCATTTTGATTTTATGCTCATTTATGGTTTTGTTTTAATTTCTTTTTAAAAAAAGTTTGTTAAAAACAATTTTGAAAATTAATTTTTTTGTTTTTAAAAAAAATGTATTTTTTTCTGCTTTGAAAACAATAAATAAATATAAAACATAATTATAAAGTTTTGGTTTTTTCAAATGTTTAAAGTTACTTAATGCTAAATTTGGAATAATCCAAAAAAATTTTGATTTTGTGCTCGTTTCTTAAAAGCTAGAAAATTAAAAAGAGGTTTGAAATAAAAATACAAATATAATAAAAATTGAATTAAAACAAACAATAAATATTCATTCCAATTATATTTGCAGTTTTCAGTTAGTTTTATTTATTCAATAAAAATATTAATATTTAAAATGTTTTTTTATTTGTGAAAGCAAATTTTCAATAATAGTTTCTAAGAGCAATAATTTTAACTCAAATTGGGTAAATTAAAATCTTTTAAATAATAAAAATAAAATGTACAAGCAATAAAAATAAGATTTATATCCATATAAAGTTTTCCCCTTATTTAAAATCTCCCCCTAAATTTCGAATTGTTGCAAAACGTTGCAAAATGTTTAAAACACTTCGTTTTTAAAAATTCATTTGAATTTTAAAATCTTCTTAAAAAAAATTTCAACGCATTTCTTTTTAACCTACCTTTGAATTTAAAAGTCCTAATTTAGATCATAAACCCATTTTTAATCATAAACCACACTTTTCACTTTTCATCACAACTCTTAAATTTTTTTACAATATTTTGTGAACTTATGTTAAAATTGCCACGACTAAAATCCAAAACTCCCAAAATACCACAAGTTAAAAAATTTTAAATTTATGAAATTTTAGTTAAAAAATATATTCATTTAATACTTTTAAGTGTTTCTAAAAATATTTCTGAAAAATTCCCAAAAAATTAACCACAATCCCCTAAATCCCTCTTTATTATTAATTAAATTACATACATTTTGCGTTTTCTTCACAGCTGCGACTTTTTTTTTTAATAAAATAAAAATTTTACCCATAAACAGAAAAGAAATTTTCCAAAATCCCGAAAATTACATAATAGATGTCAGTCTCAAATACCGCAAATTTCTCATCAGTCAATTTCTCTCTTACATCTTAAATTATTCGTGTACTGTTCCGTTCCCACATACAGGCTTTTTTGAAATAGGACAAGTCTTAACAACTTCTAAATCCCAAAACGGTATTTTCGGCCGAGATTGTAGGAATTACAAGGAGCATTAAATGATTAAAGAACAAAACAGCATCGGCCCATTAATATTTATTCAGCAGCTATGAAACGGCATCATTAGGTCTCGAACTTTTCTAATCTGTTCTCAAAATAAGATCATGAAAAAAGCTTTATTTAGCTAAGTTTCAGTTCAAAACCTTTTCTAGAAATTCCTAGAAGCATTACAAAAATGCCCAAACATCTCCGACATTTATTTATTGGTAATTTGAGAATATCAACTAAATAATATCTTTTTTATGAATTTTAAGTGATTTTTTAACAGTTTAAAAACTTTCCTAAAAATTCCTAGAAACATTACAAACATTTCCAAAAATCCCGGAAATTTATATTTTGCAAATTTGGGAATATCAATTACATAAAACCTGTTTTATGACTTTTAAATTACTTTCTCACGGTTTAAAACCTTTTCTAGAAATGCCTAGAAACATTACAAAAATGTCCAAAAAACCCCGAAATTTATAAATTGGGAATTTGGGAATATCAATTGCATAAAACCTGTTTTATGACTTTTGAGTGATTTTCTAACAGTCTAAAAACTTTTCTAGAAATTCCTAGAAACCTTACAAACATTTCCAAAAATCCCCGAAATTTAAAAATTAGAAATTTGAGAATATTCATTAAATAAAACTCTTTTATCACTTCTAAGTGATTTTCTAAAAGTTTAAAACCTCTTCCAGAAATTCATCGAAACATTACAACATTTCCAAAAATCTCTGAAATTTAAAAATTGAAAATTTGAGAATATTAATTAAATATAACTTTTTTTATAATTTCTAAGTGATTTTCTAACAGTTTAAAACATTTCCTAGAAATTCCTAGAATTATACCAGAAACTTTCAAAATCCCGGAAATTGTAAAATGTTTGAATTTTAGAATATCATTAAATTTTTTTTTTTTTTTGAAAATTCCCAAACAAATGGTCAAAAATATTCTCGGAATAACGGAAAACATTTGAAAAATGTTGAACTATCTCTTAAAATAAAAACGGTTTAAAGCGGTTTTATTAAATTCCTAAAAACTGTTAAAAAAAATCCCACCAAATCTTGCAAATTTAAAAGTTGTTTTTGGTAAATTCTTATAAAAAAATCAAAAATTTCTCCAAATCCCGGAAAGTAAACTAGAGAATTTTTAATAATTTATTTAAAGTTTTTCTCCATAGCATTTTCCTGGAGGTCTATAATATTTTCTGAAGGAAAACATAAAAATAAGAACAATTACCTGAAATTGCGAAAATTAAAATTTTCCAAATTTACAAATTTTTTTCCTGGAAATCTGAAATTCTAGAAATTTGATTTCTTTTTCATAATTAACATGCAAAAACTAAATAAGACTAAATAGAAATATCTCGGGCATTTGAAACAAAGCCATTTCCCAATAAATCACAATTATGAAATGCTTGATTTAAAAAAATAAAAGGGAAGCACACAAAAATCCACCACCAACCATCACCGTCACCGTCAACACCTTAATCTTCAACTGTAACAAAAACTACCGGCACCTCTGCAAATACAAGCAATACAATAGAGAAAACATAAATAGCAATAAAATAATAAATTAAAATAAAAATTATGCACAGAATTTTTGCAAAAAGGGAC
Organism: Bellardia bayeri; assembly: GCA_950370525.1. Lineage (NCBI taxonomy): Eukaryota > Metazoa > Arthropoda > Insecta > Diptera > Calliphoridae > Bellardia > Bellardia bayeri. The sequence continues at coordinate 79,781,234 of OX493267.1, forward strand.
ATAAACTGCCATTTTTCATTAGTTGTTTGATGCTTATGTGCAAAAAGCCAACAAAAAGAGAAAATCTGGCAAAAAAAAAAAAATTTACATTTACGGATTCTCAGCATAATTTTAAAAACACACACATTGCCAAAACTATTGATTGTGGGTATGAGGGACATAAAAATTGCATTATATGCTAATGTTGTAATGCTTTAAATTTGCATATCAATTTATAAAAACTGAATGGAATACAATGCAAGCAACCAAACAACCCAACAACCCAACTATCAACAATACAACGTGCCACAAATGGCAGCATAAAAATGTTAAAACATGTTAAATTTTTTGGCAATTGTTGAAAAAAAAATAAGGGTGGGTGCATTTTATGGCGCAAAATGTTTGTTAAATGTAAAATTGTCATTGATTTTGTTTTTAACGGTAACATCAACTACATATATCAACTATTGTGACAAGGGGGAAGTATAGCTGTAAGGCGGATTTACAATTTAGTTAAATATTTTATTCAAAATGTTGCTGTTTTTCGTATTGCGTTTTAAAGACTTTTGGGGGAACTTGAGTGATTAAAATTATGACAAATTTCTAATAAAACAAAGAAAAAAAATTGATTTTAAATTAAAAATTTGTAATAAAAAGCTCTACAGGTACAATTTCTATTCTATTGCTATAATCATGTAACGATTGTTCTATATACACCAATACCTCGCTTTTTGTCTTTTCGATTTGCGTTTTTTTTTTCGAAGTTACGTCGCACACTGTGTTCACTGCGGCAATAAATCAATTTGGACCTGCTCTCCGATTTTGATGATTTTTGCACAGATGGTTAAAAACTATCTAAAGGTCAGGTGTGAAAAATTTCATGCAAATATCTCCATTGGTTTTCTGTCCCGATCAACGCAAAGTTCAAGTATGTGAACAAGTCTCAAATGTGATAGTTTTCTTTGTCATATTCAAAAGCTTGTTACTTATAAACAATACATCGAATGTACCTTATAAGTATTTTTTCACTTAAAATAGACATTAAGCATTATGTAAATTAAAAAAAAAAATTAAAATTGAAAAAAAAAAAATTTCCTTTGACAATATATTTTGAGCCAAAAAAATAAACATTTATGATTTTCCGTTAGACTTTTAGTTGTGTGCGAAGCAGTACAACACATGAAGTCCTATACCAATTTAAAGCTGAGAGTCTCAGCTAACGGACTACAAGAAAACCTGCCCCAATTTGCCCGTCGCCGAAAAAACAATGAAAAACCAAAAATTACAGTAAAAAATATGCGTTATGCGTGTTTATCAAAAAATTAGATTATCACGAAGATGTGAAAAAGTTGTTAATAAATGAAATAGAGTGAAACTGACAAAATTTTTGTATTGGAGTTGTATGGGGGGGGGGGGGGGGGGTGTTACAGTGGTCGGATTTGCTTCATATTTTTAAAACAGCATTTAATAGATGTTATATGCATTTTTGCTAAAAATAAACATTCTAGTTACAAATTTACAGAAGATATGGCATTTTTGAAATATCATTTGTATGGAAGGTGGGCGTAAAAATGGGCGGATTAAGTTCATATTTTCAGGAGCTCATTCCACAATTATAATGTTTTATGAAAATTGAGTTCATATATTTAAAATCATGGAAGTTATGCCACATTTTCTATTTAAGTTGTATGGGAGGTGGGCGTATTTTTGTAAAAAGAAAGCCGACGACTTAGTATTTTCGTAACCCTAGAACCTATATTCGATCTTTACATAGTTTGCTATAGAAAATCCTCATTCACATTGTGTCGTGTTTTTTAGAACATAACCCCGACGCAAACACGCAGAGAAAAAATATAGTTCTGCATGTTTACCACAACTAATTCACAATTTGTAAACATTTTTTTAATATTATGGTCACTGTAATTATTTATATGATTTCTGCAAACATGATATGGTTAAGTTATAATTTACATGATTATAGCAATTATAGATATGATCATATGCAATGTTTATGATGATCAGTTATATGATGAAAGATTTTACATTATTATGTTGTTATCTAACATAATCAAAGAGCTACAAATTATGATAAATGGTTTCATCATAAACATGGTTGCAACAAATATAGACATAGTTGCTACAATCATATATATATCATCTGAATCGTAACTTAAATATATTATGGTTACTGTAATCATAAAAATAATTACAGTGACCCTAGCATTGTTGGAAAAAAATGTAAAAATTTTGACATTGTTGTGGCAAACATGTACAACTTTATTTTTTCTCTATGTGAAGTGAAGTATTTGCGTATTTAAAATTTCGACAGTTTTGCCACACCAACCTTCTCCCTATAACTACTATAGTTTCCCAATTTACAATTTTTTCATTGACTTTCCATCTCATAAATACTAAAACTCTAAAATGTGTGTTTGCCCTACAGGAAAAACAAACAACAACACAAAAATCCATTTAAATATGGCATTTTAATGAGAATTATTGCAAAAATCCAGCAAATAAAACACACACAATAAAAATATTAATGATTTTTGGATTTTTAAACATGCAAATGTATTTTGAAAAATAAAAAAAAAACAACAAAATAGAACAGAACAGAAAAAATCCAAATTAAATAAATGCACCCCTATACAAGACACATTCATTTACTAATACGTAGAGTAGAGTTGCTGTAAATGGGGATTTGAACCGACACAAGGTTTGTTATAGGCAATAAACATTTCTAAGGATTAGCAAGAAAACAGACAGAAGAGAGAGAAAAAAAACTATTATAAATTGGCAAAAATTCAATAGATTTTATAGAGTTTTCTATATGACACATGCATGTGTGTGTGCGCGCGACTGTGTGTATGAATTGAACTTTCCAAGACAAAGGTCGTCAACGTATTTCAGTGAATAGAATTGAAAAATATCAATAGAATCTAAAATATTCATCATCTTTAAGGGTGTTTGTGCTGCAAAACATTAATGGACTTTTGTTGCCAAATTGTATGTATTTTCTATACACGAATATACTCATACATACATATTTATTAATTTACATCCATATTCATTGATTTTGTTGAAATTAAATGAACTTGAGCAAAGTATCGTATAACAAAAAAATTGTAATTATTATAATTTTTATAATTGTTGTCATGGCGACTTAAATGACAGGACGCAAAAAAGAAAATAATGCCCAGGAAAGTCTTGCATATTAAATGGGCCAGAAATTAGCAAAAATCTGGATTGACACGTGTGTTGTTTAATTATTAAAAGCATTTGGAATTCGTTACAATGTCCGTTTGTAGTAAAACATCCCTTAAAATGAAGCAAGTAGATTTAAGTTCGATTTGTGAAAGCTCTAGAAAGGGGAGAGAAATATATAAACTATATAATCCAAAATCATAAAATAAAGTCCAAAAAAATATAGACTTTAGTCTGAGACTATAAACAACAGTCGCTAATTATAGTCTTAAATTGTAGACTATCCCCCTTATTCAAAAACGATTATTAAATTTAACAAACGTTTATTAAGCAAATTTTTATATGCAAATCTGTCTTAATAAACGTTTGTTTGTTTTTGAATAAGGGGGTATAGTTTTAAATAAAACAAGTAAGAAATTACATTCGGCTGTGCCGAATCTTATATGCCTATTATGGAGATTTATAAGAGATTTATGCGCATTTAATTGATTTCCGGAAGTAGACTTTAAATGGGCGCCACGGTCAAATATAAACCGATCATCATAAATCTCACATTGACGCTGTTTATATATATACGGACTATTTGTGTTGAACTTCGGTTTCATAGTGGTTTTTATAAGAGAGTTATGCGCATTTAAAAGATTTTCGGAGGTAGACTTTATACAGGGACTACGGTCAAATATGGACCGATCATCATGAAATTTGTTAAGACGAGTTAGATCTATATTTTGATTATGCTTGTCGAACTTCAACTTGATAGTCATTTCTACAAAAGATTTATGTTCATTTAAGTGAATTTCGGAAGTGGTCTATGTAAAAATTATGAACCGATGCAAACAAAATATTGTTTTAAGATTTCACTTTGCATGAAACTTATTATTGCAGAATTTTGTTTCGAGACGGCTTTTCTATAGAGATTTATGTGTCATAAAACCCTATTCCTGGAAGATATTTGTATGGGGGCTATGAGAAATCGTGGACCGATTCCTACCATTTTCAACAGGAAGTGTCCTTCTATAATAAGATTAAAGTGTACAAAATTGCATGATATTATCTGTATTATATTTGTCTGAAACTCGGATCCTGCTGGACCGATTTTGCCCATTTGCAATACCAAACATTTCGGTGAATCAAATAATGTTTGGTCAAATTTTTTAAGGACCCAGAATATATAGATTTTTTGGCTGTACGACCATTATTTCGATGTGTTACAAACGGAATGACAAACGTAATATACCCTCCATCTTTTTGGTGGTGGGTATAAGAAAGTAATAGTCGCAAGCTGTAAACGAATTCAACTATAATTTCAACTGTAGACTGTAGTCTTAAAGTACAGTGTTAAATTTAAGACTTTAGTCAGCAAGTTTAGACTATTGCCCACGGTGCAGTATGAAGGCGAAATAAAAAAGAGTTAAATAGAAAAACATGTGCGCAAAAAGTGAAGACAACAAAGCTCCAGGCTTAGGCAATATCCCCAATATAGCTGTTAAACTTACGTTATCTCTAAGACCGACAATATTTGCTTGTCTATTCGATAGACTGGGGTTCTGCTAGAACTTTCACTGGCTTTTGTATTAATATATGTAAGATTCTGCGTATTCCAACTATCTGGGAATATACCTGGATAATAGAGGCAAATGCCTTGAAAGGATAATATATAGTTGGCTAGTAGATGCTGTTTGGTTTTCGAAAGGCAAAATCAACTATTGATGCCACTAATCTTGAAATGATACAGCCAAGACAGCAATGTGTGGAATTATAATTGTATATTGCTGTTTGATCTTGCAAAACTCTTGTATGAGTAAACAACGTCAAACAAATTTGTGCTAAAACAAGTGGTTAAGCTTTGTTGAGTAAATATTTGAAAAATGTGACCGTACCTTTGCCATAATGATGAACCACGACACAGCCGTAGAGGCAATAAAATATCAAAAAAGTATATGCTTCCATTGTTTCAGAGAAGCTGCTTAAGAATATGCAGCGGAGAAGCTGCTAATTTTGTAGCACGAATCGCTATCATAGACAAAACAGCGAAGATATTATCGAACATATACAAAGCTATAACGCAAAATCCGAAAACTTCCAGGAACCAAATCCGACAAAGCGAGAGAGAAAAGTGTATGAAAAGCTGGCAAAGCTGAAAATTCCCCTAAAGGTCGAAAGGACTTTTAGACAAATACCCTCTATAAATATGTGGCTAAATCGTGGACATTACGAGGTCAACTGCAATTACACATAGTTTCTTACGGAACATGGCGGATATAGTATATAGCTATATTTTAGTGCTTTGGTCACAAAAACTCTCACAAATGCCCACAGTGTGCCGATATTGTTGAAACCACCGAATACAAAAAATTTAAATGTCCAAAATTTTTCAGAAATTGGGCTGCTCTAGAATTTTATCTAGGCGAAAATAAAATGATTGACAACATAATAAATACGTTGTTGGTATCCCCAGAGAAATAGGAAATACAAAAAGCAAAAATTGCGAAAAAAAAAAAAAAAATTATAGTATTCCGCAGCAAATCAATTGAGGAAAGCATAAATATGGCAAACCTTCCCCACCAAGGAATAATAATTGGCATTCCCGTAGGCATTGGGATGTCGGGAGGAGTAGTTAGTACGTAGGAATATCCGCGAATCATGCATGTTTTTCAACACTGTGTGAATACATCTACATATGAAGATTCCAAACCTGCAGCGCAACAAAAAAACAATTTATACTATAATCTAAAACTTCAGACTATTGTCCAAAACTTCAGACTACAGACTCAAAATTAAGACTATAGCCATTAACTTCTGACTTCATATTTATTTATACCAACTAGTTGCTGACAATCCTTTGTGTAAATTGTTCGTATGAAACACAATAACGACGAAAAATAATAAATATTTTTTGATAATTTAATGTGTTTGTTTTCGTATAACAGCTGATAGGTAGCGTGACCATATGTAAAAAATAATATATTAATAAAAAATAAACATTAACAAAAACACCGGTCAAAACAATTTTTATAGTTAACTGTTTTGTATATTTATTTTAAATTATATAAAGTTAAAAAATACAACAAGAATTCAAGTAAAAATTTAAATTATTTACTAAAACATTAAAAACTAAAACGAAACATGGTCACCCCGTATTGTTTGTTAGTCCTTCGTCGGCATAAGAAATAGAATTTTTTTCAGAGTTCGCCTCGAATTCAGCCGACGCCATTATTATGTGTACATATTTTTATCTACACCAATGCCTCACTTTGCCGCGGGGTTACGTTCAAAAAAAAACACGACACAAAGTGAATAAGGATTTTCTATAGCAAACCATGTAAAGATCAAAGATAGGTTCTAGGGTTACGAAAATACTAAGTCGTCGGCTTTCTTTCAAGAAATATTGGTTCAATGTTTGCTGAACAGCTTCTTCTTTTCAACGTAAAATAAATTTCCTTGTAGCAATTGTCTGTATTACAACCACCAGCATTAACGTTGGATACTGCTTTACTTTTTATGTCATCAAATTAGCTTTTTGCTGTTGTCTGAATTATCATTTTACTTAATGGTATTCTCTGCGCAACTTGATTTTCAATCTAAATAGAAAGCAAGGACTCCATTTCGATCATCAAATCACTTCTTTTATGGGTCTTCGTTTTAGCATCTAATGATGTTACAGATTTTGCAAAAATTTAAAAAAAAAATTAGACTTGAACCAACAACGCAACCTTGAAAATCTAACGACGCACAGTGGAAATTAGTACTAATTGAGCAGGGACGCAACTTCGAAAGAACACAAAGCGAGGTATTGGTGTACACAAATGTGTTGTATTTTTGGAGACGAATATTCGGTAGCAAAAATTCGTCGTTCGTCTCAGTTGTATTCCTAGTAGCATTAGTTATTAGTAATTTTAGACTAGTCTCAAACAATTAACTATAATCTACAACTATAGACTTTAATCTTTTAACAAAAACACTTGGTTGTATTCGATAAAAATCTCCGAAATCTCCCACAAAATAAAGCCACCATAAATGTACAAATAAAAAACTATGCCACTACTAATTACAATTTCTTTACCGACTCTTAAATTCTTTAATTTGGGTTTATTTTTCATAAACTCTAGAAAAAAAAAACAAGCAAATAAACACCCTCATAACTATTAACATTAAGTTGTTTTTTATTTATTATTGTAATTTCCAACTTTTCTATTATTATGTAAAAAAAAATCACTTCCGCATTAAAAACGATTTAACAGTTGTCCTAAAAGCACCAACTAGTCAATAATCACATGGCAGATCCTGCTGTGTTTTAGAATTGTTTACTCAAGATAAAATAAAAGTATAAAATATACAAAATTTTAATATGTATAAATAAAAAAAAATGCATCTGCAGTGTTTTTTATATGCATATACATACATATGTATGTATGTATGTATGTACGAGTATGTATGTATGTATGTGTTCATAATAAGAAATCGTTATAAATAATAGAAATAAAAAACTCCCCTATTCAATAGAAAAAAAAACTAAATAAAATAGTAACAAACAATAAAAAACTTGCAGGAAAATCGACAACAACAACAACAACAATAACCACTAGCAAATGTCCATAATAGACACTTGTATTCAAAACTAACACGGTCAAATGATTCTATTCTAATTTTTGTGTTTACATTTTTACACAAACAACTACCAACAACACATTATTGGCAGGCGCTCGCTCACTCATACACACAATGTAGACAGCAAGCTACAGCTGCATGCTACTGCTGCTGGTTGTTAGTCTGTCCTATGATTTTCCTGCATAGCTGGCTACTTTAGGGATTAATGGGAAACCGTTTTACACAAAAAACCTCTGTGTTTTCATTACATAAAACTGCTACTAGATTTTAAAAAATCGATATTTTTTAGCATAAAATCATTATGATGTGTACAGGATTTTTTAAATTATTAATATATGTATGTATATGTATGTATGTATATGTACATATATGAGGGAGAGGAATATAAATATTTAAATTTCCTATACAAATTATGATGGTCATTAGGAAAGTAAAAAAGTGAAATGTGTTAAAGATTTGTGAGTACAAATTTTGAAAAATGAAATGGTTGTTTTTTTACGCAATGATTTCCAAAGAATTGATTGGGTCAGTAGTAACTTGTAAAATTGATTCAAACTTATGTTTTACTTTATTTTATTTTGAATTTCAATGTTGAGTGTTTATGTTGTTAATCGTTTTTATTTCTCTATCATAAGAAGTAATACATACAGCTTTGGTCATAGAAATAGCGCAGCAATGTTATATCAAGTGCCAAACGTATTATATTGAAAAATAAAGTGATAATAACATAGAAGTCTATGCTATTCTTTTGCTCCACTCTGCTTTTCCAAAAATTCATTAGACATATTCTGTTAACTTTTGCATGCTCTTTATTTTGTCATATTTTGTTAAAAAAATTAAGTCTTTTTTTTTTTTTTGGTAGGACAATGAAATAGCGCACAGTTATTTCGATTTGAAGCAAAAATAGTTAAAAACTTATTTTTGTGGTAAATTCCTGTGTAATTTAGCACACTGTTCACTTGGGGGAAAAAAGGTTATTTGGAAACTTTACCAAAAAGGTACAACACACTCTGAAATAATTAGATTTTCTCGAAAGTTGGTTTATAATTTCATTTAATTTGTTAAATCAGCTGCAGATTTGCTTAATATAAAGAAATCTCGGAAGAAGCCACCGCAAAAGCAAAAATTTCTAAAGACTAAGGCAATAGTTAGAAAAAGTAAGCTAGATCCTTTCAAGTCATCGAGAACAATAATGACTAAAATAAATGAGCAAATTGGGTTAAATGTTTACAGTAGACTTGTACGAAGACGCCACTTCTGTCAAAAAAAAAAAAATATAAAGGCACGATTGTCCAAACCAAAATGAATCTGATTCGTCCTGACGCAAAAACGTTTGCACATCGAGAAAACAAACCAAGAATTCAATCCATGTTACACTACTAAAACAGTAGTACAAGTCAAAAGTCTACATTTATAAACTGACTACAATGCAGACTTGGTAGAAAGAGTGACTAAAAATCGAAGTTTCCGCATGGAATCGTAGTCGTAAGCAACATATCTTTAAAAAATTAATGTCAGGTCGTAAAAAAGCTTTTTTTAATGTCACTTTTTTTCTTCATTTTGGTGCGCTTTGAAATTTCAAAGTTGACAACAATGATACTTTGACAAAAGTTGTTCACACGAGAAAAATTCATGGGCGGCTAAGGAATTGTTAGCTGAGTGAACACATTGTTGGCTTGTCAAGACGGGTCATTAGCAATGTTGGGTTTCTGACCCATTTTGCTGGGAAATTATATTTCAATCTATGATACGATACAATTTCAATTTTGTATATCTTTTGAGTTTATAATCGTTTGCAAATCTTGTTAGTAATTTCTTGACATATGTATGGCTGAAAAATTAATACTAACGAACGAAATTGAATTTACAGCTCATACAATGGCTTGTGAAATGAACATACATATATTATTTTTGTATGTATATATGTATGTATGTATATTAAAAATTAAATTTACCTGACCCAAATCTATTTAATTCAATTGTCAAACTAAATTTTCAAAATGCATGTAAATCAAATATGTATATTGAAAAATGTAAAGATTTCATTCCCAATTAAATATATGTACATACATACATACATATATATGTACACACATACATATATATGTACATATATACGAGTATGTATGTATGTATATAATATTATTATGCTGACAAAAATGTCCCCCTATTTCAAATCAACTCTTTCAATTAAGCAATTTAAAAGAAAATTAAGATATACACGCATACATACATATCTAGTTTACAAAACATATCAAATTTGAAAATAAATTAAACACAGAATTTAAATGGGTTCAATATTCCCCACTTACAAACATCAATTAAAGTCAATAACATTCCAAAATGTTACAAACAAAAAAAAAAAAAAAAAAAAAAAAAAAAAAAAAAAAAAAAAAAAAAAAAAAACAATATTGACTGAAAGAAAGAAATAGTATCTAATTAAAATGTCATTTATGACACACAACACTAGACAAAAAGAAACCCTAAAAAAATCACAGCTTGAGTGCTAAATTACAAAACTACAATAAACCTAATAAAAACTGAATGTAATCGAGTTGTAAACGAGACAAACTAACTGGCAATTTAAAATGTCAAAGGAGGATTAAATTAACCAGCATTTTTGTAACACTTAGAAGAAAACAAACCCAGCCCGTATTTAATAGAACATTATTAGTTTTAACAAAATAAATATTAATAATTCATAAAAAAAAAAACTGTTGTAAGATGATTTAAAGACGATCTTTACAATACTCACACCCCTTGAACGCAACGAACAATAAAGTAATCAATCTCCTGCAGATGCCACTTTAAATTGTAAACTAATTGAGGTTAGACTTGTCAGCATCTTTAAACAAGTATTTTGTAATAGGTCTTCTTTTGCCCCGCGTCTTGAGCCATCAATTTGTGTACTCAGCAAACAATTTCTTGTGCGCACTTGTCTCGTGTAGACAACTCTAATCGAGGTTAGGTTTTTGTTCAAACATCGTTTTCAGAACATTTGTTTGCACCACAAAAATTTAGTCATTTCAACAAAAATTACGAAAATTGTGAAAATTTTCTTCCAAGAACACTATCACTAACATTGTCACGTTTTCCCCACTTAGAAGAACACAGAAAAATGTGTGTAATTAATACTGCCAATGTTTTCTGAGCACAAAAACAAATTTTGAAATAATTTTTTGGTTGGGGAAAACCTGACAATGTTACTCATTGTTTTCTGGCAACAAATCATTCACAAGAATTGGCCATACAAGACAAAATCGCTTGCAGATTAAACACATTAATGGCATGCCAAAACGTGTTCTTCTGTATGGCAAAAATATATCTTGGTAATAACATTGGACTTTTTATGTAAAAATTGCATTTTTTTATGGTAGACATAGTTGCCCCAACACATGTTCTGTGTACGTTGTCGGAACAAAAACATAATATTAACAAGAGTTGTCCACACAAGATGGGCGGACAAGAATTTGTTCAAATGTCAATATTGGGGGTTAAAGGCTAACAACGAAATTAATAGAAAATAATAAATTGTAATAAAAAAAATTATAGATATTTTTGGAACGGTTTTTTTTTAATTAAATAAAATTTTATTGATTCCATGTTTGGTTTTTTGTTAAGAAATAAAATTATATTACAAATTAATTAAATTATAAATTAAGAAAACATGTTTATTTTATTAAAATGAAAAGATTTATTTGTACATTTAAAAGGGAATGGGAGAGTGTTTAAGGAGATTTTTGTTTTGTAAATTATAATTTTAGCAATTACTATTAAGGCACGCAGCTTTTTAAAAAAATTTTAGAATTCTTTTAAAATTTGTTGATTTAATTTTGTTTAAATAGCAATTGCTAAAATATGTTTGTATAATATTTATGTATGTATATAAAATAAATTAGGGGGGGTGGGGAAATAAAACTAAAATTAGCTATAATATAAAAAATAAATTTTAAGTTTTTAAATAATATTAAGAAAGTTGAAAAGATTGGTATAAAAAAAAGGAACATTGTATGTGTTGTATGTTACACCACATTTTGACGAGCCATTGTTTTGTAAACACAAGAATATAATCTCTGACCGCATTACGGACACAATTTTATTTATGTTGCTGTAAGTGGGGAGAACGTGTAGCAGTCGATGCCCATGTTTATAGGTTTTATTTGATTATTTTTTGATTAATGTACTTCTGTGTGAATGTTTTAGACTTGTTGGCAGACATAGCTGTGGGAACAAATGAGTGAATCTGACATTTGTTGGTAAACATAAAGAGTGATTTTTTTAGAAACTTTCTTTTTTGCAAGACTGATTTTGGCAGCTTAGCTGTTTTTGTGTAACATGTTACTGTTAAACATGTGCAATATGGTGTATAATTTAACCATGAATCGATTTATAAATGAATTAGGCTTGCAGATTATTGAATTTTATTATCAAAATTCGTGCTCGGTTAAGAAAGTGCATCGTGCACTTTTTTTTATATATACATATATGTATGTACATTAGGGTTGCCCCGTTTGTATGGAGAAAAAATTAGGTGTCGATGTTCTTGACTAATATGAAAATCTGATTCATTTTAAGACTACGTTTCTCAATTTTTTTTTGTCCTGGGGTCAATATTTGGTGAGCTGGATCAAAGGAAAAAAAGGTCCTTTTCAAAGGTTTTTTCACATTTCTTCTAAAGGAACTATATGTAAGTTTGGTATCATATGAAAGGTCTTTGAGAGGCGCATTCAGTGGGTTATCAAAAATTAAAAAAAAAAAATAATTTTAAATGCAAAAATTTTCAAAATGTCAGACAAAATTTTATTTTTTTTTATTTTTTCATAGAATTTACTTAAATAAATAGTTAAAATTTCTTGATTATAAACATCATGCAATTTAACCCAAATGGTTTTTCCCGTTTTTTAAAATTCTATCTATTTAAATTTTTATTAATTTTTTTTAAACCGAAATTCTTCTCTATCTGACAATCTCGGTTAACTTAATTCGCTTATGTAATGGGTATTAAAATAACGTAAATTTTATAAGCTAAAAAACGGGAAAAACCATTTGGGTTAAATTGCATGATGTTTATAATCAAGAAATTTCAACTATTTATTTAAGTAAATTCTATGAAAAAATAAAAAAAAATTTGGGCCGATCAATTGGCCGCCTAGATAGTGATATTTAATGCCTTCAGAGTATTTTTTGTGGGGCTATGTTACGGCTCATATATATACAGACAACGGCACGCAACGGTTAACGCACTGAGATATCAGCCGATATGTTGGAGAGAGTATGCCGAAATTGTACCCAATTATATAGATCACTCTAATGACTCAAATAAAGATATTATACATTCTCTGAATTTTATGTGTTTGTTTTTTTTTTTAATCAAATCCGCAAGCTCAGTCGTAATTCTGAGTCTAATTCTCTGGGTGAAGGAAGAACTCGCACGTCATTTTCATTATTGTTAAAGGGCAATCAGGCCGCCCTTTTTTCGCTACCTTTGAGAGATTTGCTTCTCTTTTCAATGTTGTGCATTAGTCACATGTTATAAAGTTTTCAATACAAGATTTAAGCGTTCCAGCTTTCTACATGAAGGTATAGATCGACTTGGAACTTGGGATCACCTGGCAAATTGAGGGATTAATTATCCGCCAATCAAGTTTATATTAAAAAAAATTTTTTTTGAAAGCTCTTTAAAAATCATTCTTTAGTTGTGCAATGTAATGTGCTGAAATTTGACGTCAATCTAAGAAAAGCATAAGCTCGCCAAGACAAATTCATAGGCAGAATAGAAATTGTTCGCTGAGTGAACAAATCAATGGCTTGTCAAGACAAAAAATCTGTGCAAATTCAAATTTTCTTCAAAAAGTTTTGGTTTTGCTACAAAACTTAAGAACTTTTGTTAACTTGTTTTAACAGTTTGCAATTTCATATTTTCTGTTCTTTTTATTTGATAATTTTCTTCTTTTCTTTTAAATAAAAAAAAATCTACACGCTAGGCATGTTTAAATTTAAAAATATTTAAAAATTAGGAAAAATCATTTGACTAGACTTCGTTATTCAATGTAAAAAAATATTCAAAGTTTCATTTGGTTTTCAAATGAAATTAATGAATATGACTAGAGTTTGTTTTGCTTTGAATTGGAATGAATTAGTTATAAAATGAAAATAAATATAAAATTAAAGAAAAACTAAAACTAAAATTTAAATTAAACTGAATTGAAGAGAATCATAATATTTTTAAAATACTTTTTATAATATTATAGAAAATAAATTATTGTTTTTAAGTTTATCTTTTCCTTTTTTTGATTTTGAGGTAGCCTTAGTTATTTTGGTATTTTTTTTTTTAATATTTTATTTATTATTCTTGTTAACAACTACATAAATTGTACTTTTGCCCTGAGAAAAGTTTTTAATAATGTGTTTCCTTTAAGCCTTAAAGAAATTCCTGATGTTTTTTTTTTAATATAGTTTTCCTATTTAATTTTCAAATTCTATATATACAAAGTGCTTTTTTAAGTTACCGTTTCCGTTTCCGTTTCTGTTTTTTTTTAACACTTTTGGCCTATAAGTTTTTGTATTTAACTGGGCTATAAATTCTTTATATGTATGTATGTAAATTTTCTTAATTTTTGAGCAAAGCAGTTTTTGTTTGTTTGTCTTTTTTTTTTTTTTTTTTTTTTTTTGGAATAATTTGTCTGAAATTCTGTTTAAAACCCTGCTATTTGTGTCGTTTTTGTTTAACTATTTTTTTTTCTACTACATTTTTTTTATCCGTCTATGGTTTTATGTGACTTTCTTTTTCTAAGTTTTACGTATTTTGTTTAGTGTTATTTTTTCTAAGTTTTGTTTTACTTATTTGTTATGTTTTTAAAAAAAATGTTTGATTTTTTTTTTAAGAACAACATGTAGGAACTTTTCTAACCATCACTTTTTTGGTAACTAAATAACTAAAATAGTTTCTCTTTCAAAGTAAAGTATACTCTCAGCATATTCTGTATTGCCAGTTGTTTCAATATGCTAAATTATTTGTTAATTAATATTTTTGCAACACTCAGTCTTAGTTAATAAATATTGTTAAACAAAACAAACGTTAGATAGATTTTTTAAAATGTGCAAGTGCTTCCAAAAAAAGTGTAAACAACTGGCAATTCAAACTTGGAGAGCACAAAAAGAGCGCAAGAGAGTATTAGTAACATTAGTCTCCATAATTAAGTTAAGTTAAGCTAATGTCTATAAACTTCTTTTTAGACACTTTCGCCTTGAAAGAGTAACCTGCCCGCTTTAACATATAACCACAAGAGAAGCATATTTAAACAGGTGTCAAATTAAATGATAATTTCATAGTACCTGTTAGACGTTCTTTGACGGGTAAATAGACAATAGCGGGCACAAACCTGTTACTTACTACAGCCTGCTCATCGTTCTGGGCAACAGCCTCTATGACAAATGCCTGCATCTGAGCTGATCCATTCTCTTCGCGCGGCACCGCAAATGAAGCGGCTTTGCCGGCTTGCTGAGAAATTTCCTGCAAAAGCTGCTGCTGCAGATTATTGAAGACCGGTGAGCAAGCTGCTGATCTGCAGTCCTTGGGAGACACCGAAGAACGCCTTAAATCTTTGCTATCACTTGTAATGTAATTGTCTTGTGTTAACAGTGACTTGGGGGAGTTGGGTTTTTGCATGTCCTCGCGGCTGGTGGTGGAGGTTATTTCGGTGGGTGAGGGTGTACGCATGGATAGGTTAGTGGGTTCATTGGATAATAATTCGGGTAGTTCCTGCTCGTGTAGCTTGACTTCAAGCTGTTCATTATGCTCTTGTTCCAAATCAAAAATTTCAGTTGGCGTTTTCAAATCACGGCTTTGTTTTCTCTTCAGGGATTTGCTTTCTTGTTGTGACTTTTGCTGCTGTTTTGGTTGTTCTTCAAGTTTTTCCTGTTTGTAATGTTGCTCGTTATCTTGTTCTTGCTCTTGCTCCTGATCCTGTTCCTGGTCATTGTTATTAATAATGGAATGTGTACGCTCGTGTATGAATAGGAATGCATAGTAGGGCGTTGTAAATGAACACATGGAACATTGGTATTCTTTAAGTTGTGGCGATTGTAGATTTTGTTCACTGTGAAAAGTCGCTGCCATATTGTTTTTCGGCATGTTTTGTAGCAAATGTTGGGCATTGAGATTTTGCAAAGCTTGCGCTAATTGCGCCGGCGATGGTACAGCACTGGCTGTGGCCGACGAACCGGCTGAACTGGAGCCGTTGGGTACCTTCAAGGTGGGACTAGAGGGTTTGCTTAAGCTACCACCATATTGTTGTTCCAACTCACGTATCTTGTCCATACCGGCTGGACCGTGTTCGCTTATGAGATGGCTTCTTAGCCATTTGATATTGCGAAAACGTCTTGTACAAATGGGACATATTTCAGTGTACGATGAAGATGGGTAAGTTTCATTTTTACCCTCCGAACCGCCACTGCCATAGGGGCTCATGTTAAGGTTTCTGTTTAAGCCTTCCGTTTCCATCAGCTGTTGCTGCAAAGCCGTTTCCAAATTCAGACCATTTTGTCGAGGTTGTGGCAAAGGTGATCCGTCCTCTATAATGCCATGGGTATTGTGTTTGTGTACTCTTAGAAAATATTTACTGCACAATTCCTTATTGCAGATATTGCACACGACGCCTCCTATCTGGGCACCATTTTCAATTTCTATGCCGTGCATACGCTGCATGTGAGTCTTCATAAAATACTTATTGCACAATTCCTTATTGCAAATCTCGCAGTAGCTGCTAGTGGGTGTGATCGTGTAGGGAGGTCGGGTAGTTTGAGCCACAGCGGGATTAATCGGTCTTTCTGGCGTAACAAAGCCCTCATGCAAAGGACTTCCCGAGGTATTAGTTAGCAGATGAACTTCAGTGATATGTTTTTGAAATTCTGGCAAATTTTTGAACTCTCTTTCGCAAGGAGTGCAACGTAGTTCGCCGGAACCGGCCATGCCCATCAGTGGCATTAAGGAACTGGGGGAACCATTCGGCGACTGTTTGAGCAAAGCTTGTTGTTGCATTAGTAGTTGGGAGGGGAAATTTAGGGGTGGCATACCACCTTCCAAACATCCACTGTGTTCGGCCATTATATGGGCCTGTAGAGCATATTGATTTTCCATTTCTCGTCCACACAAATGACAAGCTATAGGTCGTTTGCCATTCAAATCATTCAGTTGCTGTATCATGGTTTGTAATTTTTGCAAATTCTGCAAACCCATGGCGGCTTCGGGAGTCTGAACCATACTTTGGCTGTCAGCCATTAATTTGCTGGGCTCTGGAGTCGAGGACACACTTAAGACCTGATTATTTTCACTACGATTTTCTTGATTTTCATCATTGCTGCCATCTTTCATCACTTCATCCTCATCGGGTTGTTCCAGTTTAATGCGTTTGTTTGGTTGTTGAGGCAAATCCTCCGCGACCGTTTCTGTTGCAGTCATCATGCGTTGAGCCATCATTAAATTAACCGGCATACCAGGCATATTCATGAATGGCCATGAGGACAACTTCTGAGGATTTTCCGTATCTTCTGGCGGCATAAATATGCCATGACGTTTCCATTTGTGGGTGCGCAGAAAGTATTTATTGCAATACTCCTTACAGCAGATTTCACAAAATGCCTCGGGATTTAAGACACCCAGTCGTTTCAGTTTGTCATGGGAAAAGTTGGCATCACGGGCTTGCTGTTGTGATTGGGGCGACAGCTTGCGAGGTTGTGGCGTAAAGGAGACCTCTTCCTGTTCCAAAACGAAATCTTGGCGAAAACCTTCGGGCATTTGAAATTGTTTGCCCGCTGGCATATCAGCTGCTTGGGAAGAGGTTGTTGTGGATTCAATAGAATTGCTGGAGGCTTCAGAGGGACTGTTGCGCTGTGAATTGTTATTGGAGTTTTGTTCATGGGCCTTGGACCGATGACGACGCATGGCAAAGACATTGGTAAATCGTTTTGAGCAAATATCACAAAATACCGGTGGTGGAGCTGGTGGCGTAACTTGCGCTTGTTGCTGCGAGTTGCTGGAGCTGTGAGTGGCTTTTATAGTGGCATTTGTTGTTGGAGAGTTGATGGTTGACGAGGCTTCATTGTCTTTGCGTTGCTGTTCGTTAAGCAGCTTCTGCTGAGCCAATTCCATTTGCATTTGTTGATGCTGTTGCAAGTGCTGGTGTTGCTGCTGCATTTGTAATTGAAACATTTGATTCATGGCATTCATGCTGTTCTGTTGTTGTTGCTGGCTGGTGCTAAGACCATCACTGCTAGGATCATAAATGCCATGCTTGTTGGCTTTGTGGGTTTTCAAGAAATACTTGTTGCAAAACTCCTTATTGCACAGCTCGCAAAAAGCTTCTGGATTGAAAATTCTTAGAGGTGGTCGATTAAGCCCTTCTACTCCGGGAAAACCGGGAACCCCCAACAAGGGCAAATAACCGCCTGCCTGTAGAGCTGCTGCGGCAGCAGCTTCTGGAGGAAAAGGAAAACCCATGGGCGCCATTGTCGGACCACCCATCCATTGTTGCTGCTGCTGCTGATCTTTACCGTTGGTTAGCAGACCAGCAGAGGAGGCATTATTATGATGCTGAGACTGATCACGTGAACTGTGGCCCTGTTCCGAATTATGATTCGAGGAGGGTGACTCACAATCAGATCTTTCCAATTTCACCTTTACAGAAGCCAATATATCCAGTGGTGTTATATCGGAGCTGTTGTTCTGGTTATTTGTTAAGCCATCCGTGTTCATTTCATTGTGTTCTTGCAGCATGTGCAGACTTAATTTAAATTCATTTTCAAAGTTTTCACCACACTCCTTGCAGAAGGTATGATATGGATTATTGTATGCCTGTTGATGCTGTTGCTGCTGTTCCTCAATATCGGAGAGTTGAGTCATTTTGTGGTCATTTAATTCCTGAGTTTTTGATATGTGTTCAGTGTATTGCTGCTGCTGTAACATTTCAAATGTTTCCTTAAACTGTTCCATCGATTTCGGCAAAAACATTTTCGATAGTTTGTCCTCATAGTCGACGGTGGCAGCATTTGACGCATTTGATGGATTCGTGGCATTGTCCTCATCCATGCGACTGGGATTGTGCTGTTTGCGTCGCTTTTTGGCAGCATCATTTATGGCTTCTAATAATTGTAGTTGCATGGCTGCATTAGCAGCCGCTGCTACTGCTGCCATGGTTGTGGCTGTTGTATTAGCATCCTCATTATCATTACTTTCATCATGGTCGTCTGTAACGTGTGCGTCATTTGTAGAGCTTCCCATATTGGGCAGATTGGAAGAGCATTGTGTTGTGTGGGTAAGGTTGATGGTGGGTTTGCTACTGTTGCTGGTGTCTTTAAGAACATCAGATATTGTGCGTTTTTGTTTAGCGCTGCTGCTGCTGCTGTTGCTGTTATTATTATTGGACAATGTGTTAGTTGTTGTGGCTGATGATGAAGCTGTAGTTGTTGATGTTCCTGTTACTGTTACTGTTGTTTCCTCACTTGCTTTGTTGGTAGTGTTTGTAGTGGTAGTATTTGTTGTTACAGATGTTAATTGTTTTAATGTTGATGTTGCTGCTGCTGTTGCTGTTGCATTGTTGTTTGCTGTTGATGAAGTATTGGATACATCGGATAATGCTGTATCCTCGCTACTTAAATCGGGCGGTGGGGTTGCATATATAGAAGCGGCCATTTTTGTTATTACTATAATAATAATTGAAATGTAGAGAAATAGGGGGGGAAACAATTAGTATAATTAAATTAAAAATCGTTAATATTTCATTTTCATTTTGTTGGTAAGGATCAGTTTATTAGTTGGAGGTTAAAATTACTGGTTTATAAGCATTTATTATTTGAAAAAAAAATTGCAAATAAGTTTCCCTTTTCTGGCCATTTTTAGGATCTATTCAACAGCATAAAACAAATTTGAAAAACATGTAGGCTTTTTTTACGTTACCAAGCCAGGTGACAAAAGTTGCCTTTTTTCTGCCCCTTTTTGTAATATTTTTATTTTTGATTCTATTATGTCCTTATATGTCCTTTTCCAGACCAAATTAAAAGTATTTAAAGTAATTAACTAAAAGCACAAAAATCTATTTGAAAGAAAAATGTGTTGAAAGGTTCCATTTTTTCTGCCCTTTTGACAAAAATTGTGTTTTTATATATAAACTTGATGCCAAATAAAAAGTATTCAAAAACAAATTTGAAAAACATGTTGGCGCTTTTTGACGTTACCAAGCCAGGTGACAAAACTTGACTTTTTTTCTTTTTTTTTTTTTTAAAGAAAAATGTGATATAAAGTTGGTCTTTTTTCTACTCCTGAAAATGCGTATTTTTGTTAACTCTATTACAAAGCTTTTCTAAGACCAGTCAAAATACTTAAGTTGCTGTTACATTAACTGAGTTAAGTTAAAAAATCAGTTTAAGGTGTTGTTACTGTTTAAAGTCCAGCTAATTTAGCAGATTTGCCTACCGGGAAATGGGCCTGCCATAATATATTTAATGTTTTAGGTTATTTGGAAAATTATTAATAACTAGAAATTAATTGTAAAGCAACAGTAGTTTCACGAAATCGCTTAGCATAAATAAATCCTACAAACTTTTTCAAAACGGAATCAAAAGATTTCACTTAAATGCAGGCAGCACGCAATTGCGTAAACCAAACCTATACTATTTGGTAAATATCCTTAGCTTTTTTTCAAATCTAACTACTTAATCGTGTCTAAAAACAAAGATTAAATTAAAAACTGACCCTTTTAATGTAAATATAAAGCAATTGACATGCTTTAAACATGCAGTAATTTATATTTTAATAAATTTATATTAAAGTAATTATGTATGAGTATATACAATATATAAGTATAAGTATATTTTTTTATATTTTTTCTGGTTTAATAAAGGGATGCCATAAGGGAAAGAGAGATACGAGTATATTATAATTGTATGTGTGTTTATTATACATACATATATACAATTTTTTTTAATAAAAATGTTTAATTAAAAATTACTTTTTTCCAATATTGGTAATTTTTGCGCATGACTAATTTATTTTCATTTTTTTTTTTATACTTTATTATTAAACTTTTATAATAAGCTTTTCCACACACACACACACACACAGAGTTACATACACTTATGCCCCCTACTCTAAGAGAAGCAAAAAAATATATAAAAATAATAATAAAGAAAAAAGAATCATCCAGCCTAGTAACACTTTATAACCTTAACTCATACATATGTATGTATATACATACACACACTTGCAAATAACTACACCGAGAGAAAACAAAAAATTTATATAAAATAAAGTTAAAGGAAAAAAAAACTCAAAAAAATTTTGAACAAAATTCCTGGCAACAATAAATATTTGTATCAAAAACTACAGTTACACTTACACCAAACATATGAGCATACATACATACACATGTACATATGTAAGGGATGCCAATTCTGACAAATCCCGATCCTGGGATTTAAGAAATCCCGCATCCAATGATTTTTTTTTTTTTGTTTTAAGGGAAGTAACACTCAGGCAATTTATATGCCTATATGTATATAATTGCGTTACTTTCTTTGAAAAGAGGATAGTTGAAAAAGTAAAGGTGGTGAAAGAAGAAAGCATTTTTATATCACAACTCTGCAATTGCGCATTATGTTTATTTTTCTTGCAGAATTGCAGCGCCTCTGGTGGTGAGTAGGCGCATTAATGTTAAAGCTTGATTTTATAGCCTTTATTTAATTATTTTATTTCGATGGCGTTTGAATGCTATACCACCGAACGAGGGCACTGTGATAAATATTAGTTATGATAATTATCAGAAACTGATGTTGTTTGAGTGGCAGCGGCTGGGAATCGAAACCAGGCCATAAATACCAACTTATGCTTAATGATCAAACGCTTGATTAGCGCGTTAAGTTACAGCACCCTCAAGGGATTTCTTGTAAAAAATCTCAGGATTTTTAGGCATTTAGAAATCCCGAAAAGTAGTATTTGTTTACAAAGTCATCAATAAAAATTTAAGTATTACAAAAGTACGTCGAAGAAATAAAGGTGAAAGAATGGAAAATAAATTTGGATTGCCAAACTCGAACGCACTTTTTGATGTGTCTAAGGTTTTGGAATTAAAAAAAGCTAATGAAGCCTATTAGTCTTTACTTTCTGTTGCTTTTCTGTTCCGCGTCGTTCTGTTGTTAAATGTTTGTAGTTAGTTTTGCCGTATAAACGTATCAGCTGTTTTAGGTGAACAGACAACACATACCGCGAAAATAAAATCAAAAAATACAAATCAAAGTTTTTTTTATTGTACAATATGTCATTACTTTCGGCTAAAGTAATGAGTTTTTCGTCATCCATCGTTTATTTTTTATATTTTTATAACTTTTATACAAAAAATTAATTAATAGCAAAGAAATTGAAAATTTTTGTAATAAACCAAAAATGTCAGCTGTTTTGTGCTGTCACTTACAATTACTTAGCAAATTTTTGTTTTCAACAGGTTCGACCGCAACGGCACGAAAAGTAACAAAACAACTAACGACTTCTACACATTTTCTATTTAACAGAATCAAGTCAGCTGATTCGGAACGGAACAGAAAGTAAAGACTAATTCTGCCTTAAATTGATTTAAAGCTCAACAGTTGACAAAAGAAAAGTTTATGTTACTTAAACAAATAGTTTTCATTTTAAATCCGGTTAAATCTGGGGAAATCTCTTCTTAAAAGAAACCAAAAGAGAAGGATGAGTTACTCAACATTTTTACATTTTTTGAAAAAAAGTTCAAGAGTGAATTTGATAAAGAGATAGAAATGTTTGTTATTAGATGTCAAACACCTAATCCTACTATGATATGGAATGAAATATTGCATAAGAAATGGAATTATTTGTTTCGGAGAGTGACAAAGGATTGTTTATGCAGTCTGCAGACAACAATTTGCTAAAACTTTTGCCCACAAGCATTAATTGTGAACGACGTTTTTTGTCACCATCATATATTGGTAACAAAAGTAAATCTAGAGTCACTTAACTTTGCATATACGAGTATGCTTCAATATTTTTTAGAAGCTTTTTAAGAACGAACGATAATAGTATTATGTATATTGCTTTTAAATTAATATACAAATTAAAGGTGAAATGAAATATTTTTGTAAATCTAATATTTCAATGTACACAATGTTATTCTTTTAAAATTATTAATGGTTTATAAACTTTTAATAAATTTAAAAATTATTGCTATGATGACAGAAAATATTTGTTTTCATTAATAAATAAATAAAAAGTTTTTATTATAAATAAACCAATTTATTTTAAAATGAAACAAAAATCCGGAAATCCCAAAAATTCCCGTTATCCCGAAAAATTTCCATTTATAAAATCCCAAATCCTAGGGTTTGAAAAACCAGTACCGGTTGGCATCCCTATGTGTTTTTTCATACTTTTACATACCACAAAATTTATTTTATTTTTATATGATATTTTTTTCAGTTTTGTACAAATTCTGTGAAAAGAAATTTTCCATTATACATAATTTTTTTTTTATTTGTTCATTTTCTTGCATATTTCCTGTGCCCACAAACTAACACACCAATACCCCCACCGCCCCCACCATACAGCCCTTTCAGTCTTAACAAGTGCTGCTGCTGCTTCTTTTAGTTTTATTTTATTTTAGTTTTCTGTGTTCTTTTTCGGGGGAGCTTAAAATAAATAAAGAAAAAGCAACCGAAAAATGGAATAAAAATTAAAGGGAAAAATCAGCCTGCCAACCAATATATTCACAAATTCACTATTCTCAATACACAATTCACCATTCACGCCCCCACCTAGCCACCATTTATTTACGTTTTACAGCTTACAAGAAAATAAGTATAAAAATACCCAGAAAAAATTACTGTATAAAATAATGAAAAGAAACAAGCAAGCAAGAAAAAAAATTATATATAATTTTATACAAAGTCATCCGATTTAAGGAATACAAATTTTTTTTCCTTACACACTACTCTCACAAGCATACATATGTACATTTTGTTTTTATGTTATAAATTTCCTTTTTCAATTTTAACTCCCAACTACCCTGATTTCTTTCTTCTTACAACCCCCCCTCCCCCTCTACCCAACTCCTCTGCTACTCTGCTTTACAATTTGCCAGCTTCACCCCATTGCTTGACTGAGTGTTAACACCCAACCACCCACTCATTTTTGGTTTATTTTCCTTTAGTTTTATTCGGGTAAGAGTTGATGTCTTTTATAAAACTTATAATTTTTTTGCTGTTGTTGTTGTTGTACAACATGACTTGACTAAAATAAATTTCATTCTTAAGAAACTTTTGAGCCCATGCAAAAAAAAAATTGGAAAAAATTGTGGAAAATAAAAAAAAAAATATTTGCCCAAAAAAAAGTAAAGAAAAACGAAGCTGGTTGTTGCAGAATCTTAAAGGTGTGAAATCGTAGGTAACGCAACTTTAACTTTAAACAAGTAGCTTAAAAGCTCTTTAAAGCTATCAAGTAACAAGTAGCTTAAAAACATTTTAAGGTATAAACTGAGGTTCCTGCAGTTAGTGAGTGATACATTAAACGAGTTCTCATCTAGCCTGAGTTTCTGGTCAGGTTTCTACAGCTACTGCTTGATTTCTAGAATAAGCTTTCATTAGATAGGAGTGATTTTAACGTTAAGTAGCTCAAAGTTTGAAAATTCATTTCAAAGTTTTTTTATGCTGACTTAGTAAGTTTCTGAAGCTAATGATACATCAAACGAATTATGTTCTAAATTAAGTTCAAATATAGGTTTTAATGGGGCAAATTTAAACGATTTACCTTTAAAAACGTTAAAATTTTCTGCTTTTTAAATTTAATTAACTGAAAATAGTTTAAGAATTCTTTATTTTAAAGCTTTTTATGCGATTAAGTCACTTTGCTTTAGCTTAAACGAATTCATACTGTTTAAAATCCATCTAATTTAGCAGATTTGCCTACAGTCTCTACATCAGAGAAGTGTTTCTGAAAACCCCTATACACAGAACAGGAATGGAAATAAAATGTAAAATGTACTTTTAAATCTCCACGGTACCATTTTCAATATTTACTAAATAACAAAAAAACTTAACCACAAACGTATATAAAAATTCAAGTCTACATTTTCCTCTCTTTCTTTGAATGATAGATAGTTGGAATAGTAAATATGCTTTCCACACAAGGACATAATCCCTCATTGAATGACTACATCGTACTGCTTTTAAGTTCTCAAGTCTTTTAAGATGTCTATTAGGGATAATATT
The DNA here is from genome assembly GCA_950370525.1 of Bellardia bayeri. Classification (NCBI taxonomy): domain Eukaryota; kingdom Metazoa; phylum Arthropoda; class Insecta; order Diptera; family Calliphoridae; genus Bellardia; species Bellardia bayeri. The sequence continues at coordinate 79,806,290 of OX493267.1, forward strand.
CTTAATAAATGAACCATAAGATCTTACTATTATATATCAGCTGAGAGAAGGCACTGAGAAATGAGAATCGAATCTTTTCGTATGGCTCCACATGTATTTTAGAAGACCTACAAACTGAAGCCCTGGAAATTTTCCTACTGGGCACGGTTAGATAGCAAATTGTATTGATGTAAAATAATGATTCAGAGGCTGCCAATGTTCGAAAATTTAACCAGCAACTTCTTGTCGTTGTTGTTGTTGTTGTAACACCTAGACTGTATAATATATTTTTTAATCAGGGCGTTTTGCAGTGAGGTCTAGGCCAAGGAACTCTGCTACTTCTACTCGGTTGTACGAAGTAAAGTAGGATTGGCTGGGCAGTTGAAGGGGGGTATTATGGGGACTCTGGCCTAATGCTGGGCATAAGTTTGTGACGACACGGTCTATGCGGTACCAATAATTTTTTGTAGTGACAACCATCTTTTAGATGCAAATTTAAAGATCATATGGATATCAGTTCAAGAATGTTCATGAAATTTAAGAAAATCTCTCATCTTTATCTGAAATACCAAAATTTTGATGTAGCAGAATTTTGAAATTGTACCAAATGACTCGTGATAGTCTAAAATGTTAAAAAAATACAATTGTTTGCCAACCCTGACACAGATACACTGGTTGAAGCATTCTCAGTTGCTTGACTCCGATAAGAACTCAGTTTGTATAAGATTTATAATGAGTTATAATGTCCATAAGAAATTTCTAACTCTTTGTACTAGACGATCACATTCTTTCTTTCTATTCGCTTCATTTGTCAGGGGCCAGGTGAAATAATGGACCGATTTCTACCAGTTTCAATCCCATTTATCCTTGGGCCAAAAAATGTACCAAATTTTATCGAAATGTCTTCAAGATTGCGACCTGTACTCTGTGCACAAGCTTTACATGGACAGCCAGCCAGCCAGCCAGACGGACGGACGGACATCGTTAAATCGACTCAGGAAGTGATTCTGAGTCTATCGACTTTAAGGTGGGTGTTGGACCAATATTTATGAACGTTACAAATGTCAGCACAAATCCAATATACCCTCCCCACTATAATGGTGTAGGGTATAAAAACAGCAGTTTATATATGCAGGTAACTCTCCTACAAGACGGCTTCCTACAAAACGATTTCGATCTTACACGAAAAAAAATTTGCGGAAACCCTCCTTCCTCATCGGTTTCATTCTAACACGATAAAATGGAATTGCAACTTTATCATGATTGAGTTGTTAAAATTGTACCCAAATAGTACAAAAGTACTAATTTTTGCATCCCTGTTACTCTTGTTTATTTTTGTCTATGTATTTTTTTTGTATGTTTTGTATATATTTCTAATAAAAACAATGAATTTAAAGAATATATTTAATTTAATTAATTTAAAAAAATTTATATTTTACACTGTCTCCTAGCCTCATATAACATGTTTTCCTAGGAACCTATCTACCGTGTTTTGCTATATATATATAGCAAAATTCTATAGCATAAATTCGGGCTGGCAAAAACACCTTTACATTCCTTTAAATTACTGACCACTTTGTTTGTGTTGAAAAATGGAAGCAAAACAAAATCACAAAATAAAAGGAAAACGAAACGAACCGAAACGAAAAAAAACAAACAAAAATTTGTGTATAAAAACAACAGCAACAACAACAACAACAAGGCAAACCATAACCAACAACAACAACAACAAAAGTGGAAAAAAGAGGAAAATTTTTATATGAAAAACGAAATTCTTAAACTATACTGGTGTGCTGGTGAAAAGAGGAGCTGGGGTGGTTAAAGGAGGTGATGAATTAAGAGTAAAGCGGAGTGGGGAATTTGGGGTGTGGGGAGAAAAATACACAAAGCCAACAAAAACATAAATTAAGTTTCCATGGTTGAAATTGTTCTTCAGTTGAATGTTGTTGAATCGCTGGCTGACTGGCTCTACGTATTAGTATGTAGTAGTAGGTGTTGTTGTTGTTGTTGGTTTTCTTTTTGCAGTCCTTGTTGCTGCTGCTGTTGGTATGTATGTATGTTTGTAATAATAGTTTGTTGCTGCTGTTGTTGGTCTGGCTTTATTTTTCATAATATAGAATCTTGTGTAATTTTTTTTATACTTTTTTTTAGTTTTATTTTTCATGTTTGTTTTTTTTTGCATTTTTTCCAATTTAGTTTTTGGTTAGTAAAGTTAAAGGGATTTTTACTTGTTCATATTGTTGTTTTTGTATTTGTATATAAGTTAATATATTTTGTAATTGTATGTATGTATGTGTGTGTGTGTGTGTTTGTGTAAATTTATGTATGTTTGTAGTGGTAGTTGTTAAAGAAGGTGGGGTTATTATTGTTATACACAGAGCTTGAGGCATAAATTTCTGTTTCTTAAACTTTATTTTATACTAAAATAAGAAAAAAAAATTAAATAAAATAATTCAAACTGAAATTTTATAGTTTGCAGCCAAGACAAAATGAAATTATCTAGCACGATATAAACGAATGTGTATCTGATTTCGGGTGTTAAATGTTAAGTTTAAAAAGGGTTAAATTTGAAAACAATTTCTGCTAGGTTCTGAATATATCAAACTAATTTCAAAAAAATCAAATTGAAATTAAAAATTTTTTGTAAAACTTGAAAAAAAAATCTAAGATTTTTAATAAAGAATTCTGTTTTAATATTATATTTATTTAATATATTTAAAGCGCTTAAAATATATTTTAAACACATGTGTTTTAATTTTACATTTCTCAAAATCACAAAATTTACAAAAAACATTTGAAATTTTTTAAATTTTCCCAAAAATCTTAAAAAGGTTTTTAAAATTATGTACAATATTTCTATATCTAGACAGTTAAGCTTTCTAATACAATTTAAACATGTAAAATAAGTTAAGATTTGGCATACAAACACACCGATCTTAATAACGTAAACATTTATAATTATGGAAAAAATTTAAAATTTTTAAAAATTCTCGAAAACTTGCAAATCAATGGAGAAACCATATTTGTGTAGGGTGAATTTAAAAATTTTCCAAAAATTGCAGCCAACAGTACGATTTAGTACACTTATTTTTGTGTGAAAATGTATTAGAACAAAATTTCTTCCAAGAAGATTAATTTTATTAAAGCACCCAGCAAAAACTACACCGCTTTCAATTGTATTTCAGAATATTCCAATTATCAGATATTTCAATTATCAATATTCAGAAATTTCTAATAGAAATGCAGATTAAATTTTCTTGAATAGAAATGGAAAATTTAAAACAATTTTGGCACCAGCTCTTTAACCAATCATTTTTGTTTAAACTAGTTCTAGGGAAGCGAACACACATTTTTGGAAACAGTTCAAGAACTAGTTCTTTAATTAGTGATGTTTGAGTGAAATAAGAACTTGCAACTAGTTCAAAAAGAAAATGAGTTGCTATCAATAATTTTTGTGTTAAATTTCTTGTAAAGAATCGTTTGGAGCTAGCCTGCGTTATGTAGAACAGTTCTGGCCTAAGTTCCTTAATCAAGTCTTTTTGTTTGAATTTGTTGTATGTAAATTCCCAGTAATTTCAATAAATTTTCAGAATTTCAGTTTTAATTTTTTTTTATTTTTTATAATTTAAGCAATTGTTCTTTAGCCGGCTGATAGACGATTTTGAGCCGCCGCCGTTAATTTTGAATGGCGCAGGTCTCTAGTACACATTCAGCTGTAGAGCTAATTATTTTATTGGTGTGAATTTTTTGTATGAAATTATCTTCCCCTTTTTAGTATGTGGGTAGTATATGCGGTTGATGTTGCGGTATTCATATATGAAGTCAGCATAGGGTTTTTACAACCTACACCACCATAGTGGGGAGGGTATATTAGATTAGTACTGATGTTTGTAACGCGCATACATATTGGTCCAACACCCACCTTAAAGTATACTAAGAATCACTTTCTCAGTCGATTAAACGATGTCTGTCCGTCCGGCTGGCTGGCTGTCCATGTAAAGCTTGTGCGCAGAGTACAGGTCGCAATTTTGAAGATATTTGAATAAAATTTGGTAGGTGATATTTTTCGGCCCAATTACGAATGGGATTGAAACTGGTGGAAATCGGGTCATTATTTCACATAACCCCCATGCAAGTATCCAAAAAAAAATTCACCACGAATGAGTAGTAAATGAAACCAAATCACATTTACAAATTTTATGAAGATCGGTCCATAATTAGTCGTAGCTCCCATATTAAGCCGACTTCCGAAAATCACTTTAAGAGAATAACTCTCTCAAAAATTTTGGTATCCAAATAATATTAAACACAAATATGTTTCGTACAAGTTTACCATTAGTTGGTCCATAATTAGTCAAAACTCCCATATAATACCCTCTCCATAATTCACTTTAACCTCCATGAATCTTTTAATAGTATTTATATCGAGATAAAGTTCAACATACATAATATTTATATTCACGAAAGTCATGCCACTAAATTTTTAGATAATCGGTCCACAATAGGTAATATCTCCCATGTGCGCTATACATTACGAAAAAACTTTTTGATAAATATACTGGGTGTAGGGTATTCTATGGTCGGGCTTGAATAACTATACTTTCTTATTTGTTTTTGTTTATTATTAGTGTTTTTATGTTGTTTTTCAATAAAATTAATTAATTTATTTTAAAAATAATTATTATTATAATTTTATTTTTTTTTTTAATTTTCACCACAAAAAAAGCGTTCTAAAAAATGTGACTCGTTTTTCGCAAAACCCTAAGTTTTCGCAACAGCCAAAATTTCTATTAGTTGCGTTAAGCGAGGTTGCACTGTAATTGCAACATTACTAGTTCCTAGGCTGCCTTTCAAACACACATGTAAAGTGCTTCTTATTGCACACGTTTTATGAAAAGTGCTGTCTGTATATTTTTTAATCTTAAACAAATTTTTCATATTTTTTTTATATAAAAAAAAAAAATTGTTTTTGTTTTTAATTTTATTGTTTTTTTATAATTTTTACTTTTAAATACCTACTCATATAGGGTTAAAGTTAATCCTCTATTTTTGTAAATTTTTTTGTTTTATTTTGTTTATTTTTTTTTTAATTTTTAAACACTTTTTGTTAGTTTCTTTTTAAACAAACCATTTTTGTATACAGTTGTAATTAAAATTATTTTTTTATTTAGACAAAAATTTACGTAAATGTCCTTTAAAAAAATTACGCGTTTTTATTATTATTTCAAAAAAAAACTGCTGCACATGCGCGCCTTGTTTAGTTAGTGATATGTATGTTGTATCCTTTGGAACGTGCACTTTAACACTGGATGATGCAGCAGAAAAAAATTCAACACACCATTAAAACACACAGAATTTTTTGCCTCAAAATGCATACAATTTTTGTTGTTGTTGTTGTTGTTGTTTCTGTTGATAGTTTTCAATAAATAAGCGCCAACCGCACAAATCAACCAAATCAAAAATCGAATGGAAAATACAGATACTCAAATATACATACAGCCAGCAACAACAAAGGGCCCGAGAGATCAGTACAATAAAAGAACAACCCCTCCCTACAATTACAGATTTTTAACTTACAACTACAGCAACAACAAACGAAATGCACTTTTATTGTGACAATGTATACTACATATGTAGGTAATGCTGTTGTTGTTGTTGTTATGGTCGATTTTCTAAAAAGTTACTGTAACAATAAAGCAGTCTTTTTTTTATGATTTTAATACATTTTTCCAATTTTTCTATTTCACTTTTTTTTTTTTTTTGGTGGAAAAACCTCAATAAAAACACCCCAAAAAAAATCTACTATCAAGAAATCTATCAAAAATATTACAAATTTGTTTTCCCTTAAAAATGCTATAAAGCATTGAAAAAATAACAACAACTTTAGGTACACACAACTTTTGGTAGTTAAAGAACTACAACTACAACAACAACCATAGTAAGCAAGAAAGAAAAATAATAGAAAAATTGTAGTAATAGTGGAAAAAAATCGAACCAAAAAATAAAACTAGAAAAGTTCAAATATTTTATGAGTAATGTTTATTAAGTAAATATGAATATGTTAGTATGTGTTTGAGTATGTATGTAAGTGTGTGTGTGTGTGTGTGTGTGTGTAGGTTTCATATGTATGAGTGAGCAACTTTTAAGTGTTCATATTTTTTTTGCGACTGTATGTGTTTAATTTATAGCGGTATAGGGAAAAACCTATCAGGCTCCGCCTCTTTTAGTAATAATAATTTTTATTTTCCAATTTCTTTTATTTTAACTTTTTTTTTTTTTGTCAAATAATTTTCATACATACTCGTATGTACGTATGTACATACTTTAGACTTTTTATACATGATATTATTATTATCATATTCACACACAAACAAACAGACACACATACTTTGAATCTTACATATATGTACATATTCCTATACATACAGTGAAACGCATAACTATGTTATCTAATAACTTTCAGAAGAAGAAATTTGCTTTCATTTATATATATTTCATACATATTTGTATCATTTTACAAACAAAACAGTTTAATTTTTTGCTATAAATAATCGTTTTTGTGTATAATTTAAAAACTCAAGCAAAAATTGTAACAATATTAATGTTAGTTACTTGTTGGTTGCATTTTATTATTTTGCGTCATAAAAGTATTTTGAATTTTTATAACTTACACCAACGTAGTGTGTAGGGTATATTGAATTTGTGCTGATGTTTTTAACGTCCATAAATATTTGTCTAACACCCACCTTAAACTATACCGATCGACTCAGAATCACTTTCTCAGTCGATTAAACGATGTCTGTCCGTCCGTCTGGTTGGATGTCCATGTAAAGCTTATGCGCAGAGTACAGGTCGCACTTTTGAAGTTATTTGAATAAAATTTGATACATGATATTTTTTCGTCCCAAGGACGGATGGGATTCAACTGGTGGAAATTGGTCCTGGCATCCATACAAATGTCCTCCCGAAATAGGGGTTTTCCGATCATAAATATTTGAATTATGCAAGTATCCAAACAAATTTCACCACAAATGAGAGGTAAATGTCGCCAAATCACATCTACAAATAGCTGTCATATAATTCCCACTTCCGAAAAACACTTTAGCCACCATAAATCTCTTAAATTTCTATTGGCATCCAAATAAAATTCAAAATTCCAATAAAAATTTATGATGATCGGTCTTAATTAGTCGTAGCTTCCATATAAGGCCCACTATCAAAAATCACTTTAACGACCATAAATCCCTTAAAAAAAGGTGGTATCCAAATAAAATTCAACACAAAGAAGTTCCATATAAACAGAAATGATGACACCGAATTTTATAATGGGCGGTTCATAATTAGTCGAAACTCCGTAGTTCCATTTAACCTCCACAAATCTTTTAAAAGTAAGTTTAACATGCATAATATTTATATTCACAGAAGTCATGTCCCGACGTTTTTGGTTGATAGGTCACAGCTCCCATATAGCACCCATTCTGAAAAACTGTTTTATACATATACTGGGTGCAGGGTATTATACGGTCGAGCTTGACTTTATTTTTTTTATTAATACTATAACTATAACTATAAAAAATACGGGATTTTTATTAATTTTTAGCTTTTGTTTTGAAACATTTGTACAATATAAATTTGTTGAAAGTATTGTCCATTATTTGTTAACATCTTTACCCAACTCTCTGGTAACATATGAATTCCTTGCCAAAAGTACTGCTCATCTTTTGAGACCAGAAACGTATCCAGCCAATTTCGAAAGCGAATTGTATCTCAGAGAGAGAGAGCGTTCTGCAACGGGGCAAAGTCTGGACTATAAGATGGGTGAGGCAAAACTTAGCGACCAGTTTTTTCTAAATAGTTTTTAACAGGCAGTACTTGCACTTTCATTCTGGATGTTTTTAAGCCAATGCGAATGAAACGAATCAGTTGTATACGATACAGGTTCCCTGTCGTGGTCTGGGCCCTTTTGGCCCCACCAAATATAGAGCACTATCTTAGAGCCATGGCTATTTGGCGTTTGTGTCGATTCAGCTGGTTGGCCAGTCTTCACATACGAACTCTTCCACTTCGGTTTATCGTAATATACTCATTTTTAATCTCGTATATGACACGCCCTTGGTTACCTTTAATAGCGTTTAAGTTGCATTTCGGACATGCAAAATTGTCTTTCAAGGTCTCTCGGCTGCAATTCATATGTTACCCAATTTCTATACGAGTATATTCAAACAGTTTTGGGCTGGCCTGTGTAACCTTTAATTTTAATTTTAAAATATTTTTCAATAAAATTTGTTACATATAATTTTTTCAGCCCAAGACGGTTGCTATTGAAATTGGTTGAAATTTGTCCGTTATTTCATCTAGCCTTCCGAAATATGACCGAATATGACTTTATCAGTCATAAATGTCTGATTTACAAATTTGCACTTTTAGCATTTTATATACGAATGAAAAGCAAATTTCACTTAAAAATTAGTAGGCAAAATAGTTTTGTGATTCACTGTATGTATTATGTATGTACATATACATACATACATACATACATATGTATAGTATTTATATTATGTGACAATATTTTATCGTATAGATTGTTGTGTTTTTGTATTTTGTTGTTATTATTATTATTATTTTGGTAATATGTAGTTGTTGTAATTGTTTTTGTTAAGCTACAATAATATCAACATGTTTGTATACATACATGAGTACATATGTACCCAGCACCTTCTACAAGTAGTCAGTCAAAAATTTATAGACATTTATAGACATTAATTGTCTAATGTCTATGTACTCTAATACAGTTAAGGAAATAATTTTATATACTATTATACTATATATCGATGCCTTAATATAAAAAAGGCCTAACTCGATTTTTTGTTACTTTACAGACGAAGAAAAAACTTAATAAAATCCGTAAAATTGTAGATACAACTAAATTTTAATACAATTGTTAATAAAAAAAGCAACACATTTTATTTCTCATTTAAATTTTTTTTTTGTTTTAATGAAGTTATCTTAGAAAAAGTTATTTTAGAAAAGTTATTTTTTAAACTAAGTTGATATGAGATAATATATCATATTAATATAATCAGGGGTGTCATAGAAACCAATATTGTCAGAATTGGTTTTAAAACCCACAAGAAAAAATGATTTGGTGTCATAGGGCACTGCTACACGTTCAATAAATATCGAGATATTTCTAGTATCACAGGTAAAATTTTTTAAAGTCCTGTAGGTGGTCCCATTTATTTTTTGTGATTGCTATTTTCTTCTTATAAAGTGAAACAGGGGTATGTATATCTTTAAACGCCGACTTTGATCTATACGAGTATATTGATCCTGATGGGTCATATGCCAAGGCTCGTAACATATTAACAGTAAAATCACCAAATAGTCTGCCTAAAATTTCATATAGAGTTTCGAGTACATACATTTCTATAACTCTTATAGGAAGCAATATTTTTACCAGGACGAATCGAAGAGTATCCTTTAGGCATGTTTTCAAAATATATAAAATAGTCATATTTCAACTGGTGAGCTGCTAATGGTGTTGGAACTTTTCGTGCCTCCTTTATTAGTTGCACAATTTGTGACGGTAAATTTATTTGCTCATTTTTAATTTTTCTTTCTATAATGGAATGGCTTGAATCACATTCCATTTTCGTATGTCCACTTCAAAACGTTTTTGTTCAATGTTTGTGTTTCCATAGTAAAACCCAACAATTACATTGCGGTTTTGGTAACTAATTACGTGATAAATTTCTGGCGATAGTGTTTGGATCTTCCTCAAATATTTAATAATACACGTCGCAAAAACGGAAGATACTAGATATCCATCTGTTTCAACCCAAACATAATTGGCTGATTGTGAGTTAAAATGTTGTCTGTATGTATATTGTGAAATTGTGTAGTTATATACAGGACTCGTCTTTAGTTGATGGATTAATTTTACCGCTTACACATCCACAAATATAGCTGTGCATAGTTTAGACTCACCATTTTTTTAAGTGATTATTTTTTTGTTCTCTATGTTTTTTATAATCTTCGTCTGATAAATTACGTGCTGTATGTGTTACGCACATATCGCACTGATCTTTTATAGATTTAAATATGAGTTAGTTCTGCAAAAACTGGATAGGACAATTTTATGTTTCCATTTTCTTTTTTTGAAACACACTCTGCGACATAAAGCTGGTAAATTGGCAGATTTGCGTAGACTTAAAGTCCTATCGGGACTTTCTGGCATACTATGTTCACTGGCCCACTTATCCCATTCCGAACCATATTTAATACTATGCCTAGCATTGAATAAAACATATTACAACACACTTGTAGTCTAGAACTAGATAAAGCGGATTTGTTACTTGGGAAATATAAACGCACAACTTCTGGAGAAATGAAATAAAAATTAAATAAAAAACGATTTAGGGCATTTTCATTCAAGAATTCTTTAACTTGACTTAGTACTTTTTTGAAATCGTTATAAATCTGTTATTTGCAATTGCATCCAGCTGAAATTTTGATGCAGGGTTCATTTGACATTTGCCTTCCAGAATGAACAAAAAAAGCTATTTTGAAAAAAAAAAATGAGTTAGGCCTTTTTTATATTAAGCCATCGATATAGTATTTGGAGCTTTTAGAGAATTAGTGATGATATCAGAGAAAAAAATTTATATATTTTCATTACACACTAATAATAAAACAGATAGGAAGAAAGAAGTTTCTAAATATTAATAATTTACCAGCTATTGCCGACAAACACAATAATCAGCGGGAAAAAATCTACATACAGCTCTTAAAATAAATAAGAAAATGACAAAACAAAAAAAACAAGCCGTTTAACTTCCTGATTTACCTTGTTTTATGAAAGCGCAAAGCGATTTTTAAAACACTAACTTTAAAAATAGAAAATAAATACAACAATCAGTTCGAAATTTGGTAATTGTCCTTCGAAAATAAATCTTATGGTGAAATTGTTAAAGTAGTGAAATTATGTCGTTCGACTGTGCAAACTATTATTAGAAACTATGAAAACATTGATAATACCGAATACAAGAAACGATCTGGAATATCTATGAAGCTTTCAAAACACGATGTTAGGAGTGTCCTTAAAAAAAGTTACTTTGGACCAAAAATAAGCGCCCCAAAATTAGCGAAGCATTTTGCAAGATATTCTAATATTATTGTTTCGCCAAGAACAGTAATAAACGAAATTTAAAATATATTATATAAATCGTATATTATATGAAACGTTATAGTTATTATACGTTATGATGTTATAGTTAAAGATATCAGTATAAGACCATGAAAAGCTTGGGTCTGAGAAGTCCACGAATTTTCCTGCAAGACAGCGATGCCCAGCATACTGCAGATATTGCTCGAGACTGGCTTTCTTATCATGCACAGCTAAATTCACCTCTACAGCCACCAAATCCTAACCCAATCGAAAAAAAAACGGTGCAAAAATATGATATCAACTGACCCAACTCGGACATGCTCTGAAATTACACCCCAAATTTAAGGAAGAATTTGGTAATGTCCATGACACGGCGTCGAAGGTGGGACTACTGAATATTAAAAATAATTTTTCTTTCATTTCTGTAAAAGGACTTAACATAACATCTACTTGTTAATGAATGTATGTGTGTAGACTTTTTTTCGTGTGAGCTTTTATTGTTTTAGTAATTTTTCTTGTTGTTAAGCTTTTGAATATTTGAACGATTACTCCGTATAGACTCTAGACTTTAGCCAAGCCCATATCCACTAGTGGTAAATCGCAGAATTGGTAGTCGTTAGAATCTCTCGATACCATCATTCATTCACTGTTCATATTTCCAGCCGAATTTTCGCAAAAAAAAAATAAACGAACCAGTCGCTACTAGACCACATAGCGCACGATACAGTGGCAGCATACAAATGTGGGAATTTTATTGAACGCTGGTCGCTCTTGAATGAATTCTGCGAATCTATGGTGAAGTGAATGGTCGGCCGGCTACAATTCATGCTCAAGCTGCAACTCTTTACTAGTCTTGGGCATAATCGTTCATTTCAGTGATCGTTTATTTTTGTTCAGTTCAAAAAAATTAACTACCCAGTATACCATTCTAGGAGCGCTCTGAAAAAGGAGTCAGAAAAGAGTCCAACAAAAGAGCATTTTCGGAGCGAAAGAAAAATTTGCTTGATACTGTCCTGACTCGTCACGCAGTATGACTCAGAAATTCCACTTAATTATGTGTGTACCAAAGCGTTGTTGTCCTGTTATTTGTGCTTTGAACAAAAAAAAAACATAGCTGTACCACACAAGAATGATAAAAAGAAGATTACACAGAGCCCAAAAAAAAAACCTCATAAAAGACTCTTTTCTGACATTATCTAAGAGCTCTTCCTGACGGACCATTTTCGAATGTAATGACCCTCTTTGAAGGTTTTCGGAGCAATTATGATTGTTTTTTGGGCTCCGAAAAATGTGTCAGAAAATACTCTTTTCGGACTCATATGGCTTGCTGGGTTCTATTTAACGATTAACCGATTTATTAAGGTCGGATAAGGGTTCTAAACTGCAAACGTCAATATAAGCTTATCTAAATTAAATTGGCTGAAACAAGCTAAATATTCGTTACCAAAAAAATGCCGTTACCGAAACCGCAGAAAATTTAAAATAAGTTGGCAAAGGTGGTATTTTATAATCGAGTTTCTTTATTTTATTCGGTAAACTTAGAGCCATCCCTAAATACCGGCGGTAAGCGGCACGTTTTTTTACGTTGAGAATTAACGCTGATACGCCATCCCTAAATAAAAGTGGCAACGTTATGTCAAAACGATAAAAACAGGGTTATCAAACAAATAAATAAAACGGCCCTGTTTATTGTAACTGCTGGACATTGTTGTTTTATTTTTCTTTTTTTGTTTTGTTTTCTTTTGCAACTAAAGCTATGTGTCCACGATCGTCAGATATTACAACGTTGTCAGAAAAATGTGCAGAAATTTTCTAACAACCGTGTAAACTTAAAATGTTTGTCTTCCAACGTTGTAAGAAAAAACATTTTCAGTACATTGGAAGATAAAAATATTGTCACACATCTAACAATCGTGTAAACACACAATTTTGGCATTGTCAGTGTTTTAAGACAATTGTCAAACACTTTTCATTGTCATATGTCCAAAGTTTATGCATCTGCCAATGGCAGCATTGTCATAGAAATTATTTCTAAATGCAACTCTGTAAAATAAACAAATAAGTGTCTATTAATAAAATTTTTGAAAAAAATTTAAGAAAATTTAAGAATTAAATTAAAGAAAATAAAAAATGGATAGCGACATATTTTTTGATGAATCCTGTTCCATTGCTCTTTTTTGTTCCATGACAATATTTAAAATTTTTAAACACACACACAGAGCTGCAAAACGAATTTGACAATGACACACAACAATCTGACAATCGTGTCAACTGACAATTTCGGCTGACAGCTAAATTCATTGTGTGACAATTGTGTGCAAATGAAATTGTTAGTTTTCTTACAGTCGTGTAAACTGACAATTTACCTTTTGCTAAAAATGTTGCAATGTTAGTACATTGCTAGCACATTGGTAGATATGACAACGTTGTAATATCTGACATTCGTGGACTCATAGCTTAACTTCATTGTGAAACGCCTTGTCAAAATCGGATTTTCCAATAGCAAAGAGTTGCCGCCGAGTTGTTTCGGTATGCTCCATACAAAATGTATGAGCATGTGAAATTTTGACAGTTAAAAAACGCTTGCCGCTGTTATTTAGGGATGGCTCTCAGTTGTATTTTCACAACTTATTATATACACATTAAGATATTTCAATAATGGTAACGATAATTGAAGTTATTTCACTAACGGTAGTCTAGTTAAAAAGGTATTTTAAGGGTAACCTTGCGATTTATAAAATCTAATGTAACAAAACAATTGGCAAACGTTTGAATAACGTTTATCAGTCTGTAGATGCCCTACTTTGAGACTGTGCAGAACCACACCTGCAAAAACCTCGAATGATCCGCAGTTTATTTATGATATATAATTTCCAAACTGACTATTAACAATTTATTGCAAAATATTTTAATATTAACACATTAGTAATAATTTAGTTTCGTGAACTATTTAAGATAACTTAACAAAATTATACATAATTAAGTATTGGGTAGCAAAAAGTTGGTCACTTTGGGCCTGGAAAATTTTCTGAAAATTACAAATTAATCAAACGATTTAAAATAGAGTTTATACGGAGCCAATTAAGCTCTAAAATTTGAATGACTACGTTAAGGAAATATACACGAAATATCTATTTACAAAAAAAAAAAAATTTAAATGTTGATAAAATAATTGTTATCTATGCGTGTACGAATACGTATGTGGTTCTCTATGGTTTTTCATTTATAATTGTTAAACTTTACTCTTTACCATACAAAACACATAATAGAGAATTTCATATAAATTCTTCGTTTTATTTCGTTTTGAAAAATAAAATTCCTGTTAAAAAGACAAAATGCTAGGCTTCTCTTCTAGTTCAAGATACACGAGGTCTGATCAAAAAATAACCGTTATTTTCAAATTTCGTGAGTTACGTATGTTTCGATTTTCTATTATGTTGGTACACATGTCTGTTATACATACGTATATGTTGATATTATCAGCCATTTTGGATTGTCAGTTTGCTTTTGACAGATAAAAAGGTTAGTCGTGTGTTAGTGTGCTCTTCGATTTTTTACTATTGGAAAAAATGGATCAAAGAAACTGTATTAAGTTTTGTGTAAAAAATGAAATTAAATGCGCAAGGACATTTGAAATGTTGACTGTGGCGTTTGGCGCGTCTACTATGAGCAGCACATAAGTTCAATTGTGGTATAACCAGTTTAAGAAAGGCCGAGAAGATGTCAATGACGATGGTCGTCCTGGTCGCCCGAGCACGTCAAGAACCGATGAAAACATTGAAGCAGTGAAGAAAATGATTTTGGATAATCGTCGTATCACTATCAGAGAGGTTGCTGATGATGTTGACATATCGTACGGCTCATGCCAAGCAATTTGTGCGGATGTGTTATGCATGAAACGTGCGGTAGCGAAGATTGTTTCAAAATTGCAAAATTTTCAGCAAAAACAACGTCGCATGGACATCGCTCAGGTGCTATTGAACATCGTCAACGACGATCCAGATTTACTCAAAAAGGTCATAACTGGTGACGAATCATGGGTGTATGGCTATGACATCCCAATGTAAACGTCCAGAAGAGCCAAGACCGAAAAAAGCACGTCAAGTTCGGTCAAATGTGAAGGTTTTGCTCACTGGTTTCTTCGACTGCAATGGCGTGGTGCGTCATGAATTCTTGCCACAAGGTCGTACCGTCAATAAGGAATACTACCTTGAAGTTATGCGCCGTTTGCGCGAAGCAATTCGTCAGAAACGCACAGCATTGTGGAAAACCCAATCATGAGTTTTGCACCATAATAAAGCACCAGCTCACACATCGATGCTTGTGCGTGAGTTTTTGGTCAAGCAAACACAAAACCGTTATAATGCCTCAACCACCGTATTCACCGGATTTGCCACCCGCTGACTTTTTCCTCTTCCCAAAACTGAAGACACCGATGAGAGGAAAGCGTTTTGCTACGATTGAAGAAATAAAAGAACAATAGAAACAGGAGCTGTTGGCGATACCAAAAAGCACGTTTCAGAAGTGTTTCGAGGATTGGAAAAAACGCTGGCATAAGTGTATTTATCTGAAGGGGGATTACTTTGAAGGGGACAAGAAAGTTATTGATGAATAAATAAATACTTTTTGAAAAAATTTAAAATAACGGTTATTTTTTGATCAGACCTCGTATTATGGTTTAAAAAAAATGTATTTTAATTTAAATGTTTGTGTGAGTTTTTTAAATGTAACTGACTTGAAAATTGTTTCAAAATAAGCTCACACAACGTTCTGATCCCAAGAACTTATTGGACAAAGATGTTGCCCTATCCTAAAACATTAATTAGTAATTTCTAAGCATCAGGCTAAAACCAAAAAACCTTGTTATTATTGCTGTAAATGTTAAACTCAACAGGTTATGTACTCGAATACGCACTCACCACAAACAACTACACACAACTTGTGAGTTTGGCTGTAGACGAGTACTGGAAACAAAAAGGACAATACAAGGATAAAACAAAAATACTCCTTTGAAAGCATGAGAATAAAGAGCAAAAAACAAACACACACAAAACAGGATTCCAAAGTCATAGGAACACATCGACCTGAATTTCAAAAATATATAAAATGTAGACATTTACATTTACTGAATGTGTAAATGTACATATCTACATATGTATATATGTATATTTTAATGTAACTGTGTGTGTTGCAAACAAATCACATAATATGCTAATAAACCTACATTTCAATATCTATGTTAAATTTGTACATAAATATTACAATACTCTTGCTAATACATATATATTTATTTATGTACATAAATATATATACATACACACATATGTATGTGTATTAGATTAGAAATGGTACAATAATATTTACAATCAAAATAATAATTACAACTATGAGTAGTATGTTTAATATACAAAAACTACGGCGAAAAACTACAGAATTTACGATTTGTTGTAAAATATTAAATGTTCCAGCTGTTCTGGGTGAAAGTCCCCGGCTAGTGATTTTACATACTTACATTTTACATGCTTAGCTACCATTTGGTAGCTATTTTAACCTGTTTGTATATTCTAAAGTGGAATTTAATTAAGCCCACATAGATTTATATGATTACCGGTATGTATTCCTATAATCGCATACCGGTTGCTTGGACCCAGTTGCTTTACTTGTTATCTAACTGGTTTCCGAATGTGAACGTGTTACTAAACATGAACATTAACTAGATGACATCTAATATACCACTAATACTCTGATACCAGCTGAAAAGAAATGTTTTGATAGTCTGTTCTTAGTTAACTCATTCTTAGATTCGCTTGTTAGTTGCAAAAATGCAGTCCAAAAACAGGTTTCTTGTAAATCCGGCTATATTTAAAAAAAACACGATTAACAGAAAATTCAAATATTAATTTAAACGATTTACAATTAAACCGAAATTGGCGAAAAAACAAGTTCTTCTAATAAACGGTTGATAATACAGTTTAGATGACGTTACCGAAATAAGCCAAATTTTAGTTGCCAGTGAAATACCTCGACCGTTAAGAATGTAAAATAAGTTGGTAGAGTTTATTTAATAAACTGTATTATTTATAGAATAATGGCAAAGTTATCTTCTATTATTTCAAGAATGCTAACGGCAAAGGTCATTGCAGTTATTTCGGTAATGGTGTTAGAGTTTAAACGGTATAAATTCTAATGTAACAAAGCAATTGGCAAGCGTTTAAACAACTTTTATCTGTCTGAGATACTCCTCTGATTTTCCCATGTGCTATTTAATATCAATTTGAACGGTCAGTCAGCAAGAAGCTAGATTTATTTGCAAAATATTTTATTAATAACCTGCTGCAAAGTGCACAGATTTGTTCAAGATTAACGAGAGTACACTGCCTTGCGGCCTAACCTCTCGGCGCATTTAAACGAGAGTGAACTCGGCTAACCACCGCTTACTAAGGTATGATTTGCAGAGAGCATACTTATATGAACTTGCCAGGAACACACAATTTGCAATTTCTCGTACATGACTGCAACGATCAATGTAACGAGCACCTTGCTTAAGAGCTTGGGCTAACCAATCCCTGCCATCCATAGCTTAGACTATTAGCATGATCCAAGACTATTACTAGAAAAGCAACAATCGAGCGATGTCGCAACAATCGAGCGATGTCGCGATGTCTAGGGCGGATCGTCAGCAAATATACATAGGCCACGAAATCTACAATTCCCGTTTATTTCCTGAGCACAGGGCAATTGTTACCACTACTTTGAATGGATCTGCTGTTTCAGCAACAGCACCTAGAGACAAATTGGTGGCCGGAAATTTGTTGCTCAAACAAACATCAATATTTTAACTAACTTGCATTCTCCCCGCTTTTGGGTATCAATCACGTTACCTCAAAGAGACCACACCAATTATCGGTTAAGGTTAAATTAGCGACAAGTCTCCGGGCTTTAAACTGACACCCGGTGGTACTAAATAGAGACTCTAGTCTGCTTGAAGTTTTATTGGATGTAATCAATGAGACTTTATCCAGATTGAAGCTTGCGCAAGTTCATGACATCGGCGTCTCTATCTCTTCTAAGGATTGTAAGAGCGTCAAGGTGATGAAATCACACCAGGACACATTACCCCTTGGGGTTGGGGTATGCACAGTAGGACAGAATCTTTTGGCAATAAATCTGACATTTCTAAACAGCTAAGCTGTTAAAGATAAAATGTTACATGTACGTAGCCAAAGAGTATTCGAGTTTATGGTTTGTAGAAGGACTCCACAAACCTTCTAAGGGCGGAGCTGTGTTGGCTCAAAATAGAGCACCTTTGACATGTAATTTGTTTTTTGTTATTCATCAGATTTCTAAGTTTTTTCTTTATTAGTTCCCGTCTAAAAACCCTTAACTAGATCTTTAAAATACATGTTTGTACGTGCTATGTCTTATGGTTTTCGAAAAATATGCATTAAAAAAATTTAAATTTCAAAATTTTTTCAAATCCTGATTCGATTCTGCAGATTCTGCAGACAGAATTTTTGAGCCATTTTCTTTAAATTTATGTTCCATTAGATGAAAAATGGTTCAAAGCAATATACGAGTACATGTATTTCTAATTACCAAAATAAATGATTTTCAATTTGAAAATAATAGATTCTTTCCTTCTCTTTTAAACTTTATTTACGAATATATAAGAAGTTTCCATTTTTCTCAAAGGTATCCTTATACAAATCGTGTTAATACATAAAAGAGCAATGGTTGAGAAGCCTTTGCGCTGTACGGTACGCTTTGGATTATTAGGCGCTTCAAATAATGGCTCCTGAAAAAATGGCCTTAAAGAAAAAAACGGAAAACGGCCCAAATTTCATTATGAAATTTAGTCCTAATTTTTTAATAAAAAAGGTTGTGAAAAATTAACCCAAGGTTAAAATGAAAGGTGGTCCCAAATGTTGGGGCAATTTTTCGCTATGAAATATTTAAATGAATTTCACTCCAAATTTTATAATTTTTATAAAATATTTTTAAATAATTATAACGAAAACCCAAAATTTTGTATGAGATTTTTGGGGTAATTTTATATTTCAACAAAGTTAAGTACAAAAACAAAATTTCTTGGAATCTGCTTTCATTCTACGATTTTGGGGTCATTTTTCATTCCTCTTAAAATGCAAAATTACCCCAAAGGAAAATAACCCAAAGGAAATGAAAAACAGCCCCAAAAATTTCGTGTTTTTGTAGTCAGTTTTGTTGTTGTTGTGGTAACAGCAGTGATTGCTGAGTTGATAAGACTTGGCCCAGTGATCTCGGGTCATTGCAAAGCGTAGAACCGGCTGTCGTGGGAATGCGTAAATGTGTAGTGCATGTAATTTTTTGGGGTCATTTTTGGATTTTTTTTTTTGAGCCATTTTTCCTGTTGCCATTATCTGTTACGCCGATTATTATTGATGGTATGGATGTTACGGACACAGTTACCAAAACAATGAATTTTTTGCAAATCAATATAATAATTTCATAATTTTACAAAGTTCAGCTTTTCTGATCTGATGGATTATTTTTTGTGTGGCAATGTTTAAGATTAAGTCAATACAGAGCCAATCAAATCGATTACAACTGTAAAACTCGAAAGCCGAAATAGACAAAATGTGATTGATCAAAATTTTGGTAAAACAAACGATATCTATGTGAATGGTCGTGGTGTCAAACCTTGCTATTTCCAATACAATTCAAATTTCAATAATTTTCATATACATTCATTTCATTTAAGTATGAAAAACAAAGCTATCGTTAAAAATCTATTATTACAAAATATTGGTACTTTTTCGCAAACCTAAAGTTACGGTCACATTTGGCAAATATTTGCCGAAAATGACGTAACCACTAAATAACATTTATTTGAACTTATTTATTTACTTAACAAAGCTTTTCTTATTTAGGCCAAAGCACAACAAATATTTTAAATATTTTTAGTTTTAAATTATTTGATGCTGTTTGATCTTGCAAAACTCTTGTAAGAGTAAACAACGTCAAACAAATTTGTGCTAAAACAAGTGGTTACGCTTTTTTGAGTAAATATTTGCCAAATGTGACCGTACCTTAAGAAACCTAAGGTTGCAATGTTGTTATAATATGAAAGGACTTTGAAAGTTGACTTCAAATTAAATAAACTTTCATTTTAGAGCCACCCTAATATAAACATACATTAGAAAATAGCAACAAATTCTAAACACACTAAATCTAACATCAAAAAACAACAACAACAACTTACATATCTCACTCAGTTCTAAATACACACGCAATGAAAAAACTTTCATTTTTGCAAGGATTCGGCGCATATCGTTTGAAGGAGCAAAAAGAGATTTCCCCCCCCCCCCCCTTCTTTCCGCGGAACAAAAACCAGGAGAGCAAAGAGAATATAGAAAATAGAATATGTGTGTATACAATAGAAATAGAAATGCCGGTAAAACTCAAAAATATTTGTAAAATTCTATGATGAGTATTTTTTTTTTCAAATTTTACACTACACGCAGGCAGACAGACAGATAAACAAAACCGCTGTATATAAAAAAATACACGTACTATATAAAGAGAGACATACATACATACATATATACACTAAAATATTAGAATGTATTTTTTCTTTTGCAGAGTGCACTCGTGCGTATGTTTAGCAATTGTACATACAAATACAAATGTATCAAGAGCGTTAAATAGTTGGTACAATTGTTAAGAGAGAAAAGTACATTTGGGATATCATTTGGAACTTGGCACTATTTGTACAACTTTTTTATTTTGCAATATCATGATCGAATCCTTGCAATCATCTGATCGAATCCTTTTAACTACAATCATTGACTGTTTTAAGAAAATAACAATCTCATCTCATCAGTGATTAACATTATTTAAAAAATGGGTCCAAAAAAAAACAAAGCTGTCTTTTTAGATGAATTAAGCAATATTTAGTTTTGAAGTATTATTTTTAATTTTATATATTTTAGATTAGATTTTTAAGAGCTTTCGGATTTATTTTAAAAGAAGAATACATAAAATTCAGAGAAATGTATTAAATCTTTATTTGAGTCTATAGAACGATCTATATACATATGTAATTCATGTAAATGTTGACCGCGGCTGTGCCTCAAAAGGTTCATAATTTTGGCATACTCTCTGCAACATATCGGCCAGTATCTCACGAATAAATTATTTAATATTAACTTAAGATAAGAGATAGATAAGAGCTTTAACATAGCGTCACAAAAATAGGCTACAGGCGTCAAATGTCATAATCTAGGCGGCTAATTGACCGGTCCCAAACGTAAACTAAACTGTCCACCGTACTTGTGTCTCAACTGGGCCATTGTTTCGCGTGCTGTGTGTCATGTGGTACCAAGTTCTTGAAATCTCATGTCAGCCAAGTCCAGCTCTTTCATTTTGAGGGGAAAATTTTGTAATCATCGCAGTTAGGTTCCTGCCTTCGTCGTCTTTCAAAAAGTACGGTCAAATGATATCACCAGCCCATAATGAACGCCAAACAGTGTTTTTTTAGGTATTCATTGATAGTTCTTACAATGCTTTTGGCCGCTCTTCACACCGAGCATGAATTTTGACAATAAAATTCAATTATCTGTAAGCGTTGTGCGTTTGTAAGTCGATTCATGGTTAAATTATAGACCAAACTGAACATGTTTAACAGCAACATGTTACATTAAAACAACTGAACTGTCATAAACATTTGTGCCAAAAAAGAAAATTGCTAAATAATCACCTTTTTTTATTTTTAATTTTAACAAATTTCTTTTTCGATTAGTATGAAATATTTTTTTTAAAACATATACTAAACACTTTATAAGGTCAAAGTTTATATAATCAACCAATAGGAATTTGGTATCGAGAAGAATTTATTCGTGAACTTTTAAATGAAACTTTAGAAACTTCCTGGGATATGAAGATTAAACTTAAATCAACATTAACCCTCTAATGTACTTGGGGTTATTTTGGAAATCGCTTAAAAATTCAAATTGTTAATACCAAATAATTTTCTATTTGAAAAGCTTGCATGTTTTAACATATTTTCTATATAAAATATACAATATTCTGTATATTCTGAAGAAAATATTGTGTTTACAGAAAACCTTGTATACAGTATTTTTTATAGATAATATTGTATATAACAGTTTTTCCAATTGATAATATTGTGTATAACAGTATTTCCTTTAGAATATCTTATGTATAATAGTATTTTTATTTTATAGTATTTTATTTAGAAAACTTTTCTTTAGATAATCTTGTGGTAAACAGTGTTTCCTTTGGAATATCTTGTGTATTTTATTGAGAAAAAACCTTGTGTATAACAGTATATTTTATAGAAAATCTTGTTTATTACAGTATTTTCTTTAGAAAACCTTGTGTTTAACTATATTTTCTTTAGAAAGTATAGTGTGTAACAGTTTTTGCTCTCGATAACCTTGTGTATAACAGTGTTTCCTATAGAAAATCTTGTATATAACAGTCTTTCCTATAGATAATCTAGTGTTTAACAGTTTTTTCTTTAGAATATCTTGTGTTTAACAGTCTTTTCTTTAGAATATCTACTGTATATTTAATATATCTTCTGTATAACAGTGTTTCCTTTAGAATATCTTGTGTATAACAGTTATATCTTGTGTATAAAATTGTTTTCTTGAAAATATCTTCTGTATACCAGTGTGTCCTTTAGAATAGCTTGTGTATAACAGTGTATCTTTTAGAATACAGTGAACTCGCAGAAACGTGAACTAATTTTTACCGAAGGTGTTGACGTTTTCGATATTGTTCATATTTTAGATTGCATTTTTTCTATAACATATTTTAGTCACTTATCTTTTATTTAATTTAAAATAAAGTGTGTACGTTATTTTTTACCTATGAAACATATTTTGATGCTACTTTTCGTAAGTTCCTGCCATATTTTAATATACTACTCGTACATATGTACATATGTAGCTACTATGGTTTGCAAAAGGGGTTCTAATTCATTCAAATATGGGTTAGCTGAATTTAATATAATAGTTTAAATTGTAAATTTGTTTATTTAGTTTTTATTGAAAAGTAGCAACTATAACTACAAAAGAAGCTACATACTTATCATGCAACAAAAGTTGTTTACAACAACCAAACTACGAAATTCTTTTGCGGGGAATCCCAACATTTTTAAATAAGCTTACAAAATTGTATTTAAACGATCAATAAAAAGTTCACGTTTTAGAGCCTTCAGCCTATGTTCACGTTTTAGAGTAGTCAATATAAAAAAATATGTTCATGTTTTTGGGTAGTTCATGTTACTGGATGTTCACGTTGCTGCGAGTTCACTGTATCGAATATTTAACAGTATTAATTGGACTGTACTGATCCACTTTATAGTATTAGAAACAGTACCAAATAGGTACGTATTTAATGTTTTACTGCAAATCAAAATTTGAATTGTCCCAAAAAAAAAGTACCATACCAGCAGCAATTTCTTTATTATTCATGTGCGCAAATCTATGTATATATGGATGAATTACAAATACGTAGACTCAAGCATGTACATTACCATGTACATATGCATGTATCTATGTATTTAAGTTCAACTTCATATGTAGGTTTATTGTATTTGAAAAACATGGTTAGTTTATACAAAAAAGCAAACAAAAAATATAAAATCATTGGTCAGCAAATGGTCAAGGTTTTCAATTGACTTTCACTTTCAAAATAGTAACTACACACTAAACACGAACATACGGATAAACAAATAGTTAGGTTTGTATATGTTGTTAGTTATATACATATGCAAGTATATGTACATATATACATAGTAATTTATAGTATTTTTTTTTTAATACATACACTACTCAATTTTCACTTTCATTTTCAATGTTTTGTTTCTAATATTTAAACTATACACACATCTACAACTACATATGTATGGGTATTTATATATCTATATATATGTACGATATATGTATATCTATGTATGTAAACTTAGTATACATGTAAACATCAATTCACTCACACATTTATATACATATGTATAAAATCATTTATGTACTATATATAGTATTGTATAGTTTTTACATACATCTGTTTGAATGTATTGTATGCACATACATATATGTTTACATTACATTCATTTTGTACATTGAACTTGTTTAAAATGTATAGAAAGAACTACATGTGTATAAGGATTGAATTTTCATAAAAACTCAACAAATATAGCAAAAACAACAACAAGAAAATGCTCTAAATTGACATGTAACCAATACTTCGTGTTAGAATGTAATTTATGTATGTTAGGAGTTGGTTGTGTTTTTTTTTTTTTAATATTTAATTTTAAACTGTATTAGTTAAATGTAGGTAAGCAGGAAGTTGTGGATTAAATAGGAAGAATATTTACATGTCAACAATTAATCTCAACCTATACAACTTTTATGGACTTCTTTACATTGATAAGTCACTGTAATGTTATTCCGTTTATAAGTACTAATTGTTTTACTTCTGCTTAATTGAGGCGGTAAATTAGTTATTAGGTTATGTATAGCTATTCTTAAATACTACACGTAGATTTTCTAATTCTAAGATATACTTTATACACCAATACGGGGTTACGTTCCAAAAAAACACGCCGCCCATTGAAACGACGCAAAGTGAATTAAGATTTTCTATAGCAAATCATGTCCAGATCGAAGGTAGGTTTTAGGGTTAAGAAAATACTAAGTCGTCGGCTTTTTTACACAAATAATTGGTCCAATGTCAGCTTTTTTTCTCAACGTAAAATCAATTTTCTTGTAGCAATTGTCTGTATTACTACCACTAGCATTATAATTGAATAATGCTTTATTTTATATGTCATCAAATAAGTTTTTTATCTGAATTACAATTTTACTCTGCTCAATTTGATTTTCAATCCATATAGAAAGCAACGAAGCAACTACGAAAAACGCAAAACGAAACGATGCAAAGCGAGGTATTGGTGTACTCATATACTAAATATCTTGATATCAAGGAATCTCTATGCGTCTGAATATCCTGGTAGTCGTAAAGAAGTTGTTGTATATTTTCCTTGTTCGAATAACTTTTGTAGTGAATATAACGTGGAAAAAGTCAGATCGGACCCTGAAAATTCTTTATTGTTGAATTAATTCGTAATGGAGTGAATTCTCAACAAAATTCTTTCACACTTTAAATGCTTAGATTTTTGTTAATTCGCATCGAATCCAAATTGAATAAAAATATTTTGTAAATTTTTAATTGCTGAAGAATTTAATCATTCAATAAATTTTTTTAAACAAATTTGTAACATATTTGAATTAACAAAAATATGAATAATTTAACAAAGAATTAATTCTATAATGAATGAATTCTTTAATGCAGTTTAATTAAAAATTAATTCTTTCCAGCTTTTGTCTTTCAAAAAATGTTAATATAAAGGGTGTTTCTTTTAGATGTAAAGAATTTTGAAATGGAATAAAACTAAAATGATGAAGATAATCTTCTGGCATTATAATTTAAATATGACTTTTGGCATATGACTGGCTCGGACGTAGTCTAATATGGAGGTGCAATTTTCGATGACTTTTTTCAACATTTGTGGCCTTATATTGGCAATAACGCGGCGAATGCTGTCCTCCAATTGGACTTCATATATCCCCACAGAAAATAGTCAAGCGGTGTTAAATCACATGATCTTGGAGGCCGAAATGTGAAACTATGCGTGGAGGCCGTCTTGTTGAAACCACAACTCCTGCACATCAAGATTGTTTAATTAATAAATGAAGAAGTCAGTAATCAGGGCTCTATAGCATTCATCATTGACCGTAATGTTCTTCGTTTTTAAAGAAGTACGGACCAAATATTCCATCAGGTTATAAAGCACACCAAACAGTCAGTTTTTCTGGATATAACGGTGTCTCAGCACACACTAGAGGATTATCATTACTCCAAATACGGCAGTTTTGTTTATGGACATATCTATTCAACCAAAAGTGAGCTTCATTGCTAAACAAAATTCGCTTATGAAAATTGGGATTTTTCGGAAATCGGCAATTTGTTCAGGCGTCAGTCTATTCATGATAAAATGCCAAATCAAACAAAGCATAAATCACTTGACAGCCGACAAAATGGCCGCTGCCAACTTAAAGTTCTATACATCTAAAAAAAAACACCCTTTACATACGAATTTAATTTAAAATTGTATTTAAATGCTTACTCGAAATGCTTGTCAATTGTTAATGAGCAAAATTGATTGAAA
This sequence comes from Bellardia bayeri, assembly GCA_950370525.1. Taxonomy (NCBI): domain Eukaryota; kingdom Metazoa; phylum Arthropoda; class Insecta; order Diptera; family Calliphoridae; genus Bellardia; species Bellardia bayeri. The sequence goes on from OX493267.1 coordinate 79,832,674, forward strand.
CCCCATAAAAATTAAGGGGGGATTTTGATGCGTACTTCTGTTTTATACTGTTTGTAATAAAGTACCAGTAGGTTTTTAGTGAGTCCTCAAAAGTAAGTAAATAAAATCGTACTGATATAATTATTTCACAACATTTGAAGTTCACTCAGATTCTGCCCCAAAGTCTCAATTTTAGCAGGTTTCTTTTTGTGTACTATTCCCCTTAATTTATACATTCATATTTGACAGGACTACAAAAGTACTCACATTTGTACGTAGTAATCTTATTGTGCTCTTAAGCGTTTAGTTTAAGAAAACAGTATGCGAATCTTTCGGCTGTAAGGGTGTTTTCATGTAAAATGTCATGTACATACATGTAATTTATTTTAGAAAAGGTGTTAGAATTTGGTGCTTGTTTATGTTAAAGTGTGTGTCCAAAAGTAATATAAGTAATATTGAAGGTAACGACATGCAACAAAGCAGCCTTTTAAAAGGCCTTATTTTAAAGATATAAGAACAATCAGTTGCATTGTGAAATCGATTCTATTTAATAGATACGGTAAATGTTTGCTAAATGTTCATACAGGCATGAAGGCTTGAAGAAGGTTTTCTTCTGAAGCAGGCCACTTGACTTTCGTAGCAAAGCTTTACAATCATAGCTACAGGATAGGTTCTTCTGACGCTGAACAATCGGTATGTCTGTAATGCTTTTGGGCTAGTTTTAATTAAGGGTTTTAATAGTCTTTAAGATTAAAAGCAGCAATTTCAGAGTGCCCTAAGTAACCTTTAAAATGAGTAAATACGGATCCTAGAAGGCCTAGAATGTATAGCTCTTGAATGAGTTTCAACTAAAGGGCTTTAATAATTTAAAAAAAAAATACCTATAATAATTTAAGAGAGCCCTAAGTATTATTTACAATGTATAAATAGGCCCCCTAGAAGGCCCTTAAACTAAAGCCCTAATACTTTTTCTCTCTGTGTAAATGTCTTAACGTATAAGTGTCCCTATGTGTGTTTGTCTAACTAAACAAAACTAAAACCATTTGTCATGACATGTGTGTGTGTGTGTGTGTGTGTGTGTGTGTGTGTGTGTGTGTGTGTGTGTGTGTGTGTGTGTGTGTGTGTGTGTGTGTGTGTGTGTGTGTGTGTGTGTGTGTGTTTTATAATTCATCAAATATTAAACAAAAAGCAACTTTCGAAATCAATCATATTTTCCTTTTACACTTAAATCAACAAACGCATACAATTTTTCACTTTCGTAATTAGAAATAAATAAATGAAAGAAAAAGAAAACACAAATGGAAAATTAAATTAAAAATTCTGATGTAAAATTTATTAAAGGGGTGGGTGTTACGATTATTGCACATAATGGAATTGTACATATTTTAAATAACTATTATTTGTCCGGCCACTCTTGTGGTTGAGTGACACAGTACTACTGACAGTATTGAATAGCTGGTGTTAGAAAGGGGTTGTTTTTCTAAAACAGCCTTTCATTGCGGATAATTAAAGGTTTTAAAGTTTGTTTCTGTTTGTTATAGAAAGGACAATAATTTTAATTATGGTTAGTAAAGGTGTTTTCTGTTAACATGTGGTTTATGAGGTTTAAAGTTTTAAAAGTGGTAGGGAAATTACGTTTTTGAAAATTTTTATTTTAGTGTGATATTTTTATGTAGTTTTTTAAATTGAAAGACCATCTTATTTCATATATTTCACACGTTACAAGCAGTTTATGTTGTAATTGACATATCTAAATGGTAGTTTGCAAAATCAGTTTTGGTGCTTTTAGAATAGTTGCTTATATTGTAAAATCTACATACAGTGGGAAGCAAAACTGTCATGATGTTTTGCATGAAGGAAGTAAGGTAATAAAAATAATACCAATATATGTAGGTATATTATCATATATATGTATTTTTTATTTAATTAAAGCTATTTCTAAATTATAAAGCACAAAAACTCACATAAATTGCTTCAAAAAAATTCACTATTCGGACACTTTTGCACAGTACAAAAAATTATACATTATCACGTATTGCTCTGTTCAAATGTTATTGTAAAACTTTATTTGACCCATTATTTTATTTTGTGTGTTGTGATCTCGTTATCAAGCTTTCATTGCTCTATTTGTGCATTATTGTTGGTTTTTGATTTTTAATTAAAAAATTATAAGATCAAATAATTTTAGTTTTCGAGATTAAGGTCAGCTTTTATTTTTATTTTTTATTTTTTTTAAATCCTTCAGTAGTAGAGCTGTGAAACAGGTAATTTGTTGAAACGAGTGCAGTTGTTTTGTTTTTCATCCAATTTTTAAGATTTTTATATTTTCTGAAAGTCTTCATGTGCTATTTATCTCTTCTAGTTTTCGAGTTACAATTTCCATTCCAATTTTTTTTTTCAAACCCAGGTCCGTTTTTTTTAATATCGGGCAGAATTGTTGATCTGTTTTTCTCAAATTTATTTCGTTAGTTAAACAATAAAATTTCCCATCAGACACAAAATATTGGGTGTATACCTGAAAAATGCGGGATTTATAACAGATAAAGTATATTTTAAACGCCATTTTTGTTGTTTGTTTTTTGAAAAAAGTGTCGCTACTAAAGTAGCAATTTCAAAATATTTGCTAGCATATGAATTAAAGCCGATAGACCTTTAGAGACGATTTTACATGTCCGAAATACTGAATTTTTGCACCGAACCATTACCAGCCATAAAAAACGGACCCATTACGATAATCCAAAGCGTAAGAGATTGTAAGTGAAGCCTAAACAACCAGCCAAATCAATATCAAAGCCAAATATCAATGGCGCTAAAGCACTGATCAGTATTTGATAAGACCTAAAGGGTTTTACGTATTCTGAGCTGCTGAAATCTGAACAGACCAACACAGGGAACCTGTACCGAATGCAAGTTATTTATTTGAGTTAGCATTTGACGAAAAACTCCCAAATTATGCGGCCAGACATGAAAGCGTAATATGTATTTCAACATGTTAACGCTCGGCAACATATTGCTGTACCTGTTAAAAACTATTTAAAAAGAAGTGGTTGGGAAGTTTTGTCTCACCCATGTAATAGTCCAAACCTTTCCCCGTCCTACAACTGTTTGTTTCGATCGATGCAGAACACTCTCTCTGGCACACGTTTCACTTTAGTACAGGTTATCTGAAATTGGTTTGATTCATTCTTAGACTCAAAAGATGAGCAGTTCTTTTGGCGCGGAATCCATAGCTGTATTAAAGTAATAGAAATGTGGACCTTATGAGCAAAATTACACAAAATTTAATTTTTAGGATTTTCGTTTAATTTTTGTACGTTTGTTAAATTATTTATGCAGTATGTAAAATATATTTTATTTTAGTATTTAGATTAACCAACTAAACTGACGTTGCAAATTTTATGTCCCTCCGACTATCCGTCGGTTGATTTCACGATAGAGCTGTTATTGTTTACCAAACAATCTTGGCTTTACCGAAATGTTTCTATTTTTTGATTCAAATATAATGAAGATAATATCAAGAAATTTTACACACTTTCTTTTTAATATAGAATTATAGAAGTCCTGTTAAAAATGTTAAGAATCGATGCAGGATTTCTCATAGATAAGCAGTATCCATACAAAATTCTGAAAAAATAAGTTTCATGGTAAGTAAAATCTCAAAACGATATTTTGTTTGCTTCGGTCCATATTTGTCCATAGTCCCCATAAAAGTCCCCTTTCAAAAATAATTTAAAAGGGCATAAACCGCCTATAAACATCGCTATCAAGTTGAAATGCAACGCATATAATCCACATATATTTAAATCGTCGTATCTAATTTCATGACGATCGGTTCATAGCTTTCGATAAACTCAATAACTTATGTAAATATCTTATAAATATCGATATCGAACCGAAATTTTACACACATCATTTGTATATATGTATGTATGTAAAAACTATCATACTGGATTTTTTGTAGGTTAATAAATAATTGGCCATAGTTCTTTATCTGAGAAGAAACTCAGACAAATTCTTATCTTGAATCAGCCAAATCAGAAAATTTTAAAAGTATATCAACAACGAAACCACCCCTGTTTTACACATAAACACAAAACAATATTCAACTTCAACTTTTTGCAAAAAAAAAATAGAAGACGATTCATAAATGTATAAAAACAAAATTAGAAAGAAAAAAGTATCAAATTTTTTCTATAATTTTGTTTTTTCTAATTAAAATACATACACAAGTGTAAATGACTGATATGAAAAATGCCCTTAACCATACCAACACTACTAAACATAATCTCTAAGATACACACACATGAACACATTAACAACATATATACACACACACTACTTTATTTACCTCCCTTTGTACTCTCTTCTATGATTTTTAGTAATTATCATCACTTTGCAGAAATAAGTTTTATCTTGCTGGCTTCGCTATTTTTTGTTTTTGGTAATTTAAAACTTTTTTCTACTTAAACCCCACCGCCCCCACCAACAGAAAAAGCAAGTAAATGTTTAAGTTACCAATATTCCAGAATCTATGTAAATGCCAGAGTGTGTAAGTGCAACTATGTGTGTGTTTGAGTAAATATCCTTACTACAACAAGGCTTTTTTTCTTTCAACTCTTAACATTTTAACTTAATACCCCTAAATGAAGACAAAAAAATATTATAATAAAAATCCAACAATTTCAAAGAAACAAAATCTTTATGAAAAACCCAAAATGGGCAGACCAAAAAAAAAAAACAAAGTAGCAAAAAAAGCCAAACAAAAATTCACAAAAACTTCCTAAAAATTCTTCAAATTTTCTCTGTTGGTAGATAAGAAATGGAAAACAAAAACGCCAACAACATAGGCACATACATACATAAACATAAAGAAATTGAGAAAAAAAAAAAGAAAAACAAAATTTCAGCATTTGCTAAGTTTGCTTCGGCAACATTTCATCTACTGGCACAGCCACAACTTGCCACCACCAACACCACCTTCTTTCACTATTCGGACTAACTAAACTATAAAGCCAACTACCTCTAACGCCCCCTTCCACTCTAGAATTGTTTACACATACATTCATTCATCTAAACCCAGCTACATTCACACATACATACATACATTTGCTCTTATAGACTTTGGCGTAAATTGCGACTTTGTAAACCATCAAATTATTTTCTTTTTCCAATTTTGACAATCAAAAAATATATATGTATGTATGTACGTATGTTATAATAAAATAAAATATGAGTTTTTGCTAGACACATGCACACTGTGATTGTGAATGTGGTTGTGTATGTGTGTGCTTCCATGTATGTAAATGTATAAGTGTAGACGTTTTTATACGGAAAATTATGAATATGTTTTTGATTCCAGTTAAAATAACAAATTTCTGATTGGAAATTTTACAAGTAAAACAAACCAAGTAAGAGAGTATAGTCGGTCCAGCCCGACCATATAATACCCTTCACCCTGTATATACCTATACAAAACAGTTTTTCAGAAATGGGCGTTATATACCGATCATCAAAAAATTTAGTGCCATGACTTCCGTGAATATAAATATTATGTATGTTATACTTTATCTCGGAATAAATACTTTTAAACGATTTATGAAGGTTAAAGTGAATTACGAATTGAGTTTTGACTAATTATGGACTGACAATTATAAAATTAGGTGTCATCATTTCTGTATACTCGTATATGAAACATATTTGCGTTCAATATTATTTTGATACCAATATTTTTAAAATAGTTATGCTCTATAAAGTGATTTTCGGAAGTGGGCATTGTATGGGAGCTACGACTAATTATGGACCAATCATCATAAAAATGTATCATATTATTTGTATATATGCGAAACATATTTGTGTTCAATATCATTTGGATACCGACATTTTCAAGAGAGTTATACACTTCAAAGTGATTTTCGGAAGTGGGGCTTATATGGGAGCTATAATCAATTATGGACCGATCTTTACAAAATTGTGATGAGATGTGATTTGGCTTCATTTACTACTCATTTTTGGTGAAATTTGCTTGGATACTTGCATTGATTGGCCAAGACAGGAACCTCACTATCAGAGAAGGAATGAAGTCGCGCTCTCTTATTAAATGAACGCCTGACAACAAGGGTCACATGGTCCAAGTGTGATTGTTGCAGAACTGCAACACTGACAAACATTCCACGTAGTCGAATAAGAAATATAGTAGCTGTGATCAAAGGTCACTGTCAGAAAGGAGGTTAAATTTCCTTTATAATGAGATCTGTATGGCATCTATTCTGTCAATGTCTGGCTCGTGCAAAGCAAAGATTTGATAGTCGGCGAATTTTACCTTCACGACTTTAAATACTTTTTGACTTAAAGTTGGTCAATTCTGGAATCATTATTATTCTCTGAACTTCTCTTTCCAGATATCACAACGGGACCCTCGCGTATCAATTTAACTTCTAGATTGGCAGGCTAACCTAACCTAAAAGCATTTGCAAACTTCAGGACCAATGTGTTTCGGCATATGAATGGTAAAATAAACAGTTGATAAGTGTGTTTCTTTTCTTTTGAGCACTTTATTTCCAATAACACTGTCTGCATATTTTTGATTTTGTTCTCTTAGAATTCCTTTATATACATAAGTACATACGTACTTATTATTAATACATATATTCACGGAAAATAATACATAATATATATTAAAAAAAATTAGTATTCATCGATTTATTTAAATATACTCGTACATTATATAAGTACTTGTAAGATCCTTTCATTGCACAGTTCCTAACGGTGCACATTACTCAAACATCCTGTGGCAAAGGACCTATTTTTTACTCATAATAGAAAAATAAATGTATGTACTTAAAAAATGCTTGTTAACAGTGCAGGAACATGAGCCTGATATATAAATACAAACCCAAACTTCTGCATGTAGAAACATTTAAAAACAGCTAAGCCAGCAACATATTTATAAATTAATTTAAAAACAAATTAAAGTTTTTACAAATTTGTTTAACTATATCAGAGCTAAAGTCAGTCACACAAGTCCTTTAACAATTAAATTAATTTCTCTTTCTTGATATATTTATTTAGTTAGGCATGAGTTCATTAAATTTAATTTTCATTAAATTAACTGAAGGTTAGAATTGTTCTTACAACATGAAAAAAATGTTTATTAAAATTTTTATTGATAATTTTCTTGGCTGAGCTGGGGATCGAACCTGGGTTGAATTTACATGTTTCGAGAATCACCACATTCTCTCATCAGAATTCTTTGCGTTCTAACCTCTGCACCACTGCGGTGCCTGCTAGCCAACAGTCAAACATCAATCTTTCACCAGTGGTACTGGTGGTTCGAAATCTGCTGTAATTATCATTTTTCTTTTTTCAATTTTATTTTACATGTTTCTCTTTCTTTTGAATTATAAATTGAAATTTTCTTCGCTTCTTTGGAAGAGCTTTTTTTGCTGGGTAACAAAATGTAAAAATTCCCAATAACAACTTTTTTATGAAAACTACAAAAAATGCAATAAAAAAATTTGTTCCTCAGATTTTTGCTATAAAATTTTTACTGGATGCGCTCAAAGGAGTCCTACAGTTTTATAGAAATATCGAAAAAAGTTAATATGAAATGTATAAAATGTAAAGCAAAAAAAGAATAACTTTATACATATGTATTGTATGTATAGACATATTTATGTATGTGTATTAATAATGCGCATCAAAAAGGTGTCATCAACACAATAACAAATATGAATAACAAGTTAAGTATTGAAGGATAAACAACGACTTCAATGTACCTTAGATCACAGAGAAAGTTTGGCAACCGATATTTTAGCGTTAACGTTATTTATTGTTATTTCTGTGACATTATTCTGATTCTGATTTTGAGACGGCAGACAAATATCTCCCAGTCCGGCCAAACAAATTTTAAAACCAAGAAGAAATGGGCATTACACCATGATATTATTGTCAAAGTCAACAAGAGCTTGTAAAAACATTTGGGGGCTAGTAAAGCTGCAATTTAAAAACGTCTGTGAGCAGCAGGGTTCATCCAAAAGCAGACTAATTGGGTACCGTATAAATTGAAGCCGAGAGACCTTGAAAGTCGATTGAAAGTCCGAAATGTTGCTTGTAGCTAAACGCTACAAAATCATGCAAAGCATTACTTGTAATGCCAAATGGATCCATTACATACCCCGAACTGCAAGAGATCATATGTAAAGCTCAGCCGAATCGACAACAACGCAAAATATAGTCCAGATCTGAACGCTCTCTCTGGGATACGCTTTACTTCAGAACAAGATATACGAAATTGGCTTGATTCGTTCATGGCCTCAAAACTAACTAAATTGTGCTAAGTGAGTCCTAAAATAGTAAAATAAAACATACGAACTCGATTTTAAAGTATGATACACTTGTATGACAATTATTCTAAGGCGCGCGAAATGTAAAATAAAATTTATACTGACTACATTCTAGACTACAAAAAGACCATAAAGTGGCAACTGTCTCTACGTTAGATTACATAGGATAAGTTAAGTAACCAGTTGGCTTCTCTTTTTGTAACAAACGACTCATATGCCTTAAATGACCTCAAAATATATAAAATGGGTCAAATAGGTTATCAGAACAAATTAATTCAAATTAATCTCAATTTATAAAAGTCTCAATATAGAATTCAAAACGCCAGTTATTTATTCCAGAAAAGTATTCCCAACCAAACAAATCCTTTATCTTAATATAAAGGCTTTTATTTGTAGAGAATTCATCAATTGTTATATTAATTCATAACTAAATTCATTACATTTTTAAGTGTTTAAATATTTCTTAATTGAGCAAATCTAATCCAAATTGAATTAAAATATTTCCTCATCATTTAATTTCTTTAACATCAATTAGCTTTAAATCATTTACAAAATAAATTGCGAGCCCATTTCTAAGAGATTTGAATGGAAGAAACATTGTTAAGCCAATAGTTGTGAGTGAAAGAAAAATTTAATGATTCAATAGGGAATTAATTCTATAAAGAATCATTTTTTTAATAATTTAATTCCATATCAATTAGTACATACAACTATTAATAAAAATATTGAATTTGTTTCTGAGAATTGCCTTAAGTATCAATTCACTAGAACCTCTTGTCTGTCCTCTTGTCTCATCTAAATATAACTTATTGATATTTTCTAAATAAGTTGGTTTTCTAATAAGTTTCTTAATCAAATTATTAACATAAATAAGTCTCCTGGGCTGGATGGTTTACCAGCACTGGTCTTAAAGCAGTGTTTATCGAAGCTAGTATGTCCATTACCGAGCCGGAGAATTTGCCTTGTGTTGAAAGGTTGCTAATGTAACGCCAATTCATAAGAAGGTAGAGGCTTTTAACCCTGATAATTATCGCCTAATAGCAATATCTTCTGCACTTTCTAAAGTTATTGAAAGTATGGTAAAGTATCTTGTTGGATATCTGGATCTGGTAAATGGTTGAAGATTTACTTATCGACCGGCAGTACAGTTTTCATAGGGGACGCTCTAAGGGAGACTCAGTAGTCTGCTTATGCGAAAAATGGTGACGTTCTATTCATCGTTTTGGCAAAAGTAAAGTAGTGGCCCCAGATATTTCCCAAATATTACCAAGGCGTTCGACAGAGTCGGTGATAATTTCTGTCGATTTTTATGGAGCTTTCTAAGAAATCGCACTATACGAGTTGTTATAGATGGGATCGCATATGACATTCATATTCATTCAACTATAGCCCAAGCCTGCTTGAGAATGGGGCAATAACAGTAGGGTATCCCACTCTATTAACTCGCTGGAGCAACAACGCTATAATGGAATGTGTTCCAGAAACCAGTCGTTGTTTACACAATACACGTTCTTCAGTAAGGGCTCATTCATTCGTGATAGGCTGGACACATTGCAGTGAAAATTATAATAATAATAAACTTTCTGTAAAAGTTTTCCCTGTCACTTACAATATAGGAAGATTCAAGTGAAATGTCCACAAACACTACTTCCTCTATCCTCCCTCCCAGAACCAATTTTCTTAGTTCCAACATAATGCATTGCATGAGTAGTGGTCATCCCCTGAGTGTGGGCCAAGCTAAACAAAATATAAAATTAAATTTAATTTAAGAATTAATTCTTTCGAACCTTCGAACTGGGGTCAGCCAACTACATAACTAAACATTTGTGAAATAGCATGGCCTGTTTCAAAACTTACCTTGTACTGGGTATTTCATTCTTGATTCACATTTTCTTTATAATGTTGAAATGGTTAAAGCTTTCATATGTTATAAACTTTATATGTTGTATATTAAGCTTAAGCGTTGAAAAATATTTCTAAAAGTAATAAGATCATTTTAGAATCGCAAGGGTAGCGTAACAAAAAATGGCAGTAAATTTACAAAAACATTAGCAAAAAACAACAAAGCAAACCTCCAAATAAAATGCAATAAAAATAAATAAATACAACCGTATAAAATTTATTGATTTTTATATAAAAACAAATATTTTTAGCCCCAAAAACTTTATTTCCTTTTTACACACAGACTCATATACTCGTACATAAACATAGAATGTTTGTATATGTATAGCGAGTAAGGAAGCATGTAAGTGTGACTTAGGAGAGGGTGTTGGTAGAATAATTTTATATTTTCATTACTGAACATTATTAAAAATTGTTTTAATCTTTAGCAAATAACTCATAACAGCAACAGCAACAACTCAAACAATGTAGAATTTATAACATAAACTAGTAAAATTTTCCACACAACAAGACCCAAACAATCCACCAAGCAATACTCCAAAAACCCACCCCTTTCTTTAATTCTTCCATATAATTTTTTTTCTTTTTCACAATTTTTTTTTTTTTTGAAAACGTGTGCAACACATTATGTGAAATATTATCGAGAGTTAAATAATGAGAAGAAAAAAAGTTATATTATCGCAAAAATTTTTATTGTATTTTTTCACTTTTTTCAGTTTTTTTTTTTATAATCACAACTATGTATATCACTCGTTTGTATGAATAAATGTACTGTGAGCATCAAAGTAAAGTCAACAACCACCTTCACCCTTATATACATCTACTTACTGTCTATCGTATCCATCTCCTTCTATTTTTCTTTTCTTTTCAGGCAACACAAAAGGAGCAGTGATATGGACCTAAGTGAGCTGCCGCCTGCTAACCTAACCTACGCATATAGTGTATGTATGTATATAATAAAGCATTTGTTTAAACAATATTAGATGTTTACTTTATATTGACGCTCACAGTATGTATGTTTAACGTAAAAGCTTTTGCCATCAGCCATATTGAACTCACAAAAATATTGTAAAAATCTAATAATAATAATAATAATAAATACTTAGTAACAGTAATGAGCAGTAAATGGTGGGGGGGGGGGGGGGGGTGTACTGGGTAGACATCATACATACATATTCTGTCAATTGTTATTCCTCAAATATTGTTTTTTATAAACGCATATACTTAATATATGACGCTTTTGGGTACAGTTTTTCAATTTAATAAATTTATAATAATGACAAAACAAAAATATAAATCAATAAAAATAAAAAATGAAAATGAGCAAAAACAATAATTATATAAACATGTAAACGTACGTGTATGTATGTATTATTCTTACATATATTAATAAAACTGATTGAAAAATGGGATAATGTTTGAATAATTAGCAACATGTGAAATGCCTTTGCCAGAGATAAAAACAGGACAGAAATAAATAAATTAATAGATTTTGACTTGCTATCAGGAGAACGATAAATAATTAAATTGTATTTATTTTAAATATACAATCATTATTTAAGTCATACATGTATGTATGTGTGTATATTAAAATATAAAGAGGTTTGCTTAATTATGGCCAAATTGAGGGTGCTGTAGCTTAATTGGTTAGCGCATTTGATTATTAAGCATGAGTTGGTATTTGTAGCCCGGGCTCGATTTCCAGCCGCTGCCACTCAAACAACATCAGCTTCTGATAATTATTAGTTTTCTTTCTGTCCATCATAACTAATATTTATCACAGCGCCCTCGTTCGGTGGTATAGCATTTAAACGCCACCGAAGTAAAATAATTAAATAAAGGCTATAATCTCAAGTTTTAACATTAATGCGCCTACTCACCATCAGAGGCGCCGCAATTCTACACTAAAAACAAAAAATAATGCGCAATTGCAGAGTTGTGATATAAAAAGCTTTCTTCTCTCACCACCTTTACTTTTTCAACTACCCAAAGAAATTGCCTGAGTGTTACTTCTCTTTAACAAAAAAATACTGGCATATTTTAACAACAAAGTTTTGTTCACAGAAAATCCGACCACATTCCAAAAGCTTTTTAAAACCTGTTGCCTACACTTTATTTTTTACGGGATTTGTTTTTTAGACACTGTAACCGTTAGCCCCAGTCTTGATAAGCCATTAATTTGTTTTCTGCTGGCAATATTATATTCTTGTACGAACAACAATGTCAGAATATTTGTTCGCACAACTAGTATGTCGGCCATTAAATTACATTTTCAAACAAAAAAAAAGCGGCTTTTTTTTAACTATAAAGAAAAAATGTCTATGAACATCTACGATTATGTATATGTTTTCCCCATAAGAAGAACATAAACAAACTTTGTGTCTGCAATTCTGTAGACGTTTTGTTCTTGTGCACATAAAATGATATCCTGGCAAGACGTAAAAATATTAATCAGCCAGTATATACGAATTTGCATGAGAGACAAAAATCAAGCAAAAATTCCTTGAAAATTCGACATAGTCTGTTTTAGTTTTTTTGCAAATATCTAAAGCTTCTAAAAACTACTGTACATTATGTTATAAAACATGTAAGAAACTCACAAGAAAATCCGACAATGGTCGACAAGAACAATATAAAATTAATGCAACTACCGCAAGAAGAATACATATACAAGGTGGCGCAAAAGTTAACTTCCGATGTTTTTGGCTGTAATGAAAAACTTTGATACTTCTTGTGGATTATTTTTATTTGGTCTTTTAATTTTTTTTACATCAAGTCGAGAATATGATGTCATGTAAATGGCCGCCGCCACAGTTGATTGTCATTTGAGCCCTTTTTATGGCATTTTCCATCACTTTGGCCAAAACTTCCGGCGATAGGTCCTCACATTCTTGACGGATATTGTCTTTAAGAGCTGCAAGAGTCTGAGGCTTGTTGACATAAACCTGCGACTTCAAAAATACCCACAAAAAGAAGTCTGGAGCGGTGAAATCAGGCGATCTTGCTGGCCAGTGCAAATCGCCAAAACGGGAGATTAGGCGCCCGGTAAATGCATCCTTCAGCATATCGGTTGTGGCACGTGCAGTGTGTACCGTTGCACCATCCTGTTGGAACCACATGTTTTCCAATCCCAATTCATCAAGTTGCGGCAAAAAGAACTCGTTGATCATAGCTCTGTAGCGCTCACCATTCAAAAAAGATCCGATGACTCCTCCAGCGAAAACAACACACCATACAGTGACTTTGAGCGGGTGTAATGGCTATTCGTGGGTTGCTTATTTACGTACCCGCTAAGATGGAAATGGGCCTCATCACTCATGATTATTTTTGATGAAAAATCATCTTCCTCTTGGTGGTGCAATATTCCGCATTCTGGAGCAGTGTAGCGTAACATTGTTTATTAACGTGTATTTCGCATGTGTTTACTACACAAATGTCAAAACAGAACTGACATTACGGGCCAATCGCAAAATTTATAGCATTTTCTGATAGGAGGATTACTTTTGCGCCACATTGTATGTAGATGCTGATTGTCAAACCTATCTTCCAATTAATTATTAACCTAACCTTAACCTGAGGTGGTAGTATATTTTACCCATATGTTTTTATATTTGTACAGTTTTTTTTTTAATTTTAAGAAAAGTAACTATAAAATAAAATCCTTGTTTTATTAACTAGAGTTTCTTTAATTTGATTATTTTATTAATTTATAAATGCATTTTCTTATTTCAATTGAAAAGAAATAATGAAAAAAGAAAGTTTTTTTTTTGGCAAAAAATTTTAAAAATCAAAAAACGAGTAAAATTTACCACCATCACAATGACTACGCCCAAATATTTCACCTCAGTAGTTAAAGGTGAAAATCATAATGAAAAGCAGAATGCTGGGGCTATAAAACGAGCAAAGTTAAAAAAAAACCAACAACTGCCTTATTATGGTTGATGAAACTTATATAAAAATGGACCTCAAACAGCTACAGGGATCTAGATTTTATATTGCAACGAAACATGGGGATTTCAAACCAAAATATAAATATGTACTCGTATAGTAAATGAATAAATTTGGTAAACAAGCAATTGTTTGGCAAACAATTTGAAGTTGTGGACTGAATAACAGCCCTTCTTTCACCTCTTCAAATAAGACTTGGGATAAAGTATTCCTGCAGAAACTATAGCCACCTCTTGGTTAAAAGGAATCAACCTTCCTGTTATTATTTTAAAGCTCACACAGGTTATGGAATTGTTGTACATGAAATATGGTTGCACATATATCAGCGTATATCAGCAACTACATACATGTATTTATTTTGTTATGGTTTGGTATCGACAATATATGTAATTTCGACATAATAAAAAAATATATGAACCCCAAAATTGACCCCAGCTTCGGTCAACTGAACAATCTTAGATTATTTACATAGTAATTTTTGGAATAATTATCCACATGTTCTTCATCAGTTAGTGCAATCCATCAAAATAAAAACTATGTTATAAAAGAAATTTGATTTTATATTTTTCTTTTACAATGTTTATAATCAAAAAGGTCTATTTATAACAAAGTCAACCCAAACAAGTACGAATTTATATTCGACTATATATTCTTTGTTTTGAAAAACAAAGTTCGTGTTGAAAACCACTTTCTTAATATCAAATATATGAAATTGTATGAAAGTTCTACAATTTAATTTACCTATTTTGACTTGTTTAAAAAATTTTCATATTGTTCCCTAAAACTATACTATGAAATAAAAGGAAAATTTATATCGAGAGCTTATATTGAAAAAGGAAAAAAAAAGAGAATGTAATCCGTATAAAGTTTAAATAACAACTAGTTCTAGAATGCATTTATAGAAACACAATGGCGTTACAGGGAACTGGTTCAAGAAGCAATAGCAACTTTGTCACTAATTCCAAAGGACGTCATTAAAGAATCTGAAATGGTGGCTAATTTTAGAACAAATTGTGAATGTTTTCTTTTATTAAAAGTCATAAAAGTATTTACGAATATTAATTAGAATATAAATTAAAATATAGAAATGAAGATTTATGGCAACTTTCGATACAAAATGATTAAATTATTAAATTATCTATTAGTTATTTAATATTTGCAATAATAATACTAATAATAAATATTGATAAAGTTTTAATTAAAATAATATTTATAAATTTTATATACAAATAAGAATTTAATTATATATGTATGTAGTATATATAGTTTATTTATTATATATGTTTGCTATTTACAGCCATTAAAAAATAACAAGCAAGGGATTACTTTTCAATTTTAAAAGGATATGAATTTTAAAATTTATTTAATTCAATGTTTAAAGTGTTTTAAGCCAATTGTTGCAAAATTTCGAATGTTTTTTTTGTTTGTTTTTAGGACAAATCGGTTTTATTTATTAATAGTTTTTGTTGAAGAAAAGGGGGAAAATAGTAAAGTAGAGTAGTAGTGGTGTAGTTATTTTAAATAATCTTTTAAATGTAAAGTAAGTATTTATATGTTATAAGGTAGATAGTTAGGTATTTATGTTGTTACAGTATAGTTGAATTTGATTTGAAAAATAAGTGGGACTCACAATGTCTCTAGGCATATTAGTCCTTTTATAATTTAACTGTAAATGTATATCAAAAGAGTTTGTTAATTGTTGTAGCAGTAGCTGGTGTATTAAACCACTAGGCAACATTGTCAACAACGTCGTCATGACTTAGTTTACACTTTTCTTTCACAATTAACGTTAGGTTTTTTTTAGTTTTAAATTGTATTTTTTGTGTGAATTTATAAAGTTTAGAGTGTTTAGTTTTATTTTTTTTTTTACATAGATAGATTTAAGCGCCTTACTACTTTTTACCAACTAAATGCCACCTAAAACAGTGATGCTGCTGGTGTGTAATTGTAATTTGTTGCAACATAAAATGTACCACAAACAAGTTCACTTATCTTACTCCCTTTCCGGTTTCCTGTTTTTAACTATTGTTATAATTGAAAGTTTGTTTTTGCGAAATTTAGTCATTTTGTAAATGTTTTTTAAGCTTTTGATTTTTACGTTTTTCTTTTTTAAATTTAAATTTTATTAATGAGTGTGTATGTATTAATTGTAGCGACATAAATGTCATTCACATTTGTGAATTTTGTTATTATGATTTGTATGTATTGCTGGTATTTACATACATTGGCGGACACTTATACTCATACTACAAACACTCTTACTATTTTTTTTTCACTCTCTCTCTCTCTCTCTCTCTCTCTCTTTGTAAGGGCTAATCCTTACACAAAAGCACACACATACACATATTTAAAGATACGTATATAAACAACAACAACAACAACCTCTTACACATACATTTGTCTTGTTGGTATGTGTGTAAATTTTAATTAAATATCCTTAAATTATAAATGGTCCATATGTTGTTGTTGTTTTCATATTTCTTTTTTAATTGGTTTATTGTGTTATTCATTAAAAAAAAATTGCATTTAATTTTCACCAAAAATTTGCTTAACTTTTGAGCTAAACCCCAAAAGATGCTCTTTATTTAAAATTTCTATTATTATTTTCTTTAATCTCTTTTTTTTTCTTATGGCAGTTTTATTTCCCTTTTGAAATATGTTTTCTTTTTGTTTTTCTTCTTTTGTTTATTTTCATTTGCTTAATTTCTTTTAATTGGTTTGCTTCTTTTTGTATAGAAACTCAACTTACAGAACTTTTACAGGGTGTATCACTTGTTTATCATACCGACAAAATATTACACGCCGAAAGTGTAGCCACGACCGGCTACTTCTTGTTCACGTACGCGTTTTCTATAGACTGATTTAAATTTTCCGCCTTGAGTCTTTTTTAAGCCATAAACGTCTAAGTAAAAGGATGCGAGAGCACAAGCACAAGTCAAATTTTCCAACTGCACACACTCGTCTCTTTTCTTTTTACTTGCTACTTGCTCTATTGTTGTTTTTAATATGACCATTATACACCCACACACGCTCTAGAAAAAAAATATAGCGGATTTTTATTTTTTTTTTTCTTTTTTTTTTTTTTTTTTTTTTTTGTTCATTGTCCTCAATGTCTGAGTATGTATTTTACAACAACAACATGAAATTGAACTCACAGTAACATGATTTCCACCACCTTGTTCAAAATAAAGACACTCACCCACACACAAACTCTTATATACACCACCCCCCAAGGGGGTGCACATGAAATGAAAACAAAAAACAGAAAAACAATTTTGTTCTAGGCCATACTTTCTTTAATAATGTTTTTGTTGTTGCTGCTGCTGTTGTTGTATTTGTATTAACTGTTTATTTTTGTTTACATTTTTTACTCTCATAACTATTTAAGCAAGAGTGTGAATATATGTATGCATGTGTGAGCATGTATGCGATTGCATGTGTTTGAGTATTACAAGGACCACAATATTTTCGGGAAAAAATAGGAAATCTGTAGAAGTTGTGATTTTTCGTGTATGAAAAGCGTCAACAAACAACAAAAACGTGAAATTGTACCACAAAATTAGCGAAATTTGTTTCATTTATAGAGAGTTATTTGTTTTGGTATTGCTTTATTTACAAATAATATAATGGTTTTTCTTTGTAATTAAATTCTAAACAGGAAATTGTAGTTCAGTATACATACATATACATAGTTTTATATTATTGATTTTGCATCTATTAGCGTTAAGGGCGGTTTGTTTAAGAGATAAAAATTAAGAGATTTTAGAACGCTAGTATGATCAACAATGGATTATGATAAAAAACAAAACTTTTTCCGTTTCCCACAGACTATATCCCCAAAGAAAAGATTCAGATTAGAATTATACACAATGGTGAATAAAAATGACTGTGGAAACGGTTTTTGATTTCGTATACCTGTGTATCAACTCCGTTCCCATAAATAAAGTTATAATACTCTGACCACTTAACACCTTTGACTTGATAAAATAACCGGATCCGGACGGTATGAAGGTCAGACCTTTAGACAAATTAAGATTTTGTCATACTGTAATGTTGTCATTGATATTAATTTTAGAATGACTCTATAACCTGAGCTCTTTACTAAATCACCACATGCTTATACTAAGATCATCGGTTCAACGATGATCGGTTCACAATTAGTCATAGTTATCATATAAGGCCTACTTCCGAAAATCACCTTAACAGCCATAATCTCTTAAGAAAGTTGGTATCCAAATAAAATTTAACACAAATAAGTTTCATATATACAGAAATCATGATACCTAATTTTGTAACGATCGGTCCATATTTAGTCATATAAGACCCTCTTCAAAAATCACAAAGTTTTTCATTTCTTTTTCTACTCGCATACTTTCTTACTTTTTTTAAATGGATTTATGAAATTAGCGCTACCGCCTTTAATAGGGGTCTTAATGGAAAAAGAAAGATAATCTGTGATCATATAATTTCCCACCAAAAATCGACTTTTTATATATTTTATATTTGTAAAATTTGGCTTAAATTAAAAAATAAAGATACTCTGTGATCACTTAATTTCCAACAAAAACCATCATAGGAACAAATGGTATTAGACTAGTTCTACAGTTCAACGAATATTGCAGAAGTTATTATAATGAAGCTATTTCGAGAGAGCGTGCATTTGGTGGAGCTTTCTCTCATATTCATTTATCAAAAAAACTCATTGGTTCGATTGAGGGACCAGGTTTTCTACCCTTTAGCATCACAATGGGTCTTAGTTTTACACTGACCAAAGTGAGCTTGAATTGTGGATGCACACGTAGATTTCTAACGTCTTCTTTAAACTGCAACTGATTTTTAAATCAGTGAAATGATAAAAATAAAAAAATTTAAAAGTAGTATCTAAGTATTCTCAACGAAGTACTTTTTTAAATCCTACCAAAAAAGAAGTAAAATTTTTAATTTTAATTATAAATAATATTCAAATATGTACGCTAACTAAAATAAAAGCAACCAATAAAAAATATACATTTATAAACGCATACTCGTATTATAACAACAACATTAACAAAGAATATTTCATGTTAAAAAGAAATTTAAATGCGTACGTTTTATAAATGTTAGAAAACATGGAGTTATTTCCGTTTAATGCCAAGAACAAAAGAAATAAACCCTCGCAATTAAAATTATAACCCTCAAAATATTTTATTTAAATAAAGAAAACACAACAAAAAACACACACAGACAAATTAACAAAAATGTCGATTATTTATACAAATTTTTTTATTGTTATTATTATTTAGTTACACGTATTTACAATCATGTTGTGTGTTTTAAACAAAAATTTAGGTCAGTTGGTTTTTAGTTAAAATTAATGGCAACCAAAAACAAGGAGGGGGGATAGTTATTAATACTAGCATTGTTGTATGTATTTGTATTCTAAATAGTTTTTTAACAAAAACTACTTTAAAGCTAATGAATCATACATATATTTAGTATACATACACATCCTTAGGCACACATATTAATACTCGTACATACAAATATTACTTCAGTAAATGAGTGTGTGTGTGGGATATTAAAATTTCTATACCATACCGGCTTGTTATTTTGTAAAATAAAACAAAATAAATATGGGAAAAAAGTACGAATCGTAACAAAATTTTATGAAGATTTTAATTTGAATCCAAACTCTCTCACATACTCGTACATATGTATATCGTAAATACATGTATGCATGTTTGGATTTTTTTTATGTTTGGATAATTCTGTGTTTATTCTCTCAATCTCCCATAGAATCAGCAAGTGTATATGTGTATTTTCCCATTGAAACGGATGTGTATGCGTCGCATCGCATCTATTATGAGTGTGAGAGTGTGTTGTAATATTATATTAATAATGATGTAGAATTTTATCAATCACAATGATAAAGACGAACATCAATTTTCGATACATACATACAATCAGGCCCATCATGTCAATGAAGAAAGCGTGACGGTAAATTTTTAAATACGCAAAACTAAAAACTATTTCCAACTTGCACCCTTCTTAGCCAAATGCTGCTACTGTAAGAATCTCCACATCTAGGTTAGCCACAGAATGTCAGGTGTCTTTGAATGGGTCCCTGGACATAGTAAAATACAGGGCAACTTTATAGCCGATGAATTAGCGTGAATAGGTACAATGATGACCGAGGAGGTAATTGACCCTTTCATTAACATTTCTTTAAATGATCGTTCTCAACTGTTTGGACTTGCTCAGAGAATATGGTGTAATGAAATCACTTGTGCTACTGCTAAATCTACTAGCCAAATTGATTTGATATAGACGGGAAAAATTCACTCATTAGCTTTTGTCGTGACTAAATCAGGCATACTGTTTCAGTAGCCACAGGCCACACGCCTGGAAAATAGGCTTCTGGTACAATGACTACTGTAGAAGCTGTCATATTAAGGAGGAAGAGACAGTACTTCATTTACTCTGGCAAAGTTCGGCTTTGTCAATCATGAGGGAGCTATGAAGGATGAACTTAAGACACATCTGTACTATCGGAAAAAACAAGTGTTGATTGATCGACCAGTTGTTTACTTAATGGGTAACAAAGTGGGATCAATTATATTCAATAACTCATTCCTTTATCTCTGAAACGGTCCAGTTGAAGTTTGCAATTGATTATTTAAGCAAAGGCTTTTGGCAATATATGCCAGTTTTTATCTCTGGTTAATTGTGTATTTTCTAATGGATTTATGATGGCCACACTTACCCTAAGAACGTCATAGCTAGTTTTATGAAATGAACTGAGTGCTCTGTTTTTGAGGAGCATTATAATTTTGAGCAGATGCACCGGAATTCTTCTTCAAAATCTTGGAGTACACCCCTAACATCTTTTGACAGATCTGCATTTATTTATCATGAGAGATGGGTTTGACACTTACTATTATTGATGCGAGCCGTTTAGTATTCTTCTACTGTTTCTGCATCTCTTCCGAACTTTCCCGTTTAATGTGTACAAATGAGTCTTGGTCCGCTACACTTGCACTGGTAAAAAGGTGGCAGAAATCCGGCACAACATGAATGGCCTTGGCCTAGTCTAAAGCTGACTAGGCATTTTGCAATCAGTCAGCTTGTTTTTCTTCATCTGCCGGAAACACATGTGTTATTGTTGTTTATTATCCGTGTAGTTCCAACCAGTATACCGATCCATTCAGGGACGGCGTACATGGATTTTAAGCAGTGATGTCCACACACATACTCACTCATATGTGCTAGTGTTGGAAGCAGCAAAAAACAAACGACCGCAAATAATTGTACACTCAAATAATAATAATAACAAAAACAATATTCATTTAATGTAGACACACATATACTATCGCCATCCATGTTTTTTATAAAAAAAACATTTTGCTTTGAGTGTACACAAAAAAATATGCAGCAAGATCAGACAGCGAAACAGGTTGTAGTATACGTGTGTCAACGTCGCGCAGACAGAATTTTGTGCCTATACACGCGTGTATAGGACAGGCCTTCACTGATTTTAAGGCATGTAAACGAATCGATTTTTTGTTTTGAAAAATAAATTTCTCTCTAGAAAAAAACTTTTAGAAAGTAGTCCTGTTATTCTAGGAAAACGCACCCAATAGTTTAGGCTATATCTCTGATACTAGTAAGGAAAGGTATTTAAAAAAAACGTTTTACCGTTTTAGTTTAGATAACTTTCATAAGCTGATTTTGAATACAATGAGTTTCCCTAGTAGCCTGAAAACTTAAAATTCAGCAAAATTGGTGCAGTAATGATACTAATTTACTCTTATTTAAAATTTCTCGGTGTTGATTATACAAAACCGTTCAAAGTCCAACCAAGTTCACTTAAGTGACTTCAAATACAATTGCTCTATGTCACGCTTCCATCTCCAATGCTTTCAACAAAAATTTTTATCAAGCAAACACAAAACCAGCACGCGTTTTTCATCATTATTTTTTTTTTCAAATTTTATGTATTTCTCCTGCTCGCATATTTAATGAAAAGGGAACAAGCATTTCATTTTTTTATTATTATTATTTTCTCTTCAAATATATAATTGAGTATTATTTTTGATATTTTCTGACTTTTTTGGTGGTTCCATATTTAAGCGCATGTTTCTACTCCATGCATCACAGCTACAAAAATTTAATGTAAAGAAAAGCCTTTTACATATTTGAGTGAGTGAGTGAAATTTGATATTTTTTCCATAAGTATGTGCAGTATTTATGGGAGGAAGCAGACCAAAGACTAAGTGTGTCTGCCTGCCAGCCAGCGAAGAGCAAGAGGGTGGGTGGTTTTTTATTTGATTCGACTGTCGTTGTTGTTATTATTATTGTTGGTATTTTTAAAGATATTTTACTTCGTTATCATCAAGTGTCCGTTTAAATACAAAATCAAGTAATATAGTTTTAGGCTAAAAATTGTATTTATGTATTTAGTTTTGTTTTGAGGATGGATGGCGACTAAAAAGATGCAAAAGCAAAGATTTTATGTGCAAAAGATTTCGAAATTTTCATTTTAATAACCAAAATAACACAAACTTTTAACATCCCTTAGCAGTTCACTTTCATTAGCCAATATTTTGTGAATAGTTTTTTCCAAATGATGATCATATTGAAAGTGCGGTGAAAACGGCATATCTTCAAAGGCCAGCATTTCCACAGTGCCATTGCTGTTGCCCACAGCTACAGTGCGGCCACAAAGTGAGAGTCTACCAAAAACATACATATATACATATGTTTAGTTTACATTATATTTGTAATATTTGTTTCTGATGCACTTTGGTGCTGGAAGCCGGTTTCAATATGCTTCGCTTCAAATCCCAAACATCTAATGAATTGCGATGCAATGCCACAATAATCGATGAATGTGTTGTACTCCAACTGGCTGTATGTACTGGTCCCATGTGATATTTTAATGTTATCAAAGGTTTATGTATGCCAACTAGCCAAATACGTATACACCTGCAAAAATATGTTTTGTTTATTCGTTTTTTAAGGGATTTTTTCTTATAAATGGAAACGAAATACAGTTTTTCGTGTAAAGTTTTTACGAATTTCGCCATTAATGCTTGTAATTTCTTTCAAACAACTTGTATTTTCTTATCCAATTGTATATTTTACGAAATGTTTAAATTCAGCCAAACAATTAGATTCTAGTTTGTAACGGATTTTTCAACAAGAACTTTATTTTGTAATATGGCCATATTGTAATAACATTAAAGTTTTGACATTTTACTTATTTGCATATCTGTAGTTTTGACAATAAGTTCAATTTCACTAGAAAATTCAATATGAAAATTATGGATCAGTGGAAGCTATATTTCATAAAATTTGTAATATTTTGTGTTTGTGAAAATCCAAGAGCAATTGTTTAGAAACCTTTGTAGTTGAACGTGTCATTGTATAGAGCGCTGTATGGTCCGGTGTCCTGATTGGGGAAAATTCGTTTGGAAATGGCGAATGGATCACAATATCGATAGCTGTTTTTTTTTCTATAAACACCGAAACAATGAATTTATTTCAAATCAAATTTATTTAACATTTAACATCGCCAGATGATTTTCTGTGGGAATATGTTAAAGAGATAGTCTCTGTATAGACCAATCGATTCGATTACGTGAATCGACTTTTGCATGCGTGATCTTGTTAGACATTTTTCCAATGTCATTTTCCATTTACAATTGTCAAAACTTCCTCTTGCCAATACTATTAAAATTTTAATGATTTTCATATTCAAATTAAAGACGTGCACGAGTGTAACTTATTGTATTGTCAAAACAAATATACCATATACATATCTGTTACTATGGATATAAATGAGAGAATGAGTGTAACCAATATTGTATGGTTTTGCTTTTGCATACACACAAACTCTAAAAAACAAAAACAGTTCTTTATTGTATTGCATTGAGTATGTTATAGATTTTTTTTTTGCTTTCAAATATCTGTTGTAACCATAAGTATTTTTAAATATTTGTTGTGTTATGTTGTTTTCGTGTGGCACTAGACAAGAAAGAGTTGGCTTTATTCGTTCTTGTATGTACGGTTTTGTATTGTTTTCTTTATTTACTTACATATATATGTAGGTATGTATGTTCTATGAAAAAGAGAAAATAAGACACTATTTCTTATAGTTTATTTGACCTTTTTTTGTTTTTTATTAATATATTAATAATTATTTAAGCTTTACGTCTTTTTTTATTAAAAAATAGTAACTTTATTTTTGATATTAAAAACTTTTTTCTGAAGATGCTACACAAAGAAGTAGCGAAATATCAAAAATAAAGTTACTATTTTTTGATATGAAAAAAAAGACTTAAAGCTTAAATAATTATTTTTACCTTCAGTAAAAATAATTTAATGAAAATTAAATGTAATGAACTCGAGCCCGACTAAATAAATATCAATAATTATTAAAATATTAATAAAAATAAAATAAGAGACTTTTTTAATACATTGGATATTTTTGAGAAGTGTACTTGTGAATGCATTTGTTTTGCATATGAATTTCACAAGAATTATTGAATTAAGATTACGCCATCCCAAATTCAAAAATTAATTTTCTGCTCATGTTGGTCAAATCACTTCTGTACATGGAATAGGCAACTTTTGCATGGGTTAAACGACGTCATCTAACGGGAAATCATGCGCATGGCACATGATGGAAAGGATTATTTTCAAAAATTTTATATTTTACAATGTTAAAAATTATTATTAGAATTTTATTTTTATTTTCATTATGTTTAATATACCGTATTCATAAAAAATAAAGTAGGTTTGAAGTGTGCTTTTAGACAAAATGTTCATACACAATTTTCTTAAAGTACATTTAAAGTCTACTTTAACCCTCTAACCCGCAAAAACAAAAATTTCACACAAAATTCCACGTGCTAAAATTATTACTTCTCTCACAAAACAGCTGACAGAACAAAAACGAAATGTCAGAATGCATTTCAACCTTCGAGAGAAATGTCAACAGATATGTTACTAAAGTCACCGTTAAAATTTAACAACAAAAAATTTATTACTTTTTGAGTTTATTGATGTTTTATAATGCGTGCCTTGAGGCACTCTTGCAGGTTAGAGGGTTAATTTTTTATGAATAAGGGTAATAATGTTTATTGAATGGTACAGAGTTTTTTATTTTCTATCATTCTTGGAACTTCGTAGCGGTTTTCGAATAGTACCTATGTACACTATATTTACATACCATTTTACAATTCATTTTTATGTTTTTTTTTTGCCTGTTTTTTTCGAAAGTAATAAAAAAATTTCGTAATAAGCGTGTGAATTTCTTACAGGTAATAAAACGCGAGAAACCGCATCTTAAATATATCCTTTTTTTTAACAATTTTCCAAGAAAATTCATTTTTGAAATATTTTTCACAGGAATTGATATATTTCTATGCAGTTTTTGGAATGGGTTATAAAAAAATTCATCATGATAATTATTGCGAAATAAAATAAGAAACCAACTCATATTCATCAATTTGCCTTCCAAGAAATTGTTTTTAAAATGCATTTTTCATTCATGCAGATCTTTGGGATATATGTATTTAAATTGAGGTCAGTGCAAATTTGATTTTGAAAGTGAATAAACGTTTGTTTCGCACATTGTATATGGAAAACAGTTTCGTGACACGAATTTTTTTTTATTTTTGAAAATATACTGAAAATAATATATTTTACAAGTGAACTTTTGTTAGTTGCTGTATGTAAAAATTAATACTGATAAAATTCGTGTATTAAAATGAATAACAGTGAAATAAAAGAAAAGATTTTATCAAATACATACAAAATTATTGAAAAGAAAGGGCGAAGCAAGATATGGGATTGCTTTGGATATATTAAAGACGAAAATGATATTGAACTAATTAATTTTGTTGCATGCAGAATGTGCAAAAATGTATACAAATATAATAAAAATGCTTAATCAAATTTAAATAAGCACAAGTGCTATGAATTATTAAAAAATGAAAAAGAAAATGAAGTGATTGAACCAACCCAAGAGGCTAAAAAAACTTGTACCGATGTTATGACCGAATGGGTGCTTCGAGACATTTGTCCTTACTCTTTAGTAAAAGATAATGGACTAAAAGAATATTCGAAGTTAATGCTATCCCTAGGTAATAAATTTGGACCTAGTCTTAACATAGAAACTTTAATGCCACATCCAACAACAATACAAAGAAACGTTGAGAATAGTTATTCCATTAACTTTGAAAAACTTAAGTCAGAGATCTTATTTATACGAAAAATTGGACATGTGATCTATGGTCAGAAAAATTTTCTAAAATTTCCTACCTTGCATTAACGGCTCATTTTGTTATGGATGGTGAATGTAAAAACAAGCTGCTGGGAGTAAAATCTATGAAAGGAATTTCGAATACAAGTGAGTAATCAGTAAAATAAAATAACAGCTTTCATATACAACTTTGAAAGTTTATCTAAACTGAAACTGCATTATAAATATAGTTTATTATATTCCAAATTATTTCTTTATTAAATAGGCACCAATATAAAACATAAATTAGAGACTTTACTCGGTGAGTTCAGTTGTTCCTTAAATGATCCAACAGTTATAGTAACAGATAGAGGAAGTAATATTGAAGCAGCTTTGAAAGACCACGAAAATATCAACTGCATATGTCACCTTCTTCACAATACAATAGAAAAATGTATTAAAACGTCAGAACAGATTGATGAAATCGTAACAAGATCTTCCAAACTGGTTAAATTTGTTAAGAAATCTGGTTTAAATTGCGACTTAACAACATCATTAAAAAGCTTTACACCCACAAGATGGAATACAGTTTATTTTACCATAATATCTATAAAATCTAACTTTGCTGATATTCAAAAAATACTAAGTGATAAAAATCTAACTGATGAATATAACATCATAAAAGAATACCATTTAGATCAATTAATAGCAATTCTTAAACCTATCATGGATGCCTCAAAAGAACTTGAAGGCAGTTCCTATCCAACAATTCATTTAGTTCATCCACATGTTCGTAAATTAAAAGCCATATGTAATACCACCAATAATGATGAACCCAGTTTTATATCAGAATTTAAAAAAAAATTACACGACACTTTAATTTCGTTAGTAGACAGCAAGATCACAATTTATCATAAATTAGCAATATTTTTATTTCCGCCAGCTAATCAACTTACTCAGTTTAGTTTAGAAGAACAAACAGATGTAATAAGCAACTGCAAAATTTTGTTGCTTCCTTATTTAAATTTTTTTTTTTTTTTTTTTTTTTTTTTTTAGCTTTTATTTATTTATTGAATCTTCATATAATGAAATGACAATAAGTTTTCGAATCTTAATACTAAAAGAAAATAATAAGTCCAGCCAGTGCTAGACTTATTTAAATGACATTACTATTTCAAATCCAAACATTGAAATGACTTCATCAGAAATATATACATTATTTGAAAATTATATACAGCCAATAGAGGGAGTAGAACTAGCAGTCCATAATTACAAATGAAATAAGTAAATATAAAAATACTAATGTACCCCTAACAAATGATTTCAATGTTTTAAAATGGTGGCATGACAGAAAAGATGAATTTCCAATGTTATACAAACTAAGCTGCCGAATATTCGCTATACCAGCATCTAGCGCCCCTTCAGAAAGGATATTTTCCAATGCCCGGGCACTAATAACAGATAAACGATCAAAACTCAGATCTAATGGAAAATCATTTAATGAAATTTTATTCGTGAATGTAAATTCGAAAAACTAATTATTAGCTTAAAACCACGTAACTAACAAAAAAATTACGTTTTTATAAATTATTGTCTGCTATATCTAAGCTAACGATATGTATCTTCCTATTAAAATAAATTGAATGTAATATTATTAAAATATTAATAAGTATTATTATTAAAAATATAAAATATTAAAAAATATTTATTTTAACTTAATTCTTATTTTTATTTTGTTTGTCCTTCAAGGATAGAAGTTTTATTTATATAATACCTAGTGTAGTATACTTAAGTTAAAAAGACTGAATTATTTTTGTTACCTCTAATTTATTACTCCTTATTCTTGCTTATAAGTGTAAGTAAATATAATTTTAATAATTTAATACTTTTAATATTAAGATTTTAGTTTTATTATACATATGTATGTATACTTTGTGTTAAAATCATGTTTTAAATATGTAATCCTTTTTGGCCTACATAGGCTTTTCGATTACAATAAATAAATGAAAAATTAAATGAAATGAAAATTGTTAAGTTTATCTGAATAAATAAAACGGTTGCTTTAAAATAATTGTTATTATATTTACCTAATTCACAACATATTCTAAAGTACTATTTTAAGCTAAATAGCACTGTTGTGAACAGCCTGTTGTATTATAATATAAGTGCAAACATCAAAATTGGATTGAGAAATAAATATAAAAATATATATTATTTATTATTCTTAGTTGAACTGTTAATATTTAATTTTTGATATATTTTTAGTTAGGCTTGAGTTCATTAAATTTAATTTTTATTAAATTATTTTTACTGAAGAAAGGAATTACAAATTGAAAAAATGTTTATTAAAAATTTTTGAAACATATGTAAATTCAACAACCCAGGTTCGAATCCCAGTCAAGAAATATTATAAAAATTTTTAATAAACATTTTTTCAATTTGTAATTCCTTTCTTCAGTAAAAATAATTTAATGAAAATTAAATTTAATGAACTCAAGCCTAACTAAAAATATATCAAAAATTATAAAAATATATTTTTTTTTATATTTCGTCAAGAAATAATAAATAATTACAGAAAAATAATGATTTAAAATAGTAAGCGAAACCCATATAATATACATATTAATATTGAAAATAAAACAACATTTTTTTGAGACTCATAAAAGTTTAGTTAAACAACCAATATGAAGCAATAGAACACTTTGTAAATTGCTTTATTTCCTTTATTTTCATTAATAAGTATGTATGTACATTCACACGAATTTTTCTTGGCATCATACAATAAGTTATTTGTTGTATTCCATCTTTATCTACAAGTATCTGCTTGTGCGAAATATAGGAAAACAAATATGTTATTCTCATTCTCTCTTTACCACACCACACCACAACTGTATACAAATAATAACAATACCAACTTATAACAGAAACACGAAAGCACTCATCAATATGCACTCACTTCAGTAAACACACACAAACTTGTACAAACAGTTGTAACTGTGCACATCTTTAGTACATATGTATTATGTTTTTTATATATTCTGGAAAGATTTAATTGATTTTCTTACACCATTTTCAATATCATCCAAAGAGGCTTTAATGGAATCCAAACCTTTTCTTTGCTATATCATTAGCTCCTTTAAAACCTCTGATTTGTACGATTCCTAACTTTGTCGCTTTTCATGTTTATTGATTTTCGAATTTAATTGTTCAAATTTTACTTTGACAAAATCTCCTGGATTTAAAGACATTTTGCTAAGAATTATTGAAGAAAAACTTTGTTTTATTTACTTTTTATACCCTGCACTACAATAGTGGGGAGGATATATTGGATATAATACCCTCTCCATAATTCACTTTAACCTCCATGAATCTTTTAATAGTATTTATATCGAGATAAAGTATAACATACATAATATTTATATTCACGGAAGTAATGGCACTAAATTTTGGATGATCGGTCCATAATAGGTAATATCTCACTAGTGCCATGGAGTCGTAGCAACGAAAAGGCTGTGCACTAATTATTTCGCATAAATAAAAATTTACTAATCATTAGGGTATCCATTCGAATAATGATTGTTCAGATAATCGGATAATTTCGTACAAATAATTATTCGAAGAATTTTAAAATAACCTTTTTCAAATAACCAATAGTTAGATTAATTTTATCAAAAATAATCGAATAAAACGAATAAATATGTTTATGTAAATTTGTCGTTTCTGTTCAAAAATGTTCATAACTTTATAATTAAAAAAGCCATAATTTAACACTATTTTAATTTTATTTACAAAATAAGACATATGTACATATAAACATATTATTTAAATTAAATTATTATTATCTATTATTTAAAGATCTTTCTGATTTTTCCCTTCAATGTTTGTTATGCATCAATAATCTTTTTATTGGAGTTTTCGTATCATAAGTCTGGTAAAATTAAATGTGTGGGGTCGTTTTAAACTAATCTGGAAGCCATTTATATAAAACCAATTTTATATTAAAATATACATATTCACCCCTATCGTGAATAAAAATTCCACATGAAATTTGTTCCCTTTTATTTTTTTCATATTGAATTTTAATAGAAAAAATGTGAAAAGTGAGCTAATTTTATGTGGAATTTTTATTTACGATATGGATAATTATTTAAAATAAATTTACTTCAGATAACTGATTTTTTGTGATTTAAAATATATTTAGTTATTTCGTAAAAAGAAAGTTATTTTAATATTGTTCGAAAAGCACCAATTATATGTTTCAGAAATAAAAAAGATATAGGCGTTGAAAGCCCGGATTTTGCTTTTTTTTTATCTGAAGGAAAACATTTTCATTCCGAATTAAATATAATTTTTAATAAAGTTGTTATTTTGTATGCGAAATTTTCGACAAAATAAAGTGTATGGAGACTTTTTATGATTTTTTAACAATTTTTTGCAATTCTAGAAATTTGTTTTTTTAAAGAGTTAATTAATAATACGCCATATTCTGCCTTAAATCTTGTGACATTTTGTGGAGGCTTGTACAAATTTAAACAACAGAATAACACATTTCTTTATATTTTCGCCATCACTTTTAATTGTCACTATTATAAATACAACCCTGGCAAACGGAGGTTGAAAACAGCTGTTTTCTGCGTATGTGAAGAAATAAACAGTAGATATCAACCGCAAGTTTAGTGTGACAGCAACATTTGTTTCATATGCCACGTGCTTATATATGTTGTTGTTAGTCACATAAAAAAGAACACGTGCATGGCAAACCACAACAAATAAATTTACACAAAAAATTATTAAAAAATAGCAAAGTTTCGCTTATTACCAACAAATAAATTTTTAACGAATTTTATGATTTAAAATAACCATGGACAGGAATCCACCCAGGAACCTAATTTTCTGGTGTTCATGTTATAAATTTTAGTATTTTTTTTTTAAATAAGGTTTAAAATCAAACCTAACATATCAAGTTTCTTTTAAAAATTTACACTTATTTTAGTGGTTTTCGAATTCCGAAAGCAGATTTCAATAGGCTGTAACTGGGGCTATTGAAATACAAGACTGTCACTTTCGAAAAATGAGTAGTTTATAGGGCATTCCATTATAAAATAAAAAAAAAGGATTTCAATAGCCTCTAACTAGGTCTATTAAAATTAAGGAATGTCACTTTCGAGAAATTAGCCGTTTTTGGGGCATTCCATATCAAAGTAAAAATTTTCAAAAAATGTTGTTGTTCAATAACTCTTTAAAATTTAGCGGTTTACGCATTCCGAAAGCGGATTTCAATAGCCCCTTCAGGCATGTAACTTTGAGAAATTTGCTGATTATGGGTCATTCCATATCAAAATAAAAAGTTTGAAAATTTTTGCAAAAAGATTACTGCTCTATAACTCTTTAAAATTTAGCGGCTTACGCATTTCAAAAACGGATGTCAATAGCCTCTAACTAGGGCTATTAAAATTCAAGAATGTGAACAAAGCAAAATAAACAAAACAACCAATTTGAGTTAGAATATTTTAATTGAAATTTTAAATTTTGTATTTTAATAATTGTTCAAGCCTTAGGTCTTTTTTATGTTACTAAACTTACTTACAAGTACTTACCTTTATCGCAGAAAATAAATTTAATTGCGCCAGAAAAATTAAGAAAAACTGTAACATAAAGAAAACAAAAAGGCAGGTCTTAAAGAAAAAGACGAATATAACACTCGATTATCTTCAGTTTCGTGACACCTCTGTGTACTTTGTGCCGTAAAATACTCATACGCAATACAAGCAAACACTCGCTATACACCACAGAGGTGTCACGAAACGAAAATTTTAAATTTATTTATTGTAACTTAAATTGTTTGTTTTGTTTATTTTGCTTTGTCCACAAAAGTCGTGTTGTATATAGTGCTTTTTCACATTACCAACATACTACCACAAAATAGTTTCTTTCTCTTTTTAAGAGAACTGGGGGACTATTGTGCATTTCGATTCGAAATCAAAAGCTTTCGAAATACAATGTAAAAAGTATACAAATTCGAATCGAAATATACAATAACCCCCTGCCTTATTAGCTGATTATAACTCTTTGAAACGTCAATATAGTCACTTCTGTATAGTTTGTGTTTTACTACTTAACTGAAGTGTTGGTTGGCTGTCTGCTAGCTACTGTCTGCGTGCCTGCTTCATTAGCTGTATACGATGGAAACGCGAGCCATTAGTGGATGGAATGGCTTTCCGACACTAGAATTGAGCAATAGCAATAACATTGGAGGAAGTACGTCCAGTTTGAATTCCCAAAAGTGGCGTCAACAAAAAGAAGATGTGACCTTGACAAGTTTTAAGAAAATTTCCAGTGCCCTCTTCTATGGGCTGTCATCGTTCATGATAACCGTAGTTAATAAGACAGTACTAACATCATACAAATTTCCCTCGTTTCTTTTTTTGAGCCTGGGTCAGCTAACAGCAAGCATAATAGTATTAAGCATGGGCAAACGCCTAAAACTAGCCACCTACCCCAAACTGCAGCGCAATACATTTAAGAAAATATTTCCCCTACCATTGATCTTTTTGGGAAATATGATGTTTGGCTTGGGCGGCACACAAGCCTTGAGTTTGCCCATGTTTGCTGCTCTGCGACGATTTTCCATACTAATGACCATGTTACTGGAATTAAAAATATTGGGTGTTCGACCTTCTGTTGCTGTACAGGTCAGTGTGTACGGCATGATAAGTGGTGCCCTGTTAGCTGCTTCCGACGATTTGTCCTTCAATATGCAAGGATATACGTTTGTCATGATAACAAATGCTCTAACCGCTTCCAATGGCGTATTTGTCAAAAAGAAATTGGATACTTCGGAAATTGGAAAATACGGCTTAATGTTCTACAATTCGCTATTCATGTTTATACCAGCTTTGCTGATCACCTATCTAACAGGGGACTTGAAAGCATCCCTAGCATTTAACAACTGGCACGATCCCTACTTTCTGGTACAGTTCCTACTCAGCTGTTTTATGGGATTCATATTGTCCTACAGTACAATGCTTTGTACACAGCACAATTCGGCCTTGACAACTGCCATAGTAGGCTGTTTGAAAAATATATGTGTCACATATTTGGGCATGTTTATCGGTGGCGATTACATATTTTCGTGGTTAAATTGCATTGGCATTAATATAAGCGTATTTGCCAGTCTCTTATATACGTACGTAACTTTTAGACGGAAGCAAGCGCCCGATAAAGAACTACTGATACCGACAAGAAGCAAAAGTGAAGCTGTTTAGTTTACGAATAGTATTTTGTTTTATTTATTTCTTCTGTGGAAATTAATTCATTTTTTTGTCGCCAAAACAAAACATCTAGCACATCCAGCACCAGCATTATCTTTAAAGTGTAAGAAGATGTTAAGCAATTGTATGTGTGTGTTAAATATTAATATAATAAATCTATGAATTTCCATTTTTGCTCTAATGCGGTATTTGTAATTATAAATAAAATTTTCTAAATGATTTTTTAATAAAGAAAATTAAAAAAAAAACAAATAAAAAATTCTATAATTTCTTTTTCCAAGCAATGAGGTCACTTTTTATATTTATGTACATATGTATGTATATGAAAATGTTCTATATATTTATATATTTTTTGTATGCAATAGTTCGCTATCTCAATGGATAGCTTCTTCAGGGATATTACAATTTTTAAATTAAATTATAATTTAAGCCTGCTGTTTTTTGTATTGTGTCGTATTTATAACTTGAGAACGACTTGACCGATTTCGTTATCAGTAACGCATGTAGATGACAACATTTTGATTTGCCTAAAAAAAATGTTAACAAAGCAAGCATTTTACTTGTCTTATTGATACAACTGTTTCATGTTAATAACAATCTTATTGATACAACAGTTACCAGTTGATAATAAAAATATCTTCTATGTACACAGTATAAATTAGACCAGCATTTTAAAAATGTATTTCTTTAAGCTGCATTTACACGATTGAAATTTTCTTCAAAATAATAATAACTATTAATAACTATATAATAAATAAATTTTGAAGAAATTTTGCTGTTTACACGAGTTTGAAGCATTTTGAAAAAATTTCAATCGTGTAAATGTAGCTTGAGTGGCTAAAACTGCTTCAAATAAAACTAGAAAACATACTGGAAATGGAATGGGAAATTGGTAAAGAAACGTTTGACATAAATCTTATCATCAAGAGAAAATTATGATTTTAACCAGAGTTTTAAACACAGAGTAAAGGTGGCTGGCTATACACTACGTGTTTTTGCTTATGTATTTTTAAGTTTACAACTCACATGTTTTTCTTTATGTCTGTCAAAATTGCCGGCGTCAAAAATATTGATTTAAGGTTTTTCGTTTTTAAATATACAAGATGTGGAGCTTGTATCAAAAATTTTAAAATAATTTATATCATTGTTCTTAAATTATCAAAATGGGATAAAAAAAATATTTAATCTATCACTTATGCAAATTCTTCATACGGCCGGCTAATGATAGCGCAGATTTAACCGTCGACAAATCTTTTCGCCTGGCATATACATTTGAAAACATGTATTTGAACATAAGAAAATAGAGCGTGTTCTAATCGAAAAAATACATATGTGTTTCCACATGTATTTTACACAAGGAAAGTTTTTGAGGTCACCAACTACATGTTTTTACTCCCATATGTAAAATTTGACATATACAATGTAAAAAACACGTAGTGTATATGCACCTTTACGATACAAGGTGAGTGTAGTAGCACAGCTGACTGACTTTTTTCAAGTGCTTTTGACAGTAGTACATTATTTTACACAAACAAAATGTATCTGTATTGTGTGTGTTTGTTGCCGATTTGAACTCACCTTGTATAATTACACCAAGAATGATAAAATAAAGATTACGCCATGCGCATGATTTCCCGTTATGTGACGTAGAAGTTCCATTCTAAGCGTTACCAAGAATGTTTCATGTGTTAGAATTAAAATTTTTTGCGAAAAATGTATGTTTTATGTGATAGTTGGCAATCTTGCAATTGAAATCTCTCTGAGAGTTCTAAAATAAAAGCTGTTTAAAAAAGAAAAACAAACAAAAAATATAAACATGAAGTGTGCAGTGAGCAAATGCAAGCAAAACGACAGTAAAAAAACAAGTGAGAAAAAATTAGCCAATAGAAACACAAAACGTGTGACGTCACAGTTCCAAAATGCGCAGAACATTTTAAAATTTTACGAGCGTTGGCGTAATCTTTATCTTATCATTCTTGTAATTACACCATGCTGCCAAACATACGAAGTTGAAATATGAATATAAAATAAGAAATTGTGCGAAGTTGAAATTGTTGAAAACGGTAATGTGCCGCCAACATTGTTATCTTGGTGCGTTTCGCATCATTTTTGGTGCTTTTTAAATTTTTTAAAATTTTTCCGAAAATGTGATGTTTTTTTAATAATTCATTAAATGAATTTTAAATATGAATGTATAATAAATGAATACATATGTACTATCAAATTCGTCACATGGAGGTTAATGCTAAAGGTGAATAGGATGAAAATCTTAGTTTGAAAATAAAATTAACAGTTTAAACATGGAAATAAAAATTCTTATTCAGCCTGAACTGTAGACAAACAACCAGGGTCAGAGTCCCAGTGGAGCCCTAACAATTTTTGTTGAAAAAAATCAAATAGATGGACTTGAAATAGAAAACAAAAATAATTTAAAAAAATAACAAATATCGACAGTTCAATTCCAAACCAGGCTATGTCGACTTAGAATGTTTTTAATTTTTTTGCCTTTTTGAATTTAGATTTTTTCAACTTAAATTCTGTCAAATTATGGTTGTGATTGGCTAGTCCAATCTATAGTTATAAACAACAAAGTTCTACCTCATATGGGTTTTTAGATATCGCCTGTAAACTTTAGGAGCTTTTCCTGCAAAACTCACTTTTTGAACTTAGCATGTTTTGAAATTGGGCTGTCGATACGTACTTCCGAATAGCATATTTTGAATTAAATTTTGTGTTTATTTTATCTTTATTAGCTCGTTTATTTTAAAAAAAAAAAGCTGCTACTATTATTACTTTTACTATTAATCGTTGATAAAAAGTTTTATATAGAATTTATGAATTAAAAAAATGTAAAATTAATTCAATAAACATTTTAAACAAAAAATTAATTCTTATCTTGATGCATTTTTTTAAATAGCGCGTTTTTTCTCTATTTTGGTGCGTCTTGAAATTTCCAAGTTGACAACGCTGTATACCGCAAAAATAAAATATTTTCGACGCATGCAATTGTTATAATCCTGATAAAAAATAAAAATAAATATTTAAAATCGTCAAAAAAGAAATCTGAAAATAAAAAGCCAATATTTCTAATAGTAGTTCAAACGAAAACATAAAAATTCAAGTTAATATTGTCTCTTATATTTACATATGTGTGTACTATATCAAAATACATAAAATAAATAAGAAATCACCAAAAATATAATGTTAAACACAACTTGTGTAATATTTAAATAACATATTACAGTAATTTACAAATAAATATCTGAATGTAACTTTTATTATTAATTCAGATTTATTTACAATGTCAAAAACAAATAAACTCATCCCATATAAAACCCTCTTCGAAAAATCACTTTAATACTCATAAATCTCTTATAAATAAGGGTACCAATCCAAAACTTTACACGGATCATTTACATACATGCCAAAAGCAAACTGCTGGATTTTGAGAATATCGGTCCATATTTGACTATATCCCCCATATAAGGTCCACGTCCGAAATTCACGTTAATACTAATATGTATCTTAAATATACCGTTATTATGCTGAAATTCGACGTGAGATATCATATGCATAAAATTCACTGTTTCAAAATTTAAGAAGATCGGCCTATAATTTGTCATAGCTGCCATATAAGAACCATTTCCGAAAACAATTTATCTTACTCTTTTTATACCCTTCACCTTCATGAAAAGGGATATACAATAAGTTTGTCATTCCGTTTGTAATTTCCATAATATAATTTTCCGACCCTATAAAGTATATATATTCTGGATCCTTATAGATAGCGGAGTCAATTAAGCCATGTCCGTATTTCTGTCTGTTGAAATCAATTTTCTGAAGTCCCCAGATATCTTCGTGATCCAAATCTTCAATAATTCGAGACAACCTCTGAAAATTGCATCAAAAAAAATAAGTGTATTAATATTGTTACGAATAATTTCATAAACAGATGGCGCTGATCAAACAAAGTGTTTAAGTGTGTTCCTAAACCGTAATAATATTGTTACGAATAATTTCATTAACAGATGGCGCTGATCAAACAAAGTGTTTAAGTGTGTTCCTAAACCGTAATATTAGTGTGTAAAAAAAAAAAATTTTTTAATTGTGTTTGTGTACATTTAAATAAATAAAGACTCGTTATATTTTCTTCAAACTATTTGACGCTTTTATTTTGCAATTAAAAAGAATCCGGTTTATTTGAAGGAAATAAACCATCGTTTTTAAAAGGTAAAAACGTAACAATATAATATATATGTATATGTATAATATAATTATGCATCCACAACAAAGATAAAGGGTATATAAGGATATAGCACTCTTACTTGTTTATACTCTGTTTTATAATTTGTTTCTTAACTTGTTATGAAGATGAAAAAATGTTTTTTTTTTTTTATTATATAAATTGATAAATTACACTCAAGATTATTATGAAAATCAGACAAACTGTGTAGATTATAGTAAGAATCGGTAAATACATCAATTATAAATGGTCAAAATTACATAAAATTTACAAACATTTAAAATAAATTATGTTGGTTGTAAATTTGTCTTTCAAACAATATATAAAATACCAATAAAATTTGCACTAAGACTGAATAGAAAACACAGGGATATACTATATATATCTATTTACTATATATACTTATTACGTTTAGGTGGAGGGTATTAAAGATTCGGCACAGCCAAATATTGCACTTTAACTTGTTAATATTTTAATTTTATTTTTTATATAGAAACAGAATGTGATTTTAAGTTGCCAAATAAATGAATTGAACTTTTTATTTCGATTTATTGGGTTTTTAATTAATATTTACTAAATATGCTTGTATTACTATGGAACTTCTTATTCCTTTAAAAAATATTCAATGAGTTTTTGGCGAATGAGCTTGGACGTTTCGCTTTGACGACCTTGATTGCACAATGGTTCTATCGAAGACAAAATATTCTTTGTCCAAACTTCTTCACACCATAGTCCATCTGTTATAGATCCATCCGCGTTCACTTGGTCGTAGTCTCTTGTTTGAGCATAGGTGGTACTTTGAGAACAACTTTGACAACATTTGGTGGGGAAGGTTCCAATGTTTTTCTGACAACGCGAAATCGGGCTGATATTAATCCAAACACGTCATCTGAACAATCACATATGGAATAGGTTTTTGTCTACAGGTTTCGGTTGCAACAAATTCAAAGTTATATTGTATAATGCATTCGATAACGAACATCTATTGAATACTCCGCCATCGGACTCTTCATCCTTTGCACGTCGATGTAAACAAAATTGTATTTCGAGTCCACAAGCGCCATCAAAACAATGCCGCTTTTATTTTTATAATTGAAATATGCGCTTTCCCAGTGTGCTGGTGCTATAATATCGATGTGTTTTCCAGCTAATGCCCCGATTGAATTTGGGAAAATTCCACGTTTTATTTATACTTTGGGAAATACTCTCCCATTCCTCCTCTGTTACTGGCATCTGTACCAATAGATATTATTTTTGATATGTTTTTTATTTAATAAATTAGGTTTTACCTCTAAAAATTCATCTTTTAATACTTTATATAATGCAGCGCAGACTTCAGGTACAATATTGCATATCGGTGATCTTGATCTTTTAAACAAGAACATCAGACTTGGGTAACTGTCCCCAGTCGCTAAAAGTATCAAAGTAATTGCCAGGCGTTTTTCGGGTCATATAGATTCCCGCATATTATTATTGACCTTTTCTATTGATGGGGTGACGAGATTAAGCAAATAATCAAAATCGTCTGGTGACATTCGCACAAAGTTTTTGTATAAGTGGGATCATTCCTTATCAATCGTTCCCTTAAAGAGACATACATACCATTACCGTCCAAAAGAAAAGGTAGAACCCAATGTTGCTTTTGTTTTCTTCTTTTTTTATTATCAGCTACTTGATGAATGATGATTGTGTCGTCGTCCATACTTATTAATTGTTTTTTTTTATAATAATAAATTATTTCACAAAAGAAGCAAAACAGCTGAGCAAAGTCAATATTTTCAATATAAAAAGTTTACCAATAGTAATTTACACTCTTCAACAAATTTTGATCAAATTTTTATCAAAATATTTTGAAATATGTATGTATATTGCAAGAATATTTGATAAGACTGCAAAATACCTTCAATCTTTAGCAATTAAATAAGTAATTTCTACTATCCTGACTCATAATATTATTTGGCAGTATTGCTAGATTAATTAAATTGCGATACTTTAATGAATAATTTTGTAAAGAAACAAAACTTTCATTCACTTCCACTATAATGAGGAATATATGGGTTCAAAAATATTACAAATTAAGAAAGAAATGTAACAACTGAGATAATGAATAACAGGAGATAAAAAAAAACTAGTAAGTTGCTGAAAACAAAATTTTTCAATGAGAAAATTTTACTTTTTACATACATATTTACATACATACACAGTGTTCTAACTACGAATGCTAATCCCGAAATATCTCAAAAATATATAATTGACTATTATTTTTGATATTTTCTGACTTTTTTTGGTGGTTTCATATTTAGACCCATGTTTCATAGACCTCTACTCCATCTACTGCATCGCATGGATTTAATGTATTTGAGTGAGTGAAATTTGATATTTTTTCCATAAGTATGTGTAGTATTTATGAGGTCGAAGCAGATCAAAGAATAAGTGTGTCAGCCAGCCAGCCAACGAAGAGCAAGAGGGTGGGTGGTTTTTTATTTGATTCAACTGTCGTTATTGGTATTTTTAAAGGTATTTTACTTGGTTATCATCAAGTGTCAAATATCAAATAATCAAATAATAGTTTTAGACTAAAAGTTGTATTTATTTAGTTTTTTTTGCGTATGGGCCGCAAGATTTCGAAATATCCATTTTAATAACCAAAATAGCCCAAACTTTTAACATCCCTTAGCAGTTCACTTTCATTAGCCAATATTTTGTGAATAGTTTTTTCCAAATGATCATATTGAAAGTGCGGTGAAAACGGCATATCTTCAAAGGCCAGCATTTCCACAGTGCCATTGCTGTTGCCCACAGCTACAGTGCGGCCACAAAGTGATAGTCTACCAAAAACATACATACATTACATATGTTTAGTTTACATTATATTTGAAATGTTTATATAGTAGCTTACTTAAATGTGGTATAGTAAGGTTTCTGATTCACTTTGGTGCTGGAAGCCGGTTTCAATATGCTTCGCTTCAAATCCCAAACATCTAATGAATTGCGATGCAATGCCACAATAATCGATGAATGTGTTGTACTCCAACTGGCTGTATGTACTGGTCCCATGTGATATTTTAATGTTATCAAAGGTTTATGTATGCCAACTAGCCAAATACGTATACACCTGCAAAAATATGTTTTGTTTATTCGTTTTTTAAGGGATTTTTTCTTATAAATGGAAACGAAATCTAGTTTTTCGTGTAAAGTTTTTACGAATTTCGCCATTAATGCTTGTAATTTCTTTCAAACAACTTGTATTTTCTTATCCAATTGTATATTTTACGAAATGTTTAAATTAAGCCAAACAATTAGATTCTAGTTTGTAACGGATTTTTCAACAAGAACTTTATTTTGTAATATGGCCATATTGTAATAACATTAAAGTTTTGACATTTTACTTATTTGCATATCTGTAGTTTTGACAATAAGTTCAATTTCACTAGAAAATTCAATATGAAAATTATGGATCAGTAGAAGCTATATTTCATAAAATTTGTAACATTTATTGTCAAGTTAACAGCATTTGTGTTTGTAAGCAAATGTTTAGAAACCTTTGTGGCTGAACGTGTCATTGTATAGAGCGCTGTGTAGTCCGGTGTCCTGATTGGGAAAAATTCGGCTGGAAATTTTTGCATAGTATTGTTGGTATGCCTGACACCGAAACAATGAATTTATTTCAAATCAAATTTATTTAACATTTAACATCACCAGATTATTTTCTGTGGCAATATGTTAAATAGATAGTCTATACAGATCCAATCGAATCGATTACGTAAATCGACTTTTGCATTAGTGATCTTGTTAAACATTTTTCCAATTTACAATTGTCAACACTTCCTCTTAAATTTTAATGATTTTCATAAATATCTTCGATACATAAAGATTCCTTTTTTATCACTAATTTCGTCCCTGTTATCTAATCTTATCAGAGTTCAGATATTGTTTTATAGTGTTTCAATAGTATTGATGGATTCTAAGTGAATATAAGGGTAATAATACTTTTGAATACAAGAAACTTATTTCGTCTTTATTTTCAAAATATTAAGTGTGATTATGTGAAGAATTATTGATGAAACCATAACCTCCATAATTTATATAAGTTTTAAGTAAATTCATATCACAACATCAGGTAATATTTCCGCCTGCAATTTCTTAGTTAAAACTCTTATTCATTTTTATAGTATTAAATTATTCTTTGGAAATTGTAAGTGTTTTTTATAGAAAATCTTCTGTATAACATTACTTTTTGTAGAAAATGTATAAAAGCATTTTTCGATCTCAACACAAGACTATAATTGAAAACTTTTTATTTTATTTTGATGCCTAATAAAAATTACATTTTCCACCCTGTAAAGAACAGAGGCTATGCACAGTGAGGGAATTTCGAAAAAAGGAAATATGTAAATCTAATAAATTTCTAAATGGTAACAGGATGTTGTCGAGTTAAAGTTTTGAATTTTAACCTCATAAATGTTCCAGGAGCAGTGTCGCTGTACTGCCAAAGTTAGGCACCTCGGGTAAAAACGATCCTAATTCTTCGTTTTTGCTCCGATTTCAAAAATTTTACTATATGTATATGAAATATACTAGTCGGGTACCAATAAATAACATACTCCATTGTTTAATTTACGAGATATTCGCATATGAAAATTTTATTTTTAACTTTTGTAGACACCTTTTTTAGTCTGTTTTTTTGCTAATAGCGGATCCAAATATTCCCGATTTTTTTAATTTCTTAATTTTAATATGAAATTTATTTATTTTATTTATTTTTTATTTTATTTTATTTTATTTAGAAGTACAATTTGATTACAAAATTCTATTCTTCCTTTTTTATAATTAACATAACCACCCTAATTTCTTTTGACTGAAGAATTTCTATTTCTATTAATTATATTTCTACTCTGAAAAGTTGTCAACGCCGTTTGTTCCTTTGGAACAAATTTAAGAAAAGTTAAAAATTCCTCTTAACCCTATAACAAATAAACCTAAAACATATACCTACATATGTTTAAATATATTATTTTAACAACAAACTGAACTCACCAGTTTCTATTTTTGGTTCATCAACAGCAAGAAGTTATTAAATAAAAATTAAAACACTCACCAGTAAATATTTATGGAATTCCTTCAGTTTTCAGAACATTCGAATTTATACGCTATAAATTTTACAAACAAACACTTTTTAATTAACTAAACAGGCCATATTATGAGTAAAATTACTCTTAAAAATACTTTACTCTTTCATTACATTCTCTGCTTAACTATTTTAATTTTT
This sequence comes from Bellardia bayeri, assembly GCA_950370525.1. Taxonomy (NCBI): domain Eukaryota; kingdom Metazoa; phylum Arthropoda; class Insecta; order Diptera; family Calliphoridae; genus Bellardia; species Bellardia bayeri. The sequence goes on from OX493267.1 coordinate 79,875,854, forward strand.
CTCTTTTTCATTTTCGCAAAAACATTTGCACTTGCTTAATAAATTAATTTTATTTCCTCTTTCATAAAACAACTACAACTACTACAAACAACAGATACACACCGAACGAACAACAGAAACCAACGAACGACACGACTAAACAAAAACTTTAAATAGCGACTGAACTGGCAACAGCGCTGCCTCGTATGAAAAACACAAAACACTTGTTTCTCATTAAATAATAACTTTTTTTGCAAATATTTTACATCACACTGATAAATTAATTATTAAATTATATTTATATCATAAAATTATTAATTTTTTGACCGTTTTTATTAGTTTAAATAATTTTAAGATTAAATTTACACTAAGCCGTATGCGCACCGTTAGAATTGCAAAAAGAGACTGACCTATGGAAATAGAAGCAAAAGAACCTGTTGCATGAACTTGTCTAACTAGTGCAATGAGTTGTGTGTAGTTTGTGAGAGGATATAAAAAAGGAGCTTTTCTTTATATGTACATAGTGATGGTAAATAAATTTAAGAAGTACTAGATCTCAAAAAGCTAAGCGGCTAAATCAGTTTAAAAATAAGCTAACATATGCTAAAACTTGGTTTAAAATGTCAAAAAAAAATGTGCAAAATTTTGTAAAATAGGTACAATCTTGAAATAATTTTTTACAATCTGAGTTACGCATGATTAAAAAATAAAATTTTTATATGAATAATACAACTTTGAACTCGAGAACAAAAATAAAAAAAATCTCTTCATGAGTCTAATCTTAAAGATAACTCAGTTGTTAAATATTATTTGAGTAATATTCATACAAGTTTTCGTACTTTTTTTTGTACTGTATCAGGCCCTAATTAAGTCTTCTGTAATTTGAAACATTTATTTAATCTTTTAAATCCACATCTAATATAAAGTATAAAATTCATGGTATTTAAAATCATTTATTTTATTATACCCTACATCACCATATTATAGCTTTGTGCTGATGTTTGTAACGCCCAAAAATATCAGTCTAATATCAACCTTAAAGTATACCAATTAGTGCTGGCAAAGTATTGAGTAATGGGTACCGAGTATCGAGTATTTGCCCTTTTCTTTGGATACTCAATACTCAAAAATAGTTACTCGATACTTTCTGAGTTGTATTTTAAGCAAGTTGAGTGGGTAAAATAGTGCATAAAAATACATCACTGTATAAAAAGACAACAATGTGTAAGCTACAAAATTAAACCAACCGCCGAAATAAAGCTGTCTAGTTGTTGTTAACGTTGAATTAAAAGTTAGCTTTACATTTATTTTTAATTTAATAATAAAAGACATACAAAACCAATAATAGTTGAAGATCTATTTTTATTTTTTAAAGAAACTACTTAAATTTGCAGATAAAAACTATGCGTTACAATTTCAAATAATCCGTTAAAAGTATCGAGTAGTATTGAGTACCCAAATGAAAAGTATTAAATATTATTGTGTAATGGAAAGTAGTAGAATTTGCCAGCACTAATACCAATCCACGGAAAGTATAGGTCGTAATTTTGATTGTTGAAATTGGTCCATTATTTCACTTAGTCTTCATGCAAATGTCCTCTCGATTTTGATAAAAAAATCTTTGGTTTATAAACGTATCCACAGAAATTTTGCCATAAATAAGTTATATATGAAACCTAATCACACCTACAAATTTTGTGCAGATCGGTCAATAATTAGTCATGGCTTCCATATAAAGGCAATTCCGAAACTGCACGACCTTAGAATGTTGGTATCCAAATGCAATTAAGAATTAGAAATCATGGCACCTTATTTTATTACGATTGGTCGATAATTAGTCATAGCTCTGATATAAAAATCACTTCTGAAAATCACTTCGACATGCATTATAATCGGGATTGACTGACTATACATTATAACTTGGTTTTTATAAAATTCATTCTACTAAATATACGTTTAACTTCTGAATAACTAAATGGCAAAACAAAACAAAAGATGAAAGAGAGTTTTCATAAAACGAATTCGCAGTTGAGTTTTGATTTTCCCACTCATATCAAGTTAATTTTTGCCATTTTGGTTCAAGAGTTGAAATTTCATCTGTCAATAAATTTGTCATTTATGCTTTAAAATGTTCATATAATTTTCTCTTTTTTTCAAGATATTTTGAATAGAAAATAAATTAGTATTCTTAAATTTTAAAATGCTAAAAAATGCAAAACATATTATTAAGAAATGCTAAAAAAAATGCTAAATGTAAAATTTTGCAGCTAAATCAAAATAAAATAAGCTAAATTTAGCCGCAAAAATGCTAAAATGGTCACACTGTTGGTAACGTCAGCTTGGAATAATAAAATAGTGTAAGCATTTAAATTTATTGTAAAACAGAATCGGTCAAGTCCGTTCGTTTAATACCCTACACTCAGTATATGTGCAAAAACATCCAAATATAAATATTTCTTGCGTTTAATTTTATATCGATAAAAGATTTATAAATGTTAAAGTAATTTTTGAAAAATGTTGCTTTGACTAATTCTTGATCAATCTGCATAAGATTTGTGAGCGTGATTAGGCTTTATGTACAACTTATTTGTGGCGAAATTTATTTGGGTACGTGCATAAATCAAATTTTTATGGCCGAAAACCCCTATTTCGGTAGGACATTTGTATATATTACATTTGTATACCTGTTCGATATCATTTTTCATTTATAATTGCCAAATCAACACAAGAGTTTTCCAAAACAAAGTTCTTGTTGAAAAATCGTTTAATGTTTTAAATAATGTTTTTTATACCCTACACCACCATAGTGGGGAGGGTATATTGGATTTGTGCTGATGTTTGCAACGCCCGGAAATATTGTTCCAAGACCCACCTTACAGTATACCGATCGACTCAGAATCACTTTCTAAGTCGATTTAACGATGTCCGTCCGTCCGTCTGGCTGGCTGGCTGGCTGTCCATGTAAAACTTGTGCGCAATTTTGAATATATTTCGAAAAAATTTTGTACGTGAAATTTTTTCGGCGCAAGGACGGATGGGATTGAAACTAGTGGAAATCGGTCCATTATTTCACTTGGCCCCCATACAAATGTCCTCCCGGAATAAGAGTTTAACCATCATAAATGTTGGAATTATGAAAGTATGCAAACAAATTTCACCAAAAATGAGTGATAAATGAAGCCAAATCAGATCTACAAATTTTTTGCAGATCGTTCCATAATTTATCATAGCTCCCATATAAGGCCCACTCCCGAAAATCACTCTAAAGAGCATAACTCTTTTAAAAACATCGGTATCAAAATAATATTAAACATAAATATGTTTCTTATATATAAAAATAATATGGTACAATTTTATGATGATCGGTCCATAATTATTCGTAGCTCCCATATAGGACCCTCTCCGTAATTCACTTTAACCCTTTCCGTAATTCACTATAATCTCGAGATCGAGATAAAGTATAACATACACAATATTTATATTCACGGAAGTCATGGCACTAAATTTTTGGATGATCGGTCCATAATAGGTAATATCTCTCATATAGCGCCCATTTCTTAAAAACTTTTTATTTATGTACTAGGTGTAGGGTATTATATGGTCGGGATTGACCGACTATACTTTTTTTTTTTTTTTGGACAATGCGACCAATTCCGATTTACACAAAAGATATCTAATAAATTCAAAATTTTGAAATTACTGATTCGAAAATTTCCAAATAATAAAAGAGTTATATAAGAAAAAAAAACACCTACCAATCATTTCCACATGTTAAATACAATTTCGGTGACCATGGTGAGAACTCCATATAATTAACACCAGCTTCATGCAATTGCAGCACTTCCAAATGTTGATTCGGATAATTGGTTGAACATTTATGCAGACAACCTTCATCGGTTAATACAAAATAGACATCCCTTTGCAAGGCATCCAAACATATAAAAATACCCTGAGGATGACGATTAGCTTCCATCTGTGATGAAGTCTTAGCAATCTGTATACCTTCTACATCGCCCTCAATACGATCCAATTTCATTTGCCGGAAACCCAAAAGATTGGGGCTATTAACAATGGTGTATCTGGTAATAATGCCATCTCGAGATAAAGCTAAAAATGGCTCCAAATCATGCAGTCTTGTTTCATTATCATTATGGGCAATCCATTTAATGGATGTAATGGGCTCACAACTGGTAGTAACCAAACGGGGAGATACACTTATTTGGGGATTTTCTACATTACTTATATCGTAAACAAAAACACTGCCATCGTACAGGCCAATGGCCAAAAGTTGTGGAGTGAATGGTGAAAATTCTACTGTTACCACGGAAGCCTGAAAACTATACATTCTTTCGGGATTGACGGGATTTTTTATATTCCATATGAAAACACTGCCCGTCTTGGGTAGTACCCCACACATGGTACTAAATGTGCCATAACCCACTGCTAATATATCGCCATTTTTAGGACACCAGCTCATATCCACCACAGAACGACTTTCAGTGGCCGAGAAACTGGTCGTATATGACCACAAGAGCTGCACATTGTAACGATAGTTGACCTCTAAAGCCAAAGGATCTGGCTTAATCATGTTACGAAATCTTCTTTGTTCATTCTCAAATGTATTACCCGCCAAAATGCGCATGGTCAACATTAAAGCCAATTTAAATTTAGGCGTTTGATTTAGAGCCACAAACTGATCCACTCCACCCACCTTATAAGTGGTTACTTGAATTTGCTGTGTACCATCTACATCTACACTTTGCGTAGTCTTCTCTAGATCTTTATAAGTATCAAACATTTCAAAATTTGATACATACGAAGCCACATTATTGCGAGCTATCGAATCCGTATTAACACCACGTGTCTTGGTAAGTTCTTGTGTAGTTTGGGTTTCCACTGGGAAACAAATGCGTTTGCGTCCCAGACCCTCTGTTAAGTACTGATAACGCCTGTTATCTTCCTCCACCAAGCGACCCTCTTCGGTGTCTTTCAGCACAGTAGTGCTGCGTTGTTCAAACAACACTATGTCGGCAGTTTTTTGTAATTTGATTTTTATAAACGGATTTGGATGCCTCAGATTTTTACGTTTATCGCTACTGAGTTGAGTTGTTGGATCAGGCTTAACATCCAGTGTAAGTTTACTTAATTTAATCTGTAATTTTGTTATACATATTATGTTTTTTATATATTCCGGAAAGATTTAATTGATTTTCTTACACCATTTTCAATATCATCCAAAGAGGCTTTAATGGAACCCAAACCTTTTCTTTGCTGTATCATTAGCTCCTCCAAGTCTTCTGATTTGTACGATTCCTGACTTTGTCGCATTTCATGTTTATTGATTTTCGAATTTAATTGTTCAAATTTTACTTTTAAATATTCTTCCGGATTAAAGAACATCTTGCTTAGAATTGTTGAAAAAAAACTTTGTTTTATTTACTTTTTTTCTGCTGCGACTTTGCTTAGTTACTGGTGCAACGAAGTCGTAGCAACGAAAAGGCTGTGCACTAATTACTTGGCATAAATAAAAATTAAGTAATCAAGTAAGTAAGTAATCTATTCGAATAATGATTGTTCATATAATCGAATAATTTCTAACAAATAATTATTCGAAGAATTTCAAAATAACGAATAATTCGATAAATTTTATTTTAAAATAATAATAATTTTTTTAAATTTTCATATCTTTATAATTAAAAAGGTCATAATTTAACATTTACATTTAACATTAATTTTATTTACAAAATAAGACATACATATAAACAGTTATTTAAATTAAATTATTATTAATAATTTTTCTGATGGTGACGTTTTTGATTTTCAGGAGTCTAAATTATAAAAACAATTTTTATTATAAACGAAAATTAAATAAAGTTTTTCAATCAATATATATATATTGTTACTGTCAAGTGATTTATGTATGTATGTATGTTTAGTTTATTTTGGCATTTCATATTAGCCTGCTACTCAGAAAACAAAAATGGACTGGCGGTATCAAATCAAACCATCTTGGAGGCCAATTCAAATCACCTAAGAAAGAGTTTGTCAAATTATCTTAACAAGTCTTATCGTAACACCGATTCGCTGAAACCACATGTCGTCAGTCAATTCGATTCAAACACTAACGGTAACATAAGTAACAGAATAGTAAACTATAGGTTTAGCCAAGGCATGCGTTTTTGAGTGAGAGGGGAAAAAAGAGAGAGAGAGGCGACCACTCTTCTTTCCCCTATCACCAACAAAATCAAAAGTTGAAGCAGCAAAAAGTTGCATTGTGTGATCCGGGACTAAATTAAACATATAAACAAATTATAAATTTGCAAAAAACTTTTTTTTTAGAATAAAACTTAAAAACTTTTTTGCATCTCAAAAACTTGCAAAAAAGGGAAAACTTGACAAATGGCAACGCTGGTGGTGGATATCTGTTCAATATTAATTTTTATTTATAATTGTCAAACCTTACTGTGGTAAAATATTTGCAAAAAAAGTTTATTTACAGTATTCCATTACATAAACTTTACTATTTATCACCACTTCATCATAAGTCCTACAGAAAGTAGATGAAAAAAGTACCATTTCAATTTCTTAAACATCACTACAAAGAAAGAAAAGCTTATTTTTTATATCCTCTCACTACACTACACACAACTCATTTCACTACACAAGCTCAGGCAACAGGTTCTTTTGCTTTTATTCCCATCGGTCGGTCAGTCTCTTTTAGCAATTCTAACGGTGCGCGTACGGCTTAGTGTAAATTGAATGGTTTGAAACTAATAAAAACAGTTTAAAAATTAATAATTTTATGATATAAATTTAAATAAAATATTTGCAAAAAAGTTGTAAATATTTTAGGCCGTATCAGAGGCACCGCTGTTGCCAGGTCAGTCGCTGTTTTAAAGTTTGTATACATATTCGTGTCGTTCGTTTGTTTGTTTTGTGGGTTTGATGTGTATCCATGGTGAACGTATAATTTCACCATGATGTGTATCTGCAGTTTGTTGAGGTTGTTGTATCAAAAAGGAAATGAAATTAAGTAAAAATTATTGAGCAAGAGTACCTAAATGTTTTGGCGAAATGAAAAAAGTAAAATCGAAAAAGAATAAAAGAGAATGCAATTAAAAAGTAAATTATTTTAAGAGTAATATGACTAATTTAACTGTTTGTAAAAATTTCTGTGGAAACTTGAGGAACAGTGTGACCAGATTTAAAAAAGTGCTAAAATTTGTTAAAATACTTAATTGAAATAATATTTTACAATTTGAGATACGCATTTTTAAAAAAATAAACATATAAATAAAACAACTTTGGACTCAAGAATAAAACCAATAAATTTTCTCTTCGGGAGTCCAACCTTAAAGATAACTCAGTTGTTAAATATTTTTTGAGTAATTTGGTAAAATGGTATTTAAAATCATTATGTTTCTTATTTTATTATGATCTACATCACCATAGTAGGGAGGGTATATTGGCTTTGAGCTGATGTTTGTAACGCCCAAATATATTAGTCTAACATCCATTTTAAAGTATACCAATGGACTCAGAATCACTTTCTGATTCGATTAAATGGCTGTACACGCAAAGGTCGCAATTTTGAGGATATTTTGATTGGTGCAATTGGTCCATTATTTTACTTAGCCTTCATATAAATGTCCTTTCGCAATAGAGCTTTATTTATCATAAATGTGTAATTTATAAACGTATCCAAATAAATTTTGCCACAAATAAGTTGTATGTGAGACCTAATCACACCTACAAATTTTGTGCAGATTGGTCAATAATTAAATAACTTTAACGGGCATAACTCTCTTAAAATTAATAAAATTAAAAACAAATAAGTTTCATATATATATATAGAAATCATGATAAAATTTGGTACATAATTAGTCATTGCTCCCATATAAAGCACAATTTCGAAACTCACTAGTCATAGCTCCCATATAAGGACCTCTTCTAAAAATCACTTCATTACATTCTTACTTGGTTTTTATAGAATTAATTCCACTAAATATACGTTTAACTTCTGAGTTACTAAATGGCAAAACTAAAATTTTTATAACGAAAGATTTTATAAAACGCATTCTTCGTATTCACAAATTAGCTTTTACGGTTGAGTTTTGATTTTCCCAATCATATGAAGTTAAATTTTGCCATTTTAGTTCTAGAGTTGTAATTTCATCTGTTAATAAATTTGTCATTTATTCTTTAAAATGTTCATATAATTTTCCTTTTTTTTATTTTCAGGCTATTTTAAACAGAAACTAAATAAGTATTCTTAAATTTAAAAATGCTTAAAATATTATTAAGAAATGCTAAATAAAATGCCAAATGCTAAATGTAAAATTTTGCCGCTTAATCAAAATAAAATAAGCTAAATTTAGCCGCAAAAATGCTAAAATGGTCACACTGTTAAGGAGTTCTGTAACTGTTTACTGGTAAGTGTTTTTTATTAAATAACTTTTAGCTTGGTAATTTTGATGACCAAAAATAGAAAGGTTTTTTAAATTTGTCTTATAATGACACGTTCGTCAATTGCTCTTGAAAATTACGAAATTCGTTCCACATAGAAACCCCAGCAAAGATCCAACCTGGCTTAAGTTGTGTCAAAGAGCATCTACATATGTATTCCAGATGTTTGATTGTTTGTTAAGGTTCATAAATCTAAACATTGACATGAAATGTAAGCATATATTTAAAATTGTGCATAAGCCTATTAATTTTTTCGATTCGCATATTATTTTGTTTTAAAGAATTCTCAACAAAAGGTAAAAACTTAAAAGTAAAAAAACACCTATATTCCCATAATGTCTTGCCGATAAATTGGTATCTCCTTCACCATTCAAAGTTGCATTAAAGTATTCAAAACCAAGTACTGATAAATATTCAAATTCGTCGTCAAATTCGTCAATATTTTTAAAAATGGGACCATCCGGAGCAGTGGTCTCATAAAATTTATTCATTAGGGGTTTACCGTCCTTATCCAAAAGTCTGCTGAAATCCACGATCTGAAATACAGATTAAAGCAAATGACTATAAGGAATTTTAATTTGATGTCTTATTGTCATACTTGCTGAGCATTTAACTTTAACGTGTTGCGAAACTCTAACCAGATTACGTCAGCACTGCAGGGCTGTAAAGTGGCAGTAAGCCTACCTTGATAGACATAATAATATTCTGGCTCTGCCTCGGTTAACATATTAAGTGGAGTTAGAAAAGTTCCAGGATGAAATAATTCTATTATATATGGTGTTCGCACGTAATGTATTAAGTAATGAAAATCATCCGTAATTTCCTCAGCTGAAGAATTGCTCTTTTAAATAATAAATTATTTGTTATACAAGAAAACTTAATTCTAAGGATAACTCAAATTGTGACAATTTGAAATTAAGTTGATTAAGACACCAACCTGAACATATTTTAAGGACCATACGGTTACACCAAAATTCCTTTTAACAGCTTTTTCATATGATTCATATTTTTTATTGAAAAACACCAGATGTAGTTCTATGGGTAATACAGCCTCTTCAGTCGGATTTTCTTTCAACCAATTAAAATACATAAATTCGAATTGGTACTGTTCGTCTTTATAGGGACCATCCACGATTGTAGGTATTAATTTGTCATAGAAATATTTCATTAAAACAGTTTGTCCATTATTTTCTAAAGTAGCAGCATTTGGTTGATTATCAAATCCTGTGGTATGTATAACTCCAATGTGTCGCTTTAAAATCGTATAATTATCATCATTAATGGGCAAAATATGTTTGCCAACACATGCACGATCGGAGCCATAAACTGTATGAAATGAAAATTTATATATTAAGTTGATTTACAGTTGATTTTTTTACATTCATAAATATACAATTTCTTACCCAAATTTATAGAAAAATACAAAAATATATAGAATTTTAACATGTCAGTAACTTTTCACGACTTAACAGTTTGAATTTAAAGTTCACTTTAAAAAATCAAAATTAGTTTTATTTTTTAAGTACATATGCATGTGCGTATACCCAGCATACCATTCTAGGAGCGCCCCGAAAAAGGAGTCAGAAAAGAGTCCAACAAAAGAGCATTTTCGGAGCGAAAGAAAAATTTGCTTGTTACTGTCCTGACTCGTCACGCAGTATGACTCAGAAATTCCACTTAATTCCCAGCATACCATTCTAGGAGCGCTCCGAAAAAAGAGTCAGAAAAGAGTCCAACAAAAGAGCATTTTCGGAGCGCTCCGAAAAAAGGAGTCAGAAAAGAGTCCAACTAAAGAGCATTTTCGGAGCGAAATTGTTACTGTCCTGAGTCAGCACGCAGTATGACTCAGAAATTCCACTTAGTTATGTGTGTACCAAAGCGTTGTTGTCCTGTTATTTGTGATTTGAACAAAAAAAAAAACATAGCTGTACCACACAAGAATGATAAAAAGAAGATTACACAGAGCACAAAAAAAACCTCATAAAAGACTCTTTTCTGACATTATCTAAGAGCTCTTTATGAGCCCAAAAAACCCCTCATAAAAGACTCTTTTCTGACATTATCTAAGAGCTCTTTCTGATGGCCCTTTTTAGAACGTAATGACCCTCTTTTCTGAAAGTTTTCGGAGCAATTATGATTGTTTTTTGGGCTCATAAAGAGTGTTAACGCTCCGAAAAAGGTGTCAGAAAAGACTCTTTTCGGACTCATATGGTTTGCTGGGTATGTATATAAATTACTTGAACTACTTTTTAAAGACCACATATACAGGTCTTTAAAAAGTAGTTCAACTTTTAATTAACTAAAAACACTTTTCAAATAAATACTTTATAGCAGGTCTTCCTAAAGAAACAATTTCAAAATATTTGAGGGATTTAGACCACTATTAAAGAAACTAATTCAGAATTCCGTTTAAAAAATCGATTTTTAGTAAGAAATATACTGTGAGCGTCAATATAAAGTAAACACCAAATATTGTTGAAAAAATTTATTATATATACTACAAGTACAAATTTAAAACAAAACATATTGCATGATTCATAAGTAATTTAAATAAAATATAACATACTAATAGAAACTGCAAAAATAAGGAACATAAAAAAATAATTCAATTTTAACGGAAATGTACCAGATTTTACGCATCAAAATAAGGTAATTATTATTAAAATTATGTAAAACATTGTATTTAATATTTTGTTTGTAGTCCTTTTGGCTTTACACAGTCGACAGTCTTCCAGCCATAGAATCAACCAGTTTTTTTTAATGAAATCAGTCGAAATTTTTGTTCCATATTCATCCTGTATTACTGCCTTTAGGTTATCCTTGCAAGGAATATTTCTTTGCATAATTTTTTTTAGATATTCCCACAGTTTCTCAATTGCATTGAGGTACATCTAAATGAAGATGCTCTAAAGTTTTTGGACAATGATTTAGCAAACACAATTTCACAATTTTGGAGGTATGCTTAGGATCATTAGTTTGATCCTAAGCATACTGGACATGCTTAGGATCAAACTCCAGTTCTGCGCTAGTTTTAATTTCTCTATACTAGTGACTACATTGTGTTTTAAAGTATAAAGATAATCTTCCTTTTTAATTGTAGATTCTATAAATGTAAAATTGCCATACAACCCCAGACCATTACTGAGCCGCTGGCTTGTTGAACCATCTTGGTTCGCCATATTTTTGGATGACTCCAAACATCTTAAACTTACTTTCAGCGGTGTAAAGAATATTAAAAAATTTGAGGCTCGTTTGTATATATATATTTTTTTTTTTGCGAAATTCAATCTTTTTGTTGTTGTTCTTTGATATAAAAGGCTTTTTACGTGACACTCTTCCACGTAGTCCATTTTGACGCAAAAATCTTCTAATCGTAATCGCGCTTACAGGTTGTCCAGAAGTTTTCGTAACATTTTCAGTTATTTTTCCAGCACTAGATGTTGGGTTTTGCTCTTACTTATCTTACTATAGCTATTACATACTTTAGTTTTTGTAAGACGCTTTAGTCGTTTTGCATTATACTTGTCTATAATTGTTTTTATTGTACAGTGATGCCTTCCAATGATTTTATCTACGTATTTCACCTTTCCTATGTAAAGGTATGTGTCCACGATCGTCAGATATTACAACGTTGTCAGAAAAATGTGCAGAAATTTTCTAACAACCGTGTAAACTTAAAATGTTTGTCTTCCAACGTTGTAAGAAAAAACATTTTCAGTACATTGGAAGACAAAAATATTGTCACACATCTAACAATCGTGTAAACACACAATTTTGGCATTGTCATTGTTTTAAGACAATTGTCAAACACTTTTCATTGTCATATGTGCAAAGTTTATGCATCTGCCAATGGCAGCATTGTCATAGAAATTATTTCTAAATGCAACTCTGTATATATATATATATAAACAAACAAGTGTGTATTAATAAAATTTAAAAAAAAAATGGAAGAAAATTAAAGAATTAAAATAAAGAAAATAAAAAATGGATAGCGACATATTTTTTGAATCTTGTTTAATAGAGTGCAGATAAAATGGTTCCAATTGCTCTTTTTTGTTCCATGACAATATTTAAAATTTTTAAACACACACACAGAGCTGCAAAACGAATTTAACAATTCCACACAACAATCTGACAACCGTGTAAACTGACAATTTCGGTTGACAGATAAATTCATTATGTGACAATTGTGTGCAAATGAAATTGTTAGTTTTCTTACAGTCGTGTAAACTTACAATTTACCTTTTGCTAAAAAATTTTCAATGTCACTACATTGCTAGAACATTGGTAGATATGACAACCTTGTAATATCTGACGACCTTGGACACATAGCTTAAGTCTATTATGATTTGCTGAGTATAAATTGATGTTTTTTTTTCTTTCCATTGTAAATTTTTCACTACTTGACTGACATCACAACTTAATCTCTTTTAATAATAAATTTTGAAACTTGGAATTATTTTGAATGTCACTTTAGCGTTATATTTTCAAACAAAGATAAATTCAAAGAATTGCCACTACTTTTGGAATGACAGGGGTTTAAGGCCACTGTTCACTTTATAATTAATTAATAATAAATCAATTAAATTTGTATACGCTTTGTTTTTTTTTTCTTTTTTTTAACCTACATATATAAAAAAGCAATATAATTTTCAAAAATGTATATAAAAATCATTGTCTGTCTGTTTGTTTGTGGTTTATAGGAGGCCAACCCCTTGGACCGATCTTTCTGAAATTTATGTTACTGTGTATCAGGAAAGAATAAAAGGCTTTATGAAGTTTTGATTGGACAAACGGGCGTGGCACCGCCTATATAACCCAAAAATTTAAATCGACATATATTGAGCATTTTTTGACCTACGTCGATGATATTTGGTACATATGGAATGGAATAATTAGGAATACGTACCAGGAGAAAAGTGGGTGGGACCAGGGCCCTTATTAGGAAAATTAAAAATCGTTATATAGTCTTAACTACTGTATCGATCGTCATTTAATTTTTACATAGGATATTCTTACGAAATAATAAATTCTTGACTATATAATAATGACTATATTAAAATCGTCATATCTTGGGCATTTTATTTTACCAACGGCGGCAGTATTTGCTATATATGGTATTGGAAATATGTACCAAAAGAAAAGTGGAGGAGCACGCCCTTTGTTTGTGATATATTAAAGAATGGTCCTGTTAACCAATCTTAAATTTTCACAGCGTGCAGCTCTGACTCAGGAATACTTCTTACATGATAATATTTTTTCGACCATGCACATTTATGCACCTACTTTTTTACTACGTTTATTAACGGCTTTATCTCAAAGCGGGTAGCGAAGCACAAAGGGTTCAGCTAGTATCTATATACATATGTACATATATTAATATAATTAACCTTTTCTTTATTTTCTAGTTATGCAACGCAGTATATAAGTAATTGCAGTAATATTTCATTTTATACTTAGACCACTATTATTTGAAAAAAACCGGTTCTACCTATTTTTTTAATATATAAAGTAAGAAAATAGTTTGTTTGATAATAATTGTATAATAAACACAATGAAATTCTTATATGTAGGATTTTAAAACAATTATGTATTTACCCACGTTATGCAACATGTACATACATATGTATGTATATTATCATCATGGGAAAAACACTACTTTACAAAATTAAAACAAAATAGTTTTAAAATTTGTAAAATCAATTTCATAAATTTAAAACGTTGAAAAAAAAACAACTAAATACAATCTCATAAATTTTATATAATTAGAGAACAATTTTATATGAGTCCAAAATTAATAAAAAAAAAATTGTTTAATATTATTAAATGGCTGTACCATCGAACATGGTTATAACGAACTGTTTAAAAGCATTGATTTTCCTCAAATCTTGCATGATAATTACAAGTTTCGGTTGGCACTCATTTTTAAAGCAACACGCTTGGGGTTTGTTGCAAAAGAGCGAAATCGGTTTTGTAGCAAAAAGTTTTAAGCAACAACGTATCTCTCCGTCTAACACCACTTTAAAACATTTACTGCATTGATTTCCGAACATTCACCAGAAACATTCGGTCGTTTTTAAAATGTCACAGCGATAACAGCGACGGTATAAATGGATAAGCCGAAGAAGTGTATCTTTCATCTGAATTTTATGATTAGTTATGGACAGGCTTGGCATCAGGAACTGTCAGATTAGGAACATGTAAAAAATTCAGACTTATCATCAATGACGCATCCAGTAGCTATAAATAAAAAAACAACCATACTGGGGCATATTAATTGAAAAGGGATCGATAGCAAAACAACAACTTATTCGAGGTGTCACTTTCTGATTGGTGTAGACGGCGTACGAAAAAAGAGTGAAGGTGTTAGACTAATATGTTAAGTTCCATTTTTTTTACAAAGTAAATTATTTCAGATTTGTCATAGTGACACATTCTTTTGCTATTAGTAAGAGTTTTTTGCATCAATTTATTACTATGTGAATATACTTATGTATGTATGTATGTAGAAAAGCCTGAACTGTCTTCGAATGAGATGTTCGATTTTTAAACCAGGGGCCAAATTACCGCATTCGATATCGAGTAAAATTTATCGTAATTTTCTTATTGAGATTATGGCATTCGATATCGAGCAAAAAATTTAGTACATTTTATCATAATTTCGATATCGAAATCATTTTTCGATACGATAGCTCATTCGATCACGAATGCGGTAATTTGGCCCCTGGTTTAAAAATCGAACATCTCATTCGAAGACAGTTCACGCTTTTCTACATACATACATACATCATTGATCTATGTACATATAATACAACACCATCATAACATGTTTTAGGTGTGAAATAATTAAAGCAATGCTAAAAGTTAGATTGAGTGCACTCTTTGTAACATGTCTCATCAAAATCTTGTCTTCCAGATATGTAATTGCAATCGAGCATTTGTATGTCCAGCAAGAATATACGAACGTATGCACCATCGCACTGACCGACCACTATGCCAAGGACAGAGATTAGAATTTATTACCGGTGCCACTGGCCGCTATCTAACCTCGTCCAAAGGCGGATCGTCAGCTACCTGAAACAGGAGCCACAATTCCCATACATTGCACCTGAGCACCGAGCTAAGTGTCACCACTATTTTTAATGGATCTGTTGTTTCAGCAACAACACCTAGAGACAAATTGGTGGTCCGAAGTTTGCTCCGAGCAGCTGTAAGAAATAGAGAGGAGGGAAATCGGCATCTATAACTTCAGTTGGTGTTGAGTCGTATAGTTTGTGAACAATACTTCTTTGCACCTTGTCTCTCTAGTTGTGCTAAGTGTTATATTTCCATTGATTTCTGTTGTGGTGAGAAGATGGGAAAAGAATGTTTTTATATGGGTGGGGTAGTACTTATATTTGAGGGTTGTGTACTACAACAACTCGTAATGAAGCTGGGGGTATCAATAGCAATGGCTGAACAACTTTTCAGGTGACATCAATTATAGCCGTCGGCAAATCAGCCTGTTTATTCTGCTTAACTAGGAAAAAATTTCAGATTGATACAATTTTTGAGCGAGTTTAAATCGCTTCGCTGTGGAGTGAAGATCTAATTGTCGTGTACCAGTAATAGTAGTTCTTTGGGGCATTTAATGTACTTTTTCGGCAAACATGTATGTATAAGGATGGAACTTAAAAAGTTTTAATTTAATATTGGTTTTGTTTTAAATGTGTTATTGTTTAATAGTTTTTAATTTTTTTTTATTTTTTAATAAGGTCACTTGAATTTTATATAAAAATATTTAATTTATTTATATATATTTATTGTGTTATTTTTTAGTATTTATTTAATTTTCAAATTAAAATTTATTTATGCATTATTTATACAAATATTCAATTTATACAAAATTCAGTTATTATTTTGTGATGATTTTCGTTGACGCATTTCTAACAGCTCTTTGTATTGTTCTATTGAACCATCTTCATGCTTGGAACTAAATACAGGTTTAGATTTCTCCTTTTCAGCATCGGAATTTTCATGAGAAGTCTCCTTCTTAGAATGTTTTGATTTTTTAATTTTATCCCGAACACGTTTGCCTAAACGTGATGTAGCCAATACTTTGCTAACTTTAGAGCTCTTCATGTAGCGAGAATGCCAGGACTAAAAAAAGTAAAATAATTAAAATATGTTATTATTTGTCTAGAAAATAAAATAAAAATTCACTTTAGGCTTACCTGATTATCATTCACATGTTCATCTTCACTAGATTCCAATGAAATGGCTTCTTCCGGCTGGCTTTCATCTTGCGTTTTATTATTAGTATCCTGTGATTTTGTGGATTTTTTATTGTAGGGCAATTGCATGGCATTCACCTCATTTTCCAATTGTTCATTCATTTCATTTTCCAAGTCCCCGCCCAACGAAATGACATCATCATTTTGATCATCATCCGAATGATTTGCACAATTTGTTTCGTCACTGGCTTTTTTTGATAAATCATCATCAGCCGTTTTAGATTTTACTTTGTTAGAATTTTGCAAATCTTTAGCTTTTGTATCTTCTTGTGTGTTACAATTTAGTGTATCATCTCCGTCAGTCGTCTTAAATAAAGAATCTTGAGTATTTTCCGTGAAACTCTCAAGACTGATATTGTCTATGACTGCTGTTGGTTTAGTTTCTTTTAGAGTTTCTGTTGGTTTATCTGAAGTTCCTTTTTCTTTATTAAGTTGTGGTTCTTGGTGTTCTTTTTCAGTGTTTTTGCGTTCCCTTTGCATGTTTGTCTGTGATTCACTTGTGGATTCTTTTGCTGACTTTTCCTTAGTAGTTTGCTTAGCTGTATTTGTATTATCTCCTTGCTCATTTTCACCATCCGATGAATCAGTTATCAGTAGTGTTTCCGGTTCTGCTACTATAGGTATAACATCAGGGGATGGTGAACGACTGTTCTTCTCTTTCTTGATTTCAGTCATTATGTTCTCCATATTTTTGCATTTTGTCTGTTCCTTAGCGTTGTTGCTTCTTTCCTTTCCTTCCTTTGATTTACCTATTTTCTTCTCACTGCCTTGCCTGCCTTGAGTTTCTTCCTCTTTCTCAGTGTTAGTCGAACTTTTATGTGTTCTCTTTAGTTTGATCTTTTTTGTAAATCTATTTTCGATTTCCTTATTTTCCACCTCTTTAGAACTCATATTATCTTGTGAACCATTAGTTTTACTAACTTTAGCCGAATCTCTGGATTGTCTTTCACTTGAAAGACGTTTACGTTCATTTTTATTCACTTTACCGTCCTTTTCAGATGATTTACTTTTGTTTTCATTATTACGTTTTTCTCCATCTGAATCAACCTCAATTTTGGTAACTGGTTCGAGGGCCAATTGAGAACGAATAGCTCTGGCACGAGCTTGCAGTTCCAATAATTCTAGAACACTAATTTGTCCATCTTCTGTAAAATGAAGGAAATGTTATAAATTTAATTAGGGTAATTTAACACTTTCATCGACGGGTAAAAGATAATATTTTTTATTATACAAAATTAAAAACTTTAACCTTTTACTCCGGGTCAAATATAAATATTTTAAGTTTTCCAAAAATATTTTCAGATTTTGCTAAAAACTAATGACACATGAACATAAAATATGCACCCCTATCGTGAATAAAAATTCCCCATGAAATTTGTTCCCTTTTATTTTTTTAACATTGAATTTTAATAGGAAAAAAGTGAAAAGGGAACAAATTTCAATTGGAATTTTTATTCACGATAGGGGTGATTTACTAATTTTCAATATTTATTTTTAAAAATCCTATATTTCTTTTTAACTTTGGGGTAAATGTGGTTCCATTTATGGTGTAATTATATTAGTTTTTTCTAAACTAAACAACCTCCCTATTTAAAACTATTAAATGTTTGAATGAATTTTCAAATTCAAATAAATTTTATTTTAAATCCCAAATTTTGTGAAATTTATACGTACAGGTTTTCATTGCCTTTAGAAATAAAAATAATAATTTAAAATCATTTCATACCTGGATTATCTGGATTTGTTGTATTCTTTTTAGCAGCCACTGTTTCCTCCCCAGCTTTAAAAGATTTTTTCTTTTTGACTGCAAATTGAAGCAAAAAATAATAACATGAATCACACGGAAAATATTAAATTTATTAAAAATATAAATCAAAATGTTAATGAAAATCAACATCAGCAAGAATTCAGCGTAGTACTTAATGGCCAGAAGGATTTGGAAAATCAGCTAGAGCAATTTAAAAAAGTATGTGAGGCCTACGATAAACATCAACGAAAGCGTTCGAAAAGACGTTATTATAATTTGGCTTTAATGGCTAAAGTTGAGAATAATACAACACATGAGGAATTAAAGCGTTTATTAAAGAACAATACCCGAACATTTCTGATAGATGTGGTGACAAATAAACCTTTTGAAGTAGAATCATTAGTGAGATTGATTAGACAAGCGGCAGAAGAACAACAGTTGGAGGACTCAAGCCACAAACTAACAATCGGCTTAGCTTTACAAATTACCGGTGATGGCTGTCGTATTGGCAGAAGCCGTAATAATTGTTCACTGTTTATGGCTCGCGGTAATACCATGACCTTGACCACAAACACAGCCTATAGATATTATTGCTTTAAAGAAATTGCTTTTGCTATTAATTTAAAATATTATTTGCCTTATATTAATCTAAACGATGAAATCTCTATTGGCCAGGAAGTTCGTGCTAGTGTGATAAAGAAAACAAAGACTTCAATTGCCATTCAGATAGAAGAGGCTGGTATTGTTAATTCCTATGATTATATAGAGCTACCAAATCAGTGTCATAGCTTAACGCAGTCAACTTTAACTAATATTTTTACAAAAGATTTAGAAATGGCTTTAAAACTGCAAGTGGATTTCATTGTCCTAACTCAAATACGGTGTTTACCATTTTTAAAATTGTTAGGCCATAAACTCAAAAGCAATTATCCAATAAAATTAATTGGAAGACTTGATTTAGAATATATTAGTCGTAAAATGCTAGATTTAATGTCCCTAATGAAGCAATTGGACTATTTATGGCTACCAAATCTATTTAACAATACTCAAACTATAAATAACATCTTAATACAAGACATCATACCTTTGGCCAAGTGTTTAAAGAAACCATTGATTGGTTCTGTACCTTTAGAACGTTGCAGTGATTTTAAATTATTCGAAAATCATGAATTTCTATGGAAAATCGATTGCATGTTCATAGAAAAAAGTCCATGGTGCAACAAATATCCTTTAATTGTCAAGAAACTTTTACCTATTAAAAACTTCAGATTATCCGTTGTGGAGAATACTACAGTCATACATGATATTTTATCCAACTGCCAATCTATTGTTAATTTTGTGATACGCACCATAAGTTCTATTGAATGTCAAGCTATTTTTCTCTATACAAAATGTGATACTGCAGCTAAGGCTTTGAGCCGTGTTGAAATATATTGTCCAGTATTTATTGTTTTACCACTCGAACAAGCACATTTAGAGAACAGCGAAGAGATAGAACTAGCTAAAAATCTTAATCTTCGTAGAAATCTAAGACCAGTACTATATACTAAGGATATGAATGAATGTGAATATAAACCAATTGACTATGGCATTGAGTATGCACGTATGTATGATTGTCTAGAAACCGGAGACTTTATAATAACGTTAGAAGTGGGCAAAGAAAATGGCGAAGAACATGTACAATTGGGTGTTGGTGAGGATGTGGTCATAATGCGGGCTTTTTATGTGCCACCATTGAAAGTTGGTGAGAAATTTAAGTGTATTTAAGACTAAAATAATTTTAAAATTATGTAGTTTGTCACAAAAATTAATATTCTACTTGAAATCCAGTTTATAATTGCTATTTTTATTAAAACTGTGGAAGTTTATTAGCAAAAATTGTACAGCCAGTTATCAAAACGGAAAACTGTGACAAATTTATTTAAAATGATTTTTGGTTACACAAAATGGTTGGCAATATGTTAGGCCGCGTTTTCACTATGTTTTCACTGTGTCATTTTTGTTGTCAAATTGTCCAAATTGTTGGCAATTGTATGAAAACGGGTTGTCATATGTTTGTAATCATGATTTGCAATCATATGACAACCCCCTTGGACAACCCACAAAATGACATAGTGAAAACCAAGCATTACATGTGTTGAAAACACCATAGCGGATAAACTACTTACCTTTTTTAGAACCAGATCCCTCAATTTCGCTATCCGATGATATTTCCTCTAAAGAAATGTGTTCTATATATAAATATAAGAATTTTAATATGCGTACATAACGGGTGTAAATAGTAACAAGTTACCTTCTTGCCTCTCCACATCGGAATCATTATCTGACGATTCAGTATCTGTAGGACATTTCGTTGATGTTATAATGGACTTCAAACGTTTTGTTGATATGCACAACAGCTCATTTAAACAGGCCTCTTCGATTTCCTCCAGCGCCTGAGTCTGAAATATTTAAAATTTTTTTTAATCTTCATTTAAATATTGTTTGTTTTTTACCTTTAAAAAGTCTGGAGCTAAATTTACAATCGTCTTCGGCTTAAGGGTGTTAAAAATTTGCTTGACCATTTCCAGCCTATCATCGATATAATGGGTCATAGGCTGTGGTAAGCGATCTTCATCTGATTTTTCTTTTTTCACTTTTATAGGCTTTGGCAATTTTGCAGTTTTTGATTTCTTTTTAGTTTTATGCATTATTTATTTAATTTATATTAAATATTTGTAAGTAAAACAATACATAAATTTGATAAAACAGAAAAGTGCAATATGAAAAGAAAAGTAGCAGTGTTTTCTAAATTGCATCAACAATAATACCACAGCTGTTTTTTTTCCTCCGTTTGACACTGTTGTATTTATAATAGTGACAATTAAAAGTGATGGCGAAAATATAAAGAAATGTAAATGTGTAAAAATTTAACAATTGCAATATGGTGTTACCATTAACCCATATTACTCAAAAGTTGGGCCATATAAAATTCAATAGAACCAAAGCATGAGTCTATTCAAAAAATACTTAAAAACAAAAAGTTCTGTGTTATTTTGTTGTTTGTACAAGCCTCCACAAAATGTCACAAGTTTTAATGCAGAATATGGAGTATTATTAATTAACACTTTTAACAGTAACATTTCTAGAATTGCAGGAAATTTAAAAAAAAATCACAAAAAGTCTCCATACACTTTATTTAGTCGAAAATTTCGCATACAAAATAACAACTTTATTAAAAATTATATTTAGTTCGGGAAGAAAATGTTTTCCTTCAGATTAAGAAAAAAATCCGGGTTTTCAACGCCTATAACCCTTTTATAAGGTTTTCTCTAAAACATATAATTGGCGCTTTTCGAACAATATTAAAATACCTTTCTTTTTACGAAATAACTAAATATATTTTAAACCCAAAAAAATCAGTTAGCTGAAGTTTATTACCATATAACGTACCTAAAGTCAGTTTATTTTAAATAATATGTATTTTTTAATATAAAATTTATTTAAAAAAAATAAATATAATATAATAACTTAATGGCTTCCAGATTAGTTTAAAACGACCACACGCATTAATATTTTTCCAACCACAAGTAATTATAATTTAATGATTTTATCAGACTAATGATACGAAAACTCCAATAAAAAAATTATTGATGCATAACAAACATTGAAGGGGCTTGTTATTTTTTCTTGTAAACAATTTCATTATACTTCGCATCATGAATCGACTAAGGTGTATAATTTTATTACTTTCATTGACTATAAAAGTTTCTAAAATAAATCCACAAAAAAGTTCAATCATAATAACAAATTTAACTTGTGCTTCATTGAATATTAACTATATAAATTACACAAAATGCCAAATTAATCAACTAAAAAATAAAGTACAAGCTATCTTTATTTATGGTAAACTAATGGTTAAAAGCATCAATAGTTTTACGGTAATTTGCCTATATATAACTTAATAACATTAGCACCAATAATATTTAATATACATTCCGTAGATTAATGCCAAATTGTTTCGTAAAGTTAATAGAAAATATCGTCCATTTCTATATAATGATGTAATCGATTTTTGTGATTTTCAAAAAAATTCCAAACAAAATATCTTTTGGAATATGGTGCTTCAAACAATGGCAAAGTATTCGAATTTTAATCATACTTGTCCATATGAGGTTCAGTATTTGTAATTAAATTTTACATTTTCATCTGAAGCAATTACGATTTATTTCTTGCAGCATGATATTATTGTTGATAATTTGGTATTTTCTCAGAAACATTTTAAATTTATTCCATTTCCCAGAGGAAAGTATCTGGTGCAGATGATTTTTATTATTACTCAGGATATTAAAATAGGTCAAATTGATGGATATTTTGACATGTGAAATAAAAGAATAGAAGTATTTACTTATTACACTGCAGCCGAAGAACTATTTACGAACGAATGTGTTTGCTACTCAAAATCAAACACTGGATACCACCCACAAGTGCAATTATAATATCTGGAAAATATACAAATATTTATGTAAATGTTTTCAATTTCTGTACAATTGCGTATTTAATTTGACCTTTCATTAAAAAAAAACTTGAGTATTATTTGCAAGACTTTATATATATTTAAATTACAATTGTTCTTAATCTTAAGTTTTGTTTTTTTTAATTTTTTGTGATATATGATATGAAAAAATATCATCTCGGAACTTTTAAATAAAATTTGGGAAATTATGACTTGTATTGTCTGCTCTTCCATATATAACAACTCTGCTTTACTTCACAGCTGTTTGACATCAAGTGAACAATAGAAACACCATAAAACTATTTAGTTATAAAATAATAATAAATAATAATTAAATAATATTAAATAACAAGATAGATTCATGGTAAGCAGATAAAATTATTTATAATAATTACAACACTTAGTCCCTAGCATTAAAGAAACATTAAAATCAAAAGAGTAGATAAGTTAAACGCGGTAATGTCAGAATTTGCGAAAAAGAAAAACAAAACAGAAAACAAACCACAGACTCACTGACGGTAGGGTCAGTCTTAAAAAGAACCTCTGTCAAAATGGCCATAATAAAGTGAGAGAAGGGCAAAAAAATAGCTTTAATAAAATTTTGCGGTAGTTGAATTTGTCGAGTGCAAAACTTAATTAAAACAAATAAAAGAAAAACGTATTGTATGTGCAATGTCAACGACGACACCAAAACTAAACGAAATAAAGTGTTAAATAATGTATGTACATACCAAAAATTAAGGAAACATATTAAAATACGACAACGACAAGTAATTACGTAGTCAACATCTACGGAAATTAGTAAATAGAACAAAGAACGAAAAAAAGAAGTGTAATAGAATTTTTCATTTGCTAAATTGCCTGTTGTGGCAGTAGCAGTAATTGTGTACAGGGAGTGTTTGCTTGTATTGCTTATTTTACCGCTTGACTGAAGTGCGGGCTGACGATGGAAACACGAGCTGTTAGTGGAGGGAATGGCTCTCTGACACTAGAATTGAGCAACAGCAATAACATTGGAGGAAGCACGTCCAGTTTGAATTCCAAAGAGTTGCGTCAACAAAAAGAAGATGTGACCTTGTATTTTAAGAAAATTTCCAGTGCCCTCTTCTATGGGATGTCCTCGTTCATGATAACCGTAGTTAATAAGACAGTATTAACGTCATACAAATTTCCCTCGTTTCTTTTTTTGAGCCTGGGTCAGCTAACAGCAAGCATAATAGTATTAAGCATGGGCAAACGCCTAAAACTAGTCACCTACCCCAAACTGCAGCGCAATACATTTAAGAAAATATTTCCTCTACCATTGATCTTTTTGGGAAATATGATGTTTGGCTTGGGCGGCACACAAGCCTTGAGTTTGCCCATGTTTGCTGCTCTGCGACGATTTTCCATACTAATGACCATGTTACTGGAATTAAAAATATTGGGTGTTCGACCTTCTGTTGCTGTACAGGTCAGTGTGTACGGCATGATAAGTGGTGCCCTGTTAGCTGCTTCCGACGATTTGTCCTTCAATATGCAAGGATATACGTTTGTCATGATAACAAATGCTCTAACCGCTTCCAATGGCGTATTTGTCAAAAAGAAATTGGATACTTCGGAAATTGGAAAATACGGCTTAATGTTCTACAATTCGCTATTCATGTTTATACCAGCTTTGCTGATCACCTATCTAACAGGGGACTTGAAAGCATCCCTAGCATTTAACAACTGGCACGATCCCTACTTTCTGGTACAGTTCCTACTCAGCTGTTTTATGGGATTCATATTGTCCTACAGTACAATGCTTTGTACACAGCACAATTCGGCCTTGACAACTACCATAGTAGGCTGTTTGAAAAATATATGTGTCACATATTTGGGCATGTTTATCGGTGGCGATTACATATTTTCGTGGTTAAATTGCATTGGCATTAATATAAGCGTATTTGCCAGTCTCTTATATACGTACGTAACTTTTAGACGGAAGCAAGCGCCCGATAAAGAACTACTGATACCGACAACGAGTAAAAGTGAAGCTGTTTAGTTTACGAATGGTATTTCGTTTTATTTCTTTCTTCTGTTGAACTTAATTCATTTTTGTGTCGCCAAAACCAAACACCACATCCAGCACCAGCATTATCTTTTAAGTGTAAGAAGATGTTAAACAATTGTATGTGTGTTAAATTTAAATATAATAAATAGTATATTATTTATAGTATATGTATGTATTTTATAATTTTAATCTATGAATTTCTATTTTTGCTCTAATGCGGTATTTGTAGTTATAAATTAAGTTTTATAAATGAGTTTTTTGTTTATTGTGTACAGAAATAATTTTATGTAAATTTTCAAAAATGCCATAGTAAAGAAAACTTAATAATAAACAAACAAGCAAAAAATGTAATTTAATATAAAACAAAAATATATAAACAGCGTTTTATTTTGTTTAAAATGTATTAATAGTATACTCGTATAGTCTCGTGCGTAAGAAATGGGTTGTTAACACAAAAAACTAACACAATTTTCAATTTTTAGGAATACTTCAATAGAGTTTATATTTAGTTATTTAGTCATGTAGGTAATAAAAAAATCAACTTTATAATTATATAACATGTGGTAAGAAAATGCAAACAAAGTAAATGTTTATCAATACATTATTTATATAATTAGAAGATTTTTGCTATTTTCCACTGATTTATGCATATTTTATCTCACAAAGCAGATAAGACGTGTAATATAAAATTGCATAATATGTTAAATGATGTTCTCAAAAAGAAAGCCAATATTTTAACCTTATTTAAAATTTATATCATAAGCAAGAATTGTAACCGATTTTATGAAATTTTGTGGAAATAAGTTTATAAATTGAACGTTTTTTTTATTTACTACTAGCTGACGCACCGGCTTCGCTCGGTATTTACTAATGATTTGTATTTCATATAGATTTAAAAATTAAGACACAAAAATTTCAGTATAAGAAAAAATAACAAAAATTTGTATCAATTTATTGCTTAAAAAGTTTGTTCAAAATTCGATTATTATTATATGCAACAACAATTGAAACAATTATTAATTAAACAAGTAAGAGTCCGAATCTTATATACCCTTCACATTTGTTGTGGATGCATAATTATATTATGCATAATTATGTCGATAAACACGACATCTGTTGATGAATTTCTTCGTACTAATATTAATACACTTTGTTTGATCAACGTCATCTGTTGACGAAATTATTCGTAACAATATTAATACACTTAGTTTTTTTGATGAAATTTTCAGAGGTTGTCTCGGATTTTTGCTCATATCTCCGTTATTTATGGACGGATTTTGCTGATTTTAAATAGCAAACTTCTCGAAAGCATGTCTGACAGAATTATTGAAGATTTGGATCCCGAAGATATCTGGGGATTTCAGAAAATTGATTTCAACAGTTAGACATACGGACATGGCTTAATAGACTCCGCTATCTATAAGGATCCAGAATATATATACTTTATAGGGTCGGAAAATTATATTGTGGAAATTACAAACGGAATGACAAACTTATATATACCCTTCTCATGAAGGTGAAGGGTATAAAAACAAACAAAAATTCATTTTAAAGCTTGATGGTAAACAATGTTTTTTGTTCTTCTATTGGGGCAGAAAAAGAATAGTCCTGACGGTGTACCGACTTTCGAGCACGCAACATACAATTGACATTGGGATTCTAGAATTTACCCACACTTAAAGGTTGTCCCTGAGATTTATATATCGCCATTGCGAATGCAAAGCGAACTGGAAATTAGACGCGTTTAAAATCCGAGTTTTTCCCGGAATTTTTGAATTTTTTTCTTTACAAACCATCTCCTGAGAATTTCGAATCGAATAAAAAAAATCAGCCAATTCGCTCCAGCCGTTCTCACGTGATGCCATTACATACATGGACCGTTTCATTTTTATTTATATAGATATATCTTAAATAGCTGCTGAATTTAGATTTTTGGTATGCCACTCATATTTTCTAAAATCAACAAAAAGTATATTAAATTAAATTTTGATTTTTTACTTGTTAACTTTTTATTTTACTTTTTATTTTATCAAAAAGTATATTTAAAATATTATGTTATCAGTAACGCATGTAGATGGCAACTTTTGATTATTTGATTTCCAGAAGTGGACTTCATTTGGGGCTACGGTCGAATATAGACCGATTATTATGAAATTTATTACGACGAGTTATATGTATATAAGGGTTACTTGTGTTGAATTTAGGCTTGTCAGACGTACTGCATTTAGAAGTACGCGTACTTGTTTTTACTAATTGTACTTCTGTCTGCATAAGACCTAAAGAAGTACGCAAATGTACTTTTTTCAGTTCTTTTGTTCTTTTCGTACTTTTTTTTTTTTTTTTAAGGAACAATTTCTTATTTGATAGCAAATATATATTTATATCTTTAAAGACTTTTGCTCAAAATATTCTGGAAGAAAATTCTGTTGAAGAAATATGGAAAACATTCCTAAAAAGTGGATCATATCTCAATTTCGAAAAAAAATTTATGTTTATATTTTCAATTCCTCATTCTATGCGGCAACCGAGAGAATTTTTAGTTTGATGTTCAATTTTTGGAGAAAAGAACGAAACAAGCTTCTATTTGAAAATGTAGAAAGCGAATTAATAATAAAAACAAATTTTGAGTGCACTTGTAATGAATTTTGCAATTTTTTAAAAACGGAAGATGGTAAAAATAGAATAGATAACCAAGTCCAAAAAAGCGATAAATATTTATAATTTTTTCAATTTGCCAAAAAACAAGCTGTATTAAAATATTTACTGCCGTATTTATAAAAAATTAAAGTAGACTTCAAGAGTACTTTAAGAAAATTTTGTATGAAAATTTTGTCTTAAAGAACAGTTCAAGCCTACTTTATTTTTTATAAATACGGCAGTTAATATATAATAGAAAAAAATATTTTATTTTTTAAAAATAAAATCTAATACACCTGACTAATTTCAAGTTATTTTTTATTACATAAAAATATATATGATCTCTTATTTAGTTTTGTTTTTATTATTTCTTTTTCTTCATCAAGTTCTTCAGTTCTTAGTTACATCGATTATTTCTTTTATGTACTGAATTTTATGATATTTTTAAAATAAAAAGTGTACTTTTTTTTCTTATTTGTACTGCTGTTTTTACTTCGATTTGATATCTGTACTTTTTTTGTCGATTTTATTAAATTAAATATTGGACTGGTCTTCGTATGGGGCTATGTCAAAATATGGACCGATGCAAACAAAATGTTGTTTTAAGATTTCACTTTGCATGAAACTTATTACCGTGCACTCGGGAAAACGTCAACTAATTAAAACCGCGGGTCTTGACGTTTACGAATGTAAAATTTTTAAATAAAAACATATCGATAATGTGCTTTCAAACATTTTTATTGATTATAAACTAAAACATAAACAAATTCAAAAAGGAAACAAAAAGGCATTCAACCTGACTAGAACCATAGAAGACAACTAGAACCAAAAGAATACATTTTAAATGAGATCATATTTAAAGAAAATCTGTTATTTTTTTCTGCTGTTTTTTTTTCTTTCCAACACTTGGAAGAGAGCCTTCTCTGTTAAACGTCTTAATACATTTTTATCTTGCTAATTGTTGACTTTGTTACACCATATGCTTGCTAAAGCTACCGCACTTGTACCCTTTTCTAATAAGTCCAAAATATTTGCCTTTTCTTGTAATTTATAAGCACTTTCGGTTGTTTTGAGCTAATTTTGGTAATGTGATACTTACGAGAACAAAAAAAAAACAACTGGATTTACATAAATAAAACAAGTAAGAAAGTATAGTCGGTCAAGCCCGACCATATAATACCCTACACCCAGTATATGTATAAAACAGTTTTTCAGAAATGGGCGTTATATGGGAGATATAACCTATTGTGGACCGATCATCCAAAAATTTAGTGTCATGATGTATGTGAATATAAGTATTATATGTGTTAAACTTTATCTCGATATAAATACTTTCAAAAGATTTATGGAGCTTAAAGTAAATTACGGAGAGGGTCTTATATGGAATTGCGGCTAATTATGGACCGATCATAATAAAATTAGACCACATTATTTGCATACATATGAAATATATTTGCGTTAAATATTATTTGGATACCAACATTTTTGAGAGAGTTATGCTCTTATAAGTGATTTTCGGAAGTGGGGCTTATATGGGAGCTACGAGTAATTATGGACCGATCTGCACAAAATGCTCAGATGTGATTTGTCTGCATTTACCACTCATTTGTGATGAAATTTGTTCGGATGCTTGCATAATTCAAGCATTTATGATCAGTAATCCCCAATTTCGGGAGGACATTTGTATAATGGACCGATTTACACCAGTTTAAATCCCATCCATCCTTGGGCCGAAAAAATATCAGGTACCAATTTTATCGATATATCTTCAAAATTGCGGCCTGTACTCTGCGTACAAGCTTTACATGGACAGCCAGCCAGGCGGACGGACGGACGGACATCATTAAATCGACTCAGAAAGTGATTCTAAGTCGATCGGTATACTTTAAGGTGGGTGTTGGACCAATATTTCTGGGCGTTACAAACATCAGCACAAATCCAATATACCCTCCCCACTATGGTGGTGTAGGGTATAACAATACATACAGTTGTAACTTCTCTTCTACTCTATTTATAAAGGGAATCCCCAATTTCTGAAATTCTTTCATAAAATAAATGTGTGTGTGTGTGTACAAATGTGTGTATTTTAACCGCTGCTAAATTCAAAATTTTGTTTTATTCAGAGTTGACGTTTTAGAGCTTTGTGGTTGGGTTGACGTTTTACAGTAGCCAATGTAAAAAAAGGGTTGACGTTTTGGGATGTTGACGTAAACGAGCGTTGACGTTTTCCCGAGTGCACTGTATTGCAGAATTTTGTATGGAACGACTTTTCTATAGACATTTATGTACCATAAAGCCATATTCCGGGAAGACATTTGTAATTAAGCTATGAGAAATCGTGGACCGATTCCTACCATTTTCAACATGACTTTTCCTTCTATAATAAAAATAGAGTGTGCAAAATTTCATGATATCTGTATTATATATGAAGAAAACAGCAAAAAATATCGAAGTAGTCTGAAACGGTGATCTATGACTCAGATCCTACTGGACCGATTTTTCCCATTTTCGTTCGATCAAAGAATGTTTGCTAAAAATGTCATTGTTCTATGTCTAACCACTTGTTTTAGCACGAATATGTTTGACGCTGTTAACTCTTACAAGAGTTTTGCAAGATCAAAGAGCATCAAATAAATTAAAACTAAATATTTGTTGTACTTTGGCCTAAATAAGAAAAGTTTTTTTTTAATATATAAACGAGTTCAAATATATGTTATTTAGTGGTTACGTGTTTTTCGGAAAATATTTGCCAAATGTGACCGTACCTTTACTCCTAGAAAATAAATGCATATTTTCTCAAAGTAATTATTATTTATGAATCTGTGAGTCATATTTATTTTCAAATAAGATTGATATCAGTCTCGCATATAATTAAGGACATACCACAAATTTTACAAAACAAATTATTTATTTAAAAATAAATCAATATTTTGTTGCAAATCTATTGTTATCGATAACAGCTTGACATCTGAATTTTGTGCAGCTACCCAACACCATTTGACGACATGGTCCGCCGCACAAAATTGAGGGAAATATGAAGAAGTTTCAGTATGCAAGAATTCTAAACGATACAATCATTGTCATAAATATCGCATTTAGATTTTAATTTGTCTAATTAAATACATACATATTAACAAAGCAAACATTCTACTTGTCTTATTGATACAACTGTTTCCAGTTGATAACAAAAACTTTTATCTTTTTATGTACAAAATATTGTCTTTCTAAGTACATTAGACCTGCTCTTTAAAAACTTATTTGCTTTGGATATTTCTTTTTTAGTGGCTAAAACTGCTGTAAAATTACAGGCCAATCGAACAACTAGAAAACGTGCTGAAAATTGAGTGAAATTTAGTAAACAATGGTAAACAAACGTTTTACATAAATCTTATCTTCAGGAGAAAATGATGATTTTAACAAGGTTTGAAATAAGAATTCCTAAATGACAAAAATGTTTTATAGAACTAAATTTAATATAATTTAATAATTTTGGCTATCATGCCAAAAATATTATAAAAATTTGATTCAATATGATAGTTACAGGATTTAAAAGATTTTTAAACGAAAATGTAAGCCATGGGGAAAATAGGTTAAGAAACACTGACATTTTAAATAAAAATTTGTAAATAAAACTTTTTCACAGAAATGAAATGAAATGAATATTCACAGAATTAAAAATTAAAGCAAAACTATACTATAGGTACATAAGAAAGATAGAGAAAAAACTATAAAAACTATGTTATTTCCAATTATTCAAATCTATTTGTTTACTAAAATTCTTGCGAAGTACTGAAATATACATGTCATTATTCATAAAACTTACAACAGGTTTATAAAGCAAATTTCCATACAAAATTGTTATAAACCTGTTGAAAATTTGTATGAATAAGGGGGACAGAGTTTACTTGTTACTCTACACTTTTTTGTCTTGTTTATGCACATAGTACCTATGTACATTAGAGTGTCTCGCCTTACATGCAAAAAAAAGTTCGCGGTACAGCAACGGATATGAAGTATTGTTGCAAGACAATTTCGAAAAAAAAAATTTTTTTGTTTTTTTGCCGAAAGTAGGGGTCGCCAAAATACATTTTTTTGTTATATCTTCGGCATTTATAGTCCGATCTCAAAGTGTGATACATATATCGATGGTTTTGTCTTGAGGAGATCTATCGATATTATTATCTTCCATTTACCTCAAATATCCCGTTTTAGTATTTACTCACCAGATCTCATTTCCTACCACCCTAATGTACCACCCTAATATCAGAAAATAAAAGCTCACAAAAAATCATTAAACGTTTGTAAAGGAAGTTTTTCGATAATTCTAACAGAACTATTGAAAAAATGAAAATTTGTTTTTTTGCCGAACGTAGGGGTTATCTTTTTAAATGCCAAAGATATAACAAAAATGTATTTTGTTATGATATCTTTAAAACAATAAAAGTTATGATATCTATTATGCAGAGACCGCAAATAACAGATCCACTTTAATTTTAGTGGTTAATTGGCACCATCGCTCACAACACTAAAATGTTGTATTGACTCGACTATTTACCCGATAAGTGTTGTGAATCGTAATCGCAGTTTAGAAAGTATTTAGGAAGTTGGAACGCTTAATTCTTGTGTTAAAAAGGGTATAGGTTATAAAACCAAAACGAACGCATGTGATTAATGCTAGACGACGCCAATCATTAACCAATGTAAGAGTGAGCCGCAGCAAAAAAAGGACGGCCTGATTGCCTTCAAGCGATAATGGCAATGACGCGCGAATTCCTCCACCCAAATCTGAATTACGACTGCCATGTAAAATTTGTATTTTTGTGTTATATCACTGAGAGGACAATGTATAAGAGAAAAATAGAAAAGAAAATGACGGAAATAATCAAGATAAGTGATTTATAATTAATTTTTTTTTCGTAAAGGTCAACTTTTATTTTCGAAATTTTAATATAAATGGCAAAAGTTAATTTAATGCCTGAATATAAAAATCATAAATAATTAATGTAATGTAAAATTTTACAAAAAACTTAGTACCAAACAAAACTCATTTTAGATCTTAGTGGAGACCATTAAACTCAGAAGTTGAATTCGAGAAGTCCGGTTTCCTATACGAAGGTATATGTGGGTGGATCTTCCTGGACGAGTCTCCTTTTAGTCGTAAGCGATGGCGTTATGATTATATCAGGTCAAATAAATCCTCCTATTAAGGAGGCAATTTAAATAGAAACAAACAACAATAAATCACAATTTGGATTTTTGATTATATGGACGAGTTATTTTCGGTTTCTGCATTTATATCTCTGGTTTTATATAGTAATTTCTTAATTTCCCTACCTATGTATCTACATATATATATTGTAGTGTAGTGTTAATGATTTACTACAAATTGAAGTATTTACCCCCTGGCCCACGATGTCGAACGATAACGTTCGCTTACATAAGACTTAAGACACAAACTTGATTGTGGAATAAACAAACTTGATTGAGTAAAAAAAAATAGATACGATAAAAAGTTTGTGTCTTAAGTCTTATCTATGCGAACGTTATCGTTCGAAATCGTGGGCCAGGCGGTTAATTTTGAAAATCATATATGGAGCTCCGATTAAGAGTGTTTTTCATTGAGAGTGTTTTTCACATATAGACGGACATATGTATGTAACTCTTGGTTAATAAGAGTTTAAATGGAAAATGACTACACATATTTTGTGATCATGAATGTAGCTAGGTACAATAGATTGAAATGTGAAATGATCATTATTTTTCATCAATCAAGTTTTCCTTCGAAAATCGATTTTTTAGTCAATAACTAAAATTGTCTGTAGCTTTGTTAATAACTCCTTTAATAAAATATTGCTTTGAAAATATTATGCAATTGCTACAAATCGATAACAGGTTAAAGTAAAATTAAATTGTTCCAGATTTTGAAGTTCATCAAATACATTACTATTTTTACAATTTTATTGTAAATAATGTGGACAATTTTTCATTGTTTCAAAAATTACACCTTATCAAATTTTACTATCAACCGCACTACCAAGAGTTGAAAGCATATTTATACAGATGTTTTATTTTATATTAATAAACTTAAACATAATTTCGCGTTGACATGTAAGATCCAAAGTTTTTATAAAAAAAACAACCATATTTATGGGCCTCCATTTAGGCTGTAAGAATCGATTACTTACAGTAACGCTCGTTTTTTTATATATATTTTACTAGTATTAGAAAAAAATTAAGGTGATAACAAGTGTGTGTACTGTATGTTTTTTTTTTGTAAATACCTATAAAGCTTAAATTATAAATAAAATCTTCTCAAAGTTTATTTTTATCTTTTTCTGTAAGTACTTTTTGGAATTTTAAAAATTAAAAACAATAAAATAATATGGGAACCAACTAAACCGGTTGGTTGTTAGTCGAGCTTTCATCATTTGAACAAGAATACAGCGTGTTATTCTCCTCAGGCTAAAAATATTTTTGTTTGTTACAACATGAAAATTATTCTATCTATCGGTAGTAATTTTTAAACACAACTTAATAAATACACTGGAGAAAATAAGAACTTGCTCTACATATATTTATGTTTGTAGTTCATATGATTTGTACAATTTATATACATATGTATGTATATATTTGAATATGAAATGTGTTATTACTAAATTACTTCTAAGTAATGGAGACAGGATTTAGTAGTCATATAAAAGTATGTTATTTATTAATTACTACTACACGCATAGTTTAAATTTATTAATTTTAAACTTGATCATTAAATATTTTTAATAATGTTTCGTTGTAGTAGTTCAATCCATAATTTCTTAAAGTGTTTTGTTCTTAACCAGAAGGTTTATTTATTTATTACGTTTTTGTTTTGCTTTAAAGTCATTGAATTATAAAAAAAAAGAAAATTGTGTTTAGTCATCAAACTACTCGTATACTTGAATTTTTGTTTGGTTTTAT
Source organism: Bellardia bayeri (assembly GCA_950370525.1). Lineage (NCBI taxonomy): Eukaryota > Metazoa > Arthropoda > Insecta > Diptera > Calliphoridae > Bellardia > Bellardia bayeri. The sequence continues at coordinate 79,910,440 of OX493267.1, forward strand.
ATTATATTATGTTACCACAGGTAACATCATTGTAAACTTTATGATTGTATGTGCTATATTAGAGATGAACAGGTGTTTAGAAATGCACATGTGGCATATGACTTATTCCTGAGTTAGGGTCAGCGGAAATAAATTTAGTACACCACATGCTTTTTTATCTATGAAGCAAAATATTTTTATTATATTAAGAATCATAGTATACAGTTGAAAGATAACAAACACTCTATTTTATATTACCAAAATCCAAAAATTAAAGCTAATATTTTGTTGGTCATCCATTCAGCTTAATTACAGTCTCTAGTCGCCTTTTCATGGAATTTACAAGAGGTTCAGTCACATCTCTAGTAATCTTGTCCCACTCTTCAGAAAGATTGTGGAGAGGTTAAGTAAGCTTTTGCAAAGTCTTTACGTTTGGTACGGTCAAATATACGGTATTTTTCTGGGCACTCTTCCATGAAGTTCATGGTTACTCAGCCGCCTTCGAATTGTCGATGCGCTTATTGGGCCACCGCGTGTCTTAGAAATGTCTTCAGCTATTTTGACTGCGCTAGACTTTAGAGTTTTCTTGACCTCTCTGACTATTTTGCGCACAACATTATCAATTTCAGAGCGTGGTCGATCGGTATCTTTTGCAGTTTTCTCGAGCTTTACTTCTTTCAATAACTTTTTGAACAGCTGACCGGCTTTTGTTCACAATTTTAGCAATATCTATCTGCTAGAGATTTTCATTTTCTTCGATGCATCACTATTAAATGTCACAAGTAAATCCTTGTCACGTGCCATTCGGTTACTTAAATAATTTTTTAACTCTGTACTTACAAAATTATTACTAATTTTATTTATAATTACATTGTATACTAAATATTGACTGTATTTTTAAGAGCATTTTCTCTTTTATTAGATAAAACTTATAACATAGCTTTCATAACTGTTTAAGTTAGCCGTTCCGAAATATTTTGATATAAATAAATTTTAAAAATATTGACTTCTTTAAAAGATGTTATTATTCACAGAAATTATTATTCGCTGTATACTAAATTTTGACTCTGACTGTAATTTGATATGTATGACTTTTTTAAGTGATAAGTGAACGATTTTTTTTAAGATTCATTCTAACCCGCTTGCGTGTATTTTGTGCATATGTACAAATGTACATATGTATGTAAGTGGAAAAATGTGTAACTGAAATTACATTTATTGTGCTTAAAGTTAGTTGAGCTGAAAGGACATTTTTTAAAATAAATCTCCTGGTGTCTAGTTTTACTTATATTAAAGTAAAATGGAAGGATACGTATAACCCTTTTATAGCAGTCTCTTTGTTTGCATATAAAGGGTTTATCAACAAGAACATTGTTTGATCAAAACGAAAAAACATTGAATTTATATCAAAGTCATAAAAATATTGCCTATTTTACGGAATGTAACGTTTGTGATCTACCATTTACATAGCGAAATATAATTCAAAAGGAATTTTAGGAAATGCATTGTTTGTAGATTTGCATACCAAAATTGAATTCATTGTAACTAACAATTGTCAAAGTTTGTTTTTATGATAAGTCAACAAGTAAAATGTCAAAACATTCATGTTATTCCAATATATCCCTGTTGGAAAACAAAGTTTTTGCTGAAAACCCCTTTATTGTATATCAAAAGGAAAAATGTATGCTTATTTCAAGAATACAACCACATTTTATACAAGATATGTATGTATGTATATCAGATTTGTGTAAATTTCGTATGCAAATCTATTATATATTGGAACTCCGAATATCTGCATATTAAAAACTTTAGCTAGTATATAACTAACAAAATTGGTTTAATAAATAAAATAAATAAATAAAATTCATTATATTACAGAATACTTAAACAATTGCAATGTTACGTAATATCTATAAAAGAGCATTCCACCTCTCTGCACCTCAACGATATGCAAAAAATATTACAACACTTACAACATCCAATATAACTGATACGAAAGATTATAAAGCTGATATAGATGAATTGACACAACAGCACTGGGATGAGTTTACAAAAGAGTTTATGCAAAATCGCATTGAAATGACTTCATTTCAAAAAGTTCTTTTGGCTGCTGGTTCATCGATTGCTGCCTTAGTGGATCCCAGAAGGTGTGTACATAGCATACCATTCTAGGAGCGCTCCGAAAAAGGAGCCAGAAAAAAGTCCAACTAAAGAGCATTTTCGAAGCGCTCCAAAAAAGGAGTCAGAAAAGAGTCCAATTAAAAAGCATTTTCGGAGCGAAAGAAAAATTTGCTTAGTTTATTTGTAAATGAGTTCCCTTTTTGTTTAAGTTAAAACAATTAAAAAAATAATAAATTTGAACTTTTAATTTTTTGTATTTAAAATTGCAATGACTCTTTTCTGACATGATGTAAGAGCTCTTTCTGAGCCCAAAAACCCCTCATAAAAGACTCTTTTCTGACATTATCTAAGAGCTCTTTTTGGCGGATCATTTTCGAATGTAATGACCCTATTTTCTGAAGGTTTTCGGAGCAATAATGATTGTTTTTTGGGCTCATAAAGAGCATAAACGCTCCGGAAAAGGTGTCAGAAAAGACTCTTTTCGGACTCATATGGCTTGCTGGGTATATTCATTTAGAAATGTAAATATATTTGTATGTATGTATTGTTTTAATTTTCGAAAAATAGACACGATATGATTGCTTGTTTGGGTGAGACGACAGGTGAACAAGCTTTACATAACATTTTGCATACAATGAAATCTAGCGAAGAAGGCCAACGTATATTGCAACATAAACCCCGTATTAACACACATACAGTTGATATAGAGAGATTACGTCATCTGCCAGAAAATACATTTGGACATGCTTATGTTAAATTTTTAGATGATAATGTAAGACATAATATTTTTTTAAATGAAACATGTACATATTTGCTGAAAGCTTACATAGAATTTTTGGTTGATTTTTAGCGAGTTACTCCAGATTCTCGTATGGAAGTGCGTTTTATAGATGATCCTGAATTGGCTTATATAATGACTAGATATCGTGAGTGCCACGATTTAGTTCATACCATACTTCATATGCCCACAAATATGCTGGGTGAGGTGGCTGTTAAATGGTTTGAAGCTTTAAATAATGGTTTACCAATGTGTTATGGTGGTGCAATTTTCGGAGCTATGCGTTTAAAGGCCAAGTAAGTAATTAATTCAATTTTGTTATAAGAAATAATGAAGTAACTCGATTGTCAAAAAATCGACAAGAAAGTCGATCGTCAAAATCTAAATCAGGAGAGTAAAAAAACAGAATACTCACCAAATTTGTTTCGGATTTTTTATGTAGTTCTAAGATAACTTAGTTAAGAATTACATAGTTACAACACAAATACATAAATATGTTGTTAAAACAAAATTTTCTGATTATATTTATTTAGAAACCGAAAAAGTTACATGAACGATTATTTACCGTGGGCCATTAAAAACGGTAAAAAGGCTAAACCTTTGATGTCTGTATACTGGGAGGAACGCTGGGAACAAGACATCGATGAAATAAGAAAAGAACTACAAATTACTAAACTTACATAAATACAAATAAAATAACGGTTTTCAAGCAAACAACTCTGTTTTTTCAATGATCATGCTTCTACAGATGGTTGGCAACACTTTTGATGATGAAGTCATTTTGACATTTACAAACAGTGATCTCCGCTCTCACCAAAGTTAATAATTCTGTTTTAATTTGTCTCACCTCTCTTGTGGTAGTAATTTACTGTTTTGTTTGCATTTTTAATGAAATATTTTTTTGTTGAATTAATTTCCAATTTATAAATAAAATTGTTTATAATAGAACTTAAAATTGTAATAAATAGAAAAGTTTAATAAAACATAAATATGTCGGATAAATTTAATGGTTTTAGTCAAGATGAAATAAATCGAGTTTCCGGCAATAAACATAAAAAACCTGCGTCCATAGAAACGAGTGAGTGCAAGTATTTAACTAAATTTCATTGATGTATATTTTTCTTTTATTAACAAAAATGAGATAAAGTTAACAATAAGAATATAAAATATTGTAGTTATACTTGTGTAGAGTGTTTTAAATCACTTTTTGTGTTTTTTATGGCAGTGAAACCAGCTGCATTTCGTGGACACGGTGGCATCAGACGTATGCCAGACAAAAACGAATATTTACGTCAGCAAAAAATGTCTCAAATAAAACAACAAAACCAAGTAGCATCAACAAATAGTAATAACAACAATAATAAAATACCTGATAAACTTAATAATTTACCCACAAATGATTCTTTGGAAGATATCAATATTGATCGTAGTATGTCAAAATCTATAGAAGAAGCTTTATTTTATCAACCTCTCGCAAGTGGACAACAAACAGTCAATAAAGCATATTCAGCAGCAGAGAAACGTTTACAAGGTCACGATGAGCAAAAAACAACAAAAAATATAGATACACAACCATCTAGCGAAGATTCGTCGATCTTAAAATTAGGCACCGAAATGGATAGTGTAATATCATCTTCAACTTGTACAAATAGCTTCGATGATTCTTCGATTTTACCTTCCGATGGTAATAAGAAACCACATCATCCACCTGCTTTTGCATCGCCTGCTTCACTGAATGTACAGTCGCCTTTTAAGGGTATTTCATTAAAAGATTTTGAATCGCATCGTAAAATGATAGAAGAACAAAATCGCCAAAAGAAGGAAATATTGTACAAAGCAATCGAACAGCAGTAAGTACCTATAAATAATATAATAATATTAATTACGGGCTTAAATTTATTATACTCGTATCTAAAATAGGTATAAGTTAAAAACACATTATTTCCATACGAAATTAATTAATCACACAAACTTACCATTTTAAACTTAATTTAATACAAGTCCGCATTCACACTCTTCAATTCTGACGCTACTAGTCAATTTTCTACTTTCTTTTGTTTTTTTTTCTTTCATGTATGTTGATTTGCATTAAATATTACGAAAATTGAATTGACGTGTGTGAATGAAATGGCATGTTGAAAAGAGAATTGAAGAAAAACTGGTCAGCTAAAACTGAAGAGTGTGAAACAAGACTAATGTATTATAAGCAATATTAATAGTTTTATATCTCAAAGGTTTCTCAAAACAAGACAATGTTTTGGATTTACCATTTAATCATTTGATGTTTATTTGAAAAAATAAAAATTTAATTTTTGTAGATTTTATGTCCAAATGTTAATCTTAGTTTTATGCATAACTTAAATATTTTAAAGGAAACACTCAAAAGAGAATAATTTTTTAATTTTAAATGTATTTTTCTCTAAAAGTTCTTTAATAAGATTTAAATATGTTAAGTCTCATATTTGATGAGAAATATTATTATTATTACTCAAGTTTAACTGAATTTTAATAATAAATCTTAAAATGTTACGTTTTTTAGTTCTCAAAAAACTGCTGCAGAAACCCGTAAAATTGAGGAAATAAAAGCCGAACTAGCCAAATTAGACAATGATCTTGCAGTCGATGTAGCACTGTTAAGAAAACAAATCGATAATGCCTGTATACATTTTGCCACTGTTGAGTAAGTTATTTTTACAAAAAAAGATAAATAAAATTATAATATTTTTTATTTATTTTTAAAATTTTAAATTTTCTAATAAACGAATGCTCATTTGTTTATAGAAAACATTACATGAAAATAGAGTCCCAGTTCCTTAAAGCCAAAATAGATTTACATAATGTCGCCGAGAAGAAAGAGCTATTAACTGAGCACTTATGCACTGTTATCGCCCACAATGAAGATCGCAAAGCTCAAAAATTAACAGAACTAATGGAAAAGGTTGGCCTGGCCACAAATGGAGGAGAATACGAACCACCAACTTCCACATCAACATGAAATATGTATATGGTATTTACATTTTCATACATATTAAATTCGGTATAATGTTTAACGAAAATTGTATTGAAAACATATTATGTCAAAATCCTTCGTTGTTAGTATCTATGTATGTAAAATTGTTTTGTATTCATAATTTATTATGATTATAAATTATTATAAATAAATATATGTATTGAAAACAAATATTTTCCCACTATTCTATATTAGTGTAATGATGTGCAGAACAAACGTTTATCTTGATGATAATATGTATTTTATACCAATTTAAAGTTTGCAATAATTACTATTTTATATAATTTTTATTTAAAAATCTCTATATTTTATTGCCCTTATTCATAAAACTTGCTTTATAAACCTGTTGTAAGTTTTTATGTTTTTATGTATGTATATGTTATAATATTAGTCTAGTGTTTATGTTTAAAAATTTTAATTAAAAAAAATATATATTTTAATATTGCTCTCTATAATTTTATATTAAATGAATTCTTAAATTTAAAAATGATAACATCTGTGTTTACTTATAAAATTTGTTAATAACAGCTTTAATATTTTATAATTGATATGATACGAATCTGCCAAATGATCAGTTAATTTATAAAAGGTTTGAAGTTTTCCGGATACATTCATGTAGGACTCTAAAGATCTGACTTTAGCAATCCATAACAATAATAATAAAAGCTCAGGCGAGAATATAAATACAAGTTAATAAATGCATTATTGCTATAGTTTTTCATAGCAATAGGTTAACATTAAATAAAAGTAAGATGTTAAAGAAGCTTATGGTGATGATTATTAAAATGTTATTTAATTTTGCCGCCAAAAATTTGTAGTTTAAAAATATTTCACTAAATCGAAAAATGTGACACTTAACAATTTTCAACCGTCTAGTTTACAGCACCGAATAATTGAATCCACTAATACTGTTTTAAGAGTTATCTGCTTTATTATCATATGGCAACACACATATTAATTTCATGGAGAACTTTACAGAGAGAGAGAGAGAAAAAAATGACATTTGCAATGAAAACAAAAACAAGTCTGCAAAGTTATATTAAAAACGGCATGGAATTGTAATTTTTTAACAATTGTAAAGTATAAAAATAAAGTAAACCTTAAACAAATTAACCATCATGGCAGGAAGAGGTAGAGGTAAAACGGGATCCTTAACACAAGAACAGTTGCAGACATTGGGATGTGTAGGCAAGGATATACCACAAGTACAATCGGCTCCGCCAGCTACCTATCCACCCTTAATGTCCAAACCTGTTACATTAGAGGTAAGACAAAATATGCTAATGCATCTCCCAATAACTAAAAGTTGTATTTTCTAAGACCACAGCTGCTCAAAGCTATCAGATATTGTGGAAAGAAGATTTCCTAAATCACATGAGAGACTCGCCTTATTTTCTACAGACTTCGGAAAAAACCAAAATAAATAAGTCAATTTTAAGTTACGGCCAGAAGACTGCGGTAACATTCATTAATATATTTAAAAAAAAAAATCTTTAATAAAATTACATTTTCAGAATGACACAGAATCGCATAAGATGAAAACTAAAGCTGAATTTAATTGGTCTCTAATGCCAGCCGAATTACAAATGGCCAACAGAAAACGTAAGACAGATTTAAAACCTAAAGAGGTGAAAACTATCAAACCTGGAAATATTGAAGATCGTTTAAAGCAATTGGAGGAAAAAGAACGCAATGACAACGATAAAGAAACTGGTAATAAAAACATTTCAGATTCCGAACAAGAAATGGAAGAAAACGAGGAGGTGGTAGACGATGAAATGGATGACGAAAATGATTATGGCAATAGCTATTTCGATAATGGAGAAGCCTACAATGAAGAAGATGACAACTTAGATGATGGTCCTGTATATTAAAATAAAGAAATCAAAAAAAGGTTGGCTGGTTTTATTTAGCTATCACTTTATTTTAAACCATTTTAGACCTTATTTGTAAGGGGGAATTTAGCTTAGACACAATAAACAAGTACACAGATTTTATAGTACTTAATCCAAAGAGCTGGGAGGGCTGTAGTTCAACTCAATAATACCGGTAGATTTCACCTATTATACATTAAAGAATATAATTAAATAAAATGAAGTCAAAGATTTTTATTTAAATTACCAAAGCAATAGTGCTGACCAAAGCAACAATACCAGTCAACAAAACAGCGTTGTATTTAGCGTTTTGACGGCTGTGGTGTTCCTTCCAGTCACCTTGGGGTACGGGCATATCGTCCATGGTTACTTTAATGCCATGGCCGTGGTAAGCAGCCCGAGACATAGCACCAACTACAATAATATTAATTTGTATTATTTAATGATTTAACTTACAACAAACTTTATTTACAGTTATGTAATGTTTAAGGTTAGTGCAGTCTGATTTCGTGAAACATTTCGTTAAAAAATTACTTACAATTTTTCACCAAGAGTCCTTGTTTAACAATATGTTTTACCAACATTTTCGTTTAGTTTCCTTAGGAACTGCAAGATAAATAATTTAGTTTAGAAATATTTAATTTTTTCTTGAAAAAATCATTAAACCTACGTGCTGTATGCCTGAAATGAAGAACAAAACTTGCAGATTTTGACATTATGATTATTTTATTTTGCAGAACGAGTCTCGTTTGAAATGACATCAATAACAGAGTTGTCTCCTCTGATATCAATGCCTAGTGAATAAATTTACAAAGGCTTGCCAGATATTAAGAATTTTTGTAAATTTTGACTTGCTTTCAAAAAATTTACAAACGTATATAGTGTTTTGTAAACAATGTATCAACAATTATATTTAGTATGTAAAAATATATTAAAAGTTAAAAATTGTGGGCATTTCATTCTTTTGTTTTCATATGAGATCAAATATAACTGATTTGCATGCTAAAAATGTGAATTTGAGATAAGTCTTAGTTTAAAAGTTATAGGTCATTATAGTCAATTACATAACAGTAATAAGATATATCTAATAAGATATAGTTAACAAATTATCTGAAAAACATGAGAATCATTGAATAGTTTTCAAACCTCTCATGTGATATACAATATGATGTAATTTATAATTTTGAATCTATATGACGGTACTGAAGAAAATTTTGAAATATAAAAAAGTATTTATAGCGAAACCGGTATTCGAGTTTAGAGCCTCTGCGCCTGGACGAAGGGCAGGCAATCCAGGAAATAGGGATTTGATTTGTCCAACGATCTGTTTTTCTAATTTATGTGCCCAACTTTAGAACATGTGTCCCGTCCACACTTTATTAAAATTCATAATTTTCTTTTTATTGTGGTTTGTAAAACCAACGGTTCCAACTGTATTCAGGTTGTTCTTAAGAATTTAAATAATTAAAGTGCATTGGTTATTGTGAATATTGTCAACGTTGATATGCGAATAGTAATAATGATGTCTCCAAAATTCCTCACATATTCCCCAACTTCTGAAAAAACAACAATTGTGAATAAATAGACTGCTGAGAAGAAAATTTTCTAACCCTTGATAGAAAGAAGACTTGCAAAAACGAAAAAAAAAACAAAATACCTATACACACACTTTTATTTAATTTTGCAAACAACAAATATGTAATTTTTATTATGATTATTATTTTTCTAACGATTTTTTAAAACGAAAATTTTGCAATTAAATTGAAAATTCCAACAAAGTGTAAAATAAATACATTCGCATTGAAATAATATGCACAAGTTAGTAGTGTATGAATCCACAAGCTTTGATTAACTGGAATTCTGGTGGAATTAGTCAGACGCAACATACATATATGAAAAACAAAAACAACAAATATACACAGAAAAACTTAAACGAATTTAATATACAATATAACATTCCAAAACTGAATACAGGAAGTAATAATTTACACACCGACAACAACAAAAATATAGTACTATTTAACAATAATACAAAGAAGCTATTAACAATTAATTAATTAAAACGAAATATGATACGTAACGGAGGCGGCAACAACATTGGTGATAGTGGTGGATCTACAGCTGCATTGGGTGGGGCTGTAGGTGGCAATGATGGTTGCATATATCCCGATGAAGTTATCATGGAAAAAGGGGTGGCATTTAATGTGCGAGTATGTTTAATCAATTAACAATACCACAACCAATACGTGTACATTGATATATATGGCTTCATGATTAAGAACATTTGTTTGTATTGTTTTCTTTTTTCCGGTCGTTTTTAGTATACGGGCTGTGTCGAAGTTAATACTTCCATGAAATCTTTGGATTTTCATACCAGGACACAAGTGGCCAGGTGAGTTGTGCAGTTGAAGTTTATAACAGTTAAATGTTTGTTTGTTCCTCTCATTGCTGTTTATATAGAGAATGTATAAATCGTGTATGTGAAGCGGCTGGTTTAAAATCTGCCGGTAAAAGGCGTATAGATAAAAAGATAGTGCAGTATATAGCAGAACGGCCTTGTATGGCCAACGCTGGCACCAATGTTATTATCAATGTTTCAAGTCGCTCATTAAATTTAATAAATGTCGATAATGGCGAAATTATAGCATCTCATCAAATGCCAAGAATATCGTTTGCCTCGGGCGGTGATACGGTAAGTATTAAGATTAAAACAAAGTCAAACAGGCATATTGTGGATTCATCATACACATGTCTTTCAACGGCCAAAGTAACTTTAGCATGATAATGGATTTTAAATACGATTTAATCTTCAATGTTGAAATCAAAAGACATGTATGAAACATCAATATTATTTTGTGAATTTTAAATTCTGAAAAACAAATGCTGAAAAATTATCAATAAAATCTGTGGAAGGTATAAAAGCATTTACGTTTCGTCATTTTTTGTATTAAAAAAATTGGATTTTTAATAAGTTCATAAGAAACAAATACGTGATATACCTAAATATTCTACAATTAGTTCAAAAAAGCGGACGAATCATTCGAAGTTATATGTATAACACTGAATTATTCTCAATTTCTTTTTTAATCTAAAAAGATTAATTTCTAAACAGATTTCCACAAACGATTTAGATTTTAGCTAAATAAATTAAAAAAAAAAAACTTTTTTTGGAATAAAACAAGTTAAGGAATAAATCTAAATTTCTTTCTATAATTTCTGCTAAAAAAAATTCTAATGAATTAACTTTATATATACCCATAAAAATTCCAAAATTAACAATAATATTCTTTTCTAGGATACCCTTGATTTTTTAGCTTATATTGCCAAAAATGAAGACGAATGGCGAGCTTGCTATGTATTGGAATGTATAGGCGGGCAGAGTGAAGATCTTATTGTAACAATTGGCAAAGCTTTTATGCTACGTTATAATGCTATCAGCCGTAAAGTGTAATTAAAACAAACAAGTTATTTAATACAATAAATATGATTTATACTTCTTTATTTACTCCTGTAGACATCAGCATGCACAAAATATGGACAATGTAAATGCAACAACAAAAGAAAATGATAAAGAATACTACAATGATTTACCCAACAAATTACCTCCAGATTTAATAAACGACAACGAATTGCAACACGACCAACAACAACAAAAAGTGGCCCAATTAAATTTAAAGAAACCCAGAGATCGCCTTAGCAGTAATCTAATAGATTTGAATAGTCCACCGCCAGATCAAACATCAAACAAACTTAACCTAAATGCTTTTGATCCAATGAAAGATAATATGACCATAGGACAACAACAGCAGCAACATCAACAACCTCCAGATGTATTTGATATACGTAATTAAAATTATTCAATATACATATTTTAGCAATTTTATTCAATCTATTATTTATTTGCAGCTCCCCTGTCACTATCAGCCGAAGTACAACGCTCCCAGTTAATGACAGAAACTTGGTTTCACGGTTCAATTAGCCGTCCAGTGGCGGAGAGTATGCTGGACAATGATGGCGACTTTTTGGTACGCGAATCTCAGGGCAAACATGGTCAGTACGTTTTAACTGGCTTCCAAGGCAAAACACCAAAACATTTATTACTCATCGATCCTGAAGGTATAGTACGTACCAAGGATCGTATATTTGAAAGCATTAGCCATCTAATCAACTATCACTGGACAAATCTTTTGCCCATAATATCTGAAGACTCAGAACTTGTATTACGCAATCCCGTAGTAAAACCAAGTAATACTACATTAGCCGGAGCAGGTTTATCAAATACACACAATCATCATCATTCACACATACATCATTCCCATTTGCAATCGTGTAAAGAATAAACATAAAACAAACAAAAATAAAACAATTTTTGGAGATTATCTTAAAGAAAACAAATATCGTATATTTAGTACGAATGAATATTTAATAAACCTTTACACATATTTTCGGATATCAGTGTATACATTTTATTTAAATATAACAATTTTGAAACAAAAATTAAGGGAACCTAAAAATGTGAACAAATTTTAAATTAAAAAAAATCATTGATTGTATGTAAAAGAAAACATAAAATTAAAAAAATGTATTATTTGTATTGTATGTATGTAGATGATGATAATTTTATTGTATGTATGTATTTATTAAAACAATCATTAAAATTAAAAAAAAAAACAAGAATAGTGTTGATGAGCTTTTTTTATACTTACATTATTGGTGTTTTTTCGATCAAATATTTTTTGTGTTATATGTTATTGGAAAGTGCTTTGAAATATCTCTCAATTGATACACATTGTAGGGGAAATCGGTAGTTAATCACCCTTATTACGGTTCTCGAAATTATGTTTCGACTATTGTCGAACTCTGTCGAATTTAGTTTTTAATGGTACTACGTACATTTTTCGACTACTTGAAAATTTTTAACAGATTAAATATTACAGGACGATCCATAATTTTTAAAGTTTTAAAAATTATGAGGCTGCATACGACAAACTGTCAAAACAAATAATGGCGTTCTTTAGCTCCCTTTTGTAGAGTTCAAATTTTTCTTTTTTTCTTTTAATTTCACTTTTATATTGGTTTAATGATTCCTCCTGCGCTTTTAGTTGTTTCCTATCATTCTATCTGTTTTAAAGAGTTTTTAACTTCATTGTGCAACTCGGTTTGGACTTTTCTATTTTCAATTTCTTCACTTTCGAAATCACAACAAACATAAACGGGTTCTTAAAAGGAATCGTTGTTGATGCCTATTTCCTGTCCATCAGGATTTATTAGACTATTTAATTGTAATAAAGCAGAAGCAGCTTCTTCTACTGCAGACTGCTTGTTTAAGCCGCCTCCGTATGTGGGAAACCCTAAAATATGTTTTCAATAATTTTATTTAAACTATACTTGTGTTTCCATTTGTGTTTTCTTAAATTTAAAATATTATTAACTTAGTAACCTTTGATTATATTTTTCTTTACTGTGAGTTATATGTCAAATCCGTATATGAAAATAGATATAATTTGTACGATAATAAATTAATATTGATTAAACCTTTATACTACGTCGACGAGTTTTCTTTATAAAAGACAAGGATTAGTCTTTTACGTGGCTGAGTGTCGTAGTTTTGTTGTGGAAAATTTTTTTCTTTAAATTGCATATATAATCGGCCCAAACCTTTAACCACTCAGGACAAGTTCGTAAAGGCGGTCCTAGTAAGTTCAGTTTGTTCGAAATTTCCTTCCATTCCTTTTTGGTGCTCAATTTTTGTAGGCCACTGTGGTAGGATTGTGCTAGTTCTGGTTTTTGCTCAAGCAACTCAACCATCTTCTCAAACTGTTTAGCTGTTGTAATTTTTATTCTAAAATCATATTCATAGTATTAAAAATGTATTTATTAATAAAAATTTTTATAAAATACTTACGATTTTGTTGATTTTATTTTGAAATTTTCCTTGTCGTATGAAAAAAAAACGATCGACTATTATTTTAACTTTTGACAGCTGAATTCAATACTCGCGTTAAGAAACTTGTAATAGAATTTTAAGCAGGCTTGTCTTTTATTGCTATTCGAGAAATTTAGTACCAAAATGTAAAATCGACTATTTTGCAGCTCGAATACGAGAACCGTAATAAGGCTGAATATTTCGATCGATTTTGTTTCAGGTTCCTTCTTTTGATGCGAAAGTGAAGTGGATTAACTTTTTATTTCATATTGACCTGATTATTGAGATTTTGTCTGTTTTGCCTCTTTTTAATAAGAATAGAAATATAATAGATTAATATAAATATTTCGTATTTATAGTAGAAATATTTAGCTGTACAATGTCGTTTATATTGTAAAATGAAAATAAAGTTTGTTGGTTTTTCATCAACATTTCAGAAAACCTATTTGGTTGAAATGGCATGAGTTATTGAATCGAAATTGTGAATTACAAACGAAATAAAAAAATTAATACTTTTACAATTATTACTAATTTTTTAAGCTTGAGGTCTTTTTTTTAAATATAAAAAACTTTTTATCTTTTATTTAAAACCAATATTTCGGCACTTCCTTGAGTGCCTTCGTCAGGGTTTTTTTCTTTTTTAATTTTACAATTTTTAACAAATTATAACTAATTGTTATAATAAAATGTTAAAAAATTAGTAATAATTGAAATAATAAAGGTCGAATAAAAATACATATTAATACTTTTACTCTAAGGATATACAAATTAAATAAAAAAAATCGTCTCCTGATTCTAATTAAATATTAAGGTATCTCTCAGAAATTTACTGCAATTTCTTTGCCTAAAATATCGTTGAATATAAAGATTTTGTTGCAATGTCGATTAACACATTTCGAAAATAAGTGATTGGGTTCAGCCTCTCTTCCGTTTTTAGAGGTCTTTAAATGTAAATGGTTATTCGCAAGAACTTTGTTTTCCAAAAGGGGCATATTGGAATAACAAAAGTTTTGACATTTTACTAGTTGACATATCAGTAGTAAAAGCTTTGATAATTGTTATAACGAATTCAATTTCGCTCGAAAATTGCAAAAATAAAAGCGGTTGTTCATTCGCTGGAAAAATAATTTTTTCAGTCGAAACCCATTTTTATTTGTCCGAATAGAGGGGTTTTAAAAATCCAAGACTGTATTGATCTCAATATCCGTGACGTGATTAGCGAAATAGATCTGTCATTTTGCCTAAATGTGATTAAAAATTTTGATAAAAGATTCGACATCTGTATACGTGGTCGAGGTAGACATCTGTTCGATATTATTTTTTTTTCATTTATAATTGTCGCACTTTACTTTCTTTTATAAAAATTTTTAAGATTTTTATATAAATTATTTGTACTAATTGAGAATTTTCCCTCTTGCGAGTATTTGAAAATTTTTAAAAAATTTTATTCGAAATTTTACTTCAAGTCAAATATACAAATTGTTTGAAAACAATTATACACTACAATTTATTTTTGTATATTTCTGTTATATATGTATATATATATATTTATTAGGTTATATTTATGACCAATTACAGATTTCTATTAAGTTTTGGATATTATCCCTACGGGCTAATTTCGGTCAATTATATTTTCTTCTTTAAATGATGTAAATGAAACAATTTACTTCATCAATTTGCTCTACGTTTCGTCGATGTTTATTTATGTTTTCCAACGGAAAGCTATGTGAAACATATAACAGAAATATACAACTTGACTTGAAGTAAAACTTGTTGCGTGTCATTTTTTTGGCTATACGCATTGACCTGCTACTATAAAGGGTCACTGCATAAAAAAAAAAAACAAAATAAATTTTTTGTTCAGTAGGGACGGGCTACTAGAGCTAAGGAGGCACCTTCTCCAGCCCATGTCCCGGTGCATAACATGGTGCTGACATTCTTTAGGGAGGGGCTACTATAAAATTCATTGGAGCCACCACTCCAACCCATATCCCAGCGGTTTGTCGCCTGTTGTCATTTTTTTGTGTTGTGTTTTTTTTGTATTAGTACCTGAAAAGATATAAAAAAAAAAATATCATATATTGGAACGATACCTGGTTACCAAAAGTCCTCCCAGAAATATTCGTCCTCATCTGTCAGCGAAAAGGAACACTAGAAGGAAAAGCAAAATACGTAAAATTTTATTAATAAAACAATATGTCGTGATACTTACTTACCATGAGTTGTCAAAATCATGGTCAAAATGGCAATAAAAATAATGTTTATGTGAAAAGTAGTAGTGTTGTATAATACGGTGTTTCGAGTGTGAAGTTGGCAACACCCACATTTATCGTAGTAATTTAGAGCTGTATTTCATTCAAAATTTAAATAAATCTAATAGCAAGATAAATATTATAAGAAAATAAGTTAATGAAATTCACACGCTAAAAATCATGAACCCCTGGTAGATAAATTATTTATGATATATGAAAGTTCTGGTCAGGCAGGTACCTAATAAAAAAAAGGACTGGTTAGGATTATGAAAATCTAGCGGGATATTAAAAAAAAAACCCGCCAAATAAAAGAAATAAATTTATGGAAATAAAACCTAAATAATTACAAGAACAAAATATGATAAATGACGTGATCTATATTCTGTTACACGAATTACATAAGAACAACGGCGGGAAAATACCGATTTAGGATATCACGTTAGGAGGGGAAATACAACACATAAGGATTGTAGTAAATATGTAAAAGAAAAAAAACCCGCCAAAATTGTAAATGAGATTAATGAAAAGGAGAACAAGAGGTATTTAAACTGAACACGGTGAGATACAGAGACAATTGGGTTAATAATTTAGAGCAGGAACAACGGGTGTACGGATCTTGTGTTCAAATAAAGTGAGAATAAAAGAAGTATAACGTAAGTGCTAGACTTATAGCCTAAATCGTGTAAAAGAAATTATTTATAATATTCTGTGGTACGTGTGTGTTTATCTTTTCTTAGCTGGCTAATTTTACAAGGAGGGATAAAGCACTCGAAGGATACTGGCCTCCTAGGAAGACGTTACAATTAGCCAGGTAATCTTTTATTTTATACCTATGTTCTTACATCCACTCCAATAATAAAGAAAGAGAAATAACCAACAAAAGAAGAAAATAGGGAAGTGTAAGGAGTGTTGGAAAACGTATGGTGGTGAACTAGGCCTGTAAAACATTATATACCCGTGTGTTAAGCAACACATTTCAAAAATAAACAAAACAAGATAAAATCAGGTGCGCCTAAAAACACGCGTACAAAACAAAGTTGTTAAATCAAAATTAAAAAAAATACTAAGGCGTCCCAAGACAACAAAATAGAGAAAAAAAAAAGAACAGTTTAGTATAGTTTAAGAATTATTTATTGTTATTATTTATTCATATATTAAGATTTATCCATTTATAGTTATTTAAGTGTTGTTGTGGGTAATTATTGTGTCCCTCGAGAGTGTGGTAACACATATAAATGTAAATTGATTTTTTTTTGAGACCAAAAGAACAAAACAAAATCTAGAAAAAAGAAGAAAAGTAAAAAAAAAAGAAATTTAAAATTAGTGAAATTAGGTACTCAATCTAGACCAAGGAAAGTAAATTAGTGGCATAACAGATATAAAAAAAAAAAAAACGTCATTAGGGAGCTCCTTCATGAGTAGGATTTTTTTTTGTTATTGCACATCCGGAATAGATGTGAGTAGTTAATAGAGCTACAGATACATATGTATATATAAAAAGAAAAAAAAAAAGAAAAAAAAGGGAAAGAACAAAGTGAATTGTTTTTTTAGGTCAATAAAAAAATTCAAGATTAATTATAAAAAAAAAAATTTTTGTTAGAGTTAATTATGTGATTTAGTTTAAGGTATTTATGTATAAGAAAGTAGTATAGAGGAAATTAAGAATAAAGCGATTATGTATTGAAACATGCGAAAATTTGAGTAAGATATAATTTTTTTGGGGGGATTGTTGAAGTAGATAGGGCGACGAAAGACAGGCATAAGGGACTGTGAAAATGCGAATCGGATTCATCACAGTTATGGATGGGAAAAGGGCGATTGGGGGTCAACATCTACCTCCCTATTCGATGATATGGCCAAAAAGAATGTAAGTGTTGTTTTTTTTTTTGTGTTAAAATTCCCTTGAAGAATTATTTTTTGTGTGCGATCCGGCCAAAGGGTTGAGAACTCCTCCCACGAGGTGATGCGTTGAGCTGGCAGGGTAATTATTGGCCAGAGGACAAAACAGGATCGTAACAGAATGGCGCCCAAGCGTAAATTTAGAAGTTTAGTGTAAAGACCTAAGCACTAGGCAATAAACTATTAGAGATGAGAGAAATAGACTAACGTATATTTGTTTTGTGTGAGGATTTGATAGAGAGAGTAAAGTCATATCCGTTTTGGTATGTAAACCGAAAACCGTGTTGTATGAAATATTCTATGATGTTTGAATACTCGTAAATAAATAAATATACGACCGAATCATTCAGGAAAAGGAAAGTCCTTAGAATGGACGGCTAGATCCATCTAAATGTTCACCTAATCTTGATATTTTTTATTTTGTTTTAGTTTCAGTCTGAATCTTCGTGTGTTAATCAGCATGGATGAAAAGCGACAGCCGCTTGAGACAACAACTCAAGGTCCGTTGTGTCGACATTCATACCATACTGCCTTCTAATGTTTATCGTTAAAAGTGAAAACATACAAAGAGGTTAAATTTAGTTACCTTTGTTTAGTACGAATTAAGACCATATCATTAGTAGCTCTCTATGAGAGAATCTATCAATTAACAAAAGAACCGTCGTACCGCCGCTAATCAACAATCCCTCAAAAAGAAGAAAACAAGAAAATTTTGAGAAGAGTTTAGCTTTATATTTTTATATTACGTATTGAAATTTTAAGTATTTTTTTAATTTACATATTTATTAATTTTTATAAGTATTTAATTAGTGGTATTTATCGTAATTTTATGTTTTTTTATTTTCTATTATTTATTTTTTTTTAGTTTATGTTTATTATCATTGATTTATATTAAGTTTATTTTCTTCAATTTATTTATTTTTAATGAGTTTGTTTGGTGCATAAATTTTCTGTGCTATTTAATATAGACCAATATTTAGTTTAGTAGTATTTTTAATATTTCAACATCTATTTATTTATTTTGTCAAGGTAATAGTTGTTGCTTAAGGATATAATTTGTAGGTTTATGTAAGTAGGTTATGAATATTGAAACTAGAGCCAAATTCAGTCGTAGGAAAAGAAAAGCAGAATTTGATACCAGCAGAACGTACGTCCCATTGTCTCCGAAACAGCGTAGAGGTAAAACATCTAAATTCAATATGAATAATAATAATAACGCAAAGGAAGGACAGATTACAGATTTGTCAAACACTATAATCTCTAACCGACCTAGTACGTCCACTAATTTACAGACCGGGAATGGATTACGCGTAAATTCCGATAATATTAGTACTATGGGGGAAGAAATAACACCAGAAGTAAGAGATTTAGTAGTTGATGAAGCTTTGTCAGTGCAGAAAACATTACAGGAACAAATTAGAAGTATGGTTCAGGGGGAGATGCAAGATGTGAGAAAATCTATAGGAGATTTAATGAAAGTTGTTGGGGATCTTTCAAAAATTGTTGCTCAGAATAATGTACAACCAGAATCCGCTAATGTCACACACAATATTGTAGGCGAACCACGAGTCACTGAATATGTGCTAAATAATCCCTCTAGTGTAGAGATAAATGCAATGCCAGGGACAAGTCAAGGTCAGACAGGTCAAGCGTTGTCAAATAATAGTCGAAATAGGACACCTATGTCTATACCAGCGCTACCTACTCGAACAGTATATAGCAATTTTGTTCCGCGAGAAAATGGCAATATTAATCAACTTCCTAGAGCTACAGGAGTTCAGTTTAATAATAATTATAACGAAAATGTAGTGAACTTACCATTTAGCAGAAACTTTGAAAATACAGAAGGACCCACTGGTTATCCTTTTGGACAATATGATGTTCCAAATAATTCGTCCATTCCGAATGCATCAGTGCAGAGAGATTTAACTAAAATGTGGATAAGAATAGATAAATGGGGTCTGATTTTTGATGGGAATAACTCACGTATGAGCGTAGAGGATTTTATTTTTCGTATAGAGCGTTTACAGGCTCAGTATGGAATCCCAATAGAGGAATTAGAAAGAGACTTCCATCTATTATTATCTGGTCCAGCCAAGGATTGGTACTGGTTATTTATCCAAACTCATTTCTCCGTAAAATGGCCAGGGTTGAAACAAGCATTGCTAAGCCAATACCAAACATCCAGGTCTAATTTTGAAATTATGCGAGATCTAGTAGAGAAAAGACAAAACAGTAATGAGTCAATAGATCAGTTTTTCCATGCTATGAATCAAATCCGTGCTAAATTAGTTCAGTCCATACCAGAGTACGATATGATAAAAATTTTGAAAAGAAATGTTAAGGAAAGTGTCGCTAGAATCGTGTACCCAATTTCAGTTTCATCTGTTGATCAACTTAGAATCGAGTGCAATGAGGCCGAACGCAATTTTCCAAGGAGAGATTATAGAAATTTTCAGCCACCAACAAGATTATCAAAACCTGTAAGTGAAGTATATGTAGATGATACGGGATATGAAAATTCGCAAAATGATAAATTGGAGGAATTAGAAGTTGCTGCGTTACATTTAAATAAAGACAAATCTGATGTAATATGTTGGAACTGTAAAGTACCAGGACATGTTTTTATGGAATGTACTACAGCAGAGAGAACACTATTTTGTTACCGTTGTGGAAAACCGAACGTGATAACTCCGAATTGCCCAAATTGTCAGGGAAACTTGAAATGGGGCGTGGGAAAGTCAGGGGACCTACGTCCATCCAAAAATCCCAACAAGGAACATTAGGAAGCCGGAAAGCTGAGTTAACTAATGAAGCTGTAGAAAATGATTGGAAGCAAATAGCTAATGAAATGCCTGAAATAAGACACAAATTACCGATACAAACGAGACAAGAGTACTACGACTATGTTAGAGCACAGATATTTGATACCGAAAAACAGCGTAGACCTTTATCGAAAAGAATTTTGAAAATTAGGGAGAAATACAGAAAAAGACAAGAATGTAAAAGGATGATTGTAGATTCGGTAACTAGGATAGACAAATTTAGTGATGATCGGGTGTTTGTAGATGTAGAAATAGAAGGGAAAATTATGTTAGGGTTATTAGACAGTGGAGCATCAAGTAGTATATTAGGAAAAGGATGTAGGGAATTACTAGAAGAACTAGGTTTGGAAATAGTACCAATATTCTCCAACGTGAAGACTGCCAGTGGTCAACACCACAGAATATTAGGTAAAGTAAATCTACCCATAAAATATAAAGATAAAAAAGATAACCTAATTTTATATCTTTGTCCTGATTTGGAACAACCTCTATATTTAGGAATAGACTTTTGGCGTACTTTTAGTTTAGCTCCAGATATTATAGGTGTAAATGAAATGGTAACGAATAAAGTTATAGAAGATTTGGTTCAAGATAAAGAAAATTATAGGATAGGTCCACATGAATTGAATAGCGAACAAAGACAGAGATTAGATGAGGTAATAGCGAAATTCGATACATTTGAGGAAAAAGGACTAGGAAAAACTAATTTAGAAATGCACTCAATCAAATTAATAGATAATGCTGAACCGATAAAGGATCGACATTATCCGATTTCACCAGCAGTTCAGGAGATAACGTATAAGGAAATAGACAAAATGTTAGAATTAAATGTAATAGAAATAAGTGACAGTCCTTGGAGTAATAGAACTACAATCGTAAGAAAACCTGGCAAGAACAGATTTTGTTTGGACGCAAGAAAATTGAATAAGTTGACTGTGAAAGATGCGTATCCATTACAAAACATAAATGGCATCCTAAGTAGAATTGACGAAACATATTTTATAAGTAGCGTCGATCTTAAATACGCATTCTGGCAAATAGAACTTGAGCCTAAAAGTAGACCATATACAGCTTTTACCGTATCAGGGAGACCGTTATATCAATTTCGGGTTATGCCCTTCGGTCTATGTAATGCTGCCCAGCGGTTATGTAGGTTGATGGACAAAGTTATTCCGCAGACTTTAAAGGACAATGTATTCATTTATCTCGATGATTTGTTAATCATCTCAAATGACTTCGATAAGCATCTGGAATTACTGGGGGAAGTGGCAAATTGTCTCAAAAAAGCGAATTTGACAATTGGCTTAAACAAATCCCAATTTTGTTTTAAACAATTAAAATATTTAGGGTTCATCGTTGGAGGCGGCATGCTCAAAACGGACCCTGATAAAGTAAAGGCAATCAAAGAAATAAGGGTTCCAAAGTCTGTTAGAGAAGTAAGAAGTTTTTTGGGTACTGCGGGGTGGTATCGCAGATTTATCAAAAATTTTGCCGTTATATCTGCACCTCTCACAGACACACTGAAGAAGTCAAAGAAATTTGAAATGACACCTAAAGCTATCGAGGCATTCGAAAATCTAAAAAAAGCTTTGACCTCAGCGCCAGTACTTCGACACGCCGATTTTACCAAGAAATTCTATGTGCAATGCGATGCTTGTGAATATGGTATAGGTGCGGTTTTGTATCAGATATTCGGGGAAAATGAGGAACATCCCATTGCATTCTTTTCGCAAAAGTTAAATTCGTGTCAAAGAAATTATAGTGTTACCGAAAAGGAATGTTATGCTGCTGTAGTGGCTGTGCAAAAGTTTAGGCAATATGTAGAGATGATGCCTTTTACCATCGTGACTGATCATGCTAGCCTTAAGTGGTTGATGACTTTAAAAGACTTAACAGGGAGACTAGCCAGATGGTCACTTAAACTGCAATCATACGATTTTGAGATAAAGCACAGGAAAGGTTCCGAAAACATAGTAGCCGATATGCTGTCAAGATTACCAAACGTGGACGAACTGAATCTGACAGAATGTTTAGGTTTCGAAACGACTGAATTCGAAGGCGAGGATTACGTGAATTTAATAAAACATATTCAAGAGAATAAGGAAAATTTGCCTGATGTGAGAGTTGAAAACGGATATATATTCAAAAGGATAGGTTTTGATCAGATAGGGTTAGATTCACCGTGGAAATTATGGATTCCAACAATGATTACACATCAAATGATTGAAAACGCTCACTCTACCGTAACAACAGCACACGGTGGTGTAGCAAAGACTCTTGAAAGATTGAGACGACAATTTTATTGGCCAAAAATGGCGATGCAAGTCAAGAACTTTGTAGCTAGCTGTAGCATTTGCAAGGAATCAAAACCATGTAACGTTAATCTAAGACCGGAAATTGGAAATCCAGTTGTAACGGAAAGACCATTTCAAAAATTGTACATCGATTTCATGGGTAAATACCCACGCTCTAGAAAGGGAAATTGTTATATTTTCATTGTCGTTGATCATTTCACAAAATTCATGTTTTTGAAAGCGATGAAAGAAGCAACAACCAACAATGTTATTGAATTTCTCGTTCATGAAATTTTCCACAAATTTGGAGTGCCTGAGGTGATACATAGCGACAATGGCAGTCAATTTATTGCCAAAAGCTTTGAAAATTTATTAAAAACATATAAAATACAACATTTAAAAACCGCTGTATATTCTCCTCAGAGCAACGCGAGTGAACGAGTCAATCAATCTGTGTTATCTGCCATAAGAGCATATTTGGACAAAGACCATCGTGACTGGGATATGTACCTTTCTGAAATTGAATGTGCAATTCGAACGTCCGTACACTCAGCCACAGGTATAACACCATTTTTTGCACTGTTTGGGTATCATATGTACACTAGTGGTGCAGACTATAAATTAGGGAGAAAATTAGGTTCGTTAAGCGATCACGATATCTTAGAAATCAATCGAAATGACAGGATGGAAATAATTAGGGAGTATATGAAGCAAAATATACAAAAAGCTCAAGAGAGGAGTGCTGAGAGATATAATAGAGGAGCACGTATTATTAAATTTGTACCCGGCCAGGAAGTCTACCGCAGAAATACCGTACTGAGCAATTTTAGTAAAAATATTAACGCAAAGTTTAGCCGAAAATTTCTAAAATGCAGAATTGTAAGACCAATCGGTAACAATATGTATGAATTAGAAGATCTTCAAGGCAAGTCGATCGGTATTTTTCACGCGAAAGACATAAAAGTTTGAAAACTATGTCGTAAATCTGTGATATAATCTATAACCAGTGCAATATTAGGATTAGTAATACATTTTAATAAGTTTTCTTGAAAAAATTTTTTTTTGACAATGTATATATTTGTATGTGTTTCGTCCTAATATATCACGGTGTACCTGATTTATCGTAGATTTACAAATAATATGATCAAACTAAGACCTAGTACAATATTCATAATTTTCATTAACAAATGTGCATGTATGCATGTGTTATGTCAAAAAAAAAAAAAAAAAAAAAAAAAAAAAATATTATGTAAGACTGGCCGTGAACCGAAATCTTACACTATAACAAATCGACTTGATAATAAAATACTCACTTAGTACAAAGAGAACTGAGATGATTCCATATCCAACGAAAGTCTTCATAATTTCCGTGTACTGTCTGGTATACCTGCAAAAGATAAGAAAATGGAGATTACAAAGTAACTTCATTATCGTTAGATATATAAGTTTACTTCCCGTAAAGTATTGGCATGACGGGAATGAAAATTTCGTCGTTAATTGCCCGGCTAGAGAATCTCAGGGTGTGGGAGTTCCCCACGTTGGGTTCCAAGACCTAACACGCACACCGCTCCTCGAGACTATGTCACCAGACATCGGTGTTTTGTTGCGTGTCATTTTTTTGGCTATACGCATTGACCTGCTACTATAAAGGGTCACTGCATAAAAAAAAAAAACAAAATAAATTTTTTGTTCAGTAGGGACGGGCTACTAGAGCTAAGGAGGCACCTTCTCCAGCCCATGTCCCGGTGCATAACATGGTGCTGACATTCTTTAGGGAGGGGCTACTATAAAATTCATTGGAGCCACCACTCCAACCCATATCCCAGCGGTTTGTCGCCTGTTGTCATTTTTTTGTGTTGTGTTTTTTTTGTATTAGTACCTGAAAAGATATAAAAAAAAAAATATCATATATTGGAACGATACCTGGTTACCAAAAGTCCTCCCAGAAATATTCGTCCTCATCTGTCAGCGAAAAGGAACACTAGAAGGAAAAGCAAAATACGTAAAATTTTATTAATAAAACAATATGTCGTGATACTTACTTACCATGAGTTGTCAAAATCATGGTCAAAATGGCAATAAAAATAATGTTTATGTGAAAAGTAGTAGTGTTGTATAATACGGTGTTTCGAGTGTGAAGTTGGCAACACCCACATTTATCGTAGTAATTTAGAGCTGTATTTCATTCAAAATTTAAATAAATCTAATAGCAAGATAAATATTATAAGAAAATAAGTTAATGAAATTCACACGCTAAAAATCATGAACCCCTGGTAGATAAATTATTTATGATATATGAAAGTTCTGGTCAGGCAGGTACCTAATAAAAAAAAGGACTGGTTAGGATTATGAAAATCTAGCGGGATATTAAAAAAAAAACCCGCCAAATAAAAGAAATAAATTTATGGAAATAAAACCTAAATAATTACAAGAACAAAATATGATAAATGACGTGATCTATATTCTGTTACACGAATTACATAAGAACAACGGCGGGAAAATACCGATTTAGGATATCACGTTAGGAGGGGAAATACAACACATAAGGATTGTAGTAAATATGTAAAAGAAAAAAAACCCGCCAAAATTGTAAATGAGATTAATGAAAAGGAGAACAAGAGGTATTTAAACTGAACACGGTGAGATACAGAGACAATTGGGTTAATAATTTAGAGCAGGAACAACGGGTGTACGGATCTTGTGTTCAAATAAAGTGAGAATAAAAGAAGTATAACGTAAGTGCTAGACTTATAGCCTAAATCGTGTAAAAGAAATTATTTATAATATTCTGTGGTACGTGTGTGTTTATCTTTTCTTAGCTGGCTAATTTTACAAGGAGGGATAAAGCACTCGAAGGATACTGGCCTCCTAGGAAGACGTTACAATTAGCCAGGTAATCTTTTATTTTATACCTATGTTCTTACATCCACTCCAATAATAAAGAAAGAGAAATAACCAACAAAAGAAGAAAATAGGGAAGTGTAAGGAGTGTTGGAAAACGTATGGTGGTGAACTAGGCCTGTAAAACATTATATACCCGTGTGTTAAGCAACACATTTCAAAAATAAACAAAACAAGATAAAATCAGGTGCGCCTAAAAACACGCGTACAAAACAAAGTTGTTAAATCAAAATTAAAAAAAATACTAAGGCGTCCCAAGACAACAAAATAGAGAAAAAAAAAAGAACAGTTTAGTATAGTTTAAGAATTATTTATTGTTATTATTTATTCATATATTAAGATTTATCCATTTATAGTTATTTAAGTGTTGTTGTGGGTAATTATTGTGTCCCTCGAGAGTGTGGTAACACATATAAATGTAAATTGATTTTTTTTTGAGACCAAAAGAACAAAACAAAATCTAGAAAAAAGAAGAAAAGTAAAAAAAAAAGAAATTTAAAATTAGTGAAATTAGGTACTCAATCTAGACCAAGGAAAGTAAATTAGTGGCATAACAGATATAAAAAAAAAAAAAAACGTCATTAGGGAGCTCCTTCATGAGTAGGATTTTTTTTTGTTATTGCACATCCGGAATAGATGTGAGTAGTTAATAGAGCTACAGATACATATGTATATATAAAAAGAAAAAAAAAAAGAAAAAAAAGGGAAAGAACAAAGTGAATTGTTTTTTTAGGTCAATAAAAAAATTCAAGATTAATTATAAAAAAAAAAATTTTTGTTAGAGTTAATTATGTGATTTAGTTTAAGGTATTTATGTATAAGAAAGTAGTATAGAGGAAATTAAGAATAAAGCGATTATGTATTGAAACATGCGAAAATTTGAGTAAGATATAATTTTTTTGGGGGGATTGTTGAAGTAGATAGGGCGACGAAAGACAGGCATAAGGGACTGTGAAAATGCGAATCGGATTCATCACAGTTATGGATGGGAAAAGGGCGATTGGGGGTCAACATCTACCTCCCTATTCGATGATATGGCCAAAAAGAATGTAAGTGTTGTTTTTTTTTTTGTGTTAAAATTCCCTTGAAGAATTATTTTTTGTGTGCGATCCGGCCAAAGGGTTGAGAACTCCTCCCACGAGGTGATGCGTTGAGCTGGCAGGGTAATTATTGGCCAGAGGACAAAACAGGATCGTAACAAACTTCGGAAAAATTCTCAATTAGTACATAAAAAAAAGTTAAATATACAAGGTTTGAAAATAAATACTATTAGACACAAAGAATGCTGATGACGGCTTTAGCAGGCCAGAAAATGCATTACATTTTGCTAGTGTCTCTTTGTATATATTATTGTATGACTTTACATTTATGTTTTCCAACGGAAAGCTATGTGAAACATATAACAGTAATATACAAAAATAATTTGTAGTGTATAATTGTTTTCAAACAATTTGTATATTTGACTTGAAGTAAAACTTCGAATAAAATTTTTTTATAAATTATTTGTTTTATTTTTAAAAACAAAATTTTAGTTTGAAAAACCCTTTATATACACTGTTATTTGAAAATATTTTCATTCGAATCAAATTACAAAATAATTCCCTTAAATAAATTTTTAAATAAAAAAGTTCAGGAAATTATAATTTTATACCAAAATTGAAATAACTATACGCAATTTTTAACTAAAATGATATATATGGGGTATTTCAAATTGTTTGAGCACCTGCTGAAACCGAAATATGGCTCTTATTCCGTTGTTTCATGAATTGAAAAAAAAACGTTGTACAGGGTTTGGATGACTATACTTGAAGGATATGAAGTGCAAAGTTTTACGTTGAAAAGTCTTCACCTTAAGAATTGGTGGTCATCTAAAATTCGAAAAATAAAAAAACGACTTGAAACTTGCAAGAGTTTTTTCATCTATTCCGTTTCCTTTGTAATAGTTTTTAGCTTTCAGATCCAAACCAATACAAAATATAGTCACTAGACTTGGAGGATATATCCACAAAAAAAAATTTGATATCGGTGCTGAATGAAAAGTTGCATGTGGTTTAAAGTGAAACGAAAATTTTCCGAATTTTGAACTTTTTGAAGATTTTACATAGGGTTCTTGCGCCGTTTAATAAAAATGAGTTTTAAGCGCAGAATTAAAAAAACTGCGTAATTTTATAAATTTTGAGGTATATCAAGTTGGTGTCAGCGCACCAATAACGTATCACGGAGATCACAAACTTAAAAGAAATTAGCGTAAATTTTGTAAAAATGTATCTTTTTGCGTCTGACAATCTGAATTGTCTTTTAAATTGGGTAGTGTATTGCGTGATGTGAGTAACTTCATAAAGGGTATCTCCGAGGCGAAAACGCACTTTAAAATTATTAAACGCAAAAATTTTATGAACTTTTGAAAATTTAAAAAAAAAAAAAACATTTTTTCAAGCTTTTTTTATATCAAAACATGACATCTAAATAGATTCTTCGCGACGAACTAAACTGATAAAATGCAAAAAAAAGAATTTTTTTCAACCCGGGCGCTTACAGCGGCAGTTTTTCTCAAATACACTTCGCTTCGTGACAACTAAAGCGCTGTATTAATTGCGCTGAAACGTACATCGAATAGAAGACTTTACTGAGCTTGATATTAAAATCGAAAACGCACGAAAAAATTTTAAATATTAAAAATTTTATGGAGGAAAAAAATGTTTCTAACCTCAAAAACTGTAATTTTTATATTTTTTTGATTTTTAACTTAAAACCGCAGTAAAAATGCTTAACGCGAACGGATTTTACATGCTCAAATATCTGTTTATACACACGCAAATCGACATTGATGTCAGACAAAAAAAAATTAAAAAAAAAAATATTCAAAGTGCCGTAAATTTTTTAAGTTGCCCATATACTTTTATTAAAGAACTTTTTATATTAAAAAAGCACAGTCACAAACAATTAAGTATGTATATAGAATATACATACATATATAAAAATTTATTTAATATATTGACATAAGTGTTATAAATAAAAGTTTTATTTAGTGAAGATTTTACTTACAAAAGGTTTATTTAATATAAATTTTTAACAAATAAAATCTGTATTTATTTCACAATGTTCTCTTGTTGTTTAGATTTTTCCATTACAAATTGTTTATAAACTTTAATTGATGTTATTTATAAAATCCAAAAATCTATGATTGTTTTAGTAGTGTGTATACAAAGAAGTCACTAGATAAAGGTGGGCCAATATTACAGAGTAACATAAATTTAATTTTAATTCAGGTTAGTGAATTAATTAAATCATAAACAAAACAAAAAATAACAATATGCCAAACTTTGTGTTGAAGGAGTTGTAGTTATTTTAAAGCTTATTTTTCATCAGATTTTTCAGTTACATTTTTTAAGTACAAATTACAATAGAGCATTAATCTTTGTTCATTTATATACTATAATACGTTCTTATAACCAAAATGCTTCTGTTGTAATTTGTTTGTGGAACTTAATACGTATGTTTAAAAGCAAACTCTTTTTTATAGATGTTCTTAAAAATTAACTTATTAAGGCGCTTATTATATGACGAGCTTACTACTTTGTTGATCCATTATTGTTGATATGGGTGTTATGCCAAATAAACTGCCAGTAAATGACAGTAGCACGGAATAGTTAAAGTACCAAAAAAGAATGAATAATACTGCAAATATCACATCTATATCAAACGACACCAATTTATAGTAATATTTTTGAAAAGAAACAGAAATAGAATAATATAATTAATTAAGTACATACGCATATTGTATACACTATGTAGATGACAGATTTTACTTCAAATTAGATTTTGTATAGTCTTAACTAGGTATATCATCGAAAATAAATTAAAGTTTTAAAGAAATCAATTGCCAATCTAGCGTTTTTGCGCATTGGTCAATTAATACAAATTATTTCATCATAAAATTTGTATTGAAACATTCTTTCAGATTTGTATATATGTATAAATAAATATTTTTTACACATGCAATTGTTCAACAATTGAACAGATATGAAGCCGCATTTAAGGTATAACACCCATGTATGCATGTACCTATTTATACCTACATACATATGTAAAAATTGTTAACCCAAAACCTAAAGTATATGTATGTATATGCATTTGTGAATCACTCATAATAGTTTAACAATTCATGTCTCCAATTTGATTGATCAATTCATTTACAACATATGTATGTATATATCAAACTACTACTTACGTATTGTTATGCGTTCCCATTTCTCCACCATGTACAATTCAGTAACCATTAAATAACGAAACCACCAATAGTTGCAAAAATCTATGATGTTTTGTAGCATTATTTTTTTTTTGTTTTTGTTGTTGATCTTTCCCGTTAAAAAAGTATTGGCGAGTTGTATGACCTTTTATACTATTAATTGTTCAATTAATATTTCTAGACAATTGTTAAATTAGTTGCTCGTTTTTTGATAAGAATTATTAAAAACAATAAACGAGATTAAAGACACTCATAGAATGATGCTAGTATGAAAGATAAAAAACATCATCAACACCTGTCAGAAAGGCAGAGCCCAAAAGCCAGAGTTGTCAATCTATCAGTTTTCGCAACGTTTTAAGTTGTTTCGACTTTTGGCCTGTATTCTTTTCTTATATCAGAAGTTTGATTTACTCTTTAACGTCATTTTTTTTATCAATTTTTATACATAAATATAAATTCTTCACACTTTATGTTAAATTTGCAAAGCGTTATACAGCTTTCATAAACAGATTTCAATTATTATTTCGTATTTTCTTTTGAATAGAAAGTTGTTAACACTGGTAAAACATATGGGATTATTATTAATAAGCTGCCTGACTACTTTAAACATTTTGTAAACAATATTTGTTGTGAATTATTTAATGCTATTTCCAGTTCCATATATTTTCTAATGCTAATAAAGTATTAAAATAACTCTTATTATTATGAATAAACAAATATTTTTTATCACATAAGTATGTCAAGATCCTCTAGAGAACAAATAGCTGTAAGAGTTAAAAATTTGTGAATATTCTTTGCAATTACTTAAGAATTTTTTTAAATATCATAATTGATTATCACATCCAAATACCTAACAAATAATTAAAATAATTTATCATTTTCGCAAATTAAAAGAGTTATACAAAATTTCGATTAAACGTATTTAATTAATAATGAATATTTTGCAAATAATTCCTTTATTATCCTACCTTTACACATGCAAGTATTTGCATGCGAGTGCTGTGTACGTATTATATACGAAAACTTCGAGTAGCTCTGCAAGTGAAAAAAATGTGAGTGTATTGAGTTTTTCGAACTTGCACTTGCATGTGCAAATGCCGGGTTAAATATAAGAAGTTTAAATATTGAGCAAATGAATTTTAGAAATTCTACCAATAATTTTTTTAATTGTAACATGCGAGTAACAGTTCGAAAAACTCAATATACTCACACTTTTTTTTACTAACCCTGCCTTTACACATGCAAGTACTTGCATGCGACAACATTCTGAAAATGAACTCTCACTGTTATGAGTAAACAGTAATGCTACTTGCAAATGATTCGAGTTTTTCGAATATGTTTTCGTATATAATACGTACACAGCACTCGTTTGCAAGTACTTGCATGTGTAAAGGGTAATGGTATCAACTTACAGGGAATGTTTAACTAAATTATTATGTAATACTGGCAACCCTGGCATTCCAACTGTCAATTGATTCATCGTTGTTTCTCCTCAACAACAAAGCAAAAAAACTTTTTTCCCTTAAAGTTTTTCTGTGCATCTGTTATTAAATTTATCAAATACAATGAGTAGTGAGCAAGTTAAGGATTCAAAAATGAATGAGAAACTTATAGCTGAATTTCAACAGCTCCGTAATGAGCAAAGAAACTTGGTTAACAATCTAAATACATTGGAAATGGATCTTAAAGAACACAAGTAATCTTAAAGCTAACATAACCTCAATTAAGGCTATTTATTGTCTATCAAAAATTAAATCCTTTTTTACTTTACTCCCTAGAACTGTGATAGACACTCTTAAAACTGTGGATCCCGATCGGAAATGTTTTCGACTAATTGGTGGCGTTTTGTGTGAACGTACCGTTAAAGAAGTCTTACCTCAACTCGTAGAAAATAAGGATTTTATTGAAAAAACCATTACAATGGTCACAGACGATTTAACCAAAAAAGGACTACAAATCAATAAATTCAAAGAGGAACATAATATTAGAATACGTGGTGAGCAATTGCCCGGAGATGGTCAAAAATCACAAACAGATGAAAAGAAATCAGAAAATCGTAATGTATTAGTATCCAATTGAAGCTCCATAATATAAACAAAATGAAAAACACGAAGGAGAATGAACTTAATTAACAATGTTTTACAAAACGGGTGACAGCACCTGAATATTATAATTTATTTCGATTAGTGAAGCAATCACTTTTTGTTTTTCAAAAAATGGATCAATAAACATGAACAAACAATAATTACAAAGAATTATACTAAAAGTTAATTATCTGTTAAGCTTATAAAACCAATGTGTGGAAACATACCTATAACTTATTAAAAACCAAAAACAATACTACACTTTCATAATAAACTAACTATTTAATCATGTTATTTTAATTTAACACAAGATTAAAAACGATAGAAAAAAGCCGAAAATACTTTGTTAAATTTAATTTGAGAATTGAATTGTATTAGATATTTCAAATCAGTAGAATCTTCGTATTGCAATATCATAATGTCTCTGTTAATTGATATACAGGCATGTGATGGAAATCGAAAACGAATGAGTTTTAGAAGTGAATTTTTTCGTAATGTTTCTATATTGAAAAACTTTTATCACATAAAATATAAAGATATTGGGCTACTAAAGAGAATCTTAAAAAAAAATTTTTAAAAATTAGATTATAAATGCATTTCCAAAACTGATTCGTTTTCGATTTCCATCACATGCCTGTATGTTCTTAAATTTGCGGGTATTTTTCAACGAAATTCCGTTTTATTGTTATTTTCTCTTCTAAAGTTATTACTTTCCGTGAAGAAAATGGCTTTGAGAAAAACAAATACATAATGTGAAATTATTGTAAAAACTACATTTTGTCAAAACAATATACAATTATATCTCATCGACTTCCGATAGCCTCGAAGGTATATCTCATAAATTTCTTTACATGTTCAATACGTGTGAAGAAATTTTAAGTGAAATATACGATTTTGGGGATAATTAAATACAACCCAAACATTCTTTTAATTTTTTATTAAATTTTATTTTAAATCTTAACTTCTCTTAAAATCACCTCTTTGACCACCAGACTTAGACATAAGTTGTATTTCCTTAATAATCATATCGTGCGTAACCGCTTTACACATATCGTAAACGGTGAGAGCGGCCACTGAAACTGCAGTTAAAGCTTCCATTTCAACACCTGTTTGGCCGCAACAACGTACAGTCGCATCCAACACAACTATACTATTTTTTAAATCCAGAGAAGCATTCACTTTAACTGAGGATATGGTGATATTATGACATAAAGGTATTAGGTCTGAGGTCTTTTTAGCACCTAAAATTCCAGCTAGTTGAGCCACACTTAGAACGTCTCCTTTCTTTAGGTTGTTCGAGTGTATGAGTTGGGCAACAATGGGACCTACATATATCTTAGCCATGGCTTGTGCATTTCTTGTAGTTAATGGTTTTTCCGATACATCAACCATAGACGCTTTACCCGTTGTAGCATCCACATGGGTAAGGTTTTTAGTGTCCGTGCAGTAGTTACATGTTGGTGACATAACTACTCTTCTGTTGATGTTAAATGACTTTGGCAATAAAATTGTATTAGTGGTGCTGGTTAATGATGAAAATACGTTCGATGATGCTGGTACTATGTTACTACCCACTTTTAAATGATGGAGATGAGAATTAATGGGAATAGCTGTAAAGTAAAAAAAAGTAATTATAATGTTGTTAAATATTGGTTATATTGTCCACTTAAATACCCACCTTATTTGCGGATGTGTTTTATTATCCACCAATTAAGATCATTGGACGATTTTCCATTTGTGACAGATTTAACATGCCTATAAATAATTGATTTTATTCTGTAGGAATACAAATCCAAAATCTTCCAATGATTTTATTTAAATACTTGACAGCTTAATTATCATATCATATAATTTTATGTTACACTAGAGTTAATTAATAACTATTTTAGCAACTTTTATAAAAAAAACAACAAAAAACTTTAATTTTATTAAAAAAAAACTGTCAAACATTTAAATTTGTTTTACATCTCTCATACATACCTGCATGTTGTTTCTTTTTCCTTTTAACAGCTGCCGAAATCAATGCAATCAAATCTGTTTCTGAACATTCACTTCTAATAGCATCTCTAAGCGAAATTTCTTTATTTCCAAAGAGACACACTTTTAAGTTACCGTCTGCCGTTAGGCGCAAACGGTTACATGAACCACAAAAATGTTCCGACATAGAAGTAATAAAACCAATTTGACCCTTATATCCGGGGACTTTATAAGCCTTGGAAGTGTCATTTGGACCATTTTCCAAGGTCTCAAATTCTGGCCATATTTTACGTATAATCTTTAAGGTATCCTGGTATGTTAGTAATTTATCGGTCTGCCATTTATTACCCATAAACGGCATATATTCTATGAAACGTATGTCCACATTACGATCACGTGTAAATTCCACAAAATCACAGATTTCATCTTCATTGAAATTACGCATAAGAACACAATTTATTTTGGGTTTATAACCCAATTGTATGGCCAAATCAATGCCAGCTATAACACGTTCCCAACCCCGACGTCTGGTTATCTCTTCAAAACGCTTCGGTTTTAAGGTATCTAAACTAATGTTAATGGCGTCCAGTCCGGCTCTTTGCATGGGCACCAATAGACGTGTCAACACTAATGCATTTGTGGTAATGCCTACATTTTCCAAATTTGGTATCTCCTTAAGTTTGGCTAAACACAAAAATATATGTATGTATATTTAAAATTTACAAAAGTAGATAAACTAAGAAAACTTAAAAACACACCAATTATTTCCACAATATCTCTTCGTACTGTGGGTTCTCCTCCGGTTAAACGTATTTTTCGAACACCCTGCTCGACAAACAAACGTGCTAAATAGTAAATTTCTTCAGTTGTCAATAGATTGGATTTAGGCTGTAAAGGAACACCATCAGCTGGCATACAGTATTTACCTATGATGAAATAAATTTTTTTATTATATTTATTTTTATTAATCTCAAACATAAATGTAATTTAAATTTATTTAAACACAAAGTAACTAAAAATTAACTAGCTTCAATGTACATATATATATACATATTATGTATGTATTTGTATATACAAGTCAAATTAATATAGTCTTTTTAATTAAATGTTTTTTTTTCTGTTAGAACTGGATGCTATTGGGATTTAATATACATACATACATAAGTACATAAAAATTTAGGAAATCTATGAATGCTTTTTTTCAGAGGTGGCTGTATTTAAAACTGATAATTTTCTAGTGTTATTTTTAGAACAGATCAATAATAGTAAGGGAGTACAGCTTTTATAAAACCTTCGTTATTATATAATAGTAAAGTATACATACATACATCACATATATAAACGCTGTCATTTGATAGGTATCAAATTAAATACTTAATTACGAAATTGAATACACTTAAATTGTGCACTATCACTCTACTCAAACGTTAACATACTTTGTTAGTTAGTTTGTATGTACATATACTTACAGCGTAAATTGCAACGTTCAGTTAATGAAATTCTCAAATATGTATGATAACGACCAAATCTGTCTGTTAATGTTGTATTATTTAGGAGGTTAGGGGTTATCGAAGGGGAACTGATGGTCTAAAAAAAGAAATAATTGAAATAATATAACAATAATTTTATAATTTTATTTGTTTTTTTTTTTACAAAATAAAAAAAAACTTTACCTTTGCTTGATCATGCTCATGACTGTTTTTGTTGATATGTGTTGAAATTTTGTGAATGGGTTGTGCTTTTAAAGGCGATTTAGTGGAAAAAAAGTAACTGCCACTTGTTAAAAATAAAGAGGAATATTTGTTGCAGATGTCAGCTGTTTTAATTTTTAGGCCACGTCGTAGAAATGACATTTTGTTTTCGGCATATATTTAGCAAATTACTTTAATAAAAGTATTTAATAAGCATTAATAAATGTTTAAACATTTACTTAATTCTCTTCAATAACCGATTTGTGTGTACCTTAAGTATTAATTTGATTAAATGACCAATCCCAATAAGAAAATGTTGCAAATTTCTTAACAGTTTTTAATTAATTACAATGTAGAATGGATGTTTTGATAAGA
Organism: Bellardia bayeri; assembly: GCA_950370525.1. Lineage (NCBI taxonomy): Eukaryota > Metazoa > Arthropoda > Insecta > Diptera > Calliphoridae > Bellardia > Bellardia bayeri. Next base: position 79,946,675 of record OX493267.1, read on the forward strand.
ATTTGTATTTACTTTTTATTTAAATCTTATTATTGTACGTGCATAGAGTTTTTGATTATAAAACGACTTGTTAATTATTTTTCTTTCCTTAACAGACCGCATTTGAAGAGACTACTTTATCAACTAAGTAAAAGTTGTTGTCTGCTTACTGCATACACATACATATGTACATATGATAGACAAGTTAATCAAACAAATTTATCTGTATTGTACCTATATGCATTAAGTATTACATATGTATTTATTTATTTGTATGAAATAACAAGAAATAGAATAATTACAAATTAAGTTAATAAGAGATTTAATATTTGCTGTAAGAAAGAGAACTAAAATTAAGAGAAAGATTTTCATACATAAGTGTTTAAGTGGTGACAAATAATTGATTTCCCTCATAGTTTTAGTGCTTTTCAGCATTTTATGAAAATTGAGGAACAGCTTATCCATATACAGTGGGGAGCATAAATGATTACATGTTTGTGCCTTGTGCACTTGTTATTGCATAAATATAAAACTAATATAGAAAACTGAAAAATGTTTTTGGCATCTATTTTAGGTTTTAAAAAATTTATAATTATAAAATAATTCACAGTAAATAATGGAAAACAATAATTTGCGGGAATAAAAGTTTGTACAAAAATAAAAGTATGAAATGCTTGCACAAATATATCAAAATTTGTTGTTAGATTTGTATGTATTTGCTATGTTGATGCCTTAAAAACAAACATTAGTTTGATATTAATTTAACTGCATATGGTAAACACTTTTTACAAATTATCCAACCAAAATCAACGTCGGTTACACAAACTGCGTGTCTTTTAATTTGTATAAAACTGGTGCAGTACCATTTAAAATTCAAATCGGAATATGGTGGAGTGCCATTTATAACTCCACGAATGAACTGATATTAATCCGACCTATGTATATCTTCTAGGTATGTACTTGAACCGACGTGGAATATTGGCAATTTCTGAGATTAATTCTCCGCCAAAATTTAAAATAAAAAAAAAAAAAATTATAATAAAAATTTAAAGACACTGTCAAGAACTATTGAGGGCAATATTCTAGCAAAGACAAAAAGTAGCTATTCTACGCGAATGCCTTAAAGTAACAGTGGTCATAAGAGTCCAAAAATGGCATTCTATTGATTCCAAACTACAAATCAGAGGTCGCGAAAAGCTATTTACTGAAGCGGACGAATGTCTCATTATAACACGCATGAAAAAGAGACAAGTGTTTTACACCAAAAGATGCAATAGGCAAACCCGTTAGTCGCGAAGTAAGTTAGTTGGTAGACAGTAAATCGAACCCTTGCAATATTAGCTGAACAGAATTCAAAGACATCATGTTAAGGTAACGATGGGATTGGCATGGGCCACTGAAAATAATCCAAGGAATAATGAGGATAGAGAACTATCTGCGTATTTTGCAAACTCATCTTCCTGATTTTGTAGATAAGAGCACATATCATGTGAATGAAATTAATTGGTAAAAAATAAGCTCAATATTACTTCTATTTGGGATCCATAATCTTCTCAAAAAATAGTTTTGAGTTTTTATATGAAAAAGAAATGTACGAAATTTTGAATTTTTATAAATAAATCAATTTTAAATTGAAATATGAGTGATCACAGATAGAGGCTGTAACGGACCGACCACGTAGGTTCCTATTATTTAGAGGCGTGCTACCTTTAGTACCGGCCGTGCTCAGGGAAATTAATTCTTGCGTTTCTTGATTCTTGCCTCTATATAATTTAACTAAGTTTGGTACACAATTTATTTAAAAATTAGATAGCAGATTTATAAAAACCGAAATCTCGATCACGGGATTCATTTATGAAATCCCGAGATTTGAAAAACCAGTCCCGTTTTGCATCCTAGTAAATATGCAAATTACAGTGAATGTCAAAAGAAAAAATATACGGTTAAACAAAATTTAAAATTACAATTCATAATAAAGTAGTAAATGTATAAAGATATCTTCGGGATCCAAATCTTCAATAATTCTGTCAGACATGCTTTCGAGAAGTTTGCTATTTAAAATCAGCAAAATTGGTTTAAGCCAACCAGAGAGTGAGACAACCTCCATAAAAATTTGATATTTTTTGTCCATTTTATTGCAATATTTTGAAATATATTGCAGATAATACCATGAAATTTTGTATACGTTGTTTTTATGATAAAAGAAGAAAGTGTGCGGAAAATAATATAAATCGGTCCATGATTTCTCATAGCCCCCATACAAAAATCTTCCCGAAATATTGCTCAATTATACATAAATGGCTATAAAATTGGAATATCAAGACGAAATTCAGCAAAAATAAGTTTTATGCAAAAATAAATCGCAAAACGAAATTTTTTTTTAGTTCGGTCCATGTTTGACCATAGCCCCCATATAAAGTCCACTTCCAAAATTCACTTAAATACGTATAAAACAGATATAAATAATGTTAAACAGCTAAAATTTAACATGAATAATCTTTATAGGCAAATAAATTGTTGTACTAAATTTTATGGTGGTCGGCCCAGAATTGGTCATAGCTCCCGTACAAGGACCACATCTGAAAAAAACATTTTTCCCTATATATACTGTATAAATATCAGTCATATTTTCATATATTTGACTATGTCCCCCATATAAGGTCCACTTCCAAAATCCACGTTAATACTAATATATATCTTAAATATACCGTTATTATGTTGAAATTCGACGTGAAATATCCTCATATGCATGAAAATCACTGTTCCAAAATTTAAGAAGATCGGCCCATAATTTGTCATAGCTGCCATATAAAAACCATTTCCAAAAAAACAAATAAATTCTGGTCAAAATATATTCTTTTCGGATTTAACCCATATTCGGTCCATATTTTATAATCATGATATATATCGTTGGAAATGTATTTTTCATACCTTTTATTTAATGTATTACAAATTATCAGAAACCCAGTAGTTCCTGAGATATAGGCCTATATATTTTCAACTTTACGGGCCCGCCCCCTCGAAAATAGGCGTGACCGCTAACAAATTTTTTGTTTGCTGGCATCTCCTCTAAAAGCCCTATTTGATGAAGTTTTTTTTTTTTTTTGAGCAGTCACTAAAACCGAATTGTTCCCCTTTTTTATACTCTGTTTGTTAAATTACACTCAAGATTATTATGAACATCAGACAAACTCTGTAAATTATGGTAAGAATTGCATCCACAACAAAGGTGAAGGGTATATAAGATTCGGCATAGCCGAATATAGCACTCTTACTTGTTTTCCTTAATTTTTTCTTTGTTTACACATTTACAATAGCTTTTTACAAATTTATAAAATTTTCACAAACAAATTTATTTAAATTTAGACAGAACAACGTCTGTCGGATCAGCTAGTCAACAATAAAAGTGATACCATAAGTTAGTTTGTACGGACCTGATTATACCTTGCATTGTAATTAAGTTTAAGTAAATAAGTATTGTCCAGTATTTGCTGTTATTTCCTTAAGTGTTTTTTAGAGATAACTGTGATTTCCGCATAGACAAAATTCACAAACAATTTATATGCAAATGATTTACGTCGCCAGCAAATATACTTATGTATAACTCACTTAATTTTCGATTTTTCAGCATTTCAGACTGATAAGGTTCTGTGCACTCATCAGCTCATTTTCAACATGTAACAAACTGAATAATAAATTGAATATTCCTCCTGCTTTGTACATACACTCCATATACAATAAGAAAACATTTGCACATACATATGTATGTATTTGTACGATTAATATGGGCATATACATAGTTTATCCAAGCTTCTCGATGTCTACAGAGTAGAAACATTATTTAGTTTTATATTGACTTTTGCCGTTATAACTCCTACATTTGTTTCAATTATTAAAGTACATTGGAAAATAACAACATATATTTATAAATAAAACACTACAAAATGAAACGAGCATCGAAACGTTGCAACATTAAGAGTGCTTCCTTAGTCTTTAGCATACTTTTGGTTTTATATTTAGTTTTCTCTAGTGGTTATCATAAATATGAAATAGATGGTGTTATCAAAAATTCTAGACCGGAAGATGTTTGGAATTATGTGGCTGATTTCAGTAAAATGAGACTATTAAATCCCACTATGTAAGAAATACTATTTGTAGTTGTATGCTAATATGCACACAAATTTTATTTATGTATTTATTTAGTTTAAATTTTAGAATTTTATCGGATAGTGGGCATACACACGATTGGCGATACACAGTTGAGTATAACGAACGTTTGTCGCATTGGCCTTTTTGGTTGAATACAGCTAAAGCACATTATATAGTTGTTAAATCGCTGCCGGAAGTAAAGCCCGAAGTGTTTTCTATACAGTCCAGTCATGAAACATGCTTTTTTAAAGGTCTATATTGTTGTAAGTAAAAATATTGAAATTTTGTTTGTACACAATTTACCTATGTACAATATTTTAAACGTTTGGAAATGATATCAAAATACACTTTCTTTTACATTGAGATTTTTGCTAACGGATAAAATGTTTTTCACCACGTACGAAAATACTAAAACATTATCTTAGTCACAATTTACACGAAGCAATTATGTAAACTTAGCTGATTACCTTTTAGACATCGGGGTTAGGGGAAGATAGGACGAGTACACACTAAATTGTATTAGCAATTCTTGTTTCTCTCTTATTTGTATTACATATGTGTATAAAAATGTGTGTAACTTCCAAATAAAAATACGAGTGATTTGCAATTATACTGTGCTGTGTAAACACCGAAGAAATGTCAAGGAATTTTTTTCAATAAGAATTGATATGTGTAAATTGGGACTTAGTAATTAAATTGTTCTTGCTAGTTTTAGGTTTTCTTGCAGGTATAAGAGAACTTTGTTTACAAGTGCTTTAATACATAGTCCCATAATCAAATTAGACAGAAATGTTGTTAATTAAAAAATAATTAAGAATGTGTGGTCTGTCAAGCCCGACTCTACACACAGTATATGGATGTACAAAAACAGTTTTTCATAAATCAGCACTATATGGGAGCTATGATCTATTATGGACCGATCATTAAAAAATTTTGTGGCATGACTTCTGAGCATATAAATATTGTGTGTTCAATTTTATCTCGATATAATCACTTTTGAAAGATTAATGCATGTTAAAGTGATTTTCAAAAGTGGATCTGGCAGCTTTGACTTATTATGGGCCGACCGTTATAAAGTTATTTGACATGATTTCTGTATATATGAAATTTGTTTGTGTTAAATGTTATTTGTGTTGGGTCACCCATAAGAAATCATATTTTATCATTCATTATTTTCCATTTAAGTTGAATTCGTATTGTATTTAAATTGATTACTTTTATTTTTCATTTAATCTTGCTTAAATTGTATTCATTTTTGCCTTTAAAGGCCAATTGTAATTTGATCACATTTTATTACTACATAACTGTTACTTGTTTTGGTTGTAACCCGTTAGTTTTGAATATTTGTTTCTCGCTTACATTCTTTTAATATTGATCATGTTGTTGTTTCTGCTACAAGAAGTTATGTATTTTCAGTATTCTTGTACCTACATTTTTTATGCATATTACAATTTGTAATAGGTACTATTGAATTGATACATTGGCAGAGAGAAACAAATAATAATAACAACAACAGTGAGGTCCCGTTTTAAATTGTTAAATATAAGTTAAATATTTTTAAATAAAGAAATCATTGTTTAATATGAAATCAAAGGAAACACATCGTCTTTCTTTTCTTAGTTTGAGCCACGGTCGTAAATTCATTGTTGCATAAAAATAAATTATCTGCCCTAAAAGAACTTTTACAGTGGCATATAGACAACAGTTTAAGATAACCTAACTGCTCTATATCGCCGCCGGTGAGAAAAACGCTCCCCATCAAACAATTTGGATATCTACATTTTTAAGACAAAAATTTGTAGGTGTGATTTCGTTTTTTATATATGTATGTATGTAACTTATTTCTGGCGAAATTTGTTTGGATACGTTTATATATCAAACATATAGCCTAATTTCGTGAGGACATTGGTATGGGGGCTAAGTGAAATAATGAACTGATTTCAACCATATTCAATCTCATATAATATTATGTATCAAATTTTATCAAAATATCTTTAAAATTGCGACCGGAAGCACATTGTTAAATAGACTCAGAAAGTGATTCTGAGTCGATCGGTATACTTTAAGGTGGGTAGGTGTTGAACTAAATTGTTTGGCCCCACTATGGTGGTTATACCCTAACATTTACTTGTTATACCCAGTAACAAGTCACTTCTATTTGGCAAGACTATTTTCGTGTATCATGTTACTAAACATGTCCAGTTTGGTCCGATTTTTATCGGAAAATTGTGTTAAGCCACGAAGCTCATTTCTGGTTGAATGGATACGTAAACTAGCAAAATTTTTGTATTTACAAAATTGTTGTATATACTGCCAATACATCCCAAAAAAGGCACTGCTTGGATTAGGCCGGTATTATGATTGAACCGTACTTTTTCAAAGACGACGAAAGCAGGAACGTTACTGTGAATGGCGAGCGCTTCCGTGCGATGATTACCAATATTTTTGACCAAAATTGAAGAACTGGACTTTTTTGGCATGTGGTTTCAACAAGACGAGTTCGATGAACAGTTTATTTCACGTTTGGGCCAGTGAATGTCGTGTGATTTAACGTCTTTAGAATATTTGTTGTGGGGCTATGTTAAGGCTCATATCTTTAGAGACAAGCCCGCAACGGTTGACGCACTGGAAGATAATATTGAAAAATTTATTCGTGAGATACAGGCTAATACGTTGGAAAAAGTATGCCAAAATTGGAACCATCATATCGAGCCCTTACAGCCAAAATAGTGTAAGCCACACTTTTATCGATTTTCGTTTTTTGATTAAAATCTATTTACTATTATTTGCATCATCTCTAAAAATTTCATAACTGTAAAAAGTTCCGTTACGAATTTACAGCAAAAGCAATTTTAAGGTAAGTGAACATTCTTAGTTTGTTCATATTTTTTGTGACTGCAGTGTCGCTTACATTAAAATTTTCTGTAAAAAATCAAGTGATAAATTACAATATATTCGCGATTTAACTATTTTTTTTATTTAAGTCGTTAAATCAACTTGAGGTAAGTGTGTTTTTTTTAATTTATATACAATATTTAAAATAAAATATAAGTACACCAATACCCCGGTTTGCGTCGTTTCGAAGTTGCGTCTTTTTAAAATTTCCATGACTTCGATATTGCGTTGTTTTTGCTTCAGTTTGCGTCGCATTGCTTCGAAGTTGCATCGTTAGTGCTTCGATTTGCGTCGTTAATAAATGTTTGTATGTCCAAAGCAAAAATAGAAAAAGGGGATTTCCCGTCGAAGTCTAATGCAAATTTGTATGTGAAAATTGTCTACAAGTTTTAATCTTTGTATGTGTTTTACATGAATTGTTATTTTTTTCTTTAATAAAAACTATTATTACACAAATAATAATAAAAAATTGGTATTTGCTATTGAAAAATCAATTCTTTTTTACTAAAATTATGAGTCTCGGAACAAACTAAATTAAAATTAATACAAATGTATAGACAACTGTGATTCGGTTTGCGTCGTTTCAGTTTGCGTCTCGTTTTTCCGGTCCCAATTAGCGACGCTAACCGGGGTATTAGTGTAGTATTATATTTTTTGGGTTGTTACAAAGAAATTTCTGTTTCAGTTTTCAACCAAAAAATCGCTTGTTTCATACAGCGACAGCGATTCTGCTTCTGTGGAAATAATAAATCCACAAACAAGTTTTTCTTCAAAGACTACTGAATTAGAATCTGAAGATCCATCGGAAGATGTTGAAGAAGAAACGTGTGTGGGTAAAAGAGCACGATGAGTCTGTTAAAGATTCACTACCTGAAACAGATCAAGAAGACGAATTTAAGGTTAAAAACTTTAATTTTTATTTTTGTACACAAACAAATTTTTAAAATAAAAAAATATGAAGACAGAAAATTAGTTTTTTTTTTAAATTGTTTTAATGTAACCGATACAACATTAGTTCGTAGCTTGCCAGCATGACAGCAAAAATAAAGTAAGCGACAAAAATACCCGTTATGTTGTGGATATGTAAATAAAACCAATTTTATCATAAATATTGGACAAAGTAATGCTTATATATCATATTTCACGGCAATACTTAGACCAAAAGCAGAGATAATTAGAAAAAACTTTCTCCTGTAAAATTTTGTTTTTGTCGCTTACACTATTTTGGCTGTAAGGGCTCGATATGAACAATTATTTTTATAATATAACTTAACTTATAACTTGACAAGATAATATAGATAAGGAAGTTATTTTATTTGTTATTTCAATGCATTTCTCAAATAATTTATTCGGGATATTCCATTTTAATATTAAAATATGGATAAATCTCATACTTATATATTAATTATCATGTTGTAGTACATGCTGAGAGTGAATTTAACTTTGGTGCCCAGGCCGACAACACATACTGTAGTGAGAAAATCCGCTATGAATGTCCACCCTTTTTGAAGAGTGTATGTAAACGTGAATTGGAATATCAACGCAAGGCCGTTATGCATAATCTCACCACAATCTTTAGTAAAAGGTATTAAGTGTATGAATTATTTTTTAAACATACATATGTGTTTTAATATATTTTTATTTTTAAATTCAACAAAATATTAAAGATAAAATTGTGATGAAATATAATGTATGTTTTAGCTATGTATTTCAAAGTAAACAGCTTAATTTAGTAGAGTTATATATGTATGTATGTACGAATTTAAGAAAATAAGGAAATAAATGTTTAAAATATCTAATATAATATTGTAAAAGTTATTGTACAATTTAAAATCCAAATAAATTTTTTTAATATTTTTATTTTCCTTTTTTATGGAGACTTTTGTGATTGCATAATAAATGAACATTAAAACTACTTAACTATTGTTTTTGTTTTTAATTTAACATTTCATGTTTTTTATACTTTTCATTTGTATTGTTACATAAAAGTTTTTTATAATAATTTTGATGTTTTTTTTATTATTATATATCATTTTAGCGATATTATTGCAAATATTTAAAGCTAGGTAGATATGTTAATTTCATGTTTTTTTTTAACATTTGATATGTTGTACGATTAAAGACGACCAGGGGTTAAGATTAAATTTAAATAAAAGAGACTAAAATAAATATTCGACTAAACCTCCAAATTCAATTTAAGTAACATAATATAATTTCGAAATTAAAAAGCTTAAAATAATGTAGATAGATGTACAAATACAAGACTATACTATCCATGTTTTCAAAAAGCATATTTCAAAATTTCAATAATTTCAGTTTTTTATTTCAAAATATATTCTAAACAATTTATTACTAAAATTCAATTTAAACAAATCTATTTTATTCTATAAGTACACTTGGGACTGTAATAAATGTTCTGATTTAAAATTTTAATTTATCATTTTTTTTACTCCTAACCGTCTTTCGTAAATAATAGTAGTTAGTACATATATTTTTGCTAAAAAAAAAAGAAAAGGAAGTCAGATGGTGTCTACAAAAGAAGTTTTTAAAATTCAAATGTTTAATGTAATTGTTTCGTAGCGTAATTTTTACGCACAAAATTTATACAAAATATCCATTTTTATCAAGCAGATATGAAATAAATCCTAAATAAGTAAAAAAAAAAACGAAGACTAGTTCGAAAAAAATTCGAAATATCAAAGATATCTTCTTTTCTAAGCAATCAACCGAAAAAAATAAATAATAGTAGAATATTTTCTATGAAAACTATTTGTTAAAAGATAAATCTAGTCTACGTCTTTTAAGAACTCTTTTACCTGATGGTGGTGGTGTTGCTGAAATTGCTACAGTCAGGTCAACTTCTTGACTTACATGTACTTGTTTGGTGGGTGTCTTTTTTGAATTAGAAGATTTTGCTTTAACAGCACTTTGTTGGAGGCTCAGTTCAGAAGGTTTTGTAAACCATTTAGTTAGTTTTGTAGCCTGTGTAGTGCTACATTTTCCCTTTGGTGATTTTTTCACATTCGAATTTTGTGCTGTCGACAACTGTTGGTGTCGCTTACTAGGAGTGCCAGCCTCCGTATTGTTATAACCTGCACTATTGCCACTGTTTGATGGCACTGCCTCTTCTTGGGAACCAGAGCTACCGTTTTGTATAGCATTTCCTATAAGATAGTTGGTAATTTTATTGTGCTGCTTTGTATTTGATTTTTGGGTGTGTTGAACGGGTGATATCTCACCGTTTGAGTGTAAACGCATAACACTGCCGAAGGTACCATTATTGGTAATTTCGAATATTTCATCATCTTGCAAGCCTGAAGTGGATGCGGCAGCAACAGAACGTTTGCGTTTTTGCTGTTCCTGTTGCTGACGAGCTTCCGCTATGGCTTCTATGGGATGTGAAGGTAATATAGGAGTTTGAGTTTTCTGTTTATTTGCATTGCGTGTTGTCTTTTTTGTAGGCGTATTGCCTGCACTTGCAGATTTTTCGCTAGCTACTTGTTTTGATTTCTTATTTGGAGGTTCAAACATTTTTTCCAAAATATCTAAACAGCTACGTTGGTCTCGATGCGAATTCTTAGAGCTATGATTAAGTTTATTTGTATTGTTGTTCTTAGAAAACGCATAATGTTGTTGCAGTTGCTTAACTTCCGAACCGAAAATTTTAAATCCTTCGAAGGGAGTATTTGGTTCATCACTGTTTAATTTTGGTTGTGTACAAGGTAGTTGAACTAAATCTGAGCAATTACTAAAGAGATCTGGTGATTTGGCACTTGCGCGTGTGTTCTGTTGGGCCAGCAATTCTGAAAAATTTGGTACTTTGCTAGTTTCGTTTTGTATGTGTTGTTGCTGGTTTCTTTTTGGTTTCAAGGCACGTGTTCTTCGACTTGTCGTTGAGATAATCGTTGACGACGATTGGGACGTGCTGTTATCATTTTCGGAACTAGAGAGCGATATAACTTGATCACGTTTCTTATTAGCCGTTGCATCATTTGGGGTAGAAGGTGGTATGAAAATAACGTCGGATTCAGTAAAGAATCCTGCTGACGATGTCAACGATGAGGGTATAAGGGAATTTCTTGTTATAACGTGCTGTGAAGACGGCACCAAGAAATCTGTGGACTTTTCCAGTCCATTGTCAAAAACACCCGCATCACTTAAGCGTTGAGCACATTGAAACGATACAAAATCTTGGGTACTTTTATGTGAAATAATAGAGGTTTGTGTATTTTTATACTCCTCCTTATCTACAGCTGCCTTTTTGATTTTATTTATAGCAGTTTTTGGTGTGTTTTCTTTTATGATTGGCTTCTTTTTTGCTTTGGTTATTTTATCTATTTGTAAAGATAAATTCTTCGTTAAATATTTGCTACCACCGCCAGAAGATCGTGTTAAACGCTGCATGCTACGTGTTTGCTTATGGTGTACACCCGCCGGCATTATTTCCATTTCACGTTTCAAACGTATTCTTTCACTGTTCACTTGGGTTTGTGTATCCTTTGAGTTAACCTTCTTGGGGTGTGGTGTTTCTTCCAATAGTTCCTGCTTGATTTGCACCTGATTGTCTTTATTTTTTGTTGGATATTGTTTGGCGTCTTTTCCCACATTTTGCACAGACCTTGCTTTTATTGAAGTCAGAGAAGTGGTTGTAGTATGATTTGTTAAATTTGTCTCTTTATTTTCGTTTTTAGCAGAATGTAAATTTAATTTGGATTTTTCGGAGCTTGAAGCGGATTTTTTACTGTCCTTCGATGTTTTCGTATTTTTAGGTGTATTCAAATTTTTGATTGTTACAATTTCCGGAACTTTTGATGATGCCTTTCGATTTTCTTTAAGATTTTTTTCTGTGTTATTAATTGTTGTTTCATTTTTTTGAGGATATTTTTTATCAGTATGTTTTTCTGTTGTTATGATTGATTTAATATTGCTTAAGGTATTGGGTGTATCGTTCTTTTTGGAATTGGCTGTTCTTTCATTAGAATTTGTTCTTTTTGAAATAGTAACATCTGCTCTTTTTTCCTCTAATCTAGCTTTAAGTCTTTTAGTTGAGGATTTTAATGCGTCATCCTCTTTTATGTGTCTAGTTGATCGCTTTGATGATTCTATAATTTTAAGAGTATCCACAATATCTTCATCCAATTTATCCACTTCAGAACGTTTAGAAATTTTCTTTTTGGTAACTTTATTATTGCTATTGGAACTTTTATTATTTTCCTCATCTGGCTTGTTGGGATTAGTGGATTCAATGAGTTTATTTTGGCCATTTTGCTCCTGACTGTCTTCTTTTTCTTCCCTTGACAAATCCACAATTTCAATATCATTGTTGAGGTCATTGCAAATTTCTGGTACGTCATCAGCATCAGAATCTGATTCTACTAGCAAAGGAGACATTAAGACCGCTTCATCTGAATTATCCTTGGCATCTGATTTCTCCGGAACCATTGGTGGCGTGTCATTTATTAAAGCCACTTCATCATCTACATTGTATATAATTTCTTTTTCACTTTGTAAACTTTTCATCATTTCTCGCTCCCTTTCCTGCAAACGTTTCTCCTCCTCCTGCTGAAATTCTAAGTGTTGTTTTCTTCGTTGTCTGCAATACTCCTCGAACAGCTCTTGAGTGTCTTTAATGCGTTCATCTTCACGGTTGTTATTGTTTACATATTCGACACTGCTACTTTCCGAATTGGTAGCATTTTGTTTTTCACGCCATAATTCCAGATTAATTTTATAACGATCCTCTTTAACCAAAGGCAGTTGTTTTTCGAATTGATGACAATAACGCCTTAAACGAAATACTCTAAAAAAAAAACAATCAAAAAATTTCTTTAACAAAACTTCGGTATACATTTACACTTACTTGCAATAGTCAGCCAAACGTTCGCGCTTACAAAAGTATTCCTCTAAATCCACACGTTTATAAGCCAATTCCTTAGCATCGGGTAATTTAAATTTTTCTTCGAAAGTTTTAAAGCTGGAGTATTGAGGATCTAAGCGACCACCTAATCTCAAACAATTATGCAATAATTTTAAATCACTCTGTTGTTAAAAAAAAAGTAAAGGGGAATTGTTAAAGTTTGCTATAGAACAGAAAAATTGCAGACAATATGTTCTTACTGTTATATCAACACTGGAGATCAATATATTAATTTTACGTTCATAATGTTTCAGTAGCATTGATGTACAAAAACTATTATTCAACATTTGACCACGGTTATCGAGTATTATGAAATCAAATTTGAATTTACTCAAATCATCTATGGTCCTCAAAGTGCTCCATTTCGCAATGTATATATTATGGGGAGAATCTGTAGAATCTAAATAACATATGTATAACGTTAAATAAAGTATGTATAATATTTCAGAAAGTAAGTTGGACTGTTTAATATTGGATAATTTCGGTTCAAAATAGCTATGCGTCAGAATTTTGTCAATTCAGCGAAAGCTATATGGCTGAAAGTTTTTCCCAGGAAGGAATACTCGACAATAGTCGTACAATGATAACAACAACTAGTTAGGTAATAGAAAGCGAAACTCCTATGTTTGCTGTAAAATCATAGTTCATAATAATAAATAGCTATGTATGTAGTTTCTTCTCCTTCTATTAAATAAAAATATACTATGGCATCAGAATTAAACAAAACAAAAGTAATTTAGTACTCGTTAAGCTTTCTAATTCAATTTAATTAAATGGTTTTCTCTGAAACTCTTTTGTTATGTACATTTTCATCTACGTATTTGTTATGTTTAGCTGTAAAAGTGCTATTTTATCATCTACTTTCAAATAAAAATCTTAAAAAATGATAATCAATATTTATCATTAAATAAAATCTCCATACAAAAATTTTTGTTGAGGGCATCTCATAATACTACTGTATATGCACGTTATCACAACTCTGATATTACTATAAACAGTGCTTTGGTTTTACTTCTGTGACGGTTTTTTACTGCCTGGGTAAATTTGTACATTATACTCTATCGCTTAACCACTATCCAAATAATTGTTACATACAAAATTTATCAGTGAAATAACAACAGTGAAATAACAATAAAAGAAAATATAAAATGATAATAAAGCCACATTTTGAATATGGATCCACAATTTTATTTTCATGCTGTACAAATCTACAAATCGAACGACTACAAAAACTGCAAAACAGGGCAATGCGAGCTATTTTAAGATTCAACAGGTATACGTCAGTTCAACTCATGCTTGACACACTAAAATGGCTGAATATTCAACAGAGGCTGAAATTAAATACAATTCACTTCATAAAGAAAATGAAAATGGGTAATGCACCTCAATATCTATGTGAACAATTGGAATATGTTGGTGAAATACAACCGTATTATCTACGCAACTCTACCAACTTCAGAATGCAATGGGTATCAACAGCAGCTTGACAGCACACTCTATTTTACAAGGGCCTTAAACTATATAACATGCTACCAAATGTTATGAAGAACGAGAGAAATATATGCGTTTTCAATAGGAAAATTGTGAATTTTATAAAAATTGATTTAATGACAATATAATTGTAAATTTTTTTAGGTTAAGAGGAAAAGAGTATTGAAAATACTACTAAATAAATAAATAAACCAGTCGTAATTCAGCTCTGGGTGGAGGAAGAACTCGCGCGTTATTGCCATTATCTTTTAAGGGTAATCAGGCCGTCCTTGTTTCGCTGCCTTCGAGAGTCTTGCGACTCACTCGCATTGGTTAATGTTTGGCGTCGTATAACTGTACCGCGTTACAGTTTCTAGAAGTTGCATTGACTACATGCTATATTTTTTATGGTTTTATAACCTATAAGTTTGTCGTGGTGGAGTACCAAACAAAACTAATTTTTGATATTGGTAGAGACCATTAAAACTCAGGAGTGGAGTTCGGGAAATTCGGTTTCCCATACGAAGGTATAGGTCGGTGGATTATCCTTGACGAGACTCCTTTAGGCGTAAGCCTAATGGCGTTATGATATATATCAGGCCAAGTAAACCCTCCTGATAAGGAGGTATCTTAAATAAATACAAATACAAATGATAAACTATTGATAATAAAAACCGCTAAAATATATGTAGGTACACTAATTATATTAATAATACAGTATCTGAATTTTAAGGTAGAATTTTACATTAAAGCAAGTCAAATATCGAATTCGACGAAGAGTATTTAACACCAGGAAGACATAAGGCGAACCCAGGCTTCAATTTTATTTCATCATATTGTTATTAACACAAGAACTACAAAAATGATCAAGGAGTTTAATTTAAATCATCAACAAAGAGTTACATATGCATGTACATACATACATATTTGTGAATATGTTACATCTTTCTAATATAAAACCTATCGGTAAATAGCTAAAAAAAAAAAAAACTTCGAACTTAAGCCAACCTTTGAATTTATTTATAAATATGAGGTTTAACAAAATATTACTCACCTTGTTCATCTTTTATAATCGTAACATTGGTATTTGTTAAAACATTAAAATGAAAATCCCAACCATTGACATAACGGTCATCATTCTGGACAACAATTAAACATTTTTTACTACTACAAGCTGCATCCAATAAAACTGCCACAGCCGCCTGTTTGCCCAAGCCACTTTCATCGTTGTACGCACAAAATTCTCCTTTTGCCAAAAAGTTGTGCATAAAACGTATAGCATCTATTTGAAAGTCCTTCAAATATTGTCGTATATGACCCGGTATTAATGCGCGAAAAGAAAGTCTTACTGGCTCTGGAGGATGGTCCGCTGTGAAATGATACATGTCGCGTTGCTGTCCCTCTTCTTACCGCAACCTAACAAAAAGTACTTCTTAAATGTTCACAGTTGTCACCTGTCCTATTATTATCAGTTTACGTAGTGTAAAGATAAATAAATTGCAACCAAAATATAAAGTAATTTTAAATAGAAAAATATGACAAACATGGAAAATGAACCAATGAGCAGAGATGACGGCGTATCAATATTTTCTTGATTTATACGTAGATTTGTATAAAACGGCATGTGTGCACTTGTTTTTGTCTTTTTTTTAATATCTTTTAAATATTTAGTTTGTTTTTTAAATTTTCAAAAATTAATAAATATATACTGCTTTTATTTTCAATTTTTAAGACTATTTAGGTCAATGAAAAAGTATTTTATTATAAAAAAATTCAAACGTATACGTTCTTTTTGTTACGTGTTGTTTTTGTTTTCACAGTTTTGTTGCTTCTGCTACTGCTTGATTTTCTAGTTATTGTTGTTTTTAGAATAGGCATTAATGTCGCTCTTTGTAGTTACAACGTGATAATAGAGCTCTTACTTCGTGGGGTATATTCTAATGTTAAAGATTTTCTGAAGAAATTCCCGCCATTTTTCTTTTTGTCTGTTGTTTATGAAATTTAATATATATTACGTTTTAATTTCACAATTATTATTTAATTAATCACATATGTTTGACAAAATTATTTTCATACTTTAATGAAACGTAAACAAATTGAAATGATGTACATTTCTAAAAAATCCACTTGAAGAATGAAAAGCAAAACAAAGATTATAAGAAATACGAAAATATGAAACTGTTCTCCATGGTGTAACTATACAAGGTGAGTGTAGTAGTACAGCTGACTGACTTTGTTTACAATTTACTTATGTCAAAAGTAATACTTTTTCAAGTGTTTTTGACATTAGTACATTATTTTACACAAACAAAATGCCTGTTGTTTCTGTATTGTGCTGTATTTGTGGCCGATTTCCACTCACCTTATATATTTACACCATGCTATTCTCCTTTCCTGTATTTACGATTACTAGTTCATTTTTCATTTCGATAACACGAAAAACAGATGGAGGTTCTAACGACCTTTACTAATAATTTTCTTGCGTGTGAACAAAATATACCGAGAAGATATTATTTATTCATACGTAAAACAAACCAAAAAAAAAAAACGTTTTTAAGTACTTTTTGAAATTATACACGTAGCTTTTGCTTTGCAATACCATTATTATAGTAGATAGTTTTTAATTTCTAAATTAATATAGGTATAAATATATATATATATATATATACAGGAATTTAGATAAATTGTAACAATTTAAAAATTACAACATTCTTCGAAAAACGAAATTCGGATTAATCATATAATTTCCAATGGTGTAATCAAATTATTTAGTTATGGATTAGATCGCCATTGATTTAATTGTTTGTTAATATTATTATTTATAGAATTTACAATTGATTTAAAATCTTGTAAAATTAAAATGTAATTTTTAAAAATCTTTTTTGCCTGGCCTCTCATATTTAATAACTATTTTTATAGTATATAAAGATTTATATCCGTATTGCAAAATCAAAACTTCTATAATATATATATATATATATATATTTCAATTGTAGGAGTTTTCTCACTATTAAAAATATGCCATCATTACAACAAATTTCTTTATATGACAGCACACACAAAATATATTCTGGCAACCTTACCATATTAGAACATGGGAACAATTTTATTAATAAACAAACAAGTCTTGTTGAAAATAATTTTTATTAGCGGATTGAGTGTTTAATTTTATTAAAAATGGAATATTCCCGTTCTGACTGTATTTTAAGAGAAATATTGGAGGAACGTAAATCATTGACCGGATTTCTGGATGCAGTATTTGGATTTATGTACAGAAAGTAATTTTAAATAGACTGCAAATCTTAAAAAATCTAAAATAATCTTTGTAAATTTAGTACAGACTTTTATCATATACAAAAAACTAAAGAAGATAAATTAGGCTTTCCAAGAGGCGTAAAAGAACAAATTCTCATGAGTTGCATACAAAAATATGAACAACCGTATGATGAGCCAATACTGACAAGGGATCTTGTAGTTGACGTACCTACAGTAGTCGCTGAAGAAATTGAAATTGTTGCAGAGAAAAATAACGATCAAAACAGTTGCAACAAATGTTACGAGGTTGGTGAACTAAATGATATTGAAATGTTTGAAACCTCGAAGGGTAATGAATTTTCTGCAAACACTACAAGTTTTAATGAGTCAGACTACAAGAATGGTTCAGTATTTGAAAACTATTGTTGGTCTCAGACTATGAAAGACGTAGAATTAAATATACTTCTCCCTAGGGAAGTTAAAACCGCCAAACAAATTAAAGTAACTATGAAATCAAATCATATAACTATTAAAACATTATTGCCAAAAGAACAGATCTTAATAAACGGTGAGACTTGGGATAAATACAAGAACAACGATGTTCTTTGGACAATAACGGATGGAAAACTCGTAATAAATTTTGGTATGTTCTTATGACAACAAAAACTAAAAATAATTAACTAATGTTGTGCTTTTACAGACAAACTTAAGGAGTGCTGGTGGGATAAATTACTTTTAAGTGAAACTGCTGCAATAAACATTAAAACAGTTGATTCTGAAAGGCCCCTAAATTATTACTCAGAAGACACTCAAAATGCAATAGAAAAATTACACATCAAGCAAAGTCAGCAAGAGAACGATATAAAAACATTACCTATACATGAAAGTGATCAAATGGCTCGCTTGCGTCAAGCCTGGAATGCAGAGGGATCACCATTTAAAGGGCAACCTTTTGATCCATCAGTAGTTAAGTTTAATTAAAAATGTTAGGTTGTAAATCCTTGATAGAATCAGTGTATGTATGTATTTTGTAAAAATATAATATAATTCAAAATACCTATATCCACAAAGTTGTAATGATGGAAATACAAAATTTATTTTGCCATAACTTACAAGGTTCGTTTATGAATAATTAAAAAAAATGTTATAGCATAAAAAGTCCTGAACACACCAAAGTTGCGAAATATTGAAAATAAAACTATAATCATATTAATAAAAAATAGCTTAAGCTTAAATAATTATTAAAAATATTTCTAAATAACAATTGATATTATGAAATACAATTATTCATCTTTTAAATTTCTACTCAAGAATTTTCAAAAAATAATTGTGTTAATAATCATATATGCTTGACTTTTACATTATGAATTTAAGAGTTATTATGATTTTGTTTTTTTTTTGTTTAGTCAACATGCCATTTTTATTTGAAATCGGTAAAATTCCAATTTAGATTTAAATAACTTTAAAGCTTAAAAACAATTTTAAATATTTTGCTCTTTTTTAGAGCAAATTAATATTTTTCAAAATTTAAATTCATAAAAACTTACAAAAGGTTTATAAAGAAAATTTCCATACAATATTTGCTTTATAAACCTATTATAAACCTGTTGTAAGTTTTATGAATAAGGGCATAAATGATGCAATCGCATGGTATGTACTGCATATTAACAAAATTCGAAAAGCAATACTTTATCATGTAATATAATAGCAGTTTAAATTTTTAAGTTGAAATTGAGAAATAACAAATTGAAATTCAGAACTCCAAATTAATATTAAGAAATAACAAATTGAAGTACAGGAATTTAAGTTAATATTGAGAAAAAACTAATTGAAATTTAGAAAAGCAAATTGATATTAAGAAATAACAAGTTGCAAAGGAGAAATCCAAATTAATATTGAGAAAAAACAAATTGAAATTAAGAAATGTAAATTAATATTGAGAAAGTGCAAATTGAAATTGAGAAATCTAATCAATATTAATTTATATTTCTTAATTTCTATTTGTATTTCTCATTATCAATTTGTATTTCTCATTTTCAATTTGTTATTTCTCAATACCAATTTACTTTTCTGAATTTCAATTTGGTTTTTCTCAATATAAACTTGGATTTCTGAATTTCAATACATTATTTCTCAACATTTATTTGGATTACTGAATTTAAAATTGTATTTTCTGAATTTCAACTTCAAAAAAACTAAAAGATATAAAATATCTTTTAAATGTTTGCTTATTAACATTGTTTGTAAAATTATTCTTTTATTCGACCTTTTTTCTAATATTCTATAATTTGTTTTTTCAAGCAATTAAAATTGTATTATTATACAATTGTATTATTGTATTATCCCTGAGGAAGCTATCCATTGTGATAGCGAAATATTGGATATTATAATATATAAATATATAAAACATTTTTATATAAATATTAAAAGTGATCTAATTGCTTGAAAAAATAAATTATAGAATATTGTTTGTAAAATTTGAACTATGAGAAATTTTACATAGAATTATTATTTGGTTAATATCTTGTGAAATTTATTAATATCTGAAATATTTGAATAAAATATAATTACTTTTCATATTGGCATCCCAAAATATTGCCAACTAGCCAACTTGGCATCACTTTTATGTTGCCACTTGTACAAAATAGCCTTGCCATATTCAACCATAAGTGTTTGACAACTTTGACAGCCGTTTTTCTTCCTTCTTTTCTTTTTTAGCAGGCTTTCGGTAGGTGTTGTGTGTTAAAATTAAATCTTTAAAAATACGAAAATATTCTAGCCATCTGTAAAAATTATATGCGAAATGTGAAAAAATGTAATGTCAATTGTAGTGCTGTGTTAACATTTTGTGATTTTTCACAAAAATTTGTTGAAAAATGTACAAACAACAAATCTATCCGCCCAATCATGAATAAAAAATCTGCGCGAGTTTTTTTCCCTTTTTAATTTTTTAACACTGAATTTGAATAGAAAAAATGGGAAAAGGGAAAAAAACTCCCGCAGAATTTTTATTCATGATTGGGCTGTTTGTAAACAATAAGTAAAGACATTTGCAATGGCTCGTATATTGAATAGTCTCGGATCACACAATGCAACTTTTGCTGCTCAACTTTTGAGTTTGTTGGTGATAGGGAAAGAAGAGTGGTCCCCTCTCAACCAAAAAATCGAAAGTTCAGCAGCAAAAGTTTGTTTGTTGTTGATAGGGGAAAGAAGAGTGGTCCCTCTCTCTCTCTTTTCCCCACTCAACCAAAAACTTAAAAGTTGAAATTGCAGCAGCAATCAAATTAGATTAGCAGGCCCACTTAGGTCCATATTGCTGGTCCTATTGTGTTAGCAATCAAATTGTTTGTTAAGTGACGTATCCAGTTTAATGTTTGTTTCCTGTTACAATTCATTTTAGAAAACTAAAGCCAAAATATGGGTCGTGTTATTCGTGCACAACGTAAAGGTGCTGGGTCCGTATTCAAGGCCCATGTACATCACCGCAAAGGCGCTGCTAAATTGAGATCTTTGGATTTCGCTGAACGTAATGGCTACATTCGCGGTGTTGTCAAGGTAGGTTTTTTCTTAAAAACTGTTTGCTAATGGCATTTGTTATTAATGAGTTATGTTTTTGTGTTCTTTAGGAAATCATCCACGATCCCGGCCGTGGTGCTCCCTTGTCCGTAGTCCACTTCCGTGACCCTTACCGTTATAAGATCCGCAAGGAGCTCTTCATTGCCCCCGAAGGTATGCACACTGGTCAATTCGTATACTGTGGCCGTAAAGCTACCCTCCAAATCGGTAATGTGATGCCTGTATCTCAGATGCCTGAAGGTACCATCATTTGCAACTTGGAAGAAAAGACCGGTGATCGTGGTCGTTTAGCTCGTACCTCCGGTAACTACGCTACGGTTATTGCTCACAACCCCGACACCAAGAAGACCCGTGTCAAGTTGCCCTCTGGCGCCAAGAAAGTTGTCCCTTCGGCCAATCGTGCTATGGTTGGTATTGTTGCTGGTGGTGGTCGTATCGACAAGCCCATCTTGAAGGCCGGTCGTGCCTACCACAAATACAAGGTCAAGCGTAACAGCTGGCCTAAGGTACGTGGTGTTGCTATGAACCCCGTTGAACATCCTCACGGTGGTGGTAACCATCAACATATTGGCAAAGCTTCCACAGTTAAGCGTGGTACCTCTGCTGGTCGTAAGGTCGGTCTTATTGCTGCCCGTCGTACTGGTAGAATTCGTGGTGGAAAGGGTGATTCCAAGGATAAATAGTAATTGAGTGATTTTATACCAATATCAATTGATTTGATATACCTATGTACTACTTCTTTATTTACAAGATCTAAGTGTTTACAACGCTATCAGTAAATTTGATAAGAATTAAGTTTTTATGCTAAATAAATTACATTTCTCCTACAAAAATTATATTGTTTTCGAATTTTGTACTGCCGACAACTGCTGGTGTCGCTTGCTAGGACTGCCAGCCACCGTATTATTATAACCTGCACTATTGCCACTGTTTGGTGGCACTGCCTCTTGGGAACCAGAGCTACCGTTTTGTATAGCATTTCCTATAAAATAGTTGGTAATTTTATTGTGCTGCTTTGTATTTCGTCACCTTAAATGCAAGACAGCGTAAGCATATTAGTAATTTTACAGGAGAAGCAAATAAGTGAATACCGTTAACATGGTTTTAATCCATTTGTTTATAATAGGACGGTGTAATTTGCAAAAAAAAAGGTTTTTGGTTTGTTTTTGTTATTTTCCGTTCTAGTGTGTTACGTTTTGTAAACCAAAAAGACGTAACAACAAATCAGATTGAAATTAAGTAACAAAAACATTGATCTACTGACTATTTTGGATAGAAGAAAGACAATCTTCGAATATTTTCCAAAAAATATATTTAAGTTTTTATTCAGTTCATATTTGAAATTAAAATTTAAGGATTCTTTAAAATTTACGGTTTTTGTATTTCATTAAAAAGTGAATAACTATAATAATAAGTCCCGGTTTACATTATGAAATTTTTGTCGCTGAGATTCTTGTCGTATCTACTTTAAAATTGTATTTGCGTCTACATTGTGAGATTTTTTGTGGATGTATAGGTACATGTTTTTATATATTTTTTGACAATTCCTTTTCAAAATAAACAAAAAAATTTTAAATAAACGTATGTATTTGATCATGGTGCAACTATACAAGGTGAGTGCAAATCGACAACAAATACAACACCAAACAGAAACAACAGGCATTTTGTTTGTGTAAAATAATGTACTACTGTCAAAAATACTTGAAAAAGTATTACTTTTGACATAAGTAAATTGTAAACAAAGTCAGTCAGCTGGGCTACTGCACTCACCTTGTGTATTTGCACCATGTATTTGATTGTAGCTAGCACATACATACATGTATGAAAATAAAAAAACAATGAATGAGGGAAGGAAGCATGTCTCACGTGTACATGCATATGTGTCACTGATGGCAAACATGGTACAATTGTACTTATTTTGATACATTGTTAACACAGTTGGTACCGTGGTACTACCACGAGTCATATGGTACAATTTCAAAATACTGTTGCATCAAAATTTGGTATTTCAGATGAAACAGATAAATATCAGCTATGTCACAGAATTTAATTCCGTTCGGAAGTGGAATTATTTCCGTATTTTGCTTCTAAAGAAAAAGTAAAACGACCAATTGGTTTCATTTCGAACAAATTTTTCGTTTTTCTTTTTCTATAGAAGCAAAAAATGGAATTAATTCCACTTCCGAACGGAATTAAATTCTGTAACATGGCAGTATATAATATACTATAAGTTACTATTTGTGGAATAGTGCAAGCAAAAGAGATTTTATTAAATTTCATGAACATTTTGGAACTGATATCAATTTGATTATTACGACAATAAATTTTTGGTTAAATTATCGAACAATATGAGTCTTTGACATATTCATTTACATTAAATGATTTTGAGGCTGAATTCAAAAACTAAAACTTAAAATGTAGTTAATCAGAAGTTAACTCTTCTATTTCTTTTATTCTTACAATAATAATTCTAGTTATTTATATATTTACCAAGGTTAACTTTTCGCAAATGACTCGATACTTCATAAATAAGAATATTTTTAGATAATCGCGACAATTAACGCAATAATGTTGCTATAAGATATATCAAATTTTCGATAAAGTAAATTTGTGGTAAAGTTTTATGATTATTTAACAAATATTAAAAATGGTACCATGGAGGTCTAAAAAGTACATTTTATTTATATAGTTGGTACGAAAAACAAAAACCCATTTTCCATCAGGGTTATCACATTCTTGTGTACCCCTTTTAATACGACTCACCGCTCTCGCCAACAAAGCAAGCATCGTGCGACAAAAATTTCATAATGTAAACCGGAACTAAGCGATAGCTTATAATTATTGTTTTTGGCTTTGTTTACATGGATGGAGTAACTGAATTAAATGAAAACAATATAAATTGGCCCACTGCTTCCAACAAAAAAAAATACAACACTGAATCTTTATTATATACTATAGGATACAGCAGCGCTGCCAGAAGTAAGATTTTACCTTATTTTTTAACCGTAAAAAGGATTTTAAGATTTTTTCCAAAAAAAAAAAGATTTTTTGTTTTGTCTAGACGAAGGTTAGGTTCAATTAAAAAAATCTTCTTTGTTCCTATTTGAAAAATTTTAAACTAATCGATCTCAAAAAATTTACAATTTAGTATAAGAAAATGAATTTTTGTTATTTTTTTTGGTTAGTGTTAAATAAAACATGAATTGTTTTTATTATTTATAATACAAAAATACTTATTTCCAAAAATAAGATTTTTTCCTCAAAAATAAGACTTTTTTTTTTTGGCGAAATTAAGATTTTTTGCTGAAAATTTCTGGCAGCCCTGGGATACAGAGTACTCATTAAAAAGTCGTTATAGAGTACTCAATAATCAAATAATCGCAACTTATAAATCTCTATCATACAGTTAGTCAGATGGGAACGAAAAAAAGTTGTGATGTGTATTATCAATTGTTTTCGCTCAAAATAAAAAGAAAACTAATTTATTTGTAATTAGCGATAACTAGTGAACAAATTTTACTGTAATTATTAAGAAAGTTGTCTTAAAAGAAAAAAACCGTACAAGTGAAAATTGTAAAAGTTACCAGTGTAATAAGATAATTACGTACATTTAAGTGTATACACACACACAAATAAAATCACGCAGATCCAACTAAGTGAAAAGTGAAAAAGGTGTTTAGGAGTGAGAAAAAAGGTGAATACAAAAATAAATAGCATATAAGAAAATACAATAAAATGATTTAAGAAATATGGGAGCATTGGAAAATATTAAAATGTTATAAAAAAACAATAACATTCTAAAGAGGAAAGGTGGGGTATTTTGATATTGTTATGACACTCGTATAGATATGCAGATTGGAATTACAAGAATATAAAACGTAAAGAAATAAGTAGTAGTATGTGTTTATGAAATAATAATATACTTATGTATTTATATGAAATAATACAAATGATTTAAACTAATTTTTAGTAAAATAATTTAACCTAAAATCTGGTACATATGTATGTACCTACTACATATATTTATAATTGAAACCTAATAACGAAAGTTATACGGTAAACTGTAAGTTTTAAGACGAAATATATTTGTATAAAATAGTTTATTATTTTAAATTTATTTGCCCTTGTCTAGAATTCTAATTAAGTTTTGTCTCATTTGTTATGTTTTTTTGTCTTATAATTGTCATAATTTTAAACGATTCAGTAATTCAGGGTTGTCACATATATACTTGATTTGTCAACAATAGGTATTATGGACAGTCTTAAATAAACATTTTTTCATAAGGTATACCCATTAAGTTTTAAAGCCCCCTGGTGTTTATTTTTAATGGTTTATATATGATTTACGATGTTATTTATTATTTTTTTTAAACATAGGTTTTGGGGACCGCCCGTTTGCACGGACCTTGCCACCAGAAAACTTAAGATGGTGTATGAGCGTTAAAACATTCTTTGGGGTGAAGCCCTTTACTACACTTGTTGCATATAAATTTTGATTTTTTTCACGAAAAGCACATCTCTTGCCAGTTTCTGTGTATTCGGCTATGTGGTTTCTACCGTCATATCGAGAATCATCAACAATTGATCGGCGCCGCCTCTTTCTCAAATATGGGGTCCCATACGGTTCTAGTAGAAATCTTGTGTATCCTGTGTTTCGTTCCAATACATCTGTTTTTGGGGATATTTAGCATAACCAGACATGAGCATGGCGCCAATACACGGATTTCCAATGTGACACTTAGGTCGTAGTTTTTCTGTAAAGTAATAAAATTAAGAAAGCTTTCAGTAAAAAAGAGCCCAAAATAATCTGAGAAGTACGACCGTTTTTGTGGGTGGGCTTGGGTCTCTATTGAGTACGAAGGATTTATTTTTTGCCAATTGTTGCCTTCGACACTACGAATTGGCCCATGATTAATCCTAACTTCTATACAAATTTCTTCCGTTTTCTTTCCTTGACTCTTGATACAAAATTAAGCAAATATTAGTTTCATGTAGAAAGAATTCACAAAAAATATATATGTATATACATATATATTTAATTCAGTTCTTTATTTGAATACTAAGAAAGACTTCGCGGTTAATAGATCTTACGGTACATGTATTTAATGTCATTAGATATTATATTTAATTATATTTTAATTAATGTAATTACATTTCGTATAAATTATTACCAGAATTATTTTAAATAGAAAGAATGTTTTTTATATTTGAATCCATAAAGCCAGAAAAGGAGAGTAGTTTTTAAGAAGAAAAAAAACAAATGTGTTTCTAATGGCCATAGATTTGTAATTTATATTTGAATAGTTATAAAGATTACTAATATTATATTATATCAATACTATTATATTATATATTTTGCTATAGCCTCCAAAAAAAGTCTACTTTCGAAAATCTCTTATAAATATTTTATGAATATTGATTTCGAAAAAACATTTTACACAGATTAGTTTAGGTATGCATACAAAAATCAAACTACTGGATTTTGTAAATATTGTTCCATAGACCCCAAATACTGTCTACTTAAATGCGCAAAAATATCTTATAAATATCGATTTTGCAACAATAATCAAAAACAAAAATCAAACTACTGGATTTTGTAAATATCGTTCGATATTTGGTCATTGTTACCATATAAGTTCCGCTTTTGAAAATCACTTAAATTAGCAAAAAAATTTTATATAGGTATATCGTATTCGGGTTAAAATTCCACAATATATAAAAATCGTTGTACCCAACTTATTGACAATCGGTTCATAATTAGTCATAGCACCCATCATACAAAGTTCACAAGAATCACTTAAATACGCATGTATCTTTTATAAAGTTAGTTATCAAGATAAAATTTGATATTATAATCCTAATACTTTTAAAATACAAAAAATACTTTTACCAACATCTTATAAATATCAATATCGAAAAAAAATTAACACTATTTATTATTTATTTTTTTATTATTTTATTAGCTTATAATTACAAATTATAAGATAATATAAGGATAAGAGCAATAGCGACTAAGGCCTTCAGCTCAAACAATACTATTTATTACTATACATATTTTGATCTATTTTTACCACTAAAATTCGCTAAATCGTCTGAAGCAGATAAATTTTCAATAGCAAGATTCTCGGGAGAATAAACTTTATATATGTATGTATTGTTCTAATATGTACATGTTTGCAGATCTCAGAATGTTGATTTAAATATAATGACATGGACATCGCAAAAGTGACCTAGTAAATTATAAATTACAAACCACTTATTGAATTGCACTTTAAATGGTAATAGGTAATTAGATTAAGTTTCCAATATTTTAAATTATCTCTCTATTTACAATTTTCTGAGCTTTTTCATAACTTTCACGTGTAAATCCACAAGTATGGCATGCCTGTTTTATCATAAGCGATTATCACTAAAGCTAAACTATAATTATCTCTTAATAAGGTTGTAAAATAAAAATAAAATAATCAAGTTTTATATAAATTATTTATTTTTCAATAGTTGAATTTCGAGTCCAGAAATATTTATTAATCCGAAATATGAATTTCATCATATTTTGTTTTGAAATTAATAAGCTTCTACTTGTACTTGTACTTTTTATATTATTATAAAACACCTGCTCTCTTATAACTTCCGTGTTTTTTCTGTGTGGATAAACATACAAATAATATTTTTGATGTTGTTGAATTTATTTTTAAGCTTTTTATCACGTTTTAATTTTCTTTTTCTTTGGTGTATATGTAAGTGTTTTTATGTCTTTTGTTGTCTAGATATTCATATAAATGTAAATCATTAAGCCGGCCCTTCCCAGTATTGGACATTTTCGTAATCTTTTTTTTTAAGTTCCAATCTATCAAGTTTCTAAGGAGCAAGATTAGACCAGTGCAAGACAAATTTGTTTTATGAGCAGGTCTATCGTACATAAAAATATATGTATATACATAATATGTACATATGTATATATTTAGGTGTCTGGACCTCCTTCTTGTATTCATCTTTCTACCCCTGTAGTCTTTCAAACAGATGTGTTCGTTTTTATTTTCTTTTTGTTTTTATGTATTCTCATTTTGTCATTAAAAATAGGTTTAATTAATTTTTATCGATATTATTTTCTTTTCTTTTATATTAGAAGTATCTACTTCTAAATTGCTTATTTAAGGTGGCATTATTGCAATAATCTATTTCCTATAGGTCACGTTCGTCTACAATTATGTTAAATTTGTAAATATGTATGTGATATCTATGATTTCATTAAGAGTTATTCTTAACAAGTTGTTAATGAAATATTATATACTTTAAATGCTTATTACTATAGTATTTTTGATAGAAAAAATATGAAAAAATGCATTTTCTGTTTTCTGTGCATTTTCAATTTGAAAACATTTTAGCGAAGAAATCGCTTGTACGACTAAATTATAGAAGCAATATTGACATATTTCATTTTTATTCTCTTCAAACTATGTACTTTAGTATAATAAGTCTCAGATGAAAATGGGTAATTTGTAGATGATAATAATCCGGAACGACCTAAACTTCACTACACTAAAGATTGTCAATTCAGTATCAAGTTTTTCCCCGGTGAATAACTTTCGATGACACCAGAGCTGCTACATCAACAGCTAGGGAGTTAACTAAGGGCTAAAAACATACTTATGAGAAATAATTATATGTTCAATGAGTTATTATGTAATAAACAAATTCTTTAGTAATTATTTTCATTTTTAAGTATTTCTTACGGTGATTTAATATTAAATAAAAAAATTATTTTTATATTTTATTTCATAAAAAAAAACAAAATATAATATAAACTTCATAAAAAATATTTATATTTTGTATTAATAATATTAACTATTATTAATACAAAATGTATATTCTTTAAACAAATATTTATAATATTAATACGATATGGTATTCCCCATTTGTATTAAAAATTCTTGCAACCTACGAGGCATTGAGCCTGCCAAGTTTTTCCCACTCTGTAAATATTGTATTTTTTAAATCTTTTTAAAATTTTATATTGTTTTGCCATTGAAAACACTTTGCCGGAAAGAATTCCCCAAATATCTTCTATTGGATTGAGATCGGAATTTACGTCTGGCCACTCTAATACTACGGGTGTTAAAAAATTCTTTGTTTTACGTGAGACATGCATAGGAATGTCCAACTATTACCATATAACTCATCTGCAAAGTCTGTTAAATTATTTTCTACAAGATCTACATATGTATGTACTATATTTTAGCATTTATTTTGCTTGGCACTATACAAATGCGGGACTGTCCTCAAGCTACAAATGCGGCCAGATTCACTACTGTGGTATCGCTTAAATTGCATCTCACGTGGGACAATGTTTGTGGTGACCATCAGGTTTCGTAAAGGTCAGGTTATAACTTTTATTTTTGAACTTTTAAATAAATCGCAAAAGTTCATTTAATGCAAACCAACGAAACTTGAATATAAAATTAATTTTTTTACGTCTTGCAAAATATCGGCACTGCTTTAGTTCATATTCAATTTACAATTTGTTAAAAATTTATAAAAAATAGGCTATAGTATGTAAATAAATTAGAAAGTATGTTAACGTTTATTAAGATCAACAACAATTGATAATGTATTGATATGGTTAATAACTAAAATATCATATTCAATATTAAAATAAAAATATGTTCCATTTAATTAAATATATATACATATATTATATTCCCCTGATGAAGTTAACAAAGAATTGTCGAAACGTTGGGAAAAAATTGTAATTAAATGTATTTTTAATTTACAATATAATAATTTAGGCCCAAGTAGCTTATACGAAAATAAATACCAAATACAACAAATTACAACATATTGGCCAAAAATAAATAAATAAGATTAACAATTGAAATAGTTTGTCTGACTGTAACATACGAAAAGAGAGTAATTTTGTTTATTACAAAAATATATCGTTTTTGCACCAACAAAAAGTCATCTATAATTAAAAAAGTGATTATTCGACCATCTAAAACTATTGCAAAACTATCCACAAATATCCCCAATAATAATCTGAAAAGTTGTTATATGACACATGAAACTTCTTGTTTATAAAACAACCAAATAAATAGGAATATCATAGATATCTTTTCTGTAACGCACAAAAACACAACTGGCTATTTTTGCAACTCACTATGTATCCTGACATTTAGACGTTACTAAACTATTCGTTGTAATATGACCGTTGCCATGGTAACACAACAGGAAATCAATAAGAAACCAACAAATAAAGTTGAAGCAGCAAACGAAATTCTTCTACTTATTTATCTATTTGTACAAATTCCTAACCAGTCTTTGAAAAATTTTACAAAATAAAAAAGGACAGCGAGCTAAAGCTAAAAGTATAATGTCTAAAAATAATACGGTTTGCAATAGTTTAAAAATTTATCAATTAACCTAAATACCTTGTGAAAGAAAGAAAGCAGCTAATTTAAATGCCTAAACATTAGAAAGAAATGGTTATGGAAAATACTACTGCCGTAAGGTAATCGTTAATTAAACTTTGCAGCAATGAGTACAAATAGACGTTATTCGCTAAGTGAAACACGTATTGAAGAACATCTTAAACTGTTGGACAAATTGGAAACACTGCCACTGGCAGATAGTTGCTGTGATATATGTCATTGTGATTGCTACAACAGTCATCGTAGTGAAACTGATGAGTGCTGCAATAGCAGCAAACAAGTTAACAAGGACAGTAAGAAAACTGCAAACCATACACTGGGAGAAGTGGTTAACACAAAAGTTAGGAAAAAGAAATGTGCTTCCATACCCACAAAGTCAAATCGTAAAACTAAATTAAAACAACGTTCCAATGAAACAATACTGCCAAATGAAAATTTAACTCTTGAAGCATTGAATACAAGAAAATCCAGAGAGCCAGATTTACGTAAGAAACGTAAAGCAAAGAAACGCTCTAAAAGTGTTGGTTTACAAAGAAGTCAAAGTCAATGTTCAGAACGCCATTATTCTAGAGATTGTGAAATTTTGCAAGATCTTTTAACTTCACTGGATGACAAACATTTATCGAATTTAGAAATTGTAGGCAAATCAACAGATACTCAAAAGGACTTAGTTGATACCAACAAAAATACTATGATAAGTACTTCCAGAACTCTACTATCACTGCCACAAAGTTATTATTCGTTTTCCTATCTAGATGATACAGACACCAGTTTTGCGCCCATAAGACTTAGCGAATCTATGGCCAATTTATGTTTAGCTCCTACCATTAAAGAAGCGTATAATAAAGTACCTGATCACGATAAACGCATTTTAAATCGTATGGCAACAAAACGTTCCGAACAGGCCTTGGCCAAGGAGAATGCTTGGCTGG
The DNA here is from genome assembly GCA_950370525.1 of Bellardia bayeri. Lineage (NCBI taxonomy): Eukaryota > Metazoa > Arthropoda > Insecta > Diptera > Calliphoridae > Bellardia > Bellardia bayeri. The sequence continues at coordinate 79,978,273 of OX493267.1, forward strand.
CACGTAAATATTGGGAAAATGAACGCTATGAACGAGAACTTTTAAAATGCGAACAAATGGAAGAATATAAAAAGGCCGTGCGGGACAAACAATTTCAAGATTATCTTCAGACCAAAGCCAGACTTAATGAGATCGCACAACGTGACTTATCTGAATTGCAACGTTTAAAGGAATCCTTACAGCAAAAAGATGATCGTACTAAGAAACGTTTACAAAGTTTGCGCATTGAACGTGACTTAGCTGTTAATCAAAAGCGATGTGAGGAATTGCGTAAAATGGAATGTGTCAATCTACACCAAGAAGAGCACAATTTGGATGAAATGCTACGTAAAAGTGAAACATGTCACCGTCTAACGGAGCGTCTTAAACGAGCAGATCACATACGCAATAAAATGTTGGAAAACTATCTAAAACGTTTACGCTATGACAACTACATTGAACAATTGCAACATGAAGAGCATTGGCGTGAAGTACAACTGAACGAGCAATTGAAACGCGAACAATTGAAAGAAGAGATTTCTCGTAAACGTTGTCGATCACAACATTTTGTTGAAACAAAACAGCAGCGTAATGAAACCATACGTAAAACTGCCAAACTTTCTAAAAGTTTGAGAGATATTGTACGTTCGTCAGTAACACCTGAGACAGGTGTTACACTTTTCGGAACTGCATCGGGAAATAGTATTGGTGTAAATGATCAGAGTACTTTGAGTAAATTGTTACTTAATCGACCGTTTTAAAAACGATCATAGCTTTAAGAAACTCAGTTTAAAAATATGATAGATAAATAAAAATATATAAAGAAAATTTAAAAATCGTTGAAATATCAAATATAGTCTTTTCAATATAGTGGTTCCTGAGTTGACAGCCTTTGACCGAGTGATTTCGGGTTACTCCGGTGCGTAGAACTGGTTCTCGAGGGAATGTAACGTAAAATCGTTGTAATTTAACTTGGTTGAATCTTGTCTCATTTGTGTGAGTAAAACTAGTAGGTAAACTGTGATTTTCTTATCGCATTGAGCTTGTGGTTTTTTCATGCGGTTGAACGCTATGTACCACCACATTTAATTTATAGAATTAGTTTTGTTTGCAGAGTCAAAGTAGAGTCAAATGTTAATATGTTTAACTAAAATATAGTCAAGTCATGGTGAAATTAAATACCAGGTGACAGCATTGCTACAACAATTACAACAAGGCAAGAACAACAGGCATTTTTGTTTGTGTAATACTTTCGTTACTGTCAAAAACATCTGGCATAAAATAAAGAAAACAAATATACAAACATGGATAAAAACAGAAAACAATAGTGATTTTTTTGTTTCTTTTATTTTCTCAAAGAATTTTTCTTTAAGTTACGCATAATATTTATTTCAATATACAAGTAATACGTAATTTTGCAAAGTAAAACATACAAAATTATTTATTTTCAAAATTAATGTATGTATAGGTATTGTATAACAACAACGTATTTTTCTGCAGCAAAAAAAATCACTTTAAAGAGGAATCTTAATATTTATCTTACAAAAAAAAAACTAACATTTTTAGCAAAACAACTCAAAAAACAAACACACTAATTAATATAATATAGTTTTTTAACACTTTTAAGCTATGTTACGCAGAAAAAAGGGCGACAAAAACTCAATTTTTCAAAAACAAAATAAATTTGTAACGTTTTTATGTAAACTTTGATTATTTGTAAACAACTTTTTGACATTTTCAATTTCACCATGAATAGAGCAAAAAATTATCAGCTATGCTGTCACCTGTTATAATTTCACCATGAGTCAAGTTTAGTTTTTTGACAACTACCCATTTGTATGTTGTCGCCATTAGTATACAAAAACTACTGTAAAATAATTACATTCATATCCATGATTTATAAACAATTTATATGATTTGTTTAGAACAAAAAGAAAAAAAACATTTTTATGTTATGATATTTGTATTTACTCGCCTATTAATCATCTAATTAACCTTATCGTGCCGTATCATATCATAACATTTATTATCTACCACAACATATAATATATAAATTTTAAATACCATTGTTTTTGTTTGTTTTGTTCGTTGTATTCATCTGAATTGAAACAAACCGTAAATTTCAAATATTTTTAGTAGTATACAAAATATATTCATAAATATACATACATATGTATATATAGATATGAACATAAAAGTACCGTGCCAGTATTTTCTATCAATGCTTTGTTTTAGGTTAATTTAGTAATTTCATGGTAATCATTGCTTAGTTTATATTTTGTTGGTTGCTATTTGTGTGTAAAGTTTATTTTTATACGAGTTTTCTGGTCATGGAGTTAAGTTTAAAAATAAAATACCCCCACAAATGAGTGAAGGGTGTTAGAATACAAATGAAAAACAATAATAAACAAAGTCAGTAGAATGACGTGATAATAAGAATATTTACAATATGTATTTAACTAAGTACTTTGTTTAAACTATTTGTAAAATAAACAGACCATCGGCTAAGCACTTTAAAAGTTGAATGTATTTCGCAAGAGCTGTTGTAAAAGGATCCATCATACAATTTAAATCTTAACAAGTAAGAGTTTATATTCGGCTGTGCCGAATCTTGTATACCCACCACCAAATCTTTTTTTTTATGTTTTTTATTTTTATTAATTCAAAATTACAATTTTACATTATAATGTGGTCTCAGCGCCCCTAGGGCATTATTGAGGCTTCGTTGGCAAAATGATTACAACTTATTTATGTTTATTTTAATTATTTCTTAAATTAAAAAAAAAGTACAATAGAGTAGCTAAATTATACTACATTAGAAGCATTTCAATATTATTAAGATAAAAATCTTTTAGCTTTTTCTTAAATAATGATATTGATGAAAATTTTTTTAGAAATTGGGGCAAATTATTGTATTCTAAACTACCTAAGTACTCTATTCTTTGTTTAGTGATTTCTAGACGACATCTAGGAATCCTTAAATTTGAATTATTTCTTGTATTAAAAAACATTTGGTTAACAGATAAACTAATCTTGTGATATCCAATTTAATGTGTGGTTTCATAAATATATATCAATAACTGCTGTTTATAAATACCATATATTGCTAAAACATTTTTGGCAATATCCTTATAAAGCAACAAAGTGGGGTATAATGGCGGCAAATTAAAAACAGCTTTTAGCGATTTATTTTGTATAACCTGTAAACTTTTTAGGTCAGCATTTCTTTTAAATCCATATACAAGTGTAAGATAATTAAGATGACTTTGTATAAGTGCTTGAAAAATTAAATATTTAGAGCTAGTTTCTGGGATAAAGATAATCTACATTTTTCGCTTAAACCTAGATTAAACTAAAAATTGTGTTTCTCAGTTATTATTTATTTGATATATAATCTAGGTTTAACTGAGCATCATTGGTGAGTTAAACCTAGATATAAAATGTCAAAATACAAACAGCTGAAAAATAAAATAAACAATTCAAGAAGTGAAAAGAAATTTACGACATTTTAACAAAAAATAAAAAAAAAATGGATTATTCTAGTGATGATGAGCATTTAAGTGATTCAAACACATATAATAACTTAAATATGTCAATTGTTAGAAAGATACGAACAATAAGGACACGTCCAAATCATTTCTACATTTATACCGACGCCGAATTCTTTCAAAGATTTCGCTTAACAAACTAATTTATTTAAAAAAAAAAAAACAAAAATTCTCTAAAAAACTAAATAATAATTCATTTCTAACAAAATTTAAGATATCGCCATATTTATATAAAAAATTAGGAGGAATGCCATATGTATTTTGACTGAACAGTACGGCAATGCTAACAAAATTGAGAAACACAATCAGTAGTTAAATCCCGGCAAAATATATTTGAGGTTTAATATAACAGTGTGTTAAGCTGAGTTTAACTGACAAGTAAAAAAACTAGCTCTAAGTCTTTTCATCAAGTTTATGACGTAGTTTGAATAAAACACCAAGTTCGGAAGATATTTTTGACCGATCATATTTAATGTGATGATGCCAGGTTAAATTGTTTTGCAAGATAATTCCCAAATACTTTATAGAATCTTCTTCAGTAATTTGTTTTCCATCTATATATAATGGATGTTCTCCTGAAACACGACTTGGTTGGGGTCTAAAACGTACGAGTTTTGTTTTATTATGATTTAGCTCTAATTTTATAATTCTCGCAAATTCTGCAATTAGTGATGCATCTCTTTCTCCAAATGTTTTAAAAACTAAACTTTCCTTATAAGGATAAAGTAGGCATAAGTCATCAATTTTTCCATGCAGTCCCAAGTTATTGATATCGTTAACATAAATATTAAACAATAAAGGGCCTAGCACGCTCCCTTGGGTAACTCCATGCTTAATAGCAACCATTGAGCTTATGCTTTTATTTATTTCCCCATATTGCGTGCGATTTTCTAAATATCTTCTAAAAAATTCGAGTTCTCTTTCTCTTACACCATAAAACTTTAATTTTTCAGCCAGAATTGAATGATTAACTAGATCGAAAGCTTTGGAAAAATCATAAAAAATAGCACCAACTCCAGTGAAACCTCTATCCAAACCATCACAAATATAATTTACAACATTCACCACCGCTTCAACTGTACCGCAACCCTTACGAAAACCATATTGATTGAGATATATTAAATCTTCGTTGTGCAAATATGTTGATAATTGATTATGTAAAATTTTTTCAAAAATAGACTGCAATAGGTCTAAATTGATCCAGTGTATTTCCATTTACTTCTTTGGGAAAAGGAATAATCTTGTGAATTTTAAGTTTGTTGGGATATATTGAATGATTAATACATGAATTAAAAATCTTAGTTAATAAAGGTGTTATAATCTCTTTACATTCAAACATACACTTTGACGTTATTCCATCACTGGACTTTTATTGATATCCAAATGCATTAATAATTCATTAACTTGATTTTAATTTATATGGCAAAAAGCAAATTGATTGCGATTATAGTATAAAGATCGAAACATATTACAATGATCCGTAGAGTTATATGTGATTCCGTTATTTAAACTTTCCACAGATTTTAAAAGTGTTGATTTAGAATTTCGGCTTTGTCATAATCATTTGCAATTATTTGATTCTCGTCATTTTCCACAATAATGCCAGATTTAAAACTTCTTCCAAGCGTTTTGTTAATGAATTGCCAACATTTCCGTGGATTATCACGGGTATTATATAAATTGTCTTGGTAATAACTTATCATACTCTTTTTGAATGCTAGTTTAACTATTTTGCTTATTCTCTTAATACTGTCATTTAAATCAATTTTATTTTTCTCTTTTCTTCTTTTTCTCAACAGTTTTTTTTTGTGTTCTATAAGAGATTGTAAATTGGCATTAACCCATGGTGTTAGTTCAAGTTTTAAATCTTTTTTTGTTCTAGTTACAACTGTTGAATTAATAACAGCATTTGTTATAGACTCTATTAAGTATGTAGTGTCAACATTGGGATCATTAGTAAAACTTGAATCTGTAAGTGTGCGACTTAGATTTTCTTTAACATGTTCATAGTTACAATGATAACGAGTAACATCAATGTAACCTGTTATATTAGTTACAGAATCAATGACTATATTTATTAAGTTATGGTCCGGTAGAGTCCATTCCACAGAATTATGGAGATTTATAAGAGATTTATGACCAATTAAGTAATTTTTGGAACTGGACTTTATATGGGGTCTATGGTCAAACATGGACCGAACAAAACAAAATTTCGTTTTGCGATTTCTTTTTACATTACACTTATTTTTTCTGAATTTTGTATTAATATTTAAATTTTATAGGCATTTATTTATCATTAAGCCATATTTCGAGAAGATATTTGTATGGGTACTGTGAGAAATCATGAACCGATTCTTACTATTTTCCTCATATTTTCTTCTTTTATCATAAAAATAATGTGTACAAAATTTCATGGCAATATCACCATATATTTAAACAAATTGCAAGATAATTGATTAAAAATATAAAATTTTTATGCAGGTTGTCTTACATTTTAGTCCATAACTCTTGTTATACTATAACGATTTTGCTGATTTTCAATACCAAACTGCTTAGGAGAATTATAAATGGTGTTTTGTAAACTTTGTTGATTTTGGTTGTGTCTTTTGGACGTAAGAGTGTTTTACACAGACAGACATACGGACATAGCTCAATCGACTTAGAATTTCATAAGGATCAAGAATATATGTATATACTTTGTTGGGTCTCAAATGAATATTTCTTTCATTCACCACTTATGGTCAAAATCAAAATTTTTTAAGATGAAAGTTCATATTTTTTTTTTACCTATTTCTCTTTTATAACATTTAGTTTTCTATCTTTTGATTTTTAATTTTAATAATTTGTTGTTTTTTAACTGGTCGCGTTTTTTTTTTGGTTAAATTCTTCTGTAGATGTAAACTGAATTACCCGAAGGAATGTTAGTCCAGTCAAATAAAATTTTAATGGCAAAATGAAGGATAATGAAATAAAAACTGGCATATACCTTCCATCTGCTCTATATGTTTGCAACTCGATAGGTCACAAAAATCCATTTTTTCATATATGAGATCTGATCAAAAAATAACCGTTATTTAAATTTTTTTCAAAAAGTATTAATTTATTCATCAATAACTATCTTGTCCCCTTCAAAGTAATCCCACTCAGATATAATACACTTATGCCAGCGTTTTTTTCAATCCTCGAAACACTTCTGAAACGCACTTTTTGGTATCGCCAACAGCTCCTGTTTCGATTGTTCTTTTATCTCCTCAATCGTAGCAAAACGCTTTCCTTTCTTCAGTTTTGGAAAGAGTAAAAAGTCAGCGGGGGCTAAGTCCGGTGAATACGGTGGTTGAGGCATGATAACGGGTTTGTTTTTGGCCAAAAACTCATGAACAAGTATCGATGTGTTAGCTGGTGCGTTATCTATCATGGTACAAAACCCATGATTGGTGTTTCACAATTCTGTGCGTTTCTGACGAATTGCTTCGAGCAAACGGTGCATAACTTCAAGATAGTATTCCTTATGTACGACCTTGTGGCAAGAATTCATGATGCACCACGCCATTGCAGTCGAAGAAAACAGTGAGCAAAACCTTCACATTTGACCGAACTTGACGTGATTTTTTCGATCTTGGCTGTTCTGGACGTTTCCATTAGGAAGATTGGGCTTTGGTTTCAATGTCATAGCCATACACCCATTTTTCGTAACCAGTCATGACCTTTTTGAGGAAATCTCGATCATCGTTGACGATGTTCAACAGCTCCTGAGCGATGCACCGTTGTTTTTGCTCAAAATTTAGCAGTTTTGGAACAATCTTCGCTGCTGCACTTTTAATTCCTAAAACATCCGTAAAAATTGCTTAGCATAATCCGAACGATATGCCAACATCATCATGCTTTAAACCGGTTATACCACAATTGAACTTGTGTTCTGCTCATAGTAGACCCGCCAAACGCTACAGTCAACATTTCAAATGTCCTTGCGCATTTAATTCCATTTTTTACTCATAACTTAATACAGTTTCTTTGATCCATTTTTTCGAATAGTAAAAAATCGAAGAGCACACCAAAACACGACTAATCTTTTTATCTCTCAAAAACAAACTGACAATCCAAAATGGCTGATATTACCAACATATATAACAGACATGTGTACCAGCATAACAGAAAAAAATGCGAAAATCGAACATACGTAACTCACGAAATTTGATAATAACAGTATTCAGACCTCATATATTGCTTATTATGTACATATAATAGGAGCTTAGAAGTTATTACAACATTTAATGATATTTAGCCCAATCATGAATAAAAGATCCGCGGGAGTTTTTTCCCTTTTTTTTAACATTGAATTTAAATAGGAAAAAATGAGAAAAGGGAAAAAACTCCCGCGGAATTTTTATTCATGATTGGGCTGATTACATTTTTTCTCTTTGTTACATTATAATTTATATGAATATATTGTAATTTATTAACTCTGTTATTGGAACTTTCATTAACTTTATATATTATTAGATGAAGATGGAAAAGTTCATTATAGCATAAAATTTCCGAGTTGAGAAAATTGTTTTTAGAGGCTGACCGAAAAATTAGATATTTTTTCCAATTACATACTGAGAATTGTAACTATGTATTTTGAATTTTCATAGAAGTTAAATTATAAGAGCATATTTTTAAATTTTTAGTGTCAGTTTTGTTTTTAAAAGCATTTATGTATTATTATTTTTAGTAGAGCGAATATCAATCAATGTGGATTTTACGAGAAAATATACAATATAAAAACACTTTTTGTTATTAAATTTTTTTTATCTTTTTAAGAATATCAAGTATTAAGAACAATTATTATTTTTTATTTGAACTGTTAATTTTTAATTTTTGATATTTATTTAGTTAGGCTCGAGTTCATTAAATTTAATTTTCATTAAATTATTTTTACTGAAGTAGGAATTGTTTTACAACTTGAAACATTTTTTATTATTAAAATTTTTTAAATTTTTTTTTGATACTTTTCTTGGCTGGGATTCGAACCTGTGTTGTTGAATTTACATATGTTTCGAGAAACACCACTTTCTCTCATCAGAATTCTTTGCGTTCTAACCCTCTGCACCACTGCGGTGCCTGCTAGCCAACAGACAAACATCAATCTTTTAACCACCACAAAACTTAAGTCAAGTTTAACTAATTTTATATTTTATATTTTTATTAGTTATTTGATTATTTATACCAAAATTCTGTTCGTGATGTCCCGTTTTTTAGTATTTTAGTAACTAATTAATAATAACAATAATTATCCAATGATAAAAAACATTAAAGCTGTAAGTAAAACTATATAGTAAGTTAATAAGTTAAAGCTGTATAATAAAACAATAAATTTTGTCACTAGATTATTTAGAACGAGACCCCTGAAGAAGTTAGAATAAAACTAACAAAACGTTGGGTAAATAAACTAAAAAATAAAAATCGAACAAGTTTTTTATTTACGTTTGGAAACAAACATTTGACCAAATTAGCCTGAAGGAAACTCCTTAAAAATTATAATAATTATAAATATTGGTCACAAAAACAAATTAATTAAAAATTTTTCAAGTTGTAAAACAATTCCTACTTCAGTAAAAATAATTTAATGAAAATTAAATTTAATGAACTCGAACCTAACTAAATAAATATCAAAAATTAATATCAAGGATTTTTAGGATTTATTTACTATAATTGAACAGTTTTTGTAACCTTCACTTGCTAATGTAGAAAAAAATCATTAACATTTATGTATTGCGCGTTCTTTTAAACTATCAAAAGTAATTCATTTATGGAATGATTTTGATGAAAGTTTTAATGACTATATGGGTCCTTGATGCAATGTTACATAATTACCAACTACTAGTGCATAACACTTTAGTTTGAATATTGAGCTTTTCACTGTTGAGTTTGTGCAAAAAAATTAATGTTATTCGTTAAAACTCGTTTATTTTTTATTTATTTTGTGGTATATGTATGTATGTACATACTTACTTAAAAAAATATTTTTTAAAAATACCCTTTTCTAAAATATGTAATTTTTTGTTCAATAGAAATTGTAAAATAAAAATAATTCTGTTCAAATTGCATAATATTCATTGGATAATTGCTTTCTAATTAATATTAATTAAGTGCGAAAAACGGTTGTGCTAAAAGAGTATATTCAAAATATTTTCTAATTTATTAAATTCTTAAACAATCTTAAGTTGTGCATATTAAAAATATATATGAAAGAGAAAACATTTCCAGGTAAATACAACTTTTTGTGAAAAGTCCAATTTTTTTGTTTTGTTTGTTTAATGTAATTTTAATGATTAAGTTCGTTATTTTCTTTAATAGGTCGCTCTGTAATGGCAAAACGCTAACAACTAACAAAGCATCCGCTAGCCAGGGACTTTTTGTGGGGGATTGAGTAAATATTTGTGTAACTTTTTTTGCAAAAATACTTAATTAACTACAAGTGGTTGAATAAAAAGAAAGCTGCTTTATTTGTGCATTTTAATTTTTTATATTAATGCTTGGAGTTGCCTTATTTATGATTAATAATTAATAAAAAAAAAATGATTTTAAATAATTTCGTTTTGATTTTTCATTTCATTAATTTCAAAAATTTTGTATTAATTTTCAGCCTTTTCATTTTGTAAACAAACATAATAAACGCTAGTACGAAAACGAAAAGAAACGAACACCTACGACAACAACATCCGGAATAAAATGTTGAATTTATTAAAATAAAATTATACGAAACAATTTACATAGCAATCACGATTATGATGATGATGAAGGAATTTAAAGGTTTTTATATATTACAACTACTAGTAACGATGAGCACAGTATGTCTGGGTTGTTCTTCACGAGCAGCACCCAAACCTAGACCAACATCGCCCTCTACCATGGCCCCGATGACAACACCAAGGCCGAATATAACATTCCCCATACTGAATTGTCCACCGCCATATGCGGCCTGGTATTGTCTAAACGATGCCACTTGCTTTAAGGTCGAGATCCATAATGAGGTCTTGTACAATTGTGAATGTGCTAATGGCTATATGGGACCACGATGTGAATACAAAGAGATCGATGGTAGTTATTTGCCAACCAGACAACGTGCCATGTTGGAAACTGCCAGTATAGCTAGTGGTGCAACTTTAGCTTTAATATTTATGCTCGTTCTGTGCTTTTCGCTTTATATACGACATGAGAAGCAACAAAAACTAAAACTGAGCGAAAGTTCTACAATGGCGCATGAAAATGCTGGTATGGATGAGGTTGATGGCATAACGAAAATTCCAGAAATGCGACCATTCGGTCCTCATCATTATCAAGTTTTACCCTTATCATCGGCATTTAAACGTTAACAGTAACTTATCGTTGGAAAAGATGCAGCGTAGTATTAGTTAAACATATTTATTGCTATTTCTTTTAAATATTAATGTCAGAATTTTATGATGAGTTCAACTTTAAGTTTAATAAAACACAAAACACAAGTTGTCACTTTTAATAGCAATCGTTATAGTTTAGTATAGTTCGTTAAAAATATAAAATAATAATAATATTTGCCTCATAACAGTAAATCAAGTTAACGGCTTTTCATATGACTATATTTCTGTTTACACTTTTTATGCACAGAAACTACATATATTTATAAATTTTGAAATAGCAACTACAATTTTAATGTTTCATTTTAAAGCAGTTATTTTTGGTATTAAATTATTGTATTTTTTATTTAACATTTTTTAAATTGTTCAAAATAATCTTGTCCTAAGTTTTAATGTATTTATTTATAATTTATACCTCTTTTATTTATTTATTTATAACTATTACTATTTGTTTTTTTTATTTCTTTTGCAGCTTATTGTTTTAGTTACATTTAATTTTAATGTATTTATTTAAAAAAAGTATTTCTTTTTACCTGTAACTATAAAAGACATTAAAACAGTATATTATCATTTAATTAATAACTGTTGTATTTAATATTTTTTTCTTTATACTTATTTATTCACATTTTCTTTGCATTTCCTATGAACAACGAATTATTTAATTTTGAATATTTCATAAAATTATAATATTATTCATATTGTAGCATAGATATTGTACGTTATTGCATACTATTACTTTTAGTAGTGAATAAATAATATACCTAACAACAATAAACAAGTATTAATTTAATTAACATTATATTGAAAATTGTTTTATTAATTTATTTTTTTAATCAGCAGCATCTTGTTTTTCATACTTTTTCGTATACAAATATTATTGGTCAATAGCTTGTAGAATACACAGAGTGAAGTGAATTATTAAACACGAATTTATTGAAATTATTTTTGAAAAGTAAATTCAATATTTGTTGGTTTGTAGCTTAATCGGACAATCGTTATTAATTCTTATTTGTTTTGGAAATTATGAAGAAGACTTTTATTTGCTATGTTAATTAGAATAACTTTTAACACAAGTAACAGGATAGTGTTAAAATAATTACTTTTAAAACTAGAACTAGAATAACATCAGATCCATTGGAACTTGCGATGACGAAATTACATGCTGAATCCATTATAATACTTTGTAACCTGTTATGTTTGCTGATTAGGCTTGAATTGAATTTATTTATATACTAAATAAATGAAATAGCATTTAAATTCTTTTAATCCAACTCGAATCGAATTCAAATGTGAAATATAGATCTTTGGTTAGATTTTAGAACTACGATCACATACCAATATCGAAACATTAAGGAAGACAAACCATACATTTTTAATTTTAATAGAAAATATGTCATTATTTTAAATTGAACTCGATTAAGCTATTTCTAAGATTTAATAATATATAAATAAATTCAAGCTAATGAATGAACATTTGATAAAATTTTTGTATGAGAAATTTACTGCTACACGTTAATTAGAAAACAAGTAAATTAAATACAAACATATGTAAACAATTAGGTTTGTATATGTTTGAATGTACATATCGTTGGTTTATTATAAAATGGACGTAACTCGATTTATTTACTTATAAGATGAATAATATTGTTATATTCCGTAATTTGCGGCCTCTGGACTCGGTAAGCAAGAAAGAATGAGTGGTTTTCAATTTTAATGTAATCCACTAATGCACACAACAACATTTTCAAAGCAAACGACATATGTATTTTCTATATTATTTATTTATTTACCCTCGATATGTTGGAAAACTAAAAACGTGTCGACTGCAAAAGCTATTCACAATTTTTGTAACATGGAAAATTACGTCATTAATTTTAGACATGTCATGTGTGTTTTTTTTTATTAATTCGAAAACTGTTTAAATACTTTGCTATATTCAATGCATTTAACAAATTACTAAAATTAAAACCAGGCCTAAACCAAAGACGGCAAGTTATTTGCTCTTTTTCTGTGATCTGCGTTTTAATGTGTTCCATTTTTAAATTTCATAGTGACAAAACTAACAACTTTTTTACCAACAGTTCCTAGTTTTAAGCTAATGTCAGATAATGACAATATATAAGATGAGAGTTGGGATGCGTATAAATATTATACGTAAGGATACAAAAAAAATTTGAGATTAAAAAAAAATAAAAGAAAGATGGAAATATTTTATGCACACTATCGAAATTGTATAGGACATTTAACTTCCGACTCAGAAAACATAAAGAATAGTGTTGTCCTCCTAACAGTTTTTAATTCACCCAGTGGGAGTTTTTTGAATAACTTTATGTAATTTTTCTTGTATATTTACAGTTAATCCAACAATTTTATTAATTAAAAATGCCAGATAATAATCAAGGTCTGCCCGAGCCGGAATTGGGCCCACCCAAAGCAGATTTCAGTGCTCCACCACCATATGAATTAACCAATAGCCATGTAAACCTACAACAACAATCGCAAATCCCATTGAACCAACAAAACCTTCAGCAAACACCCATATTAACAGAAATTCCCATGCATCATGGTAAATTACCCACATACGAAGAAGTTCAAATGGAAAAGTCACTAAACGGAGAATTACCACCGGGATTTTTAACAACACATACATTACAGCCGCCACCATTAGCACCTCCGCCAAATCCATTATTGGCGAATTTGCGTGATCCGCCTGGAGCAACAAATGGTGGTGGCGCATCTGGTTTAACATTTATTGCAATTGATGCCTCAGAAGCTGAAAATCTAACTAATTCAAGTGATAACAATCTCTTGGGTACAGACATCATGTTTATTATGGCATTTGTGGTGGCATTTTTATTTAATTGGATTGGCTTTCTAATGCTGACATGTTTCAGTCATACCATTGCGGCTCGTTATGGTGCCTTATCCGGCTTCGGTTTGTCTCTGGCTAAATGGACACTGATAGTGAAGCATTCAACTGACTTGGCTTCGCATGAAAATTCCTGGTTATGGTGGCTAATAATGGCATTTGGCTTTTTAATTTGTGTCCGTGCTTTAATACAATATGTTAGTATCAAGCGTACTTGGCGTTTGTTATCCACTTCGGCTCAAGAGCGTTTATTATTTTTTTATTAAAATTCATATTAGTAAATCATAAATTAAGACAGAGAATATGCATACAAAAAAAATATATTATATACAATGAAAATATTTTATATAAGCTAAGTTACAAAAGATGTGTTGCCAATTGATTTGTATCTTATTTAATCTTATAATTATTATAGATTTTTCTTTTCAAAAAGTAAAAGGGCTAAACGTTAAAGTATGTATGTGTATTACCAAAATTTTGTAAAAAATAAAATTCATGAAATCTCTGAAAATTTTAAAATTACATACATTAATTAAAAGTTAAAATTTAATTAATTGTAAAAATTCTTGTGAATTTTTTTCAGACAAATTATTTTGTCCGTGATTTGCGGAAATTATAAAATTATATTAAAAGTTCTATTAAAATTTTAACTATTAAACAAAAAATATATATGTACATATTACAATCGTTTTTATTTTTTTTATTTAACCTTTCTTTGGAATAAAAAAAAAACAAATTTAAGTGATGTAGGTATACAAATTATTTAAAAATTTATAGGTCATGTGTTGTTCATACAAATAATATACTGTCTGAAATTACATCCAGCAGAAAAAGAACTTAGTTGTCTTGTTTTTTATTCTTATTCATTGCATCGGAAGTCGTGATCTTAATGTTATAAAATAAAGATTTCTCTTACATTTTTACATTCTTTAGAAATTAATTGAAAAAAGCCAACTTAAAAATTATAAAAGACAAAAATTCTTATAAATCACAAGAATTTGTTTATTTTGCATTCATTTTTTTTTTGACAAAATTTAAATGTTCAAACAATTTCGTTTGAAAATTAGAAAATTTGTTTAATAAAATTGAAAAAAAAACTTTCGGTATTTTGACGAATTAATTTTAAATTCTCTAAAAAGTGTATTTAAGAATATTTAATAGAATTGAACACAAGCTGTTCGTGACTTAGATATTAACCTAGGGACCACAGGGTCTCCGAGTGGAAGTGCACATAGTGTACAACCCTTCCTATCCTAGGGTTTGTTCTCGTTTTGTATAAGATATCGAGTGAAATTTATCGTAATTTTCTTATTTGAGAATATGGCATTCTAATAATGGCATTCAACTGGATGTTCTTGAAAACGCACCAATTGACCTATAACTTTGTATAGCAAGTTGAAACACATGAATATTCGAATTCGATATATGTTTCCTTAGTATTGCACAAATTTGATTTAAGGAATGAATTTATGCGAATAGTATTTCACTAATACCTATTCCAACAGAGAGGTTACTTAATTCCATGCAAATTCAAACTATTGCTAATCGAATTAAAAAGCAAAATAGTCTAAAGACAAGAAGTCTTATTACTGGTGATGTTGAAATGTTTTTATTTTTTTTAATATTTTAATTTTTTGTTTCGAAAATATTCAACTAATATATGTACTACTATAAATTTACTAAAACTTTAAGCCCTATACTATAATACATATATGTATATTTTTCTTTAATTCTGGTTAATAAGCTATTTTTGAAGTAAATACTGTAAATATTAATAAAACACAAAACAACTTAGAACATTTTTTTGCTTTGAAATTAACAAATAAATAAAATTATTTAGTTCGTTTATTTGACATTTTTCAATATTTTATAATTTCTTTTTACAAGCAATGAGGTCACTTATATTTATAAATATATATAAATAAATAAACAATTTTTATATAAAATTCAAGTGACCTTATTGCTTGTAAAAAAAAATTATAAAATAAATATGTAAAATGTTAGTTATTTTTTTACAAACCTTTAAAATAATTAATTGACGAAAAATAAAAGAAAACTTTTTATTTATAAATATGTTTTTAATAAAATAATTAAGAAATGTACTTTCAAAGGGTATTATTTTAACAACATTACACTATCTATTAAGAAAACTGTAAAAATATTCTTTTGAAATTTAATGTTATTTAGTGATTTCTTTTAATTTTTAAAGAAAATTTAAAAAAGATGATATATGATATGAAATGATAAATGGTTAATAAAATTGGTATGGAAAAAATAATTTTATCCTCCTTACAAATTTTCTATGGATTTTTAATAGATTTAAAAACTATTTTTCAGAAACTTACTAAAAGACGTCTGAAATACAATTTTGGAAATGTCTAAAATACATTATAAGCTTCTGAACTATAATTGGAAATGGTGTAGTTTTAGCTCTTTATTTAGGGATCAGTTGATTAAACATACTACACGCTTTTATAATTTATTGTGTTTAAAATTAGTACAGTTTTGTGATTGTAATTTACAAGAAAATTGTAAGAAGCGGAAAATGAAATCAGGAAGTCGTTTGAGCTTGTATTTCGAAGAAATTTTTAGTTGTGAAGCTTGTTATATACATTTGTTCTTCTACACTAAATCACTTACTAATTATTATTTTTATTACTTTTGTACTTATAGTTATTTTCATAAAATAGTATTTGTTTAAAAAAAAATATATATATGTATATGTATATACATATATATATTTT
This sequence comes from Bellardia bayeri, assembly GCA_950370525.1. Taxonomy (NCBI): domain Eukaryota; kingdom Metazoa; phylum Arthropoda; class Insecta; order Diptera; family Calliphoridae; genus Bellardia; species Bellardia bayeri. Next base: position 79,994,792 of record OX493267.1, read on the forward strand.
TTTTTTGAAATTGTAGTATATTTTATAAATAAATGTTTGTGTAGTTATTGTAAATCTTTAAATGAATCCCCCATCATTTACACTTTCCCAACATTCTTAGTATAGTTTATGATATACACCAATATTTAAGTCAATGTCTATATATATTATTATTTTTTTATATCATTTAAAAACTACTTAATTAGTTTAAAAATATTTTTTGTGGAAACGCATATGTATAAGTTGTGCGTAAATTATAAATAAAAAAAAACAAATCAATGAAAGAATTGTTTAATTTTATACATATGTATAAATAAGAAATCAGTTGTAAGTAAAATTGCCTTAAATATAAAATGAGATGTTATTTTAATTTTGTCATTACTGTTCAAAATTTTTCGAATATATACCTGTACTCGTAAGAAAAAAACGAGAAAACCAGAGTGAATTTGATTTAAAACACACGAAAATATTCTTTGACTCAATATCCAATTGAAATTGGGTCTATAAATTAGACTGTTGTAATAAGTTTTTGAAATTTTTATTCTTAAAAAAAAAAATTGCGTTTTATAAATATTTATTAGATAATTTAAAAAATAATTATTAAAATATTTTTGTTTGTTGCGTTATTAATGAATAAATTAAATTAATAGTTTATTCCGCTCAAAATACACTCGCTTCCGAATAATCATCCAAATAAATTCTCTCTCCATTTCTATGTCAGTATAATTTTTTCCATGGTATTATTTCCCAAGAACGCACAATATGATTTCCGAATAGAAAGTCTTTCATTTTATTCATGATATAAAACGAAATGCCAAAGAAAGAAGCAAAGTACAGCCAAAACTGCCCCAATCTCTCCCATATGCTTAAATGATAACGAGCACCCAATTGCAAAATATCTAAATCTAGTTGTATGACAAGACCCTGCTCTGCGGGGGCTTTGCGTACATATGATTCTTGAACATCTAGCTGAAAGAATGCGGGATTTGATGTGACTTGATCCCACATGGATTCTGTTTGAAATTGTTGCATATTGGAAGTATTTGTTTGAAATTTTATATTACGAAAAGCGGTTTTAGTATTTCGTCCTGGAAATGGACAAGTAAATTCTACATATTGTTTAAGCATTAGTTCAGCACGTAGTATAATAACACCACTGGTTAGTTGTGAAGCCATTGCCAAATCAATATGATGAATTAGCAATGCAGGTGGAGACAACATGCACTTGTGCTGAAAAATAATAATACATAATAAACTAAATGTGTAACAAAGTTATTGTTTATGCTTACTTTTAAAGTGGCCTCAAATAATAAAGCAACATCAAAAGAAACGAGTTTGTGGTTTAAATTTTCCATGTGTTGCACAAAATGTACACGATCTACATTGCCATCATAATCCAAATCATCCGTCCAATACTTAACAATAAAAATCATAAGTTCTACAATTGTATATTAATTACATTGTGTTATGTTCTCACCTTAATGCCATCACATTTGTCGTTGTTATCATTCACCAAGGCATTATTTAAATTTGGAAATGTACTGCATGCAAACACATCAGTAGCCTTTCCAGATTTTTGATTTTCACTCTCCATTGTTTCGGCCAAAAGTATGGAATGGTATTTAAATTTCACTTGTGGTTGTTCGTATAAAACGCGAGATTCTGCTATGCCCGAATATGGACTCAGCAATGATACCAAGAGCACTGGTATCATTACGGACAACACCAAAAATGTTAATACAAGTAGCGTGGCCGCCGAACAAATTGCATTTTTATAAATAATGGCTGTATTTGTGGCATGTAGTGGTACAAATTTCATATTAATTTGCTATTTGTATTAAGTTATTTTATTGAAATTTTCGTAATTGATGTGACAAATTCGTTGCTTTGCGTTTTCAAAAATTGTTGCCATAACACAGATTAGAAACCATAGTTACAGCAGGTACACATATAATTTATTTTTAAAGCCACTAAATAAAATGACAGGTGTTTTATTAAAAAAAAAAACAGAAATCGTTACTAATGTAAACATTTTGTTAGACAAAATATTTTAAATGCAAAAAATAACGATTGCTTATTTTTGTTATCTGATTTTATTAAACTCGTTGATTTAATTTCGAATAATAATTTCTAAATCAGAATATGTATGTATGTAAAAATGTACGTTTGTAAAAATAATGCACAAATTTAATAAAAACAAATTTAAATTATTTGTTTACCTTTATTGCTTAAATAGACATATATATATATCTAAGACACAAACCATATGCAAATAGAAGTATTGCCAACTATATATTCTATAATATTTTCCCTATGGTCCTCAAACTAGATCCGGTTATTGAATGAATATTTGTGACATTTCTTTCATCATACAGTTTGAGGCTCCCTTTACTTTTGACGTGACAACTGGCGTGGCGTTCGTTTTGTCAATTTCTTTGCAAGTTTATACATTTTAATAGCAAAAAACGAGGAAAACTATTAGAAATATGGCTAAAAAGAAAAATGAAGAGTCGACGAATGATCAGGACTTCGAGGAGGAGCCTAATTTCGAAGATCCCGAGGGATTTGTAGATGATATTGGCGATGATGGTAAGTGTTGCAAAAAACATAACCTTAAAATCATTGGCAATTGTGTAGTGAATATTAATCATGATTATTATTGGTTTTTGCAGAATTGTTGGCGGACAAGTTGGAGCAGCGTCCATCTGAAGCAGATGGTGTTGAAAATGTTGTAGTTGTGGATAATATACCCAAGGTAGAGCCATCACGTTTGGAAAAATTGAAAATGGTTATTAGCAAGTTGTTCTCCAATTTTGGCGAAATTGTTAACTCTGTGTATCCCGTTGATGATGAGGGCAAAACCAAGGGGTTTGCTTTCATGGAATTCAAAAACTCTCAACAAGCTGAGGAGGCCGTCAAGAATTTAAATAATCATCGTTTGGATAAAAACCATACATTTGCTGTGAATTTGTTTACTGATTTCCAAAAGTACGACATTATTCCCGAGAAATGGGAGCCACCAACCCCTCAGCCCTTCAAAATGCAAAACGATTTATACAGTTTTCTTATGGATCCTGATGCATACGACCAATATTGTGTGGCTGCTGAAAGTTCGCCCAACAGTGTGCAAGTGGCTTTCTGGCAAAATACTCTACCCGAACCTAATGAATTGGAATCCCGCGAAAACTTTACCGATACGTTTGTTAAATGGTCTCCTTTGGGTACATATGTTGTGACTTTCCACAAACCTGGTGTTGCCATTTGGGGCGGAAGTAAATTTACACGTATTCAACGTTTCCCCCACTCTGGCACACAATTTGTTGAGTTCTCTCCCTGCGAAAATTATTTGGTTACCTATGGTCCCACTCCCACTGGTCAGAAGGTGGTTATTTGGGACATACGTTCTGGTGCTGAAAAGCGTTCCTTTGTTGCCGACGGTGTATCAATGTTCTCTATGTTCCGTTGGTCTCACGATGACAAATATGTTGCACGTTTGGGAGACAATTCCATACACATCTATGAAACCCCATCTTTCTACCTGCTCGATTTGAAGTCCATTAAGGTTCCCGGCATTCGTGCTTTCTCCTGGTCACCAACTGATAATGTTATTGCCTACTGGGTAGAGGAACAAAATCAAATTCCCGCACGTGTCACTCTGCTCGAAATTCCCAAGAAACGTGAAATTCGTAATAAGAATCTTTTCCATGTCGCTGATTGTAAATTGCACTGGCAAAAATCTGGTGATTATTTGTGCGTGAAAGTAGATCGTTATTCAAAATTGAAGAAGGATAAAAAGGATTCGGATGTTAAATTCTTGGGTATGTTCTACAATTTTGAAATCTTCCACATGCGTGAAAAGGAGGTTCCTGTCGATTCTGTAGAAATCAGAGAACTGATATTGGCCTTTGCCTGGGAGCCTGTGGGCAACAAGTTTGCAATTATTCATGGTGAAACCAACAATTCCAATGTCAGTTTCTATGAGGTCAACAATGGTGTCAAGCCCACATTGGTTAAAAAATTGGAAAAGAAATCCTGCACTCATCTCTTCTGGTCACCCAGAGGTCAATTTATTGTTATGGCCAATTTGACCACCGGTACTTTTGAATTTGTTGATACCAACAACAACTTCCTAATCACCGCTTCACCCGATCATTTCCGAGCTTCGGAAGTGGAATGGGATCCTACTGGTCGTTATGTTGTAACCGGCGTCTCTTCATGGAAGGTTAAAGAAGATACTGGCTTTAACATGTACACTTTCCAAGGTCGCATTATTCGTCGTAACATTCTCAAGAGTTTCGTACAGTTCTTGTGGCGTCCACGTCCAGCTACTCTGCTCAGCGAAGAGGAAATCAAGGAGATTAAAAAGAATTTGAAGAAATACTATTTCATATTCGAACAAAAGGATCGCATGCGTATGACTCGTGCCTCCAAGGAATTGTTAGAAAAACGTTCACAATTGCGTAATCAATTTACGGAATACCGTACCAAGCGCGAAGCTGAATGGAAAGAACAGAAGGCAAGGCGTATGCAACTCAGAAATCGTAAGTTTTATTTGCTTAGGTTTTTTGATTGTTTATTTAATAATTTGGGTATTAACCATGTTGCGATAGAAAATTCATATACATATACGCAAGATTTTCTAAAAAATACTGTTATAAAGAGGATTTTATATAGAAACTATTGTATTGAAGATTTTCTATAAAAAATGTGTGTTATAAATTGTGCTATACACATGATTTTCTATATAGACAATTGTATTATACTCATGAATTTATGTACATGGGACTTTTATAATTGTCTCATTTAAAATCAATGAAAACAACTATTTATTTTGAATTGCAATTTATATTTTCTTTTCTACATTTTTTTTCAGATTTCGATACAGATAGTTTGGATACCGAAGAAGTTGATGAAGAAATTATTGAATTTTTGGTCAAAGAAGAAACAATCGTACTTGAGTAGTTCAATTAAGTGTTAAGCATATTTGTCCTAATTATAATCAATAGTCGTATTTTAACAGCAAAACATAATCCGCAAACATTCAGCTGATCACATAATAAAACGACAAATTTACTTGCTTTTTGCTAATGTTTTTTTTATTGGTAAATGATTGAAATAAAATAATATTTCAATCAGCCAATAAACGCAATAAAAATTCAAAAAAGGTTAAATACTATATGTATTCATAGAAAAGCAAGTGTCGTACAAGTATATTAAATAAACTAAAACAACAACCAACAATAAAACACAGTGTATTTTATTAAAAAAGTAAGATCATAAAATCTAAACGTAACTTTTTTGTATTTATAATATTAATTAAAATATATAAATTAGTATAAAAGAAAAACAAACATAATTTTAATTATTCTGAAATACTAATACATATATTATTCTTATGTCCCTAGAAAGAACAACAAAATTAAATCCAATAAAAATACACTGGACAAAAAAGAAACAAAAATGGTAATTTTTTATTTATATTTGTTTGAGGTAAAGCCTTTAATAAACGTTGTAAAAAAGAAGCTGCAGAAATCTGCATGGTCGAAAAATATTATCACGTAATAAGTAGTCCTGAGCCAAAGCTGCACGCTGTGAAAATTTAAGATCGGTTAACAGTTCCAGCCTCCAATATATCTAACTCTTTATTTGGTACGTATTTCTAATTGTATATGTACCAAATATCATAGACATAGGTCAAAAAATGCAATAATATGGCAATTTAAGGGCCTGATTATCGTTCACAATACTAAAATGTTGTGTTGTTTCGACTACAACACAACATGCATTTTTCATACGATTAACGTGATAAGTGTTGTGAATCGTAATCGGAGTTTACAACATACAACATCAAAATACTTACCCCCTTATTCATAAAAACTTACAACAGGTTTATAAAACAAATTTCCATACAAAATTTGCTTTATAAACCTGTTGTAAGTTTTATGAATAAGGGCATTAGTGTTATGAACGGTAATCGGGGCCTAAATTTTTGGGTTATATGGTAGTGCCACTCCCGTTTGTCCAATCAAAACTTCATATAGCCTATTATTTCTTCCAGAGTCACAGTAACATGCTGTGAAAATTTCAGTAAGATCGGTCCAAGGGTTTGGCCTCCTATTAAGCACAAACATAAAGACAGACAGACAGACATTAATTTTTATAGACATACATATGTATGTACATATATAGATAGTGCGGATGTGTATGCAGGCAGTGTGATAACAGAAGCATACAACCCAGCAAACCATATGAGTCCGAAAAAAGTCTTTTCTGACACCTTTTTCAGAGCGTTTATGCTCTTTATGAGCCCAAAAAACAATGACTTCCACTTAATTATGTGTGTACCAAAGTGTTGTTGTCCTGTTATTTGTGATTTGAACAAAAACAAAAAACATAGCTGCATTACACAAGAATGATAAAAACAAAATTACACAGAGCCAAAAAAAAAAACCTCATAAAATACTCTTTTTCTGACATTATCTAAGAGCTCTTTCAGAGCCCAAAAAACCCTCATAAAAGACTCCTTTCTGACATTATCTAAGACCTCTTTCTGACGGACAATTTCCGAATGTAATGACCCTCTTTTCTGAAGGTTTTCGGAGCAATTATGATAATCTTATTTATTTATTTTTGGCGAATATGTTGTGATTTGTTGTATTTATTTTCGTATAAGCTACTTGGGCATAATTATTATATTGTAGATTAAAAATACATTTAATTACAATTTTTTCCCAACGTTTCGTCAATTCTTTGTTGACTTCATCAGGGGAATATAATATGTTTCCATTTAATTTAATATATATACACATATTATATTCCCCTGATGAAGTCAACAAAGAATTGACGAAACGTTGGGAAAAAATTGTAATTAAATGTGTTTTTAATCTACAATATAATAATTTAGGCCCAAGTAGCTTATACGAAAATAAATTATGATTGTTTTTTGGGCTCAAAAAGAGCATTAACGCTCCGAAAAAGGTGTCAGAAAAGACTCTTTTCGGACTCATATGGCTTGCTGGGATACTGCGTGCCGACTCAGGACAGTAACAAGCAAATTTTTCTTTCACTTCGTAAATGCTCTTTTGTTGGACTCTTTTCTGACTCCTTTTTCGGAGCGCTCCGAAAATGCTCTTTTGTTGGACTCTTTGCTGACTCCTGTTTCGGAGCGCTCCTAGAATGGTATGCTGGGAAGTTATTTCTAATAATGTTGTTGTATTTAACACACATATCCGAAATTTACTTGGTAATTTCACTCTCTCTTCGGAGACACAAACCTAACTATTTATACAGGTGAGTCGTTATTTTATGTTTCAATTTATTATAACTTTTTTCCTCGTTTATCATCATAAACCAATAATTGATAAGCACAACTACGTACATACATACATATGTATGTATATCTATGGTAAAAATTTAATATTTTATATTTGTATATTATTTAGTGTAGTTATGATTTTAACCCATTCAACTTACCATTTGGTTAACCGCTCACAAGGATTTTGCAAAAACAAAATTTTATTATGTATTAGATTTATTAGTCAAATAATTGTGTTAATTTTTTTTAAATTGCTACAAAATGTTTACCAATATTAAAGAATCTGTTCATCGTTTTATACGTTATATCAAGTGGTTGCACATGCTCTATGAATTAAACACTTATCTGTCCATGTGTGAACCTTGGGAAAAAGTGTTTCTAAGTGAGTACAAAAGAACTAACAGAAAATACCAATGAAATGTTAAATGTGTGAAAGTGATTTGTATTCAATCGGCCCAATCATGAATAAAAAATCCTCGGGAGTTTTTCCTTTTTTATATTTTTAACATTGAATTTGAATAGGAAAAATGGGAAAAGGAAAAAAACTCCCGCGGAATTTTTATTCATGATTGGGCTAAATGTGTAGTACTACAGATAGGCAGTATTATGCAAAAATATTTGCTAAAACAAATGTGAACACTAGACTTGAAATATTAATGTTAAGTTTTTCGATTTCATAGCTCTTTATTAATAAGAGCAATTTGAAGTGAGAACAACATTTTAATGTTTCTAAAAGGATACATTTCAAGAAAAAAAAAACTCAACTCTTAACAAGTTTAAATTTTATTGTTCAATGGACGAATGGTCTTGAAAATTTAAATGAATCATAGAGCGGTAAATGGGCATTTATCGCTTTATGATTCATTCAGTCTTTGAAACTGACCTATCGAAAAAATATGGAACAACAACTAAATTGATTGACGTCTAATATGAGGCAGCAAACGTATCTTTAAGCATTCTTTTATGTTAAGGTTATAAAGTTATAGTTGAAATGTTAACAAAAGAGGTATACATACATATCGTCATATTAAATGCAAACGGACGTAACTACACTTTTTATTTTTTTACAGGAGATGCAAAAAACCGTCTAAAATCAAAAAATATTATGGTTTCTTTGCAATTTTTGGAAATTGTACTTAAATTGTGAGGATTTATTTATTGGTTAAGTTTTTATGTTAGTTACGTTATTTTGACTTTCCACTTTTTTTAAACAAAAAGACGTAACTGGTTTTGGTATTAATACATTAACTTCTAAACTTCTGAACAGATTTTGATGAAATTTGAAGACTCAGCAGAAGAGATGTTAGACTTTCAAAGCGATGTTTTAGTTCTTGTGTATTTCTAGCACAGTGGATTTTACAGTGGCACAAAGTTGACAATCGGGTATGTAAAATCTATTGGTCCGTATAACTTTCGATTAAAAATAAATTTGAATTTTCGAAAACTACTTGAAGAAGTTAAGAAAAAAACATACTCACTATATACTAGTATTTTAGTCTCTTACAGTTTAAGAGATATTTGACTTAATTATTTATGTTATCTCTTATAGTTTACCAGAAATCTGCCAAAAACCTTACCTATTGTTTTGAATTTTACCATTTTAAATTGTTTACACTTTTGAATAAAAATATGTTTCCTTTTTTAACTTTTTTATTAAATTTTTATACATATTTTATTATAAAATAAAATGTAATTATGCGATTAACTTTTAAAATAAAAACTATAGATATGTGAGAAATTTTATATAAAAAAATCAGTACATTTTATAAAAAAAAAATTCATTTAAAAGAAGTCGAAAACTTGTAGAAATTAATTCCAAAGATTTTTATACAACGTGCGTATTCCAATTTAAAGCTTATTAGAATTTTGTGAATCAAAGAACATAGAAAACAAAAAAGAAAAATGTACCGTTAGTTAACAATCAGTGTTACCAATAGGGATTGGTTTTGGGGAATCATGGGATTCGAGATTTTGAAATTATAAATAATTTATATGTATGTTTCATCATCCATAATATACCTATATGGAAGTTGAATTTTGTTTACACGTTGTCGTAAAGAATGCACGCCTGTCTTTTTCATCAACATTCTACTTTTTACTAAGATTTTCATATTTAATTGTACGCGTATTCCTCTTGCAGTACTTACACTGTTGTATTTTTTGCCCGTTCTTTGTCGGAGATACCAAAATATTTCCTTATTGAACGTAGTATTTTCATTGTAAGTTCCTGGTTCCTTTTAATAATATTTTCGTTTTCCTGTTGTTCACGATCTGTGCATAAGGTTTGCTTTCATCATTTTATAACATCAATTACAGTACTCTTTGAAAGCTTTAGTTTTTTTAGCAATCATTGAACAGAACATTGTAGTATTTTTAAGGTATTTGAGCACGCGTGGAAATACATTTTTAGTTAAAAAAAACCATTTAACTAACAATGCTTTAACTATTATCTCTTCTATAATTTACTGTCGCAAAACAGGTCTGGGTTGATTAACAACACTCGTCTCATTGTCATTATTTCGTAAGGGCAATCAGGTTCGTTTTCGTTTTTTTTGCCTTTTGGCGTGTGTGTGATAACGGTTCCTGTTCTACGTCGCTAACAACTGGCGGAGTACCATTAACGCTCTTGGTATTAATTTGAAGGTTTATGTGTCCCAGCTTCCTATACGAAAATATAGGTTAACTAAGGGTGTACTTGAACCGACGTAGGATAACTTGGCAATTTATGAGACTAATTCTCCGCCATCTAAATTTAAATTAAAAGAAATATTCTATAATTTACAGTAGCACTAATTACGAGAATGGTTCGATCTGAAAAAGATTTTTAATATTGTAACTGCTTTTAAAGATGTGTAAAATATAATAGTTCCCTAGATATATGTATGTAGGTCAAAATATTACGATTTTTAATATAGTTTAGGAATTTAATATTTTTGTGGATACTTTGCTTAAAATAATTAGTCTGTTTTTTCTTTTAATATGATTCTAGTAATCCTTAAATTTTTGACTTAATACAATAATGTAAAGTTCTTTATTAAATGTATCTTTTCATATTAAATTTCTTATTTGTATGTAAGTATGTATGTATGTATATAGAAAATCTCATACCATATCAATGAAATCATTTTTTGCACGAATGACTCAAATCCTTTAAATTGTAAGGTCAAATGTCCCAAGTAAATTACCACAAATCACGTCATTAATCTAAAGACCTTAAAACAAGTACTATTTTTTAATGAATCATTTTTTAAAATTTATTTTCTTACTTTTACTTTTTTCAGATTGTGTGATTATAGTGTCGCTATGTTTTATCTTCTATTCAGTATTTATCTATATACCAGGCCATATCTATGCATTTGTACTATATTTAACGACGACGACAACAACAATCGATACGCCACTGTTGGAAGGCAATGAAGCTGATTTATGATAACAGCTTTATTAGAAATACATAGTTTAAATGAATATAAATGTTAGAAAGTAAAATTTTTTTTATACTAACAAAATATTTTAATTTTATGTAAAACAATGATTTAGAAATTATGTACATACATACATATGTATTTTGTATTTGAAATGAGGTTTTGTAATAAATATAAAAATATGTATGTACATATACATATGTACATATATGTATATAATTTGTACTTTACATATGTACATAATTAATGGAAGGTTTTAATTCTTTTTTAGCTAAAAACTTTACGAAGGGAAATAGTAGCATTGCGCTGGTTGCTATTGTTTTTTATCTATCCTTGCACACAATAAAGTACAAACACCTTTACAAAGTTGCAATTTAGATTTTCACTTTCTTCGACTTTTTACTATAGCATTTTTTTGGCTTCTTTGAGTATATTTCTCACTAATTGGCTCTGCAAAAAAATATTTCTAATAATTCATTTACTATGGAACGTTGGTCTAATAAAGTGGCTATAATTAGCGGTGCTAGTGCCGGTATAGGAGCAGCCTGTTGCAAGGCGCTAATAACATCTGGTATGATTGTTGTTGGCTTGGCTAGAAGACAAGAACTTATTGTAAAACTTAAAAATGAACTGCCCGAAACCTTACACAAAAATCTACATGCAATACGTTGTGACGTTACCCAAGAGGATCAAGTACTACAAGCCTTCGACTGGATACAAAAACAATTGGGTGGCTGTGATGTGCTAATAAATAATGCTGGCATCATAGCAACGACACAATTATCACAGCGTAATAATACCAAGGAAATACGTCAAACCATTGATACAAATCTCTTGGGTACTGTTTTCTGCACACGCGAAGCATTTCAGTCCATGTGCTCACACAAAAATGGAAATGGCCATATAGTGATTGTTAATAGTGTAGCTGGTCATCAGGTGCCAAATTTGGGTCCAGATTTGCCTTCTCTTAACATATATCCAGCCACAAAGTTTGCTTTGAAGGCCATGAATGAAATATATCGTCAAGAATTTCAACGTCATAAGACACAAGTTAGAGTTACTGTAGGTATTGGAGTGATGATGATGTTTTCAAAATACTAAAATTTTAAAGGGTTTTCTAGACCATAAGTCCGGGTATAGTTGATACTGATATTTTACCTCCAGATATTTTAACTATGGTGAAAGCATCCCTACCTATGTTAAAATCTGCTGATGTGGCCGATGCTGTCTTATGGGCTTTGGGTACACCACCAAATGTGCAGGTAATTATTTGTGGGGTTTAGATTTTAAGAGTGGTTGCGTAAAATTAAATATTTGTTATATTTTTAGGTTCATAATATCATTATTAAGCCAATGGGGGAAAAATTCTAAAACAATTTGAAGATTTTTATTTGAAAAATGAATAAAAGTTATGTTAATGTTAAAATAATTTTCAAAATAAAGATAACCTCTATAAAATATAGAAGTGCATAATGATTTTGGATAAAAATGAGACATAAATATGTTTAAATGCTCTTTAGATGTAATTTTAGATCACTAGTTCTCATATTATTCTCCAATGTGTGCAGAATCTAATTCATCTTTACGATTGATATAATGAATTAATTCAATAAATTTTAATAAGAAAGTGTTTAATTTCCTATTCTTTAAAAATCTCATAACTTAAATACGAAAAAATATAAAAAAATTTATTAAATAAACATTAAATTTATTGTAAAAAATATTAAACTTTGTTCTTTTTATCTGCACATGACAAAAAAAAAAAAAACATCAATTACTTAAACGTAGATAAAGTTTGTTTGCTAAAATAATCAAATCAATCAAAATTTGAAGATTATTTTACATAAAAGTAATTTTCGTACGAGCCATATTAACTTGCCACACATTAAGTTCTTCATAGTCTTCAATGCATTTGTCAACTTGATCGGGTTTAAAACCTTTGGTCGTACAACGATCCATAACATCAGCAATTTTAACCGTATTAGAAGTGCCTGCTAATTCGCGAACCACGGCAAAAATTTTATCAGAAGTATTAGGAATGCTAAAATAGAACGATATTAATGAATATAATTCTTGAAAACAAAGTGTTATTTAAGAGTAAACTTACTGTCCCTTTTGATGTTCATGAATTTGATTGAGCGAATCTTTAGACATTTCCAAAAGGCGCAATGCTTCTGCTACATCATCCTTTTCAACTTTGTCCGATAAACGCAAACGTGCCAAAGCTGTGGATAAACGTAAAATACCCAAAAGATTACGGGCGGAGGTAAATGTCATATCTTTTTGATTGCGGGCTTCACGTCTGAGTTCTACATAAGCGCCCACAATGTATTCGGTCAATTCATCAGGTATGGTTGGATTCTTACGTTTGCAAAGATTTATATAACGACGCATTAGATTCATATCGAGTGCTTTAACACGGGTGGGAGGCTGTTTGGAATGACTGTGCACATAGGTGATATGTTTGGCTAAACGTAAATCATTTTCACGATCTGGTTTGTCCTGAATCAACCACAATAAATCGAAACGTGACAACAAAGCGGCTGGTAGCTGAATATTTTGCTCAACGGTACGACGAGGATTATAGCGACCAAAAGCAGGATTAGCAGCAGCCAAAATCGAAACTCTAGCATTTAAAGTGGTCATTATGCCAGCTTTAGCAATTGATATGGTCTGCTGTTCCATAACTTCGTGTATAGCTGTACGATCAACATCTGCCATTTTGTCAAATTCATCAATACAACAAACACCCTGATCAGCCAACACTAAAGCACCCCCCTCCAAAGTCATTTCACCTGTTAGAGGATCTTTCATAACAGCAGCAGTTAAACCTACGCCCGAAGAACCTCTGCCAGTGGTATATTGAGAACGTATGGCTAAACGACTGATATAACCCAACAACTGGGATTTGGCCACACCGGGATCACCCATAAGACAAATATTTATGTTGCCACGTATCTTCATACCATCTGGCCTCTTATCAACACCACCCACTAATAATAGCAGCATAGCTTTTTTAACATCCAAATGACCATAAATTTCCGGTGCCAAACTAGTAGCTAAACGTTCATAAAAATCGTCTTGGGCCAATTCTGTTAACTCCTCAGATGTCAATTCAGAATCTTTATCAGATATTTCATCGTTTTTATTGATGCAAATAATGCGCTGTAGGGGAGAGATGAGAGTATTGTTTTGTAATAAATGTATATAAATTAAATTAAGACATTTCTTTAACACTCACATAGGCTTGTAAGAATGTCTCCGACAATAGACCCTGTATCATCTGTTGGAAACCACCACGCATTAAAGGCAAATAAACACCCGATATCAAAACATGGTCTCCAGGCTGAGCCTGACGTGTGACTTCACCACGACACATAATGGTCATAGAACGTGGTATATGACCTACTGGAACTTGATCGCTGTGCTCCTGTATCTTAACTTCTTGAAATTTAACAAACTTAGAGCCACGAGTCTGTAAATAAAGTCGCCCTCCCGCCTTATTCACACGACAATCATCAGAGGGACAATCCGATATGGGAGTAAACGACAAAGAACTGACGGGTTGATATGTTTCGGAACCGCAACGATCGCAAGTGTATGTGGCCACTACCATCATGGGTTTGACTTCAGTACAACGCGTAACAATGCCACGCACTGTTACTAATTTACCAATATGTTCTGCTTTTATTTCACGTATAGAATTTGCCTTAACATGGGACTGTGGCTTGAAACCCACTTCACTGTAACAGACAATGCATATTTAAATTCATATACTTTTTATTATAATTTTCCCTACACTTACAATCTTTTCATTAGTTCCGAAGGAAAATGGTTTCTTTGATCATGCTGTTCCATAGGATTTCTAGTGCGCGTTTCCATAAGCAAACGATGTTCTATGTACACATCCAAGGCGTCTTTAGCATGTACTTCATGTTCCTTGTAATTGGGCAGCATTTCTGCGATAACATCACTAAACATAATGGCATAACGCCGACTATTACTAACAACTGCATCTGCTAAACCTTCGTTAAAATCGGCCAAATGATCCAAATCTATGTTCAGCAAAACCTGTTCGCGATGAGCAATTTTCACTAGTTGTTGGCCATAGATAAAAGTTTTCTTGCCGTCATCGTCTTGTTTACAAAATTCACTCAGAAAGCTTTTGATGGATTCTATTATAAATCATAAACAATGGAATATTCAAGTTATTTTTATTATAATTATATTACTTTTGAGATGTTTACCTTTATCTTGGGCATAGTCACGTCTTGCCATTTTTAATTCACTTTATATATTTAATATAGAGAAATTTTTGTTTTGCACTTGGGGTTAAATATTCCGTTGTTGCTAAATGCTCGGCTTGAAATTTAATAATGTCTTCAAATTTTAATTTTATTTAGAGAAATTGCATCTGCATTCCACCACCAAACGCAAGAGTTAGCACGCTCTTATTTTGTTGTATTAGCGCGCCAAAAGTCAAAACAAATGTTTGTGAATACAGTGTTGCACTTCAAACATGTGGTCAATTTAGAGATTTCTTACTAAAATAGCATTTTTGTGTTAATCTTAGAAAAAAATAGGGTGAGTTTTTTTTTTTTTTTTTAGCAGTGTTGCCAGTATAGAGTGGAATAAATTTGTTAGATTGAGTATATATTGTTAGGGTACATTTTTAAATAATCAATATTTCAATAATTTATTCTATTTAATTAATGGATTTTCCTTGATATTCGAAATTTCTTCCCAAATTAGCTAAAATTTTGTAAATTTTTTTAAGGAAAAATTTAGAGCTCTATTATTAAAGTTATTTTGTCAAGATTTTTTGAAGTACAGTCACATATGTATGTATATCGACCTATCCAGCCGATAAGTTTATTACTTTTGGAAATGATTTTTAGAAATATTTACATTAATAAATTCCTTATCAAATTTAATTCATTTAATTAACCTATTTGTAGTATTTTTGTACAAAATTGGTATGTTTTTTTTTGAATTAATATTATTTAATTTGATAATGTACTTAAGAAGCAGATTTTATTTGCATTCAAATTTTTAAATTGCTATATGATAGAAGTATATTATTATTTTTTTCGTTTTATACAAAGTATGATTTGTGGTTTCAATTATGGACCTGTTTCTCTGAGAGTCTTTTTTGCTTGAAGTTGCGGTCCTGTTCTGTTTCATCATTTAATTCAGGGGCAGCGTTGCCACAACCAAAAAAAAAATTGTAACCAAAATTGAAATAAAAAATAACCAAATTGGAGAAAAATTAACCAAATTTTTTTTATTCATTTATTTATAACAAATTTAAGTTTTAATAAAAAAGAAACATATAAAAATTGCTAAAAACAATAGGTTTGTTTAGTGACTAAAAACTTTTAAAAATTTGTAAAAGTTGTTACAAATATTTTTGAAATTTGTTACAAAAAACTTTTATATATACAAATACGTTTATTTACTAAATAAAATATTCTTATGGCGTTTTCTTTTCTGGCAAAAATGTTACACTTTTTTCCTTTTTTTATGGGAAATGGGTAAAAATTGTAACATATACATATGTAACATTTTTGCCAAAAAAGAAAACGCCATTACATTTTTTATTATCAATAAAAATAACCAAAATGATAAAAAATTACACATTTACACAATGAAAATAAAATTAACCAAATTTGGTTAAAATTAACCAAAACGGCAAAGCTGGTTATTACCCTGCCTTTACTTCAGTGGTCATGGTGCAAATATACAAGGTGAGTGCAGTAGCCCAGCTGACTGACTTTGTTTACAATTTACTTATGTCAAAAGCAGAGCTGTTAATTAATGATTTAATTTTAATGAATTAATAATCTTACTGCCGTATTCATAAAAAATAAAGTAGGTTTGAAGTGTGCTTTTAGATAAAATTTTCATACAAAATTTTCTTAAAGTACATTTGAAGTCTACTTTAATTTTTTCTGAATAAGACTGTTAATGATTAGTAATCGAATTAAAATTTTTTTGTTTCTGTTTTAATTGATTAACTAAGATTAGTTATCGAAATTAAGGATTAATAATCGATTAGAATTAAATTTAGGTCAGGATTAAAGAGGATTTATTTAGATTAATTTTTTTTTAAATAATCCTACGATTAATATATTTAATCTAAAATATTAATCGATTAATATTTTAGATTTATTTGGATTAAACATGATTAATATATAATAAAAAAAAATTGGTACATGTAGTTCAGGTACATTTAACAAAAAAAATTAACAATTCAGGATTAAGCAATTAACAATTAATAATTAAACAATTCAATTCAGGATTAATCTATAATCAAAAAAAAATTGGTACATGTAGTTCAGGTACATTTAACAAAACAAAATTAACAATTCAGGATTAAACAATTAGCAATTAATAATTAAACAAATTATTATAAGTAAACAAACATGAAAGTTGATGAAACTTATTATATAGAGTTGCCAAAAAACAATTAATCCTGTTTAATCCAAATAAATCTAAAATATTAATCGATTAATATTTTAGATTAAATGTAATAATGTGTTTTTGCAGCTCTATGCTCCTGCACTCACCTTGTAAATTACACCATGCTGTTAAACTAAATACAGTAATATTTTCTTCATAACCCAACAAACAAATATTCAAACAGTTAAAAAAATAAAAGAACACATAGAAAAAAGATTAGATAATCAAAAGTGAAAAAAAGTAAATTAGAGCATAAAAGAATCGTCAAGTTTTAAAAAATTTAATTTTAATTTGCATGCTGAACGTGTCAGATAATTATGACAATGAATATAGTCACGTTTCCCCCATACACAAGATTTCCGTAATTCTGCCAACGTTTTTTTTTATACGCACAAAATGAGACTTATCAAGACATGAGGTTCAGAAATTCTAAATATCTCATTTTTAATTCTTTCGAAATAAAACACATTTGTTTTTTATTATTTTTTATATTTATTTATTTTCTGTTTTACGAAATAAAAATGTTTTTTTTTACAAAAAAAAAAAAAATTTACATAAATTTTTTTTATTTTATTATTAATAATAATTATTAATTTTTTAAATGTTGCACATTTATTTTATCATTTGATTAATAATAGTACATTATATATATTAATGTTAATTATACTATATATATTTGTTAATAATAATTATTTTTTTTGTTTATTGAGTAAACAATAATTATGTTGCCAATGTTTTTCTTATTGCTGTTTTTACTGACATTTATTTTAAATTAGTGTTGTTTTTATCCGAACTTTCAGTTATAATTTTTAAGAAATAAAATTGTTTGAGGTCGAGGTCAAGTGTATGTAAAATTCTTTATTGCTGATATTTCGCTACACTTCGTATATCATTTTTAAAGCTTATTTTTGAAAAAGTTTACATTAAACAAAAACAAAAAATACATTTAATTTTATGCGCGTAAACAGTTAGTGTCTTCTTCATCGTCTAATGTGTAAAATTAAATGTATTTTTTGTTTTTGTTTAATGTAAACTTTTTCGAAAATAAGCTTTGAAAATGCTATACGAAGTGTAGCAAAATATCAGCAATAAAGAATTTTACACACACTTGACCTCGAGCTCAAACAATTTTATTTCTCAAAAAAAAAACATTTATTTTATTTAACAATTTTTTTGTATTTTTTAATAATATTTTATAGTTAAATTAAATTGCGACTATATATACGGCCATTTTTTTCTTTAGATTTAAAATTATACTGCTAATAATAATAATAATCTATAAAATAATAAGAATTGTTATAATTTAAGGGTTTACAGTTTGTTGCATTGCCCAAAAATAAACTAGCCTATTTATAGTTGTTTTTTTTTAAACTAACAAACTAATGATTTGAAAAAATTTTTTGTAAATACATATTTTTGTTTTGTATTTTTTTAAATAAAATAATACATTATTAACAGGTTAGATAAAAAATCATAAGAAACTGTGAACGCCTTAAATATAAATTAGTTTTTTTTATATATTTTCTGTACTAAATTAATAAATTATGTATTTTTATTAGAAAAGACTACAAAAATTAAATTTATTTGAGAAAAATTATGGGAGTTTTAGGGGTAAAAGTTTTTCAAATTTTAATTATAATAGATTTTTATTCAAAACAATAATTCTATCAATTTACAAAAATGTTGGGATTTAAATATTTGAATATAAGATTTTACATTTCGAATAATGTGAAAGACCAGGAATTCTTATATAAAATTTATTAAAAATTTGTCCCAAAAATAATCTCAAACTTTTGTTAAAAATTGCCTCCTCTTCTCCTCTCCTCCTCAATAAACAATTGAAACAAATTTAAATATTAACTTATATTTTATTAATCACATGCAAAAACAATTGTTGTTTTTTTGTTTAATTTAAATTTTAAAAAATATATATAGAGTTTAACATATAGAAAATATAGATTTGTTTTATTTTATTTATGCAATTTTATTATAATTATGCAAAACTTGTCGTTATGGTTGTGCATTTTAGTTATTTTGTTCTTTATAATTTATTATTTAAATTACTTTAATAGTTATTCGCTACTAACTAAGCTTTTTTATTTCGTTTATACTAAGTATTATATTTATATAGTTTAATTTGTGTTACTTTTATTTTATTTGAAATATAATTTACATTAAACATTTTACATTAATAATTAAAGATGTTTGTTTTTCAATCATCCTAGAAGATTTCCGTGTCAATAATATAGAGCAATATTAGTTTTATGTTCTAAGTATTTATATAGCGAGTATTAGATGAAATTTAAATGTTAATTTTAAACAAATTTTATAGAAAACCCTCTAAAATATATTTGTAACATTTAGTTTTTTAAACGACTTTTTCGACATGCTTTATATGACTGTTAGTATTACAGATTTCATCTATTATTCACTATACCTATAACTAATTATTAACCCTTAAATGAAAAAAAACTGAATTGAAGTTAAACAATAAAATAAAAATACAATAAAAAAATTAAAAACAAATTGTTTATTATAGGCAGATTTTGAGGAAGAACTTGTATTGCAATTATAATATATACATATATATATATATCCTCCACTTTATATTTAGAAATTTATTTTTAAAGTATAAGTTCAGTATAGTTGTTTTTTTTTTAATAAATTCCTAAAAGGCTAAACATAAACACAATTGCAACTACTGAAATTTTGAAAATTATTTTCATAACTTTGCCCTTTATATTGTGTTTATATTCTAGCTACAATTCCTAGATGTTTATGCATAAATTTCCTTTCCATTTTGCCATTTAATCACGGTCTTGACATGACATCAATTTGTGTACTCCTCGAACACTTCTTGTCGGCACATGAGTTTGTCTTGTGTGAACAACTCATGTCGATGTTACGTTTTGGTTCGAACAACGTTTGCCATTAAATGGTTTTTTCATACAAAAATAACGCAATTTTAAAAAATTACAAAGAAAACTATGAACATGAAGATCGACCGACCCACTTATAAGAACTTGAACCAATTTGTGTCTGCTGTTCGTGTGGCTTAGTGATTAATAATTTATGTCCTTTAAAACAACAATAATCAATATATTTTATTACATATTTCGTTTTATTTTTAATTCATTATGTTTTTTTTTCAATTGTATAAAGCTTGTAGTCTTCTAAGTTTTTTTGTTTGTTTAATTTTTTAATAGATGTTTTTTTTTTATTAATTTACTAAAGTAAATTTCAGTTCTTCATGTACGTACATACTTAATTTATTTGTTTGAATTTTTATTTCTTCTTTTTTTTACAAATTTCACAAAATCTATTGTTTGTTTTTACTTATATTGTGCTTTTTAGAAAAAAGAAAACCTTTCTTTTACTATGTTATTGTTGTATTTTATATATTTTAAACTTTATATTTAAAAAAGGAACAATTATATTTTTTTTATTTATTCATTATTTTCTTTAACTTTTTATTAATTGTTGTGTTTTAGGTGTGGTTTTGGTTTATATATTCTTTTCTATAAATTTAATTATGAGCAATTTATGCTTAGAAATGTTGCATTGATAGAATTCATGTTTATGGCACCTTTTTTCTTGTGTTGTGTGTTTATTTTGTGAGGAAATGTGTGTTGGTAATAAATCAAAACATAAATAAAACAAGAAGCCCCCTATTTTTAACGGTTTTGTTTACATTATTTATACAGGGTTGCATTTTCAGTTTAAGGAATCATGAAGAGACTTTAACGCCATGTAGAGTAGTTTTTTAAAATTAATTTATTATTCTTTTTTTTAATTCTAAAAATTTGTTAATTGCCTAAAAACAAATTCTATTTTTGTTTTAATTTCTAATAAAAGATTTACATTTTTATTTAGCTCTTTGGACTTTCTTTAGATTCGAATTATGTACGTACATAGGGTATTTATCATTTTCTGTATGCAATTATATTTTCGAAAAAAACCAACAATGATTTTGTTTCAATTTTTTATTAAAATTTCAACAAAGTTTTTAAACTTTATTTTATCACTTTTTGTTTTTTTTTATTAAGAAATACGTTGTGTTGTTTTTCTTTAATGAATTCATGCACTTGTTATTGCTGGTTGGTATTTCGTTTGTATGTAAATTGTTTTTAAAGAATTTCTTTAATACTCTAAGAGCGTTTAAGAGCAAGTTGTATGCATTTAGTCGAGTTCGTTAATTTTTATATATATAATAGATATTTATATATAAACTACATAATTTATAAAACAGAGTTGCACCCTTGGATTTTTAAAGTATATTTTTAATATAACTTAAAAAATCGTATCGTTGTTAAAAATTGAGTGACTAGTACACAGTATAGAGGTGACAAACTCAATAAGTGTATTGTGTTGGAAGAACTGCCAGTTCCTACCGCAGGTGCAATCTCATTTTCGATTGGATCATCCTCAGAACGAGGATTGAATGGTTGGGAAGAATGACCTAAATTAAAAAAAGAGAAAAAAAAACAAATATTTGTTAAAGGAAAACTTGTGAAATTGTGTAAAAAAAAAAAAATAAACTTACCGTCTCCAGATCCATCACCAGACCCTTGCATATGGTATTCTTCATCGTCGACATCATCAGTCATTCGCCCAGAACCCTCATCATCATGACCAGCCATATCACTTTGAATATCATTGATTGTCCTAGTTGTTGATGGTATCTAAGGAAATACAAGGTAAAAAATATTTAATTTCTTCAAAAACTAATATTCAAAAGAATAAATACATATTTCTAAAGGAATTTAAAATTAAAGCCATAATATAATATTCAAACTTTTTAACGTGTTTTTTAAAGTATATAAATGCCTGCATCTTTAACAACTTACCGCTGTCGCAATATTTTTGCGTATTTTCAGTAATTTATCAACCAATTCATTCAGTTTTGTGGGTTGAGCATTTGGTTCCAATGGCACTTCAGGATTGTAACGTTGCGTATCAATGCCAGTTGTCATTACCAATTGTGTATAGTCGCCAACACGATCACCAATCCAACAATGACGATCATTTCTTTGAATATCCTCATCTTCGCAGACACTGAAAATACAAATTTAAGATACAAAAGATTTAAATATTTAAATACTGCCATTTAAAACTTAATTAAAATTTTTTGTTCCACAGTATTTTGTCAAAAACCAGAATATAACATTTGTCTGTAATAATAATAATTTTAAATTATTTTTTTTTTAATTTTTTCAAAAACCTTTAACTGAACTCAAATTATGCTTATTAATATTATAACGAAAGTAACGACATCTATTCGTGATATCATGATGGGCCGTTTTTTAGTTCCCACTCCAGGTTGCAGAGTAAGTTCTCAGTAGTTAAAAAATTTTGATATTTTATTTTTAACTAAATTTATGTTGTTTCATTTTAAATATAGACCTACTGTTCCCAGTCTTTAAAAGATATTATATTGGATGTGATATTTTTTGGTGGTGGGATATTTGCTCCATTGTATTTTTGCATAATACGTGATATTGTACGTAAAATATTCAGTTATAAATATAAAATTGTTAATATTAAAAAATAATTAAATTTTTAACAGCAGTTTTGGGTTTTTAATTAATGACCTTTGTTAAGCTATTCAAACTTCCCCACTCAGAAGGACATGAACAAACTTATGTCCGTAATTGTATCAACATTTTTTTCTTGTGTGTACAAAACTCGGCAAGACATGGGGTTACCCCCCCGATCATGCAATGCCAACAAGTTTTTGTTCACTCATAAATTTGTCTCGTGTAGATGTCGTGTTTTTGTTCAAACATTTATTTGCACAATTATTTCTGCCATAATATGGAAAATGTTCACATAAATACACGTTCTCCCCACTTGGAAGAACATGAATGAAATTGTGTTTCGTAATTGCGACAATATTTTTTCTTTTGCGCACACAACAATGACATGGGGTTACTTACTTATTTACAATGTTTGAGTAGAATTCCTTTGATTTATCAATAGTGGATAAGAAACGTAAAATTTCAGAATCAGCAGGTGTTGCCCATTTAATATTGTGTGGCATAGGTGGTTTAGCTTCTTGTTCCATACTTAATGAGGCCAATAATTTAGGAGTACCACATGTTTTCTTGACCTGAAATAAAATAATAATTGTGCGTAAAAAACATACATATTTAGATTAACTTAATATTAAAAATGTACTTAGTTCATAACAGAAATATTCAGCCATATCACAAAATTTAATTTCGTTTGAAAGTGGAATTAATTCCGTATTTTGCTCCTATAGAAAAAGTAAAACGAACAACTTTTTCGGAATGGAACCTAGAAATGCTTTAAATTCCACATATCAAATTAAAAGTGGTTTCACTGCGAAAAATTTTTAATTTTGCTTTTTTTATAATGGCCAATTAACAACTAATTTTCTTGAAATTATGCGATCGGGAAATTTGGTTACCGTTCAAATCACATGTCAGTTGTATCCATATCATTAATAATAATTTAATTGTTAATATATCGCATTTTCAGAAAAATCAACCATAATTTGTGCCTATTGGTAAACAAAGTTCTTGTTAAAATAAAGACTTTTTTAAAACTACTCTATTTAAACATTTATAATTCACATACAAATTAAATTTGGTTAGTTTAAAATTAATATACAATAAATTATAAAATGTTCAAGGTTTAATGAAAACCACAGGTTTAATATAACAAACCCATTTATTTGAAAAATTCTCTTACAACGAATAATTTCTCCCAAATATTCAATATTAATCTAATGTTTTATGTTATTGCCTTTAAAAACATCTTTATTCGCCAATTTTATTCAAAAAATTATGAGTTCTCCTAAAATTCTTATTAGTTAAGCTTTTTTCGGTCTAATTATTATTTTGGTGATTTTCCATCACCCACCTAACACACCTGTTGACCACACCATCACTAGTCTCTTAATAGCTATTCTAGTCACAATTCTAGTGTTAAATACGCGAATTAAGAATTGGTCATGTTTTCTTTTGATATTTCAATGAAAATTAAAAATAAATTTATAAAACGAGTGCTTTAAGTAAAACTATGAATTATTCGTGAAATTGTTTAAGCCAAGTGTTTAAGTGTATAAGTGTAATATAAAAAAACAATACATAAAGTTTCCCAACTTTTTTTCCTTCTTGCCTTCATTTATTGGTACAAATGCAAAATAAAAAAATAACATCACATTTGTGGAGACTTTATTAGTGTGTTGCAAATTAATTTAATTCATATTTAACAAAAGTTCTGGTTAAATGTTGGATAAAATAATGAAAAAAAGAAAGAAGGTAAATATGTGTATGCATTTATTATAAAGTTTTTATATTTTCTTTTGGGTAATACTTAGCTTGTAATAAATTGCCACAACAACAAAAAGGAATTAATGTGTTTGTAGAAGAGTGTGTTGGACAGAAGAATAAAAGGAAAACAAGCAAACAAAAAATATGACAATTCATTTTATTAACTTGACTTTACTAAACATATGTTTGTAGTTGTGTAAAGGAATGGGCTGTTTATTGTTGTTGTTGCTGATTCTTGTTCTTCTGCTGCATGCAAATACAAAACATGTTTATTAGATTTTAATTGTTTGTTGTACTGCATACTAACTAAATAAATGTTTGTTTACATTAAAAAACAACAACAAAGAAAAAGTGCACTGACGATGATAATGCGAATAAGAACTTAACAACGAAAAATGTTTATAACACAAGTTATGGAATTATATTTGAAATAGTTTTCTAATTGTTGTTCTGTGTAGACACTAGAAGTATACAGTGTGTCACCAGACTAAATTGCCTATTAATTTTCAAGAGAAATTTTTCATTTAAACATACGAGTATAATTGTAAAAAGCAGGTAAAATAATTTTTCTTTTTTGCAGTTGATAGAAGACAAATTGGAAAATCCCAAAAAAATTTTAACATTGTGCTTTTTTGTTTAGCTTTTCTTGCTTTTAATTAGTTTGCTTCGAAAAATGTGGGTAATAAAAGTAATTTGCATTTGTTAGTTTTAGTATTTTTTTGTGCGATTTTCTTGGCTTTTTCTTGTTTTTATAATTTTTTAATGTTGTTTTGTTAAAAGGGTTCGTGCCATGTATTGTAATGTAATTTCGTCCTTATTGTGTCCAGGTATGAAGATCTTTGTGTTAAAAAGGCCGAAGGGAAAGTAATTCAACATTTCCAAAGGAAAAATTATTTTACAGTTTTTAAACTAGGGCAAATAAATTAAAAACATATGTGATATGTTTAGTAGATGTTGTCAAGCACTCAATAATTTAATAAATTGGTCTATAGTTGCGGAAGCATTTAAAATTTAACACGGACTTTGTTGTCCAAAATCGTTAAACGCAGGGTGATATGGGGCTGTATTCTGTCAATGGAATTAATAGCCTTGTATATACTGATGATATTATGGAACACCATGGATATTAGCCCATTCCGAAAAAAATCGTAACTCCGGAGCCGAAAAATTGATCTACAAAGAAATATTGTTATTTTTAACATTGTAATGATCCGAAATACACAGTTTTAGATGCTAAAATTTAGCTTTTGTACATCAGCAAACACCTGCTCAATACTTTTATTATTATTTTTTCTCGGAAATGTTTAATTCTCTTCATTTCGGCAAATTTAACACAAATTTATTCACAAATATGGAACAAATTATTACTAATAACAATAGGAATATGTATAATATGTATCTTTTTAACAAAATAAATAACAAATTCTATGCAAAAATTAAAAAAATACTAAAAAATAAATAAATTAACAATAACAAATTAAAAATTAAAAATTTTTAAAGTTTTTTTTTTGGGTGTCAATAAATTTTTTTCCTTGATGTTTACAATTTTGTGTATGAATGAAAAACAAATTTCACCTAAAAATGTGTAGGCAAAATATTTTTGCAATACACTGTACTTGGATCATTATATTGGTGTAAGTTTGGCAGTTAAATTATGAATTGTAAACGTTCGAAATGTTTTGTAAATCGTAAACGTTTGTAAATGTTCATATTGGAAATCAGTAAAATCGGTAAAAAAATGACAGATATAAGCAGTTTTCGTTGTCCTATAAGCTGAAAAACAATCTAAAAATATTTGAGTATGTACATCAAAAGGAAAAGTTGTACCTTTCCTGGATGCGGATTAGACAATCGTTTTCTGAAAAATTCTTACAAAAATATAAATAGTGAGCACCCTAAATTGTATTATACCTAGAAATTGTATGCAAATGTTTGCATATAATATCAATACATGTATATATCCCCAGTACTTAACTAAATATTTTAATATTTTTGCTGTTTTATTATTATTTTCTTGCTATTAGAAACATAGCCAAACAAACTAAAAATGTATATTGTTCTATTCACATCAATTTAATTTGTATTTAGTCCTTAGCAACATGCTGGAAAACATGTTAACACTATTCATTATATTCATTATTATGCAAGTGTTTTTTTTTCTACGAATGCATGTACATATTTACAAGTAACATTACGATAATTCTATGCAATACACAGCTATAATTCATTTGACACAATAGGCTAAACAAAAAATATATGAACATTTCGCTGATGACACAAACTTTAGGTTTTAACAATCATATATTATTACGGTCGTTAAACTAGCCACTAGTGTTGTGTGTTGTGTAAATAATTTATGCTGCAGCTAAGTCTACAACAACTTCTTCTGCCTCCAAGTACATTTCTCTATACTACTGCTTAATATTCTTCAACTCTATTGTTGTAACATAATGAGGGAGTAAGTAGTTGTACATTAAGATAGTCAATGCAAGATGCGAAAGGATTACTTCTTATGCAATTTATAAATATTCAATTTACTTGATAATCATTTCATGACGAAGGTATAAATGTGTACTTGACTATATAAGTACAAGTGCTCATTTATATTTTCTATTTCGTTCTTTTAACATTTATTTATTGTTATATCGTTTATGTAAAGAAAGTTAGTATGTAGTTAATTTAAAATATTAAAAACTATAAATACAGCAATTTATTTAATAATATTTAAGAAAGTCTAAAAGAAGAAATCGTTTTTAACAACAATTAGAGTACTTTTGCTTTTAAGCAATCATTGAATTTTGATTTTCTATTGTTCAGCTTTTTTACAAATATATTCTGGAAATATTATATTGTTTGTCACAATAACGGTTATGCTGTGTTTAAAACAAATTACTGAGAAAAGTCTTCCAAAGTGCGCCTGTTTTTTATGTAAACAATGCTATATAACAATATTCCTTGCTGCAAAATGCCTTTAGGATTTAAGTCATGTTATGTATTCCAAAGGCATTGTTTAACGATATTTTTGTGCTTGGCTGCTGAAACTTATCCAAAACAGGAAGTGAAAAGTGTTGATGTGAAATGGTAGAGTGAATAATAATAGTCTGTAAGGATTTAATCCATTGACTTAATAATTAAATAAATAAATAAATATACATGCTTTTCAACTATGGAAATGTTCATATAAATATGAAACAGAGTTTTATAAAATATCTCGCTTTTATTTGAATTAGTTTTCTACATTTGACAATATGATGTAATTATGCTGATCATGTAAACTATTTTTAGATGTTTAACTATGTATTTACATTAAAGAATGTTTTAAACATTGTTAATTTAATTTTTTTCTAATTGAAATTTATTAAATTACAAGAAATCACTGTCAAATCATTTTATATAAAATGTTGAAAAAAAAAATAATAGAAATGTTTTGAATTAAGGGTATGTCGTTGTTGACAGTCTGGGGAGGTCATGCTGCTTTGGCGGCTTCTGTCAAATCTATTGTTTATTTTTCTGTCACTCATGCCAAATTACCATGTCAAGTTTCTTTTTTGTGCAAATATCTAGTGCTAAATGTTTACCATTGTTTTTAGCTTAAGTCTCTTCTATGCATGAGCAGACTTAGTTCATTTCTAATAGATAGAGAATATGCTCAATCTCAATAGCAAAATTCTAGGAATCGGACTCGATACAGCGACGTTCCAGACATGTTAGTAAGTTATTTGGGGACTTCGGTAGATTGATTTTAACAAACATATGGACAGATTTGGCTCACTTTTGACAGATCTGTGATTGTACAATATGCTAATGTCCAACAGCAACAAGTAATTTCAGGGATTCTTTCAGCAATCGTTTAATCATGTTTTTTTATATACAATAATTAAGACGTCTAAAAGTCTTACCATTACATGATTAAAAGAGGAAGTTATTCATTATCTGTACATTTCATTATTATCGGCAACAAAAACAGTTAGATTTGAAAGTTTTACTGTAGAAAAAAGTGGAAGTAGAGCCCTATATACAATACAATGACTTACTATGCCCTAGAACTAATCTAGCACTTTGATTTGATGTGATCGCAAATGAAATAATTTTTGATAAAATATCAAAGACTTTGTCAAACAATCACTGTTAGAGTAATCACTGCCACGATTCCATTTTTTTTTGGAAAAGAAGACAAGTCTCCCAATGCCGACTGGTTGCAAAGAGATCACAGATCGAGTTCCTTTTTTCGATTAAACGCTTATTTACAAAGTTGTTAATGACTTCAGATTTCTATTTAATTTTCTATTTATTCTCTGTAGTGGTTACACACAAATTAAGTTTTTCAACTTAATTCATTTTCAAATACCTCAATCTCTTACTACTGTAAAAAATAGATTTTTATTTCAATTTGTAAATTGTATTTTAATTCTTTTTTGCCCAGACCATTTGTAAGTGTACATATTATGTCTGGCAGAAGAAAAGCTTACCTTTGTTTCCAATTCAGGACCATTTTCCATAGCTCTCATTATTGTTTCTGATAGTTTACTATCCAATTGTTTAATGACTGTAACAATGCCAGTATCAGAACGTATATGAGTTGTGACCAAATTATCAATGGCATCAACAACATTTGACCAAGGACTATCCAAGACACCAGCATATTGAGCCGAACAGCCTCTGTTGCAAGTAAGAACAAAACAAAACACAACAAAAAGATGTAAAATACAAAATTAAATTGATTTAGAAAGCTAGAGGAGAGTGAAGTTACAGTATTAAATTGTGTAGTACTTAAGTACAACACACAGGGAGACAAAGAGACTGACAACACAATGGTTCGACCAATTATCTGTCTATCCAATACATTCACAATACTACATAAATACATACCTTAATACGTTCATGCAATAACTGTAACAGGGCTTAACATGCTCCTTTTGTAGACCATTACAACTGGGACAAAAACTCATTTTGAGCAAATGCTTTTGACAGCTTTCACTCAAATGTGTGGCATATAATTCATCAGTTTCACTTAGAACTTCAGCACTTTGATACAAAGCATTGATGAAAATGTGGGCCGTTTGTAGACTTTGCACTAAATTGCGTGTTATTTCTTTGGGTATAGCTCCGAATGGCTGCAAATCATCGTATGTGTGTTTCAAACAATTAATATAGTCTTCATGCAATTCACCATAACTTTGTTTATTCAAATGTACCACTTGGTGATAGGCCACCGGGAATAAATTTACAAAGAACTTATGAATGACATTTTCCAAAGAGGTGGCACTAACCGTTTCACTTGATTTTAAATTGCTGAAATGAATGAGAAAAAAAATTAAATAAATGATAAAGTAATTGATTTAAATTAAAATATATGTATGTATGCAAAGCAATTCGCATTTATTTTTGAACTGAGTTCAGTACATGGGCAAGAAGTTCGAACAATTCTTTTTTAAATACCACTAAAATGTAGTGATAGTGCAATTCTTTTTTAAATACCACTGAATGGTTAGTGGTAGTGCAAATCTTTTTTAAATACCACTAAATAAATATTGGTAGTGAAATTGTTAGTGCATTAAAAATATAGTGCATTTTGCCCATCTCTGATATATACGTAAACATTTTTCAGCAACACGGTTTTAGAGTGTACATATTCATCCCTATCGTGAATAAAAGTTCCACATGAATTTTGTTCCCTTTTCACATTTTCCTATTAAAATTCAATGTTAAAAAAATAAAAGGGAACAAATTTCATGTGGAATTTTTATTCACGATAGGGGTGATTATGAATAAAAAACAAAATAAGAATGTTCAACGACTTCTCCTCATACTGGTCTTTTAAGTCTAATAAACAGTTTTACCCAATGGATCACAAAATTATATGCTATCCTGTATATTATTGAGCAATTCATAAAAAGCCTACTATTTGAGTGTGTGTAACAAACACCATTATAAACTCAAAAGATTGGCTGTAGGATGTGGATGGCATAATTCCGTGGGTATGTTGCCTGTAACTTATAATATACACATCAACGATATTATTACGTTTAAACTGTTACGAATTGATAGTCCACCTTTTTTTGATATGATATTTCTCTAAATTTATCTTAAACTTACCTTATAATCTCCGAATATAATTGGCCAATCAATTTTCGTGATAGAGGTAACATGCGCTTATACACTTGGGAGAATATATTTATTGTTCTATTCTCTGATTGTTGGGCCAATTCCAAAATGTGAGCTAAAAAGAAATAAAATGAAAAAATCATGTTTTTATATAATTATGATATCTTGGAAATGAAATCATACTTGAAATTTTAATAACATTGTACATACATACATATAAACAAAAGTATGTATCCCATTTCAACTGTCGTTGCTTTTATTAAGTGTCAAATTTGACATTGTTAAAAATACACTTTACATGTTCTTTGTTTTACAGCATCATAGGGGATAGTAAAATCTCTTTTGTTTTTTTTTTGCAATTTTTAAATTGTAGCAAATCTGGTTGGTATATTCAGTTTTATTAAATTATGAAATTTTATGTGGTTTTACTATGTCCCTGCCCTTATATATTACATACATACATAGATTGATTTAATAGAATTATTTTTCTGCAAATCTTATTGTCGTTATAATGTCGAGTATTTTCATATTTATAATATTGTGTGTTCTTGTTTTATTATTATATGTATATTGTGTGGTCTTTTGTTCTGGACCAACTGTCTGTTTGTCATATGGTTTTGTTGGTTTTTATTGCTGTTGTTGGTATTGTAGACATTTCTTAATTAAAATTCGATTTATTATAAGGGCATTGCATTAATTTATACATACATATTTCTATATATGTTTATAATAACATATGTTTTGACCGGATATTGGCTACATATCTATGTTTTGCCAATTTATGTCAAAGACAAAATCCAATTATATTTTAACTTTATATTTAATATTGCTGTCGAAGTCTTTGTTCTTAATCATCATATTCCATTTTTATATTTTTCCCCTTAAGCATTTTTTTGTTTTGTTAAAATTAAATTAATTTTTAATGTTTGATTTCATAGATTTTCCCAAAAAAGAATGATTAAAGTAATACTACTACTATTTTATTGGGATTTTTAAAATTGGCCATTAATAAAAATCCTGAGGCCAAATTTATGAACAAATATTGCAAACAAAAGTTTGTGTAAAATTTTAATTAGAAATTCTTCATTTCTTAATTTCTTTCTTCTTAACACATACGATTATGTAACTAGTTACACAACTGTTTACACAAAGTTAAGATGTAAGCAGTGTCCTAAAGCTTAATGCCAAAATCTTAACAAGTTTGTGATATATTGTTATTTGGCTTTATAAAACATCTTTCATTCACATTTTAAAATAAATTTTTAAACTACTTTTTAAAAAGTATACCTAAAACCAATTAAATAATAGTGCAATTCACAATCTTGTGCAAATGGTATTGCATATTGCATTTGCAAAAAATTTTAATCTATACTAAACCTAAACCTTTTTGCAAATGTAATAATGCAATAACATTTGCACAAGATTGTGAACTGCGCTAATTTATTTTATTTTAATCTTGATGCATATTTCATGTTTCTGGTAACTTGTGCTATACATTGTGTAAATATTTTGTTAAATTATTTATTGTTGTATAATTAAAATCCTGTTTTTTTACACACTTCTTTTGAAGAATCGCCTCTTTTTTGTTTGCTTTTGAAAAACCTTTATTCATTAATGGACTGCATGTAATTTTCTTAATTTTTAGAGCGTTTAAAACTTGAAAAGAAAAACCTGTTGCTTTTTTTTTTTTAAATAAAATTGATTGTGGTATTTTAATTTTATATGCAGCCATGTGATTTGATGTGACCATGTCAGTTTTGTTGGTTAAATATTTGTATGTAAATGTAACATATAATTTGAAATAATTAACGGAATAAATAATTTAATTTGTAAACGTAAATAAAATCGCTTAATTAAATATTTAAAATAAATAATTTTGAAATTTCACTATTTATTGCGGCAAGTTGAGTGATAATTGAATGAAACTATATTTGTGTTTAATTTACGGGATTAGGTTAGATTACTTAGCTGCTTCTTCTGGGACTATGTTCGTCTGCTGTTCGATGCCAAAACAACCCAATGCACTAATGAACGTATCCATCTTTCGCAAGCCAGAATACCTCCAGTCTACATATATGTCGTATAGATACCGGAGAAAATCTTGGATTTATTGTCGCTATGTGTCCCAATATGTTCATCGCATAACCTGTAGTACCAGCGCTGCATCGCTATCTTTACAGCTTAGGTCTCAGGATATCACAGTATTGAAAGCGATGAGTTAATAATAAATCCATCTGTACAGATCTCGAACAACGCATCCCATAACGAAGATGATCCATCGATCGATGCACACATTATCTGTAATTGAAGGATGTGAAAACCAAATACCAAAATGTTCCCATTACTGATCTCTTGCCCCCATGCCCTTATAATACTCAGATTCAATGTCGACTTCAGAGTCATGTGTTTTCCAATAAATTTTACACATCCAGTGCCGGCAGCACCATTACAAAGAATGCATTTACTGCAAAAACTTGCTCAATTTTAAAAATGTCTCTTCTAAATACACGCATAAATTTCAAAATTTATTATGTCTTTATTTGTAGCACAACAACTTTTTTATTCAACTTGTCTTAATATTAAATTTTTTTTTTTTTTGCAAAAATTTACATTTTCTATGTGTTTGAGGAAAAAATGCGTAAAATTTTCAAATAACTTTATTTATAATTTATGCTTTTATTTTGGGAAAATGTCTGCGCTTCGTTAAAAATTAATTTACATCAAAAACACCACAACAATTTTTACATCACACCTATACACACATAAAAAGTGAACAACTTCCTTTTCTATATACCGAAGACAGAGAAAGATTCCTTACACAAATTTGAATAAATTTTAACTGTGACAGTTTTGCTAAACTGTTTAAATTTGTTGCTAATTTATAGGATTCGTTCCCTTTTATATTACAATTTTCATGCGACAAATATCATTCTACTCATGTATTGTATCTGTGTATCTATTGTGGCACTGATATCTATGTAGCTCTGTGTAACTAGATATGAGAAAATGAAAATTTAGCATAATTTACGTTTCATTTTACAGACAAAAAAAAAAAGAAACCGACATCCTGTTAATGTTTTCAAAGCTTAGACATAAATAGAAATGTATGTTTGTCACAATAAATATATGTAGCATTCAACATAAAATTCTATCTTTGTTATCGTTTAGAAAATGTGTAGTATACTTTGCGGAGCTTAATTCTGGTTCAAAGTATAGTATTGTACTATGAAACAGTTTAAACCACATAATTTCACCACAATTTCAATTGTAGCTGGGAAATTGTTAAAATTTAAATTATTATTAATGCTAAATGAGAATTTAGAAGGAATTAATTATTTAAATTAAAAATAAAGCTTAGTTTACTTTTTATAGGTGCAATACACAAATATAAAAACTTTGGAAGATTTTTGTTTAAAATATATGGACTTAAATATCAATTTTATACTTGAATTCTTGAAAATGTACTAAAGGTGGATTCACCCATTCGTTCTGAACAAAATATTTGTTCGGACAAAGTTTTTTCATATGAAGTTTGACGCCTCTCTTTTTAAGAGAGAGAAAATATTCATGTATGCAACATTCCAAGGAACTCGGAGTAAATATCTCATTTCATATTCTAGCTAAATCTGGTGTATTTCTGGTAATTAGGCAGGCACGGAAATGACAAGAATATTCGTAGGAACATTGCCCTCAAATCTCACACTTACTTATTTATTGGATTGCCAGTGTGGAAGAGCTATCTAGATCATATATCTGAAATTACCCATGTTTTTAATAGAGTTATCTAGGGACTATCACGAGTAGAGTCTTTAGTTACCATCTTCGGGTGAATGGCAATAGATTACATAAATGGAAAGGTTTTTAGAAAGATATATACCGAAGACTGAATAAAGATTTTGTTGTTAAAGTATACAATCGGAAATAAATACACTTTCAACAGTTATTGTCTTAGCAGTCATGGCAATGAGTAAACATATTTTCAAAATCTCTGGTAATGTTCAGCTCTTCATATTACAAGACACTGAATTCTAGATCAAAATATATTAAACGATCTAGCAGAGAATACAATCCATGAGATTCTAATTAAAACCCTAAAATCAAGTAATTTTATTTTCTGAAGACGCAAACAAATCTTGCAAGCCTAGTCTTATTAGAGGTCTCCAATATTATGTCACTTTTTTATTTTAGCATTCATATTTCCATAGTTTTCAGTACCCCATAGTGTTGTAACAACACTTGTTTATATTTGTTGAAATTTAAACTTTAGTTTTTATTAAATATTTTGCAATACACATACGTGTACAAAATATGTTTAAACCCAGCAAAAAAATAATGTTTCCGAAGAAGCGAAAAAGTTATACAAGATATACAGTTTACTATTCAGCAGCGTTGGAATAGCATCTCAAATGATTTTAGTCATATTTATTTATGTAGGTGATAGAAGTATGTGATCATAATGCTAGAATAAGAAAGAATAACTTCGAACTACCAGAACTAACATTGGTTAAAGGATTGATGTTTGTCTGTTGACTGGCCGGCACCGCAGTGGTGTATGTGGTTAGAACGCAAAGAATTCTGATGAGAGAAAGTGGGATTTCTCGAAACATATGTAAATTCAACAACCCAGGTTCGAATCCCAGTCAAGAAAAATTATCAAAATTTTTAATAAAAAATTTTTTCAAGTTGTAATTCCTAACTTCAGTAAAAATAATTTAATGAAAATTAAATTTAATGAACTCAAGCCTGACTAAAATGATCAAGAAGTAAAAATTAACAGTTCGATTATGAAATAATAATTATTCTATAGAAACAAACATGTTTTTAGAATACCTTTTTACTTTTTGAGATTTTTACTATTTTTGTATTGACAAAAATGTGATTCTATATGAAGTTTTTCATATTTGTTTTGCTGGGTTTATATTTGTGCACAAGTATTATTGTTTAAATTCATTGTATATAAAACTCTATAGTATAGTTTCATAACTTTTGTTGTTCTGGTTAATTCTTTGTCTGTTTTTTTTTTCAATTTCCATTCCTTAGTTGACATAAACCTAACAGCATGTTGGAGTACAACGAACATTTTCATCAAGGAATGTGTACGAAAGAGGAATGGGTGAGCGGGTAAGGGAAATAAAGCCAAACAATACTCAACATCTTGTTTTATTCTTTTGGCCCATATTGTGTAAGTTTCTATGAACATGTTATTAAAACTTTAATGAATTAAACAACACACGTATGCACATACATATGTACATATATACAAACAGCTATTTCCCTCTTTCTCATTCTCTTGCTGCGAGGATATTTTCGAATGTATTTGTAAATTACCTTTTGTCCTTTTCTATGTGTCAGAAACCTGTGAGTATGAGTGCGTTTTAGGGCTTGTATATGAGTTTATTTGACTTTTCAAAATTAACAACATGAACTACGACTACAACAAGCAATTTAATTTAAATTTTCCTACTTTTGCATCATGGTTAAGGTTGTGTTTAATTTCTTTTTTGCTTTTCAGTAATGAAACATTTCTGCAAGATGTTGTTGGCTTGTTTTAATGAAGGAATTCAGTTGGACTGGATGTTAGCCAGGTATTTTAATTAAAGCTTTTTAGCCATACAACATTAGCTGGGGAGTTTTTGGTTAATGATGCTTAAATGTGACATTGACTCGAGATGTTGAGCTTTTATATGCAGTGACCAGTTATTGATTGTTATTTACTAATTCTTAGTTTACAGGTAAATAACCGACTGTTGACCATTGTTCTATTTGCCATTATCTCATTATCATTTTTAGTTTTTAAATCTGTTAAACTTTGTGTGTTAAAAAAGTAGGTTTCGAGTGGATTGAATAAATGTTGACCGGTCTTACTGATTTGCTCATACACTCGAACCTGACAATTCTAAAGGAGTATTAGCATTTTTGTCGACATATCTGTCAC
Organism: Bellardia bayeri; assembly: GCA_950370525.1. Classification (NCBI taxonomy): domain Eukaryota; kingdom Metazoa; phylum Arthropoda; class Insecta; order Diptera; family Calliphoridae; genus Bellardia; species Bellardia bayeri. Next base: position 80,031,308 of record OX493267.1, read on the forward strand.
TCAAACTTTACACTACTCAGCCCAGGCTAGATCGTCTAAGAGATATTATCCTACAATAGTCTGTCAAACGAACATTCAATATTTCTATCATAATACAAGGCCTTTACAATACTTGAGATTGTCCAAAAAGAAGCTAGTCAAAAGATTTTCAATCGATTGCCAGACGAATATGTTCTGAATACAGAAAAGAAATATAAAATACTTAAAGATATTTGCATTGTGATCAGAGTTTCATTGTGTTTGTTAACATTGGTTGTATTTGTGTGGAATAACAAGAGGAAGGGAACTGCAATAGAACTAGTCACGTTATTGCTTCCTCGTGGCTTCTTCTACCTAACACTTCATATAAACGGATCTTGCCATGTTAACTTTTCATCGTCTAAAGTTAGATTAAGAAGGGTTATTTGCAAATGTTCTGATTAATCCAAAGAGGTGTTAAGCCTTATGGCCCATTGTTGTTCTCTTCGAGGATTGAGCAAGAGCAATAACAAGACATAAAAAGGGAGAAATGGTTATTCGGAAAATAAAAGTTTAAGAAATGTAAGAGAAAAAGAAGGACTATCAACTTAAAACCTACTCCATTTTTAGCAAATTCTCCTGTCGTTTATTCACCTGATTCGCTTTGTGATTTGGGTGATATTACTTATTTTACAACCGTTTAAGTCTTCAAGCCCAGCAAAGAAACAACTACCCAGTGAACTCTTATTTCTACAGTATAGTTCAATGATAGAAAATGCGTATCATATACTGATTTTTGTAATAGCTTTGTAATGCCCCCACTACAATCCTCAGGCTAACCCTATCCAATTCTAACAGTAATTTGGTACCTGCTAAGTCCAGTATCGGTTGGTCCTATCCACCTTCTTAAGAATTGAAAGGATTTAAAAATTAAATTGTTTTCGAAGTTCTTCTGAAGTTGAGTTTACTGGCGAAATATTGTCGCTGCATTTTCTGATAGTAAATGGCTGTTATGGAACTCATCTGCTAGCAAATAGATCACTGATCTAAAGAACGAGAGAATCTGGTCAAATTGGACTTAGTTTTTACACATCTAATTGTTTTCGAAGCTCTTCTTTTTAAAGTTTGCTACCGAAATTTGATCGCTGACTTCTCTAATTTCAATTTTTTAATATGTAGATTTTTTATAAAACTCTTTGAAGAGCAAGCATTGGCAAGCATGGATCTAAATTACGTACATATTAATTTATACAACTCAAATTTGTTCGCTTAAACAAGTTGCTAGGTAGCTGATCTACAAGCAAGATAACTGGTTTTAATAACAGACAAAATTTTAATAATTTAAATCGTTTTTAAACATTCCTCTTTTTTACAAGTATTATAAGGACTCTGTTTTACGATAGATATCGCGTCGGAAATATTGAATATTAATTCGACAAATTAAAATAATATCAGACAGACGATCTAGCCTGGGCAGCTCTTCTTTACACTGTTAGACTAAAGATGGAGTAGTGTAAAATTTGAGTGGCAGATTTGTCAGCTGAATGTCGACAAAAACGCTAATACTTGGGTAGATCTGTCAAATATCTTTTGTTAAAAAAATGGTGAATTGAGCAAATCAGTCTAACTGGTCAACATTTGTTCAATCCTACTTTTTTAAAACACGACATTTAACAGATCTTTAAATAAAACATGATTATGAGTAATGGCCTATAAAACAAAAAAATGCTCTTTAGAAACATATTTTTGAGCAAAGATCACTATATATTTTTACTTCTACAATACGATTGCTAAAAAATACATGCTATGCAATAAAGTTTTTTCTAGCGAATAGTAAAATACAACAGTTTTCCTGATTCCAAACAACTTCCTTAATAAAAAAAATACTTAGAAATTTCTCAATATATTTTAAAACTATTAATTAGAGATCTTCGAACTAAAACCACATATGACACACCTCAAAATGACACTTCAAAATAACATTCAAGTGTTAGTATGAGTATTTATTTTTTTGTTTAATATAAATATAGATTTCTATACGTTTTTTTTTTCATTTCTACCCGTATGTATCATTTTTGTATTGAATGTAAATATTTGATTCAGAAAATTGCAAATAAAATCATATAAAATTGTATTTTGCAATGAAATATTCACATACGAGCACATGCAAGCAAAGAGTAAATTTACATTTGAATCTAAATCATTGATGCATATTATATATATATGTACATACGTAAAGATTTATATTTATATAAATTTATATTTATTTTTACTTATACACATAAATATATAATAAATATGAGTATAAAATATACATAAAATAAAAGAAGTCTTTAAACCCAAAGGAATTCAAACAACATTTTTATGGGTTTGACTGTGCTACAGAATGTTAGGAAGTTAAGAGTGCAGAGAGAGAGAGAGAGAGGTAGTGAGATAGAGTTGGAGCTCGCGTAAGAAGCGTGGGAATATGGTAAAAAATATAAATGTGAATATTATAAAATCTTTATCGTTTTGAAATCCTAAAAAAGTAGTTATACTTGTAAAAATTATATTTCTACAAACCAGATTTATGTTCCCTCAACGCAATACAATCCTTTTTTTTTTATTTTTTTTATTTTTCTGTTTGTATGCTTCAGTCATGTCTCTTTGCAAATTAAAAAATGAGTCGTTATGGATTTTCAAAATTAAAAAATTATAAACAATATATTAAAGCACAAATTTAGCACATTTGGCACTGAATTTTTTAGGAAAGGATAATTTTGGGAGTTTTCCAACAGTTATAAACACATTATTGCTCTATTTACCAAACCTAGGACGACTTCATATAGACTTCACGAATAATGTAGTTCCTTTAAGCTGATACTCTGGCGTTCTTAAGAGCCTCAGAATTCGTAATGGTTAACATAGTCAAGCAACATTAAGTGCTTTAAAGAGCCAAGTGGGCGTATCCAAACTAGTTAGGTTCTGTCGAAAAACCCTGTTGGGTTGTGCTGGCTACTGCGATAAGGGCAATGAGATTCAAAAGAACTCGCACAAGGATAAGCTTAGAGGATTAGAGTTGTATTAGGTTAGGAGATCCCTATAGATCGTCTGGGTACAAGCAACCAATCCTGACAAAGGACTGTACGGTTTCACATGAACCAAATTGGACTTAGCTGGTACCCTTAGTTACCGTTAGGACTAGATGATGATTTCGTTAACTGTTAGGTTATTCTGCATTCCACGGCGGATGAAATTGCTCTACAGGACTTGAATGGGCCTAAAGAAGAAGATAGATGGTGTAATATCACTGATATAACCAAAAGGTATGTGGATAGGACCAACCGATCCTGGATTTTGTAGGTAGCAAGTTACTGTTAGAATTGGATAGGGTTACTAGTAGATCAGTTACATGCAAACCACTTAAAAGAATAATATGTGGACATAAAAAAGAAATTGGCCCCATTCTCTCATATCTTCAGATCTTTTAACTATCGATCCTTGCTCTCCAACAAATTTTATGTTAAAAAGCTAGCTATTGATTTAACTATAAAGTCCATTCAGAATACACAAAAACCACCAAAATTTAAACTTACTCTGTTACTACATAACAATTTTTAATTTCTTTAGCAGTACGATTTTTGTTTTATTACTTTTTTCTCATGCTACTTTTGCTTGCTATACTGGAATTCTTAGCAGTTACCAGCCAACTTCCGTCTAAGTAAAACATGCTAAATTCCTTTAAGATGAAAAGAAAGCACGCAAAATACAGAAAAAAATTATGATGCCCCTATTTATATTTAACTATGAATTTCATTTAATGTTGTTATTCTCATCTTAGCACTTATGCAAGCAGACTCACACAAAAATGTTTTCTTATTGTACATAGATATTAATATATTTTTGCTAATACCACTACAACTGCTAAACACACCATTATACACTCGATACTAAACGTATTAAAGTATCCAAAGAGATGATTACGAACTATGAGAAAACCCACGAGGAAATTTTGAAAAATTAGTAATTAGATGTGAGTTTATGAAGGCCTATGCAATGCTGAAAGGTCCTTGTTTATCGATCGAATCTAACTCAAGTGTTTGAAAGTGGAAAAATTAGTTCAACTTTTTTTTTTACTTAGTTTTGAGGAGCAACACTTCTAGTGCGTTCAAGCGCAACCATAAATACAGAATATTTGAAACTAAAGTTATAACACAGGAGTTTCATGATCAGATTGATATCATTCATATTGCAGTCCATACAAATAAAACTTACTCAGAAGTTTTAATCCTTTTTTAGACATGATAATTGAACCAAGCATTTAGTATATTTTCATCGTATTAAAATATCAGATGGGTTCCTTTTTGGATTACAAGATTTCAAGACCGCTTTCTTTCCACCCAATATCTTTTCTTCGTGTTCACATATGAGAGAATTCAAGTCTCTGAAAATAAACACGACATAACAAGTTTTGAATATGACCTTTCAGACCTTCTTTCCTTCTTTGTATTGAAATATGGGACGAGTTCTGGTTTCTGAAACATAATATGGGCATAAACAATGCAGAATAAATTTGAAATATGATATTTCAAGACCACTTGGCTAAAAGTTCCTAAAAGTTTGATATATGTATGTGTTTCTGTCAGAACCATGTTCATATTAAGACTAATATATGTTAGTGTTTATTGTTCGAATTTCAGACTGGACGACAGACCACTGTCAGAGATCTTCTTCTATCTAGTCGAAAAGATCCAATCGCCTACTCTGCATAACATTTCTTTACTATTTTATGTTTCTAAATTAAACAATAGCCCAGGATTTTCCACATATTCTCCTAACTATGGAATCTTATACTTCACCTTAGTACAGTTAGAGTTAATTCTGTGTATTTTAATACCAGGAATATATCTCAAAGTTTTAAGCATTGATAACTAATATAAGATCGCTGGTGCAATTATCGCAACAATATTTTAGTGTATAAAATAATTAATTTGCCCAACAAATTTCAATCCAATTTCAAGTGACTTTTCTATATCACCTCGGAACAATATATATTACTTCTATGAAGAGGAAATGGTATCCAAATTGGATTCGCAGTTAGTTTACTATACGTCCTTAAAACTACTTCCGCGCATTTCCAAATTCTAAGAGGAAAATGAACCTAAATTGCTTTTGATTTGGATTTACAGATATACATTTGGCATTCATTAAAACTTTTTCGAGATTGTGTTTTTTCCAATGGGAATAAAAACCAAAGTAGTTGGAAAGTCATTAATGACAAACGACTAAGGGAATGGCAGGCAGAAGACACCTTTAGGAGAGGAGCTATTGATCGCATTAACCATCATTTTGAACGTAAATAGCTTTATGTCGTAACTAGTGCACGATTTTGGCACGATGTTATTAAATTTACTGTTCCAGTTTCTTTGTCCACTCGAAATATAGAGAAGACAAATGAAGTGAAAAAAAGAATCCAAACCTTAGGACAGCTATTAATAGAAAGTTACATATAGATTAAGTTATATCCAGCAGTACTAATAGCGTCTTCAATGTGGCTGATATATTTTTCTAATTAAAAGGTACAAAAAGGATAAGATTGGATTTTGTACAACGAAACTTTCTTTACCAATATTCAAACTTTAAGCTAGGTAAGAATCTCATCTTTCTTAGTATGAAGAATGTAACTGGGATATAAAGTGAGTTTCATCACAAAACACAGAATCAGTCGACCTATTGTCAGACTTTGGAATGAACACAGCATTCACGTTGCCTCATATGAGAGATATTTGGCCAAATATGACTGATATTATTTTTGTACAACCAAACGTATATTCCGTTTACGTTTCGGCATACAGTTAAAACATTTTAAGAGCTTACGAAGTCTCTTGGTAATTTCTAACTATTTTGGACCATCTACATGGCGTTTGCAGTCTTGATCGCATCTTGAGTCTTTAAACTGTTTCACCTTTATTCTCTTTAGGCTTTTGAAAAATATCTACCAATTGGCATTACAATTTTATTTCCTTGTTGTTCAAATAATTTTTTTTTGCTACAAGTTTCCTAGCGGGTGTTTTTAGCTTCGAGTAAGTGTAGCTGTAGTTGCTATTGTTGTTTTACATACAAATAATGGAACAACTGCTGCGTTTTTGTACTCGTTGTTGTTGGTGTTGTTGTCATTATAAACGACTGCTGCGAGTAATACGGGGCGTGCGTATACGCTGTAGTAAAAGCTTAGAATTTATAATATTTTTAAGTTTATGCCTGAGAATATTTATAAGTTTTAATGCATATTCTGTTCTTCCAAAAGCTGTTGGTGCGGTTGTTCATAACAGCTCTCTGTTTGCCTCTTTAAGGTTAGTTACCTTTTTAGTCGATTCTTTTTTCAGTTATTTTTTTAATACAAATATTTCGGACTTTGCTACATAAATGAAGCAAATATTATACCTCTTAAATGTGTTATTGCTTTTTTTGTGCATTTCTTTTCTTTATACATTCATTATTCACCCTTTTGAAGGCGTAATATTGAAGATAAATAAAAAATATATTAAAAAGTTTTTGCTTTTTTTAAACGAAACATGAGAGTTTGAGAGTTATTTTTAAAGTTCTTAGAAAATTTTATATTCAAGAGGGAGCTGGCTGGTGAAAGATATTTGCTAAGAATTTAAATTTAAAAATTAATAATTTTTAATAATTATGTTGAAATATAGAAACATAATAAATCATACAATGATTATAATATTTAGAAATTTTTTATTTTTGAAATGAAATTTTTGTTTCCTTCTTTCTATACCTATATTATCTGGTATACATCAAATCTCCCTTACGTTTACATTATGTTTGCTTTTAAATATAGCCTACTTTCGTTGTGAAAATTTAAATTAATACAGCACAATATATATTGCCTACCCTGGGGCTGTTAATAGAAAGCAATAAAGTTGTGGTAGTCCATTATTATTTTGTGTTGTGTGCGAGTGTTGCTGTATTTATTGGTTTTTATTGCTTTTGGAAAGTACATAATTTCTCTTTTTAGTTTTACTCTTTTTGGGCAAAAGTAAAAAGTTTGTTATACTCGTGATAATTAAAGTTTTGCAATTAAATTTTGACTTAAATTTATTAATTTACTACTATTTTACAATGTTTTAATTTTTATGATTTTCATTTTTAAGGGAAGACATATAAAGATTTTATTATACATTAATAAATTAATATATAGGTATTAATACATCTCAGGAGATTTTGAGACTTTCTTGCTTAAGCTAGATTTACATGATTGAAATTTTCTTTAAAATTGATCTTCAAAATGCTTCAAACTCGTGAAAACAGCAAAATTTCTTCAAAATTTATATATTTAATAACTATTAACAACTATTGAATAAATAAATTTTGAAGAATTTTTGCTGTTTACACGTGTTTGAAGCATTTTGAAGAGCAATTTTGCAGAAAATTTCAATCGTGTAAATCTAGCCTTAGTTTAGAATGTGAGATAAAGTTGTTATTAACCAGGAAGCAGACAATTTAAAACAAATTTTATATCAAGCAAATTTTAATTTCTCAGTTGTAAAAAATATTTTTTTTGTTAAGCCCTGTCTAATGTGTGTTCCACCCTAATGTCAAAACAAATCGTCATTGATACAATAATTTTTAGTGCACTGCGTGAATTTTTAAAATGTTTAAAACGTGACCATTGTACAATTTTTTTCTGGGTTGTTTTTCCATACATTATTATTTACATTGAATTATAAAATTGGCATTATAGAAATTTGTGTTTTAATTATAGTGATTTTAATTATTTGTTGAATTATACTTATTTATTAAGCAAATATTTTATAACTAACTAAAATGGGTTGGTTTTTATTAACCCATTATGGCTGCTAATAAATTGAAAACATTCAAGTGTTCTCAAAAATGTTTGGACTAGTTTAAATACGGAATTGCTTTAAACTATCTGCTATCCTATTGATTTTGCTGTGGAATCGATCGTTCCAGAGCGACATCAGTTGTCGTGACAATTTTTTCAAAATTTGTTCTCAATAATATCTACACCTTAGTCAAAAATGGCTAATGAATGTTAGTTGCTGTTGTTGCAACAGATCTGCTCTCATCGAAAGTTCTTCCCTGGGGAAATTACTTTCGGTTTATATAGGTGCCGCTAAGTTTTGCGTTGTTGGCATAGAACTAATACTGCATAAAATGCCATTAGATTAACTTTAGCAGGATCGAATCGATCTTGGTGGACAATTCACCTCACCTCCACTATATCCTCAAATCGTTCACGGATATACCAGCCTAAAATCCTCACCAAACAGTAACAGTGAAATACCCTTTACATACTCGTACATATATTTTACACGATTTTGTATAACTTTTAAATAATTTTTACATTTACGATTTAAACGTTTATATGCATATTGTTATAAGTTTAAGAATTTAAGAAATTATTATTATTTTTAATATTCCGAAAGAAGCCACCTAATCCAAACCACAAATCTGATTATTTAAATAGGTTGATAAGAGGAGAAATTAAGCTTTCTATTATTAATATTATTCTTTGCTGGTATGATTGTCAGTATTTATTATCTTATAAAATATACATATGTTTAAGGATTTATAGATTTCCTGTTTTGCAATAAAAATATCATTAACAAACAATAATGCTCAAGTGTGCCAACATTTGATTTGACAAACAAATTGCCGTTTTCTTAAAAACACACTTTGAATTATTTAATTTTTGGCGCTTTCAAATTCACAACATTGTCGTTAGTTTTTTGAAATATTTATTATGCAATGACACATACATTTGGCAAGAAAAAAAATAATGAATTTTATAAGTTTTTGCCGTATATTCTTATATTTATTTAATTTTAATGATTAATTTCTTTAAATCATGACTTTATTCATATGCAGCAATTCCAAGGAAATCATTATTTATATTTTGGCAATTTTTTTTATAGCGATGTGCACAAAATTGGTTTTGTCGCCGTTGTTTTTAACGGACTTATACATACATTTAATTAATATTCATAAAAAGTGTATTGTTTATATGGCTTTATAAATAAAATATATTTGTCGAAAAGTTTTTTGTTTCAAACTAAAAATTTCTTAATCAATCAAAAGTCGTATGATTTATAAGGGAATTAAAATAGGTTTTTTTTTGGTTATACTTACATTGAAATAAATTTGCTGTTGATTCCAAAATGCCACGTAAACTTTTTGTATGATGATGCAATAGACGCTCAAATTTTGTAGTCGCCTTTTGTCTTAAATCAATTTCCGTTGAATTCGAACAACATTGACCGCCACATTGTGAACCTGCAAAGAGTAACAAAGTTGTTGTTAGTACATAGAGTATTAACGATAGAGTGATCAAATTTTTCAAAAACATATTTAAATAGTTTACAATCTTTTGCAAAATTGTACATATGTATTGGAAATATTTGTAAAATTATGTCAAGGTAACTTTAAGATGTGCTTGACTATTAGTTTGTATATGTTGGTATGTAGTTGTTGCAAATAACTCTTTTGCATAAAAAATTCTTTTGGCAATTCGCCAACTATTTATTTTATTTATTGCATTTTTGCACATTGTTATAAAACATAGAGCATAGTTTGTCACCACACTGTTACACAAAGAGAGAGAGAGAGAGAGAGAGACATTATAATTATATAGAGAGCAAGTGAAAGTGGGTGGCGATGGTGTTGTTGAGGTTGGGTTCAAATATTTCAAGTTGTTTTCAGGGCTAAACAAAATTTGTGGTCAATTATGTAGATCTATGTCTATCATAGTTTAAATATTTAAAAAACCTGTTCTGTAATAGTATTTGTGGGTTCCAGGGATTTTTTATTTAATATTTGAATTAATCTATAACATAACATAGTTTCAGAAGGATGTCTAAAGGAAATGTTTTCATTTGCTATAATATAATTTTAATTAAAGCAATTAATAACACATATTAAAAAATTATTTTATTTGAAATTATTTTTAAAAGCTTGCTAAACAAGCTAAAGTTATTACAGTTAGTGTTTTATTCGTAACAAAAGTTTTATAAAAAATAAAAATATTGCCTAAATTTAGGAGCACTTTTTTTTTTATTTTTTATTTTCACAAATTGATTTAAAAGTTGTGAACTTTTTGGCAAATTTAAAACTTGGCTTGTTCCATTTACTATTTCTCTTAAAACTTTTCATTTGTGTTGGCATTGCTTATATTAAAGGCGTTTATTGTATTTAAATATTATTACAGCATACCTAATGGCATTGATATGAAAATACTGCTGGTTGTTAATAATAACCCGTTACAAGAAACTCAATATTATTGCCTTAAGATATAAAGAAAACAAATGAAAAAATAATATTTTGGCTGTTTGTTGAAATGTTCATAAAATATACGAGGAATTTACATGAGCTCATCATTCATTGTGCCCTGTCAGAGTTGGAAATGGAAACAGAAAACAGCAGCAAAAATAATATAAAGTTTAAATGACCGAATTCGCCAATTCCTTAACGTTACCATCATTCACAATCCCATTGATTTTCATATGAATTCTTTGTTTTTTTTATTGTTTTGAAGGACAATGTTTTCGTTGTTTAACAGAAGCGAAAACTTCATTTTTAAATGAATTAACTATTGTTTGAGCAATTTTGACCCATAAGTACCGGATAAAAGTTAAATATCATGTTTCAAACTAAATCTTACTGAATTCCCCATACCTGATATGAGTACTTTTGTAGTATGTTTATATGTACAATAAAATTGTTTACTTTTATGCTCCGCCAACAATACAAACTCTACAACGACATAAGTATAAATAGACAAGTAAAGAAAATAAACAAACAAGTTAAAATTTTACTTCTTAGTTTGCCATTTTATATGTATGATAATCAGTACAAACAACACTCATATTCGCAAAAGATCCTTATTATATTTGTAAACATAAACCCAGTAGAACTTAAAAAGAAGTAAAAAAAATTAAAATCTTTAATTTGTAACATTCAGGTAAAAAATTTTTCATTTAAATCTTAATAATTCTAGGGAAAATTTATTTGTTTAAAAAAAATTCTTTAAATATATTCATTTGATGTACCTATTTGTTTGCATTTTTAACTATTTTTCATTACTTCCGCCTCTTTTGCACTTCTTTGGAAGTACTTGCTTCGCTGGGTTACTATATACATACACTAACATATGTGTATGTAGTTATGTTGTTGTTATTGCTTTTTACTGTTTATACTAGTTAACTTTATTGGTAGTGTTTGTGCATGTTAAATAATTTTACATGTTTACTTTACCGTTATATTTTTTTGTTTTGTTTTCATTCACCTTAAGTGTTTTTCCTCTTACTCATACTCTCACTACCTCCATCACTCCTTACCACCCTTTCTCTTGCATAAATACAGGCACTTGCTATCTTCCTTTATACTTGTGCTTCCTACTGCATGATTATTATTGTATGAGCAATATTTTTGTTTTTCTTGGCATTTAAATGTAAGTAGTATGTGTGTAAGTAAAGAGTGTATGTAATGCATACAATTACTTCAATTGTTTATGTTCTTATTGTTGGTGAGGTTGTTAGAGCTGTTGTTGTTGTTGCTTTATACAGAGCATGAGTAAATTGCTGTAAGGAGTATTTAGGGCATTTTCCAAAGAAACAAAGCAAGAAAAATTACTGTTGCAGTTTTTCATTTCATGTATTTGTTATAGTGTCAGGGTCGTTTTTAAATTTTATGCAATTTTTATTGTTTTTCTCTATTTTTAATTTTTTTATTTGTTTTGGGAACAAATTTCCTAAATGTTATTTGGTTTATGGTATCATGCAGCAGACTTTTAGTCGTTTTCTGTTTTAGTGTGGGTACCAGTGTGTGTTTAACAATAATCAAGCCAAGTTTTTTTTTTCTCATATAAGGCTTTTAATTATTTTATTGATAATTTGCCAAATATTTTTTTATAAGGGTTGTGTTTTAAAATTATGCTTTTAAAATAATTAATTTTAAAAGAAGACTGCTTTAAGAAGAGTGCATTTTATGGCATTTTTAAAAATAATTTATGGTTTTCTAAGATTTTCAACTAAAGGTCGGTATGAGTTTAGAGAAAAATCTATAAAATTTTATAATTAGGTTAGAAAATGGAACATAGAAATTGTTGGCAGTTTTTATAACATATGAAGGGTTGTTCAACCACAATTCTATTGTAAAGACTTTACCTTTAAAATGACCTTAGAAAAAATAATAACAGAGTTTTTGTTTTAAGTCGTATAATCGGGGCAGCCAGTTAACAGCTTAATTTCGTAAAAATTTCTTTGCAATAAATTTGTTATTTCGGTGGTTGTATGACATTAGTTGTAACATCTCTTCGTAGCGAGACCTACTATAGAGTGATACTTTCACCATGCAAAGGATTCTCAATTTTGAGAAGCCCAAAAAGTTTCCTGCTATATTTATAGCTAGAATTTTTTAATTGTTTCATGAAAATTTCTTAAAATATGTTTTCATTTTTGTTCACTGAAAGAAAAATTTAAGGCATTTTTATTTTTATAGTATTAAAAAGCTAATATTTTCAGTTGATTTATTGAAAAATTGTCTAATAGCAATTTCTACAAGATTGCAAATATTTTCTTTACTATTTCTTTGCCTTTATTGACTATGTTTTCAGTATTATTATTATTTTTAAATTTGATTAATATTTTTAAATTTATTGATTTTTTAAAAACTCCCTTAAGTATGCTATATTTTTAAATGTTTAATAAATATCCCTAATGCATGCTTTATTTTTTATTGTTTTATATAAAAAACTATTGAAATTCCATTATTATAGCTTTAAAAATCTCATAATTTTCGAATGAATCTCATAATTTACAAATTATTCAAAATTTATTAAGTGATACAAAAAATCCTAGCAGACTGTTTTAGTTGAAATATATAATTTTTAAACTATTTCTATATTTTTTAAATAATATTTATACATTAGCTTAATTCTTTGGGAAATTGATTGTTAATTTCGTTTAAAACATTAACATTTATACACTAATCTATTAAATCCCTTCAGTATGCTAAACTTTTAAAATGTTGCATGAAACCCCAAAAGAATGCTTTAATTTTTGTTTATTGCAATACAAATTTCTATTGAAATTATAAATTATTGCAATAGAATACCACATCCTTCAGAAATGCTATTTCATCATATTTTTCTTTCTAATATACTTGAATAATATACATCAAACGGTAATGGCAACCAATTAACACCTCAATACTAATTGAAAATAATAAGCAGATAAATAAAACTAACAACAAATAGAAAACCAATAGCCTAACAGACATGCAGACATTTACAGAGCGGGAAAACAATCTAAAACAATTGTCAGGGAAAATCAATAATCTAGTGTTTGGTTTCATTTAGATGTCCAAACAAGCCCATGAAAACCACAAATGCTGCATATAAAACCAACAACCAGCCAACCAGCATAGTTCTAAATAATACAACAATAATATTTTAACATTGTATCACAGTATTTCAATAACACAAAAACAAAAATTACAATTTACATGGATACTCTACAACCTGTATACTGTATTGTACATATGTATTAAGTGGGTTTTGTTATTGATACTAAAAGCATTTGTAAGAGTGTGAGTAAAACAATACAATGTATTGACAGTAAATCCCTCATGACATTGAATAAAAAAGCAACAAATACCACAATACCATTAATCCATATATACTCGTATGTATGTATGTATGTATGTATGTACTAACAACAGGCACCTACAGATTTACATATTTACTCACACACTTACACTAATAAATATATACATATATATATAAACACAAACCTTAATAATGCGGGTGTATAAATAATTTCTCTATATGCAAATTGTTCATGGTTGCACTTCAACATTTATTCAAAAATATAATATTGCTAGGTGTTTGAGAATATACCTCCCTTCCTCTTTATTTAATTTTCCCCAAAACTATCAAAGATTTGTTAAATTCACAACAATTTCGCTTTATACAAAGCTAAGATTAAAATATATTTACACTTTTATTATACAGAAATATATATTTTTTTCTTATTTCAGGTTGTTTTTTATTAAAAGAAAAATTCATTCAAATTCAAAACTCTACAATATGTCAACTCAAAGAGTCACAAAAGAATTTTCTTTATTTCTTTACTTGTTTTTGTTTAATTGTCATCATAAAAATTCTCCACATCAACAAAAACATAAAGCAACCATGTTTGTTTGTGAAAGCAAACAAAAAAAAAAATGCAAAATAATGAGAAATACAAAAAGCATTGCATATTTTTAGGGTTTATGTTGTGTGTTGGTTTATATTTGTTTAGGTACTTAATATGCATGTGTGTTTGGTTTGGTTGAGTGTGTCAAGATTATTTCGAGTTTTATGCAAAACAGAAATAAATTATTTTAAACCTTTAAGGTCTTAAGATAATTTAAAGAATTCAAAAAATTTCGGGGATTTAATTAAGAAAAATAGCTAGGAAAACTTTGAAGAAGCTTTTTCTCAAATTATCAGTTCTAGAATGAGCGCAATAAGAACCAATTTAATGAGTGCTTTGGAAGCATGATGTAACAATTATTTCTGCAATTCATTCTGTGAAACACTTTTGTAATTTTAAATACTTCTATAGCGATTTTTGGTAACAAGTTCTTTAGAACTAGTGATATTTTTATTGTGGACTAGTTGTATAGATCACAATTTAGTTTTGAAAGGACTTCACAGAAAGAATAAAAAATCAATTTTTTTTTAAATTGTGTTTTTTTGGAAACTTTTCAGAAATTGTTAAAAAATAACTAGTTCTAGAACAAGTGTAGTCAAAAGCATTTCAGTCAAGCCATTTAAGGCTGCCTTGGAACTATTTTTTTGGCATTCTATTGTGATTCTGAACTACATACTTCTATTGAGTTTTCTGTGAACTATCTAGTGATACATTGGTTCTAGACTAGTTTTCTATTTCTACCTGCTAACAAATATGCACCATTTAAATTTTATTGGAAAATTTGTAGAACTTTTTGTAAACTAACGAATTCTAAGACGAGTTCAATCAGAAACAGATTCAGATTTCTTTATGTGGATCACTGATTCTGAAGTATTTAAGAAGCCTTTTCTGTAACGCACGCTGTAGAATACTATTGCGGTATTAGAGTTTTCTAGAAACCAGATCTTTAGAACTAACGATACATTGGTTCTAGTTTAGTTCTAATATATAGATCACTTATTTGTGCTGAAACAACTTAATGGAAAAGGTATAAAAACTTATATTTTTGCGGAAGATTTTATATGACAATAAATTGAAAGAATCTTTTTTAATAATTATAAATTCTAAGGCATTAAGAAATTGAACGAATGAACATGAAATACACAATTTGGAAAAGAAATCTTTGTTTTAAGAACCTTTTCCAATAGGTTCTTATATTGGGCATGTATGAATGAATTGTCATAAGAATTTCAATTGTAATTTGAAATTTTGTTTTACTAATAGTTATAAACTCGTAATAGTAATTGTTTTTCAATTAAAAGTTCATGATGAATGTAGTGCAAAATTAGTTATCAGGTTTTTTTTGGTAAATATTAAAAATATATTCATTCGAGTTACTCGATTATGATAGGCCATACGTTTTCTTAAGCTAATTTTATAATCGAACCAAAAAATATAATACAAATCTCACCACTTTTTCTAGGAACTAGTTCGTGACAATTAAAAAAACTCACTGATAAATGAACTCGTTTTAGAATGGTGCTTAAGAAGATGTTTTTGCTATCTAAGGCTTCTATCGACCTAGTTCCTAGGATGACAATTTCGAGGAGAAAACTTTGATTAAAGAACTGGTTACAAATAGCGGCTACTAGTTCCATAAAGTTCCTATAGAACTAGTTCTAGAGGTGATAATTTCAAACATAATTTCTTGAGTAAATTTAATATAAATAAAAGAAAGAATATACATTTCTCAGCGGTTTCTTAGCACTAGTTTTAAGCATGATACTTTCAAAGAAAAACGCTGATAAAAGAACTATTTCTAGAATGGTTCATAAAATGTGTTTTCTCTCTAGGGTTCTATCGAACTATTTCCTAGGATGAGAATTTGAAAAAAGAACATTGATCAAAGAACTGGTATTTTAGTTCATAAAGTGACAATTTCAAAAATTATTGGTCTCTATGCCTAACATTCATTCTAAAACTTGTTGTAAATCTACAACAGTTTATCCTGGGTAATTTGAATAAAAATCAAGGAAGGGCAAACAACTAGTTAGAACTTGTTGCAACCATGAGTGATCCGCTACAACTGTTCTCAAGAATGTATGTTTGATTAGTCAAGCTTTCCCAGAATTGCTTCCGTGGGTGATAATTTTGAACAAAAATCACTGATTAAAAAACTGGTTTTTGAAAATTAGTTTTTCATGAATGCTTCTATGATATTTATTAAATATTCTCTATTCGTTAACAAAATGGCTCCTACATTTATCTAAAGAAAATTTATACTGTATGCGTGAATTTAGTTAATTAACAACAGTACTGCTTGATTTTGTGACTCTACGGAATGTTCAGAAGTTAGCTAAAGATACCTTATATAGTAGTCAGTCTAATGGGAAATTCCTACAACTCAACCTAACTACAAAATGACTGCGCAATATTCTGTTCTTATATCAAATACAATATACATACATAAAAAAATTGATTAAACGTTTGCATACTAAGGGTTAATAAAATACTATTGATTAATAAACTCTAGATTACTTAAATTAATTCAAATAACTAATTTAACATTAGTGAATGAGAAACATTGACTGGATGTATTAAGATGTGTATTAAGTCTAGAGGTCAAGGTTAAATTGTCGTATTTATTTTAATAACTTAATGTAGCCAACAAAATGATAAACAAGGGCCAGCAACAAATAACTACAACTTAAATAATTGAAATTTCCCTTTTCATCATTGCCTACTTTTAGGCGTAACGTGTAAGGACTAAAGCTAACAATTAAATTACAGTTATTTCAAAAAAAGAAAACATATTATATTTACATATTTTAAAAGCATCTATCATGACAATTGACAATTATCATGAACTTTTAATTGAAAAACAAACACCAACAGTGCTATTACGAGTTTATAACAATTAGTGAAACAAAATTTCAAATTACAATTAAAACTAAATAATAAAATGTTTATGACAATAATATAAAAATTAACGAATAAAAAGTTTTATGTATTGCTTTTCGGACTGGGAGTTAACTAAAATAGCAATTATTTATTACCTTTATGACCTATTGGGTTTTGGTGGTATTTTTTTTGGGTTAAACAAATATACAAGAGACTGTTTGTACGGCAGTAAATGTTTTACAAGGCTTGCTGGATTTGAAGGATTCTCAAATTGTGACCTTCTGTTTATATAATTTTATCAAAGAAATAATAAGAATTCTTAAGCTGCTTTTAGGCACTTGTATCAAGCGTGATAATATCAACAAAAAATTAATGATAAAAGAAGTATTTATAGAGTGGTTTCTAAAAAACTATATTTGTTCTCTAATGTTTCTCTAGAACTAGTCCCAGGCTGAAACTTACAAACAAAAATCATTAATTAATAAACTGGTTCCAAATAAAGTGTGCTATCTGCCCAAAGCTTCTCTAGAACTAGTTCTGACGGTGAGAATTTCAAACAAATCACTAATGAAAGAACTAGTTCTAGAAAGGTTCCTAGGAAGGTGTGTGAGTTAGTTCTGGGGATGATAATTTCTAACATATGTATATCTTGAATTTATTTATTCCAGAACTAGTTCCGAAGGTGTCAATTTCAAATAAAATTCATTGAAATAAACGTTTTATTTATGCGTTTTACAACTAGTTGTGGCACTAATACATTTTGTTTCTAGTTGTTTCGATATTTTAATTGAATTTATTAATAGTTTGGAAGTTTGTTTTCTTATCTTTGCTATTGTCATGTAGTTAATTTCTTAATTTGTGTTATTTAAACAGGGTGTGGTGTTTTTTTTTTAGTCCATAACCATTTAGCAACTAAGAATGTCAAACGAACCACCCACTGTTAGTAATTTGTTAAACGTACATATTCATTTGTTTATTATTTGGTTGTTTCAATTATTTTCAAATGTAAGTAATGTCGTCCATATGTCTTTTATCGTTTCAATATCCAAAATGAAATTAATGGTTTTTACAAACAATAGACAAATTAACAACAATTTACAGAATTTAGGAAATTGACAAAACAAAGAATTAAAACAACTTAAGCGAAAATCGATCAGCTTCACTGAATACAACATTGTGAAGTATTTGAAATTATTATGTTTCTTAACTTAACTAAACTTAATGATCATTAATAAAAAACCAATTAATTTTTATGAGAAATTGTTAAACGTAATCGAGCTTGAAATTATTGTTTTTAAGCGAATGAATGCCCTACACTCGTTTGTCAATTGCTTAATGAAACTACCAATATCTTGTTTAAAAAAAACTAATTATGGCTCTAAACATGTAATTTACATGTTAAAAGTAACACGTAATTTAATTTTAAACACACAGTAATGTAAAAAAAAACTTACTTATTACATAAATAAATAATTATAATTTCATTTAACGTACTTTGTATTTTGTCTTTCAAAAACACTCACCCTTTCTGAGAATTTTTTACTGGGAATCAGGGAAAAAATGTTCACATTACTTTTTCTATATGGCTAGAAAAAAAATATTAACAAATACAATAATTTAATAAACTTTAAGGTAATTAAAAAATCACCTCACGTTAAGACAACAATTCAATCTTTAGAAAAGTAATAAAAAGACAGAAACAAAACAAAATGTTTTATACTCGTATTGTTTTGTATATTGTATGAAAAAGGGTGATACAATTCTAAAAGGTTGTAGTTAAAGCATTAAAACAAAAATGTGAGCAGAATATTTAATTTAATAATATTATAAAACAAAACAACAACAAAAAAAAAAAAATACACACACAAACAAAACAATTTTCTAAATACTTTGCAGTTATTTATAATATATGTAAATAAACATAATATTAGCTTTCTTTAAACAGCCAGACAACAATAACCATAAACAATAATGAAAATAATTTATTAATTAAGAAAAAGTTTTTTTTTAGAAACAATTGAAAATTGCATCAAATAAATATTTTTTGAAATTATCACTTCAAGAGCCGGTTCTAAACAAGGATTGCGGATCTTGCATACATTATTTTGAACCAATTTTATTTACTTCAAATGGACACTTTAGAACTAGTTTTTCAAAGCAAACACATCTTAGAACCAGTTCATAAATCACTGACAAATTGTACAAATTGATTTGTGATCTTCTCACTCATGAAAATGATCAAAATTGATATTTCTCATATATGTTGAAATAAGTGAAGAACAAGTTGGTTACTCATTTTTTTACTCTTGTGTAGCAACCATAGCTGCCAGATTTAACAATTTATCGTCATTTAGACGATTATTTGTTTCAAAAATAGCATAGTGACGATTTGACGATTTTTTCATTGAAAGTGACGATTTTCTGAATTATTGAAATTTTCTATCATTTGTTTGTTTTATTAATGTTTTTGTTACCAAATTCTCCCATTCAACCATTTTTCTCATTTCATATTATTAATATTAAAGAGAGCATGACATATTTCAAACACAAAACTAAGTAATAGTAGTGTTTTCTTAATTGTTGACAATTGTTAAGTTTAAGTATAATAATTCCAAATAATAATGAGTCAGACTAGTAGAAATTACTTATTTATCTGAAAACATAAAAAGCAATTTGAAATGCTGAATTGCATTAAGTGAAATTTTTAGAGTAAAAAATTTCTGAATTTCAACGGGGAAATTCTACAAAAACTTTTGCTATTTTAATAAAACGTCGAAAGAATATTCAGAGAATTTAAATAACAAAAATACGGAATTCTTTGAAAATAAGTACCTGCATATTATGAATGAATTGGATTCTATACTTAAAATGTTATTTAAAACTTAATAAAATGAATTGTTTTGACATTGTAATTTAATCTGAACTGACCTGAACACTCTTCAGTTTTAGCTGACCAGTTTTTGTTCAATTCTTTTTAG
This sequence comes from Bellardia bayeri, assembly GCA_950370525.1. Lineage (NCBI taxonomy): Eukaryota > Metazoa > Arthropoda > Insecta > Diptera > Calliphoridae > Bellardia > Bellardia bayeri. Next base: position 80,051,331 of record OX493267.1, read on the forward strand.
AACCTGCCATTTCATTTACACATATCAATTCAATTTTCCTACTTTTTAATGCAAATCAACATGAATGAAAAAAACAAAAGGAAATAAGAAAATTGACTAGTACTTGTCAAGTTTGTACCAGTTTTGTTCTCTTTTCCCTTCTCATTCAGAAATACTTGCCTTGACGAGTCAAAATTGAAAAGTGTGAAAAGTGTAATTTTAAAAATATTACACAGTTATGTTTAACATTATATTTTTTGTGATTTCTTTTTTAAAAAGTTAAAATGTATTATGTATTTTGATATCTATTGTACAAGAGACTATATAGACTTGAATTTTTATGATTTCGTTTAAATAAAACTTTCAAAACTTTTTATTTTCCGATTTTTTTTGACGATTTTGAGTTTCTCAATCATGTATGAAAAGAAGCAGCAAAGTCTGAAACGTACGTACACATACTTACATGATTGAGCGATGAGTGAGTCTGCTGTTAACTAGGCTTACTGACTCTATTCAAAGCAAACACAGCTTTTTAGGAAACGCTCTAGAATTAGTTTTTTAATCAGTGATTTTTGTTGGAAACACTCACGCTTGGTTCTACAGATATTTTTCTTAGCAAACTAAATAGTCTTAAACAGTGTAATACAATTGTTTATCTAAAATTTATAGTTAAACTTTGCTTATAAACTAATACTTAAAATAATAACAAATATATAGTATTTTAACAAATTTGTTAACAAGTGATTTGTCACGAGTACCTCGCACAACATGTGATAAGATAATAATTTATTTTTTGCAAAATTAATATTTTCCGCTCAAAATAGCAAAACCTTTTATTTTGGTATATGTGTTTTCATTTCTTTAATAACTAAACATTCAGACCAAATATAATTACAAATATCTGTTTTGTAAAGGTTTGAAAATAACGAAAAAAATGTCTAAATTTTTTTTTAGTAAATTCATGAATGACATTGTCAATAATAATTTGTCATAAGGGCCATTAAAATTTACGTTTAAGAATACTACAATATCTAAAAATAAAGTATTATTATTGATTAAACAAATAATGGGATTAGTTTCAAACTAATCATTGGGTATTAAAATATTTAAGGTTTTAAAGCAGACATGGGTGAAATTGAAATTTCCCAGCACATGTGCTTGTTCACAAATTTCTGCTTACGCTACGACACTTACTTGCAGCGTTGTCAACTTGTGCGTTTCGCACAATTTTTGGTGCTTTTTTAATTTTTTTTGCAAAAAGTTCCTTAGTTGGTGCGTGGTGCCCTTTTTTTAAATTTCGGTGCGTATTTTACCCCCTGGCCCACGATGTCGAACAATAACGTTCGCATAGATAAGACTTAAGACATAAACTTGATTGTGGAATAAACAAACTTGATTGAGTAAAAAATTGATACGATAAAAAGTTTGTGTCTTAAGTCTTATCTAAGCGAACATTATCGTTCGACATCGTGGGCCAGACGGTTAATTTATCCGAAAATGTGATGATGTGATAATTTTTAATTGCAATTTTTTAATAATTCATTAACATGAAATCTATACGATGAATAAATACATACTATCAAATTCGTCACATGAAGGTTATTGCTAAAGGTGAATAGGGTGAAAATCTTTGTTTGAAAATAAAATTAACATTTTAAACATGGAAATAAAAATTCTTGTGTAGCCTGATGGTTTGCTCGACTAAACTGTAGACAAACAACAATGGTTAGAGTCCCAGTGCAAAGGCCTGCAAATGGAAGCACTTGAAAATTTTCATGCTGGGTAGTCATCATTCAAATAAAACGAGTAGGAATAGCCTACATATAGTTTGTAGGTGCATCTGCTAACCTATGTTGATTATATTTATATTTATATTGAATATACATATATTGAAGATCTACGAAGTTTAACTGATACCTCAGCTTGCGTGAATTTGTTTCAATCAGGAAAATTTCTAACGAATTCACTTATGAATGAACTAGTGCCAGAATGGTTCCTAATGTTGTAATGTTTTCAACTTACTAGTTCTTTATTTGGTACCAGATTTGTTCCACATAATGTAAACTAGCCCCGTACAGCTTCTCTAGAATTAGTTTGATTTAAGTGATTCTGAGTCGTATGGTTTACTAGAAGATGGAGATTAGAACATTATTTTTGGGCTCAACACATATCAGTACAAATATTGCCTTATAACCTGCGGGGTTACTCTCTATTATGATGCGAAAGCAAATTCGATGCGATAAGCGTACAAATTGATACTATTACGCATCGAATTTGCGTTCGCATCGCAATAGAGAGTAACCCCCCTGTCTACAATGAAACTACATATTAAAGTTAATTTTTAAGCCATTTTTTCGGGTTGCAAAGAGTTAATGAGAGTGTTTAAAATTATATAAATTGTGTTGTGGCTGTTTTGTTTTTTGGCCTTTAACTATGCAGTTTTATTGTTTTGAAAATGTTTTTTTTTCTACTAATTAAATATGCACAGTTTAATTTTAACAGTTTCAACTGTTGTTAATTTATTTTTAATAATATTTAATTAAAATTTATTAGCAATTATTGCCCACCATTTGCTGTAATTAATTAATAATTATGCAATGTTTTTTTTTTCAAAAGAAAAATTATGATTTCCCAAAGCTTTAAATTAATTTAATTAATGCACAATTGATATATGTATTATTAAAATTATTTATATATCATTAAATACTTTTAATATAAGGGTGATATTATTATTAATTCTACAGTCTAGTTTTTAGTTTAAGACAGACATGGTAGATAAAAGTGTATTAGTTTTACAACTAGTTCTAGAATGTTTGCTTATAGCCAGTATCCATATTATGTTTTTGTTTTGCGGAATTTGTCTGTTTTAGAACTAGATCTGTAGAAGCTTTTAAGAGCTATAATAGGTTAGTTGTTATAGTTCTGGAGCCAGTTCTTTAATCAAAGATTCAACTCCGGAACTAGTTCTAGGGAATCTGTATATAGCAAAAAGTACAAAGCAATAGCGTTACAACTAGTTCTAGATTTGTGTTTGAAATCGTCACCTTCAAAACTAATTCTAAAGAATTTTTGTTAGACATAGTCACTATTGGCTATTCTCTAGTTCATTTAAAGAAATATCCTTAAAATACAAATATTTTTCGAATTTAACTTATAGGCGTTATCGGCAATAACGCGGCGAATTTTGTCCTTAAAGTGGTCAATCGTTTCGGGCTTATCGGCGTAGACTAGAGACTTAACATATCCCCACAGAAAATAGTAAAGTTGCGTTAAATCGCATGATTTTGGAGGCCTGAAAAGCGAAACTATGCGTTTTCCTTCAATAAATCAATTGTGGTACGAGCAGTGTGACATGTTGTGCCGTGTTGTTAAAATCATAATAATCGATTGACCATTTGGAGGACAACATTCGTTGCGTTATTGTCGATATACGAACACAAATGTTGTAAAAAGTTATCGAAAATTGGATCTACAGATTAGACTACGTTCGAGAGAGCCGTGGCGGTCATCTACCAAAAGTCAAATTTTGCCAGAAGATTATCTGTTGAATAAAGTAAATTTCATGTCATTTAAAAAAAAATCAAACAAAGATGATTCCAATTTCAAAGTTCTATACATCTAAAGAAAAGCCTCAATACGTATTTCGAAAAGAACCATGATTTCAAAATAAATTTGCAAAATTTCAAAGCGTTGTTCGGGCGACAGTCTATAAAATAAATATATAAATCACTTGACAGCTGACCAAATGGCCGTCAGTTCTAAAAGTGTTGTCTACTTAAAGTTCTATACATCTAAAAAACAACCCTATGTCTCATCTGCTATTATTTATAATAAATATGTAATTAAATGCTAGATTACAAATAAAAGAATTTAGATGATGAACCATCAGGATGTTCTGTTTGTATTTTGTATATAAATATTTCTCCTACAATTAGTAGTAAAAGAAGAAAACCGAAGAAAGACTTTCGGTTTTATGTCATGTAAAAACGCAGTTTCCTGTTATGTAATCCATTTCACTAGATTTTCGAGTTCGATTTTAACTGAATCTCAAACCAAAGTAACCTGTTTTTTTTTTCTTTCAGAAAAAATATCAGAAGAAAATTTTGATTTTTTGAATTTTTCTTTTGAAATTAGTTCGAAAAGAAAAAAATAGAAGATCAAAGAATAATGTTGGTTTTTGCGGTTTTAAGCCATAATCGTTCTTTTAAATCCTTAAAAATCCATATGTTTTTAGTTTCTATTACACACTTTTAAATTTAAATTTCTTTGATTTGCTTCTATGCCGGCTATGCTGGATATGCCGCCTGTCCATATCCAGCATTTAACGTTAATCATTCTGGCTTTATAGCAGCCAGCCCACTTAATTTAAACCCAGCACTATTCTACCATAAAACTTTAAATTTATTTTCTTTGCAATCTATCAATATTAATCAAATATCTTTTTTTTTTTTTTTTTTGGGAGAACATGCACATAAATATGTATGTTTTTTGTGGCAGCTTTAAATTTTTGTGCAATTAAATAGACTTGTATTAAAAACTTACGAGCACATACTTATATTTTTGGCTTTTTTTTTCTTCAATACTGTTGTGTAGCTGTTGCATTGCGATAAATTATTACTTGCTAAATTGTACAATATTTTCATTAGTATAATGTAGACAGCCAAAAGATACGAAAAAAAACTAAACAAAATAATATATATTGTCATACAAAAATTATGCAAAAATAAGCAACTACAAAATGTTGTAAATGATTTTGCAAATACATATCTATGTATGGAAGAGGGAAGGTTGGTCGGGTATTTGCTACATAACTATATGGGTATTGCTATGTCTTTATTTCACCGTAAACACACATATTTAAATGGCGCCAATGTGCGCCAAATGTTTGTGATTGTTTTTTTTTTCTATTTTAAATACAAATATTAGTAGTATACGTACATAAATGCCCGGCAGTTTCGTTATCGTCTTTAACTGGAACTGAAACCGAAATGGTGTTTTGCATGGCTTAAAAATAAAATCTTTTCTTTTAGAATTAATTTCAAAACAATAATTTGGATATAAAAAGCAGACTTAACAGTGAATAACAGGATTTTCTGAATTCTTCTAAATGCACTCTGGCATTTAATTAACTGTGAGCGTCAAAATAATGTCAATACCTCATATTATTAAAAGAAAAGCTTAATTATATTAATATAAATAATATTATATTAAAAGATTTTGTAGGAATTAATTTATTTTTTCATACGATTAAGCTGATAAGTGTTGTGAATCGTAGTCGCAGTTTACAACATACAACATCAAAATACTTACGTGTTGTGAACGGTAATCGGGGTCTAAGTTGTAGCGTTAATATCAAATCATAATAGACTTTCATAGAAATGGTAAATACTTGTGTGAAATAGTTAAAACCGTTAGAAGAAATCACTATACAATAAAAAAAAAAAAACAAGTTAGTCGGTCAAGTCCGACCGTATAACACCATAATATGTGAAAAATCAGTTTTTCATAAATGGGACCTGTATAATCGACAGATCATCACCAAATTTTAGTAGCATGTTTTTTGCGTTAAGTTTTAACTCGATATAAACGTGTTAGGATTTCTGTATATATGTATATATGAAACTTGTTTGTGATTTAAAACGATTTTCGGAAGCGTGCTTTATATGTGAGCTATGGACCCATCATCATAAAATTGGGCCAAATGATTTGTGTATGTATGAAACATATTTGTGATGAATATTATTTGGATAACAACATTTTTGAAAGAGTTATCTTTAAAGTGATTTTCAGAAGTGGTTCTTATATGGGACTATGGTTAATTATGAACCGATCTGCACAAAATTTGTAGATGAGATTAGGTTTAATGTACAACTTATTTGTGGCGATACGTGCATAAATGAAACATTTATGACCGATAACCCCTATTTCGGAAGGACATTTGTATGGGGGCTAGGTAAAATAATGGACCGATTTCAACTAATATCAATCCTAACCATCCTTGGGCCTAAAAAAATTAAAAATTGCGGACTGTACTTTGTGCACAAGCTTTACATGGACAGCCAGCCAGACAGACGTACGGACGAACTTTGTAATCTTAAAGGTATGGTCACACATGTCAAATATTTTCTCAAAAAGCGTAACCACTTGTTTCAAAACAAATTTGCTTGACGTTGTTTACTCTTACAAGAGTTTTTCAAAATAGAACAGCATCAAATAAAACTAAATATTTTTTTGTGTATTTTCCTAAATTAATGAGTTCAAATATATTTTATTTAGTGGTTACGTATTTTTCGGCAAATATTTGCCAAGTGTGACCGTACCTATCACTTTATTTTCCGTGGCTAGAACAAGCTGTTGACTTTTTTTAAGTTTTATAATATTGAAATCTAACAACTAGCTACTTGACTCCACACTAGTGTTATTATCAAGTCAAATTACTACCCCTAGCAAGTGACCCTTCTAGGTCAGCCTGCTCTGCCGGGTATTTATTCGTTTTTACATTTGAAGTTTTAAACGCACACTTTGAATTAAGTTTTTCACATTTATATCTTTTTCTCTGTCCTCTCTTCTACATTAAGTTTGTGGTTTCGCAAAAAAAAAAAAAAAAAAATAGATTTTATCTTTAAATTGTCAGAATTTTTTTTAATAAAATGCCATAAAAAATTATGTCAATTTCGATGGTTTTTAGTTTAAGTGTTTTCCACTAATGTTAACTATATTTTATAATGAGAAATGAATTAAGAATTAGTAGTTTTTAATAAATTGGAAAATAATATGAGTTCGTGGGGAGATTTTTTTAGTTGCAATTGGCCTTAAGACAGATTCTTGGGAAATAAATAGTTTTGAAAGGTAAAAGAGTGCAAAAGTAGTTTTTCAGAAATTAAATCATAGAATTATATACTGATCAATCTAAATATTCTTTGTGTTAAATTTTATTTCAATACAAACACTTTTTAACAATTTGCGCTTGTGAAACTGATTTACAATAAAAAAAATTATTAAGTGTCATGATTTTTGAAACATATTTCTGTTGAATATTATTTGGAATACCAACATTTTTAAGAGAGTTATACTTTTTAAAGGGATTTTCGGTATTGGGCCTTATATGGGAGTCAATAATCGACCGATCTGCACAAACTTTTTAACTGTGATTACATTTTATATATACTTTACTTGTGGCAAAATTTGTTTGGGTACGTGTATAAACCAAACATTTAAGGGCTAGAAGAAATAATGGATTGAAATTCAACCAAATTCAATCCCAAATGTCCTTAGGCCGAAAAAAATATAATGTACAAAATGTAATCGAAAAATATTCAAAATTGCTCAGGCAGTGATTCCGAGTCGATTGGTATACTTTAAGGTGGGTGTTAGACAAATAATTTTTGGCGTTACAAACATCAGCACAAATTCCCCAAATGATGGTGTAGCATAAAAACACAATCACTACAGCTTTGATTCGTCGTTGACCAAGATTTTGAAATGATAACTCTGAAAATTTCTTCGGAATTTTGTTCTTAATGTTGGCGAAATGTTGTAACACCAAAACTACTACTCGTATTGTACTTTTGGCGTCACCGGTGAATCGGTATTTTGTATTTTATGTGTAGTGGTGGTATAGAATATTCGTATTCTCAATCTAAGGCCGTGTTTTTGTTTTTATGTAGATGAGGAATATTAGAAACGTGGTATTTTTAATATGAAATTGTCTTTTTGATTGAATTCTGATTTTTGTTTTTACAAGAATGCAAAGGTAATTATTAATTAATATTTGACAAACTCATTATTTTGGTATTACAGTATTGAAGAGGTATAGAGTGTTGGTAAGAAACGTAATTTCGGCCGAAGCAAATTTCCGTTTCTATTAAAGATATATTTATACATTTCATTTAATGTCTGTTTAATTTATAAAATTCGTAATGCTCTTCAATCTTTGCTAATGTATCGTTTCAATTATATTTACTATATTTTAATAGTCAGTCCTCTTAGAAATTCTTTTTTCTATATATGTATATGTAAATTGCTAAATTAGCATGTATGAAGTATAAAAATCGCTTAAGATAAAATGTAATAAAAATAAATTACAATAACAGGAACATTTTTCTAAAAAAAACTTCTAAACATAGATATAGAAATTGCCAATAAATATAAAAAAAATTATTCTACTTGTATTTATTGCAATTTTAAAAAAATCTGTTTTTTGTTGTTTGGTTAAATGTAAATGTTTTAAAAAAATCATACTTATGACATGTAAATTTACAAATGAAATGTTAACAGGGTTTGAAATTACACAGTGTTTAAAAAAGAATTATAAGACATTTTAAATTTAATTTTAAGTGTAAATTTTCTTATTTTAGGAAATGGATTTTAAATATTGCAATATAATTAAGATTAAGATGGTTAGGTTTGCTATTTTGGGAGCTATACTAATCCTCAATTTGATAGTTCTTAAGCGTAAATTGTTGTTCTCTTTATTAAACTGATCAAGAGGGAAAGTATTGGTTTGGTTTGGAACTACAAAATTTCCAATTCAAAAGTTCTTTAGCGGGATTTTTTTCTAAATTGGCTTAGTCTTTAATAAAATGATCAAGCGGGAAAGTATGGATTAGGTTTCGAACTATATAATTCCGAATTCAATAGTTCCTTATTAGGATTTTTTTCAAAATTGTTGCTGTATTTATTAAACTGATCAAATTGTTTATATATAATTTATATTCCTAGCAGATCTATTCTAAAGATACAGCTTTTATTTATATTAATTTATATATTTTACTTATTACTTTTACGTGTCGTTAATTTAAAAGGTAATGAATTGACACTGTGTAGTTACTCTGTGACTGGTAACTTATACGAGCTGGCTCTGTTTTGTTTGTTATAATACTGATTGAATTAAAATTAACTAATTTGTTTAACAAAATTCATTGATAAACAATTGTACAAATTAAGCGATAAGGCCTCTTAACATTAGCCAGGACACAATTTTCCCTCAATTTTATTATTTTTTTTTTGTAATAACTCTTCTTATTTCCACACCCTGTGTGCGTATGTAAATTTGTTTTGATATGTTTTTTATTAACCGTTTATTTTATGTATTATTGTGTACATTAATTTTATTTTATGATTTTTTAAATGTTTAACATTCGCATGTAAATTTTACATGTTTTTTTTTTACAACATTTCTCTACAAAGTACACAATCCGCTCTCTTTCCCTCTATCCATCCCTCTCTGCTGCTGTGTTGTTTTTTGTTTCGGTTTGCCAATAGCTGTTGAGAGTTTTAGAACCTGGGTTAATAAATTAAAACTACAGTTATTTAAGTTAAATCACCTACAAAATGTTGTTAGTTGATTTATTATTTATTGTCTGCTGAACAATATGAAAGTGTTTTATGGCCTATTATAAAGGGCAATTTTTTAGAAACTTTCTTTTTGGCAGGTCAGCTGTTTTTGTGTGACATGTTACTGCTAAACATGTTCAGTTTGCTGTGTAATTTAGCAATAAATCAACTTACAAACGAACAACGCTCGCAGATTTTTAAATTTTATTATTAAGATTCATGCTCGGTTAAGAAAATGCATTGAGTACTTCTTCCATTTTATGGTCAGAAGTTCTTGTCTGTTTGAATAGATACGCAATAGCAAAATTGTCGTATTTGGTGTGAAGACAAGACAGAAGCATTGCAAGAACTGTCAATGCACGCCGAACTGCCAATGGTGTGGATTATTGGCCGGTGGCCGATATGTTGGAGAGAGTATGTCTAAATTAGACCCAGCGCATGAACCATTTGAGGCGTAGCCCCGGTCAACATTTACATGAAATCATCTTTAAACATTGAATTTTATAGAACGTTCTATCGACTCAAATAAATATTTCTCTAAATTTTATGTGCTTATTTTTAAATCAAATTCGAAAGCTCTTAAAAAATCACTCTTTAATTGAAAAAAGCATGAACAAAAACTTGTTTGAAATTAAAACATTTTATGAAGTGAATGATTGTAAAAATTTGCTCAATAAATGCTTAAAAATACATGTTCTTTCAGTTGATTTTGTTGGGCTGTCTACCTAATGTAGACATCGTACTAGCGATGTGGTTGGTGTAAGGTAATGCAGCTTACTCTCTTTCAACCCTTCTACTCACTTAAGTTAACTTTTGCGTTAATATTTTTACTCATACTTTTTACAATAACTGAATGTATAACGTATAGCAATTAATTTTCCAAAGGGGAATTAGATTTTTCTTAAATTTTGTCATCATTTTTAAGTTTGACAAAAGAAAAAAGAAATTTTCATATTAGTAATTGTATTTATATACAAATTTCAAATAAAAAGCAAATAATAAACTAATTAACAATTCAATAAATTTCAAATTAACCCATTAACATTATCATTTTATTAATCAAATGAGCTGATGTGGGTACCAGCTATAAAAAAAGAAACATGAGACCTTTGAGTTAATATAAATCTAAATTCTTTTTTTTTTCTATTTAAAACTATCTACTCTCCCAAGTATTCGCTGTTATACTCGTATAGGTACATGCATATAGTATTTTTAAATGAAAGTATTTTGACACACAAGTGTCACTATTAATTACCTCATATACATATGTAAAAGTATGTATGTGTGTACAGAAGTACAAATATATGTATTTATTTAAATTTTTCTCTTTTTATACATACAAACATATTTGTTGATAAATGTCGCCTTCTAGCCCAGACCAAACTCATAGCCACACATTGTTGCACCACACTGCTGGTTGATGCCATTAAGTGGCAGTGTAAAGTAGCCGAAACAGGGCAAAATGCCTGCTGCACTTATGCCTTGTGTGCTGTTGCGCTTTGTTTTGTCAAAACTTGATAAAATGTGTGCATTTTCTCTATGTGTATCAATAAATTTAACTTGTGACACATTTTGACACGCACTTCACGCGTTTAGCTCCTACAATTTCAATGGGATCGTATGTTTATGTTTGTTGGTAGCATGTGGTTGTTGCAGCCACTGCTGCTGCAATACAAATATGGAATGATTAAGTGCTGCACATATTTAAAGTGCTGTTGCAAGTCGCATGTTGTTGTTGGCTTTTTTAATGTTGCAGCTTACAGCTTATTTGGTGAATGACTGAGTATTTGATAAATACCAACATGGATTTATTTATTTTCTTGGGGGTACTTTTCGGTGCATTTCAATAGAGCAAGTGTAAGAGTAATATAAGGTAATTTTTGCTAATTTTAACAACAGATTTTTTTTAGCATTTTTTTGCTATATCTTCAAAAACTGCATGGCTTTTTAGCCAAGCCTAAGTTGTTCTATGCTTTTAAAATACGAAACTGTGCTTTAAGAACGTAAAATTCTTCATTTTTGAGTTAAAAAAAGCATAAGTTCCGAGTGTGGTAAAAATGAGGGCAGAAAATATTGCTCTTTTTGCTGTTTTAGGAAAATTTAAAAAGAAAATGGCATATTGCCAGTACACAATGTTTACTTTTGTCAAAAAAATAAGCTGAGTATAGAAAAAGATCAATAATTCAGAAAAACTATTTTTGGCCCTATACAGATCAGGGCAAGTTTTCCCAACTACGGTTACCTTACTTCCGAAAGCTAGCTAGAAAAGAGTACAGGCAAATTAGAAGGCAATATACAGGAATAGAAAAAAGTTTTTTGCAAATGTTGCTTTAATTCTGAAAACGTTTTTTTTATTACCCCGTTGTCTTATTTCCGAAAATCAGTCTAGAAAGAGAAAACTTTAAAAAGTTGCCACCTTTTTGTCATGAAAACTCAAAGTCAGTTTATTGATCAAATATAAGTTAAACACACTTTTATATTTATTATTTTTTTAAAAACTTACAAAACGTGACATTTTCTATGTTGTAAAAATTGTTTACCTGCAATAAAAGAGCAAAATAATATTTATTAAATTAAATTGTTTTAATAACACTTGATAGTGTTGTGTAAAAAACTAATAAAAACAAAATTTTAATTGCAATTATTTCAAGTTTTTAGAATTATGGCACTTAAGCTTATGCAATTAAATTCAAATCAAAATGTTTTCTAGTCCTTAGAAAATGCAAAATTGGTTTTTCAAATTCTTAGTAGTCATGAGTAACAAAAACTATTTTAAATCCTTTAACACTTTAAAATACAAGTTTACACGCTAGATAATTAGTTAACTTTTGTACACTATAGTGTTTCTTACGTTGATATGACTTCACATGATGTCTGCTATATCAGTATGTACTTAAAGTTATGCATATTTTTCAAATCCTAATTCATTGTAAATCTTTTTATTATTCCAAATTTTTTTCAATTGTGGATCTTTTTACTGTTTAAATTCTAATTCAATCGTGCATCTCTATTGTTCTATTGTTCAATCGCGGATCTTTTTATTGTTTTAATTCTAATTCAATCGAGAATCCTTTTTTATTGTTGAAGTTCTAGTTCAATCGTGAATCTTTTTATTGTTCAAATTCGTGTTTAATAGATCATCTGTTTACTGTTCAGATTTTAGTTCAATCGTAAATACTTTTATTGTTCAAGTTCTTATTCAATCGTGAAAGTTTTTATTGTTCAAAGTCTTGTTTAATCGTGAATCTTTTTACTGTTAAAATTTCAGTTCAATCGTGAATCTTTTATTGTTTAAATTCTAGCTTAATCATGAATCTTTTTATTGCTCAAATTCTAGTTCAATCGAAAATCTTTATATTTTTTTTTGTTCAAATTTTCGTTAATCTCAAATTCCATGATGGTTTGGTTGTAAGAAGTGTGTTTATAATATCACTTTGATGGTTATATGCTATTATGATTGAACAGGCAAGAAACTGGTTAAAATTTTATCAATTAGGGCAACAACTTAAAAACAGGTTGGATGATTTGAAGAGGTACAAATATGTAAACAATATAAACAAGGCAAGGTTGTAAACAACAAAATAAATTGATAATCACTGCTAAAAGCTTTGTTCAAGAGTATTTATGATGTATGATCAGGTGATAATAAAATTAGCTGAGTAATTTAAGTAGTGTTTTTCTGTTCTTTCAATGAATTCGAATGTGTTCTGATTAAAGACTTTGTTCCCGACACAACTTAGTATGAATGTCCGAGACACATTTAATTTATAGTGAACAAATCTTTCTTCTTTCTAGAATTTTTATGCCAAATAAAGCTCCTTTGGTAATAAGAAAGTTTAAATCTAATATCCTCAAAAACTAATCCCCATATCCTGCTTCCCATGACCTAGTAGCAGCAAAGTTCTATTCTACCAGCAAAGTGCACATTAGAACATCAATTCTCTTTTTTAGATTGTAACTGTTGCTAGTTCCCGTTGAGAGCTTTTTCACAAAAGAATACAAAAATAAGAAGAAAGCACATAAAGAATGATGCATACCTATCGCCATGCAGTGTTTTTTATTTCTCCTTTCATTTCTTTCACAGTGTAGATCTGTTCATATAAATAAATAACATGTCATAACATTTTTTTACCAGTTTATTTCCCTATTCGATCATCAGAACATTTATCATATGTGTATATTAGGGTGGTCCCATGTGTAAAGAACGAACTAAAAGTAATCAATGTTGTCAACTATAATTAATGTTTTATTAATAAATTAAAAACAATTTCATTACTCATTATTAACTAAATCAAATGCAAAAAGTTCCTTTAACAGGTTTCACTAATTTGTCTTCTATTCTATTCTTCTACATACATACTCGTATGGTAGGTCGTAAATGAATTAATACTGAATAAATGTATAACAAAAACTTTATAAAAATATTAGGGTAGAATGCCGTTCATGTTAAAATAGAGTATTTAGAACAATTTTGAAATAATAAAATTTATGTTTGACAATTTTATTTTGGGGCCACCTTTATTATACATACATATGTATGCACGAGTATATGCATTAACATCTGAAAAGCCCAACAACCAGGAGCAGAGATTTATAATAATGTTGACAAATATTGTTTGCTGTTGATATGACCTCAAATGATGAAATATAAATAAAAAAGAAAATCTGCGTGACATATGAAACATACATACATATGTACATACATATATTTCGAATGACATAATAACTGAGAACCATTGTTGAAAGAGTGTTTTCATTATAACTAAAATTTAAATAGAAATAAAACAAAAAAGAACAATAAATACTACATAAATATACGACTGTGGGGAGAGAGAACATATTATGGCTTGTTTACAAATTACATATGTACGAGTATGCATGCACGCAGAGTGCAGTAAAATAACAAAACAAAATGGGGGAATGTTGGTGTTATTTATTTGTTGTTATTTGTGATTGATTTTAATGCAGCAAATTAAAATAATAAATACTCGTAAGTAATGATAGTTTGCTTGAGTATGAAAGTGAATTGTAAAAATATGAACAAAATTTGTAAATTTGTTATAAAGTTTTAATAATTTGTAGTATGTACAATATGCCTAACTACTATAAACATTCATTGGTCTTTCAAAACCTATAACCTCTATTAAAGGGTTAATTCTACATTCATAATCCACAGTGGGTGTTTAATTTGTAAGTACATAAACGAGTTAGTATATTTTCCTGTAATTACATTTAATTATCATAATTATAAAATAAAAACATAAACATTTAATTGTGTATGAGTATTTTATTATGTGTTCCACACAATCATTTTTAGCCAGCCGACCCAGCAGCACAATGGAGCACTTGTTGTTGGAGGTCTTTCATATGAGTTTGCTTTTTTTTTATTGAAATTTGTAAAACACCGTTAGTTTTATGGCATAATTATAGCAATTTAACAAAAACTAAATATGTACTACCTACCACGACACACACACTCATTTACTCACTCACTGCTGCCAAACATACATAATTGTAACAAAAACAACAGCTAAACAAATTTACATCATTATTATTTATTTACAAGAAAAACTAAAAAAGGCAAATACTCTAAACAACCAGAGTTAATTGATTGTTGTTGTACAGTTAGATTTTGCAAATACTGTTCACACTTGGCTAACATATAGTTGTACAAGGCGTTTTTTTTTGGTCTTCTCGTTATGGAAACCAATAATTTTTTGCAGATTTGTTGAGACAAATGTAATAATTACTTTAATGATCAGGTAAAACAATGGAAAAAAATGTTTTTATTTAGTTAATGAATGTGATTTGTTTGATTTAGGGTAGGTGTTAAAGAGATCTTAGACTGTAAACGTTATAATGTTATAAGCAAGAGGATCATATTTGACATTGTAGAAAGTAGATCACATTTGAATATGTTCCCAGTAAAAATTTCCATTACCAAGTAATGAAATAAAGTGCTTCATGATTTATTTATTGACATAAATTCTAACTACATGATGTCAACAACATTGCAAACTTGCAAATTGTCCCAGCACAATTAGGTCTACGTTTCGGAACGTATCACTCGACAAAAAATTGTCAACTCAGAGTTGAATGTATCAACCGAAAGTTTTTTCCCCCAGGATATAACTTTTCACAATTGTTGACTTTGCGTTAGTTCTAAAAATTCGAAAATAAATAGACATTATTTCCAGTTCCACAATCCAACAGGGAAGCCACCACTCCGATTGTCTTTTACCTTTACCAATGTATCATATGTAACCTAATATTTATATATATATGATATATATTATAAGTTAATTGTTAATTTGATGGAACTGAACCTGAAAAAATATCAATTCATATCCTTTTCAAGTTATTAACCATCCGTCAAAGATTACTTTATTTCTGCTTAGAAAAATTATTATCATTGGTAGTTTAGAAGTAAATTATTCTAATTTTTTTAGAGAAATACTAATATCACGTTTTATTATACTCACTATCTTATATCAAGAACGATATAAGATGACTTCAGCGTGAAGATCACTTGACTCTATCATTGATTTAGTAGTCAATTTAGAGAGAAAACAAAACTTTAACTATCAAATCATTATGACTATCAATAACGCTTTGCCCAAGGAATTTATAAATCCAAATGTGACAACGTCAGACCGATTCTTGAATATGCAAGAATTCATACAATAATAACTATGTACTTATATTTTCAATTCCTTCGAATCTTTAATGAAACTGAGAAAGCTTCCAACCTAAAAATAATTACGAATGCTACATTTTTTAGAACATAACAAATTGAGATTCTAACAATCTTCGAAGTTATGTTCTAAACAATCAACTGAGAGCTTATCTTCCACTACTTCTGTATATAACTGATCATAAGCAGAGTTTTGGCAATTGAAGGGGTATTAAAGCTTGATCTAGGGTGATCTTGTCTGGTGGAGGTTGATAGACCACTCTATTTTAAGAAACCTCTCTCCAATCTCTACTAAGTTAGTTCTAAAGGCACAAGTAGCCAAGCGGAAATAAGCATGACAAATTTTGTTGCAACGAAATTGTTTTACACCCAATTTTGACAATATCTTTAAAGCCACGATATAATCGGTCTGCAAACTTTGTCATCCGGAATAGTGTTAGAATTATGTAAAATAATCTTATCTGGTGAAGCGAATGATTAGAGGTCATAGGGTCGAAACGATTTTAATCTATTCTATAATTAAAAATGGTAAGCAGAACTAGCGCTGTGGGATGAATCAAACGTAATGTTACGGTGCCGAAATATTAGTCTTTATTTGTTGGTTTAAGCGAGCACGGTTGCAGGATATTTCATTGTTAAACTTGTCTTCTTGGTACCGGTCTACAAACTCTGTCTTCCGGAATAGTGCGACATCAGTCTTTATTTGTTGGTGTAAGCGGTCACGTTTCAGATTATCCAATACCTTAATCAGTTAAAAGGCGAAAATTTACATCAGCTTTACAGCAGCTATAAGAATCTGTACGGAATCTTGTATGTTCTGCAAGACTTTTGAGTAAGACAACTCGGTAATTTTGATGAAGTCTTTTCTGATGGATTTTACAAACATCAAAAAATTTACAAATTTGCTCAGATTAGAATAACATAATCAGGGCTATTTCAAAAACATATCACTGATAAATCTAGTCAAATTTAGATAAAGTATCTGATGGTTTACAAATTTGCTCATATTAGGTTAAACGGCTATGAAAATGGATATCATAGCAGATTATATGACATACTATACTCGTGCATTACTAAATTACTTCTAAGTAATGCGGACTTTAAGTAAATGCTAACAAAGTATATTAATCAGTAATGACAAGCCTTAAACATGTTCTATTAATCCTTGATTATTCATTAAAAAACTTAGTTAGGGAATCACAAAAACTCGCTGATTCCTTAAACTACTTCTAAGTAATGAGACTTAAGTCCAGCACAACTAAGTATATTAAGATGCTTTTGCAAGTATAGAAATAGTTTTACAGTACCTAATTATTTATTAAAACTATTATTTAAGGAATTATGAAGTGTGGCGTAAAATATATGCGATAAACGTTTCAAATTGACATAACAAACACAAAGACAAACCAGAAGTATGAGTTTCAAACATTAATTGATTTTGAATTTTTTCAATCAAGCTAACGCCAGAGACACAAAGTCAAACGATTGATATCTGAAGGTTCTACCATTGCAAATAAAACATGACACTCAAACCTAATTCAAGCACAGACCAAAGGTTTAAGTTTTAAATATTAAATAAGCATTTGCTAAATGTTTGATATCAGAACATAATTCTCAGTTCTAAATTGTAAGTTTCACTGTTAAATCAAATATTTATTTAAAAACTACTTGAGAACAAACGCATTTCCAGCTTTGTCAGCTTGGTGCGTTTCGCACCATTTTTGTTGCTTTTTTAATTTTTTTGTGCGCAAAATTCCTTAGTAGTTGCATGGTGCGCTTTTTTTAAATTTCGGTGCTTTTTTTAATTTTTGGTGGCACCAAAGCAAATTCAACACAACTCTTCGTTTTAGTGTAAGAAAAAATCTCTGTAAAATAAAATACACCTGTTCCAATACTATTTCATTCAACGGTGCAAATTTTTTTTCAATCTATTTTACAGACCACAATAAGAACAACAAGTAATGATGTTTAAGAAGTACCAAATCATATGCACACAGCAGTGATGGAAAAATGAAAAATTGAAATGGTACTGACCGTCCACAAAAAGAGTACTTTTTTAACATTTTGGTACTTTTTAGGAAACATATTTTTATTCAAAAATAAAATTAAAAATCCATTTAAAAATAATTCAAAAATAAAATTAATTCAGTTTAATAAAAAAACTATTATAACAACATACTAAAAATTAATTCATTCTTATATAAAAATATATGTTTCAAAAATTGTTATTTGTTGTGGGTTATGATAATAAACATATAAGCATGCTTGCATTTTGTTAGTTTTAATGTCATATCATTAATAGATCTTTCACCAATATGTTCGAAGTTTTCAAACTCATATGATACGCAAAAAATCTCAAACAAGAAATGAGAACTACAAAAATGTACGAAACAAAAGAAATTTAAAAAATTTATCAAAATAGTACCACAAACAACTTTAATTCTTTAAGCATCTGTTTACTTTTGTAGATTCGCTAATCCCAGATCAAATAAATAGCATGAATAACGAATTTGTGCATTCTTTATGTTCTTGTTTTGAAGCCAATGTGGTCAATGATTATAACAATAGTAACGCTGGATTTCTAAACAGGGAACAAAGCAAAACAAACAAAGAGTACTAAATATGATGTGGGGCTACTGTGGTATTTTTGTTGTGAAAAAGTACTGAAAATAGTACAATAGTATTGAATTTTCCATCACTGGCACAGAGTAAAACGGTCTTGATGTTGCACATATTTTGTAAAATATGAAATTTGGTGTCCCTTTTTTTCATTTTCATAGTACATAATTGTTTTTGTAATAAAAGTTGCGTTGTGCGGTGTAAAAAAATTGCGAAAAATTTATATAAGGTGGTGTAAAACTAAAAGTAATAAAGCTTCTGTTTATTAAAAGAAATCATATTTGAAGTTAAAGTTTTCAATAAAAAAAATTGTAAACTTGGTGCGCTTTTTTTTAAATTCATTTCCAAGTTGACAACGCTGAGCATTTCACAAACTGTGAAACAATTTGTTGATAAAGCTAGTATTCACAAATCATTATCATACTCTTAACATTTTACAAGAAGTTTTCTTATAAATCTTTCTGAATTTTACATCAATGCTGGTGTGATGTCAAACAGCACCAGTTTGGGAGAATAATTACTTGCTACTATTTATGGTCAACATGTGACTATTATCTTGCTTTTGAGATGATAATTAAGCCAAGAATATACCTTCAATATTTTTTTTATTCAATAACTAACAAGCTTCCTTATACGACCAAACTATTTTCATTAAATCATTTTACTTGCTTTGTTAATTAATACATTTTAATAAAAAATTCGAAAACTTTATTTTTTGACCATTATCAAGACTAAACTGAAAACGCTTGATAAACAACAAAATTTCCCACAATATACAGCAAGGGGGCTTTTACCTTGACTACGAAAACATTACTGAATAATGTGGCCACAAAAATTTATACATTTTGACCTACTACCACCAAATCAAGAGCAGCACACAACAATGAACCAAAAAAAAAAAAAAAACACAAAACGAAAAGAAACCAATTACCAAGTAAGGTAATTAATTTCAAAACAAACCAAACAAAATAAATTCCGAATTTACTCAAACACAGTCCAGTAGATAAATTTGTAAAAAAAATAATTGAATATACAGCTACCAGGGTCTCACAAAGCCAGACTTTCTCCTTGCCACACGCAATACAAGAATGCCAGCCAGAAAAGCTTTAAAGAAACCAAAATTATACAGGACATTACAACCACAACCAGGTATGTTTTTTTAGTTTTTTTTTTTTTTAGCAAAATTTAACAAGTTGTTAAACAATTTTTCACAAATATTTCTGTAAATTTTTGGCCATATTTAGATGATAAAAGAAATACATTTGTTAGCATTTTTTGTGTTTGCTACATGGAGTGTAAAGTTGCACATGCAACTTTTGCATTTTCTGCCTTAAGGTGCGTTAATTGCAGTAGTTCGATAGACCAACAATTTGTTGAAACCTATTTCGACTATTATTTGTTGCTAGTTTTTTGTTTGTTTTAACAACCAGTTGACTTATACAAAAATTTTTTAGCTTTAAGCCATAAAACTTGTTGTTCATATGTAGGCGTTTTTTTTCAAGTGTTAGTTTTTTCGATTTTTTTGTTGCAGTTATTTCGTCTTTTTTTTTTCAACTGTATGTGACATTTGGTGGGTAGAGTTTGTGGTACAAAATGGGCTGAGTGCTGTTTGGTTGGGTCTCAAAGTGTCAATTAATTACAGCCATGCAACAGATATTTAAATGACAAGTGTTAGAAAAACTATTGTAGGATGGATAAATATTTTAAATAAAGTGATTAAAATTGTTTACCAGACATTTTGTTAGAATTTTTTTCTAAAGATTGTTAAAAACAATGTCTGTGTAAATAGACAGACAATATATTTGCCTAGTGTTTTATAGTTAATAGACATATTTTTTTATAGAAATCAAGCTATTAAGAAATGATTTTTTATTAGATCATGAGGCATAGAGTTTTTTTTTCTAAAAAATGCCAACATTAGTAGCAGAAAATATTTCAATATTTTGTTCAAGGTGATATAAATTTATACAAAAATTTTGAAATCTTAATTTATTGTATTAATTAAATTTTTCTTAGCAGGGAAATTGGATTTTATATGTCTGTTAATCGGCTAGAAATGTTGCTTTTAGAAAATTTCACAACTTGGACATTTTACAAACAAATTTTTAAATAAATCATAGTTTATTTTAATCACCATAAAACAACATTTCATAATATCTAAAAAAAATAATGGGTGGTATTATTGATTCCGCACGGAAAGGAAAACTAAGCGGAAAGAAATTATGAATTTCTGCGGCTTGCCTCAATACTGTCTGTGTAGAATTGATACCGCAAAAAGGAAAAATACCACCTCATCAACGGAATGAATAATACTTCCGCACAAAAAATTTCTCTCCGCAATTGCGGAACGGAATGAATAATTCGACCCAATATTGATTTGAACAAAATCGGAAATAATTTACAACAAAATTTAACATTTCTTGTTTTCAATATTTTAAACTTTAAGGGATATTAATTTAAAAATTTTAAAAAAAATTGTATAACTATCTTAAATAAATAAAATATTTCCAATAAAATCACAAAATAAAAATTAAATAAAATCACGAATTTTCCTTCGATAAAATTTCTATTTCTCATCTTAAAAAGTAACACAACTTAGGCAATTTACAAACACTTTAAACAAATCCTAGCTTATTTTATTAACAATAAAACAGAATTTTAAAATATCTGATTAAATTTTGACAATTTCAAACTAAATTTTGAAATAAATTTAGTTTTAAATTAAAAATTATTTTTCATAGTTGTTCAACTTTTGCTGCAGAGAATTTAAAAATTTTGTTTGCAAATACCATGATTTGTATAAATATACTCAAGTCTTAATTTTTTATTAATAATATTATTTTTTTTTTCAATTGTAAAACTTTTTGTTAAAAAAATTTCGAAAAAATAAAAACTTATCTTCATAAAATTAAAATTTTGCTGTTTAGAAAATAAACTACAACTTGGAGATTTTACAATTTATTTAAATAATTCGTAACTAATTTTATACAGAATAAAACATGATTTCAAAATACTATCTTAATAAATTTTGAAAATTTTGAAATAAATTTTGTTAAAAATAAAATAAAAATTTTCAAAATTTTTTAAATATGTAAATTTTGAAATTTTATTTCCAAAATGACGTAAGAAAATTTGAATTTTTTTTTTTTTGAAAATTAATTTTGAATTTCTGATGTATTCTTAATAAAATCAAATACTTTCACACTAAACTTTACAGACTTTAGAGATCAAATAACAAAAATTAAAAAATCAACAATTTTATCAGATACAAATTACATTTCTCTGCTTAGAAAAAGTACAGCAACTTGGACATATTATAAACAATTTAAAACAGTCATCGCTTAGTTTATTAACAATAACTCGCAAATTTAAAATACATAATTAATTAATAGTCATTTGAAACAAAATTTTTAAATAAAATTCGTTGGAAATTCAAATTTATTTTAAAAAAGTTTTAAAATTTGGCATTAGAAAATTTTAAAATTTTGCTAGACATCACCATGATTTGTGTAAATAGTTTGAATAACTGATGTATTTTATTTTAATTTCAAATTAAACTTTAGAGAACAAATAACAAAAATTAATAGAATCTAAAACTCTGTCCAGATAAAATTTTCGCATTTTTGTTTAGAAAATGTATCACAACTTGTTTTTTTTTTTTACAAACAATTTAAATAAATCATAATTTATTTTATGCAAAATATATTACAAATTCAGAATACGCAAATAAATTAATTCACTTTCGAACAAAATTTTGAAATAAAATTCGTTCCAAATTCAAATTTATTTTTAATTTCTTTTTAATCTCTTATATGTTTAAATATTCAATTTTAAATTCGACTTTGTAAATTAAAAAACATATTACCAAATTTAACGATGTCCCCTGCTGGTGAAGGTTGCCGACCACTGCTAACAAAGTTAAGAAGATAAATAATATGTATGTATGTGTTTATTACCATGAATCACCTCTCAAATACCTCAGCTGAATCTGCAACTGACCCTAAACAATAGATTATAATTTCATTTAAATGAAAACTAACATTGAGTATTACTCATGCTTGTACATTAGGGAGGTCCCTGTAACTATAATCACAACTAAAATAATTACTTTATTACAAGATACAATTTCTTATAATATTAGTTGTCGATCTAGTCTGTTTAATGTAGAAGGTTTATTTATACAAATTTTCTCATTATCTTTCATCCCAACTAAAATAATTATTTAATTTTAAAATTAATTTCAAATGTTTTTTATTTAAAACAAACCATTTTTTAAAGATTTTGGAAAACTTTAAAGTATAAACCAGATACATCTATTATTCTAATAAATCTGTGTGTTTAGTCGGGTGTTTTGTATCTATTATTGTTGCTAAAACAAAATTTGCATAATTATTAGTTGCAACATAAAATTACAGCGTCAGCAACGAGTGAGAGTGTTTGTTAAACAAATATGAAAACAGCATACAGTACATATGTACATATGTATGTATGTATGTATATAGCAAGCAAACAAAACAAAAATACAAATTAAATAATGGAAAATATTCCAATCTCATCTAGATGATTTATTCATTGTTTTTTCTCTATTAATTTCATGATGCAATTTTCGTTACAGAATCTGTATGTCTATATTTGCTTAAGAAATAACAATCTATAGCTAGCTAGAGTTTTTAATAAAAAAGATTTTATTTTGTAATCAAAATGACATCAATATATAAACAAACAGCTGTTTTATGAATGTTAAAAAAAAAAAAAAATCCAAGAAGACCGTATGACAAAAAATTTTTAGTTTTTATATTTGTTCAATTCACAAGTGGTGTTGTATGTTATACATTGTATGATAACCTTCAAAATGACAAAAGAGAAATATTTTAAAAACAAATATACAAAACATAAAATATGAATATTTTCCAAAATTAAAACATACAACAATATCCACTAATAAAATGTTTTGTTTATTAATTTAATTTTCTTATTTTAAATTTGTCAATCAGTTTATGATTTGAGTGTTACCGTTTTGTTATTTTTATACCCTTCACCACCATAGTGGGGAGGGTATATTAGATTTGTGCTGATGCTTGTAACGCCAATAAATATTAGTCCAACATCCACCTTAAAATATACGGATCGACTTAGAATCGATTTAACGATGTCCGTCCGTCTGGCCGACTGTCTATGTAAAGCTTGTGCGCAGAGTACAGGTCGTAATTTGGAAGATAATTTCATAAAATTTGATACATACATTTTTTGGAACCAAGTTCGGTTAGGATTGAAATTTTTTCATATCAATCCATTATTTCACCTAGGCCCCATACAAATGTCCTCCCGAAACAGGAGTTTATCGGTCATAAATGTATAATTTATACACATATTCAAACAAATTCCGTCACAAACAAGTTCTGCAAATTTTGTGCAGATCGGTCTACAATTGACTATAGCTCCCATATAAGCCGCCCTTCCGAAAATCACTTTAAAGTGCATTACTCACTTAAAAATTTCGGTATCTTAATAATATTGAATACAAATATGTTTTGTATATATCCAAATAATATGGTGGAATTTTATGATGATTGGTCCATAATTAGTCGTAGCTCCCATATAAGGCCCACTTCCGAAAATCACTTTAAAAAGTATAAATCTTTTAAAAATGTTGGTATCCAAGAATTTTATGACGATCTGTCCGTAATTAGTCGTAGCTCCCATATAAGGCCCACTTCCGAAAATCACTTTAACGACCATAAATCTCTTAAAAATGTTGGTATCCAAATAAAATTCCACAAAAATAAGTTTTATATATACAGAAATGATGACAACTAATTTTATAAGGGTTCGTTCATAATTAGTCGAAACTCTCATATAATACCCTCACCGTAATTTGCTTTAACGTCCATAAATCTTTTAAAAGTATTTATATCGAGATAAAGTATAGCATACATAATTTTTATATTCCCAGAAGTCATGGCACTAAAGTAAGTTTAATATATACATTATCATATACAGAAATGATGACACCTAATTTTATAAGGGTCCGTCCATAATTAGTCGAAACTCTCATATAAGACCCTCACCGTAATTTGCTTTAACGTCCTTTTAAAAGTATTTATATCGAGATAAAGTATAGTATAGCATACATATTTTTATATTCCCAGAAGTCATGGCACTAAAGTAAGTTTTATATATACATTATCATATACAGAAATGATGACACCTAATTTTATAAGGGTCCGTCCATAATTAGTCGAAACTCTCATATAATACCCTCACCGTAATTTGCTTTAACGTCCATAAATCTTTTAAAAGTATTTATATCGAGATAAAGTATAGCATACATAATTTTTATATTCACAGAAGTCATGGCACTAAAGTTTTCGACGATCGGCCTATAATTGGTGATAACATACATAATAATCTATAATGGGCCATATACCGCCCATTTTTGAAAACCGTTTTTACACATATACTGGGTGTAAGGTAATATATGGTTGGGCTTGACCAACTATGCTTTGTTACTTGTTTTAAACTAAACTTTTGGCAATACTTAAATTTTTTATACAACATTAGAAAAACATATGTAAAAATGGGTACAGTGAAATAACTCCCAAATGAAATAAGTCCCAATAGAAAAATGAAATAAATCCAAAAAATTTTACCATACAGATTGGTACTTATTTCATTATAAAATAAGTCCCTGTATTGCCGGCCTATGGCCGAGCGGAAGGATTTTCTCCTCCATGGTATACAGAATATCGGCTTCGCATTGCACAAATTTCTTGTATTGCCGTTAATTCATTTTTATTGGGATTTATTTTTATATTTTGATTTTTAACTTTGGAAGTTATTTCATTTTTTTCAGTTGGGCCGTATTTCATTTTTCATGGGACTTATTTCATTGGGAGTTATTTCATCGGGACTTATTTCATTTGGGAATTATTTCACTGTACCGTAAAAATGTCGTAGGTGTTGTACAAAATATTTATTTAGAAATTACTAACAACATTTGTACAACTATTGTTAATTTAGACGACGTAAAACTCCTACGACACTACAACATCAGTTGTGAATTCAAAAAATATAATTTATAAAAAAAAACATTGTAAGGTTTCTCTACTGCCTTAAAAATGTGTTAATTTTCCTTGAAGCAGATTGTGAACACAGAGATGTAAGTCAATTCATTGGATATAACCAACATTTTTTTATTCGTTTCAAAAGAAGCATGCAACATACATACATATGTTAATATCTAAATGGTGTTGTTGTAGCTATCAACACTTTCGTCATTGACACTACAAACAGTTGCAGCAAATCTGCCGCACACACACACACACTTTCATAAATTCCACACACAAAAACACGCTTCAAGTGTTGTACACCAATTGCGCGTCAAGTGTTGTTTTCATTTGTAAATACAACTCAAGGAAAATCTTTTTTACTTCCTTAAACTAAACAACAACAACAGCAGCAGCAGAAAATATTATAAAAAAAACAAATACAATATATAAATAAATATATTTTTAACTCTAGACTGGCTGCAATTCATCACTGAAGATGTTGCTGCTGCTGATTGTGTAAAAAAGTTTTAAGTACAAAAAACAGAATATCTTTAGTTTGGTAATGATTCTTTCAACATTGCAACATGTAGTTGTAGTACTCTACTTTACAGCAAATTTGTATAAATATTCAAAGAAATCAAGGCAGAAATAAAAAATTATAAGCAAATTAATATAAACAACTAAATAAAATATTCTCAATTACAATTAAACAGAAAACAGATACATATGTATATGTAGGTCGAATTAGTTGCACCCAGCAACCTCGACATAATGGTTGATATTTTGAATATTGCCAGCTATTTGTACAATATTAATCCCAGTTTTTATTTAGAAAACATTTTGAATTCAAAATATTTATATTAATCAGGGCAATTTACAACATACTTTTAAAAATTACAGACGCAAAGTACAACAATGAAAAAACATATTGAAAATTTGGCCAACATTTTGGCAAGTTTTTTTTTTTTTGACAAAAATTTATAAAGCACAATTTGAAATTATAAGATTTCTATTAAGGCATCAATCAGGCATTTCAAATATTTATACAAACCATGGTAATTTCAAGTAAAATTTTGAAAATTTCTAAACACAAAGTTGAACATTTTTTTAAAACTAAATTGAATTTTGTTCGAAATTTATTTCAAATCTTAGTTTCAAATGACTTTAATTTCTTAATATATTCTGAAATTCTAATTTATTGTTAATCCAATAAGCTAAGAATTTTTTAAATTGTTTATAAACATTTCAAGTTAAGGTAGATACTTTTTCTAAGCCGGCATTGTGAACATTTATTTGGCCAAAATTCATTCGATTTTATTAATATTTTTTTCATTTATTGGACAAAAACTCGTAAAGTTCAATTATAAATTATATGATTTTATGTATTTGAAATACATATAATCTTGAAATCAACTAATGCCAAACATAAAAAATTTTCAAAAAAAAAAAAAAAATTGGAAATTTCAGCGAATTGAAAATTTTTTAACAAATAATTTTAATTCTGGTAGTAATTTATTTAAAATTTTAGTTTGAAATGATTATTTTTTGAAATATTCTGAAATTGTAATTATTGCTAAAAAATAAGAGCTTAGAATTTTTTAAATTGTTTGTTAACTACCAAAGTTAAAGTACTTTCTTAAGCCGACATATTGAACATTTATTTGGCCAAAATTTACGGTGTCATTAATTTTTTTTTTCATTTACTCTTATTTGACAAAATTAAGAATAAATCAAGAATTTCGCATATTTAGACAAATCATTATCATTTGAAATAAAATCTTAAAATTAATTGAAGCCAAACATAAAAATTTTTGAAAAATAAATTTACATTTCGTCAACATTTTTTTACAGCAATTTATTTGAAAGTTTAAAAATTAATTTGAAATCCTGTTTTATTCTGTATAAAATTAGTTATGAATTCTTTAAATTAATTGTAAAATCTCTAAGTTGTGGTACTTTTTCTGTGCAGCGAAATTTAAATTTTATCAAAGCAAAAATTTTTGATTTTAAATGTTTCGAAAGTTTTTCAACAAAAAGTTGTAAAATTAATAATATTGTTAATAACAAATTAGCAATTGAGTATATTTATACAAATCATGCTATTTTCAAAAAAAAATTACAATTCTCTGACGCCAAAGTTGAACAACTGTGAAAAATAATTTTTAATTCTCAAAAACTTTATTTCTAAATTTTGCTTGATATTCTTAACTTTTTCTTAGATATTTCAAAATCCTATTTTGTTGTTAATAAAAGAAGCTAGAATTTGTTTAAATTGTTTGTAAAATGTCTAAGTTGTGTAACTTTTTCTAATCTGAGAAGTGTAAATTTTATCTGGATAAAATTACTTGTTTTATTTAAATTTTTTATTTTTTTTTTTTTTGACAAAAATATGAAATTGATATTTAAATTATAAAATTATGTATGTATAGAATAAATCAAGACGAAAGAATATTTAGACAAATCGTGGCCATTTGAAATAAAATTTTGAAAATAACTGAAGGCAAAATTAAACAATTTTGAAAAATAAATTTTATATTTTAGGGACGTTTTTTTACAATATTTTATATGAAATTCTGAAATTTTATTAAGATATTTTGAAATCTTGTTTTATTGTGAATATAATGATGTGTGATTTATTTATTTAAACTGTTTGTGAAATGCCCAAATTGTGTTGCTGACAAAAGGACATTTCACTGTCCAAAATATTTGATTTAATTTTAATTTATATTTTTCTTTTTTCTCCAAAATCTTAAAAAATTATTTCTAAAATTGTATAATTTTATTTAAAATAGATAGATTTAAACAAATAAAATAAAAAAAATAAAATTTTGAATGTAATTAACGACAAATATGAAAATTTCAGGATTACATATTTTTTTTTTTTTTTTGTAAATTTTGTCGTTATTTATTGCAGATTTTTTTTAAGCCAATATTGTTTATTTAGATTTTGTGACATCCTGATTTATTGTTTATAAAATGATGTACGATTTATTTAAATCAATTGTAAAATGTCGAGTTGGGATACTTTTGCTAAGAAAATAAATAATTTTTTTTTTTTAATAAATTTTAATAATTTTCAGTTAATAGAAATAAATCTTTACTTATAAATACATTTCAATCAAAATTAAATGTTGAAATTTTAGTTTTTCAAATTTTCTTTACGCCCACTTTGTGAAATTTTTAAAGTAGGCGTAGTTATAATGGTAAAATGTAAATTTTATATTCTAAAAATTAGTTTTGGAAATGTTTTTAATAAGATTTTAAATTCAGCTTTTCGAGCTATTATCAAAAAAATAAATAAAAATATGATTTTTATTTTAGGGACATTTTTACAATATTTTATATGAAATTCTGAAATTTTATTAAGATATTTTGAAATTTAGTTTTATTGCGAATATAATGAAAAATAATAATTTCCACAAGAAATTTTAATTTTCTTACCAGAAAGTCTAGCACCAATTGTTACCAATTGTTAAGACATTTTAAAGATATACTCGTATACCTCACTTTATACATAATAAATTAGAGTATTCCAATATTTAAGCAAATGCTTAAAAATGTAAACAACATTTTTAAAGTAAATGCCCCCAAAGTAGAATAATTTTGAAAAAAATATTTAAAATTTTGTTAGCAATTTATTCTAGATTTTGTTTTCAAATAACGTTTAATTGTATAGTTAGTTACTTTATAATTATAACTATCAACAAATTTAATTACAATGTTTATTAAATTACAATAAAATGTTTTTTCTATACAGAAATGATTGTGCATAATTCTCAGGCTGAGATTAATTTTGTAACCCAATTTAATTTACTAAGTACTTGTATCAAGTACCTTCCTTCAACTTCAATAAACTCAACCATAAATAAACACAATTTTATTTTATGCATGTATTTTAAAATCTATTTAAAAAAAACCAACAACATATTTTCCCATTGCTTGTACAACAATTTTTCATCATTCATAAAGCTGCACAAACCCCTGGGAGCTGTCCACATATATGTAGGTACCAACTTACTATACAACATATGTGCCACGAGTACTTCCTTTTAAAATGCATATTTTCTCTCGATCTTGTTACGTTTGTTTTGTGTTATTTTTTGTTGTTTGCCTTTTTTTCTTCTTGTATTTAACTAATTTGACCCATTGCCATTTGTGTATATCATGTAAATCGGTATGAAAACGTATAAAAATTCTTTAGCATACAATGTACTCTGCACTAGTGTTCCCAAGTAATAGTCAGTCACATGCTGGTTAGTTTATATTCTCAGATTTCCCCTCCCATACCCCTCCTGGCCGGTGGAACTTTGTATAGAGTTGGAGTAGTTGTACTCCAGTAATCTTGTATGGTATTTGTTTAGTGGAGGTTTCCCTCTCAGACTTGATATGATAAATTACTGTAACAAGAGGCTTTGCAGATATATTTGTTAGGTTGTAAGTAGTGTAGTTGTATCTAAATTGTTGTATATAGAGTGTCTTACTTTTGTACGTACCAGTGAGTACAATGTAGTACTACTTACAATCTTTTCGTTTTTTGTCTTGTCTGTTTGGTCTTTGTGTTTGTTCCCTTTTGGAATCTTTACAATTTGCAATTTATCATCTCATATGTGAAATGGAGTTACACTCGTGAGCTGGTAGATGGTGAAACGTAGATGGTAGATTTATAAAACTATCTTATGAAAAGCTTTTTCATAAATATATTTGATAACAAAAGTTTTCTTATAAAAAGCTTTTAAATAAAAACTTTTTTTCAACAAAAAAGTTTCTTCTAGAAAAACTGTTTAATAAACAAAATTTTATATGGAAGTCTTTCCTATAAAAACATTTACTCAAAAGCTTCCTTATAAAAATAGATTTTATACTAAAACATGTTTAATAGAAGCATCTCTATAAGCTTCTATCTACTACTTTTTCACAAAAAGTTTATTCGTAAAAATGGTTTTATCATAATAAAAATTTTTTTATAAAAACACTTTAAATGAAAAACTAATTTGTAAAACACTATCATAAAAATATTTCAAATAAAAGTCTTTGATAAAATCTATCTGCACAAGATTTTTTTTTAAAAAACGCTTTATAATAAAACGCTTTTTATTGAAGCTTTCTAACTGGACAAGAATCTTTTTAAAAAAGCTTTATAATAACACGTTTTTTATTGAAGCTTTCTAATAAAAAGTTTTTTTTTTTATAAAAGTCTTAAGGAAGTATAAGTAATGTTCGGCACTGATGAATTGGCGGTCACCTGTTCTATATCCTTATTTTTACATTTCGAATTTTTCACACACCATTTTTTGCGAGTGTATGTAAATCAGAATTAGTTTCTATGCAACTCAAAACATTGGAAGTTTAACAAGCTTCATGTTGGCATTTTTATTTATTTTTTTTTTGGACTTTTTCTAAAGTCTTCAGCTGCTTTGTTTCTTTTGTTCAGATTTAGCCTGTGTATAGAAAAGATAACGAACCTAAAAATTGTATGATGTTGTTGGTGATTTTGTTTGTGTCTTGTTGTTTTTCTATTTAGATCGTTTTATATTTCTTAACTCAATTGTTGCATGCATGCATGCAACTCTTTAAAACATGTAGTATTCATTATTTGGAAAATGGGAAACATAAGAAATGAAACAGAGGAAATCTTCATACAAGTTGTGTGCATGTGCATGTACTTTATCATATAAATGCTGCGAGGCCTGCCTGGCTGACTGATTAAATGAATGAATGAGTGACTGACTGCCTCCTGCTTGCACTTGATACTTGTAGAAAAAAAATAGAAGATTTTGGTAATTTTTTTCTGTGTGTGAAAAAAGTATTGTATTTGTTACTGGGCAAAAGCTTGGACTTAAGTTGCGGGCATGTGCTGCTGTAAATGTGATATCATGACTGAAAAGCAGGCAGATAACAAGAAAAAAACATGAAGAAACTAGCTAAAATACCATTTTGTCTCTAAACATTTATTGCAGTGTCAGTTTACACTAATAGCTAAAAATTGTTCCCGTTTTCTTTTTAATTAAACATTACATCATTAAAAATATTTATAGAATTAAGGTCTGTATGATTTCTATTTGAAACAATTTAATTGCTTTATAAAACGTCATCAAAATCATATCAGTTTTTGTGTTGGTTTTAATTTATTAAGGTTAAGCCTTAAATTTATTTAATTTGCAACAACTAAATATGTAGTTTATTTGCAGCTGTTATACATTTACATTGAATCATTATTGTGCTTTCATTGCTTAAGTGCTGGAAACCTTTAAAGTATACTTTAACTATGCTTAATACCATAAGCCCTAAAGTAGACAATACATTTTGAGGTTGTTCAATCAAATTAAGCTTAAAGCTTTAAATAAAACAAAGAACATGGAATACTTTCACTTATGCATTACATTAGACTTAGATTTGTCTTTTACAATTAAATACTTTTGCATTTGACACAGTTTTTAGCAAATGTTAATTAAATACTGCTACATTCTGTTATACAAACATACCTGCAAAGAGAAAGAAGAGAGAAAAGTAATTAGTTAATTAATCATTTTAGTAGTAGGGAAGGAAGTAAATCTTAGAATGTAGTAAATAAATTGTTTAAAGGATTTTAGTTTTAAATCTTTGAAAGCAAACATAAAAGGCAGAATTAAACAGAATTTTGTTTAAACAGATTAATTTTATTTTTCAATATGAAAATAAATGTGTAATAAATTTTAATTTTTTTTAGCACATTACATTTTTGTTAAGTTTTATTTGTAATTATTCAAAATTTTAACAAATTTTGTTATTTTAAAAACTATAAACGGAAATTTTATTGAACATTTTATGGTCATCTGTTATTTGAAGTCTTTTCAATCTATATAAATATAAATTTCAACACTTTCTCTATTAATTTCTTTACATTCTTATTGATATATACATATACATATAAAAATTCTTTAACAATATTTATTTTTTATTAATAAAACTTTAACCCCAAAACAAACTTTATCTCTAACAAGTTCGTTGACAACTTTTTGTATTACAACACACAGACTGTTTAAATTAATTTAAATATTTATTATTACAAAAATTACTTATACTATATATTAGATTCTATACGTTAAACTGTTCAAAAGGTCATCCGTTTTTATTGCTCTGACAGCCATTAAATCCCCACAGAGATACGCCAGATACTGTGTGAGCACTTAAATCGTTTGTAATTACACATTTAATTTATATTCTTAATGAAAATTTATGTATTCCCAGCATTGGCTAAGAGTTTTAATGATCGATTTTTTTTTATTTTAATGAAAATTATTCAAACACTTATCAGTTAATTATTATTTGTTTGTTAAATTTTGAGAAAGAGAAAATTAAGTTTTAATTGAAATGAGATATGTTAAAAAATGGGGGCCAGTATTTGTTTTGTAATCAAAGAGCTGTAAGACGGCAGAGTCGATCTCAATCAATTTAAAAACATATGCGGCCGAAAGTATTTCTTGGCTTGAAACTTGCCGCCTAGTAATTTAATAAAATATTCGGAATTTCAATTTTTCATTAGCCATTTTTAAGATGCCATTGTAAAATTTTGCCGGCACAGGACTACGCTTGTAATTTATTGAATGTAAATAAATTGTGGTAATAATTTACGAATTTTGTGGACTTGAAACTAGCCATATTTTTTTTATACCTTAAGTAATTTTTCACAACCGACGCCGAATGTCTTTAGAGTCTTTAGATCTGACACCGTCGCCGACTAATTTGTTCGGCACAGATCTCTGAATGTAAATAGTTTGGTGTAATAATGTTCGACTTTCGCCGACTTGAAACTAGCCGTCGTTTTTAATTCAATAGTAATTTAATTCCTAGTAATTTCAATAATTTTTCAGAATTTCAGATTTTTATAAATTGAGCAGATTTTCTATAGCCGGCTAACAGCCGACGTCATCCGCCGCCGCTGTCGTCATATTTGGTCGGCACAGGTCTCTGCTTGTAATTGAATGCATGTAAATAGATTGGGATAAATAAGGATTTTTACTGTTTGGTCGAGTGTATAAGAATAAGTATAATAAAAAAATGTATAGGAAAAAATTGTTATCATTGTTTGTATACAGCTTTAAATTGTAATATAGGTCAGCAATGTAATACTGGTAAAAGTTAGAATACAAAACAAGCTGCTCTTTTAACGCACATTTGGTTTAGTATAGGTTCTAAATTTTTCTCCGTCTTGAATTTGCTAAAATCAAATCATGTATTCTTTTCTTAGGTGCTCATTTCATGGCGTATAAATCAAACTCATGTCATATGTAGCTCATTTTTTATATACCACCAAATTTGAACACCTCAGGACATTTTTGTGTAAAAAATTTGCAATGATTAGGATAGAATAACATTGAAAGGAGTCCTGCGATTTTCGCAATGTTGGTGACATATGAAAGGATTATGTTTCAGCATAATATTGGGCAATGCCAACCAAATTTTATTGAAAAATTTATGCCTATTTAAGAGTAGAAAGTGTGTGGCTTGAATTTCAATTAAATCAGTGTTGCATAAAATCTTGACTCGGTCGTAGTAATTTGGAATTACCCTACTTCTTCCCAACATTCTAGTCATTCTAGAATATAAAGAAAAAATGTTTAGTTAAAGTTCTAGTAAGCAAGAAAGTAATGCCTCTATATCATTTATTAATTTTTATATGACACAAATATGTACATTATCTTCAACACCCGCCTTCACATTCAAACACAAAAGAAAAAAATAACTATAAATCATAAATCAAAACAAAAATAATAATAAAAACAGCAAGAAATAAATTTATTTAATATTTTCTTTTTGTAAAATCTCTGCAGAAATAGAAACTTTTTATTTCAATTTAGCTGAAGGTTAAAACAAATTATTTATATGTACATGTATTTTTTTAGGATTTCTATTTAATACTTTAATATTAAGATTTAAAAAAACAAGAATTATAGTTTTCTTTGTAGGTTTATATTATTAATGAGTTTTTTTTTTGTATACAAAAAAAAAAAATATATAGTTCTTGTGTTAATTTTTAGCGGCTAAACAAAATCAATTTGTTAGAAAATTTATGCTAAAATAATTTTATTGTGTGGCTATATGTTTTTGTTAACAAAACAAATATAAACAGATAAGCCAATTTTTTGACGTTGGTTTTATTTTGTTTTAATATTGTATTTATCTTTTTTATTGCCAAGTTTTGTTTTAGAAAGGATTGAGTTAAAAAATAAATTCAACAATTTATTTGTTTTAAAGCACAAAAAAAAAAAC
Source organism: Bellardia bayeri (assembly GCA_950370525.1). Classification (NCBI taxonomy): domain Eukaryota; kingdom Metazoa; phylum Arthropoda; class Insecta; order Diptera; family Calliphoridae; genus Bellardia; species Bellardia bayeri. The sequence continues at coordinate 80,086,257 of OX493267.1, forward strand.
ATCGGAAACATTAAATTTTAAAAACTCATTTGAATATGTCAACAAGTTAGTGATTTATAAAGGTAAAAGTTTATATATGTACATATTAAATTCATGCATATATATATTAACCCTTAGAATGTCATTTAGCGAAATTATTTAGATATTACTAAATATTTCGTTTTTTTAATTTTTAAAAAATCTAAAAATTTCTAAAAATTTTTCAAACGAATCAATATTTTATCAAATTTTATTAATGATTGTTGTTAACCAACTAAAATTTCTATTTGCGAAAAAAATTTCCGGGAATTTCGTGAAATTCTTAAGAAGTTTTCTTCTTCAAGTCACAGTTTTGATTCAGTGTGATAAAACTAAAAACCACTGATATTGACACAATTTTATTGATTTTATTGTGTGAGTTCTTTAACGAGAATTCCCCCACTTTTTGGTATAATTCGTTAAACGGTTTCTTCCCAAGGTCCTATAATTTATTTTTTATTACAAAATCCGTTAATATTATAAAGGGGGATTCTTTATGTTGTGTTAATTAATGTTGAACAACAACTAAAATGAATTATGAATTAACTTTGGTTTTCCACAGGGGCATATTGGAACAACACGAAAGATTTTATTTTACTTGCACAAAGTGACAATTGTTATAGTGGAAGGCCAATGTAAGCCGCATGCGGCCTCGGTGACTGACATGTGATTTCGGCAGGACAGTGCCACAAATTAATTCAATACAAACCAATTAAAAGTCAGCTTTTATTTGGCATTTCCAATTATATGTTTTAATGCCACTATATGTTTTTTTTTGTCAATGCAGATCCAATCGATTAGATTACTACTGCTTTAAAACTTAAAATCCGTGATGGAATTCAACTTTAAATCCCCGATCTTGCGATTAAACAACACTGGAAATCCTAGGATCGTCTATTAGTTTTTGAGTGGATATGCTTAAGATAGACACCATGCAGAGTCAATCGAATCGACTGCAGGCTTAAAAATCAATATCCGTGACTTAATTTTAGAAATAGTTCCGCCATTTTGCCAAAATGTGATTGAAAATTTCAAGATTTGTCATATTTTGCTATTTCCATTACACTACAAATTTCAATTGTTTTCTTACAAATTCTTTGATAATGTATGTTCTAATTTGAAAGCGAAACTAATGCATTAGGCATTTTTCTCAAAGTGTTAAATGTTTTCATAAAAGTATAGACATTATTAAATTATTTGAAAAAATTTATTTGCATTTGTTTTATAAGTACTGGGCATATAAAGCAGCATTTTTTTAATATCCAAGAAATAAATAATGTATCGGAAATTAGCAACTAAACTAAGCTGTTTTTTCTCAGTGTATATTTTCATTTCTAACATACATACTGTATGTATGTTTGTCTTTACTGCCATAACTTTATTAAAATATTAATAATTTTCTAAATCAACTTCACAGCCACATTCATAGAAACTTCAAAATTCAATTTGCCATAAAAGTTTCTTGTAATTCGTTGTTGTTGTTTTTACTGCTGCCGTTTTGTTTTATAAAGTTTCTTGATAGAAAATTTCATTAGAAATTGTTGAAAAGATTAAACATTTTCATTTGCGAAAGCAATTTACTTGAGTGTAATCATTACTTTACTATTTTCGTACAACAAAGAATCATCAGCATACATGACGTCATTTACGTAAAACAATATTCAATTGAAATTATATTTACAACTAATTATCCACCCCCACCCACTTCAAATTACTGTAAAAACTTTAAAACTACAATAAAAACAACTGCAAATACTTATGACTCACTTGCAATTTATATTCTCTACAACTGAATAACTACAACAAATACTAGCCCCCGCCCCCCCAACCACCCACTAAACTCTGTCTCTATGTATCAGAGAGCATTTATTGAGCATTTTAAAACAAGTTACGGTATTTAATGAGGATGATGCTGATGTTATGATTATTGATGAATGTTTTATTGTTTTGTTATTAGAAGCGTGTGTGTGTGTGGTGGTTTTTTTTTGTAGAAGAGAAGTGTGGCAGTATGAGTAGAAGAGTGTTATAACTGGATTTCTATCGATTGCATTGTTATAGTAAACAGAGAATAAAACGAATGAAATCAATTTCTTTACATTTTGTTTGTTTCATGCAAAAAACGTAAACAAAAGCTAATAGAGTAAAAAGAAATCTTTAAATGAATTATTACTAACAAACATGACAATTTTAGACAAAATTTTATAAAATTAATAAATTACACCTAATAATAAGGTTTACTTTATAATTCCAAGGGAATTAAAACATATTCATATTTGGATTTAAATTTGAAAATTTGTTAAATTCATAAGGTTACATTTAATTTAATTATTTTATCCTTTTAATATAAAAATGTGCCCTAATTTCAGCTACATTTGTTGGATCGATCTTGGTTCGATAAAAAACCGAACTTGTTAGCCTTGCCAAAAGTAATTTTATCGTCATTATACTTTTTCTTAAACAGTTCATAGTTTTTCTTTGGCTTTTTCATTATTTTTTTTTGCTCATCTTCTCTTGTGATGGTTTTTCAGATCAAACTACAACTGATTTTTTATTGTTTGTTATTATAGCTCATTTTTTAGGTTTGTCAATGTATTTGTATACTATTATATTTTGTATTATTTTGTGCATGTATTTGTATTTATTATTATTATTACCATTTAAACGAAAAAGCGTCAAAATGTCTGCTGCAATGTTTTCATTTCATTTTTAGTTAAAACGGGGGTATAATAATAGCAAAACAAACGACAAAAAAAGTACATAAAATAAAAATAAAATTTCATGCCAAATAGTTAAAAAGGAAGGGGTGTTTGAGAAAAGGGTTTTATTTATATTATAAGTAAGTCTGTTTGTATTTGCAGATTATTGTTGTGTAAATAAATGTTTTTTTTTTGTAATATAAATTATATAATTTTCTTAAACAAATATTTTTTATTATTACTCATACACTGGTAACTACTTATGTAAACATGTATTATATTGTTTATTCTGGAGTTTCCAATAAGAATTTTGTTTTTGTAAACAACGAATTTATTTATAAGAAAATCAAAAAAAATTTTATTGTATAAGAAAGAGTAAGATTTGACAATTATAAGTGAAAAATTGTATCGACTATTTTATTACATTTTGTCAAAATAGCAGGCCATTTTCGTTAATTATGCAATTGAAGCTATAATCGATTCTATTGGCTCTGTATAGACTCTGTCTTTAACATAGTTCCACATCGGGGGCTGAAGTCTTTATTGAAACTTGGTATACAATAAATTCATTGTGGTTGTGCAACATGTGGCACCGTCCTTTTGAAACCACATGTCAGTGATATCCATATCATCAATAATAGACCAACATTCAGTTGTCGATCCATTTATTGTAACCGCATTTCCAGACACGTAAATCCATGCTCAGGCTACTCAACAATTGCTTTTGGATTTCCAGAAGCTCAAATGCGTCAATTTCGTTAATTGCGTGTTATTATTGAAGGAATTCATCGGCCGGCTTCAATTCCCGCACTGGTTTTATCTTGTAAAGCTTCAAAGCTAAATTATTAGGCAAAGTTCGAAGTTTGGATAGCTGAAACAGTTGAGAAATTTGGACTTTCCACACTGCCGCTCATGGCTGCGATATTTTCATTTTAACAAGCTGGTCGAACACCCATAGGTATTGACTCTTTATTAAGCGAGCCAGTGGTCTCAAAAGGACGGTTATGTTGAGTGAAAATATCACGAATTTTACGAAATGTAACTTTTACAAAGCTACCATCTTCATAAAATTGTTAATATTGCGATTTTTGAGCGAAATTGTATTCATGGTAACACTTGTCAAAGTTTTTTTTATACTGATGTGACAACAAGCACAATACCGAAACTTTTATGTTATTCCAATATGACTCTAATGGAAAACAAAGTTCTTGTTAAAAAACCCTTTATCTTTACATAGAATGAGCAATTTTAATTACAATCTTTGGCAAATGGCTTGTAACACATTTCAGTTTCCTTTGGGGTTTTGTGAATGAGTTTTATATAAGGAATATACATACTTAAGAAGAAACTTGAGTGTTTTAAGTAGTAAAGTTTTGTTGTTTGTTTGTTTCAAAGCATAGTCTTTAAAGTAAATACTTTGCACTTACAATAATTGCATAAAATATAAAAAAACAATTTATAAGCTAAATTATAGCTTTACTTGTTCGTATCAGTAAAACTACCACAAATTAATAATTTATTCAACTTGATTTGTATATTTACATAATAACCAAAAACTATAAACCAGTGGCTGGCTATCGTAGCCACCGGGGACAAACAACACGAATATTAACTAAATGCATTAAGATCTATGTAACTATCAACGATTATCAAAGAAAACTAAAGTCCATAACAGATGATTATAATCCATATTAAATGTTATTTTTATGTCGACCTCTGGCATGAACTAAATTTTCTTATTTTTTTAAGTTTATTACAGAAATGAAGTGTTGCTTAAATGAGACTTTCAACAACTTAACGAATTTTATTTTCTTTACATAACCATTACTCAAAACAAAATCGTGTATTTAATGATTTATATTACATAAAATGATTTATATAATTTCGCAATACAATGATATACCTTGATATACCTTATAAACAATATTTAAGCTATCCCTCAACATATGCCATAAATTTATAGCAAATTACTTAAAATGTTTCAAATTCCTTCGAATACTAATTCAAAGCTTTGTTTTACCGTGCATTCATTACAAATAATTGTTGGCATCTAATTTAATTCCTAATAAACCATTAAAAAACAAGCCGCAGGCATTTGTTATAATATAGAAAAATGCTTAATTGAAATACATTCTTGCCGATAAAATGACGTTAAACTATGTAAACATACTTCTATAGAAATAATTAATTTTGAAATTATAAATAACTATACAAATATAAATACACACACATTCACACCCAACTAACTGCAACTGCATCATACAGTTGCATCATTTTTCTGATCTAAAACATGTAATTTTTTTTCTTCTGCCATTTATTTCATTTTATCAGTTCATCTGTCTTTTTTGCTTAATATTAGGCAGTAACAGCAACAACAACAGCAACAAAACATTTGGTCACATGTGTTTTCTAACAATTTTATTTTCTATTAAATGCGTGCCAGACAAATAGACAGCTTAAAATTGCATCAAAAGTGCGAAAAAAAAAAACAAACAGCAACATAGAATAGAATTATAGAAATACTCATAGATGCTAGAATTTCATACATACATACATACATACATACATATGTATGTAGTTTTATGTAGCAATGTAATGGTGTGAGAGTATAGTCATGCATGTTGTTTAAACACTAATGCCAATAGTTTGTTATAGTTGCATTACTAACAATATAAGGCAATATGAATTGTGTTAAAAAATATTTTTCCAACAGGGTTCTATAATGTGAGCAACAAATCATACATAGTTCAGACTATAGCTGAGATTATAGTCTAAAACCTGGGACTATAGCCTGAGACTATAGCTTTTTTTGTCGTAGTGATAGTGGCTATAAACTAGTGGCTCTACTACTTGTTACCACTCCAGTGGTTAACTCCACTAACAATACACTGGGACTACTTCAGTATTTCATTAGGATGGGTATTTTTTTCAGAATCATTCAGTGCGGAACTGCTGCGCACCTTTCTTTAATTATTTTATTGATGAACTCTTCATACGATTTTCATGAATTTACGGAATGTTAAGGTTTTATCTAGCGTATTATTTAAAACTTGTCTCAACTCCAGCCAATTTTCACATTCAAAAAGTATATGCATTGCATCCTCCTCTGTCGTTTTGCATGAGTCACTGATACCTATCTACTTTAGTTAAAATCTATTTAGATATTTATTAAAACTGCCGTGGTTGGTCAACACTTGAGTTAGGAAATAAGCTACGTTGCAATGTTGGCGTTCAATTCAGGATTTTATGTTTGGGATCAGGTTGTATGTTCATTTTCCATTCTCTTCTTGGTTTCAATGTTCTTGCCATTTGCTTATTAAATTGTCTCTGATAGGTTTGCTCATTTCTCTCGATCGCTCTGCAGGATTGACATGGTCCCGATTTATGCGTCTAGTTTGGATATATCTCCTATCTTTCCAATATTAGTTGTTCTATAGGAGGTAGACCTTCAATCACCAAGGCCGCACTTGTGTATACTGTAAGATATGTTGAAATGATGCGGAGAGCTGTAACTCTCTGTGGTTTCTGTAGTTGCCTTAAGTTGAACTTTAATTTCAATGCCCTGGTAAATGTTAGGGCTGCATATAGGAGTTTTAGTTGTTTATTGATTTCCTTATTTGAGTTTTATGGCCGCCACAATTTGGCATTATTCTGACCAGCGATTTTGCTGTTCGCATGGCTTTGTCAAAACTGTTCAGTACGTGTTGTCCAAAGCTGAGAGTGTCATCCAATTGCACACCTAAATAGCACAAGTTTCGTTTGAAGGGAACCTCACTGCCTTAAAGTCGGATCTTCGGTATTATAAAGAATCTTCGATATGTCACAAGAAGTATTGCCTCTATTTTCGGCACTGCTAGCTGCAGTCCGTTTCTCCACAACCATTTGTTACAGCGACATAGACTATCATTTGTAACAATCTCGATCAGTTCGGCAGTTGGTTTATAACGAGAGCGATGTCATCTGCATATCCTATGAGGTCTGCTCTTTTTAGTAGATTTAAGTTCAATAACCCATCGTACATCACATTCCAGAGGAATGGTACATTAGCTGTTCCTTCATTTAATTTTCTGTCTCGTATAATAGAATTCTATTGTTCAGATAATCTGCTATTATGTTGAAGGGATAGTTGTCCACTCCTTTATTTTTGAATGCATCTAGCACCACCTTCCACTTTATTGTGTTAAAAGCGTTTTTAACATCTAGTGTTATTATTATCCTGTTGTTTTGTCTTGTATCGCTTTATTGCAAACTTCGCTTACGGAAATCTACTGTATTTTTCCCTTTCCCGAAAACCGTGTTTTATAGGAAATATACCTCTGAGCTTATCTATATATGTACATTTCTAGCCGTTTCAATATTACATACTCAAAAAGTTTTTCTACTCTATGCATCATTCTCGGTGGCCTATATGTACTAGGTTCGTTCAATGGTTTATTTCCCTTTCGTAATAAAACTAATTTCTGTATCTTCCATTTAGCTGGAAAGATACTGGTCTCTAAGCATGATTTGAAGATTTTAACTAAAATTTCAGGCCAAATGTCACCTACCATCTTTATGACTTCGTTTGGTATACCATCTGCTCCTGGGCTCTTGCCAATGTTCAGTTTATTGACTACGTGTTTGAGGTCATCTAGGTAAATAGGGATGAAATCGTGGACATGTATATATATATATAGTTTGGCTATAGTTCTAGCCTGGTTTATAGTTGAGATTCTAGTATAACTATAGTTTAGTCTCTACCTGGTCTACAGTTAAGACTTTAGTCTGTTGTTTATTCTATTTAACTCCGAATAGTAGTAGCACACCTTTTTCTATACTCCCCTATACCATCGAATGAAAAAACAGAAATTCTCAGATTCTAACATGCTGTAATATATAATATTGGGATTTAAACACAAGATTTATGTGTTAATTTAAAAAAAACATTTATAAAATACAACACACAACACTAACAAACAAACAAATATCAGCTAAAATAAAAATGTATTTATTTGAAAACAAATTGTAGTGTTTTTGGCAGCACCATCAAATAAATGAATTCAAGCTGAGAAACAAATTAAAAAAAGAATTTAAAAAATAACACAGATTAAAGCAAATAAATGAGTCATAATTTAATATAAAAAAAATAAATGAAATTTTTAATTGTCATTTTAAAGTTTGCAGACAAGGTGTTCAAACTGCTATCTGTCAGTCAGTCATTTTATAAATATTCTCTTTATAATTATGAAAAAAAAAATCTGCATATTAATTTATATTGTTTTTCTTGTTTCAAATGAGTCATGGTTTGAAACGTACAATTTTATTTTATTTTTAATTTGATGTGTGAGTTTCTCATCATCCTCCTTTTTTTTTTAAACATTCCCCAATTTTAATACCTTTCAATAGAAATTTTCAGCATTTTTCTTCGTTTGTATAATTTCTATTTGCTGATGCCAACAACATAAAAAGATCTCGTGATTATCAACGCCTGCCTCTATTTCTTTATATTAAATAAACATTTTACATACGAGTATTACGCCAGTCAATTCGGTCAAACGGTCTTTGACTTTTTCACAGTGAAGTGAAAAATATTCTTGTGTTGTTGTTGTTGTTGATATTCTTTTAATTTTGTTATGTTTTATTTTTGGCAAACAAACGGAAAATGCAGAATAAATAAAATTGTATTATTTTTGAATTTATAAACAAAAAAAAAAATCTATGTATGTTTTTTTTAGTGTTTTTAGTTTCGCTAAAAAAATATTTCACTCATTATATGACGGTTTGAAACGGATATTGCATAAATTATTTTCAGTTTTGTAAGCAGTATGTTGGGTGGGTTGCGGTACCCTGTGTTTTAGAGAGCTGTAGGTAATGGTTGTAATATAAGGGATAAGATTGAGGTTATAGTTGGGTCTCTAGTTGTGTGTACAGTCCGTTCTATAGTTAAGACCCTGGTCTTTATTTTAAACTATATTCTGGCTTATATTTGAGACTACAGTCTGATCCATTGTCAGATCTATAATTTAGGCGATAGTCTGTTCTGTAGTTGAGACTATATTCTGATCTATATTTGGTCTATATTTGAAATTATATTTTCGTTTATAGTTCAAACGTTGGTCTGTTCTATAGTTGAGACTACAGTCTGTTCTATATTTGAGACTATTGTCTGGTGTTAGTGGGGACTAAAGTCGGGGAATGTAGTCTGTTTTATAGTCTCGAGAAATGAAACTATGTTCTGGTCTATATTTAAGTTTATATTCTCGTCTATAGTTCAGACGACGGTCAGTTCCAGAGTTGAGACTACAGTCTGGTCTATAAATGAGAAGATAGTCTGTACTATTGTTGAGACGTTTATATTTGGACTATATTTTTAGGTCTTAGTTGGGACTATAGTCTAGTCTATATTTGAGACTATATTCTGGTCTTAGTTGGAACTATTGTCTGATCTATATTTGAGACTATAGTCTGGTGTTAGTGGGTGTCTCGTTCTATATTTGAAACTATGTTCTGGTTTTGTTTTGAAATATAGTCTGATCTATAATTAGGACTAAAGTTGAGACTATAGTAGTTCTATAGTTGGAACAATAGTTTGGTCTATAGTTGAGATTATATTTGGGTCTATATTTAAGTTTATTTTCTCGTCTATAGTTCAGACGACGGTCTGTTCCACAGTTGAGACTACAGTCTGGTCTATAAATGAGAAAATAGTCTGTTCTATTGTTGAGACGATGGTCTGGTCTATATTTGAGTCTATACTCTGGTCTTAGTTGGGACTATAGTCTGGTCTTTATTTGAGACTATATACTAGTCTATATTTGAGTCTATACTCTGGTCTTAGTTGGAACATATTTGATACCATAGTTTGGTGTTAGTGGGAACCACAGTCTGGTCTATAGTATTGGTATATATTTGAAACTATGTTTTGGTTTTGTTTTGAACTATTGTCTGGTCTATAATTGATGATAAAGTTGAGACTATAGTAGTTCTATAGTTGGAACAATAGTTTGGTCTATAGTTGAGATTATATTTGGGTCTATATTTAAGTTTATTTTCTCGTCTATAGTTCAGACGACGGTCTGTTCCAGAGTTAAGACTACAGTCTGGTCTATAAATGAAAAGATAGTCTGTACTATTGTTGAGACGTTTATATTTTAGTCTATATTTTTAGGTCTTAGTTGGGACTATAGTCTAGTCTATATTTGAGACTATATTCTGGTCTTAGTTGGAACTATTGTCTGATCTATATTTGAGACTATAGTCTGGTGTTAGTGGGTGTCTCGTTCTATATTTAAAACTATGTTCTGGTTTTGTTTTGAAATATAGTCTGGTCTATAATTAGGACTAAAGTAGTTCTATAGTGGGAACTATAGTGTGGTCTATAGTTGAGACTATATGCTGGTTTTAGTTGGACTATATTCTGGTCTATAATTGAGGCTATAGTTTGGCCTACAATTAAGATAATAGTCTGTTCTAAATATGAAATTATAGCCTGGTCTTTACTTGCTAGTTCAGGTGTATATTAGCTCAAAGTACAGATTATAATTTGGTCTGCAAATATAAATACAGTCTTGAGCAAGATGAGACTATAACCTACTTTATAATTAAAATTTTACTCTAATTTATAGTCGAGATTAAAGTTTAGTCTACATTTAATGCTATATTGCAGTAAATCGAGTAAACAAAAGCCGTATATCTTTTATTATTTCTGCTATAAAAAAGTGTTTTTCAAATTCGTTTTTTACCACGTGTAGAAATTTGTATAGCCTTTGTTGTTGCCGCTATTTTTCGACCAAATAACATGCATAATTTTAAGTAAATAAGAAAAAAAAAGTAAATAAGAAAAAAAACTGTATTTATTTATAACAACACAGTGATGTGAGATTTTAGCCATCAACATGAAAGATTAAATTTTGGCAAGAAAAAAAATCATTTTAATTTATGTTGCTAGCTTATTCTAAGAAAAAGAAAATGTATTTTAAAATAAAACACACGAAAGATAAAATAAATATTTTTAAAATGTTTTTTTTATTAGAAAGAAACTAATTTTAGCAAAACCAGGAAGTCTAAACAGGAAATTAAAGGAATAGTTACATATGTATATTAAATAAAAATATATTTAACGGAATATCAATTAAATTGTTAAGCTTAACTATTTAAAAGCTGTTTTCTTTAAACATACAATCTGGTCACCCTTTTAAACAGCTGTTTTGCAGAAATGTCATTAGTAAAACACACATCAAATCTCAAACAGCAACCTGTTTTTATTCTCAATAAACAGCAATTATTCTTTTTAATTTTATTTAATAATATACAAAAAAAATAACACAAGCTAAAAGTAAAATTTAATAATTTATTACAACCATTAATTACCAAGTGTTAAATATTTTAATTGCGTTTTATTTCAATAAAATAAAATAAAAAAAAAACTACACATTTAATTTATGACGACGTCATGCGTAACAAATGTGACAATCAAAAGTTGTGCGAACAAAAAAATATTAAACAAAGTGCAAAAAGTGTGAGTGCGTGCTTCTTGTTTTTTAACAAATAAATTTAAATAAAAATATAAGTTTAAATAAGTTGTTATTTTGCATATAGCAAAAGTTACTATTACTATTATTTATTTATTTATTTATTTATCTTCGTTGCACGCTTGCTGCTACTACAGAAAACTTTTGTTCTTGACATAATTATAAACAAATGTTGTTGTTTGTTAAAAAAAAAACTATAATAAATATATTCTGTTTTTTTTTTATTATTTTGGAGTAATAAGTTTTCATTTGTTAGTTTTTCAAACTTTGATATGTTAAAATAGTTACATTTTGTAAATATACCTACTCGTATAAAGTTTTTCTTTATGTTTTGTGGCAAATTAATTAGTAATTAATATTATGTATACAAATATTGCACCTAATAGTTTTTAAACTATATCTATAATGTAAAACATTCAGTTAATAAAAAGTAGTAGATCTATAACATAATAGATCTACTTGAACTTTGCAAGTTTACAGTAGTAGGTGCTAGTCATATTTGAATGACTCTATGTTTTTTGGCTGCTAGAATCAATTACTAAAATACGCAATTGCTTGCAAAAACATAACTAAATATTTAAACCCTTTGAAATTAAATATATGTATATGAATGATCCTTAATATAAATTATTAAACTAAGAAAAGAGTTTTGTTAAGGGTATTCACAGGTTGATGAATTGCCGTTAATTTAAAAAGCTAAGACTACAGTGGAAACTATAATCTTTAGTAGGCGAGAATGCTAATCTATTGGCGAGATCATAAACGAATAAACTATGCTATAGTCAAGAGATTAATAACTATGCTATAGTCAAGAGAGACAAGACTATTCAATAGTCTATAGTCAAGATACTATAGAATGTTCTATAGTAAAGAGACTATAGAATGTTCTATAGTCAAGAGACTATAAACTGTTCTATAGTCAAGAGACGATAGACTGTTCTACAGTCAAGAGACTATAAACTGTTCTATAGTCAAGAGACTATAACTGTTCTATTGTCAAAAGACTATAAACTGTTCTATAGTCAAGAGACGATAGACTGTTCTATAGTGAAGAGACTATAAACTGTTCTATAGTCAAGAGACTGTAGAATGTTCTACAGTGAAGAGACGATAGACTGTTCTATAGTGAAGAGACTATAAACTGTTCTATAGTCAAGAGACGATAGACTGTTCTATAGTGAAGAGACTATAAACTGTTCTATAGTCAAGAGACTATAGAATGTTCTACAGTCAAGAGACGTAGACTGTTCTATAGTGAAGAGACTATAAACTGTTCTATTGTCAAAAGACTATAAACTGTTCTATAGTAAAGAGACTATAAACTGTTCTATAGCCAAGAGACTATAGAATATACTACAGTCAAGATACTATTGTCAAAAGGCTATAAACTGTTCTATAGTCAAGACACGATGAACTGTTCTATTGTCAAAAGACTATTAACTGTTCTATAGTCAAGAGACTATAGAATGTTCTACAGTCAAGAGACTATAGAATGTTCTACAGTCAAGGGACTATAACTGTTCTTTTGTCATGAGACTCTTCTGTAGTCAAGAGACTCTGGACTATAATCAAGAGACTTTAGACCAGGTTTGGCAAACATGGAAAATTTTTACATACTTTTTTCATACATTTTAGACTCAGTTGATACCTTAGTATCACCAGAAGTCATTTGAATGATGAATTTTTTTTAATTTCATAAACATTTTGGAACTGATATTCATATGATCTTTAAATATGTATTTAAAAGTTGGTTATCACGATGAGAAGTTGTTTGTTAAAATAATAAATCTGAAAATGCAATCGGAGGATGCAGGAAATATAAATATATATAAGAAGATATGAAGAAGAATGCTTTTTTAGATGTAAAGGACTTTGAAATGGAATAAAACAAAGATGATTTTTCAAATTGACATGTAATTGACTAGAATTATGATTTCAATATGACTTATGGCATATTACTGGATCGATCGTAGTCTTATCTGGAGGTCCAATTTTCGATGATCAACATTTGTGGCCGTATATCGGCAAGAAGGCTAGGAATATTGTCTTCCAAGTGGTGAATCGTTCCGGGCTGCCCAACATTTCACACGGCTCGTGCCACAATTGAGTTACTAAGGGAAACGTTTGGTAACCATATAGTATTACGTTTCGGATCCGTGAACTGCATATTTAAACAAATACAGGCAATTTTAATGAACGATATACATATAGTCAAGCCTATTCGTTAAATCAAAAAATTCGTTATATTGAGATTTATTTTTTAATATATTTTAATATGTGTCACATTAGGATGCATAACATGAAGACTTCCGTAGGTTCTACATATGTATATATTATTCTAAATATGATTTATTTGAATGAAGATAATTTACAGGAAACATTTTATTACGATATGAGCTTTATTCTTTCCCCCTCAAGTAGAAGAGTTTTAATTTTCTTTGTTTCAAATACATTATCACAAATGAAACTTGTTACTCTTTCCCTCGATAACTTTCTTCCTGGAGCACTAGTTTTTTTTAGCGTATGATAGTATGATAATTGCTCTCTTTTAAAAGTCTTATACTCGTATGTTGTACTTTTTTGCAATAAATACACCATTGTAAAGACTTTTTATATTTCTATGGCTTTAATTTTTAAAGAAATTTAATTACTTGAAATATTGTTTGTTTTTCCTTTTGCCGAAAAATCAATACAAAGGCTTAATTCCCATTAGAAATCGATGATCTTTATAATTGTCAATATAAAAAATTTGGTCGTTCATTAAATCGAGTAAAAAATTGTTTAAACATTTGTTATATAAGGTAATAAATATTAAAAATGGTACCGTGGAGGTCTAAAAAGTACATTTTATTTATATAGTTGGTACAAAATCCAAATAGCTATTTTCTCTTTCTGCTTAAGACTGTTCTACATATAATCAAGATTACATTTCCCAGTTCAGTCTATGCTATATAATCTTAAAACATGTATTTCTAATTCTGTGAAAAACTGTGAATACTCCTCCTAAAACACAAAATTCTTTACAATAAAGGAAACAAAACGCAAACAAAATTAAATAATAAAAATTTTAAGAAGGCGTATCATAACCCACAATCTATAACTATTTCTTGCAAATATCGAAATGTCTGGCTGTGTAGTTGCTTAGTCTCTGGCAACAAAAGAAAAGTAAAGCAAACCAAAAAAAAAAAAAAAACCCAACAAAATATACTGCAAAAAGGCCGGGTCAACATTATCGCTAAATTACCCTTCTCCATGTTACAAGCAGCCTAACAACAACAATAGCAGCAATAAAAACCCCAACAATAACATCATCAATATTTGCTGTATAATACAACCCTAAATTATAGACTACAACGTGAATGAAGACCAGGGCCGGGTTAGCCAAAAAGAGTGTGAGCCAGAGGGAGGAAGTTTTGTAAAAAGGAAAAAATTCAGCATTTTCTGTCATTGTTTGCCATTGTCGACGTAGTTGTGCAAAGAAACAACATACATACAACAACAACAATAACGAAAGATGACTAAAATATGAATGAATGATTTTTGGCTTTATATACGAACATTTACACGTGCTTAGCAATATTTTGTATTTCCTTTTTCCTTTCAGCTATCAACACAACCCAGCGCTAATTTTTCAAGTCTCATTTTGACTGTGTCTTCTTTTTGTTTTTATACTTTATTGGTTTAACATTTCGCTGGGTTATGGACGACGCTATGTGCAAAAAACAATTGGTTTGAGTGCCGAGTTCTTGTTGGTGTTGTTGTGTCTTCTGTGTTTGTTCATGTTTCCAACATTCAACAACAAATAACCGAAAATTTTGAAATATGGTTTATTTATTCCGTGTTCACAATTGTGGTCTTTGTGTGTAAAAGATGAGGTAGTTAGTCACTGAGGAGTAGGAGTAATCGGGGCAGAAATAACAAATGGAAAGAGTAAAGAAAATTCGTTTCGCGTGCCAAATTGTTGTTTAACCACTCAACCATGGTTTTGTTTTTATTTTTTTCTAATGTAATGGAAGACATAATGGGCCCCACCAGTCAGCCAGCCAACCAACCATACTATTATTAAGCACACTAGCAAATTGTTACGTTACGTTTATTTTGTTCCTGGCTTTATTTGTTGGATTTAAACTTTTGTGTTCTATTATTTTTTTTTTTTTTTGTATTTTTCCAACATCCAGCCCTTTTTTGACTGTGTTTATTTCCTCTACCTCTACCTTTAGCTGTTTAGGTTTGGTTTTGGTTTTTTGTTTTCGTTTAAGGCAAAAATAGCTAATGGCTCATAGATTTACAAGGTTAAAAATAATATTTTTCACATTAGAAACAAACAGCTAAAATTGCAGAAATGACTGGTATAAACAGCATAATAAAAATTACCAAGAAATTTTTGAATTACAAAACAAAACAAAAAAAAAACTTTATAAACGAATTGTCTGATGATAAATGGTGGTGACTTAAGGGAAAATTATAGAGAAAACAAAACATACAACACAACACAACACAACAGGAAATATTATGCAACATATTAATTTATATTTCTGTTTTTATTTGTTAAATGTTTTTTGATACATTTCAAAAAACCTGGCCAAAAATAATCATTAGTTTTGAAAACATTTTAGCCTATTAAGGATTTATAAAGCAGAACCTTCAAGGAATGTTTTGCATAAGTATTAATCAATATTTTCAATTTTTTTTTCTTTGTAGGTAAGATTTTATATGGCGCTAAATAATTGAGTAAGTTTAATTTAACAAATTTTTTAAGATTTCGAAACTAATTTAACATTGAAAAAAATACTTAACTTAACATAACTAGTAAGAGATTTTAACTTGTTTATTATCATTTGAAAGGACATTCTTTAGCATTTATTTTTTGAACATTATGTCTATCAAATATTGGCCGTTGCTACGTCGCAGATGGTCTATCCGTTGAGTCCAATTTGCGATGACTCGTTAGAGCATTTCGACTGGCAACTGACGAATGACACGCGTGATGTTTTCCTACAAGGCCTGAATCGAAGCGGATTTGACCGCATAAACTTTAGATTTTACATATCCCCACAGGAAAAAAACTAACTGGGTGGCCAATCGACCGGCCCAAAACGTGAAATTATGTGCTCACCGAAGTGTGGACTAGAGGTTGTTCTCTATTCGTAACTACATGCTGTCCTATAGTCGATATAGTCCTTTCCATAATGTTCTCGTGGCCATTTGAATATGTTAAATGTAATTCAAGACATTAATATTTTTATGTCGCTTATCTGACAGGTGCTCAATAGGTTTTGTTGCGAAATTGAGTGTATTTGTTAGTAAAGCATTCGTCATAAAACTATAAATGTCTTGATATTTAGTACGAAATTTTGAACACAAGAACCACACATTGTTGCTAAATCTGTTAAAACAAGGTAAAATATTTGTAAGAAATGCATTTAATACTAATATTACCAACCAATGGTGGTCATTTATTTATATTAAATATAATTTAAAACTATAGAATAATTATTATTTCATAATTGAACTATTAATATTACTTCTTGATAATTTTAGGCAGGCTTGAGTTCATTAAATTTAATTTTCATTAAATTATTTTTACTGAAGTTAGGAATTGCAACTTGAAAAATTTTATTATTAAACATTTTGATAATTTTTCTGGACTGGGACTAAAATTATCAAGAAGTATAATTTAAAACTTTTATAGTTTTATGGTGCTTTTCTGGTAAACGCAAATGTGTGGCGAGGTTTTAAGAAAGTATATATCAAGAAATTGTAATACGTTTTAAATGTTTAGAGATTTAAACTGATTTGTAGATAGTGGAAAATAATGCTAAACTTTTGAGTTATTAAGATTTCTGAAACAGTTTTAAAAATTAAAAATCTTTTTATTTTATTAATTCGGCTTAAGGTCTATTTTGTTAAAAATATAAAAAGTCTTGTTCGTTTTTAATTTTATTTGTTTCCAATATTTCGACCAACTTTGTTGATCATCTTCAGGAAAGAAGTATAATTTAATGTTTAATACAGTGTTGTCACTGAGTCAGCGAAAGAAACTTAAGACATTAACATCGTACAACACTGTATTAAACATTAAATTATATTTCTTCCCTCAAGATGATCAACAAAGTTGGTCGAAATATTGGAAACAAATTAAATATAATAAAAATTAAAAACGAACAAGAGTTTTTATATTTTTAATAAAAGAGACCTCAAGCCGAATTAATAAAATAAAAAGCTTTTCAACAATATAAAAGGTCTACATAGCACATAAAAAACAATCAATTTTAAAAGTTTTAAATTGTAGCAAACTCAAAATCGTAAGTTTTCTTAAATAGAAACTTTTAAGGGCTCTTGAATGTATATATTGTAGAAAATTTTCAATAATATCTTAAATTGCTTTAAATGAACAAAAATGATATTGCTAAAAGTTTCTTGTTATAAAAATGCAATAATCAGCCCAATCACGAATAAAAATTCTGCGAGAGTTTTTTCCCTTTTTATTTTTTTTAACATTAAATTTGAATAGGGAAAAATGGGAAAAGGGGAAAAAAATCGCGCGGAATTTTTATTCATGATTGGGCTGAATATAAATGTTTCAGTTATTTTTTGTTGTTGTTGTTGGAATTTATCCAAAAAATAACAATAACAATGTAAAGCAACAAAAATCATTTATAGTTTTTATAACATCCTCCCTTAAAGTAAAAATTTTAAATGAAGAAAAAAAAACAAAATAAAATAAACAAAACTGGGGTAAAATTCTCACAACTCTCAATACTTGTTCTCAATTGAAGCAACAAACAATGACTTGATCTTTGTCAGCAACCAACCAACCCTCTTGATTACAGAGTGCAAAGGAATCAGGAGAAGACTTAAACAAAAACATAAACGAATGATGAAGAAGATTTTACGGAGAGTGCAGGGAAGAATGGACATACATAGATGATGTAAACAATTGACGACCCCACTTACATATAACAACATGACAGATCAAAAATGACATACGGACAGACAAACAGACACATCAATAGCATACAATGTCAAATGTTACAATATTCTATACAAAATATTAATGTCCATGAATATGTGTGTGGTAACCATTATCACACTTTGTTGTTATAACACTAAAACAGTCACACGTGCATACATATGTTATATATCTATATACATATGTATGTACATACATATGGGTATATACTATGAGCGAGAAAAACAGCAACAACAAAAATCAACCATATCAACGTCAGTGTCATATCAGTGTCATCAGCACATGTCACTGTTAAATGATTTTCTTTTTAAACAGCAACAAAAAAAAAAAACATTATGCACAGGATAATAGAACCAAGGAGGAAGTGAGGAAGGACGGTTGGACGGACGTACTCACAGACAGCCGTTATGAATTCAAAGGGGGATAATAAGACTTTAGCCATGTTGGAAGGAAAAATAATAATGTTGCTGAGTTGAGTTGCATAAATGTTGATGTTTCAATGAAGAAAGAGCGCAAAAAAAAGAGAAACAATATTGTAAAGTCTTTAATAAAAAATACAACATGACACCACAAAAACTGTATTTGAAAAAAAGTTTAATGACATTTTAAATACAATCAACATCAAAACAACAATATGTTGCATTAAACTATTTTTCAGAAATATGTTGAGAGGCAGGGTAAATGTCATTTAAGACAACTTAAATTTTAAAAAATTTAGTTAAAGGAATTTTTTATAGTTTGAGCTTAATTTAAAGAATTTTTATTAACCCCTTTAAGCATAATGGAACTGTTATTTTATGTTTTATGTTAAAATAAAAATTACTGTTTTCTGTACTTGTTTGACTGCGGCAGCAGACATTTTTGGAAACGCTTTTGGTGTTTAATAGGTATTCTGCCACCTTCTAAACCAATTTAGTTACAAAATACATTTAACCGTACGATGCATACCTAACTTTTTCTAAGAGAACACAACTCCGGGTTACACTTGTACCTACTAGCTTATTTTGGCTTTTTTCTAGTGTTTAAATGGTAAAATTTTAGTATTTTTTTTAGCACTTAAAGCTGCAAATGGATACATTTGTACCCGGCTGTGTGTTCTAGTGTTAAAATGCTTTTTCATACTTTTAGTACCTTTTTTGGGGGTGTCAAGGGGTAAAATTTGTATTTTATCTATTACAACCATAAACACAGACAACGATTTTTAAATATATTCTTCATTTATCAAGAAATATCAAATATAAATTTGTTACTTTTTGGAAGCTTGAAGTCTTAAAGGTTAACACGGGTGCTTTTGAGCACTACAAAACTGATATGCAACAAAATGCATTTTCATACATTTAAAAACAAAGAGTATTTGGTATCTTTTAATAAACGAACATTTTTGGGGGAGTCAAGGCGTACAAATTGTATTTTGTCTTTTAAAACCAAAAACATGGACAGACATACATTTTTTTTTGATCATATTCTTTTATCATTTATCCAGAAATGTTGAATAAAAATTTGGTACTTTTTGAAAGTTGGAATTATTAAAGGGTAAAATATTACTTTTAGCCACTACAAAACTGAAACGCAAAAAGTACCAAAAAGGGCTCCAAAAAAGAAAATACATTTTATTAAAAAGTATTAAGCCAATTTTGATAAAATTTTAAACATTGGTACTTCCAATTACAAAATATTAACTAACAGGATTGGAATTGGAAACTTCACTCGGTCAAGATTCAGTTATATTAGTTTGGTACCTTTTTACAATTCTTTTTCTTGAGCGAGCTAATTAACGCAGTTTTGACTAGATTTCTTGTTTAAGTTGAATATTTTAAAGTTTGTTATAAAATTAAATTTATAGTTCAATTATACATATTTCACTGTTAAAAGTTTATTTTATTTTTTTTTTAACTGTTTTCGAGAAAATTTTAAAATTTGTTTTCTACTTTTTACAGAATTTCAACTATTTTTTATTTAAAAGGTCTGTTATAATATGTAATAGTTGTGATGTTTTGTCTCATGTGTTTTGATTTTGTTTAACGTCTGTTGAACCTTCAAACATGTTGCAAGTTTGCTTCAAACTTAGTACAGTCTTCTGGGCATATACATATGCTTTTAAATAGTAGCTTTAATTAATACATAATATCCCTGTGTTTTTTTTTTTGTAATTTAGAAAATTAAAGTACATTTACAAAAAGTACCATTAATACAGCTTTTGTGTACTTTCTCTTAATTCTGTATCATAAAGATTTCTCACACTTTCAGGAAGTTATCTGCTTAAATTCATGCTTTAAGGTTCATTATTATGGACAGTTGAACAGTTCTGTTGTCTCTCAACTGAAACTATTCGACAATAGACTATTTTGTAGTCTCTCTGGACTAGAGGTAGTTCTCGCAACTACATACATATACATATGTTGTACCAAGAATGATAGAATAAAGATTACGCCAACGCGCATAAAATTTTAAAATGTTCTGCGTATTTTGGAACTGTGACGTCACATGTTCTGTGTTTCTATTGGCTAATTTTTTCTCACTTGTTTTGCTTGCTCACTGCACACTTCATGTTTATAGTTTTTGTTGTTTTTTTTTGTTTGATTTTCTTTTTTAAACAGCTTTTATTTTACAATTCTCAGAGAGATTTCAATTGCAAGGTTGCC
Organism: Bellardia bayeri; assembly: GCA_950370525.1. Classification (NCBI taxonomy): domain Eukaryota; kingdom Metazoa; phylum Arthropoda; class Insecta; order Diptera; family Calliphoridae; genus Bellardia; species Bellardia bayeri. Next base: position 80,107,096 of record OX493267.1, read on the forward strand.
AACTATCACATAAAACATACATATTTCGCAAGAAATTTTAAATCTAACACATGAAACATTCTTGGTAACCCTTAGAATGGAACTTCTACGTCACATAACGGGGAATCGTGCGCATGGCGTAATCTTTATTTTATCATTCTTGTGTTGTACTATAGTCGATCATATAGGTTTTTCTATAATGCTCTCGTGGTATGTTAAATATAATTCAGGACTTTAATATTTTTATGTCGCTGTTCTGACAGCTGCAAAAGTGTATTGAGGTTTTGTTGTGAAATTAAGTGTATTTGTTAGTAAAGCATTCGTCATAAAACTTGATATTTAATATAAAGTTTGACCACAAGAACCATATATTGTTGCTAAATCCGTTTAAACGTGGTAAAATGTTTGTAAGAAATCCATTTTATACTATTATGAAATTACTTTAGCAAGTTTTAAAAGCTTTAGTGGTTTTGGTGTTCATCTGCTCATTGTAAATATAATTTAAAACATTTATAGTTTTATGATGCTTTTCTGACGAACGCAAAAGTGTGGCGAGATTTTAAGATTCGCTTTTCAATAATTTATGAAATTAAAGTACTTTTACAAAAAGTACCATTAAGTCAGCTTTTGTGTGTTCTCACTTAATTCTGTATCAAAAAGGTTTCTTAACCTTTCAGGAAATTATATGCTAATGTTTTTAGGTTCTTTATTATAGAAAATTTAAAAGTTATAATTAGGAGAATGAATGAATGGAGAGGTCATTTGTTATATCTAAGGGTACAAATAATGGTAGGCCTTACACATTATTCAGGAACGTATAAGCATAATTTAATGAATATGTATTTATAAAGGTACAAGAAAAATACCCCTTTATTGATTGTCAATCAGAACCATTTATGCTTAATCTCATTATTGCTTATTTTTATTTTTATAAACTCAATCAAAAATTATCAGGAGCAAAGAGAAAAAGTGCAACTAAATATGTGTGTGGATTGCTACACATTCATAATTATCTAATGTATCTAATTTAATGACTGTACGTTCACTTATTTTAGAGAATTCAAAAAGTACTATTTTTAGAATTAAATTTGCCCTGGTACCATAGTACAATTAACTCCCCCCAATACTTGATTCTTACTTAGCTTATTTTTATTTCGACAACTTTTAAATAATTTAAAATATTAAGAGAAGTACCCTTGGGAGAAAATGTACTAAATTCCCCTGAAGCTTGAAATTAATTAATAACTCTATTTTAGCTAGACATTAATATTAAACAATGGAAATATGTGTTCCTTAGCGCAAGCAAAAAATTAGTTTGCAAAAAGTACAAAACAAAAATTTACCAACTTCTTCGCAGTAGAGTTTCCGATTATCATCCTGTTAGTTACTGGAGGTATCAATATTTCAACTTTTATCAAAATTGTGTTAAACATTTTGAATTAATTGCATTTTCTCATTTTTTCCCCTGTTTGCTATATGAAGAATGTTTTTAAAAATGCATTTCTATGTTTGTCGGTTTAAACGGTATGAAGAGAACAAAAAAGTTTATCCTTTAAGGAGTGAATTTCCAAAAAGTACCAAATTTATTTTCGTCTTTTTTTTACAAGTAATAAGTAATTTTCAAAATGCATGTGGATGTTTATAGGTTCAAAAGATAAATAGGGTGTCAGAAAAGTACCAAAATATTGTTTTTACATAATTTCTCTGCTAAAGAGTACGAATTTCAAGAAAGTACCAAACACCTGTCTGCTCTGCATGAAGTAGTGTTTTAAAGGGTTTTGTTATCTCTAATGGCTTAAAAGATATAAGGTTATCAAATTTACCAGTTTTTATCTTTTTTTATTTCCTAAACATTCTAATTTCCCCAAAATCTCTAGTTAGTGGCAATATGCGTAGCAACATATAGTTTTTAACCGTTTACTGTCCTTCTCTAATAAATTTTCAATTTAAAATATTCATATTTTTGAGATTAATGTTTAAATAATACAATTATTTTAAAGAAATTTTTATTTTATTATTTTTTTATAAAAGTTTATTAAACCTTTAAGCAAATCTAACCAACAGGAAATAAAATCCTAATACAAGTTTTATTTTATACTTCACCTTATTAAGTTTCTATAAGAGTTTTCAATTAAAACTGTGGTTACTACGCGTTATAATTTAATTTGAAATTATAATTTTTCCATTAAGATTTATTTCATATATTTTTTTTCTTCTGTCTTTTCAAATAATTTCAACATTTTTCTTTTCACTTTCTATAACAATGTTCACCACTCAACTCAGCTCACAATATTTTTCTCATTTTTAATTTTGTTTTGCTTCTTTTATGGAAAACAACCAGACCAAATGCAACAACTTCCTTAAAAGGAAGTGAGTGCCAGGCATGTATGTATGTGGTTATGTCGCGCTAGCCAAGTGTGTAGGTAAGTAGTTGTTCACCTAGGTATGAAGTTATACACAGTCGTAGTACTAGTACGTGTACAATAATAATGTATGTATGTAGTAAGTAATAAGTTGCCTCTAGAGTTGTCAACACATTTTTTAACCATAAATGACTTACTTGTTGTTTGTTGTTAGTCGTCGCTAGTGTCTTTGTCACCATGTATCGCCTTGATTGTCTTATTTTAGTCTTAAGCGTGGAATTTGAGAGATTACTTATTTTGTAGTGTTGAGGATTTTAAAAGGGAGTAGTGCAGTGTTGTTTGTTTTAGGAGGCCTTATATCAAAAGCTAGTTTTCTTTAAAATAAAAATTTTTCATATTGTATGGCAGGAAGTTACTTCATGAAATCACAGTTTAAAAATCACTAAAAGTTTTAACATATTTTTTAAGTTAGTTTTAAGTTTGTATCAGCCTGTTGAGCCTTTTTTTAAATAAACCTAAATCTAGGTCTCGCCTTTGAAGTCCTATCGCACTTGTAATTCAGGCAATAACATGATTAATGTATGATTAATTTCATATTTCTAGCTAAATAATTTAAAATCATTAATAACTTTTTTTTCGAAAACAGAAGAAGTGGATTCTAACTCGATTAGGATCGTCTGTATCAAATTTAACGATTTTAGTTTCATTATTAGAAAATATTCAAAAAGTACGATTGGAATAAGGAAAAAGTACCATTAGTTAAAATTTTCCCTGTGGTGTCAAATTCTCTCATATATGAATAATTTCGAGATTTAAGGCTAATTACTATAAAAAATTCAAAAAGTACCTTTAGGAGATCGAAAAAGTACCCTTATTGTTGGTGCTTTTATTGGTACCTAAAACCCTTAAATCCCGTATTATCAATTCTTATTTCATTTAGAAGCATTTCAGCTAATTTTTATGTAGATAAATTCCATAATTTATAATTGTTAAAAAATACTATTGCAAGAAAAAGTACCAATTATCCTTTTCGCTGTTGAACACCCCTTAAATTTTAAATTACCAAATACAACATTTCGGCGAAATTGCTTGTGACAAAGATAAAGTCTTAAGCGCTTTAAATACAATAATCTACACCTATGCATACAATAATTCCATATAACTCCCTGTTATTTGATTTTTGGGTCAATGGAGGATACAATTTTTAAAATTTGTAATGTATTGGAAATTCATAATAAAACATTTACATGTCTATGCCAACTTATAGATAATATATTATTATTAAAGAAATATCATAAACAAACAAAATTTTTACCTGTAAAGGTTTCAAATATCCAAAAAGTACTTACTTTGCATTTGGTATTTTTGCTAGGTAAAGAATAGGATGATGTACAACTAGTTTATACGTTTATTGGTTTAAAAGTTACAACCATTTCTCCTTTACAAGGTTTGAATTTCAAAAAAAGTATCAAACACTTATCTGCTCTTTTTTAAATAGACAAAGATGAATTTTAAATGTTTTTGGTATCTGTATTTGTTTACAACACAAACAGTTAAAAAATTTACCAAATTTAGTATATTTTATCCATTTTTGTTGCTAAAATTTTTATCCCTTTAGAATTCAAATTTCCCTAAAGTACCTAATTTGTATTTGGTATTTTTTGTTAAATAAATAATACGATTTTAAATTTGTCCCTATGTTTATTGGTGTCAAAGATACACAAGGTACCAAAAAAGTACCAAAATATTGTTTTTAGCCATTTTCTCCCTTAAAGAGTTCAAATTTCAAAAAAGTATCAAACACTGTCTTAATCTTTTTGTAATGGATAAAGATGTATTTACAAGATTTTTTTTACCTGTTTTGAAAAAAGTACCAAAATTAGGAAGCTCTTTTTTGAATGGATAAAGACTAATTTTAAATGTTTTTGTATCCGTTTTAGTTAAGAATAAGTAAATTTACAAAATTTTTCAAAAATCTGCTTTTAGTCGAAGTGTGTAGAGAGAGAGGAAAATATTGCTTTTAACCGTATTCTTCCTTAAAAGGTACAGAATTTAAAAAAGTACCAAACACCTGCCAGCTCTTCTTTTAAATAGATAAATATGCATTTGGGACGATTTTGTTATTTGTGTTAGTTAAGAATATAGAAGCTTACCAAATAAACACGTTTTCAAAAAAGTACCAAACACAAGTCTACTCTTTATTAAATGGATAAAGTTGCATTTGAAATATTTTTTGTATCTATATTAGCTTAGGAGGTATAGGGTTATCAAATTCACTAGTTTTTACTTTGTATTATTCAAATACACCTACATATCTGTTCTTATTTTAAATGGATGTAGTTGCATTTTAAAGTTTTAAGTTTTCTAAATGTACCCTTTTTTTATCATTTTTTTATACACTAAATAAAACTCTCTTTTTGTAGAAGCACTAAGAGTAGGTAGAGACATTTTTCACAAACTCTTACTGCCGTATTTATAAAAAATTAAAGTAGACTTCAAGTGTACTTTAAGAAAATTTTGTATGAAAATTTTGTCTTAAAGCACACTTCAAGCCTACTTTATTTTTTATAAATACGGCAGTTAAAATACAGCTTAAACTTTTCTTTTAACAAATTTCAGCTTTATTTATTTCTAAACTTTTAAGTTTTCCTTGATTGATTCTCCAAATGCAGCATTTAATCTTCCTCTCTCAACCCACAAATATTTCTAAATATTACAAATTGAAATATTCATAAATCATCACAATATAACAGATTTTATTTAAAAAATTTAAAATTTACGATAATGCAGTAAAAATTAAAAAAAAAAATCAATGCAATTTTATCTTAAAAGCAAAAAAGCCACCTGCTTATAAATGCTAAAAAACACTAGCAATTGTAAATAATATTAAAAGGCAAAAAAACTAGAAAGAGAAGAAACAAAAAATCTAAAATATTTCTATCTATTCTATTACAAACTTGTAACAGAAAACACAGCCATAGAGTCTTGCAAGTCACAGACTTAGTGACGACAACAAAACTCGATACAATTTCAAACTAAAGCATGTATACATATATAGTATAGATTCTAGTAACCCAACGAACCATATTGTTTTAAAAACAAAATAAATGTTACGTACATACTTAACAGTTTTTGTAGGTTAACAAATTCTTATTGCAACGTATTGGTAATAGTTTTTGTTATACTTTAAATGTTTGCTGGGTGTTTTTGACTTTGGCACTGTCTGTCTGTGTTACAATTGCTGCAGCATTACAACCCCAGCTATATGGCAACATAATTTTTAATGAGTTTGTCGTATTGCAAAATAATAATAGAGATAATATGGCTGAAATACCACGGCAAACAACTTTATACATTCCACAGACAAACATACATTACAAATATGTATGAACCATAAGTAGCCCGATAGTGCTGTCAGTTAATAGCGGACTAGTCCAGGGACTAGTGAAAAGGGGCCACTACTTTTTATTTTACATTTTAACAAGCAAACTTTCTAGCATAACAGTGAAATTCTAGCCTCTACAGAATTTACCAAACCAAGGAGTATCAATCATCAATCATCACAAAGTTTTACTTTAACTCACAAAACACTAGCGGGTTTTTTTTGCAAAGTGTGTTTGCATTACTTCCAATGATGACAATACGTAGTAATGGCAATGATCACCGTCATCATCATCATCATCATCATCATGATAATGTTCTAATTCTTTTCCCTGGAAATGCTGTATTTTTTTGTTGCTGTTCTATTTTACTTTTATATAAATATCGTTGCTACACATAAAAGAGTTGCATAGAGAAAGAGAGTGCGACATAGTGCAGAGAGGGGGGTAAACTACTTACTGTTGCAGCAACGAATGGCATGTCAATTATTTGCAATTGTAGACAGTTTTCAATGAATTATAACCATATACAAAAAAATCTGAATTAAAGACCAACTTCAAAAGGTAAAAACTATTTAATTTGCTTAACGTATTGAGGTGGGGCCTGTACGTATTAAAATGCGAAAAAAATTGGGCCGCAAAATGATCTGTTTAAGTTAAGAATTTACCGACACTTCCTTGTTATTTTATCTAGGGTTACGGTGCTTAGAATTAGCCCTTTAGATTGTGTAATTTAGTAGAATTGATTTGATAGGGGTTAATTTAGAAATTCGTATTCGATTTTAACCGAAACTTAAATTGTGGTTAATCATGTTTCATAACTGAAATCGAAAACCCACAATTATTCGGCTTTTTTTTTTTTTTCTAAACTAAACTATTTTTAGCCGAATCATTTCAAACTGTTGACTGGAAAACAAACTACATACTGCAAACTAAGTTAATTTCCAGAAGACACGGAGAAATCTGAAATGGCAATAAATAACACTATTTTAGACTACAATCATTCACAATAGTGTTCTAATTGAAAATACAATTTTCTGAAGACATATTTTCATATTTTGAAACCAGTAACAGCCCACTATTCTTACTTGAAAGTGTTAGTATTCTAGCAGGAACATATTGAAGTACATATAATGAAATTTTGGACATTTTACTTGCTGGCTTACTTAGCAATTATTACTATTTCGCTCAAAAATTGCGAAGAAAAAGAAAGAGATTAAAGATGCCCCAAAAGACTAAGCGATAATGTGCTGGACTATCATTCAGAGGGTTGCGGGTTTGATTCCCACCATGGACTTCGATAGTTTTCTACAGACCAGTCAAAAGGTTTCGCAGTTTATGTTTGTTTAAAAAAAAATTCACTTTGAAAGAAATAGCTATTCGTGATATTTTCGTTCTATTGAAGTCGCTATAAAGAGTTTGCTAGACAAATTTCAGACGACTGTCATAAAATTGGAACGAGCCGTACAGGTAGTTCAATTAAAAATATCGCAACTGTGTTGAAAAACATTAGAATTATACAATTGAAAATAATCTTTCAGTCTCATCCCATTTTCATTTGTTTGGATATGGCTTTATGCTAAATTGCCGCATTTGGACTTCTAAAAATCCAAGAGAAATCCAAGAAAAGCCTTTGCATGCTAAAAGTGTCACTGTATCGTGAGCTATGTGGTCTAGACCATTTCTATTTTGGAAAGTTTGTTTGAAAATGTGATTGCGGTAAATGGATCATGCTATCGATGTTTATAATGAAATTTTGGTCTATAATTGGCATAAAGTTTCAATAGGACAGTCTCACACAGCTATCCGAAATTTATTGAAAACCAAATTTTCCCATCGAAAAGTTCTCGAACTTCAGGTGTTGTTTAGCCGCCACCCAACAAGCGATTTTTAGTGGAGTATTGTTAAAGACATAGTATATTCATCTATAAAATGTAATTTTATAAAATGCTCTTTTATTCCTTACATTAGTTAATTGTTGCCGTAGCAGCAAGTTTAAATAAAATTTTGCAGATTGCTTAAAAGTTTAAATAGCAACTTTATTAAGGCAAATTAGTTACCTGCAAATAAAAGAAAAAAAAAACATAAGAAATTAATAAATTAGATACAAAAATGTGTAAACTTTTTTAAATTAAATAATTTGGATTATAACAGCTTATTTCTTAAATATTAATTATATGGGGCTTATGACATTTATTCTCTGTTGATCAGAAATGTTTAGTATTGAAAATGAGCAAAATCGCTCATGTAGAAAAAACATTTAAACAACTTCGTATATTGAGTTATTAATAAAATTTTGAATTTAATGCACATTTTCACTTAATTCTTTATAAACAACATTATTACAAAACATGAAGCATGGCTAACTACCACATTTGATAGGGTAACATAACCCTTTTCTTTACAAGTTGGTATGAGATTTTATTTATTATAGCAAATCCATGCACATGACAATGACATGACATGTTTATCATAAATATTATTAGATACACCAGAAAGTGAGAGAGTTACAAACAGAAAAAATAGCACTGCAATGAATAAAACATAATCAGAACAATTTCCAATTAAAATTACAACAAAACAAACATAAGCATAATAACAAAACACACATACATGCGAGTATGTATAAACTTAATATTAAAAAATACATCAACATTTAAAATAATACATACATATGTATAAAAAAAAGGTTCGCTAAACAAATGAATACACAGGCTTTTAAATTTAAAATTCTTGTACCGCGCCCTCAAGTACTCTATACAACATGCACAATGCATTGCAGTAATTAAACAATTGCAAAAACAACAAGTGAGGGAAGTATATTAAGCTATGCCGAAACTTGTGCACTCTTTAGCTTGGTATAAATACAAATAAATTTATAGGTGAAATGTTTAGTTTTCAGGAACAATGTCAATAAAATTTGAAAGGCTTTTGAAATACCTTTCATTTGATATACATATTGTTTATGCAAAATATTGCTACTATAATGCGCACAAGTTACAAAAATACTTTTAAAAATTGAGTTAGTCGAAGTTTTTTTTTTGCTTATATCTCAGAAAGTTATGAACCGATTTGACTTATTTTCAGTACACAAATTCTTAAATGTATATGTCATAAATTGATAGAAGTCTGGGTCCATAAGATATCTGGGCTCTTGGGAGAACTGATTTACACTAACATCCCTATACCAACTTTCTTATCTAGAACCAGAGTATTTAAATTTTAGGCAAAAACTCAATAACATTGTAAAGGCCTTTGAAATACCTTTCATTTAATCTATATATATATAAAATATAAATATATATAATAAATAATAAATATATATATATGTATATATATTCCATATCTTTGTAAACGAGTTATAAAATACTTAAAAAAAAATCAAGGTAGTCGTGGGTTTTTGCTTATCTCTCAGACAGTTCGGAATATATTTAGCTACTTTTGAATACAAACATTCCTAAATGTTCTCATATATTGATGGAGGTCTGGGGTCCATAAGATATCTGGCTGCTTTGATAAATTGATTTCCACTAAAATCCATATAGCAACTTTTTAATCTATATTGAAACAGAATATATATACTTTTTAAAAAACTTTATGAAAAATATTGTATACGTACAATACTTTGTACTTAAGTTACACATTTACTTAAAAAAAACACAGGTTGTCGTGATTTATTGCTTATATGTATCTCCGCCAGTTATGAATAGATTTAGATAGTTTTAAATACCAATATTCTGAAATATATATATGATGTATTGTTAAAGGTCTGGAGTCAGTAATGTAGCTGGGGCCTTCTGTAAATTGATTTACACTAACATACCCCCATCGCTACTACCACTGATTTATTTATAAAGAGTAAAAATTTATAATAATAAAAATTGCAAATAGAATGTTAAACTTATATTACTCAAGGTGAAGGGTATAAAAATAGTGTGAGAGCGAGAGAGCAAGCTAGAAGAAGCAATCAAGCACTCAACAACAAGAACAGCAATAGAACAAAAAACTCATACAATAAACATTAAAATATCACCGTCATTAGCATCATTGACGCTTGAGTAATCAACGACAACAGCAACAACACCAACCATCAGCAACATTATAATCATCATCATCCTCATGCTGCAACATAAAATACATACAATTGCAACACACGCACACTCACTCAATCACTCTCTCATACATACAAACATTGATTTACCATGAATTTGTGTTTGTTTTATAAAGATTTTTTTCGGTTGTGTGAATTTTACGTTTCAATGGCTGAATGATTTCGTTATTTTTTTCCAAATCTTTTTCTTTTATTTACAAAAACATATTTGAAAAAAAAATTGATTTCTTCATAATTTAAACAAATTTAGTTTTATTTATGTTGTGTTAGTTTTTAACACATTCTAAAAACACATACATATGTATGTATGTATGTGCGACTAAACATTATTTTTATGTTTAGTTCTTCTCTGGAAATAAAAATATTTTTTTTTTTTTTTTGTTTTAATAGACTTTAGAAATTTTCTTGGTGGCGCCATACAGTTTAATATTTGTTATGTTTAAATTAAATGCAAATAAACTTAGTAATATGTATTTAGAATAAAAGGTGTCTAATAAATAAGCAAACTTCGGTTTGAATTACAGTGTTACTAATGTGGGGTTAAGAATTGAGTCCGTTAATTTACTTTAAAAAATAAATGTTTACAAACAATTTCTATGAAACAAAACAAAAAACCAAAATGACGGAAAATATTTAGGTTTAAGGGCATTTGCAAATGAGCATAAGTCTGTTTTATTTTTATTCATTTAGAAAGTCTAGATTTGAAGTGTCTTGTAAGTCATTTTACGAGTATATATCATGTAATGGTCAGCAATTTTTGTTGTTTATTAACTATTGAGCTTGGAAAATGATTACAACATTCTTCTGAAATTAAATTCATGCTGAAAGATATAAATAAAATTAAAAACTTTTTTTATATTTTAAAGACAAAAAATAAACCTGGCTGCAGTAAGCCTTTCAATATTCATATAGTTATATGAAGCATTTTTTCAAGTTTTATGACCTCTAGATTTATACAATTACATATTATATGTGTTTTTTGTGTTAAAATCAGTATGCAGCATAGTTTATATTTTATGAACAAATGATTATTAAGGTGACACATAATTATACAGGTCTTATTTATAGGACATATTTTTGTTTCAATCACAAGAATTTTTATATCGAAATTTTGCTCTGTATCATGGCTGTTTTTATCTATCGAAATTTTGTAAAGAAATTGGCCATCAATCGTATGAGTTTTAATACCGTCATTTATCTCTTAATCGTTGGACTTTAATACCGGAATTTTGTCTCAATCGTAGGTATTTTTATACAAAAATGTTACTCACAATCGTAAATCTTCTTGAACTAACATTTTTGCCCATAATTAAGGTCTTTTTATACTAAAATTTTGCACTCAATCGTAGATCATTCTATACTAAAATTTTGCACTCAATAGGTCTTTTTATACTCAAATATTTACCTCATTTGTAGGTTTTTATACTAAAATTTTAGACCTCATTTGACAATCTTTTAACTTTGCTCACAATTGAGGTCTGTTTTATACTAAGATTTTTACCTCAATCATTGGTATTTTTATTCTAAATTTTTGTCCTTAATAGAGGGTCTTTTTATTCAAAAATTTTCCCTCAATCGTTGGTCCTTTTAAACTAAAATGTTGCTTTCAATACTTGGTGTTTTTATACTAAGATGTTGCCCTCAACCCAAAGTCTTTTTATATTAAATGCTGCCCTTAATCGTACATCTTTTTATACTAAAAGTTTGCCCTCAATCGTTGGTATTTTTATTCTAAATTTTTGTCCTCAATCGATGGTCTTTTTATACAAAAATTTGCGCTCAATCGTTGGTCCTTTTACACTAAAATGTTGCCCTCAATCGTTGGTGTTTTTATATTAAGATGTTGCCCTCAATCCAAGCCCTCTATTGTGAGTCTCTTTATAATAAAGGTTTGATCTCAATCTTAGGCCGTTTTATACCTAAAGTTTGTTCTCAATCGTAGGGCTTTTTACAGTAAAAATTTTCGTTCAATCGTAGGTTTTTTGTACTACTAGGTTTTTTGACCACAATCGTTGGTTTTTATACTAAAATTATGCCCACAATCGTATGTCTTTTCACACAAACATTTTGCCCTCAATCGTTGTATTTTTAATAATTATATGCTGGCCTTATTCTGAAGATACTTTAGCTTGTAGTCAAAGATATTAACTTAAGCTTTTAACTTTACTATTTTGTCGTTTTTTTTATGGCAAACTCTGTTAACAAATTTTAAGCTTAAAATGTTATCACCCTAATTATCCACACACTATATCCCATCGTGCTGCATGTTTAAAGTACATGGCAAACATGTATTTAAAACCTTTAGGGATTTCTTTTTTACATACCTACATACATACAAATATAATACAGTACATGATTTTTTTCTTGTATATTTTTTACTTATTTGCCACTGCTGTTGCCATTAAAACAAACTGCATTTACAGAAGCATGACGGGCAACACCCACACAGAAACTCTAGTATGTTGGCAAACTGAAATATGTTTTTTTTTTTAAATAAAAAACACATAACGAGTGAGTTTTAGTAAAATATTTAATATATTTTGTAGTTAAACATGAATTACAATAGGATTTTATGAAAATTTATGAGGAGTTAAAATAAATTTTGAGATTTAACTTAAACTAGCCAGGAAGTTGGAATGTATAAAAGCTAAAAACGAACTACATATTTGTATTACAATAAAAAACTATTAAATTTGCAAATTTTAATACAATTTAATTTTTTTAATTTTTGTCCTGTAACGAAATAATTACAATTATTATTACTTAACGTGAGCCTGACCCAGTGCTCAAACAAAAATATGCTACTACAAAACCACAAACTTATGACAATGTTGAAGATGCTCATTATCATCACTATAATCATTTGCAGTAACAGCTTTTAAAACATGACTTCATTAATTATTATGGCACTCATTAACAATGGATTGTATTTATCACAACAAAAGTTTTTTTTTTCGTTTAATAGACACAACTACGACACACTCTCGACGTAGACGTACAACAAAGACAAAAAATACAATTCTACTTATAGCTACAGTGATTAAAAAATAAACAATAGATAATGGTTTAATTTAAAATACAATATAAACTGATAGTACTGCTATTTAAAAAGCAAAATAAGCATTTGCACAAAATTAATATAAGAAATTAACTTGCAATAAATTTAAGATTTCAAAATGCTGATATTGTTAAAATTCAAATAAAATTAAAAACATATTTTAAATATTTATTTTTGATCCACTGTGTGGCTTTGTACATATGGTTGCTGTATGCTGAAACTTTGCAGCAATTGCATCTGCTGCATGAACTTTTGATATATTTGTTCGCATTAATTCCATTGTATTTCCAAGCAGCACTTTAAAAGAATCTTGTCAGGGCAAAAAATGCTCCAATCATATTCCAGCTTCAATCCTAGATCTTTACCTCCTTATTCAAAAACGATTATTAAATTTAACAAACGTTTATTAAGCAAATTTTTATATGCAAATCTGTCTCAATAAACGTTTGTTAAATTTAATAATCGTTTTTGAATAAGGGGGTTAGTGTTTTGCCAACATTTTTAGCTCCTTTTCTAGTAAGATTTTTCAGCTCTTTTTATACAAACATTTGACCCTCAAATAAAGGTCTTTGTCAATTAAACTTTTTCAATTAATCGTAGGTCTTTTTTACAAACATTTGTCTACAACCGTAGTTAATTTTTTACTAAAGTTTACTCTTAATCATATGTAGGTCTGTTTATAATAAAATTTTGCCATCAATAGTAGATGTTTTCATAGTGAAATTTCGCTTCCAATCGTAGGTCTTTTTATACCGAAATTTTGATCTTAATCGTAGGTCGTTTCATATTGAAATTTTTGATCTTAATCGTAGGTCTTTTTATCGCGAAATTTTTGATCTTAATCGTAGATCTTTTTATTTGAAAATTTTACTCTCGAAATTTTCATCTTAATCGTTGATCTTTTTATACCGAAATTTTGATCTTAATCATAGGTCGTTTCATACCGAAATTTTTGATCTTAATCGTAGGTCTTTTTATCGCGAAATTTTTGATCTTAATCGTAGATCTTTTTATTTGATAATTTTACTCTCGAAATTTTCATCTTAATCGTTGATCTTTTTATACCAAAATTTTGATCTTAATCATAGGTCTTTTGATACCGAAATTTTGATCTTAATCGTAGGTCTTTTTATACCGAAATTTTTGATCTTAATCGTAGATCTTTTTATTTGAAAACTTTACTCTTGAAATTATGATCTTAATCGTAGGACTTTTTATACCGAAATTTTGATCTTAATCGTAGGTCTTTTTATACCGAAATTTTTGATCTTAATCGTAGGTCTTTTTATCGCGAAATTTTTGATCTTAATCGTAGATCTTTTTATTTGATAATTTTACTCTCGAAATTTTCATCTTAATCGTTGATCTTTTTATACCAAAATTTTGATCTTAATCATAGGTCGTTTCATACCGAAATTTTTGATCTTAATCGTAGGTCTTTTTATCGCGAAATTTTTGATCTTAATCGTAGATCTTTTTATTTGATAATTTTACTCTCGAAATTTTCATCTTAATCGTTGATCTTTTTATACCAAAATTTTGATCTTAATCGTAGGTCGTTTCATACCGAAATTTTTGATCTTAATCGTAGGTCTTTTTATAGCGAAATTTTTGATCTTAATCGTAGATCTTTTTATTTGAAAACTTTACTCTCGAAATTTTCATCTTAATCGTTGATCTTTTTATACCGAAATTTTGATCTTAATCGTAGGTCTTTTCATACCGAAATTTTTGATCTTAATCGTAGATCTTTTTATTTGAAAACTTTACTCTCGAAATTATGATCTTAATCGTAGGACTTTTTATACCGAAATTTTGATCTTAATCGTAGGTCTTTTTATACCGAAATTTTTGATCTTAATCGTAGGTCTTTTTATCGCGAAATTTTTGATCTTAATCGTAGATCTTTTTATTTGAAAACTTTCGAAATTTTCATCTTAATCGTTGATCTTTTTATACCGAAATTTTGATCTTAATCGTAGGTCTTTTGATACCGAAATTTTTATCTTAATCGTAGGTCTAGTCCAATCTCAATCATTTCACAATCCAATCCTGCCTCTAAACTAATAGTTTTTGACATTTTTATAAATCTCTCGAATTTCTTCCTTTCGTAGCCTGCATTTTCCCTTTGTTTTTGCATATTTTTGTTGCTACAGTATTGTTTTTATTATTGTTACATATGACAAAGTGGCACTTTAGTTAATCTTTACTTATAAAATAAAAATAATAACCAAACTGACAATTAAGTTATGGAAGCTACTCATCCTCGCCATACATCATCCTCATGGCAACGGCAATGTCATCATTAACAGCAACAATAAAACAAAAATAAAAAAATATAATAAACAATGAAACAAGCAACATAAATAAATGAAGTAAACTACAATGAAATTGTGACACCCAACAGTCAAAGAGTAAAACAATATATATAAAGATTAACAAGCAGAGAAGCATTCAAAAAAAAATGTGAATATGAATATTAAGGCGAAAGTTGTCCCGGCATTAAAACCACACAAAATGTTGGGGTTTAACAGTCAAATTGTGTAAAAATTAATGTGCTATATAAGCTGCAGCTAAAGCGAAGGACCATGTTTGAGTTTAAATGAATAAAAAATAAAAGCTTTTAGGCAAACATTTTAAATGTAGTTTAAGACTCCAGAAGAAAAAAATGTATATGAGGTAGATTTTACAATTAAAAGTAAATGGAAATTAAATGAATGTAGAGGTAGATTTCATAATGACAAAGTTTCAAGTGGCAGAAAAATTGTTTCAAATGGAACAAAAAATATTAAATACTAATCAGCATTATTGTCTTTTAAATTATTTAAAAATATCTTTCGATATTTGCATTTTTATCGCAATGCATTTCAGTTAATAAACATTTACTTTTATTTGCTTTAACTTACTTATTTTAACTAATTTTCTTTTAGCAATCGTGCTTACAACTTTAAGTAAATGTTGATTACTAATGTACTTGTTAATTTCAATTATTTGTTTCTTTTACCAAACAAAAAAAAACCCATTTAAATTTCGCAAACTTGCTGTATTCTTATAAGTTTCCTTTCTTTCATTACATTTCCCTTTTCTATACAAAATTAACAAATACTTTTCCAAAATTACAATTTAATATTCTAGAACTACGAATATCTCAGAGAAATAGCAAAGAAATATACGCCAGTCTGCTAATTTTTGCTTCAACTTTCGGCAAGAGCTAAACTGAGTGGCTTGTAATCAAATAAAAAAAGTTAATGGAAAAACTTTAAATGAGATTTTTGATAACCAACCAACAGCTACTATCAGCTGAAAACTATGCTAAAAAAGTAGCAATTTTATTTAAAAAAGCCACAATAAAGTATACGCGCTTATAAAACGTGTTGATTAGTTTTTAAATATATGTACGTTTAAAAACAGACATTTAATATTTGCGCAAATGTGAAAGAAAAGCGAAAAAAAAAAAAAAATCTGCTAAATTTCTGTTGAAATCTATAATCCTTACGACTTACAATTACTAAACCAACACTTTAAAAGGTTTTTTTTTGTGTTTTTTCTTTTTTTTTTTGGGTTGTAAGTACTTAGTTTTATTTTCGTACTATACTTGTACATTTACTCTTAACACTTTTTGTACACATTATACTCGGGGAGTGATAAGGATTTTACTACAAAATGTACAGCGATTTTGGTTTGTAGCATAAGTGAAACAGAATAAAAGTTCTTTTTATACATATTTTTCTTTGGAATCTTAGTTCTTTTCAAACTAGAACTTTCTATCGAATTATAGACTAAAATTCTCCCCTTAATCACAGTTCGTTTTGTACTAAAAAACTCTCCTTGTAGCTCCTTTTATACTAAAATTCTCTCCTGAATTGTAGTTCTTTTAATTCTAAAGTTCTCTCCTGAATTGCGGTTAATTTTGTACTAAAATACTCTCCTGAATCGTAGTTCGTTTCTTCTTAAAATTGTCTCCTTATTTATAGCTCTTTTTATACTAAAATTCTCTCCTGAATCGTAGTTCGTTTTATACTAAAATTCTTTCCTGATTTGTTTCTCTTTTTATACTAAAATTCTCTCCTGAATCGTAGTTATTTTTATACTAAAATTCTATCCTGAATCGCAGTTCGTTTTACACCAAAATTCTTTTCTGAATCGTAATTCTTTTTGTTATAAAATTTTCGCATGAATAGCAGTTATTTTTATACTAAAATTCTATCCAGAATCGTAGTTATTTTTATACTAAAATGTAGTTCATTTAATTCTAAAATTTTCGCCTGAATGGCAGTTCTTTTTATACTGAAATTCTCTCCTGAATCGTAGTTCGTTTTATATTAAAATTCTCTGTTGAATTGTAGCTCTGTTTATATTCAAATTCTCTTATGAATCGTAGTTCTTTTTATTCTAAAATTCACTTCTGAATCGTTGTTCGTTTTATACTAAAATTTTCTCTAGCTTGGTAGTTTTTTTTATACTAAAATTCTGTCTTGACTTGTAGTGGTTCTCTGCTGGGATTAGAATTAAGAAAAAATGTAAACCCATAGCAATTTAATAATAAAGAATTTAATAATAATAAATTTAATAATCGTAGTTCTTTTTATATTAAAATTTTGCTTTCAATTTTGCCTTCATTCCTAAGTCTTTTTATAGTTCCTTTTTTCGTATTTCTGTGCATTATAAAATGTTGCTTTTAATCATATGTCTTTTATAGTAAAATTTTGAAGAAATTTTCTTTGTGACAGGGTGTTTAACATTCACTGTTAACTAAACATGTACTACTAAACATGTTTCCATTAACTGTCTCTATGTATTTTTATTTCCTGTTCTAGAGTTATTTTTCTCTTTCAATGTTTCTTTACAAGATGAGAATACTTTAAGGCCTACAAAACGATTTTTATTTGTTAATATTCTCTAAAAGAATGTACACACAAAAAGGGATGAATCTCCACTCAAATTGATAAAATAATTATAAATATATTTGCTAAAAATTCCAAACAAATTTATAATTTCATTGCTATAAGTAAGCTTACTTTCCCCTCAAGATTTAACTAACTTTAGTACTTTAACTATGTGTGCTACATTTACTATGACAGCTAATAACAAGACAGCTTTTACTACAACTAAATGCGTACATTTTTTTTGTTTTGCTTATCCACACAGGGAACGAAAGACATCTCTCTCCTTAGTATATGAATGCAAATAAAATAAAGTAACAAAAACAAAAAACTTAAAGCAGCCTTTTAGGCGCTTAAGGCAGTTGGTTGTATGTGTCTGTTTGAATACTTCAAAGTATAGTTTTAACGTTTTTTTATTTATCTTTTTTTTCCAGTTCTGAAACGTACAATGATGTGTTAGACATGCTATAGACTTTAACATCATTTATACATATAAAAGAGAGAAGCCGCAAAAACAAAATCAGCTTAAACATAAAAAATTACTTAATACAAGCAACTAAAAGATATATTTCTATACTACTAACTACACACTCTGGCAAACATATCACAAAGATAAATAAAGATTTGTAAGAAAAAAAGTTTTTTTTTTATGTTGTAACAAAAAAAAAACAAACATTTGTACAGACACATTTGCACACATACTTACAATATTTACAACATTAATAAAATGAGAGATTAAATAAGTGTTGTTTAGTGCAGTGTTAGTAAGTATCTCGAAGTATCTCTGTGTGTGAAAAAGTTCCATAACTTGGCTTAAATAGTTTTAGAGACAAAGTATTTTGTTTGAGTTTCATTTCATTTGTTTCTTTTTATGCCATTCACCTTCATGAGAAGGGTATATATAAGTTTGTCATTGCGTTTGTAATTTCCACAATATAATTTTCCGACCATATAGAGTATATATATTCTGGATCCTTATAGATAGTGGAGTCTATTAAGCCATGCCCGTCTATCTGTCTGTATGTTGAAATCAATTTTCTAAAGTCCCCAGATATCTTGGGGATCCAAATAGTCAATAATTCTGTCAGACATACTTTCGAGAAGTTTGCTATTTAAAATCAGCAAAATCCGTCCATAAATAACGGAGATATGAGCAAAAATCCAAGACAACCTCTGAAAATTTCATCAAAAAATCTAAGTGTATTAATATTGTTACGAACAAATTCATCAACAGTTGGCGTTGATCACACAAAGTGTATTAATATTGTTACGAACAAATTCATCAACAGTTGGCGTGTTTATCGACATAATTATGCATCCACAACAAAGGTGAAGGGCATATAAGATTCGGCATAGCCGAATATAGCACTCTTACTTGTTTATATTGTGTTATTTGCTTGTAGTTATTTTCTGTTCAAAATGTGTCAACATTTAGTAGTGTTTGTTTAACGAAAATTTTTTTCTGCTTACATTATTTGTGGCGTTTAAAAGAGATTTATCCCAAAAACTTAAACCATTAAGGATAACAAT
This sequence comes from Bellardia bayeri, assembly GCA_950370525.1. Taxonomy (NCBI): domain Eukaryota; kingdom Metazoa; phylum Arthropoda; class Insecta; order Diptera; family Calliphoridae; genus Bellardia; species Bellardia bayeri. The sequence continues at coordinate 80,126,400 of OX493267.1, forward strand.
GTTTTTGTTAGTTTATTAAGCCAAGATTGATGGGACATACTTGTAGTTGGGGTTATTAGCACTACTAATGAGCTTTATAGAGACTGTTTAACAGTTGGCTATTAAACTCAATGTTGAGGAAAAAAAGCTCTTGATAAAGGACCAACTTTTTTTTCTTAATCGTAAGCCTAGGTAGTAACATTTTGCCGTTAATAGTAGGTTTTATAAAGTACAATGTTATAATAACACTTTGGGTACAATCATATGTCTTTTTATACTAAATCATAGTGTAAAATTTTCTTTGTATTTCACTATAATTTTCTAAAATTGTCTTTGGAATTGTAGTTCGTTTTATACTAAAATTGGCTTCTGAACCGTAATATTTTTTTATACTAAAATTCTCTTCTAATCCGTATGATTTTTTAAACTAAAATTCTCTCCTGAATCGTATGGTTTTTACACTAAAATTCTCTCCTAAATCACTGTGCTTTTTATACTAAATTTCTCTCCTGAATCGTAGTTCTTTTTATACCAAAATTCTCTCCTGAATCGTAGTTCCTTCTGATGCTAAACTTTTAGTTTAAGGATGTACTCACATTATTTCATTCAGTCTTCATTTAAAATTATTCTTTATTCTGGATTAAAATCCTTAATAATACATACATAGATACATATGTATATATGTACTTTTGTGTTTATGAACTTTTTGAACTTTTCTATTATTTACAGCCTCGGCATACATCACATGCTCGTGCTTGTCTTTAGGTTAAATAACCATAAAGTAAATAAATCTCTATACGACTTTTATATTGTGTGTATGATTGCCAGTTGTTAGACCCCCAAATCTCCCAAATTGTCAGCATGTCAAATGGTTTTTTCAATCTACTCTGTATCTTGTAGTATTAATAAACAAAACAACAAAATTCCATTGTATTGTTGGTAGTTTCTTGTGGATACTCCATAAATTTGTTTATAGTGGAATCAAAATAAAACTAAACTTCCGGGGATTTGAACATATTGATGTCAATGTCAAATACTAAATATGTTTGGTTTATTGTTATTGTTCTTTTTAGTTTCATTTCTATTGACTTTATACATTCTCACACACCCCCAAGCTAGACACGAGTAAAGTGTTAAATAAACATAAAAATAAACTATTAAAAAAATATGTATTGAAAATATTTATATAAGATTGTATTTGTATTGAAATAAAGATAGAAGATGCATTTAGCTTGTGCAGTCATTTAAACAAAACAACAGGTAGATGACAGAAGTTTGCTAACATTTGAACTAAAATTTGGTTGGTTTATGCAGCGTAGGGAGCTCTCATTCATTAGTTTAAGGAAATAATAAATTTGGGTGAGTTCTTGATTTTATCAAGATGTTTAATAAAGGAAATAAAAATTAAAAAAGTGGAAATAGTTGTAAATAATTTTTTATTTTTATTACATTTTCAAATACGAGTATACATACATATTTGTAAACTTATATGCAAAAATTTAAATTTGAATAAAAATTTTTGATATTTTTTGTTTTTTTAAGACAATTTTTTTTTTGGTCAAACTTAAATTTTGCTATTTTTGTTGTTTTTTAATACAAACATCAAGTCCCTTTAATATATTTTTTTGGCTTGTAAAAAAAGAAATATAAAAATATTTATACAATTTGTTTCCACTAAATTGCATTTGATATTTATTTATGAATGTGTAAGTTTTTTTTTTATTATTAAATATTAATATTTTAATGTGAAAAGAAAATTTTAAAACGAACAATATACATATATGTACTTATATGCGATATTTTTCCATGCCATTTAAATCCATTAGGCACAATGTGCTCCCCTCTTCCACATATGTAGTTTGTTATTTGGTTGTCAATATCACCCAGCAGTTCTGGGTGATTTTCCCAAGACTAAATATCTTTTAGGATCAGAACGGGCTACATATTTCGATGATATAGTAGATGTTTAGTGCTTTTAATTGTAGGCATTTTTGTAGAAATATGTTGGACTACTACAGGTGTTTGTGAAGTAAAATTTTACCCTTAATCGTAGGTTTTTGTAAAATTAAATGTTGCCTTTAATTGTAGGTATTGGCTTATACTTGCAAAGTGTAAGTTGGCTTTCAATCGTAGGTATTTGTAAAATGAAATGTAAAGCAAAATGTTGCTCTCGTTTGTGTCGAAAAATTCAGACCTCAATCGTAGATTTTTGTAAAATAAAATGTTGCCCTTATTGGAGGTCTGTGTAAAAGTAAAATGTTGCACTTAATTGTAGGCCTTTGTAAAGCAAAATGTAGCAAATCGTAGGTCTTTTAGTCGAAAAATTTAGACCTCAATCGTAGGTTTGTAAAATAAAATGTTGCCCTTATTGGAGGTCTGTGTAAAAGTTAAATTTTGCCCTTAATTGTAGGTCTTTGTAAAGCAAAATGTTGCTCTCAATCGTAGGGTGTTTTGTCGAAAAATTTAGGCCTCAATCGTAGGTTTGTAAAATAAAATGTTGTCCTTATTGGAGGTCTTTGTAAAGTAGAAATCCTAGGTCTTTGTGAAGTAAAATGTAGACCTTAATTTTGGCCTCAATCGTATTTTTTTTTATAGGAAAGTGATTCTCTAAATCTCAGATCTTTATGTAGTAAAATGTTACCCCTGTTTATAGTACAAATTTTGGCGTCAATTCTAGCAGCTTTTATAGTAAAATGATGCTCTTAATCCAACTTTTTGTAATGATGGGGGAAGATGGTAGGTATTTCTATAGTAAAATTTTCCCCTCAATAGTAGGTTTTTTTGATTTTATAGTAAAATGTTGCCCTAATTGTAGACATTTTTATAGTAAAATTTAACCTTAATTCTAGAAGTTTATACGCAGATTGTTTTAAAGTAATTTTGCTATTTATGGTAGGATTTTTTTATGGTAAAATTGAGAAAATATTTCCCTCAATTGTAAAATTTAAAGTGACTAAACTCTAGACTAATTAAAGACACTAAAATATCAAGCTATATTATCTGGAAGTTTAAAGTAGCCATTAAACCTCCCTCAGTGCACTTCACTTAAATACCAAGAAAAGATGAGAGAGAGAATCCACCTGGAACGAGACCCGAAAAATCTGGATATGCAGAGAACCAAATTTATGATTCAACTGTCAAGATTTCAACTAAGAAACACTTTTTGTACTTTTGCATTTGCAAACCTAAAACAGGATATTATCGGGCAACAAATAATTATTAACAAAACCTGTCGATCAAGAGAAGATGTGAAGAAAAAATTCCATACCTTCATTGAAGCAGGAAAATTCAGGCGACCAAAAAACACCACAACGTTAACTATACTTGAACCCAAGTGAGCTGTGCTTTGGCCGGCTGCCAATCTAACCTATTGAACATATTTCATTATTTTCAAAGTCTGTAAAATATATTTTGCAATAATTCCGAAACCTTTTTCAATTGAAAGTTTTGTGTATTGAAATGGGTAGCTCCATTACTTGTTAAACTGCTGGGCATTGACTGTTAGGAACATAACTGATAACTCAAACAATACCCACGAAAAAACGACTACAATTCCATACAAAGAATTGAAAAAAAAAACAATTGTTATGCCCTAAAAAAGCATAAACTCTTAACAATTGAAATAAATATTCAATGTGCACTTTGAAAAAAGTAGAGAAATATGTTTAAATATTTATTTGATTTTAAGCAAAACGAAGATAAAATTTGTTAAAAATAATAAAGGCTCTACTGGGAAAATAAGATAGGGCCGGTAGTTGTATAGCAGTCATATTAAACTTGTGGGGAACCGTGTTCATTTAGTGGGAGTAAAATAAATAAACATATTAAAGGTTTTACAATTCCTTTGTTATATTTATTAGTTCTGTCTATTTTTAAAGATTTTTTTCAATTTATCATTAGGTTCCGTCTTAAAATTTATTAAAAAAGTTTATTTTTGTTATTGTTTACATAAATATTTGAAAAAGGGAATCTTGCTGTAACAAAAAACAGCAATTTTATATTTGAGAGTAAATAAAAAGTGTTATACATATTTTATCATACGATAAGTGGATTATTTTGACATGCCATTATTGTCACAGAAGAGCTCAAAAATTACCATTAAAAAAAAAGAAGTTTTAAACAAAAATGTTTCACTTAAAAGTTCATACACATGCGTTTACATACATATTAGACAGGCTCGCGAAATAAAATTTTGTGAGTGAAATCTACAAATTAAGGCCTAATTGATGCCTGGAAATTTTAGTTCTAAGCCTAACTTAAAAAAAATAAAAATTTTCGTCATGTAACTAGAATATTTGTTAAATGTGAACCCCTCTAATGTTTAAGTGCTAAAAAAAGCTGACAAAATATTTAACACTATCTACGTATGTATGTATGTATGTATGACAAAAAACCTAAACAAAACAACGTGAGTAATTTGCAAAAAACAACAACATTTTACACAGAAAAAACAACAACACAGTGACAAAAACATGCACAAACAAAAAGAAAATGAAATATAAATCTGAAACAATCAGAGCAAAAACAAAAATCTCACACCCACCACTAAGTGTCTGTGTGTGAAATACTTTTTTAAGGCAAAAGAAAACATTCAGAATTTGTTTAAAAAAAATAAGCTTTTAACATAAAACTCAACATACCAAACAATTTACAACTATTATTAGGGTAATGCATAGTTTGCAGTTAAGTAAACATCACAAAACTTAAGGAAATACTAATAGATTCAAATACAAATACTTCAAGCTATTTAAAAATCTATTCATAAGACGTTGTTTCCAATAGAGCATCAAACAAGTAAGTAATATAAAAATATATCTGCTAAAATAGGCGCCTTATTAATAATACCTATTATTTATGCTGTTTTTTCTTTATCTATGTTCAACATAAACTAGCTTGACACTTTGGCCTGTTAAATACTTAACATGTAATGCCTGGTTATTTATGACAAGCTATTTAGAGAACTTAAACACAATTTTTTTTTAAATTTTTTTCAATTTTAAAGATTTGTGCTGAAATTTTCCTTTTTTACATAACTAAAAACAATCCAGGTTATTTTATAAGGGGATTTTGAAGATTTGTCAAAATACATTTCTATTTGATAATTTTTCAAATACCAACATAAAAATTGCCTGAACATTCGTTGGGAATTTTTGAAAACTGTTTAGGATTTCCTAACAAAACCTGTGGATTACTTTAAATTAAAACCCTTTTTAGTAGTTGCAAAATCTCAAAATAGTTTTTTTTAAATATATTGTGTATATGCCAGCATTTTTGGCAAAAATAAAAAAAAAATGAAATTATTTTTCTTTCTTTTTATTAATTTGAAAGTCTAGAATTAATATTTTGGGTTTCTGATTTTGGAGATTTTAAAAACAGTTTTTAGTATAAAAAGCAAAACTATTGTGCTAGTTTATATGAATTTTGTTTTCGAGCCTCTGAACCATGATTATTTAGCAATATTCAGCTAATTTTTCGTTTCGTTTGTATTTTTGTATTCCCAAAGTTTTAAAACCATCTCCAAGCAAATGGGAATTTTGGGGATATTTCAAAACTTTTTAGGAACTATTAAAAATCTTAAAACAGCCTTAAAAACTTATAAGCCATGATTTATTTTAAATCTTCCAATATAATTATTGTCCCACAACATTTACTTTTAAAGTGGGGAATTTTTTAAACATTTTTAGGAATTTTTGATATAACTGTGGAAAGCTTTTAAAACTTAGTAATTATTGTAGGCATGATTTGTAAATCAGTTTTTTTATATTGCCAGAGTTTTAAAACCATTTCCAAGCAAATGGGAATTTTGGGGTTTTTATAAAAACGTTTAGGAATTATTAAAAACATTACAAATGAACTAAAAACTTATAAATAATTGTTTAATTCGAATTTTTCAATATATTCCTGGTCTCAAAACAATTTTTTCCAAACCCTGGGATTTAACAACAATTTTTGGGAATTATAGAAAGGATTGTAAATATGATTTTTAACTCAGTTTCTTTGTATAGCCAGAGTTTTAAAACCATTTAAAAGCAAAAGGCAATTAGGGATTTCGAAAACTTTTTTTCGCGCCACTGCAAAGAATCTAAGGCATAATGAGGAAAGCGTCATCATGTGGATGAAGTTACTTATCAGCTGGATGGTAACCCAAAGCAGAATATTCTTTTTATACAGTGGCCAGTAAAAAGGGCCGATCTTAATTCGACTGAGAATTTGGGGATAATCGTGAAGAGACAGTTGGGACAATACCAATTTGGAGGAGCTTTGGCAGGGGGTGAATGCAAATGAAGAAGTATTCCAAATTAATTAATTGGTGGAGGGTATGCCGAAACGCACAAAAAGTATTTTACGAAATAAGGGGCTTTGGACTAAATATTAAAAATACTACAATTCCCTAAAGATTTTGTATGGTTTGTATTTTTTCTTAGAACTTGATACTTTTTGTTTTGATTTATAAATAATTTTGCTAAATATGAAACATAAAATAAATGACAGAAAACATTTTCTAAATTTATTTGCGAGTTTTATTTTCATGCAATAACAATTGTATATCACTGTATATTTCCCTTTATAACAGCAATAAATTCCTTTTTTATTTAAATTTATTTTAACAATGACATAAAATAAAACTGGAGTAGTAGTAATACACATTTTTCTGAAAGCAAAATAAATCATTCAAATCAATTTTGATTAAATACTTACTTACTACCATAAAGAGCAGCAAAAGGCCTGTGTTTTAGCAGCACACAAAACACTCTTCCCCAACCACAACTCCTTTATAAAATAAAAAATGCCAGCTAAAGGAGGGTATAAATAACAAGCCTTGAAATTGAGTAGTAGCTAATATTTTATGTATGCATTAGGAAAATGAAAACGAATGGTAAAAATAAAACAAAATCCATGTGATATGGCAGCAAACTTTTGCTTTTCAAAATGTTTTTTGTTTATTTTTCGTCCTTACTAGTACTCCAAAACTTTGGCAGAAATTTGTTAATGTCATTGGAAAATTAAATAGAATTGATCAAATTGTTGCAAAAAAGTGAAAATGTTTTTTAAGGGTTAACAAACTTTGAAAAGGCTTTTTTATGTTTATTTTTTTCCTAAAATCAAATGAAATTTAAGTTTGTTGTAAAAAGTTTTTTTCTTTATTGAAAGTTTGATTTGATTTGATTAAATATTTATTGAATTAAAGTTTTCTTTGTTTTCATTTTTGTTTTGTGGCATACATACATATTTTTGTTCAATTTCAATCAATATAAATTGTTGACAATTAACTGTCAGCATTCATTATTTTTTTTTATTTAATTTTTACTCAACACAAAAAACCAAGACTTTTTTGCTGGAGTATTTAATTATATTAATTTTTTTATTTGTTTGATTGTTTCTTTTTTTCTTTAACATACAAATTGTTTTATGTTGAGGCTTCAATAATTTTTTTGACATACACACACGCTCACATGTCTTTGCTTCTTTTATGTGAACGTATGTTTGTTAATTAAAATGTCAAATAAATCATAAAAATTGTTTGCAGACCTGGAGCCACAACAGTGTGTGTTACAATATTACATGGTGGTTGATGTGCTTTGTATATAAGTATGTATGTACGTAAAATATATACATACGATAAACATACATATATCATCGAGAGATATATAAGGGGATATTTTAAAATTTTTGAAAATCAATTGTTCGACAAGGTTAATTTTTCTTTATTCTGTGTGATTTTGAATGGGTTTTTTAAAAATGTTTAAGAAAAATTTAATTTTACACATTTAATTACGTTTTGGCTAGTGTAAAAGTTTTAAATAAATTGAATTTTTAATTTACGGATTTTGGAAATTTTGAAGATTTTTTAAAAATTTTAAAAAACCTGGCAAATGCTTCAAAAACGTGAAACATTTTTCAACAATGATTTGTATCTCTCGTTTCTATAATGCCAGAACCACATTCAAGCTAATTAGGAATTATTAAAAACATTAAAAATTTTACGATTTTTATAATTTTTTTTAATAAATCAAGTTTTACAACAACTTTTTTTAAATTTGGGATTTTTTCAAATAAGTTTAGGAATTTCTAAAATAACTGAAGAAAGCTTTTAAAACTTAGTAAATATTGTAAGCAGGATTTATATTTTAGTTTTTTGTATACCCAGAGTTTTAAAACCATTTACAAGCAAATGGAAATTTTGGGTATTATTCCAAACTTTTTGGGAATTATTAATAACCTTACAAATGCTTTAAAAACTTATAAATAAATGATTTATTTCATATTTTTCAATATAATGCTTGTTTCAGAAATTTTTTTAATCTGGGGAATTATAGGAATACCTGGGTAGTGCCATAGAAGCTTGGCAAACATTGTAAGCTTGATTTATATTTCAGTGTTTGTAATCCCAAAGTTTAAAAACCACTTTCAAGCAAATGGCAATTTTGGAAAATTTTCTAAACTTTTTAGAAATTACAAAACCATGTTTATGCCTTAGAAACTTACAGACAATGATTTATTTCGAATTTCACTATAATTATTGTCCCAGAACTATTTTAAATTTTCTCTAATATATAAATATTGTCCCAGAACATTTTTTTAAAGTTGGGGATTTTCAATTTTTTTTTAGGAATTCCGGAAATGTTGAAATCTTTGTATATTACCAGAGTTTCAAAACCATTTTCAAACAAATGGGAATTTTGGTAATTTTGCAGTTATTTTAGGAATTATTAAAAATCTTACAAATGCTTTAAAAACTTATAAATAATAATTTATATGGAATTTTTCAATATAATCTTTGTTTCAGAAGAATTTTTTTCTAATCTGGGGATATACATTTTTTTGAATTGTAGGGAAAACTGGGGAGTGCTGCAAAAGCTTAGCAAAAAATGTAAACAAGATTTATATTTATTTTTTTTGCGGTATTCCCAGAGTTTTAAAGCAAATGAGAATTTTGGGAATTTTTCAAAACATTTTAGGAACATAAACATAAAAATAATGATTTATTTAAAATTTTTCAATACAGTTTTTTGTTACAATTGGGTTTTACAAACAATTTAAGGAATTCTTAAAAAACTCGGGAAAGCTTTTAGGAAATATTCTCAGAATACTATATATAGCATTTTTCCATAATTCCTTAATATTAAAAGCAGTTTTAAGCAATTTCTTTATTTGGTAACTTTGCCAATGTTTTAAAACTTTGAAAATAATTTAGCAATAATTTTTTTTAAATTTTTTGATGAATCTTTATAAGGTGGGGATTTTATAGCACCATTTAGGAATTATTAAAATAACTGGGGAATATTTTAAAAACTTAGAAAATATTCTGTTAATAATTTATGTCTTAATTTTGTGGTTTACCATAGTTTTAAAATCATATTTCAGCAATTGGAAATTTTAGGGATTTTACTAAAACTTTTTAGGAATTCTTGAAAAATATGGGGAAATGAAATAGTTTGTTATTAATAAAATAACGTTCTGGTTGACTTTTAATTCATGTTTTTTCCATGTTTTTTTAGGTTAATATTACAAAAAAAAATAAATATTGACAAATACGGGGAAATGACTCAAATAAAAAAATCCATTCTATGGCTAAACATTTTCTTACTTATAACAAAAAATTCAATTTTAACGTTGTAACGGAAGTTTTTATAGTACATTTTTTACTTTGTATTAAGTGTTAAACAGTTTTCGTTTTTCCCCTCTATATCTCTCGCTCTCTCTGCTCACTTCTTGCATTAATTTCATTGTCTTGTCAAATATTGTAATATTGATGAATTTTTTGATTTAAAACTGTTTGTTTAAAGGTGAAGGTCTTTTGTTGTGTAAGAAGGGCTTTTTCGTCACAAAAACTGGTTTCAATTTATCACATTTTTCTAAGCTTTGTTTTTGTTTATAGCAAGTAAAACCAATGTTCCCCACTTGTCAAAATAACACCTCATAAAAACTAAAGTTTTCTATTGTTTTTTTTTTATAAATGCCAGTAAATATAATAGAGGTATGGAGCGCGTGAGAGAGGATTTTTTTGTTTGTTTATAAGGTGATTTTAAATGAACAAAATGAATTTACGGATTTAAAACATCAACAATAGTTTTACAGTCATGTTGAAGCAGCTATTGTATAAATTTTTATAACATTGTTGTATAAAAGAAAATAATAGAGAAAATTTTTAAGTAAATTAATTTAAATTTGTTTTTGTAGCTACATACATACAAATATATACATACAATATATTTTTTACCACACACAATTAACTAAAATGTGATTTCTTGTAAAAGTTTTTGAAAAATAATCAATAATATATAAAATGGCGAAAGTAAAGGGTTTGATATTTTGTAAATTGTCAAAGAAATGTGAAATATGAGAATTTGCTCCTGCAAGGCTTTTTAAAGCTGGAAATAAGCTGTTTTATATAAAAAGGTCAAAGGTTATTTTTATTTAGACCTTTTGTTTTAGCCGCTTTTTAAAACAAATTTATATATTTTTTTAAGCTATAATGATAATTAAAGTCTGTACTATATTTATGGCAAGTTTGCTAATAAAAAAGCTTGCAATTAGCTATAGAACAATTTAACATTTGCATTATAAAACCCATTATTGAATCCTGATTTCATTATTTTCCACTTTGTCACAGAACTTCTGATAGTTATAAAATCCTTTAAACAATTACTGCCATATTTATAAAAAATAAAGTAGACTTGAAGTGTGCTTTAAGACAAAATTTTCATACAAAATTTTCTTAAAGTACACTTGAAGTCTACTTTAATTTTTTATAAATACGGCAGTTAAAGCCTAATTTGACATTAATGTCTATCACTCTACGCCTTAAGCATGGTACTCCGTTCATCATTTCGTGCGAAATACTATCAAAAGCCCATATAAAAAAAAATTGATGCGAAATAAATGCGAACTAATGCTGCTGAAGTTGTACTCTGTTCTTATTGTGAAAAGTTACGAAATGTTTCTGGCAGCATGTTTTTTTTGTATATGGCAACATTTTTTTCCTAAAGCCTAGTACTCTGTTCAAATTTGGAAAAAATGTTGAGCAACATTAATTATTTCATACGGAAAATTTGACGTGTAGCCAATGTTGCCTATCACACGAATTTACATAATTTGACGTTTTTTTTTTTATTGAAAGTACGCCACATTGTTTTACTTATGTAAACAAAACACATACATATGTTTTGCTTTTTTGTAAATTTAAATCGAAACTAAATAAAAGTTAAAATATTTAAAAATCTGTGTTGAACCGAAATAGTTAAATAAAAACGAATACACAAATATTAATGGCCGCTTGTGCAGCAGAACAACAAGTAATAGATATTGTTGTTGCGACAGAAGAGCTTTTGGATGAAAATTCCACGTGAAACAATTGCTACTTTAATTATTTCGCTGTGAAAAAATAATGTTGCCAGATACATTTCACATGTTTTTCACAAAATAAACAGAGTACTACTTCTGCAACATTTTTTCATGAAAATTTCATGTGAATTTTTTTAACATGTATTTTGACAGCATTCCACTTGAAATTTTGAACAGAGTACTATGCTTAACTGTGAAATAATGTAAGCGGCACTTATTTCGCACGAAATTGAAAAAAACAGCCAAAAACATATGGGTTTTGTTTACATAAAATAAACAATGTTGCATACCTAAGGGCAATGAAAACGACAATTTTCTTCTAAATAGCGGCATTGTCACCACTTGCTAATTGTCAACATTTTCGAACGAAATAATTAATGTTACTCAACAAATTTCGCAAATTTGAACAGAGTACCATGCTTTACAAAGGAATAAACATTAACAAAACCCTATTTCTACCTCCAAAAAAAAAAAACCTTGAACTTTTCTCTAACTAATTATTTGCATCTACTCTTTGTGAAATTACATTTTATTTTCAACTAAATAAATTTGTTATTTTTTTCTGCCTTTAAAACGAATCTAATTAAACAAACGAAGTTAAATTTAAATTAAAAGCTGTAGCAGAATAAAAACAAAATCAAATTAACAACTCACAATGAATTTAAAATTGTTTATGTAAAAAAACTAGCAAAAAAAAAAAAAAAACAACTAAATTACAAAACCATTTAAATGGAAATAATTAAATATATGTACTTGATTTGTTTAAATGTGTTTTTGTGTGAGCTTATTATTTAAAACAATTATGTTTTACGATTTTATGACTCAATTAATTGTTTAAGCGCGAAAAATACTATTAATTTACAAAGTTCTAGAGTAATCAGCAAATAATTAAAAAAATTCTTTCTCAATGTGTCAGGAAAAAAATGGCAGGGTAAAACTTTTTTTAAGCTATTGAACAAAATTTCATTAACTTTAATTAAAAGCAGGATTTTATCTAGTGATTTAATGAAAATAATTTCAGATTTACTTTTTAAATTCTCATTGTGAGTTATATTTTTGTTTAACATTCGTTGATTTGTTAAAGAAGCTTGATTAATATAACGACATAATGTTATTTTAAATAGTTTTAGGAAGTTGCCAAATGTTTGTTTTAAATCCCCCAATTATATTTTGTTTGGGGAACTAAGATGCAATAATGTTAAGTAAACGCACTGGATTAATTGGCAGTTTTTGAAGAAAAAACTCTTAGGAATTATTGAACGATACAATTTAATGATTTAAATATTTCAAACTGTAAGAAGATTTTTTAGTTGGGAATTTTTCAAAAAACTTTTAGCATTAAGTAATTTAAAAACTGAGGATAATGAATAAAATACTTGAAAATAAGTTTATTACATTTGAAAGATGTTGAAATATAAAATTAGAAGAATTATTTAATTGGGGAATTTGGGGATTTCATTTTTTTTTTAGGGATTAGTGAAAAACTCTGGGGAATTATTGAAATTTTTATAAATACCTTTTTTAATATAAAAATTCTGTTATGGATATTGTAAGAATATTAAGTAATACTAATTTTGAAAATGGAAAATATGGGGATTTTACAAAAAAATGTTTAGAAATTATTGTATAGAATAATAATAGAATAAATAAAATATACTGTTTTATTACTATAATTATTGTTGTTAGATACAAAGGGATTTATATCTGAGATTTTTTCCAGTATTTTCAGAATTTAAAGCAAATGAGAATTTTGGTGATTTTTCAAAACATTTTAGGAATTATTTAAAACCTTACAAATTCCTTAAATACATAAAAATAATGATTTATTTTTAAAGTTACAAATAGTTTTTTAATACTAATACAATTTTTTTAGAGTATCGTTTATGATACCTATTTGCCTAAAATTTGGGAGACTACTTCATTTAAGAGAGAAATTATGCATAAATATTTTGTTAGTGTTTCATAACTACTATAATTATATAAGGAAAAAAATCGATTTTTGTGACATTTGACCTTCAGTATTTTGGATAACGTAGATTTAATTTATTAAAGCTTTTACCGTCGTATTAAGAATGGTAAAGGTGGATTCATCCATTCGTTCTTAAGAAAAATTTTGTTCGAACAATTTTTTTTATATGAAGTTTGACGTCTCTGTTTTTGAGAGAGAGAAAATATTTTTTCCGAACTTGAATTGGTTTGATTTTATATTTTTTCTGGACATAAATGAATTGAGTTGCCAATAGGTTGCATTTTTTTCATACAAATAACAATGCCTTATGTATTTCCATGGCCATCAGCAAAAGCAACTTTCTTTTTTCAGTAATTTTGAATTTATATCTGTGATTTTGAATACACACTACTTTAAAATAATTTAATATTTGTATTTTGACACTTAAAACCCAAAGCAAAATAAATCAATGGCCGCACTTGCAAAACTAATAGATTTTGTTTACATATGGCAGCTTTGATTTTTCAGAAAAAAACTGGTTAATCGTGCTGCAAAGAACTCTCAGTAAAAACATTTTTCTCCGGAACAAAAATTTTTTTTAAAACAAATGGATGAATCCACCTTAAGACCAGGTTGTCGGACAATTTTTATTTCATTTCGTATTAAAACTCTTGTTTGACCAGACTATAAAATAGTACTAAACTATGGAAAATTGAATACTTTTCATTGAAAATTGTGTAAGTTGTTAAAGAAACACTGCCATAACTGTAGAACAAAATGCGATTCCATTTTGATATTTTCACAAAATAATTATAACTGGATTTTCTATTTACTGTAAAAAAAATTAAAAAAATAGAAATATCTTTTTTCAGGATATTTAAGGATAATAGATATTTTACGATTTTGGAGGTCTTTTTGTTAGGAAGATATATACTTTTTATAAGATAAATGTGAAGCTTAAACAAAATTCTCCAAGCTTGTTTAAATCGCACTACTCGTTCCTAAGTTATTCTATCCTATACATAGCTAATTTATTACAAAAATTTCCTGAGTTTTCCAACCTTGGAGTTGCACATTTAAAAGAAGATTATATGATTTGAATTTTAGCAAAATCAAAAAAGAGAAATAATTTATATTTATTTTTGGTTCGAACATTTTTGGAATTACCTAAAAATTTAATTTAAACAGATTTTTTCCCCTGAGTGTTCAATTTATTTGGTGGCCAAGAATGAATGGTTGAACACAACTTCCTTTAGCAATGTTGTTTTTTTCTTTTTGCATTTTGAATATGTACGAGTATATTACTTAAATGTGCCGGTTTGAATGTTTATTTTTGTTTTGTTTTTTTTTTCTTAACATGTTTTTGAAGATTTTCCATTGTAGGTTGGTTTTTTTTATCATGCATTGTTGCTGTTGTATCTTTGAGTTACAAAAGAAAATAAAACAAAAATTTCAGATTCTTATCAACTCATCTGGTACTAGTTTAAGAGAAGAAACTTTCAGTAAGAAAAACAAATGAGATCGCTGCAGCTCCTTTTAAAAAGATCTTTGTGTGTCAGTGTTTGTGTGTAAAGGGGATAAAAAGAAACCGGTTCAATACCAAATTTTACACTCACAGAAAAATTACACGTTTTGATTTTTTTTTAATTAAAAAAAAAAAACTGCATTTCACTGCTACGTTGAATGAATAAGCTTTTTATTTTAGAGATTTGTTTGCTTGATGCTTTGTTTGGCTGAGTGGTTTTTGTTAAAACTTCAAGATTCGTCTTTTAACTTTCATTTTCTCTTTGTGTATATATGCTTGTAGTGAATGCAGCAACTCTTAGTTAATATTTGGTTTTCCTTTTTATTATTTAAGCTTCAATGATTCTTTGTTTTTTCAACATCTTGTATGATTTTTAGTTTAACTTAATTTTTTTTTTTGGTTTAATTTCAAATCAATTTCTTTGTTTACAGTGATGTCACTTGGTTAAACTTTAAGAATAATCTTATATTTTTAATGAACGCCATTTTATTATACATTTTAATGAAAATTCCCAAATACTAGAAAATTGTTCAATTAAAATTAATTGTTTTTTTTTAATATAATATTTAAATAATTTAATTTGAAATAAAATAACAAAATTTTAAATTCCCAAAAATATTGTAACAAAAATCCCCAAATCCCAGAAATACTGTATAAGGAAATTTTATTTTTTATGACTTTTTTAAGTTATTTAAACAATTTTATTTGCTATAAAATATACATCTTTTAATTCCCAAAAACATTTAAAGAAACTCCCCAAATCCCACAATTTGTTTTGTTAGGAATTTTATTTTCCTTTTTATATTATTAAAATAATTTTATTTAAAATAAAATGAAAAAAATTTTAATTCCCAAAAATTTTAAATAAAAATCCAAAAATCCCAGGAAAAATTTGTAAGGAACTTTTAAATTTATTTAGTTTTTTATATTATTTAATTAATTATATTAGATATCAATAAATTAAAAATTGGAGAATTCCTAAAATTTTAATAAAAATCTCTAAATCCCAGAAATACTTTATAAGGTTATTTTATTTTTTATTATTTTTTTTAAGTTATTTAAACAGTTTTATTTGCTATAAAAATCACGTCTTTGAATTCCCAAAAATTTTTATAAAAATCCCCAAATCCCAGGAAAAATTTGTAAGGAATTTTAAAATTTATTTGGTTTTTTATATTATTTAAATAATTTTATCTAAAATAAAATTAAAAATTTTGAATTCAGAAAAATTTTATTTTTTATTATTTTTTTAAGACAATTTTATTTGCTCAAAAAAAAATACATCTTTGAATTCCCAATTTTTTTTATAAAAATCCCCAAATTCCAGGAAAAATATTTTGTAAGAAATTTCAATTATTTTAAGTTTTATATTATTTATATTTTAATATGATTAACAAATAATCACTTAAATCTCTTTTTCAGTTTTACAATTCTAAATTCAAGCGATATATTTTCCCTAAAATACCCTAAAAACTCAACATGAAATTAAAAGTATTATTAATAGTTTTCTCCTAAAACTTTAGTACGTTGTTACAAGCATTTGCTTGTTTGATACATCTTTTGAACCTCAAAAAACAAACAAAAAAGGACCAGAACTGGTCAGAAAGAATATTACTTTTTTCGCCATTTTCAAGTTCAACAACTGGCAATGAATGTAATGGTCTGTTTTACATTGCCAGATGTGTTTAAAGCGAAAAGGTCTTATTGACCATTTATTTAAACGAAAAACATTTTCAAAATCTATTTAATTTAAAACCAGCAGTTTTAAACCACTTTAAAATTAATTCATAAAATCTTGTCATTTTAAACTAAAATTTGTAATTTATCCACTTCTTTTCAAATCATTAAAATATTTTTTTTAGTTTTTAATTTGGAAAAAATGTATCTATCTGTACTGTTTTGTTCTGTTCACTTCATTTCGTTTCATTAATGTGTGTGTGTATAGTTTTTTGTTTTCTTGCTGTCGGCATTTTTCTTTAGATGTCCAATAGAGTCAGTCTCAGTCGTCATTCATTCTGGTCTAAATGTACATGAACTCTCGTAAACGTACTCAAACACAAACACACGCACTCACATATGATTCTGATGATGATGATTTTTTATACCTTACACCACCATAGTGGGGAGGGTATATTGGATTTGTGCTGATGTTTGTAACGCCCAGAAATATTGGTCCAACGCCAACCTTAAAGTATACGGATTGGATCAGAATCACTTTCTGAGTCGATTTAACGATGTCCGTCCGTACGTCCGTCTGGATGGCTGGCTGTCCATGTAAAGCTTGTGCGCAGAGTACAGGTCGCAATTTTGAAGATATTTTGATAAAATTTGGTGCGTGATATTTTTTCGGCCCAAGGACGGATGTGATTGAAACTGGTGGAAATCGGTACATTATTTCACCTGGCCCCCATACAAATGTACTCCCGAAATTAAGGTTTACTGATCATAAATGTCTGAATTATGCAAGTATCCAAACAAATTTCACCACAAATAAGTGGTAAATGAAGCCAAATCACATCTGCAAAGTTTGTGCAGTTCGGTGCATAATTAGTCGTAGCTCCCATATAAGGCCCATTTCCGAAAATCACCTTAAAGAGCATAACTCTCTCAAAAATGTTGGTGTTCAAATAATATTGAACGTAAATATTTCCGAAATTACCTTAAAGAGCATAACTCTCTCAAAAATGTTGGTATTCAAATAATATTGAACGTAAATATTTCCGAAATCACCTTAAAGAGCATAACTCTCTCAAAAATGTTAGTGTTCAAATAATATTGAACGTAAATATTTCCGAAATTACCTTAAAGAGCATAACTCTCTCAAAAATGTTGGTATTCAAATAATATTGAACGTAAATATATTCCATATGTATACATATAATACGGTACAAATTTATTATGATCGGTCCATAATTACTCGTAGCTCCCATATAAGGCCCATTTCCGAAAATCACCTTAAAGAGCATAACTCTCTCAAAAATGTTGGTATCCAAATAATATTGAACACAAATATGTTTCGTATATATACAAATAATACGGTACAATTTTATTATGATCGGTCCATAATTAGTTGTAGCCCCCATATAAGGCCCACTTTCGAAATTTACTTTAACGATCATAAATTTCTAAAAAAATTTTGGTATCCAAATAAAATTTGACACATATAAGTTTCTTATATACAGAAATAATGACACTTAATTTTATAATTTTATAATTTTGTAATAATTAGTCGAAACTCACATATAAGACCCTCTCCGTAAGTCACTTTAACCTCCACAAATCTTTAAAAGTATTTATATCGAGATAAAGTTTAACCCATATAATATTTATATTCACATAAATCATGACACTAAATTTTGGTCCAAAATTGGTGATATCTCCCATATAACGCCCATTTCTGATAAACTGTTTTATACATATACTAAGTGTAGGTTATTATATGGTCGGGCTTGACCGACTATACTCTTCTTCTTGTTTGATTCTGAATCTGTTTGCTGGTACAAAAAAAAAACTATGTAAAGAGGAACTGAAAAAGTATGTATAATACATAATATAGTGGAGAGATAAACGAGTATCTTTAAGCTAACTTTTTTCCATTTGAAACTAAAATGTTCACTTATGTAAATAGAACGGGTTCTTTTAACACAGAATTTTAGTATTCTGAAATAAAAATTCTTTTCAAATTGTAAAAATATTTAAATTGAGTTTAGTTTTTTTTTTTGGTTTTTACTTCAAGATGGTTTAGCCACTTTCGTTTTTGTAATGAAATTTTTATTTCGATTACGTTTTAATTTTGAATGAGTTTGAATTTCCCAAAATGAGCATATAAACGGGCCACTGTTTGTAAAATGTAACTTAAGCCAAGCTTTACTTTAAGCAGAAAAATTATTAAATTTGTCTATATTTATTTTAATTTGTTCAAAACTGTTTATGTTTTCTTTCCAAATTACAATTTATTTCATATTTTTTACCCACCTGCAAATAAAAATAAAAACAATTTTAATTAAATTTTTTATTTAGAAAAACGTTCACATAAAAATAAAAATTTGTTTTTAAGTAAAATACAAATCTGCTGGCAGTATTAAAAAAATGCCTTTAGCATTTCTATATACATAATTTACATAAAAAATAACTAAGATTGTTATTTTTTTACCAGCCTAAAGGTATGCTTTAAATATTTTCATTAAACTTAAGTCTAGAAGAAACTCAAGAAAAGAAAGGAAAGTGAGTGCAAAAGGCCGTAGAAAAGGAGGCAAACAAGGTTAAAAGTGTCTATCTTATGTTTTAAAATAAGTACTAAGACATTTTATTTTAATTCTACAAATGAGTCAAGGCTAAATAAATGGTGTAAGAGCAGAATAACTATAATGACAAGGTAAATTATAGCATTTGGGACACTTAAGCATAATTAAGTCAATAAAATGCTTAAACGTCTAAGCTATTGAGAAAGATTTAAGGAAAATCGGAGTAAACGTATATTAAAGTTACTGCATCATGTTCTATAGTTTTCTATGGAAAAAGTATGACAATTTTCTATAAAGAAAAGTGTATTTCTCTAAGAAAATTTTCTAAAGGGAAAAGTGTCTTTCTCTAAGTCAGTTTTCTAACTTTAAATTCTTAAAAAAATTTACAAAATCCCCAAATCCCAAAAATTATTTTCGGGGAATTTATTTTTTCATGGTTTTTATATTATCAATAATATTTTTATCACCAAGAACAAAAGAAAAAATTATAATTCCCAAAAAGTTAAATTTTGATTAAATTAAATTTTGAATTTTTTCGACCTTTCTTTTGATAAAATAAAAAGTTTTTTCGAGCTCGAGGCCAAGTTTCAACAAAAACCCCCAAATCCCAGATAATATTTATTATGGAAAGTTCAAATTGTTTGAGTGTTATTTTAGCGTAAGAAAATTTTAATTTCAATAATTAAAAAAATTGTTAACTCCAATAAAAATTCATAAAAATTCCCAAATCCCGGTAATAATTTTCGGGGAAATTTGCTAATTTTGTTTTTACCAATAAAGTAACAATTTTTTAACTATTAAAAAAAATAAACAAATGGAAACATTTTGAAATAAAAAAAAGGGAAATTGAAAATTAATTTAAATATATGTATTTAAGATCAGAGTGATATATCAAAGAAATTTACAACTGATTTAAACCATATTTATTGCAGGTGACTGCTTGTGCTCAAAATATTCTTTAACTTTGAAATGGTGAGTCAGTTTTTATTAAATTTTATTTCATTCTACTTATAAAAACACCTTTATTTTGAAATAATAATTGAGTGACCCATACTTTTGCCAACAAATTAACTTTATAGCCTTGTAATTTGATATTTTTGTTTTAACCTTCTTCAAATTAGGTTGTTTTTTTTTTATTACTTTTTATCTTTATAAATTAATTCTGATGTCGTTTATAATTTCTATTTTGTTAAACAAATTTGTCCTACGTTTACACACAATTAAATAAAATTTCATCTTTTTTAATATATTCCTAAGTTGATGTCATATTAAAGCCAAGAAATACCACTAAATTGTATGAGATAAAGTTACCGAAATTATTTTATTTTTTTTTTGCTTAAAAACGAGCAGCGTTTCAGAATACAAGACAAGAATAAAATTTGAATTTCAAATATGAAATGTTTTCGTTACAAAAAAAAAAACAAAGAATAAGCAAACCTTTTCATGAGTTAATTTTACTGATGAAAAATATTCACAGAAAACAGAAAGATCAGTTAGAGGGGGTAAGAAATACGGGATTCACAGGCCTCATTTGAGAGTTCGAAGTTTAAAACGAATGTTATGTTTAATGTTTATTTAACAAAAAATATTTAAAATATTAACAAGAGCAAAGTAAAATCTAAAGAAAATATTAAAAATATAGCATACTTTCAGGAACTTAAATTGTTAAGGTAGTCTAATGAGCGTACTCCCAGAAATAGGCAACATTTTAGCATTTTTTTGAAAAACTATATTGTGAAAATTCAATAAAATATTTATGAAATTTGTTGCTAATAAATGATTTTGAAAAATGTTGTGCTGTAACATCTTACACCTGTAAACACCCTTAAACATGTTAGCAAATATTTATATTTAATATTTATAACGAGTCCACACCAAACAAACTGACTGGAAAAAAAACTCAAGAAATTTATGTAAATTCTCTAAAATATTACAATAATCTTATACGAACACATTTCCATCTATATAGATACAACAATAGCAACATATTTACATATTCACTAGAACAGATAAGAGACACAGAGCCAAGTATTTGTTGAAGGTGTTTGCAAACATTTGTGAGCCTCTAGATATCGTTTTTTTTTTTTGTTTTTTTTTTATATACATATATTACAAACGACTTTTAAAAAATTATGTATTTTATAAAGAAAAAACCATTCTATAAAAAAGAATGTGAAAATAAAATAAAATAAAAGCTGTAAATGAATAACAAACAAAAAAACAAAGAATCGGTATGAATTTAAACAGGTGCTACTGTCATCTTAACGTGTCAACATATACAATCATAATTTTTGTTTTGTCGCTTTTACTTCCATATTTCTTCTGGTTTTTCTTTCCAATGATTAGGGTAAAGTTAAAAAAAGCTGTGGTTCAAAACTACTTTTTAACGAAATATGTACGTTTAATATTCATAATTAAAATAAATTAATTTTTGACACATTTACACTAGTTAAGTTACCAGCATGTCTAAGTACAGATATCCTGACAAAGTATAAGTTGAAATCAATTGGCACTAGAAAAATGTTACAATTTAGCTACAAAATTATTGTCTCCAGATTCAGCGTAATTTGCTAATTTTTCATAAGACAAAAATTTCCTTTTTTAAATGGGCATACTTTACTCATTTCGCATGCAGTGTATTTTTGTAGCCAGTGTCAGAAGCGGCTTATTTTCTTTTATATCTTAAAAAATTCATATCTTTTATAAGTAGATTATAAGATGTGCCTGAATGTTAGTAATATTACTATACTTTGTTGTTTTTTTTTTTGCCTTTTTTATAAACAAAATATCCATTGTGGTATATGTTTAGCATGCTAATGTACAGTGGCAATATGTTGATTAAAAATGTATAGGCAAGTAGAAAGCCCAATGAACATTTTTTATATTTCCTAAACTCTCTGGAAAAAACATTTTCAGTCAGAAAATTCATAAGACACTTTTCATATAAAAAAACTATCTTCATAAGACACTTTTCATATAGAAAACTTCTCCACAAGACACTATTCATATAGAAAATTGTCTTCATAAGACACTTTTCATATAAAAAACTATCTTCACAAGACACTTTTCATATAGAAAACTTCTCAACAAGATACTTTTTATATAGAAAATTGTCTTCAAAAGACACTCTTCATATAGAAAACTGTCTTCAGAAAACACTCTTCATATAGAAAACTGTCTTCAGAAAACACTCTTCATATAGAAAACTATCTTCAGAAAACACTCTTCATATAGAAAACTATCTTCAGAAGAAACTTTTCATATAGTGAACAGTCTTCACAAGACACTTTTCATATAGTAAACAGTCTTCACAAGACACTTTTCCTATAGAAAACCGTCTGGAAAAGACACTTTTCCCGTAGAAAAATGTCTTAGAACTGAAACTTCTCAATAGAAAACAGTCTTGGAAATAAACTTTTCCAAAGCACATTTTTCACACTGTTTTTCGAAAGAAAGATAATATTGTGCATACAGCTACATACGTATGTGCAGGCAATACTTCGAAATATTAAAATCTTGTTGTATCCACTTCTTTGAAAGCTTATTTTTTCTGTCCTTAGCCCACTGTGTATTATTCCACACCACGCAGGAGACAAAAACAGAACAAATATATATCTATATTTAAAATATATTTTGCATATGAAATTTTTATTATAATTTATGATTTAATGTTTCTGCTTTTGTTATATATGTATATTGTATTTATTTTTTTGTTTATTTCCATTTTGTTGTTACTGTCATTGGAATATTGTTATAATTTTTTGTCAAAATATCAAGCGATTAAATTTACATAAAGCAATAGAATTTTTTAGTTGAATTTTAAGAAACGGGTAGGTATCAAATTTTGTTTTTATTTTTATTTAAATCAAATTGAAAATTTTTATTAACAAACAGCCACACAAAACACTTTGGAAGTTGACATCGAATTTATATGCAGACATAATAATTAATAAAATTAAGTAGATATTTGTTTAGCAAAGTAAAAAACAAAAATTTGACAAAAACATAACGATTTTATATAATTTAATAAAGCTAATAATTGTTTTCAATACATAAAATACCGCTTAAAGTGGTTCTTATTACTTTAAAATACAATTCAGCAAAAAATTCGTCTGAATATACATACATATACATATGTATAGATTGCTTAAACGTCTTACATTCCTGTTTTTGTATAGTTGTTATAGCATACTTTAAGGGGTTAATTTTACCCTCACTATTCATCTGCTTTAAGTTAAACCAACAATTAAAGCTTTAAAAGTTCTTCATTTTCATAATGTTCAGCTAAAACAACAACATTGTCAAAATCATGTTACAAAAAAACTCTTTATTTTATTTTAAATGCTATAAAAACCAAGTCATACTTAACCTAAATTTAAGTTTTCCTCTCTTCAACGGCAAACAACAACAAAAAAGAAAACAAGTTAAAAATTAAGTTGTTTATTGTTGTTTTAAAACTCATTGTTTATAAGAAATAAACAAAAAGCAACAACAACAACAACAACAAAACAATATGCAAGGAAAACTTTCAAGGTTCCTTATTTTTATAATTACTGCGCTATTTTGGCTTGATGTTAATGTGATTGTTGCTGCTTTTGTTGTTGTTTTTTCCGAGCTTTAAAACATCAACTACATCAACAAGAACAACAACGTACGTCATCATCATTATAATAATGAAATCATGCATAATGTAGCCCAAATATGTACGAATGTACAAAAATGAATGAAAAAACCGTGTGCTGCAGTGGAAGCCAGTCAATATGTTACAGTTTTTCCCCTTTCGAAAATTACTACAAGAGTATACACAGTACAAACAGTGGGAGAAATTAACAAAATATGCACAAATACCCCACAGTTTACAAAAAAAAACTGTTTTACTGTCTTTACAAGACATTTTTGATATAGAAAACTGTCTTCACAAGACACTTTTCATATAGAAAACTGACATTTTGCATATAGAAAACTTTTCATATAGAAAATTTTCTTCACAAGGCACTTTTCAAATAGAAAACTCTTTTCACAAGAAACTTTTCTCATAGAAAACTGACATTTTTCATATAGAAAACTTTTCATATAGATAATTGTCTTCACAGGACACTTTTCATATAGAAAACTGTCTTTACAAGACACTTTTCATATATAAAACTGTCTTCACAAGGCACTTTTCATATATAAAACTGTCTTCACAAGGAACTTTTCATATAGAAATTTGTCTTCACAAGGCACTTTTCATATAGAAATTTGTCTTCACAAGGTACTTTTCATATAGAAATTTGTCTTCACAAGGTACTTTTCATATAGAAATTTGTCTTCACAAGACACTTTTCATATAGAAAACAGTCTTCACAAGACACTTTTCATATATAAAACTGTCTTCACAAGGCACTTTTCATATAGAAAACTTTTCATGTAGAAAATTTTCTTCACAAGGCACTTTTCATATAAAAATTTGTCTTCACAAGACACTTTTCATATAGAAAACTGTCTTCACAAGACACTTTTCATATAGAAAACAGTCTTCACAAGACACTTTTCATATAGAAAACTGTCTTCACAAGACACTTTTCATATAGAAAACAGTCTTCACAAGACACTTTTCATATAGAAAACTGTATGTGAATTGGTTCCAATTGCCCTCAATATACTTAAGTTAGGTATTGAGAACAGACTATTGAACTTAGGCTGACTGACTACTAGGGGTCCTTTTGCATTAAATTAAACATTTAAAGAGCTAGTCATTTAAAAACAAGTAAGTACATTGCTATATATTGATTACTTAGTACCAGTTACCGCACTATATTGTAAATAATATTTTAAAAGTTTTTGTTCTTTTTTGTGCTCCACTGTTTAAGTTTCAAGCTGCATTTATATGTTCATTTTATGCATTTTTTAACTTACTGCCTTGCCTGCCTAGCTGTCTGTCTCTCTGTCATTTAGTTCATTTTAGTAACATTATATACATACTCTACTGCATCTACAATTTATTATATACACATACATATTATATATATACATAACGAAATATTTATACTCAGCAGCCATGAGTAAAGAAAATTGTTCTAGTTTTAATGAATGAAGAACGCCAGTTCAGACATACGACTACACATATAAGGGGGGCTCTTCATTAATTAAAAATAAAAAGGTAAGTAATTAATTATACCAAAAACTTTAAGATTAAATCCAAAGCGGATTCTACTTTTTTGACTCTTACTCAGTAGATATGTATATTTACCGGAGTTTAGGTTTAAATTGATTTTGTTGATAAACATTATTTTGAAACACTGAAACTCCAATTTTGTTTGTTTTTACAACAATTTCTTTTTAAGAAAATAATATGCACTGCCCTAATTTTAAAAACCATATGATTATTTGCAGTTTCCATTGCCAGTAAACATTTGATATGCAATTTTTTTGCACCAAATGGAGCCAAACACTTTGATTATGTTTCTTTTTTACTATTTTGCATTTATTTTTGCCAAAACGAAATATACAAATGAAAAATAAAATACAAACAAACAAACGTAGATTTTTCATTTTTTTAATGAAAAGAAAATACTGAAATTAAGACACAAGTACATACAATACAAACATATGCCAACAAATACAAAAAATAGGTCTGTTTTAATTTGGCCTCAATAAAGTTGAAAAACAAAGAGCAGTTAGTATAATAAAAAATCAATCAATATTTTTATAAACTACTAAAACAAAAAAAAAAATAAACAATATGTATGTAAATGATATTTTAACAGAAATATAAATATCAATGAATATTTTTAGAATATAACTTATAAACTAACAACTAAATTTCACACCACATTGAAAAATATAATTCCAAAAAAAAAATAAAAACTCTCATATCATCATTCTCACCTGAATCATTTCTCATGATATTGATGATTGTTTAATTTTTTTCGATTCCAAATGACTAATGATCGTGCGAAAGGTAAATGTTGGTTTTTTCTCTCGTTCTCTTTCTAACCCCAAAAAAAGAAACATGTTTAGGCTTCACTCATTCAAACATTTAGATCAATACTCTATAAAGATTCTTAAGAATTACTTACAATTCGTTTTTTTTTTAACATTATTTTGTCTTTCTTCCGTCCGTTTTCTTTTTCATATCATATCTTATGCAGGTAATTTTTGTGCTTTTTGTACAACGATATAAAGAAAAATTAAATAGAAAACAAAAATAAAAATTATCACCCTTAAACTAAACAATATGAAATTGTGTAACAACTAAACAATTAACTACCTTAACTACCTGTTATTCATTTCTAAGTGTTTATAAATGTGTAAATTTAAGAGAAGGCCAAGAGAAAGAACCTTAATGGCTTAAAAAAGATTTATTAAATCTAAAACTCAATTGACTTTTTAAAACTGTTTAGAAAAATTTCAACAATAATTGTTTAATAGTTGTGAGTGCACTTGTCAGAATACGAAAATGAATTGTTAATTTTGAATTTTTAAGGCAGAAGCGTAGTTTAGTAGGGTGATTAAAAGGTCTTTCAAAGACTGTTTCATATAGAGATAACCCTCCTGAAACAAGACAAAGTTTTCATTTAAAAAACTGTCTTTAGAAAAACACTTTTCATTAAAAAGAAAACTGTATTTAGAAAAACACTTTTCGTTATTGAGAAAACTATCTTTTGAAAGACACCTTTCATATAGAGAAAACTGTCTTCAGAAAGATTTTTTCGTTATAGAGAAAACTGTCTTTAAAAACACACTTTTCATTATAGAGGAAAATGTTTGGAAAGACAATTTTCATTATAGAGAAAACTGTCTTTAGAAAGATATTTTTCATTATAGAGAAAACTTCTTTAGAAACACACTTTTCATTATAGAGAAAACTGTCTTTTGAAAGACACTTTTAATATAGAAAAATCTTTCTTTGTAAACTGTTTGGAAAGACAATTTTCATTATAGAGAAAACTGTCTTTAGAAAGATATTTTTCGTTATAAAGAAAACTATCTTTTGAAAGACACCTTTCATTATAGAGTAAACTGGTTGGAAAGACAATTTTCATTATAGAGAAAACTGTCTTTAGAAAGATATTTTTCGTAGAGAGAAAACTTTCTTTAGAAACACACTTTTCAGTATAGAGTAAACTGTTTGGAAAGACAATTTTCATTATAGAGAAAACTGTCTTTAGAAAGATATTTTTCGTTATAGATAAAACTTTCTTTAGAACACACACTTTTCAATATAGAGAAAACTGTCTTTTGAAAGACACTTTTAATATAGAAAAATCTTTCTTTATAAACACACTTTTCATTATAGAGAAAACTGTCTTTTGAAAGACATCGTTAGAAAGATATTTTTCGTTATAGAGAAAACTTTCTTTAGAACACACACTTTTCAATATAGAGAAAACTGTCTTTTGAAAGACATTTTTAATATAGAAAAATCTTTCTTTAGAAACACACTTTTCATTATAGAGAAAACTTTCTTTAGAAAGACACTTTCCATTATATAGAAAACTTTCTTTAAAAAGACACTTTTCATTATAGAGAAAACTGTTTGGAAAGACACTTTTCATATAAAGAAAACTTTCTTTAGAAAGATACTTTTCATTACAGAGAAAACTTTCTTAAAAAAGACACTTTTCATTATAGAGAAAACTGTTTGGAAAGACACTTTTAATATAGAGAAAACTGTCTTTAGAAAGACACTTTTCATTATAGAGAAAACTGTCTTTTGAAAGACACGTTTCATATAGAAAAAACTTTCTTTAGAAAGATACTTTTCATTACAGAGAAAACTTTCTTAAAAAAGACACTTCATTGTAGAGAAAACTGTCTTTTGAAAGACACGTTTCATATAGAAAAAACTGTTTGGAAAGACACTTTTCATTATACAAAGACATTTTTCGTTATAGAGAAAACTTTTTTTAGAAACACACGTTTCATTATAGAGAAAACTCTCTTTAGAAAGACACTTCTCATTATAGAGAAAACTTTCTTTAGAAAACCACTTTTCATTATAGAGAAAACTTTTTTTAAAAAGACACTTTTCATTATAGAGAAAACTGTTTGGAAAGACACTTTTCATATTTATTTTCTATTTAGTCTATGGATAAAATCCTTACAGACATTTTTAAAATTACAGGCATACATGACATTTTAGAACACTTAATTATTTAAATTTAAGATAATGTTACGTTTTATGGTACATTAAATAATAATTTTTTCAATAGAAATCCAGAGGAGACATTTCGATTTATAAGATTTATTAAAAAAGAGACATTAAGAATTATTCTACGGCATTTTAATGTTGGCTATTTTATCAAACGTGGTCTTGATGAGTATAATGGAAGTGATGCATATCCTCGATATATAACCTTCAAACAAAAAAAAAAGGAATTGTTTTTGAACAGATTCAATATGATCAGTATGGAGAATATAGTGCGTGTTCCAGACAATGCAACCATACTCTAAAATCGGTCGTATTAGAGAAGTATTTATATATAGTAAACATTTACCCCCTTATTCAAAAACGATTATTAAATTTAACAAACGTTTATTAAGCAATTTTTATATGCAAATCTGTCTTAATAAACGTTTGTTAAATTTAATAATCGTGTTTGAATAAGGGGGTTAGTGATGCGAGGATGATTACATTTTTTTTGCCCATTGTTTTATATAGGCTAAAATACTACGAGCTTTATTAACGGTCATCGTTAAATGTTTTACAAAATTTAACTTTGCATCTAACAAAATCCCTAAATCCATAATTGAGTTTACCAACTTTAATTTATGATCACTTAAAGGGTAAAAATCGACAGCATCATAATTTCGTGAAAAGTGCATATGTTTGCATTTCTTCAGGCTTAATTCCATTAAATTAAGATCACAGCGGTTATTGAAATTATCGAAATAATACTGCAGATAAATATGATCTGCTGAATTTTTAAAACTTGAAAATATTTTCACATCCTTAAGAAGCGATGAAATTAAAAGGGGTTTGCCAAAAGCAAAATTCTTGTAATTTTGTATTTTTACCTTGACTTATAATAAAACTTAAGGCATTCTTTAAATTGCATTGCTTACCTGAAAAAAGAAAAAGAAAATATAATTTAGTTTATGAAAAGTAAATATCATTAGTTTTTGATAGTAAAATAAAATAATAAAAATATTTGATATCTATTTTGTTAAACCTTTTTAAAACTTTGATAAGTTTTGCTACAGTACAATCACTTTGCCTGCAAAACTATGAGTACCAAGTAATATGTTAAAATGCTAATATGCTGATATCTCACTAGGTACTTAAAAAATATAATTTTTACCCATCATTTTAACACGGTTTTATCATTGTAGACAAGTACTTTACAAATTATTCAAGTCATTACTTTGCAAACATTTAAACTAGTTGCAAATAATGACTTGAACAACTCATTTACAACTCAACAGGAACTGTTTGTTATCTGTAAAAAACTTGTGCAACAATTTTTTGTTTTTAATAAAGGAAACTAATTACAGCACATAACAAATAGTCATTCAACTACTTCTACGTAATGCAAGCGGTATTTAGTAGCTATTGAAAGGTTCTGTTATTCGTTAATTTCAAGTCCTTCACCTGCACAGAAAAAAATAAAAATGAGTTTCAATTAAAATATTTGTGGAATCAATTAAAAATTTAATTGAAATCGGACCTGTAAACAAAATGATAGTGTCAATTAAAAAAAAATTTGAGATTTAATTGAAAATATCAGAAAAATCAGAAAAAGTAATTGAATCAATTAAAATTTTAATTGAAAATTGTTTTAAAATCAATTAAAGGTTTAATTAAAAAAAAAACAATGATTTTTTTTCTGTATGGGTTCTACATTTGTAAAATGAAGTGGTAGTGAAATTTTCTAATTTAAGTGAAAATAATTTAAAAAATTTAAATATAATTTTCAGTTTGTTTTCACTCGTTTTCTAGAACGCCTTGAAATTGTCTATAAGAAATTGAAAACGATTTTAGTTCGACTTCTTAGTGTTTTTGTTGGGTTTATTTATTATTTTGTAAATTTCTGATGCAACTCTTTTAAATGATCCGTCCCTGTTGACTGTTTTTCTTACTTTATTATAATTATAATCTCTAGGATTCCTATTCTACTCCATCAAAAGTCAATTTTCCTACACTTGTATAAAACATTTTATAAATGCATATAACAATTTTTGTTCATTTTAGTAATTCTTTTGCTTTTCTTTTGTTTAAATCTTATTGAAATAGACTTTTCAATTTATTTTTTCAGCAGGTTTTCCGTATGTATGTGTTTTTTTCTTTGTTATGTTCTTTCATTGTTTTATATATTTGTTTAAAACACTCAGACATACAAAGACCAAAAATGTTAGATAGTTTTTTTTTTAATATTTAAACAAAAAACAAACAAATTCTACGGAATTTATATACCAGGAAAAGAAATGAAATGAACATTTAATATAAAAAAAAAGAATCGAAAAGAAAACCTTTCACCAACAATTCTTGTTTTAATAAAACATTATAAATGGGTTCATATAGTTCACATGCTAGTAAACATTTCCCAGCAAACCATATGAGTCCGAAAAGAGTCTTTTCTGACACCTTTTTCGGAGCGTTAACACTCTTTATGAGCCCAAAAAACAATCATAATTGCTCCCAAAACCTTCAGAAAAGAGGGTCATTACGTTCGAAAATGGTACGTCAGAAAGATCTCTTAGATAATGTCAGCAAAGAGTCTTTTATGAGTTTTTTTTTTTGGGCGCTGTGTAATCTTGTTTTTATCATTCTTGTGTGTTGCAGCTGTGTTTTTTTTTGTTCAAAGCACAAATAGCAGGACAACAACGCTTTGGTACACACATAATTAAGTGGAATTTCTAAGTCATGCTGCGTGCCGACTCAGGACAGTAACAATTTCGCTCCGAAAATGCTCTTTAATTGGACTCTTTTCTGACTCCTTTTTTCGGAGCGCTCCAAAAATGCTCTTTTGTTGGACTCTTTTCTGACTCCTTTTTCGGAGCGTTCCTAGAATGGTATGCTGGGTTGTATAGCCATGAATACACACACCCTTCATGGTTATAGATTACTCTAGTTGTAAAGGTACTTCCGTTTGATTTTTATGATTTTTCAACTAAAACTACAAAATATAATGTTGTATATTTACTTAAGACAGATTTACAGGATTGAAATTTTCTTCAAAATTGCTCTTCAAAACGCTTCAAACTCAAATGCTTCAAAACAGCAAAAATTCTTTAAAATTTATTTATTTATTTTTATTTAATATAAATATTAAATAAATAAATTTTAAATATTATTTAATATTAAAGAAATAAATTTTTATGAAATTTTGTTTGAAGCATTTTGAAGAGCAATTTTGAAGAAAATTTCAATCGTGTAAATCTAGCTTTACTTACTTGCTTACTTCATCTAGTATTTGTTTATTATAAATAAATGAATATGGCTTTTACGTAGATATTTCTTGTTGCCGGAATTCTACGTGAGTCAATATTTATTAACAATTTTGTTGTTCTTAAACATCTGCATGTTGGTTTATTAGCACTTTTTATTTAAATTTAAAATAATAAATATTTTGTCAACATATCGTAATTGTTTACTACGTAATGGTTTTTTTTATATGTTATTTTTTATTATTGAAAAATTTTTTGTATTTTTTCTACCAATTTGTGATTTGCATTTTATAAATTATACTAAAATTACGCTTAGATTAGCAACTTTTTAATATAAACAAAGAGTGCTGTTTTTCATAAACAATCAAATATAGACAGTAATATTATTACATAGAGACATTGACAGACAGACAGACAAACAGACACTTGAATACAGCTATACGGAGCGGGACAGACTTCCGACAAATGTGAAGGTAAATAGGGTGTCTAATTCTGTAAATAATTATTTACAGTAATGAAACTTCAATATACTATATTCACAAAGGCATTTTAACTTAAGTTACGATTACACTTGGCAAATCTTTGCCGAAAAAGACGTAACCACTAAATAAAATATATTTCAATTCGTTTATTTATTAAAAAAAACTTCGTTTATTTAGAACAAGACACAACAAATAATAAGTTCTATTTTATGTGATGATGTTTGATCTTGCAAAACATTTACAAGAGTAAACAAGTAAGAAAGTATAGTCGGTCAAGCCCGACCATATAATACCCTACACCCAGTATATGTGTAAAACAATTTTTCAGAAATAGGCCTTATGTGGGAGGTTAACCTATTGTGGACAGATCATCCAAAAATTTAGTGTCATGATGTCTGTGAATATAAGTATTACATGTGTTAAACTTTATCTCGATATAAATACTTTCAAAAGACTTATGGAGCTTAAAGTAAATTACGGAGAGGGTCTTATATGGAATTTCGACTAATTATGGACCGATCATAATAAAATTAGACCATATTATTAGCATACATGTGAAATATATTTGCGTTAAATATTATTTGGATACCAACATTTTTGAGAGAATTATGCTCTTTAAAGTGATTTTCGGAAGTGGGCCTTATATGGAAGCTACGACTAATTATGGACCGATCATCATAAAATTAGACCATATATTTGTAAACACATGAAATATATTTGCGTTAAATATTATTTCGATACCAACATTTTTGAGAGAGTTATGCTCTTTAAAGTGATTTTCGGAAGTGGGCCTTATATGGGAGCTACGACTAATTATGGACCGATCATCATAAAATGACCGTATTATTTGTATACATTTGTGTTAAATATTATTTGGATACCAACATTTTTGCGAGAGATATGCTCTTTAAAGTGATTTTCGGAAGTGGGCCTTATATGGGAGTTTCGGCTAATTATGGACCGATCAATAAAAAATTAGACCGTATTATTTGTAAATATATGAGATATATTTGCGTTAAATTTTATTTAGATACCAACATTTTTGAGAGAGTTATGCTCTTTAAAGTGATTTTTGGAAGTGGGCCTTATATGGAAGCTACGACTAATTATGGACCGATCATCATTAAATTAGACCATATTATTTGTAAACACATGAAATATATTTGCGTTAAATATTATTTGGATACCAACATTTTTGAGAGAATTATGCTCTTTAAAGTGATTGTCGGAAGTGGGCCTTATATGGGAGCTACGAGTAATTATGGACCTATCTGCGCAAAATTTGTAGATGTGATTTAGCTTCTTTTGTTACTTATTTGTGGTTAAATTTGTGTATATACTTGGATAATTCTGACATTTATGATCGGTAAACCCCAATTTCGGGAGGACATTTGTATGGGGGCCAGGTGAAATAATGGACCGATTTACACCAGTTTCAATCCCATCCATCCTTGGGCCGAAAAAATATCACATACCAAATTTTATCGAAATATCTTCAAAATTGCGACCTGTACTCTGCGCACAAGCTTTACATGGACAGCCAGCCAGCCAGACGGACGGACGGACGGACATCGTTAAATCGACTCAGAAAGTGATCCTAAGTCGATCGGTATACTTTAAGGTGGATGTTGGACGAATATTTCTGGGCGTTACAAACATCAGCACAAATCCAATATACCCTCTCCACTATGGTGGTGTAGGGTATAACAACGTCAAACAAATTTGTGCTAAATAGAAACTATCTAAACTATTTCATAAAACTAGTTGCCATTACTTAAGTATTCATAGAAGACGGTATTAGTAAAAACTGAATATATAATGTCTTATTATAAAAATTACATTACTTCTAAGTAATGCAGATAGTATTTAGAAGTTTTTAGCTTTTGTTTTGATTGCAAGTCATTACCAAATTATTGGCAGTAGTTTATGGAAATTACTTTTTTTTAATTTGTTGAACCAGAAAAATTGTTTAGTTCTCGCCTTTTATATAGAAAACTGTCTTTAGTTTTCATATAGAAAACTATATTTTTTTGTCTGCTTACAAAACAGTTTTCTATATGTTTGCATACAGAAACAGTTCTTATACAGAAAACTATGTTTACAAAACTGTTTTGATGTAGAATGCTGTTTATACAGCAAATTGTCTCTACAAAACAGTTTTTTTTATAGAAAATTATTTTTACAAAACCGTTATCATATAGAAAACTGTTTTTACAAAACCGTTATCATATACACACTGTTTTTACAAAACCGTTTTCATATAGAAAACTGTTTTCATATAGAAAACCATTTTCATATAGAAAACCATTTTCGTATAGAAATCCGTTTTCATATGGAAAACCATTTTCGTATAGAAAACTGTTTTCATATAGAAAACTGTTTTTACAAAACCGTTTTCATATAAAAAACCGTGTTCATATAGAAAACTGTTTTTATTTTTATAGAAAATTGTTTTCATATAGAAAACTGTTCTTACACAACAGTTTGCATACAGAAAAAGTTTTCATACAAAAAACTGTGTTTACAAAACAGTTTTAATGCAGAACACTGTCTCTACAAAATCGTTTTCATATAGAAAACCGTTATCATACCGTTCGTACAGAAAACAAAACAGTTTTCATACAGAAGACTTTCTTCACAAAACCGTTTGTAAACAGAAAACTGGCTCTACAAAATCGTTCTAATATAGATAACTTTCTTTGCAAAACAGTTTTCATATAAAGTAGCTTAGCCAGAAATATATTAAAAATCGTTACACTGTACGCTGCACAATGACAGGACAGAAGCAAAAACTCAAAAAAAGCTAAAACCTCGGGAATTGTATGGTTTTTTGTATATGTATTGTTTATTTGTATGATTAAATAAGCAAGTAATTACTCAACTCGCTCCAAGTAATGCACACAGTAGATAGTAGTCATTGAGAGTTATATTATTCGGTAGTTGCAAGCCATTTCGAAGTTTTGGCATGAAATTTATGCCAATTACTTTTAAATACTTACTGCCGTATTCATAAAAAATAAAGTAGGTTTGAAATGTGCTTTTAGACAAAATTTTCATACAAAATTTTCTTAAAGTACATTTGAAGTCTACTTTAATTTTTTTATGAATAAGATTGTTAAAGAATATTAAACATTTTGATAAAATCTTCACATGTTTTGATGTGGCCTTAAATTTCTAAAAACTTTGTTTAAATTTGAAAGATTTACTACAAATCAAATGGATTTTCTCACTGTGTAGAAACAATATTCAAGCAAATAAATAATTCTGAACTGTGAATTGTGATAAAAAATAAATAAAGATGTTAGAATTAATTTATTTATATTTTTCTCAGTTTATTTTTAAGTTAAACAATTATGTATGTATTTGTTTAAAACAACTTTGAATTTAACAAAGGAAAACATTGCAAAACTTTGAAATTTGTTGTTAAGTTTTACAGCCTTTTTTATTTTTCTTGTCCGCTCACCCTAAAATTGTTTTAAACTTTCGGAAAGAGTCTAAAGATCTTGCAATTTTGCTATTGTTTATAAATTGTCATGATTTTGTTTATAGTTTCTCTTTAATTTGCTTTGCTGTACATAGTTCTATTTTTTCTTCTCGTATTTATTGCAAAGCTGAACATTTATAAAATTGATGTAGTTGTTATTTGTAGTTTTAATTAAATAAACATTGTTTCTGCAATGTAATACATGTGTTAGAATGAAATTCATATTTAAAATAATTTTCTTTTTATATTTTTTTTGAATACAATAAACTAAGAAGATTATGATTGAAAGGCAAATGAATAGATTAATAAAAAATCATTTATAATTGCAAATAAAGAAAATGAATGGCATTCGGTGTAGATTAGTTACAGATAGAGGTTTTATGATTGTGTTAGAGAAAATTTAAAATGCAGCTAGCTAAATTTTGATACTGACTGGTAATTACTGAATAACAGGGTTTTTAAAGACTACTACTTAACGTTTGCATTACTTGGAAGTGGTAGAGTAATCACATTTTTATTATTAAGTATATATGTACGATATATATGTAATTATGTATTTATAAGACATTTGCGAAAACATATTTTGTTTTTACAGATAATGATTTTAAAAGTGTTTTTACAATAACCTATTTATTAAAGTCATTACTAGTAACTAGTTTCAGAAATATTAAGGTGATGACTTATCTAGAAGCAGTTGTGGTAGGTATATGCCCCCAATTATATTACAATATTGAAATCATACCTTAAAATGTTTATAGATAAGTAATGAAGTATAAAAATGTTAGCATTTTAACTCATTACCAGGTAATGAAAGGTAATGAATGTTTTTTGCTGGCGATATTTAGTTAGAAATAAAAAGTTATTTCAAATATTTTAAAAAGATATCAAAGTAAATTAATACTAAATTATTTTAATCAAACTCTTCCACCGTTTATTTATTGTTTTGTAACATTTGTCAGATTTTTTCTTTTAAATCATAACTTGTATTTCATTTAAAAAGTTGTTTGTTTTAAAATACCAAAAATATATACTATACATAACAAAAAAATCAAAAAAAAAAACAGTTTATCTTATCTCTGGGAAAAAAATAAATGTTTTATTTTCCTGTGTATTTCTTCAGTTATTTTTAAAAAGGTACAAATAGAAAAGAAAACAGCAATACACAAAACAAATATTTACAAACTGCATTTAGCACATAAATTTAATCATGTTTAAAAAAATTATATGATAAGATATCATTTTAAACAACAATTTTTTTTTAATAAACAAAATGTAATAATTAAAATAAGTTTTATTCAAACTTAGTCAGGGGTTTAAATTTTATGAATTTAAGAGAGCAACATTTCTAATGACAATGTTATACATACAAAGTTATTTATTTTATTAACCTAATAATTGTTTGTTAGAAACCGTTGGTGTATTAGGGAATTCAAAAACAACCTACAGGTAATCAGTTTATCAGTACATTGAAAC
Source organism: Bellardia bayeri (assembly GCA_950370525.1). NCBI lineage: Eukaryota > Metazoa > Arthropoda > Insecta > Diptera > Calliphoridae > Bellardia > Bellardia bayeri. Next base: position 80,163,253 of record OX493267.1, read on the forward strand.
TATATTAATTCTGATACAATGCAAAATAGCCACAGGAACATTCATTCATTACACAACATTCACGCAGGTTTTTATTTTTTATTCACTTCTTTGGAATTGCTGAATCTACTTCTTTTCAAATTCTAAGGAAGTTCTTTCTCTCAACTACAATATGTGCTAAAGCCTGATGATTTATTAATATGATATATTTCAAAATTTGTAAATGTTTTGAATCTACTTCTTTTTTAGTTCTAAGTAAGCATTTTTTCTACGCTCTATGAAAAAGTTATATGTATATTAAAATTTTAAAATGTTTTATACATTTTTTTTACCAGCTTAAGTTAATGTTTATTAATGTTTTGGCTATATTTTGAATTTAATTTATTTTTGGCTTCTAAGGAAGTTCTTTTTCTTATCTACATTTATAACATAGTTTGTAGGTATTTTGTAAGTTATATATTACACTGTTCAAATGTTTTATAAAGTTTTTAGTGAGAGACAAATATGATGGATTTTCTGATTTAGAAGACCAGGGGCCAAATTACCGCATTCCTGATCGAATGAGCTATCGTATCGAAAAATGATTTCGATATCGAAATTATGATAAAATGTAGTAAATTTCTTGCTCGATATCGAATGCCATAATCTCAAATAAGAAAATTACGATCAATTTTACACGATATCGAATGCGATAATTTGGCCCCAGGTTTTTATAAAAGCGTACTCTTGTTTCCATATTTTACAATACAAAGTAATGAGTAAAAATGCCAATATAAATACTTTTCACTACTTACATATACATTGACATTTTAATTCTTATTTTAAGAACGGTGATTATATTAGGGCCAACTACTTACCACAAACGCTTACAAATAGGGAGTTAAATAAGTCGTTACAGCATGTGCTTACCAATATTCAATTTTCTCATTTACTTTGGTTTTTTTTTCTTTCATACATGTTGATTTGCATTAAAAAGTACGAACATTGAATTGATGTGTGTAAATGAAATGGAAAGTTCAAAACAGAATTGAACAAAAACCGGTCAGCTAAAACTGAAGATTCACACTCTTCAGGACTAAGAGTTTAAAAAACAATTGAAAAATAAAACATATTTAAAATCTACTTCTTTTCAACTTCTATGGAAGTTATTTTTTATCAATTTGGTTTAGATTTGAGTTAATAAAAGTAAACATTTAAACGTTGAAAGGATTTCATTATATATGAATTTGGTAAACAAGTTCTTCTAAGTAATGCAGATGGTAAAAAACAATAATTGAAAAACAACTTCTTGAGGAATTGTCAGTCATTAGCAAAGTTTATGGGGGAACATTTTAAACATTTCTTCCTACGAAATTAAATTTTCTTTTTTATCAGGAATATGTATTCATTATATCTAACGAATTATAACACAATCATGTTAAATTTCTGAGTTAATTTTCACAAATATTTGCTTAATTTAAATACAAACTGAGAAAAAAGGTAAATAAATTGTAAAATTTTTATTTGTTTTTTATTTGTATATTTATTCAAATGCCAACTAATGCAAGTTTACAATTATTTATTTTGGCTTGAATATTGTTTCTTCACAGTGAGAAAATCTATTTGATTTGTAATAAATCTTTCAAATTTAAACAAAATTGTTACGAAATTGAAGCAAAAGTAAAACATGTAATAAAAAAAGAAATGTAAAAGATTTTATCAGGATATTATAGGTCAACGCCAAAAATTTTTAATTTTTATTACAGAGAGTAATTGTCGTAAATACCCGCAAAACCCAGGTAATGTGTTGCTATTACATAATAACATACTTTTCAATGACTACTACATTCAGTGTATATTACATGGAAGTAGTTGAGTAATGAGTTAATTATTATACCCTACATCACTATAGTGGAGAGGATATATTGGGTTTGCGCTGATGTTTGTAACGCCTAAAACTATTAGTCCAACACTCGATGTAACGGTGGCCGTCCGTCTGGCTGGCGGTCTGGCTAGCATGTAAGCCTTGTGCGCAGAGTACAGGTAGCACTATTGAATATATTTCAATAAAATTTGGTACATGATATTTTTCTTGCTCATGGACGATTGGGAAAGAACTGGTAGAAATCCGTCCATTACTTCACCTAGCCCCCATACAAATGTCCTCCCGAAATAGGGGTTTATCAGTCCTAAATGTTTCACTTATGCACAGATCGCAACAAATTTCTCCAGAAATAAGTTGTACATGAAGCCTAGTCTAATTAACAAAATTTGTGTAGATCGGTCCATAATTACCCATAGCTCCCATATAAGGTTCGCTGCCGAAAATCACTTTAACAACCATAAATGTTGGTATACAAATCATATTCAACACAAATAAGTTTCATATACATATACAGAAATCATGATATCTAAGGGTCGGTCCACAATTAGTCATAATTCCTCTCGAATATCACTTTCACATCTATAAATCTTTTCTAAGTGTTTATATCGAGATAAAATTTATGACAGAAATCATGTAACTACATTTTTGGATGATCGGTCTATAATAGGACCTATATATGTATATAGAGTCAATTTCTGAAAATCTTTTTTAACGCATATACTGGGTGTAGGGTATAATATGGTCAGGATTGACCGACTATGTAGAGGCCATTTCTGAAAATCGTTTTTGACGCATATACTGGGTGTAGGGTATACTTTCTTACTTGTTATGTGATATAGAATTACTTGTAAGTAAAGCAGGTGACATTAAATAGTTACTGAGATTTATGTTAAGCAGCACTAAAAGTAACTACTACTTATATATTAGATAATAGATAAGTCATTATTCGACTATGTTGTTTGCAAAACATTTAAAATTTCACCTTTAATCAAGTCTTTAGTTTTGTTTTTAACTAATTTATGAATCACATTTATATGTTAGACTATAAATGACCTATATTTATTTTTATCTCTTACACGAAACGTGTTAATTTCTCTGTATATCTTTGATTGCGTCTGTAGGGTACAATAAACTAAGCTCTAGTATAAATAACACAGCTTGTACATCATAAGTTTTATTAAACTGCTCATAAAATAAATACAAAATAGAAAAAAAAAAACTAGAAATAAAATAAATAAAATATTTAATTTTACTCATATGCTAGATATTATTTTTATTATACATACATTTCATACACATACGGATGAAAAAAAATTTAAAACAAATACTCTTCAGAAACTCGTAGATAAAAAAACACGTTAAAGAAAATGAAGCTGAAAATAACGAAAAATTCAAAAAATGCTTGTATAATTTATTAAGTAAATGAAAAGTGCAAATAATAAACAAAACGAGAGAAAAAACATTTTACAATAGTTAAACAATTTTGTTTACTCTATTTGTTTATTTATTTAGTATTTATCTCTTTTTTAGAATTTTATTCTTCTCTATTTAACTTGAGATACTTATAGCTCAGCATATACTCGTATAAACAAAGCACGCACCTGCAGATAATAGATATATGTATGTACATATGTAGATAGATATTCATACGAAACTAATCAGTCACACATACTTGTTGGCTGTTTATAAGTTTTGTATAATAAATTGTAGCTGTTGCTGTGCGTTTTGTATCTGTGAACTATTTTTATAGACATTTCCTGCATTATGTATGTATATAAAAATTGTTTACTCTTAGATGGAAAACAACATAAACTGTAAACGACTACATAAAGAAAGAGAGTGAGTTATGTATGATTTAACATTTTATAAACAAAATTATATTATTAACAAAATAAAAAAAAGGAGAAAAACACAAGCAAGAAATTTTTTATTAATTTCATACAAAACTAAATTTAGGCATATGAGAATTTACCCAGCAAAACCTGGCTAATTACTTAAAATTAATACGTAACTTACTTTTCAAAAAACTTACTTACACGTGCATTACTTATAATGACTTATTTTTCAATTAATTCAAACTGTTTCTCTAAAACATAAATTGTTTATATACATTTTATCATTTCTTTAAATATTGTTAAACAAATTTCTGTAAAATTAGCATTTTGTATTTGGTACTTTTTAGAAATAATAAATTTTTTCAAAGGATGTGTAAAATTTTTATGTTTTTAACTTTTCTTTGGAATTTGTTACTTGAAATAGTTATTTTTTCGAGTTTGGTACTTTTTGCAAAAAGTACTTTTTAAATTGGGTACTTTTTCAAAACATTACTTTTTTGAATTTTTTACAATTTACCAATACAATATTTATTTTTTAATATATTTTTTAAAATTCAACCATTTTTGGTACTTAGTAGTTAGTAATTTATTAAAGAAGATTTAATATTTAGTTCTCCTTTTACTTACTTTAGTTTAGATTCTTTTACTCAAAGGTAAATTTTTAAAATTTAGTCTAGTTTTTTTTTTTGTTTTTGAAATTTATAGTTTTATAAATCAATTTTACCATTTCTTTAATTGTTGTTTAACAAATTTCTGCAAAATTAGCTTTTTGGATTTGGTACTTTTCAGAAACAATGCTTTATTTCCAAGGATCTTTGAAATTTTTTGTTTTATACTTTTCAATGGCGTGTTTCCCTATTTTATATAGTTATTTTTCCAAAAAGTACTTTTTTAATTTGGTACTTTTTCAGAAAACTATTTTTTTGAATTTTCAGCAATTTAACAATAAAATAGTTAATTTTTCATGGATTTTTTGTATTTTCCTACTTATTTGGTACCTTTTTAAAAAGAATGCTACATGTAGTTGTCTGTAAAATAAATGCTTATTTTCAAGTCATTTCCAAAAATCACATTTAGTTTCATCTGATAACAACTTTTTTGAGACCTAACTACTAACACAGAGTTGTTATTAAAGTCATTACTTGTAACTAGTTTTGGTGATATTATGCCGAAACATTTTGCTGGGTAATTTTCTTTAATAAATAGAATTTTAGAAAATTGTTATAATAATTGCCCTGGAGACTAGTTACACTTTTAAACGATAATTAGCAAATAAATTCAGTAATTATTAAACCAAAATTTTAAGCATAATATAATAAATATTTAGATTACTTGGTAGGGTATTTTTTTATCTAATAATACCTGTAAATTTGATACATAAATAATGAGCCAGCCACAAAACTCTATATCACATTTTGTTTTGATGATTTAAAGATTGAGCACTACTGATAAGTTTGATATGAATTTAAGCTGATTAAAAATATTTTGATGATCAGCAACACAGATCACACTAAAAATTTAACCTTAATAATCTTAAAACACAAAAAAACAAAATAGTTTTAAAGTGATAAAAAGGCAAAACAAAACAGCCCACACAATTTGAATTTGTTTTATCGACTTTTTATGACTTTAATTTATCAAACCCTTGTAATTATAAAAATGTATTACTTGTTAATAATCCCTTATAAGCCGGCGGTTTGTAAAATTTTCTTCAAAATGTTGTTTAATAAAAAATTAAAATTAATGTGAAATTATTAATAAACATTTTATTGAACGTTTGAATTTTATTTATACATTTTACACCCACTATAAATTGCACAATCCAGCAAATTGTCATAAAGTCGGTTTAATTAATGTTGAGTTTTCATCTTTGTTCATAAAACCATTAATTTATAATTTTTTTTTTAAATTAAATGGCATTATTTAATTCGTGTTTAAAATGATGTCACATGTTCAGGGTAAATGAAATGTAATAGAAAAGAACAAAATATTGCAAATTTTAATGAAAGGGCGTAAAATTTTTCAAAACAAATCTGAAAAATTAGGAAAAGTAACAAAATTGTAAAAAGTACCATTTCGTTTTTACTATTTTTTTCAGTAGCTTGTTTTTAATTTGAAAACGTTTAATATTTTACATATGTTGTACTTTTAGATATTTTTTAAAAAATTAGAAAAAATTTAAATACTTACTAAAATATTAAGTACCAATATTTCTTTACCTTTATATTACTAGGGTCTATTTTAGTAATATAAAGGTATCAAAAGTGTTATTAAAACTTGATTTATAAGTTGGAAAAGTATATTATTAAAAATTTGAGCAAAAGATTTCAAAATCTTAAAAACTATTTAAAGGAAAAATAAAAAAAATGAAAATAACTAAACAATATACAAATATAAATGGTAATATTTTAATTCGAGTCTGAAGGCGTTCTAAAAATTTTCAAAAACTGTGAAAAATATTAACAAAAAAAGTACGCAAATGTTAAAAAGTACGCAAATGTTAAAAAGTACCAAACACTTTTAGTACCAAAAAAAGGCGTTACGTTGTTATCAAATCACAAATTGGAGATTGCAAAAAGCTATTAACGTATGTGGACTCACTTCTCATGATAACACAAACGAAAACCGACATTTGTTTCACACCACAAGATGCTTCTATAGCAAGAATTAGGTGTATTCAAAATACTGTTATCCAAAAGTTTTTGTATGGAACTATATTGAGTGCATGCGGGTTATTCGTTTTATTTGTCACTTGATACTTTTAGATTTGATTTAGACATTATTTTTTAGATATTAAATATAAAATAAAAATTTTCTAATTTTCTCAATTATTTTTAGTTTTATGCAATAACAAGTGCAAAAAGTACCGGCATGTACTAATTTCTGCTCCACACTGTATTTTGTAATTGAAAAAAGTTTGTATGTAGTTGGAACGATGGTTTTAAAATACATTTTAAATTCAAATATTTTTGTAAAAATAAAGTACTACTAAGTTACTTTTGAAAAAATATGAAAAAGTACCAAGAATATACATATGTACATACATGTATGTATGTACATACAGACATACATTTTGTTGTTTTAAAAACTAGTATAGAATTTTCAAGAACTATGAAAAATTTAAAAAGTATGTAGTTTTTAAAATCTACCAAACATTATTTTGGCATTTTTAGCAGTTTTATAAAAATTTTTGTTAAACATTTATCCATTTAAAATATTCAATAGCAACATTCCCTAACATTTCCTAATCAATTAATGTACATACATATTATTTAATTTATTCAATTTCCCATTAGCACTTAGAAATCCTTTTTTATAAAACAACGATTCATAAATCCTTATATCTGGATAGCATATGCAATGAAATTTAATATACTTACATATAATAACTAAAACCTTGCACATGCAAGCACTTGCATGCAAAACATCTCACTCAATGCACTCTCTAATGCTCATAGAAACTATGTAAACAACAACAGCAAAAACAATTAAGAGTGCTATATTCGGCTATGCCGAATCTTATATACCCTTCACCTTTGTTGTGGATGCATAATTATGTTATATACACTTTGTTTAATAGTTTTTTTTGATGAAATTTTCAGAGGTTGTCTCGGATTTTTGCTCATATATCCGTTATTTATGAACGGATTTTGCTGATTGTAAATAGCAAACTTCTCGAAATCATGTCTGACAGAATTATTGAAGATTTGGATCCCGAAGATATCTGGAGACTTCAGAAAATTGATTTCAACAGACAGACAGACAGACGGACATGGCTTAATAGATTCCGCTATCTATAAGAATCCAGAATATATATACATACATACTTTACAGGGTCGGAAAATTATATTGTGGAAATTACAAACGGAAAGACAAATTTATATATACCCTTCTCATGAAGATGAAGGGTATAAAAAGGAAACAAAATTTACACATGAAGAAATTTCTCTAGCTCTAATGGTGTAGTAAAAAAGTTGGGTTGTTATTTTTTTTTTTTTTTTGTAAAATCTCTTACAACTCCTTCCTCCTACACAGTACAAAACAAACATTAATAATAACAACAATAAAGCTCTCTTACAGTTAGACTAAAATTAAAAGGAATGTATATATACATGCATACACATACACATAAGTACCCAGCAAGCCATATGAGTCCGAAAAGAGTCTTTTCTGACACCTTTTTCGAAGCGTTAACGCTCTTTATGAGCCCAAAAACAATCATAATTGCTCCGAAAACCTTCAGAAAATTACATTCGAAAATGGTCCGTCAGAAAGAGCTCTTAGATAATGTCAGAAAAGAGTCTTTTATGAGGGTTTTTTTGGGCTCTGAAAGAGCTCTTAGATCATGTCAGTAAAGAGTCTTTTATGAGGTTTTTTTTTGGGCTCTGTGTAATCTTGTTTTTATTATTCTTGTGCGGTACAGCTATGTTTTTTGTTTGTTCAAAGCACAAATAACAGGACAACAACGCTTTGGTACACACATAATTAAGTGGAATTTCTGAGTCATACTGCATGCCGACTCAGGACAGTAACAAGCAAATTTTTCTTTCGCTCCGAAAATGCTCTTTAGTTGGACTCTTTTCTGACTCCTTTTTTCGGAGCACTCCGAAAATGCTCTTTTGTTGGACTATTTTCTGACTCCTTTTTCGGAGCGCCCCTAGAATGGTATGCTGGGTAAAGAGTTGTATGGGTTATACATACATATGGTTGTTTGTTTTATTGTTGTTTTTGCTGTAAAAGCTCAATGTTGAAATATTTATATTAAGTTGATGTTGTTGTTCAATATGTTAGTTTGTTGTTGCTTTAAATGGTTTTTTATTGTTTTCAAATTTCCCTGGGTTTTTATACATACACCACATTCATACATACATACATACATACATATGTATGAAGCTGTGATTATGTGTATTTGTAATCTTTTGAGAAAATGCAATTGCTGCAAAGGGAACATATTTTGGGGTAGCAAAAGCATGAAACAACACAGGAGTTTTGACTAACAAAGCTGTAGAAAATTGCTTTTATTTACATATCTACATTTTATTAATAAAAAAATCCACAAGAAACACACAACTACGAATACAAAACATTTTTAAAGCAAGGATATGTTGAGCAAGTCAGGAAAGTACTAAAAATGGCTCTTATAAAAAAGGATTCATAAAATTATTAAAAAATATCATTATCATTTATTCAGGTTTAGAAATGGTCCTGAAGATATAAAAATTTTCAGAAAATAAGAAAATTATTTTAATTTAAGAACTTTCAAATTAGTTTTAGTTGTGTTTTTTTTTTTAATTTTTAGCATATACGACAATTTCTCAATAATGTTTGCATTTATATTTGGTACTTTTGTTATTTTGTATTAAGTTGTTACTTTATGGTACCCTTTGGTGCTTTTTAATTTCTTCTTTTTTTCAAAATGTTTTGTACTTTTGATATTTGCTTTGTTTAGAAGCAAAAAATCAATTAGAAAACATTTACATATGTATGTATAACATATACATATAAAAATTGTCTATAACTTCAAAACGAATGATGATATCCAAAAAAGAAAATGTAAAAATTCTATTATAGCTAAATTGCATAATAACTTCTAAAGTCGTACGATGTGAAACAATCTATATATAAAAATTGATTTTTGTGACCTTTATCCTTCAGTATATCGGGTAATGTTGGTTTAATTTATTAAAGCTTTTGCCATCGTATTAAACACGTTGAAGCGAAGCTGTCTGCTAAAATTTATTTATTTGTTTATTTATTATTTATTGACCAGACTCTAAATCAATCATAGGCAATACTTAAATTCCCTATCACATGTGCTTGGCCACAACATTTGCTTGCGCTACGTTGACATACGTTGATTTTAAGCTTACTTGTGTGTTTTACTTAAATAATCATTTATTGTGATCTCAGATATCAAACTTAAATCAGTTGCTGTTTAGTACTTGTGGAAGCAAGGATTTGATACTCAATATTTTAAATGTTTATGTTTATTTTCTGTACTATACTATGTGTTTGCCCATCACTGCTCTAGGTGTACTAAAATATCTAAAATTTAACACATTTCATTGAAAATTGCGTAAGTTGTTAAAGAAAAACTACCAGTACAGTAGAATCCATTGAGATCCCAATTAGTAATTTTCACACATAAAGGATATTTTTAAATATCCAGAAAAGGGATCCGCAAAAAGGATATTTAATGATATAAAATATTTGTAAAGCTAAAACGTAAACGGTAATTCTTTTCTAATGTGTGTAAAGTTAAATTCGATTTTAACTAGCACAGACAAAAACCACATTTCTTAACATTGATAATGTTACAGTCAACAGATCACTGTTAAGCACTTAACAGTCATATTTACTTGAATTTTGAAAAAAGTAGCTTTTAGGATAAAATTCTCTAGAAGAATTAGGACAAATATCGACTTGCAAACGTATCCCACTATATAGAGAGGGTAGTCCAAAAGGTCCTAAATGACACTACATTAGTCGAATTTTTGAAATAATTTTGGAAATTGAATTAAACGATTTTGGAAAAATGTATTTATTTATTTGTTCAAATTCTTCTAGAGCATTTCATCCTAAAAGCTACTTTTTTCAAAATTCAAGTAAATATTTATTTTCACACATATTCTTTTCTAAGCATTTCTAATTTTTCACAAAATTATACTGAGATTTCCAAACTTGGAAGGCTATAAAACATGAAATATGAATAGGGAGTAGAAAATGCGCATTAAAGAGTAGAAAGCATAGCTTGAATGTCAATAAAAATTTTAAATTACTCGATTTAAGTATTCGAGAAATTTGCTATTTTTGTGGTAAATTTTTGAGATACTTTTGCTATATATAGGAATTTTTCGAAAAACTTAAGCTATGTGTAGACGGTCGTCAGATATTACAACGCTGTCAGATCTAGCAATGTGCTAGCTATGTACTGACATTGAAAAATTGTTAGCAAAAGGTAAAGTGTCAGTTCAGACGACCGTAAGAAAACTAACAATTTCATTGGCACACAATTGTCACACAATGAATTTATCTGTCAACCGAAATTGTTTTTCCAAAATGTTATTAATGTTTGTTTGTTTGTTTATTTATGTATATACAGAGTTGCAATTATAAATAATTTCTATGACAATGCTACCATTGGCAGATGCATAAACTTTGCACATATGACAATGAAAAGTGTTTGACAATTGTATTAAAACAATGACAATGACAAAAATTTGTGTTTACACGATTGTTAGATGTCTGACAATATTTTTGTCTTGCAATGTACTGAAAATGCTCTTTCTTACAACGTTGGAAGACAAAAATTTTAAGTTCACATGGTTGTTAGACATTTTCTGAACATTTTTCGGACAACATTGTAATATCTGACGACCGTCTATAAGATATTTCTGAGAATTCTGTGCTATTTATAAGATATTTTCCAGATCCATTTGTTTATTTATAGGACATTTTCGTGAAGTTGTTGCTATTTATAGTAATTTTTGAAGAAACTTTTGCTAATTTAGCAAACTTTTCAATAAATTTAGAAATTTATAAAAAGTTTTCGAGATCCTTTTGCTATTTAAAAAATGTCTGTTTATACATACATACATACATATTTTTAAAATATTTTATAAAAAGATTGTGAAAGCTTATGTTGAAGTATTTAAAATTTCTTTAGATATAAATTAAAAACATTTTTAAGTTAATTTTTGAAATGAAAATAATTTGATTGAGAGATTTTTGCAGAAAATCTTTAAAAATCCAATTGAAAGTTAATTAAAATTTCTTATTAAATTAAGAAATTGTTATAAAGGCAACCTTTCCTAACTGAAAATGATTAATGTATTTCTATTGTTCACTTCCCCGCATACGCCTATGTGGCAAACATGGCCCAGTAGATAATAAATGTGAAAATCTAGAAAATGTTTTTGCCATTAATTTGATTTCTGTGTACCAACAGTATGAAACTTAAAAACACAAGAAAACAAACCTAACACCTACTACATGACTGTCTGTTATATTTAAAGAAATATTTCTAGGAAAAAATAATTTGCTTTCATTTATAAAAATAATCTAATGATTTTGAAAAAAGTAACAAGAAAATATAAATGCAAATGCATGAGTTTAAGTCAGCAGAAGAGAAAAAAATGGAAAAGAGAATTTCTAAAGATGGTAAGGGTAATTAAGTGTAAAATAATGATTATTGATTACTCGACCTTGTCGCAGACACAAGCAAGACAACAAACACAATAAAATCTACCGCCAGCTAGAAGAAGGTAAATGTCTCTAAACTGAACATTTCTGAGATTCCATAATGTTTGTCCTTAACAAGGCAAAAGGCCTTTTATGAAGAATTAAGAATCTATAAAAATGTTTAAGAGATTACGCCAGCAAATTGTTTAAATACTAAAATACTAAAACACCTGACATAATTTTCCTCTTTAACAGAAAAAAAAAACAAAAACAAAAACATCAAACAGACACTTATGTTTAGTTCTTCTCCACCATTTACGCACACACAAATGGCAACATCAAAGGAAATTGTGTGTGATCTTCAATACAGGTACAAATTTAGAAAAACAAAGGCTAAATTTTAAATAAATTTTTCAAATTCTCTTCAACAACAAGAACAATAATTTTGTGTGTTTTTTCTTGGTTTTTTGTTTTGTAGTTGTTGTTTCTAATCTTATGAAAACCCAAAACCAACAAAAAATTAGGAAGAACATCAAAAAGCTTTTTGCAGTTACTTAACCAACATATTGTCTGTCGATGTGTTATTAGTTGTTGTTTTGTCTTTTGTTGGATAAAAAGATTCCTGTTTAATTATTATTTCTTTAAAACAAAATTCTAATCAACGTCATTGTTTTTTTTTTTTTTTTTGCTTTATACAGTACAACCTCCCTAATCCGGACAGATATAGTTTCAGCTACTGTCCGGATTAGTGGATCGTCCGGACTACAGTTGAAATAAAATTTTAAACCCGATACATATACATATGTATGTATATAGTATATATATAATTTATTTTTATTACCGAAAAGATAATAAGTACTCATAAGAATTCATTTGTATTTAATTGATTTACAGAAAACATAAAGAAACTTACTGAAGGTGACCAAAAATGTTCATTTAGAAAAATAAGAATTTATTTTTGTTTGAATACATATCTATCCTTATGTAATTTGTCAGCTCTATTTTAAAATTCCTTTAAAAATAATACATATATCCTTATCTTTCGCTTTGGTTTGTTCAGCCCATAAAATAGCTTTTGAACACAGTTCGCTTGTCTCTTTATTGGAGACTTTGTTTTTAGCATTCTCAGATTCCTCCAAAGAACTATCAAGTTCTTCAATATTTTGGTTGGCAATTACTGATTGGACTATATCTTCATCCGAGAAATCGTAAGTAAATTCGTGTTCACCTCGTGCCCAAATATCTATGTTAGAGAGGCAGCAATTAGCGGAGGGCTTAAGAGAAGATAATGCAGAATAAATGCTATTCATATCCTGACATATTAGATCTCTGGCTTTTAATTGAACGAGAGGTAGGCAGTCTTCATCTTCCCATTCGTTTTCGGCGGAAAGCTTTGGCAGCAACTTGGACCAACTTTTATCAATGTTCGTTTTGGTAATATTTTGCCATGCAGAGTTTAGTATTAATTACATTATAGAAGAAAAATTTCTAAACTGTTCGAAAAATTGAAATGTCCGGATTACTGGATAGTCCGAAATAGCGAGTGTCCGGATTATTGTTGAGGATTGAGGGAAATTGAATATTTTAAAAAATAAATAAAAAATAATAAACAGAAATTACTTTATGGTAAATATTTGAGAAACTGTAGTCCAGAAAAAGTTGCTATTTATGGAAAATTTTCCAGAAATTATTGTTATTTATGGTAAATTATCCAGAAACTGTTGCAATTTATAATAAATGTGCAGGACTCTGTTGCTATATATAGAAAATTTTTGCAATTTTCCAATAGAAAGTGGAAAACAACTGTTGCTATTTATGATAAATGAGCAAGAAACTATTGCTGTTAATTGGATATTTGCAAGAAAGTGTTCAAGAAATTGTTGCAAACAATAAATAAACAATAAACTGTTGCTATTTTTAGGATTATAAAGAAACCGTTACTATTTATAGTAATAAAAAACTGTTGTTATTTACTGTTATTTCTTAAAAAACCGTTGATATTTATAATAAATAATTAAGCACTGCTTATTAATAGGAAATTATCAGGATTCTTATGATAAATGAATAAGAAATTATTGCTATTAATAGGAAATTTTCAAAAAATTTTTGCTATTTTTAGGAATTTTTCAGAAACTTTTGCTATTTATAGTAATTTTCAAAAAACTGTTGCAATTTATGATAAATGAATAAGAAACTGTTGCTATTTATAAGAAATTTTCAAGAAATTATTGCTATTTTTAGGAATTTTTCAGAAACTTTTGCTATTTATAGTAATTTTCAAAAAACTGTTGCAATTTATGATAAATGAATAAGAAACTGTTGCTATTTATAAGAAATATTCAAGAAATTATTGCTATTTTTAGGAATTTTTCAGAAACTTTTGCTATTTATAGTAATTTTCAAAAAACTGTTGCAATTTATGATAAATGAATAAGAAACTGTTGCTATTTATAAGAAATTTTCAAGAAATTATTGCTATTTTTAGGAATTTTTCAGAAACTTTTGCTATTTATAGTAATTTTCAAAAAACTGTTGCAATTTATGATAAATGAATAAGAAACTGTTGCTATTTATAAGAAATTTTCAAGAAATTATTGCTATTTTTAGGAATTTTTCAGAAACTTTTGCTATTTATAGTAATTTTCAAAAAACTGTTGCAATTTATGATAAATGAATAAGAAGCTGTTGCTATTTATAAGAAATTTTCAAGAAATTATTGCTATTTTTAGGAATTTTTCAGAAACTGTTGCTATTTATAGTAATTTTCAAAAAACTGTTGCTATATTTAGTAAATTTTCAAGAAACTTAAATAAAATATGTTTGTTTATACAACAACATCAATTTGAATTACATATTTATCTTATTTTACCTGATATTTCATACGTAGAACTAATTCTCTCATTTAATATGGATACTCTATCTTTTTTTACGCGAGTTTTCGAGGAACGTATCTATCGCGTAAAAACAGAATTAGGTGTATAGTAAAATATAAAGAAACCGTTGATATAGTAAATTTTCAAGAAACCCTTGCTCTTTCAAGTCATTTCTAAACAAACAAATGAACAAGAAACTGCTGCTATTTATAGTAAATTGAGCAGAAAAGTTTTCAACTTATAGTAAACTTATATTTTAACTGTTTTTTAACCATGTTCTTTTGGTATCATTTTTATTACTATATTTAATTACAAAATCAACTACATTCTCAAACCTACTCCTATTACCTCCGTAACCTCCTCCGTATTTGTTCGTTGTTGTTTTTGTTTTTTTTTCAAATATTATTGAAAAGTTTTTCTTTAAATATTTAATTACAAATTCAGATTTTCAAAACAAAGTTTTCTTTTTTCTGTTTTTCTAGTCCTATTTATTAATTTAAATATACTTTTTTTATTTTTTAAACGAATTTCCCAAATGAAATTTAAAACTTTTGCTTTTCTACGTTCCAATAACACAATACCAACAACAAAAAACCAACATAATTAATAAACCATTAAATTTAAATCTATTATCTGCTTTCCACAACACAGCAGCAACAGCAGCAACATTAACGTGCTCTACAGCAGCTGTAGCCTGCCACCAGAGAGAGAGAGCCACATAATAATCAATGCTATGGCAGTAATTTAAAAGCAAAAGAGAGATAGAGCAACACTGAGGAAATGAAGGAAGGAATGAGGTATGCACTAATTAAGTTGCCACACTCATAAAAATATTTCTTAAGGAAAATAAACAACAACAAAGGAAAAATAATAATAAAAGACTAAAAGTAATTAAAAATAATTTAGTTTCAGTTTACTTAATTTTTTTTGAAGAAAGAATATTAATATGCTGCTGCTGTTATTAAGAGGTGAGAAGGTAACAACAGCCAAGTCTAGATTTAGTGGAAACATGTTGTTTATAATCAGTCTGCCTAAAAGTATCTAATCAGTATTTATAATGAAATCTTTTTTTTTTTTTTTAAATATGTAAATTTAGTGTGGAAATAAAAAATTTAAATATGTTTATATAGCTTTACAGTAACTGAGTAAATATATGGATGAGAGTAAAACACATTTTGAGTTATAACTAAAGGTACAGATACACGTACAGATACAGACCTTACAACGCTGTCAGAAAAATATTCAGAAAATGTCTAATAACCGTGTAAACTTAAAATTTATTTCTTGCAACGTTGTAAGAAAAAGCATTGACATGTTACCTTTTGCTAACAATATTTCAATGTCAGTACATTGCTAGATCTGACAACACTTTATGGAATTTCCTGACATGACCATGAATGACTGTGTGTGGAGGCTCACAAATAATGACACATAAAAAGTAACATTAAATTTAATGATTTTTATTTTCTTTATAGAGTATCTATAGCACACGATAGATGTGTTATACATAAAGGGTTATACAAAAGTTGTTACAAATTTTAAATAGATTTTTTCTATATATATGGTGTAGGAAATAGGAACAACATTGTAGGTATAGCAAAATCATAAGATATTTGTTTTTCAGCTTCAAAAGCACGATATTTGTGTGAACATTAAGTGAAAGCTATACATTATAGATACATACAGAGCCGGCAAAAATAATAGCACTTAGATTATTTATTTGATAAACTTGCCTAATGGCGAAGGTCGAGAGTAATAACATTTTATTTGGTGGAAAATATTCTCATTCATATGTTAGACGTCCTTCAAATGCAGAATACATTTCCCAATTCACATCTAAGACGTAAATTCATATCTAAAAGGTAAAGCATGGAAGTTCTAGCATTATAGTACGGAGATGCTTTTCATATTATGGAGTGGGACCAATACATGGCATAAAATCAACAATGGAACAACATATTTAAGGTGATATTGTTATGTTTCTCTATGCCGTGGACGGCCTTTGATTTGGGTGGTTTATTCACAACAATATTGTGGCCACGGAGTGGCCAGCACAATCACCTGACTTGAAGCCCATAGAGAATCTTTGGGCTGACGTATATATACACTATATCGCAAATAAAGCCGACTAACAATGAGCATATTGGGATTGTAGTAAAGGAGTCTTGGGCGAAAATTTCCAAAAAAAAATATGTAAGCCGCCGTTATTGCCAACAAAGGTCGTGCAACAAAATAATAATAAGTTATTTCTTTCATCAGCTACATTTTATTTGTTTTTTATTTTATTTATTTGAAATATAGTTTAATTTTTTTAAATCTAAAAAATAGTGCTTTTTTTAACCGTCCAAATTTTGGTACTTCATCTGAAATTGTAAATCTTTTCAATAAAAAATCAATACAAGTTACACAAATCTTTTTTACGTTAAATAAATGATTGACATATTTTAATTATGTGTCACAGGAATAACTAGGGAACTAAATCTAAGAAAAATTCATATGTACAGTCGAATCCTGCCTGCAGTGCTATTTTTTTTACCGCAGCTATATTTCGTACAACATTTTTGGTGGAGTTTTTAGAATATTTTCAAAGGTTGTTAATCATTTTGGAGTACAATCAGTAATTGGTAAATATGTATAGTCGTACCTTTCAAACTTTTCAATGGCATTTATTTTTGTGCATATTAATTCTTAATGATTGGATTTTTGGAAAAATTAGCTATTTATAGGAATTTTTTGAGAAATTTGGTATTTATAGTAAATGATAAAGACACTGTTAATATTTATGGTAAATCACCCAGATATTATTGCTATTTATAATAAAATATCAAAAAACTGTTACAATTTATGGTAAATGAAAACGAAACTGTTGCTATTTATGGTAAACTTTCAAGAAAATATTGTTCTTTATGATAACTGCTCAAGTAAACTATCGCTATTCATGATAAATAATCCAGAGACTGTTGCTATTTATAGGAAATTTTAAAGAGTTTATTGCTATTTATAGTAATGATAAATAAGCAAGAGAGTGGTGCTATTTATGGTAAATTTTAAAGAAACTGTAGTTATTTACGATAAACAATTAAGCAAACTATTGCTATTTATGATAAATGATTCAGAGACTGTTGCTATTTATAGTAAATGATCAACAAACTGTTGTTATTTATAAGGAATTATTATATAGATAAAAACTGTTGCTATTTATAGTAAATGATCTGGAAACTGTTCTATTTAATGAAAATTATCAAGAAACTTTTAATATTTACATATAAGAACATTTTCAAGAAACTTTTTCTGTTTATGGAAATTTACTTATGCTATTTATAGTAAATGTTTTGAATCATTTGCTATTTGTGACAAGTGCTTTAGAAACTGTTCTATCTATAGAATATTTAAATTTTATGCAAAATTTTCATAAAATTGTTGCTATTTATAGGTAATTTTCAAGAAACTGCAAGAACCTGTTGCTGATTATTGAAAATTTATCACGAAACTTTTACTATCTAGAGCAAATTTAAAAAACTTGCTATTTATAGTAAATTTTGAAGAAACTGCTGCTATTTGCATTCAGTTAATAAGAAACTGTTGCTATTTGTAGTAATTAATAATAAATAT
Source organism: Bellardia bayeri (assembly GCA_950370525.1). Taxonomy (NCBI): domain Eukaryota; kingdom Metazoa; phylum Arthropoda; class Insecta; order Diptera; family Calliphoridae; genus Bellardia; species Bellardia bayeri. The sequence goes on from OX493267.1 coordinate 80,181,597, forward strand.
TCGACCTTTTGGTATTTATAGTAAATTTTAGAAATTCTTTATATTTGTAGTAAATTTTTGCTATTTAAACAAAATTACCGAGAAACTGTTTCTATTTAAACAAATTTTGATATTTCTATTAATTTTTCTAGAAATTTTTGCAATTTATAGTAGATTACAAAAACTTTCGCTGAAACGTTTGGTTTTTTTTTTTAACAAAAGACACATATTGTAAATATTTGACGGAAAATGCGTAACCATTAAATAAAATGTGTAATAATTCTTGTGTTTATTGGGGAAACTTCTTTTACTAAGGACAAATGACCATAGAAATTTAGTTTAATTCTATTTGCTACTATTTGCATTTTCAAAACACTTGTAAGAATAAATGTCGTCGAACTAATTTGTGCTTAAAAAAACGGTTACGCTTTTTTGAGTAAATATTTGCCAAAAAAGACGTAGCAAATAAATAACATATATTTAAACTCGTTTATTTATTTCAAAAAAAAACTTTTCTTATTTAGGCCAAATCACAATAAATATTTAGTTTTAATTTTTTTGATGCTCTTTGATCTTGCAAAACTCTTGTAAGAGTAAACAACATCAAACAAAATTTTGCTTTTTTGAGTAAATATTTGTAAAGTGTGACCGTACCCTAACTTTATTTTAAGCTGAGCTTAAAATGTTTTCATTAGCTTTAAATACGCACTTACCTTTTTCATTAAAATGCTGCGGCAATTCTATATCAATCGATTCGAAATAACCGCGAACCTCATTACAATGTTGATTCGTTGCCTCCTTAAGGCTGGAGTCGCGACGCTGCAAACGTCTATTATGACTGTGATGATGACTATGATGCAATTGCTGTGGCTGTTGCGAGTCGAAATCCAAATTTTTAGCCGATGTTGAGGCAACAAATGTGCAGGCCAATATCAGCGAGATTATGGAGAATTTGATAAGACAGTTATTAAGGTATTGGGGGCATAAATTCTGTTTTAAGGCCATGGTGAAATGATAAATAAGTTACTGGTTTAAAGAAAACACTTTATATTCGATGAAATTATAAATGGAACAGAATAAAATTGCTTAGATTTTTCTTTTTTTTTTACTCTATATTTGTATATATTTTTTTTTTTTTTAAACAAAATTATTTTCTTTAACAATTATTTTTAATAAACTTTATAAGTTGTTATTTTGTGACTTTTAGCTTAATATTGCATTAATTTGTCACTTATTAATTTTACTTTTGCAAACTTTATTACATGTTTTATAAAAAACTTGTGCTTTTTTCTTTTAAAACAAAGTATTTAATGATATTTGCTGTAACTTTTCACACTTCTGTTGTATTTGCTTTAATTGCACTTTGTTTACACTTTTTCATTATTTATTGGGATTTTTTTCAATTCTTTTGAATTGAATATTTTTTAATACTTGTTGTTTGTTTTTAATTATTTTAAAATATTTTTTGGGTTGGATTTTTTTTTTTAAATTTTATTTTTATATATTTGCAATATGTTTGGAAAATCTAGTCTTTTTTATGCGTTTAGCAAATAATTGTTAATAGAAGATATGTTATTGACCTCAATTTGTGCGTAGTTTAAATGCTTTGAGCATAAGATACATTTGTATCTTATGGATTTTTTTCATGTATCTGTGGAAAAACAAAACAAAAAATTAAATTAGTATTATATTTGTTATTAAATACGTTTTAAAAACTTTTTTTTTAAGAAGTTAAACTTTTTTTTAAGTATCTTTAAGATATATAATTTTTAATTTCTCTTGTAAGCACTAGATTGTTGGTAATAAAATATATTTAGCATTGTTAAACTGTATTTTGTTATTACCACATTTATTATTATTTATATCTTTCTTTTTCTAAAATATTATTTTGTATCTTTGAGATATTTATGGAAAATCAACAATCATTTCAAGAATTTATGTAAAAAAGTTGTTTTCCAGCTCTATTGAATACATTATTTATTAAAGATTATTTATGGCAATTTTTGGCTTTTGAATGTGCGTGTTTTTATTAATTAATGGCTGTAGATATATTTGTATCTTTTGTGATGTTTTAGGAAAATCAAGTATTTTTATGTATATAAACAACATTGAACTGTTTTTTTATGAAATGTTAAAAATCAAATTTTGTTCTTATTGTTTGAGATGACCTATTTTTATAATTATTTTGCTGTTGTAGATTTATTAATTTTTTTTCTAATCTTTAAAAAAAGCAACACGTTATTGTTGTCATTTGTATTTAATTTAATTTATGCCTAATAAATGTATATTTTTGAGTTATACTTCATAATGTTTTCTATTAGACTTTACATATGAAATACTTTGGTATTTGGTGTTACACAAAAATTTTGAAATAATTTTATTTCTTAAAACATTTATTTAAATTATTTTTTACAAAACGTTGCTTTATAACACCTACTCTTCGTAATGCAAATTTAGCTAATTTGATATGTTTAACACAGAAGAGAATATTATTTAATGTCAAAAGAATTGTTATAATGTCTACTTTGCGAAAATTTCGAAATTTTTCTAATTTTTAAATTGTGAAAACCACAAAATAGGAAATACAAGTTAAAAATCTGAGCATATAATAAGTGAAAGTAATCAGCGACCATTTATTTAACAAATGAAACAGAAACGTTGATAATATAGGGTGATTCAAGTAGAGATACTTTTTTTGATAGCATTTTTTTTTGACAGATCACGTATGAATCGTGTCATGCTGTCATGTTCTTTTTGTTTTGTATTGTTTGGCATTGCGTAATGAAAAGACTTACGCCTGAACAACGTTTACAAATCGTTCAACTTTATTACGAAAATTCACATTCTATGAGTAATGTGTTTTGTGCACTTCGCTCAACTTATGGTCAACATAATCGGCCTACTGAGCGTACTATTCGCAACACCATTACCCATTTTAAGACCCAGCATTCATTATTGGATAATATTCGACCGCATAGACCACGTCCAGGACGCTGTGAAGAAAATATAGCGGCCGTGTACCCAAAACCGAGGAGAGTCGATTCGTCAATGACGACCCTTATCGTGCCATAATAACCGACTATTTGATGCTAGAAATTGAAGCCTGTGATCTCGGCGACATTTGGTGTCAGCAAGACGGCGCCATTTCCCACACATCGCATCAATCAATGGCTTTATTGAGAGAATACTGAGCACATAATTTTACGTTTTGGGCCGGTCGATTGGCCATCAAGATCGTGTGATATTTTCTACTTATTTAGTTTAGTTATAATAAAATTTTATGCTTTTTTATTCTTAAGGTGGATTCATCCATTCGTTCTAAATAAAATATTTGTTTGGACAACGTCTCTCTTTGGGAAAGAGAGTTGTTTTTACGAACAACTCTCAGCATGAATTGGTTTAATATAAAATTTTGTCTGGACAAAAGTGAACTGCGTTGCATTTAGGGTTACATTTTTAACTGTGGTCTTTCTGAAATTAAATTATTCATTTCATTTATTCATTAAAATTTTTCTAAATTATTTTTGAAAAATATACACAATATTTTAAAAGAATTTATTATTTGCTTTTCTTGACACTAAAAAACCGAAGTTGAAAAAGTCAATGGACCCAGTATTACCACTTGTAAAACTAATAGATGCCAGAAAAATCGTTCCAAATGGGTGAATCGTGTTGCCAATATTTTTGTTTGGAACAAATGAATGAAGTCACCAATGAAGCTATATGTCCACGATCGTTAGATATTACAACGTTGTCATATCTAGCAATGTACTGACATTGAAAAAATTTTAGCAAAAGGTAAATTGTCAGTTTAGACGACTGTAAGAAAACTAACAATTTCATTTGCACACAATTGTCACACAATGAATTTATCTGTCAACCGAAATTGTGAGTTCACACGGTTGTCAGATTGTTGTGTGGCTTGTCATGGAACAAAAAAGAGCAATTGGAACCATTTTATCTGCTTATGTCCTAATGCACACTTTAATTTAATTCTACTTTTTTCAAAAATTTTATCAATGCACACTTATTTGTTTATTTGTGTATATGTATACAGGGTTGCATTTAGAAATAATTTCTATGACACTGTTGCCATTGGCAGATGCATAAACTTTGCACATATGACAATGAAAAGTGTTTGACAATTGTCTTAAAATAATGACAATGACAAAATTGTGTGTTTACACGATTGTTAGATGTCTGACAATATTTTTGTCTTGCAATGTACTGAAAATGCTTTTTCTTACAACCTTGGAAGGCAGAAATTTTAAGTTTACACGGTTGTTAGACATTTTCTGAACATTTCTCGGACAACGTTGTAATATCTGACGATCGTGGACACATAGATTTAGTTTTCATATACATACATATGTATTGAAAACTTAACAATTTCCTAAAAGTGTGCAACTTTAAACGTTCATAAATATTTTTGTTAAACCCAAAATATTTCCATTTATGAAAATTTTGAAAGGTGTTTAAGTCCTCTTTTTATAGTTTTAAGAAAATTTTAACATGTCACACATAGTTTTCAAATTTTTTTAAATAAAAAATTGCACAAAATTTGTAGCTTTACTCAGAGGTAATATTTTGAGTTGAAGATGGTTGTTAACGATTTTTGAAATATGTATCTGCAGCAAGATTAGCTGGTCTTTCAAACGCAAAATTTTGAAATAGGTACCTATTTGTTTTACATATTTCAAAATTCATTGATAATAAACATTTAAATACATTTTTAAATATTTTTTTTTATGAAACACACTAGTTTGCTTAAACTAAAACTGCTAGCTCAGTTTTTAGATGTTTTCGAATAATTTATTTATAAAAAAATAGCTTCTAAAATTTAAGTATTCTTAAATTTATTTAAAATTTCTCGATTAAAGATTTGTGCTGCTAATTTTGTTAAATTGGCGTTATTAAAAATGTTAAATTTTAGTTAATTATTATTTATTCTTTTAAGATTTACTATTAATTTTCTTAGTACACATCTTTGTTTTGTTTTTTTTTTATTGACACAAAATTTCTATTATTTTTTTTTTTAATTTTTTTAAATTTGGTTTAAATTTTTACGGCTTTTAAAAGCTTGTATCTGAAAGATACTTAACTTCAATTTAGTTTTGGCTGTAACTTTTTAAACTTTCTTATTGCACAGACTCTTGGTTGATTATTTTTTATTTATTTATATGAAAATTTTCGTTTTGCACTAAATATAGGTATCTCTTAGATATTTTTGTTAAATATTCATTGCTTAACAGCTGATTTCATTTATTTTGGCTAAATTTCAAACAATTCGCTTTGGTATCTTTTAAAATGTTTTGCTTTTCATTTCTTTTTTTTTTTTTTTGCCGGTTTTCTTATTTATTTTTATTTAAGTATTTTTACAACAGTACGATAACAATTTGGTTGTATAATATACATCCATCCATACATACATACATAGATGAAACACAGATACAGTTATACAAACACTGCCACAAATAGACACTCACGTTTGCAATGCCAACGTATAAAAACAATATGCAAACAGCAAGAAAAACAAAAAATTATATAAAATTCAATGAGACGCTAAAACACACGCTGACAAACGAATGTTGTCAAAGACAAAATAGCCAAAGAGCCAGCGACTGACGGACGGAGGGTCTGACAAACACAACGAACAATCACAGCAACAACGAGCAAAAAGTGCGAGATACACGCGCAAATCTCACTCACCGTCACTCTAATCATACATCAAAAACAACAGCAACAACATCTACGACATTAAAACATTTGCAAATGTCTGCTGTAAAAAGCAAAGCGAAAATAGAAGAAACAAAAAAGCAGCAGATACAATTCAACAGCAGCAGCATAGGCAGCGGGGACATCGGTGGATACTTTTGCAGCCACAACTCCACCATAGTGCTTCCACAACACCGTTTGGTTGGACTGGTTGGCTTTGTGTTGGAGACCAACAGAAACCCAAAAAAGAACTCGCAAAGAAACGGTTCGAAGTCAGCCAGACACTACGGCAGTTGGGTTTTTTTGTTTGCTTGGCCAACGTTTGATTGTTGGTAACACGGGCCCACGGTGCCACTAATGTATCGCTTTTTTTGCTTTTATTCTTTTACGTTTTTTAGACAAAATGATAGACTGACTTGACTCTACGCAGGTTGTAGTTGTATGAATGTTTTAAAGTGCCTAAGGCATAAAAACTTGATGTGGCACTGCAGTCACAACAGCATTATGTGGCAGTAAACGCTGTCGCCTTGGTAGTAGTGGCACTGGCTGTCAGTCTCATCAAGCCATTGTCAAACGTTTTGCTTTAGCAATAACAAATTTAACTACATACTAACAAATTGTTTGCATTTTATATACATATGTTTGTATGTATGTATATTTAACTTAAAATTTGTTTTACTCAAATTTCTCGCTTACAAAAAATATCTTAAAGATACTTTGACTTTATTTTTGCAATAATTCATTTAATTGTAAACTTTTTTTCTTAATTCTTACACTTTAATTCCAATGACATAATATGTATCTTGTTAGGTCTACTTTTAATTTATTACAAAATCGTTTTTAACATTTTTTGTTTGCCAAGCAATCCAGGTTTATTTCTTTTTGTTTTACAACAATAACACTTTTGTGTTCTTATTTTTTTCAAAAAAGAATCTTTTTCCTGTTTTATATTTTTTTTTTGCAAGTATCAAAATTTTTTTTTTCGAAATCCCACGTTCAGTACGAACTAACCCACACGTCTCAGCGCTTTGAATGCTCGTTCACAACTGAAACAGCTAGACAAAATTAATGTGCTTCCGACCTATGCAGTTGCTAGCTGTGGATCAAACTTCTCGACATGTTGTGCTACAACTGTGGAATGCAATTCATTCATTTATACAAATTCCAAATGTTGCCATCAAACCCATACCGATTTGAGGTTCATACTTGTCGCATCCAACTTTGATTAGTATCTTTGAGTTTGTTTGTGTTTTATTTTTCAAATTTACCTGTTTTTAATATTCTTAATACCTGCTAGAAATAAAATATTCTTGTTATTGTTGAAGTTGTCGTTGTTGTTGCTTTTTTTTTGTATTAGTTGTAGTATTTAACGCCATTTTTCGCCTCAATTAGCACATTTGAATTTAAAGTTTGGCGTCTCATGTGTCGTATTTACTTCTTCTGCTCTTTCTTTTTACTTTTATTTCTGTTTATTAATTCCTTTATGGTTTTTGAGGTTTTTGTGTTTGTTTATTGCTTTTATGGGTTAATCCTGTCTTGGCATAATCAATTTAATACAAATATAAAACCCACTTTAGGACTAGACACGAAAATAAACAGTGCGACAAATAATACTTATGTATGTATGTAGGTATTAAGATTTCAAGGACAAATTCAAGCAGATCAACAGAAATAGAAAATAACCAAATAGTTTTTCATAAACTAGTGGCGAATTTTCATAAGAAGTTGCAAATTTTGTTTGAAATTGGCATAGTTTGACCTGTTTACACTAAGTTAAAAAAATTAACGAAGTTTATTATACCAAAGACTACGTTTTGTACAAAAGACTACGTCTTGTACTTAATACAACGTCTTGCACTAAACACAACGCACAGTGGGGGAATTTGGAAACAAGGGAAATAAATCTGTAATTTGTAAACGGTAACTCCGAATGCAATAAAAAAAAGAGGACGTGTTCTCAAGTTTAAGTTTTAAATTTTGACCTCATAAGCTCACCAGGGTCGGTGCCAGAACACCTAGGGTATGTGAGAAATTTCTTTGTTTGTGATCCGATTTTAAAAATTATACATTACTATATGTATCTGAAATCTAATAGTAGTAATAGTATTTATTATAGTTTATCATATGAAGAGTAAATTTTCAACTTTTACAACCAAATTTGTTTTCCCGATTTTTTTTAATAGGTTTTCGACGTAGTAAAACAAGTAAAATAAGTTGTTTAAAAATCATCATAGAGTCCAAAATTATATGCTTAGTTAAGAAATTGTAAAACTTTAGTTTTTGTCATTTTTTGGCATAAATAGAAGTATTTTTACATTATTTAAGAAATTTCCGGGAAGACTTATAACGTAAAGCAAACTTTAAACAAAAATTAAAAACTTTATTACCGAGGGGACCAGAGTCATTCAAAATATAGCTATTTTTTATGTAAAATTCAACTTTAAGAGAAATATATTGTGTTAAAGACTACGTCTTATACTAAAGACTACAACGTCTTGTACCAAAAACTACGCCTTATACTAAGGACTAATTCTTGTACTAAAGATTACGTCTTGTAACAAACACTACGTCTTGTACTAGAGACTACGCCTTGTACTAAAGACTACATCTTGTACTTAAGACTACGTCTTGTACTAAAGACTACGTTTTGTGGTAAAGAAGTCTTGTATTTGTTTTTGTATTTATAAAATTGTATTATATACAAGATGTGTTCCAGAAAAAATTGTTGTACTAAAGACTACGTCTTGTACCAACGTGTTGTACTAAAGACTACGTCTTGTACCAATGTGTTGTACTAAAGACTACGTCTTGTACTAAAGACTACGTCTTGTACTAAAGACTACGTCTTGTACTAAAGACTACGTCTTGTACTAAAGACTACGTCTTGTACTAAAGACTACGTCTTGTACTAAAGACTACGTCTTGTACTAAAGACTACGTCTTGTACTAAAGACTACGTCTTGTACTAAAGACTACGTCTTGTACTAAAGACTACGTCTTGTACTAAAGACTACGTCTTGTACTAAAGACTACGTCTTGTACTAAAGACTACTTCTTGTGGTAAAGACGTCTTGTATTTGTTTTTGTATTTATAAAATTGTATTATATACAAGATGTTCCAGAAAAAATTGTTGTACTTAAGACTACGCCTTGTACTAAAGACTACGTCTTGTAACAAAGACTACGTTACTACACATTGTACTAAAGACTACGTCTTGTACCAACGTGTTGTACTAAAGACTACGTCTTGTACTAAAGACTACGTCCTGTACCAAAGACTACGCCTTGTACTTAAGACTACGTCTTGTACTTAAGACTATGTCTTGTACTAAAGACTACGTCTTGTGGTAAAGACGTCTTGTATTTGTTTTTGTATTTATAAAATTGTATTATATACAAGATGTTCCAGAAAAAATTGTTGTTATACTGAAGATTTTCTATAGAAAGTTTTTGTTATATTAATGAACATTTATCTGCTAAGTATGTTTGTTCAGTAAATTCATTTTCGGCAACAGTCTTTAGATTATGCAAAAATTATTTTTATTTTTTATTGATGCTGATGATAATGTTGCTGTTGTTGCGGTTTTATCTTGTTCATTCGATTCGTATATTAATTTTATTTTTTTTTTTCTTGTTTCTGTCTCTTCGCTAGCAATTTCATTTCAATATTTTTGCCTTAATTTGAATTGAGTTGAAGGACACATTGATTTTGTTATTTTCTCTGCATTTTCCTGTTGGTATTTGTTTCTTTTTGGGGTTTTTTGATTTAAGCCGCTAACTGGCAATTGATGCGTGCTTTAATCTGTGCGTCTGTCTGTCTATTTAACTACCTGAATAGCTGTACTACTTTTGCAGCAGTGAAAAATAACTTCAGTCCAACTTCATACATCACTACCTAATTTTGTTGTCTATTTTGCACTCTAATTAATTTTATTTCACTTTTGGGACTTAACCCGTGTGCTAATTAAGTCCTTGTTGTGTTTAGTTATTGAGGAGTTTCCATGAAAATATTCAGTGCTCTAAAGCTGCTGCAGGAAGAGAGTACGAGAGTAAGTGTGCAAGTATTGGCAAACGGTTTTGTTTATTGCAGTATGGTTTTTACTTAATATATATTTTACAGAAATGTGTGGTTTCAGTTGTTTGGAAAATGTTGTGCAGTTTTCAAGACACAATTATTTTGCCTTATATTTATTGAAGCTACAAGCGATTTTTCATAAAATTACTAAGTCTTGTACATAAGACTAAGTCTTATACCAAAGACTACGTCTTATAACAAGCACTACGTCGTAGACCAAATACTATGTCTTATATCAAAGACTACGTCTTATTCTAAATATTACGACTTACACCAACTTACACGTCTTATAACAAATACTACGTCGTAGACCAAAGACTAATGGCGTTTTCTTTTCTGGCAAAAATGTTACACTTTTTTCCTTTTTTATATGGGAAATGGGTAAAAGGTGTAACATATATCTAACATTTTTGCCAGAAAAGAAAACGCCATAAGTCTTATACCAAAGCCTACGTCTTCTCCTCAAGACTACTGATATTCTTATTGTATACCCGATGTGCAATGAATTATAATTTAATTTACATTGTTTTGTTCGAAAGTCGAAAGACTTAGTTTTACTCTATGTCGAAAAGATCCCCATATTCATGGCTTAAATATTGTCACTTTTATTTTAAAATTGTAATATTTTTTTTTTGGGAAATTATAAAGTTGCTGATTTTTTTATTTTTCAATTTTCAATAAAAAAAAGAAGCAATAACACCAACAACAAACCCTGGGCCCCACACACTCACATTATTATTAATATTATTATTTAAGTTTCATACTGCATATGTACGTACAAGGGGTTCAAAAGACCAACAACAAAACCAAAGGGAAACAACATTCAGAAAGAGCCTTTTTGAATAGTAAAGAACACGGCTTAAACGTTTGATGCTGTTGTGCTTTATGCAGCAGCACCACCAGAAACAACAAGCAAATATTTCTGCAACACACACACACACACACATGCATATCGTAGCTAACATCAACAGCAGGAGCAGCCACAATGGGGGAACAATGAATTTTTACAGGTAGAAAAATATTTTAACCACACACACACCAACATAAATACACACTCACATTTTCACTTAAAATCGCATGTGCACATTGGGGTGGGCCCCATTTGTATGGAAACCATAAACATATATTTAGTGTAACTTTATATAAATATTTCAATAATTAAAATGTTTTATAAACGGAAATTCAAAATTTTCGATAATTCTTTTTCTTATGAGAAAATTATTAAAAAATTGAAAATTTTGAAAAATTATTTAAGACATAAAGTCACTAATCTTAGAGCACAAATTTTGTTAAAGTCTTCGGGTGCTTCCTAATATACAAACACTCTAAGAGAGACCTTTTGTACGTTTAGACGTATATCAATTTTTCGTTTAATGTATTTTATTATACCCTACACCACATTATACCCTACAACAGGCATACAGGTTGCAGGTTATTAAGTATTTACGCTGAGTTTTGTAATAATTTAAAATAGCGAACAAATCAAAAATTTATTTAGTTTTAAAACTAATACAGATATTAATCACGTTAATAAAAGGGTTTTCAACAAGAACTTTGATTTTCAACATTAAAGTGCAATATTTCATAAAATTCGTGATATTTTCGATCAAACTTCTTCGAACGGTATTAGGAATTTGCTTTTTTTTTGATTTCTGAAAACCCAAGAGCAATTTGCATTATGCTGAACTTGTCACTCTATATGCACCATGTGGTTTAAAGGCGTGATTAGGCAATTTTTTTTTAAATATGCGGTTCAGTGAATAAAACACCATATATAGAAAGATGTTAACAACTAAATTTTAAATTATCATACGATTTAACACCACTACAGTACTTTTGTGTGGGGCTATATTAAAGAAAAATTATTTACAGAATCTTTAAAACTTAAAATTTGTAACATTATTAAAGAAATAGACCCATCATTTTGTCAATTGGTGGACATCTATCATCATATACCACATCATTTTCATTTATAATTGTAAAACTTCACCCTTTCGTCTTATACTAAGGCGACGAAGTTTCATAAAGACAACGTCTTATACTAAAAATCAAGTCTTATACTAAGGACGACGTCTTAGTATAAGGATATTTTTAAAATACAATTGACAATGTTTAAAGACGACGTCTTATACTAGGGACGACGTCTTAGTATAAGAATATTCAATTTTAAAATAAAAGTGGCAATGTTGAAAGACGACAATGTTTAAAGACGACGTCTTATACTAAAGACAATGTCTTATACTAAGCACGACGTCTTATACTAATGATAAAGTGTTATACTAAGCACGACGTTTTATACTAAAAACGACGACATCTTATTTTTTTATTTTTTTTACTTTTACAACTCAAGATCAAAATTCATACTTTATTTAAAAAATTAAAAAAATATAATGAAAAAAAAAAAAACAATAATTATTATTCATTAACTAATTTAATTTTTGTGTTTTAACTAGTCTGTGTATAACTTCATCAAAAGAAATTTCTTCGGCAAAGTTTTCTTCATTTGATAAAAAAAAGCATTTTGTTGGACGTTCTTCCAGTGATTGTGCGATTGTGAAATCAGTTATCAGCCTTTGTTTGCTTTTTTTCTAACTGTTTTTCGATTTCGTAATAAGGCGCTTGACTCATCTGTATTTGTCTCTTGAATTTGCTTGATCTCAACATTGATGGATCATTATCTGACAAAAAAAGATTTCAATCTCTCAGCCAAATTTAAGCCCTCTCGTATGCGCTTTAGAGAGAAATCTGAAATTGATTCACAGATATCGTCCTCAGGATCAATGTCTTCATTTTCATGTACGATATTTAAAGCAGTTTGGCATCCAGTTGATAATAGAATCAACTCTTCTTTATTGAAATCTTAAGTTTCATACATATATTTTTTCAGTAATAGCATCTTCGGCCATATCATCAAAACCTTCTCTACTAAAACGTTGACTCACATTTAATATCTGGCTAATTTCAAAATTCAATGGTGGTACCACACTATCTTTTAAAACACACTCTGGCCACAGCTTTTTCCAAAATCCGTTTAAAGTAGATTGTTGTTTTTTTTTTGTAATTTGTTTTTACATTTTTCTTAATTCTAATCCCGCGAAACTTTGGCTTGTCTGCAGGATATAATATTTAAAAAATAGTAAATAGATTATAACATTTTGAAAGGCGATGACGCCTTATACAGAAGACGACGTTTTATACTAAGGACGAAATATTATACTAAAGACGACGTTTTATACTAAAGAGGACGTCTTATACTAAATACGACGTCTTATACTTAAGAAGACCTATAAAACCAGATCAAGGAAGTATATTATATATCTTTGATTTTGACTTCACCACAAATTAAAAACCTATCATTTTCGTGGTGCTCTCATAGCGCCACTTCAGCGGGTTCAAGATCAAAACTAAAATTCAAGTACTTATCCGCAATGCCTATGTGAAACTTTATATTAATTAAATCAGTCAGTTGGAAATGGTAGATTTTTTATAAATACATACATATTTTGATTCTGTTCCACTGTGCATTGTTTTTAAACTCTTGATAATTTCAATATTCTAAGCATCATGCAGCATTTTGCCATAGTGTCTAATAAAGTCGTTGATTATCGTCTATAACACATTACTTATTTGTTTTATTTGCTGGCTGGATGCTCACATGAGGGTAAGACAGGATTGAACATGTTTGCTAGTTGTTGAGTGTGTGAAAATTGCAAATTAAATTGTATTAAAAATAATAATAATAATAAAAAGGTTGTTGTTATTGTTATAGCTTCACTTTTTCTACATCATGTGTCTGCATTTGATTTTTATGCTCAACATCTTCTGATGGTGTGGCAATGATGCAAGGCTAACAATTAATAAAGTGTTGAAGGTGTATGTATGTATGTATGTACATATGTATGGATGCGTGTGTACATATTTATGTATTTACATATATTTAAGTACATAAATTCTGAACCAGAAAAAGATAAAAAATAAATCGTTTGTTGAAATGTTTTAATCGGGTATAATAGTAATATTAATAAAACTTCAAAAATTTTGGCAGTTGCATATATTAATTATTATACTAACATCCTTAAGTTTATAAGTTTATTTTCAAGTACTGAACACAACATAAAACCAACTAGTCAATAAGTCAATAAAATTTCTGCAGATCCCCCTCCCAAAATATATGTATGTATTTGATGTATAATATATAATACTCCAGTTGTATATAATATTCCAGATGTATAATATTCCAGTTATAAACATCTTAGTGCAATATCTGGCATAACAAAAATCGGCAAGGCTAAACACATTTTCAACTTAATTTGATCTGAACTACTACATTTCATAATGTTTGCAGAGAAATAATCTGGTTTCTAAAAACCAAACAAAGCAAAATAAAACAAAATTATTGTTAACTCTTAATTTATGCCATAATGCAATAATTTAATAGCCAAACTATTAAATTAAGAACCAGTTTTTTTTTATTTAAGTAATTAGCATAATACAATTTCTGCATACAAATTTCATATAAAAACTGCAAGATTCTAACAGAAAATCATCATTCAGTTTCTTTTGACTAACCGAATAATAACAACATGAAATTCTTCATTGTTTTCGTTGCTCTCTTCGCCGTTGCTTTGGCTGCTCCCGCTGAACACCATGCTGAGATCGTTAAACAAGAATCCGAAGTAGAACCTGAGGGCTTCCACTACGTTTCAGAGACCTCCGATGGCACCTACGAGACCGCCGAAGGTAAATTGAAGGATGTTGGCACTGAACACGAAGCCATCGTTGTTCACGGTACTTACTCCTGGGTTGATGAGAAGACTGGCGAAAAATTCACCGTCAACTATGTTGCTGATGAAAACGGTTTCCAACCCGAAGGTGCTCATTTGCCCAAACCCCAACAATAAGTGTTAAACAGGCAACGACTTGGAACACTTGTTGAATTGTTGTTAAATAATTTAATAGTTTTTTGAAAAATAAATGATATAGAATAATTGAATCGTATAAAATTATTAGTTGTTTGATTTGAGTACACGAAAGTGTTTATTTATTAATTGTTTAACAGATTAAGAAAATCGTGTCAGGCACAAGATACAAGATTTTCTATAGAAAATTGTTTTAAGCATAAGATTTTCTTTAGACAATTCGGCTGGGCAGAAGCATCAAAAGATGCTTCTATAGCAATAGGCAAATCCGTTAGTCGATAGACATCAAGACGAGCCCTGCGCAATATTGGCTACATCTCAGAAGTAAAAAAAAAAAAACGAAAACCTGCATTGACGGTAAAAAATGTTAAGGCACGTTTAAAAATTGGACAGCAAATGACTGGATTCAGGTAATTTGCTAAGACAAATCCAATTTAATCGTTTTCATTCCGACGATAAACAATATTGTTGGCACCGAACAGCACAATGTTAAGGAATCATTGAAGTACGGTAAAGGTAGCGTCATGATATAAGGTTTATTTATATGGTGGCACCTTGGACCACTGCAAAGAATGGAAGGAATAATAAGAAAAGAAGACTAACTGCTTATTTTACAAACTCAACTTCAAGATTTTGTAGACAAGAGCGACAAAGTACACGCATCCAATATAGTTAAGTGCCAATTTACACGATGCAATTCTTATTGAAAACATTGCTACAATTTTTTCCTTTAAATTTCTTCGGTTTTTTTCTTCTTGCTTAAATTGCACACATTTGTGAACACATATGTAAGGCATTAAACACATTCGAGACTGCAGTGAACTACAACCCAGCAAGCCATATGAGTCCGAAAAGAATCTTTTCTGACACCTTTTTCGGAGCGTTAACGCTCTTTATGAGCCCAAAAAACAATCATAATTGCTCCGAAAACCTTCAGAAGAGCTCTTAGATAATGTCAGAAAAGAGTCTTTTATGAGGTTGTTTTTGGGCTCTGTGTAATCTTGTGTTTATCATTCTTGTGTAGTACATCTATGTTTTTTTTTGTTCAAAGCACAAAAAACTGCGTGCCGATTCAGGACAGTAACAAGGAAATTTTTCTTTCGCTCCGAAAATGCTCTTTTGTTGGACTCTTTTCTGACTCCTCTTTCGTAGGGCTCCTAGAATGGTATGCTGGGAATATGTCAAAAATAGAATACACACGTTTATATGATAATGCTTAATACGAATAAGAGAGGAAAACGAATTGCTAGTACAATCAAGTGTGTACCAGGGATGCAAAAGTTAGTACAATTGTACTTTTTTTTAGCACTAATTTGAGAGTCAAAAGTACAATAGCACCCGAATGACTAATTTAGTACTATTTAAAATTTGTCCCTATATTATTGATATTTAAAGAATTGCTAAAGGAATATTATTCATTTTACATTCATCTGCAAATTTGGAAGGATATTTTCGTATCAAAATGTAATAAAAACCAAAGAGAGGAACAAACTGTTTGTTTCGACTGTCTCCAATCTAATCCAAACAAAGGATTATTTGCTGAAGTCATCTAATTCGTGTTGCTACAATTTAGAAATGAGTAAGAATTTGTTAGCAATAAGTATGTCATAAATAATATTTTTATATTCAGATCTTAACAACTAATAGTCGTTATGTACGTTTTTAATATTAATGGTACAATGCTAGAAGTTCTACCCGAAAAAACATTTTCTGGCGTGCAATGTAATAATATATGAAACAACTTTAAATAGTGCTAAATTAGTCATTGGGGTGCTATTGTACTTTTGACTATCAAATAGTGCTAAAAAAAGTGCATGATAGATACCGCTCTTCTCAAGGAATTAATGTACCAAAATCCATATTCCTAACTGTGGTTGTACTTGGCTGATTTACTTAGTTTAAATTACCAAACTGTTTAGGAGAATTAGAAGCGTTTTTCGGTGAATATTGTTGATTTTGATTGAGTATATTGAGTGTGAGAACAGACAGCTTTTGTTGGGTATCGAATAAATATTTCTCTATGTTATTCAGTCCACACTCCTCAAGATGGTGTCAATGCCATGGCAATCAAATGAACGGCGTTGCTGCTTGGGGAGATTTTATCTACAACTGTGGCATTGATGATAGTTAACGTCAATTTAGCATTAAATCGAATGCCTACACCGACTATATGGTCAAATTTGATTGCATCAAATATTTATGAATAAATTAAAAAAAAAAAACAATAAATTTTTTCTATAAATACGAATGGCATGTTATATGTATATATAAAATTAAGAACCGTAAAAATTAATTTAAACAAAAGCCGCACATTATTTGGGGAATAAAATTAAACCAATTCTTGAATACCTGTTTTTAAGTTGTGATTTTAATAACATTTTTACGACTTAACGACAAGATTGCATATTTTTGATTATACCTACAAATATAGAAAGCGGAAATTAAAAAGATAAAATTAACATGAAAAAGTCGAATAAAAACTACTTGATATAAACTATGTATGTACTTGAATTAAACTCTCTTTAAAAATATTTTTTTTTTCTCAAATCAATAATTTCACATGAACATTTTTATACATATGTAAGCATAAAGTATGCTGAGTCACTTTAGAGCACCCTGTAAATATGTTTAGAGAGTTTTACTCCTTTGTTCACATTTCATCTTGTAGAATTGAATAGCAGGATAGTTGTTTAATATTTATTAACATTAGCTAAGCAATCTCAAATTCACAAAGCACAGTGGCGAATCTAATGTTCATTGCAATAATTTAATATTTCAACCAGTTTTATTTTACTAATTTGCATAAATTTTTAAAACAAATTTTTGTTAAAAAAAAAAAACAAACAAACTTTAACATTTTGGACTAAACTCAAAAACTTATAATATATGTATACAAAACTAATTTAATATATAAAGTCCAAGATTCTAAAAGAAAATCACCATTCAGTTTCTTTTGACCAACCGAATAATAACAACATGAAATTCTTCATTGTTTTCGTTGCCCTCTTCGCCGTTGCTTTGGCTGCTCCCGCTGAGATCGTTAAACAAGAATCCGAAGTAGAACCTGAGAGCTTCCACTTCGTTTCAGAGACCTCCGATGGCACCTACCAGACCGCCGAAGGTAAATTGAAGGATGTTGGCACTGAACACGAAGCCATCGTTGTTCACGGTACTTACTCCTGGGTTGATGAGAAGACTGGCGAAAAATTCACCGTCAACTATGTTGCTGATGAAAACGGTTTCCAACCCGAAGGTGCTCATTTGCCCAAACCCCAACAATAAGTGGAAAACTTGTTGAATTGTTGTTAAAGAAATTATTGGAAAATAAATGAAATAGAATAAATAATTTAATAAAACTGAAGGGTTGTTTTGCTTGAATTTTTAAATATTTAGGAACAAGAAAAAAAGCTATTAAATACTTTTTATCCACAAATTTATACTAATTTTTTAAAATTTAAAAATGCATTTCCTATATGTTTTTGTGTTTTTGTTTTAACGGATTTCATTAATTGAGGTACAAAATTTCAATACATTTGCGCTGCATGATTATTCCAAATTACAATTAGTTTTGAATTATCAAGAACTGCAGTACCATTCCGCTTTAACGTTCCTTATAAAAAATATCCTAATATCTTACAATTGACCAAATCAGTGGACCATTAGAGGGTTCATATATCTTTCTATATTAAGTCGTACCGACTTTAATAATACCAAGCCATTGCAATAAATTGTGTCTTTTAAATAATGAAATAGAGCTAATATGAAGCAATTGAACAATATTGGGCTATTGCCAGGAAAATATATCTTTTTAATAAAAAAAAATGTTTTGGAAAACGTTTCATTATCTACTATGCAGAGCAGGTGCTTCAAAATTTTGTGCCACAGTTAAAATGCTCCATCAAAACAAAAAGCAAATATTATTTTAACCAGAACAATTCATACAAAATGTCTACTGTAATGGAAATATTAACTTTGGACAATTATAACTGAAAAATGGTTTAGGGCAGATGTCCAACACGAACGCCCATACAAATGTGGATTCTTTTATCAAAATTTTAAATTACATTGTAAAAAAATGGATGGTGTATTTCGTTAATTATGTCACGATTTTGAATTCTAAGGCTCTAATCGATTTTAGACAAGTTTTTACTAGGGCTGAGCTAAATTTTATTTACATGCTTATGCATTCAATTCTCTCTCCGGATCATAAAAAATGATATATATGATATACCGAAGAAAATTTTTTTCTATAAAAAAAAAAAAAAATATTTGTATAGGGACTTTTTCGTGAAAAACTTAAAAAATACGAAACTTTTTGCTTATTCCAACTTTTGATGCATGTAATTTTTTATAGGGATGAGGTAACTGCTAGCAATTTCTTTTATTTTTATTCAGAATTTATCGCAAATATAAACGATATTTTCGAAAACATTTTCGACACTCCATATGACCGCCATTCCTAAAAAGCCCCAAGAAGATCCATTAAAATATTAAAAAAGTTAAACCTAAATATCTCTTGATCTAAAAGATATAACAACCTACTTCTGTAAGTATTTTTTTATAGATCTTCTAAAGGACTTTTTATATTTAAAATTTCATTCGAATCATTAATGTGAGACCTGAGGCGAACAACATTGAGGGGCCACCCTCTGGCTACCATTAAGCCAACGAAGCTGAATCGAATCGAAATCAACTCGAAAACATCTCACTTCCAATCATGTGCAATTTCATTACCATATCTGCAATATCTTCGTAGAAGCAGATTATATCCTAAACAAAAGTTTTTAAACCACTGTGCGACAACAAAAAAGAATGATAGTGTGTGATTTCTTTTTATACGAAATTAATTTCTGCTGAATTTCGTATATCGACTGCTCTTCTCTAGAAATTAATGTACCAAAAATCCATATTCCCGACAAAAATATTTATGGGAACTGGCAGAAAATATGGATCTCTTTTAACCATTTTCATTAGGTTTTCTTGCTTTATATTAAAAATAATGCGTTCAAAATTTCATGATATAATTTGCAAAACATATCAACCAAATATCATAAATATTGTTAGAAATATTAAGGTACATATTTTTTTGGAAGTCGTCTTACATTTTGATTCCTAACTGTGGTTGTATTTAGTCGGTTTGCTTATTTTTAATACCAAACTGTTGAGGAGAATTAGAAGCGTTTTTCAATAAATCTTGTTGATTTTGTTCAAGTGTTATAACAGACGGATTTGTACTATTTCTTATGTTCTTCAGCACTCCTAAAATAAATGGTAAATGATTGAAAAGTAAATGAACTGTTGAATAAGACGCCTATAGATACGCCTATGTGATGGAATAAAATATTAATGAATACTATAAAAGATCACTTGTCCCCATAAATATGAATAAAAGCCATAAATTATTTGGTAATTAAAATTAAACCTACATATTTTTAATACCTGTTTTTAAGTCATGATTTTAGAAACATTTTTACGATTTATCGGCAAGAATTGTATATGTATATAGAAAGCAAAAATTAAAAGGAAGAAATTAACTCTCTTTAAAAACAATTTTTTTCTTAAATCAAGAATATCACATCATCCACATAATTCACTTCATGATTATACGTATATAAAACTTTGGATTACTTTGGAGCAACCTGCAAATATATTTTGCAAGTCCAACTTCCTTGTTCACATATGAACTTGTATTATGGAATAGTAGTTTAGTTGTTTAATATTTATTAACATTAGCTATGCCATCTCAACCACAGTGCTTTGTGGATTTTATGCTCATTGCAATAATTTAAAATTTTAACCAGTTTTATTTTACTAGTTTGCATAATGTTTGTGCATAAATTTCTATAGAAATCCAAACTTTAACATTTTTGAATTATTTCAATATAAAACTAATTTCATATAAAAACTCCAAGATTCTTAAAGAAAATCATCATTCAGTTTCTTTTGACTAACCGAATAATAACAACATGAAATTCTTCATTGTTTTCGTTGCCCTCTTCGCCGTTGCCTTGGCTGCTCCCGCTGAGATCGTTAAACAAGAATCCGAAGTAGAACCTGAGAGCTTCCACTTCGTTTCAGAAACCTCCGATGGCACCTACCAGAGCGCCGAAGGTAAATTGAAGGATGTTGGCACTGAACACGAAGCCATCGTTGTTCACGGTACTTTCTCCTGGGTTGATGAGAAGACTGGCGAAAAATTCACCGTCAACTATGTTGCTGATGAAAACGGTTTCCAACCCGAAGGTGCTCATTTGCCCAAACCCCAACAATAAGTGGAAAACTTGTTGAATTGTGGTTAAAGAAATTATTGGAAAATAAATGAAATAGAATAAATAATTAAATAAAATTAAATGGTTGTTTTGATTGAATTTTTTAATATTTATAAACAAGAAAAAAAGCTATTAAATGCTTTACTACTTTAAATACTCGTTTACTAATATTTAAAAATGCATTTGCTCTATGTTCTTGTGTTGATCCATGGATTCCATTAACTGTGGAACAACATTTCGATACAATTGATTTGCATAATTATCCGAAGTCGCAAACAATTTTGAATTATCAAGAACTAGAGTACCACTTTGCTCTAACTTTTCTTTGAAAATTGTCGAATAAGATACAATTGGCCAGAGCTGGGTTCATACATATATGTACTTATATACGTCGTGACTTCTTTAATATTTACCTAGTCATTGCAATGTATTGTAGCTTTTGAATAACAGTGGACAGCTAATATGGGCCAATTGAACAATATTGGGCAGTTTCGGCAAAAGTATGCTGTGCAGGTTATGCTCCACAATAACAAAAAGCAATGATTATTTCAACCAGAAGTTTATTTTGCTCAGCAAAATAAACAAGAATTTGTGCATATACAATTCATACAAAATAGTTAGGTTGGACCACGAACACTCATACAGATGTCAAATCTTTTATCAAAATTTTAAGTTGAATTTTGCCAAAATGGCGGCTATATTTCATTAATTACGTCACGTTTTTGGTGGCTGTATGACATGTAGTAACGTCCTGTTGAAATCGCATGTCAGTAATGTCTATATCATCAATAGAACTCCAAAATTTAGTTGTAAACATCATTCGATATTGTAATCCAATCTTGGTAACAGCATTTCCAGCCAAATTTTCGAAATGCGTTAATTTTTTATTCTTGATGCCGACAAATGCAAATGGACTTCATCTGGAAAAAATTTTCTTACCAGAAAAAACGAGATGTTCTTTAATGAATTCAGTGAATTTACGACAGAGACTTGCGCCGAACGGTTGTAAGCCGCTGATGGATGCATGCAATACTCGTATATGAAAAAACGCTAAAACTTTCGGAAGGGGCCAATGTTTGTGGAGCTTTTAAGTAGTAGTGAAACTTTAGGAATTGAAGAAATATTTTAGTAAATTTAAATAGTTTTAAGGTGGATGTAACCATTTGTTCCGAACAAAAATTTTGTCCGGAGAAAAGTTTTTTTACTGAAAGTTTTTTTGCAGCACGATTCAACCATTTTGAACGATTTTTCTGGAAAATCAAAGCAGCCATACGAGGTCTGATCAAAAAACAACCGTTATTTTTAAATTTCTTGAGTTACGTATGTTTGATTTTAGCATTTTTTTTTCTGATATGTGGGTACACATGTCTGTTATATATGTTGGCAATATCAGCCATTTCGGATTGTCAGTTTGTTTTTGACAGATCAAAAGGTAAGTCGTGTTTTGGTGTGATCTTCGATTTTTTACTATTCGAAAAAATTGATGAAAGAAACTGTATTAAGTTTTGTGTAAAAAATGAAATTAAATGCGCAAGGACATTGAAAATGTTGACTGTGCCGTTTGGCGAGTCTACTATGAGCAGAACACAAGTTCAATTGTAGTATAACCGGTTTAAGGAAGGCCGAGAAGATGTCAACAACCGATGACAACATTGAAGCAGTGAAGAAAATGATTTTGGATAATCGTCGAATAAATATCAGAGAGGTTGCTGATGATGTTGGCATAAGCAATGTTTACGGATATTTTAGGCATGAAACGTGTGGCAGCGAAGATTGTTGCAAAATTGCTAAATTTTGATCAAAAACAACGTCGCATGGCCATCGCTCAAGAGCCATTGAACATCGTCAACGACGATACAGATTTCCTCAGAAAGGTCATAACTGATGACGAATCATGGGTGTATGGCTATGACATTGAAACCAAAGCCCAATCATCCCAATGGAAACGTCGAGAAGAGACGTCAAAAAAAAGTTAGCGTGGTGCATCATGAATTCTTGCCACAAGGTCGTACGGTCAATATTGAATACTACCTTAAAGTTATGCGCCGTTTGCGCGAAGCAATTCGTCAGAAAGGCACAAAATTGTGGAAAAACCAATCATGAATTTTGCACCATGATAACGCACCAGCTCACACATCGATGCTTTTGCGTGAGTTTTTGGCCAAAAACAAAACCGTCATCATGTCTCAACCACTGTATTCACCGGACTTGGCCCACGCTGACTTTTTCCTCTTCTTAAAACTGACTGACACCGATGAAAAGAAAGCGTTTTGCTACGATTGAGAAGATAAAAGAAAAATCGAAACAGGAGGTGTTGGCGATACCAAAAAGCGCATTTCAGAACTATTTCGAGGATTGGAAAAAAACGCTAGTATAAGTGTATTATATCTGAGGGGGATAACTTTGAAGGGGACAAGATGGTTATTGATGAATAAATAAATAGTTTTTGGAAAAATTGAAAATAACTTTTATTTTTTTTTTTTTTTTTTTGTTCAGACCTCGTATGTGAACAAATCTATTAGTTTTACAAGTGCCATTGATTTTATTTGTTTTGGTTTTTAAGTGTCAAAAAAACAAATACATATTAAATTATTTTAAAATATTGTGTATATTTTTCAGAAACAATTTAGAAAATTTTTAGTGAATAAATGATTGAATAATTTAATTTCACAAACATCACAAATAGAAATTTAACTTATTGGCAACTTAGTTTATTATTGTCCAAACAAAATATAAAAATAAACCAATTCAAGCTTCGTAAAAAATATTTTCTCTCTCTCAAAAAGAGAGCCGTCAAACTTCATATGAAAAAAACTTTGTTCGAACAAATATTTTGTCCAGAACGAATGGGTGAATCCATGTTTTGGACATCATTAAAACTAAAAAAAAATCAAACTAAAAAAAATTATAACACAGTGATTTTTTGTGAAGAAAAATATAAAACTTGAATTAATATAAAATTGCAACTGTTAAAGATATTACAACAATATTTACAACTGTAATAGATACAAATGTATGTATGTACATAAATCAATGGCATTGTAATGTTTGTTCCAAAAACTAAGGGCCCAATTATCGTTCACAAGACTAAAATGTTGTATTGTCTCGATTACAACACAAAATGCATTTTTCATACGATTAATTCGATAAGTGTTGTGAATCGTAGTCGCAGTTTACAACATACAACATCAAAATACTTGGTGTTGTGAACGGTAATTGGGGCCTAAGTTTTTTATAAAAGTGTCCACTGTAACATTATTTACCGTGTGATAGTAAAACTTATTGTATGTATTTAAACTAACATATACGGCTATACAAATATGGAGCTCTTTTGAGTAACAATGCTTTGCATTTTTATAATTTTTTACTCAAACCTAAATTTTTTTTTATCGAAATAAACCAAGTTTAGATAGGGCTGGGGAGGGCCATGTCCTCTTAAATAAGCCACATTTTATTTTACACTCTTATGTATTAAGGTGTCTTTGCGGATCATATAAAAATTATATACATATGTATAGCACTGAAGGAAGTTTGTTTCTATAACAGAAACAAATTAGGGACTTTTTCGGAGGAAACAAAAGTAGTACGGCACTTTTTATATGTTTCAACTTTGAGTGCGTTTAATTTTTTATAAGGATGAGGTAACTGTTAGCAAGTTGTTTTAATTTTATTCTGAATTTTATCACAAATATAGCTGACGGATATTTAAAAAAAATTTTCTAATCTGTGTAGGCCCGTCATATCTAAAAAACCTTCAAAAGATCGAGCAAAAAGATCGATAGTTCTTTTGAACTAAAAGATATAATCTACACCTGTAGGTTTTTTTTATAGAACTTTTAAAGGACTATTTATATTTAATGGCGTTTTCTTTTCTAACAAAAATGTTACACTTTTTTCCTTTTTTATATGGGAAATGGGTAAAAAGTGTAACATATATGTAACATTTTTGCCAGAAAAGAAAACGCCATAAAATACAAGCTCCTACAAATCATAAATGGATTTTTGTGTGATGTTTTTAAAAAATGTGAACCCAAGATGAATTAAATTGAATGACCACTATCTGGCGCCCATTCCGCCGAAAAACAGGAAATCAATTCGAAAACACGTCAGTTTCAGCCATGTGCAATTTCGTTATTATATACCAAACAAAAGTTTCTAAACCACTGTGCGACAACAAAAAAGAATGATAGTGTGTGATTTCTTTTTATACGAAATTAATTTCTGCTGAATTTCGTATATCGACTGCTCTTCTCTAGAAATTAATGTACCAAAAATCCATATTCCCGACAAAAATATTTATGGGAACTGGCAGAAAATATGGATCTCTTTTTACCATTTTCATTAGGTTTTCTTGCTTTATATTAAAAAAATTTCATGATATAATTTGCAAAACATATCAACCAAATATCATAAATATTGTTAGAAATATTAAGGTACATATTTTTTTGGAAGTCGTCTTACATTTTGATTCCTAACTGTGGTTGTATTTAGTCGGTTTGCTTATTTTTAATACCAAACTGTTGAGGAGAATTAGAAGCGTTTTTCAATAAATCTTGTTGATTTTGTTCAAGTGTTATAACAGACGGATTTGTACTATTTCTTATGTTCTTCAGCACTCCTAAAATAAATGGTAAATGATTGAAAAGTAAATGAACTGAATAAGACGCCTATAGATACGCCTATGTGATGGAATAAAATATTAATGAATACTATAAAAGATCACTTGTCCCCATAAATATGAATAAAAGCCATAAATTATTTGGTAATTAAAATTAAACCTACATATTTTTAATACCTGTTTTTAAGTCATGATTTTAGAAACATTTTTACGATTTATCGGCAAGAATTGTATATGTATATAGAAAGCAAAAATTAAAAGGAAGAAATTAACTCTCTTTAAAAACAATTTTTTTCTTAAATCAAGAATATCACATCATCCACATAATTCACTTCATGATTATACGTATATAAAACTTTGGATTACTTTGGAGCAACCTGCAAATATATTTTGCAAGTCCAACTTCCTTGTTCACATATGAACTTGTATTATGGAATAGTAGTTTAGTTGTTTAATATTTATTAACATTAGCTATGCCATCTCAACCACAGTGCTTTGTGGATTTTATGCTCATTGCAATAATTTAAAATTTTAACCAGTTTTATTTTACTAGTTTGCATAATGTTTGTGCATAAATTTCTATAGAAATCCAAACTTTAACATTTTTGAATTATTCCAATATAAAACTAATTTCATATAAAAACTCCAAGATTCATAAAGAAAATCACCATTCAGTTTCTTTTGAACAACCGAATAATAACAACATGAAATTCTTCATTGTTTTCGTTGCCCTCTTCGCCGTTGCCTTGGCTGCTCCCGCTGAGATCGTTAAACAAGAATCCGAAGTAGAACCTGAGAGCTTCCACTTCGTTTCAGAAACCTCCGATGGCACCTACCAGAGCGCCGAAGGTAAATTGAAGGATGTTGGCACTGAACACGAAGCCATCGTTGTTCACGGTACTTACTCCTGGGTTGATGAGAAGACTGGCGAAAAATTCACCGTCAACTATGTTGCTGATGAAAACGGTTTCCAACCCGAAGGTGCTCATTTGCCCAAACCCCAACAATAAGTGGCAAACTTGTTGAATTGTTGTTAAAGAAATTATTGGAAAATAAATGAAATAGAATAAATAATTAAATAAAATTAAATGGTTGTTTTGATTGAATTTTTTAATATTTATAAACAAGAAAAAAAGCTATTAAATGCTTTACTACTTTAAATACTCGTTTACTAATATTTAAAAATGCATTTCCTATGTGTTTTTGTTTTGATGTGGACTGTGGCACAAAATTTCTATATTTTTATGCAAACATTATCTGCTTTAACTTTCCTTTGAAAAAACAATTGCCTGCATATGATACAATTGATAGAATTGAATTTGATACAATTGGGCTGTGGCTTCTTTAATATCAAGCCATTGCAATGTATTGTAGCTTATTGTGCTACAGTTAATGTGCTTCACATAAAAACAGTAATTTTTCCAACAAGAACTTTGTTTTTTTTTTGCAATAAATTTAAATAAAAAGTTCATATGCAATTCGTACAAAATTTTTATTGTATTGGTTATATTAAATTCTAAAGGTACGATCACATTTGACAAATATTTACTTAAAGAAGCGTAACCACTTGTTTTAGCACAAATTTGTTTGACGTCTTACAAGAGTTTTGCACCATCAAACAGCATCAAATATATTAAAACTAAATAAGAAGAGTTTTTTTTAAATAAATAAACGAGTTTTAATATTTGTTATTTAGTGGTTACGTTTTTTCGGCATATATTTGCGAAATGTGATCGTACATTAAGGCTCTTACCGACTCGATTGGATCCGCATAAAATCTCTAGCATTACCAAAAATTATACAGTGAAATAATTCGTGAAATTATGCGGAACATTTGATTTGCAATAAATTCATTATTTCGGTGGCTGTGTGATACGTGACAACGTCCTGTTGACAGTGTCAGTGATAACTATATCATCAAGAAAGTCCGAAATAAAGTTATTAACATCTCTTGATAGTGTAATTCCAATTATCGTAACAGCATTTCCAGCCAAATATTCAAAATGCTTAAAATTTTATGGAAAAAATATTTTTTCCAGATAAACCAAAGTGTTGTTTTTGAATACAGCGAGTCTTCAGCAGAGACCTTCCGATTCCGAACAATTGTTTGTCTTAAGTTGGCTAAAATATAGTCTCCGATTTTTGAAATAAGTTCCTAGTAACTTCGTTAAATTTTTGGAATTTCAGATTTTAATTATTTTATTTTTATAATTAAAGCAACCCGATCTTGAGCCGCCGCTCAGATTTCTGAGTAAAATTTCGGTCGACTGTTGCCATTTTTAAGGCTTTAAAACCAAATTTTTACTCAACATTCGCATAATTTGGTCGCTGTTAATTGCCTCAGCTGTTAGGAACGTCGATGAATTGAAATACAGCACGCAAGTCGACTCAAATTTATCCACCAAAATGTTAATAGCAGTCTGAAGAGGATGATTATGTTGACGGGAAATATCACGAATTTTACAAAATGTACCTTTAATATATCCATGCGTTTTTTTGAGTGCAATTGAATTCATTATAACAATTAAAGCAAAGATTCTACAACTGATAAGACTACAAGTAAACATTTTGTTAACCGCTGTCGGTTATTCCTATAAAACAAAAACATTTTATATTCTTGAATGTAATGAATAACCTTGGCAATAGTTAAGCTGTATTGTATTTCTAGAATACTCCTATAGATTTTTTTTAGAGATCAGAGTTTTCTATAATTCTCGGCTAGTTCTGTAAATTTTCAACTGATTCCCGTTTAATTTTACAAAAGAACCAGTTCGAAAATTGTTCCGCAGAAATCGATAAATTTGCATAAAACACATTTTTATTTCAACAGATTTCACAACGTCAAACTACAACATGTTAAAGGACATATTTTACAGTAATGCCCCATTAAAATTGTCAATTTGTAGGGCAAACTTTTGCGTAGAAAATGTAACCAGGTGGACATATCCTAAGTTTTGTGTTAAACAGACTTGGTGACCACAATTAGTACGTGTACATACATTCTAACAAGTTTATTTGGAGTTTTGAAAGTGTTTCTCCTAATGAAATTGACAGTCTTTTTATGAAGTAGTTTGCGACACATAATGTTCTTATAAGAAAATTCGATATCCACCTGTATATTATGAAGAAAAATGTGGCGCAAAAGAAAGTACAGGTATCCCTCGATTTACGCGGCACTTTATTTGCGCGGTTTCGATATAACGCGATTTAATAATAGTGGCCGTTTTTCTGTATAACAAGGTTTTAGTATAACGTGATTTAAAAATAGTGCAAACCTTCAAATTGCACGCATTTCACCATTATTTAGAATATTTAGAAAAAAAAATTTAATTTTTTTTCAGATATTATTTTTACAAATAATATTTTGTTATACATATCTACTGAAAAGTACAAATAAAATAAATTTAATTCAAATTATATTATACTAATAAGTATTTTTTTAATATGGATTCAATTTGCGCGGTTTATTATATTTCTGGTCCCAAAACAGAATTTTGTATTGATAACTAATCTTTATTTACGCGGTTTTGAATTACGCGGTTTTTATTCGGTCCTAACGTACCGCGTAACTCGAGAGATACCTGTAAATATTAATCTAAAATTAACAGCATAGTAACGATTCTATTATTCTTAATGCAATGTACCATAATTTATTAATTCAATAGTTAAGCTATACGAAATTATAACCAGTTTTATTTCAATAAATTTGCATAATTAAAACAAATTTCTATGTATAACAAAGCAAAAGTTATTCTGCGTTTGAATAGCTGAATTACGTACATTGAAATCAAACAGATTTAATATAAAAACTGCAAGATTCTAAAAGATATTCATCATTCAGTTTCTACCAAACAACCGAATAACACAATCTAATTCAAGCAAAATGAAATTCTTTATTGTTTTCGTTGCTCTGTTCGCCGTTGCCTTGGCTGCTCCTGCTGAGATCGTTAAACAAGAATCCGAAGTAGAACCTGAGAGCTTCCACTTCGTTTCAGAGACCTCCGATGGCACCTACCAGAGCGCCGAAGGTAAATTGAAGGATGTTGGCACTGAACATGAAGCCATCGTTGTGCACGGTACTTACTCCTGGGTTGATGAGAAGACTGGCGAAAAATTCACCGTCAACTATGTTGCTGATGAAAACGGTTTCCAACCCGAAGGTGCTCATTTGCCCCAACCCCAACATTAAGTGTTTGACTGGCAATGATGTGACCAACTGGTTGAATTTTTGTAGAATATTTAAATAATTTTTGTTTTTATTTTAATAAAGAAAATAGTATAATTATTTAATTTAAAGAAAAAAATTGTTTCATTCCTAAAGTATTTAGAGAGTTTCAAGTCTGTGAAAAGCAAAGTGTTTTGCAAAACGACCCTCTAAAAAACTGTTAAATTGATAAATATTTGATGAGTGTCTTCTCTATCTGTAATTACTTCGGTTTGTAAAAATATTTCTGACAAGAAATTTATTTTTTCCAAGAAAAATTTAAATCGGGCTGTAACTTAGTAAATGTTCCCTTAATAAAAATATTTCCTAAAAATTCAAAAAATCTAAAATCGTTAATAGCTTAAACGTCAATTAGTGTAATAGTGAAAAAATCAATTACAAATTAAAAAAACAAATCTGAAATAGTGGAGAATACCAACTTTTTTAAGAAGCAGTTAATCAATATCACTCGATCTTTGGTCAATAGAGACCAACTGAAATCGATTTTTAAAGGCCGTAATTGAATCGACCCTAATATTGGGCTAAAAGTTTAAAAATTCAAAAGAGTTTCTAAAATAAATTAATTATCTGCATTTTAAAGCATTTTTATTAAAATAGTTTAATAAACTGCAGCATTATTATACATTTGGATTTTTCTAATATTTTCATATTGCAAAACATGGTTAAAATCTGGATTTTTTTAATAGCAATAGCAAAATAATTTGTAGTATCGTAGATTTGATTTCAGCAGGCAAATGAAAACCGCTTAATCGACTACACTTAATTTGCAACAAGAACTTTATTTATTTATTTTCACATTTAGCTTTTTTAAATTTAATTTAATTTCGCTTGAAAATTCAGTGTTCTATATTTCGTGAAATTCGTGATTTTTTTCGGTCTATAAGAATAAAGAATTTTATACATTAATTTGAGGCTACCAAATATATCAACACGGTTTCGATTGGACGTTCAAGTGAAATATTGAAGCCGTGATCATCTGTGTTGAAGAAAATCAGAATTTGTCAAATCATCCATAATTACCACATGGCGTATTTTGTTTAAGAATTTGTCTTAGAAGCCGTACAACTGGTCCCTGAATTAAAATCGATCGACCAATCACTTTGTCGTATGTTCGTTGAATTCTTTAAAGAACGAAAACGAATCCGATTTTCATTTGTCTGGATAACTCAACATTTAATATACTGAAAATCCAAGAGCAATTTTTGAAAAGAACATGCAGAACGTGTCTATTTTCGTCTATTATTGATGACATGAATATCACTGACATGTGGTATCGACCGTGTGCAGAAATGATGAATTTGTTGCAAACTAAATTTCACCAAACACACTGTGGTGTAGAAACGTTTTATTTTGGAAATAATTCGGTATCTCGGAAGCTATTACAGTTATCAAAACGAAAATTCACGTGGCTGGAGCTTAGGATTTGAAAATTGATAATTTAGTGAAATTAATTAATTTTATAATCTTTAAAAACGAACAAAAAAAAAATAATAATAATAATTCTTTGAAGAAAAGTATAAAATTTCAATTCAAGTAATATTTTAACAGTTACAAATATCATATCAAAATTATTAACTAATATAGATCCAAATATCCTTAAATCAATGGAAAAATGGTTTTGCCATTTTTTTTTTATTTTCAAATACCAAAATTCCTAAAACGGGGAAAATGGGTCACAAAATTTTAATTTTTTTTATAAAAGTGTCCACTGTCAGCTGAAATGGGTTAAATTTAATTTTGTCACTTATGCATTAAGTTCTTTTTCCAGATAGGAATTCTTTTGGAAAAAAACTTAAAAAATATGGACTTCCAACTTAGAATGTCTGTAACTTTTTATAGTGAAGATATACCTACTTGCAAGTTATTTAAATTTTATTTAGAATCTTATCACAAATATAACTGATATTTTAAAAAAAATGTTTGACCCTCAGTAGGCCCGCCATATATTAGAATCCCAAAAAAGATCGAGCAAAATTAAAATAATAAAAAAAGAAACATTGCATGTATGTCTCTCTTAAACTATAAGAAATAATATGTAAGTACATACATTTTTAGTAGATCTCAAGGATTTACATTTTATATTATATACTATATTTAACGATAAAAAAAAAAACAGCAAATCAACTCGAAAACACCTCAGCTCCAACCATGTGACATTTCGTTGCGATATCTGTAATAGCTACCGAGCTATCGAATTAATTCCAAAATGAAACTTTCTTAACCACTGTAACACTGATTACTTTACGTGGGACTATTTGAAAGATAAGTGAGAGCCAATCGAATCAATTAGAGCCTTAAAACTCTAATTCCGTGAGGTGATCAATCAAATAAAGCCGCCAAAATGGAATTGAATTGATAAAAGAAGATGTCAACATCTGTATGCATGGTCGTCGTGGACAACTGTCCGATATCATTTTTCATTTATAATTGTCAAACCTTACTCGTCCCAATGTTTAAAAAAAATGTCTATTTGTTTTCTTAGTTTATTCTGTTTTTAAAAACACAGTAGAAATAATCTGTTTATTACCTACCAGCTTTTGTGCCATCAACTCCGCTGTTCGCATTTAACTATACATACTTTGTTCTACATGAATTTTAAATAATTTCTTTCATTCTTAAACTATTCATATAAAATCCAGTTTTTTTTTTTAGAAATTTACATATTCATTTAAAACAAATTTCTTTAACCACATAAACTTTAACATTTTCGTACTCAACAACCCAAGAAAAAAATCATATAAAAACTGCAAGATTCTTAAAGAAAAGCATCATTCAGTTTTTATTAATTAAACGAATAATACAACAATTTTAACAAAATGAAATTCTTCATTGTTTTCGCTGCCCTCTTCGCCGTTGCTTTGGCTGCCCCCGCTGAACACCATGCTGAGATCGTTAAACAAGAATCTGAAGTAGAACCAGAGGGCTTCCACTTCGTTTCAGAGACCTCCGATGGCACCTACCAGACCGCCGAAGGTAAATTGAAGGATGTTGGCACTGAACACGAAGCCATCGTTGTTCACGGTACTTACTCCTGGGTTGATGAGAAGACTGGCGAAAAATTCACCGTCAACTATGTTGCTGATGAAAACGGTTTCCAACCCGAAGGTGCTCATTTGCCCAAACCCCAACAATAAGTGTTTGAGCGTTTGACAATGAAAATACTGGTTAAATTGTTGTAAAATTATTTATTATTTTGTTTGTTATATAAATAAAATATGTAGTATAATTACATTAAATATTGTTTGTTTGATTGATTTAAATACACAGAACAAATTAAAATTGATTTTCAATTAAAATATTCGTATATTTAATTAAACATTTAATTGAAAGTGGACCGATGAAGGAATTTGTAGTATCAATTAAAATATTTTGTAAAAATTTAATAAAAAGTAGTTTTAATTAAAAAGAATTGTTTTTCAATTAAAAATTTAGTTAAAAGTTTAATTAAAAATCAATTAAGACTCAATTAAAAGTTTAATTAAAATTTGTCGGGGAATAATTTTTTCTGTGTATAATGCGAGTATAATAAACGGCAACAATATGAAACAGGTGCAGATGTGTTTCTGCCTTAAGCAGCGGAAATCAATTATTTGAGATGTTCACTTATTATGCCCAACACCAGTGGGCATGGATGGATTTGTGGTGATATTTGTAACGCCCATAAATACTAGTCCAACACTCATCGTAAAGTATGCCGATCTACTTAGAATCACGCCTGAGTCGATTTAACGATGTTCGTCCGTCTGGCTGGCTGGCTGTTTTTTTGTTAAATATATTTCCATACAATTTGGTACATGATAGTTTTTCGGCCCAGGAGCGGTTGGAATTGAAATTGGTTGCAATAGGTCCATTATTTCACCTGGCTCCCATACAAATATCTTCCCAAAATAGTGGCTTATCAGTGAGAAATGTTTGATTTTTACACGTATCCGAACAAATTTTGCTACAAATAAGTTTTACATGAAACCTAATCATATCTACGAATTATGTGGAGATCGGTTCATAATTGATCATTGCTCCCATATAAGGCCCATTGCCGAAAATCACTTTAAAGAGCATAACTCTCTTAAACATTTTGGTATTCAAATAATATTCAACACAAATATATTTTATATGTGTATACAGAAATCATTCAGCCCAATTTAATGTGATGATCGGTCCATAATCTTGGCTAACTTATATGTAAGACTCACTTCCGAAAATCACTTCACATAACGTCCAAAAATGTTGGTATCCAAATAAAATTCCACAGAAATAAGTATTATATATACAGAAACCTATTTTTTTAACAGTCGGTCCTTAATTAGTCAAAGCTCTCATATAAGACCTACTTCTGAAAATCACTTTAAAAAGTATAAATTTTTTAAGTGTATTTATATCGAGATAAAAATACTAAAAAACGTTTGAATGTTCCGGCCATAATAAATCACAATTCCCACATCTGAAAAATAATGTTTACACTTATATCTGGTGTAGGGCATTATATGGTCGGGCTTGATCTTGACTTACTTGTTACTTGTTTTTTTTTCTTGGACCAGCACTCAGGAGACGCCCCCTACTTATTCAATGCACTGTATTGGAACTAGGAAAATAGGTTATGGGAGGGAGGACAGAGGGAGTAGTGTTTGTGAACATTTCATTTGAATTTTCCTATATTGAAAGTGGCAGGAAATATTTCTTCTTAACGTTTATCGGCTAAAGAACGAATTTTCCCTGTAGTGTGTTGTGCTATCCACTGTCCAGTCGACCGTGAATGATGGATGGGCCCTGACTGAAGAACGTGTATTACGTAAAAAACTACGTGTTTCAGGAACACATTCGATTATAGTATCGATAGAACAGTGAAACACAACCCACATTGTGACGATGCTCCAATGAATCAATAGAGTTGGATACCCTAACGTCAACGATAAACTTCTTCGCCCTCTCCTGTACGCAGTCCAATAACTCCTAAATAGACTTCGCAGCACCGGTCCATATGTGAGAGTTGTATTCCATTTTCGGTCGAATATAGGTGGTGTAAATAGTAAAGAGATCAGATGGAGTGAAGTGTTTTCTATACCGGTTTAAAAAACCAAGGCACTTGAACGTTTCTTTTGACAATTAAAAAATGTGTTTAGTCCAGCGGACATCACACTGAATTTTCATGCCTAGAACGTCAAGAGCGTCTGATTTCTTAATATTTACACCGCCCCTAAAAACAGAAGAAGCAACATGATATGTTGTGCGTTTGTGCGTTAACAAACAACACTGAGTCTTACGTGCGTTAAAATCGACTCTGTTCGCACAACCCCATTCCGAGATTGTCTTAAGAACTTGGCGCAGCGCATCATTCCTGTTTTGCCTTATTTCCCCAGTCTCCAAAGGGTTTGGTCTATGGTTAAATGAGTATGAATGGCAAATGTTGCTATCATCTGCAACTACTTGTTTTTATATACATAATTTTGACACTCTAGTTATATTTCATAAAATGTATTCGAATATAGTCTTTTTTTTAATATGGTCTATAGAGTGGACTTTATAATCTGTTTTTGCGCTTACGATCTCTCATTATTAATATAATGTGTTCTACGTTATGCTTGGTTTTCACTATGACATTTTTGTTGTCAAATTGTTAACAATTGTATGAAAACGGGTTGTCATATCATGATTTTCATGATTGCAATCATGACTGCAAACGTAGATGACGCCATACATCCCGTTTTTAAAAAATTGCCAACAATTTGGACAATTTGACAACAAAAATGGCATAGTGAAAACGCGGCCTTAGACGTGCTACTGATTTGTGTATTTTGTTGCTGTGACAAATGCCGTCAAAAGAAAAAACTCTTTTAGAATATTTCAGTGACCTGTCGCAATAACTCCTATTAATTTCCCGCTTCGCGAACAGGGCAATGTTGAAGTGACGTGACTGGAAACTTGCATATAAAGTGTTTGAGTTTGCAACGTACCAATAATGTGACAAGTCCTGTCTCAGGTTTTTTTCTCTAAGGAATATATCTGTTATCTTATGCAAAGATGCAGAGGAGACAGAGAGAAAAAACAGTTGCTAATTTCTAGATTTCTGCTTTTCAAATGCCGGAGTTGTTCCGGATGGCCAGCATAAATCTAATATTGTTGAGTTGATTTGGTGGGAATCAATTCAAAGAGAAACGTTTAAGACATTTGCAACTCCATATTGCATTATTAGTTTAAGATAATTCCATTAGAATTTGCCCATACAGTTTATTTTTTATTTAATTTTTTGCATAAGCAACGTCAAAAGCCAACAATGCAAGAAAGTGGAGAATTTTCTTTAAAATATTAAAAGGTTTAAAAATATCCTTTAACCTATAAACCAATTCTAACAATATTAACAATATTTGATTCTCCCATTATCAATATTCCCTTGGAAATAAACACTTGTAGAAAATTTAATTTACATAGAAATCGTATTTTTTTTTTATTTACAATAATTCAAAAAGTGTTGCTCACTTTACTGACAAGCACTTAATGTTGGGGTTGGGGCAAATGAGCACCTTCGGGTTGGAAACCGTTTTCATCAGCAACATAGTTGACGGTGAATTTTTCGCCAGTCTTCTCATCAACCCAGGAGAAAGAACCGTGAACAACGATGGCTTCATGTTCAGTGCCAACATCCTTCAATTTACCTTCGGCGGTCTGGTAGGTGCCATCGGAGGTCTCTGAAACGAAGTGGAAGCCCTCAGGTTCTACTTCGGATTCTTGTTTAAGGATCTCAGCGGGAGCAGCCAAGGCAACGGCGAAGAGAGCAGCAAAAACAATGAAGAATTTCATTTTGTTTGAATTATTGTGTTATTCGCTTGTTTGTTAAAAACTGAATGATGATCTACTCCAAGAATACTGCAGTTTTTATATGATTCCAAATGCCAAAATAAAAAACCAACTAAAATAAAGCCGAAATGATGACAAAATTATGCAAATTTTTTTGTTGGTATTTGTCAAAAACAGAAAACTGGATGATTTTGCAGGCAAAATATTAGACAATAATTTAATTTTTATTTATTTATTTTATTTTTTTTTTT
This sequence comes from Bellardia bayeri, assembly GCA_950370525.1. Classification (NCBI taxonomy): domain Eukaryota; kingdom Metazoa; phylum Arthropoda; class Insecta; order Diptera; family Calliphoridae; genus Bellardia; species Bellardia bayeri. The sequence continues at coordinate 80,218,440 of OX493267.1, forward strand.
TTGAAATTTTAAGTCTTAAAACAAGTAATAGAATTAAATAATTTGAGTATTTTTGGTTTGCCGGTTTTGTGCAAGCAATATTTTTAGCTGCATAACTGTTACTATTGTTTGTCTGAAGCAGCAGTAACATGATTGAGATGGTGATGATGATGATGATGAAGTCTTAAATGACATAAATTAAGTCGAAAACAAGTTTGAAAATAATAATCTGTCCATATTGTTGAAATGGAGAACGAAGATATGGAAATATATACATACATATATATTTAGTTGAAATACTTGTAGTGTATAATTTAATTAATATGTATAGTTTAATTAATTAAGTGTGCATTGACGAGTAAGTGTGTATTTCCCCATTTAGGTCATTTCTGTGATATAGAAAGAGATCATATGACATTTGCGTCGTTATACAATCACAACATTTCCTTTTGGAATTTCCTTAAGATTTTATCGTATGTTGTTGAAATATTTGATTTGAAAATCTGCTCTATTATTATCCAGCGAAAAAAGCTACGAAATAATAAATTCTTGAAGTCATTAAAGTTTAGAATGTACTATAAGTGAAGTTTTTGCTGGGTAAGTAGACAAAAGATTTGACAGATTGTAATCTTAAGAATATGTGACTATTACATAATATGTAGTTGTAATTCTCTAGATTTCTATTTAAATTTGCAAAATTCAAAGAGAAATTGAGAAAAAATGCAAATAAAATTTAGAATTTACATTTTATATTACGAAACTTTCATTGAAATTTAGAATAATGCAAATGAAATTGGGAATTTCAATTAGAAATTGGAAAAATTGCTTGCCAAGCATTGAATTTTCAAAGAATTTATCCATTTGCATATTTTACATTTTCCGGTCAGTAGCTTCTCATATTGCTGCAACATAAAATTTGGTCCCCAGTTGGTTTCTATAAACAGGCAGTTGTTGAATTTTGTTAAAACTTTAAGCTAAAGAATGTGTGTTCGTTTTATAAAGCGGGTCTCAACAAGAATTTGTAAACTATTTGGGTAGTATTTACAGCATTGTTCACATAAAATCCGATAGAAAAACTGTTTTAATATTTCTGTAAAAGAAAAATGTATCGAATACTTTTGCAGCATAAATTGATACTTGTGTATTTTTTAGGACTTAAAAAAGCTATAATATGGAACTAAAATTAACTTTGTCTTATATAATTGTGTGTATTTGTTGCGATGAATTTCATCGACAACATTTAAATGTACCTTTGTTCATATTCTGTAATTGCCGTGTCGAGAAACTTTTTGATTAAAATGAGTGGAATGAAACAGAAATGCCATAAATTGAAACAAACAGCTGTTTTTCTCACAAAACTGTGTGTATAACTTTTTTCTGCGTGTAGCGTTGTCAACTTACTGTCTTTTGCACCATGTTTGGTGCTTTTTCGAATTTTTTTTCTGCGAAAAATTCCTTAGTTGGTGCGCGCGCGGTGCGCTTTTTTTTTTGTCAATGTCGGTGAGTTTTTTAATTTTCCAAAAAGGTGCTGAAATCTTTATCTTTCCTAATTTTTAATTACAGTTTTTTTTTATAATTAAACCCCATTAAATGTATTTTAAATACGAATGTATGATAAATGCAGACATACTATCAAATTCGTCACATGAAGGTTATTGCTAAAGGTGAATAGGGTTAAAATCGTTGTTTGAAGATAAAATTAACATTTTAAACATGAAAATAAAAATTCTTGTATAGCCTGATGGTTTGGTCTTCGGCACTGGAGAAGAACAACCATGGTTAGATACCCGGTGGAGCCCTAACAAATTTTATTGAAAAAAATTCAAACGGAAGTACTTAAAATAGAAAACAAAAATAATTTCAAAAAATTACCAAATATGTACTGAAATGAGCCCTTTTTGACCAATTAGTACTTCAGTTCCGATACGCATATTGTGAGTTAAATTTTGAGTAGTTGAGTGTAGTTAGTTTGTTTATTAAAAAAAAAGTTTTATATAGAATTTATGAAATTAAAAAAATGTAGAATCAATTCAAAAAATAAATTCTAAACTTGGTGCGTTTTTTTTTAAGTGGCGCATTTTTTTCTTAACATAAATTTGACAACGCTGCTGGCGATTAATCGCTGTCACGTACGCAAATTACTTGTCAGTTTACAGAAAAAGTGCGTCTGTAAAATTTTTGTGAGAAAGATTCCCGCTTTGAACTGTCAAATATACACGCAAATCAAAACACGGCGAGATATAATTTTAAAAATAAAAGAAAATTTAAAATCGCAATGAATAATTACTATATTTTATGTACCACTTTAACAATTTTCTTTTAACAAAACAAAGTTGTATATTTTTATTTAATTACAAATTATTTTGTAAAGCAACAATTTGTGTAAAACTACAATATCATTCCATTTAAAGTTTTCTTGGACAATAGCTCAATATTGTTTAATTTTTAGAAGGTGGGGACAATTAGGGGTACATATATTTGTTTATTACATCTAAGGTCGACCAGATGTTTTCCATACCAAACCATTATAGCTTTCGAATAATAACAGAGAGCTAAATCTGCCCAAAACTTTACTGAATAGTCGTGACGTCTAATAAGAGGTAGTCATATTATAGGTACACAGAAAAAAATAAGAATGAGTTTCAATTAAAATATTTGTGGAATCAATTAAAAATTTAATTGAAATCGGACCTGTAAACAAAATGATAGTATCAATTAAAAAAAATGTGAGATTTAATTGAAAATATCAGAAAAAGTAATTGAATCAATTAAAATTTTAATTGAAAATTATTTTAAAATCAATTAAAGGTTTAATTGAAAAAAAGCATGATTTTTTTTTCTGTGTAGTGATAGTTGAAGCGTTGAAAAATTGTTCTCTTCAGGCCAGTACTGCAAGTTGTAGGCAGTGAAATGAAAGAGACCTGAAGCGGTTTAAGGCTTTTCTAAAGTATAGTGACGTCTTATAAGAACCAGCAATCGCAGACATCCTTTTAATAAATATAGCAAGCCATGATCGAAGAGTTGACGAAAGGTGTGTGCTCTTCCAAATTTATACAGTCTTGTAAATAATTAAGGTTCCAATATCTGTTTGAGTTCCATCTTTATATCTATTCCATTATCCATAATAAGACAGTTGTGGAATTCTGTTAAAACTTTGTGGTAAAGAATACGTGTTCGTTTTATAGCAACAATATTCTGCTCTTCACAGTGTATAACTTCATTTATTGTTTTTTTTTTAATTTTTAACTTTTATTTTGAAACATTTGTGCAATATTAATTTATTTGAAGTATTGACCATTGTAAGCTGTGATCTTTTACCATTTTTCTGGCAACATATAGATTTCGCTCCAAAAGAAAAGCTTATCTTTTGAAGCCAAGAATGAATTAAGCGAATTTCGGATACCCTGTTCTAAAGTGAAGTGTATAACAGAGAGAGCGTTCTGCATTGATCTATACAAAATAGTAGTTGGACGGGGCAAGGTCTGTGTGGGCGAAGGAAAACTTCCCAATCACTTCATTCTAAATAGTTTTCAGCACTAGTTTGCAACAAGTGGCCTAGAGTTGTCAGGATGAAATGAATCAGTTGCATTAGGTATATTCGGTCCTCTGTGATGGTCTGGCCAGATTTCAGCAGCTCATAATAGATAGGACCCTTTTCGTAACACTTGGACGATCTTTGTCATCCATATTAAAATCACATCTTCTGAACAGCATAAAACATCTCTCTTAAATAGAAACAGAAGGAAACAACCATAAGCTTCGGTAAGCAATCGGTGTGCTTCAGCGACACTTTTTTTTCAAATTAAAAAAGTAAAGCAAAACTTCTTTCGAAGTTCGAAATTTTCAAAGCAAACAAACAACGCTGCTGTTTACATTATAATGTTCAATTATTAAGTGAGAATAAGTGACAAATATAGGGTACTTATCAAAATAACATATAACTTGCTAAAGACAAAAACGGCGTTCAAAAGATAACACTATCTATTGTGAATCCTGCATTTTTAAGTTATACACCCAATGCATAAATAGAAAAAAAAAACATTTATGTGAACAATGATTAACTTTAAAGTTAATGTAACAAATTATCTCTTACACTAAATATACAAAATTATTTCGAGTAGCGTGTATGTATGGTTTTAGAATACATAGTTTGCATTTTAGTTCTATATCCATTTCATGAATATTAGGTTACTAGGTGCAAAACATCTGCATAAATTTCAACTCATTAAAAATGTTGTATTAAAATTCAAAAGTTATTAGTTTTAGCAACATGCCAAACGACGCAACATTAAAACAATAATTATTCAATGTTTTAATTCAAACAGGAAACCAAAATTAAGCTATAAAATGGTTTGAAACGAATTTCGAAACTGCTATAACTACAAAGGGAGTTTTAAAAAAGCAGACAAATTGTTTACTTTGCACTACTTACTATCACTAACTACTTTGCTAATTGAAAATATAACTATTCTGAGAATGTCAAATTCTCCAGTTCAGTATATGCATTAAGTGGTTGCTAAATACGTAAGAAGGGCATATAGCTTTACGTATTGCGTTTAGATTCAAAACTTTTAAAATGTAAAGGTAACACAGTATGTCATGTGGTTTTGGTAAAGGTACTTAAATGATAATTTTTTAATATCTGTAGATTTAAATCTCGTATTTTAAAATTCTATAACAGTGTTTTCGTAATTTCCTTAACGATATTTTAGCTGTTGCTATCTAAAGTCAAGCTGTAACGAAAATATCTTGCTCAAAATGCATGCCACCAAGCGATCACTATTCACCAGTAACTTTACTAGATAATTTTTTTTTTAACTAGGGAATTCAAAAACTAAGCGGATACCAGTTTTAATAATTAAGATCTAATAATTTTTGATATTTATTTTTTTACTTTACTGGCTGTTTTCCGTATTTTCCTATTATTGAAACGAAAACTCATGCTTTTTAGAATTTTTCAATACACAACTGAAATTTTATTAACTAAATTAATTACTTTATTTAATTACAAAATAATCGAGATTTTATAACAATCACCCCTATCGTGAATAAAAATTCCACATGAAATTTGTTCCCTTTTATTTTTTTAACATTGCATTTTAATAGGAAAAGTGTGAAAAGGGAACAAATCTCATGTGGAATTTTTATTCACGATAGAGGTGAATTAAAAATAGTACAAAATCTACTACTATTTATAAAATGTAGTAAGTCTTAGTTTCATTTTTAAAATTGATTTGCAAGTATTTTGCGTTCTTTTACTTTTTTGTAAAATTTAAAAAAAAGTACTAAATCTACTACTTTTTTTAATGTAAAGTATATTCTTGCAAAAGCTGGTATATTAACTTCCTAATGAAGGCTTAAGCTTTATTGTTGACTTTTATTTGTGTTAATTGTAGAAAAAGTACCAAAAAATTAGTTTATAAAAATAGCAGTATATTTAGCACTACAAATTTTTTAATTTTACAAAATTTTATTAACTAAATTAATAAATTATTTAATTGGGCATTAATCAATATTTTATAACAATTTAAAATGGTACATGTACTACTATTTACAAAATGTACTAAATTTTAACTGCCGTATTTATAAAAAATTGAAGTAGACTTCAAGTGTACTTTAAGAAAATTTTGTATGAAAATTTTGCCTTAAAGCACACTTCAAGCCTACTTTATTTTTTTTATAAATACGGCAGTAAAACTGATTTGCAAGTATTTAACATGTTTTTACTTTTTTGCAAAATTTAAAAAAAAGCACTAAATCTAATGCTAAACAAACGAGTATATTTAAATCCCAATTTATGCTTAAAAAGTTCCAATAATTGACTTTAAATATAGTAGTATATTTAGTACCAACAAACAATTGTTTTCTCAAATTTTTAGCAAGATACAAAAATTCTATTATACACTACATATGTATATACAGTGGTGGACACGAGCTTAGCACACTTGTTATCTGTTGCCAATTAAAGCAAATATTTTCTGTTGTTTTGTTATTTTTTAAAACTCTTTATTTTTCAAACGTTTTACATGTCACTGTAAGATCACAACACTCCACTTTTGGTTTAATTATTTTGCTTCATTCATTTCTTTGTTTTTCTTTTCAAAATACAATTACTTAAAAACAATCTGGAGAATAGTTGTACAAATGTTGTAGGTACTTTCTATATGAATGTTTTGTACAACACTTACGAAATTTTTCCATATGTTTTGCAAAAGTTGTCTGAAAATTAAAGTTTTACCAAATTTTTGATATTTATATTTTTGATATTTATAAATTTTTGATATTTATTAAATTTTTGATATTTATTTAGTCATATCTGTATGTTGAACCAAAATTAGCTTATGCTCTATCGCCTAATGATCCTATGCGGACTAAAGGACTATTTTCAACTGTAGCTGAGTTGTAGTATTAAAAACTTTGTCGTCTTTAATCATGTACACGATATGCTGCATTCAATTAGATGCAATCGTATCATTTGAGCGATGCTCATCTAAATATTTTAAAACTTTTTTAATTCCATTTCGCAGATTTTCACAATCTTAAATACGAAACTTTTTCTTATAGGCGATGAAGAAAAGAGATTTTTTTATACAATGAAGAAATTGTTAAGTGTTTTCGATTGTATTATTTATTTTATATATTTATAGATACTTTACATTTGGCGTTTTAAAGGCTTGACATAATAAACATACAACTGTGCTTAATATTACATGTGTTCACAATCAGATAATTGTACAACATACAACATTAGTAGTGAATTGTACAAATATGTATGTTGTAAAAATGAACAAATAAATGTGCAAAATCGATTCCAACTGATGTCACCATAAAGTATTCATCAAAAAACGTTTAATCGGTTATTATCGTTTATACCGTATTGTAAACCGGTTTTTAAAAAATTTTAATTCTTCGAATAACTCCAAAACTGGAATTTTTTGTCGGGTTTTTGAATACTCTACTTTATATTTCCTTAATTTTATTTAGTAGAGTTAAAAAACATTCACCTTCAAAGCGTGTAACTACGCACCTAAAAATTAATTTATAAATTTAAAGAAGAAAACTAAAAAAAAAGACAGAACATTTTACAAACTGTTTCACAAACCTAAAACACCCGCAATTCCCAAGGGCGCTGCGACTAGTGGCCCCAAAAAGAAATCGAAAAATAAAAATTACTCTAACTACAGTCAGGATCTTTTTTTTTTAATTTAATTGGGGTTATGGTTATGGATCATACAAAAAGTGAATTTAATGCTATGAAAAAATGGCCACATTTTTTTTATAACATTAGGAGGGATTTTTCATAAAAAAATTAGGACTAAATTTCACAATGAAATGTAATTTCAAAATTTGTACCTTTTTTCGTTGCTTTTCTTTGGGTCATTTTTCCTTAGACCAGAAATTTTGTTTTTGTACGTTTAGGATTAAATTGCATTCGTTAATATTGTAAAATATATTAAAAATATAAAAATGATAAATGAACCCAAAAATGTCATGCAAAATTTTGGGGTTTTCGAAATATTTTTTCAAAATTACAAAGTTTGGAGTAAAAATTTATTTACATATTTGGGTCAAGTTTATGCTATGAAAAAATTGCACCATTCATTTTAAGCTTGGGGTTATTTTTTTATAACATTAGGGGTGAGTTTTCATAAAAAAATTTGAACTAAATTTCATAATGAAATGTGATTCCAAAATTTGGGACTTTTTTCGTTGTTTTTTTTTTTGGGGCCATTTTTGCTGGGGCCATTATTCGCAGTGCCATTCCCAAGCAGTGCATTTATTAGAATTCTTTTATTATAAATATTAAATATTTAAAACAAGAAACAGTTTTTGATGCTACTTGAACCGGCTAAACTCAACAAACCGGCTGAAAGCAAAAGCAATGAATGTCAAACACTTCTTTCGTTATTTCTCTTCATCGTTATTCAAATAATTTGAATTATTTGTTTTTTTTTTTAATTTGTTAAACATTAGTTTAATTTTCATTTCACATAATTTAAGCCAGTTTTTTTAACGGCGTTAATAAATATTTAAATTAAATTTTTTGCTCGTTTTATAAACCAATAATTCTGTTGCTATTCTGCTATTATGAAAGAAAACACATTTAACATAATAATAACTTTAAATGGCGTAAATGTCAAATATGTCAACATGTGTGAACACGTTTTTGTTGTTAGTGTTGTTGCTTAAGTTGTTACTCTTGAAATATTTGCATTAATACATTAATTTGTTTGCTAAATTATTAAGTAATCACTAAATCGCCAATTTAATTTCTTAAAAATTGCACCCACCCACCACAAATTATATGGTTGTATATGTTACGCTCGGCTAGACTTCCCTAATAAAAAAAAAATATCCCTGTCTTGGGTTTTGATTCAACGAAATGGACAATATTGGTTAAGTGGCATGATCAGATTTTCCTTGCTAGCTCCTTGGTAGATATAGTTCCTATACCTCAGAGTCTGTAAAGAAATTCAAAAGCTCATATAGAAAGTAATTAATAAAAAAAGAAACAAAAACATATTAGTTTACAAATTAAGCCATGACGAGTTGATATGTCATGTAGGGTACAATTCTCCCACCCAATTGTTCAACGCCTTGACAGAAAGATTACCCCTAATTTACATCTGTCCCTAAAATACAACCATATCACAATGAATTTAGCTTGATATATCTGGCTTGAGCAACCTATAACCTGTATAGGTATATTTGGTGGCTTGTGGCGGGAATACACTAAAACACATTAAAAATCTAATTTAGTTCACAAATTAGGAATGTTGAAATAACATGAAAGCTTGAATGCCTTAAGAATGAAATGCCAAATTATATGAACGCATGTTTATGTTCAAATATAAATATTACACTTTTACTTTCACTTGAATGAGATAGATATCAGAGTGTGGCACAGTGGTGCCAATGGTAAAATTATTCGAAATAAATAAAGACTTTTACGTTCTATAAGTGCTAAAGAATGGTCACACTTGGCAAATATTTACTCAAAAAAGCGTAACCACTTATTTTAGCATAAGTTTGTTTGACGTTGATTATTTTTACCAGAGTTTTGCAAGATCAAATATCATCAAATAAATTAAAACTAAATATTTGTTGTGTCTTGTCCTAAATAAACGATTTTTTTTAAATAAATAAACGAGTTTAAATGTATTTTATTTAGTGGTGATGTCTTTTTTTACATTACGGTCACAGTACCTTAATAATTTTACAAATTATGTTTATCTGAGGAATTTTTAATTTTTTTATTTTTTTTAAACATTTGTACGATATAAATTTATTGTAAGCATTGGCCATTGTTAGCTATGACCTTTTCCCAAAAGCGCCAAAAGAAATGCTCATCTTTTGAGGCAAATAATGAATTAAGCCAATTTCAGTTAACCCGTTCTGAAGTGAAGCGTATCTCAGATGCAGTGTTCTGCATTGATCGAAACAAATAGTAGTCGGACAAGGCTTGTGTGGTGCTGTGGCTGAATTGATTAGCACGTTTGATCATTAAGTATGAATTGGTATTCGTGGCTTGGATTTGATTCTCAGCCGCTGCCACTCAATCAATATCAGTTTCTGATAATTATTAGTTTTCTATCCTATTATTGCTAACTAATAATTATCACAGCGCCCTCCTTCCGTGGTATAGCATTGAAACGCCAGCGAAGAAAATAATTAAATAATGGCTATAAATCAAGCATTGATCAATGCGCCTACTCACCACCAGAGGCGCTGTCAAACATAACATGCAGTTACAGTGTTGCCATATGAAAAGCTATCCCCTTTCCAAAGAAAGTAATACAATTTTTTTTCAGCAACTCACTCTCTTAGACCTCCAATTCTGTGTCTTCAAATTTGTTTGGCTAACCCAGGCAATCTTTGTCTTTCGTTTCGAAATCACCACTTCTGAACCGCACAAGCCACATTGAAACCTATAGAACACATTCACTATAAGCTTCAGTAAGCTATCGTTTTGCTTTAGCGGCCCTTTTTCTAAAGTTAAAGAAGTAAGGCAAAACTTCACAAAATTTGACACTTTCCAAGCAAAAAAAAATCTTTGTTGTTTACACTATAATGTTCAATAACTCAGTGAGAATAAATTATAGATAGGTACCATTTTAAAGGCATATAATATAAGTTAGTAAACACAAAAGCCGGACACATGTTCTTTGCCAAAAAGTTTTAAAAAAATTCAACAATTGCTTTATTATAGCTGATGAAACATACATACATATATAAAAATGGACCTTGAAAAGTCTAGCTGGACAAACATTTTATGTTGCAGCGAAATGACAGGATGCCATAATATAAATATACAAATGAATACATTTGGTTAAAAGCAACGGTTTGGCAAGCAATTTGCCGTTGTGATCTGAAGAGCATCCCTTTTGTCGTATCTTTAATTATGACAAACTATATTTATATAAATAAATGTCTGCAAAAATATTTGTATCCTCTTATTAGGCCTTGCCACTCTTTAGTAAATTCTTGAATCGATTCAGCTCTCCCAGAAATTGAACAATATTGGCCCACTGTCAAAGAAAGGCGGAGGGATCGTTAGCGATTAGGTATAAGTTTGCATTGCAGGTAGATCGAAATGTTGTGCAACCGTTAATGTGATAAATTAACACTAAAACCCGGATTTTTATAAGTGAAAAGAAATTTTAGTTTTTGTTAAATATTAAAAAAAAAAATAAGTACCAATTTGTGGTTCAAAAGCATTTAGTCGTATTTTTTCGTGTTACAGAAAAATTAAAACATTTTTGCAAATGGATTTTACGTGAACATTGCTTTAGTATAAGTTTGTACCATTAAAGATTGTATCAATTTAGTTTTGAGAACTGCACAGCGTGACACGAGTACCCCTCAGAAATGAGAGTTAGTTTATCAAACCAAAATAATTTTTGATCTGCCTCAAAATATTTGGAGCAAATTTATTTGTTAAAAATTTTCGTTTTTTGGTGCTGATTTTGAACTAGAGCTGTCATTGGATCACCCTGCTTCGAAAATAAAGCTGTTCATAACAGAGTTCTCTCTACATAAATATATATTATATTCTTAATAATTCTTTTATAGCATTTTAAAATTGGAATTTCAAAATTCTGCCCTATTCAGGTCCGATTTTTGTAAAATATTATTGTGATTTGTTTTACCGTTTTTCATCAAATTTTTTTTTAGTTAGTTAAACAAAACAATAAAATTGCTCATCAGACACAAAAGATTTCAAAACAATTAATTTCATTTCTAGGTCCAAAAATTAACTATTTTATATTACAAAATGCATCGATTATAATTTCAGCTATGCAGTAAGTATATACGAGGTCTGATCAAAAAATAACCGTTATTTTCAAATTTCGTGGGTTATGTTATGTTGGTCTACATGTCTGTTATATATGTTGGTAATATCAGCCATGTAGGATTGTCAGTTTGTTTTTGATAGATCAAAAGGTTAGTCGTGTTTTGGTGTGCTCTTCGACTTTTTACTATTCGAAAAAATGGATCAAAGAAACTGTATTAAGTTTTGTGTAAAAAAATTAAATTAAATGCGCAAGGACATTTGAAATGTTGACTGTGGAGTTTGGCGACTCTACAATGAGCAGAACACAAGTGCAATTCTAGTATAACCGGTTTAAGGAACGCCGAGAAGATGTCAATGACGATGCTCGTCCTGATCGCCCGAGCACGTCAACAACCGATGAAAACATTGAAGCAGTAAAGAAACTGATTTTGGATAATCGTCGAATCACTATCAGAGAGGTAGCTTATGATGTTGGCATATTTTTACGGATGCTTTAGGCATGAAACGTGCGGCAGCGAAGATTGTTCCAAAATTGCTAAATTTTGAGCAAAAACAACGTCTAATGGACATCGCTCAGGAGCTGTTGAACATCGTCAACGATGATACAGATTTCCTCAAAAAGGTCATAACTGATGACGAATCATAGGTGTATGGCTATGACATTGAAAGCAAAGCCCAATCATCCCAATGGAAACGTCCACAAGAGTCAAGACCGAAAAAAGCACGTCAAGTTAGGCCAAATGTGAAGGTTTTGCTCACTGTTTTCTTCGACTGCAATGGCGTGGTGCATCATAAATTCTTGCCATAAGAGCGTAAGGAATACTATCTTCAAGTTATGCGCCGTTTGCGCGAATTCGTCAGGAACGCACAGAATTGTGGAAAAAACAAACATGAATCATGATAACGCACCAGGTCTCACATCGGTATTTGTGCGTGAGTTTTTGGCCAAAAACAAAACCGTTATCATGCCTCAACCACCGTATTCACTGGACTTGGCCCCCGTTGACTTTTACCTCTTCCCAAAACTGAAGACACCGATGAAAGGAAAGCGTTTTGCTACGATTGAAGAGATAAAAGAAAAATTCGAAACAGGAGCTGTTGGCGACATCAAAAAGCGCGTTTCAAAAGTGTTTCGAGGATTGGAAAAAACACTGGTATAAGTGTATTATATCTGAGGGGGATAACTTTGAAGGGGACAAGGTAGTTATTGATGAATAAATAAATACTTTTTGAAAAAATTTAAAATAACGGTTATTTTTTTGATCAGACCTCGTACACATATATATCATGAACGTTGTGCTAGCTTAAATTTACTACTAACAGAGGCATTATTATAAACCAAAATTTTAAACCCAATTTTAAAAGTATATTACACGAGCAGACAACACTGTTCAAGCCATACAATATATTTGGCAAGGCCGTAAAATTTCTTAGCAAACAATTAAAAATTACCCAGCATACCATTTTAGGAGCTCTCCGAAAAAGGAGTCAGAAAAGAGTCCAACAAAAGAGCATTTTCGGAGCGCTCCGAAAAAGGTGTCAGAAAAGACTCTTTTCGGGCTCATATGGGTGGCTGGGTGTAGACCATCATTATATAGTTAATATAAAATTAAGGTGAGATACAATATGCACAAAGATTTAAACAATTAGACAGACTATAAGATAATAAAAAGAAACAACTGCTGCTAACAAATTAAATTTAATTTACTCTTGATTGTTAAACAAAAAAAAAAAAAACTAATAAATTATAACAGGTTCTTAATGTTTTTCCATTAAACTATTCCATATTTTTTTAAGCACAAAGATATTGTTGTTCTATTAACTTAGTATAAACAAGAACATATTTACTCAACCAGTTTTTTAAAAATTATTTGAAACAAAGTAGTTGAACTTTAGCATTATCTTGTAAAGAATCAGAGTCATAGACGTATAAAAACTGAAGCATTTTTGGAGAAGAGTATCATTCAGTTTGTGTTCAACTTACGAATAATACAGAAAAAAAAAACAAAATGAAATTCTTCATTGTATTCGCTGCCCTTTTCGCCGTTGCCTTGGCTGCCCCCGCTGAACACCATGCTGAGATCGTTAAACAAGAATCTGAAGTAGAACCAGAGGGCTTCCACTTCGTTTCAGAGACCTCCGATGGCACCTACCAGACCGCCGAAGGTAAATTGAAGGATGTTGGCACTGAACACGAAGCCATCGTTGTTCACGGTACTTACTCCTGGGTTGATGAGAAGACTGGCGAAAAATTCACCGTCAACTATGTTGCTGATGAAAACGGTTTCCAACCCGAAGGTGCTCATTTGCCCAAACCCCAGCAATAAGTGTAACACTTGTTGAATTGATTTTTGGAAAATAAATGAAATAATATAATTGAATATAAAATGAAATTGTTGTTTTATTGATTTAGATTTTTAGTGTATTAATATTTATGCAACAACAAAAAAAGCGATTGCCTAATTTAAATTCACAAATTAATACTGATTTATTAATATTTAAGAAGAGCTAAAAAAAGAAACTTAAATTAATTTCCTGTTATAAAAAACCGTGTTCTTGTTTTGATGAATGGTATTCACTGGTATTCACAACCAGGAAAACTTAAAGTGGAGTTTCAAATATGTTAATAGCCTAATAGCACAAATTATATAGAGGTGTCACGAGGCAGAAGATTATCAGGTTTTATATCTCTCTTTCTTTGAGAACTGCCATTTGTTTATATTTTTGTAGCGTGTATAATAAAGCGATTTACTTTTACACATACGAATTAGGTACCAAAAAGGTACCTAATGAGAACGGCCCTAGGAAACTGATTTTGGCCTTTTTCCAACGTCAAAATTGTCACCTGTGTATAGTCTGTGCCAATAGGCCAAAACTGGAGATAATTAGATCAACCAGACTTCTTCAATGCCAAGCCACTGTAGCTTTTAAAAAATGACAGAAAAATAATTTGAGGCTAAAGAGGCAATAAACGTTTCAACATGTACTCTTTTAAATACAGAGGTGGACATATATGTGGTTTTCAAAAGTATTTTTGTTTTATATGATTAGTAAAGAATTACTGCAATTTTTGTCCATTGGTCCTTTACTTTTTATTACATTCATTCTAAATACTTTCTGGAATTTATGGTTAATTGCAATTATTAGGCAACTTGAGCTTCTTAATAACTTAGAACGTGAAAGTAAATTTAAGTAAATATTAGGTGTCATAAAACACTATTTATACATGTCTAAAGAAGTTCACACTTGGCAAATGTTTGCTGAAAAAGACGTACACCCAGAGAAAAAATAAACACATACGTGTACGATTTGACACCAAACGGTGGTAAAAGTGTATCAATCCAGTGTATGCACAAATCGTACACGAACGGTGTCCATTTTATGACAAAGAATTGACAATGTTGTCAATTTGTAACGCACCGTTTTCGATTTGAGACCGCATTGTTTTCTGAATACACCACAAAAAAAATTATATTATTTTTTTGAATTTGTTGTATAAAATTTAATTTTTTTAATAAGTAGAAAAATTTAAATTTACTTTTTAAATTTTAAAAGAACATTACGTTGGTGTCAATTTGACACGTCGGTTTTCCCTCTGTGTAGAGAGAGAGAGAGCAGCTTTAGCTAGATTGCAACTATTTTAATTTGATTTAGGAGGATAAGCTACAACGTACATATTACGCCATATTCGGATCTATGGGACAAATTAAAATCTTACACAGCCTCCAAAACGTACAAAAACAGCCCATAGAGAGGACTGTGTAATTTACACAGCCTCACTGGCAGACCCATTTAAGAGCTTCATCGCAACTCAAAGAGTTGCTGTATTGATTTCTGCTCAAGCACTATAAGAAGAAGGCTCAATAAAAAATTGCTTGGTTTCAAAAAAGAAAAAAAAAACTTACAGTCCCGGAGCATTTAGAAAAATCAGTGATTTTTTAAGGGGTTTCTTCTGGAGCATTGAATCAAAATGTTGTAGATACGAATTTAATTGGAAAAAGACGTTACACGTAGTCCTTTAAAGATGCAGAACAACCCAAAGTATATTTGTAAGACCGTAAAGCATTTATATACGAATGGATCAGTATCAATGTATACTTTTCAATACAGTGACCCCATACTCTGATTACAATATGTCACTTAGGTGGCCAGGTTTTATGCACGACAACTTTCCGAAACACACCTCAGCCACTGTGATTAGTTGCTTGCAGCATAATAAGCTTGATGTGTTACAATGACCAGCCCAATCTTCGCATGTCATTCCAATTGAGAACCTATGGAATGATGTGTAGCAACATATAACGGCATTAAGACCCAATAATTTGGACGATTTGTGCAATGAAATCCTAAATACTTGCTACATAAATCCAAAAGAACGCAGTATGGCTCTGGTGGAGAGTATGCCCATGGGATGCAATTGTTATTCAAAACAAAGTGTATCATACTAAATGTTAGGGTTGAAATCAAGTTTTTTTTTGTTGCTTTTATGACAACATTTTTATTTAAATAAATCGACCAAAATGCAACAAATTAATAAAATAAAAAGTGTGTAGTGGTGTGATCTTAGGGTTACATTTAACACGTTTGCAAAACAAAAGGTTCTAAAAAATAACGAACAACAGAAAATATTTGCGTCCATCACTGTAAATATCCAAGTCATAGTTCATTTGGGTGCATCATAATTTTTGGTGAGACCTGGATTTTGCTATACTAAACATACATAGTATTTGCTCTGTAAGTTCCAGGTTTCTTTTAATAGATTTTCTAATATCTTCTTGTTTTGCAATCATTGAACCCGACACTGTTCATTTTTCAAGGAAATCTCACAGAATTTTCTTTCTATTTTGACTGTCCTTTGCTCAGAAATCGTACAAATATATTCAGACTTATACATTTTTGACACAAGAATGTTAGTTATGTTTAAAAACCCCCATCAATGCATTAAAAGCAGGTTTTCAAAAATGCTTCTAAATTGTGATCGAATTTTATGTGAACAATGCGTTAAATTATTTTTTTTACCACAATTTTGTTTTAAATTAAATAAAGAACATGATTAAAACATTAAAACCTTTTATTTAAAACATATAAATAAAAACTTCTTTAATACCACAACTTTAGCTTGCTGCCTGCAAAAACCACTGATGACTAACTCTCATCGACTCACAGACACAATCAACCTACCTTTAACTTCAGCATTGAAGCCAAATGAAACCACAACAGAAATATTGTCGTCATAAAAAAGGTCTACACACTTCCTTTACATCGTTAAAGAATTTGCAAATATAAATTATATTATTATTTTTTTTTTTGTCTTTATCTTAATGATGTGGCAGTGTTTTAATTTCATCCTAAATGATGTTACACTGGCTCTTCTCTGCCGGAATTTTCTCATTCTGTGACACTTTGTGTGTGTGTGTTTGTGGCAGTTTAAAAGGTTTATTAAACATTCCTGTTTTATGGGAAATGGTATTTTGTTAGATGTTTAAGTATTGCCTAAAACGGACGGATGGCAGAAGCAAGAAATCTTTTTTGTAAAGGTACGGTCACACTTGGCAACTATTTAGTCAAAAAAGCGTAACCACATTTTTACCACAAATTTGTTTGATGTTGTTTACTCTTACAAGAGTTTTGCAAGATTAAACAGCATCAAATAAATTGAAACTAAATATTTGTTGTGATTGGGCCTAAATAAGGAACGTTTTTTTTTTAATAAATAAAAGAGTTTAAATATTTGTTATTAAGTGGTTACGTCTTTTTCGGCAAATATTTGCCAAATATGACCGTACCTTATGAAAATAAATATTTTAATAATATCTAGCAACGGTTTAATAGACATTGAGACAGAATAATAGACATTTCTATAAATACTACATACCATCTGTATTACTTAGAAGTAGTTGCGTAATGACTTATTTATTGTCTGTTATATTAATGTTTAGTTTTTAGTCATTTGCCTGAGCACATTCTGTTTTTGCTGATAAGCTCTTATAATCAATTAGTTAGATCCCTAAATGAAAAACAAAGATAATGCGTGATCACTTTTATTACCCAGCAAAAATCCATTATTTACAGTGTGGAGCACAAATGAGTAGATGTTTATTGCATAAAAATAAAACTAATAAAGACAATTTAAAAATGTTTTTTGTCAATTATTTGAGGTTTAATGCTAAAGAAAACAACTTACAATACCAAATGCAAAATAAAAATTTTTGGCAAATAAATACTTGGTAAAAAACTATAATCTAGTCAGACGAATCCAATAAACGCTATTGCCAGCACAGAACAGTTCAGGTATGGTCTTTGCTAGAATTCACCTCAAGGGCTCTTGACAGTTTCTTCATTATTTATTATAATTTGATTTGTGTTGGATAATTTGCAAAAAGTGTTTACCACATGCAATTCAATTAATTAGAAACTAATGTTTTTTTTTTAAGTCATACACGAATCAAACACATTAGTTACTTAGTAGTATAGCTGCACAGATAAAACATTCACTGTAATATGACTCGATTATTTTATTTTCATAGATTTTTTTTGATTCTTGCAACAGAATTCATTAGTTGTCATAAAAGAATTGAGATTAACATGGCAAACTTTTCTCACCTCAACCAAGATTTTTAATTAACAAAAGAAAAATTATTATCATTCGTTCTTCAACATTTAACTTTTACTGGGTTAGACCATAAATCCATTGAACGCAGTGAAATAGGGTTAACCGGACAGTTGAATATTGTTTGTTGGGTTGGATTTGTCATGAAAAACCCCAATGCGCAGAAATATTCTTTAAATTTTGCAGTCATTATTCAAAGTCGTATATTCATACTCATAAATATGTTAGACCTCGAATACCGTTCAGAACACTAAGTATTTTGATGTTGTATGTTGTAAACTGTGATTATGATTCACAACACTTATCGGTTTAATCGTATGAAAAGTGCATGTTGTGTTCTAGTCGAGACAACACAACATTTTAGTGGTGTGAACGATAGTCGGGCCCTTAATTTTGAACTCAAGTCTGCAGATTTCATGTGCGAATTCTTATATACGATTGGCTTAGAGTTTTTGTTGAGTTTTGCTATTTTTCCAAACTATTGAAAATTGTGTTTATTCCAAGTCCTCAAATTATCCTTAAATGTATCGTATTTCCTGATATTTTTGAACCACTGAAATATTTTATGTGTTAATAATATAAATGCTGTTTGTTTATACGTTTACGATGTATGTAGGTATATACAAATGTATGAAACTATAAACAATTTGAAAACTAACATACAGGCATAGCTGTCAGATTTGACGATTTTTTTTTATTAAAATCTTCTATCATTTGTTTGTTTTATTAATGTTTTTGTTATAAAATGCTCTCTTTTTTTGAGACAACGACTATTTGTCTCATTTAATATCATAAATGTTTATTGACAATTGTTAAGTTTAATGGCCAGTTTTTAACTTAAAACTTAAAGGGTTTTTAAACTTAAGTTCGATTTAAATACCAAATTCATTTTTATAGATCATATTTAAATATAACTTAAATTACTGACTACGTCCATTTAAATACAACTTAAGTTGTTCATATTACCATATGATTTTGACAGTTCTGCAAATTATGAAAATTGCGCATTGAAGTTTTTTTTATTATTTGATAAAAATATTCAATAAATAAACCCACCGCGAATGAAAACATTGTGCTATTATGTCATTAATATCAACTAAAACAATGAATTCAGATAAAGAGGATATCAATGATGCAGCTTTTGTCCATTTTATTTTTTGAATATATATTAGGTTGGTGGAGAATTAATCCCTCAAATTGCCAGGTTATCCCACGATCGATTTAGTAAGTCCCAAGTCGACCTATACCTTCATATAGGAAGCTGGAACGCTTAAATCTTGTAATAAAAAAAAATTTAGCATGTGACTAATGCACAACCAAGCAGTAACCAATGCAAAAGTGAGACGCAAATCTCTCAAAGGCAGCGAAAAAGAACGGCGATAATGGCAATGACGCGCGAGTTCTTTCTCCACCCAGAGCTGAATTACGACTGTTTTGTACATTTAAGGCTTCATTAGTCTTTACTTTTTGTTGCTGTTATGTTCCGTGTCGTTCTGTTGTTAAATTTTGTTTTAGGTAAACAGAGAACACACCGCGAAAATAAATCAAAAAATACAAATCAATCGAAAGTGTCATTACTTTCGACTAAAGTAATAAGTTTTTCGTTATTCATCGTTTATTTTTTATATTTTTATAACTTTTATACAAAAACTTAATTAATTTCGAAGAAATTGAAAATTTTTGTAATAAACCAAATATTTTTTTGCTGTGCAGATGTCAGCTGTTTTGTGCTGTCACTTACAATTACTTAGCAAATTTTTGTTTTCAACAGGTTCGTCCGCAACGGCACGGAAAGTAACAAAACAACTAACGACTTCTACACATTTTCTATTTAACAGAATCAAGTCAGCTGATTCGGAACGGAATAGAAAGTAGAGACTAATTCTGCCTTTAGTTTATAACAATTTGTAAACTTAATAGTAAATCAGCTGTTAAATAAAAAAGTTGTTTATTTTTTTTTAACATTTAATAGTGCTACCATACTTTTATCATAATTGAATACGAAACGCAATTTGAGACTGAAAAAATGAAACCATATTTAAATAAAACTTAAATTTAAGGAAAAATTAACTAATTTCGTATTTAAATAACAAGTTAAAAACTGGCCATAAGTATAATAATTCCAAATACTATTAAGTCAGGATAGTAGAAATCACTTATTTATGGGTAAACATGAGAGTCAATTATAAAATAAAAAAAAATTCAATAAATATATTAAATTAAAATTTGTAGAGGAAACAATTTCTGAATTTCAACGGGGAAATTCTACAGAAATTTTTCCTATTTTAACAAAACGTCGAACGAATATTCAGCCAAATATCGAAAATAAGTATGTACCTCTATATGATGGATGAATTGGAGTCTTTACTCAAAATGTTATTTAAAACTTTTGACATTGTAATTTAACCTGAATTAATAAAATATGCTAAATTCAGATATTTATTTAAAAAAAGATATTAGAAAAATTTTAACAAGTTACATTTTTTTGTAATTTGTTATTGAAAAAGTTAAAATTTATGCATATATTTTGATATGTATTGTACAATAGACGACATATACTAGAATTTGAATAAGTTTATTTATATTTAAAAATACTATTAGAAATAGTGATTTTGCCGATTTTTAAAATCCGAAATGACGATTTTTTTCTTGTTTTTTTTTTTTATCGATATTTTGACGATTTTTTCCGTAATTCATCTGGCAGCCCTGCATACAGGTATATTTTACACTCACACTCAAACTTAGTCAGAATTTACACCAAGCAATTCTTTAAGCTAAGCTTAGGTAATGAGCTTAGACATTGGGGTTAGGGGAAGTTAAGACGAGTACAAATTTGATTGTATCTACTAGCAATTCATGTTACTCTCTTATTCGTATTACATATGTATTAACAAATGTATGTGTGTATGATCTCAAATAAAAATACGAGCGATTTAAACAATAAGAAATGTGCTGTGTAAACACTGAAGAAACTTCAAGGAAAAAAATTGTAGCAATCTTTGCAATAAGAATTGCTTCGTGTAAATTGAGACTAACTTACGTATAAAATAAAGATATTTTTGCTGATTTATGATTTCCGTAGTTAAACGTACAATTTAGTAGAAATTTTGAAATTTTCGTAAGAAAATTTAATTACTTCTACATGCACGCACACATTCATGCTTTCAAATATTTATGAAAAGTGTATCTAAATGTATAAATGAAGATACAAATGATGATGTGTACATTAGTTATACATTCAACTTCATTCGTAAACGTTCAACATACGATGACTCAGTTCACAATGGTTTTATCGTAAAATACATCTTTAGTCTACAATAACTGTTAAATATACATACATACATACATTTATTCTGCTATAAATTATGTATTTAATGAATTTCATAAACGCCACAGGTATAAACTAGACCCTTTTTACATATCGATCGATATTAAAATGATTTTTTTTTTGTGTTCATTTGAAATCATTTCAAAATGTTGGCACGATTTAAGAGCTGAAAATTATTAAATTTCGTTGTATGCAGGGAATTGATTTTATGACTCTGATTGAAAGGAAATTCCAATTAAGCACAACAACGTTCAACTATCAATGTTGCATTATGACATCAGCTAAGAAATATTTAAATATTTTAGAGAAAATGTGATTTTTCAAATTTCAAAAAGAAGTAAAAAAAATTTCTAAAAATTTTCAACACTTTTTCTAACGATTTCAACATAAATTAAATAAAGGCTTTTAGTTTCTCTAAATATTGCTTAAATGAATTTTAAGAAAAAAAAAATATTTTCCAAAATAAATTGTACAGTCTTTTATGCTGTTTTATGTATACTCATATTTATTATATTGTACGTATAAAAATGTTCCGAATGTATAAAGTTACCATTTTATTTTCATGTATTTTTACTCTTATTTGGCAATTGGCACTTTGGCTCGATTAAGGAATTTTCATATTTTAACTTTTTAATAAAATAATTGAATTCTCGTACCACAAACAATGATGAGAACAACAGGAATAATACCAAAAAAAAAAAAAAAGACGAATTGAAAGCAAAAATATAAAAGTGAGAATATAGCAACCGGCACTGGCGAATCTCAATATACGCCACATTAAAAGATAAAAATGTTTATCATTTTTTTTTTTAATGTTTAAAATTTTATTACGTAATAATGAATCTCTTCACTACTTCCATATTTTCATTGAACACATACTTTTAATACTGTGATGTAAACTTGTTAACTTGTTGTTATAGATGGGATCTCTTTAGACGAGTTCAATATTAATTCAAGGGTATCGCAAGGCTGCGTTCTTTCTCCCACTTTATTTCTCATCTTTATAAATGACCTTCTATTTCAAACTTCAAATCCTATCTATTCTTTTGCAGAATGAGTTCCCTGAGTGCTGGTCCAAGCAAAAAAAAAGTTACAGGGTGGCAATTAGATAATTAATTTACATGTTTGGTAGCTAAAAACTTCACACGTTAAAAAATATGTTCTCTTTGATTTAATATATGGGCAATTTCACGTCAAGTGACCCAATTTTAAAATCGATGTCTTCCGATTTGGATGAAATTTGCACCAAGATTATTACTTTTGGATAGTATGCCAGACCCAAATGCATGACCCTGCATAACCAAAACGTCCAACTTTGACCCCCTCTAACTCCGGCAGTTCTTGAATAATAGAGTTGAAAATTCTGGCATACTATCCAATAGTACTAACCTTGGTGCAAATTTCATCCAAATCGGAAGACATCGATTTTAAAATTGGGTCACTTGACGTGAAATTGCCCATATGTATACACACATTAAAAATGTTCCCCTGAAGAAGTCAACAAAAAAATTGACGAAACGTTGGGAAGAAATTGTAATTAAATTTGGTTTTAATTTACAATAGAATAATTTAGTCCCAATTAGCTTATACAAGGAATAATTACCAAAAACTACAAAAAATCGGACATTTTATATGTTTTTTAGAAACAATTTACTTTACTTTGACAGATGTTGACATGAAATATAAAGCAATGTTAAAGGACTTGAAAATTTGCCAGCCGATTTTTTGTTTTTAAACTTCCCCTCAACTCCAATTGCTATTTTAAATGCTAACCATCAGAAAACTTAAGGCGGATTCACCCATTTGTTCTAAACAAAATATTTTTTCGGACAATGATTTTATCATACTTTTTCTCTCTTACAAAGAGGGATGTCAAACTACATATGAAAACAACTTTGTCCGAACAAATATTGTGTTCGGAACAAATGAGTGAGTGAATCCACCTTTAATAACTAAATTTTGAAATAGTACTACACATATTTTAAAAGCATCCAAATAACTCATTGATACTCTTCAAGAAATTGTTATAAGTTACAACTAGAGCAGTTGCTGGCTTGCGCACTTACAGTGGGGAGCACAAATGAGTATATGTTAGTATCTTGTGCACTTTTATTGTGTACAAATAAAACTTATAAAGAAATTTGAAAAATGTTTTTGGTCATTTTTTTTTTAATGGAAATTATAAATTTGCGGGAAATTAACAATTAGTATCAAAAAATCTAGCATGTACTAAATTTTTTACCGTGTAGCTTTTCTAAATATTTTGCACAAATTAACAAATTTTACCGCTAGGTTTGTTTGTATGTATTTGCTTTATTTATGCCTTAAAAAATATTAGTTTTATATGAATTTAAATACGTGTGGTAAACATTGGAATAAAAATTATAAAAAATAAAGAAGAAACTGTCAAAGCCATTGAGGATATTCTACGCAAGAAAGTTACATAAGTCAATCAGAGGTTATGAGTCCAAAAAGGCTTTCTGTTGTTTCCAAACCAAAAACCAGATATCACAATTAACTAAAGCGCATGAACGTTTCATGATAAGACACATGAAAAGAGCGAGTTATCGAAAAAATTACCCAATCACGCCTGCACGTTCGGCATGCAAGTGCTTCTCAACAATTGCTCTTGCATTTTCAAAAGCTCAAGTGGGGCTATTATGTCAACTAATTTTTTAATAGCTTTCCCAGAAGGAGACCGAATCGAGATCATTTTCATGTTGAATTTTTAAGCAAATTGTAATTTATTGTAACAATTGTCAAATCTTCTACTACTGATATGACAACAAGTAAATTGTCAAAACATTAATGTAAGTGCTAGATGAACCTATTCTAAAACAAAGTTCTTATTGAAAACCCTGTTACTAGAATATAAAAAACTAATCATCAGGTTATAACTATTTGTTATAAACTGAGTTTTAAATTTTAAACTTTCCAGCAATCTACTTTTTTATATAGCTGCCACAATGTGCAATGCTCTCTTGCATGATTAGTTTCCGAGATAACTTAGATACATAAATATTCCTTGCTGTTTATCTGGCAGGAACAAGTCAGCAGTTCGGTAACTAGGTCTCTTGGCCTTTGTACTAAACATCACCTATTCTGTTTAGTTTAGCATAACTTCTAGCCCGACGATAAACGATCTATATACATAATTTAAGATCAATATTTCCCTATTGTTGCAAACGCAAAGACAAAGTTAATATGCAGCCCATATTTTTTTATTATCGATGGTGGGTATGAAGGCAGAGGAAAACAAAAGAATGAAAACAGCCAAAGAGTTTCACATAAATCTAAATATACCCAAGAGGATGTGATCAAACACGTAGGAACGTGTAACATCGAACTACCTTTTGTGGATTTGTGACGTTATTGAAGTTTTCTTTTTTTTCAAGTTGTTGCTTTTTTTTTTTTTGGAACAAAAACGTAGCCTAACAGACAGACACTCCAACAAACCTATTCATATAATGATGGTACGAGGAATCGAGAGTTGTACTTATGAATGTACTACTATTATATATTGTAGGTACATATGTGTGTATGTGTTTGTTTCTGTGTGTGGATTTGTATAAAAATTCTGAGAAATCTTGTGATCTTATAACATCTCACACACAATTTAGGTTTCCTCTTTATGATACTGATGATGCATGCATTTATGTTTCTTCTTATTTCTTTCATTTGGATTTTTGTTTTGTTTCTTGAGGTTTTTTTTTGGGGGGGCCGAATGAAATGAATCCAATGTACATATGTATGTTGCAAGTACTTGCACACACATAGAAATTCATACATGCAGCAGCCCATTGTCAAAACATGCAGCTTGAATGTTTAATTGTACGAGTATGAATGTATTCCGGGACAAAAAAAAAAGTTAAAAAAAAGAGTTCACTGCTTATAAAAGCTCATTCAATAATAAACAGTCAAAAGTTTTTGAAAGAAGCTGAAAATGGGGAGAATCAAAACCAGCAACACACTCAAAGGCACACACACAAATCCATTACAAATGCAAAAATTTTGCAAAAAGGTTTTGTACCCAGTGTTCTTTCTGTAACGATGTGCAGCTTAAAAGGAAATAAACCTCAAAACACCAAAATGTACAAATACATTCACTCGTACTCGACTCCATACTCCACACAAACACACTGTGCAGTTGAAACACAGTGTAACTATCAGTAACAAGTGCAAGTTCATTTTTGAAATGTCCCCAGCTATGAAATTTCTAGCTAAACTTTTTCATAAAATTCTGTTAATTTACAAAAACAAGTGGATCCAGAAAGTATAGCCGTAAAAAAGCGTAACCACTTGTTTTAGAACAAATTTGTTTGACGTTGTTTACTCTCACAAAAGTTGTGCAAGATTAAACAGCGTCAAAGAAAATAAAACTAAATATTTGTTGTGCCCGAGTTAAATATATTTTATTTAGTGGTTACGTCTTTTTCGGCAAATATTTGGCAAGTGTGGCCGTACCCTGAAAATCTGTTATAAACATCACTTTTATTTTAACACTGGTAGCACTACTTCTTTATTTTTCATTTTACTTGCAGCTAGTGTCACAAATTTACTTAATCGCAATTTACACAAAGCAATTCTTTAAGCTACGCATCAGATTCTGGGGAAGATTAGACGCTTACACACTTGATTGTATTTACTTTCAATTAGTTTTAGTCCTGTTTCACACTCTTAAGATTTTGTCCAGTTTTTGTTCAATTCTCTTTTGAACTTGCCAATTCATTCACGCACATCAATAAAATTTTCGTACTTTTTCATGCAAATTTACATGCATGAAAGAAAAAACTAAAGGAGATAAGTAAATTGACTAGTACCGTCAGGTGTGTACCCCTTTTATTCTCTTTTTCCTTCTCATCCAAAAATACTTGCCTTGACGAGTCAGAATTGAAGAGTGCGAAAGCGGACTTACTCTCTTATTCGTATTACATACGTTTTTACAAATGTGTGTATACTATCAAATAAAAATAAGAGCAATTTAAGCAGTAAGAATCGTGCTGTGTGAACACCGAAGTAATGTCAAGAAAAAAATTGTATCAATCTTTTCAATAAGAAAGTAAAGCAAGTAAATTGGGACTAGGTTTGAAATATTAATAGAGAAGAAATGCTACATTCAAAACAGGAGTGAGTTTTTAATTTCTTTTTCAAAGTTTGTTTGTTTATGTTGTTTTTCAAGTGGTATATGGTTACATGGGATCTATGCTGATATTTGAATTCATTCTGTTGTAATGTTTGAAAGGTTATTCTAGATGAGGTGTTTTTCCTGATGTCTTGTTTTGATTTGAAATACCTTTCTCTGTAAATTATCAGCTACACTGACCAAGGCTCTCAATGCGCTAGCTGACAGCTCTTGGGTAATAGATAAAGAAATCTTCTTGGCTGCCTATAATGCACTATTTCAGCCACAGTATTTAACTTGTGTACAAAATTAAATTATTATTAAATTAAAAATATGTATGAAAATAATTTCTCCTTTAATTTCAAACCACTGTGCCAAATATCAAAAAAAAACGTAACAGAATAAGAAATTTAAATTTAAAAACTACAAACGAAAAGCGCATAATATGAAAAAGAACAAAAGCAACAACAACAACAACAACAATACTAACAAAAAAAAGTTGGAATAAAACACAATCTCAGAAATTCTTGCATATTCAAACAAAAGTAAAAGGTTTTTGATTACAACATTGAAAAAAGCAGCAAGCAACCAAGTCAAAACAAACACACTCCACTCAAACACACAAATACAAGAAATCAGCAACCAACCAGGACAACAAGAACAATAACAACAACAATTTCAGCAGCAATGAGGGACAGACACAGTTAAAACCTTGCACTGCATTTATCATCTCGACTAAACAATAAATGGATGGCATTTGTACAGAAATTCCTCAACGTATGAACTTTACAAGCTGTGTTATACTGTGCAGCAGCAGCAGCAGCAGCAGCAGCACAACAATCAAACATACAAGCAAACGTAGCAACTAACAAACACATGCAACATAAAACTAACTGGCCGAAATACGGGCTGTCTGGCAGACAGTCAGGCAGGCAGCAGGAACACAAACAGCC
Source organism: Bellardia bayeri (assembly GCA_950370525.1). NCBI lineage: Eukaryota > Metazoa > Arthropoda > Insecta > Diptera > Calliphoridae > Bellardia > Bellardia bayeri. The sequence continues at coordinate 80,245,728 of OX493267.1, forward strand.
ATCAACCATCAAAGAAACCAAACAGGCCAATATGCCACACATTCATGCATACATACATCCATACATTTATAGTATGTATAGTTAGTGCAACATACACTAATAACGTGGTTAACAGAATTTATATGAATTTACCCCAAAATATAAAATAAAAAAAAAAAAACACAAACAAAAGTAATAAAAAGCAACTGGAAATTATTTTCTCAACTAAAGCTAGATTTACACGATTGAAATTTTCTTCAAAATTGGTCTTCAAAATGCTTCAAACTGGTGTAAACAGCACAATTTTCTTCAAAATTCGTCTTCAAAATGCTTCAAACTGGTGTAAACAGCACGAGTTTGAAGTATTTTGAAGAGCAATTTTGAAGAAATGTTCAATCGTGTAAATCTAGCTTTACTCTCAGCGCATAAACGAATGAATAATAAAGAATTACGAAGCTCCTCCGCCAGCAGCTGTAGTCCCACGAATACATGCAACTTTCAGCTCATTTCAAGCGACTGTCTGAGTATCATCGTCATCATCCTCATCATAACTTATGAAAATTGCATTGGCAATGTCAAAATAGCGCCACTGGCATTGCCGCAAAGTGGTATCGATTGGAATGGAGTAGTTTCGGATGGCTGAAATTGTAGAATATTTTGTACGACATACATATGTACAAACGGACATACACTACACAGTTATACAGTGGCACTGATAAATGTTTAAGAAATATAGAAATGATCAAAAATTTGTTGCAAAAAAGACGGGACCATTAATCGAAAAGGGATCAAGTTTTGGTGTATGCACACTGGGATAGCAAAAATAATGAAAATAAATATTTATGTTCTAAACTTTAGATGCAATTGCAAACTGCAATGCTGGTAAACATTTCAAGCGATCTTATATAATACAAGTTGAGCTAAAAGTTGCTAAATAGGCCGCTTTATCTTTTGCTTGTTTTAGTTGTTACCATTTTTCGGTAGCGTGATGACGAGCGCCCCCCAGGACACAAATCATAGCATACGGTGACACGTTCATCATGCAAAGAATCATGAATAAGGACCTATACTTATATAAAATTAAACCTTTCGTCACTAATGGCGTTTTCTTTTCTGGCAGATATATTACACGTTTTTTCCATTTCGCATCTTTTTTAAGTTTTTTGTAATCTTTGTGATTTTATGTTCTATTCTGAACATTAAAAATGCGACATCTTTAAAATGTGGGGTAAACATTATAAAAATGCGACATCTTTAAAGTGTAACATTTTATTTCAGAAAAGAAAACACCATAAATTTCCTTGATGCAGTGCACATTGGGGGAATTTGGCAAATAAGGAAATAAATCTTCAATTTCTAAACGGTAAAAAACTCGTCGTAGCTACATACATATTGTCTCTTATAGTTAATGAGATATTCGCATATGAAAATCAGATTTTTAACGTTTTTATGCACCGTAGACTGGTTTTTTGAAATATATGTCTTTCTTGTCTTTTCTACAATTAATTAGGGAACAGTAAACAACTCATAGTGAATTTGACACTTATTATTATCTTTCATATATTTACATTAAAAATTACCTGCCACAAGAAAATTAGAAACTTAGAAATTCACTACGAATTTATGTTAACTACGAATGTTAGCTATTCCCTAAATAAATAAATAATCCCATAAAAATAAATCCAATGGTGTTAAATCACAGGATCAAACGAGACAACTGTGTTCATTGAGAGTGTAGTAATTGAATTGTCCAACATATCATCCATATTATTATTATAACATTTAGTCAGAAGGAACTGCCGATGAAATGTAGTTCAATAATGCTTCCAGGAAAGAATCCACTTCAATTTGCTAATATTCAAAAATCCATACAGCGAATTTCTTCGCTGTGCATGATCATTAAACTTCAGTTCTTGTATTAATTCAAATACTATTTTCACAGTTGACGTAGATCATATTCCAAGTATTCCAAACATATTTTGTATGAAAATTTCGAACTGTATCTGCCAAGAGTTCATTATTTTTGAAACATTGTTCAACAGGGAAGAATAAGTTGATAAGATTATCCTTTTTTTTTTTGCTACTATTTTATTTATAATTATTCCCCACTGTGCATTTGTATAGATATTTTTGAAAAAAAGTTTCATTTATATATTTTTTAGTTGATTGTTTAACAGAAAAATGTGCCGCTAAGTTATCGCCACCAACACTAGCTGCAACTGCAACAACAACAACATAACGTTGCAAAACTATAGCACCAACAACATCACAGACAACAATAAAGAGTTACAAATACCAACGCTACTACAGTACTCGCACAACAAACTGTATTTACTGCACGAGAGCAACAAACAGACAAACCGACAGTTGAAACATAATCGCCATTATCATCCTCATCATCATCATCATCATCATGATTATAAATGGTCACAGCCACTAACTGTCTTTTAAAAAGCGCACCAACACCCATTCATACATCCAGGAAGCCTTGGCAGGCAGGCAAACAAGCAGTAGGCATTCATGCATGCTGACATGACATCATGAGTTTTAAAAGTCATATTCAGGCTTTTAGGCTACACGAATTTTTAAAAATGGGAACAAACACAGGTTTTTGCTAGGAAAAGCTTTTTTACTTGTTTTTATGTTTATTTGGGTTGACAGAGTAGGAGTAAGGATTGATATGAGAAATGTTGTAAGGGATATTCAATTAATTATATTTGGAACATAATTGAAATGCGTATAATTTCCACCATCTTACCCTTAAAGTGCTGGACGTGAGTAGTTACTAGCAGGTTGAGAGATTTTGAGTAATTGGGACTTTGTGTCTAATTTATGTGGTCAACTTCGATCAGTAACAATGTCTGTTCCAAATATAAAAATATCAAATTTTTATGGAGGTTATCTCACATATTGGTGCATAACTCTGGTTGGCCTAAACCGATTTAGCTGATTTTAAATAGAAAACTTCTCGAAAGCATGTCTGACAGAATTATTAAAGATTTGAATCCCGAAGATATCTGGGGACTTGAGAAAATTGATTTCAACAGACAGACGGACATGGCTTAATCGACTGCGCTATCTATAGGGTCGGAAAATTATATTGTGGAAATCACGATCGGAATGACAAACTTATATATACCCTTCTCATGAAGGTGAAGGGTATAAAAAAGTCTATAAAAATATATTTGAAATTTGAGAAAATAAAAAGCAATGGCACGCGTTTAAACGTTTCATATTATAAAGCTGCTGTATATTAAATCCCCGCAGAATGTTTTCGAAGATTAAACTCGAATACTGTGTTTAGAAATGACAGATTTAGTATTTGATTTTGTCCTACTGTGAATCGTCATATCAACGTTTATAGTATACGTTTCTCAAGCTAACCAGGATTCATATTTATACGGCCGTAAATGCATGTTGTCTTATATTTGGGATTTCCTCATTAAATATCGAATAAAATAAAAGCAAAGAATCATTCGAAATTAAATTTGATTAAGAATGCAAGACTAAGCCCCACTAGTTTAGAACATATCGACCCCACTGTATTAGATATCAATCAGTTGATTTTATTATTTAATAAGTAACGACACTAAAGTGTCATTGAACACAATTTTGAACCCTAATATTTATAAAAAAAAAATATAGCTTAAACTCCAAATACAAGTTCACCGAAAGGAAAACAAACGTGTGTGCTGTAACTTTTCTTAATAAAACTGAAAAAATGATTAATACACGATAGACAGTGACTTTGGCATATCACTTTTACCAGCGTCATCCAGCACAGGCTTCATTATCACTATGACACACAAATGTTGTGTATTAGTGTTGGTGAGTGTGTATATGGGGAGGGACTCTGTTTCCTAACACACATCACGTAGAACACCTCACTTTGGTGATGATGTACCATTAGACACTTGTATAGCACTTCAAATTGTACAATATAGAGAAGAAATTGTACACGGCTTGAGGTACCTTTTATACATACGAGTATATATGTATGTATGTGTCTACTACTAGTTATCCTCATGTTTAAAAGTATCTGTAGTTATGTTCGAACATTCTCTCATACATTCATGTATCGATGAAGTTCAGATTAAATGTTACTGATACAGGTAGAGGTAAAAGTGGAAGTATAACAGATAGTGAAACATTTATGGTTGGTTGCTTGTGTGACTGGCTGGAGATGTAGTTATGAATGTTTTATTGATGATGATGATACAATCAAAGTGTTGTGTTGTGTTTTTTAAATGATGCAATTCTTGTTCTATTTTTTTTTTCGTTTGTTCTGTTTTGTGTTTTATTGATTTTTCATTGATTGTGTCCATACTTACATTTCATTTCATTTACTAAAAATGAGAGGTTTTCATTTATGGACTGAAGGCGACAGCAGAAACAGTAGATAATTGTGAAAATGTTACAATTTCCGAATAGATTTAAACGTGCAGATACAGATATCGATACTTTAGAAGACACAGTCAGACAAACAAGCAGGCAAACATTTATGCGTACAAAGTGTAGATTTCATTCACAAACCTTGTTAACTTCATTCATTCACATTATTCGCATTCATTGATCAAATTATTGTAGTTTTTCATGTTGCTGTTTATTTGTTTGTTTGTTTGTTGCTTTCTGTAGTTATACCTGGGCTACACAATCATTGACTTTATCAGTTTTAATAGTATATGATACCAATTCAATTCAATTCAATTGAGCCTCAGAGCATCATCAGCATCAACTGAATCATCGGCATCATTATTGTCTTGTTAACATTGATCAAATGTCTAGTTAAAGCAGAAATAAAATGGTTTAAAAGGTTTTTTTCTTTATTGTTGCTCTTTATTGTATGAATCGTAGCATTTATTTATTTATTTCTTTGATCCTGGTTTATTGCAATTTATTTTATATTTTTCTAATTTGATTGTACCTCATTGAATCTTGTTTATTAATTATGATTTTATGGAATTATTATAGATAATTGTATAAATTTTAATTGATTTAAAAAAAATATCTTTTGAAATATTAATTAATAATAATCGCTATTATTGAGGATTGCTGATAAAACAAGATTATGTTCTTGGCAAATAACATTTTGCAACAAATATTGCAATTTAAAAATGAAATAAAATCACTAAAATTGTTGAGCTAAAGCGTGATCCATTTCGAGGTTTCCTCCTTTTTTAAAGAAAAAAAAAAAATTTCAAATTTAATGGGGAATGTTAATTATCATTTGAAAGAACATTCTTTGGCATTTATTTTTTGAGTCAAATTTTTGATGGCTCGTTCGAGTATTTCGACTGGTAACTGGCGAATGACACGCGTGATGTTTTCCTCCAAGGCCTCAATAGAAGCGGGGTTTTCCGCATAAACTTTAGAATTTACATATGCCCACAGTAGAAAGTCTAACGGTGTTACATCACACGATCTTGGTGGCCAATTTACCGGCCCAAAACGTGAAATTATGTGCTCACCGAAGTGTTCTCTCAATATATCCATTGATTGATGCGATGTGTGAGAAGTGACGCCGTCTTGCTGATACCAAATGTCGCCGAGATCACGAGGTTTCAAGCATCAAATGGTCGGTTATCATGGCACGATAACGGTCGCCATTGATAATTTTTAAAGAAATGCAGACCAATGATTCCACGTCTTCACAGCGTCCTGGACGTGGTCTGTTCGGTCGAATATTATCCAATAATGAATGCTGGGTCTCAAAATGGATGATGGTGTTGTGAATAGTACGCTCAGTAAGCCGATTATGTTAACTATAAGTTGAGCGAAGTGCACGAAACACATTCCTCACAAAACGTTAATTTTCGTAATAAAGTTGAACGATTTGTAAACGTTGTTCAGGCGTAAGTCTTTCCATTACGCAATGCCAAACACTGCAAAACAAAAATAACATGACAGCATGACACGATTCACACGTGATCTGGCAAAAAAAAGGCTATTGAAAAAAGTATCTCTATATTTTATTACATTTGATCACTCCTATGTTAAATATAAAATAAATTACGCAATAACATTGTGAAATTATATTTAATTTTTGTTATATGGAAAATTTAAAAAAATTAAATTTTATTATTTTATATAACATAGTCCGCTTTCACACTCTTCAGTTCTGACTCATCAAGGCAAGTATTTTGGATGAGAAGGGTAAAAAGTAATAAAAGGGGTAAAAAATTGACGGTACTAGTCAATTTACATATTTTCTTTTGTTTTTTTCTTACATGCATGTTGATTTGCATTAAAAAGTATGAAAATTGAATTGACGTGTGTGAATGTAGTGGCAAGTTCAAAAGAGAATTGAACAAAAACTGGTCAGCTAAAACGGAAGAGGACATATTTGGCATAGAATTAGATTTCGGAATCTTCATTATTGACCGAAAGAACAGTCACTGACATTTACTTTGTAGACATATTTTCATTCAATTCGGGAGCGTAACCACTTGTTTTTAGCACAAATTTGTTTGACTTTGTTTACTCTTACAAGAGTTTTGCAAGATCAAACAGCATCAGATAAATTATAACTAAAAATTTGTTGTGTTTTGGCCTAAACAAGAAAATGTTTTCTTTTAATATTTATTTATTTTATTTAGTGGTTACGGCTTTTCGGGCAAATATTTGCCAAATGTGACCGTTTCTTAACTAATTATTTAAAGCATTCTAGTTAGGCCACGTAATACTTTTTATCGTTATTATTGAAGACTTGACATCATACTCGTATATCCTTTGCAAACACTATTATAAATACTGTGTTTAAAATAAGCCACATATGAAAAAAAATCCATTGACACCAAAAGAAAACAAGAAAGTTTTTGGATTAAAGTCAAATAATTTGTATTGACTTGTTGTTGTCGTTGTTGTTGCTGTTGCATTGATACAATTCAATTTTTTATTCAAAAGGTTAAAAGTTCATTAGCTGAAATCCATTTACAGTAGAGAGTTGTAACTTCTTAAACTATAACTTTATGCTCAGTTGTATATCCTTATTTACGCACACAGCTATGTAGGTAAAGTAGGGTGGTCCTTATATTGGACTCTGCTGCCAAGTTCTAAAAATATTTAGAAAATATTATATAAAAACCAAGTATGCACATATAAAAAATTTTTGCAAAATCATATAAATTTAAGAGGGCAACTTTTTATTTGAAATTTCAAATTGTGGATAAAGTTAGGAACTTAAAAGATAAATTCTATAGAAATGGTTTTTGTATTTCACGGCTTAATATTTGACCGATTTTGTTGAAATTTTCTGCACTTGATTTTTAGATCACTGAAAACACTTATAAATATATGTATGTATATATATTTTAAGAATAGTAGAAATAGTTAAAAACTCCCAAATAAGGGTCACCCTAATGTGCATATAAATACATTCCAAAGTTATAAAAAAAAGCTTAAATAAAAGCCAGATAATGATTTATTGATTGTTCTGGCGCCATAGGAGTTACTTGCTTTAATTCCTCTCCCCCTTACTTTTCTACTCTCTCTCATTCTTTCTCTCTCTATCGTTCGTCTTTCACTCTCTGCAAGTGTCCTCCTTTGACGTTGTGCTCCAATATTCCCTGAATACTTTGTAGTTGGCCAAAGATTTATTTTCTTTTGAACAACTTTAGCACTAGCACTGGTTTAACAGCAGCATAAACTGAACTGAACTGAACAGCAACAAAAAAGTAGCTGTCAACTACCAAAACAAACGTTTATTTAAGATTTTTTTGGCCAAAAAAAAAAAAAAACTCCAGAGAAATAAAAAAAAATATTTATAAAAACGGAAGAAACATCATAAAAAGTTCAGAGTTTGTTGTTGTTGTTGCATGAAGGTGGTCCAAAAACGATTTATACAAATCAAACAACACATGAGTAAAACAACATTTATAAGTTATTTGTAGTTTAGTTTTAATGTGAGGAGGGTATATTAGGGAGGCGCTCTTTAACTCTGTAGCTGTATTTCGTACTAAAGTTGAAGGTTTAAATGTAGCACTGTTCACATAAAATCCGATGACTTAAATGCTTTAATATTTCTTAATAACAAATTGTAAAAAATTAAAATTACCAATAAAATCCTGCAATTCCTAATAAATTAGACGAAAATCAAAACAATTAGATTTTTCTACAATTTTGCTTCTACGAGTATGTTTCACATTTTGGGACTGTTAGTATACTTATAGATAGAATAAATAATTGATACATATGTATGTAAATGTTTAAGAAACTGCTTTTCATTTTGTAATCTCAGCTTTAGGATTTTAGATGATATAGTCTAAAATTGAACTTTAGATAATAAATAGGTCAAATATTTTGAAAACTGGATATGTTTTTTACATTAGAACAATCTCTGTAAAGATACTTTTCAGAGAAATATAAATTTATTTGTACAATTCAACTACATATCTGATTGTGAACACGATTTTGGGCTAACTCGTAAGTTTGTCAAGCCTTCAAAATGACAAAAGAAAAATATTTTAAAAACAAATACACACAATATAAAATATGAAAATATTCATTATTAAAATTTTTTGTTTATTAATTTTATTTTCTTGGTTTCTACATTTTTTGTTGAGATAAATATTTGAACTTCTAGCAACACATAATCTTTCATACAACATTAGAAAAACATATGTAAAAGAGTCTTAGGTGTTGCACAAAATATTTATATAGAGATTACCAACAACATTTGTACAACTATTGTAAATTTAGAGAACGTACAACTTCTACCACACTACAACATCAGTTGTGATTTTTTTTTTTTTAATTTTCATATTTTATGTTATGAATATTTCTTTTTAAAATGGTTTTCTTTTGTCATTTTGAAGCCCAATATCGTGTTCACCAAAAATTGAAAAAAGGGTCTAAATTAAAAAAACTTACTTATTTTAGTTTAAAAACACTCAAATCATAAACTGATTGACAAATTTTAAACAAGAAAATAAAATTAATAAACAATAAATTAAAATAATATAATGCCATCGTACTGAATTATGAAAAACTTGACTCAATTGTTAAAATATCTGCATTATATTTTTCATGCCATGCAGAAATTATTTTGTTTTTCGCACTTGTATTGTTAATTTTTAATTGTTTTAAATATTTTACTTTTGACATTTTGAAGGATTGACAACATAAGCATACGACCATGGTGTAACTATACAAGGTGAGTGCAGTAGCACAGCTGACTGGCTTTGTTTACAATTTACTAATCTCAAAAGCAATACATTTTCAGGTATTGTTGACAGTAGTACATTATTTTACACAAACAAACTGCCTGTTGTTTCTGTATTGTGTTGTATTTGTTTGCCGATTTGCATTCACCTTGTATAGTTACACCATGCATACGACTTTGCTCAAAATTGTGTTCACAACCAGATAGTTGAATCAGAAAATTTTATTTTTTTATAAAAAAAAAAAAAAATATTATAAAATACCTTAAGCTTGACAAATTACATAAGGTATGGTCACACATGCCACATATTTACTCAAAAAAGCGTAACCACTTATTTTTAGCACAAATTTGTTCGACGTTGTTTACTCTTACAAGAGTTTTGCAAGATCAAACAGTATCAAATAAAATAAGACTAAATATTTATTGTATCCTATACTAAATAAACGAAGTTTTTGTTTAATAAATAAACAAGTTCAAAAATATTTTATTTAGTGGTTACGTCTTTTTCGGCAAATATTTGCCAAATGTCAAATAAACTATAATAAGAAAAGTTTTTTTTTTTGGTCTTTGAAAAAATATTGCTTATGATTAGAAATTTTATTGTTTAAGAAACAAAATCTGAGGAAAATCGATCTGTCGATATTTTTAAAAATAGTACCAAATTATTGCAATTTAAAATTCAAATGTTGAAATGCGTATAACTGATAAACAAGAAGACATAAATAACACAGCTCTCGTAAGATCTAGCCGGGAATTTTTAGAGAATTTATAAATTTTTAAAATCATATAAAAAATCGGGCACATGTAAAAAATGAGCTACTTTGAGTAGCCAAGGCGCTGAGCCTGGAGGGTGTGCGGGGTCCTTTTACACAACTTAAACCCGCATACTACTTGGCTACGACTATGTATACTTTTATTTCGATGGGATAAGCTGTTAGAAATGTTAAATACATTTTCAAAAAATTTTGATTCTGTCCCACTGTGCAATGTCGGACTATTAAGGAATTTTTGCATGATTTACTTTAAATTTTGATTTTTCATTGCTCAGCACTCGTACAAATACAAGGTTATACATTTAGAATTTGTTTCAAAAGTTGTTTCCAAATTATGCAACAGAAAATCAGTGTTCTGTGATAAAGATGTGAAATAAACCAGGGCGTCATTGCAAAATAATTTTGGTAAGAAATTTAATTCGTGGTCAGCACGTAACAGCATTAAAACACTTTAAATAGTTCCTAAATGAATCATAGATTTTGTGCTTGATATTTGTATTGACTTTTGTATATAGTTCAGAACTGTCAAGTCCCTTAAACAAATCCGATTTAATGGAAGAATTTATTTTCAGTTATTTTATTAATTATTTATCATATTCCTGTTACGAAATTACTACCGATGTATTGATATGCAAATAACTTTACAAAATATTAAACTAGTTTTTGACACAAGACATTTTTATATCATTTTGCGCCATCCTAATTGTACACAGGATATTGTTTATATAACATACATATGTGTGTGTGTGTTGTTCTTTTTTTTAAAAAAAAAAAAAAAATATGAGTTTTGACTAATGTTTATAAAGTCAGCAGTTAAAGTGCCAAGATTTATTTTATCGACTTAAGTGTTTCATAAAAGTTTATTTCTATATGACCTTCTTTCCGGCATAGAATCAGAAAAACATGCGAACAAAAATTCACATATCTCTACAAAAATGTTAAACACATTTATTATAGGGTACTTTTTGTGAGGAAAATACGTTTCTAATTTAAAGAAGAGCGTGTCGGTGGTATAACACAGCATCGCAGCAATTTCGAGCAAATCAAACAAAATAAACCCCTGACACATTGAAGCTTAAATTTTAAAAATTATTTTATTGTTTTGTTTTCAGTTTTACAAGAATTTTAATAATAATTACTATACTTTTGATCTACTTACAGTGGATTTCTTTTGATATAAAAAGAAACAATCCAATGGAAAATAATTTAGTTATCACAAATTAGCCTGAATACGGCCACAAAAGTTTAATATTTTGTTGAGAAATTATTAAGACTGTTAGAAAACAATATCAGTTAACAAATTTGTATATAGTTGAACCCATGAATCCAATAATAATGATAACGCATTGCGCAGGTCCGTTATATTTTACAAAAACTGTGAGAGTAAAATTGAGAGCAAAATTTCTTCTTGCGACGTCACAAGTCAATAATATTTCAATGTTTGCTTAACTTCTATATAAATTTTAATGCAAATAAAAGTTTTTTGTGGATATAGTAAAAAACAATAACATATATTTAAATTTTTTTTTGATTTCCAAAAAAAAAAAAAAATAAAAAAAACAATGGGCACAACTTGATGAAAAAAGTTAAAAGTGTATCATAGAGTTTGTATTGAACACTTTAAGGCAGATGATATAAAAGGAGATATGAGATTAAAAATGGGTAAGAGAAACGTTTTGCGTTTAAGATATGTACCTTATGTTAGGTTATCAAAGCCTACTGAAGAATTTGTGTGTCAAATTAAAAATCAAATTAAAAAGGTTTATTCAAATCTTTAAATGGTGAAAATCTCCTCTCTACTTGTTGCAAAGAGTATTTAAAAAAACACAAAAAACGTGAAGTACTTTTAATGGGGATATGAAAGCTAAAACGCTTTCTTTCGATCGAGAATGTTTTTTTTTTTTCAAAGAAGAAAACTAAATCAACTCCTAGCGGACGAGATAAAAAGCACAAACGGAAAGAAACAAATATAATAGCTTAATTCACAATATTGTGCAAATGGTATTGCATCATTGCATTTGCAAAAAGTTTTGGCATATTTTTGCTCTACACAGCAAGAGTAAAAATATGCTAAACCTTTTTTGCAAATCCAATGATGCAATACCATTTGCACAAGATTGTGAATTGCGCTAATAAGTCGGTAGTACAAAAATTATATATATTTTAGTTCACTTTTTTGATTCATTTTAATATGTATAAAATAGTGAATAATTATTTAGAATTAAAATCAAATCAAAAAATGTACGAAAAATTATTTCTTTTTTAAATATTGTTAACAAGAGTTATTTTTTACATGTTGATTATATGGAAGAAATAACCTGTGACGTCATACACAGCCAGAGGAAATTCTGTTTACATTTTTTGCACAATCTTTATAATTTTATTCATGGGTTGTACCGATATTTACGCAAGTTTTGAATTTACCGCCATTTTTGCAAAAAAATGTTGGCTACCAAAAAAAAATTGTTTAACAAATAAAAGTTTAAGCCTAAACTAAAAAATGGAGTATTACAAAAATACATTTTTATTGTTGAATAATATATGAAAAATAATTAAATCTTGGAACATTTGTTCGAAAGAAATCGGAAAATCCATGGTAGGATTATGGATTTAATTTCAACTCAATTTTTTTATTTTTCTTGTGGTAGTTAATTTTTAGTAAAGTTGGATGTAAACATAAAGAAAATAAAAATGAGCACATTCACTATCGACCCAATCATGAATAAAAAATCCGCGTGAGTTTTTTCCCTTTTTATTTTTTTAATATTGAATTTGAATAGGAAAAATGGGAAAAAGAAAAAAAATTCCCGCGGAATTTTTATTCATGATTGGGCTGTATAAGTTGTTAACTATTCTTTAATTAATTTGGCATGTAGAAGAGACCAGTAAGACATATTATATATCAATGTATGGGAAATTGTGTCTATTTTTTAAAAATGTATAAAACTTTTCACAAATAAGATATTCATGGAAAACAAGGCAAAAATGTGTTATTTTGAGTTTTTTGAGGAAACAAAATTTGTTTAAGCTTTGGTGGTATAGCATGGAAATGCCAGCAATGTAAAATAATTAAATAAAGGCTATGAAATCAAGCTTTAAAAATAATGCGTCTACTCACCATCAGAGGCGCTGCAATGCTGCACTAATAACAAACATAATGCGCAATTGGGAGTTGTGATCTAAAAAAGCATTCTTCTTTCACCACCTTTACTTCTTCAATCTATCTCCTTTCCAAAGAAAGTAACGCATTTATATATACGCATATTAATTGCCTGGGTGTAACTTTTCTTTAAAAAAAAATAAAAAATTATTTTATTTCTAATGTTTGATATCGCCATGGGCATTTGGTCAAATGCGATTAGGTTTTGCTTCGTCATTTCTAATCACATACTACCACTGATTAGCTGTCCAATTCCAATGAGATCTTGCAAATTCTACACGAACTTTAGTTAAAAGACTATCTTCCATCACAGGGCGTATAATAGTTCGCAGAAATTACGTTCCATTTAATTTGTCTTGAATTTCGCCTTGAATATGATTTTTTTGGGGATTAGGGCTTCTTTAGAGTTTCGTTTTCTTGCGATCGATGTTGGTTGATGTTTTACTGGGCCTTTTGCGAAACGAAACTTTAGCTTATGTCTTTATATGCTAAAAAAACAATTTTTGGGAAGCTATTCTTCTATTCTTTATAAAACTTCACAGCTTTTTGAAGCTCATAAATGGAGCTATGCTGGGTAGGAAAAAATAATGATATTAGATTTCTTATCTATATATATATATGTATATTGTATAAATATACCTTAAATTTAAATTAAATTAATTAACGAAAATCAACGAAATTTGTAAAATAAAACTTGCCCGTTTCCAATTAGTTGTCTTGTTTTTTATTTATTTTTTCTTTGTAATAATTTTACTAAATTGAAAAGGAAATATGTAAGAAATACCAGTGTTTGGAAGAGACAACCTAAAGTTAATTTTTCATTCTTTTAATAAATGTCATCAAGCAGTAATCTAAAAAGAGCATTTCCAATTAGCTGTCCATAGCAATATATGTAGATTAAGTATTATCCAGCAAAATCGAACATTACAACTCATTACTTGGCGTTTTAACCCAATATAAAAACACGGTAATGTGATTGAAGACAAATATATGTACATATGTTAGTCATTACCAAACAACTTCTACGTAATACGCATAAAGTCATCATTACTAAGTGTTCAGTAATAGCAAGTCATTACCAAGTTTTTGCTGGCTAATTTGCAAATACAATGCAATTAATTTTGACCTATTTTCCCACAGCAAATTTTAATTAATTAAAATTACACAAAATTAGTCTACACAAACCCACAAAAAATACTAAAGATTTTGCCCGCAAGAGTGAGCAAAAAAAAAACACAGAAATATTGTCCAAACGCATAACTTTAAGGTCATTATAAAACACTTACATATTTGTTAACTGTTATAAACGTTTGTATGTCTACAGTATCTGCATGTCGCTGTTCTTCGGACGTATCTTGATACGTACTTGTATATAAATATGTATCTTGTATGTACATAATAATAGCTTGAGCTTCCATAAACCATTAGCCATGAAACCTACCATGAAATTTCACAACCGAAACACAACATTAAGGGTTCATGACACAATTAAAAAACAAATGAAAGAAATCATCTTTAACACCAACAAACAGTAAAGAACAACACAAACAGGACCAAGGAGAAAACAAACCAAAAAAATTAACTGCCAGCCAACCTACTGACAAAAAAAGGAATGTTTCATTAGATTTCCTTAGCAGAAAAAAAAGGGAAGAATAATAAAAATCGTGTAAAAATACTCTGATTTCTAATAAAAATAAAAACTCATAGGAACAAAAAGAACCATATTTAAGTATAAATAAGAAATAAAGTTCAATAATTTTTTTCATTAAAGCCATAATTCAACACCTTAAGAATTTAAACAGCGACGACAAACGTTTGATTTCTCTCTTTCACTTAAACAAAAAAAAAAAAATAAATAAAGGAATATTTAATAAAAGGTGGAAAAATATTAACGAAAAGGCAAAGTAAAATAGTTTCTGCAGGAATAACATGCTGCAAAAGGTTGCAATAAGTAAAAGTTAAAAAAAAATAAAATTTTATAATTTTAAAAAGTGCTGGTGGCTGGGCGTTCAAAGGAGTTCAAAATATCAAACAGAAAAAGAAAAGCAACAAAATGACGACCAAAATCATGCACATAATAAACAATGGCACAAAGGCCACAAACGAAGCAACAACTACGAATAAGAAAACAGCACGAAAATCGAACAACAAAACAAAAAACTACCTACTAGATATGAATAAAAAGTAAAAACGTGGTAGTAAGAAGAAAAAAGAAATACAGAAATAAAATCCATGCTTCATGCAAAAATTGTGTGAAAAAGGGCAAACTTTAAGTAAGAACAAAAACATCCAGTCATCCAAATGAATTTATACGTACACATGTACATACATATGTGTTTGCAACAGGCTCAGAGACGTGGCAGCAGATTTTGGAAACATTGGAGTTGCCTGATAATCGCACGGCATTTTTCTGTATGCGTAAAGATCTTGCATGGCCTGTGGACAGAAGTCTCCCATTAGTATTCGGCTATTTCACTAAAGAAGTTCTAGTTTTTTGTCGAACCGGTGACTTGTGGGAGGAATTGTTGTGGACAGCTATTTCCTTTTTCGCTTTTCGAGCTTAAACCAGAGGAAATCAAGACAGAATACGTCATTGGTTGCTCTGTGTAGACGTGTTCTGTTCCATAGATAATGTGATAACCCTATTTCTTTGAGTTTGTAGGCCTTGATCTGTCATTTACCTTTTTCGAAGCATCATTGGTTGTTATCTTGTTTGCAGAAGCTTAGAAAGCCTTCATAATTTTGCTGATTACCTTTGCGTAAATATATTTTCTTCGGTTTTTTCACTAAGGAAGTTCTACCTTTCGCCCAATCGCTAGGCTTGTCGGAGGATTTCTTGTGATCAGTTGTGTTCCTTTTCTTTTGCCGCTTATCGGGCTTGCAGCAGAAGGTTGGCCATTAAACATTTTGGGATAATTAATAGTTACCCTCAGACGACATGTGTCTTGATCTGTCATTTAAATTTTTAGGTAGGTCATTGGTTGCTCTATGTTGACGTGCTCTCTCTCTTCCATAGCTAATGTGACCTCTCTTTTCCTCGAGTTTGTTGGCCTTAATCTATCTGTCTTGAACTGTCATTTATCTTTTTAGGTGCATCAGTGGTTGCCATCTCGTTAACGGAAGTCTTTTCTATTTTCGGAAACCTTTTATAACTTATCTGACCACCTCTCTGCATAAAATAAATTTTTTGTATTGGCAAATGTCTTTAGTAGATCATAAGGTATAAAAATGTTTGTTCGTTGTCCCTTTCTTTGTTTTCTGTTTGATCTCCTTTTTTGTGGCAATATGAAAAAGAAGACGTAGAGAAATAAGACATAAAAATGTTGAACTTGATGATGAATCATAAAGTTGTATATTCATGGTATTTTTCATGCCAGCCAGCAAACAAACCAAACCAACAGCCAAGCTAACACAGCTCGGCAGTTTCAAACATCAATATGAGGCAGTCATTCAGTCGGTCATGTCAGCCTGCCAAACAAACTAAACAACAACCAGCCAACCAGTCAACTACACACTCATGAGTCTTAAGTAAGCACAACTTAACTGGATGCATACCTGCCTGTCTGACTGTTGGTCGGCCTACCTTTCCAGCCAGCCAACTCACACACAACCAGTTCTTGCCAACGAAATGCCAGCAACAACAACAGATGTGGAAGAGTTGTTGGAAGACGTCGACGAAGTAGTAAAACCACATTCCTTAACTTCATCTCATGTGTACATTCAAGCAACAAGAGGCAACAAAAAAATGTACAACCAACAACTTGGTGTGCAACGATCAAACAATTTAAAAAGGAGTTTTGTACTCCTTATAATGTCTTTTTTTTACTTATTTTCTTTTTATTTTATTTAAACTTTTTAGAATGAAGTTCTAAAATTTTAAAGTTTTGTTGCTGTTTAACATTTTGTTGTTCTTATACTTGTTGTTGCTGTTGCTGTAAAGTTTTTTGTTTGTTGTCTTAATGGTAAAGAAAGAGCAGGCGAGTGAACCATCCATCCAACGATCCATCCATTATGCGGATGCTTTGTGTTTAAATGTTTGGAATTTGCTTGTTTTCTTCTCACCATCAGGTCTGTTTTATTGCATGTATTTTGGAGTGTAGAGTTGTAGTGTAAGTGCATTGTTTGATTGTGTGTACAAGTGCCTCAATAGGTGTACTGTATGCACAGTGGGCATAATTTAAAATATAATTTCAGAAAAAAATTATATTGATCATTTCTTATGTTAAGATGCTTGCCTGTTATAAAGATTGATTGTTATTATTTCTATACTTTAGCATTTTGGAAGTGATATTTGAAGGGAATCTCATTCTCAGGAGTGGGAGCTTCTATGAATTAACCACAGACTTGGAACTATAAAGATTTGTTATTCTCACTATTTCGATTTTATAAATTTCAATGATTTCCAATGCTGTTTTTCCAAATAGGTAGGGTATTTCCAGACAAGGTTTTTAGTGTTCTCCTGCTCGTTCTAGTAGCCACAGCTAATGCCGAATTCATGATATTAAAACCCAAGACAAAGGTAATTTAACTATGATTATAATAATTATAAATATTTGCTTAATAATAACAGTATGATTTCCTATTTTCAAAATCAAGCCCTTTTGCGAATAGTCATATGATCAATGTCATGCTGTTTTTCAAATTTGTAGTAAAGTCAACACTATGACGTTTTACTCGAATACCCAGTTGAAGTTTATCTCGTCTGCAGATTATCTTAGTCACGGAATGATCTTGTTCCTTGGAATGATTAAAGCAGCAATTTAATTGCAATCGTTAGCTGCCGCCTTGGAAGCAGCACGATTGTCAGAGAAATACTTAAAGTACTTATATCCTAGGGAAGAACATTCCTCAATAATCATAATAATGTGCGCTAAAAAATATCTACGTGTAATTTTTAAAAAAGTTGTTGTATTTACGAGGTCGGTTCGGAAACAGAAAGAGAAAAGTTAGTTTTTCAAAAACATTTTTATTTTTCATTTTAATCTCCTGAAACTTCAATACACTTAGTCAAACGTTTATCTACCTTCTATCCCTTGATTAAAATAGTTTTCGTCAAGGGCCTCAAAATAGTGGCTGCCAACTGTAATTGCATCTTCATTTGCAGCCGATTGAATTATTTTTGCTATCATTGCTTGGACTGTTCTTTTGCCTCTGGAGTATAGTAGAGGATTCATGTCTTATCAACAGTTATTAAACGACGCTTAAAATCCATTTTATTTTTCTTAAAACGATCCAAACAAGCTTCAGAAATTTTCGTTCTTATGCGTTTTTAACATCTGGCAGAAAGATTTCTCATCTGTTGTTCTTCATTCAAAATTAAATGGACTCGATCATTTGAGATGCACATGATATTAGCTATTTCACGCACTTTTATTCGTCGATCATTTAATACCATATCATGCTCTTTGACTGCAATCTCTGTTGTTGTTGCTGTTTTTGGGACGTCCACTTCGTGGTTGATCCTCAATGCTTGTACGACCACATTTAAATGCAGCAATCCAATTTTTTACTGTTGAATATGAAGGAGCAGTTTCATCTAACACATTCACCATATCATTATGAATTTCTTGTCCCAATAAACTTTTTTTATTTAAATATTTAATGAAACCACGAATTTTTAATTTTTTCTTTGTAAAATTTAACATGTGTTCATAGCACAGATGGAAGTTTCCAAAACACTTAACTTTTTTTCTGTTTATACCGCGCTTTCTATTCTAGGTTAAGAAGTTTTCGAACCGTCCTCGTATAGTGCTTCCAATTACAAATACATCACTTACGAATTCCAAAGTTATCACAACTAAAAACTCAACCCAATAAGCATTTTTGGTAGAATTCAAGTTGAAAAG
Organism: Bellardia bayeri; assembly: GCA_950370525.1. Taxonomy (NCBI): domain Eukaryota; kingdom Metazoa; phylum Arthropoda; class Insecta; order Diptera; family Calliphoridae; genus Bellardia; species Bellardia bayeri. Next base: position 80,264,646 of record OX493267.1, read on the forward strand.
AAGTGTAGCTCCAGCCTTGAGTCCAGTGTCAGTGTCTATTGAATTATAGCTTGTTTTACATTTTATATCAGTAGAATTTTCCAGTAAAAGGAAAACTTAAATTAAAGCCACATGTTTTTTATATGGCCTAAAGTCATTGGATTGTGCTAACCAAAACTTTTACATTTTTGACTACTGTACCTTTAATTGAAAATTTTGTTTTCAAGTTATTGTGTACATACGAGTACATTTACTATATTCTGAGGGTCATTGTTAAGTGTAGTAATACTTTTTTCCATCATATATTTTACTTTTTTCGTTGTTGGTTTTTTTTTCTACCAGGTTTTTTATTTTTGGTATGAATTGAAGAAGTGGTTGAAGGTGAAAGAGGGGCACAGAAAAAAAGCTAAAATAAACCAAAAGAAAGAAGCAAACATGATTTAAGACTTGTTCCTTTTAAGTTATGCAAAACATGTTGTAAAACCAGATTCTTTAGTTTTATTTTTTCTTGAATTTTTTTTTCAGTTGGTTCCTTCGTGTTCTGGCATGGTGTGGAGCATGTATTCAGCCAGAGTAGTTTTAAAAAGTTTTATTAGATTTTAAAAAACTATTATTTGCACAAAATAAATGCCAATCTGTTGAAATGAAGTGGATTATTAGTAGATTTCTAATAAAATGTGAGGAATATTTCAAAACTGTTTAAAGGTAGCCCTGTTCTTATGGTTTCCCTCAAATCTTAGCTTGTTCTCAATTTCTATTTGGTAAACGCTTTCACCTGCATGTCAGGTTACAAGCATTTTTGAATTGCTTCCAATACCCAGTATTAACATTGTCTATACTTTAATTTATCTAGAAGATATGTGGAGCGCACACAACATAAATATTTAATATTCCTTGACAAGCAGCCAATTAACTTTCTGCATACAATTGTTGCATTTATGAAACTATAAATATTCGATGGGAGCTGAAAACACCAGTCATACATGTTTCACAACCTAAAACATCTAATTAAATTCATTATTATTCACACAATACCCAAGTGCGATGAATAAATACATCGATACATTGAACTTAACACTGTTCAAGTGCAATCCATGAGTATGACTTTAGAAATTCATAAATACATGCGAGTAAATATATATTTAGTAGGTAGTAGGTAAGTACTCCTCGAACCTGCTGAGTGCTGAAATCCAATTATGCTGTCATATGTTTATTAGGGTGAAAACAATTCTTGAGGAATAGGTTTTAGGAGTTTATTAAATATATATAACAGTTTTTTTTTTTTTGGAAAATCTTCTGTATAACAGTATTCTCTATAGAAAATCTTCTGTATAATAGTAAAGCTTGTGTATAAAAGTGTTTCCTATAGCAAAGCTTCTGTATAACAGAATTTTCTGATGTAAATATTGTCTGTAAAAGGATTTGCTATAGAAAATCTTCTGTATAACAGTATTTCCTATAGCAAAGCTCCTGTATAACAGTATTTTCTATATAGTTATAAAAGTATTTCATATAGTAAAGCTTCTGTATAACAGAATTTTCTGATGTAAATATTGTCTGTAAAAGGATTTGCTATAGAAAATCTTCTGTATAACAGTATTTTCTATAGCAAAGCTCCTGTATAACAGTATTTTCTATATATTTATAAAAGTATTTCATATAGCAAAGCTTCTGTATAACAGAATTTTCTGATGTAAATATTGTCTGTAAAAGGATTTGCTATAGAAAATCTTCTATATAAAAGTATTTCCTATAGAAAAGCTTCTGTATAAAAGTATTTCCTATAGCAAAGCTCCTGTATAACAGTATTTTCTATATATTTATAAAAGTATTTCATATAGCAAAGCTTCTGTATAACAGAATTTTCTGATGTAAATATTGTCTGTAAAAGGATTTGCTATAGAAAATCTTCTGTATAACAGTATTTCCTATAGCAAAGCTCCTGTATAACAGTATTTTTTATTCTGTATAACAGAATTTTCTGATGTAAATATTGTCTGTAAAAGGAGTTGCTATAGAAAATCTTCTGTATAACAGTATTTCCTATAGAAAAGCTTCTGTATAAAAGTATTTCCTATAGCAAAGCTCCTGTATAACAGTATTTTCTATATATTTATAAAAGTATTTCATATAGCAAAGCTTCTGTATAACAGTATTTTCTATAGAAAATGCTCTAAGCCAATAATTAGCATATCTTATAGATTTTTGATTATCAGTTTTTAAATAATCTTAACATGGGTTCAAACCTCACACTTACGCTAAATAGGCTCCCACCTACTGTGGACACGAACAAACTCTATGCATGACATGAGTCATATTGTCTGGTCTAATGCATGATTTGTGGTTGATTTATGTTGCATGAAAATTTATTATTATTATGAGCAGTTTCTTATTGTTTTCCCCTCTCTCGCTCTTTCTCACTCTCTCTCTGACACTCTGCCACTCTTGTGGTTATCCAGTGCATAATGTAACAAATACATTTGAACATGTGTTTGCAACAGCAAACATAACACGTTTAAAAACAACGAAAACAAAAAAAGTGCAATTTAAGATGAAATGACTTGGAAAAGGCCAAACTGACGTTGTCGTTGCCCGTGTTTTCAAGATCATATTGAACGATGAATCAATGGCTATGAATAGAATCTTTAGGTGCAACATTGAACTATTATAGCAAACGGAACGTTTAAAATAATTTAGAAATATACTAAGAGGCAGTGATGTGCTACGAGAGGGAATGATGAGGAGTTAGAAAAAAATATGTAATTTAAATTGTTAAGAGAAGTTAGTACATATTTGAGAACATAGCAACAGTATTAGCACAATAGGGGGGTAAATTTAAAAAAAAAATATCGTCAAAATCGTCAAGACAAAAATACATTAAAAATACCAAAAACATTTTTTTATTAACTTTTAAAATAGTTTTATTTTATTTACATGTAAATAAAGTTATTATTTAATAAAAAAAAAATTAATTTAATTTTGGTATTATGTGACTTTACTCTGGTACATTTCTGTGTGACAGTTTTTTAATAAGTCATTTAAAACACTGAGAATTATTTAAAGTAATATAATCTTTTGAAAACAATATTCCGTGTAATGTTGAAGAATCCAAAGCATTTCTGGTTTTTGTTTTATTTAAATTTACAATATTAAAAATTCTTTCAACGTTGACCGACGAATGTGGTAGTGTCATCAAACTCGAAACAAATTGTGTTAAAATTGGGAAGGCCTTTGCATTATTGGCTCTCTTCAAATTAGAAACATTTTTCAAAGCCCCCCAAGGTTTCGAATTCGGTGGATTTCATATTACGTAAATTCTCGAACTTCATTATCAAGTTCTTGATATTCTTTCCATTTAATAAATTTGGAAAAAGTTTGGCCAATTCAGTGTTGCCAGAAAATGAATTTTAAAATATGCTTAAACTTAAAAAACTAAGTGCTAAAATGTTCTACAGAAGAAAAAATAAGTGCTAAATTTTTTCAATGTAACAATATAATTTTAATTTCAAATGTTACAAATATAAATTAAAGTTTTTTCAATTTTTTTTCATTACAATTGTTGACTTGTTTTAATAGATTACATTTCATATATTAATTCAAAAATTTCCATGTTCATTTACTTATCACACCGAAAGAAATTTAGTTGAAATATTAAAAAAAGTTATTTTTTATTTCGCCAAAAGTCAATCGACTATGCTAAAAAGCATTTAGCATAATTTTTAAAAATTTCAATGCATTTTCGAGAAACAAAATGCTAAATCTAGCACTGAAAGTGCTAAAATGGCAACGCTGAGCCAATTGTAAAATTGAATCATTTTTTTTTTGTTTAAATGGAGTTTACCTTCTAAAAGTTTATCTCCAAAATCAAAACGTTTTAAAATTTGTGGAACCAATTCAATATAAAATTGGACGCAGAATTCAACAAATATATTACTATATATTGATTATATTCAATATTTAAACTAGATTGATTCTCCTTCACGTAAATGCCAAGATACACTTCATCTTTATATAAAAATATGTCTTCGTTATTAAAACTTTGAATTTAAAAATTAACCAAATACTCTTCTACAAAAAAATGTCCTGTACTGGACAGTCGTGTACTACACACTCCACCTCTTCAACCCATTGCCAACAAACTTCGACTGTCTACCTTTCAATTTCTACATTGCAAAAGGGACTTACAAAATTTGAATTTTAGGAAAAAAGGTTACCATATGTTTTGCTTTTAATAAATCGTCACTTTTGTTCGCGGGGAAAATGAAAAATCGTCAATCGTCATTTCAATAAATTTGACTTAAAAAATCATCAAAATGACGATAATCGTCAAAGTTGGCAGCGCTGACTGTGTCGTCTGTCTACGCTATTACAAACTTTAATACATGGTGAAATAACTCTACAAGGTGATGGCCATATTACAACAATCAAAAGCAACAGAAACAACATGGTATTTTTGTTTTTGCTTGCATGTTTGTAATGTCAAAAACAACTGGTTATTGTTTACAAACATTTTTGGAGGAAAATAAATACATACATACAATTTTTTTAATTTCAAGATGAAAATGAAAATAATTTATAAATTTAATTTAATTTACGGACAATTGTTTTTTTCACTTTTCTTTTGTATAACTTGATACGTTTGCTATTTTTTTAACACAACTTGAGCATACATACATACATATGTATATAAAGTTTGACATAACGAACATGACTAAAAAAAAACAGCTGGCGTTTCAACACCACCTTGTAGAGTTATTTCACCATGCTTTAATCAAACAAAACAAGAAGATATAAACAGCTGTTGTAGTAATCCATTTATATTTCAATGGTGCCACTTAAGGCTTTTATTTTTTCAAAGTAGCGTTTTCTTCATTAAACATGAAAAACATATGTACATGATTTCTGACATGCTAATAAACTTTACTTATATATATAAAATATAATATTATTAATATAATATAATGTAATATTATTGATACATTTAACAAATCTTGATGCGTAAATGATCATAACATTTTAATTTTGTATTTATCTGTTTTTTATTTTTGACATATTGTAGTCGGTAGCCTGCTGTTGCGAATGTGTTTAATACTTAAGTTGTATTTTACTGTGTGGTAGTCATTCAGTACATTTAAAATTTACTATGACGCCTGTACATACATATGTCCAAAAGGTTGTACATGGTTGTGAAGTAAATAAGAATACATACTTAGTAAAAACGTATTATAAATTCTAAACACACAATACAATCAAAATGTAATAAACATGAATTTAAACACTTGCACTTTCTTATAAAGAGGCACGCACTCAGATGATGAAATGGACAATCACATTCACACAAAAAAGTGATTTTGCTGACTTACTCGTAATAGAACTACATAACATAACAACAACTTTTACTACTTATGTATGACTCTTCAAAACAGTCATCATCCAGCCAGCCAGCCAGCCATTCATTCATTCATCTGTCCATTAGTTCAACTCGGTCTGTGTGTAAGTTATGTCTGTCTCCTCTGGCTGAAGTGCTAGAACAAACTTCTTGTACTTCGTCATCTCGCTCAGCATCAGCAACATCGTCAACAACAATAACTTCTAACTATTTAAGGTAAAAAAAGGGGGCAGGCAGGCAGACAGACAGGCAGTCAGAAAAAACATCATTAAGTTGCTATTGTATGTGTTTGTGTTTGTATTTAGTATCTGTGTGTAGTGGTGACTAGAGTTGACCCAGCATACCATTTTAGGAGCGCTTCGAAAAAGGAGTCAGAAAAGAGTCCAACAAAAGAGCATTTTCGGAGCGAAAGAAAAATTTGCTTGTTCCTGTCCTGAGTCGGCACGCAGTATGACTTAGAAATTCCACTTAATTATGTGTGTACCAAAGCGTTGTTGTCCTAATATTTGTGCTTTGAACAAAAAAAAAAACATAGCTGGACCACACAAAAATGATAAAAACAAGATTACACAGAGCCCAAAAAAAAAAACTCATAAAAGACTCTTTTCTGACATTATCTAAGAGCTCTTTCTGACGGACCATTTTCGAATGTAATGACCCTCTTTTCTGATGGTTTTCGGAGCAATTATGATTGTTTTTGTGCTCATAAAGAGCGTTAACGATCCGAAAAAGGTGTCAGAAAAGACTCTTTTCGGACTCATATGGCTTGCTGGGGAGTTTGAGATTGAAAGCTGTATTGAATTATTTAACCCAGCAGGAAATAAGAGTAATTTTCTATTTCTTTTACAATGTAGCCAGCCGGTTGGTTCATGCAACATCACAACTCACACACACACACACACTTAAATACACATACACATCTCTGGCTGCATCACTGTGGAATACAAATCATTGTTAAGAAAATTACATCCGTTTTCTTTCTTTGTCTTATTAAAATTTTATTTTATATCATTTATTTATCACTTTGTTTTGTAGCACTGTAATATTGTACTTACTGTAATTTACTACGTGCAGTAAGTTTCTGAGAAGTGGGTGGGGGAGGGGGAGGGGGAGTTGGAGGACTGAATACAAAGTTGAGCAAGAGCCTTAAATAAAGAAGAATTCTAGAAATGTGATGTAAAGATTCTGAAAATTAATTTCACTTTGAAATGAGGTCAATTCCAATCACACTTACTAAGTTAGTTACCGCGCCACATAATTGTAATATGTGATGATGTTCTGTGGTCGTTTCTGTGTGCCTTTATTTGTTTTACAATTTGTTGTAATGTTACAAATGAGGCATCAGAATTCCTCTTTTCATGATTAAATGAAATTAAGTTAATTTATATATATACGTAGGTTGGTACGAGTATATGATGTAAAAAGGATTTATTAAAAAATTTTTAGTTTGAAATATAAAATGAGAAAAAGAAAATTAAATTTTAATGTAATTCCAAACTGAAGTTCTTATAGAAAAGGAATTACAGCTGTTGACAACTAATTGGAAATGCTCTTTTTATATTACTACTTGATGAGATTTATCAAAAAAAAAAAAAATAAACTAAAATTTTCAGTTAGATTTTCGCTTCAAAACACTAATATAATATTATAAATCTTTTTATTACACTCTTTGTTAAAAATGCAATGCCTTTTGTTGTTCTGCATTTCTTATTCCCTTTTGAATTATTGAATTATTATAAAGATGAAAGCAAAGTAAATGTGGCAACTAAAGGGTGGTTAAATTGATTTTGAATAAAACACACATTATTTAGGAAATTATTGTCATTTCTTTTTATTATGATATTATGGTATGGTTCAATTATGTATGGAACAAAATATCCGAGACCTCGGCCGCACATCTCCATCCGATGGTCCAAATTTTCGATGACACTGAAGCATAATTGAGGTTCTATGCCGTTAATGTGCCGAATTATCTCATCCTTTAGCACTTGAATTGTTGCTGGCTTATCGACGTACACCTTTTCTTTCAAATAATCCCACAGAAAGAAGTCCAACTGTGTCAGATTACATCATCACCAGGTTTGCTCAAATTTTTTCACGATTTTTCCGATTGTACGCACATTTGGACGTTTCAATTGACCGAAAAAAATCACTTAGTGCACAATATGCCCATTTTCATATTAAGCCTGAATAAGTTTAACACGTTGCTCGATTGTCTATCTTTCCAAGGTTCAAATTGAATTAGTCTGAAATTGAGAAATGTCAAATGAAATGTAAAAAAAACTTGACGTTTAGGTGTGGTTCACATTCAATATCGGCACTTAGAATTTAACCACCCTTTAATTGGAAACGTGATTTTATTATTTAAAAAAATATTTAAAGTTGTGTAACACCAAATTCCGTAAATTTTCGCTACATATTATTTTTATATCAAACATAGTTCCATTTTTTGAGCTTCAGAAAGCTGGGAAGTCACATAAAGAAATCGAAATTGTGACGGTATACATCGCAAAAGCCCCAGAAAATCATCAGCCCACACCGACCGCATGATAAGGCGAATCTCTAAAGCCGACCCAAAAAAAATCGTCCACCGACATGTAACGCGAAATTCAAGAAAAATTAAATGTGACGTTAACTAAGCGAACTATTTCGAGCCGTTTGGTGAAAGATGGCCTTCTTCTCTTCTACTAAAGTTCAAATAAAACGTCGTGTGGAATTTGCCAGATCTCATTGTAATTGGACGGGCTTCGACTATCAGTTCTAATGCGATTAATCTTTGTTTCCTCGCTCTAAAGCACATATGTACTTCACTGATTAGCCGTCCAATTCCAATGAAATCTGTCACTTTGTACACACGATGTATTCTTTAAACTTTAGTTAGAAGCATCTTCTTGCGCGTTGCTTTTCCAAGAAGCTCATGGTTATCATAAAATTAGGTTGAATCATTTTTGTATATATGAAACCAGAGACCGCAAATAACTCATCCAAATAATAAAAAAATCAAAATTGTGATTTATATTTTGGTTTTAAAAATAAATCCATGGTGTAACTATACAAGGTGAGTGCAGTAGCACAGCTGCCTGAATTTGTTTACAATCTACTTATGTCAAAAGTAATACTTTTTCAAGTGTTTTTGACAGTAGTATGTTATTTTACACAAACAAAATGCCCGTTGTTTCTGTAATGTGTTGCATTTGTTGCAGATTTGCACTCACCTTGTATAGTTACACCATGAAAAAATCATTTAAAATAACTGTCATCAAATGAATTAATTGTAGACTTAATACATTTAGAATTTTAAATTTTTTGCAAAATTGTAGATTTTATTTTGTTTTTCGAGTTTTTGCAAAATATACTATGAGCCTCAAAAGTGAGTAAACACAACAAATTATTTGTTTTTTTTAAGATAATGAAAATCCTAAAATCTATCCATCGACTGAAATTTAAAAGTTTCGTTTTGTTGGATATTTGGTTGAATAATAGATTCGGTTATACAAAAAAAAAAAAATTAAGTTGAACTATAATGCTTTTCATAATTTTAAAAAAATCAAAAAATTCACTTGTGCTTACACACTTTTGAATCTGTGTGTATGTTTTTTTTAATTATGTATATTTTTTCTATTTTGTTCTAGAATTTAAGATATTTTTTAAACATTAATTTTTTTTTTGTAAAATTTTCAATTCGAATTTTATATTCAGTCGTCATTGATTTGCATCAAATGAACTTTTGACATTTATTTAGGGAAAATATGAATCGATCTGCACAAAACTTATAGATGTAATTAGATTTTGTATATAAATTATATATGGTGAAGTTTTTTTTTTAAACGCGTAATAATCAATTATTTATGACCTACAAATTTCTATTTCGGGAGAATATTTGTATGGTAGCTAGGTAAAATAATGGGCCGATTGCGACCTCTGCTTGGCAAATATGTTGACATGAACAGCCGTCAGACATATGGCAAAATCTCAGCCTTAATGGCCTGGCAGACATCGTTTAATTGACTCAGAAAATGATTCTGAGTTGATTGCTATGCTTTAAGGTGGATGTTAAAAACATCAGCACAAATATGGTAGTGCAAGGTAGAATTATATCGGATCACATTTCGGCAAAATGGGTGTAGCTTTTATCAATTACGTCACGGATTTTGAACTTTTAACAAACGATCGGGGCAGCCAATTAACAAGTGAATTCTCTAAAATTATGTGATTGGGAAATCTGGTGTAAAATAAATTCATTATTTCGATGGCTGTGTGACACCGACCTGTTAAAAATTTTGTTCTTAACATCTCTCGATAACGTGACACATTCAAGGTAACCGCATTTCTATTTTTGAACAAATAGACCAACCACGCTTTGACTGAAAAAAAAAATGTTGAATTCATTGTAACAATTGTCCAAGCTTCTGTGTCAACGTGTAAAATGTCAAATTTTTAATGTTATTCCAAAAGTAAAGCAAAGTAAAACATTTTGCAACTGGGACGCTACAAAAGTAGACCGATAGGGACAGGAAACGACGTCATATTTTTTGCCGCTCTTTTGGCATTTCTCTTCAGTAAGGTTTGCCATTTCATGATGGAAAGATATACGAGTCAACAACGAGTCGAAATTATTAAAATTTACTACCGAAATTCGGAGTCAGTGGCCTTAACGTTAAGAGCGCTACGTCCAATTTATGGTCGTCATAATCGTCCTAGCAGATCAACAATTAAGCGTCTAGTGAAAAAATTTGAATCCACAGGCACAGTACAAAATGTTCCCGTGCCAGTGAGACAAAGAAGTGCCCGTAGTGTCGAGAATATTGCTGCCGCTGAGGCTTCAATTGAAGAAAGCCCAAATATGTCTCTCACACGTCGATCTCAAGCGTTGGGCATCTCCGTGACGTGGTTGTGGCGAATTTTGTGAAAAGATATTGGCCTACATCCTTACAAGAACAAACTGACGCAAGAACTGAAGCCGCTTGACCACCAGAAGCGACGTATGTTCATGAATTGGCCTGAGCAACAACTTGCAAATGATTCGGATTTTCATCGAGCGATGAGGCTCATTTCTGGCTGAATGGCTTCGTCAATAAGCAAAATATGCGTTACTGGTCAGACAGCAATCCACACGTACTGCATGAGTCATCATTGCAACCCGAAAAAATTATGGTTTGGTGCGGTTTATGGGCCGGCGGCGTCATTGGGCCGTACTTCTTCCGTGATAATCAAGACCGTTACGTTACTGTGAATGGAAATCGCTACTTCGATTTAAATATTTTCAATAAAATTTGTTAGGGCTCCACTGGGACTCAGTAGACCAAACCATCAGGCTATACAAGCATTTTTATTTCCATGTCTAAAATGTTAATTTTATTTTCAAAGAAAGATTTTCACCCTATTCACCTTTAGCAATAACCTTCATGTGACGATTGTTCGATTGTCATACATTCGTATTATTAAAAAACTGCAATTTAAAATTACTAAAAATAAAGATTTCATCACATTTGCCGAAAAATTAAAAAAAAAAACGCACCGAAATTAAATAAAAGCGCATCAACTAAGGAATTTTTCGCACAAAAAAATTAAAAATGCACCAAAAATGGTGCGAAACGCACCAAGTTGACCACGCTGAAACTAATGTTGAAACCTAAATTTTCAAAGTAGAGAGAACTTTAAGAATATCTAAATTAAAACCATTGACTTTTGATATTGATCACGTTTAAAAATTCGCAAGTGTTTAAAAATGTTGCTTGCCTTAGTTCAGCTACTTTTTAAGCACACAATTTAAAAGTCAAGCAAATCAAGCAGACAGAAGTGGAATACTGGCAAAATTAATTTGAGATACCCACCTATACATAATTATTATTATGTATGTATTTGTAAAAGATATTTTTATTAAAATTAAACAGCAATAAATAAAACAAATATTGTTAACCTTCTGACAAAAGTGATTGTCAATGATTTAAATTTCTATTCAGCGTGCCACACTTTCACCTAGCGCCCATCCACTCATAGTATTAAGTTCTAAATTGCCTTAAACTATTAAGATTTATCTATGTAACAATTGTAGGTTATTATTACTAAAAGAAATGACCGTAAATATTAATTTGACCTTTAATATATTAAATAAAAAAAAAAAAACAAGTAAGAAAGTATAGTCGGTCAAGCCCGACCATATAATACCCTACACCCAGTATATGTATAAAACAGTTTTTCAGATATGGGCGTTATATGGGAGATATAACCTATTGTGGACCGATCATCCAAAAATTTGGTGTCATGATGTCTGTGAATATAAGTATTATATGTATGTGTTAAACTTTATCTCGATATAAATACTTTCAAAAGATTTATGGAGCTTAAAGTAAATTACGGAGAGGGCCTTATATGGGAGCTACGACTAATTATGGACCGATCATAATAAAATTAGACCATATTATTTGCATACATATGAAATATATTTGCGTTAAATATTATTTGGATACCAACATTTTTGAGAGAGTTATGCTCTTTAAGGTGATTTTCGGAAGTGGGCCTTATATGGGAGCTACGACTAATTATGGACCGATCATAATAAAATTAGACCATATTATTAGCATACATGTGAAATATATTTGCGTTAAATATTATTTGGATACCAACATTTTTGAGAGAGTTATGCTCTTTAAAGTGATATTCGGAAGTGGGTCTTATTTGGGAGTTTCGACTAATAATGGACCGATCATAATAAAATTGTACCGTATTATTTTTAGACATATGAAATATATTTTAGTTCAATATTATTTGGATATCAACATTTTTGTGAGAGTTATGCTCTTTAAAGTGAGTTTCGGAAGTGGGCCTTATATGGGAGCTACGACTAATTATGGGGGCCAGGTGAAAAATATCACGTACCAAATTTTATCGAAATATCTTCAAAATTGCGACCTGTTCTCTGCGCACAAGCTTTACATGGACAACCAGCCAGCCAGACAGACGGACGGACGGACGTCGTTAAATCGACTCAGAAAGTGATTCTGAGAAAGTGATTCTGAGTCGATCGGTATACTTTAAGGTGGGTGTTGGACCAATATTTCTGGGCGTTACAAACATCAGCACAAATTCAATATACCCTCCCCACTATGGTGGTGTAGGGTATAAAAATACACTGCTCTTATAAACTGATGTTAATCGTACTTATATACGTTCACATTTGAGTTCCACCAACCATACATTGTTCAACGGTTTTGGGTGCATTTCATTTAAATTTAAATAAATAAAAGATAAAGCAATAAGCAACAGCAACAAATTATAATTTACATCGATTCAAATGCATACAATACAATACAATAGAAATTTAAATTGTGGTTTTCAAAAAACAATTCAAATCAATTTGTAAAAACTATGAATTACAACAATATAAACAACAACAACAGTGACAACAGCAATAATAAAATAAAATCAACCTCAGACACACACGACGGACTATAAAATAGTCAAGTTTAATTCACTCATTTATACAGTCGTCATCATCATTAACAGCATCACCACGAGCAGCAGCCAGTATTTGGAGTTAAATCAACGCCGTCATTATTATGATCACTGCCACCACTAACTTGCGCTATAACATTGTTGTCGCCACAAACAAACACTCCATTTCTCACCATATAAACTGATTGGTGCGACTGCCTGGTGGCAGCGGTTGATTCCAAAAGTTTATTTTTTTTTTCTTTTTGGTTCATCTTTTTTTTTGGTTTTGTGGACCATCGGAAAAAAGTGATTTGTTTAAATTTGTAACTGCTGTGTGTAGAGTGACAGACAGACGGCGGTTTGGTTGTGTTTCGGGTTTCACAATTTTTAATACTGGCTTTGGTAAATTTTCAATTAAAATATATGCAGGGGTATTTTTCATCTAGTTTCATTTGCATGTTTTAGAAATTTCAAATAAGCAAAACAATGCCAGACGGATGACAGTTTACTGTCTGTCAGCGACACCAAAATTCCAACAAATGCTGAATTGAACATTTTGAATTCCACAAACAGGTCACCATTTTATTTATAATGATTGAATATATGAATGTGTGAGTGATTTTTGTTTGATTTTTTAAATGCTGTAAATGTTAAATGTCAAGTTAAAACATTTTCTTATATAAATATGACGGTATGTAAAGGCATTCAATCGTTAAGAGTATAGAGAATTCGGTCAATACGCTGTTTAATTTAGTCGTATCATGAAATAGTAAAAACTACAAAAGCTGGACAAATTTGAATTATAATCATACAGCCAAAAGTCACACCGCTTAAAACCTATTGAAAAAATAAGTCTAGAATTAAACAATATCGTTCGTTATACCGAGCTTGCACTGTATTCAGATTTGAGGTGTCAATTGAGTCTCATCTGTGCCATCGACTTTTTAAAGTGTAAGACCCTTTTTCATATAAATTGTTACAACAAAAGGGTGATGTGTTAGCAAATTTCTTTTTGACATAACGGTTTTCGTGTAACATGTAACTGTTAAACATGTTCAGTTTGGTCTAAAATTTAACCATGAATCGATTTATAAACGAACAACGGTTGCATTTTATTTAAAAAAAATTCATGCTAGGTTAGGAAAGTGCATCGTACACTTTCTCCATTTTATGGTCAGTTTGGATTGGATACGTATTGCCGTATTTGGTGTGAAGAACAGCCAGAAGCATTGCAAGAACTGCCAATGGATACCGAAAAATACACTATTTGGTATGGATGATGAGCCGGTAGCATCATTGAACCGTACCTTTTCAAAGACGGCGAATTTAGGAATGTTACTGTGAATGGCAAGCTGGGCTTGGCTGACATGTGGTTTCAACAAGACGGTGCTACATGCCACACAGCACCAAATATTAAAGAGTTTATTCTTGACATACCGGCCAAAATGTTGGAGAGAGTATGACAAAATTAGACCCAGGTTATGAAGCATTTGAGGCGTAGCCGCGGCCAACATTTACATGATATCATCTTTCAACATTGAATTATATAGATCGTTATTACAACTCAAATATAGATTTCATGCATTTCCATAAATTTTATGTGTTTTTTTTTCAAGTCAAATTAAAAAATCACTCTTTGAAAACCTATTTTTAACCCTGAGCAACCAATCATTTTAACTTAATTCAATGAACACATCATCGAAACAGTAAAACACATCTGAGTAACTGATGGACACAGAACTCACAATCCTGAAACAGTTTTAGTTAAACTAGGAACAAATGAAAATTCGGGTCTACTTTTTTCCTGGCTGAGTTTCAACGTATTTACTATATATTTGTCGATCTGTTTTTCATTTCATACCTTTCCTACTCTGTCCCAACTTAGTTTTTCATATTTATGGAAATTTATTCTTATTTTTGTTCAGATTTCAAATCGCTTTTTTATGTCATCAAACATTTAAAAATGCATTTTGTTTATTTTAAATGTCTGTTTTATTTATACGATTTTCGTTTTCAATTTCGTCTTTGAAACGTGTGGACTATAAAATTGTTAAAAAAAAACATTTTTTAATTATTTAATCATGATGGTTTTATCTAATTTATGGGGGAGACAATATATACAATACATACATATGTACATAGATGAATGGGTTGAACAAAATATAACACAAGTTTCAATTATGAACGTTTATGAGGAAATAAATTTATATATGTACATACATATACATATATGGTTCTCTTGTTCAGGTTATGGAGA
The DNA here is from genome assembly GCA_950370525.1 of Bellardia bayeri. Lineage (NCBI taxonomy): Eukaryota > Metazoa > Arthropoda > Insecta > Diptera > Calliphoridae > Bellardia > Bellardia bayeri. The sequence continues at coordinate 80,279,705 of OX493267.1, forward strand.
TCTAATTTAAATTTTATTTTATCTTGTTTTAAGATTTTAAATTAATAACAGGCATTGCTTAAAATTTACTATAGTTGTTTCAACTTAAATTATTGCATATGTTTTTAAATGTTTATAAAAACTTTGCTGTTTAAAATGACAGTATACATTTTCCATCATTAATTTTATATTTTTATACCCTCCACCACCATGAATGAGGGTATATATAAGTTTGTCATTCTGTGTTGACACTGAGAAATACTCATCTGATACCCAACAAAGTATATATATTCTTGGGCCTTACGAAAGTTGATTGACCCATGTCCGTCTGTCTGTCTGTGTAAAACACTCTCACGTCCAAAGGACACAACCTAAATCAACAAAGTTTACAAAAAACCGTTTATAGTTCTCCTAAGCAATATGGTATTAAAAATCAGCAAAATCAGTACAGTAGAACCAGAGTTATGGACCAAAATGTGAGGCAACCTCCATAAAAATTGATATTTTTAAATATTTTTTTTCCAATTTTTTTAAATATATTGCAGATATTCCCGTGAAATTTTATGATAAAAGCAGAAAGTGTAACGAAAATAGTAATAATAGGTCCATGATTTCTCATATCCCCCATACAAAAATATTCCCGAAATATTGCTCAATTATACATAAATAAAATTGGAATATCAATACAAAATCCAGCAGGAATAAGTTTCATGCAAAACGAAATCGTAAAACGAATTTTTTTTTACTTCGGTTCATGTTTGAACATGGACTAAAATACATATAAAACTGGTATAAACATAACATTTTAAGCGGTTAAAATTTGACATAAATAATCCTTATAGGTATATAAATTGTTGTACTAAATTTTGTGGGGCTCGGCCCATAATTGGTTATAGCTCCCATGTAAAGTTCACTTCCGAAATCTACGTTAATACTACTATATATAACTTAAATATATCGTTATAATATTGAAACTCGACGTAAAATAAAACTCATTGTTCTAATATTTAAGAAGATCGGCCCATAATTTGTCATAGCTGCCATATAAAAACCATTTTCGAAAAACAAATAAACCCACAAAAATATTTAATAAATATCGATATCGAACCAACTTTTATATAGATCAGTAATTTTAAATCAGAAATTATAGTAATATCGGTTATACGGCATTTATGCTACTAGATTTTGTAGCTGTCAGTCACTAATTGGCAATAGCACCCGACGTCCACTTCCGAGCATATTAAAAAACCATATAACTCTTGTAAATAACGTTTTTGAGATGAAATTCAACCAAAATAAGCCTCAAATACATAGAGACCACATTAGTGGATACTGTATTTAGAAGCTATCAGTCCATAACTGGTCCACTTCTACTATGCCACCCATAAATCGTTTGTAAATAATATTATTGAAATCAAATTCAAACAAAAAAGCCTCACCTTATTTCTTATCCATTTTTACGCTCTGTTTCTTAACTTGTGGTGAATAAGGAAAAAAGTTGTTTTAACTTTGTAAATTGCTAAATTACACTCAAGATTATTTTGAAAATCAGACAAACTCTGTAAATTATAGAAAGAATCGTTAATTACATCAATTATAAATGGTAAAAATTAGATAAAATTTCAAAATATTTTACATGAATTATGTTGGTCTTAAAATTGTCTTTAAATTGTTTAATATATAAAACACTAGTAAAATTTGCACTGAGACTTAATAGAAAACAGAGAATTAGAATATTCTAGTCTAATAGCCAGTGTAATTTTTGTATTTCCTATTACGTTTAGGTGGAGGGTATTAAAGAATTGGCAAAGCTGAATATAGCACTTTAACATCTTTAAAACCATTCCAAACTGGCACTTACTTTGAAGTGTTAAGTGTGACATAAAACCACTTTTTGGTTGCCATGTATTCCAGTTTAAAGATCAAATAAAGCATTTTACACGAAGCAATTCCTTAAGCTTATCTGTCTACCTTTTATCCAACGGGGTAAGGAGAAGATAACACGAGTACACACTTGATTGTGCTAGCAACCAGGGCTCCCAGATGAATTCCGGAAAAAATCGTCAGAATCCCGATAAAATAAAAAAAACCTCATTCCGAATTTTAAAAATCGTCAAAAAAACCGAAAAATAAAGTATTAATAGTATTTTTACATTTTTATTTAAACAAAAATATAAAAATTCAAGTTTATATAGTCTCCTTTACAAAACATATCAAAATACATAAATTTTAACTTTTTCAAAAAGAAATCACAAAAAATATAATGCTAAACACAACTTGTGTAATATTTTTATAATATCTTAGTTCGCTTTTACACTCTTCAATTCTGACTCTTCAAGGCAAGTATTTTTGAAGGTACTAGTCAATTTTCTAGTCGATTTACATTAAAAAGTAATAAAATTGAATTGATGTGTGTAAATGAAATGGCAAGTTTAAAAGATAATTGAACAAAAACTGCTCAAACTGGTTTTGTTAAAATAGGAGAGTTTTTGTAGAATTTTCCCGTTGAAATTTAGAAATTGTTTCCTTTAAAAATTTTAGTTCATGGAATTCAGCATTTAAAATTGCTTTTTATGTTTACAGATAAATTAGTAATTTCTACTATTATTGGGAATTAATTTACTTAAAATTAACAATTGTCAATAATTAAGAAAACACTACTATTACTTAAGGTACTGTTTGATCTGGCAAAACTCTTGTAAGAGTAAACAACGTCAGACAAATTTGTTCTAAAACAAGTGGTTACGCTTCTTTAAGTAAATATTTGCCAAATGTGATCGTACATTTAGTTTTATTTTTGAAATATGTCATGTGCTTCTTAATATTGATGATATTAAAGAGAAAAATAGTTGTTGTCTCAAAAAAAAGAGAGAATTTGGTAACAAAAACATCAATAAAAAAAACTAATGATGGAACATTTTAATAATTTATAAAATCGTTACTTTCAAAGAAAAAATCGTCAAAATGACGATAAATCGTCAAATCTGGCAGCTATGCTAGCAACTCGTGCTTCTCTCTTATTTGTATTACATACTTGTATGTGTATACAAATGTGTGTATACTCTCAAATAAAAATACAAGTGATTTAAGCAATTATATTGTGCTGTGTGAACACCGAAAATTTTCAAGAAAAAATTGTATACATAGATTTTTTCAATAAAAATTGCTTCGTGTAAATTGGGACATAATAATATTTGTATTCTTTTTTTGTTTTAATTTTTGTCATTTGATATTCGGCCCCTGGTGATTATGTGTGCCGACCACTGATATTTATAAATAAGGTAATAATTCGATGATCCACTTCGAGCCTTGTATTGAAAGGGAAGAACAATGCAATTGCGAAAACTTTTCAGTTTATCTATAACTGTTCTAATTCAAAATTTGTTTATTAAAAATGCTTGCATTATTTTTACTAGCACCTACTAGTACTGCCCTCGTTTACATATGTATTGTATTTCTATATAAATTTAAATAAACTTCATTTTGGTATTTAAGGTGTGTATTTCATTGTTATTAATTACTGAAATTAAAAATCGTAATAATTACAGGGTAATTTAATATTTTAACTGTTGATTTATGTTTTGTTGTTTGTCTTAATAAAATTTATAATAAATTATTTCAATTAAATTGTATATATTTATTTATTTATTTACTTATTTATTCTCATTTCCATTTAACTAACTATCAAACCAACGCACTACTAGATACAATACTATAAACGTAAGTGAAATAAAAAATTGATATTTAATTAAAAAAACGTACATGTAACTTGAGTTTAAAAAATTAAATTAAATTTACTATTTTATTATTTTCAATCTGCATACAGATAACGAAATAAATTTGTGAATAAAAAAAACTACACTTAACTAGAAACTAAAATATACGAGTGTTAAAGGTAAATACACTGGACGAAATTAAAGGATTGTTTTGTTTACCCATGAACTTATTTCTCTAGGATGGAATTGGAATTCTTAATTATTAGTTATTAAATCGGAGGTAGTGCTTTTTACACTCAAAACATGCGACCTTTTTTTTAGGTCAAGGACGATTGGTATAAAAAATGGTTGAAATCGGTGCATCACATATTTCTCTTTGTCCCTATACAAATGTCCTCCCGAAATAAGACTTTATCGTTCATAAATGTTTGATTAATAAACTTATACAAATAAATTTCACTACAAATATGTTAGAAATATATAAAACTTAATCACACCTGTAAAGTTTGTGCAAATCGGTCCATAATTGATCATAGCTCCAATATAAGGCCCACTTTCGAAAATCACTTTAATGAGCATAAACCTCTTAAAAATTTTAACATCCAAATAATATTCAACAAAAATGATCGGTCCGGAATTAGTCGTAGCTGCCATAATAAAAACCGAAAATCACTTTAGCGACCATAAATCTCGTTATAATTGTAAATCTCTTTATAAAAGTTTCATAAATACAGAAGCCATTTCACCAAATTTTGTAACGATCGGTCCATAATTGGCCATAGCTCCAACAAGACCCTATTTTGAAAATCACTTTTACATGCATAAATCTTTTTTAAGTGTTTATATCGAGATAAAAATTAATGCAAATAATTCGTATATGCACAGAAGTCATGCTAATAAATTTTATGGTGATCGGTCCATAATAGGTCATATAGCGCCCATTTGGGGTATTATGGAGGGTATTATATGGACGAACTTGACAGACTTGTTACTTGAAATGAAACAATTTTTGTCAGTGTAAGGAGTAAGTAAATGCTTATTTACATATAGAAAATATGGGTAAAAAAACCAGACAAATAGGGGAGATGGAATTTTATAAATGTTTTTCTTGCACAGAGATTAAAGTCCACCTTTTGGGTTTGTTTAATATATTTTTTTTTGTGTGTTATTGCAACTTTTGTTTTGCATAATAAAAACAACAGCAAAGACAACTAAAATATAAGCAAATAGAACTAGATTTCTAGATGCTAGCTAGCATCATTCATTCTCAGTTATATTTTCATTTGTTTCTCGTTTTGTTTTGTTCATCATTATACGTCCACCTTAAAAATGTATAACTTTTATTGAGTGTTGCCACTTACACAATAAAATTAATGTCGCAATTGGCAGTGTAAACTTTTAGTTCTAAATTATTTCAAGTTCAAAGTCACGTTTCTGTAACTTGTTACAAGAATTTTGATTGCAAAACATTTATAGTGATTAGGGGGAAATAGTTTTTTATGTAGATTTGGCAACCCTGGTCATACATTTTTGCAGGAAAAAAAACAGGATGTTTTAAAGAATGTTACTTTTTTGCATTAGAAAATTGCTTTTCAAACCTTAAAGCATGCACCACAGTGTTAGCTTTTTTTGTTGTCGTTGATAGGAAAACTTTGCTTAGAAAACCATAAAAATAAACAAATGCATTAAATAATATAGAACAACTAGAGTAAATAAAAGGATCATGGTCGTTTTTCATTGAGCTTTATATAGTAAACAAAAATTATCTGAGACAAATTATAGTAATGACTTGGAATTACTAAATAAAATACTTAACAATGACTACTAGTAACCTAAAGTTCATAACTAAACTCATTTATTTGACAAATTAAATAAGAATTTGAAATAGCATTCAGGTTTTATCTATTATAGCAAAACAGTCTGCAAACCACCACTGAATTGTTCAGTTGACCAAACAAACCCAACATACCCACTCTCTTAATATAGAGATTAGAGAAAAACTAGAAATTCCAAAATAGAAAAAAAAACTAAAGATCCAGAAAAAATGTAAATCTGCATAAGATTAAAAAAAAGGAAAACAAGAACACAATAATACTGCAGCAAGACAGTAAAGGAAGTGCTAACAGAATGCAACAACAGCCGAAGTAGCAGCCGTAGCAGCAGCAGCAACTCAAAAAATACCCTGTGGGCCATAAATGTTGCCATACAGCGTGGGAATCCTGAGAGTTAAAGCTCAGACAAAAATGCAAACAAAAGCAACAACAACGAAATACTATATAAAAACTTTAGACCAGAACCAGAATATAAAAAAATGTGATGAAAAAAAAAACACCCAGAGAAAAGATAAAAATTGTATATATTTTTAAAGTTACTTAAGTTGAACTTTTTAAAAGAGTTTTTTGTTGCATCCACACTCATACACGTACATATGTATGTATATATAAGAAGAAACATAAACACGAAGTTTAACTGGTACGTGGATATGCATAAATGTTGTATGCAACAACAGAAAACTAAAGAATTTAAGTAAAGTTATAAAACCATAACTTCATTCAAAGGACAGTATTTAAAAGAATGGAATGGTTGCAATGGATTTATTTATTATTTTTTTTATCATTATTTTAAACTTCAACATAAACTCTTAAATGAGTAGCAGTACCTTTATATTTATCCGTATTGAATTGAAAAAACTATAGATTTCTGCATTTCAAATAACTTACCTGAAATCTTACTCTTGGAAACTACGGTTTGCTTTCAAACTTGTAGACCGGAAACAGTGGTTACCATTAAGAGAACATTCACACAAATGTCTTGAAATATTTAAAGTAGTAAATTTTAAAAAAAAATGATCTTTTGACTTGAATCTATTTGATTGGAAATTACTTTATCTACCTAAAAGAATTAAATTCAGAAAAAATATGCACCAAATTGTTGCTGATATTTGCAGTTTTATCTAAATTTTTGATAAAAATTGTGTTTAAAACTTTTATTTCTTAACATAAGACAATAAAAATTTCAATGTAGATTAAACAAGTAATGTGCCGAATCCTATATACCCACCACCAACTCACCTATTATGCAGATTTATAAGATATTTGTGCCCATTTAAGTGATTTTCGGAACTGGACTTTATATGTGGACTACGGTCAAATATGGACCGATTATTATGAAATTTGGTACCACGATTTGAGTGTATATTTTGATTATACTTGTCAAATTTCAACTTGATAGTCAGTTTTACAAAAGATTTATGTTCATTTAAGTGAATTTCGGAAATGGTCTTTGTATGGGGCTATGGTAAAAATTATGCACCGATGCAAACAAAATATTGTTTTGAGATTTCACTTTGCATGAAACTTATTATTGCAGAATTTTGTTTAGATACGGCTCTTCTATAGACATTTTTGTACCATAAAGCCATATTCCGGGAAGACATTAGTATGGGGGCTATGAGAAATCGTGGAGCGAGTCATACCATTTTCAAGCAAAATATCATGATATTATCTGTATTGTATTTGAAGAAAACAGCAAAAAATATCTGAAAAATATCGAGGTAATCTGAAAGTTTGATCTATAACTTAGATCCTATAGGACCGATTTTGCCTATTTGTAATACCAAACAGTTCAGTAAATCAAAGAATGTTTGGTAAACGTTTCATTGGGCTATGTCTTTTTTTCGAAGCTCTATCGTGATTTCAACAGACGGCCAGACGGACGGACAGGCTAGATCGTCTTGCAATCTTATAAGAACCCAGAATATTTAGAATTTTTGGCTCTACGACCATTATTTCGATGTGTTACAAACGGAATGACAAACGCAATCTTGTTGGTGGTGGGTATAAAAATTATGTGTGTGAAGATAAATTTGAAATATAAATTCGTAGACACAAATCATTTATATTTATAGTATTATCAGGTTTGTGTCTAGGGCATTAATTTTCAAATATATCTTCACAAGCATGATTAAATTGGTCATTCTAAATAGTAAATTGTAAAACAATTTAACAAAGTACCAAGGAAATCCTGCTATTGCCAAAAAATTACACTAAAATCCGTAAAAATGGGATTTTTACAAATATGCTCCTAACGTCCACATTTCTAATGAGACTGAGAATAAATGAGTGTTTTTGAAAGTGCTTTTCATTTTGTAAATCCAGCCTTGGAATTATGGAATATATGGCCTGAATTTGAAATTTCGATAAAAAAAATAGGTCAAATTCGAAATGGCGCAAGGCAACATATTTAAAAAATTGGACATGTTCTTTACTCTAAAATAATCTTCGTAAATATACGAGTACCTTTCAGAAAAATATCACTTTGTTATATATTTTTAAAGAAAGTTTCTTTTTTAAATAAAAAAAAACAATTAAGGCACATTTTTCCACAAAAAATGCAAACATATTATTTTTTTTTTCAACTTTAAAATTATTTATTTTTGTACCGAGAATGCTTTAAAATATCTTGTATCGGATGGAAAATTTTATTGTTTAGCTAACAAACTAAATTAGAGGAAAATCACTCTAAAATTCTACCTGATATTTAAAAAGAGCGGGCTAGAGTTTGGCAAGATTTTCAAATTTAAAATTTTAAATGCCTATATCTCGAAATCCATAAAAGATAAATAGCACCGTTCGTGATCTAGACGAGTAACTTCGGAAAATATAAAAATCGTGGAATTTGGTTGAATGACTAAAAAATTTCACCCATTTAAACAAATTACATGTCAAAGTTGTCCCATTTTGAGCCCCCAACCTCCGTCCTTTAATGTTTTGTGGGGGTCCATCTGCAAAACATAAACTCGAATCCTATACCACTTGGCTATACCATCTGAAATTTTATCTCGATCGAATCAGTCTAGTAATGCCAGATTCATTTTGAAAAAATCAGTTTTGCCCCTCTGGATTGCTTAACAAATCATTGATTTGAAACAAAAAATTTAACAATGTCAATATAAATTCATTATAAGATGCGCAATAGCTTTTCTTCTTCGCATCACTGAAAAATGATGAAGCCATTCTTATTATTTTGCCCCCCACGGGCACATGTTCAAAACATAATCGGGCACATTCCATTATTATATTCCATTTGGAAATTAGCTGCTTTGGAATTTTAAAGTATGCTGTATCTGAAATTTCAACATAGAATGGTTTAAAGTTTCAGTTTTTTAACTTTACGAAGAAAAAAAAGAAAAAGAATTAATCGCTTTAAATCTCTGAGTCTAGAAAGATGAAAAAAAAAATAAATAAAACAATATCTATACTATATATGTAATTAAAGGCGAATGTCCGTAAAATATGCATGCTGGGTTTAAGCTAAACAGAACACTTTTATGTGAGCGTTTAATAACAACCCAATAAACAAATGTTACTAGATCAGAGGCAAAAAACCAGATAACTTATACCGTAAATTCTATCAAAAATGTCTATTGGGTTTTAACAAACTAAAATTTGCCATATTTGTCTTCAAAGTCGTTATTAAAGACATTCTATAAAATATAATTTTCAATAATATTGATAAGAACACACATACAGATATTAAGACAGGCATAAACATGCAGATTTTATTCGTACAAATATGTATGTATGTATGTACATATGTAAATTAATAAAGTTGTTTTGAGTTATCAACAAATTGGTTAATTAACTTATGGAGTTAGGCTGTTTTGTATAACACAGCTGTTGTCAACTAATTGGAACTGCTCTTTTTAGATTATAATTTAAATTTAACGTTTAAATTGTTAGACTTTCTTTTTTAAACATTTGTATTATATAAATTAATGTTTTATTAAAAATACAACGCGTCTTGTTGTTGGGGATTTATTATTCCCTTTTCAATTTATTTAAATCATTACAAAGATGAAAAAAAAACGAGACAACTAATTGGAAAAAAATGTAAGATGTTTGGCAAATATTATTTTTAATTTAATGTTTAAGGAACTTAATGCCATTATTTTTAAGATTGATAATGGGAATTGGCAAAAGCTGTTCTAATTGTCCAGTGTAGCTCCATTTTGAGCATCATAAACTGGGAATTCTTGTAAATAAATAGGAGAACAGCTCAAGTGCCGTTTCCCTCGGCAACACACACAGAAAAACCATCAAGCTACACCGAGCGAATGATAAGACGAATCTCTAAAGTCGCTTCAAAAAAAAAAAAAAAAAACATCCATTGACATTCAAAGCGAAATTCAAGACAAATGTAATGTTGCGTTATCTAAGCCAACAATTTCGAGCCATTTGTTAAATAATAAAGGAATAGCAACGTGCAAAAAGTCTCTTTAAAGAAAACGTCATGTAGCATTTTTCAAATCTCATTGGAATTATACGGCAAATCAGTGGAAATATGTGCAGATTAATCGCATTGGACCTAATTTTGGAAGGTTTGTTAGAACGACCAATAATCAAGAATTGAACCCTCGCCATGTTTTCCGGGTAGTGAAGCATGTTGGAGGCTCTATTATGGTATGGGGGGATATTTGCAACAAAATATTGATTAAAATTATTACAGAAATGTAAGCGTTTCCAATTTGGTGTCCTAGACAAATTGTAGAAAAAAAATTATTTAAACTAGCATTAAGGTTGAATAATTTCTTAAGTTACTTTTATTCCCTTGAGAACTTTTAAATATATTAAAAGAATATGATAAAGTAAATGTACAAATTTTAAAATTAAAACGTTTTGAACATTACTTAAATGGGTTGCAAAGCGTTTTCAATTAGTTGTCAACAGCTGTATATTATAATTATTTGAAGCTTTAGTTAATATTAAAAAATAAGAAACATGATTCAAAAATCTTATAAAAATCTCTTCAGCAAAAATACTATATTTAAGACATTATTTACTTACCACTTTGTGTTTTGTTATTTATTATTTAATTATTGCGATTTTCATTTCATCACATTGCAGAGTTTTCAATTTTTACAACAAACTTTACTCCATGGCAATTGAAATATTTTAGTATTAAAAAAAAGTATTAAATTTTCGAATCAACATTGAGCAAACAAATCGTTAAAAATAGGCTGTGTTTTGCTAAGAAACATTTACACCAGTAGAATTTGAGAAGCGCTTTGGCTCTGATGGCAAAACCTTGCTTCGCAGGCTTCAAAATAAATAATTAGACCCCTGAGACGCCGTTAAGCGTGGTGGCGGTTCGTTAATGAGCCTGCATAAATTATTATGTTCTTTAAAATTAAAACATACATTAGGTTTTGTTTAATAAATGAAGTCTCCTTCAAGACAAATTAAATATACCTAAAGTAGCTCTTTAAAGCCATAAATTGCTCTACAGATTGGACAACAAATAAAAAACTTTATGTGAATTTATGTACTCGTCACTTCAAGCCTGTTGACGTTAATATTCAATCAAGTATTTTATTATTTTTACTATTATTTTTTATTTATTTATTTTTTTGCCCAAATAAAAGATAAAAAATACACAAAATTAGTTTTAAACATTAAAGTAAAAAATCAACAATTATTTTTTTAGTTTATTTTATTTTCTTTTTTTGTGCAAAAAGACACTCCTTTAGCAATTATGCTGTGAAGTACAAAAAAATAAAATGAAATAAAAATAGCCAAATAATGTAAAGAAAAAAAAACATTATTTACTCGTATTGTACAGAGAAAATATGAAGGAGTGTCTTGAGCGTTTTTATATTTTCCAAAAAAAAAAAAAAACCTATTTTTATACACAATTATTTGTGAATCTTCAATACTGGGGTGGGCAAAGTTATTAACGCATTTCAAAGTTTATAGTTGTTGAAGTACACTGCAGCAAATACTTGGTTTTATAATAAAGTTAGATGCAGTTTCGTTTCTACAATAATTAATAAGATTTATTAAAATATCCTTTAAATTAATACAAATACTCCGATTTTCACATAGTGATAAATAAAGTTAGTCGCCGTTTACATTATGAAATTTTTGTCCCTGCGATTCTTGCTGTTGGCGAGAACGGCGAGACGTATTGCAAGTCCTTTTGAAAAACCCTTTGTTTAAACCTGAAGAAAAATATGGACACATGTATACATTCGCAAACAATCGCTGCAAAAAAAATCGCACAATGGAAATGTAAATGCAATTTTAAAAAAAAGGAACGATAAAAACTACAGTGACAAAAACCTCATAATTTGAACGAGTACAAATAAAGTTAAAACCAGGCATGGCAAATTTTTGCTCAAAAATCCACAAATTTTTGTTAAGCTAAAAATTTACTTACCGCCCCAATAGACTAGGTCATAGTGTGCCGAACTATCAGTCAGAGTGTTGTGACTCTTTGTGTTTTCTGTAGATAAGCCGAAAAAGCTTCGCAGTTTGTGTTTGTTAATTAAAAATAATTTTGTATTTTATAAAATCAAACAGCGTCAAATAAAATAGAACTAAACATTTCTCTGGGATTTGTCATTATTGAAAGAAGTTTTTGAAATAAATAAAAGAATTCATAAAAATTTTATTTAGTGAATTTCGTCTTTTCGTCTAATATTTGTCACATCTGAACTTACCTATATGCTAGAAGTACAACTGCGCGAACGAAGAATTTCGAACAACACGACAAACTATTCGCTTTGTAAATTTGTCGTATGAAGCACAATAACGACGAAAAATAATAAATAATTTTTAATAATGGTTTTGTATAACAGCTGATAATTAAAAAAATATACCTTTAAAAAAATAAACATTAACAGAAACACAGGTGAAAATATTTTTATATTTTCTATGTTAAATTATATAAAGTAAAAAATACAAGTAAAAATTAACATTATTTACTAAAACGGAACATGATCACCCCGTATTGTTTGTTCGTCGTTCGCCGGCGTAAGAAGTAGAAATAAATATATGTACATATTTCAGAGTTCGCTGTGTATGACGAATTCAGCCAACGCCATTATTGTGTGTATTTTCATATATAAAAATGTGTTTTATTTTTAGAGTTGAATATTCGCGAACAAAAATTCGTCGTTCGCCCCAGATGTGTCCTAGCATAACAAATGCGTAAAATACCAACATTGTCAGCTTATGATACTCTCTTTGTCTCTCTCCACAATTTTTACAATAAATATTAAGCTGTTTATTTATTGATGTTCTTTTAGCAAAGAGAATAGTAATTAACGGTAGATATTGAATCGGTTATTATTGAGATGAAAACAAAATCTGTAAATTAATTATTTTAGTCTATTTATGTATTTCGTGTTATTGATATCAAGAATGGTAGTAGCAAAGACTATAAATATATGTACATATATATGTATGTATGTAACTAATTTATAGTCTTTGGTAGTAGATTTAAATATTAAAAAATTAAATAAATTGATAAATATACTATTACATAAAATGTGTTAATTCTTTTAAAAAATGGTTGAATCGAAAATTTTATAATTTTAATAATAAAATATGTCAACTGCAATCGAGTAAAGTGCTAATTTTTGTTGTAAAAAAGTGTTTTTTTATAGAAAAATTTACAATCTAATGAAGTGAAAATCGAAACAATTAATTAATAAATAACAAAACACAAAGTGGTAAGTAAATAGAGCCTTATGTTTGGTTTTCACTATGCCATTTTTGTTGTCAAATTGTTAACAATTGTATGAAACGGGTTGTCATATCATGATTTTCATGATTGCATACATAGATGACGCCATATGACAACCCGTTTTCATACAATTGTTAACAATTTGGACAATTTGACAATAAAAATGTCATAGTGAAAACGCGGCCTTAGAAGTATTGATGTATTTTTGCTGAAGAAATTTTTATTAAATCTTTTTCCAAATCCATTATTTTTTTAATATTAACCAAAGCTTTGAATAATTCGAATATACAGCTCTTGACAACTAATTGAAGACGCTTTGCAACCCATGAAAGTAATATTCAAAACATTTTATTTTTAAAATTTGTACATTTACTTTACCATATTTTTTTTAGTATATTAAAAAACTAACAACTAACTATTATAATTTAACAAATTATTCAACCTTATATTTTAAAGATTTAAAACAATTTTCTTCCATTTGATTGCGTCACCTAATTGGAAACGATTACGCTTCTCTGCAAGTTTTAATCAATATTTTCTTGCAAAGTCTTTTTATTACATTACAATCTCACATCTATTGCGCATTAATGATATGAAACGTCGACATTGCTAAACAAGTATAGACTCCCACTTGACTTTCTCAAATAGAGTATACGAATGTTTGATGGGGCTTAGATCTGAACTAGGTGATGGTCATTCCAGAATATTGATGGAGTTGACCGGACACATTTTGTTGGTAAGCTTTGCCGTGTGCTTTGGATCATTGTATTGTTTTTCTCAGCCCACGACAGCATTACATCTTTTTGTATTTATACGCTTTTATAATTATTTAAAATATTATTAATTCTGTGAAATGGGCCAACACCATTTATACCCTCCACTATACTTCACTGCACGTGAAACATGGCGAGGGTTAAATTATTGATTAATGGAGCTTCTAACATACCATCGACCAGCAGGTCCAATGCGATTAATCTTTGTTTCGTCGCTCCAAAGCACATACTTCCACTGAATAGCCATCCAATTTCAATGAGATCTGGCAAAGTCTACATGACGTTTTCTTTAAATTTGCACCAAACTGCACCTTCAACCCTATTGAACAGTTTTGGGAAGTCCTAAATAAGAAAATAGGTAATGTAAACCTAAGATCAAAAACAAAATCAACCCTATCATGAATAAAAAATCAGCGTTAAATTTTTCCCTTTTTACTTTTTTAACGTTGAATTTGAATAGGAAAAATGGGAAAAGAGAAAAAACTCCCGCGGAAATTTTATTCATGATTGGGCTGTATGTGTAAAAAATAACTTAGATATCATTTTAAATTATCCATCTCACTTAATTGTTGAAAAATATAGCGTAAACAGCAAAGTCTTTTTGTGCTTCTCAAATAAAGAATTTTGTGGCAACAAAATATGCTGGAAGTTTTGTTCTACTTAATTTGAAGCTTTTGATGAATATCATCCATCGGTTTCAATGTGCCAATGCTCGCTTTAAACAAATCAGTTGCAATTGGTACATGATTTCTGTGATGCATGAGATATTTTGTGCAAAGATCATGAAAAAGAAATTCGCATGTCCGTGGAGCTAAGGCAATGTTCTGTATTTCGTGGAAAAAAGAATAACCTATATGAACTGCTTAAATCTGACCATACCATCACATTTGAAGCGAACGACGAGAATATGCGGCCAGACATGAACGTGTAATATGTCACCATGACAACCTTCGACCACATATTAAGAATTATGTATTTAGAAAGAATTGGTTGGAAAGTTTTGGCCCTCCATATAGACCAGAACTTGCCCAACTACTATTTGATTCAATCGATGTTATACTTAAAATTTTTCCCAACACTATATAGCCTTTCGTGATATTTATTTATATTTTAAATTCATATTGAGGAGTAAGTAACCTTAGTAGAAACAGAAAAAAAATCTTTGAAAGTAACTTAAGTATCTGTGACAAATATTTTTAACTCTTCTTAAAACTGAAATAATTGATTTATTTTTCCAACATTACATGTGTTGGCATCTAGCCAATAGATTGTTCCATCTTACTGACAAATGTATTTGCATCATTAACTCAAGTTCCAAAGAAAAAATGCTAAGTACGCAGTGTCAACATGTGACCTATAGGGTATACAAAATTCGTCTTAATCAAAATCCGAACACTCTGGCTTGTTTGACTTTTAACTTGTTGTAACTAATGCTGCACTTCCTGATTATTTATGAACATGATTGAAGTGTACAAAATGATTGCATTTCAAAATGTTGGTTTGCCAAAGTTATTTTACACAATTTCTGTTTGTGAGTGAGAGTTTTTCTTTTTCCTTTTAATTTTCATGTGTTTTGTTTTCATTCTACTCATATTATTGGTTTGTCTTGTTGGTTTTTTTTTTGCTACTTTTTGTGGCTGTTGGAAGAGACATTACGGATATTGGTTACAATAACTTTTCTAAAGTTGAATACATATGTAAGTATGTATCGGTGCTTGTGGTGAATTTGCTCTCAGTTATTTAACAGACATTTTGACGTCGAAACAAAATATGCAATCAAGCAAATTGATTGATACTTTTTATTTCGTTTAAGTCATTTATCATGCATATGGCTAATGTTTCGTGCCCTGCTACTGAGCTGCAATCTTTGTGTAGCATACTGGCAGGAGTTGGTTGTGTTGAAAACACATTGCCTACATTTGGGGCTTAATTAGATTAGTTTATTTGGCTGGTGGTTTTTTGCATTATTTTTAATAAAATTTTAGTTTACTAAGTTGTTTGCTGAAACAAAACAAGAATACAAACAAAAAGCTTTTAAAACTTTTTGTCTTTAGTTTTCATGTTGAACAAAACAAGCTCCCTTGCCTGCATGATGTTGTCTTTATTCTAAACACAATTTTATCTTTTATTTGAAGCCTTTTAATACTTTTAACTTTTCCATTTTCTTAGTTGGAAACATGTACGTTTTTGTCAGCCCTGGTTATGGTTGTTAGTATACTTTTTAGTTTGTTTTTCCTTTCTTAAAAAAAAAAAAACTGTGTCATGCCATCACTTTTGATTTTTTCCCTACATTTTTTTACTTTTGCTTTACAAAACTTTTCAAAAACTCGGTTGTTTAGTAGTTTTTTCCTTTTCAAGAATATAGAGAAGGAACAACAACATGAACGAAAAAAAATAAAACTCAATATAGAAAGATGTCACATACAAAGTTCAGTCGGTATAACGTGTGTTCTATATAAAATCGGATGCCACAGTGCTAATAGGGAGAAAAAAAAGACACAGCCGGAGGAGATGGATATAATTTTTTGTTGCCATTAACATGTGATGAAAGAAAGTCGGTCAAAGTAAGGTTATCAATTTAAATTTCAATGATGCAATTATTTGGTTCCTTTTTTTCATTCTTCACTTAAATGCAACAGTTTTCCTTTTCTTTGCTGCTGTGTACATTGATTTGTACTGGTTGATATTGTGTGTTATGCAAGTGAATTCCTTTCCGTTCTGTTTTTCTTTCCTTGGCCGAGATTTTGCAAAATGAAATAAGATTTAGAAAAAGTCGTTTTGTGTACTTTGACATGTTTTGTTGCACTCTTACATAATTTTTTTTTTCCTTAAAAAGGTTACAAGTTTTGTTTTGTGTTTATTGAAATAAATTATGAATTGATGACACTCTTGTGGTTTTGAAAATAATTTAAAACTAGTTGGTCTTTTTAGGACGAATTGTTTAAGAGTATCTAAATGAATCATTTGAAGTTAATTTTTAAACATATTTGAGATGGAATTTTTGGTTTTTATTAAATTAATACCTGTGGAAAAAATGCACACAAGGTTTTGTGTTTGCCAACATTTGTAAAGAAAAGTGCAACCAATTTCGGATACCCTGTTGTAAAGTAAGGTGAATCCCAGAGATAATCAATCGAAACAAATAGTAGTCGGAAGGGTCATGGTCCGGACTATATTCGAGTAGGTCAAAACTTCCCAACCACTTCTTTTTAAATATTATTTAACAGGTATTTAAATTTGTGGACGATCGTTGTCACACTTTCTTGTCTCGCCGCATATTTTGGGCGTTTTTCGGCCAATTCTCGCTTCAAACAAAACAGTTGCATTCGGTACATGTTCTCAGTGATGGTCTGGCCAGATTTCAGCAGTTCTTTTGATCCCACCAAATACAGAACATTACCTTAGCGTCATGTATTGATTCGGGTTGTTGGCCGGTCTTCACATACTTCTCCTACGCTTCGGGTTATCGTCAAGTATCCATTTTACATCGCAACCATAATTCAGTGCAAAAATTATTTGCTTTTATTGTGTTTAAGAAGCAAAATCGTCTATCGCTGTTTTCGTTGGTGAAAAAAGAAAAAACTACTATTCATATACATACATATAAATCTGTGTTTTTTGATGGCTCGCATTTACTGTTGAATGACATTTCACTAATTGTACTTTTTGGTACAATTCGAAGACGAATATATCAGCCATGTCACAGATTTTAATTCTATACGGAAGTGGAATTAATTCTGTATTTTGCTTCTAAATTCCAAAACACACCAAAATGTAGAAAAAAACGTGCCATTAAAAAAACGTACCAATTATAGAATTTATTTTTTGTTTAAAATGCTTATTGAATTAATTTTACATTGTTTTTAATTTAAAAAATCCGATATAAAACTTTTTTAAAATAGATTAACGATTAATATTAAAAACCTTTTTTATAAACGAGTTAATAAAGATAAAATAAGCATTTATCCACTGAAAATTTAACTCACAATATGCTGTTCGGAACTGAAGTACTAATTGGTAAAATAGGGCTTATTTCAATACATATTTGGTACTTTTTTTAATTATTTTTGTTTTCTATTTTAAGTACTTTTATTTGAATTTTTTTCAATACAATTTTTTAGGGCTCCACTGGGATCCAGTAGACCAAACCATTAGGAAAGCACAAGAATTTTTTTTTCCATGTTTAAAATGTTAGTTTTATTTTCAAACAAAGATTTTCACCCCATTCACCTTTAGCAATAACCTTCATGTGGCGAATGTTTGATTGTCATACATTCGTATTTAAAATGCATATAATGGCATCCTTTTTCATCGTATAGATTTCATGATAATGAATTATTAAAAAACTGCAATTTAAAATTACTAAAAATAAAGATTTCATCACATTTGCGGAGAAATTAAAAAAACGCACCGAAATTAAAAAAAAGCGCACCAACTAAGAAATTTTCGCACAAAAAAATGTAAAAAAGCATTAAAAATGGTGCAAAAGGCACCAAGTTGACAATGCTGTTTAGGATCCCATTGAGCAGTAATATAAAAAGAGCATTTCCAATTATTTGCAACAGCTGTATATACATACGAGTACATATTTACAAATTAAATTAATATACACATTTTAATTTTCATTTTCATTTAACTTTTATAGATTTTTATAAAATCTGTGAACTTTAATTTAACTTCTAATAGTAGTCATTAGTTAATAAAAGTTTATTTTTAGCGTTATTTAGTTTTTTCTCTTAATATTAGCCATAAATTTTTAGTTTATCATCCATATAAGAACATATAATTTCTGTTCACGTCCCTTCTCCATTTAATTACTAATTAAACCAATATTTGTTTTTAACGACTCCAATAACAATTTTACTAGAGATTGTTAATATTTTACAGCGATTATACTCGTTGTCTATTAAAATGAACTAACAAAATTAACTATTCCATTAAAAGATCCAATTTACAAAAGAAATATCAAATTTCGTACGTGGCCTGACTCTGTTTGACTGGGTTGGCTGGTTGGTTGGCCGGCCGGCTGACGTGTCTAGCTGGCTGACTGGCTGAATCAGTCTCATTAGAATTATAAACCATAAGTGTTGGTTACTGTTTGTTATATTCGCAGCTCGTAAATTCATTAACTGAAGTGGTAACTAGATTTGTTTGTTTTTATATATATTTTGGCATATTTAGCTTATTTCAGTTGAAAAATATATGAAAATGTAATTTATTTTTTACACTACAACTTAACGCTAACAAAACAACGTTCTGGTGTTTTTTTTTTTTTTTTTTTATAAATTTTTAATCAATAGAAATTACTAAATCTGACAGTATTAAATCTTTATATGATATCAAACTTATTACAGTTTATTGTACTAAAAATCAAAATTAAAAGTAATAAATCCCTGCAAAAAACGCGAGTACTCCATACACGCATGTATGGACTACTCCACAATGGACCAGGAGTACGTCAAACATAATCCATTTGTTTGAAAGAAAAAACTAGTCCATTTAACATTACGATGTGCTATACACAGAAACAAATTGATTTTAAAATAATTTTCAATTAAAATTTTAATTGATTCCATTACTTTTTCTGATATTTTCAATTAAATATCAAATTTTTTTTTTAATTGATACTATCATTTTGTTAACAGGTCCGATTTCAATTAAATTTTTAATTGATTCCACAAATTTTTGAAACTCATTTTTATTTTTTTCTGTGTAGGACTGGACCATATAATCCAGCTTTGCATAACACGGGACTAGTCCCAAAACTACTACTTGTAACTACATCAAATGTTTTTAAACAACGATTACGGTCGTTAAAGCACGAATAATTGTCGTGTAACAAGAAGTTCTGTTTTGAAAATGAAATGTTCCACAAGTGCATTACATAGGACCATAATGTAGTCACTACATTTTAGCTACAATGTACCACGTATTCCACAGATTTTTGCAGGGATCCTGTGTTATGCAAAGCTGGAGTATATGGTCCAGTCCTAGGACATCGTAATGTTAAATGGACTAGTTCTTTTTTCAAACAAATGTATTATGTTTGGAGTACTCCTGGTCCATTGTGGAGTAGTCCATACATACGTGTATGGAGTACTCGTGGTTTTTGCAGGGATACTATACACTCATACATATGTACGTACATATATATGAATATTTTTCAATATATTTACACATATTTAAATAGGAATATATACATACAAACATCTGTATTTGTATATACATAAATCCAGTAAATGATTTGAATCAGTTTTTTATTTGTTTGTTTGTTTGTTTATCCGTCCCTCCGTCTGTCTGTCTGTCTGCCGGCCTTAAAAAAAATATACAATCATGATTATTTGTATGTAGTTTTTATCTAATGAATGGTTGTAAATTTGTCTTGTTATATTTTTTGACATTTGTTTGCTGATTCAGAAAAAATACAAATAAATAAAATAAAAATAAAAAAAAACATAACAATTACAAGAATAATACTAGTATTTAAATATATGTATGTATGTACATACATACATACATACGACTACAATTCAGTCATGTATAAAAAACCACAATAAATGCATTTACAATTTGACTTTTAGTAAAAGTTGCTCATACCTATCAATTTGTTAAAAATTCTGTTACATTTGTTTGTGTTTTTTTCCTGCAATGTTTGTATTGGAGAAGTCAGAGAAAGATAAGCAACACCACCTTGTCTGTCATAATAAAACTATTTATTTGTATTTATCTTATAAAGGAAGCAAAAGTTAAATAAATGAACAGTCATTTTTAATATTGTTGAATAGAACATACGAGTACAGAATAGAAACACAACATATTTTTAAGCTTTATAAGGGGTAAGATTTATTTAATACTAAGTAAATATTTGTGCATACAGTGGCTCCTAGCGATATTCGTACAGCAATAATTTCTTTCTCTTTTCAGGCGTGTCACATCCCAGCAAACCATATGAGTCCGAAAAGAGTCTTTTCTGACACCTTTATCGGAGCGTTAACGCTCTTTATGAGCCCAAAAAACAATCATAATTGCTCCGAAAACCTTCAGAAAAGGGGGTCATTACGTTCGAAAATGATCCGTCAGAAAGAGCTCGTAGATAATGTCAGAAAAGAGTCTTTTATGAGGGTTTTTTTGGGCTCATAAAGAGCTCTTAGATAATGTCAAAAAAGAGTCTTTTATGACGTTTTTTTGGGCTTTGTGGAATCTTGTTTTTATCATTTTTGTGTGGTCCAGCTATGTTTTTTTTTTTGTTCAAAGCACAAATATCAGGACAACAACGCTTTGGTACACACATAATTAAGTGGAATTTCTAAGTCATACTGCATGCCGACTAAGGACAGTAACAAGCTCCGAAAATGCTCCTTAGTTGGACTCCTTTCTGACTCCTTTTTCGGAGCGCTTCTAGAATAGTATGCTGGGATAAATCGATCGGAATGGTTTCAAGTCCGTATTTACAAAACGATCGTTTTTATTTTGCGTTCTCTAGATTCCGAACGATTCTGTTGATTCCCAAAAAATATTTTAAATCTCGGTTTTTAATTTAAATATGGTAACGTTGTGTAAACCAAAACAAAGAACATGTGATTTTTGTAATAAAAAGTAGGTATAACAAAAGCGAACAAAAAGAGCAAAGAACAAAGAAATTTTGAATAAAAGTTAACAAAATTTTCAAAAATGCCTGGAATTTCAATTGTTGCTGTTTTAAATGAAGAAAGACATCAAACCGCAGTTGAAAAGCTACAAAGAAGAAATTTAAGGGATGCCTTTGAAAATGACAAACGTTTTCTTGTTGCTTACACCAACTTTGAAATGTTTAACATTTTATTTAAATATCAATGAGATAATTAAAAAAAAAAATAATAATAAAATTAATTATTTAATTTTCATTTTAAATTAGTAGTATGAATTTTTTTCAGTATAAAATCATAAAAAATAACAACTCCACTTTAGAAATCCAACGTGGTTTTATTTCGAAAAAAAAAATCGTTTTTCGTTTTCTAAACACTCAATTTACGGAATCAAAACCACTTTCGATCGGAATTCAGTTCTGTGACATGGCTGTATATTTATCCTATTTGTAGGATAATTTCAACAGGTATATCTAAAGCTTATTCATGGAATAAATAGCGAAACATAAACTTTATTTGAAACAAATAGCAAATTAACTTCAAACCAATGCAATTACTTGTAATTAACGGAAATGAAATTACTTGGTCTAAATTTCGCTCAAAGCCAAACTCGTACACTTTTAATAATATACACAGAAAAAAATAAAAATGAGTTTCAATTAAAATATTTGTGGAATCAATTAAAAATTTAATTAAAATCGGACCTGTAAACAAAATGATAGTATCAATTAAAAAAAAATTAAGATTTAATTGAAAATATTAATATTAATCAGAAAAAGTAATTGGATCAATTAAAATTTTAATTGAAATTATTTTTATTTTTTTCTGTGTTATTTTAAAGTCAATTAAAGTTTTAATTGAAAAAAAATGATTTTTTTTTCTGTGTAATAAACATGACCAGTAGTATTTCATAAGAGTACCTTTGCAGTGTTAACCATTTCTAAATGGCTGTAGACATGCATTCCACAACCTTACTAGAAAAAATGGGGTTCCTACTTTTCCCCTTCCTCTGCAAGAATTTGCTTTAGCTCTAGTTTTCACGAAATGTGTTGTTTTTTTAAGGTTGGAATCGATATAACTTTAGGAATTGTTGATGGGGTTAACGTAGGGAATCCACAACACGTGGACAGTTATACAACAACCACGATCTCGGAATATAAGCCTTATTGCACGGATAATTGTCCTGGTAGAAGTGGTAGTTGTTGTTAAGACCCTTTTTCTTGAATACTGTCAAATTTGTTTATAAAATGTCCAACTAATCAATCTACACCATTATCCCTTCAATAAAGTGTAATGAGCTAGGTTCAGCTGTCGAAAAAAGACCCCAAAATATTACCGAACCTTCAGCATGCATTACTGTAGGCTTCAGGCTCTTCATAAACTTTTTGCAACACATACGGCTTTTTATCAGAATCAAATATATTGAAGTTGCACTAAATCTCTTTACCAAAAGTACATACACATATTATTAGTTTTTCAATATATTATTTATGAAATAAATTTAATTCTATTTCAACGCACCCTTAACTCACTAGAAGTGTAATATAATTTCTAGCTACACTATAGAAATAGTTGGTTCATTTCCGACCCAATGAAAGCCTTTTTCTCACTCAATAGAAATTATGAATGCTTAGCAAATTTAATTAAATCAAATTTTAAGCAGCTGTTCACTACACAGAAAAAAAATCATGTTTTTTTTCAATTAAACCTTTAATTGATTTTAAAATAATTTTCACTTAAAAATTTTAATTGATTCAATTACTTTTTCTGATATTTTCAATTAAATCTCACATTTGTTTACAGATCCGATTTCAATTAAATTTTTAATTGATTCCACAAATATTTTAATTGAAACTCATTTTTATTTTTTTCTGTGTAGTTTTTACTCAAAAAAAAAAATTTACCTTAATACCTACATATGTATGTATATTTACCAACACAAGCAGAAATAACAATTTCCATTCCTAAACTTCTCAGTGTGTCAAGAGAAACTGTACGAGTTTCGCTTGGAGCTACTGTATACTCGTATAGTAATATATAAAAGATAAGAGTTTATTTGTTGAATTATTTTTAATCAATGTAGCCCTAGATAGTAATTGTGAAAGAAAATCAAAACTATTTGTTATTTTTTGTTTTATTTAAAGAAATTTGAATTTGGCCCAAAATTTCACAATACTAATTAGAGGATGCTTGTAAAAATTAAGTCTAGCACTCCTGAACTGAATATTTTTATCTCATTTTAAAATCGCGGACACATCGTTTTATGTTTGCGAAAGAACAGAAATGATTTTCACATCCCAGTTGGTTAAATTTGGCGCATTGCAGACACGTATGTGCTTAAATTCATGACTCGAAAGGCAATATTTCTAAATGTTTAACTCATTAACTGTTGGTGTTCCGATTAATAGTTTAGATGTTATAGCTTTTCTGACCATTTATTGTATTTAGAGACCTGGTCACTGTGCAGGGTACATGTTTGATTTTTTGATGGAAAACATTATTCTTTATTCTTTAAAAGCTGTAAAAGCTACATTTCGTAAAATTATTCATAGTTTCGATCAAATTAATTGTCTTTCTGAGATCGCTATGAGGAAGCTGATTGATAAAATTGCTGCACTTGGACTGCAGCAACAATTTCAAGAGCTATTGTTGAGAATTCTTCGCATACTGAACGTTTCGTTGTATAAAGTTACGGTCACACAATGCAAATATTTGACAAAAAATACGTAACCACTAAAAAAATTTTTTTTTAGTTCTTGTGTTTAATTGATAAACTTCTTTTATTAAGCACAAATCTCATTAGCAGTTTAGTTTTATTTTATTTGATGCTGTTTGATCTCACAAAACACTTGTAAGATTAAACATTTTCCAACAAATTAGTTCTAAAAAAAGTGGTTACGCTTTTTTGATTAAATATTTGCCGTGTGTGACCTTACCCTAAGACACTATGTGGCCTGATTTTTTTTTTTTTTTTTGTCATTTATTTTGTATTTAATATTTAACAAAATAGTTTGTAATCCAAAACTTAAAGTATCAAGTTTTATGAAAAAATACCAACGAAACAAAAACAAAACAACATTTTGCACCAAACAAATACTTTAGGGAATGATAGTATGTATTTTTAACATGTAGTGCAAAGCCTATTATTTCATAAAACACTTTTCACCCGTTTTGGCATATTCTTTATCATATTTTCAATTAATTCATTTGTAGTACTCTCTAAAATGCGCTGAACCCGCTGCCAAAGCTCGTCCAAATGGTGCGGAGTTAATCGGTATTGTTCCAACTGTCTCTTCACGATTGACCACAAATCCTCAACCGGTGTGAGGCCGGGCATTTTGCAGGCCTTTATATTAAACGAAAATTCTGCTCACTAAGCCATTTCTTCACGATTTCGGAAGTGTGCTTTGGGTTACCAATAAGCTGAAAAGTAACTTTCTCCACATGTTAGATGCTGTTATCTACAAAATCGTGAAGATGAGTTTGCAAAATACTAAGATATTCTTCTTGCCTCCATATTTCTTCGCTTCTTTGCAATGGTCCGAAGTCACACCATGTAAAGCAATCCTATATCATAACTTTCCTCCCACCTTGCCATCATGTCTTTGAATCCTCTAGGCTGTTTCAATTACCTTCGGATTAAAAACATTTAAATATATTTGGTATTTATTTTCGTATAAGCTACTTGGGTCTAAATTATTATATTGTAAATTAAAAATACATTTAATTGCAATTTTTTCCCAACGTTTCGTCAATTCTTTGTTGACTTCATCAGGGGAATATAATATGTGTATATATATTAAATTAAATGTAACATATTTTTATTTTAATATAGAATATGACATTTAAGTTATTAACCATATCAATACATTATCCAATTGCAACGTTCGTGCAATGGTCAGTTTCGTCTGACCATATTACACACCATATTCAATTGTGTTATCATAAAGAGTACTTCGGCATACGTTAATATCTTGCGTCCTCTGCTTAGTGGTATGAAAACAATAGACCGCCTGTTACTTCCGTAATATAGCTAATTTTTGTCATTTTAAAAATATTGCCCTCAATGGTTCTTGACAGTTTCTTCATTATTATACCCACCAACAAAAAGATAGCGAGTATATTGCGTTTGTCATTCCGTTTGTAACACATCTAAATAATTATCGTAGAACCAAAAAGCCTATATATTCTAATACCTTCTAAGATTCTAAGACGATCTAGCCATGTCCGTCCGTCTGTTGTTGGCACTATAGAGCTTCAAAAAAAAAAAAAAAAAAAAAAACGACAGAGAACAATGAAATTTTTACCAAACATACGATCTAATTCTAGATCAAAGTTTCAGACCACCTCGATATTTTTTAGATAATTTTTGCTCTTTTCTTCAAATATAATACAGATAATATCATGAAATTTTGCATCCTTTATTATTATTATTATAGAAGAACATTATTATAGAGTCCTGTTGAAAATGGTAGTTATCGGTCCACGATTTTTCATACCTCCTATACAAATGTCTTCCCGGCATATGGCTTTATGGTACATAAATGTCTATAGAAAAGCCGTATCTAAACAAAATTCTGCAATAATAAGTTTCATGCAAAGTGAAATCTCAAAACAATATTTTGTTTGCATCGGTACATAATTTGGGCCATAACCCCATACAAAGACCACTTCCGAAATTCACTTAAATGAACATAAATAGTTTGTAAAAATGACTTTCAAGTTGCAATTCGACAAGTATAATCATATCAAACCGTAGTCCCCATATAAACTCCAGTTTGAAAATCACTTAAATCAATTCCTTGCAAAACCCACTATTAAGTTAAAATTCAACACAAATAGCCCATGGATATATAAAAATTATCCATCTCAATATGATGATGTTCGGTACATATTTGACCGTAGCCCCCATATAAAGTATACTTCTAGAAATCAGTTAAATGCGCATAAATCTCTTATAAATCTTTATAATAGGTGATTTGGTGTTGGGTATATAAGATTCGGCACTGTCGAATACAAACTCTTGCTTGTTTATTATAATTTTATTTGTGTTGGATAATTTGCAAAAAGTGTTTATCACATGCAATTCAATTATTATGAAACTAATGTGTTTTTAATGTCATAAGCACAGCACACACATACACATTTCTAAAGTTTCTTTATTTGTTTCAGTTTTATGCAATAAAAAGTGCACAAGTCACTAACATATACTCATTTGTGATATCATTATTAATTTATAATTGCCAATCCTTACTGCTTTCAATAATATATAAATTTGAAAAATGTTCTTAAGAATTCTTTGTTCTTAGAAAAAAAAAGTTCTGATTGAAAAACCCTTTATTCTAAATTATACCACTAACCATAAAAATGTTTGCAATATTGAACTCTGTGTCCGATTGACAGGGAAAGAACGATTTTTGCAAAAACATAAAAATGGTTTCGTATGCAAAGCTGATTATTATTACTAGAGGGATCACGTAATATTTTGTGAGGTTGAGGACAATATAACAAACGTCAAAAATAACAAAAAACAAGTAAGAAAGTATAGTCGTTCAAGCCCGACCATATAATACCCTACACCCAGTATATGTATAAAACAGTTTTTCAGAAATGTGCGCTATATGGGAGATCATCGAAAAATTTAGTGTCATGATTTCTGTGAATATAAATATTATATATGTTAAACTTTATCTCGATATAAATACTTTTAAAAGATTTATTAAGGTTAAAGTGAATTACGGAGAGGGTCTTATAGGGGAGTTTCGACTAATTACGAACCGATCATTATAAAATTAGGTGTCATCATTTCTGTATATTATTTGTGTCGAGTTTTATTTGATTACCAACATTCTTAAGTGGGCCATTTATGGGAGCTAAGACTAATTATGGACCGATCATAATAAAATTGTACCGTATTATTTGTATGCATATTAAATATATTTGCGTTCAATATTATTTGGATACCAAAATTTTTGAGAGAGTTATGCTCTTTAAAGTGATTTTCGGAAGTGGACCTTATATGGGAGCTACGACTAATTATGGACCAATCTGCACAAAATTTGTAGATGTGATTTAACTTCATTTACCACTCATTTGTGATGAAATTTGTTTGGTACCTTGCGTAATTCAAACATTTATGATCGGTAAACTCCAATTTCGGGAGGACTTTTGTATGGGGGCCAGGTTAAATAATAAAGCGATTTGCACCAGTTTCAATCCCATCCGTCCTTGGGCCGAAAAAATATTACTTACAAAATTTTATCAAAATATCTTCAAAATTGCGACCTGTACTCTGCGCACAAGCTTTACATAGACAGGCAGCCAGCCAGACGAACGTGCGGACGGACGGACGGACATCATTAAATCGACTCAGAAAGTGATTCTGAGTCTGAGAAAGTGATTCTGAGTCGATCGGTATACTTTAAGGTGGGTGTTGGACCAATATTTCTGGGCGTTACAAACATATGCACAAATCCAATATACCCTCCCCACTATGGTGGTGTAGGGTATAAAAAAAAAGAACGCAAATGCCATAGTTCCCAAAAACCTTTATTAAAACGCAGCCTTCAGCTTCCTTAGAAACGCCAGCATTTATAAATTTGTAGTTCATTAACCTTAAGTTACACCCAGTAATTGCATCTCTAACGCCAATTTATTTGCAAAAATCTACTGCTTTTTGTAAATAGATTACGGGTACAACAAACAGCTTTAATGAAACACTTTTGCAATTTATCGCTTCAAATAAAAAAAATTTAATTGTAGCTTTTTGTTGTTTATTTTTTTTTCTGTTTTTAGCTGCTTTTCACATTGCATTAATTTGAGATTTTTTTCGCATTACGAGTAAACATTTTATTTGTACGAGTTGTTCGTTTGATATTAATATTGCCAACGGCAACGCAAGACAACTGAACTGTCATGGATTGCTGTTCATTGTCAATCAATATTCACACCCATTTAACTGATTTATAATGTTGAAATAGATGAAGCACAAATATTAAACACACTTATGAAGGAAAAAAATGTACATTAAATTTGAAGGAAATAGAGAGACTGTAGGGCACCCTAAACATTTATTAAGTTCTGGTTAATCAAAATACTACTGGTACTTCAACTACACAGAAAATATGTTTCATGCAAAATGAAAATTCCTTGTTTTGTTTATGTTCTCGAATTAGGCCGCAAATACGTACCAGACAAAAAAAAAAACAAGCATAATTAGTATCATTATCAAAAGCTTGAATAGAGCCCAAAGGCGAAAAATTAATATAAACCCCTAAAGGGCCTACAAAAGTTTGATAAACTTTTAACTTTAGTTGTTGTTCTTTAAATGTTTCATGTTTTTTGATAAAATATTTAACAGTAATTTTCCATTGCATCAAGTATTGTAAAATATATTTTCCTTCTTTACCAACAATTAGTGTTAGGCGTGGTACCAATAAAAACTAAATCATTAATATTTAACTACACACTCATTATAAATTTTACTGTTGTTACCAACTGCTTAACAAATGCAAAATAACCTGCCACCGGCAACAACAACATCAACCACCCTCCACCACCTACCACCACGATCAATTAGTGTAAGATGTGGCAAACAGCTACAACACAACTACTCAGGGAACAGATGTAACAAAAAATCCAAGTAAACAAATTGTTTAAAATTCTAAATCATTAAATTCAAATAAATTTGAATGCAAATGTGTCTCTACCAGCTCGTATACGAGTATGTATGTAAAAACACATAATAAATATGTGAATTTATTATCATTTCACTTTACATTATTTATGCAAATTTTACATATTATTAACACTAGATATTTGTAAATGTTTGAGGGGGGCCAAAGAAAGTCAAGTAAAATATAAATCAGTTTTTTGCGCATTTAATTTATCCATATTTTGTGTAAATTGCGTTAGTTATAAAACTACTGATGGATGCAGCTATGTTTAAAATTAATAATTCATTGGTTTTGACAATAGATATTGTCATTATCGAGTTAGTTTGGATTATTTCTCTGCCACTTATGGAAATATTTTAATTGTTTTCAATACAAACATTTTTGAACGTACGTACAGTGATCGACACTAAGTCTAACAGCCATCTTAAAGATTTAGCAATGTACGTCAGTCTGGCTGGCTGTTCATGGAAACCTTGTGCACAAAGTGCAGATGGCAGGATTGAAATCAGATATCCATTATACATAAAACGACAGCTACAGCTACAATTTGAGTGTAAATGTAGATCAATAATTTACCATAGCTCCCATATGAGTGAGGCCCTCTTAAAAATTTTGCTATCCAAATAAAATTCAACACAAATATGTTTTATAATTAACGTCATTTCACCTAAATTTAAAAAGATCGGTCCATTTTTAGTCATAGCTTTATAGCTCTCTATAAGACCCTCTTCTTGCAATCACTTTAACATGCATAACTCGTTTACATCTACACCTAATTCTGTTTTTACACGCTAATTGGTTCCAGGAAAACCCCGTGTAAAAAAAGTCATTAATTATATGCGAAATAGGTGATAGATTCCTTATCTCTAAAACCTATTGCAATTAGTAACAAACAAGGATTTTTAGAACAACAATTCATAGTTACATATTAAAGAAAAAAAAGATATGCACTCTAAGCTTAAAACTAAAGGTACAGATAAACGGTTGTCAGATCTTACAACGTTGTCAGAAAAATGTTCAGAAAATGTCTAACAACCGTGTAAACTTAAAACTTTTGTCTTCCAACGTTGTAAGAAAAAGCATTGACAAGTTACCTTTTGCTTATAATTTTTCAATGTCAGTACATTGCTAGATCTGACAACGTTGTAATATCTGACGACCGTCTAGACATAGCTTAATGTAAAAAAATGTATAACAAGTTCATTTGATTGTATGCACTACAAGGGAATTCCCCCAAATTTGTGCTATTTAAAATTGCTTTGACCGGTGCATTTGCTTGTATGTATCCACAAAAAGGGAATTCCTCTAAATTTGTGATATGAACATATTTTGCTAAAATTCAATTTAATTAAAAAAAATTTTAAACCCAAAGGATTTATAATCGTGCTGAATGGATTGAAATCGTGTAAAAAAAAATTAAAATTTATTTATTTTCAAACCGTCTTAAATCAAAATCATGTAAAAACAATATTAGGTGTATTGATAACGAAATGTTATGATTATCGGTAGTTCAATAGCCATTTCTGGAAAACTTTTTTTGCTCATATATTTGGTGTAGGGTATTATATGGTAAATATCTTGAATTTTCTTGCTTGTTTTAAGCTAAGCTCACACGATTGGTAAAATTCACCGTTTTTGTATCCCAATCGTGTGATTGCACAATAAATTGGTACATGTGACAATCGCGGATAATATTGTGTTTGTTTTAACCAATCAAATGCAACCCTGATGTGGCAACCGTGTGGTCACTTTAAATACAACCGCGTGGCATCAAAAATGTCAAAATTGTCAAAATTGTACCAATATTAATAGTGTTCTTTAGCGCCAATCAAAGTTTACAATACGTGCCAATATTTAAATTCGCTCGAAAAGAATTCATTTTCGTGAGTATAAAAGTTTGTGACATGGCTAAATCGTCTTAGAATCTTATAAGAACCCAGAATATACAGACTTTTTTCTTCTACGACCATTATTTCGATGTGTTACAAACGGAAAGAGAAACGCAATATTTTCCCCATCTTTTTGATGGTGGGTATAAAAAAGTTTAGTTAAATCGAAAAATTGTCCTTCTGAAATGAGATTGAAAAGTTCATAAGTTCAGTTGTGGTTTTCAAGATTTTACTTTTATATATAATTATGTCTACGGCTGACTGACTGTCCTCTGTTTTCTTTGCTTAAGTAATTTACCATGTCGTAATGCCTGATTTTGGTTTTAATGTTTTTTTAAAAATAAATAAAAATGTACATATGTAGCTATAGTTTGTCTTTTAATTATTTGTTAATCAAAAAATTGTAATCCCAAAACCCACGTTATTGAAAAATTATTTTATATTTTTTATATTGCTGAAAAAAAAAAGTTTCTTTAATCAATTGTATGGGAAATATCGAATGTACTTATGTTTTGTAGCTCTTTACTTTTTTTGCCGGGGGGAGGGAGGTTTTATGTTGTAGTTGCTGTACGAATAGTTGTTGTGGTAAAAGTATGTAGTTTGTGAAGCACGTAGGTTTTGCTAAAGTCGCGTGTCTGACGAAAGTCGGCGCCTGCGGCTAAATCAACGATTTCATATCTAATGAGCTGCAAAGAGGCGTGCGTATGTATGTACACACTAGCATTGCAATAATAACAACTTTTAATGCTGCATGCAGTATGTGCAGTGCAACATTTGCTAAAATAATATTATTGCAATGTAAAAGAAAAACTCAAAAAACAAAACAAAAGGTGTTTAAGGTGATACCGAGACCAACTAAATTAAATGTAACGTAAACACTCAATCTCTAATAACAGCCACTATTTCTCCGCCAGCAGAGTCAGATCAACTATTAAAGACACAAACAACAGCAATACAATAAATGTCCTTCATTGTGGTAAAGAAACAAAACAAGAAACAACAATTGCCACAAAAAATAATTATTATTATTGTGCAGAGGCTGTAATAAGGTGTCACTTTTTGTAAAAAAGTGGGTTTCATACTTGTTACAAAGTCACCACCTCAAACAGCGTAAAATACGACAACAACACAATATACGTATTCGACATTTTTATTTTTAAGTTGCCTTTTAAGATTTATTTTTAGCCAGCGACACAAAAAAAAAACTTCCAAAAACACATTTAAGATTTGAGTTAAGACATGTTTATCTGTTATTGGCATCACTAAAGTATGAATCTCAGTAACAGCAAAAAAAAAAAAACGTTTAAATCTTTGTTTGAGTTATTTCATGTTAAGCTACTCGTAAAATAAATTATTGCAAAACTATGAAGAAAAATCAATAAACTGCTTAAATGCGGGTCATCACATAAATTTATAACTTGTTAAACGCACTTCAACTCATTCGCCAGTTATACTCGTATACGATACATATTAGTATATGATAGTAGATTTTTGAAAATTAAGAAAAAATTACTTTCTTTCACTTGGTTAAAATTATTGCTACTATTGGTGTTATTATTTAGCTACAACAAAATGATAGAATGGGCCCAATATCTTGAAATACACTGAACATACCTATCCCGATTGATTTTATACATGAGAGTGATAAGTTAACATTTATATTCGAGATATCCGTCTATTCGTTGCCTAAAAAGCCGACAAAGACCATAAAGGTGCGCTTTGGAAGCATAATTGAGTGTATAACTTAAAAATGCGGGTTTTATAATAGTATCCAAACAAATTTATTCACAAACACAAGTAAATAATACATGACGCCTAATCACGTCTACAAATTTTGTGTATATCTGTCCATAATTGACTGTAGCTCCTACATAAAGCCCATTTTCAAAAATCACTTCAAAGCGCATAACTCTCCTTCGAAAATCACTTTAACATTTATAAATTTTTAAAAGTTTTTTTAACGAGAAAAAATTTGACACAAACAATTTTTATATCCATAGAAGTCGTGCTACTAAATTTTTGGTTGATCGCTCATTAATAGTTCTTATATCCCATATATCACTATTTCTTTAACACTATTTCTACACATATACTGGGTGTAGGGTATTATATATAAAATTATAATAGTATTATTATTATATATATAGCTTGACCTCACTTGTTTTTTGATTCGAAAATGTAAAATTTTGTGCCAACCAAAATGCCGCTGAAGCACACCGATTGCTCACCGAAGCTTATGGTGAATGTGCCCCATCGGTTTAACATACAGTTCAGAAGTGGTGATTTTTTTTACTGAAGACAAAAATCGCACAGACCAGCAAAAAAGTTTGAATACCAAGATTTGTTGTATTTATCTAAATGCGGCGAAATTGGGTACCGTATGAATTGAAGCCGGCAGACCTTGAGAGAGGATTTTGCATTTCCGAAATGCTGCTTGAATCATTACTTGCGATGAGAAATTGATACAATAGGATAACCCGAAGAGTAACCGAATCAGCCGAATCGACACCAAAACCAAACATCCATGACGCTACTGCAATGTAATATCGAAATCTCACCAGACCATCACCGGAAACCTGTTCCAAATGTAACTGATGTGTTTGAAGCGAGCGTTGGCCGAAAAACGCCCAGAATATGCGACCAAATATGAAGGCTAATGTTAAACATTATCTAAAAAGAAGTGGTTGCAAACTTGTCTCTCTGGGATACGATGCACTTCAGAAAAGGTCAATACATTGAATAATTCTATATTGTACAATATTTTCAAAATAAAAGCTTAAAGTTTTGAAAAATTCCGCATTTTTAAGTTATACACCCAATACATCGACCTTTTTCAATACCAATCCATTGTAGCTTTTGAAGAATAACAGTGGAGCTAAATCTGGCCAAAAATTTATTGAAAAGTAGTGGCGTCTCATAAGAGACTATGCTGGTATTGTTAATATAAATCTCCATTGAGAAGAAGGTGTCAGAAGGGATGCTCTTTAGACTACAACTGCTAATATGTAGCTTGAGAAACCAAAGCCTTTTTACCAAATTTTTCAATTTTATTTTTGGGTCGGCAACCAAAACTTTTGCTCTCGATCCATTTTTCGTCAATTATAATAAGACAGTTATTGAATTTTGTTATACAATAACTTGTGTGCCCGTTTTATAGCAAGACCACACTGCTTTCCACTACGAGTTTGTTATTCAGTTATACGATAGGTTAGGTTTATTTTGGTGTTGTATTTTTTTGCCAGGTCATTGGCGGTCCACGATTGCCTAATTATACGAGTAAGTTTCAGGTTTGTTTTAATAACATTTTTGTTTTAATTTGTTTATAAACTGTGATGCAAAAATGTTGGATGTTCCTACTACATCTAGCTCTTCTGAGAAGGAAAAGAGAGTTTGTTGACCGGAAGAGCAGACTGCTGATCATACCAAGAAGAAAAAGAGCTCGCCACACATCAGAAGAAATGTCTTTGGTCGCTCTCACCTCAGAAAACACTTCGGAGAAACAGATGGAAGGGAAGGGAAGGGAAATCGAAGGCATCTACCACTGAACAAGTAATGGCGCCGGTGAAATCTTCAGTCGATAGCGGAGATTTTAAAAGGAAAACAACACCTTCACTGAAGAGGAAGAAAGACGATACAACGGCTAAGGAAAAGACCTCGTACGCTAAGAAAGCACGTAGGAAGATGACGAAGGAGATATGCTAGACTCCCATTGATTCCATCTGTCCATCTGTCCATCTTTCAAAAAACAAATGGAAGGAAAACGACATAAATGTGGGGATGGTGCAGTAAGTCTTAGAAGCAGACGACGACGTTCCTAAAATACATATAGAGAGCTGTAAGATCAATAGGGTGATACTGTTTCTACAATTCA
This sequence comes from Bellardia bayeri, assembly GCA_950370525.1. Classification (NCBI taxonomy): domain Eukaryota; kingdom Metazoa; phylum Arthropoda; class Insecta; order Diptera; family Calliphoridae; genus Bellardia; species Bellardia bayeri. Next base: position 80,314,762 of record OX493267.1, read on the forward strand.
AATCAGACACCTGCGTTGAAGTATTAAAGGTTTGGAAGTATCGAAATTGTTTTGCATGTTTTGTTACTTATTACTTAAAGTTACATACTCGTACATACAATATATTTCACATTTTCTACCAAATTTGAGCTTTTGTAAGTTTCTTTGTCAGCACTAAATAACCAACAGCACTACAATATCTGTGAACACATTTAGTGTACTTCCTTTCAGACGCTGTGTCTATCCCATTGTCAAATTAAATTTTAATTTATTTCTTTACAAATAAAAGTACAATTAAAATAAAATTATTTCATTTGGCAAAATCTACAACTATTTCCTTATATACGCAAACGTATTACTGCATACTCCTATAAAAGTACTAACTGGGAAAATGATTGTATACAGAGTATAATTGACTAGAGAAGAGAAGTAATGAAATTTTAACCACAACTGGATAAAACTTGAACAAGCAGTAGAAAAAACTAAACTAAATGAATGAATGAATGAATGGGTGGATGGATGGATGAAATAGAATCCTACTAAATGGGAGGAAATAAGAATGAAAGTAAATGATAGAGACGATTAATGGAATTGAATTGAATGGCATGGAATGTATGAATGGATGTTTGGGTTGGTTGTTTCAATGGATGCTACATGCATCCATACAACAACAACAGCAGCAACAAAAAACCCAACCAACAACACATTCACCGATACGAAGATTTGTGGTTAAACTTGGTGAAAATTACAAGTGGGAAAATAAAACAAACCACAAAGAAATAAAAAAATTCACTGTATTTCTTTTCTTGAGAAAAAAAACATAAATTATAAACTCAAACTCTTGATGTACTGGTACTTATTCGTACTTGTGTGTACTTACAGGTACTAAAAACGACCAAAAAAAAAAGAAACTTTAAAATTTATTTATTTTGCAAAACAACTACAAGAAAAAACTAATTTTAGTGGTCGTTTTGAAGAAAAAAAAACAAACAAAGTTAAGAAAAATACTTGTAGTTGAAGGAGCACCTACATGGCGTATTAGACATGAGTCAGCCAGCAAGAAAGTTTTCCAAAAAAATGTTTGTTGTTTGCAAATATAAAAACAACAATATGCAGCCGTAAAATAAACGTGTTCAATGATTTAGTTTTATGTTCATGTTGATATAAGAAGCCTTTGCCAATTGTGCCAGAACCACCGCCATCACACTGCCATTAGTTATTTGTATTTGAGTTCTACAGGTTCCTTGAAGTACAACAAATAAAACTTACTCGTAAATGGAACAAATAATGTTTCTACTCCTTCTTCATGTTGTTGCTGTTAAGTTGTAGGATTTTTGTAGTTTGTCAGCGCAAATAAAAACTAGAACACTTTGCACGTAATTTTCACTGAAAATGTTGCAACAAAATGAACAAAACAAATGAAACATTGTTTCACTTAGTTGCAAATTACTCATACGTAATGTGGCCAACTAAATACTAAAAACATTGTTCACATAAAATCCAGTCGCTTAAATCTTTAATTATTTATATGTATAACCAAAAACGCTATTTAATAATTTTGAAGCACAAATTTATACTCATTTAAGAAAATCTAAGAGAAGAAACTAGAAGTCGTGGTTTTATTTTGACCACCTGCGCTGCAACTTATTCCAAAACACAAACATGTTTTTTATTGTCAACCACTACGCTTTAACTTTCCTTTGACAATACACCAATATTGTAAAGTTGGCCGAAGCTGGGGATAATTACTTAGGTTCACATATTGGTTGGTTGTTATGACGTCTTCGATACCAATCCAGTGCAGTTTTTTTGTAATGACGGGAAACTAAATCGGACTGAAGATTGGTGACGGCTAATAACATGCAGCAGACGTTTCTTCAAGCATTATTTTATATAAATGTTCAAAGTCATTGTTTAGTAAGGGCGGTTGTTCGTATCCTCGCTCGTTTTGCTCTCTTGCTTTCGGTAACTGTTTGAGGTCTATTTTTACATCAGTTTTTGCATCCATGCATAATCAGAATGGTATTTTATCCGTTTTATAGCTACAACATTCTGCCTTTCGCTACGATTTGTATACTTAATTGAAGGTTGAAACATGACCACAAGATATTTCAGGCCGGCCTGACTGTTACCGTAAATTGTAATATTCTCTACTTATTCGCGGTAAAACTTCAGCTAGCTACTCAAGGCTGAGTTCTATGCCTGAAGAACAATGTACTGGTGCCAACAGAAGTCTAAAAGATATACGATTTCCAGTTCCTGCAAACTAAAAGCCTCTTACTGTACCCACCTTTCATATTGAGCCAGCTGTGATGATCTTCTCTTGGAGAAATTGTATCTTTCCAGTCCGTGATCTATTTGTGCAATAGTAAATTTGGAACAAGATTCCACCGTTACAGCTTGATATGGTCGAATGGCAGGTCCTCCGCTTGCATACGCCAATAGAGAGTGAGTCTGATGGCAGGATTTCAGAGAAACGTCCTAACTAACTATCAAAAGACTTAAGAATCATAGTAGTTTACAAGACGAATAATTTTGGAATTAAGAAAGTTTCGAACTGGTAGAAATCAAATGTTATCTCCGCAGTAGTGGCTAATGTCTTTTAAGACAGTGGACTATAATAAACCGGCCTAATTAACACCATTCCTGAAAACGAAGTCTGCCCTTGACTGTTATTCTAGAAACACAACTGGGATGAACGAAGAATTTCGCCCAACATGAAGAATTTGTCTTTGACAATTCGATGAAGCTCAATAATGCCAAAAAAAAATACATCTGTAAAAATTTTATTTTAATTCTATTTAAATTTGGATGACGTAGAATTAATTTCACAAATTTCCAGGTTATCCCACGCCGGTTCAAGTACACCCCTAGGAAACTAAATTGCTAAACCTTCAAAATAATATCCAGAGTGTTAATGGTACTCCATCAATTCATTCGTTGAGTTATTAATGGCACTCTACCAGATTCCGTTTGAAAGGTACTCCATCAGTATTAAAGTTGAGTTTTTAATGGTCTCCACCAGAGTTTAAACAAATTAAAAGACACGCGCTTAGGGTTAACGATGTACAGTGGCTCAGAATCGTTATTCATCGGTCAAAATCTGTATCTGGAGATATTTTAGTAATTTATTTTTCTTGTGAAGAGAAAAAATTTTGAATTTTTCGCCAGTTTTAATTAAAATTTTTTCAATAGTTGATGAGAAATTTAATGTTAAAGTTCAAATTTTGATTTTTTGTAGCATTTAGTATGAAAATGCTCGATTTTTGTTTTGTTGAATCTGATTTTATTATAAAAAAACACATGCAGATAAAAAAAAACATTTTTATAATAAAAAATTCAACCCATTATTGATAGTAGTTTGCAAGATATGACAATTTGCTTCTGATCAAATTCACAAAAATTACATTTTGTTCTAAAATAACGTAAAATATTTATTTTTAACAGCAGACCACGTCCAACATTGTCAACATTTTTGACCTAATTTTTTTTGGCTACCTTAGTTTTAATATGTTGGCTATTGAAAGCCATTACAATTTTGGAAATCAGTGACAACAAAAAATAAGACTTTTGGCCGATGAAATTAAATTCTGAGCTACCATCACACATGCACACTAGCGAGACGCGAAATTGTCCAGGGCAAAACAGCAAAAGCGAGCCTTATTGACCTTAAGTAATAATTACAATTAACCCTTAAATACCTGAAATTGAAAATACGTTCAAATTGCAGAAATAAATTTTTGTTCTACCATGTATTTCATCTACAAATTAGGAATTGCAGTTCCAATTCAGAAAAAAATACTCCTGGAAAACTACAGGACAAACACAAGGAGACAGTCTGTAGACGGTCTTAGTAGCTAAACGGAAACAATCCGGTTTTTTTTTAATACTCAACTGATGACCGTCTTAGGCGTTAAAGGGTTAATCAACCCAGACCTACTTTGCGACTGGCTGTTACAATTGACAGGTGTTATTTAGTATATTTTTGTTAAACAGCTGATAGATTGTGTGACCATATTTTAAAAATAAATTTATAAAAAGTACATATTAACAAAAACACAGGTAAAAACAATTTTTATTGTTAACTATTTTGTATATTTGTTTTAAATTAAAAAATAAAACAATAATTAAAGTAAAATTAAAAATTTCTTAAAATACTCCTCAATTCTGACTCGTCTATGCAAGTATTTTTGGATGAGAAGGGGAAAAGAGAATTAAAGGGGTACAACTTGACGGTACTAGTTAATTTTCTTATTTCCTTTTGTCATGCAGGTTGATTTGCTTAAAAAAGTACGAAAATTAAATTTACGTGTGTGAATGAAATGGCAAATTCAAAAGAGAATTGAACAAAAACTGAAGATTGTGAAACAAGACAAGTATATTTTAGAGTTCGCCGTGTACGACGAATTTAACCGACGCCATTATTGTGTGTATTTTCATAAACACAAGTGTGTTTTATTTTTGGCGACAAATATTCGCAACCAAAAATTTGTCGTAGCCCCTGTTACTTGATACAAATAATATCAAGGTAGATTTTTCTGGACTTAGTTTGGGTTTTACTTTTTAAATTGAAACTCAAATGAACAATTATATAAACATTTTAAAACACTACTTTTCAGCCGAAGTCCATCACAGTTTTCCGTTTCTGATACCATTCTCAGGATCTAAAATGTTTCTCATTTCTCTCAATTCTCTTTTCATTGTAGTGCTAGAACTGTTAAATTTACAAAAAATTCAAATTTACACTTCAAAAAGAACAAAATCTAGGCAATTGGTTACATTACTCTCAGACAACATGGCAACGACTTAGTGCTAAAGTATCTCATAATGAGTATTAGTTGTTTGTGTGTCGTTGTCTCTCTAAGCTGTTTTTGGTCTAAATATTTCTCCCGTGTGCTTAAGTGTGGCATTTTGTTAAACAAGTTGTAATTACGTTATAACAGCGGTTACAGCATTAAACTTTTATAAAATTAAAAATTTTCTAATGTTTTCCGGTTGATAAACAAACTGAATTTAATTGAGATAAGTTTAAGACAAATCAAAAAAATCGAGAGTAATTTATGCAGTTGTTAAAATAACAGAATCATATGAGCATTTTAATGTAGTACCAGCTGCATTTAGTAGGAAAATGTCAAGGAACTTTCAGTATTAATTAAATAATCCGTTGTTTCCTAAAAGGAAGGAAACAAACACAATTCTGGTCACTTGTTATGTTACAGTTTTAGTTTTAGCACTTTATGTAAAGGGCACAATTCAACATGTTCTAGGTCACCTTTTAGGCACTCTGTAACTGGTCACGGAACTAACCAAAAATCATCTTTTCAGTTTTATTCACAAAAAATAAATCAGAGTAATTGCTATATTATCTCTGCATCATTAATAATTTGTCAATTTTTTGCCACAATTGAACAAACGAAGTGATATCACGGGACTAGTTCATTTAAAACCAGATGTCTGAGCAAGTCAGAGGATATTAATTATGGTCTCAGATATACATACATAATATGAAACTTAATACTGGTAAATATTTTGAAATATGTCTTATACTTCTTCAAAATATTCTCTATATTAATGATAAGTAAAGATTAGTTTGACATTTTTCTTACTTTATTCACAATTTGCAATATTTTTCAAATATAAAAAACAACTTTTTCATATAAAAAACAACTTTTAAAACTACATGCTTCGCTTTGTTCTTATGACTTTTATCATTACTCTTTATTTGTTTATTAATTAATAATTGTTAATAAACATTTGTTTGGCTGTGAAAGAAAATAACACAAAACACTAAAATCATGTTCCCCTTCAATTAATCTTAATTAAAAGCAGAAAAAAAAAATCAAGAGAAATACAAACTTCTTGAGCAGTTTTTATTATTGCATAAAAACGTTTGAAGTTCTCATAAAAGCACGCAATGCTTAGCATACGCGTGCACTTCAATACTTTTGCACTCAATTTAGGATAGTTTTTTTTTTTAATTTTTCTCTAGTATTTATTAGTTAGATGAGAGAAAAGTTATTTAAGAATACAATATTCTTTTTTATCAAAAACTATGCGGAAACAAAAACTATTAACATTGTCTTATAAAAGTTTAGAAAAAAAACTTAAAAAGAAAATAAATCAAATAAAAATAAGAAATGTAAAAAAGCAACAATGTTTAAGAAATAGAGCATAGAGATATTTAAGATTACAAATAAGTGAGTGGAATTGGAGGTTTGATCAGTAGTGGCGACTATTGATTTGGTCAAAAGTCAGCAAAAAGACAAAACATCAGATGGTCTGTAGTAGAGAAATGTTGTAGTACTGAAAGATCGAGGTTTTTTCCGAACTATTGATAATGACGTTGATAATTAGGATAAAGGCTTTTAGCAGAAAATTCCTATTGACTCATTATTTTTGTCAAATGTCAGCAGGACAAATGATGAAAAATCGGTAGTTTCAACAAAAAAAGAATGAAATATTGTAGGATATTTCCTTTACACAAGAAGCTACGAATCACTACGAATTTGTCCACCTGATCACGTAGCGCGTCTTGATTTAACACACCCATAAACTGAGTAATAACATGTTAGAAATTATAGTCGTTTAAGCCCAACCATATAATACCCTACACCGAATATGCGAGTAAAAACAGTTTGAAATGTGCATTGCATTTTACCTCCATATCAACACTTATAAAGGATTTATGCATGTTAAAGTGATTTTCAGAAGAGGGTTTTATATGAGAGCTGTGGCCAATTAATGACCGATTTGCATAAAATTTGTTGTAGAGATTAGGCTTCGTGTACAATTTATTTCTGCATATACATATATGTTTGGATACGTGCAGATATCAAACATTTAAGACCAATAAGCCCCTATTTTATGAGGACATTTGTATGGGGGATACGTGAAATATTGGACCTATTCCAATTAGTTTCAATTCCAAACGTCCTTGTGCCACAAAAATCATGTACAAAATTTTATCGAAATATCTACAAAATTGCTACGTAGATACTCTGCGCACAACTTTTACATGCCAGTCAGGCGGACGGACGGACACTGTTAAATTGACTGAGGAAATGATTTTGAGTAGATCGGTTTACTTTAAGCTGGGTGTTAGACAAATATTTTTGAACATTACAAACATCAGCACAAATCCAATATACCCTCTGTAGGGTATACAAATTGCCAACAAACATTCATATTGATTAAAAATATGAAGCATGAAGATAAAAACCAACATTTATTGCACTTGCATAAAATCAACAAACAAACAATAGAAAAACAGCAAGAAAACAATAATAAAAGAATTTAATTTTTAATGCAACAACATCAGTCAATAAAGAATTCTCAAAAGCTTCATAACCATGTTAAATAAATCATTTTGCATGAGAATAAGAAATGTCTTTGCTCCCATTTAAACTAAAACCAACTCATAGAAGAAATTCTTTCTTATGCATAAATAGTTTTATAGTGAAAACGCCAAGAAATAATAAAAATCATTCTTCTTTTAAATTAGTTTGCGCTGTTTTCGTACTTGTACTTGTAGCTGTTGTTGTTTTTATTGCTTTTATTACAAATTGTTGGTTAAACATTCATTTAAGACATGATTTTTCAAATAATTTAACAAGTGGCAAACAAAGTAGTGCTTAGTGGGGCAACAGTGGGTACTGTTGGCAAAATAACTCTTTGCAGAAGTTTAGCAGAAAACAATTTTCAACAACCATTCTAAAAATCGTGGAAGACATTATTCAAAAATCGTCAGTACAGATTTCCTATGAATTCAGTCTCACAACTTATTTTATTAAAATAATTATTATTTTTCTTTTTTCAAAATATTGTGAGAGATACTGTTTATTTTTGACTGCTATGCTGGACATAATAAAATCCTAAAGAGCAATTCTTAAATTTTAAAAATTTGTTTATTTGTCAATTTAACCCACTGTGCAGTGCAGCATAGCTGCACTCAGTTACAGATTTGAAGATGTGATGGAAATGAATGAATGAAATGCTAATAATGTTGATGTGTTGATGAACAATGATGATGGGTAATCGTGATGCCAGGGAAAGATTTATTGATAAACTATGTTTTAGTTAAGGAAGATGAGATAACCAGATTGTTTGTTTGTTTGTTTGTTTGTTTTTTACTATTAATACTTGTATTTACATAATACTTTGTTTGTTTTCTTTTTAGGAAGACTTCTTTTAACCAGCTTTATATTTGGTAAGTGGATTTAAAAAATTGTAATTGTAATAGTTGCAAATTGAACTTGTTAAAATACTAAAACCATGAGATTGATATAACTATACCGTCAGTGGAATGCCTTTAATAGCATGAGAAATTGAAGTTAATTCCCACAATATTCATTTGCGCTCTGTAATAATTTCTTCTGCATAATAACATTAAATATTTTCCTTGTGGAATTGTTATCTCACAACCTTAATTCGGTAAGTTCCTTAGACAGAACACAGTATCAGCCACGTTGGGCATCAGCCAATACATTAATAAAAATGCATTGCAAACAAAGAAATTGGAACCGACAATGGGCCAATTTTGGAAAAATGTGATTTTACTTTTAATTTTCTCAGTGACTAAAGCAGTCTTATGTATGTAGCCACTTAAAAATATTTATAGATAACGAGCTCTAAAATAATTCTTTGCCGTCAAAATGCATTCCGAATTTAACCCATTTTCAAACGGATAACAGTTTAAAATAAGATTTTTAGATTTTTTTTAGACCATTCAAAACGAACTATTAAAAAAATATATTATATCCCCTTTTGTGGCTTCCACCTCATTCAGCATCATTAAAATCTTTATCTATCAGCTAACTTAAATAATTTAAAATATTAAAAAAGTGCCAGTAGCAGAAAGTAAGCGTGATCCATTTCGAGGTTCCCTACTTTTTTAAAGAAAAAAAAAAAAATAAAAACACTGAAAATTCAAATTTAATGAAAGAACATTGTTTGGCATTTATTTTTTGAAGGTTATGTCTCTCAAATGTGGACCGTTGCTACGTCGCAGATGGTCTATCCATTGAGTCCAATTTTCGATGACTCGTTCGAGCATTTCGACTGGTAACAGGCGAATGACACGCGTGATGTTTTCCTCCAAGACCTGAATCGAAGCGGGTTTGTCCGCATAAACTTTAGACTTTAGGGACGTGGTGCCGTCTTGCTGAAACCAAATGTCGCCGAGATCAGGAGCTTCAATTTAAGGCATCAAATAGTCGGTTATCATGGCACGTAACGGTCGCCATTAACGGTTACGTTTGCACCGGTAATTCCACTTGCCCACAAATCATACCAAATTATATAATTTGTATTTCCTCATATATCCTCAATAAACCCCAAAAAAATGCTCAAAAAATTCTAAATTTTTTTTAAAAAATAAAAATAGAATTTTGGAACAATCAAACATTTTTGACCAAATTAAATAATAATTTAACTAATTTTATTCTATTTTCTTCGACCTTTTTTATGATTTTTATTAAGTAATTTTTTTATTAAGCTTGACCTCAAGCTTAAAAAAATTACTTAATAAAAATAATAATTTAACGCTATGCTATGCAAAATAAAAACTCATACACAAGTACCTACGGACATATTTAAAGTAAAAAATTTGATTTTATTTGAGTATTTCTCAAAATTTATTAACTTTTGTCCTATATTTCTTATCAAAGTGATCTGAAGCATGTTAATATCCTGGGGAAGCTTTAATAGCTTTAGAAATTGTTAAATAATTTTTATGTTTTATATCTCATTAGAACCATATTTGCGTACACATTTCGAAACTTTAACATTAAAGTACAAAAAAAAAAAATTATTTAATGGTAAAATTTTAGCAAAAATTAAAAAAAACATTATTATTTTTCGTTTTGGAATCATCTTTAAATTTTTTAAAACGTGTTCCTACAATCTATAGAACGATATTAAAGTGGGGGGTGGCGACCTGTAGCTTGATCCGCTGCAGCACCAATTAACGGTAGTCTATCATTATAATATTTTTCAGAACGTGTTTTTACAATCTAGAGAACAATACTAGATGAGAACGCCCTGTAGCTTGAAAGTTTTGTTCTGGCATACAATCTTGGAGCTTTCTAATGCACATGCCAAACAAAGGTGGCTTGATTTGAGCTCCTAAGGGTTCTGTCCGTTCCATATTTAAAACGTAAACTTGAATAAACATTTCCCTACTTCATCTCGATACCGGCTGTACCGGCCAATCATAAATTGCCGTTTTATTTTGAAAATATTTTATTCTGCCCCCACAATAATGGGTTTAGTTTTGTATCAGAACAAAAAAATTACCCTTTTAATCATAATTCATTATCAAAGTTTTATAAAACAGTTGGTTTGGAAATTTTACGATATCACTTCATGCATTGCAGTATCATCAAAATGTATTTATCAGCTGATTTGAAATTGTCTTATCCAATTTAGCATTTCCCTAATTAACCATCTGAGTTTGGGTTTGGTTTTATAAGCAAATCTATTAATTTTAATTAATTTATCAGCAGCTGGTTCTCCTAACAAAACAAGTCATAAGAAAAATTACTTTATTTCCGCAGCATTTCCATCACACTTACCCTCTCTCGCTCTCTCTCCCCCCCCCCCCACAATATGAAATAAATATAACTACTTAAATTGCATTCACTAATAAAATGTAATTTGTTTTATAAAGTTCCATACAAATGATTCTGCAAGTTATATTACTGAAAATATATCTGCTATAAAACTGCAGTCCATTTCAAATTTACATACTCGTATGTACATAAATATTTACATATTTATTTATTTATTTATTTATGTATGCAATTGTATCTTAAATTGCAGATGTTTAAGTCTTTTCTGTGTCATAATTAAGTACTAAATATTTGTACAATTTTATTTATACTCGTAATTTTTCATAACTTTTGTTCAGCATTTATGAGGCTTTCTCTGATGGCTCAATTTAAATAAACATATAAAAAATTATTTCATAATTTCTGAAAATTTTCAAAAAAAAAAAAAAAATACAAATAAAACTAAATGAAAATGTGCTTAAATACATTTTAAATATGTTCAATTGCATAATGTTTAATTATCTATCTACACACATATGTTTGTGCTTTTTTATTCTACAGATTAAAAGACAAATAAATACATGCTATTGTAGGAAATGAAGCATGAATTTTGAGGCAACTGCACAAATATGCAGTCACACAGTTGGTGGCAAAAGTATGCAACTATGCAACTAAAATCTTTCTACAGCATTTATAAACGTCAAGATATTTTACTTCTTCATGATTTATTTTTAATAATTAATGCACTTCTTCATAAAAAATTAAAGTAGACTTCAAATGTACTTTAAGAAAATTTTGTCTAAAAGCCCACTTACAAATCTACTTTATTTTTATGAATACGGCAGTAAGAATTTATTTATTTTTCGAATCATTTAGAATAATTAGATTTGTTGTTAAGTGTATGTTGCAAGTACGTGCTTAATACTTATAGAACATACTTATATACAAATGTACATAATAGTCATGTACATATGTATATCAAATATAAATAATGTCCATTTATACATATGCCTGTATATAGCAATGATATATTTACATATGCTACAAACTATGTAAACATTTAGTCATCAACATGTTCGGACTATTGAAGTAAATACATAGTTTCATTTATATAATCCACATAAGACCATCCATCATACAACACAAATAATTATGCAACTAAATACTTACAAACAACATGCTGCAAAGCTAAACAAACATGATGTTTTCTTTTAATACCAACATGCCACATTTACAAAAGTATGTACGTAGTTTATATATTGACTTGTATACATATTACATACATATGTATGTTTGTATTTACATTTGTATAGTTACATACATGTTAAATACTTTTACATATTTAAATTTATACATACATATCTACATACATACATCTGCTATTACAACTTGTAAGAATTTTTTGTATTTTCGTTTTTGTAAGATTTTAGAATTTTATGTTTCATTTACAAATTGCTGTGCTTTTAACCATCAAAAACAAAAACATCGGAAAAGCGTTTATAATGTGTTATTGCATGCTGCAAAATAGCAGCATGTTGTTTGTAATAGTTAATATGCTGCTGCAACCCTAAACAAGTTGTTAGTGTTTTTCTCTTGTTTTGTTTCTCCCTCTCGAGCAACTCAACAGCATTACACTTCGTAATCAGCGTATAAAAACGCAACGCATTATCATTAACAACAGTGACATAGAAAAGTATTCGTACCAAAGGCCTAAGAGTTACTATTTTTTATAAACAAACTTATAAACAGCATTAAGAATTAGCGAATTTTGAAAAACAAAGTTTGTATTTATTAAACTGTCACAGATTATGATAAAACTTTTCAAATTAAAACATGACAAATTAAGCTATTTCTTCATTTCATATTCATGTCGGAAACGTATATTCTGAAAACTTTAGGCTGAATCACTAGTAGTTATAAATCCCAGAAAAAAAAACCTTAAATATCTCATTTTAATATTAACGTTTTTGATTAATTCTACATTGAGGAACAAAAGGTCGTAATGTCATAGTTCATTAAAAGTTTTATTCTAATAATACAAATGCACCATGTTAAGCCAACGTTCTTATTCTATTAAAGAATATTAGTGCTTGTTTAACAATCAATGAAGAAAAAGTACATTATTTAAAAAGTGCCATTAGCTGATATTAATTTTACTTTGTGGGTTCGTATATTTCCAGATTCATTAATAGTATGGGTAATTCAAAAAGTACCATTGATAGATAGATAAAAGTCAGATAGATAAAAGTCAGCGGTGGGAAAAAGAGCCATTTAAAATAACGCACCAAGTTTAAAATTTCATTTTATTGAAAGTAATTATATAAAACGCATTTTTTTAATAAACGAGCTAAAAAATAAAAAAAGTATTTAACCACTGAAAATTAAACTTCTAATTGGTAAAGAAGGCCAAATTTAAGTACGTATTTGGTACTTTTTTTAATTAATTTTGTTTTCTATTTTATGTATATACTTCCATTTGAATTTTTTTCAATAAAATTTGTTAGGACTCCACTGGGACTCTAACCGTGATTGTTATTCTACAGTTCAGTAGACCAAACCATCAGGCTATACAAGAATTTTTATTTCCATGTTTAAAATGTTAATTTTATCTTCAAACAAAGATTTTCACCCTATTCACCTTTAGCAATATTGCTAAAGCTCCATTTAAGCTCCATGTGATTAATTTGATAGTATGTCTTCATTTACTACATTCCTATTAAAATACATTTAATGGGGTCCTTTTTCATCGAATAGATTTCATGATAATGTATTATTAAAAAAACTGCAATTAAAAATGAAGATTTATCACATTTTCGGTAAAATAAAAACACACATCGAAATTAGAAAAAAGCGCACCGCGCACCAATTAAGAAATTTTTCGTAAGTAAGTTTTTGTGTTGTAGTATACAATACCTAACTTTCCGTCGAAATTACGTTCCAAAAAATATTAGGCAAATTGAAACGCAAAGTAAATTAAGATTTTTTATAGCAAACCAAGTAAATATCGTTCTATGGCTACGGCTTTCTTTCACAAAAATTTGGTCCAATGTTTGCTGAACAGCTTTTTTCCAACGTAAAATAAATAAATCCTTGTAGCAATTGTATGTAAAGCGTTTTTCAACAGGGACGCTATAAAAGTAGACCGATAGGGACAGCAAACGACGCCATTTTTTTTGCCGCTCGCTTCAGTAAGGTTTGCAATTTCATGATGGGAAGATATACGAGCCAACAACGAGTCGAAATTATTAAAATTACCGAAATTCGGTAGTAAATTTTATGGTCCTACCAGATCAGCAATTGAGTGTCTAGTGGAAAAATTTGAATCCACAGGCACAGTACAAAATGTTCCCGTGCCAGTGAGACAAAGAAGTGCCCACAGTACCGAGAATATTGCTGCCGCTGAGGCTTCAGTTGAAGAAAGCCCAAATGTGTCTCTCACACGTCGTTCTTAAGCGTTGGGCATCTCTGTGACGTCGTTGTGGCGAATTTTGCGAAAAGATCAAATTGACGCAAGAACTGAAGCCGCTTGACCACTAGAAGCGTCGTATGTTCGTGAATTGGGCTGAGCAACAACTTGAAAATGATTCGGATTTTCATCGAAAAATCATCTTCAGCGATGAGGCTCTTTTCTGGCTGAATGGCTTCGTCAATAAGCTAAATATGCGTTATTGGTCAGACAGCAATCCGTACGTACTCCATGAGTCATCATTGCATCCCGAAAAAATTACGGTTTGATGCGGTTTATGGGCCGGCGGCGTCAAGACACACAGCGAATGTCACAATCAATTTATTGGAAAGCAAGTTTGGAGAAAGTGTTATCTCACGAAATGGTTTAGTCGATTGGCCGCCTCGGTCGTGCAATTTCACGCCGTTAGACTATTTCCTGTGGATCTACCTCAAGTCTATGGCCTATGCCAACAAGCCAGCGACGATTGGTGAACTTCGTACGAATATCGAACGTGAAATTGCAGCAGCATCGGCCGAGTTATGCTTGAAAACCGCCGAAAATTGGGTATAGTGTCTGGACTTCTGCAAGCGTGACCGTGAAGAAATCGACTTCCATACATAATGGCATCGAACGTACTTTCACAGGAATAGAGAATTTCATTGAAATCCAAAACCGTTTTTGTTTTATTTAAAAAAACTTTTGTAGCGCTGCTATTGAAAAATCCGATATTACTACCAATTGCATTATCGTTGGATAATGTTTAACTTTTTATGTCATCAAATAAGTTTTTTGCTTTTGTCTGTCTTAATGGTAGTCTCTGCACTTCTTGTACGGGTCATCTTTTTATCATCTAATGATGTTGCAGATTTTGCAAAAAATAACAAAAAAATAAACAACCCAACCTCGAAAATCTAACAACACACAGTAAAAATTACTACTAATTAGGCAGCGATGCAACTTCGAAAAAACGCAAAACGAAACGACGCAAAGCGAGGTATTGGTGTAAATGCAAATGGTATTGCATCATTTAATTTGCAAAAAGGTTTAGTATATTTAGCATATAAATAACAAAATACACAGCAAGAGCAAAAATATGCTAAACTTTTTTGCAAATACAATAAAATGCAATACCAGTTGCACAAGATTGTGAATTGCGCTACTGTAAACTTACTTTTTCCACTGACTATACATAATATTTGCCACAAATTCTCCACCCATATTGTACACATTTTTCTGGTGTAAATTTGTTTCTTTCTTGTTTTCCACAGCCAATTAGTAAAATGGCTCAAAAATTCTGTAAATACTTTGATACTCATGCTTGTAATACTCATTCACACTAGCACAACAACATTTTTTTTTGTTTTTTGTTTTTTTTTTTATTTTGTTACAAACTCTTCACATCATCATCTGTAGCATCCAGTGCGTATCCAGTATGTATTATCTGGGTTGGTGGGTGAATCGCTCAGCATTTAAAAAGTATTTATGGAAAGTGTTTATGAATGTTTATATTTGTTGTATAATTTTCACATTAAGTTTTCTAATTTTATGAAAATTAGTTTTATTGTTTGTTGTTGTTGTTGTGAATTAAATAATGGATGGAGAAAATTCGTTATTCACATATGAATTGTGTGATTTAAATGGTTGATAATCTCATAACCAGGCATTTAATAGAACAGCAATGTTTTTAGGTTTTTTTATGTCAAATATTTTTGTTAATTAAACAATTAAAAATGCACTCATCAGTCTTGTTCGTGGAATTTTCCACATTTGTTTAAAGAAAATCAAAAACATGTTTTCATATTTTAACAGGGTAGCGCTAGCTAACCGTTACCAAAATAACTGCAATTATCGTTAGCAGCAGATGCGTAAATACTCGTAATGCTGCCGATATTCTATAAATAATTAAACTTTGTTTGCCTACTAATAATCTTAAACTGAAAATTTAAACTTTTACTTACTTACATCAATATTATTTTATTGCGGAAACAACAAGGCCTCCAGTCCTTTAAATATTGTTTAATATTCCTTGGCTTTAGTTTTCTGTGTTTTTCTCAAAATCAATAGAGCTATTGTTGATGTTTGAAAGTGATATTCTCTAACAAAATGGATTTTTTTTTTCTTTCTTTCTTTATGCAGTTTATATTAAACTGAGAAAATCTTTTACAGACTACCGGATATAGAGGAAAAAAATTTATTTAGAGTCTTCACACAAACACACATCCATAAGAGTCCTTACACATAAATAAAGTTAGAAATATACAATTCTTTTATATATTTTCTATTTTTTACATATTTTTTATAGCCATTTATTCATTCATTCATTCAAAGACCGACAGATAGACAGACAGACAAACTTTTCTAAACTCACACATTCATAGAATAGATTTCAAAGCACAAAAATAAGAAGTGCTCCCAACACTAGAGAGGATAAAAATCAAACGTTAGAAGCAACAAAAAGAAAATAATAAAAACTTTCGAAGGCATCGTAATACAAGTACAAGTTTATGGAAATAGAAAAGTTCTTAATTTTTTGTTCTTTATTTTATTTATTTTTCTTAGTTTTTGTTCGTTTGCTTTAGATTGAAATAGAAGTCAATTGCCGCAATATTAAAAGAAAACACTTAAACAAAACAAAAGACACTAAAACTTCGATTAAAATTGCGAATAGCAAAAGCAAAACTGAAAAATTAAAACCAGGAGAAGGTAGGAATTTTGTTTAAATAAATTCAAATTGATAGGAGCAAAATTGATTTAGAAAATTATTAAGGCTTTCGAAGGACCATACAAACAACTATAGAGACACAAAAGAATTTAACCACAAATGGTTTTTAAAGGGTTTCTAAGCAATTTGGTTTTAAATATTGTATACATTTCGATTTTTTCAACATAATATTGGTTTACAGGAAAAGTTGTTATACTCTGCTGAAGCTTGTAACGCCCATAAATATTAGTCCAACATCCACCAGTCGTGACGTATAAAACTGGTATAAATAATGATAAAAGGTTAAAATTTGGCATAAATAATCCTTATAGGTAAATAAATTGTTGTACGAAATTGTATGGTGGTCGGCCAATAATTGGTCATAGCTCCCATATAAGGACCATATCCGAAAAAGCCATTTATATTTATATATGTACACAGAAAAAAATCATGTTTTTTTCAATTAAACCTTTAATTGATTTTTTTCTGATTTTTCTGATATTTTCAATTAAATCTTACATTTTTTTAATTGATACTATCATTTTGCTTACAGGTCCGATTTCAATTAAATTTTTAATTGATTCCACAAATATTTTAATTGAAACTCATTTTTATTTTTTTCTGTGTACATATATCGTATAAATGTCGGTACACTCGAAACTTTGCACAGATCATCATATACAAAAATCATCCCACAAAATATTGTGAATTTGGGTACATTTTTAACTGGAAAATCACTCCAAACTCATAAATCTCGTATAAATAACGGTACCGATCCAAAATTTTACACGGATCATTTACATACATGTCAAAATCAAACTGCTGGATTTTAAGAATATTGGTCGAAAAATTTTAGTCACTCGTTATTTAGAAACATGCCATTAGGGTCGTGACACATGACTTAATGTTACTAGCTGTCTTCGAATGTGAGAAATTTGTATGTTTAGTATCTACAAAGTCTATATAGATTTCTTCAACGAACAATTATCCTGTAACTATGATGCCTTGGAAATATCACCTTTAAGAAGTTTTTCCAGGTTACTATAGAGAACTTTTAATGTTTGTCAATAACTAGCTGGGTAATGCATCTTATATCCCTACTAAATGACATCTTTTAAACTCTGCTGATTACGCACTATTCCATCTATTTTTATGATAAATGTTGCCCTTAATCGTAAGTATTTTAATATGTATGTATGTGAAATTTTGTCCTTAATTGTGGGTATTTTGATATGAAAAATGTCGACCTTAATCGTATGGGTTTGTATTTGAAACATTTTGCCCTACGCACGTCTTTTAATATTAAATATGTTGCCTTATAAATAAATGAAATACATATGCTTGGTTTTCACAATCATGATTGCAAACATAGATGACGCCATATGACAACCCGTTTTCATACAATTGCCAGCAATTTGGACAATTTGACAACAAAAAATGACATAGTGAACACATAGTGAAAACGCGGACATACAATTTTTATATGAACAATGTTGACAAACTTATTATTCAAAATATCGATTATTGTTAAACATTGTTTGATATGTATAATGTGCCATTCAACTTAAAAGCAGTTTAACTGTAGTACCGAAATGACGACTTCCGTAAATGTTATATTTGGATTTACAATAAGTAGACATTTAAAAAAATATGGATATACATTAGCGCAATTCACAATCTTGTGCAAATGGATTGCATCATTGAATTTGCAAAAAGTTTTTGGCTCTTACTGTGTATTTTGTTAGTGTAGAGCAAAAATATGCTAAAACTTTTTGCAAATGCAATGATGCAATACCATTTGCACAAGATTGTGAATAGCCCTATTAAATTTTTCTTTAAATTCATTAAACAAATTAATTGTACATTCGAGTTTAATTTATGTGTTTCATTTATGTATGGTTTTATTAGACATATTATGTATATTCCATTGAAGACATTAATTATACATAACATTACATTTGGCATAGAAAACTTAATTATATTTTACTTCATTTACATAGACACATATTTAGATACATGTTATTGTGCGTCCCTTAATGTTACACCAGATGCAAGCATACGTTTATTAACTAAATTAAAGTGTTCGTATCAGAGAGATATGCTTTATTAAAACTTTACAAGATTAAGAAACAAGGAAATATTCTACATACTAAAAGGAAGCAAAGAAAATATGTACATATGTGTATATTACTAAAATGTACATACATACATATATCAAAGTATTTTAATGTTGTCTGCATGATTAAATGTAATAACAGTTAATTAAAATATTCACATATCAGACGAATATTTATTTGTGGCAATTAATTTATGGATTAAGACCTACTATATATGCATACAAATGTAAACTAAGTAGATAAATGGAAATAAACCAAATATTAATTATGCAGGGTGTTCCAAAATAAGGAACTTTTAGAATAATATGTTAAAACCATTTAAGCTCAAAATATGTACGATTATTGGTTTAATAAGTTTATCAATATTCATATAAAAAGACTTAAGCTATGTGTCCACGATCGTCAGATATTACAGCGTTGTCCGAAAAATGTTCAGAAAATGTCTAACAACCGTGTAAACTTAAAATTTTTGCCTTCCAACGTTGTAAGAAAAAGCATTTTCAGTACATTGGAAGACAAAAATATTATCAGACATCTAACAATCGTGTAAACACACAATTTTGTCATTGTCATTGTTTTAAGACAATTATCAAACTTTTTTCGTTGTCATATGTGCAAAGTTTATGCATCTGCCAATGGCAGCATTGTCATAGAAATTATTTCTAAATGCAACTCTACATATACATAAATAAACAAACAAGTGTGCATTGATACATTTTTGAAAAAAGTAGAAGAAAATTAAAGAATTAAATTGAAGTGTGCATTATGACATAAGCAGATAAAATGGTTCCAATTGCTCTTTTTTGTTCCATGACAATATTTAAAATTTGACAATGCCACACAACAATCTGACAACCGTGTGAACTAACAATTTCGGTTGACAGATAAATTCATTGTGTGACAATTGTGTGCAAATGAAATTGTTAGTTTTCTTAGAGTCGTCTAAAACGACAATTTACCTTTTGCTAAAATTTTTTCAATGTCAGTACATTGCTAGATATGACAATGTTGTAATATCTGACGATCGTGGACACATAGCTTTACGTTTATAAACTATATTTTCAGAAAGTTTCATATAAAAAAAACTTACGACTGATGGCAACATTTTGTATATAAAAAGACCTACGACAACATTTTCAAAGTGTTTCATATAGACTTACCTACAATTAAGAATAACATTTTCAGAATGTCTCAAAAAAAAAGCTACGATTGAGGGCAACATTTACAGATTATTTCATATAGATGGACCTACGATTAAGGGAATATACTATATAAGAAAATACCTACGATTGAGAGCAACATTTTTCTTATAAAAAGACCTACGACAATATTTTCAAAACGTATCATATAGAAATATGTATCTACGATTAAGAACAATATTTGCAGAATGTTTCATATAAAAATTCCCACGATTGAGTGTAATATTTTTCATACAAAAAGAAGACCCACGATTGAGGGCAACATATTTCATACAAAAAGAAGACCCACGATTGAGGGCAACATATTTCATACAAAAAGACCCACGATTGAGGGCAACATTTTTCATATAAAAATTTCCACAATTGAGGACAAAATTTTTCATATAAAAAAGGACTGATGATTAAAAACAAAACATCATTTTCGTATAAAAAGATCCACAATTGAGAAAAATATGGTCCCATAAAGAGTCCAATCATAAAATGTTACTATAAAAACGATTGAGATCGGGCAAAACTTTATTATTAAAAAGCCTTCTATTAAGGATATAATTTTACTAAAAAAGAGAGCTACGATTAACTATAAAAGGACTTACGATTATCATACGATTAACTTATGGTGTAGGGCTTTATATTAGAGGGTTTGACATGACATCTTACTTGATTTCTTTAAATTTAAGCCATTTTCTCATTTAAACGCTTATTTACGGAGTTATAAAGGTTTTAAGATTTTTTTGATTTTTTTGTATGAAAAATCAATTTTTGGTCAGTGATTGTCAGTCATTTAAGGACATGATTTTACTAAAAAAAAAGATCTAAGATGATAAATAAAAGGACTTAGGATTGTTATACGATTAACTTATGGTGTAGGGCTTTATATTGGAGGTTTTGACCGCCATCTTATTTGATTTCTTTA
Organism: Bellardia bayeri; assembly: GCA_950370525.1. Classification (NCBI taxonomy): domain Eukaryota; kingdom Metazoa; phylum Arthropoda; class Insecta; order Diptera; family Calliphoridae; genus Bellardia; species Bellardia bayeri. The sequence goes on from OX493267.1 coordinate 80,335,666, forward strand.
CACAAATTTTGGTCTAGTGTTTACTTACTTACATATGTAAGTATATGTAAAATGATGATTAGCCATAAGTATTCCAAACTAATTAAAATTATACCTCCTATAACGTCATCATAATACTTGTTTAGACCATAATTTAATTTAACATTGCCCAAATCATGTTGAAATTTTCTACAATCATTTGACTTTTGATTCATACACATTTTTTCCATGTGTATATACAAGTTTTGCATGAACACGAGTGTGTCTTAAATAATAATAAATGATGAATGGACAGAAATAAATAAATATGTCTATTTCGAAAACTGAAAATTATTCTATACAATATTTCAAATAGAAAGAAATCTATCAAAAGAATATAATTTATAACATCATGTGTTAAAGGTTATTTATTTTGTGTTTTTTTTTTCTAAAAGCTATAATGTGTTAAATTTTGTAGCTGGTTTCATGATTTGCTTAAAATTGATTATTCATTAATATTGTTGGCTTTAGCTTTTATTTTGAGATAGATGTAAAAGTAAATACCACATATTACTATAACAAAATATATGCATAAATGTAAACTAAATGTAAATATCTTTACGAGTATATACATATGTATAACCAGTAAATATGTAAGACCTATATATACTATACTATACTTAGTTTTACTTAAACAAAAAGGAAATCAACTCAAAATATAACTACACCGATAAACCATTAACTTTATTAGCAAAAACTAGTGGAAAAAGTTTGAAAAATATTATAAAACTGCTGCCATCATTATAAAAAAATAAGCTTAACAATGAATAGAAAAATGTATCGGGTCGAAGTAAAAAAAACCTAACAACTAAAATATGACACAAAATCGATAAAATACTAAAATAAAAAAAGAAGATAAATTGACAGCTGTATACGTTGTAGGTATTTGGAAAACAAACCCAAAAAAAAAAAAAAAAAAAAACATGATACCAAAATCATACAATATACGAGTAGTAGAAGAATGAGGATATTCAAAAAAGTAAATTGTTTTAAACACCGTTCGTTGCATGTTCAACTTGAAACTCTTGTTTTCAATAGAAAAAAATTTAAAGCAAAAACTACAACACAACTTGTAGAAACTTGAGAAATATTGACAGCCTACACAATTTAACTAAGTTTTAATAGTCAACATTTAACGAAACAAGTAAGTGTTTGATGTTTAAATTTGCAACGAATCTTTTAGACCCTTTATCGCAGAATGTTTTCTCTAAAATTACTCATTATTATGGGCAAAATTTTGGCTATAAAAAGACACGTCGCAGTGTTTCACCAGTAGGCGTTGGACGGTTAGGAAATCTGCGACGAAATTCACTTTGTGCCAAAGTCACCGACCGATTATTGGTCAAATAAATAGTCAGCAATAGTCCGCGTTCTGAAGCAGTGTAGCGTAACATTGTTTATTAACGTGTATTTCGCATGTCTTTACTACACAAATGTCAAAACAGAACTGACATTAGGGGCCAATCTCAAAATTTATAGCATTTTCTGTTAGGAGGATTACTTTTGCGCCACCTTGTACAAAGATTTACGATTAAGGCAAAATTGTTCGTACAAACAGAAGTAAGATTAAAAGCAGAATCTATGTATAAAAACAACTACGATTAAAGGCAACATTTTCCAATAAACAGCCCTAATATTAAAGGCATTCAGTCTTATTTAGAAAAAGTTAATTTAGGTTACTATCCACTATTAAGTAAAATTCCTTAAAGTTTTATTCACAAACGATTCTTAGCTTAATTTGCAGACTTTAACGCCTTATTAAAAGGTGCAATTTTAAAGTACGTCCACCCCTACTTTAAACCTAAAGTAAAATGACATTTCTGTGTTACATGTTCATATAAACATTTAAAAAAAATTGTGAAAAAATAATAAATGTTTGTGGTTTATTGTGTAAAATATGAAAACAATAAATTTTATTAGAAGAATTGTTAGGATTTTTTTTTAACAGTTGCACTTAAACAGAATACATCACAGAAATTTCCAACTCCAGTCGCCAGAGAATATATGAGGAAATAGTCAACCCATTCACTCTTCCTGATACGAAATTGTGATGTCAGAAAACGTTAACAAATGAAAAGAAGGTTACCAAGTTTTTTTTTCGTCTCTGGTATTTCTTAGTGCGTGCCAATACATGTACATTAGGGTGGCCCCAAAATAAAAATTTGATTAATTTTCAGACTACGTTTCTCAATTTTTTTGTCCTGTGGTCAATATTTGGTGAGCTGGATCATAGGATAAAAAGGTCCTTTTTAGAGGTTTTTTGATTATTTTCTCACATTTCTTCCCAAAGAATTATATGTAAATTTGGTATCATATGAAAGTTCTTTGAGAGGCAAATTCAATGGGTTATCAAAAATTAAAAAAAAAAATTTTTTAAATTCAAAAATTTTCAAAATTTCAGACAAAATTTTGTTTTTTTTTTTATTTTTTCATAAAATTTACTTAAATAAATAGTTGAAATTTCTTGATTATAAACATCATGCAATTTATCCCAAGTGGTTTTTCCGTTTTTCAAAATTCTATTTATTTAAATTTTTATTAATTTTTTTTTAAACCTAAATTCTTCCCTATCTGACAATCTCTGTTAACTCAATTCGTTAATGTAAAGCGTATTAAAATAACGTAAATTTTATAAGCTAAAAAACGGGAACAACTTAAAATGAATAAAATTTTCATATTAGTCTGGAACATCGATACCTTATTTGAAATCGTCTTCATATAATAATATAATCAAAATATTTATTTACACATAGAAAATTTGTTATTTTTTAAATATTAAAATAAAATAATAATAATATATAAATATAAATAAATAATAATATATAAAAATAAAAAATATTTTATAAAAAACAAAAAGTGACCTCAAGATTAAAAATTATTTAATAAAAATCATACAAAAAGGTCGAAGAAAATAGAATAAAATTATTTATTTAAATTTAAAATTATATTTTAATAATGTATTGGATTATTATCCTTTTATTATTTGAACGTATTGGATTATTATACATACTTGATTATGTTGTTATAATTATTATTCATTTATTAAACTTTATTAGGATCTTTAATTTTTTTTATGTGAACTTTACTGTTCGACTGCCAAAATCTGATTGCTCTACTTCATGATACTTGATCATGATTGTGCATGCTTTGAGTTGCTTACTTAAATTGTAACGGTCTTTATAACGACAACAACAACAACAATAATAATATCATAAATCTTATTATAGCATATTCTAATCTATTAATAGAATTGCTTATGTTTGTTCTATTAACCCGGCGCCGGGTGGTTGGATTTTAGCTACACGGACATGGGGGTTGGGTCATAATGACTTACTAAACTCGTGTTTTGCTGTATATATGAAAAAATATATACAATATAGATTGAATCTAACCTTATTAAAGAAATAAAACATGACTTTTTTAAAAAATAACGTATTTATTTTTAATTTTAAACTAAAAACATTTCATATTAAAAAAGTTAACAAAAGAGGCCTCTTCTAGCTTAAATATAATAAACACTTATTGTCATATGGATGGGTGGGTCATATTTACCTTTTTTTAACTATAAGCACGTGTTACTCAAAGTACAGTCGCTATGTGCACAGAAAAAATTAAAATTGATTTTCAATTAAAATATTCGTATCTTTAATTAAACATTTAATTGAAAGTGGACCGATGAAGGATTTTGTAGTATCAATTAAAATATTTTGTAAAAATTTAATTAAAAGTAGTTTTAATTAAAAAAATATTATATTATAGAATAATTATTAATTTCATAATCGAACTGTTAATTTTTACTTCTTGATAAATTTTTAGTTAGGCTCGAGTTCATTAAATTTAATTTTCATTAAATTATTTTTACTGAAGTTAGGAATTACAACTTGAAAAATTTATTATTAAAAATTTTTTTTTTTTTGATAATTTTTCTTGACTGGGGATCGAACCTGGGTTGTTGAATTTACATATGTTTCGAGAAATCCCACTTTCTCTCATCAGAATTGTTTGCGTTCTACCACATGCACCACTGCGGTGCCGGTCAGCCAACAGACAAACATCAATCCTTTAACCAGTGTTAGTTCTGGTAGTTCGATTATTTTATATATATATATATATATATATATATTTATTATTTATAAATATATATATATATATTTATTAATTGAAAATTGTTTTTCAATTAAAAATTTAATTGATATGATTAAAAGTTTAATTAAAAATCAATTAAGACTCAATTAAAAGTTTAATTAAAATTTGTGGGGCAATAATTTTTTCTGTGTGACTGATTTGAAATTTATAACATTCAGAGAGATTCGATATCTCCAGCTACTGAGAAGAGCGTAGAGAAGAAAAGTACAGTTTTAGCACTACAAGCAATTCAAAAAGTAACGGGTAATTATGACCCATCCCCTTCGGCGACGGGTTAATAGCATTCTTTAAATTCTTTTGACTTAATAAAAGTAAACAACCAGTGGCATCGAATGAAGAGGGGCACAAAGTAAATTAATATAATATTAATATTGATTGATAGTACATGCATATGTATATAAAATATATAACTATTAAGGGCAGAATCTATCGACAAAAATACATACATACCTACTATTAAACATAAATGACATTAACCCACTTTTAATTGCAAAATTTTCCTATATAAATAGGGGAAACATTTTCCTATGATTGTCTGCAAAAGTCTTGGTGTCATTGAAATTCTTAGTTTTTCATAAACTCGAAGTCTTGTAATTGTGGAATATTCGATTGTTGTGTGACATTCTTAATAATAAAACTCTATATACCACCTCAAATCTGTTAAGGTACACAGTATTTAAAAGCTAGATCGACTTAAATCTTTATAGCATTTATTGAACCCATTTTTAAACTAAATGCAAGTTTTTGTATACATTTAAAATGTTTTATATAAAAACTATAAAAATTTAGTTTATTTGTAATAAACATTAAAGTGTTTGTTTATTTCTTTCAACAAGAAACATTACTTAAAATATGTACAAATTTAAACAATTTTTCTTTTTTTTTTATTATTAATAATATAAACAAATTTGAAATTATTGTGTAATTGATATTCAAGTAGTTTGTTTAACATACATTTGAACTATTTTGTTAATTAATTAAGTTTGTTTTTAAATTATTATTATTTCTAGGAACTTGAATCATTATTATTCACAATTACAAATAATTATGCAAGTATCTAGTATCTAGTATCTGCATATCCAACCCTGCATGTCATTAAACTGTTGCTCTCAATTCCATAAATGTTTCATTTGTTTTTAAGTTTGCCTGTTTTATATAAAATTCCCTTTAATTTTTGCTAAATAATCATTGTGAAAATTTTATAATTATTATTTTTGCATAATCTGCAAACTTTAAAATGCCACAAAAATTAAAAGAAAGAAAACCAGCCAGCCAGCCCCAAAAGCATTTTACCAAAAGTCAATCAGTTTGTTTTCTTGTTTTTTTTTTCTATTTTTATTGTTATTTAACTTTTATATTTTTAGTAAATGTGCAAAGAGTTGAGTTGAGTTGCAGGCACATCATGTGCTCTGTTACCCGAAATGTAACAACAAAACCCAAAAATTAACAAAAAAAAAAAAAAATGCAAAAAAACTTTTAAAACTGTTAAAAACGAACTTCAACATAATGAAAAACAAAAGTGTCATATGTCAACCTGGGGACTAATTATCAGGCCAAAAACCTTTAGACTTGACGTTTATACACAAATACATATTTTCTGCGCAAGACAGTGGAACATAATAGTTTGGGATATATATATTTATTGTTTTTTAAATTAAATTTGTCGTTGCACTTAAGGTACGGTCACATTTGGCAAATATTTCCCGAAAAAGCCCTAACCACAAAATAACATATATTTGAACTCGTTTATTTATTTAAAAAAAGCTTTTCTTATTTAGGCCAATGCACGACAAATATTTAGTTTATGATGCTGTTTGATCTTGCAAAACTCTTGTAAGAGTAAACAAGAGTAAACAAACAAAGTTGTGGTAAAACAAGTGGTTACGCTTTTTTTCAGTAATTATTTGCCAAATGTAACCGTACCTTTAGACTCATTGCTACTTCAAACAATACCATAAAAAGTATCAAAATGAAAAGAAACACCAAGAATAACACGCTACATAAGATTTAACGCTTAGGAAGCATTTGCTCGAACCGCACAACTGTAAGATTCCAGAATTATCAGATTTTGAATTCAACTTATGGCCAGTTTTTCACTTAAAAATTAAAGTGTTTTTACACTTAAGTTCTGTTTAAATACCAAATTCATATTTAAATATAACTTAAATCACTGACTACGTCCATTTAAATACAACTTAAGTTGTTCATATTACCATATGATTTTGACAGTTCTGCAAATTATGAAAATTGCGCATTGAAGTTTTTTTTATTATTTGATAAAAAATTTCAATAAATAAACTCGCCGCGAATATAAACATTGTGCTATTATGTCATGAATACTAACTAAAACAATGAATTAAGATGAAGAGGAATCAATGATGCAGCTTTTGTCCATTTAGTTTACAACAATTTGTAAACTAAATAGTAAATCAGCTGTAAAATGAAGAAGTTGTTTACTACTTACTTTTATCATAATTAAATACCAAACGCAATTTGCGGCTAAAAAAATGAAACCATATTAAAATAAAACTTAAGTTTTAGGAAAAATTAACTAATTTCGTATTTAAATATGAAGTTAAAAACTGGCCATTACTCCTTTAATAAGATTTGAATGTGTTTTGTTCACATGTAACAAACATTTAATTCATTTATATATATTTTGTTATCCACTGTGCTTTTGGTAAAGTGCATTAAAACAAATATAATTTACAGCTACTTGCTGCTTGCATGTGCATGTGTGTGTGTTTTGGTAGTAGTGAAGTTTAATGTATTTAATCATACTATTCACTGCATGTCACTTATGTCCAGTGTTGCCAGTTTAGACTTTTTGAGACTAGATGTAATGTAGCCTTTTTATTTACCTTTTAGCCTCGAAAAATATATTTTAGCTTCTGGCTTTTTTAGTTTTTCAGATTTTTCAGATCAGATTTTTAAAGGCTATTTTTTTTTTTTGCATTCTTTAATCTAACATCGTTCGATAGTTCAAATAGTAAACCATTTCTGGAACAACCAACAGAACCATTTACTTTTATCATTGATACTAAAGTGTCAATTTTAATTTGAACACACTTGAAACTTTGTTAATGTCATCGGCACAGTTTTCATCTTGATTGATTTAATTAACCATTCTAACTGAAATTAAAATTATTTGACGTAAATGCGATTTTTAAAATTTGTTTTTTGTAAACAAGTCGTTGCCACTCAAGGAAACGAGGAAATAATATTTTGGGGTATTATTATTAAATTTATGTAATTTGTACTAATATGTATAAACATGTACATAAATTAAAATTTATTCCGCATTGTTATTCCAAAGTAATAATTTTGTAAAATTCTGCCAGTAAACTCACATTATTTTGTTATCTGTTCATTTATCTTAGCGAAAAATTTTTTCGGTGGTGGACTATTTATGAAGACTTAAATTACTATTATTCACGGAGCACTTTTGCTTGGGTGGAAAAATAAGGACGTAAAAGCTTTCTTAATTTAAAATTATTAGAATCGAAATTTGTTTTGGTATTAACAATATCTTGATAAATTCCTTTGATAATCTTGTCTTTCGAACAACAATTTTTTAATTTGAGTATCAATCTCACAAAATGTAAACCAAAAACTCGAATTTTAAAAATAGATATGGTAGCATGTAAATTTTAACAATATATGAGAGATAAAACAAACAAAAAAAACGGAATATGTAAAATTAAAAACAAAAAAAATAATAGGCGAAAAGTGTAAGATTTTTAAATGATTCAAATTATTCATTGATAATTCACTAAATATAGTCGTTACGTCATTTTCTTCAAATATTTGCCATGTGTGACCATACCTTAACTCTTAAAAATCCGTTTTGTTGGGTGGGTGTTGATTCTTTAGCATCTTAAACTAATCTATTTAAATTTTAAGCTTATTGGATGACGAAACCGAATGAAAATTATTAATTTGATTTAACAACAAACATCTTCAAAATGTGCTATTTAAAAACTTTTAAAAGATTGATTTCAAAAATAATAAATATTTATGAAGAAATCAGAAAAAGTATAATGTGTTCAATGTCATGACTATGGCGTTATCAGGTGGCCTAAAATTTAAATCAATGGATTTATTTTTGGATTGAATTTCATTTTACTTTATTTATATATATATGCACATAAAAATATGGACCCGATTATAGTTCACAACACTTATATATTGTGTTGTCTAGACTACAACAAAACATGATTTTTTTTCATACGATTAAGCCGATAAGTGTTGTAAATCGTAATCGCAGTTTACAACATACAACATCAAAATACTTAGTGTTGTGAACGGTAATCGGGGCTTATACTTATTTATCAGTCAGTAGTCGTTAATAATATACTGTTACATGTTTTATACTTGAAGTATTTTTTAATTGTATTACTTTATGTTACTTTTACTTTTTAATTCGTAAAACCCGAAAATTTGCCTTTTTAAGGGATTTAATTTTTTCTGTTTTTTTTTTTTTTTTGTAAATACCACTTAGCTTCTTTTTTCAACTTCTGGCAACACTGCTTAAGTCTGTCTTTTTTGTCACCCTACACTTCAGATATATGTATGTATATTTAACAAAGTCGTTAGGTTGATAGTTACTAAATAAGGTTTAGAAATCCACATAAATTTAAGTTCATTGAAGACTATTAAATCAATTTAATTTGTAAATAGCAAGGTTAGGCTAATGTTAAACCAAAATAATTTTCCAGTTCGGTTAATAATTCGAAATATTTGAAGATATTGTTGCAGCCGTATACGTTTCCACGAACATTTCCTTCTTAAATTAAATTCAAATAACATTCATATGTACATACCCACTGTAGTTGTTTGCTGGTGCCAAATTACCGCATTCGTGATCGAATGAGTTATCGTATCGAAAAATGAAATAATCTCGATATCGAATGCGGTAATTTGGCCCCAGGCTTATTTGTCTGAAATAAGTTTAGTTTAATTTTAAGTTTCCTTTTGTCGTATATATTCGGTGTTTAAGTGAATTTACCATTAATTATAGCAGCATTAAATAGCAAACAAAATACATAAATATTTAAAAACATACACTTTAATATACATATGTATGTATGTGTATGTACATATGTATTCCAATATACATACATATTCTTGTGCACAAACGTTTTAATAGTGGTATATACATATGTAGATATGTATATGGAGAAATCCATATTATACCACACATAAAAACAGACATTTTCAGGGAAAAGTTTAAGAAACTAAAACGTTTATTTCTAGAGAATTTTTAAAATTTATAGAAATATAAGCAAAAAGCTGCCAGATGAATTTCTGAAAAATCTTTAAAACTTGTCATGTATTTTCATTTAAACCAAAACTTAAAAGTACAAATTTATATAATATAAAATATAAAGTAAAACACATTGACATATGCACATATGTAAGTATATCATTGACTTCGCCCAGCGGGAAAACTATGCTGTAAAAAGGCCTTCTTTGACAGTCACAAGGACTTCCAGGCGCATTGCCAAATCGTTTTAATTTTACTTGGCGTGTCATTGTTAGTTAAGTCTTTGCCTACTCGCTACTTGTTAGATGCCTGATAGAAGGCGTGGAAGGTCTACCAACAAATGTCTCATACAAGACGTAATTAAAGGTCTGCAAAATAAATAATTACATTCAGAAAAGTAAAAGAAAGGTTTTAAATTAATTTAAAAAAAACACATGTATGTATATAAAGTACTGCTTCACGCGTAACTTGCACCATTTAAAAACTTAAAACACATTGGCATAAATCATTGACTTCAAATACCCCATAAAAATAAATCAACTGATGTCAAGTCACAGGATCTAAGGAGCCAATATCGAGTACTAGGAACTTAAGCAGCCTCATTTTCGAATACGTATGTTGCAATATCCCTTTAGCCACTTTCAGCCTTTGTGGTTTAAACTTAGCAGAGTTGTCCTTTAAAAATTTGACTCAGTAAGAATCACTTACGAGTCGGAAAATCAAAGAGAAAATTCATTTACAAATACCTTGAACATTCGGGCCGTTCTATACCACAAGAAAACTACGTTTTTAAACCAATCGAATAATAAATATCAAAATCGTATGCAGAATGGTGTCGCTAAAAAACAGGTGCGCGTTCTTAAAGACAAGGGTTTAACATATTTCGAGCTGCCTTTTTATTGCTAAAGAAACATATGTAAAAATGGACCTGATGCTCACCCAAAATATAACTATAAAAATTGATAAATTTGGTACAATGGGTTGTTAAGTAATTTAAAGCTGTGGTCTGAGAGAACAACGTTTGTGACCTCTATGACTTTGGATATTTATATAGAGTGAACCAATTACACCAGATCGCGAGTTACTGGTGTCATAATGTAATTGGATTTTTATTCCGTTCTGTTTGCAAATTTATCTGGGAATGACCCACACCGCAACAACGTCTCCAAATCATTCAGCTGTATTACGTGCAACTAACTGCCTAGAACTTGTGATATCTTATCTTTGGTTACTTTTTCTCTTTTGGTTATGTGTCGTTATCGAGTTACCGGTATCAATACTGAGAACATAAATTACAGCTTCCATAATGACCTGAGCGAAGTAAAGGCCAACATTCACAGAAAAAAAAATCATGTTTCTTTTTCAATTAAACCTTTAATTGATTTTAAAATAATTTTCAATTAAAATTTTAATTGATTCAATTACTTTTTCTGATATTTTCAATTAAATCTCACATTTTTTTTTAATTGATACTATCATTTTGTTTACAGGTCCGATTTCAATTAAATTTTTAATTGATTCCACAAATATTTTAATTGAAACTCATTTTTATTTTTTTCTGTGTTTGAATGAAATTGTTTTTGAAAATTAAATTTAAAAGATTATATTCTTTTCTAAGTGTTTCACTTAAAATTAATTAGATTTAAATGAATCACAATATATAAACTATTCAAGGAGGATAATCAATTAATTATTAATTATTGATTAATTATTGATTATCCTCAGTACGAGCAATTAAACAAAATTGGGCTATTGTCAAAGAAAAGCTAAAGCCATGGTGTAACTATGTTAAAGTTAGTGCAGTAGCCCAGCTGCCTGACTTTGTTTACAATTTACTTATGTCAAAAGTAATACTTTTTCAAGTATTTTTGACAGTAGTACATTATTTTACACAAACAATATACCTGTTGTTTCTGTATTGTGTTGTTTTTGTTGCCGATTTGCACTCACCTTGTGTAATTACACCATGGTTAAAGCGAAGTGGTACTGAAGTTCTTGACAAAAAAAAAACAGACAATTTGTGATTCAAAGTATTCGAACGCTTTTTTAGTTACACAAATATTAAACGATACCATCAGGCAACGAATTTTCTGGTTATTGTCAAAACGTTGGTAAAAGCGAAGGTTTCAAGTCAGTCATAAATTCCATTCATATGAAATCGCCCGTTTTCCATATGGATTTACCCATAAACCACTTGTATATAGTCAACAACCTCTTTGCACACACACTTCTATAACTTAAAAATTCTTTAACACTCACACACATTTTTAAACTTTTTGACAAATTCAGCCAATGTTGAATGACACACAAAAAAAAAAGCAAAATAACTAATTGCCACATTTACTGCATGCGTATAAAAATTTTGTCGCTTTTATTAAATTGACAATTTTTGTTGACGTTGCCAAAAAAAAAAGAAAAAAAAAGAAAAACGAAAATACGAAAAAAAAACTTAACGAAAACACAAAATACATACATATGTACATATGTAAGTATGTACATATAAATGTATATACATACATACATATGTATGTACATTTAACGTTGTTGCTGCTGTCGTTGGAAGTATGTAAATGTCATTTAAAAATGCCAACATTAAAATTTTGTTTTGATATTTGCCCGTCAAACAAATCCTCCCATACACAAATAGCAAACATGCCCAAAAAAAAATCGATTAGGTTGAAAACCCCCAGCATATTGATGCTCTAAAAATAAAATCCGCACAATTTAGAAATGGCTGCATTGGTGTCACGAGCATTTGTTATGGATTAACCTTGATTTAACAAATTTCACTGGTTACTTTTCTAACAGCTGGATATACAATTTGTGTCAAGGATTAAAAGTGTGAATTTATTTTGGAAACCAGTTTAACTATTAGAAATTGTAAAGGGAAGTTTTGGAAAAGCTTTTTATTAAATGCAATTGGTTTAAACACCACACGAATTTGAATGTGTATTCAACAGCTAAAGCATTGTTCACATGCAATCCGGTCGCATTAATGTTTAAATATGTACATATGTATGTATTTAAACTTCAAATTGAAACGAATTAATCAATTAAAAAATTAAAATAACCATTTTCTTTTAAAAATCTGTCATTTTGTTTCGATTAATCATATTAACTTCGAACAATATTTCGATCCACCGTGCTGCACATACTTATTCCAAATCGCTAACATTTTTTTACTACCCAGAACTACGGTTCCACTCCGTTTTAATTTTCCTTTAGTATTTAATTTAATGAGCACAATTAGTGGCGTTCATATGTATATATACATATATCTGATTTCTACGCCACCAATCCTTTGCTGCTTTTAAATAATGACATGGAGCTACATAAGACCAAAACTGTACTGAAGAATTTTATATACTTTATTTTATAATAAAAGACTGTTAAAAACAAAACATTGAACTTGAAATATTTGGTAGCAAAATCAGTTATTTGGATTTAAATATTTATTCCACTAGCTTTTAAAATAAATAATAAGTAATTTCTTAAGGCGTAAACTAAGTTTAGATAGTTATGTTTGGAGAGGAAATCAAAAAACAATTCTACTTTCCAGGTGTGATAAGATTTAACAACATCGTAAGGTAGCTTTAGACGGTATGTATTTTGCAGTGTACTTGTCAGTTGTATGTCTGTCATGTCTGTCAAAATTGGCAATTTACAGCCAGTTTATACTTTTTTTTCACACGTCGGTTTTTTAGTTTAATCTGATATAATCTATTATAGAACACAACAGCTGTTCTTGTTATGAGTATTTTCGCGGGAATTATGTGTTCTTGCAAATATAGTTTGAAAAAATGGATTAAAAAAATGAAATAATTGTAACTTGTAGCAAGAACACACTTAAAGTTTTCGAACACTTTGATGTTTCCACAACAATGACTCACAATAAACTGATTCATTTCGTTGGTCGTGTTAGTCTATTTATACAGCAATCATAATTTCTGGAAGGTTCGAAACTAAGATACTAGAATATTCGTGACTGCAAGTCTAGAATATTCAGCAAAAGTCGTTAAAACTCAATGCTGCCATTATGGTAAGTTTATAACAAAAATGTTTATAAATCAAAACTACTACAAATGCTAAACAAGTTGTATGTCGATAAACACGCCATCTGTTGATTATTCGTAACAATATGAATACACTTATGCCCTTATTTATAAAACTTACAACAGGTTTATAAGAGGTTTTTGTATGGAACGACTTGTATGCATTTTGCTGTGGAAAATTTGACAAGCAAACTGCAAAGTACATACTGTCTAAAACCAGCAGTAGTAAGTAGTTTTATAAGCAACACTTAGAATTTTACAAGAAACGTGGGAATTTATACAAATATGTTTAAGTCGATTACAGTCATATATACCATAATAGCTATTTTTTAATTTACGCTTTAAAATAAGATAAGAAAGCTTTTTAAAATTATTTAATTTTGTATTTAATGGAAAACTTTTATATAATGGTTTCTAAGTTTTATAAATTGTTTTGAAAATTAGCTATTGATATTCCCAAATTTGTTTTTAACATAAATGTGGAACATTATTTTACTCTATTTAAATTGCAAATTGCTCAAAATTGCTCTTATATAAAACTCATTCAAATTAATATTAATCATACGCACCCATGAACATTTTCTTTAAGACAAATGTAGATTTTAAAATGTTTGATATTGTTTAAGCATGACTAAGTTCTTTTAATGGCCGAATTCTCGGTCATTAGTTAACCATTGGTAAACTAAAATACTAACTATTGTTTAACTATTACTTGTTATTCTTATGGCAAACTAAGCAGTGCGAATAAAGAATCATTAGTTAAGCCTTTGTCATTAGCTAACTAAAGACTGTGAATTCGGCCATAAGTGATTCACAATTTGAAATACAATTGGAATTTAACTAACAAAGCTGAGAGTGCTAGAGAAATGGACGAATATTTTGTTTTTCAGACCACAACTGCAAAACAAAATTCATCTATTATTATATATTTATAAAATTGCACCGACATCGGCTTGTTTCGCAGCAATATAGAGCTCAGACAGCTACCGGGATCATAATTTTGATTAGCGGCAGCGAGATTTTGATTCCGGTAGCTATTTTAACTCCATTTTTATATACATGCATACATAGGTATATTTTATTAAACATCGTTGAATTTTGATAAAACTTTTTCGTAACAACAATACGCAGTGGGTTAGAATCATAATTTTTTAGAAAGAAATCTGGCATTTGTAAACAGCTGTGCCGATCGAGAAAAAATTTTACATTTTGTCTAGAGTATTCGAGTTTAAGCTTTGAAGATGGACCCTCTAAATATGCCAAGAGCGGAGCTGTGGGGGCACAAATGAGTTCACATTTGGCATGTAATTAGTATAGACACTTGTAATTTGTTTGTTTTTCATCAGATTTTTAATTTTATATATTCTAATTTTTAAATTTAAATTTGCAAAAATTTGCCAAACCTTGGTGCGAATATTTTATTGAGTTTACCCAAATTTTAAAGTTAAAAAAATTATCGATTTTTGAATTTTGTTTGGGCAATAAAGTGCCTTAAATATTTTTTTATTTAAAAAAATAATTTTTAGAGTTTTCTGTTGTTTCTTAATGCAAATTTGTTGCACTTTGGATAATTATTATTAGAGAAATTTTTATTTGGCTTGAGTTCATTTTAAATTCACTATTAATTTTTTTATAGAATATATAATATTATATTTACAGATATAATTTTATTACCAAAAATATTTCCAATTTTCCAAATATGTTGCCCTTAAGCCATTCTAAATTTAACCTTTTTTTAATAAAAATTTCAACTTTAGGTCATATATTCTAAAATTCCAAAACCATTATGTATTCCTTATATATTCTTGAAGTATTTTACCAGTCCTTTTATCTTTTCAAAACGTATGGTTACACATGGCAAATATTTACTCCAAAAAAAAATATTTTACCACTTGTTTTAGCAAAAATGTGTTTGACGTTATTTACTCTTACAAGAGTTTTGCAAGATCAAACAGCATCAAATTAAAGAAAACTAAATATTTGTTGTAAACAAACCAAGTTTTTTTTTTAAATAAATAAACAAGTTCAAATATATTTTATTTAGTGGTTACCCCAAAAAAAGTACACCAAAATTCCAAAGGTGCTGGTAGTTTGAGAACCACCTACAAACAAGTAACATAAACTTCTTGGCTACGCTCATGTAAAATTTTATTTTGATCGGATCAGCCGTTTAAAAATACCAGATTTATTTCCAAATAACTTCGATTCTGCCCACTGTACAATGCCGGATTTTTAAGGAATATATTCCGACTGATAACATTTTTAGGCAGAATAATGTTAGTTATGTTTAAAAAAGATATCCTTTAAAAACGAAATTGTTGTCAACACAGGTTTTGAAACAATAGTGGGGCCGGATAGTATGTGAACAATGCTTTATTTAAAGTAAATCGTATATTTTCACATTAATTACAATAAAAATCGTCCGATGATAAGTGATGTTCAATTCTAGCAAACAATTAATGTGTGTTCCACTGTATAACAAAACCAATAACCAACAAATACTTACATATAATAAAACTGCATAAATGTAAATTTAAAACCAACCATATAAAAGATAACATTTCTCAATTAATAACTTTATTAATTTGTTAATAACACAGTAGAAAATTTAATCCGGTCTTGACCCCACCCCTGTGTCAATATTCAACACACTGCTCTTAATAAAGTGTTGAGATACAACAAATTGTCAACTTTATTAAAACGGAATCGATATTCAATAATACTGAAATACTACAAATCAACAACAACAACAAACACAGAAAAGTTCATTGAATCGAAATGTATAAATAACTCTACTGCCAGTACTGGTTGGTAACGGAGACAAACAAACAAAAAAAATTAAAATTAAAAAAATAAAGAATTCTTGAATATTGAAATGAAAATCAAATAGAGCATAATACATTTAATACATTTATTTATTGTAGCATTTATTATTATAAACGTACATACATATAATAATATACATGTATAAATATGTATGTATGCAAATGCATATGTATGTATTTATGTATGTAGGTAAATGTGTGTATGCATATGGTTATATTTGGATTTATATGAATATGATACATACTGATATGTTCTTGTTATATCTGTCTGTTTGTCTGTCTGTCTGTCTGTCTTTCTATATAGAAATATAGTTTTTGCTTGCTACGGCAACAAATAAAAAAAATAATATAACAATTGACACAGAAACCCCTGACAATTCGTGACAATTTATACGACATATCAATGACACCATGGACAAGCACAAATAAATAGTATGTGTATTTGTATATACTTATATGTATGTACATACATACTTATATAAATATTTGTACAAATGCATATGTATGTTTTATATATGTATATACGAGTATGTATGCTTAATGCAATGTACTAACACTACAACTATTGACACTGATTTTAAACCAATAAGGGAGTTAAAAGTCGGTTCTAGCGACAATTTTGAGCCTTATGACGGCTTCCCAGTTGGCCAAATTTGTTTTGGATGACATTGCGCCATAACTATAGTCACAAAATAATAGTTAAAAAGTTGACTTTTGTTAAAAGTACACTTTACTTCAACTATAGACACGTAAAAGTATACTTTAACTGCTAAAACATACTTTTAATTTTACAAACCAGCTGAAGTTGCTTTTAAATAATTTAACATCACTATAAAATCAACCAACCAGCTGTTTATGCAAAGAACAAAAACTGGATGTGTAAAAAAATATTAA
Organism: Bellardia bayeri; assembly: GCA_950370525.1. Lineage (NCBI taxonomy): Eukaryota > Metazoa > Arthropoda > Insecta > Diptera > Calliphoridae > Bellardia > Bellardia bayeri. The sequence continues at coordinate 80,352,867 of OX493267.1, forward strand.
AAAGTAAAAAAAAATCTTATACACTCCCGCAAATATTCTCTCTCTGCAGTAGCCCAAATCGCCTGTCTTTCTCTTTCTCTTTGTTTTTTATTGCTTCTGTAAAGAGTTATCAAAGAATCAACGCCAAAATAGTATAATATGAGGTGGCACCCAGTTAAAGTCGGTTTAACTTAAAACGACCTTAATTTTTGACTATAGTTACAAAATAATTAAAAGTAGGTTTTAAGTTTAAAGTTGTTTTTGAAAAGAACCGACTTTAGTGTTTGTCTATGGTCTTTGACGATTTATGTAGACATTTTTCAATTTGCCTTCAAAATTATCTTCTATCGCGTAAGCAACAATGGCTTGAATGTTGTCTTCAGAAATCTGTATTAATATTGATTATTATTGAACTCTATTCAAGTCATGATTAGCAATATAATCTTAAATATTTTCTTCTATCTAAAGGTAAATATTTATTAAAAAAAAAAGCGTAATCACTTATTTTAGCACAAATGTATTTTATTTTCTGCCACATAAGTTCTTTAGGCTTTTGTTAGAATTTCTTATTTTATACAAAGCAATTATTTTTTTGACCGCACATTCTGATATCTTTTACTTAGAACTCAAAGCTTTCTGTTTCATCCCATTGTCACGATCTACTACCAACAAATCTTTTTCCTTTTCCTTTTCCTTTTCGGTTTTCCTCATTTCGCAAAAGTCTGGGTCTAGCCTTATTTTGTATATATTTAAGTAATATTAAATCAAATAAATAAGTACTTTTTTAAAAACTTACCATAAATTTTTCAAAAAAAAAAAACCATCAGGAATTCATCTCTTATTTCAAGGTCAACAGCACTTTAATAGATTTACATCTAAAATATAAATGAGCGACTTTATAAAATTGTAATGTTTATGGACTGTGAAAAAATAGTTAATAATACATGTAGAAAAAAAATATCAAAAAGAAATGAAGAAGGTTACAAAACCACACTTTCTTTTGTCCGACAGTGTATAATCAAATATTCTGTATTTTAAAATTCGATTTTCAGAATGAAAGTTTTTCTACGGCGAGCTTTTAGAAAAGCAATATATTTTTGGGGTATTGAATAATACGAGCATACTCGTATATAAAATATACGAGCAGCGTTTTGTTTCATTACAAACCCGCAAATAAATTCTCAAATGCGGCTTGGTAACTACCTGTCGACCACTGATTAAAATGTTCTTAGTACAATTACCAGCTGATGCTCTCCGAACTAATTAACGTGACCAGAGAGTTTTTTTTTTTTTTTATCAAAAAGTGGGATGTTAAGAATGAAAAAGCGGGATTGCGAAGTAAATATAATGAAAAAGTGGGATTTTAAAAATTATGACATAAAAAAGCTGGTTTTTAATTAATCTTATATTTATTACTTTTAAACTTTTAAAAATATTTCTATAACTATTCTATTTCTAAAACTAGCAAAATCAGAATCACTGCTGAATATTAAATGACATCCATTTTACAAAAAGCATTTGAAGCGAATTAGTATTTTAAACAACTATTAAAAATTATATACATATGTACATATATTTTTATATTTGTTTAGAATTTATAAAAGTTACCAAATTCTTAAAAAAAAACACTGATTTAAAAACCAGTGACACTTTAAACAAAACCATGAATTTGAAAATTTTTTAAAATTGAATTATTCTTCAAGAAACGTTAAAATCTACCTGGTCAGAATATAAACTTTTTGGAAATACGTCTGTCATTTCTAAACGGCTGGTCCGAACGGAACTATCTGAACTCAAGTACATGAATACCCTCGCAAAGCTCAGAAAATAAGACGAAAATCCCAATAACTAGGTTTTTTTTACTTTTCATTCGTTGTTGGTGAAATATTTTAACGATAATAGTGTCATTAGAGTGTCTGTTAGAAAAATGACGTAAATCAAATTCAAATGTTTAAAGAAGAGGCCAACGATTACAGTTTTGAGTTTTTATATGTATTTTCTTTCAAATTAGCAAAAAGCGGTACTTTGATTTGAAAAGCGGGATATAAAATTTAAACGGGATGAGTACTCAAAAAATGGGAGATTTCCGCCAAAAGCGGGATCTATGGTCACGTTATACATACTCTGTAAAATTAGCTGTCATGTTTTCTGATGCTTCAATGTAAAACATTTTAAAGAAAAATAATTGAATTGAACGGGAAACCAACCACTTAATACTGACAAACTCAATATGAATGACTTCCTGTAGAGTACTTAAACATAGAATTGATTATTTCACACAAAAAAAAAATAGTTTTTTTTCTGTAATGCCAACTGCTTTTAATACCATTTGTAGGAATATTCAAATGCAGCTAGGACGGGCAAAACATGTAGTGGTAGTAGAGTCATGTGGCGAGCTGACTTTACTTGCCCCCATCACCCCAACATTTTTTTGCACTGAAAAGTCATACAATGTTCCCTGACTTTTTGTTGTTATTGTTGTTGTTATTATTGTTTCAGCTAAAGCTTTTTTTTTGAGTTTTTGGTCTTGGTAAACCGAAATCACAGTTGAATGAATTAAATGTTAGACAGCTAGTCAGCCGAGCAACCAGTCAGCCAGCCAGCTTAACAGCCTTTTAAACTGCAGCAACTTTTAATAGCGGCTTTTTACGTGTGTTGCCAAACAAACAAACAACTGTCATTTGTCAAAAACAAATGGGAAAAAATTAATGCCCAAACAAAGATTTCGTTGCTGTTGTTTGGTAGAGAATCATAGACCAACAATTTCTGCCATGTTTGATTGGTAAAAATGATTGCAAAAAATGTTTGTTTAAGTTTATTTGTTTTTTTTTCCTGTTGGCTGTTACATTAATGACCAGAAAAATGTTTAAAACTTGATTGTTTGATATGCAAATTTGGAAAACAACTGGAAAAAAATTTCAAATTAATAATTAAAATTTTTTATTTTAGTAATTTAGTAGAATAAAAATTAAAAAAAAAAACAAAAGGTGTTTTACTGCGAAGCCAATTAATTATTACTATGTATTTCTTTTCTAAATTCATACAAAATTCCTGCTAATAAAAATACTTTTTCTTAAATGTATTTATGTATATCCCATAATACATTAGCGCAATTCACAATCTTGTGCAAATGTCATTGCATCATTGCATTTGCAAAAAAGGTTTAGCATATTTTTTCTCTTGCTGTGTATTTTGTTACTGTAGAGCAAAAATATGCTTAAACTTTTTGCAAATGCAACTATGCAATGACATTTGCACAAGATTGTGAATTGCGCTATTATATTAAAGTTGTAGCAAAGTTTGATTGTATAGAAATAATTATTAGATACAGTAATACGTAATATTATTCGATTTCAATTGAAGTCGTGACTTTTCAAGGCATTTCAATAATAAAAAAAAAAACTAAGAATTCTTAATGATCTCATATGTTTGATTCTGATTCTGATTCTGGCATAGTCAGCATCAACATCTTCCACAATTTATAAACAAAAAAAAAACAACAACAACAACAAAAACAAACCACATGTGAGCTTCACATAAATAATAATAATAATAAAAAAAATTAACAAATAATTTAACAGAAAACACACCAAGTAGATATTTATAATTCAATTAATTCTTCCACTAGATTATAAAATTAATCATTAATAAAAATAATAAAATTTTAAGATTTTTTTTCCAAACAACTTGAGAATTTACAACTAAATAGAAAATAGAACCTTTAAGCGTACGAGTAGTAATGGTTTTAAATTCGCGTTAATTGGTTTGAGGGACTGGTGTTTGATAAAATTTCACAGTAGTTTTGTTTTCTCTATAAATATTTAAATATAGTTCTTTGTTTGAGTTTTAGTTTTTTTTTTTTTATTTGTTTGATTAATAATGGCTTTATTATCGAGAGATCTGAGAAATGAAATTAGCATATTAATTACAAAACATTTATTTATTTGTTTAATTTTAGTTTTTATGTAAATAGTTTTTGTTTGTTTATTTTTACGCCTACATAGAAACTAATATTGGACCTAAGTCAATTATAATCATCGGTTTGGTCGGTTTTTATTGGCAGCTATAAAGAGATTTTTTTGTTAACAGAGATAAGGTTGAATATGTAAATCTAATGTTTAAACTCATTAAAATATACTTTAAATATATATTTCAACTTTAAATTTCTTTAAACTTTACTCAAGTAACTCAGTTTCTCGTCAATATCTTTAACTTCGAAGAAAAAAAAACATAAAACTTGAATAACTCTGTTAAAAAAAAACTCAATTTTTTTGGGGAAATAATCAAGTGAAAGCCTCATTAATTAACTTAACTTCATTTTCAATATTAAATTAATTTGGAAAGTGTTTATTTAAATATTCGACAATATTTTTACTAAATTTTTAACTTAATAGTTAAAATTCGAACGAATTTGCTGTCTACACGAGTTTGAAGCATTTTGAAGAGCAATTTTGAAGAAAATTTCAATCGTGTAAATCTAGCTTAAGTTGTGCCAAATCTTATATACCCACCACCAAATCGCCTATTATGGAGATTTATAAAAGATTTGTGCCCATTTAAGTGATTTTCGGAACTAGACTTTATATGGGGACTACGTTCAAATATGGACCGATCGCCATGAAATTTGGTACGATGATTTGAGTGTATATTTTGATTATGCTTGTCGAATTTCAACTTGATAGTCATTTTTACAAACGATTCATATTCATTTAAGTAAATTTCGGAAGTGGTCTTTGTTCGGGGCTTGTATGTTCAGAAGTATGGACCGATGCGAACAAAATATTGTTTTGAGATTTTGCATGAAATTTATTATTGCAGAATTTTGTATAGATACGGCTTTTCTATAGACATTTGTGTACCATAAAGCCATATTCCGGGAAGACATTTGTATGGGGGCTATGAGAAGTCGTGGACCGTTTCCTATCATTTTCGACTTCTTCTATAATAAAAAAAAGTGTGCAAAATTTCATGATATTATCTGCATTATATTTGAAGAAAATATCAAAAAATATCGAGGTAGTTTGAAACTTTCATCTATAACTCAGATCCTACTGGACCGATTTTGGCTATTTGAAATACCAAACATTTCGGTAGATCAAAGAATGTTTAGTAAAAATTTCATTGATCTCGACAATGACAAATTTGCAAGGAATTTATTTTTATTGTGACTTGACAAACACAACAAAAGGACCAACGTATGGACCTAAGTGCCTGCTGACCTAACCTAACATTGCCATTGCTAAGTCCAAATTTACACGAAGCAATTCTTTAAGCTAAGCTGATTACCTTTTAGAATTCGGGGTGAGGGAAAGATAAGAGAACTGATCACACACTTGATTGTACTAGCAATTCGTGTTACTCTTTTATTCGTATTACATATCGCTCCTTAAATACAAAAGCATCACAAGTCAAAATAAGCAAATTATGCAGGAGCGTCATTTTTAAAAATAATTTTAATTATTTTATGATTTTTACTACAAAACAAAACTAACGGTTTTGCGTTTACGGGTGTTTTCGATCATAAAATGACGGCTGTTTTAGCAAAACACGAAAGTTTCATCGTTTAAGAAGCATTTTATGCAAAATAATAATTTTTGATATTTTTTGAAATGTGTGAATTTTGTATTTAAGGAGCGATATGTGTATACAAATGTATGTATACTATCAATTAAAAAAAAGAGCAATTAAAGTGTCGTGCTGTATTAACATCGAAGAAATTTCAAGGAAAAAATTGTATCAATCTTTTCAATAAAAATTGCTTCGTGTAAATTGGAATTTAAGTTGGATTCACACATTCGTTCTGAATAAAATATTTGTTCTTACAAAGTTTTTTTCATAAGAAGTTTGACGAATCTCTTTTTAAGAGAGAGAAAAAATATTCATATGAAAAAACTTTGTCCGAACAAAAATTTTGTTCAGAACGAATGGTTTATAAAGCAGATATTTTAAAATAAACTACTTCAAAACTTGAACTTAAAATCTAATGAACGATATTCGATACGAAACTTTATATGATTTTCTGAATTTTTGCAAAACTCGTTTTTATATTTAGCTTGTCTGTTATTTGATTTTTTTTTTCTATTCTACACCATTTCCAATTGTATTTGCTAAACTTTAATTTCCATTTTTATTACAGAAATTTATAATTATTTTCAATTGTATTTCAGAATTTTCCAGTTGTATTTCAGCAAATCAAATCTGCATTTCCAATAGAAACTTCATAAATGCAATTGAATAGTGTAGTGAACATTTCAAATTTTTTTGATAATGAACAAGTTTATAATTATTTAAATACTTTTACATTTTATTTAATAATAATAAACATGCGATATCATGACTCTGTCGTCTTTGCTTGATTATAGTGCTGACTTAACTTATAATATTGTAACTCAACTTGGTCTGTAGTTTTTTTTTTTTCTAGATTTTAGTCACCATTTTTTATTTTTATATAAATTTGTGTTTTTGTCTTGTTTCTATTAAATTACTAAATTAATATCTTGATTTAAAACGTAGACACAAAATTAAAGCAGGCGTAATAAATTATAAGCAAATTTAAATTTTTCAAAAAATCATTTAAGAGTTCAAAAGTCACTAAAGCCAAAAATTTATTTGCAGAATTTTTGACAACACACTAACTCTACTTGTAAAAGTATGAAATTATAATTAAATAAATGGATTTGTTTAAATTGTCATAATAATAACACAATGATTGGGAGGGAGGAGGTGGGTGATGTTAGAGTTTTTATTTTGATATAGTCATACAGCTGGTAGCACAAAATATGTCGTACCTTAATGATTTCAAATTTGTTTGTAACAGGTTCTTTTTTTAATTAAAACTCCTATAAAAACTTACTTAAAAACGTATTTCATTGTTGAAATGTTAATAGTATGTAATCAGCATGTTGTCTTTAGAAATTACAAGTTTTTTTTTTTGAAATTTTAAGCGAATAATTTTTTTTATCAGATGTTTCTAAGGCTGTGCAAAATAATTAAGGACTTTAAATGGTGTTTTGTATTTAAATAATTCAAAGCTTAATTTATTAAATTGAATATTTATTGAGCTAAAAATATCATTGAATTAAATCAAACCAGTTTATAGAATATAATCATTAAACATATTTTAATTGTGCATAAACATTATTTTTAAAATAGATTTTCATTTCAGCTTTAATTCCCAGATGAACTCGTTTTGTTCTTTATCCTCTAGAGTCATCATATTCCCATGAATTATACTATAATTGTGTAGATTTTTTTATTTATAAATAAAATAACTAACAACTGAATTTAATAGATACACAGGAAACGGATGTAAAAAGTCTTCTACTACATACAGTTCATAGCAAAATTTGTAACATTGCAATAGTTGTGTAGCTCTTGGTAAAACATTTATTTAGTGTAGTTGTTTGTATGTGTTTTTCAGATTAATTTATTTATCTGGTGTTCATTCAATATCAATTAAATATTTTGTAAGCGTCAATGACATTGCAAGCAGATTATTAATACATTGTAGCAAAGCAAATACAGACAAGTTACACGAAAAAAGTTTTAAAGCTAAGACAGTGGGTTAACAAGGTAATGTACCAGTAAAACAATAGTATATAAATTATGTTTGAAATATCAGCAGTAGTGTGTCGAAATCTCTTTGAGCTGCTAATTTTTACAACTCGATTCTCTTTATGTGAAAAATTCAATTCATATGTTAAAAAAGTGTGACAGCATCAAAATTATCTGTTTTCTTAGCATTTATATAATAATGCTATTTACTTCTATAAAATTGTTTAACAAATATTGTTATTCAATTATTATTTTTGTTTTTACCATTATAACGGGTGATTCAAGTAGATATACTTTTTTCAATAGCCTTTTTTTTTGACAGATAACGTGTGAATCGCGTCATGCTGTCATGTTATTTTTGTTTTGTATTGTTTGGCATTTCATAATGGAAAGACTTACGCCTGAACAACGTTTACAAATCCTTCAACTTTATTACGAAGATTTACGTTTTGTGAGGAATGTGTTTCGTGCACTTCGCTCAACTTATAGTCAACATAATCGGCCCATTTCTGGCTCAATGGGTATGTAAAGAAACAAAATTGCCGCATTTGGGACGAATAGCAACCTGAAGAGATTCAAGAGCTGCCACTTCATCCAGAAAAAACAACTCTTTGGTGTGGTTTGTTTGCCGGTTACCATGCACTGATAACCCACTAATTGATGCCTGAAATTGAAGCTCGTGATATCGGCGACATTTGATTTCAGCAAGACGGCGCTACTTCCCACACACCGCTTCGATTCAGGCCTTGCACTGTGAGTAAAAAGTAGGATTTTTTGCCATAAAGTGAATTTTTTTTTTTTTTGGATTCATATTTTAAAATTTAACTGATTTCCTTAATCTAGATACCCATATTAGAAAAAAATTATTAAATATAAATTTGGGTGGCAACCCTTTCTTGCTGGCATGCTTTTAAAATCAGCTGATTAAATATCACTTTGTTTTGGTACAACTGGCGGTAAACATCAGCTGAGTTCGAGTGCTTGTGAAAGTTGAAGTTGAATAAAATTAAAAAGTGTTGTTATGGAAAATATTAGTGGAGGTATGTAAAATTATTACCTGCTACCAATTTGGTCATTATTATGTGTTGTTGTCCAATTGTGCAATGTTTTATTTATGTATGTGTTTCGTGGATTATAATTTTTGAAGAGCAAACCAGTGCAAAAACTTGCAAATGGCACATTATTAATTAAATTGTGTAGATTAATGAATAACTAACCATTATTGCTCCAATTTGCTCCATTTACAAATAATAATTTTAAGATAAATATTCCTTTGCTTATGCAGACCTTCTTGATATTTGGAGCACAGCAACAAGCGCTCAGAAATTGTGAACCAAATGATATACAAATTGGTAGGTCATCTTGGGAGCATAAAAAATGTACACAAACCAAATTTAAATTCAATAGCTTCATAAGCAAAAAAGTTGGGACAAATCGCCCAGATCGGTAATGCAGCTATGTATATGAAAAAGTGCACCAAATCATATGAGACTTGGTAGGTCATCGTGGGACCATAAAAAATGTACACAAACCAAATTTCAATAGCTTTAAAATTAGAGTTTATGCCAAAATAAACGAAAAAAACATTCGCCAGTTACCAGTCAAAATGCTCGAACGAGTCATCGAAAATTGGACTCAACGGATGTAGCAACGGCCAACATTTGATAGACATAATCCTCAAAAAATAAATGCCAAAGAATGTACTTTTAAATGCTAATAGACATTCCTCATTAAATTTGAATTGTCTGTGTTTTTTCCTTTAAAAAAGCAGGGAACCTCAAAATGGATCACGCTTTATTGCTTGTGTTAAGCACTGTAGCTGTCATTGTTTCTGCTATTCATTAGTTGTTTTACAACAACTGTAACAGCTTTCATATTGAAAAACCCTCTTCTGGAAGTTGTCAATTATTTACAGTTTTTAAAGACTTTATTTATTTATAGAAGTGTTTGAATAGTTAATGTGTATAAAAATGTTTCCAAACATTTCAGCTCTAATTATACTTTAATTGAACACACATGTTTCTGTTCTCTTCTGATTTGTTCTTGAGTGTGTATGTGTGTGTGTAATGTCCTTAATTGTTTAATATGTTTTGATAGTTTATTAGTCAGCGATAAATAATCTTAAAGAACAATGGCTTTATTAATGCTGGGAATTTTTCGTGAACTTTATTAGGGAAATGGAAGTTCAATGAATAGGTTGTTAAATTTATACAGATAAAGAATCGATTTCTAATTCCTTAAAATCGATTTTTTTATATAAAAAAAAACAAAATTTCTTATATCCTATAAATCCTTAATAACTTTGTAAATATACTTGTAAATGAAAAACGTTTTTTTTTTAGAAAAGGACCTCAATATGTGATTCTCAAACGTTTCTAACTCAAAATCATTTTTTTATATTGGTTGTATAACTTAAAAATGTGGCATTAATAACAGATCTTTAGTAACTTATATGTCATTTTTGTGTGCTTTAAGACAAAATTTTTTTAAAGTACACTTGAAATCTACTTTAATTTTTTATAAATACGGCAGTTAATGTACATAACTTTCATTAAATGTTGCGATTTTTATAGCAAATTAAATTGAAAAGAACGTACAGACATAAGAGTATTTACTATTAGCGGCTAATTCGGTAATTTTTGGCAGCAAAAAAGAAATTTTTTTTCGAAAAAATTCAAATTATAGAAATGTTGTATGTACTACTGTTTTTCTTCAAGTTATAGAGGAATTCATATTATGGAATTTCAAGTTAGAGGAGCAAAACCTAATAGAATTTATCTACAAGAGGCTGTTGTCACGAGATTTGCTTCAATTTATAGAAAATTCAAGTAATAGAAGCTCAAATTGTAGAAGTTTGACTGTATTTTAATAAAACTTTGAATTTGAAATTTTCGTTTTTTGGTGCATTTACAGAATATTTTTGGTTGACCTGGTTATTGTATAATCACACCCTTTTTGGATATTGATAAAAACCCTTTTTGGATGTTGTGCTTCAGGGCACATTAAAATAAGCTAAAATTTTAAAAACTCCTTAATAGTGAATTTAATTGAAAATTAAAGATAATCTGTGATCACTTTATTTCTTAATAAAGGTCGATATTTTGCATGAACTTGTTTAATAGAAGTTTCAATTAAAAACGAAGAATAATCTATGAATCAAATCAAAGTGGCTAAAATCTAAATTTAATCCTATAATAACCAATTTTAATTTATGAGTTAATAACGTAAAATTATTACATAAATCTAACGTACTCGTGTATTTATTGTATGAAATGATATATCAAAGAATCCCAAAAAAATAAAGTATGTATGTATGTTTGAGGTTTAAATATTAGTATGTATGTAGTACCATTTAATTGATATGAAAGGAAATATAAGAAATTTGCCCTTTAACCAAACACGTTTGTTTGTCGTATCAAAATGATTTCCTGCTGTATTTGAAGAACATGCAAATCTTTCTTCCTGTAACATTTTATTTTGAATTTTTTTTTTTTTTGGGAAGACTCAAGTATTAGACTACAAAATAACGTTCACAAGAAAAAAAAATCAGAATATAAATTTGAACAGAAAATAAAAACTGAAAGCAACACATTTTTGCGTTTTAAACACGTACTACTTTCAGAAAAATTGTTACATTTTTCTGTGAATGTGCTGAAATGTTGAATAGAATTTAAAGGAATTACATTTTCAAACATCTAGGAGACCTTTACAAATATGTATTTAACTACAAGTCACCGGAAATTAACTCATAATGTTCCAGATTAGTGTTGTAAAATCCAGTTACTTTTAATTACCGGTTACTACTCGATACATTTCAAATGGGTACTCGATACTACCCGATGCCTTTAGCTACAATTTTACGTAAATTTTTATTTTAAGTTTTTTGTTAAGTATCTCTGAAATGTTTTAAAAATGCCTTTTTTATCTGTTTATTTTATGTGTATTTTTATTTAAATTAATTTTTATTAGACATTAAAAAAAAACAAAAATACTCGAAAAAAAATTAGTTTTTTTTTTAGCTTATATTTAATACAGCTAATGTTCTTTAAAAACAAATATTTAATAAAAAATTTCTGTTAGTATTTATCATTAAAATGTAAAAATAGAATTTTTTTCTACATTTTCTGATTTAAGTTGGCTTTTGGGATCATTTAGGACTTGCCCAGCTGCTGAAAAAACTCTTTCACTTGGAACTGATGTGGCAACAATGGAAAGGTCTCTATTTGCTATATATGTCAATCCAGGATAAACCTTATCTCGGGACTTCCATCATTCCAATGGATCGGACTTCCGAGCCAACAAATCTTCATGTCCATAATTATTTATTTCAATTATAGACTTAGAAATATTTGATTTAGTAGCAGAAATGTTGTCAAACTCATTCCATATTGTGCTTCGGCTTGGAGTTTTTTCAGGTGATAAAATTTTCATTGCTAGAATGTTGTACATACCTGATATTTTATCTTTTACCATCTTAATAGCCGTAGCATCAGTAAATGCCTTTGATTTAAATCGAGGATCCAAAAATGTTGAAATAGAAAGTATGTCGATTGATTCTAATCTATAAAAACGCTTATTCAAATTGTATATTATTTTATCAATGAATGGAAAAATTTCATCAGAATTATTTTCCATTTTTTTTTTCTTAATTATAACAGCTTGTATTTCACGAACCAGAACTATTATTTTTGTCACTGTTGTGTAATTTTCAGCACTAATTTCCACCGATATTTCGTCAAAGGGATGCAAAATATTACATACTTTCTTTCCAATCTTTCATTCTTACAAGGTCAATAGGTCTACTGGTTGGTGAAGTAAAGCTATAGTAGCTTTCAAAGGCTTCTTGATTTTCTATAAAACATTCTAGCATCTTAAGATATGAATTCCACCGGGTAGGTGTTAAATTTATGAGTTTTAACACCTTGATTTTGAATCTCTTTTAATTTATTAGTAGCTTTTCTTCTATGAAAGTGATCCACTACTGACTTACATTTGGTGATAATGTTGAGTACATATGGATCTTTTAGGGCGTCAATCACTACTAAGTGCAAAGTATGGGCAAATCATGGCAGGCTGATCCAATTCGCATTTCTAACAGCTGCTAAAATATTGGCTGCGTTGTCAGAAACCACGCAGCTTATTTTATTTTGGATATTCCACATATTAACTACACCTAAAAGTTCATCTTTTAGATTCTCTGCAGTATGATCATGTATTGTTTTAAAACAATTCAGAAATACCGAATGCAGAGTCCAATCTTTTGAAACAAAATGAGCAGTTAATGAGATATATGACACATATCTGTGATAAGGAAAACGCTTTCGGCATCGAAAGTTAATTTCATATTGTTCTTTGTATTCATTAGACAAAAGCTTATTGGTAACAGTATAACGAGACGGTAGTGAATATAATGGGTTCAAGTTTTTAACAAATTCTTTGAATCCTATATTTTCCACGATGGAAAGTGGTTGTAAATCCTAGACTCTTGTTAATTGTTTTTTCTCTGGCATATACATTGCACTCTTTAAGAGTTCTTTGTAATTTTTTTGGAATAATCAGTTCATCTGAATGTAAAAAAAGAAATTAAAATTATACATAAATAAATTTCAGCATATTTTTAAGTAAAAAGTAAGAAAAAATGCAACCCAAAAAGTAACTTGTAGGTACTTTTTGGTATTGAGTACTCGAAAAATTATGTGGTATCGCGTACTTGGTACCTAAATACCCGATACTTTTACAACTCTCTTCCAGATCACTAAAATTAACGGAGTCATTATAAAATTTTTAATAGTCTTAAAATAACATTCTTTAAAAACTCTGCCGTCAAAAGAAACCAACATATTGCAACAGGCAACAACTGTATCTACAAATGCAAGTGTACGAGTATTTTATATCTTGTTTATATTCTAAGTTGTCTTTTGTATTTATTTTTCTTTTCAAAGTAAAATACATTTGAAATGCAAGTTTTCTTTATACGGCCACTTAAACACATAGAAAGTTACTCTGAATTTGATGACAAGTATTTTATAAAAAAAAATAAAACTTTTAACTTTATCTGTATTTAGCTACTTAATAATAAATAATGTCACAATATTTGCTTAATTTTATTACAAAATTCTACAAAAATTCCGTTTCTGGTAGCAGCTCCCCTCAAAAACAAATGAGTTTGCTCTTTTAAAAACAATTTATTTTTTTAATTTTACACAAAAACAGAGTATTTTTCGTTTTTAATTTTAATTTCATTTCATTTTTAGAGCATTTTTTTGGTTGCCCTTGTGAGAACTTACATATATTTTCCAGCGAAAATCGATTTTTATATGAAATTATACGCCCAGGTTGTATATTCCACTACAAAGTGGAAATTGTCCACATAGACAATTCCAAGACGTTGTAAAAAATGCGTGAAACTTTTATTCTACGATGAACGAAACTGAAAATGATATTTTGCTTTTCAAATAATTTTCATAAAATTTAGAATACAAACTTAATGAAAATTTCACTGCCACTTCTTTTTACAAATTTAAGAACCCAGCTGATAAATTAACTGCCGTATTCATAAAAAATAAAGTAGGTTTGAAGTGTGCTTTTAGATAAAATTTTCATACAGAATTTTCTTAAAGTACATTTGAAGTCTACTTTAATTTTTTGTGAATAAGGGCATAAGTATTTTAATATTGTTCTTCATTTAAAAAGGATTGTGGGTAAACATCAATATTTTAGTAATTGTTCAAGCTTAAGATATATTTTTTAAAAATTTAAATTTCTATTCTCAATATTTATTTCGCTACGTCTTTGTTTAGCTTCTTCAGAAAAAAATGTTTTCCTAAATTTTGAAAATAAAAATTTTAATTTTCTAAAAAAAACTTAAGCTTTCCCTTTTTGTGGATGCAGTAAAATTTACTGTTCACAGCAATTGTAAATAATACAAATTTGGGGGAATTCCCTTATAGTGCAAACAATCAAATGAACTTGTCATACATTTTTTTACATTGCTTTTAAGCTTAGAGTGCATATCCTTTTTTCTTTAATAACTATGCTTGTGTAAAAACAAATTGTATATGCGATTTAATACAATAAACCTGAATAGTTGTTCTTAAAAAAATCATAGTTTTTCACTAATTACAATAGGTTTTAGAGATAAGTAACCAATCACCTATTTTGCATCAGATCAATGTCTTTTTTACACGAAGTTTTCCGGAACCAATTACCGTGTAAAAACAGTATTAGGTGTACTCGTAAAGTCTTTTTTTATTAGAAAAAATTTATGCAATTTAGGTGACATACTTGTCACTTCCGTTGGGTTCAAAGTTATAAATTTTTTAGAAAATGTTCACAATTCCATCATAGCAATACTTTTTATAGTTTATTAGATTGCCTTTGAAATATTATTTTTAGTTTATATTCAATTTCGTAATACAAATACATTTAATAATTTATTAATAATTTTACATTATTTTAATTTTATTTTCAGATAGAAAACTGAAAATTTAAATAAAAGCACCATTTCTGAAAGCTATAAAGAGAAGTGTTGCAGATTCAAATAGCAATTCTCGTATAAAGACAGATGGACTGATCTAGAACAAATACTTGATTTGCAGCAGCTTTGAGGAGCTATGTTTTATGTACATAATAATTTAAAATACATCTCAGGTTCTTCAGAACATATTATATCATTTGAAATAAGTAAAATATTAAATATACTTATTATATATAAAAAAAAAAAAAAACTTATATTATCCCTGAAGAAGCTATCCATTGTGATAGCGAAATATTGGAAATTAATATATATAAATAAAATAAAATATTTGTATATAAAATGCAATTGACCTTATTGCTTGAAAGAAGAAGAAACTATTAAATATTAAAAAAGGTCAAATAAACGAACTAAATACTTATTAATTTCCTTTAAAATGTTACAAATATAATTAATGAGAATTAATTGACGTTGGTGATTCAAAAAACCTAAACACATTTAAACAAACTATTGTCATATTTTCATATTAAATAATATATGTTAACAGTTTATGTACAAATATAAATATTGTATAATTAAATTATTATAATAAAATCAATATAATAACAAATTTAAACAAATATGTTTGAAGATTGATCAAAACAAACAAAGTAAGTGAAATTTTAATTTCCTTCATTCATACACATATTACATATTTGGTTTGAAAACTAAAGCTCTGTATAGACGGTTGTCAGATCATACAATGTTGTCAGATCTAGCAATGTATTAGCAAAAGGTAAATTGTCAATGCTTTTTCTTACAACGTTGGAAGACAAAAATTTTAAGTTCACACAGTGGTTAGACATTTTCTGAACATTTGTCGGACAACGTTGTAAGCTCTGACAACCGTCTATGCAAAGCATAACACTAAAAAAAAAAAACTAAAAATATCTGTGTCGGTCTCGTAAAAACCAGGCTAAAATAATTGTCAATCAGCAAGCAGTTCCTTAATTAAAATTTTAAAATGAGGGAAGAAGGAGAAGAAAATCAAATATACCAGGTGTATAGAAAAATAAGAAATCAGACAAAAAAACACACAATGAAAAAAAATTTCCAAAAACATTCATAAAACTCGTTACCAAACCCATTTCAAATCATTGGCAACGCTTTACAATTTAAAAAAAATTTATTTTAAAATTTTTAATTTAATTTTTTAATTATTATTTTACTGTTCACATTTACATACTATACGTCATAAAATCGCATGCTGTGATAAAAAAAAATAAACAAACATGTTGTACAAAAATCGTGTTAATAAAAACCAGGCGCAAAGCGATAAAAAGAAAGTGGATTGTTTACATATTTTCTTTCTTATATGTATGAGCACAAAGTCCCGGATCAAACAATGCAAATTTGAGTTTGTTGGTGATAGGGGAAAGAAGAGTGGTCCCCTTTCTCTCTCTCTCTTTTCTCCTCTCTTACCCAAAAACTCATAAGTTGAGCAGCAAAAATTGCATTGTGTTTTATTCGGGACAAACTAGCCACGCCTACAGTATGAACGTAAAAGTACAATTGTGTGAAAATATCAAGACAGCAGAAATATCAATAACGGTATTTGTACTCTCGACAAAAATTAGTAGTATGTCGTCAACAACTGGATTTTAAGAAAAACCACAAACGTTCTCTAATTCTTACCAGGCAGGCAGTCAGGTAATTTTGTAACTAAAGGCAGAATTAGTCTTTACTTTCTGTTCCGTTCCGAATCAGCTGACTTAATTCTGTTAAATAGAAAATGTGTAGAAGTCGTTATAAAAATATAAAAAATAAACGATTGATGACGAAAAGACAATAAAAAAAACTTTGATTTGTATTTCTTTTGATTTATTTTCGCGGTATATTGTCTGTTTACCTAAAACAGCTGATACGTTTATACGGAAAAACTAACTACAAAAATTTAACAACAGAACGACAAGGAACGTAACAGCAACATAAAGTAAAGACTAAAGGTGCTATCAGACTGTAAAATACATCCCGTCTGATAGCACCTTAAGAAGCCTGTTTGTTCTCCGTAAAGACAGAAAAATAAATTAGTGAATTTCAAAATAATACCAAGCTAACATAATTATCAACAAGCAGTTTTAATCTAATTAAATTAAATGTTTTAATTGGAAGGAAGAAAGACAAAAAATATACCAGGTGTATAGAAAAATGTTGCATGTTTATTAAGCAATCAGAAAATACAGTAGGTACAAAATAACAAAAATTTGGCATATTTTATTTATAATTTGTATGTATGTCCGTCCAGCCACGCCCACGACATAAACACAAACGATAAATTGTGTGATAATATCAGCAAAGCAGAAATATCAATAAGCGGTTACTGTACTCTCAAAACATGACGTCATCAAGAAGATTCTAAGAAAACTAGAGGAAAAAAACACAAACATTTTGTAATTCTTACCAGGTAATCAGAAAAATGTGTAGGTACAAACTAAAAAAAGTTTTATTGAGCAAAAACAATGAAAAAATGACACCCAGAAATCTTGTAATGATACCAGGAGCAAAGCATGAAAAAGCAAGAAGATTGTTTACACATTTTATTTATTATACGAGTATAAACTAGCCACGCCCACAACATAAACGTAAACGATACATTGTGAAAAAATATCAGGGCAGCAGAAATATCAACAAGCAATGTTTGTACTTGCCATAATAATACAATGTAATTAGTTTATTGCATATGACGACATCAACAGGACTTTAAAAAAAAACGAAAGGAAAAAAACCGCAAACATTTTCAATTCTTACCAGGAAATCAGAAAATTTTGTAGGTATAAACTACAAAACAAAAAATATAATTTTTGGGCATAATAATGTCACACAGAAATCAGGTACATATGTAATGACCAGCATTAAATGAAAGTCGATTGTTTACAAAAATATTTGTTATTTTATAATAAATAAAAAAGAAATAGTTTTTGTTGCATAGCAAACAAAAAATCAAAAATTTTGAATATTTTAAATTCCCTAACTATACCAGGCGCAAAGCTTTAAACGAAAGTCGATTGTACGCAGCTAACACACAAGCACATACGAGGTCTGGGGCAAAATTACCGCATTCGTGATCGAAGGAACTATCGTATGGAAAAATGATTTAGATATCGAAATTATGCCATAATCTCAAATAAGAAAATTACGATCTATTTTACTCAATATCGAATGCAGTAATTTGGCCCCTGATAAAAAAATATCCGTTATTTTAAAGTTGTTCAAAAAGTATTTATTTATTAATCAATAACTATCATGTCCCCTTCAAAGTAATCCCCCTCAGATATAATACACTTATACCAGTGTTTTTTTCCAATCCTCGAAACACTTCTGAAACGGGCTTTTTGGTATCGCTAACAGCTCCTGTTTAGATTTTTCTTTTATCTCCTCAATCGTAGCAAAACGCTTTATTTTCATCGGTGTCTTCAGTTTTGGGAAGAGGAAAAAGTCAGTGGAGGCCAAGTCCGGTGAATACGGTGGTTGAGGCATGATAACGAAAAACAGTGAGCAAAACCTTTAAATTTGACCGAACTTGAAGTGCTCGTGCGACCAGGACGAGCATCGTCATTGACATTTTCTCGGCCTTCCTTAAACCGGTTATACCACAAATGAACTTGTGTGCTGCTCATAGTGGACTCGCCAAACGCCACAGTCAACATTTCAAATGTCCTTGCGCATTTAATTTTATTTTGTTTACACAAAACTTAATACTCACAAATTTTTTCGAATATGTAGTAAAAAATCGAATAGCACACCAAAACACGAGTAACCTTTTTATCTGTCAAAAACAAACTGACAATCTAAAATGGCTGATATTACCTGATATTAACTGAAGAAAAAATGCGAATATCGAACATACGTAACTCATGAAATTTGAAGATTACGTTTGTTTTTTGATCAGACCTCGTATTTGAAAGGGTTTCTGAGTAGAACAAATTATTAGACCGGTTTCGCTTGGAGTGTAAAAATCTTAAGCTAGATTTACACGATTGAAATTTTCTGCAAATTAGTTATTAATAGTTATTAAATAAATAAATTTTAAAGAAATGTTGCTGTTTACACGAGTTTGAAGCATTTTGAAGAAAATTTCAATCGTGTAAATCTAGCTTTATCTTTGACAGATTTGTGATGATTTATAATACAATATGTCAAAATATTTAGTGCACTGCAAAAAATAGAGGTCGAATCTTTTGAACAACAGAATTTAAAGGAATAATTTCTTAATGTAATTACTAATAAATAATTCAAGAATTTGCTCAGTAGAAATAAACCTGGTTTTGTACAATGAAATAAATTATATGACTGAAATACACACATACGAGTACATGTATAAGAACTATTCTAAAGAAAAGATAATTGTTATTTATGTAGTTCGTCTGCAGAACTCGTTCTGAGTGTAACATTTGGTAACAAAAATCACTGATTAATGAAGTGGTTTCCGAACATTATCAATTAACATTAGAAGTTGTTCCAAAAGTGACAATTAAAAAAATTCATTGGCTTAACGTTCCGATAATAAGGTGAAAGAAACTGTTTATATTTTAATTGAATTCCATTAACTTTGCTTGCTGAATTTAAGGAGATTTAATTGCATGTTGTCTATTCGGCAACTCTAGATGTTTTTATAATCACTTTCTAATTTTTGTAAAATATTTTATAATTCATACTCGTACTCGTAATACCGTTAAACATTTTCAGTAAAATACCCTATTGTTGGCAAAGGTGTGTGTGATCTAAACTTGTAAAAATATAACAATATTTGAATACACCATATTATGGTTTTACACAAAAAACTAAAAAATACTGCCGAAAATTATGTATTTTATTTATTCTTAAATTTATCAAAACAATTTTAAACCTTTTTAAAGCACCCGTTAACTACATCAGTATGTACCTACCATACATACGAGTATGTAAGTATGTATGTATGTATATATGTAGTCTGATCTTTAACAGGTCAATAAACTATTCTTTTTATTTTAATTTAATATTCATTTATTTTTAATATGTATTTTGAATAATGTGTTGTTGTTGTTTCATTTATAATTATTACAAACACCTACTACTTCAATTTTACATACCGACATGATAAATACAACCAGTCGATCAGCAGAATTAGCTAGTGTCTTAAAAGACAATAAGTAATTATTAATATTTTAATGACCTCACTACTCTCTCTTCATTCGTTGTTTTCTATTTCTTTCGTATGTTGTTTTTTGTCACTTTTGCTTTTGTACACAAAAATTTTAATCCAACAACAAAACATAAGTGATATAATGTAATTGCCTAGGAATGATCTACCGTTATGTTGTTTACATTTATTTGCACTCTACATAATAAATACATGTATAGGTACATATCTTAATCAGAAAGTAATGCAAGATATCATTATATTGTTTATAATATGCTTACATACTTATGTACATATGTATATAAATATGTATGTATGTATGTAAACTGTATCAATAACGTTGCCGGCAGTTGTATTTATACGGAATATGTATGTACAATATACATGCATATGTATGTACATACATACATATATTGATAACATAGATCATTCCTAGGCAATTACATATTACCTACGTTTTGTTCTTGTTTTACATTTATTTGTACAAAATGACAAAAAACAACATACGAAAGAAATAGAAAACAACGCATGAAGAGAGAGTCCCATTAAATGTAGTGACGTCATTAAAATAGTAATAATTACTTATTGTCTTTTAAGACACTTGCTAATTCTGCTGATCGACTGGTTGTATTTATCATGTCGGTATGTAAAATTGAAGTAGTAGGTGTTTGTAATAATTATAAATGAAACAACAACAACACATTATTCAAAATACATATTAAAAATAAATGAATATTAAATTAAAATAAAAAGAATAGTTTATTGACCTGTTAAAGATCAGACTACATATATACATACATACATACTTACATACTCGTATGTATGGTAGGTACATACTGATGTAGTTAACGGGTGCTTTAAAAAGGTTTAAAATTGTTTTGATAAATTTAAGAATAAATAAAATACATAATTTTCGGCAGTATTTTTTAGTTTTTTGTGTAAAACCATAATATGGTGTATTCAAATATTGTTATATTTTTACAAGTTTAGATCACACACACCTTTGCCAACAATAGGGTATTTTACTGAAAATGTTTAACGGTATTACGAGTACGAGTATGAATTATAAAATATTTTACAAAAATTAGAAAGTGATTATAAAAACATCTAGAGTTGCCGAATAGACAACATGCAATTAAATCTCCTTAAATTCAGCAAGCAAAGTTAATGGAATTCAATTAAAATATAAACAGTTTCTTTCACCTTATTATCGGAACGTTAAGCCAATGAATTTTTTTAATTGTCACTTTTGGAACAACTTCTAATGTTAATTGATAATGTTCGGAAACCACTTCATTAATCAGTGATTTTTGTTACCAAATGTTACACTCAGAACGAGTTCTGCAGACGAACTACATAAATAACAATTATCTTTTCTTTAGAATAGTTCTTATACATGTACTCGTATGTGTGTATTTCAGTCATATAATTTATTTCATTGTACAAAACCAGGTTTATTTCTACTGAGCAAATTCTTGAATTATTTATTAGTAATTACATTAAGAAATTATTCCTTTAAATTCTGTTGTTCAAAAGATTCGACCTCTATTTTTTGCAGTGCACTAAATATTTTGACATATTGTATTATAAATCATCACAAATCTGTCAAAGATAAAGCTAGATTTACACGATTGAAATTTTCTTCAAAATGCTTCAAACTCGTGTAAACAGCAACATTTCTTTAAAATTTATTTATTTAATAACTATTAATAACTAATTTGCAGAAAATTTCAATCGTGTAAATCTAGCTTAAGATTTTTACACTCCAAGCGAAACCGGTCTAATAATTTGTTCTACTCAGAAACCCTTTCAAATACGAGGTCTGATCAAAAAACAAACGTAATCTTCAAATTTCATGAGTTACGTATGTTCGATATTCGCATTTTTTCTTCAGTTAATATCAGGTAATATCAGCCATTTTAGATTGTCAGTTTGTTTTTGACAGATAAAAAGGTTACTCGTGTTTTGGTGTGCTATTCGATTTTTTACTACATATTCGAAAAAATTTGTGAGTATTAAGTTTTGTGTAAACAAAATAAAATTAAATGCGCAAGGACATTTGAAATGTTGACTGTGGCGTTTGGCGAGTCCACTATGAGCAGCACACAAGTTCATTTGTGGTATAACCGGTTTAAGGAAGGCCGAGAAAATGTCAATGACGATGCTCGTCCTGGTCGCACGAGCACTTCAAGTTCGGTCAAATTTAAAGGTTTTGCTCACTGTTTTTCGTTATCATGCCTCAACCACCGTATTCACCGGACTTGGCCTCCACTGACTTTTTCCTCTTCCCAAAACTGAAGACACCGATGAAAATAAAGCGTTTTGCTACGATTGAGGAGATAAAAGAAAAATCTAAACAGGAGCTGTTAGCGATACCAAAAAGCCCGTTTCAGAAGTGTTTCGAGGATTGGAAAAAAACACTGGTATAAGTGTATTATATCTGAGGGGGATTACTTTGAAGGGGACATGATAGTTATTGATTAATAAATAAATACTTTTTGAACAACTTTAAAATAACGGATATTTTTTTATCAGGGGCCAAATTACTGCATTCGATATTGAGTAAAATAGATCGTAATTTTCTTATTTGAGATTATGGCATAATTTCGATATCTAAATCATTTTTCCATACGATAGTTCCTTCGATCACGAATGCGGTAATTTTGCCCCAGACCTCGTATGTGCTTGTGTGTTAGCTGCGTACAATCGACTTTCGTTTAAAGCTTTGCGCCTGGTATAGTTAGGGAATTTAAAATATTCAAAATTTTTGATTTTTTGTTTGCTATGCAACAAAAACTATTTCTTTTTTATTTATTATAAAATAACAAATATTTTTGTAAACAATCGACTTTCATTTAATGCTATACGCCTGGTCATTACATATGTACCTGATTTCTGTGTGACATTATTATGCCCAAAAATTATATTTTTTGTTTTGTAGTTTATACCTACAAAATTTTCTGATTTCCTGGTAAGAATTGAAAATGTTTGCGGTTTTTTTCCTTTCGTTTTTTTTTAAAGTCCTGTTGATGTCGTCATATGCAATAAACTAATTACATTGTATTATTATGGCAAGTACAAACATTGCTTGTTGATATTTCTGCTGCCCTGATATTTTTTCACAATGTATCGTTTACGTTTATGTTGTGGGCGTGGCTAGTTTATACTCGTATAATAAATAAAATGTGTAAACAATCTTCTTGCTTTTTCATGCTTTGCTCCTGGTATCATTACAAGATTTCTGGGTGTCATTTTTTCATTGTTTTTGCTCAATAAAACTTTTTTTAGTTTGTACCTACACATTTTTCTGATTACCTGGTAAGAATTACAAAATGTTTGTGTTTTTTTCCTCTAGTTTTCTTAGAATCTTCTTGATGACGTCATGTTTTGAGAGTACAGTAACCGCTTATTGATATTTCTGCTTTGCTGATATTATCACACAATTTATCGTTTGTGTTTATGTCGTGGGCGTGGCTGGACGGACATACATACAAATTATAAATAAAATATGCCAAATTTTTGTTATTTTGTACCTACTGTATTTTCTGATTGCTTAATAAACATGCAACATTTTTCTATACACCTGGTATATTTTTTGTCTTTCTTCCTTCCAATTAAAACATTTAATTTAATTAGATTAAAACTGCTTGTTGATAATTATGTTAGCTTGGTATTATTTTGAAATTCACTAATTTATTTTTCTGTCTTTACGGAGAACAAACAGGCTTCTTAAGGTGCTATCAGACGGGATGTATTTTACAGTCTGATAGCACCTTTAGTCTTTACTTTATGTTGCTGTTACGTTCCTTGTCGTTCTGTTGTTAAATTTTTGTAGTTAGTTTTTCCGTATAAACGTATCAGCTGTTTTAGGTAAACAGACAATATACCGCGAAAATAAATCAAAAGAAATACAAATCAAAGTTTTTTTTATTGTCTTTTCGTCATCAATCGTTTATTTTTTATATTTTTATAACGACTTCTACACATTTTCTATTTAACAGAATTAAGTCAGCTGATTCGGAACGGAACAGAAAGTAAAGACTAATTCTGCCTTTAGTTACAAAATTACCTGACTGCCTGCCTGGTAAGAATTAGAGAACGTTTGTGGTTTTTCTTAAAATCCAGTTGTTGACGACATACTACTAATTTTTGTCGAGAGTACAAATACCGTTATTGATATTTCTGCTGTCTTGATATTTTCACACAATTGTACTTTTACGTTCATACTGTAGGCGTGGCTAGTTTGTCCCGAATAAAACACAATGCAATTTTTGCTGCTCAACTTATGAGTTTTTGGGTAAGAGAGGAGAAAAGAGAGAGAGAGAAAGGGGACCACTCTTCTTTCCCCTATCACCAACAAACTCAAATTTGCATTGTTTGATCCGGGACTTTGTGCTCATACATATAAGAAAGAAAATATGTAAACAATCCACTTTCTTTTTATCGCTTTGCGCCTGGTTTTTATTAACACGATTTTTGTACAACATGTTTGTTTATTTTTTTTTATCACAGCATGCGATTTTATGACGTATATGTATGTAAATGTGAACAGTAAAATAATAATTAAAAAATTAAATTAAAAATTAAATTAAAAATTTTAAAATAAAATTTTTTTAAATTGTAAAGCGTTACCAATGATTTGAAATGGGTTTGGTAACGAGTTTTATGGATGTTTTTGCAAATTTTTTTTAATTGTGTGTTTTTTTGTCTGATTTCTTATTTTTCTATACACCTGGTATTATTTGATTTTCTTCTCCTTCTTCCTCCATTTTAAAATTTTAATTAAGGAACTGCTTGCTGATTGACAATTATTTTATCCTGGTTTTTACTAGACCGACACAGATATTTTTAGTTTTTTTTTTTAGTGTTAGGCTTTGCATAGACGGTTGTCAGAGCTTACAACGTTGTCCGACAAATGTTCAGAAAATGTCTAACCACTGTGTGAACTTAAAATTTTTGTCTTCCAACGTTGTAAGAAAAAGCATTGACAATTTACCTTTTGCTAATAATTGTTTAATGTCAGTATATTGCTAGATCTGACAACATTGTATGATCTGACAACCGTCTATACAGAGCTTTAGTTTTCAAACCAAATATGTAATATGTGTATGAATGAAGGAAATTAAAATTTCACTTACTTTGTTTGTTTTGATCAATCTTCAAATATATTTGTTTAAATTTGTTATTATATTGATTTTATTAAAATAATTTAATTATACAATATTTATATTTGTTAATAATATATGTTAATATGAAAATATGACAATAGTTTGTTTAAATGTGTTTTGGTTTTTTGAATCACCAACGTCAATTAATTCTCATTAAATATATTTGTTACAATTTAAAGGAAATTAATAATAATATTTAATATTTTACTTATTTCGTATCATACAGGAATAATAGGTTTCTGCAGAATATACATAAGATGTATGTTTAATTGATACATAAAACAGAGCAGCTGCTCCCAGCTGTTACAAATCAGATATTTGGTTTTGATCAGTGCATCTGTCGATATACGAGATTTGGTATTTAAATGGGAAAATCTGCAACTCTTCTCTTTATAGCTTTCAGAAATGGTGCTTTTATTTAAGTTTTCAGTTTTCTATCTGAAAATGAAATTAAAATAATGTAGAATTATTAATAAATTATTAAATGTTTTTGTATTACGAAATTGAATATAAACAAAAACTAATAATTCAAATTCTGTAAAAAGTAGTGATAATTTTCTAAAAAAAAGTCCATCTAACAAAAGACTTTATATTATAGAATTTCAAAAAAAAAACTACATCCCAGTTTTATTACAATATTTTAATGTTCTTATTGTTTCGGTAATTTAAAAACAACAACAATTTCAAATGTTTTAAATAAAACATTAACTGAACGTGTTATTTCTCATTACTAACATGTATTTCTAAGTAGGTTTTTAGTACAAGTGAGTGTCATCAGTCCTTACATATGCACACAGACATCAAACATAAAATAAAACCAACAAAAAAAATATTTGTATTTAGAGAAGTCACCAACAAAGTTCGTGTGAAAATGACTTGTTATTTCGCCATAATAGTTTTGGTCAACCAGGAAGAGTAGGAAAACAATGAGTCAACATTACACACTACTCATTTGTCTGAACAATTTGCAAAATGTGCTGGAAATTTTAAATATTTTCTTTAAGCAAGTAGCAGGTTTGAATGTGTGGATGGATGTAAGAGTAAGAGATATTTATATATTTCTGTGGTATTTGCAGCAGGAAATGTTTATAAAAACATTAACAAACAAAAATACACGCAATTAGATACGTGACCACAATGTATACGAGCATATTTGCAGATATACATATAGAAAAGGAAGGAGCAAAGGCAACTTCTAAAAGGCCTGTTTTATTGGCAGAGACAAGGATTTCAAGTTTTATTGCATACTTTATTGCGAGTTTTCATTGAATACCACTTCTTTTCCCTGCACGGCTTCTTAGACCAACTTTAGTTGGTCTTTCTAAAAGCTTTTTGATTACCATCTGTCAGAATTAAGGATTAAGCTTAAGTGGTATAAGTTTCATAAACTAAGAACTGTTAAAAAATAAATTAGAAACAAGAAAAAGTTTGTAAACGATTCAAACTTTTATTGATGAACGAAAAATTCATATGTTTAATACATGGTGTAATTATACAAGGTGAATGCAGATTGACAACAAATACAACACATTACAGAAACAACAGGCATTTTGTTTGTGTAAATAATAATGTACTACTGTCAAAAATACTTGAAAGTTTCTTTTTTTTTTTTGCCATAAGTAAATTGTAAAGCAAGTCAGTCAGCTGTGCTACTGCACTTACCTTGTATAGTTACACCATGGTTCAATAGTTATATAAAAAACAAAATAACTATGCTAATAATATTAATATGAATTCAAAGCATGTTTTCTATCACGTTTATAATATTATTGAGAGTAATATTTTCACTAAGTAAGAACTTATAAGAATATCTAATAAAGTTTACTAAATTAAAACTTAGGTCTAAGTAGGCCTTTAATAAGGCTTGTAAAGTTAAGGCCTTTTGATTATCCCTAAATGGAAAAGGCAACTGACACTTTTACACTTCCATGCATATGAACTACATAAATAAATACAACCAACCATTTATAAGTAACAGACACATATTTGCAAAAATATTTAACACAGCTCCATTATCAAATACATATAACACTGCGTTTGAAGGGAATAAGAATACTGCTTTAACTGAATTAATCTTTTTGAAAATCTCTCATCTTTTTCACAAAATATTTCTTATATTGGGACCAAAAATTGTTACTCATTTGTTAAGAAAAGCTACAAGAAGGAACTAAAATTAAAAATCGATCCAGCGATATTACGATCCAGCTTTGCTGCATACGAGTACTTCTCTCAAATTGCTAAGATTTTTAATTGTCAAGCTATACGGTACCACTCTGCCTAACTTTCTTTAGACAATAGCCAGCCCTTTATTGTTCAATTGGAAGAAACTGTACCCATGTTCTGGAACTTGCGCGTCGAGAAACTTTTCGATTAAAATGTGTGGAATGAAACAAACAGCTGTTTTTATCGCAAAACTGTGTCTGCAACTTTTTTTGGCGAGTAATCGCTGTCACGTAAGAAAATTAATCGTCAGTTTACAGAAAAAGTGTGTCTGTAAAATGATTGTGAGAAAATGTTTTGTGAGAAACGCGGCGAAATATAATTTTAAAAATAAAACAATATTCAAATTGCAATGAATAATAACACATTATATCTATGTACGTATATATTTTTAACCACATCCCTTTTGATAATTTTCGACATGAGTTGCAGATACATTTCTTTCTCACTTTTTGAGAAACGATGGTATATTTTGTTTCGCATCTTTTCGACGGGTACTTGAATCAATTGTGGGTGCCTATGTGTAGTTTTTCATTACGTCGACCTGATGTCGTTGATACCTATTCATGGGCAAACATTTTACTAAAGAGTCTAATAAGAGACAGCAAGCGTTTCTTTGGTCATTATTTTATGTAAATATTCGAAATCTTAGTTGATAAGGTGACATACGATGTGCTCTTTACATCACAACATGGGTTCAAAATCCCCTCAGAATTCTGCAACATAAAATGTTGATCCCTAAATTCATTTGACGTCCATCTTTACATTGTCAAATTTATGAAACATTCGTCGTTTAATATACCGTCTTCGCTGCGGTTTAGATATAATTCTAATTTCACCATATGTTTGAAAACCAGAATCGACACGTATTATTCATGCAGTACATAGACCCTTTTGCAATGTCATTGTCGGAGAGGACTGGACTTTGCTTTACCGAAAGCAATATTTCCTTTAATATAATTTTTGGTTTCTTTTTGTATATGAACTGTGCTTATAGTTTGCTTGTATAGTTTTGTACAAATGCTTAAACGTTATAAGTTTTTTTTTAGAGGATTTATTTAAATACATTTATTGAGTGTATATGGGGTATTTCAAATTTTTTGAGCACCGGCTGACACCGACATACTATGGCTTTTATTCCGTTAAGTTTTATGAATTGAAAAAAAACATTGGTTTGGATGAATATACGTGAAGGATATGACGTGCAAAGTTTTACGTTGAAAAGTCTTCACCTTAAGAATTGGTGGTTATCCAAAATTCAAAAAATTAAAAAAACGACTTGGAACTTGCAAGACTTTTTTCATCCATTCCGTTTCCTTTGTAATAGTTTTTAGCTTTCAGATCCAAACCAATACAAAATATAGTCACTAGACTTGGCGGATATATCCACAAAAAAAAAATTTGATATCGCTCCTGTGTGAAAGTTGCATGTGGTTTACAAGTGAAACGAAAATTTTCCAAATTTTGAACTTTTTGAAGATTTTACATAGGGTTTTTGCGCCGTTTAATAAAAATGAGTTTTAAGCACAGAATTAAAAAAACTGCGTAATTTTATAAAGGTTGAGGTATACCAAGTTGGTGTCAGCGGACCAATAACGTATCACGGAGATCTCAAACTTAAAAGAAATTAGCGTAAATTTTGCAAAAATGTATTTTTTTTGCGTCTGACAATCTGAATTGTATTTTAAGTTGGGTAGTGTATTGCGTGATGTGAGTAACTTCATAAATGGTACTTCCGAGGCGAAAACGCACTTTAAAATTTTTAAACGCAAACATTTTATGAACTTTTGAAAATTTTTGCAAAAAAAAAAATATTTTTTTTAAGCTTTTTTTATATCAAAACATGGCATGTGAACATGTTTAGGTATCTAAATAGATTCTTTGCGACGGACTAAATTGATAAAGTGCAAAAAAAGTATCAACTAAAGCGCTGTATCAATTACGCTGAAACGTACATCGAATAGAAGACTTTACTGAGCTTGATACTAAAATTGGAGGAAAAAAAAATGTTTCTAACCTCAAAAACTGTAATTTTTATATATTTTTTTTTTAATTTTTAACTTAAAACCGCAGTAAAAATGATTAACGCGAACGGATTTCACAATCGACATTGATGTCAGACAAAAAAAATTTAAAAAAAAATATTCCAAGTGCCGTAAATTTTTGTTATTGCAACATGTGGACGAACGTTTTTATGTCTGGCCGCATATTCTGGGCGTTTTTCGGCCAATGTTTGCTTCAAATGAATCAGTTGCATTCGGAACAGGTTGCCTGTGATGGTCTGACAGATCTCAACAGCTCATAAAAGATAGGACCCTATTGGTTCCATCAGATATAGAACAGAGTCGATTTGGCTGGTTGCCGAGCTTCACATATGGTCTTTGCGTTATGCGAAGCAAAAATTATTTTCTTTTATAGCTTTTAAGTAGCATTACAGACATGCAAAATCGTCTTTCAAGGTCTTCAGTTAATATGGTATCGAAATTTCCTGCTACTGCTCTCCTGCTTGAGTAGCTACCAATAATTTTGTTGAGTTTGATAACAATCTTCATGGAATAATGCCTGCAATTCGTGGTTGTAAAACTTCGTCCTGAAAATCTTGTGAATAATTATTTTGGGGATCCTTGTCTTTATAACCTCAGTACTTTTTGTACTTATTAGTTTTTTTTATTTGTAGACACATCAGTAGTAGACGTTTTGACAATTGTTACAAAGAATTTAATTTCAAACGAAAATTCTAATGACAATGGGGGATCTGTAAAATTTACATTTCGTAAAACTCGGAATATTTTGTATCAATAAAATGTTCCGTTTGGGACCGCTATTAAGAATTTGGGCGATAAAATTGTCACATTTGGACTTCTGAAAATTAAACGTGCTAAACGTGGCACTGTACGGTGCGCTATGTGGTCTATAGTCGTGATTTGGGCATTATTGTTATTGTTAGTGATCACGCTACCGAGAGATCTTAATAACTAAATTTTGGCCGTGGATGTGACTTGTGGTTTAACACGTACCATCGTACCAGCGAAACAATGACTTTGTTTTAATTTTTTCAATCACATAATTTCTTGAAATTTGGCCGTTAATTAGCCGGGATTTAACACTACTGAATTACTTTTTGTTCGGCTATGTTAAAGCTAGTGTCTATACAGAACCAACTGAATAGCTTACAGCCTTTAAACATATAATCCGTGATGTAATTAATGCAATAAACGAAATGTAATTGAAAATTTTTAAAAAAAGCATCAACATCTGTTTTCTTTATTCATTGAACGAATACAATAAACAGTTCAATTCTTTTGATTAGTTAAAGTTCAAAATACAAAGATCTCTTTTAAAATTCCTTTAGAAAAAGCACTACAACTTCGCTATTTATTTTAAAGCCAAATATTTAATTTTTAGCCCTCATTTTTAACTCCTAAAACTAATCAAAAACAAAAAAAATATATACATCATCTCCCCCACCCTAATCACCCTAAGCGGAGTGTTTAAAATATAGAAATTATAAAAAATGTAAAATATTAAACAACAAGTACATGACAAGAAACTCAAATAAGGACCACTGACAGCAACAACAGCACGTGCAACAAAAAAATACAGAACATGAAAAGGACCATTCATATACTCAGGATAAAAGGTTTGTTGTTTTGATTTGGGAATGGCTACCGGAAATGAGGTTACAGCAACTACAACAATAACAAGCCACAATCAAAACAACTATGTATGTATGTATGTTCTACTACAACAACAAACAAATAACAATAATAAAATATTTCAAACAAATTCACACACACTCACATAAGTTATAAAACATTTAATTTAGGACACGTAAAACAAGGACAAACAACATGTTGATTTATTTTCATACTTTATTTTAGTTTTTTTTTTTGTTCGCTTCAAAACCTCAACAAAAACATTTAACGCATAGAGTAACAGACACACACACACACACTTACCCTACAAACATACATATGTATAAACATATGCTTACCTATACATACATGATCCTACTTGCATAAAGGACTCAAATCCTTGTTGTATGCTTAAAATTGTTTAATAGTGTCTGTGCAGTTAGTCTTTCGAGCAACGGCAGAGGTGCCCCTGTGTTAGACCACAATTTCAACAAATTATGTGGTAGTTTTTTTTTGTTCTGCTGTTGCCACTGTTATATTTATATGTATGCGTGAAAACGTGTTGTTGCAAACAAACAAATACATTCACAATGATTTAACAAACATTCACGTATTTTTTTATACAATTTATGGGTTGCAGGGTGTCCCTTTTGTGTGGTGGTGAGCCGAGTTTACCCTGCGTTTTAGTGTGCCGTGTCGTTTAGTCCTAAAAGGCAGGTCCCACGTTAAACTTAAATACATCTGTATAATTCTCTTGTAAATAGTGAGATTGAACAAACTTTTTTGTAGTTTCTGTAATTCTCATTATTTTTTTATGGAGGACATTTAAGATTCGGTACAGCCGAACACGGCCATATCTCTCTAACTTGTTTTGTTCATAAGTTTTAAACAGTATGACATTAGGAGGCACGATTCAAAGGAGGCACAGTTCAAATTAGATATTATTAAGAATTTAATGGTTCCAAATGTGTTTTATTTTGAATTAATTCAAAATTTATTATTTTAAAATTATGACCTATAGTTAGTCTGCTTTCACACTCTTCAATTCTGACTCTTCAAGGCAAGTATTTTTGGTTGAGAAGGGAAAACAGAATTAAGGGGTACAAACTTGACAATACTAGTCAATTTTCTTATTTTCTTTTGTTTTTTTTTTTCTTTCATGCATGTTGATTTGCATAAAAAAAGTACGAAAATTAAATTGAAATGTGTGAATGAAATGGCAAGTTCAAAAGAGAATTAAACAAAAACTGGTCAGTAAAACTGAAGAGTTTGACTTAGTGCCATTTAAGTTAAATTTTTATTATTAGTGGACCTAGTTAAACCTTGGATCAAGTTATTAGTGAAACCATAGAATAATGGAGACTAAAAATAATCCGTTCAACCAAACTGCTTGGAGACACTTCATTCATACAAAAAATTTATAAACATTGAATCCCGTTCTGTAAAAATATCGTTATCCTTCTTAAGTTAAGTCAATAAAGGATCATGTTTTCTTGATCACACATGGCAAATATTTACTCAAAAAAGCAAGTGGTTAGTTTTACCAAAAATTTGTGTGACGTTGTTTACTCTTACAAGAGTTTTGCAAGATCGAAAAGCATCAAATAAAATGAGACTAAATATATAATGGGTCTTGTCCTAAATAAACGAGTTTTTTTTTAAATAAATAAACGAGTTCAAAAACATTTTGTTTAGTGGTTACGTCTTTTTCGGCAAATATTACCGTTCGGAAAGTATGACCGTACCTTAAGAAAAATATAAATTTTTGTGCTTATCAAGTTATTGTATGTAAGTTGTTTAATAGAATTACTAATATTACTAATATTCTCATAATTTTAGAAATTAATTGTAACGGGTCCGCCATCTAATGTTTTTTTTTCAACTAGTGCATATTTCGTGAATGGTCATGTCTGATTTGACAGATAATTAGTTTTATCCTTCCGCTGAACGAATATGGTTGTGTATACGTTTAAACAACGCTGGGAAAAATTGCAACATTACTTTGAAAATCATGGTAATGTTGCAGAATGTGTGCGAAAATTTGCGTACGGATTTTGGAAGAAGAGAAACACCGTCAGTTCTCAACAATTGAACATTTCGGAGACATCATTGAGACGAATTTTGCATAAAGACCTTGGTATGACGCCATACAAAGTCCAATTGGTTCAGGAGTTGAAGCCAACAGACCATACAATGCGTTTTCGCTTCGCTAAGTGGGCCTGTGATCGACTTACAGAAGATGCCGATTTTGCCAAAAAAAAATCATCTTTTCAGATAATGCTCATTTTGATCTTGGCGGATATGTAAACATGCAAAATTGTCTTATTTGGGGCACAGAAAACCCGCACGCATACATTGAAAAGCCGATGCACCCAAAACGAGTCACTGTTTAGTGCGGATTTTGGTCCAGAGGCATAATTGGGCCATTTTACTTCGAAATTGAGCAAGGAGTGGCCGTTACAGTCAATGGCGATCGTTATCGGGCTATGTTGAACGAATTTTTGTTAACAAAAATTAAAGAGGAGGATATTGGCAACTTTTGGTTTCAACAGGACGGCGCTACGTTCCACACAGCCGAAGCTACACACCCTGTTTTTGAAGATCGCAATATCAGTCGCAGATCTGATGTCGTTTGGCCACCTCGGAGCTGCGATTTGACACCGTTGGACTATTATTTGTGGGGTGCCGTCAAAGATAAATGTTACGCCGACAAGCAGGAGACAATTGACGCTTTAAAGGACAATATTCGTGAAGCCATTGTTGAAATACAGCTGCACACAATCGATAATGTGCTTAAAAATTGGACCGATCGTGTAGGCTACTGCATGGCCAGCCGAGGCAGCCATTTGAATGAAATTATTTTCCATTATTAACCGGAAGGATTGTACTTTCAAATAAAAATAGAATTTTGAGCAAATATTCAGTAGTTTTTTTATAGCATTTTCAAAAAAAAAGTTATTTGGCGGACCCTTTATATTACTAAAAAGGAAACGTTGTTTCTAGTAATATACAATATGGAACTCGCGTTATTTTTTCATGACAAATTAAATGATTTAAAAGTAAGACGAGAACAACTTTTCTTTAGTTTTCAGTTTAGTTAATAAAAGGCACAGCCTAATCTCCCTAAAAATACTGTAGATAATGTTTGTTGACATTTAAACAAATGATGTTGCCCGTAGAAGTTGACATTATTTCCCCTGTTTTCCTTTTTTTTTCTCTGATATTATTCTCCATATTTGTAACACAATGCATGGGAACACGTAATAAACCTTGTTTTATTTAGAAAAAGTGTCTCTTTTTTCTGTTTGTTTAACAAATAAAGTAATTAATGACATTTTTACTTTTATTTAAATAAATGGGCCATTTCTTTTGAGGGAGTTTTGTTCATATTAAACGTGTTAAAGACTATTTGTGTTATTTCATTTAATTAAAGTTAATTATGTCATTAAATAGTAATTGAACATTCTATTTCGAACAGTAATTAAGTTGTAATATCCGTTTGTGGTACTTAAATTAATGGCATATTTGAGCACTGAGAAAAATAGACTAAATGTCACGGATTATTTTAAACGACACCATGGAAAAGACCCCTGGGAAACCATTTGACTTCTACATATTTTTAGACTTAACAAGACAACATAAAATCTGCACATCATAAATTTTGGTACCAGGAAATATTGTTCAAAATTTTTTCCTAACAAAAATATTCATAATCACCCCTTCGTGGATAAAAATGCCACATGAAATTTGTTCCCTTTTCACATTTTCCTATTAAAATTCAATGTTAAAAAAATAAAAGGGCACATATTTCATGCGGAATTTTTATTCACGATAGGGGTGAATATTTTCACAGTGCATGAACTTTTGTTAGTTACAACAAAGTAATACTAAAAGATAAATATGCAAATACAAAAAGAAAAATAATTAAACTAAGTAATCAAATAGAATCTTTTATGTTTAAACACTTCTATAGATATTTTTACACCTCAGTTGGAGATCAAAGAAAACCTATTGAAATATATTTACAATAAACAATTGTCTGAGGAAAAAAAATGTATTTAAAACAATAACTATAAACTTATAAGCCAGCACTCATATCGAAAAATTTACACAATAAATTCTATTGTTTTATACTTGTATTCATAATAATTAAAAATAAAAAAAAATAGAAACAAATGGAATTTATTTCCTTTTTTGCTATAAAAATTGTTGAAATGAATTGTAAGTTAAATTATTACATACTTTGATTTTTTTATGACAATAATTATTTATCTATTTAAAGTGCCATTTGTTGAGTTTGAGACAGATAATTGTGGTGATTGTAGTACGGCACGACATGCTAATATGTATTTTAATGTGACTACACTGTGTAACAAATTGTTGGTCAACGATTTTATGGTAATGGGAGAATAAAATCCAAATGGGTTTGTAAAAGCACGAATTTATTATAAATTCAGTTTTTCAATATTGTAATAATTTCAAAATTTAAACCTAAAATGTTGTTGCTTAAATTTCCAAAAATAATAAATTCCATCACTTCTGATGTTTAGCCGATTATTATCGGTTATTTATGTTCTAACCTTGAAAATATGTAGATGTCGACTGGTTGAGATCGAATATTGTCTTCACAACTGGCTTGAAATGTCTCATAGTTTTGTTTGATAATCGCAAATGATTCATTCTCATATTAAACAAGTAATCTTATATACCCATCACCAAATCACCTATTATGGAGATTTATAAGAGATTTATGCGCATTTAAGTGATTTCCGGAAATAGACTTTATATGGGGGTTACGACCAAATATATATCGATCGTCATCATATTAAGAGTGACGATTTTTACATACAAATATGTATGAACTATTTGTGTTGAATTTCAACTTGAGTGATTTTCGGAATTACACTTTATATGGGGGCTACGGTCAAATACGGACCGATCGCCATCATATTGAGATGGACGATTTTTATATATGTATGGACTATTTGTGTTTATGCGCATATAGGTGATTTTCGGAACTGAACTTTATATGCGGACTACGGTCAAATATGAACCGATCATCATGAAATTTGGTACCACGATTTAAATGTATATTTTGATTATGCTTGTCGAATTTCAACTTGATGGTCATTTTTACATAAGATTAATGTTCATTTAAGTGAATTTCGGAAGTGGTATTTGTATGGGGCTATGTTCAAAATTATGGACCGATGCAAACAAAATATTGTTTTGAGATTTCACTTTGCATGAAACTTATTATTGCCGAATTTTGTTTATATACGGCTTTTCTATAGACGTTAATGTATCATAAAGCCAAATTTCGGGAAAACATTTGTATGGAGGCTATAAGAAATCGTGGACCGATTACTACCATTTTCAAGAGGACTTGTCCTTATATAATCAAAAATAAAGTGTGCAAAATTTCATGATATTATCTGCATTGTATTTGAAGAAAACAGCAAAAAATATCTGAAAAATATCGAGGTAGTCTGAAACTTTGACCTATAACTCAGATCCCACTGGACTGATTTTGCCCATTTGCAATACTCAATAATTCGCTGGATTAAAGAATGTTTGTTAAAAATTTCATTGTTCTATGTTTTTTTTTCGAAGCTCTATCGTGCCAACAATAGACGGCCGGACGAACGGACATGGCTAGATCGTCTTAGAATCTTACAAAGACCCAGAATATATAGACTTTTTTGTTCTACAACCATTATTTCGATGTGTTACAAACGGTATATACCCCCTTCTTTTTGGTGGTGTTTATAAAAATGGGGTAAATAAGAAGAGTTGTCATAGACTTATGTTATGTTACATGTTATTTGTTATTCGTTTATGTAGTTAATTAAATAATGAACGTTAAGAGTAAATAAAATATCGGGTCTAAGGACTCACTTATATATTGCATTGTTCACATTAAATCCGTTCGCAAAAATGTGTCAATATTTATATATCAAAATAAATAAACCATATTTAATGGTAAATACTTGTTATGATTCATAAATATTGTTTATATGCTAAAATTTTTCATGCTATAAAAATTTGTAAATATCCGTATCGAATTCTTTTTTCTGTATTGTCGAATGAGTTTCTGATTTTTAATTCAATTCATATTTAAAAAGCGATATCTAAAAAACCAAAAAAGGTCGAGCAAAATGAAAAAAATAGACCTAAATATCTATTGAACAGTGTGACCATTTTAGCATTTTACCGACAAAATGTAGCTTTTTGTATTTTGATTTAGCCGCAAAATGTTACACTTTGCATTTGGCATTTCATTTAGCATTTCTTAATAATACGTTTTGAATTTTTTTGCATTTTAAAATCTAAGAATACTAATTTATTTTCTGTTGAAAATAGCGTGAAAATAAAAAAGGAAAATTTAAGACAATTTTAAAGAATAAATGACAAATTTATTAACAGATGAAATTACAATTCTAGAACGAAAATGACAAACATTAATGGCCGAATTCACATTCTTCAGTTAGCTTATGACAAAGGCTTAACTAATGATTCTTTATTCGCAATGCTTAGTTTGCCATAAGAATAACAAGTAATAGTTAAACAATAGTTAGTATTTTAGTTTACCAATGGTTAACTAATGACCGAGAATTCGGCCATATATTAATCATATGAGTGGGAAAATGAAAACTCAACCGTAGAATTTTTAAAGAAAGTTTGTGAAAACTCTTTTGTTATGAAGATTTTAGTTTTGCCATTTAGTAATTCAGAAGTTAAACGTATATTTAGTGGAATGAATTCTTTAGAAACCAAGTTATAATGTATAGTTAGTTTGTCAAGCATTATTATAATGCACGTTAAAGTGATTTTCGAAAGTGGACCTTATGTGGCAGCTATGACTAATGATTGACCGAAAATTTACTTGGATACATTTATAAATCACACATTTATGATCGATAAAGCCCTATTTCGAGGAGACATTTGTATGGAGGCTAAGTGAAATAATTGAAATCAGAAAATGATTCTGAATCGATTGGTATACTTTAAGGTGGATGTTAGACTAATATTTTTGGGATTTACAAACATTTGCACAAAGCTAATACACTACCCTCTTACTTTGGTTATGTAGGGTATAATATAATAAGAAACATAATGATTTTAAATACCATAAATTCTATTCTTTATATTAGATGTAGATTAAAAAGATTAAATAAATGTTTTCAAATTACAGACGGCTTAGTCAAGGTCTGACACAGTAAAAAAAAATTATGAAAATTTCTATGAAAATCACTCAAAAAAATATTTAACAACTGAGTTATCTTTAAGGTTAGACTCCTGAAGAGAACCTTATTTAGATTTGTTCTTCAGTTCAAAGTTGTATTATTTATATAAAAAGTTTAGTTTTTTTTTTTTATCAAATTGTAACAGATTATTTCAAAAAAGTTTTTAAAAAGTTTAGCACATTTTTTTTTTTTTGCATTTTACAACAGGTTTTTATTTGTAAACTGATTTAGCCGTTTAACTATTTGAGATCTGGTCACACTGCTCTTGAACTAAAAGAGATAACCTATAATAGGTCGTACACATGTAAGGGTATTTCTTAGAGCTTCTTAAAGTCTATTTATAGCGATTTTTTTTTGAAAAAGTTAGAACCGAGTTAACGTACTTTGAGATGCTACACACTACCACCTAAGAAGCCGAAAAAATCAAGTATTTCTAAAAAAAAAAACGTTACAAAACTATTGTGTATAGTAGCACTATTATGACCACACCTTTTCAAGTTGAAATTGAGTAATTCCAAATTTATATTAAGAAATAACAAATTGGAATTATGAAATCCAAATTAGTATTGAGAAAAATCAAGTTGAAATTAAGAAAAGCAAATTGATATTGAGAAATAATAAATTTAAAATGAGAAATTTAAACTTGTTATTAAGGTAAAACAAATTGAAATTAAGAATTGTAAATTAATATTGATAAAAATCAAATTGAAATTTAAAATTTAGAGCAATAACAAATTTAAAAATGAGAAATCCAAATTTATATTAAGGGCGTGGTGCAATTATACAAGGTGAGTGCAGTAGCACATCTCACTGATTTTGTTTACATTTGTTTACAGTGTTTTTGACAGTAGTTCACTATTTTACAGAAACAAAATGCCTGTTGTTTCTGTATTGTGTTGTATATGTTGCCGTCCTGCACTTTGTAAAATTACACCACGATTAAGGTAAAACAAATTGAAATTAAAAAAATGTAAACTAATATTGAAAATATGCTAATTGAAATGGAGAAATCGAAATTGATATAATTATTAAGAAAATACAAATTGACATTGAGAAAATAAAAATTTTAATTGAGAAATTAAAATTTGTATGAAAATTTTCAAATCTACTGATAAAACAGATAACACGATTTTAAGTTACAAATCTAATAAAATTTTGTATTTCTCAATATCAATTCGAATTACTGTATTTCAAATTGTATTTTCTCCTTTTCAACTTTCAATGAGTAGTAACTACTAAGTTGTATATTTATTTGCAAAATTTTCTTTCGCAATTGTTGCTCCCACTGTGTCCTGTAATAAAACCATAACATTTTAATTGCAGTATCACTCACTACTCACTTGCCACCTAGACATGTTATTTCATCGAATAGTTAGTTAATTCTCAACACAGCTAAATCCTTGACCCTGCAATTATTTCGTTTGCATGTTGCATTAAATCGAAATATATTTTTAACAATGTGATAATTTGTTTATCATGATACGACAATAAATTGTTCAACAACACATTTAAGGACAATGTAGTTTGTTGAAATGTGGCAATGGTTACAATGAGAAAAAGTAGTCAATGTGAAAAACTGATAAGCGGATAAGAGGTGTTCACGGGATTTTTTTCGTCACGCTTATTAGGGCGTGCATGGAAATTCATAGTCTTGCGGAAAGGAGCACAACAAAGGTGTACTGGCCTTTCAATGGCCTAATCAATTATCTTTACCAGAGAAATTTGCTTTCGGAACTAGTTCTAGAAAAGCTCTGTCACTAGTTCTTCCATCAAAATATTTTCTTTGAAATTGCCCCAGATCGAATTAGTTCCAAGCAGTACTTAATTAAACTGCACTGTTTTCCCCTCTATATTGCTTAACAAGCTTGAAAATTTTTGTTATTCTGCTAAACACTCACCCCCTAATTCATAAAACTTGTCAAAGGTTTATAACAGGCTTATAAAGCAAATTTTGTATGGATATTTGCTTTATAAGCCTGTTATAAACTCTTGATAAGTTTTTATGAATTAGACTGTAATAATATATTTGTACGAATGCTCAACACAATCTAAGGACAATCAAAATATATCAGTTCCTTAAAAAAAGTTTAAATTCCCAAGAAGTACTTTATGATATTATCAGCCATGTCAAAGAATTTAATTCCGTTCGAAAGTGGAATTAATTCCCCATTTTGATTCTATAGAAAAAGCAAAGCGAAATTTTTTTTTTCGGAATGAAACCACTTTTAATTTGCTATATGGAATTGTTATTATAGGTTTAATTTCGAAAAAAATTATTCGTTTTACTTTTTCTATAGAATCAAAATACGGAATTAATTCCACTAATGAACGGAATTAAATTCTGTGACATGGCTGTAATATATGATATGAGCAAATCTTAATCACAGATCTCAAAAAAAAGGAGCAAGTTTTGAAAGACATCTCTATCTGCATGTTCAAGTTGTCTGAAAGTTTATTTTTCTGCACAATATATTAGGGTACGGTCACACATGGCAAATATTTACTTAAAAAAATCGTAACCACTTGTTTTACAACAAATTTGTTTGAAAGTGTTTACTCTTACAAGAGTTTTGCAAGATCAAACAGCATTAAATAAAATAAAACTAAATATTTGTTGTGCTTTGGCCTAAACAAAAAGTTTTTTTTCTTTTTAAATAAACGTGTTCAAATATATTTTATTTACGTTTTTATCTTTACAGACGATGAATTGTGAAACCTTTCCAAATAGTAAATTTTTACATGTCAAATATTAAACCTAAGTTTTTTTTTGGAATTAAATCAATTTGTAAATCTTTATTTGTACAATATTATTTATTTATCTTTTGTTAAGTGAGCGTAGAAAAATTATTTTAAATCGTCTTCCAGCTGGCAATATCTTTCATTTAGAATATGTATTCCGCAGTTTTTCTATCGCTCACATTTATTAGATTTTTTACTATACAATAAACAATTTAATTTGCTTGTTTGCTAAACACGACTTTATTACACTATCTAGTGAAAATTCTTTAAATTACATATGATTTACTGGCACTTAATCCTCACACAGATTATGATGATGATGTTGTTGTTTATTATTCTGAACTTGACATTGACCTTTTTATTGCGCGATAGGCCTGACTTATATAAAATAATCAAAATCATTTATCTGCTTACTAAATACAATAAAATATTCTTTCTACTGCGCGCATTATACGGATTGTAATAGAGCGAAACGAAATTAAAAAAATACTTAGGGCTGTTTTCTCAATGTCTCATTTGCTTCTATTCTATCGCAAAACTAACCAGCCCTCATCTGCCGATTATTTATTTGTTGTACAGATAAATTCAATCAGCTGACTGCTGTTCATATTTTGTATGTGGCAATACCTTGAGTTTTTGTAAAAAAAATGAACTTGAAGAACATGAATTCCAAGTGAATGTTGAAAGAGTTTATCATGCCAGACTTAACTACCTGGCAGACATGGATATTATTTATTTTTTAAAATATTTGTTTTTTGATTTTATTTTTTGTTATTTTTTCACATTTGGAAAACAGCTGATTTATGTCAACAACTTGTCACTTGAAGCCTAAGTTCACAATTTTTACATAAATTTTGAAAGGCATTGCTAAATGAAAATAATGTTTCTGAGAAAACCAAAACTGTATTTATGTCGACATTTAGTAACAGGCAGTTTGTCGACACATTGAGAAAACGGGCCTTAGTGTTTTCAATTTTTCCACATATGTATTTTTGTACAATTGTACATACAACGAAATGTTTTTGCTGCAGTGATTTTTTTCGGTTTCGCTGTTGGTGATTTATTATTAAAG
This sequence comes from Bellardia bayeri, assembly GCA_950370525.1. NCBI lineage: Eukaryota > Metazoa > Arthropoda > Insecta > Diptera > Calliphoridae > Bellardia > Bellardia bayeri. The sequence continues at coordinate 80,395,113 of OX493267.1, forward strand.
CTTCCGCCAATTAAGAATTTTGTTTATTACAAACAAGTAGTTGTACGTGTGAGTCCAGTGCAATATTGAAGGTTCAAAAACGATTATGCAAAATATTTATTTATTATTAATTTCTCTCTGGGTGTTTTTGGGGCTAAAATGTTCTAAAATAAATTAGACTTTGCTTTGTTACTGAATCAGTAGCTGCAGTGGAAAGCAAAACTGCATGTACATATATGGGAATTCCATTTAAGGCGACGATTGAGGAGTATACCTCGGTATTTAACTTTGAATTGTTGTGTTATTACTTGAATATTAATATACAGTGGGAAGCAAAACTGTCCGGATATTTTGCATTAAAAAAGTAAGGTAATAAAAATAATACAAATATAGTTATATTATCATATACATGTATTGTTTTTATTTAATTGAACATTATTCTAAATTATAAAGCACACAAACTCTTTTAAATTGCTTCAAAAGAATAAAAAATTAAAAAAAAAACAAAAATTCACTATTCGGACACTTTTGCACAGTACAAAAAATAAACACTATCACGATATATGTAGCTCTGTTAAAATGTAAAGATATTTGACCCGTTGGTGTCTTTGTTTGTTGCGATCTCGTCATTAAGCTCTATTTATGCATTATTGTTTGACCTGTAAAGTGATTAGCTTGATTTTTAAATAAAAAATTAAAAGATCGTTAAAAATGAGAAAAACGCCAACTGATATTGCAACAATGTGATAAATTTGTTGCAAAATAATTATTCATGCCGCAAAATTGCTGAAAAATTAAATTTAAGTAAATCCACGGTAAATGATATAAAAAAACGGCTTAATGTAGCTTGCAATAATAACCAAAGGGGTCGAACAAGACTGCTTTCTGATAGTGATGCCCGGTAGATTGAACGTTTGCTACATAATAAGGACATCAACACGCCGAAAAATGCTGCAAAAAGTGTTGGTAAGGATTCCATTCAATGCACGGTTAGACGTTTGGTTTAGTAGCCAATGTGAAAAAGAAAAAAACACCACTTTCCGATAGAAATGTGAAAAAACGCCTTCATTTCTGTAAAACCCACAAAAATTGAACAGTAGATGACTGGAAACGGTTTATTTGGAGCGACGAAACGAAAGTCAACCGATACCAGTCTGATGAAAAAGAATACTATTGGCATAGGCCGCATGAGCGCATCCAAAAGCGCTTTCCTTAATGCAAAACATCCGAACAGTTTTGCTTCCCACTGTATGTGTGATTAATGGGGAAAAATGTAACTACATACTATGACTACTAGTTCAAACAAAAGAGATAAAAAGAACACTAGCTTAAACAATTTGATTTTGTAAAAGTGTCATTTGAGTGCTTAAGATGTAAATAATTTACATAGCAACTTTTATAGGAAACTCTAATACCCTACACTAAGTGAATACTTATTTCACCGTCAATAAGAGTGGCTTGAATTCGCAATTAAATTTTTTTGAATCATGTATTTTTGAATCCATGTATAAAACTGGTACATGTTTTAAAGCTTAAACAGTTGTACATATACATATAATTTCATCATTTGCTAATATCTATTTATACTCCCAAACTATTTGAATTTTTCATTCCCTTGTGCCTTGGAAATTTCAATAATTTAAAAATTCTTATTTTATAATCAACATACATCAAATTCTAATTAATCTTTATAAAAAAACTTAAATTGTTTTACCACTTATATTTCTGATTGTCTTACATTTAACTTGGTACTCAATCAAACTTTCAGCACAGCATAAATTAAAAGCATGACGTCAGTCAAGTGATCACTGAATAATGCTAAAGACTCTTATAAGGAGATGAAAACACAATACATACACAAATATTAATATGTAATTTGTTTTCATGTTGGGTTACTCATTGCCAGCTGGATATTTAGATTCAAATTTAAACTTTAATATATTGTTTTCTCTTTCTAAATAAACTTAAATTTAAGTTAACAGCTGAATTTTCCAGTTTTGGCTACTTTTTTGTTCAATTGTGATTAATCTACGACTTTCTGTTTATAGAAGCAAAAAAACTCGATCGACACAATCAATTCATTCGGTTGAGCTGAAGTATTGCCATCATGTATTTCTATTGCTCCCAAATCTTATAAATTAGGGAAGATTTAAGACTTAATTTCTATTGTATAAATACTATTATAGGTCACATTAAATTCGTTATAAACAGAATAAGTTAGTTAACTTTTCTTATGTATTATATGTAGTTATTTATATTTATTTAACTTAATCTAAGTGACAGTTTTCTTTAATATGACAAGTGATATGAGCTGAACAAGTTTAAATGAAATGAACTTTTCAATGTGAAAAGTTAGAAAAGATAAATAGTTAAAGAGAAAAACAAGTAAGAAAGAATATTTGGTTAAGCCCGACCATACCCTACAACCAGTATAGATATGTGTAAAAACATTTTTTCAGAAATGGACGGTATATGAGAGCAATGACATATTATGGACCGATCATCCCAAAATTTAGTGTTCTGACTTCTGTGCAGATATTTAGCTCAATATAAACACTTTTAAAAGAAAGATACATGTCAAAGTGATTTTCGAAGGAGGACTTATATGGTTGCTTTGTTTAAGCCAGCCAGACGAATGGACGGACGGCTGTCAATAAATAGTCTAAAGTGATTTTGATTAAGCTAGTTCTAGAATTAATGATTTTATAAATTGCCTTGTACTAATCATAATTAATTTGAGGTTGAAAAATCCATTTGTTTGTATAAAAGGATCTTAAATGAACATTAAATCTTTTTAATTTTTTTCCCTAAAAATCCATTTTATTCCATATGAATAACGTGACCATGTATACCGCTTTTGGCGGGATTATCCCGTTTATTTGAAAGCTAATCCCACCTAGATTTTATAACCCACTTTTCAAACCAAAATCCAGTTTTTTACTGTTTCAGTTTTTTTTTTTTGTTTGTTAATTTTTAAGGAAATATAAAAATTAAAAACTATGCTAACATTTTAACTTATTTTAGCATTTGAATTTAATGTGCTTAATTTTCCTATCAATGACATTATTATTGGTAAAGTGTAAAGAAAATCCAATAATTTTTAAAAAAATGAGACGAAATTCACAAAAATGTTTTTTTTTACAAATTATATTTTTACAGGTTTACATTTCTTTCGGGGCATACATTAAGGTTTTTAAAACAGCTTTTCGTTTTGTGAACTCAGTTTTGGCATATGGCCTAAACTATATTTTTTGAGCGGGAAAATATATTGGTTGCAAACTTTCTGTGTATAATTGGAAATTTTGCGGTTTAAGTAATAAAGTAATTTTGAGGATATTTTAAACCAATTTGAAAATTATAAGAGCAAGGGCATGCATGTTTTTTAAAGATCTATGTATATAGCTGGAGATGTTTAGAAAATAAATATATCTTGGAAATCAGATGAAAAACAAAAAAAAAATGGCAAATTATTGTAAATTTACATGTCAAAAGGGACTACATAGGTTACGCCTATGTAAAATTTTATGTTGATCGGCAAATTTATTTTAAAAAAATATTGTTTCTGTCCCACTGTTTCTGGTTTCTGAATTAGCTTCTAGAATTATTGAATTTTTAAAAATGTTCAGTTCCACATATTTTTTTAAATCGTGCTTCATCTTTATAATGATTCTAGAACTAGTTCTTAAATGTTATTTTTTTTGAAATAGTAGGTATATTAACTTTATGGAAGTGCTTCAGATCAAAAATTTCGAAAGTTTGTTTTTAAATGGTTTTTTTTGACAGGTTAAGATTTTTCCCATAAGCAATTGGTAACTTTGATGAATTTTAAACCGTTGAAATATAAATATACAGCTTAAACTTTTAATATAAAGAAAATTTTTTATTTAATTTGCTTAAACCTTTAATAAGGTTTTTATTTTTAAAAATTTAAATACCAGTCGAAATCCAATTTTTGCTTCAATCTGCAACCAAGTATGCGTTTGAACTTTATTAATATGCAGTCGAAGCAGTGTACAATTAATTTTTAACCACTTGTACACTACATCTCTGATTAAATATTCTGTCACGATTCTGATTTAGCTAGTTGTAGAATTAAAGACAAACGTTTAAAATAATAAGAAAAAAAAAACGTTTAAAAATTAATTATAAATTTGCGATTTATTTAAAATACCCGCTTTTTATATCATAATTTCAAAATCTGGCTTTTCATAACATTTACTTCCAAATTCCGCCTTTTCATCCTTAATATCCCGCTTTTTGATAAAAAAAAAACCTTTGGTCGCGTTATGTATGCAACTTTGGATACGTATTAAGGTAGAATTAACAGAACGTCCACGTTTGTGTGCTTATAGAACATTTAATATTCCACTTTATTTGCACTATTGGTATAGATAGTTTTCGTACATACCGCAAAATTTCATATTTTCGTTAATTAAAGAGTACCAGAAAAAAATTTTTAAATAAAAAACTTCAATTCTATTTTAATTACTACACGAATAATCAGTAAATAAAATTCGTTTCCAAAAATCAATGCATTTATTTAAATATGTTTTTGGAAATTCGAACCGAAGTATTCAATTGTTTTCAGATATTAAGGTTTTTCTGCGAGAATTCGACTTACATACCCTTGATCCCGCAATGCTTTTTAAATAGTTCTTGCGTGAATTTTTTATCAGTAGAATTTTTGATTCTTTTTGGCGCTGAAATTCTAGGATTTTTGCCACGTCTCTTCAAATAAGATTGACATCTCGTCTGGAGAGTTGATTTTTTTATTATTCATATTCATATATGCAGATGTTTATTATATTAAATCGTGATGCTCAATTTACACACCTTTGTTGTGGATGCATAATTATATTATATACATACATACATATATATTTTATATTGTTACGTTTTTACCTTTTAAATTGCAAAATAAAAGAGTCAAGTAGTTTGAAGAAAATATAACGAGTCATTATTTATTTAAATCTACACAAACACAATTAAAAATTAACACACTGTCTTTTTCCACACTTATATTACGGTTTAAGAACACACTTAAACACTTTGTTTGATTAACGCCATCTGTTGATGAAATTATTCGTAGGTAACAATATTAATACACTTAGTTTTTTTGATGAAATTTTTAGAGGTTGTCTCGGATTTTTACTCATATCTTCGTTATTTATGTACGGATTTTGTTGATTTTAAATAGCAAACTTCTCGGAAGCTGTCTGACAGAATTATTGAAGATTTGGATCCCGAAGATATCTGGGAACTTTAGAAAATTGATTTCAAGAGACAGACAGACGGACATGGCTTAATAGACTCCGCTATATATAAGGATCCAGAATATATATACTTTATAGGATCGGAAAATTATATTGTGGAAATTACAAACGGAATAACAAACTTATATATACCCTTCTCATGAAAGTGAATGGTATAAAAAGTTCCAAAAGATACCCCAATACAATTTAACTTACAGCAGCCACTGCTGTATAAATGTCACGTAAGAACGTTAGGAAATTATACTTTATACACGTTCGGACGTTCGTCTAGGTGATACATATTAATATTCGGTAAGTATTTGCATTGATTTCAAATAACAAAACGGGATCAGCTGTTTCGTTACAGTACAGTACGGGAAGTGGAAGTTCGGCTAATTCTACCTTTAGTGATTCTTAAATAAAACGTGTTTACCAATTTTAAGTACATATGTAGGTACATATATTGAAAATACTAAATAAAAAAAATCTGTACATTTAAAGGAATCTTCTTGTTCTTTTAATTATTATATCTACTTAGCTTAATTACAATATAAAAAATTAATTACAACACCTAGCTCATATTACCTTAAGTGTCTGCATACATATGTAATTCTTCAGCTACTAAATCCATGTTGGACGGTATTTTATCAATAAAGAATTATTGTCATTTTCCACATCAATTGGTTTCTTTATCTTATTTTAAACAAACTGCGCAGATTACCAATATCTGCCTATACTAACTGGTAAACATCCCTGACTGTGCTCTACATTACATTACATTACATTATGTACGGAGCCATGTCCTTACATTACATTACATTACATTACATTACATTACATTACATTACATTACATTACATTACATTACATTACATTACATTACATTACATTACATTACATTACATTACATTACATTACATTACATTACATTACATTACATTACATTACATTACATTACATTACATTACATTACATTACATTACATTACATTACATTACATTACATTACATTACATTACATTACATTACATTACATTACATTACATTACATTACATTACATTACATTACATTACATTACATTACATTACATTACATTACATTACATTACATTACATTACATTACATTACATTACATTACATTACATTACATTACATTACATTACATTACATTACATTACATTACATTACATTACATTACATTACATTACATTACATTACATTACATTACATTACATTACATTACATTACATTACATTACATTACATTACATTACATTACATTACATTACATTACATTACATTACATTTAATTACACATTCTCATGATCTGTAGTAAATATTCATTGATTTATTTATTTTTATTATGTTCGCAGTTACTTTCCTTGTTAATTATAATTTCAATTGATTGTAGATTTACGAGTATTATTTCTTTGTACATTTATGCAATGTATAAATTAATAAATTATTGTTAATTACATCATTAGCATTCATTTTCATGTTGTAGACAGTTGTTGTTGTTGGTGCTGCTGTTACCAATGCCACAACAAATTGTCTGCATTTTGTTGTAACACTGAGTGTTTAGATTGAATGTGGCATATGTTGTAAAAAGAGTTTTTGATTCTTAAGTGTGTGTTTCTCCGAGTGCGGAAATTTCTTATTAAACATTAATGATCTATTAATGTTAATTGACCATATTCAATCAAGTATTAACAATTTTTGTACTCTAACAGGGTAGAGCACTAAAAAAAACCTCAATTGATTCTTGAAGTAATGGAGGCGAAGGTGTATTAATGATGTGTGAAGGTAAGAACAAATTACCAGTATATATTGTCTACGGTTCTCAAAGCTGTCATTTGCTTTTAATGAAAATGGTAAAAAGCTTATTCTTGATTACTGATATTGAATTTTACATAAAATATTACTTTAGATAATAGATTTATAAATAATAATTACATAAAATTATTTAGTGCCAACGAAAGGACAGATATTAAACCACTTAGAAAATTAATAATGATGTTAGGCGGAATAGATAAAGCAAATAAAAGGTTAATGGAGAAATTTATGGCTTATATTTATGTGCTAAGATACATTAATTAAAAGAAATCTATAAGTAGAATTCTAAGAAAAAAAGTATCACAAATTTCCCGTTTGTAATTTATTATTATACTCAGCAAAATGGACAAGTTCTTAATTGCTAGTTTCTAGGCTCATTAATTTAAAAACATTGAAAATTACTTTCATATAAAAGAAAATGTAACCTAAATGATAAAATATAGTATTAGGTCTTCACTTTGGGAAGAAGTGTGTCCAATTTTATGGTTCAAAAATGGTTACTATCTGTGTCTTCATGTTAACTTTGTGCTAAAATACAGTTTTTGGAATAATTTGATTAAATTAGGGATATACACCAAAACTTTCAACAATATCTTTATTGAATCAAATAATAAAGATTACGCAAAGAGTGTAAACAAAATTTCCTCTTTCTGCGCATGACGTCACAGGTTATTTTTTTCGTATAATCAACATGTAAAAAATAACATTTGTTAAAAATATTAAAAAAAATTTATTTTTCGCAAATTTTTTGATTCAAATAAAATAAAATATAAAATAAATAAAACATTTAATTATTTTCTATTTTATAGATATTAAAATTTATCAAAAAAAAAAACAACATATATATGTACATATAAACATATATATTTTTGTTTGTTTTTTAATTTATTTTCTTTTGGAAAATGGAAAAAACTTAAATTAATGTTTTTTTTTTAATAGTATTCAAATTATTATGTTATTGTATTCAAATTTTAAAAATTTCAAATATTTTTTCTCAGTTTTACTCTCACAATTTTTGTAAAATATAACGAAACTGCGCAATGCGTAATCTTTATTATTTGATTCAATAAAAATATTGTTGAAAGCTAGACCATGATTAATATTGAATACGGACATGGGTATAATAATGTAGATGAATATATTCAACTTTGCAAAAATTAACATCCAATATGCTTCGATCAAAATGGTATTTTTTGAGATAAGTGCATTACGTGCAACCTTCGCTAAATTCGCTAAATTCATAAGAAAATATTCCTGAATAATATTGATACAACGCAAACAAGATTGGCGTCGTTGCTCTAATTAATGCATAGAGTTGGATACCCTACTGCATTAAACTCTGTATATAAACATTTTTTAAATCTCATGTACGTGATCGAGAAGGGGACATCGGGACAGGGAAAATGAGATAAATTAGAGTACTGTCTGTTATCACTTTGCTGCTAATCTTAATTGTTTAAAAATTAACTTTTGGAAGTATGTAATTATCACCCTAGCGGTAAACTATTGCAAAGATAATTAATACATCCTGTGCAACAAGGTATGAAAATTAAAAATAAAACTAATTTTATACGCATTTAAATGAAAACTATTACTATATAAAAGTTAATATATAATACATATTTTAAAAACATGAAGATTTGCTATAGTACAATGAGACGAATTTCGGTTTCGGTTAAAACCCAACACGAAACTGTATCGATTAGAACTGAAAATGAAACTTAACTTTAACTACTTTTTAATGTTCATAAATCAATACCGACATAATTACTAGCATTCGCACCTCCTACTAACACTGCCCTTTAATTTTTCCCTCTAGCTTAGCACTTAAGCTACTACAATGTGGTTTAAAAATAAACAAAATTCCTAAATTCTTAAATATAAAATAATCGCATCAAAAAATCAATAAACCAATCAATTATACTTAAATATTTTGTATCAATTGCCATGAGTTTAGCTTAGTTATAAAAAGAAATAAAGATATTTCAACGACTTCCTTCAGAAATAACAATTTCATTTCATTTCTGCTTAATGTCCTTGTACAACAACAATTTATACAAACACAATGAAAAATATAAACTCAACAAGGAAATAAAACTCACCCACACAGGCACTGACAGCCATCGCATACTGGCCCGTACAAAGAATTCAAATAATCGTAACTAATCGCCGAACAAACTACCACAATAACAACAAAATTAAGAAGTGAAATAAACATAAGACGACTGACTGTAGAAGTCATTCGTTCATTCATTCCATTCTACAGGCCATAAAAACAATTTGTTTTATTAACTTTTACTTTAAGCTCTATTGGAAATCATTTACATAAAAATAATAAATATTCTTTTGAATATTGTTGTTGTTGTTTTTTGTTTTGATTTTTGGTTTATTTTCTTCTTGTTGTTGTTGTTGGTACATTTATTCAATTGAATGTTATTTGTTGTTGCTTTTTATTATTATTATTATTATCGCGTTGTAGATATTGGTATTAAAAATTTACAGATAAAATTGTAAATAAATTCAAAAGTTAGCTGGAAGTACGATCTGGCTACTCCATCATATAGAAACAGGTGTTCAAAAAAGACGCATCCGCGATTTTTTGACAATAGAAAAATTAGCAAATCGTATTGTCATTAAATATTTAAATAAAAAAGTTTTGTCGGGACAAGAAAGTGCAAGAAGGTGAAAGTGCTCCTTCTTATGCAACAGTCACAAATTGGGTTGCATTTTAAGAAAAATAAAATGGATTTTAAGCGTCGTTTGAAAACGGTTGATGACTCATGGATCCACCACTATACTCCAGAGACAAAAGAACAATACAAGCAATGTACTGAAGCTGGAAGTGTCCCAAAGAAGACAAATAAGACAACTTAATCGGCTGGTAAGGTTATGGCAACGGTTTTTTTTTTTGAGACTTCAAAGATATTTTATTGATTGACTATCCGCAAAAGAGTAAAACAATAAATTCAGAGTACTATTGCAACATTTTGGATTAAATAAATGTTAAAATTCGAGAAAAACGTTTTGGCTTACAACACAAAAAAATTATTTTTCATCAAGACAATGCACCAGAATGTTTTAGAAAAGGCGAGTTGCTTTACCACCCGCTTTATTCTCCTGAGTTTGCTCCCAGGGACTTTTACCTGTTCCCAAATCTAAAAAAAATTGCTAGCTGGCAAGCATTTTATCTCAAATAAGGATGCAATTACAGTTGTAAAAAATTATTTTTAATGAAAACTGTTTTAATCAAGCGATAGAATTGCTAGATAAGCGTTAGACTAAGTGTATTGAAGTTTCAGGTCTATATTGAAAAATAAAACTATTTTTGAAAAACTATTTTCTTTCTGTGCAATGCTAAGAAGTTTCTGAACAGCCCTCGCAAATAAATTTTATTAAACCGAATCTAAATGGGTACTTTTGTTTGAAGATATTCCTCTTCTATAAAATTTCTAAAATTATTTAATTTTTTTTCAGTGTTTTAGAAAAGCTCTTGAGAGATTCTTCTCCTATATTGTTTTTAGTAACAATTTTATTTAACTAACTTTTTCGATTAGTCCTTACAAAACATTTTGTTTAAAACTAATTTTACTCAATTATGCAATTATTTTAATTTCTTCAACTACGTAGTTTCATGATGATTTTGCTATCACGCACAAATAACGCGAAATTCACCTAGATTTACTTTTTCTATTATAATTTCCACGAAAACATCAAATGAGAAAATGTTTCATAAGTTTCATTTTTGATGCTCTAGAACAAAATTCATGCAACTGAAATTATCTGTCAACTTTCAAGGTTTTCTTGGTTTATGATTTTCTTCACAAGATTTTTGCACCCGAGTTCAAGCCATGCCACAATATGTTGTGCATGCAACAAACAAAATTACAACAACTGGTAAATACAGCGGCATCAGATACAAGTACAATTACAATATGAAATTTCTACTTGTATTTCATTTTTTTCTTGTTAAAAGAAACTTATAACTTTAGTTTAGTTTTATTTTATTAAATTCAACGGCATTTTGTTTGGTTTAAACCTTGTAAATAATTTATGAAAATATGTCTTTGTTGAAAGCTTTTTCTCTTCATACAATTATAGAAATGTATCAACAACATATTCATTTGATTTTCTGCTCGAACATGTTTGATGCCCAATTTAAAGGGGGGCATTAGACATCATGCATGTTTGAAACAGTTATGGAAAAAGGAATGAAACTGCTTTGTTGAAATGTGAAGAAAACTTAACATTGAAAACTGATTATTATACCTAAATTAATAACACAGACCGACAAAATGAAAACTTTTTTTGTTGCCTTAGATTTATTAAGGTACGGTCACACTTCGCAAATATTTGCCGAAAATTTATCTTGCAAAACTCTTGTAACAGTAAACAATGTCAAACAAACTTGTGCTAAAACAAGTGGTTACGCTTTTTTAAGTAAATAAATGCCAAATTTGGTCGTACCTTTAGTCAGTTTGTATTAGTAGTAGTAATATTGGGCCTTAATGCCTATAATTCACTTTTTTTGCATCAGCTCTAGTTTTCGAGATATTAATTTTTTAAAAAACTACGTAGTTACGCGATTTATAGTAACTAATAAACGGTTCATTATATTTAGTAAAAATAAAAAATTGAAATTCGGCTACAATATTGCCTTTATGCTGCATTAGCATTATTCTGAATATTTTCGGAGATATCGCTAAATTTGGATGGAAATTTTTTTATACATTTTTTTATATTTAAAAAATTCATAAAAAAAATGGAGAAGATTGTTTTTAAATTTTTGTAAAACAACAAGCAAAAACCACGATATATATTCACAAAATTAATAATAAAATCAAAACTACTGCCTCCCTATTAACAAGAAATATTGCATTTTATGCAGGACATGTCTTTCGAACTTTTGTTATTATCTCTATTTTTTATGAATTTTAGAAAATCAAAAACAAAAAAAATTTCAAATAATATTTTTTCGTCATATATGTATTCGGCTATATCTCGAAAACTACTGAGTGGGGTGAATATTATGTTAGGGCAGCATGTAGGTAATATTGTAGCTAAATTTTGATTTTTTTTTTTCCTTTCTTAAGTAAGTTAAATTGTTCTTCAGTTATGTTTTTCAAAATCGTGTAACAACATAATTTTTTTAAAAAATTTATATCTCAAAAACTAGAGCTGATCGAAAAAAAAGTGAGTTAGAAGAATTAAAGCCCTATATAAATTGTATACAATTGACTGAAACATTAAAGGCACCATTTTTCGTGTTGGGCTGTGTAAGAGATTTCAAACTCTATGAATTGAATACTGCGCTTTTAATTTAAAAAAAAATACAGATTGATGTTTACAAGTAAACTATAGGCCCGATAATCTTTCACAACACTAAAATGTTGCGTTTTCTCGACTACAACCAGTGATGGAAAAATGAAAAATTGAAATGGTACTGACCGTCAACAAAAAGAGTACTTTTTTCAACATTTTGGTACTTTTCAGGAAATATATATTTTTATTCAAAAATAAAGAATTCAAGAATAAAATTAATTCAGTTTAATAAAAAAAATCTATTATAACAACAAACTAAAAATTAATTAATTTTTATGTAAAAATATATGTCTCAAAAAATTGTATTTGTTGTGGGTTCAGATAATAAAAATATGAGCATGCCTGCATTTTGTTAGTTTTAATGTCATATCATTAATAGATCTTTCACCAATATGTTTGAAGTTTTCAAACTCATATGATACACAAAAAATTTCAAACAAGAAATGAGAATTACAAAAATGTAGGAAACATAAGAAATTTAAAAAATTTATCAAAATAGTACCGCAAACACCTTTAATTCTAATTCCCACGTCAAATAAATAATATGAATAACGAATTTGTGCGTTCCTTAGGCCCATTTCAGATTAGGCAACTTTATTTGCGCAAGTCTTGTGGTTGTGGGTGTGAGAGGAAAGGTCGGTTGGAAGGGAAAAGAATTGCTGAGTACAGGCTTGTTTCTACTTGACAATTCTGTAGCTGCTGTCATGCTTTTCTTGGGATATTTATTTGTTTTTGACGTTCAAAAGAAAATAAATAAACATGAAAATTATACTTGCGCAATTAAAGTTGCCTAATCTGAAAGCGGCCTTATGTTCTTGTTTCGAAGCGAAAGTTGTCAATGATTATAAAAATAGTAACGCTGGATTTCTAAACAGGGAACAAAGCAAAACAAACAAAGAGTGCTAAATATGATGTGGAGGTATTGTGGTATTTTTGTTGTGAAAAAGCACTGAAAATAGTACAACAGTATTGAATTTTCCATCACTGACTACAACACAACATGCATTTTTAATTACGATTTACAACATACAATCGGGGTCTATTTTTTTTAATTTGCAGTATTTTTATGCTTAAACAATAATCTCAACTTTTCGAACACCGTAAATTTGTGGCTTCAAACATTAGTTACAATGATCAGGAACAATGATTTAAAATGTTCGTATGTCCCAATTTACACGAAACAATTTTTATTGAAAAGATTGATACAATTTTTTACTTGAATTTTCTGTGGTGTTCACACAGCACAATTCGTATTGCTTAAAGCGCTCGTATTTTTATTTGAGAGCATACACAGATTTGTAAACACATATGCATTACGAATAAGAGAGTAACAAGATTTGTTAGCACAATTATCTTCCCCTCACCCTAAAGGACTATCAGTTTATGTTAAAGAATTCTTGCAAGTAATTTGGAACTATTTAAGATAATTTTATTTTTTTTCTCAAAAGCAACAAAATTGCACCTTGAAATATTTACATACGTACATAATTTCCAATATCCATTTCTAATATTACAAATCATTCCAATAAAATATTTCGAAAAGCTAAATGTGTAACTGTTCCACTACATGTACTTGGCTGATTGACCACACAACCATTTTTCGATATATCGAAAAATGTTTGGCCGGGACAATTATAAATAGGACCATACCAATTAACGCCAACCTGAACACAGCTGATGTATCTAAAATGAAAGGTAAAACAATGGTTTAAAACGTAAATTCTAAACCTAAACTAAAATTACTTACTGGTGGCAAGTAGTTTGGGGATTTGTGCCAACCGGATAACGACCTGCTTTTTGAATAAGTTGACAAAAGCCATTAGGATCTTGTGCCGGGGATTCCGTAGTAGTTGTAGTAGTGGTTGTTGTGGTAGTTGTAGTAGTCTGAGGTTCAGGATCATCTTGATAGGAGCAAGTAGGGATTTCCTGATTTGTATAAATACTTTACTTTCATAATTGTTTAACTAATTTTTTAATTTTTGTTTTATTATGTAACTTACAACACCACAAATTTTCGGCTCGTTAATATTGCACGTATAATCATCTTTACATTCACCGGACATGTCAGATGGTGTTTCACTACCCAAACACAATGCAAACGTTTGAGTACCCGTACAGGCAAATGTTTTAGTTACATCACATTTTTTACAAGTATCGCAATCGCTCAACTCCTTTTCTTTTGTACAGCTTCCCAGTATGGAACAATAGTAACCCTCATTGCACTCGTAGATATGACCGAATGGTTTATTATTTTCACATTGTTGGAATTCAGTTCTCGAAATGCAGGAGGTATTTGTAAGGGCATTACAGACATTACATTCTGAATGTACCACTACGGATAGATTCAGTAGGTAAAAAACTATTGATAACTAAAAATTAGAAAGCAAAAGTGATTTTTTTTAATTGAATTTAAGAATATATTGTATATTTTACTTACGCAACTTAACAACAAGAGATGTTTCATTGTTGTTTTTCTCAAGATGTGTCTATATAAACTTGACTGGCAGAATGCATCTAAATTAGATGGCGTTCCTTTTTTATATAAAAAATAACGGAAAAAAGAAGTGTATGGTATGAACGAACGAAAAGTTGTGCTACATTGCTGTATACAAAAATTTCAGATATGTATTAATGCTTGGAAGAAATGTTTACGAATAAGCTTTATTATTGAGAATTTATATCGTTAACGTGAACGAAATATGTAATTTTAATGGCCATTGTAGGACAAGTTTATTAACTATAACAAAAACAAAACGCACTTGACTTTGATAAATCGCGATTAATGTTATTACTATTTGAAAAAATGAGTGCAAATTATTCACATAAAATCCGGCAAGGCAACAGAAGTTTTTTTTAGTGAATTCTTTTATGTTTCAAACAGATTTATAGTTACTATTAAGTAAAGAAATTGAAATTTGTACGAATTTGTGAAAGAAAAGAAACATAAAACCAAATCGTGGTGTAGTAGAAACAAAATGGTGTTTCGACAAAATGAAAATAAAAACGAAAAAAGTTTTAATAAAACTGCAGTATTATAAATGATGAAACATTTATAATAGGAGAGAAATTTATAAATGTGTGTATTTAAATATACAAAAATACGTAAAAGTCAATGGTTTGGTGGCCACTCACTCTATTTGTCATCTTTTTAACTATGATTTCGAAAAATTTTCAAAATAATTATAGTGCTGCTACCACTACGCTTCAAAAAAACTTTAGCCCATTTAGCTAACTGCCGTTATTAAAAACTCGCATTCAATATTGCCTGATATAGAGTGCAATGTTATTATTTACGCCAATTTTTAAGTTTTATTTTATTTGTTCGCATGTTGTAAGAGTGTGATATTTCCACCTTTATTTACAACACATCAAAATATTCGTCTTAATTGTTCATAATTAGTGATAAGATGTAATACAAAAAAGTTTATCATTCCATATACATACATATGTATGTTATTCAGTTGCCAACTTATAAACTACATACATACATATATTCAGGATGCATTTAAAATCTAACTCATTCAACAAGAACTTTGTTTTTCAATATATTTGAATAACATGAATGTTTTGACATTTTAATTGTTGACATATAATGTCACACAGTTTATTTTATATTATATTATTTTATTAAAATATATACTCGTTTGTAACTAATATACTACATATACATATTTTTATTAAATTATATGTCAATTTAAATTTAACGTTTTGTAACGGCTGGTATTAACATACAACTCTTTTTTTTATCTACATACAACATGATTATCAACATTTACATTTCAATTTACAAACATTGTTGTTAACGCGCTCATTATCAACATAGTTGAACAGTATGGCGACACGGCTTTGGTTGAACAAGAACTTAGTTTCTTAGCTCCGAACCATCTAGAAATGATGTTAGTGCATAAAAGGACTAACCGGGTATTAGTCATCATTGAGTGAATATTAAAGCGTTTTTAAACTATAATTTACGACTGTTAAAGTAAACTGCAAAAGAGTAGTAAAAACTTACAACAGGTTTACTTACAACAGGTTTATAAAGCATACAAAATTTTCTTTATAAACCTGTTGTAAGTTTTATGAATATGGGTATGAGTGTTTATTTAAATTGTTTTTGTGTAAATTTAAATAAATAAAGACTCGTTTTATTTTATTTTAACTACTTGATGCTTATTGTACCCTTCGCCTTCATGAGAAGGGTATATATAAGTTTGTCATTCCGTTTGTAATTTCCACAATATAATTTTATGTCTTTATAAAGTATATATATTCTGGATCCTTATAGATAGTGGAGTCTATTAAGCCATGTCCGTCTGTCTGTCTGTCTGTTGAAATCAATTTTCTGAAGTCCCCAGGGATCCAAATCTTCAATAATTCTGTCAGACATGCTTTTAAGAAGTATGCTATTTAAAATCAACAAAATCCGTCCATAAATAACGGAAATATGAGCAAAAATCCGAGACAACCTCTGAAAATTTCATCAAAAAACCTAAGTGTATTAATATTGTTCCGAACAAATTCATCAACAGATGGCGTTGATCAAACAAAGTGTATTAATATTGTTACGAACAAATTCATCAATAGATGGCGTTGATCAAACAAAGTGTATTAATATTGTTACGAACAATTTCATCAACAGATGGCGTTGATCAAACAAAGTGTTTTAATATTGTTCCGAACAAATTCATCAACAGATGGCGTGTTTATCGATATAATTATGCATAATATAGTTATGCATCCACAACAAAGGTGAAGGGTATATAAGATTCGGCATAGCCCAATATAGCACTCTTACTTGTTTTTATTTTGCTATGAAAAGGTTTATTTAAGTGTGAACAAATGCGTCTTTTTTATTCCTGGAAATCAAATATCTCCGTATGGGAAGATGATTAATTCTTTGAGGGATGTGGTGAACTGTATATAATAGAGTTGTGGCCCTGAAGAAAAAAAAACTCCTTTGCCTCAATAGTTTTATAATACCCAAAATGATGTGGATATTATAAATTAGATGGATAATAAATAAAAAAAGGGATTGTTGGAATTCAATAGAGGTTTAAGGTTTTATTTATCTTATGTAAGTTAGATGCTCACCCTTTTCTTATCTTCTGAGAAGTGGTAGTGAGTTCTCTTTAATCTTAAAACTAGACGGGATACTTATTTCTATGGTTTCTTATAATTCACAATAATTTTAAGTAATTCGTTACTTTAACATTTCATTCTACATTTTTAATAATAATTAATAATAATTCACAATAGGTATTTAGTTTTGTGTCTAAAACATATAATTGCAGGCAAAGTGAAATAAAACGCCGTTTTTTAAAGGTAAACACGTAACAATATTTTAGTTTCATCTTCCATAATATGATAGTAGTAAGTAGTTGAATTTTGTTAAAACTTGTTCGTAAATAATTATGGCTTTATGGAAGCTTTTCACTATAATTTGGGAATATTTAATTGCACGTTATGTTTGAACTTTCTAACATGCCAATGCTGAAAATTACATTTAATGTAAATGTAGGGTACCTCTCCCGCTAACCGCATATTCTTGACACTTTTCTGATTTGATTATTTCACAAATTTTTTATATTTTTTGTTGTTGTTTTAACAACAAACAAATTCTCCATTCATTAACCGACTAAAAATTCCATAAACAAAATTACCATAAAAAGTTATAGATTAGATAAAAAAATTAACAAAGATCAAAATAAATAAAGAAACTGCATTAAAATAAATTACAACGCATTCAAAACGATTTAGTTGCAAGTCTTGTTAGTGAAAGGAAACATGAACGCAAAGATGGCAATATTCCAAGTAAATAAGGCTTCCAATAATAATTAAAAACTGAATAAAATTATACATTTAATTGGTCATATTTACAAGTTAATTAATAAAAATACACTAACGATAATAATCTAGTTAATAATATCTGTTCTAATACTTGTAGATTTTATCAATTATTTTGATTTATGTCGAACATTTAAAGGCGCAATGTAACGTATGTTCGGCCACAAATCAAATGGTTTGTGTTTCTGAAACAGAATATCAATTTTGTGTGAATAATGTACCCAGTGGAACGGTCAATTTATGTCCCACCGACTATGTATGCTCAACGGCGACAGCCACCATTTGTTTGCCAAATTCAGCGGGTGTGGTAGCCACTTGTAGTGATTGCAATAAATGTGACTTAAATTTGGTATTCGCTTGTACGGGTGTCCGCACATATGCCTTATGTTTGGGGCAACCTACGCCTTCGTCAGTGACTGGTAGTTGTAGTGCGGATCAAGTGTGCAATATAAATACCGCCCAAATATGTACAAGTTCTAGGACAGTAAATATGACAAATAGCTTGTATGAGTAGTCAGTTTTAATCGGTTTAATTTCATTTTTTTTTTAGCTTACCGCAACATGCCCCACTGGAGGAAGCACCACTCCAAGTACTACCACAACTGTTTCGACGCCTATTTTTACGACACCGCCAACCGTACCCACCTATGCTCAATACTTTTGCCAAGTTATGCGTGTAAACAGACGATTTCAAGTGCCAACGGAATTCGACAATTCGTGTAGAAGGTAAAACTTTGATGCTTTCTTCAAAGAGAGCTTAAAACACGAATAGGTTTAATTCCGCAAAATACTCAATAGCTATATGTAATCTTTTCAACAATTTCCAGGTATATTTACTGTTTCAAAACCACCACTGGCGTTTGGTCTGGCCAAATATATACCTGCGCTGGTTCCACCTATTTTAATCCCGTATCACTTTATTGTGTGGCCACAAGGCCTTCAAGCTGTTAAGTTTGTGATATGGATCACTTACGAGTACAATAAAGTTAAATTAGTTTTTACTTAAATATTAACAGAATTTATTTTCAAGTTTTACATAAATAAAATAATTTTTAGAACTTAATTATATACAGTACGTGGGTTTATTAAAGACACATTTTTGCTGTTGTATGTGAAAATATGTTCCCGATGAGCAATTGTATTCGAGACCCTTTATGATGCCATTGGAAAAGTAACAATAAATGTATCTGAAAAGGAATGTTGATTGCAAAAATGGCAATCAATATTTGCATTTTAATTAAAGTTATAGCTGTGTAAATTAAACGTTGCAATAAATATTTAAAATAATAAAGGACAGTATTTTTTTAGTTTGAACATATTTTTACAGAAGTTCTTTCTATTCCTGTGAAAATAACGGTTGCCAAAAAAATGCATGCAAGATTTGAATTTGCCTACATTTGTGTAGTAAAAAATTAAGTTTAACAGCTGACAATTGAAAACCACTTTGATTGATATCTTACTGTTTGGTGCTGACTTTTTATTGATTTAAAGTCATATCAGCTAAGCCATGAAGGTTATTTCCCCAATTTGCTATTGCCTATATAACTTTACTTTTAAATATAAAAAATTCAATCTAAAGGATACAAATTTGTTTTCTATTCAGTTGGAATTTGTATAAATTTTGGAATTCCATATTATAAACACTATTGCTTCTCGAGAATACAAACAAAACTTTCTATAGAAAAATGATGATGTCCCAAAAGTTGTCAGCAATTTGACATATTACGGAGAAGGAAGAGAACTTCGAGGGTAGTCACCGGTTAAAATGGCATGCTCAGTACATCAATAATCTCTGAGAAGATAATTTAACACCTTTTAGTCAGGTCTAGTAGTTAATTCAGAAGCTCTTGCTCTGTTATGGAACCAAATTTTCTGCAATGAAGTTATTGCAAATAATTCGTAAGTTCAAAGCCAATCCCCTTTAGTGCAACCCAAAAATCAATGCTATAAAGCTAAACTAATAGTGATAGAAGCAATATCTATAGAAGCAATATCTATTATTTTTATGCAGATGCAACATAGCGCCTCGAAAGAAAAATCAACAAATTAGTTACAATTGGAAACAAACTTGATTATCAATATCTTATAGTACGCTCTCATTTTTTACTTCTTATAAAACAAATGTATGGTTTAAAATAGGTCAATGACTTTCAATATGATTAAAAAGATTGAGAAGGCAATTTTGGAATACAGATATTTAAAATCTGGAAAGATTATTCCTAGATCCCGAATATTGAAAATGTATTTAAATCCAAAATATATAAAGGAAGAGCTTTTACAAAATGACGACTCAGTAAATTTACCCATATATCATTCTAGTTTTAAGGTTTAGAACTACTAAAAATAGTTCAATAGGGTTTAAGGTAGGGATTGTGATGGCCACTCCATAAAATGGGCTATGTTTTGCTTAAGCCAAGACGTAACCGGTTAAAATGTGCAATTGGGATCATTATAATTATCCATTATCCTGTATTTCTTCTCTGGCATAGGGTAGCATTTGATTTTGCAATATTTCTAAGTA
This sequence comes from Bellardia bayeri, assembly GCA_950370525.1. Lineage (NCBI taxonomy): Eukaryota > Metazoa > Arthropoda > Insecta > Diptera > Calliphoridae > Bellardia > Bellardia bayeri. Next base: position 80,415,860 of record OX493267.1, read on the forward strand.
TTCCACAATGCACATTTTTGTCCGTCTATCCAGTAAATCGCACCGCCATCAATAAAACAACCTCATATCATTAACGAGCCTCCTCCACGTTTCACAGTAAAATACTTTATTTTTTGGCCTTCGAAGGAATGTTTTGTCATCAGAACTCAAGAAATTAATATTGGTTTCATCTGAAGATTAGCCCAATTTTTCCCATGTAATTGTTTCTTAGCAAAACACAACCTATTTTTAACATTCGGTTTCATTAATAAAGATACCTTGCTCGGACTACGGACTTTTAACTCAGGTTTCTGAAGCCTATTTCTAATTGTGCAACTAGTAACCGATGCTGACAAATCAATTTAATTCTTCAGATGAAAATAGGTTTCTTTTGCTTTGTCCCGGTTTACATTATGAAATTTTTGTCGCTGCGATTCTTGCTTCGTAGGCGAGAGCGGTGAGTCGTATTAAAAGGGGTACACATATGTATGCATGTACTCGTGAGACACGCTTTCTTCCCTCATTCGTTGTTTTTTATTTTCATACATGTATATATGTATGTGCTAGCTACAATCAAATACATGTATTTATTTGAAATTTTTTTGTTTATTTTAAAAAGGAATTGTCAAAATATATATAAAAACATGTATACATCCACAAAAAATCTCTGCAACAAAAATCTTACAATGTAGACGCAAATACAATTTTAAAGAAGATACGACAAGAATCGCAGCGACAAATATTTCATAATGTAAACCGGGACTTTTACGTCCTAAACATTGATCAAACCGTGTCATTGTTTTTAGCTTCCTGGAACTTATCTTTGGCTTTACTTTTCTGTGAATTGCTTAAAAGCCAATTTTTTTAAATCCATCTGTATTGCAATTCCAGTCATGCTTTTCTTTCGGTTTTGAAGCCTTAAAATAATTTACTTTTCGAATAAAAGGCAACCCATTATTAACACTTTTCTGGAGTAACAAAAATTGAAAACATAAGCGAGCATAGAGAAACGGTTTTAAATATTGCTTGCAATTAAATTCAAAAAAACAAAACAAAATTAAAATCATCGTTTTTATTATTTTTTCTGAGTAAATTAACATTTTCCATTAAATTTAGGCCTATCAGTGAAGAGTCGAATTAACAAAGTTATTCGTTTTTAAGTTTTTCTTAATAATATATTAAGATAATATAAGTATGTACTCATATATTAATAATATTTTCTTTGCAAATATTGAAACAAACTTACGGTCTTATTCATAAAAATTTAAAGTAGACTTCAAATGTACTTTAAGAAAATTTTGTATGAAAATTTTGTCTAAAAGCACACTTCAAACCTACTTTATTTTTTATGAATACGGCAGTTAGACTTCAAACGGAAAGCAAAAGTCTTGGGCATGGTGTAACTATACAAGGTGAGTGCAGTAGCACAGCTGACTGACTTTGTTTACAATTTACTAATGTCAGAAGTAATACTTTTTCAAGTGTTTTTGACAGTTGTACGTTATTTTACGCAAACAAAATGCCTGTTGTTTCTGTATTGTGTTGTATTTGTTGCCGATTTGCACTCACCTTTTATAATTACACCATGTTCTTAGGATATCGTTTTTTAAAATTTCAAAATTACCCATATTTTGTATTAGACAATCTTTGAATTAATGGGCTAAAAAACCAATTGATTGTGTTTGTTTTTAGTTAATTTTAATGAAGTAAAATTAATATTTCTCCAATTATCTCGAATGTTAAGTTTATCAAGTTTATTTTTATTCAATCGAATGTCAAAGAATCAATTTAATTGCTGCATGCGACTCATTAAAAATCTAAACAATCTTCAATAGTACATGCTCTATTTTTTAATACTGAAACTGCCTCTCCCGCAGAGCTTACGAAATTACTTTTAAATGAACCAGCCACCCAACGGTTCAAACAAACTCAATCAAACCAAATACAAAAATTGTGTGATTTCAAGTGAATGAGAAATGTGACGGTATAAAACTGGAAATATTTTAGGTATAATTCTAACAATTAACAATATACACCTATACCTCACTTTGCGTCGGGGGTACGTTCCAAAAAAACACGACGCAAATTGAAACGACACAAAGTGAATTAAGATTTTCTATACCAAACCATGTAAAGATTGAAGAGAGGTTCTAGGGTTACGAAAAAACTAAGTCGTCGGATTTCTTTCACAAAAAATTTGTCCAATGTTTGCTGTACAGTTTTTGTTTTTTCAACGTAAAATAAATTTCCTTGTGGCAATTGTCCGTATTACTACCACTAGCATTATCGTGGATAATGCTTTACATTTTATGTCATCAAATAAGTTTTTTGATTTTGTCTGAAATACCATTGTACTTGATGGTATTCTCTGCGCAATTTGATTTTCAATCCAAATATAAAGCAAGGACTTAATTTCGATCATTAAAGCACTTCTTGTACGTGTCATCGTTTTAGCATCTAATGATGTTAAAGATTTTGCAAAAAATTAAAAAAAAAAACAAATAAAGACTCGAACCCAAAACATCACAACTTCGAAAATCTAACGACACACAGTGAATATTAGTACTAATTAAGCAGCGAAGCAACTTCGAAAAAAAAAATGCAAAACGAAACGATGCAAAGCGAGGTATTGTTGTATCTATGTACCAGTGGTGTTATTTGCTTTGCATGTAGAACAAAAAGAAATTTCAGGAAGGCACTTAAATGTTGGCTTAACAAAGTGTGATTTGTAAGGAATAGCTACGAGAACACTGATTTAATCTATAAAAAACTTTAAAAATCACTTTCCAAAAACAATGACACCTCCTAACTAACTTTTAATACTTTTAAATACCTTTTACAATACGGATCATTTGGTGTGGTCGGATACAAGCCCATCGAACGCTTCAGTTCACACATCTCTGTTGGTGTTAATATTCCGGGATTGTCTGTGGTTGAATTACCAGGCTTCGTGGGCGGAGTATTGGTTGGCGGAGTTACTGTAGTTGCGCCATCGTCCGCAATATCACAGGTGACACTATCGACGGTCTGCTCCAAAACACAAACGGTATCGCTGTCACCATGACAAACATAACCATGCGGACAGTAACCAATTTGTCCTGTGGGTCGTATGGCACCGTAACACATTTGAAATGTGGTGCGACTGAGACAGGCAAATAAATAATTACGATGGGCTGCACACATGCCACACAGCGATGTATCGCCACAGCTGGGCGGACGCTGTGATGAAGTTTGAACACAAATGGCGTTTAAATCAGTGCAATCAAAGCCATCCTTACAGTGATACAAAATATCTTTATTGGGTTTATTATCTACATACATACATATATAAACACGAAATTAAATTGATTTGTGACTAATTGGAAAATAACAAGAACTTACTGCCAAAACATAAATAAAATGAGGTAGAATTTACGCAGGCCGCTTGATTTGCCTGGCAAACATTACACTCCGCCGCCGAGTAGTCCAAAAACACAATTGTAAGCGCAATAATCTTTAAAATGGAACAATAATACGAATAAATTTAAGAATATTTCTTTATATTTTCTTTTTGTTGAATCATATTTAACACTTACTTGCCACATCACTAGCTGTAACTCTCCAAATTTGCATTTAAACATTTTCGTTTTTTTTTCTTCTTTTAGAATTTGTAGGACTTTTTTTTTTTAGCAATTTTCTATAGTTCCACTTTACTTTCGTTTCAATTCCGAACGTTTTGACGGTTGCCGTTCTACTGTCCGACCAAGTTTATGATTTTGTTGATTTTTAGTTAATAAAAAAAAAAAACTTAGAATATTTTTCTGTGTCTTTCTTCCAAAGATTTCATGTTGACAATTCTAGTTATTTTGATGATGGTGCTAATTTATTTGTTAGCATTTCTCTTTTTTGTTATTTTGTTATTTGACTTTTCTTTACGTTAAAACTGTGTAAATAAATAGTAAAATATATTTACATACATATGTATGTATGTATGTATATGACTAGTAATAATTGTTAAATCATGGTAATTTGCTGTATGCATTTGCTCGTAGTAACATGATTTTATAAAAGTGATTATTAGGAAATATGATGGTAATAAAGACTTCTTGGAATCTCTTATCTTCATAATGCTGAAAGAAACTGTGATATCATATTTGATGTTTTACTTTACGAATAATTGGATTACCAGTTGTAAAAGATGGAAGACGAGAGCTACCTTGTTGTTATGGTTCCGCATAAATTATAAATTTTAGCAATATTATTAATATTGTTTAATCTCATCATATATAATATAGTATCTATCTACTATCTTTTAACTATGTATCCTAAAAACACTGAACACTTTTCTCTGAAATTTTGAAGCTTTTTAACATGAATATGAAGTTTAGAACTTCAGATCTAACTGATTTTGTGAAAATAAAGCATCGTACTTATACGGTGTTTAGGAGGGAATATATCCTGTGTGACCTTCGAGTAACCTATGATGAAATAGTAGACTATCTCTCAGCCTAAAATGCTAAAATCTTTATTATTCTATGGCTAACTTTATTGCAACAATGTACATTTTAATATAATTATTAAAACTAAAATAATAAAAAATGTTCGTTTTTTACGTCCCAACTTATTTTACGCAGGGACGTATATATTACGAAAACTTCAAATTAAAACTGGTAATTACACGATTCAGTATTTGATGTGTTAGCCTTCATTATCTACAACCGATTTAAGGCTATTTTACATAGATGCGAGCAGTTTTTGGGTAATATTCGGTAAAATATTCCACCACTTTGTCAGTAGCGTTCTTTCTTCAATAATTTTTATTAGAAATTCTGTATTTTCTTACTATAAATTTTCGATGACATTGAGGTCTGGCTACTGTGATGGCCACGTTTGCACAATATCCATTTCGTGCCTTTGATCGTTATTCTGGTAAAATCAAAAAATTGATCCTATATACAGGTTCTCTGTACTTTCCAACAGTTTGTTCTTCGGAATCTAAAGGAACTTAAACTTGTTTTTTCAACAAATGTTAAATTGCCAGCACCAACACCTGATATACAGGCCCAAACTATGACACTTTCACCAGCGTGCTTCACTGTTGCCTTTATGTTTTCTTTGTTGAGTTCCGCCAAACATACGACATGCCATCTGAAACGAATATGTAAATCTTAAATCCGTTGGTGAAGATGACCAAATTCCAAAATGCAGATTCCTTGCAAACGTGATCTTTGGTGAAATTTAGCCTGCACAGTCTGTTTTTAGGGTTTATAGGCTGTTTCTTGAGTACAACGCGGCCACTAAAATCATGATGCTTCAAGACACCATGGGGAAATCAGAGGTATGTGTCAGTAAGGAAATTCAACACTGTGCCAATGAAATACAGTCATAATTATCCAGAATGGAAAATTTCGAAAGAAGAAAAAATACGTGTCACCAACCAATGTGCTTTTCTATGCATATATACATAAAAACTAACATTAAAAAAAGCTTTTTCTACTTAATTCAAATTGTGTTCATTTTGTGACAACCTGAGTTCCTGAGTTCTATTTCTAAAATAACCACAAAGCCAGTTCTGCAGGATTACAACATGGTTTGTTGTATTTAGAATTATTGTCCAACTTTAAACGCTCCATATGCACATGGTTCTTCACAATTTTCCGAAATTAAGTCCAATGAGAATCTTATAAGTAGATTTTCGAGAACAAGTTATATCGTTAGTTTGATATAATTACCTCTCCCATTCCCCAATTATTTTTTTTCTGCCACAAGACGAAAATGATTGCAAAGTTTTTCTTTACCTTCTGCAAGCATTTTTTATATAAATTTCATATTTTCGACAGACATTTTTAAGTTTAAGTGACGAAAAGTGAATTCATCAAAATTTCTGTAGAAAGTATTGAAAAGTAGCCCCATTTTCGTTGAACGCTGTAACACTTTTATAAGCAGGCAATTAGAAATTAGTTTAAATTATTAGGTACCTATAATTTACCACAAAGCCTTTGCATAAACAATTTTAATTTTGCACTATTAAAAAAAATATTTTAGAATGCTAATTATTGTCAACTTTTATAGGACATCCGGTGCCCGATCACCCGACTCGACGAATGCATTTGATTTCGTTGAATCATCTTCGACTATGTTATTTTTTAGTACTTTTCCGGTATGAATCAGGAGTTATCTAATCAATATGATCATATGTATGATACTCTGTCTGTATTTAGTTTTCACACGGAAGTCACAATATTTATGGAAATTTATATACAACCACACCCACCATAACACTCTTACTTCCTCTCTGTAGGGTACTTTAAAGCTATACAAAACCTTTCAAATATATTAATAAACCATAAATCATTAAATAAATATTAAAAGCCTTAATAACTCTTTAAATTATACAACAAAAGAACGTACGTTACAAAGAATCAATCGAAGTCAACAATAATTAGCATCTTATCAATTAACACCCCAGTGAAAGACAATGAAGCGTATCTAACAGAGAATACGGTGGCTGGAGAAAATTAAGATTTTTTGTTAAAAAACTCAGTAATAGAAAAAATAATAAATAAAATAAACACCAATTGTTTGTTTGTCTCTTTTTTCTTTCACTTTTATTACAAAGTCTGCTTTTATGCTAAATACTAAATCTTAAACCAAAAAAGAAAAATTATTTTTAAATACAGTCCTGAGGTTTAACTTTGCCACACAAGCTGGTCGAGGGATTGAAGTAAAGTTGGTTTGGGCATTTCATGAAGGTGGTTTGCATAACGCCGCCTTTCTCGAAACAATAGATGTAGCTGGAAGTAGGGAATTAAATTTAATATAGATTTGTTAAAAAATTGTGTAATAACACAATTCAAAGTTGATTTTAAATTGTTTGCTTTCCATAATGACTAAAACTAGAAACTCAAATATTCTACAAATTCTTGGACTTTCAATTACTATATGAGAAATTCTTCAATGACTAGTAATGACATAACATCTGAATTACTTGGAAGCAGTGGAATAATGGCTTATTTATTATATGTTATATAATAATTAAGGTCTTCATACATGTAATGTGTAAAAGCACATTATATTTTTACTTCAGTGGGATCATACAATCAAAAGGTTTAATAGCTAACGACATGTCGATACCTTTGAAAAACGAAAGTGTTTGCTAGGTTATTTTAAAGCAGACATTCAATAACTAGTGCGTGACTGTAATTTCGAGTTTACAAGCCCAGGCATTTTTTTTTCGCAATCATATATGATTTCATAATGACATCGATGACAGAGAATTGTCTAATAATTAGAAGTAAAAAAGTATAGCCGGTCAAGCCCGAGCATTATGTGCTCATATATGTATATACACCCAGTATATATATGAGTAAAAACCGTTTTTCTGAAATGACCACTAAATGGTTTATTATGGGCCGATCATCTAAAAATTTATTGGCATGACTTCTGTGCATATTTATTTTCGGAGGGGGTCTTATATGGCAGTTATTAGTAATTATGAACGGGTCGTTGTAAAATTAAGTGTCATGATTTCTGTATATATGAAACATATTTGTGTTCAATTTTATCTGTGTTCCAAAATCTTTAAGAGTTTTATGGTCGTTAAAATAATTTTCGGAAGTGCACCTTATCTATGGTCAATTATCGACCGATGTGCACAAAATTTGTAGATGTAATTAAGCTTTATGCACAACTTATTTGTGATGAAATTTGTTCGTATAAACCCATATTTCGGGAGGACATTTGTATGGGGACTAGGTGAAATAATGCACCAATTTCAACCTCAATCGTCCTTGTGACGAAAAACTATCACGTACCAGATTTTATCGAAATATCTTCAAAACTGCGACCTGAACTCTACGAGCAAGCTATACAGCCAGCCAGCCAGACTGTTGGACTTACATCGTTAAATCGACTTAGGAAGTGAGTTCGAGTCGACCGGTCGACTTTAAGGTAAGTGTTGGACTAATATTTATGGTCGTTACAAACATCAGCACAAATCCAAATCTGAGTATATTGAAAAGCTCTTTGCTTAATAAAGATGTTTTATGGGGTAAAGCTTTACTCCCATATTCAAAAGTTAAGATTGGTTTACTAAGCTGATTTTTCATAATTCAATACTAACTTTAACAATAGATTTTAAACAGTCAGGTTAATGTATAACCGAGCTTCGTATTAAGCATTTAAAATAGTTTTTCAACAGTCGCTTATGGTCGCTGTAATTGCGGATATCATAACATGTTAATCTTACGATTAAGTTATTTTTATGACAATCATTTTCGTGATATAAGATTCTACCATATTATATTGTTCCCAGATTATGTAATATATTATGAAATAATTATTTTTCATGAACATTTAATGTATAATGGTTGTCGTAATCATATAAATAATTGCACTGCCACAATATTGTTGAACAAAACTTGCAAATCTGTTTAAGTGATTGTTGTAAACAGATACAAATATATTTTTCTCTGTGTGTACGAAACTGCTGATATTCATTTGCTTCACCACTCTACATTACAATTTTAGCGAGATTTTGTTTCAATAATGTCTAATTACCAAAATCTATAGTGAATATTGTCTGTACTATATCTTTTGAGTATAATGCTAAACTATATATTGATAAGATTTTTTTTTCTACAGAAATAAAGTAAACACCTCTCGGAATGAGCAACCGCTTAAATTTCTTTTGACATTTTACAGTTTTGGCGAGTTTTTTTTTTGTGCTATTATACGGCCTAAGCGTCCAAAGTCTCAAGATTAGTTGGAACAGTTAATCGTTATTGCTGAGAGGCATTGCAACTTATGTTTACTAATTGTTTAGAGAAAAAAAAAATAAAAACTGGCCAAGCAACTTTTCAATGACTATTGGATAAATTGTTTGAAGTAATGAATCTTTTAATTCAACAGCATTTTTCACCACCGTATTATCCAGTCCTGCCTCACATTTTCTTTCTAATCTTGAAAAAAAGACTCCAAGGAAAACAATTTTATAAGACTTTTCCAAAAATAAGAAAAGAGCAAGATAAACCAGTTCTAAGTTTGAATAAAAGGACGAGAATAGCTCCAGCAGTATAAATCATTTCTAGCTGATGTTTTGATTCCTATTTCTGAGTAAATACCCAAATAAATTTTTATAAAAAAAATCTCAAAAATACTCACTTTTTACATGTGGTGTCATTTGGATAAGGATAACGTCCTGTAAAACCCTTTTGCGAGCATACAAGTTCTGCTGGATTTTGTTGTGTCGTAGGCAGTTCTGTAGTTGTAGTTACTTGCTCTGTCGTTGTGGTGACTGGTGGCGGTGTAGGAGCAAATATAGTAGTTGTGGTTATTTTTTCGGTGGTAGTTGTAATTTGTTTGGTTGTTGTAGTTGTATCTTTTGCAGTTGTTGTGGGAATTGGTTCAGTAGTTGTGGGCGCTGGAATCTCTTCGGTAGTTGTGGGCAGTTCAGTAGTTGTTGTTGGAGCCTGTGTTGTGGTTACCGGCACATCGATGGCATCATATAAATCACAAAATTCGATTTCTGATTCCTTACAGGCTGGCACACATGGATACACTTTTTCTTTGCCTAGACTAACATCACAGATTTGATTTTCTGGACATGTGCCACGTATATCGGTTAATTCGCCACCAAAACACATGGTAAATGTTGTGCGACTAGTGCAGGTAAACATGCCATCATCTGTTTCTTCCTGGCCACACTTTCCACAATTCGAAGTATCGCCACAAGCAGGGGCGACAACTACATCTGTAGCATCCATACAAGCTTTGCCGTTAACTGTGCAAATTTCATTAACTCCCAAACATGAATATTTCTTTGAAGTATCCGCCACACCTAAAACAAATAATTTAGAAATGTTTTGATTTCAGTTGAAAATATTTTCAGTATAATAATAATTACCATCGAAACATGGATAGAATTCCTTTTCACTTATGCAGGCTACACCATTTCTTTCATTACATACATGACAAACAGCTCTGGTGTATTGGATAATTCCAATAGTTATTGCTAAAATTAACTATTTTTATTTATAATGAATATTACTAATGAATTAGTTTAAAAATAGTTTTCATTTATTATAAACTTACCACAGATTTAAACATATTTATTTAACTACAGTCTTTTCTGTTTCAAATCTTTATTTGAATTAAATTCATTTTAGACATATTTTCGGGTTTTTATATCTTTTAGCATTTTTTTATGATTTTCACAGAATTTTGTTATCTCTGATTTAATTCTTTTGCATCTAATCTTTTTATCACTCAATATCAATGGGATTATATATTTCGTTGAAAACAGGCTTCTGTGGGAGTTTTTTTTTATCTACCAAAATTAATTATTGCGGGTGTGTTTTAAGATAAAAATTTAAAATTTTATTAATACTTTTCACCTAACGTTTGTGAAAATATTTACCTACTGACTCAATTATTCTATCTTCATATTCTTAGGAAAGTATATTTTTGTGAAATTTTTTAATGTTAAATGTTTAAACTCTTTAAACGTATAAGGATCTTTAATAATATTGGGATTAAAACTATTTTTTTTATCAATATTTATATAATATCTTTTCATATTGAATATACAGTCTTCAAAAAATAGTACACATTAGATCTGCTATTTTAAAATTTTCGAATTAATTAAGGTGCGTTCAGATTGGTGAAATATTTTATAAAAAACATGAAATATTTTGAGGGTTTAACAAGACAAATGCTGTTTTTGAGCAAATAAAATTATTTGTTGGCATACAAATATTTGTCCAATGTGAACAAAGTGTAAACACAAAAGAACAAATATTTTGCTTATTTTTAAGCAAACATTTATTTTGTCTTCCAAAAAAATTGTAAGAAAAAACAACGACAAATAATAGCTGAGACATGCCGTGTTTTCAACGTTTAAAATCTTCACATAATTGTATATGCAAATTGATAAAAGGGCTCTAAATTGGTTAATAAATTGTGTAAACGTTTAAAAATCCAATATGGTTAACAAGAATATGCATATCGCGATAAATGTGCAAAAAAAAAAAATCTGAATATATCACAAAATATTGGCAAACACAAACATTTTTGCTAGAGCTTTTTTCCACATTTTAGGCGGATTTCGCAATATGCGAATTTTTGATTAGCCTATTGTTTTTTAACTTCATATAACTTATTTACAAGTCATATACACATATATTTTTTATTTTAGAAAGCACTTTTATTCATGCATCCCATCTACATTAGACAGAATTCTGTCTTTGCAATGTCAAAGTCTATAGGAAAAATATGAAAAATGTTGTGTCTGTTTCATACTTAGGTCTTGACACCTGTCATAACAGAATTCTGTTTAATGCAGATGGCGTATTGCATTAAAAAACAAAATGTGGTAAATGTATAGCACCATTATGAAAAAAAAATATTTAATAATAAATATTATTTGGGTTTCAATAAATTTGGACTGTTAGCGAAAGCGTCATCGGCAACCAGAACAAACGAAACTGGCTGATTTCTTGGAAGTGGTTCTGGTGATGGCAAATTAAGTTTGTTGTTCGTAAGAGCCTGACAAAAAGAACTCTTACGAAACACTCTACCGTCACATATTCGGCCATTTGTATCTTATAAATTCTAAATTAATGTTTATGGTGACATATTGTATCCTTAAAGAAATTCATATGTATTTCACATTTGAAATCTTTTTTAATTATTCAAACATCATGTATATAAAAAATTTTTAACATTTTATAATTTTCGAGTGCATATTTTTGAGCTTGAGTACCTCGGACCAGTTTCAGCTCTTTCGGATTCCTGTCTTGAAAAAGTACATAATTTAAATAAAGCATTGCTCATATACCAATGTCATTCTTTAGAACCATAAAACACAGAAAAAAAATCATGTTTTTTTTCAATTAAACCTTTAATTGATTTTAAAATAATTTTCAATTAAAATTTTAATTGATTCAATTACTTTTTCTGATTTTTCTGATATTTTCAATTAAATCTCACATTTTTTTTAATTGATACTATCATTTTGTTTACAGGTCCGATTTCAATTAAATTTTTAATTGATTCCACAAAAATTGTTTTATTGAAACTCATTTTTATTATTTTCTGTGTACTCATTTTTTATTAAATAAATATTTAAGTAAAGCTAAAACAAGAAACTAGAATTAATTTCTTTTTTAAAAATCTTTTCGATTCACTTGTGAAAGTATTCACAAATCAAATCGCTAAAAAAATTATTGTGATTTTTGTTTTAACTTTAATTTAATAACAGGCCAATATTGTTCAACTGGACAAAACTGGGAATAATTAGGGCGTTCATATGTATTTTCTATTAATTTTTTTTAAGACAAACACATATTACAAAGCCTTTTGGGATGAACCCTTAGACTTACATTTAAAGACAGCAAACGTTGCTCCAACCATTCTTCTATATAAATATCCGTAGTCATAGTTAAAGAGGTGACAAAAGGTTTGCTTTTTTACCAATTGTTTTGGGTATTTATGTTTGGGATAAGCATACCCATGTTTCGCTTTAATGTAAAATGTTGGCCCCGGTAGCTGTTTGAGGTTGATTGTAACATATGTTTCATCATCCATAACAGCGCTGCCAGTAGTAAGATTTTACCTTATTTTTTAAGATTTTTTAACCGAAAAAAGATTTTAAGACTTTTTTCCTCAAAAAAAAGATTTTTTGTTTTGTCTCGATGAAGGTTAGGTTCAATTAAAAACAACCTGTTTTGTACTACTTATTTCCAAAAATAAGATTTTTTCTTCAAAAATAAGACTTTTTTTGATGAAATTAAAATTTTTTGCTGAAAATTTCTGCCAGCCCTCATCCATAATAAGACAGATGTCGTGTCCGTTTTATAAACCTTTCGTCTTTCACTACGATTTGGATATTTAATTGCACGATAGCACAGTGGACGAAATGGCGAATCTAGTGGTATTTCATTATTATCTCGGCTGTTTCTTATTCGATCTTAGTCAAACTTTCATTTTTGTATTACAAACTGATTTTAGACAGTTCAAGAGATAACCAAGTTAATACTATTATATTCTTCAGAGTCTAAGATACTATTATCTAATATTTCATATTGTATTGTATTGATAAAATTTTAAGGTAGCTGTGTTTAAGAAACAAATCACTTGGAGCAACATATGGTTTGCATCATCGACCTTCCGAGCCCACTACTACTAATACCATTCGAAAATTTGAGTCTATGTGATTGGAAGATATGCGATCCAGGTCTTGGAAGTTAGCATTACTCAAGTAAAGTTGTGGAATTGGACGTAGCGTAATTGCGGCCAACGTTAAATGTAATTATTTTTAAAAACTAATTGTAAGTGCAATCGAGCAATTATAAAAATTCCGAGATCCGGTTATATTTCAAGTGTTTATTTTAAAATTTAAAAATGGTCTAAATAAATCACCCTATATAAGGAAATGGAGTTTTGCAATTAATGGCTTTGTTTTCAGAAGCAGTAGTATAATAAAATAAAACACACATTAACCTGCTTTGAACTGGGAATTAACCATAAAAAATCATGCCTGCTGTAAGAGGGAAGGTAAGGGAACAAATGATTTATTTTTAATGGATCATAACACTTTACAATATTAATAATTCTGAAAGTCACCAATAAAACAACCTCATCTCATCTTAAAGTGTTTAAAATGCTTAAATGTTTTCTCGATTAAAGTGTGATAGTATGTAACACATTTTGTTAAGTCTGATAATGCACTCATCAAACGTGTTATAAAACTACAAACTATGTTCAAGGATATATACAGTATTTAGTGTTATTTGAACACAGATTAAGACAAAACACAGGTTACTCATAAACATTTTTTCTACTGATTCAACCAACTCAATTTCTAGTAAACATAATTTTAAATTATCTTATCTTCTTTAAAGATAAAGACTCTTTTTAATTATATTAATATGGAAACGAAAGCTTATAATTTAATATAAAAACGTGGTAATATTTGACAAAATGATTTAGTAGCAGAAAAAACTACCTCAACATTACTTCAATTTAAGAAAAATTGCTAAATAATTAAAACTCAACAAAATGACACAAAGTGCTTTCTCTACATTGGTATGTATACAATATTCAAGTTTAATTTGTTAATATAGATTTTAAATGATTTTTGTTTTTTACTCTTTTTTAAAGACATTCCTTGTGGCCGCCGCCTTTATTCTTGCACCCAGCCACATTGAAGCCAAATGCAATTTATGCAGTGATTATGGCATTGCTTGCATCAATGAAACGTCTTTCAATTTGTGCTTTAACGGCAAACAAAATAACGACAATGTTTATACCTGTCCCTCGGAAAAACTCTGCAGTGCCACCAGTTTAAAATGTATTGATGCAACAGCCGGCGGAAAAGCCGCTTGTGAACCCAACAAAGGTTGTGGAGTTTGCGAAGGAGAAAATATCTTTGCTTGTACAAGTCGCACAACATTCGCCCAATGCAATGGCAAGGTATTGTCACAAATTACTGGTGTCTGTCCCAAAGGATTAACATGCAATTCGCAAGCCACCGAAATATGTGTGGACGAATGCAACAGACCTGCTGTGTATGAATGCGATAGAGAGACACCCTTGTAAATGTCCTGATCTGGATGGGTACTTATACAAATTAAGGTTTAAGATTATGTTTGCTTTTGTAATCTCTTAATATGAAATAAAGTTTAGGAAAATATAGTAATAATTAATGGAGAATTTATATTCAAAGTATTGTTCACATAAAATCCAGCCACACTATAGAAGTTTTTTTTTAACTGTTGACAACACATTCGTTTTTTTCCAGTTTTTAAATCTATTCTTAAATAGACACTTTTGTTCCATTTTATATTAAAGAAGCCTTTTTGTAATGACTGCTTTTTTGCAAATATTTGCCCTAAAAGACGTAACCACTAAATAACATATATTTATAGTTCGTTTATTTCATAGCACAACAATTATTTAATTTTAATCTTGCAAAACTCTTGTATGAGTAAACAACGTCAAACTAATTTGTGTTAAAATATGTGGTTACGCTTTTTTGGACGTCAGTGCTCTTCATTATAATTTTGGCCCAATTAAGCTTCCTGGTAATGTTCCAAAATCACAGTGGATTGATATCAATGAATTCAAGTCGACATAATTAAAAAATAAATGAATCTCCTAACAGTTCCCAGCTGCGGTCAATTGAGCAATGTTGTGGTGTTGTTAAAGCGGAATGGTACTTTAATTAGATTTGGAATTTGCATGTTGGACAAGTAAATCCAAATCATGTTGCAACTTTCAATGTGAATTATCAAGAGAAAAACACAGATTTTTATAAGAAGAAAATTAATTTTATTTTCTTCTTGTCAAGAGCCAGTTTTTTTAAAGTACGGAAACCTCAATTATATTTCCGTGTTACAACATTTCTGTAACATTAACAACCTTCTAATTTTGTCGTGATGGTATTTTCAACAGCGAAGATTCCGTCACCTGATACGACTATGTTTCTTTATCGTCGTTAATAAGCGGATATTCTGTTTCTGTAAGTGTTTAAAGCGTTATTAAATTAAAAATTCGCAATTTTTTTTTAATTTTTTGCTTTTACTTTTTGAAACATTTGCACAATATAAATTTATTCAAAGTATTGGCCATTGTCAGGTATGAGCATTTTCCATCTTTGTGGCAACATATGGAATTCGCGCCAAAAGAAATGTTTATCTTTTGATGCCACAAATCAAACCAATTTCTGAAACCCTGTTCTGAAGTGAAGCTTATCCCAGGGAGAGCGTTCTGTATTAATAGCTACAAATAGGGCAAATAGGGATTGGGCAAGGTCTGGACAAAACTTTTTTCTAAATAATTTTTAACAATAGTTTGCAACATATGGCCCAGCGTTGTTATGATGACATGTTAAGCTTTAATGTTATGAATCAGTTGCATTAGATACAGGTTCCATTGGTCCCCTCAAATACAGAATATTACCTTAAGACCATATTTGGCTTCAGCTTATCGTAATAGATTCATTTTCCATCACAAGAAATGATTCGGTGCAAAAATAAATTTCTTTTATAGTTTTTGAACGTCTTTCATTTCACTTCACACACTTCATTTCAATTCACATGGTACCCAATTCCTCTACTTGTGAATGAATACTAGGGATGGCAAACGGGACTGGATTTGCAAATCCCGGGATTTTTGTTTCTTATTAAAACAAATTGGTTTATTAATAAAGAAAACTATTTATTTTAACAAAGTAACTTTTATTAACTATAAATATGTTTGAAAACAAACATTTTCTGTCTTCATTGCTATAATTTTTAAATTTACTAAAAGCTTATAAAGCTAATTTTGATTTTTATAAACCATTAATAATTTAAAAAGGTAATAACATTACATTGAAAATTAGATAGAGAAAAATAATATGTCATTTCGCCCTTAATTTCTTTATTAATTTCGTTCGACCTTAACAAAGCTTCTTAAAAATATTCAGGCATCTAAAGTAAAGAGATCTTGATTTAATTTTGTTACCAATATATGACGCTGACGAAAAACAAATTGTTTTGGGCAAATTTGTTAACAAATTATTGTATGCTAATTGCATTTCTGACCCTCCGAAACAAATAATTATTTTATATTAATTTGATTCCCAATTCTTGGTCTACCAACTTTTTGGGTTGGCCTGGGCGATTTTTGTCTTGCGTGTCAAAATCACAAATTCCGAACCGCACAAACCATCTCTAGTACAAGGAAACCGTTGAAACACATAAACTTCGATGTGCTGAAGCGGCATTTTTTTTTTCAAATTAAAGCGAAACTTCCTGCATGTGACGCTTGACATTTTCGAAGCAAAAACAAAAAAAAAATATGTGTGTATGTTTTTTTTAACTTCAAAATTTCATATAACCCAGTATACCATTCTAGGAGCGCTCCGAAAAAGGAGTCAGAAAATAGTCCAACTAAAGGGCATTTTCGGAGCGCTTCAAAAAAGGAGTCAGAAAAGCATTTTCGGAGCGAAAGAAAAATTTGCTTAAAAAATTAATTTTTTTTTCCATTTTTAAATAGTTTATTTAAATGAATTCCATTTTATTTATTTTTACTGTAAATACAATTTATTTAATCTTTTTCCATTTCTAATTTAGTTTATTTGAAAATGACTTCCCTTTTTGTTTAAGTAAAAACAATTTAAAAAAAATAGTAAATGTGAACTTTTAATTTTTTGTATTTAAAATTGCAATGACTCTTTTCTGACAAGATGTAAGAGCTCCTTCTGAGCCCAAAAAACCCCTCATAAAAGACTCTTTTCTGACATTATCTCAGAGCTCTTTCTGACGGACCATTTTCGAATGTAATGACCTTCTTTTCTGAAGGTTTTCGTAGCAATAATGATTGTTTTCTGGACTCATAAAGAGCATGAACGCTCCGGAAAAGGTGTTAGAAAAGACTCTTTTCTGACACATATGGCTTGCTGGGAAGTTACTAAAGATAATAAAAAGATATGCACGTATACGAAAACTGTTATGTATTCCGCATTTTTATGGTCTTTACTCAATAGTTAAGTATGAAAATGATATTAACATCTTTAAAATGGTAAGTAGTGAAATGTGATTATAATAGAAGAATTTGCTAGATTATTATTAATAATTTCCAATCTATGTATATTGAAATCTATTCTAATGAAATCTATTCAATTAACAGATAGTGTGCACTTTATTTAAATAATTATTTAACAATCTTTAACAAATTAGTTAAATTATAAATAAAGCAACATATAAAATCAAATTTAACCTTAACCTAAATGTTTAAACTGCATTCAAGTCAATTTTGCTGTGAGTTTTATATCACCAATTTTAAAATTACTCTCTACTAGCTGATTATGACGAAATTTTGTAATAACAATGTTTTATTTAATATTGTTATTATCTCCGTTATAAGTGTAAAAAATTGTTTTTTTTTCACATTATAGGTTAGTATGTATGTATGTATGTGTGTACATACATACATATGTCTTTCATCATAATTACAAGCAATTGAAAACTACCAAAATATAAATAATAATAATGAAAATATTATAATTATAGTATGAAGTGATTATATGTATGTAAGTATTAATGTTGTGTGATTTAGGGAATAAATAAGTATTTTTTTAGACAAGAGTTTATGATAATTTTTGTGTGTATCCCACATTAGTGGTTAATTCATTCTAACGGATGAGTGCAATTGCGTAGGTTGCGGTGAAAAGTTTAGCACAGTGGTATGCAATGTTTGCTAAAATTAAATTTTAATATATATTCTTAGTATACTTTGTTAGTGACTCACAGTTAAAAAGCACATAGCTAAATTATATACAATTCTATTTTTAATTACAGCAACAAGAAAGGTAAGGTTACATATACATGACAAATATTTACTCAGCACAAATTTGATTGACAATGTTTAACATTACAAATGTTTTGTTAGAGCAAACATTCTCAAATAAACTAAAATTAAACTTCTATTGTGATTTATCCGAAGGAAACTAAACACAAGAGTTATAACATTATTTAATTTAGTGGTTACATATTTTTCTTCAAATATTTGCCGTGTGTGACCGTAAATTAATGCTCTGGTAAATTATGATATTGAAATGGTACCTACATACATACATACAGTGGACGTCCAATAGTACGTACCTCCGTTTATACGAATATCCAATAGTACGAATGGCAAATTTTTTGCATTAGTAGTTCCGCAGTACGAATACATTTTTTTTTTTTGCTATTCGATAACACGAATAACTGTATTTTTTTTAAGAATATGCTTGTTTAAAGTTTTATTTTGAAGAAATTTGAAATTTAATACATATGTATGTATTTACATAGTGATAAGTAGTGTCTTGTGTCGCGTGTTCTGTGTTTGATACATTCAAAATGTTTAAAGTAAAAGAAGTCAAAAAGAAGCAAATTTCTTTAGAAAATATGTAAGTCAAAAATTATAGAAGACAGTAAAAGTGGAAAATCTTTAAATGAAATTTGTAGCAAGTATGGACTATCTAAGTCATCCATTTGCACTATAAAATTTTTAGGTGCAACAGGTGCACTAAATTCTCGCTACAGAATAATAGCAACTGGAGAATTTAAAAAAAATGGAAGATAGCAACTGGAGAATTTAAAAGAATTTATTACGGAGAACGGCCTTACACAGTGTTTCAATGTCGTTTAATATTGAATAATTGAATATTTTTCAAGTTTTTTCTTTTTTTTGTTTTAAATAAAAAACTGATTTAAGTTAAACTATGTATCTGCATGAGGTTTATTTAACATAAAAGGAGGAAAAACTGTTGTACAATAATTTTTTCAATATTACGAATTTTCCAATATTACGAATAGGCCTGACATTATATAATTCGTATTATTGGACGTCCACTGTATATTTAACAAAAAAGTATTTTTTACAATCGAAAGTACGAAAATATTAGTATGCTTGCTGCTTTGGATATAGTAGAACGATTTTTGATTCAACATATATATCCTCCATAAATCCATTTGGGCTTATTTAAAATTGGGTCCAACTGAACCAAATAATGTGTACGAAATACTGTGCACACCATAAATTTTTGACTGGTGACTTACAGTAAATAAGTATATGGTTCGTTGCATCAGTTCCAAATCACACATACAGACAAAAAAAAAGTACATACCACCAAAATTAAACAAATGTGTTAATTTTATTTAAAACTGCAAATTATTTGCACCAGGAAGTTGTCAACATAGATTTATTTTTACCCCATAATAAAAGTAAACATAAAACGAACAATTTTTTTTTTATACGAAAACTTTTATAATATTAAAACACAAAATACTTTTTCAAATGCATTTTGCAGAAAAATAGACAAATATCACTTGCAGAATTGTAGTTTTTGAAAATGTTACAGCAACATTTTCAACATTAAAATAAATGTCACTACCAATGCTAATATGTACTTGTCTAAACACTTGTCTCACTTGACTATTTACTGTCACACTTAAAATCACACCATTAAAAGGGAAAAAACCCAAAACCAAAACAAATGTTTTTGTTTAAATTTGCAGCAGTGAGATAAACGCCAACACATTTCACGCATTTAATTGTTGTCACTGCTGGCTCAACTAATTGTTGCAAACACATATTGTCAACAACGAAAAATCTACGGCAGCATAACAACACGCATACAATTGAAATGAATTAAAAACTTTGCAAAATTTCAGTGGAAATTTGTTAAAAACAAAAGTGAGTTTTGTTTATTGTCTGTTACATTTTCGGTCATTACACTTTTTTAATTTTGATTTCATATAAATAAATTGTTTTAAAGCGCAAGCTTAACAGTTTTTCGCATTGTCTACTGCTGTTAACTTCAAACCGGAACATTTAATCGTGTTATAGACTAAATAAGTTTTATCATTTAATCAACATGAATATCCTTTATAGGATGTTTCTGTCTTCTTGGAAATCGGATGTTGTTTTTATATATATTGCGATTTTTGTATTCAGTGTGGTGGCCTCAAAAGTGGAAAATACTTCTTGGAAGGACTTTTTATTTGGTTCTAAGTGGAAAATGCCCTCAGTGCCGCCTTCAGCCCGTGATAGTAGATGTAGGTGAAAGTTTCGGGAAATACAAATTAAATATCATGGAATGAAAAATATTGAAAACTAACTGAGATATAAAAACGCAAATATTATACGAGTAAATAAGTGTTATGTGTTGTATTAAGTGTGAAGAAAACTAATCAAGTCTTTTATTAAATGGGTGTTTTTTTTTATCTAAAAAAATAAATTAGATAAACATAAAATGACTTTTTTATACCAAAAGAACCTGCAGCAATAATCGCAAACATGTAGCAAGAAAAATTGCTTAAAAAAGTTAATTAGAGATACAACTTAAAAGGTTTACAATCTGCGATTAATTATATTTCTCACTAAAAATTTCAAATTTCGTGAGTTACTTATGTTCGATTTTCGCATTTTTTTCTGTTATGTCTGTTATATATGTTCGTAATATCAGTCATTTTGGATTGTCAGTTAAAAAGGTTAGTCGTGTTTTGGTGTGCTCTTCGAGTTTTTTACTATTCGAAAAAATGGATCAAGAAACTGTATTAAGTTTTGTGTAAAAAATTAAATTAAATGCGCAAGGTAATTTGAAATGTTAACTGTGGGGTTTGGCGAGTCTACTATGAGCAATTGTGGTATAACCGGTTTAAGGAAGGCCGAAAAGATGTCAATGACGATGCTCGTCCTGGTCGCCCGAGCACGTCAACAACCGATGAAAACATTGAAGCAGTGAAGAAAATGGTTTTAGATACTCATCGAATCACTATCAGAGAGGTTGCTCATGTTCGTTCGGCTCATGCCAAGCAATTTTACTGGTATTTTAGGCATGAAACGTGCGGCAGCGAAGATTGTTCCAAAAATTCTTAAATTTTGAGCAAAAACAACGTCGCATGGACATCGCTCAGGAGCTGTTGAACATCGTCAACTTCCAACCAGATTTCCTCAAAAAGGTCATAGCTAGTGACGAATCTTGGGGGTATGACTATGACATTGAAACCAAAGCCTAATCATCCCAATGAAAACGTCCAGAAGAAAAAAGCACGTCAAGTTCGGTCAAATGTGAAGGTTGTGCTCACTGTTTTCTTCGACTCCAATGGCGTGGTGCATCATGAATTTTTGCCACAAGGTCGTACGGTCAATAAGGAATACTAAATTGAAGTTAAGCGCCGTTTGTGCGAAGCAATTCGTCAGAAAAGCACAGAATTGTGGAAAAACCAATCATGGATTTTGCACCATTATAACGCACCAGCTCACACATCGATGCTTGTGCGTGAGTTTTTGGCCAAAAACAATACCATTATCATGCCTCTTCCCAAAATTGAAGACACCGATGTAAAAAAAGCGTTTTGTTACGATTGAGGAAATAAAAGAAAAATCGAAACAGGAGCTGTTGGCGATACCAAAAAGCGCGTTTCAGAAGTGTTTCGAGTATTGGAAAAAACGCTGGCATAAGTCTATTATATTTGATTGGTATTACTTTGAAGGGGACAAGACAGTTATTGATGAATAAATAAATACTTATTGAAAAAATTTAAAATAACGGTTATTTTATGATCACACCTCGTATGTTTACTTTACAAATATCAAAGCAAAACTGACCGTTTTTGCCATCTGCAAAATATGACCCACGTTTTTTAATATCACAAAATATTTATAAGCCTTAAAGGTCAAATTAATACAATCAGTAAATTTAATTTTAAATCCTCAACATAATCTGTCTTTTAAAAATAATCTTTATGTTTAATATTGGAAACATATTTTATCTAATTCCTCTGTTTCTTCTCTCAGTTCTTCCTATATTCAACATAGTTCCTATTGGGCCAGCTCTGTGCACAGCACCATCTGGCGAGGTGGGAAATTGTCTGCCCAATAAAGATTGTGTAATTCGTGGTGGTATACCGGCTGGTCAGTGTGTAGCTGGTTATGGTATCTGTTGTGTTTGTAAGTATTTTCGAAATTTTTATTATTACATTATTATTAATATTAGTATTCTTGTAGTTTTACAAACTTGTGGTGGCATAATAAGAGAAAATAATACCTATTTTGTAAATCCCAATCATCCGGACACTTTTGATGGTACTGGCAGTTGTCAGGTAACTGTGCACAAAGTAAATCCAGATATTTGTCAATTTAGGTAGGTTATTTAAATATTTTAAATTGGTAAATTTGCGGAATCAGTTAATAACATTATTATATATGTAGATTGGATTTAGAAATGTTTTCTATAGCACAACCAGAGGCAGCGAATCATTTGTGCAATCAGGATCAGTTACTAATTTCTGGCAGCAGTCCAGTACCCACTATATGTGGCTCTTCCTCAGGAGATCATAGTAAGTTAAATTAAATAATTTAAATTATACAATTTTCTTTTTATAAAAAAAAAAAAAAATTAATTCTAAGTGTACATTGATGCCGGTTTGGGTCAAAGTAATCCTATTGTTATTTCGGTCATAACCAGCAATACATTTCCACGCATTTGGCGTATACGAGTCGCACAAATACACTGCGGCAGCATAGCTCGAGCCGATCAAGGCTGCCTACAGTACCACACCGGTATTAGTGGTCGTGTACGTAGTTTCAATTTTAATACGGTATCGGGTAGGCAACTCTCAAATCAGGGCTATAGTATTTGCATACGTACGGAGAGGAATTTCTGTGGCATACAGTACAATGCCTGTCCAGACTTGGGTGAGTGCAAATTGTTTAGGCAGACAAATTGAAGCCTTTTGTAAAATGTAAAAAGTTTTAGAAAATAATCGTTCAAGATCGTTTACCATATCTGGTAATACCAACAACCCGGTTGGTACAATGGTTGGTGGAGGCACACAAGTAACACAAAATACTTGTATACAAGATTGGCTTTTGATTGGCTGCATGCGCTCGGCAGATCGTATACCACCGTTAAGCGCTTGTGAGGATCGTGTTTGTGGCGGTACATTCAGTGCAGAAGTTGGAATGATACAGAAAACAGTACAAAGTAAGTAGTTGTTTACTACAGTTTCAGCAATAAGTATACTACGATTTTTGTTTAGAAATAGAGTGATCAGCGATTAGCACTATTTTCCAATTTAGTTCAATTATTAAAGGTTCTACTGCCTATTTCAGAATTCCATAAATTTTTGTTGAGGAATAGAGTAATCTTAAACTATCTTTTTTAAATTATACCACTTTTAATGGATTTAATGGTCCATATAAAAATCGAAATTAGTGATTTTTTGTTGATTTTGTTTTCTGTTTTTTTTTACCACTATCTCGATCTTGAGCCAAAAATAGATAAATAACTAACTGATATGTTAATATGATGCACAGCAGGAAATATTTGGGAAACCAGGTTTCGGGTTCTTCGAAAATTTGGATTTTCTAAAAAAAATACGGTTTTAGCTAAAAACTGGTTAACAAGATTTTCATTATATGCGCTATTATTTAAGTTTTCCTTTATTTTACTCCTAAAAATTAAAATTCAAAATACGTTAGAGATACATATATTTTTACAAATAATGAACAATTTAAATGGAAACAAACATTTGTAAAAACATAAGAAGACATTTAATCCAAATCTATGTTTTAAATAGCAATTAAGCTCTTCGAAAAAGTATTACATCTATCCATTACATATTAATAAAATGTGTCAAAAGTATTTCCAATATTAAGACTTTTTGGAGACCTCATATTCTTAATAAAATTAGTTTATAATAGCAAATTTGTATGTAGAAAGCAGTTTGAATAGCTCTTGGAACCGTTGAGTCAAAAATATATATTGGTCTATAAAAGAATATATGTACTAATCAGTTGAATAGGGGCTTGGAGCCCTAAACTTTTTATCTTTTTACAAACCTGCAAATAGTTTTATTAATATTAATCAGAGTGATATTTTCGATACCTATATATGAAAATACATATTCATAAAATCTATGTTGGTACATACATATATAAAAAGCAGGCAATATTAGTATAAAAAGTTAAACAAATTTTAAATTTTTTGATAAAAATTTAAAAAACTTCTTAATTTTAAATACCGGTTAACCAACACATGTCTGTTATATATGTTCGTAATATCAGTCATTTTGGATTGTCAGTTAAAAAGGTTAGTCGTGTTTTGGTGTGCTCTTCGAGTTTTTTACTATTCGAAAAAATGGATCAAGAAACTGTATTAAGTTTTGTGTAAAAAATTAAATTAAATGCGCAAGGTAATTTGAAATGTTAACTGTGGGGTTTGGCGAGTCTACTATGAGCAATTGTGGTATAACCGGTTTAAGGAAGGCCGAAAAGATGTCAATGACGATGCTCGTCCTGGTCGCCCGAGCACGTCAACAACCGATGAAAACATTGAAGCAGTGAAGAAAATGGTTTTAGATACTCATCGAATCACTATCAGAGAGGTTGCTCATGTTCGTTCGGCTCATGCCAAGCAATTTTACTGGTATTTTAGGCATGAAACGTGCGGCAGCGAAGATTGTTCCAAAAATTCTTAAATTTTGAGCAAAAACAACGTCGCATGGACATCGCTCAGGAGCTGTTGAACATCGTCAACTTCCAACCAGATTTCCTCAAAAAGGTCATAGCTAGTGACGAATCTTGGGGGTATGACTATGACATTGAAACCAAAGCCTAATCATCCCAATGAAAACGTCCAGAAGAAAAAAGCACGTCAAGTTCGGTCAAATGTGAAGGTTGTGCTCACTGTTTTCTTCGACTCCAATGGCGTGGTGCATCATGAATTTTTGCCACAAGGTCGTACGGTCAATAAGGAATACTAAATTGAAGTTAAGCGCCGTTTGTGCGAAGCAATTCGTCAGAAAAGCACAGAATTGTGGAAAAACCAATCATGGATTTTGCACCATTATAACGCACCAGCTCACACATCGATGCTTGTGCGTGAGTTTTTGGCCAAAAACAATACCATTATCATGCCTCTTCCCAAAATTGAAGACACCGATGTAAAAAAAGCGTTTTGTTACGATTGAGGAAATAAAAGAAAAATCGAAACAGGAGCTGTTGGCGATACCAAAAAGCGCGTTTCAGAAGTGTTTCGAGTATTGGAAAAAACGCTGGCATAAGTCTATTATATTTGATTGGTATTACTTTGAAGGGGACAAGACAGTTATTGATGAATAAATAAATACTTATTGAAAAAATTTAAAATAACGGTTATTTTATGATCACACCTCGTATGTTTACTTTACAAATATCAAAGCAAAACTGACCGTTTTTGCCATCTGCAAAATATGACCCACGTTTTTTAATATCACAAAATATTTATAAGCCTTAAAGGTCAAATTAATACAATCAGTAAATTTAATTTTAAATCCTCAACATAATCTGTCTTTTAAAAATAATCTTTATGTTTAATATTGGAAACATATTTTATCTAATTCCTCTGTTTCTTCTCTCAGTTCTTCCTATATTCAACATAGTTCCTATTGGGCCAGCTCTGTGCACAGCACCATCTGGCGAGGTGGGAAATTGTCTGCCCAATAAAGATTGTGTAATTCGTGGTGGTATACCGGCTGGTCAGTGTGTAGCTGGTTATGGTATCTGTTGTGTTTGTAAGTATTTTCGAAATTTTTATTATTACATTATTATTAATATTAGTATTCTTGTAGTTTTACAAACTTGTGGTGGCATAATAAGAGAAAATAATACCTATTTTGTAAATCCCAATCATCCGGACACTTTTGATGGTACTGGCAGTTGTCAGGTAACTGTGCACAAAGTAAATCCAGATATTTGTCAATTTAGGTAGGTTATTTAAATATTTTAAATTGGTAAATTTGCGGAATCAGTTAATAACATTATTATATATGTAGATTGGATTTAGAAATGTTTTCTATAGCACAACCAGAGGCAGCGAATCATTTGTGCAATCAGGATCAGTTACTAATTTCTGGCAGCAGTCCAGTACCCACTATATGTGGCTCTTCCTCAGGAGATCATAGTAAGTTAAATTAAATAATTTAAATTATACAATTTTCTTTTTATAAAAAAAAAAAAAAATTAATTCTAAGTGTACATTGATGCCGGTTTGGGTCAAAGTAATCCTATTGTTATTTCGGTCATAACCAGCAATACATTTCCACGCATTTGGCGTATACGAGTCGCACAAATACACTGCGGCAGCATAGCTCGAGCCGATCAAGGCTGCCTACAGTACCACACCGGTATTAGTGGTCGTGTACGTAGTTTCAATTTTAATACGGTATCGGGTAGGCAACTCTCAAATCAGGGCTATAGTATTTGCATACGTACGGAGAGGAATTTCTGTGGCATACAGTACAATGCCTGTCCAGACTTGGGTGAGTGCAAATTGTTTAGGCAGACAAATTGAAGCCTTTTGTAAAATGTAAAAAGTTTTAGAAAATAATCGTTCAAGATCGTTTACCATATCTGGTAATACCAACAACCCGGTTGGTACAATGGTTGGTGGAGGCACACAAGTAACACAAAATACTTGTATACAAGATTGGCTTTTGATTGGCTGCATGCGCTCGGCAGATCGTATACCACCGTTAAGCGCTTGTGAGGATCGTGTTTGTGGCGGTACATTCAGTGCAGAAGTTGGAATGATACAGAAAACAGTACAAAGTAAGTAGTTGTTTACTACAGTTTCAGCAATAAGTATACTACGATTTTTGTTTAGAAATAGAGTGATCAGCGATTAGCACTATTTTCCAATTTAGTTCAATTATTAAAGGTTCTACTGCCTATTTCAGAATTCCATAAATTTTTGTTGAGGAATAGAGTAATCTTAAACTATCTTTTTTAAATTATACCACTTTTAATGGATTTAATGGTCCATATAAAAATCGAAATTAGTGATTTTTTGTTGATTTTGTTTTCTGTTTTTTTTTACCACTATCTCGATCTTGAGCCAAAAATAGATAAATAACTAACTGATATGTTAATATGATGCACAGCAGGAAATATTTGGGAAACCAGGTTTCGGGTTCTTCGAAAATTTGGATTTTCTAAAAAAAATACGGTTTTAGCTAAAAACTGGTTAACAAGATTTTCATTATATGCGCTATTATTTAAGTTTTCCTTTATTTTACTCCTAAAAATTAAAATTCAAAATACGTTAGAGATACATATATTTTTACAAATAATGAACAATTTAAATGGAAACAAACATTTGTAAAAACATAAGAAGACATTTAATCCAAATCTATGTTTTAAATAGCAATTAAGCTCTTCGAAAAAGTATTACATCTATCCATTACATATTAATAAAATGTGTCAAAAGTATTTCCAATATTAAGACTTTTTGGAGACCTCATATTCTTAATAAAATTAGTTTATAATAGCAAATTTGTATGTAGAAAGCAGTTTGAATAGCTCTTGGAACCGTTGAGTCAAAAATATATATTGGTCTATAAAAGAATATATGTACTAATCAGTTGAATAGGGGCTTGGAGCCCTAAACTTTTTATCTTTTTACAAACCTGCAAATAGTTTTATTAATATTAATCAGAGTGATATTTTCGATACCTATATATGAAAATACATATTCATAAAATCTATGTTGGTACATACATATATAAAAAGCAGGCAATATTAGTATAAAAAGTTAAACAAATTTTAAATTTTTTGATAAAAATTTAAAAAACTTCTTAATTTTAAATACCGGTTAACCAACACAAAAAAAACCGATTTGTCGATAAATATAGAAAAAACCTGTTAACCGCTATGCGGATTCTGTTTTTGAAAAATCTAGTTGCAATGAAAATCATTATCATATTTAACAAGACATTCACCATCTATTGTAATATAACTTTCGAAAATCTACAAATTTGGAAACTCTAGTGAATATGCAAATTTATGCAAGATTCAATTAAAAATTTTTAAAATGTTATACTGATCATAAAAAATAATTTAAAAATAAATTGGCGTTTTGGGCTAACAAATTAAAGAGTCGATGTAAAGAAAAACGTTTTTTTTTTTTTTTTTGTTATGTTAAATATATATTGACTTACCTGATAACATACTCCATTGGTTAATTTCACTTATCCAGAGATTTCTGTTGTATTTCCATTAAATTTTATTACTTTAGATTTATTTTTCCTATGCATATTACTATTATTATTAATTTATACTATAATAATTTTTGGCTTATGTGAGTCGGTTGTAGTGACTTTTTTCAAATTACTTCCTAAATTTTATCACTAATAGAGTTTTAAATTTTAATTATAATAAAAGAAAAATTTGTTGGCGGTCACGCCTATTTTCGAGTGGACGGGGTTCCAAAGTTTGTAATATATTTAACTATATCTTGAAAACTACATTCTATATTAGACGATATATATCAAATGATACCTATCACCTTTCCAACAATATATAACATGTTCTATTTATATTGACCTATAGGTGCAATTTCGGAAATAATTTTTTTAATCCGATATTTTTTAAAAAATCTAAAAAATCTAGGAAAAATCTAAAAATTACAAAATTTTAAAATCAAGAAATTAAGCTTTAATTTAAGGTTCAAGATGACCATGTAGGTAATATACTCATAGATCCGAAGATATTAAAGAAAGATTATGACATTTCACCATAAAAATACAATTTGCACTATGCGGAGCCGGTATTCTGTATACCATAGAGGAAAAAATCCTTTCCTGCATACAAAATTTTGAAATAATGTGTTTTTTTAATTTTTCAGATCTTCTGTGATTATTGAACTTACCAGCACATATCATACCTTAAATTAAAGCTTAATGTCTTGGCTATTTATATTAATAAACTTTAATAACACTTATGGCCGAATTCACAGTCTTTAGTTAGCTAATGACAAAGGCTTAACAAATGATTCTTTATTCGCAATGCTTAGTTTGCCATAAGAATACCAAGTAATAGTTAAACAATAGTTAGTATTTTAGTTTACCAATGGTTAACTAATGACCGAGAATTCGGCCATAATATAGACTTTTTTAAATTTTTTTAGTTATTAAAAAAAATTTGCGTCAAAAAATATTCTTTTCGGATTTAACTCATAGTCGGTACACATTTTATAATCATGACATATGTATATCGTTGGAAATTTTTAAGGCCTTTAATTTGATGTACTATAAATTATCATACATCCAGTAGTACCCGAGATATAGGCTTATATATTTTCAACTTTGAGGGCCCGCCCCCTCGAAAATATGCGTGACCGCCAAAATTTTTTTTAGGAACAAATCTAGTTTACCGATGCAGCTCCAAATAAAAAAAAAGTACGTAGGGTGATAGAAAATTCAAAAATAAGAAGAAAAAATAAAATAAAAAATTGGCGCAAACGCTTAGTTTTCGGGTTATGGACGTTTTTAGTTTTCATTCGTATTTTTTTTTTCAAATAAAATCTTCTTTACCTCTTATAAATCGTAACTGTTTGCTAACAACCACTTATAATTCGTAATAAAAACAAAAGAAACATGGAGAGAATGATTTTTTTACCGCTATTTTTTTTTTGCGAGAATTTTTGGTTTTGCTTGTGTGTGTTTATTTTCTTAAGATCAGTTTGTTAATGAATCCCAGCAAGCCATATGAGTCAAAAAATAATCTTTTCTGACACCTTTTTCGGAGCGTTAACGCTCTTAATGAGCCCAAAAAACAATCATAATTGCTCCGAAAACTTTCACAAAAGAGGGTCATTACATTCGAAAATGGTCCGTCAGAAAGAGCTCTTAGATAATGTCAGAAAAGAGTCTTTTATGAGGTTTTTTGGACTCTGTGTAATCTTGTTTTTATTATTCTTGTGTGGTACAGCTATGTTTTTTCTTTGTTCAAAGCACAAATAACAGGACAACAACGCTTTGGTACACACATAATTAAGTGGAATTTCTGAGTCATACTGCGTGCCGACTCAGGACAGAAACAAGCAAATTTTTCTTTCGCTTCGAGAATTCTCTTTGGTTGGACTCTTTTCTGACTCTTTTTTTCGGAGCGCTCCGAAAATGCTCTGTTGTCGGACTCTTTTCTGACTGCTTTTTCGAATGGTATGGTGGGATAATAAAAAAATAATATCAAAGCGCACGCACAAAAACAACAAATTTTTGCAGCCATTGACAATGGAGAGAGAAAATAGACGTTGCTAAGATTTGAAATTGCTCCGTCAACTCTTACTTAAATCCTTTAATAAAGAGAATTTATTATGCAAAAATCTTCAAGCAGTAAGCTAAAGCGCGAAAAACTACCTGAATATCCAGACCTTGAACAGTCTTTAGTTTTATGGTTTACACAGTGCCGGCAGTCTAACATTCCAATTAGTGGCCCATTACTATCAGAAAAAGCAATATGTTTTGCAAAAAAGTCAAATCTAAATGATTTAAAAGCAAGCAGTGGCTGGCTCGATCGCTTTAAAAAACGGTGAAAGAATCTGCGGTGAAAGTTCGGCCATTAATGAAAATATATGTTCAGAATAAATTTTATTTTTAACATTTGTTTTTTATGTTTTTTTTATCGTTTTAGTAAATAAATTGAAAACCCCCTTTGATTCGTATTTATTTTTTTTTGAACCCCGTTAAATCGTAACCCCGCTAAATCGAAAACCCCTATAATTCGTAAGAAATGGCCGGTCCCTTGTAATTACGAATTATCGGGAGTCCACTGTATACAATTATTTTCTTTTCTGTTTGCTCTAATTATAGGCAGTGTACGACCCTTTCGCTTATATTTCCATACCGATGGCATTGAGGCACCCACCGATATCGATAATAGAGGCTTTTGCCTGGATTATGTTCAACAACCCTGTACAAATGGCTTTTAGAAATATTTCATATAAATTTATTTAATAATTTTTATATTTATTTATGTATTTAAATAGTTATAAGATTATGTTAAATTATTGAAAATTTTTATAATTTCTATAGAGCAGTATGTATAGTTTTTTCGTATTTAATTTAATATACAGTATTGTAATGTAAAAAATTAAAAATAAATTAAAATTCGTTTTTTATAATTATAAATAAGATTTCTTTTTTTCACGATTTTTTTGGTTTAAGAAATGAATATATAAATGTTTAAAAAAAAACAACAAAACTAAAAAGCTGCTATAACAATTAATTATATGTAGAAATATAATTTCTTATTCATTCTCTTTTTTTTTAAATTAAACTTTTTAACAAAATTACTAACTTATTGTTTAAAATACATACTTAAACACAAATAATTAAAAAAAAAAAAGAAAACAAATTATAAAAACTCATAATAAAATCTCATTAGGAATAATTATTTTTAAATAATTAAAATTATTATACATACTAAAAATGTTTTTTCACTGTTTCCATATGTATTTATAAAGAAATTTAATAGTTTTTGATTTACTCAATAAAAATCGTTGTTTTTAAAATTGTACAATTTTAATCGTTTTTTTTTTAATAATACCTAAACCATTTATTATAATATTTAAATATTTTCCAACTGGTTATTGTTTATTTTTTATCAGAGTTTGCTTGTTAAATTCTTGTAACCAACTGTTAGTTTTGAAACCATTTTGCCCTTAATTTATAATATTTAAATCTTTTGTTTACTTTTTATCTTGAGATCGTCTTTAAATTGTGGTTGATTGGTTGTTGCTTTTTAAATTTCTCCATATTTAATCTGCTGTTAATTTAGCATCAGTGTTTTTTTAACAATTATTAAGCAAAATTTAATAAATCAGTCAATTTTCTTTATAATTTGATTTCTTAATAGGTTTTTATTAAAGCTGCTACTTGTAGTTTTTCCTCCTCGGTTAAACCGTTCTTAAGAGTACGACGTACTGGAAAAAATATTTAAAAATAGATTTAGTATAATTGATATATTTTTAATATATGTAGGTTTTAATATTTAACAGTTTTGTGCAAATTGACATAGAATTACTTATTGTAGAATAAGAAAAGCCTTGTTAGTTTTTGTTTTCTTAAATAGCATGCATTTCATTTGAAGGGAATCTCAGTGAAATCTTTCAAATCATAGGTTTGACAATTATAAATGAAAAATTATCAGCCCAATTATGAATAAAAATTCCGCGGGAGTTTTTTTCCCTTTTCGCATTTTTCCTATTCAAATTCAATGTTAAAAAAATAAAAAGGGAACAAACTTCCGCGGATTTTTTATTCATGATTGAGCTGTATATCGGGCAGTTTGCCAACACGAACCAGCATACTAATATCAATACTCTTATAAAATTGTTCAATCACATTTTGGCAAAATGTCGGTTCTGTTACATTCATCACGAAAGGGATTTTGAAAGTTAAAGCGAGTTAAAGCTGTATTCGATTTGATTGATTTTTTATATAACTTAGCACAAAAAGTAATCCAGCTGAATTTCGTGAAATTATGCAATCGGGAAATTTGGTTTCATTAGCACAATTCAAAATCTTGTGCAAATGGTATTGCATCATTGCACTTGCAAAAAAAGTTTAGCATATTTTTGCTCTACACTAACAAAATACACAGCTTCGGACAATTGTACAATATTATGCTATTGTCAAGCAAGTTGTGGTTTGAAGAGCAGTCTTTTTTCATCTCTTCGAATGTTTGCTTAAAAGAATGACTGTAGAAGGCCACTTTTCTGTTAAGTTTTGGCTTGATTAAGTTTTAGGTTTCTGCTCATTATGTGTAAAAACTGCAATGAATGAACGCCCCTAATTGTGCCCATTGGCAAACCAAATAATATTGTTAAATGTAAGTTAAAGCGGTTTGATAGTCTAGTTCTTTAAAATAAAGATATATTTTATACCAGTAATATAAATCTATGCATACTTGAAACAAATTTTTGTTACATTTTGTATCGATAACGATGTTTATAAGAATGTTTTTTTTTCGCATCCCTTATATGGAATATATTACAAGTTATTGGATGATCGTTATAAAATATATTACTGTAAGTTCTGTGTATTTCAGTCATGGTAAATTTCATCACCATAACTATTTGTCCATCTCATTAAAACGATATATTTTAGAGTTTTTTTTTTTTTTTTTGAATATTCTAGTTATTCGAGAAAATGGCCCATGGACTGACTTTCACTAAATCCAATAGTAATATTTTTACATACATAGAACTGATCTATGTACAATTTCGGTTAGATATTTATAAGATATTAACGTAGGTTAATGTGTTTTTCGGAAGTGGTACCTCATATGGGTGCCATGACCAATTATAGCCCTGTCACCATAATGTTCGCTATAGTGATTTATATATACATATATATATCTGTATATATGTGGATTATTTGTGTCGAATTTAAAATTGATAATGATGTTTATAAGAGATTAAGCTAATTTTCAAAATGTACGAGTACTTTATATGGGAGCTATGGTCAGTCAAATTCGGTACATTAATTTATATAGTATTATTACATATGGATTAGTTGTGTCGTATTTCAATTTAATAGCGATAGTGACAAGATATTTATGAGCATTTAAGTTTTTTTTCGGAAGTAGTGCTTGTATGACTTCTATGGTCAAGTACGGACTGATGCAAAGAAAATATCGTTTTATGAATTAACGAAGCATGAAAAATATTTTTGCTGTCTTTAGTATGAATACTGCTTTTCTATAGGCATTTATGTGTCATAGAGTCAAATTCCGGGAAGACATTTCTTTCTATTGAGGCTATGATAAATCATGCACTGATTTTTAACATATTTAACAGAACTTTTCCTTATAAATTAAAAATGAAATGTACAAAATTTCATGTTATTATCTTTATTATACTCGTATTTGAAGAAAATAGCAAAAAATGTCTGAAAAATATCGAAGTTGTCTGAAACTGTGGTCTATAATTCTAATCCTATTGGACCGATTTTGCAAATTTCAATATCAAATATTTCGCTGAAACAAAAAATGTTTGGGAAAAATTCCATGTCCTGCCTGCAACAGGCGGAAAAACGGACGAACATGGTTAGATCGTCTTAGAATCTGATTAGGACCCAGAATAAACATATATACTTTTTGGTTCTACTACCAATATTTTGATGTGTAATAAAAATAATGGGATATAAAATTGTTAGTGATTTGATCCATTTCAACAAAAACACGGACTTTTAAAAGAGGAAATAAGTTTTAGTTGCTTCTTAGTGTTTAATGCTTTAAAATATTAATAAATTAGTATCAGTTTGTGTTTCAAAACTATTCAGTTGCGTTTTCTGTTACATAACTAGTAAAACATTTATGCGAACGGATTTTATGTGAACAATGCTATATGATTATGGGAAAATTTCTTGTGCTATTGTTTTTAACAATTCGTGGCGAATTATAAAACAAACAAATTTAAAAGCTCAGAGTTCACAACAATTTGCATGCCTTAAATAATAAAATGTTAAAATTCAAACAAATCGTTTTTTGTTTTTGTTTTGATTAAAAACAGAATAAAGAAATTAAAAACATTTAACAGCAACAGCAACAGCTCATGCAGAATTTTACAAAAAACAAAAGTATAGAAAATATTGTATAATAAAAACAAAATCCACTAACCATTAAAAATAAACTAAAATATAAAATAGTGTTTATGAATAATTGAGACGAAATATTTATGTATGTAAAAACATTTTGGTATCACGCTCTAAAATCTATGGCGATGGAACTCTTTCAACTGTAAATCCTTCGCGGGTACGTGAACGCTTCACTTCATTTAAATGAATTTTCCAATTGGTTTTTAGGGTGGAGGGGGCGGTTGGTGGTTAGGTTATTTAATGGAGATGTATTGGTCAAGGGGATGATATATTGTAGAGAGAGAGAGAAAATGTTTATTTTTAAGGAAGTTAATATTATGAATTTTAGTTTTTGTTTATATTTGAAAACAATTAATGAAATTTCCGTTAAACAGAAATTAGAGACAAAATATGAATTTGTCAGTTTAAACAGAAGATAAAGAGAGAGTTAAGTTAGTCGTTAACATTTAAAGTAACCCATGGATATTGAAGCCAATGTTGTAAAATGAAAAGGAAATAAAAAAATAGAAAACATATTAAAAAAAAAAATTAAATACAATGTGGTTAATTAAAAATTAATACTTAATTAAAGAGTTTAAAATAAAAACACTGTAAGCCATTTCCTCAATGTGTGGTTAGCCGAATTATTACAACCTGACCAGCCATAGTTTAGTTTACACACAACTAGAAGAACACAAATTTGTTTATGTTCTTCTATGTGGTTTAAACATTTCCATGCTAAGTCATAGTTGTCTTTCTAATTTTTTAAAATTGCGGTCTTTTTATTTCAAAATTAAATGAGCTGACAACGTTGTCTGAACATAAACATAACATCGAAATAAGTTGTTAACACAAAACAAATTCAAATGCCGATATAAAATTGTTCAGCAAATTGATGTTTTGTCAATAATTGAAGTTACTCCTGGTCATGTAATGCCATTAATTTGTTTTACACATTGAACAATTTTTGAATTTGTTTAGTGTGGACAACTCTTGTCGATGCTATGTTCTTCAACGAGCAACATTGTTAAAACATTTGTTTCTACAACTATGTAATTTTAACACAAAAAGATCATCATTTTAAAAATTAAAAAAAAAAACACAGTAAACATGAACATCGACCCATTTTCCCCTAAGAAAAGAACATCTGTCCGTAAGTTTGCTAATATTTTGTTATTGTGCGTATAAAACGAATGCTCGTCATGGGCTTGTTTATCAGCTTTCAAATAACCAGTTATTTATGTAAATTGTAGTTAAACTGACAAATAATTAAAAAAAAAATTATCACAGCAGGAAAAAGATTTTCTTGTTAAATGGCTTTTAAAAGTATTTTCAAGGTCAAATTGAACCAATTCCGGTTTTAAATAAAACATACATATATTTAAATATTTCATTTACATTATCCATAAGGATCTGTAAAAGCAAATAAACTGATAGAATTCAGAATAAAATACGAAATTGTCTGAATTATGAATATCCAACTGATGCTAATTGAAAAAGCAATTACAAATAATTGCTAATGTTTTTAAAGGCATGTCAGAAAGGAATTAAATTCTAAGATCAGAAATCATTATTCTTTCTTAAAAGGTTGGTTTGTAACTCTCCAGAATAAATAAACAATTTAAAATTGTATTTCAGAATTATATTTTAGAATTTTCCAATTATATTTCAGAAACTTCAAATTGAAGTAAAGAATTTTAAAATAACTACATCATTTCACACCGTCTAATTGTATTTCAGAAATTTCCAATTGTATTTTAGAGGTTTTAAGTTCTTAGCTTGAATTTTTCAAATAAAAATCATTGATTATAGAACTAGTTCTAGAATCCTTTTAAATAATGTATGCTAGCTCCACAACGCTTCTTTAGAACCAGTTGTGAGTTGACAATTTCAAACAAAAATCAAGAACTAACAACATCGAGTATCGGCTGTATTTTTATATTCTAGAACTAGTTTTGGAACAAATACTTGTTTCCTGGATAATTATTTTGAATTTGATCATCAAAATACTTTTTACAAATCTCTTTCCTGCTGCGACAATCGCTAATAACACAAAAAATTTACTTTTTATTTAAAAATTTCTAGTGGTAAAATTTGTTTAATTTAAAATAATATTTGTTATTAATAAGTTAAAAGTTATCTTTCTTGAGTTCTATTAATCATGAGAGTGTTGTGTATTGTAAAAATTAAAACCTAAAGTGAGGTAAAAAAAAAAAAATAAAAATGAAAAGTATTTAAATAAATCATCACCCAAGTTCAGAATAATTGTATTATGTAAAAATAATTATAATTTTAATATGTAAATTACAAAAGAAAATCCAAAACTTACATGATTTTCTATCAGCATGACGTGTACGTTTACGTTCTCTGGGTGTAGTTCTAGTGCCGGGGGCTTTGGTGGCTGTTTTAACTAAAGACTCTAAGATCTCATCATCACCATCAGTGAAATTCTCTTCACTTTGGCGCATTACCGGTGAACGTAAGTTTTCGGCACGTCTACGACGCCAGGTTAAAGTACCATCGGGTGTATCCACAGTGGGTGTGCCCAAAAGGGATCTGGAAAGGAAAAAAAAACATTTTTAATAAGGAAAATCGAATTTACTATAGAATTGTAAAGTGATTTCAATTTAATGCTGCAATTAAATTCTTATCCAGAAACAAGAAATAAATCCCTTCTGATTGTTTTTATAAAAAATATTTAGGATAGTGGAAAAACTGGCAGTAAGCGTTTGTCACATTTCTAAACTTTAGTATTTAACTCACTTCAATTCAGCATCTTGTTTATCTTCTTTGGTTTTAAATTTGGCAATATCAACAATCAATTTGCCTCTAGTCTTATTTCTTTCTCTATGATTGGCCTTCTTTTCGATTTGCTGTTGAACTCTTTCCCTGGTGGTGCGATATTCCAAAGCGAATTCGGAAACAATGCGACAGAATTCATTGGGCCTTGAATCGGCCACACTGTGCTGCGGTACACCCAACCACAATAAAAATTTGCGGTATCTGTAATGAAACAAAATGATAATAAATTTTAAAATTTCAAATTTCCAACCCCAAAAACTCACCTATTCATAATTCTGCGATGCACAACCTGTAAAATAATAATTCTCTCTGCACAATCGGCCAAAAAGTCCACCAATTTCTGTTTCAATTGTGGTGGACAATCGTGTTTGGCTATAAGCTTTAAACGATCCCAGGAAGCTTTGCACTCGTGCTCCAGTTGAGCCAGATTATGAGCCAAATCATTAAAGTCAGCCTTGGAGGCACGCGTAATAGGACCAATTTCGGAATATAAATCGGTAGTTTCGTTACCGGACTCCATAACCATGTGACACAGATGATGCAACAAAGAATGTTTATGAACTGTATCCTTAACCTCGGGAACCTGTGATATAACATGGGAGATTACTTCTAGTTAGTATACACGAATAACTTTAAAAGCGAATAATTTGGTTACCAACCTTAGATAAATATTCTATTTGGAAGCCCTTAACGGGAGCACCATTTAAAAAGATGCCCACCGACAGTAAAGTAGACAAAATACATTTGAATGTACGATTATTTTTAAGGATTTCAATGCCATGTTTTAAGTCCATTAAAGGTTCAGCAATTTCTTTCTGTAAACACATAAAAAACAAACAAAATTAACTAAAAGCAAGTTCTGTTATAAACAGAGACCCATGGTGTAACTATACAAGGTGAGTGCAGTAGCACAGCTGACTGACTTTGTTTACAATTTACTTATGTCAAAAGTAATACTTTTTCAAGTGTTTTTGACAATAGTACATTATTATTTACACAAACCTGTTGTTTCTGTATTGTGTTGTATTTGTTGTCGATTTGCACTCACCTTGTATAGTTACACCATGCAGAGACCGAAAATAAAATAATCAAAAATGAAAATAGTGATCTAGAGGGGATAAGAAATGAGTACTCAGCTTTTTGTAGTACTGTTTTAACGTTTTGCTTTTTCATTCGTAATTTTAAGACTATACATAATATATACGTAAAAACATGTCGTCAGTTCAGAAGAATAAGTTCCTATTTACACGAAGCAATTCTTATCGAAAAGATTGATACAATTTTTACCTTGAAATTCGGTGTTCACACAGCACAATTCTTATTGCTTAAACCGCTCGCAGCTTAGCTACTGCTTCGTGTAAATTGGTACTAAGAAGCTTAAAAAGAAGACTTGGATCGTCTGAACATAGAATTTTTGTCGTTTTTTAATGCTTTGGCGAGAAACGAACTATTTCAATTGTGGTTGATCTTTAAACATTATTTCTCTTTTATTTACATACTATAATCTATTTTTTATGAACTGGTCAAGAAGTAACAAAACAGCAAACAAATTTTTAAAATTCATTATTTAAAAAATTTATTTTGAATTTGAATAAATTTATAATTTTTTGTAACAATGAAATTTTTGCAATAGTTTGGATTTTCTTTTCATTTTTTAAATTTACGCTTTTTATTAATCTTTACAGTTTAAGATTTTCTCTAAAATTGTCGTTTTTTGTAAAATTGTAAATTTTTTATACAATTAATTAATATTTATTAATTTTATATAAAGCATCATTGATTTGTATCCAATCAACTTTTGCCATTTATTTTTAAAGTTCAAAAATAAAACTGACTTTAAATTATAAATATAAAACTCGTGATGATCTCTTAACCCTCCGATGAGTGAGAAGGTCCCTGGGACCTTTTTGCCTTTTCAAACTGAAATTACTCCTACTTCGGCCACTACAACTGAAATGCAACTGAAAACTTTTGAAACAGGATTGGAAATAAATCTTTGCAATATTATTTATGAAATACAATTGGAAACTTTCGAAATAGAAATGATTAAATACTAAATTATCCTTTAAAATATCACCAAACGATTCTGAAATACAATTGCAAACGTTTGAAACTGAATTGGAAGTCACTCTTTGAAATATCATAAAATACAAGTGACCATCCCTAGTGATAAATCGTTAATTCTGAAAAGGCTCCTTAATCGTGGAAATTTATTACATTTGAAGTCAGAATAGCTCCTGGAGTTGGGAAATGTTTAAATTTTAATAAAAATTTACTTAAAAACAACCACGAATTTATGATTTCATACAATTGTAAATTGCGAAGTAGAATTTTCAATGATATATTTTCAAATTATACATTAAAATATCTGTAAATATAAGACAAAACTAGGCACCAAAATTAAATTGGCTATCTTCTCAAATCTGCTATTGGTTCTGAAGCAGTCATTGAGACCCACTTCCGACAAGCCAACAATTTGTTAACTTTGCGAACAATTTCTTGTGCGCACATGTATTTGTCTCGTGTGGACAATGTTATGTTGTTGTTCAAACAATAGCAAATGTAACTTTAACACAAAAAAAAACGCGATTTAAAAAAAATTACAAAGAATAAAGAAGGAATAAAAGGGAGGGAAATTTTATTCCTTATTTTCTCCTGCAATATTTATAAATATATGGTAAAATAAAATGTTTCAACTTACCTCACTGTTATCAAAGTCTAAACGGAATGCCCATAATCTTAATCTAGCTGCCAATTCGGAGATTGAGGCTAATGTTAATAGAAATTGTTCAGCACTGCCCAAAGGCAACTCAGGACTAGCCATCTAGAATATTTAAATCAAAATTAAAGTAACATTACAAAAAAAAAAAATTTTTGTAAACATACCTGAGCTTCTTGAATTTTACCCTTCTCCTCATCGGTGGGTAACATATTCAGTAACTTATCAATACCCTCTCTGGTCACCACGGTGGCATCCATTTTTAAAATGGCCGCCTTAATAGCTCTGGGCGGTGGCAGTTTTGTCATAGCAATATTGATGGCATTCGATCTTTTATGATCGAGCACAATGACTTCTTTGCTTTTATTCATTTCTTGTTGTTTCTGTAAGTTGTAATTAAAAACTTGTTGTTTTATAAAAATGTTTTAATTTTGGTTTAAGTATAGGAATGAATTTGAATGGATTTAAAGCAGTTGGTATAAAATAAATAAATAAATATTAAAGCAAAAACATGTGATTTTATA
This sequence comes from Bellardia bayeri, assembly GCA_950370525.1. Classification (NCBI taxonomy): domain Eukaryota; kingdom Metazoa; phylum Arthropoda; class Insecta; order Diptera; family Calliphoridae; genus Bellardia; species Bellardia bayeri. Next base: position 80,456,794 of record OX493267.1, read on the forward strand.
AAATACTGAAGTGTAAATGTTGAAAAAGAGTTGTATCTGGAGTAGTAAAAAAGGAGTAATAACCAAAACTAGGGGAGGAAACTGAACTGAAATAATGAATGTGACATAATTTTATAGTATGTGTAACCGCCACCATTGGTAATACGATTTCCAGATAAGGAAATATTAGAGGGCATTAAGATGAACTAAATTAACACTTGAATAATGCTAAACAAACGATATGGAATCGATGGCTACCGAGAGATAGCAGTAAGATTTTAAGCAATCTGCGAATTTGATTTATGCTTGAAAGATATTACAAGCAGACAACCTTATGAATATGAACGGTAATGGCAAAGAGAGAATTTCGTATCTTGTAGACTCCACTATCAATTTCAATGGTAATACTGAATGGTTTACTAAATTACGTTGTGCTAATACGTAATTCATTATAAGGTCGCCCAAAAGATGTCGTCGCGCTAGAAATTGTTGATAAAATGCATTGGCCGATGAATGTATGGAAATGTGTACAGATATAGGTGTCTCAATTGAGCGGGTACATTACATGTTACATGAATATTTGGACATTAAAAGCTATACGCGCAATAGTTGGACTGATTGCTCACACACGATCATGTGACAACTTTAAAAGAGTTTTTGCATAGTTTGGAAAGGGTGGACACATGAATGAATTAATATAGATATATTACAGACCAAGGAACAATCATAGTAGTAGACTATTTTCAAACCATAAGAAATGACATGGAGTTAACAAATTTACTAATGTCTGTAACAGGCGCCTATTTTGAGAACTTAAAGAAAGCGATGGGCTAAATATATCGAACTAAAAGCAGAGAATATTGAGAACAAAATGCAGCTACATAAGTCTAGCCTAAGAATATAATCTTTTCACGGCATAAACGTGTGTAAAATTTTATTAAAAAAAGTTGGCAAAATTAAGAAATATAAAAGTAAAGTTAAGTTAATAAAAACATTCTAACTTTGCGGAATATTTCCAGGCAGATATTACGACAATTTACAATATTCTAAACTACTACAGTTTTGCAACTATTGGGTGTATAACTTAAAAATGCGAAAAATTTTAAACTTTTTAGTTTTACGCATTCATAAAATATAAATTTATTTAAAGTATTAGCCATTTTCATATTTTGAGGCCAAGAGGGAATCAAACCAATTTAGAATAACCTGTTCTGAAGTGAAGCGTATGCCAGAGAGAGCGTTCTGCTGCGATGGAAACAAATAGCAGTCGAACGGGGCAAGGTCTGAAATATAAGGTGGGTGAAGAAAGACTTCCTAATCACTTCTTTTTAAATAGTTGCAACATGTGGCCATGATGGCATATTACGCTTTAATGTCTGGAGAGTTACTCTCTATTGCGATGCGAAAGCAAATTCGATGCGTAAGAATATCAATTTGTACGCTTATCGCATCGAATTTGCTTTCGCATCGCAATAGAGAGTAACCCCCATGGTCGCATATTCTGGTCGTTTTCTACCAATGCTTGCATTAAAGGAATCAGTTGTATTTGGTAGAAGTTCCCTGTGATGGTCTGGCCAGCCTACAGCAGCTCATAATAGATAGAACCCTTTTGAACCTCCCAAATACAGAGCATTGCCTTAGCACCACGGATATTTGGTTTTGGTGTCGATTCGGCTTTCATGTACGATCTCTTACGCTTCGGGTTATCGTAATTGATCCATTTTTCATCGTAAGTAATGATTCATTGAGACATTCAAAATTGCCTGTCAATGAGAGACATTCAATTCATATGGTACCCAATTTCCCTGCTTTTGGATGAATCCTGCTGCTCGCAAACTAAGTAACTAAGTGCGAATAAATGACAGAAATGTGCATTTCAACATATAAGTTAAGTTAACAAAAAGTTACTTTAAACTGATAAAACCCGCGTTCAAAAGATAAGACATTTGCTATGGATCCCGCATTTTTAAGTTATACACCGAATACAAATTTACGGTTAAGAGAAAAGAATTTTTTTTGTAGTTTTACTAATTCGTAAAATTCGTAATTCGAATTTGGCGAATCATTCTTAAAAAAAAAAACACAATAATATAACTACAAAATTAAAACTCCTTTTAAGGTAATTTCAGAAAGTTGAAATATTATTCAGAAACAAAATTTGGCTTATTTATTGGTGTACTAATTCTAACGAAAGTTAGAAAATCTAATTTGTCTGATTAATTGAAAAATTTTACACGGGCATGGAAAAAGTCCGGGAAATTATAAATTCCAGTTCACAGAAGCATATAAATTTGTAGCGATTTACTTTTGACCAATTCATTTTCTTACGAAACTTAAGATTTGTATGAATATCTCTAAGACGAGAAACACATTTAAGCTATGAACACTATTATGTAGAATTTTAGAGTAAACTTTGATTAAATTTATCTTATGTACTCGTGTTTTAGAAGAGTTTCAGAAAGAGTGTGTAATTATTAAGAACTATGATAATTAATATATGTAATATGTATAAACAAAAAACATTTAATTAAAATGAAGCACTGTTAAACAAAAACAAACAAATATAAGTCCTGTAAAAGTTTTTTTAATGGGGGTTTCTTTTCTGGCAAAAATGTTACACTTTTTTCCTTTTTTATATGGGAAATGGGTAAAAAGTGTAACATATATTTAACATTTTTGCCAGAAAAGAAACCGCCATAATTCTACTAAAAACAAAATTTTAAAATTTAATTTAAGGGCTCTTTTTATGAAAAGAAAACTACTGAAATTTTGAAAAGATTTTCTTTTAAAGAAACTTTTTCCAAAAATAGATGCTTTTTAAAACAAATTGATGCAGTAATACAAACAATAAATTAAACATCGTTAGCGATTGTAGAGTTGAAACTTTGTTATAAAAGATTTTTTTTAAAAATTGCAGACAAATTCTTTTCGCAATGAAATTTGCTAGAATTTGTACGAATAAATACAGTGGCTCACAGCTGCATTTTTTGATTTCAAAGCATCATAAAAAGTAAACTGGCATGCCATATGTTTGGTGGTAAGCAAACACAGAACTTAACAAAGAAAACCTAAAGGCAACAGTGAAGCTTGGTGGAGGCAGTGTCATGGTTTGGACCTGTATGTCAGTCAGCTGCTGGTATTTGCAATTTAACATTAGTTGAAGCAACCATGGACAAGTTTAAGTTACTTCAGGTGATGAAGGACAACTTGTTGGAAAGCGCAGAGCTTCCAGGGTCTCTAAGATTTTCGATTTTACCAGACTAAAGATCCAAAGCAAAAATCGAGTATTGTGCAAACGTGGCTGATATATAACTGCCCACATTTGATGCCATCGCCGCCACAGTCGCCAGCCAGGGGCCAAATCACCGCATTCGTGATCGAATGAGCTATCGTATCGAAAAATGATATCGATATCGAAATTATGATAAAATGTACTAAATTTCTTGCTCGATATCGAATGCCATAATCTCAAATAAGAAAATTACGATAATTTTTACTCGATATCGAATGCGGTGATTTGGCCCCTGACCTTAATGTTATTGAAACATTTTTTTTTTTCAATTTCAGAAATCAGTTTAGGGAAACACAAAATTTCTAACAAGAAAGATTTAAAAAAGCGCTACTGATGGAGTGGTCGACTATTTTGCCGAATATTACTTAATTTTTCAATTCGCCTTAAATCTGTTGTAGTTAATAAAGGCTATCACATCAAGCATTAAATCGTGTGATTGCAAATTTTAATTTCAAGTTTTCGAAACCCATACGTGCCTGCATAAAATAAGCTGTGGCGTTAAAAAAACGAGCATATTTTTATTTTTTAGTTTTAATATATAAAAATGTACATTTTTGCAATTAATCCATTTTTGTTTGTTTAAGACAATAAAATCATGTTTTCTTTTAAATGACACCAATTTATTTTTCAAGTTCCTGTTAATTTTATTTTTATGAAGCACTGCATAAAATAAGCTGTAAGTCACTGTATTTGTTTTTTTTTCAATTAAAGCAATAACCTTTTTAACATAAATGAAACATTTGTATACTTGCATCAAATGAGTTTTCTTTAAATTCTAACCAAAAAAAAAACTCTTTATTTTTTATAAATTTCTTATTTCTACATAAGTTTCGTTTTTGTTTTTTAAATACACTGAACGAAAACCAAGTGCAAAAGAGTTTGTGTTTGTAAATGTGTGTTTAAAGTGCAAACAAATTGTTGTTAAATAATAAAACCAACACCAGTATATTATACATAAAAAACATTTGGAAAACAGACATTATGAATTTATAATATTTAATTTTTTGTTTGATATTTGAAAATGCACTCACCTCCTAAAGGAGTTTTCAGAAAAAAAAAACATTTAACAAAAATAATATTGTATTGAATATTATTAATATTTTTTTGAAGAGATTGATTTGAAAATATTTTAAGAATAATACATAATAAAAACATAGAAACATTCCGTTGGTAGGCACAAATAAAAATATGTATATAAAAAAATACAGAAAAAAAAGAAAGAATACATTAATATTTTGAAGAAGTTTATTTTACAGTCATAAATTTGTATTGAAATTAAGTTAATATTAAAAAAAATACCCAGCTAAATTTTATGTAACATAAATATAGTTTGTTTCGGTATTACAGCTAAGTAATTCTAAGTATAGGAAAGACTTCCTATAACACCTATGAATCGGTGTAGTACAGCACCAAAGCTATTATTTAAATGTCTCTGGTTTTATACAAACAAATCTAACACTTCACGAGACATCATTATTGACACAAATTTCTTCATGTTCTTCTGTGTGGGGAAAACGTGCACCGTCCACAGTTTTCTTTGTATTCTCTTAAAATTTCGGTTTTTGTGCAACGTTGTTTCAACAAGAACATAATAACGACAAATTGTTCACACAAGACAAATTCAAGTGCGAATAAGAAATTGTTCGCCAAGGGAACAAATTTATGGCTTAACAAGACATTTACAAGTTTACGAACGAAAACATTTACTTTCAATTTCTACATAAAATTATGTTGGGTATAATTTTAAGTTATTGTATTTTTTTTTAATAAAAACCTTAGGCCGAATTTGTTAACAACTAACATTTTAGAATTAGTTATTGTTTTACGTATTCTAAAGTAATCAATTAATGTATTCAAAATTGGGCTGTGCGATATTAGGGTCTAAAGGGCGATAAACCAAAAAAAGAATTAACAATTGGGGCCTAAACAATTCAGAAAATTTTCACTAAGTTATAAAATAATAATTGTTTATAAAGTATATCAGAAAATTATAAAATTGGATTGGTAAAAATACACATTTAAATTTACTATTTTCGCAAAAATTAGGCAAATTAAAAATATATTTAAGGAAAATTAAACTTTATACCAATATTTAAGATAAACTAGAAGTTGAAGGGTTAAACCCTGGTTTATTTTAAACTAATGCTTAATTTGAAAATAGTTTAAACTAAAGCTAGATTTACACGATTGAAATTTTTTTTCAAAATTGAAATTGAAATCTAGCTTAAAGTGTTTTGAACAAAACATTTCACGGTTTCAGTAAGATGATCGAAATACAAACAAAATCGTTAGATTACATCGAATCAATAACTTTCTTTTTCCAAATAAAATATTTCTCATATTAAATCTGATCACATTATAGCAGCTTTTACAAATACATGCTGTTACAAACACATTTTGCCAAAATTTTATGGCATGCCACAAAAGCGGGATTCATAACACATGGCTTATCTTTTGAACGCGGTTTTTGTATCTGCCATTTATTCTTACTTGGTTATTGAACATTATAGTAAAGCAGCAATCTCAAAACGTTTGCGAGCAGCAGTATTTATTCAAAAGCCAGGGAAATTTGGTACAATGTGAATTGAAACAAGAAACCTTGAAAGACGATTTAATATGTCCGAAATGCTGCTTAAACGTTAACAAGTAAATAATTTTTGCACCGAATCATTATTTGCGATGAAAGATCGTATATAAAGCCTGACCAACCAGCGAAATCGACACCAAAGCTTAATATATATATAACATTATTTGCCCAGTTCAGCTTCAACTTCAGAGGCTAGTTGTGAAGCTGATAGCCTTAGAATTGCTCTATTTTTCTTAAAATGTGTCGCTCATAATGCTCATTGAATATTATATTTGGTGGATACATATGTATAGACCCGATTTTCATGGATGAAGCGATCAATGATTTTTTTACTGTGGAAGCTTTAACGTTAAGCATTTCTGCTATTTTTTTTTTTTAGCTGTGAGTGGCCATTTTGGAAATGGTTTAAAACCAATTCTCGTAGTTTATATTATTGTCGCGGACTCATTTGGAAAAATTTTTAATTGACACGACGTTACAAAATCGGACAATTCAGCTGAAAATATTGATTTTTTTTGCAAAAAATTATTTTTGTTTGTAGACTATAAAATTTTTTCTTTTTAATGACACCAATTTTTGTTTTAATTTCCTGTTAGTTTAGTTTATGCACTGTATAAAGCAAGCTGGGAGCCACTGTATTTTAAATGCCCAATTTAAGGTTGTTTAACAGTTTACTTAAACTTTCTTCAAACCAAAACCAGAGATAATATTTCATAGATTAATTAAGTTCGACATAAACCTACTTTGTTGTATTAATTAAAAATAATTATTGTTAATGTTTTTTAGTTATTAATTTCAACTTTTGAAAATTTATTTAAAATTTAACCAAATTAATTATAGCCATAAAAATGTCATTAAAGAAGATTTTCAAAAATTTATTGTATAATTAAAAATGTCTTTATATTCTTTTTGAAAGATGTTATGTGCAATTTAATGAAACTTTAGCGTTTTTATTAAACCCAGTTTTCAACAAAAAAAAAAAAAAAAAACTATAACTTTAAGCAATAGCTCAAATTGAATCATGTTTAAACAAGAAACAAAAATCAGCAATAAACCTAAAAGAGCGTAAAGCCATTTTGCCCATTACTTGAAAAAAAATCCAACTTTCTTGTTAGCAGTTTAGTAAATCTCTAAAGTTATAACCAAAATTACTGAAAGGCTCTCTTTGCATGTATATCGCACAGCCCTTGAATTAGCATTATAATAACCGATAACACAAACACACATGTAAATAAAACTTGCCTTTGTCATTAAATCTTTGGCTCTGGACTCGAACAAATGTTCCAGTTTTTGTGTATCAACATTGGCCGCTGGCAATTCATCCCATATGGTTTTGCCCACAGTCATGGGTATTAAATCCTCTCTAACCTCTTTCCAAAACAGTTTGACCTGTAATTTATTATTAAATTAAAACTTTTTAATTTTATATTTTCTTAAAAAAAATAATACTTTACCGTCTTCTTATTTTTCTTAATCGTATTCATACTACTCATATCCCCATTGATGGAACCATTCATTGAACTATTAAAACTATTTGTTAGACTGGCATTGCCATAGCCACTATAGCTAAACATGGGTGGTGGTATGAGAGCACCACTACCATTGCTGGTATTTGACATGGACATTGGATGATTCAGGGGCGGTGGGCACACTAAGTGAGCGGGCATCATGGGCGGTGGTAGTGCTACGCCTCCAATGGGTGGTGGCGGTGGTGGTATGCCTCGTCCAAAGCCTCTTGGAGTTAGTATGTCTTTCTCATCTTCAGAGTTCAGATCGGTAAAGTCGAGATCACACAAATTAAGGGGTCTTGACATGTTGCGCACCAGTTCTTCCCATTGTAATTCGTTTTCGGATTTCTTAGGTTCGGGTTTTTTGATTTCCTGGTCGACACTAGAGGATCTGCAAGGAATATTAATAAAAAAAGAGTTTAAATATACTATATATGTATAAAATGTAGTGGTAGGGGAAATAGTCTTTTTTAGATGTAGACTTTAAAATTTAGGGATAAAAACTAGTTATTGTGCAAGACGTTGGCGTATAAAAAATTTTACGTTTTACTATGCAAGGTGTCGTTTTACGTCAACGCCTTATACAATAAGGGTGATTATTTGATGGAAAAACTAGACGAAAGCGTTTTTTAGTCTATTTAGCGAACGAATATTAAAGAATAAGTGTTAACAAAGTAGACAGCATTAACGACTCCTAGCAAATACTAAATATGAATCACTATTACGACAATTTGCTAGAAACTTCTCATTTGATATATTTACCCCTATCTTGAATAAAAATTTCACATGAAATTTTTTCCCTTTTCACATTTTTCTATTAAAAATCAATGTTACAAAAAAATAAAAGTGAACAAATTGCATGTGGAATTTTTATTCACGATAATTCTCATACAAAAATGTTTATAAAATTAATTTATAATGAATACTTCTCCATCATTGGAAGTTTATGGTAGAGAATTTTAAAAATAACGAATTCGAATCTCGATCGATATTGTTTTACTATACTAATGGGTCATTATTGATATCGTTCTCGAAACTTCACAAATGAAGGTGTTGCTGATACAAACAGAGCCACATATTTTTAGAATCATTTGTGTTAGTCAATGTTTGTAAGATTCTCTAGCTATTCAAATTTTAATTTGTCTGAGTTATAAAACGGGTTCTTTAGGAAACAAACTAAGAGAAAACATTATCTAACCTGCAGTTCAAAAATGAAAACTTTTCGAATGGTTTGCGATAGATTCTTCAATCATTTCCAGCTATTCAAAACTTTATATAGAAAGCTTATTGAAAAGACCTTTTAAAATAATGGATTTTTGTAATAGTAAACAAGTCTCGATCGATATTGCTAATGATACATAATTAAAATCGTTCTCGAGAATGAAGGTTCCCTGTCATATATTGAGCGACAGGTAAACATTTTTTAATTACATATGTTGTAATAGTCGTTCTCGAATATTTGTTAGATTCTCCAATATCTTCCAACTATTCAAAACTTTATATTGGGAAACAATATATGTATTATTATATTAGGAAACAAGCTAAAAGAAGAATTTCTCTAATCTTCTAATGCTCAGTAATCTCAGTGTAACTTACTTTCAATCTATTAAAATTTTAATTTGTCTGGGTCAATTAATTAGAAAACAAACAAAGAGAACATATTCAGGCATGTGATGGAAATCGAAAACGAAAACGAATGAGTTTTAGAAGTCAATTTTTTCGTAATATTTCTGTATTGAAACACTTTTATCACATAAAATATAAAGATATTGGGCTATTAAAGAGAATCTTAAAAGAAAAATTTTAAAAATTATATTAGAAATGCATTAAAATGTATTTCCAAAGCTGATTCGTTTTCGATATTGATTTCCATCGCATGCCTGATTATCAGATTATAATTTGCAGTTCAAGAATTAACATTTTACGAATCGTTTCAACTTCCATCTATTCAACATTTTATTTAGAAAAAAAATTATAAAGAATTTTTAAAATAATGAATTTTTTTGTAATAATCGTGCTAAAAAATCTGCTAGTGATTCGTAGTCAATAACATTCTCGAAACTTTGCGAATAAATCTTTTAATGACATAAATGCAGCAACAGTGAAGTGAACATTTGTCAATTCGATTGCGTTGGGCGTTTTAGAATATTTGTAAGATTCTTCAATATCTTCCTATCTATCTTTACAGTGTCTGAATTATAAACTGAGTTAATTAGGAACAAACTAAAAGAAGTTTTTCTCTAATCTCCAGTTCTTTATGATTAATGAAAATGATCAAGAATGAACATTTTTCGAATGACAATCGTTCTCAAATGTTTCTAGCATTCTTTAATAACGGTCATCTATTTAAAACTAATCTGCAGTTCTTTTAGATTAAGGAATTTTATCAAGAATTTTTAAAAATTTCAAGCTGATTGTAGACAATTTTTCAAATAAAGAATTTTTTTTTGTAATAATAAATTAGTTGTGACCGATATTGCTAATGATTCTTTATTAATATCTGAGAGAATGAAGGTTTTACTGACACAAACTGAGCGATAGGCGGAACGTATTAATTAGCAACTAAACTAAGAGAAAACGTTGTCTAATTTCTAGTTCTTTGGGAATAAGAACCTCTATTCTGCCACATATAAAACTTTTCATTAAGAAATCTTTTTAAATTAAACTTTAACAAAAAACTATGTTTACTAATTAATTTAACAAAAATTTATTTTACATTATAAAAAAAGAGCGATAGATCAAATGTAACAAGAACATATAAAACGCCTTAAGCATAAAGAGGAGCGTATTTTTCATAAGCAGCAATATAGGCAGCCTTGGCAGCGTCTTGGCTCATGCCCTTGTAGGCATTCCAGGCAGTCCATTTGGCTGAACCTTTCAAGTCAACAGCACTGGGCTTTTGGACATTGCAATCGCCAGCGGTAGCTTGTTTGTAGAGACCGTAAAATTCCAAGAATACATCATTGGGAGGAGTCTTGGTGAAAGACTTGGCTTTTTCGGAGGCGGTCGAGAACTTTATTTCAAAAAAGCAATTCAAAATCATTAATAATCAAATAAAACTTTCCTTTAAAGAACTCCCAACTTTGAATACTTACATCCATTTTTGTTAATTGAATTGCTACTTGGTTTAGTTCAACAAAAGTACTATGCTAAATTTCAAAATTATTTGCTAATTTATAGTGAAATGTTAAAAGTTTCGATTGATTTCATATACGAGTATTATGTATCATTCAAATGTTTATTATGTGTTAATAAGCTTTTAAACAATCTTTATTATTTAATAGATTAAGGTAAAAGCACGCCCTGATAGTTAAATTTACCGATATAAAGTAGACTCGTAGATACTAAAAGAAATTGATAAAAAGTTGCAAAGTGCATTTTAGCGGCAATGTCATACGTTTATAAGTTTTTAATAAGTTTTAAATTAAAATTGTTGCTTAAACTTGTATTGTTTGCATGTTGATAAGATTTTATTAATTTAAGATTATTACTGCCAAATATATGTGAGACTGCTTAGGGATTTATTGAAACGTCACTTGTGGGGGGTAGCGGTCAAACTTTTAATTTAGTTGTAAATAATGTTGGAATATTTCGAAAATTAGTGTTGCTTTAAAGAGTAGATTCGTAAAATCTATTTAGTATTTTAAAAGGCTTTTAGGTTAAACTTGCTATGAATGGATTTAATTCGTTCCCCTTTTAATTCTCTGATACTTTTCGCAGTTTTGTTAATGGCATAGATTTTTTTCTGGAAGATAGTGTAGCTCTCGCACAGTCTGATAGATATCAAGTTCATCAAAGAAAATCTCCAAACCAGTGACCGTTTTTATCTATAAACCGTCAGTGTCCTGCCTATCTTCTATAATATGCTGCCCTGACCAATACATTCATGCTTCAATTGGCTTGATACATTGACCCTTAGAACTGAAATGCCTTTTGATATGTAGATATCAAGGGGATATTTAGATATTGAGTGTATACTTTGAAAATATCTTGTTGTCTGTAGTAACTTATATGTCATTTTGAAGGGTACATATCTGTCATTTACCCACACTTACATAGTCATTGAAAATTATAGAGTGCAAACAACAAAGTTTTTTTTAACTTGAAAGACGATTTTGCATATAAGAAATCCTGTTTAAACGCTATAAAAGAAAATCATTTTGGCACGAAGCGTAAGAATTCGTTTTTGCAGCCCGGCCAGTCATCCTAATCAACATCAAAGCCAAATAGCCATGGCGCTTAGGTAATCGTGTGTATTTGGTGGGACCAAACGAGTCCTATCTTTTATGAGCTGTTGACATCTGAAAAAACCATCACAGGAATCTGTAACGAATGCAACTGACATATATGACAGCGTAATACTCCATCATGACAACGTTCACATGTCGGAATAACTGTTAAAAACTATTTAGCAAGCAGTGGTTTAGAAGATTTGCCTCTCTCTGGGATACGCTACACATCGGAACAGGCATGAATTGGTTCCTGGCATGATTGGTTCTTGGCCTTAAAAGTTAAGCAGTTCTTTTGGCACGGAATTCATATGTTGCCAGAAAGTTGGGAAAAGGTCTTAACTAACAATGGCCAATAAAGGTGCTTTGAATAAATTTATATTGTTAAAAATTTGAAGAAATTACGCATTCTTAAGTTATACACGCAATAGAATGGCCTGAGGAGTGGAATTAATGGAGTAATAGCAAGACAGACTAATCTCTGAAGGTCGATAAACAACAAATAAAATTGAGGTCGAATATATGATTGTCAAGCTATGGACAGATAAAGAGCGTACCAATGTTCTATGAATTGCCAAAAAAAAAAAAAATTATAATAATATGGAATTATATACTATTCTTTTGCTCCACTCTGCTTTTCGTTGGAAATGTCCTGTCAATTTTTGCACATGCAGCACACAGTTATTTCGATTTTAAACAAAAAAGTGTGGATGCTAAATTCGGTGGTAAATTATTGTCTAATTTAACAATGGACAAAAAACATAATAAACAAATGTATTCAAGTTTACAAGACAACAAATCTTGACATGAATACGAACTGAAGAAAAGAAGGCAACATATAAATAGAAATTGAAAAATGATAATTACAGCAAATTTCGAACCACCAGGTAACACTGGTTAAAGAATTGATGTTTGTCTGTTGGCTAGCGGGCATCGCAGTGGTGCAGAGGGTTAGAACGCAAGGAATTCTGATGAGAGAATGTGGTTATTCTCGACACATGTAAATTCAACCCAGGTTCGAATCCCAAGCAAGAAAAATTATAAAATAAAAACTTTTTTCAAGTTGTAAAACAATTCCTACCTTCAGTAAAAATAATTTAATGAAAATTAAATTTAATGAACTTGAGCCTGACTAAAGAAATACCAAAAATTTAAAAAATTAACAGTTCAACTAAAAATAGTAATTGTTTTAACAAAAATATTGTTTGTCATTAATTTTGTCAACCAAAATTGGAAGAGGATTGAACTGCTTGCTCACTTGAGAAAAAAAAGTTATTTGGGAACTTCACCAAAAGGGTACAAAACAAACAAAAATAGCTGAAATAATTCAAGATGGTTTATAATGTCATTGAATGTGTTAAATCAGCTGCAAATTTGCTTAATGTAAAGAAAGATCGGAAGAAGCCGCCGCGAAGGACAACAGTTTGTGAGGATAAGGCAATAGTTAAAAAAATGTATGCTGGATTTTTTCAAATAATTGAGAGCAATAATATCCTTCATGCCTTAAAAAGCTATCAAGAAAGAATCTGAAGTTCGTCCAATTGTATGACATTGTAGGATCTGGTTATTTACCCATTGGAATCAATTTATGTACCAGTGTAGGGCGTAGTAAACTACTATTTCGTAATCTAATTATTAATTACGATTAAAAGTAGTTCACTACATCAAATCAAACTACATATTATGATTATTTTATGTAATTTGTAATCATTATTAAATACTAACTACGATTACATTAATTAGTTAATAATCATGATTACTTAACGTAATCGTAGTTAGTTCAATTTGCCCAACATTGTTTTGTACCCATGTTTTAAATTTGTGAATCATTTTGTGATATTATTATTTTTAAAATAAAATACAACATTCGAAAAACATATGTAAAAATGTCGTAGTTGTTGTACAACATATTTATATAGAAATTGCCAACAACATTTGTACAACTCTGGCTGACTTTGTTTACAATTTACTTGTGTCAAAAGTAATACGTTTTTAAATGCTTTTGACAGTAGTACATTATTTTACAAACATAAAATGCCTGTTGTATTTGTTGCCGACTTGCACTCACCTTGTATAATGGCACCATGGTACAACTATTGTAAATTCAGACGACACGCAACTCCTACAACACTACAACATCAGTTTTGAATTGAACAAATACATATTTAATAACTTTTATGCTTATGAGAATATGTGAATTTAAGAATGTAAACATATTCTATTTAGTTTTGTTTTAAAGAAATGGCTTCTACTCAGTGAGATAGTGTTGGTATCTTTTTTTTAATTTTTAAGAATCTGCAAGTAAAGTAGAATTGTATTTACTATATTTACTATGCCTAAAATGTTTCGAGTGTACAATTGCAGTTTTTACTATGTATTTCAATAAATCGTAAACATTTATTTCAATGTCTTCACCATGGTGCAACTATACAAGGTGAGTGCAGTAGCCCAGCTGACAGACTTTGTTTACAATTTACTTATGTCAAAAGTAATATTTTTGACAGTAGTACATTATCTTACGCAAACAAAATGCCTGTTGTTTCTGTTTTGTGTTGTATTTGTTGTTGATTTGCACTCACCTTGTATAGTTGCACCATGGTCGCTACAATTCAAATGTTTGATAACTTGGTAGGAATAATAATGACACTATTTATTACTATTTTATTTTTGCTCACTAAATTACCACATACAAATTGGTATTAACACATTGTACATAAATATTTAAAACCTGATAAGTCCCGAAGCTAAAAGTCGCTATTGGAACTACCGTCTTCTGCAGAGATAAGAGAATTAGTAGTCGATTTTTTAAATGCCGGTGTGTAATACATACATCCATATATACCAAGGGGTGAGTATACGTGTATATTTACTTTAGATTGGTGTTCTGATAAGATTTTGATTAGACTAATTGAAAGCAATTATTTTTTTTAATGAATATAGAATTCAAGAAGAACTGCTGTGAGTTTCAGAAGAAAGTTTCAAAGAAAATTCTAATATGAATAATTGGAATAAATCCTATAGGATATTTAAGAAGACCAAGGAGTTATACAAAATTTTTCGTTGGCTGCTTATGTTGTAACGTTGTTGTGTTGTACCGTTGTTGTAACAGGTCTGTAGTCCTCTAAAGAGCTTCCTCTTTAGAGCTTTTTAATGCAAATCAACATGCATGAAAGAAAAAAAAAAAACAAAAGGAAATAAGAAAATTGACGAATACCGTTAAGTTTGTACCCCTTTTGTTCTGTTTCTCATCCAAAAATACTTGCCTTGACGAGTCAGAATTGAAGAGTGTGAAAGCGGACTAAGATATTATAAAAATATTACACACGTTGTGTTCAACACATTAGCACTAATCCAATAATCCCATAAATATTGGTCCAACACCCGCCTTAGAATCACTCCTAGAGTCGATTTAACGATGTCCATCTGGTTGTAGTACAGGTTGCAATATTAAAGATATTTCGATATATGTAATTTGGTACATGATATTTTTTCGGCCCAAGAATGGATGAGATGGAAACTGATGAAAATCGGTCTATTATTTCACCTGGCCCCCATATACAATTGTTTTTCCGAAATAGAGGTTCAACGATCATAAATGTTTTAATTATGTAAATATCAATTTCGCCCATGATTGGAGAATTAGCGAAATGATGTTAGTTAGTTATTGGAAAGTTCGCAAAGGAATCAAAACATCTGATCGTTTGTTTAATAGGAGTTTCCTAAATTAAATAGTTTGATTGCTGGGCCAGTAAGGAAGATCTAAAGAGAATCAATAGTTGGTTTTGATTAAAATATTTTAATGGAAACTAATCGCTTGTCATATCAAAAATATCAAACAAATCAAAAATAATCTTGACGATTTGAATATCTTTTTAAGAAATGTATTCTTATGGCGCCAACTCTTATTCTCAATTAATCAATTTTATCGCTCAATATTAAAATTTGAATAAATTGGGTTCTTATATTAAAACTTGCTGCAACAAAAATTTGTTTTATCAAATTTAAAAAGGGTAATAAAATAATGCTTATCACAAAAAGGTTAAAGAGATCATAAAAACAACTGCAATTATAACATATAAACGGATAAAGAAAATAGGAAAAGTATATAAATTGAAATTAGTAGATGGCTTCACAAAAAGTGTAAACAAGAAACGGTAGTTAAATTAATGAACAAAATCTCAAACCCTATGAACTAAATTAAATAAATTTTCTTATTTCTTTATATAAAATAATTTAGAAACCTTTTCCAGAATTTAAAAATAAATGCAAGTCTTTGAAATAAACAACATTTATGTTTAAAATAAATTATTAATAACAAAAAAATCTTTATAGTTCGCCACCGCTACCGAAAAAGTCAAGTCTTGATCTTGGTAAAACTCCCCCAGATAATGTATTCTTCGAGTTCTATGGTCTCTACAAACAAGCCACCGCTGACGATTGCAACTGCGACAAACTCGGTGTGTTGGATTTAAAGAACAAGGCCAAATGGGAAGCCTGAAACAGCTACAAGGGCATGAGCCAAGATGCTGGCAAGACTGCTTGTATTGCTGCCTATGAAAAGTATGCTGATCAATATGCTTAAATTTTTTATTTACAAGCATCAAAAGAAACTGACAAGTGTAATAAATAAAACTATGAATGCTAACAACTATTTAAATGGATATTCACTCACCTGGACATTTCACCTTTACTCTTGCTTTTCGCTAGGCCCTCTTTCGCTTTCGATATTAAACCCGACATATCACCAACAATACGATTTTGTAATTTATCATCCTGTGTAGGACTGGTGGGTAAATTACATAATTTCTGGGTTAAATCTTTAACAGTGTGATCACGTTTCAGCTGCAGTAAGAGTTTTTTATCCTCATTATCGGATTCTGGTTAGACAATGGGGAAAAATTTTGGTTGTTAGTTTAAAATCAAAAACAAATTTATAGACAATTTAGGATAGAGAGTAGAGATATGGTTAAAAACATTTACATATATTGATGGTGATCATTAATAAATTGCATTATTAAGCCGCAATATATTTAGTTAAAAAAAACACATGAAAATGATTGAATTTATTTCATTTGGGAAATAAAATACAATTGCAACGGCAAAGTAAATATTTCTAGTTGAAAAATGTGTAAATATACATAAAAATAGCTGTGTGTGTTGAATAATTTCTTATATAAATATTTTAAGCTGATCATTTTTATTTCCATTCATTTATAAAATTTTTATTTATTCAGCTGGCAATAAGAAAATCTATCGTAAAAATATTTACACCGTTCAATATGAGTAAAAGAGAGACAAATAGAATTGAAGAGTATTTTATCTTGCCTTTGCAATTGCAATTTTAAACCAACACCATTTTAAATTCAGCAAAGAACTTACCATTAATTTGTATTAGATCAACAGCAGGATCATTGTTACTGTTAAGATTTATATTATTAATAGTGTTTACCGCGTTATTGGCTTGATTGGAATTTGGAATATTAGTAGAAGTAGAAGTTGGAGTAGTATTTTGATTGTAGCTCATATTGTTGCTGTGGTAAAAATAAGGTGGTGGTGGAGGTGGCGGAGGCATACGCATATTATTGGCATAAGCCCATAAATCTGGTGGTGGTGGTGGCGGAGGTGGAGGCGGTGGTGCCACTGATGTATTGGTCAGTAAAGTGTTATTATTGTAGGCATTTTGTACAGGATATGAAACGGGTGGTGACATAACGCGCTGAGGTGTTGAGGGTGTGCTACATGTTGTTGTTGTTGTAATATTATCCTCCATTGTTGTTGTTGCTGTGGTATGTTTGGCGGCCACTTTCACGGGCGAGTTATGGGGTGTAGAGGTTTGTGGAGTATATTCAAAGCTAGCCGCTGTAGAAAGATTAGTAGTGGTAGTTGCTGAAGAAGTTGTGGTAGAATTTAACGATTTCTTTGGACTTGAATTTAAGGAGGACAAATTGTGTTTTATTGGCGATGTGGTGGCAGTGGTGGTGTTGGTGAGTGACTGTATTGTTTGTTGGTGTTGCTGATTCTTTGGTGTACTATTATTGATTTGATTGTAGTAACTGTTCAAACGATTCGCATCATTTTCGAATTTCTTATAATTTACAACATTATCACAGTGATTTGCATGCAGATTGCCTCCGTTGAGACCCACTCCTTCCAGATTATTCGCTTCGCCCGTGGTATTTTGACGCTGTATGTTCTTCTTGAGGCCATTGATGACAGTAGCATTACGTTCCATAAAAAGATTTTTCTTATTGTAAAATTCTGCTGCTGGAGAAGTAGCTGTGGGAGTATTTACATGGTGGTGTCCATGATGATTGTGTTGTAATTTATTTGTATTGGATTTATCGAAAGAATTATTGATTATCGAGATGGTATTGGTGCCCAATAATTGTTTCGTAGGACTCAATAGATTGATGTGATTGTTGTTGTTGTGTATTGTTGTATTGGAATTGGAATTGGTGATGATGTTGTGGTGATTGTTGGTTATAATAGCATTGTTATTATTAGTAGCATTTGCATTGGCAGTTGAATTGACAATGATATTTAAATTGGCATTAACATTAGAATGATTGATACTATTATTGTTATAAGAATGCTTTAAATTATAATTATTATTATTGTTGTGGTTGTTGTTGGTGGTATTGGTGATATGATTGCTGTTATTATTATTATTATTATTATTATTATTGTAGTTGCAATTATTCTCGTTTATGATATTTAATGATTCTGGAGGACTGTCGCCATTTTTCAATGTCACTGGTATGGCGGTAACAAGTTGTCCTTTACACGAGGGCAATTTTATTTAAGCATTCACGTGATAATTCCGTTAAACGAGCCAATACATTTTTGTGAAATGATTTGGAATTAGGAAAACAACAACAAAAACGAAAACGAAAACAGAACAAAAAAGAGAGAGAAATGAATTGTGATTACACATGGATGATAATGGCGGTAGGAAGAAAAGTGGTTAAATTATGTTGATTCTTATTTATGTATATTTTTGGCAAACAATATTAGAATGAATTATTTAACTTACAACACTCTAAAGTTAAGCTATTTCAGGGGAGGAAAACTTACCGATATTATCTCTTTTGTCGGCCGTACTCATAAAGCCATTGGCAGCCACAGCTGCAGCAACTTCCTGTTGCTCTTTAAGGAAACTTCGGTGTCTCTCAGCTCGTTCACGGCGTCGTCTAAGACCGGGTGTAACACCAGCACCATCACGAGCTGAAAAACAGACAAAGTTTTTAATTAAATTGTTTACATTCAGAATATCAAATATTAAAAACAAAAATCTGAATAGAAATTACGGTATACGTGGTAGAATAATATATATTGTAACTTTCATATTTGAGATTATGGTATTTGATGTCAAACAAGAAATCAATCACATTTGTATATAATTTCTCTTTCAAAATTCTTTTTCTAAATAAAAACTCATTCGATCACGAATGGTGTAATTCGTACACAGTTTAATAACATCTAAATTTATGAAAATCTTGTGATTTAACAAATTAGCCTTCATTAGACGACATTTAACAAATAAACATGTAAGGCCGCGTTTTCACTATGTTTTCACTATTTGACAACAAAAATGACATAGTGAGAACCAAGCATAAGCTGTATTTAAAAACCCCAGCCGAATCAGTATATGAATCAAGCAATTCATCGTAGTTCTTAAACTCTGCTGAGAACTCAATTATATTCAATTACTTAGCAGAATCCGACTGAGAACTCCAAATGCGTAAAGGTAACTTCGTTTTTACTCACGTTTCTTTTCTGCAAAAACTCCGCCACTGAATTCCGCCGAATTTGTTGAACTCGAACTGTCCTCATCTAAGGCCGGTTGGGTGGGTGTTAAACGCATGTGGGTCGGTAAGACTTTATTAATATTACCCGGGCTAGTGCCCGTGCTGTGACGTCTTGATTTTCTGCGTTCCGCCGTATCGGTAGAACTGCGAAAACGTTGAGTCTTACGTAAAGTGTTGTCGGGCAGTCGGGTACCATCCGATTCACCGTCTTCAAATCTGCATGAAAAACGCGACACCATTAGTATTGTTAAAAAAAATTGAGAAAAATTAACTAAACTTACTTCAATACTGCTTCATAAAGTTGCAATTGATTTAACAGGTCCATATCCGTGCCGGGCTTGGATATATAATGTTGTATCACAGATTCCATACCTTGTTGTTCCAACAGATCACTTTCATCGTAAAAACTATCCTGATCATTAAGACCCTCTAGAGTTTTGTTGATTAGGGAAGCAGCATAAATTACCAATTCAGCATCGGCATTATCGTAGTCTTTTAAAAGTCTGAAATGCGGGGAATCAGAATGTATACATATAAGTAAATTTAAGCCACTGTTATTGTCATTATTCCTTTCTAATCATTTGTATTAAGTAGACCTATTCGAAATGAAAATTGTCCAATTATAAATAAACATTCTTTTACACAGTGGTTACAAAATTTCTTTATAATCGAATAATTCAAATTTAATGAATGAATTTATCTATTGTAGCTGACTAAATTGAGTTGGACCGAAAACAATTCAATTAAAAATAACGCAATTATTTTTTAATCGCAGACTTTATACTTCAATACCATTGCCCATATTCATTTTGTTCTCTCAATCCCCCTAATCATATTCAGCCCATCATCATTGTCTCTTTCTTTCTCGCGTTCTTACTCAAACTACCCCCTCCGTTGCTACATATATTTCTTAAGAATTGCCAAAATTGAAGAAACAATTTTCTTTATGTTTTTGAATCAGTAAAATCATGTCAGATTTTTTCTTCTTTCGAGTTTACAGCAAGAACTTTGTTTTCCAATAGCAGAATCTATGATTGCTACAATGAATTGAATTCCGCTAGAAAATTTACTATGAAAATGGTGAATTAATGATAGCAACACTGTAAAATTCGTGATATTTTTGGTCAACATTTTGTTGATAAAATTAAAATTCTGAAAATCGAAAACCAATTGTTAAGAATCTATGTGTTTTGGGCATTTTTTTCTTCGAAAATCGATGGCCTAATTTCACGAAATTCTGCTGTTAACACTACTGTATTCGTTTTTAAAGATAAAGTCTACAGCCAATCGAAACGATTAACGTGATTTACGAATTATACCCTTCATTTTGCCAAAATATCATGGAATATAATATAATTATAACCTACACCACCATATCGGTGTACCCTCTATTGGATATTACAGATGTTTGTAACTCCAATATACATATGTATATTAGTCCAACTCCCATCCGATCGACTCAGAATCACTTCCTGAGTTGATTTAACTATGTCCGACCATCCGTCTGACTGGACATGTAAAGCGTGTGCGCAGAGTACATATCGAAAACTTAGTATATGATATTTCTTCGGCCCAAGGACGGTTGGGATTGGGATCATACAAATGATCATATGGATCATAAATGTATGATTTATGCACATATCCTAACAAATTTCGCCATAAATAAGTCGTATATGAAGCCTACTCACATTTTCAAATTTTGTGCACATCGGCCCACAATTGACCATAGCTCACATATAAAGCCCGTTTTCGAAAATCACTTTAACTACCATAAATCTCTTAAAAATTTTGGCATCCAAATAAAATTTAGCACAAATAACTTTCACATATACAGAAATCTTGAGACCTAATTTTATAATGGTCGGTCCATTATTAGTCAAAACTCTCATACAAGATCCTCCTCTTCAAAAATAACTTTAAAGAAAAAATATAAAAAATATACTTATATGCACAGAAGTCACGCTACTAAATGGATCATTGCACCATAATAGGTATTAGCTCCCATATAGCACCCATTTCTGATAAGTTGTTTTTACATACATATATCCTGGCTGTAGGGTATTATACGGTCGGGCTTGACTATACTTTCCTATTTGTTTTTTTTTATTTATAATATGATAATGTTATTCTATTTTGAGAAACAAAGTTCTTGTTGTAAATCCCATTACATAATTGTATTATTAATTTAAGTTCATGAAGAATTTGCCTAAAATATATCGGTTAGTTTTTAATATTTTGAAAAGAAGACACAATTTTCCTTCCACTGATATCAAGTAGGACTACATTCTCAATCCATGTTGATTACTAGAGGGATGCAAACTTATTGTCAGGTAATTTTTTTTATTATGTAGCACATTATCTTCTTTATATAAAATATTAGAATTTAGCCAATTTGGTGAAAACTACCAGTTATGATTAAGCCCATCCGAAATTTGAGGTAAAAATTAGGTGAAAACCACATATGTGCATCTATATATATATAAGTGATTGTGTGTATGTATGTATGTATGTATGTATGTTTATTATTATTAGTTTGGGATCCATAGACGGTTAAACGGCTGAACCGATTTGCTTGTATATTTCTGTATGTCTAGAAGGAGCTATAGGCTACTTTTTTTGAAATTTTAAGTGGGCGTGGTACCTCCCATACAAAGTTAGTTTTAAAAATCAAATACTTAGGAAACTATAATAGCTATAATACTCAAATTTTGCATGAGCAATTCCATTGTTTGTTTAAATATTTGCGGAAAAAATGGGAGTAGTAGCGACAGGAGGCGTGACACCTCCCATATAATGATAATAATTTAAAAAATCAAATATATGGTATACAATAAGATATATGGTACGGTTATTCTACCATCAATATTAATATTTAGGACAAGAATGGGCGGACTATCAATAGTGGGTGTGGCACCTCTCATAGATATGTTGACAAATTATATATAGTGAAATCTATATCAGCTATTAATATTTAGGACACCAATGCGCTGCCTAGCTACAATATTAAGTAAATGTTAAAATTTGCATACATTTGAAACCCTTATCTATATATAAAAGTGAATGTGTGTTTTTTTGTTTGTATATTGTAAATCACAATAACATAATATAATAAGATTTGATTTTAAAGGAAAACTGTAAGTTTTAATAACTTAATAAATACCGCATTTGCCGGATGATAACCTTTGCCGGATGAGACCCTTTTACTCTGAAAATTTTACCTAAAATCAGGGTGCGTCTTATTGTTCGGCAAATACGGTATATTTGTTTAACTTTAAACTTTTTATTTCATTACGATACGGGTAGCGAAGCACACCGGGTTTTAGCTAGTATAAAATAAACTTAATTATCGGCCCTGTTTTGTAAATCAAATCGTTTTTAAAAACGAGAAATTTATAAAACCGAATAAATCGCTTTTTGGTGTCCTGCAAATTACTCGTATTGATATGATTCGAAATTAGGTTCGAATTTTTAGTTAAACGTCAAAGTCAGCTGTTGATTAAAAAAATTCACAATTAGTAAATAAAAAGAAAGATATAAGAAAAAATGGTGATCGCCATGTTAAAAATAAATTGTGTTTTTGCAAAACACTTGTGGTTTTCGCAATTATTTTATTTTAAATAAATTTTTTTGAATTAAAATTTAATTTAGTTATAAAGTGTTTGTCATAAAAATTTAATGTATAATGTTTACTATTATTACAAGACGGCTGTTTATTCAAATTCCTTTTATATTCAAGTGTTTTGTTCATTAAACTTTTTTTTTGTCACTCTTAAAGCAAAAATATGTAGAAGTTTTAGGATGCTTTTCAAATATATTTTTTTACAATTCAAATATATTAAAATGAATGTAATTTTTATATAATAAATAAAAAAGGCTTCATATTTTATATTGCACTTGTTTTTTTTTTTTTTGTTATTTTTGTACCTAGTCATTTATTAAAATAATTACACATTCGATTTCCTTTCGACTAGGTTTGTTTACTCGGTTTCAAAACGAGAAAAACTATGTGAATTCGGTTTACACCAAAAAATGTGAATTCGTTTTAAAACGAGAAATTTACTCGGTTTCGGTTTACAGAACAGGGCCGTATGATTTCTCTTGCTAGAGAAAAACCTTGCCATTTGTGGCCACACTGTTAACTTTTTTATTACTAAGAAATAAATGTTATATACTTCTGGCAACACTATTTGTATACACTCATACATGACCGCCTTAAAGTATGCTTTAATATATTAATAAACTATTCTACAATATACTATTTACTTATCAATGAATTGTTTTCTTTTGCAAAATATTCATTTCAAACTTATTACTCATTCCCATCATTAACTTTTGAAGTGATTTTTAAGATTTTGCCGACACCAACCATTTATAGATGCAAAAAAATACAATAATAAAACTCATGAAAACTAATAATATGAAATTAGTGTTATTTGTTAAACATTCGAAATGCAAAAAAAAAAAAAAAAAACAAAAGATAGCTACACACCTCATAATATTTGACCATGGCAATGTGCCTTGTTGTTTGTCCACCGCATGTATGGCACTAACCAAGACATGGCAATTTGATTCCGCGTATTCCACAAATACCAACAACAATTTTAATGCAGTCTTAACCACTGAACGATAATTTGAGGCGATTAATGAGTAGAGCCACTGCATTGTGGGTTCATGTTTCATAACGCCATTCATGCCATCCACATATAGCATCACCTGTGTTAAGTGTAAGAAATGTGAAATATGAAAAAAATATATAAATATATTTTTAGATATACAATGTATAAATTATATTGAAATAAATGAATGTATCGAATTAAATAGCAAATGTATATAATTATTAAATATTGCGAGTTTTGTTTTTTGACTTTTGTTTTAACATTTAACATCTAATTAATTATAAATGATTGAAATTTGTGTAAAGCAATATGAAGAAGATTAAATTGTTCAAAATTAAATACATAATAAATGTATGAGTTCAATGGAGTCTAAGAGCAGAAATTGTTTACTAAACATTATAACAAAGTAACACGCAATTGTTGTTAGTTTAAAACTGTATAATGGATCGATAGATCATCGAAATTGAATTGAAAATAATAATAGTATGGTGAATGACTACACTATGGAATATATTTAGTTGCAGAGATGATGTACACTTACCTGACCCAATGCACGCAATATATAATTTTGATAGTTTTGATCTGCACCATTACCAACACGCACCAAACAGTTGAGTCCTCCTAATGCCACAAAGGCATGCACCAAATCTTTATCCTCTTGGAAGACTTGTTTAAGCGAAAATAAGGCACGTCTCAAGTCACTTCCTTCAGCAGACAAGAGTTTTTCTAAAGAAAAAAAAAAATTAAAGCAAACAACATTAGTTAAAGGAAATAAAACACAAAAAAAATCATTTGTAACAAGAGTTAAATATTAAAATGTAAATTTTCAACTTATAATTAAACAAATGTATATACATATTCTAAACTTTGCTTGTATGTTAATTCTGTTTATCAACTCCCGCATTTAACAAAACTCTTGTTGCAATTGCACAATTCCTAGAACTGTCAAAAAATTCCAAATTAATCGTTTTAAATGTTTCAAAACATATCATCATCATCCGTATTGCATTGAAAATTAATTAATCACATTTCAAAACTGTGAAAAAGAACAATAACAAAAAAATATTTAATAAATAAAACTATTAAATCACACCAAAAAATTATTCCGCATGAGATCATGCAATATTCATTTACTAGATTAAATATTTATATAGCGCAAATAAAAAAAAAAGAAAACATGAAAAAATTGTTATAAAAATTTAATAAAAAGTATTTTTAATTCTTTTGAATTGCTGGAAAATTTGGTTTATAAACAAACGAAAATAAACGCGAATTCTTAGAAATTCAGGTGGGATTTTTATAAAAAAATAAGGTACATTTTAGTTCTCATGTAGAAACGAATCGCATAGGAGAATATAAACTTTCAGATAATAAACCAAAGTTAAGTAATTAAAGTTTAACTAAGACCTAAATTCTATTACAGAAATATTAACTCTAAAATAACTAAACTTAAACTCAGAGTTTAATCTTTGTTTAAACTACATAATAAAACGAATTCTTAGAATTCCTGGAGGAATTTTTTTTAACTTAGGTACAATTTAGTTTGTGGACCACTACTGCACAGTGGTTTCAATTGCAAAAAAGGTAATAAATTCGTAACTCCTAAACTACTATCCCGATGGCAAAATTATGTAGAAACGAATTGCATAGGAGAATATAAGCTTTTAGAAAATAAACCAAAGTTAAGTAATTGAAACCAAAATTCTATTAAACACCCATGTCACAGAATTTAATTCCGTTCGGATGTGGAATTAATTCCGTATTTCGCTTCTATAGAAAAAGTAAAACGAAATATTTTTCGGAATCAAACCTAGAAATATTTAAAATTACAATGCCACATAGCAATTTAAAAGTGGTTTTGTTTCGAAAAAAATTATTCTTTGAACTTTTTCTATAGAAGCAAAATACAGAATCAATTCCACTTCCTAACGGAATTAAATTCTGTGCCATGGCACACAATGCCTCACAACGAATTTGACAATCTTTGCCACACAACAATCTGACAACCGTGTGAGCTGAAAATTTCGGTTGACAGATTGTGTGATAATTGTGTGCCAATGAAATTGTAAGGTTTTCTTCTAGTCGTCTGAACTGACAATTTACCTTTTACTAACAATTTTTCAATGTCAGTACATTGCTAGATCTGACAATACTGTATGATCTGACAACCGTCTATACATAGCTTTAGTATATACAAGTTTCTATTTACAAATATTTTTAACAACAAGCTCTTTTTAACATAGTTAAGTTTTAGCGGCTTTATTTGAACATTATTAGAAAGGAACTTTCGATTTCTGTATCTAGATGCCGCCAATCCAAATTGAATCTAAATTAAAGGATTCGATTTAAATTGATAATAAATAATTTATGAATTCTAATTTAAATTAATACATCCAATGATAACTGGCCGTCTGTAAATTATTTAAACTGAGTAAAATTACTATCCTCCTAAAAGAAAATTTTAAATTATTCAATGTATCTGGTGTTTAAATTCTTAAAATCTATGTATACTAGAAACTAAATTAATCCCATTTCAAATTATATGGTCTAGACCAGCACTATTTGAAAGGGTCAATTTGAAAGTGTGTGGTAACATATTTTCAACAAAGAAAAAAAGTCTAAAATAAATATTTGTATACGAGTATATTATATATTATATATTATATATTAACAAACAAAAGAATTAAGATTTATAAATATTTATACTCATAAAAACTTTCAATGCTATTTAAAAAATATACATTTTTGTACCCTACGCCACCATAGCTTACCACTATATTATATTGTATATTGGATTTGTGCTGATGTTTGTGAAGCCCATAAATATTATTCTAACACCCACCTTTATACCGATTGACTAAACATCACGTTCTTATTAGATTTAATGACGTCCGTCCATCTGGCTGGCTGGCTGTCCACGTAAAGATTTTGAGCAAAACACAAGTCGCAATTTTAAAGATATTTTAATAAAATTTGGAACCAAGGACGATTGGCATTTAAATTGGTTGAAATCGGTCTATTATTTCTCATACAAATGTCTTCACGCAAAAGAGTTTTATTGGTCATAAATGTTTGATTTATACGATACATATCTAAACAAATAACGGCACAATTAAGATGTACATAAAGCCTAATTGTTTGTATACATTTTTTTGCAGATCGGTCTATAATTGACCATAGCTCCTATATAAGGCCTACTTTCGAAAACACTTTAAAGAGCATAACTCTCTTAAGAATGTTGGTATCCAAATAATATTCAACACAAATATAATTCATATATACAGAAATAATGACAGCTAATTTTATAACAGCCGGTCCATAATTAGTCAGAGCTCCCATATAAGACCCACTTCCGAAAATCCCTTTAACAAATATAAAATACAGTCAAACCTCGATATAACGACCCTCACTATAACGAATTCCTCGATTTAACGAATTTTTTTAAATCCCCTACAACGCTCCATAAGATTTAATACAAAATAAACGTCACTATTACGAATACATTTGTCAATAGCCTCGTTATAACGAATTTTCATTCACTGCACACTAACGAAATAGAAAGAATTATTTGCCTCTATTTACGAATTTTATCAACTTACAACCTTTTCATAACGATTTCCATCAATTAATCCAAATTATATGAAACAGATACAGATACACAAAACTATTGTGTTTGCAACGACAACGTCTCCAGCAAACCTACATTCGTAGTCGACAGCAGCATGCATTAGACTAACGGCTGATATATTCGAAGAAAAATTTATTGTTGCCAAGAGCTTGTACGCTTGTTGCAACAGTTGTTTTGATTTATTAGAAGGAAATCGTTAGCTATAGCATGGTAAGCAGACTTTTTATTACCTCATTATAACGAATAGAAGTGCAACTTCACCTCGATATAACGAACCTCATTGTAACGAATTATTCGATATAAAGTTTTTTTTGTTTCTAATCCCCTTAAGATTCGTTATACTAAGGTTGAACTGTATTTTAAAAGTATTTCTAATGAGATAAAATTTAAAATAAACAATATTGATATGCACAGAAGTCATGCCACTAAATAGGTTCATAATATTTCATAGCGCCCATTACTGAAAAACTGTTTTTGTACATATATATACTGGCTGTAGGGTAATATATGGTCTGGCTCGACTTGTTTTAAATATAGAAAACAACAAATTTATGAAAATTAAAATGAGGAATTCAAAACAATAATTCCTCGTTATAGATGAATAAGTTTTAGTAATAAAATTAAATTATTTGTATTATATTTTTATAAATTGTTATAAATTGTTTATAATAAAAGCAAGCAATATAGGCATAAACAAATAAAGATTTGCCAAATAAAAAAAAAATATTAAAAACTCTAAATTATTAAGTTACGAATATGAATTAATTTTGGTTATAAAATATGTAATTATATACAAAAATAAAAATAAAAAAACAAACTGGAAATAATACAAATGTAATTGTGTTTTAGGCAGAAGTCTCTTTAATTTTTGTTACTTACCAATAATCGCATGTACTCTGACACTCAACTGGGTGCGTACCACTAAAGAATTTTTGCGACTGTAATGAAATGGAATGGAAAAAATAATATGTTATTAATAATAAGCAAAACACCGAAAATAGAAATATATGTAGATTACAAATAAATAAATACAAAATAAAATAGAATAATACTTTGTTATTAGTTTGTTTATACGCCGCGCCGTTCAATTCGTATATCATATGAATTCGATTTCACGTTTTGGTTCATTGACCACTTGAGAACCAAAAACTTCTTTATTAAATTATATTACGATTTACGTTGTTTTTTTTTTTTTTTTTGGTAACAATAAAACACAATTAATGTTTGTATATCTATTTTATAATTATAAAATTTTCAAGTTGAAAAAGAAATAATAAAAACAATATTTAGAATTATTACTGGTAATTGGAACTGGCTAATAATTGTTGTCTAAAGAGCTCTTAAAAATAATTAACTGACATACTATGTATATTTATGACTTTACGAAATACATATATAAAACAAAATACATATATAATACATAGATGAATGGAGCCAGTTAATGTTGCTAGTAATAAGCAGTGGTTGAAAATATGTTGCCCGTATTAAAAAAAAAAAAAACTGGAAGAGCAGAGCAGATTCACTGAAACTTTAGAAAAACTTTTTGATGTTCAACACAGAACTTAAAAGCTACATTTTTAATAGAGAAAAAAAACTATTCTGAAACTCAAATTATTTCTTATATGAAAGCCACAGATATTTGCACATAATCCTTTATGATAATATGTATCGGAATCAGTAGAGATATTTGGGATTATATCGGCAATATAATATTAAAGGCGCCGCGCCGTTCGCTGGTAATAAAATTTCACCTGCATCGACAGAAGGTATTGTTCAGTTTAAGTTTTGAATTTTGAGCTCATAAGCCTAGCAGGATGGGTGCCAGAGACGCCCAGAGTGGGGCACCTGGGGTCACAAACATCGTTTGTGATCCAAAGCAAAGATTATACTATATATGAAATCTACTAGAGAAGTAGTAAAACTTTGTCGTGAGACTGTGAGAAGAGTGCAGACTTAACCTATAGTATATAGAGGTACATATGGGCAACTAGCATAAATATATGGCCCTCAAGGTGGCGCAAAAGTAATCCTCCTATCAGAAAATGCTATAAATTTTGCGATTGGCCCCTAATGTCAGTTCTGTTTTGACATTTGTGTAGTAAACACATGCGAAATACACGTTAATAAACAATGTTACGCTACACTGCTCCAGAACGCGGAATATTGCTGACTATTTCTTTGACCAATAATCGGTCGGTGACTTTGGCACAACGTGATTTTCGTCGCAGATTTCCTGGCCGTCCAACGCCTACTGGTGTAACACTGCGACGTTTAGCCGCTCGCCTCGAAGAGACTGGCACAACACGAGATGCTGCCAGGCGTGGCAAACCCCGGAATTGCCGTTCTGCAGAGAATATTGCTGCTGTAGCCGAGGATGTCATGGAAGCGCCGTCGACATCGACCAGACGACGTGCCACGCAAATTGGTATCAGTCGACGGTCTTTACAGCGAATTTTGATACAAGATTTGAAGATGTTTCCGTACAAAGTCCAGACGGTGCAACAGCTGTTAGCTGCTGACCGCCAATCGCGTCTAACATACGCTCAAGCCATCCATAATCATCACCAAGAGGAAGATGATTTTTCATGAGATGAGGCCCATTTCCATCTTAGCGGGTACGTAAATAAGCAAAATTTACGCTTCTGGGGCACTGAAAATCCGTCTGTAACCCACGAAGAGCCATTACACCTGCTCAAAGTCACTGTATGGTGTGCTGTTTTCGCTGGAGGAGTCATCGGACCTTTTTTCTTCGAAGACGTCGCGGGCCAAACGGTTACTGTGAATGGTGAGCGCTACAGAGCAATGATCAACGAGTTCTTTTTGCCGCAACTTGATGAATTGGGATTGGAAAACATGTGGTTCCAACAGGACGGTGCAACGGCACACACTGCACGTGGCACAACCGATATGCTGAAGGATGAATTTCCCGGGCGCCTAAAATCCCGTTTTGGCGATTTGCAAATCGCCTGATTTGACCGCTCCAGACTTCTTTTTGTGGGGCTTTTTGAAGTCGCGGGTTTATGTCAACAAGCCTCAGACTTTTGCAGCTCTTAAAGACAATATCCGTCAAGAATGTGAGGACCTATCGCCGGAAGTTTTGGCCAAAGTGATGGGAAATGTCATAAAAAGGGCTCAAATGATAATCAACTGTGGCGGCGGCCATTTCATGACATCATATTCTCGACTTGATGTAAAAAAAATTAAAAGACCAAATAAAAATAATCCAATAGAAGAATCAAAGTTTTTAATTTTTTTTAATTACAGCCAAAAAACATCGCAAGTTTACTTTTGCGCCACCTTGTATGTATGTATGTAATTTTTAAAACAATTTATGTAGTACACATGTACTGCTGCTTCTACTTTGTTTTAAAAACAAATTAGTTTCTTACATTGTTGCAGATATTTTCTTCAACAACAATAATAATATTATTGTAATATAATAGTGTTGTAACAATAAAAGCACCAACAATAAATAATGAAGAAAAACAGCAAATGAAACGTGATGTCATGAACAGAAAGCAAAAATTAACAACCCAAACTAGAGAACAGCAAAAATAAAGGATAAAAAAATTAGCTATCAGGCACAGATGGGAGCTGTATTTTATAGGTTGATTGTAAAAAATATAATCATTCTACACCTAGAGAAAACATTAAGCCTTAATTTATTAAAACAAATCTTTAGCATTTTTCAAGTGCAATAAAAAAACACCTATTTAGTTACACATTTATAGACCAGCTTAAAAAAAATATTTAGAAAATTATTTAACGCAATTATATTTCGTTTAATGTGTGTGTAGGACTTTGTAACTCATGCTGTAGTTTTTCTAGTTCTTTTAACAGGCCATGAATGTCAAATATTTCTTAGTTGTTGCATATGCTCGGGCCAGGCAAATCTAGTGCATTTTTTATTTTTCTGCAATTTATTTTAGCAATTTAACTTATAAATTTTATTTTACATTATTTTGTTGGTTTAAGTCACTCATGGTGTGCAGCACAGTTGAAAAGGAAAAAGAAAAATAAAACCAAATAATGTAATCAGGATTATCTATTCGTTTAGCTTAAGTATTTAAATTTAATGCCGGCATGTGAAATATGTAGTAGAAAAAATTCTGTTGGATAAACACTTTAAGGAAAGTTTCGTTAATATGGGTGATTTTAATAGAGTTTTGCGTTTATTGGCTGAAATATTTAAAAAAAAAAAACTTTGTAGGCTTTGTTAATTAGTCTTAAAGTTATAGAAGTTTTGAAATAAGTCTGTAATCTTAGATCCGCGTAGTACAAAACTATAGCAACACAGACCAGATAATTATCTGTATGATAATAACAACATCTGTATTGGATCAAGAGGTGCGACAGATCGTGTTATTTCATCTCTATTTTAAAACTTCAAAATGAGGGATTTTTTAAAAATTTTAGAAGCATTTTTACATTTATTCAAAGTATTGGCCATTGTAAGCTATGACTTTTTACCATCTTTCTGGCAACATATGAATTCCTGAGCCAAAAGAACGAATCAAACCAACTTCAGATACCCTGTTGCGAAGTGAGAGAGAGAGCGTAAATTAATTGCTTGACAATTCCAAATTCATTTAAGGAACTGATTGTGTGGCAAGTCAACATTAAGCTCTATTTTGACTTAAAAGATTCCAAAGAAAGTTGATCGCTTTGTTTTTTTTTAATTTAATTAAAAATAAATTAGCATTGAGTTTAGTTTAACCAACAAAAAATTATTGAAGATCTAAAATTGATAGCTTAAATCTCCAAAAAGAAAATTGGTGCACACAATTGAATTATTGTTTGATCAGTATTTCCTAAAGTAATATAAACAATTGTTAGTTCAAAAGAAATAATACGAGCATTTTTCAGCTTAAAATGTCCTAAATTAACAAGTCGTATTTATAGTTGCCAGATTTGACGATTTATCGTCATTTTGACGATTTTTTGTTTTAAAAATAGCAAAATGACGATTTGACGATTTGTTCCACTGAAAGTGATGATTTTCTGAATTAATAAATTTTTCTATCATTTGTTTGTTTTATTAATGTTTTTGTTACCGAATTCTGTCTTTTTTTGACACAACAACTATTTTTCTCATTTAATATCATAAATATTCAGAAGAACATGATACATACTTCAAAAACAAAACTAAGTAATAGTAGTATTTTCTTAATTATTGACAATTGTTAAGTTCAAATATACTAATTTCAAATAATAGTAGAAATTATTTATTTATCTGTAAATATAAGTTTCAGTTTCAGCTAACCAGTTTTTGTTCAATTCTCTTTTGAATTTGTCATTTCATTCACACACGTCAATTCAATTTTCGTACTTTTTAATGCAAATCAACATGCATGAAAGAAAAAAACAAAAGGAAATAAGAAAATTTACTTTACCGTCAAGTTTATAACCCTTATGTTTTCTTTTCCCTTTTCATCCAAAAATACTTGCCTTGACGAGTCAGAATTGAAAAGTGTGTAAGCGAACTAAGATATTTTCTAAAAATATTACACAAATTGTGTTTAACATTATATTTTTTGTAATTTCTTATATAAAAATGTAAAAATTTAAAATGTTTGATATGTATTGTTTAAGAGACTATATAAAATTGAATTTTTTGAATTGAATTGAATGTTTTCATTTAAATATAAATTTCAAAATACTATTAGAAATAGTGACGATTTTTTGACGATTTTTAAAATTCGAAATGGCGATTTTTTCCGAAATACATCTGGCAGCCCTGGTTGTTAGTAGAATCAAGCGTCTTATCTTCCCCTCACCCTGATGTCTCAAAGGCAATCAGATTAGCTTAAAGAATTGCTTCGTCTAAATTGGTACTTAAATTTTTTGATTCCTTAGAAGGGAGAGTAAAGTTATTACACATGCATCAAATATACACTCACAATATTATTACAGTAACGGAATGTAGTTTATTCAGGAAGTATTCCGTGCAGTTGTTTTTAACTAAATACACATTTAAAATTCTAAGAAAATTTATTTTTAACTGAATCAAACATTTATTCAAAAAACAAAGTGCACATTAATACGGATTTTCAGTTGCATTTGATATTGACAGTTGTTTACGTTAAAGTATTTTGTACGTAAAATTAAATGAAACTGTTATTTAAAATAACTGAAAATAGACTTAAAAACCGATCTACTTATTTTTTATTTTATTCAAAAAATTCATTCAATTTTAAATGTTATAATTCTCAAACAGTCAATGTGAATTTTAATATAAGATATGTATATGTAGATATTATACGGAAGCTATGACTATGTATAGACCGACCCTTAGAAAATTATTTCAAGTTATTTTCAGTTATTTTATTTTAGTTAATAACTAAAATACATAAAATTTTATTTTAGTTAATAACTAAAATGCATAAAATAACTGAAAATTCTGTTGATTTTACGGAATTTGTGATTAATTTTTTGATAGTTAAAATACATAAAATAACTGAAAATTCTGTTGATTTTACCAAACTCGGAGTTGAATTTTTGACATTTAAAATTAAATGAACTTTTCGTTAAAATTAAATGAATAATAAGTAGACCGGGTTTTAACTGAAAGTTCATTTATTTTATATTACAATTTCAATTAATTTTACGTACAGAATTTTTTGAGTGTACTGTATAGTGATTGAAATTTACATTAAAGCAGACTACTCTTCAGATTACTAAGTGACAATTGACTCTCCAATAGATTACTTGTGGTGAATAAAATAACTACTTTTTTAAAGTGAAGTACATATGTGCGTATCAACTAACTTAAACATTTACTGCCGTATTTATAAAAAATAAAGTAGACGTGAAGTGTGCTTTAAGACAAAATTTTCATACAAAATTTTCTTAAAGTACACTTGAAGTCTACTTTAATTTTTTATAAATACGGCAGTTAGAATTTGTCACATGGTTACTACCAACTGCTGGGTCTTTCCCAATCATTTTTATTTAGCCCAACATATTAAAACACAAACCACAGAAAAAAAGCATTTGTTGGACGAATGAAGAATGTATTTTATAATTTGCAGATGGTCAAGAAAAGGCAGATTAAATGCAAATGAAATAACTTTATGTGCATACAAAAACATGAATTAAATATTCGAACATGCCATTATTTTATTATGTATTTCAGTGCAAACAGAAAAAAACAAAACAAAACGTATGATATTGAGTTTTATGCAAAAAAAAAAAAAAAAAAAAAAAGACAAAAATCGCATCAACATTGATATTGAACATTTTATTTCAGTGTCAGTTTTTATATTTTTGATTTTGTTTTGAATTCTTATGTTTGTGTTTTTTTTTTTTGGAAATTAAGACCGCAACACAAACAAGCTGCTAACAAAAGAAGCAACAATCAACAAAGAAATAAAACGGCCATTCTCTTTAAGTTGCACATACACACACACACACACACACATCCACTAACAAATCTGACTGACTAAAATGGATGGCTGTACAAAGCGTTCGTTCAGTTAGCGGTCCGTCTTCAATTTCCTTTTCATGCGACTCTGTAACATAATCATTGTTAATAAATTATCAAGTGAAAGGCATTTTGCAACTTGTTACTTTTTTTACTTAAAAAAAAAAACACAAAAAACGTTGCATTAAAGTATGTTGATTTTTTCAAGTTTTTTATACGAGTATGATGGTAACAAGTCTGCGCTGCCGGGATGCAGCGAAATTGACTCCCACATATAAAATACCTGAAAATTTGAAAAAAAAAACACTGAAATGAAACTACCTATACAGCAGTCCGACTTTAGAAAGATAAAACATAAAATAAAAAAAAACAAATCCCGCTATAAATTTAAACGTCCAGTCCAGTTAAAAAAACTGGCATTAAGTTGGAAACACGAACATGTTTCCAACAATAAAGTGAAGTTGCTTGAAATATTTTTTTTCCTGTAGTTGTTTCGTTTGCTTTTTGTTGTGGTTGGTACAATTTTTTTGGTGGCCCAGAAACCCAGTGAAATTTTTGCAGTTTGTTTACAAATAATGCCCACATCAATTGTCAACCCACAAAATTTATGCACTTATACACAAACATTCTGTCTTTACAGATTTGAAGGATTGTGAATGTACTAATAGAAATTTTCCGGGGGCCTTACTTGTATTTATTACAGGTAGTATTCCAGTTTTGGTTAGTAAAGGAAATTGTTAAAATTAAATAAAAACACAAGAAAAGCCGTATGATCATCCACAGGACCGACTCTAGAGGGCATATGGGTTTAGTTGCCAGATAAATTTGGGGGAACAAATCGTCACTATCGTTAAAATGGTTTACTAAAATCATTATAAAAACGTCAAACGATTTTTTTTAACAAAAAAAAAATTTATTACAGGTAAAACCATGGTGCAACTATACAAGGTGAGTGCAAATCGACAACAAATACAACACAAAACAGAAACAACGGGCATTTTGTTTGTGTAAAATAATGTACTACTGTCAAAAATGCTTGAAAAAGTATTACTTTTAACACAAGTAAATTGTAAACAAAGTCAGTCAGCTGGGCTACTGCACTCACCTTGTATAGTTGCACCATGGGTAAAACATAACAAAGTTTATAAATTTACATATCGTATTACAAAAACAACATTTTTGTGACTACATAGAGAGAATAGACAATAAAATCACATATGCATTCATATGTACATAGATAGATACATAGAGAGTGTGATATAGATACTATATATGCTTTTATATAAATACATACATTTGTAGCATGGAGAGAAATCATAAAATATTAAATCCTAATTTATTAATGTAAATGTTTCAAATATTTTTTTTTAATTTTTAGGCACATTCTGTATTAAAAAAATATAAAAATTTACATTTTAAATTGTCAAATTAAATATACAGTGATGGCCATATAATTAGAAACGACTTTTCAGCATTTATATTTGTTTATATTTTTTAAAAATTTAACTAGAAATAGTAAAGTAACAAATGATTATTAACTTTAGAATACAAAAAATTCACAGCATCAATACTATTTTAAGGAAAATTACCTTAAACACCAAAAAATAAACGCAATATCAAATTGGTCACATAATTAGAAACTAAAAAAAATATATGCAAAAAACCTTAGTGGGGTTTAACAAAACGGACTTATCCTTTAATATGTTGTTGGATAACCCTTGTTTTTGACAACACTCGCCAATCTTCTTAATTAAACGCTGGCATGTTTGCAGAGAATTGTTTTTCCAGCTTTGTTGCACCAACTGAAGAAATTCATCATTATTTCGTGGATTTTTGTCCTTTAGGTCTCTTTTTACAATTGCCCATAAGTTTTAAATTGGGTTAAGATTAGGACTTTGTAGTTGCAAATGAAGAACATCAATATTTTGATACAAAATTCAACACTTCACAAACTATAAAGTGTGCTTTGGGTCATTATCATGTTGGAAAATGGACGGGCATATTCTCAAAGCAATAGGGTTCAGTTACATTTGCCAAAAGGTTTTTATATTCATGTTGATCCATTATTCCCTAAACTCGTGCAATTGGCCCCACACCACGCCAAGAAAAGGCACCACAGACCATAATAGACCCGCCACCATGTTTCACTGTTTTAACAGTGTAACTGGGCTCTAAGGCTTTATTTGAAAAAAGAAAACTTTTGTGCAATAGCCGATATTAAAAGTTTCTCATTTTGGTAACACTACACAATTAACCCACTCATTTGTGGAGTACATGACTTGTTTTTGCCCATTTTTGAAACTAAACCATATCAAAATTATTACAAGTTAATCTATTGTTTAACAAATTATACTCACTTTGTCACTAATATTTAGAAAAGTTTAAAAGTTGAAGAAAAAAATACGCGTTTCTAATTATGTGGCCAGCAAAATAACAATTGTGAAAATATTATTTTGATATATTTTTTAATTTAATTTAAAGAACTTAACTTAATCAACAACAATTTTGATTGTTTACTCATTGAATAACGATAAAAACAATTTACAGTGTAGGTCTTTAAAGAAGCTATACAGCGATCTTATTATCAGCCCAATCATGAATAAAAATTCCGCGGGATTTTTTTCCCTTTTCCCTATTCAAATTCAATTCAGGAATTTTTATTCATGATTGGGCTGTATATCAAAGCGTCGTTATATGGCCACCACTGGACATACATACTTTTACATTTAAATTAGTTTCCAATTTTTTTTTTTTTGTTAATTCAGGTACAACTTTGAAATCATATATTAGCTACAGTTGTTTAACTTTAAATAATCTAAAGAAGACTTTTTCAAAGAATTCCTTAGTTTAGTTTAATTAATGTTTACTTGACTAAATACCCTTTCCACATTTGCTGAAGAATGTGGCGATACTAGGATTTTCAAAAGAAATTTAGTCAAGATAGGAAACAAGAGACAAGAATCTCTTGTGTGCATCTCTGATATTTCTTCCAAAAATCTAAAAGTTTAAAAGTTCAACATTTTATAAACGAAGCTCAATTGCCAAACATTTTCATAACCCAAAAAAAAAAAACTAACTTGATGTTGAGCCAAAGATTGCACCTCCCAAAAATAAAAGGAAATAAAAAGGTTGACATAAATCAATAGTTCTGCTAGCTATCAAGAAAATTATGTTGAATTTAATACAAGCCGCAAATTAAATACTTAAACTTCTTCACACAGTTGCAACTCATACAACTTGTAAACGATCATATTATGATCATGCACCAAAGATGCAACAACATGTAAACTTTCGTTAAAACTTTTGAATATGTTGGCATACAAAATTTATGAGTCAAAAATTGAAAACAAAAAAAAAAAAAAAGAAAATTCAAACTCAATTACCAAAAGCTAGTGCGAGTATACAATGTGAAACTGAAACATTAACATCATTTCATCGGCAACATCATTCAGCTGTAGCAGTAAAATGTTGTTGTTGCTTTGGTTTGAAGCTGCTGCAGTATGATGTTGTTTACAAATGTGGGGTTCAAGGTAAATTACATCAAGCTAACAAAAAAACAAAACAAAAACATATTGTCCGACACCGAAAAGTGAAAATAATACCGAAGAGTAATAAAAATAAAAACTGGCTGTTAAAGAAAAAAACATACAAACATATTTATGTCTTAAAAGACCACTTTCAAAACTGTTGGCCAGACGTCGTTTAATTCTGACAATTTAACAAGTTTATTGTTATGTGTGTGTTTGAGTGTTGTTTCTTTTAATAAAATATTTAAGTACTATTCAAGTTTTTTTAATTTTAGTTTGAAAGTTTGTGTTTTGTTGTTGTTGTTAAAGAAATTAAGTTTGTATATTATAAATTTGTTAAGAAAAATTAAGTTTTACTTACCTAGAATTAAGACCTTCAATTTCTTCCGACTGTTCAGCCAAGGAGGATTCCAAATCCAAATAGGAACCATAATCACCATCTTTGTAGACTTGAATGGCAGCATCGTCGATCTGAAATTAAAACATGAAAAAGATATAAAATTAGATTGCAGGCATAAAAAAATATAGTTGTGACTGTTTACCACAACTATTTCAACTTTTTAAACATTCTTTTTTAAATATTATGGTCACTGTAATTATTTATATTATTTCTGTAACCATAATATGGATAAGTTACTATTCACATGATTACAGCAATCATTTATATGATTATAGCAATTATGTTATTTTTATGGTCATCAGTTTTATCATGAAAGATTATACCATATTATGTTGATCTCTATCATAATCAAATTATGATAAATGCTTGCATCATAAACATGATTGCCACAAATATATACATAGTTATTACAATTGTATATATGATTGTAGTAATTATCTAAATCGTATCTTAACCATATTATGATTACCGCAATCATAAAAATAATTGCAGTGACCATAACATTGTTGAAAAACTTGTAAAAATGTTGACATTGTTGTGGTAAACATATTTTTCTCGGTGTGTGGTAAGAAATGTAGCAAATTAAGAAATGTTTTGAAATTTTATTTTAAATGTCAAATCCTGTAGCTTTTAATAACCGATATTTGGGGCTTAGGAAAGCTAAAGTGCTTTTGCTAACCCATGTATTTTTATGGGCATTTAGCTTTCGCTTATAATCTCATAACCGTACAACATATTTTTCTTAATGTCTGGCAATTATTCTTACCTACAAAAGAAAAACAACAACGATACAAATATTTATTGAAAGTCTAGAAGACACAACTACATACAACAACTGTAGACATAACTATTTCTTTCTACCCGGATTAAAGGCAACAAAGATAGAAATACACAATTATTTAGAAAAGAAATGAAAAGAAAAGAAAGAAAGACAACAGAACAAATGTTGCATTCATACGCTAACAGCAGCAACATCAGCAACTGCCACAAACAAACCTACTCACCAGCAGCCACTTGTTGTAATGTGGCCAAGATGTTTGCAACAAAAGTGCAATTTACAGGTATAATTTTACATTTCAAAAAGATAAAAATGAGTGTGTGTGTTTTATATTCTTAAAAGAAAACTAAGTTGCAGTTGAAGGCAACAGTGAACAGTAAAAAAAAGAAGAAGTTTGAGTGAAATCTGTCTACATTTGAACAAACTTTTAAAAGAATTTGTTGTTTTCTATTTCCAAACAATAAACTAACGACGACAGTCATAATTGCCAATTGGCTTACACGGCAACAGAATAACAACTTTTCATTACTGCCACATTAAGCGGCAACATCATTGCTACACTAGCAAACAATAACAAATACAATAATTACTTTCATTTAATGTTGATTGATGCATGATTTAGCATTTAACTATTTTATAGTTGTTTGTATTTACGTGTATCTAGCAATTGTTCGATTTATTGTTAAAGAGCGACAGGAAAACACCAATTGGTAATAAACAAATAATTAATAATATTAATGATGCTAAATTTAAGAAATAAGTATGTAGCTGTAATTAAATTAGTTTTCAGTTTTGTAATTTAAGAAGAAAGAAAAAGTAAGAGGATGAGGATGAGCAATAAGTAAAAGAAAAATATGAAAACAACTAAGCAAGATAGTTCATATAATATTCTACACTGAATATAGACGTGTAAGTATTGTTTTCAACAAGAACTGTGTTTTGCAATCAGGGCATATTGGAAAAACATGAAAGTTTTGAAATTTTAATTGTTGTCAGCTTCAGTAGGTGTTACAATGAATTAAATTTGTCTACATTTTTCACTTCAATTCACCCAGCATAAATGTCCTTCTTCGAACCGCTCTTAAGAACTTGCTCGATAAAATTGCTGCATTTGGGCAACTGAT
Organism: Bellardia bayeri; assembly: GCA_950370525.1. Classification (NCBI taxonomy): domain Eukaryota; kingdom Metazoa; phylum Arthropoda; class Insecta; order Diptera; family Calliphoridae; genus Bellardia; species Bellardia bayeri. The sequence goes on from OX493267.1 coordinate 80,497,693, forward strand.
AACCCAAGAGCAATTCTGGAGAAATGTTTGCATACTGAAACGTTAAGTGTTTTATCTTTTGGCGTGATTGGTTCATTTTTGTTTAAGAAAATTTTATTATTAATCATATGGACATAACTGACAATATGAATTTATTGTAAAGTAAATTTCCCATTCATATAATTTCACGACATGCAGCTGTAAATGGTTCGCCCCGATTTAACACCACTAGATTACATTTTTTAGGGCTATGTTAAAACGATTCAGGAGATTCAGGTGAACAACTAACCGATATTCGAGGAATCTGATTGTTATCAGAATCTGAATTGAAATCGGCAAAAAAAAATGATTTTGGTGTCATAGAAACCAATATTATCGGTTTCATTTTCGAATTAGAATTGTTGTTAGAATTTGGTGTCATAGAATTCAATGTTATCGTTTTTTTGTCAGAAACAATCCGACTAGCTGGCAGATTTGCATTCTTTATTTTGGTTTTTGTTTTAGGCGGTTAAGTATGAGAGTACAATGTAAGTAAAAATAAACAAAATAGACAATTGACACAGTACTCCTTCTCTGAAACTTACGGTTGAATCATTTCCAACTACCCTTTGGTTAGACCCTTCTGCCAAAAATCTTAATGTCGCAGACAATTAAATTATGGACCGAATATTTGATGGTGGCAAGTACATTTTAATAATGTCTAACAACATTTGAAAATACTCTTTATTTTTTTTTCTTTAAAAAGAAAAGTAACACTCAGGCAATTAATATGCCGTATGTATATACTTGCGTTACTTTCTTTGGAAAGGGGATAGGTTGAAGAAGTAAAGGTGGTGAAAGAAAAAAGTTTTTTTTATATCACAACTCTGCAATTGCGCATTATTTTTGTTTTTAGTGCAGAATTGCAGCGCCTCTGGTGGTGAGTAGGCGCATTACTGTTAAAGCTTGATTTCATGGCCTTTATTTATTTTACTTCGGTGGCGTTTCAATGCTATACCACCGAAGGATTGCTAATTATAATAATTATCAGAAACTGATGTTGTTTGAGCAGCAGCGGCTGGGAATCGAACCCAACTCATGCTTAATGATCAAATGCGCTAACCAATTAAGCTACAACTCCCTCCATCAATAAGAAGGTTACTACAGTCTCAACTATTTAAAATTCGTTTAAAAAATGTTTTCACAAAAATTTATACAACATCAAATATTAAAAATTTAAAAAAATTTACTACAAAATGTAAACAAATCAAATCAGCTGATTCAAATATGGGTTTTGCTTAAACTCGAAACAAGACAAAACCAAGACAGATTCATGACACCAATTCAAATCTCAATTCCGATAAATGACAATTCTGACTTGTTTGTATTCTATAACAACCATGACTATTGTTTATTTATCGTGTGTCCAATTTCAAGACAGCTGTCGTATGTTTCGAATGTGGTTTTTGTCTTTAGTGATTTATGTGAATTTTGAAGGGCACATATTCTGTCATTTATTCTTATTTAGATCTGCTATATGCAAAAAGACAAAAGTAAAAAATTTATTTTCCATATGCGAATGCCTCGTAAACTGTTTTTTTGTACTCGACTAAAAAGTTTAATATATAGTATAATCTTTTAAATCGGATCACAAGGGAAGAATTGGGAGCGTTTTCAATTTCTCACACACCCGATGTGCACCACTGTGCGTCATATGCAGGAAGTTTTGCTATATTTTTTTAATTTGAAAAAAAAATGCTCCTGAAACACACCGATTGCTCACCGAAATTAATGGTGAATGTGTTCCATCGGTTTCGACATGCGATATGGTTTGTTTGTGCGATTCAGAAGTAAGTATTTTGTCACGGAAGAAAACGATCTCCCAGGCCAGCCAAAAAAGTTCGAAGACTAAAAATTCAAGACATTACTCCAGCAAGAGCTTGCAAAATCATTGTCAGCTACTTAGCAAATTCCAAAAGTTTGCAAGTAGCAGGATTGATCCAAAAGCAGCGGCATTCAGTACCTTATGAATTAAAGCCGATAGACTTTGAAAGACGATTTTGCATGCCCGAAATGCTGCTTAAACGCTAAAAAAGGAATTTCTTTTTTTTAATCACTACTGGCGGTGAAAAATGGATCCATTACTATAAATCGAAGCTTAAGAGATCGTGGCCAACCCCCACTCGAATCGACGACAAACCAAATATCCATGGCGCTAAGGAAAAGCTCTGTATTTGGTGGAAACAAAATTGTCCTATATATTATGTTCAGACCATCACTGGAAACCTGTACTAACTGCAACTGATTCGTTTAAAGCTAGTATTGGCCGAAAAATGCCCAATATATGCGGCCAGACATGAAAGCATAATATTTCATAATGCCAACGCTTGGCAATTTGTGTTAAAAACTTTTTTGAAAGTATTATTTGGGAAGTTTTACCTCCACCGCCTTATAGTCCAGACCTTGCCCACTCCATGTACTAGTTGTTTCCAAAGATGCAGAACACACTCTCTGCATGGGATACGCTTTACTTCAGAACAGGGTATCCGAAATTGGCTTGATTAGTTTTTGGCCTCAAAAGATGAACAGTTCTTTTGATGCGTAATCTATATGTTGCCAGAAAGATAGGAAAAGCTCATAGCTAACAATAGCCAATACTTTGAATAAATTTATTTAAAATAAATGTTTTAAAATAAAAGCTAAAAATGTAAAAAAATTCCACATTTTATGAAATTTGAAAAAGTCAAACACCGTATCTATTTCGTTCCCTGTAACTTTTTGTTAATCTAGTTTTATGTGTTTTTCTTTTCGAATGTTTTTGTTTGTTTCCTAACCAAATTAAAGTATTCCATTACATGTCAGAGAGGCATCAACAACTGACACACCACACGCGATGTTTTTTTCACTCGCTGGCGACTAACAATTCATGCCAAGCTGTGGAGACGTGAAGGTGTGATGACTTTAATAAGATTTTATTTAATATTTGGTTTTTTTTTTTGCTGGTTGTGCACAATGATCTAAACTTATTTTGTTGGTAGAGAACGTGTTTGAAGTTTTTGGTTAAAAAGAAGGATGCTGCATGCTGTAGACAAACTGAAAATAACTTATTTGATTTGAGTTTTTGTTATTTGGTGGGTGTGACTGTTAGATTTTTATTTTTTGTTGAAATTTAAGCAGAATTTGTAGATTTTATGGTAAAACGAAAAGAAAAATAACATGTTGCAATGATTTTGCTATTATTTGTCTTAAGAAAAGCTAAAGTGTCCATTAATTTTTATAAGTACATATTTTGAACTTTCTTAAACAAGAAGGGTGGGGTTCTGCTAAACTTGGCTGGCTTTCTTTATTAAATAAAGAATATATATTATAAATAATTTTCCAGTTAAAGTCTTGCAGTTTAGCACATTGTTATCAATGAAAAATAGCAACTATATTTTGGCCATAAAATACTTCCGCTTCAGATATTTATGGCTTAGTTGCTTTAAGTTTATTTATTCCTAAATTAAAGCTTTCAAATATATCTAATTTTAGACCTTTTGGGTTTATACTAACCAAGCTTTAGTAACTCCAACCAACTAGTTTAATTGGTTTAACAAAAGTTTTTGTTTTTTAGAATAATTATTATTTCATAATCGAACTGTTAATTTCTACTTTTTGATAATTTTAGTTAGGCTCGAGTTCATTAAATTTTTTGTTTTTGTTTTTTGTCATATTTTGCAAAACCTGAATAATGCACTAAAAAATCTTTATTAAACAAACAACTTCAATTGTTAAGATTCATATTTCTAAACATAAACATCTAAACTTTCCCGAAATTTTAATAATAATAACAATAATAATGACAATAATAATGAAGCTTAATTGCCAACATTTAACTCTATCAGTATAGGTATAATTCATATTTATTATTACCCCTTCTCTCTCTCTCTATCTCCCGCACGCTACAATAGATTTAGTCAACAACCTGTCAAATTGTTAATTAAAGCCGTTGGCAACATGTTGATTGCTTCATTTCTGCACGTTGAAATAAAATCAAAATTACATAAACTCATTAAAATAATTCTTTCTCTCACTATCTCTCTCTGGCTCTTCATGTTTGTTAACATAAATAATCACAGCATGACTGATGGTAAATAAACTGCATGCAGATTTATCTTTTAATGTCAGTCTTAACTGACACTTGGAAAATATGTATGTACTGCTCAGTGTTGCCAGAAAATTAATTTCAAAATATGCTAAAACTTGAAAAACTAAGAGCTAAAATTTTCTACAGAAGAAAAAATAAGTGCTAAAATTTTTCAATGTAACAATACAATTTTTATTTCAAATGTTACAAATATAAATTATAGTTTTTTCTAAGTTTGTTCATAACAATTGTTGACTTGTTTTAATAGATTATATTTCATATATTAATTCAAAAATTTCCGTGCTCATTTACTTATCACACCGAAAGAAATTTAGTTGAAATATAAGTAAAAGTTATTTTTTATTTCTCAAAAAGTATTTTTTGGAGTAAAATAGTAAAAAAAAATTTTTATCAAGCAAATAATACTAAAAAGCATTTAGCATAATTTTTAAAAATTTCAATGCATTTTCCAGAAACAAAATGCTAAATCTAGCACTGAAAGTGCTAAAATGGCAACATTGGTACTACTGATGATGATGCTGCCGTAATGTTTCTTTTAAAGAGAAAAACGATCATGGTTAAATATGCCAAATAAAATATAAAGAAAAACATTAAATAAAAAAAAAATAAAGATTGACAGATGTGTAAATTAAAAACAACTGTAGCAGAAACCATATATTTAGTTATGTTTTACTGAATATACAAGGGGCGAGTAAATAAATTATTATATGTAATTAAAAAAGTTTAGTTTTTGTTAGAATTGAAAAAAGAAAATCATTTCAGTTTAAAAGCACTTTGACAACTAAAGGTACGATCACATTTGGCAAATATTTACTCAAAAAAGCGTAACAACTGGTTTTAGCACAAATTTATTTGACGTTGTTTAATCTTACAAGAGTTTTGCAAGATCAAACAGCATCAAACAAATTAAAACTAAATATTTGTTGTGCTTTGGCCTAAATAAGAAAAGTTTTTTTAAATAAATAAACGAGTTCAAATATATGTATGTATGTTATTTAGTGGTTACGTCATTTTCGGCAAATATTTGTCAATTGTGCCTTAAAAAAATAAGGGGTGGTAAAATAGCAGCATTGATTGTTGAAAATTTTTTCAAAAATAATGAACATAAGGTGACCATCACTAAGCGACCACGATGGCTAGTTTATTGTCAAAATTGATGCATTAGTGGTTTAATGAATCCACAACGGATTTTGGTAAGAATGCATAAAAGAACCAGACGTCTTCGTATGGGTACAGACGCGGCTATTGATGTCGTTGCGTACTCCTCTTCACACAATCACAAGATCAAGCGATTTGATATATTTTCAGCTTGCTGACTTTGTTCAATGTGAAAATTTTAGCATTTTTTTGGGGATTTTGGACTGGAGTCATCGGCATTGGACCATACTTCTTCGAAAATAAGACTGGTCATACAGTAACTGTCACAGGTGCTTTATATTGCGACAAAATGTCAGAGTTCTTTCTGCATAAATTGAGGTTATTACTGGTTGAATTTTAATATCAACAAGCCGGAAACTACTCGTGTTTTGGAAGATGAAATTTCACTTTTAATTTAAATTATCTACCTTTTGAATATTGCTTGCGAAAGTCTGGCATATTCTGAATAAAATTCAATATCCTTAATCTTATTAATTGATGGTCAAATGCTAAAGTTGTACTACCTTAAATTTGGGCATATAATCGGTGTACATTGGGTAAAGCTTAATTTTTCTTATTTCATTTTGAATAATCTCGTGATAAAAACCTTGAATTATAAGATAAATTGTATTTAAAATGCAATTACAACCAATTTATCATCGAACAAGTTTCAGTGCTGTATTCGATTGTGCTGAATCTCAAATACACTGTTTTTTTTTAGATGTATAGAACTTAAAGTTGACAACACTTTTTTAATTGGCGGCCATTTTGTCAGCTGTCAAGTGTTAAGTTTGGTTTGACATTTCAACATAAATAGACCGACGCCTGAACAATGCTTCCATACATACTGGGTAGTGGACTTTATTTAGGAGATATTGCCAATTCCAGTAGTACAATTGCCGTACGATCGATATACAGGGTGGGCCAAGTTTGACTGACTGATTTGAACTGTTTCTAACTTTTGTGGCTCTTGAGGTATGAGCTTTAGCTCCATCTTGCTGGAACCATATGTTACGATTATTGAGAACTATCGGACGTAAAAAATTTTCCAACATGGTCCGGTATACCACCCCAGAGACGGTTTGTGGTTCATTAAGCTCATTTTCGAAGAAATATGGACCAATAACTTTATCAGCCATGATTCCACACCAAACAGTGCATCTGACAGGGTGTAATTGTCGCTGATGCAATGCTCTTGGATTCTCTGTACCCCAAATTCGGCAGTTCTGTTTATTCACATATCCATTTAAATGAAAATGTGCTTCATCGCTCATAATCAGATTATCCAAAAAATTGTCATTTTCTGTAGCTAGCAAAATCAATCTATTGGCATATTATTTTTACACGTTCTTCCACTGAGTATGATGACATTTTGAAATTTTATAAAATTCTGTATTATCTGCAAAAAAAAAAATTAAAAAAAATTAAAAATGCAAAAGTTATAAGCATTTCAAATCAGTCAGTCCAAGTTGGCCCACCCTGTACATAAAATGTTTATTTGTTTGTTTACTTGTCGTATGAAAGTGGCCCCTATATATGTATGCAAGCTATGACCATTTAAATTCGGTACAGAGAATTTTATACATATTAGGCTAAGAGTATATCGCATTGAATTTTAACATAATAATGGTATATTAGTACTCTTATAAGTACTTTTACATATGTAAGTGTTTTTTTAAGTAGTCCTTATATGGGGCATATGGTAAAACATTCACCGAAATTCACAATATCTTTTAGTATGATTTTTCTGTATATATAAATAATCTGTGTTAAGTTTTGAGTCGGTACCCATATTTATAAGTTATAAATAAAGACTAATGTCTTTTTGGATGTAGGCCTTATATGGGAGCTATGGCCAATTATCGGTCGGTCGTTATAAAATTCGGTACATCAATCCATATAGTTACATACATAAATTTTTGGGTGCCCCGCTAGATTGGCCGATAGTGTGCCGGACTATCAGTCAGAGGGTTGCGGGTTCGATTCCCACCAAAGGCTCTGGGTGTTTTCTGCAGATAAACCAAAAAGCTTCGCAGTTTGTGTTAAGTTAGGTTCCATGGGCAGCCGTTCTTGAGAACAACTCACATGGGTCCATCTTGTTGGTTCCATTGTGTTACCCGTTGGTGGACAACCCGTCGGTTCACTCCGCATCGGTTGCAGTTTGTGTTAATTATATTAAAAAAATGGGCCGAACCAAATAAAATATAGTTTTGGGATTTATTTTTACACGAACAATATTTTTGATGAATTTTGTATTGATATTGCAATTTTATAGGCATTATGTATCATTGAGGCATATTTTAGGAAGAAACTTAAATGGTGGCAATGATAAATCATGGAACGATTATTACTATTTTCATCATAGTTTCTCCTTTTATCATAGAAATAATGTATACAAAATTTCATAGTATTATCTGCAATATATTTAAACAAAACATAATTTTTAAGGAGGTTGTGTGACATTTTAATCCATAACTGTGGGTTTACTATTCCGATTTTACTGATTTTCAATACCAAACTTTTTGACAAAATAGAAAACATTTTTCTGGAAATTTCATTAAATTTGGTTGTGTATTTAGGACGTGAGAGTGTTTTACACAGACGGTCAGACGGGCGAACATAGCTTACTTAGAATTTCATACGTATCATGAAAATATATACTCGTACTTACTCTGTTGGGTCTGAGATGAATATTGTTAAAGTTTCAAGCGGAATAACAAGTGAAATATACCCGCAATCACCACTTGTGGTGGTGAAGGGTATAAAAATATAAATTCACTGTAGCACAGCTGTATTCGTTCGGAAATTTGTTGTCTTAGTTCCAAAACACTTAAATTTGTTACTAAAAAAAGTAAGGAAATCTAGACTTAAACCAAAAACTCTTTACACTAATCATTTGTTTGAGAAATCATGTTTTTATCAAAACTAATAGAAATTGTCTAAAATCTGTTCACGATTTTATATTATACAATATACATTACCAAACTACTTCTAGGTAATGCAATGACGTGGCCTAAATTATGTTTGGAACTTAGTTCTCAATACACCAAAGTTTTTTAATAAAACAAGCAATTACACAATTTTTTTTTACAACTTTGTAGCTGGTAACTTTATAGAATCTAAGCAAATAAACTTTGTATCTCAAATACCTCGCCAAATAAAATTGATTTGTTAGTTATGTTACCAGCTTAAGAGTGTTTAAAAACAACTCCAAATAATTCTTGTAAACTGCTGCTAAAGCCTATTATTTACCCTTTAAATCCCTCTTCCCAAAAAAAAATCCAAAAATTTTACCAAGTTCCATTTATATACATGTATTTCTGTATGTTTTTTGAGGTAGGTGCAGGTTTATTTTTATTTTTTTTATTTACGTTTAAAGCTTATTTAACATGGCTTTTTGATTGTTTATTTTTTTTATCTTATGTTGTTTTTTGAAAATTTTGTTGGATTTATGTAACAATGGGGAGACTGGTTCAATGGGGATTTTGTTTACCATATAAAGATACACAAGAATGTTTTTAAGATACTCGAAAAACAACAAAAAATGTGTATTATTGCATATATGTATTTGTTGTTAACAAAGAGAAAAAAGGCCGTAAAAAGTGAGATGAAAAAACACAATAGCAAACTAATAACAAAGTTACACTGAGAGAAAGTAAATTTATAAATAGCTAATTTTAAGACGAAAAAATTAAATGTGGATTAAAGTTAAATAAATAAAACATACAGTTATTATGGCTAAAACTTGGCAATGTTTTGCAGTTACTCAATTACTTACTTTTCAATGATTACTATATACCCACTGCATTACTTGGAAGTAGTCGTATAACGACTTCTTTATTATTTATTTTATAACTGTTTACTTTCTAGTAATTTGCATTTGTATATTTTATTTTTATTGATAACGGCTTATGTGAGACCTAACTACTAACTAAGTGTTATTTGAGTCATTATTTATAACTACTTGTAGTGATAATAAAGTAATGCTACATTTATAAGCGGATGTGGTAAATATTTTCCTCAAATTATATCATTACATGTTACAAAAATTACTTAAAATGCTGTTGTGTAAGTAGTGAGATGCCAGAATTTAGCATTTTAACACATTACTGTGTAATGTTAGTTTTACCTGGGAGGCTTTTGTAATGTAGTAAACAAATATATTATATATATTTTTATTATTATACTCAATTACTTTGAAAATCTCATCCTTCAATGAATTGGTATAGACAGCCACATAAAAAGAAATCCAATGGTTTTAAATCACACGATCCTGGAGGCCAATTCTGATTATTGAAACGATAGAGATTATTATTATTTTTTTTTAAAAAGAAAAGTAACACTCAGGCAATTAATATGCCTATATATAATTGCGTTACTATCTTTGGAAAGGGAATAGGTTGAAGAAGTAAAGGTGGTGAAAGAAGACAGGTTTGTTTTTATATCACAACTCTGCAATTGCGCATTATGTTTGTTTTTAGTGCAGAATTGCAGCGCCTCTGGTGGTGAGTAGGCGCATTAATGTTAAAGCTTGATTTTATAGCCTTTATTTAATTATTTTACTTCGGTGGCGTTTCAATGCTATACCACCGAAGGAGGGCGCTATGACTAATATTAGTTATGATAGGATAGAAGAAAACTAATAATTATCAGAAAGTGATGTTGTTTGAGTGGCAGCGGCTGGGAATCGAACCCGGGCTACAAATACCAATTCGTGCTTAATGATCAAATGCGATTACCAATTAAGCTGCAGCACCCTCATCGTCTAGTCGATAAGGATGACTTTTCGAATCTTAAATGGATGTAGTAGTATTCTGCTATCAAACGGGCAGCAAATTGGCTGAGATATAACAGATATATATACTGATAGTCAAACTGCAATAAAATCTCTAATAGCTTAATACACAATATCTAGCTTCGCCCAGGAATGCCGGGCGTCCTTAAATGGGATGGTGATATATTCGACAGTCACCCTCATATGAGTGCGTGGATACAGAGACATTACAGGCAACAGTATTGTCGATAAACTGGCAAAGAAAGGCACCATGCTATCTGACAGGGACATGTAAACAGCAAATTGCAAAGTTTTACAATAAGACTGCTCAATCAAGATGGGAAGATGAACCCATGAATACGATACTAATTTAGCCTAGGTTAAATCAACAACGCACGGCTTAACTGCTGAGACTACAGTGCTCTTAACTACGTTATTTAGTGTCCGTGATTACTGGACACTGCAAATTTGGCAATCATGTTAGAAGAATAAGATTACCCTATTGTGACTTCTGCAGAAGCTGCTGAATTGACGAGGAAGAGGATACTATTTCTCACTTTCTCGGTTACTATCCAGCATAGCCAAATTTAAGAATTAGGTTCACACAAAACTCTCTCTGAATTATCAGTAATGAATTTAGAAAAATCGAGGCATTAATAAGGAATTTCAATGCGGTGACTTTAAATCAGTCGGTCAACTGATCTGGAGCACTTTTTCTCCATCTATTTCTATCGAACTGGCCATCATGTACTCTTCCACTGTTTTATCTACCGGAAATCTATCCTTCATCACTATCTCTCGTCTCATTTATCCTTTTAGGCAACAGAAAGATAACAAACACAAAGAGTTAGCTGCACTTATGATCGGCGGTCTGCTTAACTAAGCTAAACTAATCGTCCCATTTAGGCCAAAAGAATTCTGTTATCTTGTCGCGATATCGAGCATCAGTAACTGCCTCCAGCCTCATATTCGTGGAACTATGGCTCAATGATGCCTCCTAGGCAAAATCCTTAGCAAACTGCATTTTTGTGGATGCATTTGGTTTCGACAATCATAAGTAGGTTCTTTGAATGTTAAATTTTAAAATTTTCAATATATTGTACGTTAATACATAAACGCACCACAGATCATATGGCGGAATCAGACACTCTTGAGGTTCAAGGCATAAGAATTAAGTGTGGTGTTCACTGGCATATGATTACATTCATTTAGGTATAAAGAACTGAATAATAAAGTCGCGTTATCGACCACCAGTAACAGTCACTATCTGACCAGGCTCATTTTAGTACAACAAACAGCGACACCTTGGGGATGCATTTGTTTTTCGATAATAACACGTTGCTGCTCTAAACTCCAAATACATAAAGTGTAACGATTAACAAAGCCAGCATGATGAAAATGTTCTTTATTTAGAATGATTTAGCTGGAACTGTGGCGCCAAACTTTTATTGTTTTTCAAATATTGTTCAACAATATTGTTCTCTTCCCTAAACTAACAGCTGTCAAACTATTTGTTTTCGATCGGCGGCAAGTTAACACATAGAGAAATCGATATAACAATTTCAATTTGTCTGTAAATTGTTTCAAATATATATTCTGAAAGCTTCACATATCCTAAATATCCATCCACATGTGGTATGCGATGTTGGAAGAATTTTGGTAGTGACAATGTTTCCAAAAATGCAGATATTTAACCGCAACTAAATCAATTCTGTGACATATTTTTGCCTACATGATGAGATATTTCCCTTTCGATGATATTTTAAAGGTCTGTATAATCCTACTAATACCAATTTGAGCGCTCAAGTTCAAAACTTTCATGCAAGCCCACAATACTCGAGCAATGAAAATGTACGATCTTTAGAATTTTGCAACAGTTTTTCTTCAAGTGTATAAAGTCATAGTGCATTTAAGTAAAAGTGTTTTTAACAATCTAAGTGTATATTTATAAGAAAAATGTGTGCAATTGTTTGTATTATTTGCGTAAATGATGTATTACACAATATAAACACAGCAACGACATAATATAAAGGAATCTAGTAAATAGAAATAAAAAAAAACATTTGGATTTTTGTGACTTTTACAAGAATACAATGAATACTAAATATGGTTGCATTGAATAATAGTTTTTCCCAGTTTTTTTTTGTCAGTCTATAGACCGCCAAAGGAGTGTGGTGTCTTGAGTTTAAACCGTATATTAGTAACACCTTAAAATGTTAAAATGCTGAAATGTATGAATAATTTTTTGCATACACAATTAGTAGCAAGTCGCACCTTGATGAAAGAATTCTTTACTGGAAGTCATGTGCAAATAAATATTTAATATTAAAGAAATTAATGCAGCAATAAAGTGTTGCTAATTGGTAAGGTGCTATGAAAATTAGCACCTAAGTGTTTTATAAGTAAAAAAGTAAGATTTTGGTATGGAAACTTTCAATTTGAAAGTAAAGAAATTAAGAAGAAATTAACAAATTGAGTTTAATAATGAGAGGGATGTACTATCAGATTTACTGGCTTTTTGAAATTGAAATTTCGAGTGGAGAAACAGTTTCACGTAAATCATACAAATCTGACAAGTACTAAAACAAATGATCTAAAAAATTATAAAATCCACAATATTGCTAAAAATATCTTGTAGACAAGTCATGTCGATGTTATGTTTTCAGAATATTTGTACGCCTAACTGTGTCAGTCATCAAACGTAATTTGTATATAAAAAGACAGCCAAGAAAAAATTACCTAGAAAACTATTGACATGAAAATCGACACGTTTTTCCCACATAAAAGTACATTAACAAATTTGAGTTTGTAATTATGAAGACGATCTGTAGTTGTGAGCACTGGTAATTGTTTATTGGTATAGACTTGAAATATTCTCATAGATAGAATAGTGTTAAATCACAAGATCTAGATGACCAATTCTGATAACTGAAACGACAGTTTACACGTTCAGAAAATATAACATGCAGTAATTGCATTGTTTCACGGACTGTTGGTCATGTGTTACCCGATCATGTTGTTGAAATAACATCCCCATTAACATCATCCAATATTGGTACAAAAGAACCATATTAGCAAGTTGCGATATTGAAGAACCTTATTTTCAAAGCCTCCAGCCCAAAATTTGCACCAAACTTTAACAACAGAATTATTTTTTTTTTCTTTTTTTCTCCTACTTTATTTCTTATCTTTCTGAATGACCTTCTACGTCATATTCATTCAAGCATAGACCAAGCCCTTTGGAAATTGAGGAAATAAGGCAACACATGAATGATACACTTAACCATTATCTTGTGACAATCTCCAAATGAGATTGTGCGAATAGAGTCGCTTTTAATGCGCGTAAATTCCAGTGTTGTACGTTAACACATAAACGCACATGTTGATTCAGCCATTTCTATGGGCGGCATAAATATTAAGGAATCTGACGCTCATGATGTTCTAAGCAGAAGAATCCAGTGTGACATCCACTGGTCTAAACACATTTTTCAAGTGTCAAAAGAATCTTTCAATTGCCATGTTTTTTTTTTAACGGTATCAGAAATACTTATACACTCCATCTGATCTCCTTACTATTTATCAGACCGAAAATAGAATTAAACTCTCATGTATGGGACGGTGCTTTTTATAGTTTTATCGACAGCGTACAGGTATAGAAATGTGCTCTGCTGAAATTAGGGAACTTGTTCTCTAAACGCGTAGTTTTTTGCGTAAGACACATTCATCAGTCAGAGCTCATGCATTCATTATCGACTGGACAGTGGATCGCACTACATTGCAGGCAAAATTTGTTCTTTAGCCGCACTGCCGGTATGTGAAATAGACTTCCTGCAGAAGTATTCCCTGTCACTGTTCACTGTGTCAATGTTCACAAATACTACTCCTCCCTCCATAATATTTTTGCATAGTTCTCACACAATGCAGTGCAGGAGTAGGGATCATTCCATAAGTGCTGATCCAAAAAAAAAAATTAATAAAGCCTTCAAGTGCAAAAAGTTCTTCAGCGCTTACGATAATCTCTGTTGGAATGGAATGGAATTTTGTTCGCCTATGACAACTCTAACACAGGCGAATATTTCAAATATTCCAAACAAATCATGAGAGCAACTTTTTTCGTAGCTCTACATTTTAGGCTATTTCTAAATCCCATATAACTTTTTGTTTTCTCTTATGAAACTTTATTTTTATTCATCTTTAGGCCACACAATCCCAAAAAGCCACCATAAACCCAGCTTAAGAAAATATTTAAGAGTTTTTTTCCTTATTTCTTTAGAAAAAGAAAACCCTTTCATTTGTTTCTTCCACAAAACTTTTAAATTATCTAAGAATTGTATCTATTAAAAGAAAAAGTTTCCTTAAGGTTTTTTTTTTTTTGTTCGAGCCAAATGATTGTATAGTAAATTACGATTCTTTCTGTTTGTGCCACAAAATATTTACTTTTTGTATGCTTTGGGGCAGCCAAACACTAGTATGTATTATCCATGTTTTTTGTTGTGATTTTTATGGATTTAATTTTATGATAGTTGTGTTTGCTTTTTTTTATTTAAAGAATGATGATGGTTGGTGGTGGTTAAAATATTTGTGCAATGTTGACTAAATTGCAACAGGCAAAAGGCAAAAAAAGAGAGCTGCAAAACATCGATCAATATAAAACAGCAGGTAGGGGAAAAGCTTAACAAATGTTTAGGGATTTAAATCAAACTTGCAAAGTGCCAATTTACACAGAGCAATTCTTTAAGCATAGCTGATTACCTTGTTGACATCGTGGTTTGGGGAAAATAAGACGAGTACACACTTGATAGTACTAGCAACTCGTGTACTCTCTCTTATTTGTATGTGTATACAAATGTGAAATTTCAAGAAAAAAGTTGTATCAATATTTTCAACAAAAATTGCTTCGTGTAAATTGGGACAAACATCTATCAAGATTAGAATTAAGAAGTACTAGGAATTCTAATTGAAAATTTTTTTGTAGATTTTGTTTATTTGGAATCTGCGGTCGGTCCAAAGAGATGTTACCACCTTGGTAAATGTACTGTAATGTTGTATAAAACAAATTTTCTGATTATGTTGTTGTTAACCATTTTCCAATTTGTTTTCCTTTTCATAATTTTAACGAGTTTCATTGATAAATTAGAATTATAGATCTTGGTCAGCCCATGATCGGTATGAGAGTCGAACACTGATTTAAATCATTAGTTTCTTGTGACGCTTGCTTACCTACACTAGCGCATTTAAGATGCGCATTTTCTTGCATTATATGATTTATTTCGAACAACTTCGGAAAGAAGATAAAGTTTTTACTAGATTGGCTTAACCGTATGATGTATACTCAACTTTTTATACGACAACACACACCCGGAATACGTTTGTTTAAATGGTTTAATTTCATTATTATTTTTCAAATGCTTAAATTAATATTTTACAAATGTTTTAGTTTATATTTCATGCAAATGTTTTAGTTTATGTACCAGGTTGAAGAGATATAGGCAAAAAGGTCACATGAGTTATAGCACTGCAAAGAGGCAAAGTTTTGTATCCGAATGTGTGGTCTAGGGTTAAATATGGAGCATGCTTTCATCCGCCAAATAACTTTTTTTTTTGTTTTTTTTTTGAAAATGCTATAAAAAAACTACTGAATATTTTCTCAAATTTCTTGTTTTATTTGAAAGTACAATCCTTCCGATTAATAACGGAAAATAATTTCATTCAAATGGCTGCCTCGGCTGGCCATGCAGTAGCCTACACGATCGGTCGAATTTTTAAGCACATTATCGATTGTGTGCAGCTGTATTTCACCAATGGCTTCACTAATATTGTCCTTATCTTTGACGGGATCCCACAAATAATAGTCCAACGGTGTCAAATCCCAGCTGATAATGCGATCTTCAAAAACAGGGCGCAAAAACATCGAGAGTAGCTTCGGCTGTGTGGCACGTAGCGCCGTCCTGTTGAAACCAAATGTTGCCAATATCCTCCTCTTCAATTTTTGTGAACAAAATTTCGTTTAACATGGCCCGATAACGATCGCCATTGACTGAAACGGCCAATCCTTGCTCATTTTCGAAGAAAAATGGCCCAATTATGCCTCTAGACCAAAATCCGCACCAAACAGTGACTCGTTTTGGGTGCATCGGCTTTTCAATGTATGCCTGCGGGTTTTCTGTGCCCCAAATGCGACAATTTTGCATGGTTACATGCCCGCCAAGATCAAAATGAGCTTCATCTGAAAGGATGATTTTTTTTGGAAAAATCGGCATCTTCTGTAAGTCGATCGCAGGCCCACTTAGCGAAGCGAAAACGCATTGTATGGTCAGTTGGCTTCAACTCCTGAACCAATTGGACTTTGTATGGCGTCATACCAAGGTCTTTATGCAAAATTCGTCTCAATGATGTCTCCGAAATGTTCAATTGTTGAGAACTGACGGTGCTTCTCTTCTTCCAAAATCCGTACGCAATTTTCGCACACATTCTGCAACATTACCATGATTTTCAAAGTAATGTCGCAATTTATCCCAGTGTTGTTTAAACGTATACACAACCATATTCGTTTAGCGGACGGATACAACTAATTATCTGTCAAATCAGACATGAGCCAAGTGTTACCAGTCACGAAAAAAAATTTACATAAAAGTTAATTTAGTAAAGGTTGCTCCTTCCTGCCTGTTAGAAATAGCTGAAATTTAACAATAATATCTATCAATTGATGATTTGAAGACAGAGAGAAGAGCAGACGTTATAAATAAGCAAAAAAGAAAGAACCCTTTTGCTTTATTAAATACATATGTATGTAAAAATATATTTTTCTTTTTGCTGATTTCCTGGTTTGAAGCTTCACTCACCAGCTGGACAAAGTGCATCATGCATGTATTGCATATTTATATACAATCAAACGTGCACCTTTCAATTTTTATGTTTTTCATTCCTCAGTTAAAATAAAAAGTGTAGTAAGTAATATAAAAGCTAGAATTGTATTTGAAAGACAAATGGCTGCCTTAAAGGATGCGTAAATCTTTATAAAGTTACCATAAATTTTAAATGAATCGTGATTATTTTTATAAGACACATGCAAATGCAAAGTATGTATGTATGTGCAAACATTGCAGATGCATTACTACTTGCTGGTGCTTCCTGCTCCCAAAACATTTCAAATATTTAGTTTGAAAATGTTAAACAATTATTACAGGAAATAGTACAAAGGCAGCTGGAAATTAATTTAAATTGTTTTATGAAAAAAGGGTTTCACAAAGAACTTTTTAAATAAAAATAGAAACATTTGCGAAATGATGTTTTTTATAGGGGTAATTAATCGTTTAGTGATTTATGAGACAGTTTGAGGAAATAAACAAAGAAAAGTAAGAAAGACCGTACAGCCAGTGAATATTTACGTATTAGAAGAATTTTTTGTTCAAGTTAGAGTAAGTTTAAGTAAAATAATGAATCTAGGCCCAATTGTAAAGTCATAATTAATTACAGATCCAATGTCAATTTTGTAATATGATTTGCGAAAAGATAATTTTATATGTTCGAAATGCTACTTAAACACTATAAAAGGAAATTATTTTTGCAACTAATCCTTACTTGCGATGGAAAACTGATCCATTAAGATAAGTAAGAGATCGCATGTGAATCCCGACAACAAAGCCAAATATTCATAAAGCTAAGGTAATGCTCTGTATTTGGTGAGATCAAAAGGTTCCTATATATTATGAACTACTGCAATCTGGTCAGATCATTACTGGAAACATGTACCGAATGCGACTAATTCACTTGAAACAAGTATTGGCCGAAAAACATCCAGAATAAGCTCAACCACATGCCTATTAAAAACGATTTAGAAGTAAGTGGTTGCAAAGTTTTGCATTACTCGCCTTATATTCCAAACTTTGTCCCATCCGAGTACCCGAAATTGCCTTAATTCGTTCTTGGACTTAAAAGATGAACAGCCATTTTTTTTTTTTGGCGTGGAATCCATATTTTGCCAGATAGATGGGAAGAGGTCAAAGATGGCTTAAAATAGCCAATGTAAGTGAGAATATAAAAACAATGATTTAAACCAGTGTTCGACACACGGACAACAAGACAACAAGGACAGAAAGCGTTTGACAATTCAGATGTATGAAATTAAAGATGGTGCTGATGATTGGTCGTCACTTATATACTCAAAGAATTAAACGCTTCAGATATAAAAATAAAAATAAATGAAAAAATAAAAATGAATTGAAGATTATGCTTCAAGAACACAATAAAATAATTCGTTTAATGCAACATTACAGTACAATTACCAATGTGCGATTTTCTGTTTGTGCCAAACATCGATTTAAATATAAGAAAACATGTACAAACCTGCTTCTTTCAAAAATTATAAATTTTACGAGGTCGGTTCTGAAACTTCTTAGCCTAGAACAGAAAGCTCGGCATAAACAGTAAAAAGCTAAGTGTTGTGGACACTTCCATCTGTGAAATTTAACATGTGTTTCTTTTTGATTTTACAATGGAAAAATTTGACATTCGTGGTGTCATTAAATATTTAATTAAAAAAGGTTTATCGGGACAAGAAATTCATAATGATATGGTAAATGTGTTAGGTGAAAGTGCTCCTGAATTTCAAACGTGGTTGTACAATCATTGAGAATGAACCACGTAGTGGACGTCCAAAAACCAGCAATAACAACAGAAATTGTAGCCAAAGTATGTGTTATTAAATGATCGACGAATAAAAGTGCGTGAAATAACCAATATCATGGGCATCTCAAATGATCGAGTCCATTTAATATTGCATGAAGAGCTACAGATGAAAAAGCTTTCTGCAAGATGGGTGCCGCATTTGTTAACAGTCGACCAAAAACGCATTAGAATGAAAATTTCTCAAGTTTGTTTGTATCGTTTTAGGAAAAATAAAACGGTTTTTAAGCGTCGTTTCATAACTGTTGATGAGACATTTATACACCACTATACTCCAGAGACAAAAGAACAATTCAAGCAATGGACTGAAGCTGGAGTAAGTCAAAAACAATTGTATCGGCTGGTAGGGTTATGGCAACAGCTTTTTGGAACTTCAAAGGTATTCTATTGATTGACTATCGCAAGAGGGTAAAACAATAAATTCAGAGCACTATTGCAACATTTTAGATCAAATAAATATAAAAATTCAATTCCTGGCTTACAACACAAAAAAATAATTTTTCATCAAGACAACGCACAAGAGTGATTTAACAATGGCTAAAATCAACGAATTAAAGTACGAAGTTGCTTGACCACCCATCTTTTTCTCCTGATTTAGCTCTCAGTGGCTTTTACCTGTTCCCAAATCTAAAAAAAAATTCTATCTGGCAAGCGTTTTACCCCAAATAAAGCTGCAATTACAGTTGTAGACCACTATTTTGAAGGCCTTGAGGAAATCTATTTTAAGCAAGGGATAGAATTGCTAGATAAGCATTGAAGTAAGTGTACTGAAGTTTCAGGAGATTATATTGAAATATAAAAATGTCTGTGAAAAACTAACTATTCTCTTTCTGTGCTACGCTAAGAAGTTTCCGTACCGCCCTCGTATAAGGAAGAGGGCTACGCGGGTGAATCTGTTGAGCAAACGTTAAATGTATTATAAAACTAACACTTTCTTAATTAAAATTCTTTAGAATTCTTGATAATTTAACTTTAATTTATTATTTAACTTCCAACTTCCTCATTTAACAAACTTTGAAAGTTCTAATGACAGCGTAATTTAATTTAGCAGAGACGTTGGCGCATATTTTGTAAATTATTAATTGTTTTGGTATAAATTAAACAATTTAAACTTTAAGCTACCCAGCAGTTTTAAAAGCAGCCAGTAATTTCCTTTGACTTATCCCAATTTTAATAATTTTGGATAATTTATTACGTTTGTGGTGTGGATGATGCAAAGAAAAGTTAATTGGTTACTAATAAAAAAGTTAATTGCCACTTTAATGTCTCTAAGTAGTCTAGAGTGTAGTTACTTCACACTTTTTTTAACAACACTTTAGAAGGTAATGTTTTTAACAACTAGAATTAATCAATTATTATGGTGTTACATTTGTAATTTGAAATGTATATTGTTTGTTTTGTTTTACTTCACTTTAAGGACAAGTAAATTTTCATTAATATTTTACTGTTTCTTCGTAGATCAAGCAGTAGTCATTTGGAAAGCTTCATTATATTTCTATTTAAGGACTAGCTACTGTACTGACCACTAGCATTATCTGGCCAAGTCAAGTTAACAACTTGAAATGTTTTTTTTTTTATATTAAATGTAAGGAACTTATTAGACTGTGTCTTACTGACTGGTATAATAAGTCCTTTCCATGTACTAGCCACAATAACTCGAGTCAGCACTTGTAAAGTAACCAGTGACTTTCCATGCTTTGACTACTTTGGACCAGCTATCAGGCAGTCTCTTTGTAATCACTGAAAGATCTATAAACTTCATTATGGAATACTCCCTTGTTAAAATATCTAGATACATAGCTACATTTATAAGCAGTAGTGACACTGAATGAGGAGCAAATTCACTAGTTCCAGACAAACACATAAAACTGCTGGGTATGTACGTACGGCTTTAACCGGCCGTGTGTGAAAAAACTGTTTTCGCACTTTAGGGTGTGACTTAATATTAACATTCTAAGCTTACAAACACATAGAAAACCATTAGAAAACCCATACAACAAACTAACAAATGCTACATGAAAAACTGAGCAAATAAATTTAATTATTTATATTTTATTGTTTATTTTTGTGTATTAAAAAAAGTGCGTGCTTAAAATTAAGAGTTTAAAATCCGTTAAATGCTTTCAAAAACAATCATATTTTACTTTCAAATTGAAAAATAAACGCAGTGTAGCGTTAAATTAAAACGCAGTTTTCGCAACAGAAATGAATTGTTTCAGAAAAAAGTTAATTGTGTTTTGGTTTTCCCCAAAGTATTTACAACTTAATTACCGCAAATTAATTTTTAAAACAAATGAAATGAATAGTAACGTATTGTATTATATGTATAATTAAAAAAATAACAATTATTCTCTGGAATACACAAAGAAATTTAATATCATCATTAACAAATCCAAGTAAATATTTTGTTTTGAAAATCAAAATTTCATGAGATGGTAATAATTTCCATTTTTAAATAAAACGGGCGGTTTTGTGATTTCAAACAAATTAAAAGATTTTAAAGGAAATAAGCGAATAGAGAACAAACGGCAATATGTTTATATATCGAGAATAACACTCTCTCCGTCCTTCCGTCTGTCTGTCCATGTAAACCTGGACCCATAAGTACAGGGCCCTATTCCACAAAAGAATGTATCAACTTTTCACTTTGCACATTTTTCGTCAATTTGCAAAACTTTGTGTTCCTCAGAACTAACTATGCATAGTAAAAAGTGATAAGATAGAAATGCAAAGATTAAATGCTTTGTGGCACACATTGCAGACTCACTTTGCAGGAGAGAGCAAAGACTTTGTTAAAATTTGTTTAGTGTAATGTGAGATTTGCAAAGAATATTGTGAAACAGACACGCTTATCACTTATAATAAGTGTTTAAATAATAAGTTGTTTTTGGAATAGGGCCCAGGTCAGAATTTTGCATCAATTTCGTTTGGTACATAAGCAATTTTGAACCAATGACAAATTTTTATTGAAAAGGGTTTATAATTTCACAATAATCTAGCAATATGGGTTAAGTCCTTACAAATGTCTTGAGTAAAGCATTGTTCATATAAAATCCAGTCAATTACAGAAGCTTAAAAGTCCAAATCAAAAGATTGCTTTAACATGAATAACAGGTGTTATAAAAATCTATATTCAGTTAATATTTGACTCCAATAACGTCTATTGTCAGTTAAATTTTTTGTGGGGTTTATATTTATAAAAGATTTGATATATTTTGCATACGAGTACGGTGACAGGTCTCCGAAATAACTTAGGAGAACTAATTCGTTTTCGTATATTACAATAATAATTACAAAATGAACAATGAAGTCAACTCCAGAGAGTCGACTGGAGTTGACTAAAGTTTACTGGTGTGTTGACTAAAATCGACTGGAGTTGACTAAAGTCGACTTGGTTTGACTTGAGTTGACTAGAGTCACCTGGAGTCGACTGGAGTTGACTGGAGTTGAATAGAGTCGACTGGAATTGACTAGAGTCGACTGGAGTTGACTAGAGTCGCCGAGAGTTGACTAGAGTTGACTGGTGTTGACTAGAGTCGAGTGAAGTTGACTAAAGTCGACTGTAGTTGACTAGAGTCGACTGGAATGGGGCTGACTAGATTCGATGGGTCGTTATAATAAATATCATGGCACTAATATATTTATTACAATTGACACAAATTTAAGAAAAATTTGCCTCCAATAAGCTGTTTGTGCAAAATTATTATGAAACCATAAAACAACATTTACAAACCCATAAATTTTTTTTAAAAAGTCAATATTAATTTTTAATTTTTATATTGCAATAAAACTAAACTTATATTTATATCACCCACTTAATCAACTAAATTAGTCTGTTCGTTTCCTATCTAACAATCTTATTTCTGATTAAAAACAACTATTACAACCAAAATAACAGCAGTTTTATGTATCTAAACAAAATAAAATGTATCAATTTTCATTAAAAAATTATAAACAAAATTGTAAGATCGTAAAAAATGCATCTAAATCAACTGGATTTTATAATAACACAACCTCAAGAAATCTCAAAATCTATTCTTACAATACAATACAATAAAAATAAAATTGAATATGGTTATTAGTATTTAACCGCATTTTTATTGTGCATAATTTTTGCATTAAATAAAACGTGTAGAAATAAAAAATTTAAAACTAAAAATCAAATTAAATGTACATTTGTATGAGTTCAAAAGGGGCAGGGAACGAAACGGTTTTACACTTCTTACTATGTAGTTAGGTTACATGTGTAATGCTAAAAACTGACATTTGACAGGCAGCTGATTTGTGTGAAGATATTGGCTTACGCCGTTATAATTTAAAGGAAACCTAGATGGTTTACAATTTGCTATGATATTTTGTGGATACTCGATATTCAGATTCAGTTATATAAAACAAAACAAATTTCGTATGAAAATACTATTTGAAACGTCATTAATATATTACGTAGTAGAGGTAATATTAAATTTCTTCAACGCCAAATATTAGTAATTGTTCAAGGATGTCCTTTGAAAAATAGTTAAATATTCCAAAAATTTTCAAAACTTTGCATTCCTTGTAATAGTTATAAGTGGCTAATAGTAGAGTGTTTTACAAAATCACAGTACTGCACTGTATAAATAAATACCTCAGCTGTTATTCCGTCCGTTCTTCCGTCTGTCTATCTGTCTGTGTTAATAATTTGTGGCTTCGTTAGAGCATTCAAATTTACATATACTACAAGTTGAAAAGCGAGTTTGAGGATTTTTTTCCGTTTCTCTTCTTATTTTGTTGGTTAATTTTTGCAAAAAAAATGTTGATAAAATAATAACAAAAAAGAAACATTAAAATGTTTACAACAACATAATAATAAATTTATAAAAATAATATTTAAGACAATTTTTTTTTTGTTATTTTTAGATTTTAAGATTTTGTAAGTAAATTAAGAAAAAAAGAAACGAAAAATAACACATAATAACAGCTAAAATGTTATATACATATTAAAATTTAAATAAATATTAAATTACAAAAACAATAATAACATTCAGAGTTATTCAGTGCCACAAAGGGACAGGAAATAAAACAGAAATAGTCCCGTGATTTGTACCCAGGCAGTACGAACCAGTTTGGGTTTTAATACATTATATTTTGAGTTCAACAGTAACTTCTTCTACTCTACACAAATTTGTGTATAACAGTGTTTTCTATAGAAAATGTTTTGTGTAGAAGACATTGCTATACACAATATTTTCTATATTAAAATATTTTCTCTTAGAAAGTATTGTGTATAATAGTATTTTCCATACAATATGTTGTGTATAACAGTGTTTTCCATAGAAAATCTGTGTAAAACAGTGTTTTCGATAGGAAATTTTATGCATAACAGCGTTTTCTATAAAAAATATCACGTATAACAGTGTTTTCTATACAAAGTATTTCATATAACA
Source organism: Bellardia bayeri (assembly GCA_950370525.1). Taxonomy (NCBI): domain Eukaryota; kingdom Metazoa; phylum Arthropoda; class Insecta; order Diptera; family Calliphoridae; genus Bellardia; species Bellardia bayeri. The sequence goes on from OX493267.1 coordinate 80,521,817, forward strand.
GTGTTTTCTATATAAAGTATTGTGTATAACAGTGTTTTCTATAGAAAATATTTCTTATAAGAGTGTTTTCTATAGAAAATCTTGTGTATAACAGTATTTTCTATAAAAAAATATTTCGTATAACAGTGTTTTCTATAGAAAATATTGCGGATAACAGTATTTTCTATAAAAAATATTGCGTATAATAGTTTTTTGTATAGAAAATCTTGTATTTAACAGTATTTTGTACAGAAAATTTTATGTATAACAGTGTTTTCTGTAGAAAATATTTCGTAAAACAGTGTTTTCTATAGAAAATATTGCGTATAACGGTGTTTTCTACATTAAGTATTATGTATAACAGTGTTTTATATAGAAAATATTTCGCATAAAAGTGTTTTCTATAAAAAATATTTTGTGTAACAGTGTTTTCTATAGAAAATATTGCGTATAACAGTATTTTCTATAAAAAATATTGTGTATAACAGTTTTTTCTATTAAAAAAAAAATATTGCTTATAACAGTTTTTTGTATAGAAGATCTTGTATTTAACAGTATTTTGCACAGAAAATTTTATGTATAATAGAAAATCTTGTGCATAACAATATTTTCTATAGATAATCTTCTTTATAATAGTATTGCGTATAACAGTATATTCTATAAAAAATAGTGCGGACAACAGTATTTTCTATAGAAAATAATGCGGAAAACAGTATTTTCTATAGAAAATATTGCGGACAATAATGTTTTCTATACAAAGTCTTTTGTATAATAATGTTTTCTATAAAAAACATTGTGTATAACAAAACTTTGTGTATAACGCAATTTTCTATAGACAATTTTGCCTCTAAACTTACTAATTAGAGGAACACTGCTATTGTACGAATTATCTCCTGAAATATAGAATTCGTAAGTTAATTTATTACAAAAACAAACAATTTCTGTTTCATTCTTATTTTTTAACAAATTTGCCTGGAGCTTTTTAATTTATATTTATTTTTTTTTTATAAAATTCTCTAATTAAGAACCTGAGTAGATTAAAGTAGAAGCACAACAATAAATTTTAAAAGCTAAACTGGAATTTTATTATATGGAAGTTTTTTGTTGGCTTAATTTTATTTTGTATGTGTTTTTTATAAATATAATTTGCTCTTTAATCTTTAAAATGCGAAAACTTCTTTTATATGTTAATTGAATTTGTGTTTTCTTTTTGTCATGCTTATGATACTTAATAGAATTGAAGTTACGTATTTCGATGTGTTAGGTTTTTCAAAGGGTTTGTTATTTGTAAAAAAAAAAAAAAAAACGTATTTGCTGGCAACTTTAGGTTAATTACTTTAAGCCTTAATCTTTGCCACAGAGAGAAGCGTCGACCAAATTTTATGGTGACGGACTCTTAACATAACGGCGGATTATTAAAATCGACTTTTAGGCTAGTTATTAAAAAAGAGATTTTTAAATTCTTAATAAAAAATTTAAACATTTAAATTTCCAAAGCATGTAGAGTAAACAAAATTTCACTTTCCCCAATACAGTTAAATTCTCTGCTTAAATTATATCCAGCAGCCGTATTGATTTCATTATTAATTTCCATTTACCGGTAGGGTACCACCTCCACTGTTGCTGTTAGTGTTTGAATAAATGACAACAATCATCATTAACAGCCAGTTTTACGCCGACAATCAAAAGAAACAACCACAAAAACAAGACATTTGAAAAATTTCAATTTTAAATTTCATTTCACAATCACAAGAAATTTGTTTATTTTTAGTCTCTACTTTGAAATGGATTTTCGGTGATTTCGAGCAGTTGCACGCACAATTCGCTAGATGCAAAGATGCCTGGCAAGAGGTTGACATACATTTTGTCATCATCACATTTCAAACATGTGTCATTTTGTGTGTTTTCGGGTGATTTTATTTTCAGTTTTTAGTGTTTCAATTTGCTGTTATTAATAAATTTATGCATAAATTAAAAGTAGAAAAAACACACAAAGAAATTAAATATTTGAAAAGTTTCAAGACAATTTTAATATTTAACAATTCATATGAAATATAAAGACAAATATTAACATATAATTAACATAAATTAATGAAGGCAAAACATGTTATGATTTTGAGTAGGAAGGAAGTTATAGCTATCAAGTTTATATTTAAACTGGGTTGAACTAGTAAATTTACTAGTGCTAAAAAGAGTTCAGCTAAAATATTGTCTAGCCCAAAAAATATTTAAATTAGAGGATTCACTAAAAAGTTATGGGGCAAGTTCTTTCTGGCTATATTGAATGATATTGAACAACTTTCGTTCTAGGAACCCTTAAAGTTAGTATGTAATACTAAAAATTTCACATTTAAAGCTCTTGTCAAAGGCTTTCTGATAGAGAGGGGTTCGGGGATTATGGGGTTCGTGGGACCATAATTCGTTTTGTAATTAATTGAATCTTTGTTTTGCCTGCAATACATTACAACGTAGTTTAAATTGACTGGTTCCCTGCTAAACTAAAAATAAACATATATTTGAAACGTTTTTCCTCTTGAAACTTTTAAGAAAATCAATATTTAATTTTTGATGCTAAAGTTTAAATTTTAATAACAAAAACTTAAACTTTAATAACTATAAAATAACTTGTCCACGTCCCGTACTGTACCGTAACGAAACAGCTGATCCCGTTTTGTTATTTGAAATCAATGCAAATACTTACCGAATATTAATATCACCTTGACGGAATCTGGGGGGTTACTCTCTATTGCGATGCGAAAGCAAATGCGAGCCACAAAATATACAGTGGTGACAGAAGGGGGGAAAAATGTAGTTTTATACTTGTCTCTTTCTTTGAGAACTGCCTTTTTGTTTTCTTTATGTTACTATTTTTCTGGCGCAATAAAATTCAATTTTGGTCACAGAGTATTTTTGTATTGTTTGATACAATCATAAAAAAATGCATTTATATCATCTAACGAATGCACAAACTTCACAATGCATACCACAAAGTATAACAATTATTAAAATAGAATTTAGTAAGTTATTGAAATCACAAACATATAAACAAAAATTCAATTCAAATATTCTAACTCAAATTATTTTGTTTATTTTGTTTTGTCCACAAAATTCTTGTTGTATATAGTGCTTTGCTTTTTCACATTACAAATTTACTACCAGAAAATATTTTCTTTCTATTTTTAAGAGAACTGCCGTATTGTAGCTGATTGTAGCGATTTTGAAACGTCAAAGTTGTCCCCTCTGTATACTTTGTGGAGTCTACTATGAGCAGAACACAAGTTCAGTTGTGGTATAACCGGTTTAAGGAAGACCGAGAAAATGTCAATGACGATGCTCGTCGAATCACTATCGGTTGCTGATGTTGGCATATCTTTCGGCTCATGCCAAGCAATTGTTACGGATGTTTTAGGCATGAAACGTGCGACAGCAAAGATTGTTCCAAAATTGCTAAATTTTGAGCAAAAACAACGTCGTATGGACATTGCTCAGGAGCTGCTGAACATCGTCAACGACGATCCAGATTTCCTCAAAAAGGTCATAACTGGTTACGAATCATGGGTGTATGGCTATGACATTGAAACCAAAAACAAATCAATCCAATGGAAACGTTCAGAAGAGCCAAGACCGAAAAAGCACGTCAAGTTCAAGTTTTCTTCGACTGCTGGTGTGGTGCATCATAAATTCTTGCCACAAGGTCGTACGGTCAATAAGGAATACTACCTTGAAGTTATGCGCCGTTTGCGCGAAGCAATTCGTCAGAAACTTTTTGGTTAAAAGTGGCAAAGTTATAACGGATTACTTTTGGAACAACTCGAACAAAAATAAATACTTTTTCTAGTAGAGTTGTAAGTAGTCTGGTCGACAATTTCCTATTACTTTTTAACTGATTTTGTAAGTAAAGTTTTTGCTGGGATAATAAAAAAAATCATATACATACTTACATTTAAATATAACACAATAAATGCATACATACGCATAACTAAGTATGTATTAGAAATATTGCAAATTGAATAAATATTGAAATAAATTATAGCAAAATATATTAAATTAAATTAAAATTATTATTTAATTAAAAATAATATAAATAGCTATCAAAGTGCTAGATTATGTCTGTAAACACACACAAACACAATTTTACTCCTATTACTTTTTCAAGGAAGCATATACGAAAAGAAACTTTACAATCACCATCACTATTTCAGATGACTGTTTATTTATTGTATGTATACCAATAGTTATTTTTTGTTTTTGTTTGACATACGGCACGTTTTTAAATTCTATAACAAGTAAGAAAGTATAGTCGGTCAAGCCCGACCATATAATACCCTACACCCAATATATGTATGTATAAACCAGTATTTCAGAAATGGGCATTATATGGCGATATAACCTATTATGGACCGATCATCAAAAAATTTAGTGTCATGATTTCTGTGAATATAAATATTATATGTGTTCAACTTTATGTCGATATAAATACGTTTAAAAGATTTATGGAGGTTAAAGTGAATTACGGAGAGGGTCTTATATAGAAGTTTCTACTAATTATAGACCGATCACAATAAAATTGCATCGTGTTGTTTGTATACATATGAAATATATTTGCTATAAATATTATTTGGATACCAACATTTTTAAAAGAGTTGTGCTCTTCAAAGTGATTTTCGGAAGTGGGGCTTATATAGGACCTACGACTACTTATGGACCGATCACAATAAAATTGCATCGTGTTGTTTGTATGCATATGAAATATATTTGCGTTAAATATTATTTGGATATCAACATTTTTGAGAGAGTTATGTTCTTTAAAGTGATTTTCGGAAGTTGCCCTTATATGGGAGCTACGAGTAATTATGGACCGATCTGCACAAAATTTGCAGATGTGATTTGGCTTCATTTAACACTCATTTGTGATGAAATTTATTTGGATACTTGCATAATTTAAACATTTATGATCAGTAAATCCCAATTTCGGCAGGACATTTGTATGGGGGCCAGGTGAAATAATGGACCGATACACCAGTTTCAATCCCATCCATCCTTGGGCCGAAAAAAATATCACGTACCAAATTTTATCGAAATATCTTCAAAATGGCGACCTGTACTCTGCGCACAAGCTTTACTGGACAGCCAGCCAGCCAGAAGGACGGACGGACGGACATCGTTAAATCGACTCAGAAAGTGATTCTGTTTAAACTTAAACTCATTTGCACTGCTAATTAAACTAAGTTTGTACTAAATGTACTAAACTTTAAACTATAACTTTAAGCCTAAAAACCCGCACCTTTAAAGTATTTTACATTTAACTACAAATAAATTCAGCCTTCTTAATCTAAATATAAATTCCAAGCATTACCATCATTATTATCAAAGAAAATTTGCCCAGTTAAATAAAAATAAATCTCAAATTTAATCTTACCCTTTGTGGAGCATTCAATAAACGCAATATGGTGCCCAGTTGTGTGGCCAATGGCAGGGTGGCGGCAAAGGCGTAGGTAGGTGCTCGTGTTGGTATGGGATACATTGATGTACAATCGAGTGGATCAGTATCGACAAGATACTGCACCCGAAACGTAATCAATTCATCGGGATCCATTTTAACTATCATATTGTTAAAAACTTAAAACGCACACTTTAACACAATCACAAACACACTTGTAAGTGATTCTTTTTATTTTATTTCGTTTCGCTTTTGCAATTTATTTATCTTTTCTTTCTTTAAATAACAACGATTACGATTTAAGATAAATAATTAAATTATTTTTAAATTTATTAAGGTTTTTTTTGTTTCGACTTCTTTTCGTTGAGTGAAGTTGTGTTGGATTATTTTAAAGATTTCACACAAACTGGTATGATTACATGGTTAAATTTGTTTAGCGTAGTATTTATTTTATGGGTTGGGTATTTTAAATACATTTATATTATATTGGTATATAAATACAATATAATATAAGTACAAGACACTGTAAAGGAAGAGAAATAATTATAAAAATTAATTTTAGTTTAAAGAGTTTACAATTAGTGTGATCCTTTAAATTGTTACCAAGTCTTGTGAAGAAAAGTGCTGAAATATTCATTGCCTCATTTGAAATACTAAAAACTTAGTTTTAGACATAAATATGGATGTTATTAAACTTTACTTACTTGCAACAAAAAGTCGACTTTTTTAAACAGTTCGTTGTTAAAAATAGACAACTTTTCGACTTTTGATAAGATATGATAAGACAACTTTTAATATTATTTCAATAATATTCAGTTACTAGACATTACGACTGTCTTTGGATAATTTAAGCGACTGTTTTTCGGCCATACCATTAATAGATTAAATAATTAGAATAAAATATGACTTTTTTAAAACTTTTGAATAGACGTTTTTTTACTTTTGCTTATTTATTTGCTTTTCATACGTTTTTAATGAAAACAAATATTTGACTGTGAGATTTATTGATAAAAAAAATATACAGCTTATTTTATGTATAACATTTTTCTGTTATCAAATCTCCATAAAAAGAAAACCAACAGGAACTTAGAAACGTCACAGCTTATTTTATGCAGTCAATTTCTATTAAAACCCCTTTCCAACCTGACGCAAAACTAACAGGATTTTTTTTATAATTTTTGCAATATGAGATCTCTACAGTGTATGAAAATATAATCAATGATTAGGTTTTATTATTTTTAGAAGCTTCAAGCATTTTCAGGACATGCACACTTTGATGCATCTCGGTCGATTTTCATTAATATTTTTAACTAAAACACATTTTTATTGTATGAAACGATTTTAATTAGTTTGAAGTATTAAAATTTATAATTGTGTTAGTTAATATATGTGCACGATTAATCAAACAAATCAAACAAAAGAAAAATGTGAGAAGCTAATATAAAAACTATCAGCACAATCGATGCATGCCAGTTTATTTCAAATTGGGTTAACAGAAGCATCTCGGTCTGAAAGGGATACAGATAGTTTATTGCAACGTTGTTGGTTTTTCGTTTTCTTTTTTTTTCTACTTCTATCAATATTTTCTGTTGAATTGTGAATCCGATTTTGTAACGTCAAGTGTCAATTTAAAATTGGTTTTTAACCATTTCCAAAATGGCCCATCACAACGAAAAATAGCAGAAATTAAAGCTTCCACAGTCCAGAAAATCATTGAACGCTTCATCCATTAATATCAGATCTTATTTATTTTATGCAGTGCATTTTTTTTGTTTTCAAAGCTCCATAAAAAGAAAACTAACAAGAACTTAAAAAGAAATAAGTGTCATTTAAAAGACAAAATGTTACAGTCTAAAAATAATTATTTGCAAAATAATTATTTTTAACTTATAAATAATTTATTGCAAAAATGTAAATTTTAATATAAAAAAAATAAAAATTCTTGTTTTTCACGTCACAGCTTATTTTATGCAGACAATTATTAGTGTAACGTTAGTTCAATGCAGCTTTTTTGGTATTTCGTTTTTCTTTTTTTCTACTTCTATTAATATTTTTTCTTGAACTATGGACCGTTTTTGTAACGTCAAGTGTCAATTTAAAATATTTCCAATGAGACCCCGTACCACAATAGAACAACGAGAATTGGTTTTTAACCATTTCCAAAATTTCCATTTACAGCGAAAAATAGTTAAAAGGGTAAACACATTAAAGCTTCCACAGTCCAAAAAAACATTGAGCGCTTCATCCACAATTATCGGGTCCATTACAAAGGTCCGAAAGGCAAAAATACAAATTTCAATAAGCAAGATGAGCGACACATTTTAAGAAAAAAAAAAAAAGAACATATCCAAGGCTTCTCAGAAGTTAAAGCTGTCCTGGGCAAACAATATTGCGTTGAAACTATTCGTCGTGTCTTGTGACAACTTGATTTTGATGGGCGCGTTGCTGTTGGAAATACAAAATGTACTTTGTAAAATAACACTTTAAACGCCAAAATAGTTTTGAATCAAATATTTACTGTTTTATGTTCTTAATATTCTTAAAAATTGTAATAAAACGTTTACTCTGTTTTTTTAGTACAAACGAAACACAACCGTGTTGCTATTTAACTTCTAAGAGTTGCACGCAACAAACTGTTTATAAACCCCAAAAGGAATCTACAAGGAATCTGCGAAATTCAATTCAAATATTACTGTCGTTGAATCTACGTTTAACATATTCGGTTCTAATGACACGTCGTTTGTTGAAAACCAAATTCAGAACTCAACAAAGAAAACCCAAAAGCCACAGTGAAGCATGGTTTGGGCCTGTATGTCTGCTGCTGGTACTGGGAATTTAGCATTTGCTAAAGCAAACATGGACAAGTTTAAGTGCTTTCAGGTTCTGAAGGACAACTACTTGAAAACCGCATAGAACCTGGGTATAAGATCAGGATAACAATCTAAAGCACAGATCGGATATTGTGTAAAACAGATGTGATGACCAGAACTTAATGTTATCAAGAATTTATGGCCAATTTTGGAAATCAGCATTTGGAAACATAAACTGCCGTATTCATAAAAAATAAAGTAGGTTTGAAGTGTGCTTTTAGACAAAATTTTCTTAAAGTACATTTGAAGAACAAAAACGATTTAGAAAAGCGCTACTGATGGAGAGGTCGAATATTTCGCGCCGAGTATTACCCAAAAACTTAATTTTCGGTGCTTTTCAGCAATATATAACTAAATAGACTCCGAAAGTCGTTTGGAATACTTTAGGTTGGAAGTTACACTTATATTTTGGGTACATAGTTACAAACATCAGCACCAACTTATAATACCGAAAACTCTGCTATTTTTACAACTCTACTTTTCATATTTAGCTCTAAACTACAATTATGATTTGTTTAGGGTTTGGTCTTAAAGTTGTTTACTATTATTGCTCATAATCGTTAAATCTTAATTGTAACTTTAACTAAAAACAAAACAACAGAAAACAGAATATAAACAACATATTTTTTTGCCAAACAACTCCTCCCTCAAACATTAAATAGACAATAAATAAAGTGAGCACCTTCCTTTTCCAGACACAAACATCATGATGATGATGATGGAGATGGTTACCAATCAATATAAACCCCCTAGAGACAGCAAACAAACCATCATTGTACAAAACTTTAAATAAGAGTTTTTATTAATAATAAAATTAACAAAAGTTTATTTATTCATTTAATTTGCTCATTTCTTGTATTATTTTATACCTGCAAATAATTTTTTCTTTTTAATAAAATTTTGTGGTCTTTAGAGGTTAAAATTTCACTTGGCATTGAATTGAAAGTTATACAATCTTCCAGCAGTTGCTACTTGCCACAATTGTGGTTTTGCTTTGCTTTATAAAACCAAAGACCACAAATTTTATAATAGCCTTAAAGAAAAAAATTCCAAAACAAACAAAATTTTATAAACAGTTAAAAAAGTTTTAAAGTAAGAAATGCAAAATAAAATCGTTTTTAGCTTGATGTGCTGAATTGTAATGATGTCGTTTAACTGGGCGTATATTGTAGTGTATGTTGTTGTTCCCTCAACCCAACTCTTTGAAACCCCTTTGAAAACTTTACAAGAAACTAAAGTCCATATGCCCACTACTATAGACTTTGTTTAGATTTTAAATCAATTCATTTGTATTTTCAACGCAACTTTGTAAATTGTTTATATGTATAATAATTTTTTGGCGGCCAATAAGAAATCAAACAGAGAAAAGTTATGTAATTTTGTTAAAAGACAGAAAATTTTATTAGGCGTAAAGCAATTTCATAAAAATACACAGTTAAAAGTTTGTAGGGTGAACAAAAATTAAATTGCACATGGTGCTAAGAATCTTAAACGTTTTAAAAATAAAACTTACTGTAAATTTAAAATACATCTAAAATATGGTCCTTCGAGCATTACCAGTCATTTTGTATTTGATTCACAACACACTTTTACGTTATAAAACGATTTACGGTGAATACGTGAAATTTTCTACTCAAAAATCAATTTTTTATTAAAAAACAAGAACATTTTTTTAAGAAAAATTTTGTTTGTTTATTTTATGTGTCGTCTTTTAAAACACCGGCACCAATTTATATCATGTTTCGTTGGAGTAAAATTTTACTATAAGTTACAAAACAATGATCTGACAATATCTGTACGGGTTCAGCATAAATGATTTCGGAAAAAAACTATCAATTAAAGACAAGCTTTATAAAATTCGTTATGGAGCAAAGATTTCTCAAGATTAGTTGTTGAACACGATAAAATTTTAAAAACCAGCGCAACAAAGTAGATCGTAAAGAAGTTCAAAACTCACAATTCTTTGAAGCTGCACTTCTTTGCGACCTTTTTCTGCAAATATTCCAGACTGATTTTATTTATGCTGTAGCTGCCTTCATACCACTTCCTATTACATGGCGATCTGGTGTTATCACATAGTTTGCCCAACATCAGTGTTCTCTGGGACACTCACTAATGTGAGTTGAATGATCTTAAGGTACGGTCACATTTGGCAAATATTTACTCAAACAAGCGTAACCACTTGTTTTAGCACAAATTTAAACAAATTACAAGAGTTTTGCAAGATCAAACAGCATCAAATAAATTAAAACAAAATATTTGTTGTGCTTTGGCCTAAATAAAAAAGTTTTTTTAAATAAATAAACGAGTTGAAATATATGTATGTCATTTAGTGGTTACGTTTTTTTCGGCAAATATTTGCCAATTGAAACCGTAACTGTGTCAAAAATCGTGATTGTTCTAAGAATAATCGTGATAAAAGTTTTTCGCTCTCTTATTACAAATCCACATCATTAAATGTAAATAATTTCGACAAATATTTTCTTAAAACCATTCCACTTAGAATGATCTCAACGGAATTTTTAATTGTTATCAAGCTTGTTTGACGACAGCAGAGCAAAATAATAATTCACATATAAACGTGTGCATTTTATGTTTGACATATTGTAGTTGGTAGCCAGCTGTGGCGAAAGTGTTTTTTTTTTTATCTTTTTACCCCGATTTTATGTTCTTGTTGAAACAATGTTGTCAACATTTTTCTCATAACTATGTCTGCAATCTAATGACCGTTTTCTCCACACATAGGAACATAAACACATTTGTGTTTACAATTATGTCACAGTTATGTCAAGGCGAGTGGTACGAATTATGGGACATTGAAGCGACCGCTGCAAATTTGCCACCATCTATGCAGTAAAAAGAATTATAAATAATGAGCTGTTTCACAACTGACATATTGGGGTTGGTTAAAATGAGGAAACAAATATTTTGGGTTAAAAAAATTAAACATTTTATTTTTAAAGCCACCCGAGAGATGGTTTGAGCGGTTCACAAGTGGTGATTTTGACACGGAAGACAAAGATCGCTCAGGCCAGCCAAAAAGTTTAAAGAACTAGAATCAAATGCATTATTCAATGAAGATTGTTGTCAGCTGTAATTTCAAAACGTTTGCATGCCGCATGGTTCATGCAAAAGCAAAGAATTTAATTGAAACCGACAGACTTAAAGGCTAAAAAAGTAAATAATTTTTGCACCGCTTTATTACTTGCGATGAAAAGTGGTTGCCTTACAATAACCCGAAGCGTAAGAGATCGTATAAAAAGTCCGGCCAACCACTCGAATCAACACCAAAGCCATCCATGGCCTTAAAGTAATGCTCTGTATTTGGTGGGACCAAAAAAGGGCCTCCTATCTATTATGAGCTCCACATGTTGCAATACCTGTTAACCATCCGATAGATGAGAAGGTCCCTGGGAAACTTTTTTCATTTTCAAACTGAATTTACTCATTGATGGTCCACGGGAAGTATACCCGACCCCCACATGTATTCCAAGGAAATTTTATCTGGAATCGTCAGAAAAAAGTTCAAGTCGATCCGCTCAATAGATTAGTTTATATTGCGATTTAACGATGTTTAGTAGGGGAACGCGTTAAAAGGACCGCTGGGACCTGGTACTGAAATTTTAAGAAATCATTAACCTATGCCCTTTCTTGTGGATTGTTTTATTTATTGTTTGAACACAACACAAACGTATTCTTTAAATTTTAGTCACTTTTTGAATTATTTCATTGTACCTTTCCAGAAAACATAATCAACTTTTCGTCCCTTTTTGGATTTTCGTTAAAGGGTTTATGTTTGAAGACAGCACAAACGTGTTCTTTGAATTTAAGTTGCTTTTTGTTTTTTTTAATACAAATTAAATATTTAATAAAAACTTAAATAAAAATTTAATTTGCAGTCATAATGCTTGAATAATTAGTAAATAATAATAAAAAATGGCGTTTTCTTATAAAATTCTATACGAATAGAAATAGGTCCCTGTGGACATTGTATTTCGTAGAAGGGCAACAGATGAGTCATTTATCAGAGAAATTAAAAATATTTGGAAAGAAGTGGTTGGAAATTTTTGCCTCAACCGTCTTATAGTGCAGACCTTGCTTCTTCCGACTACAATTTGTTTCGATCGGTGCAGAACGTACTCTCTGGCATATGCTTCATATCAAAACAGGATATCTAAAATTGTTTTGATTCGTACCTGACCTCAAAGCATGAGCAGGTCTTTTGGAGCGGAATCCATACATATGTTGCCAGAATGATGGAAAAAAGTCATAGCTAACTATGACCTATACATGGATTAAATTTAAATTGTACAAATGTTTCGAAATGAAAGCTAAACATTTGAAAAAAAAAAACCCCGCCCAAAAAGACATTAGCACCTACAATGATTTATTAACTGTTATTCCTGTTACAATTCTCAGGTTTTAAATTATTCTATGAAAAAAACAAACAAACGAATAATTGAATAGATAAATGTATGAACGTGTAAAATATTCACTTAACTAATTAGTTCTAACCCATTTTTTTCAACAATTTATTCTCTTATTGTTTTCCCTTGCTGTAGTATTATAAACGCCTGGGAAAGAAATGTACACTTGCATGCATTTATGACTGGTATTATTCACTTAAAAAAAATATATATTCAATGTTTTCATGTGTTCCTAGCTGAACTGAATTGATGCAGTTGTTCAACGAAGTAAAATCGCCAGTGTCGGCTTTAGTAAGACTTATAATGCCAGTTTTATGAGACATTTGTACTAAATACAATTGTTTGGTCTAACAAATGGTCTAACAAACGTGTGTATGTACGTAGAAACTTATGTGAATACATGTGAGTAATTTAGAGGCATTAGGGAAACCGAGTGTGTGACAATTTCAAAGAATGTCAACTCATTAGACAGGCATGCGAAGAGCTAGTTGACTTTTATGTCTATTGTCACACATTAAAGTATTGTATTGTACTGTATTGTATAGTATTGAAAACAAACAAACAAACAAACAAAAAATCAAAGCTTAAGTACATACATATGTAGGTATATGTAGTAGCAACTTAAATGAAGTGTTTCTTTAGAGACTTGATAGCGGAAGTAAGGATTTATCATTGTAAATAGAACGTTTTTGGAATTGTTTAGTTTTACGCCCAAATAGGTGAGATTTTCTTAACTTCCTTACAATTCAAAGCATGATTTCGGTTTCTGTTATTATAGAAATAATTCATTAGTGTTTTCCCCAACTATTTAAATTTTCAACAAAACTGTCAATTAGTTTCTAAGCATTGTTAGTTAGTTGGTTGCATGTGGCAGCAATTATTTAACATAATTAATGTGCAACACTCTCAAATTATTAAAAAAAAAAACACACAGCAAGCAAGAAAACAACAAATTATAAAGCACAACATGTATTACATATATTGTATTGTATTGTATGGTATTGTACGAGTGTAAATATGTTGCAACATCAATTGTTGTAGGTGCATCTTTCAAAGACTCTAAACCAAGTAATCATCATCATTTTTGCATACAAATAAGAAAAAGTGAAAGTTTAATAAGGCTCTTTGTGTCTTCTTTTGTTTGCAATGATTTTTATTTTTCATTTGGGAAAATTTATTTCTACTCGCGTAGTTTTTTCATACACGTTTTTCTGCAACTTCAACTCATTGGTAGTTAATGTGTATTGAAAAAATTTCCAAAAACTAAATATAATGGAACGATTAATTTGAAGGCAAAATACTCATTCATATTGTGCTGCTTTCATCAGTGGTATGAGTCAGTTGTTGCGAGCAATGTATGTATTTATTTTACATAAACAAAGTGCGGCAAATTGGTTTCTTTTGTTCACTTTAAATGTCTACAAAATTTCCTGAACATTTTTCCAAACTAGTTTGCCATTTTCGGCCACGTTTTTTCCTATTTTTTTTTGCTGTTGTTGCAACTTTATAAATCAAAACAAAACAAGAAGCAACAAATTGTGTTACGTGCAGTAAGGTGGTGCAATTTATTCACCCCTATCGTGAATAAAAATTCCACATGAAATTTGTTCCCTTTTCACATGTTTCCTATTAAAATTCAATGTTAAAAAAAGGGATCAAATTTCATGTGGAATTTTTATTCACATAGGGGTGATTAAATAATTTCCCATAGATCAAGACAGTTTTTGAAGTTATTGGTATAGAGGAAAGAAATTCTCTAGGACAGCCCATCCTCCGGGAGTTGGCTGGTTTGTTGGTTTACGTGGTAGTTCACTACGTGCGAACACTTAAGTAGAGTCGAAGGGACCCCGTTTTAATAAGACCACACCACTCGTCAGATTTAATGTAACTAAAATGTGTACAAAAAGTCGTGTCTTGCTATACCCAACCTGTAGCTGTGAGATATCTCAGTAGGTCATTGAGTTTTGATCCGGCTCCTCACCAAGGTTGTTCAATGTATCGTTTTCCATGAATTTATGTCTCTCAGGGCTGGGCATTCGCAGAAAAGGTGGAAAATCGTTTCCTCTATTTCCTTATTCTTACAACTACGACAATGGTCTTTAAAAGGAAGTCCCAGGCGATTAGCGTGCTTGCCTAACGTCCAGTGTCCCGTTAATACTGCTAGCAACCTTGATATATCCTTTCTATTCCGGGTTATCAGTTGCATAGTACGTTTCTCGTTAAAAGATGGCCACATCAACTTGGCTACCCTACATGCGTCTAAATTACGCCATCTATACTCAGCCTTTGTAAGAAAATGTCTAAAGATGATGCCTTTGATAGTTTCCAGTGGAAGTGCTACTGAGACCGCATTTAAGATATCTAAGGCAGATTCCTCCGGGGGTCGTTTAGGAAACATTAATTTGTAACTTATTACATTTGATTACAGCTAAGTTCCATTTTGATTATTTTATGAACCAGCCTACTGTTTTGATACTCTAATCTTTTTATTATTTAAAGTGAGGGAGGTGTTGTTATGTCACTTTAGCACTATGGTATTGCAAATACAAAAATTTAGAGAAAAAAAACACTTAATTTCCAAGTTGCAGAAAAGTACTAAATACTAAACCATTAGATATAAAGAGTGATTTTTTAGTAACTTTCTTTTTGGCAAAACTGTTTTTGGTAGCTCAAGTTTTTTAGTTTGGTCTATAATTTAACTATGAATCGACTAACAAACGAAAAATGCTTGCAGATTATTGAATATATTATTATCGAAATTCAGTTGGATGAAAATCCACTTTTTTATCGAAAAATTGTTTTCAGCGACGAAACGCATTTCTGGTTGAATGGAGCAAAATTTTTATATTTGATATGAAAATTAGCATTGCAAGAGCTGCCAACACTTCCCCAAAAATGCACTAATTAATGTAGATTTTGGGACGGATCATTTGATCCTACTTTTTTAAAGACTACGAAGGCAGAAACGTTACTGTAAATGAAGATGGTTACAAATTTGTTTTGGATAAACTGAAAGAGCTGGTATCAACAAGAGTATGCCACATGCTACACAGCACGTGTGGCAATGGACCAATTGAGGGGCGAATTCGGTGAACAGTTTATTTCACGTTTGGGCAGCCTATATGGAGCGATTTAACGCCTGAAGACTATTATTTGTAGGGCTTTATTAAAACTCATATCTATAGGGACGAGGCCGCAACTATTGATAGACTAGAAGTTAATATTGAAGAATTTATTTGTGCGGTAATGGCTGTTATATTAAAGAGAGTATATCAAAATTGGACCCAGTGTATCATGAATTTGAGGCGTAGCCGCGGTCAATATTTACGTAAAATCATCTTTAAACATTGAAGCTGACAGATCGGTCTATCGACATAAATAAAGATTTTATACATTTCTCTAAATTGTATATGTTTTTTTTAAATCAAATCCGAAAGATGGTAAAAAATTACTCTTTATTAGCAAAAAAAAAAGGTGTTACCAGCCATTCAGATTTAGAAAGAAATTGCTGGTAAAGTCCAACAGTGACAAATTAAGTTTACATGTCTTAGTCCGCTTTCACACTCTTCAATACTGACTCGTCAAGGCAAGTATTTTTAGACAGTACTAGTCAATTTTTTTATTTCCCTTTGTTTTTTTTTCTTTCATGCATGTTGGTTTGCATTAAAAAGTACGAAAATTGAATTGACGTGTGTGAATGAAATGGCAAATTGAACAAACACTTGTCAGCTAAAATGGAAAAGTGTGAAACAGGACTTACAAACATGCTTTACAATGCTTTAAAACACTAACAAATGCTTTAAAATTGTTTTTATTTCAACAATTATTTCTTTATTTACAGCCACAGTGCTTTTCTAAAAATCAATCATTAATTTGAAATGTTTTAGCTAAGAAAACAAATTTTTTTTTAATTTCCTTAAATATATATATTTACATGCACTGTTTATCAAACACCTCCCCCCCACACACACACACACAAACACTTTTCTTCTATGGCTTCTAGCTAAAAAAAAAATGTTATAAATTTTCTTCCTCAATAAAGTTAAACAAAATTGTAATTAAATTTTAATTATAACTAATTAAAAACTCTAAACACGTTTCGACAAACATCAATTTTGGAGTTGGTCTAATATTTTTTAGTTTTTTTTTTAGCTACTCGTTTTAAATATTCAGCTGTAAAACGCTTGAGTCATGTTGGCCATTTAATTAAAACTAATAGTTTAATATTTTTCACTATTTGTTTTATTAATTAGTTTTTACATTTCGAAACCTTGTTTTTAGGTATTTTTTGCTAAACAGATTTTTTAAACAATTTTGTTTAGTTTTTGGTTAAATATTCCGGTTTTGGTGTTATACTGGTGAATAGTATTTATTTATTAGTTTCAATTTATATGCGTGAAAGTATGTTTTGGAAGACAGAAAGAAGCAGGGTTCATTAAATTTTCTTTTTTATGAAATTCAAACACGTACTTAAACATTGAAATTGTTATATAGCCATCAGATAATTTATTTTAATTTTAATTCGATTTACTTCCTTTACAAGATTTGTTTAGCCAGTTGGTATGGCCATGTTTTCTTTAAGTCTTATGGTTTTGCTGTTTTGATATTTTTTTTTTTTTGGGTTAAAAAGAATGAGTAACTCTTAACAAGTTGTTCTAGGTCTGTATTTCAAACATATTTTAATTATAAATTATTTTTTCAATAACAATGTTCTATTTTGTTGTAATTTTATTTCTTTTTTAAATTCCTATGTATATTGTGTTAATTTTAAATAAAAGTCTTCTTTAGTTGAACAAATTATATTTCAGTCATACGTCCAACTGTTTTATTAACTACCCAAGAAATCAACACCTGCTTTTTTAACTTTTATACCTGCTCTTTGTTCTTTCTATATTTGAGAAATTTCATTCTTTCTTTTTGTCATTTATTTTATTCGGTTTATTGCCTTTCAAAGCTTAAAACAGTTGGTTAAAGGTATGCAAACATTCTTATATAAATAATATAAATAAAAGAAATTCTAATCGAGTTAATTAATATTCGTTTAGTCGAATAATGAAATATTGGCAATAGCGTTGCACAATATAATTAAAGCAACCAATTTAAAAACAAATAATAACAACACGATTTACTGTTTAATTAAATATCCCATTAACGGAATAATCGATTAATCGAATAATTGAAGTGAATTAATTCACCGTATACTCTTTATTGGAATATTCGAGTAACGACAAAAAAACAGAATCTACCATAAAGGAGAAATGACCACAATATGATATTGTCAACCAATGGTTGACAATAAAAGCTATAAAAATTTTGTAATAATAATTAAGGCACTAAAGCAATCATACATTGTTAATCTTTCTTGAATAAATTAATATTTTCAAATTAAAAAAAATATTGAACAATTGTGAACGTATATAAATTTCGTTCTAAGTCATAACATGTAAAAAAAAATATGATTAATTCCCGAAAGCTATTTCTCAATAAATGATGAGTTAAATAGATGATGTTTACAAGCTCTTGGAAGGTCAGAAAATGCATTCCAATATGCCAGTTGTCTAAAAATATTACTTTACAATGGAATTCTTTCAATTATTAATTAAAAAGAGAACTCAAACCAAATAAAATTTCTCTAGTAAACGATAAATATAACATTATAACCGATTAAATATCCGATTAGTCGAATATATGACTAATCAATTTACTTTACTAACGATTAATGAATTAAACTAATATTTCAATAATCAAATATTCAATTAATCGATTAAAGTAAGTACCAAATAACCATATGAATTGAAATAAAGTCGTTTTTAAAGACGATTTTGCAAAGAAATCATTTATGCATTGAATGATTACTTGCGATTAAAAATAGATCCATTAGGATAACCCGAGCTTATGTGCAGCCAAGTCAACCAGCCGAATCGACACCAAAGCCAAATATTCATGGCTCTAAGGTAATGTTCAGTATTTGGTGGGACCAAAAGAGTCCTATCTATTATGAACTGCTGAAATCTGGCCAGACCATCACATGCAACCTGTACCGAATTTAACAGATGCGCTTAAAACGAACATTGGCCGAAAACCCTCAGATATGACAGCGTAATATTCCATTCCATGTTGCAATACCTGTTAAACAACTATTTAAAAAAGAAGTGGTTGGG
The DNA here is from genome assembly GCA_950370525.1 of Bellardia bayeri. Taxonomy (NCBI): domain Eukaryota; kingdom Metazoa; phylum Arthropoda; class Insecta; order Diptera; family Calliphoridae; genus Bellardia; species Bellardia bayeri. The sequence continues at coordinate 80,540,694 of OX493267.1, forward strand.
AAGTTTCCCTTACCCGTCTTATAGTCCAGCACTTGCCCCATCCGACTACTATCTGTTTCCATCGCTGCAGAATGTTCTCTCTCTCTCTGGGATACGCTTTACTTCAGGGTATCCGGAGTTGATTAGATCTTGGATTTAAAAGATGAGCAGTTCGATATTAAAACAGTTCGATATTAAAAGGTTGTAGCTAACAATGCCAATGTTGTACAAATGTTTCGAAATAAAAATTTTGAAAAAATCTCGCATTTTTACGTTGTACACCAAACAAATCAATCGAATAACAGAAAAACTGTTGAAATAAATATGAAACCGAATTAATCGCATATACAAATAATAGATGAACTGAGTAATTGTATAATAGATTAATATAATTTAAAATAATTAAAGAAATATAGAGTAACTAATTCAGCGAATTAATATATGAAATGAGAAATAACTCAAGAATCGTTTAAGAGAGAAATATTAATCCGGTGACTGTATTACTAAACTATTACAGATTAAATATCAATGATGCACTATCAATCGAATTATTGGATTGTATACATTAAATCCTGATTGGTTATTGAAACAAATTAAACAAAAAATTAAATCCTTATTGGTTATTGAAACAAATTAAAGGTTCATTGTACCATGCTTTATTATATAGTAAAATTTGTTTTAGCTTAAACTCAAACCACTAAACCACTCAAAACAATACACTCTTTTACACTACTGCCTTGTTAAATGTTTCCCTTCATTTACCTGTCTCCTTAGTGTCAGCCGACACACAATGTGAATGCAGTTTCTTTCCATGAAACATTTTGTTGTTCCCAGCATACCATTCGAGGAGCGCTCCGAAAAAGGAGTCGGAGCGAAAAAAAAATTTGCTTTAAAAATTAATTTTTTTTCCATTTTTATATATTTTATTTAAATAAATTCCATTTTATTATTTTTAATGTAAATACAATTTAGTTAATTTTTTTCCATTTCTAATTTAGTTTACTTGAAAATGAATTCCCTTTTTGTTTAAGTAAAAAGAATTAAAAAATATAATAAATGTGAACTTTTAATTTTTTTGTATTTAAAATTGCAATCTTTTCTGAAATGATGTAAGAGCTCCTTCTGAGCCCAAAAAACCCTCATAAAAGACTCTTTTCTGACATTATCTAAGAGCACTTTCTGACGGACCATTTTCGAATGTAATGACCCTCTTTTCTGAAGGTTTTCGGAGCAATAATGATTGTTTTTTGGGCTCATAGAGAGCATGAACGCTCCGGAAAAGGTGTCAGAAAAGACTCTTTTCGAACTCATATGGCTTGCTGGGTTGTTGCTGTTGTCTGCCATAAAACAACAAAAATGTCGTAATACAAAAGCAACAAAAAAAAAGACACTTATTAAATGTTTAAGGAATACTTCAATACGTAGCTTTCGCATGTGTAAGTTTTCTAACTTAAACTTTATAAAGACAAAAATTGGATTTCCTTTGTCTGTCTGTCCTCTTGACCATTGTTGCCAGCTCTTTTCTCCCCAAACAGTTCCTCACTCACTACCAAAAAAAACATTCCCACGCATTTCATAAATGAAACGTAAAACAAATATAAAAAAAAACAGTTGAGAAGACTCCAAACTTTTGTTTAAAATGTATTTGTGTTTTTTTTTCTTCAGTTATTACAGCTGTTTGTTGGTTAGTTGCACGAGGATGTACAGTAGGGTTGATTAGAAAAATAAGTGCAAATAAATGTTTATCTTCTAAACTTTAGATATTTCAACGTTATTTGCTGTAAAAGAAAGTTTATTGAAATCAAACCAGAGGTGGTCTCAACTTATTTTTTAAAGGGTTAGTCACACAAAATGTTCATTTTATCATCGAACCAGTAGTTTGGAAGAGATTGATTTATTGCTACTTTTTTCGATTGATTTTCTTTTTTTCTATCATGGTGGTCACTTATATCATTTTATATCCTCATTTACGATTCGTTCGTATATTATTTTGCAATCGGACTACTTGCTCAGAAGCTACCGATTTACCTTTATTACCAGTTTTTTTTTCAAACTATCCCACTGTGCGCTGGTTGCTGTTTTACTCCTCTTGCCATTTTGGCCAGTTTAACAGGAAAACACTATTAAACACAAAAAAAATTATAATTTATTGCAATTAAAGTTCTTTCTGTGTTGTTACGTTTCAGTTTTAGTTTACGTTTTGCCTGTTTTGGCATTTTATTTGACTGGTTTGTTGTCGTCAGTGATAAAACGCAAAAAAACAAGATATTTAAGTATTTTTGTTTTATAAAAAAGTTTTTATATATTTCTTTTTACAATTAGTCTTTATCCTGGTACTTTTTGTGTTTGTCGGAGTCAGACGGCTGGCTGTTGTTCCAAATTTTATTTTAATTGTCTTAAAAGTCAACAGTTTGTTATATTCTTTATTCCTTTTTTTGTGCAGTTAAAATTTTTGTTCTGGTTTTGTTTTGAAATTTTGTTTGTGGGACTTAATTTTAATCGTTTTGAAGGTTATATTGTGGTTTATTTTTTCTATTTCTGTTGAAATTAAGATGTAGGGGCTTGAAATATTTGTTTTTGGTTATAAAATGAACCTGAGATAAAAGTATTTTTTTGTAAGATGAAAAGTGTAATAGCTGAAATTAGGGTTTATGGCTATTCGGATGTCTGTAAAACGAAATCAATATTCAGACATGTCACAGAAGTTAATTCCGTTCGGAAGTCGAATTAATTCCATTTTTTGCTTCTATAGAAAGGGCAAAACAAAAATTTTTTAATTTTTTTGGAATGAATCCACTTTTAATTTGCCATGTGGATGGAATTGTAATTTTAAGCATTTCTAGGTTTCATTCCAAAAAAAATGTTCGTTTTACTTTTTCTATAGAATTAAAATACGGAATTAATTTCATTTTATTATTTATTATTTAATAAAAAATCAGTTTTTCTAAATTTTACTTCTTTAAAATGTTTAAAAAAATTTTAATAATGTTTCATAACTATAAATACAGTGCAATTAAAATGACTTAAATAACCAGTTTTCGCAAAAAAAAATACATTTTAATAATGTGTTAGGCCCCCTATTTTTGTATCAACACAAAAAATCCATTAGGAATACTATTCAATAGATTTATTTTTATATCTTCAGATCTAGATCTCTAAACAATAATAACATCTTTTTTTAGGGTTTTTAGGTAGGCTTTCATGTTGTCGGTTTGAATGTTCTCAATGGGATTGTGATCTGGAGAGCCTGAGGGGTCATTCAAGTACATTAATATTTTTCAAAGACAACAATCCCTTTGTTTGACAACTTACATGTTGAAACATAAAATGTTTTCCATTACTATTTTCTACAAAAAATGGTGTTTAAAAAAGTTAAATGATCCCATACCATTACAATATTGACTCCAAAATTCGTTTTTGCGAAATATCGTGATTCCTTCCGTAGGCCACTTAAATAAATGTTGAAATCAACTGGACCATCAAGATTAAACTTTATTCCATTGAAAATAAATCAGCTTAAAAAAACATATTGTCACGTTTTTACCTTTTAAAAGCGGTTTAAATAAACCGGATTTCTTTTAATTGCAAAATAAAAGCATCAAGTACCTAGTTTAGAAAAATATAACGAAATGTACAAAATAATTTTAATAATCACTCTGTCTTTTATTACTCTTTTATAATTTCCTTTAACACACATTTAAATTACGGTTTAAAAACGCTTCAATGTTTACACAACAATGACTCAAAATAAACTAACTTTTGAGTGGCCCGATTTTAGTAATTTTAGTAATTTGCTGTTGTCTCTATTGAAGACAATCGAAAGTTGTTTTTGACGATGTTTAATTAAAACCGTTAAAACTTAAGCCCTAATTTTGTAAATCACAAAAATATGCAATTTTGTAAATCACAAAAATATGCAATTTTGTAAATCACTGCGTCATTGCGTTTAGCGAACGTGCAAATATTACGTTGTTACAATGCTGTCAAATCATTGCGTGTTTAATGTTGCCATTGTAAATGTTTATACTGAAATTATAAATAAAAATTGACATAAATCTACACTTATTTTGCATTGGCAATGCTACAAACCTATCAGCTGTTCAATAATTTTGTTTGGTTATTTTTTAAGAAATATTTCAAATTGTGAAGAGAAAAGCTTTTAAAGCAAATAACTATAAATACAAAGATACAAAGGGTTATAAAACATGTTCGCACTATTGGATATGTCTTCTTCGTCGGATAATGAAGATTATTCAAGCGTTCTAGACCCAATTGCGCTCAACTATCAATTTAACGAATAATGAATTAAACAAGTAATGAGTAAGTAAAATAACACTGTGGAGATTTACAATATTTTTGAATGAAACTTCGCGGGTTTTCTAATTGATGGCCCAATTGCATTCAGGAGTTTCGATGTAGCTTTCCAAACATTATCAACAGTTGCCTTTGAGCTGCCAAAATTAGCCATTCCACGAGCCATATCTGGATGCTTTTCCATTTCAGCTTTTTTTTAAATATATAATAAACAAACACAAACTGCACAGCTTTGGGCTTATCTGCAGAAAACACCCAGAGTCTTTGGCAGGAATCGAACCCGCAACCCTCTGACTGATAGTCTGCCACACTATCGCCTAGTCTATCGGGTCACCCCCGCTATCAACAATTCAAATTAAGCTGTCGTTGTGGCTTCTTTTTTCGCTCTGAGAAAAATAGTATTTTGTACTAAATGAATATGTTTGTATATATTTACTTACATCGTATTAACAAAGTTCCAATAAAATATTAAATTAATTGAATAATTTTGTTTTTTATTAATATTTTAATTCAACTTTTAAAACTAACGCCAAGAAAATGAAGGCGTTAAATTTGACAACGCAAGTGATAAAAAAGTCAGCGTTGCGCTTTACAAAATACACAATTTCAAACTGTTGTATTGACAACAACGTAAGAATCAGCTGTTACAACACAAACAATTACTTGCTTGAACGCCGTGATTTGCAAAATATAATTTAACGCAACGCTTAGAAAATTGTGACGTTGAGTTTTACAAAGTTAGGGCCTTAACGTTGTCATACTCCACAACCATGTTAATAACAGCGTGTTATCAACAGTATTTAGAAGTTTGTACTAATGCAAATGTTAATAACCATGTTGTATATTGACAGCAGCCGTTACAAACTGTTAAATTTAAATTGAAATAAAATTTCGTAAAAATATGTTTAAATAGTGCAATTGTTAACAAAGATTATCGGTTTACCTGTTGCCAGTTATTTTGTAAGTTTCTTTTAAAAGGTTTGTGGCGAAGAAATTGCCTTGACACAGACGACAGCTTTTTAAGAAAAAGTACTTATCTTGGATTTTTTTAGCAGTCTACTTATGATTGATTTAGCTAACATTCATTAATAATCTGATCAAGATTCTTAATTGTATTGCTGGCTTTGTTTATAATTCTGCAATTGTCGCGTTCTAAATGTATTTTTTTTTTTTTGGCCGCCACTTTAGTCTTAAGCATAATAATCCGGATTATTTGCAAAATTTGTTACTACAACATGCGACCGTTTAATTTTTTTAAGCAATTGCTTGAAAACTTAAGCCACTTTTATATAAACTGAAAATCAATAAGGTAAGAACCTCGCAGCATTTTACAGGAAATTGTTGAAAATTGCATAATAAGAATACATAACAATTACACTTTTGTTTTTCTAATATTCTTCTTTGTCTATCTCAAACTGTAATTATAGTTATGAAACACTATGATCTCTTAAATTAATGACGTAGTCTCCCAAATTTGGGATAAAAAGAAATAATTAACCAATACTCTTAAAAAATTGTACACATTTAAAAAAATTTTAATACTTATTGTTAGGCCTAAGGAAATAAGGCAGATTCAATAATTAATAAGAAAGTAAAAATAAAAAAAAATTATTTGTAGCTTTGCAGCATATAGCAAATATCAAGCGTAATTATAGTAACAACACATTGTATTATACAATAACTACAATATTTCATATACAATAACTCCAGATATTCGCTTTTTAAATACTAGACTAATAAAACGAAAGTGTTGTTAGTAGTTAAAAAAAAACTTTTGTAATATGACTGGATTTTATGTGAACCAGGCATTATTTAGAAAAAAGATTATAAACTAATTAATCTCTACTATTCAATACAAATTTCTTTAGTACACAAATTTATTTCCCAAGAAATTTCCCAAAAAAATTCATTCTTCAGTCATCGTTAATTTCCACTCAAATATTCCAACATCATTAATTATTTAACAATTATTTTATCAAACTATCACGTAACTAGCAACACAATGTCATTTGAGTTTATATGTATGATTTCAATGATAAAACCTTTATAAAAATATATCTATTTAAGAGGTCAAACAACTCTAAAAACAAAACTAAAAAAATATTTGAGTTTTCTTACAATTTGAGAATTAAACACGATAAAACAGTGGTGAAATGAAAATGAAATAAATGACACAACTGCAGTTGGTTAAATTGAAATAAAAAGAAGACAAACAAAAAATAAACAACCATTTAGTTACAACAAAAACAATAATAATATAAATGATTTAATAGGTTTGATTGTTTGTTTGATTCAGTCAGTATGTCTGTCTGCCATTAGGGCTTTATGGCGATTGCATGTTAAACAAACATTGAACAAGAAATATCACACAAAAAACTTTTTAATTCTTCAAAAGGGAGACTGGAACCCAGAAGTGGCAAAACTTAAGAACTTTTAGTTCTAGGAATAAAAGGCATTTATACTTAATAGGGATATCAATCCCGAAAAATCCCGGGATAGAGGAATTTACATTTATAAAATCCCGAATTTCAATCACGTTTGACTTCCCTTACACCTAGTAAGGACTCTCTAATGAGAGCATTTATTACAATACTTTCTTTAATGTTTTTAATATTTTCCGAAAAATCTTGAGCAAAATCAATTATGAAAGATATGTCTGGCTATATTAGAGTGCTTTCAATTTCCTATTAATACCCAGTAAAGAATTTATAGATTTTAATAATCTTAAAAGGGACCTAACTGCTCCTGTATTCGATTAAAGTGAAGCCTTTCTAAGAAGCAGTAAATAAGCGAATACCATTGAAATGATTTCTATACCCATATAATTATACCCTACACCACCATAGTGGGGAGAGGGTATATTAGATTTGTGCTGATATTTGTAACGCCCATAAATATTAGTCCAACACCCACCTTAAGGTATACCGATCAACTCAAAATCACTTCCTGAGACAAATTAACGCTTTTAATCCGTCCGTCCGTTTGGCTGGCCATGTAAAGTACAGGTCGCAATTTTGATGATATTTCCATTAAATTTCATACATAATATTTTTTCGGCCCAAGGGCGGTTTTGATTGAGATTGGTTGAAATCGTTTCATTATTTCATTCGTCCTCCCGATATATGGGTCATAAATGTTTGATTTATAAACGTCTCCAAACAAATTTCACCACAAATAAGTTTTAACTGAAACCTTATCACACCAAATAATTTTGTGCAGATCGGTCCATAATTAAACATAGCTCCCATATAAGGTCTACTTCCGGAAATCGTTTCAACGACTATAAATTCCTTAAAATGTGGGTATACAAATAAAATTCAACACAAATAAGTTTCGTATATACAGAAATCATGCCACCTCATTTTATAATCGACGGTACATAAGACCCCCTTCGAAATTCACTGTAACATGTATAGATCTTTTACATATGTTTATATTGAGATAAATCTTAGCACAAATATCTTTTATATGCACAGAAATCATGCTACTAAAATTTGGTGATGATCGGTTCAAAATAGTTTACACATACTTTAGGGTGTTATATGGTCGGTCTTTATCCTACTATACTTTCTTATAGAAAAGTAGGTTGTATGCGAAAAAATTAACGAGCTATTGAACATATTCTAATTCTAAGCAGGTTGTTCTGCAGAGACATGATTCCAAGCGGGAATTCGATCAAGCCTTCATGCCTTCTGGAAGCAGGTTTTAAGTGGGAATTTAGCTTTCCTCGCTTACAAAAATACTTGCAGGTAAGCTCTAATTTTTGCTGGCTAACTTCTAGAATTTTCCAGAAGCATTTACTATCATTTTAGAAACCCAATTTTCTCCTTCCTGTACAAGAAAGTTTTGTTGGAATTTCGATTAAAAAAATGTCTATAAGAGTACTTGTCTTTAACCAATTTAAACTTATACGTTTTTTATGTATATACAGACATTGTTTAAAATGCGCGCGTGCGCGCCCCGACACTTAATAATCCATCACTGTGACAAACTCAAACAAACTTTAAATTCACACACAAACACTATTTATGCTCATTACATATTTTCTGTAACCGTCAGTCCGTCCGTCCGTCCATTTGTTCGCTCACACAAGAGGCACACAAACATTTGTCTGTAAAAATATATTTATTTCTTAACAAAATTTTTCTACGACAATCAACCAACAACCATCAATAGCCTGTTAAACAATAGAAATATTTATTTTTTTCTGTTGTTGCTTTTACGCGTGACGAATTGTAATGGAATGCGCTGTGGAAATATGAAAAAGACTCTGCATTAGAAATAAACCAACAACTATCATCAAAATTTGTTGAATAAACAGCCAGGTTTTATAACGCTGGTTATAATTTTAACAAGCCGTCAAAAAGTAAAGAAAAAAATTATTTAAATTAAAACTGATGTTAGTGCCGATGGTGATGGTGTAACCAAATCCACAGTAGCAGCTGTCTGGAGTTTATTGAAAAGAATTAAAACTAAAAGAAAAAAACAAAGATTTCACAACTAAAGATAAGCAGCCATGGCAATATAACTAGACAGAGGTTTTAGTTTTTATTTTTTAATAAAATTTAAATATTTTTGTAATGAACCTTAAAAACAAAAAAAAATAAGAAGAAAACTAATAGTGATTAAAAATAAATAAAAATAGACACCCTACATTTTACACTCTATATATGTACCTATAAAAAGCTTCTAACATATGTATGCTCTTAGAATTTTAGACATGCCCACAAAAGGCAATATTGTTTGTTTACGCATCAAGATAAATGAACATAAGATGCGTCTTGATAAATTATTATTCCAAAAAAACCAGCGAGTTGTTGTTGTTAAGTGTTGAATTCAGAGAATCTATGACGTTTTTCGTTCCCTATTGTCAAAATTTTACAAAAAAAAAAAACCATGAAAAAAGGTTTCATTAAGACCAAGGTTTTGTTTAAAATATGACTAACGAATTACAATTACAGAAATTTTGAGAGAAATTTGATAAAAATTTTTATGAAATTGTTCTAATTTAATAGGACAACATTTTTTAAAATTTGTAATAAAATCTTATGTTGCCTTAATGCATAACAAACTGGTTATGCAGCCAACTTTTAAGTAGCGACACTAATCAAAGTGTTTCACCAATGTGTTACATGAGTAATTATCTACATGGTTTAACGATTTAAATTATAAGAAAATTTATTAGGCACCCAAAAAGACAAACGTGCATACAAATGTATGTACATGTGTAAGTAAATTTGTTTGGTATATTTTAGTTTTTAGTGATTTTCAATTTGACCTTGTTAGTTTTTCAAAACAGACCTACTGTGAGTGTCAATACAAAGTACTCGTAAACACCTAAAATTGTTTACAAAAAAAAAAAATGTTTTATTATACATACATACATATTAAAACAAAATGCATTTATTGTATTAAAATGGTGTTAAAAAATATGTTAGATGTATTTGTGTTAACAGAGTTGTTCAAATAAATGTGAATTTTAAGAGAAACTTAACTATCGACCTTGCAATCTGTAGAATGGCCTTTAAGCACAATTCGCTGCAATGTAGACAGTCAGATTAGACACTTTTGTAACCCTCTTGTATTTAATTGAAACACCAAATTATCACTTTGCTATTACAAAATCCTTAAACACTAAATCACAGTGGAGCAAAATTTAAACGTTTGAAAAAAAAATTACATATTTATTACAATGAGATATAATTTCACATGGATATAGCCAAGGAGTATACAAGTTTAAGTTTTGCATATGCACCCACAAACCCTGATTATTAGCAGCTGTTGGATGCCAAAATAGACCACCTTTGACATGTTATTTGTTTAGACGTGTGGAATTTTTTCATCTGATTTCTAAGATTTTCACATTTTCTAAAAGTCCTCCGCTAGATCTTTAAAAAACATGATAGCGTTTTAGGATTGTGAATGAAAAAAAACATAAAATATCCACACGCGCTTCTGATAGAATGATATACAGGCATGTGATGGAAATCGAAAACGAATGAGTTTTAGAAGTCAATTTTTTCGATAGTCTGAATTGACAATTATACCAGTTTCCAATTCCTTAGTTGCTAGAATTTATAACTTTATGAGTGACCCTTTTTTATATATTAAGTGATTGAGATGCTTGGATAATACTCCATAAAACACAGGATTTTGCATACTTAAGACGTCTATGTAAAGTTTGTATTACCTGGTGCGGTATTACACTGTACAGAAACGTTATATACTTTTTCATTCACTCTCTACCATCAGTCTTCATAATTATATAATATAATGGCCACAGATGTTTTCTTTCCATTTCAAAGTGCAGCTTAGGCGAATTGCCGAGTCCTAGGCTAAAATCTATGTCATACTTTCTACAATCACTGCCTTCTTCATATATTGAGTAACTTACATAATAGTCCACAGAAATAACAATCGTTAGTCCTGTGACTTTATCTATAAACATTAACTACCTTGTTCTACCCAGAATATCATTTCGATAGGAATATAGAGGCTCTTACATCTGTACCCTGTACAGTGAGCGTCAATATAAAGTTTTTTTTTTTTGGGAAATCAGTCGAAATTTTGTTCCATTCTTAATGTATTACTGCCTTTAGGTTATTCTTGCAAGAAACATTTCTTTGGGTAATTTTTTTTCTCCAGATATTCCCATAGATATAGGGTGCTGTAGCTTAATTGGTTAGCGCATTTGACCATTAAGCATGAGTTGGTATTCTCGGCCTGGGTTCAGTTCCTAGCCGTTGCCATTCAAACAACATAAGTTTCTGATAATTATTAGTTTTCTATCCTATCATAACTAATATTTGTTACAGCGCCATCCTTTGGTGTTATAGCATTGAAACGCCACCGAAGTAAAATAATTAAATAAAGGCTATAAAATCAAGCTTTAACATTAATGCGCCTACTCACCACCAGAGACGCTGCAATTCTGCACTAAAAACAAACATAATGCGCTATTGCAGAATTGTGATATAAAAAAAGCTTCTTTCACCACCTTTACTTCTTCAACTTATTCCCTTTTGTAAGACGATTTGGTCGTTTTGCACCAGGTACATTTTTTGCGGTATTGTGTTTGGTACATTTGTCTAACAATTTTACCTATTTGACACAGGGATTTACAATTTATATGTAAGTCTATTATAATTTGCTGAGTCTCAATTGATGTTTGTCTTCCGATTGTAAATTTTGCACTACTCAACATCACAGTTTAATCTTTTTTCATGATAAATTATGAAACTTGCAATTATTTTGAACGGCACTTTACCTTTATACTTTCAAAGAAAGAAAAATTAAAAGAGCAACTACTTTTGGAATGACAGGAGTTTTTTTCATTAGGATGATGGATATTGTTTACTTTATTTTGATGATAAAAATTGGTATAATTTAACAATAAATTACATTAATCTATTTTATTTTTATTTCTTTTGTTTTTTGTGAATTCAAGTCTATTTAAATAACAATGTATATGTATATAAAAATGCAATATAATTTTCTACTATACTGTAGCGCAATTCACAATCTTGCGCATTTGCAAGCAAGAGCAAAAATATGCTAAACCTTTTTTTTGCAAATGCAATGATGCACTTATTATTTATATTAAAATAATTATGATTTTCTTTTAATAATATGTGGTGTTGACTTTATTTTGACACTCACCGTATATCAACCTTATTAGAGCTGTTTTATTAAATAAAAACCCTTTTAGATTTTTAAATTTTTTTTAACATGAAATAAAATAAAACCCATAAAATTAACATTAATCACAACTTCTCGTACAAACATCACAAAAAAAAAACTTAAATAAATTCACATGTGTCATACATTCCAACCAATTACATGCAGCATTTTAAAATACAAACGTGTTGAGCATACAGAAAGCAGCAAGCCAGCAGTATGCAGAGTGTGTGCAAGCGGTGCAACACAAACTCAGCGCAACACAATGCATTTCAAATGAAATGCATAATTGCAGTTGTTGTTATTGTTTTATTTTTGCATAAAATTTCATGTAATAGTAGTAGAAATGTTTTTTTTTTGTTAATGTTGCTGTTTACAATAATAAAAACTATTTTTTTTTTCAATTTATAATAGAGTTTGTTTGTACTTTAGACTTTGGCTTTTTAAAAAAATTTTCTTAATCATACAACTGTTAATTCAATGTAGGTTTGTTTGTTTGTTTATTCATTCATTCATTTGTTCATTCATTTATCCATTTTTTTAATTCATTCAATAATTGTGTTTGAGCCACAACTAGCCATTAATTTCTAAGGAAATATAAACATTCCGAGGCGTTTTTAAGCGCCGCTTTAGCCATTTTTTTTCCTAAGACATTCAATGAGATAATTTTTTTTTCTCTGTTTTCTTAATCGGAAAATAAACATACTTATATTTATGCAATTTAATGTTTATAAATAATAGAGGTTGTGTTGTGATTTATGCTTTTTAATGAATTTTTAAAAAAAAAGCGCAAAAAAGTGGTATTTTTGTAGTAATATTTTTTTTACAATTGTTTGCCAAGGCATGACAAGAGCATGAATTGAATATTAAAATACCAAAAATAATCTTCAAATATTTGCGTGGCTTCAACCACAAAGAAAGTTCAATAGGAGACATGAACCTTTGGAATATTTGCTGAAACAAATAAATGGTTAAAGGCTGGCACAGGCGGGAATTATAAAAGATTTGAAATCTTAGCAAATATAGGGTTGTGAGATAAAATTTTGTCTAAATTTTTGTCTCAACAGACATTTTTTTCCACCATTTTAACTAAAGTTAAGGATAGAGGAGAAAATAAGAACGTTTCTGAGACATATAGATAGACTGTTCCGCAGGGGTTGTTTATAATTAAAGAGGTGCTTTAGTCTGTAGGATTCCGACATAACCGGTTGGTTCTTTTTATCAGGTATCTATGCAAGATTTACAGCTGCATAAACTGGTCTGGAGACTAGACACTAGTCTGACACTACTCTAGACACTACACTACTAGTCTGGAAACTAGATACTAGTGTGGAGACTAGTTACTACTCTGTCAGCCAGATACTAGTCTGAAAACTAGACACTAGTCTAGAAACTAAATACTAGTGTGGAGACTAGATACTACTCTGGAGACTAGACACTAGTCTGGAAACTAAATACTAGTCTGGAGACTCGGCACTACTTTAGAAACTAGATACTACTCTAAAAACTAGACACTAGTCTGGAAATTAGACACTAGTGTGGAGACTAGATACTACTCTGTCGGCCAGATACTAGTCTGGAAACTAGACACTAGTCTGGAAATTAGACACTAGTGTGGAGACTAGATACTACTCTGTCAGCCAGATACTAGTCTGGAAACTAAATCCTAGTCTGGAGAGTAGATACTACTCTGAAAACTAGACACTAGTCTGGAAATTAGACACTAGTCTGGAAACTAGACACTAGTCTAGAGACTAGACACTAGTTTGAAGACTAGATACTACTCTGGAAACTAGACACTAGTCTGGAAACTAGATACTAGTCTGGAAACTAGACACTAGTCTGGAAATTAGACACTAGTGTGGAGACTAGATACTACTCTGTCAGCCAGATACTAGTTTGGAAACTAGACACTAGTCTGGAAATTAGACACTAGTGTGGAGACTAGATACTACTCTGTCAGCCAGATACTACTCTGGAAACTAGACACTAGTCTGGAGAGTAGATACTACTCTGAAAACTAAACACTAGTCTAGAAATTAGACACTAGTCTAGAGACTAGACACTAGTTTGAAGACTAGATACTACTCTGGAAACTAGACACTAGTCTGGAAATTAGACACTAGTCTGGAGAATAGACCGAACAGTCCAAAGACTAAACACTAGTCTGGAAACTAGACACTAGTCTGGTGACTAGAAACTAGTCTGGTAACTAGACACAGGTCTGGAAACTAGACACTAGTCTGGAGACTAGACACTAATCTAAAGGCTAGACACTAGTCTGGACATTAGACATCAGTTTGGACAAAACTAGTATGGAGACTAGTGTCTAGTCTTTCTAGTCTGGAGACTTTAGACATTCAAACTTACAGTGTTCCGTTGAGCAACAGTTTTATTAAATACTAAATACTAGTGTCCTAAATTATGAAACATCTAACTGTTTTGTACCAAAAATAAACATCTTAAATTAAGCAAGACTTGTTAGCAAACTCTTACAAAAAAAAACAATTATGAACTCAATTCATTTTAAATTGTTCTATTTATTTACAAACAAAATTGCAATTTATGTGTCTTGTTAAATGAAAGAAAAAACAAAATAAGAAAAGAAATCTTTTTGTTTCAGATTGTTCTGTTTCTTTTTCATCTTGAGCTAAAAGTTTTTAATGTTATTTTTTTGTTTGTTTTAATTTACGCTCGTAATAGAAATTACAACAAAGTGCCATAATTAAAAACAAAATAAAATAAATCTTTTTACTTACTCTCTTTACTTTAAGTTGGCGATAAAAATCAAGAAAGTTTTAACACAGATATATACAGAGGGACAGACGCCAGAGACAAACTTCCATTCACAATAAAAACAAAATGACTGAACGAACGTGTTGTCTGTCTCAACTAAATAGATTTAAGATTTCTTTGAGTCTGCTGCTGTGAGATATGTTTCAGCTTTAAGATATTCGTGGTTATTTGCCTTAAGTTTCTTTAATTACTTGAACAAGTTCTTGTGTTAAATGCTGGTAAAGTTGGTAAAACTTTTTTTTTTTTGTATTTATAATGTAAGTTGCTATTGCTGGTTGGCGTGCTAAAATGTCTTCAATACTTTAATTTAGTTAAAAAAAAAGATTCTTTCATTTCAAAAGTGTTTTCCTAGAGATTGATAGCTTTTATTAGTTTTGTAAAAGAATCCAATCAGGAAGTTCAGTTTTTGTTAAAGTAAATTTGTCATAATTTATTTAAAACATTTCAATAGACAATTTTATTAGAATTTTTAAAATTCTAAGGTTTATAACTATTAAAGAAAATATTCTAACAATTTATAATCTTGCCCTCCTCTCTATTTCTCTCTATCTCTCTTTCTCTAACTCTAATGTTTACCTTGACTTTGTCAAGAGGGGCCAGCACACCGAATAACACTTGATAAAAGGCAACAACAGTTGTTAAAATTTTGATGATAAGACCCTCAAGATAACAACTACAACATCAACCAGGTAGCTCAGAAATATGGCCAACTACCAACAATAGGAAAAAACTAAAACCAAACAAAAAAGCATGTTGATTAAAGTGCGAGAAATTCATAAAAATAATTCCCAGAAAACCATGTCTAAAGTAAATTAAACAAAATATAAAAATAAAATATAAAAATATTAAGACTTAATGCTATTGTATAAAAAATAAAGATAAATTTTAATAAACATTCAGATACATGAACTTAATAATAAAAAAAAACACAATAATGACAGAATTAGATAAAACGAATCATCTAGATTAAACAGCGACGACTGGTAAACTACAAGGTAAAATTTGCTAAATAAGAAAAAGGCAAAACAAAATTTTAAATTAAAAGCGAATTAAGAAAAGAAAAAGTTAAAACGTGTTTTAAATTTATTTATTATACTGGAATTACTATAACTGAAGCTTGAAATAAAACATTAAAAATATGTAAACATCAGAAACTATTTTAAAATCATTGCTTTAACCAAATGATAATATCCGAAAATCTGAGAGATTTTTGAGAAAATTTATGACAAAAGGATCAATTGCATTTATCATTGAGTCAATATAAAACCAGGGGGGTTACTCTCTATTGCGATGCGAATGCAAACTGGATGCGTAAGAGTATCAATTTGTACGCTTATCGCATCGAATTTGCTTTCGCATCGCAATAAAGAGTAACCCCCCAGCAAGGAAATCAGTGTGAACAACTATTGGGTGTATAACTTAAAAATGCAAAATTCATAATCAGGATTTTGTTTTTAATAAGTTATATAACATTTTAAAAGCCATATAATTGTCATTTATTCTCACTTAGTTATTGAACATTATAATGCAGACAACAAAGTTTTTTTTCTGCTTCGAAAATGTAGAATTTTGCACCAACAAAGTTGTGAACTAGAACCTGAACTATAACATCAACTGGAATTGGAACTAGAATGAAACTAGAACCTGAACTAGAACCCGAGTTCGAAGCTGTACTAGAACCTGAACTGGAATTGTAACTAGAACCTGAATTCGAAGCTATACTAAAACTTGAACTAGAACCATGGCAATAAGTTTTTCGTTACTTCTATAATATGAAAACAAAAATGCGGCTGAAGCACACCAATTGCTTTCCCAAGCTTATGGTAAATGTGTTTCATTGGTTTTTACGGTTTGTGAGGTTCATAAGTTCATAAGTAATTTTGATACGCTCAGATTAGGCAAGAAAAAGTTAGAAGATCAAGTAGAGCAGGCATTCGTCCGTGAAGATGGTTTTCAAACCTAACAAGAGCTTGCCAAATCAGCAGCAGTATCCATACAAAAGCAGGGAAATTGAATAACATATAAGAGAGACCTTGAAAGATGAATTTGTATGCCCGAAATGCTACCTTAATGCTAAAAAATAAAGAAAACATTTTTGCACCAAATCATTACTTGCGATAACCCACAGCTTAAGAGATCGTATGTAAAGCCGGTTAAACGGTAGGATCAACACCAGAGTCAAATATCCATGATGTTAAAGTAATGATCAGCATTTTTTGAATCCAAGATAGGACCCATCTATTTTGAGCAGCTGAAATCTAGCCAGACCAGCAAAAAGATGCTGTACGGAATGCAACTGATTCGTTTGTCAAGAGCATACGCTTTACTTAAGAACAGGGTGTCCCAAATTGGCTTGATTCGTTCCTGGCCTCAAAAGATCAGGCGCAGAATCCATATACTGCCATAAAGATGGGAAAAGGTCACAAAATGGCCAATATTTTGAATAAATTTGTTTTGAAAAAATGTTTCAAAATAAAAGCTAGAAATTTGTTTAAAGTATGAAAGAATTTTTTAATTTCTCAAAAATGAAATCAAAAGTTAAGAGGCGAAAATTGTATGTCCAGTAGCTGCCAGCGAAACTCGTACAGCAAGATTTTTTTATATTTTTCTTATTGTGCTGCAAAAAACTCTGCGGACAAAACTTTTGTTCGGAACTAATGGGTAAAAATTTCTTAAAATTTTAAATAAATTTTCATCACTATAGAAATATCTGTTGCATTTTAAATTTAACGATTGTGTGCGCAGAAAAAACTGTGACAATTTTCACAATATTTTTGTTTCCAAAGAAAATGTAACAAACAACTTTGCTAAAACTTCTATGAGTTCTTCTATTTTGACTAAATTGCCATCGATATAGAAAATCTAAATACAATTTCCATAATGTTGAGAAAATAATCACATCTGAAGACAATTATTATCGTATATAGACAAATTCCATCCAATTAATATTTACCACAATTTAAAACAAATTTTCATCTTAATAGAAAACACTCGGCAAGTGTGAGAAACTAAAAATTAAACTTTTTTAATCAGGGATCAGCAAAAGGATTTCGTTTAGCTGGAAAATAATGGCATCCACACTTTCCAAGAAAATAAATTCGGTCAAGTCTCTTTATATAACTCAATTATTAAACCTATTTTGCTTAATTAAAAAAAAAATACTCTTTTATTAAAATAAAAAAAAAAGAACGCATACCTTTCCTTCTCAGCTGAATCATATTATAACTGCCAAGAATATTTAAAGACTCTAACTAAATACTACCAGTTACTTAAACAAAGTTAACGAAACTACTTACTAAATTGACTACAGTAAAGTACTTTCATAACAAACTAATACACTGTTAAATATAAGAACTCTATATATAGCACATTCGGCATAAACTACCCAGCATACCATTCTAGGAGCGCTCCGAAAAAGTAGTAAGAAAAAGAGTCCAACCAAAAACAATTTAAAAAAAAATAATAAATGTGAACTTTTAATTTTTTGTATTTAAAATTGCAATGACTCTTTTCTGACATGATGTAAGAGCTCTTTCTGAGCCCAAATAAACCTCATAAAAGACTTTTTTCTGACATTATCTAAGAGCTCTTTCTGAGCCAAAAAAAATCCTCATTAAAGACTCCTTTCTGACATTAACTAAAAGCTCTTTCAGAGCCCAAAAAAGCCCTCATAAAAGACTCTTTTCTGACATTATCTAAAAGCTCTTTCGGAGCCCAAAAAACCCCTCATAAAAGACTCTTTTCTGACATTATCTAAGAGCTCTTTTTGACGGACCATTTTCGAATGTAATTACCCTCTATTCTGAAGGGTTTCTGAGCAATAATGATTGTTTTTTGGGCTCATAAAGAGCATGAACGCCCCAGAAAAGGTGTCAAAAAAGACTCTTTTCGGACTCATATGGTTTGCTGGGTATTCACAAAGATAAGCAAACGAAAACAAAATAATAATTGACTGACAGAAAGACAGACAGACAACCCAGCCAACAGTCTCTAAAACATACTAACAACTTCTTGTAAGGGGTAACAAAAAAATGATAGTAATTTAATTAATTTTATTAGATTTTTCTTTTTCTCATATCTCTAAACAAATAACAATACAGCAAATTTCTGTTGTTAAATACTTTAATTTGCGACAAAAACTATATGTAATTTATTTTGTGGATATATAAATATTTTTTCCTGCTAGTTTTTCATTCGATTAAAGTATACAAAGTATATAAAGTATGACTGGAATGTTAGATGGAATTTGACGTCATTTGTAGATACTGAGTAGAGCTGTTACTGTATTTTATCATTTAGCATGCGAATAGGTTTAGTGGCTGTTGTATACAATTGGCCTTAACGAAGTAATAAGAGCCTTTTAAAGCACAATGAAGTTTTTGGTTTAGTTAGTTGCTTTATTAGAATATCTTTATTTATTAGAAAGAAATTAGGTCAGTTACTGTTTAGTTTTTCGTTTTAAAAATTTGAACTACTTTGAAATTAAGCTGACATGTAGACACGCAATTTTCTAGACATATTTTTAGGGCGGTTTCCATGAAATTTTCTAGTTATAGGAAATTTTTTATGAATCTAAATAAATATATTTATTGGGTAAAGAATACAATTTATGTGTATACAAATAATTTTGAAGCAGTTTGAAACTAAGCTGACAGTAGACACTCAATATCTCAATATCACTTTTTACAATTTTGTGGGGCTTTCCATCAAATTTTTTGTTTTTGAACCAAATTTTTGTGTAAAAACAAAATTTAAAAAGATTTTGTCAGTTTTTTTTTTTAATTTGAGACTATGAAAAATATTATGGAGCAAATATTGTTACAATTTTAAAAAAGAAATTTACTTCTATAGAAAAGTTTTTAACAATTTCTGAGTGACATGTTGTCTCAACAGAAACTATTACAACTGTAAGAAATTTATAGAATGTGAAAGAACGCAAATAAAAATTTGTCTTTATTTTGACAAAATGTTTAGCGCTCAAGAAAATTCTGTAGCTATTTAAACTTAATGTTTGTCTCTGTAGAAAATATTGTAACAATTTTAGAGTCCAGAGATAATGTTAATACATACTATTTTGTTGCTGTTGTCTACAGAAAATGTACTCCTATTTTGTTTAAATTTTAAACGATTTAATAATTTTAACACAATTTTGTATAATTTTAGTTTTCATAAAAAATGTTTTAATAATATTGACAAAAAGAAAATTCTTCTCCTCTATAGAGAATTTTGTCTTAATTATGATTCAATAAACAAATAAACCTGAATTAGAACCTGAGCTAGAACCTGAACTGGAATTGGAACTAAAACTGAACTAGATCCAGAATACGAAGCTTTACTAGAATCTGAACTAACCTGAGCTGGAATTGAAACTAGAACTAAACTAGAACTAACTTAGAACTGAACTAAAACAGAACTAGACCCGGAATATAAAGTAATCTGAACTGGAATTGGAACTAGAATTGAATTAGAACTGAACTAAAACTGAACTAGAACTGAACTATACTGGAATATAAAGTAAGCTGAACTAGAATTGGAACTAGAACTGAACTAGAATTGAACTAAAACTGAACTAGACCCGGAATATAAAGTACCCTGAACTGGAATTGGAACTTGAATTGAATTAGAACTGAACTTGAACTGAACTAAAACTGAACTAGAACTGAACTACACCGGAATATAAAGTAACCTGAGCTGGAATTGAAACTAGAACTGAACTAGAACTAACTTAGAACTGAATTGAACTAGAACTGAACTAAAACTGAACTAGACCCGGAATATAAAGTAACCTGAACTGGAATTGGAACTAGAACTGAATTAGAACTGAACTAAAACTGAACTAGAACTGAACTATACTGGAATATAAAGTAACCTGAACTAGAATTGGAACTAGAACTGAACTAGAATTGAACTAAAACTGAACTAGACCCGGAATATAAAGTACCCTGAACTGGAATTGGAACTTGAATTGAATTAGAACTGAACTTGAACTGAACTAAAACTGAACTAGAACTGAACTACACCGGAATATAAAGTAACCTGAGCTGGAATTGAAACTAGAACTGAACTAGAACTAACTTAGAACTGAATTGAACTAGAACTGAACTAGACCCGGAATATAAAGTAACCTGAACTGGAATTAGAACTAGAACTGAACTTGAACTTTTTTTTTTAAGAAGAATTTTTTATTGAATATTATTTTAATAAATTACATTTCATTTAGGTTTAAATTAAGGACCCACGAAGCCACGAATTGGCTTGTCTGTAGGACAAGAATAAAATACTACAATACAAATGTTATTAAAATTATTTAAATATTAATAGCTTATTAAATATTAAAAATATTATATTTTTATATTATTATTTATTTATTGCGAACTTATGTAAAATTTCTTTATTTCATTCTTTTTCTAACTGAACTTGAACTCCACCGGAATATAAAGTAACCTGAACTAGAATTGGAACTAGAACTGAATAAGAACCTGAACTATAACAAGAACTAGAACTAAATTAGAACTGAACTCAATGTTTTCATTTCAAAATCATAAATTTTAAAATTTTATCATTAGTAGCTAATGGTCAGTGATGAGTTTTCATTTCGTAAACTTTAAAACTTTTACCAGAACAAAAGTTAGTTGACATTTAAACTAGCATTACACAATGAAATTCCCAGTAAATACAGTGATTTCAAACAATAAAATGAATGACAATTACCAAACATTTACAAAGAATAACTGAATACTTAATTAAAACACTTAAAAAGCAAGTGCGTAAGTAGATTTCTCTATAAAATCTCTAGTGACGTTTTTATCAATCAAACTATTGGAAATTTTATTACGAACATTTTTCACAAACAAACTACATCAGCATTTAAATATATCGCACAAGTAATCACAAATTTAAATTGCAATACAGCCTTTTTGAATCACTCATATTTTAAATATTCCAAAGAATTTTCTTTGTCTTATCGATTTTCAACATTGAGTTTTGTAATTTTTCCTACCTACTGTTTCTCACATTCTCTAACAAATAATTTAGCAGGTTCTTGTTTAAGTTTGGTGTTTTTTTTTATATTGTGTATATATAATTCTATTTAAAGTAAAATTATCGTTTAACACGTAATTTCCATGTAGTTATATAGAAATTTTCACTAACATTGGCCCACTAAATTCAACTTAAACACACAGGGGTGGCACTACAAGCCAACACACAGTGGGCTACTAAACTCAGCCACTACGTTTTAAACAAAATAAATAATTTCACTTTTTTTTTTTGCATTTACCTCAACCTATATGTATCTATCTTTATTTAAATAATAAGATAAAAAAAAACGATACTAGTAGTAGAAAATAATGACTGTTTAAGG
This sequence comes from Bellardia bayeri, assembly GCA_950370525.1. Lineage (NCBI taxonomy): Eukaryota > Metazoa > Arthropoda > Insecta > Diptera > Calliphoridae > Bellardia > Bellardia bayeri. The sequence continues at coordinate 80,562,823 of OX493267.1, forward strand.
TATAAAATGTTATAAAGAATGAAATGAAAGAAGAAAAAAGCGTTGCGAGTATGTAGGTTAAATATTTATTTATTTAGTTAGTTTTGCAACCATAAAATAACGAACGTTCGAAACAACAACAATTCTAAATAAATAAATGGAAAATGTACAACAAAACAGATAAATAATTATAAATAAAAATAGCAAACAAACCTTAACACTTGGTGTCCAATTTCTATAGTTAAGTTTTCTGGCAAAGAATGTTTCGCAAAAAACGACTTGTAACCTTTAAAATATTTAACAACAATAAAATTTAGACTTAGAAGAAAATAAAAACAATAAAACAGAATTTGTTTTAAAACGAAAACAATAGGATATTTTAAATTTAAACGAAACATGCATCATTATATTTTTAATACATTCAATACTAAACAATATTTGCGTTCTAAAGTAATGATTCAAAATGGCAGGAAAGTCTATAATGAAGTTCTGAATTTCAAAGTGCAGGCTTTTCCCTGGAACTAAAACTAAAATCTGAACTATAAGCTGTATTTAAACCTGAACTACAACCAGAACTAAAACATGAATTAGAACTGGAACCAGAACTTGAACTAGAACTTGAACTAGAATCTGAAATGAAAACCTAAAATAAAACATAAACTAAAACCAAAACTAGAAAACCTGCACTAGAACCTAAACCAGAACCTGAACTAGAACCAAAACTAGAAGCTAAACAAGAACCTGATCTAGATCCTAAAATCAAAACCTAAAATAAAACATGAACTAAAAATTAAACTAGAAAACCTGTACCTAAACCAGAACCAAAATTAGAACCTGAACTTGAATTTGAACTAGAACCTGATCTAGAACTTTCGAACCTCAATAAGAACCTGAACTAGAACTAAACTAGAACCAAAACTAGATCCTTAACTCGAACCTCAACCAGAACGAAAACTAGAATTTTAACTAAAAGCAAAACTAGAACCTGAACTAGAATCTAAAATGAAAACCTAAAATAAAACATAAACTAAAACTTAAACTAGAAAACCTGTACTAGAACCTGCACAAAAACCTGAACCTAAACCAGAACCTGAACTAGAACCAAAACTAGAAGCTGAACAAGAACCTAAAATAAAACATGAACTAAAAATTAAACTAGAAAACCTGTACCTAAACCAGAACCAAAATTAGAACCTGAACAAGAATTTGAACTAGAACATCAATAAGAACCTGAACTAGAACCAGAACCAAAACTAGAATTTAAACTAAAACCAAAACTAGATCCTTAACTCGAACCTCAACCAGAACGAAAACTAGAATTTTAACTAAAAGCAAAACTAGAACCTGAACTAGAATCTAAAATGAAAACCTAAAATAAAACATAAACTAAAACTTAAACTAGAAAACCTGTACTAGAACCTGAACCTAAACCAGAACCAGAATCTAACTAGAACCAAAACTAGAACCAGAACTAAAACTAGAATTTAAACTAAAACCAAAACTAGAACCTGAACCTGAACTTGAATTTGAACTAGAACCTGATCTAGAACTTTCGAACCTCAATAAGAACCTGAACTAGAACTAAACTAGAACCAAAATCAAAACTAAAACCTAAACTAGAAAAAACCTGAAGCAGAACAGAAGCATAACCAAAACTAGAACCTGAATTAAAGGTTGAACAGTTCCAGCGAATTTATTTACTCAAGCCGTCTAATTACTTAGCAATCCAATAAGTAATCGTGATGGTATGTAGTAGTCATTGCAGAGTAAGTTGTTCAGTAATATCATACAGGATACTAATGCCAAAACTATTCTTAAATGAATAAATATATGTACATTCGTCTTGTTTACAAATAACACATTATTTTGGACTCTATTGTCTTTTAGAGCCGACCACTGATTCAAATAAATTCGCAGTATATTTACCACAATTTTCTTCAAGTGTATAAAACCAGAAAATACTTTTTAAACCACAATGCAACAAAGAGAAAAACACACAAAAATAAACATTAATCTAAAATCTATTAACAAGGTTGTATATCAGCAAAAATAGATTATTATTGTTAATATTTCACAAAATAATAACACTAATAAACGTAAAATGAAAAATTTGTTTTAAACTGTTCATAAATGAGATCATAAAAAAATGCAAACAAGTAAAAGTACGCACAGATTTTTATGATATAACAAAAATACCAAAAACTAAACAAAAAAAAAATATTATTTTAAATAGATTTAAAATGAAAAAATATCTTCAAAAAAAAAAAAAAAACTAAAAATCAAACAGCAAGCAAAGCATTACAAAGCTGTGGTCTATTTCCTATCGAAATCATATTTAACTAAAATACTAGAGAATGCTGACTGATGATGATAATGATGAGGGCAGAGTGTTGCCAAAAAAAATATCATGTAAAAAGTAGGTGACATCGTAACCAAATAGTGTATGTATGATGGAATGGCACGATCATAATTTGTTTGTTGGCCAATTTTACACACTTTTAGAAAGATGTGAAGTGAACGGATGCTTCTTTGTGTTGTACAAATAAATGTGTGACTAATTTTACATATTGTCAAAAATAACTAATTCTGTGTGGCATGCACTAGTTTCGATTTTCTGCTGCGTCAGACATTTATTTAAAAAATCTGTCACAATGGGATTATTTGTGTTTAAATTTGAAACTATTTTTTGTGTAATTTTTTTTTATTTTTATAAGAAATTTTTGCTGTTTGTTTCTTAAAAAATAAAATTAAACTTTGTTATCTGGATTGAGTCACAGCGTTTTTTAATATTCCCTACAGCCGAGAAGTAAAGCTCTAAAGAAAATTAGAATCCGGGAGTAGCTAGCATGCAATTTAAATTATATATGCGATTGTTTCGTAAACATAAATTTGAGGAAATAAAAATAGGATATTTTATATTATATAGCTTTTAAATCAACAGAGGAATTTCACAGTTTTGATAATATTGAAGACATCATAATTAAACAGAGAATATATTTAACTATTATTACCGGTTATAGTGACCTAAGATATTCCCTCTAGAAAAAATACGTTTCACTTTCTAGACATAATGTTTTAAATGTTTTGAATCTTATTTCTTTCAGGACTTTGAAGAACTGAGAAAAATCAACAGTCTAATAGACTCTAAAAAAGACAATATCACTATCTGAGGACTCACCTGGAATCAGCATAGTTTACTTTGTGAGTGCGCACAAAATTCTGTGTAGCCTAATCTAAACTTTTTTAAATTTAATGAAGAAAATGTATTTAAATATAGGTATAATTGTAATAGATTTGAATTGAAGATGTGATAATTTATTATAGAAAATTTAATGATGCAATATGAAATCAAATCAGTTCTAAAAAAGTATGTATTATTTTCAAAATGAATTCAATACGTTTGAAGTACTAAGAATTGATTCGAATTCAATTAAATAGATTAGAAATCAAATTCATTTGATTTTGAAAATTAAAAGTTTTAAATTTTTTTAAGATATTGGATATTTGTTGTAACATACTGCACTTTATTACGTTATTCTGTCTCCGGAGGCTCTGGAGTGTTAACAATCACACAGATGACAGCAAGTTACATGGGTTTTGGGTGCTTATATTTATATATATTTAACTTATATTTATCACAGCGCCCTCATTTGGTGGTATAGCATTGAAACGCCACCGAAGTAAAATAATTAAATAAAGGCTATAAAATCAAGCTTTAACATTAATGCGCCTACTCACCACCAGAGGCGCTGCAATTCTACACTAAAAACAAACATAACGCGCAATTGCAGAGTTGTGATATAAAAAAGGTTTCTTCTTTCACCACCTTTACTTCTCCAACCTATCCCCTTTCCAAGGAAAGTAACGCAAGTATATATAGGCATATTAATTGCCCGAATGTTACTTCTCTTTAAAAAAAAATAAATAAAGAGTGCTTTTTAGCAACTTTCTTTTTGGCAGCTCAACTGTTTTCGTGTAAAATGTTACTGTTTGTAACATGTTCAGTTTGGTCTTTAATTTAACCATGAATCGACATGCAAACGCACAACGCTTGTAGATTATTAAATTTTATTATCATAATTCATGTTCGGTTTAGAAAATGCATATTGCACTTTTAAGCTCATTGCTGGTTGAATGGATTATAAACTAGCAAAATTGTCGTAGTTGGTGTGAAGAGCAGCCAGATGCATTGCAAAAACTGCCAATACATCCCGAAAAATTCACGGTTTGTTGCAGGTTATGGTTCGGTGGCATCATTGGATCGTACCTTTTCAAAGACGACGAAGGCAGAATAGCGCTACCCAAAATGGAAGAGCTAGACTAGGCTGACATGTGGTTTCAACAAGATGGTGACACACAGCACGCGAAACTATGGCCAGTGAACAGGTTATTTCTCGTTTGGATCCTGTCAATTGGCCGTGTAGATCGTGCGATTTAACGCCTTTAGACTATTTTTTGTTTGGCTATGCTAAGGCTCGTATATACCCGCAGTGTATGCATCAGTTAAGGTGTAGCGGCGGTTAACATTAAGATGAAATCGTCGTTCAGCATTGAATTATATAGATCGTTCTATCGATTCAAAGATTTCATACTTCTTTCCAAATATTATATTTATTTTTAAATCAAATCCTGAAACTCTTAAAAGATCACTTTTAACAACTGACTGATCAGACCTCTTATTTATTGGTCTTAATAAATAGTTTTCATTTATTTATTGTATGTGGAACATTTTTCATTCATTGTTAAAAACTAAATAACTATTATTATTTAAAAATTCTTTGAATTCCAGCCAGTCATAAAAATGTGTTACGCAGTAACCTGACAAAGACAAGTTTTTACCAGGTGAATGCAGTGGCGAATTCTAGTAATTCGAATTTTAATCAGCATCATCTTCCTTGTATAATGATTTCTCTTGGAGTTACTGAGATCAATGAGGAGGAAATTTCATTCAAAAGTCCGATTAAATTGAGGGCTTTGAATTAAGACCAGCCCTTTTTTATGACTTTCGGTAACTTATTAAAAAGTAATATTTAAATAATACTTGGTACTTTGTTGTAAGATTTCTTAAAAAGCACTTTTTGGGGAAAAGGTGGTTAAAAAACAATTTTAAAAATTTACTATTTACAAATAGCCCATTATTAAAAAAGGTACTTTCCTCAAATACATATGAGTTTTTAATTACTCGGTGGTTCTTTGTAAACTTATAAAAAAGTATTATTTCCAAAAAGAGCTTAGGAATCTCTAGAATCTAGATACACAAATCAACTTTGGTACTTTACTCAAAAGCACCACTTTAATAAGTTTCCATTTACAAAAAGGTACTTCGTGGGTTTTGTATTTCATACTTAAGAAAAAATTCCCAAAAAAGTAGCTTTTTTCAAAAAAGTAAAATAGGGAATTTTTCGAATTGTAAAATCTTTTAACAAAGGCAGTTGTATTTGCAACGTTTTGTTACCAATTTAAATAAACTACATTGATAGTAGTTTAATGAAAATCATTCACATAGTTTCCTATATGTTTGATCAACTTCAAACGCTATAGACAAAAATAATACTTGATATATACATATAACCTTCCTATTATAGAAACGGTAAAGAAGCTTTTAAGTTTTTCCCTCGAAACCTATTGTAGGGCACAATTCAATTAAAATCAATGAAAAACAATTTTAATTTTGATTGCTGTTTTCCCTTTTCTTCAATTTAATGTTTTAAAGACTTTTACAGCTGGGTTAACGACCCAGTTAAACTTATAACACATAAAACAAAAAATAACTAAAGAAATAAAATTAAAACATTTCTGTTTCAGCCAAATCAGTTTACATTCTTCTTTTGGCCGCAGTCTATTTAAAAAATTTTTTTTTTAGTCATAAACAATTTTGTTTATTATTGTTTTGAATAAAAGAACAAATATTGCCTAAAATAAACTACCTGTTTATTTATTCAATGAAATTTTTATTTGACAAACGGTTTATGGCATTTATTGAATTATGTCTAACGATGAAAGAGTTTTATTTTTTTATACAAAAACAGTCTAGGCTTTGTATTTTATCTATTTATTGAATTTAGTGAAAATATAAGTTCCATTTTATAATGTTTAGATTATAAGGAGTGAAAAGAATTGGGCTTTATTAAATAATTTATGGAGACAGAAACTATGTCAACGGTCAGACTTGCCGCTTTATTCATACACAGAAAAAAAATCATGTTTTTTTTTTTAATTAAACCTTTAATTTATTTTAAAATAATTTTCAATTAAAATTTTAATTGATTCAATTACTTTTTCGGATTTTTCTGATATTTTCAATTAAATATCAAATTTTTTTTTTAATTGATACTATCACTTTGTTTACAGGTCCGATTTCAATTAAATTTTTAATTGATTCCACAAATATTTTAATTGAAACTCATTTTTATTTTTTTCTGTGTAGCAACATTTATTAAAAGTTTATAAAACTAATTTTTCACTTTAAAATTTCATTAAGAACTTTAGGTTTGTTAAACAGAATAATAAATATTTATGGAAATAGAAATTTTTTCATATAAGCATTTGTTTTTCATTAAAAGTTTATAAATTAAAAGTTCATTAGAAATGAACTAAATTAAACTGAACAATAAATAATTAGAAATCAAATATTTGTTACTTTTATTTTTAATTTTTTTTTTTAGTAACAAATTTCGTTCAATTTAATAACACACAGTCTTTATTTTCTTTTAGATTTAAATTTTTTAACTTTAAACCATTTATAAAATTACACTTTTTTCTTTTGGTAACAATTTAAAAGTAGTTTATTTAATTTATAAACAAATGTAATGAAAATATTGAAAAAACTCACCTTAAATTTAAGTAAGAGCTGCTCCCTTAATTCTTTGAAAATATTTATATAAATATATTTGTCAAGTCTTTGCAATATTTTCTCCACAACAAACACTTGCATTTGACACTGTACGAGTACATAGGTAAATATCTTAACTTATTCAGGCTGCCTTTAAGAGCTTGTTTTTATATTTCAGTTGAATTTAATTTGCCATATTAAATTATTCTTTTTTCACACTTTATTTATTTATTTAATAAATTTATTTTCTCGTTTTGGGGTTTAACCCACTCAATAGTTCTAGTGGGTGACACTCGTATCTAACGTACACACTTAATACAAACACTCAAGCTTAAAAACAAACAGCTGTTTAAATACCAAAAATAATAGATTGAAATTAAAATGGCAATTTTTTTCTTAAAAATTTATTTGAATAATTGAATTGTTGAGCAACTAGACATATTTTTTGCCACATTATTTAAGAATTTTTCGATATATTTATGTGAATAAAATTGTGTGTGGTGGTGGGTGAATGATTTCAATTTCAAATGCACTTGAAAGCTACAAAAAACAAAAGACATGAAGCAGCAGCAGAAGAAGGTGTCTTTGAAATACATAAATGGAAATGGAAAAACTTTAATGGTTTCTTTGACAACTAGATGTTGTTGCTGTTGGTTGTTTGCGTTGTTTGTTATTGTTGTGTTTTTGTCTCACTCTAGGGTTTTGCTCTCTATATGTTGGAAAGTAACCAGTGTTGCCATTTTATCACTTGCAGTGCTCGATTTAGCAATTTGTTTCTCGAAAATGCATTGCAACTTTTAAAAATTATGCTAAATTATACTAAAAAGTATAATTTGCTTGATAAAAAGCAATTTTTTTCTCGAAAAAATTTTTACTTTTTTACTCCACAAAATACTTTCGGAGAAATAAAAATAACTTTTATTAATATTTCAATTAAATTTCTTACGGTTTGGTAAGTAAATGAACATGGAAATTTTTGAATTTATCTATTAAAACAAGTCAACAATTGTTATGAACAAAATTAGAAAAAACTATAATTTATATTTGTAACATTTGAAATAAAAATTGTATTGTTACATTGAAAGAATTTAGCACTTTTTTGTCTTCTGTAGAACTTTTTAGCTCTTAGTTTTTCAAGTTTTAGCATATTTTGAAATTCATTTTCTGGCAACACTGAAAGTAACACATGGAGAAAAGGTATTGTAGGGTTTTCAAAATAAATTGTTATGGTGACTATAATGCATTATTATTCCAATTAAAGCTTGGTAAGTCAAATTTGTACAACCTTAAATTGTTCTTTATTTTAAGTTCTTAGAGCAGCACTGATACGAATATTCCGATTTTTTATCTTACATATCTCTCTATAAATTACCAATTATCGGTTTACGGTATGATGAAAAATTGTTAAGTAATTAAGCCTTAGATTTAGGCTCATTGAAAACCCCGTATGCAAAATTGTGGATTTTATTTTAAACGCCAAAGAGCAATTATTATAAATCCATTTAATTTGATATTGATCTTTTGTTTATGCCGACCTTCTATTCCCGGCCTTCAACTCTATTGCCCACTCAGGAAAATATATGAATTGATTTGCAAATTTAAAGTTTAAAAAGAATGAATTCTCAAATTCAGTTTTCAAGCTGAAAATACATTTGAACACTTAATCATTCGATTAACAAATTTATTACGATTTATAGGCTTAATTTCTTAGTAGAACTTCAAAAGCATGAAATGCATTACTTTGACAAATCATTCTATATTATATTAATTCTTTACTGAATCATTTAATATTTCTATAATTCAAATCCATGTTTAAATTTGTCTTCTATTCTATTTATTCTCTTTAAAATTAGCTTTAGGCAATTATTTTCTCATTCATTTTGAAAAGGGTTGAATTGAAAAACAAATTGAATGAAGGAAAGATATTAAAATTTAATGTTAAATTTAGCATAGTTTAAATGGTCTTTTTTTAAAAAAAAAATTAAATTTTCAGGGGCCAAATCACCGCATCTAAATCGTATCTAAAAATGATTTCGATATCGAAATTATGATAAAATGTACTAAATTTCTTGCTCGATATCGAATGGCATAATCTCAAATAAGAAAATTTCGATCATTTTAACTCGATATCGAATGCGGTAATTTTGCCCCAGTATCGCTATGTCTTTGTGTAGCATCTTCAGGAAAAAAGTTTTTACACAAAGACGTAGCGAAATATTGAAAATAAAAAAAGTCCTTAAGCTTGAACAATTACTAAAATATTAATTATGATAAAAAAAAGGTCAAATAAACTATAATAAGAAATATAATTGTCATTAAAAGTAAATTAACAACTTTAACTTGATTTAATTGATATTCCAGATAAAGTTCTGAAAGTCTGCAAAACTCATGAAGAATTTTAGGTAAAATTTAAAAAAATTACTACATTTGGGCTTCTAAATCCAAGAGTAATTGTTTAGAAGCATTAACGTATCACTGTTTGGAACGCTATGTGTTCTGGATAAAAAAATAGGGTATTTTTTTAAAAAATTTGGCTGGTAATGCTGTTACGATCATAATATCGAGAGATGTTACAACTTAATTTTGGCCTACTATCAATGATATTAATATCACTGACATTCTACAGACCGTGGACACATGTGCCAAATCCACCGAAAAAACTAATTTATTGCAAAACAGAATTTTCGGATTTTGAAATTCAGCTGTTCATTGCACACGCGATCATATGATTTAACAATAATGAATTACTTTTCCTGATTCTATGTTAAACACAGAGCCTAAACTATCTAAATCAAATTGAATTTGCCAAATGTGATTGCAAATGTTGACGAAGGAATCGGAATTTTATTCGAGATCATGGTGGGCATTGACACAACAGGACCAGCGATATGGATCTAAGTGGGCCGTACTACACAGCCACCTGCTGACCCATGGTAAACATCTGTTAGATATAATTTCTCATTTATTATTGTCAAGTTATAAATATTTTGTTTTTAAAAACTGTATAGATTTGAACTAAAGTACATATATTTTGCAATAGATGTAAATAGTCGAAAGTTCCGGTCTTGCCAAAAAAAAACCTCCGGCTGATACGTTTCCACAACAATTGGATCTTTGCTTCAGAACAAGCCGAATCTCTCTCATTTGTGAAGATTGATAAATCTACGAAACCACTATCATAATATCCTCAAATTGTTTTATAATCATAACTAAAAACTGACATTTTGCACAACTTTTTTCTTTATGTGTAACTAAATAAATTGGCATCCTTTTTGCGAAAAAAAAAAATAACTTTGACTATGCAAGTTAATGACAGTTATACAATTTAAAATGTATTTGAAACATTCAATGGCAATTTTCGTCATCGAGATGATGATGATCACATCATCAGCATGATCTTCATTAACCATTAGTAGCTTATGTGGTGTTGTTGGTGCAATTATACCACAATTAACTACACAGGCAGCAAATTACAAAATACATACATACATACATACATGTGCATATAAATACAACACTGACTTCAATGACAATTGACTTTGACATATATTATGTATTTGTTTTTTTTTCTTCTTCTTTTTCTACTGTATAAACAAACAAACAAACATACATATTAATATGCAAATAAAATGTGAGTTGTTTGACACTAACAACAAAAACAAAGTCAGGCAAGAGAAGCTAAGTAACAACAACAACAATAATATTCAAGATCTCTTCTTCATTTTTTACTACTTTATTATTGTGTTTGCTTTTTACTTCATTTATTACTGTAAGTAGCTGTTGTTTTTCGCATTTGAGATTATAATTTGTTAGTTTTTGTGAATTTTTTATGGCTTTTTGGTTTTAATTGAAGTGTACTCGTAAGTGTAAAGTTTATTAAACCTACGTTCAAACAATTAAATTTTTATTTTGATATTCAATTTAACTATTAACCTTTAATTATTTTTATTGAAAATAAAACTCCCCCCGCACTCACACACATATTTAATCAAAATTGTATTTTTTTTATCGTATTTATCTTAAAATTGGTAAATCTAGTGTGAAACTACAACAAGTGCTATATAAAAATTAAGTCATTAAACTATTAACGTTGATTATTTACTTTAGTCTTTTATTATTTTTTTTTACTTTAAAAAGCCAACTTTGTATAGGTACCACAATCATTCCTTTAATCACTATTCTGATTTGTTTAAAATCATTGTTAAATATTTTTTTTTTTTTTTTTTTGTTGGAAAAATAAAATAACTTAATAATTGTTTAACTTTTTTCGTTTTAATTTTATAAATTTTATTTTGTATCTTTATGTATTTCTTTAAGAGTATTGTGTAGTTGTTGCAAGTTTCCGGCTTAACTACTTTAGTGTTTGTTTGGTTTCTTATTCTACCAACAACAACAGCACAACAATTTCATTCCGTTAATAACTTCTTTTTCTTACTCGTTTTTTTATTTTGTTAATCACACATAATTACATTATCACTAGCTCCAAGCGCGTCAACGTCTTTACTTAACGAAAATCACTCATCAACTAAACTTTTGTTGTGGATGTCATTCCTCTACAACCGCATTTGTATCCAAAAACACAATAACAACAACGACACAAATGAAAACAAAACATAGCCACAGAAAAGTATCATTCATTTGTTTATGCTCTCTATAGTTATTGTTGTTGTTTGTGAAGTTGGCAAAATCCCCCCTTCTTTACATGTATTGTTAGTTGTGTGTACTTGGCTGTGTTGGTTTGTTTTAGCCAGTGGTTTTGTGTGTTTTTGTTGTGCTGCTTCATTTCTTGTTTACGTTTTGTTGTTGGTTTTCTTTCCATTTTCTTCTTCCATAATATTTTCTTATAATTTTGTTTCTTTTTATTTGAATTTTGGTGTTTGGGGAGAACGTTTTTTTCTTGAACGTGTGCTCATTTAAATGTTGTTAAAGTCGTTCAAGTCAAAAGGTAAAATATGTATGTGAGTACTGTGGGTTCGAAGGCAAATGTTGTGAAATATGTAAATAAAAATACTACTATTTGTTATTAATATTTTTTAAAATTATGTGATTTGTGCCAATAGATCACTCTTATGATTTGCTGTTAGAAAAATCTGAATAATAAAAAGCTTGTGTCTCAAAATTCCGATTTTTTTTTATTTAAGACATAAAATTTTGTGTTACAATACTCTTACCTAAATATTTAAAAATATGTTTTAAAAAATAACAATTCATCAAATTGTTTGTGAAAACAAAATCTTTTTGATTCCAAGACTGATTACGAGAAATTTTATTTTAAGGAGACATTTTACGTATACTTACATACTAATATATACTAGTCTGAAGTATCTATCTAACAGAAGTGGGCCTCATTCTATGGATGGACTATGATCAATTATCCGCTGAAGTTTAATTTATTATTTTATTGTTTATTGTTATTATTAATTTATTATTCTTAGATAAATTTGTTTAGATTCCTACAGTGGTTAGCGCATTTCATATAAGCTGTTTGAAGAAATATATTTATTTTGTATAATTATAGTTATTAACTGAAGGTTTTGTTTATTGGTAAACTCTGGAGTGATCAGTATGCCTCCTTATTTATTAATAACATTCTTTTCTATTATTTTCTTCTATTTATGGTTATTGAGGAAGTAAAGGTGGTGAAAGTAGAAGAGAGCTTTATATCTCTGGTGGTAAAGTAGGCGAATTATTTTTAAAGCTTTTTATAGCCTTTATTTAATTATTTTACTTCGGTGGCATATGAATGCTATACCATTGAAGGAGGGTGCTGTGATAAATATTAGTTATGATAGAAAGAAAGCTAATTTATCAGAAACTGATCTGGGAATCGAACCCGGGCTACAAATACCAACTCATGCTTAATGATCAAATGCGCTAACCAATTAAGCTACAGCATCCCCGTTTGAAAAGTAAAAGATTTTTAAAACTAACGAACAAAAGAAAACATTTGCTTTAATTGACAACAGTTACCAAGTGTGATACAAGTGCTTACCTTGTGTCTACCACTGTATATAAATCAGGCCCAAGATGGTTAGCCAGACTGAAGAATGGGCATTGTTAAATCGACTTTAAAGTTAATATTCCTGGGCGTTGATGTAGGGTATAAATTTGAAGCTATTTGAAAGATTATAGAAACAAAACTTAGGACGATTTTCACCTCGTGGCCTCTTGAGAAATTTGAGAAGAGATAGGAACTGGAATAATTATTTTTACATTTTCACTTGGAGTTTTAATTGAAATTAAATTAAGAAAATGCTGAAATTGTGTGATTTTGAATTTACATTTTTATGAACTAAGCTAAAATTCAATTAGTTAAATCAAAGCTCTGCTTAAAATTAATGATATACATACATATTAGTAATATATTTCGATAATGGTGTTTTTGCGGTTTACAAGTAACAGAATTTGAACTAAAGACGTATTTAGGGGCAGCCTAATCACATTTTAACTGATTCATAATATCACAATTTTCTAATATTTTATATAAATTTTTTTTTGGTTTTCATGATATTAAACAAATTGTTAAATTTATAGTCAATATTCGTAAATAAGTATATACTTTAAATAATCTGTAAAAAATTAAGCAAATTATTTGTAATTAGTTGTCCCCAAATTACCAGATTTATGAAATAACTTTATCTTTATAAAAAAGAACTTTTCAAGCCTGAAATTATTTTTAAATTTTTTCGCATATTCATTCTGGGTGTTTCCAAAGTAACAGTCGTTACCGATTTTCGGAGATTTTTTAAATAAAATTGCAACCAAAGCAAATATGTAATTTTGGACCTACTTTCAATACTTTTTTTGACCATTAAAGAGGTAACGGTCGTTACTTTATAAATTTGCTGTTTTTAAATTTCGGAAACAAACATCATGTATTGTAAAATTTTGCACATGATGTGATGATGTGTCAAGTAAAAAATCTTTTTAAATTCTTTGAAATGTTTTTTTTAAGGAATGGGTTTATTTTCAAACCAAAGGAAATTTATAACAAAAAAAATTTTTTTTTAAAGTAACGGTTGTTACCTTAATAAAAGTTAATCGTTTTTTGTGTTTGAATTCATTTATTATGGGTAACAAAAAGCAGCATATTTTTGTTAGTATGAAGAAAATTAAATTTAATCCTTCGGAAAATGACAGATACATCTATTTTTTGTAATATTAGCGAAAAAATAAATTAAAAATAAAATTTTATTTTTGAGCTGTAAGGGTTATTTTCTGTTGAAACACCCATATACATATTTTATTATTTCTTCATACGTTATTCGATATTATGTAGTACATATGTATGTATATTAAAACATATGTATTTTGTTTTTTATAATTTCGCTTTAATAATAAGCGTTTCGAACCACAGTATCTAAAATCCTAGCCAAACTAAAGAAAAGACTAAATAAAACAACTGTGACTATGACAACAATGACTAAAAAAGGGGGGACCTTTGCACAAACAAAATGACCAACAACTTTAGCAGAACTTGAAATACACAAAGAAAGAAAAGAAATAGTTCTTGTGAAGTAATAAAAGACAAAATAAATAATAAAGAAAAGAAGACAAAGAAAAACAATTGAACAAGACTCGTATTGAAATAATACTATGAGCAGCGTTGCCGTTTTGGTTAATTTTTTTTTCAGTGTGTAAATGTGTAATTTTTTTCATTTTGGTTATTTTTATTGATAATAAAAAATGTAAGAATATTTTGTTTAATAAATATAAAATTAGCATGACAAGTTTTAAAATTAAATTTTGAAGAAATTTTTTAACGTTTTTGTATATATAAAAGAAGTTTTTTGTATCAAATTTCAAAAATATTTGTAACAATTTTTACAAATTTGTAAAAGTTTTTAGTCACTAAACAAACCTATTATTTTTAGCAATTTTTATATGTTCTTTTTTATTAAAACTTGAATTTGTTATAAATAAATGAATACAAAAAAATTGGTTAATTTTTCTTCAATTTGGTTATTTTTTATTTCAATGTTGGTTACAAATTGTTTTTGGTTGTGGCAACGCTGATTTGTATATAAAAAAAACACAACAATGGCAAAAAATAATTACAAAGCAAATACAAGCCAAGACTCGTAGAAATCCCGTTAGTTCTACAAGTGGCAAGAAACCTCCTTTGGGCAGTACTATGTATCGCCACTTTACTATTGCCATGTTATCTATTTAGGATTAAATTAACACTTTGCTGCTCCTTAGGTGAGCAATTAGTGTTACTTTCAAACTCTCTGCGAAAGACAAAAGTAATTCCCGCTACAAAAACTACAGGGTTATGTGTTAAGCCCCTCAATGAGAGACCCACATTGTATTGATGTGTATTTGCAAATACATGATTGAAACTTAAGTGTGGAACGTATTCTTTATAAGAGAACTAACTCTTTCGGTATTTAAGAGAGCAACAACTTGTTATTGTTTTGCTCTTTTAATTTTAGCTATACACATTTTTTCATTGTTGTTGGTAAAATGTTATGTTACTTTGTTGTTATTGCTGCTGTTTATTTTTTACTTGTTCTATTAGTGATAGTTTTTTTACGTTTAAAGTTTAGACAACATTACATTTGGCTGTAATTGGCAGGCATTATTTTCGCTAAATCTAAAAATAACAGCAACCACCACCACGGAATTCTAAGCGAATGTATGTACATCTGTATGTATGTATGTATATTGTTATGGTGGTGAGAGCGTGTGCCACAGGTAATGTGCGTGCGTAAGAGTGTTGTTAGTGCGTGCTAGTGTTTGCATTGCCGTGTAGTGATAGAAACATAACAACTGGTGTCCTTTGCTGTGCTGCCAGATGGTAGGCAGGCTGTTGCCGTCAATTAACGAGTGCCGAAAAAAATTTTTAAATCAAAAAATTAATTTCTAGAAGGGCGGTAGTTTTTCAAAAAAAATTTAATTTTTCAATTTAATCTCCTGAAACTTTAATACACTTAGTAAAACGCTTATCTAGTAATTCTATGCCTTAATGCGTTGATTTTAGCCATTGTTAAAACACTCTTGTCGTCTTGATGAAAAATAATTTTTTTGTGTTGTTTTCCTCGAATTTTTACATTTTACAATTGATCCAAAATGTTGCAATAGTACTCAGAATTTTTTTTACCCTTTTGCAGATAGTCAGTCATTAAAATGCCTTCCAAAAAACCGTTGCCATAACCCTACCAGCCGATTGAATTTTTTTTGCCTTCCTTCAGTCCATTGATTGGATTGTTCTTTTGTCTCTAGAGTCTCATCAACAGTTATGAAACGACGCTTAAAATCCATTTTATTTTTTCTAAAACGACCTAAACAAGCTTAAGAAATTTTTATTCATTCATACGGCACCCATTTCCCATTTCCATTGAATGGACTCGATCATTTGAGATGGCCATGATATTGGCTATTTCATGCACTTTTATTCGCCGATCATTTAATACCACATCATGTACTTTGGCTACAATTTCTGTTGTTATTGCTGGTTTTTGGACGTCCACTACGTGGTTCATCCTCACTGATTGTACAACCACGTTTGAAATTCAGGAGCACTTTCACCTAACACATTTACCATATCATTATGAATTTCTTGTCTCGATAAACCTTTTTTATTTAAATATTTAATAACACCACGAATTTCAAATTTTTCCATTGTAAAAAAATATCGGATGTGTCTCTTTTGAACATTTGTTTCAATATGAAAGAGTTGTCAGATCGAAACGAAATTTCCGAACCGCCCTCATACTATAATTACAATACGGATAATCAGTAAATAAAACTCATTTCCAAAAATCAATGCCTTTATTTAAATGTGTTTTCGATCCTTTTGCATATCCTTGATCCCGTAATGCCCTCGAATTGTTCTTGGATGAGCTTTTTTATCCGTAGATTTTTCGATTCTTTTAACTAATTTGGGCGCTGAAATTCTAGGATTTTTTCCCACTGCTCTTAAAATAAGACTGACATCTCAACTGGAGATTTTTTAGGGCGCGCTGATCATGGTTTATTTTCTAAAGAGCCAGTGTTTTTGAACTTTTTTTAAATGCACTTAACTGTAGCAAAAGGTTTGTTAAAAAGTTTACTTATTGGCTGTGCAGTAAGATTTTCCTTTTTTGTGTTTTTGAATAATAAAAGTTTTTACATCGACACTAACTTCTTTAGGCGTGCTAATTTTGTTAATTTGTAACAAATTATTTGAATGATAAACTGCTTAAAAGTAATTCAGCAGCCACGTCAACTACCTGAATTGCAAAAAAACGAACGGTAACTGAATTGCAACTATTTTTATACCCTTCACCTTCTTGAGAAGGGTATATATAAGTTTGTCATTTCGTTTGTAATTTCCACAATATAATTTCCCAACCCTATAAAGTATATATATAGCGGAGTCTATTAAGCCATGTCCGTCTGTCTGTCTGTTGAAATCAATTTTCTTAAGTCCCCAGATATCTTCGGGATCCAAATCTTCAATAATTCTGTCAGACATGCTTTCGAGGAGTTTGCTATTTAAAATCAGCAAACTCCGTCCATAAATAACGGATATATGAGCAAAAATCCGAGACCTCTGAAAATGTCACCAAAAAAACTATCAAACAAAGTGTATTAATATAATACAGTGGCTTCATAAGCCCAAACGTAAAAGTTACCAAAACAACAGGCAAATTTTTACAGTCTAAACATTTACCTGTGGTTGTTGTAAAACTGTCGTCACTTTATTAATACAGTTTGCTATCCAAATTATTTTTTTTGCAAAAACAAAGGTGAAGGGTATATAAGATTCGGCATAGCCGAATATAGCACTCTTACTTGTTTAATTATAAATAAAGCAGAAGATAATGTTGTATATACAACTGGTACGAACGACGAATTTCGCCCAACACGGCGAACTGACTATTGCTGACTATTCACCGTGTGAATTCGTCGTATGAAGCACAATAACTACACAGAAAAAATTAAAATTGATTTTCAATTAAAATATTCGTATATTTAATTAAACATTTAATTGAAAGTGGACCGATGAAGGAATTTGTAGTATCAATTAAAATATTTTGTAAAAATTTAATTAAAAGTAGTTTTAAATAAAAAAAATATTATATTATTTAATTGAAAATTGTTTTTCAATTAAAAATTTAATTGATATGATTAAAAGTTTAATTAAAAATCAATTAAGACTCAATTAAAAGTTTAATTAAAATTTGTTGGGCAATAATTTTTTCTATGTACAAAAATAATAAATAATTTAAGTTTTTTGATTTCGTATAACAGCTGATAGGTAAAACATTAAAAACTAAAACGAAACATGGTCATCCCGTATTATTTGTTCGTCGTTTGCCGGCGTGAGAAATAGAATCTATTTGAAAGTTTGCCACATATGACTAATATTATTAAAAATAAAATGTCTAAGATTATGCGTTCGGGCAATAATAAAAATTCAGAGATCCAGTTTTATTTGCAGTGTTTTTTTTTTAATTGAGAAAAATTCTAAACAAATCACCCTATATATCTTTAAAACGAAAATTTAAGTAAATCATACTTACAGTGACACTAATATACAACACAAAAGAAAGCTGAGGAAACGGTTTATGTTTCAATGTGGCAAAAATCTTTCTTTTCATGGAATTGTTTCACTTATTTGTGTAATTGAAATCAAAATAATCCAGTGGCAACCTTACTTAATGATTATCACTAATAAACACGAGATGATGCAGAATAGCAACAACAATAACTGCAAAATATATTGAACTTATTTACCAATATTATTTGCAAACGAAAGTATAAAATAAGAAAAAACAAGACTTTTCATCACAGTGTACCCAGTAAGCCAAACGATAGAAAATTGAGAACAAAAGTGTTGGTAAAATAATCGAGAATTTGTTGAATGTGGCAGTGATGACAACTATTTATGACCAAAATGTTTCGTACAGGAACATCAAACTGATATTTGTACTAACAGAAATATTTAGGAAACAAATTTAAATTGGAAACTATATTCAAGCACTCGTACCTCTATACCCTCTGTGACTGACGTGATTTTCTTCTTACAATTCCATTGACGTGGCATTTTATTGACCCAATATTTTCCAAATAGTGTTTCGTAAAATTTTTTAAACTATTTTTATTTCTTAGTCATGAGAGTAAGTTTTTTTTTTATTAATTTAATAATTATATAATTAAAAACGGATAATTCGTATTAAATGCAGTTTCTTGACATAGCAATAACTTGCAATTTACTTTTGTATGTTTGTTAGTGTCTGTTAGACTACCACGTCAGTCGCAGAAGGTTAAAAAGATAAATCTACCCCGAAAAGCACTAAATTAGCAACACTACACTGCCGCAAACTAAGCGACAAATAAACAATTATCAAATCGTTTGCTATAGTCATTAACGAATGCTTGCAGAAGAATCGTTAGCTTCAAGTTCAATGACGATTCATTTTTACAATGCACTGGTCAGTTGGGTTAGTTTCTGTGATAGCCAGTGAGAGTGTTTAAAAATAGTAACAATGCTAAAACCAACAAAACTAAAAGTATGTACATACTTGTAATTTTTAATAGACTGCAACGAAACCAGTCAGTCATGGCAAACACAACAAAAGTACATAATAAAAGGAATTAAAATGTACACAAAACAACACACATGTTGCCCTCCACTATAGAAGATGGAATTAAGACAATTATAGGAAAGCATGAACAGTCTTTAGACTCCTCTTAGAAACAGTGGTGACTGAGTAAGCGTGTTTTTATGTAGCAAAACTAAAATTATTTATTGACGCATTAAAGCCAATGGGTTTGTGCTTTACTAATAAAATAATTGCATTGATTATAAAAGCAACAAAGACTAGAAGTTGTCCCTAACGTCCTTGCAAAAAAAAAAAAAACAAGAAAAATTATAATAATGCTTAAAGCCAGTAAAGAAAATAAAATTATAGAACAGTGGCCGGCATTCTTAGCCGCCACAGGCTAAACATAATACGAATGTCAAACTAGTTATTGAAAATTAGCAAATTAGAAACCAAAATCACAATCAATGGCTCTAAAGATAAGAACGGAGAAAGAAAGTTAAAAACATATAATGTATTACAATCCCTGCTCCAAGTTCTCTTTATGACGGCCACTGATATAAAAAGCCAGCAAGCCAGGCCTACTACATACTAATATCTAAGGCATCATACCAGTGCCCTTGTAAAACCATTTGTTTGTTAACATATGTACATATGTATGTATCTCTATCATTCTATTCTACTATAAAAGCAATTTAACCTGTATTTTAACCAGAGCAAGTAAACCTAATGGAAAAAGGGATGTTTAAAGCGTGAAGTTGTACACCCAAGGTGAAATTACATTTTTACATTAAAATCAAATTGATTTTAATAGAGTTGCAACTGCACTTGTGCTGCCTGCTAAAATTGCAACTTCTGTGTACGACTGGACTGCGGTAGACTGACTATTGGAGCAACAAATAACTTCAAACACTTGTCATCATCATGGTCATATATGTACAGACATGGTAGCAGTTGTTACTGTGGCTTAATGAAAAATTGCCAGGAATGCAACAAATATAAATTAAACACTATTTATGGTGGCACACAGCAAATAACTTAATAATAAAGTTTATTGGAGGTGTAGGCTTTGCAACTAATACTATTTACATTGTCTGGCTGTTGTGGAGTCATGGTGATGACCAAAATTAAAGTTTAAAGTAAATATGTAGCTTTTGTTCTCAATAAATTGCCTGCTTAGTGGGGGATTTTGAACGCCCTTTAATTAACAGATACCTGGTACAGAAAAGGATTGCTGAACACACTGGATTACAGTATGTTTCAATTACTTTTTGTATGTTTTCTTTGAAAGCTCCCAAAACAATGGAACATTTTCAGTTAAACTGCAAAACTAATGGATTCTTTCAAAACAAAGGTTTTTAAGTAATTCTTAGAAAAAGTGAAACAAAAAACAACGACACGGTTTGATCAGTCTTTAAAGCATTAAACAAATTTGATACAGCAGGCTACCGACTACAATATGTCAAAAATAAAATACACAAGTTTATATGAGAGCGACTATATTGGCGACAGCAGGCAACACGACTGCAGGTTGTTGTCCATGCTACTTTTTTCGTCGCTGTCAAATTAAACTCATTTCTATTTGTGTTGGCGATAAAACATAATCAGTGTTGACCATATAACAAAATATGTGAAGCAAATTAGTGCTTAGAAATATTTATTATTATACTATGTTATATTATATTTATATTATGTTATAAGCGTGACCGACAAAAAGAAAATTTAACAGTTTTCTTTAGTCTTTGACTGCCGTAAATAAAAAATAAAGTAGGTTTGAAAATGTGTCATACAAAATTTTCTTAAAGTACATTTGAAGTCTTCTTTAATTTTTTCTGAATAAGGGCATACCGCTTTATTTGATGGGATTTTTCTTTTAATTTTCAAGGAACGTGTTCTATGAAAAAAACGCTACTTAAAAAAAAAAATTCAATAAGTGGCACCACTGAAATATAAATGGATGGCTGCAACAGCTGTTTATATTTTTATTGTTTTGTTTGTTTACAGTTGGTAAATGTTTTATTGTTTAAGGTTTATAATTTTTAATGTTTTTATATACTTTTTTGTTGTATTTTAGTAATAGCTTCTATAAAATCAATAAAATTCTCTTCAGCTATTTTGCTATTTAAGAAATTCAAATAACAGATTTATTTTTTATTAAAATCTCAGATTGCGCGATCAGCTGATAAAACAAAAACGATATGGGGGAATAAATCGAGAAGGAATTCCGTATCTTTTTAAATATGTTCAAATATTGTGGGATCTATAAATTGTAAGTGCAAATAAGTATTAAAAACAGCTGGTAGTTCAACTAAATACATATTAATATTATGTATGTATGTCACGCATAAAGCTGGATTGGTAGGAAGTTATAAATAAACCTGAAAAAAAACCAGCATATAATCAAATTTTTTCCAGTAAGAAGTGTTTACATATGTAATGTTAATGACATATTGGGTGTTTAACTTAAAAACGAGAGATTTTTTTAAATGTTTAGCTTTTATATTGAAACATTTGTACAATATAAATTTATTCAAAGCATTGGCCATTGTTAGGTATGGCATGTTTCCATCTTTCTGGCAACAAATGGATTCTGCATCTCATCTTTTGAGGTCAAGAACGCTTCAAGCCAATTTGGGACACCCTGTTATGAAATGAAGCGTATCCAAACCGGGGCAAGGTCTGGTCTTCGGGTGAGGCAAAACCACTTTCTCATAAATATCTTTTAACAGATATCGCAACATGTGGACGAGCGTTGTAATGATGGAATATAACGCTTTTATGTCTGGTCGTATATACAATGGGTGTTTTTCAGCCAAAGCTCGTTTGAAACAAATCAGTTACATTTTTTTTTTAATTAACAAACACAAACTGCAAAGCTTTTTGGCTTATCTGCAGGAAACACCCAGAGTCTTTGGCAGGAATCGAACACGCAACCCTCTAATTGATAGTTCGGCTCACTATCGCCTAGTCTATCGGGGCACCCGTACAGGTTATAAGACAATTTTGGTCCCACCAAGAACAGAGCATTAAATGGGCTTTGGTGTCGTTTCGGCTGGTTGCCGGACTTCACATACGATAATTTACACTATTATTGTTTTGGATCCTGTTTTCATCGCAAGTAATGATGCGGTGCAAAAATGCACCATTTCTGACATGCAAAATCGTCTTTCAAATTCTCTCGTCTTCATTTTAGAAGGACAACATATTTCCCTTTATTTGGATGAATACTGGAGGGTTACTCTCTATTGCGATGCGAAAGGTAAATGCGATTAGAGTGCAAATTGGTACTCTGTATCGTTCACGCAAACGCATTCACAAAATAATTTGCAAAAGTAGCAACACTGGCACCACAAATTAAACAATAGCGGAGAATTACAAAATTAAATGTCAAAACTTGTAAAACAAAACTTTTTAAACAAATTTTTTGTGCAGTTCGCGTTTTTGGTTACTTACATGATGCGTTCCCTTTGGGTTCGATATTGTGTTATTGCAAGAGATTTGCGCTTAACGGACGAAGAGAAAATACGAAAACGTAATAAAGGGCACCAATTGTTCAGCCATGTCACAGAATTTATTTCCGTTCGGAAGTGGAATTAATTCTGTATTTTGCTTCTATAGAAAAAGTAAAACGAACATTTTGTTCTTAATCTAACAGAACTTTAGTAGAACACTTGTTAAAGTAGGTTTTTAAATGGCTGCTTGGGTAGCTCCCAATGATTTTGCAAACTCTTGCTGAGTTTGACAACAGTCTTTAATTCTTAAGTAATTGTCACACATAACAAATATTTACTTAAAAAGTGTAACCACTGGTTTTAGCACAAATTAGTTTGACGTTGTTTACTCTTGCAAAGTTTTGCAAGATGAAACTAAATATTAGTTGTGTCCTGTCCTAAATAAACAAGTTCAAATATATGTATATTATTTAGTGGTTACGTCTTTTTCGGCAAATATTTGCCAAGTGTGGCCGTATCTTTAGTCTTTGAAAAGACCACCTAAAGCACATTGAAACCGATGGAACACATTGATCATAAGCAATTGATATGCTTTAGTGGCACTTTTTTTCAAATAAAAGAAGTAATAAAATAAGAAAAAGTAGGCATTTGACATATAAATTTCCTTTGATCTGGGTCATAATCGTGTGGAGTTGTTTTATAAATATTGTGCCAAAGTAAAAAATATTTAATTTATTTTCAATATAAGCAGAATTCAAATCGCAGACACTTAATTATGAAACTTTATCTTTTACGATTTCATGCTTTTATATATGCAAGAAGATCCCAAAGAAAATGTCTTAAATTTTTAGAATTTGTTTAACAAAATTTTGATAATAATAAAAATGGAAAAGAAACAATTATCCTAGTTAAACAAAGAAATAAGTTTTTAATTTATATATGTATATACATTAGGGTGGCCCCAAAATAAAGTTGCGGATGTTCCCGACTAACTACGTTTCTCAATTTTTTTTTTTGTCCTGGTGTCAATATTTGGTGAGCTGGATCAAAGGATAAAAAGAAACTATATGTAAATTTGGTATCATATGAAAGGTCTTTGAGAGGCGCATTCAATGGGTTATCAAAAATTAAAAAATTTTTTTTTTAAATTCAAAAATTTTCAAAATTTCAGACAAAATGTTAATTTTTTTTTTATTTTTTCATAGAATTTACTTAAATAAATAGTTGAAATTTCTTGATTATAAACATCATGCAATTTAACCCAAATGGTTTTTGCCGTTTGTTAACTTTTAAAATTTACGTTATTTTAATACCCATTACATTAATGAATTGAGTTAACAGAGATTGTCAGATAGGGAAGAATTTAGGTTTAAAAAAAAATTAATAAAAATTTAAATAGATAGAATTTTGAAAAACGGGAAAACCCAAAATTTAAATTTATACCTTATTTTTTCTCCATACAAACGGGGCCACCCTAATATACATATATAAACATCGCTAGAAGTGTTTCATTAATTGCGAAAGGCCCACAGAAACTCTTGTTTAAAATTAGTTGCTTGACATTTGTAGTATTTAAAGGCACTGTTTAAATTTACCCAAATATCTTAATAGCTTAAATGACTTATTCTCATAATAATATAATAATATTTTGTTTTAATAATTAAAACAATTGTTATTATTATTATTAATGTTGCTATTTTCTAAATAGTTTCTAAACAATTAATTAAATTTTACAATTATATGGTTTGTTGCAAGGGGATATCAAAGTACTACTCGTACATGTTGTCAAAATAATAAACAAGACGAATTTGTATAAAAATGTAACGAATTCAAGTGGGTGTTTAAATAATGAAAAAATATTTATAAATGTTTTGATTCTTGTAGCTACGAGTAAAGCTCTCTCTATGTGCAGCAGTTTGCCAACTGCAAGAAAAAAGAAAATCAAATAGATAATGGCTTTGTAAAAACAAAAAGAAAACAAAACAAAATAAAAAATTAAATAATATTAATAATTGGCTTTAAGCCAATTTATTATTGTTTACACTTCTTTATATTTTTGAGCAGAGGAGTATATTAATTTTCTTGATTATATTTATACATATGTATGTACATATGTAGTATAGTGTCATTTGTTTAGGGTATTCTTATATCTAGGCAAGTTCGTATTTCAAAATGACAGCTGTCATTTTTTGGTATTTAAAGAATTCAAAATAGATTTCGTAGAATTGAGATAAATATTATTATTAACAGTAAGTTAACATACATATGCATGTATTATTAATCATATGAGAACATACTTTATATGTATTATTAATCATATGCTGCAATTCAAACCTTTTCTTTGCAGGGTCAAAGGTTAAATTATGAAATGTGGGATTTTAAAAAATCGTACAACTGTCCTAAAATCTTTATAGTTTTATGAATATTTAACCTAAAATTTTATAACTTACTTTTACTTTTGTATAAACAAAAATCATAAACAATTGGCTAATACGTACCTAAAAAGAAAGAAAGAAATTAAATTATTTATTCGAATTTTTGCAAAATTTTTAAATGAAATTAAATAAAACTACTATTTATAAATAATCATAAAATGAAAAAATATTCCAAAGTTATTCCCATGGTTTAATTATACAAGGTGCATGCAAGTCGACAACAAATTCAACACAATACAGAAACAACAGACATTTTGTTTGTGTAAAATAATGTGCTACTGTCAAAAACACCTGAAAAAGTAAAGTAATTGTAAACAAAGTCTGTCAGCTGTGCTACTGCCAATTTTACAAACAAATTTAAATGAACAACTATATTTCAACAACAATAAATTATTTTGAAACTTTGACAACAAGTAAACAAATATTCAGTAAAGTTAGACCAAGAGGCGGGAAAGGTCAGGAGCCGAAAGAAAGCAGTGTTGCCAGGAGCTGGAAAAAAGGGCTTTAAATAAATGCCAGAAAAAGTTCAATCCCTTAAAAAAGGGCTAGAAAAGCCAAAACAATTTTAATTGGAACTTTTTGTTTCTTCGAATTAAAAGTAAAAATAACATAAATTAATAAAATTAAAAAGTACTTTAAGTATAAAACATGTAACAGTGTTTACTGTTAGGGACTATTTACAGCTAAATAATTATTTCTTTAGTAAATATATATGTATGTATGTATTTTTAAATGCATATGTATAAAAACTAAATATATTAAACCAAATTTATAGTTTCTTCGGTTGGGTCATATTTTATTCTTTAGTATCTTTAACTCATTGTCTTAAAACTTAAGAATCAATATTTTTTATATTTCTTTATTTATATTGAAGTTTTTCGAATGAATCTTTTTAAAGTTTAAATAGCAAATTTTGAAGTTATCAAAAAAAAACTTAGTTGTTTAACTAATTTAATTATTTTTAATTGATTTCTAACATGGAATCTCGTCATCAGATAAGCTTAAAATTTTGCATTGATTAGTTTTAGCTACTAAAAAATTAAAGAGGTTACATCCAACAAATCTGTTGTTCGAGAGAGAGAGAGATAGAGATACTCAGAATAACTTCCTCAGTCGATTTAACGATGTCCGTCTGTCTGGCTCGTCGCAATTTTAAAGATATTTTGATAAAATTTGTCACATGATACTTTTTCTGGCCAAGGACGGTTGGAATTGAAATTGGTTAAAATCGGTTCATTCTTTCACCCAGCCCCCATATAAATGTCCTCCCTAAATAGGGGTTTATCGATCATAAATGTTTCTTTTCTACATGTATTCAAACAAATTTCGCAACAAATATATGAAGTCTATATGAAGTCTAATCACATCGGCAAATTTTGTGCAAATCGGCCCATGATTGACTATAGCTTCCATATAAGTCCCGCTGTCGAAAATCACTTTAAAGAGCATAACTGTCTTAATTTAATGTTATTCAACACAAATATGTTTCATATATACCCAAATCATTCGGCCCAATTTTGTGATGATGAATTCATCATAAAGCCCACTTTCGAAAATCATCTTAACGACCATAAATCACTTAAAAATGTTGTTATGCGAATAAAATTCAATACATATAAGTTTCATATATACAGAAATGATGATACCTACTTGTATAATGGTCGGTCCATAATTAGTCGAAACTCATATATCAGACCCTCTTCGTAATTCACTTTAACCTCCATCAATCTTTTTTGAATGATCGGTCCATAATAGGTCATATCTCCCATGAAAAACTGTTGGGTAATATGGGGTCGGGCTTGACCGACTGTACTTTCTTACTTGTTTTTCATTTATAATTGCGTAACCTTAATTTTTCCAATGCAATACAAATTTAAAGGACATAAATTCATATAAATTCTTTGTTTTATTTTATTAAAAAAAAAAAACAAAGTTCTGAGTGAAAATTCTTTCTTTGATCATATAAGTATGTTTTTATTCTTAATTCCGATTCGTAATTAGCACTACTTTTAATATTTGTATCTGCTTAGTAAGCGTTCTGCTTGCACACTAATCAGCTAAATCCTCTAAATTATTTTATTTATTTCTATAATATTTATTATTTGTTGACAACACTCACTACTAAAAACGACTCATAAATGACTAAATTTTTCTGGCCCAGACTGCTTGTAGCCATAAATTCAGAACTTAATAGTTAAACAAAATAATAACGTTAAGAAATTAAATCGACAAGCACACCACAATTCAAATTAAAAACCATAACTCTAAGTGAATTCTAAGAATAAATAAAACTGACTGACTCTCTTATTTGAATAAGTGGGGTTTGTGTTGAAAAGAAAATTAAATCATTTTTTATACGGGCCGGCAAATATTTGTAATTTCAATTTTGGTTTTGCAATATTTGCATAAGATTGGCTTTTTGGGCGCTTATAAAAGTAAATGCGTTTTTAATAACTAAATAAATATTTAACGCAAATAAAAATTACATGTTTAATATGGAAAAAAAACAACAACAATTAAACCGGCAGGGTTGTTAACACGAGAGTTAAAAGAAATATTATAATTGACTGCATTAAATGTATTTCCTTTCATTATGAAAAGTTAGGTGAACAAATTTTCAAGAATTTTTACAACTAAAGGTACGGTCACACTTGGCAAATATTTTTCGAAATAGACGTAACCACTAAATAACATATATGTATTTGAACTCGTTTATTTAGGACAAGACACAACAGATATTAAGTTTATTCTTGCAAAACTCTTGTAAGAGTAAACAACGTCAAACAAGTAGCCATGCTTATTTGAGTAAATATTTGTCAGATGTGACTGTAGCTAAACAAATCTACATATATTTGTATGATTTTTATTAAAATAACTTGCTGAACTTGTTTGCTCTTACAAAAGTCATGTAAGTTCATACATTTGTTTAAATAATGTTATGCTCATTTCCGCAAATATTTGTTTTGATCAAACGTGCCATTTTGTAACTCTTGATCTCGTAAAATTTTATAACAATTCTACATCATAAATAAGTTCAGAGGTTACATTTCCCCAAAAAAAAATGTTACTGCCTGTTGCAACATTATGCTATCAAATCAATCATTCTAGACTTTCCGTTTAATTGCCATTATTCATTTGGAATTATAATTCACTTAAATTCTAAATTTCAAAAGAAATTTGCTTTGTTATTTGTAAAAAGAAAAAGAAAAACAAAAGTACTGTGATGACTGTAAAAATAACTGAAAAAACCTAAAGATTGATTGCATTACACAAAAATTCAAATCAAAAACGAAATGAATAAAACTACGAAGAAAAGATTACTAAACTGTGATGACCTTTGAATGTCACTTAACAGTTTCGTACGCACCATTAGTCACTTGAAAATAAATGAAATACAAAAACAAAAACGTGAAAACGTATTTTCATACTCTTCTGGTTACAATTAACAGCATAATAATCAACTACAAAAGACTGAATTGTTTAAACACGTACCAACATCTTACATACATACATATGCATATATTCATTTGTATGTACATCTTCATCTACATGTGCGTACATCATTATTTGGTGTTATAACACAGCAAATATAATTTTTAAAGTTTAAAATTGTGATTTGAGTTTTTATTTGAATTGAATTTGTAATTAATTTTAAAACTATATTTTAAATATGTATGCAGAACTTTGTTTGCCAACATTAGCATATTGACATTTTACTTGTTGACATACGAGAACGGTTCGGAAACTTCTTAGCCTAGAACAGAAAGCGCGGTATAAACAGAAAAAAGTTAAGTGTTTTGGAAACTTCCATCTCTGCTATGAGCACACGTTAAATTTCTTTTTGATCTGGCAACTCCTTCATATAGAAACAGATGTTCAAAAAAAAACGCATCCGCGGTTTTTTTACAATGGAAAAATTAGAATTTCGGGGTATCATTAAATATTTAAATCGGGACAAGAAATTCATAATGATATGGTCAGGTAAAAGTGCTCCTTTATATGCAAGAGTAAAATTGGGTTGCTGAATTTAAACGTGGCCGCACAATCATTGCGGATTGTGTCCACGTAGTGGACGTCCAAAAACCAGCAACAACAACAGAAATTGTAGCCAAAGTTCATGATGTGGTATTAAATGATCGGCGAATAAAAGTGCGTGAAATAGCTAATATAATGGTCCTCTCAAATTATCGAGTCCATTTAATTTTCATTGAAGAACTACAGATGAAAATGCTTTCTGCAAGATGGGTGCCACAGTCGACCAAAAACGAATAAGAATGAAAATTTCCCAAGCTTGTTTGGATCGTTTTGAGAAAAATAAATGCATTTTAAGCGTCTTTTCATAACTATTGATGAGACATGCATCCACCACTATATTCCAGAGACAAAACAGTCCAAGCAATAGACTGAAGCTGGAGGAAGTGCACCAAAGAAGGCAAAAAAAATTCAATCGGCTGGTAGGGTTATGGCAACGGCTTTTTGGAACTTCAAAGGTATTTTATTGATTGACTATCGCAAGAGGGTAAAACAATAAATTCAGAGTATTATTGAAACTTTTTGAATTAATTAAATGTAAAAATTCAAGAAAAACGTCCTGGCTTACAACGAAAATAATAAAGACAATAAGAGTGTTTTAACAATGGTTAAAATCAACGAATTAAAGTGCGAGATGCTTGAGCACCCATCTTTTTCTTCTGATTTAGCACTCAGTGACTTTCGCCTGTTCCCAAATCTAAAAAAATTTCTAGCTGGCAAGCGTTTTACCTCTAATGAAAATGCAATTACAATTGTAAACCACTATTTTGAAGGTCTTGAAGAAAACTATTTTAATTCAGGGATAGAATTGCTAGATAAGCGTTGAACTAAGTGTATTGAAGTTTCAAGTTTTGATTATATTGAAATATAAAAATGTTTCTGAAAAACTAACTATTCTCTTTCTGTGCTAGGCTAAGAAGTTTCCGAACCGCCCTCGTATAAAAGAAATTTTTTTTTAAAAACTTTTTATAAATAAAATTTTTATTTAAGCTTAAAGACGGAATTAGTCTTTACTTTCTGTTCCGTTCCGCATCAGCTGGCTTGATTCTGTTAAATAGAAAATGTGTAGAAGTCGTTAGTTGTTTTGTTACTTTCCGTGCCGTTGCGGACGAACATGTTGAAAACAAAAATTTGCTAAGTCCCGGATCACACAATGCAACTTTTGCTTTTGAGTTTGTTGGTGATAGGGGAAAGAAAAGTGGTCCCCTTTCTCTCTCTTTTTTCCCCTCTCATCCAAAAACTGAAAAGCTGAGCAGCAAAAGTTGCATTGTGTGATCCGGGACTAAGTAATCTAAGTGACAGCACAAAACAGCTGACATCCGCACCACAGAGTATAATCCGCACAATATTTTTGGTTTATTACAAAAATTTTCAATTTCTTTGAATTTAATTAAATATATAAAAATATAAAAAATAAACGATGGATGACGAAAAACTCATTACTTTAGTTGAAAGTAATGACATGTTGTACAATAAATTCAATAAAAACTATAGTATACCTGAAAAGAAGCAAGCAGTGTGGTCAAAAATTTCGAAAGAAATGGGAATACCTGGTAAGCTCAATGAATTAATACCATTTAACAAACTAACAAATAGTTTTCAGAGGAACTTTTTATGTAGAGGTGGTCATCGCTGCGTGATAGATATGCAAAAGAAAAGAAAAATGAAAAGCTGGCGTCTGGTAGTGGTGCCTCTTTCATACATCGTTGGCAGTATAAAAATCAATTAGAATTTTCGGCCCCTCATATGATTCCACGACCGTAAGTTTTAGTTTGATTTGTATGTATTTTTTTTTTTTTTGATTTATTTTCGCGGTATGTGTTGTCTGTTTACCTACAAGAGCTGATACGTTTATACGGAAAAACTAATTACAAAAATTTAACAACAAAACGACACGGAACAGAACAGCAACAGAAAGTAAAGACTAATGAAGCCTTAAACATTTTTTTGTTAAAAAACACTGAAACAACAAATTTTTGCGTGGTTTTTAAAAAAAGTCTTCAAGTTACATACTTGTGAAATATCCTATCCATGGATATATAAAATGTCTATATTATCTTTTCCACGTTTAGGGAATAGCAAGGGTCGAGGGAAAGCCTCGATTTTTTGTACAATTATTTTTTGCGGAGTTAATAACCTAACAAAAAAACTAAATATCATATCTCCAAAGCCAATTCCCAGTTTTCAGCGAGGTTGAAAACTTTCGTTTATCGTACACTCAATGCTTTTACTTGTTTTACTACTGGTGTTTTAGAAGTTATTTACAACAGCTTTAACAACTCTATAAGTTGATTGTACAGTATAGATGAATAATTCTGAAGAACCCGAGGAATCTAGAAAATATTTAA
The DNA here is from genome assembly GCA_950370525.1 of Bellardia bayeri. Classification (NCBI taxonomy): domain Eukaryota; kingdom Metazoa; phylum Arthropoda; class Insecta; order Diptera; family Calliphoridae; genus Bellardia; species Bellardia bayeri. The sequence goes on from OX493267.1 coordinate 80,594,434, forward strand.
GGTATTGGAAATTATAAATACAGCTTTTTTTATTTATTTTTAATAAACTATTTCATATTAAAAACAAAAGTTAATTCAGGATATACTGTATTAGTTCTAATTTTATAGAATTAGCTTAAAGCTACGGTCACTAAATAAAATTTGTTATAATTCTTGTGTTTGTTTGGAAAGTTTTATTTCCTAAAGACAAATCACAATAGTAGCTTAGTTTTATTTTATTTGATGATGTTTGCTCTTACAAAAGATTTGTAAGGTTAAGGTCAAACAAATTTGTGCTTTTTTGAGTAAATATTTGCCATGTGTGAGCATACCTTAAGAAGACTTTTATTTATTTACAGAAACTTTTAATATGGAATTACATTTGTAAAACATTTAACTAGAATGAAAGTGGATCAACTTTTATATTTAATTTTATATAAAATTAAATTGTTTGCTGGGTTTACACAAGCAAAATGTAAACAGTGTGTGAATGAATGTTTAAACACACAAATACACTGTGTAATATATCTTTAGTACCATAATTATTGTGTAAATACAACAAAAAAAAAATATAAAGATAGACAGACATACATACATACTCGTACATACATATATGTATAAATAAATAATAAATAAATAAGTTTGGGATTTTTGTATGACAAACTAGAGTAGATGAGCGGTAAAGATTTAAGACACATAAACAATTATAGAGACAGGGTGATTTATTAAGAGCGTTTGTGGCCTTTTTGCACTTTGCTCTTAAAGTGAACTTTTGCGTTTTTTTTCTAAAGTAATGTCTTGCTAGAAATGTAAAAATTGTTTATGTTTGTTATAATCATATAAAGTTAATATTTTGAGCGGTCAATTCATTATTTAAAACCAACAAGGCAACTATGTCTTACAAATGAAAACTTTTTAACATGTTAAATGGTTTCAACAGAAATTATTTTATTATATAGAATTGCTTATAAGAAAATTAATTTCAGTTGCTTAATTTAAAAAAAAAAACACCTCCATTTAAAACACTCTTTTCCCAGCAAACATTCATAATTCATCACTTAAAACTGCACTTAACGTGGCATTGAAAATTCATTAAACTCTCTGAGAAAAGAATGTAAGCAAAGTAATTGTCACAACATATGTAAATTACCAGCAAGTTAAATAATATTATTGAATTTATTTACGTTTTCAACCATTATGACACTGCCCCCACAGTACAATTTACCTGGTAAAACTTACTCCTAAACTACTCCCTCAATAACAGACATTTGTTGGAAATGCTGGTAATGCTTAAATGTTTTTTTTTTTTTATAAAAAAGTAAATATAAAAAAAGTTTATGTAAATTATGGTAAAATAAAAAGAAACACCGTATTCTTAATAAAATTTATTACGAATGGTAAAATATTTTGACAAATCATATTTATAATCGCCCATCAACTGTATGACAGTTTTGTATTTAATATTCTGCGAATGTTGCGCAGTGATTTCAATTTAAGAAAAAAGTGTAGAGAAAAAATTATTTTTTTTAAAAGATTTTTACATTTTGATAATGAATGAAACGAGAAATGCAGTAGGCTGCAGTAGTTAGCTTCAAAATGTGTTTAAATTTATCAAAAAAAAAAAAAAACTTAAACCTTGCAGTGTTAGTTTTAAAAATGTACTTTTTTTGGATCTATGTTTGTGTGTTTAAATCAAATTAACTTGGTTGGCAATTACTTTTTACAAGTTTTAATTTCATACAATTGCTCATCTGGGTTAGAAATAAATCCCTATTAAAATCTAGAAAATTTGTTTAACAAATATGGGAAACAAATCACAATCCAGTACAATTTATCGAATTCTCTCAATAAGCTTACGAACACTAGTTCTTAAAGAAATAATTAAACAAAACAGAAAAATTTTAAAATTAAATAAATTCTTAAAGTAAACAAATCACATTTACAAAACGTGAATTTGCAGTTATCGCTACTATCAACAGCTTAAAAAAACTCTAAGAAAACAAAAACTAAAAAAAAAAATTTATAAAAATTTTATTTTCTTTTTTTTAATGAAATGACACCCACCTTTCAAACAACTACTGCTTCTCATTATAATGTTTGTATTTTTGTTAAATTTTTTGCCACAAACTTGAAACTAAAGTTGTACACATTTAAGAGTACGCAGTAACTTGCAAGATTTGTTTGAAACTTGAGACAATGTCGTTTGTCGAAAGATAGAATCATGCTTAAAATGTTTGAAAAAAAAACATCAAATAAAACAAACTGTGAAGTACCAACATGGTGATAGTGCTGTTTATGACAAATTTGCCGTAGACACTCTACTGTGGGGAGAGGTATACATGTTAAGGTGTTTGTTTTACAAAATGTTGTATTCATAGCATGCAGTGTCCGACCACAGAGCTTGGGAATGGTGTCAATTCCCCGCCTACAGGACAATACCATGACAGTTGCTTTTGACATAAAGTTTCACTACTACATACATGCACAGAAAAAACCAGTGTTGTAGTACTCATAATCTTAGAGCAACATATTATGATAAGATTTATGATAGTAGTCAAAACATATTATGATGAATATAAGTGTCATGAAATATCATATTATAATCAATTATCAGCGTAATATTTCATCATAATATTTTCCTCTTAATCATAATTTGATATTACAACACCCCATATTATAACCCAATATAATCATAAAATTGTCATATATGATCATATTATGACCCAAAGTAACCATATTATTGTTCAATGTATATAATTTAATCATTTTATGATTTATAGTAATCATAATATGGTTTAAAGTAATCATAATATGATATAAAGTAATCATACTATGATTTAAATTAATCATAATATGTTCTAAAGTAAACATATCATGATTTAAAGTAATCATAATTTGGTATAAAGTAATAATATTATGATCTAAATTAATTATATTATAATCATAATTTGATCTAAGGTAATTATATTATAATATAAAATAATCATATTGTGATCCACAGAAATCATATTATGATTGTACTTTTCATAATATTGAATAGTTTTAATAGTTATCATTTAATAGTTGTGGTAAACATGTTTTAAAAATAACCATATTCAGTTTTGAACCATATTCAGTTTTTAATTGTGATAAACATCAAAATGTTTATAGTAACTAAAATATTGTTAAAATCATATTAAAATAACAATTATTTGTGTACCACAACAATATATTGTTAACAAAAATACAGAGTAGTTGTCGTAACCATGTCTAACCATGTTTTTTCTATGCCTGTAAAACCGCTTTATATCCCTAAATAACTAATCATGTAACTAGTCTTCTTTTCAGCTCTTATTTTCTCTAAATGAAAACCGTGTAATCTTGGTATTTATTTATTTTTTCTCTTGAATGTAAAATTCTCATAGTGCTTTTTTTAGTCTACCACAGCCAAACTTCTCTTAATTTTAAAGTGTATAGTGTGTGTGTGGTTTTGCTACAACTGCAACACTCGCAGACAAACTGTGTGTGTGGTGTGACTCATTTATTTGAATTTTTATATGATGTGATTTTGTTTCTGCTGTCTGCTCGTTTTTTTTTTCTTTCACACAAGTCACAAGTCTCCCAAAGTAGCTTTTTGGCCAAGTGTACATATATGAAAAAAAAAAATTAGTCACATTGATAAAAGAGTCGCAACGTATTTTGTTATTTATACGTTTTTATCTTAATTAATGTAAAGATACAGAAACAAACGTTTTGTATTTTTAGCAACTTTGCTTTTATAGTTACAAATTGTGTGTTTCTTAAACTAAATATTGCTGGCTTAATTGAGAAGTGCAAAATGCTAAATTAAAAACGATATCAGAAAACTAAAATTTAAAAAATCTACATTGCACAGTTTCAACAAGAACTTTGTTTTCCAAAGAAAAATGTTGAAATAACAACAAGATAAATTGCCACATTTAGTCTTCGCATTTTGGCTTTTGCATGCTGAATTTGTCACTGTATGGTACGCTATATGGTCTGGAGGCATTGCAACCAACAGAGGCAGCTCATATTATTAATTATTAAACCAAACTCACAATCAATAGCTGATAATAGATAAAAATATATGAATTATAATCTATATTAAGACAATGACTACTTTATAACTGAAGTAAGTTCATCGATCCATTAACCCAAAGTCCCGCTTTGAATTCCATAGAGAATTTGTAGACCCACCGCTTGAGAAGAAGTTGAAGAAAGGAAACCTAAATATAAGAATGATTTAACAAAATTTCTAAAAGCAAAACGGTATAAGATCACACAAAAATCTTTATTTTATAATAAACTTCAGTTTATTATACCCTACACCGCAATAATAGGGATGTTATAGTTTTATTATTTTAAAGAGAAGTAACACTCAGGCAATTAATATGCCTATATGTATATAATTGCGTTACTTTTTTTGGAAAGGGGATATATTGGAAAAGTAAATATGGTGAAAGTAGAAGAAGATGTTTGTTTTAGTGCAGCAGCAGCGCCTCTGGTGGTGTGTAGGAGCATTATTTTTTAAAGCTTGATTTTATATTATAGCCTTTATTTAATTATTTTACTTCGGTGGTGTTTGAATGATATACCTCCAAAGGAGGGCGCTGTGAAGGATAGAAAGAAAACTGAAACTGATGTGGTTTAAGTAGCAGCGGCTGGGAATCGAACCCCGACTACAAATGCCAAACTCATGCTTAATGATTAAATGCGCTAACCAATTAAGCTACAGCATCCTCCTTAAAAGTATAACGATCGACTTAGAATCACTCCCTGAGTCGATTTAACGATGCCCTTCCGTCCGTCTGGCTGTCCATGTAAAGCTTGTGTGCACAGTACAGGTCGCAATTTTGAAGATATTTCATTAAAATTTGGTAAGTGATATTTTTTCACCCCAAGAATGGATCGGATTGTAACAGGTGGAAATCGGTCCATTATTTTATCAGGCCCCCATACAAATATCCTCCCGAATTAGGAGTTTCACGATCATAAATGTTTGAATTATTTAAGTATCCAAACAAATTTCACCAAAAATAAGTAGTAAATGAAGCCAAATCACATCTGCAAATTTTGTGAAGATCGGTCCATAATTGATCATAACTCCCATATAAGGCCCAATTTCGAAAATCACTTTAACGACCATAAAATTCTTAAAAATGTTGATATCCAAATAAAATTCAATATAAATAAGTTTCATATATACAGAAATAATTACAACTAATTTTATATTGGTCGATCCATAGTCAAAACTCCCATATAAGACCGTCTCTGTAATTCACTTTAACCTTCATAAATCTTTTAAAAATATTTATATCGTGATAAAGTATAACATGCATAATATTTATATTCATGGAAGTCATGGCATTAAATTTTTGGATGATCGGTCCATAATAGGTTATATCTCCCATATAGCATCTATTTCTGAAAAACTGTTTTACACATACATATATTGGATCTAGAGGATAATATAGTCGGGCTTGACCAACTATATTTTCTTACTTGTTTTTAATTTTGTAAGTAAGAAGCTGTTTGGTACTCTTGCGTTTATTTCAAATCACTTTAAGTTAGACTGACTCTTAAGTTCTTGTGTTCTGTTATAAATAAATTAATAAATTACAAATCGCAAAAAAAATCCCCTGATATGTCTTTGCTATTCATTTAGCAACTGAAATGATATGAAATACTTTCTGTGTAATAAAATATTTAATTTTTTTTATTGGACAATGAAATAGCGCACAGTTACTTCGTTTTTAAACAAAAATAGTTGATGCTAATTTCGGTGGTAAATTCTTATGTAATTTAACAAAAATATTGTTTATCAGTAATTTTGTCAATCAAAATGGGAAGAGGACCGCACTGCTCATTCGAGAATATAAAGGTTATTTGGGTACTTCCCCAAAAGGGTACAAAACAAACAAAAATAGCTGAAATAATTTAATGTTCTCGAAAGATGGTTTATAATGTCGTTGAATGTGTTAAATTAGATGCCAATTTGCTTAATGTAAAGAAAGATCGGAAAAAGCCACCGCTAAATACAACAGTTCTTAAGGATAAGGTAATAGTTAAATAAAGTGAGTTAGATCCTTTCAAGTCCTCGAGAACAATAATGACTGAAATAAATGTGGAATTTGGGTAAATGTTTTCAGTAGTCTTGTACGAAGATGTCGTGTCGTGTAAGTAGAAAAAAATACTTCTGTCAAAAAGTGGTTTTTGTCTTTTGCAAAACTACACCAGAACAAGGATAACAAATTCTGGAAAATAGTGCTTTTCACAGATGAAACCAAAATTAATCTAAGTGGTCTTGACGGAAAAATGTTTGTACATCGATATAGAAAACCAAGAATTCAATCCCCTTTATACTACTAAAACATTAATGGCCTTAACTGTATATACTCATGCATCCGTATTTCCAAAATTACTAGATTTATTATATTAAGATTTATTGAAAAAAACTGTTTAACAAAATTTTAAGCTTTCGTTTTTGGATTAAGCCTCAAAATAAATTAATGTGAAATAATAATTCAGAAGATCCAAATGTTCGAAAATGTCCAACATTGGCGCGATAATCAATTTTCATATGTACGAGTAAGTTTTAAGATCAGTTCCAAAATGTTCATGTAATTTAATAAAATCAGTTGGTACGACGGTACCAATTGAGTCTAAAATGTAACGCTAAAAAGTACCCTTCAAACAAATCTATAAAATGCATATTAAACGCTAAATTTACTTTAACTTAAAAATATCAACAAATGTAAGAAATTCAAACTAAACACACTTACCATTCTCTGTTCGAATCGTGGCGGTGTAGTTGGTTTTGCCACCGGAGAGTCTCTCTGCCAGTCATCTCTGCGAAAGATCAGAGCAAAACAAAGAAAACAATGATCAAAACAAAAACTAAACAAACATGTGCAAATGTGAAAAAAGCTTTCACCATAAACACTTTTTGCTTTAACAGTATCTCTTCCACAATATCTCTCTCTTCCTCTCTGTAGCTATGTTATTGTTGCTCATGAACTGTTAAAAAAAGCATTTTTATAAACAAACTCACCTCTCCATACGTTGTATAATGGGCATTTGTGCAGTGCTGTCATGGATGCGTACTTGGTCTGGTGTAATTTCCTCAACGAACATGTTACGTTGCTGCGGGGGCATTATCGGAAAGCTGCCATTGTCGTAGAACATGGGACTAACGGGACGACATGAACCACTCAAAAGCTCATCGATGTTTTGATGACGTGATATGAATAATTGGCCATTGCGAGAGCGCATTTCATTGTTATTATTATTGTTGTGAGAAGAATACGATGGTTGCTGCTGCTGCGTTTGTGGTGGTTGCCGTTGGTGAGGAAAGTATTGTGTTTGTAGCTGTTGTTGTTGTTGTTGCTGCTGATGTAGAGGTGATTGATTCAGGTAAATATCTTGTTGATAAATGGGGCCAGCCATGAAATTAGTAGATGTTTCTAAAATTGGCTGTTGTGCGGCTGTTTGAACTTTTGTCATTGGAATGTTGTCATAGGGTGATTTACAAAGTTGACGATGCTGCTGTTGTTGTTGATGCTGCTGCAGTTGTGGTGGTGGGGGCAGTAACTCCTCTGGTTGCACCGGGCTGGCACATTGGCCCAATGGTGGTGGCCTTTCGGAATATTCAAAATTAAATGAATTACTTAGTTCCGCCTGAGAATCTACTAGATGGTTCTGATTGTAAGAAGTTGGATGGTACTGCTGCAGTTCTGTTTCATCTTCTGCGTTACTAACAAATTGCTGTTGTTGCTGCAAGGGTGTTTCATAGTAACAATTTTGCTGATAAGGTTGCTGAGGAGGTGGGGTTTTTTGCTGCTGATTTTCCTCTAACCACCATTCCTGTTCTTGTGAGTTATTGCGCTGATAGGTTTTAGCTTGATTGTCTTTATCCGATTTTGAGTCATTTTGTTCTTCCTGCCACCAGGCTTTTTCACCCGATTCTGCTCTTTGTATATTGAAAAGCTTTTTGGTGGGTCCTGACATCCATCTATTGCGGGAATCACTATTACTAGAAGAGCTTTCCAATTTATCCTTGGATTTCTTGGGCAAGGCTATAGTTGCCTCTACCGTTATTTCACTTTGAGTTGTTTTGGGTTGAGTCTCTGGATGGTCGTCTTGCAGCCACCAGGCCCTTTCACCAGATTCGACACGGCAGATTTTCAATTGTATAGATCCATTTTGTTTGGCCAATTTATCACTTAACTGAGCAATATTTTTACTTGATTTGTCACTGACCGGTGTGGGAATTTTGTTAACTGTGAATTCGGCTTCTGCTTCGTTTTCCTCATTCCACCAGTCCGTTTCGGGCGTAATACGACTTTTGGGAAATGGTTTCACTTCTACGGGTGCCTCTTCTACACAATAACCATTCGCTGAGTAATCTAAATCATGTGAAGATCTACTTTTTGTAAAATTCGTTTCGCGATTTTCTTCGTTTTCGTTTTGATATTCATCATTAGCTTCGTTTATCCACCAGCCGGTTTTATCGTTAAGCCTGGCAGCATTGCCGCTGGGTATGGAAGTCAAAGATTCCAACTGATCGGTGGCTTCCTCGTCATCCCCTTCTTCTTCTTTCAGTTCTTCCTCTTGATTTAATGTTTTTAAATCATTATCGGCCAAAGTATCATCCTCGTCGTTGCGCAGCCACCAGGCTGTTTCACCCGAATCAATGTGTCTTATCTTAAAATGCATTTCATCTTTCAAATTGAAATCCAAAGCCGAGGCTGTATCGATTTGTCTACTAGTGTCCTGCCACCAACTTGAATCCTCCTGATCGGTGCCCGAGGTAGAGGAGGTTATTTGATTTGTGGTGGTGTAGGGAGACAAAGACTCGGTTTGCAATTCACTGGGCATTATGGAAGATTCGTTAACAGTTGTGGTATCCTGAGGACAATATGACGTAGAAGAACTGGAAGTTTTTGTATTCGTATCTGTATTAGATTTCGTTTTTGTTTTCGTTTTAGATTTCGAGGACGAGGTCGTTTTAGTTGATTTGGTTGCTATACTATTTTTGGGTTCGTCAATAGAATTTGTCGTATAATTAGGGGCACTTTTGCTGCTGCTGCCGCTATTTTTCGTTTTGACGGTTGGCGAAGGCGTTGTTTTCGTTTCGTTAGCTTGCGTTAAACTGACGCTCTTTTTCGACAACGATCCATCTAAATCATTACCTGATGAGTTTTCAGAGCTTTCAAGGTATAACTGTTCGTCGCTATTTGTGTTTTCTTGCTGTTGTGCGGCGAAAAAGTTCGATACTGATGACAGTTTTTTCAAACGCCTGAGGGGATCTTTATCGGAGGGGGTCTTGGGGGCGGTACGGCTAGTGGATGAATCAGATTTCTTGCCTTTGTTGGCAGAAACAGCTGGTGGTTGTTGTGAAAAGCTATTTTCACTAGATGATTTTATATTGCAGCTATCAGCAGTGCTGTTAGTGGTTGTACTGGTGCTGCTGGTGGTGGTGTTTGTGGTTGTTGTGGTAGTGACGTCTTTAATTGTTTTTTTCTTAATATTTTTCTTGTTAGACTTTTTGCTTTCTGTACAGCTTTCAGTGCCACTTGACGATGAGGTGGTTGTGGTGGGTGCCGAACCCGTAGAAGACCCCGTTGATGTTGCTGTTGAATTGCTTGAAGAAGTGGAAGATTTTGGTTTAATATTTGTGATGCTATTATTGCGACTCAAGGGACTTTTGGGTGATATAGCAGCACCATTAGCCAAGGCTTTGTTATGACATCTGGGCCTTAGTTTACTGTCGGTACCCGTGCGCCTAATAGATCTATTAGAGGCATTACTGACTTCTGAGCTAGCACTGGGTGATCTTTCCAAACGTTGTATGGCTTGCAAGGCGCCATTTAAAGCTTCCACTGTATTCAAATCAGAATCAGTGCCCGTGCTAGGGGTTCTTGACTTTCTGGGTCGGTCGGTAGGTCCCACATTGAGTGCAGATTTACGAAAATCTTTATTAGGCAGTTTTGTAGATATACTGTTTGACGATGAAGAAGTTTTACTGGGTGATTCACCTTTGGGAGCAGCTGGTGGCTTATGGGCACTTAAATTCTCCACAGAAGATTGCCGTGAGTTTATTTTCACCGACTTAGGAGGAGAAAGTTTTGATTTACTTGTCAGTGGAGATTTTGTAGACTTATTACTCACTGATGCTGAGGAGTTCGATACATCATCTTTCTTACTTTCCGAGGTGGAATTTAAAGAGGAGGATTTTGAGGTAGTGGAAAGTGGACTGTGACTGTAGCGTAAACTTGAAGGGGTATAACGATCAGTGTGGGGACTGTAGGGTGAGGAGACACGACTGCTTAAACCAAATCTGGAATAACGTGTGGAATCATCTAAACGATCGGATTGTATGGCTTTTTCTAACATTTTCTTTTTCTTGGTAGAACGTTGTATGGTCTTCTCGATAGTTTTAGCAATTTCTATGCGTCTGGTACGATGAACAGTTGTGGCGGCGGCCGCTCCAGGCGGTGTGGGTGAAGTGGGTCTTGTGCAAACCGAAACTGATATGAAGATTTCTTCCTCTGTGTCCTCTTCCTCCTGCTCTTCATCTGTTGCCGAAGAAGCTGCTGAGTGTTCCGTTGTAGGGGCTTCATGTTTTCTTTCCTCATTTTGACTTTTATCTTCCGCTTCTTGTGTTTCCAGCTCCTTTTCATTAGACTTACGTGTGACTATCTCCCTGGCTTTACTTATGGATCGTGCCTTAAAATCACTGGCCGATAGATAGGAAATGGAAGCCGAGGAGCTGGCAGTTGCTGGTGTTCTTGCTGCCGCTGAGCTGCCATAACGTGTTCCGTATGTATTGCTAGTTGTGGACTTTGGCACATTCATTCTATAAGAACTAGTGGAAGAACCATAACCAAGTTTACACTTTGTATCCAAAGCTGGACTAGGATCCCGGGATTTCCCTCTTAGACTTCTAGTGGCCGGACTGGGATCTCTACTTCTTATACGATTTGTATGTTCCAAAGCAGCTGGACTAGGTTCCCTGGAATATTTACCCAAACTGCTAGATGTGCTGCCATAACGTTTCAATTGACCCGTCTTGGGCCCCAAGGAATCACTGGCACTGTGGGTGTCTGGTTTGGTAACAGCAGATGCTGTACTAGCCGCTGAATAACGGCTGACATATGTAGAGGCTGGCACTATGGGGGTATCACGTTTCAAACGATATGTTCCTCCCGAAAAGGAGGGTCGATATGAGCTGGGCGATGCCAAAGAGCTGTAACGGGACGTGGAGCTGACGTCATCTCTTGATGAGTACTAAAAGAGAGAAAATAAAAATAGTACTAGAACAAAACAAAATATTTCTTTGAAAAAAAAACTTACCGCACTAGAGGCACCAGTTTTGTAATTGGAAGACAATGAAGATTTCCAAGGAGTCTAAAATTAGAGCAGATAAAGAAAGCAACATTAGTTCTCTATTTATATTAATACAAAACACAAAATTCTAAACTAAATGTATAAGCGGTGTAATTTTAAAAGAAATATCTATGGCTTTTTATGGTGTCAGTCAATTGATCAAATCATTACCACATTATGTATGTAGATTGGAGCACAAACTCTAATGGTTTGCACTCGATTTTATTTTTATTTGAATGAAAACCAAATAAGTTGTATAAATAAAAAATTTATTTCGCCATAAATAATAGCATCATTTTTTTTGTTAACGTTAAAATGCATTAAACGCACGAAAGTCGTCAAACATTTCAAGTGTACAAGGTCCATTGGCAAATAAAGGGGCACTTTTATTTTTATATACATACATACATACATACATATGTATTAAATAAAATAGTATGAGTGTGTTTGTGTGTCTACGATTTCAATTGTTGCCACATATTGTAAGCATCAGTTCGATTTTGTGAATTTGTAAAACAATTACTGATCTGCTATGTGTTGTACTATGTATAGTTTTGCCATTGGCTTGTCACTCAAACGATGCAATTTAGCATCATAATTTCATCAGTTTTGAAATGGGGTGTATTCATATGTCCGTACGTGTCTATATAGTAACGTTATGGTCCATCAGATATCTTTAAAAAAGATTGATTTGTTCTTTGTTGGCACTTCACAAATTGCAGTAGCGTTATGCTCTGGGGAAGTATAGCCTAGTTTCAGTTGTTTATCAAATTAAAAAAAAAAAATTGGAGCAAAAATATTTGAAAGAATGAATGAGCTGGGCCGTATCAATGTAAAGTAAAAATATTATATTGGACCTTTTCGGAAATGCATCACTGCGCTGCATCTGATGCGAATCTGTGATTAGTTTGCGATGCTGATGTAAATCATTTATTGCATCAGTCAATTTTTTATAGCTTGTTTCTATGTTGTTTACGCATCAACTGCTTCACTGTTGAATTATAGAACTCAATACATTTGCAGTAGGGATTTGATGAATTCCGAATTTAGTATTTGTGTAAAAGATCCAGAGAAGTATAATTGTTTTTATCTTCACTTAACATAATCAAAGCTTTATTTGGCATTTTTAATAAGAGATCTAATGACAGATTCCACATTAAATCACTAACTGAAAAGGTCAAAAACATTTCAAAATTCAAAGTCAGCAACAAGAATTTACAAAAAAACGTGGGTTGCAGAAATTAGGGGGAAATAATTAAAATTAATTTGGATTGCCAAACGCAAACGCACTATTTTATGTGTCTACGGTTTTTTGAATTGAAAACTCCTATAAAATAGCTTTAATTAAATTTAAAACTCAACAGCTGACAGATGAAGAATTTGCTTTACTTAAGCAAATAGTTATAATTATACCCTACACCACATTAGTGGGGAGGGAATATTGGATTTGTACTGATGTTTGTAACACCCATAAATATTGGTCCAACACCCACCTTCAAGAATACCGATCCACTCAGAATCACTCCTTGAGTCGATTTAACGATGTCCGGCTGTCCATGTAAAGTTGGGCGCTGAGTACATGTCGCAATTTTGAAGATATTTCAATAAAATTTGGTACATGATACTTTTTCGCCCTAAAGATGGAAATCGGTTCATTATTTGACCTGGTCCCCATACAAATATCCTCCCGAAATAGGAGTTTAACGGTCGTAAATGTTTGAATTATGCAAGTATCCAAACAAATTTCACCACAAATGAGTAGTAAATGGAGCTAAATCACATCTATAAATTGTGTGAAGTTTTTGTGTGATAATTAGTCGTAGCTCCCATATAAGGCCCACTTCCGAAAATCACATTAAAGAGCATAACTCTTTTAAAAATGTTGGTATCTAAATAATATTGTACACAAATATGTTTCATATATAAACATATAATATGGTAAAATTTTATTATGATCGGTTCATAATTAGTCGTAGCTCCCATATAAAGCTCACTTCCGAAAATCACTTTAAACATCATAAATCTCTTAAAAATGTTGTTTTCCGAATAACATTTAACGAAAATAAATATTGCACTCTAAAGGTATGTGTCCACGATCGTCAGATATTACAACGTTGTCATATCTACCAATGTGCTAGCTATGTACTGACATTGAAAAATTTTTAGCAAAAGGTAAATTGTCACTTTACACGACTGTAAGAAAACTAACAATTTCATTTGCACACAATTGTCACACAATGAATTTAGCTGTCAACCGAAATTTTCAGTTCACACGGTTGTCAGATTGTTGTGTGGCATTGTCAAATTCGTTTTGCAGCTCTGTGTGTGTGTTTAAAAATTTTAAATATTGTCATGGAACAAAAAAGAGCAATTGGAACCATTTTATATGCACTCTATTAAACAGGATTCATCAAAAAATATGTCGCCATACATTTTTTATTTTCTTTAATTTAATTCTTTAATTTTCTTCCACTTTTTTCAATAATTTTATTAATACACACTTGTTTGTTTATTTAGAAATAATTTCTATGACAATGCTGCCATTGGCAGATGCATAAACTTTGCACATATGACAATGAAAAGTGTTTGACAATTGTCTTAAAACACTGACAATGCCAAAATTGTGTGTTTACACGATTGTTAGATGTCTGATAATATTTTTGTCTATAAATGCTTTTTCTTACAACGTTGGAAGAAAAAATTTTAAGTTTACACGGTTGTTAGACAATTTCTGCACATTTTTCTGACAACGTTGTAATATCTGACGATCGTGGACACATAGCTTAACTTGTTCCCGTTAGTTTTCTTTTTATGCAGCTTTGAAAAAAAGTACTGCATAAAATACGCTGTGAGCCACTTTAAATAAAACGTAAATCCTCCATTTACGTACAGGATTCTAATTTTACATCCTCAATTTCATATTTGAATAGAAAATGTTGAAGACAGTTTAAAAACTTAAAAAGGATATCCTTTGTAATTCAAAATAAAACTGAGCTGACCTAAGACATTGTAACTTAAGCTGTTAAATTAAATTATATATTAAAAATTACAAAAGTGAAAAGCGAATGGAAAAAAGAAAACTCAAAAATTTACTATTTTGAAATTGTTTTTCTGACCACTGAATAGTATACCTTCCCCTCAACCAACCAACATTACACTAAACAATTGCCAATAAATCATCACAAAAACTATAAAAGAAAAACAAAACAAAAAACATTAGACACATTCCGTACGACCAAAGAATATATTGTACAAATAAAACTTAAATATAAATTTCACTCCCTTTTTTTTAATATTGTTTGAATTTTCATGCATTTCATTGTAAGATCGTTGTTGGCTTTTACTTTATTTACAATTTCAATTAAATGGCGCTGCTGATCGCCACACGATCACAACTCGGTGGCTGTGGCATGCTAAGCTAACTAGAGGGAGAGAGACGTAGATGAATGCAAAACAGGCAACAAGCTACAGGCCTTCAATGGTTACAATATATGTAGAGCAGAATTTTCAATTACTTTTAACGTGTAAACAGATTCATTTCAATTTGTTTCAACATCTGCCGCTCTATCTGCCGCTTCTGCTTTTGGATTGATCTACATACATAAATAAATATTGATAGGAATGATAAACATACTTATGATGTTAAATGAAAATCTATATATGTATATAAAAATGAATGTATGTATGTAACGTATGGACACCAAAACGGCTGAGCCGATTTTAATGAAATTTTCACAGCATGTTACTGTGACTCTGGAAGGAATAATAGGCTATATGAAGTTTTGATTGTACAAACGGGGGTGGCACCGCCCATAGAACCCAACAATTTAAATCGCCATATTTTGGGCATTTTTTGACCTACGTCAATGATATGTGGTAGATATGGTATTGGAATACGTACCAGGAGAAAAGTGGGTGGGGCCACGCCCTTTTTTAGGAAAATTAAAAATTAAAAAAAATTAAAAATAGCCTTAACTACTGGACCGATCGTCATTAAATTTTCACAATACGATATTCTTAAGAAATAATAAATTCTTGTCTATGTAAGTGGACAAAGAAGCATGGCCTCGCCTACTGAAATGCATCGCTTATATGACGCGCATCAGTATCCTATTATTTTTCCATATGAAGAATATGGATATCACTTTGAAATGCGTCAAATCAATCAAGCAACCCGTAAGGCCGTTAATTATCCTGTTGAGTTCTTAAATTCACTCGATGTGACAGGCTTTCCACCACATGTACTACAACTTAAAATTGGAGTGAGAAATAATTTAGTAGAAGCGACCATTATAACAGGAAAATATAAAGGTACAGATGAGCTTTTACTACGCATTCCTATGCTACCAACGGATTTACCATTCGATTTTAAACAATTTTTTCCTGTTCGGTTAGCGTTTGCGATGACTGTTAATAAAGCTCAAGGTTATATGTGTCTGCTCCTGATGGGCAAACTAAACCTAAAGCATTGCAATAAATACATTAAAATTAAATAAATAAATGTTTCTAAATATATAAATTCGTTTTATTTTATTTTATAACGAGGGGGGGGGGGGGGTGGGTAGCGAAGCACACCGGGTTTAGCTAGTAATATATTAAACCTGTTTAATACTTTTTCTCTGTACATAGTTATTAATTTATTTGGTTGATTTGTTTAGAGTTGTAAACAGTGTGACCTTTTTGGCATTTTTGCAGCTAGATTTAGCATTTTTTATTTTGATTTAGCTGCAAATTTTCAATTTAGTATTTGGCATTTTTTAATAATTTGTTTAGCATTTTCTAGCTTCAATTTATGTTTCATTTTTACCCCAGTTACAATTAAAACTAAAATATACCTACATCATATTTTAATTATGATTTTTTGAAACTGAAAAAGAAATAAGAATAATATGTAGAAATTTCATAACAGAGTTAATATGTCAACTAAGGCAAAGATTACCCAAAAATTTGTTAAATTTACAATATATTAACCATGGTGCAACTATACAAGGTGAGTGCAAATCGACAACAAATACAACACAAAACAGAAACAACAGGCATTTTGTTTGTGTAAAATAATATACTACTGTCAAAAATACTTGAAAAAGTATTACTTTTGACATAAGTAAATTGTAAACAAAGTCAGTCAACTGGGCTACTGCACTCACCTTGTATAGTTGCACCATGATATTAACTTTTTTGCTGTTGACAATAGTTTAAAAATAAATAAAAGTAGATTATATGAAAATTTCAAAGAAGAAATGATAACTTTTTCAAATGATGAAATTACAACTTTAGAATTACAATGGCAAAAATTAACTTAATACGAGTGGCAAAATCAGAACTCAACTATTGAGTTTTCGATACAAGTTTATGAATATACAGGAATGCTGTGAATGAAAATCACTTCAAGGAATTGTCCGATTTTATTATGAAATATTTAGTTTTGTCATTTAGTATTGCAGAAGTTGAACGTGTATTCAGCGGAATGAATATTTTAAAAAATCAAATAAGAAATACAATGAATTCACTCCTCTATATAAGATGTGGATTGAAAAGATTGAATAAATGCTGCCAAAGTTTTCAAATAACTAAAGAATTAATCCAAAAATGTGTTCCAAATACATATAATATTATAACAGAGCCCTCAGAAAGTGAAGAATACAATTTTGATAAAGTATTTAATATGTGGATAAAAGTTGTTATTTTTGTTTAAACTAATTTATTTGTGAAGTAAATACAAATGCTATTAAATGGCAAATTGTTTTTTTTTTCTATTTTGTTTTATGACATTTTAAAACATATAAAATACATAAAATGTTGCATGAATTAATGGTCGCTTTTGTCCAGACTGACATGTATAAAGACTGAAAAATATATTTTTTTAATTTTTGTTTTATAATTTTAATTTACGATATTTTAAGAGAATAAATAATTTGTTTGGTTTTTGAGTTCGAAGTGTTTTATTTATATAATGAAACATAATTTTTAGAAACAGCGCTACAAATAGTGAAGAATTTCTTCATAATATTATTAAAAATCCATTTAGCATTATTTTGGATAGGATTTAGCTGCAAAAATGTTTGAGACCTGGTCACACTGGTTGTAAAGTAGTGTGTAAAATGTATTTTTTTTTTTCTTTTAACTTAGAATTTTTAAGGGCTCTTGTCAGTTTGTTTTTCCTGTTTTTGTTGTTGTTGTTGTTGTTTTAGAATTGACAATTTGCACATTTTGTGAAATGGAAAAATGTCATTTATAAATAAAAACATTAATGTTAAGGCAACATCATGCCCATCATTAATTTCTGTGCAAGATTTGTGGCGCGTCTTTTGCTTGGAAAGTATGTATTTACGTACCATCATGCTTTGCAACAATGTTTTGTTGCTGATTCGTATGAAATGTATTAATTTATGTCAAGGAACATTTGTTATGTCTCAACATCATCATCATTATCTTTAGCGACATCATGGTTAGACATTTCTTGTTCATGGTAAATCGATTAAAGAATTTTAAAGTTCATTTTATTAAAAACATTTTAAGAAAACATCTCAACAAACTTGAACAAATTTTAAAGTCAAGCATTTAAATTTCATTTGGCAACAAGGATGCCTCCATTTTACAGAGACCACCCTAATGCACTTATTATATTACTGCAGCAAAAATAAACTTTGGCCAAATATTTGTTTGTTTAATTAAAAGTTAAAATTGTATTTATTTTCTAATTTGTTTTTTTTTTTTCTTCTTACAACCAAACTCAGACATGTCTGACTGAACGATAATTTTGCCCGCTATCTAATTTCATACCCATTGATTTTAAACAAATTTATTATTGTTTAGCAAAACAAAAACAAAAAATCGACAAAAATCTCATAAATATTTTTACTGTTTTATTCTTAATGTTCTTTGAAATTGAGAAAATTTATTAAATCATTTCAAAGAAACTTGTATAACAAAGTTCCAGCTATTAAATAATACATAATAAAACAACAAATCACACAATATATATAATCGCTGTTCACATTAAATCCGGTTGCATAAATGTTTAAGTATACCTACATATGTAACATAAAAAGAATCAGTAATATTTAAGAAAAACTAATAGCAGAAACTGAACTAAATTTCCTGTTATAAAAATTTATTGCAAATCGCTAAAATATTTTTATTGTCAAAAACTACGGTACCACTCGGGTTTACCCATGTTCTTCTTATGCCATCCATTTGTTCACACAGCGAACAATTTCTCATCCGCATATGGATTTGTATCGTGTGGACAGCTCTTGTCAATGTTATGTTCTTGATCGAATATTTGTTTTAACAACTGTGAACTTGAACATCGACACAATTTTCCCACACAAAAGAACATGAACGAATTTGTGTGCGTAATTCTGCAGACGTTGTGTTCTTGTACAATGACTTGTCAAGACGTGGGCTTAGTTTTCCTTCGACAAGAGCCCAATATTTTGCAATTGGTCGTAACAATTAGGACAATTGGGTAACAATTCATATATTTTTCTGATTTCTTAAGGCATGATCACATTTGACAAATATTTCCTTAAAAAAGCGTAACCACTTGTTTTAGCAAACATTTGTTTGACGTTGTTTACTTTTACAAGATCAAACAGCACCAAATAATTTAACACTAAATACTTTTTGTGTTTTGGCTTAAATAAAAAAAAGTTTTTTTTAAAAAAATAAACGAGTTCAAATATATGTATGTATGTTATTTAGTGGTTACGTTTTTTTTCAACGATTATTTATCAAATGTGGCCGAACCTTTAGATTCTAATCCTTTTAATCTTATGGTGAATCTATGAATCTATCTATGGTGAACCAATGAATATCTTTAATTGTCCAAATTTGTATACCCACCACTTAAAAGATCGGGCTATATTAAGTTTCTCATTCCGTTTTTAACACATTGAACATGTCTGTCTGTCTGTTGAGGCACGATAGAGCCCAAACATTCCTCTATTCACCGAAATGTTTGGTCTTGAAAATGGGTAAAATCGGTTCAGTAGGATCCAAAGTTTGAGACAACCTCGATATTTTTTTATATTTTTCTCAAATATAATGCAGATAGTATCATGAAATTTTACAAACTTTATTTTTATTATAGAGGGAAGGTTCTGTTGAAAATGGTAAGAATCGGTACACGATTTCTCATATCCCCCATACAAATGCCTTTCCGGAATATAGATCTATGGTACATAAATACCTTTAAAACAGAAGTATCCATACATTTATCCATTCGACAAATTTTAGTTTCACATAAAGATAAATTACAGAACTTTATTTTGTTTGAATCGGTTTACATTTGACCATAAAACAACTTAAATGCTCATAAGTCTCTTACAAAAATCACTATCAAGTTGAAATGCGACAGAAGTAATCTATATATAGTATATAAATCATGCATTTTTCACAGCGCCCGATCGTACCATAATATGTAATAGGCGCTGTGAAAAAAGGCCCCAAAAAAGAAAACGAAAAAGGCCCAAATTTTGTGGTCACATTTCATTATGAAATTTAGCCAAATTTTGTTTTAGGCAAAATCACCCCAAAGCTTATGAAAAAAATTCCCAAGGTTAAAATGAAAGGTGGCTCCAAATATGTAAAAGAATTTTGTAAATTTTGAAAACCCCAAAATTTTCCATGAGTTGTTGGGGTAATTTTTTACTCTACACCACCATAGTGCTGATGTTTGTAACGCCCAGAAATATTGGTCTAACACCCACCTTAAAGTGTACCGATCGACTCAGAATCCTTTTCTCAGAATCACTTTCTGAGTTGATTGAACGATATCCGTCCGTCCGTCCGTCTGGCTGGCTGGCTGTTCATGTAAACCTTGTGCGTAGAGTACAGGTCGCAATTTTGAAGATATTTCGATAAAATTTGGTACGTGATATTTTTTCGGCCCAAGGATGGATGTATTTGAAACTAGTGTAAATCGGTTCATTATTTCACCTGGCCCCCATACAAATGCCCTCCCGATATTGGGGTTTACCGATCATAAATCTTTGAATTATGCAAGTATCCAAACAAATTTCATCACAAATGAGTGGTAAATGAAGCCAAATGACATCTACGAATTTTGTGCAGATCAGTCCATAATTACTCGTAGCTCCCATATAAGGCCTACTTTCGATTTACTTCCGAATTACTTTAAAGAGAATAACTCTCTCAAAAATTATGGTATCAAAATAATACTATATTCAACGCAAATATATTTCATATATATACAAATAACACTGTCCAATTTTATTGTGATCGGTCCATAATTAGTCGAAACTCCCATATAAGACCCTCTCCGTAATTCACCTTAAGCTCCATAAATCTTTTAAATGTATTTATATCGAGATAAAGTTTAACACTAAATTTTTCGATGATCGGTCCGCAATAGGTCTCCCATATAACGCCCATTTCTAAAAAACTGTTTTATACATATACTGGGTTTAGGGTATTATATGGTCGGGCTAGACCGTCTATACTTTTGTACTTGTTATAGTTTTAGTATATTTTACAATATTAACCAATGAAATTTAACTCCAAAGTTTAAAAACAAAATTTCTTGTGGTCTCTCTTCATTCTACGATTTTGGGGTCATTTTTCATTTCTTTTTGAATGTAAAATTATCCCAAAGATTTATGGGGTTATTTTTTATTTTTTTGGGCCATTTTTCCTGGGGCAATTTTTTACACCGGTTCTAAAACAAAGCAATTCACAGAAAAGTAAAACCAGGAACAAGACAAGAGTCAGGAAGCAGGAAACGAATAACAGTGACATGGTTTAATCCATGAATTAAATAATAAAGATTACACATTGCTCAGATCTGTTTTATTCTACAAAAACTGTGAGAGTAAAATTGAGAACAAAATTTCTTCTTGTGACGTCACAAGTCAACATATTTTTATGTTTGCTTAACTTTTATATAAATTTGAATAGTTTTAAAATTAAATTTAAATTTTATGAAGATAAATTTAAGTTTTTTTCCATTTTTCTAAAGAAAATAAATTTAAAAAAAACTTTTTTTTATACATTTTAAAATGTATAAAATAGTAAATATTTATTTGTTTTAGTTTGAATCAGAAAATTTACAAAAGTTCATTTTTTTCTAAATATTGTTAACAAAAGTTATTTTTTACATGCGGAATATCCGGGAAAGAATAACCTGTGACGTCATGCGCAGAAAGAGGAAATTTTGTTTACATTCTTTGCGTAAGCTTTATTATTTGATTCATGCGTTTAATCAGTGTTTAATAAGTAAAAGCATTTTGGTCATCCAAAAAGCTCAAAATAGATTTATGTGCATCTGTTATTAGTCTCACAATGAGAAATAGACTCCTGGAAGCTGGATTAAAAAAAGTCTGTATTCCGTGGAAGGTTTGTGTTTTGCTAAGAAACATCTACAGCGGGAATATTAGTGAGTGTGCTTTGATCAAATGGTTCTGATAACAAAGCCATTGTTTGAAGGCTACAAAATAAAGAATTTAAACTCAGGTATTCCGTGTGTATAAAAGAGTTTCATTAATGAAATGAGAACGTTTTTCTTCCACTAGTGTAGCTCCAATTTAGTTGTTAGATGAAAAAATGTGAGCTGTGTATTACGCAGAAATGGGAATTCATTCAGGACCATGATCCCACATCCAAATTAATAAAGTTTTGTTTTAGGCTGTCATAATCACCAGGCTGAAACCCTTAAAAATATCTTTCTAAACTATGTTAAAAAACTAAAGTAATGCCAACAGCTTTTCCAAAAAAAAAAAAAAAAAAAAAAAAAAAAAAAAAAAAAAACTTCGAAAGTGTAGCCGAATTTTATGTGAACACTGCTTTAAAATATTATTATTTCATTATTATGTTATTTGTGAGTAAATAATTGAGTTTATGTACTTTATATTCATATAACAATAACCCAAAGAAATCCATAAAAACAAATTTAAAATGAAAATTGAGAAAATATTTTTAAAATTAAAATATAATGGTTAAAATATCGCACAAATAATGGCACGCGAATGTTTTATAAGATTTCATTTTTTTTTTGAAGATAGAAATCACACACAGCTTCTGATTTTATAATATCTTTTAAAATCAATGATTGTGTGCCAAAAAATATTTGAAATCATGAAATTGTGAATATTTACACACATGTACTTGCCATATTCTCAAACATTTTTAAATATTACTAAATCAAAAAATATGTACATATGTTAAAAAAAAAATATATTATGAATGAAATAATTTTGGTTAAACAATAGTGTTTGTTTTGAATTATAATAGATATATTTTAGTCTAGTCGGACAGACTAATATTTTGTCAGCGTAATAATTGACATTGAATTGAAAATATAAAAGGGAAAATATTATGGGTAGACACTAAAATGTTTGGTGGGTTTATGTGGTGGCACGTTGCATACAAGCATTCGAGTATTTTATATTTGATTTCCGTTAGGTGATAACTACATCAACTACAACTACATAAAGATACTAGTAAGTAAGAATACTAGTAAGTAAGAATACTAGATCCAAGCTCTCGCGCTTAGGTATCCCAGGTACCAGCTCATACAGAATATATATCGCCATATGTTTGCGAAAAAAATCCAAATTACAAAAAATTCAAAATCCACTTTTTGGTTGATTATGATGCACCGTATCAAAATACATGTCCTTACTTAATTCTAAACTCTTACAATTAATTATAATAACAATAATACGATCAAAAATAATATCTCCTGCAATTGAAAGTGTAGTTTAATTGGTAATATTAGAGATTTTTTTTGCTTCCCTTAATAATTATACCCTACACCACAATAGTGTGAAGGCTATATTGGCTTTGTGTTGATGTTTGTAACGCCCAGAAATATTGGTCCAACACCCACCTTAAAGTATACCGATCGACTTAGAATTATTTAACGATGTCCATCCGTCCGTCCGTCTGGCAGGCTGGCTGTCCACGTAAAGCTTGTCGCAATTTTCAAGATATTTCGATAAAATTTGGTACGTTTTATTTTTGACCCAAGTACGGATGGGATTGAAACTGGTGGAAATCGGTCCATTATTTCACCTGGCCCCCATACAAAAGTCCTCCCGAAATAGGCGTTTAACGATCATAATTGTTTGAATTATGCAAGAGTCCACAGAAATTTTACCACAAATGAGTGGTAAATGAAGCCAAATCACATCTACAAATTATGTGCAGATCGGTCCATAATTTATCATAGCTCCCACATAAGGTCCACTCCCGAATCTCACTTTAAAGAGCGAAACTCACTTAAAAATGTCGGTATCCAAATAATATTTAACACAAACATGTTTCATATATATTAAAATATAACGGTACAATTTTATGATTATCGGTCCATAATTAGTCATAGCTCCCATATAATGTCTACTTTCGAAAATCACTTTAACGACCAGAATTTTCTTAAAAATGTTTGCATTTAAATAAAATTCAACACTTATACAAATATAATGACACCTAATTTTTTTATATAATGAACGGTCCATAATTAGTCGAAACTCCCATATAAGACCCTTTCCGTAAATCACTTTAACCTCCATAAACCTTTTAAAAGTATATAAAAGTATTTCTTACTTGTTATTTTAATGTATTTTAATGTATTGTAAATTCATATAACGTTATATATACAAAAAGATGAAGTTCCGAGCATTCATAGAGAAAATGAAAAGAAGAGTCATTATTTTCGCGATCCAGGTAACTATTTGTTGTATAATTGGCCGCTCCGAATCTTCTCATTTCATGCACGGATATTGTGTTGTCAATGATACGTTCGGTGGTAATGTATACAGGTATGAGACATCGACCGGTTTTAAAATAAAATCGAAAATTAAAAACGAACGTTTTATTGTAAGATGTGATCAAAATCCATTTTTGTTTCATTTCAAATTGTTTCAACTAAAAATAACAACTTTTGTTAAAAAATTTTTAAAAGAAAAACAATTTTTCAAGGTCTTTTTTAATAATAAATAATTCACACAGAACGAAAAAGATTGAGGGATGCTACAGACCCATTGAATATGCAGGAAACTAGGTTCAAAGAATGTTTTCGTATGTTGCTTTTATTTGGATTCTCCAAATCTTGAAAAGGTGGACCAAGCTTATTTAACTCCTGGGCGAAAGTTTGCCAAAGCCTTCTACATCAACTGTGGGTGTTTTTCCATAAAAGTTACCATGAATTCTTTCTGAGAAGTATATGTATGCTCTCACTTAAATTTTTATCTTGCTGTATATTTTTTTAGTGTAGAGCAAAAAAATAAGCTAAACCTTTTTGCAAATGCAATGATGCAATACCATTTGCACAAGATTGTGAATTGTGCTAATAAGTGTTGCCATCACACCTGTTTACGTTTTCAGTTCGCTTTTGTTTACCTGATAAGCTTTTTCTTCAAAGAAAGTTAACACAACCCACATTGCGACGATCTCCAATGAATCAATAGAGTTGGATGCCCTAAAGTCACCGGTAAGCATTTTCGCTCTCTCCTGTACGCGGTCGAGTAACTCTAAAATAGACTTCGAAGCACCGGTCCATACATGAAAATTGTATTCCAGTTTCGGTGGAATATGGGTGGTGTAAATAGTATGGCGATCAGGTGGAGTGAAGTATTTCCTACACCGTTTTAAAAAACCAAGGCACTTGAATGTTTCTTTTGACACTTGCAAAATGTGTTTAGTCCGGCGAACATCACACTGGATTCTCATGCCTCAAGCGTCAAGAGCTTTGATTCTTTAATATGTACACCGCCCATAAAAACAGATGAAACAACATGGTCTTTGCGTTTGTGCGTTAATTAAGTCTTACGTGCGTTAAAATCGACTATGTTCGCACAATCCCATTCTGAGATTGTCCTAAGATCTCGGCTTAGTGTATCATTAATGATTTGTCTCCAAAGGGTTTGGTCTATGTGGTTAATGAGTATGAATGACAAATGTTGATATCATCTGCAACATTTGCCATTTATAAAGATAAGAAATAAAGTAGGAGAAAAAGAACGGAGCCTTGCTGTACCCCTATAGTATAACAAGGCGGCCAGAATCCCTAAAGTTTTGAATATCTTATAATTTAATTAAGAGACACCCGGCATAAACCAAATGTTGTTTAGAGGGATTTAATAGCAGGTTTATTAAAAGTTCACAGCCCGTTATTCTCAACTGACATCCTTATACAAGAACGAGCAATGTAAAAACCACCTCACAGTTTAGCCGTGATCGATACAAAATCGTTTATCAAGGAATGACGTATAATAATACATATTCTCCAGGATGTTAGTTACACATCATTTTCCTGCCGCCTTGTTCCCGCAAGACGTAGAGTGATTGATCTGGAAGGATTAACCAAGTACTCAACAAACCTGTGCAGATGAAGCCCATTCTCATTTGTTTGGATACGCCAACATTTGGGCTTTTAAAAATCCAAAAGGAATTTTTGCATGCTAAACGTGTAACTACTATATATAGTGCGGTATATGACATTGACTGCAAGATCGTCACTATGTTTGGAATGACAGGGCATAAGGATGATGCCACTGTTTACTTCATTTTGACGCTTCAAAATTGGCCTTGTTTAATTTCTACTTAAATATTATTTATATTAAGAATAAAGCTTTTCTTTTAATAATATGTGGTGTTGACTTTATTCTGACGCTCACAGTAGATTGTTCAAAGGACACTTTATGGCAAGGTTACAAACTGTCTGTGTTTATGAAATTCAACATGTTAATACTGATTAATGAAATTCAAAACCAAAAGTCATCCTACAGCCTTCAAGCAAAACAAAATCTGTGTAAATCCTCAGTCAAGTGTTTGATGAAATATTAGATTTGTTATAAAAATAATTATTTTACACAATATTTTGTTAATTCTTTTTTATTGTTACATGTGTATATGAATTTTCTAAAGTAAATATTTTGAAATCAAGTTGGCAATAAACACCCAACGTTGTATAAATACTACAAGACTTGCGTCATTTTTTCATTTTTGCAATAATTTTTGTGTGTGTGTTTTTTTTTTGTTGTTGTTGGTTTAGTTTTAAACAAAAACCGACAAAATAAATTTCAAACTATTTAGACAAAAATATGCATGCATAAACATTAATCGATCTAGACTACAAAGAGTAAAGTACAAAAATTAACACATGTTTTGAAGAGTAGAAAAAAATTGCTAAAAGATTTTTTTTGCTGTTGTTTAGAAAAAATGGGTTGGTGTAAATCAAACGCAAACATTTTACGCAATTTTTGTGTCTTTAAATAAATGGCGGGTTATTTTGCGGAAAGACGAAAATATAAACAAATAATTTCAAATTAATAAAAAAAAAAAAATAATTATGTGATATTCAATAGATATTTTAGGATTATAATTTCCCAAAAACAAAAAAAAAATAAAGTTATTTTTTGATATGCAGGTTTTATTTCAGACTTTGGCAACGATCTTCTAAAATAACTGGTCTTAATGATTAGGGCAGCAAACAGACATTGACTGAAAGTTAATTTCTGTCCCAGCAGTTTTCATTGGCCCAAGATTTCTTGTATTAAGTCACAAAACTGCTTGATTTCCGATTGGTTTCAGCATTGCCTTTTAGCCACTATTTATTTGATATTACAAAACTTGTGCAAGAGCAAACAAACTACCAAAAAGTGTTATTAATTATCTACCATAGGGCAACGCACTAAAGTAATATTTTTGAAACACATTATTTTTTGTTTTGTTGCAAACTACATTTTAATTGAAATATATAGTTCACATACTAAATCTACAGTAAATAAATAAAAAAAAAAGTTTATTGTTAGTTTCAACTTTTTGTTTAATTGTTTATGGATATTTCAAGTTTTTGTTTAATTTATTTACATAAAAAACAAGAGCAATTGTTTTAAAATTATCGATGTATGTTGATTCAAGGTTTAAATGGAAATAAATTTTGAACATGTGTTAAAATGTAAATAATGCAACATAAACATTTGTAGTGCTGCAACATCAGACCAGAGTCATGTAGTCAGTTACCATTCTGGCTGTTAATGTAAAAGGGTGGCGGCAGAGATTGCTCAACAAGTTTATTTGAAAGAAAATTGTTTAATTCATATTACATGAATAATTATGCCAAAGATGTGTTAATAAATAAAGAAAGAATCTAAACAACTCTTAAAAAAACATTTAAATTTTAATTTTTCTATCAAATTAACAAAATTATTAAATGCAGCACTTATTATAATGATTGCCTTTGAAAATTGTGTATTGGTAATAAATATATTTCTTTTAAATTGCAGCTACGATTAAAAAATCATATACGAAGTAGGACATTTACTTGAGATTTACCAAAAAAAAAAAAAAAAACTTTATAAAGGAGTTTTCAAAGAGAAATTTGTTCGCCAAAACAATATTAAAAAAATTATTTATTTGACAATCATTCACTTGTTAATTGTATAGGAAACACTAAAGATACGGTCACACTTGGCAAATATTTGTCGAAAACAACGTAACCATAAATAACATATATTTGAACTTGTTTATTTATTTAAAAAAAAACTTTTCTTATTTAGCCCAAATCACAACAAATATTTACCGCCTGGCCCACGATGTCGAACGATAACTTTCATTAAATAAGACTTAAGACACAAACTTTTTATCGTATCTATTTTTTACTCAATCAAGTTTGTTTATTCCACAATCAAGTTTGTGTATTAAGTCTTATCGAAGCCATACCATCGAACGTTATCGTTCGACATCGTGGGCCAGGGGGTTAGTTTTAATTTATTTAATGTTGTTTGATCTTGCAAAACTATTATAAGAGTAAACAACGTCAAACAAATTTGTGCTAAAACAAGTGGTTACACTTTTTTGAGTAAATATTTATCAAATATGACCGCACCTTAAGGTTTGACAATTATAAACAAAAAATTATATGGGCCAGATGTGCAGCACGATTTTGCATACAAATGATTTATATTTTTCACATTTTTGCAGAATGGTTGGGGCTCTATTTCGTAATCGATTCGTTTTGTTCTGCAAAGTCTGAATATTTAACATATCTCCGCTAAAAATTTTGCAGTCATGTTTGCATTAAATTCATTGTTTCGCCAACAGTAGTTAATGTGACATATTCCTGTGAAACCACATATCATTGATATCCATATCATCAATAAAGCTTTAGTTATTAACATCTATCGGTAGAGAAATCCATTCACGGTAAACATATTTACAACAAAAATTTTCGAAATAAGTGGTGAAATACATCTCCAGATCACTTAAGGCTATTATTTATTTCATTCTTATCAAGGACAACATTACAGCTATAGAAAACAGTGTGGATAAAGAACGTGACAAATCGTTTTGACATTGCACAGTGGTTTAGAAACGTTTTATTTTGCAAATAATTTGGTATCTCGGCTGCAATTACAGATATCGTAGGAAATATTACCTGGTTGGAGCTGAAGTATTTTCAAGTAGGCTGAAGGCGGATCAGTGGATGGCCTCTCAAAGTTCGTAATCTTGGGTCTTACTTTTTATACCCTCTACCACTAAGAGTGGTGAATGAGGGTATCTTACTCGTACGTTTGTCATTCCGTGTGCAACTTTGCTAATATTCATCTGAGACACAATAAAGTATATATTTTCTTGATCCTTATGAAGTTCTAAGTCGATTGAGCCATTTTCGTCTGTCCCTCTATGTAAAACAACCTCACGTCCAACCTACACAACTTAGCTGAACGAAATTTTCAGAAAAAGATTTTCTTTATTTTGCAGGTAACTTTGGTATTAAAAATCAGCAAAATCGGTATCGGCAAAACCAGAGTTATGGACCAAAATGTGAGGCAACCTCCATAAAAATTTGATATTTTTTATTAATTTTATTGCAATATTTTTAAGAGAAAAGAAGAAAGTGTAAGGAAAATAGTAAGAATAGGTCCATGATTTCCCACAGCCCCCATACAAAAATATTCCCGAAATATTACCCAATTATACATAAATGCCTATAAAATACAAAATTCAGCAAAAATAAGTTTCATGCAAAAAAGAAATCGCTAAGACTGAATAAAAACACGGAATAAGGATATTGTAGAATTCCCCTAAATTTGTGATATTTACAATTGCTCTGACCAGTAAGTAGATTGTATCCACAAAAGTGGAAGCCCAAACGATTTTGAAACGTGCTAAATGAAATAAAATCGTTTAAAAAAATTGTTTATTTTCAAACAATGTTAAATGTAAACAAAACCGTGTAAAAACAGAATTAGGTGTATGTGTAGTACAATCTTTAAAATGGGTTCGGAAAGTATGAATTGAAATAGTTTTCAATTTCTCACCCCGCTTGGGGGATCCCTGGTACCCGCATGGTGGCTTTTAAGAGCGCCAAATTCAAAACTTTAACTCAACAATACTTCCTCTTTAGGCATGTGAAAGTTTATTGCAATCGGACTTAGGACCAACTTAGAAAGATTTATTTTCCGTTTTTTTTTTACAAATTCCCCACTGTGCACTATTGCTTTTATAGTTCCAAAAATCATTCTAAATTGCAAAAATTTAATACATTTTTGCAAGTGTTTTTCCTTTACTAAAGTTGTTTATGTAATAAATGGACCTTTTCTAAATTCAATGACAAGATGTTGTAACCCTTTAACTCCTCTTTCTATTTATATGTTCTTTTTTTGGAAACATGACACTGTTTTGTTTATTTTTATTGCAGTCTTACAAAAAACATTTCATGTATTAACAAATTTTCGCATTAAATTGTATTTAGAAAAAAAAAAATAGAGAAAAAACATTAAAAGGAACTACATATATATATTTTTATGATCGTGTAAATTTTATAAAAAAAAAACACACACACACAGAAATAGACCAAATGTTTATAAATGTAAAAAAAATCTATAGCATGTTATAAAATTTGTTTATTACATATTTTTTATATTTTTTATGACGTTTGTATAATAAAACACTCTCTCTTTGATATTTTTATATAATTTGGAATTTAAAAGATTTCTAAAAACAACTACAAAACAGTCACTATAAATGTATGAGTTTAAAAATATATATTTAACTCAAAGTGTATTTAGAATACAAAAGTATTCAGCCGTATACTTAGGGGTGAAAGTTGACGGCGGAGTGTTGACAATTTATATTATTAAAGATTATTAGGTTGTGAGATTTATTTAAATCTTTAAGACATGCACAGTGGCACATTTTAAAAAAAGTTGTGTAATTTCATTATTTTTTGTTTTAGATTATAAAAAAGAGTTGGGCAAATATACGACATGATTCTGGGAATTTAAGAAGTGTCAAACAAATTCAGGAATGTTCAATATTTTCTTTGCTTTACTTCTTGATAATTTTAGTTAGGCTCGAGTTCATTAAATTTAATTTTCATTAAATTATTTTTACTGAAGTTGGGGATCGATCCCCAGTCAAGAAAAATTATCAAACAATTTTTAATAATAAATTTTTCAAGTTGTAATTCCTAACTTCAGTAAAAATAATTTAATGAAAATTAAATTTAATGAACTCGAGCCTAAATAAAATTTATCAAGAAGTAAAAATTAACAGTTCGATTATGAAATAATAATTATTCTTTGCTTTAATTTATTTATTGTATCTTTATTAAAAACGAACTTAAAAAAATAAGTGTTTCAACTCTTTCAAATCTGATGGGTCTATATGATTTTACTTTTGTTTGATCTTTTCCCGGCTTAGGTATCATTGCTATTCGAACAGCTCCATAAGCATCTTGTTGTTGAATTTTTCAATACCAGGTACTTTCTTACAGCCATACCTAAATACCGACGGAAAGCGTTTTTTAAATGTCAAAATTTCTCATGCTCATACATTTTGAATGGAGCATACCGAAACAACGCGGCGACAACACTTTGCTATTGGAAAATCCGATTTTGACAAGGCGTTTCACAGTGAAGTTAGTTGCAAAAGAAAACAAAACAAAAAAAAGAGAAATAAAACAACATTGTCCAGCTGTTACAATAAACAGGGTCGTTTTATTTATTTGTTTGATAACCCAGTTTTTATCGTTTTGACAAAACGTTGCCGCTTTTGTTTAGGGAGGGAGTATCAGCGCTAATGCTCAGCTTAAAAATACGTTCCGATATCCGTCGGTATTTAGGTATGGCTGTTAGAGTTTAAATCAACAATAGCCTTTTCGATCTCTCGAGTCTTAAAACGTATATCTGCTACAGCTGCTCCAAAATGGTGAGCACCTGGTGCCAAGTCAATTGTTACATGTGTAACCTTTTTAAATAATTAACAAACAGATTAATTTTTTCAGTGTCTTTCCTTGTCACTCCTTACATACGACAGGTCTTTTAAGACTTTTATGGCCGAAAACTCGGTCATTAGTTAACCATTGGCAAACTAAAATACTAACTATTGTTTAACTATTATATTTTTTATCACTCTAAAATCAATAACATCTTCTGTAGATCAGTAGGCCAGTAAGTAAGTTTTACATTCAATACCATTTTAAAAATTTTATTCGCAGTAATCAGTCTTGATCCCCACACACAAAGAATAAATATAGTTGTACATGTTTCCCACAACAATGTAAACATTTTGACAGTTTTTTCAACAATATTATGGTCACTGTAATTGTTTATATGATTGGGGTAACCATATAATGGTTAAGTTACTATTCAGATGATTACTACAATCATATATGATAGTGTAGTAACTATGTACATATTTGTGGGAATCATGTTTATGAAGAATCCATTTATCATAATTTCTTGCTCTTTGATTATGATAGAGAACAACATAATATGATATAATCTTTCATTAAATTAAATATTAAATTAAATATTTTCTTTTATCATATATATGATTGCTATAATCATATGAATCGTGACTTAACCATATTACTGTTATGGAAATCATATAAATAATTGCAGTAACCATAATATTTAAAAATATATTTAAAAATGTTGAAATAGTTGTGGTAAACATGTGCAACTGTATTTTTCTTTGCGTGCAAAATGTGTCCTTAGCATTATAGTCGCCAGCTGCCAAGAAACGGAGGCCTAATGATTTAAAGAAATTATTATATTGACTTTCTGTAATTGAATATCTAGGTGTTGAATATATAGACGAAAGGAATGTTCAATAAAACTGATTTACTACATTCTTGAGTTAATATTTAAATAAAGTAAATATAAACGTTTGCCCACCACTGTGCTTTGAACAATGTAAATAAAATAAAATGATCGCTATAACACTCAGAATCGAACAACTGTTTGCATTTCTTAAGCACACTCACTCACTTCTCACTTTATTTCTTGTTTTTATTATTTCTATTTCCAAAAACACACAGATTCACATTCATTTTTAGCCACTTAATTAATTAAAGATCGTTCCGTTCCGTTCTTTGGCCGCTTTAGTCTACTGTATGCATTTTTTTGTTTCTTCCTATTTATCCACATACAAATCAGAATTTATCTACATATTCATTCATTCATATATGTAGCTACAGATACTCGTACAGACATGTACACATATGTATTTACAATAAATTGTGTGCGAGAGTAAGTTTTTAATAGACTCTTGTAGATTTAGGCGCATTTTTAATAAGAAGATGTGAAAATCTAGTGTGATGATTTCCTGTACGAAATGCCATTTTCAGAAAAATATTATAAATTTATACATATTTATGTACATAGTTATTTGTGTATGCACTCTCACATATTGTTGTAGTATTTATTTGTATGGTGTATATTCCAAATTTAATAATTAAATTTGGAGATAGATAGAGGTGGTGCTGCTTGTGGCAGGCAGACTTTTTATTCAGTTTTGGTATATTATTTTTAGTTGTTTTTTTTTTTTTTTGGTTTTTAGAACGTGTGTCATTGCTTAAGATTTGGTTTATTTTTAAAATTTTTCTATAATTAGAATAATAATGTATAAAGCAAAGAGAGAACTTAATAAATTACAGAGCGCCTTCAGTATTTCTTTATTTACAATGAAAGCAATAGTGTAAAGTGGAAATTGTAGAGAGTTAAGAAAATTACTTATTTTAAATCATCCTGTAGGAAGCTATTATTGAAATTTTATCACCTTTACTATGGAAAAGAATTTTAATTGTTAAAAAAACGCG
The DNA here is from genome assembly GCA_950370525.1 of Bellardia bayeri. Classification (NCBI taxonomy): domain Eukaryota; kingdom Metazoa; phylum Arthropoda; class Insecta; order Diptera; family Calliphoridae; genus Bellardia; species Bellardia bayeri. The sequence continues at coordinate 80,627,873 of OX493267.1, forward strand.
CACAACCCTTTAGTTCTGTATGTGGCAATGTAAAATAGGGCAGTTTCAAATACAACTGCAATTTTTATGATAAAAACACTTTTAAAAGTGTAAAATTTAGACATGTTGACGTGATTTTCGGAAGTGGAGCTTGTATGGAAGCTATGGTTAATTACGGACAGATCTGCACAAAATTTCTTGGTATGATTAGGCTTTGTAACGAAATTTGTTTGAGTACATGTATAAATCGAGCATTTATAACCGATAGAGTCATATTTCGGGAGAACGTTTATATGGGGCCAAGTGAAATAACGGACCGATTACAACCAATTTTAACAAAAATCCAAATTTCGAGCTGTAGTTTACGCACAAGATTAACATGGGCAGCCAGCCAGCCAGCCAAACGAACGAATGGACGGACGGACAGACATCGTTAAATCTACACAGGTATACTTTAATACTTTAAGGTGGTATAATTACATGACAAAATATAGTTCAAACTGGAGTTCAATAGACATTGAAGTTGTTAAATTTAGGTGTATCATGCATCATTTTTACTTAAAAGTGTCATTCAAGATTATTAAAACATTTTAGTCGGAAACAATTTTCGATTGAAGTGAACTATTAAATTTTTTTTAGAATATATTCACATGTTTAATTCACAACTGATGTTGTAGTGTGGTAGAATTTGTACGTCGTCTGAATTTACAATAATTGTACCATGGTGTAATTATATGAGGTGATGCATTTTGTGTGTGTAAAATAATGTACTGCTGTCAAAAGCACTTAAAAAAGTATTACTCTTGACATAAGTAAATTGTAAACAAAGTCAATCAGAGTTGTTTGTACAAATGTTGTTGGTAATTTCTACATAAATATTGTGTACAACACGTACGACATTTTATAATTTTTTTTTCAAATGTTGTATGAAAGTTAATTGTTGCCAAAAGTTCAAATATGTGTGTATCTCAACATAAAAATTACTAATTGAGTTAACACTCAAATCATAAACTGATTGACAAATTTATAAAAAGAAAGTCAAATTAATAAACAAAAAAATTTAATAATGGATATTGCTTAAAATACTATGGTATGTTTTAATTTTGGAAAATATTTATATGTTATGTTTTGTACATTTGTTTATCAAACACTTTTCTTTTGTCATTTTGAAGGTTTGACAACATAAACACACGACTTTGCTCAAAATCCTGTTCACAATCAGATAGTTGTATCATACAATATACAACATACAACAACACTTGTGAATTGAACAAATATTTTTAATATTAACAAATTTATTTAAATTTAGAATAAATTGTAACGAATTTACACCTAATTTTGAAGTACTATTTATCTACCTTGACTGGAATTCATGTCTTCATCAAATCAACTAATTTCTGATGAATTACCTTCAACTTCACATATCTGGTCAATTTGTTTACCTTCAAAGAAGTACCTATACAGTAAGTTAAAAGAATTAATTAATTAATTTAGTTAATTAGAAATTTACAAGAAGAAATTTATGTGTTTTCTACTTAAGTCTTCTAATTTGAAATTTACTTAAAAAAATGTGTTTAACAATTTAGCTTTGAATTTGAATATTAAACATTTGTTGAAAATTATGTACATATGTATGTTTCTCTTGAAATAGTGTTCAATAAAATTGTAGTGAATTAAAAACAAAACAAACGTAAAAAACATAAAGTCGTTCAAGCCCGACCATATACTCGGACAAAATAGTATTTCAGAAATGGGGGCTATATGTAAGCTTATGAATTATTATTAGCGATGACTTCTGTCCATATACACTGCGTTGCATTACTATAGTTACACTTAATACTTGCTATTTGTTGTAAAGTTATGGGCAATGATCTCTTTTTATCTAAAAGTTGGGAAACTTTACTCCAAAATTAAATTAATAATAATTGTGAAAATACATTTTATAATAAATAAAGAAGAATATTAGAAAATCAAAAGTGCAGCTAAATTTAGCTTATTTTATTTTTATTTAGCTGCAAAATTTTACATTTGGCATTTTCTTAATAATATGTTTAGCATTTTAAAACTTACGAATACTAATTTATTTTCTGTTCAAAAAATCTTGAAAGTAAAAAAAGGAAAATTATATGAACATTTTAAAGCATAAATGGCAAATTTATTAACAGATGAAATTACAATTCTTGAACTAAAATCCGTAAAAAAAAATCATGTTTTTGAAGGACTTAAGAGAAAAAGCGCATAATCGCGCGCTTCAATAAAAGCGCTCTTTTGAAGCAGTAAATGCTTACGAACAAAATATACAAAAATATGCGTTTTTTAGCGCTAACAACGAAGAAGGTTTTAAAGTGAAAAAACAAAAATTAAATTATAGCCTACAGATTTACGTATGACAACGAAAGTCAATTACAAAACAAATATCGCGCTTCTCAGTTGCTATGAATTTTTCTTAAGCAAAAACATTCAGATAGAATTTGTTCTTTGGTTGGTGTGCGCGAAGTGACGTAAAACACTTTAGGAAAGTGCTTTATTTACATGTTTGATTAGATTCAAAGGCGCTTATTGTCAGCAGAAAGTAGTCCTCCATACCGGGAACACCTCATACAAAAATCATGCATCCCATCAGAGTGTTTGAAGCGATTTGAGGTATGAATTCATACATAAAACCTGCTCCTTTTGGAGCACATTTTTTACTGGGATGGCAAACATTAACTTAATTGTATGAGTGGTAAAATCAAAACTCAACCATAGAATTTTGGAACCAAGTTTATGAAAACAAGAATGCGTTTTATGAAAACTCCCTTTCATCTTTTGTTATAAAGATATTAGTTTTGCCATTTAGTAATTCAGAAGTTAAACGTATATTTAGTGGAACGAATTCTAGAAGTTATAAGTTACCAAGTTAATGCATGTTGAAGTGATTTTCAGAAGTGGTTCTTATATGAGAGCTATGACTATTTATCGACCAATCTTTATAAAATTAAGTGCAATAATTTCTAATTCTTAATTGTATTTGGATACCAACTTTTTTAGGACATTTATGGTCGTGAGTGAGCTTTCTAAGTGAGCAATGACTCATTATGGACAAATCATGATTTCTATATATGTATGTACATATATGAAACTTATTTGTATTGAAAAACTTATTTGTATTGAATTATATGAATTATTAATTTTAAGAGAGTTATGCCCGTTAAAGTGATTTGGAAAGTAGACCTTATTGAATGATCTGTACAAAATTTGTAGATGCGTAGGTTTCATACAAAACTTATTTGTGGCAATATTTATTTGAATACGTTTATAAATCACACATTTATGATCGATAAAGCCCTATTTCGAGAGGACATTTGTATGGAGGCTAAGTGAAATAATTGACTAATTTCAACAATTGAAACATCTTCAAAATTACGACCTGTACTTTGCGTGGACAGTCATTGAATCAAATCAGAAAGTGATTCTGAATCGATCGGTATACTTTAAGGTGGATGGATGTTAGACTAATATTTTTGGGAGTTACAAACATCTGATTTTAAATACCATGAATTCTATCCTTTATATTTAAATGTGAATAAAAAGGATTAAATCAATGTTTTCAAATTACAGAAGGCTTAGTCAAGGTCTGATATAGTAAAAAAATTGTAAACATTTGTATGAAAATTACTCACAAAATATTTAACAACTGATTAGACTCATGATTAATTAATTTTTTTTCTCGAGTCCAAAGTTGTATTATTTATATAAAAAGTTTATTTTTTAATCATGCGTACCTCAGATTGTAAAAAATTATTTTAAAAAATTATTTTAAAATATTTAGCACATTTTTTTGGCATTTTAAAACAAGTTCTAGCATATTTTAGCTTATTTTTAAACGGATTTAGCCGCTTAGCTTTTTGAGATCTGGTCACACTGGTGACCGTACCTTAAGCCGTATGATTAATAAAAATGTAATTAAAATAAATCATTTCATCTAAAGATATACATACATAACAATTCAATAATATTTGTTCTAATTTACTTACATAAGTACTGCGATACGACATTATTATTAATTTTTGTAGGTTTTTTCCTTTATTTCTTTAAAAGTATTATTGTTGCAATTTATTCAATATCAATTGTAAACTGAGTTTATGTACATACATACATATGTACTCGTATTTTGTTTAATTCTTTTAATTTACTGTTACGTACATAAGTACATACATATGTATGAATGTAGTTGTTAGTATTATTGCTTTGTGTAAAACTTACACAAAAGAATTAGAAGAACACTAATATAACAATGGATTTATTTTGTTACTTTTTTTTGTTGTTATTTATTTTGGCACATTTTAAGACTCCCACTATAGAATGAACAAATATAATTATCAACAACATCATCATCAGCATCATCGACAACAACAACCTGAGAGAGTTTTCATTTGATAGGTGAGTGAGAGAGTGGAAAATGAGGTAAATAAAAGAAGCACAGTTTTTTGTTGCTGTTATATGTACATACATATGTATGTATAAACAAAAATGTTTATATCATGCATGGATTTTCTTGTAGTTTTTGTTGTTGCTGCTTTTGTATTTTTCTCCTACTCGTTGTTGTTGTTGCTGTTAGGTGTTTATCAAATGTAAACATGTTTAATTTTGTATATTAAAAGGTGGGAGTGAGAAAGATTTTATTCTTAATATTTATATTTTACATTTATTGTTGTTTATTTTATTTTTATTATTTCCATTCACATTATTTTGCAATGTAGGGCAGGCATATTTTTAAATTTTCCAATTTGTATTAATTTGAAAAACAGTTTTTATGTAATTTTTATATTTTTTTTCAGTTTAGATCACTACGAGAGAGCTGCGGTAAATTGAACATTCTTTGTTTAATTAATTTATTTATTTAGTTTTTTGCTGTTTGTAGAAATTTGTTTATTATTTAAAATTAACACTTGTTTAACGATACGAAACATTTATTCAATTGAGAAATTGTCGTTAAACTTTTGTTGCAGTTATTTTGTGTATAACCCAGTGAAATTTTTTGATTTTAAAAAGCATTAAGATTTACATACATATGTATGTAAATACATTTTTTAAAATATATGTACATACATATACATATATATGTATATTGTATATGTATATATATTTTTTTACTTTCTTTATACACATACATACATATGTATGTATATTTTTAAATTAAAATATGTTATTAAATGTTTTATAAATTGTAATAATTTTAAAGGCAGTGTTTTAAATCTTTACAGATTTCTTCAAGGAAGACAATATGATCTCTAAAAAACTGATATTTATGAGTAGAGAAAATATAGAACTGAATTATTTGGTATTTACTTTAAGTTTTTTTAAGACAAACTTGTATATTTTTTTTGAAGAAGATTATTAATATATTTCTAAAGAATTTTCTTTCTTTTAATATAAAATATATGTATGTAGCTTTTCCCAAGTAACAAATAATTGGAAACAAACTAAATGCTACCAAGTAAATTTTGATGTTTTGAAAATATTTTTCTACAAAATCATTAATCCCCTTGATATTAATGCATACTCTATACATATATTTAAACTATAATCATGTCAAAAAATAAAGTTTCTTTTCCAATTGTTGGCATTATATTATTAAATTCATATTAACACATTTTAAGCATTTATAGATTTTTGCATAGCAAATATAATAGTCTTGCTGATGGTACATTTTCCCTCCCAACTGGCTAATAAAGCGACATAATAAAAACATTAAGCAGTAACATTGCAATTCTTACAAAAACCCATTGAAAAGATCAACATTTTTTAAACCTTTCCTTCCTGCTGATATCAAGTCTGTGCACAGTTTCTTTTCTAGGTGTGCAAATAAAGGTACCAAGCTAAACATTAGAAGCAAACATTTTAATTCTATGCAGCAAAACAAAGATTTTATTAATATATAAAATGATCATTTATACATTTTTGATAATTAGAAAATATGTTTAACTTTTCATTCTTCTGTGGTAAATAAAGGCGACAGACTAAACATCTCTTTAAAGTTTGCACTTCATTAAGGTTTTTAGTACAAATAAGTCAAATTGTTGTTACAATGAATGTAAGATGCAGTATTTATACATTTTTAGAAAGCAGCTACAATTTGTTTTTTCTCTGATATACAATATGAATAGTTTTGCTTTACCACTTGTCATTTATATAAGCACATACTAAACGACATGCAGAAATATTGCACTTTTTTTAAAAATGTTACTGAATATTACTAAAGGTATAGTCACACATGGAAAATATTTACTCAAAAAAGCGTAACCAGTTGTTTTACCACAAATTTGTTTAACGTTGTTTACTCTCACAAAAGTTTTGCAAGATCAAACAGCATCAAATAAAATAAGGTTAAATATTTGTTGTGTCTTGTCCTAAATAAATGATTTTTTTTAAGAAATAAACAAGTTCAAAAATATTTTATTTGGTGGTTACGTCTTTTATAGCAAATATATACCAAGTGTGACCGTACCTATGTTATATCACTGAGAGAGTGATTTATAAGAGAACATTTTAGGTCATTGGTTGAGAGAAACAGAAAAGAAAATAACGGAAATAATCAAGATGAGTGATTTATAATAAAATTTTTTTCGTAAAGGTCAGGTTAGAAATTTTATTTTCGAACTTTAAATATAAATGACATAAATTCATTTGATGCAAATCAATGATGCCTCAATATAAGGGTGGTTAGGTAACTTCTTAGCCTAGAACAGAAGGTTCCATCTTTGCTTTGAACACATGTTAAATTTCTTTTGATCTGAATTTGCTGAATTTAAACGTGGTCGCACAATCATTGAGGATGAACCACGTAGTGGACGTCAAAAAACCAGCAACAACAACAGAAATTGTAGCCAAAGTGCATGATATTGTATTAAATGATCGATGAATAAAAATGCGTGGAATAGCCAATATCATGGGCATCTTAAATGATCGAGTCCATTTAATTTTCATTGAAGAACTACAGATGAAAATGCTTTCTGCAAGATGGGTGCCGCATTTGCTAATAGTCGACCAAAAACGCATTAAAATGAAAATTTCTCAAGCTTGTTTGGATCGTTTTAAGAAAAAAAAAATGGATTTTAAGCGTCGTTTCATAACTGTTGATGAGACATTTATACACCACTATACTCCAGAGACAAAAGAACAATCCAAGCAATGGACTAAAGCTGGATTAAGTCCCCCAAAGAAGGCAAAAACAATTCAATCGGCTGGTAAGGTTATGGCAATGTTTTTTTTTTTTTGGGACTTTAAAGATGTTTTATTGATTGACTATTTGCAAAAGGGTAAAACAATAAATTCAGAGTACTATTGCAACATTTTGGATCAATTAAATGTAGAAATTCAAGAAAAACGTCCTGGTTTACAACACAAAAAAATAAGTTTTTATCAAGACAACAAGAGTGATTTAACAATGGTTAAAATCAGCGAATTAAAGTACGAGTTGCTTGACCACCCAATCTTATTCTCCTGATGTGGCTCCCAGTGACTTTTACCTGTTCCCAAATCTAAAAAAATGCCTAGCTGTCAAGCGTTTTACCTCAAATGAAGATTCATTTACAATTGTAAGCCACTATTTTGAAGGTCTTGAAGAAAACTATCAAGGGATAGAATTACTAGATAAGCGTTGGACTAAGTGTATTGAATTTTCAGGAGATTTTTATTCTCTTTTTGTGCTAGGCTAAGAAGTTTCCGAACCGCCCTCGTATATAAATTATAAATAAAAATTTAAAATTTTACAAAAAATAAAAAGTTTTTTTTTTTGGCCTCGAGCTCAAAAAACTTTTTATTTCATCAAAAGAAAGGTCGAAAGAAATCAAAATTTAATTTTACAAAAAATCTAAAATTTAACAAAAAAAACTTAAAGTTTAGAAAAACTCTTAAATTTTAGAACAAAATAAAAAAATCTTCATAATTAAAAAAAACTTAAGTTTGCACAAAAATGGAAAAATAAGAAGTATAAAATTTTACAAATCATGAACTTTAAAAAAGCAATCAAAATTCATTAAGTCCACAATTGAAATTTAAAAAATGTTCGTATAGTATGTAAATAAAAGAGCAAGAATGTTAATAGTTATTATGATCCACCATAATTGAAATAATTGCTTCCTCATGGTTTCGAGTTAGATAATTTCAAGCAGAAATCATTGATAATGAACTGGTTTCAAAACCTTTCTAAATAAAATCTTAAGAATCATTTCTGGAGCCGGATTTCAAACAAAATTCAGTTTTTTCCTGGGTACATAAACTATTTTCCTTTGAATATTTTTGTATAAATTAACAAATACTTTTTTTGTTAAGTAAATTATTTGTTTAATTGCTCATTTAAAATGGAATGAAACAAATTGGAAAAACGCTGAAATGTTTATTGCATCTGTAGTTTGTAGTTTGCAGCATGAGAATATTTTACGTTATTAAATAGTTAACAAATAGATTTCAAAACAATTTTCGAATAAGGAAAAGACCTTAGCCTATGAAAAAACTTTACTCAGTTTTTTGCTGTTATAAGTTCAAGGTACTGAAAAAGTCACAGTGGGACTGAATTTTTCAACTGTGATAGTTTGATCACTAATGCCAAAATTGTTTTTTTCTTTTTATAAAACCCTTTTTATAAATTACGTTCAAGATGTTAAAATAACTTTTTACATGCAACTGTAAAAACAGAGAGAAACTCTAGAAATATACATTTGTTCAATTTACAAGTGATGTGTCGTAGTGTCGTAGGAGTTGTACGTCATCTGATTTTACAATAGTTGTACAAATGTTGTTGGTATTTTTTATATAAATGCTTTGTACAACACCTAAATTATTTTTACAAATATTTTTCAAATGTTGTACGAAAATTTAAGTGTTGCCAAAAGTTAACATAAAAACTACTTATTTGAACTTAAAAAAATTAACCAAACGTTAACACTCCAATCATAAACAAATTTAAAACAAGAAAATAAAATAAACAAACAAAAAAATTTTATTAATGGATATTGCTGAAAATACTACGGTATGTTTTAATTTTGGAAAGTATTCATATTTTATGTTTTGTATATTTGTTTATCAAACATTTTTCTTTTGTCATTTTGAGCGTTTAACAACATAAACATACGACTTTGCTCAAAATTGTGTTCACAATCAGATAGTTGTATCATTCAATATACAACATACAACAACACTTGTGAATGGGACCATTATTTCTTAAATTCATTAATTAAACTTCAATGCAAAATTAATTTTAAATTTTATGCTCTGTTCCGGTCTTTATAATTTGAGATTTGACATCTTGATATTCCACAAAATATACATATACGCTAAACTATTTAGTAGTTTACTTCATCTACAGCCATAAAAAAAATATAGTTGTGCATGTTTACCACAACTATTTCAATATTTTTAAAAATTTGTAAATGTATTATGATCACTGTAATTATTTACATGATTGCGGCATCCATAATATGATTAAGTTCCGATTAAGTTACATGATTATAATAATTATATAATGTTTGTGGTGATCAGTTTTATGATGAAAGATTATGTTCTGTATCATAATCAAAGAGCCATTTAATTTTCATTGAAAAACTACAGATGAAAATGCTTTCTGCAAGATGGGTGCCGCATTTGCTAATAGTCGACCAAAAACGCATTAGAATGAAAATTTCTCAAGCTTGTTTGGATCGTTTTAAGAAAAAAAATGGATTTTAAGCGTTGTTTCATAACTGTTGATGAGATATTTATATAATAAATTTATCATAATAAATGGATTCATTATAAATATGATTACCACAAATATACGAGTATACATGGTTACTACAATAATATATATGATTATAGTAATCATATGAATTGTAATTCAACCATAGTATGTTTACCGCAATTATATAAATAATTTGAGTGAACGTAACATTGTTAAAAAGTCTGTAAAAAAGTTGGCATTATTGTGGTAAACATGTACAACTACTTATATTTTTTCTCTGCGTGTACCTTTAATAATTAACAAAAATTTGTTCTTAAAGCTCACTATAATTTTGAAGCAAAACCAAAATTTTAAGCTGGGTTATAACAATTGATCATACATTTTTATTTGGCATCTTTTTTTCCTAAAGATCTACATTTTTTTTTTTTTTTGTATAAATATTATTCACTTTAGGCACTCTGAAAGTAATCACAGAACGAACACAATGAGCGCCAGCGATAATATTAGCTTGTTATTGAAAACGTTCATTGCACTTGAGAGAAATTATTTGAAAATGCACTAAAGCTTTGTTTTGTTTTCTTTTATTTTTACATTTAAACTATTATTTTTTATGCAATTTCTTAAACTATTTACATAATTGTTGGCTGGCAGTTAATAAAAGGCAAATAAAAAATATACTTTAAATACTTTTGCTGGCACAAAAAGACTGTTATACATATATAAATTTAAAGCCGGCTAAATGTTAGAAATATTTAGATATATTTTTATAGATAAAAAAAAATGCAGTAACACCACAAATAGCAACACTTCACACACAGACAGCACTTTGTTTTAAAACATAAATGTCAGCCTCTAAGGCTGTCAGTTTTTCAATTAATTAATTCTTTTATGTCAAGTTAATTTTTATTTATGGAGGAAATAAGAGGAGAAGATTTTGTGTTCCCGATATGCTTTGTTGTTTTTTTTTTTTTCTTAAATTCTTTTTACTTTAAATAATTTCTATGAATTTGTAAACTTTTTTTAGATTTGAAAAAATTTTCAAAACGGTAAAAATAATTATTTCCCGTTGTAGCTAACGGACGCGTCACGTTTCTAGAGAGCGTAATAGTGTGAATGTAGAATTAAAATTCTTTACTTGTTGCACGACGCGTAGTCAAATGAAAACTAAATTTGTTTCGTTTTGAAAATAAATTTTCTTAGTTTTCCGAAAATAAAGCGAATTGCTGTTTGTGGCTGTGCTTCCCTCTGCGTAGCATTAAGTGAGTAAAAGCCAAAACAGTTTAATAAAGTAAAATAAAAAGAACAACATCTTCATTTTTATTCTCCGTAAATGCTCTTTGCAAAGGAATTTATTTTTTTTTATTGTTTGTTTTGTTGTTTTCTTTCAAAATTTTATATTTATATACTCAGATGCTTTTTTTTCTGTAACAAAAATCAGTGAATATTTTGTATTTAAAAATACTGAAAATATGTATTTTATTTATTTTTATTGTATCTTCTCTGGTACTCTGCACTAGTTTTGCTTTTTGCTTTTTCAGGATTTTGTTAAACTCTCAAAACTAAAATAGATTACAATACTTTTTTTCTGCAATGAACAACTATTATTTTTTTTTAGTTTTCTTTATGTTCGAAAGTGTTTCTGTTTAAACGAGTGTGTGCGAGATTTTAAAGAAAGAAACAATCAAGTAAATTTTGCGTTTGTATAACAATTACAATTAATATTTATTTGATTAAATTCATATATTCATAATTTGTCATGTAATTTGTCAATAGTTTGAGAAAATACACGTACTTGCTACTGGTTTAGTTAATTAACCCTTAAACGGCCAATATTAGAATAAGTTATAGTTAATGTGTGTAAGTTTTAAGCCTTGTTTTATTTTAATGGTTTACTATTAAACTAAAATTACGGTCACACTCAGCAAATATTTGCCGAAAAATCGTAACCACTTGTTTTAGCAAAAATTTGTTTGACATTGTTTACTTTTACAAGAGTTTTGCAAAATCAAACAACATCAAATAAAATAAGTCTAAATATTTGTTGTGTAAACGAGTTCAAAAATATTTTATTTAGTGGTTACGTCTTTTTCGGCAAATATTTGTTAAGTGTGACCGTACCTTAAAATTAAAAATTTCAGTTTGAGATGATGGTCACATTTTGTTTGAAGTTTTCAATATATGTACATAAACAAACTTGCATAAACATGTATAGAACGATATTTTTTAAATTTTTAAATTAAATAAATCTTTTTTCAATCCATTTGTTTATTTTTCATTTAGTGATGCTGTTTTATCTTTATAGTTTAGTATAAATGTCTTAAAATACAATATTCAAATATTTAAAAATTTTATACACATGTGCATCAAAGTCATTGCTAATATTTCTTTGTGTCACCAGCAAAAGTGTAATGGAATTTTTTCCAAACATTTTTTATGCTCACAAATTGATTGACTATTCGCATAATTTAAAAATGACATTTAAAAAACTATTTTCAAATAGCAATAAAATAAAGAGGAAAACAAAATTTGTATCGGCTATCTGCACTACTTATACAGTGGGGAGCACAAATGAGTGCATGTTAGTACTTAGTGCACTTGTTATTGCATAAAAATAAAACCAATAAAGAAAATTAATTTTTTTTTTGTTTTCATTTATTTTATGTTTAATGTTTCAACGACATACTTTATAAATCAAAACTAAAAGTATCAAGCTTTAAGAAAAGGACAAACGGAAACCACCATATAAAAACTTTGGGGAATGGTGGTATTTTTAATATTTAGTCCAAAGCCCTTTATTTCGTAACACACTATATACACGTTTTGACAAACTCTGCATGTTTAATTTTTTTTACTGCTTAGATGCAAGAAATATCACGTAGGACTCGTCTTGCTGTCCATCGACTTACGGGTTTGCCTATAGCTATAGAAGCATATTTTGGTGTTAATCACTTGTCTGTTTAGCCATTACTTGTCATTGCTGGAATACTGTCCTCAATGGCGTTTTGCAGTTTCTTTATTATTTTGTTATAGTTTAATTTGTGTTGGATAATTTGCAAAAAGTGTTTAGCACAAGCAATTAAATTAATATCAAACTAATGTTTTTTTAAGTCATAAAAAAAATTAGCACAAACAAATCTAAATGTAAACTTTAGAGTCCGACTGAGTATTCCGTTTCGGATAATGCCAAAAATCGGGCTAATGCCAATATTCGATATTCGGCCATATTTTGACCGAATACCGGAAACGAAACTTTTATATGAGGGAAAAACATAGATAATGGAATTTTTAAGGTGGCACAGGTTTTCATTATAATTAATAGATTACAAAAATGTATGTTTTATTATAAAATATTAAGGAATATGATAGAAACTGTTCTTTAAAAAAGTTGGTTCGTTCAAGATGAAAAACAAGTTATAAAACTAAAATAAATAATTTTTACATTTTTAACATTCCGTTTAGAATTAGATTAAGCTGAATGTTGATGTTTTGGCCGATTATTAGTTTCAGTTCAGGCTGCAAAAACCTGTTTCTGTCGTACTCTAGTAAACTTTGATATTTTTGCGCAATTATTTCAAAAGACACACTTGTGCGAAATTAAGTAAATGCTGATTTTTTCTATACTAATTGTTTATTTACCTAAAATTTTAATTTTTCATTTTGTATTGTAAATTATTTAGTTTAAAATAAATTACAAAAAACATTTTTCAATTTTCTTTATTATACCCTACACCACCATAGTGGGGAGGGTATATTGGATTTGTGCTGATGTTTGTAACGCCCAGGAATATTAGTCCAACACTTACCTTAAAGTATACCGATCGACTCAGAATCACTTTCTGAGTCTATTTAACGATGTCCGTCCGTCCTTCCGTTTGGCTGTCTGGCTGGCTGTCCATGTAAAGCTTGTGCGCAGAGTACAGGTTGCAATTTTGAAGATATTTCGATAAAACTTGGTACGTGATATTTTTTCGGCGCAAGGACGGATGGGATTGAAACTGGTCAAAATCGGTACATTATTTCACCTAGCCCCTATACAAATGTTCTCCCGAAATTAGGGTTTACCGATCATAAATGTTTGAATTATAAAAGGAACCAAACGAATTTCATCACAAATGAGTGGTAAATGAAGCCAAATCACATATACAAATTTTGTGCAGATCGGTCCATAATTTATCATAGCTCCTCATTTCCGAAAATCACTTTAAAGTGCATAACTCTCTTAAAAATGTCGGTATCCAAATAATATTGAGCACAAATATATTTTATATACATATATACAAATAATACGGTCCAATTTTATTATGATCGGTCCATAATTAGTCGAAACTCCCATGTAAGACCCTCTCCGTAATTCACTTAAAGCTCCATAAATCTTTTAAAAGTATTTATATCGAGATAAAGTTTCACCCATATAATACTTATATTCACAGACATCATGACACTAAATTTTTGGATCATCGGTCCACATTAGGTTATATCTCCCATATAACGCCCATTTCTGAAAAACTGTTTTATACATATCCTGGGTGTAGGGTATTATATGGTCGGGCTTGACCACCTATAATTTCTTACTTGTTAGTTTTATTTTTATGCAATAATAAGTGCACAAGGCACAAGCATGTACTCATTTCTGTTTGCCACATTGTGAACAGACTCAGAGAGAGATATTCCAATACCGTATGATGCTGGTTCGTCATTTCCAAGAGAACTCCAGTGTCAGATCCTAAGCCGTTATATCCAACCCAATTATACCTAATTAGTGAATTTGTATATATTTAATCATTTTCATTGCATTTATTCGTTTGTCTACATGAATTGTTCCAAAGTGTATAAAATAGTATTATCTCGTAATAGGCAGTGACGAAATTTATTTTAGTTCCGACTCTTACTATTTCGTCTGCAATTAGCTTTCTTTATATATTATTATGTATTGGTGTCCAGCACAGATTCAATGCAGACCTCTGAAGAACCTGCACAGACTAGGCATACCCCGGTTTGAAAGAAAATCTGCATCACATTATAAGCATCTTGATTATGGTACTTTTTAATTTTAGCATTAGTACTTTTTAAATTTTCTAAAAACATGAACTATGAAGCACATAACTATGACGACTTTATGGAATTATGATAAAATGTTGTTATGTTGTTGGACCACATTCATATGATCGTACATAAGTGGGCACGTTGTGGGCACTCACATCTTAAATTAATAAAAAATTATGGAATTGACTAAAATCTAAAACTAAAACGTGATCTATAAAAAAATTAAACAAAATTCAGATAAACACCCTTAATGTCCCATGGGACTAATATGTACATATGTACATAAATTTGTAACCAAACTAAAGCAATACTTCACGAACTTAACGCTAATGCACAAACTGTGCTTTTCATTAGTTTAGATTATAAAGTTTTTCTAATTCCGTGCCTACAGCAGCCCTACACATTTAATGGTTTAATTGGAATTTTGATTTATCTTTCATTTCCACTATGAAAATGTTTCTTTTATTTAACGATAGGGATCAAATCAAATTTTATGACTTGAATAAATGTTTTTATTGTGCAACTAAATCTGACTCTTTTTTATTTTTTTTTTTTACTTAAATAAGAAAAACGAAACAAATTTTAAAATTCTTTAAGCTTAATAAAACCAAAATAAAGAAAAAATGTCACGTTTCCTAAATAATTAATGACTATAAATCTTTCATTAATTAATAATAATTAGAGTTTATTTATTTTTTAAATATAAAAGAAAAATTTAGAGCAGGGAGGGAGTTTATGTACAGCCTTAGTTAAGTGCTAGTATTTTGCTCTTTCGTGTAGTAATTAGTTGGAAAATTATTATCTTTAAAATTTGTTTAAATATGTTTTGTTTAACATTTCATCATGATTAATTCTTCATATACATTCTATAAGTAATATGTTGTAATAAAAATTCGTTATAAACAAAATAAAAGGAAACCGGCGAAATAACCAACCACTTGTGTAAAATATTCATTTATTTCAATATTTGTGAAAAAAACTAAAACAAAATTACAAAACTAAAATACTTAAGAAAAAATATTTTTAATTTTTCTATCAAGAATAAACAAAATCTACTTACTAAAACACTAAAAAAATTGCTAAACCACAAAACAAAATAAAGTAAAACTAATAGAAAATTTAAGATAAACAAAGACGACTGTAAACTACCTTATATCAACTTCACAGCTAATATGAAGAGTAAAATGTAGGAGAAAGGCTGGGAGTAGACACTAGAATAATAAGATGAAAACTTAACCCATTTATGCCCGCTAAGCCAATTTTAGAACACTTAATTGTTGAAAGCATATGGGTATTTAACATTTTTCAATATATATATATATTTGCATTGTTGATTAAAATTGCAAAAAATTCAAGAAAACACTTTGGATTGAATAAATTCGTTGTAAACATATCTATATATAATTGACAATTGTGATAATTGTGCCTAATTTCCAAAAAAAAAAATTAATGTTTTCCCTGTGGTTTTGATTTGGGTCCAAATGGGTTAAGGAAACTAATGTGGATCTTGCAGTCTGGTGAAGTGTTAAAAACTGCACGCTTATATTTCACTTGGAAAAGTTAGAATATATAGAATCACATTTAAAATGACTTAAAGACGGTCACACTTGGCAAATATTTGCCGAAAAAGACATAACCACTAAATATAATATTTTTGAATTCGTTTATTTATTAAAAAAAACTTCGTTTTTTTGTGATAAGGCATAACAAATATTTAGTCTTATTTTATTTATTGCTGTTTGTTCTTGCAAAACTCTTGTAAGAGTAAACAACGTCACACAAATTTGTGTTAAAACAAGTGGTTATATTTTTTTAAGTAAATATTTACCATGTGTGACCACACCCTTAGAACAGTGGTCGGCATAAAAAATAACTTGCAAAATGAATGACCAAAACTTGTTATGTAGAACTTTATCTGTGTATTGTAATCTAATCAGCTACTAATTGCAATTTTTGTTACTGTCCCCTGGTGACTATGAATGCCATGGGCTGTAGTGTAGGGCACGAAAATGTAAATTTTTCACTTGCTTCCCCATTTGTTTTATTTCGAAAATTGCTAAAAGGGTGCAGTGCATGTTAAAAAATGGCTAAAAAGCTAAAATAAACTACATGCACGCATTTAACCAACATAAATACCTAAAGGCAGACAATCTGCTAGCTAAGCAGCCAACCAGACGGACACACACATTTTGCAAGTCTTGTCGAGATACTCTCGCACACCAAGACTGAACAACAAAACACGTATGAAAAGAATGTTAAAAGAAAACAATAAAACAAATCAAATCAAAATGAAATGAAACTGCAAATAATTAAAATTGAAAATGTTTCTTTAGTTGTTCGTTTGTTTTCGTTTTTTTTTTTGGTTCAATAAAACAAAAAATCCCTCGAACACAAACAAATGCCAGCTGCCTTAAAAAACATTTTTTTAACCAAATAAAAACAACAACTTCAACAGCAATTAAAATATTTTTATAAATCTAACGTGCACTGTGGTCATTTATAAGCGAAGCATAAGAGAAACATTATAAAAAAAAACAAATTTTGAAGAGCACATATTGCTCTTAAGAACACTGTGCAGCAACGTTGGATGATACTTTTCAATAAGTACGTTTTGTGTTTAATTGGTATAAAAGTGATAAAATGCATAGACATGAACAATTTTATGCAAAAAAAAACATGAAATTGTTGCACAGTAATAGGGGAAGGTACTTTTTAATTAGTACTTAATTGCTAAAAAAAATGTATCAAATGCGTGAACATGTGTTTATAGGGGGAAAATTTCCGTTATCTCAAATTCCGAAATAGGCGAATGTGCTATTGCAAAGGCGGTTTCATCAATTGTGAGGAAAAGTCGGAACCTGCAAATAACATGCCAGGATTTCTGCTGACATGCAGAAAAGCTGTTCACGACTACACTTCTCGAACGTTTCCAAAGGCTTTCAACAATATGTTACCCAAGGGCAGGATGACCTTAGCGAGCTCTATACCGAAGACCAACTAGTATTACTATGTGGCCCATAACGAGGAAAGAATTTGTCTCCCCATTTGTTGATTAAGGGATCGAACGATGTGGTCTACAGAATACAGAAATGTACAAGCCCGAGGTATAAAATGAAAGTTGTACATTTAGAACTGTTAGCTGCCTATTTAAAATGTGAATCTAAAATTAAAGGCTGGTATGAACATACAGCATGTATGTCAACATACATCATGTTTATCAACATACATCATGTTTATCAACATACAACATGTTTATCAACATTTGTATTTGTATAAGTTTCTATTTATAAACATTGTTGCTAACATTCTGTTAATAATACGTAGTATGACAACATTTAGTAGGTACATAATCTACAGAAATTGTATTTGCTCGACAATAACACCCAAATTTCTCAAGTTTTCTTAGATAAATTATATATCATTCAATCTCAGTTTCTTCTTTCCAAATCTAGTAAGAAATTGAAAATCGTATCATTATCAACTAAATTACAGGCTTATAAGTACGCAAAGGTACAAAAACCGGTTTTTTAACCGTAAATCCGGATTTTGGAGGTGTCCGGCATATTTTACTATTGAAATCTTGTTTTACTCAACAAGACCTACAAGAAAAAGAATATCCGGTCCCAGGTTTTTTGGAATGTCGCACCGTGTAATAGAAACTAATGAAAACAAGGGCAGTTTAAATTTTCGGAATTGTTCATATGTATTTACAAATGGCAGAAAATTTGACACATTTTGAAATTGCATTTTTATTATTTTTTATTTCAGATACTGTGGACTTTGGCACTCTTAATTGCATCGCTAAATTAGTAACCTTCTTGTAAATTCTCCAAAACTTCATATTTTGCCTTTAAAGTTAGAAATTTATATTGTTTTGTATGCATATTATACTTCACTTCTAATTAACACTTAAAAACCAAACATGCGTTTGCGTCTGCGCACATGTAAAAACTAACTAAAAAGTGCTCGGGGTTTCCCCTAATTTTTATACTTACTAAGTAACTGAAATCCGTTTTAAAATAAAAACAGTAAATGTTCATATTTTAAAGCTTTTCTACAAAGTTCATATTTTGGAGTAGTCAATGGCAGAGAAAAACTGTTCATATTTTCGCTAGTGCACTGTGTAATCTTTAAAATCGGATAATAAACGAAGAATTGTTATCGTTTTTAATTACTCATATACCCTAGCTCAGGCGAAAACACGGTACAGCAGAGCAAATTCACCGAGTGGTTAATACGATTCGAAACTGCCTGGAGGAGAAAAAATTTTGCTCTGTAGTTTTCTTAGATATAGAACAAGCTTTTGACAGAGTTTGGCACAATGGCTTATTGCCAAAAATAAAAGCTATACTTCCAGCTCCATTTTACTTTTTAATAAAATTTTTTCTACAAAACCGATCTTTCTACGTTAGAGTAAAAGACAAGATTTCATCAATATTTGAAATCAGGGCCGGTGTCTCACAAGGTAGCGCACTTAGCCCTGTGCTCTACACTATATTTACAGCCGACATACCTCTGTCTGAAAACGTATATGTATCAACTTATGCGGATGACACAGCAATATTAGCCACCTATGATTCATCCGAAATAGCATCAAGACTAGTGCAAAACGAACTAAATAATTTAGAAATTTGGCTAAAAAAAATGGAACATAAAAGTAAACGCACAAAAATCTGCTCATGTTACTTTCCCATTAAGAAGAAATTGCTTCCCACCCTTGTCAATCAACAACACTTAAATACCCAACACAGATTGTGTTAAGTATCTTGGAATGCATTTAGATCGCCGACAATTGAATATAAAAAGTATAAAACTTTATTGGTTAATTGGCATGAAATCTCAGCTTAATAAAACATATGGAATTCAACTCTGGGGTACTATGAGTAACTCCAATGTCGAGATTCTACAACGATACCAGTCAAAAACACTCAGACTTATCAGTCAAGCCCCTTGATTTATAACAAACCGTTTAAACCGTTTAAGCAACCACGTAAATCCGTTAGCAATATCTTTACTAGACGATACCAATGAAATAAAAAAACTCAAACGACACCATATTTTAGACCTTACCATTTCGTAGTTAATAACTTCATTAAATAAATAAAGTATTTTTAAAAATAGACATATTCATATCAATAGCTGTAAAATGTAAAATGTTATCGTAAAAAAAAAATTATAAATTTATAAATTTTGTTTTTGTATTTTAATAATAGTTTAAGTTTATATTAAATTTAAATTTAGTATCTATTATTTAATGTTAAAATATATGTATTTATCTTTAGTTAAAAAGATTAATATCAAACTTATAGTTGTACTACAAAGAGTAAGATTATCAATGTTAGAGCATTTTTCATCCAATTTTCTTATTATCTAATTATTGATAGATTGAAATTTAAATAAACAAAAAAAAAAATATATACCCTAGCTGCGCCAATTAGGAGATCTCTTCCTCTCTGGACATGTGAAATTTTATTGCAATTGAACTTACCGTTGAGAAATTAAAGAATAATTTCGCCTTTTTTTAAAATTCCCCCACTGTGCAGCAGTTTAAAACAATTATACACATTTTATTTCTTGTTATTCATTTTACCCCAATAAGTGCTCTTTTTTTATTCAAACCATCTAACATGTGTCCCTAGGTGCGTATGATCACTCTCATTTCAATATTATACGTATACGTATCCATGTGAGTTCATTGATAGGTTGTGTGCTACACATACACACACACACACACACACAAAGCACATAGTAGAGCTACAATAGTTTTAACATAAAGGTGGCCCTTTATTAATACGGACATGTCAGAAATTTTTATTTATCTCTTTCATGAATTATTTATGCTTCGACAACGATCAACGACAGATTATGCAATAATAAAAATAAACTTTTAACAAATGAAATGAAATGATCAAGACAAATACAAACAACAACAATAAAAACCAAAAAAAAAAAAAAAAAAAAAAAACAAAATGAAACTGAAATACAACAGCCCCAATATCAAGCAGTTAATAAAAGAAAAATTAGGAGAATAAAAAATAACAAAATCCCACAAAACAAAATTAATAGCAACAGGCAGCTTAACACTGTCAATGAAAATTATAAGGTTACTGTTCAAAACATTGTACAAAATCAAAAATAATTAACAATTCTTCATGTTGCCTGCAAAACAGCCAGAAATTGTTTGTTTAACTATATGAAAATCATATTTATTATTTATTCAATTAATTATATTTTCCCATAATTTCGAAAGTAATAAACCAACTAAATTCCTTCACACTACCCATTTTTTTTTTGTTGCTTAGACCAGCACTCAATGCAATGCATTGTGTCGGAACTAGGAAACTAGACAGTGCGCCTAAAGAACGAACTTTACCTGTAGTGTGTAGTCCAGTCGACCATGAATGGTTGGGATCTGACTGAAGAACGTGTATTACGTAATAAACTACGTGTTTCGGGAACAAGTTTCCCAATTTCAGCAGAACACATTCCATTATAGTGCGACGATGCCCCAATGAATCAATAGAGTTGGATACCCTACTGCTACCGATAAGTATCTTCGTCCTCTCCTGTACGCGGTTGAGTAACTCCAAACACCGGCTAATACCAGAGATGGGCATAACACACTATTTTTTTAATGCACTAAAAATTTCACTACCAATATTGACTTAGTGGTAGTGCTATCAAAATTTCACTACCACTAACCATTTAGTGGTATTTAAAAAAGAATTGCACTACCACTACATTTTAGTGGTATTTAAAAAAGAATTGCACTACCACTACATTTTAGTGGTATTTAAAAAAGAATTGCACTACCACGAAATTTGCACTACCACTAACCATTTAGTGGTAGTGAAAGTTTAATAGCACAACCACTAATTATTTGATTTTTAGTGCACTAAAAATATAGTGCAATATGCCCATCTCTGGCCCATACATGAGGTGGTGTAAATAGTATGGAGATCAGATGGTGTGAAGTATTTCCTACACCGTTTTAAAAAACCAAGGCACTTAAATGCTTCTTTTGACACTTGAAAAATGTTTTTGGTCCAGCGCCTGGTTCTCTAATATTTACACCGCCCTTAAAAACAGATGAAAATTTGCTTCTTACCCTATAATATTCTTCTACACTGTTTTTTTTTTTTTCTTTTTTTGTAAGTAAAATGCAAACATTTGTTGCCACTAGTCAAGCCTTACATATTCATATTCCGTGTCTATTAGATCTCATAGATTTTTGTTTTCTTTTTTTATTTTTGTTAGTTTTTGACTGCGTGAGCGTATCTAAATATCTAAAAATTGGTATCTGTAAAATTCTATTTTTTGATTTTGTTGTTCTACATCGAGAAAAATGTTTTTTGCCGACAATTTGTATTTTTTTTATTTTCAATACAAAAATAATTGCTTGTTTTTTATTTATTCTTGTGGCTTCTTTGTAACATTAATAAAAAATATGGTTTTATGAATGTTCGAAAACTGAAAAAGATTTAAATATATTGCTGAAAGTGAAAAGTTTTGCTGAATGTGTCATAGATAAATTTAAAGCAGCTTTTGATGAATTTCTAAAAAAGTCAAATAATGATCATGGAAGTATTGAAAGTATCTAAAATTTGGGAGATTTATGTAGCAAATGCGTGAACATGCGTTTATAGGGGAAAAATTTCTATTATCTATAATAATATAATTCCGAAAATGTGCTTCAGCAAAGGCGGTTTCCTTAATTGTGAGCAAAAATGGGAACCTGGAAATAACATGCCAGGATTTCTGCTGGCAGTTATTTGCAGCTGTTCACGACGCACACTGTGCCCGTGTAGTGTATTTAATGGCCATAAATCAAGGAGGTTGCGGAGCTTCATGAAATTTTGCACACATTTATTTTAAATTTTTTAAGAATTAAAATTTTTTTTTTTTTTTTTAAATACGCCCACCTCCCATACAACTTAAATAGAAAATGTGGCATAACTTCCATGATTTTAAATATATTAACTCAATTTTCATAAAAGATTAATATTGTAATTGTAGAATGAGCTCCTTAAAATATGAACTTAATCCGCCCACTTTTACGCCCACCTCCCATACAACTTAAATAGAAAATGTGGCATAACTTCCATGATTTTAAATATATTAACTCAATTTTCATAAAAGATTAATATTGTAATTGTAGAATGAGCTCCTTAAAATATGAACTTAATCCGCCCACTTTTACGCCCACCTCTTACAACTTAAATAGAAAATGTGGCATAACTTCCATGATTTTAAATATATCAACTCAATTTTCATAAAACGTTACCAGACCATCATAAGGAACATCTACGGAATGCAACGGAATCATTTGCAATGAGTATTGGACGAAAAAGGCTCAGAATATGAGGACAGTCATTTAAGAGCAATAAGTCATCATGACAACTCTCGAACATACAGTTATGTGAAAAATAATAAAGACAGTGGCCACCTGTTATTTACAACCGAATAAAAAATCGAAAATTCTTTCTTGTTTAAACGATTTATTTTTTCTTAACGGCAGAAAAAAGATTAATAACAAAATTTTTGCTATTTTGATTTTTTTGTGATTTTGTATGAATTAGTATAGTTTAACTGTGAAAAAAAAAATAAGGACACTTCATGAAATTTTAAAGCTATAACTAACTTAAGTAAAACTAAATAGATATTTATACTGAATATAGTTGCATAAAGTCTTAGTGCTTCGTTGCGAATCATTTGGTAACCAGTCGAGCAAGTTTTGACAAACATGTAGCGGTATTGCGTTCCACGCATCCTGTATAAGATCCCAACGTTCGTTGAAATTTGATGGACATTTTTGCCTGATTGTCCTTTTAATTTCTTTCCACAAATTTTCTATTGAGTTTAAATCAGGGGACTGTTCTGGCCATTCTAAAACATTGATATTGTTGTCCTGGAACCACTTCTCTGTGCTTTGGGTTAATATCCTGCTGGAAGATCCATTTGAGTGGCATATTTTCTACGGCATACGGCAGCATTGTATTTTTCAAAATTTCAATGTAATCAGCCGATTTCATTACATTCTGGATACTGGAGAGAAGACCCACACCATAACAAGAGAATGACTCCCATACCATGATGCTACCACCACCATATTTGACCGTCTTTAAAGTATATTTTGTATTGAATTCTTGATGTATAGATCTTCTTACATGGTGGACACCTCTATCAGAAAGCGAAAACAAATTTACTTTTGTTTCATCGGACCACAGAATGTTACGCCATTTTTCTTTAGGTCATTTGATATGATTTTTAAGCAAACTCTAATCTTTGTGTTATATTCCTTTTGGATAACAATGGCACTTTTCTTGCACTACGGCCTCTAACTTCCTCACCGATTAGTGCTTTTCGATTAGTTGATGTGTCAATGCCAATGTTTAAATCAGTTTTATTTATTTAGATGTGATAAATGGATCTGTTTTACGCATCGAATGATACTTCTCTTTATAGTAGGTGTAATTTTTGGTTTTTTACCATGAGTTTCATCTTTGGGAATCCATTCTACCTTCGTTTTTGAAATACTGAGCATTTGTTCAATTTTTCTATACGAATGTCCGCTTTTACTTAGATTTTTAATATTATTTCGAGTTGCGTGGTCGCAATGCGTATTTCTACCTATATTTGTCTAAAAAGTGAAGCCTACGAATTTCTTTTACTCATTTACTTACAAAAAAAGTTTTTTTTTTATTTTTTATTGTATTTTTAGCAAAACGAAAAACTGTCTTTATTATTATTCACAGGAGAAATCGCGCAATTTACAAAGAAAATAATTTGTTATCAAAACGAAAGAAAAATAAACACAAATTTTAAATTTTTTTTTTTTTAATATGCCTATATATAACTGCGTTACATTCTTTGGAAAGGGGATAGATTAAATAAGTAGAGGTGGTGAAAGTAGAAGAAAGCTCTGCAACTCTGCAATTGCGCATTATGTTTGTTGTAGTGCAGCATTGCAGCTGCCTCTGGTGGTGAGTAGGCACATTATTTTCTACATGCTTGATTTTTATAGCCTTTATTTAATTATTTTACTTCGGTAGCGTTTGAACGCTATACCACCGAAGGAGAGCACTGTGATAAATATTAGTTATGATGGATAGAAAGAAAACTAATAATGACCAGAAACTGATGTTGTTTGAGTGGCAGCGGCTGGGAATCGAACCCGGGCTACAAATACCAACTCATGCTTAATAACAAAATGCACTAACCAATTAAGCTACAGCACCCTCATTCGCTTCTTATCTTCAAAAGATGAGCAGTTCTTTTGGCGCGTAGCATTATACAAATGCTTCAAAATAAAAGCTAAAAATTAAAAAAAAAAATCCAACGTTTTAAAGTTATACACCCAATTTATATTATTCATAGAAATTGTTTTATTAAAAATGAGCCTTTTGACCAACTCATTGAAAAACCAATCAGTTGGATTCGGTACAGGTTGCCTGTGATGGTCTGGACTGATTTCAAAAACAAATGTCTACTTTCTAATATATTAATAAAATGTAAAGAATAATATAATTTTCAAAATCTTTAAAACATTAAGAAGAAATTAATCAACCAACAAACAAATATTACATATTATTCGCGAGACATGTTGATGTCTATGACACTCTTTAATTAAAATGTTTAAAATTATATCTTAGAAAATTTCAAAGAAATAACTCCACACACCGAAATAATCAAAATTATTATTATTCCATACGATATCTTAATTAAAAACATATTTAAAATTTCCAAAAAAAAAAAAAATATTTACAACCACAAACAGTCATTAGTCCCATGTTTGGTGGAAAATTCATTAATTTATGAGCTTTAACAAACATTTTGTGTGATGTGTGTTTTATTTTCTATAAATTCCTAGAGAAAATTAAATCACAATTCCCATCAATCGTCGTGTAAAAGTAATAAAAGTGAAAAACACAATTAGGCGCAACTGTGAAGCGAAATGTAAACCCACACACGCAAGCACACAGGGATTGAAAGATAGAGAGACAGACAGATAGACAGACATATTAAGGGACTGACTTGCACAAGAAAACAAATCGTCAACTAAAATGCCTAAAGACGTAACCCTCATTATCATAATTTTACAAGAGAAGCAAAAAGCATTATAAAATGAAAACTGTTTAATTGAAAATCACGATTTCTTCACATCTTGTCTTAATATATTATATACATACATATGTATATAGACGACAAACTTATTTCTGTAAAAAAAAATGTGGGTTAAGTCTTTTGTGTTTTATGAAAACGTTTAAATGATGTTACGTCTTTTTCCATTTCTTGAATAAAATCGTTAGTTTGGAACGTAGAAGCTTAAAATTTTTAGGAGCATTTTATATTAGCCTTGTGTTCCAGATTCAATCAAAAAACGAATTTTGATTTTTTGAGGGTTACGTCTTTGCGCATTTCAGGTGACGAAATAAAAAGCAACACGACATGAGACAATAAACAGGCTGTTAGGCAGGCAAATACTCATACTTAAAGACTTCATATCCCTTTGAATTGTAGAGCATCCATTTAATGATGAAGGAAGAGAAACTGAGAAACAAATTCTAAATAAAAACATTAAGATGTTTTTCTCATATTGAGTGGAATTTTCAATTTGCATGTTTTCTTTTTGTTTTGATTGTCTTTTTTGTTGGCCCGAGTGTTGCCAATTTTTTCACTCGCTTCGAAAATCATTCAGTCATTTTCGAAAAACCGGCTAACGTACAACGACTTTAGCTCACTGTGTGTGTTTGTTCGTTTTATTTTTATTTTAATTTTTACTTACATACATAAAAACAAATCGTAAAGTCTTTCATATTAAACAGACAATATACATATAAATAAAATAGCATATAAAAATAAAACCCGAAAACAAAAATAGATATACAAAAGTTTATTGCAAAATCAAAAATATTGTAAAATTTGGGACAAATTTTATCTTCCGTTAATATATAAAAAAAAAAACAAGAAATAAACGTAAAATACTAAAAGGAAAACATAGAAAAGTGCGTTTCCAATAAAAAAAAAGAGGAAAGAAAATATTTGAAATTAAACCAAAACAAGTAAGAATGATATAAGGATTCTTAAAAGTACAAAATGTAAATGTAAAAAAATTATGAAGTAACTTTTGAAAAAAACTAAAAACTTAGAGTTTTGTATGGGATTTTTTTTTTGTTTTTGGTGTAAAGAACTTTAAGTTGACAACACTTTTTTAACTGGCCGTCATTTTGTCAGCTGTCAAGTGATTTATGTTTGAAGACGCCGATAAGCCCGAAACGTTTAACCCCTTGGAAGACAACATACGCCGCATTATTGCTGATATATGGCCACAAACATTGGAAATAGTCATGGAAATTTGACCCTCAATTGACCCTTAGACTACATCCGAGCTAGTCATATGCCAGAAGTTATATAATTATAATGCCAGAAGATTATCTTTCACATAAAGTAAAGTAAAATCGCAAGAAAACCGCCTGTAAAATATTGGAATTAGTTGCAATTGAAGCTTTAACATATTAGGGTTTAGATTTCCAAAAATCTTTGAGTCGGCCTCAATTTTAAAAAAAATCATATTTATTTTATTCCATTAAAAAAACACAGAACCATGATTTTCAAAATCAATTTGCACAATTTGGAAGCGTTATTCCGGCGTCAGTCCATGGTGCAACTATACAAGGTGAGTGCAAATCGACAACAAATACAACACAAAACAGAAACAACAGGCACTTTGTTTGTGTAAAATAATGTACTACTGTCAAAAATACTTGAAAAAGTATTACTTTTGACATAAGTAAATTGTAAACAAAGTCAGTCAGCTGGTCTACTGCACTCACCTTGTATAGTTGCACCATGCGTCAACCTATTCAGTCAATTCATGAAATGCCAAACGAAACTAAACATAAATTTACACTTTACATCTAACAAAATGGCCCCCAGTTAAAAAGTGTTGTCAACTTAAAGATCTATACATGGCTTAATATAAAAAAGGCCTAACTCGATTTTTTGTTACTTTACAGACGATGGAAAAAATTGTAAAAATCCGTAAAATTTTGTATACAACAAAAATTTTAATACATTTTTTTCATAAAAAAGCAACACATTGATATAAAAATACTTCAAGCACAACATACTTTTTGCATGAATTCAAATACTAACTTCAAATGGCGTTGCAATAATGTACTACTAATAAACATAAAAACATAACGCGCAATTACAGTGTTGTCATATGAGAAGCTTTTCGCTACTTTTACCACCTATTCTTCTCCTGCCTATCCATTTCCAAAGAAAGTAACACAATTAATTAATTAATATATAGGCATATTAATTGCCTGCGTGATACTTATATTTAAAAAAAAAAAAAGTTATAGTGGAAGGCCAATGAAAGCTACATGCGGCCACGGGTGGCAATCAGCGGTTCTTTTTGCCGCTTATACTTCTTGTAGGTAGGCAAATGTGCGCGGCATATTTAAAGCGGCAAATGTCAAAAAATTAAATTGATTTGTTTTTTACATAAATGAATTCTTAAATAAACTTTTTTTTAGTGTGTACATGGTGTAAAAAGTATTTAAAAAAATTGAGAAAAAAATTGCCACATATTATATGCATGTGTATGGCAACATCGTTTTAAGCGGCAAAGTAGAACAAAATTCTACTTTGCCGCGCGGCCGCTTCTGACAGCATTGCCAGATTAAGTAAATTGCGATACTTCAACATTTTTGTATGAATAATTTTGTAAATAATCTAAACTTTTATTAACTGGTAATACTGTTGCCGCCCGCAGCCGCATGCCGCTTACATTGACCTTCCACTATTATTCACTTCAAGTCGATTGAGATTTGATTCCAAAACTTGTTATTGCATTTGCATACGCTGAACTAAAAGTTTTTCTATTCTTTGTAATTTTACGATTTCGTTCGACTTATCTTGGAAATAATAGTAAAAAATTAACTAGAGACGAAGATGAGATAAGTCTATATATGGCTGACACAACAACAATTAATAAAAATTGATTAACATAAGTTTATGTATTGTTCACATAAAATCCGATAGCATAAATATTTTAATATTGGCTGTATAACATAAAAATGCGGGATTCATAACAGATGACGTGTATTTTTAACGCGGTTATTTTCTTTAGTAACTTTTATGAATAAAATTTAAAATATAAATAGTCCTTGAGAGGCCCGCCATATCTAAACAAAACCAAAGTAGATCGAGCAAAATTAAAAAAAAAAAAATAATAACCCTATATATCTCTTTAACTATAATAGATAACATATTGTTTGTAGATTTTCTCAAGGACTATTTATATACACACATTTAAACTTCAGCTCATTCGGATCATAAATGGATTTTTAGCGATTTAAAAAAAAAGACTAAACCTTCTTTAGCATATGAGATTTAAAAACTGTCAATCAACTCGAAAACACCTCAGCTCCCACCTACTGAAATTGCGTAATGATATCTGTAATAGCTGACGAGTTACCAAATTATTTCCAAAATAAAACGTTTTTAAACCACTGTGCATCGGTTTCAACGTGCGAGAGACGGTTTATGTTTATTTAGAAGTAGCGATTTTAAAACGGAAGACAAAGATAACTTAGGTCAGCCAATAAAGTTTAAAGACCAAGAATAGGAGACATTAATCCATGATGACTGTTGTCAAACTCAACAAGAACTTGCAAAATCATTAGCGAGCAGCAGAATTCACTCAAAAGCAAGAGAATTGGGTACCATATGAATTGAAGTCGAGAGACCTTTAAACATGATTTTGCATGTCCGAAATGCTGCTTAAACGCTATAAATGGAAATCAATTTTGCATGGAATCAGTACTAGCGATAAAAAAAAATGGATACATAACAATAAACTCAAGCCTAAAAGGTCGTATGTGAAGCCCGGTCGACAAATCTTATCGACACCAAAGCCAACTAGCCATGGCGCTAAGGCAATGGTCTGTATTTAGTTGAATCCAAAAGCTTGCTATCTATAATGAGATGCTGAAATCTGCCCAGACCATCACAGACAACCTGCACTAAATGCAACTGATTTATTTCAAGCCAGAATATGACAACGCTTGGTCACATGTTGCAATCCGAGTATGTGTTAAAAACTATTTAGAAAAAAGTGGTTGTGCTTTTGCCTCACCCGCCTTATAGTCCCACAACTATTTGTTTCGAAGAATGTAGAACACTCTCTCTCTGGCTTGATTCGTTCTTAGTCTCAAAAGATGAGCAGTTCTTTTGGCGCGGAATCCATATGTTGTCAAAAAGTTGCTAAATGATCATAGCTAAAGGTATGGTCAGACATGGCAAATATTTACTCAAGAAAGCGTTACCACTTGTTTTACAACAGATTTGTTGGAGGTTGCTTACTCTTGCAAGAGTTTTGCAAGATCAAACAGCATCAAATAAAATAAAACTAAATATTTATTGTGCCCTGTTCTAAATAAACCAAGTTTTTTTTCATTATATATTTTATTTAGTGGTTACCAAGTGTGACAATGATCAATACTTTGAATAAATTTATATTTGTACAAATGTCTATTTCTAATATTTGGTTTATTGTACGCTATTTAATATTCGTTAAACCATAAATAAATTTTCACATAATTTTATATAACGCAATTCAGTTTTTTTTTATTTCAATTTCAGTTTCCCCCCTTTTCACTCCGCTACTACTTCAAATGCAATAAAAAAAAACACCAAAGAAAAGTAACAACTTCATCCGCTACGTTAAAAATTTTCAAAAGAAACTGTTCTAAAATGGCCATACTTTTAGTGCACTTGCGACGTTTAATACTTTTAATCAGCATCGTTTATTTGAGTGGCGCCTTCGTGAGGAAATTGCTGACCGATTCACGTCACGCCTACCTGATGCACATGAACAGCAAAACGTTGTGGGCGAAACATTTGCATTTCCAGTGGTGGGCCTACATTTACACATGTTACGCGTATGTCGTGCTGGTGAATTATGTGAACATGAGGCGCTTTACAAATATGCTCGAGGTTTTTCTCACTTGAGATTATAATTATTATTTATATTTTTTAGTTTTGTTTATGATTTGATATGATTGTCCTTAGTGACAACATAATCGCTGTAAATGTTGTGAAAAAAATTTATTTGAGATATTTTTATTTTTATAATAAAATGGAAATTAAGCATAAAAATAAAAAAACTCTTTTGATGAATGTTGTTGGTTCAGGGGAGAATTGATGTAAAAGATAAATTAAGAATTTTATGCCCACTGTGGAAATTTCTTTGTAAGTTTTTATTAAAGAATTTTTGTTCGTAGCAAGATTTTTTTAATATTTTGTAAAAAAAAACTCATTTTTGGAATTATGTTGGCCTTTCCAACTTTTTTTAAAAAAGCTGATATACATAAGTAGCATAAATATTGCTACTATGAAATTTTAGTACTGGGTTGTCTTG
Source organism: Bellardia bayeri (assembly GCA_950370525.1). NCBI lineage: Eukaryota > Metazoa > Arthropoda > Insecta > Diptera > Calliphoridae > Bellardia > Bellardia bayeri. Next base: position 80,659,024 of record OX493267.1, read on the forward strand.
CTGACTTAGAGGTTTACAACTGTAATTGCATCCTTATTTGTGGTAAAATGCTTGCCAGCTAGGAAGTTTTTTAGATTTGGGAACAGGTAAAAGTCACTGGGAAATAAATGAAATCAGTAGTATAAGGCGGGTGGTCAAGCAACTTGTACTTTAATTCGTTAATTTTAGCCATTGTTAAATCACTCTTGTTGTCTTGATGAAAAATTATTTTTTTGTGTTGTAAGCCAGGACGTTTTTCTTCAATTTATACATTTAATTGATCCAAAATGTTGCAATAGTGCTCTGAATTTATTGTTTTACCCTTTTGCAGATAGTCAATCAGTAAAATACCTTTGAAGACGATTGAATTGTTTTTGAATTCTTTGGGGGACTTCCTCCAGCTTCAGTCCATTGCTTGCATTGTTATTTCGTCTCTGGAATATAGTGGTGGATAAATGTCTCATCAACAGTTATGAAACGATGCTAAAAATCCATTTTATTTCTCTTAAAACATTCCAAACAAGCTTGAGAAATGTTCGTTCTTATGCGTTTCGGGTCGACTGCTAACAAATGTGGCACCCATCTTAAAGAAAGCTTTTTCATCTGTAGTTCTTCATATAAAATTAATCATCTTTTTTCTAGGCTTAGAGGTTTCCAAACCGCCCTCGTAACACAGATGACTTCATGACCATGATCGTATGGATTTTTGGATCTCCATCTGCATCCCATCGAGAAGGTTACCGGACAATACATTGTTTTTAATGAATTCGTACGTCATCGTTACAACTGCTGTAAAATTACTTCTGATGCAGTAGTCTCCCATCTAAAGCAATAATTGAGTGCAGTTGATTTCTACACGAGTCAACTAGGTTGGATAGTATTAAGAAGGGTTGTGTGCAAAAACATTCACACATCCACTCGGAGATTTGTGTCCATTGACCTTCGGTTCAACGCAAGCATTACTAGTTGATGCATAAACGAAATTTTAAACTAATTCAGCTTGAGCTTGCTTGGTTATAACCGCGGCATCTTTCTAGGAATAACAAGTAAAGCTTATATCCCCTACAGGATCCCTTATATCGAATAAATTACATGTTATGGAATGATCGTCATAAAATATTTTATTTGAGTCTTATGGGGTGTTTTAGCTCAAAATTAATATATTTTAAAGTTTTTTTTGGGAGCTATGTCCAATTTTATGAACCGACCTTCACAGACTCCAATAGTATAGTTTTAACTTATTCCAATTTCGATTCGATATCAATATTTAAAACTGTAGATTTTAATAACTTAATAATTATATTTATTTAACTCTAAACTTTTTATTTCATTACGATACGGGTAGCGAAGCACACCGGGTTTTAGATAATAGGTTTATAAAGCTGACTTGTAAAATATAATTTAGAACAAATTAAAAGCTGAAAAAATATGAAATATTTTTAGCCCTAAATATTCCCCAGTAATCCCAAACCAAAAAAGTGTAACCCCATTTGCTAAAAATAATCCCCTGTTTGGAGATAAATTCCCTAAACTGGCAACACTGAATATGTTAAACGAGTTTCTCGTTGAAAAAGGGGCACAAAAAGGGTATTTTTCAAAGAAAAGCGTCACAAAAAGGGTATTTAAAAAAAAACGGTCAAGTTGTTTATAAACAAATAAAATGGAAAATATTACTGCTTTTTTATGTGCTGAAAAAATTTTGGATGACTTGGATGACATTTTTTCAGAAAAGAACACAAAAAAATTAAAAAAAAGAAAAGAAAACGCAATAAGTGTTAAAGGCGAAAAGACATGTACATCAGGGTGGGGTAAAATTTTGTTTTGTTTTAGATCGTATTCTAATAGCAAAATTTTGTTGTGTTACTAGTTCAAAGAGAAGTCTTTAAAATTTTATTGAAATATTTTAAATGTAAGAGCCCGCGCATTGACTGCAAAGTAGGCTGGATCGCTTGTGTATGGGAAAAATAAAAGTTATTTAATAAAGTTCTAATAGTAATATTTTGCTGTCTTAGACTTAAAAAGGTAATACTTGAAAAAAAAATATTCAATTAAGTGATATCTTTAGCCCGCGCATGCGTCTTAAAATTTTTGAAATTGTCATAAAAACGTTTTTAATTTAATGTTTGTGTAAAAGCAACATGAATTTGAATTAATTATCTTATTTTAACTGATATTTCAGACGTGGAACCAATTCAATCATTTAATATGGATACTCTACCTTTTTTTTACGCGTTTTTTTACGCGAGTTTTCGAGAAACGTATCTATCGCGTAAAAACAGAATTAGGTGTATTTGAAATTAAGCAAATGTCTCTCGATCACCTTTTTTATGTGACCTTCATTTATCACTTTTCACAGGTTAAGAGCTTGGATAATTCTCAAAAAGCTTTTAAACAGTAAACAAAAGTTAAAATATCAGGTTTTAAAATTTATTTGCGAAAGCGCCATCTATTTCTCAAAGTTTGTGCACCACAATAAAGGTGGTGGAATTCGCTAAGCAATAAACTGATCAACACATTGCTAAAAAGCTGCCTATACAGCGTATTTATACTTTAAAAGCTTTTAAGGCTTATTTATTAAGCAATTTATTTAAAATAAGTTAATACAAAAATATCATATATACAAACATATTAAAAATTATAAAAATACCTCGATTTGTCATTTGTCAACAAAAGCAAAAAATTTATTAAATTAAACAAAAATATTTGTTTTTCTTTTCTGAAATATTGAAAAAATGTTAGTCCATACTTTTAAAAATAAAACAGCTTATTAATAATAAAAATATTGTGATGATTAATCGCCAGAACGTGAGTGTTCGAGCAGTGTTTCAGGCAAACATAATTTACTTTTTTATATTTATTTTTATATTACTTTTTGTTTAATAAATGTTTATAATTTCGTGTCTTATTTATTAATTTTTGTTATAATTTTTCTTTTTTTTTAAATAAGATTTTTATTAATGTATGCAATATAGTTGTTATTGCACTTAATTTTAAATGACACATACAGATTTTTCGAGCACAAAAAAGGCAAGAAAATAAATTGAAAAAAGTTTCAGAGGCAAATATTTCTAGATCAGCAATTTTAATAAAATTTGCCATAATAAAAAAATATGCATAAATATTTTAATTCATTATAAATGTTCTTGTTAGAAATTGTAAATGTTTTAATTATATTGCTTATATTTTTAATACTGCTTTTATAATTTTCTACACACAATTTACTTGAAGAAGTCTTGAATTTGGTGTGGGTGTGTGTGTGTGTGTGTGTGTATGGATTGTAACAGAAGATTATTTTTCGAATAAGGTAAATTTCATGTCAAAATAAAAAAATAATATTTCTTATATTTTATTGCAAAGTTTTATACATTAACAAAAAAAAACATAGAACCTGATTTTCAAAATAAATATTGGACAATTTGAAAGCTTTTTTCAAGACTCAGTTTATTCGCGTTGAAATGCCAAACTAAACATAAATCACTTGACAGCTGACAAAAAGGCCGCCAGTTAAAAAAATGTTGCCAACTTAAAGTCTCAAAAATATCTAAAAAAAAAAAACAAGTAAGAAAGTATAGTCGGCCCAGCCCAACAGTTTTTCAGAAATGGACGTTATATGGGATATTTAACCTATTGTGGACCGATCATCCAAAAATTTAGTGTCATGATGTATGTGAATATAAATAGTATATGTGATAAACTTTAACTCCATATAAATACTTTTATTTATGGAGCTTAAAGTGAATTACGGAGAGGGTCTTATTTGGGAGTTTCGACTAATTATGGACCGATCATAATAAAATTGTACCGTATTATTTGTATACATATGAAATATATTTGCGTTCAATATTATTTGGATACCAATATTTTTGAGAGAGTTATGCTCTTTAAAGTGATTTTCGGCAGTTGGCTTTATATGGGAGCTACGAGTAATTATGGACCGATCATAATAAAATTGTACCGTATTATTTGCATACATATTAAATATATTTTCATTCAATATTAATTGGATACCCCACTATGGTGGTGTAGGGTATAACAAACACCTTATATTAGTATAACAATATTTAGTAGTCTGCGCTCATGTAAATTGGATCAATCACATAGAAGTGTATCAAGATTCCTTCGTCTTCGTTAAAACAACTCCTGTTATGGTGTTATGGTATTCCATACGTTGCAACATATTTCACACAGTGTCCAGTAATAAGACTGAGTCACTAACAACAACAAAAGAAAGTCTTGGATTAATAACAGATTCTGAGCATTCTGAATAATCCTCGACTGGACTAATTTCTTCCGGCGGCCTAAATTTTTATATTGACTCCTAATCGCATTTGCATCGCTTTTGCATATTTTTAGTAAAACGCTTGATTTTTATCAAGTCCATTGCTGTAAATGATTTATCTTTTTATTTGTTTCAAAATATAATGAACAAAAAAGAATTTTTCTATAAACAATGTACAGCGACAAAACTGTCTAATCGGCTAACACTCACTCATCGCTCATATTTGATATTGCTACCATAGCAATAATGTAAGCAAGACCAGTCTTTCGCATTACTACTTCGGTGGATGCACTTATGTCCCGAGACTCATCTTAGCTCAACATTTTGATGTTCATGAGAGCCTGAGATCCTTGACTGCTGCATGTCTGTATATGTAGATATCAATGAGCGTTTCTAGATTGAATTTTAGTATTTTAGAAGGAGATCAAGATAGTCAGATAAATTGTCAAAACTAGTGCCCTATTCTATCATTAACCCAGCAGAGTATATTAAGCTTCCATAATCCCAAAGGATAGAGTTTGCAACCTAGTCTTTTAAATGGTATATGTCCACCTCTGATTGGTTTGTTCATCTTTTTTAGGATGTTGCCATGCCCACTCATGACAGTCATGGTTCAAATCTTAAAATCAACTTTTCAGAAGTTTTCTTGATGAAGATTTCAACGAAAGTACGTAAAGTATTCCCCAGTGATAATAAGGCAGGCTAATCTCTGTACTTTTTATGGATTAGAGAGGTGTAGAGAACCTGCAGCATACAAGTTGCACAACAGACCAGGGCAGGTGTCCAATAGACTTTCTTCTTACAAGTGTAAAAGCCAGACAACATATAACAGTAGTACGTAAAAGCCTTAGTCATGATCCGCCTTTACTTGATATGCCTTACAATAAGTATTCAAATCTTATATCGAAAGCTGATTCCATGAGTTATCGATAAGGAGTATAACGTCATGAGCACGTGCAATGCTTTACTTGCTTTCTCTTTGATCCTAAACAGAATTATATTTACTAAAAGGCTCCTTCTGTCACAACCATACTTTTGCTTTCCACAGCCATTTTTAAATTCATAGACCAGTGCAAGCATACGAGCGGTTTTAGTAGAGCGAAAATAGTTTTTTCAGTTGGCCTAATCCGTAACAGTTTAATCCTACTATTAATTTCGATTTTTTCATTGACTCGAAAATATGACTGATCACTAGGTTGTCCCTAGCAATCGTTATCAACGCTGCAGTTATCCTCGTTTTCCAAAAATTTCGATTTGGGTTTTTAGAACTCTGTTTGTTCTTTAGATTTTCCGGAAGATTGAGCTTTTTTCTGAACCACCTCTGCATGTCGTGCAAGACGATTATAAAGCAAGAAATTTGAAATTTTAACATTTATTATTTAATATTCATCGGCTACAAACAAACCTTAAAAATATTATAACTGTGGAACGGTAAGAGCAAATTGATCTTTCAAACTGCATCATTAGTTTCTTTTCATTTTCATATAAATTTTAAATGTTATAAATCGTTATTTACGAAATGTATGTGAAAAAATTGTGAAAAATATTAATGTAGCAAATTTATTGTCAAAACTTATAGTTTTTGCTTATATCTCGGTAGTCTTGGCTATTGCTGGAAATCAGAAAATACTAAAATTGTAATAAATTTCTCTGCCTGCCACATTCCTCCCCTCAAATTAGTTTGTTTGTAATATTTTCGAATAAAATCTAATTTATACACTCTAGCCACATAAATATACCAAGGTATAATATTGTAGGTGTTTCAACACATTTTCCTCTTTATTGGTTTGTTTTTTTCTTCTAGTTTTCTTAATTTTATTTAATTATTTTTAGAAAATTATACGTTGCTGTTTTTATTTTGCTTTTTTTAATTGGCCAAGATTTCTACATGTAATTTATGTTTAGTATGGACATTAAAATCCGTATGAATTAACAATTTATAATAAAAAATTAAAATAATTGAAAAGAATTTTGAAAATTATTGCATGTGTAAAAGAAAATATTGAGAATTATAGGTTTGCACAACTTATAGTTTAATTATAAGATAAATTAAACTTAAGAAACCATGAGTTAAATATTTATTATAAATTGCTTTGCAATTAAATTTAAGAATATAAATTGCCAATATTAAGATATAAGAAAGCTGTCAAAAGTTTTAATTTCAAGATTAAGTTATCAATACAACAATTACACCAATACCTCGCTTTGCGTCGTTTGGTTTTTTGAAGTTGCATCGCTGCTTAGTTAGTACTAATTTTCACTGTGGGTCGTTCGACACCTCCAAAGTCGAACGACCCACAGTGAAAATTAGTTGTTTTCGGTTCGAGTCTTTAATTTTGGATTTGTGCTGATGTTTGTAACGCCCAGAAATATAGGTCAAACAATCACCTTAAAGTATACCGATCGACTCAGAATCACTTTCTGAGTCGATTTAACGATGTCCGTCCGACCATCCGTCCGTCCGTCTGGCTGTCCATGTAAAGCTTGAGCGCAGAGTACAGGTCGCAATTTTAAAGATATTTCGATAAAATTTGTCACGTGATATTTTTCGACCCAAGGATGAATGGGATTGAAACCGGTGGAAATCGGTGCATTATTTCACCTGGCCCCCATAAAAATGTCCTGCCGAAATTAGGGTTAACCGATCATAAATCTTTTAATTATACAAGTATCCAAACAAATTTCAAAACAAATAAGTGGTAAATGAAGCCAAATCACATCTACAAATTTTGTGCAGATCGGTCAATAATTACTCGTAGCTCCCATATAATTAAATTACTTTAAAGAGCATAACTCTCTCAAAAATATTAGTATCCAAATAATATTGAACGCAAATATATTTCATATGTATGCAAATAATACGGTACAATTTTATTATGATCGGTCCATAATTACTCGTAGCTTCCATAACTCACATTAAGCTCCATAAATCGTTTTAACGTATTTATATCGAGATAAAGTTTAACACAATAGGTTATATCTCCCATATAACGCCCATTTCTGAAAAACTGTTTTATACATATGTATACTGGGTATAGGGTATTATATAGTCGGGCTTGACCGATTATACTTTCTTACTTGTTTTTTTTTGTTTTTTTTTTTTTTTTAAATCTTCAACATCATTAGATGCTAAAACGTTGACCCGTACAAGAAGTACTTTGATGAACAAAATGGAGTCCTTGCTTACTATTTGGACTAAAAATCAAGTTGCTCAGAGAATACCATTATGTCAAATGGTAATTCAGACAAAAAATGTATTTTACGTTTAAAAAAAAGCTGTTCAGCAAACATTGGACCAATTTTTTGTGAAAGAAACCCGACGATTTAGTATTTTCGTCTTCGATATTGACATGGTTTGCTATAGAAAATCTTAATTTACTTTGCGTTTCAAGTTGCGTCGTGTTTTTTGGAACCTAAATCCGACGCAAAATGAGGTATTGGTGTATAGCTAAACAAACTATTTCCAAAATAACTGCATGCAATGATGGATTTGATAATTGAAAGTAATATTAATGCCTAAGATTATAATACAACATGTTCAAACATGCCTTTAATAAAAAAAAAATATAAAAAACTTTCACTTCTAGTTAACTCTAATTTTAGCTGATAACTTGGTTAAATTGCAGCGACATGCCCAATTCTCTCGCTATATATTTATCGTATAATTTTCTATTTAAAATCATAAAAAAATAATTTGCTTTAAAAATATTTAAGTAAATTAGTAAAAACAATTTCAAAATCGATAATATTTTCAAATCCTGTTAAGTATTTCAATACTATACTATTCCTTAATTTATCATGTAGCCAGCAGCCACAGTCTTCTCCAAATTTCTCTTGAATTAAATATTCTAACATATTTTTGTCAACTTTTTTTTCTATTTTAACACAATTCATGTAAAATTCTGAAACAAAGTAACGATGCCACAAAATTGTGTGTGTACATGTACTTAAAGTACACGCACTGCACGTAAGAAAATCGTATTAATTTGAAGTGGCAATATTCATCACTTGCATCTTCTTGGCTGTTAATTTTTTTTTTTCGATATTTTAATTTTCATTTTTATTTTAATTTTTAATTTCAAAAGAAAAAAAAAACAACTTCAAATATATGTAAATGCAACAGCTACACGCAATGGCCGATAATAAGAAATAAAATTATAAATAAAAAATTCAAGAAACAAAATAAAAAAAAATAAGAAAAATTAAAAAAGAACAAAAACACATTCAAACAGTCTATAAAAATCACACCTAAAGCATCAAGTGTGGAACATGAACGTTTTACGTAGGGTGTTCAAACATTGAAATTTTTATAGAAAAAACATTTTGTTCGATTTTTTTTTCATACAAAAAATTGTAATCTATACTTTAGTTGTATATAACTCGGTAAATAGTGCGTTTTTTAAAAAATACGCTTAATCTTTAATCACGTAAATCGAGTTTTTCATAGAAAATACCAATCAAAACTTAAATCGTTTATAACTCGGTAAATACTACGTTTTTTATACCCTACACCACCATAGTGGGAAGGGTATATTGGATTTGTGCTAATGTTTGTAACGCCCAGAAATATTGGTCCAACACCCAACTTAAAATATACCGATCGGCTTAGAATCACTTTCCGAGTCGCTTTAACAATGTCCGTCCGTCTGGCTGGCTGGATGGCTGGCTGTCCATGTAAAGTTTGTGCACAGAGTACAGCTCGCAATTTTAAAAATATTTCAATAAAATTTGGAAATAGGTCAATTATTTCACCTGGCCCCCATACAAATGTCGTCCCGCAATTGGGGTTTACCGATCATAAATGTTTGAATTATGCAAGTATCCAAACAAATTTCATCACAAAAGAGTGATAAATGAAGCCAAATCACATCTTTCTGCAGATCGGTCCATAATTAGTCGTAGTTTCCATATAAGGCACACTTCCGAAAATCGCTTTAAAGAGCATAACTTTCTCAAAAATTTTGGTATTCAAATAATATTGAACGCAAATATATTTCATATGTCTAAAAATAATACTGTACAATTTTATTATGATCGGTCCATTATTAGTCGAAACTCCCATATAAGACCCTCTCCGTAATTCACTTTAAGCTCCATAAATCGTTTAAAAGTATTTATATCGAGATAAAGTTTAGCACATAATATTTATATTCACAAACATCATGACACTAAGTTTTTAAATAAATAAATAAATACATATGTATACTGGTTGTAGGGTAGGGGGTCGGTCTTGACCGACTATACTTTCTTACTTGTTTGTTTTTCTTTATCCAAAATCGATTGCAACAAAACTTAAACAGTTTTTTTTTTGTTTTTTTGAGAAAATTAGTTCAATCTGTGGTCGCTTCTAATTTAGATCCAAAATAGATTTTCATTAGAAAATTCCATCAAAACTTAAATCGTTCACAATTCGGTAAATACAGCATTATTTTAGAAAATTAGTTCAATCTGCAATGACTACTATTTTGAATCTAAAATTTATTTGTTCATTGAAAATCGATATATCATAGAAATTTGAAGCACAATATAAATTGGAAAATTATAAATTGAAAAAAACTGCATCTATTGAGAAAATAAGCATAATCTGTTGAATCCAAACGAATCAGTTTTTCTAATAATTCAATAATTAGTGTTGCCAAATAAATGCCAAAGGATGGATAACAGCCTAATTCTTAACATTTTATCATATGACATGCAATTTACTTCATCATCTTTAAATATCAGTTACATAACAACAATATAGATTGGTGCTGTTTTATTCAGATAGAAAAATATAGTGAGTGAACACAACCTGTTTTAGAAAGAAGTGGTTGGAAAATTTTTCTTCACCCGCCTTATAGTCGAGACTTAGAGAACAATAAAATTTATTTAAAAATAAAAACTTTTTCCCGCACACTCTATTGCCTTTATTCCTACACTACACTTCTCACACTACAGATGTGAATGTCGTTTTAGTGAAAGAACTGTTTGCCTTCTAAATACACAATTTACATATTTAATGTATCTACTCGTATGTGAGTAAATGTATCTACATACATACACGATGAGGTGTAGTTTCTTTGCCTGTATGCGCTCTGTGTATATTCTAAAGTAAATGTTATTTTTTATGTGTAATCATAACAATTTTGACCTAATTTTTGGAAAAAAGCGTGCGTATTTTTAGAACTATTCTGAAGAATGCTCACAAAAAGGAAATGTCAAATGGAAAGTTTTTTTTTTCTTTAATTACTTCAATAGAATTTGAAAAACAAAATTCAAAAATGGTTGTCAGTTTTTCTTAAGGGAGATATTTAAAATAGCAAATATTCAAAAACCAAAAAATCCTGACCTAAGGATATGTATATTTGACAAGGTTTTTGTGGCGTTTATGGCTTAAAAACTAATCAATAAAATTGTCAAATATTTATGGAATTGCAACAAAATTAAAATGCTCATTTTATAAATAAAATAACGTTTACTGCAAATTCAATAAGCTCAATCAGCGTTGTCAACTTTGAAATTTCAAAACGCACCAAAATGGAGAAAAAAGCACACCATTTAAAAAAAAAACGCACCAAGTTTAGAATTTCGGTTTTGGTTCAAATATTTATTGAATTAATTTGAACTTTTTTAATATCATAAATTCTATAAAAAAAACTTTTTATCAACGATTATTAGTAGAAGTAATAATAGTAAAAGCCTTTTTTTTAATAAATAAGCATTTAACCACTCAAAATTCAACTCACAATATGATATTCGGAACTAAAGTGCTAATTTCAGTACATATTTGGTACTTTTTTTTATATATTTTTGTTTTCTAGTTAAAGTACTTCTATTTGATTTTTTCCGATAAAATTTATTAGTATTAACCCTGGTTGTTTGTCTACAGTTCAGTAGACCAAACCATCAGGCTATACAAGAATTTTTATTTACATGTTTAAAATGTTAATTTGATTTTCAAACAAAGATTTTTGAAGAATTTGATTTCATTTATCATACATTCGTATTTAAAATACATTTTTTTCATCGTATAGATTTCACAAAAAAAATTTTGCAGTGTTGAATGAAATGGTACTCAAACAGGTGTATTTTATTGTAGAAAAATTTGTTCTCACACTGAAACAAAAAGTTGTGTTGAATTTACTTTGGTGCCACCAAAAATTAAAAAGCGTACCGCGCACCAACTAAAGAATTTTTCGCACCAAGTTTACAACGCTGAGCTCAATGTACATACGTTTTCGAAAACATCTGGTATTGTTATATTTATTTATTTAATCTACAAGAAATTAATTCGAAGATTAAATTTAAATTAAGGAGCACTAAATACATTGGCCATCAGCTCTGGTACTGTTTTATGGTAAATTTCACAGTATTGAGTTAGCTAATGGCAAAGGCTTAACTAATGATTCTTTATTCGCAATGCTTAGTTTGCCATAAGAATGCCAAGCAATAGTTAAACAATAGTTAGTATTTTAGTTTACCAATAGTTAACTAATGACTGAGAATTCGGCCATTAATGTTATAATATTCTTCAGAACATAGATAATTGATTAATATAGACATTGTTTCCTACAGAGTCTGGTTATAAATGAAAACAAGAAAGAAAGTATAGTCGGTCAAGCCCTACCATATAATACCCTACACCCAGTATATAAATTATACAGTTTTTCAGAAATGGGCGCTATATGGGAGTACCTATTATGGAACGATCATTCAAAAATTTAATGCCATGACTTCCGTGAATATAAATATTATATGTGCTAAACTTTATCTCGATATAAATAGTTTTAAAAGATTTATAGAGGTTAAAGTAAATTACGCAGAGGGTCTTATATGGGAGTTTTTCGAAAGTGGGCCTTATATGGGAGCTACGACTAATTATATAGCGATCATCATAAAATTCTACCATATTATTTGTGCATATACGAAACATATTTGTGTTCAATATTATTTGGATACCAACATTTTTGAAAGAGTTATGCTCTTTAAAGTGATTTTCGAAAGTGGGGTTATATGGGAGCTACGACTAATTACGGACTGATTTGTAGATGTGACAAAATTTGTAGATGTGATTTATCTTCATTTATGACTCATTTGTGGTGAAATTTGTTTGCATACTTGCATAATTCAAGGATTATGATCGGTATACTTTAAGATGGGTGTTGGACCAATATTTCTGGGCGTTACAAACATCAGCACAAATCCAATATACCCTCCCCACTATGGTGGTGTAGGGTATAACAAAAATCATTAATTAAAGAACTGGTTCAAGACACCTTTCTAGTAATCAGTGATCTAACTAAATATGCGTTCTACAAACAGTTGTGAAACTACTACAGTTTTCCCTGGGTTAATTAATATTGTGACTGAAATTAGTTTTCATATTTAATACACCAATTTCTTCAAACAAACTAACAATATATTTAGATCTTCTATCATACAAATAAATTGTTTGTTAATGTATATCAAAATAAATTTCTATACACATACATACATACATACATACATGCATATTTACTTATAATAAATTTAACACTTTTATCTATATTATTATTATTATTTTAATTTACATAAATTTAAATTCAAAAAAAAATATTTTCCTCAAAGTAAACAAGTCAAGCCTACGTATCCTGTTATTTTTAGAAACATTATGAAAATTGTACAAAAAAAAGCAGCAAATAAGAAAAAAATTAAGAAAATAAAATAAAATTTATTAGACATCAAAATATAAAAATTATACAAAATACTAGTGGAAAAAAGTGGATATTTTTAAACGATGAAACATTACACATTCCATAAAACCTCTAAACATTCAGCCAACATCAGGCAACCAACAAACAAACGGACGTGGTGAAACACACAGCCATTATAAATGATGGCTAATACACGAAAACTCAACATTAGCAACAACAACAACAAATATTCAACGAAAAAGAAACTTTAGCAAAACGAATTTTCACGAATATATTGCACTGTAAAAGTTGTTAGAAAAATAAATTATTAAAAAAAAAACATCTATATCTACTTATGAATTTTAGTTATATTTATTTTTTGGTTTTTATATCTAAAATGTTATATGTAGCTTTTTATTATTTTTATTTTTTATTTTTTAAGATACCACACATAAATGACGGGCAGCATGCATAAATGTTGCTGCCCATCGTCTATCTTTAGTTATGAGAATCATCTCAGGTGTGTAAAATGTGAAAGATACAAAATAATTATGAACATTCAAGAAATCAACCATGCCAACATATAGATCTAAAAATATTTACTCTATCGAATACTCGTCTAAAAACTACATACACCTTGATATTTATATAAAGAGATACAAACACTTCTGGCCCCATCTTTGGGTGTAGAGAAAATGTTTGAAAAAACCTTTAGTGTGCAACGACATTGTGAGAGAGCTACAATTTAGATTTATATAATAAAGATCTATAAAACAGATCCATTTGTAATTTAAGCAGATTGAGGGTGCTGTAGCTTAATTGGTTAGCGCATTTGACCATTAAGCATGAGTTGGTATTTGTAGCCCGGATTCGATTCCCAGCCGCTGCCATTTAAACAACATCAATTTTTGATAATTATTAGTTTTCTTCTAACCTATCATAACTTATATTTATCACAGTGCCCTCCTTCGGTGGTACAGCATTAAAACGTCACCGAAGTAAAATACATAGTTAAAATAAAGACTATAAAATCAAGCGCCGCCTACTCACCACCAGAGGCGCTGCAATGCTGTACTAAAAACAAACATAATGCACAATTGCAGAGCTGTACTATAAAAAAAAGATTTCTTCTTTCACCACCTTTACTTCTTCAACTATTCCCTTTCCAAAGACAGTAACGCAATTATATATAGGCATATTAATTGCCTGAGTGTTACTTCTCTTTAAAAAAAAAAAAACTGTAGCACAGGTTTCCTGTACAAATTACTCGTAACATGACATAGCATTAACGTCAGGTAATGCAAACAGTAGGCAGTTATGCTAAGTAATTCATACTTAATAAGCTACTAACCAAAGTAGGGGTGGGGTTAGAAAAATATAGAATAAAATGGACCAAAAAAGTGTTTCAACTAAAATCAAAATATTAACAAAAGCATTAAATGAAGGGGACATTATGAGTTCTCTCTAAAATTGAGCTGTTCACACTAATTAGTTGCGAAACAAGGGAATTTTTTGTGTGGGTTGTCTTTGGAACAAAAAAATATACAAAAAAGAGTTTTGTTCTGAAAAGCAAAATACAAAAAATTGAGTTGAGCAGTTTTCCTCAGGTGAAACTCAAAATTATTTTGAGTTGTTTTTTTTTTTAATTTGGTTTCTTTAGTATTGAAAAAAAAAGCTTTATGAATATTTTTATTCAAACATATGCATACATATGTATGTGTGTTGATTGTGTTGGTGGAGAAATGTGTAATAATTATGCCAATTCTAATTAAATTTTATGTTAATTTGCCATAATTTTTATGCATTTTTGTTGAAATTTTAAAAGTATCTAAATGCATTTTCTTATTGTAATACACTTTGCTACCCAGCAATGAAATTTATAATTTCTTAACAATATTAGTAAAATAATATGAATAAGTATTTTTGTAAAGCATTGAAAATTGAGAACATTTTTCAATTGCGTCAAAGATCCACGAATCGTTTATTTACAATTAATTTGAATGTTTAAAGCAACAGTAGCTGGGTTCTCCGGCCCATTGACCTTCTTTATGAAATCGTCTATAGATTGTGTTTATATGAAAATAATACATTTGTTTATGATTTTCCTCAATTTGTGTTGAGAATTCAGAATTTAAATTATATTTAAGGAAACTAAACAGTATTTTAATAGTTAAATTGATTTTCATAATGATTCACAATATCTCATGCTGTTACCCTTAGGGCACAATCAATCGCTATAGTTCATGCTGTACCTCTTAGGGTACAACCAATCGCTATAGCTCATGATATCCCCCTTAGGGCACAATCAATCGCTATAGCTTAGAATGTCCCCTTTCGGACACAAGCAATCGCTATAGCTTAGGCTGTCGCCCTTAGGGCACAACCAATCTCTATAGACCATGTTATCCTCAATCAATCGCTATAGCTTAGGCTGTCCCCCTTAGGGCACAATCAATCGCTAGTGCTTAGAAAGTCCCCCCTTAGGGCTCAACCAATAACTTTAGCTCATGCTGTCAACCTTAGGGTACAAGCAATCGCTATAGCTCAGGCTGTCGCCCTTAGGGCACAATCAATCGCTAGTGCTTAGAAAGTCCCCCCTTAGGGCACAACCAATCACTTTAGCTCATGCTGTCAACCTTAGGGTACAAGCAATCGCTATAGCTCAGGCTGTCGCCCTTAGGGCACAACCAATCACTTTAGCTCATGCTCTCTCCCTTAGGGTACAAGCTCAGGCTGTCGTCTTTAAGGCACAAGCAATCGCTAGTGCTTAGAATGTCCCCCCTTAGGGCACAACCAATCACTTTAGCTCATGCTGTCTCCCTTAGGGTGCAAGCAAAATCTATAGCTCAGGCTGTCGTCCTTAGGGCACAAGCAATCGCTAGTGCTTAGAATGTCCCCCCTTAGGGCACAACCAATCACTTTAACTTAGGCTGTCACCCTTAGGATAAAAGCAATCTCTATAGCTCAGACTGTCGCCGTTATGGAAACTACTGCCTAATGCTACATTACTGGGCTATTGGTAAAGACAAACTAAACCTATTTTATATTAAAGTGTTGGAAAATTAACCAGGTTTACAATATATGTATGTATATGTAGATATATATAGAATTTTCAATATTTTAAACACACCAAAATCTTAACTTTTGAGTTTTGAATATTTGTGCTTTCATAACCACCCGCAAACATCTTGCTGGGTTATTGAAAATTTTCACAAATTTATTTTATTTGACTTCTGCTAAAATATTTACAATAATTTGCACTAAACATTATTGTTAAATTTGTTGAAAATTTATTTTATTTATACAAATGTGCATATATTTAAATAATAACTATAGTTGTTTAAAACATTGTTTCAGTTCGAAATGTTTAGAAGATGTTGATGTAATATGTGTTTAGATTTGTTTCTGTTCACATTGTCAAGGATTTTTGAAAAATGGCAAAGTGTGTATTTGAAGTTAAAATAAAACACACACAAGTCTAACAAAGCAACAAATAACACACATGTTTGGAAACATTTAGGAATAGAAAAAATAGAAAATTATAATTTTTCATTGTAGACCCATAAATAATTATGTATGTTGGAAAAGCAACAATACGTTTTAAATATTTTTTTTTATATTTTTTCGTTGACTTCTAGACGAATGTCTAGCTGAAGACCCCTAACAAAGAAACAGCAGTAAAATAAATCTGGTCAATATGTTGTGGTACGAGTATTTATTGTCTTCAATGAAATGTTTTTATGTGATTCAATGAAATTGAATTTTGCATGACTTCTTTTTATTATTGTATAAATACCTACATACATACATACATATGTATGTTTGTATATTGATTAAATATGAAAAATGTTTCTGCAAATTTAAATAAAAATATGTGATAAATATTGTTAAAAAATAAATAAATCACAGCAAAGTACTTTAAGTGACTTCATATTCCTTTCCTTTGTGCTTCTAAAAATATGGTCACACTTGGCAAATATTTGCCGAAAAACACGTAACCACTAAATAACATATATTTGAACTCGTTTATCTATTAAAAAAACTTCGTGTTTAAGGACAAGCCACAACAAATATTTAGTTTTATTTTATTTGATGCTGTTTGATCTTGCAAAACTCTTGCAAGAGTAAACAACGTCCAACAAATCTGTTGTAAAACAAGTGGTAACGCTTTTTTGAGTAAATATCTGCCAAGTGTAACCGTACCTTAAGTATAAAATTACGTTCTGCAATTATTGGATATTATTAACACGCCTTTTACATTTTCTTGTTTTTAAAGCTCCATAAAAAGAAAACTAACAGAAAATTAAAAAAGAAATTAGTATCAAGAAATTAGAACAAATGTTATAATCTAGCAAAAAAAATAACATTTATAGCAAAATGTACATTTTAATTTACTGAAACTACAAAAAAAACTGCTCGTTTTTACACATCACAGCTTATTTTATGCAGTCAATTTGTACCGATATACTGTGCGGATAGCGCAATGCAGCGTTGTTGGTTTTTCGTTATTCTTTTTATCTACTTCTATCAATATTTTCTGTTGAATTGCGAGTCCGATTTTGAAATATCAAGTGTCGATTTCAAAAAATTGGTTTTATAAATTGGTTTTAAAATATTTTGAAAATGGCCACGCGCAGTAACGTTTTAAGAAATATAGGGGCAAATCCAAAGCTATCAGCTTCAGAACTGGCCTCCGAAGTTGAAGCTGACCTGGACAAACAATGTTGATATGAAACTGATCGTTGTGTCTTGTGTCAACATGATTTTAATGGCCGAGTTGCACAAAAGAAATCGTTTATAAACCTCAAAAACAGAATGTGCAAGCTAAATTTCGCCAAAGAACATGTTTGCAAAATCTGAATTTTGGAATTCGATCATCTTTGCCGATCAATCTAATTATGTCGTATGTTTGGCAAACAGTGAAGCATGGTGGTGGCAGTATCATGGTTTGGGCCTGTATGTCAGCTGCTGGTACTAGAAAATTAACATTGGTTGAAACAACCATGGAAAAGTTTAAGGTACCTTCAGATAGGAAAACTTGTTGGAAAGCGCATAAAACCAGATTTTCGATTTTACTGGATAATGATATAAAGCATAAATCGGGTATTGTGCAAACGTGTCTATAACTAACCACTTGTAATGACATCGCCACCACAGTCGGCAGACTGCTAAATTTTTAAAATCAGCTTAAGAAAAAAGCGCTATTGACGAATTTTTCGCCGAGTATTAAACAAAAACTTAGTTTTTAAGTTCCTGTTAGTTTTCTTTTTATGGTGCTTTAAGAACAAAAATATGCACTGCACAAAATAAGCTGTGAGCCACTGTAGAAAAGTTTAAAACAATGTTTTTAAATGACTTTTAACTTTTACTATCTCAAAAACAAAAAACTCAATGAACTCCTTCCAAGCCAAGTAAAAACGTTTATTTCCTGCTCTCTTGAATATAGCAAACAGGCAAAAAAAACAAAGTCAAAGATTGGAATGTAGTTACTCAAGATTTTCTTTACTCGCAGCCAGACAAACAGAACAGAACCAGTTAAAATTTTCGCATACAATGGAAACCGCTGTAACAATAACGTTGTTAAATTTTAAAGCACCAGGATCACCGCCAATATCATTAACTCCAGCAGGCATTTCTAATTTTCAAATACTATTTCTAGTTGTAATGCATTACAACATGCAATTACTACTGATACTGTTAATCACCACTTCCTAGCATCATTTTATAGAGGCCTCCATTTATAGTCATTTTATATACTTCTAGTATTACATATATATATTTCATTCTATCCTGTCCGTACATGTTGTTACCTGTAGTAGGGTGAGAATAAATTTCCAATCATCAGCCTTTTAGTTGTCTAAGTAACAGTCAGAACTGCCTGCTGCCTGCCTAGGGTTGCCAGACGGGCTGGATTCGGCTGGATTGTCCAGCTTTTTTTATGCTTGTCCAGTGTCCAGCTAAAATAAAATTTGTCCAGCTAAATAGAAATTTTTGAAAAAAAAAAACAAACAAAATCTATTTAAGTTATAAATATCCTTATATCGGTAATATTAAAACCTACCCATATGCTGTTCAATATTTTGATCCCGCCTATGGAATCCGAAAACAAGTTTTAGACTTTTGTAACGATCCCTGTGAAACTTCGAAGGATATTTTTTCAAATATAATGAGAATAACTAATGATTGTGATTTAGAAATAACACAAATAACATCATGTAGTGCTGATAATGCTGCTGTAAACTACGGTATTCACAATACGGTTTACAATTGTCATATTCTTAATAATTGTGTTAAAAGCATTATTATAAAAATATTCAATGAGTTTAGTCCATCGGCAATTAAAAGAATGTTTTGTGTTTGCTGGTATAGAATATAAAGAACTTTTGAAGCATATTGCAACGAGGTGGCTCTCCCTATTACCAGCTATAGACCGCCTACTTTTTTGTTGGCCAGCTGTAAAAATGTATTTTTTGAAAAAAGGAAAAAATAAATGCCAAAAAGTTTTATGGGAATTCATTTCATATGGAATTTCGACGAATGATATCAATGAAGAAGATGTATATAAAACTGAAGGCTTATCGGAAGCATATTTATATTTTATACACAACCTAATGCAAGATTTCCATACTACTATTTTAGCTCTTGAAAGTGACTTTTGCACAATTTTAGAGATGCACGATATAATTATCCTTCAATGTAGACTAAACGACAAATTTTTTGGTAGCAAGGTTAACACTATTTTGAAAAATCTTCCCCTAATAAACAAAAAAATTTTAACACAGAAGCAGCAGATTTTTTAAAAATAGCTGTCAGTTATTTAGAAAATCGTTACAATTTTAGAGATGACTCTTTTTTTAAAAAAATTACATTCTTAAGTTTAAAAAAAAAACTCTAATTTCTAGGGAAGTTTTACAACAACTGTCACAAATTTTTAAAATATCTGAAGCAATAGACAACGATAAGTTATATAGCGATTATTGTTGTGTTCGTGAAGTTTATGAACAATTACCGAAAGATTTGTCAAACGACAAAATATGGTCCCATTTTTTTTTTTTTGCCAAAAGTGACAAGAATGAATTCGAAAATTTACGAAAAGTTGTATGTTTCGTGTTTTCAATACCAATAAGCAACGCCTTCTGTGAAAGAGTTTTTAGTGTATTACATAATCTTTACACCATTCGAAATAGTAATGAAATATTAATACGAACAAGGAATCTTGTAAAGATTTTCAAAATTGTATACAAATTTCCAAAGGTTTGGAATTGGCTAAGTGCGTAAGTTCAAATACGAAATATATGTGACAGAAAAAGTCATTTTTAAATGATGAAACAGGACTGGGGCTGAACGTTTTTTTTTTGCATACAGTTTGAAATAAAATTATGCCAGAGAATACGATCGTGAAAATAGAATCTAATTTATTTTGACAGCGTTTTTTCTTATGCTCTGACTTTTAAACACAAATGCTCTCAACAATATTACCATACTTTTATAAAATTTTATACATTTTGTAAACAAAACCATGTGTTTTTGCAGCTTTGGCGCAAGAAAAATAAAAACAAAACAAAACAAAACAAAACAAGTAAGAAAGTATAGTCGGTCAAGCCCGACCATATAATACCCTACCCCTAGTATGAATATGTAAATATAAAACAGTTTTTCAGAAATGGGTGTTATATGGGAGATATCACCTATTTTGGACCAAAATTCAGTGTCATGATTTCTGTGAATATAAATATTATATGTGTTAAACTTTATTTCGATATAAATACTTTTAAAAGATTTATGGAAGTTAAAGTAAATTACGGAGAGGGTCTTATATGGGAGTTTCGACTAATTATAAAATTAGGTGTCATAATTTGTGTCGAATTTTATTTGATTACCAACATTTTCAAGAAATTTATGCTTTTTGAAGTGATTTCGGAAAGTGGGCCTTATATGGGAGCTACGACTAATTATGGACCGATCATAATAAAATTGTACCGTATTATTACAATACATATAAAATATATTTGTGTTAAATATTATTTGGATACCAACATTTTTAAGAGAGTTATGCTCTTTTAAGTGATTTTCGGAAGTGGGCCTTATATGGGAGCTACGACTAATTATGAACCGATCGTCATAAAATTCTACCGTGTTATATGTATATGTACGAAACATATTTGTGTTCAATTTCATTTGGATACCAAGATTTTCAAGAGAGTTATGCTCTTTTAAGTGATTTACGGAAGTGGTCCTTATATGGGAAATATCTTCAAAATTGCGAACTGTACTCTGCGTACAAGCTTTACATGGACAGCCAGCCAGCCAGACGGACGGACGGACATCGTTAAATCGACTCAGAAAGTGATTCTAAGTCGATCGGTATACTTTAAGGTGGGTGTTGGACCAATATTTCTGGGTGTTACAAACATCAGCACAAATCCCACTATGGTGGTGTAGGGTATAATGAAAGAAACGTTTAAAAATGAATTTAAAAGTGAGATTTTTGTAATTTAAAAGAAAATAAGTGATATTATAGAAAAATGAATTGAAGAACTACAAAAGCATAATTGCATATATAATTTGCAGTCGCCATTGTACAAAAAATTTTTATTTAAAACAAGATTCGTGGACAAAAATTGGAAAAGCCGTCGGCATTACATTTTGATACACAGAAGAAATATAAAAACATTAAATGACAGTTCGAGAGGTTGCAGCCGTCGTTTCAATTATGGGCCTGTTTTCTCTGAGAGTCGTTTTGCTTGAAGTTGCGGTCGTGTTCTGTTTCATCATTAAACTTAAAATATTTGTTTTGGTTTAACTAATTTTTTTTATTGATTTATTTTATAAAAATATTATTTTGGTTTACTTTAGTAACTTTTTTTTTTTTAGTAACAAGATTTTTGTGAATTGTTTTTTTAGTATTTAATTTTAATTCTAACAGATTTAAAAAACTGAATTTTAAAATGTTAAGTTTAATATTTAGTGTATTTTAAATTTCACATATTTAAAAGACTGAATAAATTTCTTTTAAGTTTTATTGTATAATTCTTAATACAAAACCAAACTTGACAACTTTTTTTTCGTTAACACATATTTAAAAATCGTACAGCTTTTTTTTGCCAAATCCAGCCTTTTTAATCCAAATGCCCAGCTTTTTGTTAATCTGGATCTGGCAACCCTATGCCTGCCTGTTTGCCTACCCGGTTGGCTGAATTTCATCTCAGTTATGTTATTTATAAGTGTTTTATAAGTGTTATAGTGGAAGCGTACCAATTATGGACTGATAGCTTTAAAATCCAGTATCCAGCGGCTATCGTATGCACAATTATTTAGTTTTTCTACCGCCAAAACACACAAATTTTACTTTGTAACGTTTCTCCATTTTATTTTTATTTGTTTGTAAATACACAAACTTTAATGTGACCCACACAAATGAGTCAAATGAGCTGATCCACCATATTTCAAAATAATGCTTAAGAGTTAATGTTTGTGATGAGATGAGTATAAATAAACACAACAGCAATGAAGGGTTCGTATTTAATACACTTCGTTTTTTTTTTATTTAAAATTTATATTTGTCTGCTCAAAAAATCTTTTAATTCAATAACTTGTTGACATGAAGAAAACATATGTTTATTAATCTATGACAATTTTTCAAAAATGACGATTCGAAACATATCGAATGCAGTAATGAGCTAATGCGACTTGTAATATTGTAACATTGAAATATTATTCGATATGATAGTCTTTACGCTAACAAATGCCGCGATTTGGTCCCTAATCTTTATGAAATATTGTTTTGATATCGATATTTGTTGGATACTTTTGTACACAGAAAAAAATAAAAATGAGTTTCAATTAAAATATTTGTGGAATCAATTAAAAATTTAATTGAAATCGGACCTGTAAACAAAATGATAGTATTAATTAAAAAAAAAATTGATATTTAATTGAAAATATCAGAAAAATCCGAAAAAGTAATTGAATCAATTAAAATTTTAATTGAAAATTATTTTAAAATCAATTAAAGGTTTAATTGAAAAAAAAAAACATGATTTTTTTTCTTGTATGGGCCGCTTTAAATAAAACTTGGTAAAAAGAATTTTATGCATATGTGAAAATATCGGCGTTTGGGCTAAATGACATTGAATTTGGGCGAAATGTATTTTTCAAATTTTAGTCTAGGTCATAACGCCCAAAAGAAAAGCTGTCATTACAGGGAATTTGTACTATGCGAAGCCGGTTTTCTGTATACCATGGAGGAGAAAATCCTATATAGAACACCGGCTTCGTATAGTACAAATTCCCAGTATTGCCGGCCTACGGCCGGGCGGAAGGATTTTCTCCTCCATGGTATACAGAAAACCGGCTTCGCATAGTACAGGTTCTCTGTATTTGGGCGATATAACATAGCATTTGGGCATTTTGACATTATTTTTTTTTTTTTTGTGTTTTGGGCAATATGACAAGATTTGGGCGTTATGACATTTTTGGTTTTGGGCGTTATGACCTTGGGCGTTCTGAACTAACGCCGAAAATATTACGTCCAAGTTCAACATATTACTGGTATATTTAGGAAATTTGTGATTATTAAAGTTATTTTAGGCATTGTACCTTGTATGTGAGATATGGCCAACTATGGACCGAATTTCACAAAATCCTGTACTACGATTTACCAATACTTATAAGATGTGTGTCCTTTATATGGGAAACATGAAACTTTTTTATAGCAAAAAGTTGGTGAAAAATACAAAAATATTTTTGTTTAGGTCCGAACAGACAACCTCGATATTGACGATGATGATGAGTTCATCCTCTCCTTTTATTGTTATAACGAGTTCATTCTTTCCCTTAATTGTGTCCCTTAGCATTGCCTGAAGTAATTTGCACTATTGTGAATGACGCCTAGGAAGATTGACAGTTGACACAATTGAAGTCCTATCAATCTGTCTAAGCGCCATATCAATTTTGTGACAAACTACAACAGCAATGTTCAAAAACAAACAATCTGTTTTTATTAATTAACCTCTTTATTTACTAGTAAATGCAAATTGCATTGTATATACCCAAAGTTAGTTACATTCATACATACATATATACGTATAAACATACATATACATAAATAACTTTGATTGTTTTTTGCTCTTTCAACCTTGTTGAAAGACAACAGCAACTACAAATTTCCAACAATAAGTTAAAAAATTGTTTAATTTTTATGGACGTTGCTTCACATTTTGCTCCAGATGTCTAGTTCTAATGTTTCGATTTTGCTGCCTTTCAATAGCAAACTTTCCCACGAAACAGAAAATAGTTTTCTGGAAATTCTGTTAAGTTTAGTTTTCTATTTTGTGTGTGAGAGTGTTTTACACAAACGGACTTAGCTCAATTGACTTTAAATTGTATAAGGCTGTTGCGTCTCAGATGAATATTAGACCGCTTCCACAATCTTCAATGCTGACTCGCCAAGGCAGGTATTTTTAAATGAGAAGGGAAAAGAGAATAAAAGGGCTACAAAAACTTGACGGCACTTGTCAATTTTTTTATTTCCTTTTGTGTTTTTTTCTCATGAATGCTGATTTACATTAAAAACTGTGCAAATTGAATTGACGTGTGTAAATGAAATGGCAAGTTCAAGAAAGAATTAAACAAAAACTGGTCAGCTAAAACTGAAGACTTATCAATATTTCACAAGGAATGCTAAACGTATGTACATACAAGATACTATAGTAATTATAAGCATATAGTTATAAATATTTCAGTTTCAGAATTTTGGAATTAATGTTGTATAAAATATAATGAGGATCGACATCTGTCCAATGTTTCATTTATAATTGATTAAAAAAAAAAAAATTTAATGATTTTCATTTGTCTTATTTTGTGTTAATTTTTGATTCAAAATGCTTGTCATAATTTTCAAACATATAATTAAACACTTTATACAAACTAATTGAGTAGCTAATTGATTAATAATTTTCAAACACCCTACCCAAAACACATTTCATTAGAATTGTTAAGTGCATCAGCCACTTTTATGAACAGCGCTGGATAAAAAACATAAAAAGTTTCGTTTTGTTTTTGTAACTTTAAAAATCATCAATCAAAATCAACAAGACATGATTTTTTTTTAAATTTTCAATTTGAATTATTAAAAACAAATACAAAAAGAAAATGTTAAAGAAAAACTTTGTGTAAACATAAATATAATTTCTAGAGCGAGATCAGCCAAATCAGCCAGTAGAAAAAACAAGCCACTAACAAAAGTTCAAAGGAAAATAAGAATTCAAAGCTATTTTATGAAAAAAGATAAAAATTTTACGCACGTAAGCAAAAACAACATGTACAAGAAATATATACAGATATGTATATACAAAAAAACAAGAAGGAAAACGTTTCAGGCCAAATGTTTTATTACAGGTAAAAACGCTCAGAAAATATAACGAAAAAAAAAATACATTTTTTTATTTTCAAAAGTGTAAAATTAAAAATCATTTTGAGTTGAAAGAAAAAACAAATCAAAAGAATTTTGAAACTTTTTCTTTGCTTTATATTTACTCCAAATGAAAAAACACACACAGTAAGAAAAAAGCCAAGAAATAAACGGCAATTAACACAAATATCTAAAGAATATATATAAAAAAAAAATCAAGTGTGAGATGGAAAAAGCGTGAAAAAATCCATTAGAATTAGAAAATGCAACAACAACAACAACAACCGCAACTAAGAAAACAGAAAAACACTCAAATACATTAAAAATAATGCTCGAATACACAGATACTCAGCAAATGTATACAGGGAAAATGTTCGTCAAAATATAAGAAAAATTAAGAAAAACTGTTTTCTTTGCTTTTCACTTGAGTTTTTGTGTGTGAGGAAAATCAAAAAAAAAAAAAAAAAAAAAAAAAACCAAGAAAAAAAAAGCAAAAAAATTTGGGTAGAAATAGACGAAAACATTGGTCATGCCGACAATACAACGAAATACTCTTTATTCGAACGACACCGGGATCTCTTGTTCAGTAGATCACCAGCCTTACTCCGACGTTTATTACGAATTTTTCGGTGACTCGGTGACAACTACTTTCTGACTTTTTCTGTTGCGTGTGAAAAGGAAGCAATTAAATAGAAATTCTTTTTTTTTTTTTGGAATAATTTAAAGATTTCAAAACTCTTTAAATATTATTAAAACGCATACGCGTAACGAAGTGAAAAATATATTAAATTAAATCATAATTGATTAATACAATAGCTAAAATAAAACAAAATGTCTTCATCACAAGCTGTACGTTCTTCTAAATACTCTTATAGAGCCACCTCGACTGGTCCAGGTGCCGCTGATATCAACATCGAATACAGTGCCGATTTGAGCGCCCTTTCCCGTCTTGAGGTAAGACCTTAAAAAAAAACGGGCTGTATAAAATCAACCAAACCAACTAAAATTGAAAATCTACAAAATTACAAAAACTTCCTTGAGCAAAGAAAAAACCAAAATTGATTTACATTTGTACATAAAAAAGTGTTTAAATAAAGTGCCAGCCATAAAAACTAAATTGTAACAAAAAAAAACACAAATTGAAAAACTAATTTATCGCACCTTTTTCTAAAGAAAAAAGAAAACGAAAACGTTTAATTTAAAAAAAAAAAAAAGCAAATATAGCAAAAGAATTTAAAGAAAAAACTAACAATAAAATGAAAATGCCACGAACAAATTCAAATTCAAATTAAAAGCCACCAACCAGCCAGAAAAATATTATGAAATGAGTGCAAAAGTTTTGAAATTAAATATATGCACACATACACTTAAACACAGAGACACACACACACACACTCATACACTCAGTAAAAGACACACATATATCATACATAAGCAAATAGAAAAGTGTGCGTGTGTGTATATAATGAACCAAAAATATTCATAATGCTAAAATGAAAACGAATGATGATAAATATCATATTTTTAAAAATGGAATTATTATGTAATCATTTCGAAATTTTATTGAAAAAAGCTAAATAAATATTTATACAAGTGAAATTCTGGTTATTTTACGAAAATTCTTTTTTTTTTCATTTAAACAAAATGTGAATTTATTTTATTTAAACCAAATGTGTTTAATAACTCCAGTAATTATTTGTTTTTCCAGGATAAAATCCGTTTACTCCAAGATGATCTTGAAGTTGAACGTGAATTGCGTCAAAGGGTAAGTTTCTTTTAGTTTTTTTAACCTTAATTCTTAAGTAAATTATTAAAAATAAAAAACAATTTGCCAGAGGAAAAGTTTACATTTTGCAGGAAATAGGTTGTTAATAGTCATATGGAAAAATATTGTTACATAAATTTCAAGTAATAATTGAACTATAAAAAAAGCCTATAAAACAAGATATTTGCAGATGAAATGTTATTTACAATATTAAGCAAAGGATAAAGTATTAAGGATATTTTAAGGAAAATTAGCAGTCGAAAATGGAAAAAATACAGCTTTTCACAGCAAAGAATCCTTTAGACAAAATGTTTGTAGATACAAATATATTTTCAACATTAAGCAAAAGTTCATAATTTATTTAAATTGAAAATAATCATTTAGTGTGGAAAAAGCTCCTATTTGAGCTATTATTTAAACTGTTAAGAATCCCTTAGACAGGATATTTATTAACAAAAGAACATTTAAAATTCATTCAGCAAAAGTTTATATTTTAAGAATAAAATATATGAGACATAAATAATCACTTGCATTAAGAGTGATAAACAGTCCAAAATTGAGCAATTATTTGACCATTAAAGAATCCTTTAGACCTTCTTGGATAACATAAAAAATATAAATAATCACTTGCATTAAGAGCGATAAACAGTCCAAAATTGAGCAATTATTTGACCATTAAAGAATCCTTTAGACGTGATATTTGCAGAAAAAAATTATTCACAATATTGCTATAAAATTTACATTTAAAGGCTAAAAGATTTTAATATTTTAGAGATACTTTAATATCATTTAAAAAACAAATCACTCAGTTCAAAACGGTTTATACATACATCCTGACCAGATTTTTATCATAAAACCAAGAAATATCTTTCATGTTCATCATAAAATTGGGCCGAATTATTTGAAACTTTATTGCGTTGAATATTATTTGCAGACCATTATTTCGAAGAGAGTTACTCTATTTAAAATGATTTTTCGTTAGTGAGCCTTATATGGAAGCTATGGTCAAGTAAGGTCCGATTTGCACAAAATTTCTAGATGTGATTAGTTTTAATGTACAACTTACTTGTAGCGAAATCAAACCGTTGAACCTCTATTACGGGAGGACATTTATATGTAAGCTAGGTGAAATAATAGACTGATTTCAACCAATTTTAATCCCAAGCGTCCTTGGGCCGTAAAAATATTATGTACCAAATTTTTGTCGAACTATCTTCAAAATTGCAATCTGGACTTTGCGCATTAATTTACATGAACACCCAGCCAGACGGTGGAACATCGCTAAGTCGACTCAGAAAGTGATACTAAGTCGATCAGTATACTTTAAGGGTGTTGGGTGTTGGACTAATATTAATGGGCATTAAAAACATCAGCACAAATTCAATATATATTCTCCCCACTGTACTGGTGTAGGGTAGAAATATGTTCGTGATCCTAGAAATTTGAATTGAATAATTTAAACTTTAATAACTATTTTATAGCCACGGCAATCATTCATATTATTGCCGAAACCATATTATTTTATAATTAACAATCGCTTAGTCAAATACATACATACATATATGTATTTGATGGCAGCATTTTTATACAAACGACTTTCACACAGCAGTCAGGAATTTTGTATCATACAAATTATTTTTGAAATAGTATTCTTTTTAAAATAACAGTCCCGCCGGACTATATATAAGTTAGTATAAACCAAAAATCACTTGCATTTGTATAACTATATTAAGACCACAACAATCATATATATGATTAATGCAATCATATTATATTACAGTTAAAATTTACAAGGCTCATTCATGTATTTAATGCCTGCAGTTGTGCGTATAATAACTGTAACACAATATGGTTTCGGCAATCATATGAATGATTACACTATTCAAAGTATGTATCATTTACATAATGATATGGTTAATATTTTACTGGCTCAATTATATTTGTATATTTGACGACATCACCCCTCTAATTGGAATTTGTAACATACTATGTTTTCGTCAATCATGTAAATGATTACTATGTAGTATGATTCATGTATAGCATTATTATGGTTTTTCTTTGCACGTTGTATTAACAAACCTAAAACATTTCTGCACAAAATACACTACATATTTTCATACATGGGATATTGATCTGTTGAAATTTATTTATTAATTTACGAAATTATATGATTGGAAATAATAAATTAACATATACTTATGTCATTTATTAACTGTCCTTATAATAGTGTTTAAATGTTGTGGGTAATTTTTGAAGAAAATTACAATAATAACATCATATCATTGAATGTTTTTAATATGATTATTGAAATCTGTATTTGTAGAATACCATTTATTGTAAATACCAATTAAGATTATTAAAACTGATATCTTAACAGTTGTATACTATTTATATATAAATGATTATAGGCAAATGCAAACAACCCATAAAAATCTTATATTACTTTTAACATAAATTGATTATTAACATTTATAACATATTGTAAGGTCATATCATACGACTTGTACTTCTATACAATAGAAGCAGTGAATTCATCAAATGTCAGTCAATCAATTATTATACCGAAAATAACAGAAATGTTGACAGGTTATCTTCTGTCTAAAAAAAAAAACCCCCAAAAGTAAAGAACTTCCCATTTCTCTGCATAACAATCATAAATATTGAGTTTATTTGTACATAGCAAAATCTGTTCCATTACATTCACAATTGTTAAAAAAAAAATACTAGAAATTTCTAGAGCCAAAAAAGAATTTGATACAAAGTGTTTTAAATAAACATTTCTTGAGTTAAAGAAAAAAAAAAACAATTTATTTTAATTAAAAACACCCACGCCCATGATGACGAACACATATAAATTCTCATAAATCTCTTAAATTATGTTTCATTTTGGGTACTTTTTAGAAAAACAATATACAAACTAACTGTTTGCTCTATATTTAAATTTCAATTTAAACAATTAAATTTCAATCGCCCCTTTTTAAACAAATGTTAAAGATCTCTGCCATATAAAGTGTTTGAACTTTACCAGCAAAGAAACCGTCATATAACTAGTTTACATATCCTTACCTCTTGAGTCATTCTTAAACCGTGCCTACGCTATCCTGAAGAACCCATCACTATTTATGTTTTAAATCTTTTTCATTTAAGAGAATCCTAGATTTGGGGGTAGCAAGATAATCTAGAAAGATTAATTTCGAAATTGTAAACTATTGTAATTTGATATTGTATAATAATGCTTGCCGACATTCTCGTATTTCAATATAACAACTGAATTCTCAATCTGTATCCTTGTAAAATATTTTTCATACTTTTGAAAAAGTTTTTACTTTTTTAATAATAGTGAAATGCTGTAGCACTAAAATTGAATAGATTATTCTGTAGTTTTAATAAACAAACGTATACAAAGTAAATGAGGTATCAGTTTTGTATATAGACATATGGACAGCGGGAAAAGTCAAAGCCATTACAACATTTCAGTGTCGCCCAATGACAACTTGTTGATTTTGTTCTGCTAAGATTTGTTTAAAGTTAGAAAAAATATACAGATACGAGTACTTTTTCCTACACTTCTTAGATTTACAGTCCTAAACAGTCCTATTTGTCCATCAAATAATGTGGGAAAATAGCAAATTATTTGAACAATTATTTGACCTGTAAAGAAACTTTTAGACATTTTATTGTCAGATAAAAGTTTATTTACAATATTAAGCAAAATCTAATATTTTAGGGATAAAGAAAAAGACTAATTTAATTATAATTCAGTTAAATTTAACAAAAAATCACTCAATTAAAAAAAAAAAATTAAAAATCACTTTAGAATAAATAGCTACGAAAAAAACTATATTTCCTTCGAATAGCATATCAAATATCTCATTTATAGGGATTCGTTTATGGTATTAATTTAAAATATAGATCTGTTCACTGGACATCCTTCCTACACTTCTTATATAATGCAAATAAACTAAGAACAGCAATGGAGAATAAATAGAACTTTTATATAAAAGTTTGTAGATATTCCAAGTCCCAGTTTACACAAAGCAATTCTTAAAGCTAAGCTGATTACCTTTCTGACATCGGGATGAGGGAAAGATAAGACGAGTACACACTTGATTGTATTAGCAATTCGTTTTACTCTCTTATTCGTATTACATATGTGTTTACAAATGTAACTATACTCTCAATTAAAAATACGAGCAATTTAAGCAATAAGAATTATGCTGTGTGAACACCGAAGAAATTTTAAGGAAAAGATTGCATTAATATTTTCAATAAAAATTGCTTCATGTAAATTGGGACTAAGTTTTGCCTATCTTGGTTGTGAACAAAATGTCGGCGTTTGTAGTTCATACATACAAACATGAAAATTTTTAAAGACTGACATAATGACAGAGCATCAGTTAATCTTTAGAGAAATTTTAACTTGTAACTCTGAGTTTACCTTAATGCTACAAAGTTTATTGCCTTTATCGAATATGGCAACTTATTTCTGAAAGTATTTTAATAGGTTTTGCGGGTTATTATCTTTCAATCTATATAAAACCTGTAACATTAATAGAGCAGAAATAAAGTTATCTGAATATATGGGCAACATTTCACTTTTTGAAATATCTTTAATTGAACCGGTGAAGTTAACACTTTTAAAGTACTGATCCAAGCAACGCTTTCATACGAATTGAAAGTAAATCTTATAAATTAAGTTACTTGAGATAAACCCATTTCAGAAACAAATAAGAAAGTATAGTTGGTCAAGCCCGACCCTACATAGAGTATATGAACCAATTTTTTTTTTTCAGAAATGGGCGCTATATATATAAACCGATCATTCAAAAAATTTAGTAGCATGACTTCTGTAAATATAAATATTGTTTGTATTAAATTTTATTTTTATATAAACAAATATTTTTAAACGATTTATAGGAGTAAGACTGATTTTTAGAAGTGTCTCCTATATAAGAGCTTTGACTAATTATGGGCCGATCATTATAAAATTGGACCGATTTGTTTTGAATATTATTTGGATATCAACATTTCTAAGAGACTTATGCCCTTAAAATTGATTTTCGGAAGTGGGCCAGGAGCTATGATCTATTATAAACGGATCTGCACAAAATTTATTGGCGTGATTATGCTTCATGTACAATTTATTTGTGTCGAAGTTTGTGTAGATACGTTCAGAAATTCAACATTTATGAACGACAAACCCCTATTTCGGGAGGACATTTGTATAGGGGCTAAGTGAAATAATGGACCGATTTCAATCAAATTTAATACAAACCATCCTTGGGCCGAACAATAGCCTTATACCAAATTTTATGGGAATATTTTCAAAATTGAGATCTATACTCTGCGCACAAGGTTTACATGATCAACCAGTCAGACGGACGGACACTATGGTGGTGTAGGGTATAATTAATATTAAATTGCTGTAATAACTTTCCTAAAGCAATCTTTACAAAACTCAATCAGTAAAAAAGGAGTAAGACTGTCATAATACCGTATATATAATTTGTTCACTAAGTGTTGCAAAAGCAAAGTGTCCTCTTCATACTCAGAATTAAATTCACATTACCCATCATTACACATTAATGATTGGTAACTAAGAAAAATATACTGATTAACAAACAATTTCTTTATTACAGCGGAAATGTTTGGCATCATTATCTTAAGTTAAACTAAATTATTAACATCAGCTGATCAATATGTACATACAAGTTTTAATTTAAAATAGATTCAAAAGTTGATAAACTCTAAAACAGTCATAACATAAATAGATAGTTTAGTTTCCAAAGAACTAAACACTTCCGTGTCTATAGGTAGAATATGGTCAAAAATATGGCTGTACATGATCACCACAACCATATCATGGTTACATATTATAATATAATGATTTATTATAAACATGATTGCCATACATAATTGCTACAATCATACTTATGATTGCTACAATCATTTGTATAGTAACTTATACATACATATTAAATATGACGCAATCATAGAAATGATTTTAATTATCATAAAACTGTAAAAATTGTGAATTTTTCCCTCTTAGTGCAGCACAAATCCTTAAAAGCTGATTAGAATTAATTTTTTCCAACATCCCTACAAAACCATATTCATTTTATTTCTCAAATCGTAAACTTTCACTAGTTTATCTTTTTACAAATGCAATAAATTCTACAGTAATTAAGGAATTTCTATTGTTCAAACAAAATTTTCATTAAAATGTCACCTTAACAACAAAAGCAAAAGAAACAAAGATGCAAATTTTTGTTTTCATTCAGCAACAAAATGTTTGCAATTTTTCTAAGAACGAAAAACCACAGACAACAGCAAACAATAAAAAATGGCTAATTTGCATGTTGAATAGAAAACAGAGAGAAAAAAATAAAAAGGGGCGTCTAAAATTAAATTACCCTTGCGTTTTATTTAGTTAAACCATGATGATAAAATGATAATGTTGTGCATTGAACTTCAATTCATTTCTACTATTTATCTTGATAAAGCATAGAGCCAAATAGATAGATAGATAGATAGACAGCTAGAAATTAAACTAAAAGAGAGACACAACATAAAATACTCAATACTCAAGAATTTATAATCATTTTATCACAAAAACTTTACACCAAAATCGAAGAAAACTAAAGAAAAACAAACACCAAACTCTGATAAATAGCATTTCAAAACATAATAGTAGAAAAATAATTTAGTTTTTTTTTTTTTTTTTTGTTATATACTTACATACATACATATCTACATGTGTATATGGCAAATTTGTGGCTTTCAAACTTAACGTGGTATAACTAGAAACAAAAAATTGTTTGTCGCCGCCGCCACGCATTTACGACACAATATGTTAACGCCACAACCTAAGTACTTACAAACTATACATACTCGTACGCGCACCTAATGTGTTGTTGCATGCCACACAAAAACACAATAAATTGAGATAGATAGAGATAGAGACGAAAAAACAACATCAGTTTCTTACAAATTTAGAAAATATTTTTGGCCTGGGCCAGAAATAAATAATAAAACTAAACAACAACTAATAGTAAGACTAAAAAAACACTAAATATTTAAGTGAAAATTCTTTATGAAAATGTAGGCTGTTAAATATTAAAAACAAATACTACGTAAAATATATAAAACAGGAAGTGCCTTGTTTTGGCACTAGCATGAATACAAGTCCTTAGTATTTAACTCATAAACAGTAAATTATTTCTTGAATATATTTCAAAATTTCTAAAAATTTAACAGGAAAATTAGCTTTATCTTAATTTAAATAAATTTTTTTTTACTTCCGGTTTTAAAATAGCCAAATAACAGCTTTATATTCAGCTATTTTAATAAAATGTAACACTCAAAAATATTTATATAACTCATACGTTCCCCTTAGTGTTGCTCATATTTGAATTACTCATACGCCACCAAATTTACACTACATACGTTTTCACGTATGTGAACTGTATAATTTGTCTAATTCGAATTCAGTCTTGGTCTTAATTCAATTCAGTTGCAAAAAGACAATATTTTTACAGCGTAATAAAAATGAGACCTAGAACGTAATATGAAAGCAAAGAGCTTTTCTTTTAGAACTAATATGTCTCGTAATCAACTATTCATCAGCACGCACTCGAAAAACACATGACTTTTGATTTTCTTTCACATTTGATGGAATCTTAAAAACAATTCTGGCAAACCTAAGACTTTTTCCTACAAACATATTATGTTTATTCAAATTATTTTTCAATAAACGTTGAAGAATATCAACGATCAACGATAATGACCAAATTTTAGATAAAGTGAAAGCAATCATAATTCATCTATATAAACTGACTTTCTGAAACAAATTTCTTTTAGCTGTTCTCTGTGTTGACAATATGCCAATATCAGCTGGATCTTAATAAGATCAATTTAGCATAAAATATAACAAATAAACATGATAACTAAGAAATATGAATTGATTCATATTTGACTCATATTTCCCTCAAGAATGCTTAAAAACATTTTGAAATTATTATGCAATTTCTAAACTGAAATATTATTAATCATTATGTCAGTTGACCTAGACCTAAATTTAAGTTTTCAATTGAAATTTTAAAAATTCCGCTTTAAAGCAAACAGCTGGTATTTTAATCAATTCAAGTTCTGGCAAATTATTTTGTTCTTTTAAACTGTTATCACATTGTTTCATATAACAGAACTATTTTCTTCTAGTATTTTAAATGTTTGAAAAGTAACTTTATAACAACTTATATTGTCAGCAACATGTTGACAAACATTATTACTTTGCCAGTAACATGGGCTAAAAATTCTAACAAATCATTGATACACAGTTAGACAGCTTATGTTTTTTACATTATAATTATAGCTGCTTCAGTTATAGATACACTTGTTTACCAACAATTTATCCAGCAATAAACATATTGCGGAAACATAAGTTCATTTATACCATGTTTGTTTTTAAGAAATTTTGTACATTTTTTGAAGAAATATTTGTTTTTAAATAAAATAACTTTAATTTTATAGAATTTGTTACATTTTAATGCTTACTTTAAAATAATCAATGAACATAAATTAAGCCAGCATTTGTTACATTATAAATACAACTGCCTAGGTTCAATACGTAAACAGACTTCTTTACCAACAATTTACCCAGCAGTAAACATGTTGCAGAAACATTATTGTGTTTAGTCAATGGAAAATAAGAACTGATTAATAAGAAACAATTATTATTTTTTAACAAAATAATTTAAATCTTATAGAATTGTTTACATTTTAATGTTTTATTCATAACATATTTAAAGAAATCGAACTGCTACTTTATAGAATTAGTTTACTAATTATGAAAACTTGATACTGCCTATCTCATAGCAACATGTTTACCAAGTTTGTGGCACTGAAACATGTTGCTGTTATAAAACTCTGGAAAATTATTGAAAATCAAGTTAACTCATATAAGATTTTATAAGTAATGTTGTATATCTCTTCTTTTTTAAGTTTATATGTTATTTAAAAAGAATTTAAATAGCAGCAACATGTTTAATATAATTGTTGCATATACAGATTTATTTTAAAGCAAAATTCTTACAACTGAGTAAGTAAAAGCTTTATTATAAAATATTTGTAAGAATTTCGTAGCCTGTTTAAAAATTGCTTGGTTTTTAAAGAATTTTTGAAGTGTTGTATTTATGTTTAACCATTTTCGTTTTCCGCAACATGCTAAATTCTAACAATTCACTGATAAACAAAAATCATTCAACAATATTTATTAAACAAATTTTAAATTTCTTTAAGAAGCTTTTGGTTTTTTTCATAAAAACGACGTATTTTTATATGATTCTTGTATTCTACAGAATTTTTTAAATTTTAAACTTATGTGGAACCAATTTGGTTACCCGCAACATGTTGCTAATAATTTTTGCTAGAAACATTTAAGAAACTTTTGTTTTTTTTTCATAAAAAACGTATTTTTTATAGCATTCTTATACCTTATTGAATTTTTTAGGGTTTGAACTTATGTTGAATTAATTTGGTTACCCGCAACATGTTGCTAATGATTTTTGCTTATAAACATGCTAAATTCTAGCAATTCATTTAAAATAAATTTCGTTTAATAATATTTGATAAACAAATTTTAATTTTCTTCAAGAAATATTTGTTTTAACGTATATTTTAGAGAATTTGTTACATTTTAAAGTATCAACAACATGCATGTTTAGCAACATAGTTGTCTGGAAACATGTAATTTGTTAGAAAATACTTCATATTTAATTTATTTCTATAATATAGCTGTTAATTTATTTATTAACAATTATTCAATAACAAATTAGACAGCTGCCATATTTTTACAAAAATCAAATCAAAAAAAAAATAATTAATATTTTATAGAATTTTTAATGTTATAAAGTTAAGCAAACACATTTGTATGGAAACATGTTGTTTGTTTGAAAATTCATGCAGGAAAGTATGTACTTTTATTCAAGCATGGTAACAAAAAAGTATCCTTTAAAAATAATACTTTAAGAAGTTGAAAAATATATTATAAGATTTAAATATTCTATTTTTACATTAAATATTCTATATTTTTAACACATCACCTTTATGTAATTGATTCATCTAGACATCATGAGAAAATTTCAATTTATCATTATTGGGCCACTTTCAGAGAATATCTATAAGATCTTTAATATTAATTAGCAAAGATTAAGATTTTAAACTAAAGAAAATATTTCTTTTCACTTGTATGTATGTACAAAAAAACAAAACTAATTTATAATATTCATAAACAGTTTTGAAAGAATACATAATTTTTGAAAAATTCGTGTGTTTCGCAATGACTCACTAAACTACATTTACAGTCATATGTATCTATGAGTGAGTATCTATCTCTGCCATGTGTCATCATTGGTTTATTTACATTGAAAGACACTAATTCAAAAAATGATTTTTTCTGAAAATGTGTTTTTTTTTATTTTTTGTTATAAATATTACAATTGAAATGTGTTAACAAAATTCAAGGAAACTATTTAATGAAAATTATGTGTACAATTTCTGTTACAGCCGAGAACATTTTTAGATGAAAATAATTAGTTCTTTTTATATAAAATTCTTAAGAATTTTTACTAATATTAATTTGAGAAATATTAGGAGTTATTGTTGTGATGAAGGGAATTTGTTTGACAAACTGTAATTAAGGGAACATTAAA
Organism: Bellardia bayeri; assembly: GCA_950370525.1. Lineage (NCBI taxonomy): Eukaryota > Metazoa > Arthropoda > Insecta > Diptera > Calliphoridae > Bellardia > Bellardia bayeri. The sequence goes on from OX493267.1 coordinate 80,696,819, forward strand.
CAATTGAAAAATTGTTGCCCAAGTTTTATCTCAATTATAATGTAATGCAAAGTTTAAAATTTTTACCATTTCTGAACTACATGAACTCTTCTTAATAGCCTATAATAATTATAATATAATTTTTCCTTTAAACTAGTTAAAACACAACAATTTTTGTTGTCTCTACCAAAATTTTGTAAAAGCAACTAAGAAATTCATTAAAGGCCACTAAATAACTGAAAATTTAAGAAATTATGCTAAGTAACTAAAATTTCTATGCTAACTATCAACACTGATATCTTCTTAAGCCAATTTATAAACATTTAACCTCTATTCGTGTGATTTGCTTACGGAAATCATGTACATATATTTATTGATACCCCAAAACAAATAAACAATTTCAAATATCTCCTAGTTATTTTCATTTAATTAACACAATAAATTCTAGCTGGCTAAAATAAACCACAAACTCACATGGCTTAAAGAATTTTTATGCACCTCTTTAGAAAACTTTAAAATTGCAAATTCCTAATAATATTTCTACCTTTGCTAAACACTAAAATTCCTTAATTTATTTAGGCCATTTCATTCGAATATAATTAAATTTCTCAATTTTCTGTTTTGCTGTTTTCTACTTATTGGTTTTAATTAGTAAATTTAGCTTCTTTTTTTTTGCAATTTGCTCGGCCGGTCAGCAGCAAATGTGCAACAAAATGTGGTCCGTTTGGAAATTGTAGTTCAGTTCATAGTTTTTTTTTTTTTGTTATTGTTTATGTACCGTTTAATGTGATTTTCTTGGCATTTTGCCTTTCAATTTCTGAGCTGTTTTTCTCAGTGATGCGTAGAAAAAACATCTTTTGGCTTCGTCTTTTTTCTATCTCATATGATTTATATCTGAACATGTTCATAAACAGCAAACTGTTCAGGTCTATTTGAATCAATAAAAAACTAGAAACAAATTTTATTATTCTTGCAAAATAAAAAAAAAATTATGTTTGTTATTGATTTCAAAATTGATTTTGATAGTTAGAAAAGTAGTAATAGTCAATATTCGTGAAAAATATAAATTTCCATTAAAAGACATGCTTCAAAATACTCCACTCTCTAACATTAATGCAATGATTTAACAGATCTTTTTCTAGCAGAAATTCTGAATACTTCAAATTTAGCTTCTTTATATCAGGCAATCATATTCATATAAATTTCACTTTATATTACTCAGAGAATTTGTTAAAAATGTTGTAGGTTTTAGCAGCTCAAATGTATGTAATGTTTAATTACTCCCAAAAATATGCAACACTTTTCATTTAATAAGGAACTGTTTTGTTTGTATTTACAATGTATTTACAATCTTTCTAAATATCAGGCCCAATTAGTAAGCCATATTCTACACTTTATTACTCTTAGAAATATGCCAAACTTTCCAGTTAGTAAGAATATTGTTAAATTTTGCAAGCATTACAATATTTACGAATAAACTGCAAAAATATATTTTAAAAATTAATAAATTGTATCATATTGAAAGCCCAATTGTATGCTGCACATAATTGTACCCAAAAATATGCAAAGCGTTATGTTCAGTAACTAAGTATCTTGTATTCTGGCAAATTTTCTTTATTTTTGTGTAATTTTTATTATATTTCTTTATAATTTTTTAACAAAAACTAATTTATTTTATTATTTATTTTTTGCAACAACAGATCGAACGCGAGAAAGCCGATCTCAGTGTCCAAGTCATTCAAATGTCTGAACGCCTTGAGGAAGCTGAAGGTGGTGCCGAACATCAAGTAAGTTTTATTACATTTAAACAAATCATCCCATAATCTTATCAAAAACATGAAGATTTAAGGCTCATTGTGCAGAAGTTTAGAACAAAACGGCAACAAATTTGAACAAATGCTTAATTTATAGTATATTAATTTCAAAAATGAATATTTTGTCATTGACTAGATATCAGAACAAAACATTTAGTAAAGCGTTAAGGAGGTGTTATAAATAAAAACACACTCTTGAATTCAATTCAATCAAAAAGCCAATATGGAATCAATAGGTATGTACTTTCGATTCATAAAGTCCTTTGAACCTGGAGCTTGTTTATGGTTTCAATAATAACTTATGAGCTGTAATGACAGATAGTTTTAAATATTGATTTGTTATTCAATCTCTAAAAACCAATACTGAACTAGGAATTATGGGCTTTTAATTTGTGAGGTCCTTCGAACCTGGCGCTTGCTTAAGGTCCTACCAACTAGCTACACATGTTTTCAATATTTCAACAGAACTTATGAACTATAATTTGTGTTAGTTTTACATATCAAACTGTTGATATTACAGTCATAAATAGTTAAAAATAAAAGCATACTCTTAGGTTTTAAAGCCTTAGAACAGAATTATTAAAAATAAAAAATGTTGCAATCATATTCAACACAAATAAAAATAGTTGCTTTCTTTTTACGTTTTTGACTTTTTATACCTTTAATGAAATATCAACTAAACAAATTGAACTATTGACAAAAATCTTAAATTTTTGGTAAGATTTTTAATTTTTTATATTTATAGCTTACTTAATTTATAATTTACAAATTTCTTTCCCAAATAGTTCGAAGCCAATCGCAAGCGTGATAGTGAATTGTTGAAAATGCGCAAAATGCTTGAAGATGTCCATTTGGAATCCGAAGAAACCGCCATGTTGCTTAAAAAGAAGCACAACGAAATTGTTGCCGATTTCCAGGAACAAATCGAAATCCTGACTAAATCGAAGAGCAGGTAAATTATAAATGTCTTCAGATTAAATATTGCTATAAAAAAACTAATTTTTTAACAAAAGAAGCCAATTCTAATACTAAGGGTTTAAGAGAAAACTCAAACAAAAATAACAGCATACAAACGAGTAAAAGATTTCCAAAGCCTACTTTAGGGCTGACATTATTTTTAAACAATATTGTTTAAAACAAAACAACAAAGTTTAGGAAAGTACCATTTATAATTTACTATTTACTACTTATAAATTGTAAATTTTAAATGAGATTTGTTCTAAATTTCGTTGAAATTTATTTTTGTATTTGTTAAATAAACTTAAATCTTTAGTGTTTTATTAAGCCTTTTAAATGCTTAAGCTTTTTTTATTTTTAATTTAATGGAATTCATTTAAAATCATTAATTCATTCATTTGTTTATTTTAAAAATCTGTCCATATTTGTTTAGTCATCTGCTAAAGTGATGCATTTTATTTAATTTACAATATGTATAACCAAAAATTCTAAAGCTATCTGTTCGTTACCCCCATATATGGGCCAATGTTGTCGGTGTGCAAATGTATTGAATATTTGTTAAATTTATATGTATTTGTTTATTTGTTTAAATGAAAAATACCAAACAAGCCAAAAAGATTTTCGTTAGAAACATTGAACAATTTAAAAATAATACAAACACCTGTAGGCACAGTGGTAAGGATAACACTAATTTGGCCTGTTGAAATTATTGGAACAGATTTTAATATTGTTTAAAGTTTTGTTAGAAAGAATATTTTTTTTTTTTTTGTTAAAATTGTATTTTTTGTTATAGTTGTAGATAAAGGGTAAATATGACATATTATCATTTTGCTGTATTATTTTCCCGTTTTTTCGTTTATTGCACTTATTTGGTACAAAAATTTATTGAAAACTCAATATTTTCCCCCAGAAGAGAAACAGTACTTTAGAATAATTGTTATATTTATTGGATTTTGAAATTGTAACTAAAAAATGATAAGTTGGTTCTTTTTGAGAGATTTTTTGTAAGCAAAATTACTCTTTTAAAGCCTTGAATTTCTATAAAGTATTCAATAGCAATATTTCTATTTCATTCTATTAGAAAACAGAATAAACAAATGTTTCTAAAGAAATCAAACATTGTTGCAAATAAGTTTTGGTACTTTTTTGCCTTTAAATTGTAAAAAAGTACCTAAATGTTGTAAAAAGAAACAATATCCTATTTTTTACTTCAATATCAAGTAATTTTGATTTAAGATTACAGCTAATGTAATTCGTTTAGTTGGGTTTTAAAAATTAATCCAAAGAAATGGTAAATTGGTTCTTTTTGGAAGAAATTTTTTAAGAAAAAAGTCCAATTTTGAAATTGTGATTTTGTATATAGTACTAAATCGTAGAATTTCTATTTACTTCTGTCTCTGTTAGAGAAGAGGATACACAAAGTAATTCTAAAGAAATCACACAATTTACCAACTCAGTTTTGGTACTTTTTTGGTTCGATATAGTAAAAAAGTACCAAAATGTAGTTATTTGTAAGAGTTAAACAATTTTTAAAAAAAAATCATTATATTTTGATCTAAACTTACAGCTAAAATCATGTAAAATGTTCTGTTTGTGACTTGAAGGGGTACGTTTTTTCTTTAAACTCTAAATACCAACAGAATTTTTCTTATTTAGTGAGAGTAGCAGATTTATACGCTCGATCTTTAACTGCCATCTATGAAAATGATCGGCAATAAATCTACTTATTCAGTTATCATAAACATAAGCACAATAGACAATTTGTGTTTAAGTGATCTCTATAATATTGATGTTATTATTCTCTTATATAGAAAGATCGAAATGTCAATTTTCACCTCAAAAAGTTAGTCATAAAATTGGGTTTTATCATTATTTAGTGGTTTACCACAAATTTGGTCAATATCTTAAAATAAAAGATCGAGATGTCAAATCCCATAACAGAAAGTCCAGCATAAAACCAGTTTTAGTCAATATTGAGTATTTTAAAGACAAATTTTGGTCGATATCTTGAATATTTACATTTTGTACTTCACAATTGTTATTTAGCTAAAAGCAATAAAACCAAATTATATCTATATTATTATATATTGTTGTTGTTGGACATCATTTTCTCATCTAAAAAGTTCGAAATGTCAACTCTCAGACTTAAAAGTTCGGCTAGGTTGGTCAACATTTAGTGTTTTACCACAAATTTTATTGATATGCTTATAAAGAATCGGTTTTGTTTTAAGCTTATTTAAGAAACAGAATTATTAACTTTTATACAGCAGTAAAATATTGTTGTTATCCTTTGGCACTTAAATTTATCTTACAACCATAACAATTTCATTATTGTGGTTTCAATTCGATGCTAGGAATATGAATTCATTAGAAATTGTAAGGTGCCATTTTCAAATACGGAATATGGAACAACTGTTCGGCTGAGCTGCACTTAATTCCTGTGCAGTAACCAATCAAACATATGTACATATATTGCAACTATAGTTGTCAGACTAATGGCGTTTTCTTTTCTGGCAAAAATGTTACATAAATATATGTTACACTTTTTACCCATGGGAAATGGAAAAAAAGGAAAAAAGTGTAACAGTTCAGAGGACCTTATATATTGAAATCATTATTTGATAAATATTTGCATTCTATAAATCTTTCTACCAAATTGTTCCAAATAAAACATACGTATTCTTCTTATGTTTAAAAAATATTAAAAAATTTGTTTAATAATTTAATAAAAAATGTTTATTTAGAATTTCACATTGTTTTAAAATGTTAAACATTTTAATTTTTGTTTTTGGCAAATATTGAAACATTTTCGCCATGGCGGCTCATATTTCCAAAGATCTAAATATATAAAATCAAATATAACAACAATAATAATTCAAAATTCAAGGCCAATCAGTTTGTTTATTATTTAATATTGTGCTACTTTAAGACCAACGGCCCCCCAACCGAACTGCTTTTTCATGTGGTCTAAAAACAACTCTTGCATTTTTAAATAAAAGCTTAGAATTTTGTTGAACAATTGAAATAATTTTTTTCATGGAGTTTATTAAAAAAAATTTCAAAAAAGATCATTTGCAGTTGTCACTCAATTTGTTTTTTTTTTTTTTTTTTTTTTTGAAAATTTCTAGAGTTTGCGCATTTGAATTTCAAAATGAATCAAACTTTATTTTCAAAATATTATATTCACTCTAATTAACACCCCACACCCATTAATATTTGTAGATATTTGTAAGAATATTCTTAATGAGTAGACACAATATCATTTGAAAAGCTTTAAACACTCACGCAAAAAAGCTTTTTTGTTTATATACCAACTGAATATTTCAAAAGTTTCTTTTATTGTTTAATTGTTTTTGTATTTTTAGTTGTTCGAATATATGTATGTATGTATATGTACAATATTTTCAATTCTTTAGCTACCTTCAAATTATGTGTTTATTTTACACAGCAAGAAATTAAAGCTATATACATACTACAACAAAATCACCATTCATTTTTAGTTTTTTTTTTTTCGTACAAAATATTCCCAGTGTATGTTGTTTTTTCTCCGTTGAAAAACATCCCAAATATGTATGTTTTTGTTTTCCTTTCAACTCAACGTAACAGCAAAAATATTTTAATATTTTTGGTTTTTTTTATATATTTTCTATATTGTTGTCTCTTTTTGTTTTTCTATATTTTACCTTTATGGAAATTTGATACTTGTTGTTTTTATACATAAATTCCACGTAAAAAAAATATTTTTTTTTAAATACATTTCTCTACATTTTGTACACATAATTATATGTGTATGTGTTGAAATGAATATATGTATGAGTTTATATTTTAATTTTCTTTTTCTATATTTTGTCTCAAAACAATATTGAAATTTCTTAGTAGGTGTTAAAGGCAAAGCAAAAACAACTCATTGCCGTTTGTTTTTATAATGGGTTACCAGGGCGTAATCCTCATTTATAACATTATTTGTTTTTTTCATTCTTTTAATAATTCATTAAGATTATCTATAAATACATACATACATATATGTATTGAAAATATTTAGTTTGTTTTTAGTTATTTTTAAATTTATTTTGTATTTTTTCAAACATTCTCATTTATGATTTTATAATTTTGATTTCATATAAAATCATACCTATGTATATATTTTGAAATGCTTAATAAGTCTAGCATTTTGTTTGCTGCCAAATCTAATGACCATTCCTTAAAATATTTTAAATGGAAATTTCGAGGGAAGAATTGACAAAAAAGAAAAGATAGAAATACATACATATTTTCTAGAAGTTTTCATAACAGCCAAGGCGGTATTATTGCCATAAATGTTTACAACTAAATATTGCTTCCACTTAAGCTATATTAACAACCAGGGATGGAAAATAGCTTTTTTACAAATAGCTTGTACCAACTAAATATATAAAATGAACTTTTTAGACTTCGACGGTACTATTTTGAATATTTATTAAATAGTAATAAGATTTTTAACACTACACAATGAACAACCAAATTTTGGAAATTGAGCTTTCGTAATAATTTCTTGATAAAAGTCAAAAACCAACCATATTTCAGTTAATTTAATTGCTTTAAAAATCAAAGCTATTGAAATAAAAATAGGCTTTATAATGGTGCATTTATTTTTTTTTAAGAGAAGTAACACTCAGGTAATTAATATGCCTACAGTGGCCAGCACACATGAATACATGTTTTATAACCATGACTTAAAAACCGAATAAAACTCTCAAATTTTTAAAAATAATAATGGTTTTTTATTTAAAATGTTAAATAAATAAAACAAAAATGAAAATAAATTGAAATTTATGTATTATTAAAGCGAATGGGAAGTTTTGGGTATTCTCTCTTTAAATAGTGTTCAATTGGGGACTTTAGATTTACGATACTAATTGCTTCATATTGTTTGTTTGTCTTCAACGTCAAAAATTGGACACATTTTTCTTGACCAGTTTCTGGAGAGCAAAATACTCAAGCACAAGTTAAGAATAAATTATTTTGAAGGTCTTAAAAAAATAAAGAATTTTAAACATTTGCGATCAAAAATTTTGGATTACCAGACAGTTTTCACTATTTAAAAGTTTGATTAAGTATTCTAAAAAGATTTAATTCCAACTTACGACTTAAATCTTGAGATCCAAGAAAATACCAAATTGAGACAAAAAATTGAAAATTGAAAATCTTACCCTAAAACTCAAAAGCCGAACAGTTTGAAAAGTTTTGTTAACATTCTGAAATTATTTCCATGAATGTTTCTATGATGATCTGAACTATTTACTTTTTAAATCTCCTTGGAAGGTTTAATGCCAGACATTTTTCGTAACCAATTGGACACATTAAATTTAAGAAAGTACAGGGGAACAGAGTGGAAGATATGACGTTTAATATTGGCACCAACATTCAGGGTAGCTAAATTGAGACAATGTTCTGGAATCTAAAGAATTTAAAGTCTCTAAGGACATGACCTCAATTAAACGTCCCAAATAAAATCACACGATTCCACTAGATCCAATATTAACAGTTTAATGCAATTTGTAGCTCAAATAATGAACCAAAATTCCAATTTAAAAACTCTAATGACGAGACTCTAATTAAAGGTCTAAAAAAAAAATAGATTTAACATTAAAATCACCTATTTTAGCAGATTTACTTTACAATTACAGCTCATTTAGATACACTATTATTAAACAAACTATTTAACAAACAGATTACTACAACAATTGTTAGTCTGAAGTTAGTTATAAGGCCAAATAAGACGAAAAATTATAAGATATATTATTGAAATTAAAGTCACTAGATTGATGCTAGATTTATTTAAGCATTTAAACTCATGAAATCATCAGAAACGGAAATTGAAATTGATAATAAAATCATTTGTCTCATATAAAACTCCTATCTTGACCAGGTATGAGAAGCATCAATCCAGCAAAGCTCCAAACCAAAAATAAAATTTAAAAAATTGATACCATAAAACTCAAACGCACGCTAAGTATCTGGCTTATAAAATAATAAAATTCTTTGAAAACAACAACCGAACAATCATTAAATAATATTTTCTTTTTTCTTTCACTTTAAACAAATTATCACTTTAAAACAACTTATAGAGCCGAAAAAGAAAAAGCTAAATTCCAATCTGAAGTCTACGAATTACTTAGCCAAGTCGAATCCTACAACAAGGAGAAACTTATTAGCAGCAAGACCATTGAAAGGTTGGAAGTCAACATTTCCGAATTGCATGTTAAGATCGAAGAGATCAATCGCACCGTTATCGATATTACCTCCCACAAGACTCGCCTCTCACAAGAGAACATTGAATTGATCAAGGACGTCCAAGATCTCAAGTCTCAACTCGACACTGTCTCATATTCCAAAAGCCAGATCATCTCCCAATTGGAAGATGCCCGTCGCCGTTTGGAAGATGAAGACCGTCGTCGTTCTATGTTGGAATCTTCCCTTCATCAAGTTGAAAGCGAATTGGAATCGACTCGCATTCAACTCGAAGAAGAGTCCGAAGCTCGCATTGACTTGGAACGTCAGTTGGTCAAGGCCAATGGCGATGCTGCTGCATGGCAAAACAAATACACTGCCGAGGCAGCCGCTCGTGCTGAAGAGTGCGAGGAGATCCGTCGCAAATACCAAATCCGCATCACCGAATTGGAGGAACATGTCGAATCATGCATTGTCAAGATCAACAACTTGGAAAAACAAAAGACTCGCTTGTCCAGTGAGGTCGAAGTACTCATCATCGATTTGGAGAAGGCTAACAACACATGCCGCGAATTGAACAAGTCCGTCACCACCCTGGAGAAACACAATGTAGAATTGAAGAGCCGCTTGGAGGAGACCATCATCTTGTACGAGAACAGCCAACGCGATTTGAAGAACAAGCAAGTCGATTTGCAACGCACCATTCACGAATTAGAGAAGGTTAAGGATGCTAACAACCAATTGGCTCGTGAGAACAAAAAAATGGGAGGTAAGTACAGGAGAGGGAAAAACTTATTTAAATTATTTAATTATTAATGTGCCTAATACTTGGTTTACTGCAGATGATCTCCACGAAGCTAAGGGCACCATAAACGAAATGAACCGCCGTTTGCACGAATTTGAATTGGAATTGCGTCGCTTAGAAAATGAACGTGATGAATTAACCGCCGCCTACAAGGAAGCCGAAGCTGTAAGTTAAAGAGTGTTGTAAATGTTGTTATTCATTGGCTAATTTCATATTTTCTTGTTTGTTTAAACAGGGCCGCAAGGCTGAGGAACAACGTGCTCAGCGTTTGTCTGCTGACTTCAACCAATACCGTCACGACTGTGAACGTCGTTTGGCCGAGAAGGACGAAGAAATCGAATGCATTCGGTAAGTTTAAACATACATATTTATAATTAAGTATATTTTGTGAATTTTGAAGAAAAAAAAAACAAAAAGAAATTGATTTTATTTCATTCTATAAACAAATTTTAGTTTAAAGTAGTAGTTGGCAGTTGAGCATTGTTAATGTTTAAACAAATTAGATTTTAAATTTTAAAATTATTACAATTGATTAATAAGTATCTATAGCATTGCCAGTTTCTCAAGAAATGATTGGTATTAGGAATAGACAGCTCACTTTGAATTCTGTTAGGGATTTCTGACATTTATTTAAACTTTTGTTGCTATCTTTCTAAACAAAAAAAACAATCGGTGAAGTAATCTAGTTTATTTTTAAATTTCTTAGAAAATCCGGATATAAATATGTTTTCCTTCGAATCCAAGCAGCGTCATTGAAAATGCAAAGACAATTTTCGAAAATAACAAGAACAAAAAATAGTTTTTGCACGGCTACTGAAATAAATAGTACAGGAAATCAATTAAAATGAAAGTTCATTGTATTTTTTTTCTGCTGTTTTCAATATTGGCACACAGTCACGAATATAGAAAATAAAGTAGAAAAATAGCGAAAATTTAAAAAAAGCAGAAAGAAATCTATTTAAAAGATAATGAAATGTTTATATGTAGATGCAATAAAAATTATTAATTTAAACAACTGGCGAATTATTTATAAACTAAACTAATTGAAGAATTATTTAAGGAATGTGACAAAGATGACATTAAAATCAAACGATTAAATAATGGATACACATTTTTTGTAACGATTTTGAAGCAATTCGAAATACAGTTCTTAACTCTTTAAGGAGAAAGAGGGGCCTAAAGTTAAGTAATGAAATGTATAATATTATTTTTAATATTGGGGTATCAAATATATGTTTTTTATTTAGAGACTTTTTTTATCTCTAAAAACAAGACTCTAGATAAACTCTTTAGATAATATTTTATCTAGTTTCTATATTAGTGGTCGTTCATGGATTCACTTTATTTCTTGTTTGTAATATAACCAGCTATTAATGGTAAATTGCGTTTCTTATTCCATACTTTTTAAATATTTTTTTGACATGTTTAAATAAATGTTTTTGTTCAGCCCTCGTTGGCTATAAGTGGCGACCACTGCTCTAGATTAAAAATACTTCAAAAGACCTTAGTTGTATCAAAAATTTTAATTTTAATCTAATAGAATTGAAGTTTCTATAGACTTAACTACAATTGAACGTTTATAAAATCATATCCAACTAGATTTATGTTTAAATATGTTAATTCTACAGGATTTACATAAATAGTTACTAGGAATCATTTGGATTTAGTTTATAGTTAAATAAACGAACATGTTTATTCCCCGGTGTCTATGATTGGCGACTACTGTTAGATATTAAAAATACATCAAAAGATATAAATTGAAACATAGATCCAATGCATCCAATTATAATCTAATGGCAGGGTAGTCTCTACATACCTGACTCAAATTAAACTTTTTCAAAGACTTATTCAACTAGATTCATGTTTTTAAACTGCTAATTTTAAGCGATTGACATTGTAAGTAGGGCTCATTGGGATTTAGTATTATAAGGCACTTTCAAGCATAGTTATTTATACACAAATTTAATTACACATTTTAAAACAAAAAATGTGATTTCATTTTAAACTTAAAAACTTTGTGTTTTTAAACTTTAAAAGTCGAATCAATAGAGTTACAAAAACTAACTAAATACTTTAGTTAGCATTGCTTAAGTTAAGTTGTAACAAAGCATCATAAAAATTTTTAGGAGAAAAAATTCTCAAAATGTTTAGATATTTTAAATTTAAAGGCTTTATTATTTTTAATTAATTTTTTTTTATGACATTTTTACTATCACTTACCTAAAATAAATGTTAAATTCTGGCAATATCCTGAAATTTAAAAGAAAACATTTTGAAATTAAAAAATAAATTTTTAATTTTTTTGATTTTTACTCAAAAAAGTTATAGAAAGAATTTTATTTTAATTTTTAAGGAGTTTCCTTCAGGCTAATTTGGTCAAATGTTTGTTTCCAAACGTAAATAAAAAACTTGTTTGATTTTTATTTTATTTACCCAACGTTTCGTTAGTTTTATTCTAACTTCTTCAGGGGTCTCGTTCTAAATAATAGCTTTGATGTTTTTTATCATTGGATATTAATTTTTATTATTAATTAGTTACTAAAATACTAAAAAACGGGACATCACGAATAGAATTTTGGTATAAATAATCAAATAATTAATAAAAATATAATATACAATAAACGACCACAAAACTTAAGTCAAGTTTAACTTAAAGCTAATATCACAGAACTAATTTTATTTATTTATTATTTATTTTTTTTTTAATATATTTATTGTTTAGCTGCTAACTTTAAAATTTTGAGGTTAAAAACTAAATTTCATATTTTAATGATTTTCGTATTAATTTGTATAATAAAACATGAAATTATTAATTATATGAGAAAAAACCTACGTTTAGTTGCAAACCTCAAATTAGTGGAAATTAAAAATTAAAATTTTGAGTTTAAAATATTAAATTTTTTTATAATTTTTAAATTTTTATTCAATTTTTTATGCAAAAATATAAAATATAAATAATTATTTTATAGAAAATTTTTTTTAACTCAAAATTTTAAAGATTTAAAAATTAAAATTTTTTGGTTTGAATCTAAAATTTTGTTTATTTCATATTTTAAAAAATTTTAAACACATATAAATGAAAGTAAATAATATTATAATCATAATAAACCTATAATTTAGTTTCTAGCGAATAGCGAATTTCAAAATTTTTAAAAATTTGAGATTAGAAGCGAAATTTTAGATTTGTACACATTTAAATGATATTTAAACACATATTAATAATAATATTATAAAAAAGGACTAGTAAAATATGTGCTATGAAATATATAATCACTTATGTCATAAAAATAATTTAGAATAAACCCACACAGAAGACCAGGAGCAAATTTGTGTCTGTAATTCCGTTAGCATAAAACATGTCAAAACAGAGTTGACATTGTTCTTTTCGATAATAATGAATAATAAAACGCCCCAACACTTGAAAAATTCCATAATAACACACCCTGAGATATTTATTTTATTATTAGCCACATTTAAAGGGTTAAACTTCCCCTCTTCACTTACTTACTCATTTTCATTATTTATCAAAACAAATTATGTATCAAGGAGATTTTTTGTTCGTTTAATTTAATTTTCATTTAGCATTGATTTTTAACAATTTCCTCTTTATTGCTTAATTGCAACTATCACGTTTTTACCCCCAAAAAATTTATTTTCAATTGTTTTCATTATCGTTGGATCGTTTTTATCAACTAGAAAGTACAATAAGTAATAAAACGATAAAAAATTTAATGAACAAAATCAATCAAGAAAACTGAACGCAATACGTGGCAGTCTAATTAATATAGTTAAGACAGCAGGAAGTTTTATTTTGATAACAACGTAAATTAAACCAAAAAAAAATCAAATAAAACCAAGGAGTGTCAAAAAAGTAATAACAAGCAAACAATAAAAGGATCATTTCAATAACTGAAACGGTAAATTATTAAAGATTCTTTAGAGCCTTCAAAAGAAATATAAAATAAAATTATTTTCAATTTTAGTATAAATTGTGTTATACAATCAACAAAATTTTCCGAAAATATTGAAACGAAACGTTATTATCCGCCATAACCAGCAGTAATTGCTTAAAAACAGAAAAAGGTGTGTAACTAAACTAAGTCGAGACACTGGAAATAGGTTGGTTAAAAGAAAAATTTCCCTAAAACATTTAACTTCGTTTTGTTTGTTTATTAAACATAATAATGATGTTTAAATTTAGTATTTAAAGATTAAAGACAAGTGATTTGTTGTTAAAGAGGCTGTCACTGGGGAAATCAATCAACTTATTTGCAGCTGTCTGCTGAAAACAAAGCACATGGAATTCTAAACTGACCAAATGTTTTTATTTTTAGCCTAATTGATTATCTAATAAAGGCCCTAAATACAATTGTTTGTAGTAATTAAATTACTAGCAACAAATTTGAAAGAAGACTACCATTAGACTTAATTTCAAAAAACCTTGTAAAGTTTAAAGGCAAGGCTACCCTAGGCTCCCCGCCACCCTCTACACATCAGATATTGAAACAACTGCTGCTGCAAACTTAACTAAACGACTAAAATACTGCTTGAAAACAAAAGAATTACAACAATATTCTTATATTAATCTATTTTAAAGAAAATTATTTTGTAGTTTTAAAGTACAACACAACAAAACAATTGTATTTAACACATACACACACACACACAAAAAGTTCCCAAAACAAAAAGTACTTGTTTACACAAAAGTACCTTTAACAAACCTACAAAATACCCCTACTCTCTTAACAAAGACAAACTCTCTCACACATAAACCCATTTGCCACCTCTACACCCCGCCCCCAACAACCTCTCTAAATATATTTGTTATTGTGTGAGCAGAACCAAAAGCAAAGCAAGAAATCATGGCTCTTACCTATAGTGTGCGTCCTCCGCGTGTACGTCACATGCTACAATCGACGTACGAAGACAACTATGGCTACACTATGAACTTCTATCAGCCAATGATGGACTACTTGGATGCAAAAACGAAAAGTTTGCAGGTAAAACCACCACACTTGCCGTGGACCAGTGAACGCGGCCTTAAGCAATATCGACCATCGAACGCTATACACCGTTACAATACCGACGAAATACTGCGACTATCGCGTGCATGTGCGAACAGGGCAGATGAGATTTTATTAGATTTTCGCGTTAAGAAACGTTCACCATTCAGTGTTATTAAGTTAGCCGACGCAGCGCGTGTTACTAAGCATATTGCTCCCGATACGGTACTAGAGAGATCGCGTGAACGTCGCCAACGCCGTCAAAGAGAATTAGAGGATATTATACGACAAGACACAATTAAGCTACTTCACCGTATCCGTAGAATGGAGTTAGAATCCGGCGAAATGTCGAAAGAATTCAAACGTTCAATACGCGGTAAATCGGCTCAGGCCATTGCTCAGGCTTTGCTGTCTGAGTCCGAGCGTAATATTAAACAAACGAAACGGGAGGAAGAGGATTACATGGCACAGGCTATGGTGCGCTCTAGCCGTGCTGTATCGCGTATGCGTTCAACCTCACCGGAAGGAGGTCACATATCGGCGCATACCTACCACATTGAACTGATGGACGATCGTATGGTCGATAAGCTCGATCATAGAGTATCGTCCTCGCTGTACAATGTTAAGCGTCAGTTGTCGTCATTGAATCAAAAAACAGTTGAATTTTATGCTGATTCCAGGTGCGATTTAGTTGATAAGTGTTGGATATGCCGTAAAGTAATGCGTAATCATCCCAAGCTTAAAGATTACAGTTATATGTATTGGCATTAAGGAAAGAAGGTTTTCCAAAAAAAATTAAAAAAAAAAAATCTAGTGGTTTCAAGGCAGAAATATAAAATATATAAATTATTTAAATTAGAAAATCCTTAATTTAGAGCCCTCAGTATGTGTTGCTTTACGTTATTTATGCCAGAAATATTTAATAGATAACGTTATAATATTAATAAGACAACAAGGATAATTATGTTACGTTACGTTATAATTTTTATATCAGAAACTCAAAGAATCTTAAAGTTTTATTAGTATGTAAAAAATTTAACAACAAGGATTTTTAAAGTTCTTTTAGTAACGTAAAGAAAACGTAAGATAAATATTTTTAAAAATTTTAATTTTTAGGAGATTAATGCAAAATTCTTTTATAAAAATTAATATTTAGAAAGAAATCTGTGAAAAAAGTAACAAGTTTTTAACGTAACATAAGTCAGAAACGTTACAAATTTGTTACTTGTTTCTATAATTCATTGTAAATGTCTTTTTATATAAAATTTAGAAGAACATTCTCAAAATCTTCAATATTTCAAAAATGATACGTTTTCATTACGTTACATTAAAAACTTGTAAATTAAACAGGACTTAATAATAAAAATTAAGGAACTCACTTTGTTACGTTATGTGTACCCCTATTTTTATTATACAAATCTTTCAATATCGTTTCAAATATTAAAAATTCTAGATTGCTTGAGTGTTTTAATATTTTTTAAACTTGTTACTTTATTTTACATTTTGTTTACGTCACGTAATGTAAAATTTTATGAATTATCATATAACACTGAAAACATTTTATTTTTCAAACCTTTGTAATCAAATCTTATGTTTTAAAGATATTTGAAGGATTTTAAATCTAGCTTTTATTTTTATGAATTGAATTATTTGTAATAATTCTTGCAAAATATACTTAATATAACGTAAAGATTTTTATATGACTTAATATTTCTGATATTAAACTCACTTTATTATCAAATATTTTAAATTGAATTTAAAACACTTCCCATTAAACAATAACGTAACGTAAGAATATTTTTTTAAATATATTTTTTATAATTTTCTTGAAAGTTGAATTCATTTGCAACATTGGACACATAACAATAACGTAAGATAAGAAACTTTACTCCTTCTTGTTTGAATTTTTTTCAAATTTGATTAAATTGATTATTAATAGAAATTATTTAATAACGTAACGCAATGTAATAGAAAATTTTAGCAAATTAAAAAAAAACAAAAAAATATTGTATATTAATATGCTAAGATCATGTTTTAACAATTTCAAATTCATTAAAAAGAATTTCAAAAAAAAATTGTCTTACGTAACGTAAAGTACTTTAAAAAAAATTTAAGAAAAAGTCGAAAATTCATAAATATTTGAGGCTGTCTGCTGTTTAATAGATTTTGATAAAAACTAAAAAAAATATACCAAAATTAGCTAGGGGCTCTTGCGTAACGCAATGGATTTATTCAATATTTTGAAAACAATTTTTAGAAATTCCTAATTTTTGAAACTAAACCGTTTGATTTTTACATTTTACTGATTCTAAAGAGTTTTTTACAAAATTATTTATGTCACGTCATAAATTATAGTCTTGTTTTGTTAACAACTTTCTGCCTTAAAACCAATAAAACATCATCTTAAGGGGGATTTTGTCACTATTATAGTTTTTTAGCCGAATTCTTGAGGAGTAATTCTTTAATATTAAAAAATTATTTCTAAAAACTGAAAACCGAATAACAAACACTTGCCATTTTCGTTTCCTAATAAATATACCTGCACCTCCTTTTAAAAAACACACTTAATAGCCATCCCACACTAACCAACCACAAATAAGAAGACAAAAACATTTTTGTAAACGAGATGTTGGACCAAAAAAAAAAACACAAAATAAACTACAGTTGTTAATGTTTTTAATTAAATTCAATATTTTTTGAATAAAGAATTTACGAAATCATGGCGTCTTTTTATTTCAATTCACATATAGTCATACGTGCACTTAAGTTTTTAGGTTCCTCAGGGTTATTTTTAAATTTTATGCTGTAAAAATCTTTTACTTGTAGAATAATTTTCTTTTTTTTCAGCTTCATATCTTACATATTTTTGTATATTATACTAAATACATTGTAGAATTCTTGTTCGTTTAAGAATTTATTCATAACAAAAATATAATTGAAAACATACAAATTTTTGTTAAACATACATACATGGTCATTGCAAATAACTCATAATTACCTACAAATGTTTGTTTGTTATCTGATGAATTTTGATTTGGTTATTAAATATTTGTCTATAAAGTGGTAATTTTAGAAAACTAAAAATAGTTTTAAACATATTTTCCTAATGATTGGCGGAGGAAAATGTTAATTAATGCTAATTTAAGCAAATCAAGGATAAATTAAAAGAATAACACAAGTTTAAAGACATGTGTTTGTTGAAAAAATATTTTATTATTTAAAATGTTTAAATATGTTTTGAACTAATAAATTATTAAAGAAATTTCTAAAAATTATTTTGAAATCTAAAAAAAAATTCTTAAATAATTAATAAATACTTAAATACTTAGAGGTAAAGGAGAATTAATCATCTAAGCAGAATCTAAAGCTTTAAGCTTAAGGAAAGTTTAACCTTTTGGTCTTTAAGTTTTTTCAGAATACTTTTGTGTATTGTTAAAATATCTAACAAATTTCTTAAATAATTAAGAAATACTTAAAGATAACTGAGAATTAAATGTCCAAATAGAAAGTAAAGATATTGAGCTTTAGGATATACTAACGTCTCAGCAAATAGTAAAGCTTTTAGCTTAACTGAATATTGTCTTATATATCTTCTCAAGCTTAAATAGGTATCTTCAGGTTTACTAGTTTCTTTAAAATATTTATTACTATTGTTTAAAATCCAATAAATTTGTTAAATAATTAAGAATGACTTAAATAAAGCTTTAAGGTTATGAAAGCTTAACTGAACATTCTCTTATATACCTTCTTCGCTGCTACTTTCTTTACAATATTTGTTACTATTGTTTAAAAATCTAGCAAATTTCTTTTATAATTAAAAATGACTTAAAGATAATTGAGAGTTATATATCAAAAAGAAAATAAAGTTTTGAACTTTAAGAATATTCTAAAAAGAGTTAAACGTCTCAAATAATAATAAAGCTTTTAGCTTATGAAAGCTTAAATGAACATTTACCTTCTGGGCTCTTAGTTTCTTTACAATATTTGTTACTATTGTTTAAAAATTTACTAAATTTCTTTAATAATTAAAAACTACTGAATATAAAAGTGTGAGTAACGTTTAAGCAGAAAGAAAAGCTTTGAGCTTTAGGAAAGAATATACTTCCAAGGATATACTTCTCATTTGGGTAACAGTTCCTAAACTTGAATCTTAATTCATAAGAATTCTTCTTAAAGATTTGAGTCCGAGTATAGGGACTTCTCATATCAGTTGATTGTTTGAAAAAGTTTAAAAACTTATTGTATCATATGCCGGCACTCAAATTAGAACTGTGTTAAGATGTTTAAATCTTTTAAATTGGCAAAAATACAAACAATTTGAAATCGTTTAAAAATTTAGCTGAAGGAGCCTCAATTTTTGGATCCTACAGCTGCGCTACTGAAAGGTTTGTGGTGTTTAAAATTTATTAATTCAACAATTAGACTTCAATACTTCTCTCCTACGCCAATGTGAAATTGTATGGCAATCACATGAGCCGTTTTAAAAATACACATCTACATATTTCCAAAATATTTTTATTCTTCCTGAATTGTGCTGAAAATACTTTTTGGAGCACACAACACCGCTTCTGACAAGACTGTCTCTAAAAATTAAACTTGAATACTATTCATCTTGGCGTATGTGAAGCAATTGCATCAGCCGTTTCAAAATGGCAGGTTTTTTTTCAAAATATTTTGATACTGCCGTGCTTGCCAATGTTTGCCTTTACAAAAGTCATGCAGGAACAAACAAATATTTGCGGAAAATAATAGTTACAAGGTAAATGTAAACGAAATTCAATAAAATATTCAATTTAGAAACTACGAGCTATTTTTGCTATTTTATTTTATTTATTACCAAATGTAAAATTTTCCTAAAATTACTTTCATCATTATTTCATCATTGTAAATGTATTTAACAAAAATGTTTTTATATGATTCATTTCGCCTTTAAATATCTGTCAAACTATTTATTATTTTGAATTGAAATTTATTTAACAAAAAGTTTAAGGTTTCTTTTATACAGTTAATAAATTGTTTATGCACCCAGGCTTTATTGTTCTTAAATATGTTAATACGTATGCAAACATATTCCCCTTGATATTTATTTTACAAAACATTGAACATATTTATATGTATGTATTACAGCTGTAAAATTTCTATATAAATAAATCTTTAGTCACTTTTCTTTTTATAGCCTGTAGTTGTGTCACTCTATCATCTTACGCATTTTGTTGCTACAATTGTTACCAATTACTCATTTCTGATGCATGGGTTTGGCTCGTCAAAAACTGAAAAACTATTCGTGCGTTTTCCTTGAAATTTCTTTTAGAAAACATTGAAAATGTTTTGTTTACAGCTGTAGAAAGAAATTCAATGCAATAGATTTAGTCATTAGTTTATTTCATTATTATAGTTAACACTAACAATTGTTATGAATATAAATTGGCAATACTACTTACTAACAGTTGTAAAAAAGTTCAATAATTATCTCTTGCAGTATTCAAATCATAATGAGATATACGAGTATTGTGTTGATCATTATCGATTTAAAAACCAAACCAAATAGCATCATCATTATGCTATTGATTTTATCGTACTGAAATGTCTAAGATTTGTATTTTTGAATATTTATAGTTTAAAAAAAAAACTATTACACTTAATACAATATTTAAATTGCTTTCTTAAGAGGTTTTTAATTTAAATTTAAACAGCTTGAGTCATCATTATCTTTCAATAGAAAATAGTTTGCCACTGTACAATACTTTTTTTTTAGCTATTATTGGTCATTGATTACTTTTTCTTTATATACGAGTAATTTATAGTATAATACAACTAGTGCTACTATCAAATTTGCCAACTTGTTTTTAAATATTTCAAAATCTGTTGACCAGTTTTAAATCAAATGTTTTGAAAAATCCACTTGAAAATTTTCATATTACAGCTGTAAAATTTCATTTCAATTGCTTGGTTTATAGTTATTTTCAAAAGGTTTATATCAATTCTTGTACAGCTAAAATGTTCTTTTTCATTCAATACCTGTTCACAGGGTATCTTTTGCTTACCATGTGAACAAAATATCTTGAATTATTTTTAACAATTTGTTTTAATTTGATTTTATAACAATTTGACAGAGTTTTCTATAAGCAAAATAAATCACTAGAATATTTCTAAAGAAGTTTTAAGTTTATAAATTAAATAGCGGCACTATTTAGTTGGGAAATTGTAGCACTTTTTATGTCCTCAATACTTTATGAACTATTTAATTCAACCATTTTGTTGGAAATGGTTAACACTATTTTGTTGTAAAATTTTACCACGATACAGTAAACATTTCACAAATATATTTTGTTTAATAAATGATGGCCATTTAAAATACAAATTTGTTATGGCCGAATTCTCAGTCATTAGTTAACCATTGGTAAACTAAAATACTAACTATTGTTTAACTGTTACTTGGTATTCTTAAAGCAAACTAAGCATTGCGAATAAAGAATCATAGTTAAGCCTTTGATATTAGCTAACTAAAGACTGTGAATTTAGCCATTAGTGTTTTCAAAATCATTTAAAACAATCAAACATCAAACATTTCAGTGTTCTTAAGTACATTTAGAAAAAGTTTTTATGCTGACATCTAATTGATTTGTAATTTTTAGCTTAAAATTCGCCATTCCAGAAATTAAATTAAATAATCCTTTAAAAAAATTAAAGCAATTATTTAATTTTTCAGACAGATTTTGTGCTTATAAATTGTTTTAAAACTACCAAAAAACTGGCTTTTAAAAATACAAGAAAATAATCTGATCTATTCGAAAAAACACTCTAAAACATAACAATTCTTAAAATAAGTTTCCAACAGAAGATAACATTTTTTTTGTTAACAAAATTTTAAGCAAAATTTTTAATATTGTATAATTTGTTATAATCATACCCATCAAGAATACTCTTTCAGAAACTAAATTGAAGCAAATTGTTTGAAGTTTTTCTTACACTTTGATCGATATCCTAAGAAAATTCCTTAAACTCACTATAAAATAAAATCTTTAAAACATCACCGTAGAATTGCCAATAATTAAATATTACATAATCGCCAAAAAAAAAAAAATAGTAAAGCGCATAATATTACGCCAAAATGTTGCGAAATATAAATTTAGAAAATGATATCTTCTACGCCCTTGAATCAAAGTTAAAGAAAACTCGTTACATAATAAGTTGAAATTATAAAACAGTTGGTTAGTGTTACTTCAAAATGTTTTGAAATATAAATTTAGTAAAGTTTATATTCTAGGCACTTAAAGCAAAGTTTGGGACATTTTTTTATTTCAATAAAAATCTGTAATAATTTCTAAACACTTAGGAAGCAAAAAAGTTTTATACAAACAAACAATTTGTGTGACCTTCAATAACTCTTATAGCGATTAGCTGATTTTAAAGAATCTACAACATAAAACAAAAGCTTACTTACTTTTACTATGAGATTAAATCTTAAGTTATAGTTAAGTTAAGTTGATACGACCTTGAATTGTTGACTTATAAGTCTACTTATTTATGGACTTTACATGTTAAGCAAATGATGGCAAAGTTTAACCATTAACAAAGCGACTGATTAAGCAACACATTTGAATGAATCGTAAACAAATTAGCTATAAAAACCATTGAAAACTATGTGATTTCCATAAATATCTTATTTGATTTAACTTTTAAATTTACAAAGTTCAAGGACTATTGCTAAAATTATCAAATCCAATATATTTAAAAGAATTTTATTTAATTCCCCCTTGAAAGTTTTGAATATTTTGTTATGTATATCATAATATGTTTTAACAACCTCTCAAATGAATTCAAAATCTAAATTTTCAAAGAATTTTACATTAACTTGTTTTAATTGAAATTATATCTAAATAACCTCTGCTAGAAATGATCTGTGCTTTTGATTAAAGTTTAAGCCTAAATTTTCAAAGAATTTTTATTTAATTTCCCCTTTTGTTATATAAATAATTTTACATTAACTTTAAACTTTATTAAACAATTCAATTGGGTTTTCCTTGCCTTTAGTCTTAAACTTTATTATTCTATTCACTTAAATGTTCTGCAAATGATCTGGGCTTTTAGTAAAAGCTTAACACTTAAACTTTATTATTTAAGGTAGAGTTTAACTATTTAACTTTCTGTTTGAACTTTATTAAACGTTTAATTTGGTTTTTCTCCATCTTTAGAAAATTTTAAGTCTTAAGCTTTATTGAAGGGAATACACTTAAATGATCTGCAGATGATCTGTGCTTTTAGTAAACTTAGCTTAAAACTTAAACTTTATTATTCAAGATAAAGTTTAACTATTTAACTTTCTGTTTGAACTTTATTAAACGTTTAATTTGGTTTTTCTCCATCTTTAGAAAATCTTAAGTCTTAAGCTTTATTGAAGGGAATACACTTAAATGATCTGCTGATGATCTGTGCTTTTAATAAAAGCTTAAAACTTAAACTTTATTATTAAAGGTAGAGTTTAATTATTTAACTTTCAAAAACTAGAGTAATGGTTTAATAAAAGTGTATTAATTGTTTTAAGTAAAATTATATCTACATTACTACATTTTACTGTTTATTATTCCATCCATTAGGTTTCACTTCAATTTTGATCTTTTATAAAAGCTTAAGACTTATTAGGGTTTCATTTAATGAACTTTATTTTACTTAAATGGGCTTTAAAAGTGATCGATAGCCTGAACTTGAAACTTTTAAACAAATTATGTATCTAAAAAACTATATTTTGTGCCTTAACTAATAAAGTAAAATTTTTAAACAAAACATTTCTAATATTTCTAAACATGTTAGTTAAAGGAAATATCTCTGCAAAAAACATCTGCTTGCTAACAAATGGAGGGTGAAAAAAAATGTAATTAATTTCTGCAAAAAAAAAAAACTATAATTAATAGAGCATTATAATGAAAAGTCTAGCAGTGTGACAAAGATAAAGCTAAACGCTAAAATTAAATTTATAAATTATAATAAAACAAGAAAAACTTCTCAAATTTCTTGGCTATTTCAAAGAATTTTAGGAATTTGAAATATGTTTTGCTATACTCGTACACAAAATAATTAAAAACATCATTGCTTTGTTAATGTCCTTCAAAAGTTGAAATATTTTTTTATATATTTATGCAAAACAATTGAATAATGTTTTAGTAAATAATCTAATTTATTAAAATCACACTAGAAAAAACACAATAAGTAAAAGAAAATAAAAGACATCTAATGAAATTTAGATTGATATGACAGACAGCATAGATATTTTTGTGTAAATATATGAGGGAAGAAATGACACAAACCATTGTACTCCTACAAAAAAAAAATTAAACCAAAACAACCTACAATAAATTTAATTTATAGCAACAAAATAAATATGTATTTTTATAAATTGCCAAACTGTTGCCAAGTTTTTGGCTGGCATAGCCAGATTAAGTAATTTTCAGAAAAAAAAAAACACAACAGCATCAGCATCAGCAGCAAAATTTATTTTCAAACATTAAATAATTTCAAATATTATGCAAAAGAGTACTAGGAATGCACATACATACGTCTAAATGTACTATAAGTAAAGTGTAGAATAGTACAGTGTAGTAGAGCTAAAAGTTTAGTACATGATATTAAATTTAGTACAAGCATTTTAGTTGAGGCTAAAATTAGCTATAAATTCTTATAACCTGAATATATTAAATACCTTTAAGTTTAATGATAATTACAGTTTGTACAGCTAAAAAAAAAACAAAATGAAATCAAACAATTGCCTTAAAAAAAAGTACCCAAACTAAAAATTGGCCACAAAATATTTACAATTTTCAAACAATCGCAAACCAAAATATGTAATAGAAAACACATTAGCAATTAGTCATTGTGACATAGTTTGAAATATTTAAACATTTTATTTAAACTAATGACTCATTTATTATTGCTTATCATGAAATTATATTATATATTTTGTATAATGATCAATAGATTTTGAATTCGTTTTATTAATGCGTTTAAAAATTGTGACAAGTGACATGAACACTTGACTTGCCCATTACTCTGTAATCGTGTTAATTATTTTAACAATTACCAAAATGTTTGATGTTTGGCCTTTAGCCTAGAAGCTTTTTTTCTAAATATTTGAAATTACTTTGATTTAATTTCATTTAATGTAATTTAATTAATTTATAAAAAGAAAACTTTGTTGATCCACTTAAAGTAAATGTTGTACAAAGTCCAACGATTTTTTACTAAAAACCTAAAAACATTTCAACTTTATTAATATATCAAATATATTTAACAATTAATTGTTTAAAATAAATTCAATTTGTAAATACAAGGCTAAATTAAATGATTTTAAAACTATTTTGTAAATTATTTTACCTAATCTTACCCTTGTATAGTTCAGAGTTTTTAATAGCTTTTAAAAATACTTTGTTATATCAATAATCTTAGTTTAACTTCACTAGTTTCAACATAAATGATCTCTACATAATCTTCACTTAAACTTAAATTAATGTATTACCTGGTTCACGTTGTTTTTACCCTTGGGTTTACTTAAAAGAACTGTACTTTTAATTAAATCTTGAAGAGTGAAACTTTTTTAAACTCTTTAAAACAGACTTGATTATATAAATAAAACTTTACTTGATTTAACTGAAATGATCTATAGCTAAGCTCGTTTATTACTCGATTCAGCTGGTTCACTTTGTCTTTAACAAAGTTAAGCTCTAGCTTGAAGAGTGAAACTCTTAAAAAAAGATTTGTTTATATCAATAAAACTTTACTTAACTAAACTGAATTGAGCTGTAGATAAACTCGGTTTAATAACCCTTAATAATTGGTGCACCTGGCACACTTTGCCTTTATGAAAGTTTGGGATTTAAACTCTATTATTTCGTTGATTCATATAGATTAATGTACTGTACTTAAGTATTCTTTACGACTTTCTTAAAGAAATATGAAGTCTTAAACTTCAGCATTCCCTCCCCTTGGTTTCATATGTACTTTTATGGTAGCTTAAGACTCAAACTAAAACTAAAGAATCTCAATTTAAGACAGAGTACGTTATCAATTCAAACACGAATTTTTAAAGAAACGTCTGTTTGGGAAGTTGGAAATCAAATATTCGCCAAAAAATATAAACTTTAAAATTTGTAAATAAGATTTGACTCTCGAATTAACTTAAAATTAATTTAAATGCAAAATTCGCGAGTGAAAAATATTGATTATTTTAATTTGAAATAATGTCTAAATCAGTCTTTACGACGAATAGTCTTTGTCTTTCCGATTAATAAAAATACAATTATAAGCCGACAAAATCTTGCCAATCTATATTTAAGACAGGATAAGAATGTTTATATGTACCACAAGTTATAAACCCCATTTATGTTGTAAAAACAATTCTTACCTTCAGTTAATTTAATAAAAATTAAATTTAATGAACTCATGCCTAACTAAATAAATATATCAAAATAGAAAAATTTAAAATATTATTCGCCTGTCTAATTATCTTACAAAAAATTTAAATGAAAAATTCCGGATTAAAGAATTATATTTTTTTATTTCCTAATTAAAGTATATGTACTCCATTTGAAGATGCCATTTCTTCAAACGTTGATGATCTGGCCTAAAAAAGTCTTTTGTATAAGAATTTTTAAAACCATAAAACTGAATTTTTACAACCATTTAGTTTCTAATAACTAAATGAAACACATTTCTTTTAGAAAATTTTTGTATGCTTAAAATGTTTAAAGCTCATATAAAATCCCAGGTAATTTATACATCTTTAAAAAAATCAATTTCTTTTCGTGTATTTTCAACTATTCATAACAAACCATAATTCTTACTAAAATCTTAACTAAATCCAAATATCAATTTATTTTTACAAATCTCCAGCAAGCAAACATCCATCGAAATCGAACAATTGAACGCTCGCGTCATTGAAGCCGAAACTCGCTTGAAGACCGAAGTCCAACGCATCAAGAAGAAGTTGCAAATCCAAATCACCGAATTGGAAATGTCCTTGGATGTTGCCAACAAGACCAACATCGATTTGCAAAAGGTTATCAAGAAACAATCCTTGCAATTGACCGAATTGCAAGCCCACTACGAAGACGTACAGCGTCAATTGCAATCCACTTTGGATCAATATGGTGTCGCCCAGCGTCGTTTGGCCGGCATGAACGGTGAATTGGAAGAAGTACGCTCTCAATTGGACAGCGCTCAACGTGCCAAGCGTACCGTTGAATTGCAATTCGAAGAAGCCCAGACCCGCATCACTGAATTGCACACCACAAACATTAACTTGGTCTCGATCAAGTCGAAATTGGAACAAGAATTGACTGTCGTTGCTGCCGATTATGAAGAAGTAACCAAGGAATTGCGTATCAGTGATGAACGTTATCAAAAGATTCAAGTGAGTAGTTAAAAAAAGACTTGTATAAGAGGTTAATTATAATCATGTATTTTTCATATCTGTTTTAGGTTGAACTTAAACACACAATTGAACAAATCCACGAAGAACAAGAACGTATTGTGAAATTGGAAACCATCAAGAAGTCTTTGGAAGTCGAAGTCAAGGTAAAGATTTATACCTAAATATATATAAAATAAAAAAAGAGATTTAAAGTGAGTTTTAACTTATAACCAAGATATTTAATTGAGCACAAACATTTCAAAATAGTACCAAAACGGTAAAAAAAATTAATTTACTGTTAAAAGAGCCAAAATTTCCCCATACGTTTGAAAATTGATACTTTTTTGTAAATAGTACCAAATCCTTTAATTGCAGTAAAATTTTTCAATATTTCCATATTTCGCAAAAATTATAATAAAAATAAAAGCAGACAAAAAAAATTTGGTACCAAAAAAAAGTACTTTAGTACATTTTCATAAAAGTGCCATATTCTATATTAAATAATAACAAAAACTAAATGGCATATACAAATTCTTATAAAAGACAAAGAAGCTAAAAAAATTTTGTAACAATAAAAGTACTTTGGTACATTCTCGATGGTAGTAATAAAATAAAAATTGTTAAATTTATTTAAAAAAAAAAAAACTACCAAAAATTTTTAATTTAAATTTAAATTCCCCTTTGCTCATGCAAAATTAATTTCTGTTATTTTAGAATTTGTCCATTCGCTTGGAAGAAGTTGAATTAAATGCCGTTGCTGGTAGCAAACGTATCATCAGCAAATTGGAAGCCCGTGTTCGTGATTTGGAAATTGAATTGGAAGAAGAGAAGAGAAGACACGCCGAAACCATCAAGATCTTGAGAAAGAAGGAACGCACCGTCAAGGAAGTCATGGTACAATGCGAAGAAGACCAAAAGAACATTATTTTGTTGCAAGACGCTTTGGACAAATCTACTGCCAAGATCAATCTCTTCAAGCGTCAATTGTCTGAACAAGTAAATTTTAAATAAAAAACTTAAACACACCCTAATATATGTAAAATAAATATTAAATGTTTTCTTTATATTCCAATAAATCATTAGGAGGGCATGTCTCAACACACTGTTACCCGCGTACGCCGTTTCCAACGTGAATTGGAAGCCGCTGAAGATCGTGCCGAATGCGCTGAAACCAACTTGAACATGATCCGTGCCAAGCACCGCACTTTCGTCACCACCTCCACCGTTCCCGGCTCCCAAGTCTACATTCAAGAAACCACAAGAACGATCACCGAATAAATCTAATTTATTTAATTTTTTACCTTAAAAAGAGATGACTCGCTTTATCACTTAACAAAAAAAGAAAAACTCTTATCAAGTTTTTATCAACGAACTATTCAAATATTTTTTCAAAAACATCAACTACAACAACAACAAAAATAGTTCACTTCACTTAACACCTGAAGTCAGGATAATGAGAACAATTGTATTTTAATTTAATTTTAATGAACCAAAACCAAAAAAAATGAACAACAAATAAATTTTTAAATTTAAGAATTATAATAATATTAAACCAAAAAAAATATATAAAAACAATAAACATCAATTACAACAACATCTAAAAAAAACACATACAGTTTTGTTACATTTAATAAAATATTGAAAAACATGTTTTTAAAAATAATTTCTGAAACGCTTCCTCAACACCACACTGAAAAGCGTTTTCAAACACCAACAAAATTATCGTTTTTAGTTTTATTATTAAGGTTTTTTTATATTAACAATTTAGATTTTTTTGCTTAATTCTTTTGGGTTTCAAAATTATGAAGCATTTTGTTTTCTTTTTTAAATAAACATTAATAGATAATTAAAAAAAACAAAACAAAAAACAGATTACAATTTTATTTTTGTCATACAAAATGTAAACAAAACCAAAAGCCCTTATCATCACTTGCGTCTTTGTTTCTATATAAAATGTTATTGTGTACTTTTTTTTTATTTTAAATAAATAATTAAATTTTTTTGCATATAAAAAAACAACATCATTTTAATTTTTACTAATGTTCATTGTATTTTCTTTCTATTTAGCTCACACCTTCACTTTTCACACTATCACTCTCTCTCTCTCTCTCTTTTTATCTTAGTAATATTGTTTTTGCTTTAGCTTTTAATACAAACAAAACATACATACATACATATGTTCATATCTATCATACATATTATTTTTTTAATTGAATCGATTTAATTATATTAAAAATTAAAAATATAAACACATTTTAATAAAATAATAATAAATCATAATCATGTAACATACAATTTATAAATTAAACGTAAACAAATTCAATCATTTCAACTTCATTGCTTTGAATTAGTAAGTATGGATATGTACCTACATATATGTTTTTTATACATATTTATTTTAGTATGAGAGTTATCACTGCGTATACTTGTTATTAATTGTAAATTAATAATCATACGCACTAAGGAGTCAAATATAAAACCAGGGATGTTGAATAATTAAGTTGTATTAGGGATTTATTGTTTTTGTTTTTATTTATAAAATATGCAGCCAACTTTAAAGAGGTTCTACTGAAAACCTAATCAATAGACCAAATGTCAGAGAATATTCTTAAAGCATTCGACCTGATGGTGAAAATTTATTATTGAATCTGCCTTATTTTCTTAGTCCTATTAAAATCTCGAAGAGCGAAAAAGGTTTAGCATATTTTTGCTCTTGCTGTGTATTTTCTTAGTGTAGAGCAGTGTCCCGCAAAAAGAGAGGATTTGGTAATTGCATATGTATAGGCAAGAATGATAAAATCATACTTGTGTATAGGTGACACTACACAGAAAGAAATAACATGTAATGTTTAAATAAACCTCAATTAAAAATTCGTTTGTTATATTGTATACATTTTTATGTAATGTATTTCGTATTTCTATTTTCTAATAGATTAACTTGCCCAATGGTTCCATGTCACTCTCGAAAACCAAGTTGTAGAAATTGGATAATATTCCGGTAATTCAAGTATGGCACAATTTTACATTGCAGGACTTTCTCAATTAACTTTGATAGTAAGTAGGCTTATAGGTATTATGAAAATGGTATTGTTAAACCTTTTCATTATAATCTGAGAAATTTTCAAGTTTATCGGAAAAACGCCTATTCTTATGATAGTTGTAAATAATTTTTCAAAAATAAAATAATTTTTGTATTCTATATTAAATGTTTTAATACAACTTGTTTTTCGGCAACTTAAAAAAATTGTAAATATTTATCGATTTTTTGGACTTGGTTAACTATTCCATTTTTACCATCTTCCGTTTTTAAAAAATTGCAAAATTCATTACAAGTGTACTCAAATTTTGTTTTTCTTATTAATTCGCTTTCTACATTTTCAATTAGAAGCTTGTTTCCTTCCTTTCTCGAAAATTGAACATCAAACAAAAAATTATCTCGGTTGCCGCATTAGAATGAGGAATTGAAAATATAAACATACAAATTTTTTGGAAATTGGGATATGATCCACTTTTTAGGAATGTTTTCCATTTTTCTTCAACAGAATTTTCTTCCGTAATATTTTGAGCAAAAGTCTTTAAAGATATAAATATATATATTTGCTATCAAATAAGAAATTGTTCCTTAAAAAAAAAATAAAAGAAGTACAAAAAAAAATACAGAGGCTGAAAAAAGTACATTTGCGTACTTCTTTAGGTCTTATGCAGACAGAAGTACAATTAGTAAAAAAAAAAGTACGCGCACTTCTAAATGCAGTACTTCTGGCAAGCCTACTGTTACACGTTCAATAAATATCGAGATATTTCTAGTATCACGATATTTTTAGAACAAATTCATCTCCTCTGGACGGACGCTCCCTTGGACGGACGCGGACACCTGTTTTTTCAAAAACATCTCCCATAGAGGGACACATATACATATATTACGAAAGGCAAAGCTGAGAAAATTTTTGTATTTTGGTTCATCCCCTTTTCATTCTATGCACAAAGAAAACAGACTTAAGAGATTACATTTGTCTTTATTGAGTGTGTATTTTAAAACTTAATCAGATTAACATTGCGTAGTGCGGTAATTCCCCGATTTATTGTTTTATGTTTTTATAGACAAAATCTAAATTGTGTTTCCCCTTTTTTATTTTGTAGCTCGTTTCTGTATTTCTCGCATTGTAAAATTTTTCGCATGGAATTAGTGAATTCCAACAAAAACAGTGTAAAAAGAAACAAAAAATGGTTTTTCTCACACAAGTGTTTCTGTATCTTTATTTTGCGAGAAATATCTGTCATTCAAATAGTTTGACAACAATTATTGCAAGAATGTGAGAAAAAGTGTTTCTGTAAGAATATTTTGCGAAAAGATTCTCACAAGAACTGTCACATTTCAAATTTGTGCGATAAACACACAATTCAAAATATATATGTACCTACATAGATATTTTTAAATACATGTACATACATACATAAATAAATAAAATTTTACATTATAAAGCAGTGGAGTTCAGTTATTTTGAGAAAAAAACAAAAATAAGCAATTTTTTTATTTTTCGTGTCCAACTGTAATTAAATCGCGTGTGTTTGCAGTGTTGCCATTTTAGCACTTTCAGTGCTAGATTTAGCATTTTGTTTCTTGAAAATGCATTGAAATTTTTAAAAATTATGCTAAATGCTTTTTACCATAATTTGCATGAAATTTTTACTTTATTACTTTTGGAGAAATAAAAATAACTTTTATTAATAAATGAACACGGAAATTTTTAAATTAATATATTAAATGTAATCTATTAAAACAAGTCAACAATTGTTATGAACAAAATTAGAAAAAACTATAATTTATTTTTATTTATTTATTTATTTAAGATTTAGGTAATACATAAATGTATATACTAAATATAATTATTTTTTGCTATAGCAACTAGGCCTTAAGCTGTAATTTTTTTTTTTACAAAGGTGGTGTTATATTTTAGTAATAATTTAAATCTTGTTGTATAAGTTAATAATCTTTAAATAATTTGTTATTTTGTTAATGGAATGCTCAGAGGGAAGGGATAAAGATAGGAGTGGGTTTACATCAGAAAATAATTGGTTTCTAATTTGATCAAATTTGGTGCAGTCACGTAAGATGTGTGTTATGTTTAATGGGCTATCGTTATCACAATCACAGATAGGAGGGTCTTTGCCTGCTATGATGTGGTTGTGAGTAATCTTAGTGTGTCCCAGTCTAAGTCTAAGGAAGATTATTAAATCTCTCCGTTTGATACTATTATTATTAGGTAGCCAAGTGTAAATGTTATTTTTATCCGTGTTAATTGATTTATACCAGTTGTTCGACTCAACCCATGTATTGGAGTTTTGATTATTAGTTTGCTCTTTTATGAATTTTTTTATGTCTGAGAAATTCCTATTGATTTCCATGAAAAGTGGGGATTTGTGAGCCAGTTTGGAAGCATTGTCGGCGAATTCGTTACCTGGTATCATAGCGTGTCCAGGCACCCAAATAATGATTACTTTTGGAAAATGTTGTATAAGGAAGTTTCTGATGTGAGCTGCGTAAAAATTGTTGTTGTTAATATTAGTGATGGCGTGGATTGCTGATAGTGAATCGGTGCATATAGCGAAATTGCCAGATTTTTGACAGTATTCAATTGCTTTATATATTGCTATTATTTCAGCCGTAAAAACAGAACTGAAGCTAGGTAGTAACGAAGTGAAAATTATTTTTTTCTCTGATGTGACCGCAAAAGAAACAGATTCTCCAGATTTAGAACCATCTGTAAAAATAAATGTTCTGTCGTGATTATGGTTCATGATTTCCTGAAAAAATAAGCGGTATTGGACTTGACTAGTATCTGCTTTTCTATAAGATGAGAGAGACGAGTCAATAGATTCTATTTTTAAATTCCATTGAGGATGAGGTAATGTTTTTGGTTTAGGGATTTTTGTTGGAAAGTCAAATTCCGAGGAGGAAAGTTCTATTATTTTATTTAAAGCAGATTTAATTTTATGGTTTCTTTTAAGTCTTTTGTATTTCTCAATAATTTTTCGTAATGGTGTGTCGTGATATGTAATGATTGATTTTATGCCTTTTATTAATTCTAGTTGGTATAGAGTATTGAGGTTTAAGGTATTAGTTTCAAAATTTATATTCTTAATTGGGGTAGTTTGAAGTACACCAAGTGCACATCGAGTTACTGTGTTAATAATCGTGTTAATTTTTTTTAAAGAGGTTGTAGAAGAGTTACCATACAATACTAATCCGTATCTGATTTTAGATATTATTAAAGCGTTTATTACTTTTAAGAGCGAAATTGTGTTTGGATTATATTTTGAATACGATAAACATTTAATAATGTTAATTCGGTTTTCTAAGGCTTTAATTAAGTCCTGAATGTGATCATTCCATCTGAGAGTTCTATTAAAAGTAATACCTAATATTTTTAAAGTATTGGTTTCTGTAAGTTGAATATTCCTTGTAATCATATTGCAGTTACAATTATGTTTTCTACATATGTGCATAAACTTACATTTTGTTCTTGACAAAACAGCACCCGATTCATCACACCATTTTATGATATCGTCAATTATATTACTCATATTGATATTTGGATTTTTCACATTTTTTGAATTTATAATTATGTTGAAATCATCAGCGTAAGCGCAAAAGTTAATATCTTTGTGTATAGAGAGAGTATCGCAAAGTTTGTTGTATGCTACAAGAAAGAGAATGACCGACAGCGGGGATCCTTGTGGGATTCCGTTATCGTTAACTTAATACGAAAAGGCCCTAACTCATGTTTTTCATAGTTTACAGGAGGAGAAAAAAACTAAATAAAAAAGATGCAATATTAATACAAAATTTTAGTTAGGGCTTTTCTTTTTTAGGCTATAGCTTCGGTATTTTTTCCGAATTCATCTGATTTTTTTGGAGGAGGTGTATCTAGTAATAGTCTATCGAAATATGTAAAAATATCGATTTCGAAAAATTATGAATTGTGGCCTTTTCGTATTAAGTTAACGATTTGTAACATTTGAAATAAAAATTGTATTTTTACATTGAAAAAATTTAGCACTTTTTTTTCTTCTGTAAAACAATTTAGTACTTAGTTTTTCTAGTTTTATCATATTTTGAAATTAATTAATCTGGCGACACTGTGTGGCGACACAAGAAGCAACTAAAATTCTTAATAAGTTTCTGAAAAAAAATGACAACAACCATCCGCATGCTCAACGACGACTGCATGAAATTTTTTTTCGTCGTTGACGTTTGGCTTGCATTTGACACTTAATTACTGGAAATATTCCAATAAAAACAAAATTAGCGTTGTTCGTTTTCGCATACAAATACATAAACACTTTTTTCTCACAAATCGAGCAATGATGGAAATTTTTGTTTCACACTTCATGTGAGAAATTTTTCGATGCGGGAAATACAGAAACTGGTTTATATAATAATTGATGGATGGACATTAAATATGATGTCAAATTTAAAAGTTTGTGTGTTTCAAAATCGCAACATTAAAAAACAAGCAAGCAAACTATAAACAAACAACAATACAAAATTTTTTTAGATCTTAATAATATTTCTTGCCTTTACATGTAATTTAATTAGCTAGTCTGATTAGAAATAAAAGTATGTACAAACATACATACATATGTATGTATGTATATATGTTGTATATGAATAGGAAAAATTAAAGTTCAATGAAAATATTTTTAAAGTTTGTTTTTTATCACAGTTATCGTAGTCACTAAATAACAAACAGGTTAATATGTATTTATTAATTTTATCCCGAAATATTTTAACGAACTATCCCTTGGACGGACATCTCCCCTAGGCGAACAAAAATGCCTCGACGGTCGGTGTCCGCCTATGGGAGCTTTCACTGTAGTTAGGAAACACTAATTAATTTCTTTAAGCATTTTTAAGATGTAAAATAAAAAAGAATGTATTTTTTCTTAAATAATATGTATTTGTTTTTGTTCGTTGCACATACATAAAGTGTACATTTTCTTTCATTTAGAAAATTGAGAAAAGTTGTGTGTTTTTATAGTTATGCAACGAAGTGTATTTATTCATAAATAAGTATAACTCCAACAATAAAACTTGTAAACTATACAGATAGAGAGCGTAAATTTTATTATTTTAGCTTTTAGTTTAAAAAAATTAATTATAAAATATAAATTATTTTTTCAGGCAAAAAAAAACTAAATAATTAATTATAAAATTTCAATTTGTGTAGTTTAAAAAAAATTAAATAAAGCTTTCATTCCTTTTGATTTAATTGTGATAAATTTAGAGAAAATCAAATAATTATTAAACACTAAAAAATAATTATTAATAAAACTACAGCAACAATAACAACAACGTTGCAAATAACATCAATTGATAATAACACCATAGAGAAGCATTTATCCTAAATTATTTCAAGTGTTTATTAAATATTTTAAAATATACACATATGTATACATATGTATAATGAATAATAAACTGATGTTATAAATATAAAACTTACCTTAGATATTACCACTTTGCAACACTGCAACACAAGTTTTCACGCAGTGTTGGCTAACATGCTGTAAAAAAATACAACAACAATAATAACGATGCAATCAAAACGGAAACCACGATTTTTGTTTATGTTTTCAACAATGCACCACAATTGCAACAACAAGCAACGATTGGAGTAAAAAACCAGTTTCGCGCACACACATAAACACACACTGAATATTAAAACTACAATAACAACAAAAAAAAAACACACTCAATGACTAAGCAAAACACAAATTATTTTCTGTTAACTGACTTTGTTTTTTATTTTCTCTTATCTTATTATTCGCAATAATTGTAATAATATTTAAGAAAATATTTTACTCTTGTTATTTAATTAATTGGTTTAACAAATTTTTAATGTTTACAATTTAGTTTTATTATTAAACACTTTTTACTTGTAAAAAAAAATAATTTTCACTAACCCGACTTTACACTAGCGCTTACAGATCGAAACTAAATAAGTGAGAAGGAATTTGTAAAGACTTTGACAAGATTTAAGAGATTAGCAAATTGAAGAGAGTGGTTTTGTGACGTCATTAAATAAAGGAAGATGTTCGTTCTATTATTATTTTGAAAGTGAGAAGTTGGTAGAAAAATGGATTTTTTTTAGAAAAATAATCACTTTAACTAATTTAAAATTGCACAGACAATTTTGTTTATTTTATTTTGGAATTTATGAAATAGGAAACAACTGTTTACAAAATAAAAGTTTAATTTAATTTAATACGTATATAAGAATATAAATGACTTGAATAGAACCTGAAGCCTATTCTTCAGGGAAAATATATGGCGGGTAAGTCAAATAAATAGGATTTTAAAAACAGTGTATTACAAAACTATTTAGCCTACTTATTTTTAGGAGGAATTTGGTTTTCATTCAAATAAAAAATAGTGAAAATCAAGTAAAAAAAATATTTTTTTTTGCAATTTATAATAGATATTATGTAGAATAGCAAACCATAAAAAACTTATAAATTATTAATTTTTATTTAGTTATATGTAGTTGCATTTAATACTCTGCATTATAATTAAAAGGTCACAAAAGTAATTTGCTTTTTAACTCCTCTTAAATTTTTAAGTTTTTTACAGAACAATCATGAATAAAAATTCCGCAGAAGTTTTTTTCCCTTTTCCCATTCAAATTCAACGTTACAATAATAAAAAGGGTAAAAACTCCCGCGGATTTTTTATTGATGATTGGGCCGTGTCTTTTTTTAATTTTTGTTAGAATTTTTTATTTATTATATGTATCTCAATTGTTTTTAGTAATAATTTTTTCCTTATTACCCTCTTTTGTGAAGATATTTGTGTTAAAAGTGTCAATAGGCAAGATTTAAACATTTCCGAGAAAAAAATATATTAACCTCTATGCTTTCTATGGGGCTCATCCGATCCGATCATTGAAGATATGTTAACAAGTTTTTGGTACTGTACAAAAGCTAAAATCTAATATCTAAAACTGTGTATTTCGGGTCATTATAATGTTAAAAATATTAATATTCCTTTGTAGGTCAATTTTTTTGGTCTGGAGTTACGTTTTGCTTTTCGAAATGCAGCCCCATATCAGCATAGAACCAACATCACAATAACCGTGGATTTTGTATAAAGATTTCCAATCAGTTGTTTTTTACATTTACTTTTGTGCAGCGAAAGTGAACAAATTAAAACAACTTTCCTTATATTTTTCAGCAGTTTAACATGTGTTTAAGTAATTCCGTTATTGGGTTATCTCCTCTGCATTCATGGATAAGATTTTTTGAATATTTTACCGATTAGATTTTAAAAAAATGGCCGGCTCGTTCAACAGGTGAAAGGAGCTTCTTGCACAGAAAAAACTATATGTTCTGCGCAGCACTTTAGGGCACGATTAGGTTTAATTGTCGGAAGTGGCACATTCAATGACGCAAACACTGTAAGAACTTTTATTTGAATTCAGCTGAAATAACTGGCTTAGATCAAGCAGTTATTGATCGATGTCATCATCTTTTGCAATGTCTTTCGTCGGGATACGAAATTAATAGTGTAGAATTTAGAGATTACTCGTTAGGAACCGCACGAATGCTTATTAGTACGTATCCATGGTATGATTTGCCTGCTTCAGTTCATAAAGTGTTAATTCATGGATCGGAAGTAGTTGAACACTGTCTAGTTTCCATATGCGAGCTCTCTGAAGAAGCCGCTTAATCTTGTAATAAATTATTTAAGCAATTCAGACGAGACAACATGCGAAAAATGTCTCGTATTGACACTAACACTGATCTTTTGCATAGACTTCTTCTAAATTCCGACCCGTTAATTTCTTCTTTACGTAAATTACCACAAAAGAAGAAGTCTATGCTATCACCAGAGGCTTTACGTTAAGTTTTTGAAAATAATGTACAAATGTTGTATTAAATTGCCGTTATCAAATTTATTATTTTTTCTTTAATTAATAACTAACATTTTTGTGTAAATAAATTATTATAATATTATATTTAAAGACTTTTTTTAATCTTATTTTACCCTAATTGGGCCCATAAATACCGTAAACATAAATATTCATATTAATTCTGATGACTATAACTGAGTAAACTACGTATGACCGCCTTCCTTCGAAACTTGAACCACTGTGCAATGCCCAGAGGATTTACGCACTCATCCTGTTGAAGTAGCACAACGCATTGCACTAAAGACAAAAACAACAAATGTCACTGCACAGTGAACATGGCGAAATTCGCTTATTATAAAGCTTATATTTTAGTAAGGCCGCTTTTTCACTATGTTTTCACTATGTCATTTTTGTTGTCAAATTGTCCAAATTGTTGGCAATCATGATTGCAAACATAGATGACGCCATATGACAACCCGTTTTCATACAATTGCCAACAATTTGGACAATTTGACAACAAAAATGACATAGTGAAAACCAAGCATAATAAATAAAACAAATTGGTTTGTATGTATCATCATCAGAGTCATGTCGATCTTTATTGTAAACATTTCATATATTTCAACAATATAATTATTTTTTTCGAATTTTATTCACCCCTATCGTGAATAAAAATTCCACATGAAATTTGTTCCCTTTTATTTTTTTAACATTGAATTTTAATAGGAAAAGTGTGAAAAGGGAACAAATTTCATGTGGATTTTTTATACATGATAGGGGTGATTCTGTTTTAATTTTATTTAATTTCGGTTTGGTTTTGTTTTGTTTTTCGGTTAAATAAACTCTGTTTTATAGATTTTACTATTTATTTGTATTCTTTATTGAATTCAATAATAGATACTCTAATATTTAAATATACTTATTATAGTACATACTGTTCTGCTATTTCTAATACATTTAATGTTTCATTATTTTTGTCTTTTACTATTTTTATTGTTTTTATTTTGCTTTTCTTTAAATATAAAGAAGACATTTTTGTAATAGGGGTATTTTTTGTATTTGTTATTAGATATATGTACTCTAAAGATGTTGGTTGTCTGAAATATGGTTTCTTTTTTTATATATATTTTGTTTGTTATTAAATTAGTTAATACAAAAAAAATATTGTAAATAATCTAAAAAAAAAACAGCTAAAATAATAATTGTTTTATTTATTGTTTCAATAAATATTGTTATAAATATTTAGCAAAAAAGGCAATTACAGTAGTTTATTTATATTTTATTTTAAATATATATTTTTTCGCTTTTTGTCGTTTTTTATGTAAAAAAATAAAGTATTGTTTTAAACATTTATTATTATTGGTTTTTAAATATATTCTTTTATATATTTTGTTTGTTTGTTCTTTTATTTAAATTAAAAGAAGAAAAAACATATATGTATGTAAATTAATTATAAGATTGTTCAGTTTGTAAAAAAAAAGTTAAATTGAAAGAAAATAAAGTTTTAGAGTAATAATTTCGCGGTATTTTATTTATATGATTCAAAATTTTAGATTTTTACAAAACTTTTCTATATAAATAAATAATTTCGTTTAGTATAAATTGTGGCTGTAGCCATTGTAGTTTTGGTTTGAATTTCCGGGAATGATTTCCCTTGTTATTGTAAAATATTTAATTTTCTTTAGCTGTGTCTTAATTCAATTTTGTTTTCATGTTACTTTTCCGTTTTTTTTTTAATCACATTAACTTGGATTTCTCAAAAGAAATATAAAAATGAGATTCTTTTTATTGAATTCATAGAAAAGGGCAATTAATAATGGGTTTTTCTTTAAGTGTAGAGTAAGGTATTCATACTTGGTAAGCAGAAGTAGTGAAGAATAGTTTTCATTTGTGGCAAGTTTTTTTTAAACTTTAAAAGAAAAAAAACATTACTAAAGCTTTGTACAGACGGTTGTTCGATCTTACAACGTTGTCCGAAAATGTCCAGACAATGTCTAACATCTAAAATTTTTGTCTTCCAACGTTGTAAGAAAAAGCATTGAAATTTTACCTTTTGCTAACAAATTTTCAATGTCAGTACATTGCTAGCACATCACTAGATCTGACAACATTGTATGATCTGACAACCGTCTATACATAGCTTAAGAGTGTGCGTTTTATACAATTTTTTATGTAAAATAAAATGAATCATAAACGGGAAAATTCTCCAAATAAACTAATTCAAACTTTTTGTAACATACTCTTGAGAAAAAAAAAGACTAACCCCCGGCCCATGATGTCGAACGATAACGTTCGCTTAGATAAGACTTAAGACACAAACTTGATTTGTGGAATAAACAAACTTGTTTGAGTATAAAATAGATACGATAAAAAGTTTGTGTCTTAAGTCTTATCTAAGCGAACTTATCGTTCGACATCGTGTGCCAGGCGGTAATTGTTGCTTTAATAAAAAAATTATATTGCTTTCATTACACAGTTACTAATTAAATGGTTTAACAAATTTAATCCAATCGTTAAGATTTTAATTTTAAATTATTTTTGATGTAGATTTTTAACTCAGCAAGCAACAATGTGCTGCTCAATTCGTTTTGTCTTTCCAGCAATAAAGCTCAAACGCGGTTTCCGGAATTCAATTGTAATCGGAGGGAACTTGTCGTATTTCGTGAAGGTCATCCAACATAGCATGTTGTATCAGAAAACTTTAATACTGTACGGAAACTGACATTCATGTAAAATCTTGCGAGGATTAGCTGGCCAGCAGTGTGCCATTCAAATTGCTTTGATTTTACACAAAGGTTGTTGTGTTTAGCTGGGGTTTGAAATTAAATCCTGAATTTCGTGAAAATATTGTTAAAGGCAAGATAATTGTAGAAAATACTATTGAACACAAGGTATTCTAAAAAAATATTCTTGTGAACAAATTTATACCTTTCGTAAGAGATCAATTGTTTATTTAGACAATTTTTTGATCTTTCGTAAGAGATCAGCAGCTCCTTTAGGAATTTATTTGTTTTTGTGTTTGGCTTTCGTGAGTATTCAAAAGTTTCTAAAAAAATTTTTTTATCTTTCTCGACAGAAAAACAATTTTTTAGGAAATTTACGGATCAACAGTTTCTTTAGGAAATATTGATTATTCGTGAGATATCAAAAGCTTTTATGAAATTTTTTTGGTCGTTTACAAAAAGTCGATCTTTTGTGAGAGGTGAAAAATTTATTTAGAATTGATCTTTCGTTAACCTAAACTGTTTCATTACGAACTTCTGATCTTGCTTGAATATCAACTGGGGGATTATTGTGTATTTCGATTTTTTCGAAATACAATGTACATATAAAGCATACAAATTCGAACAAGTTTTCTTTCGAAATGAATTACAAATAACCCCCTGTTTCTTTGGGAAATTTTGATATTTCGTGAGAGATCGAAAGTTTCTTTAGCAAATGAAAATCTTTTCTAATATTTATTTAGGA
Source organism: Bellardia bayeri (assembly GCA_950370525.1). Taxonomy (NCBI): domain Eukaryota; kingdom Metazoa; phylum Arthropoda; class Insecta; order Diptera; family Calliphoridae; genus Bellardia; species Bellardia bayeri. The sequence continues at coordinate 80,738,368 of OX493267.1, forward strand.
AATTTGATCTTTCGTGAGACATCAACTGTTAAAAAAAATTGGAGCTTTCGTGAGAGATCAACAGTTTCTTTCCCAAATTTTGATTAAGAGGTCAAAAAGAATTATTCTTGTTAAAAAAAACCGGGGTTATTAAATGTTTCTAAAGAGAATACAGTTAAACACAAGACTTTCTATAGAAAATTCTGTTAAATACAAGATTTTCTATAGAAAATTCTGTTAATCAAAAGACTTTCTAAAGAAAATTCTTTTAAACACAAGACTTTCTATAGAAAATTCTGTTAAACACAAGATTTTCTATAGAAAAATCTGTTAAACACAAGTTTTTTTTATTTTTTAAAAGGTATTTACAAAATTGTTGCTTTATAACAAGAAAAAAAACACTATAAATCATTTTTATAAAGTTCCCCATGCATAATTGCTGTTAAAAGTTGTATTGAATTTAAGCCAATTTTTAAGGGGCCATCAAACCGTAGTCGCAACTACTGAGAGGCTACTGTGTAACTGTTGTAAGAAAAAAATTAAATTCCCATTGAGATTAATACAAAATTTAATTACTACTAGAGCCAAAAATTTGTTAACACGAACGAAAAATCAGTCAAAATATTTTTATAAAAAATAATTATAAATACAGATTTAGTGCCCCTGGGGGCCTAAAAAGTTGTATTGAATTGAAAGAAAAAGAAAGAAAAAGAATAATAAAATTTAAGTTAACCAGAATTAATCCCTAGTTTATCAATAATGTTTTCTCGATTAAAGCCTAGTACTTTGTTCAAAATTTCAAGTGGAATGCTGTCAAAATACATGTTAAAAAAATTCACATGAAATTTTTATGAAAAAATGTTGCAGAAGTAGTACTCTGTTCATTTTGTGAACAACATGTGAAATGTATGTTGAACATTATTTTTTCACAGCGAAATAATTACAGTAGCAATTGTTTCACGTGGAATTTTCATCCAAAAGCTCTTCTGTCGCAACAACAATAGCTATTAGAGTTGTGCCCGATCGTTCATTTCAGTAACCGGTCATTTTCGTTCATTTCGTTTTCTTTTCTGGCAAAAATGTTATATATATGTTACACTTTTTACCCATTTCCCATATAAAAAAGGAAAAAAGTGTAACATTTTTGCCAGAAAAGAAAACGCCATAAGACTGATTCGTTCATTCAATTCGTTCAATCGTTCACTTTGAACGAATGAATACAACCCTTATCGAATGTGATTTTCTTCTCGTCTTTTGATAAACAGCAGCTGAACGAAATTGATCCGTACACTATTGAACTTAAAGCTGAATATTTTTCGGGAGCTAAGGTTTGTTGGGCACAAAATCGAATAGGAAAAATCAAAATTAAAAATAAATTTGTAAAAATAAATTTGTAAAAATAAATTTGTAAAAATAAATTTGTAAAAAACTATCAAAGAAACATTTCTCAATAATACAAACGAAAACACTTTGTAATGAAGATCTTATAAACTCTTCTGGACGTACAATAAATCTACCATAATTTTTCAACTCCAACTCCAGCGAAATTTTGTCTTTTCCAGCAACAATATTTTGCAAAACTGTAACAAAATCCTTTCAAACTTTCACACAGTTTTCTGTGTTTTCATTTTGCGATATTTTAGAAAATGGGAAATTTTGAAAATTTATTAATTTTTAATTATTTTGTTTTATTATAATTGGTTTTGTACGCTTTTTACAATTGGAGTTATTTTTTATAGTATAATTCATGTTTGGTTTGTATTTTTTTATAAAGAGATTTTCTTGTTATGTATAAATTACAATTTGTTTATAATTTCTTTTGTTTTAACAAATGAGTATGTTATAATGTCGGTAGTTGTTATATGTTAACGTCATTAAATAAATATGCATCACAGGATTAAAAAAGAAAAATTATTTAACATATACATATATAAATATTTTTTTTTTTTTTTTTGTTTTTTGTTTTTTGTTTTTTGTTTTTTAGTTTTTTGTCAAATATGTATTACTTTTTCTTTTTGTTGTTTTAAATAGTTGTTAGGGGTGCTATGGTTGCTGCTGCAATCAAATTTGTAGTTGCCTGCTGTAGTATGCTGTCATCTCCTGTGTCATTCTCATTATTCACATTATCATAATTGTCATCTACTTCGGTGTTGGTTAATGAATATTGTGTTGCTGCACAGCAACTGGGAGTTTGCTGTCATTGTCGCGGCGGCATTGCTGGTCCATGTTCTCGATAGGTTTTCAATTTTGTTTCTATTGCCTGTAAAGATTTCATTTAAATCATCATAAGTTTATTGTAGTGAACAAATTAATTTTCTTTATAGCATTAATTAAACCTAATAAGAAATAAAAGGCTTTAAGCATATTGATCTTCATAATGTAACCTGAGCACGATTTTTTACATTTAAAGATCGAATTCTATATAAAATACTTTTATGCACGAGATTTTCTATAGAAAATACTGTTATGCACAGTTTTTTTTTACGAAATTTTTTGATCTTTAGGAAATTTTTATTTTAAAAGTTTAACAATAACTTTAGAAAATGATGATCGTTCGAGAGAGATCAAAAGTTTTCTTATGAAATTTTTATCTTTTTTTGTAGAACTAGAGTTTTTCTTAAGGAAATATTGATCTTTTGTTAGAGATCAACAGTTTTTTAAGTAAATGTTTTATCTTTCGTGAGAAAATTTAGGTATTTCTTAAGATATCAACAATTTCTTGAAGCCATTTTGATCTTTCGTGAGATTTCAACAATTTCTATAGAAAACCTAGATCTTTCGTAAGAGATTAACAGTTTCTTTATGAATTTTTTCTCTTTCGTGAGAGAAATAGAGTTTCTTAGAGAGCAAACATTTTTTAAGAAAATTTTTATCTCTTTACGAAATTTATTTATGAGATCAAAAATTTATTAAGAAAATTAAGATATTTCTTAAGATAACAACAATTTCTATTGAAAATTTTGATCTTTCGTGAGAAACGTTTCTTAATGAAATTTTTATCTTTCGTGAGAAATCTAGATTTTCTTTAGGAAATTTAGATCTTTCGTAAGAGATCAACAGTTTTTAAGGATTTTTTTTATTTTCCATGAAAGATCACCAGTTTTTTTTTTAACAAATTTAATAATCTTTTGTAAGAGATCGAAAATTTCTTAAGAAAATTCAGATATGTTAAGAACATAACAACAATTTCTTGAAGCAATATTGATCTTTCGTAAGATATCAACAATTTATTTTTTACTTTTCGTAAGTTTCTTTTTTTCTTTTCTATTTTTCTAAGTTTCTTTAAATAATTTTGATATTTCGTGCCAGATTAACAGTCTTTAGAAAATTTTTATATTTTGTAAGAGTATTCAAAAACCGAAAACGGATATTGGTTAACCGGTTTTTTTTTCTATTTTAATATACATTTTCGAATTATTCGCCTAAACGGTTTTTTCTGAATCATTTAACCGGTTTTATAATTAAGAACTTTTTTTAAATTTGTCAAAAAAAATTAAAATTTTCTTAACTTTTGTACTTGTAGTGGCTGCTATTTAAACATTTTTTATAATATGCTGTTCGTACATAACGACGTTTTTTCTTATATAACGCAATACTATTAAGAATATTTAGAAATCATTTGAGATCTTCAAAAAGTCGTCATATTGTAAATACTTGTGACATATCTTTTGTCGAACAGCTTAATTATAAAAAAATTGTTTCGATTAATATGACTTAAGTATTTTTGGTTTGTTTTCCTTTTAATTGTTCATTATATCGTCACCTAAAATCCAAAAGGCCGTAATTACAAAAAATTCAAAATCGATTTATTGATTGATTATTATGTAATTAACCAAAATACATATTTCTTTAAAATTTTACTCTTATATGCCGAAAAACGTCGATTTTATTAATACATTTCAAAAGGCCGCAACTACAATGTTTATAACTGTATAAACCAAAAAGTCGTAACTATACTTTTAATTAAAAAAAAAACAAAGTTGGCATTTGTTTGACTGTTAGTTGAAAGTTAAATTTTGTACGCTGTGGATATTTGAGTCTCACCAAATAATAAAATAGTTACATTATTCTCATAAGAAAGTTAAAAAAGTTAATTAAAAAAATTTGAAAATAAAATATGCATACAACATAATAATACTTCTAGGACAATTTTCTATGGAACCAATATTAAAGACGAATATGAGGTTTTGCCACAACGCACACAAAAAAAAGTTTGAAGATGTCGAATGAGTTCGACTACATAAAGAAAAAATAAAATTATTCAAAAAGAAATGGAGCCATCTCCAGGAACTTAAATGTTTACTTCCGGCTGATTGTCTTAGTTTTTACGATAATTTACCATACTCAGATTAGATTTATAAATTTTACTTTGCAATGTAAACTTCTTTTCTTTTCATGTATACAATAACAAATTTTCGCCTCTTTTAATTTTGTTTTCTTTTCTTAAATAAAGTATATTTTTCTCAAATTCATTAAACTCGTTGTGAAGAGTTTTGTATCTTTCATATTCAAAACACAGAAAACAAAAAGTAAAAAAATTTTAATAAGAGTGAAAAGCGGAATTTTTTCATCCTAATTTTAACTTTTATGAAAAAATTTTTTGTTGTTACGGCTTTTTGGTTTCAGAAAAAACGATTCGAAAAAGCCTTAAGTACAATTACTAAAAACTACTACATATTATTTTATATTTTTTTTATTAAATCAAATCCGCAATAGGGTTTTAAGGTTAATTCTGAAATTTGGCTAATAAGAATGAAAGAATCAAAAGGCTTTTTGCTTCTCCTGTAAAAAAGTAAAATGTGTAGTTACGGCCTTTTGGATTTTCGGTGACGATATGTAAAAATACATCACGACTTCATACAAAAAATAAAGAAAAACTAAAATATTACCGAATATAATGAAATACCGGATAAGCGATTTTAATTAGCTAAAACCGTCTTCAAAACCGGTTTTTGAGAAAATGCAAATTTTCGAATATGTAATTCGCAAACCGGTTTTATAAAAAAATTCGGTTTTTTCTATTACTCTCTCACTCTATTCGTGAGATAGCAACAGTTCATTAAAGAAATTTGTTGAGCTGTATGTTCGGTATCTTGTGAAAAAAGTGAAAGAAACTGGCGTCCTCATCGATAAACCAAAGCGTGAAAAGCCAAAAACAGTGCGTACACCCGAGAATATTGCCATCAACATCAATTCACCGTCGTTCTCAACAATTGAACATTTTGGAGACATCATTGAGACGAATTTAGCATAAAGACCTTGGTATGACGCCATACAAAGTCCAATTGGTTCAAGAGTTGAAGCCAATTGACCATCCAATGCGTTTTCGGTTCGCTAAGTGGGCCTGCGATCGACTTACAGAAGATGCTGATTTTGCCAAAATTTACAGTCAATGGCGATTGTTATCGGCCATGTTGAACGAATTTTTGTTCACAAAAATTGAAGTGGAGGATATTGGCAACATATGGTTTCAACAGGACGGCGCTACGTGCCACACAGCTGAAGCTACACTCGATGTTTTGCGCCCTGTTTTTGAAGATCGCATTATCAGCCGCAGATCTGATGTCGTTTGGCCAACTCGGAGCTGCGATTTGACACCGTTGGACTATTATTTGTGTGGTGCCGTCAAAGATAAGTGTTACGCCGACAAGCCAGAGACAATTGACGCTTTAAAGGACAATATTCGTGAAGCCATTGGTAAAATACAGCTGCACACAATCGATAATGTGCTTAAAAATTGGACCGATCGTGTAGGCTACTGCATGGCCAGCCGAGGCAGCCATTTGAATGAAATTATTTTCCATTATTAACCGGAAGGATTGTACTTTCAAATAAAACAAGAAATTTGAGAAAATAGTCAGTAGTTTTTTTTATAGCATTTTCAAAAAAAAAAAAAGTTATTTGATGTTTCCTGAGAGATCAACACTTTTTTAAGAAAGTTTCGATCTTTCGTGAGAAAGTTTCTTTACAAAAAATAGTTTGATCTTCCATGAGAGATTACAGGAATTTTTGATCTTTAATAATATAGGATTTTATTTATTTTTCGGTGAAAATTTTGATCCACAGAGTTTAAAACGATGGCGTTTTTAAAGGTTTCTTTCAGAAGAAAGTTTTTACAACAGTTTTAAACAAATATAATGGTGGGGTGGGTTATTTAATTTTGTGTGATAAAGCTTAAACATAAAATAACAAAGAAAACAAATAATAATATAAAAATTTATTAAAAAAAAATTCAAATTAAATACACAAATACAAAAATTATTATGCTACAGCTAGATAAATAAAACGTATATTTATTTAAATAAAATAATAGTAAATATGAAATTTTAATACAAAAAATGTTGTAAGGCTAGATTCACCAAAAATATCACTTTAATTTCCATATCCATCTAAAGGAAGAGCAATCGATCATTGTGAATGTGTGTGTGTGTGTGTGTGTCTTAAAATCTAAAGAAATCTACTAAAGCTACTAAAACGAACACTAGTATGTACTTTGATTAGGCTTGGGGTTCAACTGGTATGCTTTGTATATTTCATCAGTCCATTCAATTTGTTACAAAAATACCAAAATTTATAAGAAATAATCTCAATGTCTTTATCGTCCAAAGGCCATACAAAGAACTCAATTAGAATTGTTATATTTATGTCTTTTCGTTTGGTATTTCAGAGCTGGCGCAGGAGGAGTTTCTTAAACTTGTGGCGAAAATATTACTATTCGAACTCATGCGTTCAGCGAAACGTTTAAAAATGTTGCTTCCAAAATTTAAACTTGTATTACTGCGACTAGTCGAACGGCGCAACAAGACATTATTGTTATCTATGGCAACTTCAGCCAGCGACTTGTTGCTGGCTTTAATATCACTATTTGCCGTTGTTGTGCTGGTGGTAGTAGAGGAGGAGGTAGAGGTGGAGGAGTCTGAGTTTGAGTTGATTTTCGACCGTTCACATATACAACTAAAGCGATCACATTGCGGACATAAAAGTGCTTTATCCAACTGAAAGATAATTTATACAAAATAGAATGTTTGAGGTTGTTGTTTTGTTTCTTAACGAAATTGTTCTCTTAATAAATTAGACCGGGTTAGAATTTTCTTAAATTTTCTTTAAAAATGAAAGATATGATGCAAGTACTGGTATACTGGTATTAGGAAAATGTATTGAAAAGTATAAGTAACAATGCATGACAATATGACTACGAATATATTTAAATAATGAACTTAAAAGTTATGCAAACGATAGAGGTAGAGTAAGAAAATGAAACTGCTTCAATGTGGAATTTTGTTAAAGTGTTTAGTGCAACAGAATTAGTTAGAAGGAAATATGTATTTGACAGTGTAATGTATAAAACTAAAAACAATGTTTTTTCTATGTGTAATTTGGAAGAGAAAATTTTGCATTTCGTATTTGGATGTGAGTTTTCTTTAAGCACAACTTCAGCGTTCTAAATGTGGCAAAAGAATTTACCAATATTTTTTAGTTGGAAAGAGCACACTAAATAATTTTGGCAGCAATCATGTCGGCCTTTAAGTTTTAATTCTAATTTCATGGTTGTATTCTATTGCCCTTATTAATAAAACTTACAACAGGTATATAAGAGGTTTATAAAGCAAATTTTGTATGGAAATTTGCTTTATAAACTTGTTATATTATTTTAATTATAAAACCAATTATTTTACTTTGATTTATTACAGACACAAACCTAGACTAAAAAATTTCAATATTCTAGCATAGACACAAAAAATTTAATGCATTACATGCATTTTCTTAATAATTTTTTAGACTATAATATTTTTTCTTTTAAATGACACCAATTTATTTTTTAAGTTCCTGTTAGTTTTTTTATGAAGCTTTGAAACCAGAAAATGCACTGCATAAAATAAGCTGTGAGCCACTGTAAGTGACTTAAAAGATCATTTAATCGAACTAAAAAAGTTGAGCATATACCGCATATACGGATCAGTAAGAAACAAGTATAAAACCTACTGCTAATAAAACAAAACAATTAGGAATTTATTTAGAAAAGCGACACTGCATCATAAAAGTATCTCGAATACCTTAAAAGATATTCTGCAACTTTTAGGCAATGTTTGCTGTAGGTTAAGTTAAATTGGCAATCATAAGCAATAGTCGTTGCAGTTGCAATTCCTTGAAAAGAAAGAGTTTAGTTTTCGAGTACCCAATCCAAATTGACGATAATAAGTTCTTAACCAAACGAAATTACTTTGCAGGTTAGACTTAAAACATACTCGTAATGTATTATGTATTGCTTTCTCAACTTTATTATTCAGTTACACGTCAATTATCTATCTGACCTTTATTTCTGACAGATTTGCTAGGTCGTGCAAAAATAAGTAACCTAACGTGCCAAATCTCAGATCTGCAATCGCCGGACAGTGGAAGAGAAAATGATCAATCATTTCATAAGGGAAATGAATCAATGAATTTTGTCCAGTCCGCGATCAACAGGAAAAGAAATAAATAAGAAAAAATTATAACAGTGAAGTAATCAATATTGTCGAGGATATCCCCATTAAACAAAGTCGATTGTTCATAGTACATCCAATTGCATTCGATCGTAGCATTTGTCATAAGATGAGCCCGTTTAAAGAACATTTGCCTACAAAAGTTAGTAAGATTCTCTCAAACGGTTTACGATGGCTAATTTAAAAAAAACACTTGACCAAGCGATTTCTAAGAGCCATCCTGAAAGTAATTCCGCAAATCTTCCCCTTGGCCCTTCTGTATGAATTAATAACAGTTGCCGTTTATGACAGTCTAGATTGGATGTTCAGGTTTCGTGACAGTTTTGAATGCTGGCTTAATTTTTAATTTTTGTACTAATTCTTCTTTCAAGCGATCTTACAAGGGAGCTATCTGCTTTTTCTTTTTTAACAAAAAAAAAAACAAAAACAGCTGTACATGAAAAAAAAAATTGTTACACTGTTGTGATTTTATGTTCTATTCTGACCATTAAAAATGCGATATCTTTAAAATGTGTGGTAAACACTATAAAAATTTACATAATAAAGGTGTAACATTTTATTTCAGAAAAGAAAACACCATAAGTTTGTCATTCCGATTGTAACACATCGAAATATTGGTCGTAGAACTAAAAATTTTATATATTCTGGGACCTTGTAAGATTCTAAGACAATCTAGCCATGTACGTCTGTTGAATGCACGATAGAGCTTCGAAAAAAGTCTTAGAATCGAACATTCTTTATTTCACCGAAATGTTTGGTATTAAAAATGAGCAAAATCGGTCCAGTAGAATCCGCATTAAGGACCAAAGTTTTAAACAAAATCTATATTCTTCAATTTTTTTTTTGCTATTTTCTTCAAAAATAATGTTATTCTCTGCATGACTTTATTTTTAATATAGAACGTCAAGACCTGTTTAAAATGGTAAGAATCGGACCACGATTTCTCATAGCACGCACACATATGTCTTAACGAAATTTGGCTCATATATAAGTTAAAATTCGACACAAATAATCCATATGTACGTATACATACATATACAGCCCAATCATGAATAAAAATTCCGCGGTAGTTTTTTCCCTTTTCTCATTTTTCCTATTCAAATTCAATGTTAAAAAAATAAAAAGGGAAAATACTACCGCGGATTTTTTATTCATAATTGGGCCGATATATACATATATGTATTGAAATCGTTGCACTTAATTTCATGACGATTAGTCTATATTTTACCATAGCACCTACATAAAGTAGACTTCCGAAAATCGCTTACATTCGCATAAGTCTCTTATAAACATCACTATCAAGTTGAAATTCGTCACATATAACCCATAAATTAACAAAGCCATTAGTGCAAAATAATTTTGGCGAGCCTAGAACCTACCTAGAACTAGAACTTATCTCGTGCCGCTGAATTCTAGGATCCAAAATTAAATGCCTTCTCACCGTTTTGGTTTATTAATTTTACTTACTTATAGTGTTATATTTTAAAGTTCAACCTTAAGCCTGTCCTCGTTTAAGGTTTAACTTTATTTTATTTATCCAACCATTTGCTATATAAGATTATGTATTTTTAAATTTTCGTTTTAAGTGGAAAAGTACTTAAGTAATTTTATAAATCAATAACAAACCTATGAAGATATTGATGTGAACACAATATTAATATCTGAACAATATTGGGTTATTGTCAAAAGGAAATGGTACTGTAGTTCTTAACAATAAACTTTTTTTTAATAATTTGCAGCGCATGTGAATCCGTGAAAGCAATAATACGGATTTATTCAAGAGGTTTCTTTTTTATTTATCGCCAAATAGTAATTAACAAGTATGAATTTATCTAGAATAGTTAAAGAAGCTGTACTTTTTTAAGCAAAAGTAGTTTTTTATTGAGGAGAAGGAGGCCTTTGTCTGCCCTACTGCTGTATTAGATTGTGTTTGCAAATAGGAATGTTGTTTTGTTGTCTTCTAAATCAAAAAATTACCTTAAGATGAAAAGTTATATTGCTAGTTCAAGGTATTTCTGGTTTTAGAATTAATTTGTATATACCAGCATTGATACGCTAATGTTAAATCAAGCATGATTCAGCTAAATCAAGCCACTTCATTATCAGTTGAACTCCAGCTTGAGCTATGAATTTGTTTAGCCTTTAAATGTTCAAATTCAAGCTAAATTCAGTAATTTAAGTTTTTTCCTCATAAATAAATATGTACTTTATTTATATTATTGTTTAAGAAGTAAAGTTTAACATTCTAAACGTTTTAATGAATTGTTAAAAACCACTGACAATATTAATTCAGAGAAGTTATTTTTAATGTTTTTTCATATAAGCAAAAATATGTAAAGAAAAAATTAAATTAAGATGGCGTTTGTAAAGTATTATTTGTAAAAAAAAAATAAAGAATATAAAAAATTCATGAAAATTGTTCCATAAATAAAGATAACATATAGCAGCAGATCCCATATTTTTATAAAATAAATTTCATAAAATTTAGACTGAGTCTTGTTCACACTCTTCAGTTTTAGCTGACTAGTTTCTGTTAAATTCTCTTTTGAACTTGCTATTTCATTCACACAAGTCAATACAATTTTCGTACTTTTTCATGCAAATTAGCATGCATGTAAGAAAAAAACAAAAGGAAATAAGAAAATTGACTAGTACCGTCCAGTTTGTATCCCTTTTATTCTCTTTGCCCTTGACGAGTCAGAATTGAAGAGTGTGTAATTTAAATTGTAAACCCCTTTATACTCCTTCAACTGACATTTAAAATGACTACAACACAATAGATGACAAAAAGTTAAGAAAAAGTTATTTTTTAATATAAACAGTTGTTGCTGTAATAAATTACTATCACATGGATAAAACACTTTTAATTTGTAGTTTTCTAGTTTTTTCCTTGTTAGCATAAACATATAATTAAACAATTATTAAGAAACTAAACATGCATATTAACATTATTATGACTAAAAGATTATTATTATAAGTATAAATATAAATAACACACAAACCGACACCATTATTGTAACAAATATTTGGAAAATTTGATTTGAATTTGAAAAAGAAAAAGGAAAATGAAAAACTACTTACATTTAATTTTCTGAGCATATCAGTGACAATGTTAAATGCTGTTGTACGTGAACTAGCAGTCATTGCATTACCATTAAGTAAATTGTCCGGATCGGCAAATGGTTTTCCTAGACGGCAGACAAAAAACAAACAAACAAATTACATATTTCTTATCAAATATTAAAAAAAAAAAAAACAGGAAAAAATAAAACTAAAACTAAAATAGGAATAGAAATTGATATAGAAATAGGAATAGAATAGGTAAAGAATATTTAATTTACAGGGGACAAAACACAACAAACGCACATTGTTTATGTAAGTATATAAAAATATACAAAATTCCTTAATAATGAAATGATTAAGACCATGTTGATGATGATGACGATTATGATGGTAATTATGAAAGCTGATGATTTTATTTTGTAATTAATGAAGATTTTTACATTATAAGTAGTTTAAATATAATATAACATAACATACATAAATATTTTACATATAAGCGTAAGGTTTCTAAAATAAATTCCATTGAGAGTTTATTTTAAAGGAAAATTTTCTCAAACCAAAGTGTTAATTATAATTTCAGTAATAAATGAAATGTAATCAGTTGTTGAATTTTGGATTTCAAAACAAAAATAAATTTTAGAAATTGCTTCATTTTTAAAGTATTAAAATTAAGCAAATTAAATTTTTATTTGTTGTTAAACTTAAAATTTCATACAAAATAAGAGAAAAAATAAAACAAACTGTGCAATTTGGTAAAAAAAAAAAGGAATATCAAGGGCCACAGCTTGACAACTATAAACTGACAATACTGATATTAATTGACCTCGTTATATCATCTTAAAAAACACTGACAGTTAAGTAATGACAAAATAATTAAAAATTTCCATAAAAATAAAAATAGCCTAAAGATGATAAATAAAATGTATGAAAAAAATTAAATAAAAATGTACACACCATACAGCTAAAAGAACAGACATTACAAATATTATGAGATTAACAAATTAAAATGTGTATATAATAAATAAGCATAAAAATTAATAATTTAAAGCAATAATATAAAATGTAATTAAAAATGTGCTTTTTGTGTTTGTTTGTTTGTGTATAAGAACGAAAGAACAATAAGTTGTAGTTTAATCTTTCTTACGATATTTTTTGGTAAATTTAAAAGCGTATCTGGTTTGTTTTAATGAACGAAATATCTTACTTTTTAATGAACGTTGCTGTAATTGATAATCGTTAATATTTGTTGCTGTACTGTTTGTATTTGTTGTTCCTAAAGTATTTGTATTATTTAGGGCTGCTGTGTCGAGCGGCTGCAATAATATATCACCATTAATGCCATTGGGTGTGGTTGCCTCTGAGCCAGTACCCAATAGACCGCCATTCTGTGTACCGTTTGTGGACGTGTAACGCGTTTTCACATTGAGTTCTTGTTTAAGATCTACAAAAACCATAGTGTTTTTATATATTTGTACATATACATATAAATATTTAGCATGAAAATATTTTTTTTTAATAAAAATTTGTTATACCTCTCGTTTCATCCATTAACCTTTGTAGTTTTTCTTGTAAAACTTCTTTTTCATCCACTTCCATCTCGAGTAGTGCGTTCTTTTCATAGGCTTTGTCTAGCATTCGTTCAAAATCTACAATACTTTCATTTAGTATACGATGCGCTCGTTCTAAATCATCATTTTTCTGCTCCAACTGTCGCAGGTAGTCTTTCATGGAATCTCGTTCTTTTTTCATATTTTCCAATTGCTTTTCAATGCTATTTAATTCCATACTATGTGATTCAAGTTTAATCTGAAATTAAGAATAAAAAATAAGTATTAAGAAAAGAAATCATCCTGCTAATATTTGTTCTTAAGGATGGAGGAGCAACTAGTAAAAGTTTATATTCGGCTGAGCCCAATCTTTTATACCCATCACCTATATATCAGAAGTGTAGTAGTGATAACGACTTATTTTATTAGCCATGTGTCACAGAGTTTAAATCTGATCGGAGGTGGAATTTTGCTTCTATAGAAAAAGTAAAAAAAAAGTCGGAATAAAACCTAGAAATTCTTAAAATTACAATTCCACATAGCAAATTAAAAGTGGTTTCATTTCGAAAAACATGTTTCATTTTACTTTTTCTATAGAAGCGAAATAAACTCTGTCACATGGCTGTATATTTCGCATCTCTTATGTGGGATCTATTGCAAGTTATATGACTATGGTTATAAAATATTTTATGTACTGTATTTGAGTCGAATGGTGATTATCAACTTAATAAAGTTTTTTTTTTTTTTTGATACTCCAGTTATTCTCCAATTAACTTTATATGGCAGCTATGGTCAATTATAGATTGACCTTGATTCCCACGACAGCCGGTTCTACGAACCGGAGTGACCCGAGATCATTCGGCCAAGGGCTGACAATTACTGCTGTTACAACAACAACAATTCACAAAATCCAATACACATTATAATTTTTAATTCCACATAACTGATATGTGCAAAATTTCAGTCCGATATCTATATTTATATAACATTTGCGTAGGTTAATGTGTTTTTTGGAAGTGGTCCATATATGGAAGCTATGACCAATGGTCGATTACCATAAAGTTGGTTACTTAGACTCAAATACAGTGTTCACACGGATGCAACTGTGTCTACTCGTCGACGAGCTACTCAATTGAACATCTCCAGAACATCGCTACGACGTATTCTAAAAGTTGATCTGAAGATGTTTCCATATAAAATTCAATTGGCCCAAGAAAAGTTATAAGCAGTTCAAATCAGTCAGTCAAACTTGGCCCACCCTGTATTTAAAGAAAATAGCAAAATATCTGGGGCCAAATTACCGCATTCGATATCGAGTAAAATTGATCGTAATTTTCTCATTGGAGATTACGGCATTTGATATCGAGCAAGAAATAGGATTTAGGCAGCTAGATTCAAAACTCGTAGTCATTTATTGAGGTTGTGTTTTGCTAAAAAAAAAAAAACAGCACAAATTGGTCAGATGTAACAAAGATAAATTTGTTTGGTTGTGATGACATCACCTCTTTGTTTAAAGGCCACAAAATAAAGAAATGGCCGCAGGTATACCCTTAAACCCGTAAAAGCGTGTAGGAGGTTCGTAATGATATGGGGTCAGTTCAATTTATTGGATAGATGGTAAAATGTGCACTGTAAATTATGTAGAAATATTGCAAAATCAAATGTCATACTGCTCCTATAGGAATTCATGTAGCACAATGATCCAAACCACACATCTAAACTAGTCTTGGTTTAAGCCAAACAAAGTCCATGTTATGGAATGGCGTCACAATCCCCGGACCCGGAAAAAAATAGCCGGACACAAATCCAAAAACAACAACGATATGTGGGAAAAAATCAAAAAAGAATGGAATATCAACCCGAAATATGTTCAAAACCTGTGGGATCTATGAAATGGTAGGTGCGAAGAAGTGTTTAAAATGGATGGAGGTTCAATTAAATGTGATACATAAAGGTAGATTGGTAGGAAGTTAAAAAAATAATAAGGAAGAAAATAATATGATAATGAATTATTATTAAAACCCCCAATTGCTTCGCCCAATTAAACAATATTTAGCTAACATTAAAGAAAAGTTAAAACGTGCTACTGTAGTTTTTGAAAATAAAAATTGTTAGCGATACGAAATAAATACGCAGCACAGTTGAATCGAAACTTTGTGCAACTGTGAAATCGATATATGAAAACCAAAAAACGCGAATTTTTATAATAGGAAATTAAAACGGTTTCTTCTTTTATTCAATTTGTGTTTTAAATACAATTAATACAATTCTTGTTACACAAATATAAAAAAAAACAATATTTTATTTGATACATGTATAATTGGCCACAAGGCTTTCTATGTATTGAAATAAAGAATTGAATTGAAAAAAAATGTTTGTAAAACAAGTCATGTTATAATTTCATAGTTAGTATTTCCTACTGGCAAACATTGGAGTCAAAATTGTTTAAATACAATTTGCTATAATGCTTTTTTCAACCTTTAAATACCACATAATAAAAATATTGTTCAAAGTATAATGCATTGGCTAGTTGCTACCTACAACTTTAAGGGTAGACGACCTCATTAAATTGTTGGTGTCACATTCCTACAACATGTTAAAACACTGCTGTAGCAAATACGTATTACTTGATTATTACAATGACAAAACTTTATTGAAAGCAATTGGTTAATAAATACTAAACTCTAAAGGGGAAAATAGGTAATGGTATTGCACCCGAAAGAAAGCTTAAATGATTTTCATAGTTTGTTGTCTTTTTCATTGTTTCATTTTTCGCTTTTATGTGAAATGTTTGCATAGAAAGTGAAAGATAAATTTTTTAAACAAGGTACGGTCACACATGGCAAATATTTGACGAAACCACTAATTAATATTATATATTTTAATATTTTTATTTATTTTTAACTCTTGTTTTATTTAGGACAAGTCACACAAAAGATCAAATAGCCTCAAACAAATGTGTTTTAAAAAATGTGATTACGTTTTTTTTACGCTTGAAAAGTAATTTTATTCACCCTGAACAGCGAAAATGTTAAAGGTATTCGATATTCCTTTTTGGGTGAAAATTAATAAGTTTGCAAATTTTTAGCAAAAGAAAGATTAACTTAAAGTTCTGTTTGGGTTTGTTTTTTGTTAAAATTATTTATATACAATATAAAAATACAGAAAAGTAAGTAGTAGATGTGTTTAACCAATCCTTTTTTTATGAGTATGACTGCAGGCATACAATACTACAATACTTAGCAGAACACGAAAAGCATTATTGATTATTTTAATAATAGAAACTAAATGCAAAAAAACATCCAGTGCTAAGAACTTTTACTATGAAGCATATGAAGTATTTGGAAATCTACGCATTGAATGTGAGACATAATGTCGTAATACATACATAGTTTAGAGTTTGCGATGTTACTTCCTAATTCAATTCGATAGAAAACGAGCAGATACTCTTATAACACTAAAAATAAAAAAAGTAGTTATTGAGTAGATAATTTATATAATTTTAGAAAAAATCACACAATTATGATATTAAAAGTTCTCTTAAGTAGCCTGCCATTACTGAAAAAGGATGCTTGTTAAAAATCGAACTTATTTGTTAAAATGAAACTGTATTTCTTAACAAAAAAAAAATACTGAGTTAAGAGTAAAATTATACACATTTTGATTTCTGAAGAATTCTCAAAACCATGCGAAAGTAATTTATTTATTTATTTATTTATTAGGTCTATAGATTAAAATAAATCCTTTGAGACAAATGAATTAATACAAATAACATAAATACGGATCTTTGTACATTATTCTCAATAATTGAAAGTTGCGTGTTGGTCTATCTGGTACATTAAAATTAATTTTACCAAGCAGAAACTCGGAATTAACATCACCACGAATTAACCCAAGTAGAAATGAAATACCCAACATTACTCGATGGCTTCTTACGGTAGGTAACTTAATTAGATTGAGTCTACTCTCATATGACGGTAGCACGAGTGAGGTCTCGTAAACAAAATATTAAAAATTGCTTTTGTACAGATTCAATACTATTAATATAAATATTATAGCAAGGATCCCAAATAATTGCTTCATATTCAAGAATGGGACGAACCAATGTTGTATATAGTTGTTTTGTGATGTATGGGTCGGAAAATTTCTTGAACCATCGTTTCAGAAATCCAAGAACACAATTTGCTTTATTAATAGTTAGCGCGATGTGATTACGAAAGTTTAACTTGTGATCTAGCAATATTCCAAGATCTATAATATTATGAACTTTTTCCATAGTAGTTCCATTTATAAAATAGTTGGAGTCAAATTTTTGAATTCTGAAAAATTCCATGTGCTTACACTTTGTAATATTTACATCCACAAATTGCATTTTATCACAATGTTCAACTTTAATGCATTCACAGGGTAGATAATTTAAAACGGCGATAAGTACTCCTCCACCATGTTTGTGAGATCGATCGTATCTAAATATTTGGTATTTTGAGAATAATATTTCAACATTATAAATATTTATGTTATTATTCAGCCAGGTTTCGGTGAAGACAATAATATGATACGTAAAGTTGTAACTATTGGCTAGTGAGTCGTTAGTTTTGTGTTAAGACCACGGACATTTTGATATACAATACTGATTGTGTTACATGTCGATAAGTGTATTAATTTTTTGGAACATTGCCATCAGAGGGCAAATAAACAACATTGTATTATTTAACCATTTCGATAGAATTTACACATCAGTTGTCAGAGCATTGGTTGCACTATTTAGTGGGATTTTGAGATTGCATATATTTAGGAAGATACTCCATAAGGCTGAGCTGTGCGCTTCACTGTCTATCATTGTTGCCATTATATAAACACACCTCAGGCAACATTAGATATATTTCCATACCTACTTGAGATATAAGTGGCTGGATTGGCCACGAGAATAAGTCTGTGAAGCCGATGCACACCACACCACAAATAGCGTTGATGACGACCTATAGGCAAACGTCACTAGGACGACAGTTAAGTGACACTGACTGCTTTGAAGAGCCATTTAACGCACATGGACAGGGAACTCACAGATGTACACTCAATATGGAGGTGAGAAAGATGTAGGTAAACACCTTCGGTCTGAGAGGCATTTGGTTGCTACCAAGCAGTTTTGAGGGAACAGACAGAATGGTATATAGCATAAACACAGTTTAGATCACTCTTCACTCACAAAGCACTCAGTTTTTTGTAGGATGTCGAGAATAAAACTGTGGAACATAATATTTGTCAATATTCAGATCTGGTCCATAAACGTCTCAATAAGATGGCAAGACATTCTTCAGTTGTCTTTTGTATACCGGGATACCAAAATATATCAGGAAACTGTTTTGCGCATTCATAGGTCAAAACACAAGCACCACTCACGGATGAGGATACTGATTGATTGGTTGGGATTCCGATTACATAGTGCATGCTTTGGTTCTATGAAAAATTCTAGAATTGCGTGCACACTTGCGACCTCGTATGGACACATGTAGTTCAATTATGATTGTGCAAAACTATTCACTTTTCCTGGAAAAAATATGACCGATTTTCTTTTTTTGCATACGACAACAAGAAAAATTGCCGCATTTGGCCTTTTTCCATTATAGATCACGCTTTCGAGGAATGGTAACTACTAAATTTTGGCCTTTTATTGATGACATGTGGATTCAACAGGACTTTGTCACATGTCACACAGCTACGGTTGCAATGAATTTATTATAAACCAAAAATCACTATAGCATAATTTCAAGAAATTCAGCTGTTAAGTTGCGGTATGTTAAAATTAGAATCAAAAAAAAAATAATTACAGTCTTAAAACTCAAAATCCATGAAGTAATTAACGAAATGTATCCGCCATTTTGCCTAAACATGATTAAGAATTTAGATGTGTGGTCGTGGTGAACATCTTTCCGATATAATTTTTTTCACTTTTAACTACCAAACTTTATTCGTGCCAATTCTTTCTTTTATTTTGTTTTGAAAAACAAAGTTCTCTTTATTTAATTCTTTACAGATCATAACCAACTTTCTTTTATAACTTTTCTGTTACATATTTGTTTACTATTCAGCACGGTTCATTGATCACTTTTATATGACTTCAAAAATGTTTAGCATAGAGTCTTGTATTTTTTTTTTTAATCAAGTACCTACTTAAACAAATAATGAATTTTAGATAGATGATTAGAACTTTTTTGTATACTCTATACCTACCTACTATAATTCATATTATTAATTTGATATTCCGTTAAGATTTAGCTTTTAATAAACATAACAAAAAATGTTAAATACAGATATTGTTTGTTACATTCATTATTAAAAATTTATTTCACATATAATTAAGTTTTCTTGACTTTTAATAAGATTCTTGCATAACCATTTTAATATTCAAGTAATTAAAATAGTACGCTATAAGTTCAAGCTACACTATAGTTTTAAGTTTTCTTTTAATATTTAATTTTTGTAATATCAAACAAAAGTCTCAATAAGGTCGGCTAACTTAAGAAAACTAACTAATCCATAACAAAATCATGATTTTGCTGGAAATATTATTTATATTATATTAGTTTCCACAATTGTTTTAAAAATACTGGATGAAGTGTTTAAAAGTATCGGTACAAACAAATTAATCAATCTGGTTTTATAATAAAAAAAAATCATATTGTAATTGAAACTAACTTGGTATTATTTTCTTTGCGTGTTTCAACAGATTGAGAATTAAAGAAAAGAAAACAGGAATACAGCTCAAGAATAATGAAATATGTACAATACATATGTTCAAAAATAGGTATAGGAACATACTAATAAGTGGTATAACCTTGTAAATTTCGGGCACCAAATAAATTTGTTTGTGGGTGTATCCAATTTTAGTCATATTTTATATTTGCTGGGAATTTAAATAATTGTTTAAGTTTTTCAGTCAGTAATAAGCCATACCTTTGATTACGTTCAATCATATTCCTTATAGTAAAAATGAACAGTGCATATGTATGCACATTTAAACAACGTCAGCTTTTTGTACTAACCTTAAGTGATTCATTTTCTTTTTCCACTGATGATAATTTAAATCTGAGATCTTTAATTGTGGCTTGTTTTTGATCAATAGTAGCATCCATTTCGGCTTCCATTTCACGTGATTGCTCAACGTATTCATCATACTCCTGCTTAACATCTGTCCACCTTTTTATGAATAAATAAATTTAACATAAAATAATTAAAAATCATGTTTTTTCTTTTTCAAAAATACATATAAAATATTCACTTACTCTTTATGATAAAGTTTAGCCCTTTCCTTCCAATAACGACATTCGTCTTCTACACTATTAAATAGTGGAGGTGATTCCATCATGTTTTATACTTGTATGTGGTCGTTTGTTGTGTTGGTAGGATTGTTTTAATACTCTTCCAAAGAGTTCAGTGAGCAAAAGTTTCGTTTCGTTTAAAATCCAGAGGAAAATCTTATGATATTCCTTACTGGTTTTATGGTTTTGTTAATCTTTGCTTTTTGTATGCAAAGCTGTTACAAGGAAAGTCTTAAAAATCAATTTTTTTTATTTGTACTTTTTGTAAAAGTTGTAAAAAATTGTTCAAATATTTCTGTTTGTATCTAATGCTTTTTTATGCTTTCCCTGTTTAATGTCGTCGTCGTTTCGTTCTTGATTTTTTTCTTTAAAATTTTCACAATATATGCTTTTCTACAATAAAAGAAAATAAATATAAATGAAAGATAAACACACGTAGTAAATATCACTGATAGATAATTTTTAGTTGTTTGTGAAAAATCAATTAATTAACAAGTGTTTGTCTTAAGAAAGTCCCACACTCTACCACATTTTCTCTTTTTTCTTCCTCTGTTAAAAGCAACTGATTTTTCTACGTTATTTTTTACGTCGATTTTTTATTGTTGTTTTATTTTCTTCTTTTAAATTTGTTTTTATTTTTACAAATGGGATTTTCTTTTTGTTGTTGTTGTTTCACTCCCGCTGTCACTTGAACTTCTCAGTCACGTCGAAAACTTATCTCGCTGCGGCGAAGTACGGAAGCAACAACACAAGCAGGCTAGACACAAAAAAATCGTTGAAGTTTTTTTTTATCCGTTTTTTGCTTCTTCTTTCTCAAGGCAAAATGAAATCATCGCTTTTATTTTTATTGTTTTTGCTATTTACACATTTTTGGGGGGCGTTATTCGTTAGCCTTTTTATGCATTTAAACATTTTAAAATTATTTTATTGTGTGCACTTACATTTTCTAAAAGATTACTTAGTTTTTCTTAGTGAGTTTTGGTAAAAGTTTGCAAAATAAAATTAGAACGAAACAATTGTGTGTTTGATATAAAAGCTCACGGTTGTTAAATTGTGTACTCTATGTTGCCAGATTTGATAATTTATCATATATTTTGACGATTAACTCCGGGTTTACACATGCAAGTAACAGTTCGAAAAACTCAATCCACTCACAGTTTTTACTAATGCACTCACATTTTTTTCACTTGCAGAGCTAGTCGAGTTTTTCGAATAAGTTTTCGTATATAATACGTACACAGCACTCGCATGCAAGAACTTTCATGTGTAAATGCAGGGTATGTTATATAGGTATATATGTATTATAATTGTTTTCTTACCCTGTATTTACACATGCAAGTGCAAGTTCGAAAAACTCAATACACTCACAGTTTTTACTAATGCACTCACATTTTTTTCACTTGCAGAGCTACTCGAGCTTTTTTGCATGCAAGTACTTGCATGTGTAAAGGCAGGGTTAAATTGCGTGATTTTTAATGTAATTAATTTAATTAACTAATATTAAGAAGATAATGCTTCAAATTTTACACTATTTAATACTAGATTGTATATCAGATGAAAGGTATTTCAGCATTTTTTCAATGTTCCATTTCATTTAATATATATACACATATTATATTCCCCTGATGAAGTCAACAAAGAATTGACGAAACGTTGGAAAAAATTGTAATTAAATGTATTTTTAATTTGCAATATATGTAATAATTTAGGCCCAAGTAGCTTATTCGGAAATAAATACCAAATACAACATATTGGCCAAAAATAAATAAATAAGAATATATTATTTAACCAAGTCCCGGTTTACATTATGAAATTTTTGTCGCTGCGATTCTTGCTTTGTTGGCGAGAGCGGTGAGTCGTATTAAAAGGGGTCCACATATGCATGTACTCGTCAGACACGCTTTTTTCCCTCATTCGTTTTTTTATTTTCATACATGTATGTATGTATGTGCTAGCTACAATCAAATACATGTGTTTATTTAACATTTTTTGTTTATTTTGAAAAGGAATTGTTAAAAAATATATAGAAACATGTATACATCCACAAAAAATCTCTGCAACAACAATCTCACAATGTAGACGCAAATACAATTTTAAAGAAGATACGACAAGAATCGCAGCGACAAAAATTTCATAACGTAAACCGGGACTAATGTATTAATTTAATGAGATAGGAGAGCTATCAACAGGAAAACATATTTATATACATACAAGCGGCTGTCATGATTTGATTTTTTCTGATTTCCTTCTTTATAGCTTATTTGATAATTTGGGGTCTAATCTATCTGGCATCAATGGATATATTATTTAACTAATGTATTAATTTTATGAGATAGGAGAGCTATCAACAGGAAAATATATTAACATACTTACATACAAGAGGTTGTCATGATGTAATTTATTCTGATTTCATTTTTTATAGCTTATTTGATAATTTGGGGTCTAATCTATCTGGCATCGCTATCACTTGAATAAAATGTTGATTGCGGCGAATATTTTCTAATGACGATTTGATTCTGGGATGGAAGTTTTAGTGCTATTGTCCTTTTAACATTCAAGTAATCCTCAACTCGATGTATAACTTTTTTTTGTTTTAAATTTCTGAAAGCACCGTACAAATTCTATAACAAGCTGAGCTCAAGATGACACATTATTAAATCCGCTTTAGCAAGATTCTACTATAGTATTTGATCCAACATTTAAGGTCATCCAAATTAGGCCAAATGGCTAATGAAAATATTTTCTGAAAATAAATAATTTTATTCTATTTTCTTCGACCTTTTTGATTTTTATTAAACAATTTGTAAGCTTGAGGTCACTTTTTTGTTTTTTATAAAAGATTTTTTTATTTTTATTTATAATAAACTCGAAATTTTGATTTCTTTTTTCTGAAAATAGTAATATAATTTTGAAGTCTGTAATTAAAAATAAATCAAAAAACATTTTAATAATTCTCTTTGAAATAAATGGTTTTTCAAAAAGAACTTAAAGTTTAAAAATATATGAAAATTATTAAAAAATTTATTTATTATATTAGAAAGAGTAAGTAAGGTTTTGCATTAAAAAATTAAAACTGATATCGAACTGATGTCCAATACGACCACGCATACAAATGTTTATTCTTTAAACAATATTTTGGCAAAATTGCGGATCTACTGCGTTCACAAATTTTGAGTTGGGGCTGCCAATTAACATCAAAATTTCGTGACACTTTCAGTATGCAAAAGTTTCTCAAAAATTGCTCTTGGTTTCTGAAAAAAATTTCTGTGGCAAACTGCGGCTGGGAACAAAAATTATGCGATTTTCGAACAAAATTAAATATATTCAAAGTTTCTATTAATGATATGTCTATAAGTGAAATGTCACAACATTCATATTATTTCAATATAACAGGGCAAACAAATTTTTTGTTGGAATGAAATAAAATTAAAATTCCGAAAGTTTTAACGTTAAAATAACTTTAATACAAAAAACCTGAATAAAAAAAATTAGTTGATTAGAATAAATTCAAAATTCATATGTTATCTATATTGAAAACAATTTTTCATTAACTCTGGAATATTTTTATCAATAAAAGAGAGAGAGGACCACTCTTCTTTCCCCTATCACCAACAAACTCAAAAGTTGAGCAGCAAAAGTTGCATTGTGTGATCCGGGACTAACTTAGAAAACGGTATTTGTGGTGAATTTCTAAAAACTCACTACGATTTTTTATACTCACCACGATATTTTCACCACATTTTTAAATGTAAAGATCAAAAAAATTTCCCGGTACCTTGTTTCTTTTCTCTTCTTCTCTCATGCATTTCTTTCCATTTTCTTCTTCCGTCGGTCGATGACGTTGTTTGTGTGTGTTGGTAGCTGTGGCCGTTGAAATTAGGAAAAAACCGGGTTCGTTGTATATACAGCGAACTTTAAAAAAAGAATATGTAAGGGAATTATTTATTTCGTTTGTAATTTTTACATCATAATACAACGCTGGTTTTGGTATCTTGCACAGTTTAAAGTGACCAGCTTTACACAACCACTAGTGTAAAAACGCCCAAAAGATACTGAATATACAACGCTAAATAACGAAACTAATAATAATGACATTTTGCCGTTTTATTGAATTCGGTGATTTTTCATTCTTCGGGAAGAATCAACCAATTTTGCAATTTTCAGAATCAACGCAAAGATTTTTTGCAATCTTTAATAAAAAAAAGATAAGGTAAACAAAATAAAGTCATCAAAAGATTATTTAAAATCTACAACTAAAATAAAAGAAATTTATTAAATGAAATATCAATTAAAAACGAAAAAAATCTATAAACTAGTAATGACAAATTGAATTGTCAAGGAGTAAGAGGCAACAGAAACGCAATAAAAAGCGAATGAAGGAAAAAAACTGCAGTCAGCAGAAATGAAAAAAAATTATTGCATTGTTAAGTTTCCTATTTAAATGCTGTGATATTTGATATTGCACACAAACATATTTTAAGTGATTATTAAAAAAGGCACTTAAATAAATTGTGAAATAAAAGATAAAAAATATATGAAAAACGTTTTCTATAGCAGGCCCGCATTTATGGGATGACAAAGAACGAGAAAAATGTGCTCTTTTCTTATTTTAAGGTGGAAGTGGTAAGGAAAAAAATAAAATAATTTGTGTTTTTTCTTATTCTTGCAGGTCTTCTCCATAAAAAAAACTATCAGAGGCAGCAGCAAACAACAACAACAAAGTAAATAAAGTGTAATTGAATAGTCACTAAATAAATACCAACGTAAAAGTAGATAGACAAAACAAAAAACAATAATAAGTTATAAAAAGAAAGTGAAAACAAAAGCCAAAGACCCAAAGTTTTAGAAAATTAACAAGAAAACATAAGAAACAAAAACCTAATACCAACAAAACAAAAATACACTTTAAAATTTCTATAAAGTTCGTGGTCAAGTTTCTGCGTAGTGAAAAATGGGTGATTCCGAGAGACAAAGTCTATTGAAGAATGAAGACACTTCAATGTATACCTCCGCCTCGACCGGTGCGGGTGCTGGAGGCGCTACCAATGCAGCTGTCGCTCAAGGTGATGTTGGAGTAGCTGTTCAACAGCAGACCTCACAATCACAAACAACGGAAGGTAAGTTCATTAAACTATAATTTGGATAAGAGGATACATCTTTAGCATGTAGTATGTATCTACATATGTACATTTAAGTATGTAGAATAGGCGTTGGTGATTTACAAAATTAAATCATATTCTATTACTTATTGTTGATGCCGCTGTTTCTCTTTATTTGTTGGTTATTATTACTGCGTTTGTTTGTATTCGACTGATTGAAATGAATGTGGTTGGAAACCCGACAAGTGTGATTGTGCCATTATGTTGCAAGCAATCTAGTAATATAAATACTGTCTATAATAACTGCATAATTATTTTTTTTTATAAGATTTAAGATTTCAAGATTTTCAAGACAATAAATATAATAAGTTCGATCATGGTTTGCGATATGATTTCTTTTTGTTTTCATAAAACTTTGACATACATATGAATTTGGGTGTTCAATTTCATAGAGTCATATAGGTACATACATACATATGTATGTAACTTAAACTTAACTTAAACATGTTACAGTTATTGTGTTTTTCCTTAATCTTTTAATTCTAATATAATGTATTTTTTTTCAAAAATTTTATTGTTTTTGTGTTTGTACTTAATCCTTTTTTTAATATTTTTCTTCTGTAATACATAGGTATTTAGTTATTTTTTCAATGTTTCTTTAATTTGTTATAACTGAATTTACGGGCTTATTACTTATTCGTTATATTTCTCTTATATTTAAACATTTATTATTAATCAATTCTTTATTTTACAATGAAATAAAAAAAAACTTTTATTTAAATTTTAAAATGTCCTATTCATTTGTTTGAAGTATTCGGCACAATTAGTTGATATATTCGAGCCAAATTTTGACTTTTAATTTAAAATTTTCCGATTATGCAAATATTCTATTAAAGAAACTCCGTTTATTCGTAACATTTTTTAACTTTAAATACTACATATAACTTTTGACTTTGTAATAATGTTTAAATAATTCTTTTTTTTTTTTGGGTTTATAAAAGTTTTATTAACCCACGAAGAGGTATTCAAAAATCGGAAAATATTTAAATTTGCTATTAGCAAAAAAAAAAAAAATATGCGACTATCTCGTGAATTATAAAAGATTATAATATACATACATATGTATATATTTTTTAGTAATCTATTAGTAGATTACTTAAATAGTAGGTATAAACTTTGATATCGGTATGATTTCTCACATATCCGAGGTGCTCTTATGAAGATACAATTCAAAACTTAAACTCGACAACTCTTCCTATTTTTAGGTGTGTGAAATTTTATTGCAATCGGAATTACCCGTCAGAAATTACAGATTTATTTCCTTCTTTTCCGAAATTCCCCTACTGTGCGGTCGTTCGTTCCCTAGCATCGGGACAATTAGAACCTGGCTATCTATTACTATTATTAATACGAATTGTCCATTTCTGAAATATTTATTACCCAAAAATCATTAACCATAGAAAATTTCATTCAATTGTGTCATGAAAAATAATTTATCAACCCATTCCCATTTTTTTAAAGAGTATTGGAAAAACATAATAAGCTGAAACTGTTTATTTGGTTCAAGTTTAACAAAAATATTTTAAATAGAAACTTAAATAACATACAATTATTATTCACTGAAATTAAACCATAATCTCAAAAAAGGGTATTTTAATATCAAACATAGAAATAAATCTTTATTTACTGTAAATTGGTAATTATAGTGGATCATTTATTTATTTGTTTTTGGACTCTAGTAGGTTTTACTTTTTTTTAATTTGTTGTTACTCCCATAACATTTGTAGTTGTTGTAATTGTTTTGCTGTCATATTAAAACACTACCACCACTACTGACTGATTGTTGTGACTCATTTTTTAAGTTATCACGTTTATTATTTTTTTTTTGTTTTAAATTTTTTGTATCGTATACCCATATAAATGATTGGAAATATATCTGCATGGTATTTATGGATGAAGATTTGTGTGTATTTTATTTAATATTCCCACCCCAACAACAATAATTTACTTTCTACTACAACTTACTTAATGCAAATACTACTTAACCAATGCATTTCATTCTTTAAATGTTTTTTTTTTATTTCGTGCTTGACAAAAGACTTTTTTTTCTTATCACGATGAACTCTTTTTTTAAAAGTGTTTATAATTATTAATATACTGGGCATTGTTTTTGTGTTTATGCCTTTATTTTATTGCGTTTGTCTTTTTGTTTTTCTCTTGTACTCAGCCTGTTTATGCAGGTTTAGTTGTATGGGGTGAAAATAGAAATTGAGAATTAAATATAAGGATCTTGCACAATTGAGTATAGATTTTGAATAAAATGTTTTATTTTTAATCAAAAATAAAATCTTCTTTGTTCTGTTAGAAAACACAGTAATGACCGAAATTAGTCATTCTATATTTGAAACAAATGTCGAGAATTTAGGCTTTAGGAAATCCCGCTATTTCATCAGTGTATATTTAGGGCGGTATCTATTATTGTTATTATGTATAACCAGGATTTTTTCTTTATCTATATATATATGTATGCAGGTATATAAAAATGAAATGGTCAATGTATGTAATGGCAACACGCGAGCACGGCTGGAGCGATTTGGCTGATTATTTTTTCTTCGATTCGAAATTCTCAGGAGATGGTTTGTAAAGAAACCAAATTCTAATACTCGGATTTTTTGTGTCTCCAGTCAACTTTAATAAAAAAAAGAGCCCACTAAAGTATGCATCAGATATTTTATTTGCAAATAAATAAGAACAGGCAGGTTGTGAATACATCTTATTCTATTAAATCGCGATAAAACCAAAAGAAAGCCTGTTTAGCTATTTTGCTTGCTATTGTCAATTGTTTTACTTTTCTTTGTTTAATTTTTTCCAAACTTTATTAAAAAACAGATGTTTTATCCTTATTACTTGATGGATTTTTAAAAAATTAAAAACGCGTCACTCATTTATTTATAATATACGTATGTATATTAATCATTAAAAATAAAGTTTAATTGCTTTATTTTAAACAGACTTTCTGTTTCTTTATTTTTCTAAAGATTACACATTATTAAATGGTAAATTGAACTCCTACTATTCTGAAGGGCAAGAATAAAGAGAACAATGTTAAATAATAATAAAAAAACAAGCTTTTCTTTCTTCTCCCAACATGTTGATAATAAAATCATCAATTGTTTTAGTATTTTATATATGTATTTCATTAATTCATTTCAATATTTCATTCACATGAATTAACATTGACATTAATTCTTAATACAAATATTAAAGTTTATTAATCTTTGTTATAAGACAAACCTAAAATTATAATACAAATCATTGTTTTGGCAAAATATTGAAATGATAGAAGAACCATATTCATTTGGTAAAATAAAATTGTGTTTAAGAAAACAAATACATGCTATACATTAAAGTATGAATGGAGCAAAAGCAAAACATTTGTATACATATTAATGATTTCCAGCAAGATAATTTTATTAATAAAAAATAAAAAAATTAATAAATATAAAATGTTATACTTTCTTTCATGGATTTAGCTGGCGTGGCACAATCGAATGTTCCCTTTATTGGACCCGATGAAGTACCACCACCTTATCAACAGGGTTCAGTTGGTGGTGTACCCATGGTTACTTGTCGTGTGTGTCAGGGTATGATTGATATTACCTCGAAGCGTGATCAACATGTTGTTAAATGTCTTCAGTGTAATGAAGCTACAGTGAGTATATTTCTATATATTATCTATGCATTTATTTGTGATTTCTTTTCTTTTGATTTATTACTACAGCCCATACGTAATGCACCACCTGGAAAAAAGTATGTACGTTGCCCTTGCAATTGTTTGCTCATTTGTAAAAGTTCATCTCAACGCATCGCTTGTCCACGTCCCAATTGCAAGCGCATTATCAATTTAGCTCCCAGCCCAGTTACACCACCCGTACCCACTATGCCGGGTATGTGTCGCGTCACCTGTGGCCATTGTTCGGATACATTTTTGGTGAATATATTTTCTATTCGAAAAAATAACTGAATTAAAATTTTTTTTTTTTAATATTTATATTTTTTTTTGTTGCTTTTTACAGTTTAATACATTTCACAATTCTTTAGCTCGCTGCCCCCATTGCAGGAAAGTTTCATCGGTGGGTTCACGTTTCGCCTGTGGTCGTGGCATCATTTTTGTCATTATAGGCTTAATCGTATTATTTGCTGGCATCGGTATAACTGTCGGCACACATGCCTATGCTAAGGTGAGTGATATCAAAATTGTTCATTGTTTTATTTACAGAAATCGTGATCGAGTAAAATTAAATAAAATCTATATCGAGCATGAAATGTTGTACATTTTATTATAATTTCGTTAATAAAATTATTTTTGATACGAAATCTTATTCGAACATGATTTCGGTAATTCGGCAAGTTGCCTTTTATATTAATATATTTTTAGATTGCTTTGATTATATTAGGAATAAGCATTGAGTTCGTTTAAATAATGTATTTGAACTTGAAACGAATGAAAATAACTGCTTTTGTTTCTGTTTTGGAATAGTATTGGTTTTAAAATTAATAGTTAGTAAACACATTAACATTTATATTAATATTCTTGAAATCAAATAAATTACTTCTTTACTTTTCGAACTAATCAAAAACTCTTGTATTAAAAAAAAAATTATCTTTCCACACTCTCAGTTCAAAATTATGCAATTATCAACCCCAAATGATGACTTAATACCAACTGCGCTGTATTCAATACAAATATAAATCAGTACGAAATTAAATGTTATTAAACTTTTCGACAAGCAAAATTAAACATGCATGCTTAATTAAATAGAGGTTTTACAGTCAGTCATTTTAAATGCACATATGTACATGCATAAATCTTAGGGATTGAAGTAAGGAAATTCGAAATGTGGAAAACCCCGTTAATGGTGTACAGAAGACGCTCGTAAAAAACTATCGGATATATGAATCCTTCGGAAATTAGAATTAACGTTTTTAGCACAATACA
Organism: Bellardia bayeri; assembly: GCA_950370525.1. Classification (NCBI taxonomy): domain Eukaryota; kingdom Metazoa; phylum Arthropoda; class Insecta; order Diptera; family Calliphoridae; genus Bellardia; species Bellardia bayeri. The sequence goes on from OX493267.1 coordinate 80,768,857, forward strand.
TGCTCTAAAATTAGAACCGTCAGTTCTAATTTCCGAGAGCGTTTTTATTTTTGGTTTGTTTTCAGCACTGAAAAATTGTTTTTATGGTTTTTATTTGGCTTCCACATATTAAAAAAGGGGAATCCCATGTTACTAACATGTAATTTTTATTGTCAGTGAATTTTTGTTCATTATTGTGTGAAATTTGAAACGAGTAGTCATATGTCGGCAGCATTAAGTTGAAATTTTTATACATATGTATAGTATAGGTATTTTTAAAATACGTTTTTTCTTTAATCTGTGATGAATTTTAATAATATTGTATAAATTAAAAAATCTCTGTAGTAGTAGTGTAGTGTTTCTTTTTTGTGCATTTTCTAAACGAAGATGCACTTTTATGTTGCTTTTTATTAAAAAAAACCTTTGGAAATTAGAATTTTTCGAAAATTAGATTATGAACAAAGTGGTTCTAATTTACAAGCGTCTACTGTATTATAATTCCCATATACATATGTGCAATAAATAAAAGTTTTTTCAGTTTTTTTTCTTTAAAGCAACTTGTCTTTATGTACTATTTTAATGTTTCTATTAACTGGCAAAATTTTAAACTCCTAAATTGTATACTGTTTATTTAAAACTTATTAAAATGTCTTTTTCATCAAATTACTGCTGAATTTATTTTCAGACTTATTTTAGAGTTTTCTTTTTCTTAATGAAAAATTGTTGAACTTTTAATATTTATTATTTGAGAGTTTATTCGGCTTGAGTTAATTTTTAATGTAATAATTTAATTGACTAAATGATAATATTAAAATCTGTAAAAGAAAAATTATTGCTAATTGTTATACAGGTCTCTAGCAATAATTTGGCTTTTACAGATTTAAAAAATATCAATTAGTCGACGAGTTATAGCCAAAAAAGCATATAAATAATATGCTGAATATCGGCATTTGACTGCAAAGTTCGAAGGTCGACTAAAAAAATCGAACTAACATAAACAAAAGCTGCAATACGGGTCTTCTAATTTCGCCTCTATTTTCATCCTCACTCTCAGAATCGACCTAACTTTTGCTAACCTAAATTTGTTCTACAGTGTTCTTGTATTGCAGATGACAGCCAAATTTTTGATATTTTATAATTTTACACTCACCCATTTCATAACCTTAAAATTAGGTAAAATTCATATCAAAATAAGAAAACGCGAAATTGGAAAAATTATTTTAGTTTAGGTTTTAAAACGTTTAGGCTTTCGAATAATTTCATCTTAAACGGTATTTAAGCGAATTCCTACAATTACCTCTATGAGGAAATTAAATGTGAATTTTCCGGATAATTAATGAGCCATTTGACTGCTGTTTAACTTTCAGGTTAATCTACAAAATTTGTACTGGAGAAAACAGCGATCACAATTTAATAAACATAGTAGTGATTTGCTTGATATTGTGGTATTTAAACACTAACTGCCGTATTTATAAAAGAAATAAAGTAGACTTGAAGTGTGCTTTAGGACAAAATTTTCACACAAAATTTTCTTAAAGTACACTTGAAGTCTACTTTAATTTTTAATAAATACGATAGTAAAAGTGGAAACCGGCAAGTATTATTTTCAAGCAAAAAATTAATGGTTTCTTGATTTGTGCATATGTATATAACTTGATGTTGCCTTTCCATATCTCCATATTAGACACAGAATTCATTTATTAATTTTTAAAAAGGTGTTGAAAACAAAAATGATTTTTAAAACTAGTTTTCAATATTCCTTGGTTATTCTTAAGATATCTGAATTATTGTTAAATATTTATTATTCTTAAAAACTATTAACATTTTCTCTTGTTTATTTCACAGGATCATGCGGGTATTTATGTGGCATATATTGGAATATTTTTAGTTAGCTTTTTCCTATGTGCACGTTCTCTTTACTATTTCCGTTTAAAAGTCAGCCATGTTGATGGTCCCATGTAAGAACGTATTTAAATCGCTTTTTGTAGCAGCATTCCTTTTGATATTACAAAAACAAAAAAATATTATTAAAAAGCAACATGTTTTTTACAACCGCAAATTTTGAAATTGTCTACCAACAACTACAAACAAACAAGTATATGAACAAGAAATAACAAAAAGATTATTTAATTCAAATAATTTAATATTTAGAAGAAACCCAAACAAACAAACACCATTATTAATAGACAACAACAATGAAGCTGGTGAAATTTAAACATTTCTAAATGAAATAAATACAAAATAGTGAACAATGTGTGTATGTAAAATGTTTCATAAAATTACATCAAATTAATTTGTAATATGTAATGCAAATAAAAACAAATATTTAAATGTTACAGAAAAAAAACAAAATTCTTCTCTACTAATCATCAAATATGTAATTCACGTGCTAAATACATATATATACATATATATATATATATTTATATATAAATAAATTAATAAATTACATAATAATAATATATAAAGCAGTAAACAATTTAATTAAATGTTGGCAAAGGTAGACCTACGTTTATCCTGTATAACATTTATTAATTATGTTTAGTATTGTTTTAATTTACTTTCTGGGTCTTTTTTCATATACATATTAAGCAAAACTTTATATTTTCTTAAATATAATAATAATAAAACAAACCGTCAACACCACCACACAAATTAAATGCCTTTCGAACATACATAAATATGAAACCCCTCTTACTTATTTTTCTACTACTTAATTTTACTACTTTAAATAAAGTTCATTTCTCTTCGTTGCCTTGGTAAAAAGAATAATTATGTTAAATCCCTTTAAATATATTCATTTGTTTATATCTCTCAATTAATCTTATTAATGTTTATGCTTCATTTCATTTGGTCCTACTTTTTTTATTGTACAATAAGAAATTTAATTATTCAATTATTTAATACATCAGCGTCTGTCGTCTGTCTCTTGTTAAAAATTTATAAAAATAAAACCCAAATTTATCTTTATTTTTTAATGGAATTTATTTATACAACTTTGTTGTTTATTTTCTAAATTAATTTTTCATCACCTATTTTCTGCTCTTCATTGTGTATTTGTTTTTTTTATTTTTTAATTTAGCAATTATATATATACATTCATACTTATATATTTATATACATACAATATTATCTACTTGTATTTTTTAATTCAATTAAATAATTTTTCTCTCTCAGTTTAAAGCAAACAAAAAGTAAAAAATCAGCAAATAAAACAAATGAAATCGTAATTATTTTTATGCAATTAAGAAGATTTGGTAATATAATAATAGAAAACAAGATATTTCTGAACATAAAAAGAAAACAAATAATTATACATATAAATTATATTTAGATCGATTATTATTACAATTACGATACCATTTATTGTAAATAAAGAAATATAAGATTAAAAAAACCTGCTTTACTAGATAATGTTTTATTACGGGATATTTTCAAAACCGTTTAAATTTATTCTTTATTAAAATAAACATTTGCAAACCTTAAGGAATTTTCCCGCTTCCTATTTCACTACAGAAGGACCTAAGTGGGCTGTAATAGATATATCTGCCTGCTGACCTATTTCACTACCACTACAGTATCACCGCCAGCTCCTGGTACCCCAGCTTCCAATAACATGGCCTTAACATCGTCCACTGTAATGTTTTTATCGGCACATATAAATTCCAAAAATTCCTCATAATCCAAGCGCCATTTTCTATAAAATTAATTTGAATTTATTTGCTTTTCTATCATCCAATTACATATGTAAATATTTTACCTACTTAAATTTCATATACGTTAAGCCAGTTTCAGTTAAACTGAATGTTGTTTTCAGTAGTTTCGCTTGTTCCAGCCAATAATCAATTTGTGACAATAGTATACAATCATAGTTCACATTATCTAAGTCGAACGTTATAACATTATAATTGGCATACAAATGAAACAGAGACTCTAAAGTATGCTTTTTAGGTTTATCATCATCATCGGCCATAATTTTTTGAATTTAGGTTCGATTAATGTTTCCAATTGCTATAAAATTATGATCCGAAAAACCAAATATACAAATAAATAATGGCTGCCATGGTGTTCTGTCAATATTTTGTGTTGGGAAGTAGACTGACTACATAGAGGCGCAACTCAACTGTAAAATATTGCACACTGATTAATGGTAATAATAAATAAATAAGTAAATATTATTCGCATTCGTTTCCTTAATTAGTACGCCGGTAAATCTTAGTGGGTATATATTTATGTGATTCGCAATTTACAATAAAATATTGATAAAAAGTAACAAAATTCTAAGAAAAATGACAACGATAATAATAAACAGATTTTTAATTTTAAAATGTAAATATACTATAGGGGTCATGGTGCAACTATACAAGGTGAGTGCAGTAGCCCAGCTGACTGACTGTTTACAATTTACTTATGTCAAAAGTAATACTTTTCCATGTATTTTTGACAGTAGTACATTATTTTACACAAACAAAATGCCTTTTGTTTCTGTTTTGTGTTGTATTTGTTGTCGATTTGCACTCACCTTGTATACTTGCACCAGCAGGCATTTTGTTTGTGTAAAATAATGTACTACTGTCAAAAATTCTTGAAAAAGTAAGTAAATTATAAACAAACTCAAAAGTGCCCTTGTATAGTTACACCATGTTTAAGATACTATTTCTACATAACGGGTTTTTCAACAATAACTTTTATTTCACCTTGTATATTACACCATGATCTTAAAGTTAAAAGAAAGAAATGACACTCCCAATAAAAATGCAAACAACTGTAAAAGACTATGTTAACATTTGATATCGAAATAGCCAGTATTAATCTAAAAATGTTTAAATTTTAAATTGAAATGTGTCAACGTTCTTTATCCTTTTTCATTTTTGACAATTAATGATGTTAGCATTACAACTCTAATTGTATTTCATCAATTCACAATAATAGTAAAGGTAGCTAAATTTAGTTTATAACACAGAATACTCTGTGGTTTATAATAGGGAAAAGAAATAAGGTCGAAGACAACACATTTTATTTTCTGAAAAATAAAGACGGTATTCCCATTATGTGTACGATGTCAACATCTAAAGGATTTTACTTAGTGGTAACTTTTTTATGAAAAGTAGATTTTTTAGCTACGAGATGTGAATAGTCACAAATGTCAGAGGAAAGCTAAAAATTGCTTTTTACGTAGCAGCTGATACAGTTTGATAAGAACCGAACAATAATGACACTATTAGCTTTGTTTGTCTACTTGTTTATAGATTTCAGGGCAAAATGTTTTACGGCGTTTACTAAACCTAACGATACGTAAATAGTTGACTAATCACAATGCTTTCCTACCTTTTTAGTTTAAAAATCGCTGAATTTAAAAAATAGCTAAATTATCATACTGCTTAGTATAAACATTGTAGAAGAGGTAGCAACTGTTCCACAACAACATCATTACAACAAAAACAGCTGGCAATTTGTATTTGACAGTAAAATATTGTTTTGTCAATTTTTTTTTGTTATTTTTATTGTCTTTAGGTTTGTTGAGTATCTTGCTACAACAAACACATGTAAATTTGACAGATCAAACATCTAAACAGGTAGAAAAAAATATTCTTTGGGTGTAGCGTCACTATCTTCTATTAATGCCCTGTAGTAAACAAGAGAATTTAGAAGTAAAAAGATGTATTAACTAATTTGTTAAAATTTGTATTTTTTTTTATTAAATTTAATAAAAAAAATGGAAACAATAAGTGAAAATCAATCGAAAGAACAACCGCTTCGTCCGTTTAAATTATAAGTATCATAAATAACATAAAAATATGAATGAATTATTATTTATTATACATTGTTTTTGTTTGGAACAGCACGGCTCACCAAATTGTCAGCTTGACCGGCATAAGTTTTGAACGGAAAAGTATTATTGTAAGTGAATAAATATCAAAATAGTTTGGACAAATATTAAAATGTCTATTAACAGGGTGCTGTCGAACTGACCATTGTACCCACAAAAGAGAATTTAAGAATTATAAGATTGAATGCAAAACAGTGTCGCATATACCGTGTGCTACTTAATGATGTTTGCGAGGCAGATTTTGTTTATTTTGATCCATTTCTGGATATTTGCCAGGGAGATGCAAAAACGTAAGTGAGTTGTTATTTGAAATGTATACAGTGTTTAAAAGTTTGAAGTTTTAGGCGTTCCTTGGAAATTTTATCTAAAAAACATTTAATTGCGGCACAAAAAACCGACCCCGATGTTAATTCTGGTGAGCTGTTAATACAAATACCACCCGAGGGCTACCATATGATACAAGAAGGTCGTGGTCTGCGCATAGGCATTGAGTTTTCTTTGGAAAGTCCTCAAGGTGGCATACATTTTGTTATACCACCCACAAGTGAAGATGAAACACAACCCAATAGTGCTCATATGTTTACTTATGCTTATGAGAATTCCTCGCGTTTATGGTTTCCCTGTGTGGATAGTTTCGCTGATCCTTGTACTTGGAAATTGGAGTTTACGGTCGATAAACATTTGACTGCGGTTTCATGTGGTGAATTAATGGAGGTGGTTATGACTCCGGATTTGAGAAGGAAAACCTATCACTATTCTCTTACAGTACCGGTGTGTGCTCCAAATATTGCTTTGGCGGTGGGGCCATTTGAAATTTTTGTTGATCCTCATATGCACGAGGTGACTCACTTTTGTTTGCCTCAATTGTTGCCTTTGCTCAAAAATACTGTGCGCTATTTACACGAAGCCTTTGAATTTTTCGAAGAAACTTTGTCCACTCGCTATCCGTTCTCATGCTATAAACAGGTGTTTGTGGATGAGACAGATGCCGACATAAGTGCTTACGCCACAATGAGCATAGCCTCGGTACATCTTTTGCATACCATTGCAATAATAGATCAAACTTACATTTCACGTACTCTTATGTCCCGGGCAGTAGCTGAACAATTTTTCGGCTGCTTTATAACTTCACATCACTGGTCTGATACTTGGTTGGCCAAGGGTATAGCTGAGTATTTGTGTGGTCTGTACTCGCGTAAATGTTTCGGCAATAATGAATATCGTGAATGGATTCAAAAGGAATTGGCTCGAGTGGTAAAATATGAAGAACAGTATGGAGGTATAATATTGGATTGCAGCCAACCGCCTGCTCCACTGCCTGTTAGTGGTACTAATCCTTCGGCATCTGCTGCCAAACAACAGGAAATTGTTCATTATTTTCCTATTAAGAGTTTACACACGGTATCACCTAAATATGTGGAGGCAATGAGAAGAAAGGCTCATTTGGTCATACGCATGTTAGAGCATCGTATTGGTCAGGAGCTGCTGATACAGGTGAGAAGTTTTAATATTATTTATTTATGTGCGACTTTACAAACCCTCTTTAATTTTTTCTCACTCTAGGTTTTCAATAAGCAACTGGCTTTAGCCACCAATGCTGCCTCCACAAAAATCGGTTCGGGCCTTTGGCATCATCTCCTGATCTCTACAAACATTTTCATTAAAGCCATTTTTACCGTAACCGGTAAAGATATGTCCGTCTTCATGGATCAATGGGTTCGTACAGGTGGCCATGCAAAATTTTCCCTTACATCGGTTTTCAATCGCAAACGTAACACAATTGAATTGGAAATACGTCAAGATTTCGTCAATCAACGCGGAGTACGCAAATACAACGGTCCGCTATTGGTACAACTGCAAGAATTGGATGGTACTTTTAAGCATATGCTGCAAATTGAGAATACAGTGGTGAAGGCCGATATTACGTGCCATTCAAAAAGCAGACGTAATAAAAAGAAGAAGATTCCTTTGTGCACGGGAGAAGAAGTTGATATGGATTTATCGCCTATGGAGTAAGTGTTCAAAAAGTGAAAATTAGTTTATTTAGTCTTACTTATTCTTGTGTGTGTAACATTGCAGCGATTCCCCGGTTTTATGGATACGTCTGGATCCAGAAATGATTTTAATACGTGATCTAAATATAGAACAACCAGATTTCCAGTGGCAATTTCAATTAAAACATGAACGTGATGTAACGGCCCAATTTGAAGCCATCAATGCTTTAGAAAAGTATCCCACAAATGCTACTCGTTCAGCTCTCACAGATACCATAGAAAGCGATCAATGTTTTTATAAAGTTAGATGTGAAGCAGCAGATTGTTTGACAAAAGCAAGTATTATTTACCTTATAACTTTAATACATTAATTCATTAGTTTTATATTATTATTCAAGGTGGCCAATCAAATGGTTACCCAATGGAGTGGCCCTCCAGCCATGTTAAACATCTTTCGCAAATTTTTTGGCTCATTTAGTGCTCCGCATATTATCAAACAAAATAACTTTGCTAACTTTCAATTGTACTTTTTGCAAAAAGTTGTACCAGTAGCTATGGCAGGTAATATACATACTTGATGTTTAATATTTAATTTCATGTTTTTGAACAAAAGAAAAAAAAACATTTATTTATGCATTTAGGCCTTCGCACCTCTCATGGCATTTGTCCGCCTGAAGTTATACGTTTTCTGTTTGATCTCTTCAAATACAACGATAATACACGCAATCATTACAGCGATGTTTATTATAGATCAGCATTGGTAGATGCTTTGGGTAATTCAATTACACCTGTTGTCTCAGTGGCCTTAAGAGGCACTCCCATCACTTCGGATAGTTTATCAGCAGACGCTAAGTATGTTTTTTAATCAGACAATTTAAATAACTTGATATTTAACTATCTACTATACAAATTATAATGTTTAAATTGCAGGTTAGTGCTAGAGGAGGTTACACGTTTATTGAATTTAGAAAAACATTTACCTTCTTACAAGTATATGGTGTCGGTATCATGTTTAAAAGTCATACGTAAACTACAAAAATGCGGTCATTTACCCTCCTTACCCAAAATCTATCGCTGTTATGCTGCCTATGGCCAATATTTAGATTTACGTCTTGCTGCTATGGAGTGTTTGGTAGATTTTGTTAAAGTCGATGGCAGATGGGAAGATTTGGATCATTTAATTACACTGCTAGAAACCGATCCAGATCCGGCTGCTCGCCATGGTTTGGCTCAGTTGTTAATTGATAATCCACCATTTACAAGAGAATCGCGTAGTCGTTTGGATCGTCCGGAATTGGTGGAGAGATTATGGAAGAATATGAAGTGAGTATATATTTTATTTAAATTTAGGATTGTTCATTTAAATGCTGTCTAAAATTTATTAAAAATTTATCCTTTTGTAATTTTTATTAATGTTTATTGGTTGAAATCAACTTATATCGAATAAACATGTTTATTAAAAACATGTTACATAAAATGTATTAACAAACTTTTCTTTATTCCTTATTCTTTCCCTAAACAATCAATAAATAGCAACAAATTGGCATTCGATACAAAACTGCGCTGCGACATGGTCGATTTGTATTATGCTCTATACGGTACTAAACGACCTCCATGCTTACAATCCGCTGAAATGAACAGTATGTACAAAGATTTTGTGCGTGAAGGTACAATGAAGAAATCATCTTCGAATATAACAAAAACACCGCCGCCACCACCACCACCCGAAATAAAAGCAGAAGCACCACGAAATGATGATGTCGATGTAGGAAACATAGAGCAAAAACCCTCAACTAATACCCTTAAACGGACGGCTACAGAAGCGTTTACTGTAGGCGATGAAATCATTAAGCTAGAGACGCACGAGGAAATAACCGTGACCAATGAAGCTATAAAAGATGAAATATATGAAACAGAAACTACAACTACAGTGAGCAAAGTGGATGTAACCACAACAGTTAACATTGAGACAGACAGTTATAGTTCGGAGAGTAAAAAACTCAAGAGTGAGTTATTCGATGAAGGTGAGAATTCTATAACCATTATAGATATATCAGAATCCACGGTGACACGCATGGATAGTAGTTTCGATTCAGCTAAAGCTGACAGTGAAATGAAATATAAAATGGATAGCACCTCCAAGGTTTGTTATTTAATTTTTATTTAAGATCTAAATATTGTTTTGATTATAATTGAATCTAATTTTTTACAGAAAAAGAAAAAGAAGGACAAGAAGAAACACAAGCATAAGCACAAACATAAGCACAACAAAGAAAAGGACAAGGAACGTGATCGCAAGGATAAAAAAGATCCCAGTATCTCGCGGTTACAAGCTAAAGAGGCCACACCAGAAACTTTAAGTTCTGCCGATAGCAGCAACAGCAATAGTAATCCACCGTTTAACTTCCAACCATAGCACAGGTTTCTAAATCACTCGATTAAGTTTGAATCGTTCTTAACAAAAAAGTAGTAGTTGTTGCAAATAAATGCCTGTTCCACGAACAGCATTTATACCAAACATTTTATTTTATTTTTATTTCAAAATATACAGAATTTTATATTTTTTTATATAGCATAGTATGAAATTTCATACAATAAAAAACCACTCATCCGTACATACACTTTTTATTGTATTTATAAAATGTATATTTAATGGTCAAACATTTTATTTACTCCTAATGGCATATTGCATCTATTTAAAGTTAAATTATAAAATTTATATCGAAAAGTTTTTAATCTAGAGAAAAAATGTATGAATGTAAACGCATATACATACTTAAATGTTTTATTTGATATTCAATGTCGTAGTGTTAAACAATAAGTTGAAATCAGTCAATAATAAAAGAAATCAAATACATACATATATTCGTTTTAGTACAACCATACTTACATATATTTTGTTAGACTTAAAACTAATATGCAATTAAAATTTTAAATCATTTTTAGTTAGTTTCGTTAGTTAAGAGCTGCATAATTAATTGTTTCAACTCTTGAATTATTATTTGTCTAGCCCCAAGGAATTGCACTCCACACTATGTTAGTAGATAAAAATAATGATTAATAATTCATCAATATAAAACATTCCTCTCGGACTCAATCACCTACATGTATACAGCAAGTATATATCAATTCTTTCATCAGCCCTTCATTCATGTCTTACAGATTCAGCGGATAGTGCAAATTGATACTACATAGCTGAATCAGTGGCTCCTGATTTAGGAACTGTCTGGTCGTCTAATACCAACTCACTATCCGACATTAGGACATTTACTTTTTGATGCAACGTTTTCTGAGCTTGTGCTATATATAGGTATAATCTGTCTATGTCGCAACGACGTTCTGGATGTCATGGAAGGTGAGCTTGAATCAGAAACTGTTTGTACTGTTTGGTCTACAACACATTATGATGCCTGACCAAGAGCATTCCAGGACTCGTCATTAAGATGATCCAAATTCATAATTTTTATGCATCCGATTGCAAAACGTTGTTCATTATTTATAAACATACATATCGAAGCAGCGTAATTTCCTTATGCCCTATGAGGTGCCCTTTTGGATCCCGTAGGAAGCCACCAATTTTTCAGAGCTTCAGGACCAAAAGCTTTAAAGGGGTTTTTGATGATGATGTTCTTGACATCATAATTGTGTTACACATTTCCTAGAATCCGTATGTTGTCAGTGAGAGGTTTTTATTTTCATTTGTAGCTGATTTATTCTATATATTGCAGTATATCAGAGGCTTTGAAGCCAATTATGCAATGGTTGAAGTGGTATAACCAATTATTACTGCGATATTCATTTAAACTATTATAAATTTCTGCTGCACAATTTGCTCATCAGTCAACAAGAAGGATCTGAATCAAGAATGCTGTCTTGAATGAAAAATGTATAATATTTGGGATTCTTCCCGTGCAGATATAGAGCCGGGTGCCATGAAAACACAGTTGACGTTACGCTTTATTATAAAAGCAAGACCACCGCCATTAGCTCGTTGAATATATGGCTAAAATCTTCGGCAGTAGAATGCTGCAGTGGTCCAGAGGTCTGAAAGACACAATCTTAGTGCATCATAAATTCCTCCTCTCATATCGTCCTTCAAATGAACTCATTCGGAGAAATTGTTCCAGAATGAATATTAATTATCCATAATTCCCATATCCATAATTTCTGCCAAATTCCCACCCATTTTAAACTTTGAAAAGTAATTATTAGTTTGATTTTGTTTTTATATAAAATTTATTTATATCGATTTATTAACAAATAAAAAAAATGTACAATATTTAATCAAATAAAATTCTTAACTAAAAATTTTTAATACTTTTTTTAATTTAATTTAATTTATTAAATAATTAATAAAAATAAAAATATATATATATTATAATAGTATATAAACTAAGTATGTGTGTGAACATGTGCTTTTACTATTTCGATTTCGTCTCGTCGACTGGCTTCGTTTCAACAGCATCTTTCTCTTCGTTTGTAGCTCCGAGCACTTTCGTTTCGGTTTCATCTCGTGGACGTCGTTTTTGATTTTCGGGTATTGCTCGCAAAAACGTTACACTGCCACCGCCAATTGCCGTAGCAGTTTGTGGTTCTGAGCCAGCGGAAACAATTTTTACCGATTGCTCTGAGTGTCGTCCAACTAGAGCGCGTGGATGAATGGGCCGCTGAGGACCGTATTGAGGAACTTGATGGTTTTGTTGCAATTGTGCAAAACGCATTAAATGTTCATAGTTAACAGGCAATGCTGGCGGTTGAGGTGGCGGTGAATTGCGATAGTCGGGATGATCTTTAATATATTGTTCATAAGGTACGGGAATGGGTACGGGCACAGCAGTTACCGGATAGCCAGCATCCACTAAAGACTGAAATTGGGCTTGTGTTAGGGGTTTACCACCAGGTTGGGGTAAATGCAGTTCTTTGAGGTCATCTAATGTTTTTGGTTTAGCGGTGCTAATGGGGCGAGATGGTGTGGCTATGCCAGTTCCTTGTGACACATAAATACTAGACTGTGAGGAAGAAGGACCGGGTAACGCATATTGTTGAAAGTCTGTTGGTGGAGCAGTGTATTTCACAGTGGCGGCTGGTGTTGGCTGAGCTGTAGGTTGTATACTTCTATGGGGGTCAGGTGGACTAGGATAGAAATGCGTGGGTGAACCTGGTGCTACCGAGGGTGCGGCTCTTTCAAGGTCATATAAAGGTTGTGCATATTTATTATGCTGTGGATAGTTAAGTTCATTTTGACGAGTCTTGAGTGGTGTGGGTGTGGTGGCAAATTTAGTGCCATATTTCGAGCGGTAGGCTTTAGGCCTTGGTGATGGTGAGGGAGAGGGCGCTGCTTCTTGGTAATAAAACTGTGATGCTTGCACGGGAGGCTGGGCGGAAGGGTTGGGTCTTTGACTTTGCTGTGGATAAACTACTGGACCCAGTTTCTTAGCATCAATAACTTGTTGTGACACCGGGGTGGGATAATTTTGTGTGGGTTGTGGGTAATTACCAAAACGATACAGGGAGGGTACAAATGGTTGATCATTGGCATCATGCAGACTATTGGGAGCCGCGGTACTAGGCAGATATGATTTGGGTGGTCTGGCTGAAGGTTGTGGCGGTGGCAAATGGGGGGCTGGGGCTCGATGATGATGGTTAATTAAGGCTGACGGTTCATTGGAGTTGTCAATAATCTGTACAGGTGCCACGTTGGGCTTATTCGAGGCCAAAAGCATTTCAATCTCTTTTTCCAGTGAGGATTTGGCTAAAGGATGATTGGGTAAAGTCTTATAGCTGATTTGAGGCTGGTAGTAGGCAATTTGTTGTGGTAGGGGCTGTGGTGATGCAGCTAACTCTTGTTCTCCTTGTTCTTCTCGAGGTCCACCTTGCGGCAAGGGCAAGTATTTTGGTCCACCTCTAGGCCTTTGTATATATTGAACATATTCTTGCTGGGCATCTTCCTCGGGCTCTAGTCTTTGTCTATAATTGCCTAAACCTTGTGCTTGTAAGCCCACTTTCTGAGAGGCAGCTCCTGCCGTGGCTGCTGCTGGTTGCTGTTGATGTTGTTGTTGCTGCTTCTGCTGTTGATTATGTTGCTGTTGTTGTTGGCGTTGTTGATGTTGTTGTTGTATTGCCTGATGTCTTCTAACTTGGTCTTCGTGATAGGCTCTGGCCTGCAGTTCCTCCTCAAGTATCTTTAAAAATTGTTCTTCTGGTATAACTTGATACTGTGCCTGCTGTGGGTTCTGCTGGTCAGCTTGCTGTTGTTGTGGCTGATGCTGTTGCAGCTGCTGCTGTTGTTGTTGGACCGCTAAATGATAGGGAATTTGTGGTCGATATAGTTGTGCTCTTGGATGCTGGGGTATTGGCTGTTCTACTGCTACTGCATATCGTTGTTCGGTTTCTTCCACTTGACTTGTTTGTGTTTGTCCACGTAAACTTGAGGCTGAAGCTTTTCTACTTTGTGCCGTTTGAGGTTTTCCTTGATTATGTACTTTGTGTTGATTTCGGCTTAAGTCTTGGAGATAAGCAAAATGTTGAATCTGTAAGAAAATTTATTGAAATAAAAAAGTTTTAGAATTTACGATAACAAGAAATTTTTCTATTGAAAATTGAGTTGTCGACAAAACGAACATTTTACGTGGACAATATCTGAAAAAATATAGTTACCGATAACAAATTTTCTATAGAAATCACGGACAAATTTTCCAAAGAAAATTGTTGACTTATCGATTGATGGAAACATGGAAACATTTTGTATAGGAAATTGTTAAACTCAACCAACCATTCTATAGAAATGACGTTCGTTTCACTAGTCTTTTGATTTAAAGATTTAAAAGTATTTTTTTTTTGTAAACGATGTTTGCATCTGAGGTCTTTTGTTTTTCATAAATAATTTTGTACAATGAACTTTAACAAAAGACACCGTCCTCTTTAAAAGTGAGTGTTATTAAACCATTAATATGCATTTACCAAAGTAATTCAAATTTCACGCCATTGATTACACAGTAATTAACAAAAAAATAAGAGTTACAAATTAAATTTTAAGATTTTCCAAAACCTTGGCCACATTTGTAACTCTAGTGGAAACTTCTTCATACGAGTATAGAAGCAATTTAAATATCAGTCAAATTCAAATATAAAAACAATTGTGAGTAAATATTTAACAAAATTATGTATGCAGGTAATTAAATTTAATAAGTGTGTATTTAAAAATTACTTAAATAGGTAACCAAAATTGAATAAACAAATTCATTATCTAGCAGTTACAAAACACAAACATAATTTACTTATAACTCTTTAGCAAACAAACAAACATACATATGTATATTTTGGACACAATTGTAATTTAGAAAAAAACATCTCAGCAACAAATAAACAACAGAAGAAAAAACACACACATTGTCAAAAACTTAAAAAAGTGCTGTTTAATAAATAAAAGAAGGAAAACTAAGCAAAAAAAAAAAAAAACAGCACGTGGGACGAGTTGTGCTGTTGCAATATGTACCTAGTTACCCATTACCCAATATTTGTTAGATGCATAATTTATTTATGTGTGATTTTATGTCTCTGTCTTAGAGTGGAAAAAACTGTGTGTGAATTAACTCTACCCCTAGAGTTATTTGTTTAAATTACTTGCCGGCCCTTTTGTTTAACTAAAATGCATGCTTTTTTCACTGTCTGCTGGTATGAGTGTGAGTCATGAAGCTTTACTACTTAAATTGAAATTTATTATAAATAATAAAAATAATTATGTGAATGAATATACATACATACATACAAGCAACATCAACAGAAACAACATAATAATTTTAATAAGCCTTGCTGTAATAAATAAATATATACAATATATACGAACATACATCCATATGTATTTACATTTTTTCGGTTTGTTTTTGCTTTACACATTTTAATTTTGTTTCATTGTTTTGTTTCTTTTCTTATCAAGACTTTTGTAATGCAAATATGTATAAAGAAATTTTTTTGTATTATTTCTTTCTCACAAGAAAATATACATAACAATTGATGAAAATTGTTGTGTCTAAAGTTATTAAAATATGTATGTATGTATATACATATATGTATATACATACATACATACATGTTTATTTATGCAGCAATCCACTATTAATCGGGGAATATGAAACTAAGTATCAATAAGTTAAAATTAAATACTACATATGTACATATTTATTTATTTTAGGAACCATGTTGGGCAACGGATATTCATTAATTTGTGTATTCAATATATTAAATTAAATATTTAATTTATCGTAAAATACCAAGTCCTATTTTTAATGGTAGTTCCGCAAAATGATAAATTCACAAGTAATTTATTCGGTCGTTGAAAACAGGTCTGTCTATGCATGGCCATGACTTTAATAGATATAAGACACACTAAAATTGTTTTCCAAATTTAAAATGTTTTCTGTAAACACTGTAATAATAACATTATATATGTATGTATATTAAAATTTACTATAATAAAAAATGATTTTTAAGAGCTTTCGGATTTGATTAAAAAAAAAACACACAAAATTTGGAGAAAATTATGAAATCTTGATTTGTGTCAATTAACGATCTACATATGTATATAATTCAATGTTTAAAGATGATGTTATGTAAATGTTGATGGCGGCTACGCCTCAAATGGTTCATACGTTGGCTCCAATTTAAGCATACTCTCTCCAACATATCGGCAGGTATCTCACGAATAAATTATTCAATATTAGTTTCCGATGCGTCAACGGTTGCGGTCTTGTTGTTATAGATATGGAAATTAACATAACCCCACAAAAAATAGTCTGAAGGCTTTAAAGCGCACGATCTAGGCGGCCAATTGGCCGTGCCCAAACGTGAAATAAACTGTTCACCGAACTCGTCTCTGAATTGGGCCATTGTTTCGCGTGCTATGTGGCACATGTCAGCCAAGTCCAGCTTTTCCATTTTGGCAAAAAAAAAAAAAAAATGTAATCATCGACCGGTAGCGCTCACCATTCACAATAACGTTTCTGCCTTTGTCGTCTTTGAAATAGTACGGTCCAATGATGCCACCGGCCCATAATCCACAACAAACAGTGTATTTTTCAAGAGATGCAATTCTTGCAATGCTTCTAGCTGCTCTTCACACACAACCGACAATTTTGCTTGTTTACGTATCCATTCAACCAGAAATTAGCTTCGTCGCTGAACACAATTTTCCGATAGAAAAGTGCTCAATGCACTTTCTTAACCGTGCATGAATTTTGATAATAAAATTCAATACTCTGCAAATTATTGACCAAACTGAACATGTCGAAACTGTATAAAACTTATGATTTTCATATTTTCCTGATTTTTTTTTTTTTTTGGTTTATTCAAAAATTTTTGTGATAAAATAATTCGAATAGATTGTGAAGTCTGATCGCATATAATTAAAATATATTCTAGAGCCAGACTGAATATACGTTTTTAGATCGGCTTAATATCGTTATTCTGCAGACAAAAACAATCATAGATTATGGAGTATTAGGGGAAACATATTTTGAATATAAATCTTCATCAACAAATTTATAGTTTATTGTAAAATTTTAATGCATCCAGTAAAAACTGTTACCTCAAAAAACACTTTTCAATTGAAAATGAAAACTAAATTAATAGAGTCCACAATTTAAAGACGGGCATCTGAAAAATTAGCTCAAACATGTTTTAAAAAGCGAATAATAATTAATTGGCTAAATATTAGGATCAATTCAGTTTCTACCCGTAAAAAAATGGTTTCGGTTGCACTTTATTAGATTCACGTTTGTTTCAAAATTAACTAAAACTATACTAGAAGTAGCAAATAATTCATGTTTATGTTTTGTCTAGAAAGGAAATGATAAATTCGATCTTGATATCGTGTAAATAAAAATAGCTTATTCATCAAGGCGTATAAGGTGTCTGCGACACGGCAACAAATATTCAACAATCCAAAAACAACAGGCATTTTGTTTTTGTTAATATGTATGTATGTATGTATGTGAAATGTCAAAATCCATGCGAATCGTAATATAAACAAAATTAATTTGATTCGTTTCGTTTATTTTCACAGTTTTATTAACGAAAACAACACACAATTGATTTATTTTGATTAATTTTACTTTTTCTCTTAATAATTTTAAATAATTTTATTTTCTCTTATTTCGTTTTTTTATTTTGAATAACAAATGTAAACAAAGCAAAGTTTGACAAATGGAATAATTAATAATCAGCTGATCTGTTGCATACAATTTATTAATACGCCTTGGTACATACTTACATATTTTGTTTATTTTGAGTCTAATAATTTGTTTGGTGGAAAATGAAATTTGTATTTTGTTTCAAAAATGTATAAAATGTTTAATAATTAAAAACTTCTTTGAAGACTTTCTGTAGGCAAACATGTTGTCAGTAAAGGTTTTTATAAAATCCAGAGAAAACATATTAGACCCACAACTAGTTCAAGTGAACCAAAGACAATAGCAAATTTTTTTGACTTTTTTTATAAATTGCTCGAAAAAAGTTCTTTAGCTAAGAAAACACACTGTCATGATTTTTTTTATATCTCAAGATGTGGAGCTTCCATTTCTATTTTAAAATTCTGCAATTGGTTAAAAATTGCAAAAGATACAGGCTGCAGAATATGGAATTTTTAGTGCCTTTAAATAAGTGAACCGGAGTGTATTAGACCCACAACTAGTTCTAGAACTAATGTATATACATAGCCAATACTTTTTCTACATTATTTTCAATTGTATTTCAGATTTCTAATTATAATTCAGATATTTGCAATTATATTGGGTGCGGCAGGGGTATATATCTGTCATTTATTCTCATTTAACAATTGAATATTATAATGTAAACAACAAAGTTTTTTTTTTTGCTCCGATAAAATATTAGGGAAGTTTTGTTTTACTTCTTTACTTTGAAAAAAATGTGCCGCTGAAGTACACCGATTGCTGAACAAAATTTATGGTGAATGTGTTTTAATAGTTGCAATGGTTTGTATGGTTTAGAAGTGGTGATTTCGACATGTAAGTTGTTTACTTTTTCCTAATTAATTTGACAATCCATATATTGGTTAAGATCATAGCTAACAATGGCTAATACTTTGAAGAAATTTATATTGCATGCATACAAATAAAAAGCTAAAAATTTAAAAAAAAATCTTATATTTTTAAATTACTCGTATACACCAAAGAAAATTTTGACTAACGCTTTTAAGATACATTGCAATAGTTTAAGCTATATCTGGTTAATATAAGAATGCCTGGAATAGAACACGACTTTCTTAAACTATCAATGAATTGCCGTGCATTTTTTAAAATTATATGTTTATTTTCTTTCAAAATCACAACTACAAATCGGATGAGTGTAAAACGTTTCATCCACCAGGGAATCTTTTCCCTAATTAAATAAATAAATAAATAAATACTATAAATACTTGTTTATATCTTCACAATATTTAAAAATTATATAATCCATCAACCTCAAATGCATTATTTATTCACATCTTATTAAGAATTATTAAATACATAAATTAATTTATATAAATGTTTATGGTATTGTCTAAGATGCCACACTATTAACACAAGATGTTTACTTATACGAGTATGTTTGTTTATATTTTATAATTTTTCCACGCTGAGGCGTTGAGGGTGCAGTCTGTGGTAGCGGTGTTGTTTCTATGCTTCGCCAATTATTGCCATATTAAAACAATAATCATCTTAGTGTTTATGTTATTTTTTTTAATTTTTTTTTGATGGAGGTCTTGTTCATGTTAAATTGTTGCAATTATTATTGTTTCTATTTTCTGTTAAAAAATTTTGTAAAATTTGTGGTGATTTATGCCGCCGTTTTAGGTTAACTTTGAAGTTGTGAGAAAAAGCGTTATTTTTGTATGTAATTGCAGGAGTATACTTGAACAGTTGTTAAGTTGTCAGCAAATAATTGTTTCATTAACGGCACTCGATTTGGCGAAAACCATTGTCAGACAGTTGGCAACAAATTAAATATGTTAACATGACACAATTAATGCAACAATTACAATTTGTAAGTGGAATTACAAAATTAAAACAAAGTCTTGGAAAAACATTATAAATTTGATATAAATTATAAATTTTCCAAGTCCTGAAATACTGAAACTAAAGACTTAAGTTACAAACTTCATTTGTGGAGACTGGCTTCGTTCTTAAGTCTTTTGTTTCAAATCAATATTAAAAATAAGGAAATGTTTATTTTATATTTAAATAACTCCATAATTTCAAACTACATACAAAATCTTTAAAATCTTAGAATTTTCCACTACAATTTAATGAAATGTACTAAAATTCTTTATATAGAAAGCTTTGCTACAATTCACTTAAACAACAAACTATCTACAGTTTAGTCCTATAATTTTCTATTACAATACTTATTGTAAAAAACATAATTTATGGTTTACAAACAAAACATTAAACATTTGTAAACGTTGTAATTGTAAGGCAACAGAGATGAACAACAAAAACAAAAAAACTAAAATCAAAAAACAGTATTACTAAATGCAGACAGTAAGAATCGTGTATGAGAAACTAGTCACGACATAGGCCCCATGAACAAATTAACCACAATATTGTTGCAACAAACTTTAATAATATAAACAACACTAAATACAAGTACAATAATAAAAACAAAACATTACAAAGAAAAACATCTTATACAGCATTTAAAAACGTTAGCATCACTTGCAGCCTAGTAGAATATTAGTAAAGAGCTGAAAAAAAATATTATAAAAAATCAACAACACACAACACAATATGATCAATAAATGAATCTCCTTTGAAATATAATACAAGTACAAGCAGAATAATAACAACAACTAAAACAAACATAATTGTAAAACATATAAAAAATACTCTACGAAAACTATTTCATAGTTGCATTGCCACCAAAAAAAAAAAACTTGTCAACTACATTTAACAAGGTAAACGTACAAACAAACAGATAAAAACAATAATTGCATTACTTTAGATAATGTCTTCTTCGTATTTGTTTATTAAAAATAGTTTTGTTTTAATAACAACAGTATGCTGTGGCGGCCAATATATGGCAAAGAATTTAAAATATTTAGTTTACTTTTTAAAATAGTTGAGATTAAAGAATTGTGTCAGTCATAAAATTTTAACTCTTATGATTACAATACAGGCCACAATTTAAAAAATAATTTCATAAAATTTTTCATATAATTTTGTTTTGGCCAGTGTTTAAAAAACTTTATTTATAATATTAAATAAATTATATAACAAATAAAAGTATCCTTGAGTGACAACGACTTTTTTATTTGTTTATAATAAACAAATTTCAAACAGTCACATTTACGTCAAATAATTTTATTTAAATACAGAACTACCATTATTCTGCCCATGATTGAAAAAATAAAAGGTAGAAATGGACAAACAACTTGCAAGACAAAATTGTATGTACATATGTAGATATGTATGTAGAACTGATAATTTTGCTTAATTTTGAATAAATTTTTTAAAAAGGAAGTTTGTCAAGCTATACAGTTGTAGTCGTATCCGCTTCAACTATTGCTTCATTTATTTTTATAAATGAATGCCTTTAGAAACGTTTTTTATTAGCTCTTTGCTGCCCGCTTTGGGATTTTAGAACTCTTTGGATTTTAGAAACAATATGATTAATTTTGAAGTGCCTAGAAATATTATTGAATATGCGTGATTGTTTGTTGGTGATTTTTTAAACACTTTTATCTTCATTAATATCGCCAGTGACGTGCCATACAGTCTAAAAAATCGCCATCCAAGAGTCAAGAGAGCATAGTTGAGTTTCTTTCCCCCGAAAGGTTTTTCCCAGTGAAATGCAATCGGAAATACATTTTGGCCTTATTACATGTACATATTTGTATTATGTTCGATGTTTCTAATCCGATTTCATTTTCGGATTCTTTTCACAGCTGTTCATCAAGTTCATCAGAGTAAAATTCCTAAGTGAGAATTTATTTTGAAATCGTCAATGTATATTGAGATCGCCTCACTCCAGAGAACAGATTATGCGACCCAGTGATTCCTGGTCGGTATTCTAATTATAAAGAGCGTAAAGCATTTATTCAAACAAACATTTGAAATTTTTTAATTACTAAGTTACTAGACAAACCTATAGAAAACATTAAATTATAAATTTTAATCTATGAAATTATGTTAAACATATCGGGACACCAATTCTGATAAATCGGAACATTATAGATAAGATTTTTTAAAATTATTAAAAATTCTTACGACATCTCTTAAATGATACTTTGCTGTCAATCAACTATCAATGAATTCTCCCCCATTATAAATCTCAAACCATAATAATATGTTTAGCAGTGAAAGAATGTTTTTTTTTACAAATTTCTAGTTTCTAAAAATAGAAAAATGCAAATAACACAATACAGCCTAAACAAAAAAAAACAGATTACACTACTGAAGTTCTTTTTAAAAATCTGTTGTCAACACCGATAATCTGTCAAAAAATTCAGGAATATATTTTCGCAAGTGCAGAGCAATAGAGAATCAAAATTAAAAGGGAAACTTAGTTCCAATTTAAACCAATTGAAAAAATTGATAAATTTTTTTCCCTGAAATTTTTTCGGTATTCACGAAGCACAATTCTTGAACCTTAAATCGCTCGTATTTTTATTTCACATTTGTATACACATAAGTAAGAAAGTAAGAGAGTAAAACGAATTCAAGTACAATCAAGTTGTACTCGTCTTATCCTCCCCTCACCCCGATGTCTAAAATGTAATCAGCTTTATTCTTGTTTAAATTATAATTAATAATTACTTGTTTAAATTTTAAGTTTTTAACCCTTCACCTTCATGAGAAGGGTATATATAAATTTGTCATTCTGTTTGAAATTTCCACAATATAATTTTCCAACCCTGTAACCCTGTATCCTTATAGATCCTTATAGATAGCGGAGTCTATTAAGCCATGTCCGTCTG
Organism: Bellardia bayeri; assembly: GCA_950370525.1. Lineage (NCBI taxonomy): Eukaryota > Metazoa > Arthropoda > Insecta > Diptera > Calliphoridae > Bellardia > Bellardia bayeri. The sequence goes on from OX493267.1 coordinate 80,791,631, forward strand.
TCTGTCTGTTGAAATCAATTTTCTGAAGTCTCCAGATATCTTCGGCATCCAAATCTTCAATAATTCTGTCAGACAAGAAGTTTACTATTTAAAATCAGCACAATCCGTCCACAAATAACAGAGATATGAGCAAAAATCCGATACAACCTCTGAAAGTTTCATCAAAAAAACTATCAAACAAAGTGTATCAATATAATATACATATATATGTATGTATGTATATAATATAATTATGCATCCGCAACAAAGGTGAAGGGTATATAAGATTCGGCATAGCCGAACATAGCACTCTTAAGTAACTCTACGAGTATATGATTAAAAGAAAATACGCTATACATACTATACAACAGTACACAGTGGTATGTGGTACTTTTCATTGATTGAATATAGTTTCACAAAATAAATTATTATATTTAAATATTTATATTTATATTATAATTATTTACTTAAATTATTTGAATTATTTGCCTCAAATTAAGTGTAATTGAATTATGTAAAATCTAGACATGTATTTACATTTATTTACATATGTAAAGTATTATATTATTAAGATGTAGCAGAGTTGTTTTGAACGTCAAACCATTAAAAACAAATCTATTACAAAGAGTAAACGTAAAATTTCCACTCAAATCAGTTTTGCACGAATCAGAAGTTTCGCGCAAACTGAATTAAGTAGAAATGGAAACTTACTATCTGGCACTTGCACCCATAAGTCGCAAAATTTTATTTACTCTCGGCACCTTTTTATTATTATTTTATTTAAATCTTATATTATGTTTAATTCGACCTTTATAATGTATTAATAAAATAATAAATAAAAAGTTATTTTATTAAATTATTTTATTTATTTATTTAGTCTATGAATATAAATCCTTACAGACTATTAACAAAAGAAACTTATTTTCACTTAAATTAGAAATATGAAAATAAATAGAAAAGAAAGTTAACAATTGAGGAAGACAATAATTTTACATTTAATAATACTTGAATTGAGACCAAAATTAACAAATTGGTATGAATCATTAAATTGTCTACATATTCTAACAAATGCATCTGCATCAGCATAATTTGTACTACAGAATTTTACATGCAAAGGCTTATAGTATCGAGAATTACGACATGGAACATTAAATTTTACAAATTTTTAAAGATATTCACAATTAATATTTCCATTTACAATATTCAACATAAAACATACATTTAACATAATACGACGACTTTTCAAGGTGGTTAATGTAATTAAAGCCAATCTGCTCGTATAAGATGGTAAATTAGAGTAATTCCATTGAAAACGTCTTAAACAAAAAAGCAAAAATTGTTTTTGCACGGTTTCAATTTGTTCATTATAAATCTCATAATAAGGATCCCATATGATGGATCCATATTCCAGAATGGGCCTAACTAGCGATACCTACAGTTGTTTAATTATGTATGGATCACAAAATTCCTTGGCCCACCGCTTTATAAAAGCAAGGACACCTCTAGCCTTGTTTACAGTTAAAGTTATATGAGGTATGAAGTTTAATTTTATGTCAAATAGGATTCCAAGAACAATAAATGATTCGACAATATCCAAATGATGATTACCGAGGTAATAGTTGACCGCTAAGAAATTATGTATTTCTATAAAACTGCATGTATTTACATATTTTTAGGTTTAGCTCCATCATATTATATTCGCACCAACGGAAAAAGTTATCAAAGAAAAAGTTATTTTTACATCGTCAGCAAACATTTGGATATACAATGGTTTATAATATTAGGGAGGTCATTTATAAACAATGAAAGAATAGCAGTGGTCCAAGATGACTTCCTTGGGGTACACCCGATGAAACAGTTGTTAAATCGAACATTCTGTTTCCTGGACGTCAAATATGATTTTATCCAATTTAAATTATTAGAAGTAAAACCCAAGATATCCAATTTACGTAAGAGAAGCGTACCCATAAGTCGCTAACTATTACCTACTAATTATCATTGACGCTTGTACCCATACGTCGCTAAATCTATGGTTAATAATAATTACCAATCAGTGTAAACTTCAGCTAAAAAAAAGGGAAATATAATTTACACCCACATAAATAATATACAACAAATAACATCGACTTATCTCTCCTAAAGTTATTAAGTCTCAAGCAATTAAATACATTTCATAAATAGAAGGGATAATCTTTAATTGTTTTCTTTCCCTTTTCTCTTTTCATACCCACAATTACATATATATATATATACTTATCCCCAAGTATATATGTATAATTAAATTTCTTGTATAATCTCAAGACAATTTATATTATACAAGATTAAAAATAACTCTCTACGTTATTAAACATTTTATGCGGGACATATCTGTCTACGATTATATGGCTATAGAAAAATATTGGAAGTTTTGTTACTATCTCTGTTTTTTATGAATTTTTTAAAAACAAAATAATTTTTAAATAATATTTTTTCGTTATATATTTGGCTATATCTCCAAAACTATTGAGCGGAGTAAATATTATGTTATTGAGAAGGTAATATTGTATCTATATTTCTTTTCACTGTTCTTTAGTTATGTTACTCAAAATCGTGTAACTACGTAATTTTTTAAACAAATTTATATCTCGAAAACTAGAGCTGATCCAAAGAAGCGAGTGTTAGCAATTGGAGCCCTATATTTAAGGCACCATACCATTTTACGTGTTGGGTTGTGTAATAATAATTAAAATAAATAACGTTAACTTTTAGTAAACTGTTCAAATTTGCCATTTTAAAGTAAATTAGTTTTTGAATATGTATTTAATCATACAATTGAAACTTATAGCAATTGCTCAAAAGTGCAAAAATCTCTCTTAGATTTCATTATTTATTTCTTTAATTTACTCTAGTAAGTCCGATATGTAGCAGTCTTTCATAATCAAATATTAATTTATGTATATTTTTGTAATCAACAATTTGTTCATCAAATTAACTATTACTTATTTGGACAACTCTGCTGTAAACGTTTAACAATAATGGCTTTTAGCTACCATGAAAGAGATTTTCATGTTATTATTTTTGTTTGTAATGTTGTTGCTGTTGTTGTATTGTAAATCTTTATTCGTATAGATGTTTGCTTCGTTTTCCTCACCTTAATTATCTCATTAACCTTTTGATATTTTTCAACTAAACATCTATTGACAGACAGCCACTCTGGCTGACTCTATAATCGATTCCACGCTACAACTACAATGACTACAACCGTTTACAATGCCTAATGTCTGTTGCCTTAGCCTGGAGCCAATGCAGCAAAAAACAAAAAAAAAAAACAAAAAAAAAAGAAGCTTAAATCAGCTTTGTTCAGAAAATATTACTGGTATAATACATAATTGTAATACTCACCTCCTGACTTTGTTCCAGTAGCTGTGTATTGTGCGGCCTTATGGTGGCTGGATAATTTCTCAATTGTGGTGGCAGTTGTTCTTCTTCGTTTTGCTGGTGCTGCTGCTGCTGTAAAAGTTGTTGTTGTTGCTGCGGTCTTATTAAAAATTGTCGGGCATTCGTGCCGTATACTGTTTCTTGTGGATCTTCGGGATCATCGGAATTTGTTTTCGAGTCTCTATGGACACTGGCTGCGGTATCTGATCGATGATTTGCATAGACATTGGATGCATCTTTTGTTTGTCTTTTATCTTTGGTAGCGTCATTTGTTAATGCAATTGTTGCAACTGGTGCAGATGCTGCTGCTGTATTCGTTGTTGTTGTCGTTGTGTCATCAGCAATTTGTTTTGTTGTCGTTACTTTACTGGGTTTATTTATTTCGCTGGCGCAGACATTTAAAATGCCTGAAAAATTGGGTAATAAAAATAGAGGGAGAGCAAAAAAAAAATTATGAAGGCATTGTTAAGTTAATTTTCGGTGTTTTGTAATGTTTTCTTTTAACATGGTGTGGAAAATTGAATTGAAAAGAAAGATGTCATGACTTTTATGTTGTCATTTATTGTAGTAGAATATTATTGGGATTATGGATTTTTCCCTAGATGGAAGCGAACTAACACACTAACACAGCCTTGATTGCTACCTTAGAGATAGAGACTACTTGTGGTTCTAACACTTTATGTTTAAAAGACCTGCCATTTTATTATGGCGTTAACGTAAGAGTATGTAAATTGATTGTGGTCATAATCACTTTGTGGCAGATTATTATCACATTAAAATTAATTTATAATATTTTTCAACAAACTTGTTTAAAATGCATTTATAATTTGTTAATTTTTTACGACATTTACGACAAGTTATGTATGTGATTTGACTTACATACATACATGTCTTCAAACGGTTGACGGAATTTTGCAGCAGGGACATAATACAGAAATCAGAGTAACTATTTATTTGAAATTTTTCTTCTTGAAAAAGAGTTACTTTTGATTTGTTGTTCTTTGTGTTTTATTACGTTTTATTTATTGTTAGAAGTGAAAAGGCAAATATGTAAGTTCCTAACAAAGTCAACAAAAAAGAAGAAAAAAAGAAAAATCGTCTGAACGGTAAGGAATATGAAGGTTTTTAAAAGGCAAAATCGTTTACAGAAAGCCAAGAGATATGAAACCTAAGTGCACATCAAAAAGACATGTTGTGAAAAAGCTTCAAATCGACATTGTTCTATTTTTCCCGAAAAAATTACGTGAGGAAATATTTCAACGTTTTTGACAAATGTTATGGGACCAGAAAAAAATTTACGTAACCAGTAGCGTTGAAGTTTTCGCCAAAAAGAGAACTTATGTGGAAAATTCTCGACGCTCAAATCCACGATTTTCTCCAGGATTATGAAAATCTTCCAATGTGATACGCTTCTATCCGTGCAGGAAATTTCATTTATTTTCTTGTCTTTTAACTTCATTCTATCTAAATAAATCCATATCAAACAATTTGTCAGTTTGATAAAAATTCAATGATTTGGCAAGAAACTTGCAGTATTTTTCTGGTCTGTCATCCCTACAACTACGACTTCAGATATTTACATAAAATAATGTGGTCTGTCATCTTTATAACTATAACTTCTGAAATTTATATAAAATAATATTTGTTGCCTCTTAGTAGTATTTATTAAGTATTTTTTTTGTACCGAGCTCCCCTTTTGACACCTCTTCAACTATATGTTTATATAAAAGAATCCCTAAAGAATTTCAATATCTTCTGTTAGTTTCTCTTAAACACAGAAAAAATTAAAATTGATTTTCAATTAAAATATTTATATTAAAACTTAAAAAAACTTAAAATTTCGTATAATTATGGTCCTGATGGTGTTCCTAGCAGTATTATACACAATTGTGCTCAATCCTTGCTATATCCATTAATTATTTTATTCAACACATCCATTAAATATGGTTATTTTCCGAGAATTTGGAGGTCCTCATTCATAATCCCATTATTTAAATCTGGTAATAAGTCTGAGGTGTCAAATTACAGAGGTATTGCTAAGCTTAGTGTAATACCTAAGATTTTTGAACACTTTATCACTGATTACATGTGTCATCAATTATCATCAATTCTGTCATCGTCTCAACATGGATTTCGGAAAGGTTGCTCTACCATATCAAATGTTCTTCAACTTACTACCCACGTTAACCAAGGCTTTGTTAATGGAAAACAAACTGATGCCGTATATACTGACTTTAGTAAAGCTTTTGATAAAGTAAATCACAGACTTCTTCTTATTAAACTGGATCTTCTTGGTTTTACATCTCGCAGTCTAAACTGGATAAAATCTTATCTTCTGGATAGAACTCAATGCGTAAAATTTAATAATAAATACTCAAAAAATATTTTGGTTACTTCTGGTGTTCCTCAAGGCAGCCACCTTGGTCCAATTCTTTTCTCCTTGTTCATCAACGACCTTCCAAATGTTTTAAATTTTTGTAACATTCTAATGTATGCTGACGATGTTAAAATATTTTTGAGCTTCTCTAAATTTTTGGATCATATATATCTCCAATCCGATCTCAACAATTTCTTTTTGTGGTGCAGTCTCAACTTAATGGAATTAAATTTAAAAAAATGTAAACTTATGCGTTTTTCAAGAAGTAATTACATTCCTACTAATTATACTTTGGGTGATTACCAGCTTGAAATTGTTGAAAATTTTCTTGATCTAGGAATTTTACTAGACAACAAATTAAACTTTGTTTCGCACATTACCATGATGATAAATAAAGCCAGAGGTGTACTTGCATTTATAAAGCGATGGGCTAAGGAATTTGATGATCCCTATGTCACAAAACAACTTTACATTTCCTTAGTAAGACCTATATTGGAATATGGCTCTATTATCTGGGATCCTTATTATAATATTCATATTCAGCGTATAGAGTCTGTACAGAAACAATTTTTACTCTTTTGTCTACGTGGGTTACCTTGGAATCCTGATATTAACCTTCCATCATACATCGATAGACTTAAATTGATTAAATTACCAACTCTATCTAGTAGAAGGACTATGCTTAATGTAACATTTATGATCAATATAATTAATGGCGAAGTCTGCTCCGAGTTCCTTGTAAATAATGTTACTTTTAATGTTCCTCAACGATTTTCACGTCATTTTAAGCCACTGTATGTCAAACATGTTAGCACTAATTATGCTCAAGCTGACCCATTAAGAAGATTATTTTGTGAATTTAACAATCTATATGAAATAATTGATTTTTCTGTTTCAACAAATGTAATTAAAAATAAAATAATTAGTTTATTAAATAATTAATCTTTTGTAATTAATTGTAATTTTCAATATACTTTTTTAATAGTCTGTAAGGATTTAATCCATTGACTTAATAAATAAAATAAAAAATAAAAAAATAAAAGCAATGTTTGTTCATAATACCAGATTATTTATTGGAAAACATGGTTATGAAATACTTAAACAAGCCTGCCAGCTACGCTAAATCAACTGGCTAGAATTTTTACTATCGTTTCTAACTGCCTACAATGCATTTCTAATATCCAAAAACACAAATTACAAACGAAATAGATTTTACAACATAAATTTTGATTGCTTAATTTGTATGACATAAAATTTAATAAAATTACAATTTTGTATTCAATATTTCCACTTCACTTAATTTGGTTACAATTTTTATCACATCATAAACTTTAATTAAACACTTACCAATGGTGAAACAAATTAATATTAATAATGTCTTCATTTTGACGACAGTCATTTTTGTGTTTGTTTGCAGCACACAAATGAATTTTCTGGTAAATAATTAAATTTTTACAGCTGCAGACTAGTTAATGACACAAATGTAGACGTTGTCGTTTGTTTAATTTTATTTATTGTATATTTTTTTATTTTTATTTTATTTTTAATATAAAAATTATACACAGCATTTTCAAAGATTTTTTTACAGTTGTTAGATTTTCTACAAATTGGTTCTTTTTTTAAACAAACTTTATAAAAACATACTTTTAATCCTGGCAAAGTATGTTTTATAGGAGTGAGTAAGTAGTATGAATGTTGTTGTTGGCTAGCTAATTTTTTTTTTAACAAAAAATATTCAAATTAATTTTCAAAATTTAACGGAAATTCGTTGTTTCTTGTATTTGGCTTAATTTGGGAAAAACTAAAACACGGTATTCACCACACAAGTTGTTTGTTTTACGTTCGAATAACGACTCATTTCAATTGTTAAACGACACTGGCATTTATAAAAATTTTATACCTAAAGAAAACAACAACATGGAAATAACAAAAAATAAAAATACACGAAATTGTTAAACAGACAAACGGACGGACGGACAGCAAGCTACTCTACACCAACAACAATAACGATAACTATGTTCGAGATAATGTGAGACCTTTTTGTTGTGTGTTGTACGTACAATTGTCTTAACTGGGAAAATGTTGAGAGGAACTATTGTTATTGTTGGTGGACGAGTGACTGTTGATGTTGCAGTGGTTGTTGTGGCGTCTGCAACAGTTTACTTTGTTTATAAGCCACCAGCCGTAATAAGCAGCGACCGAAGCATCAGTAGCAGTAGCATAGCAGCCAGCTTTAAATCCATTCAATTGGCGTTTAAAGTGATAGTGTGTCGCCTCTTTTTATTAAACCAAATTAATGCTCTGCCAACGTTGACTTCTTTGGCTTTTTTTTTGGTTAGGCCGTTTTAAAGTTTAACATTTGCTTTAGTTAATCTGCAGTTTAGATTTTAGCATATTGACTCTCAAAAAAAAAAAAAGAAATAAAAAACGTCTTTTTTTAACAATTGATTTAAAAAAAAATCATAAGTATGGTGTACTTTTACATATCTTACTGACAGAACGATACAGGTCAAACTAAGTTCGTTAGACATTTTGTAACATTTTTAAGTAATGGGTGAAGTTAAGTTTGAGATGATGTTTTCTTAAATTTATTTATTTTCTTTGGTTTGTTTTATTTTTTTAACATTGAATTTTAATAGGAAAATTGTGAAAAGGGAATTTTTATTCACGATTTTTTTAAATGTTTTAATACTACTTAAAATACTTTAAAAATTCATTAAAATTAAATTATTTTTCCAAAATAATTTTTTAATTTTAAAGAAGAATTTAGGAAATACTTATAAATAAATAAAAACAAAATTTTTTTTTTTTTATAAATCTAGTGATTATTTCCAAGCTTCAAAAAATTTCCAAACATAAGTTCGAATTTTCGATCTGAATTTCGAACTTATGTTTGGAATATAATTCTGCATTGTCATTCATTATCTAGCATGATAGCATGATCTAGCCTGATAGTAATTCGCGTTAAAATATAAAATTTTTTCTTGCTATACATGAGCAATACAAAAGGATCAGTTATATGGACCTAAGTGAGCTGTGTACTGCACACCTAACCATGTATAGTAAACCAAATTCGCCCTATTCCTCTTTTCAATTTATAATTTTTTTTTGATTGTTACATATAAATGTTTTTAATATTTTTTTAAGGTAACGGAAAGAGAAAGGTCCTCATCAGTGTGTTATTTTTATATTTGCTGCTGATTTTAAAAAGTGCTGTCTCAAAGTGGGCCGTCTGTTGGGTGTGTTTAAGATTTTGGGTTACTGCTCTTTTAATCGTTTAACTGTTTAGCCAGCCAGTCCTTTAATGGTAAATAGGAAATAATGACATTATGGCTTGTAGTTTAAGATATTAATTTAAATTTTTATACAACCAAAAGGCCAATATCAAATGTTTGCAACATAATGAAACGAATGTTAATAAATATTAACAACTTAGCAAAGAAATAATTGTTCAATTCACAAGTAATGTTGTATGTTGTACATTGTATTAATAATACAAGTGAGAGAAACAAAACAATTTCTGCATTGCGTAAGAAATTTAATGCAGACATTTAAATAATTGAGTCAAGTTAATAAAAATGATTGCTCGTTTTTCATAAATTAAATACAATTACATTACTTTATTTAAATTTGTTGCTTATTAATTTTTTATTTACTTGTTTTAAATTTGTCAATCAGTTTATAACTTGAGTTAAGTTACCATTTAAGTTGAGTTACATTTGATTATTATATTGAAACTTATGGCAACACCTAAACTTTCATACAACATTCGCAAAACTTAAGTAAAAATGTCATAGGCGTTGTACAAAATATTTATATACAAATTACCAACAATAATTGCATAACTATTGTAAATTCAGACGATGTACAACTCCTAAGACACTACAACATTGCTTGTAAATTGTACAAATAAGTTGAAGAAAGTAAAGACAGTTGTTTTAACTTAAGGTACGGTCACACTTGGCAAATATTTACTCAAAAAAGCGTAGCCACTTATTTTAGCACAAATTTGTTTGACGTTGTTTACTCTTACAAGAGTTTTGCAAGATCAAGCATCATCAAATAAAATAGAAATTTGTTGTGTCTTGTTCTAAATAAACGAAGTTCTTATTAAATAAATAAACGAATTCAAATATATTTTATTTAGTTGTTACGTTTTTTTTTTTTTGGCAAATATTTGCCAAGTGTGACCGTACCTTTAATTATTGTTTAAAAGTTTGTTCACCATTTTGTTAACTTGTATAAATTGTTGTTAATCGTACATTATTCAAATATGAAAACTAAGTTAATCACTCATTTGTTTGGTTAAAATGGGGAATTATACTGTTTAATTGTTGGCCATAAGTGTTTCTCGTTATATGTATAACATAAATGTGTTTTTAAATGTTCAATTGTTGAAGCATTAACATCAAACCAAATCCATTAAATCTAATAAATAATGTACAAATCAATGATCTTAGTTCATTTAAAATAATAATCTAATTCAACTTTAAATAAATATAAACAACTAAACATTGGCTTAAATACAGACTAATTAATGTAAAAAATCATGTTGGCTGTAAACAGCATTGTGATCTCCCAAACACAGCTATATGCCCATCTCTGTAACAAACATGTTTAATAAAATCTCAACATCTAAATTTTCCTTTTACCTTGATACAATAACTATTAAAAGCTTAAACTTTTACAACTTTAAGTGATTGCTTATAAACCTGTAATTGATTTTGTAATGTTCTTAAATTTTTGTAATTTACTTTTAATAGTTCTAAAGCAATTTAGCCCAGTTTAATTTATAATATTCATACATACAAAAAACTAAGTTGCATATGCGGATATGTCATTTAAATTAAAATGTATCATAATAGAAGCAAAAATGTTTGGTTTTTTCTCCTAGTTGTGTTTGAAAAAAAAAAAAAATGTTGGTATCAAGCTGCTGTCTTAAGTCTTTTGTTTTTTATATGGGAATTAACTGCAGATACGTATGTATGTATGTGTGTGCTTTCGTGTGTTATATTATGTTATGTATGAATAATATAGTTTGTGTTGGTTTTTTTTTTTTTTAATAGTGACATTAAAATTTATTGCATTTTATTTATAAAATTTTTATTTATAACACAAATGTTGATGACATTTTTGTATTGTCTTTTACTGCTATCTACTACATTTTTCCTATCAACAATTTTATTATTTTATCAGATGTTTTTAATTAAATTACTTTTGCTTTCTGTAACTATTAAAATTAAAATTTTAATAATTTTAATTATTTCCATAATCTATAAAAACCAATTTAATTTTTTAAAATGTCACTCTGTTGGATTTTTCATTAGGGTGTCATCTAAACATGTTAACAACTTAAAACTATTTACATGCAAATATTTTAAATGCAATGATTTTGTTAATGATGTGTAGCATATTTCTGTATTTATTTATAAAGGACGAAGTCATCTGCAGCCAGTTTCTAATTTTTATATATTTATATATAAATTTAATTTGCTACTAATAGCCAACATAAAAACAAAAAACAATATGAATAAAATGATACAAATGATGATTTATAATCATATAACTACTTTAAATCTATTTATTGGAAGTAAATTTTTTGGATTTTATAATTTAAAAAAAAAGACAAATATTAAGTAATTCTTTAATATATAATTAGTATTACTAAAAGTGACAAATAAAGCCACAAATTAATGCTGGGAAATAAAATAAATAAATAAATTTGTAGAATATGCCTTATTTTCTAAGAGATAACAATAATTATTAATGTTTTATAAGTAAAATTAAAGCTAATTGTTCTCTAATGAGGGGGGTTGATGAACAAATGGAGGTATGGCTGTCATAGTCAATTTTTAAGCAAAATTTAATTTATTGTAACATTGTCAGCAAGTCCTTCTTCATTAAATCTCCGATAGACTAGGCGATAGTTTGCTGGAAATTCTCGCACTGAATTTTATCGAAATATCTTAAAAATTGCGACTTGTACTCTGCGTACAATTTTGACGTGGACAACTAGCCAGAAGGACGGTCCAAGTTTAATCGACTCAGAAAGTGACATCGAGCGGTTTCGACATACATGTGAGTTATGTCGAATATATGTAGGATGTACTGCAGGTTAGTTTGAGTAGAATAGAGAAGAATATTTCTTTTGAAACATTTGATAGTTTATTAATTCTTAATTCAATGTTTAAAGCATTCATTACGATTGAATTTAAAGGCTTTCAATCGTATGAAATTCGTTTCTTTACAATTAATTTTATATTAAATCATAAAATTTTTCTTCCATTTAATTTAAATTTATTAGAAATTTGTTTGAGTAAATTTTGCTTTATTTATTTCATTTATTCCTTTTATAAATGATGAAATATATAATTATCATATATAAATATAATGAAGTATATATTTGTATTATAATTGAATTAGTCAATGAATAAAATTAGGAATTAATTTCTAAATTACTTTAAAAATTAATAAATTATATTATAAATAATGTAATAATCAGGGTCAGGGTTTTTTGTATTCAATTAGTTTGTACTTTGTTATTATCTTTTAATGTTTTAAATAAATAAATAAATATACTGATAGTTTTAATTCTGAATTTCAGTGAATTCATCTTCAGATTTCAGTGAAATCATCTCAAATCGAATAAATCAAGTAAAAGCTCTGAGTTGATACAGTTGGTACCAGCTGACTCTGACTTGACAGTCTTTTTTACAGTGGGATTCGGGTCGTTCCCTTTCAAAGATTCAATTGTCATTAGAATGTATCTAACAAGAATTGTTGATTTTATCTTGCTGTCATTTCACAAAAAGTATTAGAAATTGCGGCGATAACAGCATGAAACTACTAGATCTCAAGTCTTGGAAAGTTGTGCAAATAAGAAAGAAAATAAACTACATACACATACATAGTTAGTAAACAATATTTACCCACATTTACCCAGAAAACAAATGAAACATTTTAAAAATTCATATATGTACATATGTATGTTACATTTAATGGCTTTTTTATGCCTCCAACTGATAGGCAATATTTAATAATAAAAAACATTGATTATCACATTGATTTGCAAAACCAACTCCAAATGAAATTATTTTGATTACAAATGATCGACCAACTGTCAGGCTGCTGTAGCTGTGTAAAGAGTTTTCAGTTTTTCACTAATTTTTACAATAATAAAAAAACTATACGTTTTTTTTGTGTAAGCAAATCATTAATTACGATTTTAATTAACACTTTAAATAAAAACAAACGAAACATGATTTTTTTTCTTCTCTTAAAATTTGTTGTTTTACATGAAATATGCTGGCAAAACAAAAAGGAAAAACTGCTCCAGTTAAGCAAGATGACTGACGATGGCGAAAAAACTTTATTAAAAACTGTAACAGAAATAGAAACCTTTAAAAGACATTTTCAATGAGCGTTTGTTTTTTATGGTTTCAAATACAAGTTAATAAATTTCAAATATTCAGACAGTCGTTGAATGATTTTAATCGTTTGTACGTAACGTAATGTACCAGTATATTACGTATACATACATGTCCAGGTAAATGTTAAGGTTGACGTTTTCAAACAGAAAAAGACGACAAAATGTAAAGTTTTTAGCCAGTAGCTAAATTTGGCTACAATAAACAAGTGACTAAAATTTAGTTATTCGGCTTTTAAAATTGTATTACATACAACAATTAGAAAAACACATTTGGAGTTCAAACAAAATGCAAATGGCAAAAATTTATTAAGAACAAATAAAACTAAAACGTGTTTAGCACGTTGGTGGCTATTGAAGAAAATTTGGAACAATAGTAAAGCAGGAAAAAAACAGAAATAACAGTTCCTTTCTTTTGGATATTGTGTAGACATCTAAAATAAAAATGTTTTTAAAATTCATTAAACAGTAATCATCACAATTAGTGTAATAAAAGCTTTGTTCGTAGGATCTTTACAATGTTTTTTTCTAAATACTGATGTAGATTAAGATTTACTCTTGGGTATTAATTATCCGAAATCCCGATCCTAAAAATCCTTGGATTTTTGAAAATTAGTATATGTGCAAAAGATCCAGGGAACTATATTTGTTTTTATCTGCTTTTTTCACATAAACATTCTTTAGCATTTTTAATAAGAGAAAATAAAACAAATCTACTGACAGATGCCGCATTAAATTACTAGTTAATTGAAAAGTTCAGAAACATTTCAAAATTATTTACAAAGTCATGAACAAAAATTTTTAATTTTACAAAAGAAATAAAGTTGAAAGAATTAAAATTAATTTTGGATTGCCAAACTCGAACGTAATATTCGATGTATCGACTGTTTTAAAAATTCGAAATTCCTATCAAAAAGTTTTAATTGATTTAAAAACTCAAGCTCATAGATGAAGAATTTGTTTTACTTAAACAAATAGTTGCCATTTTAAATGCGGTTAAAGTAACAGATGTAGCCTTTTGTCGCAGTACTATGAATCTCTGACGGTGTTGCACTTTATATGATATCAAAAAGTGATTGGATATTAAGCCATGCACTGGTAAAATGTGTCCTTAAAAGAAACCGAGAAAGAAGGTTGATTTATGCAATACTTTTAAATTTATAAAAAAAAAACATAATTAAAGAGTGAATTTGATAGTGAGATAGAAATGTTGGTATTAGAAATGAGTTCAAATCTTTGATTGCGAAACGAATTTAAATAAATATAGCAGCCCTCCACAAACCTAATAATGTCTGTAAGATGGTGTAAATATACAAGGTGAGTGCAAATCGGCAACAACTACAACACAATGAAGAAACAACAGGCATTTTGTTTGTGTAAAATAATGTACTACTGTCAAAAACACTTGAAAAAGTATTACTTTGGACACAAGTAAATTGTAAAAAAGTCAGTCAGCTATGCTAATGCACTCACTGTGTATAGTTACACCATGTTCTGTACAGCATTGGAAACATATATTGAATAATAAATACAATTATTTGTTTCGGGGTGTGAGAAAGGATTGTTTATGCTATCAGCACACAACAATTTGCTAACAAGTTTGCCCAGTTAACGATGTTTTTCATTAGCTTCATATATGGATAACCTTAATAGCCATAACGATAATATTCTATTGCTTTTAAATTAATATAGACAATTATTTACATACATTTAATATAAAAGAAAATTTATTATTGGAAGATTATTATTCACCGCTATCGTAAATAAAAATTCCACATGAAATTTGTGCCCTTTTCAAATTTTTGGTATTCAAATTCAATGTTAAAAACATAAAAGGGAACAAGTTTCATGTGGAATTTTTATTCACGATAGGGGTGATTAATTATTTTTGTATTAGTAAGAGTAGCTTTTAATATAAGTTACTAAACAAAAATCTCAAAATCGCATAAAATTCCGGGATCTCGAAAAATTCCGTGAAGCCGGGATTTATATTTTTAAAATCCCGAATCCCAGGTTTTGCAAAACCAGTCCCGTTTGGCATCCTTAGAGATGCCAGAAGAAGTTAGAATAAAACTAACGAAACGTTGGGTAAATAAAATAAAAAAATAAAAATCGAACAAGTTTTTTATTTACGTTTGGAAACAAACATTTGACCAAATTAACCTGAAGGAAACTCCTTAAAAATTATAAAAAACATATGATTTTTGTAATAAAAAGTATACCAAAAGCGAACATATCAGTCGTAATTCAGCTCTGTCATTGTCATTATCGCTTAAGGGCAATCAGGTCGTCCTTTTTTCACTGCCTTCGAGAGAATTGCGTGTCACTTTTGCATTGGTTAATGCTTGGCGTCGTCTAACTGTATCGCGTTACGGTTTTTCGAAGGTGTGCATTAGGGATTAATTCTTCGCCAACCAAATTTATATTACAAAAAAGAGCGCTAACAAAGAAATCTTCTATATATATAAAAATTAAATGGTCCATGTATGTAATGGCATTAAGTGAGAACGGCTGGAGCGATTTGGCTGATATTTTTTTTTTGTTTTCGATTCGAAATTCTCAGGAGATGGTTTGTAAAGAAACAAAATTCAAAAATTCCGGGTAAAACTCTGAAATTTAAGGTTTTTAATATATTGCCTTCTATTCACTTCTCATTTTTCTTAATAAGAGACATCTTTGAACAACTGGCACCAAAGCCTCCTTTTCACTTTTATATGAAATACAAATCATTAGTAAATACCGAGCAAAGCCGTGGCGGTCAGCTAGTTTAAAATAAAAGTTAATGTTTTAAATGAACAAAGATATCAAAACGCAGTTGAAAAGCTACGAAGAAGAAATTTAAGGGATGCATCTGAAAACGACAAAAGATTTCTAGTTGCTGACACCAACTTTGAAACTTTTCACATTTTATTGAAATATCAATGAGATAATTAAAAAAACAATAAAATTAATCATTTAATTGTCATTATAAATTAGTAGCATGAGGTTTTCTCAGTATAAAATAATAAAAAATAACAATTCCACTTTAGAACTCTAAAGTGGTTTCATTCCGAAAAAATTTTCGTTTTCTAAAGACTAAATTTACGGAATTAAAACCACTTTCGATCGGAAGTTCTGTGACATGGCTGTAGATTTAGATTAAATTGTGAGTATTTATAAAGTCTGTATTTAGATATAAACGTGGGTGTTTATCAAGTCTAGAATTAGCTTTAATTCTGGGTCATTATATAGTCTAGATTTAGCTTTTATCGTTGATCTTTATAAAGTCTAGATTCAACTTTAATCTAGTTTTATTTTAAACAAATTTGCTAAAATATCTTGATGATCGCGAAAAGTTTATGAGCAGAACTTTATGTTCATAAAATATTAAACTATAAATAAAACGCTTGAAAATGGGTTAAAAAAACATGTTCAATAAATATTTTAAATTTCCATAACCCCCCAAAAAGATCATCAATATCTTTTTGTTTTTGTTTTTTTTTCGAATATTGGCAATCTAAACAGTTGGTATCGATTGATGTTAGTTAGCTGTTGGCTTAGTTTATTTGGTTAGTAGTGGCAGGGAACACATTTTCATAATACTATTGGTTTATAATACTGATCTACAAAAACCGGATAAGTGTCTAAAAACACAGAAAAATGCAATGAATATAAAAATGCAAACAAAACTAAAATCATACAAAATAAATAAATAAATGAAGATCATTTTCGTACACTTTGCAAACAATGGCAATAGACGTTGTTATTGTTGTTGTTGTTGCTGTTGTCGCCGCCATCGTCATCCATCCTATATCGTAAACTTCGAAAAAGGTATTCAACAGATTCAAATGATGAGATACATATTTATCTGTTTGCCCCATAGCTATTACACTACATAGTTGAGTTACAAAGAGTCTTCTTTGTACTATCAGCGATATTATAATATTTTTTTTTCTACAGTTTTTTTTTTTTTTGTTTTTAGTTTTTGTACATTTAAAACACTTTGGAATGCAATTGTTGCACAACTGCTAGTAATATTTTAGTATATAGAAGACTCCACATAGTGGCTGCTGATGATGACAATAATTTGTTTTGATACCGTTGTCTCTGTGCTGGATGAATGGATGATGATTGGCTGCATAGATAATGGCATCATTGCTACCAACCAAAACTACTGGATTACGCCACATGTTTAATTATTACGAATGCAATGCGTTTTTAATGCATTCAATTCATTCAATTATTTTGCAAACAAACAAACAAGAAAATGAAGGCACACAAAAAATGTTTTTAAAAAGGTGACAACATCTTTGTCATCTCTCAACAATCTCCAATAAATACCAGCTATCTACATGGAATATTTTATCCTAACAACTGCAATAATTACTAATATATTGAATTAAACAAGATATTTAAGTTTTTAAATTTATTTAATGTGTTTAATAGAAGATAAAAAAAAAACTCTAGGAAATATTTTCAAACTTTTAGTAAAATATAAAAACTAGCCAGTTTTTGTTTTGCTCTCTTGTTTTATTAAATTTAAAACAAGCCATTTACAACACTTGTCTGTTTGTTGTCTGTCATCCGACAACATGACAAACATGAACTCTTTGAAAAGAAAGCAGTTTATTATGCATCTTGTTTTGAGGCCATAATTCCTTGTTTTATAAATACTTATATATTTACCTGTACCCCGTATTTACTTATGTATGTACATATGTATATACTAACTAACGATCTGTGTAATCTTTTTTAGTGTTATCATCAGCACATTCTATGATACCAGGGAAGGGGAAATATATTGTGATAGTATTTTCCTATGGCCTTTAATCGTGAGTTTTTATATAATTTTTAAGATTTGGTCGTAGGTCTTTATGTAAACTGAAGTTTCTGTATTAGAAGGAATTTGTGTATTCTAGATTAAGCTGTCTTTAAAGGTCTTTGTGTATTCTAAATTTAGACTTAATGTTAGTCTAATTTCAGCAGTAATCAATGGTCTTTGTGTAGTCTATATTTTGGTTTAATCGCAGGTCTTTGTGTAGTCTAGATATAGCTGTAATCGGAAGTCTTTGTGTAGTCAAATTATAATTTTAATCGTTTGTTTAGTATAATTTTAGTTTGAAACGTTGGTCTTTATGTATTCTAATTTTGTCATAAAATGTAGGTCTAGTCCAGTGTTGCCAAAAAAAGGAATTTAAAAATATGCTAAAACTTGAAAAACTAAGTGCTAAAATGTTCTACAGAAGAAAAAATAAGTGCTAAATTATTTCAATATAACAATACAATTTTTATTTCAAATGTTACAAATAAAAATTATAGTTTTTTCTAATTTTGTTCATAACAATTGTTGACTTGTTTTAATAGATTACATTTCATATATTAATTTAAAAATTTCCGTGTTTATTTAATTGCCACACCGAAAGAAATTTAGTTGAAATATTAATAAAAGTTATTTTTTATTTCTCCAAAAGTATTTTTTGGAGTAAAATAGTAAAACTTTGTTCGAGAAAAAAAATTTTTTTTATCAAGCAAATTGTGCTAAAAAGCATTTAGCATAATTTTTAAAAATTTCAATGCATTTTCGAGATACAAAATGCTAAATCTAGCACTGAAAGTGCTAAAATGGCAACACTGGTCTAGTCTAGAGTTCTTAATCAATAGTGTATAAAATAGTATAATTTGACCTTTAATCATAGGGGTTTATAAGGTATAATTTTATTTGAATCATTAATCATTATACATTTATATTTATTTTTATACGGTCTGTAGTTTTATAAAAAATTCTGACTTTAAAGGTGGATTCACCCATCTGTTCTTAACAAAAATTTTTTTTACTGAGAGTTTATTGCAGCACGATTCAGTCATTTCGAGCGATTTTTCTGAAAAATTAAAGCTGCCATATGTAAGCAAAATCTATTAGTTTTACAAGTGCGGCCTTTGATTTATTTTGCTTTGGGTTTTAAGTGTCAAAATACAAATACATATTAAATTATTTTAAAGTATTGTGTATTCAAAATCACAGATATAAATTCAAAATGAATGAAAAAAGAAAGTTGCTTTTGCTGATGGCCATGGCAACTCAATTCATTTTTGTCCAGAAAAAATATAAAATTAAACCAATTCAAGTTCGTAAAAAATAGTTTCTCTCTCTCAAAAAGAGAGACGTCAAACTTCATATAATAAAAAAAAATTGTTCGAACAAATTTTTTGTTAAGAACGAATGGGAGAATCCACCATAGACGTGGCGCCAATAATAGATTTTTATTCAATCTAAATTAATCCCAATTATCCAATTTTATCTCTAATCATGGGTCTGTAATTTCAGCTTCAATTCTGCACTTCTGACAATCTCAACTTTGCTTAATTTTAAAATTTTTATTAGTCTAATTTCATTTTTAATATATTCCAATTTTAAGCTTGTTTTGTAGGCTCTTATTTGGTTTAATTTTAGCATTAATAAAAGAGTTTCTTATAAAGGTTAATTTCAAGCTTAATTCCTGTCTTTATACAATTTGAATAAGGCTTTTAGGCTTTAGGCTTTAGGCTTTTCTTAGGTATAATTTTAGGTTTAAAAAAAGAGTTTTATATATTCTAATTTTGCCGAATCATGAGTTCTTTTAATAGCCAATGTCGCCATTTAGCTTCTGTTGTAGGCCTTATGCAATCCAATATATACTAATATTTTAGCTTCAATTGTAGGCTTTATACAATCTAATTCTAGACCAGTCATGGGCTAAATTAAAATTCCTTATCACCGGTGCTTTGCCACAAAATTCTGTTTACGCTACGTTGACATATGTACACAATAAGTGTATTTTACTAAAATGAGCATTTATTTCTCGCTTTTTGGTGATCTCAGAAATCAGTTGCTGTTAAGCACTTGTGAAAGCAAGTAGCAGCATGATAGTATATGTTTGCCCATCACTGTTCTAAACTCATTTGTAGACCTTTATGCAAGATAATTTATCTTTCTATATACATATACCAACATTTAGCTTCAGTTGAAGGCTTTATATAATGCCATTATAGATTCATTTGTAGGCATTCATTCATGCCAAGTTTTCCTCGATTTATAGGTCTTTATGACTTAAAATTTTAGCATAAATTTTAGGTTATATACAATCCAATTCTGGACACACTGTTCGACCTGCATTCAAGTAAATTTTTCATGTAAATGCGTCTTTATACCTATAATAAAATTTTTGCTTAATTGTAGGTTTCCTTTTAAACTAAGTTTTGTTTTAATCAAAGGTTAGCTTTAGCCGTGATTGCTTATAAAGTCTGCAATCATAAGTCTTCATAATAATGAATTTGAATTAAGTTTTTCCTGCTTATACCCTACACTATATGCTATATGTGCTGATGTTTGTAACGCCCATAAATATTTGCATCATTTTCTGAGTCGACTTAACGATGTCCGTCCGTCCGTCGGGCTGGCTGCCCATGTAAAACTAGTGCGCAGAGTACAGGTCGCAATTTTGAAGATATCTCAATAAAATTTGGTACGTGATTTTTTCGGCCCAAGGACGAATGGGATTCAAACTGGTGGAAATCGGTAAATTATTTCACCTGACCCCCATACAAATGACCTCCCGAAGTATTAGTTTAACGATCATAAAAATTTGGATTATGCAAGTATCCAAACAAAATTCACCACAAATGAGTAGTAAATGAAACCGAATCACATCTACAAATTGTGTGCAGATCGGTCGATAATTTATCATATCTTCCATTTAAGCCCCAATTCCAAAAATCACTTTAAAGAGTATAATAAAAATGTTGGTATCCAACTAATAATGATTGGTCAATAATTAGTTGTAGCTCCCATATAAGACCCACTTCCGAAAATCACTTTAACGACCATAAATCTCTTAAAAATATTGGTTTCCAAATAAAATTCAACAAAAATAATTTTCATATATGTATGTATGTATACAGAAAAGATGACATCTAATTTTATAATGGTCAGTCAATAATTAGTCGAAACTCCCATATAGGACCCTTTCCGTAATCACTTTAACACCCATAAACCTTTAAAAGTATTCATATCGAGATAAAGTTTAATATACATAATATTTATATTTACGGTCAAGTCATGGCAACAAATTTTTTAATCATCGGTCCATAATAGGTAATATCCCGCATATAGTGCCAATTTACAAAAACTGGGTATTATATGGTCAGGCTTGACCGACTATACTTTCTTACTTATTTTTTCTATAAAATACAGTTTTACTTTTTCGTGCAAATTCTTCGATTGTTGTGTAGAATAAATAAATTTTGAAAACACAACTATAATTTAAATTGTTCTACTTTAGATATATTTAAGTTTTTACATTAAAATACAATCACTCCCGAAAAGGGATATAAACCCCAAATATTTTATTTAAAATCTAAGTTTCTTGTACAGCTTGGCAACCACCTTTTATAGCTCTTATATTTAACAAGCGGAACAAATTTAATTTTGTTGCATCTAACTGAAAAGAAACATAAGATATATTAAGAAAGTGTGCCTGTTGTAAATGTCTACAGCTTAGTGTTTTTCACTCTCCGCATCATCTAAAGTGATAATTTTCCTTATGATAATAATAACAATTAACGATATAATGCAGTTTTATACTATTGCACTTTTTTCTAATTTTCTTTTACTTTTATTGTTACTGTTGCTAATGGCCATTGCGCAAATAATGACCATGAAGTGTTAAATTGTTACAACAATATAAAATATGCATGCAATATTTAGAGTAAAATGTTGCAAACTGTGTTCATGAATTTGTCCATTGTCTATCAAAGAAAAAATTATACTGATAATGCAAAAAATTAAAGAAACAAAACATTTTTTTGTATTCCAAGATTTCATAACGATTACCGACCGCTATCTTTGTTTTAACTCAATTTTTTTTATTTAGTTTGAGCAAAAGAAAAAAATCTTTCTTTCTGAGCATGAGCGTGGACAGACGCTTAAATATTTACAATTCCGGTTAAATTAAAGAAATATTTATTGTTTTTATTACAAATAAACTTAGATAGTATAAAGAAACGTGTACTTTTGATAAACAAGCCAATTATAGATGTTTTATGTGTAACGGCCATAATTTTGAATTAGAAGACATAATCGTTTTTAATATGTAGTTTAAAAATAAAGTTTAATATAATTATATAATATGCTAGGAATAAACTAATAGATGTCGATTTATCTTGTTCTAGGCCAGCAACATGTTTAGTGCTACATTTCCACGATTGAAATTTTCTTCAAAATTGCTCTTCAAAATACTTCAAAGGCAAAAATTCTTCAAAATTTATTTATTTAATAGTTAATAAATAAATAAATTTTGCTGTTTACACGAGTTTGAAACATTTTGAAGAGCATTTTGAAGAAAATTTCAATCGTGTAAATCTAGCTTAAGTTACTATAAAAAAAGTATAACAAATATTACAACTAAGAACCATGCCTTACCATCAAAGCACCAGTCACATAACTAGTTCTGTGTCAGTTCTTTGAATATTTCATACTCTGCCACAATTTATTGAAGACAATAAACAAGAATTTTGAATAACATATTAAAAGCTCTGCTGATATTCAAGCACAAATAAAATAAAAAGACTCAACAATTTGCTGATACATTTGAGGATACCTCAAACCTGCAAGTTCTTGCAGAAACTTTGCAAAACATATGTATGTATCCATAAAATAATCAAATTCAAAGATCTACTATGTTAAAGTGTGTATTCCAAAGTAACCATTTTTATTAAAACACCCTTTTATAAATGACAAAATGCATTTATTATGTGTGAGACTCAAAGTTTTTTTTTTTTTTTTTACTAATGCGTTAAATTTTTTGATTCTGAAATGAAGGTGATGGGAAGTTTTTTCATAATATAAAAACTGTCAATGACTTTTTGGCCCTGACTGTAATTGTGTGTTTAATTAAATAATGTATGTAATTAATTTCTCTTTTATATCTTTTATTACATATATTATGTATGTATGTAAAAATAAAAAAATATAATCATCATTAACTTGTGGGATAACAATTTACATATTTTTTTTTCATTTTCCAAAGTTCCAAGATTGTAATTTAGATTAAACAGTTTTAGATGAGAGTTTTAAGACTTTGTTGTCTTTTGAAGCCAAGGTAATGAGCCGGACTGGAAATGCAAGAAAACATGCATTCCATATTTATATAGCTAATTTTTAGGTTTAATTGTAGGTCTTTATATACATAGATTAATTTTAGCAACAATTTTGGGTTTTTATATAGTTCAGTTTTGAATTCATTCGTTGTTGTTCATATAGCTCAATCTTAATTTTAATCGCAGATTTCTATATAGCCCAATTTTACTTAAAATAGAAGCTTTTTATATAGCCCAAAAATTTAGAATTAATCTATACCGTTTTTATCTTGAAAAAACGGTGGTTTATTTCCTTTAAATAAACCGGATTCTTCTTAATTGCAAAATAAAAGCGTCAAGCAGTTTCAAAAAAATTATTATTACAAACAATAATAAATGAACCCTCTTTTACTATACTTTTACGGTTTAAGATCACACTTAAATTACAGTTTTAGAACGCTTGATGTTCACTCAAAGATGACTCACAATCAACTCAACTTACTTGACTGGCCCTGGTACTTTTAATTTATGTTTCAATTGTAGTTTAAATTTAGTCTTATACAAACTTCAAGCATTAGGTATTATAAAGTCTAATACAAGCTTAAATCGTAAATTCTATATAGTCTTATACATGTTTTAATAGCAGGTTCTAAACAGTCTAATGCAATCTCGAATCGTAGATTCTATACAGATTTATACCAGCTTCAATTATAGGATCCAATTGTTTCAATCATAGCCAAATTTTAGTTTCAATTATAGATCTTTATACAGTTCAATATAAGCTTTAATCGTATATTCTTTACAGTCTAATATAAGTTTCAATTGTAGACCAATTTTAGCACCAATTATAGATATTTATAAAGTAATCTTACCGCAATTTTAGATTCAGTTATAGAACTTTAAATTGTTCAACATAAGCTCAAACTTAGGTTCTATACAGTCTAATGCAAGTTTTAATAGTAGTCCAATTTTAGCTTCAAACATAGATCTTTATATAGGTTAATATATGTAAGTTTCAATTGTAGGATATCTACAGTAAAATCATAAATGCTTACATAATCTTATTCTTGTTCCAATTGTGGATCTTTATACAGACTACACAAAAAAAAAAATCATGTTTTTTTTTCAATTAAACCTTTAATTGATTTTAGAATAATTTTCAATTAAAATTTTAATTGATTCAATTACTTTTTCTGATATTTTCAATTAAATCTCACATTTTTTTTAATTGATATTATCATTTTGTTTACAGGTCCGATTTCCGATCCCTATTAGTTTCAATTATATACTGTGAGCGTCATTATAAAGTATACACGTAATATTTAAAAAAAAAAGTTTATTATATATACTACAAATTCAAGGCTTCACACATCTTTTTAATAACATTTGATCGGTATTTCTTATTTATTTTATGAAACACGTTTCACTGAAGTAAATTCTTTTTTTATTTTTTTAAACCAATTTGTTTAAAATGTAACAAAATTAGCTCAATCAAATAAATATAAGCTTTAGAAAACATCTGCAATATCATCATAAAACTCAGCATTAAACTCACATGAAATATGGTGCAATAAAATTAAAAATAAACTCAAATAGAAATATCGATTTATGATTTCATATTTATTTTTTTAACTAACAAATTATCTTAATATAAAAAAAATCAAAACAAATTAGAAAGAAACATTATTGACCAGGAAGCTTTTTTCCATTTCAATACAATTTGTTTTGAAATTAAAGACATACAGAAATAATAAAAAAAAACCCAAATGAAAACGGATTTTTATAATGTGTGGCACCATTAACCAACCACCAACCAACAACCAACCTATTTCATAGATGTGAAAGAGATGTCTAAAAAGTCATTACCACCATCAGCCAGTCAGTCAATTTATAAGACACCCGCTTAGAGTCGTGTTAATAAAGCATGAATTAAAACTGAAGTAGTTTGATTTGGTCATAATAAAAAAAAAAACCTAAAAACGAAAATATAAAAAAAACACACACCAACTATAAAATCATGGTCACATTGACATGCAATGATAAATAGAAGAATTAATATTGCCACAATATTGGATTTGAATTTTTCGTTTGTTTTTTCCACTAAATTTGTAACATGAGAAGAAATAACGTAAGAAAAATAAACACCCAAGATTGCTGCAAAAATAAAAAGCAAACAAATATTAAAAAAAAATTATATGGTTCATATTTTGTCATTGCCGTTAAATGTAGACAACGTTGTTGCCTGTGTATACAGTATTGTAATTAAAATCTTTTGTAAATATTACAACATTTTTCTGCCTGTATTTTAATTGCTTTATTTAAGCGGTTATTCGATTCACAGTTTATCAATCTTAAGACAAAGTTAATGTCAAAATTACTATTGTTTCATTCACAAGTGATGTTGTATGTTGTACATTGTATGATACAACTATCTGATTGTAAACAAAATATTGAGCAAAGTTCATGTTGTCAAACCTTCAAAATGACATAATAAAAATATTTTAATAAACAAATATACAAAACATAAAATATGAATATTTTCCAAAATTAACACAAACCGTCATATCTTCAGGAATATATTATATATATTATATTTTCTATATTTTCTTGTCTTAAATTTGTCAATCAGTTTATGATTTGAGTGTTATCGTTTGTTTACGTTTTTAAACTAAAATGTGTAATTTTTATGTTTAGATACATATGTATGTATTTTAACCTTTGGCAACACTAAACTTTCATACAATATTTGAAAAACATACATATGTAAAAATGTCGTAGGTGTTGTACAAAATATTTATATAGAAATTACCAACAACATTTGTACAACTATTGTAAATTCAGACGACATACAACTCTTACGACACTACAACATCAGTTGTGAATTGGACATATGTTTTCGCTTGATTGAAAATAATTGTTCGATTTATTTTAACGATTAACAAATCAATTATTGTTAAAGTAGTTAATATGCTTTTAATGGTCACGAACACATATTGCTACTTTAAATATTGACCATTAATGAAAATGATTTAAAATTATTGCATATCGAAATGCATTTGTCATGTATGATTTTTTTTTCTGTACAATGAATAATATAGAGAGCGGGGTTTATAAAGCCCAATATTGTCTCCAGTCATAGATTTTAATATGAGGATTACATAGAACAATTGTAGCTTTATGCTAGGAACACAACTGGGACGAACAACGAACTTTTGTTGCCACTCCAACGAACAAACAATTCGGGGTGACAATGTTTTGTTTTAGTTTTTTTAATTTATTTTTTACTTTATAGAATTTAAAATAAATATACAAAATAGTTAACTTATAAAATTGTTTCTACCTGTGTTTTTGTTAATGTTTATTTTTTAAAAAATTGAAATATGTATAAACAAAATAAATTTCATTTGTTTCGTTAATTTTCACAGTTTTTTTTACAAAAACAGCACACAAATTATTTATGTACACAGAAAAAAAATGTTTTTTTCAATTAAACCTTTAATTGATTTTAAAATAATTTTCAATTAAAATTTTAATTGATTCAATTATTTTTTCTGATTTTTCTGATATTTTCAATTAAATCTCAAATTTTTTTTAATTGATACTATCATTTTGTTTACAGGTCCGATTTTAATTAAATTTTTAATTGATTCCACAAATATTTTAATTGAAACTGATTTCTATTTTTTTCTGTGTATGTATATTTTTTCATTAACTTTACTTTTTCAGACTCTTAAATACATGATTTTATTTTTTCTTGCTTTTTGATTTTAAATAACAAATATAAGCAAAGTTTGACAGATGGATACATTATTTCATAGCTAATTAATAATCAGCTGATGTAATGCTGTGACCTTATTAATTCGCCTTGGTCAATAGTCGAATTAGTTAAATTTAAACATCAAAATAGCTCAATTTTAGCGAGATCCATATAATAAGAAGAGTGGTGCCATGTAATAAGAGGTAAATGTCTTTTAAATTTGAATACACTCACACTTTTTCACATTCAATACATTCAAGTGTTAAAACGAGTTTGCTTTCAAATTCTCGTTCTAATTGTGTGTTTCAAGTTACAGTCAAGAAAACAGCTGATTGCAATTAAACAAATAAACTTATTTTTTTTGGTTTTACTTTAAAACATTCTGGTTTCTTTATTTTTTGGGTTGTGTTGCTCCATTTTTAAAAATAATATATATGCTGTATGTGTTTTCTGGACGAGATTTTGAAAATAAATTGCTTTAAATTTGCGCGCAGCCTATGTCACAGCTATTAATTTTTGAAAATTTTGACAAGCAGTATGTGTAAAAAATTAAAAAGCAAAACTTGAACGTGTAACTGTAGCGTAAATATCCGAAGAGGTGAGTCTTCAGAGCACAACTTGCTTGCTTGATTAAACATTTTTATTTCGAATCGGTATCCCCTCGTTTCATTTATAAAAAAACAGATGTTTAATTTTATTTAAACTATGCCAAAAAAAAACTGCATGCCCGTTTTATAGCAAAATAGTTCTGCTTTTTAATTCGATTATGTTTGGATATTGTTTGATTGAACCTAGTATATTGTTTGTAAGTACCTAGTTTCATTAAATAACATTTTCGCTTTTTTTGATTACATTATACCTCTATGCTTAATATTTGCTTATATCGTACTTTCTTCCTAGCTTTAGTTTTTTCAATCATTGCACCCGACAATGTCTGATTGCTCAGCACTTGTACAAATATATTTTAAATGATTAGATTGTTTGGAAAAAATATAAAATAAGATACATCAAATACCGTTATGCATTATATGAGACCTGATGACCTCATTACAGGCATTCCAGAAGGAATAGGTTTCTATAACCAGTGCAAAGAAATGTGTAGAAAAGACCGCGACCTAAGATTCCATGGTGATACAAACTGAAGACAGTGTGAGAAAGATCAAAGCTCTTTAAAATTGTTTCTTTTACAGATCAACAACAGTTTATAGTAGGGACTTTTGTTTCTGTGGACTAAATTTAATGTTGTTAGATAATTAATTCAGTATTATTGAATTAAAAAACAGCACTTTAATTATTTTCACTTTTTAATCCACTTGCTAACCAAACAATTTCAAATTAATTAATGAGTCCAAAACAATTACTTGTATGAAATGTAAACCTTTTACTTGGTATAATTTTTTAGCATGTATGTATGAAAAACCTTTAAATTATTTGCCAAATGTTTATTTCCGTTTTATTTAATTTAAGAGGAAACAATTGAAATTTCCATTTCATTTAATAACAACAACTCAACGAATTTGTTTTCCTATTTATTCCACAAAAAAAAAAAAAAACATCAACTGAACTTTCACTTAAAGCACGTTTGTTTGAGGTAGGATGTCTCTTTTTCTTAACCTGGAAAACATTAGCAGCAAGCAGCATCATCAGCGGCAGCATCCCCTCATATTTAATCACTAATCATAAGTATAGGAGTATGTTTCTATGTGTTTTAGTGTATTTTTTTATTGTTGTATGTAAAGTGTAAGTCTGTGGAAAGGTTGATTATTGCATAATAACGTTTATTATTTATTATAATTATTATTATTGTTTCTTGTTTATATGTGTTTTGAATGAAATGTACAAAATATCGTTTGTTTTGTTTCTTTATTATAATTGTGTGTTGCATTATGTTGCATGGTGCATTATTTGGTGCATTTTCATTGTCATTGAAATCTGCTTTTAATTATTGCATCATAATCAACCAAGCGTCTAAGTAAACATTCGTTGCATTGTAGGCACTCCATTCAACTCCAGCAGCAGCAAAAACTATTAAGTCAGATAAGATTAAATAAAGTAAAAGAAAAAACAAAGCAACAACTTTTTAAATACTTCCACGAAAAGAAATTCATGTCCTCTATCTGTCTGTCTATCTGTTTGCCTACCGGGTAAAATGTTATTCAAAATATTCACAAGATTAAATTGTATTCATCTACATACATGCTTTAAGTAGCCCAATATTGGAATACAAATACAAAATACAAAACAAGTTGCCTCCTCTCATCTTTCATCTTTTACACAATGTCAAGTTGATGTGTTGTTGATATCATATCCGATATGCTAGCAAGAGTTTTATTTTGTATTTTATTGTAAATGCAACAAAAAAAAGCTGCATTAATGCATAAATACATTTAAACAACAATAATGTATATAAAGACTATCTGCCGTATTTATAAAAAATAAAGTATGCTTGAAGTGTGCTTTAAGACACAATTTTCATACAAACTACTTTAATTTTTTATAAATACGGCAGTATACACCTATACATACATATGTAAATATAAAGTAAGAGATGTACAAACCAATCGAAGAATTTTTAGAAAGAAAGAAATTAACCCCTTAAGTACTAAAATAGAAATAAAGAAATTATGTTTCTCACCGCATTATAAATCAATGAGATTGTATAAATTATTCACATAATAAGACAGATGAATACTTTGGAACCACAAATTGTTTATTGATATTTGAGAAAAACTAAAATAAGGAACTAAATTTGGTTTTAGACTGCATGTATTGTAAAATTTTCCACTGCAAAATGCATACACGTCGTGTTAATGCAAAAAAATGCTTCTGCAAATGTGCAGTGTAAAATTTTTAATTAGAGCATGTTCTATTTTCATCTGACAAAGCAACTGCAACCAGCTGTTTTGCTTGTCAATTATTTATGGCGCCAAGAACATGGTGTTTGTGATTCAGCAAATTTATATTTAAAATAATTGTGTTAAACAAAACAGTAAATTTGTATTTAAATGTGTATTGAAAAAACGTATTTATACATATTGATTTTTATTTAACTTAAATACATCAATTTTTGGCTCCATATGGCACATTTTTTCTTAAACTCTTGCTTATTTTTTTTATTATTGCAATAATGCAATTAATCCATTTTTTCAAACTTTAGGTATTTGCAAGAACATAAAACTCCCGCGAAAATAATCATAACAAAGACAACTGTTGTGTTCTATGATAGATTATGTCAGATCAAACTAAAAACCGACGTGTGAAAGCAAAAATTATAAACTGCCTGTAAATTGCCAATTTTTACAGACATGCACAATTTACATACATATCTTATCTGATAAGTACACTGCAAAATAAAACAGCTTAAAATTATCTTATCTGATAAGTAGACTGCAAAATAAAACAGCTAAAAATTACTTCATAAAAATACTCGATTTCATTTTCCTGTTGCACAATAGTTAATACACTACAAATTTATACCAAATCGTAAAAAAATTGTAATTTCAAGAACTACAGTACCAGACCCCTTAAAACTTTCCCTTGATAATAGCCTAATATTTAGAACCTATACCACCATAGTGGGGAAGGTATATTGGATTTGTGCTGATTTTGGTAACGCCTAAAAATATTTATTAGTCCAACACCCACCTTTAAGTATACCGATAGACTCAGAATCACTTCCTGAGTCGATTTAGCGATGCCCGTCCGTCCGGCTGGCTGGCTGTCTGTCATTGTAGTCAGAGTACAGGCCGCAATTTTAAAGATGTTACCACAAAAATTTGGTATATAATATTTTTTCGGCCTAAAACCGGCTGGGATTAAAATCGAAATCCATTATTTCACATAGCCC
This sequence comes from Bellardia bayeri, assembly GCA_950370525.1. Classification (NCBI taxonomy): domain Eukaryota; kingdom Metazoa; phylum Arthropoda; class Insecta; order Diptera; family Calliphoridae; genus Bellardia; species Bellardia bayeri. The sequence continues at coordinate 80,822,526 of OX493267.1, forward strand.
CCATACAAAAATGTCCTTTCGAAATAGAAGTTTATCGGTAATAAATGTTTGATTTCACCACGTATCCAAACAAATTTCCCTAAAACTTAGTTTTACATAAGCCTAATCATACCTACAAATTTTGTTGATATCGGTCCATAATTGACCATAGCTCCCATATAATGCCCACTGTCGAAAATCACTTTTCGATCATAAATATCTTAAAAATGTTGATATCCAAATACATATATATTTCCACAAATATGTTTCATAAATATATACACAAATCATTCGGCAAAATTGTATAATGATCGGCTCCCATAGCTCCCTTACAAGGCCCTAATCACGATCATAAATCTCTTAAAAATGTTTAATTAATTTAAAATTTAACACAATTAAGTTTCACATATACAGATATCATGACACCTAAATTTATAACGGCCAGTCCGTAATTAGTCAAAGCTCCCATATAAAAACTACTTCGAAAATTACTTTAACACACATGTTTAATGAAGAATGGGAAAATGATTTTTTTTATAGAAAACATGTCTTAAGTCTTATCTAAGCGAACATTATCGTTCGACATCGTGGGCCATGGGGTTAGATAACTAATTTTGTCAAATTTTGATTAATTCAATCCAGCCCTCGGTCTAAGAACATTTCAAATATTTTAAAAATTTTCCTCAAAGTATTAAAATAAGAGTAACAATATTTTCAGCATTTTGCATAATTTAAAACAATTTTTTATGCCATAAAAATATATAAACTACAATATGTATTTGTATACGGTTTTTTAGATTTAAACTACTATTAAAAAACAAAAAAACAACAAAATACAAGCATAACAATTTACTTTTTCAAGATTTATGTGTGCATTGTTCTCATCTCTTGACTCTGAAAAACAATCCGGTTTACCTTTGGTTTGAATCTTTGATATTTAAAATTTAACAAGAAACAAAAAAAGATTCGCAACTCATCATTAATGTGTCTGTCTGTACAATAACTAACTGTATGTATTTGATTGCAAATGCAAAAAGTTTTCTTGTTCGAAAATAATCATTGATATATTAATTTCATTTTTCAATTTGAATTTATTAATTGCCTGGTTAATTTGTGTGATTCATTTGTAATTAATTGATGTGGCAGGCTTTCTTGTTCTAATTTTATTGCATTTCTAACAATTTTGATTTTAGTGAGTGATTTGATTTTAAATTGGTTTCGTTTAAATGTCAAGGTAAAGTTTACTGATTTACTATTACAAATTTTAAAATTTTAGAAAGAAAACAATAACAAAAATAGTCATGAAAAAGTGTATCAAAAAATAACAATGATTTCAGTTGGCTATAACGAATTTGGAATACATATTTATACATAGTTTGTTATTTAGAGCAGCCGACTGTTGATGTATTTGATACTGTATACTTTAAGTGATGGTATTCTATACTTTAAACCAGTGCTCGGCATGGATAGCGATCATGTTCATAAAATAGGAGTGAAATTGTTTAAAACTGTCAAAAAGTAACTGTGGCAGATGGTGCATCAACAACATAATCAGAAAATTCATATAATGCAACATCTCAATGTTCTGTTTGTGCCAACTACTGGAGATATAATAAAAAATCTTTATCCAAAACTACCATAACTAACTACTTCCCTTTAAGAATAGATTTCTTTAAGGTAAAATATTTAATATCTGATCGTTATCCAACATTCAACAAATATGCAAATAAAGGATACTGACTCACTGGTAATTTCTATCCCAAACTTCTTGGAGCCTCCCAAAGACCGATAAAATTTGTCATATTTAACTACAATACTAATCGCCCTCCATATCCTAGCGGAACCATATATATATTTTTTTAAAGAAAAGTAACAGCCTCTGGTGGTGCGTAGGTGCTGTGAAGGAGGGCGCTGTGATAAATATTAGTTATGATAGAATAGACAAAACTAATAATTACCAGAAATTGATGTTGTTTGAGTGGCAGCGGCTGGGAAACGAACCCAGACCACAAATACCAACTCATGCTTAATGATCAAACGCGCTAATCAATTAAGCTGCAGCACCCTTCTATATATTTAAATTACGAACAGGGAGTGGAGTTTCTCCCTGGCTTACTATTCTTTTTTTTATATTTTTATGCATATTTTTGGATCTAATTTTTTACCAAAAGCACGTTTAGATCATTATGAATATTCGAAATTCTTATATACCAGGCAGCAATTGTGATAATTCGCAGCAATTTATTTTGGCGTCTTTGAATTCTGTCTACATTTGAAGCTGAGGACGTTCCCCATAGCTGTATTCCATATATGTAGGTTTTATAATCGGCAAAATATTCACTTATAATTATGGAATTATGGTAAATAGCGACGCAAAACGATGCAAAGCAGATTGATACAAAATTTCAAAGTCGACGCGAATCGGAATCAAAACGAAGCAAAGCGGATTAAACCATATTTAAAAAGGCGACGCAAATAGGATAGAAGCAAATCGAGGCTCTAGTGTATTTTCACGTAAGATGACGATCGAAATGTATACCGAGGTATTTAACTGATTAGTCTGTTATTACTGGATCATTGATATAAATAGGACAGCATAATTCTACACGCAATATAAAGCTTATATATAGTAATAACCATATAATTAAAACATAATTCCAATTTCACCCAATTTAAAATTTTTAAATGTTTCTTTTGCAATTTCAACGGTACTTTTTCACTATTTTCTGTTTTATGTCTTATGCTCTTAATTCCCCTGTTATTTCTCTCTATCATCAATTTATTATGTAAAATAATGCGTTATATTGCGTTAATACGTTTTGCGAGGTGGACACATAATTTTAAACAGTTAGTCTCATAATAACATATTGTTCCCCAAAATTAATAAATTATCAAGTTTTACATTGTTATTGCACCTACTTGTTCCGAAGAAGAAAGATAACTTATTAATAACCTAAAAACTTTTGGTTAAACCGTATTACAAATTTTTAATTTGCTTGGTTGCTTCAGAAGAAAATTATACAACGCCATCAATCATTTAAATACATATGGGGTAACTACAAATGTAGCACGAGCTCCCGAACAGCGAAAAACAAACAAGAGAGAAGATCAAATTATAGACAGAATCTCTCAAGCTTAACCATTTAAATTTTAAAACTTCCAGACAAATACAGGTTGAAGTGCAATCACTGCATGGTATTGATGTTTCATCTAGATTCTAGAATAATAAGACGTAGGCTTAGTCCCCATTTACATGACGAAAATATTGCAGCAAAATTGCTTAGCTTTTAGACATCGGAGTGAGGGGAAAATAAAACGAGTACACACTCGATTGTACTAGCAATTTTTGTACTTGTTACATACGAATAAGAGAGTAACATACATATACATATGTGTATACAAATGTGTGTCCAGGGTTACCGTTCGCCGACTAAAGTCGCAATTTGCCCCTTTTTTGTCAGCTTCCGACTTTTTCGAGACTTTTTTAATTTTGTTGCGACTTTTTCCCCTTTTTTTATTGTTACCTACACAAAAGTTTATTTTTCAATGCATTGCAAATTTGCTGTCTTTGTTTGAATCAGAGCCTGAGCCACAAAATGTCAACAACGCTACAGTTTCCTCTAAGAAAACTAATGTGTCGCGATATTATTCCAAAGAAAGGAAACTTAAATATAAATGGCTTAAGCAAGATGAAGCCAGGAAGCGTCCTTTTTGCATTTCTTGTAAACAGCTCCTGATCAATCAAAACAATCATCTACAGCGACATGAAAGCACAAAAAAACATATAACAAACATTAAAGAAGCGTCTGAAAATACAAAAATGCAACTACAATAGTTTTTGCCGAAGAGAAAAAGCAACTTTCGTAAAAGCGTTACAATTGCAGAAATGAAACTAGTGCTACGCGGGATTAACAAAAACCAATCATTTAAGCCTATGTAAGGTTATTAAAAAAGTTTGCGACTTTTATTTTTCAAAACGACTTTTTTGTGCGACTTTTTTTTTAAAACGACCTTTTTAGCGACTTTTTGAAAATTCTCAACGGTAACGCTGTGTGTGTCTACTGAGTAGACTCTACTCTCACTCAAATAAAAATACGAGCGATTTAAGAAATGATTTGTGATGTGTAAGTTTTTGGAAAAACATACTTTAGAGTGATGAATTAAAGTTTTGTCGCTGATCATCTGATGGAAAACGGTATGTTGGCGTCCGATTAATCAGCAGCATTATCCAAAGTATATCATAAAAACAATTAAACACGGCGTTGGTAATTTAATTGTTTGGGGTGCGTTTTCTTGGCATGGGATTGGTCTAATAGCCAGAATTTATTCAAAAACGGAACATTTCCATAAAAATATGTATATTAGACAATACGAAATATAAAGAAAATTTGCCGCTACTATGAAATTTTATGCACGACAATGATCCCAAACGCACTTCACGACTAGTGAAGCGTTGTTTAGAGGAACAAAAACATAAATGTTTTAAAATGGCCAGCACAATCTCCTGATCTCAATCCAATTGAGAACTTTTGTAAAGGAAAAACAGCAAAAATTTAGAGGAATAGTGAAAACCACTGACTAATAAAATATTAGAGGTAAATAATTAATAATTATTAAAGGGAAATTGCAAAAATTATTAGGAAAACAGTGGTGAATGTTTTAATTATTTGTCCAATCCCGTCAACGATTTTTTTTTGTTTTTTTTTTATTTTTATAGATTTATGAACAGACACCCTTAAAATTAAGTTGTGATAAAAAATTTTTGTTATTTTTTTATAAAATGAAAAAAAAAATTGAAAAAGTTACTGTTCTGATGAATGTTTTAATTATATGACCACCACTGTATATAACAAATATGATTTTGTAGGTAGTGAGATGCTTATGAAGACTTTTTAGCAAATGTTGATATGTGACTACGATTGTTTGTTGGCATATCAGATGTATACATATATCAAGTATAAGAAATGTTTCAGTATACTACCTGGGGTACTCCTGCTTGAATAAGTTGTGCGAAACTTGAGAAGTCTCCTTCCTTAAGTTGACATGTTCGAAAAGTTAAGTAGGTTTCCATTATCTTATGTGTGTTTGCGGATAAATTTAGTTAGTTTCAATGAGCAGAATAATATTTTCTTCTTCAAAATCGTTTTTGAATAAGGGGGTAGAGCTTTTTTTCTTAATTTTAAAATTATAAAATTTTTATCCTGAAGAAGCTACTCAAAGAGTAGCGAAATATTGAAATAAAAATTTAAATATTTTATAAAAAAGACCTAAAGCTTAAATAATTACCAAAATCTTTATTTTTTTTTAAATAAATTTAATTTTTGCGAAATATGTTCATATCACAAATTTAGGGGAGTTCCCTTTTAGTGTATAAAATCAAATGATCTTGTCATAGGTACATACATTTTTTTATATTACTTTTACCTTAGAGTGCAGATCTTTTTTTCTTTAACCCTATGCTTGTGAAAACACGCATTGTATACATGTGATTTAATATTATAAAACTAAATAGTTGTTCTTAAAAAATCCTTGTTTTTCACTAGGTTTTAAAGATTAGAGATAAATAACCGATCACCTTTTTTAGTTTTTACACGAAGTTTCCCGGAACCAATTACCGTGTAAAAATAGAATTAAGTGTACTCGTATTGAGATTTCCCTATAATTCATATACAACCAACAAATTATATACAGTAGGGAATTAAAAAGTCGTTTCTTATTAATTACCAAATTTAAACCTACAATTTCAGTTTGAATGACTTTAAATTCCGTTCAATGACTGTCTAGAATTTAAAGTCATTCAAACATTGCGATTTTTCCTTTCAGTTCAACAAGTTGTTTGTTAAATTTATTTTTCATTCGAATTATAAGATTGTCATAAACTAAACAGAAATATAAAAAAAAAAAACAATTTAAAATGTTAGTAATAGCTTTAAGGTTATAACAATTTTTTATTTGGTTCTGTTTTTTTGCAAACTGGCTGACTGACTGATAGTCGTCGCAGTGGCTTCTTTTTCATGGAGATTTTAAATAAAGACATTTATTTTATTTATTTCATCGTCAACATTAAACACAGAATTTGACAATTAGACAAGTATAATGCAATTTATTAAAAAAAAACTCACAACTAAATGACAATGTTTTATGTTGCAAGATAAAAAGTATCATAATAATAATAATGATAAATTATATATGTATTTATTTTATTAGTATTAGTACTATTAGCCATCTGGTTTAGTTATAATTAATTTATGGAAGAATTTTAAAAATTGAAAATGAAACAACTCAGCATTTTGATGGAGACTAGTGTTTTGTGTAGTGTGAAATATTATTTTGGAATTCGAAATCACGCAAATCACATAATAATCGTGTAGACTTAACACTCATTATAATATACATATCATCTTATCAATTGTAATATGATGTTGATTTACATAAAATAATTCTCAAAATTAATTACATATATGAATTTTTATATTTTTGGTAATAAAAAACAAGTGATTTTTTAAGAGCTTTCGGACTTGATACAAACACATACAATTTAAAGAAAAGTATGAAATATTTCTTTGAGTCGACAAAACGATCTACATAATTCAATGTTTTTTTTTTATAAAAGAGAAGTAACACTCAGGCAATTAATATGCCTATATATAGTTGCGTTACTTTCTTTTGGAAAGAGGATAGTTGAAGAAGTAAAGGTGGTAAAAGAAGAAAGCTTTTTTATATCACAACTCTGCAATTGCGCATTATGTTTGTTTTTAGTGCAGCATTGTAGCGCCTCTGGTGGCGAGCAGGCGCATTATTTTTAATGCATGATTTTATAGCCTTTATTCAATTATTTTACTTCGGTGGCGTTTCGATGCTATACCACCGAAGGAGGGCGCTGTGATAAATATTAGTTATGATAGATAGAAAACTAATATTTATCAGAAACTGATGTTGTTTGAGTTATACTTTGTGGTTTGAGTGGCAACGGTTGGGAATCGTACCCGGGCTATAAATACCAACACATGCTGAATGATCAAATTAATTAATTAATTAATGATCAACCAATTAAGCTACAGCCCCTTCAAAGTCGTTAATCGCACGATCTAGGCGTCCAATTGACCGGCCCCACACGTGAAATAAAATGTCCACCGAACTTACCCCTCTTGGGCCTTGTTTTCGTGTGGTACCATGTTGTTAAAACCACATGTCAGCCAAGTGTAAGCCAAATCCAGCTCTTTCATTTTGCGTTCCTGCCTTCATCTTCTTTAAAAAACTACGGTTCAATGATGCCACCGGCCCACAATCCACACCAAACACTGCATTTTTTAGGATGTATTGACAGTTCTTCCAATTCTTCTGGCTTCTCTTCACATTAAATACAACAATTTTGCTTGTTCCATTCAACCAGAAATGAGCTTCGTCATTAAATGGAAGAAGTGCACGATGCACTTTCTTAACCGGGCATGAATTTTGATAATAAAATTCAATAACCTGCTAAAGTTGTTCGTTTGTAAGTCGTTTCATGGCTAAATTATATGCCAAACGGAACATGTTACAACCAGCAACATGTTGAGCTGCGAAAAACAGTCAAATAAACATCATTGACTCCAAACAATTTTTTAATGGATTAAAGCTACATACATACATACATATGTATGTATGTATCTCAAATTATATTAAAAGTATGCCTTAGTGACTACAAAAACTAAAAATTACTAATTCAAACTTTCATAATTGGAGCAACATTTTCCAAAAGCTGTATGATCCCCAGAATAGCATGTGCTACGAACCATTGCTGTTATCTACTAACTACTATACGATAATCTGTTACATTTCCACTGTAAATACTGACTGTTCTTCCAACACACTCCTCTTATTACGCTACACTACACATTACAGATTTCAATTCATTAAAATATTTGCAATTTTTCATTCAGTTTTTGCAGATTTTATTTATTCTCATTTTCACATTCGCCGTCTGCTGTTATGGGCGTGTGACTTTCATCATGAGAAAAACTAAATTTTTATAAAACTCGCAGATTACAGTAGTAAGTAGATGGTGGCATGTGATTAAAATGTACGGGTACAATCAAAGACGGGGATCCAAATAACAATAACAACAATAGAAGAAATATCATACACAAAATTAGGTAAAACATACACATTGTTTAACAATTAAGTTATTTTTTTAATTTATGTTGTTGACGGTTACAACCATTATTTAATGTCTTGTAAGAAATAAAAGCTACAAAAAAAAATTATACAACTTTGTCATAATATTTTCAAACGCTCAGTTTATCGGTCAACTCTTTTATCTGCTCTTGATTGTCTTAATTAAGACTTGTACTGCGTATGTCAGCTTGGTTTGTGTAACTTTAAAGTACATATGTACATACATATGTATGGGTGTATGTATATCACATTCACAATGAGTAGTAGGGTTAAAGAAGTTCTGAAGTCCATTCTTAGTAAAATTACTGAGTTATTTAATGAATTTGGCCTAAAAAGAAAGAAATCTTTGTACTCAAAACTGAGTCGTTTCAACCAATTACCAGATCTTTGAAACCAGACCCTATTCATGCCAATGACACTTTGTCGGTGAAATTAATATATGTGTTGTTCAAAAAGACGGACCGTGAGATATTCTATACATCAATGTAAATAATACGAGTTCGATTTAAACTTTGGATTATTGAGTTTCAATAAAAGCGGCAAGGGAATAGTCTCTGCAGTTTTGCACTTTTGCGAAAGCTGGAAATATTAGTAGAACCCAAAGCTGAGGTAAACCGTAAAGAATTATTAATCGCACAATAATCGCATCAGGATTTCCAAGAAGGCTATCATAGTATAATCACCAATTGAGAGAGACTTCTTCAAAATACTGAACAGCTCATTTAGAGGGGTCTCAGTAGATCTACATTTATTTTATACGTAAAGATATGAAAATAATGGATTTGAATCAATTGCCTTTCTGAACTTTCGGAATGAAGACAATCATTTTATGTATATCTTTTAGATCTTTTATCAGCTTACTAATTTGATGTATTTTTTTTTATTAAGGTACGGTCACACTTGGTAAATATTTGCCGAAAAAGACGTCACCACTAAACAAAATATTTTTAAACTAGTTTATTTATTAAAAAAAAGCTTCGCTTTTTTAGTACAAGACACAACAAATTTTTAGTCTTATTTTATTTGATGCTGTTTGTTCTTGCAAAACTCTTGTAAGAGTAAACAACGTCAAACAAATTTGTGCTAAAACAAGTGGTACTTTTTTGAGTAAATATTTGCCATGTGTGACCAAACCTTTAGGAAATAAGGGTTAAAATTCAAACCAAATCAGTATTGCGAACGACTAATTAAACGCCTTTTAAGGCTTATTTTCGATTTTCTGGAAATTGTTGTCAGACGTTGTCTTCAGGTATTTTATTTTGATCTGTGCAGTACTGCATTTTGGAATAAGTTCTATATTATTGGATTTTTTTTTTTTACTTGAAAATTATTGCGGAGCCCATCTCTATTAACATATAATTCTTCAGATTTATATTGAGAGTGATACCCCACCCGTTCGAACTGTGAATTAGAAAAGTTACTCCACAAATTTCCGAGTTTAATTATAAGTTGTATTCCAAGTATAAGAAAGAAGTTTTTATGGACAGCACCAGTTTTTATCTATATAAATAAGCTTTATATCACACACACGTGACAATATGATACGCAAAAGTGTTTATTATTTATTATTATTGTTTAAAATCAACATTTTCTAAACGGGACACCACAAAATTAATTACAATTCTTTAAGTGAATATCAAATGTATACAATTTTTAAAATCAGGATCTTCTGCATTAAGGTAAGGGAAAATAAAATGTGATACTTTTAAGATATTAGTCCATACATTTGATGGACATACATTAGTATAAAGTTGGCCAGGTATTTGACTTTGTGAGATGAGGATCCTGACCATTACCTGGACGTATGTTAAGTACGGTACAGATTACTAAAGATGTCTAGGTTCTAATCCATTTGCTCTATCTCGACCTATTTATGAGGTGTTCAGTGTTCCACAACATATCACTGTATGTTCTTTGACATGTCTCGGAGCAGACTCCAACTATTAGGTAGTTCGAAAAACTCCTAAAATGATAACCCAGAAAAAACTGAATGACATTGCGCGACTGGTAGCATCTTTATTTCCTTGTTTATATGATGTTGCGGGTTGATTTCAATTCAGACTATTTGGCTCCTTTAGTTCTCCAACGATATCTTTGTATATATGTACATATTTCCTTTCCTGTAACTCAACGAATGTACTTGTATTTACACTGCAGCAGAGTAACTGAGCATTGACTTGCTAATATATACATAGTAAATACATATGTACGTACATATACAACAATGTTTATTTATACATGTACTGGCGCCTAGCGTTGCCGTCTAACTATATTTCTAGTTCAAAATTTGTGATTGTTGCTATGACATGAACTGAGAAGATGTTTTCGTAATCGTAACGTGAGACCCTTTGACAACATAAAGGGTGCCCCAAAACATTTTGTCTGCCCACTTTTCAAGAGAAAGCAACGCATCATTGGACAAAAGTTCTTCGAAAATGAGACTAGACATCCTAATTCAATTACGAAATTGATCTAGTAGATCGTGATGGTCAATGGTCTATGTCAAGAAGACCACTAGCAGTATATTCAAAACTTTGCCAACGATATTCAGTCACATTTATACAAAATGGTCATGGAAAAGCAAAATGAAAAGAAAGGACTGTCATTACTATTAAACACTAATCCTGCGTTTGGTATAATGCAATCATCGTATTTTCTAGCACAAATATACGGTGCTTTATTAGATGTAAAAAACCTTAAGTTGACAACGCTTTTTAAATGACGGCCATTTTGTCAGCTGTTAACTGATTCACATATGTATGTTTAGCTTGGTTTGACATTTCGAAATACGCATCGAGGGTGATTTTTTTTAGATGTATGTATGTATATAAAAACAAAGATGATTTTTTTTAAATTGACATTAAATTTACTTTTTCGAAAGATAATTATAATTTAAATATGACTGGCACGGACGTAGTCTAATCTGGGACCAAATTACCGCATTCGATATCGAGTAAAAATGATCGTAATTTTCTTATTTGAGATTATGGCATTCGATATCGAGCAAGAAATTTAGTACATTTTATGATAATTTCGATATCGAAATTATTTTTCGATACGATAGCTCATTCGATCACGAATGCGGTGATTTGACCTCTGGAGGCCCAATTTTCGAAGACTTTTTCAACATTCGTAGCCGTATGTCGCTGCGAATATTGTAGTCCAAGTGGTCAATCATATCGGGCTTATCGGCGTAGGCTGGCGACTTCAGATGTAAATCACTTTACAGCTGACAAAATGGCCGCCAGTTGAAAAAATGTTGCTAACTTAAAGTTCTACACATCTAAAAAAACACTATATAATTTGTCATAGGTACTCGTACATATGTATAACTTTTACTTGCTTTTTACTAAATTTCTTCGCATCAGTTTTTTCATACATTTGTTACTTTCCTCGTATTAGTATGCCCATAAGAAATCATTTATTCAACACTTTGTTATAATTTTGTTTGAAATTATACACAATTAAATTTGAAACTAATATTTAACTGTACACAGATGTTAAAAGGAAACTTTTAGCAAAAGTCTTTAATTTAAAAACTAGTCGCATACATATGATATTAGGAAAAATCATAAAAATACCAATTTAAAAAAGGTTTAAAACACAAAATTGCCATAAATAAATGGCCAACAACATATGCCAACACAGAGGCAAATGTAGCAACAATATAAGTCAACTAATGAACCTTAAACAAAAGTGAATGTTTTTAATATGTAGAGTTTTACTTTGAACCGTATTATGCTAAAGAAAGCAAAAAATAATGGTGTTTTTAATACAATTATTATTACAAGCCAAATATAAACTTTTTTATAATGAGGCACTAAAAATACAATACAAATTGAAATTTCATAAAGAATATAAGCGGAAGCTTTTATTGACCATAAAAACGAAAAGAAGTGGAACACAAAAGAAAAACTTGTAATAGTTTTGTTATGCCTGAGAAATTTAAAAATTTTCTTTGAATAAATTTTTAATTAAACTGAACGTTTGGTCAGTAAATGTCGACGCTCTGAACAAACAAACACAATGTTTTATTATAAAAAAATAGAAGAAAAGGAAAAAAAATAAGACGCAATAAATTGAATACGATGCTGATTTATAATTCTGTTTGTTTGTTTTTATTAATTATTATGTTTTAATTTAAAAAAAATTAAGTTATCAGTTATTCATTCACAAGTTTGTAGGTATATTTGTTTGCTTGCTTGCTTATACGATTAAAGTGAGAAATTTATAATAAAAAAAAAAATTGTAGGTAGTTCCCACATACCTATGAAAAGAAAGAAAAAGTAAAGTAAACACAAGTTGAGACAGAGATTTTATACATTATAGAAAAATTATAACTTAAATGTTTTAATTTTCAGTACAAGGAAAAAACTACTGGCGCATAGATGGTGGCGAAAAATTAAGGAAAGATTTTAAATAATTTAAAAAAATAAAGTGCAAACATTTAATGTATTCAATGTAAGAATTTATTCTTTAGCTTCGGTTGCTTTAGCTGAACTATTTGCAGTCGACGCTGTTGACTTTGTTACACGTTTGGGTTTTGGTGTGGGAGCTGCAACAACCTTTTTTTTAACTTCTACTTTTTTTTTGTTATTTTCTGCTTCTGTTTCTTCCTCATTTCCCTCTTTGGCGTCATCTTTTTTGCCATTAACTTCTTTAGTTTTATGTTTTTCACTGCAATAGAATAAAAAACAAGTGAATTAAATAATATCTGCAGTTTTTAAGAATTTTTTAGTTACCTTTCAATGTCTATATTTAAAACGGAATCATTTTCCTCTTCATCCTCATCGCGTTCATGGGGTTCAACTTCTCTGAGTAAATCTCCCAAATCCTTGTCAACATCTTCCCATAGTTTATCTTCCTGACCTTCCTTTTCGTCATTATCATGTTCTTCATGATTTTCCTCCTCCTCCTCCTCCTCTGCCTCTGCACCATTAACTGCTTCATTTTCCTCGTGCTCTTCTTCTTCTTCTTCTTCTTGTTGCTCCTGAGTTTCTGGCTCATCATCTTCCTTGTCTTTCTCGGTTTTGTCCTTCTTTTCACTGTCTTCTTTTTTTTCTGACTCTGCTTTTTTGCGATCTCTGGCTTCTTTGCGTTTCTTAGCTAGTTTCTCCTCTTCCTTGTAGCGCAAATAGGCCTTTAGATGGGATCGTTGTAGACAATGTTTTTTGGTATAGGCTTCAAATGTGCCCTTGTCAGCCGAATAATGTTCACAGATTTCACAATAGAAAGCAGTGATTTCCTTAACAAATTCTGCACCCACGGGTGTTTTTCTATCCTTATCTTCGCCCTCTTCACTGTTCTCCTCATTTGTTTGGGTTTCATTAAGCAAAGCTTCCATATCAGCATCTATTTCTTCATCAATCTCTCCCACCGAATCCACCGTCATGAATTTATTCAAATCGATTTCACGCATTTCTTCGTCTCCGCTATTTTCCGTATCCGAGTCTTGTTTGCGGGCCTTATTCTAAAAAGAGTTAAGATATTTTTGCATTAAAACAATTTTTTTTTTTTAAGTTAAAGTTTTACTTACTCTGATATGTTCCAAAGAGCAACGATGTGTCTCATACAATATCGGACTTTTAAAGGCCAAGTGACAAGTAGAGCAATATGGCATAAGGAATTTTTTCATAATTTTGTGATGTTCCGACAGTTGATGTTTGGCTTTGGGTTGTCTGTAGTGTAAACGGCAAAGATGACAGAATTTCGATTCATAAGTCTCCTTAGATTTCTCTTCTAGTTCCTTTTGGGCGGCCCGTTGGCGAGCACGTAGTCTTAATAGGTGAGCTCTTTGTCGCATAGCAATTTGTCTTAAGGCCATCTTGTGTGTACGAGAATTCAAGTGATACGAATATTCCTATAATTGTCAATATTAGAAAAACGTTTCATTTTAAATTGTTTCTTGATAGATAGCTTACCTTAAATGTAACACACTTCATGTGACAGTGTATGCAAGTCAATTTAATGAAACGGGAATTGCCACCACGTCTTGAAGGACTGCTGCGTTCGTCACGTCGGGAATTACGGGACTTGCGCTCTTTACCATCATCTTCGTCATCACTGCGCACTGATTTCTTACTTTTCCTATCCTTGTCCTCCTTTTCCTTGTCGTCCTTTTTCTTTGTGGCCGAGGAAGACGATGATGATTTCTTGGCACTCGTTGATGATTTATCTTTTTTTGATAAACTGCTGTCGGCAGCATCCTTTTTCTTACCTTCTTTCTTTTCAGCCTTTTCGCCATCTGCGTTAGTCTTATCTGCGTCTACATCATTATCATCGCCATCGTTGGCTTTATCAACTCCCTCTTCACCCTCTGTATGTTCTTTATCCTTATCGGCCTGTGACTTGTTGTCATCATGCTCTTCATCTTCGCCACCCTCGTCGTCTCCCTGTTCGTCGTTGTCACCGCCATCTCTGGCGGCCGCGGTATTTGTATCATCCTCTTCATCATCTTCTGCATTCGATTTTTCCGAAGATTTTGAACGTTTGGATTTATTGCGCTTTTTCGTTTCACCAACTTCATCATTCTCATCTTTGTCATCATTTTCCGCCTCATCTTCGTCCTCCTCTTCTTCATTATCGCTGTGCTTGCGCTTTGATTTCTTCTTCTCACCATCCTCATCTTCATCCTCGCTGGATGAAGCATTTTTCTTGGTACTCCTTGAAGATCTACGTGGACTCTTGGAAGAATTTCTATCAAGACGACGTCGTCTAAGAGAGCTATGAATGATTATTGGATTTGTTTGTGTGGGTTTTAATAGACGTATGTAGTTATGTTAATCAAGGGGGTTCAAAAAATTTAAGATGAATTTTTCTTGTTTTTTAACAAAATAAAATAATTTGTAGTTAAATTCAAAAATTATGATGTAGAGTTACTGATGACTGGAATTGTACTGTAAATCAATAGACAGCCATTATGTTTGTAAGAATTTTAAGATTTCAAGGTGTGTTTGTGTGTCTTTTGTTCGTTTAACTTAAGGGAAGATTTGGAAAACTAAAGAGGAGACTGTGGGTATTTGCTTATTTGATTTTGTGTTCAAGGTCAAAAAACAACAGTCCTCATAGTTTCCATTTTCTTTGGGGAGACTTTTTGTCTTTTCAATTGCTCAAATCAACAACTTCCCAGTTTCAGTTCAGCCTTAAAACCTTTAATTTTCAACTCAATCATTTCAATGTTTGCAATTTTTGTGTGATTAAATTGTGGGGGTATTTACCTCGTTAAACGTGCAATTTTCAAAACTCGTGCACGATCTTTTTGTTGGGCATACATTAGTTTGCGTCTCATAATTCTTAGATCGTTTGATTCACGGCGCACAATACGACCCGAACCGCCACGTCCTGTACGCACACCACCACGATTGCTGGAACCACGTATGCGTGAGACAAAGCCACTGCGAACAGGCGCTCTTTTCGGTGGTGGTCCCATGGGTGAACGATGTCTGGGCTTGGAATTGTCACGATCGCTGTGTCTGGAAGTGTTGCCTCCGCGTGAAGTTGATGCTGACACCGTGGGTGGTGGAGGTGGTGGTGGGGTACGATTACCTCTACCCGTTGATGAAGTACGTCTATAATCCTAGATTTATACCATGATGAAATAGATTTGTAGAAGACGAGTTTATTTTTATTGAATTTGTTTGTTTGTGTTTTATTTTTGGTATCTTTTTAACAAAACAACAACAAGAACATAATATGTCTTAAGAACTTTTGCAGTCGAATTTTTAGAGATGTTTTACTTTTTTATATTATTTTTACAACAACACAATTATAATACAGTTTAATTCATTTTGTGATATTAAATGATTATTTAATGTAGTTCTGGTCATATAATACGTGGTTCATTCGTCTTTCAGTCTAGATTGTGATTGATATATTTTGGTTCTTATTATGGGAAGTGGTAGTAGTAGTAGCGATCGATTTGATAACAACAACATAAGAGGGAGCGTTAGGAGCTTCAGGAAGCCTTCATACATATATTATTATTTATATATTTTTATAGATATTTTCTATATTTAGGAGGAAATTTTTATCAAACCAAATTTTACCATTGTTTAGGATATTATTTAGTGCGATCACAACTTAGTGTTTTTGTTCTTTGCTGTCTACATTAAATAAATAGTTTCGTTACATGATTCATGACGGTCATTCGAATGCATTCTAGCTTTGACTTGCGTTTCTTTATTAAATACATTACATACATTTATATAGCAATGATTACAGTAGTGCTAGTAGGCAGTAGTAGTGGTATTATAGAAAAATCTTCATTCACATTATGGATCTGATCTGTTTGATAACTGATTAGATTGGCAACACGCTTTTCTGCTTTGGAAATATATAAAATGAAATACATAAATGCTTTTTGTTCGCTTTTGTTTGTGTTTTCTCGGCAAACAACATTATTATTATTTATATTATTATTGTTATTATTCTAGGCAGTATGGCTCAATTTCAATTTCGCTAAAGGTTGTCATAATAATCAATAATACAGAGATATACAGTAGTAGTAGTAGTAGATAATTAGGTAGAGTAGAGGTAGTTAGGTAGTAGATATAGTAGACATGACATTACATTTTGATTTCTGATTTGGAGGATACTTATGAAGCCTTTTCTTACAAGCTCATTTTGTACATATGCTATGAATTTATGCTTTAATACATAGTGAACCCAATGAGCTCTCTTAAGCCTTTCTGTTATCAATCATTGATCATTGGAGCGGAGAGCTTCATTTTGGTGTGCAATTGTTTTTTAAAGTTTAGTCAACATTATACGTTCGTACGTACACTCAATATCCAGGTGTGTTTGATCATTTTACATGATTTGTAAAGAAATAATACAGCTTTTATTTATATACTGTTTGACTTTTTGTGCTCTTTCTAAATAAAACTCTATGGTTTTTTTTTTGATTACAATAATAAATATACATAAAATAATAAAATTATTATCATAGTTAAATGGTTTTTGTTAATAAATTTTGTATCTTATTTCAAATGTTACTTTTATATTCATTTTTTTTTTTAATATTTAAGCATGGTATGAGAGGATTAGTTTAGTCTAAGTCTTGAAATTAAATATACTCACGTCTTGACGAGATCTTTTCATATCAGAGGAACGATCACGAGAAGAGTCCTGAAGTTGGAAATGGAAATATTTTTAAATTATTAAAATTTTAAAGTAAAAAAAAAAATAAGAAAATCTTACCCTGTTGTAACTACGTTTATGGCTTGAATCGTGACGACTACTGCTAGAGCTATTGAAACGATCACGATTGCGTGAATCATAGTGACTGCTGCTACTGCCACCATGACCACCGGAATTATAACGTCCGCCTCCACTACTGCCGCCACCATAACGATCAGAAGAACGTCCATTAGTGTGCATGCGGCCACCACTATTGTAGTTCGAAGTCCGATAAGATGATCCACGATGGGAAGAGCTACCGCCACCGCGGTTATTATAACCTCTATTATATCCTCTTACCATATTCTGAAAATTTTAATAAAATAAAAAATGTTTTAACAATAAATACCTATACAAAATACAAAAAATGTTTAATAAATCTCGTTCATTTTGTTGATCTACATTTTCCATTTATCATTATTTAGCGATTTGGTCGATTTACTTTATATGTATGTATGTATGTAGGTATATTAGAAGCAATGTGCCGGTACGTAATTTGAGGGTTTACGAAAGATTAACGGAACTTAATTTTTTGTTGTAATTGTAAATACGTACCGACAAGTAATTATAAACTATGGATTAATCACAAGAAAAATATATTTTAGCTTTATTTTTAAAGTGTACATACATTTAATATTTGCAATTACAGAAAAATTTAATACATACATATTTTGTAATTATATAACCCCAAAATGTATGGTAAAAGAATAAATATTTTCAATTTCTTTTTGTGCATTCAATAAACAAATATTCACTACCTCCCCAACATGTGTACATACCATGTATCAAATATAATGATTCATTGAGCAAATGTGCCCCTACTTTGAAAAATTGTTCAAAAAATCCGAAGCTTAAATTATCAATAAAAATCGTTTAACTACAGTATCTGCAAGCAAATAGTGTTAAAATTTGCCAGCAACAAGCACAATTTCCTGCTTAAAATCCAAGTAGGCGGCAGTCTTAACTACGGCCCAGATAAGCCGGGACAGCTTTTCTATATACATACATTAATAATTTCAACATGGTAAAAATACTAATTCATTAACAATTTCAATATAATATTATTTAAAATATATTAATCCTATATAATATTACAATAGATTAAAAAATAAGAAAATTATGTGTACATGATAATTCCCTCCTTAATTTGATGGCATCACACATAAATCGATATGGCTTTGAAGCCCACATAATTATATCACTTATTTTAGTCAAAATGTTACCTCTTTTTATTAAACTTTTGTGTAGTTATAAATTATTAACAATTTCCTATGTTTTTACAAGTATTTGTTGATTTTTTTACAAATTAAATAATATATTAAATTTTTCCTTATTTTCGACTGACGAGAATTGTCTGAATGCTGTTTGAGAAAAAAATGGCGACGAATTGCACGAGTAAACGATAAAAACAGAGTTGTTATAAACATGAAAAATGTGCTGCAAATGCAAATCAGCCGCTGACAAAAACAAAAACGATTTTTGTGGAAAAAATGTAACGAATTTTTTAATAGGTAAACATTGAACTTTCAACTATATTTGATGATTGAAATTGTTTCGAAATGCATACATAGGGTTGGGAAGGCCTTCCAATTCTGTAAGGAAGCATTTTCAATGTATTCTGAATTCAAAAATACAGTTACTAGAAAAATATTTTAATATATTTGTAATTTATTTTAATATCAACATTTTTTAGTTTTGAATTTAAAAATAAAAAATTAAAGATAAACAAGTAAAATTGTAATATTCTAAATTAAATCAAATTTGCTTAGAAAGGCAGTGTGGAAAGTATGGGGGACAATTCGTTTTCATGATAAAAAATATAAGTAACAGTTGGTTAACAATATGATATAAATAAAAAAAAAATTACTGAATGTTTAAGGACCACTGCTGTTGTATATTACAAATGTTATTAAAATCAACCGTTGTTATCAGTCTTAAATTTTATTTGACATTTGTAAAATAGCAAAAAAACATCAAAAGAGAATTGCGAAAAAACTCGTAGACAGATTAAAAGGAAAAAATAACAGTGAAAAATGTAATTATTACAATTAATTCTACATATAACAAATGAGTAATTTATTTATTAATTTCATAGATAAACTAAAAACCCAAACAAAATACTTTTACAACAACATGAAATTACAAGAAATAAACAGAATTTAAAGCGTTTCCAATTAAATTACTTGTGAAAATATCATTTTACCCAAAGAACAAAGACCAGGCAAAAGGCCGTCAAAAATACATGTAGAAAAATCGTGGAAAAGGTGGTGGTAGTAGAGAAAAGTGATAAAAACCGAAAAATAAAAGTGATTTACTAAGAAAAAAAAATAATTTTTAAACAAATATCATAAACATTTTAAAGTGAATTTAAAGTAAATATCATTTAATATATAACAATTTTTTAAAAACATGAAATTAAATTGTTTTTAAAGGCACAAAGTCCGTCGTATTTACTGCTGCAAAAATTAAACGAAGTACATTTTTCATACTTATTTTTAACATTAATAGTGTTGGATTGTACATAAGTAGGTGCTGACTGAGGCAGCTGCTGATTCCATTGCTTTTGTTGTTGCAGTTTGGTGTGGGTTTGGTTACTGATCCAAAGCAAGCAAGTTTCAAACGAAAAGCAAAAGGACACTGAACAAGAAATTATATCCATTTTCTTTTCAAGTACATACGCACTGAAATAAGAATTATATACTTGAACAGTTTGGTTTTTTATAGCTCCTACTCCACTGCTACTACTACTTTTGTTTTAAATTTTTCTGCGTATAGTTGTTGTTTGCTGTGCCGTCTGAGTATAAAGTGTGCGGACGTGCATGTTTTCCAACATGGCCAACACTTTCGAGGAACAACAAAGCTTACGCGAATGCGAAAATTATATACAATCTCATGGTATACAGCGTGTTCTCAAGGATTGCATCGTACAGCTGTGTGTCAGTCGCCCAGAAAATCCTATACAGTTTTTGCGACAGTATTTTCAGAAATTAGAAAAGGTAAGTGTGTAAGTGAATACATATTTAGCATTTCACAATGGGATTACGAGGATCATACATGAGATATTTTAAATTTATATACAACTTTTTTCTAAAATTTTTCTCTTTTTAAGAAATCTTTTAATTGTAAGAAGAGTTCGCTAATCAAAAAATGAAAATATTTTTTTTGAATCTTAAAAAAAATCACAAACAAATCTTTTTATTATAACAAATTCTACAAATTTACTTATCTTCATTCCAAAATTTTTTTTAATGTTCTTAACATTTTACAAAATTTATATTAAACACAAATTTATGATTTTCACAACCAAATCTTATGAACCTAAAAATAAACTAACACACCTTAGCCTTACGGCGGTTGCCAGGTTTTCCAGCTCTATATCTTCTTGACATAGCTGATCGGCTGGGTTTTTTCACTCTACTACGCCGGCGACCAATTGGACTACACATAGAGCTTAAACGTCTTCTGTGTTTGGGGGCATAGAATGCCTATTTATGCAAATAAATTTTATAACATGAATTTTGGCCTATTTATTACATTATTTACCTCTACTATAAAACGTTGCTTTTCCTCTTTCGGCAAAGCTTTCCATGCTTTGGCTCCCTGGCGTACAGTTTCAATAGCCGTTAAACCGCAGTGGTTTTTTCTGTATTCACGTAAAAAATTAAGAAAGGGATTACGTTGTACTGGACCGGGTCTCATACAACGTGCAGCTGCTGGTGCTGTTGTTGCGGCAGCTGAAGGTTCTTGATTTGCTTTGGGGCATGATGTTGGACATGCTGTGGGGCAGTTGGCACGTCTGCCTCTTGTTCTAGTAGTTCTTCGTACTGGTGCGCTTTGTGCCATTGTTATGTGTGTTGGAGTCGTCGGACCGGTTGCATTTTCACCCACACTTTCATGGGGGGTTTCAAAATATGACTGCATAGCGCCAATTTTTGCTACAAAAATTTCCTTTGAAAGTCGAAAAAAAAATATATTTATTAGACGAAATAAAATTAAAATTTGTATTTTCTTTCAAAAATTTAAATGAATTTAAAAACTAGGCTTGTTAAAAAAATGATAATTGTAAAAATTAAAAAAAAAAAAATTTTTTTTTATTCAAAGCTTACTTCTAGTTAAAAAAAAATGATAATGTTGATAATTTTTTGAACAAGTCTCCAGGCGAATTAAAAAAGTATGAAAAGAATCTATATAAGAGGTTTTTAACAAGAACTATGTTTCCCAATAGTTTTAACATTTTACTTGTTGACCTAAAAGTAGTAGAAGCTGTAAGTGGATCCGAAAAAGCAATATTTCGCATTTTTTCAATTTGGCTAAAGAGATGCTATCGAGAGACCTTAAAACAAAATGTTGACAGACTATTAATGACTATATGACACACAGCGAT
Organism: Bellardia bayeri; assembly: GCA_950370525.1. Taxonomy (NCBI): domain Eukaryota; kingdom Metazoa; phylum Arthropoda; class Insecta; order Diptera; family Calliphoridae; genus Bellardia; species Bellardia bayeri. Next base: position 80,844,223 of record OX493267.1, read on the forward strand.
CTAAACAATAAATTCATTTAAAACAAAATTTGGCGATCGCATAATTTCATGAAATTCAGATGTTATTAGCCTCCCGATTTAACACCACTTGGTTACTTTTTGTAGAGTCAATCGATCACCACATTAAAATATTAAATCGGTTACGTGATTATTAACATAGACCAGCAATTTGTCATAATGTGGTTGGAAATGTTGATAAAAGAATCTACACCTGTATGCATATACTGTGAGAGTAAAAATAAAGTCAACACCACATATCATTAAAAAATCTTAATTATATTAATATTTAACTATTATATGTATATGTACTTATTTAAGTAGAATTGAATTCACAGAAAAAGCTAACACAAAAGCGTATGCAAATTTAATTGATTTATTGTTAAAATAAAAACTTCTGGAAAACCTGTAAGCAATTACGATTAGAAGATCTTAGAATCAAAATGGCCTACATGGTAGAGTGCCACGTAAGAAGCTCTTTATATCAAAGAACAACCAAACGTTTGAATTTCGGAAAAAAATATACATATTCATCTGGGTTCTACATTTGTAAAATGATGTGGAAGTGAAATTTCCATGAAGTTTGTGTTCTAATTTTTATAAAAATTATTTGAAAAGTAAAATATAATTTCCAGTTTGGTTTATCGTAGAATGGAAGTGAAATTTTTATTAAGTTTGTGTCCTAATTTTAATAAAAATGATTTGAAAAGTAAAATTTAATTTCCAGTTTGGTTCATCGTAGAATTAAAGTTTCACTCGTTTTCAAGAACACCATGAAATTGTCTATGTGGAATTGAAAACAATTTCACTTTCACTTCGTAGTGGAATATAGAACCTAGGCGACTACGTATGTACATAGCCTAACATTTTTTTTTGGAATAATATTCTTTTCAACAATGAAAGAAAGTTTGAGATATTTGGAGTCAAAAAACCCCCAAAAATATGGCAAACCAAGAACAAAGCCTCTAGTAATAAATGTTACCCAGATAGTTAAACATGATGGCGGCTCAGTAATGGTCTAGGGTTGTATGGCGGTATGGTTGTTCAATCATTGTTTAAAAATTTTAGATCATCCTCCGCAGACCCCAAAACAATTGAGTACCTGTGGGAATATGCGGAGAAAAACAATTTGGAAAGTAAATATTTCTTGCATTTCTATGTCTAAGAGATTGTTAGCTGTGATAAAGGCGAAAGTACATAATTTTAATATACTTGTTTACTTTATTTTGAGGTGAAAAATATGGTATCTTTCCGTTAAAATTTAATTATTTTCTTATGCACCTCATTTCTTTAGTTTTTGATTATCAAGTTATATTTTGCTTAAGTTACTTATAAATTATGTAAATTTCGTTCTAACTCATACCATGTAATAAGAAATATGTTTAATTCCCAAATTCTTTTTCTCAATAAATGGTGAGTTAAATAGATGATGTTTACAAGTAGATCTTGGTCAATAAACATTGCTGATCACGACCTTGGCAGGGCAGAAAATGCATTTCAGTGTGCCATTTGTCTAGAAAAATATAATTTTCACAATGGTATTCTTCGAGTAATTAATTAAAATAAATGAACTCAAGCCAAAATTAAAAATTTTCTCTAATATAATAAATTATGTAAAATATGTTGTTTTAAATTTGTACTTGTAGGTGTATATTAGATGTTTATTTTATACTCGAATGTATCTTTACATACGCATAACCTTAGTTTAATGGACATTTGGCTTTGGTTTCAAAATCACCACTTCTGAATCGCATTAAAAATCTAGCGCATGTTGAAATCGATGTAACACTTTCTCCATAAGCTCCTGTGTTCTCTAGCGTCACTTTTTTAATATGACGCTGTCTGACACAAAACTGTTCAATAGTTGAGCCAATTCAGTTTATTGAGTGATTTGTACCCTTCAAAATGACTATAATTTACTAAAGAGAAAAACCGCGTTCAAACGATAAGATCTGTTATGAGTCCCTCATTTTTATATAGACTTTAAAATTCACTTGACTTTTTAGAAAAACTGACCAAAAATCTGTTTATCCCTGTAACCATATTCAGTAACTTTAGAGTCGATGAGAAAGGGCTGGATTACTTTAACAACAAAAATTTATTACAAAAAAATAACAATTTGAAAAAAATTTTTTTTAACAAAAAAATAATTTTGTTGTTTAGCATATACGTCCTGCTCTTTTTGAACTGCTATGTCTGGAAGACCTACGGCCTCTTGCAGGTCGGATCATGTTACTTCGTCTTCGTCGTTTTGGAGCATAAAAAGCCTTTAAGTAAAACATAAATGATAACCCACAACTTTCATAGATTCCTTCTTTATATTTACCTCTACTATAAAGTGAAGCCTTTCCTCCTTGCTCAGACGTTTCCATTCTTTGGCACCTGTACGTACTGTTTCTATTGGCGATAAGCCACAGTTTTCCTTTCGAAATTTTCTTAAAAAATTTAAATATGGATTACGTCCCACTGGTCCTGGTTTTAAACAGCGACCTCTAGAACGACGTCCAGAACGACGACTTGATCTTCCTCTTCTAGCCGTGGGACGAGCACAAACTATATCTTTTGCCATAATTGTAATAGATAATTATAGTTTTGACGTTTAACAGTTTTAAAATTTTTATTTTTTAATTTTCCAAAATCACGAAAATTTTCATATATTTTTTCTTAAACTCTGAAAGAATTTTAAAACTATGATTTTGATTTAAATGAATAAAAATTAAAATTTTTACAGACCTATTCTAGTTTTAAAGTATTTTTTTTAATCTAGTATTTAATTGGGCCTGGCATTTTTGTCCATCACTTACATCTATTGTACTTTCAAAAGATACAACTGACTTCATAGTTATCTAGGAAATTGGGAGAAGACTTTTATAAAAAAAACTAGTTTTGATATCTTGAAAACTTGTTGAAATAATACATAGGAGTTTTTCTTAACGCAACAACACTATGATACTATGAAAAACACGTTGGGACACTTTATGCCTGGTATTTAATTTGTTTAAATTTAAACATAATGTCAATTCCTCAAAATCAGCAACCATAATTCGAAAACTCAAACTAGCTATAAATACGAAATCTCCCTAATATTATCTCACCAACAGTATGTGCGAAAATAAAATTGTTTGTAAGTGTTCGTAGTTGTGTAGCTATTAGCACCCAATCAAATAATCATCAAGGCTGGTTATTTTGTAAAAAAAATTGTTCATAGCACATTTGTCAAACAACCCATACACGTATTAAGTATACAAACACATACATCCTTACTGTACATTTAAGAATAAAGCTATAAACTGTTGAGAATCCCCGTTTTTAGTAAGTCTCTTTGACAAAAATAACAACACATTTTAAACATCCTACTTATCAACCAGCAAAAAGTACGAACAAACGAACGAAGCAGCCAACCATCCAACAAACCAACGAACCGACCTAATGGGCAAAATAATAAAACAAACAACAATTCTAACTGTCCACATGTGGACGTCAATTAACGGCCTTTTATGAAAAATAAAATATACATACATAGATATGTACTCGTACATACGAGTATAATCAAAAATCAAATTTTTCAAATATGTTCATGCCTATATTTTCTTTGTTTTTTCGAGTAGATACATATATTAAATATAATCAGCAGCTTCACATAACTTTTTATACTATTTAAAGAGTCAATATATTACTAAATTTCAATTTACATATATACTTTTGGGTAATTTCAACTAGTCTATTGCTTAATTTAAACATCCTAGGTAAGCTAAAGTGAAGCCAAATGTTACTTTAGTATTACACCAGAACATGTTATCTCTGTGTCTTGCCGCAAATTCATATTATTGCTGCCAAGGGGGTATTAGACGAGTCCGATTATATATATACATATATAAATTTGTGAGTTTTTAAACTCGCAGCTGACCAGAGACTTATTTTATGCTAGTGCAACCAGTGGACCCTGGACTTGCTCTGACCGGATATTGGTAGATGTAACTTCGGGGTGTAGTGTGATTTAAATCAAAAATTGCTGATGTTTGTGCTAGAGTCAAATTTCATACAACCAAACATATTTCTAGGTTTTCTGGCCCTAACCCAGCACGCTATCAACCGATTTCTACTTCCCTCGGCTTAATTAAGGCAACTTAGTATGCGGTCCGTGATGCTAAAGTTGACTACGACCAAGAGCTACCCATTGTCATAGACTTCTTTCAGCGTCACGGACCGCACTAGGTTGACTTAATTAAGTCGAGGAAAGTAGAAATCGGTTGTCAGCGTGCTGGGTTAGCGGCAGTGACGTGCTATGCAGCTACGATATATAATATTGTTTCTATAATTCTCGCAAGCTTTGTTTCTTGAATAAGCTTTGGATAAAATAATAAGATAGCTCTTCAGCAAGGTGCATTGATAAATGTAGTAATTGAAAGGCTTAAAATAGCGGCATTGTGCCGTTCAGAGTTAAGTTACCACTTTTAACTTGCTCTGTAATGCACTTTAGAAATCAGTTTTTAAGTAAACTATTGTCACCGGCTGTTCTTTTGTACTCCGGAATTAAGTCCTTTTAATGTGTGGTTAATTGATTTCCGGTTATCATAAGTACAGATTCAAATAATTTCTCATACAGTGGCTCACAGTTTATTTTATGCATTTTTGTTTGTTTTCAAAGCTCCATAAAAAGAAAACTAACAGGAACTTAACAAGTAAGAAATTATAGTCAGTCAAGTCGGCCAGTATATGTATAAAATAATTTTTCAGAAATGTTCGCTATATAGAAGATATGACTTCTTATGGACCGATCATCCAAAACTTTAGTGACATGACTTCTGTGAATATAAATATTATGTGTGTTAAACTTTATCTCGATATAAATACTTTTAAAAGATTCATGGAGGTTAAAGTGAATTACGGAGAGGGTTTTATATGGTTGTTTCGACAAATTATGGACCGACCATTATAAAATTAGGTGGCATCATTTCTGTATATATGAAACTTATTTGTGGTGAAATTTTATTTAGATACCAACATTTTTAAGAGATTTATAATCGTTAAAGAGATTTTCGAAAGTGGACCTTATATGGGAGCTACGTCTAATTATGGACTGATCATTATAAAATTGTACCAAATACAACATATTTGTGTTCAATATTATTTGGATATCCACATTTTTAAGAGAGTTATGCTCTTTAAAGTGATTTTCAAAAGTGAACCTTATATTGGAGCTACGTCTAATTATGTACCGATCATCATAAAATTGTACCAAATGATTTGTATATATATGAAACATATTTGTGTTCAATATTATGTGATTTGATTAGATGAGCTTTGGCTTCATTTACGACTCATTTGTGGTGAAATTTGTTGGATACTTGCATAGTTCAAACATATGTCTATGATCGGTAAACCCCTATTTCGGGAGGACTTTTGTAAGGGGCCGAGTGAAAAAATTTTATCCAAATATCTTTAAAATTTTGACTTGGACATTCAGTCAGCCAGCCAGACGGACGGAAGGAATGACATCGACTCAGGAAGTGATTCTGAATCGATTGGTATACTTTAACCTGGGTGTTAGAAAAATATTTATGTGCGTTACAAACATCAGCACAAATCCAATATACCTCCCCACTATGGGTATAAAAGAGAAATTGGTGTCATTTAAAAGAAAAAATTTTATAGTTTAACCAACAAAATTAATTTATTGCAAAAATGTACATTTTAATATAGTAAAACTAAAAAAACACAAAAATGTACGTTTTTTCACGTCACAGCTTATTTTATGCAGGCACGTATGGGTTTTGAAAACTTGAAATTAAACCTGGCAATTACACGATTTACTCTTGGCTTTAGGTTTTCTTTTTTAGTGGTGTATTGGGTTTGCGCCAAATGTACATGCCATCTGAGCCGAATATGTTAAAATTATATTCATCGGCGAAGATGACCGAATTCCAAAATGCAGATTCCAGGCTAACATGTTCTTTGGCGAAATTTAGTCTGCATAGATCTAATTAACATATACAATCAGTTAATTTTTAAGTAAATAATTTTCAAAGAGTCTGTTTCTAACATTAAAGTCCCAAAAATTGTGCCGTTAAATCAGCTACAACTGTATTTGGAAGTTCTACCTATATTTTGTGTGTATGTATGCTTGAGTGTGTGTGAATGAATCAATCATGTATTTATGAATACATACAAGCACGCATCCTTAACAACAGCCTGTTGAATATCAATACATACACAAACACACACTATCACATTCCAGTTACATCGTATGCAAAGTAGTAGTGCTGCTACTGCTGTTGTTGTTTTTGATGCTGCTGCTACTATTGTTGTGTCTGGTCATGCAAAGTTTTGTATTCAGAGAGGTGGTTCAGTTTTCTTTTTATCCTGGCCAAGTGCGGTAGTGTTGTTGTTGTAGTTTATCTTTTTGTATTTATTATTTATTGTTATTATTACAACTCGCACTCTATATATTGTATTATTCATCAAAATCCTAATCTAATTGCAGTCGTACGTACGTACATATGTAAATGCGTATGAGTGTTTGTCTTTATGTCTTTTGATTTCGTTTTAAATTGTTTGTGTAAAATCATTGTACGTATGTATTTGAGAAACTCGGAAACAGGAAATCAAATAATAAGTTTAAACAAACTCTTAAATAAACCCTGCACTTGATTACGTGACATTTGTGTAAAGTAAATAATATAAGAAAAGCATAAGATAAATTGTATACACTCAACATGGGCAATTCCATGAATGTAAGTCAAATCCAAACGGCTGTTGTTGATCGGTTTAAGGCCATTTCATTAACAACCGACGATAATGGAGTCATACGTATACGTTCCTTTTCGGATGGTGGAGCTCAGCTGGCCGCCCGCATGGCTCAGCGCAACAGTCTGAGTCAGCATAATCATGATGACCATGTGCCACCGCTAGAGGAGCATCGTTATAGTTTTGATGTTGTACATCGACCACGTTATACACGTACTTCTTGTACCACCATACCGGAAGAGGATATAGTAAGTTTGTATATATTTGAGAGTCTACTTTGTTTGTATGTATGTATCTATGTTTATAGTATTGTGTTTCTGAGTATCTAAGTTTCTAAGTGGTTTGTGTATGTATGCTTGTTTAAAAAGTTAAACGGATACAGCAATTAAATAGACAGCTTTTATAAGCCACTCAGTCAGTTAGGCATGCACATGCAACCATTAGATTTTCTCCTCTTTATATTGTTGCGGCCTGTTTAAAATCTGCTAAAGACATCATCATTATCATCAACATAGTGACTTGACGGTTTCAAATTAACTACTACAAAAACAAGAAAAAATGTGTAACAAGAAAATCAATAATTCAATAATTTATATATAAAATGTTAAAAATAAACCACCATCTAATTGTGTTGTTTATATTAAATGTTTTGTTTTTATTTTATAGAACTTTGTTATAATAAAAGCTATTATATTTATATTTATGTATGTGCTTAATAGTCTAAAAAATTAATTAAAAAAAGACATCTTAATTAATTACAAACTAAATAAAAAAGTATGTAATTAAATTACATGTCTGTTAATAAAGTGCTGTAATTAAGAGTACATTAACACTAAATAATATACATACATAAGTATGTATATACAAATAATTGTTCAATGGTTTATTTTTAAATACATTTTAAGCAGTTAAATTCATTAAAACAAATATTTATACCAGAAAATGGCTAGAAAAGATTTTTAATTTACTCAATAACTTACTTTTTAATGATTAGTATATACTGCCTGTATTATTTAGAAGTAGTCATAAAAGGACTTATCATTTGCATAAGCTTATTCTGTTTTTACTGATAACGGCTTATGAGAGACCTAACTATCAATGAGTTACTTATGTAAGTCATTATTTGTAAGTACTGTGTCATCAGCCTGGTAAAATATTGAGTGAAAATGCAACTGTGTAGGTAGTGAAGTACAAGAATTTTAACTACTTACTTGTAATTCCAGTTTTTGATAACTCTCTACTAAGATCTATACAATTTTGTAAGCATTGAACTTAATTTTTGAAGTACTACATATATTTTTTACTCGGTATTTAGTAAATCCAAAACAATCAGCTAACACATCAATTCGATATTTTAAGTACTCAAAAAGCCGATCTTCCAGAGCTCTCGTTGTGATGAGATATTGTATTTATTATACCCTACACCACCACAGTGGGGAGGGTATATTGGATTTGAGCTGATGTTTGTAACGCCCAGAAATATTGGTCCAACATCGAATCAGAATCATGTAAAGCTTACCCATGTAAAGCTTGTGCGCAGAGTACAGGTCGCAAGATATTTCGATAAAATTTGGTACGTGATATTTTTTCGGCCCAAGGACGGATGGGATTGAAACTGGTGGAAATCGGTCCATAATTTCACCTGGCCCCCATACAAATGTCCTCCCGAAATTTGGGTTTACCGATCATAAATGTTTGAATTATGCAAGTATCCAAACAAATTTCACCACAAATGAGTAGTCAATGGAGCTAAATCACATTCAAAAATTTTGTGAAGATCGGTCCATAATAATTATAATTAGTCTTAGCTCCCATATAAGGACCACTTCAGAAAATCACTTTAAAGAGCACATAACTCACTCATAAATGTTGGTATCCAAATAATATGTATTTAACAAAAAATATATCTATATATATATATAAAAATGAACGTATGCATGTATGTATGTAACGTATGGACTCCAAGACGGCTGAGCAGATTTTGATGAAATTTTCACAGCATAATACTGAGACTCTTGAAGGAATAATAGGCTATATGAGGTTTTGATTGTACAAACGGGGGTGGCACCGCCCATATAACCCAAAAATTTAAATGGCCATATTTTGGGCATTTTTTGACCTACGTCAATGATATGTGGTACATATGGCATTGGCATAATTAGGAATACGTACCAGGAGAAAAGTGGGTGGGACCACGCCCCTTTTTAGAAAAATTAAAAGTCGTAATATAGTCTTAACTACTGGACCGGTCGTCATTAAATTTTCACAATAGTATATTCTTACGAAATAATAAATTCTTGACTATGTAAGTGGACAAAGGGGCATGGCCTCGCCCACTGAAATGCATCGCTAATATGACGCGCTTCAGTATCCTATTATTTTTCCATATGGAGAAGATTGATATCACTTTGAAATGCGTCAAATCAATCAAGCAACCCGTAAGGCCGTTAATTATCCTGTTGAGTTCTTAAATTCACTCGATGTGCCAGGCTTTCCAACTTAAAATTGAAGTGCCAATTATTTTACTGCGTAATATCGATCACCACGGCTTTGCAATGGCAGTAAAAAAAACTGAGAAATAATTTAGTAGAAGTGACCATTATAACAGGAAAATATAAAGGTACAGTGTACTTTTGCTACGCATTCCAATGATACCAACAGATTGACCATTCAATTTTAAATTTTTTTTCCTGTTCGGTTAGCGTTTGCGATGACTGTTAACAAAGCTCAAGGTTAATATCCCGTGTATATGTACATATATATGTGTATGCTCCTGATGGACAAACTAAGCCTAAAGCATTGCAATAAATACATTAAAATTAAATAAATAAATGTTTGTAAATACATATATAAATACGTTTTATTTTATTTTATAACGAGGGGGGGGGGGGATAGCGAAGCACACGGGTTTAGCTAGTTTCATATATATAATAATTATAGTCTTAACTCCCATATAAGGCCCACTTCCGAAAATCACTTTAAAGAGCATAACTCATTCAAGAATGTTGGTATTCAAACAATATTTAACACAAATATATTTCATATATATACAAATAATACGGTAGAATTTTATTGTGATCGGTCCATTATTAGTCGTAGCTCCCATATAAGGCCCACTTCCGAAAATCACTTTAAAGATCATAATTTTTGACACAAATAAGTTTCTTATATGCAGAAATAACGACACCTAATTTTATAATGGTCGGCCATAATTATTCGAAACTCCCATACAAGACCCTCTTCGTAATTCAATTTAAGCTCCATAAATCTTTTCAAAGTATTTATATCGAGATAAAATTTAACACATATAATATTTATATTCACAGACATCATGACACTAAATTTTTGGATGATCGCTCCACAATAGGTTATATCTCCCATATAACGCCCATTTCTGAAAAATTGTTTTGTACATACATATACAGGGTGTAGGGTATTATTGACCGACTATATTTTCTTACTTGTTTTTATTAAAAAAAAAAAAAAAAACGAAAACATGAAGGAGTATTAATTCTGCCACATTCCAGAAACATTTTTTATGTTATTGATACACGTAACAGGTACGTGTTACACTCCTTTAATATAACTTTATTCTTGTGTGTAATTTTCAAATTATAATCATGTTATATACTACATATCTAGATACATTTAAGAAAAATTTTATTATTAATCAAAGACCTTTGCACTAAACAATAAAAAGAAAATTTAACTAAATAATTTAATTTTTGTTCACATTTAAACATACACTCAAATCCCGATACAACGAATCTCACTTAATAAAAACGTACGAGACAGTTTTCAACATTAACTATCTTATATAACGAATTTAATTTTATTCTTTATATAAGGTATAATATACATACATACATATAATGAACGTTGAGAAAATTATAACACAATCGTTGATCTCTAAAAAAAATGAAGACTATACCCTGATGAAAAGGTACTTTATAAAAGTACATTACAGTTAATCGATTAATTCAAGTGTGGATATTTTTTATAGTAGAATCATTATTGAAAATGATATCCTCACAATAAAATATTTAATATTCCATCATAATGCTCCAAGTCACCCTGGCGAAGAACAATTAGTAAAAACTACAAAAGATGAATTAGCCACCATTTTGAAGAAATGCCGATATAACGAATTTTTCAAGTTACCAAATTTAAATTTGACAACTTATCGTTAGTTATATCTAGATTTACTTATACTTTCTTCGAAATTTTAAAGTACTTTTTAATCTATATATTCGGAAAGAAGCGAAAGTCCTAACAGTTTTTCGTTATCAATTTATAATCACTCGAAATTCTCAATGCTATGCTATGTGTTTTAATAGTTTGTGTTTTCTTTACAAAATCCACGCTTTGCTTACAAATTATTAAACAAAAATGTATTTCATTTCGCGCTGGCTGGTCACTCTAAACATAACTTTCCAAAGCTTTTTCTCACTCTCTTCTTCCATTTTTTTTATTCCAAAATTAAGTGGTACAAACATAGTTGCCAGATTTGACGATTTATCGTCATTTTGACGATTTTGTGATTCAAAAATAGCAAACTGACGATTTGACGGGGTTTTCATTGAAAGTGACGATTTTCTGAATTATTAAAATTTTCTATCATTTGTTTGTTTTATTAATGTTTTTGTTACCAAATTCTCTCTTTTTTTGAGACCACAACTATTTTTCTTATTTTATATCAGAAATATAAGAAGAAATATTTCAAAAACAAAACTCAGTTATAGTAGTGTTATCTTAATTATTGACAATTTTTAGGTTTACTTATTTATTGGTAAACATGATAAGCAATTTTAAATGCTGAATTCCATTACCTAAAATTTTTAGAAAAAACAATTTCTGAATTGCAACGAGGAAATTCTACAAAAACTTCTTCTATTTAACTAAAACGTCGAAAGAATATTAAGCCAAATAAGTTTAAATAAAACAAAAATACGAAATTCTTTGAAAATAAGTAGCTGGGGATTCCATACCCAAGATGTTATTTAAAACTTAATAAACTAAATTGTTTTGACATTGTAATTTAACCTGAATTAATAACATATGCTAAATTCTTCAGTTTAAGCGACAAGTTTTTGTTCAATTCTTTTTTGAACTTTCCATGCCATATCATTTACACACGGCAATTCAATTTTCGTACTTTTTAATGCAAATCAAGATGCATGGAAGAAAAAAAAAACAAAAGGAAATAAGAAATTTGATTAGTATCGTCAAGTTTGTACCCCATTTGTTCTCTTTTCCCTTCTCATCCAAAAATACTTGCTTGACGAGTCAGAATTGAAGAGTGTGAAAGCGGACTAAGGTATTATAAAAATATTACACAGGTTGTGTTTAACATTATATTTTTTGTGATTTCTTACTTAAAAAGTTAAAATTTATGTTTTTTGATATGTATTGTACAAGAGACTATATAAACTTGAAGTTTTATGTTTTCGTTTAAATAAAAATTTCAAAATACTATTAGAAATAATAATTTTTTATTTTTCCGATTTTTTGACGATTTCTAAAATTCGAAATCACGATTTTTTTCTTTTTTATCGGGATTTTGACGATTTTTTTCGAAATTCATCTGGCAGCCCTGGGTACAAAACAAATACTAAAAAAGCTTTCACACTTAAATAAACTGCAATTGTGCACTTGAAATTTTATTTACTTACAAAAGGGTTTACCAAATGAATGGATTTATATTTTAAATTCTAAACTTCAAAAAACTTTAAAAAATATAAAGATACCGTTACCGCTAAGCCCCTCGTTAGATCGAAAATTACCTTTCAGTTCAACTAGCGTTATCTAAATAATCGATAATAACACTACGTTATTCTAGAAATTATAATAATAAAAATTTTTCTTTTCTATTATAAAGCAGTATTTGTCACTTTAGTTTAGTTTGAAATTACTGTAATCATAATCATACCATTACCAAAATAATTTAAACTAACTTTTAATAGCTTAATAAAAAAAGAAATTTGTTTTTTTTTTTGCTCGTTGACGTATAAGTAGCAGAATAGTAGTAATTGTTACAATGAATTCAATATCGCTTAAAAATCACATTAAAATACTAAAAATTATTTCAAGAAATTATTTCTGGAAAAATATTTTTTCAGACGCCTATTTTCATTTCTGTGGATACGTTAACAATCAAAACTGCCGCTTTTGGAATTCTGAAAGTCTAGAACAATTGTTGAGAAGCTATTGCTTGCAGAACGTGTCATTGTATGGTGCGCTATGCGGTTTCGAGATGTGATTGGACCATTTTTTTAAATATGTCTGCAATTGTGGATACGGTGAATGGATCACGTTATCGAGATATGCTGACAACAATATTTGGGCCTATTATTAATGGATGATGATGGTGCCACATGTCACACAGCTACAGAAATAATGAACCAAATTTACCGATCGCATAATTTCACGAAATTCAGTTTTTTTTTTACTATTTCATGCGATTTAACACCACTGGATTATTTGTTGTTAATGAGAGAGTTTGTCCCGGTTTACATTATGAAATTTTTGTCGCTGCGATTATTGTCGTATCTTCTTTAAAATTGTATTTGCGTCTACATTGTGAAATTTTTGTTGCAGAGATTTTTTGTGTATACATGTTTTTATATATTTTGTAGCTAGCACATACATACATATATACATACATGTATGAATATAAAACACAACGAATGAGGGAACAAAGCGTGTCTCACGAGTACATGCATATGTGTACCCCTTTTAATACGACTCACCGCTCTCGCCTACAAAGCAAGAATCGCAGCGACAAAAATTTCATAATATAAACCGGGAATTTATTACGTTATTAACGAAATTAGCCAAAATGTGATTGAAAATTTCAATAAACGAATCGACATTTGCATGGTCGTGGTAGACATCTGCCCGATATCATTTTTCATTTATAATTGCCATAATTGTTCCTCTTAATACAATTAAAATTTTAAAGATTTTCCTGTAAGTCCTGTCTTTTATATTGTTTTTAAAACCAAAATTCTTCTTGCAAAACCCATTTACTTTCAAAATTCCAAAATAAAATTTTCTGAGTTTGTTGAAGTTTTAAGTTACTGGCTAGTTTGGTATAAATTTATATTTTTCTTTTTATAAAACTTGGTAAATGGTAATTATATTAATTAATATTACATTAATATAATTAATATTACATTATTTTATTATATTATATTAATTAATATTACATTAATATAATTACCATTTAGGAATTTAAAATTCTCGAATTTAGCAACCCTGACAATAGCAAATAAAAGCTCAGGATACAAAAAAAAAAAACAAAAATAAATAAATACAAAAACACACACATACTTAAGTTTTCCCTCTCACTTATACACTCTCACTCAACCAACAATTTCTCTTTGCATTTGTTGTGATTTTGCGGAGTAGAAGTTAAAAGAAATTTGAATGATTATGAAGGTCATTGAGTCGTCACGGAGTCTTTTTCTTCTAGTCTGTAATAATATGTATAAAAATAATATGTTTGTTGTTTCTTTTTTGTTATAACGAAAAGGCCAAAGGATATTTATGGCTAAATTTATATCTACCATATATGTACTAACTAATAGAAGGTTTCAACTGGCTACATATGTACATACTTGAACATACATAAATATTTATATTTAAATATGTAGTATGTAGGTACACTTGTTATTATTTGTGAGTATGTATTTACTTATGAACTTGTGCTGTAAGTGAGAGTATTTTCTGTTATTGTTTATTTGTTGTGTGTTTTTTTCTCCCAGAAATTTACAATAACTTGTCAGCAACGTTTGTTGTTGTTTTTAATTTTTTTTTTTTTGCACAAAGATTTACAAACACATGCCCAGTTTTGTAAGTGAGTCTAGTAGGGGGTTCCTTTTTGGTGATTTTTTTTAGCAGTGTAGCCATATTATGTGGTTAATATATAAGATAAATCTCCAGAAATCCCATTAAGTAGCTTTTAATGCTTGGTTCTCACTATGTCATTTTTATTGTCAAATTGTCCAAATTGTTGGCAATTGTATGAAAACGGGTTGTCATATCACGATTTTCATGATTCCAATCATGATTGCAAACATAGATGACGCCATGATCAGTCCGCATTTTAAGTTTGTTAAAGGAAGATATTCCGTATTTATTTTTTTTTTATTAAAAATAGCGATAATGTGATTCAAAAATAGCAACTTAATGATGTTTTTCTATCTTTCTGACAAGAACTTCTAGTGATAAGTTGGTTTAAATAGATTCGCGACTTTGTAAAAAACCAAAACCACATTGAAGGCCACTGCAAATAGCCAAAAATATTTTTGACAAGAACTTCGGTGATAAATTCTCACATTAATGTGGCCTGCTCTGTTAATATAAATATTACGCAACTTTTAACGAATGATATCATTTAGAACCATTATTTAACGTTTTTAGTGTCTTCGCGGGTTTGGATTACAAGAAGTTGGGATCACTGTTTAGAATGTCCTTTCAAGGTAAATCGAACGAATATCTTTTGTTTTGTCGCAGATACTTGGCGTAAATCCTCGTGGAAATAATGAAAAGCAACTCTCCACAAATGGGTACTCCATGGCTTCTTTTTATATTATATATTCATAGAAAAAAATATATTGCAAGGTCTACACTTTTAGGCTGAAAAGACTAAAAAAACATTTAAATGAAAACTGTAAATACATTTTCGAATAACGAGAATCAGTGTGGAAATCTAAAGCAGAATAAGTTCCATTAGCGGTACATTTTTTATTTGATATTTTACATGTACCAATGTCTTGTTCTGGTACCTAATCATCGTTGTGATTCAGTGACTATAAATTTTAAATCAAAAGTTCCTTTTGTCCTTAACATAGTGCTGCTACAATGCGATTGAATAATTAACACAAGAAAGAATAACATTTTCGGTATTTTTTTCACTTTAAAATTGTACGAATGTCGCGTTCAATACAGACCTATTTACTTTTAGTGTTCAACAAAATTTATGTTCTAAGTTTGAAATTCCAAATTTTCAATCCTTCTGTTCTGTAAATCGAGCCACTTTCAAAAACGAATTATTGTGAAATTGATGTTCTGTAAATTTTACGATTTAGTTCATTGAAATTTACACGAAAGTAAAACGATTTACGAAAGACAAAATATTTAAATTCGTTTTCAAATCGAAAACGTTATTCGTATACGGTTTGTATCTTCCATTTAGCGTATAAATTTCCTCATCAGGCAACATTTTTTTAGAGTTTAGTTTGTAATCATTTGTAAATGTTTGAGAGAATTTTCAAATTTCTATTTATAATCAAAATTATAATTCCTATTTTAAGGACACATCCCCAAATCTGGCAACATTTTCTTTTCGTGTCTATTTTATCATCTTTATGAGTGTTAGAGTGTGTGTGTGTAATTTCGTTTCGATTTTGTATGGTGTCTGTGTAACATGTAAGTTTGCAAACCAAGTTCAGTTGCCAATCAAGTTTCAAAACTAACACTTGTGTTTTCCAACAAAAACATCTCTTTTACGCGTTGACATCTTAAGTTTTATTTATTTGACTTGTTATTGTATTTGTATTAAATTTATTTGTCGCCTAAACGTTTGTATCTGTGAGCAGGTTTAAGTGCGTAGAAATTCATTTGCAATTACACATTTGCAAAGTGTTTCAATTAAGAGACAAATACAAAAAATTGACTACTTTTAGGGAAAAGCGGGAATTCTATATTATTGTTATAGTGACTAATTTGAAGAAGTTTGCTTAAAATTTACAAAAAAAAAAAAACTGAAAATTGTGAAAACTGTAATTGTTGCGTTTTAATCGCCTTAATCTTGTTTACGTGCCCATTTTTTGTTCTATAATAAATGGTTTATTGTTTACGTATATTCTGTAAAGTGACACAGTCAGTGTATTTTCGTTCATTTATTTGTTTACTTATGCTAAAACGGTCACGGCAATAATAATAATTATTATTATTATAACAATGTGTTAATATTTGCTTTTTGTGGTTGCTGTTATTCTTGTAAATAGCATTTGATTATTGGTTTGCATTTGCAAGAAGAGAGAGAACTTTTACATTGTGATTGTTGCTGACGGCACAACTACAACTACAATCACAACTATAAAACTTGACAACCAACACCCGTTACTTGTTTACATTTATTTGGTTTTTGGCGCAAATCTACCACAACATCGTCATCACCAACATTGAAAATGACCACGGAAAAGGTGTGAACATACTGTGTATTTGTTTTGTTTCTTTTTTTTATAAATAATAATTATTTTTTAATTGTTTTAGTATTTATTTTAAAATAAATTTTGTTTAAAAATATCTCAACAATTGAAATGCAATTTAGTAATGATTACAACGAACATTGCTAATAATAATAAATTTTGAAGATGATTTAAAGTTTGCATACAAAGAACATAAATTGGTCGTTTCTGTCAAGTTCCTCCTAAAGAAACTCCTTTGTAAATGTGTAGGATATTTTATATATATATATATATAGCTATGTGCAACTAATTAAGGACACGATACAAATATGTGAGCTTAAAGCAAATAATACGAAAGGTTTTATGATATTCTTAAAGTTGGTCGTAGTTTAGTCAATTTAACTCTTACTCCCAGAAAATAACTGCATATTGTGGGTTGAGATAAGGACTGCATAAATACCAGTCTAGAATATTAACCGAATTGTAAAAAAAACATTGCTTGAAGTGATGAGCCGTATGCGTCGGATCGTTATCTTGTTGAAATATCCATGTTACTGGCATGTTCTTATCAGCATACGACTACATTGTATTGCTCAGAGTTCTTGTATACTTAAGTGACGACGTAGCACCCCAAAACATTATAGAACCTCCTTCATGCTTCAAAGTGGCGCGGGTGTACTTTGGATCAACTTCTTTGAACTTTGGCCGGCGAAGATATTTTTTCCATCTGAAGAGAGCCTAACAAATTTTGTTCCATCCGAAAATAAAACTCTTCCATTCTACATTCGTCCAATGGAGATAATTCTTTGTGAATTCGAGTCTCTTCTTTCGTTTACGTTCAAACAATATTGGCTTCTTTCGTGAAATAATTCCAATCAGTCCAACTTCTCGCAAATGACGTTTTACTGTATTTACAGACGGGTTTGTTTCATTTTGGCTAAAGACTGCAATCCGAATCTCATTTGCTGATTTGTGTGGTTTTTTTCGATTCGTGCACAGTTAGTGCATCTTCACGTACTGTAATACGACATCTTTTTTTATGGGCCACCGTTTCTGTAGTCGAATGCTTTTTGAAATATTTCACCGCTTGAAAAAGCGCATTGGTTTTGATGCGTTTGTACAATAATTTTTCGAGTAGTGACATCACAGGATTTGCTTAAGTATTAATTAAGAACTTTTCATATACTGAAAAACACTCTGTGTAATCATAATTTATTTAATCTAACTTTTAAGAATTACCTGAGTTTGAAAATTTTAATAAAGTTATCAGTGTCCTTAATTAAGTGCACGAATTGTAAAAAATAAAAATAAAAAAGTGTTAAATTTTAGCGTTTTATTTAATAAATTTACCTTTAACAGAACGATTTAACTATTGAATGCTACTGTCCTTAATAAGTTGCACGTAGCTGTATCTTTAGTGATTCTTAAGGTACGGTCACATTTGAAAAATATTTACTTGTTTTAGCACCAGTGTGACCAGATTTCAAAAAGTTAAGCGGCTAAATCAGCTTATAAATACGCTAAAATATGCTAAAACTTGTTTAAAATGTCAAAAAATGTGCTAAATTTTTTAGAATAAGTTGTATGTGAAACCTAATGAAATTTTCAACAGACAATAAATTAGTATTTTTAAATTTTAAAATGCTAAAAAATGCTAAACATATTATTAATAAATGTTGTTGTTTACTCTTACAAGAGTTTTGCAAGATCAAACAGCATCAAAAAAATTAAACGAAATATTTGTTGTGTGTAAATAAATAAACGAGTTCAAATATATGTTATTTTGTGGTTAAGTCTTTTTCGGCAAATGTTTAAGAACATAGTGTAAATCCAGTCAGATCCCATATACAAATCATGGTGTAGCTCTTCACTTTCACCATTAAAATGACCTTAAGCTTCTGATTTCATACAAAAATCATGAAATTTATTTTGTTGAGACAACAGCTAGATAAAACCTTTGTAAACTAATAAAATACAGTTGTTGAATATTAATTTCGTTAAAATAACCTATCGTCTGTAATTATCTAAATAACTCTCACTTCTTTTTGTTAATTTTCTTAATGACTTTTATATTTATCTTAAGATATTTTAGTTTAGAAATAACGTTTGATATTTAAATTGTTGTTTGTTCAGTTCTGTTCTATTTGATTGCAAATTTATGCGAATAAATTATTCATTTAACAGGGGAGTATTCCTTAATGAAGGACTATAAGGACAAAAGAATTGCTAACATGTGAGAGAGTTGGTTGGTTGGTTGGTTGGTTGGTTTGTTTTTTCTTTGTTTTAATATAATCTTTAAATTGTCGAATTGTCTTAAAACAAAAACTGATTTATTTTTATGTTGGCATATTTTAATGAAATTTCCTTTAAAATAAGCATACGTTTTATTAGATTTTCCGTTAAATAAATTGTGGTTCTTGTGGTGAGATTCATTAAAGCACTCTGCATCTGTGCACAAATAGTTACTAATCTGCCTTCAATAATAGAATTAAATTTGTTGGTATATTTTTCTTCGTCAATTTTACTTGCTTCTAATCAGTATGAATATATTTCTTTATCTTCCGAGAAATTTATTCAATTTGAATAAAATATATTTGTTAATTTTAAAGTAAAGAGTGATTTTTTAAGGGCTTTCCGATTTGATTTAAAAAAAAAAAAACACATACAATTTAGAGAAATGTATGAACAAAATAATCTAAAGGCGTTAAATCGCACGATCTTGGCGGCCAATCGACCGGCCGCAAACGTGAAATAAACTATTCGCCGAACTCACCAGTCAATTGGGCCATTGTTTCGCGTGCTGTGCGGCTTGTGTCAGAAATGAGCTTCGTCGCTCAACACAATTTTCGAATAAAAAAGTGTATCTTCACTTTCTTAGCCGATCACGAATTTTGATAATAAAATTTAATAATCTAAAAGCGTTGTTCGTTTGTAAGTTTAAAAGTAACATATTAAACGAAAACAGCTGATCTGCCAAAAGCAGGCTTGCCAAAAAGAAAGTTGCTAAAAAAAACTCACCCTTTAGTTTATTCAGTTTTGCATATCTTTCTTTAATTTAAGAAATATTCAAATTGCTTTATATGAATTAGTTAATTTGGGAGAGGTTGCTTAGTTTGTTATTTAACAAAGGATATAAAAGAGGCAATTTCAAACTAGTAAGAACTGGTAAAACAAAACGGCTAGGGGATGAACTAAAATCAGAAAAATAGTTTTTAACTTAATTAATTCACTTAATTAAGAATTCACGAAAGACGTACGTAGTCCCACTTCTAGGTACGTCTAGTTAAAGTTAATGTTTAGCTTATAGTTCTTATTCTTAACGTCTCACAAATATCAAACATTTGAAAATGATTTTAATGGAATTGATTTGTATCAAACCCTTTCTCTAATAACAAACGTTTAGGAATGATTTGAAGATCATTTATTATCAAAGGAGTTTAAAAAATAAATAAAGCTCTAAAAACAATTTTCAATCTTCCAATGACTTTTTCTACTTTACCATTATACAAAGATATATCACCAACAATTCTTCCTGTATATGGCATACACAAAATGCAACTCTTGCTGTATGTTTATAAATCTATGCATAGCATTGGCCATCATACTATCCTATTTTTAAGAAATCAACGTAATTTTGATACAAGAAATGCGAGAAATTTGAGTATAAGCTTCTGTCGTTTTGAAAAAACTAAACATAAACTGGACATATGGGTAGTCTGGAATATAATAGGCTACCAGAAACTATAAAAAACATTCAAAGAATTTAAATTTTTAAGAAAAATGTTAAAGAATACTTATTTGACAACCTGGAAATGCTTCTATTGTAACAATATTCCCTTTTTAATTTAATTCTAACTATGTATATATTTGCAAATATGTACTTATAAATTTAATAATTTGATAAGCTTTTAAACTATTTGCCAACTGGCCTCAAAAATGTCCCTATGGACGCTGAGGCAATCATTTTTTGTAATAATTAAATTTCTAAATATGTTAATGGAATTGGAATTGAATATAACTACGTTAAAAATATATAGTAAAGCCAAACCTGGTTTAGTTTTTAGTTTCTTAATTTAATGTTAAACAAAAGAGGTTAATTTTTTAATAAAACTACTGATATGAAGAACATTGCTTCATAGCCTCTTGCAACCAACTTAAAGTTAATAGAGGCTTTAAATAAAAAAAAAAACAGAGTTAAAACAATATAAATATAGAAACAAGTTATAACAAAACGAGCTAACACTTTCCGTTTATTTATCAAAACAAACATATTTAAAAAAAAAAAGGGATTTTAGAGCCTTTTTTGTGTCTCCTGTAAAATTGGTAAAAAGAGACTTATCACATTTGCACACTAAGCTAACGATGTAAAAAAAACTATTATACAATTTTTATTTTGATTATATATTTTTCTGACTAAAACTAAGTTGTAATTTGGTCGAGCTAGGAAAATATGATATCCGAAATATCATACCATGATAATCTGAAGATGCAATTTGCAGTGGCTAAATACATTTTAATTTTTGTCAAAAAATATCGAAATCTCCTAACTTTTTCTACTCGTTTTTCCTGCTTTTTATATATGTAAATGTTTTTTTTTATTAGAAAATCCAATTTTTCGGAACTAAAAGTTTTCAGAAATAATCTTGTTTTAACTAGCTTTAATTAAAAATCATTTAGTTCATCGGACAATTTTTTATTACCTAAAAGTGTCCCTACATATAAGAAATTAAAATAATATGATACATATTAAATTGCTTTTCCATTTTTGTAAATGACTACTGTCCATTAACTCCTAATACTCGTTTATATTAAAATTCGAATTGGATTAAGTACAAAGATTACTTTTATTTGAAAAATAAATATTTTCGTTAAAAAAAATCCTCAACACTCTTATCATCACAAATTTAAATGCTTAAAAGTCTTTAAGGATACAAGCCAGAATCACCATCATTATAATTATACACAGTTCGTTTAGACATCACCAAGAACTAAAAGCTTTTTTTAGGAAAACTTGTTTGGAATATGAACAAAATATATGTAACAGATTGGCGGTGAAACGGCCACAGAGGAATGGCTCAGTTATAGAAATACTAGTAAAGCTCAAAATAAAGCATTAAACACATTCGCCACAACAGGCTACCAGCTACAATATTTCAAAAATAAAATATACACACGTTTATATGTGGAATGATTATTTTGACGACAGCAGGGCGTGTGTATTTTTTTTGACATATTGTAGTTGGTAGCCTGCTGTGGCAAATGTGTTTAATGCTTAACGTCACGTATGGGTTTGTGTTATGTTTTGTTAATAAAGCAGGCCTACAATTTCAACTTCTAGAATAAGAAGTTACAGAACCACTAACCGTACATGGAATAATAATGAGTTTTTGAGAAAAAAAAAAAATAACTTTAATACACATGTAGCTTAATATTTTTATTTGTTTATACCCCATATACATACATAATGATTTATGACTATAAATCATATCCTGTTACTTTGTATTACAAAATCTTTTATCTACAGTTTTCATTTATGGATAAACGTGTGTTCCTTGGTAAACAATCAAAGACAAAGAGAAATCTGCAAAAATATTTATCAAACAACAATATCCGCCATTTGTTTAACATTTCATATTTATTGATTATTAAATTTCGTTTGGTAAATAATTTCCGCTAGTGCGAATACAAGTAGTGTGATGAAATGATGAGATAAACAGCCATTGGGGAATTTTATGAATAAGATATGTACAAAATTTGATCGAAAAGTAATTGTGTGTAACATAAAGCAAGTAATTTTTATAATTTATATCAAAAATGATAAAAATAAAGATTACGACAACGTTCTGCGCATTTTGGAACTGTGACGTCACACGCTCTGTGTTTCTATTGGCTAATTTTTTCTCACTTGCTTTTTTTAGTGTTGTTTTGCTTGCATTTGCTCACTGCACACTTCATGTTTATATTTTTTCTTGTTTTATTTTGTTTATTTTTCTTTTTTAAACAGCTTTAATTTAAAACTCTCAGAGAGATTTCAATTGCAAGGTTGCCAACTATCACATAATACATACATTTTTCGCAAGCAATTTTAATTCTAACACATGAAACATTCTTGGTAACCCTTAGAATGGAACTTCTACGTCACATAACGGGATATCATGCGCATGGCGTAATCTTTATTTTATCATTCTTGATTTATATTATGTACTTAAAGCATTATTTACATAAAATACGGGGGTATACGTAAAGGTTTAAGATTTGTGTAATAAAAATCGTTATTGAAATACTTGGGGGGTTGCGATGCGAAAGCAAATTCGATGCGTAAGAGTATGAATTTGTACGCTTATCGCATTTGCTTTCGAATCGCAATAGAGAGTAAACCGCCTGTTTAATACAATTTTTCTATAGAAAATACTACAAAATAATACAAAATTTTTTATAGAAAATACTGTTATACACAATATTTTCTATAGAAAATACTGTTATGCACAAGATTTTCTATAGAAAATATTGTTATGTACAAGATTTTCTTTAGAAAATAATGTTATACACAAGATTTTCTATATGAAAATCATGTTTTTATCAGATATCAAATTTAATTCATAACATTTTTTTAAATAGATAAGTTTTTTTTTTCTTTCTTAAACCCTGACGAAGGCACTCAAGGAAGTGCCGAAATATTGGATTTAAATAAACGTTAAAAAGTTGAGTGCCTTCGTCCTTAGTGCCTAACCCTGACGAAGGCACTCAAGGAAGTGCCGAAATATTGGATTTAAATAAACGTTAAAAAGTTTTTTATATATAAAAAAAAGACCTTAAGCTTGAAAAATTAGTAATAATTGAAATAATAAAGGTCGAATAAAAATACATATTCCTGTTGTAAGTTTTTATGAATAAGGGGGTTAATATTTGTGAATAGGTTTGATTTGAAATCAATCCCATTCAAATCATTCTCAAATGGTTGATATTTTTTTAAGAGCTTACTTTGAAATCAACTCAATTTGATAACAATCCTGAATATTCCACATAATATGCTCATCATTAAATGAAATAATAAATTCTTTAAATTGCTTAGATTTACTTTCTGATTCGATTCTAGTTATCAATCCAGGGATGAATCCTATTAAACCTGTTATAATCCTATTATACTTAATTACTACAACCATAATACATACTATATTATTGCAACTGTTATGTAAATAGTAATTTTAGCATATTACTGCCCCAATGGTTGCACCAATAATATAATTAATTATTGTTGAGTAACTTGGAATCATGTTAAAAATTGCCATACCAAGTTTTTTCTATGAGTGCGTTAACTAGTCCATTGAAAATAGGGCTGATCTGAAGGTTTTGTAAACTTGACAATATTGTTCATTTGGCCACAGCTGAGGACAATTGGGGGATCATATATTTTTATATTACGTTGATCTGATTTCTTCAATATCAATCTAAAGCAGCTGTTGAATGTTAATCTGGCTAAAACTTTACTAAAGTGTGGTGACTTCTAATAAGAGGCCACTTCTTTTTATATAAAAATCTGAAGTCATAGTTGTAGAGGTGACAAAAAGCCGGATTTTATGTGGACAATGCTTTTTACCCATATTTCCAGTATGTACGTACGTATGTCACGTATATTTATGTCAAAACTGAAAGTTTTTTTTTTTTTTTTTTTTTTTTTTTTGATTTGAAATACTAAAATTTGATCAAATGTTTGTGGGTGCCTGATAACAGCAATCTAATGTCATCAGTTGACAAAACACTGTTATGAATTTTAAAATATACAGATTTAAAATGTATGATTATTTTAGTACAACAAAAGTTTTTGTAAAAATTTACATATTTTGGTTACAATTTTGCACAATTGATTTAAACAATATACAATTTCAGCAGTTTATATCTAAATTTATGTGAATACAATTTGTATCTATTTTTTTTTCTCGCAAAAATAACAATAAAACACTCAACTCTGCGGTTTTATTTACCAACTTTAAGAGTAAACACTTTTTAAGATTCTTATTTATGTATATCCGCTTCAAAGTGTATAAAAATGTAACAAATGCAAAAAAAGAAGTAAAACAATTTTACGATTTATACAATGTTGCATAAATAATACATACATGCCACCAACCAACCCCTATCAACAACAATTTACTCAAAAATACATGCGAAAAAATGTAAATTATTATAACTGTCAGAAGTAGTATTTGGCTGTGTAGCAAAATGTTGGTAGATACTTTTATGTTTTTTGGCAATTGTAAAAGATTCTTTTAAAAAAAGTAAAATGAGGGAATCATTTACACAAAGGTTTTTTTAATTTTATTTCTATTTTGCCATTTTTTATTCAAACAACCATAATGGAACCACATTTTATCTTGTTGGCCACAAGGAGTGTGATTTATATGATAAAAGGGAATAAATTTCCTCAAAAAAGGCCACAAATGTTTTGGTAACTTAATGTACTTATGTACAAGTGTTAAGCAAATGCTCAGCAAACCGCTAAATGGTTTTGTATTTTATTTAAAAAAGAAAAGCTGAACAAAAAAAGATAGCAAATTTACAAAAGAATTTAAAATCATAAGATTGTTATAGTCATTTCAAAAAGCCAGGTCTAGTTAAAATTCAGTTTTGGCATTAAATTCAGGTTAATTTGAAATCAAAAAATCATTTAAAAACAATTTGAAAATGTTTTTGAAAGGGGAGTTTATAATCAATATAAGAAATATATTAGTTTTCAAATTATTCTCAAAGGGGTTTCAAATATGTAGTCCAATTTGTTTGAGAATGACTTTAAAATAATAATATAAGGCTTGAGAAATTACCATTTCAATGTGTTATAATTCATATATTATTTTAGATTTGAGAATAACATTTGACATAAAATTTAGATAATAAAATTGTGTATAAAAAAACTTGTGCAAAACAGTATTTTCTACAGAAAATCTTTTCTATTGTATTTTATTTTGTATATTGTATAGAAAACCTTGTGTATAACAGTATTTTCTATAGAAAATCATGTGTATAACCGAATTTTTTATTAAAAATATTGTGTATAACAGACTTTTCATTGAAAATCTTGTGTATAAAGAATTTTTTATTGAAAATCTTGTGTACAAAAGAATTTTTTATTGAAAATCTTGTGTATAATAATATTTTCTATAGAAAATCTTGTGTGTAACAGAATTTTCTATTGAAAATCTTGTGTATAACAATATTTTCTATAGAAAATCTTGTGTATAACAGTATTTTGTATAGAAAACCTTGTGTATAACAGTATTTTCAATAGAAAATCTTTTGTATAACAGTATTTTCTATAGAAAATTAGGTGTATAACCGAATTTTTTATTAAAAATATTGTGTGTAACAGAATTTTTTAGTGGAAATCTTGTATATAACAGAATTTTTTTATTGAAAATCTTGTGGATAACAGAATTTTATATTGAAAATCTTGTGTATAACAGAATTTCCTATAGAAAATCTTGTGTATAACAGTATTTTCAATAGAAAATCAGGTGTATAGCCGAATTTTTTATTAAAAATGTTGTGTATAACAGAATTTTTTATTGAAAATCTTGTGTATAACATTATTTTTTATAGAAAATCTTTTGTATAACAGTAGTTTCTATTATCTATAGAACACTATTTTTCTTATAGAATATTTTGTTTTATAACTTTGTTTTCCTTCAAAATATTTTGAGATCTTATTATAAACTGATGTTGCTAAACCCTGACAATTCGTCTTAACCAAGATTTATTGTAGTAGTCTACTAGTATTGTTAATACGAATCAGTTGTGCATACAAATATATTCCAATTTTAATTGCAAAATTATTTATCACAAAAGAAATAATGATTATCCACTTTAGATCTTCATTACTTTTGTTGCCTATAAGCAGACGTATTTCTAATTTTATTTCGTTTTCTAATTAAGCAGATTATTAATTATACGAAAAGTAATTGGAATTTAGATTTAAATAATCATGGCTATTAATTATTACTAGAGCGTTAACAAAAGCAAAATAATTAATTTCAACGATATGTTGTAAATATTTATGCAAAACTAAACATAGTCATTTTAATTAATACATTATCAAGTCAGCAGAATTCTAATGACGTCATTGTCAAAATACCCTCCCAAAAAATGTCCTTTTCAAACCCTAAACACACACAAAAATACACGCACATTATTGCTCACAGATTTAAGCATACATTGATAAATCGTTCGATAACAACAAAAAATCTCACACAGCAGCTTTCCTGACAATTGGACTCTTTTTGCTCCAATGCCACACATTGTTGGTGGTCGAAGCAAGAAGTATGTTTTTATATTTATGGGGATTGTATTGTATATTATTTGCAATATAAAGCCAGTCAGCCATCTTCTTTGTATTGTTGTTTTTGATGTAAGATATTTTTTATTGGCATATTTAGTTGTAAACTTTTTTTTGTTTGCCTTAAAAAAGGTTTTTTTTTTATAGTCGTTCTTAAATTTTTTATAAATACCCCCTCAACTGAGTCAAACGCATGGCCAAAAATACCGAAGAATAACAAGATTTTCAGATGGACAAACTTTTTTTTGGGTTTTAAATATGGTTTTGTAAACTTTGTTCTCAGCATTATAAATTTAACAGAACAAAACTTTCGAGTACACCACGAGCGGAAATTCTTCAGGCTGTGTTCATTATTATTTAAGCAATAATGATGTTTGTTTTTTTTTTCATAAAATAAAGGTAACAAATTAATTGTTTAGTCCTCTATAACGAATCTATGCAAACTTTTCAAATAATACCCTAAGGATACAGGCTGTTACATTATTTTAAAAGTTTGCATAGATTCGTTATAGCGGACTAAACAATTCATTTGTTACCTTTATTTTATAAAAAAAAAAAAACAAATATCATTATTGCTTAAATAATAATAAAAAGCTGATATAATTTTCGCTCGTGGTGTGCTCAGAAGTTTTGTTCTTTTCAAATTAAATTGCTGAGAACAAAGTTTACAAAACAATGCCATAGTTAAAATCCAAAAAATTTTGGGCATCTGAAAGTTAACGAGAAATTTGAAACAAAAAACTTCCGTTCAAATTGTAATTACAACAAAAGTTTTTTGTTGTACATAATTTTTTGGAAAATATTAAGTGTAAGAAAAATTAGTAAGTGTAGTTAGAAATTCCTCCATCATTATGCATCATTCGTAAAGAATTATACCCAGCAAAATTCTCATTGGCGGAATCTTTATTATTGCCCGAAAGAACAATCTTTGACATTTACATTTATTTCATTCAAAAAAATAAAAAAAAAAATTTGAAAAACCTCTAAATTGATAACCCTATACAGTTAATGAGTTAAATAGTGAAACTATTTTAAATATATATAAATTTAAACAGTGCAAATATTTAAAAAGACAACATTCTTTCTCAAGTAATAGTATGGGATTTTTTTAAGCAGTCTACTTGTGGTTGATGTGGACACATTTACCTCACATTAATTAATTATCTAATCAAGACTCTTCATAAACTGTGACATTGTTTATAATTCTGCGATTGTCCCTTTCAGAATTTTTTTTCGGCCTGCCACTTTATTTTTTTTTTGGCAATTGCTCGAAAACTTAAGCCTTTTTTTATATAAACTAAGACTGACACGCGCCTTATAATAGCAAATTGTTGAAAATTGCACAATAATAATATATAACAATTATATAAAAACTTGTAGATCCTTAAAAATTCCATGTTTTTTTTTTGTTTTTCCTTTATAAAAATTTCGGTTTTCGATATTCGGTCAAAATATGACCGAAAACCAAATATTGGTATTCGGCCTTATCCGGAACCGAACACTTGGCCGGACTCTATGATTTAGTAAATAAATTGAATATGATTTTGGCTCATGAATTAAGAATTTATTAATGATGACAAGGTCGGCAAAACTGTTACATGCTGGGCAAACGATACAATATATTGTGAAAATCTCTTAAGATAAGGCCCGCACCTATTGTTCTTAAGAAATTCGATTCGATTCGTCTAAAAAGTCGTGATCATGCGAAGATCTATGCATATGATTCTTGATAACAAGCAGCAAAAGATGTCACTGATTATGATTCTTTGAGAAGAATTTTAAAACTGGCAAACAAAAATCTTTGATCATAGAACTGGTTCCATAATCCTTTCAAAGAAAAAAGTTGTGTCAGTTACTACCACGTCAAATTCTAGTCATGATTAAAAAAAATTTACAAAAAAGTTTTGTACACACCGAGTTTTTAAAAGACATGACTGGAATTTGACGTGGTAGTAAAAAATGATTAAGGTCAGAAATGTAGCCCTTACAGAGCCATGAACACCGGTATACAGAATGTTATGATCGGGCTAAAAACAGCGACACAGTGAAAAAACACTAAAAGAGCGGTATTTGTGGTCGTGGCATAAAAATAGAAAAATTATTTCTGGAATTGTTCTTACTCTATCTTTAATTCTAGGGAGTGACTAACACAACTTTTTTTTCGAACCACTCTTAGGTACACTGTTTCCTTAACGAGGCCATAGAATTTCATGTTTCAAGTTTCAAACAAAATTTATTAGTTATAAGGCTATATGCATGCATTCTAGAACTAGTTCTGGAACTAATACAGAATTTACAAAGCACTTTTAATTATTTTTCCACCACAATGAATGAACAGTATTTATAAATTCGTCTACACCTACCTACATATTTTAATTGTATACCTTTGCAAATTTGTTCTTTATTTAGAATATATTCTGCCAAAAATAACACCCACTTACCTACTTACAAATACGTAAAGAATATACAAACAATATTTGAGAGCAATACGAAAGACAAATATTAAACAAGAACATAAATTAAATAACAACAACTACTACAACTACAGAAAATACAAAGACAACAAAAACCTGTGAATAAAATTTTCCTACAAACAAGCAAGAATTTTAATAAATTCTATGAAAAGAAATCAATTAGATACTTATTTTTCTGGCTTTACCTTCAACAAAGCCAGCCAGCCAGTCAGACAAAGCCAACACTTTGCCAATATAATGGAGACGACTGTATACATTTATGTTTTTGTTTAGCTTTATATTTTCTATTATTTTTATTATGTTTTTAACGTGGTAACATCTTGAATTCTTTGTTAATATTTATTTGTTATTGATTTACAAGACTTTTTAGCTCTTGTTTTCTGACAGACAAATACTTTAAATTGCCACAAAAAAAAAAAACATATTTAATTAAAGTTAAATATTTGTTTTTCGGCAGCTTTTATTAAAGATTAATATTTTAATGACAAACAGTTTTTATAAGAAAATACTCTGAAATGTTTAATTTAAAGATACATAGATTTAATAATAAAAGAATAATAAAGAAAATGAAATACTTTCTTGGCCGAAAATTCTACTTCAAAATTGCTGTAGGGGCAACTAAATCAAAGTATGCTTTACAATTTATTTGAAATCATGTATTATTTACAATTTATTTGAAATCATGTATTATTTACAATCAATGTTTTCTCTTCTCGATTTTTATGTGTTTAGAATTTTCAAATCTGTTGCTGCTGCTGCTGCTTGCTGCCCTGTGACTATAATCAATAATTGAATTTTATTTTTCAATTTCAACCTTATTTATTTTGAAGGATTTTTTTTCACAAAGTTTTATAAATCAGTTGTGGTTTTTCTACAACTTTGCACCCAAATAAATTTTTGTCAAACATTTTTGCGGCACATTTGTCAAAACTCCAATGAAAATTGCCTTTGCACCAGTATGTTTCCAGCAATTGTCACTTTAAATTAAGTTAAAATCCTATTATACTTACACACTTTCAAACCAAAAAAAAATACGTATATAATATCCCGGCTAGCATTTTTTGAAATTTTTAATCAAATATGAATCTTCTTTGACTACCCTGCGCGATTAAAATAATCACTTATGCTCTCGCTTTTGAGTCGAAAATGAATGTTTTGTCGGTAGAAAATGGTACCCTAGCCACGACTCTTTTGAAGGAGTTTTTTATGACTCAGTTTTCTGAACTCTTGCGACACATTTTTGTCACTTTCTTAAAAACAGTCATATTATGAACATCTACGTGTTTAAATTATGATTCCGCACATTCAGCAGATTTTGTTTTTGTTCTTCAAATTTTAGTCGCTTTCTAAATATTTAAATGAGTCTTTTTTTTTTATCGACAAACTGATTAATCAGTTTTTGATCATCTAAGGCAATCTTAAAAGACACATTTTGCTGATATGTATTATCAGAAACAATCTTCCAATTGCTAGCTGGGATACATAATATAAATTATTTACGTGTGTCTATTCACACGTTCAAACTCTTACTTTGCTACTCACTTACACTCTAACCTACTACTACTACTTACTATACACTCAAAGTGACACAAATTACATATTTACAATGATAAAATAAAATAACCTGACCCTTTTTGGAGTTAATTAAATAAATTTAAATCACATGGCCATTGAACTAGAATAACTGAGTTTGTCGCAAGATAATAAAATAAAACGGCAACAACAACAAACACAAATAAATAAATGAAAAAAAAAATCTGACATTTTGTATCCTTAAGCTGTAAGGATAATAATGAAATTAAGCCAGCTTTTATTTCATTTTTATTTTTAGTCAATATGTACATATATTTTTTTAATTAAAGGGTGAATTTTTAGCAAATTTCTTTTTGGCAAGACTGTTTTTGGCAGCTCAACTGTTTTCGTGTAACATGTTACAGTTAAACATGTTCAGTTTGGTCTATAATTTAACCACGAATCGACTTACAAACAAACAACGCTTACAGATTATTGAATTTTATTATCAAAATTAATGCTCGGTTAAGAAAGTTTATTGAGCACTTTTCTAATGGAGAATTGTGTTTAGCGACGAAGCTCACTTGTGGTTGAAATGACAAGTAAACAAGCAAAATTGTCGTATTTGATGTTAAGAGCAGCAAGAACTGTAAAACTATCCCGCAAAATGCACTGTTTGGTGTCAATAATGGGCCGGTGGCATCATTGAACCTGGCTGACATGTGCTTGCAAGAAGACGGTGCCACAAGCCACACTGCACGCGATTGAGAGGCGAGTTCGTATCATGTTTACAACCGGTCAATTGGCCGCCTAGATCGTGGAATTTAACGCCTTTAGTCTATTTTTGTGGGTTAAAGGGACAAGTTCACAACGGTTGACCTACTTGAAGCTAATATTGAAGAATTTATTCGTGAGATACCGGCCGATATTTTGAAGAGAGTATGATGCCAAACATTTACATGAAATTATCTTTAAACATTGAAATATATAGATCGTTCTATGGACTGAAATAAAGATTTCATACATTTCTCAATTCAAATCCAGGAGCTCTTAAAAAATCACTCTTTATAAACTTTAAAAAAGGACCTAAGTGTGATTTTTTTTTGGATAATATTTACCTTCATCCTTGTATGTTTGGTGAAAAAGTTAATGCTACGCACTTTGCCAATCTTAGTTAACTCGATGAAATTTCTAAATTGTGTTTGGTATTTTTAGATTTCATTTTCTGACCAAATTGTCAATTTCATGTAAGAAATGAATTTTATAATAGTTTGTGTGAAAGAGGTTTTTTATTGCTGTTACTGCATTGAATATTTGGACTTTA
The DNA here is from genome assembly GCA_950370525.1 of Bellardia bayeri. Taxonomy (NCBI): domain Eukaryota; kingdom Metazoa; phylum Arthropoda; class Insecta; order Diptera; family Calliphoridae; genus Bellardia; species Bellardia bayeri. The sequence continues at coordinate 80,876,800 of OX493267.1, forward strand.
ATGACAGTATTTTATTTTGCTGTGCAAAATTTTTCTAATATTAAAGACTTTATAAAGAAAAAACATATTTTTTTTAGCTTTGATCTATTATGAATCGATCATCAACAGAGTTAGTTTCATCTCTTCCACAGATGTACAAATTATTTGAGTTAAAATGTAACTCGATATCAATACTTGTAAAAGATTTATGCATGTTAAATTGATCTTCGGAAGTTGGCTTTATATGAGAACTATCTATGATTAATTATGGATCTAATTTTATACAATTAGTTGACAAGACTTTTTGTATATATATGAACATTATTTAGGCATGTTCAATTTTATCTGCATATCAAAATTTTTAAGATACATATTTATGTCGTTAAAGTGGACCTATCAACACATACATATATTGGACAAATTTTGATAGTGGAACATGTTTGTATTGAATTTTCTTTGGATACCAACAATTTTACCTCATTTATGCTTGCTAATATGATTTCGGAAATGTGGGCAAACCAAGACAGTTTTTAAATGTGATTGCTTTATATATATTTGGGCGAAAATATCCTAGGAAACTGTATTGCAGATTCATTGGCCAAGACAGGAACCTTACTCTCAGAGGAGAAGATTAATCGAATGTTTAGAATTCTGCTTCCGTCGTGCAATCTTTGGGTTCGTGATGAACGTTACAATTGCGCACGAATCGCATGGTCGCTCGAGACCACCAGAGAATGGATAGACTGGGCAAATTTTACCTGCACGACATGATGGATATATTGGAGATGGGCGGTTGATGAAATGCATTGGATGGTTTGGTTAAAAATAATTGGACTTAAATTTTTTGTAAAATTTTCTCTCTGACATTATCTTTCTATTGCAACGGTTTCCATGAAGTATCCACGTGTGTCAATTTTAATTTCAAGTTGGCTGCCTGTTTAAACTAGCGAAATTTCTATATATAAATCAGATATTTATGACAAATAAAGTTTTATTTCGGGGGTATATTTGGGGACCAGGTAAATTAATAGACAGATTTCGTCCATTAGTTTTGGACCGATGTTTTTGGTGTAAAAAAAAAACTAAGTTTACCAAATTTCAAATAACAATCAAATCAAACAAATTGTTTGCTTTAATGACATTTTGAAAAACATTTACAGTCGGGCCTCGATTATCCGTCATTCGGTTAACCGGTAACCCCGATTAACCGGGATGGAAAAATATCAGTCTATTGTTTTTTGTTTGCAATGTTTTCCGAACAAATTGTTCGTTTTACTTTTTCTATAGAAGCAAAATACGGAATTAATTCCACTTCCGAACGGAATTTAATTCTGTGACATGGCTGATAATTTCATATAATTTGTCATACAGTTTAACATGGATGATTAACTTTTTTTTATTGTCTTCAATTATATTTATATTAAAAATGATTTTTTTACGTTCCAATCGAGAGAGTGTTTCATTTAAAACTGCATGCAATAATAAAATGGAATGATTGCCACTTGATATACATATGTATAGCCTATTCATGATAATAGTTTTGGTTAAATTGGTCAATTATTTTGGTATATATGTTAGTTTTGTCATATATTTACATATTTGGATTTCCTCGCTAATTATACCCGCTGCAGTTAAACATATAGAGTCTTTGGCCGGAATCAAACCGCAACATGAGGAATATTTTATGATTAACCTGTGCGTCGGTTAAAGTGGATACCAAGAAACGTAAATGGTTATTTTCCAACTCATTAATCTAGGATTAAAGTAGTTTGGATTCTAGCCCAGAATTTTCATTATTTCTAACAACAGCGGAATCATTTCTTTCTATTTGGAATTTCCAGTGCTCAGCATTCGTACAAATACATATATTCTGCTAGATTAATTTCAATAATTTTATCAAAAAACAAATTATTAAAAAAATCAAAAGTGTTGGCAACAGTTAAAAATAACCTTGTAGTGTGGCCGGATTTTATGCGACATTGCTTTATATATAAACATATTTAAATTTGTTTACTAATATATAGCACATTCCGTATGTTAATATAAAGAGTGATTTTTTAAGAGCTTTCGGATTTGATTTAAAAAAAAACATATAATATAGAGAAATGTATGAAATATTTATATGTGTCGATAGAACGATCTACATAATTCAATGTTTAGAAATGATTTTATGTAAATGTTGACCACGGCTACACATCAAATGTTTCATACGCTGGGTCCAATTTTGGCATACTCTCTGCAACATATCGGTCGGTATTTAACGAATAAATTCATTTAATATTAGGTTCCAGTGCGTTAACCATTGGGAGCTTGTCCCTATAGATATGAGCCTTAACATGGCCCCACCAAAAATAGTCCAAGGTCATTTATTCGCACGATCTAGGTGTCTAATTGACCGGCGGTAAACGGCCATTACTTCGCGTGCTGTGAGGCATGTTGAAACCACATGTCAGCCAAGTCCAGCTCTTTCATTTTGGGCAAAAATATTGTAATTATCGCACGGTAGCGTTCGTCATTCACAGTAACGTTCCTGACTTTGGATAAATACGGTTCAATTATGCCACCGGCCCATAATCCACACCAGACAGTGCATTTTTCGTAATGCATTGTTAGTTGTTGCAATGCTTCTGTAAATGCTCTTCATATCAAATACGACAATTTTGCTTGTTTACGCCTTCATTCAAGCACAAATGATCTTCGTCGCTAAACACTATTTTCCGTTAGTAGGCCGATTCATGGCTAAATTATAAACAAAACTGAACATGTTTAACAATAAGATGTTACACAAAAATAGCTGAGCTGCCAAAAAAAAAGTTGCTCAAAAATCACCCTTTAGTTAAAACATAAATATAGTGACTCTTACTATAAAAATAGTATTTTATTTTAAAATGTACAACATACATACATATGTATTGTAATTTTCTTTTATGAACAATAAAAAAAATTAAAAGAAATTTTAACAAATACAGATAAAATTTAAATAAATTGAACAAGTTCATGGACAAATAAACAATATACATATGTTGAATATTTACATAACATACAAAAGCAAAAACAAATAATTATATTTTCTACAATATCTAATAAAAATCTGTTGTTTTGTATACGAGTATAAAGTATTTATTTATTTTTACTTGTGTGAATATACATATATTTTTTTTTATTATCAGTCCGTCCTTAGCTATCTTTGTGTACTACTGCATTGGTTTATATGAATATTTTGTGGCAAATTCATTGGTTGTATAAATTAAAGTATAGACCCGGCGACCGGACAGACATACAGACAGACAGATAGATTCGTATGGACGTAGTAGCTTGTACACTCTTAAGTATTTATTAAAATGATGTGTTTGATAAATTTTATTTACTGTTTGTATTCTTTTTTTTATTTTATTTTATTTTATTTTATTTTATTATTACTATTTTCACTCAGTCGTTTTAATAAGTATCTCGTTGTTCTTTTTAATTTTGTTTTTCTTTTTTTTTTTCATAGTAAATATTAATGGTAAATGACTGTGAAAAGTTTAGTCAGGCAAAACGACATTGAAAATACTCTATATTTTTTTTAAATAAAATAGAGAAAATTTGAATTTCATAAGAATAATATTCTGGTTTACAGGCAAAAAATGTTGCAGGTTTCAGTAATAAGATTAACAAAAATTTGTAATAATTTGCTTGGCTGACTGATTTTTCATCAAACGCCTGAGCCTAGAACCATTAAATTTGAACTGTAGATTCCTACTAAGAAGTAATTTTCGGGATGCGGGTAAAAATCTTAAACAAAACCTTAAATGCATGCTCCAATAAATAATGTGAACTTTTTGAGAAGAAAACAGGTAAAAATTGTAATTTGTGCTGTTTCACACATTCCAGTTTTAGCTGACCAGTTTTTGTTCAATTCTCTTTTGAATTTGCCATTTAATTCACACACGTCAATTCAATTTTCCTACTTTTTAATGCAAATCAACAAGAATAAAAAAAAAAAAAACAAAAGGAAATAAGAAAATTGACTAGTACCGTCAAGTTTGTACCGCTTTTATTCTCTTTTCCTTTCTCATTCAAAAATACTTGCCTTTGGAGAGTCAGAATTGAAACGTGTAAAAGCGGACTTTGGTACTTTTTGGACACCAATAAACATAGAAAATTTTATTATAAGCCGTCATTGCGATACAGAAATTTATTTAAATACAATTAACATCATCTGAATCGGGTAAAAAACAGTACCTAAAAGAGGTAAAAAGTGGAAAATATATTTTATTTTAAATCCCAAATTGTTAAATACTCAAGCTCGAGGAGTATTTATCAATTTGGGATTCTACAAAGAAAAGGTCGAATATTTCAAACTTTTATTATTTTATTTTAATTTTTGATAAAATTTTGAACATGGGTTTTATTGATACACAATTTAACTAACAGCCCAGTAATAAATATTTTGAATTTGGAAGCAGTGGAAAAACACAGTAAAGTAAGGCAAAGAACTGTCTACTATTTTCAGCATTGAATCAAACTAAGGCAGAGCATATAGAATAGAAATCGCGAACCAAAATCATGTAATATTTGGTAAGGCTGGAGGCGCTAGTTGGCAGGAAATTAATTCTACGGTTACACTTGGCAAATATTTGCCGAAAAAGACGTAACCACTAAATAACATATATTTGAACTCGTTTATTTATTTAAAAAACTTCTTATTTAGGCCAAAGTACAACATACTTAGTTTTATTTTATTTGATGCGGTTTGATCTTGCAAAACTCTTGTAAGAGTAAACAACGTCAAAAAATTTTTTTGCTAAAAAGAAGTGGTTACGCTTTGTTTTTGCCAATGTGACCGTACCTTCACTTACTTACGGATGGTATTTCTTCACAATCTTGAAAGCTAAATATTTTTAGAAGCTTTTAGAGAAGCAATAACCTCAAAATTGAAAATAATTGTGTTATTTCATTGTGGTAAAATCCCGGATTTTAATTTATTGAGCGTAGTATTGGTATATAGGTACATATATAGTTTATATGAGTTCCGGGTTAATTATAATGACATTTTTGCTTTCTTTTTGTTTACTATCTCTACTTAAGGTGTGCTTGGTCCTTAAGTAGTTAAGTGGTTTTATAACAACTTTTCTAGCACTATTTGTAAGCTTTAGCTGGTTTTCAATCATTGTCGTATTGCAATATCATACTTTCAATGAAATTTGTGAAGGATTATAATGTTATTGTTGTTTTTGTAAATAATTGTTGTAAATAACATCAGTTGTTGCTGAGCCTGTCGGCAGTCGTATGAATGACTATAATTGTTCGACTATAAGGTTGACCTATTTAGTACTGGCTCGCTCATGTTATGTTTTCAAGAATAGATTTTCATATTTATTCTATACCATTTGAGTAAATATACAAACTTATACTTATATGCTGTTACTCATCTTATGACAAACTTATTTTACACTCATGAATATCATTAAAGCGGGAGGCTATTTTAAAAATTTTAATACAAAGAAAATCTCTTTCTTAAGAGAGTGTAAACATATTTAAACACTTATAGATGATGCTAAAAAAATTATAATATTTTTGTATTTTTTTTTTTTCATTTCTTTATATGTTTTATATTATTTATTTATTTTTAACATTTAGTGTTAAATATTGTGTGGTAAAGTTAATAAGTATATTGTGCTATAGAAAAAAAACGAAACGAATTTAATTTGGTGCTAAATATTTACTAACAAAAAATTTATATAAACCTAAACAAGCATAAAGAAATACAAAGCAAAGTTTCAAAAGAAATTCTTGGGAATTTCTGCATAAATAGTGAATTCTTAAAAAGAAAATAAAAAAAATTTCCTTGAATTATTAACCAACAATCATCCAATATTTATATGTAATCAATTTTTAAGCAAATATTTTAAACATCATTAACAACAACAAATATGTCAAATTCTTTGTCACTGAAATTGGTAAGTTTGCGTTAAAAAAAAAAAACGACGAAAAAAGCAAAATAATTAATGATTCTAGTAAAGTAAATAAAAAAAATACAAGTGATAAATGAAATACTAATCAAATTTAATCAAACGTAAATCCATTTATTAATGCTGACACTTTGTTGTGGCAAATTCTTCTACTGTAGCCATTGTTTTGTTGTTGTTCAGTAATATAAATTATTTTCATAGAATTGCTGTATACATACTTACATACATATAGTATAAACTTTTTTGGAGTTGGAAATTTTGCGTCAGTGATGACTTTATTTAATTTGCAAAAAACAAAAACTGTTGACACTCATCTGACTTTCTAAACGTACGGTCACACTTGCCAAATATTTGCCGAAAAAGACGTAACCACTAAATAAAATATATTTGAATTCGTTTATTTAGAACAAGACACAACAAATATTTTGCCTTATTTTATTTGATGTTTTTGTTTTTGCAAAGCTCTTGTAAGAGTTAATAACGTCAAATAAATTTGTGCTAAAACGAGTGGTTACGCTTTTTTGAGTAAATATTTGCCAAGTATGACCATACCTTAAGAAATATATTTACACCCTTATTCATAAAAACTTACAACAAGTTTATAACAGGTTTATAAAGCAAATTTTGTATGGAAATTAATATATATTAAAAATGGTAACTTGGAGATTAAAAAAGTACATATTATTTATATAGTTGTTACAAAATCCAAAAAGCTAATTTCCATTCCTGAACTTACCTGACTTTCCACTTTTACTGTAATAACTCTTTACAATCAAAGAGCTATTATAGTCGTTTCTTGCAACTAGTTATTTTAGTGATAAACACTTTTATTAGAGAATTCAAATCGAGCAGTTTTGGATTTTTTTTTAACAGCCTACTTATGATTTATTTGGACACATTTACCTCACATTACTTAATAATTTGATCAAGATGCAGTTGCTGGCACAGTTTATAATTCTCTGACTGATCCGTTCAGAAAGTTTTTTTTTTGCCGCCACTTTTTTTACCATATAATCCGGATTATTTGCAAAATTTGTTACTAAAACATGTGAAACTTAAGCGACAATTTATGTAAACTGAAATTTTACTTTTTTTTCAAAATCAGTAAAGCACGAAACACACGGCATTTTATTGCAAATTATGGAAAATTGCAAATTAAGAATAAATAACAAACAAAGAAATGTTTGTTATAATCTGTAATTATACGCTCATGTTCTGAAAAACGTAAAACGCTTAATATTGGCGTTTTCAAACCGCTAGTGTATTTTATTGAAACTGCACTTTAAACACAAAATGAAATGATGCACAATTTAAATTTAATATGTTTTCTTTTTATTTAAGCTAAAGCTTGTAACATTTTTCCACGATTTTAATTAAAAATATGCAATTTAAAAATTTTCTTTGTCTGTTTCAATTGTTTGCTTTTAAACTAGCGATTTTTGCAAACAGCTGATCAACTTGATATTCGTAAAGTAATGTAATGCATTCTAATTTGAAATTTATTTATTTCTTTACGTTATTTTATGACAAAACATCTGAACATAGCTTCGAAAAATTGCTAAACGCTAGCAAATCGTAGCGATTTCAGAACAGGTTAAAATGCGTTTTGCAATTTTTCAGAACATGGGCGATAGTTAATGGAACACTAACAAAATATTAATGCACAATTTTTGTCTTAAATTAATGAATTGGTCTCCTGAAGTGGTTTGGATAAAAAGATCATTAACCATAGTCTTAGAAAAGTTTACACGTTTTAAAAAACTGTTTGTAACTTTACAATAAATAGCAAACATCAAGTTTAATTATAGTAATGCAACACAGTGTATATTGTCGATAAATTCGCTAATAAGTTTTTTAATGTTAACAATGAAACATACAATTACATTTAAATGTAACGATATATTAAAAAAATAATTTTTAATTCAATAAAATTCAATTTATTTTGTTGCTAGTTGTGGCAAGATTTTACATTTAGAATTATAAATTAAATAGCTTTTTCCAACAGAAAACTACAATGTACACTCAACTCAGCAAACATTTTAAACATATTAAAACACTTACAAACAAGGACTGGCAGTCAAACAGACAGGTATCTAACACTCATACACTTAACTAAACGTGTTTAAATCAATTTAAAAAAGTAGATAATAAAATCACATTGTAGTTGTATTTGTCATTACATGAAGAACTAACTGATGTTGTTTGTACTCTCCTGACTTTGTATGTTTGACTATTTATATCGTAATCGTTTTGTTTGTCACTCACTCATTCACTGTGTATAGAAGAATTTTATTTTTCGTGTTGTTGTCTGTCTGTCTGTCTATTTGTCTTGGCTGCCTGTCTAGTGTGTGTCTTTTATGATAAATTCGTGCTAAAGTGACGATGTTACATTTATACCTGCAGACAGGAATACACTTGTTGTAACTCAATTTACACATCTTCAAATCAATTCAATACAATTTTTTCTACTTTATGAATAGTATGATTCTCAACTGTTTTGTATTTGTTGATTATTTATCAAAATTTTTTGCTTTTTTTTTCTACCCATTTATGTATCTATTGACTAAAGTCTGGAATTGATTTTGAAATCACTGCACACTGAGTTTTAAATTGATTTTCTTTTTAATTCATATGAAAACGATATTTTTCGTTTGCTTTATTGCTTTTTTATATAGGTGAGAACATGTGTGCTGAAATTTTACATATATATGTACCTTAAGGCTGTCTTTGTTAACACTTTAGAAGCAGGGTTCTAAAGGAGTGTTGTCATTTTTAAATATTTCAAGATTTGATTTTGGTTTACTGCTAAATACAGTACATACTAGATATGACCTACTATTCTTCTGGGCAATAGGTGAAATTTTATTTGAATGAAACAAGTGAAAAATAAGGTTCAGTGGATGACATTCATAGACACCAGCTGCCAAACATAATCAGTTATTTATATATAAACAACACGATTTACAACCAAGTTCGTACAAGCTATCAAATAAGAAACAAAAATTATAATCAATGGCTGGCCAGTTTACAGAAGAAAAAGAGAGTTTTAAGTTATTATAATATACGAGGTCTGATCAAAAATAACCGTTATTTTCAAATTTCGTGAGTTACGTATGTTCGATTTTCGCATTTTTTTTATGTTATATTGGTACACATGTCTGTTATATATGTTGGTAATATCAGCCATTTTGGATAGTTAGTTTGTTTGTGACAGATAAAAAGGTTAGTCGTGTTTTAGTGTGCTGGTCGATTTTTTACTATTCGAAAAAATGAATCAATGAAACTGTATTAAGTTTTGTGTAAAAAATGAAATTACATGCGCAAGGACATTTGAAATGTTGACTGCAGCGTTTAGCGAGTCTACTATGAGCAGAACACAAGTTCAGTTGTGGTATAACCGGTTTAAGGAAGGCCGAGAAGATGTCAATGACGATGCTCGACCTGGTCGCCCGAGCACGTCAACAACCGATGAAAATGATTTTGGATAATCGTCGAATCACTATCAGAGAGGTGCTGATGATGTTGGCATATCGTTCGGCTCATGCCAAGCAATTTTTACGAATATTTTAAGCATGAAATGTGCGGCAGCGAAGATTGTTCCAAAATTGCTAAATTTTGAGCAAAAACAACGTCGCATGGACATCGATCAGGAGCTGTTGAACATCGTCAACGACGATCCAGGTTTCCTCAAAAAGGTCATAACTGGTAACGAATCATGGGTGTATGGCTATGACATTGAAACCAAAGCCCAATCATCCCAATAGAAACGTCCAGAAGAAGACCGAAAAAAGCACGTCAAGTTCGGTCAAATGTGAAGGTTTTGCTCACAGTTTTCTTCGACTGCAATGATGTGGTGCATCATGAAATCTTGACACAAGGTCGTACGGTCAATAAGGAATACTACCTTGAAATTATGCGCCGTTTGCACAAAGCAATTTGTCAGAAACGCACAGAATTGTGGATAACACAAAAGCTCACACATGGATGTTTGTGCGTGAGTTTTTGGCCAAAAACAAACCCGTTATTATGCCTCAACCACCGTATTCACCGAACTTGGCCCCCGCTGACTTTTTCCTCTTCCCAAAACGATTGAGGAGATAAAAGAAAAATCGAAACAGGAGCTGTTGGCGCTATCAAAAAGCGCGTTTCAGAAGTGTTTCGAGGATTGAAAAAAACCCTGGCATAAGTGTATTATATCTGAGGGGGTTATTTTGAAGGGGTCAATATAGTTATTGATGAATAAATAAATACTTTTTGAAAAAACTTTAAAATAATGGTTATTTTTTGATCAGACCTCGTATATTATAAGCTCTCTCTATGCCGATATATTGCTTAAAACAATACCCTTAGGTTTTTGTTCGTCTATATCTCGCTTTGTAAACTTCCCTTTAATTTGTACTTTCATTAAACAAATGATTTTATACTTTCAAATTATTACAAGTACTTTGAATAAAACAATTTATGCCAATTGTTTGAATAATAAATATGAATTTGCAATTTGTATATTAGAAAGAGCCAAGAGGCATTGTCATAAATAATTCACACAACTAAATAAAAAATTTACTTTTAAAAGTTCTTCAAAAGCAATATAATATTCTACACTAATATGACCTAGAGACGGATTCAAAAAATTATATTATGGTTTCAAAAAATGCTTTATTAAAATGCTTTAAACAATATTACGTTCCCAATAAAGTTAATAGTAGAATCAACAAAATGTCGACTAAAATAAGTAATAGATGATAATTTTGTAAACAAAAACCTAGCAATTTTAAAAAAAAATGCTTAGATTGTTAAAAATCCGATTGACACAATGAATCTGAATTTATTTTTCAGTTGTACAAATAAAATTGTAAATTAAGTTGTGACAAACAAAATATGACAAAACCGGAAAAAATTTTTTAGTCTCATACAAATTCTGTAACAGCAATTGAAAGTAGTCGAGCCAAACTTAAAAAAATAAATTATGGTTAAAAATATGCCAGTAAGTCCGCTTTCACACGCTTCAAGGCAAGTCTTTTTGGGTGAGAAGGGAAAAGACATACTTGACGGTTCTAGTCAATTTCCTTTGTTTTCTTCTGTAATTGTTTGTTTTCGTACAAAATCAGGTCGATGAAAAAGAAACATATATCTATGAACCCGCTAGTTGTTCAATTGAACAATATTTAAGCGGATTGATACTGAAGTTGCTTACATTATTCTTAGAGAAATATTTTTAGAGGGATTTAGAATAAATATGTAGAGCAGGATGCAGGTTGTGATGAATTGAAATGCGATTCATCACAACAAAATTTTGTTTTCTTTTTTTAGCTTTTCTTGAACACTAATAAATGACTACATATTAATTTATGGTTCAAAAGTACTCAATTGCAAAATATTAAAACATTTATGCAACCGGATTTTATTACATTTTAGGTGTATTTCTACAAACTCAATTACGAAATTCAAGATTCAAAATTTGTATCATGAGTTAGCATCGAAATTTCGTTGGTCAACGAATTTTTTTTCGAACACAATTTGCTGACGACGCTGTATAAAACTGTGCAAAATTTATTTAAAATGTAAGTCTTTGTTTTTTTTTTGGTTTTGTTCAACCACATAAATTGTAAATTACTTCTGTTATACTGCAGGTCTAACGTCGTAACTAGAAAACAGAAATTGGAGAAGCTCGTTTCTCTCATGGAAGAAGATTCACTGTTGGCAATAGGTATTTGATCTAAAGTTCAGGAAGCCAAAAAATGGGTAGGGCATTACACAGAAGCTTAATTCTATTCATCAGACTATTCATAACCACCTCCGTGGTCATTTCAAATTTTATTTATTTTTCTTTAAGAATTTGTAAACAAATATGACGCCAGCTGATAGAAATGTACTATTGTGAATAACCCAAAAAAGAGTGATTTTCACAATAGCGTTTTTTCATCGAATGTGCACCATATACCAACTGAAAATTCGTTCGATAAGCATTTTCGACCACAGTCGAAAATCGAATTTTGCTCATAATATGCACCTCAGTATATATTTTTATAGAACAATAAGTTAGCGATATGATGATTTTCGAGCTAACGGTATTTTTGATTGTTACGGTAACGGTAATTGCAGTTATTTCGATTATTTCGGTAATAGTAGTTGAATCTTACGGATATTTTAGGGGTAAAGGAGCAAGAATTAACTTTAGGCAACCATGATTTAATTATTTCCAATAAAAATATTTTTTTTATTTAAATTTTTATTACAATTTGTACACAAAACTAAAAGCTAATCGGCTAAGCTTAAATAATTGCTTCGTGTAAATTGGGACTAATTATAATTATCTAACATTATACTTTTTATGTTTATAATGTTGTTAATTTGCTTTTATGAAACACTTTAATAGTTTTTGCCCCGTTTATTAAAGTATGGTCACACCCGACAAATATTTACTCAAAAAAGTGTAACCACATATTTTAGCACACATTTGTTTGGAGCTTACAAGTGTTTCGTAATATAAAATAGCATCAAATAAAGTCAAATATTTGCCATGTGGGGACGTAACATTACGGTAAGGGTAATTGCTGTTAACGTTAACGGTACTCGAGCTGAAAGGCTATATTAGCTCAATTAGTGATAACTTGCCGATAACGTTAGCAACCATGATTAAGCGTTTCCAATAAAAAATTTAAGTTAGATACTAGAAATTTGAACAAAAGCGCTTGAAATCAAATTTATCTTAATTACTCTGTTTGAAAAGTTCCATTGTTTTTTTTTTTTATTATTAACTAACATTATAATTTGTTTGTCTATATTTTTTTTTATTTCGTTTTTATTAAACATTTTAATATTTTTTCCACTCACGTTGAAATTAAAATTTAATAATTAGTAAAATAAATATGAGGTAGGTAGCTAAATACATGTTAATTAAATATCTTTCAAAATTACTGCTGCCAAGACCACACACACACATACACTTCACTTCACCACATATAGGCGTTAAAATTTATTTTCAAACATTTACTCTGGAATTACGTATTTACGAGTATGTCAATAACAGTGTAAAAAAGAAGATGAAAATTTGTAAAGAAATTAATTCCAGGTATACTTAAAAACGGCTAAGAAGTCTTTTTGATGTTTTGTATCTTTTGTATGTTTGTATTGTTTTTAAAGCCTTTGGAATCTTATAGGCTTTAATAAAATATTTAATTGAAATTGGCAAGTTCTTAATTAAAATTGATTAAGGCAACAAACATTTTTATTTTGTTTTCAACTAATATTAAAAATGTCTCTGAATTTAATGAATGTTGGAGTGTTTGTTACTTAATACGTTGATACGTTGCAGAAATTCCTAGATATAATTGATATTAATATAAGGGTTTAAGAAAATTCAACAAGACAAAAGTCTGGAACGTAATTAATTATTCATCTTTTATAGAATAGAATAGAATATAAAAGCGAACTGGCACTAAGTTAGCAATATGATGATAATGATTTCGCAACGGCAATTTATGAAAACCAAATAAAAGACATTGTTTATGTACCTAAAATGTACCTACCTGCTAACATTTTAAAGCAAACATTGCATCTGCACTATAAATTAATTCTACGGCAGCCGTTTAATTAATTCAACTTCATAATAAGATCATTATTTTCAAACACACAGCAACAAGTTTTAACAATAAATTGTGCGTAGGCTGCTCCACCTCCACCGTCAGCATTTATTGTATAATACCAGCATTTCTTGAGAAACATTAATCAAAGTTTACCAAAAAACAGCAGAAAAACAATAACAATTGTTCAATGTGATATAAAGCATTCAATCTTGGAATTTGCCGTTTCTTCCCTCTCCTCATCCAACAACATAAGGAAGTTTGTGTGTGTTTTTGGTACTTATTTACATATTTACTTTAAAGCTGTTTTTGGTAGTGCGCGCTACTTGAAATTTTTTTATACAATTTGAAATTTTTTGCTACACTGGATAATAAATTGTTTTGTATTGTCTAATGTTTAAGGCCATTAATTATTCTTGCTTATTTATTAAGAATTTTCTTCAATTGTGTTTGTTTTATGACAAATATTAAGTAAACTGGAGATGGCTTAGTGAGAACTTTTGTAAATGATTATTTTCGCAAATTGTTTGTGAAAGTTTATTATAATTTAGTATTAAATTTAAGAAATTTAATAATTAACATTTTTCTATAAATTATTTTGATTAAGATTTTCTTCTATCAAAAATTTAAACAATTTCTCGTTGATTACTGCATTTCGCTTGAATTGCCTAATATTTTGTCATCTATTTGTTTCATTTACTTATAATGAAACAATTATTACATAAATTTCCTTATAATTGTTCATAAATACTTTCAGTCTGCACATAGGCGTATACTTACTTTTTAAAACAACTGTATCAGAGTGCGTATGTGGGTTAACTTTGTTTTCTTTTATAAAAAAAAAACACTTATACGTACACGGGTGCGAGAATATTTTTTTACTATTTTGTATATGTTTTGCCACTGCTGTTCGTTGTTGTTGTTGCTGTTGTTCTTTTTCAATTAGTATTTATTTTTGCCTCTGCTATATACAACCTTTTGTTTCTAATTTTGTTTTGCTATTTTTATGTTATTAATAAATAAATTTTCTAATAATGTTTTATTTAACTTTTGGAAATAAAAATAAATTTATGTACATATGTATGTACCAAATTTTTTATTTTGCTTGAGAGCTATTAATAACGGGGTTGCCAAAGTTACTGTGACGTACAGTTAAGACATTTATTGTGAAAAAAGCCATATGAAGGCATATAAATGCGTAAACACAATTTTACAGTCGACGATAAAAACATCATAAAACTTCAAAATTACATGTTTTGTCCACCACGGCCACGCATACGAAATTTTTTAAAATGTAGTTTTTACAAGTCCACCATTTTTATATTGAATTTTCGTGTGATATTGAATTCATTGCAACAATGGCCTCTATTACAGATATGTAAAAAAAGTAAAGTTTCCAAACTTTCTTGTTATTCCAATTCGTTAGGGTTGGAAAACAAAGTTCTTGTTAATAAACCCTTATTTTTTTGGAAATTCCGTTTTTTATGATAAAAGCATCAGTTTCCGTTATTTTTCCTTGCTTTTATTCCAAACGCCTTTGAAAGCAACTTATTTGTTTAATTTGTCTTTTTTTATTAATGTAATTTAAGATTTGTTTACATTTTTCATTGCTCTAGTGACAAACTTTTACTTGCAGTTATTTACGTTTTCTTTGTACATAATGGCAACTCTTATCACACTAATAACATTAACGTTAAGAAGCATCATACTTAACTAGTACGGTCGTGTTTTCTCTAATCACTAAGAATTCATTTAGTTTTACTATTATTTTTACACGATGGTAGGTGATTGTAGTGATGGTAGTAGTAGTAAATTACTAATCACAAACAACTACATACATACCTACAAACATGTATAATAGATACATACATACATATACATATAAACACAAATAAGAAAAACAAAACACAAACAAACAAACAACGCAGCACAAAAAGTAGTTGTGGTAATTAAAATCAAATACACGAGAGCATACAACAACAAGCACAACAACTATTTATACTACAAGATGGCGCAAAAGTAATCCTCCTATCAGAAAATGCTATAAATTTTGCGATTGGCCCCTAATGTCAGTTCTGTTTTGACATTTGTGTAGTAAACACATGCGAAATACACGTTAATAAACAATGTTACGCTACACTGCTCCAGAACGCGGAATATTGCTGACTATTTATTTGACCAATAATCGGTCGGTGACTTTTTCAAAAAGTAATCATGAGTGATGAGGCCCATTTCCATCTTAGCGGGTACGTAAATAAGCAAAATTTACGCTTCTGGGGCACTGAAAATCCGCGTGTAACCCACGAAGAGCCATTACACCCGCTCAAAGTCACTGTATGGTGTGCAGTTTTCGCTGGAGGAGTCATCGGACCTTTTTTCTTTGAAGACGTCGCGGGCCAAACGGTTACTGTGAATGGTGACCGCTACACATGTGGTTCCAACAGGACGGTGCAACGGCACACACTGCACGTGCCACAACCGATATGCTGAAGAATGCATTTCCCGGGCGCTTAATCTACCGTTTTGGCGATTTGCACTGGCCAGCAAGATCGCCTGATTTGACCGCTCCAGACTTCTTTTTGTGGGGCTTTTTGAAGTCGCGGGTTTATGTCAACAAGCCTCAGACTCTTGCAGCTCTTAAAGACAATATCCGTCAAGAATGTGAGGACCTATCGCCTGAAGTTTTGGCCAAAGTGATGGAAAATGCCATAAAAAGGGCTCAAATGACAATCAACTGTGTCGGCGGCCATTTACATGACATCATATTCTCGACTTGATGTAAAAAAAATTAAAAGACCAAATAAAAATAATCCACAAGAAGAATCAAAGTTTTTAATTTTTTTTTTAATTACAGCCAAAAAACATCGGAAGTTTACTTTTGCGCCACCTTGTATAAACTCGTACGAGTAGTCGTCGTACTTCTGTATGCTGTTGTTGTGTTAACAGTGTGGGGAACATAACTAAACGTAACGGAAGTGCAAAATTAATAAAAGCAAAATTGTCATCAATTTAATATTTCTTTTTTTTCTTCTTACTTTTTAATTTCTTTTAAGATATTGTTGAAACGAAGAAAAAATCAATTTGTGTAAAAATACACTTAATTGGCTATAGCTAAATTTAAATTTTAAATAAAATAAAATATTAATAAAAACATTTCTTAAATATTTTGGTAAAAACGCGAAAAATCAAAACAAGAGAAATACAAGTAAAATAAAAAAATTGTCATTTAAAATTGTACGTATGCCGGGTGGAAATACAATTTGTGTGTGTGTATGTGTGTCAAAAAGATCTCAATAAATTTCTTACGTAGAACAGTGGGGTTGATTTAGGGAATATGTAAATATATTAATCCATTTTAAATCTATCTCCTAAAAAAGTTTTAAAGTAAATAAAGGATAAATTAACCCATTACCCGCTGTAATTCATATTTGCTAAAACTAATAAAGTTGCCATCTTATTGACAAAGTAAAGTCATTTGTTCGAGTTTTTTTTTATTATTATTTTTATTTAAATACATTAACATTACCAAAGATAATGTCATATTTTATTCTTATTTTTGCAAAAGTTTTAAAAATATACGATACAGTTTTAATCATAAGCACTTTTTAAAATACGTCCTAAAAATGGGACAATGGCAGATAATAGATAAAGCTTGATAATATTGTAGATAATTAAACGTATAACTCGTTATTAACCACAGTACAGCAAAGTTATTTGTTTTGTTTACCAAAAATTAAAAAAAAAATTGATTGATATTTTTGATTTACAGTCTTGACCTTAACATTTTGTTGACTGTTTTGGAACAATTTATTTGAAATATACATTTGAAGCATGTTTGCGAATAAGGCGGTAAAGACCACTTTTTTCAAAACACGTTTTTTTGCCTAATAATGTTTACACAAAAAATTACTTCATGGTTTTCGTTAAAGTATACGGCTATAAATGCATGATTTTATAATTTCATTAATTCTCTTTGGCTAAAAATATTCCCATTATTAAATATTTTTTGTTAAATATTTTAGTAATTGTTCAAGCTTAAGGTCTTAAGGTCTTTTAATAAAATTTTTAATTTTAATTTTAAAATAATTTTAAAAATGGCGGAATTATTTTAAAAATGGAAATTAAAAATTTTATTAAAAAATACCTAATTTTAAAATAATTTTAAATTACAATTTTTTTTTTTTTTTTTTAAACACAAACTGCGAAGCTTTTTGCCTTGTCTGCAGAAAACACCCAGAGTCTTTGGCGGGAATCGAACCCGCAACCCTCTGACTGATAGTCCGGCACACTATCGCCTAGTCTATCGGGGCAATTGAACAATTACTAAAATATTATTAAAAAAAAATGTCAAATAAACTAAATCTAATAAGAATTTTTTTTTAAATAACATAAACAAGAACTTTGCTTATCAACAAGGGCATATTGGAATAGCATGAAAGTTTTGAAATTTTACATGTTAACATATCAGAAAATTGTTATAATGTACTTAATTTCTCTCGAAAATCCAATATGGAAATAATGGATATGTAAAAGCTACATTTCGTAAAATTCGTGATATCTTTGATCAACAGAATCTTATTTTTTAAGCCTAGAATGACGAATTTTAATCTTCAGAAAATCTAAGTGCTTGCAGGACATATCACTTAATGGTGCGCTATGTTGCGTGGCGGCGTGATTGAACCAAATTTGCCTGGAAATGCTGTAATGGTGGATAATTCAAGCTAAAAGGCTTAGCTTATTTGTACACTAAACTAAGAAGGTTACTTTCTCAAGGTAGTTATTAAAAACGAGACTCTAAATGACATTTTTGGCCAACAAATTCACAATCAGCCCAATCATGAATAAAAATTCCGCAGGAGTTTTTTCCCTATTCCCATTTTTCCTATTCAAATTCAATATTAAAAAATTAAAAAGGGAGAAAACTCTCGCGGTTTTTTTTATTAATGATTCTGATATCCTAATATCAGTTTGAATGTTCTCAATTTCAATTTAAAACTCTATTGAGTTGACTCTGCCGTTCCTGACTTCGTTAAAGTTTCTTTTATAATTAGCCAATATTATTATATTGATCTGATTTTTATTTTTATTCTTTTGGTACAATACAATGTCAATTTATTTGTTACTATACAATCTAAACGTATGTGTCCCTTACGCATAATGATAATAAAAAGGCAAAAATATCGTATGTAAACATTGTTAAATGTTTTAAATTTTAAATTTTCCCTTCGTGTTAAAACTTAATATCTCTACTTACAATATTTTTAAAGTCCTACTTCTCATCGTATGATATTATAAATTTTGTACATCTCCAAACTATTTTCTAATTATTTTTATTTACTCTACAATCAGCTCCACAGTGCTAAGATTCAAAATTAATTTCGGGGAAAAAAATATCATGACAAATTCGTAGTATCTAAAAAACTTTCTAAATATTTATCTTTATACAAATGAGTGAACGTGTACATGTGTTTGTTTAAGTATTTAGCACAAAATATTTTTAATAATTCAGATGTGAACGTAGAAAACAAAATTCACAAAAAAAAAAATAATATTTTTCTCTTAACTCAAATTTTCTTCGAAATTTTATTAAGCACAGAAAGAAACTTTTCAGCTGTGACATTGATTCTGTCATTGGCTGTTAAATGGCAAAGTTATTTGTGTAAAATATTTACAATTATATTTATATTTAAAAGCTAAAAACCAAATTATAGATTTTGCAAAAAAAATATAATAATAAAAGTGTTTAAATATTATAAATAAATTTTAATTTTACTAACTAATGCATTTAAAAAACATAATTGGATTAAAACAACAAACCAAAAGTTAAAATAAACCCAATAATATTACAAAGTGGAAATTTTGAAACTACAGCCACAGTGCCGCCACAAAGTAACAAACATTACTAAATTGCATTACTGTTTAGTTAACAGTGTTTAAACATTAGTGTCGAGTGCTTTTAGCTGACCACAACTGCTGCTGTCATTTATTTATCCATACATTAGTGTGATTTTGTGTTATATATCGAGTATCTAAATTAAATTATTTACTGTGGTGTCATTGCAACGAACAACGAAGTTATTCAACTCTACTGCTCTTTACTAATTTAGTATTTTTAATATATTTTACTTATAATGTCTAAGGTATGTTTATATTTTATATACTTAAATAGATTATGTAATTTATTAATTTTAAATACATACATAATTATTAATTGACATTACTTAAAAGCAAGACTTAATTATAAACCTTGTATGATACTAAACCAAGTGAACAAATACAGCAAAATGTTGATATAGTGTTTTCTAAATATAAATTTGGATTTTAAATAATTGCAGATATATATAAAAGAATTTCCATATTATCAAAGAGAAAGTAAAAACAACATTAGAAGCTCTCTTTTTGATATTTTTGTAAAGGGGTCTTCAACAAGAACTTTGTTTAAAATAGAACAAAGAACATATGTATATGAAAATCTTTGAAATTTTTCTTGCATTGAAAAGTTTGACAATAATAAATGAAAAATTATTTTGGTCAGTTACTAGCGGGAAATAGATGTTGTAAAGAGGCCTTCTAGAAGGCCTTCTTTGATAATAACAAGGACTTCCAGCCATTGATAAATCGTTTCAATTTTACAAGGCGTGTCATTGATAGTCAAGGTCTAGAGTACTCGCTACTAATTAGATACCTACTAGAAGGCCTACTTGAGGAAAGCAATTTGAAGGTCTACTAACTAAAGTCTCATAGAAGGCGTAATTAAAGGCCTGCTAAATTAAAAATTTTGTTGAGTAAAGTAAAAAAAGGGTTTTATTTAAAAGAAGGGGTCTAAATTAGAGCTCGATTATCGTTCACAACACTACAATGTTGTGTTGTCTCGGCTACAACACAACATACATTTTTCATACGATTAAGCCGATAAGTGTTGTGCATCGTAATCGTAGTTTACCACATACAACATCAAAATACTTGCTGTTGTGAACTGTAATCGGAGCCTTAATTTTAAATTAATTTAAAAAATCGTACTTTACACCACAAACTTTCATAAAGTACTAAATTTATAGACGCTCTCTTTATTCATTTTTATTGCTCGTATAACAAAGTGAGCAAAATAATGTTTGTTGTCGTAGTTACGATATACAGGAATAATTGCAAACCATTCGTGATTGCTATTGAAATCATGATTTGTCGACATTCTTTAGAAATGCAATTTTGCTTGTGTTTGAAACGCCTGCTGAGAGAAGGCATATACGAATCTTTTAGAATGTGTAAACAGGTATTCTATAAGGCCTGCTAATGGCAGCACTTGCAATATTTCACGCTGGGTTATCCACCACGACCACACATATATACATATACATATGTCGATTCTATTATCAAAAATGTCTATAACATTGTCGCAAAATGGCAGGTTTATTTTAGTTTTAAGGCTGTAATCGATTCGATTGACTTAATATAAACTTTACATTTAATACAGCCCCACAAAAAGTAATCCAGTGGTGTTAAATCGCATACTTTTGTGAAATTATACTATCGTTAAATTTAATTTGCAATCAAATCATTGTTTCGGTGGCTGTGTGGCACGCAAGTATCCATATATCCAGTAAAAAATGGCCCAATCACGTCCACAGAGCACATACAGTAGCAAGTTCAGCATGCAAACCCTTCTCAACAATTCCTCATGCATTACCAAGTAATGTACAATGATCTCCATCAGTTTGTTGAAGGTTTTTTGTATTGATCAAAATAGTTTGATATTATATATAGAATGTGTGTGTCTAATAATTAAAAAATTAAAACGTTTTATTTCACAAAACAAATGTTTACAAATTTTACCAAAATACTCAAAGTCAAAGTTATTTTTGAAAGATCTGAAAACATATTTTATATTTCCATAATAAAATACACAAAATGAACTATAACATTGTGGATTATTTAATAATTAACAACAATTTTCTTTTCATTTTTTTTCAAGATTCAAAATAATAAGTGTTTATATAAAACAATGTACAAAAACAGAGACATTCAATAATCTGTGTTATATACAATTCTAAAATACCTTTTCTGAAATATTATTTCAAAAGAAAAACACGTGTTCACACATTGCATGTCTGATTGATAAGAGTCTTACTGAGTTCACACTTTAATGTACTCTTAAAATTCGTTTGACGTTCTTATTAGCAAAAGAAAAAATCATTTAAATAATAAGAAAAAGCCTATAAGACTTGCAACCTGTGAACATAGACTAAGAATCGATTTGGCCCCTGTTTATCAAACTATTTTGTACGTTATTTTAAATAACAGCCTTATTTAACGAACCAGTTTTCTGTTACTGACACATTTAACATTAATTAACCTGCACAGTCTGCTTCGGTCATAAATATGAAATTAATTGTATCATCTGGAAGATGTTCGCAACAAAAATAACTAATAATTCTGAAATATAATTATTAGTGTTTATTTTTTTTTTATAAGCACAAACAACAAATGTAGATTGTAAAATATTATTATTTGAAGCAAAAAGAAAATTCAAATGATTTTTATTTGCAATAGTTTGAACATTTTTCAAAAAGATGATCGTAAATTATTATTGTATAAGAAAGATAGTTTAACAGTTACTTTAAAAAGTGTACGTTCACTTTTTGAATTAAATAATATATAATTAAAAACATTTAAAAAATGTCTTTCTTTATTAAATTTTCTGTTACTGAGGCTTTCGTCTAGTGGAAATTTATCTCTAGAGACGTTTTTGTCTCTTTCAAAAAAATTGTCGCTTAAAGGAATTTTCGTCTTTCAATGTATTTAATGTACTATTTAAAAAAATATTTTATTATATATACTACAAGTACAAATTTAACACAAAGCCACTTAACAAAAACTAGAAAATAATTCAAATTTAACGGCAAACAATCAGATTTTTTGAGTCAAAATAAATTAAACAGGTATGTTTAGCTGAAATGCTCTTGAAAGTGGCTGGGTCCAGAGATTATCAAACTCTCTGAGCCGAAACCAAATCGTTTAGATTTTTATACTCAGAACAATTTAACAAACAATATGAAAAGAAATGAAAGAAAACAAGGAAATTAGGATAATTTCTTATTATTTATTAAATTATTTTGACAAAGGATATCTTACCAGTAGAGGAGAATAAAGTGGTGAACAGGTGAACGGTTAGTTTTTATCTAGCCGAAAATAAGTATTTACGATCTTTTTAGAACCTTGCCATTTTATTTAGCATTTTATGACAAGTGAAAGTATACTGCAACACATAGCTTTCTGCATTAATTAAAAATGGAATTATAGGGAAAATAAGGAGAACCGCTAAGTGATGTTTTGGCGTAAACAAGGTGTTTGTATTAAAATTATGTAAATTATTGTGTTTGTAGTTCTAATGCCTTTATCACAGCTGACAATTTTCTAGACATCGAATCAAACAGTTTTTAAGTGAAATCAGGGGCGGTTATTGTTTAGTTCGATTCGAAAGCAAACGATTTCGAAATACAATGTAAAAAGTATAAAAATTCGAACGATTTTCTTTTCAAAAGGAGACGAAATTTTGTTCAATTCATCCTGTATTACTATCTTTAGGTTATCCTCGCAAAAATTATTTGTTTGCCTAATTTTTTTGATCTAAAGTTTTTGGACAATGATTGAGCAACGATTTTTTTTACAATATAGGAGGTATGCTTAGGATTATAGTTTTTTTAAATATCGAAACTCTTACAGGTTTTCCAGAAATTTTCGTAACATTTTCAGCTATTTTTGGGTTTGCTCTTACATAATATATTTATATTATTATATTATATTACTATAGCTCTTATTTCAGATTTTCTAGAACGCTTTGTGTTTGGTATACTTGTCTATAATTTTTTTTTTATTGTATAGAGATGCCTTCCAATGATTTTACCTGTTTCTTGCAGGGATTGTCTTTTTTAATGGAAGTCTATTATCACCCTCTGAAACAATTTGTACAGTCTCAATTCATGTTTGTCTTCTCATTGTAAGTTATTCTCTAGCTAACGTCAGAATTTAATCGCTTTTAATGATTAATTAAATTTGCAATAATTTGAACAGTACTTTCAAACGAAGAAACTTTTAAATAATTGCCACTACTTTTGGAATTACAAGGAGTTTTTTGCAAAAGTATATTTTGACGTGTAAAAATTTGAGTATGTAATTCAATTAAATTTGTATACGTTTGTGTTTCTATATTATTTATAATAATATAATTAAACTTTCCTTTAATTAGTAGTATGTGGTGTTGTGTTTATTTTGACGCTCACAGTATAAAGTCTTTGAAAGTGCTGTTAGTTAGTCTGTTTGATTTGCAAAAATAAGCACTTACTTTGTTTTTCATTATGCCCTTTAACTTTTATTTTGTTTTAAATACAATTTTTTTTTTTTTTTTTGCTTAAACCTTTTAGAAATCACTGTATGTTGGTTGTTGTTATTATTTTTATATTTATTTTTTTTATGCTCCTCAAGGGTTGTTTTAACGAGAGAACGAGTGTGAATTGTTTGTTTATACATATTTAAAGGTCATTTGCAATGGCTGCAAATGTGTTATTACATTTTACGCAAAATATTTTTTACAGTCAAATGTGAATACACCCCAGACTCAATTTGCAGTTTTAAGAGAAAAGCAATAAAAATATTTTAAAACTCATGCCTAAAACCAATAAAGAAGTTAAAATTCTTAATTAATAATCTGCAACAACTCAATTTCTATCTCAACCATCTAGGTCTAAGTGCTTTTCCCCACCAACTAAAATTAAAAGGCAATTTAACACTGTCATATAAAGCGTATGAATGTGACGTATGTACAATTTAGTTTCAGTTTATGCCCTCCACATTCATTTAACACTTTAACATTTAGACTTTTGCAACTTGACAAACATTATTTTAGTTTTTTCTTGTTTCTATGTTAAACTATATACATATTTCATAACTAAAATGTAATTAAATCCTATTTTACTATTTTGTACTTGAAATAACGTTGTTATTTATTATCATCTAAACATAATTTTCAATTAAAATTGTTTAAATTATCGAGTTTATTCATTATATTTGCTATCTCACATGAGAATCGCCTAAACAAATAATAAAAATAATAAAAAATAAAAGCGACAATAAAATTGATTGCTCAATTTTGTATAGTTAATTTGAACGCACATTAATTTTGTTCAATAATATTTATTTATTTAATATAATTTATTAACGATGAGTATTTTTATAGCCCAACTTGTTTTATTTATGACATTGTATATGAAACCTTGATATGATTGTAATTAAATAAATAGAGAAATGCAAGTGCACAATTAAAAATATCGATAGTAGTAATGTTCCTTTGATAAGGAAAATTTCGCGTTATAGATAGAACAACATCTATAGAACATTTTGTCGCTTATATTAACGTCTAAACAAAATTATGTCGCTAAAGAAATTGTAGAAATTTTTATATTTAGCTAGAGTTCTCGCTATCGAAATTTTCGTTTTTTTTTCAATAAATTTTCGCTAAAGAAATTTTTCTATTCAGCGACAATTGTCGCTTTAGGGAATTTTCGACTAGCGACCATTGTCGCTATAAAAAAATTTCGTTTCTACAATCAATTGTCGCTAAAGAAATTTTCTTGTATAGCGACAATTGTCGCTTTAGCAATTCCGTCTTTCCAATCAATTGTCGTTACAGAAATTTGTATCTTTAAGAATAATTGTCGTTATAGAAATTTTTGTCTTTAGCGACAATTATCGACAATATATAACGCTGACGACAAATGCTTGCATAAAAATCGCGAGATTTTCGGGATTGGGTTTTCGGGGTTGGCATCCCTAAAAGTACGGTCAAACTTGACAAAAATATATTTTAGCACAAATTTGTTTGACGTTGTTTACTCTTACAAAAGTTTTGCAAGATCAAACATCACCAAATAAAATAGAACTAATATTGGTTATGTCCTGTTCTTAATAAACGAGGTTTTTTTTTAAATAAATAAACTAATTTTAATATATTTTATATTCATCTTTTACGGCAAATATTTGCCAAGTGTGACCGTACCTTAATACTTACCTAACCATGACACTCCTTTTGACGCAAACATATTTATAAGTTTTAAATTTGTTGGCGACGCTCCCCATAGAGGTTAATAAAAACAGTAATCTCTCGGTTATATGAATTAAGTCAAGCAGAGCCTCTTCACTAAATTGAAAAGTTAACATAATCGAGAGAATAAGCAATTCACATGATTTTTTACATTAAGTTTTTATTTTCAATAAGTTTTTTAATTTCAATTCTTTATCTTGGATGTACTATGTAACAAACACTAACCGATTTTTGATATGTAAGACAATCACTCAACAACTAAACACTCAAAACATTAAAAAAAATCAACGGTTGCAGGTTCTTTACTTACATACATACTTCTAATACGAAAAACATAAACAAAAATCAACAGTTGAAAGCTGTTCACATAATATAAATAGATAGGCTGTGTTCACTCTTTAGAACCTCATGTGTTTAAATTTAGTTTTTCACTATTCTGGATGTTTACATAACTGGATATTCATATAACCGAGCGACTACTGTATATGAATAAAAAATATATTTATTATGCGAGGGTTACTAATCACACTGTGGGTCATGGAAACAATTATGTAGTACATATACAGTGGGCGTCTGTTTTGTAAATAACTTCATACATACATGTATGTATGTACATATACCAATGTAATATAATAGTTTTCTAATATAATATTTTTCTTTTAATGATATGTGGTGTTGACTTTATTCTGATGCTCACTGTATATAAACATAAGTTAAATCTGACATTAGTTTGACTATCTCACTTTTAGATAGTCTCCGTTTTTTAAAAAATGACATTTTCGAATTTAGGAATCTGAAAGGATGAATGATAGCTAATAAGCTACTAACAACCCTTATCTACTACAGTCACTGATTTCAAGTAAATGATTTATTTTAAGTAAGTGCCCTATACTGCACAAAGCAGGTTTAAGAACGTGTTATATATTCATACATATGTATGTATATTTAAATATTTAGCATATGTACATACAGATGTATGTATGTAGGGATAAACTGGCTTAATAAATCCCTTCTTTTAAAGAACTTTTCAACCAATGCAAAACAGCAAACGTAATAAGAACTGTACGTGCCTGAACAAGCAGAAAATTTATACAATTCTACTAAAACTACATATGTATATATATATATGTATATGTACATATGTATGTAAATACTAAATGGCCCTGTCGGTCATACATTCGTACAAGTACTTGAACATGTTCATGCTTGTTTTATTTTGCATTGTGTATGGTTATGGTAAGGAACAGTTAAAATAGAAAAAAAAACCAATGAAGTGGTAATGATATTACAATTTCACTTTTATGCTGCGCTTTCTAATCAAAAAAGCATTCAAATCTGTTTGTTCGTTAGTGACTAAGTTAGTTCTGGCGGCAGTCATTCAGCCAGTCAGTCAATCAGTCAAATGTTAGTTCAGTTATTCATGAAACAAACGTCACTATCTTTGATGTTTTCTATGCTAATTGGGTTAAGAATGCTTGCCAATGAGACAAAACTGAAATGTAATGAAATGAACTAGTAACTGTTATTGCGATAAGATTAGAATACAATTGATTTAGCAGTGTACAAGGAGAAAATTGCTAATACGCATACTGAATACAGTGGCTGCAGTAGTTACAGCTACACTTCTAATACTTCTCATTATATGATTATGTATGATAACGATCAAAATTATTAGTTGCGTTTAATTCAAGAATTGTCCTAAAGTTCTCCAACCACCAGACCTCAATACGATTGGGAATTTGTGGGATGAGTTGGACCGGCGTATCCGCAAACACACAATAACATCAGTATCTGAGTTGAAATCGAGACTACAAGAAGAATGGGACCGAATTCCGGTAGCCTATACAGTGAAGTTATTAAACAAAGGGGTTATCCAACAAAGTACTAACTTTAGTATTAAAGTGTTTTTATGCGTTATTTTTTATGCTCTCTAAAGTGAAAACCGAATATTAATGACGCACAATATATTGGCTACCTTTAGTTTTTTTTTTATTATATTGTTATTGTTTTTATACCCTACACAACCATAGTGGGGAGGGTATATTGGATTTGTGCTGGTGTTTGTAACTCCCAGAAATATTCGTCCAACACCCATCTTAAAGTATACCAATCGACTCAGAATCCCTTTCTGAGTCGATTTAACGATGTCCGTCCGTCCGTTCGTTTGGCTGTCTGGCTGGCTGTCCATGCAAAGCTTGAAGAGTACAGGTCGCAATTTTAAAGATATTTCGATAAAATTTGGTACGTGATATTTTTTTGGCCCAAGGACGGATGGGATTGAAACTGCTGGAAATGGGTCCATTATTTTACCCGGCCCCCATACAAATGTCCTCCCGAAATAGGAGTTTAATGATCATAAATGTATGAATTATGCAAGTATCCAAACAAATTTCACTACAAATGAGTATTAAATGTAGCCAAATCACATGTACCAATTTTGTAAAGATCGGTCCATAATTAGTCGTAGCGCACATATAAGGCCTACTTCCGAAAATCCCTTTAAAGAGCATAACACTCTTAAAAATGCCAGTATTCAAATATTATGGAACACAAATATGTTTCGTATATATACAAATAATATGGTACAATTTTAGAATGATCGGTCAATAATTAGTCGTAGCTCCCATAAAAGGTCCACTTTCGAAAATCACTTCTTAAATCTCTTAAAACTGTTGGTATCCAAATAAAATTCAACACAAATAAGTGTCATATATACAGAAATGATGACACCTAATTTAATAATGGTCGGTTCACAATTAATCGAAACTCCCTGATATAAGACCCTCTCCGTAATTGACTTTAACCTCCATAAATCTCTTAAAAGTATTAAAAGTATCGAGATAAAGTATAACATACATTATATTTACATTCACGGAAATATAACAGGTCATATTTCCCATATAGCGCCCATTTCTTAAAAAACTGTTGTATACATATACTGGGTGTAGGGTATTATATGGTCGGGCTTGGCCGACTATACTTTCTTACTTGTTTATAATTACAGAAGTAAATTCCCAAATGTCATTATATGTTCTTAATAAATTAATAAAAATATTATAAAAATCTGCAAATGTGGCTTAAATGAATCAGTTGAACATACATCATATATATTTAGTAATACCGAATATTAATGACACTAACTGTACATTGTGTAACAATCAAATCGTTAATTTAAACTGTTCATATTTTGGCAATTGTTGTGCTTCTTGTTATTTGTGATTGATGAATTGTAGGTTTTGTATTTCATGTTTAATGTCACTGTTAATAATAAAAAACAACCTCACTCTGATTCATGGATTGGGGGCAAATTGTACGTCACTGCTTAGTTAAATAATACTAAAACATTTTATAACTTTTATTACTTGGAAAACATTTGCAAATGAAACCTTTTTTCATATATTATTTGTATGTATGCAGCTGCATTTCTGGCAAACATTTTATGGTTGATATTAAGCAAGTTTTGAAATTTATTTGAAAACTTAAATTATGCGTAAAGACGTGAGCAATTAAAGAATATTTTATATAATAAAAATACCAAAATTAAAAATTATTACATATTTTGTAAAAATTATCCCATATTTTTTAAGTGATTGTGGTTGTTTACGTGTGGAGTACAGTTTCGCAATATACCGTTCATTTTGGTGTTCTTGGAAAGTCTGGACCTTATCGTCGCAATCATTTAATTCCCCTGGCGCATCAGCAGAGAAAAAACTAAATGATATTTTTCTTTTCAATGTATGTACTTTTGTAGTAATATAAAATATATACTTCTGTTGCCAAGTATTGTAGGTGTCAAACTAAGTGGGGGTTTGGTACTTTTTCTAAATTAAGAATCCTGATATGTTCCTAAAAACTCAACAATGGGGAAGTTAAAAGTACATTTCTGCTGCATGAGATTAAATTACATACAATAGAAATGTACTACATATTTTCTGATGGTACTGTTTTAATATTTTAAATGAATGAAACTATTCCAATACGTTTAAAATTAAATAATAATCCAACAAAACTAAAGATCTAGTGATACTTTTTCCTTCCTCATTCCTCATTAAACCTAAAAACATCTAATGTACTGTGAGTGTCAATATAAAGTAAACACCTAATATTGTTAAAAAAAAATTTGTATTATATGTATATGCTACATGTACAAATTTAAAACAAAATATATTGCATAATTCATAAGTCCGCTTTCATACTCTTCAATTCTAAATCGTCAATTCTGAGAAGGGAAAACAGAACAAAACTTGACGGTACTAGTCAATTTTCTTATTTCCTTTTGTTTTTCTTTCATTCTTGTTGATTTGCAAAAAAAAAAAAGTACGAAAATTGTATTGACGTATGTCAATGAAATGGCAAGTTCAAAAGAGAATTGAACAAAAACTATTCAGCTAAAACTGAAGAGTGTAAAACAGGACTAAGTCACTTAAGCAAAATATAACTTATTAACAAAAATTACAAATATAAGGAACATAAAAGAAAAATAATTCAAATTTAACGGCAAACAACCAGATTCTTCGAATCAAAATGAATTACGTAGAACATTGTATTTAAAATTTTGTTTGTAGTCCGTTTGCCGTTGTCACAGTCGACAATCTCCTAGACATAAAATCAAAGCATTTTTGGGTGAAATCAGGCGAAATTTTGTTCCATTCATCCTGTATTACTGCCGTTAAGTTATCCTCGCAAAAAATATTTCTTTGCCTAATTGTTTTGTCCAGATATTCCCACAGGTACTCAATTGAATTGAGGTCTGGGGACTGCGGAGAATGATCTAAAGTTTTTTGACAATAATTGAGCAACCACTCTTTCACAATTTTGAAGGTATGCTTAGAGTAATTGTCCTGTTGGAAAATCCAGTTCTGCGCTAGTTTCTCGAAACTAGGGGCTACATTTTTTTAATGCGAAGATAATCTTTCTTTTTCATTGTAGATTCTATACATGTAAGAGTACCGGCCCCTGATGCCGCAGTACAACCCCAGACCATTATGTTTTTCCGTCTGGATAACATATTTATTACTGAATGCTTCGTTAATTTTTGGTTTACCATATTTTTGAGGGGTTTTTGAACCCAAATATCTCAAACTTACTTTCATTGGTGTAAAGAATATTATTCCAAAAAATTTGAGGTTCGTTTTGGAATGACAGGGTTTGTTTGCATAAGGATGATGTCACTGTTTACTTTATTTTGACGCGTAAAAATTGGTCTATTTTCACAGTAAATCAATTAAATTTATATATGCTTTTGTTTTGCTTCCTTTCTTACTACTTAAATAACTACATACATATATAAAAATGCAATATAATTCACTAATATAGTTAAGCGTTTATTTTTATAATAAGTGCTGTTGACTTTATTTTGACGCTCACTGTAAATGTTTCTGTGTTTGTGGGTATGTTAAGAATAATTAAAATATAATAGAAAAATTACTTTTACCATGTCTTATTGCACTTTTTGTATAAATATTTTAAAACATATTTAAAATTTAATTTTATATCTCGTTTACAACATACATATGTATCTGTAATAAGGAAACAAACATAATAAAGTAAAACTCTTTCAATGCAAAAAAAAAACTATAAAAACGTTTTAACAGTTTTTAATTTCGCAACATTAAAAATTCGTATAAATTTTATTATAAAAGTCAGACGTACATAAGGTATGTCTATTCAACATTTTTACTGCTTTTCCGCATTAATGTTTTCATGACTATTTTCGTTGTTTCTACTTTTCAATTTGCGTCATACAAAAGAATCGAAAAAAAAAACACCCAGCAACAATCATTTAATGAAAAAAATTTCAGAATATCTAAATGTAGCCGAACATGCAAATAATAAAAGGGAAATTTGTTAATATGTTTTTTTATGTATTCAGATGTTTGTACATTCATATGTATATTAAATCTGTTTGAAAGTAAAAGCCATTTTTAATTTACTTTAAATGTCAAACATACCAGCAAACACATGCAAATTTATATGAAACATTTTCAAACACTCACAGAAAAATGTTCGTTGAAAGTTTAATGTTGCACTTAGGTTTTTAAAAAGTCATTAAACAGTCTGTGTTTGTCTTCTAATAAAACTCAAATTAGTTTAGGGCCTTATTCTGAAACAAAAACGGAAAACAATTTTCATATTTATGTATGAAAGACACTCAAATATTATTTTTAATATATTTAATTAATATTGATACAATTTAATTCATAAAATTCTTAATCTAATCCATATCAATTCTTTGTCTCTTTGCTATTTTAGGAACAAGTTAAACTTGATGCCACCAAACAGGTTACCAGCCCTGACGATTGTGAAGATCTTAGTCCAATGCCACAAACACACGCCCCGCCAGTTAGACGACGTGGCGGCATTTCTGCTGAACCCGTGACTGAAGAGGACGCAACCAGCTATGTGAAAAAAGTAGTACCTAAAGATTACAAAACAATGGCTGCTCTCTCAAAAGCCATCGCCAAAAATGTATTATTCTCACATTTGGATGAAAACGAACGTTCCGATATATTCGATGCCATGTTTCCCGTAACACATCTAACGGGCGAGAATATAATACAACAGGGAGACGAGGGTGATAATTTCTATGTCATAGATCAGGGTGAAGTTGAGGTGAGTTTAATTAAATCGTTAAAAAAATTGAAATGCTTTATGTTTTACTATGTTGTTTGTTTAGGTATTTGTCAATTCCGAAATTGTAACTACAATTGGCGAGGGTGGCAGTTTTGGTGAATTGGCATTGATTTATGGTACCCCAAGAGCTGCTACAGTACGTGCCAAAACTGATGTTAAATTATGGGGTATTGATCGTGACTCATATCGACGCATTCTGATGGGATCCACCATCAGAAAACGTAAAATGTATGAAGAATTTTTATCGCGTGTTTCTATATTGGGTAAGTGTTAAAATGAAAATTGGATTTACATGTCGAAATCGATCCTTTTTGATCAAGTAGCGATTATTGTCCGAAACTTGATTTTTGTCCTATTATTCGATATACACAATTTCAAATTATATTTCAGAAGTTTTCAATTATATTTCAGAAGTTTCCAATTGTTTCTCAGAACTTTTTATTTCTGAAATATAATTGAAAACTTCTGAAATTCAATGGGAAATTTTCTGAAATACAATCGGAAATTGTGTAGTACTAGAAATTTGTTTATAAAGAATATTTTTTTGTACATGTATTTTATTTATTTGAATTATTACAGAGAGCCTGGACAAATGGGAACGTTTGACGGTGGCTGATGCCTTGGAACTTGTTAATTTTGAAGATGGCGAAACAATTGTTAAACAAGGCGAACCTGGTGATGATTTCTATATTATTGTTGAAGGCTGTGCTGTTGTTTTACAAAGACGTGCTGAGGTTTGTTGAAAAGAAATATTTGAAGATAATTTTTTAAATTGAAATTGAAAGAATCATACCGAAATACTTTGTACATATTGTGTGATTTAGAAGCCCAAAGTGATGTTATTGTAACACTTTAAACGTTCTTTGCTGAAAGTATAGTAATGGGTTTCATGTCCGTTTAATCGTTAGAACAACGCAACAAGCGCAATTTATCATGATTGCTTTGGAGGCAGACAGATCAACAGAAACAATTGAAAATTTAGTACAAATATGCTATTATTTTACGATTGATATGCCTGTTAGGCAGACATTTCTAACTGAAATGGAAGGTGTTCATTGTTCTTTTAGGTTTATATTGCTATATAGTCAGACAATTGCCTATCTGGTCGACATTTAATACAACAAAATATATCCGTATGTGTCGAGGAAGAGGTACAGTGGCAATCTGCGTTGAAACTGTTTGCCGAGTCTTGTGCCATACGACCGAGTTGCACGCAAGAAACTGTTTACAAAGAGACTGTGCAGGCTAAATTTCGCCAGAGAACACGTTTGCATGTACATTCTGAAATTCGGTCATCTTCGCCGATAAATCAAGTTCAACATATTCGGTTCAGATAGCATGTCGCATGTTTTTGCCAAAGAATTCCTTAAAAATAAACTTTAAAAAACTTTCCACAAAACGTGTTTCAGAAGTAATTGCTACATTACTACTTAAATCGCAAACTTTAATAATCTATAATTATTTATTTTAGAAACAGTTTTGATAATTTTTCTTGTAGTATCCTGTCTAATTGTTTTTATATTTTATTTTAAAATGAAAACAGTTTCACTAAATTTTTCTCTATCAAATACTTTCCATGTCAATTATTTGATTATGCAGTCTTCTTTAACTATGTTTTTAATTGTTTTTAAATTTTCAGCAAGGCGATGAACCTGCCGAAGTTGGCCGTTTAGGCACCAGTGACTATTTTGGTGAGATTGCATTGTTGCTGGATCGTCCACGTGCTGCTACAGTTGTTGCCAGAGGTCCCTTGAAATGTGTTAAATTAGATAGAGCGAGGTAAGTTTTTTGATAACAAATTAATATGTGCCTAAATTATTCTATGAAACAACTACAGAAAATTCCAATTTCATGTTTAATAATAAATGATGTTTTTCTCTTTAACTCTTTACAGATTTGAGCGCGTTTTGGGACCCTGTGCGGATATTTTGAAACGTAACATCACTCAATACAACAGTTTTGTTTCATTGTCTGTTTAAATCCGGCCTTTAGAAAAAAAAGAAACTAACACAAAGAAAAACATTAAGAGAAAACACAAATAATTTTTTTTATAATTTTATGGAATAACTTTTAAAAGTTTTGAATTAAACAAGCGAAAATTATTTGTAAAATTAAAAAAAAAAAAAACAAAACAAATTAAAGAAGAAAAACTTTGTAAAAATACACTCACTGCTAAACATGTTTCTTTCATCTTGAAAGAAAAACAATTTTGAATTAAAAAACTAAACAAAAACACACACTCTCTTCAACACAAAAATAATGAAGAAGGAACAACAACTACTTTAAATTTCGAGATAAACAACAACAACAATTCAACAAAAAGGAAACATATTTTCAAACAAGACTCTATAGAAGGAATAAAATAAACAACAACAAACAAACAAAAAAATCATAAATGTTTATACAGAAATATAAAAAAAGAAAATTTAAACAAATTATAAATCAAAAATTTTTCATACAATTATAAAAATATGTATAATTTTAAACAAACAAACAAAACTAAAAAATAAAAATATATTTCATTGTTTGATGTAAAAGCTGTATGTAACAACTACAACAATAGAAAAACTACAATAAATTGTAAGAGCAGAATTGTTGTTAAAGAGACAAAATTGTAACAAACATTTAAAAAAAAAAACATTTTGTAAGAAAAAGTTTTGATTGATTGAAGTTAAAAAAATATTTTAAACCTCCAAACACAAACAGCTAATTAGAAAACAAACTTAATAAAACTTAAATATCAATTACATCTTGTAAAAAACAACTACAATATATTTACATGAACTTTCTCTAATTAAAAACAATTCTGTTTGAAATATAACAAAAACTACTTACATACATACATACATACTATTTAAACTAACTATTGTATTATTTTAAAAATTCAGTTTTTCTTAAACCATAAACATTTAATAAAACAAGACAGAATCTGTATGACTTTAGAGAAGGTTTATAAATTCGTTTTATATAGATATTTATATTAATTATAATTGTTCTTTTTTGTTATTTATAAACTTTTTTTTAATTTTTTTTTAATTAGAATATTTTTTTTTTGTTGTATCATAAACATAATTATTCTATTAAATTATTTAGTTAATATTTTCAAACAATTTTAAAAGGTAAGCTTAAATTTTGCTGGCAACTTATACATACATATAAACAAACAAACAAAAGAACATTATACATATAATAAAGAATTGAATTTTTTTCCTAAAAAAGTAATTGAAGTTAATATACATTTTATTTTAATCTTTATTTTTGTTTAAGTAAAAAGCATTTGTTATTAAGTTTTCTATTATAATACACTTTCTTGTTTGGTATTGGTATTAATGATTTTTCTTTGAAATTTTCATCTCTAGAACTGGTTCATGGTTCATGGTAGCATTACCAAGCTAGCAATAGTTATTTATATCGATTTTTGGTACCATTTCATTAATCAATAATTTTTGTTTGAAATTGTCCGTCGGACTTTGTTCTAGAAAAGCTATACGAAGCAAACAGACTTTCTTAGGAACAGTTCCAGCACTAATTCTTTCGTCTGTCAGTTAGGAATAGGGTTGCCAAACGGGACTGGTTTTTCAAATCACGGGAATCGGGATTTTATAAATGTAAATGACGGGATCCCGGGATTTTTCGAGATTATTGTTTCATATTAAAAAAAATTAGTTTATTAAAAGTTTATGAACCATTAATAATTTAAAAACATAATAACATATTCAGTGAATAAAAATTCCACATGAAATTTGTTCCCTTTTATTTTTTTAACATTGAATTTTAATAGGAAAATGTGAAAAGGGAACAAATTTCATGTGAAATTTTTATTCACGATAGGGGTGTATATGAAATGTTGAATTGACAAAAATAATACAGTAGAAGCTCAAAAAGTTAAGACACGATAAAGTTAAGCAGCTTTCATTCACCAACTCTGAATTCAATTTCCAAATCAATTCTCACTATTAATACATACATAAGCGTACATAAGCGTACATATGTAGTGTTTTACACATGTCTAGCAAAGAAATTTAACGACCTTAATAAATTCTATACATATGTTAAAGGTACGGTCACATTTTGCAAATATTGACTCAAAAACGCGTAACCAATTGTTTTTGCGGAAATTTGTTTGACGTTGTTTAAATTAAAACTGAATATTTGTTGTGCTTTGGATAAATAAGAAAAGTTTTTTTTAAATAAATAAACGAATTCAAATATATGTTCTCAAAAAAGCGTAACCACTTGTTTTAGCACAAATTTGTTTGACGTTATTTACTCTTACAAGAGTTTTGCAAAACCAAACAGCATCAAATAAAATAAAACTAAATATTTGTTGTGCTTTGGTCTAAATAAGAAAAGTTTGTTTAAATAAATAAACGAGTTCAAATATATGTTATTTAGTGGTTACTTCTTCTTCAGCAAATATTTGCCAAATGTGACCATACCTTTACATACATGCAACATAATTTGTTTGCACACATCAATTTCTTTTTTTAAGAAAACAGTCGCATTAACAATGTCAGCAGCACTAAAGCACAAAAAAAACTATCAATCGGCGAAAAATTAAAGATTTAAAAAAAAAAATAGATAAAGTCGTTTTGGCAGAGTTAACAGAATTATTATTAAATAAATATTAAAAAATATAATCACGTACAATCACGTGCATTTCTTATATGATGGAAAAGTTAAGAATTCGAAAGAGTAAACCACCCTCAAAACAAACTACTTAACTTTTTCGAGCTTCTTCGAGCCTTTAATTTCTATATTTAAGCAATAGAATATTACCGTTCGATCTTAAAAAAATCTTCTTAATTTAGATGATTACATAAATAAGACATTCTCGCCCTCCGAATAAAATAATTCTATTTCTTATGCAATATTTGATTTCATATCATAACAGAAATTATTAGGTGTTGCGGGATGCTTTTATATATTTCATTGTCATTCATTCTTTCATTCGTTTTGCAATCAATGTTTTAAATACATTTCTAATAACAAACATTTCTATCTCATTATCAAATTCGCTCAAAAAATTATTTTAATTTAAAAGTGTTTAAGAAGAGATTCCACCATATATGTTTCATGTTATGATTCAAAAATGTTTATAAGATGCAATTAAGACGTATTTATAATTTATTTTTTCACATTTAATTTATTAGTTTTTTAAAACTTCCAATTAACTCTTATATTTGTGTAAAAGATAGTGTATTATAATGTAAAACATTAACAAAATCTTTATTTAAATTTAGTTTTATATATATATTTTGTCAAATCAATTTAACACAACCTTACAGTGCTGGCGCCTTCATCTATAATGAAAAAAAATATACATACATACATACATATATACCTAATAAAATAAAAATAAAATATTTTACTAAAACTTATAATAAATATTAAACTGAAAATCATAACAATTAATAAAATATCATCAACAACAGCAGCAAGAATAAAACAACCATACTTACATATAAAAAATATATATATTTATGAGTATTTTATTTACCCGCCGGCGGGTTCCCTGCACATACATACATACATCTATTATATGAAATCTATATATATATATAAAATTTTTTATTAAAATTAAATAGATATTCATAAATGTTTTATTTAATTTAGAAAATTAAACACATAAACATTTGATTATATAAATAATACTACAGATAATACACTAAAAGAAAAATAATTCGTTCATTAGATACTCGTATATGACAAATTTCATTAATCCAATGAGCATTTTCATGTGTGGAATGAAATTTGTCATATTTCTAATGAAGAACTTTTTATGAACGTATTATTTTTCTCTTAGTGTATGTGTTAAAATTAATCAATTAATTTAATTTTCAGGGGTAGGGGTCATTTTCATGCAATGTACCGTGTTGGAACTAGAAAAAGGTTATTGAAGGGTGGTTTGAGGTAGTAGTGATTGTGGACATTCGATTTGAATCTTCCTATATTGTAAGTGGCAGAGAAAACTTCTGCAGGTAGTTTATTCCATATACGGACAGTACGGCTAAATAACGAATTTTCCCTGTAACATGTTGTGCAAACCATTTTTTTTTATGTGGCCTTACTTACGTTACGTTTACTATAGTATCAATAGTACAGTAAAACACAGCCCACAATGCGGCGATGCTTCAGCGAGTCAATAGAGTTGGTCCTTTTCTGCATGCGGTCGAGTAACTTGAAAATAGACTTCGAAGCATCGGCCCATACATGAGAGTTGTGTTCCATTTTCGGTCGAATATATTTGGTGTAAATAGTATCAGATGGAGTGAAGTATTTTCTACAATGTTTTAGAAAACCGAGACACTTGAAAAATGTATTTAGTCCAATCAATAGCTTCTGATTCCAAGATCAAGACAAGATCTTGCTTCATTCATGTTTTGCCTCATTACCCCAATCTCCACAGTTGAATGAATATGAATGGCAAATGTTGCTATCATCTGTAAAAGAATAGATATGGTACGAAATTTGACGTAAACGAACATTCAGAAAGATAAGAAATAAAGTAGAAGAAAGAACAGAGCAATTGTCGTATCCCTGGGGCCAAATTACCGCATTCGATATCGAGTAAAATTGATCGTAATTTTCTTATTTGCGATTATGGCATTCGATATCGAGCAAGAAATTTAGTACATTTTATCATAATTTCGATATCGAAATCATTTTTCGATATGTTAGCTCATTCGATCACGAATACGGTAATTTGGCCCCAGATTTAACCTTGAACTCGTCTGACGAGATCGCATATATATAAAAAATCGTATAGTGCAATTTCTGAGAAAACTAAATATATAACGAGAGATATGCCAGACTCTGTCGAATTATTTGGAAATATAGTTCTGTAGGTCATTAAAAAGCTTTTATTGGAAAATAATTCATTTATTGTTGAAGTTGTTCATAATAAAATGCATTACATCTTCGGATGGTTCAATTTGAAATATTTTTCTTCATTTAATTTGTTTTTGTTTTACATCCTTATCTTTACAAAATGAATTGTAAATCTAATGGAATGGAAGAAAAATTTAATGATTCAGTATGGAATTAATACAATAAAGAATGAACACAATAACTTTGAAGTACTAAAGAATTAAGCCTGTGAATCAATTTGTTATGACTGGTTTAAAAATTAAGTTTAATTTGAGTGCAAAAATTAAAATTAAAGAGGTGCCATTTACGAAACCCCCTAACATATGCTACAAATACTTTTAAAATACCTCAAATTTAGTCAAATGTTTGTGTGAAATTTTTTAACATCTTTAAATATGTAAATGTTTATTTTAATTGTTTCTTTGTTTAACAAGATTTATATATTGAATAATAGTCATTAAATTATTTAATACTTTATTTAAAAACTCATGTTAAATCCTTATTATTATTTCATTGTTTATTGTCTTCTTTATCATGAATTAAAAATATCAAAAAAAAATTCCTGTTTTTATTCAACAATAATTTAAATAATTTATGGATTTATGTTAGTAAATGAAGAGCAAAATGAGAGACAAACAATATACCAATTTATATCTACACCATTTCCAATTGTAAAACAGAAAATTTTACAGATTTCAATGTATAATGAAATTATTACCTTCTTTTTTTTTTGATTTCTGCTGGAACTCCAGTTTTCTCTCCAGATTCTAACTAGAAAATAAATTTATTTATTTATACTTTCTGTTTAACAGTTGCATGTATGGACATTTTCATTATAATTTTTTTTTATTTTCCAAAGTCTATATCCTTTATTAAACAACAAAATTTCTTTGAAACAACTGCTAAAAAAACAATTCACTAATTGATAAATTAATAAAATTACATATAAAACATAAATGTATTTTATTTTAACAAAATATCTATGTATGTTTAATTGGAATTTAATAAAAGAATTGTAATAAATCAAAATTAAATAACAAAAAAATATTAAAAGAAAAACAAAGAATTTGTATGAACAAAATGAAAATAATAATAAGAAATATCACAAGAAAAAATGCTTTGCTAAAAGAAGATGTCTGATTTGATAAGAAATGATTATAATAAATAAAGGCTTGGATTAAGTATAAAATGATAACAAGAAATTAAACAAAAAAATTGTGGTTTTATTTAGAGTAATAATTGAAAATTGAAACTCGATTTACAGAACAGGAACGAAAGATTATACAACAATATGATTACAGATCTTTCAGATATCAGTGCACCGTTGTCGGCAAGAGAAATTGGAATGATAAATTTTAGTTTTTTTTTATGAAATTTTTTTATATACTCATAACTTTTTATCTCTCCTGTTCTATTTGCGCTCATAAACTCACCAACAACATTATTACCAATTTACACGAAGCAATTTTTATTTTAATACAATTTGTTCCTTGAAATTTCTGCGGTGTTCACACAGAACGCCGTGAAATTGTTTATGCAAAATTGTAAACGATTTCAGTTTCACTTCGTAGAACCTAGGCGAATTTTTTGACCCCGAATCTAAAAGCTACTAAATAATATTGTTCAACTAAATTTGAATTTGGTGCGGAAGCATAAGGTACGGTCACACTGGGCAAATATTTACTCAAAAAAGCGTAACCACTTATTTTTTGGCACAAATTTGTTTGACGTTGCTTACTCTTACAAGTGTTTTGCAAGATCAGACAGCATCAAATAAATTAAAACTAAAACGAAGTTTTTTTAACGAGTTCAAGTATATTTTATTTAGTGGTTACGTCTTTTTCGGAAAATATTTGCCAAGTGTGACCGTACTTTTAGCCTAGATTTCAATCCCGTAGATTTTGTTCTTCCCCAGATTCCGTTTGATTTTTAAATTTCTACTGCATTATTTCTATAAACTACCATCAAAAAAAAACATTCCCACGACAGCTAGTTCTACGCACCGGAATGACCCGAACTCTTTCGTCCAAGGGCCAACCACTGCTGTTACAACAACAACAACCATCCAAAATACTAGAGCAGTTTTTCCTCACCCTCTTTAATCGAATGGAGGGAATGGAAATACATACGATAAGAAAACAGAGCGTAACAGGTTGTTTTGTTTTGTACACCAAGAGCAGTTTTAAATTGAAAGATAATGTGAGTAAAATGGAATCAAAGCAAATCAAACGTGTACGGCACCGGTACAATTTTATGTTCAGTTGCAACTGAGAGTTACTAAACACAACAACGTTTGAGCGGTTTTAATTTTTAATTAAATTTAATTTATCACATACATACAATTGAATTGAACACACGAAAATAAAAAAAAAAAAAAAAAATTAAAAAATATACAAATAATAAAACTTGTGTTAATAAACAATTCTATTACTTTTTGTACGTTTGTTGTTGCTTTGAAATTTTAATTAAAAGTCATTGATAACGAATTAAAAAAAGAAAAAATTTTAAAACCGGATAAAACAAATCATAATATAAAAAGACAATAATTTGTAAATATTTCAAAACTAATAAAACGGATTAAAAGAAAGCAAAACCCCAGAAAAGCAGAACAAAACAATCCACAAAATGTTTAATACTTTAGTTTACATACCCACCATATTGGCCTACACCTTTATAACACTGCTGGTCGTCATCTTGGGCTTTATAGTCATCTATGTGACACATAAAATCTACACAACTATTTACGACAATCTGCCCATAGCTCAACTGGCCTCCAAATCTTCGCTATCAGAAGAATGTGCCACAATGACAAAATCCAATATCCTGCTGATCCAGGGCACTAGAGAGGAGGGTTTAGCGGGTCGTAAATCGAAAACAGGTTAAGTTTAACGAAAAATCATCACAAATACATAATCTTAGTTCATAATTTATATAAGACTATTTAGTATTAAACAAAGAAATATAATTAATTTATTATGTTATACAATTTTTATACTATGAATTGTTTATTATAAAACTTTGTATATCTATATACATATATAAATAGTAAATATATTGTATACAGCTTTACGTATTATTGTTACCTTGGAGCCCTGCTATTTGGCCTATATGGTGTTTGAATCAAAATTATGTTATATCCCCACAACTGTTTATGAAAATGCCCGTCGTTTTACTAATAACAGCACCACTTCAACGATAAGAGATTCTCAAGTTTCCGCAATATCTGTTCACCATCATTATCTGATCAAATATTTCGATAGTCTGGCGTCAATACCTACCGGCAGAGATTTAAAAAAATGTGATAAATTTAAATTATATAGTATGAGTACTAGACGTAGGCGTAAATAATTGATTGTTGTTTGTTTTGTTTTTTGTTTTCTTTTTGTATAAAGCCATAATTACAAATCAATTACATACTACCAAAATAAAATTTTAAATTGTATTTTAAACTAAAGGAAAAAAACACACAAAAAGAAACAAAATGTTTTCTAAAAATATATCATTGACTTTGCAAAGTCTATTTATTCAATTTAAAATGCGTGACTGCATTTA
The DNA here is from genome assembly GCA_950370525.1 of Bellardia bayeri. Taxonomy (NCBI): domain Eukaryota; kingdom Metazoa; phylum Arthropoda; class Insecta; order Diptera; family Calliphoridae; genus Bellardia; species Bellardia bayeri. Next base: position 80,919,465 of record OX493267.1, read on the forward strand.
TTTTTATAAATATTTACATACATACATACATACAGATGTATGCATGTATGTACATATGTATTTTTTTATGTGATTTTAAAATTGCACTTTGATATTAAGGTACGAGTAAACCTCAATTAAAGCAGTGGAATATTTGTTGTATGCAATTAATTTATTTCAAAATATCAATGTCTGAATTGTACTGTAAATGAAATTGGCAAAATATTCTGAAAATATAATTGTTGAAAAACAAAGTAGGAACACTTTGATTTTCGTCAGGTCGAAAGTAAAACTATGTAGTCGCATAATGTTTCTGGAAATCATTCGAAAATATACCATTGCTCCAGTACTTGACGGATTTGCAGCTAAAACTTTATAAAAAAAAAAACCAAGACAGTCTAAAATCTATACATCTGACTAGTATTGGAACTAGGGTTTCTCCGGTGTCTGTCCTGTAACTCTGACCAGTTTTTATTCAATTCTTTTTTGAACTTGCCATTTCGTTCACATGCGTATCTTAAATTTTCGCGCTTCTTACCATCAAGTTCCTATTTTTTCAAGCAAATCAACATGAAAACAACTTTGCGTAGAATAAGACAGAGAAAATAAAAGAAGAAAACACTCTTCAGTTTTAGTTGATCAGTTTTTGTCAAATACTCTTTTGAACTAGCCATTTCATTCACACACGTCATTGCAATTTTCGTTCTTTTTAATGCATATCAACAAACCCAAAAAAAAAAACCAAAAAAAAATAAAAAAATTGACTAGTACCGTAGATTTTGTACCCCTTTTATTCTCTTTTCCCTTCTCATCCAAAAATACTTGCCTTGACGAGTCAGAATTGAAGAGTGTGAAAGCGGACTTAGAAAATTGACTAGTCAAATTTGTAACCCTTTTATACTATTTTCCCTTCTCATCACAAAGTGCTTGCCTTGAAGAGTGAGAATTGAAACGTGTGAAAACTTACTAATTTTTGGGAATTTTTCCATATAATTGCAAATCTCGAATACAGTTTCAATACTACAAACCTCATTTGTTGGAAAGCTACTGATTCCAGCTATCCAACAGTACCAAATATTAATTTCTAGCTCCTTTAGAGTCATTGAAATTGCATTTTAAATGCAGAATATTTTTTTTTTGAATATGACCAATATTTTTGGGGAAATATTTTTCATATAATTGGAAATCTTGAATGCAGTTTCAATGCTACAAATCTCGTTTGTATCTAGTTAGAAAGTTACTGATTCCAAATATTCAAGAAGAAATAAATAAAACCAAAAACCAGTAGAGTTTTTCAAATTAATTAAGTTTTCGTACTCAGTTGCCTGTGATTTTTAGGTTGTCCAATGTTGCTCCAACGTTTTTAAGGGTTTATAATATAATACAGGCATTTGAACTCTCTCGTCTGTCTTTTAGTTTTAATCGTTGTAAAAACAAAATAGTTTGTTGTTTTGTTAAAAAAAAAAAATGAAGAACTTCAATCAGAATGTCCATAAACAAATTTAATCCTTTAAGAACTTAACATGTCAATTTGTTTAATCTCCTAATATTAGAATTTTTCTGTTGTAACTGAAACCTGTTAACTGGGGTGACAAATATTCGGTTAATGCAACCAAACTACTTCTTTTGACCATCTGTCGCTACAACCGAAAAATTCTATGAATATACGGGAATCATTCGACTGTTTTACTAATCGATTGGTTCCCTTTCATCATCACAAGATTATTAAATATTGTAACTTTAATATAAAGAAATATTTAAAATACCAGTTGATAATAGCTGAAAATTCATTATTTATTTTAAATTTAACTTTATTTGATTTAGAAATTAGCCGAAATTTATGGTTTCAATATTTTAAAACTTTACATTTTAAAACAAGTCAACAAATACGACATGCGCACAGGTATGTGATAAACATTTAACGATTTGAATAGTTGTATGGTTTTTCAGCCGATTTTCAAACAAATTTTTGAACCGGCTTATATAAATCGCATACTCTTTCGGTTTTAAAATATCGTTCGATTTCAAAACGTGTGATGTTGATAGATTTCAAGAATAATTTTTATCAATGAATTCTTATTTTCTAGCTAAATAATTTTAATAATTGAAACGAATTTAGGCAATAACTGTGATAAAAATTTATAGGGAAGCTCCAAAACGAAACAATAAATAACTCACATGCGTTTTATACCCACCACCAAAAAGGTGTAGCCATTCAAAATTCAGTCAAACAAGTGTCATGTAAAGTACCAATAAGTTGAAAACTCTTTTTGTCATGTGGAATTACTCTTTGTAAGTTATATTTTCAAATGAGGTAATAAAGAGTTTTTAAAAATACTTATATTTCTTTCGAGACCTTAAATGAAGTTGAGCTAAATCAGAGATCTGAAATTAATCCAGAATTATATTTCGCAATAATAGTGAGTTAAAAAGATAATATTGTTTAGAATAGATTTTTAACAACAGCGGATTGCTGAGGAGACCTTTAGTGGGACAAAACATGTATTTGTGTTCTAAAGCTTTGTATAGACTGTTGTCAGACCTTACCATTGTCTAACAAACCGTGTGAACTTAAAATGTTTGTCTTCCAACGTTGTAAGAAAAAGTATTGACAATTTAACTTTTGGTAACAATTTTTCAATGTCAGTACATTGCTAGATCTGACAACATTGTATGAACTGACAACCGTCTATACATAGCTTAAAAATTTTGCAACCATTATTCTTCTTTTATTATATCCCAGCAAGCCATATGAGTCCGAAAAGAGTCTTTTCTGATACCTTTTCCGGAGCGTTCTTGCTCTATGAGCCCAAAAAACAATCATTATTGCTCCGAAAAAACATGGTCCGTTAGAAAAAGCTCTTAGATAATGTCAGAAAAGAGTCTTTTATAAGGGTTTTTGGGCTATGAAAGAGCTCTTACATCATGTCAGTCATTGCAATTTTAAATACAAAAAATTAAAAGTTCACGTTTTTTTTTTTATTGTTTTTACTTAAACAAAAAGGGAATTCATTTACAAATAAACTAAATTAGAAATGGAAAAAAAATTAAATAAATTATATTTAGTTGGACTCTTTTCTGACTCCTTTTTCGGAGCGCTCCTAGAATGGTATGCTGGGATTTTACTACATACTGTTTCAAGAACAGAACATGAATTTCATTAATTTTCATTATTCCTTGCAAGATTTACATATTGCAATTAACCTTTCAAATTGACAAAGTACTTTTAAAGCGTAAACGATTAGGCCAGGGGTCGGCATAAAGAGTACATGAAATATGTAATATACTAACTTTATTTCTCTTTTGATTGTGATTTCTGTTTTTTATTTCATAATAATTTTTATTAACTTAAAGTTGACATTTGTGTTGTTTACAGTTAAATAACAGATCAACAAATTATTTAAACATGTATAAATGTATAAATCAGAAATTAAAATTAAAATAAACTTGTTTTAATATCCAACCATTTTCTAATTTGCGTTACGTGCTAGACAAATTACAGGTGTTTATAATGAAAGTGAAGGTAATCACTGGGCGGCGATTAATAGACTTTTATAATATTAATTAATCTAAAACGAACATGTTTATAGAGGTTTACCTGTTTACTATATAAAAACAAAAACAATATTTGCATAAATTAAATGCAACAACCTGTATACATATATTATTAATTTAAAAATAAAATTATAATAAAAACATTTAACAAAAACAAAAACAGAAACAAAGAAGTGGTGGTATTTACTGTTTACAATACTCGTAAATATTTTAATGCATATTTCCAAAGTTTACGTTTAAACAATTAATATCGTAAATTCTACTATATTTACAATATTGCAGATGTTGCTTATTAAAGGTTCATGCTTAATTTCAAGCGTATTCAAGATCATTCAATTCTAACATCTCAACCTATGGTTATATACTGAGTGATTCAAGTAGAGAAACTTTTTTCAATAGCCTCTTTTTTTTTGACAGATCACGTGTGAGTCGTGTCATGCTGTCATGTTATTTTTGTTTAGTATTGTTTGGCCTGAGCAACGTTTACAAATCGTTCAACTTTATTAGGAAAATTCACGTTCTGTGTGGAATATTTTTTGTGCACTTCGCTCAACTTATGGTCAACATAATCGGCCTACTGAGCGTACTATTCGCAATGCGACCCAGCATTCACTAGAGTTGTGCCCGGTCGTTCATTTCAGTGGCCAGTCATTTTCGTTCATTTATCCAAGACTGATTCGGTCATTCAATTCGTGCAATCGTTCACTTTGAACGAATGAATACAACCCTTATTGAATGTGATTTTCTTCTTGTCTTTTGATAAACGAAATTGATCTGTACACTATTGAACGAAAACCGTTCAGTTAAATGACCGGCTCATTCCGTTCAATGAAGTGATTTGTTCATTTTAACCCGTTCGTTCAAGAACGACACAGCTCTAGCATTCACTATTGGATAATATTCGACCGAATAGACTACGTCCAGCACGCTGTGAAGAAAATATAGCAGCAGTAGCTGAGAGTGTACACGAAGACCGTGGAGAGTCGATTCAGCGCCGTTCGCAGCAACTCGGACTGACGTATGGAGATCTTTAATTGAAAGCGTACAAGTTAGCTTGTGCTACAACTAAAGCCCAAGCGACATCGCTTCGCTTTATGGGCTGTACCAAGAAAAGTACCAAGAAGATCTGACGTTTTCGATTGGCCACCAAGATCGTGTGTTATCACACCGTTAGACTTTTTCCTTTGGGGATATGTAATATGTTCGATTCAGGCCTTGGAAGACAACATCACACGTGTCATTCGCTAGTTACCATTCGAAATGCTCAAACGAGTCATCGAAAATTGAACTCAACGGATAGACCATCTGCGACTTAGCAACGGCTAACATTTGATAGACATAATCTTCAAAAAATAAATGCCAAAGAATGTTCTTTCAAATGGTAATAGACATTCCTCATTAAATTTGAATTTTCTGTGCTTTTTTTTTTAAAGTAGGGTACTTTGAAATGGATCACGCTTTATGAGATATTTATGGCACAAGTAGTGTATCTTAAACAACATTTAATACCGCCGGTTTAAATACATATTTCTGCATTTAAAATGTACTGTCTGAAATATATGTATGTTTACATATTTTGCATGTGGAAATCTCTCTTAAATGCTTTGAGAGACATTTTCTAAATTAAGAATCAATTCATATCTAGCCATCAAATACATAGTTTAATTTTAATTTTTGAGTATTTGACAAATACAATTGACATACTTTTTTCGTAGTAATATCATTTCATTATGCAGTTAACAGTGGTTCAATTTGTAAAAAAAAAACATGGCAATTATATTAAGAGTATTTGTAAGCAATGGTAGAACTATTTCTAAGTTTACATAAGATTCTACGGTAACTGGGTAAAAAAGTGGCAGTTTTTTAAAACAGAAAGGAATTCATAATAAAGGTATGTTCAAATATTTGTTTAAATTTGCAGTGGATATTTGGCTTTGCTTTAAACAAGTTGAAGCTAAATATTATATTGTTTGCTTTTACCAAAGTCACGTAAAATCAATGAAACATATAAACAAAATACATAGTTGTTACACATTTTTCGTAAAATATTAAATATGATTGTAAACATAATTTATATACCTATGTACATATTTAAAAAGCACATTTAAACAGCTTTAAAATGTATGTACAAAATAATTCATAGTTAGATTTAACCCTTTAACCTTGCGAGGAAATTAGGTCAATGCTTAGGTCAGTTGTCAAAAAACTTAAAAGGTGAGAATGCACCTATTATAGGTTAAAAACTAAATATGTACATATGTATGTATGTACAATAATTATTTTTTTTATTTTATCTTTATGATTATTTATTATGTGCTCTGTAGACCTTGTTTTTTATTGTTAAAAAATCTTTGTTTTTTATTAATTCTGCTTGAGGTCTGTTTTATTAAAAAATTTCTAAAAACTCTTGTAGGTTTTTCATCTCCATATTAAATAGCTATTTTTCACAACATTTTATTCCACTGTAACCTGGGGGGTTATTGTGTATTTCGATTCGAAAAACTATTTTAAAAAGTATACAAATTCGAACGATTTTCTTTTCGATTCAAAATGCACAATAAACCGCCTGCATGTGTTTTTTAATTTACATACACACAGCTTTTGACAAGTCAGTTCGCGACAAAGTTTTAATTATAATTTTGTATTTTATTTGTACTATTGTATTGTTTACCAACATCATATAATAACAATTGTAACAGCACATTATTATAATTATTACTACTATTTTATATTGTTAATTATAGTATTTAGTATAATAATAAGTATAATAAGTAGTAGTACGTACAAGCATTTTTTTAATACATTTATTGTTGAGTTTATAAAGTTTATAAAAAAATATACATATAACGATTTAAAAAAAAGATTACATATCTTGTTTTTTTTTCTAAATAGTAGAACCTGTTTTGAATCAGATAAAGTAATGGCAATCAATTTTTTTTTTATCAAATTACATTGTTGAATCGATTATAAATTACAGTTCTGGTTTGTGTTGGAAATATCGCCTGATACTTTCGGAATATGAGTATATACAAAGTTAAACACTGCGTTGCATAACTATAAATACATAAAACTTTTCACATGTTTACAAGTTAAAGAAATTGTTTAACCTACATGTTTAAAAAACGATAAAACAAACAAATATTCAGGCATGTCACATAATTCAATCGGAATAACTTCAATTCCGTATTTGCAAATCGATCGTTTTTACTTTGCGTTCTCTAGATTCCGATTGATTTTGTTTATTTCAAAAAAAAAATTTTAAATCTCGGATTTTAACTTAAATATGGTAACGTTGTGTAACCAAAACAAAAAACGTATGATTTTTGTAATAAAAAGTATAACAAAGGCGAACAAAAAGAGCGCTAACAAAGAAATTTTAAATAAAAGTAAATAAAATTTTTTAAAAATGCCCAGAATTTCAATTGTTGCTGTTTTGAATGAACAAAGACATCAAAACGCAGTTGAAAAGCTACGAAGAAAAAATTTAAGGTATGCATCTGATCCTCTGTCATATTCCAGTGCTGTGTAAATATTTTTAATTTTGGTAATTTATTGACAAAAGTTTTCTTGTTGCTGACAACAACTTTGAAATTTTTAACAATTTATTGAAATATGAATGAGATAATTAAAAAAAAACAGTGAAATAATAATATTAATTATTTAATTGTCATTATAAATTGTAGTACATATGAGTTTTTTTTCAATATAAAATCATAAAAAAATAACAATTCCACTTCCGAACTCTAAAGTAGTATCATTCCATTTCGTTTTCTAAAGACTCAATTTACTAAATCAAATGCACTTTCGATTGATATTGAGTTCTGTGACATGGCTGATTATTTAATAAAAAAAAATCGTTATATTTCACCTCTTAAAATGTATAAAGAAATTAATAAGTGTTTCATAACTATTAATTAAAAAACACTAATATTCACCAAAAATTTATACTTTACTCCTTTTTTTTAATCCCAAAGATTCTATCAGGCATACTATTCAACAGATTTATTCTTATATCTTTAGTTATAGATAACCCGATAGGTTCTTTTATAATCTCATACAGCCCAATCATGAATAAAAATTTCCTTATTTCCCTTTTTAGTTTTTTAACATTGAATTTGAATGGGAAAAGGGAAAAAACTACCGCGGAATTTTTATTCATGATTGGGCTGATATTTTCGATTTAAGGCATAGATTCAATGGCTTAATATTCCCCAAATGTTCTCAATGGGGTTATGATTCGGAGAACATCCGTTCATTCAAGTACGTTCATATTTTTCGAAGAAAACCATCCCCTTGTTTGACCAATTATTTTTCATTAATATTTACTAAAAATAGCACTAGTTTCTCACCTGGTAATTTTGTGTAATCAGAAGAATTCATTTTAATGCTTGGAAACGCCAAATCAAGCATACTGTCTTCACAAAAAGCTCCCCAAACCAACAAAGTACCGCCTATGAAATTTATTTTTGATTTTTTGGTGATTCTTTCCGTAGGTATTTTCAATAGCTGTTGAAACCATCTGGACCATCAAAATTGCAGTTTTTCTCATCGGATAAAAATCGCCTTACCTGATTCCAGTTAGTTTTCAAGTTTCTTTTAACGAATGGGATTTTTTTTAGCAGCCTACTTATGGTTGATATGGACATATTTACCTCACATTCATTCAATATATTCTATAAATAAAAGTACTATATAGTAACACGACACAACACAAGATGGTAAAATTAGAATATTGCTTGAATAGATTAGTAAGATACATATTTATATATATGAACTTAAATATAGAACACGAATTATATCCTATGTTAGAACGCTTCTTGGATGTAATTTACAAGATTTCGTTAATACAAGATTGTTACTTCAACTATTCAAAATAATAAAAACTGGCTGGCCGAAATTTTACGTCTTTACGGACACATGCTCTAGTGCCTCCGCGTTATAATACATTAATAATTAAGAGGTCATTTGTTGCTAGATCCATGTGAAATTCTACAATTCCTTATACAGACAGAAAATTTTCACATTCTATTAAACACATTTAAAATATAGTAATTGAAAACTTATAAATCATAAATTGGTTTGAAATTTATTGTGACTGATGCCTCGAATACCCAAATTATCTGTTCTTTTTTTACTCCTAACATTTGTTTAGGGGGTGTGTAAGGAATTTTAAATTCGTAATTTTTCTTTTCAGTATATTTTTGAATTCCAAATTATTTATATTATAAAATATTTATCTTTAAAATTTAATTGTATTCCATATATTTTGTACCGGTTTATTGAATAAATGAATAAATAAATAAAATAAAAATAAAATTCTTCACTGTGTTGTTAATTGTGTTTATAATTCTGTGATTGTCCCGTTTAGAAAGCTTTTTTTCCAGCCACCGCTTTTATTTTTATCATAATTTGTTACTACAAGGTGGCGCAAAAGTAATCCTCCTATCAGAAAATGCTATAAATTTTGCGCAACTTGATGAATTGAGATTGGAAAACATGTGGTTCCAACAGGACGGTGCAACGGCACACACTGCACGTGCCACAACCGATATGCTGAAGGATGCATTTCCCGGGCGCCTAATCTCCCGTTTTGGCGATTTGCACTGGTCAGCAAGATCGCCTGATTGGCAGTTTACTTTTACGCCACCTTGTACAATATGTGCCCGGTTTATTTTTTACGCAAATGTTCCACCTTTTATATAAACTAAAATTTAACCTTCTTCAAAATCACTAACGTACGAACCACTCGGCATTTTACAACAAATTATTGAAAATTACTTAATAAGAATAAATAACAATTATACTTTTGTTTTTGTAGTATTTGTCGTTGTTTATCATAAACTGTAATTATAGTTATGAAACACTAACACAAAAGTAATACGCAATTTCTCTATTAAATTAATGATGTGGTCTTTCAAATTTTGGATAAAAAGACGTTTTAAAAACCTTTTTGTAACTTTACAACAAATAGCAAACATCAAGTGTAATTATAGTAATGAAACACGATGTATTATGCTTTAAATTAAATATTATTAAAGTACTATTATTAAATAAAATACATATAAAATAAAAAAATATTTCTTATTTTTCCAAAATTAATCTTACGTCATCTGCAACAATATTTCAGAAGTTTATGAATATGATAAGTACAAAAAATTATGCACAAATTCCATGAATAACGGACATTGTCCGGTTCAATAATGTTATTAAAAGCAAAACGAAACTTGTTAAAAACGCAATGATTTGTCGAACAATTTGCAGTTGTGTTATGGACTTCACTCTAATTTCGGATATTTATGTAGTATATAAAATATTGTCTACCGAAACGTTTGCTGTAACTAACACCAATCTTTACTAAATAATTGGCTCCATTTTGCCCCTATCAAGGACAATACAAATATTTTTTTTAGTTATTATACCCTACACCACCATAGTGGGGAGGGTATATTGGATTTGTGCTGATGTTTGTAACGCCCAGAAATATTGGTCCAACACCCACCTAACAGTATACCGATCGACTTAGAATCACTTTCTGAGTCGATTTAACGATGTCCGTCCGTCCGTCCGTCTGGCTGGCTGGCTGTCCATGTAAAGCTTGTGCGCAGAGTACAGGTCGCAATTTTGAAGATATTTCGATAAAATTTGGTACGTGATATTTTTTCGGCCCAAGGATGGATGGGATTGAAACTGGTGGAAATCGGTCCATTATTTCACCTAGCCCCCATACAAATGTTCTCCCGAAATTGGGGTTTAACGGTCTTAAATCTTTGAATTATGCAAGTATGCAAACAAAATTTACTACAGATGAGTAGAAAATGAAGTTAAAGCATATCTACAAATTTCGTGAAGATCGGTCCATAATTAGTCGTAGCTCCCATATAAGGACCATTTCCGAAACTCACTTAAAAGAGCATAACTCTCTTGAAAATGTTGGTATCTTAATAAAATTGAACACAAATATATTTCATATGTATTCTAATAATACGGTACAATTTTATTATGATCGGTCCATAATTAGTCGTAGCTCCCATATAAGGCCAACTTCCGAAAATCACTTTAAAGAGCATAAATTCCTTAAAAATGTTGGTAATCAAATAAAATTCGACACAAATAATATACAGAAATGATGACACCTAATTTTATAATGGTCGGTAATTCACTTTAACTTCCATAAATCTTTTAAAAGTATTTATATCGAGATGAACTTTAACACATATAATATTTATATTCATAGAAATCAATACACAGAATTTTGGTCCCAAATAGGTATATAACTCCCATATAACGCCCATTTCTGAAAAACTGTTTTATATTTACATACATACTAGGCGTAGGGTATTATATGGTCGGGCTTGACCGACTATGCTTTCTTACTTGTTTTGAATATATATACGAGGCAATTCTATCGAAATATTGCGCAGTACTTAATGGTATACATCAAAACAATGCATAGATTTTTATAAGAGGACATTAATTTCAGTTTGTTTTTAAATATCAACAATCTAGTACTAATTTGTGTTATATTAAATACAAGCAATTATATTTAATACTTAAAATGTAAAATGTTACAATATAATTACCGGATTTTATTTGAATAATGCTTTTACGTTGACATTTTAATCATATTGTGTATATATATATATATATTATATTTCAGAATAATCTATGTGTTTCATATATCTCACGATTGATTTGATTATGGATCCGATATATTGAGATCACATGTGCTGGCTACAAAAAATTTATTTCAACTAACACGAATATAATGAAATCGACTTTCTAACTTATAATGTAAAATTACTCCTAATTGTAGCCAAAACATTATTTGGCCTAATCCGAAAAAAGACCGAATCAATCCGTGATCACTTGTAATTTGGAGCTAAAATCCATTTTCGAGTTTTTTATATGAACATTTGATTTTAAGCCAGATATACATACATACATATGAGTGATTACAGACTGAAGCCCTTTTCTAATTTAAAGATATTAAGGATTTACAAATTTAAAGTTTTTATATGAAAAAATCGATTTTGAAATAGAAATATGAGAGATCACAGATTGAGGCCCGTTTCTCATTTACAAAGATATTCAGGATATAACATTTTTAAATAAGAATTATGAGTGATCGCTTCAAAAACACAAAAAGAAATTTAATTACATTTCGAAATCACATGTTTATGGTGTAAATTTTATAATACTTCTTTCTCCACATTATATTTCAAACTAGAAATATAGATAGCAGTTGCAAATAATATATTTGATTATACAACTTAAAAACAAAAGAAATGCAAAATTTCGAAAACGTCACATATGTATGGCTAAAAAAAAAAATTGCCAAAAATTCAATATCAATTATTAATTGTGGGCCAATACAATAACAACTGATAACATTGCGAATGGAGAAAAGTGATTAAATGTGCCAAAAATATACCAAACGGCAGTAGGAGTGCAGATAGAGTGAAAGCCATACAAAAGTGAATTTGAATTTATATAAATTTTGGGTTCTCATAGCTTTTTAAAAGGAAATAATGCTGGTTTTGCAAAATGTTCTTAATATAAATCAAATCTGACTTTAACTTTCGATTCTACAGGAAAAATTTGTTACTAAATAAATTTAATGAATCATACATATAATAATTGTATTATGACAAATCACCTAAAGGAGTGCTATCCATATAAAAGTGGCATGATTTTCCATAAATTGCATTTATTTCCAAATTAATCATTATCAGGTATTATTACCAAGAATAAAAACAAAAGCTAAGGTAAGTAATAGCTGATTAACAAAAAAAAAACAAACAAAATATCATTAACAAATTGTAAATAAAATCTAATAAATAATTGCCTTTAATTATCAACAAGCCACAAAGTGACATATGTATATTGTTAAGGTTGTTTGGATTTTCAGTTTATTGGCCAAACAAAATGATAAGAATTTTATTATGTTCTGGTGGCGGTCAAAACAAAACTTTGAATGATAACAAATGAAAACCGTTATAGAAATAATGGATTTAGCCATAATACGTCATAGAATTTTATGATTTATCATTTATGTACATTAGGGTGGCCCCGTTTGCATGGAGAAATAATAAGGTATCGATGTTCCGATTAATATGAAAATTTGATTAATTTTAAAACTACGTTTCTCAATTTTTTTGTCCTGGGGTCAATATTTGGTGATCCAGCTCACCAGCACCTTAAGCTGTTAACTTCAACCGAGTATTTGTGGTTGCTTTGATTTTTATTTTAAGTGGCAAATTTTAAATGTTAGTTATTTTATTGTTAAACTACATATTTATATTTTTAACATATAAATGTTTGTTTTCTAGTCAATAATTCGAAAAACAGATTAAACACGAAAATTGCCTGACATAAAAACAACTTGCATGTCAGTTGCGTCGCCTATTGGCAACCCAGCTCCAGTTTGGTTGCTATACATAATCGATTGATAACTAACTGAATGCGCCTCTCACAGACCTTTCATATGATACCAAATTTAAATATACACCCCTATCGTGAATAAAAATTCCACATGAAATTTGTTCCCTTTTCACATTTTCCTATTAAAATTCTATGTTAAAAAAATAAAAGGGAACAAATTTCATGGGGAATTTTTATTCATGATAAGGGTGATAGTTCCTTTGGAAGAAATGTGAAAAAATCAAAAAACCTCTAAAAAAGGACCTTTTTATCCTTTAATCCAGCTCACCAAATATTGACCCCAGGACAAAAAAAATTGAGAAACGTTAAAATTAATCAAATTTTCATATTAGTCGGGAGCATCCGCAACTTTATTTTGGGGCCACCCTAATATAGGTACATACATATGTATGTAGATAAGTAGTTAAAAATGCAAAATTAGCATTATAGTGCTAATTAATTATTTTCAAGTTTTCTGTAGCTACTATAACCTTGTTCACTGGGCGTTCAATGTGTATGGAAACATCCATATTGATATTGATAACAGAGTTTTATTTACTTTTAAAGAATTTAAAACATTTAATGAACTTATCTTAATTGTTATAGAATATTGTGCGGGAAATGGAGTTAAGTCAACAAAATATGTTTTGAAATTATATAAAGAACCTTGTTTGCTTTTAAATTAAATTTTTTATAGAGGTTTTTTTCTCGAAAAAGTTATATCACCAAATTACAGCATAAACAAATAAGAACAATATGGGAACACGAAAATCCGTTTTCTAATTCTTAATATTATAAAACACAGTTTTTGGCTTGGTTTTTGTTAAAGCAAAATGAATGGCAAATATTTACTTAAAAAAAGCGTCAAATATTTGTCATGTGTGGCAGCAGACCGTAACTTAAATAGATGAATGAAGAAATATTGAAAATTATTTTAAGATATATGTATCTATATATGTGTCAGAAATAAGTGCAATAGTTACAATTGCAAATCTAAAATTGTTAATTAAGAATTTAAAATTAGAAATTTCTAATACCTACATATAGTAGGTATATTATTAAAAATCTTTGAAAAACCTTGATTCGTTTTTTCAGAAATTTGTGTTGGACATGAGGTTAGTACACTTCATGTATGCTGCTTCCAAACTATTTTTCATCCACATAAGTATATGTACCTATATGATTACAATTATTAACTGCAATTATTGTGTTCTGTATATTCCGTTGTTTTTTTATTGCATTCTTTCTTTGCAATTAATAGGCAATTTGCACAGTCACATCATTCTCATTCTGACTTAAGGGCAATCAGCTATTGAAGGAACCCTGTAGCCCGTTTCTGTATTTTTTGCAAAATTTTCCGCTTGTAACGAGTGAACTGAAACAAAAACAGTGTAAAATTAAACAAAAACGGTGTTTTCTCACACAAGTGTTTCTCTATCTTTACTTTGCAAGAATTATCTGTCAATTCAATTAATTTCCAGCAATTATTGGAAGGATGTGAGAAAAAGTGTTTCTGTAACAATATTTTGCAGAGTTTCTCACAAGCACTGTAAAAATAATTCACGTTTCAAATTGGTGCTAGAAACAAAAAATTCAAAATATAAACATATGTACCTACATAGATATTTTTAAATACATATAGGTACATACATAAATATATAAGCTTTTTACATTATAAATACATTTTGTTTTTTTTTTTATTTAAATAATTTTATTATTATTTTTTATTTTATTTAAATAATAAATCACAATTGCTGTATTTTAATTTTTTTAGCCTTTTACTGTTTTATTTTGATTTTTGCCTTCGTTGACGTTTGGCTCGCATTTAACACTTATGTACTTATTTAAAATATTCCAATAAAAACAGAATCAGCGTTGTTTGTTTTCTCATTCTCATAAATCGAGAAACGATGAAGTTTTTTGTTGCACACTTTATGTGAGAAATTTTACAATGCGAGAAATACAGAAACGAGCTATAGGCCGTCCTCTTTTCGCTGTCGTAGAGAGATTTGCGGCTTACTGTTGCATTGGTTATTGGCTTGGCGTCGTCTAACTGTACCGCGTTACGGTTTTTTCATAAATGTGCATTAGTCACATGCGTTCGTTTTGGTTTTATAACCTAAGAGTTTTTTTAATACAAGATTTAAACGTTCCAGCTTCCTATATGAAGGTATAGGCCGACTTGGGACATAAATCGACGTGGTATAACCAGGCAATTTGAGGGATTAATTCTTCACAAAGTTTATAATAAAAAAATAGGCAATTTAAAGTGGACAATAATTTAGAACGTGAAAGTTCTTTGTTTGTTTGTTAGTTTTTCGCGGAAAATTTTTAGAAATTAATAAGTTCAAAAAAATATATTTTTTTTAATTTACAAAGCCTCAGTGTCAGACCCATTTGAGATATCCACCGCAATTCAAAGAGATCTTTCAACAAAATTCGGTATTGACGTCTCCTCTAGAACTATAAGATGAAGACTCAATGAAAAAAACTCGAGTGGATGCATTGTTCAGCTTAAGCTACAGTTTCAAAAAAATCTTAATTATAGAAAAACCAATTATCTTTCGTTGAATGTCTGCCCCCATAGAAACACTATAGCGCAATTCACAATTTTGTGCAAATGGTATTGCATTTGCAAAAAGGTTTAAAGGTTTTTTGCTCTACACTAACAAAATACACAGCAAGAGCAAAAATATTGTAAACCTTTTTGCAAATGCAATACCATTTTCACAAGATTGTGAATTGCGCTTATATATGTATTTACACTTATTAAAAATTTGAAAAGAAAAGCCTATTTCATGATCTGTTGAAGCAAGCAATATCCTGAGGGAATTAAATTTAAAACTTTAAAGGGTATATCTCATATAAAAAAAAAACTACTTCACGCCCACTTTAAAACACATAATTTACTTCCGGTTAATTAATGGGTAGAATTATTCATTCCGTTCCGCGATTGCGGAAAACAATTTTTTGTTCGGAAATTATAATTTATTCCATTGCTGCGGAATTTTTTCTTTTTGCGGTATCATCTCTACGCAGACAGTATTGCGGCATGCCGTAATAATGAATAATTATTACATTTTACATATCGATCGATATTTCTTTCCGCTTAGTTTTCCTTTCCATGCGGAATCAATAATACCGCCCAATATTTATTACTCGTATAATGGAGATAAAAATAAATTATGTTGTTGTAGAATATAGAATAGAATATATAGGAATAAGCAAAAACCATTCATGTTTCATATTAAATAGAGTATAATCACCCCTATCGTGAATAAAAATTCCACATTAAATTTGTTCCCTTTTATTTTTTTTTTAAACATTGAATTTTAATTGGAAAAATGTGAAAAGGGAACAAATTTCATGTGGAATTTTTATTCACGATAGGGGTGAATAAGTATCTAATCTTTAAGAATGTGTAAATATATACATAAATATTTTAGAATGCCTTAGAGATTTTTCACATCTCTTCGATCAAAGATCAAAGAAGTTAATAACATTTTTATTACTTCATAAATAGTTGACATCACTGTTGAAAACTCATTAGTAACCTAACGGGACATTTCTCTGCAATACTGGGTGATGAAATGAAAACTAAGCGATAAGAAATATCGATCGATATGTAGAATGTAATTATTCTGTCTGTGTTGAGATGATAACGCAAAAAGAAAAAATACTCCAACAACGAAATGAATAATTTAAAATTATGCTTCCGCACAAAAAATTTCTTTCCTCAATCGCGGAATGGAATAAATAATTCGAACCATTACTTTTCAAAGAGAGATCAACTTCCAAACGAAACAATGTCATAATTTTTTTTCGATTGGATAAAATTTATAGTAAACAGTTGGTTAATCTACCTAAATACATATATTTAAAATATAGATGCATAGGTCTTTTGATATCTCTAAAACAAAAATAAAAAAAAACAGACTTACCGAAATAGTAAAACCAATCATATTCTTAGTATTCAAAATTGTCCTTAAAGTTTTTTGAATTTGAAGTCCAAACCATAACAAAATTTCCAGCTTCAAAATGTAATACATCCAAATTAAAGAAAATTTCAAGTTAAATATTGCTTTTAGATCACCTCTACTAATTTCCGAAATCATTGTTGCTAGTATTTACGTATTTCTTGTTGATTTTTATTTTATTTTGTAGGCAGACATTTATTTTTGCTTTATTTGATTTGAAAATGTTGCTAAATATCTGAGAAATTAAAAACAGTTAACAAAATGACCACAAATAATAAAAAAGAATGAATGTTGTTTGTTTTTTTATCTTGATGTGTTGTAATATTTCCAGTTTTATATTTAAAAAACAATTGTTTTTTAATAATGTTTAATAGGCAAAGTAGTATTGTTGATGTTGCGACTGATGTTGTTGTTATTGTTGCTGCTATTGTGGTTGTTGTTGGTATTTTTAAATTTCTTATCATTAAACAATGAATGAATGCATTTGAGCATAAAGCTAAAGATGACAAATGTACTGCATTGTTTAGGTTTCATAAAATTATCCAAAGCTTTGGAGCGATTATTACAATCTTTAGAAATATGTTGATATCATCAATCAATGGGATCGCTAGAAAATTTAAAAGCAATACAATTTAATAATAAGAAACAAGTAGCAAATAAAACCTACCCCGCAAAAGCTTTTGCATGCTGAGACGCTAAATCATCATCCTGATTGCCAACGGCCTTTTTAATGTACTATAAAGAGTATATCATAATTGTAAGTAGGTATGTCAAAGTGTTAAAAATATGTTTATATTACCATGGGATTTAATATAATTTCTTCTTCCATTTTATTTAATTGTTTAACTAATGTCATTACATTATCCATGTCTTGTTGTATTTTAAGGAACATTTCAGGTGAATTATATTTTTCTGGATCATCTTTAAAAACAACCATGCCATCTTTTTGATTTATAGTTGCATAAATTTCACCAGATTTTATCTACAAAACAAAATAAAACAAATTTATAAAACATTCTAGTCGCAATTTGTAGTTTTTTTTAATATAGTTTACCATATTCAAAATATATTTTTCAGCTGCGGCAGCAGATGGTAATAGAACTCTACTAGCAACATCAGATAAGGATAGTGTTAAAAACGTTTTTGTCAATCTTTGAATATTTTTCTTATACAACGAAGTAGCCACCTGTAAAAATAAGAGGGGTTAACATTTTTATAGATTTTTTAGAATAAGTGATCGCTGTTTCATGATGACAAGTTCTTTTATAAAAAAAAAATATACAATCTTTGGTAACTAATTACTAATTTTAGTATAACATTTCAATGTACACAACAATGACAACAAGTTATTTCGCGTGTATAATTTACTTTTTTGGATCCTTATTGTTGAAAAAGGAACAAAAAAGATGAACAAATAAATATATATTAGCGCAATTCACAATCTTGTGCAAATGGCATTGCATCACTGCAAAAAGGTTTAGCATATGTTTGCTCTTGTTGTGTATTTTGTTAGTGTAGTGCAAAAATATGCTTAACCTTTTTGCAAATGCAATGATGCAATACCATTTGCACAAGATTGTGAATTGCGCTATTATAAATTTTAATAAATACATAATGTAACTATACAAAGTGTGTCAGTGCAAATCGGCAACAAATACAATACAATATAAAAACAACAGGCATTATGTTTGTGTAAAGCAATGTACATACTACTGTCAAAAACACTTGAAAAAGTATTACTTTTGACATAAGTAAATTGTATGCTACTTCTGTGCTACTGCACTAACCCTGTATAGTTACACCATAGATAAATATACATATACATAATTTTATAAAATTAAATCAAATTTGACACCACATCCATGGTTGGCAGTTTTTGACATTTAATCCACATAGAACTATTATTAAGAAATAATTAAAAAAAAATAAACTCTGTTGAACACTTGTGTGTGCTCCTTTGGCCCTAAAAATCAGCATTAATATTAACGCGACTCACCTGCTTGGCTAGCCCCATATTATTATCACGTTGAAATGTTTCACTATATTTCACAATGCAATTTCGTACTTCCTCACTGTTGGCGGTGGCGTATGCAACGGCTAATGTATGATAAACCTGAGCAATTGGTTTCATAAAACGCGATATAACTTGAGACGAATATTTTGGTATGGGTATGATCTTTTAAAAAGAAAAAAATATATATATAATTTAATTTTAAAAATTCTATTTGAAAATATTAAAGTTAAAGAAACTCACTTTGCCATGAAGTATCAATGAAACCAATATAAATTTTTTATATGCTTCTAACATTATATAAGACATTGCCATGGCAGGAGTTGATATACAAACTTCAAAGAAGTATAATGCTCTGTCATAATTCTTTATAGCCGTATAAATCATGCCACCATAATAGTAGTACAGTAAGAAGTATTTGGCATCATAATTGGTGACATCCTGATAAAAACAAAATATATATGTATCTAGGGAAATATATATAGATAAAATTAATAATTTGTACCGTTTGATTTTGCCCTCTAGTTTCGGCTGATGTTGATATTGTTGTTATATCGACATCTAAATATTGCAGAGCAACTCTAAAACATTTTGATTTAAGACTTAACTGACAGAGATCAGCATGTATTGGCGTTAGTTGAGACTCTGTAGTGCGTATTTTATTAATGGCTGTGGCTAAAACATTCAAACCATGAATACAACTTGGTTGTGTCACCATTGTATTCGTAAACAGATGACACAATTCATAATCTGTAAAAAGAAGAAATTTATACGTAAATTCAGCAACATTTGTAATAAATTCTTCTATAGAAAGGCTTAATTCTTTCTTTTTAATTTATTAATATCGGCTTAAATATTTTAAATTGTATATATCAAATTTGAACAACCGGAATAAACTTACAAGCATGGGCAGCTAAACCCACTTGATAGGTATTGCATTGTTCTATAAAGTCTTTAAACGATTTATATAGGGCATTTACATCAGCATTGGAGTTCTAAAGAGAAAAGACAAACGAAAAGGTCAACCAAACAAAATACTTAGCACAAAATATCACACAGCCAACTTACCGAAATGCTATTAAATTTAGCAATTAACACATAAAGCACACCCAATGAATGCTGTTGTATATCCAATGTCTCCAGGACATTATCGAGTATATTCCAGTTTTTGGTTAAAATATCCAGAGAGTCTAATAAATGTGTGGCCAGTTCTTCATAGGCACCTAAAACACAATTAAAAGCAATATAGGTATAATTGAATATTACATTATTAATATTTTTGAATTGTAGCGGCCCTAACTCACCCGATGAACTACGGCTTCTCACACTATTCACAAAATTTTCTAAGGCGCTGGCCATTTTTTGTGTGTTATTTCTCCTGCGAACAAATAACTCCAAGTCCAAATGAAATCAAAATTTCTAAAACTTTTTTGTGTTTTGCCAGATTTTAGCTTTTTTGCATGCTTTTGTTAAAATAATTCAAATATTTTGAATTATTTATTTAGATTTTTAATAGTTTTTTTTAGATTTTAAGCAATTTTTTTTTATTTTTTGGTGGATTCGTCTTTTGCAATGGTTTTACTTTTGATGGTTATTTTTTTTTGTTCAGACACAAGGTTGGAAATACAAGGTATTTTTGGCAATATCTATTGCTTTTGTTTTATAACTCACTCACTTTGCTTAATTTTATTTTTATTAATAATATTGTAACAAATTATTTAATTGTATGTAATCTATTTGTATTTTTAAATATTATAATGAAAATGCGTAAGAACCTTTTGTTCCAGTTTTTTTGTGTAAATGAATTTTTAGCAACTGTGTTGGGATTTTGTTTTGGTTGTGCAAGACAAGGACAGCTATATAAATATAAATGTACTAAAAAACGCCAATTACCGGCATTCCATACAATAGTGTTGCCAGAAGCAAATATTTTCTATTATTATTAACAAAAACAAAGTAAACGGCTGAATAGAAAAACTGTTGTTTTTAGCCTAAATCTTGAAATATTTAAAATTTCATTTGATTTAGCATTATAAATAAAAGTATAATAAAGAAAATTTCAAATAGAAATATAGGTACAAATCAAGATTAAGTAAAGTAACACTCTATATTGTAATATATTGTTCAGTTAGTATTCACATTTTCTGCAATGCGGACGCAGGGATTTTGAACTTTGGTTATATCGCACATTGACTTGATACTAAATACATTTTCGGCATATTGAAGTTTACTAAAGTACTATAATTTAGAATTAAGATGTAGTTTTTTAATCACAATGTTAATAAATTGTACCATATTGTGTATTATATTAAAGTATTTTCAAACACTTTTCAATGATACCCATATTGTTAAGGTAATTTACTCATTATAAAATACATTTGCTATTATATAATATTACTTTAAATTCCCATAACTGCAAAACTAAGAGAGAACGGGAAAAATTTTTACATTTTTATACATTTACATATGTAGCGGTGTTATTACCACACAAAAAATAATTAATTTCATAATTAATATACATGATTAAGTCGATTTCTCACAGTGTAGTATTAACACCAAATGCTAATTGGAAACATTATGTCTGGCAATGACAAGCTAAAACAGCTGTGCTTTTGTTTTAGTCCTTCTGAGCAAGTAGTTTGTTTTTTCTGGCGTCCTTAATTTATCGTTAAAATTATAAATAAATCATAAAAAGAAGTACAAAAATTGTTTGAAAATAAATTAATGATTGCTTAAAAATTAAAGATATATAAATTTCATTAATAAAGTTATAAGAAATCAGTTCATAAATTTGTTGTGTTATTGACATTTTTTATTGTTTGATTGCAATTATCGGCAAACGCCAACAACGCGATATAATAAAGCGGGAACGTTTTTTTTTAAGTAACGGAAAAACTTTAAGTAAAAGAAAAAGTTTTAGTTTTGAATTATAAAACCTAACTAAAAATTTTTTATTATATGTATTTGTGTTACTAGTGCTGACGGTAATCTTAAAACGCGCTTTTTATGTGTATATAAAAGTAGAATTGCAATTTTGGCTAAAATGAAGTGAAAAGAAACTTTTTTAAAACTTAAACTTCTTGGAAAGACTACAGTGAAATAGAAAATTATTTTGTTATACACTTTTTTATAAACTGGAGGTGAAAATGAATTTCAACTAAAATCATTCATATTTCTCATTATTAAGAGATTTAATTGTTGCATTAACAATGTCTAGCGAACCTGAAGATATTTTTTTTCAATCCTCCACCTCCAATGATGGAATGGAAGTCAATGATACAGACAATGATGAATTACCGCCACGTATAATTCTAGTATGTTTCTTGTGCTTTCGACAATACGATTTAGAAGAAGATTTGCGTGGTCATATGATTGAGTATCACAAATATAAACTCAAAGATCAGCCTTGCCAGGAATTGTGTAAAATAGAGAATAAAGAAAGCACAGAAGAAATAATGCACGTTGAAAGGCAAATCACAGAAGTAAAGCAACAAAATAAGGTAAATAAACCTGTCGTGGATTCCGAAATGAAACCTGTGCCATTTAAAGATTTTCGTTTATTGCTAAGAAGTAATATGTCCCTTAAATGCAGTAAATATACCAATTGTATATATAAATTCGAAACTCAGGAGAAATTGCAACGCCATTTGGAATGTCATGCCACCAGTAAAACTTCATTTCAGTGTTGTGTTTGTTCTGTGGGGCTAACAAATTGGAGACGTTGTTCAGCTCATTTGTGGAAAATGCATCAATTGGATGTGGATTTGCTGAAATGTCCAATATGTTTATTTAAATCGCATGCTTCGGGTAAGGTTTTTATCAAAATTTTTGTAAATTTATAGGTAGGTATATTGAATATGCAATTTACAGCTCTAGTATGGCGCCATATGAGAGTACATAAAAAGTGGCGTCCAAGGGTTTTGCGTTCTTTGAAGGCAGTCAAAAAACGACGTTTAGAAACTTTAAAACAAAATGAACAGCCTATAGAGCCTGCCACTCCCAAAGTAACAACACCTAGAAAAAATAAATACTATTCTGAAAAGACATGTGAGATTTGTGAACGAAAATTTGTGAATGGCAAAACCCTGTCGAAGCACATTAAAACAGTGCACAATAAAATCAAACCTTTCAATTGCAATGTTTGTGGCAAGAAAACCGCCAGAAAAGCTAGTTTAATAGTAAGTTATAGTTTTCTTAGAGGTACATACATATTTTTTTTTTGTAAACACTATCTTTTTTCTTGTCTATCTAATATCTTTAGATTCATATGCGCCAGCATACTGGTGAAAAACCTTTATCGTGTAAATCATGTAAATTTTCCACCCGAGATCCCAGTGTCTTGCACAAGCATCAAATGCGTCATGAACTTAGTGGCAAATTGAAATGTTCTTTGTGCGATTACACCTGCATCCAGTCGAATGCCCTTAAACGTCATATACGTTTAAAGCATATAGAATATTACAAGCAAATATCTTGTGATTTATGCAGTTTTGTTACCATCAATGTGAACAAGTTAAAGGCTCATAAGGAAGATCATCGCAAGGGTTTAATTGTTGTTAACAGTGAAGATTCAATGCCGGCGAGAAAGATGGTGAAAAATAATGAGGTAAGTGGTAAGTGTAGTGATAGTATGTTTGCAAGCATCTCTTTGAAATGAGAAAGGAAAATAAAAGGTACACAGAAATAAAGCAACAAACCCATATACATATTTATAATAGTAGAAACGAAATGGTATCTGGCTTTCAAAGGTATCAAAATATAAATACATAACATTTTTTTCTTAACATATTACTGACATTTATATTTAATATTACGCATTTAACAAAATAAACCGAAATGTGAATTTGTATTCCTAAAAAATTAAAATTGTATTTAAAATAAGGTAGAAGGAAAACGGTTTTCTGGTATAACATTTTAAACATAGTTAAAATAGTTTTTATGTGATACTTAATCTCAAATATAAACAAGTAAGAAAGTATAGTCGGTCAAGCCCGACCACCATATAATACCCTATACCCAGTACAAGTATAAAACAGTTTTTCAGAAATGAGCGCTACAAGGGAGATATGACCTATTATGGACCGATCAGCGAAAAATTTAGTGCCATGACTTCTGTGGATATAAATATTATGTATGTTATACTTTATCTCGATATAAATACTTTTTAAAGATTTATGGTGGTAGAAGTGAACTACGGAGAGGGTATTATATGGGAGTTTTGACTAATTATGGACCGACCACTATAAAATTAGGTGTCATCGTTTATGTACATACATATATATGAAACTTATTTTTTTTAATTTTATTTGGATACTAACATTTTTAAGAGATTTATTGTCGTTAAAGTTATTTTTGGAAGTGGGCTTTATATGGGAGCTAAAACTAATTATGGACCGATCATCATAAAACTGTACCATATTGTTTGTATATATACGAAACATATTTGTGTTCAATATTATTTGGATACTGACATTTTTAAGAGAGTTATCCTCTGTAAAATGAAAGAATTAAAGTAGACTTCAAGTGTACTTTAAGAAAATTTTGTATGAGAATTTTGTCTTAAAGCACACTTCAAGCATACTTTATTTTTTATAAATACGGCAGATAATATATACACATTTGCTACATTTAATTATTGTATTGTGAATTTAATTTATATGAGTTTGATTATATCTGAAATATTAAAACTCATTTATGCAATTATTTTTGTTCACTCATATCTTTTTTTTTTGACAAAAAGGAAACCGTCAGTAATTATTTTAAATTCGTGTTTATTTGTAAAATTTTTGTTTAGTTTTTTTTTATAAACGTTTTTTTTTTTTTTTTTGTTGAAATTTTCTTTATTGTGATATTTATTGGGTGTAAAACTGGAAAATCGGATATACTTGTACATATTTTTAAAATGTTTAGCTTTTATTTCGAAAAATGTTTACAATATAAATATATTTAAAGTTTGACTTATGTTAACTATGACATTTTTCGAACTCACTGGTAACATATGGATCCGCACCCTGTTCTAAAGTAAAGCGTATTCTAAAGATCACTCCGCATCGATCTAAACAAATACTAGTCGGAGGGATCAAGGTCTGGTCTAAAAGTCAGACTTTTAAAGGTGAGACTACTTTCTAAATAGTTTTTAAAAAGTATTGCAACTAAGCCAATTTCGGATACCCTGTTCTAAAGTAAAGTGTATCCCAGAGAAAGCATTCTGCAACGATCAAAACAAATAGTTGTCGAAGGCATCAAGGTCTGGTCTAAAAGGTCAAATAGTTATTAACAAGTATTGCAACTTCTGTCCTAGCGTTGTCATGTTGGTTTATTATGATTTCATATCTGGCAGCATATTTTTATTTGTTAAATGCCCTGTTTCAGCATCTTATAATAGATATGACATGCAAAATCATATACACTTTGATATAAATATCATCATATAAATACTAAAAATATTTCTTCCACAAAAAAAAAAACAAAAAAGATCCCTCGGCTTTAATTCAAACGATACCCTGCTTTTTTTGTATGAATCCTGCTGCAATTGCTGCTTGAGTAGTACTCAATGATTTTGCAAGCTTCTTGATCTCCAAATTTTTTTAGCTGTCCTGGGCGGTCTTTGTCGTCCGTGACAAAATCACCACTTCTAAATGCCACAAACCATCTCTGGTACCTTGGTGGAACACATTCACCATAAGCTATGGTGGTCAATCGCTAAACTTTTTTCAAATTAAAAAGTAATGCATAATTTCCCGCAGTGACGCCTTGTTGACACAAAATGCGACATTTTCAAAGAACTATGATGTCAATAACTAAGTCCCAATTTACACGAAACAAGTTTTTAAGCTAGCTGATTACCTTTTAGACATCGGGGTAAGGGGAAGATAAGACGAGTACACACTTGATTGTACTAGCAATTCGTGTTACTCTGTGTATACAAATGTGTGTATACTCTCAAATAAAAATACGAGTGATTTAAGCAATTATATTGCGGAAGACAAAAATCGCGTTCAAAAGATACGGCATCTGGGGCCAAATTACCACATTCGTGATCGAATGAGCTACCGTATCGAAAAATGATTTCGATATCGAAATTATGATAAAATTTACTAAATTTCTTGCTCGATATCGAATGCCATAATCTCAAAAAAGAAAATTATGATCAATTTTAGTCGATATCGAATGCGGTAATTTGGCCCCTGTTATGAAAACATTTTTAACGTATACACCCAATATCATATATAAACTTTTAAATGAAACGGTTACAACAAAGTTCTGGGTGGATGAAATTTTCCAAAATAGCCAACTCATGTGTCTAAAAATTAACACCACTAATTTAGAACCAGTAAAAAGTTTTGAGTCAAAATATATGAAAAACTTAGTTTGTTCCTAATATTTAAATCGTTGTGCAATTTAGAATATAAATGTGAAATAATTTGGCTAAATTTTAATAACACAAATCTAGGAAGTTTTTGTGACAGATTTACGGACCTATGTAAGTTATAAAAGACTATATGAAAGTTGATTACTAACCTTGTTATTAAAAATAGACAATGGTCAAAGTCTTATAATAACTTGTATCCCCAAATGATTTATCTTTTTAGATTTCCACCGACTGTTTCTTACCTTTGGAAAGCATCGATTCATTGCCGCATGAGCCGGCAGTAGATACTGGAGGCGTTACCATACCTGCACCCTCGGAGGACTCACAATTTCCCACCTATTTAAATAATTAAAAACTCTTTGTGATTTTTTTTTTAATTTTTTACTATTTATTTCTTTTTGTTTTAATTGATTTTATGATATGATTTGCAACGCAATATTATTTTTTTAAGTCATTTTAGTTTGTTCTTTTTTTTATAATTAAAATCTTTTTAAAGTTTTTGTGTTTTAAGTTTTATATAATTTCTTTAATACGTTTTTTGTTTTGTTTATTTAACATTTTTTTAGGCTTTTAGTTTTGTTTTTATACGTTTTTTTTGTTTGTTTGTTGCCTTTGAGTTTTTATTTAAATAATTAAATTATTAATTTCAAGTTCTTTAACATGTCTGTTTCTATTAAATTTCTGTTTTAATGCAAATTTTTAAAATGTTTTTTTATGGATTTCGGTTTAAAAAAAAAACGACATTAAATGTTAATGTTCATTTAGATGAAATAAGAAAATATTTAGTTTTTTGATGAGTTTCTAATTTTTTTTAAATTTAAAGTTTTCAAAAAATGTTCAATTTCTTATTGTGTTAAATATGTTTTTGTTTGTATTTAATTAAAATATTTGTTTTTGGTTTTCAGTTTTCAAGTTTTTTTCTTTTATTTTAGTTTAGTTTAAATAATTGCTTTTTACAGAATTTTTTTCTCTTAAAATTTCTAAGATTTTCTATTAAACTTCTTAAATTGTTTATTTGTTTTGAGTCGCTTGTATTACAGTTCAATTGGAAGTATTTCTTGTTTTTTACTTTCTGGTATTTGTTTAAATTTAATGAATGTTTTTTGTTTTGTGATTTAAGCTGGATTCACCCTGTTGTTCTTAACAAACATTTTTTCCAGCGAAAAGTTTTTTATTGAGAGTTTTGCAGCACGATTCACTCATTTCGAACGATTTTTCTGAAAAATCAAAGCTCTATTAGATCTATTAGTTTTACAAGTGCGACCATTGATTTATTTTGCTTTGGATATTAAGTGTCAAAATACAAATATTAAATTATTTTAAAATATTGTGTCTACAAAATCACAGATATAAATTTAAAATTAATGAAAAAAGAAAGTTGCTTTTGCTGATGGCCATGGAAATACATAAGGCATTGTTATTTGTATTTTCTCTCTCAAAAAGAGAAATGTCAAACTTTATATAAAAAAAAATTCTTCGAACAAATTTTTTGTTAAGAACGAATGGGTGAATCCACCTTTAATGTCAATTGCTTGTTTTTACGTTTTGTTTTTAAATTGTTTATATGTAGTAGATTCTTCATGTCTCATAAAATATTTTTACATATTACAGTTTCTTTCATTTCATTTCTGTCGCTTTTCTTTTATTTTCTATTTTGTATTGTTGCTAAACTTGCAAAACTTTTGTTTTAAACTTAAAAAATTCAACACAAATTTGTTAATTAGTTTTTATTGTCTGTATTTGCTTTGAAATTTAAATATTTTTTTGCATATATTGAGTTTTTTTTTGTTTGTTAATAATTCAAATCAAAAATTCTTTCAAAACAAGCAAATCATAGAATGAGTTTTTATTTCGATAATTTTTTCTTTAGGGCAGTGTTTTGTTTAAAGATTTTATTTCTTATATTATTTATAAACTATTTATTAAAGTTTTATGTTTGTTTTAGTTGTAATAAATTATTGGTTATAATAAATTGTTAATTACAAATATATTTTAAGTATAAAATATTATTAAAAAAGATTTTGGGTGGGTTTCTTAAAGAAATTTTCTTTATTTTTATTTAAAACAAAAAACATTTGATTTGATTACTTTATTTTCATAACAATAAATTGAATTTAAGTTTTAATTTGTATTTTGATTTTTGTTTTTAAAAATTGTACTAAAGTTTTAACAAAATTTCAAAATAAATAATTTAGCTTATATCAACCATCCTTAGCAAAAAAAGTTTCTAATTTTGTTAGAATGATTATTTAATTTAACAAGAGGTTTTGTAGTTAGCAGTTAATACTTTGTGAAAACCTGGGGCACGTTTTTTGTTCAATACTGACGAAAAATTATCTATTCAAAAATACTGGTCTACAGCAGAACTTTCAAGTTCATCCTATGTCTTAAAACCACATATCGTTGGCGTAATGTGTAAACGTATTTACTAATACGAGGGCTGTTCGGAAACTTCTTAGCCTAGCACAGAAAGAGAATAGTTAGTTTTTCAAAAACATTTTTATTTTTTAATATAATCTCCTGAAACTTCAATACACTTAGTCCAGCGCTTATCTAGCAATTCTATCCTCGGACTAAAATAGTTTTCCTCAAGGCCTTCAAAATAGTGGCTTACAACTGTAATTAAGTCTTCATTTGCTGTAAAACGCTTGCCAGCTAGGAATTTTTTTAGTTTTGGGAACAGGTAAAAGTCACTGGGTGCTAAATCAGGAGAATAAGGTTGGTGGTCAAGCAACTCGTACTTTAATTCGTTGATTTTAGCCATTATTAAATCACTCTTGTGCGCTGGTGCGTTGTCTTGATGAAAAATTATTTTTTTGTATTGTAAGCCAGGACGTTTTTCTCGAATTTTTACATTTAATTGATCCAAAATGTTGTAATATTACTCTGAATTTATTGTTTTAGCCTTTTGCAGATAGTCACTCAATAAAATACCCTTGAAGTCCCAAAAAAACATTGCCATAACCTTACCAGCCGATTGAATGGTTTGTGCCTTCTTTAAGACACTTCCTCCAGCTTCAGTCCATTGCTTGGATTGTTCTTTTGTCTCTGGAGTATAGTGGTAGATCCATGTCTCATCCACTGTTATGAAACGATGCTTGAAATCCATTTTATTTTTCTTAAAACCCAAACAAGCTTGAGAAATTTTCTTCATGCAAAATTAAATTTAATTAAAATCATTTGAGATGCCCATTATATTAGCTATTTCATGCATCGATCTTTTAATACAATATCATGCACTTTGGCTACAATTTCTGTTGTTGTTGCTGTTTTTGGACGTCCACTACGTGGTTCATCCTCAATGCTTGTACGACCACGTTTAAATTCAGCAACCCAATTTTTTACTGTTGCATATGCAGGAGCCTGACACATTCACCATATCATTATGAATTTCTTGTCCCGATAAACCCTTTTTTATTTAAATTTCTATTTCTATTTTTTTGCATTGTAAAAAAATCGCGGATGCGTCTTTTTTTAACACCTGTTTTTATATGAGAGAGCTGCCAGATCGAAAAGAAATTTAGCATGTGTTCATAGCGCAGATGGAAATTTCCAAAACACTTAACTTTTTTCTGTTTATACTGCGCTTTCTTTTCTATGCTAAGAAGTTTCCGAACCGCCCTCGTATTTGTACATTTTACTAGAGAAAGAAAGAACATTCTAAATTTTATATTTATAATATCATGTGATGAGTCATCCTTATGACAACATCATACAGAGAATAAAATAGAATGAAATTTAGAAATGTGGATAAATTAATTTTGAGTTAAACAATCCCTGGAAATTCCTCGGTCTGTTTTCTTTCGGTTGATATAATTACGGTGTTATATTGATCCATTAAAACTGGCAAGCCGTAAAGAAGCATTGTCATTTTGTGGGCACATAATTTATTCGTCGCACTTCTCCATTGTTCGCCATAAACTAGAGCGTTAAAGACCTCTAGAACTAGACGTGTATAGGAAGGTCGGGATGGCTGTATGTTGGACATTTGGCTAATGACGGAACGTCTGACTACAATACCTTTGGCCTTAAAAGATCATTATATTCGCTGCAAGTGTTGGTCAGCAACGATGATGTTGTTTTTTTTGCGTAAATTGGGTTACCTCAGATTCTTTGTCTCCAAATCCATTATAGTTTAACAGAAATATGGATATCACTACAAACAGCAATCAACCGGAACACCGCCGATAGTAATTGT
The DNA here is from genome assembly GCA_950370525.1 of Bellardia bayeri. Lineage (NCBI taxonomy): Eukaryota > Metazoa > Arthropoda > Insecta > Diptera > Calliphoridae > Bellardia > Bellardia bayeri. The sequence goes on from OX493267.1 coordinate 80,949,977, forward strand.
TTTTACTACGGATGTTGTGATTATTGCAGTTGTTTCGATTATGGTTAGAAGAGTGATTTTTTGTCGTATTATAATGATGATGTCGGAAATGTTGATGAGTTTTGCCACTATTGACGTCCAATCATGATTAAATCTGGAGTAGTTCCTAAGGAGACATCAGCCCAAAAAATATTACATCTTAATTCGCTGTACAAGTTGTGCATCTGGGACCAATAGGATGCATAACACCAATTCTGGAAGTTATTGCTCAGCTGGAGGAAGTTCTAAATTTGCTAAAGTTGACATTCACAGCATAGAAAAGACTGCCGTGCAAATATGATCTCTGTTGGTGTCATTAGGAGGAATATTTCGTACTGTAGCAGTAGAGAATACTGCACCAACTGCCAATCCAACATTTGACATCGTTGGACAGAATGGAGTTTGTGATGTCATTAATTAGCGGATAGGTTGAACGCGTCAAATGTGTTTAATAGTTGTAAAGCAACACTAATAGCGACACAATTGTTAATTACTGACGACTGTATAGTTATTAATTATTGAGTTATAAGATTCTGCAAAGCGTGTGAGAAAGAATTAATATCTTCAAAAAAGGATAATGAAACGGCATACTTTCCCATTTGTAGCTGCTTTGCCAAATTTTAGAATAGTAATAATATCGGAAATAACCAAATAAGGGTATTCCACAAGACGTTTAAAATATTCTAGTGCTACTGTATCCAGTTTATACATCAAGGGCTTTAATTTGCTGTTAAAATTGTCGAGGAGAAATAGAGCTTAACGTGTCTTGCTTGTTCGGAGTATGACCCTTTTGCACTGGTTCTGCAAGGTGGGCAGTTTTTGGCTTTGTATAAGATTTCAGTTCCTGAGTAAAATTTTACTTAGTAGATAATAGGAGAACCGTTCTGGGACACCGTCAACAAAACTCAAAAACTACAAAAAGTTACCTTATAGTTTAAAAGCGTTATACTATAGATTGATTTTATTAAGATTAGTTCGTTCCTTAGCAAATTCAAAATCATACCATAATTAGTTCAAAGCAGTAAACTTCTAAGAACTATGAACGATTTTATCACGGAACACTATTTACTCGAGGAAACGCAGTTTCTTCCAGTCATGGTAAATAGTGGCATATTTCAAAAACGGTTCCGCCTTTAATATCATCTGATGAGTCATATTTATTACAACATCATACAATTGGAGTCTTCCCGCGAGACAATCCAGGAAGGACCGTTACCGAAAACTTTGCAACAGGTAAATTTAAACACAAAGGATTTCGGTGGTGGTGTATTGTAACTACTTCAAATTTAACCAAACCTCAAACTAAATCTTCATTCAAATAACAATTTCCAGTTTTTATTTAAAGTAAATTTAAACTAACACTTGAAACTTACGAAATAATTGAGTTAATAAATTAACATTAAAGTATGTATTAAAAACTTAAACATTATTGACTAATAGATACCATAAACTAATAACTATTTTGTGTACGTACGATGTATTGTATGTCTGTATGTATGTATGTATGTATGCATGCATGTAGCATATACACATTGTTTATTGATGGAATTATATCGTAATTGAATTATTTGTTTATAATTAAACATAGTTTAACTTACTTAAATACTATAATTATGATTTGCTACATAAAAATCTACATTTACAGACAGACACACGTCAGTGCGTACGTGTGCATGCTAGAATGTATTCCGTATTATTAATATTATAAATTTATTAGATCTAATAATTTAATATTGGTTTATTTTATTCTTCTTATTTTTATTATAAATGATTTATATTTGTGCGTCGCATAATGAATGCTGGAAAGTTATTAATTAACTCACTAAATTTATTTTCTTAATTGCTGATTTTTTTTGTTTTAAATAATAATTCTTAAATACATTTTGTTTATTTTATAGTTTTGATTAGGTAGAATTTTGAAATGTTAGGTGATGAGATTTTCAATTTGAATTTTCCATAGATGAAGTTTTTAAGGTGTCTAATTTGAATTAAAAAGTAAATATAGTGCAAGGAAGTATTTATTGAAAATGTAAGGCATGGTAGTATAATTTTGTCTCCACAATGGGCCCTATAATAAAATATTCAATAGAAAATGCGTCTCCCTATTACTACGGATTCAGTTTCAGTGATGCAAGAATTCATGTGTACAGAAACGGTTCTGCTACCGGTTGCTAAACAGATTGTCTGGAGAATTTTATTCAACACAATTCCACACGTATTATTGTTACATTTGATTATTAAATATCAAGAAGTTTCCATGGCAATTAAACATGGAAGACATGCTCGATTGTCAAATCGTATGAATCATCTGACATCATCTGATAAAACTTTTTTCAAAATATCTCTTTTCTGTTAGACCTGGTATTCAAAAATTGAAAAATACGACCACAACATTAAGAAATTTTTAATGTACGCGAAGGTACTAAGATGAGAATCTCTTCTAAGATGAGCATCTCTTTAGTAATATTATGAACAAATGTTTTATAATGGGTGTCAGAATATGGTTGAATAAACTTTAGAAATAATTACATGATCTGCAATTTTCACTATATTTTTATCACTTCAATTTAACGGATCGATCAACTTTGACTCTTTAACTCCCCAACTCCTGACACAGCAATCATGCACAATTTGCAAAGTAGGAACACGGGTTTAAAGGCGATGCCAAGAATCACTTAGGGTGTGGATAAATAATTCTAAGATAGCCAACTATAAAGCGATTGGTAGGTCAGCGGTCCATTAACCTGCCCATATTCTTTGTAATAATCTATGTTGACCAAACACAGCCTTAAGGAATGAAATAGGCTTCATAAAAACTACATAGAAATACCATCATCACGAAACATGCCAGGCTGATATGCATAGCAGTTTCCATTGGAAAGGAGATTGAAAGGAGACGTCATTAATAACCATCAATTCCAATGATCGTACGCGAATCGCCGTTGAGTTGTGTATAGTCGCGGCGATTGATCGCGTGCGTTCAATTAACTATGTTCAGGCGATTCGCGTTGTGCCTGTCGCGATTCGCCAGCGAATCAACATTCGCGAATCGCTGGCGAATCATCAAGAATACAAAAATATTTTGATTGTTGTGAGGATATTTCCCGTTACTTGTGTGCGCTCCCGTATTCATCGCTTAGGTGTAGGGCGTAGGCGATAGTTAGCACAACATAGTTCGTTCCCCAATGTATACCCTTAAACAGAATGATTGTGACACCGATCACATATTTGAACTGCACGGTCAATCTTCCTCCACTTCACCCATTGCAATTATGTGACAAGATCGGTAGAAGTAGCTCAATTTCTTGTCATTTATCTCAATAAAGAACTTCTGGATTCGCATATAGTCTAGTCTTCTGGAATGATTATAATCTGAGCGATTTTTGATAGTCTCTAATACGTATATTACGGCCGGACTTCCAAACGACGCACTTTTAAATTTTGATGTTTTTTACATATTGAAATTTAAATACAAGCTACGTTCTGTTTTGTTGACATGTAGCATGAATTTTTATTCCATTATAGCACGACACTGCATAAATATCATCCCTATCGCCAGTATCAGATCCACAGAAGAACTTGTTGCGAATAACAAGTGTAGTTTCGTACGAATGAGGTCGGCATAACATAGAGCGTTCCGTGCCAAATTTTTTACACATGACACCAAGCACATATTAAACTTCATGATCAACCTTAATCTATTACTTCCATTGTAATTATGTGATTAATGCTTGGGTTTCACTATGTCATTTTTGTTGTCAAATTGTCCAAATTGTTGGCAATTGTATGAAAACGGGTTGTCATATGGCGTCATCTATGTTTGCAATCATGATTGCAATCTCATTAGACGCCATAGACAACCCGTTTTCATACAATTGCCAACAATTTGGACAATTTGACAACAAAAATGACATAGTGAAAACCAAGCATAACTCGTAACAAAGTACTAACTCTATTCTTTGTTGTTTACCTTAGTGAAGAACTGTCGCTTGGAAAAACAGTTTAATCTTCTAGAATGAATGTAATCTGAGTGATTACACCGCGTTACAAAAACGAGCTTTTGTTCTGTCCTATGAACCAAATATACTTTTTTGGAAAGGGGAGAAAAAATAAAAATACATGTGTATCGGCGATTTTCATGTACACGTCCGAATTTTTTTTATATATAAAGTATAAAGCTCGTAGTGTTCGTGAAAGTCTTTGGATCGATTTCTAACCCTTTTTCCGTGATGCAATCGAGATTTATTTTTTAGGCAGACTCGTGGAAATGTCTGTATCACGTCAAATATTTAAAAAAATGGATTTTTATTAATTCTCAGATTTTCCTGAGTTTTTTTTTTTTTTTTTTGAAAAAATGGTTATCGGTTTTTTTGTAACGGTTTCAGTTCGTTAAAAAACCGAATTTTTTTTTATTAATTTTGTTATATTAAAATTAAAAATTGTTACATTAAAAATTTCAATGCTTTTAAAGAAACTAAGGCTTTTTATTTTTTCGTTTGTAAGCATTTGTGTTAGTATCGCGACAAATAGTCCAACAGTATTCGCCAAGCATATGCGTAATGTCTTGTCCTTTAAAGCACTTTTCAATAGCCGCAATGTCCTGATGGAACCTTTCGCCATGCTCATCGCGACAACCTTCTAAATCACCAGGGAAAAATCTAAATGATTTTGAAGGAATTGGATCTTTAGCGACATTAATATGCCCATTTCACCATATGCCAAAATCATTTCTGCGACAATAGTTTTATAATTGGCAGCTCGTTTATTGCCAAGAAAATGTTCAATAACGGCAACTGTGCCTTTCAATTTTGATGAAAATTCCTCACCCATCTCGCATTCGATGCAAGAAATGTTGATACTACTGTTGGTTCTCCATCGCTTATTTCGGGAACATCATCACAAATCCCCACTGAAGCCGCTATACGTTCTTCTGTTGAGTACAGATCTGCTGGAATAACCGATTCTACATTAGCGCAGGCACCCTTTAGTTTGAGTAAAAGTTACGCAAAAGTAGCACAATTCATTGCAGTGCTCCGTACCTGGTAGCCAAATTGTTGGTACAGCGTACTTCATTTTTCACCTGCCATCAGTAAACTTGCATAAGTTTCTATAGCAATAGTCGCACACGACTTCCGTAGTGTACCACAAGTAAGGAACATAAGCAGTTTTGAAGATTATCAGCCATGTCACAGAATTTAATTCCGTTCGAAAGTGGAATTAATTCCGTATTTCGCTTCTATACGAAAAATTATTCCGAAATGAAACCTAGGAATTCTTCAAATTACAATTCCACATAGCAAATGAAATGTGGTTTCATTCCAAAAAATGGCTGTATATCAATGTTCATTGGAATTTAGTAAATAGACCTTAAACCTTTTATGGAATTTTGTGAACCAAAATTGTTCTTCTGACCTTCGGCATTAGTCATTAGCATCTGAAATATATTGATATTCTGGACTGAATATTATGAATATTTATGCTGTTTTAGACTCTGGTCATCAGGTCCTTCATATCTATTGTTGTTTGTATTTCATATTGAATCTGCTTTAAAATTGATGGAGCTACTTTTGAAACTGTATAAAATGTCTCATTTTCTTTTTCAATTCATATTAAGTTGTTAACTAAACTTTATATATTTATCAGGGAAATCCCTTGCTTATGTTCTAGGAAAGGTTTTACAACGAGTTCTATAAAGCATGCTATAGACAGTACTCGTTTAAATTTGGAACTGTGATTCATGATTTCTGTTGGAAATTGTCACCTAAAGAACTAGTTCTAAAGAGACGTTGCAGAGCTGGAATACATTATTTGAAATGGTTTTGAAACCAGTTTTTAATAATTTTTGTTTGAAATTGTCACCCACGAAACTAGTTCTAGGAAATCTTTACGGAGCAGCAGTTCTAGAACTGTTTGTAGGTATGAAGCGTTTAAGAGCTAAAAGATTTTATTTGAAATTGTTTTGGAAGCAGTTTTTAAATCAATTATTCTTATTTAGAATTGTAACCCTTGAAACTAGTTCCAGGGAAGATTTACAGAGCACAAAGACTTTCTTAGGAATGGTTTATTTATATAATTAGCCTTAAAACGGTTCTGCAACCAGTTGTTTAATCAATGATTTTTTGTTTGGAATTTGTTTGAAACTAGTTCTAGAGATGCTTTAGGGAGTATAAACACTTTCTTAGGAACAGTTCTAGAACTACATCATGCATCAGTGATTTGTATTTAAAATTGTCAAGTTTGGAACTTATTTTAAGAATAGTATGTAACTTACCGAGAATAATTAAAAAATTATTTAATTAATTTGAAAATTCTATTGAAAGAGATTCGTTTCCCAAATGATTCAATCTAGTGCCAAAGAAGTAGTTCCTTAAAAACTCTGTAAATGTAATTTAGAATCACAATAGTAATTTACAGAATAGGTTCACTAATTCCAAGGCTGTCAACAGAGAATCTAAAGTAGTTCTGATTACATTGTTTTAGAGAATGTTTTTGGATTGTTTCCCGATCTCAGGAATGCCAGATGTAAATCTGTACATTATGGCCTTTAAAATGTTTACGAGATCGTTTGCAGTTTTTAATGTATTTTTGAATGAAGACAACGATATGATTTACTCGATCACAAGCGTTTTAAATTGTCTTAAATGATCGTATTATACGAGTTTAACAAATGTGATTGAATATTAATTTTGAAAGAAATTTTTTATAAAAGAAATATATTGAAAAATTAATACATTTAAATTGATCCAATAAAAGTGAATTTGATTCGATACGAACTATTAAAAGAGTTTTCTTTTCGAACTGTTTTAACAACTTGAAATTTGGGTGATACTTTTGAAAATCTCATCGCTGTTATTTGAATTTTACTAGTTTAGTTTATAACTAATTAATGGCCAGAAATTACCCACACTGTTTAATATATTTTTGTAGGTCTAGGTCCTTAAAAAAGTAATTATTTTAATGAAACAATCATAAAATAAAATCTTTAAAAGGAGCTGAATAATCCATTATATCATTATATAAGTAGTTTACTATAGTTTACTACTTAATTTAAACATAAAGACTAAACTATTCACAAATTAATATGTATGATTTTAATATTTTAGTTTAATTTACGTAGAAAATATGTGTGAGATTTAACAAAGTGTTGTTTTGTTCTTGTTTTAATTTTTGATTGAGATTGAGTTCTGCTTTCACTTAAATTAATTAATATTTTTTTTTTATACTTTTCTCTCTTTCATTTAAAAAGTTGCCATAACAACAGGCGTCTTTTGGGTCGTAAACATTAAATCAATTTAAGAAATACATTTGTATGAACTTAATCAATCAGTTTATCTTTGTCATTAATTTAGTGTTAATTAATTAAGTATGTGTATGTATGTATGTCAGCATTTATAAATAATAATAATTTAATTTAATTGTAATTATAATATATAGTTACTCTTGTATTTTATATATTTAGTAATAATAATTAGCATTATTAGTTAGTATTAGTAGTATTTTTAGTAGTAAGTATTTCATTTATTTAGTTTTTAGTTTATAACAGTCTACAAGCAAGAGGCACAATTCTGTGCGATATTTGTTCAAGTGTTTCCATAGAATGTGGTCAGACTGTAGTGACACGATCTATTTCAACATATCGCACAGAATTGTCGCTTTGTCAGCAAATCACTTCCTTTTCATCCAAAACAGCTGTATCCATGGAGCTTAAAGACTTTAAACGTGTCTGCAGCACCGATGAGCCTCTTAATTTTCTTTTGATTTTCCTAAAATAAAAGAAATTAATTGAAATGTAGAGTGGAAAAAAATATGTTAAAATGCAAATCACAAACGAATGGAATTAATTAAAGTCAAATCCTTTTGAAATGTCTTAATGTTGAAGCTTACACCATTTCCAAAAACTTTATGTGCGAGTTTATAATGCAAGCAACTTTAAGCAACATAATATAAAGTAAATCACCAATTTTATGACTTAAGGAGGAACTTATTAATTTATACCACAAATAATTTCTTAATTAAAATCAGTCATAATTAATTGTATAATACCCGATAATGGATATTCATGCTATAATCGAGAAACATATATGCAAGTATGTATAATAATGACTCTGTCTAACACACAGAAGCTCAGAGTTCTACAGATAATATGGAGAATACTGAAATTGAACCATTGTTTCACAATGTTAAACTCAATATTGAAATATCTGGACGCTTATCGCTGATATGTAAAATTCCCCAATCATACCACGTTATACACAGTAGCTGTTCTATACATAATTCAGAAGAGGAAATATTTATCCTGGAATCAACGTGGCATACTCTAGCTTGGCCATCTAGTTTTTAAACCCAAAAGAATTTAATTTTTTTAATCACATTACAGTGGAAATTTAAGAATTTACTGATGCTTCAATAAGAGTAATTATAAAGAAAACGGAATGTCTGCCTAGAATTTGGAAAATAAACAGAAATCTAGACTGAGAAATTTCAAAAAATTGCAGTCCTTTAATCATAATACTGTAGAAATTTAACTAATTCTTGAATAAAGTATAGCGTCACGAAAAAAATGACTGCCAGAAGTTGGGGAATAAACTCGGATCTAGTCTGAGAAACTCTAGACTAAACTGATACACATTTGCATTGTCTAAAGCAGCTGGGCTGTTGCCTATGACAATGCATATTAGAGCCACAAACAGCTGCAATTGCTTACGAGATTATACTGGATACCAGATCACCATAATAGTGTAGGTATTCAAGATGCGGATAAACTAACACAATCTATAGATTTGTCGCAACTTGTGTTAGTTTATGTATATAAGTATATACATATATTCTGTAGTAATTATATTAGTAAGATGTAATATCATTTGCGACAGAGAATGGGTCATAAAAGTAATTGAGTGTTGATGTACTACTTCTAAAGTTAACTTCGTTTTCGGGATGTCTAATTTTCAATTTTCTTGTGGCTGTTCATATGGATTGTAATAAATACACTTAAATTTTCTGACACAAAGTACACGCAGGGTAAAAATATAACTAGTAGTGCATGTTTACCGTTTTTTTTTTAAATATTATGGTCACTGTAATTATTTATATGATTTCTGCAACCATGATATGGTTAAGTTACCATTCACATGATTGTAACAATCAGATATATGATTATAGCAATTATGTAATGTTTATGGCGATTAGTTTTATGATGAAAGATTATACCATATTATGTTGTTCTCTATCATAATCCAAGAGCAACAAATTATGAAAAACGGATTCATCATAAACATGATTCCAACAAATATATACATAGTTAATACATATATATATGATTGTAGTAACCATCTTAATCGTAACTTAACCATATTATAGTTACCGCAATCATATAAATAATTACAGAGACCATAACATTGTTGAAAAGCTTGTAAAAATGTTGACATTGTTGTGGCAAACAACAACTATATTTTTTCTCTGTGTGTAGTACTGAAAGTTATATTCCATTTCAAATCTGATATAAACTATAAAAGTTCAGGGGTAGCCATCAGGTTTTTATAATAATTTTATTCCAATTAGTATGTTCTCCAGATTTCCTGATATATTCCTTTTAATTGAAAAATCGTTTTCAGAACATTTGAAAATCTGCTGATGCTACCCTAAATATTACCTTAGGATCGTTTTATCCTCCTTCTTCTGTTAATTGTCATAAATAAATAAAATAAATAATTATAAATATAAATTCTTTAAAATTTTATAACAACATTTGTCACTGATTTGAATATATCTAGTACTGTTCAGGTCAGACTTTATATTTTTTTTTAATTAAAGATGAATTCACCCATTTGTTCTTAACAAAAATTTTTTCCAGAGAAAAATTTTTTTATTGAGAGTTTTTTGCAGCACGATTCACCCATTTCGAACGAAAAATCAAAGCTGTCATATGTAAACAAGATCTATTAGTTTTACAAGTGCGACCATTGATTTAGTTTGCTTTGGATATTAAGTGTCAAAATATAAATATTAAATTATTTTAAAGTATTGTGTATTCAAAATCAGAGATATAAATTCTATATGAAAAAGAAAGTTGCTTTTGCTGATGACCATGGAAATACATAAGGCATTGTTATTTGTATGAAAAAATGCAACCTATTGGCAACCCAATTCATTTTTATCCAGAAAAAATATAAAATTAAACCAATTCAAGTTCGTAAAAAATATTTTCTCTCTCTCAAAAAGAGAGACGTCAAACTTCATATAAAAAAAATTGTTCGAACAAATTTTTTGTTAAGTACGAATGGGTGAATCCTTAAATCAATTTCAAACAATTAATTTGAAATTTGACTGTTGATTTTAATGAAAATATTTCAGACTCAACCAGGGTTGGAAAAGTTGATACAATACAACTTATTTTGAAACTATTTCATATTCTAAAGCGACTCGTTTGATATTTCCAAACTATTTTCTAATATTTTGTGTATTCTGGTGGATTCACCCATATGTTCCGAAAAAATAAAGATTTTTTTTTATATGAAGTTTGACGCCTCTCTTTTGAAGAGAGAGAAAATATTCATATGAAAAAAGTTTTGTCCGAACAAATATTTTGTTCGAAACAAATGGAATGAATGAATGAATCCAACTTTCCTCTTCAATGTTTTTCTGCTATAACTAAACAATTCTGTAGATAGTATTACGCATTTTTTATAAAAAAGTCCTGTGTATTCGATAAAGAAAATCTTAATTTTTATACTAGTTTTTAAAGAACATCTTCAGCATAACAATATAACATAAAGTTATATAGAAACCCTTCAGTATAACAGCATTTTGCATAGAAAATCTTGTATATAACAGTATTGTCTATAAAGAAATATCCAAAATAACAGAATTTTCTATATTAAAAATTATACGAGTATTTTCTTTAAGCTTAAGGTCAAAATTACTTTTTATTTATTTCTTATTTATTCCAGTATTTCGCTACAACATGTGTAGCATCTTCAGGGGAATAAATAGTATTTTCTATAGATAATCTTCAGTATAACAGCTTTTTCTATAGAAAATTTTACTATTTACTAAAGAAAAATCTTCAAAATAAGAAAATTCTATGTATACCTGTATTTACTATAGAAAATCTTCAGTATAATAATTTTGTTTCTATTGAAATCTTCAGTATACTAACATTTTCCATAGAAAGGCTTGTGTGTAATAGTATTTTCTATAGAATATCTTCAGAATACTGGAAATTTCTGTAGAAAATATACAGAATAATAATAGTATTTTCTATAGAAACAGTATAACACTATTTATTATAGAAAATCTTCAGTATAACAATTTTTTCTATTGAAAATCTTTAGTATACTAACATTTTCCATAGAAAGGCTTGTGTATAACAATATTTTCTATAGAAACAGTATAACACAATTTATTATAGAAAATCTTTAGTACAACAGTATTTTCTAAAGACATTTTATAGCAAATCTTCAATATACCTGAAATATTATTTTCTATAAAAAAATCTTCAACACAAGACTACTCTGAGATTTAAAAAGTATTATTTGCATGTTATTTTGATATGTAAAAAATTAAATTTTTACAAAATAAGCAGTTATATAACAGATAATAACAAGTCATTATTCAAATATTTTTAAGTAATGCAGGCGGTATGGGAATATCATTGAAATGTATGTTAGTTAGTAGTTGCAATTCATTGCCAAGTTTTTGCTGGGAAGTTGGTATATTTTGAAAATGGTGTAATTTGTGAAATAAGAGTAATAGAAAAAAATAAAAATAAAAGTACGTTTTTACTTACTTGTAGGCAAACGCTGCAAATGCACAACAGAACAGTACAATAATCAAACACAATGTTGCCAATATTTCAGTAGGTAATTTCATAATGGCCGAGCACTGCAGGAATGTTTCATCATCACCTGAGGGACAATGCTGTATACCATCGCACCATACACTAGCATTAACACAGGCATTCAACTCTGAGCATTTATACTGGCATTCTTCTGCACATTTTTGTATTTGTTTTTTTTTTTTTTTTTTTTTGGTTTGGGTATAATAAAAAGAAAAAAGGAATAAAGTATTAACAATTGTAAATTACAAAACAATACTTAGCTACTTTATAGGCACCTTTTGTTAGATGTCTATAATACCTAAATATACAAACAAACATACTTATATGTACATTTGAGTATGTTGGTATGCACATAGAATACGTTGAAGCTTTATTGGCAAACAGAAAAGAAACTTACCTGCTATACTGAGTGTTGGTCCTGGTATCAATTCCATCCAATTAAATGAAAAGTCACCATTCTCTGGTCTTAGGAACTCTACACTAATGGCTTTTGAACGATTTGCAATGGCAAAATTGGGACGCTCATTCCAGCCAGCACTGAAAATCTCCACATATTCGTAGGCCTTTGAATCAGGTGCCAATGGGCATGCTGTGATTGTTAAACCTACAAAATGAAAATGACAATGACAATAGAATACCCACAGTTACACACGAGTTAAAATATTTTAGGATAGTATAGGAGTTTTTGTTTAATACTAATAAAGGACACAAATGGTAGCACATACATACATATATAGAAAATTAAATTGATATCACTTACGAAATTGTAAATTAAATAGCTTTTTAGCCTTAAAGCTACATAGTGAATGAATAAATGAATAAAATGTCTGGCATTATTCAATTTATTCATTAAATTAGCAATTTACAATTTTGTAATTTTGTTAATAAGAATTTGATTTAATAGGATGAAAATGTTTTTATTATATTTGGGTACAAAGGAATTACTTAATCAAGCATTTTTTTTTTGTAAATTGCAGTAATTTATCAAAACATTGACGTACGCAGCTTCCAAATTATGTGTGATATTTGAAAATTTTATTTGCCAAGTGTTGATTATTATTGGTTATTTTTCTATAAATAAAACGAATGTCACAATCAATAGCTGATCATGATTATAAAAGATAAACAAGTAAGAAAGTATAGTCGGTCAAGCCCGAACATATAATACCCTACACCCAGTATATGTATAAAACAGTTTTTCAGAAATAGGCGTTATATGGCGATATAACCTATTGTAGACCGATCATCCAAAAAATGAGTGTCTTGATGTCTGTGAATATAAATATTATGTGTGTTAAACTTTATCTCGATATAAATACTTTTAAAAGATTTATGGAGCTTAAATTCAATTACAGAGAGGGTCTTATATGGAATTTATTTGTGTCAAATTTTATTTGAATACCAACATTTTTGAGCGAGTTATGCTCTTTAAAGTGTTTTTCGGAAGTGGGCCTTATAAGGGAGCTACGACTAATTATGAACCGATCATAATAAAATTGGACCGTATTATTTTTAGACATATAAAATATATTTTCGTTCAATATTATTTGGACACCAACATTTTTAAGAAAGTTATGCTTTTTAAAGTGTTTTTCGGAAGTGGGCCTTATAAGGGAACTACGACTAATTATGAACCGATCATAATAAAATTGGACCGTATTATTTTTAGACATATAAAATATATTTTCGTTCAATATTATTTTGACACCAACATTTTTAAGAAAGTTATGCTCTTTAAAGCGATTTTCGGAAGTGAGCCTTATATGGGAGCTACGACTAATTATGGACCGATCACAAGAAAATTGTACCGTATTGTTTGTATACATATAAAATATATTTGTGTTAAATATTAGTTGGATACCAAAATTTTTGAGAGAGTTATGCTCTTTAAAGTGATTTTCGGAAGTTGGCCTTATATGGGAGCTACGAGTAATTATAAACCGATCTGCACAAAATTTGTAGATGTGATTTGGCTTCATTTACCACTCATTTGTGATGAAATTTGTTTGGATACTTGCATAATTCAAACATTTATGATCGGTAAACCCCAATTTCGGAAGGACATTTGTCTGGGGGCCAGGTGAAATAATGGACCGATTTTTACCAGTTTCAATCCCATCCATCCTTGAGTCGAAAAAATATTATGTACCAAATTTTATCGAAATATCTTTAAAATTGCGTCCTGTGCGCACAAGCTTTACATGGACAGCCAGCCAGGCAGATGGACGCACGAACGGATATCGTTAAATCAACTCAGGAAGTGGTTCTAAGTCGATCGGTATATTTTAAAGTGGGTATATGACAAATATATTTGTGCATTACAAACATCAGCACAAATCTAATATACCCGGTGGTGTAGGGTATAATAAATAGCTGATCCATGTTCCATGTTCTCTTTATGACAACCACTGATCTATACGAACTTAGGGTCGCAAAGGAATATGGCTTTCATGTCAGCTTCATTCCGTTTTACGATTTGGAATTTTGAAGACACCTGACTTCACTTTGAGTTTCATTAAATTGGAGATAAGTTCTTTTATGCATCAGTTTCATCTTGTTTAACAATTTGACTGATCGAATAAATCTCACTAAAACACAAAAACTTTTGATTTAAATTTGTTGTGCATTAGTTTAAAACAATTTTTAGGAAATATAACTATCATTTCAGTTACATTTTGTTTTGCGATTTGCTATATCTAAGAAATCTAACTAGATTTATAAAGCAATTCCTTAAAACATCAGTTTCAGTTGGATTAAATTGGAGTTAAGCTTTTTTGTGAATCAGTTTCATTACGTTTAATGATTTTGCAGATTAAAGAAATCTCAGTAGATTGAAAAAATCTCACTAGAATTATTAAAATTTTTAATTTGTGTTTGCTATGGAATTTTTCAAAACCTCATTTTGAGTTCAATTTGAGGAGATAAGCTCCTAAAACAAAAGTTTGCAAATTTAGTTTTTTTGCGAATTAGTTAAGTTTCAGATGAACTACATATGTATGTAAATAAGCTGTAATGTGTTCCCCTATGTAACATTTTTTTTTATATTTATGGTAGCTTTTGACTATTTTTGTTTTAAATTTTAAAAACTTACATGTAAGGAAACTATTGTATTATTTACATATATTTTCTATAGCTTACCTTCGGCGGTAGTCAGCACAGCTCTTGCCTTAGTCTCACAACGATACGAACTCGTGCCCACTATTGTTGTGTTCATGGCCTTTTTAGGATTGTATTTACGCAGGAAAATGGCTTTCAAACGTATATACAAGAATTTATTGCCATTCGAAGGTTCAATAAGCCAAGGGCGGGTGCGACATTCCATCTGTAAAACAATAAACACACACACACACAAAAAAAAAAAGTCAAATAAATTCACAACACAAGAATATCATGATGAGAACGTTGCACAAAGGTATTTGTCAGACAACATTTAAATTACACATGAATAAATACACTTTAACAACAGATTTTCCCAGAAAATGTTTATGTGCCGCAGCCATTAAACTAAACATTTGCATAAATAAATATCCAGTCATCTATCTTATGCATGATGATTTCAATTTTAACAAAAAAATAACTTTATACTCACATCTCCGAATGTCATATCAATGGTGCCGCTGGGACCAAATTTCCTACGACCATCTTTACAATTCGTTGGTCCTTTGATGAACTCAAACATTCCCTCAAAATTCAATGCATCTGGATCATCCAATGTTGTCATATTGTACGCGGTAAAATGTACTTCAACATCACGACTTGTCGATGTGTATTCAACTGGTAAATGTGATGAGTTGGATGAATTACAAAGGCAACCGCGTGGCAATAATATTGTGTCATGATAGGGTCGTTCAAATATCTGTGTAGAAAATAGGAAAACAATTGCAAGGAAATTATTATGTATGTCTATAGAGGTATAAACCAACGTACATTGAATATACAAGCCAATATGTTTGTAGATAAGACTCTAAACGAGACAAAATTCTGAACAACATTTTGAAAAAAGAGAAACTTGAGCTTGTATACAAAACATTTCAAAACTTTAAATAAAGCTTTTAAGAAAAATTTTAATCATTAAATAAGGGTTAATGAAGAAATCAGCTCAAATTGTATTTACCCATATTTATGAACAAAAATCGATTTTTTATATCAGAAATTCGAAAAGTCTTAAATTTACTATAATATTGTAAATAAGAGTCTAATATTAAAAACAAGCAAAATCTGCCATCACTCATAACTTTGACAAAAAATCGTTTTTTTTTTTTATAAAAAAAATCAAAACGTCTTCCGTTTTAGTTGTAAAAAATAGTTAGAATAAATGAGAAAAGATCTTTAATTTGTGATCAAATTTAAAATGGAGAAAACATGTTTCATATGTGATCTGTCATATTTTAGACAAAAAAAAACAAAATCTATAAAAAAACCCCTCAATAATTTTGTAGATATGCTTTAAATTAAAAAAACATACGTAAGCTACGATCAGTCTTATTTCTGGCCACAAATGTATTTTTTATAGCAAATACTCAATAAATCTAAAATCGTTCAAAACTTTAAAGAGGCGTCTAAATGAGTCAACAAATTCAATTTGTGATTACTCATATTTCTGATCAAAAAACAATCTTTTATATGAAAAACTCCATGGTGCAACTATACAAGGTGAGTGCAGTAGACCAGCTGATTGACTTTGTTTACAATTTACTTATGTCAAAAGTAATACTTTTTCAAGTATTTTTGACAGTAGTACATTATTTTATACAAACAAAATGCCTGTTGTTTCTGTTTTGTGTTGTATTTGTTGTCGATTCACCTTGTATAGTTGCACCATGAAAAACTCCAATTAATTGAAGTCATTGCTTACTTTGTAAATTATAGTCTAATTGAGAAAAGAAGCTAAATTTTTAATTAAAAAGCTTACATCATTCATAACTTCAAAAATATGACTATAGAATCAATCTATGATCACTTATGTATCAGACCAAAAACCGATCATTTATATAAAAACTGTAAAAATCTTAAATTAACTTTGAAAATAAATCCTGTAACTAAGTAAACAAGTGATCAGAAATGGACTCATACTTTTGAACAATGAGCGGTTTTTAATATGAAAAACTGAAAATAGCTTCAATCGTAATGCTTTGCAAAAGAGATCATAACCATCATCAATAACTTTGTAAACGAAAAGGGTCTGTGGTAATGATCAAATCTTGTTCAAAACATGATCATCAACAACTGTTGCTATTTAGTTATATAGCTGGTTCTGCTTAATCACTAATATTTCTTACCAAAAAATCAGAAACACATAATATTAACTTTTCGTTTCAATAAAGGGTGTCCCAAAATGTACGCAAGTTTCCAATTGCCTCCATTTGTAGAGTAAAGTTTCACAGCTGACATTTTAGAATTAGTAAAAATGTAAAACTAGGCGAATTGAAGATCATTTTCACCTTGACCGGTTTCGCCCTCTGTTTGGTGCGGATTTTAGGCTAGAGACATTACTGCACCATACTTCATCGCAAATTATGTCATTAGGGAGCTACAGATCGTTAAATGATAACTGAGTTCTTTCTCCCTTATTAGGATGATATTTACATAGACAGCATTAGGTTTTGTCATACACTCCAAATATGAATACAATTTTCGTATTGTATTCATATACAATATATCGGCTGTGTCTTCTTTATAGTTATCGAAATTGGTCCCCAAATCGGGTTAGGTGTAGTCAACAAAGTAATATGTAGGTAGTATGCAAAAGGGACCTGGAAAATTGTGTGTTTTGTCTTACATTAAAAGTGACAAGAAAATTTTCTGCAGGAAGTAGTATAATCTATTGGCCAATCGACTACAAATTAATAAGTTTTTGTTGAAAGCCGTAAAAATGCAGATACCATCAACAATTATTAAGTTTTATTATTGATATACAGTAGAGTGATTCGAAAAAGAGTCGTATCGTATCGTATCGTAGGATTAAAGACAATAAATTAACAATTCCAGAAATATTTTTTTTAGTATTTTGTTCACTGTGTTGCTGTTTTTAGCCCGATCATAAAATTTTGTATACATTTGTTCATGGCTCTTTAAGGGCTACATTTCTGTCCTTAATCATTTTTTACTACCACGTCAAATCTCGTCAGGGCGGTATTTGTAGGCGTGGCAAAAAAATAAAAAAATTATTTCTGGAATTGTTTTTACATTATCTTTAATCCTAGGAGGTGACTGACACAACTTTTTTTTTATGGAAGGCCAACCACTCCAATATACAGTTCAACTGTTGTTAAGAAATATTTGCTGCCGAAAAAACATTCGCTCTTTGACCAAATGAGATACACATCATTCCGGAATGTTGATGCAAGTGTCGTGGAAAGGATAGACTAGCGAAAAACAATTGTAATGCGCCATTAATTCAATATTGTTGTATACCTTTTCTTTTCTATATGTGTGCAAAAAGTAGAAGAATAGTATTTTATACATCGTAGCTACAGGAGAGATTTCGAAAAAGGTGCTTATATTACAGCAAAGATGTGGAGTCCATCTGCCCGATGTTGTATTCCTTAAATTACCCCATACTATATATTTTATGTTTCAATAAAAAAGAAAACATTGATGTTTTTTACGTAAATACATAAATGGGGGAACACCCTTTATGGACTATATAAGGTACCCGTAAATCTGTTTATGTATGTATTATTTTCAAAGGTTTATTTATATCTAAGTAAACGTAACTGTTAGCTGGGTTAATATAACACTCATTCATTTTACCATATTGTTGTTATAAACTCACCTCAACCTTAACACTGGTATCACCATAACAGAATGACCTATTTATATCTTCGTCCACACGTGACATACAATGTCTATTCATTGTGGTTACTTTGCGTAATTTTATACGCACTCGCTCACCTCTCATACCCTCAAATTTATAAACGCACTTAAGATTGCGTGTGCCACCACGACCAAATAGAAATATATTGCGTACACTGCGAAATATGGCTGGATCCTTGCGATCCATTAGATTGCTAATGAATTTACGATTGCAATCCAGTTCGCCGCCACCCATGGGCAAACCATCCTGATGCAGATCGATGAATTCATATTTCAGTTTAAACTCTAAAGGTCTGCAATGAAATGTAAATGATTTTAATAGTAAATCATATTTGTTGCTAAATCCTAGTAAATTTTACCTTAATACTGTTGATTCGGTGTTTTTTAATTCCAAAGTTATTGAGTCACCACTGGAGACATAACTCTCGGACACTGTACAGGGTCTGGCGTAGGTTTCATTTATATTTGCCCGATCACATGTTCGCGGTACTGTTCCCCGGCAATATCTTGCTATGACATTGGTAGTGTTGTGGGAATATTGTTGTAGTGATGGATGTACAGCATTTGTTTCTGTCATGCTAAGAATTTTACAATAGATTTTAATTCAAATTTACACAAATAATACGGCATTTAAACTCACCAATTTAAGTCCTTGCATATGGGTGGCTCCCTCATGGAACCATCCCATATGCGCAGCATACCACTACAATCCTCGCGAGTCTGCAAAACACCAATAGCACCCACCGATGTTTCATCTATTTGGCCAAATTCCGGATCTAAATTAAATTTCAGCATAGAAATCCACACCTTAAATCGAGAGGGTGGTTGATGTAGACCCTGAGCATTAGTGCGACGTGAGAGACTTAAATGATCGAAAGTCTTAAAAATGCCCACACCCTGCAAATGATACAAACAGGTGGTATTGGGAGCTAAAGAATGTTTGGGATTCTCCAAAACACCACGACCAGAACCTCTTATCCAAAATTCACAAGGTTTTTTATTCTTTGAATAGGTGGGCGACTGTATGTCCACAAATATTACCTCAACCTGTTAAAAAAATTCAAAGAAACATTTGTTTCATTTTACTACATATGTATACTCCTTTTTCTCCTTTTTGTAGTGTATTTACCTCCAATTGAAAGCCATACAAAGGCAGTACTTGCGATGAACTTCCTGTAAATGTACCATAAGGTGATGTAGTAAACTCCACCAGCAATTCGGGACCACTAGAGACTGCCGCTGGCACAGCCTGACCGCCACCACAAAATTTTAATACAATTGGATCACGCGTTGTATAGCCATCATATACGGTCACGTAGTCCTGTAATAATGAAAATGTACATTACAAATATCAAATGAATGAAATGTTGATTGTGCTTGTGGCAGTTGCAGAGTAGTACGAGTAAAACTAATGTAACTAAGTCAAAAGACACAAACAAAGAAAGACACATTTAAAAAAATAGTGATGGCTGGATTTAGTTAGATTGCTTTTCCATTTTTAGTAAATGTTTACGAGCTGTGTATCTAAATTTAGTATCTCTAACGATGGGGGAATAAAATTTCAAATAAGGTGTCATAGTTAACTAAAATATTACAAGTGGTTGCAAGTAGTAAAAGTAGAAAAAAGCTAGAAGTTATTTTCTTTTATGTTTTGGAAGGATAATAAAATGTGAAAATCACTTAAGATTATTATTGTTGTTATTGTTAAAGTAGCTGAAAAATTTTACTGAATGAATTTGTGGGAAGTTCGAGGTTGATTTATAAGTAACTTATAAGTGAAAGAAAATTTAAAATAAATAGAAGAAACTAATTATCTGCTGAATTGTATTTTTACGACTTAACAAATTTTTTGAACTTTAAAGAGTAGAATATTCTAAAGCACTCGTTAGACAGTTTTAGTACAATTATTAATTTTACTGATTTTTTGTCATATTGGTTCTGTGCCTTTGCAGAAATCTTGTTATTGTGAATTCTGTAGTTGAAGTTTCTAGTTTCAGCAGTATGCAGTGGCTCACAGCTTATTTTAAGCAGTGCATTTTTTTTTTGTTATTAAAGCTTTATAAAAAGAAAACTAACAGCAACTTAAAAAAGAACATTGGTGTCTTTTAAAAGAAGAAATGCTATAACAAATTTTACATTTATTGCAAAAATGTACATTTTAATTATTTAGAACTTAAAAAAGAAAAAAAATATAATTTTTTACGTCACAGCTTATTTTATTTTTAGACAATTTCAAGAACCTTTTCCTTCAAAGAAGATCTGAGATCTGCTAAGGCCTTTTAAAAAATTCGAGGGCGGTTCGGAAACTTCTTAGCCTAGCACAGAAAGAGAATAGTTAGTTTTTCAAAAACATTTTTATTTTTCAATATAATCTCCTGAAACTTCAATACACTTAGTCCAACGCTTATCTAGCAATTCTATTCCTGGATATAAATAGTTTTCCTCAAGGCCTTCAAAATAGTGGTTTACAACTGTAATTGCATCTTCATTTGAGCTGAAACACTTGCCAGCTAGGCATTTTTTTAGTTTTGGGAACAGGTAAAAGTCACTGGGAGCAAAATCAGGAGAATAAGGTTGGGTGGTCAAGCAACTCGTACTTTAATTCGTTGATTTTAGCCTTGCTAAAACACTCTTGAGAGCTGGTGCGTTGTCTTGATGAAAAATTTTTTTTTTGTGTTGTAATCCAGGACGTTTTTCTCGAAGTTTTACAATTAATTGATCTAAAATGTTGCAATAGTACTCTGAATTTATTGTTTTAGTCTTTTGCAGATAGTCACTCAATAAAATACCCTTGAAGTCCCAAAAAACCATTGCCATAACCTTACCAGCCCATTGAATTGTTTTTGCCTTCTTTGGAACATTTCGTGGTTCATCTTCAATGCTTGTACGACCACGTTTAAATTCAGCAACCCAATTTTTTACTGTTGCATATAAAGGAGCACTTTCACCTGACCATATCATTATGAATTTCTTGTCTCGATTTAAATATTTAATGACACCCCGAATTTCTAATTTTTCCATTGTAAAGAAATCGCGGATGCGTTTTTTTTGAACATCTGTTTCTATATGAAGGAGTTGCCAGATCGAAATGAAATTTACGATGTGTTCATAGCAGAGACGGAAGTTTCCAAAACACTTAAGTTTTTTCTGTTTTTACCACGCTTTCTGTTCTAGGCTAAGAAGTTTCCGAACCGCCCTCGTACTGATACTTTTTCAAGGTTGCATTGCAAATAATTCGATAAGGATTATCACCCAATATCAGACATCAGACAATATTTGGTCATCCTGTAGATTAAACTATATTCGTTAATTTCTACCGCAAACCGAATTGCAAACTTAAACACATTATATTTATTTGGCATATGAGCATTGAAATTCCATAATTTCCTTCTAAAAATTTTAATGCTACTTATAAATCAAGCCACGCTTGAACCCCCAATGTATGTGAGTTCATACTCGTACTTCATGTTACTGAAGGGCGAATATACTATTACAAAAAAAAAAAAAAAAGTATAGTTAAGTTTTTAAAGGTGACGACGATTTTAAAAAGAAAATATTTTTGCAAGAAATGTATTTTATTATTTTCCTTTTAAAATAGTACTTAGTTAAATAAAACACACAGTGCAGGGCTACACAGAAATTAAGAGAAAGAAACAAAGACAGATAGTTGAAGATTTGATTGAAAGAGAACAGCTGAAACAATTAAATTATAGAGTGGTGGGTGTATGGAAGTTTATAAGTGCAAGAATTACATTAATATATATTCTTTATTTTGTATCTAAACATTTTGTGGAATGAATGAAAAATGTTTTGAAGTAACGAAACTCTCATTACAAAGGTCATTAAAAGGTTGTGCAAGAACTAAACATGTTACAAAATTTGTGACAATTGTGTGTAATCATTCGGTTCGACTTACGACATGAATCGATATGAATGAAGATTTTCATTTCACATATACGAGTATGTAACAGCAAATATAACAAAAAAATGTATGACATGGCAATGTTGGTATTGGGATGAGAGATTGAAAAAAATTTTAACCATCGCTAGGAGATGATTTCTTAAATGTTTGAAAACAACTGAGTATGCAGGAGATATATAGCATTTCAATACCTGTTTAAATTTGCCACAATTTAATTTAATTTTAAATTGTCTTTGCTCGATGACTAAAGGTTACGTGTTTCTAATTTGACATGTTAGTATGTATGCATATAAGAATGTATTTTTGGCAAATTTCAAGCTATGTTGTTTTTGTTCTCTTTAAATTGATTTGGTTACAAAAGTATTGTCATGATTTAAGGAAATTTTCCAGCCACTATGAATAGCAATTTTCAGTGTTAGGAACAGATATTGATGATGATTAATGTAGGTATGTTTAAAGTCATGATAAAATATGCAAATAAAATTTTAGAACTAATTTCTTATAAATATATACATTTATATCTTTTTGTATTTATGCCCAATTGTAAATGTCTATAGGAAATGTATATACATTTTTATAGGTAAAATTCACAGGGTGAAGTTTTGTATTAAAATATGCCTCTGGTAATACAAAGTGAAATTTTCTATAGAAAATATGCCTCTGGTTATAAAAGTGAAATTTTATTAATGTTTATACAGAAACAAATTTTCTTTATAAAATATGCCTCTCTTTATACAAAGTGAAATTTTCTTAATGTAAATATGCCTCTCTTTATACAGAGTGAAATATTTTTAATGTAAATATGTCTCTGTTTATACAGAGAAAATAGAGTTACACACAGAGTAAAATTTTCTTTATAAAATATGCCTCTCTTTATACAGAGTAAAATTTTCTTTATAAAATATGCCTCTCTTTATACAGAGTAAAATTTTCTTTATAAAATATGTCTCTCTTTATACAGAGTGAATTTTTCTTAATGTAAATATGCCTCTGTTTGTACAAAGAAAATATGCCTCTTTTTATACACAGTGAAATTTTCTTAATGTAAATATGCCTCTCTTTATACAGAGTGAAATATTCTTAATGTAAATATGCCTCTGTTTATACAGAGAAAATATTCCTCTCTTTTTCTTTATAAAATATGCCTCTCTTTATACAGAGTAACATTTTCTTTATAAAATATGCCTCTCTTTATACAGAGTGAAATTTTCTTAATGAAAATATGCTCTTAATACAAAGTAAAATTTTCTTAATGAAAATATGCTTGACAAATTTAACACAGTGAAATTTTCTATAGAAAGTTATGTCTTTGTTATAGAGTGGCATTGTCTCTGAAATAAAATTAAACTTTCTCTAGAAAATATATTATTATTTGTCTTTAGAACTTAATTTCCAATTGGATTTTTAAATGTTATTTTATATAAATTGTTTATACAAATAATAGCTTAAGCGTAAGAATAAATTTGTTAAATTGTGCTGGTTTGTAGGTTCTAATTTAACAAAAGAATATTATTGTCTTCATAAATCTTGTACAACAGTTTAATACTCCCACATCAAAGGATCAATCAAGGATAGTACACTTTCAATATTATTAATTACAATTTAATGATAATGTTAGAATATTGATGTACAAGTGAATGATTTTGTGGCATAACATGAATAATTTGCTGTAAAAGATTTGTAGTTTGATGGGTCAAAGTAAAGGGCTGATTGCCTTAAAACAGTATTTATATAAGTATTTAAATTTATTTTAGCTGTAATGAATAATACTTTATAGTTTTGAGCAGATTAATGATTAGAGTAAGTTAAATTAGTAGGGAATTATTTATGACTTTGACAAACTCAGTATATAGATGATAGCTGGTTTTTCTTAACATAAATCAGAAGCTTTTAGGTTGATTAAAATATCTTTGGTTTATGGTGTAGTTGTTTATTGATTAAATAAATTTTGAAAATGTTCAAGTCTTTGAAACTAATAAAGCTTTGAGTATTTCAAGGATACATTAAAAGTTCTATATGAAAGTTTAACATACGAGTACATATGTATTGCAAGTGGTTTCTTTACATTTTAAAGCCTACTAAAGAGTTTACAAATATTTGAACAATAATAAAAATACCCTACAGAAAAGGAAAAGGAACTAAAAATCACTTTTTAGGAGGGGTAAAACTATCAAATGTCCATTCACAAAAAACCATTAACAACTACAAACACAGCTTTTTTCAACATAATATTTCATTGCTGCCTCAATGAATGAATGAGAGGACCGAGCAAGGCATTTTCATGTTTGCCTCGATTTTATTTTTTATTGCTGACTAAACCAAATAGTTTTCAAGTGTGATTATTCACACGTGCAACCAGAAAAATATAAAATGGAAATAAAACTGGAAGAAAGAGGAAAAAGGAAAACAAATACTCATACAAATATTGGCAAAGACGTGCTTACATCCTGCAACTCACAAACACGGATATTCAACAGTGAATAGCTGTTAAAATAACAAATTTTTATGACATCAAAAAGGATATGTGTCTACGGATGTTGGTATTTGGGAGCAGCAAAAATAGAAACCTTATTTGATGCATTTATGACCATTCATGGCTCAAAACGAGTATGAAACTACAATTCACGATTTTTCTGTGTTGAAATTATCTTACAGTTGAATAAGCAATTCAAACACTAAGTGTCTGTATGGGGTTTTTGTCTCTACAGTGCGTGCGAAATAAAAAATAAAACTTTACAGTTAAATATAACAATATCAAAAGAGGTAGATATTGAATCCCCTCCCAGTCAGCAACACTTTGCTGGTCCTTAGTCTTGTCCTGTCACTGACAAACTCTCTTTCACTCTGTGTGCGACGTTCAAACTGAATGTGTTGGGTGCCAGACAACCGATTAAATATATTGTGAACTGCTTAGATAACGTTTGTTATGGACATGTACATTAAACTTGTGTAAATGTTTGAAGGAAGTTTAGTTTTTTTTTTCGTCGCACAACCAAAGTACTTGTGCTTTTATCCACCAATTGCTTGGTTGTTCTCAGCACTTTTCTTTTCATTATATTGTTTGAGTTTTACATTTTATTGTCATGTAAAATTGTGTTTAAATTACCAAAGATCTAAGTTTAATGGGATTTTATAGCCATTATGGAGTGAAATAGTCAGTATTTTAACTGAATTAGTCATTGCAGTGTTAGTAAGACTTAGAAATATTTATGTGACTAAACCTTTAACTGAGAATAAAGATGTGATAGATTTGGACATTGTGTTTGTAATGAATATTTTTAAACACAATAAAACTACTAATGAAGGAATAGTATTCTTTTGGATATAGAATTTTAAAAGGTTTTTGTTTTATAACTCTTACTGAAAAAGGCGAAATTTTCTAAAGAAAATATAACTCTGTATATCTCTGCTGTTACAGTGAGTGAAAAAAATATACCTCTGATGTTGGAGAGTGAACGTTTTTAAAGAAAATATGTCCCTTATGTTACTGAGTAAAATGCTACAGAATGAAATTTAGTATATAAAAATATACCTCTGATGTTGCAGAGTAAAATTTTTTATAGCAAAAATATAACTCTGTAAAACCGAGTTAAATTTTCTAAAACATAAATATAACTGTGCAACTCATGTTCTCCCGCTGTTGCACAGTGAAATTTTCTATAGCAAAAAAATTGCATCTGATGTTATAGGAAATATACCTCAGCTCTGGATTGAAATTTTTTATAGAAAATATGCCTTGAAGATCTGCATTTCAATTTTTTTTTTCATTTTATTGAATTTCTCTTTAAATTAGTTTTATTTTTGTTTCTAATTTACAAATGCTGTTTTTCCTGTACTTAACTCTAGCAGTCCTTGTGACCAACTTCACTTATATTTGGGCTCATTTTTTCAACCACAAAAAATACTAAATATTCAAGTTACCAAACTGTAACCATGTGTAACCACTAATTTGTGGCTAAATACGTTTATTCCCCTGACCAACGAAACGATGACAGACAAACAGCCAGTCAACCAGGCACAATAACCAACCAAAAATAACACAAAAATATGGAAGTTGCAAAGTAGAAAAAATCAACAACTACAGGCACCGAATATATAATGTTCCATGCAAGCGAGAAATTGTCAAGAAAAAACTATAAGTATTTTAGCAAAAAACTCTGCAGCACAGAGAAATCTACAAAAAATGTTGCTCCAACTCAACAGCATGATAAATAGTGATAAAGCTGGAGAAGCACTGGTTAAAAAATGAAATTACCAAATGTTGTTGAAACGTTTGGAAACAGCAGAAAAAAGAAGAAAAGAAAATAGAAAAAAAAATAAAATCCAAAACTAAGTGATTTAAAACGCTCTAAGAGGAATAGAAAACAAACGCACACACACACACGAAAAAATATTGTGTGTTACATTTTAATGTCATTTGTGCCACAATCCAAACGACAACGACTTCATGAATAAAATTATTGTTTTTTCTTTAGCCCATAGAACATTAAATTTAATCCTTAAATTGCCATATACATTTAAAAGAAAAAACAAAAAAAGAAAAAGAAAAAAACAAAAACAAAAACTAAATGCTTAAGACTTTATAATTTATCATAAATTAAATATAATCTTGCAAATGACGCATTTTTTTTTTAAATGATGGACAAAAATTTTACAGGCGATTGTGTTGTTGTAGACATACTTTTGAACTGACTGGCATATTTTTAGGATTTTAATTTATTTAAGTGAAAATATACACAATTTATTCATTTAATAATAAATCTTGTAAAAGTATGCTAATTATTTTTGATTATTATCTTAGAACAACAATTATTATGAGCCAGTGTGAATAAATGTGAATTTGTTGGCAAAATGATTTTACTGTTACTGTTGTTGGTTGACAATAAACCATAAGTTCTGTGCTATTTGTGTTTCTCAAATATGGAAAGCCTGTGTATTAAACTCTGTAAATACCAGTTGTTGTTATTAGTATGCCTCTGAAACTCATAGAAAGAAAATATGCTTTGGTCTATAATAGAGTGAAAATTACTATTAAAAAATATGCCTCTAATAACACAAAGTGTAATCTTCTATAAAAAATATCCCTCTATTAATACAGAGTGAAATTTTATATAGAAAATATCCCTCTATTAATACATAATGAAATTTTCTATAGAAAATATCCCGCTATTAATACAGAGTGCAGCTTCTATAGAAAATATCCCTCTATTAATACAGAGTGAAACTTTCTATAGGAAATATCCCTCTATTAATACAGAGCGAAATTTTCTATAAAAAATATGCCTCTGTTAATACAGAGTGAAATCTTCTATAAAAAAAATACCTCTATTAATACAGAGTGAAATTTTATATAGAAAATATCCCTCTATTAATACATAATGAAATTTTCTATAGAAAATATCCCTCTATTAATACAGAGTGAAATTTTGTATAGAAAATATCCCTCTATTAATACAGAGTGAAATTTTCTATAAAAAAAATACCTCTATTAATACAGAGTGAAATTTTATATAGAAAATATCCCTCTATTAATACATAATGACATTTTCTATAGAAAATATCCCGCTATTAATACAGAGTGCAGCTTCTATAGAAAATATCCCTCTATTAATACAGAGTGAAACTTTCTATAGGAAATATCCCTCTATTAATACAGAGTGAAATTTTGTATAGAAAATATCCCTCTATTAATGCAGAGTGGAATCTTCTATAAAAAAATACCTCTATTAATACAGAGTGAAATTTTATATAGAAAATATCCCTCTATTAATATATAATGAAATTTTCTATAGAAAATATCCCGCTATTAATACAGAGTGCAGCTTCTATAGAAAATATCCCTCTATTAATACAGAGTGAAATTTTGTATAGAAAATATGCCTCTGTTAATACAGAGCGAAATTTTCTATAAAAAATATGCCTCTGTTAATACAGAGTGAAATCTTCTATAAAAAAAATACCTCTATTAATACAGAGTGAAATTTTATATAGAAAATATCCCTCTATTAATACATAATGATATTTTCTATAGAAAATATCCCTCTATTAATACAGAGTGAAATTTTGTATAGAAAATATCCCTCTATTAATGCAGAGTGGAATCTTCTATAAAAAAATACCTCTATTAATACAGAGTGAAATTTTATATAGAAAATATCCCTCTATTAATACATAATGAAATTTTCTATAGAAAATATCCCGCTATTAATACAGAGTGCAGTTTCTATAGAAAATATCCCTCTATTAATAAAGAGTGAAACTTTCTATAGGAAATATCCCTCTATTAATACAGAAAATATGCCTCTGTTAATACAGAGTGAAATCTTCTATAAAAAAATACCTCTATTAATACAGAGTGAAATTTTATATAGAAAATATCCCTCTATTAATACAGAGTGAAATTTTCTATAAAAAATATCCCTCTATTAATACAGAGTGAAATTTTCTATAAAAAATATCCCTCTATTAATACAGAGTGAAATTTTCTATAGAAAATATCCCTCTATTAATACAGAGTGAAATTTTCTATAGAAAATATCCCTCTGTTAATACATAATGAAATTTTCTATAGAAAATATCCCTCTATTAATACAGAGTGCAGCTTCTATAGAAAATATCCCTCTATTAATACAGAGTGAAATTTTCTATAAAAAAAATACCTCTATTAATACAGAGTGAAATTTTATATAGAACATATCCCTCTATTAATACATAATGAAATTTTCTATAGAAAATATCCCGCTATTAATACAGAGTGCAGCTTCTATAGAAAATATCCCTCTATTAATACAGAGTGAAACTTTCTATAGGAAATATCCCTCTATTAATACAGAGCGAAATTTTCTATAGAAAATATTCCTCTGTTAATACAGAGTGAAATCTTCTATAAAAAAATACCTCTATTAATACAGAGTGAAATTTTATATAGAAAATATCCCTCTATTAATACATAATGAAATTTTCTATAGAAAATATCCCTCTATTAATACAGAGTGAAATTTTGTATAGAAAATATCCCTCTATTAATGCAGAGTGGAATCTTCTATAAAAAAATACCTCTATTAATACAGAGTGAAATTTTCTATAGAAAATATCCCTCTATTAATACCGAGTGAAACTTTCTTTATGCAAATATGTTTCTGTTAACAAAGAGTGAAATATTCTTTATGCTAATATGCTTCTATTAATAAGGAGTGAAATATTCCTAATAAAAATATATTCTTGTTAATACAGAGTGAAACTTTCTAATTGAAAATATGCCTCTGTTAATACAGACCGAAATTTTGTTTTGCAAATATTCCTCTGAATCAAAATGAGATTTTCTCCCTAATCTATAATAATATGTATAATCATATTGTCTTATTCCACTTTGAAATTAGTTAGTTCATATTTTGGTAAATGCTTGTCTATTTGGTTTCTAAATTTACTATGACAATTATATATCGAAAGTTTTTATTAAAATACAAATTTACGTTTTCAGTGTAAAAGTTTATGTGTATGCATACAAATATCTATGAATGTGTATGTAAGTAGGCACTAAGTGAAAATGTAATATTATACTATGTGTATTGAAGTTTTCACCAATTGATATATTTATTTAGTTAGACTTGAGTTCATTAAATTATTTTTACTGAAGGTAGGAATTGTTTTCTAACAACATGAAATTTTATTAAAATTTTCTTGATAATTTTCTTGGCTGAGCTGGAATCACCACATTCTTTCAACAGAATTCTTTAAGTTCTAATATCTGCACCACTGCGGTGCTTGCTAGCCAACAGTCAAACATCAATCTTTAACAAGTGGTACTGGTGGTTCGAAATTTGCTGTAATTATCATTTTTCAATTTTTATTTACATGTTGTCTCCTTTTCGTCAGTTCGTATTCTTTCTGTCAAGTTTTCACCAATTATTTATATTCTTATATGATTTAATGTGTTGTATGCTACTCCTTAAAATCTTTCAGTTAAATCTTTGTATGCTAGAGAATTACGAATCCCATTATATTAACTGCAATTGCTTTGTATTATAATTCATTAGAATTGTTCAAATGCTGAAAATGTCATGTAAATTGTATTTGTAACATTAATTTGAATAGAATGTCATTGCCATTGTCTTGGTCACAACGATAATGACTGCATAATGTTGTGAAATGAAATGTTTAGTAATGCGAGAAAATATATGTAGATGGATGACTTAAAAATGTCTTAATTCATATTTTACGTTCGTCTACGTATTTATATTAATGCCAGGAGACTAAACATAGAGGAGAAGTATAAATAATTGGGTGCAATTTTGTTTAATCATTAGAGATTAATAATTACCGTAGATTTCCTTCTATAGTTTGGTGTTTCCTATAGATAGATATATTACAAAACATATACTATAGTTAATAAATATGTAAATATTGGGGAATTTAATAAAGTTTTAAGGGGTATTTAAAGAATTATATTTCGAGTTTTATGTTGAGGCATTGATTAGGTATATAATTGTTATAAGTTCTTTTTATTTAATCGAGTTTAAATTGTTTTATTTGGCAATTATTGCCTTTAAGGTTCAGTTTAATTAAATTATTTGTAAAAATGGTGAGTTATCAAAACGTGTGATTAATATCAATTCTCTCAAATAAATAATAAAGTATACGCCGATGTGTCTGAAAACGGAATAATAATTAAAGTCACCGTACAAACCTTTAAATGAATCGGTGTTAAATTTACCCCCTGGCCCACGATGTCGAACGATAACGTTCGCTTAGATAAGACTTAAGACACAAACTTGATTGTGGAATAAACAAACTTGATTCAGTAAAAATAGATACGATAAAAAGTTTGTGTCTTAAGTCTTATCTAAGTGAACGTTATCGTTCGACATTGTGGGCCAGGGGGTTAATATTTCTATTAAAAAATTTAGACATTTGATAGATAAATGAATATATATTTTTTAAGTTATTGTTAAACAGTTTAATAAATCATAATTTTTCACATAATTTCTGTATAAAAAAAAATTGTCCAACATATTTTATTTGTTTTTTTTTTTTAATTAAATTTCAAAACACTCAATCCACAATATTAATTAAATTCCAATAAATTGTTGTCGAATAACAATTAAAGAAATAATTTATTGTTCAGCAGTCAAACAATCAACCATCACATGAGCAGCAACTCAGCACTGCACATCACATCGTATAACATCATTCACTTGTTATTAAGACACTCTGGCGTACGATTTCTGTTTATTTATTTAATTAAACATGCATTTCATAAATTAATATCACTCATACGTCATGTTAAATCGTTGATTAAACGTAGCATATACTTTACAATAAGTACGTGAACGGGAATTTTAATTGAATAGAAAATTTATGCAAAAGTAATGAATAAAGTGAATTACTGAAAACATTTTATTTATGTATGTATATGTTTTAAAAGGATTTTAATTTATGGCTTTGAAATTTATTTATTTTATTTCAAAGCAAAAAAAAAAAAAACAGTAAACTAAATTAATTTTAAAACAGTTGGTTACATCAAATGTTGTATATTTGTATTAACAATTTGTTGTTTAAAATAAAAAAGTTTAATATTTATTAAATTATTTCTTCAAATATTAAGATATCCTGTTCATTATTGAATGTGGAGACAATAATACGTCTCTTAAAAATATAATTGTAACTCATTCCTTGATAATGATATCCGAAGGATATCGAAATATTGAAAGAAATAATTTAATAAAAAGAAATAATATAATTTAATTTTTTTACAAATATTGGCCTAGAGCTCGAAAAAACTTTTTTATTTTAAAAAAAAAAAAAAAAGGTCGAAGAAATCAAAATTTAATTTAATTTGTTGTTTATTTTATGTTGGTGGTTTAAATATTTCTTTCATATTTTTATTTAAGGATTTCCTTAAACTTATGTTTTTTAACCAACAGCTTATGTTTAACCATAAATTTATATACATACATTCATATTTATGAATATATATAGGTAATTGTATACAGTATTCATCCACTGTATATAATTTTTTAATTCCACAATTATTTGCTAAAGTATTTCTCTAGTGTTTTGAAAAAAAGGAAGAATAAATATACAGTATTACAATTATTATATGATCTTTATATGTCTTAGACGAAAGTTTTCTCTAAAAATAAAAACTGGTGGTGTCATAGGGACTGACGCAGAAAATTTAAGTCTAACTCAGACCAGTTTTCTCCAGCAAATATGAGTCTGACTCAGACCAATTTTCTTCACAAAATTTGAGTTTGACTCTGACCAGTTTTCTCCTGAAAATATGAGTCTGACTTAGACCAGTTTTATTCAGAAAATTTGAGTCTGACTAAGACCAGTTTTCTTTACAAAATTTGAGTTTCTCCCGAAAATATGAGTCTGACTCAGACCAGCTTCTCTCGAAAATATGAGTCTGACTTAGACCAATTTTATTCAAAAAATTTAAGTCTGACTCGGACCAGTTTGTTTAACAAAATTTGAGTTTGACTCTGACTCAGACCAGTTTTCTTTACAAAATTTGAGTTTGACTCTGACCAGTTTTCTCCCGAAAATATGAGTCTGACTCAGACCAGCTTCTCTCGAAAATATGAGTCTGACTTAGACCAATTTTATTCAGAAAATTTGAGTCTGACTCAGACCAGTTTGTTTAACAAAATTTGAGTTTGACTCTGACTCAGATCAGTGTTCTTTCGAAAATATGAGTCTGACACAGACCAGTTTTCTCCAGAAAATATGAGTGTGATTAACACCAGTTTTCTCCAGAAAATGTGAGTCTGACACAGACCATTTTTCCCAAGAAATTGTCGGTCAGAAGCAATAAATTGTCGGTCTAAATCCGACATTTTTTTTTCAAAATAAATAATTGAAATATTTTTGTACCTCAAAATAATCTTTTCCCTGTACATGTACATTGTAATACATATACTGATTTTACCTATTTTTTTCCAGTGTTTCTTTACTTAATTTTCTCTTAGTTTTATATTACACTTTGTGTGTACTTGTGTTGTAAAATAATTACCTGTATGTGATCACAGTCCGACCATGTCTTCAATCTTGGCTCGAATTTCTTATCCTTTTCATTAGTACTGGGCGCCACCTTTACGTTTGTGGTGTCCTGTGTTGAAATCCATACCAGGTTACCCTTGGGTTGTTTGACTAAAATTAACGCATGTTTACCATGGGGTACATCATGCTGGAGGACGCGCAGGAAACATAAAACAGTGTAGTTTGTTTTATTTTTTTTTTGCCCAGACCATCAGTAACAGAATTATACAATAATGGAAAAAAATGATGAAAGAAAGCAAAGAAAAAAATAGGATTAAAATTTTATTATGATATTTCTCAAGTTTCAGAAAAAGTAAATTTATAAAATAAATAAAAAAAGTTAATGGAAGTTTTATAAAAACTATTTGATTTTTTTATGTATGTTTGCTAGTCGTTGGAAAATTAATGATTTATGGCCTGAAGGAGTTTTGATGCTTTTACTTAAAGGTTTTGTTCATATTTGTTTTTTATTAAATAATAATTTGAAGAGAAAAACTTTTTTAATTTTTGTCATTAGTGAAAAAGAATTTCGTAGTTTTTAGTTTATTTTTTTTTTAAACCTGTGATATTTTTCGTTGCTTGTATTGGTTAGTTGGTAGGTTTTTGTATTTATTTCCTTTTCTTTAGTTTTTTTTTATTTAACACATTCCAAGTGCCTTGTGTAACTATTGATACTTTTATAATGTTTGATGTTTCTTTTAATTAACAAATTAAAAAGTTTTATCAGACCAGTTTTCTATACACGAGTTTTCGATAGAAAATGTGAGTCCGTATCAGACCAGTTTTCTTTCTGACTGACACCAGTTTTCTATAGAAAACGTGAGTCTGACTCAGAATAGTATTCTATAGAAAATGTGAGTCTGACTCAGAACAGTTTTCTATAGAAAATGTGAGTCTGTCTCAGTCCAGTTTTCTGTAGAAAATATTAGTCTGTCCCAGACCGGTTTGACTCAGATAAGTTTTATATAGAAAATGTGAGTCTGTCTCAGACCAGTTTTCTATAGAACAGATGAGTCCGACTCAGATCATTTTTCTATAGAAAATGTGAGTGTGATTGACACCAGTTTTTTTCAGAAAATGTGAGTTTGACTCAGACCAGTTTTCTGTAGAAAATGTGATTCTGACTCAGACCAGTTTCCTATAGAAAATGTGTGTCTGACTCAGACCAGTTTTCTATAGGATATGTGAGTCTGTCTCAGACCAGTTTTCTGTAGAAAATATGAGTCTGTTCCAGATCAGTTTGACTCAGATAAGTTTCCTGCAGAAAATGTGAGTCTGTCTCAGACCAGTTTTCTATAGAACAGATGAGTCCGACTCAGATCATTTTTCTATAGAAAATGTGAGTGTTGTTGACACCAGTTTTTTCCAGAAAATGTGAGTCTGACTCAGACCATTTTTTTATAGAAAATGTGAGTCTGACTCAGACCAGTTTTCTATAGGATATGTGAGTCTGACTCAGACCAGTTTTCTATAGGATATGTGAGTCTGTCTCAGACCAGTTTTCTGTAGAAAATATGAGTCTGTTCCAGACCAGTTTGACTCAGATAAGTTTCCTGTAGAAAATGTGAGTCTGTCTCAGACCAGTTTTCTATAGAACATATGAGTCTGACTCAGATAATTTTTCTATAGAAAATGTGAGTGTGATTGACACCAGTTTTTTTTCCAGAAAATGTGAGTCTGACTCAGACCAGTTTTCTATAGAAAATGTGATTCTGACTCAGACAAGTATTCTATAGAAAATGTGAGTCTGTCTCAGACCAGTTTTCTGTAGAAAATGTGATTCTGACTCAGACCAGTTTCCTATAGAAAATGTGAGTCTGACTCAGACCAGTTTTCTATAGAAAATGTGAGTCTGTCTCAGACCAGTTTTCTGTAGAAAATATGAGTCTGTTCCAGACCAGTTTGACTCAGATAAGTTTTCTGTAGAAAATGTGAGACCAGTCTTTTATATAAAATACCAGTGACCAGTTTTCTATAGAAAATGCCATTCTAACTTGGATCAGTTTTTTATAGAAAATGCGAATCTGGTTCCGACCAGTTTTTATCCTATATACAGTCTGTTTAAACATTTTTTTATATCAAAATTTAAGTCTTAAAAAAAATATATTCAAAACAAATTGATTATTTTAATTTTCTATACTTTTCTTAAAAACTTTTTTAATACAAAAAAGCTTTCATTTGTTGGCAATTAGATATCCATTAAATTTTATAGATGTTCTTGAAATACAATCTAAATTAAAGTATTTATTTACGAACAAAGTGTAACAGCGTATAAAACATTGGCAACAATAATAATAATGGCTGTAGCTGCAAAAAGTAATGACAATAAATTGTTAAAATTGTACAATTACAAATCATGCTCGTTATCGTTATTTCTTTATATTCTTCACATTTCTAATATTTCTTAAATTACACCGTATTTTCAATTTCACATCTCTTTTTGTTAGTTAGTGCTGCTGTTTTTATTTTCAGCAGCTGCTTTTTGTTACAAAATATAACAAAAAAAAAAAATTTAATTTTTCTCTAGAATTTTCTTTATTTTCCTTTTTGTGTACATCTGCAATAAACCTTATTGTCTACTTGTGTCTTGTCAAAGTAATTGTGTAAAGAGTCAAAAAAATGTATATAAAAGAAGAAAAAAACACCGAGTAAAATCAAACTTTAAATTAACTGAACTTTTACAATCACAATACAAAATCAAGTCACTCGTGACAGTGAGTTGTTTCTTGTTTCCTATTGGACAAAATTTATTTCTATTACAAGTCATTTGCTCTTGTTTTCTAGTTTCCTTTCATTTTTCTTTTTTGTGAAGACAACAGAATCAAAATATATGAAACTTATTAGAGTTGTTTGGCAATTTTTCTGTTTCTTATAAGTTATAAATATTAGTTTATTACCTAATTTTTCTTTTGAGGCTAGATATGGAGTTTATGGAGTTTTTTTTTTTGCTGAATATTAAGAAATTTCTTTAAGTTTTATTTAAAAAATAAATGTAGGAATGAGGTCTTGCGAATCATATTTTAATTAACTTTAACCGTAGTATTTTGTTGTTGTTTCATGACAAGTTCTTACAAATACCAGTAGCTAAAGTTGTGAAATTTTCTTTCACACTTTCATTCTTATGAAATTCTTAGCATATTTGCTTGTCTGTGTAAATCACGCTCATGCCTAATATACAAAAACAAAATGAATGAATTTAACTTTAAATATTTATCAATGTCCTAAGTGGTTTGGTATTGCAAATCAGCAAAATTGGTTCTGTAAATATAAAGTTATACACCGAAATGTAATAAAAATAATTATCAACATAGATTGTTACTAAATTTTGTGTTTATGTCATCTTTATCTATCCAAAACTTTATGACCAAAAGGCATTGTGCAGCAACTCCAAAAATGCCGCTTTTTATTTTCAAAACTAATTGAAATTGGAAATTATATGTTTCGCTAATTTCATTGTGATCTGTGATCTGGATTACTACATAAAAATATACGAAAAAATATCTGACATATCTTTTAAAAGCGGTTTTTGTATTTATTAACTTTATTTTTATTTTTTATTCTCACTCAATTATTGAACATTATAGTGTAAAAACAAAGTTTTTTTTTTTTTTTAATAAAGCGTCTAATGCCGGAAACTTGATTTGGTTCTTTAATTTGAAAAAGAAATAAAAGCTGTATCACAGCGATTACTCACCGAAACTTATAGTGTATGCGTTAGGTCAGTTTTAAAGTGCGATACATGGTTCGCGCGGTTCAGGTGGGGTGATCTTGACACGGAAGACAATAATTGCCCAGGCCAGCGAAAAAAGTTTCAAGGTCAAGAATTGAAGGCGAAAAGTGCTGTTATTCTAAACAAGAGCTTGCAAAATAATTGGGAGCTACTCAAGTAATTTAAAAATGTTTACGAGCAGCAAGATTCATCCAAAAACAAAGATTTTGTTCAACATGTGACTTGAAGCCGAGAGACCTTGAAAAAAGATTTTGCATGTTCGAAATGCTGCTAAAACGCTCTAGAAGGAAATCAGTTTTGCAACGTATCATTAGTCGCGAAATGGATCCCATACAATAAACCCAGGTATAAGAGGTTGTATGTGAAGCCCGGTCAACCAGCCAAATCGACACCAAAGCCAAATATCAATGGCGCCAAGGTAATGCAATGGCCAGACCTGTACCGAATGCAACTGATTAGTTGGAATTAAGCATTGGCATAAAAGGCTAATATTCCATCGGCCCATATTGCAACACCTGTTCAGAAAGATGTCGTTGAAAAGTGTTGCCTCACCCGTTTAATAATTTAGTTCTTGTCCCGTCTGACTATTATTTTTTCGATCGATGCAGAACGCTCTCTCTGGGGTACGATTTACTTCAGAACCGGGTATCCCAACTTGACTTGATTCGTTCTTTCTTTTTTTTCCTAAAACCAACACTCAGGCGATGAACCCCTATTCATGCAGTGCATTGTGTTGAAACTAGGAAAATAGGTTGAGAGAGGTAGGATAGAGGGAGAGTAGTGTTTGTGGACATTTGATTTGAGTTTTCCTATCTTGAAAGTGACAGGGAAAACTTCTGCTGGAAGTTTATTTCACATACAGACCGTACAGCTAAAGAACGAATTTTCCCTATAATGTGTTCTACGGCAGAACGTGTGTTGCGTTAAAAACTTTGGGTTTCGTGAATAAGTTCCCTAATTTCAGTGTAACACAAATCACATTTCGTCGATGCTCTAGCGAATCAGAATAACCCACTATCACTGATAATCACCTTCGCTCTCTCCTGTAAGCGGTCGACTAACTAAAAATAGACTTCAAGGCACCGGTCCTTACATGACAGTTATATTCTCCTTTTGGTCGAATATAGGTAGAGTAGAGGAAATGAACAGTTCTTTATATTGCTAGAAAGATGGAAAGTTTGTATTGTATAAATTTTTTAAAATTAATGCTAAAAAAGGTCAGAGAGAAAATGAGTCTAATTTGTGTAATTATTGGTGTAGCAGGCACGTATTTTAAATGCGGCATAACCGAATACAGCATTCCTATAATAGGGAACTTGCAATATACACGAATTTAGCAACATGATTTAAAAATAGAAGGATACACCTAATTCTCTTTTTACACGGTGTTTTTACATGGTTTGAAAATAAACAAATTTTAAATTTTATTACATGACTTTATTCCATTTAGCACGATTCAAAATCGTTTGGGCTTAAATTTTTTTTTTGTTTGGTCAGAGCAATTGTAAATAGCACAAATTTAGAGAAATTCTCTTTTAGTGCATAGAATCAAATGAACTTGTCATACATACATTTTTTTTTACTTTTAAGCTTAGAGGGCATATCTTTTTTTTTTTAATAACTAGGCTTGTGTAGAAACACATTGTAAATGTGCTTCAATATTATAAAGCTGAATAGTTGTTCTTAAAAAATCCTTGCTTTTTGCTAATTTCAATAGGTATCTTACACGAAGTTTCCTGGAACCAACTACCGTGTAAAAACAAAAATAGATGTATTTATTTTTGCACATACAAAGCTTATTGTCCGTCGCACTTAACTGCTTTGTTCGTTAACAGATTAAAATGTTAAAAAAGAACACGATTTATTTTTTTCTTTAATCTCATTTGAGGTAGATGCTTTTCAGTTTATTTGTTTGGTTTACTTGTTGTTGAGTTCTGTTGTTGTGTTTTTATAATTATTTATTTATTTTAGTATTTTTTATACCCTGCACCACCATAGTGGTGAGGGTATATTGGATTTGTGCTGATGTTTGTAACGCCCAGAAATATTGGTCCAACACCCACCTTAAAGTATACCGATCGAATCAGAATCACTCAGAGTCGATTTAACGATGTCCGTTTGTCCGTACGACCGTCTGGCTGGCTGGCTGGCTGTCCATGTAAAGCTTGTGCGCAAAATTCAGGTTGCAATTTTGAAGATATTTCGATAAAATTTGGTACATAATGTTTTTTCGACCCAAGGGATTGAAACTGGTGGAAATCGGTCCATTATTTCACCCGGCCCCCATACAAATGTACTCCCGAAATTGGGGTTAAAGATCATAAATGTTAGAATTATGCAAGTATCCACACAAATTTTATCAAAAATTAGTGGTAAATGAAGCCAAATCACATCTATAAATTTTGTGCAGATTGGTCCATAATTACATGTAGCTCCCATATAAAGCCCACTTCCGAAAATCACTTTAATCACTTAAATCAAAAATTTTGGTATCCAAATAATATTGAACGCAAATATATTTCATATGTATACAAATAATACGGTACAATTTTATAATGGTCGGTCCATAATTAAGCGAAATTCCCATATAAGATCCTCTCCGTAATTCACTTTAAGCTCCATAAATATTTTATGTTCACAGACATCATGACACTAAATTTTTGGATGATCGGTCCACAATTGGTTATATATCCCATATAACGCCCATTTCTAAAAAATTTTTTTATACATATACTGGGTCGGGCTTGATCGACTATACTTTCTTACTTGTTTTTTAATCTAAATGACGGTTTTCCCCTATTTAACAGAGAAGCCAGCAAGCAAGAAAAAGGTGCTTATTTATTTTCGTAGCCTTTTGGTCATAATTCTTTTTTAATTTTACTTTTTTTATATGAAACTCAGAGCAGCTGTTTTTTTTTTTTTTTTGCTTCCAAAAACCACAAAAGCATTAGTAGCTGTACAAAAACAACAACACCCAGAATGACAACGTCTTTAAATTCTTCTTATTTATTTTTAAAGAAAGTTTATTACGTTTTTGTTTTCTTCGCCGGATTTTTTTTGATTCCATTCTCATTTCATTCTTATTTTTGTATTTGGTATTTTAGTGTCCTTGTTTTTTTTGTTTAAATTTTTTAGAAATTCATTGTAAATTGTAGTTTGTGCTGTTTCTTAAAGGCATTCCCGAGCAAACCATTTCTTTCCCTTTTCTTGCCATATACTTACATATATACGTATGTATGTACAATTTTTTCCATTTCTCCCTGTTGTAGTGAGGTTTGTTGCAAGTTTAAAGTAGCCATGGAGAGTATGAGAAAAATTGTGAAAAAGAAGATGCAGCTATTCGAAGTGAAAAACACTTCGTAAGTATCTTTTTCTTGTACTTTCTCATTCCGCTTATTTTCTTTGGGGTTTTTCTCAAATTTTTTTTCTGGGGCTTTTGTTTTCTAGTTCTCTACTTCTGTTTCTGTTTGTTTTTGAGTAGTTTTTCTTTTGATAAGAAAATATTTTACTATTGACGCTAATTTTAATTATGTTACTTAAATCGTTGATGAAAAGAAAAACTTACAACGTTTTTTTTTACATTTTTTTTTTTTTCTTTTTTTTGAAGTTTTATTTTCGAACACAATAGATTTGTGCTGCAAGTTTAGTGTTTTTTCTTAATGAAAATGTTTTTGTTTTAGTTTTTTTTTAAAGATTGTTTTATAATTTTTTTACGTGTTTGTGGCAATAAATAAAGACCCTGAACTTTTTTAGTGAAAGTCTAAACAATTATGAAAAAATGACTGTGGAATATAGATAAAATGGTGTTTTAAAGTACATTGCATGTTATGAGAGATTCTTTTTTAGAATATAAGCTATGATTATGATATTATTTGAATGGAACAGAGACAGATGCTCCTGTCATCAGCTCTAACAAGAGAGAGCAAAATACCCATTTCACTTTGCAGACAAATTGTTTTCACTAATTTTTTTAATTTCGAAACACAAAAAAAAAAATACTATGCCCCTATTATGAGCTGCATTCGACAATCGATATTCGCTGGCTGTCGAACATCGACTATCGAATATAAAATTAGTTTTATGAGTTGGCATCGCTGTCGAAAATTTCATTGTTCAACGAATTTTTTATCGAACACAAAATTCCTGTCGACGCTGTATAAAACTGTGCAAAATTTATTTAAAATGTAAGATTTTGTTTGTTTTTTGGTTTTGGTCACCCAAATACTACTTGTAAATTACTTTTTTTAATATCCTGCAGATCGGAAGTAGAAAACAAAGAAGCTCGTTTCTCTCATGGAAGAAGATCCACTGTTGGCAAAATGTATCTGCTCTAAAGTTCAGGCAGTCAAAAAATGGGAGGGCATTATACAGAAGCTTAATTCTATTCATCAAGCGAATCATTAAACCATAATTCCGTGGTGGTCATTTCAAATTTAATTTATTTTTCTTTAAGAATTTGTAAACAAATATGACGCCAGCTGATAGAAATGTACTATTGTGAATAACCCAAAAAAGAGTGATTTTCACAATAGCGTTTTTTCATCGAACGTGCACCATAATACCAACATGAAAATTCGTTCGATAAGCAGTTTCGACATTTTTGCTTATAATAGGCACCTATGAATTTATACATATCTGTTCAATTCATAAGTGATGTTGTAGGTGTCGTAGGAGTTGTACGATGCGTCGTCTGAATTTACAATAGTTGTACAAATGTTGTTGGTAATTTTTATATGCCTACATAAATATTTTGTACAATACCTATTTTTCGCATGTTGAATGAAAGTTTAAGTGTTGCCAAAAGTTAAAATATGAATCTCAATAACCAAACGGTAACACTCAAATCATAAACTGATTTACAAATTTAAAACAAGAACAAAATTAATAAGCAACAAATCTAAATAATGTAAAGTATTGTAAAAATAAAAAACGATCATTCATTTTTATTTACATGACTCAATTGTTAAAATGTCTGCATTATATATTTTTTTATTTTTTATTTATTATTTTGTTTTTCTCACTTGTATTATTAATTTTTAATATTCTTATGCCCTTATTCATAAAACTTACAACAGGTTTATAAGAGGTTTATAAAGACAATTTTGTATGGAAATTTGCCTGTTATAATATTTTACTTTTGACATTTTGAAGGCTAAACAGCATAAACATACGACTTTGCTCAAAATTGTATCAAACAATGTACAACATACAACATTACTTGTATATTGAACAATGTGAATATCAAAATTATATAGACATACGAGTAAGTTACTGGTTAAATATTAATTTTTTTTTAAGTTTTTTATTACTCATAATGAAGCAAAATATATTTTTTTTTTATTTATCAGAAAAATATTTTTTATTTGTTAAACCGAAAAAAAAGGTGGCAATCACTTGAAGCTCTCTCTAAGTTTAACAAAGCTTTAAAAGCTCGGCAATGTTTTTGAATTTTATTGTGTCCACATTGCATGCACAACTTACTTCTATCAATAGATGTTCTATATATATCACAATTAAGGGCAGTGAGTAACCTGATCTCTGGAGAGACAAAGACTGCCAAAGTACATAAAATAGATTATTGTATTTATACGGAGTTATTTAAGAAAAAAGAAATTGGGAATTATTAAGCTTAAGCTCAAATAATAATGCAAAATTTCACAAAGTGTTAATTAAACATGTATGTATGTATGCATGTATGTATGTTAGGTACATATGAACTTGCTGTAGTTGTGAAGAAGCAGCGTGTTTTGTTTTCTTCTAAATTCTTAAATATAGTATATGTATGTATGTACATATATATTTATACATATTTGTCTACAATAATACCCAGCGGGAAAAATATGCTGTAAAGAGGCCTTCTAGAAGGCCTTCTTTGGCAGTCAGAAGTACTTCCAGCCACATTACCAAATCGTTTCAATTTTACATGGCGTGTCATTATTAGTCAAGGGCTTGCCTACTCGCTACTGGTTGCATGCCTGCTAGAAGACCTACTTGAGAAGGACAATTGGAGGGTCTACCTATCAATGCCTCGTACAAGACGTAATAAAAGGTCTGCTAAATTAATAATTATATTGAG
The DNA here is from genome assembly GCA_950370525.1 of Bellardia bayeri. Lineage (NCBI taxonomy): Eukaryota > Metazoa > Arthropoda > Insecta > Diptera > Calliphoridae > Bellardia > Bellardia bayeri. The sequence continues at coordinate 80,993,418 of OX493267.1, forward strand.
GAAAATAAAAGAATGTTTTAAATAAAAGAAGGTTTTTAAATTAATTTCAAAAATCACATGTAGGTACATATACAGCAATTCCATATGAAAGCGATCACCTTTTGGACGACCCCTCTCCGATTTTAAAATAAATAGTCTCAATCGATTGCCCAGCAAAAAATAATGTACCTACATATTTTTTTTTTTTATAGTGACTGGTTTAGTGGTGGTGTACACCACTGTCATGTGACAAAATTTAAGAATTCTTCATAAGGGACCTCATTGAAAACTACTAAAGCGATCGCAACGAGTGATAGCTCGTTGGAAAGGTATTGAATCAGGCTTTAATTGAAAAATAAAATTTTCCTAATTTTTCTTAGAAATTTACCTTTAAATTTTCCCATGAAAATTAAATTTTCCGATTTTCCACAGAAGCTCCTAAATTTTCCGGCTAATTTTTTTTTTTGGATTCCTCACAATTTTTGCTTTAAGAATCAGCAATAAAAAAATGGGCCCCGACTCCTTGTTTGGACAGGAGAAGAGCATTTAAGAGACCACCTTGTTAAAAATACATTTTAAAAATTATTTTACAGTTAAAAATACATTTATGAAGAAATTATTATATTTATTAATTTTTAAAACTCGTATACATAGCTGCCAGATTTGACGATTTATGGTCATTTAGACGATTTTGTGATTCAAAAATAGCAAAGTTACGATTTTACGATTTTTTAATTGAAAGTGACGATTTTCTGAACTATTAAAAATTTCTATCATTTGTTTGTTTTATTAATGTGTTTGTTACCAAATTCTATTTTTTTTTTTTTTTTGAGACAACAACTATTTTTCTCATTTATTATCATAAATATTACGAAGAACATGACATATTTCAAAAACAAAACTAATTGATAGTAATGTTTTCTTAATTATTGACAATTGTTAAGTTTAAGTATAATAATTCCAAATATTATTGAGGATACTGATTTATTTATTGGTAAACATGAAAAGCAATTTTAAATGCTGAATTCCATGAAACAATTTCTGAATTTCAACAGGGAAATTCTACAAAAACTTCTTCTATTTTAACATGACGTTGAAAGAATATTTAGCCAAATAAATTTAAATGAAACAAAACTATGGAATTCTTTGAAATTAAGTTCCTGTATATAATGGATAAATTCAATTCTATTAATTAAAACTTAATAATTGTTTTGACATTGTAATTTAACCTGAATTGATAAGTATTTTGATATGTATTCTACAAGGGACTATATGAACTTTAATTTCTATGTTTTCGTTTAAATACAAATTTAAAAATACTATTAGAAATAGTGACTTTTTATTTTTCCGATTTTTTGACGATTTTTTAAAATCGAAATGACGATTTTTTCCGAAATTCATCTGGCAGCCCTGCTTGTATAACAAAATGATTAAAGTAATGTTTGTTGTTGTAGTGACGATGTACAGGAATAATTGCAAAACCATTCGTGTTTGCTATTGAAATCATGATTTATTGGCATTCTTTTGAAATGCAATTCTAAGAGAATGCATAGTGGAAGGCCTGCAAATGGAAGCACTTGCTATTTTTCTTGCTGGGTAGGTATTTTATGAAATACAATGATATGAATAGACTACGAGTTTTTTGATGGGCTTAATTTTAATATTCACGATTTTATTGAGTATTAATAAAATATAAGATTTTTAAATTGAAAAGTAAAAAAAAAAAAAAAAAAAAATAATAAAAAAATATTTTTAATTATTTGAAATTAATTAATATTTAAAGAATTAGGTAAAGGTGAAGGTGCACATACACATATGTACATATGTATGTACATATTTACAAATTTAACATTGCATAAATCTCTTCACTCATTTACAAGCTCATTATATTCAACAATATTATATGTAATTCTAAAAAAATTGGTTTTTTGAAGAGTGTTACTCAAACAAACCTACATTTTCGAAAAAATTACGCCAATAATTAAATGTGATTTTAGTACAAAAAATGCAAAATTAAAAATGAAATATGATTTTGGTTTTTCAGTTGAGCGATCTAATTTCGATTGATTTCAAGAATAGATAAGTGAAGAATAGAATAATTTCAAGCAAAAATTATTGACTACAAAATTAGTGCAGAACCGCTCCGACATTTCAAAGATTCTTGAAAAAAAAATTAAATAAAAATATTACGATTCCAGTTTAAGTTGAAAATGTTTAAGAGAAATATGTTTTATTACTTATACCTTCATATGTATACATATGTATATTATGAGTTTATAAATACGAGTACTTATTTTTTTATTTAAGTTAGTGATAGTAAAATTATTTTAAAGTTTTTAATTTATAACGAAAAAGAATAATGAAAAAATTTTCCCCAATAAAAACGTGAAGTGGCAATCACTTGAGCCTCTCTTCTCCCTATGTCTTTTTTATGCACAACCGCTTACCATAGCTTAATTAAAATTAAAACGTACTTGCAAATTTATAATTAAAGTTGACATTCAAAAGTTTCACAATTAAGGGTAGTGAACAACCTGATCTCTTGAGAAACGAAGATCGCCAAAGTCCATAGAATAAATTATTGTATTTATACAGAGTTCTTTAAGCTAAAAGAAATTGAGAATTATAAAGCTTAAATAATAATGCACAATTTTACAACGTTTTAAACATGTACATATATACATACATATGTATGTACATATGAATTTGATGTAGTTGTGTCTCATGTTTGATTGGCTGGAGTTTTTCTTAATAAACGGGTTACTTAATTGTTGTTATTTTATTAATTAATTGTTGTTTCGTGTTGTGCTTTCTTTTAAATTATTAAATATATATGTATGTATGTATGTATATACCAATGAATCAAATAAAAAAGATTGCGCAAAAAATCTAAACAAAATTTCCTTTCTCTGCTCATGACGTCACATGTTATTTTTTTCCCTTATAATCAACATGTAAAAAAATAACTTTTTATATTTAAAAACAAGTTAATTTTTCGTAAATTTTTTTTTTACATACAGATTAAAATGTATTAAAAAAAAGTTAACTTAAATCTATATATTTTTGTCCTTTTTTGTTTTTAATTTACAGTGCACTCGTGAAAATATGAACACCCCAAACAACAATACATTCATTGGACCTGCAAAAAGAAAAACTATTGGCTTTATTAAAATTTTGTGCCATTTGTAAATGTGAACAATCCCACAAATTTGAACTGCCCTTGTTTTCATTAGTTCATATTATCGCGAGTGTTTTCTTTTTCTTTTCTTTTGAAAAAAATTTAGGTTTATGTTTTTTTTTTAACATTTTCACAATTAAAACCGGCAGACTTCATTTTAAAACTTTTATTAGTATTCGAATTTATATAAAAGTTAAGCAAACATAAAAATATTTTTGACTTGTGACGTCACAAGAAGAAATTTTGCTCTCAATTTTACTCTAACAGTTTTTGTAAAATATAATGGACCTGTGCAATAAGTAATCTTTATTATTTGATTCATGGTTTATAGCTATATATATATATATGGTGCATTTCATGTCAAGTGACCCAATTTTAAAATCGATGTCTTCCGATTTGGATGAAATTTGCACCAAGGTTAGTACTATTGGATAGTAGGCCAGACACAAATTTTTAGTTGTATCATTCAAGAACTGCCAGAGTAAGAGGGGGTCAAAGTTGGACATTTTGGTCATGCAGGGTTTTTTTTAAATGAGTGTAACTTTTCACCTATTGGTCCTAGCAAAAATTGTCCAAAGGACTTTAGATAGCTATTTCTTCAATCATTCCAAAAATATTTTTTTTTAATTTTTAAAAAATTTTTTTTTTAATTTTTTTTTTAAATTTATTTTTTTTTAAATTTTTTTTCAATTTCGGCCCTTTTTTTTTTTTTTTCTCAAAAGAAAGCTTATACAATTTACTTTAAGACTTTTGTGTCTGGCCTACTATCCAATAGTACTAACCTTGGTGCAAATTTCATCCAAATCGGAAGACATCGATTTTAAAATTGGGTCACTTGACATGAAATGCACCATATATATATATATATATAGATATATATATATAGATAAGTCTATTGTCTACTCAAGATAACAAAATTTGATGATACAATGTTATAATAGATGGGGTTAATATTAATATTCTCGATTTTATTTAGTAGTAATAAAATATAACAGTCTTATTCAGGAAAAAATAAAGTAAACTTCAAATATACTTTAAGAAAATTTTGTCTAAAAGCACACTTCAAACCTATTTTATTTTTTATGAATACGGCAGTAAGATTTTTAAATTGAAAATTAAACAAAAATAATAAAAAAAATGTTTTTAATAGTTTGCAATTAAATAATAGTTAAAGAATTAAGTAAAGTTGAATGTCAAAGTGCAGATATACATATTTACAAATTTAACATTGCATAAATCTTTTTACACATTAACTCGCTCATTACCTTCAAGAATGTTATAAATCTAAAAAATCGGTTTTTGCAGAAAACTCATTTCGCTTTAAAAAGAAGAAATTATATGTTCGTTTCTACATATATTTGCAAAAAAAAAATAACAATAATAAATATGTTGATGTGACAGGAATCGAACCCATGACCTTTTAATTTGATCACATAAATTCGAGAGATTAGCATTCTCTATTTGTAATCCTAAGGTTGCGGGTTCAAATCCGAGTTAGTGCAAGTAAGTTTTTCTTAATATTTTAACTACTTAAAAGCATTTAACTACTTAAAATTTGTCAAATATGAACTACTGCCATCCTGTTTTAAGTTACAAAATTTAATGTGTGCAAAAAAAAAAAAAAAATATATAAAATATTGTATAGACTTTGTGTAGAATTCAAGGTAGATTTAATTGAAAGCAATTGAAAAATATATTTCAAAAGAACACGTATAGGTCAGTTTAGAGCATTTCAACTAGGATTAATAGATACGATTAGTCATTTATATTGACATTCGGGAAAAATAGCTTGATTAAAAAAAAAAAAACTTGACAAATGTTTAGAAGAGAATATGGTACATACATGCCTATAAAAAAGAAGTATTCATACAAAATTTAGTAAAAATAAAACCATATTTTGTTTGGATAAGTCCATATTTGACCATAGTTCCCTTATAATGTCAACCTCCGCAAAATATCTTAAATGCTCAAAATCTTATAAAAAAAAATCACTATCAAGTTGAAATGTAATTCAATTGAAATTTAATATAAATTTGATTTTTGAAAATTACCTAAATCTCTTATAAACATCATTATCAAGTTAAAATTCGATACACTGCGTTGCATTACTATAATTACAATTAATGTTTGCTATTTGTTGTAAAGTTACAAACAGTTTTCTTAAACGTTAATTGTTGTTAAAGAGTATGGTTAACAAATTTTTTGTAGACTAACTGCCGTATTTATAAAAAATTAAAGTGGACTTCAAGTGTACTTTAAGAAAATTTTGTATGAAAATTTTATCTTAAAGCACACTTCAAGCCTACTTTATTTTTTTTATAAATACGGCAGTAATTCATTAATTTAAGAGATAATTGTAAATGAATTTTTTGTTAGTGTTTCATAACTATAATTACATATTATGATAAGCAAAGAAGAATACTAGAAAAACAAAAGTATACTGGAAATTATTGTTATTCACCCCTATTGTGAATAAAAATTACATATGAAATTTGTTCCCTTTTATTATTTTAGCATTGAATTTTAATAGGAAAAATGTGAAAAGGGAACAAATTTCATGTGGAATTTTTATTCACGATAGGTGTGATTATGAAATTTTCATTAACGTGCTTAAAATGCCGCATGTTCTGTGATTTTGAAAAGGATAAAATTTAAATTTTTATAAAAAATGGCTTAATTGCCAAATAAATAAACCGGTCACATGTTGTAGTAACAAATCTTAAAAATAATCCGTATTATTATGGCAGCAATAAAAGTGGCGCAAAAAAGCTTTCTGAAAGGGACAATAGCAGAATTTTAAACTGTGCCAGCAAAACAATGAATAGTCTTGGTCAGATTATTAATGAATGGGAGGTAAATGTGTCCAAATCAACAATAAGTAGACTGAGAAAAACCCAGATGATCACCATTCTCAAAAATAAATTTTGTAGGCGATACTTTAATAGTTTGGGGAGCTTTTTGTCAGGACAGTATGCTTGATTTGGCGTTTCTATGCACCAACATTTTCATGACGGCGCGCATTTACACATTTCAGTCGCCAAACAAAGGCTGGTTGCTTCGAAAAATATTAGTGTACTGGAATGGACCGCATGTTCTCATTTCTCCAATTAAGAATATTTGGGAAACTGAAAACCGACAATATGAAAGCATATAGCACCTTTTATGAGCTTGAAGAAAAAATAATTTTTTTTTGGGTCTACGATTTAATTTAAAAATTCAGCTAAATTATCTTTCGTACCTAATGTCTATGATACAAGTTTCGGCCATACATGCTCTTAATTTTTAAACTGTCACAATAAGTTTCAGTAAACTCTTTGCTTTTTATTCTTTAAAGCTTGACATGTTCCTTTAACACCTTGTTTTATATTCCCATAAATAGTATTAAAATAATTAAAATTTTTCACATTTACATATACACATCCAACCATGGTGAAATTGTATACCAGGTGACAGCATATTGACAGCTGAAATTCTTGATATCATGAAAATGTCAAAAACTAGTCAAAGTTTATATTAAAAAGTTAAAAACTAATTTTGTATTTGAAAGAGTGAGTTTTTGTCGCCGTTTTATCTGCGTAAAATAGTTTAAAAGTGTTAAAGAACTATTTTATATTAAATAGTGTGTCTGTTTTTTGAGTTGTTTTACTAAAAGTGTTAGTTTTTTTTTTGTAAGATAAATATTAAGATTCCTCTTTAAAGGTGATTTTTTTTTGCTGTATAAAAATGCGTTGTTGCATCTTATGCCGTAAAAAAGGGTTAGGGTTCCTCAAGACCCAAGAAAAAGAGAACAGTGGAGTAAAAATTGTTTGAAAAAATAAAAGAAACAATTTATTCACTATTGTTTTCTGTTTTTATCCATGTTTGAATATTTGTTTTTTCTTTATTTTATGCCAGATGTTTTTGACAGTAACGAAAGTATTACACAAACAAAAATGCCTGTTGTTCTTGCCTTTTTGTAATTGTTGTAGCAATGCTGTCACCTGGTATATAATTTCAACATGCATCCAACAACGTAAATATTTTCAAGACTTTCATCAGCCCCATTATTCCCATTACAGTTTATAGCCTGTGTACCTACGTGTAGATGAGCGGTACGTGGTAATTTTAAGCATAATAATAATGAAACCTTAAATTTGGTGAAAAAGAAAAGAATAATTGAAAATAAAACAACTATTTTAAAGTCTCTAGTGTCACTTTTGGGTTCATTCCCTTCTTATGCAAACAAACCAGAAGGGGAACCTGTATACATTCAATAAACAAACTGACAAACCTATGCACAAATACTTAGGTATATGGTGCACACACTTTTACATCTATACTTAATAATATCCGTGCAAAATTTCAGTAAACACATTTTATTTTACGTTCGTGGTTTATAAAAATATTTTCTCTGGCAGTTGTAGTTTTCTCTGTTGCTGCTGGTATTTCTGTTTTTGTTAGTTAAACATAGGCTGGCTATGGCAGTAGCAAAGGAAAGGGGGTGGGTTGAGGGGCAGTAACTATGACATAACATTAGACAGACAGTGTTTGCTGGCGTAGAAGACGACAGACTGGCAGGCTGCGTTCCTTTGGCTTTTTGCGAAAACATGAAACACACATTTAAAAATTCTTCCCTGTTTATTTATTTGCATTTGTACATGACTTTGTACAATGTGCATGATGATATTGTTGTTTTTATTACAAAAATTAAAAAAAAAAAAAAACTCAGCATAAAATTTTCATGTACCCTTGTGGTTTAATGAAGCTTTATAGTTTCTGTATGGGAGAAATGTTTTTATACATTTCTTCTATGTGGTTTTGCACTTTGTTTTGACCTGCAAAACTATTCTTGTCGTTTTTTTTTTTTTTTGTTGTTCAAAACTCCCAAAAGGTTAAAAATGGACTTTTTGTTGTGGTTGCAAGAGTTCAAGCCACAAATGTACATTATATCATACACAAACACACACACACACATTTGTACAAGAGTATTAGGCTGGTTCTTATATTGGACTTTTAAGATTTTCAGTGCTCTTAAGTTTTACATTGTTCTAAATGCTGGACATTTGATCAACTTTGGATAACGTTTAGAGTAGAGGAAAAGATGTAAAACCTGGTTTTTGATTTATTTATTAAATAATATTATTTTTTTATTTTTATTTTGATTAACCCTAGGATTGGCGGTGAGCATTAATGCGTAAGTTGATATCTTAAATTGGCCAGATCACAGTACGATATTGGATGAGATTTGGCTTGTAGATATTGTTTAAGATAATGTTTGTGTTCGGATTTGGTACGTACTTATATATACTAATATAAACTGGGACTAATTCGATAGACTTTTAAAAATAACTATTGCAAAGCCTAGAAAAAATACTAAAAATCTCAAAATTACGAATTTTGTAAATAAAAACAATTTTTATCGTTTTATAATAATGATATTTTCTCAAAGTTTGCAAAATATGATTTCGTTTCTATAACAAATGGAAAAAAGTAGTCATTACATGGAAGTCAGGATTTTCTAAAGCTTTAAAGAACACAAACTGCGTTTAAGCTATCAAGACTCTATTTATCGAACTAATATCGGTGATAAGTAGATCCTTGACACTGTCGCTAGTAAGCTACAACTTACATAAAACATCTTCTGCAGAAGCTTTAAGAACGAAGAAACATAGACAGGATCTGTGCTTTAGGTTACAGTACTTTTTGACCCAATAACGATAGCTGTGTGTTAAGCAAACAGATTTAAAAAAAAAGTTCCGTGGTGGTTGCCGGATTTTATGCAAATTATTTAAATTATAACTTCTTTTATCATTTCAATTGAATTTCTTAATCCTGTTTATACCATTGTCATTGAATTTAACCTGCTTATATTATTGTAATTGGATTTTATGTTATTGTAATTGAATTTAAACTGTTCAGATTATTGTGATTGAAATTATAATCCACAAATTGAAATTGTAGCTTAATGCATATTTGTAGCTTTTAATGATGAGCCTTTGAGGCCCCGAGCAATTTTAAATACCATTAAAAGTCCAGTTCATTAGTAACCAGCAATTGCTCCCATCCCATCACAAATACCAGAGTATATATGAAATTAATAAATGTAAGTCATATAAATAGAAAAAGAAAGATCCCCCTTATAATACCAGAAGATATCCACATAATCTTCCCATATAACCATACCGGCTATAAGACCTTCACCCATTGTGTACCTCACACAATAGCATTTTACCAACCTCTAATTTAATTCCTCTAAATAAAATACAATAGAATTATCTAGTTCCCATACTAATTCTATTTGAAAAAGATAAAAGCGGCTAACTTTCCATTTTATTAATGTTCCAATAGATTAGTTATTTCCCCAACTAATCCTATCGACGAACAATAAAAGTAGCTAACTTCCAGTTACACTTTTATTAATACCACTTTATTTAAAATTAGCTAATCTAACTCGCATTTTGAAGAGCAATTTTGAAGAAAATTTCAATCGCGTAAATCTAGCTTAAGTTGCCTAAGTTATTACCCATTTACTCCCTTAATTTATCCCCATAATCTCTCATCACTAATCTCTCTCAACTAATTCTACTGATTCTTACCCTTTAAACACCATGTATGTATATGTATATGCATGTAAGTTTATGATTTTTTTTACGATGTTTATATTTCACATTTATGAAAAGCAAAAACCATTTTTAAGTTTTTAAAATGTGTATACCCTACACCACAATAGTGTGGAGGGTATATTGGATTTGTGCTGACGTTTATAATGCCCATAAATATTGGTCCAACATCCACCTTAAAGTATACCGAACGTCTCAGAATCACTCCCTGAGTCGATTTAACGATGTCCGTCCGTCCATCCGTCCGTCTGTAAAGCTTGTGTACAGAATACAGGTCACTATTTTGAAGATATTTCAATAAAATTTGGTACGTGATATTTTTTCGGCCCAAGGACGGATGAGATTGAAACTGGTGGAAATCGGTCCGTTATTTCACCTGGCCCCCATACAAATGTCCTCCCGAAATAGGAGCTTAACGATCATAAAACTTTGAATTAGTAATAAATGAAGCTAAATCACATCTACAAATTTTGTGAAGATCGGACTATAATTAGTCTTTCAAATATGTTTCGTATATATACATACAATATGGTAGAATTTTACGATGATCGGTCCATAATTAATCGTAGCTCCCATTTAAAGCCCATTTTCGAAAATCACTTTAACGACCATAAGTCTCTTAAAAATGTTGTTATCCGAATAAAATTTAACAAAAATAAGTTTCAAATGTACAGAAATGATGAAATTTTATAATGGTCGGTGCATAATTAGTAAAAATAGTCTTATTTCCGTAATTCTAAATATTTTAATAGTATTTATATCAAGATTAAGTATAACATACATCAAATTTATATTCACGGAAGTCATGGCACTGAATTTCAGCATGATTGGTCCATAATAGGTAATATCTCCCATATAGCGCCCATTTCTGAAAAACTGTTTTATTTATATACTGGGTGTAGGGTATTATTATGGTCGGGCTTGAACGACTATATTTTCTTAATTGTTTTTTTTTTGTTTTTAATTTTTCGAAAATGTCCAATATAAGGGCCACCTTAATAAACATGAATGTAAGTGTGTGTTGTTAAAGCATACACTTATACTTAAATCTGTGCCAACAACACTAAAAACAACAACAATAATGTTAAATAGTGTTAGTGATGCGATTATTTCGTTTATGAGTTACAAAAAACAAAACTTTCTTAACTCGTTAAAGTTATGAATGTTGCAAGAGATATTTTAAAAGTCAAATTTCAAAAGACAGCAGCTAATTTTAATGGGTGATAAACTTTGAATGTCAATTGTTTGCATCTGGGCAATAGTGTTTTGTCAAAATAAAAAACATTTCCTAATAGCAGGAAAATTTCCAAATAGTTTAAAATAAAAACATGTTTAAACTCAGTTTAATATTAATTAAAATTACCACAAATTGTCTAAATGAAAATTTCTTTTAAGACATAACAGCATTTTTGCTACTGAAAACTTTCGTTACGTGTTTTTTTTTTGGAAACTATTATTAAAGGAATACCAATTGGAGTTGTTCATCATGGGCCATAATTTAATATTATCTATCTATTAAATCCTTTTCTTACTACCCCCAATATCTACTCTTAAATATAGCAACACTAACACCATTGTTTAAGCAAAAAATATTTGTTAACAGGATTGTTTTCTTTGCGAAGCGATAAAACTAAAAAAAGGAGCAAAAGAAATTTTAACAAATTTATATTTAAGCCTGAACACACAAGTGTCTGCTTAAGATATGAACACACAAAACACATTCTACCATGTAAAAAAGCCAAAAAAATGCTGTTTTTATGTGGCGACACTGTTTTTTTTTTGTTGCTTTTAATCCTTTACTAAAACTAACAAAAGAGTGAAAGGATTTCAAAAGAATTGCTTTTTTTTTCCTTCTTCCAAGAACTATTTATATACACACTTATACTTACTTTAATCTAAAGGAACTCTTTTGGTTTCTTTTATATTTCAAACTAAAAAAAAATACTCAAACAAAAGTGTAAAGCAGCTAAATAGAGAGATACACACTTACCTGTCGTACAGCATAGTAGCAGGTTAAATTTCTTGGATAGATACCGGGATAATTTGGTGATTGCAAACGACAGGCCTTCTTATCACAGTCACTAAATATGCGGGAACAATAGGTGCCGGGTATTAAATCACCTTAAATGAGTCCAACAAATGTAAAGAAAAGCAACACAAACACACACAAATATTATATACTTTATGAAGGAAGACATATTTAAAAGTGCTAAAAATAAATTAAAATGAAGTGCTTAGTGTTGTAAGTAACATGTCTTCATCAGTTGCAGAGAAAATAAGGGGTTCAGTTGATTTCTCTAGTTTCTTAGTTACACTTTATCAGCTAAAGTTAATTTTTATGTGTGAAATTTATTGATAAGAGGTTGGATTAAATTTACTAAATTATAAACTTCATTCCGCAGTAGAAATCAATATGCCTTGATTTCGTGTAAATTGGGACTAAGTTATGAGGAATGTACTATGAGTATTTGGAGAACGTAGAGAACAATTGCCGACAAATGTCCACACGATGGTTTATTAATGTTGACATGAAAATTATATGTCGTTTCTAATATAATATGTAAACTACTTCGAGTGGACTAAGTTGGTAAATTATTTAAATTTGCTTTTACCGTTTTATGAATATGGAGAATAACTAGAATTTGTGTCTAGTTGCTAATAGAAAATGGTGCCTCAGTTAACTCAGTTAACACACCATAATATCGATAACAATTGACTTCCGAACGACGACTTTGACAAATAAAATAAAAGAAAAAGTAATCAGAACATCTCCTCTACCACCATCCTGCCTTCAGTGATTTGTGATGGGAACTTTTCGGTTTTTTATTGAGCTGATAAGGTTTTTCCTACTACTGGCGATTTACTAGTTGGTTACACAGGAATTTGTTACAATTTAGCTTATGGTAATAAAATGGAATTTAAGCCAATTGATCTGCTGAATCAACTTAATCATCCAAAGTTTCCGAACAACGACGGTTTGGAAACTTCTTAGCCTAGCATAGAAAGAAAATAGTTAGTTTTTCAAAAATATTTTGATTTTTCAATATAATCTCCTGAAACTTCTATATACTTAGTCCCACGCATATCTAGCAATTCCAAACCTTGATTAAAATAGTTTTCCTCAAGGCCTTCAAAATAGTGGTTTACAGCTGTAATAACGTCTTCATTTGCTTTAAAATGTTTGCCAGCTAGGAATTTTGTTTGTTTTGGGAACAGGTGAAAGTCACTGGGAGCTAAATTTGGAGAATAAGGTGGGTGGTCAAGCAACTCGTACTTTAATTCGTTGATTTGCGCTGGTGCGTTGTCTTGATAAACAATTATTTTTTTGTGTTGTAAGCCAGGACGTTTTCCTCGAAGTTTTACAATTAATTGATCCAAAATGTTGCAATAGCACTCTAAATTTATTGTTGTACACTTTTGCAGAGAGTCAATCAATAAAAGTCCCAAAAAAAACCGTTGCCATAACCTTACCATCCGATTGAATTGTTTTTGCCTTCTTTGGGACACTTCCTCCAGCTTCAGTTCGTTGCTTGGATTGTACTTTTGTATCTGGAGTATAGTAGTGGATCTATCCATCTATTTTATTTTTGTTAAAACGATCCAAATAAGCCTGAGAAATGTTCATTTTTATGCGTTTTTGGTCGACTGTTAACAAATGCGGCATCCATCTTGCAGAAAGCTTTTTCATCTGTAGTTCTTCATGCAATATTAAATGGACTCGATCATTTGAGATGCCCATGATATCAGCTATTTCACGCAGTTTTCTTCGTAGATAATTTAATACCATATCACGCACTTTGGCTACAATTTCTGTTGCTTGTACGACCACGTTTAAATTTAACAACCCAATTTTTTACTGTCGCATATGAAGGAGCATTTTCACCCAACACATTCACCATATCATTATGAATTTCTTGTCCCGATAAATCTTTTTTTATTTAAACATTTAATGATACCACGAATTTCTAAATTTTCCATTGTAAAAAAATCGCGAATGTGTCTAGGTATGAAGGATTTGCCAGATCAAAACATGTGTTCATAGATCAGATGGAAGTTTCCAAAACACTTAACTTTTTTCTGTATATACCGCGCTTTCTGTTCTAGGCTAAGAAGTTTCCGAACCGCCCTCTAATAATCTCCCATACTTCTCTGCTTTCAGCGACTTGTGATTGAAAGTCTTTGCACTGTCATCGAGAGCTCAATACTAAAGGTACGGTCACACTTGGCAAATATTTACAGAAATATTAACGAATAAATAAAGTATAGTTGAACGACCACGACAAGACTCAACAAATATTTAGTTTTGTTTTATTTGATGCTGTTTGGTCTTGCAAAACTCTTGTAAGAGTAAACAACGCCCAACAAATTTATGCTTAAATAAGTGGTTAGGCTTTTTTGAGTAAATATTTGCCATGTGTGACCTTACTATTCTTTTACTACTGATAGAGGTTTGATTTAAATCTTTAACAAATTTATGAGAAATTTTGAAACTTGGAACTTTCTACAATTTAGTTTACGGCCATAAAATGAAACTTAAGTCGGAACTTTAGCTGATCTTAACTTATAATCTTCAATAGAATAAAATAGAATTATTAAGGAGTCATTATTAAGTAAAATAGAGGAATTTTAAATGCTATTTTAAAGTAAACTTTTTAGAGAAATGTAGTGAGAAATAATTCATATTCATATTGTTAATAAAGGGGCTTTTAAAGAGACTTTTTATTTCATGTTTTTATTGCAAATAAAGGGGTGGAGGAGAATTTGTAAAGGTTATACCAAATGTATCATTAATTTATAAATCATTTTATATCAGTTATTTTAAATGTTTTATTTTCTATAACTGAAAATAAGTGGTAATTTTTGTACAATTAGATAAATGGACAAGTTATTGTTGGTCTCTGATTTGCAAGCGAATACAAATTTTGCTCTTTAGCAAAAAATCTATGTAATCATCTTTTAGGATATTTTATTATTTGCTTGATGACTCTGTTACTTACCTAAATAGTATTTGGGTTCGGTGTAGTTATGCTCATCCTTAATCATTTGATTGTTTAAAGAATTTAAAAAGGTTTTATTGTTGGCATAAGCACTAAATAAACTAAAATCCTGACCATAACGGTCGGAGTGAACACCGCTAGTATTGGTAAAATCTTCAACGGTATTTTGATGCAAAAAACTGCTGCGATTGTGCCACTGTTGCAGATCTAGAATAAGCAAAAAAAAATATATGGAAATATAAATTGCAATATTTCTGATTTTCCATAACAAATCACAAACAACTACATTTTCATATATGTACCTTCAACTTTAATACCACCATAACGAGTTACTGAACTATCGTGGGATAAAACTTTATATCGTATACGAAAATCAAAATTATAACCACTTTGATCACGTGCTAATCTGCAATGGAAAAATAAATAGAAAAAGAAACACACACAGAGAAATAGAAACAGACACAAAAGAAAAAAAAAGTTTAGAAAAATTAATGAAATATGTAGTTGGCTAAAAAGTATATTCGTACATAAAAACGTATAGAAAAGTATGAGCATGAGTTCAGATTGGCTTTCACCAACTAAACGGCAAATAGTTTTTGTACAAGTTTATGAAAATGATAAAAGTTTACCTTTAATATTGGCACAACAAACAAAAAAAAATAAAGTAAAACAACAAGTACAACAACTTTTCCACTCACTTATTTAATTTAATAGTAAAAATCAAAGAACGAGATTCACTATAAAATAAAACTGGTCCCCATGAGGTGCCACACCACATGCCGCCAATGGGTGTGCGGGCTGATTCAGCTATTTGCATATGACCATCCGGGCAGCCATCTTGTGTATATGAGGTAAAACGTCCAATTGTAAAACTATCCAAAGTTACCTGCAACCAAAAATATATACATACAAATAAACACACATACTGTTATAGTTGTGAAAAAGGCAGTTGTAAAAAAGAAATTAAATAAAAAGTTAAAAACTTGAAAAAATCATCAATGAAAATTTTGCAACAATTACGCTTCTTTCTTTTAGCAGTTTTTTTCCAGTATTTTTCCTATGGCTGGTTATGTAAAAAAACATAAAAAGTATTAATTTTTGTAGCGAAATTGTTGCATAGTAAAATTTGCAGTGTTAGGTTTAGACATATCAGCAGCACTCTACTTTAGGATTACTAAAGGTACGGTCACACTTGGCAAATATTTGCCGAAAAAGACGTGACCACTAAATAAAATATATTTGAACTCGTTTATTTATTAAAAAAAAACAAATATTTAGTTTTATTTTATTTGATGATGTTTGACCTTGCAAAACTTTTGTAAGAGTAAACAACGTCAACCAAATTTGTGCTAAAATAAGTGGTTACGCTTTTTTAGTAAATATTTCCAAGTGTGACCGTATCTTAAGTATTAACAAAATTGTATGATATTATTTTAGAGTGGCACAGTGCATTAGAAAAAAAATCTACCATTTCTAAACGTCTGGCACGATCGTTGCACAATTTTACATGTGTGTAGCCAATGAGTATTTAAGTTTACACAAATTTTCCAGGGCAGCGTTTGCTTTTCATTCGATTTCAAATATTCTCATATTTACTGAAGGTTCTTTAGTATGTGATATTTTTGTACTACTTACAGTGTAGAGTACAAATGAATATATGTTTGTGCCTTTATTGCATAAAAATAAAACTAATAAAGAAAACTGAAAACTGAAAAATGTTTTTTGTTATTTATTTTAGGTTTAATGCTAATTAAAATAATTTACAACACAAAACTTAAAATAATAATTTTCGGAAAATAAACAATAAGTACCAGAGAAATATACTCAATTTTGCACAAGTGTGCACAAAAATATTAAAGTTTATTAGATTTGTACTCGTAATTGTTTGGTTTGTTAATGATTAAAAAAAAGTTACATATTAATATAATTGCATGTGGTAAACACTTTTGGCAAATTATCCAACACAAATCAAATTATAATAATAAAAAAATGAACTGTCAGGAACCATTGGCAAAAATATTCTAGCAATGACTAAAAGTAGCTATTCTACGTGATTCATGACTAAACAGGTTAAATTAAGTCAATCAGTGTTCATAAGAGTCCAAAAAGGCGTTCTGTTCCTACCAAACCACCAGTCAACAGGCAAAGCCATTAGTCGATGGACAGCAAGACGAGCTCTTAGCGATATTAAAAATTAAAACCTGCATTGTCGATAAAAAAATCTGAAGGCACGGTTAAAGCTTGCCAGAAAGCATATAAATTGGTTAGTAGATGACAGGAGACGTGTAATCTGATAAAACGAATCCAAATTTAATCGTTTTCAATTGTGGCCAGCAACGTTCCGATCTCAATTCGCCATTGCACGAGCTTTGGCAGCGGGTTCAGTGCGAATGAGGGAGTATTCCAAATACAATAATTAAAAAATAAGTGGAGAGTGTGCCAAAACGTGTATAAATTGTTTTACGAAAAAATGGGCTTTTAGATTAAATATTACAAAATACTCATCCATATCGTGAATAAAAATTCCACGTGAAATTTGTTCACTTTTCACATTTTTCCTATTTAAATTCAATGTTAAAAAAATAAAAGGGAACAAATTTCATGTGGAATTTTTATTCACGATAGGGGTGACTATCATGCACTAAAGTTTTTATATAGGGCAAAACGTACTGTGAGGTTCAAAATAAAGTCAACACCATATTCTATTAAAAGAAAAGCTTAATAATATTAATAGAAATTATATTATATGAGCAAATTATATTAAATTTTTATAAAATTATTTAAGTAGAATTAAATACATAAAAAAAGAAACAAAAATAAAAGCGTATACAAATTTAATTGATTTGTTATTAAAATATACCAATGGCGTACATGATAGATTGCTACCTAAGAACTACTATTTATCAAAGAACAACTAAACCAGATGTTTGAACTTTACAGTAAAATATAGGAATATAAAAGAGCCTTAAATTTTATGAAATGATATAAAATGATAAATGATTTGGACAAAAATATGTCGAACCAAGAACGAAAGCATCAGTAAAAAATAAGTAATGGTCAAGGGTAATGGTCTGGGGTTGTATGGCGGCCTCACGGGTCAGTAAACTTACTTTTATTTAATCTACAAAGAAAAATAAAGATTATCTCGACATAATTGAGAATTATTCCTCTTGCGAGAATTTGTAAAATTGAAATAAAACTTGAAGTAAAACTTCGAATAAAATTTTTAAAAAATTATCTCGACATTTTAAAAACAATGTATCACCTAGTGTATAGAAATTAGAACTAGCGCAGAACTGGATTTTCAAACAGGACAATGATCCTAAGTATATCACCGAAATTATTAAAGTCATTAGATCTTAGTCCTCGATTCAATTGAGCACCTGTGGGAATATCTTAACAAAAAAATTAGACAAAGAAATATTTCTTGCAAGAATAACCGAAATACAGTAATACATGATGAATACGAACAGTAATACAGGATGAGTGGAACAAAATTTCCCATGATATCACTAAAAAATAAAAGCACGGTCACATTTGGCAAATATTTGCCAAAAAAGACGTAAATAACATATATTTGAACCCGTTCATTTATTTAAAAAAAAAACTTATTTTTAATTTAGGCCAAAGCACAACAAATATTTAGTTTTAATTTATTTGGTGCTGTTTTATCTTGCAAAACTCTTGTAAAAGTAAACAATGTCAAACAAATTTGTGCTAAAACAAGTGGTTGCGTTTTTTTGAGTAAATATTTGCCAAATGTGACCATACCTTTAGTCTATCAGCTTAATCATGAATAAAAATTCCGCAGGAGTTTTTTTCCCTTTCCCCATTTTTCCTATTTAAATTCAAAGTTAAAAAAATAAAAAGGGAAAAATCTCCCTCGGATTTTTTATTCATGATTGGGCTGTATAAGATTGTCAACTGTGATTAAGGCAAAAGGGCTGCAAACGAAATATTAAATACGATGTTTTACATTTATTTTGGCGCGAAAAATCTGGTTGTTTGCCGTTAAATTTTAATTATTCTTTTAAGTTTATATTAATTTTTCCAGTTTTTTTTTGTTAATGAGTTATATTTTGCTTAGGTTACTTATGAATTATGAAAATATATTTTGTTTTAAAGTTGACCTTTTAGTATATATAATAAAACATATTTTTTATAATAAATTAGGTGTTTTCTTTATATTGACGCTCACAGTATGTCTTAATGAAATATTACACACAAATTTACCTTAATCGCAACTAACGTTTTGTTTTATTAAATGCTACATTTGTATATTTGCTTTATAAATTGGAACTCGTTTTAATAAAAACATTCCAAAAGGCCATTAAAAACCATCTAATCCTAATCGAATCCTTATTCTTTTGCATAAATATCCAAAGTCATAATTGGGGCGGAAATAAAGGTACCTCATCAGACCACAATTAAATTTTTTTTGCCAAACCATTGCCTTTTTACAAAATTTGTGAATTTTCACACTGTGTGAATGCAGATTTATATTTCGGTTTGACATTCTTTCGTTTTCCCCGCAACAACAAATTTTGCTTTCGGTAGTTGTTTAAGGTCCATTTTTTCATATGTTTCATCATGCATTCATAAGGTAATTGTAGAATTTTGTTTAAAAATTTGTTTTATATTTGTTGCGGTCATTGTCTGATTTTCTAGATACAGTTCAACCTTGGTATAACGAATCTTAAGGGGATTAAAAAAAAAAACGTTATATCGAATAATTCGTTACAATGAGGTTCGTTATATCGAGGTGAAGTTGCACTTCTATTCGTTATAACGAGGTAATAAAAAATTTTGTATGTATATTAATCATCATCTGCTTACCATGTTATAGCGAACGATTTCCGTTAATAAATCAAAACACATTTGAAGGAAAACACTGTATTTTGTAGTTCAAAAATTCCAAAATAGTTTACATTTATAAAATAATAAGTCTGAGCCAGTGATTAACTAGCTAGATTGCAAAAACAACTGCTGCAACAAACGTACAAGCTCTTGGCAACAATAAATTTTGAATATTTCCAATATTTCAGCCGTTGGTCTAATGCATGCTGTTGTCGACTACGAATGTAGGTTTGCTGGAGACGTTGTCGTTGCAGACACAATAATTTTGTGTGTATCTGTTTCATATAATTTGGAGTAATTAATGGAAATCGTTATGAAAAGGTTGTAAGTTGACAAAATTCGTTAAATGAAGGTAAATAATTCTTTCTATTTCGTTAGTCTGCAGTGAATGAAAATTCGTTATAACGAGGCTATTGACAAACGTATTCGTAATAGAGAGGTTTATTTTGTATTAAATCTTATGGAGCGTTGTAGGGGATTTCAAAACCTTCGTTAAATCTAGGAATTCGTTATAGTGAGGGTCGTTATATCGAGGTTTGACTGTATTTGTGCACGTTTTTATTTTATTTTGATTTTCGATTGCTCAGCTCTCATACAAATAAAGTTGGACTGATGCAATTTTTAGACACTATAATACTTGACAGAAAAAAAACGATTTAAAAAATATTTGATCAGTGTTTTAATAAATTTTTTGTGATTAAAAAAAAAGGATTTTTCAACAAGAACTTTGTTTTTCAAAACAAAATAAAACAAAGAATTACTAAGAGAATTATTTAAACGTTTACTGTATTGGGCATTTATACATGGAACATTATATGCCAATTCTTTTAACAAAATTTTCAATACGCTTTTGGCAAAATGTAACTTTTAAAAAATAGTGAATTTTCGAGCGAAATTGAATTCATTGTAACAATTGCAAAAGCTTTTTCTTACTGAAAACAACAAGTAAAATGTCAAAACTTTTCTGTTATTATGAATATTATCCTTTATAAATATAATATGTTCATTCTTACTTTAACATATGCCAATATTTAAGCAAATATATTTTCGTATTTTTAAAAACGTAGCCAAACTTTTATAATGTTCATAAAAATGTGGACATTTTGTGAAACAAAAACAAAAACATGGGCAACCAAATACATGCAACCCACATCCATCAATAAAGAGTTGCAGTACAAGAAACAAAAATTGAAAAAGTTTTTATTAAAAAGGACGAAAAAAAAATACATAAAAATTGAATAGCCTTGCTACTAAATAACGGTAACTAAAAACATACTCTGTTGTCGGTTGGCGGATTTCCTGTCCTCACGTTTCCTGTAACAAAAGCAAATACTTTTGTTTTTCACATTTATTATTTTTTTGTGCAGTCTGTTTTAAAGTCAGTCCTTTTTTGTGTAGTAGTAGTAGTAGCAGTTGTAATATTTATGCATAAGTATGTGTATATATTGTACATACTATGCAAACTGAGTGAGTGTAGGAGTAACAATCAGGATGTATGCCAGTGAAGCTTAAGCACCTCTAAAGCTTGAAAATGTTATTTGGTCATTTGGGGATTAAAAAATAAAAATCACCAAAATGCCTTTCAGTCAGTCAGTGTTGTTTAGTTTTAGATAAACAGCTACAAACAGCAGGCCAGCCGGCCATAACGTCAATGGTTTAAATTTTTTCAATAAATTGAAAAAAAAACAAATGCTTTTAAACCACAATTTCAGTTTGTGAATAAATGATATGTTCTTTATGTCCTTTTAATCTCTAATGCATTTTAATTTATTTTTGTTTTAAATATGTATAGATTTTTGGTTAATTGAATATGTTAATAACAATTAAGTGAGATTGCGTTTGTATGTGTGTGTTTGTGCATTTAGTTAGATAATAAATTGTTTGTAATCCCAGCAGCTAAAATGATTTAATAATGCACTGTGTGTGTGTGTAGAGGAAAACGTTTAAGTGATTTGGATTTATAACTAAATAATTAAATATTTAGTTTAAAACAATTTATGGGACAAGAATTAAAGGGAATTTATAGTTTAAAAAACACAAAATACTTTAATGATGACGCTGATTTATGGCAAATATATGAATAATTTAAGCAGACTTACATTATCTAAGGGTTAGTGATAACAACGGGTAAATGTTAGCCATAGTTCTAGAAATATTATGAGAATTGTATTTCAAGAAGCCATAAAAAACATTCAGATTTTAAGAATTTTATACAGCGATAATAGATCGATAAGAAACTGTCTGACCTAGGAAAAGATTTGATATTAGCCGGGAAGGAAAAGTCTTCAGAGGTTCTTGAATTAATAAAATATTTCTTTATCTATATTACGACAATCCTATGAAATTTTCAACGTAGATTAAATTTGTCATTGTAAATAATTAGTTGTACATGTATTTAAAAACAATTAAAAAATTACAAAGAGAATCTCGAAATTCCCAAAAACGATGTAAATCCAGAAAAATGGATTTTTTTTTTAAATTTTGCTCATAACTTCAATATTTAAGTATGTCGTGGCTGGTAAAATAATTTAAATACCAAATAAAATGAATAAGAATTAGTACGTTCTGTTATCACAGGACATGGAAATAAATATCTTACAACTAATAAATTTGAGGAAAACTGGTAAAAAAAATCCTACCCCATATTGAAAAAAATTATACCAGGGCTTGACAAAGTTTTGAAATTTCAATATTCAATTACTTATAACTCAAAAACAAAAAGAGCTAAATGTAACACGCAAAGACTTTTAGAAAACATAAAAATCTTAGAAATTTTATGAAAAATAAAAATTACATGTAAAAATTGTGTGCATTTTTTTTGCCCCCACAGCTTAGTCCTTGCCGGGGTAAATACTCCTTGGTAAAATATTATTTCGAATTTCGTTGGGCTTGACAAAGTTTTGAAATTTCAATATTCAATTACTTATAACTCAAAAACAAAAAGAGCTAAATATAACACGCAAAGACTTTTAGAAAACATAAAAATCTTAGAAATTTTATGAAAAATAAAAATTACATGTAAAAATTGTGTGCATTTTTTTTGCCCCCACAGCTTAGTCCTTGCCGGGGTAAATACTCCTTGGTAAAATATTATTTCGAATTTCGTTGGGCTTGACAAAGTTTTGAAATTTCAATATTCAATTACTTATAACTCAAAAACAAAAAGAGCTAAATATAACACGCAAAGACTTTTAGAAAACATAAAAATCTTAGAAATTTTATGAAAAATAATAATTACATGTAAAGTAGTCCTTGCTTGGTAAAATATTATTTCGCATTTCGTTGGGCATTGTTTGCAATATTCACTTATATATACAGACATTAGTATCATATTTTTATTGCATAATCTCAACTTACCTGTACAACATCCCCGTGTTGACCACCGGCTGCTGTAAATGTCAATACACAAACATACGGTAGACGATCCTGTTTGGGACGATGTAACTCTAGGGAATAAGTTAAACCAATATCACCATAATAAGTTCGATTACAGCCTGAAAAATAAAATATGCAGAGAAAAACGTTTTTATTATGAAAAGTTTAAATAAAACTTTACTTAAACCACAAATGTGTTATAAAGTAAGGCTAGAAACACAATTGGGACGAACAACGAATTTTTGGTCGCGAATATTCGTCTCGAAATATAAAACACATTTGTGTATATGAAAATACAGACAATAACGACGTTGGCTGAATTCGTCATATGGGCCGAACTCTGCAATAGAATCTATTCTATTTCTGATGCCGGCAACCGACGAACAAAAAATTGGGGTGACCATGTTTCGTTTTAGTTTTAAATGTTTTTGTAAATAATGTAAATTTTTAATTTAATTATTGCTTTATTTTTTTTATTTACATAAAAAATATTATATTTTTGTATTATAAATAACAATAAAACAGTCTTCTACAGTTCAGTGTTTTTAGAAAAAAAAATAAACTTGCCATAAATAAAAAATTAACTAAACAAATTTGTTTATACATATGCCTTTGTACTAGATATGTAATTAATTTTTTTTTAATTTTATAAATTCTATATATAAGCATTTAACCACTCAAAATTTAACTCACAATATGCTATTCGGAACTCAAGTACTAATTGGTAAAAAAGGGCTAATTTCAGTACATATTTGGTGTTTTTTATTAATTATTTTTATTTTCTATTTTAAGTACTTCTAATTGAATTTTTTCAATAAACTTTGTTAGGGCTCCACTGGGACTCTAACCCTGGTTATTCGTCTGCACTTCAGTAGACCAAACCATCAGGCTGCAAGAATTTTTATTTCCATGTTCAAAATGTTCATTTTATTTTCAAACAAAGATTTTCATCCCATTAACCTTTAACAATAATCTTCATGTGGCGAATTTGATAGTATGTATTCATTTGGCATACATTGGTATATAAAATACATTTAATGGGGTCCTTTTTCATCGTGCAGTCATGATAACACTGTGCGACAGTCAAAATTGAGATGGGATGAAACCAACGGGAAATGTTATATTGGTAGTTTGAACCCTTCCCAATCACTGACCCCTACCATTTGTCTCACACTGTAATTAATTATTAAAAAACTGCAATTAAAAATTTGTAAAAATAAAGATTTCACTGAAATTAAAAAAAAGCGCACCGCGCAGCAACCCAAGAAATTTTTCGCACAAAAAAATTTAAAAGGCATCTCAAATGTTGCGAAACACACCAAGTTGATAACAGCTGTCAATTATAACAGCTGTATTTTTTCGTTGTTATTGTTCTTCATACGACGAATTGTCAGCGACTAATTCGTCGTACGTCCCAGTTGTGTTTCTAGCATAAATCAACAATATTGAATGCCAAAAAGTTTTCAGTTAATTAGAGTTCATTTGCAAAAGTTTGAAATGTGTGGGTTTGTAATTAAAATCTTTACACAAGAATATTAATGTAGTTTTTTTTTCAAACAAAAGGTCAACACAAAAAGAAGGTGGTATGCCAAGTATACATTTCTTGTTATTTGACAATTTGTTTTTAAAAATAACGAATAACGAAAAATAACGAATTTTATCTATATTTGAGGAGTAGTAGTATCATGTGATAAAGTATATGGCTAAGTTCCATAAACTTTGAACACACTCCTTCCTAGTTTGTGGCATTTCTATAAAACTGTGTTCCTATAATCCCAATTTAAACTTTCAACTTCAAACCGTACAACACGTGCTCACTTTAAAGGTTATTTTCATTATTCTTTAGATTGCTTACAATTGCATTCATTTAATTTACTTTATTTGCCCGTATCTAACAGATTTAAAGGTTGCACTCAACTGTCACAGTTGGGTATTCGCACCACATACGACTGCAATTATATTTTGCTTCTACGAGTACTTTTCAGCAAAAAAAAAAAAAAAAAACAAAACAAAGCAAAACACTGAAGTAGTGTAAAATACATTTTGTCTTTTGTTTAACTGGTTTTTTTTTTGTATTGTATTTTGCAGTGATGACAGTGAGTTCTGAGTAACAGTCACAGTTGCAGTAACAATGAACAATGGTTTTTAATATACACACATAAATAAATTTGTAAAGGAATGTCTGTCTGTCTGTCTGTCTGTGGGAGCTTACAGTGTGAAACCAAATTCCAAGTTATCAACCAACTTGGTTGGTTGTTAAACAAAGACCTGAAGTTGTATAATATATTTTCATTAGGTTGGCCACAAATAGAAAGTTGTGGATGTATTGAGGACGTTTCAAGGACCTTTCATACACTCAAAAAAAAGACATGTACTAAATTTAATGAAAAAAAATTCCTTAAAAATAGTTTAAAAAATTCCCTAAATTTGAGTAAAATTTAACTAAAATTAAGGAAATTTTATTAAAATGTTATAAAAATGACTAAATCTGAGTAAAAAAGCAAATATTTCATAAACTTGAAATTAGTTTATTATTATCTATAGATAAATTACTTGATTGTAGGAAAATATTATTAACCGCAAAATAATATTTACTAGAAATTAATAATTTTTTCCTAGACTTAAGGGAATTACATCATAAAATTAAGTAATTTTGCTTTTAGTTCAAAAAACTGAGTTCAGTAAATGGTTTACTCCACAATAGTTCATAATTTATAATATACTTAAAACTTGTTAATGGTTTTCTTTGACATTAGTTAAAATTTTCCTAAATACTGAGAATTTTATATTGCATTTTAATACATATTTATTAAACTTCTACTTCGAGTTTATTGCTTACTAATTATTAAAAAATGCTTTCAAGAATCTAGTTCAGATAAATTAAGAAGCAAAGCAATTTATTATTTCCTACCATTGAATAAAAGATGTCTTACTTCTTAAAAAGTAACAAACTAATATTTAGGAATGTCTTCCTTAAAAAAAGTACAGATAAATTTTAAACAATTGTATAATTGAAAATCGTAACTGGTACAACTGTGCTTGATTTTAGAACACAATTAACTAAATATTACTTAAAATGTAGAAAAAATATAGTAAAAATTTACTTGTATTTAGTATATATTTTCTTGAAACAGGTAAGTTAAATTCCTAAACAAATAATGTAGATAATTTAAAAAATAATGAAAATTTTTACTAATTTGAAGTAAAAATTTCTTACAAAAATATTGAACATAAAGTCGTTTTCTTGAAAATAAAAATAGTTTTTGAAAACTTTTTTATAAGTAAATATTTACTAAATTTTAGAAAATAATTTACTTAATTTTGATAAATTTTGAACTTAAACGTAGAACATTTTATAGAAGATATGACAATACCAAAATTGAAATTAAGGTAATAAGTAATGCTAAAGTACTGGTTTTTACCTCTAAAAATGATGAACCTGTTTTTTTTAAGTTTTAATAATATATTAATTAAGTACCAAACTATAATATATTAATTAAGTAACAAACAATTTACACATTTTCATTGATTTAATTGCTAATATTCGAAGTTTTATAAAAAATGTCTTTAATTATTTAATTATCAAATCTTCATTATTAAAATTCTACATAATATATTTAAAAGAGTTGACACTACTATTAATGTACCAAATAC
Source organism: Bellardia bayeri (assembly GCA_950370525.1). Lineage (NCBI taxonomy): Eukaryota > Metazoa > Arthropoda > Insecta > Diptera > Calliphoridae > Bellardia > Bellardia bayeri. Next base: position 81,020,057 of record OX493267.1, read on the forward strand.
ATATAAGGGTTATTTAAATGAAGAAGAGAGCGAGAGAAAGAGATCTATAAATAGTGCTGATAAATCTTACTATTTACATAGATACTTAAATAATCGTATCATATTATTTGGTTAATCAATGTAAAAACAACGCTCTTTTTATACATTATATAAATGCATAATATTGTTACAATTTGAACCAGGAGAAATTGTTTAAAATTGCATTTTTATTAATAAATCTTAACCATATATATATATTTATGTGATAACAAACTAAATAAATAAACCGAATACCTAAACTAAATACGATTAGGTAAATTGCAAAATTAAGCAGCACTTGCGTAATATTGGAATGTTGAAAGTAACTGTTTTAGTTATACAAAAAACACACATACCAGTTTTCTTTTGATTTTAGTTTTATTCTGAACGAGTTGTAGTTGAAAACAGTCGATTGAAATATAAAAATATAAACTGTGTATTAACACTTAAAATAAAATAAAAGTGAAAAATTAAAAATATAACAATTAAATTTTAAATACCTACAATTATTAACAAAAATATAAAAAGGAAAGTGGTAAGTATTTCTTGTCAACTATAGAATATGTACTATGTACATACATACATACATTGCCGTGTTTAAGTTATACAAGTGTCAATTTACAATATTAAAAAGTGAAAAGTTAATTACGTTAGTTTATGAAGAGTTAGTTTATATTCGTAACATTGTTTTTGTATTTATAAGCATATTTGTGCATGCACATTCTTTTTGATTATTTGTTGTTGCTTCATTTGTTAGTGTTTAAATGCGCCAACGTCGTCTGATGAATTGAAATGTTATAATAATGGAATCCGAAGACACTTTAAAATATGTATTAACACTACTCAAGGGAGATGAATTTTTGGAAATTTTTAAAGGTATTTTTTCTTGTTTTTATCATATTTTTTAAAGGATGGCTAATAATTACATTTTGTTTTTTTTTAGACCATAACATTGATACAAATGCATTAAAATATATGACACCAAGCCGTTTAGATGTTATAGTTCCCAAACCATTATTCGGTGTAAGAATAATATTATTCGAGCATCACCTTAAAACATGGCAAAATGAGATGTCGTCGTCCTTTAATGATTCAAAACAATCATCAATAAACTCATAATTAGAACATGAAGAAGTAAGTTTATTTTTCGGTCTTTTTCTAATATATTTACAAAATTTATCCGAAATAGTTTAGTATTGAAGCAGTATTAAAATCGTCTATATCCGGGAAATCGATTTTAACTTATTATGACATCAATATATTTGCATATTCTTGAAAATAACTCGGAAAACTTTGAAAATATAGAACTGATATGTGTGTTACAAATATATATACTTAAACAATTTTCTTTAAAACAAGGTTTTCAATTTTTAAATTTGAGCTTTTACGTAATTATTGTTTGTTTCCTTAAATTCAAAAAGTGCATCTGTATTCAAATTTCATATTTTCCAATGAATATTTAATTATTTGTAACTCCAAATATATGATGCGCTATTTGTATTTTTGTAACGATTGCCTTGGAATAGTATAATTAGGAAGACTAAGGACCTTCAGTGTTCCATAGCCAAAGAAGCAGTGTGTCACAAAGAGTGTCCCTTCCACGTAGTTCTTCTGAAAAGAACCATAATTTAACTATGAAAAGGCTCTGAATTTTCTCACAATTTATCACGTAGCAGTAAATTCTGAAGTACATTTTTTTAAATTGTTTTCCTTGTTTAAACAGAATCCTTAAGTATACATATTTTAACTATATAAAATTGGATCTGTAATTTATGGTTATGACCCAAACTTTACTGCATCTAAAATTCAAGAAATTTATGAAGTTAATGGTAATATATTTCTATTTTGTCAAATTATTAAAATTTTATCATATGTGAAAGTATTTTCATCATATTCTGTTAGCCCTGAGTTCTTAGAATATAAAATACTACCAGCAACATCCATAAAGTCACCTCCAATTCATATTCATGAATTAAACTGTAACTGCTATTTAAGAAATAATAATAAAATTAAATTTAAATCCTGTACAAATATTATATTATAATTTAAAAATATATCTTCAAAACTATAATTAAATCAAATATTAATCTAAATTTCAAACAAAAATTAAAAATACTTTTTATATAAAAAAAATTAAATTTAAATCCTGTAAAAATATTCTATTGTAATTTAAAAATATATCTTCAAAACTATAATTAAATCAAATATTAACCTAAATTTTAAGTACTTTTTTGTTATTCCTACATCGTAAAATATTTTAATAATAAATAAACCTTTTAAAGAACCTATTCGTATACGTTTATTTCTAGATAAAGCAATTTTTAGCATCTAGGAAAATAATATTAAAATTAAGTAAATATACTACTCCTAAATTGGGAAAAATGTAATTGTATTTAGTACTTTTATTCTAGTAAGCTAGAAAAAATAGGTTACTACTTGGTACATTTATTCCTTAAAATAATGAATAAATGTCCAAGATAGTAACATATTTTTTATTTTATTAGAGTAAATGTATTTAATAAGTAACAGTACATTTCTTCCTATTTTCTGGGAGTAATTTACTCTGTTTTAGTATTTTTTTCCGTTAATTTTAGTCAATTTTTTTCTACTGGGGTGGATGCGCTTACTCAATTTCAGTTCTTACTTGCAGATTTTTTTTCCTTGTTTTAAGGCTTAAATGTACTCTTTTTTTACATATATTGTATCCAATTTTGGGAAAAAATTAACCTAAATTCATAACTTTTTTATAAGTTTTTGGTAACATATTTATTAAATCGAAGTAAATTTTTACTCAGAACTATTACATGCTGTCATAATTTTAAATAAAAAAGATTTATCTTTTTAACTAAAATAGAGGAAAAATTTCCTAATTTTTATTGTTCTCTCAAATTTATCTGAACTATATTCTTGTAAATATTAACTAAAATGAAGGAATGTTTCAGATAATTTATGGACTAGTGTAAAAATAATTTTTTCCACTATTCTAGTTAAAATTTACTATAATTTAGGAAAATTTTGTATAAAAGTAGGAATTTCGGACTAATATTAAGTAAATTTTTTTCCCAATATTAAGGAAATTTTTTACTGACTTGTAATAAAAAATGTCTTTGGCGCCATACGACAACCATTACGTCCTTAAAATAAGTAAAATTTCCTAACTTCTAGTTCATTATTTTTTTGAGTGTATGATAACCAAAATTGCATATGTTTGTTTTCCTAGATATAAACTCTAATTTTATTTGAGTATTTTCTTCAAATTAGGATCCACCCTAATAATAATAATACATATGCATACGAGTACACATATCCAAATATATGTACAAGAATTTGTTAAAGAAAACATGCTAAAATTTTTATAAACAGGATATTGCGGTGAAAGATATAACTTGAAATTATTGCATTATTTAAAATAATGAATTGTGAGCATTGCTTATTTTGCATTTTCTTCTTAAATTTATTTAAATTACTATTTTCACAATAATAAATTATATTTTATAGAAATAACAAATTATTTTAAGTTCGTTTAGCAAAATTGTTTTAATATGCTTTAGTCAAAACATATTTTAATGAATATAAATGTCATAAAATATCATATTATGATCAATTATCATTGTAATATTTCATCATAATATTTTCTGATTAATCATTATTTGATATTATAACATCATATTATAACCTAATATAATCATAAAATTGTCATACATGATCATATTATGACGCAAGGTATTCATATTATAGTTTAAATTATCATAATATGATATTATGTAATTATATTTTGTTCTAAAGTAAACATATTCACCCCTATCGTAAATAAAATTTCCACATGAAATTTGTTCCCATTTCACAGTTTTCCTATTAAAATTCAATGTTAAAAAAAGTAAAAGGGGACAAATTTCATGTGGAATTTTTATTCACGATAGGGGTGATTATGTTCTAAAGTAATTATATTATGATATTTAATAATCATATTATGATCTAAAGTAATCATCTTATGATATAGAATTTTTTTAAATACAAAATTTACAAACACTAGGCAATATTTTTGTAAATTGAAATAAAATTAACATTATGTTTAATAAATTTTTATTTTGTGAAATTTAAGATTATTTATTTTATTTTACACTTTATTTAGGTACTTTACACTGCTTTGAAAGCATTGCATTTTGTAGTAATATTTGGTGTATTTTAAATACAAATTGTTTTTTTTTCTCAATTATTGAAATATTCAAATCCAACTAAATAATCTGATATCACGCAGACAAACTACTGAACTGATGCAAAAACATTTACAAATGGTTAAAATAAAATATTATTAAAATTAAACATATTTTGTTTGCATTTTAAACATAATAAGATACAAATATAAAAGCTTACAATTTAATGGTTATTTGTAAGTTTAATGGCTAAATTCACAGTCTTTAAATAGCTAATGGCAAAGGCTTAACTAATGATTCTTTATTCACAATGCTTAGTTTGCCATAAGAATAACAAGTAATAGTTAAACAATTGTTAGTATTTTAGTTTACCAATGGTTAACTAATGACCGAGAATTCGGCCATAAATAGTTGTAAATAATTTAATATGTTTAAATAGTTATCATTCAATAGTTGCGGTAAACATTTTTTCAAAATAATTATGTTTCAGTGAACCATATTACATTTTTATACCCTACACCACCATAGTGGAGAGGGTATATTGGATTTGTGCTGATGTTTGTAACGCCACCTTAAAGTATACCGATCGACTCAGAATTACTTTCTGAGACGATTTAACGATATCTGTCCATCCGTCCATCCGTATGGCTGGCTGGCTGTCAATGTAAAGCTTGTGCGCACAGTACAGGTCGCAATTTTGAAGATATTTCGATAAAATTTGGTACCTGATGTTTTTTTTACCCAAGGACGGATGGGATTGAAACTGGTGAAATCGGTCCATTATTTCTCCTGGCCCCCATACAAATGTCCTCCCGAAATAAGGATTTAACGATCATAAATGTTTGAATTATGCAAGTATCCAAACAAATTTCGAGTTAACACCTTTAGATTTTTTTCTTTGTGGTTTTTTGAAGTCGATGGTTTACGCGAATAAGCCGACGACGACTCAAGCCTTAAAAGAGGAAATTGGACGCTGCATTAATGAAATACCGCAGCATTTATGCAAAACGGTCATTGAAAATTTCATTAAAAGATCGCATGTGTGCCAGCAAAGGCGGCGGCCATCTACACGATGTGTTGTTCCATATATAACCTCATTCTGTGTATTTTACGATTTAATAAAGTTTCACGATTTTGTTTTTTAAATATCTGTGGTTTATTTAAAATTTAAAAAATGCGTTCTAGTTGGGTTACCCTTTACATGTAATATTAATATTAACAGAAATCAGGACACTAAATTTTTGAATGATTGGTCCATAATAAGTAATATCTCCAACATAGCGCCCATTTCTGAAAAATTGTTTTATAAATATGTTGGATGTAGGATATTATATGGTCGGGCTTGACCGACTTTACTTTCTGGAAAATGAGTTGAAACATTTTTTCTTTTAAATATGTGTCTTGCAGTTATTTGAAAGTGTTATATTTTGCTGTAAGATATAACAATGTTCAAGAAAATCTAGCATCGTATTGAGTAGCATTGCACTAAAGTTTGACAGCAGCTGACACATGTCAAACAAAATATGCTAAATGGCGCAAAAATTACACTCTGGTTTGTAAATATGAAACCCTAACAATGTTTGCAACTTTTTTGTTATACATATATACATATGTATGTATTTGAAAGTGTCTGCTTGTGGTTGTTATTGTAATTGTTACCGCTGCTAATCTTCTTATATATATTTGTTGATGCTGTTGTTGTTATTTTTGTCTGTGAGTTGCAGTTGCAGAAAATAAAAGAAGTGTTTTTTTTGTGTTTGAGTATGAATCCAAAATGTAGCAGTCACCATCTGTATTCGCAGTTGTTTGTTGTAATTTTCTTCATATTTATTACAAATTTAACAAGGCATGATTGTTGCAAGTGTTACATGTAGCGCAGCTGTATGAGTCTAGCAGTAGTTGCTTGTGCTTTTTGTTTTTAAGCTGCTTTGTGTTGTTGCTGTTGTTGCTTGTACCATTGCAATGTTCATGTTGTTGTTTTGTTTGTCTTGTCTACTTCCAAAAGTTTATACAATTTGTTTGTAACGCATTTGTTGCTGTTGTTGTTTTGCGTTGTCTCATAATTTGTTAAATTACTTTCAAGTTTTTTAGTTTTACATTTGTTTTATGTATGTATGTCTGTCTGTCTGTGTGTATTTGTAACTTTTTCCTTGTTTTTGTTATTGTGTTTTTTTCTCTAGTCTTGATGTTATTGCTACTGTTGTTGTATACCAGTATTATTGTAATATTGTTAAGTCTTTTACAGATGTTTTTCTCATGTTTCTACCAAAAAGTTGTTCCTCTTTCTTGGGTCTTGTGCTCGTCTCGTTTATCTCTTTTTTTCCAAACCCAGTTAGGAAAGCACAAAGGAATCGTAAATAGTTTTTGTTTTCTAATGCTGTTGCTCGTTGTATCGTTGTCGTTGTTGCATTTGCCACTTAATTGAATTGTATTAAATGTGTACATTCTGTAACACTTGCGGTCAACTTTGGGTTGGTTGTTGCCCATTTGGTTGTTTTGTTCTTCAAATGTTCTTAATTTGAAATGTACACATACAATTACGAGGTGGTATTGAAAAGTTAAGGGAAATTTGAGCTGTAGAAATCCTAAGGAGATTTGAAGACAAAACCTCCAAGTTTTTTATCTCCAACTCTTTAGTTAACAATTGTTTAAAATGCTATTTGTCAGACGTGCTTTATATTTCTTTTAAATTTTTCATTTTGTAACATTTATATAAGTAATTTTGTATGTCTACCTATATCTATATGAACGAGTGTTTCACATTTCCATTTTTGTGTGTATAATACAATGTAGAAGTGTTTGTTAAGTTTTTTGTTTTATTTTTGCCATTTTGTAAAAAGACATGTTTCAATTTGTGAAACTTTAGCTTGACAGTAATTACACTAAACATCATTCAAATAGAGTAATGAGTTAAGTTTTAAGAAATGTAAACTAATGAGTTTAGTAAGTAATAGTTAAACAAAATAGATTTTGTTTGAGATTATTGTAATTATCTAAACTATTAACACAAGGTGATAAAGTTTATAGTTTGAAACATAAATAAATGAAACTTTTTAAGTCAATAAGCAATTACAGAATTTCGAAAACAAGAAACTCTTGAGTTTATGGCTTTCATATTAAAACTTAGAAAACATTTTTTTAGTTTTATTTTTTACTAGTGTTTACTAGCATTTACTAGTACATATGCTGTGTCAATATGGAAGAGTAGCTTAAGTCGAAAATTGAAGTTTTGAGATATCATCAATTTTGTGTAATTTTTATTCTGCTTGTTTTTTTGCAAATAATTTATGAATTAATATATTGGTAACATGCTTATTAGAGAAGTACGATGAATATTTTAAAAAAATATTGTTGAATTTAGAAGAGTTTACGCCTTTTCTACTTAAGCGCTTTTTCGAAACTGAGATTAACGTTGAACTGAACCTTAATGGCCGAATTCTCAGTCATTAGTTAATCATTGGTAAACTAAAATACGAACTATTGTTTAACTATTACTTGTTGTACTTATGGCAAACTAAGCATTGCGAATAAAGAATCATTAGTTAAACCTTTGTCATTAGCTAACTAAAGACTGTAAATTTGGCCATAAGTAACTTAAACGCTTCTGTTGAAATAAAAAGTATGTGTAGTTTTAAGTAGACACAAGAGGTTTTATTCAAGTTTATAAAAAGACATTGAAGAAGATAAGGTTATTGTTAACATAACAATATTTTTGTTTTAAACGAAAAATTAATAATACATTTTAAAATTAATAATATAATATTGTTGAATATAAAATATTTTTTTTTATACAAAAAGCTCATCAACTTCTGTTAAGTCCGGTTGGAAATCTAACATGTTTGCAGTATGTAAGTTTAAAAAAAAGACATGAGTGGCAACATGTCAATTAAATCTTGTTTCTTCTTTTGATTAATTTCAATTGGTGAAAAATAGCATTATTTTAAATTATTTCTTTTAATAGAGCTTATACCTCTTTTCCTTAAATTAATTCTTCTAAAAGGCTCATTTTCATCTAAAGAAGTTTTAAAGAAAACCGATCCAAATTCTTTAATGAATCGTAACCATTTTATATCTGCCCAAATGTATTTCTGCCCATTGGCATCCACCTTTCTCCATAAAAATAAATCCTTAGCAGCACTCACAAATTCAAAAAATTGATTTCTATTCATTTCAATCACACAAAATTTTGTTTTTACTCCAACAGTTCTAATAAATTGATACCAGTCCCGAGGGTGGTAAATTTGTACTGATGTTACTTTTTTCTTTTTTTTTTCGATCAAATCATGTTTACTATCACACTCCATATGTGTGTGGCCAGGAACCATAAACTTATGATCAATTATACTTATTGATACTGTTGTGTCAGCTAATTGCATGAATATGGCAAACATTGTTGCAACAAAATAATTTTTATTCTGGCCTGGGCAACAGTCACTATAAAAAATTACATGGATGATAGAGAGTGCCACCACGTTTAGCCAAAATAAAAATAAATAAATAAAATAAAATGATCCTGACGAGCGTAAAAATGGAGTAGGAAGACATTGTTGCAAATCAAAGGAAAATACTTTTAAATTTTTATCAACACTTGCCTTTTGCTTAGCGTTTCGTTTTGATGCAAAAGCTTGTACCGCTTGGTGATGGTGATCTGCTTGTTCAGTTTTCAGGGCATCAAGTGATTCTGCTTCTGCAACTTTTATTTTTCAATTCAATATGTCACATTTGTGACAAGTGTCTAGTTTTAGTTTTTTTGAAAATTGGAGAAAATTTGGAAATTTTCGCAAAAAAGCCTGTGAAGCTCAGCAACAGACAAATCGCCGAGAAAATATTTCTTGGATGTGTCACGATTCATACAAAGGGAAATAATTTATTAACTCAATCACTTCTATTACCTTTAAAGCTGGAAGTTTTTTTCCACGTTGATCGGTAAAAGCACCATGTTCTTCAATTTTTTTTTTGCTACAGTTTTCAAAAACTGATCGCTTTTACCTAAAGTCCCTTTAAAACATTTTTGACACTGTAGTGTACGATTTGTTAAAATACAGAATCAAAAATTTTTTTTTTTTTTCAGCAAATAATTTTTGTCATAAAATTTAACTTTGTTTAAACTCCAACTCATTTTTTGTTTGTAAAAATTGGGCAATGTAATAATATAAATGGGTAAATTTGTAAACCGAACATTTACATTTGTTTTGAAATATGTATTTACTACTTGCTTTACCAATTAAAACACATACTTTTACTACTACCCAATAACATCAACAAAAATCATTATATACATACCAATGTTTATAAACATTTAGAATAAACATCTCTTGCAGCTTCTTATGGTATTGATTTTTAAAATATTAATTAATTTATCTCAAATATTACTAAAATCTAGTCTAAAATTAATAACAATAACATCAAAGTATTATGTATATCAATTAAATTTTTTTATTTTTTTAACTTTATTATAATTAATTGAGATACATACAGGGTTGTGTTTGATGTAAGTAAAGCTTTAAAAACTTTTGTCTAGGATATAGAATTGATATAATTAGGAGTAAAGCCGAGTCGTAATCAATAGTAGTATTTTAGTTGACATTTGTCTATATACCTACTAAACACGTCTCCAATTTGCAAGTCGAGCTGTCAATAAAATTGACATAAGTTAACAACTTCCTTTTTCCTTTGACTTCTGAAGTGGTAAGATCTAAAAGCTCGGTAAAAATATTGAAGAGACCGAATCTTACAAATTCTATTTAATCCTCGTGGAGAATTTATAATTCTAATTAAAATAATCTTCCCTAAGATCCATTCTATGGTCCAATTAGGAAAAACGACATATACAGAAACACATAATAGTGAACACTTGTAGACAGTTCCACCAGATCATAGTGATCTTGGCATTGTTGAAATAAACCGTCCTTGGTCAGAAGTCCGAAATTCCCAACAATTTCAGAGAGAAGGTAGGTTAAATCTCTGAAATTACCAATTTTCATCAAATCTAAAAATAATTACTATCAAATATCCATTTAGGCTCTGGGAAACATATACACGCTACCTGTCAGCCCCGTTTTCCAGCAACCTTCTCTCTGAGAAGCGTTTATGCAGTTTTCTGTGTAAAACACCTTGGATTTATCCCCCAAATATTGCCAAAATATTGATTTTAGATTGCTAATATTTCTACCATAGATGTGCGTAGAACAACGATTGCACCTAGTAGAAGAAGTACCACCACCTGTTCGAGATTTTCCTTAGAAGACTAACTGTATCAGTCACCACCTACATGCGTTTATAACCATCAACATTACTCTCTGTTTAAATTTTTGTTACGTGATATCAACATCATCAATCAACAATCCAGTCAGTACCATTTTCTAACTCAGTGTTATAGAAATCTATTCCTTGTCTAATGTAAAATAACGACAATCAAAAGTACAAAAGGAAAAAAAAAAAAAAACCCAAATCTTTAATACATCAAACACAATTAACAAAATAAAGAAAAGCAACAACAAATATCACTAATTATAATAATTATTAAAAAAACATAGAAAAAAAATGATCACAATAAGAATTAACGAGAAGAAAAGGGAAAGAAAATGTATTAAGAGATCATAAGTATATATAGAAGGATAAAGTGAAGTGCAAAAAGTCGATGGAAAGAGAAGATATGAATATCCCAACAAAAATTTAATCGTTAAACTAAACAAAAGCAAAAGCGAACCAGAAATTTTGGTGCTTAAATGAAAAAAAAAAAAAAAAAAAAGAAAATCGAAATGAGAACTAAGAACTAAAAGTGAAGAACAGTGAAGAGAAAATAAGTTTAAAATAAAGAATAACAATTAATTGTATTTAGTTAAATTCAAAATCAGTCTTAAAAAAAAAAAAAAATTATGCGAATTAAAGAAAATTATCGAAAACTCGAAAAGTAAATTAAGTTATAGATTAGCTGTGGGTAAACTATGAAAATTTAGTCCTAATTAAATTAATTTTAAGATAATTTCCTAAGTTTGAGTTAATAAAAATATATATAAAATAAATGTTTAAATTCAATTAAATTACACTAAACTACACACCACTACACCTAATTATCCACAACACTAAATTTTAAAACAAAATTACACTTAATACACATAAATACACACCACAACACATCTAAAAACACATTTCTAATTTTAAAACAAATCACACCTAATATACAAAATCACACGTCGTATCCTGGTCACACCTAATATATATAAAACAACCATAAAAGAGTGAAAAACAACTACACCTTATTTACATTAAGCTTTTATACAGGTTCATCATTAATCCAACTTCATCACGTTCGAGGAGGCCTCATCGATCATCATGATTAAGTTTGGTGAGTTTAACACATTTTATTTTTCTCATATTGGTTATTATTATTGTTTTATTTTATTCTCGCGCTCAAAAAGACCAACTGAAGAATTAATCATTGTGAATTATTATTGGAATTTTATTGTTGTAATAATTAATTCTTAATTTTGCCTTAGGTTCGATTATGATATTCTTTATCATTCACAATTATTAATTGCAACTGTGGTTTTTATTTAGTAAAGTGTGTTTAGAGAATCAACGTTATCGATTATAAAATTTAGTAAAGTATAAAATATTTAATAAAATAATTAAAATTAGTGATTCATTTATATTCGTTGTTAAAGATTTGCATACTAAAGTGCTGTTAAAATTTGACAATAGAAACCAATTTAAAATTAGTAATGTGTTAATAAATTAATTTTGATATGCTTCGTTAGTGTAAGAAATAAAGAAAATAAAAATTTTGTATCAGAAAGTTGAAACGATGTATATTAAAGGAAGTGTTAAATTTTATTTTTATATCTCATATAAAAGTTAAATAATTTACTCAAATCTTAAAACTATTTTATTCTTAATAGATATTATATATATTATTATATTTACTTATTCTAATTATATTATGCTAATTTATAGTATTAATTAATATGATTTTGTTGATATTTTTCTTGGGTTGAAATAAAAGGAGTTTTTATTCAATATGAATTGCTAAATTGAATCATATCTGTTTTCACTCATGTAATTGGATGTTAGGATGAAAGAAATCGTGGGATTCTAGAAAAATTATTTTGTTCGTCACTAGAATCACGGTAGGGAGGGTTATGAGACGTAGGTTCCTAACAACATCTAGGACACCTATTTATATCTGGTAACTGTGTCAATACTATTTGTTAAATACACTCTCATACCAAATCACAGAGGGGCTTGTTTTGTTTGTTGATTTGTTTTTAGGTATCGGTAATTTGCTGGTCCATGGTAAAGTAAAGATAAGTTAAGTCACAAAATAGGGAGTCTATAATAAAAATATTGTATAAAAGTGAGGTTAGGCTGAAAAGAGGACCGAACTCCCCCAATCCCGACTGATCGCTAGCGATGTAATGGCTCCCGTAGTCCTATTTTTCCCTAGCACTTTAATGGAAAACCTAACATCTGGTTTTGACAAAAATGGGCTGCATCAAATCGCACCCATGAATATTTAGACTATTTTCCATTTTTACGTATTTACATACATTTGCAATTGTACACTTGATGTGCATTTTAGCAAATAGTAGTAATAGCAATTAGGTATATTACAATAGAATGGCGCCCAACGTGGGCCGAATGAAGCCAATGTTTGGTTAATTTCGGTTCCGAATCTAATTAGTTTTGTAAATTTCATTAAATGCTAAGTGTAAAATCACTTAAGTGAATGTAAACTCCTTCTTTTGAATAAATATACAAGTTTTCAGGAATTTTAGATATTTGAGAGTTCGAGTAATCTAACCGCTTACTTTAGGATATTCCTTTCAAGGATATTGTGAGCCTTTGCTTAATTGAGTATACACTTTTGCAGGAATTTTTGTATAATTTTATTTTAGTATTTGATAGACAGAGTTACCCACTGCATATGTTTATGTGGAATAATGTTATTTGGCAATATTGCAATTTAATATCCCGTATACATGAGAAAATTACAGAAAATTTAAGTGCTGGTATGTCGTTAAATATTATAACATTATTTGACAAAATTCTTTCATAGACTTGTTTTATATACCTGTATTGAATATAAGTTACCAAATTACCTAACTGAAAATTACTAGGAGAGAAAACAGATTGCCGTAAATAAAATTTGTTATTAGAAAAGTTTTTTTTATATATATTACATAAATTACGAATATAATTGTTTATATTCTATAGCATATGTAAGTTTTGGAATAGTCTAACTGAAAAGTTAAGAAACTGTTCTCACTTGAGTTTTAGAATTGCACATTTTATACGTGTTTTGATACTTGAGTCATACTCTAGTAGCAACAATAAACAATGATGAGTCATACTCCAGTAAAAAAATCGGGAGCAGAAGTTGCTCAATCACCACAATTGGAACAAGATTCGACAATTAGCTTTGAGAAATGTCATATTTGTGGTGAACGAAAGGACAATAAGATCGAATGTTTATTGATAGTAAAATGTAACCATACCTTCCATAATACATGTATTGAAAATTTTCTGTCCGAAAAAAATGCATGCCCAGTTTGTAATCTTCCGTGTGAATTGTCAGACCTAAAGAGAGTTTCGTTTACTTTAAAGTCTAGTAAGTCTAGAGGAGGTAGATCTCGTGGTGCTCAAACGGGACATCAGTATACAACTCGTAGTTCTGTACAGCATGGATTGCAAGATACACATATTCCTACTGAATTTACTTTTACAAGTAATGCGAATGTAACTAATCAATTTGAAACCTTAGATAATGAAACAACAACTTCTCAAAACGCCAATGAAACACCGGTTGAGTCACAAATTGATAAACCATCTGTCATAGATTATGCACAAATTAATAAAATGATTGAGGTTAATTTAGGTAGAGCTCTAAAAAACTTTAACAGTGTTCCTCAGAATAATGTTCAATCTACAATCGATTATAATGTAATAAATAAAATGATTGAGACAAATGTTACAAAAATTTTTCAGAATCTTAATTTGAACACCAATAGTAACCCAACTCAATCACAACAACCACAAATGGTTTCAAATGTTTTGCTAGAACCACATCAACCTAATCGTGTACAACAAACGTTAAATTCTAATGGTTCTAATAGAGGAAACATTTATACTCCAATTTCTCAGACGAATGTCCAAACTTCCTTTAATTTAACTAATTTACAACAACAGAATAACGGACAACAACCACAACATGCTCTTTGTAACCCAAATTCAAATCTGTATAATGAACGACAAGTTAATCAATCTGTTATTGATGCTAACAATGATAATCAACCTCAAGCACAAGATTATCTACAATCACAACCACCATCTAATCCAACCATTGGATATAGAAATAGTCCAAATTCATATAACAAACACACATTTTTGCCAAGAAGTTTTTCGTCAAACACAAATTTCAATTCGGATAAAGTAACCTCTATTATCCAAAATTGGGGTTTGAAGTTTGATGGAACGGCGAACGGTCTCTATGTTGAAGAATTCTTATATCGTTTACGTTCTCTTATTAATGATTACTTTAACGGTGATTTCAATTTTATTCGTCCGAATCTACATATAGTTCTGGCTGGTAAAGCCAAGAATTGGTTTTGGTCTTACCACAAAAGAGCGCAACCAATTATATGGGAAAACTTTTGTATTGCTATACGAGATCAATATAAAGATTTCAAGTCACCATTCGACATACGCGAAGAGATACGTAACCGCAAACAAAAGCCCGGTGAATCATTTGATATATTTTATGAATCTATCTCTTTCTTGATGGATCGCCTTCCTAATCCACTTTCGGAGTTAGAATTGATTGAAATTATTACACGAAATCTTAGACCAGACATTAGACACGAATTACTATATCAACCCATTCATTCAATTTCGACTCTGAGGAAACTAGTGCAAAGGCGTGAATCTTTTCTAAATGACGAATATGTACGTCGGAACTTTGCAGCAAGAAACCCAAATACATTTATGCCTCGTAGACAAATCGCTGAAATTGATTTTGAATCTGATTTGAACCAAGATTTTGATCCCCATCAAGAATCTTTTATAGAAGCTGTTCACAAACCTGAAGTAGTTCCTCGATGCTGGAATTGTGACCAGCTAGGTCATTTCTATGAAGATTGCTTGCTAGAAAGAACCGTGTTTTGCTATGGTTGCGGTGCCAAAAACACCTACAAGCCACAATGCGCCAAATGTTTGAATCGCAAAAATACAAAAAACTCAAAACCTCCTGTTCCACAGAAGGAACAAATCTAAATACTTGTAAAATACCGGATTTTCCAATTATTTCCAATGAACCCTCTAATATTGACCCTAAAGCTACTGATTTGACAAATGATTCTGCTAATGATGTAGATCCTGAATTTTTTGAAACAGATTTTAGTGGTTTCCAGATATTAAAACGTGATTTTTGTAAAAATGTACAGGATACTTACGATTATTCTAAAATTATATATCCCAAACAACCTTTTCATAAACGCTGGGAAAATTATTATTCTAAACGCAATGAAATTTTTCAAGATTTTTCCATTTCACAAATTTCCGCCAGTAGTAGACAAAAACGGTCGACAATACGTCTTCGAAACTTTTATAAATGTCGCAAATTAAGTGCCAAATTATTAATATCAGCTATAGTCAACGTCCCTAATGATATGCGTTACTACGCCAAAGTAAGCTTCCTTAATTTTACGGAATACGGATTGCTTGATACCGGCGCTAGTATAAGCTGCATCGGTTCAGAGTTGTCTCGTGAAGATCTTTCGAAATTTCGTAATTTTACCAAATGCAAATCATTTGTAAAAACTGCCGATGGTAAATCACAACAAGTTGTTGGTTGGCTAAACGTCGATGTGAAATTCAAAGAAAATTCTCATAAACTTAATCTTTTTGTTATTCCAACAATTTCTCAGAGATTAATACTTGGTATTGATTTCTGGAGAAAATTTAATTTGATACCCGATGTCGTTAAATCTGTAGATTTAGTTGATAAATCTTTACTTAAATTTTGTCCGGCAGCATTGTCTGTAATGGCCAATAGTCTGTCCGAAAATGAGCAACAGCATCCTCCGAATTCAGAAAACTACTTCTATAAACTATCTTTTTCCCAACAACAACAATTGAAAACTATTATATCGTTGTTTCCCAATTTTGAAACACAAGGTCTAGGTCGTACAAGTTTAATTAAACATACAATAGATGTAGGCGAAGCAAAACCAATAAAACAGCGTTTCTACCCTGTATCTCCGGCTGTAGAAAAATTAATGTTTTCGGAAATAGACAGAATGCTAACCTTAGGAGTAATAGAACAGTCCACCTCACCTTGGAGTAGTCCGATGAGATTAGTAATTAAACCTAATAAAGTCCGTCTGTGTCTGGATGCACGAAAGGTAAATTCAGCCACTAAGAAAGATGCGTATCCCTTACCATCAATCGAAGGAATCTTTTCTCGTTTGCCCAAAGCTAACATAATAACAAAGTTAGATTTAAAAGATGCTTATTGGCAAGTTGAGCTATCAGAAAAATCTAAACCATTAACGGCCTTTACTGTGCCCGGTAGACCGCTCTACCAATTCGTGGTTATGCCTTTTGGCCTTTGTACGGCTCCGCAAACTATGTGTCGTTTAATGGATGAAATCATTCCATCAGATCTAAAGAATATGGTATTCGGTTACTTAGATGACATGTTAATAGTGTCAGAAACTTTTGAACAACATCTTTCAGTTTTAGTTCGTATTTCTGAACAATTTAGAAAAGCAAACCTTACGCTTAATATTTCCAAAAGCCACTTTTGCGTAACACGGGTAAAATACCTTGGTTATGTGATTGGGGATGGAGGAATCGCGACCGATCCAGAGAAAGTTAGTGCTATTAATGATTGGCCAGTGCCAAAGAATCTCAAGCAAGTTCGAGGATTCTTAGGACTCGCAGGTTGGTATAGGAGATTCATAGAAAATTTCTCTAGTGTAGTTTTTCCTATTACTGAAACCATATCAACTAATAGAAAATTCGTTTGGACCAATGAAGCTCAATCAGCTTTCGAAAAAATCAAATCGCTTTTAACTTCAGCTCCAATTCTTAGTAATCCCGACTTTAATAAGAAATTCTTTTTACATTGCGATGCAAGTGACTACGGTATCGGTGCGGTATTAGTCCAATTAGATGGTAATAACTGTGAGAAACCTATAGCTTATATGAGTAGGAAGCTTAATTCTGCGCAACGAAACTATAGCGTGACCGAACGCGAATGTCTCGCCGCGGTAGAAGCAATTCAACGTTTTCGCTGCTATTTAGAACTCCAAGAGTTTGAAATTATTACGGATCATGCGAGTCTCGTATGGTTAATGCGTCAGCCAAACCTTAGTGGTCGTTTAGCACGATGGGTTTTAAAGCTCCAGACATATAAATTTATCGTTAGCCATCGTAAGGGTAAAGAAAATATAGTTCCTGATGCACTATCCAGGATTCCCAGCAATGAAATTGCAACTTTAGAAATCACAGAACCCGAAATCGATTTATCTTCTGCTAGTTTTAAAGATACAGATTATACAAAATTGATAACGAAAATACGTGAAAATCAAGAAAAGTATCCAGATATTCGCCTAGTAGATGAATTTGTCTATATACGAACACAACATTACGACGGTAATGTAGAAAACGAAAGTAATGCGTGGAAACTTTGGATTCCAGAAAGTTTGAGAACAAATTTAATAAGAAGATTTCATTCTTCTTTAACATCAGCTCACGGAGGAATGCAAAAGACTGTAGATCTGCTAAAGCGAACATTTTTCTGGCCAGGGCTAGTAAAAGACGTACGAGATTTTATACGAAACTGCGAAACATGTAAAACTATGAAAGCTCCAAACTTCGTAATGAAACCGGAAATGGGAAAACAAACTGTGTCTGTCCGTCCGTTTCAGCGTTTATATATCGATTTGTTAGGTCCGTATCCACGAAGTAAGTCCGGCCATATTGGATTGTTAATAGTATTAGACCATCTAACTAAATTTCATTGGTTACATCCATTAAGAAAATTCACTTCGGATGCAATACAAAAATTTATGGAGCAACAAATTTTCCATATGTACGGAGTCCCCGAAGTTATCGTTAGCGATAATGGATCCCAATTTAAGGCTAACGATTTCAATGCGTATTTAACTTCTTTGGGAATAAACCATGTTTACACCGCCTACTACTCACCACAAGCTAACGCTTCTGAACGAGTTAATCGTTCCTTGATAGCGGGTATTCGTTCGTTTTTGAAAGCAGATCACACGAAGTGGGATGAACACCTGAGTGCTATTAGTTGTGCACTTCGAAACTCATGTCACCAAGCGCTCAACACGTCTCCCTATCATGCCCTTTTCGGTTTCGATATGGTAACCCATGGGTCATCATACGCTTTACTTCGAAACCTTAAACTGTTAGATGAACCATCATATCGTTTAACTAGAGATGACAGTTTGCAGTTGATACGAAAGGACCTACAGAAGCACATTAAAACAGCATACGAGAGAAATCAACACTACTACAATTTGCGTACACGACCTCAAACGTTTACGGTAGGACAAGAAGTCTTACGTAGGAATTTTGTCCAAAGCAATGCTGCGAATAGGTTTAATGCTAAATTTGCCCCTTTATTCGTAAAAGCTAAGGTAAAAGCTAAATTAGGGAATCATTACTACCAACTCGAAGATCTACAAGGAAAGCAAATCGGCACATTTCATACCAAAGATATTCGGATATAATCGTCCTGTTTCCAGCTAATATTACTACTCAATGAGTCAATATTATCCGGTTTTGTAGTGTACGATTTGTTAAAATACAGAATCAAAAATTTTTTTTTTTTTTCAGCAAATAATTTTTGTCATAAAATTTAACTTTGTTTAAACTCCAACTCATTTTTTGTTTGTAAAAATTGGGCAATGTAATAATATAAATGGGTAAATTTGTAAACCGAACATTTACATTTGTTTTGAAATATGTATTTACTACTTGCTTTACCAATTAAAACACATACTTTTACTACTACCCAATAACATCAACAAAAATCATTATATACATACCAATGTTTATAAACATTTAGAATAAACATCTCTTGGAGCTTCTTATGGTATTGATTTTTAAAATATTAATTAATTTATCTCAAATATTACTAAAATCTAGTCTAAAATTAATAACAATAACATCAAAGTATTATGTATATCAATTAAATTTTTTTATTTTTTTAACTTTATTATAATTAATTGAGATACATACAGGGTTGTGTTTGATGTAAGTAAAGCTTTAAAAACTTTTGTCTAGGATATAGAATTGATATAATTAGGAGTAAAGCCGAGTCGTAATCAATAGTAGTATTTTAGTTGACATTTGTCTATATACCTACTAAACACGTCTCCAATTTGCAAGTCGAGCTGTCAATAAAATTGACATAAGTTAACAACTTCCTTTTTCCTTTGACTTCTGAAGTGGTAAGATCTAAAAGCTCGGTAAAAATATTGAAGAGACCGAATCTTACAAATTCTATTTAATCCTCGTGGAGAATTTATAATTCTAATTAAAATAATCTTCCCTAAGATCCATTCTATGGTCCAATTAGGAAAAACGACATATACAGAAACACATAATAGTGAACACTTGTAGACAGTTCCACCAGATCATAGTGATCTTGGCATTGTTGAAATAAACCGTCCTTGGTCAGAAGTCCGAAATTCCCAACAATTTCAGAGAGAAGGTAGGTTAAATCTCTGAAATTACCAATTTTCATCAAATCTAAAAATAATTACTATCAAATATCCATTTAGGCTCTGGGAAACATATACACGCTACCTGTCAGCCCCGTTTTCCAGCAACCTTCTCTCTGAGAAGCGTTTATGCAGTTTTCTGTGTAAAACACCTTGGATTTATCCCCCAAATATTGCCAAAATATTGATTTTAGATTGCTAATATTTCTACCATAGATGTGCGTAGAACAACGATTGCACCTAGTAGAAGAAGTACCACCACCTGTTCGAGATTTTCCTTAGAAGACTAACTGTATCAGTCACCACCTACATGCGTTTATAACCATCAACATTACTCTCTGTTTAAATTTTTGTTACGTGATATCAACATCATCAATCAACAATCCAGTCAGTACCATTTTCTAACTCAGTGTTATAGAAATCTATTCCTTGTCTAATGTAAAATAACGACAATCAAAAGTACAAAAGGAAAAAAAAAAAAAAAACCCAAATCTTTAATACATCAAACACAATTAACAAAATAAAGAAAAGCAACAACAAATATCACTAATTATAATAATTATTAAAAAAACATAGAAAAAAAATGATCACAATAAGAATTAACGAGAAGAAAAGGGAAAGAAAATGTATTAAGAGATCATAAGTATATATAGAAGGATAAAGTGAAGTGCAAAAAGTCGATGGAAAGAGAAGATATGAATATCCCAACAAAAATTTAATCGTTAAACTAAACAAAAGCAAAAGCGAACCAGAAATTTTGGTGCTTAAATGAAAAAAAAAAAAAAAGAAAATCGAAATGAGAACTAAGAACTAAAAGTGAAGAACAGTGAAGAGAAAATAAGTTTAAAATAAAGAATAACAATTAATTGTATTTAGTTAAATTCAAAATCAGTCTTAAAAAAAAAAAAAAATTATGCGAATTAAAGAAAATTATCGAAAACTCGAAAAGTAAATTAAGTTATAGATTAGCTGTGGGTAAACTATGAAAATTTAGTCCTAATTAAATTAATTTTAAGATAATTTCCTAAGTTTGAGTTAATAAAAATATATATAAAATAAATGTTTAAATTCAATTAAATTACACTAAACTACACACCACTACACCTAATTATCCACAACACTAAATTTTAAAACAAAATTACACTTAATACACATAAATACACACCACAACACATCTAAAAACACATTTCTAATTTTAAAACAAATCACACCTAATATACAAAATCACACGTCGTATCCTGGTCACACCTAATATATATAAAACAACCATAAAAGAGTGAAAAACAACTACACCTTATTTACATTAAGCTTTTATACAGGTTCATCATTAATCCAACTTCATCACGTTCGAGGAGGCCTCATCGATCATCATGATTAAGTTTGGTGAGTTTAACACATTTTATTTTTCTCATATTGGTTATTATTATTGTTTTATTTTATTCTCGCGCTCAAAAAGACCAACTGAAGAATTAATCATTGTGAATTATTATTGGAATTTTATTGTTGTAATAATTAATTCTTAATTTTGCCTTAGGTTCGATTATGATATTCTTTATCATTCACAATTATTAATTGCAACTGTGGTTTTTATTTAGTAAAGTGTGTTTAGAGAATCAACGTTATCGATTATAAAATTTAGTAAAGTATAAAATATTTAATAAAATAATTAAAATTAGTGATTCATTTATATTCGTTGTTAAAGATTTGCATACTAAAGTGCTGTTAAAATTTGACAATAGAAACCAATTTAAAATTAGTAATGTGTTAATAAATTAATTTTGATATGCTTCGTTAGTGTAAGAAATAAAGAAAATAAAAATTTTGTATCAGAAAGTTGAAACGATGTATATTAAAGGAAGTGTTAAATTTTATTTTTATATCTCATATAAAAGTTAAATAATTTACTCAAATCTTAAAACTATTTTATTCTTAATAGATATTATATATATTATTATATTTACTTATTCTAATTATATTATGCTAATTTATAGTATTAATTAATATGATTTTGTTGATATTTTTCTTGGGTTGAAATAAAAGGAGTTTTTATTCAATATGAATTGCTAAATTGAATCATATCTGTTTTCACTCATGTAATTGGATGTTAGGATGAAAGAAATCGTGGGATTCTAGAAAAATTATTTTGTTCGTCACTAGAATCACGGTAGGGAGGGTTATGAGACGTAGGTTCCTAACAACATCTAGGACACCTATTTATATCTGGTAACTGTGTCAATACTATTTGTTAAATACACTCTCATACCAAATCACAGAGGGGCTTGTTTTGTTTGTTGATTTGTTTTTAGGTATCGGTAATTTGCTGGTCCATGGTAAAGTAAAGATAAGTTAAGTCACAAAATAGGGAGTCTATAATAAAAATATTGTATAAAAGTGAGGTTAGGCTGAAAAGAGGACCGAACTCCCCCAATCCCGACTGATCGCTAGCGATGTAATGGCTCCCGTAGTCCTATTTTTCCCTAGCACTTTAATGGAAAACCTAACATCTGGTTTTGACAAAAATGGGCTGCATCAAATCGCACCCATGAATATTTAGACTATTTTCCATTTTTACGTATTTACATACATTTGCAATTGTACACTTGATGTGCATTTTAGCAAATAGTAGTAATAGCAATTAGGTATATTACAACACACCAAAACGCGTTGACCGCTTGTTTCCAAATAATATTTGTATGTATTTATCCGTTTCCTTAGATTAGTTTCACTTTTTTATTTCCTTATAGTTTTAGTTGGATGAATTTCTATTAAACGCTTGTCGCAATTGGTACGATCCCAGCTGCCAATACAGTTCATGTATTACTTGTTGCTGTTCTGGTGTAATTTTATCTCTGGATTTATTTCGGCAAGGCTGCATTATTGATGCATAAAACTTAAGCTAAAAAGTAAACGTACATAACATTGATAAAAAAAACAGAATTTTTCAAAACGGACCAAACACATTCAAGCTTTCTTTCTTTTGTAATGCGCCAAACACATTAACTCAATTCTCTCTTAAGTCGACTTAAGCTACTCTTCCATATTGCCACAGATATAATATCCCCAGCACATTAATTCAATAACTTACAGTGTTGCAGACATATCATTGTCTTGTTTTTATCTTGTTGTACTTATTTTCATTTATTATTATTTCTTTTTATATGCTTTTATTTGTCATGTCTTTTAGTTTGTAAATAAAAACTGATGTTATCGCTCATTCATTCATTCATTCGGTTTACATATAATCTTTGTAAGAAAAGTAAATGGTTTTTAAATTGAATTCAGAATATTTTATTTTATTAAGATTGATTTTACTTGTAATTGTTTGCTGTATTTAAATTGAAATTAATTTACCATTTGTGCAATATTTATTTCTAAAAATAATGTAAGTATGTAATGTACGTATGAGAGTAGAAATCATTGCGTATGAGTGATATTTAATTGTGGAGGTAAAAAAATCATGGTTTAATAAAATAAGTATACGCCACCTGTAACTTTTTAATATTTTTACATTTTCTATAGAATATAAATGTACATAATCGTTGTCAAGTTGTTAAATATACATTTTATTAAACAAGAACTTTGTTTTCTAACAGGGTCATATATCAGTACCAAGACTTTGATATTTTATTTGTTGTCATAACAGTAGTAGAAGCTTTGACAGTTGTTACCATAAATTCAATTTTTCTCGAAAAACTCTTTTAATATTTTAAAATATTTTAAGAATAAAACTGTAGTTTTCTTTTTTTTTCATTTGTTTTGAGAAGTCAACAAGCAAAACTGCAGCATTTGGGCTTCTGAATATCTAAGAAGATTTCTTCACATGCCTTTACATTCTGAACGTACAAATTAATACATGTTTGTACTTTGTACACTTGTTTTTTTTTTCGTAAAAATTAAAATAACAAAGAATATAAAAAAACGTTTTTAGTCATTTATTTTACGTTCTATATTTAACAAATTAATTTATAAATCAAAGCTAAAAGTATCAAGTTCTTTGAAAAGAAAACATCTCGATTATACTCAATTTTGAACATACAAAAACTTTTTAGGGAACGATTAAATTTTAAATATTTTAAATATTACTGTCCACATAAGTACGTTCTGGCATACTCTTCACCAATTTTTCAATTAAGAGGCCTTTTACACGATGCAATTAATTGCATGCAATTTTTGCCATACTCTTTTAAAATTGCTACGTAAAATGTTGTGCATTTATACGATGAAATTTTACGTGCAACAAATCATGCAATTTTTTGACGTTTAATTACATATTTCTCTTTAGTTTTTCTTTCGCAACAAAAAAAAACAAATTTTTAAAATATAAATATAATATATATAAAGGGTGGTTTTTTAAAAGCTATAGGAAAGTGTTAAACAAATTCAGAAAAATGCATGAAATCTTTATTTGAATCGATAGTACGGTCCATATAATTTAATGTTTGAAGATTATTTCATGCAAATGGTCCATCCGCTTAGTCCAATTTTGGCCTACTCTTTCCAACATTTCGGTCGGTATCTCACGAATAAATCCTTCAATGTTGTCTTCCAATGCGTCAATTGAAGCGGGCTTGTCTGTATAGACATGAGCTTTAACATAGCCCCACAAAAAATAGTCTAAAGGCATTAAATCGCACGATCTAGGCGGCCAATTGACTGGTCCCGAACGTGAAAAAAAATGTTCACCGAAACAATTAGTCCGTTGTTGCGCGTGCTGTGTAGCATATGGCACCGTCTTGTTGAAACCACATGTCATGTAAGTCAAGCTCTTTCATTTTGGGTAAAAAAAAAGTTGAATATCATCTCACGGTAGCGCTCACCATTCACAGTTACGTTACGATTCGCATCATCTTTGAAGAAGTATGGCCCAATGATGCCACCAGCCCATAAACCGCACCAAACTGTGACTTTTTCTGGATGCATTGGTAGCTCTTGCAATGCTTCTAGCTGATATTAACTCCAAAATCGACAATTCTGCTTATTTACGTATCCATTGAGCTTCGTCGCTGAACACAATTGAAATTTCTTAACAGAGCACGCATTTTGATAATAAAATTCAATAATTTGCAAGCGTTTTTCGTTTGTAAGACGATTCATGGTTAAATTATAGACCAAACTGAAGATGTTTTACAGTGAAACAAAACACGAAACGTGCATCAGCTGTTTAAACCAGTATTGCCAAAAAGATAAAAGCTAAAAAATCACCCTTTACAAAAAATATATAATATACATACATATACATAAATACAATATACAAAAATTTTGAAAAAAATAAAAAATAAAGATTTTAATACAGAAGAAGTAATTGAAAATGTTATTGCGCATTAATTTTTATAACGCACACTTCAAAGTCAGAATAAGAATAAAACAAAAAAGTAAAACACAAACGATGGTAAAAGGAAATGTCAAAAAGTTGCATGAAAAACGAAAGTCGTGCAAATTTTTCTACCCCTCTTGCTTCTCTACCCCATTCGCCTACAAACATCAATTGCATGAACTTAATAGCATGAAAAATTGCGTCGTGTAAATGGCCTCTAATTCATTCGGAATATTCTCTTTTTCGCGCTGAATATGCAGAAATGGGTTAAAGTTAATCGACTATCGCTTTATAATTGACCACAAATTCTCAATTGGATTGAGATTGGAAATTTTTGCTTAAACCACTTCATCAAAATGAAATTCTGCTCGCAAAACCGTTCTTTTACGACTTTGGCAGTGTGCTTTGGGTCACCATCCAGCTGAAAAATAACCTCATCCACATAATAGAAAATCAGAAAGATGAGGTAGGCCTTCGATTCTTTGCAGCAGGTGCCACCATGTAAAGCAAAACCATATTATAAAGTATCTCCCACTCCGTTCTTCATTGTTTTCTTAACATGGTGTCTTTCAATTCTCTGGGCTGTTTGGCGCCAGCAATATTGTTTTGTTCGGTTTGAAAAATGATACGTCTGACCAGATTACACCTTTCCAGTCACTAACTGTGCTCTCTGGCAAACATTTTTTTTTAACGACAATGCAGGTTTTAATTTTTTTCACTCCTCAGATGCTACCCATATAGCAAAGGTCTCATCCCAGCATACCATTCTAGGAGCACTCCGAAAAAGGAGACAGAAAAGAGTCCAACTAAGAAGCATTTTCGGAGCAAAAGAAAAATTTGCTTAAAAAATTTTTTTTTTTTTGCATTTTTATATATTTTATTTAAATTAATTCCATTTTATTTTTTGTACTACAATTTATACAATTTGTTAAATTGTTTCCAACTCTTATTTAGTTTATTTGTAAATAAATTCCCGTTTTGTTTAAATAAAAACAATGTAAAAAAATGCCAACTTTTAATTTTTTGTATTTAAAATTGCAATGACTCTTTTCTGACATGATGTAAGAGCTATTTCTGAGCCCCAAAAAACCTCATAAAAGACTCTTCTGACACTATCTAAGAGCTCTTTTCTGAAGGTTTTCGGAGCAATAATGATTGTTTTTTGGGCTCATAGAGCATGAACTCTCCGGAAAAGGTGTCAGAAAAGACTCTTTGCGGACTCATATGGCTTGCTGGGAAGCATCTTGTGCTGTTAAAAACTTGTCTCTTTTCAATTGTGTTATCTTGAAAAGTGCATCAGCATTCGATCCCTGATTTGTGGATTTGTTGGACTCTTAGTACCACTAATTAACATTCTTTATGCTGTTTAACATTAGCGGAATAGAATAGCTATTTTTTGTCATTGCTAGACTATAAATATAGTCCATACAGAGCCAATTAAATAAATTACAGCCTTAAAACTCAAAAGCTATGACGTGAGATTGCAATCATGATTGCAACCATAGATGACGCCATATGACAACCCGTTTTCATACAATTGCCAACAATTTGGACAATTTGACAACAAAAATGACATAGTGAAAACCAAGCATAACGTAAGAAGACATGTCATTTTGGTAAAATTTAATTGAACATTTTTATGGCCACCACTAACTGTGGGGGGTGGATATCTGTCTGTACAATGTACATACATGTTTAAAGTTATGAATAAGCAAAATTTAACACTTTTTATTGTTTTTGTCTTATTAATGTTTTTTTTGCTTTTTTTTTAAGAAGTTTGTGAAATCCAGTCATACAATTTGTAGCTGATGTTTTTGAATGTTTATCATTCACCAAGTTGTTGATTTATTTATATAGTGGGTGAGGAAATAATGAATAAGTTACTGTTTTGTGCAATTATTAGTGTTAATAGACACAGTTCATTACACTCAGGCACATGCAAAAACAAAAAGAAAATTTAATTAAACCTTTAGTGTTTTTTTTTTTTTTTTTTTTTGCCAAAAAGCAAGAATAACAAAAATCAATATTAATTAAACCTCTTTATATTTGTAAACAAGTTTAGCTATCTTACATTTCTTTACATTTCTTTTAGTTTTCATTATTTTTCTTATTATTTCTTTCAATTTGTCCATTGTTTTGTTTATTGTTTCGCAAAGGGTTAATTATTTTCTCCGACAAAATGAGTAATTGCGTTTCGTTATGTATTTGATTGATTAATGACTTTGTGTCCATGTACTTGTACAAGTTTGTTTAGTTTATCACTCTTTAATTAATAATTTATATTATTGAGCCTTGTATTGTTTAATGGAATTTATAAATTAATTTTTAATTAAATCAATACACTCATTTGTAAAAGTTAATGTGTGATTTTGACCTGGCCATATTGGGTTTTAAGTAATTTTTTTTTTACAAAATAATGTGGCTTTAAATCATAAATAATTTAATAATTTTTTTTAATATGTAGATGCGAGTCTTCAGGTAAAGCAAAGTAAAGTCTTATAAATATTTAAATATATTTACATTCATCGTTTAGGCTCTAGACATTTCCAAGGCGTTCGATAGAGTCTGGCATGGCGCACTTTTATCGAAAATTTCTGCTTTTGGGGTTGCTGATAACTTCTCTCGATTTATATTGAACTTTTTTTAGAAACCGCGCTATACTAGTTGTTCACCCTGGGTCCTGGTGTTAATGCCCATCTCAAGGGGCATCCTGGGAAGATATATATGAGTTGTCCCACCCAACTTAAACTCACAACTAATCAAACTAATAGAGAACGAACGTTGTACGTGATAAAACTACAACGATCACAATTAAGCGACTTAGTGTCAGTGATTCCTGGACACTGCAAATTCGGCAATCATGCCAGAAGATTAGGTCTGCCCTATAATGATTTCTGGAGGAGTTGTAGAGATGAAGAAGAGAAGGAAACAATCTCTCATCTTCTCTGTCATTGCAAAGAAATGTGTACCTTGCATAACACCTTCGTGGAACAACCATCCTTCAATAATCTATCTGAAATATCCTTCCTATTCCTTAGGAATAGTAATTGGCTATTATGATTTTGGATCCAATTCCTTCACTTACAGTGGAAATACTGGCCACTAAGCGGCTCGGAGTATTTACTCCATATATTTTCTTCTAAACCTTCCGCACCCGACATCTTCTTCTTCTTCTATTGAGATTTTCTTCTCCTACCTTTCCACATCTACTCGCTCTATGTCTCTATAACATCTATCCCCTTTCTTCTTTCTTCTATTCATTTTTTTTAGGCAACACAAAAGGTCCAACGAATGGACCTAAGTGAGCTGTAGTAACTATGGCTGCCTGCTGACCTAACCAAACCCATGGCCGAATTTTATGTGAACAATGCTTTAGGGTACAAATTGAATACATATTTGTTTATGCTCATCAAAGAAGAGTAAATGATAAAACAAAACTGGGGCTGAACGTTTTTTTCCATACAGTTTGACATAAAATTATGCCAGAGAATGCGGTCGTGAAAATAGAATCTATTTTATTTTCACAGCGTTTTGTCTTATGCTCTCACTTTAAAACACAAATGCTCTCAACAATATTGCCATTCTTTTATTAAATTTTCTACATTTTGTAAACAAAACCATATGTTTTTGCAGCTTCGGCGCAAGAAAAATAAAAACAAAAGAAAATCAAAGAAACGTTTAAAAGTGAATTGAAAAGTGAGATTTTTTTAATTTAAAAGAAAATAAGTGATATTATAGAAACATTAATTGAAGAAGTAGAAAAGCATGATTACATATATAATTTGCAGTCGCCATTGTACAAACTTTTTTATTTAAAACAAGATTTGTGGACAAAAATTGGAAAAGCCGTCGGCATTACAGGTTGGTACACAGAAGATATATGAAAACTTTAAATGACAGTTTGTGAAGTTGCTGCCGTCGTTTCAATTATTGGCCTGTATTCTCTGAGAGTCGTTTTTGCTTGAAGTTGCGGTCGTGTTCTGTTTCATCATTAAGGTGAATGGTTTAAAGTAAATTACAAAAGGACACTAAAGTGGCAATTGTCTTTAAGCTAGATTACATGAAAAGTAGCAAATTAAGTTTTTTTTTCCGAATTGAGAAGCAGATATGTTAGATAACTTAAAATTAGACAAATATCAGAGGACGACTCAAAATTGATTTAAACTACACTTTAAAATTTACTACTATTTTGAAATAGCTAAATATACAAACGTTAATGTAAACAAGTAAGAAAGTATAGTCGGTGAAGCCCGACCATATAATACCCTACACCTAGTATATGTATAAAACAGTTTTTCAGAAATGTGCGCTATATGGTACATATGACCTATTATGCACCGATCATCCAAAAATTTAGTGTCATGATTTTTGTGAAAATAAATATTGTGTATGTTAAACTATATCTCGATATAAATACTTTTAAACGATTTATGGAGGTTAAAGTTGATTACAGGGAGGGTCTTACATGGGAGTTTCGACTAATTACGGACCAACCATTATAAAATTAGGTGTCATCATTTCTGTATTTTATTTGTGTCGAATTTTATTTGATTAGCAACATTTTTAAGACATTTATGATCGTTAAAGTGATTTTCGGCAGTGGGCCATTTATAGGAGCTACGACTAATTATGGACCGATCACAATAAAATTCTACCGTCTTATTTGTATATATATGAAATATATTTGTTTTAAATATTATTTGGATGCCAACATTTTTGAGGGAGTTATGCTCTTTAAAGTGATTTTCGGAACTGCGCCTTATATGGGAGCTACGACTAATTATGGACCGATCACAATAAAATTGTACTGTATTGTTGGTATACGTATGAGATATATTTGTATCAAATGTTATTTGAATAACGACATTTTTAAGTGAGTTGCGGGCTTTATATGGGGGCTACGACTAATTATGGACCGATCTGCACAAAATTTTTAGATATGATTTATCTTCATTTACCACTCATTTGTGATGAAATTTGTCTGGTTCCTTGCATAATTCAAACATTTATGAGCGGTAAACCCCAATTTCGGGAGGACTTTTGTATGGGGGCCAGGTGAAATAATGGACCGATTTCCATGCGACCTTGGGACGAAAAAATGTCACTTAACAAATTTTATTAAAATATCTTCAAAAGTGCGAGCTGTAGTCTGCGCACAAGCTTTACATGGACATCCAGCCAGACGGACGGACGGACATCGTTAAATCGACTCAGAAAGTGATTTTGAGTCGATCGGTATAATTTAAGGTGGGTGTTGGACCAATATTTCTGGGCGTTGCAAACATATCCACAAATCTAATATACCCTCCTATGGTGGTGTAGGGTATAATTATTGCAACATCAACATTTCTCATTAAACTAACAATAGAAAATTAACTTTCTATAATGGACATTTTTAATTTCACAAAAAATCATTAGGGAAATAAAACTACATCCATCTAAACATAAAGTCCTATATGCACATGTATATTTTAAACAGAAGCTTTAAAATAAATCCTTTTTTAACTATTTGCCACTGGCATTTAATAAACATATCTATGTACATGTATACTATTTAAAAGCGCTATTTCCCCTATTAAAATTAATTCTAAACTAACAATTGTACATTTGAATGAATTTTTAATTAAATTCCATTGGCAAAAACATTTCAAACAGACATCATTATCATAAACACAGACATAAAGAGATTAAAACACAAATACCGGCATATTTGCAAACATGTCAATGAGGTGCGTATAGTAAATCATACATGTGTACTCTAGGTGAGAAGAGCTATCGGGGTGAAATACCTTAAACTACATTAAAATTTACAACCATACAATTACACAACCATGAAGAATATAATAATTAATAATTATTTTAAAATATGTATCTCGAATTTTTCCTAATAGTAACAATATAAAGAGCACATAATAATTTTCATTAGAAATTTTTAAAATTTAAAGTTTAATTCAATTCCCTATTTTCAATATACCATAATTTATTGCCAATAAATCTTGCTTGAGTTCACCTAAAAACTAATTTACAACTTTAACAGCAGTCATTACCTTTCTTACCTTTCTCCTACTGTGTAAACAGCTGGCAACCTAGAGAAAACCATCACCTATGACCAGCCAACCAACCAACCATCATCATTATCATGATTTATTGCAATGCCGGCAACCACCACAACATGTCGGCTACTTTGAAAATAATCATTTTTGATATTTAAACTTAAATTGATTTATTATTAAATAATGACACTATAATCACACGACTATTTATTATGACTTCATTTGGAAACAATTTAAGCTGACAACTTATTTACGGACACACTCGCAAACACACTGGAGTGTCTTGCGTGCCAATATGTTGAAGGAATTTTAAATAAAATTCATTGAAATTATTTGTATTGCAACTAAAACCAAAATGAAATGTTAAACAAAATCACAGCGAGTTATTGGAATAGGGTTGAGTATTATAGAAATTCTGCTTAAATAAAAAATATTTAATTTAATATTTAAAATATTTTCATTGCTGTACTGTAATTACATGCAGAAAACATTACATTCGTTAAATTAACATTATTTATTAAATTTTTATACATGGTTTTGGTTTTACTGAAGCGATTTTGTTGATTTTCAATACCAAACTGTCTAGCACAATGATAATTATTTTTAGGTGGATCTTACTAATTTCTGTTTTGTATTTTGAGCTTGAACGTGATTTACACAGACAGATGGACTTCATCAAGGAATGTAATAAGAATGAAAATTGTTTGTAGTGCTTTTAAACGCGCATGTACACATATACACCTAATTCTGTTTTTACACGGTAATTGGTTTCATGAAACTGCGCGCAAAAAAAAAAGACATTGAGCGTATGCAAAATAGGTGATTGGTTCCTTATCTCTTAAACCTATTGAAATTATTAAACAAACCGGGATTTTTTTAAGAACAACTATTCAGGTTTATAATATTAAATCACATATTTGTTTTTAAACAAGCATCGTTATTAAAACAAAAAAAAAGTAAAAAAGTATAGTCGGTCAAGCCCGACCATATAATATCCCACACCTAGTATATGTATAAAACAGTTTTTCAGAAATGGGCGTTATATGAGAGATATCACTTATTTTGGACCAAAATTTAGTGTCATGGTTTCTGTGAATTTAAATATTATATGTGTTAAACTTTATCTCGTTATAAATACTTTTAAAAGATTTATTGAGGTTAAAGTGAATTACGGAGAGGGTCTTATATGGGAGTTTCGACTAATTATGGACCGACCATTATAAAATTAAGTGTCATTATTTCTATATAAAGGAAACTTATTTGTTTCGAATTTTATTTAATTACCAACATTTTTAAGAAATTTATGACCGTTAAAGAGATTTTCGAAATTGGGAGATACGAAGAATTATGGACCGATCACAATAAAATTGTACCATATTATTTGTATATATATGAAATATATTTTTGTTAAATATTATTTGGATACCAAAATTTTTGAGTGTGTTATGCTCTTTAAAGTGATTTTCGGAAGTGGGGCTTATATGGGAGCTACGACTAATTATAGACCGATCTTCACAAAATTTTTAGATGTGATTTAGCTCCATTTACTACTCATTTGTGGTGAAGTTTGCTTGGATACTTGCATAATTCAAACATTTATGATCGGTAAAACCCAATTTCGGGAGTTCATTTGTATGGGGGCCAGGTGAAATAATGGACCGATTTCCACCAGTTTCAGTTCCTTCCCTTGTTGGGCCGAAAAATATCACGTACCAAATTTTATCGAAATATCTTCAAAATTGCGACCTGTACTCTGCGCACAAGCTTTACATGAAGCCAGCCAGTCGTTAAATCGACTCAGAAAGTGATTCTGAGCCGATCGGTAGACTTTAAGGTGGGTGTTGAACCAATATTTCTCTGCGTTACAAACATCAGCACAAATTCAATATACCGTCCCCACTGCGGTGGTGTAGGGTATAAAAATGTAAAAAATGTATTTTATGACAAGTTTATTCACCAAATTCTCTAAATTGATGATATGAACATAAAATTAAATTTAACATAAAAATTTAAGCCCAAAATTTCTTTACTTTCAAACCGTGTTAAATCAAAACCGTGCAAACACAGAATTAGGTGTACGACAGATGTAAAGAATGTGAAGAATGTATTTTTGGGAGATTATTTGCAACAGATTTGGGTAATACCTACACAAATGGCTAATTTGGCATAATTTTTCGTAAAATTTTGTTACAATTTTGGAATGTGTAGATTTTTATAGGTGTATTACAAAGAACACATATAAAAAGACTTAGAAATGTGAAAATTAAAGCCAGCCAAGTAAACGTAGATAAGTGAAACGTACTGTATGTTGAGCCGAATCATTTATGGTATTTACGATGCGTTAATATCTGGTCAAAACCTTCAATCGATTTGTACATTTGTAAGCGATACTTTAGTTTCAATTCTTTATATACAGTACAGCCACCCTAATCCGGACAGATATAGTTTCAGCTACTGTCCTTTTGGTGGCTCGTCCGGACTACAGTTGAAATAAAATTTTAAACGCAATACATATATGTATGTACATATAGGTATGTACCTACATACTGAACGTGACCAAAAATATTCATTTAGTAAAATAAGAATTTATTATTGTTTGAATACACATATGTCATCACCGCTTCATCCAATTGAGGATTTTTTCGTTTACCTGTTTAGTGTTTTTATTTTAAATTGACTATTCAATAAACAAATTATAAAATTTGTATTGAAATATAACTGATCCCTTTAAAGTTTGAGATACATATTTTCTTATTTTACCTTTTCTTAATTTTATATCAAATATTATCGACTTTGAGACACTGTATTCAATTGTATTCAATATTTTGCACTTTTCTGTCAACGTTAATGTTTTATGTTGTCGTTTATTTACAGGTGTCATATTAACGTCTTAACTCCACGCAAACTCAAGTAAACTAAAATATTTTACACATTCTTTAATTCCTGCCCACACACAAAAACTTATTTCGTCTAGCGATAAAATAACGAACAAATTCTACTGAGAAAAAAGAACACTCGTCCGGATTATAGAGGAACAATTTTTAAACTGTCCGAAAAATTTGAATGTCCGGATTACTTTATATTCCGAATTAGCGAGTGTCCGGCTTAGGGAGGTTGTACTGTAGTTAAATTTTAGCATCAATCGTAAGTCTTCAGGTAGTTCGGTTTTAGGTCTGTTTTAGCTTCAATCATAGTTAAATTTTAGCATTAATCATAGATCTGCAGTTCAATTTTAGCATCAATCGTAGGTCTTCAGGTAGTTAAGTTTTAAGTTTGTTTTATCTTCAGGCGTAGTTTGTATGTAGTTCAATTTAAGCTTCAATCATAGATCTGTAGTTCAGTTATAGCTTCAATCACAGGTCGTTGCGTAGTTTAATTGTTTTTCAATCGGAAGTTAAATTTTGGCTTCAATCGTTGGTCTGTTTTAGCTTCAATCCTAAATCTGTATGTATATCAATTTTAGCTTCAACCGTAGTTAAATATTAATTTTAATCGTAGTTCAATTTTAACTTCAATCGTCAATCTATTTTAGATTCAATCTTAGTTCAATTTTAGCTTCAATCGTCGATATGTTTTTCATGCAATAGTAGTTCATTTTTAGTTTCAATCCTAGATCTGTATGTAGTTCAATTTTAGTTTCAGCCGCAATTAAATATTAACTTCAATCGTCGGTCGGTTTTAGCTTCAAATGTATTTTAATTTTAGCTTCAATCATAGGTTGTATGTAGTTCTATTTTAGTTTTAATTATGGGTCTGTAGGTAGTTAAATTTTGGCTTTAATCGTACTTCATTTTTACCTTCAATCCTAGATCTGTATGTAGACAAGTTTTGGCTTCAGCCGTAGTTAAATATTAACTTGAATCGTAGTTCAATTTTAGCTTCAATCTTAAGTCGTTATGTAATTCAATTATAGCTTCAACCGTAGGTCTGGGGCCAAATTACCGCATTCGATATCGAGTAAAATTGATAGTAATTTTCCTATTTGAGATTATGGCATTCGATATCGAGCAAGAGATTTAGTACATTTTATCTTAGGCCTGTTTGTAGTTCAATTATATCTTCTATCATACGTCTGCATGTAGAGGCTTTAATTTTAGCCTCAAACGTAGGTCTGTATTTAGTCCAATTTTTTTATTCAATTTTAGCTTAAAACGTAGTTATGTACGTAGTTAGTTTTTAGCATCAATCGTAAGTCTGTATGTAGTTCAATTAAAATTCAATTATAGCTGCTAGCCTAGTTCGAGTTGGTAAGAATTCCAGGAATGGATTGTATGATGAGATACATATATTTATATCCGAATGTATTATCTTTTGGCAAAAATGTCAAAATAAAAACCAGGTAGAATCGGTGCATCACCATCTATGTGACTGCCTCACTCTATAGGTGATCAGATTAAAATATCTTGGTAAATGTCTCTAATAAAATAAAGTAAAAAAATTTTTTAAATCCTCTAAACTATTTTAAGTATTAACTAAACATGAGCATTTTATAAAAATCACTTAGTGGGCTTAAAGTTCTTGCTAATTGTGAACTACCCATTTAAACTAACGTTACATTGTTGATATTTTCATTTTAATATTATTCCTAAATTAGGAAAAAATTTAAATTTTTAAAAATTTTCAATATCGTAAAATTTCTTATTTATAATACTTAATTTTTTTGATTGGTTTTATTAAAATAATGCACAGTGTGCATTGTGCGTGTTGGTCAAAATCATCATGATATTAAAGTTACCAGGATGTGCATGCCCGCACATGGACGCACAGACTTACATATCCATTAGACAGGTTCACTGAATAAAACCTACACTACTTTCTCCTTCTCAAAAATGTTTAATCCATTTAAAATATAATCTCAAAGATTTTAGTTTAAAGAGCCAGCTATTGAATAGAAAGGTACTTTTTATATTTTTTTGAAAGTTTGTTCGAAATTATTCGGAATATTGAGTTGTCAATTATAAAAAGAGTAGGAGATTCAACCAATTTCTGTTGCAAATTTCCAGTAGCTCCCTATAACGTATATTCACTGAAGTTCTGAGTTTCAATAATTACAAACTTCATTTGAGCCAAAAACCTCAAAATCCATAGACAGCAAAAAAAAAAAAGAAAATTGAATTCGGTTATTAAACTATGACTTGTGGATGCTGTGTTTACGTTCAAAATAACATTTTTATTCTCAATCTTCAAAATTACCGAATCTGGGTTTCAGAGAATCTTCATGTGATTGCTGAAAAACAAAGTTTGTAGTCTGGTACGGATTTTGGATGGGAGTCATTACTGGTTTATATTTTTTTCTAAACTAAAGCAGTTAGTGAGTGAATTGAACTCTCTAGCGATATAATAATAGATCACTTTCTGCCTAAATTGTATGAAATTGATATTGAGGAAATGTGGTTTCAACAAGTTGATATGTACCACATACCATACAACTCCATTAAACATAATGTAATCTCTCTCGTTTTGGTGATAGGAATTATCCCCCTTGATCTTGTAAATTAACACCATTGGATTTCTTTTTCTGGTGTTATTTTATGTCAAGGTTTAATATAATACACTAATACCTCGCTTTGCGTTGTTTCGTTTTGCGTTTTTTTTTTCGAAGTTGCGTCGCTTGTTAATTAGTACTAATTTTTACTGCAAGTCGTTAGATTCTCAAGGTTGAGTTGTTTTGGGTTCGGGTCTCTTTAATTGTTATATTTTTATATTTTTGTAAAATCTGCAACATCATTACGATGACCTGTACAAGAAGTACTTTGATGATCGAAATGGAGTCCTTGCTTTCTATTTGAATTGAAATTAAAGTTGCGCAGAGAATTCAATTTGGTAAATTGGTAAATTGAAATCCGACGACTTAGTATTTTCGTATCCCTAGAACCTATCTGCGATCTTTACATGGCTTGCTATAGAAAACATTAATTCATTTTGCGTCGTGTTTTTTTTTTGGAACGTTACCCCGACATGTATTAGGAAACTCCTTCAACTCCTCCCCCATTGATATTCCAAGTTCCAAAAAAACCAATTAACTCCACTCAAGTTTATTGCAAATTTCAATATATTTCAAAAATCTTAAATACGTATGATAAGTTCTAAAATTTCAGAAGTGCTCCACGTCGAACCTATTACATCAAATACATGACCACAGTCATTTTATATGGAACAAAAATGGTTAGTTATTCCTTCAAAGCAAACAGATATAAATGAAAGAATAACTACATGTTGAAACGTTCTGTAATTATGAATCTAGATATTAATATGATGACACTTAGATCATAATCAGCCCAATCATGAATAAAAATTCCGCGGGAGCTTTTTACCTTTTACCTTTTCCCATTTTTCGTATTCAAATTCAATGTTAAAAAAAATAAAAAGGAAAAAAACTAACGCGGAGTTTTTATTCATGATTGGGCCGTATATATAACAAATTTAATCTAGTAGTTAACTCAACTTCCTGTGGAAGTTGAAACTTAAACTACAATTTTTCTTCATACACATTGCGCCAGGCTAATATCCAGTGCAATTCATTTGTACATTCGTTCATGTTAGTTTTGGAATTTGGGTTAAATAATGTTAAAACTTACGTGTGCAAAATCGTGGTTCATCACTGCCGTCGCCACAATCATTGATATTGTTACAATATTTACTTAGAGGCACACAGCGACCATTTGTACAGCCGTATTCGGAAAGGGAACACTGTGGAATGGTGGAGGCCAACATGGGTAATGATTTGGCAGTGAGGTCAGGCGTTAACGATGATGATGACGAGGATGATACAGCAGCAACTACAGGTGATTCTTGTGGTTGTTTCGAGGAATTATTGAGTGCAACAAATGATGAGAAGGACGATGATGACGATGAAAATGTCGCTGCTGTTGTAGCAAACAAACAAATGAATAATATAAAAAATGTTGGCAGTTTGTGGTGTGTCATCATTGTTGTGGCAATGTTTGTGGCAAGTGTTGATTTCATATGCAAAGAATCAGCGATAACTCTCGATTTTCGTTGAATATCACAATTCAGTATTGTTGTTATTGTTGGTGTCGTTACTGCTGTTGCTGCTGTTGTTTGTTTGTTTTGTAGTGCATTTGTGGCAGTATAGAAGGGAGTTAATAAAGTGTCAATGGTCGTTGTTGTTGTTATTGCAGAATTGGTGTCACTCCAACTTGGTTTATGCAAACAACAATTGTTGTTGTCAATGTTGTTGCTGTATATGTATTGCTTATGCTGTAGTTGTTGTTGTTGTTGCTGTGTGTGGCGCCATTTTAATGTTATTGCAGTTTCTATCACATCCATTGATGGAGCGCTTTGTCTCAGTGTTAAATGTTGCTGCAGTTCATGTTTTTGCTTGAGCTGTTTCACTGCTGCCTCCTTTACTACTTTTGCATCTTGTATTTGCTGTTGTTCTATTGTTGTTTTGCTACAACTTATGCAGCCATATGTGTCTGCCGATGAATTTGGTGTAGTTGAAGAAATTGTATTGGAAGTAGTAGTAGTTTGAGTTGGAGTTGGAGTTGTTTTCGAAAAACAATTGTTAAAGTACATTTGTTGTTGTGGCAGCTCTTTTTCTTGTTCTTGTTGTTGTTGCTGCTGCTGCTGCTGTTGTACTTTAAAACCATTAGTTAAATTGCTCATGTTTGCCACATCGTCTTGAACATTCTTTTTGTTCTGTTGCTTGCTGCAGCTGCTCTGGTTTATATTGTTATTTTGATAGTTATTGTGGCTTATTGCTTTTGTTGATGCTGTTGTTATTGGAATTGTTGTCGTTGTCGTCGTTGATATTGCAACTACAGTTGGCTCCATTTGACATTGTTGTTGCTGCATATCTTTTCTGTTTTTGTATTTTTGTCGCCATTTTATCGTCATTTTTATAACTGAAAAAATCACACAGTAGAAAAAGAAAAATAATAATAATAATAATAATAAGATATTGTAGAAATAACATGTTATTTAGTAGTAATTGTAATAATAACAAAAAGTTTTTGCTGATTACGTTTTTCTTTGTTTTCCCACTTGTAAAATATAGTTTTGCTTTAAATAAAAACAATGTACCAGGAGTTTTTATTAATGGCGGCAGAATGTTTAGAAAGATTACAAAATAAATTTGCTAACTTATCTTTAAACTTTTATTGGAATAGCATTTGTTATTGTGATTGGGAAAAATTCATTTAGTTTGGCAACATCTGGTAGTCAGAGAAAATATATTTCATGACAAATGGACCAAAAATTTCCAATTTCCTCAAAATTAAGGTTTCCTATAAAAAGAAACGAGAGTTTTATTTTAAAATGTGTTTAGACTAATGGTTCCATCAGGATATTGCCAAGATTTAAAGAAAACAAATATTTTTGTTTCAGAAAAATGCATGAAATCTTTATTTGAATCGATAGTACGGTCCATATAATTTAATGTTTGAAGATTATTACATGCAAATGTTGACCTTGACTGCGCCTCAAATGGTCCATCCGCTTAGTACAATTTTGGCATACTCTTTTCAACATTTCGGTCGGTATCTCACGAATAAATCCTTCAATGTTGTCTTCCAATACGTCAATTGAAGCACGCTTGTCTGTATAGACATGAGCTTTGACATAGCCGCACAAAAAATAGTCTAAAGGCGTTAAATCGCACGATCTA
Source organism: Bellardia bayeri (assembly GCA_950370525.1). NCBI lineage: Eukaryota > Metazoa > Arthropoda > Insecta > Diptera > Calliphoridae > Bellardia > Bellardia bayeri. The sequence goes on from OX493267.1 coordinate 81,059,980, forward strand.
GACGGCCAATTGACCGGTCCCGAACGTGAAATAAAATGTTCACCGAAACAATTAGTCCGTTGTTGCGCGTGCTGTGTAGCATGTGGCACCGTCTTGTTGAAACCACATGTCCTGCAAGTCAAGTTGGATATCATCTCACGGTATCGCTCACCATTCACAGTTACGTTACGATTCGCATCATCTTTGCAGAAGTACGGTCCAATGATGCCACCAGCCCATAAACCGCACCAACCTGCGACTCTTTCTAGATGCATTGGTAGCTCTTGCAATGCTTCTGGCTGATATTCACTCCAAAATCGACAATTCTGCTTATTTACGTACCCATTAAGCCAAAAATGAGCTTGGTCGCTGAACACAATTGAGCTTTCTTAACAGAGCACGCAGTTTGAGAATAAAATTCAATAATTTGCAAGCGTTGTTCGTTTGTAAGACGATTCATGGCTAAATTATAGACCAACCTGAAGACGTTTGACAGTGAAACAAAACACGAAACGTGCGTCAGCTGTTTAAACCAGTGTTGCCAAAAAGATAACAGCTAAAAAATCACCCTTTATGAGTCTACATTATGGTATAAACACAGTAAACAATGTTGAAAAGTACAATCCCCGTGACAAATATTTTATTTTAAAAACAATTATCTTTAAAGTAGCAAGCAATCCTGGTTATACTGTGAGCATCAAAATAAAGTCAACGCCACAAATTATTAAAAGAAAAGCTTAATTATATTATTATAAATAATATTATATTAGAAACTTGCATTTGTATATACGAGGGCGGTTTGGAAACTTCTTAGCCTAGTACATAAAGATAATAAAATTGACCTATCTGCTCCTGTATGCGCTTGCTGTAAAACCTTACTAAGAGGCAATTAATAAGCGAATGCGATTAAAATGATTTATGTGTCAATGTAATTGCAAATAACTGAAAAACTTAGTGCAATCTCTTACAAAGACGTAGTTTGTAAGCGAAAAAATAAGAGAATTATTTCACTTACTCTAATCCCTTAAGAGGAAGCAGGTTGTATTGCAAAGATATTGAAATTGGCAGTTTGAATGAGATATTACCGTTGAAATTCTTTATAGTCATATAAGCATCGCTTACTGAATGAAGTTACGTCCCATCTAAATGTAATGAAAGAAAACACAGTTCTTTTTTAAAAGGTAATGCCTCCCAATGTGAATTCGATATATAAAAATTATGTCTTCTGGAAGGGGGAATTTAGCGTCTCTTCCTTACAAACCTGCTTACAGGTCAGCTTTCATTTTTGCGGGGCAAATTATTTAGGAAATATTTTGTTTTAAATTTGTTGTTGTAGTATGTATGTACATTATTGTAGTATGTACAACAATATTAGTTGTTTACTTTATATTGATGTCATCTTAGACGTATGATTGATATTCTGGTCAATTAGGTTATTACTCATACGCCTAAATTTTACGTTTTGCCTTTCAAAAACACTTTAAGAAAATTGCAAAATTTCATTTAATTTACAATTTTAGTGATAAAAGCTACTCCAACCTACTAACTATATATGGGTATAAAGAATTTGCTAATAAAAAAAAAGAACCCATAAATAACTCTCGTGGTTAAAGAGTTTTTACCTGTGTGCATGCATGTGCGTAAATAAACTGAGCACTTAAAAAAATATTTATTATAAATATTTTGTATGGACAATATCCACAGGAGAATGGCATTAAAAAAACATTCACCACCCTTGTTTTATTTTCATATATATTCCTTGTTTTTTTTTTTTTTTGTTTATATTCCAACGAAGTGTATAAAAGCTTAAATATTTTATGAAACATTTTATGCAATACTTTTATAGCTCAATATTTCAATTGCAAGTCTATTATTGTAGAACGTTAAAGGATTTGCCAATGAATATGTAGTAGAAGGGTACATATACTTTTTTAGGAAATTCTAATTAAATGGATTTTTATTAACCCATGTTGTACCACACTACCCGAAATCGTTTAAATATCTCCATAAATTTTGGTGTGCTGGCTCCTGTCTGTCTTCTCATTGGTAGAAACAAACATGAAACAAATCGTGTGGCCACGTTGGGAGTTGTGGACTGTTGCGAAAAGGCAACGTTGGCTAATAACATGCAAATTACATTTCATGTATCACTTTAATACTTATATGTTTTTTTTTCGTTAGAAATTTAATTTAATTTATTTCATTTATTTAGCAAACGCACTTTAGCGAATCTATCAGAAACGTCCATTTCATTGTTATCCATCAAGTTTTAGTTTTTGAAACAAATTACGGAATATCGATTGCTGGAGAATGGGCACACCTAATGTAGGTTGAGAATTTGGGGAAGATGGGGAACTTTCCAAAGGAAGTAACACAGACATATTAATTGCCTCTTTAAAGAAAAAATCTTTTATCAGCGGCTCGGCGCAGGTCTCTGCGGCTTACAGCCGATTTGGAATCGCCGCCGACAATCTATAGAATCAGTTACCGCCGCCGTCAAATTTGATCGGCTCAGGTCTCTGATTCCTTAGTTAGTTATTAAAGGTTATAGCGTAAACAACTGTTCTTTTTGCTTCAAAAATGTCGAAATTTGTACCAACAAAGCATCATATGCGGTAAGGTTTATTCGGTCATCAGACAGAAACATGAAAATAAATGCAATTTAACTTTACCGTGTATTATGGTGTAGGGTATAAATAGTTTATGTGGTTACAACTGTGTTAATAAGCTGAATCGTTACATTAACATATTAATAACTAGCTCACTGTTAATATAATAATGCTAAGTGATTGCAGGAATCATGTTAAAATAATTTCTGTGGCTGCTGTGTAAAAATATGTTGCACTACTTAACATTTAAATTGTATATGGTAATTTCAGTAGCCTAGCAAGTCAAAAGCCTAGCAAGTAGGTTGTTAGGTAACTAGTCTAGTTTGTACTAGTGCCTGGAATATATGCACCTACATATTTTTCTCTGGTTGTAGTAACTACAGCCTTTGTGTTAATATTTAAGATAAACATTCAGTCCTGAAAATCCAATATTCTAAAAACAATGCCACAACTACCAATATGTTTTGTTGCATCATCAATTCATGGAAAATTGCTCATATTGTTTTGCTGCACTGCTGTTAGACCAGCAATTAATTAATATGTCTTGCAACGGTTTAGAAGCAAAATCAAGAAACTATACAGTAAAAACGAAGCCACTAGAGAAAAGTAAATTAAATCAATTAATAAATAATAATACTGTTCTCGCTTAATGTCTATAATTTATAATAAAAACATATAGTTAGTTTGCAATAAATCTTCAACTTTAAATCCCCTCCAAAAATATGTTCTTTAATAATTTGGCCACAATAAAAAAAAAAATGTCTAGAAATTTTATACCAATTTATCCTTTTCCACCACTAATATTAATGTCTAAAATCATTAAACGGTATGTTATCAATGGAGCTTCAAAGAAGGCAAACAAAAATGTTCAATCTGTTTTTGTTAGGTCTTTGTTAGAGTTTGTTTTTTTTTGTAGTTAGTTTCCTTAATATTTATAACTTTTACTCTAATGATACTTTATTTTCCATGGAATTTTATTTCCGTTATTATCTCTTGTCTGCTACACACTACATACATAGTTTATATATGCTGGATAATAAAAAATATATCCGTTGTTTACTTGCAACAGCAACTCAACTCCATCAATAACAAACAATCCAGATGTTGTCAACATCAGCTATAGACAGCAAAAGAGTGGTAGAGAGAGAGAGAGAGGGATAGAGAAAGTGTGTAAAAGTAAAGTCTGTTACCCAGCAGTTCAAGGCACTAGTACGATCAGACTAATTACCTAACAGCCTACTTGCTAGGCTTTTGACTGGCGAATTTAGTATTGAAAACTGTAAATACTAATTTAAATGCTACAAGTAAAATCCACCATAAATAGTGCCACACTTTGTTGTACACAGCTGACATTTGCTTCCTCTAAAGCTGCTGGTTTTTATTTTATTAGTTTTCATACGTACATTCAACAAACAAATACCCAGTTCTATTTGCAACTACTATATGTATAGGGAGTTGTAGTTGTGAAACTATGATTTTTGGTTGCTACAGTAGTAGTGATTTTTAACACACGTCAAATATTGAGCTGCTCGGTAATAAATTGTATGTGAACGAAGCTGCAGCATATAAAAAATTGTGTTTTTTTTTTTTTAGTTTTCTTTAATATAAAGTTTTCAAATATTTCAAATACTCCTTGCTATGCGAGTGTGTGGCAAGAAAAACTATAATAAAGTTATAGAAAATATTTTATATTTAAAAAAGGCAGCAGGAAAAAAGTACGTCAATATATTTGTTCTTTGCTTCAATGTTGCTTTTTTTTATTTGTGGAAAATAATCTTTGCCAGGGGACACATGTATGATACTCTATGTTGAGTTGATGGTATTAATATAAATTGGACTTGTGTGTTTGGTAACGTTGGGAAAGAAGTTAAAATGGGAATATGAGATATTGTTAAGGAGTTTGTAACTCAAAGTCGTTTTTTAAAATCCATACCGAATCGTTTTGTAAAATTGAGTTTTTAAGAGCTTTCACACTTGATTTAAAAAAAAACACATACAATTTAGAGAAATGTATGTATGTGTATTAATTTTAGTTGTTAGAACGATCTATAACAGTACAACCTCCCTAATCCGTTTCAGCTACTGCCGGATTAGTGGTTCGTCCGGACTACAGTTGTATGTACATATAGGTATGTACCTAGATAATTTATTTTTATTACCGCAAAGAAAATAAGTACGCATAAGAATCCATTTGTATTTAATTAATTTAGAGAAAACATAAATAAATCCTGAAGGTGACCAAAAATATTCATTTAGAAAAATAAGAATTTATTATTGTTTGAATACAATATGTATGTCATCACCGCTTCATTCAATTGAGGATTTTCAAGGTTTTTCGTTTACCTGTTTAGTGTTTTTATTTTAAATTGACTATTCAATAAACAAATTATAAAGTTTGAGATACATATTTTCTTATTTTATCTTTTCTTGATTTTATATCAAATATTATCGACTTTGAGACACTGTATTGTTTAGCCACTCGTCTGATTGATTTTCCACTATCAATTGTATTCAATATTTTTCACGCAAACTCAAGTAATCTAAAATATTTTACACATTCTTTAATTCTTGCTCACACACAAAAACTTATTTCGTCTAGCGGTAAAATAACGAACAAATTCTACTGAGAAAAAAGAACACTTGTCCGGATTATAGAGGAAACTGTCTAAACTGTCCGAAAAGTTTAAATGTCCGGATTACTGGATAGTCCGAATTAGCGAGTGTCCGAATTAGGGAGGTTGTACTGTAATTTAATACATATTTAAAGATGATTCAATCAAAATTTTGAACGCGGCTACGCCTCAAAAGGTTTTTACGCTGAGACAAATTTTGGCTTACAGTCGTCATTATATCGGCCGGTATCTCACTAATAAATAAATTCAATTTTAGCAAACTTGTCGCTATAGAAATGAACGTTATCATAGCGCCACAAAATATGGTATAAAGGCGTTAAATCGCATGATCTAGGCCGCCAATTAACCGGCCTCAAACATGAAATAAACTGTTCACCGAATTCACCTCTCAATTCTATTATTTCACAGTTCCAGTCCAGTTCTTTCCATTTGCACAAACAAAATTTTAATCATCTCACCCTTAACCACTCTTGCATGGAACACAGACAAAATTGTTGCCTGGCAAATTTTAATTAAACTTTTAATTTAGTCTTAATTGATTTTTAATTAAACTTTTAATCATATCAATTAAATTTTTAATTGAAAAACAATTTTCAATTAAATAATATAATATTTTTTTTTAATTAAAACTACTTTTAATTAAATTTTTACAAAATATTTTAATTGATACTACAAATTCCTTCATCGGTCCACTTTCAATTAAATGTTTAATTAAATATACGAATATTTTAATTGAAAATCAATTTTAATTTTTTCTGTGAAATTGAGATATTATGGAAGAAATTAGTGATACAAATATATTTTATATAAAAGCTATATTGATGATCCGGCCGTTTAAAATGGTTATTAGTTTGATTTACATAATTCAATCCTACTACTAATTCTGAATGAAATGAAAATGTTGTTTTACAATCATGTTTCTGTTACGATTTCGAGTTTCGTCTTTGTCTGATTTCATCCAAGATGTATTCTGAAATATATCTCAAATTGTTTTAATAACAATGAATAGCCGATAACAAACAACGAATGTCCAGATTTTCTGACACAAAATATGTTATTTTTTCTATGTGCTGTTTATATTTGAGAATCAAATACGTATTTGACTCTTTGTTGACAAGATTTACGAACATGAATGACAGTTTCGGATATTTAATCAACAAAAATGATGTTCAAATATTCATACAAAAAATTAGTAAACTGAGAAAATTCCTTTGTCAATATAAATTATGAAGTTCATACATACCACATATTAAAAAAGAAAGACTATTAATTATTGGGTTTATAACTTAAAAACGCCGGAAACAGGTGGCGTATCTTTTAAACGCGGTTTTTTGTCTTTAGTAACTTATATGTAATTTTCAAGGGGCCATATCATTTATTCGCACTTAGTTATTGAACATTATACACCGTGTTTTATTATTATAATTACACCCAATGTTTGCTAGTTGTTGTAAAGTTACAAATACTTTTTTGAAACTTGTAAAATTGTTTACTGCTAATTTACACGAAGCAATACTCATTGACAAAATTTATGCAATTATTTTCTTAAAATTTCTGTGGTGTTTACATAGCAATTGCTTCAATCACTCGTATTTTTATTTGAGAGTAAATACACATACACATAAGAGAGAACAAGAATTGCTAGTACAATCTAGTGTGCACTCGGCTTACAGAATTGCTTCGTGTAAATTGGGAGTATGGGTAATGAGCTCTTTTTAATCAAAATTTAGGAGATCACTACATTGATTTAAGAGAGAAATTGTGTATTAAAATTTTGTTAGTGTTTCATAACTATAATTACATGTTATGACAAACAAATAAGAATACTGTTATTTATTCTTATTATGCAATTTTCAACAATTTGCTATAAAATAACGCGTAGTGGTATCAAAACGGTCCTATCTATTATGAGCCGCTGAAATCAGGCCAAACCATCACAGGGAAGCTGTATCAAATGCAACTGATACGTTTGAAGTGTGCATTGACCGAAAAACGCGCAGAATGAAAGCGTAATATTCCATCTATTTAGAAAGAAGTTAGCAAGTTTTACCTCACCAGCCTTATAGTTCATACCTTTTAAAATCCGACTGTTATTTGTGCAAGCGATGCACAATGCTCGCTCTGGCATACGCTACACTTTAGATCAGGGTATCTGAAATTGGTTTGATTTTTGGCCTCAAAAGATTAGCAGTTCTTTTGGCGAGGAATCCATATGTTGCCAGAAAGACTGAGCATTCTTTAGTCAAGACTGATGATTTTAGTTAAGGAATGAGAGTCTTTTGTTGAATACTTAGTTTTTTTTAAAGACTGATGACTTTAGTTAAAATCTGAGAGTCTTTAGTTAAAGACTGAAAGTGTTTAGTATAAAAATGAGAGCCTTAATTTAAGACTATCGTAGTCGTAAGGCTGAATATTCTTTAGTCAAAGACTGATGTCTTTTGTTTAAGACTGATGACTTTAGTTAAAATCTGAGAGTCTTTAGTTAAAGACTGAAAGTGTTTAGTTTAAAAATGAGAGCCTTAATTTAAGACTGAAGTCTTTAGGCAAAATCTCAATATTCTTTAATCAAAGACTGATGTCTTTTGTTTAAGACTGATGACTTTAGTGAAGGGCTGAGAGTCTTTAGTTAGATTCTAAGAGTCTGTAGTTAAAGTCTGTGTGTGTCTTTAGTTAAAGACTGAAAATTAGGGACCGTAAATAACAGTTATCCTGAAAATTTAAACTCAAAAACTGTCCATGTTAGAGTCAACGGAGACCTATACCTATACTGTCATATACCAATAGATTCGTATTGAAGTGCTCTTTCGGAATCTATAGTGATATTAAAAAAACGATCTCAACTCCCCAGTTAAGAGTTATTTTTCAACGAAAAAATAAAAGATCGAATGAAACTCTTAAAAAGAGAGTTTTATTTTTTCCATCTCAAATAAAACTCTTTTTCGTTTTAAATAAAACTCAAATGGTAATTTTTCTATTATGACTATCTCAACACACGCTTTCTTCATTTCTTCAGGAGTCATTGTTACCGAAAATCGAACTTTTTTTAATGGCACATCACATTCATTATCCTCATTATTCAGTTCCATGTCGTATTGTTGTTTATGCTTTTTGTTTAAATGACGCATTGAATTGCTAACACAATTGCCTTTAAAAATGCTTTTACATAAATGTGTATGATTTCGTGTGATTTAAATTTCCAATGATTTCGATTTGCAGAACATGCCTGATGAAATGAGTTTTATTTTCTGTCGGAAAAAATAAAACTTCTCTTTTGAAGAGTTTTATCCTCTTGTGAGGAGTTTTAAAAATAAAACTCTATTGAGGAGTTTTATTTTAGACAGGAAAAATAAAACTCCACACATGAGTTTTATTTTATGACAGCAAAATAAATCTCTCTTTTTAAGAGTTTTATCTGACTTTTATTTTTACGTTGAAAAATAACTGTTTTAGATAGAGTTTTTGTTTTATAAGCCACAAAATAAATGTTATAAAAGAACTTTTTTGATATCACTTATAACGCGTACGTATCATGAATCAAATCCTGTCACTGTTTACAGCTGAAGGATTTTTTCTTGACTCTGCTGATTGGGGCGTCCGTTTTTTAATCCAAATTGTTTTCACAGTTTAAAGATTAAGATGTTTATTAGGTTATCGTTCGGTTTTTGTACGTTTGATTGATTTTTTTTTAAATTAATATCACTAGTATAATTCTAAAACTTTTGAAATTTATATTTTATTTTTCGAAATTAAGGTCTAATATTGGTTTTATTTTTATTATTTTTATTTTTTATTTTTTCCGATATTTCGCTACAACAATGTGTAGCATCTTCAGGGAAACAATAACAAAATTTAAAATTAATAACAATAAAAATATTTTTCAAAAATAACAGTAATTGTCAAAATTTAAATTTTGAAATTTATAATAGAATTTTGAAGAATTTTAAAATGTAGGTTTTATTATGTATTTTCAAGAGTGTCCTAAACAGTCATGAAATATACACTAAGTCACATGAAAAATGTAATATTTGAGTTCTATGTATCAGCACAGTGTAATTATTATAACTCTTATTAAATTTCCATATTTAGGATAATAATAATTTGCAGTTTGATCAATTAGCAACTCATTATAAGGCCACACTTTACAAACCGAATCTACTACGAGTATTTTTACATTCTTTTTGCTGTGTTTTGAGTAAACGGCAGCGCAAAGTATTAAAAAGTCTTTATTAAAAACTACTACTAGTGCATACGAGTATGTTAAAATGTAAAAAAGAAATCAGTGCAAACTGTAAAAGTTTATTTTACAATTTTCATCACATCATTTTCGAGAAAAGTCATCATCAAAAATTGTTAACATGCCTTGGCATAAATGTTAAAGATTAACTTTTTTTCATTTGCAATGTGTTGTTATTGTTGTTGTTGTTGTTGCTGGTACTACTACATAGTAAGTAAACAAACCATCTAAAGAATAAAACAAAATTGTATGGAAAAAAACTTTTAAGGAACTGCTTTTTGTTTGTTGTTAAATTCTTACAGTAATAAAGTGAGAGAAAAAAGTTTGTATTTTGAGTAAAAGTATAAAATAAGCAATAATGTACACAGATACTGACACACACATACATATGAATATATGTAAATGTTAAACATGAAAATGTACAATGAACATAAACATCATCACCATCACTCAAATAAACTTTAAATATACATACTTACAAACTTACATTTACAAAAGAACACACTCAAACATTTTCATATGTATATAAACATTAGAGTAGACTCATTCTGCTTAAATTTACAGTGTATGTTTGCAAATGCCAGAGATCAATTTTAGATCTTAGTAGTCCAAAATAAGGGCCAGCTTAATGTATGTATGTATATTTAAGAGTGACTAATGGTTGAGTTGTGGCATATGAAAAGTTGTTAAATGCATGTTACAGTGTGTATATGTGTGTGTAAACGTATGCTTGTTTCATTTATGTGTGTATGTTTGTACTTTGACTTCCCTTTCCGTTAAAATATTTTTTTTTTGAAAAATTTTAGCAAAAAATTCATGGTAAAACAAACTAAGTTGACTTAGAAGAAAAGTCAAGTTGTCTTCCGGGTTTGTTGTTGTCGTTTTGTTAATTTTTGTTTTTATTTTCTTTTACTATTTCTTCTTCTCCTAGTTTCTAATATTATTTTTAATTTTCTTCTTTTTGTGTTTATTCTCTTTCCCACAAGAATTTCATGCTAAAATGTACTTTTGTCACTCAAAGTTTGTGCTCTTTGTTTTTTATATATTTTTTTTCATACATACATACATACATACATACATACATACATACATACATATTTATTAACATACTTTTGTTGATTTTTGTAGATGAATTTCCGTGCTTGTTTTTACCAGATCTTCCTTAAACTCATCCCTGTGAGAGTTGAAAGCATCTTTTGAATTGCGTATTTCATCAGCCTAAACAAACATTTTTTGTTTGTTATTTACATGTTTAGATGATGGATAGATGAGGCATATGTTAGAGGATTTGGTGCATCAGTATTTCTGTATGAATTAGGGTAAAATCTATTAATGCCATTGAGGGCTTTTGAAAATGTTATAGTTTTATTTAAACTGGAGCCATTGAAACAAACTTGAATAATTTGCTAGTTGTTTGAACTTTAAATGGCTAAAGTTATTGCAGTATATTTCATAGAATTGAAATTATATTTCTAATAATTATATATACTTCAGTTCTAGTTTAGTTTTTAGTTGCGTAATAATCGCAATAACACTCAGTTCTAGTTCAGGTTCTTTTTTAACTGCCGTATCAGTCGCAATAACAATTGGAACCATTAAGAGTGAAATCTTCAGACACTACTTTCAAAAGGTTGGAAATAGTTGGGGCAATCTGGACACATGCAGCATCATTAGAAATATGTGGCTAGTAACAGTACGCAGCTCCTGAAGGACCGTTAGAAGGAGGCAACTCGCTAGTATCTCAGCCTGAAATACACTAGATTTATCTGGGAGGTGTTTTAAACTGAATTTATCGCAAAAGATGCCGGAAACAACGCCACATTCCATCTTTAAACCATCAGTGCATACTTTTATGTCATATTTATCAATCATGTGAATAGTACGATGTCGTATGTCGTATTCATCATCATGTCCCATTCATATCTGGATGTAAGAGTGATTTTGAATATCTTATCAAAGTCCATAAAGAGCGTTGTGTAGTCGGCTATTTTGTGTAATGAAGGGGAAAGCAAACTCAAAATCTCTGCATGTCCATACGTTCTTGATCTCCAGCAATCAAAGGCAGACAATCTCACCCTAATCTCACTTGTGGAAATACACCTAATATATATTTTGGGTTTAGGTACAGAAGAGTATTCTGCGATTCTAAAGGACTAGTACTAATGCACCTGTAATACCAATGGTCTACGAGATATTTCCAGTTTGTTGCAGTCCATTACACTAGCGAACCATAAGTCAGCATTGTACGTGTTATGGCTGTATACATCTATTTAACAAGCATACATCTATTAGGGCAGGTGTAGTTGCAACCGTTGCTTTCTTCACCCCATGTTCTACGTTAGTTTTCCATGATAGTTTGAGTACATTATGATATCTAGATATTTCGAATTGACTGATAGAGGTAATTCACAGCCAATTTGCCGTGGTAGTTTGAAGGTTGGTGTTTTGGTCTTTGTAGAAAATAGAACCCGCTCTGTTCTGCTTGAGAAAATTCTAGGCATTGATCATGATGTAACTGATAACATTCAGATACTAACAGTACCTCATCGCCCGCATAAGCAAAAGCCTTAAATCTCTTATCTTCCAATATGAAAAGAATTGAATTAACAATAATCAGCCAAAGTAGTGGAGGGATCACCCCACCTTCGACTGTTCGCTGTTACCCTGGCTCGGACTGAGTGCGTTGGGATGTTGGTTGTTCCCTTGGATTGGTACTTGACACTGCTTGGTCCATGGCTTTCATTGGTTTCCCCTTTCTGGCGATGTTGTTGATGCTGAGTCATTATTATGACCTTGGGTTAACCAGTGAGGGTAACCGTTGTTTATTGTCGTCTTTGGTTGTTCGTGCTGTCCTTTGCTGGTGTCATACATGTGGCCAAAGTGTCGCTCGTGTGGGCGGCTATTCAATGTCTGTATGTTTTGTCTTGTACACTTTTTGTTGATGTATGTATGTTGTTTGTTGTGACGGGGTCAGCAGTCCAGAACTAATTGGGGTTCAACTGGAAGTAGTTAGTTTTTTTAGCTACGAGATCTTACCGGAGATTTAATTCTAGTACCACGGGAGTTAGTAGCCCATGAAGCTTCGGTTTCATTCTTACTCTTGGTGAGGACCTTCGGGGAGTAACGTGGTGGCTGTGGTTTATACCCCATTGCAACCGAGTGCTGTGACCCATTGAGCAGAAGGAGTTTTAGATGGGCACCGCTCTTTGCCAAAGGGGTGGTTATGTCCAAATGCACAATTTCGAATTGGAACTCGTGCATGGCATTTTGTCGTGTACGGGGGCGTTGGTGGACGCATTGTATTTACCCGTTGTTAAGAGCACCGTGAGTTTGGGCCTTCGTGGCAGGTGCTCATGTTAAACACTTGGACTTCTGTTCGCTGTTACCAAGACTCTTGATTGCAAAGGATGTCGTTTTTAAAGACCCCTTCTATATCTAAGAACGCTGCCATCGTGAATTGCAGTGATCTCTCAATAGTCCTTAATACCTCGTACAAAACTGTTTCCGTTGAACGACCCTTTAGGCTTCTCGAGAGTACTGAGAAACTCTCCAACTTTTTCCTTATTATGGTTATAATGGGTCCGCCATCTAACGTTTTTTTCAACTAGTGCTTATTTCGTAAATGGTAACACTTAGCTCATGTCTGATTTGACAGATAATTAGTTTTATCCTTCCGCTGAACGAATATGGGAAATATTACGACATTACTTTGAAAAGTAAGTTCTAGTTCTAATTCATGTTCTTGGTCAAGTTCAAGTTCTAGTTCTGCTTCTAGTTCAGGGGTTAGTTCAGGTTCTAATTCATTTTCTAGTTCAGGTAGTAGTTCAGGTTCTAGTTGAGATTCTAGTTCAGGATCTAGTTCTAGCTATACATTTTTTCATTTATATTTTAAAATTTAATTCTTAAAATTTAATTTGAAATGTTCCAGTTCTGGTTCTTTGGCTCTCCTAAAAATTTGTTAAAAATCGCATAGGATTTTTACAGTTGGTAGTTTTGTCTTTTAACTTTTAGAATAAATTTTAACAAAATATGTTAAATAAAAGTTTAAATTAATGAATATAAAGCAAAACCTATTTATACTACTAATATATGTACTTATATGTACATACTCATACATATGTATAAAATATATTTATGTAAATGTTTTTTTTTATGTTGCCCGTAGTCTAGTATTTTTTTCTGAATGTTTTTTTAAAATTTCATAAAAAATTCTGGAATAAAAGCACACCCAGGTTTTTGTTGAAAGAAAAAGAAAAAATTACATTTCTATAGAACTACAGAGACATTACAATACACACATAATGCACAAATAAGTACAAGTATGTATTTGTAAAACATATTAGGAGGGCGACGAAAATTAACAGTTAAAATTATAGTTTTTAAAAATATCATAAAATGTTTAACATTTGAATAGTTCCTGGATATTGTCAGGATTTTTGACAATTATAGGATTTTCTGATTTTCTGATACATATTTCAAAGAAAGAGTCTGATATTTTCTAGGTTTGTAGAGATATATAGAACATGCTCAGACTTGTCTGATTATTCACTAAACCTTTGGATTAGAGTAATAAAAATCGAGTCATTAGGTGGTTGAATACGAATTAATTCAAATTACCAATTCGCTTCAAATGCCTGTCTATCTATTAAAGTAAAATACTCTGCTAGTCAGAAATGTTTGTTGGGGTGTAGTTAATTGAGCGATCTCTGTATGTTTAAGCCCCAAATAACTGATAACCAAGTTTGGTTAATGACGGTTAAAATGCAGTGTTAACAGTGATTATTTTTTAATAGCTCTGCATTAAAGCATTGTTCATATAAAATTCGGTCGCATAAATATTGTAGTGTACCTCCACATTTGCTCTTCAGTGTACTGTTCTTCCAATATTCTTTATTCATAGCATTCTCGTCAGCAGAATTATCTGGGTCAGTATTTATGTTTACAAAGCGACTGAAATCAACTCACAATAATAGTGCCAGCCAAAATGCAATTTGACACTTATAAACAAAAGTGTCATTGGCTCGAGCGAAGCAAAATTACTACAAAGAATATGTGACGTAATTTTGCCTTTTAAAAATAATATGCTGAACTTGCATGAATGGGGAATATATGGAACAAAGAGTACTATGTTCAATACAAATTGCTGTGTAATAAGAAATATGGATCGATCAGAGTATAAAAGCTCAGTGATCGATCAAAATAAAATCAGATATTATATTGCATTCAAAAGGTTTGAGTATCTCATTTTTGATGTTCCATAATAACGGTTTGTAGCTCTGTATGGAAATATCAACAAAAAAAAAGGGTAAAACATAAACACACAAAATCACTAAAACACATGCACACAATATTTTAATTTTTATATAACAAACAAGTAAGAGTGCTATATTCGGCTATGCCGATAAAACCGACATCTGTTGATGAATTTGTTCGTAACAATATTAATACACTTTGTTTGATCAACGCCATCTGTTGATGAATGTGTTCGTAACAATATTAATACACTTTGTTTGATCAACGCCATCTATTGATGAATTTGTTCGTAACAATATTAATACACTTTGTTTGATCAACGCCATCTGTTGATGAATTTGATCGTAACAATATTAATATACTTTGTTTGATCAACGCCATCTGTTGATGAATTTGTTCGTAACAATATTAATACAATTAGTTTTTTTTGATGAAATTTTCAGAGGTTGTATCGGATTTTTGCTCATATCTCCGTTATTTATGGACGGATTTTGCTGATTTTAAATACTTCTCGAAAGATATCTGGGGACTTCAGAAAATTGATTTCAACAGACAGACAGACAGACGGACATGGCTAAATAGACTTCGCTATCTATAAGGATGTGGAGATTACAAACGGAATGACAAACTTATATATACCCTTCTCATGAAGGTGAAGGGTATAAAAAAGGATTTAATACTTTTGTATAACAAAATGCCACACATTCACTAATGTGTAAGAAATGCTAAAATAATGAACATAAATTAATTTCCTCTTATAAAAATCCCTGTTTTTAACTGATGGAACGCATTAACTGTCGAATAACATTTCAATCCACCAATTAGAAGCATTCAACAAAATGTAACATTTCAATAGCATTATCCTTTTTTTTGCTAGACACTTAAACGAAGTTAAGTTAAGCAGTTAAAAAATTAATTATTTCCAATTCATTTTAATAGATGCATCCTAATATTTACATGTGTATGTAGGAGCAACAATATCCTCACACATATAAACAATGTGTTAGTAGTACTATTATACTCTCACATTATTTTGTAGGATATTGTGCTAATAGTTTATACTCCTTAGGTCTAATGTGTGTTTAGTTTATGAGACTACATATGTGCACATATGTACACATTCATTTGGATGTTTAGACACATATACTAACATATATTATTTTTCATTCATACATACATGCATTCATATACATTTAAGCATATGGACATAATGTTTGCGTTTGAATATCTGTGTGCACCAGTTGAATGAATTGTATGAAAATGTTCCTTTTTTAAAAATATTTATGTATATTTAGTGGCTGCTACGGCTATTGTTAACAACGCAGTGCCTGTAGGTAGAATTTTAAAGGTATATTGTTTAAATATAAATATTTAAGATATAAAATACTTATATAAATAATTCTAATGTCTAATGAATAACTACTGTAGGGTTTTGAAAGTTAGTTGATTTCTTGTAATAGAGAATTAAACAGATTTTCCTAAAACTTCAAAATTTATGATTTCACTCTTTTATGTATATCATTTAATAAAATTTTTTTAGGTCTATATAACTAAATATGAATCTGTATACTTAAATATTTTGGTAAATACGAGTCGTATACAGCTTTTGTAGTCAGCCATTCTACCCCAGATGTTCTCTAACAATTGTAACATACATACATATATTAAAATGAACACTCTAATACAGATGTACATACATATAACCCTACACACACAAATGTATACTAGGCTGGTGCAAATTTGGCAACTTTTCGATTTTCTAATAGAGTTCTCCGTAATCTAGAATCAGAATTTTGAATGTTTCAGCAAAATCGAATTACGATTGAATCTAAATTGAACTTCAAGCGGAACTAAGATTGAAGCTGAAATTTAAATCCATACAAACTTACGTTTGAAGGAAATATTAAGCTAAAATTGAAACAAACATGTGCCTATACGAGTAAATATATCTATGATGGAACTAAAATTTAACAACATAAATACCACCGATCGATGCTTAAATTGAACTACAAAAATACCTACGAATGAAGCTTAAATTAAACTATGATTTAAGCCTAACTTGAACTACATTCAAGCTTAAATTTAACTATGGTTGAAGCTCAAATTAAACTACGATTGAAGTTAAAATTGAACTACGATTAATGTTAAACTTTAAATAAATACACATCCACGACTTAAGCCTAATCTAAACTACAACACTTCCGATTGTAACATAAATTAAACCACGCTTGAAGCTTAAATAAACAACATAAAGAGCTACGATTGAACAATGCTTGAAGCTTTAACTAAATACAGACCCACGACTAAAGCCTAATATAAACTACAAGACTTACGATTGTAACATAAATTAAAACACGCTTGAAGCTTAAATAAACAACATAAAGAGCTACGATTGAACAATGCTTGAAGCTTTAACTAAATACAGACCCACGACTAAAGCCTAATATAAACTACAAGACTTACGATTGTAACATAAATTGAACCACGCTTGAAGCTTAAATAAACAACATAAAGCCCTACAATTGAATAAAGCTTGAAGCTTAAATTTAACTATGTACAGAATAACGATTGAAGTCTAAATTGAACAACATAAAGACCTACGATTGAAACTTAAAATTAACTGCATATAGCCCTACGAATGAAGCTTAAATTGAACTATGATTGAAACTGAAATTAAACTACGCTTGATTTAAGCTTAAATTGAAGTTGAAATTGAGCTGTATAATAACCGATGATTGAAGTAAAAATTGAACTACGATTAATGTTAAAATTTTACTAAAAAGTGGCCCACGACTGAAGCTTAATCTAAACTACATAAAGACCTACGTTTGAAGCTTAAATTGAATGACATACAGATCCACGATTCAATCTTAAATTGAACAACATAGAGACCTACGATTGAAACTTAAAATGAACTACAGAAATACCTACAATTGAAGTTAAAAATCAACTGAGATTGAAGCACAAATTAAACTTAATACACAAACTTACAATGGAAGTTTAGATTGAAGCTTAAATTTAACTACATAAAGTCCAAAGATTGAAGTTAAAATTCAACTACGATTAATGCTTAAATTTAACTAAATACAGACCCACGACTGAAGCTAAAATCAAATATCGCTTAAGCTAAAATTTAACTACGACTGAAGCTTCATCTGAATTACATAAAGACCTACGATTGAATCTTAAATTGAACTACGATTGATGCTAATATTTAACGAAATACAGAAGTTTAAATTAAACTACATACATACCTACATCTGAAACTTAAATTCAACTACGACTGAAGCTTAAATTGAACTACTCAAATGGAACTACGCTTAAAGCAACGATTTAATTAAATTCACTCCCGTCTAAAGCTTAAATTTAACCGCATACAGACCCCGGATTGATGTTTAAATTGAAATACATAAATACCCATGATGGAAGCTAAAATTTAACAACATACAGATCCTCGATTGAAGCTTAAACTCAACAAAACTACAAAAATACCTACAATTGAAGCTTATACATTTTAAACTAAATGTAAAGAACTACAATTGATGTTAAAATGTAACTGTGATCGATACTAAAATTAAACTACATACAGACATGTCACCCTAATGAGTACTCAAATACATGTGTGTGTGTTTGGCCTTATGTATGAATGATTTTTGTAAGTTGAAGGATTTTGTTGCATGCTTGACATTGCATAAATAAGTTTAAGTTAAATTTTATTTAAAAAACTAAATATTTTAAGTGTCTAAATGGTATTTAGTAAATGCCAGCATCTACTTACAAAATATTATTTTATTACTGGCACTAATTACTTGTGCCTTCTCTACAGTTTGCATTTAATGAGTTTTTTATTTTAGTTTCTGTAAAGAATTTAATTGAAACACACAGTTTAAGATTTGTGAGTTTAAAATTCAAGATTTCTATTGCAGCTTTGGCAATAATATCAAGCATTAAATATAAACTTGTAAAGAATAAACATTTATTTTATAAAATTTTGCAGAACAAAAAATTAAAGTGCTCCTGAAATATTCTATTCGCCTGTTAACTCGCATAAAATTTTAAATTTTTAAACACATATTCAAGTCAACTGCTTTATTAAAGTAGAATTAGCTGAACGGCCACGTCACGTAACAAAACAGCTGTTATTTGAAATCAATACAAATGCTTTCCGAATATTAATATCACATTGACGGAACGTCTCAACCTGTATAAAATAGAATTTCGTAACGTTCTAATATGACATTTGTACAGCAGTGATGAACTGTTTATATGTTTAATTGTATTGGGGTAAATTCGCCCTATTTTTGATACGTTTTTCAAATAATAATTACTGATTTGAATAGCTGACTGTTTATTTATTGTATGTTGTTATACAATAAAGTGGAATTTTTAAAATAAATTTGAAAATCCTCCGACTCCAGTATAATTGAGTTTTAAAATATATAATTTAAACTGAAGTAAAAACAAACAATTAGACACAAAACACAATATTGTTATACCATGTGTTTGTTTAATTTTTTTTTTGACGTACAGTATGTTTTTAAACGTGCTTACAGTACGGTACGGTACAGTACGGGGACGTGGACGTTCGGCTAATTCTACTGTTACAGGTTTCTTTTATTTATATTGTTCTGCAGTCGTAGACTAAATGTAGCCTTGTAAAAATAAAAGGAACCCTTATTTCCGGTCCACTGCACTATGGGTTTTTTTCAGTTTATTTTGGCATAAACTGTAATTTTAAAGCTATTGAATTGTAATTTGGTTTGTGTACATTTTTTATGCTCCCAAGATGACCTACCAAGTTTCATATGATTTGGTGCTCTATTTCATATAGCTGCTATATAGCCCATCTGGCCGACATGCAACTAGGTTTTACCTTAAAAAAGCGATTATTTTTAAATGGAGCAAACTGGAGCAATAATGGTTAGTTATTCATTAATCTACACAATTTAAATAATAAGTTGCCCCAGTGCAAAGACTTGCAAATGCTATTCAAAAATTATAATCCACGAAACATACATATAAATGTTATGTTCAATCTAATATTATACATAAATAAAACATTGCACAATTGGACCAAATTGGTAGCAGGTAATAATTTTACATACCACCACTAATATTTTCCATAACAACACTTTTTAATTTTATTCAACTTCAACTTTCACAAGCACTCGAACTCAGCTGATGTTTACCGCCAGTTGTACCAAAACAAAGTGATATTTAATCAGCTGACTTTAAAAGCATGTCAGCAAGAAAGGGATGTCACCAAAATTTATATTTAATAATTTTTTTTCTAATATGGGTATCTAGATTAAGGAAATCAGTTAAATTTCAAAATATGAATCCAAAAAAAAAAAAATTGACTTTATGCCAAAAAATCCTACTTTTTACCCACAATGCACTAAATCAGTTAAAAGCAATTTTAAAATAGTATCAAAATAAAAATGCTAACAAATGTTTATTGCAAGAGTATTTTACCTGACGATTAGTATAAATATTTTGTAAAAACATTCAAAAAACTAAAAACTATTTCTAACTTAAATCAGAAAGCAACTATTAATTGATCATTACTAAGGCCATTTATATTCTTTAACAAAAAATTAGCTTTTTAAAGAATTTATTGTATATGTTTAAAAAAGATATAAGTAACCGCCCTTTTTATAACCCTCCCCCCTTCCCTTCTATTTATCGACAAAAAAAAACAAAATAAAAATCGATTTACACTTTATAAACAGTGACCGACCTAACGAACATCAATTCTCCGTACAACAATTTTTCTGATTATTTTTGCAGCTGCTGCTTTTTGTTGTTTTTTTTTTAAATTTTTAACACCCTCCATTATGTTGTTCTGGTATACGAGTTGTCATTGTCAATGATTTATTACATTTAACAGCAACTGACCCTAAAATAAAAATAATGTATAAAGAGCTGAAAAAAAACACGAAAAACAAGTGCATACGAGTGAGTACCAGTTTATTGCACAAATTCTGCAAAAATTTATATAAAAAAGAATCATCAAACAACTATATGTTACCGCGAAAACCAGACCCCGACCCAGACAACACGGAAACTGAACGGCCAATATACAATCGAATATTTGTGTTTTTTGTTTTTGTTTTTTAGTTTGTTACATCAACAGCAGCAACAAAAATAGAGCAAAAGAAATAAACGACATACAACTTGTGTTGCAACAAATATTGTATAACATTAATCACAGTCGCTTTCATTCATTCTTTATGGCGGAATTGTTTGAAAAGTGTGCGAGTGATATAAACAAAAAAAAAAATTGAATAAGACTAATAAAATCGATTTATAACAATATTTGTAGAAACTTAAGGGAGCACTACTTTAGAAAAACACTCGATATTCGGCATAGTCTATAGCCTGTGTCTAGTCTATGTTTCTAGTCTATCTTTCTAGTCTATGATTTTAGTCTATGTGTCTAGTCCATGTGTCTATTCTATGTGCATATGCGTTTGTTCTATCCCTGCAAATTATATTGGTCTACGTGATCCATTTTAGATGAAATGGACTACTTACAACATGGTGCAATGTAATGCAGTCATGGACCATGTCATAGTTAAACAAGAGTTTGTAGTTAAACGACATGGTTTCGTGTTAACACGATTGCATATTGAGTTGTTGTTGTTTAAAACTAACACTCTTGAGTCCAATCCTAGGACATCGCAATGTTGAATCGACCACCTTTTTTTCATACATTTGGAGTAGTTTTGCAGTACTCCTACTCCTCTTTGGTCTAGTCTTTACATGCATGTATGGACTAGTCGCGTTATTTGCAGGGATGTATCTATGTTATGTGTCTGCTTTATGTTTCTAGTCTATGGTTCTATGTGTCTAGTCTATGTCTTGCAACAAACCATAAAACATTATTAAATTCTTTACTTTCTGTAGCGCATTCCTAATTGCAAAAAAAAAAAATAACTTCTCCCCTTTGCTCCCTTTTAATTCCACAACCTCACAGGTCTACTAGGTAGACCAATTGTTATTTAGCAATCATCCACAAAACAAAACCACGTCACAGCAAAGAACAGACTGTCAAAAGAGATTGAGGGAGATTTGTTGTTTTTTTTTTCGGTTCATACCCTCTCATTTATTTAGTTTTAGTTAAATGTGGTTGTTGTTATATACGTTTGTGTTGCTTGTCGTTTATAATTATTAATTGATTTTGATTTATGTTGACACTAAAATCTTTTATAGTTTTTTTTTTACCACAGTCACTCACATACATCCGAATAAAACATATAGTTTTAAACATTTATGCATAGTATATACACTGCTTAGCATAACTATAAATACATACAACTTTTCTGAATTTTGTAAGTTTAGGTAAATGGTAAAATAGTTTAACGTACATGTATTTGAAACGTATCAAAAAAGAAATATTATTTAATAAAACGAAAAATTATTATTTTTCAATTTAACTCTTAAAATGCATAAAAAATTCATTAGTGTTTCATAACTATAAATAACTTCCAAACCAATATTCTTTGTTTTGCATCAACTTAAAAATTCGATCAGGCATACTATTCAACAGAGTTATTCTTACATCTTCATATATAGATCTTAAAGCATTCTTTCTGGTGATATATTCAGCATAAATTCGACGTCTTCATATTTACCAAATGTTCTCAATGGGGTTTCTTATCTGGAGAACATGTGGGTCTTTGCGTTGTTTCGTTCAAAGTTTCGTCGCTGCTTAAATAATATTTTTTTTACTGTGCATCGTTAGATTTTCGAGCATGGTGCAACTATACAAGGTGAGTGCAAATCGACAACAAATACAACACAAAACAGAAACAACAGGCATTTTGTTTATGTAAAATAATTATTACTTTTGACATAAGTAAATTGTAAACAAAGTCAGTCAGTTGGGCTACTGCACTCACCTTGTATAGTTGCACCATGATTTTCGAGGTTGTGTTTTTTTTTCGAGTCGAACTCATTTTTATTAATTTTTTTTTTTGTAGAAATTCTTGCAAAATCTGCAACATCAATAGTGCTTTGATGATCGAAATGGAGTCCTTGCTTTCTATTTGGTTGGAAAATCAAGTTGCGCAGAAAATGCCATTAAGTCAAATGGTATTTCAGACAAAAGCAAAAAGCTTATTTGATGACATAAAATGTAAAGCATTGTCCAATGATAATGCTAGTGGTAGTAATACAGACAATTGCTACAAGGAAATTTATTTTGCGATGAAAAAAAAAGCTTTTCAGCAAACATTGGACCAAGTTTTTGTGAAAGAAAGCCGACTACTTAGTATTTTCGTAATCGTAGAACGTCTCTACGATCTTTACATGGGTTGCTATAGAAAATCCTAATTCACTTTGCGTCCTTTTAATTTGTATCGTTTTTTTTGAACCCCTTCGCAAAGTGAGGTATTGGTGTATATTAATATTTTTCTAAGACAACCATTTCAACGTTTTCTTGGTGAAAAATTAATTGTTTTTCATTACTAACTATTAACTAGAAATGGCACTAATTTCTCATCTGGTAATTATGAGTAATCAGAAGAATTTATTTTGGTGCTTGGAAACGCCAAATCAAGCATACTTCTTCACAAAAAGCTCCCCAAACCATCAAAGAATCGTCTACGAATTTTATATTTCAGAAATATCGAAGCTGCTTTCGTACGTCTCCCTAATATTTATTGCGACCATCTGGACCATCAGGATTGAATTTTTTCTCACTGAAAAAAATCACATTCAATAAACTCATATTTGTTTAAATGCTCGTAGTGCAACGGTTAACAAATATTATCGGCTTATCCGTCTCCAGTTAGTTTGTAAGTTTCTTTAAGGGAATTCAGTTCGCTCAAGTAATTTTAGTCTTGGCATACACAACAGCTTTTTTCGAGTAATAGTCTGGGAATTTTTAGCAGTCAACTTATGGTTGATTTGGGCACATTTCACTCACATTAATTAATAGTCCGACCAAGACTATTTATTGTATTGATGGCACAGTTCATAATTATCCGAAAGCTTTCTTGCAGCCGCCACTTTCATTTTTAATATAATAATCCGAATTACTTGTAAAATTTGTTACTAAGGGGTGATTTCTTTTAGCAACTTTTTGGCAAAACTGTTGTTGGTAGCTCCGCTGTTTTCTTGTAACATGTTACTGTTAAACATTTTCAGTTTGGTTTATAATTTAACCATGAATTGTCTTAGAAACGAACAGGGCCTGCACAACACTGGATTTTATTATCAAAATTCATGCTCGGTTAAGAAAGTGCATCCGAAAATTGTGTGAGCAACGAAGCTCCTTTTTGGTTGAATGGACACGTAAACAAGCAAAACTGTCATATTTGGCATGAAGACTAGAGAGAAGCATTGTTAGTACTGCCAATGCATCCCGAAAAAATGGTCTGTTTGGTGTGGATTATGGGCCAGTGGCATCATTGGGCAGTACTTTTTCAAAGACAATGAAGGCATGAAAGTTACTGCAAATGGTGAGCGCTACCGTGCAATTTTTTATACCCTTCACCTTCATTCCGTTTGTAATTTCCACAATATAATTTTCCGAACCTATAAAGTATATATATTCTGGATCCTTATAGATGGCTGAGTCTATTAAGCCATGTCCGTCTCTCCGTCTGTCTGTCTGGCTGTTGAAATCAATTTTCTGAAGTCCCTTCGGATATCTTCGGGATCCAAATCTTCAATAATTCTGTCAGACATGCTTCCGAGAAGAGTACTATTTAAAATCAGCAAAAGCCGTCCATAAATAACGTAGATATGAGCAAAAATCCGAGACAACCTCTGAAAATTTTACCAAAAAAACTAACAAACTCATCAACAGATGGCGTTGATCACACAAAGTGTATTAATATTGTTACTAACAAATTCATCAACAGATGACGTGTTTAACATCGAAAGTGTTCGGAAACTTTAAGTGTGTTCTTAAACCATAATATAAGTATGTAAAAAGACAGAGTGTTAATTTTTTTTAATTGTGTTTGTGTAACATTTAAACAAATAAAGACTCGTTATATTTTCTTCAAACTACTTGACGCCTTTATTTTGCAATTAAAAAGAAACCGGATTCTTTTTAAAGGAAATAAACCACCGTTTTTAAAAGGTAAAAACGTAACAATATAATATATACATATTATATATACATATACATATATGTTACATACATATATATTATAATTATGCATCCACAACAAAGGTAAGAGTATAGCATAGCCGAATATATCACTCTTACTTGTTTTTTTTTTTTTGCCAAAATGTAAAATCTGGAATTTGACTTGCATGACGGTGCCACATGCCAGCCAGCACACCCAAAACAATGGCCTAATTAAAAGGCCACTTCGGTAAACAGTTTATTTCACGTTTGCGGCTGGTCAATTTTCCGTCAATATCAGGCTATATCGGGCTATATTAAGGCATGTATCTATAGGAACGAGCCCGCAACGGTTGACTTACTGGAATTTAATATTGAAGAATTTATTAGTGAGATACCGACAGATACGAGTATGTCAAAATTGACCATTTGAATTTGAATTTAAATTGAATTGAGTTAAAAAAAAAATTGAATTTAAACATTGAATTATGTATATAGATCGTTCATCGATTCCAATAAATATTTCACACATTTTTCAAAATTTGATGTGTTGTTCTTACATCAAATTCGAGAGCTCTTAAAAAATCACTCTTTACAACATGTGATCGGTTTATATATTATATAAATCACTACAGGTACAGGTCACATTTGGCAAATATATACTCAAAAAACCCTAACGACTTGTTTTAGCACTAATTTGTTTGACGTTGTTTACTCTTACAAGAGTTTTGCAAGATCAAACAGTTCAAATAAATTAAAATTAAATGTTTTTTGTGTTTTGGCCTAAATTAGAAAAGTTGTTGTAAATAAATAAACGAGTTAAAATATATGTTATTTAGTGGTTGCGTCTTTTTCGGCAAATATTTGTGACCAGACCTTAAGGTGCAAACCACGCGGCATTTTATTACAAATTGTTGAAAATTTATCATAATAAGAAGAAATAACAGTTTTACTTTAGATTTTCTACTCATAAAATGTAATTATAGTTATGAAACATTAGCAAAATTGCACAATTTCACACTCAAATTAACGAAATGGTCTTTCAAATTTTGTATAAAATAGATAATATTGTCAAAATATTTTACACGTTTTAAAAAACTGTTTGTAAGTTGACAACAAATAGCAAACATCAAGTGTGATTATTATAATGCAGCACAGTGTATATACATATGTCCATATATGTATATATGTATATGTTTGTAGTATTTACTATACTTTGATGTGATGTCTGGCAATCTATTGGATTTAATTAGTTTTTATGTATGTCTGCTCAACACAAGCAAAAAAACAATAATTTTTTGTTTTTCAAATAAATTCATCATTTATAAATTGATGTATGAATTTGTTTGTTTGTTGTGGCTGTAGTTGTTATTGTATTTATGTCAACAATTTTGTTATTTGATGATTCCAGCTTGATAAATAATGTATGGTAACATTGCTGATAGAGTATGGGGTGGAGCATCAGGAGAAAATTGGTTATTTATGAAGCAACTATTAGTGGAATCAATGTTCCTATTGAATTTGAACTTTCTTACCTACATATTACTAATGATAGTTGAATTTATATACAAATATAATGGATTAAATTTGTATAGTGAATATACAATTGAATTGTTTTTAGATGTTAGTTCTTACTAAATTTAGAAATGATGCTTTGTGGTATTTAAAGCTACTTGAGAAAATGTTATTAATGAGACTGAAATTTGATTACTTTACAATAGAGTTTTTAAAAAACTTATTTTTTTTATAGAAAATTTATATTTAGATGTTTTGTGTTTTCTTTAGAAAATTTGCAGATATTTTGAATTTTCTATAGAATGGATATCTTGAGTTTTCTAAAGAAAATGTAACGATATCTTGAATTTTCTCTTTTAAATTTCTGAATATCTTAAATTTTCTCTAGAAAACATATTGATAGCTTGAATTAACTCTAGAAAACTTGCCTATATATATTGAATTTTCCTTAGAAAATTTCTTGCTATTTTTAACTTCTCTTTAAAATTTATTAATATCTTAAATTTTTTTTTCAGAAAATTTATCGATAACTTGAATTTCTCTCACAAATTTATAAATATCTTACATTATCTCTAGAAAATTTACCGATATATTGAATTTTCCTTAGAAAATTTCTTGATATTTTTAAATTCTCTTTAAAATTTATCAATATCTTAAATTTTCTTTAGACAAGATGTCGATATCTTGAATTTTATCTCAAAAATTTAAGAATATCTTAAATTTTCTATAGAAAACATGTTGATATCTTGAATTATCTCTAGAAAACTTGCCTTTTCCTTAGAAAATTTCTTGCTATTTTTAATTTCCCTTTGAAATTTATCGATATCTTAAATTTTCCTTAGAAAACTTATCGATAACTTGAATTTTCATAATTTTTAAGGAGTTTCCTTCAGGCTAATTTCGTCAAATGTTTGTTTCCAAACGTAAATAAAAAACTTGTTCGATTTTTTTTTTATTTACCCAACATTTCGTTGGTTTTATTCTAACTTCTTCAGGGGTCTCGTGTTAAATAATCTAGTGAAAAAATTTATTGTTTTATTACACAGCTTTAATTTATAGACTAAGTTTTACTTACAGCTTTGATGTTTTTTATAATTGCATATTAATTTTTATTATTAATTAGTTACTAAAATACTAAAAAACGGGACATCACGAACAGAATTTTGGTATAAATAATCAAATAATTAATAAAAATATAATATACAATAAACGACCACAAAACTTAAGTCAAGTTTAACTTAGAGCTAATATCACAGAACTGATTTAATTATTAATTGCAGAGGAGTATTGAAGTTTCGTGTTGTCTTTGTCTTCTTTCGTATTCATTGTTGTTTTTATTTTTTGTTGTATGCGTAAACTCTCCAGTGTATACCTTTTGTTTTCCTTCCTTTCTATATCTAATATTTTAACATTATCAAAATCTGCCACATGATTACACTCTTTTACGTGCTGGGAAAGTGCCGTCGATATTTTTCGATTTCTTATATCTGTTTTATGTTCGTTGATTCTTGTACCCAGCATTCTTTTTGTTGTACCAATATTGCACATCTCCCCCTCGTTTCCATCACATTCTATTTCGTACACGACATTGTCGGTTTTTAATTTGTCCATCTTCGGTTTGTTATTCGTAAATAGCTGTCGCAATGTACTGTTTGATTTGTATGCAATTGTTGTTGTGTCATCTGTTATTATTCCCTTTAATGTTTTCATCTCTGTGAGTTTTGGGATGAATGGTACCACTGTAAAAATGTTTTGTTGTTTCTGATACGAAATCTTGTTTTTCCCTTCTGTTTTTCTTGTGTTTTTAGAGCTGAGAATTTTCTCTTCAATATTTTCGACATTTTGAATTATCTCTAGAGAACGTATCGATGTCTTGAATTTTCTATAGAAAACTTATCAATATCAAAAATGTTCCTTAGAAAACTGCTTGATATGTTTAATTTCTCTTTACAATTTTACGATATCTTAAATTTTCTTTAGAAAACTTATCGATAACTTGAATTTTCTCTTGAAAATTTACTGATATCTTGAATTTCCCCTTTAAAATTTTCGACATTTTGAATTATCTCTAGAAAACTTATCGATATCTTGAATTTTCTATAGAAAACTTATCAATATCAAAAATTTTCCTTAGAAAACTGCTTGATATGTTTAATTTCTCTTTAAAATTTCACGATATCTTAAATTTTCTTTAGAAAACTTATCGATAACTTGAATTTTCTCTTGAAAATTTACTGATATCTTGAATTTCCCCTTTAAAATTTTCGACATTTTGAATTATCTCTAGAAAACTTATCGATATCTTGAATTTTCTATAGAAAACTTATCAATATCAAAAATTTTCCTTAGAAAACTGCTTGATATGTTTAATTTCTCTTTAAAATTTCACGATATCCTAAATTTTCTTTAGAAAACTCTAAAAAAAATTTATGACTATTTTGAATTATTTCTAGAAAAGAATGAAGAATGAATTTTCATTAGAAAACTTTTTAGAAAAGAATGAAGAATGAATTTTCATTAGAAAACTTTTTAATGTTTTTAATTTTCTACGGCGTATGAGTGTTGTATTGAATTAAATATTAATTATACGCTGACATACATTGAAATTTTAGAAAAGATGACAGCTGCATTTTTTTTGCCTTGAGAAAAACTTTTAGAATTTACAACATTTCGCTCGTTTTTTGTATCAAAAATATTAAAGCTATTTCTTAGTAAACTAATTGTTTGCCCATATCGTTTATCCTTATCCAAGTGGAAATATTTAAGTGGCTCAATAAACAATTTTATTTTGATCGTCCACCATTATTGATTTGTAACATATTTGCCCATTTGATTTTTAATATTACAGTTTCGTTGCAATAAACGAAATTGCTTTCCGTCAAATATTTATGAATAAACACAAGCATTGAGTTCTTTTATTTATTTTTTTTTTATTTTTTATTTGCAATAAAATATTGGCTATTGAAAAAATGGAAAAATATTAGCTTTATTCTGGGATGCTTTGCAAAGGCTAATATTTGCAAAAGATAATATTTATTTTTATGCAAAGGGGAATTTTCATTAAATGTTAATGTTTTAAAGTAGCGCTTGAAGTAGTGTTTAAAGAAACGTAAACATCAAGGAAGCGGAAGGCAGTTGCATTGAAATAAGAGATTTTTTTTTATAAAAATAATTCAACAAAATTAAAATTTACGGAGTTTAATTTTATGGTTCAACTAACACAGCATTTATAAATAATAACTTTATATTAAGTAAAGTTTTACATTCAAGTGCTAAGTTATTAATCTCATTATTGTGTTAATACACTTCTAACACAACAATATCCTTGAGTTATTGCTGTTTTTTTATTATAAAATATTTATAAAAAAACACTGTTTATTTTTTACTGTCACCATTATCAAAATGATCATTGTCATCATTATCTTCCTCATCGTTCACTTAATTGTGGGTTAATGTGAAATGTTGTTAACATTATAATTTATTAATGTCATTATACTGGTTAGCTCTTGCGATACGACAACCATACAACTACACGACAACATTCATACAAGACTCAAACAACTCGACATATAAAAAAAAAAATATTCTTGTAGGTGTAACTATGCATACATCAAGTAGTACATCAGCTACCTAAAGGAAAATTTACTAGATACTCACCTTAACACACATACACACATACATACATTACGGCAGACGTGGGACAGACACCAAGGACATGTACACTGACAGTATGAAAAATGATATTACTATTGCAAACACACACACATACACATAACACACAAATATACACTCAAAACTTCTACAAACTAATGCATTGAAATGTGAAAACACAATTACTCGTCCTTTTTTTTTTTTTGTATTTTAAATGCTGTTGATGACTGTTACTACAATGAGTGTAATGAAGACAATTTATTTATATTAACACATTTAGTTGTTCTAAATAATGTAACAGAAAACTGTTGGCACAAAGCAGGAATTGAAATGTGTTGCATTTAGGGATGCCAAACGGGACTGGATTCAGGATTCGGGATCCTAAAAATATAAATCCTGGACTCCCGGGATATTTGGGGAATTCGAAATTTTTTTATTACAAGAAATTGGTTTATTAATAATAAAAACTATTTCCCCCTGGCCCACGATGTCGAACGATAACGTTCTCTTAGATAAGACTGTACTTATTGTACTTAATCGCATGATTACATACTTTGTGCATTTTTTATTGTATAAATATAAAAATTGTAACGAAAATTAGAAAATTTTTTTTTCATTTATTTTATTTTATTTTATTTTATTTTATTTAATTTTATGTTTTATTTTTTTTTTATAATTTTTTAGAGACTTTTTTGTTTTTTTTTTTTTTATGAATTATTAGAAAAAATTTCATTATTGCCGCTTGAGTTTTTTAATTTTAATAATTCAAAGTATACCATTGTAAAGTAATATTTCTAGACAACTGGTTCATTGGCCTGCATTTTTTACCCTGCCAAGGGCGTCTTCAGCAGTGTTTTTTGTCCAAGATATTCTTGTAAACATCATCTATTTAAGTCACCATTATTGAGAAAAAGATTTCGGGAACGAAATTTAACTATGTTTAAAATGTATGTGTATTCTTCTAAACCCTAACGACTTGTTTTAGCACTATTTTGTTTGACGTTGTTTACTCTTACAAGAGTTTTGCAAGATCAAACAGTTCAAATAAATTAAAATTAAATGTTTTTTGTGTTTTGGCCTAAATTAGAAAAGTTGTTGTAAATAAATAAACGAGTTCAAATATATGTTATTTAGTGGTTACATCTGTTTCGGCAAATATTTGCCAAGTGTGACAGTACCTTTATTATTATTACTATGTATTAGGTATTACTACAAATTTATTGTTAATTTCTTGTTGATTGACAATATCAGCAATATATGTTATTGTTGTCATTTCTCCTTTATGGTGAATTATCTTTTTTTTGCACCTATGAAATACCGAAGTTTTTTTTTAATAAAGGGTAATTTTTTAGCTATTATCTTTTTGGCAACACTGGTTTAAACAGCTGACGCACGTTTCGTGTTTTGTTTCACTGTCAAACGTCTTCAGTTTGGTCTATAATTTAACCATGAATCGTCTTACAAACGAACAACGCTTGCAAATTATTGAATTTTATTCTCAAAATGCGTGCTCTGTTAAGAAAGCTCAATTGTGTTCAGAGACGAAGCTCATTTTTGGCTCAATGGGTACGTAAATAAGCAGAATTGTCGATTTTGGAGTGAATATCAGCCAGAAGCATTGCAAGAGCTACCAATGCATCCAGAAAAAGTCACAGTTTGGTGCGGTTTATGGGCTGGTGGCATCATTGGGCCATACTTCTTCAAAGATGATGCGAATCGTAACGTAACTGTGAATGGTGAGCGATACCGTGAGATGATATCCAACTTGACTTGCAGGACATGTGGTTTCAACAAGACGGTGCCACATGCCACACAGCACGCGCAACAACGGACTAATTGTTTCGATGAACATTTTATTTCACGTTCGGGACCGGTCAATTGGCCGTCTAGATCTTGCGATTTAACGCCTTTAGACTATTTGTTGTGGGGCTATGTTAAAGCTCATTTCTATACAGACAAGCCCGCTTCAATTGACGCATTGGAAGACAACATTGAAGGATTTATTCGTGAGATACCGGGTGAAATGTTGGAAAGAGTAGGCCAAATTAGACTAAGCGGATGGACCATTTCAGGGTTAACATTTGCATGAAATAATCTTCAAACATTAAATTATATGGACCGTACTATCGATTCAAATAAAGATTTCATGCATTTTTCTGAATTTTATGTGTTTTTTTTGAAGAACTTTCCTATAGCTTTTAGAAAATCAGCCTTTATTTAGATGTTACAGATCTATTTTCTTTTTTAAAAATTCTCCACTGTACGTCGCGATTTATTCGAACATTTTGGTCTCAATACCTTGAGGTCTATTTTTACATATGATTCATCATTTGTAATATTGCAGTAGTGGAATTTTGTTAAAGCTTTGCCGCAAAGAATTCCTGCTTTCTCTGTAAGTTGCTGTGTTCTTTTAGTGACATTTTTACTTTGTTTTTATTGAAGATCTGTGCTAAGGGCAGTTTCAACTTTTCTGTAATCATTGAATCCTACAATTGCTGATTTGAGAGGAATTTATACAGCATTTTTTATTATTTTGATTTTTTATTGCTCAGCACTCGTATAAATTAATTCAAATTGAGTAAATTAAAACAAACTGAAAAAAATTGTTAATTGTTGACAATAGGGGTTTTAAGGCAATTTTCTGTGGTATGGTATGGCTGGACTTTACGTGAAAACTGCTTTGAAATAATTGTCTTAAAATTCCTTAAGAAAATTGTTCTTTAGCCGATTTTTTATTACAGTATATTTAAAATACCACAAACCTTTTGAAATTCTACCACAATTGCATCCTCACCCAATATTTACTTCTTAACAGATTTTTATTTGACTTTCATTCAGAAAATATCCTTTTGTTCTTGTATCTTTAATTAAAGTTAATGTGAGTGTGTGTGAATATGCGGCTGTGAAAGTATGAACGGTTTTAATTACATATTTTACACATAAATAAATACTCACGCATGGACGCCAACTCAAGAACATGAAAAATTCTCATAAATTTTATATAAATTTATGCCAGTCTTTTCACTGGTTACACAGTATTTCTGCTTTACTTGCTGTAGAATTTGTTGGAAATTGAATACAATATTTTAAGCTTACAATATTGTGTGTATCTGTAATTTTATTAAAGAATTATTAACAGCCAAAAATGAGATAAATATTTGTTGTGTCATTTAAAAAGATGGGGAATTTTGCGATGAGAGTATAATGGGATTTTCTTGTTAGGGGGCAAAAGTGTTTTTTTTTTTGTTTTTTTTTTTTGGTTGTGTGTTACACTTTATTGACGTATACATTTACAATGTGCTACTGACATTACTTTATTGGCGTTGAAGTAATGTGTTGTTCTATTACCAGGCCTGAAATTTATAAGCCTAAAAGTATGCAATCTTGTTTTTCTTTTGATGAAATATTATACGTCTGTTTTCTTTAGGGACAGAAGCGGTTATTATATTTTTCATATGTAAAAGTCAGGGATGAATCCATCAAAAACATCGAAAAGGTACCTTTTATAAATGCACCTTTTTTAAAAAGTACTTTTATAAGAAAAACTTTTTGTTTTACCTTTGAGTAAGTATTTAATAAAACATTATTCAAATATTTAAACCAATACACAAATTAATCCCTCAATATTTAAAAATATTTCCGTTACTGTCCAGCCATACGTCCAAACAAATTTAAACAAATTTGTCTGAATAAAACTTCTAATTAATTGCAATAAAAATTAGTTTGGCTTCTTAAGGCAATTTATATTTATATTCAAGTTTATTTTATTTGGCTTCTGTTTGTATGGACGGTCGCTTATGTCTGCAACAAATGTACCACAAGGCAAAAGGATAAATGGAATTTTTTTTTGTATAAAAAAAGCTGTAAAACTACTTTGTATTGCTGTAAAGCCATAATAATTAATTGCCTACACTAAACTCATAAAAGCTCCAATACGCCAGAGTATACATATATGTATATGAAACTTTACTACTTGTTATAGGAGGAGAATTCTGCTTCTACAGAAGATGAACATAAGTAGGTAGATAGGTACAAGTTACAAGCTAAGGATATTAATCGTGATGGCAGTTGAGGGGAGAGTAGTGATACACGTTGGTAGGTGCTCAAAAGATAAAGTATGTGTAATATAGTTTTGGTCTAATGTTGTTTGTTTTCTAGCATATTTCAAGGACCACTAGGGAGTTTATTGGTGTATAACGATATTTTTTATAGAACTAAACTTAAGATTCGTTATATACATTAGAAAAATCATCAGATAACTTTGGAAGTAAATTTATTTATATTTAAGAAATGCTAAAAGAAACAACTAATATCATTCAAAATATATTTGTGTGGTTGACAAAATTCAAAATTAGGACTTTTATTATATCAGGTACTCAGGCTGCACTTAGTGTCTTATCCTCCTCTGAGGTGGGGTCCGGTGTCGACTGCGTTACATCTTGAAATGAAGTAGGTGTGCATATTGATTTAACATTCTGCTGGGTCAAGGAACTGGCGAAATTACATGCCGATTGCAATAATAGAGATGCCCGGTTAATTGGACCTGATATTTTCTTTGGCATCCCATTGGAATACGCTGTGTAAAGAATTCGTTCTTGGGTTGAATCGAAATTATTCCTATATAGAGATAATTTGTCAGCCATTAGGCAGGACAAACAATACATGACTTTGTTCAACATAGATCCCAAAAGTTGGTATCGCTCGAAAAGAGCAATTTGAGAATACTAAATGGATTATTTGAAGAATATTGTAGTCTTAGATATCAACAATTTACATTTTAGCAGGTCAATGTTGACGACGAGCAGAGCGAAAATGCTCGAAAGGCCTTAATGAACCGTTTGTTCTTTTATCTAACAGCATAATTGGCTTCAGACGTAGCAATAATCTTTATTTTTCCCCGAAGGAATAATCTTTGCATGAGTTCCATTCGGAAGGCCCAATTTTCGATAATTTTTTTAAGCATTGCTACTGGTATCTCGCGCATTAAGCGAATACTTTTAACTTCACTTAACACCAAAGAAGTACAGGTGTAATATCACATGATCTAGGTGGTCAGTTAACAAGTCCAAAACCTTGAAATTAGCTTCTCAATAAAAATACGTTATCATTGTCTGGCATTTACTACTGTATCATTTCTAAACACATATGGACCTATAATTCCAACAGTCCATAAACCCCTCCAAACAATCCATTTTTGGGGATGCAACATTTCTGTTGCTCTTCAACCCTAATGGTGTAATTTTGTTTATTTACGTATGTATCAATTTGCCTCGTCATTGAAAAAATTCAACGCAAAAACAGCAGATTTTCAGTGAACTGTTGTAGATTCTATTCAATTATGACGGATTCAGTTCTTGGTTTCAGTTGGATTTTGTAAGCCCTTAAACCATGATCCTGTCGTAAAATTCGCCAGGTTGTTTCAAAAGAAAGGCCAACATGCGTCGAATCACTGATTTTCCTAACACCGCTGAATAATTAGATAATAATAATAATTAGAAGTATATATATATATTATTTATATATATTGTCAATCAATACTGAATCAAAATATGATGACAGTATCACACCATTCATGCATGATCTTTGAAAAATACACAAATTAAAAAAGTCTTAATGGATCTGCTATTATAATTTCAAGCCACTTTTACTTTCCTTTGATAATAGCCAAATAATGATCCATTGACTGAAGCTGGGGAGTTTATGTATTTGTCTACTAAATCGAATCAATTTCTTCGATACCAATCAATTGCAGGGTTTGAATCGAGCGAACAGAGGTTGTAAAAGAGGTTATCTTCTAGCCATAACCATTGTCATTTTACGAAATTTAACAATTTTTGTATATTTACAAGTTGGTTCGGTGCAACATGCATTGTTGGTCCTGATTGCCGTTCTGCTTTTAATTAAGATTTAGATATTTAATTGCTAGATTAAAAACCAGCCTCTACACACATTATTTTTGCGGTACTTAAGGTATGGTCACACATGGCAAATATTTATACAAAACAGTGTAACCACAAATTCTTTGGGAGTTGTTTACTTTTACAACAGT
This sequence comes from Bellardia bayeri, assembly GCA_950370525.1. Taxonomy (NCBI): domain Eukaryota; kingdom Metazoa; phylum Arthropoda; class Insecta; order Diptera; family Calliphoridae; genus Bellardia; species Bellardia bayeri. Next base: position 81,095,987 of record OX493267.1, read on the forward strand.
TTTGCAAGATCCAACAGTAACAAAGTGTCTTATCCTAAATAAATGAACTTTTTTTTTAATAAATAAACGAATTCAAAAATATTTATTTAGTGGTTACGTCTTTTTCGGCAAATATTTGCCAAGTTTGAGCGTACCTTTGCACTGGTGTTTTAAAAATCAATTAGTTTTGATTTTTTAAGAAATTGTTCATAAGTTGTACATATATATTCTTTGAATATGCCACACAATATGCTGATGATTCCCTCTAAATATGAAAATTCTACAAACCAATATTTCCAGCTGGGTTTACGAAATAACTAGTAAAAATTTCATGAACATTTCAGAGCACAGACTAACAACAACAAAGTGCCTTAAAAGTCTTTTAATGTATTCCAAAACACAGGCAAGCCAAACACAAACCCAGGCATTTAACTGCTCTAATTCATATGCTGGCAATGAGTATGAATGTCAGTCAGTTTCCTAAAGGATGCAGTGTTGCTTTAGTCCTACCTACCTTAAGGTTTCATTTAATATGCAGTCAAACTAACTAAATGTTTAGGTTTAAAAATCTCTTCATATCCCTGGCCATCCATAAGGCTGTTAACGTGCCATTACATGGCTTTTTTCTTCTCTAATTTTCTGTTGCTATTTTTTTCTGCCAGCTACTTACAAGTACATTGTTTTTCATTTATTTTCAACAAATTTTAAACTTGTTTCATTAACTTAAATATTTTACACCCGGCCACTTGGACATAATGTTGTGCAGTAGCAGTAGAAGTAGCAGCAGCATCTATTAATGTGTGACCCATTAAGTTAATAAGATATTTTTTTATTTATATATATTCCATTAAAGGAACCTAGGTAACCAAAATGTAATGTAAAATAAAACAAGTAAGAAAGTATAGTCGGTCAAGCCCGACCTTATAATACCCTACAACCAGTATATGTATAGAACAGTTTTTCAGAATTGGGCGTTATATTGGAAAAATAATCTATTATAGACCGATCATCCAAAAATTTAGTGTCATGATTTATGTGTTAAACTTTATCTCGATATAAATACATTTAAAAGATTTATGGAAGTTAAAGTGAATAACGGAGAGGGTCTTAAATGGGAGTTTCGACTAATTATGGATCGACCATTATAAAATTAGGTGTCATTATTTCTGTATATAAGAAACTTATTTGGATACCAACATTTTTGAGAGAGTTATGCTCTTTAAAGAGATTTTCGGAAGTCGGCCTTATATGGGAGCTATGACTAATTATGGACCGATCATCATAAAATTGCACCATATTATTTTTATATATAAGAAACATATATGTGTTGAACATTATTTGGATACCAACATTTTTGAGAGAATTATGCTCTTTAAAGTGATTTTCGGAAGTGGGCCTTATATGGGAGCTACGAGTAATTATGGACCGATCTGCACAAAATTTGTAGATGTGATTTGGCTTTATTTACCACTCATTTCTGATGAAATTTGTTTGGATACTTGCATAATTCAAGCATTTATGATCGGTAAACCCCAATTCCGGGAGGACATTTGTATGGTGGCCAGGTGAAATAATGGACCGATTTCCATCAGTTTCAATCCCACCCATTCTTGGGCCGAAAAAATATCATGTACCAAATTTTATCGAAATATCTTCAAAATTGCGACCTGTACTCTGCGCACAAACAGCCAGCCATCCAGATGGACGGACGGGCATCGCTAAATCGACTCAGGAAGTGATTCTGAGTCTATCGGTATACTTTAAGGTGGGTGTTGGACCAATATTTCAGGGCGTTACAAACATCAGCACAAATCCAATATACCCTCCCCACTATGGTGGTGTAGGTTATAATGAATACACTATAGTTTAAATGAACCTTAATGATTTTACATTAAATAAAGTGTACACTGCTTAAACAACTACGATCTACAATTCATTTATTAAACACACTTCATTTTTATAATTGCAAATCCATGCCAGAAGAGGTTGAACAAAATTTCTACTTTTAATAGTCCTAATAAATCACTTAATAAATGTCCTTAACCTGTATCCCCTCCCTTCTTACTGTTTGTGGCACATTTAAGTCACATTTTAAGCATTTCAATATCAATCAACTGTAAAAAACCAACATAAAATTCTATTTACGAAAAAAAAACTTGAGTGAAATAATTGTATGATTTTTAAAAACATGCAATTGCAATTTCAGTTAGATTTTCATCATCATGTTAAGAAATGTAATATTTGTGCTTTTACCACTTAATAGGAAAAAATATTCTTATTTCTAGCCATATAAAGTTTCAGTTGGCAAAAAGAAATGTTTGAGAAACATGATTTTATGTTCAGAGGAAAAAGAAAAAAATCGTTATGAAATTAATGCAAAGAAAATAATCTTTTATGGCATTCACGCCAATGTTGTTGCCACACGATTTTATTGTGCCACATAGAGTAACAATAGCAACTCAAACTGTATTTAGACATTTATTTTTACACGCTTGATATATTAAACATATAAATTCAATTAGAAAAGTTGAAGTAATTGTTAAATACATAAATGTAGAAAGAATAAAACTTTTATCTTTTATTTTTATCAAAACAATTGAGTTAAATGGACTTATATTGTCTGAATTTAATTTAAATAAATACATATAATACAAAGTAGTAATACTAGAGACTGGTACATTATCTAAATACCTATGCCTTGATCTTACACTGTGTTGCATTACTATAATTACACTTAATGTATTAACCATACTTCCTTAATTTAAGAGCGAAATTTTTCATTAATTGGTTTTAGTGTTTCATAACTATAATTACATTTTATCATAAACAAAGAAGAACAAACCATAAACCAGATACATAGATAGATAGTTTCAAATTAACATTTAATTAATTTAAACTTAATCAAATTCGCACTACATCAAGTAAGCTTGAGATAATTTCTTAAAATACATACATGTGTATAAGCCTTTCTATGGTCCAGAATGTGATATGTAAATATTTTGCAAAATATTCGCATCTCCGAGATTAAGAACGCGACATTCGTAAGCCAATTTGTTTTCCTCTTAGCTATTAAAAGCGCTATGTGTATTTTATATACTAACCATAAACCTGGGATCAAGAACGCTATAATTACACTCAGTGTTTGCTTTTTGTTGTAAAATGTTAAACGTTAAAACGTGTAAAATTTTTAAAGAGTGCATGGTTAATGATATTTTTTTATCCAAAATTTGTGCATTAAAATTTTGTTAATGTTTCATAACTATAATTACATTTAATGATAACCAAATAACAATACTAGAAAATTAACAACTAAGCTTAAATTTTACATTCAATAAATTATTAGGATTAAAGCCATTGTTAACAAAGAAAAATTATAATAAGCTGAATTTCATAAACAAAAAATTACAACAATTCGTATTAATTAATTTCTTATTATAAACCATTACATGCAGTTTATGTAATTGAACAGCTGTGTGTGTGTGTGTGCTTGCCATCAGCATGTGTGTGAGTAATTATATACATAAATATTTGTTTTTGCCTTTTTCTCCCGATTACAAGTATGTATGTGCAAATGAGCAAGTGCCCACATGTGTGAGAATAATAAAATAAATTAAAATTTAGCTATTTACTTTGTACGTCCTTGGTTGGTAACTAAATATATGTATGTATAAATGCAAGCATGTAAGCATTTTAGGTACATGTAACTACCACATGCATAGAAACATACATACATATACATACTCCTACATACATATGTATAAAACTTTAATTTTGTATGTGTTTTCATTTGCTCACTGTTTGTCATGGTTTACAAGTTCAAATTAGTTTTTTGTGCATTTAGCGCCCAACCGAAAAAATCAACATAAACGTATCTAAGCAGGACAGTTAATGGAAGAAGGACAGCAACAGAATCAACAAAAACTCGAAACTACAAAAAAAGTGCCAAATAAACAAAAAGTTGAAATGATAAAATTAGCACGTACTTCATATATTCACATGTACAATGAATACACCAACACATACACACTGCACATACACACTAATACCAAAGCAAACATCTATGCTCAAACAAGTGTAGTCACCCAAAAAAAAAATACACGCAGCATAAAAAGTAAGAGCAAAACAAATGATATTAAATAGGTACGTTTTTATATAGTGAGCACTGTCAGAAAAATTGGGGTTAAAATTAAACCAAGGATTACAGACAACCTTACTAAAATATTTAGAGCCAACTTCTTAGATCATCTGATAGTACAATTATCTGGCTTAATACAGTTATTAATTCAGATCAATTTCTCCATTTCTTTTTGACATTAAGTTTAAGATATTAACAGCTGTTGATTGTTATGGCAAACATACATTCTGGGACTCAAATGATGAACACAATACACCTAATTCTGTTTTTACGCGAATTTGATTTAACGCGTTTCCAAATAAATATTTCATTCTGTTTTTATGCGACTAGATTTGATTTAAAGCGATCTAAAAATGTATTTTTACCAGAAAAACGTTGTTTGCACTGGTTTTGGAGAAATTTAAATTAAAATGTTGTTGGCAGCACTAAAAATCGTCTGGGGATTTCCCTTGTTTATTTCAAATAAATTTAGTTGAAAGTAAGAGTGTAAGAATTCAGGCAAATTTAAGTGTTAAAGACGAAAAGATATTGCATGTATGTATGTACTTTTCTAAATGAACTCTCTTTTCTATTGTTTTTTGTTTAAATAAAATATGTTTGTGTATACAGCAACATGAATTTGAATTATTTATCTTATTTTACCTGATATTTCATACGTGGAACCAAGTCCCTCATTAAATATGGATACTCTATCTTTTTTTACGCGAGTTTTTGAGGAACGTATCTGTCGCGTAAAAACAGAATTAGGTGTAGTTGACATATCTAGTGGCCCAACCTACTTATTGAAGCATAGATCTATATAATATTTATAGTCCAATTGGTTTCGTTGTGATCGATACCATCTCGTTATGATCAGCAATATCAGTACGGAAAATCTCATCAGATCTGATTCGCCTACAGTATTTACACTAGCAAATGTTTTTGAAGCAAATCAGACACCATTATAATGGGGTTTTCAATAAGAACTTTCTTTCCAACAGGGTCGTATTGAAATTACATTAAAGTTTTGACATGTTGTTGCCATAACAGTAGTAGAAGCTTTGACAATTATTACAATGAATTTAATTTCGCTTTTGGTCTTTGGTCTATGATGCGCTATGTGCTCTAGAAGCGCGATTGTTTAGAGTAGTCTGTTTGCAATAAGGTAACATAAAATGGATCACGCTATATAGACATTTTAACAACTAAATTTTGACCTATAATTGCCATCCATCTGTTGGATAGAGATTCGAAAAAAAACACATATAACAATGAAATTTTTACCATTCTTTGATCCACCGAATTGAAAATTGGTCCAGTAGGATCCGTGTTATAGATCAAAGTTTCAGACTATCTCGATATTTTTCAGGTATTTTTTGCTATTTTCTTCAAATATAACGAAGATAATATCATGAAATTTAGCACACATTATTTTTATTACAAAAGGACAAGTCCTGTTGAAAATAGTACGAATCAGTCAACGATTTCTCATAGCCGCCATACAAATGTCTTCCCGGAATATGGCTTTATGGTTAACGTGACCATACATCCCGATTTTGGCGGAAGTCTCCCGTTTTTTTAAGGCTCATCCCGACTAAATTTTTTATCCCGCTTTTTAAACGAAATTCCCGCTTTTTGCTAGTTTGAAAGAAAATAAGTATAATAACTTAAAACTGTGATCGTTAGCCTCTTCTTTAAACATTTGAATGTAGTTTACGCTATTTTCCTAATAGATTTTAATGACATTATTATCGTTAAAGTATTTTACCAGCCACGAATAAAAATTAAAAGCGCAATATTTGGGATTTTCCTCTCACTTTCTGAATATTGCGATATTATTCATGTACTTTTGATCGGATGGTCGCGATGTGACCAACCATTTAGAAATGGCAGATTTATTAAAAAAAAAAAATAAGATTCTGACCATGTAGATTCTAAATTTTTATCAAGAGTAATTTAATTTTGAATGTTTTTAGTTTGAATAGATTCTGATTTATTCTACAAATCAAATTTGCCAGAAATTGGTAACTTATCTCAATGTTAAACATATGTATGTATATATAATAGGCAGCCATCCTATAGCACAATTGTGCAGAGATCACTTCACACATACACTTAATCTCTTTCATTCAGTCGCCATTGAGACAGCATTGTGTGCACATGCGGCGGATGCTTTTATATATATTTTTTTTAGCAATACTTCCCAATAAACATTTCAAATTAATAATGAATTACGAAAAGTATTTTATGATTGATAATGCATTTGGTTGATTACATGAACTTTTGAAGTATTAGAAGTTCCGTTTGTATATCAATCTCGTTGTTAATTTCTTATATGTTACGGAAAATATTTTGTGAGTGTATGTTTCCTATCTAAGTTGTTTTGTATAATTTATATAATTATGTTTATGTGTGCTGGGTAGTTAAGCTCACACACACAACCTCATTTTACGCTTTGCCTACCTCTGATATATCGACAGTTCAATTCCAAACCATGCTGTGTCGACTTAGCATGTTTTTAATTTTTTTGCGTTTTTGAATTTAGACTTTTTCAACTTAAACTCTGTCAAATTTTGGTTGTGATTGGCTGGTCCAATCAATAGTTATAAACAACAAAGTTCTACCTCATATGGTTTTTTAGATATCGCCTGCAAACTTTAGGAGCTTTTCCTGCAAAACTCACTTTTTCGACTTAGCATGTTTTGGAATTGAGCTGTCAATATATACTCATATACATACATATCGATGGCTTAATATAAAAAAGGCCTAACTCAATTTAAAAAAACAATCAATGAAAAAATTGTCTATCTTCGATACCTTGATTAAAACAAAAATAAAAAAAAATTTAAATGAGAAATAAAATGCGTTGCTTTTTTCTATAAAAAATTGTATTAAAATTTTTGTTGTATCTAAAATTTTACGGATTTTATTAAGTTTTTTCCTTCGTCTGTAAAAGTAACAAACAAATCGAATTAGGCCTTTTTTATATTAAACCATCGATATATACATTTCTATAACAGTTTTTAAATTATAAATTCGTTTAGAATCATTTTTTTTAGTTGATGTTATTTAATATTCAACATCCTGCTTTTCGATAAAAACTCTCTGGTCACGTTATTTATGGTACAGAAATATCCATACAATTTTCTGAAATAATAAGTTTCATGCAAAGTGAAATCTCAAAACGATGTTTTCTTGGCACCAGTCCATATTTTGACATAGCCGTATACAAAGACCATTTCCGAAAATCATCTTTTATAAAAATCACTATCAAGTTGAAATTCAGTAAAAATAATGCAAATGCATAATTAAATAGTCGTGATGATCGGCCCATATTTGACCATAGTCCCCATATAAAGTCCAGTTCCAAAATCTTTTAAATACTCATAAACCTCTCATAAGCGTCGGCACCAAGCTTAAATTCGTCACAAATAACTGGCCTGTACATATATGGAAATATTCGTAGTCAATTTTATGATGATCGGTCCATATTTGACCGTAGTCCTCATATAAATTTCACTTAGAAAAATCACTCAAATGCGCAGAAATCTCTTATAAAAATCATTCTTACCTTTATATTCAACACAAAAAATTCGCATATATGCTAAAATAGCGTACAGAATTTCATTGATGTAATAGGTCATAGTTCCATTATGAGGACTATTGCCGAAAACTCAACAAACCTACACAAACATCCATATCGAACCGATATTTTACACAGATAAGTTATAAGTATGTAAAAATTATATTATTGACTTTTGTAAAAGTTTGTACATAATTAGTGCGACCAACTGGCCCGGAAAATCCAGGACATGGCAAGCCATATGAGTCCGAAAAGAGTCTTTTTTTAGAGCCCAAAAAACAATCATATTACACCGAAAACCTTCAGAAAAGAGTGTCATTACATTCGAAAATGGTCCGTCAGAAAGAGCTTCGTCTGTCAGAAAAGAGTCTTTTATGAGGGGGTTTTTGGGCTTAGAAAGAGCTCTTACATCATGCAAAAAAGAGTCATTGTTTTTAGATAAACAAAAAGGGACTCGCTGCTGCACCGAATTGGAAAAATGTAGAAACAACGATCAAATTTATGGTTGAAAATAATTGGTTAAAACCTGAAGACAACAATGTAGAATTGTTTGACGAGTTTGGTTACATATTAAAATTTATTACCCCAGAGAAAATTAGCGAATGGAATAAAAATAATCCTCCTACTAAGCCACGTTCTACTAAACCACATCAACGTTGGGTGGAATGTTTCAAATATTTTCAAACCAAGAATATACCGTACACTCGCTTTGCGCGAATCATTGAATTTATATTTTGTTTGCCAGCAACATCTGCAAGTGTAGAGCGTATATTTTCGTTGATTGCAAAATTATGGACAAAAGAAAAATCGCAACTCAAGCTACTAGATACTTTCAAACATATGCTATTTCTCAAATATAATTTAAGGTACGAATGCGTTAAATTTTAGAATTTTTTGAAAGGATCCCCAACATTACTGAAGCATATTTCATCACAGGATAAATACGATTTTAAACAAAAAGCGATAGAAAATTAGATTCAAATTACTTGTAACATTATAATTGTCTAAATTTAACTTGAATAATAAAGGTTTTTTTTCCCATAAAAAATGGCCCGGTTTTAAGTTTAAATGTTCCAGATTTTAGTACTTTTTTCGAAAAATGTCCCGGTTTCGCTCAAAATTGAGGTGGTCACACTATCCATAATTGGGCAAACCTGCCACTTCAGAGAGTAACCACAGACGATATAGGGCTGACAATTTTGATGTTTTAAAAAGCCAAAATCAGTTCCCTAGGGCTTGTTGGTACTTAATTTATTGTGTAGAATATTTTTTGAAGTTCGCCTAATATTTGGTGGTGGGTATATAAGATTCGGCCCAGCCGAACATAAACTCTTGCTTGTTTTATAATTAACCGAAACCTCTAAAAAAATCACTATTTAGATGACTTTAAAATTTATTATTACTGAAACTTTGAATTTTTCATAAAAGTTTTATAAATTACAATATTTTCAGTATTTTTTTAAGGATATTATTACGGAGAGTTTTTTAGATTTGGGAACAGGTAAAAGTCACTGGGAGCTAAATCAGGAGAATAAGATTAGGTGGTCAAGCAATTCGTCCTTTAATTCATTGATTTTTGCAATTGCTAAAACACTCTTGTGATCTGGTGCGTTGTATTGATGAAAAATTATTTTTTTGTGTTGTAAGCCAGTAGGGTTTTCTCGATATTTTACATTTAATTGATCTAAAATGTGGCAATAGTACTCTGAATTTATTGTTTTAGCCTTTTGCAGATAATCACTCAATAAAATACCCTTGAAGTCCCAAAAAACCGATCAACGTATATAAATAAAATGGGTGTTCAATTTCCAAATTTCCTTCCAAATTTACCCCCTTCGCTTAGATAAGACTTAAGACACAAACTTTTAATCGTATCTATTTTTTACTCAATGAAGTTTGTTTATTCCACAATCAAGTTTGTGTCTTAAATCTTATCTAAGCGAACGTTATCGGTTGACATCGTGGGCCAGGGGGTTAAGCTTTATGGTAGAGAGAGGATTTTTTATTTAAACATGAATTTACTAAATTTATTTAATATTATTCTTAATTTTGTAATATTGTTGTAATTAAAATTCCATTATGTTTTTTAAACCATTTTAAGCTGTCACATCCACAATATAAGTTTCTTTTTTTTCACATATTCTAAATTCGTTGCGGTTTTGCTTTTATAAAAAACTCAAACAGAAAATAGCAACAGTTAAACTAAATATATGTTACCAACAAAAAAAATAGATGAGGGAGGGCAAATTTTTCCTTTTTGTTTGGTCTTGTAGCCAAGTAAAACTTTGTTAAATTAAGTTTTAAGGAATTTTGTGATTTTCGTTTACATTAGCAACTACACTGCCTTTAAACACAGACATCGAAGTACAAAAAGGTCAATTGCCCATAGAAAATTTTGTCAAAGCAAGACAAAGGGAAAAAACAACATGATGTGGCAGAAAATAAAAAAGTATAACACACCCAGCAGGAAACGGAATTCTATATAAAATGTTATAAAAAGCCAACAGGTCTATATATTGTGATGTTGTGTTTTTTATTTACAAGCAAGTGTCTTCATGACATTTCTGCTACATAATTCAAATTAATGTGCCAGGTTCAATAACCAGTTGATAAACAAATTCACCAAAACCTATGTTAAATACATACATACATACGAGTATGTAACTTTTGTTAATAATTTCCTTTTGGGTGGATGTGCAAAACTATACACAATAAAGTAGTGTGTTAGGTAAATAATTTTAATGAAATGAAATTTACTTAGCTTGTTATAGTTTTAAAAAGGACAAACTTTTAATTTTTTGTCTGACCTTTTTGTTTTTTTTTTTTTTGATCAAAGTTTCTAGTTTGTTTTCTCATTTTTGCTGCAGTTAAAAAGGGTTAAAACAACAATTTAAATACAAATTGTGGTGGTTGTAGCATAAAAGCATTCCAATAGATAAAACTTGGTTATTGATGTTATGTTTTTGATTTTAGTTTTTTTTTTTTTTTTGTTACTTATGCCTCTACACTGTACAAAGGCGGTTCGGAAACTTCTTAGCCTCGCATAGTAAGAGAATAGTTAATTTTCAAAAATATTTTTATTTTTCAATATAATCTCCTGAAACTTCAATATACTTAGTCCAATGCTTATCTAGCAATTCCAAATCTTGATTAAAATAGTTTTCCTCATGACCTTCAAAATATTGGTTTACAGCTGTAATTACGTCTTCATTTGCTATAAAACGCTTGTCAGCTAGGAATTTTTTTAGATTTGGGAACAGGTAAAAGTCACTGGGAGCTAAATCAGGAGACTAAGGTTAGGTGGTCAAGCAATTCGTCCTTTAATTCGTTGATTTTTGCAATTGCTAAAACACTCTTGTGATCTGGTGCGTTGTATTGATGAAAAATTATTTTTTGTGTTGTAAGCCAGTAGGTTTTTCTCGATATTTTACATTTAATTGATCTAAAATGTGGCAATAGTACTCTGAATTTATTGTTTTAGCCTTTTGCAGATAGTCACTCAAGAAAATACCCTTGAAGTCCCAAAAAAAACCGTTGCAATAACCTTACCAGCCGATTGAATTGTGTTTGCCTTATTTGTGACACTTCCTCCAGTTTCAGTTTATTACTTCGATTGTATTTTTGTCTCTGGAGTATAGTGTTGGCTCCATGTTTCATCCACTGTAATGAAACGACGCTTAAAATCCATTTTAGTTTTCTTAAAACGATTTAAACAAGCTTGAGAAATTTTCATTCTTATGCGTTTTTGGTCGACTGCACCCATCTTGCAGAAAGCTTTTTCATCTGTAGTTCTTCGTGCAAAATAAAATGGACTCGATCATCTGAGATGCCTATGATATCAGCTATTTCACGCACTTTTATATGTCCATCATTTAAAACCATATCATGCACTTTGACTACAATTTCTGTTGTTGTCACTGTTTTTGAACGTCCACTACGTGTTTCATCCTTAGTGCTTGTACGACCACGTTTAAATTCAGCAACCCAATTTTTTACTGTTGCATATGTGGGAGCACTTTCACCCGACACATTCACCATATAATTATGAATTTCTTGTCCCGATAAATCTTTTTTTATTTAAATATTTAATGGCACCACGAATTTCTAAATTTTCCATTGTAAATAAATCGCTGATGCGTTTTTTTTCGAACACCTGTTTCTATATGAAGGAGTTACCATATCAAAAAAAATTTACGATGTGTTCATAGCAGAGATGGAAGTTTCCAAAACACTTAACTTTTTTCTTTTTATACCGCACTTTCTGTTCTATAGGCTAAGAAGTTTCCGAACCGCCCTCGTATAACAAACAAACACAGTTTTAAGCCATAATTTTATTTAGTTTTTATATAATTTTACGGGCAAAATGAGAAAAATAAAATTTAAATAAAACATCAAATTATATAGAATGAATACGAATAAGTTTTAAATAAAGAGAAAATCCTGCTTTGAATAAGTAATTTCTAAAAAAAAGTAAAAAAGAAGCAACAATAAATTGTTTGTGTTTGTTAAGTTTTTCTAGTTTAATATTAAAATTCATAGATTAAAGTTAAGAGCATTTGTTTGGGGGGGAAAACGGAATAGAAAATTGGCAAAGATTTCTAAGTTCATGCTAAGGGTTGCGTTTAGTGAAACTTGTCAGTGGTTATAGTTTTGTTAGTGTGTATTACAACTATTTATTTACTTACTACTACTTGATGTGGCACAGTGGGAAAAAGTGGAATAGATAAGAAATTGAAAACCAATTCTGCATTTGTCTGATTTTTCAAAGACTATACCATATATAAAAGCTACTAGCCAAGTATTACAAAAAAAACTCTTCGTAGTTATAAATTATCGCCTATAGTTTATGAGATGTTCGTATATGAAGTTAAATTTTTACAAATTATACTTAAATTTGTTAAATATTCCCAAATTAAGGGAACATGTGGCAATAACTTGAAAGTCATATTACATTTCAATGGATAAGTAATTGTGTCTATTTTTTAAAAGATATATAAACATTTTTAAAAATATGAAATTCGTGAAAGACTTTTTGGAAAAACACGGCAAAAAAGTGTTTTTTTTTTTTGGGTTGAAACCATATTTGTTTTTGCAAAAAAAAAAAAAAAAACTGAAACAAAACTTTTATTTATAGAAATTTTTTTTAATAAAATTTTGCAATTATAAGGATCCTTTTTCTTAAAATTCTAAAATGCAAAAATTTTAAATTTTTTATAAGATGCCCCACAATTCCTTAAAAAGTTTTGAAAAATCCCACAAATGCAATTTTTTAGATATTGGGAGCGGGGTTATCGAAATCCTTTGCAGAATAATTAAGAACATATTGGAGAATATAAAAAACCGGTCATTATTTTTGTATTTATTTTTGGATTCTTTGTTTTGATTGATTTTACATGAAAAATAGCTATATTTGCAATGACTCTGGTCTCCTCAGTACCAAACTTTTCTATTTTTTTTTTTAATTTAACATATTTTTCTTAAAGGTGGCTTTCCGAAAAATTTAAATACGTTATAAGTCTTTTTGGAAATTCTTTAAATAATGTGAAAAGAATAGAAGCACCTTTTTATGTCAAAAAATTGACAAACATGATGATTTTCGTATAATTTTTTTTTCTACTAGTTTTACAAAACAAATATTACCCAAAAAATATTTAAAAAATATTTTAATCAAAAGCTAAATATTTGATTTTGATATGCTAATATCTCATAAACTATAAGAAATAATATACGAGGTCTGTTAAAAAAATAAGTTTTATTTTCAAATTTCGTAAGTTATGTGAAAAAAATGATTGTGGATAATCGTCGAATCACTATCAGAGAGGTTGCTGCTGATGTTGGCATATCGTTCAGCTCATGCCAAGTATTATTTACGGATGTTTTAGACATGAAACGTGCGGCAGCGAAGATTGTTCCAAAATTGCTAAATTTTGAGCAAAAAACAACGTCGCATGGCCATCGCTCAGGAGCTGTTCAACGACGATCCAGGTTTCCTCAAAAATGTCATAACTGTTGACGAATCGTGGGTGTATGTCTATGACATTGAAACCAAAGCCCAATCATCCCAATGTATACGTCCAGAAGAGCGAAGATCGAAAAAAGCACGTCAAGTTCGGTCAAAAGTGAAGGTTTTGTTCACTGTTTTCTTCGACTGCAATGGCGTGGTGCATCATTAATTCTTACCACAAGGTCGTACGCTCAATAAGGAATACTACCTTGAAGTTATGTGCCGTTTGCGCGAAGCAATTCGTGAGAAACGCACAGAATTGTGGAAAAACCAATCATTAGCTCACACATCATACCTCAACCACCGTATTCACCGGACTTGGCACCTGCTGACTTTTTGCTCCAAAACTGAAGACACCGATGAAAGGAAAGCGATTGAGAAGATAAAAGAAAAATCGAAATCGAAGGAGCTGTTGGTGATACCAAAAAGCGCGTTTTAAAAATGTTTCGAGGATTGGAAAAAAACGCTGGCTTAAGTGTACTATATCTAAGGGGTATCACTTTGAAGAGGACAAGATAGTTATTGATGTATAAATAAATACTTTTCGAAACAATTGAAATTAACGGTTATTTTTTTTAACAGACCTCGTAGTAGATTTTATAACCTTTGACATTGGATCAAACAAACGAAAAATTGGGATCGTTTTTAATTTCTCACATACCAGAGGTGTTATGAGGTCAATATTCAAAAATTCAACTCGACAACACTTTCTCTCTAGGCATCTGATATTTTATTGCAATTTGAAGTATCGTTTAGAAATTACAGATTTATATCCCTTTTTCCAAATTCAGCCACTCAGTGCCGTTGTTTTTGTGGCACAATTAATAAAAACATTTGCTTTTAAAAGAGCAATTGAAAATTTTGAATAATAATCAGATTTAGCTGCGTAAATACGAAATCAGAGGATAAAAAAAAAATTAAATGACAAATCTACAATTAAGCGCCTATTTTGATCAAATAAAGTTCAAAGATAATGGCAATTTCTTATTCCACCTCTACACATATAAAAACATCAATATTGCACAAAAATACTTAATTTTTTTTTTTTGATAAGTTTATTTATTGATCAATTAATAACAAATTCAGCTTAAAATAAACAAATAGTTTAGTATACAAGTATTAGTATTACACACGGGTCCATAATCAAACTCTCTAGCGTATTTGATAAAACATTATACAGATTTCTTTTTTTGAACTTATTAAATTAGGATGTAAAGTAATATACTAGATTATACATATTTCATATGCAATGAAAAACTATAGAAAAAACATCGCTTATTTTTTTTTTATTTTTAAAATATATTTAAATTTGTCAAAAAAAAATAAAAGAAAAAAAAAAGGAAATTTAGTTAGTAATCCACCAATATCTATTCATACTTTGTATCTTTCTATCTTTTTCTGAAATGCTGGTATCATGTCTCAATTCATTGTTATTAGTATTGCTAATATCAAATGATTTATTATTAGCCCTTCTATACAGGTGATAGAATATTGGGATTCCTTGCTCGTTTTGCATGTAACGATTTTTGTCTAAATATAAGAATGCTTCAGGGGGTACATACCCAGATATTAATGTATTTGTAATATATGAGTCATCCGTATAATAAGGAGCAAATATTAGATTATTGTTTGGATATTCTGTGCATCTTAAGATGTGTTTCCTTATAAGTTTAATTATAAAATTGTCTATACGGCTAATGTTTGCCGAGTTATATAATTTCTTGTTGGAGATAAACTTCATATAATTGCTATAAGAAGATTTATTGAGTGAAGTACACGATCTTAGACATTTTCTTTCAAATTTTCTGAGTCTTTCCATATACGACGATGAAATGTTAAACCAAATGCTGCATCCATAGGTTAAAATAGGTCGAATTAATGTCTTATATAATAAAATTTTTACGTCACTTTTAACGTATTTTGAATAGAATATATTTTTATAACTTAGAAAGGCTTTTCTTGCCTTTTCTATTTGTGTATTTACATGAAAGTTAAAATATAAAAATTTGTCTATGTAGATACCTAAGTATCTCACACCATCTTTTGTAGGAATTTTCTTTTCATTAATTACAGATTTAATTTCGAATTTTTTTCATTTGGTTCTAACGTTATAGTTACATTTGTTAACTGGCGGGCGAAAAAGTGAGTCCACTTCTCAACGTTAATTTTCATATTCCAGTCGTAAGCATACTTTTCGATTATATTAAAGGTTTTTTCTAATTGTTTATTGATTTCCTCTATCTTGTCATGGGAATGATAAATTATAATATCATCCGCAAAACCAATTATTTTTTCAACTTGCATAAGGAGATCATGAATATATATGCTGAATAAAATTGGGGCATTTACGGTTCCTTGTTGCAGTCCATTAACCATTTTGAATATTTTAGAACTTTGTTTACGATTGTTACATACGACAAATTTTCTTTCGATTAATGCAGGCAACCAAATATTACTTAAATATATATTGGAATGCCGGAAGGCTGCATAAAATACGTACCTCGAAAATTTATATGCAATTCCACAATTGAGCTGCAAAAATGTAGCATAAAGTCTTGGGCAAACACTAATGGAACCTCATTGACTTCTCTGAATATATTCGATGATTATTTTGAAACTTATTTAATTTCCATTAATTTATTAAAATAAATTTAAAACAAAACATTCTTAAAAATACATTCGATAGTTATTTAAAATGAAATTACTAATAGCAAACCTAAAAATATTAGGATATTCTTTATTGGAATTGAACTAGCAATCCTACGATTCCTAAGTACAATCGTAGCCACTGTGCCAACCACAGCCTAATTAATTCATCGATTTGGAACATATTTTATTGATTTAGTGTTTAAACGTGGCACGTCGAGTTTTTATGAAAATTTAGGTTTTACAACAAAACAATAGAAACAATAAAATGCATGCACGATTTTTACAGTTATTTGGGTTTATCTTATTTTGGCCAGGGTTGTTAGATTATTTTTCAGCATTATCACCATAAAATTTTATGTATTTTGGAAATCGCCTAAAGACACAACATTATAATTTGTCGCAAAAGTGAAAATGAAACATTTTAACTATAAATACATAAAGGTGCCTATTATGAGCAACATTCGATTTTCGACCATGGTCGAAAATGCTTATCGAGCGAATTTTCATGTTGGTATTATGGTGCATATTCGATGAAAAAACGCTATTGTGAAAATCGCTCTTTTTTTGGGTTATTCACAATAGTACATTTCTATCAGCTGGCGCCATATTTGTTTACAAATTCTTAGAGAAATATAAATTAAATTTGAAATGACCAAATTTGAAATGATTCGCTTGATGAATATAATTAAGCTTCTGTATAATGCCCTCCCATTTTTTGACTGCCCGAACGTTAGAGCAAATACATTTTGCCAACAGTGGATCTTCTTCCATGAGAGAAAAGAGCTTTTCCAATTGCTGTTTTCTATTACTTACGACCTGCAGGATATTAACAAAAGTAATTTACAAGTAGTATTTGGTTGACCAAATCCAAAAAACAATCAACTTCTTACATTTTAAATAAATTTTTCACAGTTTTATACAGCGTCGACAGCAAATTTGTGTTCGATAAAAAATTCGTTGAACAACGAAATTTTCGACCACGATGTCAACTTATAATACAAATTTTACATTCGATAGTCGATTTTCGATAGCAAGCGAATATCGATTGTCGAATGCAGCTCATAATAGGGGCTAAAACTTTTCTCAATTTTCTAACTTAAAGAAAAAGTAAAACAGTTTAACCTACATGTAAGTAAAACGAACCAAAAAACAATATTACTTAAACAAGAAAATTATTATTTTTTATTTTACCTCTTTAAATTGCATAAAGAAATTAACAAGTGTTTCATAACTATAAATACACTGAAATTAAAATACCAATATTCACCAAAAATAATGTGTTGAAATAAAAAGAATGTTTTAGGCCTCCATTTTTTTTTTTGTTTTGAATCAACTCAAGAATTCGATCAGACATACTACTGTACCAGATTTATTCTTTATATCTTCATGTATATAGATCAGATATGAACATTTCATAGTGCAATTGGTTATTTGCCCAACCCACTACTTTGTTATGCTCTTTCAATTCAGTTGTCTTTCACATGACAAATGGTACACATGCTTACCGGATGCTACAAATGTTTTTAAAATACAGAACGTAAACAAATTATGGTACCATTACGAAAATTGTTCGTAATAAGAAATGCATTTGTTAATTCTCAATGCCTTTAAACATTTAAAGTTCACTGGAAAACTCTTTTTTAAATTTTTAAGATAGGTTTAAAGATTTTGATTTTCAAGATGCGCTTGAACCCTTTCTTGATCTTTTTAAAGCCCCCTTTAAAGTTGAAGTTACAAGATATGAGTTAAAAATACAAAACGGAACTCATTATTTTGCGAAGCGAAATAATTTTTTTATTATTTTTTAAACCGAAACAATTTTTTACGTTTACTATTTTATAAAAATCTTTCGTTTACTTTTTCGTTTTACTGTACCTTTAAACTTATCTCATTTTCTCACCAATACATAAGCTTTTGAATTTTGATCACCTCTGATATAGATATAGATCTCCGAGCGTCATTTTCTCAATTTTTTCATATGAATATTTTCGCTCTCTTAAATAGAGAACTTGCTCCGAACAAATAGTTTTTTTTAGAACGAGAATTTGCAAAATGTTATTGCTATTGATTGTGATTTGTTTTGATGCTGACTTAATAATATCTTTAGCTTATTGAGCAAACGTTCAAAGTCCAATTTTTATGAATAATTATAAAAAACAACACAGATATTTTTTTTTTTTGGAATATAAATTAGGTTGGCGGAGAATTAATCCCTCAAATTGCCAGATTATTCCACTATCGATTTAAGTAAGTCCCAAGTCGACATATACCTTCATATAGGAAGCTGGAACACTTTAATCTTGTATTAAAAATTTAGCATGTGACCAATGCACGAACACAGATTTTTGCTTTTACACTTATTTTAAGTTAATTTCGATACAAAATCTCCTAAATTGCGTAATAAGTTGGCAATACTGCTTGTTAAAATTATATTTCCTTTACAAGTACTTTCTATTGCTACTTAATAATTCCCATATGCTTTTTTGTTTATGATTCTGCATAAATAGTAGTAATACTAGAAATACTAGGAGAACAATAGCGGCCTTAACATTCTCCAAGAGACGGTTGCTCTCACCCCATGATTGTGAAACTCTAAAAAAATTAAATTCTAAAGTTTTAAATGGCTTTTATTATTTAAAGTTGAAAAAAGGATCTCTAAATTAAATTTGTGTGCATACGAGAAAAAACACCGCTAAGATTTTCTGGGGCTTTAGTAAAACTGGTTGTTGTGTATAAAAATTACAAAATCTTAGGAGAGTAATTGTTGTTTTTCTTCATTGAGTCGAGTCATATTTCATAGATTTTTTTTTATAAAATGTCAACAAAAAAATAACTGTTTAAATATTTAATTAAAAAAAACTGTATAATTGTTTAGATTGAAATGTACTTGCAGCTAGTTTTGCTTATTAGTATGTAGTATTTTATAGATAACACTTTATATGAAATTGATTTGTCACATTTAATATTGCGGGAATAAATTAATACCTTTCAAGCATCATGTTGTGCCGTTCCCCGTAAATGCATTTTGTATCTAAATAATAATAATTTTATCTTGTATTCTATTCTAATGAATCTCTACGATTAAATTAAATTGTTTTTCCCATATATTTATGTGATGTTCCTTAATTAATTTGACAAGTAAAAGAGACAATGAAGTCGTTTTATATATCAGTAGATAGGAAAAGCTGTCTATTTTTTTTTTTTGCAAATAGGTATATACAAATTTTTTAAAATATGAAATTCATGGAAAGACTTTTTTTGAAAACAAGGCACAAATTAAATAGTTTGTGTGCTGTGCGGAAACATAAATTGTTTAAACTAAGATAAAAATTGTGTTTGTAAATATGTTTTAATAAAATTTTGCATTTATCAGGCATGTTAAATCACGAACGATTTTAAAATCACGGGAGGAATATTTTGGTGTTCTGAAAATCATGAGATTTTTAATTTTTAGTAGTGATTTTGATTCTTCTAAATCACAAGCTAACAGCTGATTTTCTTTGTGTCGACTACTAAAAAGTAAAAGTAAATCACGAAAAATGTAAACAAATCAAAAAAAAAATGGTCCGCAAAAAATACATTTCATATGCAAATCTGTCTTAATAAACGTTTGTTAAATTTAATAATCGTTTTTGAATAAGGGGGTAAGTTTTTTCTGTGAAAAATAGTTAGTTGTTTTTCAAAAACAAATAAAGAACAAATGATTTTAAGTGCATGTGATAATTTTATTACAAGAGTTTAATGAAAAATGCTTAAAAAACTCTAACCCCGTTATTCAAAAACGATTATTAAATTTAACAAACGTTTATTAAGACAGATTTCCATATAAAAATTTGCTTAATAAACGTTTGTTAAATTTACTAATCGTTTTTGAACAAGGTGGTAAGTGATTTGAAACCATTAGGCTGTTAGATGACCGGTTTTAAAACACGAGATTTCAATCAGTTTTGTGCACAGAACACCTTTTCAGTGATTTCAAATCACTTTACGAAAAACTGATTTTCAGAACATGCCTGTATATATGATCGTTTTTGTGCAAAACACTAAAATGAAAACAAAGTTAAAAATGTTTAATAAAATAACCCACAATTCCCCAAAAAGTTTTGAAAAAACCGAAAAATTAATTTTAATTTGGCTTGAGTTCATTTATTTTTAATTAATAACTCGAAGAATACCATTGTGAAAATTATATTTTTCTAGACAAATGGCACACTGAAATGCATTTTTGAACTCAGGCCAAATTAAAAATTTTCTCTAATATAATAAAACGAAAAATTTATTTTTTAAAATTTTGGCCATTTTGCTATATCAAGAGCGGGGTTATTGTAACCCTTTGCAAAATAATTAAGAAGATATTGGGCCATATTAAATCGGTTATTATTTTGTACTGGCGTGTATGTGATTTAAGAACAGTTGTGTTTTAAATAAAAAATTGCTTCATTTAAATAAACCTTGTAACAAAGCTTTTGATTTTTTTTTTTCAGACAACATACTTTACTTTCCGAAAAATATTAATATGTTTTAAGTCGTATGGGAAATTTCTTAAATAATGTTAAAAGCCAACAAATGTCTAAAAATCTAATTTTTAAAATTTTTTAACTTAAAAACTTTTGACTGTTTGAAAGCCTTTGAATAATAATTAAAAACATATTGGTTAAATAAAATCAATTATTATTTCTAAATATTGACTATGCGTTTTGGGAACATTTGCCTGAAAGTTGAATTTTACATAAAAAATAGCTATATTTTGAAAAACTCTGGTCTCCTCTGGTAACAAAGTTTTTTAATGTTTTACATATATTTCCTTTAAAGTTAGCTTTCGCAAAAATATAAATACTTTATAAATCTTTCTTTTTACAAATTCAAAAAATGTAAATATATTTTAAATGTGGGAAATTTTAATGCAATTTTTTAAAAATGTTTGCAATTTTAAAATATTTTCAAAATTTTTGATATTTTTTTTGTTTTTTTGATATTTATTTAGTTCAAAATTTTTAGAACTTGTAAATAATATATAAATTAAAAAAAATATAGTTTTTGTCTAGTAGTTAATGAATATAAATATAATTCTTTCTTTAATTTTAAACATCCCAGAAAAACTTCACTTACATATATTCCTAATTGTAATGACTTCCAGAAGTCATCGTATAAATCTCGTGAAATTATGCCATCGGAAAATTTTGAATACAATAAATATATTGTTTTGGTGGTTGTGTGAAGTGTCCTGTTGAAAGCACTTTTCAAGATTTTCAAAATAAATTTGCATAATTTGGAAGCGTTGTTCAGGCGTTCATGTTGAAATGCCAAACCAAACTAAACATAAAGCCTCTCAGTTAGCCGACTGTAACGGAATGTTATGTAATGACGTCAAAATGTAAGGAAATTCTATTTCTTACAGATTCATACATTACGGTGTGGCGTTACCTTTACATCTCCATAACCATTTGCATTACTTTACGCATAACAATATCCATCAGCTGTTGCTTACTGTTGCAGTTACATTCCGTTACAGTCGGCTAACTGAGGCTTAAATCACTGGACATAAATCAGCTGACAAAATGGCTGCCAGTTAAAAAAGTGTTGCCAATTTAAAGTTTTATACAACTAAAACAAACATCCTATATTAAATACAACTGATATAAGTAGCTACCACATACGACCCTTCTGCCAGATTGAACATCTTTTTTTTTTTTTTTTTAATTTTCCTTGCAAAAATTAAGAATTCAGAATTTACATTTGAGAATATTGGTTATTTTTTTTATTATTTAATCAAAATGTCAGTTAACCAGATGATATTTATGGCTGGAGACCAAAAGACACAAAATAATATTGAAGAAGGCGGTGACGGACTACAAAATACTTATTAAATGTATTCATTCTTTGTAAATATAAAACTACAATTAATCCAGAAACTTATTGAGAATTTTCTTTTATTTCCTTTTTAGACTTTGATGGCTAAACCTAAAATACCAGTGTACAGAGTGAGTAAGATTGAATTTATTTTTTTTTTGTAAATTAGAGGATTGTTGTTTTGGATTCAAAACCTTTCATTAGTAATAGAGCCATTGTACTTTATGAATTAATATTTGAAAACATTTATAAATAATTCAAATTTTAAATTAATTTACACCAGCTGCAGTTTATTTATACCACAGCAAAATTAGTTTTATGCAGGAATTGGCTTACAAACTGTATACTTGTTTAATTGATCATCGTCCTTATCTAAGTGGTTGTTGTAGCATATTTTGTATAAAAATAAATGTGTGGCTTACATACATATGGACTTAGTTATATGTATATATATACATATATATTTATGCACTATTTATATGCATAAATTTCCTTCTATACCGGAAATACTAGTCAAGTATTTATTTATATCAAGTGCTAAGAAACGTGATGAGATTTAAAAAATGAATCTGGTTTCTTAAATACTATATACTTATGTATACTTAAACATAAATACATGTTTGTACATTAGGGTGGCCCCGTTTGTATGGAGAAAAAAATAAGGTATCGATGTTCCCGACTAATATGAAAATTTGATTCTACTACATTTCCCAATTATTTCGTCTTGGGATCAATATTTGGTGAGCTGGATCAAAGGATAAAAATGCCCCTTTTAGAGTTTTTTTTTTGATTTTTTCACATTTCTTCCAAAGGAACTACCCATATGTAAATTTGGTATCATATGAAAAGTATTTGAGAGGCGCATTCAATGGTGTATCAAAAATTAAAAATTTTTTTTTTTAAATTCAAACATTTTTAAAAATTCAGACAGTTTTATTTTTTTTTTCACAGAATTTACTTAAATAAATAGTGAAATTTCTTGCTTATAAACATCATGCAATTTAACCCAAATGGGTTTTCCCGTTTTTTTTAAATTTTATCTATTTAAATTTTTATTAATTTTTTTTTTAACCTAAATTCTTCCCTATCTGCCAATCTCTGTTAACTCAATTCGTTAAAGTAATGGGTATTAAAATAACGTAAATTTTATATGCTAAAAAACGGAAACCCCATTTGGGTTAAATTGTATGTTGTTTATAATCAAAAAAAAATTTGTCTGAAATTTTGAAAAATTTTTGAATTAAAGATTTTTTTCATTTAATTTTTGATAACCCATTGAATGCGCCTCTCAAACAGCTTTCATATGATACCAAATTTACATATAGTTCCTTTGGAAGAAATGTGAAAAAAATTCAAAAAACCTCTAAAAAAGGACTTTTTTATCCTTTGTTCCAGTTCACATCCGCAACTTTATTTTGGGGCCACCCTAATGTACATGCTTAGTTATAATATAATATAAACAAGTAGTCATTCCTACTCACGTGCTTGGAGTTAAAAAAAAAACTAATATTATTAAACCCAAAAGCAAAATATGATGCAATTGTAACTGCTATCTGTACTGAATTATTATATAATGTGGGATGTTTACTGATTGCATTACCACAAGAATAAGATACAATATTATACTAGCGTTTATAGTTAAAAGCAAATTGTGCAATTTAAATCATCTACCAAGTTTCATTGTAAAGTTAAACCATAGGGAGAATTAATGTTAAAGCAAATAGCAGCTGAAATTTTATAATATTATAAAGCGATTACGAAACTATTAGGAAACTTTTTAATATTATCTAAATTATTTCAATTCCCATTGTAGTCGTATATATAAATTTTTCGAAATTAATTTTTTCATTAAGTAATTTTTTTAAGCTTGAGGTCACTTTTTGTTTTTTATAAAAGATTTTTTATTTCTATATATATAAATAACTCGATATTTCGATTTCCTTTGGAAATCTTCTTCAGGAGTAATTTTAATATTATAACAAATTTTTTTATGTGTAACAAATATTTTGATATAAGTTTGAAAGGGGTTGACAAAATTGAAAAATATGTTCTACAGAAAAATAATTTTAAATTTTCGATAATAACATTGAACAGTAAATAATTTTTACAGAAATATAGTAACATTATGAATAATAACATTTTGGAATGATAACATTTTTTAAATACATAAATTGTGTTAATTTCTCCTATTATTAATATTTATATTTTTGTTCAATAGGTGTCTGTAATTCTGAGCTAAGTTTTCTGTGTCTTTTTTAAAATTTATTCTTCTTTCTGATGGTACATTATTGATATGTAACATTTCTAACATGTATCTTCGTTTTTTATAATTTTCTGTGTCCAATATAGATGTGTTATCAAAATCTGGATAGTGGTTAAAATCTCTACAATGGGTTGATAAAGCTGTTTTTTGTGTTATAAAAAACAAAAAGTGACCTCAAGCTTAAAAAAATTACTTAATAAAAATCATAAAAAAGGTCGAAGAAAATAGAATAAAATTAATTAATTTTTTCGAAATTCCAGTAATAAAAATATGTACAGGTTCTGTTCACAAGATCTTTGTTTGCCAAATGAATATAAAACGTAAACAATTATTCAAATTTGTATTGTCTTGAAGTGAGTAAGGTTTGACAATTCAAATATCGTACAAATCACCACCACATCCATGCATACAGATGTCGTTTCTTTTACTATTATTTTGGCTAAATGGCGGTTATATTTTGTTATTAACATCACGGATTTTGAGTAATCTTTTCAATTGCTCTATAAAGACTCTATCTTTAACTTAAGCCCATAAAATAATGGTATTAAATCACATGATCGAGACGGCCAATTACCAGCTAAATTTCTGTGTCTGTGTGACATGTGCCATCGTCCTGTTGAAACCACTTGTCAGTGATATTCATATCATCAATAATAGTCGAAAATTAAGTTGTTAAAATCTCTCGTTAAAGTAATCCATTGATCGGTTTATGCATTTCCAGTCGATTTTCCAAAGTCCAAAATCTCAAATTTGCTTTTTAGGCTTCATCTGAAAAATTATAATGTCAAGGTATATACAAGGTGGCGCAAAAGTAAACTTCCGATGTTTTTTGGCTGTAATTAAAAAAAAAATGAAAACCTTTGATTCTTCTTGTGAATAATTTTTTTTTGGTCTTTTAATTTTTTTTACATCAAGTCGAGAATATGATGTCATGTAAATGGCCGCCGCCACAGTTGATTGTCATTTGAGCCCTTTTTATGGCATTTTCCATCACTTTGGCCAAAACTTCCTCACATTCTTGACGGATATTGTCTTTAAGAGCTGCAAGAGTCTGAGGCTTGCTGACATAAACCCGCGACTTGAGGAAGGCCCACAAAATGAATTGTATTTTTATTCTTAATGCGATTTTTGCCATTGAATTCATTGTAACAATTTTCAAAGCTTCTAATTCGATATTACAATATGCTCTCTTTGAAAACAATGTTTTTGTTGAATAACCCTTTTTGATAGACTCTCTCGAAGCAGTAAAAAAATATATTTGAAGTTTTCTGGCCAATTGTCTATGCACAACTAAGATTAACTGCTATCACTATATCACACTAAAATCACTAAAATCGTATCACAAGTAAAGAATAAGAATGGTTTTAAATTTCTCACATATCCGAGGTGCTCCATTTTGGGGAACTGTAGCACCGCTCCTGCTGGGTACAAATTTAAAACATAAACTCGAAAACACTTCCTCTCGGACTGACCCATTATAAAGTACAGATTAATATCCCTTTTTTTAAATTCTACTGCACGCTGAGAAAAAAATATAGTTGTGCATGTTTACCATAATTATTTCAACATTTAAAATTTTTTTTTTTTAAATATTATGGTTTATATGATTTCTGCAACCATGATATGGTTAAATTTACCATTCAGATGATAATAGTAATCATATATATGATTATAGCAATTATGTTATGTTTATAGTGTTATGATGAAATATTATAACATATTATGTTGTTCTCTCTCATAATCAAAGAGCAACAAATTATGATAAATGGATTCATCATAAACATGATTCCAACAAATATATACATTGTTAATACATATATATGATTGCAGTAAATATCTGCGTCGTAGCTCAACTATATTATAGTTACCGCAATCATATAAATAATTACAGTGACTATAACATTGTTGAAAAACTTGTAAAAATGTTGTCATTGTTGTGGTAAACATGTACAACTATATTTTTTCTCTGTGTGTAGTACTGAAAGTTATGTATATTTCATTTTAAATCTAATATAAATTATGTAAGTTCAGGGGTATAAACATGATGATAAACATGATTGTACATTGCTATGATGATGATTACCACAATTAGGTGACTGTAGTAATCATCTGAATCGTAACTTAACCATAATTTGGTTACCGCAACCATATAAATAATTACACTGACCATAATATCGTTGAAAAACTTGGAAAAATGTTGGCATTGTTGACAAAATGTAAACATGTACAACTAATTTTTTTTCTGCGTGCAGTAGAATTTGGAAAAAAGGGAAATAAATCTGTACTTTATAATCGGTAAGTCCGAGAGGAAGTGGTTTCGAGTTTATGTTTTGAAACTATTAAAAACTGTTTACAAAGAAGTGTCCAGACCTTGGCCCTTCCGTTTGTTATTTCGTTTGATCAATGCAGAATGCTTTATCTGAGATACGCTTCACTTTAGAACTTGATCCATTCTTGGTCTCAAAAAATGAGCAGATCTCTTGACGCGTAATGCGTATGTTGCCAAAATGATGGATAAAGCTCATAGCTAACCATGGCAAATACTTTGAATAAATTTATATTTCATAATTTTATTGTATTTTTAAGTCGCAATTTACACGAAGCAATTTTTATTGAAAAGATTGATACAATTTTTTCTTTGAAATTTTTTCGGTATACACACAGAACAATTGCTTAAATCACTCATATTTTTATTTGAGAGTAGACATACATTTCCAAACACATATTTAATATGACTAAGAGAGTAACAAGAATTGCTCGTACAATCAATCTTCCCCTCAGCCAGGTGTGTAAAAGGTAATCAGCTTAACTTTAAGAATTGCTTTGTGTCAATTGGGACTAAGTTATATACGCAAGAGATTAAAGAATAATATTATTCCGTATTTTATTATTTCTGAAGTAATCGAATCGTGCTGTAAAATAATATGTGTATACGAGTATATTAAGCCCCTAAGTCTCTTTAAAATTAAGGGTAAATGTCTTGCGTACAAACTGTTGTTTACCAATGTATATTAAAAAAGAACTAAATAAAATAAAAATTTGCTAAAAGAGTTACTAATAAAACCTCTTAAACTATGTATATCACGTACACTCATCTTAAATGTAAGATACATTTACAATATACTTATACATATGTATACAATTCGAAATAAACTCGCATAAATTTAAGAGGTATACTTTTCTTTCTCTACAATTATGGAAAACTTGTATGTCAATGATAATTTTCTTCACATGAAAATGTGTCACTTCTTAAGTGTTTTTACTGGTTTTAATGCGCTAGCAAGTGTATACATGTGCATACATACATATATACTCTTATATGTAAAATGATAACATAAATTATATATTATATACTTTACAAATTATATACACATAAATATACATATACTGTGAGCGTCAATATAAAGTATTAGATATACGACACTGATACTACAAGTACAAATTAAAAAAAAAATACATTATATAGGTAACTTGAGCAACATTTTAACTCATTAACAAGAACTAGAAAAATTAGGAACATAAAGAAATAATTCAATTTTAACGGAAACACCAAAATATAGTAAACAGGTATAATAAAATTATGTAAAACATATAAGTGATGTTGTAGTGTCGTAGGAGTTGTACGTCGTCTGAATTTACAATAGTTGTACAAATGTTGTTGGTAATTTCTATATTTTTTTTTTTTTTGTGAACAATTATTATTTTTTATTCGAACTGTTAATTTTAAATTTCTGATATTTATTTAGTCGGGATCGAGTTCATTAAATTTAATTTTCATTAAATTATTTTTACTGAAAGAATTGTTTTACAACATTATTGATAATTTTTCTTGGCTGAGCTGGGGTTTGAACCTGATTCTCCAAACATATAAATTAAAGAATTGCCACTATATTTGGAATGACAGGGTTTTTTTTGATGAAATTTGTATACACTTTTGTAATTATTTCCTTTTTTTTGTGAATACTATGCTACTTGAATAACTTTGTATATAAAAATACAATATAAGTTTCTAGTATAATAATCTTTATATTAATAGCTTTTCTTTTAATAATATGTGGTGTTGAATTTATTTTGACGCTCACAGTATTTGAAAGTATGTAAACACTAGAAATATGAAAGGAAATTACTGTTACAACTCATACAACTACTCACTTATACTTATTAAGAAACAGCTAACAAATTTAGCTGAATTTGAATATTTTTGCAGCAAGAATAAACTAAATATATTTCAATTAAAAATAATCTACATTTCTGTATACGAGGTCTGATCAAAAAATAACCGTTATTTTCAAATTTTATTTTCTGTTATGTTGGTCCATATGTCTGTTATAAATGTTGGTAATATCAGCCATTTTGGATTGTCAGTTTGTATTTGACAGATAAAAAGGTTAGTCGTGTTTTGGTGTGTTCTTCGATTTTTTACTATTCGAAAAAATGGATCAAAGAAACTTTATTAAGTTTTGTGTAAAAAGTGAAATTAAATGCGCAAGGACATTTGAAATGTTGACTGTGGCGTTTGGCGAGTCTACTATGAGCAGAACACAAGTTCAATTCTGGTATAAACGGTTTAAGGAAGGCCGATAAAAACATTGAAACAGTCATGAAAATGATTTAGGATAATTGTCGAACCACTATCAGAGAGATTGCGGCTGATGTTGGCATATCGTTCAGCTCATGCGGATGTTTTAGGCATGAAACGTGCGGCAGCGAAGATTGTTCCAAAATTGCTAAATTTTGAGCAAAAAACAACGTCGCATGGACATCGCTCAGGAGCCGTTGTACATCGTCAACGACGATCCAGGTTTCCTCAAAAAGGTCATAACTAGTGACGAATCGTGGGTGTATAGCTATGACATTGAAACCAAAGCCCAATTATACCAATGAACTGAAGATCGAAAAAAGTACGTCAAGTTCGATCAAATGTAAAGGTTTTGCTCACTGTTTTCTTCGACTGCAATGGCGTGGTGCATCATGAATTCTTGCCACAAGGTCTTACGGTTAATAAGGAATACTACCTTGAAGTTGTGTGCCGTTTGCGCAAAGCAATTCGTCAGAAACGCATAGAATTGTGGAAAAATCTAATCATCCATGATAATGCACCGGCTCACACATCGATGCTTGTGCGCATGAGTTTTTGGACAAAAACATGCCTCAACCACCGTATTCACCGGACTTGGACCCCGCTGACTTTTTTCTCTTCCCAAAACTAAAGACACCGATGAAAGAATAACGTTTTGCTACGATTGAGAAGATAAAAGTAAAATGGAAACAGGAGCTGTTGGCGATACCAAAAAGCGCGTTTCAGAAGTGTTTCGAGGATTGGAAAAACGCTTGCATAAGTTTTGAAGGGGACAAGCTAGTTATTGTTAAATAAATAAATACTTTTGGAAACAAATTTAAAATAATGGTTATTTTTTGATCAGACCTCGTTTGTATGGATGTATGTACATTTGAAACCACACACGTCCTTATATAGTAGATTACATACACGTTTTAGTATATACAATACATTAATACACATAAATGTCTGTACTTACAGATACACATGTGCCTTTATACAAGTTTATAAACTTCCGTTTAAAAAAAAACTGAGATTCTATTATATTTCTCTGACTATAGAAGAAATCTGCATATTTCATATATTTCTACTTTCTTTTTTTAAACATTTTTTTTGTTACTCGTAAATTGCTGTAAACGAGCACGAATGTTTTCCAGCACACTGGCAAATAAATACAACAGGCACGATTATTTTGTTGAGAATATTAAAATTGTTTGAATGTGGTAATGTTTGCTTTAAAACTACATTTTTTTTTTAAGGAAAACAAATCTGTGATTTGCTGAAAATATTCATGGAAATTATTCCCCGAAGAGCTTTTAATTAATATCTTTGATGGAGCAATTATGATTTTTAATTATCGACATAGTAGACATTAGTTAACTGTAGGGAATCTTAAACATTTTTAAGAAACTTACAGCATTTACAATATTTTTCACAATATTTGTGAGTGTTTGTTGTAGTTTACATCCAGGCCAAGATATTACATAATGTCAGCATAATATGGTCAGAGATTTTTATAATGAAGTGAAATGGAATATACTGAACCGGCGAAGGGGTGCGAGGTGTCGCAGATTGGACATATTGGGGAAACTATGGTATAGGCAACAACTAGTAGATATTAAGCGTGTTGCTCCATCAAGTTCTCAGTGTCTCTCCTAACACATCAGGGGCAGTGAATCGAGTTTAACCCATTTGTTACGAACAAACATTTTATTACTGAGAGTTTTTTGCAGCATATTAAGCGTGTTGCTCCATCAAGTTCTCAGTGTCTCTCCTAACACATCAGGGGCAGTGAATCGAGTTTAACCCATTTGTTACGAACAAACATTTTATTACTGAGAGTTTTTTTGCAGCATATTAAGCGTGTTGCTCCATCAAGTTCTCAGTGTCTCTCCTAACACATCAGGGGCAGTGAATCGAGTTTAACCCATTTGTTACGAACAAACATTTTATTACTGAGAGTTTTTTTGCAGCATATTAAGCGTGTTGCTCCATCAAGTTCTCAGTGTCTCTCCTAACACATCAGGGGCAGTGAATCGAGTTTAACCCATTTGTTACGAAGAAACATTTTATTACTGAGAGTTTTTTGCAGCATATTAAGCGTGTTGCTCCATCAAGTTATCAGTGTCTCTCCTAACACATCAGGGGCAGTGAATCGAGTTTAACCCATTTGTTACGAACAAACATTTTATTACTGAGAGTTTTTTGCAGCATATTAAGCGTGTTGCTCCATCAAGTTCTCAGTGTCTCTCCTAACACATCAGGGGCAGTGAATCGAGTTTAACCCATTTGTTACGAACAAACATTTTATTACTGAGAGTTTTTTGCAGCATATTAAGCGTGTTGCTCCATCAAGTTCTCAGTGTCTCTCCTAACACATCAGGGGCAGTGAATCGAGTTTAACCCATTTGTTACGAACAAACATTTTATTACTGAGAGTTTTTTGCAGCATATTAAGCGTGTTGCTCCATCAAGTTCTCAGTGTCTCTCCTAACACATCAGGGGTAGTGAATCGAGTTTAACCCATTTGTTACGAACAAACATTTTATTACTGAGAGTTTTTTGCAGCACGATTCACCCATTTCGAACGATTTTTCTGTTAGTTTTACAAGTTGTAATACTGCGGCTATTGATTTATTTTGCTTTGGCTTTTAAGTGTCAAAAAACAAATTATTTTAAAATATTGTGTATATTTTTCAAAAACAATTTGCAAAATTATTAACGAATAAATGAAATTAATAATTTATTTTAACAAACGCCACAGATATAACTGGCAACTCAGTTCATTTTTGTCCAGACAAAATATAAAATGAAACCAATTCAAGCTGAGAGTTGTTTGTAAAAAATATTTGCTCTCTCTCAAAAAGAGAGACGACAAACTTCATATGAACAAAAACTTTGTCCGAACAAATAATTTGGGCAGAACGAATGGGTGAATCCACCTTTGGAGTAGTATATTTATGAATCTAACCGAGATATTGACTTGTGTCTTTTTTGGGTAAGCTCAGAAACTACTTTGTCTAAAGAAAACAAGTGAGTCCAAGAAAAATATGTGTTAAATTGTTTGCGATATTTACTAATCTTTCAAAATTTTGAGAAACATTTTGTTTTTTACAGAATTAATAAATATGTAATAAAATCTTTAGTTAATAACACAATGCAATGAAATGTTCAATGTAGATTAAATTTGTCATGTTAAATAATAAGTTATAGACAAATTGCAAACGAGCTAGAAAAGAATCCTGCAATTCTCAAAACAAAACGAGACGAAAATCTTTCGGGGCTGGTATAACTAAATAATTTACATATGAAGGTTTTAGAAACTGCTATACGTTTTGTAAGCTCAGCTTTAGAATTATAAGACATGTAGCCTAAAGTTGAAAATTTAATTAAAAAATAGGTAAAATTCGAAACAGTGCAGCGACAGTATATTTGAAAAATTTTACATGTTTTTATACCCTTCACCTTCATGAGAAGGGTATATATAAGTTTGCCATTCCGTTTGTAATTTTCACAATACAATTTTCCGACCCTATAAAGTATATATATTCTGGATCCTTATAGATAGCAGAGTCTATTAAGCCATGTCCGTCTGTCTGTTGAAATCAATTTTCTGAACTCCCCAGATATCTGCGGGATCCAAATCTTCAATAATTCTGTCAGACATGCTATCGAGAAGTTTGCTATTTAAAATCAGCAAAATCTGTCCATAAATAACAGTGATATGAGCAAAAATCCGAGACAACCTCTAAAAATTTCATCAAAAAAACTAAGTGTATTAATATTTTTACCTACGAATAATTTCATCAACAGATGGCGTTAATCAACCAAAGTGTTTAAGTGTGTTCTTAAACCGTAATATAAGTGTGTAAAAAGACAGTGTGTTCATTATTAATTGTGTTTGTGTACATTTAAATAAATAAAGACTCGTTATACATATTTTCTTCAAACTACTTGATGCTTTTATTTTGCAATTAAAAAGAAACCGAATTCTTTTTAAAGGAAATAAACCACCGTTTTTAAAAGGTAAAAACGTAACAATATAATATAATATATATATGTATGTATGTATATAATATAATTATGCATCCACAACAAAGGTGAAGGGTATATAAGATTTGACATAGCCGAATATATCACTCTTACTTGTTTATATTAAAACGATCTCTGTCAAGATACCATTCAGAAAAATATAAATTTGTTATATAGTTTTAACGACAGTTTACTTTTAACCAACAAAGAGTTAATTCACTGTTTTGCCCTAAGAAATACAAAAGTCTATTAACTGTAAAATTAAAAATCGCTTATTTTTAGACCTTGATATAAAATTTCAACACAGTTAATCTAAGAAAAATTGGTCAAAAAATCAACCCGATATTTAAAAAAAAATCTCACAAGAAATTTTTTTAAAATTTTCAATATGCGTATAACTCGAAAAGATCTAGCCGAAGACTTTCAATAATAATAATAAGTTTAACGTGCTCTGTTTTGAGTCCCTCTTAGCTCCGGCTTTGTGGGATCCACCTTTAAAACTTAAACACGAATAATTCTTGGTTACGTCTATATACAATTGATCGGACTAGCAGTTTAGATATTCCAGATCTATTTTAAACAAATTTCTGTTATTATCGGACGTCATTTACCTTAAATACTAAAAAAAATTAAATAAAAAATATAAACTGGTGATTTTACATGCAGAAAAATGTAAAATTTTAATTAATGTAAAATGGTTAATTTAATGGTTAAATATATTATACAACCTACGCAGATCAAACTAATCTTAAATCGCTAACATTATAATTTCTGTCAGTTTTTATTTTCAAATACATACTTAAATTCCTACAACAGGCAAAACGTAAAAAAAACTCATTTTTTTTATATAAAAAGGCCCACTGTGACGTTATTTAGCGTGTAATAGTAAAAAAAACTTAGTATGCATTTAAGCACAATTTAGGGCTATTCAAATATGGAGCTTCTTCGAGAATTAATGTTTTGGGTTTTTAGAATTTTTTACTCAAACTTAATTTTTTGTTTTTCAAAATTGGCAAACCTTGGTTAGAGCTGGGGAGGGCTATGTTAGCTTCAACAAGTTAGGTTGTATTTTATACGCTTATGTATTATATTTACTATCCGAATCATATACAAATCATATATAGTCCGGAAGAAAATGTTTTTCTATGAAAAAAATATCGGTTCGTTTGCGAAAAAACAAATTCAAAATACGACCCTTTTTACATGTTCTAACTTTTTATAGGAAAAGTATTAATTTTAGCACTTTTCTCATATCTAAAAAAAAACAAAAAAAAATCGAGCTAAACAATAAAATAAACGATTGTTTTTTATGTGCTACACAGAAAAAATATCATGTTTTTTTTCAATTAAACCTTTAACTGATTTTAAAATAATTTTCAAATAAAATTTTAATTGATTCAATTACTTTTTCTGATTTTTCTGATATTTTCAATTAAATCTCACATTTTTTTTTAATTGATACTATCATTTTGTTTAATTGATTCCACAAATATTTAAATTGAAACTAATTTTTATTTTTTTCTGTGTATGTAGACCTTTTAAAAAAGAAACTTAAGATATTAACATCGGACAACACTGTATTAAATATTAAATTATATTTTTTCCCTGAAGATGATCAACAAAGTTGGTCAAAATATTGGAAACTAATAAAAGTTAAAAAAAATTAAAAACGAACAAGAGTTTTTTATATTTTTAATAAAAGAGACCTCAAGCCGAATTAATAAAGTAAAAAGATTTTTCAAACAAATAAACCTAAATATCGCTCCTAAAAAAGAAAGCTAAAAGCTAAGCAAACAAAATTAAACCTAAAAATCTCTCTACTTAGTTCAGATTCTTGTTCAGATTCTAGGTGAGATCTACCTAAGAAACCCAAAAAAAGATCGAGCATTATTAAAAAAACTAAATATCTCTTGAACTGAATAAGATAACCTCTACTCATGTGAGCATATATCTACTGAAGCACATTTTTGATTTGAAATTTCAGCTCTTTTGGATCATAAATGGATTTTTGGTAAATTATTAAAAAATGGCGAGACCAATTTTGAGGGGCCCAACATTCCTTTTCGATAGCTTGGGAGATAAAGAATTATTTCTAAACAAAAACGTTTCTAAACCACTGTATGTTTGTGGATCGAAATTTTGTGCAACAATAAATGCGATCCCCAAAAACAAAACAAGTAAGAAAGTATAGTCGGTCAAGCCCGGCCATATAATACCCTACATCCAGTATATGTACAAAACAGTTTTTCAGAAATGGGCGCTATAGGGGAGATATCACCTATTATGGAGCGATCATCCAAAAATTTAGTGCCATGATTTCCGTGAATATAAATATTATGTGTGTTAAACTTTATCTCGATATAAATACGTTTAAAAGATTTATAGAGGTTAAAGTGAATTACGAAGAGGGTCTTATATTGAATATAGACTAATTATGGACTGATGATAATAAAATTAGACCATATTATTTGTATACATACGAAATATATTTGCGTTAAATATTATTTGGCTACCAACATTTTTGAGAGAGTTGTGCTCTTTAAAGTCTTTTTCGAAAAAGGGCCTTATATGGGAGCTACAACTAATTATGGACCGGTCATCATAAAATTGCGTCGTATTATTTGTATATATATAAAATGTATTAGCGTGCAATATTA
Source organism: Bellardia bayeri (assembly GCA_950370525.1). Taxonomy (NCBI): domain Eukaryota; kingdom Metazoa; phylum Arthropoda; class Insecta; order Diptera; family Calliphoridae; genus Bellardia; species Bellardia bayeri. Next base: position 81,131,676 of record OX493267.1, read on the forward strand.
TTGGTATTTAAAGTGATTTTTGGAAGTGGGCCTTCTATGGGAGCTACGACTAATTATGGACCGAACTCACAAAATTTGCAGATGTGATTTGGCTTCATTTACCACTCATTTGTGATGAAATGTGTTTGGATACTTGCAGAATTCAAACATTTATGAGCAGTAAACCCCAATTTCGGGAGGACATTTATATGGGGGCCAGGTAAAATAATGGACCGATTTCCACCAGTTTCAATCCCATCCATCCTTGGGCCGAAAAAATATCATGTACGTAATTTTATCGAAATATCTTTAAAATTGCGACCAGCCAGCCAGACGGACGGACGGACAGCGTTAACTCGACTCAGATAGTGATTCTTAGTCGATCGGTATACTTTAAGGTGGATGTTGGACCAATATTTCTGGGCGTTACAAACATCAGCGTAAATCCAATATACCCTCCCCACTATGGTGGTGTAGGGTATAAACAAGTATTTAGGTTTCCTTTATTGTTATTATTGTCTTACCAGCAACACGCCATCATCTTAAAAGCTTTAGTTTATTTCGCATTTACCTGTAAAGAGAAAAGGAAAATTTTGTTGTAAATTTAAACTATAATATGATGCTATTAAAAATAATTATTCGCAAATTTCATCCGGATACATCAAATAGCCTTTTTATTTATTCAATTTATTATGAATTCACTTAACAAACTCCCCACCACAATACGTTTGTCTATGTTACATTTTCTTTTTTTGCAAATATTATTCTTTGCTTTTCCAAATTTAATAAATTCAAGCTCAATTAACTTTATTTTATAAATATGTATTTCTTTATAAAATATTAAATTATTAAATTAAATGTAAAGAAACTTCAATTACAATTCATCTTTCATTTAATTGTTTTTTTTTCTCATTTGCGTTTGTTGTGTTTAAAAGTTTGGAATTTTCTTTAAAAATATAATAAATATTTTCCCCAAATATAAAACAAAAAAGGAGATGCAAAAAAAAGCCAACAAAATAAAGATGTAATTTAATTCTAAAATGCCATTAATTTTCTTTTTCTGATACACTCACAACAAATCTAAATTTATGTTTACTGGAATGTTTTCTTTTTTTTGGGTAATCAAAAAACAAAGAAGTTATAAATAAAAAATATTGTTAAGAAAATATTTAATTTATTAGGAAATAACTTTGAAAAAAATGCAAGAAATAAAATAGAAGAGTGAAAGGGGAGGGGGAGATGAGATATAGGGTTTTGTGGTTGTCAAAAAGGCAGAGCTGTGCAAGAAATTATTTAATTAAGGAATAGGAGCAGCATAATGGCACCGCATAAAAAAACTAAATACATTTCTAAGTATGTCTTCGTACTATGCTCTTGTTTAAAAGATAATAAAATTTACTCGACTGTTCGACATGGCCTTCGTATGTCTTGCACGTCTGACGGCAATGTTTGTATGTCAAAGTATTCATTTTACTTTAAAACTTTATGTTTTCCCTAAATGAATTTTAAAAGCTTAATTTATTTTAAATATTTCAATATTTGTCAGTCTTCTATTTTAAAGTTTAAAGCAAACAAATTTTTTTAATTTTAAATATTTTCCATTTAATTTTTCACTTGTTTCCATTTAATTTATTTGTTCATTTTAAATATGTATAAATTTCGTTATTTGCTCTGTACTTTTTTTTTCATGTTCATTCTCTTCATTCTTCTGTCTGGCCAACAGAGTCAATGTTTGTATGTATTTATATCTGTCCATTGAAGCTGTGTTTGTATTGTTTCCATGTGTTTAAGTTTATTTGTATCCTTGAAGCACTCTCAAATATTGTAATCACACATAAATCACAAAATGCAAATTCATTTAAGTTAAATGAATTATTGTTCATATTGCTTTTGTTGAAATTAAAAAACAAAATAACGAAACTACACAGAAATTGTAAAATATCTTTATACATTTACAGACATTTACAAGCAAACTTTTATTCAGATTTAGAAATGTCAAAAAAGAAATGTATAGTACATAAATAAATGTCTATACACACTAGGGGTTACATTACCGGTAAACGGTTAACCGGTTTTCCGGTTTTACCGGTCGTATTGATTACCGAATTTACCGGAGAAAAATACCGGCAATTTCGGTAATTGTTGATAAATATTTCATTCCAATTGAAGTTAAATTTATATATAAAATGTTATATTTTAAGAAATAATTTTTTTTTATTATTAGGTTCAAATTAAATCACATTTAGTTAATCGTCATTAAATTATAAATTTTCAGGCATAAATAATATATTACTTAATGAAATTCGTGCAAATATTTCAGATAAAATAAAGAAAGGTGCTAAATTTAGCCTTACGTTTGATGAGTGGACATCGATTAAAAATCGAAGGTATATGAACATAAATGTTCATACGGCCGGAAACATGTTTTGGAACCTAGGTCTTACAAGGGCACGTGGGTGCATGAATGCTGATAAATGTATGCAGCTAGTTGAAACTAAATTAGAAGAATTCGGGCTAAATTTTAAGAATATAGTTTCTATAACCACAGGCGATGCGGCTGTGATGAAAAAGTTGGGTTCAACGTTAGACATACACCATCAGCTATATTTAGCACATTGAATACAGCTAGCTGTTATAGAAGTTTTATATAAAAGTAACAGAATGCATTTACAAGCTAGTAATGAGTATGAGGATGCAGATGATGATACGGATGCCGATGAAGATGACCGGACTGACGGGTTCAGCTTAGAAGTTCACTCGGAGATTCAAACTGATGTTTCATACGAATCAATTGTACTAATTTTAACTAAAATTCGACGAACAGTAAAACTCTTTCGACGCTCACCCACAAAAAATGAAGTTCTACAATGGCACGTCAAAAATGAGTTTGGAAAAGAAATCCCTTTGATTTTGGATACTAAAACTAGATGGAACAGCTTACTGGCTATGGTGGAACGGTTCCATCAATTAAAATCGTGTACCAGAAAAAGTCTGATTGACTTAAATATTGAAATTTCGTTTTCAGAAGATGAAATTAACTTAATTAGCATGATAATAAATGCACTGCTTCATGTAAAATTGGCTGTAGAAGCTTTGGGTGCAGCTGACTGCACATTGCTGACAAGCGATGCCACTCTAAAGTTCATGCTTGATGAATTATCTGAACAAAATAATACTTTCAGCCGGGAATTAAAATGTCAATTAATTTTACGCATCCAAGAGCGACGCTCAAGTTAGTCTGACGTTATGCAGTTCTTACATAATCCGATAGAATTTAGAAATATTCATCTAGAGGATAATTATAATTTATTTAAACTACATAAACCTTCATTGATACAAACTATTGTAACGCTTATAGAACGATTGAACATGAGAAATGAATGTAACTCGACAAATGATTCAAACGAGTCTTCTGATGATGTAGAAGAAATCCCTGAATCAACCCAGTTAACAATGAAAGACTGGCTACAATTGGCCATTAAAAATCAAAATAAAATAAAATTGAATAAAATTTCCAACGTAACCAATACCACGATTTTAACAAAAGTAATAAAAAAAGAAATCGCACTCGTTGAAGAAGAACAAAAGCGTGGAAAGTATCTGACGATAGCGTTCAACCACCTCTTGACAGTAAAGCCGACGAGTGTGGAATCAGAAAGAGCTTTTTCTGCAGCAGGGTTAATTTGCACAAAAATTAGAACCAGCCTTAATGACAATACAATTGACACCATTTGCCTATTGCGAGCATATTTTAATACACACGCAGATCTATTCAAAAATTAAAATTTTCTCTTAATGATATAATATATTTTTACATTCTTATTTTGTTTTATTAATGAATTACATTTATTTTAAATAACTTTGTTTTATTACTTTAATATATAACAATATATATTTCTCTTTACATAATTTTAAGCATTTATTTTACTCGTTACTGATAAACTTAAAATTAAACAGAATTACCGGTAAATTACCGATAAACCGGTTTTTAAATAAAAAATTTACCGTTTACCGGTAAAAGCAAATTCCGGTAATTTTATATGCCCTAATACACACAGACCGTAAAACCATAGAAATGGGAGGAAAACCCAAATATAAATTAATGTGAATTAGAAATCGCAATTTGTTTTATTATTTGTTTTTTTTTTCTTCTTAATTTTGGTTACAGATTATCTATTCAAATAACAATTTATTATTATACTTTATTGGAGACTAAGTATTTGGTATGTTATTGAAATATTAATGTAGCAAACATGAAATTGCTACATATACATTCAGCTTCTAGTTCAAATTATTATTCAGGTTCTACTTGAGTTCTAGTTCTGTTGTAGATGAGTTCCAATTCAGTTTTAGTTCCGGTTCAGTTCCAGTTCAGTTCTAGTTCAGTTCTAGTTCAGTTCTAGTTCAGTTCTAGTTCAGTTCTAGTTCAGTTCTAGTTCAGTTCTAGTTCAGTTCTAGTTCAGTTCTAGTTTAGTTCTAGTTCAGTTCTAGTTCAGTTCTAGTTCAGTTCTAGTTCAGTTCTAGTTCAGTTCTAGTTCTAGTTCAGTTCTAGTTCAGTTCTAGTTCAGTTCTAGTTCAGTTCTAGATCAGTTCTAGTTCAGTTCTAGTTCAGTTCTAGTTTAGTTCTAGTTCAGTTCTAGTTCAGTTCTAGTTCAGTTCTAGTTCAGTTCTAGTTCAGTTCTAGTTCAGTTCTAGTTCTAGTTCAGTTCTAGTTCAGTTCTAGTTCAGTTCTAGTTCAGTTCTAGATCAGTTCTAGTTCAGTTCTAGTTCAGTTCTAGTTCAGTTCTAGTTCAGTTCTAGTTCAGTTCTAGTTCAGTTCTAGTTCAGTTCTAGTTCAGTTCTAGTTCTAGTTCAGTTCTAGTTCTAGTTCAGTTCTAGTTCAGTTCTAGTTCAGTTCTAGTTCAGTTCTAGATCAGTTCTAGTTCAGTTCTAGTTCAGTTCTAGTTTAGTTCTAGATCAGTTCTAGTTCAGTTCTAGTTCAGTTCTAGATCAGTTCTAGTTCAGTTCTAGTTCAGTTCTAGTTCAGTTCTAGATCAGTTCTAGTTCAGTTCTAGTTCAGTTCTAGTTCAGTTCTAGTTCAGTTCTAGTTCAGTTCTAGTTCAGTTCTAGTTCAGTTCTAGTTCAGTTCTAGTTCTAGTTCAGTTCTAGTTCAGTTCCAGTTCAGTTCTAGTTCAGTTCTAGTTCAGTTCTAGTTCAGTTCTAGTTCAGTTCTAGTTCAGTTCTAGTTCAGTTCTAGTTCAGTTCTAGTTCAGTTCTAGTTCAGTTCTAGTTTAGTTCTAGTTCAGTTCTAGTTCAGTTCTAGTTCAGTTCTAGTTCAGTTCTAGTTCCAGTTCAGTTCTAGTTCAGTTCTAGTTCAGTTCTAGTTCAGTTCTAGATCAGTTCTAGTTCAGTTCTAGTTCAGTTCTAGTTCAGTTCTAGTTCAGTTCTAGTTCAGTTCTAGATCAGTTCTAGTTCAGTTCTAGTTCAGTTCTAGTTTAGTTCTAGTTCAGTTCTAGTTCAGTTCTAGTTCAGTTCTAGTTTAGTTCTAGTTCAGTTCTAGTTCAGTTCTAGTTCAGTTCTAGTTCAGTTCTAGTTCAGTTCTAGTTCAGTTCTAGATCAGTTCTAGTTCAGTTCTAGTTCAGTTCTAGTTTAGTTCTAGTTCAGTTCTAGTTCAGTTCTAGTTCAGTTCTAGTTCAGTTCTAGTTCAGTTCTAGTTCAGTTCTAGTTCTAGTTCAGTTCTAGTTCAGTTCTAGTTCAGTTCTAGTTCAGTTCTAGATCAGTTCTAGTTCAGTTCTAGTTCAGTTCTAGTTCAGTTCTAGTTCAGTTCTAGTTCAGTTCTAGTTCAGTTCTAGTTCAGTTCTAGTTCAGTTCTAGTTCAGTTCTAGTTCAGTTCTAGTTCAGTTCTAGTTCAGTTCTAGTTCAGTTCTAGATCAGTTCTAGTTCAGTTCTAGTTCAGTTCTAGTTTAGTTCTAGTTCAGTTCTAGTTCAGTTCTAGTTCAGTTCTAGTTCAGTTCTAGTTCAGTTCTAGTTCTAGTTCAGTTCTAGTTCAGTTCTAGATCAGTTCTAGTTCAGTTCTAGTTCAGTTCTAGTTCAGTTCTAGTTCAGTTCTAGTTCAGTTCTAGTTCAGTTCTAGTTCAGTTCTAGTTCTAGTTCAGTTCTAGTTCAGTTCCAGTTCAGTTCTAGTTCAGTTCTAGTTCAGTTCTAGTTCAGTTCTAGTTCAGTTCTAGTTCAGTTCTAGTTCAGTTCTAGTTCAGTTCTAGTTCAGTTCTAGTTTAGTTCTAGTTCAGTTCTAGTTCAGTTCTAGTTCAGTTCTAGTTCAGTTCTAGTTCTAGTTCAGTTCTAGTTCAGTTCTAGTTCAGTTCTAGTTCAGTTCTAGATCAGTTCTAGTTCAGTTCTAGTTCAGTTCTAGTTCAGTTCTAGTTCAGTTCTAGTTCAGTTCTAGTTCAGTTCTAGATCAGTTCTAGTTCAGTTCTAGTTCAGTTCTAGTTTAGTTCTAGTTCAGTTCTAGTTCAGTTCTAGTTCAGTTCTAGTTCAGTTCTAGTTCAGTTCTAGTTCTAGTTCAGTTCTAGTTCAGTTCTAGTTCAGTTCTAGTTCAGTTCTAGTTCAGTTCTAGTTCAGTTCTAGTTCAGTTCTAGTTCAGTTCTAGTTCAGTTCAATTCTAGTTCAGTTCTAGTTCAGTTCTAGTTCAGTTCTAGTTCAGTTCTAGTTCAGTTCATTTCTAGTTCAGTTCAGTTCAGTTCAGTTCTAGTTCAGTTGAGTTCTAGTTCAGTTCTAGTTCAGTTCTAGTTCAGTTCTAGTTCAGTTCTAGTTCAGTTCTAGCTCAGTTCTATTTCAGTTCTAGTTCAGTTCTAGTTCAGTTCTAGTTCAGTTCTAGTTCAGTTCTAGTTCAGTTCTAGTTCAGTTCTAGTTCAGTTCTAGCTCAGTTCTAGTTCAGTTCTAGTTCAGTTCTAGTTCAGTTCTAGTTCAGTTCTAGTTCAGTTCTAGTTCAGTTCTAGTTCAGTTCTAGTTCAGTTCTAGTTCAGTTCTAGTTCAGTTCAGTTCTAGTTCAGTTCAATTCTAGTTCAGTTCTAGTTCAGTTCTAGTTCAGTTCTAGTTCAGTTCTAGTTCAGTTCTAGTTCAGTTCTAGTTCAGTTCAGTTCTAGTTCAGTTCATTTCTAGTTCAGTTCTAGTTCAGTTCAATTCTAGTTCAGTTCTAGTTCAGTTCTAGTTCAGTTCTAGTTCAGTTCTAGTTCAGTTCAGTTCTAGTTCAATTCTAGTTCAGTTCTAGTTCAGTTCAGTTCTAGTTCAGTTCATTTCTAGTTCAGTTCAGTTCAGTTCAGTTCTAGTTCAGTTCAGTTCTAGTTCAATTCTAGTTCAGTTCTAGTTCAGTTCTAGTTCAGTTCTAGTTCAGTTCTAGTTCAGTTCTAGTTCAGTTCTAGTTCAGTTCTAGTTCAGTTCTAGATCAGTTCTAGTTCAGTTCTAGTTCAGTTCTAGTTTAGTTCTAGTTCAGTTCTAGTTCAGTTCTAGTTCAGTTCTAGTTCAGTTCTAGTTCAGTTCTAGTTCAGTTCTAGTTCAGTTCAGTTCTAGTTCAGTTCTAGTTCAGTTCTAGTTCAGTTCTAGTTCAGTTCTAGTTCAGTTCAGTTCTAGTTCAGTTCATTTCTAGTTCAGTTCTAGTTCAGTTCTAGTTCAGTTCTAGTTCAGTTCAGTTCTAGTTCTAGTTCAGTTCTAGTTCAGTTCTAGTTCAGTTCTAGTTCAGTTCTAGTTCAGTTCTAGTTCAGTTCTAGTTCAGTTCTAGTTCAGTTCTAGTTCAGTTCTAGTTCAGTTCTAGTTCAGTTCTAGTTCAGTTCTAGTTCAGTTCTAGTTCAGTTCTAGTTCAGTTCTAGTTCAGTTCTAGTTCAGTTCTAGTTCAGTTCTAGTTCAGTTCTAGTTCAGTTCTAGTTCAGTTCTAGTTCAGTTCTAGTTCAGTTCTAGTTCATTTCTTTCGTCTCGTGTTGTAGATGTGCTCTATTGTGTGTAGAAATCTGGTGTCGTTGTAGAAGTCATTCGCTAATGTTGTGAAGTATATGCTTTTTACATTAAGTATTTTTAATTCTTTTGCGATATTGTTAATGTTGGTGTTTGTATAATTTAAATTGCGTGTACTTGTGTTATAGTCTCGGTTAATTAGATTGTTGATGATTAGTGTTGGTAGTGTGTAGTTTGAAGAATTAGCGTTGTTGATAGTGCTGATGTGCATGTGGTTGTTGGATGGCGATAGAATTGAAGTGTTTCCGATCGTGGAGTTTTCGGTTGTGTCACGTATATCGTTAATACGGTTTATGGTGTTGCTATTGTAGTTTGTAATCTGAAGTGTGTGGTTGTTGATGTTTGTGGTGTTTGTGTTTATGATGGTAGACGTGTTGTTGTCGGTTGGAGTATTTGTTATTGTGTGTCTATTTGTTGAGAGGCGATAATTCTTCCAGAGTATGTTTAGTATGTGGTTTTGGGATTTTTGCAAGGTTCTGCAATGCGTAGAGCAACCCCAAGCGGTATACGTGTCGTATACGATTCCGCGAGAGAAAAGTAAGCTTGTCTAAGTACACTATACGTCGCGCAGTGACTTAGGTGGTAGAGTATATATGCAGATTTACGAAGCTTTTTTCTAACATTTTCAACCTGAGTTTTCCACTTAAAGTTGCTATCGATAGAGACACCTAGATATTTATATGATTCTACTAGCTCAATGTTTGTGGTACATGTTTCAGTATTTGTGTTTGGGTTTAACGTATTTTGGTGAAGGCATTCAACGTTGTGGAATTTAATTTGTATCGGTGTAGCTCTAAGATGTCGAGGTTTAATATGCATTAGTTTTGTTTTTGTAGCATTGATAATTAGACCATTATCATGACACCATTTTGTTGCAATGTCTAGTTGTTTTTGCATTATATTGATGGCAGTGCGTAGATCTTTATCTGCGACGACGATTGCAGTATCATCTGCGTAGGCAAAAGTTGTGCATTCTAATGATCTAATCATATCATTTGCATATATTATGTACAAAATTGGTCCTAACTTCGATGCCTGAGGTACTCCATAATGTGATGGCATTTCATCGCTTAAGATATTATTTATTTTAACTCTGAATGATCTTAATTCGAGATAGCTTTTGAACCAGTTTAATGCGTTTCCTCTAATTCCATTTCTTTCTAGGATTTTAATTAATTTATCATGAGACATTGTGTCAAACGCTTTGCTAAAATCTATAAATAGTACCAGGCAATGTTGATTTTTGCTTAAACATGTATTGATGAAGTTAGAGAAATTTCCTAGTAGTTTGTTAATGCTTTTCCCTTTTTGAAAGCCGTACTGGTTGCTACTTATAATATTATATTTTATCAGGAATTGGGATAGTCTTCAAACAACAACTTCTTCTAATATTTTTTTCAATTATTGGGAGTATTGATATAGGCCTATAATTGTTGTATTCTGTTTTACAGCCACTTTTATGTATAGGTCTAATAATTGATGTTTTCAGCAGAGTTGGTATAATTGCATTTTTCAAGCTATTCCAAGTTAAGATTGTAGTTGTGATTTTACTTCAGGTTTTACTTCAGTTGAGTTATAGTTAGCTCGTCATCCTGTAAAATTGGGCTTTTGTTACAATTGCTTAATTTAAACGTCTTCAAGAGTGTAGCATGTAACAAATATTAAATAAAATACTTAACACCTTCATTGGCCCCATCTACTCAGATTCATTAAACAACAGTAGCAGTAACAAGAACAAAAACACATATGGGCAACTTCAAAAATTTACGGTTTTAAGTTAAAAATTAAAAAAGTATATAAAAATTACAGTTTTAGAGGTTAGAAACATTTTTTTTCCTCCATAAAATTTGAAATCTTTAACTTTTTTTCGTGCGTTTCTAATTTTAGTATCAAGCTCAGTAAAGTCTTCCATTCGATGTACGTTTCAGCGCAATTGATACAGCGCTTTAGTTGTCACAAAGCGAAATGTGTTTGGGAAAAACTGCCGCTGCACCCACCCTGGTTGAAAAAAATTCTTTTTTTTAGTCCGTCGCGAAGAATCTATTTAGATACCTCAACATGTTCCCATGCCATGTTTTGAGATAAAAAAAGGCTTAAAAAAAATGTTTATTTTTGAAAACATTTTCAAAAGTTCATAAAGTTTTTGAGTTTAAAAATTTTAAAGTGCGTTTTCGCCTCGGAGTAATACACTACCCAACTTAAAAGACAATTCAGATTGTCAGACGCAAAAAAGATACATTTTTACAAAATTTACGCTAATTTCTATTAAGTTTGTGATCTCCGTGATACGTTATTGGTGCGCTGACACCAACTTGATTTACCCCAAACTTTATAAAATTAAGTTCAAAATTCGGAAAATTTTCGTTTCACTTTTAAACCACATGCAACTTTTCACCCAGCAGCGATATCAAATTTTTTTTTGTGGATATATCCTCCAAGTCTAGTGACTATATTTTGTATTGGTTTGGATCTGAAAGCTAAAAACTATTACAAAGAAAACGGAATGGATGAAAAAACTCTTGCAAGTTTCAAGTCGTTTTTTTAATTTTTCGAATTTTAGATGATCACCAATTCTTAAGGTGAAGACTTTTCAACGTAAAACTTTGCACATCATATCCTTCAAGTATTGTCATCCAAACCCTGTACAACCTTTTTTTCAATTCACAAAACTTAACGGAATAAGAGCCATAGTATATCGGTTATAGCAGGTGCTCAAAAAATTTGAAATACCCCATATGCAAACTAATTAGAAAAATGGAAATGGATATTAGACATGACATTTGACACAGTGGTAGATAATAATGATTAAACTCTTCGTTAGAAATAATAGCTGTTGAGCCAAAAATTATGAAAGCACACGTACTATAATATTTAGAAATAGAACAAATAATTTAAATATTAAAAAAATAGCTATACCCAAACCCAAGCACATTAGGAAGGCCCTGTAAAGTAGTTGTTGGTTTTCTCAGAATAAATTATTTTTAGACATTTTCCAATATTAAACCTTTTAGACATAATCTAATTTAGTTGGTAACAACATTAATTGGACTTTTTTGTTGGGCCGCTCTAATAAAATAGTTGTAATAAATATTAGTAATAATGAAACTCAGTATCATAAGCATCATAAAATCTTGAAATAGACAAATAGATGGATGCTGTGTTATGCCGACAGTGAAGAACATTTACACTGACTGATTGCTATAGTAACAGCAACACAAGACAAATTATAGACATAAATTGTCCGGAACATCAGCATAATGCCTTTTTTATTCTTTGTTTAGTAATTTCAGTGTGATATTTGATGCCACTGCTTTAGATGCTGCCGCCGTAGTGCTGTTTATAATGAGTTAAAATCTCACTATAAAAATAATAAAATTAAATTACATTCACTTGTTCCACCTTCCTACAAGCAGAGAAAAACCATGGTTGGACCTGGTTATGACAACTACACTGTGTTTATGGTAACAATATATTGTTGGGCTACACAAATAATTGTTAGTTTAATTTGCTTTTTAGTTACTATAAACATTTGTATGTTTATCGCAATTATAAAATTAAATATGGTTCACTGAAACATAATTATTTTTCAAAAATGTTTACCACAACTATTGAATGATAACTTTTCAAAAATATTATGTTATTTAAAACTATTTAAACTTACAAATAACCATTAATTTATAAGTTTCTATATTTATGATCATATTATGTTTAAAATGCAAACAAAATATGTTTAATTTTAATAATATTTTGTTTTAACCATTTGTAAATGTTTTTGCATCAGTTCAGTAGTTTGTCTGCGTGATAGCAGATTATTTAGTTGGATTTAAATATTTCAATAATTGAAAAAAAAAACAAGTAAAAAATTATAGTCGGTCAAGCCCGACCATATAATATCCTACACCTAGTATATATATAAAACAGTTTTTCAGAAATGGGCCAAAATTTAGTGTCATGGTTTCTATGAATATAAATGTTATATGTGTTAAACTTTATCTCGATATAAATACTTTTAATACATTTATAGAGGTTAAAGTGAATTACGGAGAGGGTCTTAAATGGGAGTTTCGACTAATTATGCACTGACCATTATAAAATTAGGTGTCATTATTTCTGTATATAAGAAACTTCTTTGTGTCGAATTTTATTTGATTACCAACATTTTTAAAAAATTTAAAGAGATTTTCGGAAGTGGACCTTAAATATTATTTGGATACCAACATTTTTGAGTGAGTTATGCTCTTTACAGTAATTTTCGGAAGTGAGCCTTATATGGGAGCTACAACTAATTATAGACCGATCTTCACAAAATTTTTAGATTTAGCTTCATTTACTACTCATCTGTGCTAAATTTTGTTTGGATACTTGCATAATTCAAACATTTATGATAGGTAAACCCCAATTTCGGGAGGACATTTTTATGGGGGCCAGGTGAAATAATGGACCGTTTTGCATCAGTTTCAATCCCATCCATCCTTGGGCCTTAAAAATATCACGTACCAAATTTTATCGAAATATCTTTAAAATGCGACCTGTATTGTGGCCACAAGCTGTACATGGACAGCCAGCCAGACGGACGGACGGACAGCGTTAACTCGACTCAGGAAGTAATTCTAAGCCGATCGGTGGATGTTGGACCAATATTTCTGGGCGTTACAAACATACAAATCCAATATACCCTCCCCACTATGGTGGTGTAGGGTATTTAAAATATAATAAATATTATTCCAAAATACAAAGCTTTCTAAGAAGTGTAAAGTACCTAAATAAATAATCTTAAATTTCTCAACTTAAAAATCTATGAAACATAACTAAAAATAAATGTTAATTTTTTATATAAGTAGGTACGTTGAAAATGCGCAAATATTTATTTCTATTTACAAAAATTTTAACTAGTGCTTGTAAGGTATGTGTTTAAAAAAAAATATAGAAATAATTGCGATTATACGAAATATCTTATATGTGAAATACTAAAACAATTGTGTCTTCATTAGAAATAATGTTACAACTGGTACCATTTACATAATTTTGCATTCACATTATGATACTTATAAAATCATAATTTGAGAAATAGTAAAAATAAAATGATATTAATTTAACATATTATGATAAAGTACTATCATAATATAATTACTTTAGATCATAATGTGATTATTTTATATCATAATATGATTACTTTAAATCATTATTTTTTTACTTTATATCATAATATGATTACTTTATATCATTATTTTGTTAGTTTATATCATAATATTATTACTTTATAACATAATATGATTACTTTAGGTCATAATATGATTATTATATATTATAATATGATTACTTTAAACTATAATATGGTTACCGTGGGTCATAATATGAAGATTATGTTTACCACAACCATGTTTTTTCTCTGCGTGTACAAACAAACTGTATATTTATCACAAATATACATTGTGTTTGATTTTAAATACATGTGATTGAGTTTCTATGATGGTCTTACTACGTGTTGTTGAGTCTACATAAATGAGGTAGAGTCTCTGACTCCTTCCTTTCGTTTTTGTTTCTAGCTCACATACAACATACTTTCAATGTTGTATGTATGTATGTATATGTATATGTATGTATGTATATGAATTTTATATATATATATTTGTATGTATATAGAGAATATTAAATGGCATTTAAACGAGGCAAACAAAGAAACAATAGCATCACCACCAAACCACTGGAATATACATACATACATACATACATATAAAATTGGCCTTACCTGCACAAAAGGCTAAATGAGGATAATATTAAATGAAGTTTTAAAGTTTGGCAAAATGAAGGAGGATACAATGGACATACAGTGAATCACAGTGAAAATGGCCCACCATGAAATTAATCAGTATTTGGTTAATATTTAATAAAAAGGAAGAAAATAAAAAATATATTTTTGTTTAAAATAAAGTTTATTTGGTATTTAATATAAGGAACTAAAAAATTATTTTAATTGCATTATTAATTCTTTGATTTTTTACATCAGAAACAAAAACCGTTCAAATTTAGGTCACAATGAAAATGGCCCATTATATTATTATTAAAGAAATAACGTTTTCTTTTTATTTTTAATATTTTGTAGGAAAGCCTTTTTGACTGATTACCGATTTTAAACGATTAGGAATGGATTCTACTAACTTTTTGGTGTAACTAGGTAAAATCTTTTCCCATTCCTCCTGTAAAGCCGCCTTGAGGTCGTTCACATTAGATATTTGGTGTTTTCTCACTTCTAACTCTAGCTTATGCCACAAATTTTCAATTATATTGAGGTCTGGTGATTGTGGCGGAGTTTTAATAACCCTTGGACAGTTATATAATAACCATTCTTTGACAACTCCAGCGGTATGTTTCGGGTCGTTGTCCTGGTAGAAGTGGAAAGTGTCCTTTATTCCTAATTTTTCTGCACTCTGCTTTAGGTTATTGTTTAAAATTGACAAATACTGAAATTTGTCCATGTTTCCCTCCACAAAGTGCAAATTTCCAACCCCAGTCGCAGAACACGCACCCCATACCATAACGTGACCACCACCATGTTTCACTGTGGGTCGCAAGTGCTTCGGATTTAGCTCCTCGTTGGGCTTTCTCCACACATTAATCCTGCCGTCCGATCCAAAAATATTAAACTTCGATTCATCTACGAACAAAACGTTTTGCCAAAAAGAAAAATCCTTCATCAAATAGGTATGGGCGAAATCCAATCTTAGATTTTTATTTTTTGCGCTCACGAAAGGTTTTTTTCGAGCAATTCTTCCATGCAATCCAGCTTTTCTGAGAACTCTTCGTATTGTTTCTGCATTGCAGCTAATATGTAGACGTTCCTCAACCATGTCTCTTAATTTTGGAGCACTTAACCTTGGGTCATTTCTGGATTTATGGAGTATCCAACGTTCGTCACGTTCAGAAAAAAGTTTTTTTGGGCTGATTTTTGTTTTACTGGCGATTCGTTTTTCATCATTAAACCTTTTGATAATATTTTTTACTGTTCCTCGTGGTATTTTGACAATTTCCGAGATTTCTCGCTGGCTTTTTCCAGCTTTGTAGTGATCAATTACCAGTTTTCTTATTTCAATTGTGGTATGACGACCTATCTTCTTAAAACCGAATTTAATACTGGTTTATAAACTTTTATCAATGCGGTCAGAAGTAAATATGAAGTAAAATTAAAAAGAAGTAATAATATTTTATTTCAACTTGGAATTTACCGTTATATGAGTACATTTTGTAAATGGGCCATTTTCATTGTGAGATAAAAAATTGACATTCTCATTTTATTTTTAAATTTTTTTTGTTGTTGTTGTAAAAAACTTAAGTTTATATTAAATAAATTAAAACTAAGATGACCACCTTTAAAAATATGTGTGACATAATTAGTATTTTTAAATGTTATATTAGAAATTTTGCAAAAATAATTATTATAAACGGTGGGCCATTTTCACTGTGATTCACTGTACATACATTTTAACACTTTTCAAATATGTTTACGTGTATTTTTATGACTCTGATTTGTGTAAAATAGCACATGAAGGATACACAAAATTACTTTAATTATATTTATGATAGAAATACAAATTTAATACCCTTCACCATGAGTCTATATAGAGATATCCGTGTGTCCGTCTGTTTGTTGAAATTAACTTTCCAAAGCCACGAAATACTTATAAACACGATTGATACATCAATATGTTGGGTATAGTTCCGATTCGGTTGCTATTTAAAATCTGGAAAATCAGCTTCAAATGTAGTTGATTTTCTTGGTTCAATGCACTTGAGATTGCGACTTCAAACTACTCTATAAAATATATATGAGACATACAGGATATGTCTCATGCAGCAATTGCATAGTTTTAGATACTGTGTGAATTGTGGCGTCATATTGTTTGTTAAAACCACAGTGGGGGAATTTATAAGCAAAAGGCAAATAAATCTGTAATATTTAAACAGAAAGTCCAATTTCACATGCCTAGAAAGAAAGTATTGTCGAGTGTAAGTTTTAAACGCGGACCCCATAAGCCCAACAGGGTTGGTGCCAGAGGTCCCCAAAATGGGGCACCTCGACTAGATATACTCGTAGATATACTGTTTTATTCATTGTTTCCTCTATAAAAACTAAATTACCCAAACAGATCGATCAAAAAAGCTGGTTACAACGCTCGTACAGAACGAAAAAAGCCCTTCACTAATGAAACTAACAGCAAAAAAGCAAATAGATTTCGCAAAACAAATGAATTGTCGGATAAAGTAATTTGTTCAAATGAGTCAAAATATAATATTTTTGGCTCTGACGGACGTGCCTTGGTATGGAGAAAGAAAAATGAAGAGCTCATTCCGAAAAATACACGTAAAACTTTGAAACATGGAGTGGTTGTATCATGGGTATGGGGGGTTTATGTTAGCAGCTGTTGTAAGTAATTTGGTTTTTATAGGTTATTTTTATAGATGGGAGCAACCGTTTCTTGGAGAATGTTGAGGCCGCTTTTGTTCTTCTAGTATTAATAGTATTTATGCAGAATCATAAACAAAAAATCATATGGGAATTATTAAGTAGCAATAGAAAGTACTTGTAAAGGAAATATAATTTTAACAAGCAGTATTGCCAACTTATTACGCAATTTAGGAGATTTTGTATCGAAATTAACTTAAAATAAGTGTAAAAGCAAAAATCTGTGTTCGTGCATTGGTCACATGCTAAATTTTTAATACAAGATTAAAGTGTTCCAGCTTCCTATATGAAGGTATATGTCGACTTGGGACTTACTTAAATCGATAGTGGGATAACCTGGCAATTTGAGGGATTAATTCTCCGCCAACCTAATTTATATTCCAAAAAAAAAATATCTGTGTTGTTCTTTATAATTATTCATAAAAACAATGGACTTTGAACTTTTGCTCAATAAGCTAAAGATATTATTAAGTCAGCATCAAAACAAATCACAATCAATAGCAATAACATTTTGCAAATTCTCGTTATTCCGAACATTTCCTTAAAGTGGATTCACCCATTTGTTCTAAAAAAAAAACTATTTATTCGGAGCAAGTTTTTTTCATATGAAGTTTGACGCCTCTCTATTTAAGAGAGCGAAAATATTCATATGAAAAAATTGAGAAAATGACACTCGGAGATCTATATCTATATCAGAGGTGATCAAAATGCAAAAGCTTATGCATTGGTGAGAAAATGAGATAAATTTAAAGGTACAGTAAAACGAAAAAGTAAACGAAAGATTTTTAGAAAATAGTAAACGTAAAAAATGGTTTCGGTTTAAAAAATAATAAAAAATTATATCGCTTCACAAAATAATGAGTTCCGTTTGCATTTTTAACTCATATCTTGTAACTTCAACTTTAAAGGGGGCTTTAAAAAGATCAAGAAAGGGTTCAAGGACATCTTGAAAATCAAAATCTTTAAACCTATCTTGAAAATTTAAAAAAGAGTTTTCCAGTGACCTTTAAATGTTTAAAGGCATTGAGAATTAACAAATGCATTTCTTATTACGAACAATTTTCGTAATGGTACCATAATTTGTTTACGTTCTGTATTTTAAAAACATTTGTAGCATCCGGTAAGCATGTGTTCCATTTGTTATGGGAAAGACAACTGAATTGAAAGAGCATAACAAAGTAGTGGGTTGGGCAAATAACCAATTGCACTATGAAATGGTCATATCTGATCTATATACATGAAGATATAAAGAATAAATCTGGTACAGTAGTATGTCTGATCGAATTCTTGAGTTGATTCAAAAAAAAAAAAAAAAAATGAAGGCCTAAAACATTCTTTTTATTTCAACACATTATTTTTGGTGAATATTGGTATTTTAATTTCAGTGTATTTATAGTTATGAAACACTTGTTAATTTCTTTATGCAATTTAAAGAGGTAAAATAAAAAATAATGTTTTTCTTGTTTAAGTAATATTGTTTTTTGGTTCGTTTTACTTACATGTAGGTTAAACTGTGTTACTTTTTCTTTAAGTTAGAAAATTGAGAAAAGTTTTAGCCCCTATTATGAGCTGCATTCGACAATCGATATTCGCTTGCTATCGAAAATCGACTACCGAATGTAAAATTTGTATTATAAGTTGACATCGTGGTCGAAAATTTCGTTGTTCAACGAATTTTTTATTGAAGACAAATTTGCTGTCGAAAAAACTGTGAAAAATGTATTTAAAATGTAAGAAGTTGATTGTTTTTTGGATTTGGTCAACCAAATACTACTTGTAAATTACTTTTGTTAATATCCTGCAGGTCGTAAGTAATAGAAAACAGCAATTGGAAAAGCTCGTTTCTCTCATGGAAGAAGATCCACTGTTGGCAAAATGTATTTGCTCTAAAGTTCAGGCAGTCAGAAAATGGGAGGGCATTATACAGAAGCTTAATTCTATTCATCAAGCGAATCATTTCAAATTTGGTCATTTCAAATTTAATTTATATTTCTCTAAGAATTTGTAAACAAATATGGCGCCAGCTGATAGAAATGTACTATTGTGAATAACCCAAAAAAAGAGCGATTTTCACAATAGCGTTTTTTCATCGAATATGCAACATAATACCAACATGAAAATTCGTTCGATAAGCATTTTCGACCATGGTCGAAAATCGAATTTTGCTCATAATAGGCACCTTTATGTATTTATAGTTAAAATGTTTCATTTTCACTTTTGCGACAAATTATAATGTTGTGTCTTTAGGCGATTTCCAAAATACATAAAATTTTATGGTGATAATGCTGAAAAATAATCTAACAACCCTGGCCAAAATAAGATAAACCCAAATAACTGTAAAAATCGTGCATGCATTTTATTGTTTCTATTGTTTTGTTGTAAAACCTAAATTTTCATAAAAACTCGACGTGTCACGTTTAAACACTAAATCAATAATATATGTTCCAAATCGATGAATTAATTAGGCTGTGGTTGGCACAGTGGCTACGATTGTACTTAGGAATCGTAGGATTGCTAGTTCAATTCCAATAAAGA
Organism: Bellardia bayeri; assembly: GCA_950370525.1. Classification (NCBI taxonomy): domain Eukaryota; kingdom Metazoa; phylum Arthropoda; class Insecta; order Diptera; family Calliphoridae; genus Bellardia; species Bellardia bayeri. Next base: position 81,150,634 of record OX493267.1, read on the forward strand.
ATATCCTAATATTTTTAGGTTTGCTATTAGTAATTTCATTTTAAATAACTATCGAATGTATTTTTAAGAATATTTTGTTTTAAATTTATTTTAATAAATTAATGGCAATTAAATAAGTTTCAAAATAATCATCGAATATATTCAGAGAAGTCAATGACGTTCCATTAGTGTTTGCACAAGACTTTATGCTACATTTTTGCAGCTCAATTGTGGAGTTGCATTCAAATGTTCGAGGTATGTATTTTATTCAGGCTTCCAATAGCTATTTAAGTATTTTTGTGCAATATTGATGTTTTGATATGTTCATTATCCTTGAGCTTGTTTTGATCAAAATAGGCCTAACAAGCGCTTAATTGTAGATTTGTCATTTCATTTTCTTTATCCTCTGAGTTCGTATTTACGCAGCTAAATCTGATTATTATTCAAAATTTTCAATTGCTCCTTTAAAAGCAAATGTTTTTATTAATTGTGCCACAAAAAGAACGTCACTCAGTGACTGAAAATGGAAAAAAGAGATATAAATCTGTAACTTCTAAACGATACTTCAAAATGCTAAAATATCACATGGCTAGAGAGAAAGTGTTGTCGAGTTGAAGTTTTGAAGTTTTGAACTCATCCGAAAACTTTAACACTTTTTCAGAACTTATCTTATCTTTCAGAACGCACACAATCGGTGTTTGTGAACAATGTATGGTCGGTTAGCTTATCCCTGACTAGGGGAGTGTCTCAGGGTTCTATTCTAGGTCCACTTTTATTTTCCTTTTATGTAAATGATTTACCAAAACAACTCACTAAATGTAACATTCACTTATACGCCGATAACGTGCAGCTCACTTTAAGTAGCCCAGTTCAAAATATTGCGTTGGGGATTTCCTATCTAAATGACGACTTAAATAGAATTTACCTTTGGGCTAGTGCAAACGGTCTCTGTTTGAATCCTCATAAATCGAAATGCATTGTAATATGTAAAAAAAAGCTTCATTCCCTCGATATCTGAGGATATTGTTTTAAATGGCGAGAAAATTGGTATCATCTTCAGTGGTAATTTGACGTGGACTGATCATGAAAATTTGCTGGTTGGTCAAACCTATGCAAAGTTACGTGCTCTCTGGTCCACACAATATTTCACACCCTTAAGAATAAGGGCCTTACTTGCTAAATCATACTTGATTCCTTCCCTGATCTATGGGTGTGAAGTATTTGGAAGCTGTGGCTCAGTTGATATGAGAAAATTGAATGTCTTGTTCAATAAAATAATAAGATATGTGTATGGACTAAGACGGTCTGATCATGTTTCCTCTGTTGCCAATAATCTTTATGGAGTATCCTTTGAAAATTTGCTAAAAATTCGCACTCTTATTTTTTTACATAAAATAATCAACTTTCAAACACCTAAATATATATTCGATAAAATACGTTCTTTTCAATCGCCACGAGACCGAAATATTGTAATACCTCGACATAATTTACTTGTATCTAAATGCCAGTTTTATGTACATGCCGCTCGTCTTTGGACAATCTTCCACAAAGTCAACAACTAAACAGCAATGCTAATAGTTTCAAAAAATTTTTATTCAATTTTTTTAAATAATAATTTATAATTTTTACTTTTTTTAATTTTAATTTTAATTTATAATTTTTTTTTTAACTTTAACTTTTTCTCAATATTGTTACATTTACTTGCTTAAAGCTTGTTTTGTAACGTAGTACGTTCCTGTGCTTTAAGTATAAGACTGAGTCTTGTTGTACAGGGAAGGGAATCAATAAATAAATAAACTATTGTTCAATACACAAGTGACGTTGTAGTGTCGAAGGAGTTGTACGTCGTCTGAATTTACAATAGTTGTACAAATGTTGAGGGTATTTTCTAAGTAAACATTTTTTACAACATAATATTAATAATAATTAATAAGCAACAAATTTAAATAACGTGGTGTCATTGTATTTAATACAGCATAGCCCGGTTAAATACGTTACTAAAAGATCCACAATTTTGGGGTACTTGTCCAGGGAAAGTATTTTAACGTTCACGGTTACTTACCTTATAAAGGTAATTAAACAAATTTGCTTAAATGCATTTAAGAATATAAACATCAGAATACCTATTTTAGGGGTCATGAAACATTACAGCTATTTGGTGTTTTAGTTTTTATACCCTTTACCTTCATGAGAAGGGTATATACGAGTTTCTCATTCCGTTTGTAATTTCCACAATATAATTTTCCGACCCTATAAAGTATTTATATTCTGGATCCTTATAGATAGCGGAATCTATTAAGCCATGTCCGTCTGTCTGTCTGTGTGTTGAAATCAATTTTCTGAAGTCCCCAGTTATCTTTGGGATCCAAATATTTAATAATTCTGTCAGACATGCTTTCGAGAAGTTTGCTATTTAAAATCAGCAAAATCTGTCCATAAATAACGGTGATATGAGCAAAAATCCGAGACAACCTCTCAAAATTTCATTAAAAAAAACTTAGTGTATTAATATTGTTCATCTACAGATGGCGTTGATCAAACAAAGTGTTCGAAAACTTTAACCGCTTTTAAAAGGTAAAAACGTAACAATATAATATAATATATATATGTATGTATGTATATAATATAATTATGCATCCACAACAAAGGTGAAGGGTATATAAGATTCGGCATAGCCGAATATAGCACCCTTACTTTTTTTTTGTGAAAAACACTGCAAAAATACTACAAGCATTTTAGGACATATAGACGATCTAAGTATTTCTAAGGAAAAGGTTTAACACCACCAATTGTTGTATCTGAGATGACACGAATTCAGAACAGTGTGCCAAATTATATCATTCTCACTAGGCTCTTAGCCCAATTCATGTCCAATTAAGGCGAATTTGTGCTCTCCCTCTAGGGAGTGCTTGCTTGTACTTATTAATATTGTTGCGAATAATTGCATCAACAGATGGTGTTGATCAAGCAAAGTGTAATAATATTGTTGCGAACAAATTCATCAACAGATGGCGTTGATCAAACAAAGTGTAATAATATTGTTACGAACAAATTCATCAACAGATGGCGTGTTTATCGACATAATTATGCATTCACAACAAAGGTGAAGGGTATATAAGATTCGGCATAGCCGAATATAACACTCTTACTTGTTTCCTTTTTTTTTTTTTATTTTGCAATAGAGATCAATAAAAGTTTATGTTTTATAGATAAAGATGTTTTTTTTAAGCAGCCATTTCATTAAATATGTATGTAGCACTTTAAATTTAATTAAATTCACCACTTTTTTAAAAACTTATGTTTCTATAATTTTACCACTAACAATGAATGAAAACAACAATTAACAAGCACGAAGTTAACATAAACAATTATTTAAACTGCTAATCTGCTTTATACGTGTGTATAATGATACAACCCAGCATACCATTCTAGTCCAACAAAAGAGTATTTTTGGAGCGCTCCGAAAAACTAGTCAGAAAAGAGTCCAACAAAAAAGCATTTTCGGGGCGCTCCAAAAAAAGGAGTCAGAAAAGAGTCCAATTAAAGAGCATTTTCGGAGCGAAATTGTTACTGTCCTGAGTCGGCACGCAGTATGACTCAGAAATTCCACTTAATTATGTGTGTACCAAAGCGTTGTTGTCCTGCTATTTGTGCTTTGAACAAAAAAAAAAAAAAACACAGCTGCAACACACAAGAATGACGGTAATGACCCTCTTTTCTGAAGGTTTTGGGAGCAATTATGATTGTTTTTTGGGCTCATAAAGAGTGTTAACGTTCCGAAAAAGCTGTCAGAAAAGACTCTTTTCGGACTCATATGGTTTGCTGGGAATTTGTCATTTTTATAACATTTATAATACAACTGGAAAAAAAAACTCAAAATTACTAATACGACTTTTTTTTGCAAAAAAAATCTTAAACAATTGCTGAAAGTAAACAGTTTGAAGTTTTAAACCTCAACTTTTAAAATTGCATAAAAAGGTACTTTGGGTAAATGAACAAAGTTAAACTAACGAAAATGTCAGTTATGGTATATATTTTTTCTGAGATAATTACCCGAATTGGGTATTTAAGTGCAAGTTAATAAAACTTGTTGTTTTGTTTGAAAAAAATATGAAAAATAAACGGGGAGTTACAAGGCGAGGTAAACAAACGAAAAAGGCAATTAAACGTGGGGTATTTAACCGGGGTATACTGTATTGGTATTTTAAAATGTCTGCATTATATTTTTCACTCAATGTAGAAATTATTTTGTTTTTCTGACTTGTATTATTAATTTTTAAATGTCTTATGCCCAATAAAACAATGCGTATTTAAGTGTAGTTTTATGGCGTTTTCTTTTCTGGCAAAAATGTTAGATTTTTTTTTATTTTTTATATGGGAAATGGGTAAAACGTGTAACATATATGTAACATTTTTGCCAGAAAAGAAAACGCCATTAGTTAATTTTTATAAAATCTTAAGTGGCATTTAAATACAGATTCATTTTTTCATTCATACTTAATTGCTGTTATGATTTTGTGGTAAAAATATGGTAGAAGTTTGAAATGTCAAAAAAATCAGCGATATATTTCAGAAAACAGGTGATTTTTTGAATAAAATTTGCCAACAATTTTGTGTTTCGGTTTTTGTGTTTACTTGTTGTATTGTTTTGTGTGTTTTATATATTAAATTTGGTGGCATAAATATGGATAAAAGAAGTCCCAACTTTACTTTAATAGAGATTGACTTCTTGTTGGAGCAGTTAAGAAATACAGCAGCGTCATTGAAAATGTCAAAACCATATGTTCAATGTTTACAACTTAAGTTGCATTTAAATGAACATCGTTACATTTAATTTTTCAGTGAAAAACAAAATGCACTTTAAAAATAAATGGCACTTAAATACGCACTGTTTTATTGGGCTTTAATGTTTTACTTTTAACATTGTGAAGGCTCGACAACCTAAACATATGACTTTGTTCAAAACTGTATTCATAATCAGCTAGTTGTATCTTACAAAATACAACATACAACATCACTTGTAAATTGCAAATATACCTTTAAAAAATTTTAAACATGTCCAAATTTTTTCACTTTAAGCGCATACAATTGTTGTGGACCACGAAAACATCTGAAGTCAGATAACATTTTGCAGCATGAATTGAGAAGGAATTATGTTTTTGGTATGAGTTTTAAGAGCATTGCGTAATCTTGGATTTAAAAAAAATTCCGAACTTTCCCTTCGAAAAATGTAATAACAATGGCTTTATTTAAAGCGATAAAAGTTAAATGATTGCATGAATCACTTAATGAAAAGTATATCGAGTAATAATAAGTAAATATTAAACACGAAGATTTTTTTGAAAATTAGTGGAACTAATCTTTATTATAAACTTGTCGCTTGTTAAATCATTCTAAAGATTGTAAAAACAATAGTTAGCCTTATGATTCTAATATGGTTTTAAAAACCCGCTTTCAAAAATTAGGTTCCAGTTCGTTTTTTTCTCATTTTTCTAGACCAAGTCGAAAACTGTTTCTATTTTTTGTCTCGTGCACGTACGAGTATATTTTAGAAAGAATGTTAAATAAGTTCTAGAAAAATATTCAAGATTAATTTATTTCTTCTACTTGAAAGTCTAGCGTATGTCGCGTTCGTTAACCAATTATATAAAAAGTGCTTTTAAGATGAAAATACCATAAAAAAGAATGCGATCAACATCTCATCATTCCCAGCATATTGTACAACACAACAACACTTCAACTAAGATTGTTGGGGGCAGGACAGGGTTAACAATCTTAGTTGAAGTGCCGTTGTGTCGTGTTGTGTGTGTATATTTTCTATAGTTTTGATGTTAGTTACACTATGGGATAATACTACTACTATAGACTTATTACATACTATAAATACTATAAATCAGTCTTTTCGTTTCATTTAGCTGCTAATCATTTTTAAGTACTATAATTTCATAGTGAGTATTATTGTTATATTATTGTGTTTTGAGTATCATGAATTGCAATTGACTATTATCACAATTGAAAATTGAGGAATGTGAACAACCTCTTCTAACTGGGACTAAATAGATCGCGTTAGTAAACGAAAGGTATGTTTTATTTTAACTGAGTTTTTAGCAAAAAAGAATATGGGAAGTCAAATAAAAGGTTTAAAAGACGGAATGAAATTACAATTATTCAAGTGAAGTGTTGTTAATTAAATTATTTAGCATGTTTTAAAATATTTGGTAAAGATGGAAAGAAATTTACTTCAAGTTGAAAAATGTTTCAATTTGTTTAACTTTATATTGTTTTTTAAAGTTTTTAGCAAATTAAATTAAAATTAATTTTTTTTCAATTTATTTGAAAATGTTGTAACTCAAATTGTTTTCCAAGTCTAAAATGGAATTGTTAAGGAAAAATAATCTGCTTATTTAGCGACACTGGTTTATGTAAAACGGTTTATGTAAAACAATGTTGTCGAGTTTAAGGGTTTTCAATATAATACAACACGTTCTTCAATAATTACAAATGTATTGTTCGTATACATATTTATATATTGATTCTACTTGAAATTACAAAATTTTTCTATCAACAATAAATTAATAAATCAAATAAAAAAAGCTAGAAGAAATTAATTTAAAATGTATTTACAGAGATAAAATTTAAATGATTGTATTACTTATTGAAAAAGTATATCGAACCAAGTAATAATAATTAAATATTGAATACTAGTTGTTTTTTGGGAAAATTACTTTAACTAATCTTTATTACAAACGTGTCAAATGAAAATGTCGCTTTTTAAATCATACTAAAGATTGTAAAAAACAACGAATGCAAATATTTTAACATGATAATTTTCAATAGTTCGCCTTATGACTGTAATGTTGTTTTAAAAACACGCTTTCGAAAATTAGGTTCCAGTTCGCTTTTTTTAATTTTTCTAGAGCAAGTCGAAAACTGTTTTTATTTTTTTTTATTTTTATTTTATCTCATGTTTAGTGCACGTACGTACGTGGAAAGAATATTAAATAAGTTCTAGAAAAATATTTAAGATTACTTTATTTCTGCTACTTGAAAGTCTAGCGTATGTCGCGTTCGTTAACCATTTATATAAAAAGTGATTTAAATATGAAAATACCATAAAAAAGAATGCGATCAACATCTCATTATTCCCAGCGGTATGTGAGCTCTACACTTCCACTAAAATTGTATAGGGACAGGGAGGCCAATCTTAGTGAAAGTGTCTTTCCACACAAATTAAGCATATGTGGTGGGGATGTTTAAATATTTTTTTTGTTTTTTTTTTTTTTATTGTTGTTTTAAAACATTTAATTTAATTAAAGTGCAGTACATTGTATAATACCATAAATATTTAAATGTATAATTTCATTAGTAGTGCATATTATATATACATATATATTATATTATTGAGTATTTAAGTGATTGACTAATATTATTATTATGATTATTATTTCTAAGGAAATATTATCACAATTAGAAATTCAGGAATGTGAACAACCTCTTCTAACTGGAACTAAATAGATCGCGTTAGTAAACGAAAGGTATGTTTTATTTTAACTGAGTTTTTAGCAAAAAAGAATATGGGAAGTCAAATAAAAGGTTTAAAAGACGGAATGAAATTACAATTATTCAAGTGAAGTGTTGTTAATTAAATTATTTAGCATGTTTTAAAATATTTGGTAAAGATGGAAAGAAATTTACTTCAAGTTGAAAAATGTTTCAATTTGTTTAACTTTATATTGTTTTTTAAAGAGTTTAGCAAATTAAATTAAAATTAATTTTTTTTCAATTTATTTGAAAATGTTGTAACTCAAATTGTTTTCCAAGTCTAAAATGGAATTGTTAAGGAAAAATAATCTGCTTATTTAGCGACACTGGTTTATGTAAAACGGTTTATGTAAAACAATGTTGTCGAGTTTAAGGGTTTTCAATATAATACAACACGTTCTTCAATAATTACAAATGTATTGTTCGTATACATATTTATATATTGATTCTACTTGAATTTACAAAATTTTTCTATTAACAATAAATTAATAAATCAAATAAAAAAAGCTAGAAGAAATTAATTCATAATATATTTACAGAGATAAAATTTAAATGATTGTATTACTTATTGAAAAAGTAATAATAATTAAATATTGAATACTAGTTGTTTTTTTTTTTTTTTGTGGAAGATTACTTGAACTAATGTTTATTACAAACGTGACAAAAGAAAATGTCGGTTTTTAAATCATACTAAAGATTGTAAAAACAACGAATGCAAACATTTTAACATGACAATTTTCAATAGTTATAGCGTAGAGAGACGACAGCCTTAATTTGCATTTAAATCTCACTAATGTGAATTAAGATTTTACCCTGACAGACGACAGTTTCTGTATTTAATACAGCATTTAAACAGCTGTTTGTTTGTGAACAACTGTTTAAAAAATTGTTTGGCATTTGGTGAAAAATCAGTATATATTTGAAAAAAAAAAGCTGAAATTACTTTTGCTGAACCGCTCCATAATGCCAAAAATTGTTCATGCACTAGCAACCATCAACCTGATCGTGTTGCTACATGTGGGGACCGCAGTGGGACACTCTGAAATAAGAGAAAGGCAATTGTGGAAACCTATTTTTATTATATAATTTTACAATTGTCTTCTTAGAATTAGGTTCCAGTTCGTTTTTTTTCTCATTTTTCTAGACCAAGTCGAAAACTGTTTCTATTTTTTGTCTCGTGCAGTATCTCATGTTTAGTGCACGTACGAGTATATTTTAGAAAGAATGTTAAATAAGTTCTAGAAAAATATTCAAGATTAATTTATTTCTTCTACTTGAAAGTCTAGCGTATGTCGCGTTCGTTAACCATTTATATAAAAAGTGATTTTAAGATGAAAATACCATAAAAAAGAATGCGATCAACATCTCATCATTCCCAGCATATTGTACAACACAACAACACTTCAACTAAGATTGTTGGGGGCAGGACAGGGTTAACAATCTTAGTTGAAGTGCCGTTGTGTCGTGTTGTGTGTGTATATTTTCTATAGTTTTGATGTTAGTTACACTATGGGATAATACTACTACTATAGACTTATTACATACTATAAATATTATAAATCAGTCTTTTCGTTTCATTTAGCTGCTAATCATTTTTAAGTACCATAATTTCATAGTGAGTATTATTGTTATATTATTGTGTTTTGAGTATCATGAATTGCAATTGACTATTATCACAATTGAAAATTGAGGAATGTGAACAACCTCTTCTAACTGGGACTAAATAGATCGCGTTAGTAAACGAAAGGTATGTTTTATTTTAACTGAGTTTTTAGCAAAAAAGAATATGGGAAGTCAAATAAAAGGTTTAAAAGACGGAACGAAATTACAATTATTCAAGTGAAGTGTTGTTAATTAAATTATTTAGCATGTTTTAAAATATTTGGTAAAGATGGAAAGAAATATACTTCAAGCTGAAAAATGTTTCAATTTGTTTAACTTTATATTGTTTTTTAAAGTTTTTAGCAAATTAAATTAAAATTAATTTTTTTTCAATTTATTTGAAAATGTTGTAACTCAAATTGTTTTCCAAGTCTAAAATGGAATTGTTAAGGATAAATAATCTGCTTATTTAGCGACACTGGTTTATGTAAAACAATGTTGTCGAGCTTCAGGGTTTTCAATATAATACAATACGTTTTTCAATAATTATTTATTGCACTTGAATTTATACAATCTTTCTAGCAACAATAAATTAATAAAGGTGGATTAAGCCATTCGTGCTGAACAAAATATTTGCTCGTACAATGTTTTTTTCATATGAAATTTGACGTCACTTTTTTTGAGAGAGAGAAAATATTTTTTACGAACAACTCTCAGCTTGAATTGGTTTCATTTTATATTTCGTCTGGACAGAAATGAACTGTGTTGTCATTTGGTTACATTTGTATCTGTGGTGTTTTTGAAATTAAATTATTCATTACCATTTGCAAAACTAACAGATTTTGTCTTTGATTTTCCAGAAAAATCGTTCGAAATGTGTGAATCGTGCTGAAAAATATCTAAGTAAAAAATTTTTTCTCCGGCCAAATTTTTGTTCGGAATAAATGGGTGAATCCATCTTAAATCAAATTAAAACAATCTGTACATTTTTTTTATTAAATTCTGTTCATGTTCGTGTTCTTATATACATATGTATTTATATACATATATATATATATATATACTACACGAACATTAAAATAAAAAGTACGAACCTCTTAATTCAAATCTAAATTTTGTGTTTTTAATTGCACAATAATCGCACTAAAAAATTATTATACATACCACCAAAAAGATGAAAGGTAAATTTAGTTAGTCATGCCGTTTGTAACAAATGGAAATATTGGTCGTAGAACCTTAAAGTGTATATGTATATTATGGGTCCTTATAAGATTCTAGACGATACATGTCCATCCATCTGCCTGTCTGTTAAAGCCCTCTTACAATTTTCTTCCCGAAATATAACTTTATTGAACATAAATGTCTATAGAAAAGCAGTATACATACAAAATTCGATATTTTATTTTGACATAACCTTATACAAAGTCCATTTCCGACAATCACTTAAATGGTGATAAATCTCTTATATAAATTACAATCAAATTAAAATTTAATACAAATAATCCATGTAGTATACTTAATTACTCCATTTCATGATAATCAGTGCATACCCCCTATAAAGTTCACTATCTAAAACCACTCAAATGCGCATAAATCTATTATAAACAGCACTAACAAGCTTAAATTCAACACAAATCATTCACATACTTATCCATATAAATCGTCGTACATATTTTCATGCTGAACGGTTAATAATAGATCATAGCACTGATGGCAAACATGGTACAATTGTACTTTTTTTGGTACATTTTAAACACAGTTGGTACCGTGGTACTACCACGAGTCATATGGTACAATTTCAAAATACTGTTGCATCAAAATTTGGTATTTCAGATAAAACAGATAAATATCAGCCATGCCACAGAAAGTACAACGAACAATTGGTTTCATTCCGAACAAATTTTTCGTTTTGCTTTTTCTATAGAAGCAAAAAATTGAATTAATTCCACTTCCGAACGGAATTAAATTCTGTAACATATAAGTTACTATTTGTGTAATAGTGCAAGCAAAAGAGATTTTATTAAATTTCATGAACATTTTGGAACTGATATCAATTTGATCTTTAAATATGCATCTACATATATGATGATTATTACGACAATAAATTTTTGGTTGAATTATCGAACAATATGAGTCTTTGACATATTCATTTACATTAAATGATTTTGAGGCTGAATTCAAAAACTAAAGCTAAAAATGTAGTTAATCAGGATTTCAAAATCGTTAGAAGTTAACTCTTCTATCTCTTCTAAAATATAATGAAAGGGCAGTTCTAAAAGAAAGAGATGTATATAAAAAATGATTATCTTCCGTCTCGTGACACCTCCATATAACTCCGTATAAGAGTGTTTTATTCACTAACGTAAGATTAACTTATTTCATAAACAAATGCTTAATTGAGTAAATATATTAAAAGCCTAAAATAATTTGCTTTATAAAATAGCATATTTTAACTGAACTATTTTGGGAAACATTATTTTTTTTGGCAACACTTAACAGTTATTTTAATAACCACTGTATATCAATTCCCATATTCTTTTTTAATAAAATCTCAACATAAATATATAATATAATCAATGCTTAATGACCAAGAACAATTATTTGTAAGAAAAAGAATAAGAATTTGTTTTAAACAGAGACCGAAGATAACTTGTATGATCTTAAGTCGAAATTGTGATCGTTGCTTCTTTGCATCTACTGATCTTTTTGTCATTTATTTTTAAAGTTCTAAAATAAAAGTTATATAGTTTAATTATTCCTCCATGTTGTGTATCAAACATGTCCTCTGTTTGCCTTATTACTATGTATTATTATACGTTCTTTTTCAAGTCTGCGATATTTTATAGAAACTTCGATATTTTTCTTATAAAATCTGACATAAAATCTTTATCAATTTTCTAAGGCTATTGTTAAAAGACTGTGAAAAGAAGGATCCTACAGAAATACTTCTGGAGCAATCAGATGTTCAATACAAATCAATACAAACAACTGATAAAGGAACTTAAATATATTGTGTTAAAGTTACTTCTCTATTTAATTTTGGCAGGATCTTATCTTTTAACCCTCCGATGAGTGACAGTTCTGAACTTCACGGCCGTTTGAAAAGGTCCCTACGGACCTTTTTTGTAAATCATGTTTTTTTTTTTATATAAAAAATTTTTTTTTGATTTTTTTTTTGTTTTTATTATTTATAACTAAATTCTACATACAAAAATAATTTTTTAAATTTTTTTAACTCAAAGTCATTAGGGATGATGATAAAAACAAAAAATTCCAAAATTAGAATATTGTGCCTTTCCTTGAAAGCAATAAAGTTCATGTCTTCGAATTTTTCTTAGAATTTTTTGTTTTTATCATCGGCCCTAATGTCTTGGAGTTTAGGTCTTTGTGTTCAGAACAAGTAAATTATGTGTTGAAACAATAAAAAAATTATAATGATGCCCAAAAACATGCATTTATTAGTGAAATTCAGTACAAGGTCCATACGGACCTATTCACACGTCCGCGTACTATTCTCACTAAAACCTCAATAACTCCTAAAGTAATGATCCGATCGGCTTGATTTTTTCCAAATGATGCGCAACAAAATGGAATACAGAGAAACTTGGGGGAGGGGCTGTGGGGGTTGTAGTGGCCGAAGTAGGAGTAATTTCAGTTTGAAAAGGCAAAAAGGTCCCTAGGGACCTTCTCACTCATCGGAGGGTTAATGAGGATTGCCGAATCTTTAAACGTAATAAGAAATAGAGAAACTACACTGTTTATAGGACTAGCATATCCTTGTTCTGTGGTTTCTATTTAGTCTTAGTGCAAATTTTATTAGAATTTTATATATTGTTTGAAAGACAATTTTACCTGTTGGTCGTAATTCACTAGTGTGATTTTATTTCAAATGTTTTGAAATTTTATCTAATTTTGACCATTTATAATTGATGTAATTACCGATTCCCACTGTAATTTACAGAATTTGTCTGATTTTCATAATAATCTTGAGTGTAATTAATGCCCTTATTCATAAAAAATTAAAGTAGACTTCAAATGTACTTTAAGAAAATTTTGTCTAAAATCACACTGCAAACCAACTTTATTTTTTTATGAATACGGCAGTAACAATTTATAAACAAAAGAACATTTTCACATATTCACGCCAAGTTAAGATACAGGGTATAAAAAAGGATCAGATAAGAGGTGAGGCTTTTTTATTTTTATTTGATTTCAATAATATTATTTACAAATGAATTATGTGTGGCATATTAGAAGTGGACCAGTTAGGGACTGATAGCTTCTAAATCCAGTATCCACTAATGTGGTTTCTAAGTATTTGAAACTTATTTTTGTTAAATTTTATTTCAATAACGTTATTTACAAGAGTTGTATGGTTGTTTAGTATGCTCGGAAGTGGACCTAATTCGGGAGCTATTGCCAATAATTAACAGACAGCTACAAAATCAAGTAGCATAATTGCCGTATAACCGATCTATATAAAATTTGGTTTCATATCGATATTTATTAGACATTTTTGTGGGTTTATTTGTTTTTCGCAAATGGTTCTTATATGACAGATATGGCAAATCATGGGCCGAACTTCTTAAATTTTGGAACCGTGATTTTTATGCATATGAGAATATTTCACGTCGAATTTCAACATAATCACGGTATATTTAAGATATATACATATATATTAGTATTAATGTAGATTTCGGTAGTGGACCTTATGTGGGGTATATTGTTAAATATGGACCGATATTCTCAAAATTCAGCAGTTTGATTTTGGCATATATGTTAATGATCCGTGTAAAATTATGGATCGGTACCGTTATTTATAAGAGATTTATGAATATTAAAGTGATTTTCGGAAGAGGGCTTTATATGGGGCATACGGTTAAAAATAGACCGAAATTGCCAAAATTTTGGGAGATAATTTTTGTATATCTATAAATGATCTGCGCAAAGTTTTGAGTCGGTACCGATATTTATACGATATATATAAAGATAAATGGCTTTTTCGGATGTGGTCCTTGTATGGGAGCTTTGTCCAATTATGGGCCGACCACCATAAAATTTAGTACAACAATTTATCTACCTATAAGGATTATTTATGTCGAATTTTAACCGTTTCACATTATTTATACCAGTTTGAGACATACTTAAGTGAATTTTGGAAGTGGACTTTATATGGCATCTATGGTCAAACATGGACCTAACTAAAAAAAATTCGTTTTGCGATTTCTTTTTGCATTAAACTTATTCCTGCTGAATTTTGTATTGATATTCCAATTTTATAGGCATTTATGTATAGTTGGGCAATATTTCGGGAAGATATTTGTATGGGGCTATAAGAAATTATGGACCTATTCTTACTATTTTCATCATAGAAACAACGTATACAAAATTTCATGGTATTATCTGCAATATATTTAAAATATAGCAAGAACATGTTTAAACATGTCAATACTCTCATCATAACGCGAGTTCTGATGCACCGATTTTGCTGATTTTCAATACAAAACTGCTTAGGAGAACTATAAACGGTTGTTTGCAAACTTTGTTGATTTCAGTTGTGTCCTATGAACGTGAGAGTATTTACACAGCCAGACAGCCAGACAGACATGGCTCAATCGACTTAGAATCTCATAAGGACCAAGAATATATATACTTTGTTCTCAGTGTTATACATGGAATGAAAATCTTAGACGAGGTCTGATCAAAAAATAACCGTTATTTTCAAATTTCGCGAGTTATGTATGTTCGATTTTCGCATTTTTTTTCCTGTAATGTTGGTACATATGATTGTTATATATGTTGGTAATATCAGCTAAAAGATGTCAATGACGGTGCTCGTCCTGGTCGTCCGAGCACGTCAACAACCGATGAAAACATTGAAGCAGTCAAGAAAATGATTTTGGATAATCGTCGAATCACTATCAGAGAGGTTGCTGAGGATGTTGGCATATCGTTCGGCTCGTGCCAAGATTGTTCCAAAATCGCATGGACATCGCTCAGAAGCTGTCAGATTTCCTCAAAATGGTCATAAGAAAGTGTTTTTATACGCTTGAGGTGATAAATCAAAAATCGAAACAGGAGCTGTTGGTGATTCCAAAAAGCGCGTTTTAGGAGTGTTTTGAGGATTGGAAAAAACGCTGGCTTAAGTGTTTTATATCTGAGGCGGTTTACTTTGAAGAGGACAAGATAGTTATTGATGAATAAATAAATAGTTTTTGAAAAAATTGAAAAGAACGGTTATTTTTTGATCAGACCTCGTATGTATTCTTATGGTGGTGAAGGGTATAAAAATATTGGCTATCAACTCTCGCAAGCACTCCCCCTTTAAACCCCGAGTTCTGCACTGGTAGCAAAGACTTATTAAGAGTCTTACAACCAGTAGCAGCTCTCGTCACACACAAATTACGCATGTGTGTGTTCTGGTTATATTGCGATTATATTATATGAATTAGACACCAAAGAAGTTATTTTGATTAAGCTTCACTTTATTATCAGGCTTACTATTCTGATAAGTGAAAGGCTGCAAATATTTTATTTTTAGATGAAACATTTGTAAAAACATCTTAGTAAAGCTAGTAAAACAAATTTAGAATTAAATAAACATTTCTTGTCCAACTTTGTTGGAGGAATAGGACCGGCCGCAGTAATTAAATAAGACATTAAATTTGATGGATTTGATTTATTCTTTAATTTAACATTTATTCTTCTATTAAACTTATGTTGGAATAACTCAAACTTACTGTCCTAGTAATTCAAAGGCTCTAAATATTTTAATTTAGAATTTAGTAACATTAAACATCCAACAACTATAATTAAATTAGACATTAAATTTAGTATATTCTAAATTAAATAGCGTCTCTCACTCTCTAAATATAAGCACAACACATACTGTTGCGATAACAACGTCAAACTTCATCAATCCTAACTTTGGAGTTCTAACTTAATAACAAATTGTCTAGGGGGAATGCTAAGACCGCCATTTGTCTATTAACTATTGCTAATATTTATGTTGAGATATAAAAAAAAAGAATATGGGAATTGAAATACAGGGATTATAAAAATTAATGTTTAGGGCTGCCAGAACTTGCGAGAAGTCATTCATATGCTAAATTATAATTATAATTAATACAATAAAATCTGGCTAATTTAGACAATTGTCCAATTCAAAGGCATTTTCTGCTATGCCAAGACTTGAAGTTTTAATAAATATGTTCAAAATCTGTTTAAAGTCAATAGATTAAGTCTAATTAAAAAATCTGTAATTTTCAAAAGCAATCAGCTAAATGTAGCAGCAAATATACCAAAATGGTAACACTGTGAATCAAATTAATATAAAGTATTAATTTATGCTTATGGTTGCCATAACTTTTTCAATGGCCTTGATTGTCAAGTTGTTTTTGGTCTGATCCACAAAAGTTTAAATAATATTTAGATTCTATAACGCGCATTTATCATTTAATATCTAAGGTTTAAATCAAATTGAAAGTAAAATTTTTTAAGGATTTTTTTTCAATGAAGACATGAATGACAACAAATGCTGAAAATAAATTTAAGCAGAATACGGTGAAATCATTTAAGTAGAATCTTTCAATTATGTGTTAAAAAATAAAGGTTACAAATTGCACAGTTCGTGTTTTTCATTAAAGTAAAGAACTTTACATTATTTTTCGAAAATGCTTATATAGAACATAGATTTTATAGGAAATTCATTAAAATTGTTATTGTGTTGGAAGGAGGGAGGTTTGATAATTTCAAATAAAAAATGTTTTCGCACGATTGGCAACCACTACCCGTATGCAGATTATTCCAACAACATTTTCATTCATATTTTACCAGAATATTTTATTTATGTATATCGATAATAAAATCTTGGATTTTTCGAGTTTTAAGGCTGTAATCGACTCGATTGGCTTCGTATGGCCTTCAGCTTAATCATGGCTCCACAAAAAAGAATTACTAACCAGTACTAACCATTTAATTTCGTGAAATTATTCGATTACAAACTATGTTTCATTGTTGAAACCACATGTCACTGATATTCAAACCATTAATAATAGGCTAAAATTTAGTTAGTATTCCATACCCCGTTTTCGTGTTTCCAGCCAAATTTCAAAAAAAAAAAAAATATATATATATAGCCCTATCACTCCTTCAGACCACATAGCGATATAAAGCTCATAACATTTAGACGCTTGTCAATAATAGATATTGATCTTTAAGCATCTATGTATTACAGGTTCCTCTTTAAGGTGATATAGGCCTTCATAGTGTCGGGTTTCCTCTTAAAAGAAAAATGGTGGCTTAATATTCCCCAAATGTTCTCAATGGAGTTCTGATATGGCGAACATGCGGGCCATTCAAGTACATTAATATTTTAAAAAGTGCGCTGCATTCAAAGTGCAGCGTTAACTTCAATATTGAAAACATATTAAGAATGAGCTAATTTCCTGTCCTGCAATATGCTGCAAAAAATAGTTCAAATTACTTAAGGTGCGGTCACACTTGCAAATATTTGCCGAAAAAGACGTAACCACTATATAAAATATATTTGAAATAATTTATTTATTTATATAAAAAAAAACTTTTTTTCTTTAGGACAAGGCACAAAAAATATTTAGTTGTATTTTATTTGATGTTGTTTGCTCTTGTGAAACTCTTGTAAGAGTGAACAACGTCAAACAATTTTGTGCCAAAATTAGTGGTTACACTGTATTGAGTAAATATTTGCCAAGTGTGACCGTACCTTAAGAGTAAGAGATGGTAGATGTAAAAAGAAATTTGTTTTAAAGCAAACAATTAATATAAACCTGTACATATTTTAGGAACTTTTAAATTATGTACAAAATATTTAAAAAAAAAAATTTGATACAAGAATCTATTTTACTTTGCACTTAACTTTGCAGATCTTTCGAAATCCAAGCAAACATTTTATTGACTAATTGTTAGAATTACAAAGGCTTTTATAAAATATCTTGTTGTGTAAAGGGAGTGCCAAAAGATTTGAATTTGTCGGCATTTGTGCTGCAAAGTTTTTTCCAAATTTCCATTGTTTGTTTCCATTGTTGAACAATATTTAAAAAATAATTAATGTCAAATAAATAATTGGCATTTGGAATTCAGAGAAGCCACATGTGATTGTCAAAAATAATTGCCACCACAACATGTTGCTAGTTTGTGCTAACTTAAAGATATCATTGCACCATACTTCTGTGAAAATAGGCAGGTCAAGTAGTTTCTATTATTAGCGCTTAATATCGAATGATAATAATGTAAATGATATGAAGTAGTCGGATACATTAGTCTATTAGAATATTTGCCAGTAATGCAGTAAAGGCCCCTTGTCCAACGTTCTAGTTATACTATGTACTCGTATAACTCCATTTAATTCAATAAAAATCTCAAGAAAATAAAATTAATTTTCTATTTAGTTCGCATTTTCTGACCCTCTTTATAAGTAGTTGTAACTTGAAGTCTCTGTAACTAAATTTTTTGGAAACTTGTTTTAAGAAATATATTGGCAAATATTGTGGAATCTCTACGGAATTTGAAAACAAACAGAGGCTAGCTTAATTGTTGAGTTATAAACTACCTCTATCCAAATATTTATTTTGGATGTATTTTTCCTATTTAATGTCACGTTCTTGTAACTAAATCGTTATTTGTTATCAGTTTTTATGTTTGTTCTAATAAAATGGCTGACAATTTTAATTTAAATAAAATTTAGTGCTTGTAATTTAGAACAGTTTCTTTTAACATTTTCTCTCGATTTTTAAAGTGTGTCGCGTTCGCCTTTGTAATTGCTCTATTTTGTTTTTAGATATGAAATTGCCGATCGGTCCTTAGCGTCATGGTATTGATTCAGGCTTTACATAAGATATCTTACGCTTCGGATTATCGTAATGGATCCATTTTTCAAGGCAAGTAATGATTCGGTGCAAAATTTATGCCCTTTTATAGTGTTAAGGAGAATTTCGAAAATAAAAAATCGTCAAGGTCAGCTTCAAATCATATGATACATCATAATAAGTTTTCAGGGAGTAAACTCTCCAATTCTTGGTCTGCAGATTGGGCAATCTTTATCTTTCGGGACAAAAGTTTTAAATTAATGCTTGAGTAGCTCCCAATGACTTTCCTAGCTCTTGTTGAGTTTGTCAACTATCTTTAACCAATTCGTGGTGAAATATAACAAATTCACACTAAGCTGCAGTGAACTTCATGCGCCATCTGTTATGAATACAGCATTTTTAATTTAACTTTAAGAATTTAATATCGTTGAAATTCGTTTTTGTTATATATTCGTTTGTTATAATATTTGCCGAGTTTTATAATTGTTGCTGAACAGCGGTAACTCTAACATCAACAAAAACAATTTATTTGGAAATTTAAGCAATTACATATAAAAAATTTAAGTCTCTGGTAAGAAAAAAAAAGCATTAACCGTTATTCAAATCGTTAAAGAAATCGGACAAAAACAAACCAATTAACACACAATCACTTAAACATATAAACATAACTTATTTAACAATCAAAAACACAAATAAACAAAAAACAAAACAAACGAGTTTAAATTGACAAAAACAAACGTGTGCAGGAACAAACCAAGTAAATCATGTTGTATTTATTTTTGCTTTCAATTCAATTAGTCACGAAATAGACGTCCACTAAACAATGTCAGAGAACTTGAACGCTAAATTTTAGACGATAAAATAAAATTAGAATAATTAAATTTAAAAATTAAAAATTAGTTTAAAAACTGCAAAAATAATAATTGAATTTTTGTGATACATTCGAAATAAAATAGTAATTCAAACTATTTATTTAATGAATTTTAATAATATTTAACAAATTGATCAAAGTAGGATTTGAACCTGGGGCATTAAAAATATTGGTACTGAGAATGTTCGACAGGTTCGACTCCGGGTTAAGGAGTTTTCTAATTTATGTCATAATTAATAATATATTTCATTATTTGCTTGGTACAAATAATTTAAAAAATAAAACAAAACTGATGGTCAAATTCAAATTAAAATAACTTGAATTTCTCTTTCACGTCTCAGGGTTTCGAAAACTTAAAATCAAAACTGGCAATTACACGATTTGGTGTGAAAGTCATTATTATCTGCAACAGATTTCGACCAGTTTTTGGGCAATACTCGTAAATACAAATCCAATGTTATTGGTTCCCCACTGGTCAGAACAATGCGTATTGTAGGTGGCCATAACAAATCAATAGTTGAACATCCCTACATCTGGTACAAAAAGCACTTTTTATGTGGCGGTACAATGATATCACAAAAATGTATGCTAACTACGACTCACTTTTCGATATTGGAATCACCAGCGAGTTGGGAACAACGTGCATATATTTATGCTAAACAAAATAATTTACAATAAAATATGGAAAATAATAATTTTTGGCAAATAAACAATTTGTACAAAACATTTTGCTAACGCGCAATTTTGAACAAGTGTGTCTTTTGAAGTATTTGCACAAAAATTTAGATTTATATGTATGTGTTTGATTAAACTTTAAAAAGCATTAGTTTGATATTAATTCAATTGCATGTGGTAAACACGTTTTGCAAATTATCCAACACAAATCAATTTATATTTAATAATAAAGAAACTGTCTAGAGTTATTAAGCACAAAATTCTAGCAATGATAAAAGATAGCTAGCTAGTAATAGCTAAAAGATAGCAAGTAATAGCTAAAAAGTTTCAAATAAGTCATAGAAGTCCAATAAGTAGATCTATTGCTTCCAAACTACAAAGCAGAGGTCGCAAAAAGCTATTTACTCATGCGGACGCACGTGCTTTTATAACACAAAGTGTTTAAAATAAAAAGATGCTTTATAGCAACTTGTTAGTCGAATGTCAGCAGATCGTTGCCAAAATAAAAAATATTGGCGATCAACTCTCGCAAGCATTCCCCCCATTTCAACCCCAAGTTCTCAACTGGTGGTTATATTGTTGTTGTACTACATGAATTAGAAGACACCCAAAGTTATTTTGCTTAAGATTACGGCCAAACTTATATTATATTTTCCCTAATTACTAAGACACCAAATTTTTATTTTTTGTTAACTTCGCTTATATTGTATTTTCCCTTATAAATAAGACACTAAATATTTCTTATTCGCAATTAGATTTAGCAAGCAAACTTATCAACCTAATAAATGGAAAGCAAAGCAAATATTTTATTTTAAGATGAAACATTTAACATTAACTTTTCTTATATTAGTAATAAATTTTAACTATAAATTTAATTTAGAATTTAATAACATTTAACATCCAACATTATGGGGCTCTCCAATATTGCATTAAATTTGATACTATATTGGACACAAAACTGGATATTAAATTTATTTTACTATCTAATTTCACAACCAATTAAGTGAGAATATAAGCATAACAACATCAATCTTAAACCTAACTTTGGATATCTAAATTCATTCACACATTTCGGGATGGACAACCGGGACTAAGGGAAATTCTAAGACCGCCATTTGTCTATCAACTATTGCTAATATATATGTTGAGATTTAACCAAAAAAAGAATATGGGAATTGAAATACAGTGATTATAAAAATAAATGTTTAGGGCTGCCAGAACTTGCGCGAAGTCATTCATATGCTAAATTATAATTATAATTAATACAATAAAATCTGGCTAATTTAGACAATTGTCCAATTCAAAGGCATTTTCTGCTATGCCAAGATTTAAAGTTTTAATAAATATGTTCAAAATCTGTTTAAAGTCAATAGATTAAGCTTAAAAGTATTTCGCATAATTTAAAAAAAAAATCTGTAATTTTCAAAAGCAATCAGCTAAATGTAGCAGCCAATATACCAAAATGGTAACACTGTGAATCAAATTAATATAAAGTATTAATTTATGCTTATGGTTGCCATAACTTTTTCAATGGCCTTGATTGTCAAGTTGTTTTTGGTCAGATAAAGTTTTGACCGAAAAATATTTGTTAAATTAAACACATAACAATAATAAATATTTGTAAAACAAGAAGTATGGACATTTCCACTAGAAGGTCTATCAGCATCAAAAATTAAAATGTTTATATAAAAATGATTTTTCGAAAATATTTACAAGTAGTGCTAAAGACAATTTCTCTTTAGCATTTATTGTTTAAATATTTATAAAATGATTGGATAGATTTCATTAATACTTTCAATCCACATCAAATTAACAATAATACAAATAAAATAAAAGAGGCCAAACATCAACCACTTTATTTGATTTTTCAAAACACGTAGCGTTCGCTATTTTAAGTGTAACTTTTGCCAAAACCAATGTAATTTAAATGGATAAAATATGTGTATCAAGAAATAAGGAAACAAGGAGGCAGCAGGTAAATAAGATCCATTAAAGTTTAAATAATATTTCAATTCTATAACGACGTCATTGAGAACAAATGAAATTGGCAAAATAAGATGAAAGAAATATCTTGTAAGACAGACAAAGTTGCGCTACAGAAACTAAAATAATGTTAATGAAGAAGCAAAATGTCTGTCTCTTACTTTCAAGCAAACATTGAAAAAGAAAAAAGAAGAAGGAAATGTATAATTAAAATACTTAGAGTCGAGTATTAAACTTTTATGAAAAATACAGTGACTCACGGCATATTTTAAGCAGAACATGTTTTTGTTTTCAAAATTCCATAAAAAGAAAGCTAACAGGAACCTAAAAATTAAATTGGTGTCATTTAAAAGAAACAATTTTATAGTTTAACAAACAAAAATAAATTTATTTCAAAAATGTACATTTTATTATATTAAAATTAAAAAATGCAAAAATTTTCCGTTTCACAGATAGCAGCTTATTAATTATGCAGGCACGTATGGGTACCGAAACTTTGGTATTAAAACTGGCAAATATAGGATTTAATATTTGGTGTGATAGGCTTTGGTATCAATAGATTTGAGGCGATTTGGCATAGATATGACCAGTTTTAAGGTAATACTCGGTGAAATACTCGACTACTACGTCAGTAGTAGTGCTGGCAAAGTATTGAGTAATGGGTAGCGAGTATCGAGTATTTGCCCTTTTCTTTGAATACTCAATACTCAAAAGTAGTTACTCGATACTTTCTGAGTTGTATTTTTAAGCAAGTTGAGTGGGTAAAATAGTGCATAAAAATACATCACTGTATAAAAAGAAAACAAAGTGTAAGCTACAAAATTAAACCAACCGCCGAAATAAAGCTGTCTATTATTTCTTAAGTTGTTGTTAACGTTAAATTAAAAGTTAGCTTTACAGTTATTTTTGATTTAATAATAAAAGACATACAAAACCAATAATACATAGTTGAAGATCTATTTTTATGTTTTAAAGAAACTACTTCAATTTGCAGATAAAAACTATGCGTTACAATTTCAAAAAATCCGTTAAAAGTATCGAGTAGTATTAAGTATCCAAATGAAAAGTATTGAATATTATTGAGTAATGGAAAGTAATAGAATTTGCCAGCACTAGTCAGTAGCGCTTTTTTTAAATCGTTATTGTTAGAAATTTTGTGTTTCCTTATGCTGAATTCTAAAATTGACCATACATTTTTGATAACATTAAGATCTGGCAGCTGTGGTGGTGGTGTCATCAAATGTGGCCATGTTTGCATTATATCCGTTTTGTGCTTTGGATTGTTATACTGATAAAATCGAAAATCCCATCTTATATTTATGTAAGTTCTTTGTGCTTTCCAACAAGCTGTCTTTCAGAATCTATAGATGCTTAAACTTGTCCATGGTTGTTTCAACAAATGTTAAATTCCCACTACCAGCAGCTGACGTACAGGTCCAAACCATGACACTGTCACCACCATGCTGCACTGCTGTCTTGAGGTTTTCCCTGTTGAATTCTGTATATATTTGATTTCGCTAGACATACTCGTACGACTTGCCGTCCGAACCCTATATGTTAAACTTAGATTCATCGACGAAGATGACTGAATTTTCTAATTCTCTGTGTTTGTTTTATTTTTATGCAATGACAAGTTTATAATTTAGTAACATGTGACAAATTCATGGAATATGTCTAACATGCCATTCATAAAAATTGCCTCTAAATGGCCAAGAACTGCCAGCAGAATTATTTTTCAAACAAGTATTTTTGAATGTTTTCCATCCAATTGAAATGGCTAAAATTGTTTGTCAAATATGTCTGAAGTTTCCAAACGGCAGCCACAACCAATGAACTTTTTCGTTTTTAATATGCCTTAAATATCTAATTAAAACACAATTAAGTTGACAACACTGAAGTTTTGTGATGATATTCTAATTTATTTTCATTATGTTCACTCACTTTAATTCCCGTATTCTTTTTTGTAAAAAACACTGTATAAATATTACAAGCACATAATGATTTATAGACGATCTAAGTATTTCCAAGGAAAAGGTTTAACACCCCTTAATTGTTGTATCTGAGATTGCACGAATTCTCACAACAGTGTGCCAAATTATATCATTCTCACTAGGCTTAGCCCAATTCATGTCTGGTGAAGGTGAATTTGTCTCTCTCTCTAGGGAGTGCTTGCGCTTGTACTTAATTGATCGTCGCTATTTTTTCTTATTTTTATAAGCAAAGAAATATTTCTATAAATGCTGGCTGATATTGAAGCAGTGTTCTTTAAATATTTTACAGAAATTATTTCAAATATTTTACAGAAGTTGTTAAAAACATCAAGCTTATTAAAACTAATTGGTTAAACAATTTATTATTTATATTTGTTTTAATTTCCCAGCGGGAAAAAAGAGGCCTTCTTTGGCAGTCACAAATACTACCAGCCGCATTGCCAAATCGTTTAATTTTTCCATGGCGTGTCATTGTTAGTCAAGGCCTTGCCTACTCGCTGCTGGTTGCATGCCTGCTAGAAGGCCTACTTGAGTAGGAAAATTGGAGGGTCTATCTACCAATGCCTCATTTAAGGCGTAAATGAAGCTCTGCTAAATTAATAATTTTATTGAGGAAATTAAATGAAGGGGTTTTAAATAATAGAAGTGTTTTAAATTAATTAATTTAAATTATTATTTTTTTTTTTTGCACTAGACAAAGAGTAAAAGTAAATTCTAATTGCAGTTTCAATTTAACTATTGCAGCTTAGTGTCAACGATTCGGCCATTCTGGCAGCTCTAATTATTATTAAATAACCTTTTCTTCTTCCAAGTTTTCTTAATTAAATTCCCATTTTCTTTTTTGTTAAAAACTTTTTATAAATATTTTTACAATTAATTAACTAGCCGGTGGTCTTAGTATTCCCCAAACAAAAGCTTATCCTTCACCACCTTTAGATTAAGTCGTTAGTTAAGTTATGTAAAAAGTATACGATTATAATAATTAATTTGATAAGCTTGATGTTTTTAACAACTTGCCGCCAACACACATACATAATTTATGTGATCACTAGGGGTTTGTTGTGTGTACTTTACTGGGGGTTCTGCCTATTGCCCTCAGTAAAGTACATTCGCGTTTGGTGAATACTTGTAAATAGGTGATCACCAGTTTTTTGTTTCTTATTATTATTATTTTTAAAATTGTTTTTCTTACCAAACTTATTTATTTAATTTTTGATATACAAATATAGACATACTTACATATATACAAAATAAAAATTAAGTTACAGACTAGCAGAGCTGAATACTTTGGCTGTGAAAATGATTTTAAAGCTTCTAACAACCACAGATTAGCAACAATTTGCCTGAACTAGATCTGTTTATATAAAAAGACAAAGGCAAGTTCTGCTATTGCTTCTAGTTTTCCCGCATTACCTTATTTTTTTTAGCTTCTTTCAACTTGTTATTTTAATATCTAGTTTAAAAAGTTCAGATATTGCCCTGCTATTTTCTTGTACTGCAGTTTCTGTATATTTCTGTATATGTAGATATAGTTATTTGAAGAACACTAGTTCGATATCAGCCACCATTTTATATTTCTTGGCTTATAAAAATAAGAAAAAATAGCGACGATCAATTAAGTACAAGCAAGTACTCCCTAGAGAGAGAGAGACAAATTCACCTTCACTAGACATGAATTGGGCTAAGAGCCTAGTGAGAATGATATAATTTGGCACACTGTTCTGAATTCGTGCCATCTCAGATACAACAATTGGGGGTGTTAAACCTTTTCCTTAGAAATACTTAGATCGTCTATATGTCCCAAAATGCTTGTAGTATTTTTGCAGTGTTTTTTCACAAAAAAAAAATAGTAAAGGTGCAATATTCAGCTATGCCGAATCTTATATACCCTTCACCTTTGTTGTGGATGCATAATTATATTATATACATACATATATATGTATGTATATTATATTAATACACTTTGGTTGATAGTTTTTTTGATGAAATTTTCAGAGGTTGTGTCGGATTTTTGCTCATATCTCCGTTATTTATGGACGGATTTTGCTGATTTTAAATAGCAAACATCTCGAAAGCATGTCCGACAGAATGATTAAAGATTTGGATCCTAAAGATAACTGGGGACTTCAGAAAATTGATATCAACACACACGCAGACAGACGGACATGGCTTAATAGACTCCGCTATCTATAAGGATCCAGAATATAAATACTTTATAGGGTCGGAAAATTATATTGTGGAAATTACAAACGGAATGAGAAACTCATATATACCCTTCTCATGAAGGTGAAGGGCATACAAATAAGGGAATTTAAATATGTGGACATAATAGAAAGAAATTAAAATATCATCACAAATCATCATGTTGTCAACAGACAGTTGGACAACACCTATTAGCGCCAAACCATTTGTATGATAAAAAGGCTGCTAGTTCAGCACGAATTCCAAATGAATTAATAGAAACATTTTTGGAGAGTATGCCAAAACATGTGAAAAGTGTTTAAAACTTAATATTTTTAGTTTTGTTTTATAAATTATTTTGTTAATTATTAAACATTTTTCATCATTTTATTATTTTTTTATTAGTTTTATTTTTATGCAATAACAAGTGCACAAATTAGTAACATGTTCTCATTTGAGCTCCCCACTGTATTATGTGTAAAAGATGGAATCAATAATATGATTTTAAACTTAAACTTGTATAAGCGACAAATTCAAGGAACATGTCAAACATGCCATACATTAAAAATGCCTCTAAATGGTCAAGAACTGCCAGCAGAATTATTTTTCAAATAAGTATTTTGGTATGTTTTCCATCCAATTAAAATGGGTAAAAATTTGTTGTCAGATATGTCTAAAGTTTCCAAATGGCAGCCGTAACCAATGAACATTTTCGTTTTTAATATGCCTTAAATATCTAATTAAAACACAATTAAGTTGACAACACTGCAGTTTTGTGATGATATTTTAATTTCTTTCTATTATGTCCCACTAACTAAAATTCCCGTATTATTTTTTGTGGAAAACATTGTATAAATATTACAAGCACATCATAACATATCGGTGGTCTCAGCATTTCAGCAGGGCAAGGTTTAACACCCCCCAATTGTTGTTTATGAGATTGCACAAATTCATAATAATCTGCAGGTTACTTCTTACTAGGCTCTTTGGCCAAATTCATGTCTAGTGAAGGTGAATTTGTTGCTGCCCACTGTTGGGAATGCTTGAAAATAGTTTGACCGCCGCTATTTTGTTGCTTATTTTTACAAGCAAAGAAACATAAATGGTGGCAGATATCGAACCACGCGTAAAATAGTTACTTTTTATCATTGCTAAAATATTGTTATAAATGGCTCTTGACTGTTTCTTCATTATTATATTATAAATTTGATTTTTGTTGGATAATGTGCAAAACGTGTTTAAAATATTTTATTAAAGTCGTAAACAAAGCCAACTCTTAGAAATCTAATCTTTGATATTTTTCTGCAAATATTTCAAAAGACACTTTTGCAAAATTGAGTACATGCCAGTTTTTGTATAATAATTGTTTATTTGGCGAAAATTATTATTTTCCATTGTATATTAAGGACCTCAAGATATCGTTTAAAATTCTCGCAAACCGTATAAACTGTGCATTTGTGCGCCCTCGTAATTGACTTGTCGAAAATTACATGAAACATTATTTACACATACTTCGTAAATTTGCCCTACAATTTTGGCTCGTAATTTAATTGTGCATTTAACTCAACAGCTGATTTTATTTTTAGGGCAGATATTATGAAATTCATTTGTTATTATTAGTATTAAAAAAGTATATTTATATTTATAACTTCAATATACTTAGTCCAACGCTTATCTAGCAATTCTATGCCTGGGTTAAAATAGTTTTCCTCAAGGCCTTCAAAATAATGGTTTACAACTGTCATTGCATCTTCATTTGAGGTAAAACGCTTGCAAGCCAGAAATTGTCTTAGATTTGGGAACAGTCACTGGGAGCTAAATCAGGAGAATAAGGTGGATGGTCAAGCAACTCGTACTTTAATTGGTTGTTTTTGTGCCATTTTTAAAACACTTTTGTGCGCTGGTGTGTTGTCTTGATGAAAAATTATTATTTTGTGCTCTAGGTCTGGACGTTTTTCTCGAATTTTTTATATATAATTTTCTTTAAATTTTTAATAAAAATTGGTGCAAATACTCTAAACCTCACAGTGAATTTTTAAATTTTAGTATACATATATATATATGCATATACATATATGTATTAAATTGTACATTTTTGAAATAAATTTATTTTTGTTTGGTAAACTATAAAATTGTTTCTTTTAGCTTTCTTTTTATGGAATTTTCTGCTTTAAATATGCCGTGAGTCACTGTATTTTTCATAAAAGTTTAATACTCGACTCTAACTGCCGTATTTATAAAAAATTAAAGTAGACTTCAAGTGTACTTTAAGAAAATTTTGTATGAAAATTTTGTCTTAAAGCACACTTCAAACATACTTTATTTTTTATAAATATGGCAGTAAGTATTTTGATTATACATTTCCTTCTTCTTTTTCAATGTTTGCTTGAAAGTAAGAGACAGATATTTTGCTTTTTCATTAACATTATTTTAGTTTCTGTAGCGCAACTTTGTCTGTCTTATAAGATATTTCTTCCATCTTATTTTGCCAATTTCGATTGAGCTCAACGACGTCGTTATAGAATTGAAATATTATTTAAACTTTAATGGATCTTATTTACCTGCTACCTTCTTGTTTCCTTATTTCTTGATACATATATTTTACCCATTTAAATTACATTGGTTTTGGCAAAAGTTACACTTAAAATAGCGAACGCTACGTCTTTTGAAAAACCAAATAAAGTGGTTGATGTTTGGCCTCTTTTATTTTATTTGTATTATTGTTAATTTGACGTGGAATGAACGTATTATTGAAATCGATCCAATCATTTTATAAATATTTAAACAATAAATGCTAAAGAGAAATTGTCTTTAGCACTACTTGTAAATATTTTCGAAAAATCATTTTTATATAAACATTTTAATTTTTGATGCTGATAGACCTTCTAGTGGAAATGTCCATACTTCTTGTTTTACAAATATTTATTATTGTTATGTGTTTAATTTAACAAATATTTTTCGGTCAAAACTTTATCTGACCAAAAACAACTTGACAATCAAGGCCATTGAAAAAGTTATGGCAACCATAAGCATAAATTAATACTTTATATTAATTTGATTCACAGTGTTACCATTTTGGTATATTGGCTGCTACATTTAGCTGATTGCTTTTGAAAATTACAGATTTTTTTTTTAAATTATGCGAAATACTTTTAAGCTTAATCTATTGACTTTAAACAGATTTTGAACATATTTATTAAAACTTTAAATCTTGGCATAGCAGAAAATGCCTTTGAATTGGACAATTGTCTAAATTAGCCAGATTTTATTGTATTAATTATAATTATAATATAGCATATGAATGACTTCGCGCAAGTTCTGGCAGCCCTAAACATTTATTTTTATAATCACTGTATTTCAATTCCCATATTCTTTTTTTGGTTAAATCTCAACATATATATTAGCAATAGTTGATAGACAAATGGCGGTCTTAGAATTTCCCTTAGTCCCGGTTGTCCATCCCGAAATGTGTGAATGAATTTAGATATCCAAAGTTAGGTTTAAGATTGATGTTGTTATGCTTATATTCTCACTTAATTGGTTGTGAAATTAGATAGTAAAATAAATTTAATATCCAGTTTTGTGTCCAATATAGTATCAAATTTTAATGCAATATTGGAGAGCCCCATAATGTTGGATGTTAAATGTTATTAAATTCTAAATTAAATTTATAGTTAAAATTTATTACTAATATAAGAAAAGTTAATGTTAAATGTTTCATCTTAAAATAAAATATTTGCTTTGCTTTCCATTTATTAGGCTGATAAGTTTGCTTGCTAAATCTAATTGCGAATAAGAAATATTTAGTGTCTTATTTATAAGGGAAAATACAATATAAGCGAAGTTAACAAAAAATAAAAATTTGGTGTCTTAGTAATTAGGGAAAATATAATATAAGTTTGGCCGTAATCTTAAGCAAAATAACTTTGGGTGTCTTCTAATTCATGTAGTACAACAACAATATAACCACCAGTTGAGAACTTGGGGTTGAAATGGGGGGAATGCTTGCGAGAGTTGATCGCCAATATTTTTTATTTTGGCAACGATCTGCTGACATTCGACTAACAAGTTGCTATAAAGCATCTTTTTATTTTAAACACTTTGTGTTATAAAAGCACGTGCGTCCGCATGAGTAAATAGCTTTTTGCGACCTCTGCTTTGTAGTTTGGAAGCAATAGATCTACTTATTGGACTTCTATGACTTATTTGAAACTTTTTAGCTATTACTTGCTATCTTTTAGCTATTACTAGCTAGCTATCTTTTATCATTGCTAGAATTTTGTGCTTAATAACTCTAGACAGTTTCTTTATTATTAAATATAAATTGATTTGTGTTGGATAATTTGCAAAACGTGTTTACCACATGCAATTGAATTAATATCAAACTAATGCTTTTTAAAGTTTAATCAAACACATACATATAAATCTAAATTTTTGTGCAAATACTTCAAAAGACACACTTGTTCAAAATTGCGCGTTAGCAAAATGTTTTGTACAAATTGTTTATTTGCCAAAAATTATTATTTTCCATATTTTATTGTAAATTATTTTGTTTAGCATAAATATATGCACGTTGTTCCCAACTCGCTGGTGATTCCAATATCGAAAAGTGAGTCGTAGTTAGCATACATTTTTGTGATATCATTGTACCGCCACATAAAAAGTGCTTTTTGTACCAGATGTAGGGATGTTCAACTATTGATTTGTTATGGCCACCTACAATACGCATTGTTCTGACCAGTGGGGAACCAATAACATTGGATTTGTATTTACGAGTATTGCCCAAAAACTGGTCGAAATCTGTTGCAGATAATAATGACTTTCACACCAAATCGTGTAATTGCCAGTTTTGATTTTAAGTTTTCGAAACCCTGAGACGTGAAAGAGAAATTCAAGTTATTTTAATTTGAATTTGACCATCAGTTTTGTTTTATTTTTTAAATTATTTGTACCAAGCAAATAATGAAATATATTATTAATTATGACATAAATTAGAAAACTCCTTAACCCGGAGTCGAACCTGTCGAACATTCTCAGTACCAATATTTTTAATGCCCCAGGTTCAAATCCTACTTTGATCAATTTGTTAAATATTATTAAAATTCATTAAATAAATAGTTTGAATTACTATTTTATTTCGAATGTATCACAAAAATTCAATTATTATTTTTGCAGTTTTTAAACTAATTTTTAATTTTTAAATTTAATTATTCTAATTTTATTTTATCGTCTAAAATTTAGCGTTCAAGTTCTCTGACATTGTTTAGTGGACGTCTATTTCGTGACTAATTGAATTGAATTGAATTGAATAGCAAAAATAAATACAACATGATTTACTTGGTTTGTTCCTGCACACGTTTGTTTTTGTCAATTTAAACTCGTTTGTTTTGTTTTTTGTTTATTTGTGTTTTTGATTGTTAAATAAGTTATGTTTATATGTTTAAGTGATTGTGTGTTAATTGGTTTGTTTTTGTCCGATTTCTTTAACGATTTGAATAACGGTTAATGCTTTTTTTTCTTACCAGAGACTTAAATTTTTTATATGTAATTGCTTAAATTTCCAAATAAATTGTTTTTGTTGATGTTAGAGTTACCGCTGTTCAGCAACAATTATAAAACTCGGCAAATATTATAACAAACGAATATATAACAAAAACGAATTTCAACGATATTAAATTCTTAAAGTTAAATTAAAAATGCTGTATTCATAACAGATGGCGCATGAAGTTCACTGCAGCTTAGTGTGAATTTGTTATATTTCACCATGAATTGGTTAAAGATAGTTGACAAACTCAACAAGAGCTAGGAAAGTCATTGGGAGCTACTCAAGCATTAATTTAAAACTTTTGTCCCGAAAGATAAAGATTGCCCAATCTGAAGACCAAGAATTGGAGATTTTACTCCCTGAAAACTTATTATGATGTATCATATGATTTGAAGCTGACCTTGACGATTTTTTATTTTCGAAATTCTCCTTAACACTATAAAAGGGTATAAATTTTGCACCGAATAATTACTTGCCTTGAAAAATGGATCCATTACGATAATCCGAAGCGTAAGATATCTTATGTAAAGCCTGAATCAATACCATGACGCTAAGGACCGATCGGCAATTTCATATCTAAAAACAAAATAGAGCAATTACAAAGGCGAACGCGACACACTTTAAAAATCGAGAGAAAATGTTAAAAGAAACTGTTCTAAATTACAAGCACTAAATTTTATTTAAATTAAAATTGTCAGCCATTTTATTAGAACAAACATAAAAACTGATAACAAATAACGATTTAGTTACAAGAACGTGACATTAAATAGGAAAAATACATCCAAAATAAATATTTGGATAGAGGTAGTTTATAACTCAGAAATTAAGCTAGCCTCTGTTTGTTTTCAAATTCCGTAGAGATTCCACAATATTTGCCAATATATTTCTTAAAACAAGTTTCCAAAAAATTTAGTTACAGAGACTTCAAGTTACAACTACTTATAAAGAGGGTCAGAAAATGCGAACTAAATAGAAAATTAATTTTATTTTCTTGAGATTTTTATTGAATTAAATGGAGTTATACGAGTACATAGTATAACTAGAACGTTGGACAAGGGGCCTTTACTGCATTACTGGCAAATATTCTAATAGACTAATGTATCCGACTACTTCATATCATTTACATTATTATCATTCGATATTAAGCGCTAATAATAGAAACTACTTGACCTGCCTATTTTCACAGAAGTATGGTGCAATGATATCTTTAAGTTAGCACAAACTAGCAACATGTTGTGGTGGCAATTATTTTTGACAATCACATGTGGCTTCTCTGAATTCCAAATGCCAATTATTTATTTGACATTAATTATTTTTTAAATATTGTTCAACAATGGAAACAAACAATGGAAATTTGGAAAAAACTTTGCAGCACAAATGCCGACAAATTCAAATCTTTTGGCACTCCCTTTACACAACAAGATATTTTATAAAAGCCTTTGTAATTCTAACAATTAGTCAATAAAATGTTTGCTTGGATTTCGAAAGATCTGCAAAGTTAAGTGCAAAGTAAAATAGATTCTTGTATCAAATTTTTATTTTTAAATATTTTGTACATAATTTAAAAGTTCCTAAAATATGTACAGGTTTATATTAATTGTTTGCTTTAAAACAAATTTCTTTTTACATCTACCATCGCTTACCCTTAAGGTACGGTCACACTTGGCAAACATTTACTCAATACAGTGTAACCACTAATTTTGGCACAAAATTGTTTGACGTTGTTCACTCTTACAAGAGTTTCACAAGAGCAAACAACATCAAATAAAATACAACTAAATATTTTTTGTGCCTTGTCCTAAAGAAAAAAAGTTTTTTTTTATATAAATAAATAAATTATTTCAAATATATTTTATATAGTGGTTACGTCTTTTTCGGCAAATATTTGCAAGTGTGACCGCACCTTAAGTAATTTGAACTATTTTTTGCAGCATATTGCAGGACAGGAAATTAGCTCATTCTTAATATGTTTTCAATATTGAGGTTAACGCTGCACTTTGAATGCAGCGCACTTTTTAAAATATTAATGTAGTTGAATGGCCCGCATGTTCGCCATATCAGAACTCCATTGAGAACATTTGGGGAATATTAAGCCACCATTTTTCTTTTAAGAGGAAACCCGACACTATGAAGGCCTATATCACCTTAAAGAGGAACCTGTAATACATAGATGCTTAAAGATCAATATCTATTATTGACAAGCGTCTCAATGTTATGAGCTTTATATCGCTATGTGGTCTGAAGGAGTGATAGGGCTATATATATATATTTTTTTTTTTTTTTGAAATTTGGCTGGAAACACGAAAACGGGGTATGGAATACTAACTAAATTTTAGCCTATTATTAATGGTTTGAATATCAGTGACATGTGGTTTCAACAATGAAACATAGTTTGTAATCGAATAATTTCACGAAATTAAATGGTTAGTACTGCTTAGTAATTCTTTTTTGTGGAGCCATGATTAAGCTGAAGGCCATACGAAGCCAATCGAGTCGATTACAGCCTTAAAACTCGAAAAATCCAAGATTTTATTATCGATATACATAAATAAAATATTCTGGTAAAATATGAATGAAAATGTTGTTAGAATAATCTGCATACGGGTAGTGGTTGCCAATCGTGCGAAAACATTTTTTATTTGAAATTATCAAACCTCCCTCCTTCCAACACAATAACAATTTTAATGAATTTCCTATAAAATCTAGCATTTTCGAAAAATAATGTAAAGTTCTTTACTTTAATGAAAAACACGAACTGTGCAATCTGTAACCTTTATTTTTTAACACATAATTGAAAGATTCTACTTAAATGATTTCACCGTATTCTGCTTAAATTTATTTTCAGCATTTGTTGTCATTCATGTCTTCATTGAAAAAAAATCCTTAAAAAATTTTACTTTCAATTTGATTTAAACCTTAGATATTAAATGATAAATGCGCGTTATAGAATCTAAATATTATTCAAACTTTTGTGGATCAGACCAAAAACAACTTGACAATCAAGGCCATTGAAAAAGTTATGGCAACCATAAGCATAAATTAATACTTTATATTAATTTGATTCACAGTGTTACCATTTTGGTATATTGAAAATTACAGATTTTTTTTTTAAATTATGTGAAATACTTTTAAGCTTAATCTATTGACTTTAAACAGATTTTGAACATATTTATTAAAACTTTAAATCTTGGCATAGCAGAAAATGCCTTTGAATTGGACAATTGTCTAAATTAGCCAGATTTTATTGTATTAATTATAATTATAATATAGCATATGAATGACTTCGCGCAAGTTCTGGCAGCCCTAAACATTTATTTTTATAATCACTGTATTTCAATTCCCATATTCTTTTTTTGTTTAAATCTCAACATATATATTAGCAATAGTTGATAGACAAATGGCGGTCTTAGAATTTCCCTTAGTCCCGGTTGTCCATCCCGAAATGTGTGAATGAATTTAGATATCCAAAGGTAGGTTTAAGTTTGATGTTGTGCTTACATACATATATATAGTCAGTAAGTTGGTCTTAAATTGAAAAATAAACTAAATTTAATGTCCACTTTCTTGAGCCCCAATAAGTTGGATATTAAATATTACTGGATTTTTCTATCTAAATTAAATTTGATGTCTAAATTTATTACTATGATAAAAAAAAATCGATGTTAAATGTTTGATCTTAAATAAATATTGGTGTTGCTTTTCATTATTAGGATAATAAGTTTGGTGTTAAATCTAATTGTGATTAAAAACAAAATATTTAGTGTCTTATTCATAGGGAAAATATAATATAAGTTTTGATGTTAATCTTAAGCAAAATAACTTTGGGTATCTAATTCATGTAATACAACAACAATATAACCACAACACACATACTATGTGTGACGAGAGCTTCCACTGACTGTATAAGACCTTTAAAGGGTCTTTGCTATCAGTGGAGAACTTGGGGTTGAAATGGGGGGAATGCTTGCGAGAGTTGATCGCCAATATTTTTTATTTTGGCAACGATCTATAGCGTAGCGATTACGACAAACGGCACATTTAAGTGAAAATAATGGCTCAGCGGTTTCGATAGCCAATCCTTCCAATATATAACTTGAACACAATATTTTTCAGTTCCTTTATCAGTTGTTTGTATTGACAACATATGATTGCTTCAGAAGTATTATTGAAGGATCATTGAAATTGATAAAAATTTTATATCACCAGGTAATCTCAAAACAACAACTGCTACTGATAAGATTAAATAGAAAAATAACAAAGTTTCTATGAAATATCATAGACTTGAAAAAGAACGAATAATAATAATAATAGTAATAAAGCAAACAGAGGATATGTTTGATTCACAGCATGGAGGAATAACTTCAAAAAAAAAAAAATACAGAATTAAGTAACATGAAAAATAATTGTATTAATATCCGTTGTTCATACAGTTGTGTTACATTTATTTGATAATCAACACCACAAACCAGATATACAGTGGGGAGCACGAATAAGTAAATGTTAGTATTTTGTGCAATTGTTATTGGAGCAAAATAAAACTAAAAAGCTCTATAAAGTTACAATTGAATACAATCAAAATAAAAAGTTCGAATAATTAGGTTTAATAATACTACAAATAATGAAAATTAGAAAATGTTTTTCGGCATTTATTTTATGTTTAATATATAACAAATTAAAATTCTAAGAAAAACAACTCTCAATCTTGTACTCAAATTAGTATCATATAAAAACTTAAGTCAATGATAGTATTTTGAATATTTACAGAACAATCATAAATAAAAATTCCGCGGGAGTTTTCTCCCTTTTCCCATTTTTATACCCTACACCACAATAGTGGGGAGGGTATATTGAATTTTTTCTGATGTTTGTAACGCCCATAAATATTGGTCCAACGCCCATCTTAAAGTATACCGATCGACTCAGAATCATTTTCTTAGTCAATTTAACGCTGTTCATCCTTCTGCTTGGCTGGCTAGCTGACCGGCTGTCCGTTCGAAATTTTAAAGATATTTCAATAAAATGTGTCACATGATATTTTTTTGGCCAAAGGACGTTTGGGATTAAAATTGGTTTTATTTCACCTAGCTCCCTTACAAATGTCCTCCCGAATTAGAGGTTTTTATGTTTGGTTTATGTACATGAAGCCTACTCTCATCAATAAATTTTGTGCAAATTGGTCCATAATTGAATATAGCTCCCACATAAGGCTGCCGAAAATCTTTTTATAACTCTGTAACAAATATTGGTATCCAAATCATTTTCAACATAAGTCTGTTTCATATACACAAATATCATTTGGCCCAAGTTTGTGATGATCAGTCACTTTGAATGGCAAGTATTTGAAATATATTGTTTACAAGATTGTGGTTAAACTCAACAGGAGCTTGCAAAATAATTGGGAACTACTCATCAAAACGACAGAGGAAGGCAAAGATCGCCCAGACCGAAGACCAAAAGATAATTGTTGGAAACGCCAAACCAAACATACTGTTTTCACAAACACTTCCCCAAACTATTAAAGAATCGCTTTCAAAATTTCTTTTTTAAAAATATCGTGGTTCCTTTATTGGGCGTCTCCATTAGCTTTTGCAACCATCTGAACCATTAATACTGACTTTTTTTCTCATCTTTTATTTTTACATTAACAGTCCGGTTTCTTTGAAAAATTTGTTGTTGACCAGATTCATTTAATCTGGTAATTGCAGAAAACTTAAGTTACTTTTTATATAAACTGAAATTTGACCTTTCATTTCGACAACGCGGCATTTTATAGCAAATGTTTGAAAATTGCAGTTAGAATTATACGTTTGTTTCTCTAGTATTGTTATTTGTTTGTCATAAAGTGTTTTTATAGTTATGAAACACTAACTAAGACTAAATTGATGCATAATTTCTCTCTGAAATTAATGATGTGCTCTTCCAAATTTTCTAAAATAAGATTATCATTCATTGACCATACTCTTGAAAAATGTTACACGCTTAAAAAAAGTGCTTGTAACTTTACAACACATGGCAAGCATCAAGTGTAATTATAGTAGTGCAATACAGTGTATGTCGAAACAATTAAACAAGAATTGATGCAAATATTGAAACATGACAACAAGCAACATAAAGCTGCATAATATTTACTTTATAAGTATCAAGGTCAAGCGTCAAGTTTATTAAAAATTACATTTTCTATTTTCTTCAAAAGATCACAATTTCTTTTATTTATTTATTTATTATTTTTCCAATTCGTTTCGTTACAACATTGTGTAACATCTTCAGGGAAACAAATTTGTTTATTAACTTTAACAAATTAACACAATATTTTTCTAACAAAAATAAAAATATCTTTCAATAATTAGAAAAATATTGTTGAATAAATTATTGTTTAAAAAAAAATATAATTTTTAATTAAGATAAAAAGGTCGAATAATTAGATTAAAAACAATTTTTTGGAATTCTTCTGTTTTTCGAATTTTCTAGATTTTTGTTCAAAAAGAATTTTACTTTTTGTCAAGTTTATTGTTTATATTTTTTAAACAATAAAACGAAAAATACTACCTTTTGCATTAAAACGGAGAACGAAATAGAACTTGTTAAGATTTCATTTATTTTATTTACTGCAAATGCTTACGAGTACCGCATTTTAGGCCATAAACCTTGTTCTTATAAATCTCAAACATATACATGGACTAACTTTATTTTAACGTAATAAAAATCGTAAAAAATAATGTAAAGTAATGAAGACCTCTAAATGTAAATAAAAAATTTAAATTGAAAATAAATTTTCTAGCGTTTTTAAAATATATTTTAGGTGTAAAATCAACATTATACAGTTGTCAACACAGCATAATTATAAAATATTATTTTACCTTATTGTCGAATTTATAACTTATTAAATTATTTTAATTCCCATATTCTTTTTAGTTAAAAATGCTGTATAAATATTACAATTACGTACTAACGCATCCGTGGTCTTAGCATTCTCTCTAGTCAGGGTTGTAACGATCCCGAATTGTGGTAATAAAGCGTAAGATATTCTAAAATAGGCGTTGCGTCGTCTGGTTATATATAAGTTTGATGTTAAATTTATATAATAAATTTGATGTCCAAGATGTATATAAAAATATAACACCAATTTTGTGTATAACACATGACACCTTTAATTCCATCCACTACATATCACTAGCACGATATTGTAAATATAATAGAAGTGTATATATAACACATGCCATTTTGTAATACTACTCCCCCCATCACATATCACCGGCACTTACAAGCACGAATTTGTACAAAATAGCACTATCCTGAGCACTCCTACACATCCATCCCCCTCCACTAGAATAAGTACGTTTATTGATATCAGAGGAATGCTTGAAAATAGTTGATCACAATTTATTTTGTAGGGTGTGTAAACAACTAGAGAGTGGTGTTTCTTTATTTTGAACTTTAAGTTGAATCACAGATAAAAGATACCTTTTTCCTCTAATTATTTCTATTTCTGTTAACAATGACAATGAATTTTTTTTACTATAACTCAGAATTTTAGGGTTTTTCAAGTCTTATGCTGTTGCACAGTATTACTTTCCATTGACACAATTATTCTGAATATTCGTTTGCTGCTACCAAAGGAAAAACAAACAAAAATAAAAACACAGCTCAATCAAAAAATTTCAATAAAAAATATTCTTTTACATATATTAATGCTGTGTTGGAAAAATTGTTGCCATTTTTTTCCTCTAAAGGTAAAAATAAGTTAATAATTTAATTTTTATTACTTTGTAAATAAAAAAAATTTACCAATCAAATACAATAGTTTCTAGGGGGGTTTTCTCTTTGTTAAAGTTTCAAAATTTTCTTTATGACTATTATTATTAATATTTTCTGCCGGGGTTTTATTGTTATTTACTATTAAAAGCCATTGAGTCTGTGTGTATAATTTCATGTGAATTTTTGGTTTTTATGGCGACAATGAAAAAGTTGTTTCTTTTCAAGTGTTTATTACTTAAATAGGTTTTTATATAAAATGGCATTTTAATTAAATTGTATGACTAATAAAATGTAGCTGCTATTAAAGTAATAATATTAATAACAAAAATTTACATAAATTTTTCACACATGTAAAATTACAGAGTTTATGAAAAATTGTATATAATCCCTGTAAAAATGCACTGTAACCATTTCTCTCTACAGTTTCATTTATAACAAATTAATACAAACAAATTAAATAATAATAAGGTTTGATTTGATTTTGTTTAAGTTTTACTATTGCGTTCTTATTTGCATTCTCATCAAGTGGCTAAGAATTAAAAGATACCAAACAAAGCTGGGTTAAATGGTAAATATATTATTTGATTTTGCTTCGACAATCACCGTTTGATATTTTAAATTACTATGTAAGCTTCCAATTAAACAGTTTATTTTAATTCATTTTTAAAATTTCCAGTTCGTGTAAAAATGTCAAACATAAAAATATGTTTCTTTTGATTT
The DNA here is from genome assembly GCA_950370525.1 of Bellardia bayeri. Classification (NCBI taxonomy): domain Eukaryota; kingdom Metazoa; phylum Arthropoda; class Insecta; order Diptera; family Calliphoridae; genus Bellardia; species Bellardia bayeri. The sequence goes on from OX493267.1 coordinate 81,191,323, forward strand.
CATATATGTATGTTCCAATGTCGTATTCACCATCACCATTTGGTGTCAGTATTTTGTGATCGCCAACTAAACAGATGTTAAGACAATACCGATTGACTCCAACCCAATTTGGACGATTCCTGGCAACATAAAATGAATAATAGGAACTATTTTCTAATTTGGGTTTTTAGTTATTTTTAATGCAATGTCAAGTGCACAAAGTTCTAACATGTACTCAATTGTGTTCCCTACAGTAAATCAATTTTGAGATCTTTAGTTGATAAAAATGGGTTTAAATACTTATTAAACCTTGCTGTTTTTTGTTTCCTGACACTTGTTTCTTATTATATTTTCAAGCAAAAAAAAAAAAAAAAAATAGTGGCGATCGACTATTTACAAGCATTATCCTCGTCCTCTCCACTGAAACCCGAATGATCCACACTAGCACTGGACTAATTGAGCAATTTTTAGCCCGAGTGATAATGTAAATCTTTATAGTGGAGTTACAAGTAAGTAATACCAGTGGATGTTAGTAAATTTTTTATAATTCATGTTAGATGCACTTAAGTTGAAAACAGTTTAACATCAACATCAAGATTTTATATATACATCTTACAACTAAAGATGCCAGCGAATAAATTTACGACATTAAGCTTAATTTTCATTGAGCCCTACTTATGTAAACCATCTAACTGAATTATTAAACATTTCAAACATCAAGTTTGCCTTCAGTATTATTTCTTACCATTTGTGCTCAATAATAACACATCGAAGGAGTGCGAAAACTTTTGCTAATGGGAATGCTAAGACCACCAATGCACATTGATGTATTTGTTAAATTTATGCAGAGATTTTCACAAAAAAGAATATGCGAATTAAGGTACATATGTAGGTGGATACAAATAAATAGGCAAGTAATTATAATTTTAAAGCTACAGTGTTGCTAACTAAATCTTAATTTTTATTATTTTATTAACGTTTTTTTAGCGTTCAGTTTTAGTGATGGTTCAGTGGAATTTTACAACTACGATTGCAATTTGACTATTATCATTACTATAACATTTTTTATGTAAAATATAATAACATAAAGTTCCTGATCGCTAGTCGAACATTCTGACAACCATTGAGAACTAACAGCCAGTGATGGGATAATTATGAAATCGTTACAATTGCCAATTAATTTGTTCTCAACCTGCTATCAATTTTGCAATTCCAAAATTATAAATTTATTCTTTGCAACTTTTAAACATACTATATTATCAGGGCCAGATTTTATGAAACTAATATAATTCATTCCTTCGATTGATTACAATTGGTCTGAGGAGCCATTGGAGCGTATAGCAACCCCATAGCATGACGTTCCTCCAAGCGGGCTTCATTTTTCCGTTACAAGGAGTTTTTTAATTCCCTGGGCTTTTCAACGACAGCAATAACGTTTACCGACGCGTCGGTTTAAAATGGATTCGTCTGATCAGATTTCACGTTTTCAGGCATTTACTGTACAATTTCCATGCTCTCTGGCAAACTTTAGTCGTGTCTTAACATTTCTTATCCACAATGCAGTTTTAAATTCTTTTTTGTGCTGAGATGAAACAATATCGCTAAGGGCTTGTCGTGCGGTCCATCGACAAACGAGTTTGCCAATTACTATTCAGTAATCAGGAGACGAGTGTTCGTTCGCATTCTCTAATAAGTTCTTGCGACCTCTTAATCGTGGTTTGGCAACAATAGAACGCCTTTTTTGACTCTTATGATCACTGATTGACTTACTTTATACCATTTAGCTATTAATCGCTTGGAATATGTAGCTACTTTTTGTCATTGCGTGAATATTGCCTTCATTATTTATTATAATTTGATTTGCGTTGGATAATTTGCAAAAACTGTTTACCACATGCAATTAAATTAATATCAAGCTAATGTTTATTTGCCGAAAATTATTAATTCTCAGTTTGTTTAGATTAGATTTTGCTTGGCCTGAAACTTATTTTTACTCAACTTTGTATGGATGCAGCTACATGTGTATGTACCATATCAAAATGTGTTTTCAGAATAATTATGTCAATGGAAAGTAACACTGTGCAACAGCATAAAATTTTAAAAACAATAAAATTTTGACTTACAGTAACAAAAACTATTCTGTCAAGTTAACACAAATAGAAAGAATTAGAGAAAAATAAAGAAATATCACTCCCTAGTAGCATACTATAAAATTGTGATAAACTATGTTCAAGCATTCCTTTGATATCAATAAACGTACTTAGGGATGGGGCGTGTAGGGAGTGCAAATATCGGGAGAGTGCATTTGTGTTAAATTGTGCTTGTGTGGTGATCGTGCCTGGGGGTAGAATCTATAGTGGCAAGTGTTATATACAAATTGGTGTTTAATTAGTGCTTTATTATAGGTCACAAATTTTATATTAAAGTTAAGCTGTGTTCACATTATGTGTATTTGTCATGTAGAATTTCACTTTTCTGCCCATATGTTATTTCCTGTGTATGTCAGAATTTGAGTTTTACATACGGTTTATAAATTATATGTTCATATGTTGGTTATGTCACATACATACGTACTTACTTTTGTTAACTCCTTTTCAATAATAAATTTGTGAAGTTTTTTTTCGTATTTTTGTTTTACTATTAGGTATAAATTATATTTATTAAAATTTAATTCATTTTTGCCGCCACAAACTTTTGGTTATAAAAAACAGCTGATGTCAGATGGTTTGTCACTTGAAAATAGAACTCGTTCTAAATAAAAAATGTCATGTGTATTGCACACATAGAAATAACGCATAATATTGTTTCGAGGTGTTCAGACTATATGTACAAATTTGACATGCGAAAAAGTGACAGTCCACATGACAAATACACATAATGTGAACACAGCTTAATACTGTGCAACAGCATAAGACTTGAAAAACCTTAAAATTTTGAGTTATAGTAAAAAAATTCCGTCATTGTTAACAGAAATAGAAATAATTAGAGGAAAAAGAGGGATCTTTTATCTGTGATTCAACTTAAAGTTCAAAATAAAGAAACACCACTCTTTAGTTGTTTACACACCCTACAAAAAAAATTGTGATCAACTATTTTCAAGCATTCCTCTGATATCAATAAACGTACTTATTCTAGTGGAGGGGGATGGGTGTGTAGGAGTGCTCAGGATAGTGCTATTTTGTACAAATTCGTGCTTGTAAGTGCCGGTGATATGTGATGGGGGGAGTATTACAAAATGGCATGTGTTATATATACACAACAGGTCTCATAGTGCTCTCTTTTCTATTATATTTACAATATCGTGCTTATTAGTGCTAGTGATATGTAGTGGATGGAATTAAAGGTGTCATGTGTTATACACAAAATTGGTGATATATTTTTATATACATCTTAATTTAATATCAAACTTATTCATACGCTTATGATTAACTTGGACATCAAATTTATTATATAAAATTTATACATCAAACTTATATATAACCAGACGACGCAACGCCTATTTTAGAATATCTTACGCTTTATTACCACAATTCGGGATCGTTACAACCCTGACTAGAGAGAATGCTAAGACCACGGATGCGTTAGTACGTAATTGTAATATTTATACAGCTTTTTTAACTAAAAAGAATATGGGAATTAAAATAATTTAATAAGTTATAAATTCGACAATAAGGTAAAATAATATTTTATAATTATGCTGTGTTGACAACTGTATAATGTTGATTTTACACCTAAAATATATTTTAAAAACGCTAGAAAATTTATTTTCAATTTAAATTTTTTATTTACATTTAGAGGTCTTCATTACTTTACATTATTTTTTACGATTTTTATTACGTTAAAATAAAGTTAGTCCATGTATATGTTTGAGATTTATAAGAACAAGGTTTATGGCCTAAAATGCGGTACTCGTAAGCATTTGCAGTAAATAAAATAAATGAAATCTTAACAAGTTCTATTTCGTTCTCCGTTTTAATGCAAAAGGTAGTATTTTTCGTTTTATTGTTTAAAAAATATAAACAATAAACTTGACAAAAAGTAAAATTCTTTTTGAACAAAAATCTAGAAAATTCGAAAAACAGAAGAATTCCAAAAAATTGTTTTTAATCTAATTATTCGACCTTTTTATCTTAATTAAAAATTATATTTTTTTTTAAACAATCATTTATTCAACAATATTTTTCTAATTATTGAAAGATATTTTTATTTTTGTTAGAAAAATATTGTGTTAATTTGTTAAAGTTAATAAACAAATTTGTTTCCCTGAAGATGTTACACAATGTTGTAACGAAACGAATTGGAAAAATAATAAATAAATAAATAAAAGAAATTGTGATCTTTTGAAGAAAATAGAAAATGTAATTTTTAATAAACTTGACGCTTGACCTTGATACTTATAAAGTAAATATTATGCAGCTTTATGTTGCTTGTTGTCATGTTTCAATATTTGCATCAATTCTTGTTTAATTGTTTCGACATACACTGTATTGCACTACTATAATTACACTTGATGCTTGCCATGTGTTGTAAAGTTACAAGCACTTTTTTTAAGCGTGTAACATTTTTCAAGAGTATGGTCAATGAATGATAATCTTATTTTAGAAAATTTGGAAGAGCACATCATTAATTTCAGAGAGAAATTATGCATCAATTTAGTCTTAGTTAGTGTTTCATAACTATAAAAACACTTTATGACAAACAAATAACAATACTAGAGAAACAAACGTATAATTCTAACTGCAATTTTCAAACATTTGCTATAAAATGCCGCATTGTCAAAATGAAAGGTCAAATTTCAGTTTATATAAAAAGTAACTTAAGTTTTCTGCAATTACCAGATTAAATGAATCTGGTCAACAACAAATTTTGCAAAGAAACCGGACTGTTAATGTAAAAATAAAAGATGAGAAAAAAAGTCAGTATTAATGGTTCAGATGGTTGCAAAAGCTAATGGAGACGCCCAATAAAGGAACCACGATATTTTTAAAAAAGAAATTTTGAAAGCGATTCTTTAATAGTTTGGGGAAGTGTTTGTGAAAACAGTATGTTTGGTTTGGCGTTTCCAACAATTATCTTTTGGTCTTCGGTCTGGGCGATCTTTGCCTTCCTCTGTCGTTTTGATGAGTAGTTCCCAATTATTTTGCAAGCTCCTGTTGAGTTTAACCACAATCTTGTAAACAATATATTTCAAATACTTGCCATTCAAAGTGACTGATCATCACAAACTTGGGCCAAATGATATTTGTGTATATGAAACAGACTTATGTTGAAAATGATTTGGATACCAATATTTGTAACAGAGTTATGCTCTATAAAATGATTTTCGGCAGCGGTCCTTATGTGGGAGCTATATTCAATTATGGACCAATTTGCACAAAATTTATTGATGAGAGTAGGCTTCATGTACATAAACCAAACATAAAAACCTCTAATTCGGGAGGACATTTGTAAGGGAGCTAGGTGAAATAAAACCAATTTTAATCCCAAACGTCCTTTGGCCAAAAAAATATCATGTGACACATTTTATTGAAATATCTTTAAAATTTCGAACGGACAGCCGGTCAGCTATCCAGCCAAGCAGAAGGATGAACAGCGTTAAATTGACTAAGAAAATGATTCTGAGTCGATCGGTATACTTTAAGATGGGCGTTGGACCAATATTTATGGGCGTTACAAACATCAGAAAAAATTCAATATACCCTCCCCACTATTGTGGTGTAGGGTATAAAAATGGGAAAAGGGAGAAAACTCCCGCGGAATTTTTATTTATGATTGTTCTGTAAATATTCAAAATACTATCATTGACTTAAGTTTTTATATGATACTAATTTGAGTACAAGATTGAGAGTTGTTTTTCTTAGAATTTTAATTTGTTATATATTAAACATAAAATAAATGCCGAAAAACATTTTCTAATTTTCATTATTTGTAGTATTATTAAACCTAATTATTCGAACTTTTTATTTTGATTGTATTCAATTGTAACTTTATAGAGCTTTTTAGTTTTATTTTGCTCCAATAACAATTGCACAAAATACTAACATTTACTTATTCGTGCTCCCCACTGTATATCTGGTTTGTGGTGTTGATTATCAAATAAATGTAACACAACTGTATGAACAACGGATATTAATACAATTATTTTTCATGTTACTTAATTCTGTATTTTTTTTTTTTTGAAGTTATTCCTCCATGCTGTGAATCAAACATATCCTCTGTTTGCTTTATTACTATTATTATTATTATTCGTTCTTTTTCAAGTCTATGATATTTCATAGAAACTTTGTTATTTTTCTATTTAATCTTATCAGTAGCAGTTGTTGTTTTGAGATTACCTGGTGATATAAAATTTTTATCAATTTCAATGATCCTTCAATAATACTTCTGAAGCAATCATATGTTGTCAATACAAACAACTGATAAAGGAACTGAAAAATATTGTGTTCAAGTTATATATTGGAAGGATTGGCTATCGAAACCGCTGAGCCATTATTTTCACTTAAATGTGCCGTTTGTCGTAATCGCTACGCTATAGATCGTTGCCAAAATAAAAAATATTGGCGATCAACTCTCGCAAGCATTCCCCCCATTTCAACCCCAAGTTCTCCACTGATAGCAAAGACCCTTTAAAGGTCTTATACAGTCAGTGGAAGCTCTCGTCACACATATGTGTGTTGTGGTTATATTGTTGTTGTATTACATGAATTAGATACCCAAAGTTATTTTGCTTAAGATTAACATCAAAACTTATATTATATTTTCCCTATGAATAAGACACTAAATATTTTGTTTTTAATCACAATTAGATTTAACACCAAACTTATTATCCTAATAATGAAAAGCAACACCAATATTTATTTAAGATCAAACATTTAACATCGATTTTTTTTTATCATAGTAATAAATTTAGACATCAAATTTAATTTAGATAGAAAAATCCAGTAATATTTAATATCCAACTTATTGGGGCTCAAGAAAGTGGACATTAAATTTAGTTTATTTTTCAATTTAAGACCAACTTACTGACTATATATATGTATGTAAGCACAACATCAAACTTAAACCTACCTTTGGATATCTAAATTCATTCACACATTTCGGGATGGACAACCGGGACTAAGGGAAATTCTAAGACCGCCATTTGTCTATCAACTATTGCTAATATATATGTTGAGATTTAAACAAAAAAAGAATATGGGAATTGAAATACAGTGATTATAAAAATAAATGTTTAGGGCTGCCAGAACTTGCGCGAAGTCATTCATATGCTATATTATAATTATAATTAATACAATAAAATCTGGCTAATTTAGACAATTGTCCAATTCAAAGGCATTTTCTGCTATGCCAAGATTTAAAGTTTTAATAAATATGTTCAAAATCTGTTTAAAGTCAATAGATTAAGCTTAAAAGTATTTCACATAATTTAAAAAAAAAATCTGTAATTTTCAATATACCAAAATGGTAACACTGTGAATCAAATTAATATAAAGTATTAATTTATGCTTATGGTTGCCATAACTTTTTCAATGGCCTTGATTGTCAAGTTGTTTTTGGTCTGATCCACAAAAGTTTGAATAATATTTAGATTCTATAACGCGCATTTATCATTTAATATCTAAGGTTTAAATCAAATTGAAAGTAAAATTTTTTAAGGATTTTTTTTCAATGAAGACATGAATGACAACAAATGCTGAAAATAAATTTAAGCAGAATACGGTGAAATCATTTAAGTAGAATCTTTCAATTATGTGTTAAAAAATAAAGGATTGCACAGTTCGTGTTTTTCATTAAAGTAAAGAACTTTACATTATTTTTCGAAAATGCTAGATTTTATAGGAAATTCATTAAAATTGTTATTGTGTTGGAAGGAGGGAGGTTTGATAATTTCAAATAAAAAATGTTTTCGCACGATTGGCAACCACTACCCGTATGCAGATTATTCTAACAACATTTTCATTCATATTTTACCAGAATATTTTATTTATGTATATCGATAATAAAATCTTGGATTTTTCGAGTTTTAAGGCTGTAATCGACTCGATTGGCTTCGTATGGCCTTCAGCTTAATCATGGCTCCACAAAAAAGAATTACTAACCAGTACTAACCATTTAATTTCGTGAAATTATTCGATTACAAACTATGTTTCATTGTTGAAACCACATGTCACTGATATTCAAACCATTAATAATAGGCTAAAATTTAGTTAGTATTCCATACCCCGTTTTCGTGTTTCCAGCCAAATTTCAAAAAAAAAAAAAAAATATATATATAGCCCTATCACTCCTTCAGACCACATAGCGATATAAAGCTCATAACATTTAGACGCTTGTCAATAATAGATATTGATCTTTAAGCATCTATGTATTACAGGTTCCTCTTTAAGGTGATATAGGCCTTCATAGTGTCGGGTTTCCTCTTAAAAGAAAAATGGTGGCTTAATATTCCCCAAATGTTCTCAATGGAGTTCTGATATGGCGAACATGCGGGCCATTCAAGTACATTAATATTTTAAAAAGTGCGCTGCATTCAAAGTGCAGCGTTTACTTCAATATTGAAAACATATTAAGAATGAGCTAATTTCCTGTGCTGCAATATGCTGCAAAAAATAGTTCAAATTACTTAAGGTGCGGTCACACTTGCAAATATTTGCCGAAAAAGACGTAACCACTATATAAAATATATTTGAAATAATTTATTTATTTATATAAAAAAAAACTTTTTTTCTTTAGGACAAGGCACAAAAAATATTTAGTTGTATTTTATTTGATGTTGTTTGCTCTTGTGAAACTCTTGTAAGAGTGAACAACGTCAAACAATTTTGTGCCAAAATTAGTGGTTACACTGTATTGAGTAAATGTTTGCCAAGTGTGACCGTACCTTAAGAGTAAGCGATGGTAGATGTAAAAAGAAATTTGTTTTAAAGCAAACAATTAATATAAACCTGTACATATTTTAGGAACTTTTAAATTATGTACAAAATATTTAAAAATAAAAATTTGATACAAGAATCTATTTTACTTTGCACTTAACTTTGCAGATCTTTCGAAATCCAAGCAAACATTTTATTGACTAATTGTTAGAATTACAAAGGCTTTTATAAAATATCTTGTTGTGTAAAGGGAGTGCCAAAAGATTTGAATTTGTCGGCATTTGTGCTGCAAAGTTTTTTCCAAATTTCCATTGTTTGTTTCCATTGTTGAACAATATTTAAAAAATAATTAATGTCAAATAAATAATTGGCATTTGGAATTCAGAGAAGCCACATGTGATTGTCAAAAATAATTGCCACCACAACATGTTGCTAGTTTGTGCTAACTTAAAGATATCATTGCACCATACTTCTGTGAAAATAGGCAGGTCAAGTAGTTTCTATTATTAGCGCTTAATATCGAATGATAATAATGTAAATGATATGAAGTAGTCGGATACATTAGTCTATTAGAATATTTGCCAGTAATGCAGTAAAGGCCCCTTGTCCAACGTTCTAGTTATACTATGTACTCGTATAACTCCATTTAATTCAATAAAAATCTCAAGAAAATAAAATTAATTTTCTATTTAGTTCGCATTTTCTGACCCTCTTTATAAGTAGTTGTAACTTGAAGTCTCTGTAACTAAATTTTTTGGAAACTTGTTTTAAGAAATATATTGGCAAATATTGTGGAATCTCTACGGAATTTGAAAACAAACAGAGGCTAGCTTAATTTCTGAGTTATAAACTACCTCTATCCAAATATTTATTTTGGATGTATTTTTCCTATTTAATGTCACGTTCTTGTAACTAAATCGTTATTTGTTATCAGTTTTTATGTTTGTTCTAATAAAATGGCTGACAATTTTAATTTAAATAAAATTTAGTGCTTGTAATTTAGAACAGTTTCTTTTAACATTTTCTCTCGATTTTTAAAGTGTGTCGCGTTCGCCTTTGTAATTGCTCTATTTTGTTTTTAGATATGAAATTGCCGATCGGTCCTTAGCGTCATGGTATTGATTCAGGCTTTACATAAGATATCTTACGCTTCGGATTATCGTAATGGATCCATTTTTCAAGGCAAGTAATTATTCGGTGCAAAATTTATACCCTTTTATAGTGTTAAGGAGAATTTCGAAAATAAAAAATCGTCAAGGTCAGCTTCAAATCATATGATACATCATAATAAGTTTTCAGGGAGTAAAATCTCCAATTCTTGGTCTTCAGATTGGGCAATCTTTATCTTTCGGGACAAAAGTTTTAAATTAATGCTTGAGTAGCTCCCAATGACTTTCCTAGCTCTTGTTGAGTTTGTCAACTATCTTTAACCAATTCATGGTGAAATATAACAAATTCACACTAAGCTGCAGTGAACTTCATGCGCCATCTGTTATGAATACAGCATTTTTAATTTAACTTTAAGAATTTAATATCGTTGAAATTCGTTTTTGTTATATATTCGTTTGTTATAATATTTGCCGAGTTTTATAATTGTTGCTGAACAGCGGTAACTCTAACATCAACAAAAACAATTTATTTGGAAATTTAAGCAATTACATATAAATAAAATAAGTCTCTGGTAAGAAAAAAAAGCATTAACCGTTATTCAAATCGTTAAAGAAATCGGACAAAAACAAACCAATTAACACACAATCACTTAAACATATAAACATAACTTATTTAACAATCAAAAACACAAATAAACAAAAAACAAAACAAACGAGTTTAAATTGACAAAAACAAACGTGTGCAGGAACAAACCAAGTAAATCATGTTGTATTTATTTTTGCTATTCAATTCAATTCAATTCAATTAGTCACGAAATAGACGTCCACTAAACAATGTCAGAGAACTTGAACGCTAAATTTTAGACGATAAAATAAAATTAGAATAATTAAATTTAAAAATTAAAAATTAGTTTAAAAACTGCAAAAATAATAATTGAATTTTTGTGATACATTCGAAATAAAATAGTAATTCAAACTATTTATTTAATGAATTTTAATAATATTTAACAAATTGATCAAAGTAGGATTTGAACCTGGGGCATTAAAAATATTGGTACTGAGAATGTTCGACAGGTTCGACTCCGGGTTAAGGAGTTTTCTAATTTATGTCATAATTAATAATATATTTCATTATTTGCTTGGTACAAATAATTTAAAAAATAAAACAAAACTGATGGTCAAATTCAAATTAAAATAACTTGAATTTCTCTTTCACGTCTCAGGGTTTCGAAAACTTAAAATCAAAACTGGCAATTACACGATTTGGTGTGAAAGTCATTATTATCTGCAACAGATTTCGACCAGTTTTTGGGCAATACTCGTAAATACAAATCCAATGTTATTGGACCCCACTGGTCAGAACAATGCGTATTGTAGGTGGCCATAACAAATCAATAGTTGAACATCCCTACATCTGGTACAAAAAGCACTTTTTATGTGGCGGTACAATGATATCACAAAAATGTATGCTAACTACGACTCACTTTTCGATATTGGAATCACCAGCGAGTTGGGAACAACGTGCATATATTTATGCTAAACAAAATAATTTACAATAAAATATGGAAAATAATAATTTTTGGCAAATAAACAATTTGTACAAAACATTTTGCTAACGCGCAATTTTGAACAAGTGTGTCTTTTGAAGTATTTGCACAAAAATTTAGATTTATATGTATGTGTTTGATTAAACTTTAAAAAGCATTAGTTTGATATTAATTCAATTGCATGTGGTAAACACGTTTTGCAAATTATCCAACACAAATCAATTTATATTTAATAATAAAGAAACTGTCTAGAGTTATTAAGCACAAAATTCTAGCAATGATAAAAGATAGCTAGCTAGTAATAGCTAAAAGATAGCAAGTAATAGCTAAAAAGTTTCAAATAAGTCATAGAAGTCCAATAAGTAGATCTATTGCTTCCAAACTACAAAGCAGAGGTCGCAAAAAGCTATTTACTCATGCGGACGCACGTGCTTTTATAACACAAAGTGTTTAAAATAAAAAGATGCTTTATAGCAACTTGTTAGTCGAATGTCAGCAGTTGCCAAAATAAAAAATATTGGCGATCAACTCTCGCAAGCATTCCCCCCATTTCAACCCCAAGTTCTCAACTGGTGGTTATATTGTTGTTGTACTACATGAATTAGAAGACACCCAAAGTTATTTTGCTTAAGATTACGGCCAAACTTATATTATATTTTCCCTAATTACTAAGACACCAAATTTTTATTTTTTGTTAACTTCGCTTATATTGTATTTTCCCTTATAAATAAGACACTAAATATTTCTTATTCGCAATTAGATTTAGCAAGCAAACTTATCAGCCTAATAAATGGAAAGCAAAGCAAATATTTTATTTTAAGATGAAACATTTAACATTAACTTTTCTTATATTAGTAATAAATTTTAACTATAAATTTAATTTAGAATTTAATAACATTTAACATCCAACATTATGGGGCTCTCCAATATTGCATTAAAATTTGATACTATATTGGACACAAAACTGGATATTAAATTTATTTTACTATCTAATTTCACAACCAATTAAGTGAGAATATAAGCATAACAACATCAATCTTAAACCTAACTTTGGATATCTAAATTCATTCACACATTTCGGGATGGACAACCGGGACTAAGGGAAATTCTAAGACCGCCATTTGTCTATCAACTATTGCTAATATATATGTTGAGATTTAACCAAAAAAAGAATATGGGAATTGAAATACAGTGATTATAAAAATAAATGTTTAGGGCTGCCAGAACTTGCGCGAAGTCATTCATATGCTATATTATAATTATAATTAATACAATAAAATCTGGCTAATTTAGACAATTGTCCAATTCAAAGGCATTTTCTGCTATGCCAAGATTTAAAGTTTTAATAAATATGTTCAAAATCTGTTTAAAGTCAATAGATTAAGCTTAAAAGTATTTCGCATAATTTAAAAAAAAAATCTGTAATTTTCAAAAGCAATCAGCTAAATGTAGCAGCCAATATACCAAAATGGTAACACTGTGAATCAAATTAATATAAAGTATTAATTTATGCTTATGGTTGCCATAACTTTTTCAATGGCCTTGATTGTCAAGTTGTTTTTGGTCAGATAAAGTTTTGACCGAAAAATATTTGTTAAATTAAACACATAATAATAATAGATAATTGTAAAACAAGAAGTATGGGCATTTCCACTAGAAGGTCTATCAGCATCAAAAATTAAAATGTTTATATAAAAATGATTTTTCGAAAATATTTACAAGTAGTGCTAAAGACAATTTCTCTTTAGCATTTATTGTTTAAATATTTATAAAATGATTGGATAGATTTCATTAATACTTTCAATCCACATCAAATTAACAATAATACAAATAAAATAAAAGAAGCCAAACATCAACCACTTTATTTGGTTTTTCAAAACACGTAGCGTTCGCTATTTTAAGTGTAACTTTTGCCAAAACCAATGTAATTTAAATGGGTAAAATATATGTATCAAGAAATAAGAAAACAAGAAGGTAGCAGGTAAATAAGATCTATTAAAGTTTAAATAATATTTAAATTCTATAACGACGTCGTTGAGCTCAATCGAAATTGGCAAAATAAGATGGAAGAAATATCTTATAAGACAGACAAAGTTGCGCTACAGAAACTAAAATAATGTTAATGAAAAAGCAAAATGTCTGTCACTTACTTTCAAGCAAACATTGAAAAAGAAAAAAGACGAAGGAAATGTATAATCAAAATACTTAGAGTCGAGTATTAAACTTTTATGAAAAATACAGTGACTCACGGCATATTTTAAGCAGAACATGTTTTTGTTTTCAAAATTCCATAAAAAGAAAGCTAGCAGGAACCCAAAAATTAAATTGGTGTCATTTAAAATAAACAATTTTATAGTTTACCAAACAAAAATAAATTTATTTCAAAAATGTACATTTTAATACATATATGTATATGCATATGTATATATGTATACTAAAATTTAAAAACTCACTGTGAGGTTTAGAGTATTTGCACCAATTTTTATTAAAAATTTAAAGAAAATTAAATATAAAAAATTTGAGAAAAACGTCCTGGCTTAAGCCTAGTACTCTGTTTCAAGTATAATGCTGTCAAAATACACGCTAAAAAATCACATGAAATTTTCATGAAAAAATGTTGCAGAAGCAGTACTCCGTGCATTTCGTGAAAAGCATATGAACAAAACAAAAACATACGGCAACATTATTTTTTACAGGAAATAATTGAATTAGCAATTGTTTCACGTGGAATTTTCATCCAAAAGCTCTTCTGTCGCAACAACAATATCTATTACTAATTATGCTGCTGCACATGTGGCCAGTAATATTTGTTTAGTCATTTTTGTCGGGATATACCACCACAGAGGGGAGGGTATATCTTAAATTATACCGATCGACTCAGAATCATTTAATCAATTTAACATTGTTCATCCTTCTGCTTGGCTGGCTGGCTGACCGGCTGTCCGTTCGCAATTTTGAAGATATTTTAATAAAATGTGTCACATGATATTTTTTTGTCCAAAGGACGTTTGGGATTAAAATCGGTCCATTATTTCACCTAGCCTCCTTACAAATGTCCTCTCGAATTAGAGGTTTTAATGTTTGGTTTATGTACATGAAGCCTACTCTCATCAACAAATTTTGTGCAAATTGGTCCATAATTGAATATAGCTCCCACATAAGGACCGCTGCCGAAAATCATTTTATAGAGCATAACTCTGTTACAAATATTGGTATCCAAATCATTTTCAACATAAGTCTGTTTCATATACACAAATATCATTTGGCCCAAGTTTGTGATGATCAGTCACTTTGAATGGCAAGTATTTGAAATATATTGTTTACAAGATTGTAGTTAAACTCAACAGGAGCTTGCAAAATAATTGGGAACTACTCATCAAAACGAGAGAGGCAAAGATCGCCCAGACCGAAGACCAAAAATTGGAGACACTACTACTTGAAAATTGTTGGAAACGCCAAACCAAACATACTGTTTTCACAAACACTTCCCCAAACTATTAAAGAATCGCTTTCAAAATTTCTTTTTTAAAAATATCGTGGTTCCTTTATTGGGCAACGAACACTCGTCTCCTGATTACTCGTTTGTCGATGGATAGCACGACAAGCCCTTAGCGATATTGTTTTATCTCAGCACAAAAAAGAATTTAAAACTGCATTGTGGATAAGAAATGTTAAGACACGACTAAAGTTTGCCAGAGAGCATGGAAATTGTACAGTAAATGCCTGAAAACGTGAAATCTGATCAGACGAATCCATTTTAAACCGACGCGTCGGTAAACGTTATTGCTGTCGTTGAAAAGCCCAGGGAATTAAAAAACTCCTTGTAACGGAAAAATGAAGCCCGCTTGGAGAAACGTCATGCTATGGGGTTGCTATACGCTCCAATGGCTCCTCAGACCAATTGTAATCAATCGAAGGAATGAATTATATTAGTTTCATAAAATCTGGCCCTGATAATATAGTATGTTTAAAAGTTGCAAAGAATAAATTTATAATTTTGGAATTGCAAAATTGATAGCAGGTTGAGAACAAATTAATTGGCAATTGTAACGATTTCATAATTATCCCATCACTGGCTGTTAGTTCTCAATGGTTGTCAGAATGTTCGACTAGCGATCAGGAACTTTATGTTATTATATTTTACATAAAAAATGTTATAGTAATGATAATAGTCAAATTGCAATCGTAGTTGTAAAATTCCACTGAACCATCACTAAAACTGAACGCTAAAAAAACGTTAATAAAATAATAAAAATTAAGATTTAGTTAGCAACACTGTAGCTTTAAAATTATAATTACTTGCCTATTTATTTGTATCCACCTACATATGTACCTTAATTCGCATATTCTTTTTTGTGAAAATCTCTGCATAAATTTAACAAATACATCAATGTGCATTGGTGGTCTTAGCATTCCCATCAGCAAAAGTTTTCGCACTCCTTCGATGTGTTATTATTGAGCACAACAAATGGTAAGAAATAATACTGAAGGCAAACTTGATGTTTGAAATGTTTAATAATTCAGTTAGATGGTTTACATAAGTAGGGCTCAATGAAAATTAAGCTTAATGTCGTAAATTTATTCGCTGGCATCTTTAGTTGTAAGATGTATATATAAAATCTTGATGTTGATGTTAAACTGTTTTCAACTTAAGTGCATCTAACATGAATTATAAAAAATTTACTAACATCCACTGGTATTACTTACTTGTAACTCCACTATAAAGATTTACATTATCACTCGGGCTAAAAATTGCTCAATTAGTCCAGTGCTAGTGTGGATCATTCGGGTTTCAGTGGAGAGGACGAGGATAATGCTTGTAAATAGTCGATCGCCACTATTTTTTTTTTTGCTTGAAAATATAATAAGAAACAAGTGTCAGGAAACAAAAAACAGCAAGGTTTAATAAGTATTTAAACCCATTTTTATCAACTAAAGATCTCAAAATTGATTTACTGTAAGGAACACAATTGAGTACATGTTAGAACTTTGTGCACTTGACATTGCATTAAAAATAACTAAAAACCCAAATTAGAAAATAGTTCCTATTATTCATTTTATGTTGCCAGGAATCGTCCAAATTGGGTTGGAGTCAATCGGTATTGTCTTAACATCTGTTTAGTTGGCGATCACAAAATACTGACACCAAATGGTGATGGTGAATACGACATTGGAACATACATATATGAAATCAAAAGAAACATATTTTTATGTTTGACATTTTTACACGAACTGGAAATTTTAAAAATGAATTAAAATAAACTGTTTAATTGGAAGCTTACATAGTAATTTAAAATATCAAACGGTGATTGTCGAAGCAAAATCAAATAATATATTTACCATTTAACCCAGCTTTGTTTGGTATCTTTTAATTCTTAGCCACTTGATGAGAATGCAAATAAGAACGCAATAGTAAAACTTAAACAAAATCAAATCAAACCTTATTATTATTTAATTTGTTTGTATTAATTTGTTATAAATGAAACTGTAGAGAGAAATGGTTACAGTGCATTTTTACAGGTATTATATACAATTTTTCATAAACTCTGTAATTTTACATGTGTGAAAAATTTATGTAAATTTTTGTTATTAATATTATTACTTTAATAGCAGCTACATTTTATTAGTCATACAATTTAATTAAAATGCCATTTTATATAAAAACCTATTTAAGTAATAAACACTTGAAAAGAAACAACTTTTTCATTGTCGCCATAAAAACCAAAAATTCACATGAAATTATACACACAGACTCAATGGCTTTTAATAGTAAATAACAATAAAACCCCGGCAGAAAATATTAATAATAATAGTCATAAAGAAAATTTTGAAACTTTAACAAAGAGAAAACCCCCCTAGAAACTATTGTATTTGATTGGTAAATTTTTTTTATTTACAAAGTAATAAAAATTAAATTATTAACTTATTTTTACCTTTAGAGGAAAAAAATGGCAACAATTTTTCCAACACAGCATTAATATATGTAAAAGAATATTTTTTATTGAAATTTTTTGATTGAGCTGTGTTTTTATTTTTGTTTGTTTTTCCTTTGGTAGCAGCAAACGAATATTCAGAATAATTGTGTCAATGGAAAGTAATACTGTGCAACAGCATAAGACTTGAAAAACCCTAAAATTCTGAGTTATAGTAAAAAAAATTCATTGTCATTGTTAACAGAAATAGAAATAATTAGAGGAAAAAGAGGTATCTTTTATCTGTGATTCAACTTAAAGTTCAAAATAAAGAAACACCACTCTCTAGTTGTTTACACACCCTACAAAATAAATTGTGATCAACTATTTTCAAGCATTCCTCTGATATCAATAAACGTACTTATTCTAGTGGAGGGGGATGGATGTGTAGGAGTGCTCAGGATAGTGCTATTTTGTACAAATTCGTGCTTGTAAGTGCCGGTGATATGTGATGGGGGGAGTAGTATTACAAAATGGCATGTGTTATATATACACTTCTATTATATTTACAATATCGTGCTAGTGATATGTAGTGGATGGAATTAAAGGTGTCATGTGTTATACACAAAATTGGTGTTATATTTTTATATACATCTTGGACATCAAATTTATTATATAAATTTAACATCAAACTTATATATAACCAGACGACGCAACGCCTATTTTAGAATATCTTACGCTTTATTACCACAATTCGGGATCGTTACAACCCTGACTAGAGAGAATGCTAAGACCACGGATGCGTTAGTACGTAATTGTAATATTTATACAGCTTTTTTAACTAAAAAGAATATGGGAATTAAAATAATTTAATAAGTTATAAATTCGACAATAAGGTAAAATAATATTTTATAATTATGCTGTGTTGACAACTGTATAATGTTGATTTTACACCTAAAATATATTTTAAAAACGCTAGAAAATTTATTTTCAATTTAAATTTTTTATTTACATTTAGAGGTCTTCATTACTTTACATTATTTTTTACGATTTTTATTACGTTAAAATAAAGTTAGTCCATGTATATGTTTGAGATTTATAAGAACAAGGTTTATGGCCTAAAATGCGGTACTCGTAAGCATTTGCAGTAAATAAAATAAATGAAATCTTAACAAGTTCTATTTCGTTCTCCGTTTTAATGCAAAAGGTAGTATTTTTCGTTTTATTGTTTAAAAAATATAAACAATAAACTTGACAAAAAGTAAAATTCTTTTTGAACAAAAATCTAGAAAATTCGAAAAACAGAAGAATTCCAAAAAATTGTTTTTAATCTAATTATTCGACCTTTTTATCTTAATTAAAAATTATATTTTTTTTTAAACAATAATTTATTCAACAATATTTTTCTAATTATTGAAAGATATTTTTATTTTTGTTAGAAAAATATTGTGTTAATTTGTTAAAGTTAATAAACAAATTTGTTTCCCTGAAGATGTTACACAATGTTGTAACGAAACGAATTGGAAAAATAATAAATAAATAAATAAAAGAAATTGTGATCTTTTGAAGAAAATAGAAAATGTAATTTTTAATAAACTTGACGCTTGACCTTGATACTTATAAAGTAAATATTATGCAGCTTTATGTTGCTTGTTGTCATGTTTCAATATTTGCATCAATTCTTGTTTAATTGTTTCGACATACACTGTATTGCACTACTATAATTACACTTGATGCTTGCCATGTGTTGTAAAGTTACAAGCACTTTTTTTAAGCGTGTAACATTTTTCAAGAGTATGGTCAATGAATGATAATCTTATTTTAGAAAATTTGGAAGAGCACATCATTAATTTCAGAGAGAAATTATGCATCAATTTAGTCTTAGTTAGTGTTTCATAACTATAAAAACATTTTATGACAAACAAATAACAATACTAGAGAAACAAACGTATAATTCTAACTGCAATTTTCAAACATTTGCTATAAAATGCCGCATTGTCAAAATGAAAGGTCAAATTTCAGTTTATATAAAAAGTAACTTAAGTTTTCTGCAATTACCAGATTAAATGAATCTGGTCAACAACAAATTTTGCAAAGAAACCGGACTGTTAATGTAAAAATAAAAGATGAGAAAAAAAGTCAGTATTAATGGTTCAGATGGTTGCAAAAGCTAATGGAGACGCCCAATAAAGGAACCACGATATTTTTAAAAAAGAAATTTTGAAAGCGATTCTTTAATAGTTTGGGGAAGTGTTTGTGAAAACAGTATGTTTGGTTTGGCGTTTCCAACAATTATCTTTTGGTCTTCGGTCTGGGCGATCTTTGCCTTCCTCTGTCGTTTTGATGAGTAGTTCCCAATTATTTTGCAAGCTCCTGTTGAGTTTAACCACAATCTTGTAAACAATATATTTCAAATACTTGCCATTCAAAGTGACTGATCATCACAAACTTGGGCCAAATGATATTTGTGTATATGAAACAGACTTATGTTGAAAATGATTTGGATACCAATATTTGTAACAGAGTTATGCTCTATAAAATGATTTTCGGCAGCGGTCCTTATGTGGGAGCTATATTCAATTATGGACCAATTTGCACAAAATTTATTGATGAGAGTAGGCTTCATGTACATAAACCAAACATAAAAACCTCTAATTCGGGAGGACATTTGTAAGGGAGCTAGGTGAAATAAAACCAATTTTAATCCCAAACGTCCTTTGGCCAAAAAAATATCATGTGACACATTTTATTGAAATATCTTTAAAATTTCGAACGGACAGCCGGTCAGCTAGCCAGCCAAGCAGAAGGATGAACAGCGTTAAATTGACTAAGAAAATGATTCTGAGTCGATCGGTATACTTTAAGATGGGCGTTGGACCAATATTTATGGGCGTTACAAACATCAGAAAAAATTCAATATACCCTCCCCACTATTGTGGTGTAGGGTATAAAAATGGGAAAAGGGAGAAAACTCCCGCGGAATTTTTATTTATGATTGTTCTGTAAATATTCAAAATACTATCATTGACTTAAGTTTTTATATGATACTAATTTGAGTACAAGATTGAGAGTTGTTTTTCTTAGAATTTTAATTTGTTATATATTAAACATAAAATAAATGCCGAAAAACATTTTCTAATTTTCATTATTTGTAGTATTATTAAACCTAATTATTCGAACTTTTTATTTTGATTGTATTCAATTGTAACTTTATAGAGCTTTTTAGTTTTATTTTGCTCCAATAACAATTGCACAAAATACTAACATTTACTTATTCGTGCTCCCCACTGTATATCTGGTTTGTGGTGTTGATTATCAAATAAATGTAACACAACTGTATGAACAACGGATATTAATACAATTATTTTTCATGTTACTTAATTCTGTATTTTTTTTTTTTTGAAGTTATTCCTCCATGCTGTGAATCAAACATATCCTCTGTTTGCTTTATTACTATTATTATTATTATTCGTTCTTTTTCAAGTCTATGATATTTCATAGAAACTTTGTTATTTTTCTATTTAATCTTATCAGTAGCAGTTGTTGTTTTGAGATTACCTGGTGATATAAAATTTTTATCAATTTCAATGATCCTTCAATAATACTTCTGAAGCAATCATATGTTGTCAATACAAACAACTGATAAAGGAACTGAAAAATATTGTGTTCAAATTATATATTGGAAGGATTGGCTATCGAAACCGCTGAGCCATTATTTTCACTTAAATGTGCCGTTTGTCGTAATCGCTACGCTATAGATCGTTGCCAAAATAAAAAATATTGGCGATCAACTCTCGCAAGCATTCCCCCCATTTCAACCCCAAGTTCTCCACTGATAGCAAAGACCCTTTAAAGGTCTTATACAGTCAGTGGAAGCTCTCGTCACACATAGTATGTGTGTTGTGGTTATATTGTTGTTGTATTACATGAATTAGATACCCAAAGTTATTTTGCTTAAGATTAACATCAAAACTTATATTATATTTTCCCTATGAATAAGACACTAAATATTTTGTTTTTAATCACAATTAGATTTAACACCAAACTTATTATCCTAATAATGAAAAGCAACACCAATATTTATTTAAGATCAAACATTTAACATCGATTTTTTTTTATCATAGTAATAAATTTAGACATCAAATTTAATTTAGATAGAAAAATCCAGTAATATTTAATATCCAACTTTTTGGGGCTCAAGAAAGTGGACATTAAATTTAGTTTATTTTTTAATTTAACACCAACTTACTGACTATATATATGTATGTAAGCACAACATCAAACTTAAACCTACCTTTGGATATCTAAATTCATTCACACATTTCGGGATGGACAACCGGGACTAAGGGAAATTCTAAGACCGCCATTTGTCTATCAACTATTGCTAATATATATGTTGAGATTTAAACAAAAAAAGAATATGGGAATTGAAATACAGTGATTATAAAAATAAATGTTTAGGGCTGCCAGAACTTGCGCGAAGTCATTCATATGCTATATTATAATTATAATTAATACAATAAAATCTGGCTAATTTAGACAATTGTCCAATTCAAAGGCATTTTCTGCTATGCCAAGATTTAAAGTTTTAATAAATATGTTCAAAATCTGTTTAAAGTCAATAGATTAAGCTTAAAAGTATTTCACATAATTTAAAAAAAAAATCTGTAATTTTCAATATACCAAAATGGTAACACTGTGAATCAAATTAATATAAAGTATTAATTTATGCTTATGGTTGCCATAACTTTTTCAATGGCCTTGATTGTCAAGTTGTTTTTGGTCTGATCCACAAAAGTTTGAATAATATTTAGATTCTATAACGCGCATTTATCATTTAATATCTAAGGTTTAAATCAAATTGAAAGTAAAATTTTTTAAGGATTTTTTTTCAATGAAGACATGAATGACAACAAATGCTGAAAATAAATTTAAGCAGAATACGGTGAAATCATTTAAGTAGAATCTTTCAATTATGTGTTAAAAAATAAAGGATTGCACAGTTCGTGTTTTTCATTAAAGTAAAGAACTTTACATTATTTTTCGAAAATGCTAGATTTTATAGGAAATTCATTAAAATTGTTATTGTGTTGGAAGGAGGGAGGTTTGATAATTTCAAATAAAAAATGTTTTCGCACGATTGGCAACCACTACCCGTATGCAGATTATTCTAACAACATTTTCATTCATATTTTACCAGAATATTTTATTTATGTATATCGATAATAA
Source organism: Bellardia bayeri (assembly GCA_950370525.1). Lineage (NCBI taxonomy): Eukaryota > Metazoa > Arthropoda > Insecta > Diptera > Calliphoridae > Bellardia > Bellardia bayeri. The sequence continues at coordinate 81,213,972 of OX493267.1, forward strand.
AATCTTGGATTTTTCGAGTTTTAAGGCTGTAATCGACTCGATTGGCTTCGTATGGCCTTCAGCTTAATCATGGCTCCACAAAAAAGAATTACTAACCAGTACTAACCATTTAATTTCGTGAAATTATTCGATTACAAACTATGTTTCATTGTTGAAACCACATGTCACTGATATTCAAACCATTAATAATAGGCTAAAATTTAGTTAGTATTCCATACCCCGTTTTCGTGTTTCCAGCCAAATTTCAAAAAAAAAAAAAAAATATATATATAGCCCTATCACTCCTTCAGACCACATAGCGATATAAAGCTCATAACATTTAGACGCTTGTCAATAATAGATATTGATCTTTAAGCATCTATGTATTACAGGTTCCTCTTTAAGGTGATATAGGCCTTCATAGTGTCGGGTTTCCTCTTAAAAGAAAAATGGTGGCTTAATATTCCCCAAATGTTCTCAATGGAGTTCTGATATGGCGAACATGCGGGCCATTCAAGTACATTAATATTTTAAAAAGTGCGCTGCATTCAAAGTGCAGCGTTTACTTCAATATTGAAAACATATTAAGAATGAGCTAATTTCCTGTGCTGCAATATGCTGCAAAAAATAGTTCAAATTACTTAAGGTGCGGTCACACTTGCAAATATTTGCCGAAAAAGACGTAACCACTATATAAAATATATTTGAAATAATTTATTTATTTATATAAAAAAAAACTTTTTTTCTTTAGGACAAGGCACAAAAAATATTTAGTTGTATTTTATTTGATGTTGTTTGCTCTTGTGAAACTCTTGTAAGAGTGAACAACGTCAAACAATTTTGTGCCAAAATTAGTGGTTACACTGTATTGAGTAAATGTTTGCCAAGTGTGACCGTACCTTAAGAGTAAGCGATGGTAGATGTAAAAAGAAATTTGTTTTAAAGCAAACAATTAATATAAACCTGTACATATTTTAGGAACTTTTAAATTATGTACAAAATATTTAAAAATAAAAATTTGATACAAGAATCTATTTTACTTTGCACTTAACTTTGCAGATCTTTCGAAATCCAAGCAAACATTTTATTGACTAATTGTTAGAATTACAAAGGCTTTTATAAAATATCTTGTTGTGTAAAGGGAGTGCCAAAAGATTTGAATTTGTCGGCATTTGTGCTGCAAAGTTTTTTCCAAATTTCCATTGTTTGTTTCCATTGTTGAACAATATTTAAAAAATAATTAATGTCAAATAAATAATTGGCATTTGGAATTCAGAGAAGCCACATGTGATTGTCAAAAATAATTGCCACCACAACATGTTGCTAGTTTGTGCTAACTTAAAGATATCATTGCACCATACTTCTGTGAAAATAGGCAGGTCAAGTAGTTTCTATTATTAGCGCTTAATATCGAATGATAATAATGTAAATGATATGAAGTAGTCGGATACATTAGTCTATTAGAATATTTGCCAGTAATGCAGTAAAGGCCCCTTGTCCAACGTTCTAGTTATACTATGTACTCGTATAACTCCATTTAATTCAATAAAAATCTCAAGAAAATAAAATTAATTTTCTATTTAGTTCGCATTTTCTGACCCTCTTTATAAGTAGTTGTAACTTGAAGTCTCTGTAACTAAATTTTTTGGAAACTTGTTTTAAGAAATATATTGGCAAATATTGTGGAATCTCTACGGAATTTGAAAACAAACAGAGGCTAGCTTAATTTCTGAGTTATAAACTACCTCTATCCAAATATTTATTTTGGATGTATTTTTCCTATTTAATGTCACGTTCTTGTAACTAAATCGTTATTTGTTATCAGTTTTTATGTTTGTTCTAATAAAATGGCTGACAATTTTAATTTAAATAAAATTTAGTGCTTGTAATTTAGAACAGTTTCTTTTAACATTTTCTCTCGATTTTTAAAGTGTGTCGCGTTCGCCTTTGTAATTGCTCTATTTTGTTTTTAGATATGAAATTGCCGATCGGTCCTTAGCGTCATGGTATTGATTCAGGCTTTACATAAGATATCTTACGCTTCGGATTATCGTAATGGATCCATTTTTCAAGGCAAGTAATGATTCGGTGCAAAATTTATGCCCTTTTATAGTGTTAAGGAGAATTTCGAAAATAAAAAATCGTCAAGGTCAGCTTCAAATCATATGATACATCATAATAAGTTTTCAGGGAGTAAAATCTCCAATTCTTGGTCTTCAGATTGGGCAATCTTTATCTTTCGGGACAAAAGTTTTAAATTAATGCTTGAGTAGCTCCCAATGACTTTCCTAGCTCTTGTTGAGTTTGTCAACTATCTTTAACCAATTCATGGTGAAATATAACAAATTCACACTAAGCTGCAGTGAACTTCATGCGCCATCTGTTATGAATACAGCATTTTTAATTTAACTTTAAGAATTTAATATCGTTGAAATTCGTTTTTGTTATATATTCGTTTGTTATAATATTTGCCGAGTTTTATAATTGTTGCTGAACAGCGGTAACTCTAACATCAACAAAAACAATTTATTTGGAAATTTAAGCAATTACATATAAATAAAATAAGTCTCTGGTAAGAAAAAAAAGCATTAACCGTTATTCAAATCGTTAAAGAAATCGGACAAAAACAAACCAATTAACACACAATCACTTAAACATATAAACATAACTTATTTAACAATCAAAAACACAAATAAACAAAAAACAAAACAAACGAGTTTAAATTGACAAAAACAAACGTGTGCAGGAACAAACCAAGTAAATCATGTTGTATTTATTTTTGCTATTCAATTCAATTCAATTCAATTAGTCACGAAATAGACGTCCACTAAACAATGTCAGAGAACTTGAACGCTAAATTTTAGACGATAAAATAAAATTAGAATAATTAAATTTAAAAATTAAAAATTAGTTTAAAAACTGCAAAAATAATAATTGAATTTTTGTGATACATTCGAAATAAAATAGTAATTCAAACTATTTATTTAATGAATTTTAATAATATTTAACAAATTGATCAAAGTAGGATTTGAACCTGGGGCATTAAAAATATTGGTACTGAGAATGTTTTCTAATTTATGTCATAATTAATAATATATTTCATTATTTGCTTGGTACAAATAATTTAAAAAATAAAACAAAACTGATGGTCAAATTCAAATTAAAATAACTTGAATTTCTCTTTCACGTCTCAGGGTTTCGAAAACTTAAAATCAAAACTGGCAATTACACGATTTGGTGTGAAAGTCATTATTATCTGCAACAGATTTCGACCAGTTTTTGGGCAATACTCGTAAATACAAATCCAATGTTATTGGTTCCCCACTGGTCAGAACAATGCGTATTGTAGGTGGCCATAACAAATCAATAGTTGAACATCCCTACATCTGGTACAAAAAGCACTTTTTATGTGGCGGTACAATGATATCACAAAAATGTATGCTAACTACGACTCACTTTTAGATATTGGAATCACCAGCGAGTTGGGAACAACGTGCATATATTTATGCTAAACAAAATAATTTACAATAAAATATGGAAAATAATAATTTTTGGCAAATAAACAATTTGTACAAAACATTTTGCTAACGCGCAATTTTGAACAAGTGTGTCTTTTGAAGTATTTGCACAAAAATTTAGATTTATATGTATGTGTTTGATTAAACTTTAAAAAGCATTAGTTTGATATTAATTCAATTGCATGTGGTAAACACGTTTTGCAAATTATCCAACACAAATCAATTTATATTTAATAATAAAGAAACTGTCTAGAGTTATTAAGCACAAAATTCTAGCAATGATAAAAGATAGCTAGCTAGTAATAGCTAAAAGATAGCAAGTAATAGCTAAAAAGTTTCAAATAAGTCATAGAAGTCCAATAAGTAGATCTATTGCTTCCAAACTACAAAGCAGAGGTCGCAAAAAGCTATTTACTCATGCGGACGCACGTGCTTTTATAACACAAAGTGTTTAAAATAAAAAGATGCTTTATAGCAACTTGTTAGTCGAATGTCAGCAGATCGTTGCCAAAATAAAAAATATTGGCGATCAACTCTCGCAAGCATTCCCCCCATTTCAACCCCAAGTTCTCAACTGGTGGTTATATTGTTGTTGTACTACATGAATTAGAAGACACCCAAAGTTATTTTGCTTAAGATTACGGCCCAAGCTTATATTATATTTTCCCTAATTACTAAGACACCAAATTTTTATTTTTTGTTAACTTCGCTTATATTGTATTTTCCCTTATAAATAAGACACTAAATATTTCTTATTCGCAATTAGATTTAGCAAGCAAACTTATCAGCCTAATAAATGGAAAGCAAAGCAAATATTTTATTTTAAGATGAAACATTTAACATTAACTTTTCTTATATTAGTAATAAATTTTAACTATAAATTTAATTTAGAATTTAATAACATTTAACATCCAACATTATGGGGCTCTCCAATATTGCATTAAATTTGATACTATATTGGACACAAAACTGGATATTAAATTTATTTTACTATCTAATTTCACAACCAATTAAGTGAGAATATAAGCATAACAACATCAATCTTAAACCTAACTTTGGATATCTAAATTCATTCACACATTTCGGGATGGACAACCGGGACTAAGGGAAATTCTAAGACCGCCATTTGTCTATCAACTATTGCTAATATATATGTTGAGATTTAACCAAAAAAAGAATATGGGAATTGAAATACAGTGATTATAAAAATAAATGTTTAGGGCTGCCAGAACTTGCGCGAAGTCATTCATATGCTAAATTATAATTATAATTATTACAATAAAATCTGGCTAATTCAGACAATTGTCCAATGCAAAGGCATTTTCTGCTATGCCAAGATTTAAAGTTTTAATAAATATGTTCAAAATCTGTTTAAAGTCAATAGATTAAGCTTAAAAGTATTTCGCATAATTTAAAAAAAAAATCTGTAATTTTCAAAAGCAATCAGCTAAATGTAGCAGCAAATATACCAAAATGGGAACACTGTGAATCAAATTAATATAAAGTATGGTTTCAGCTTATGGTTGCCATAACTTTTTCAATGGCCTTGATTGTCAAGTTGTTTTTGGTCTGATAAAGTTTTAACCGAAACACATTTGTTAATATAAACACAGAATTATAATAATAATAATAAAAACAAGGAGGTAGCAATTAAATAAGATCCACGAAAGTTTAAATAATATTTAGATTCTTATCATTTCCTTTGGAGTTTTGTATTTTATTTTAATGTTTAAAATTTGATTTGGACACATTTACCACAGAATAGTTAATAATCTGACCAAGTGTCTTCATTGTGCTGCTGGTACAGTTTATAACTCTGCGATTAACCTGTGCAGAAAGCTTTTTTTCTGGCCACCACTTTTGTTTTTACCATAATAATCCGGAGTACTTCAAAATTTATTACTACAATATGAGGTCGGAGTATTTTTTGGCAAACTTTTCAAAAATAAACTGAAATTCAACCTTTTTCAAAATCACTGAGTTACGAACACGCAGCAAATTTAATGTCTATATTACGATTTTTAGTTTTCCCAAAAAAAGGGGCATGGTTCCACCCACTTTTCTTCTGGTATTTCTAATTATGCCAATACCATACATATGTACCAAATATCATCGACATAGGTCAACAAATGCCATAATATGGCGATTTAAATTTTTGGGTTATATGGGTAGTGCCACTATCGTTTTTCCAATCAAAACTTCATATAACCTATTATTCCTTCCAGAGTCACAGTAACATGCTGTGAATATTTCAGTAAGATCGGTCTAAGGGTTTGGCCTCTTATTAAGCACAAACATACAGACAGACATTAATTATTATATACATACATATATGTATATAGATTGTTGAGAATTGCATAATAAAACTAATTAAGAGTTAGACTTTTGTTTTTTAGAATTCTCTTTTATTTGTCATAAAATGTAATTATAGTTATGAAACATTAACAAAATATTAATGCACAATTGCTCTCTTAAATTAATGAAGTGGTCTTCCAAATTTTGAACACGTTTTAAAAACCTTTTTGGTAATTTACAATAAATATGTAGCAAACATCGAGAATAATTAAAGTAATACAATAGAGAGTATTTACCGAAGTCCAAGTACAACAATTTCAGAAAAACTAGCAGGTTATTCTGGAATGAAACTTGATTTTTGAGCGAAATTTAAATCGTTGTAAAATGCTTCTATCATTAAATAAAATTCCAAACCTTTATGTTATTCTATTTATGTTTGGAAAACAAAGTTCTTTAAGGAAAATTCTTTATTAAATATTTAAATTGTTTAAATATAAATTTCTAAAAAAAAATATATAAATCGCTTTTGCGGGATTTGAACCAAGAAAACTACTCTACCGTATTTAATAAAATAAAAATGCTAATAGGAATTTCAGCGGCTTCTGTCGCTTTTTTGTAGTATATTTTATTTAATGACAATTGAAATTGTTGATTGCTGATGACGCCCATTTCAAAGGATAACATTGAAAATTAATATTTCTAGACAATTGGTACATTGGAATTTTCTACCCCGCCAAGGGCGTCATCAGCAATGTTTGTGGTCCAAGATCTACTTGTAAACATCATCTATTTAACTCACCATTATTGAGAAATAGATTTCGGGAATTAATCATATTTCTTGTTACATGTTTGAGTTAGAATGAAATTTCCATACATACGTTTACAATGTGTGTGTGTGTGTGTGTATTTTTCTTATTATTATTACAAATTTGGTATTACTACAAATTTATTGTTGCTTTTATTGCTGCGTCTGCCGTTGGTTGACAATATCAGCAATGTATGTATGTATGTTATTGTGTGTGTGTTTCTCTAATTTCTCTAATATTAAAATAATCTTAATAGTCTTTAAAAATATTTACATAAACCAAGAAAAACCTACACAGAAAAAAATAAAAATGAGTTTCAATTAAAATATTTGTGGAATCAATTAAAAATTTAATTGAAATCGGAGCTGTAAACAAAATGATAGTATCAATTAAAAAAAAATTTGAGATTTAATTGAAAATATCAGAAAAAGTAAGTGAATCAATTAAAATTTTAATTGAAAATTATTTTAAAATCAATTAAAAGTTTAATTGAAAAAAAACATGATTTTTTTTCTGTGTGTAAAAATGCGCATTTCATAGGAAATGGCTCTTTTGGAAGCGGTTTTTGTCTTTAGTAACTCATACATAATATGTACATATATAATATTGAAGGGTACATTAATTTATTTATTCATTTATTCTCATTTAGTTATTGTCCATTAAATTATAATAAAGTTAATTATTTGTTTCAAACTATCGAGTTTTGTGCCAACAAAGCGTCATATGCGTAATGTTTTGCTTTAAAGCTTTAATTTGAAAAAAAAGTGCCGGTGAAGCACACCGTTTACACAACGAATCTTATGGTGAACGTATTTCATCGGTATCAAATTACGAGAGATGATTTGTGTGGTCCTGAAGTAGAGACTTTGACACGGAAGACAAAGATTGCCCAGACCAGCCAAACATGTGTTATGACCCAGAATTACTCCAGCATTAATTTATGAAAAATATTGTCAAGTAGCAAAATTTTTAGAAACTACTCAAGCAGCAATTCCAAAAAGCTGGAGAGCTGTAGGATTCTTCTAAAAGCAAAAAAAAAATTGGGTAACATACGTATTGATGCCGAGAGACCTTGAAAGACGATTTTGCATGTCCAAAGTGCTGGTGAAACGTCATTACTTGCGGTGAAAAATCGTATGTGAGGCCGGGCTAACCAGCCAAATTGATAGCAAAGCCAAATATCCATCGCGCTAAGGTAATGCTCTGTCGTAGATGGCACCAAAAGGGTTACACAGAAAAAAATAAAAATGAGTTTCAATTAAAATATTTGTGGAATCAATTAAAAATTTATTTGAAATCGGACCTGTAAACAAAATGATAGTATCAATTAAAAAAAATGTGAGATTTAATTGAAAATATCAGAAAAAGTAATTGAATCAATTAAAATTTTAATTGAAAATTATTTTAAAATCAATTAAAGGTTTAATCGAAAAAAAAACAACATTTTTTTTTCTGTGTATAAGCAGCTGAAATTTGGCAAAACTATCACAGTATTGAAACTGTGCGAATGCAACTGGTTTGAAAAACATACAGTATATGCGGCCAGACATGAAAGCGTAATATTATATCATGACAACGCTAGGGAGCATATAATTTCTAGTACTACCTGGGCGATGGTTGTGTATTTCGATTCAAATACAAAATCGTTCGAATTTGTATAATTTTAACATTGTATTTCGAAAGCTTTTGCATTCGAATCGAAATACACAATAACCCTACTGTTAAGAAATATTTACAAAAAAGTGGTTGGGACATTTTCCTTCATCCGTTTAATAGTCTATGTAGAGCTTGCCACGTCCAACTACTATTTGTTTCAAACGATGCAGAACGCTCTCTCTGGGATATACTTAACTTCAGAACAGAGTCTTCGAAATGCTCTTGATCTTTTAGGCCATATCGCACCCTAAATACAAAAGTGGCACAACTCAAAATTTTCCAAAACTGACTTTTTCCATAAATTAATTCTGGGTGCACATCTGTAACTACTGCAAACATTTCTTTCACATCGCTATCTTCTTTAACTGGATAAATACAGTTATATCTATTTTTATATTATCTTTTGTGTTTATGGTGCGATATGTTGCCTGAAATCCATATATTGTCACAGCTAACAAAAAATTTATATTGTATAAATATTTCGAAATAAAAGCAAAAAATTAGAAAAAGTCAGGCATTTTTAAGTTATACACCCAATAGTTCTAGAATCCATGTATACATAGAGCCAATACTTGATCTAGTTTGGCGTTGTAACAAACGATTTTAGTTTGAAATTTTCAACTTCAGAACAAGTTTTACGGGATTGTTACGAAGGCCGTACTGCTTTCCTTGTATCGGTTCTGTAACCAGTTTTTTAATTCATGAACTAGTTTTATGAAAGCGAAAAATAAGTGAAATGAGAGCGGCTTTGGAACTAGTTTCTACATCAATATTTTCTTGTCAAGGCGTTAACTATCAAATTTTTCCTCAAAAAATTAAAAGTTTTTGTAATGTCTCCATTAAGTTCTTTCAAAATTAGTTTGTCTTTTGTAGTTCTCATAAAATTCAATAGAAATTCTTAAAAATCTCAATATTTTATCTCCGAAGGAGTTCTAAAAGTAGTTGCGATGTTTCAAAGTGATTCTAGTTATAGCCGTTCTAGAACTATACTTTTAAAACAAGTTCTAGACTATTTCTGCAGATGTTATCAAATAATCTGCAGTGGTTCTCTTTATAGTCATTCTAGAACTAGAATAGAAAAGCTTCTAATCTAGAACTAGAATAGAATAGCTTCTAATCTAGTTCTTTGGATGTTATAAAATAATCTTTCTGGTGATAGTCGTTCTTGAACTATTGATTTTGGCGCAAGTTCTAAGGAAAAGGAAATCCAAAAATATTCCATTTTTTTCAAATTTTATTAGACCTTAAACTGCTAATATTAAATGATGCTTTAAAGGATTATTTAGTACCAAAATTGTTGGACCTTTGACATTGTCGCACCAAATATTTGTTACTCTGTACAACAACCATTTCATTACTTCCTTTTCATACTACTTTTGCTGCTTATTTTTTATTGCGTCCAAAAAAGGATATTAACTACTTTCATTAAAGTACTTACAAGGGATTTTATCAGTATGGAAAAGGCAAACAGAACAAAAATCTAGATGTGTAGGTCTGTCAGAGAATATGCGAGCACTATTAAAAGAAATAAGGGCCATTAGAAAACCCAACGAGCAAAAGGAGTATGAAGAAAAAGAACTTTTTATTATTATTTTTATATACGAGTATCTATGTATGTACATTATTTTTTTCTCTGTATAAAATTAAAGAAAACTTAACTACTATCAAGAGTGTTTTAATACATTATGCGATTAAGAGTATTCTAAGTATATATGTACATTAGGGTGGCCCCGTTTGTATGGAGTAGAAACAAGGTATCGATGTTCCCGACTAATATGAAAATTTGATTCATTTTAAGACTACGTTTCTCCATTTTTTTGTCCTGGGATCAATATTTGGTGAGCTGGATCAAAGGATAAAAATGTCCTTTTTAGAGATTTGTTGATTTTTTTCACATTTCTTCCAAAGGAACTATAAGTAAATTTGGATTCATATGAAAGGTCTTTGAGAGGCGCATTCAATGAGTTATCAAAAATTAAAAAAAAAAATTTTTAATTTAAAAATTTTCAAAATTTCATACAAAATTTTATTTCTTTTTTATATTTTCATAGAATTTACTTAAATAAATAGTTGAAATTTGTTGATTATAAACATCATGCAATTTAACCTAAACGGGTTTCCCCGTTTTCTTATATTCTATCTATTTAAATTTTTATTAATTATTTTTTTAAACCTAAATTCTTCCCTATCTGATAATCTCTGTTAACTCAATTCGTTAATGTAATGGGTATTAAAAAAACGGGAAAACCCATTTGGGTTAAATTGCATGATGTTTATAATGAAGAAATTTCAACTATTTATTTAAGTAAATTCTATGAAAAAATAAAAAAAAAAAATAAAATTTTGTCTGAATTTTTGAATTTAAAAAAAAAAAATTTTTTTTTTGATAACCCATTGAATGCGCCTCTCAAATACCTTTCAGATGATACTAAATTTACATATAGTTCCTTTGGAAGAAATGTGAAAAAAATCAAAAAACTTCTAAAAAGGACCTTTTTATCCTTTGATCCAGCTCACCAAATATTGATCCCAGGACAAAAAAAATTGATGTCTTAAAATGAATCAAATTTTCATATTAGTCGGGAACATCCGAAACTTGATTTTGGGGCCATCCTAATTTACATACATAAGTACATATGTATTTATCAGGCGGAAGTAGGTTTTTTTAGACGATGTTGTTAAATTTTAACTTGCTTTTCCTCCTGCACATCTTCACAGCTCTCAGCAACACTTTAAATTAGCTGTGTGTGGTGGAAGCTAAAAAAAGGACAATAGCGTCGTAGTTTGCTTTGGTAAACAGACTGGAATGTAGAATTGTAGTCGTCGTTGTGTAAGTAGTAACTGCTATTGACATGACTTTGGCAATGAGGCTTGATAATGGTTCAATAAACTTAATGAAATAACATTTATTCTTTTATGCTCCTTCTGCTTCTGATTTTTTATCGTTTTATTTTGTCTCTTTTTTAAATCTCTTTTTTTTTCTTTTTTTGTTTGTTTTCTTCAGTTGTAGATACAAATTAAGACGTATTTTCAAGTGAAATTTCTTTGGCTGTTTGCTGCTGAAAATTAAACGTAAAAAATATATGTTATTTATGGGATTTTAACCATGTTTGTACATTTCGTTTTATATTATTGTTTTTATTTCAGCTACTTTTTGTCTCCACGTTCAATAATATTTTCCTCTTTTGTTTTCGTTAATCATGTATAATAAATCGTATCACAATTCATTGGTGAAAACTTTTGTAAATATCTATGGGGAAAATTTTTTGTTTTATTTATTTGCTTTTTATTGAAGCTTTAGTGTTTTCGCTTGTTTTAAACAGATAAATTGTAAAGTTTTATTTTTTTTTTGTATCAAAATCTTTATTTACACATAGAAAATTTGTTATATTTTAAACATTAAAATAAAATAACTCCTGAAGAAGGTTTCCAAAGGAAATCGTAATATCGAGTTAATTATATATAAAAATAAAAAATCTTTTATAAAAAACAAAAAGTGACCTCAAGCTTAAAAATTATTTAATACAAAATCATTTTTGTAGACATGGTTTAAAAAGTTGTCCGAAGTAGGATTTGAACCTGTGATTCTTCAAATATTTAAAGATAAAAGCTTGCAGATTGTCATGTTAAAGTTCAAATCCCACTAAGAGCACTAATTCTACTTATTAATGAGTGATTTTTAAGGGTTTTCGGAATTGATTAAAAAAATATAAAATTTTGAAAAAATTTAAAAAATCTTATTTTATGTCAATAGAACGATCTTTATAATTCAATGTTGACCGCTGTTATGCTTTACACTTACTGTCTTCAACTTCATTCTTTAGTATTAGCTTCCAGTGCGTCAACCGTTGCGGGCTTGTCGCTATGAGCCTTAAAAAAGCCCCCCAACCAAAAAATGTGTAAATGCGATAAATCGCATGTTCTAGGCGGACAATTTAACGGTCTAAACGTGAAAAAAAACTGTTCACCGAACTCGCCTCTCAATTTGTTTGCGTGCTGTGTGGCATTAAACCACACACAGAGAAAAAATGTAAATAGTTGTACATGTTTCCCACAACAATGTTAAAATTTTTACAAGTTTTCAACAATGTTATGGTCACTGTAATTATTTTTATGATTTCGGTAAGCATAATATGGTTAAGTTACGATTCACATGATTAATACAATCATATATACGATTGTAGTAACTATATATATATTTGTTGCAATCATGTTTATGATGCAATCATTTATCATAATTTGTTGTTCTTTGATTATGCTAGAGTACAACATAATATGATATAATTTTTCATCATAAAACTGATGACTATAAACATAACATAACATAATTGCCATAAACATTATATAATTGATATAATCATATATATGATTCCTATAATCATGTGAATGGTAACTTAACTATATTATGGCTACAGAAATCATCTAAATAATTACAGTGACCATTATTTAAAAAAAAAAATATTTAAAAAATTTAAAAAAATGCACAATTATATTTTATCTCTGCGTGCACATGTCAAAATTTTTAATCATCACAAGCTAGCGTTCGACATTTACAGTAACGCGCATCCTAAAATTAGGCCGTATTTTTTTTTAAATACGACGAAGGCAGAAACAAATTTTGTCCCAAATTGTTTTCTATAGAAAAAAGTTTGCCCCAATTATTTTCTATAGAAAACATTTTTCTATAGGAAAAAGTTTGTCCCAAATTGTTTTCTATAGAAAAAAAAATTGTTCCAAATTGTTTTTAATAGAAAAAATTTTATTCCAAATTGTTTTCTATAGAAAAAAGTTTGTCCCAAATTGGTTTTATAGAAAAAAATTGTTCCAAATTGTTTTTTATAGAAAAAATTTTGTGTCAAATTGTTTTATATAGAAAAAGTTTGTCCTAAATTGTTTTCTATAGGAGAAAAAGTTTGTCCCAAATTGTTTTCTATACAAGAAAAAGTTTGTCCCAAATTGTTTTCTATGAAAAATACTTTGTCCGAAATTGTTTTCAGTTAAAAATAGTTTGTCCCTACTTGTTTTCTATAGAAAAAGGCTTTTCCTAATTAGTTTTCTATAGAAAAAGGCTTTTCCTAATTAGTTTTCTATTGAAAACAATTTGTCCCAAAAAAAATAATTTAATAATTTTTCCCAAATTATTTGCAATTGCAAATGCTTTGTCTCAAATTGTTTTCTGTTGCACATTTTAGGTCCCAAATTGTTTTCTATTGCAAATTTGTGGCCTGAAATTGTTTTCTATTGCAAATTTGTGGCCTGAAATTGTTTTTTGTTGCAAATTTTTGGTCTGAAATTCTTTTCTACTTAAAGTTGTTGTTTCCAATTTGTTTTCTACAGAAATATGTTTGTTCCAAATGATATTAACAAGTAAATAGAATATAAAATTTTGTATTCTCTGTAGTCTAAAATTGATACATTTTTATAACACACTAAAAATAAGCTTTTGCATAGAATATATAATTTTAATTCTGACCTCAAAACTTGAAATTTATTAGAGCGAAAAATATTAAATTAAAAAAAAAAACCAATAAAAATTGTTTACTAAATTGCATTAATCAAGTGCTGTTAGTTAGAACAGTGTTCCAATTTAAATATTTTACGAGAATTTATTTAATAAAATATTTATTATTGTGTATACAAACGCATGATAAAAATCGCTTGCACAAAAACGGAATAATTGTAAATAAATCGTTTCAATCTCATAAATAAATTGACCACAAAATTTACACGTAAAACTAACTTTGTGTTGGTTAACCTCACATAAAATTATTTGTATGAGCAACAAACAGACCACTAATATGATTTTGTAATTTTTTGTCTATATTTTTTTTGAACTCTCGAAAAAAAAATCATGGAAACCAATATCCAGATATAAAACATACATATACTATAGTATCTCACACAGCCTGGCTATAGTTACATACATATATGCAGACATACATACATATGTACGAGTATGTATGTTAATTCGTTCCTATTTATAGTTTTGTAGAGCAACATTTAGTATTTTCATTTTAATACATTGTATTCTTTCCACTCTAGTCTATCTCACCTGCCATCCATGTTTAAAGTTTCATTTTATAACTGCAACTGTGATTATTTTTTGTTCAACTCTTTCCGCCACAAACCACAGAATTCCATTCATACTCGTATGAAATTTATAGGTAGTTCCTGTATTGTATTCGAAGTGTGTGTGCAGGGGCAGAGACTTTATATGGATTTGCTAAAAATGTTATAATAACTCTTTTTTTTCCTGTATTTGCTTAAACCATGCAAACAAATTCCTCCATAAATCATGGGTATCGTTAAGTTCGAAATGTAATTGACACTGAATATCTACGAGTATGTGGCATATTTTAAAACACATAGTTTTGGTTAAATAATTAAAGTGAAATGTGTGGCTTTTACAAATATTTAAAGTATTGTTCACATAAAATCTGGTTACTGGCTAAGTCTGTTTTTTGTTTGAATATGGTGGTGCAATAGCAGAGATTTGTTTTTTATACGCAACTCCAAGTAGTTTGTGACAAATAGTTTTTTATAGAAAACAGTTTGTGATAAATGATTTGTTATAGAAAACAGTTTGTGACAAATGGTTTTGTTATAGAAAACAGTTTGTGGCATATGGTTTGCTATAGAAAACAGTTTGTGGCGAATTGTTTTCTATAGTTTTCTATAGTTTGTGGCAAATAGTTTTCTATAGAAAATAGTTTGTGGCAAATGGTTCTTAATAGACAACTGTTTGTGACAAATGGTTTTCTATAGACAACTGTTTGTGAAAAATGGTTTGCTATAGAAAACAGTTTGTGGCGAATTGTTTTCTATAGTTATCTATAGTTTGTGCCAAATAGTTTTCTATAGAAAATAGTTTGTGACAAATGGTTTTCTATAGAAAACAGTTTGTGGCAAATGGTTCTTAATAGACAACTGTTTGTGAAAAATGGTTTGCTATAGAAAACAGTTTGTGGCGAATTGTTTTCTATAGTTATCTATAGTTTGTGCCAAATAGTTTTCTATAGAAAACAGTTTGTGACAAATGGTTTTCCATACAAAACAGTTTGTGGCAAATGGTTCTTAATAGACAACTGTTTGTGACAAATGGTTTTCTATAGAAAACAGTTTGTGGCAAATGGTTTGCTATAGAAAACAGTTTGTGGCGAATTGTTTTCTATAGTTTTCTATAGTTTGTGCCAAATAGTTTTCTATAGAAAATAGTTTGTGGCATATGGTTTTCTATAGAAAACAGTTTGTGGCAAATGGTTTGCTATAGAAAACAGTTTGTGGCGAATTGTTTTCTATAGTTTGTGCCAAATAGTTTTCTATAGAAAATAGTTTGTGGCAAATGGTTTTCCATAAAAAATTGTTTGTGGCAAATGGTTCTTAATAGAAAACTGTTTGCCTGATTTGGAAACAGAAAACATTTGTTGACATGGTTCCACATAGTAATTTTGATTAGTCCCAACTGATGTACTATTGAATTGCTTTTGTCCCAACCAAAAGTTTTTCGTCTCAAATTTTTTTATGTAGTAAGTGTTTCTTTGTATAATATTCGTCCCAAAATGTTTTCTTTAGAAAATATGTCGTCCCATAATAGTTTATATCAAATTTTTGTTATTCTTAACTGTTTCCTATAGAATATTGTTTGTTCCAAATTCTTTTCGATCTCATTTTATTGTCGTCTCAAATTGTTTTGCAACAAATATTTTTTATTCCAAAATGATTTTGATCGAAAGACACAAAATCTCAAATTGTTTTCCAACGAAAAGTTTATGTTACAAATTGTTGTACGAGTATATCGAACATTTCTTGTTCTAAATTGTTTTCTATCTAATAGTTTTTGTCCAAAATTGATTTTTTATAATATAAATTTTTAACATAAATAAATAATTAAATGAGAATTATTATTTTTTAAAAAATTTAAAACTTCGAATAAAAATTTTTTTAATAAACAAATAATTATAAAAATAAAAAATACTTGCATTCTTAAAGCGAGTTTTCCATAAGTTTCGGTATGACTTGCTCACCTGCAATAAAAGATAATAAAATAAACATAAATTACAGATTTCAAATAAGCTGCTGTAAATTGTTAAATATTTTATATTTTGAAAAATTTATGACATAAAAAACTAATAAAACAATTTTAAAGCACTCAAAAATTTTGGGAATAGAAAAAAATGAAAGAAATATGTTTTAAAAAAAACAACCATAAACCATTTTTATTACTTTATTAACTAGAATGTTTTTCTAAATGAAAACTTCACTTCGTTTGTATGCAAGTATGAGCTGCAGGAGAAACATACTGCAAGGGAGTTGCAAAAATATATAGCGCTATAAGCATGCAGCAAGTTTTACAATGTCGCTCAAACACTTTAATCAAATACAAACCGCATAGAATAGAAAAGCTGAAAAAAGTAAACAAAAAAGGAAAAAAAAAAATAAAGAAATAGAAAAATTTAAAAGCGCATAAAAACGAATCAGGAAGTATATTGAAGTAAGTGGCTTCATCTTGTAACTTCCTGCCAGCCACTAGTTTTACAATGTTTGTCTTTAAGGGTGAGTACTCGTATGTTAGTGTAGTTGTTGCCTTTTAAACTTCTTTCATGCATGTCCTTTTTTATAAATTCAGTTTTGTATGCTTGAGTGTGTGTAAGCAAGTGTGAGTGTCTTTTGTATGTGTTTAACTTTTGTGTAATTCACGTCATGATGAGTATGTTGTTGCTGCTGCTATACCAACTCCTCCTGATCATGAGGACGATGATGATGACTGAACTGCTGATATACTAAATATTTGTTTAACTTCAGTTGTGATGCCTGTTTGCATGAGTGGGGGTGAAACGATGATACAATGTTTCATTTTGTATGTATTTGTATCTATCTACTGATTGTTTGAATAAAATACATTTGTGGTTTTATACCCTGATGCAGAGTATTTGTAAGAAGTAGTCTTGCTTTGTGTTAGTTCAGCAAAGGCCAAAATGTGGTTCTAGCTAGTTGGAATTTAGATAAATTCTAAATATGCGAGGTTGTAAACCAAATACAAATGTCTGAAGGGTTAGCATATTGATGGAAACCAGCATATAACTGTTATAATTTTTTTTTTTTTTTTTTTTTTTTTTTTATAATACATTATATTTATTTATTGAATCTTCAGATATTGAAATGACAATAAGTTTTCGAATCTTAATACTAAAAGAAAATAATAAGTCCAGCCAGTGCTAGACAAAATATTATGATACTACAAAAAAATTTACATCCACTGATCCAGTCATCTGTTTTGCGTTTGAGTTAAAGCAAGGGTATCCCTCCTTCTCAACCGAACATGGCCACTAAAGTTAAGGATGTCTCGTGCAAGTGGGTTTGGATGGTGTTCAAGTTTGCTGACATATTTTGAGGCGTATTTTGTAAATTCGTCATTCACCAAAGGAATGCCTAGATCTTTGTGAATTCGAGAATTTTTAACATACCATGGAGCTGCAGTAATTATACGTAGAATTTTATTTTGACCTCTTTGAATTTTTTCAATGTTGGATGCTGAGGCAGTACCCCATAATTGAATTCCATAACACCATATTGGCTTTAGAATTGCATTGTACAACAAAAGTTTACAATCCAACTTTAATGTAGAATTTCTGCCGATTAGCCAATTGAGTTGCACTGCTTTTAATCTCATCTGTGTAAGTTTTGCGTCAATATGAGACTTCCAGGTTAAACGACGATCGAGGTGGATTCCGAGGTATTTGACTTCATTGTGTTGCGGAATAATTTGGTTATTTATTCTGATGGACGAGCAGGTATCTTTTCGCAATGTGAAAGTTATATGAATACATTTCTGTTCGTTAACCCTGATTTTCCAAAGCTCAAGCCAATTCTCTAGTTTATAAATATAATTCTGCAAATTCTGTGATGCTATTTGATGGTCCTTATGAACGCTAATAAAAGCTGTATCGTCAGCAAAAGTTGAAGTATGTATATTGGGGTCTGACGGCATATCGGATGCATAAATCAAATATAAAGTAGGACCCAGTATGCTACCCTGGGGTACTCCTGCTTCAATTGGCTGAGCGGGGCTTAAAAAATCGCCTTCTTTGATTGTAAATTTGCGACCATATAAATAACTTTTCATAAGTTTGTGGGTGTTAGCAGGCAGAGCTAATTTTATTTTGTGCATTAAACCTTCATGCCAGACTTTGTCGAACGCTTGGGAAACATCAATGAAAAGCGCGGAACAGTATTTTTTCTCTTCAAACGACCGTCTTATCACATTTACTAATCTGTGTGTTTGTTCGATGGTACTGTGTTTAGCTCTGAACCCGAATTGATGATTTGGAATACATTGAGTGTCGTTCAGAATTGGAATCAACTTAGCCATTAACAATTTTTCAAACAGTTTTGAAATTGTCGGCAGTAGGCTAATTGGCCTATATGACTCTACTTTGATGAGGTCCTTCCCTGGCTTAGGAATCATGGTAATCATAGATACCTTCCAATCTGCAGGATAGTATTCTAGGCGTAAAATAGCATTGAAGATAAAGAGAATAATTCTTCTAGCTACACGAGGTAACTCCACGAGCATTTTGTTGCTGATTTTATCCATACCTGGAGCTTTTTTAAGGTTCAGAGTACCAATAGCGCTTTGAATATCATTAAAGCTAAGTCTTAGAGGTACAGGAGGTCTAATAACGAGTGGTGGCAATTCAGTTGCATTATTTGAGTTGTTTATAGTAAACACATTTCTCAAATGGTTAACAAATAAAGTCCCTTTCTCGGAATCGTTTCTAGCCCAGTCACCAATCGGATTTCGCAAAGGAGGCTTTCCTCTAACTGGTCTTTTTAAACCTCGTGCCGCCTTCCATAACGAATAGTCAGATTGTGGGGAACTGTCAATTCCCTCCAAGTATGATTTAAGTGAAGCCATTCTTTGGGTTTCTAAGAAATTTCTTAGTATATCTCTGCATTCCCGTAGCCTAGCTTTCAGTTGAGGAGACCTGTGAATTTGCCACTCTCTTCTAACTCTTCTTTTTTCTGTCAGGAGATGTTCGAGTTCAGCGAAATAAGTTCTGTTTGTCCTATTTCTGCATTCAACGTCATATGTGGAAGCGTGATGCACAGCTCTTCGTATGTCCTCAGTAAACTTGCCAATCGACCCATCAATATCCTCGGTAGTTGTCAACACTACATTTTCCGTGCAGTGGGAACTTAAATACTTTTTATACTTTATCCAACTTACTCTGGATTTAGACATGTCCCGAAATGGAGAGCCATACCCTTGAAGGAAACGCATTGAAATAATAGAAGGAGAGTGATCTGAAGACAAGTCTAATGAAGGCTCCACTTGTATCGATTCTACAGGGATATTTTTCAATACTCCGAAGTCAATAATATCGGGAATCTTCCGTCGGTCCGTCGGCCAGTAGGTGGGATGCCCGCTTGAGAGTACATCTAAGCCCATTTTGGCAATGGTGTTGAAGAGTTCACGACCCTTCGGGGTCACTAGACGTGAACCCCAAAATGTGTGTTTGGCGTTAAAGTCACCAGCAACCAAAAATCTAGCTCCAAGGGAATTGAAGAAGCTGTAGTATTGATGTTCTTTTATTGAAAATCGAGGCGGCGAATAAATTGATGATAAAACAAAGTTGTATTGACAGAATTCAATACAAATGTTTGTTGCTTGTAGGTAATCCTCACATATGTTGTTCATTAAATAATGTTTTATTCTGTTCTTTATAAGAATTGCCGAACCTCCACATGCTCTTCCGCGGGGATCTTTAGTATCATACAACACGTATCCATTAATTTTGAAGTACCCTGTCGCCGTCAAGTGAGTTTCAGCAATCATCATGACATCAATCTGCTTATCCATCAGGAAGTGTTCCAGTTCGTTTTTATGTTGGCGGAGGCCGTTCGCGTTCCAAAAACAAATTTTTAAACAAATCATTTCTTTAAAATTGCTTGTAAGATAGTGGATTGCATTTTCAGCATTTCCTGCATCATGGATGTCATAGTGGTCGTAAAAGTGTTCATAGTTTGGACAAGTGTCTGCAAAGTAGTCTCTAGAGTGTTAATATTAGGCTCGTAATATTGAGATTTAGGTTCCTGCTCCAAACCTGGCATATTAGATTTAACCACGTTAGCGTAAGAAACTTGTCTAGAACTAGGCGCGTTTTCATGACTAGTGAGCCGTAACAATTGAGGAAAATTGTTACTCGATGCAAAATTAGGCTGTTGTGGATGAACAGGTAATACTGACGTCTTGTTGGTCCTTATGCCTTTCAAATGAGTGTAAACTGGACAACCTCTATAATTTGCGGTATGATTACCTCCGCAGTTACTGCATTTTTTGATTTTTGAGTCGGTTTTCGACTTATCACATTGAGCAGTTGTATGTAGTTCCCCACACGCAACACAAACTGACGGCAATTTACAATATGCTTTAGTGTGACCAAATTCTTGACAATTAAGACACTGGACGGGTCCCTGACGCTTATGCGGTTCTTCCACGGTGATTCTACGATGCAGAAGGTAAATCAGATTGTAGATGGGATGGGACTCGTTTTTCTTTAAGACTATATCTCCGGGTTCCAATTCCACCCTGAACATAGGCTGAGGAATCTTTTCACGGTTTCTAATATTCGTTATGTTCTTAATTTTGAAGCCATTTTCCATTAAACTAGTCTTTATCTCGGCAGGATCAACATCTGGGTCTATACCCTTTAGAACGACTTGGAGTCCTTTTGCGCTTTTCAGCTGGTAGGTATAGAAATCCCTACTCTCCCTCTCCAACTGGTTGGACAATTTTCGAAAGTCATCTTCCTTTTTCACTTGAATTTTGGTTTCGCTGATATTTCCATGTTTAATTGAGGTTACGCTAAACATATTTTCACCTATTACCGAAACAATTCCTTGTACCAATTTACTGGAAGTGGGCTCTCTCAGATAAATTGGTGGGGGCTTAAACGTTTTTTTAGGAAGTTCTGGATCATCCGTCTGGAGGAGAGCAAACCTGTTTTGATCATTTGGATTGTCAATACTCACGGTCTTGGGAGCTTTTGAATTTGATGACGTTTGAGCAGATGTCGGGCTCCTCTGTCGCTTAAGAACTGTGACGTATTTATCCATACCTACTTGTTTTCTAGGTTTGACTGCACTATTTGATGTAGAAGATATTGATGTTTTATCATCTGATGAAATCACTATATTGGGCGAACTGGAACGGCGCCGTTCTACGGCTCTTGTAGTGAGAAGATTCTCCACAGATTTTTTTTAAGGATTCTTCCTCAGAGATCCATAAAGATTTTCTAGTCGAGCTAAGCTCTTTCTCAGAATTACATCTGAGAGGAACACTCATACAGTTTTTATGCGATTTTTAATGTTTTTTATTATTTTTTTTTTTAATGTTTTTTATTTTTTAATGTTTTTTGTTTTTTATTTTTTTTTTTTTTTTTTTTACCGTAGGTATTTTTACCTATTACGAATTATTTTTTAACTTTTTGTTTTATTTCGACCTATTACACTTTTTCACCTATTACGATTTTTTCACCGAAAATTCAGCCGCACTAAAAATAACACGTCCGAACAGTTCAACAACACTATGTGTAATGATCGCATTGCCAATCAAATTGTCGCCAACCAACGTACTGCTGCCAAACAAAGTGGTCCTATTGTTATTTCCAAGTAGATTGTATGTTGACTCAGAAGTCCTCGTTTTTGGTGGAAATAAAAGATGAAAATTTTTTAATTTAGTTTAATACAAAGAAGTTTTCTTTAATCGAAATGAGGATTATGGAATACGATAAACAATGAGAAAGTTGAATTAAACTTTAAACTGTTAAACTGTTATAATAATACTTGAATATGTACATTGATATAAATTGGGGAAGTTCCTAAGTACTTGTAAATGAAAAAGAAAACTTGAAAATTAGGAAAATATACAGCAATATTTATGTTATTGGAAAGCTAGAATATTTTCTTTATTGCTCAATTTGTTTATCTCTGTCTTTGCAACAAGATTGCACATAATTCATACAAAGAAATATAAAGAAAACGTTATACCTATATGTATGTATGTGTGTATTTTTTTATTACTTATTTCCCAACGTTGTCACTTTTTTCTCTATACGAGTACATATTTCTTTATTTATGTGAGACAATCTCCATAAAAATTTGATATTTTTAAACATTCTACTTCCAATTTTTTGAAGTATATTGCAAATATTGCCATGAAATTTTGTGCACGTTATTGTAAAAAGAAAGAAAAAGTTTGACCATAGACCCCATATAAAGTCCACTACCAAAATTCACTTAAATACGTATAAATATAGTTATTAGGTTAAAATTCAAAACGAATAATTCTTATAAATATATAAATTGTCGTACGAAATTTTATGGTGGGCGGCCTATAATTGGTAATAGCTCTTATATAAAGACCACATCCGAAAAAGTCATTAATCTTTATTAATATCGGTACCGACTCAAAACTTTATATATATGTATATCAATCAAATATATATAAAAACCATTCCACAAAATTTTGTGAACTTCGGTCCATATTTTACCGTATCCCCCATATAAACCCTCTTCCGAGAATCACTTCATACTCATAAATCTTCTATTAATAATGGTACCGAACCAAAATTTTACACGGATCAATTACATACATGCCAAAATCAAACTACTAGATTTTAAGAATATCGGTTCATATTTGACTATATCCCCCATATAAGGCCCACTTCCGAAATTCATAATATTTGTCTTAAATATATCGTTATTACGTTGAAATTTGATGTGAGATATGTATAAAATTCACTGTTCCGATACTTAAGAAGTTCGGCTCATGATTTGTCATAGCTTCCATATAAGGACCAATTCCGAAAAACATGGATCAGAAATTTTAATTCAGAAATCATAATCGGTTATACGGCAATTATGCTACTGGATTTTGTAGCTCCCGAATTAAGTCCACTTCTAAACACACCAAACAACCATACAGCTCTTGTAAATAATGTTATTGAGATGGATTTCAACCATCCACATTACTGGATACTGGATTTAGAAACTATCAGTCCTTAATTGGTCCACTTCTACTATGCCACCCATAAACCTTTTGTAAATAATATTATTGAGATCAAACTCAAACAAAAAAGCCCCACCTTATATCTTATCCTTTGTTATACTCTGTTTCTTTACTTGTTGTGAATTTGGAAAAATGTTCTTTAAATTATATAAATTGTTAAATTACACTCAAGAGTATTATGAAAATCAGACAAACTCTGTAAATTACAGTAAGAATCGGTAATTACATCAATTATAAATGGTCAATATTAGATAAAATTTTGAAACATTTAAAATAAATTAGGTTGGTCGTAAAATTTTCTTTCATAAAATAACAATAAAATTTGCACTAAGACTGAATAGGAAATACAAAATAAGGATATTCTAGTTCTAAAACCAGTGTAGTTTCTGTATTTCTTATTACGTTTAGGTGGAGGGTATTTAAGATTCGGCACAGCCGAATATTGCACTCTAACTTGTTAAATAGTTATGTTCTAAATTGTTTGGTTGCATCGATTCCAATATTGTAATTTGCTGCGCAGTTATTGGCCTGTTTTATTTTGATAACATTTTTGCATTCTTTTTCTTAAAGGGGTTTTTACCATCACTGAAACGATCATGTTTGATTTTAAAGGAATTTGCGCATAATTTTTATCTAATTTTTTTTACCATATTCAGGTCGGATTTTATATGAAAATTTAATTATGTAAGTAAATTGCAACATCTTTGAAATGCTAAAATTTAATTTCAATAAAACACGAACTCAATATATTACAAAAGACTCTACAAAATTTCAAAATTTATTTCAAAGTACAGAAAGATACCAACAGTCGGTGCACAGTTTAACGATTCTCCAATATTTTTAGTTTTTCTCATATATGGCTTAGAAAAAGGAAAAAATAAATATATGTGTAGATATATATAACGAAGAATAGTGTTTGCTTAGATGTTGCAGTTACTTTAAATTGTGCTGCATGCAAAATGTTGCAAGTGTATGAAAAGAAACTTTCTATATGTCAGTCATCATTGTGTTTATGAAATTGTTGCAGGCAGGCATCTCGTATCTAAAGAGTTGGTTGGTGTAATATCATCATAGATTTTAATACAGAAAAAATATATTAAAAGAAGCAGCAAAAAAGAATATCTTAAGTAAGTGATAAAGTGTTATTTTCTTCTTCAAAGCACGAATTGTTTGTGTAAAAAGAGTTTTTGAAGAATTAAATTTTAAAAAATTTTAACTTAAGGACTTTTCTAATGTATTTTTTTAAAGGATTTTAAATTTGTGTTTTGTGTTTCTTTAAAGTTACTTTTCCAGAAAAAATTATTTAATTCTCGTCAGAAGCTTAAAGTTTTTATTTAGAAATCATCGGTGATTTTAACACGGAAGACAAAGATCGCCCAGGTCACCCAAAAAAGTAAAGGTAGCACTAAGTAAAATATATTTAAATTCTTCTATTTATTTCAAAAACATATTTAATTTAGGATAAGTTTTATTTTACTTGATGCTGTTTGATCTTACAAAACACTTGTAAGATTAAATATCGTCCAACAAATGTATGCTAAACAATTAAGAAAGTATACTCGGTCAAACCCTACACCCAGTATATGTATACAACAGTTTTTCAGAAATGGGCGCTATATGGGAGATATGACCTTTTATGGACCGATCATCCAAAAATTTAGTGCCATGATTTCTGTAAATATAAATATTATGAATGTTATACTTTATCTCGTTAAGGTCTCTAAAGGGTCTTATATGAGAGTTTAGACTAATTACGGACTGAATATTATAGAATTAGGTGTCCTCATTTCTGTATATATGAAACTGTTTGTGTTGCATTTTATTTGGATACCAACATTTTGAAGAGATTTATGGTCGTTAAAGTCATTTTCGGAAGTGGGCCATATATGGCAGCTTTGCTCAATTATGGACCGATGTGATTTAGCTTCATTTATTACTCATTTGTGATGAAATTTGTTGGAATAATTTCATAATTCAAACATTTATGTTCGTTAAACTCCTATTCGGTAGGACATAGGGGCCAGGTGAAATAATGGACTGATTTCCATTAGTTTCGATTCCATTCGTCCTTGGGCCGAAAAACATTAGGTACCATATATTATTGAAATATCTTGAAAATTGCGACCTGTACTCTGCGCACAAGTTTTACATGGACTTGTGTCAGCGAGCCAGACGAACGGACGGACGGACGGACATCGCTAAATCGACTCAGGAAGTGAGTCGATCGGTATACTTTAAGGTGGGTGTTCGACCAATATTTATGGGCGTTACAAATATCAGCACAAATGCAATATACCCTCCCCACTATGGTCGTGTAAGGTATAAAAATGTAGTTAAGCATTTTTGAGTAAATATTTGTCTTAAGAATTAGAGACAGTATTCCATGACGATTATTGTCAAAATATTGGGAGCTAATCAAGCAGCAGCATTCATGCAAAAGCAGCGAAATTGGGTAGCATAAGAATTGAATTTCCTATAACAGGAAATCATTTTTGGAACGAATCATTTCTTGCAATAAAATATGGATTCATTACGATAACCCGAAGCATAATTCATCATATGTGAAGCCTGGCCAACCAGCTAAATATCCAAGACTCTAATGCAATGTCCAGTATTTTGTGGGTTGGTTGGTTGGTTGGTTTACGTGGTAGTTCACTACGCGCGAACACTTAAGTAGAGTCGAAGGGACCCCGTTTTAAAAAACCACACCACTCGTCAGATTTAATGTCTTATACACAGAAAAAAAATCATGTTTTTTTTCAATTAAACCTTTAATTGATTTTAAAATAATTTTCAATTAAAATTCTAATTGATTCAATTACTTTTTCTGATATTTTCAATTAAATCTCACATTTTTTTTAATTGATACTATCATTTTGTTTACATGTCCGATTTCAATTAAATTTTTAATTGATTCCACAAATATTTTAATTGAAACTCATTTTTATTTTTTTCTGTGTACAACATGCTGTAGCGAAGATAGTCGTTTCTTGCTAGACCCAACCTATAGCTGTGAGATATCTCAGTAGGTCATTGAGTTTTGACCCGGCTACCTAACCAAGGTTGTTCAATGTATAGTTTCCCATGAATTTATGTATTTTGACACTCAGGGCTGGGCATTCGCAGAGAAGGTGGAAAATCGTTTCCTCTTTTTCCCTATCCTTACAGCTATGACAATGGTCGTTAAAAGGGACTAAAAAGAAGCTATATATTATGAGCTGCTGAAATCAGGTCAGATGCTTACAGGGAACATGTGCTGAATGCAACTGATTCGTTTGAATCGAGCATTCCATCATGACAACGTTCTGTCGCATGTTGCAATAACTGTTCTGTTTTCAGGTTTAAGTTAGCAAGTTTTGTCTCATCGAACAAAATAGGTCAATTTGTTTCGATCGATACAGAACGCTCTGTATGGGATACGCTTTAGGACAGGGTTTTTAAAATTGTCTTGATTTGTTCTTGGCCTCGAAAGATACGCAGTTATTTTGTCACATATTTAAGTAAGGGTACGGTCACACATGGCAAATATTTGACAAAAAGACGCTGAAATATATTTAAATTATTTTATTTATTTCAAAAACTTATTTTCTTTAGGATTAGTCACACAAACAAATTTTGTTTTATTTTCTTTGATGCTAATTGATCTTGCAAAACATTTGTAAGAGCAAATAGTGTCTAACTAAATGTGTGCTAAAAATGTGGTTACTCTTTTTAGAGTAAATAAATATGTATTTGTCGTGTGTGACCTTACCTTACGATATGCAAACATTAATTTTAAATAATATGTGTAAAAATAATCATTATAGTTGTGTTACAATTATAATGTGAACGTTGAATCATAATATGATAGGGATTCAATTATGGTTAAGTGAAATCATGTTATGATATTTTCAAATGCTCTACATTAGTAATGCTATGGTCACATACCTTAATATAACTCTAGATAGCATAGAATCGCCATTAAATGCAAAATATAATATGATGGAAAAGCTAAAACTTCCACAAAAAAAAATATGTTTAAATGAGTTTATAAAAACATGCAGGCAAATTTAAAGCAGACATTTTATATAACGAGACCAAAAACTTACAAAGAAAAAATTGCTTTAAATAAAGTAAAATCTCCAGCACTGACCGAGTTTTTAGTATAACAATTATTTATATTTATTACAACTAATTCTGAGTATTAAAAATATTGTCTTTTAAAAATAAATACACTTTCATTAAATCTGTCTTATAATTCCAGTTTTCGGGTAGGCGGGTAATATTTTAGTGGCAAAACAGTAATTTAATATTTTACATCTTTTTCAAATTTACTATTACATTTGGGACCGACAAATTTTACTTTTATTTGTCTTTAAACATTCCACTAAAAAAAAAATTTAAATATTCTCAACTCTCATCTTGTTTGCTAACAAACAACATTTAGTAGCAAAATAATGTTTATCTAACGATTTGTTAACACAAAATATTTCTGCATAATAAAATCAAAGAGAGAACAAAAAAATATGACAATGTCATCACATGTCTAGTGGCAAAGAAAGCTGAGATTTCACTTGTTTGTTTGGCTTCTCTTTGTTTATAGCCAACAACAAAAACGATAAAGGTATATTAAGTTTGTCAATCCGTTTGTAACATATCGAAATATTGATCGTAGAACCAAAAAGTCTATATATGCTGTGTGTCTGTTGAAGTCACGATAAAATTTCCAAAATAAAAAAAAAAGACTTAAGGTGGATTCACCCATTTGTTCTTAACAAAAATTTTTTCCGAAGAAAAATTTTTTTACTGAGAGTTTTTTGCAGCACGATTCACCCCAAGAATGATAAAATAAAGATTACTCCATGCGCATGATTCCCCGTTATGTGACGTAGAAGTTCCATTCTAAGGGTTACCAAGAATGTTTAATGTGTTAGAATTAAAATTTCTTGCGCAAAATGTATATTTTATGTGAAAGTTGGCAACCTTGCAATTGAAATCTCTCTGAGAGTTTTAAAATAAAAGCTGTTTAAAAAAGAAAAAGAAACAAAAAAAAACAACAACAAAAAATATAAACATGAAGTGTTCAGTATGCAAATGCAAGCAAAACAACAGTAAAAAACAAGTGAGAAAAAATTAGCCAATAGCAACACAGAACCTGTGATGTCACAGTTCCAAAATGCGCAGAACATTTTTAAAATTTTACGCGCGTTGGCATAATCTATATTTTATCATTCTTGATTCACCCATTTCGAACGATTTTTCTGAAAAATCAAAGCTACCATATGTATACAAAATCTATTAGTTTTACAAGTGCGGCCATTGATCTATTTTGCTTTGGGTTTTAAGTGTCCAAATACGAATATTAAATTATTTTAAAGTGTTGTGTATTCAAAATCACAGCTATAAATTCAAAATGAATGAAAAAAGAAAGTTGATTATGCTGATGGGCATCATTGTATGAAAAAATTCAACCTATTGGCAACTCAATTCATTTTTGTCCAGAAAAAATTTAAAATTAAACCAACTCAAGTTCGTAAAAAATATTTTCTCTCTCTCATAAAGAGGGACGTCAAACTTCATATAAAAAAAAATTTTTCGAACAAAATTTTTGTTAAGAACGAATGGGCGAATCCACTTTTAGAACTGTGAAATGTTTACCGAACATTCTCTATTCCACCGCAATGTTTGGGGTGTTGAAAATCGGCCCAGCAGGATTCGAGTTATAGACCAAAGTTTTTGACAATCTCGATATATTTCTACATATTTTTTGTAATGTTTTTTTTTCATTAATAAAACATATAATATCATGAAATTTTGTACACTACGAGTAAAATATTGTTATAGATGGACAAGTCGTGCAAAAATGGCAAGAATTGATCCAGGGTTTCACACGGCCTCCGTACAAATATTTAACATGTATGGTACATTAGAAAACTAGAATCCATATAAAATTCAGAATAAAGAAGTTTAATACGACGAGAAATCTCAAAATGATATTTTGTTTGTTTCGGTCCATATTTTGACATAGCCTCATATAAAGTCCACTTCGGAAAATCTCTTATAAATCTCAGGTTGAAATTCAACGAAAATAATACAAATATATGTAGAACTTATCGTATCGAATTTCATGATTATCGATCAATATTTTACCATAGCCCCTGTATAAAGTCCAATTCCGAAAATGATTTAATAGCCCATACACCTCTTATAAACATTTCATGCCGATCGGTCCATTTTTGGCCGTTGTACCCATATAAATGTAAACTTTCGAAAATTCCTGAAATGTGCATAAATGTCTTATAAACATCATTATCAAGTTGAAATTTATCACAACCCTGCATAATTCTGTGAAGTACGTGGTCCATTCTGGCTAAAATGTAATGATTACATCATGGTCCTATGTAATGCACTCATGGACCATTTCATTTTCAAAGTAGAACTTTTTGGTACACGACAATTATTCGTGCTTTAACGACCGTAAACGTTGTTGTAAAACATTTGAAGTAGTAACAAGGAGTAGTTTTGGGACTAGTCCTGTGTTATGCAAAGCTGGATTATATGGTCCAGAATTTAATTGTGATCGGTCCAGTATAGGCCATAGCCTGCATTTGACGACTACTGCCGAAAAATTTATTGACTTATATAAATATCGATACCGAAACGAAAGTTTGTGAAAGTTAGTTAATAATTGGCCATAGCTTTCATACAAAGTCCACGTCTGAAAATTGCCATAGCGTTCCTATGGCAGTTGTCATAGAAAGAGAATGCTATAATACTTTTTGGTGCCTAGTTTATTGTGTTTTAAAGCAAAACGCTTTATATAACATGCTGCAAAAATATAAAAAGAAAATCAGCCCAATCGTGAATAAAAAAACCGCGGAAGTTTTTTCCCTTTTTAATATTTTTAACATTGAATTTGCATAGGAAAAATGGGAAAAGGGAAAAAACTCCCGCGGAATTTTTATTCATGATTGGGCTGAATATAACAGAAAGAGATTCATATTAAACTTGATTATCTTCCGTCTCCTGACACCTGTGTATACTTTGTGGAATAACTGGAATAAGCATAAAATTCTTGTAATTATCATTATTGAGAAGAAATTTAACCAAAGTAAATCTAAAATACTTAGAAACTATGCTACAATAATTTATCTCGATTGCCATTTAATAGGTGATATTTCCCATTTGAGGGACACGAAAAATAAAATAACACGTAAAAATGTCGTTATCGACAGACAAATTAGTTTCAAGTATCAATAAATCACACTACAGGTATATTAGTGGTGGGTATATAAAATTCGGCTCAACCGAATATAATCTCTTACTTGGTTTTTGTTGTCCTCCCGTCGTTTTAATGCAAGAACTTTATTCAGACATGTCGAACTGTATGAAAAATCATACAAGTCATTCGGGACCACCACCACCACCACCAGCTCCACCACCACTCCAGCTGTGTTTTAATCTACTAACGAGTATTGCTGCCATGCAGATAAACGAATTGTGTGGGTTTGATTTTAATATGCGGAATTTGTGTGTTTTTTCAAGTAAACTGACTACAGGATGAATAAAAACGTAATTGGTGCAATAAAAATAAAATATGATGTCGTATTCTAGAAATAGAAATGAACAAATGAAGGAATAAATAAATGAATGGCTGAGAGAAAATAAAAGTAATTGAATAAAAATTCCATCAAAAAATCACCAGAATATTTATGTAAAAGAAAATAGCGACTATTGTACGGGTTTATTTTGTGCATTCAATGTGTTTTCGAGGGAATAATATTGTAATAAAAATAATAATATATAACGGGTCCGCCATCTAACGTTTTTTTCTCAACTATAGCTTATTTCGTGAATGGTAACACTTAGCTTATGTCTGATTTGACAGATAATTAGTTGTATCCTTCCGCTGAACGAATATGGTTGTGTATACGCTTGAACAACGCTGGGAAATATTGCGACATTACTTTGAAAATCATGGTAATGTTGCAGAATATGTGCGAAAAAAATCATCTTTTCAGATGAAGCTCATTTTGATCTTGGCGGGTATGTAAACAAGCAAAATTGTCGCATTTGGGGCACAGAAAACCCGCAAGCACGCATTGAAAATCTGATGCACCCACTCACTCACAGTCACTGTTTGGTGCGAATTTTGGGCCATTTTTCTTCGAAAATGAACAATCAGTGGCTTTTACAGTCAATGGCGATCGTTATCGGGCCACGTTGAAGGAATTTTTGTTCACAAAAATTGAAGAGGAGGATATTGGCAACATTTGGTTTTAATAGGACGGCGCTAGGTGCCACACAGCCGAAGCTACACTCGATGTTTTGCGCCCTGTTTTTGAAGATGGCATTATCAGCCGCAGAGCTGATGCCGTTTGGCCACATCGGAGCTACGATTTGACACCATTGGACTATTATTTGTGGAGTGCCGTCAAATATAAGTGTTACGCCGACAAGCCAGAGACAATTGACGCTTTAAAGGACAATATTCGTAAAGCCATTGGTGAAATACAGCTGCACACAATCGATAAAATTGACTTAAAAATTGGACCGATCGTGTAGGCTACTGCATGGCCAGCCGAGGCAGCCATTTGAATATAATTATTTTCCATTATTAACCGGAAGGATTGTACTTTCCAATGAAAAAAGAAATTTAACAAAATATTCAGAAGTTTTTTTTATAGCATTTTCAAAAAAAAAAAAAAAATTATTTGGCAGACCCTTTATATAATGATTGTATATTAAATTGCTAACAGATATGTACATTTGATCACATGTGATTGTATAAATGTTTGTGTTTGCTGAATGTCCTTACGGCTGCATGTATGTAAGTATTTTTTACATGGCATTTTTGTAGTAAAAGTAAAACGTAATGTTGGCATATTAACATAAATTCATACATATTTTCTGTTAATGTTTTATATTCTGGGTTTCTTTACGTATTCTCCTCGGTTTGTTTTTTTTCTCATTTACATGTGGTATTGTTGTCATAATTTCTATCTTTTTTGCATTTGCATTTGAGATATGAAAAAAGAATGTTAGTTGGTTGAAGGAAGGTTTGTGCCATGAAAACAGAAGTATGTATGTGCAGTATTCTCATACATTACACAATTTCCCAAGTAAACCCATAGAAAAAAACAATAAAAATTACTAAGGGTTTAATATTTTGCAAGCCTGTATAGGTATATAATGCATTGTCCACATAAAATCCGGCAGCATAAATATTTATTTATTTAATAGCTTTTAAGTCTTTAGGGCCAATAAACCAGTACAAAATATATGGAATACAATTAAATTTTATAATATGAGTAATTCAAAAGTAATGAAAAATTACGAATTTAAAATTCATTACTAATCCCCCCGCCCCCTAGAAGTAAAAAATCAGAACAGATAATTTCATAACATATTTATGATTTAAACATTTTCAATTACTATATTTTCAAAATTTCCTGTCTGAATAAGGACTTGTAGAATTCCATAAAGCAGTGGAAATGACCAATGAGGCCAAATTACCGCATTCGTGATCGAATGAGCTATCGTATCGAAAAATGATTTCGGTATCGAAATTATGATAAAATGTACTAAATTTCTTGCTCGATATCGAATGTCATAATCTCAAATAAGAAAATTACAAACAATTTTACTCGATATTGAATGCTGTAATGTGGCCCCAGTTCATTATTAGTGTGTTATAACGGGGTGGCACTAAAAAATATGTCCTTGCAGACGTGCTGAATTGAAATATAGTTCTGAAGTATGACGGGCAGCCTGTTTATTTTTATTTTGCATAGTTGAAGTAACAATCTTATATTAATGCAACCTTGTAAATGACATTAAAGAAGCAAATATAACCTTACTAATTTGTTGAAGCAACGCTCTAAGTAATAATTTAATAAACCACAAGAGTGGGGTGGGTATATTGGATTTGTGTCAATGTTAGTAATGCCCACAAGTATTGGTCCAACACCCACCTTAAAGTATACCGATCAACTCAGAATCACTTCTTGAGTCGATTTAACGATGTCCGTCCGTTCGTCCTTCCGTCCGTCTGGCTGGCTGTCCATGCACACCTTGTGCCAGAGTACAGTTCGCAATTTCGACCCAAGGACGGACGGGATTACAACTGTTGGCAATCGGTCCATTATTTCACCTGGCTCCATTAAAATGGCCACTCGAAATAGGAGTTTAACGATCATAAATATTTGAATTATGCAAGTATCCAAACAAATTTCACCACAAATAAGTAATAAATGAAGCTAAATCACATCCAAACAATTTTGTAAAGATCGGTCTATAATTTATCACAGCTCCCATATAAGCCCGACTTTAAAGAGTACAACTCTTTTAAAAAATGTTTGTATCCAAAAAAGATTGAAAAACAAATGAGTTTCGTATATCTGCAAATAACATGATAGAATTTTATGACGAATGGTCCAAAATTAGTCGTAGCTCCCATACTAGGCACACTTCCGAAAATCACTTTAACGACCATAAATCTCTTAAAAATGTTGGTATCCAAATAAAATTCAACAAAAATAAGTTTCATATATACAGAAAAGATGATACTTAATTTTATAATGGTCGAAATTCCTTATATTAACCTTTATGTCAACAACCACCTACTCGGGTATGTTTTGTTTTTTAAATTCAATTTGATATATTTTCGCCACCATTTGAGCTATCGACTTGAAATTTTGAATATGCTCCTAAAATATTGTTTTATTTTTTATTAAGAAGACTATTAAAATTTATTTTTGTTGAAAAAATCCACAAGCAGTTTATGGAAATCAGCTTCTTAATATTCAACCGGCATACCCGGGTAGGCGCAGTTTGAGCACGTATGGTATCGGTTTTTTGCATACATCGCCAGCTTTTCTTGTAGATCTTGTTTCATCACATACATATGTAGAAATTTTGTTGGTTCTCCTTTTTT
Source organism: Bellardia bayeri (assembly GCA_950370525.1). Taxonomy (NCBI): domain Eukaryota; kingdom Metazoa; phylum Arthropoda; class Insecta; order Diptera; family Calliphoridae; genus Bellardia; species Bellardia bayeri. Next base: position 81,248,211 of record OX493267.1, read on the forward strand.
GTTGTGTATTCTTCAAGACATTTGTCCATGTTGTCAACTCCACCTTTGCTTTTGTTGTAATCCAGTATCATTATAGGCTTTTGTTTTACTCCTTCAACTTTGATATTATATGAGATGTAAATAGAAGCACAACCGATCCGTTTTTTTTTTCGAATATATGATGAATATATAAATCCAAAAACTGAAGATTATAATTCTCTTCCTTGCGGATTAGAAAATTCAATTGTCACAAATGTTCGCCTTTTGATCACGGTGCCCAAGATAGATGGTTATAGTCGACATCAAAAAAGATGCTAAATTGTAACTTTTAAAAAAATTGTCATTGTTTACAACACAAAACTTGAACGACTCGTTCACCCTGATTTTTTCGCTAGGCGACACCCCTGTATATATTTGTCCACTCAGAGGATGAGATGTAAGTGCATCACAAACCCATCAGAGCTTTATCCCATATTTCGCTGGTTTAAAAGCATTTATATCAAGATAATGTTTTGCATAGTCCCTGTTTACATTATGAAATTTTTGTCGCTGCGATTCTTGCTTTGTAGGCGAGAGCGGTGAGTCGTATAAAAAGGGGTACACATATGCATGTACTCGTGAGATACGCTTTGTTCCCTTATTCGTTGTTTTTTTATTTTCATACATGTATGTATGTATGTATGTGCTAGCTAAAAAAATATATAAAAACATGTATACATCCACAAAAAATCTCTGCAACAAAAATCTCACAATGTAGACGCAAATACAATTTTAAAGAAGATACAACAAGAATCGCAGCGACAAAAATTTCATAATGTAAACCGGGACATACATAATATTTATATTAACAGTCAAGTTATGGTAATAAATTTTTGGTTGATCCATAATAATAATATCCATAATAGGTGCATAAGAGGTAATATCTCCCAAAAGACTGTTTTATACATATACTGGGTGAAGGGTATTATATGGTCGGGTTTGATCGACTATACTTTCTTACTAGTTTCTACATGTTGTATTGTGTTGTACCACTATATACTCGTACTTCTATTGCATAAAGAAAAATTAGGAAAGACGTAATTATTATCTTATTATAAATGAAAACCAACCGGTATTAGAAGAACTAATGATTAATATCACAGAATTCTTCGCCCACAATGGAAGGTAATATTAAATTGCTCAACAGCCACTGAACTTAATACTTTTACATTATCTATAGCAACTTCAGATTTTAACCCCTTCCAGAATCTTTATTGAATTTTTGAAAATAAAAAATTTACATTTTCATTTCTTTTACATTGCCTTATTCAACTTTTCAATTTGTATCTATTTATTCGTTATTATATTCACAATTATTTGCCCTCAGGGCTCTGAAAGCGTTTAGATCGAGCAATCTTTATTTAATTAGAAACCCCCCCCCCCCATTTATCATAACATGGCTTCTTTGTTCTTCTCAAGGGTTCATATAATATATCAAATTTTTTTATGTAAAAAGCAATTTTTTTATTTAACTACCAAAATAAATTACAGGAAAAGCGGTCTAAAATACTGACTGATATTTAAAAAAAAAAATCGTACTTCGTTCGTTCGAAATTTAAATTTTAAAATGTTTATAACTCGGAAAACTACCAAACAGAAACAGTTACTGGTGCTCGAAATCCAATGACATTGTCATGTTAAAATAATGACTTAAAATGCTCTATCATTTTGATCCTACACTTTGTAATAAAAGTTTTACTCAGATTATTTTCTTTTCACAGCAAATGGTGTACTTATCAAAAGTGTGCTAAGGAATTTCGCTGTTGGTTTTTTCGTTCTGCCATAATTTTTTATTTTCTTTTCTTTTGAAAAAGGTAAAAGTAGCATAATTTCATTTTATAACATACTTGTTAAATATTTTTTTCTGATTGTGGCTGCCATATATTATGTAAATTTGTTTACTTTACATAAGCCCTTCTTATTGTTGTTAGGGCCAAAGGGAAATAAAAAAAAAATGCTGTAAAATTATGCGTATTTTGTATATAAAATATTTATGAGTACTCAGTGGTTTTGAACCCAAACCCCAAAAAAATGAACCCAGCTAAATAAATTCAGTAAAAATGTGGCATAATTCCAAAGTTTTGTTGTAGGCAAAACTAAATATTTGTACGGTTAACAAATAAAGAAACATGAGTTATTTTATGCATTTGCAGAAATGAAATTTATTTTATTTTATATTAAAGTTGATGTAATTTAACAATTTGCTTTATTTATAACTTGTATTTATTAATAAAATGTGTATTTTCAAATTCACATTCCATGAATGTGAAATTTTTGTTGAATATTAAGCAGGCAAACAAAAAAAAAATGCAGTGTTGTGTTTGCTTTAAAGGGTTAAAATTTTATCTAAGCTTCAATTTATTGTATTTTTTTTTATGATTTAAAAATAATAATTCTATAGAGAATTGTGAAAGTAAATTTATTATAAATATCCTTTCCTTTGGATGTTTTTTTTTTTGCCAATTTTCACGAAGCAATTCTTTAAGCCTAGCTGATTATCTTTTAGACATCGGTGTGAGGGGAAGATAAGACGAGTACACGCAGAGAAAAAATATAGTTGTGCATGTTTACCACAACTATTTCAACATTTTTAAACAGTTTTTTTAAAATACTATGGTCACTGTAATTATTTATATGATTTCTGCAACCATGACATGATTCAGTAACCATTCACATGATTAAAGCCATCATATATATGATTATAGCAATTATGTAATTATTATAAATGGATTCATCATAAACATGTTTGCAACAAATATAAACAATGTTACTACAATCATATAATTATTATAAATAGATTCATCATAAACATGTTTGCAACAAATATACACAATGTTACTACAATCATATGATATATATGTATGTAGTAATCTACAATCATATATATTTATAATTATCTAAAATGTAACTTAACCATATTATGGTTACCGCAATTATATAAATATTTACAGTGACCATAACATTGTTGAAAAACTTATAAAACTGTTGACATTGTTGTGGTAAACATGTACAACTATATTTCTTCTCTGTGTGTACACACTTGTACTAGCAATTCTTGTTACTCTCTTATTTGTATTACATACTTCTCAAATAAATTTACGAATGATTTTAGCAATTATATTGTGCTGTGTGAATACCGAAGAAATTTTAAGGAAAAAATTGTATCAATTTTTTCAATAAAAATTGCTTCGTATAAATTGGGACTTTTGAAACAAATGATTTTCCCATCAAAAACCAGTAAGAGTTTATATTCGGTTGTGCCGAATCTTATATACTCTTATATACCTAAAACCAAACACCGATAGTCAGATCCATGAATATTTGAAACTAATTTTTGTTACATTTTGTATTGATGACGACTTTTATACGGGTTATTTTGTTTTTCGGATGCCTTACATGGGACCTATCACTAATTGTAGGGCGATCATCATAATATATTGTACCTTAATTTCTATTTATTTGAGGTTTCTTTTGGTAGAATATTATCTCAATAACGATTTTTGCACGGAATCATTACTCGCATTATGTACATCCCGGTCAACCAGCCGAAGCAACACTAAAGCCAAATATGCATAACTCTAAGCTCTGTATTTGGGGGTATCAAAATGGTTTCACTCAGGCCAGACCATCATAGGTAACCAGCGAGCAGAATTGGCCTAAAAACGACCAGACATAAAAGCGTAATTTTCAGTCATAACAAAAAAAGAAATGGTTGTGAATTTTTACCTTCTAGTCCAGACCTTGCTCCGTCTGACTACTATTTATTTTGATTGATTCAGTGTGGGATACGCTTCACTTCAGAGCTGGGTATCCGAAACAGGGCGGCTTCAAAAGAGGAGCAGTTCTTTTGGAGCAGAATGTGCGGACTTTGGCAGAAAGATGGGAGGAAAATTTCATATGTACATTAGGGAGGCCCCAAAATAAAGTTGAGGATGTTCCCGACTAATATGAAAATTTGATTAATTTTAAGACTACTCTTCTTAATTTTTTTGGCCTGGGTCTTTGAGAGGCGTATTCAATGGGTTATCAAAAATTAAAAAAAAAATTTTTTTTAAATTTAATTTTTTTTTTAATTTTTGGTAACCCATTGAATGCGCCTCTTAAACCTTTCATATGATACCAAATTTACATATAGTTCCTTTGGAAGGAATGTAAAAAAATCAAAAAACCTCTAAAAAGGACATTTTCATCCTTTGATCCAGCTCACCAAATATTGACTACAGGAGAAACGTAGTCTTAAAATTAATGAAATTTTCATATTACTCGGGAACATCGATACCTTATTTTTTCTCCGTACAAACGGGGCCACCCTAATGTACATAAACTAAAATCAAATGTCATTCGTTGGTTATTGCATCAATTGCATCATTTTTTTCCTAATATTCGTTATGATTCATCTTAGGTTTTTACGAAAAGAAAAACTGACCACTCCCACTTTTACGCCTACTTTTTTTAATTTTTCATAGTAGGTAAACCAATTTAAATTTTTAAAGAAAAAATTGACCACGCAACCTTTTGATATACCTAAAATCGATGAACGCCTATTTTATAAATCCCCGGGTAACTAAATTTGACTGTCCACGCAAAATAGGGAGAGAAAAATTAAAGTACTTCAAAAGAAGTTTCACATTAAAACAGTTTCAGAATCGCTCAAAATGTGGTGTCAACTTCTTTTGTGTACGATAAAGTTGGCCTTAAATATATACTTTAATTTATGGGTGAGCACTTACTTTCTGAATCAACTGTATATAATTAATTTCCTTTTATAAATAGTCGTGTTTTTGTTGGCGAAATAGGCTTGAAAACATTTTTGGAATAAATAATGAATTGTTTGTTGCCCCTGTATGAAATTGTAAACGACTTTTAAATGTTATTTCTGTGGTTTAAAAACAATTTCTATTTCAGACATTCACAACTCCTGGTTTTTTCCTAGTTTTTCCTCCTGTTTATGTAGTTGTTGATAATCAAAGTATTGTTTTTAGTACGCACATATTACAAGCATGTTCAAAAAGAAAAAAAAAAAAAATATTAAAAAAATACAAACAATAAAATCCTTTGTAGTAAAAGGTATCTACATATGTATGTTTGACTGTAAACTGCTCTTGTCTCAATGTACCTATACATCCTTTTTTATTCCACAGACACAATCATGTCTATCTCTTTGTTGTTAAACTGAATATTTATTACAAATACTTGTTTTCTTTTGTACTCGTACCCTTTATCACATTGCATCAGGATCCAGTACATACATACACATGTATAGGTTCGTCATATTGTTTGTAATATTCGATAAATATGAAAGTAAAAGAATATTTAAAAATGTCCTTCAAAAAAAGTATTTTGTGGCCCTTAAGTCAACTTTTCTGTCGACTATAGCCGGTTTTATACATATTTTGTAACTACGTCGACAATATTCTAAAATGTTTTAGCATTGTTCACATAAAATCCGATGGCATAAATGTTTTAAAATTTATGTGACAAAACAAAAATGTTAGAATGGTTTTCAACCTGACGAATAGCATTAAAAGTGGCGCAACATTTTAAACAAGACTCAAGCTCTGCAATACTTTTTCCAATTAGTCCCATTAACTTTGCTTTGACAAAATCCCAATATTGTACAATTGACCACATATGGGAACAATTAAGGAGTGTTCCTGTATTTTGCTATTACGTCGACTAGTATTTTTTACTACCAATTCATTCAGTTTTTGAATAACGCCAGTCAAAAACATTACTAATGCTTGGTAACGGCTTGTAAGAGGCAGCAAACGCTTCTACAAACTTTCATTATAGAAATATCCGAAGAAAGTTGAAAAGGTACCAAACTATTGTTTTTTTTTTACCAAATTTATCTTGTATTGTTTATTTATATTTTGAATAGACATTACTTTATTCCTTTGCTCCTCACTGACATATTATAAACCTTTATCAGGTTCTTAATTTCCCGCTAGTTACATTACTTTGTATACAGCATCATATCTATATTGTAGCTTCGTTCTTTGTCGAGTGTGGCAGATACTAATCTTATAAAAATATCTTTCACTTGTGCTCATGCACAAGTTGAATGATTCTTAGATTATCAGGCTTTGTACTTAAAAGTTCAACTTCATCTGCTAGACAGTGCGCCTGTCCTACGCATAATCGATCAGCATACACAGAGAAAAAATATAATTGTACATGTTTTACAAAAAAAATGTCAAAATTTTTACAAGTTTTTAAACAATGTTATGGTCCCTGCAATTATTTATATGATTGCGGTAACATTAATATAGATAAGTTACGATTAATATGATTAATACAACCATATATATGATTGTAGTAACTATGTATATATTTGTGGCAGTCATGGCTGCTCTGGTGAGACTTTCAAGGTTGTTTCTCCCTGGTTCGTTTACATTGAGCGACTAGTGGCAAGGTCATTGTTATGATATCATTAAATCATATGAAGCCTTTCAGTCAGCTGGTTAATGTAATTAGGGCCTTCAGAGATGAGGCAATTGTACGGTTTGGACGATTTTAGACTAAGATAAACTGCTGTTGGCCACGTTGTGCAATTAATCTGACCAGGTTATTACACTTGTCTGTTATCCAACCTAGGCTAGTGTGCCTCAATATCCTCTTATATAGCTGGCTAATGATTTTGACAATTTATCCCTTTCGGCCGCACTTGAATTTAGCTGTGACTACCAAGAGCATCACATATTTTTTTTTATTAAACCGTTCGGCCGCACTTGAATTTAGCTGTGACTACCAAGAGCATCACATAGTTTTTCATGACTTTTTACTGTGGATCAAATGACGGGAATTCCCAATGAAAATGCGTTGAAATGAGTTTTGTTTGTTAGAGCAAGTATTTTACCATAATAACAACTCTCACTGTGTACAAAGAGTAACACAAATCAGCTGTAGCAGTTAAAAACTTGTTTGAATATCAGCAAGAATTCCCGTCATTAGTTTAATTAGACCCAAGTGAATGGCGGGAGTTCCCGTCATTAGTTTAATTAAAGACAAGTGAATGACACGAATTCCCGTCATTAGTTTAATTAGACAACAGGGAATGACGAGAATTCGCGCACAAAAGCCGCAAGGGTAATATTCTTCTAGCGTTACTTACACTTGTTTTTTCCCCATTCTTTGTCTTTTTATTGAGTTTTTCTGTTTGGAAATTCACAATTGCAACATCCAACAGAAAGTATACATCCATAGTTTTATGTGGCTACGTCCAAGGTTTCTCTTCTTCTAATGAAAACAAATATACGAGTCATTTTTCCATGCAGTTTAAAGTGCAGAATATGATCTGTTCGAGAATTGTAAGAACAGTGAGATTCCTATGAATGTTACGATTCTTCATAAACCAAAAAGCACCAATTATTATTCTTTAGAATCTGGACTGTTTTATTTTTTTTTTAATGATTTTAAATAAAATTAGAGGTAAATCAGAGCACAATACACAAAGCAGTCATGTTTTGTCGGCTGAAAATCAACGGCTACTGTGTTTGCATTGGCTCGGAAGTGGTTGTCAGTACCATGGAGTTGCAGCTATGCAACGTGTTATTTTAAAACACAATTTGGAGGTCCGATCACGTCATTGGTATTGCGAAAATTTTTTTTATGATGTGTGGATTACCTTGTGTGTGTGGTTGCGTGAATGTCACAATCATTAAAATTGATGCGTCTATATTACACGAGGAAAAATATGTGGACCATTACGGAAACCACTCATTGAATGTGACGATGATATATTTTTCTATTATAATTAAAAAACACAAACTGCGAAGGTTTTTGGCTTATCTGCACAAAACACCCAGAGTCTTTGCCATGAATCGAACCCACAACCCTCTGACTGATAGTCCGGCAAACTATCGCCTACATATGAATTTACATATGTCTATGCGGGCCAGACTTCACGTTTTACAATATAATTCCAGGTGTGTTTGCGGAATTCGGCTGTTAGTCAAAGGTTTGACAATGGATGGAGTCCATTTGCGGATGCTGTTGTTTTGGGTGATAGTGGTTACGAACTAAAAAACTAGTTTAAATCCCTGCTGTTGCCACAAATACATTGCGCATAATTGAAAATAGTTTTGGCATTCCTAAGGAAAGATTTCCGTGTCCAAATGAAAGGAAATGTAAACATTATAATGTTTTAAATATATTTACAATAATTTTATAATTTTATAAAAATACTTTTGAAGACTATATAATAAAATATTTTTTTTTCTTTAATAACATGTTACATTGTAAGTTTTTTTGCCATTTGTATTTAGCAATGCAAAGAGAAAGTGCATAAGACAGAAATGCAAAGATTATTACATGCTTTGTGGAACACTTTGCACACTCACTTTGCAGTTGGGCTCAAAAACTTTACAAAGAGAGCAAAGTCTCTGCAAAATTTTTCTTAACACATTGTCGCACATTTTCGTGCGAAACCAATATGTTACTTTGAGGCCACGTCGCACCATTTCGTACATTTTAATGTGGAAGTTTACATGGAATTGGGATTCTCTGGCCTGTGGTGAACATTTTGGTATATTTTCCATAGCCGCTATGTATTTTAAATGGTATTTTTTAGGGAAATAAAAAAGCAAAACAAAAAAGAACAAACATAAGTTGTTGGCCTCAGGTGACCAAAATTGTTAAATCATATTGCTACTGAACGATCAAAATTCTAAAAAGTCGCTGGCAGTCAACCAAATGAGATTTGCAAAGATAATTGTGGAACAGAAACATTTACCACTTTACAAAAAATGTAATTTGATAAATGAGAAGTGAAAAGTAAATGAATAGTTTCTGTAATAGGAACCAGGATTTGACTTCATTGAACATGGTATTTACCCTGTAAGTTCTTGGTTTCTTTTAACAGCATTTTTGCTTTAGCTTGAACCCGTTGATATGAGACAGTCAAGCAATTTATGAACGATTTGTTTCTACATATTTTCATTCTCCATTACTCAGCACTGGTACAAAAACATTCCGACTGGTTAAATTTTAAATTCTTTCTTTTAATCCAAATTCATGTACAAAAGGCAAAGTCTATAATTTTGTAATGTTCACAAAAACTCCTGCAAAACTATGTATTTTTGGAATAACACTTCAAAATTCCAGACTCATCGTATCATTACGATACTTGGCAATTTGGCTTATAAGTTTCATCGAAAACAAATATACTTTGAAAACTTTCTTTGTTGCAACATCAATAGGTACATTGCTATATTTGCAAATAATTGCAAACACTTGCACGTATGCATTAGTGTACTCACAACTACACTAGTGTAGATGCAAGGACTTGTGCAAGTAGAGTTTTACAAGTAGGTCAGTTTTATGGAAAAAGAAACAGTTACAAAAAAAAAAAAAAAGAAATAAAATACAGCTGACAAAAGAATAAAGACTATGTATTAAATCTATAAAATTAAAATGCTTTTGGCACATAAAAACAGAAATTATGCAATATTTTATATTTTTTCATCCTGGAGTGGTGAGTGCGCTGTGAGACTGACTACGGGAACAATAATGACATGATACCTTTGTATATAAAACTTAAAAGAGAAATTTTTCTCACAGCTTTTACTTTTTTTTCCTTTTCTTTTAATTGTAATATGGTTGTCGAGCTGAAAACTCAAGCAAGTATAATATAAAACAATTTGCTAACGTACATACATATGTACATATGTAGCTGTGGATAATTCATTAAATTCATAAAATTAAAGTAATGCTGCTGCTGTTAGCATTTCACAAAAGTTTTTAAAATGTTCTTGAGGTACAAACAAAAACACTGACATGTAGAATGTCTGAAGTGATTGTAATATTTTGAAAAGTAAAATTAGGTCATACACATTAGAGGTTTGTGAGTTTAGAATGAAGGGTCCAAATACTGTTTTAAATTTGAGACAATTTAATTTAATTTTCTTGTTTTAAATTGTTTCAACAGATGTTTCTGTTGTGTGTTGTTGCCATTGGCTCAAACTCATATAATTATAATTTAATTTTCTTTCAGGTGCAAAGTTTTTGTTAAAGTCGAACCACATTTTCGTGTTATTCTTTTTTATTTAGTCAACATAATTATACCCTAAAGCACCATAGTGGATTTGTGCTAATGTTTGTAACGCCCAGAAATATTGGTCCAACACCCCACCTGAAAGTATACGGATCGGCTTAGAATCACTTTCTGAGGCGATCTAACGATGTCCGTCCGTCCGTCCGTCTGGCTGGTTGGCTGTCCATGTAAAGCTTGTGCGCAGAGTATAGCACGCAATTTTGAAGATATTTCGACAAAATTTGGTACATGATATTTTTTCGGCCCAAGAATGGATGGGATTGAAACTGGTGGAAATCGGTCCATTATTTCACACCACCCCACACAAATGTCCTCCCGAAAAAGGAGCTTAACGATCATAAATGTTTGAATTATGCAACTATCCAAACGAAGGCTCACTTCCACTCAAAAGTGTTGGTATCCAAATGTTGGTATTCAAATAATATTTAATGTCCACTTCCGAAAATCCTTTTAACGGTCATACATTTTTAAAAAATTTTGGTAATCAAATAAAATTCGACACCTTATTTTATAATAGTTGGTCTATAATTAGTCAAAACTCCCATTTCACTTTAACCTCCATAAATTTTTAAAAGTATTTTTAACATACATAATATATATACATACAGTGTACTCTCTCCTAAAGGACACCTACCATAAGCGGACACCTCCCATATACGGACACATTTTTCAGTACCAAAAAATTGTAAGGGATTTTAAAAATATTTCCCTCTTAAGCGGATAACCCTCCCATAACAGGACGCGGACACTTTTTTCCACGATGTATGACATTTTATTTCCCCATAACCGGACAGTTTGACAATGTAAAATTGCTTCAGAACAGCTGTTTTTAGAGAAAATTATAGCCCAAATGATGATGGCTGTTCTTCGATATCGGTAATCGAGTTCAGAGCCAGATACAAGTTGACATCGAATATTATATCAATTTAGATAATGACATAGTTATTAATGATGAAGATGTGGAAAGCATTAGTACTGAAATGTTAATATTTTTCGAAAAAATGGTGGAAAGCTTGTTTGAAGAGGAGCTAGAAAATGAAATTGCAGACAAGTTATCTTAAGAAAACTTAAAGGGTTTTCTTTATATCACAGCGACCTTGAAAGTGTTAAAATGCTGACTGATCTTCAAATGCGTTTCCAAGATATTGAAATTAAAGGAAAAACTTGACAAGCTAAAATTGCGGACTTTTGTAAAACCAGTTGAATATCTGGTCTTTTTAAGGTTTTTGTTTTTTATTCGCAAAAATATTAATGAATATTTTGTTAACTTTGCCTTAGTTTTAAATTTTTTTCGTTTTTCGCAAGAACATAAATGAAAATTCTGTTTATTTTGTCTTATCTACGTTTTTGTTTTGGAAATTTAAGTATTTGAAGATAAATATATGTATGTACAATATAACAGATTATTGATTACTCTTTTTGTGTTTCTCTCATTAAAGGACACTTCTCATAAGCGGACAAACTCGTCAGTGCCTTAGGCGCCCGTACACAGAAAAAAAAATGGCATTCTAAAATTAAGTTTATTTTTCTCAGTTTTAGCCTGAAATTTTCAAGTACGTTTTTACTAGTTCATACTTTAAATAAGTAAAAATCGGAATTGATTTGACAAATCAAGCGCAGATTTTCTTAAAACAAGAATAGTGTTCTTGATTTAAGTAAAACACTCTTAAATTAAGTCAAATTTGTTCTTAAATCAAGAAGATCAATCTTAAAACGAAAACTAAGACCTATTTTACTTAAATTAAGAAAAAAAACATCTTAAATCAATCCCAGAGCAGAAATGAGCGAAGTTAAACTTACTCTCTCAGAAGCTCTCAAAATCATTTTTTATAACTTATTGAGTAAGAAATGCTTACTTTAAGTCCAATTTGCTCTTAAATCAAGAAGATAGCTGTTAAAGCGAAAACTAAGACTTATTTTATTTGAATTAAGACAAAAAAACCTATTAATTTAAAAAAACAATGGAGCAGTAACATTCACTCTCTCAGTTGCTCTCAATATATACACTGTATATATATTTACAGAAGTAATGGCACTAAATTTTTGGATGATTGCTCCATAATGAAAAACTGTTTTATACATATACTGTGTGTAGGGTATTATATGGTCGGGCTTGCTTGTTTTCTTTGTATTTACATTATTTTTTTTCTTGTTTTGCCACAATTTCTAAAGAAGAATTTCTATTTATTTTAAATAATTAGAAAAAAACAACTACTTTTAAGAGCTGAAAATATAAGCAGAGAAATGAATATAAAGTAAGTTAATTGGCAGTAAAATAAAACAAAATTATTTTCTAATTTAAAAATAAAATTTTGAGAGCAGGATATTTTGTAATAATTAAATATTTAAATAAAAAGGAATTTTCAACGAGAACATATTTGTATTTAATAATGAAATGAAACAAAAAGTTTATGTAGAACTCATGACAATTTTTACTGTATTGAATAGAGTAGGCTTTGACACAATTACAGTGAACTCGCAGAAACGTGAACATGCAGTAACATGAACTACCCAAAAATATGAACATTTTTTTACATTGATTACTTTAAAACGTAAACATAAGCTGAAGCCTCTAAAATGTAAACATTTTATCTAACGTCAAAATTCAATTTTGTAAACTTATTTAAAAGTTTTGGGATTCCCCGCAGAAAAATTTCGTAGTTTGTTTGTTGTAAACAACTTTTGTTGCATGATAAGTAGCTTCTTTTGTAGTTGTAGTTGCTTCTTTTCAATAAAAACTAAATAAACTAATTTATAATTATCGGAATTTAAATTCAGCTAACCTCTATTTTAGATGAATTCAATAACATAATTTAAAAATTATTATCTTAGAAACCCTTTTGCAAACCATAGTAGCTACATATGTGCATACAGATGTATGTATTATATTCAAATGTTGTAGCAACTTACAAAAAGTAGCATCATAATATGTTTCATAGGTGAAAAATAACGTACTCGTACATAATTTATTTGAAATTAAATAAAAAAATATGTTATAGAAAAAATGCAATCGAAATCTTAAACACGCTCGCTAAAAATTAGTTCACGTTTCTGCGAGTTTACTGTGTAAATACGACTACGCTGAGAAATGTTGATTATTTTATTGAAATTTTCAATCACATTTTGGTGAAATGGTGGGTCTATTGCATTAATCACTTTACAAGTTTTGAGTTTTAAGACTGTAATTGATTCGATTGGAATAGACTCTGTGTTTAACATAACTCAGTAAAAAAAGAATACAATCTGGTTTTCGAGAAATTATACAAACAGGAAATTTGAATTGTAATAAAATCATTATTTCGGTGGCTGTGTCATATGTGATACCGTCTTTTTAAAACCTCATGCCAGTGATATATCATGTCCACATAGCGCATTAAACAGTAAACTGTTTAGCATGCCAGGGCTGCTCAACAATTGTACTTACATAGATTTTCAAAAGCCCAAATGCGGCAATTTAGCGTGTTGACAAATCCTAATAATTCAGCCATCGCCTGAAAAAATGATTTTTAACGAAAAAAAAGAAAGAATGAATTCAGCAAATCTTATGATTTTCGAGCCAAGTTGACATTCCTATTAGTTCCCAAAATAAACCCGCACGTGGACAAGACAGATATATACAACGGCTTCCTATTTCTAAAAATATCTATACAACTTTTGACAAATAAGAAATTCATGGAGAACTTTTTTGAAAAACAAATTAAAAATGTGTTATTTTGAGTTTTTTTTTTTTGCAGAAACAAAAATTGTTCAAACTGAAATAATAATTTTATTAATGACTAGATGACATTTGCTTGCGTTGCTACATCACCAATTAAAATTAATTTGAAAGAAAGGCATTACACAAATATTCAATTCCATGGTGCAACTATACAAGGTGAGTGCAAATCGACAACAAATACAACACAAAACAGAAACAACAGGCATTTTGTTTGTGTAAAATAATGTACTACTGTCAAAAATATTTGAAAAAGTATTTTGACATAAGTAAATTTTAAACAAAGTCAGTCAGCTGGGCTACTGCACTCAGCTTGTATAGTTGAACCATGTTCAATAAATTTTGAGAAATTTTAATGATTTTGTTCATTTTGAAAAAAGTAGGCGGTCGAAAAAAGCTCTTAGTCATGCCGGAGTCTTAGTTATATCCCGTCAACGTTTTAGTAAGATCGATCCAGCGGTCTGGCCTTCCTGGCAGGCGTTGTAATTAATTAAAAAAAGTGGGTGTTAGAGTAGGCATGGTCCTACCAACTTCCGGGCTCATGCACAACAACTTTGCCAAAGATAATAACATGATCAGATGCATAGTTTGCGAGAATAGAATAGTAGAAATGAATTTCAAAAAAGTACCAGTATAAGTGTACAGAAATTTGGCCCCTTTTAAACCTTTATATTTGAGTCATGAATAGCATATTCTTTGTTCTATTTTGTGTGGATGGAAGAATATTTTATCTTTTTTTTTATTTTTAAATTGAACAAATAATATCAAATGTACATTTTTACCCCCTTTTTGTCCCTTTTTTGTTACACGTGAAAAAATAATTTTCAAAAAAGTACCTATTAATTATCCGTAATACGTACTATTTGAAAATAATAGTTCATGGAATTTTTAGTGAGAAAATACATTTTGATAAAAAAGTACCAAAAAAGAATACAATTTTTAGGCCATAGGAATTCGAATTTCAAAAAAGTACCAAAAAGATTTCTAGTCTTTATTGATATTAGCCAGATGCATTTAATATATTATTTCTATGGTTATTTATTAACGGAACGTTCTACTGGGACTATTTTTACCCCACTTTAATTGCGAATTTCAAAAAAGTACCATACACCTGTCGGCTCTTTTTTTGATTAAAGGCGGGCGCATTTAAAATATTATTTCTAAGTTTATTTGTTTTGGAGATATAGAGGTACTGGTTTTACCCGTTTTTGCCTAATTTGCCCCTTAGCGACCGAATTTCCAAAAATCCCTCTTAATGCTTGGTTTTCACTATATCCAAATTGTTGGCAATTGTATGAAAACGGTAACAAAGTTTTTCAAATAAATTTGATTTGAAATAAATCCTTTAAAGTTAGCTTTATGAAAAGTAGAAAGACGTTATAAATCTTTTTGGAAACTTTTAAAATAATGTAAAAAATTAGTAGAAAATTTATTAATTTTCTTACTTGAAGTGCACACAACTTTTGACGTTGTCATGATTTTTAAAGAATTATTTTTATAAAGGATTTATAAAAGAGATGGTTAATCCTTAAACATATATTTAGAAAAGTAGATTTACAAAAAATCGGTAAAGATTTGCAGGTTTTTTCTTCAG
The DNA here is from genome assembly GCA_950370525.1 of Bellardia bayeri. NCBI lineage: Eukaryota > Metazoa > Arthropoda > Insecta > Diptera > Calliphoridae > Bellardia > Bellardia bayeri. The sequence continues at coordinate 81,263,592 of OX493267.1, forward strand.
TTTTTTTCCTATGTAAACCTATGTAAACCCAAATTCAATCCCCAGCTCAGCCAGAAAAATTATCAATAAAATTTTAATAGAGATTTCATGTTGTAAAACAATTCCTGCAGTAAAATTAAATTTAATGAACTCGAGCCCGACTAAATAAATATCAAAATTTAGTTATCTTCAGTAAAAATAATTTAATGAAAATTAAATTTAATGAACTCGAGCCTAACTAAAATTATCAAGAAGTTATCTATAAACTTTATATTTGTTTTAAAACCACTTATGTTTAAATTTGCATTTTCGCATAAAATCTCTACTAACACCTTAAAACTAATGTTTTATAGCAGTTGTTTGCCTTGATTACGTTTTATGTGTTTTATGACAGTTGTATTTATTCGATAGTATGGTTGGTATCTATTTGCAACATCAGCATTGTACAATGTACATATTTGCCTCAACGTCATTATTGTTTGTTCTCTACTTACAGTTAATGTAAATGAAGGAATATAAAAAAAAAAAACTCATCTATAGCCGTAGAAAATTTTACTAGTGGTTTTGCGTGATTATGTGAGTTTGCAACTTTCTTGTTTTTTGTTTTGTTTTGTTTGTAATTTCTTTGTGGGCCTTCTTGCTGTGTGCATCCTTTTTCTGCATATCCGTTTCCATTACTACAGACCCAGCATGCACGTACGTACCATCGTACCAACAGGCATTGTCTTTGGGGTTTTTTTGCTGTTGCTATTGCTGTGTTACTGCTGTTGTTTATTACATTTCATTATGAGAATAATTTTCTTGTTTCTTTTTATTTAATTTAATTTTATTCCATTCAAAAGATACTCACTCGTTCGTATACGTTTCATTTTAATTAAAATGAACAAATTGGAAGTAGTACACGACTACAGTAAGATACATATAGAAATGTATATGTATGTAAATTTAAATGTATCTACAGCAAGAAGAATATCTAAATAGAATGGAAATGTATAAGTTAAATGAGGTTTAGTTTGTATGTTTTAATAAACAAAATACCATGGCCAGAAATTAGAAGTTGTAGAAAGTCTGGTTGTTTGATTTTAATTGAGCATAAGATCAAACTAATATCTCTAACAACTATGGAATATTTAATGAATAACTGTAGCATGCAAGACTAAATAATAATTAGTATTGAAGTACGTACATATTATTCCAAGACCAAGTATAATTTGCTCTGATTACATATGAAAATAAAAATAAAATATTTTATAATAAAAATTTATAGATTTTAAGTTTCGTATGAAGAATTTTTCGATGTCGCAAGTTTTAATTTTTATTAGTAAGGCCCCTTTCAGTATAATTTAATTTTTAGTTATTTTCTTTTGGATTTGCTTTTGTGTTCACATTCAGCCACTTGATTGAGCAAGTTTAATTTTCTTATGCTCGAATTTTCTTAATTTGTTGACGTTTTGTTTCATATCTGTATTCATTTTATTTTTGAAACTGATTTGAAATTTTGAGATTTCGATGACAGTGATAAAGAAGATTTGCTAATGGATTTGTAAACCATAAATTCCTTCCAGTTTCGCTATGTAGTTTAAAGCCATTTTTTAAGCTTTAACAAATTTGTTAAAAATCAACTTTGCTCCCTACTAATAACAACAAGAGGCAGTGGATAAAATCTTGGAGAGGGAATATAGAAGCGGTCTAAATATGAAAATGAACGAACATTAAAAATACATTCATTTTGTTCAACTAAATTGATTAGTTGTTCCGTTTCATATTGCTTCCATTTTCTCATAATTTTTTAATTTAATAAAAATTTATTCACAAATATAAAATTTACTTAACCTAAAATTAGACAACACACCGAAGAAGAAATATAGGACAATGTCAAAAACAAATAAATATCACAAGAATTGCCAAGTACAAACAAGCCTGTACTCAAGTCTAGGCAATTCTTTCCCCTTCAAACCGAACTTTCCTCTCACAAATACAAGACTTGCGCAAATACAGTTGCCTAATCTGAAAGAGGCCTAAGTTGATCAATAGTATTAGTTGTCTATAAAACATTTTTACATAGATATTCCATATAAATCATAGTAAGCATATCAAAACCAAAAGTAATTTATAAATATCAAAAATTTTTATAGAAAATTTAACGTGACCATTTGTATAGAAAATATAATTTCTAACTTATGCTTGGTTTTCACTATGTCAATTTTGTTGTCAAATTGTCCAAATTGTTGGCAATTGTATGAAAACGGGTTGTCATATCATGATTTTCATGATTGCAAACATAGATGACGCCATATGCCAACCCGTTTCATTATTACTGGCGCCTTACAGCAGATAATTCAAAGAATGGTGCCACATCGGACCACTGCAAAGAATCGCAGCGATTATGAGGAAAGAAAACTATCTGCATAGTTTGCAAACTCATCTTCCCGATTTTGTGGATAAGAGCGTAGAAAAACACTTTTCCAAAATCGTGAAAGACCGCTTTAGCAAGCAAAATTTTCTTATGATGCAGTGTACAACAAAATGACTCTACCGCAATCGATTTATAATTGCCGGTCAATCTTAATGAGACAGTTATGACAATATGGATTAACTTTAAGCTATTTGGAAAAGTTTTTGGCAGCTGGTTCAACTCCAATTATAGATTATTCACAATAATTAAAATATTCTTGGAGAGTATCAAAAAGTGTTTTATGAAATTACAACTTTGGATGGTTTTCGGACTGAAGTTGTTTTCGATGTTTTTCATTTAGTTTGTATTTTTTTTCTTACAACCTGATACTTTTAGTTTTGGATTTATAAATTATTTGTTTAAATTTTTGTTATGCATTAAATTATAAGAAACATTTTTTTAATTTTTTTTTATTAGTTTTAGTTTTAGGCAATAACAAGTGCACAAAGTACTAACATTTGTGCTCCCCACTGTTAAGGTGTATATGTGAACAATGAATTATGAACACTTAAAGCCCTTTAAAGTAGCTAATCATGGTGTAATTATACAAGGTGAGTGCAAATCGGCAACAAATACAAAACAATACAGCAACAACAGGCATTCTGTTTGTGTAAAATAATGAACTACTGTCAAAAACACTTGAAAAAGTAATTATTACTTGTGACATACATAAGTAAATTTTAAATAAAGTAAGTCAGCTGTGTTATTGCACTCGCCTTGTATAGTTACACGAAGCAGCTAATAACAATAAAAAATATATACGTATGTATTTATTTTTCAGTTGTCAATTTGCTCATTTTGAAATGAAATTAAGAATTTTTTAGAATTTTTTTTTATTAAAAATTAAATTATTGGTCTCCATTCAATGGAAATGGAAAACATTCGTTTTCCAAATCACTAAACTTGTATTCTCAACATCTCTGAAACCTATAAATGAACTTGATAAATTTCTTTCCAGTAGCTGCAACATACTTCTCTACCTGTGTCCACATTCCAGTAATAATATAACAACTTGTTGTTGCAAATATCTACCTGACACTTGGTTATTCCATTTGCTGTTTTTGTTATAGAAACTGCAGCCAAAGACGAATTATTCGTAAGTTTTACGCAAATCAGTGTCACCATGAATTGCATAGTAAAAAAGGCAAATATTTGCTTTTACAAGGATTTGTATAAAATTATAACCACCATCAACTGCTGCAAAGAACTGTAATTGAAATAGGAAAAACTTAAAGCATACAAACACACATCCAAGTAGTAACTTTCAAAACCAACTACACTTCTTTGGCACCACAATATGCTGATGTGGTTGATTACACATTTGCGGTAGCTGCAATATTGTAATTGTTACTCTAATGGTGGCCGCATATAAAGCGGCCGCAATGTAAGCGGATTGCGGCCGCAGACGGCAGGAGTAGAATTTTTTCAACTTTGCCGCTTAAAACGATGTTGCCATACACATGTATATAATATGTGACATATGAGTTTATTTAAAAATTAAAATTTATTTCCATTTTCCTAATTCTTTTTACTCACTAATAAACGTTTATTTAAGCTGATTGCCGCCCGCGACCGCTTGCCGCTTACATTGGCCTTCCACTATTAAAATAAAGACAATTACAAAGACACGGGGTAATTTCTGTAACATAAACTAACATATAATTTGTTAAGAATACAAGCGGCTTCTAATATGCATTTGTTTGCTTTCTAATATCAAGTTTGTGGTTTCTACTTAAATAATAAAATATTTGTGTGTTTTAAACTAAAAGTGTTACACATGTACATTATCATTTTTTGTACCTTGTCTTGATTTGTTTGCAATTTAAACAAAAAAAAAAAGTCGAACAAAAAGTCTACAAATAGAAAAGATTCAACTACAATAGAATTCTTTAAAAGAAAAATAAAAAAACAAATTTTTTCTATTGTTCACATATAATGTAAAAAATAATATATAATATGTATGTATGCACACATATTCTCACATGACCGTGTACATGTGAGTAAAAAGGAAGATAGTTTAAAGAAAAAAAAAAGATGAACAAAAAAATCTCAAAATAGAAAATCTAAAACGTAAAATTCTACTTCATATTTACATGTCGGTTAGTGGAGAGACAGAAACAACATTTAAAAGAGCATGAAATATATACCGGAAATGATAGCGACATCATTGTGGCTTTTGTGTACAAAACATTTTGTGTTTTTTTTGCATTTGGTTTCTCTCTAGAGTATATACTGTGAGCGTCAAAATAAAGTGAACATGGCATATTATTAAAAGAAAAAGCGTTAAATATATTTGAAGGTTTAACTAATGGCGTTTTCTTTTCTGGCAAAAATGTTACATATATGTTACACTTTTTACCCATTTCCCATATAAAAAAGGAAAAAAGTGTAACATTTTAGCCAGAAAAGAAAACGCCATAAATATTAAGTTTATGTAAGACAAAAAAAAAGTAGGTAAATTATTCTTGTGTTTTTTTCTAATAAATACACCAAACATTTTGCGATAAGTAATAATATAATGTTATTGGTTATATTTTCCTTTACCACTATGAAGTGGTTTAATTTGACATATAAGAGGGCGATTTGGAATCTGCTAAGCCCAGCACAGAAAGAGTTGGTTTTTTAAAAACATTTTTATTTTTCAATATAATCTCCTGAAACTTCAATACATTTAGTCCAACGGTTATCTAGCAATTCTATCTCTGTATTAAAATAGTTTTCCTCAAGGCCTTCAAAATAGTGGTTTACAACTGTCATTGCATCTTCATTTAAGGTAAAACGCTTGCCAGCTAGGATTTTTTTTTTTAGTTTTAGGAACAGGTAAAAGTCACTGGGAGCTCAATCAGAAGAATAAGGTGGATGGTCAAGTAACTCGTACTTTAATTCGTTGATTTTAGCCACTGCTAAAACACTCTTAAGCGCTGTTGCGTTGTCTTGTTGAAAAAGTATATTTTTATGTTGTAAGCCAGGACGTTTTTTTTTCGAATTTTTTCATTTAATTGATCCAAATTTATTGTTATACTCTTTTGCAGATAGTCACTCAATAAAATACCCTTGAAGTTTTAAAGAACCGTTGCCATAACCTTACCAGCCGATTGAATTGTTTGTGCCTTCTTTGGGGCACTTCCTCTAGCTTCAGTCCATTGCTTGGATTGTGTACTTTTGTCTCTGGTGTATAGTGTTGGATCCACGTCTTGTCCACTGTTATAAAACGACGCTTAAAATCCATTTCATTTTTCTTAAAACAATCCAAACAAGCTTGAGAAATTTTAATTTTTATGCGTTTTTGGTCGACTGTTAACAAATGCGGCACCCATCTTGCAGAAAGCATTTTCATCTGTAGTTCTTCATGCAATATTAAATGGACTCGATCATTTGAGATGCCCATGATATCAGCTATTTCACGCACTTTTAGTTGGCGATCATTTAATATTATATCATGCACTTTGGTTACTATTTCTGTTGTTGCTGTTTTTGGACGTCCACTACGTGGTTCATCCTCAATGCTTGTACGACCACGTTTAAATTCAGCAACCCAATTGTTTTTTGTTGCATATGTAGGAACACTTTCACCCGACACATTCACCATATCATTCAGAATTTCTTGTCCTGATAAACCGTTTTTATTGAAATATTTAATGACACCATGAATTTCTTTTTTTTTCCATTGTAAACAAATAACGAATGCGTCTTTTTTGAACACCTGTTTTTATATGAAAAAGTTCCCAGAGGGAAAAGAAATTTACCATGTGTTCTTAGCAGAGATGGAAGTTTCCAAAATACTTGAATTTTTTGCGCTTTCTGTTCTAGTCTAAGAAGTTTCTGAACCGCCCTCATATACATTTGAAGTTATTGAAATATGCACAAATATGAATTGAGAAGCATCGTTTTTATTAGTTTTTTACAACGCTATTTATTTGGGAATATTTGTAAGTGCGTGTATTTGTTTTGCTATTGAGTTTTTAAAGACCAAGACCAGTAAAATATTCTTACATTTTTTTATTATTTTCAGTTGTATTGAAATCTCTAAATGAAATTTTATTTTTTTTATTCGGCTCAGTCCTTCTTTTGTGGTATTTTTAAATAATAGTCTTTCGTGCATGTGTATAGCAAAAAAAGGATCTAATTTTTGAATATTTTTTCCGGTTTTGTTTTTTCTTTATTTACTTTTTCCTCACAAATAAATACTCTGTGGGTTTTTTTTTTTTTGAAAATAATACTGAACCAGAACAATAAACCATAATGTGTAAAATTTTGCGCAGAGTATTATTATTTGTGGATAACCAGAAGCAGCAAAATGGTATACGTTTGTTGAGATTACTGCCAGCATTATTATTAGCAAGCAACTGAACAGAGATTTCCAACAAGAACTGTGGGAATAATTGGTGATTTTACTTGTCGAGATATCAAAAATAGAAGCTTTGACAATTGTTATAATTGTAAAGGTGGATGGGGTAAAAGCTACATTACGAACAATTCCTGATATTTCAGAACTTGGTTGATAAAATTTCTTCATTTGAGCTTCTAAAAGTCCAAGAGCAAATGATTAGAAGCTGTTGCTGAACGTGTCCATGTGATCTGCAGGTATGATTGTAATTTTGTTTTTAAATTCGGTTGGAAATGCAGCTTTAGTGAAGGGATAACCATATATTGAGAGATTTTAACAACTAAATTTTGGAATATTATTGATACACATGTCCACAGCTACCGAAGCAACAAATTTATTGCCAACCAAATTTCCCAAATCGCAACTTTAGGTCATATCTACTAGAATTTCAAAGCGGGTACGGGAAACCTTTATTTTTATTTGTCCTCAAAGTATTTTGCCAGCCACCAAAGAAATGTGGAAATGAGTCAAGTTGAAAAATAAAGAAAAATTTTTTAAAGTTTTCGTCTAATCGCGTTTTCTTTTCTGGCAAAAATGTTACACGTTTTTTCCATTTCGCATCTTTCTTAATTTTTTTTTTTGTGTTCTTTTCTATAAATGTCACACTATAAATTTGAAAAATGTTGCACCTTTCACACTCTGTGTTTTAGGAGGGGGAGAGTCGCACGATAAAACAGCTGACATTTGTTTTGTTTACGAATGTGTATTTGTGTTAAGAAACAAAAAAAAAATATACAAAATCGAAAATATTACTACTTTTTTATGTGCTGAAAAAAATTTGGATGACTTGTTGGATTCATCTTCATCATCGGATGATGATGAAATATTTGATATCATAATGGAAAGAAATCCACAACCGCGAGTGAACGATCTGATTCTTCTTTTTTAACAAAAAAAAAAAAAAAAAAAAAAAAAAAAACATAAACATAAACAGCTGTACATGACAAAAAAGTGTTACACTGTTGTGATTTTATATTCTATTCTGACCATTATAAAAATGTACATAATAAAGGTGTAACATTTCATTTCAGAAAAAAAATCACCATAATTTTTCGGGAATTGTGGGATTTTCTTTGCACTTTTGTTAAACGTTTTTCACATTTTGTTATTTAAAATTAATTCACCTTGTAAATGGAAAACTAAAGATTTTAATAAATTTCAATTTCAAATCTTGATATGGGTTTAAACTACAAATTAGTTAACCACAACTTTAAGCTTAACAAACCTTTGGTAAAAATTCGTATTCATAAACACTACATTAACTAATAAACGTTTCAATGAATTTTTAAGCTGTAGGTTGGCATCACTATTATCTGCATGTGTCAATTAAATATTAATGATGTACAAATACGATTATCAACACATACCCGTAATCATATCATACATATAAATAATTTTTACTATTTATACAATGTCAACTAAAAATGCAACAAAACGACCATGGTGTAATTATACAAGGTGAGTGCAAATCGGCAACAAATACAACAGAATACAGAAACAACAGGCATTTTGTTTGTGTAAAATAATGAACTACTGTCAAAAATACTTGAAAAAGTATTACGTTTGACATAAGTAAGTTATAAAAAAAGTCAGTCAGCTGAGTTACTGCACTCACCTTTAATAGTTACACCATGAAGAAAAAACTATAAACTATAATTTTAAAAACACTAAAAAGAAGAAACATTTCAGCTGATTTGAAATTTTTGTAAAATTTTATTAGCTGACCGCCCCGGCTTCGCTCGGTATTTACTAATGATTTGTATTTCATGTAGAATGAAAAGGAGGCTTTGGTTTCAGTTCTTCAAAAAATGTCTCTTATTAAGAAAAATGAGACGTGAAGTACAATTTAGTTCTTTGAGTTTTCATAAAGTTGTCTCATACATAAAAAATGAGAAGTGCAAAGGAGGCTTTGGTGCCAGTTCTTCAAGTTTCTTCAAAGATGTCTCTTATTAAGAAAAATTAGAAATGAAAAGGAGGCAATATATTAAAAACTTAAAATTTCAGAGTTTAACCCGGAATTTTTGATTTTTTTTTCTTTACTAACCATCTACTGAGAATTTCGAATCGAATAAAAAAAATCAGCCAAATCGCTACAGCTGTTCTCACGTGATACCATTACATACATGAACCATTTCATTTATATATATATAGATTTAACACTTTTTCTTACCTATTCTTATTATATATAAGATTTCCATTATTTAGTTGAGAATAAACTTATTTAATTTTTTTGACAATTGTTAAGTTTAAAATTAACAAATTAACATGCATGAGAGAAAAAAACAAAAGGAAATAAGAAAATTGACTAGTACCATTAAGTTTGTACCCCCCCCCCCCCACCTTTGTTCTCTTTTCCCTTCTCATCCATAAATACTTGCCTTGACGAGTCAGAATTGCAAAGTGTGAAAGCGAACTAAGATATTATAAAAATATTACACAAGTTGTGTTTATTATTATATTTTTTGTGATTTCTTATTTAAAAACTTAAAATTTATGTAATTTAATATGTACGAGTATTGTATAAGAGACTATACAAACTTAAATTTGTATGTTTTAATTTAAATGAAAATTGCAAAATACTATTAGAAATAGTGACTGTTTTATTTTTCTGATTTTTTTTTTTTTTTAGCGATTTTTAAAATTTCAAATGACGATTTTTTTCGTTTTTATCGGGATTTTGGCGATTTTTTCCGAAATTCATCTGGCAGTCCTGCATATGTGTATCCAAAGGTGTGTATACTGTCCTATTTTTTATTTGAGAGTAGTGTACTTGTCTTATCTTCCCCTCACCACGATGCCTAAAAGGTAATCAGCTTAGCTTAAACAAATGCTTCATGTAAATTGGGACTTAGGAAATATTACAATTAGATTCAAAAATATACCATTTTAAACCTTAAAAATTTAGAGACATTTTTAAATGTTTGTTACAAATTTGACATTCTATCGTAGGCGAAACTTTTAAAAATATGTATTTTTGAAACATTTGTTTAATATCAATTGATGCAAAGTTTTGGCAATTGTTAGTTATGACCTTTACCCATCTTTATGGCAATATATGGATTCTGCGCGCAAATAACTGCTTGTCTTTTGAAGCCAAGAACGAATCAAGCCAATTTCGAATGCCCTATTGTGAATTGAGGCGTGTACCAGAGACAAAGTTGTGCCTCAATCGAATTATAAGGCGGGTGAGGAAAAACTTTTCAACCACTTCTTTCTAAATAGTTTTTAAGAGGTATTGCAACATGTGATCGACGGTTGTCATAATGGAATATGACGCCTTCATATCTGACCAGTTGCAATCGGTACTGGTCCTTGTGACAAGCTGGCCAGAATTCTGCAGCTCGTCTCACCAAATACAGAGTATTACCTTACAGCCATATTTGGTTTTGCAGTTTTGGTTGACACGTCTGCTTGGCCAGGCTTCACATACAATCTCTTCGGGTTATCGTAATAGATGCATTTTTCATTGCAAGCCGGGAGCAAAACTAATGTCAAAGGCGTATACACAGCATTTAGGAAATTATAAAAAGTAGAAGTAAGTCCACATTATTTTATTTTTGCCATAAAATCCTTAATATTAAAAACCTAGTGATGCATAATGTTTAAATTCTGGCCACAAAATAAACTATATACACAACTTAATTATAGCTTTAAAAATATATTTCAATTTACTACAGTTAATTATCTTTCAATGTTAAAATGTTCCCATCATTTAGTTTCCCAAAAACAATCAACCAATTTCATTTAAATAATTCAACTTCAAAGTATTTTTTTTTTTGCTCTCTAAAATACATATCATGCAATTGCACTTAAACTCTTCACTAACAACCAAAAACATTTTCATGACAACATTTTAAATCATGAATATTTAAAAACTAAACATTGGAATGCAAAAAAAAATTCAAAAATAGAAAATAATGAAACAATCAATTCGAACATTTAATGCACAATTATATACAAATTGCCCTAAACGCTACGGGCATATTTATGAGATTGTGTACAAAAGGGAGGTGCATTAATTGACATATTTATACCCTACACCACCATATTGGATTAGTGCTGATGTTTGTAACGCTCATAAATATTGGTCCAACACCCACCTTAAAGTATACCGATGTACTTAGAATCACTTCCTGAGTCGATTTAACGATGTCCACTCGTCCGTCTGGCTGTCCATGTAAAGTTTGTGCGCAGAGTACAGGTAGCAATTTTAAAAATATTTCAATAAAATTTGGTACATGATATTTTTTTGCCCAAGAACGGATGGGATTGAAACTGGTGGTAATTGGTCCATTATTTTACCTGCTCCCCATACAAATGTCCTCCCGAAATAAAGGCTTAACAAATAAAGCCAAATCAGATCTACAAATTTCGTGCATATTAGTCCATAATTGATCATAACTCCCATATAAGACCCATATATAATATTGAACACAAATATGCTACAATTTTAAGTTGATCGGTCCATAATTAAGCGTGCTCCCATATAAGGACGACTTCCGAAAGTCGCTTTAAAGAGCATAACTCTCTTAAAAATGTTGCTATCTACATAATATTTAACAAAGATATGTTTCATATATGTACAAATAATATATTTTATGAAGATCGGTCCATAATTAAGCGTAGCTCCCATATAAGGCCCACTTCCGAAAATCACTTTAAAGCTCATAACTCTCTTAAAAATGTCGGTAATCAAATAAAATTCAACACAAATGTGTTTTGTATATATTCAAATAATATAATACAATTTTAATGTGAACGGTCCAAATTTAGTCGTAGATCCCATACTAGGCCCACTTTCGAAAATCACATTAAAAAGCAAAACTCTAAAAAATGTTGGTATTAAAATAAAATTCAACACAAATAAGTATACAGAAATAATCACCCCTATCGTGAATAACAAGTGGAATTTTTGTTCACATGAAATTTTTATTTCCCTTCATGTGAAAATTGGTATCGTGAATTTCCCATGAACTATTTATTACTTTTGCAGAACAGCTGTTCAAAATAAATTATGGTATCAATGTTTAGTGAGTAAAAAATTTGAATGAAGTGCAAACTTTAAAATTTGCAAAATTTCATTAAAATAAAAAATTAAAAAAAAACTAAATATAAAATTAAAAATGTTTAGAGTGGGAACTTTGTTGCAATTACACGAGGAGGAGGTGCTAGAGCAACGAACCGCTCGTAGAAGCTTGCGAGATTCATCGAATCCTTTAGAGCTGCCCAACACATTGTAAGTGATTTTATGCAATTAAAAATGTGTACTTTTTTTAAATTCTTAATTTTTGTGTCAGATTTATCCAACATTATAGAGTAAATAAGGCAGCCTTTAAGTATTTACTAGAAGTTCTTACCAGCTCTTTGCCGTCAGCCAAAAAATCTTTTGGTATTCCGCCAATCGTAAAACTTAGTGCCTGTTTACGATTTTTTGCTGAGGGTGGATACCAAAAAGGGGTTGGAAGAGATTATGAAGTTGGAATGGCGCAATCAACTTTTTCCGAGGTGCTCTCAAAGGTTTTGGACACCTTCACAAAACCACAGGCAATCGACCTGTTGCTTTGCATTTTATTAAGCAGAATGTCACTTTGCGCCTTATTAATGGATCTAGTCCTTAAAATGAAATTTATTAATTTTAATATTTTAATTATAAAAGAATTACTTACATGTTCTTCTTTGTTCACCAGCAAAAATAAAGTGAATAAATTGGTGGGAAATGTGAAAAAACTCGCATGTAAAAAGTCATTCATGATAAGGGGAATTTTATTTTAGCATGAAATATTTCACGGGGATTTTTTTCACAGTTGCAAATTTAGGAAAAGGCAAAAAACTCACGCGAATTTTTATTCACGATAGGGGTGAATGACACCTAATTTATAATTTTTATAATGGTCGGTTCATAATTAGTCAAATCTCCCATACAAGACCCTCTCCGTAATTCCTTCATAAATTTAATATTTATGTTCAGTGAAGTCATGTCACTAAATTTTTGGATGACCATATAGCGCCCATTTAATAAAAACTGTTTTATACATATACTGCGTGTAGGGTATTATAATGTTATTCTAAATATTTTAGAAAAATAATTCTTTTGAACAAACAATAATTAGTAGTTGCCATTTCGTGCCATATTTAACAACATTTTCCTTGCCCCGTTTTGTATATAATTAACAAAATGGGTGTCCAATGAAATTTAAATTGATTATCTGATTAGACATGATCGACCAAATGTGTTTGTGTAACATAGTACGTAAAACTATTACTGTTGCAACATAATGTATGACACAAATATGTTGTAAATCTGCCTCTACAACAAATATGCCTGTAGACGTAAGAGACTGGAAATTGCTGTACATAAAGTAAATTAGATAGAAACGTTTGCTGATCCCAAAAGAGAACAGGAGGTGTACATAATGACAAAGATTAAAGCGCTGTAAATTAGAGACCAATTCACATACACTGTCGGACAAAATAAAGTGCGGTTTTAAATATTTCCTGTTTTTTTTTTTTTGATTGAAATATGTATTTTTTATTATTTTCTAGTAAAATCTTAATAAAAAAAAGGTCAAATTAACTATAATAAGAAATATTTTATTATTTTCTAATAAATTATAAATTATAGTTTTATTTTTAATTCAGTTACTATTTTATCTAATAGAAAACTTAACGTATAATTCTTACCTTATATTTTCTTAGAAAATGCAAAACTATATGGAGTTGCAAGCGATAAAATAAAGTAACACTTCACTTACAAACTTGAATAACTTGAATACATAATACAAAGTTACTCCTCCTTTGTATTTAATGACCTCTCTTATGGTTAAATTCACAGTCTTGAGTTAGCTAATGGCAAAACTTAACTAATGATTCTTTATTCGCAATGATTAGTTTGCCATAAGAATACCAAGTAATAGTTAAACAATAGTTAGTATTTTAGTTTACCAATGGTTAACTAATGACCGAGAATTTGGCCATTAGTCTTTTTGGCAAACTTAGCGTCAGGTTTTTCAGAGTATTTATTGGAATTGTTCTGCATTCACTTTGCATCTTTTCTCAAAACTTGTGCATATTTGTTCTGTATTCCATCGGAATTTTGTCATCGAGGATAGCCCAAAGATGCTCGATGGGGTTTAAGTCGGGGCTCTGAACAGGCCATTCTAACTTTTCAACATTTTTTTTTTTTTTCAAAATATTTTTTAGCGAGCAAGGTCGTGTGCTTGGGGTGATTGTCTTGTTGAAATATAAACTCTCCCGAACTCATTTCCACTGCTATAAAGATTTTCTTTCCAAATATTTACTCTCCAGTCATTTTTGAGTCAATTTTTACAAGTTTATCAACTCCTGAAGAGGAAAAACATGCCCATAACATGAGGCTTCCACCACCATGCTTTACAGTGTGGATAAGGATTTTTAATTTTAGCCTTTGTGTTGGTTCGCACCGAACTCTTTTTCGCTTCTTGCACTTTTTGAGTTTATATTTTGACTCGTCTGAACAAATAATTTTACTCCAAAATGATTAAGGCATATTTAAAAACTTCTTTGCAAAGTCTAACCTAACTTGTATGTATTGGCAGCTCGTAGAAGAGGCTTTTACTTAGCGAACGTTAGATGGCTTTCGTTAAGTCTTCTTTGGACAGTTCGATTCGAAATATTTAATTCTAGTTCCTTCTTTATATCTCTGGCTGTCGTAAAAGAATATCATTTTGCTAGAGTTGCAATGTGATCATCATCTAGCTTCGTGGTCTTACGGTTTCTGCCACATAAGTTCTTTAGGCTTTTGTTGGACTTTCTTATTTTATGCAAGGCTATTATTTTTCTGACCGCAGATTTCTAGCTCAAAGTTTTCTGTTTTATCCCATTTTCCTTTTTCGGTTAAAGGCCTCATTTCGAAAAACTCTGGGTCCAGCCTTATTTTGTGTATATTTAATTAATATTAAATTAAATAAATAAGTACTTTACTATAAATTATTATTTTTTAAAAACTTATCACAAATTTATCAAAAAAAAAAGAAAATCAGGAATACAACTCTTTTTTTAAAGGTTAACAGAAAACCGCACTTTATTATGTCGTAGAGATTTCTTGCGTACTTCAATATATTTACATCAGAAAAATGCAATGTTTATGTAAATAATTCAGATACTTCAACAAATAAAGGGACTGTGAATAAATAGTAAATAATACATGTAGAAGAAAAATATCAAAAAGAAATATAGAAGGTTACGAAACTTTACTTTATTTTGTCCGACAGTGTATGTACAAATTAACATCGGTAGAGAACAGCTGGCTGACAAAGAACTTCACGCAGAGAAAAAATATAGTTATACATGTTTACCACAACTATTTCAACATTAATAAAAAAAAAAATTCAAATATTATGGTCACTGTAATTATTTATATGATTTCTGCAACCATGATATGGTTAGGTAACCATTCACATGATTATATACATCATATATATGATAATAGGAATTATTTAATGTTTATGGTGATTAGTTTTATAATGAAAGATTGTACCATAGTTTGTTGGTCTCTATCATAATCAATGAGCAACAAATTATGATAAATGGATTTATTATAAACATAATTGCAATAAATATATACATAGTCACTAGAATCGTATATATGATTGTAGTAATCATTGCAATCGTAATCTAACCATAATGTGGTTGCCGCAATCATATAAATAATTACAGTGACCATAGCATTGTTAAAAACTTGTAAAAATGCTGACATTGTTGTCAGCAACTTTCTATAGAAAATCTTATGTTGCCAACACTTTTCTATAGAAAATCTTGTGTTGCCAAGACTCTTCTATAGAAAATCTTGTGTTTCCAATACTTTTCTATAGAAAATCTTGTGTTTCCAAGACTTTTCTTACAGAAAATCTTCATATAGTTTTTTTTATATAAAAGGTTGTAGCAGAAACTATAGAAAATCTTGTGTTTCCAATACTTTTCTATAGAAAATCTTATGTTGCCAAGACTTTTCTATAGAAAATCTTGTGTTGCCAAGACTTTTCTATAGAAAATCTTGTGTTGCCAATACTTTTCTATAGAAAATCTTATGTTGCCAAGACTTTTCTATAGAAAATCTTGTGTTGCCAAGACTTTTCTATAGAAAATCTTATGTTGCCAACACTTTTCTATAGAAAATCTTGTGTTGCCAAGACTTTTCTATAGAAAATCTTGTGTTGCCAATACTTTTCTATAGAAAATCTTGTGTTTCCAAGACTTTTCTATAGAAGGGACTTTTATACAGAAAATCTTCATATAGTTTTTTTATATAAAAGCTTGTAGCAGAAACTATAGAAAATCTTGTGTTTCCAAGACTTTTCTATAGAAGGGACTTTTATACAGAAAATCTTCATATAGTTTTTTTATATAAAAGGTTGTAGCAGAAACTATAGAAAATCTTGTGTTTCCAATACTTTTCTATAGAAAACCTTGTGTTTCCAATACTTTTCTATAGAAAATCTTGTGTTTCCAATACTTTTCTATAGAAAATCTTATGTTGCCAAGACTTTTCTATAGAAAATCTTGTGTTTCCAATACTTTTCTATAGAAAATCTTGTGTTTCCAAGACTTTTCTATAGAAGGGACTTTTATACAGAAAATCTTCATATAGTTTTTTTATATAAAAGGTTGTAGCAGAAACTATAGAAAATCTTGTGTTTCCAATACTTTTCTATAGAAAATCTTGTGTTTCCAAAACTTTTCTATAGAAAGGGCTTTTATACAGAAAATCTTCACATAATTTTTTATATAAAAGGTTGTAGCAGAAACTATATTTGTAAAAAAATGTGATGATATCAACTATTTTCTATAATCTGGCAATAACAGCTCTTTTCTATAAAAAATCTGGCGATAGCAGCTCATTTTTTCAAAGCTGATAATATCAATTGCTTTCTATTAAAAATCTTGCAATATAATAAATTTCTCTATAAAAACTATTGCCCTCAATTTAAATTTTGCGTTTGTTCCAAGGAAATCTAAACGTATGATATTATTTGATTTTTAATTTAATTTGGAAAATAATGCATACGTGCAGCTGTCTATTGAAAGGACACTAATTAAGATATTTAAATAAAAATATTAAAAAAAGCTTCCTTATGTTGAACTTAAAAAAGCAATTATATACTCTAAGTAATTTTAGTATTTCCTTTTAATAACTTCAACAAATTACATACACATATTTAATTACATATGTATGTATATTCAAAAATAAATAAAACTTTGACATAATGTCAGGGCATGTCATATATGAAAAAGCAACCCAGTTGACATGTAAGTAGCTGCAGACTGTTTACCTTAAACTTTACAAATTATTGACACATAAAGTTTTGTGTTCATACTCGTACAATAAATATTGTAGAAAACTGCAAACTCTAAGAAATTGAGAAGAATTGTCCTGATGTGTAATTTATTTTTATATTTACGTACAAGCAAAGTACTTTGCTGCTTGTAAAGAATAGAAACGAACATAAACTTTATCGTTTAAATAGCAAGACATAAATCTTGATATCTTTTGGCAAAATGATTTCACATAAATTATGTGCAAAAGAAAAATACCTCAAAAGGTTGTTGACATGTTGAGCTAGCAAATATTTTTTCTAACCTAAACATAAATATATTTTAGAATCTAATGAAATTTTTTGATCTACTAAAAATAAGTATTGACCCTCGTTACTACATACATGTTTTATTTGCATTGTTTTATAATCCCATTTGTATTTTAAAACAAACAAATATAACTTTAACCAAAAAATAACTTGAATTTATTCAAATGTAAATTAAAATTGAAAATTATCTGTTTTCAGTTGGGGGTTTTTTTTTTGGCGCATAAAACCATTTAAAACTTTTGTATGCAAATAAAATATTTTGTATAAATTCAATTTAAATTTTATAAAACTTTGCATATAATTGCAGCCAAAAATGAATTAATTAAAATGTATGCAATACAATTGTGTGCAGATAAAAAGCCTAATAAAGCTTTTAGTCATGTGTGTAATTTAAATATATATTGTAAACATTTATTAAATTAGAAAAAAGTTAATTTATTAAATTTTAAATATTTTTAAGTTTGGCTAATCATAATATACTGAAATATTTAAAATTAAAATATCCCTATTTGTAAAAGATCTTTTGCGGCATGAATTTTCTATAGACAATCTTGTGATACAAAGACTTTCTCATAGAAAATCTTGTGATGCAAAGATTTTTCTTAGAAAATCTTGTGAGGCAAAGCCGTTTCTATAAAAATATTGTGAGGCAAAGACTTTTGTATAGAAAATCTTGTGAGGCGAAGACTTTTTTATAGAAAACCTTGTGAGGCAAAGACTTTTGTATAGAAAATTTTGTGATGCAAAGACATTTCTATAGAAAATGTAGTAAAGCAAAGACTTTTTCTTCGAAAATCTTGTGAGGCAAAGCCGTTTCTATAAAAATATTGTTAGGCGAAAACTTTTCAATAGAAAATCTTGTGAGGTAAAGACTTTTTATAGAGAATCTTAAGAGGCGAAGACTTTTCTATACAAAATTTTGTGAGGCGAAGACTTTTCTATAAAAATCTTGTGAAGCAAAGACTTTTCTATAAAATTCTTGTGAGGCAAAGACTTTTCTATAAAAATCTTGTGAAACAAAGACTTTTCCATAGAAAACCTTGCGAGGCAAAGACTTTTCTATAAAAATATTGTGAGGCGAAAACTTTTCAATAGAAAATCTTGTGAGGTAAAGACCTTTTCATAGAGAATCTTGTGAGGCAAAGACTTTTCTATAAAAATCTTGTGAGGCGAAGACTTTTCTATAAACATCTTGTGAAACAAAGACTTTTCCATAGAAATCCTTGCGAGGCAAAGAATTTTCTATAAAAATCTTGGGACTAAGACTTTTCCATAGATAATCTTTTGAGGTAAAGACTTTTTCTTCGAAAATCTTGTGAGGCAAAGCCGTTTCTATAAAAATATTGTTAGGCGAAAACTTTTCAATAGAAAATCTTGTGAGGTAAAGACTTTTTATAGAGAATCTTAAGAGGCGAAGACTTTTCTATACAAAATTTTGTGAGGCGAAGACTTTTCTATAAAAATCTTGTGAAGCAAAGACTTTTCTATAAAATTCTTGTGAGGCAAAGACTTTTCTATAAATATCTTGTGAAACAAAGACTTTTCCATAGAAAACCTTGCGAGGCAAAGACTTTTCTATAAAAATATTGTGAGGCGAAAACTTTTCAATAGAAAATCTTGTGAGGTAAAGACTTTTTCATAGAGAATCTTGTGAGGCGAAGACTTTTCTAGAGAAAATCTTGTGAGGCAAAGACATTTCTATAGAAAATCTTGTGAAGGAAAGACTTTTCCTTAGAAGTTCTTGTGAGGCAAAGACTTTTCTATAAAAATCTTGTGAAACAAAGACTTTTCCATAGAAATCCTTGCGAGGCAAAGAATTTTCTATAAAAATCTTGGGACTAAGACTTTTCCATAGATAATCTTTTGAGGTAAAGGCTTTTTTATAGAGAATCTTGTGAGGCGAAGACTTTTCTATAGAAAATTTTGTGAGGCGAAGACTTTTCTATAAAAATCTTGTGAGGCGAAGACTTTTCCATAGAAAATCTTGTGAGGTAAAGACTTTTTCATAGAGAAATTTGTGACGCGACGACTGTTGTATAGAAGATCTTGTGACGCGACGACTTTTGTATAGAAAATCTTGTGAGGCGAAGTCTTTTCCATAGAAAATCTTGTGTCGCGAAGACTTTTGTATAGAAAATCTTGTGAGGCGAGGACTTTGCTATAGAATAGAATGTTGCTACAGAATGTTGTAGTGATGTGATCTTTCTATAGCAAACCTTATTGTGGCAATGCGTTTCTATAGAAAATCATATTCTGCCTAGATTTTTCTATAAAAATCTTGTTCTGGAAAGACTTTTCTATAGCATGCACTTTTAGTTAAAGATTTTTCTATATAAAATATTTTTAAATATCCTAAATATTGATGTTTCACGCAAATAGGCTGAGCAAAGCACAAACTTTTGTAGGCTTCTTTCTCAATATGATTAGTCTTCTACTGCCGCCTCACACAGCTTTCTATAACAAACTCTCAGCCGTCTGTGTTCCTTTTTTTTAATTTCCTTAACATTTCATTATGGGCAGTTTACAGCTCGTCCTGCCATTGAAATATTATTCCACATTCACACACTCCTACCAAAGGCAGACAGCTAACATACAAATACAAACGAGGGTTGTTTATCCTTGATTTATGTAAAAGAAGGAAATATGAACGGAAGAAAAATAAATAAAACCAAAAGGAAAATATTCATCCTACTGTTGTTAGTCGGTGTATTTCAGCATCTATGGATATTTTTCTTAGTTCACTGCCAACGACAGCTGCTCTAAATCGATTATGCATAATTTTTCTACTTCAGCGTTATTTTTGTTATTATATTTTTATTTAAAGGCTGCACTAACTTCCCGTTTAGGTGGCTCCATGGAACTGGATAAAGAAAATATCTAAGGGAATGGTTGGCTGGTAGGTAGTGTTGTGTTGTGTAGTTTAGTGGAGTGTAGTTTTAAGTGTGTACGAGTATGAACACAAGTGTATTCAAAAAGGATTTTTATGCTCTTGAGTGTTGGGAATTTATAACGTTTTACAATTTACATACAGTGGGCTTTTTTCTGCTCTCTCCTTTTTTCTGTTTATTTTTAGCATTTTCGTATAAAAATGTGTAAATGTTTGTAAATGTTTTTCTAAAATTTTGTTTTTCCTTTTTTATTTCATTTAGCTTTAGCAGTTGGCTCGTTAAAGCTTTAATCTGTTTTTATAAAATAATTTTATTAACAGGTTTAAGAAAATTCTGTTTCATTCTGTTGCAAACAGCAAAAAACAAAAATTAAATAAAATTATGAGAAATGTTTATGCCCATAAAATTGTTTAACAAGACTCAAAGGATTTTATAACCATCATAATTACGGGGCGGGGTAGGGTTGGAGAGGCAAGGATGAAGTTAATATTTTGTTGCAGCAGCAATGAAAACATTTGCAATATTTCTTTATATTTTATATTGTGTATGTATGTAGTTGTAAATGTTGCTGCAATGTTGCAGCCAGTAGTTTGGGGAAAAATTTGAAGAACTATTTTGTTTGGAAGATTGAAGGCTGTAAAATTTGACAGCTTTATTGTATTGTGTGTTCAGGTTCTTGTCATACACTTTGTAGTTTTATATTGTAAAACATCTAACATATAACTAGACACAAATGTTTAAATATAAAATCGGAATGAAAATCCTTTTAATTTTATATAGAAAATTTTTTATTGGCAGTAGTTTTATATAGAATATCTTGTATTGCCAACACGTTTCTATAAAAAATCTTGTGTTGTCAGGACTTTTCTATAAAAAGTCTTGTGTTGTCATGACTTTGCTATAAAAAATCTTATGTTTCCAAGACTTTTCTATAGACAAACTTATTTTGCCAGGGCTTTTCTATAGGAAATCTTGTGTTGGCAGGTCTTTTCTGTAGAAGGTCTTGTGTTGCGAGGACTTTTCTATACAAAATATTGTGTTACTACGACTTTTCTTTAGAAACCTTGTATTGCTGGGGCTTTTCTATAAGTATAGAAAATTTTGTGTCATCAGGAATTTTCTATAGTAAATTATGTTCTACAGGAAATCTTGTGTTACCAAACTTTTCTTTAGAAACCTTGTTCTGTAAGGCTTTTCTATAGTAACTCTTATGTTGCTAGGACCCTACACCACCATAGCGGGGAGTGTATATTGGATTAGTGCTGATGTTTGTAACGCCCAGAAATATTGGTCAAACACACAAATTATACCGATCGACTTAGAATCACTTCCTAAGTCGATTTAACAATGTCCATCCGTCCGTCCGTATGGCTGGCTGGCTGGCTGGCTGTCCATGTGAAGCTTGCGCACAGAGTACAGATTGCAATTTTGAAGCTATTTCGATAATATTCGGTACTTGGAATTTTTTCGGCCCAAGGACGGATGGGATTGAAACTGGTGGAAATGAGTCCATTATTTCACCGGGCCCCCATACAAATTTCCTCCCGAAATTAGGGTTTAAAGATCATAAATGTTTGAATTATGCAAGTATCCAAAGAAATTTCTCCACAAATGAGTGGTAAATGAAGCCAAATCAGATCTACAAATTTTGTGCAGATCGGTCCATAATTTATCGAAGCTCTCATATAGGGCCCACTCCCGAAAATCACTTTAAAATGTCGGTATCCAATTAATATTGAACACAAATATATTTCATATTTATACTAATAATAAGCTATAATTTTATTGTGATCGGTCCGTAATTAGTCGTAGCTCCCATATAAGACCCACTTCCGAAAATCACTTTAAAGAGCATAAATTTCTTAAAAATGTTGGTAATCAAATAAAATTCGACACAAATAAGTTTGTTATATACAGAAATGATGACACCTAATTTACAAATGGTCGGGCCATAATTAGTCGAAACTCCCATATAGAACCCTCTCCGTTATTCACTTTAACCTCCATGAATCTTTTAAAAGTATTTATATCGAGATAAAGTTTTACACACATAATATTAATATTCACAGAAATTATGACACTAAATTTTTGAATGATCGCTTCATAATAGGTTATATCTCCTATATGTAGCGCCCATTTCTGAATAACTTTTTATACATATACTGGGTCTAGGTATACTTTTTTTTTAAGTTTATAGTTATAGAAATGCTTGTGTTGTCAGAACTTTTTGTATAGAAAATCTTGTGTTGTCAGGACTTTGTAGAAAATCTTATGCTGACATATGTTTTCTATAGAAAATGTTGTGCTGGAATAAAGTTGACTACATTTAAGCTGCTGGATTTTTGCAATAGCTTTCGTACTTTTAGAATGTCTAAGGAATTCCTTGCACATGTTTCCTTTGCTGCATTGCCTGGCTGGCCTTCTAAAGCTGCCATTTTTGATGGCTTCTTTAAACTTCAATTTTTCTGTTATTTATTTTTTTTTAATATTTACCTCAACTAAATATAATTTTCTTGAGATTCTTTTTTTATGTTTGCAGCCGTTTTGCTTTGTTAAAATAACTAACAAAATAATTTTTTCTGAATTGCATTTTTTTGCTTAGTGTTTCTCCCTCCCTCGTTTTAAGTTCCATCGTTAAGAAGGCTTGTGTTTATTGTTATTTTTATGAAAGTTTATGAATTATTTTGCATCACTTTATGCTTTTAAGCTGCAGTCATTGTTTAAGTTTTTCTGCGTTTAAAAGAAATTTCTGCTGTTTCGTGTTATATACATTTTTTTTTGTTCAATGTAGAGTTAAATGAAAACTTATGTTTGTATGTACTTTGTTGCAAACAAATACATCTTAAGTGATTTTTGTTTCTTTCTTCAAAAACTTTAAAAAAGAAAATCGTTACATGTAACTAACATATGGAAAGTAGTCTGGTAAATAATCTAAAGTGAACTGGGCAATTACCATATTAGATTGTTTGGTGTTTGGGTAGTAGAATAATTTGGAAATACATCGGTTGCAAAATAAGCATTAGTGGACAGCTGAATTTAAATTCATGTCATTTTCAGACCGTTAATTTTCAACTCATTGCAGTCTATGGCTGGGTTTAGTCATTTATATTGCCTTGGATATTGGTTACCTATTAGTTTATATAAAACAGCTTGATTAATTTATTTTTGCCTGAAACTTGCCAAATTTAAATTAAATTTTATAATTTAGCAGCCATTTAAATTCACTTGCTTTTTGGCCTACGGTTAAATGTGTATTCCCTTCAGCATATTTTTGTTATACTGCCAATACTTGGCAACAAAAAAAAACAACGTAGAAAATGTCTATAATACAAATGATTTTTACCTTAAATTTATTAACATTTTTGCACGCTTAAAAAAACAGCACTAAATGTAAATTTTTCAATTTAATTTTGCTGCAACCAAATCTCTAACGAATTTTTAACTTTTTTTTTTTTGTAAGTAGAAGAGTTTTTTTCTGCATTTTTTAATGCCGTGATAACCCGATACAAATTGTTGTTTCTGTGTGAAAGGTGCCAAAAAGTTTTGCCAAAAACTTCAAATTTGCCTTAGTTTTTATTTTCTAAAGACATTTTTTATAATTTCAATTCTACCTACCAATGAGAGGGAAATGCAAACAAAGATTTTTGTATTTATTTGGAATTTTACAAAAAACTACAACAATCTTTGTAGAATTTACATAAAAAATTAAAAATGTATGCAAATTTTAAAGCAAGTACAAATAGATCTGCAAAGCAAAGCAAAGCAAAAAAAAAAAAACTTTAAAGTAGTTTTGACACAACAAATGACATGACAAGCAGATATAAATGTTTGACTAAATTTCGATATGAATTTTTAGCAATAAGAAAATCCGTCTTTTCATTTTAAGACATTTATTATCTTGGAAAGGAAACACAGCAGACAAGAATTAAGCAAAAAAAAAAAAATGTCATATTTGAGCAAATAAATTTTACGTATGTATGTAAATTAAAAATTCATATGACTGTAGAAATCGTTCTGCTTACAGTAGGGCTGCCAATTTTGAAATCTCGTGATTTTAGGGGATTAATAAAACCCGAAAATTAGTATTTTTACAAAAGATCCAGAGAAGTATAATTGTTTTTATCTGCAAAACATCTGCTGTTAACACAAATCAATGCTTTTTTTAGCATTTCTAATAAGAGAAAATAAAAGAGATCTAATAACAGGTTCCACATTAAATCACTAATTGAAATGTAATCAGAAACATTTCAAAATTATTTACAAAGTCACCAACAAAAATTAATTTTTTACAAAAGTATGTTGAACAAATAAAGGTTAAAGAATAAAAATTAATTTTAGATTGTCAAACTCAGACGCACTTTTTAATGTGCCTGTGGTTTTTGGAATTGGAAATTCCTCTTAAAAAACCTTAATTGATTTTAAAGCTCAACAGATGACAGATGAAGAATTTGTTTTACTTAAACAAATAGTTGTTATTTTAAATTCGGTTCACCGTTTGTCGCAATAATATGAATCTCTGGCGATGTTGCACTTTTATCTAAGCTCAAAGATTTATTAAAAGAGTGGTTGCATATTAAGCGATAAACTGAAACCAGAAATTAATAAATCAAAACTTTTAAATTTGTTGAAAGAAACGCAAAACTACAGAGTGAGTTTTATAATAAAGTAGAATTTTTTGTTATTATAAATGAATGAAATTCGTTTCATTGATTGCAAAACGAATGAAATAACGACTGTAATTGAAATATGTAAAAGCCGCCCACAACACCTTTTAATGTCTGTAATGATATGGAATCAAATATTTTATAAGAAATATATATAATTATTTGTTTCGAAGGGTGAGAAATGCAATCAGCAACCAATAATTTGCTAAAAATTTTGCCCACAAGCGTTGATTGTGTGACGATGTTTTTCGTCAGCTTCATATATTGTCAACAAAATTAAGTTAAGCTTCTCGTTATTTGAGATGCCTTAATATTTTTAATTAGTTTTTTATAATTTCTTTTTTGAATTCATTCTTGATTTAGTATACAAATTGTTGTACATACTTAGGACTATTCCCGCGAAGCCATTCGGCTTATCTGCAGGATGAAATAATAATATTCTATTGCTTTTAAATTAATATAGAAATTAAAGGCGAAATGACATATTATGTTTACTATTTAATGTTCAATATAATGTTATAATGCTTTTTAAATTATTAATGACTTATAAAACTGTGTTTATAAAATGCAAAATTTATAAATTTTTTTTATAAAATGCAAACTTTGCTTAATAAACTAAACTACACATGCATATGTGGTTGCAGGTGAATAAAATTTAGTTTAATTATATTTTATTATTGCCTCTTTAATATAGTTGCTATCGAGACTACAAAAGAACAGGTAGTTTAAGCGGTAGTGTACTCATCTTCTTACTCGTCCCTTTGACATTGATTATATTTCCTTTGAAATTTTAGGTAAATTTGATCTTAATTTGTATAAGTTGGGGAACAAAAACGTTGTTCATACTTTATTACAAGTTATGTTTTCTAACATTTTAAATTATTCTCAACAATTTTCTTAGACACTCTTTTACAATCAGTCGAATTGTTTAGAAAATAAATAATTATTACAATCTAGTTCTACCATCCACCAACGTTGTACCATTGTATCGTTGCGTATTAGTGATATTTATCTTAAATATGAATTAAATATTAATCATACGTATATTCCTTGTTATATTTTTGATATATGTACAATAAAAAATTTACCCTTTTTTATTAAAATTACTATCGGTTTTTGTAAAACGAACGCCTATTCTAATGAAATTATTTTCCTAGTTATGAAGAGGGTTTTTAACATTATATTTGCCACATATCACACAGCCATGGAAGCAATGAATTTATTGCATACCAACGCATAACTTCACGGAATTTATTTGTTAATTTGCCGCACTTTAAAATTTAAAATTCTAGATTTAATTAACGTCATAGACCCGCCTTTTTCAATGTTATTGAAAATTTGAAAAGCAGATGGGGGAAATCTTTGCGATATAATGTTTTATTTATAATGATCTTTACTTACAAGTAAAACAATACAATAAACATTTGAATAATTTTCATATATATTCTTTGTATTATGGTGATCAGTAAAATAAAGTTCTTGTTGAGAGACCTGTATTATCTGTTTAATTTTTAACGCCTGCACTATACCTCTATTGTACAACTGCGTGTAAGTGATATTTATCTCACGTACGAATTAACAAACTTTTAGTAAATTTAAAAACTATAGCTATGAGGACCGAAAATGATTGTTTTCAAACAAATTTATATTTATTATAAGTTACTTTTTAATAGTTTCTTCTTTTTTCAAGCAATAAGGTCAATTGCATTTTATATACAAATATTTTATTTTATTTATATATATTAATTTCCGATATTTCGCTATCACAATGGATAGCTTCTTCAGGGATAATATAAGTTTTGAATTATAATAAAATAATAATTGAAGTATTTACAAAAATGAAAAAATTTTTTTAACAGAAAATGAAAAGTTTATAATTATGATATACAGTTATGATATATATATGTATATAAAACTTGTTTGGAATAGTAAATGAAAAATTATATATGTAATATTTTTAGTTTCTAAACTTATTTTTATAAATTAAATGTCTGTAATTTTGAGCTACATTGTCTGTATCTGTTTTAAAATTAATTCTCTTTTCTATCGGTACATTAATAATCTGTAACATTTCTAACATAAATCGTCTTTTATAATTTGTTTCTGTATTTAATATGGTGGTATTTTCAAAATCTGGATAATGATCTAAATTGTAACAATATGATGTTAATGCAGTTTTTTGAGAAGAAGTGTGTTTGTGTTTTTGGTCAGATTTATGTCCAGCTAATCTAGTTTTCAATTTGTTCTTAGTTGTACCTACATATATTTTATTACATTTTTCATTATTTTTACCCTTACACGGTATTTTATAAACAATATTGGATTTATCTAATTTTACTGTTTTATCTTTTATTTTACTATATAGTCTATTTTATGTGTTATAAGTCTTATGGGCTATTTTATAATTATTCCTGTCATAAAATTTTGAATTTTCTAATCGTTCAGAAATTAATGGAATATAAGTTAGAGATTTATACATTTTAGGTTCAGAATTTATATTTGTATTATTATTTATTGGTCTTTTATATTGTCTTATTAATTTATTAATTAGTTCATTTGGAAAACTATTATATTTTAAAATTTGTTTGATTTTTATTTTATTATTTTTATGAAATATTTTGTCACTAATATTTAGAACTTTATCTATTACGTTTTTAGCCGTATTTATAATAACTCTCTTTGGATGTTTAGAATAATAATTAATAATTCTTCCTGATGAAATCGGTTTTTGATACCAATCTATTATATATACTTTTATTGCGTAATTGCAATAAGAGCATCAACATGGAAGATTTTATTACTTTTTAATTGCAAATAAGACAATGACTAATTGAGGGAAAATTTATAAACATTTCGAAGAAACTGTCCAGATGTCCGCACATATAAATTATATGTGTATGTATTATATATATATATATATCAATACATTCAGCAAGAGTATTACTAAAATATGGAAATTCATTAATTGTACATTTCCCTTTTGTTATACAAAGAAACAGAAAAAAAAATGACAACACCCGCCACACATGTGCTTTCGTCGCAATCTCGATGACTACTAAATAAAATGAATAGCAAATTGTTTTCTTCCAGTGTTATTTTGTCACTCTCACCAATACTACTACATTGGGCATCAATGCATTAGTTCTATTGTGTATGTTGTATATATTAGAGAACAACTTAAGTTTTTAATTTGGACCTTATAAACCCACCAGGGGCGGTGCAAAAGGTTCAAAATTGGAGCACCTTGGGTATGTGAGATATTGAAAACGATCCCAATTCTTCATTTGTGAGCCGATTTCAAAGATAATGCAAGTACTAAAACTCCTTGATGTAGCTATATATTTATTATTTCTTAAAGTTTACGAGATGTTTGCATATGAAAATAAAATTTTTAACTTTTTTACCGCTCCTGGTTCTTTCTAAATACTTTGAAAAATCTAGTACAAAAAGAATAGTTTAAAAACCAACAAAACAGGGTCAAAAGCTAAATGCATTTAAATTTAAAAAAATTTTAAAAATTACATGTTTTGCCATTTTTTTTTGTACAAAATAGTAATTCTATTCATTATTTAAGAAATTTCCAATAAGACTTATAAAGCACACTCCGGTCCACTCTTTTAAAGGCACTAAACATTCCATATTCAGCTGCCTGTATCTTTTGCTATTTTAAACCGATTGCAGAATTTTAAAATAAAAATGAAAACTAGACATCTTTAGATATAAAAAATGTCATGATAATAGTATTACTTTCTTAACTAAAGAGCATTGTGTGAGGAATTTATTGACAAAAAAGTCCAAAAAAGTGCAATTTTTGTTTGCTTCACTTTTATTCAAGGCACTTTAGTATTTATATCCTACACTACCATAGTGTTGAGAGTATATTGGATTTGTGCTGATGTTTGTAACGCCCACAAATATTGGTCCAACACCCAGCTTAAATTAAACCGATCGACTCTGAGTCGATTTTACGATGTCCGTTTGTCCATCCACACAAATATATTTCATATACTATATATACTAATAATGCGGTACAATTTTATTATGATTGGTCCATAATTAGTCGTAGCTTCCATATAAGGCCCACTTCCGAAAATCACTTTAACGATCATAAATTTCTTAAAAATATTAGTAACTAAATAAAATTCAACACAAATAAGTTTCATACATACGGAAATGATGACACCTATTTTTATAATGGTCGGTCCATAATTAGTCGAAACTCCCATATAAGACCCTCTCCGTATTCACTTTAACCTCCATAAATCTTTTTAAAGTAGTTATATCGAGGTAAAGTTTAACACAGAAATTATGACACTAAATTTTTGGATGATCGGTCCACAATAGGTTATATCTCCCATATAGCACACATTTCTAAGAAACTGTTTTATACATATACTTGGTGAAAGGTATTGTATGGTCGGGCTTGACAGACTACACTTTTTTACTTGTTTTTACTGTTTTTAAAGTAAGCGATGATTTACTTAATAATAATTGATTTGATATGGCACAATTATTAATTATTCTGCAAAGGATTGCGATAAACCTGCTCTTGCTGCAGGAAATAGAAAGAAAAGAAAATAAATATAGCAACTATATAAAAATTCTATCAAAGCATGTTATCAGTGATTTTATTTAATTAATTATTAAAACCTCATCAATGAAATGTTTCTCATTTCAATAGAACATCCTTAAATGTTGCAAACTGTGAGCACCCTAATATAGAAATCTAAAAATGTTAAGGTATGTTAAAATATACATTTTAATTATTTTTTTTTTATTTTAATTTTCTTTTGAAATACTTAATACACAAAAGCTGTAATCCTCATAAAATAAAACTTAAAAGTTGTCAAACAAATATTTTTATTATATAACATCTAAAGAATTATATATGCAAACATATGTACATACATATGTAAATATAAATATTGTAAAGGATTTCAGTTGTTGCATAAAGTTATAACTAACATTACAAACAATTAAATATATTTTATATTTCACTTTAATTATCACTTCATATGACTTCCTTGTATTGCTTTGTCAAAGGCTTTATTTCAATTTTCCAATTAGTCCAGGAATACTAAGAATTTGTAAATTACCTTTTTGAGCTAGAGTGTCTGAGTTACTTAATAAATTGTGATTTAAATTTTAGATGTGTGTTTAGAAACATAAAACTGAAGGTCCTTTTTCAAGACTAAAAAGTATTTGTTAGGTAAATGTAAATAATGCGTAGGGCGAGTGCAGGGCAAGACCAAACAACATAAATTAGTTTTCTGTTTTGTTTCATATTTATAAATCCTTAAAAGAGCTGCTGGTCTTTTAAATTTAAAGCAAAAGTTAAAGGAAAACCAACA
This sequence comes from Bellardia bayeri, assembly GCA_950370525.1. Taxonomy (NCBI): domain Eukaryota; kingdom Metazoa; phylum Arthropoda; class Insecta; order Diptera; family Calliphoridae; genus Bellardia; species Bellardia bayeri. The sequence continues at coordinate 81,293,935 of OX493267.1, forward strand.
AAATGTACACAGCACAGGGAAAGATAAAAAAGATAGAAAAACTTAGATTCACGAAAACACATTTTCACTGTCAATGTAAACATTTTTGATAATATTTACACACAAGTTTTCTAACGTAAGAAAGTTTTATTGTTTTTGTTTGTTTTTTCCACCCACTCTGTTTTAAAACAAACGAACGCAAGAACAAACTTTACAAATGTCCTGTACAAATAAGAGCTGCCAGATTATATTTAAATTTCTTTATTTTTCGCCATAAATTATTTACTTACCTTGTGTATTTTGTGTTTTTTGTTTTTGGTTTTTAGATTCCTTTATTTGTAGTTGCTTGCCACAGTCTCTTTTGACATCAATTTGTGATTCTGTAAAATAGAACAAAATATAGCTTTAAAACAAATCTAGTATTTTTTGAATAAAACAGAAGATGTGTGAATCATATGTATGTATATATTTGTACTTTTAAATGCTTTTGAAATGTATTGGCAATTAATATGTAACTACTTAAATTATTAAAGAAGTAAATAATTTTAAATAGCACGAATACAATATTCCAGATGTTCAGGTATGTGATGAAAGTCGTACGATTTGAAAAGTAAATCACGTTTCCAAATCGTTAACTATGTGACTGATTTCGATCGATTTCATTTTCCACTTTTGTTTCATTTCCAATTGTCTTTAATAAATATACAACTTTGCGAAAACTTAATTCCAACAATCTCAGCAAGAGATCAATTGTTTAACTGTATATGCCACACATGCATACCACATGGTTGCAGGTAACTAAAATTTGGTTTTATAAAATTATTTGAGAAAATTTTATTTAGCTTGAGTTCATTATTTTAATAATTCAAAGACCACCATTGTAAAGTAATTTTTTTACACCCTTGATCATGTATCTTTTTACATGTTATGAATTAAAACAACATTTACATACGTTTACAATGTGTGTGTGTATGTTTTATAAAATTTTAATATTGTTTACTTTATTTTAGGATTTAGTTGCTATCAAGACTACAAACGAACATGTAGTGTACTCATCTTCTTACTCGTGCGTTTGACATTGATTATATTTCCTTTGAAATTTTAGGTAAATTTGATCTTAATTTGTATAAGTTGCGGAACAAAAACGTTCTTCATACTTTATTACAAGTTATGTTTTCTAACAGTGTTAATTATTCTCAAAAATTTTCTAATACACTCTTTTACAATCAGTCTAATTGTTTAGAAAATAAATAATTATTACAATCTAGTTCTACCACCCACCAACGTTGTACCATTGTATCATTGCGTATGAGTGATATTTATCTTAAATATGAATTAAATATTAATCATACGTGTATTCCTTGTTATATTTTTGATATATGTACAATAAAAAATTTACCCTTTTTTATTAAAATTACTGTCGGTTTTTGTAAAACGAACGCCTATTCTAATGAAATTATTTTCCTAGTTATGAAGAGGGTTTTTAACATTATATTTGCCACATATCACACAGCCATGGAAGCAATGAATTTATTGCATACCAACGCATAACTTCACGGAATTCATTTGTTAATTTGCCGCACTTTAAAATTTAAAATCCTAGATTTAATTAACGTCATAGACCCGCATTTTTCAATGTTATTGAAAATTTGAAAAGCAGATGGGGAAAATCTTTGCGATATAATTTTTTATTTATAATGATCTTTACTTACAAGTAAAACAATGCAATAAGCATTTGAATAATTTTCATATAAATTCTTTGTATTATGGTAATCAAAAAAACAAAGTTCTTGTTGATAGACTTGTATTATCTATTTAATTTTTAACGCCTGCACTATACCTCTATTGTATAACTGCGTGTGATTGATATTTATTTCACGTATGAATTACGCATATTCTTTGTTATACACCAATACCTCGCTTTGCGACGGGGTTACGTTCCAAAAAAAAAAAAAGCACGACGCCAATTGAAACGATGCAAAGCGAATCAAGATTTGCTATAGCAAACCGTGTACAGACCGCAGATATGTTCTAGAGTTACGAAAATACTAAGTCGTCGGATTTCTTTCACAAAAAAATGTTTGCTGAACAACTTTTCTCCAACGTAAAATAAATTTCCTTGTAGCAATTGTCTGTTTTTCTACCACTAACATTGTGGTTAATGCTTTACTTTTCATGTCATGAAATAAGCTTTTTGTTTTTGTCTGAAATACCATTTTACTTAAAGGTATTCTCTGCTCAACTTGATTTTCAATCCAAATAAAAAGCAAGGACTCCATTTCGATCATTAAAGCACTTCTTGTACGGGTCATCGTTTTAGCATCTAATGTTGTAGCAGATTTTGCAAAAATTTAAAAAAACCAAAAACAATGAAACCTCGAAATTCTAACGACACGGCAGTGAAAATTAGTAAAAACAAAAAACGCAAAACGACACGATGCAAAGCGAGCTATTGGTGTATTTATGTATTAATAATGTACAATACATAATGGAAAATAAAATTTTGTAAAAATAAGCAATTAATACTAAAACGCCCAGCTTGTGCTCAATTTTATAGTATGTCTTTTAAAATATTTGCACACAAATTTCAAAGAGTGTAAGATTTGTATGCTTAGTTGATGACTTGAAACACATCAACACTACTTTGATATTTCTTTAATTGCATGTGGTAAACACTTTTTGAAAATTACCAAAACATTCATTACAATATAAATTTCAATAAAGAAGCTGTCAAGCTATATTCAGGACAATATTCTAGCAATGACAAAAAGTTGATATTCTACGTGAGTAATAGACTAACTGCTTAAAATAAGTCAATCAGTTGTCATAAGGATTCAATTCTATTGCTCTTCAATCCCAAAGCAGACGTAGCAAAACTATTAACGAATGCAGTCGAACTTGTAAAAAAAAACAAGTTTGTAACACCAAAAGATGCATCTATAACACTAGGGAAACACGTTAGGTGATGGACAGCAAGACAAGCATTTCGCGATATTAGCTACATCTAAGCAGTAAACAAACGTGGAACACCCAATTTCCCAAATATTGGGCTATTGTTAAAGGAATATTAAAGCAAAGTGATGCTGTTGTTTTTGAAAATAAATTCTTTCAGCCATTTGAAATAATAACACAGGGCAATTTTAGTTTTCCCTTTTCACTTTTCCTCAATATTAATAAATTAGTATCGTTTTATGACCAAGGTATTCATTCAATCGCTGTTAATATATATAAATTAATAACAATAGTACACGACAATGTTTAAATTGTACTTAACAAAAGCTTAATCAAATGCAACATTATACTGCAGAGTCATTAAAAGGCATCCCCACCACTTTAACTAAAATCTGGCAGCTCTCCAAACCACCTTAGATAAATACACTTACGTACATACAAAAGCATACAAACACAGACGTCACCCGATTACACTTTTATGTTTTTGTTTATTTGTAACTACCTTTTAATATAAATATTTATATACAACTATAAATATACATATGTACATACTTATGTATGCGTGTCTGTATGTGTTATAATATGCGTGTGTGTGTGTGTTAATAAGTATGTGTATATTTGGATTTTCGCATACATCTACCCCAGCAGATATATTCTGAACTGCCTGGTTAAGTAAACAAAAACAGCAAGAACAGCAGCAATAACAACAACAATTCAATGTAATGTGTCAATGCTCTGTAAAGTGATGGTAGTCTATGAAATTTACTCTTGTGTGTTTGTAGAATATATTCTTCATACATATGTACATATACTCACTCGTAAATGTATTTAGTTCCTATATGTGTAAGCTTGCTTTAATTCTCCGTACATACATATATACTCATACATACATACTCGTAAGTTAGTTAGTATGTGACGGTATGCGTACATGTGTATGAATGTGTGTGAATGTGTTTGTGAGTGTTTGCTAAAATGTATAGTGTGCTTGCTTTTAAACCCATTGCCAAAAAGATAAGGGGTATATTATGTTTGACATTCCGTTTGCAACACATGGAACTATTGGTTGTAGAACCAAAAAGTCTATATATTCTGGATCCTTAAAAGATTCTAAGAGGATCTAGCCATGTCAGTCCGTCTGTCCGTCTGTTGATGATGATACAATAGAGCCAGCGAAATATTTGGTATTGAACATGTACAAAATCGATGTAACAGAATCCGAGTTATAAACCAAAGTTTCAGACAACCTCAATATTTTTGAGAAATTTTTAGCAATTTCCTTCAAATAAAATGCAGATAATATCATGAAATTGTGCACACTTCATTTTTATTATAGAGGGACAAGTCCTGTTAAAAATAGTGAGAATCGGTACACGACATCTCATTGCGACCATAAAAATGTTTTGCCGGACTTTATGAATGTTTATAAAAACTCAGTTTCCATACAAAATTCAGCAAAAATAAATTTTATGCAACGATAAATCTCAAAACAATGTTTTGTTTGCAACGGTCCATATTTTCGCATAGCCTCATACAAACTCCACTTCCGAAAATCACTTATATGTGAATAAATCTGAAACAAGAGTTTGTTTTATTTTTAAATAAATTAAAAAGTTTACTTTTTTCTTTGTTTATTTGTTTGTATTTAAGCTGCCTAGGAGGATTTATTTGCATGTACATGTAGCATAACGCCATCACCAATATACGGCTTACGTCTAAAGGAGATTCGTTCAGGAACATTCGTATAGGAAACCGGACTTCTCGAACTCAAATCCTGAGTTTAATGGTCTTCACCAAGATCCAAAATGATTTTTGTTTGCAACTCCACCACGACAAGCTTTTAGGTTATATAACCAAAACACAATTGCATGTGGTCAATGCAAACTTCGTATAGTTATACGACGCCAAATATTTAAAAACGCAAGTGAGTCTTGAAGGCAGCGAAACATAGACGGCCTGATAACCTTTAAAAGATAATGGCAATGATAAGCGAGCCTTTGTTTCTTTTTTTATTTTCAAAACCAGAATAAAAATTCTATTATTTATGAAACAATAGTATGTTGATAAAAATGATTTTTAAATTGAAAAGTATTTGTACATACTCGTAATTATTAGTAAAGTTAAAATTATATTTAATAAAAATTAGTATTAATAATCCATGTTGTTAATGTCAAAAGTCCTTACATCGACTTTACATGAACAACTCAGATGTTCAATATTTTCCCCCTTTTTTTATTACGTAGTATATATTCAAGCAGAATGCTGCTTAAAATATCAATGATTAGTTGTCAGCCTGTCTTAATGTCTACCATGTTGATTCCGTTTTGGTCTTTAACATTTTTCTTTGTTCCCTTGCTTGCCGTACAGAAAGGTACATATATTACAAGTCAATAAATTGAATTTTCCAAACATCTAATACTTGCCTTTTAATTGCTCTTTTTCATTTGCCTGACATTTTTTTCCTATTGGGGTTAATTGATTTTATTAAATCCATCGGCTCAGAGATTAATCAATTTAATATATTCCAAGCTCTTATTTCATGCAAACACCTGTAAACATATAAATCGTCATATCAAATTTCATGCTGATTAGTCCATATTTGACCGTAAACTCCACTTCAGGAAATGACTTAAATGCGCATAAATCCCTTAAAGGCAACACTAGCAAGTTTAAAATCAACACAAATCATTCACATACTTATACACATAAATAGTGGTGCACAATTTAATGAAGAACGGTTCAAAATAGGCCATAGCTCTCTCCAAAAAAACTCTTAAATCTACAAAAACATTCATATCGAACCGAATTTTTTTTTAATATTCAAAAAATTATACTATTGGTTACTACTGGTATTTGGTAGTAGGTATTTGATATTCGGCATAGCCGATTATAAACTCTTACTTACTATTGCTTGTTATTGTTGCTGCGTTTTAGGCTTTATAAATTTCTTTTTTATGTTAAATTTCTACTCAAATTTTATGGCTGCTGTTTTTATTTGCTACGATTTTTCCCTGTGTTTTATTGCTTCTAATGTTTTTTTTTCACTCGTTATTTATTTGTTATTGTTGTTGTTGTTATTGGTATTATTGTTGTCTCTTGTAGTCGAGAAACGCCTTCTTAACATTTTCAATTTATTTTTGCATAATTTCACATTTAACAGCTGCAACAAACCGTTAAAAACATCGAGTGGTTTCCTTCATATTTTGAACTAGTTACACTGTCAAAAATTTATTACAGTTGTATGTATGCCTTTCAATCATTATGAAAATTTGGACACATTTTGTGTTACTCAAAATAAAATTCATGTAGTTCATAAATTAAAGCAATCGATATTACAATAAACAATTTAAAACATAAAATATAAATACAGTGGGGAGCAGAAATGAGTAAATGTTTGTGCATTTTCATTGCATACAAATAATATTAATAAAGAAAATTGAAAAAATTTCTTTTGTCATTTATTTTAAGTTAACAATACAGAAACGAAAATAATAAGTTTTAGCAAAAATTTGTAAGAGTTTGCTGTTCGATGATTCAAAAAACATTAGTTTGATAGTAATTGAATTGCATGTGGTAAACACTTTTTGCAAATTATCCAAAAAAATCACATTATTATACAATTTTTAATATATAATCAAGAAACTATCAAGAGACATATATTCTAGCAATGACAATAGCTAAATATCTTAAAGTAAGCCAATCAGTTCAAAAAAGGCGTTCTATTGTACCCAAAACTCAAAACAGCGGCCGCAGAAAGCAAAAGGATGATCGTTTTCAATTCAACGATAAAACCAAACAACCCAGATAATGCAAAGAAAACATGTCAAGGAAACAATAAAGCACTGTGGGAGCAACGTTATGATATTTTGCAAACTCAATTTCCCGATTTTGTAAATAAGAGCGTCTATCATTTGTCTGATGTTAGTTTTCAGCTGGATGATGACCAAAAGTACACTTCCACAATCGTTAAAGAATAGCTTAACAGGCAGAATTTTAATTTCATGCAGTGGACAGCAAAAAGTACCGACCTCAGCCCAATTGAAAATTTGTGGTCAATTGTGAAAAGTTAGTTGGGGCAATAGAGATTAAATGCAACTTATTTGGATGATCACTGGCAGCGGGTTCAGTGCGAATAAAAAAGAGTATTCCAAATAAAAAAAATAAATAATTCGTGGAGTTAGAACGAGTAAAAAGTGTTTTGCGAAATAGCGGGCTTTGGCCGAAATATTAAAAATACTACCATTTCCTAAAGTGTTTTCGTTTCCTTTGTCTGTTTTCTTAGAAGTTGATAGTTTTTGTTTTAATTTATAAATTATTTTGTTAAATATTGAAGATAAAATAATTGAAAAAAATATTTTTTAATTTTCTTTGTTAGTTTTGCATACAGTATTAAAAGGTACTCATTTGTGCTCCCGACTGCAAAAAAATTGGTAGAAGTTTCAGCTAGAAATTTCTAGATGCAGGATCGCTACAAGTTTAGTTTACTCCACTAGTTTTATTTTTCCACTATAATTTTGTAACATATTATTTTTAAATCAAAACAATATTTAAGATAATACAGTCAAACCTCGATATAACGACCCTCACTATAACGAATTTATCGATTTTACGAATTTTTTGAAATCTCCTACAACGCTCCATAAGATTTAATACAAAATAAACGAATACATTTGTCAATAGCCTCGTTATAACGAATTGTCATTCACTGCAGACAAACGAAATAGAAAGAATTATTTACCTCCATTTAACGAATTTTGTCAATTTACAACCTTTTCATAACGATTTCCATCAATTAATCCAAATTATATGAAACAGATACACACACGACAATGTCTTCAGCAAAACAACATTCGTAGTCGATAGCAGCATGCATTAGACTAACGGCTAAAAATTTATTGTTGCCAAGATCTTGTACGTTTGTTACAGCAGTTGTTTTTGCAATCTAGCTAGTTAATCACTGGCTCAGACTTATTATTTTATAAATTTAAACTATTTTTGAATTTTTGAACTACAAAATACAGTGTTTTCCTTCAAATGTGTTTTGATTTATTAGCGGAAATCGTTCGCTCTAACATGGTAAGCAGATGATGTTTATAATACATACAAAATTTTTTAATAACTCGTTATAACGAATAGAAGTGCAACTTCGCCTCCATATAACGAACCTCCTTGTAACGAATTGTTCGATATAAAGTTTTTTTTCCAATCCCCTTAAGATTCGTTATACCAAGGTTGAACTGTATGTAGTAATGATGATTATTTCTTGGTAACAACCCACTGCACTACTAGCGTATCATGGCGTATGAGAGATATTTATCTCATATACAAATTAAATATTAATCATACGCCTCCCTTGTTATATTTACAATAGTCAAGAAAAAAAAGTCTTGTTTTTGTTAAAAGGAGGCGAAAAACAACTCACCCGATACTGTGTCTCCAATATAGGTATATCTAAAATAATAAAGCTCCATCATAAATTGCACCCCAAGCTTTGATTTTGAGTTAATGTAATTACTGTTTGTGAATGATAGGAGCATTCTGGTTACATAATTTTTATCTTGTTTTATTTTAATAAAGTATGAAATCACAAAAGAAAATACTGTAAATGGTTTCCACTGTCCTCCGAAAATTGCAACCCAGGACGACCAGAATCAGAACTCAGAAGCTTGAAGCTCTAAATTAGAATTATTGTACAACAAATACAATTTTATTCTGCTTCTAACTAAATTTCTGTAAGTGTTTAATATAATATTCCTTTTTTTGCCAGTGCGTTTGTGTCTGTTTTGGTGAATTGATGTTGGGGATATTGTAAAAATATTTGTTTATGCCATGTAGGGATAAATTATGATAAACTAGTGCTAGCAAAAACACGAATAAAAGAAATAAAGCTTTAGCAAGAGTAATGTCGCATAATATCTACAGCTTAAGATGTTCACACATATAAAATGAAATATTTAAACATAATCTGCAAACCGATTACTTTACATGCAAAATTTTGTTATAATAGCACAAAATAGGTAGCTACACTTCAGACTTTAATACTCCAACCTAAACAAACAAACACAAAACCACTCATTCACTCACTCAAACTTGAGGCATAAATACATCCCTATCAGCATAATATTGATATTTAAGGAAATACATATAACTACATCTGTGACTGTATTAGAGTGATCCATCTTTTTCAATATTGAAAGAAAACATACTATATCAATATGCTGCTTGTGGATTCTACTTAAATACAAATATTTGTTCACACATATTTAAGTATTATGTAGAAATTTATATAAGTTTCCAAAGAGTTTTTATATATTGGGTGTATAACTTAAAAATGCGGTTTCCATAAAAGTTTTAGCTTTAGCAACATATATGTTATACATATTTGTTATTTCTTCTCACTTAGACACTAAACATTATAAACTTTGTGTTTGCTTTGAAAACATTGAATTTTGTTGCAGTAAAATGTCATATGTGGAAAGCTAAAGATAAAATGACACTGAAGTCCACCGAAAACTCACCGCAGCTTGTGGTGAATGTGTTTCATCAGTATCAATGAGCGAGAGATGACTTATGGAGTTCAGAAGTGGCGATTATTACACGGAACACAAAGATTGCTGAGCTCAGTTTAAAAAGTTTGAATGGAGGACTATCTATCATGAGCTGCTTAAATATTGCCAGACCATCTCAGTGAACCTGTACCGAATGCAACTGATTCGGTCATTGGCCTAAAAATCACCCAGACTTAGAAAGAAATAATTGGGAAATTTTACCTTTATTTCGTTTGATGCAGATCCAAAATTGGCAATATTCAGGCTTGGCCTCAATAGCTGAGTAGTTCTTTTGGAGCGCAATCCATATAAATAATAATAAATAAATTTATATTGTACTAAAAATACCGCATTTTTATGTTATACAACCAATATATTTGAAGTTAAACACACATACTAACTTATGTATGTATGTATTATAAGTGCTATATGTGTATCTGTATAATGTATTCATAATATCCACAAAGATTATGGCAATGCTTTCACTAAAATGTATAAGAAATTTTCATTTAATAGTTGTGGGTCTTTATGAAAAAGGTTATTTTGTTGGCAACAACAATACTTATTAATGGCCCTTAGTAAAAGTTAATGCCTAATATTAACCAATTTTTCAAGTAATTTCTATGCCAAAGTTTACGAGAGGGAGAGTCCAACCCAACGCGATTGCTTTGTTTATTTGAGATTTCAATGAAATCCCATTTCCAGTGTTTCGTAGTTGCTAAAAACAGAATCTACCATATGACAACAATAATATACATTGCTGATATTGTCAACCAACGGTAGAGGAAGCAATAAAAGCAACAATAAATTTGTAGTAATACAAAATTTGTAATAATAAGAAAAATATACACACACACACATTGTAAACGTATGTACATATATAAATTTCGTTCTAACTAATAACATGTAATAAGAAATATGTCTAATTCCCGAAATCTATCTCTCAATAATGATGAGTTAAATAGATGATGTACAAGCTGATGATGCTTTACACAATGGTATTCTTTGAATTATTGAAATTAATGAACTGAAATCAAAATAAAAATTTTCTCTAATAATCAAATATCCAAAGTTCAACAATTTTTCATTAAGAAAAAACAGCATTCTCTAAAACTTAATTCAACACAGATACAATACACACATACACTGTGTTGCATTACTATAATTACACCTGAAGTTTTCTATTTGTTATATAGTTACAAACAGTTTTTATAAAACGTGTAACATCTTTTAGCAGTATGATCGCTTTTTATCCAAAATAGTTTATAGCTGTCATTTCTGAAAAACTGTTTTTACACATATACTGGATGTAGGGTAAATTATGGCATACTTTCTTACTTGCTATTAGGACAAGGTTTGGTAATATTAAGAACAAATACTGAAGCATTAGACGGAATCCTTTGGAATGCTAATCAACGACTAAATGAACTTACCTATAGATGGCGGACAAACTATCTTAAAAAGCTAATTACTTTAAATGAAATATATGAGAATATTAACCAACAACAACCTTCCTATAACTGTTAATCGTAATGGCATTGGGAGTGTTACTGAGTCTGTGTATCTGGGTAGTTTACTAATTAAGTCTCCCTAAATTATTAAACACATTCACCACAGCAGGCTACCAACTACAATATTTCAAAAATAAAATACACACGTTGCCCTGATCTCGTCAAAATAATCCTTCATATAGAAACTGCCATAAATATTGGTCCAACCCCCACCTTAAAGTATTGACTCAGAATCACTTCCTGAGTCGATTTAACGATGTCCGTCCGTCCGTCTGGGCTGCTGGCTGCTGGCTGTACACGTAAAGCTTGTGCGCTTTACGAAATATTCAAGATATTTCTATAAAATTTAGTACCTGATATTTTTTCAGTCCACCAAATGGATGGGATTGAATCTGGTGGAAATCGGTCCTTTATTTCACTTAGCCCCCATACAAATGTCCGCCCGAAATAGGGGTTTAATGATCATGAATGTTTTAATTATGCAAGTATGCAAACAAATTTCATTACAAATGATTGGTAAATGAAGTCAACTAACATCAACAAATTTTGTGCAGACCGGTTCATAATTGATCGAAGCTCCCATATAATACCCACTTTCGAAAATCACTTTAAAGAGCATAACCCTCTAAAAAATGTTGGTATCTAAATAATATTGCACACAAATTTGTTTCATATATATAAAAATAATATGATGATCGGTCTGTTATTAATCATAGCTTCCATATAAGGCCCACTTCCGCAAATTACTCTAAAGCGAATAACTTTCTTAAAAACCTCGATATCCAAATAATATTGAACGCAAATGTGTTTTATATATGTACATATAAATCATTATGTACAATTTAATGATAATCGGTCCATAATTAGTCGAAACTCCTACATAAGGCCTACTTCCGAATATCACTTTAACAACCATAAATCGTTTAAAAATGTTGGTATCAAAATAAAATTCAAACAAATAAGTTTCATATATACAGAAAAGATGCCACCTAATTTTATAATTGTCGGACCATAATTAGTCGAAAGTCCCATATAAGACCCTCTCCGTAATTCACTTTAACCTCCATAAATGTATTAAAAGCATTAATATCGAGAATAACGTACATAATACTTATATTCACAGAAGTAATGGGACTAAATTTTTGGGTGATCACTCCATAATAGGGGATATCTCCCATATAGCGTTCATTTCTGAAAAACTATTTTATACATATACTGGGTCTAGGGTAGTATATGGTCTGGCCTGACCAACTATACTTTCTTACTTGTTTTGACATATACATTTTATTTTTGCGAAATATGTTCATATTACGAATTTAGGGGAATTCCTTTTTTGTGGATGCAAGAAAATTTACTAGTCAAAGCAATTGTAAATAGCACAAATTTAGAGGAATTCCATTTTAGTGCATATAATCAAATGAACTTGTCATACATTTTTGTTACATTAAGAACACCAAGAACTCACCGAAGCTTATGGTGAATGTGTTCCATCGGTATCAAGGAGTTCAGAAGTGGCAATTATTACACGGAACACAAAGATTGCTTAGCTGAGTTTAAAAAGTTTAAATGGAGGACTATCTGTTATGAGCTACTAAAATCTGACCAGAACATCAAAGTGAACTTGTAGCAAATGCAACTGATTCGGACATTGGCCCAAAAATCTCCCACCTATTAAAAACTATTTTGCTGGAGCCAATTACTGTGTAAAAACAGAATTAGGTGTACTTACATATATGTATATATAAGTATACAAATGTGTGTATACTCTCAAATAAAAATGCGGCTGATTTAAAAAAATATATTGTGCGAAGAAGAAATTTTAAGGAAAAAATTGTATCAATATTTTTAACAAATATGGCTTCGTATAAATTGGGACTAAACTTTTCTTCTTATTTGAGTTTGGTGGTATTATTTTTCTTAATTTTTAATTAGAAATAATCTGTTTGTTTAAACAAGTTTTATTTTTTTTAACTTTATAAAGATTAAATTTGAAGGGTATTGGAAACCATTAAATTCGCCTGTTCTTGGCAGTTGGCTGCTTTTTGTTATAAAAAATAATCCATAATGATTTAATGCAATGAATTGTGCACTTTGTGTAGAGATTTCTTAATGCATTAAATAGAATTTATGGTTAAATAAAATGGAATTAAAACATGGCCAAGTTTTGCAAGTTTTTCGTTATAAAAAATTAGTCTTGAAAAATCTGTAGCTCAATTATATTTTTCTTTTAGCAGTTTTGTGGCAATTTGATGGCACATTCGTAAGTACATATGCATTCACATACATAGCATCTAAACATGTTAATTTCAATTTCATTTCCCAAGTTAATGCACCATTAAACCCGTTTTTAGCCACAAAATTCACTTTTTTTTTTTTTTTTTGTTTTGCTTAAATGCGTTACTCATGTCAACAGCCAACATTTAGCAAAATGCCGAAACTGCATTCTAGGACCTGGCAAATAATGTGTTTACATGCTACTCTTTTGATTTCGAAAACTGTCACGTTTTCATAGAAAACTGTCGATTTTCTACAACTTGCAATTTTCAAGACCTAAATACGTATTTGAAAACACAAAATGTTGCCGTAGAAAGTGAAAGAAGACCTCTTTATTTTCAATTGGCAGACACAGAGACGCTTTAAAAGCAACAGAAGCAAAAACAAAAAACTTGAAATTGTATCTATTTTTGGTTTCCTTTTTGTTTTTACGAAAATAACTTGACCTCATGCAAGTAGTTTTTTGTTTGTAGTTGGCTTGATTTTAATACAACATACAAGTGAACTGGAAAACCATGTCTGTATAAATATGTGACGTTTCTTTTTAATATGGTTGCTCGAGCACTGGATTTTGGTTTGAGGGCAAATAATTTGTATGTGTTGTCTGTGTTTAAGTGTGTGAGAATTGTCCTACTTTTGATAGATTTTTTCTCTTTTTTTTTGCATTTTTACGCCATCTCCTAAGCGGATTTTAAAGTATTTTCTTTATTTTTATATATATTTTGTATTTTGTTTATGTCGCTTTTATTTCTGTATTGTCAGTGCATGTGTTGGGGTTCGTGCTTTAAAATAAGTTCTTTATTTTATCTTGTTTTTAAAGTCATATGAAAATAATCTTTTTATTAGAAATAATAGGGGAGTAAGTTGCTAGTTTTAAATGCAGCTTTATTACAACTTATGCCAGTGAATATTATTCGCTGATTATGATGATTTTTTGAAATCATCAACTTTGACTACTAATAACAAACAATAGACACGAGCTTTCTTATAAGAAAATTATGAATTGTAATCTTTTGCTTTTCCCATGTCGTTAGCTTAGTTTGCAAACCTGATAAGTCCAATTATCACAAACCTTAAGCTGATTTACACGATTGCAATTTTCTTCAAATTTGCTCTTCAAAATGCTTCAAACATTTGTGAGTAAGTTATGCTCTTTAAAGTGATTTTTGGGAGTGGGCCTTATATAAGAGCTATGATAAATTACGGACCGATTTCGTAGATCTGATTTGGCTTCATTTACCACTCATTTGTGGAGAAATTTGTTTGGGTGCTTGCATAATTCAAACATTTATGATCTTTAAACCCTAATTTCGGGAGGACATTTGTATAGGGGCCAGGTGAAATAAAGGACCCATCTTCACCAGTTTAAATCCCATCCGTCCTTGGGCGAAAAAAATTTCAAGTACCGAATTTTATCAAAATATCTTCAAAATTGCGACCTGTACTCTGCGCAGAAGCTTTACATGGACAGAAAGTGATTCTGAGCCGATCGGTATATCTTAAGGTGGGTGTTGGAACAATAATTCTGGGCGTTACAAACATCAGCACAAATCCAATATACCCTTCTCACTATGGTGGTGTAGGGTATAATTATATGGTCCTTGAAGCATGGCCATCAACCAGCACTTTGTAGCATTTCTATTAGTGGAAGTTAACAGCTACTATAGCCAAGAAAGTCGGCAGGTGCTAACTGTAAAAAATGTCATCTTCCTTATGTCATAGCTAACAATAATGGGGGCATCTTTTAAATTTTAACACACACCCTACAACAGGGAAACACGAGGCAGTTCTCAAGCCCAATTAGATTGCAACAGGCAACAAAAGCCAGTCAGTAGACTCTTTAAATTGTTATCGTCATTCTACTTCAACATCATATTACCTGCACACAGAGAAACAATATTGTTGTATATGTTTACCATAACAATGTCAACATTTTTTCAACAATGTTATGGTCACTGTAATTATTTATATGATTGCGGTGACTATAATATGGTTAAGTTACGATTTAGATGATTATAACTATATATTATTGTACATTACTACATACATATATATCATCATAATTATGATTGTAGTAACTATGTATATATTTGTTGCAAACATGTTTATGATGAATTCATTTATCATAATTTGTTGCTCTTTGATTATGATAGAGAACAACATAATATGGTATAATCTTTCATCATAAAACTTATCACCATAAACATTACATAATTGCAATATTCATAAATATGATGGCTTTAATCATGTGAATGGTTACCTAACCATATCATGGTTGCAGGAAACATATAAATAATTACCGTGACCATAATATTTTAAAAAACTGTTTAAACATACATATTTAAATGCACAACAATATTTTTTCTCTGCGTGTGTATATATCCCCAAAAAATTGAACAACTGAATAAAGAAGACCACCTAACAAATATCAATCAGTCTCTACAATTTCAGTTTTAATTTATAATTAAATATTACTCATTATGTAATTTATGTTAGACAATTTGAACATAAAACCATATTAGCCCTGTTTAACCATGTCGCAAAGGAGAAAACCTAAATTCTCTAACAAGAAAATAATTAAAAACTTTTCATTACTCATTTTGTAAATCAAAATTGTGCACCTCCGTTAAACACAAATTACTGTTAAGATTTAGCATATGTACATGTTACTTGTGCTGCTGTTTTCTTTTTTTTTGGGAAGCAACACATCATTTGGCATTTGCTACTTCTGATTACTGGCTCCAAGTGATTGTCACATGAAGCTTCTATTACATTTTATATATGTACACTACATACATACAAACAAACAACATAAATAAAATGTTTCATAGAGGTAGTTAAAGCTAAAGACATGGGATGTTAGTATAGACACAACCTTATCTCGTCGCACATGCATGAGTAAGGATATATTTGAATGTGTTGGTTATTTTTGCACAGTTGTCGGTATTAAAAGCAACAGCTTTTTACTCCCCACATATACAGCTACACACACACATACAAGTATATATACCGACTTTTACATACTGTCAAGTACTTAGAAATGTAAAGCATCTGATATGATTTAGCCCCAGTTTATAAGGATGTGTTAGAAATAGCAAATACAAGCATGTGTTTGAATGAAAAAATCTCTCAGTTCATGTTTATTTTTTATTTTTTTTTGTTGTTGTCTGTTTTTAAACCATCTACTAAATGTAATGTATTTTGTATTTTCATCTATATATGTATAGATATTGTATGTATACATAGAATTTAGTTATATAGTATATGTAAACTATGTGCATACATCTGCGAGTATGTATGTATGTATTTATTGTAAGTAATGTAAATGTAAGTCAACACATTTGGCCTACATTTGATGAAATATTTTTTTCTTCCTCGTTTTGTTTTGTTTTCTGTATTTTTGTAGCTTTTTAATCGACCTAAAATATAAACAAGCATTTCTGCTTTGGCAACATGATGAATTGGACTGCAATGAATGAAAAAAACAACTAGGAAGAAGACAAACTGTAACAATATAGAGAACCAAACTTACAGCCATATAAAACTCACTTTTAGCCTCGTACTTCGGTCTTTACTACAGTGTGTGTGAAGTAGAATGTATAGAAAAAGTAGGGTATTGTTAGTTAAAGGGGTTTAAAAGATTAAAATAGTATAATGAAAAAAAAATAATAATAAACAGCACACAAAAAGAAAATGGGAAAATGAAACACAAAACAAGTGCCAACAATGACTTCAACGCAGACTGCTCTGGAGTGAATTCTTTGCAATTTACGAGAAACATGAATAACGATCAATTTTGATTTTTTCGCTTATGAACTAGTTTAATAAATTGTATTACAATGATAACATGTAAATGAATTTGTAATTTTGCAAACAGGAAATCAACTAGAGATATCCATACACTACGAGCCTTGGCCAGATATGCCAGAATGCGAGACATAAAACAGTCGTACTTACAGTAAAAAGCACAATTTAGAAAACGTTAGTGCCTTGTGCACTTTTTATTGCATTAAAATAAAACTAACTAGAAAAATTGGAAATTTTTTTTGGCATTTATGTAAAAATGGAAAATAATAATTACAAAAAAAGCTTGTATGTATATAATATGCAATATCAAAGCTTATCGATAGTTTTTTTTATGTGTTTACTTTTTTTATGACTTTAAAAAAAATACTAGTTTAATATTAATTTAATTGCATGTGGTAAACACTTTTTGCAAATTATCCTACACAAATCACATTACGAGTATAATAAATAATAAAGAAACTGTCAAGAGCCATTTTGTACATTATTCTAGCAATGACAAAAAGTAACTATTCTACGCGAGAAATAGCTAAGAAACTTAAAGCAAGTCAATCATATGACCATTGAGAGTCTAAAAATGACGTTCTTTTGTTCCCAAAACACAAATCAGTGTTCGCAAAAAGCTATTCAAGAATGCAAACGCACGTCTTTAACACCAAAGATGCTTCTATAGCAATAGACAAATCCGTTAATAGTTGGACAGCAAGACGAGCCCTTCGCGATATTTGCTAATATATCAGCAGTAACAAAAATGAAAAGCTGCATTGTCGTTAAAAATTATTAAGGCAAAAGTTTGTTAAAGTTTTTTCAAAGAGCTCAGAAATTGGATAATAAATGGCTGGCAACGTGAAATTTGGTCATACAAATTCAAACTTAAACATTTTCAATTCAAATATAAACAATATTGCTGGCGGCGAGTAGCTCAGAGAATTCAAAGACCCCATGCTAAGGAAACAATGAAGCACGGTGGGATTAACGTCATAATATGAAGTGCTTTACGTCGTGGTGGCACCTCGAATCACTGCAAATAATCGCCAACATAATGAGAATAGAAGACTGTCTGCGTATTTTGCAAACTCATCGTCATGGTTTTGTTTATAAGATTTTCCATAATGTGAAGAAAATTACTTTTTAGCTGGGGGGTGATCCAAAGCTCACTTCCAAAATCGTTATAGAATGGTTTAGCGAACAAAATTTTCTTTCGATGTAGTGGCCAGCAAAAAGTCCCAACCTCAATCTGATTGAGAATTTGTGGTCAATCATCAAGAGACAGTTGAAACAATACCGATTAACTTTAACCCAATTTGGACGTTCTCTGGCACTGGGTTCTTTATCGAATGCGAAAGTATTTTAAATGAATTAATTCATAAATTGGTGGAGATTATGTCAAAACATGTAAAAACTGTTTGACAAAATAACTGGCTGTGGACTAAATATTAAAAATATTTTATTTTCATTTCGTTTTTATTTTTTTTTTCTTAGAACTTTAATTACATTTTTTTAAATTTCTTTATTCACTTTATTCGTATGCAATAACTAGTACTCAATATACTAACTCAAATGTACTCATTTGTGCTCCCCACTGTATATGGATAAGTGGACACAGAGATGTTATGGGCAACTGTGTTGCTGATATACTAGCGAACATTTTCGATGGAGACTCTCTATATATAAGCATGTTATCTATGTATATGTAAGCAGTAAATTAGATGAGATGCATAATCACAAGATTTATAACTGTAGAACGAATTCAGATTAGCAAACGTTTGGTCGATTCTGAGAGTAAGGGGTGAAAATAGAGGCTAAATTAGAAGAGCCGTATCGCGGCGTTTGTTTATGTTAGTTCGTTTTTTTTTTAACTTTGCAGTCAAATGCCGATTTTCAGCATATTGTTTATATGCTTTTTTGGCTATAACTCGTCGATATGTTCAACAATTAATTTTTTTTTTTTGGCTTTTACAGATTTAAAAAATATCAATTAGTCGACGAGTTATAGCCAAGACTAGATGTTAGGTTTCTTGGACACCGTTTCTTTCATAGTCTGTCTGAACTATTGGACATAAATTTATAGCGAAGCGAGGCCTGTTTTAGGAACCAAAACTGACTATCGTAACTAGACATATGAATCTCTTTTTAGTGGCTTCCAATTATTCTCCCTCTTTAAATAAAATCGAACTTTCACTGCCCTTTATATATTTACCTTCTTTTCTATCTTCATTTCTATCTGTCTGTTCATTTACTATCTTTGCAGGCAACACAAAGACACCAACTGAATGGACCCAAGTAAACTATCTTAAGTTATTATACCTTACCTGCGATTACTTACAGTATATTAATTTATCTTGAACAACTACCACTAAATAAAGTTGAAGAAGTTGATTTAAATTTCTCTAAAGTAAAAGTTAAAGACTTATTAATATTCTTTTTGTAACTCCCTATAACTCAGATATACTATATCTCATTTATTTTTTAAAAATTTTATTCGAAATTTTACTTCAAGTTACTTCTCATTTATTATTATTTGTTGCAAAAAAGAAAACTATTTCTGCACAAAATTTTCTAGATTATATGTAGCTGTTTTTAACATTTTTTATAGTTTATAGAGTTTTCTATTTTTTCCTAATGCAAAATTGTTGAACTTTTGCTATTTTATTTTTAGAGACAATTTTTATTTCGGCTTGAGTTCATTAATTTTAATAATTGAAAGTATAGCATTGTAAAGCAATATTTTTAGACAACTGGCACATTGGAATGCATTTTTTGGGCATAGACAATAATATTTAGACAAAAAAAATAAAACAATAAAAGAAAAACGTACTAAAAACTTCAAATACCACAAATAACTTGTCCACAAATCCAAGTTTTATAAGCCAACACTTATTTTCAGTTATAAAAAATAAGGCAATTATAAAATTACTTTCGTTTGTGTGATAAATTTATATGATATGATATACTTTCGAATAGCAGCACTCCTTTAAATACTGCCAAAGTTTTTTAGCCAGTAAATATATCTATATGTATCTATATTATTTTCTCTTTCATTATTAAGATTTTTTTTTTTATATATTTTTCTATTTATCAAACAAGCAACTTATTTATTTTGTACATTTTTGTTGCTGCTGCAACTTTACAATTTATACAATATTAAATATTTATATATATGTAAGTATTTATTTGTTACCTCTTCATATTATTGTACGCAGACATATTTGTGTTTGTGTTTATGTTGGTTTCATTTAAACACAGTCATACAATCGGTTCTACAGTTTTTTTTTTTTAAGATTTTAACAATTTACAATATTGAATATTGATTTCATTGTTGTTTTGCTCTAGTTATTACATTTGTACAACAATGTTGTTATTATTGTATTTAGTTGTTGTTGCTGTTGTTGTTGTCGTATCACATTATTCCTCTTTTTAAATTAACTTTCAACTTGGCAGCACATCACAGCTGAGCTCAGCTTTATTACCATTTCCTTCCAGCTGCCTTCCACTTCCTCCCACTCTGTCTTTCTCTCTCTCTCTCCCTGTCTCTCTCACTCTCTGTCTTATGTTTCTAATGAAAACTTGTATGTGTATTTCGTTGTTGTCAGACAAAACGAATGAGACAGAGAAAAATTATTAAGGAAGCATGTAAGTGTAAAAATAACATCATAAGTATTGGTGTCATACATACAAGCACATACTAGTTGTTGTGTTGTATTGTGTATAAGGACATGTTTATTATATGTGTAGACTATAATATTACGATGTCTGTTAGAATGTTTGTGTATATTTTCTTTATTAGGGTAAACAATATCAAAAACTAAGATGCTGTTGTGTTATTTGTTTTGTATTTTATCTTTGTCTCACTGTCTGTATTAATACATATAGGGTGATTCGTTTAGAGGGTTGTTTTCCAAAGATATCGCTTGGCTACAACTATTCATTCATAGTATTTCTACTCGTTATTATTTGACAATTATGGAAACGTGTACTTTGCAATAACGTTTATGTAGTATGGAAATCAGTTTTATGTGGGAAATCTTTTTCTTGCACTTCAGGCTGCATTTGCTTAATTGTGAAATCATTTCGGGGAGTAGCTAAAGCCGCTTAAATTGTGTGATATCACTAGATTTTTTTTTATTGGAGTTATGTATGCATGTGTCAAATGTCAAATGTCTTTGTAAATAAATTCGTGTCAAGACTTGGAAGCCAACATAAGCGGGTTACCGCTAGCGATGTTGAACAGAGTCAAAGGAAATGGGACTTATCAAATGTACTTACACGTACAGACTAGTCGCGGCCAACATTTGAATGACATTATCTTTAAAAATTAAATGTCACAGACTGTTCTTTTGTGATAGAACAAAGATTACAAGGCAACCAGTTCTATTTAAAGTGTTTTATTTCAAAGAAAAACAAATTCTCTAAATAAATCACCCTTTATCAGAGTTCGAATATACTAGCCATTAAAAACTACATATGTATATCTGTTTTCATTATTTTATTTTCTTTACATTCAATATGAGATCAGGCTTTAAAATACCTTAGAAATATTGGGAAATTATAACCATGTCTTGCAAAAATGTTTTAATTTTGTTATCAAAATTTTCTTTTACATTTTGGCAAAATGGTCTATTCATTAATCACGTTAGGATTTTAAGTTTTAAGGCTATAATCGATTTAATTGGCTTACAAAAAATATTACCGTGATGTTGCATCACAAGATCAGGAAATTTTGTTTCCAATAAATGCATTGTTTCGGTGGCTGTGTGGCATGTGACACCGTCCTGTTAAAATCACATGTCAGTGATATTCATATCATGAATAATACAACAAACTCCAGTTTTCAAGATTGCTGGATAGCATAATCTGCATTTCCAGCCTAAAATAGATTGCGATGCAAATTCATTCGGATTCGAAGCAGTGCTTTTGCACCTTCATCTAGATGGGAAGTTGCATGCATTTATAATTTTCTAGAGCCATCAATTTGAAACATATTTTGAAGCATATCATAACTTTAAATTCGAAACATTGACCATCTTATACGTTTTACGCAGTTATAGAATACACTGTGTTGCATTGCTATAATTACACTTGATGTTCGCTATAAAAGGGAAAGGGAAAGGGAAAAGTAAAAGCAATTGTTAAGAGGCTTCGAAGTAAGAGATTGGTTGGTCTTTAGAATAAATATGAAGAAAGTAATGAAACTGTATGTCAAACTATTGGTTTATGAGAAGAATATGCCGCTTAGGTGTACAGAAAACGTTAAATCAAATAAAGTATTAAACACATTCGCCACAGCAGGCCACACGACTGCAAATGCCGCTGGCTATAAATGTCGGCAGCATTTTAATAAAACATAAATTTGTTCTTCGAACATTTTAAATAACATAATGGTAAATAAAAACATTAAAAATAATAAATCTTAAACAATAAAACAAACTTATAAATTTTAATCAAACAAAACAATGAAAATATAAACAGCTGCTGCAGTAATCCATTTATATTTCAGTGGTGCCACTTAAGATTTTTATTTTTTCAAAGTAGCGTTTTTCTTACGAAACATAAAAACACGAGTTCAGATATTCTAGAATTTTATACAAAAAATGAAATTTTATTAATACATTTAACAACTCTTGATGCTATAATTGACATTTTAATTTTGTATTTTTCTTTTTTATTTTACAATAAAAATTGTTTTCTAAGCCCTCATTTGCTTTACACATTTTGTTATATGGTCAGCACTGTTTTTGTTTTGTAGCCAACAAAAAAAAAAGAAATTAGTTTAATTTGAAAGCGACAAAAAAAAGCAGCATGGACAACAACTTGCAGTCGCGTTGCCTGCTGTCGTCGAAGTAATTATTCTCATATAAACGTTTGCATTTTTATTTCGACATATTGTAGTCGCTAGCCTGCTGTGGCGAATGTGTTTAATTCTTGACTACTAATTTCGAAATATCAAACAGAAAGTTGAGCAATTTGTAAGCAACTTTTAGCTCTGTTAATATTACGAAAATTCACGTTCTATGAGGAATGTATTTCGTGCACTTTGTTCAACTTATGGTCAATATAAGCGGCCTACTGAGCGCACCACCATTATCCATTTTGAGACCCAGCATTTAATATTGGATAATATTCGACGGAATAGACAACGTCCAGCACGCGATGAAGAAAATATAGCGGCCGTAGCTGAGGGTGTACACGAAGACGGTGGAGAGTCAATTCGGCGCCGTTCGAAGCAACTCGGACTGACGGTGTTGACTAGGTGATGCCTGAAATTTAAGTTAGTGATATCGGCAACATTTGGTTTCAGCAAGACAGCGCCACTTTCCACACATCGCATTAATCAATGGATTTATTGAGAGAGCACATAATTTCACGTTTTGGGCCGGTCGATTGGCCACCAAGATCGTGTGATATCATACCGTTAAAGTTTTTCCTGTGTAATATGTAAATTCCAAAGTTTATGCGAACAAACCCGCTTCAATGCAGGCCTTGAAGGAAAACATCACGCGTGTCGTTCGCCAGTTACCAGTCGAAATGCTCGAACGAGTAATCAAAAATTGGACTCAACGGATAGACCATCTGTGACTTAGCCAGGGCCATCATTTGATAGATATAATCTGTTCTTTCAAATGATAATAAATATTCCCCATTATATTTGAATTTTCTGTGTTTTTTTTTTTTTTTTTTTTTTTTTTAAAGTAGGAACCTCGAAATGGATCACGCTTTATAACACAGTTTTATGACAAATGATAATGATGATCGTTTGAAAAAAATAAAGTTTGGTTTTTTACCAGAAGCTAAATCGGCCCGAAAAATAAAGGCAGTGAACGTTCCTGCTGGTATTCTTTTATATAAATATCTGTGTATGAAGAGGTGGTAAAAGTCGGACTACTGATTCAAATTTCTTGCCAAACAATTTCTATTTTGCGAAATTTATAAAATTTTTGTAAATTTATATTGATTGTAATATCAAATTTTATCCCCGTATCTGTAACGATTTTCTTTTCCTTTTCCTTATTCCAACTAATTAATGTTCTTGACAGAATAACAGTGGTTATGCTTCCTAAAAAAAATTCTTCAAAAAACGCCACCAGATTTTTAAGAACAGTTTCTGTATTGTGCACGGATTTTCTGTGAATACTGCTTCTTTGCAGAGATGATATTAAATGAAGCGGGTAGTGAAATAAGTGTAAACGCAACTATTAAGTGAGAATTCTTGCTTTTTTGTCAAGTGATTTTAAATAGTTTTTTTTTTCAATGCCATTGAGCTCTGCTCCGAATTATTGACTCAAATTTCATGTTCAAATGTTAGTTGCAAAACGAAAGTTAAAAACATTTTGAATAAGTACTTTTAAACAACTTTTTTAATTACTCTCGTTGTTTATTTATATCTGAATTTATTTCTCTCTTTAAGTTCCGTTTGGTGTCAATGTTTTCGTTTCTATTTTTTTTTTATTATTATTTTTCTTCTCTTTTAAATTAAAAATAAAATGTTTATGTTACTTTATTTCTTTTCTTTTTTTTCTTGCTTTTGTATACTGAATATCAAGGAAACAACTAGAATTTCAATAAAAAACACATCATTGTCAAAAAGATTTGGAACACAAATACGAGTACATAAAGTAAAGCAAGCAGCAAAAATATAGAAAAGTCGATTATTGAAATTTGTTTTTAATAGAAAGTTTTTTGCTACTTGGTTTTTCTTCAGCTCACACTTAGTCCCACTGCTTTCGGTGACACGGTTGTCAGAAAATAAAATTTCATTAAAATGCTAAAAACATGTGGAATGTATGGAATAACTAATAAAGAAGTGAACAGTCCTCAAAGGGGTGCTGGAAATTGATGGTGAAGGAGGAAAATTATATATTTAACAAGATGGAGTGCTGCTTTGTTCGACTGTAATGTTTCAATTTTAAATTACAATTTGATAACTTAAAAAAGCTGTTCCAAATAAGCACTAGTTTCTAGTAGTTTCGAGTTTAGCTTTGAATTGGCATCTTCGTTACAAGTTTTATGAATGTTTATGGTGCCCATAGCATATCCTGTGCACGGTTACTAGAATCATTATTCTAATAAATTATAAACTTTCGTATTTCAAAAGTTTATACATACAGTGCTTCACAGCTTATTTCATGCAGTGCGTTTTTTTTTCAAAGCTCCATAAAAAGAAACCTCACAGGAACTTAAAACATAAATTGGTGTCACTTAAATGAAAAAATTGTTATATTGTAAAGGTACGTTCATATTTGAAAAAAATTTGCCGAAAAAGACGTAACCACTAAATAACACATGCCACATCTGTGACGGTGTACACCTTTTAAATTTTTGTATGCAGTTGTTCCTTCTTACACGTCGTATTACTGTTTTGACCTTGATCAATAAGTACGCCATGCTAAATATCTACGGGCACTTGCTACTTTTATTTCCGGAGTATTCATCCAACCATCACATCTACGAGCAGAAGATTTTCGAAGTGGAAAATTAGTTAAATATTTTCATTAGAAATCCGTGTTTGATAATTAACACATGCAGTTTCCAATGCAACCTTACAATGCATAGTGTTCATAAAAGCAATAAAAATTATTTTGGCAATGTCAATTTCATGCATGGTTTTTGTCTGTGATTTCTTTGCAGTGTTGCATTGCAAACTGGATTTATGACGTCAGCCATGGTGTATCAAAAATTTCAGAAAAATCTATTGCACTGATTCAAACAATTATTCATATTAAATGCGTTAAAGTCCCTATACCAGTAATCACACGAATTTGATCTGCTATTAGCCAAAAACCAGACTAGGGTGGTTACAAAAGTTAAAAATTTAATTTTTATATGTGAATATCTCGTAAACTATTAGAGTACATTTATATATTAGTACTCGATTAATAGATTTCATATATAGTATAATCTTTGATATCGTATCAAAAAAAAAATTGGATTTATTTTCAATTTCTTACATACCCGAAATGCCCCACTTTAGAATACTCTGGTATCGTCCCTGTTGGATTTATAAAATTCAGATTTAAAACTTAAACTCGTCAACACTTCTGCTCCAAGCATGTGAAAGCTCATTGCAATTGGACTTCCGGTTTAGAAAGTAAAGATTTATATTCATACTATCCCAACTGTGTGACAAAGTCCAATCTATACCAAATAGTGACAAATACATGTTACTTTTATGTAGTGTAAATTCGGCAATTTTGATAATAACAAAGCCATCAATTTAAGAATGTCCTTCAGGTTTTCGGATGGCTTTGTATATTTTATAATCTTTATTCCCCTATCAATGTTCAATAATCCGCACAAAGCGTTGTTCTCACGAGTTTTCGCTAAAAATCGCTATAAATCGTACCGATCCCACAAAAACCAATCACGTAACTAGTTCTACTTAAGTTCTCTAGCCGGCACATAATAAATATAAACTATCTAATATATAAAATATGAATTAATTTTCTTTAATATTTACCAAACCCCAATAAAAACATTTAAATGATTCGCCTCAAAACATTAGCTGCTATAAAATGAAATAACCATTAAAAATAGCGATTTGTAGAATTTTATAAAAAGCATTAAACAAAAATTTCTGCACACAAAAAGTGCAATTATATTTATATAGATTTCAGGGGGGAAAAAGTCATGAAAATAAAAACGAAACTATGTTTGTGCCTTTTGTTGGTGCTCTCAAATGTTTATTGAGTTTTTTTTTCAATAGAACATTTAGTTGCGGTTTGCCAATACTAAACGTTTTACTTAATAGCTGTGTAACGATAGCCATTAAAAAGAAAAACAAAGAAAAAAAAAATAAGACTTTTGATACTTCATCTTCATCTGCTACGGCCACAACTTCTTTTTCATTTTCGTGTTCCGTTGCCGCTTGACGATTGTGAAAATTTCCACTTTACCAACAGCTCTTTCTGGTGTAGAAGTTTTTGTCGCTGTAACGGTGTTTAAACAGCAGTGGCGTATAACAGGTACACCAGAAATTCTCTTCTACATACAAAGTCCCAATGAAATAACTCCCAATGAAATAAGTGCCATGAAAAATTAAATAACGCCCAACTGAAAAAAATGAATTAACTTCCAAAGGCAAAAAAGAAATAAGTTCCAATTGTTTGGGACTTATTTCAAAATGTAAAAATAAATCCCAATAAAAATTAACTAACGGCAATACAAGAAATTTGCGCAATGCGAAGCCGGTATATCTGTATATCATGGAGGAGAAAATTCTTCAGCCCGGCCTTAGGCCGGCAATACAAGAAATGTGTGCAATGCGAAGCCGGTATTCTGTATACCATGGAGGAGAAAATCCTTCCTCCCGGCCATAGGCCGTAAATACAGGGAATCTATACTATGCGAAGCCGGTAATCTGTATACCATGGATGAGTAAATTCTTCTGCTCGGCCGTAGGCCGACAAAATAGAGAATCTGTACTATGCGAAGCAGGTGTTCTGTATACCAATGCATTGGGACTTAATGCATAAGTCCCAATCTGTATGGAAAAATTTTTGGGATTATTTCATTTGGGAGTTATTTCACTGTTCACAATAATTCACTATTTTATCATTAACTACATATTAGATAAAAAAAAAATGTCAAAAGTATTTGTGAAAATCTAAGCTTTAAATTAATAACCTAAAATTTTCAAAACTAATCAATACATTAGAACAATATGCACCCTATACTTTCACAACTCCCCATTTCAGAATTTTGATGTATTCAATTTTAAGCACACACAAACATATATAGACGCGTCTGTTTCTGTGTTTAAATACTACATTCAATTGCCATTGCAAACATACACACAAAGCATGTACATGTGAATAGCAGGAAATACTATAAAAAGAATATGGTTCAAGGATTTCATCTCCATTCTAAGTTGTTCGTTTTTTTTTTCATTTTTGGTTTGCTCAATACAACACAAAACGCCATATTTTAATACACGAGTGAGTGCTAGAAATCCAAGTAGCATTCAATACTAAATATTTGAGGAAGACAAAACCCCACAGCAGCTGCATTAAAGTTGTTTAAATGCACTTTAGTTTCAGTCGCTACAAAATATAGTTTAAGCATTTATCGATTCAGCTTAAAATCATAGATGATGCTGCAAAAAAAATAAAATCCTGCTACATATAAGAAAATTACACTTAGTGCCGGTTAAGAAAGAGAAAGAGTGCAATGAAAGTGGTTTTAACTTAAACGATTTCTTATGCTACTTAGAAGAAGTTATTTTTTTTTTTTTTTTGTTCTTTTGGAAAGTCTTACAAATTTAGTTAAATTCTTTTTTTTTTTTTTTTTGTTTTTATATGAATATGAAGTAATAGACGAGTACATGAAGTGAAATAAACTATTTACTTATTAGAATATGTGCATTAGGGCTATAAGCAAATTTTGAGCATAGACTAGACATAGACATATTAAATAGTTCGGAGTGAATATACTCTGCGTTACATACAACTCTCATGTATGGGCCGGTGCTTCGAAGTCTTTTTTAGAGTTACTCGACCGCGTACAGGAGAGGGCAAAGATGCTTATCGGTGACAGTAGGGTATCCAACTCTATTGATTCATTGGAGCATCATCGCAATGTGGGTTCTGTTTCACTGTTCTATCGCTACTATAATGGAATGTGTTCTGCTGAAATCAGGGAACTTGTTCCTGAAACACTTAGTTTTTTTACGTAATACACGTTCTTCAGGCCGGGCTCACACATTTGTGATCGCTTGGACAGTTGATCGCACAACACACTACAGGCAAAATGCGTTCTTTAGCCATACTGGCCGTATGTGAACCAAACTACCAGCAGATGTATTCCTTGCCATTTTCAATAGAGGAAAATTCAAGTCAAATGTTCACAAACACTACTCCCTCCATTCTCCCTCCCATAAACTATTTACCTAGTTCCAACACAATGCATTGCATAAGTAGGGTTCGTCTTCTGAGTGCTGGTCCAATAAAAAAAAAAACTATTACTACATAAAACTTTTCTCAATTTTTTAAATTAAAGAAAAAGTAAAAAAGTTTAATCTACCTGTATGTGAACCAAACAAAAAAATCCTTCTTTTTTATTTTACCTCTTAAAAATGTATAAAGAAATGAATTACTGTTTCATAACTATAAATACACTGAAAATAAAATAACTTAAAATCCTAATATTCACAAATATTTCGACTTTAATAATGTGTTAGTCGTCAGATTTTTAAAGCAACTCCAATATCCGATCAAGCATATTATTCACCAGATTTATTATTATATTTTCAGATATAGATCTTCCAGTATCTACAACAGCTTCTTTTAGATAATTTATGCTTTCGTATGTCGGTCTACAGCATTAATTCGATAACTTAATATTCACCAAATAGTCTCAATGGGGTTTTGGTCTTGAGAACATGCCAGCCATTCAAGAACATTTATATTTTTCAAACACAACTTAACCCTTATCTGACAACTTAGATATATACAAGGTGGCGCAAAAGTAAACTTCCGATGTTTTTTGGTTGTAATTAAAAAAAAATGAAAAACTTTGATTCTTCTTGTGGATTATTTTTATTTGGTCTTTTAATTTTTTTTACGTCAAGTCGAGTAAATGGCCGCCGCCGCAGTTGATTGTCATTTGAGCCCTTTTTCTGACATTTTCCATCACTTTGACCAAAACTTCCGGCGAGAGGTCCTCACATTCTTGACGGATATTGTCTTTAAGAGCTGCAAGACTCTGAGGCTTGTTGACATAAACCCGCGACTTCAAAAAGCCCCACAAAAAGAAGTTTGGAGCGGTCAAACCAGGCGATCTTGGTGGTCACTGCAAATCGCCAAAACGGGAGATTAGGCGCCCGGGAAATGCATCCTTCAGCATATCGGTTGTGGCACGTGCAGTATGTGCCGTTGCACCGTCCTGTTGTAACCACATGTTTTCCAATCCCAATTCATCAAGTTGCGGCAAAAAGAACTCGTTGATCATTGCTCTGTAGCGCTCACCATTCACAGTAACCGTTTGGCCCGCGACGTCTTTGAAGAAAAAAGGTCCGATGACTCCTCCAGCGAAAACAGCACACCCTACAGTGACTTTGAGCGGGTGTAATGGCTCTTCGTGGGTTACACGCGGATTTGCAGTGCCCCAGAAGCGTAAATTTATCTTATTTACGTACCCGCTAAGATGGAAATGGGCCTCATCACTCATGATTATTTTTGATGAAAAATCATCTTCCTCTTGGTGATCAGCAATATTCCGCGTTCTGGAGCAGTGCAGCGTAACATTGTTTATTAACGTGTATTTCGCATGTGTTTACTACACAAATGTCAAAACAGAACTGACATTAGGGGCCAATCGCAAAATTTATAGCATTTTCTGATAGGAGGATTACTTTTGCGCCACCTTGTACATAGGTCAGTTGTCTTGTTGAAATATTAATAGTTTTACGTTGCTATTTCCTTCAAAATGGCACTAATATTATGTCTAGTAATTTTTTTGTAATCTGATGAACCCCCTTCGAAATTTCTTTTTAAGAAATAACGTGGTTCCTTTTGTAGGTTTCTCCACTAGCTGTTATTAAGAAATAAAATACATGTTTAAATAAATAAATAAATACATACATGTTTTTAATTAGTGCAACTATTAACAAAGATTGTCTACTTATCTAGTTCCAGTTAGTTTTTTTTAGCGAATTCAAGTCTAGCAGTTATAAGGCAGAGTTATAACGCTTGGCCCAGGCAACAGCTTTTGTTGAGTAATAGCCTGAAATTTTTGTTAGCCGTCTACTTATGGTTGATTTGTTTACATGTATCTCACACTTATTACTAATGTGACCAAGAGTTTTCATTGTGTTGCTGGCATAATTTATAATTCATTCTGCAATTGTCCCGTTTAGAAAGCATTTTATTTTTACCATAATAATACAGATTATTTGGAAAATTTATTACTACAACATGTCACCGATTTATTTGTTTGGCAATTGCCTTAAAACTCAAGCCACTTTTTATATAAACTTAAATTTTGCCTTCTTCAAAATCACTAACGTACTGAACATGCGGTATTATATAGAAAACTATTGTAAAATAACAATTAGTATTTTGTTTTTCTACAATTCATCTTTGTTTATCATAAAATGTAATTATAGTTGTGAAACACACAAAATATTTTTCACTTAAATTAATGAAATTGTAGATACAGAGGCATCATTAACCATATTTAAAATATTTAGAAGTTTAAAAAAAGGTTTTTGGTAACCTTGGTAAGTGTAATTATAGTAATGCAACACAGTGTAGTTTTCACAAATATTGTGGTTTTAAAATTTATTGTGCACTTCAGTTATGCTTCAAAACTATTTACTGGTGTGAACATGTCAAATAAATTTGGGAATAGTTAATAATTCATAGTGTAATTAGTGCTCCTAATTATTTCCGTTCTTAAATTCAGATTAAAATTTACTAATATTTACCAACCACAGCAAAATCAAAAAATGAGCACATTTACTGTGAGGTGTTACAAAACTTTTGACTAATAAGAAAATCATGTAAGACTAACATGAAAAACAAGCCAAAAATTTGTTCTTTTGAGTTTTTTCGAAAACAACAATTTTTTAAACTGAAATAAAAATTTTAAAATACTTTCTGATAATTGTTTGCATTTATAAAGATATTTTCCTGCAAAACACAAATATGAAAAGAAATTTTACAAAAGCAGCAGGTTTTATGTGTGAGTTCATACCTCAAATAGCTTTAAACCTGCTGATGGGATGCATGATTTTTTGTATGAGGAGTTCCCGATTTGGAGGCCTACTTTCTGCTGACAATAAGCGCTTCTTTTAACCTAATCAAATATGCAAATAAAGCACTTTTCTAAAGTGTTTTAAGTCACTTCGCGCACACCAATCACAGAACAAATTATATCTGACTGTTTTTTCTTAAGAAAAATTCATAGTAACTGACAAGCGCGATATTCGCTTTGTAATTGACTTTCGTTGTCATACGTAAATCTGTTGGCTATAATTTCATTTTTATTTTTTCGCTTTGGAACATCCTTCGTTGTCAGCTCTAAAAAAAGCATATTTTTTGTATATTTTATTCGTAAGCATTTACTGCTTAAAAAAAATCGCTTTTATCTCTTAAGTGCTTCAAAAAACGCGAATATTTTTTACTGGGTTATGCCACAATTAACAAAAAAGTTTTGAAAGTCTATACGAGAGGTGGGGTTATCAAAACCCCATATAAATGTGTTCTGAAATAATGTTAAGAAACTCAAACGAAGAATTGGGTTAGTTTACAATTTATCACATATCAGAGGAGCACCAATTTAGGGACCTCTTGCACAGCCTCTGGTGGCTTTATGCAGCCTAAATTCAAACATTAAGCTCCACAATAATATTTCTCTAGATGAATGAAATTTTATTCCAATCGGACTTACCGTTTACCCTTTATTTTCCAAATTCCCCCACTGGACACTATTTTGCGTATACTTAATATTTAATTATATATTTTTTTAAAAATCACTCATACGTATAGATTGTTTTAAGAAATATGAGACTAGATTTGCTTTCAGCAGAACTCTTATTAATTTCGAAAGCAATTAAAAACTAAATTCTCGCTGCTTTCAGTGTAAATTGTAAAGGTTGAAACTATTTCACTATAATCCAATAGTAGTTATTGTTCTTTTTTTTTAGAGATTTATTTTCCATTTCGAAAAACAACTTCATTATAAATTGCATTAGTATTACATTCATTTCCTTTTTTAGTGTTTGTGTGCTTCTCCAAACGTGTTGTAAAATATAGGGTTGTTGTTACTTCAATATTTGGGAATTCTTAATCAAACACACATATCGTAGATAGAAATGCTTATTGTTGAGAAATCTTTAATATTGGTAAATTGGTGAATTAGTGTGAAACCATTCCTTGATTTTAACAAAGAACATAACGAGCATGAAATAAAGTGTATTCATTCTATAGTACATCAGATATTTTCGAATTTTCCTTACTAAAATTATACTTGCTGTTTGCTATTTGTTGTTTTTTTAAGACCATTAAAAGTATGGTTAATGATCAATTTTTATACAAAATTTGGAAGACCACTTCATCAATTTAAGATAGAAAATGTACATTAATATTTTGTTAGTGTTTCATAACTATAATTACACTTTCTCGTAAACACAGAAGAATTCTGGAAAAACAAAACTAAAACTATTATTTATTCTTATTATGCAAATTTCAAAAATTTGCTATAAAATGCCTTGTGGTACGTAGTAAACAAGGGCAAATATCAGTTTATATAAAAAGTGTCTTAAGTATTCAAGCAATTGCAAAAAAAAAATACTGGTCACATTTTGTACTAATAAATTTTGCAAATAATCGGGATTATTTTTGTAAAAATAAAAATTGGCGGCCCGCAAAAAAAAGCTTTCTGAATAGGACAATCGCAAAATTATACACTGTGAAAGCAACATAATGAAGAGTTTTAGTCCGATTATTAATGAATGTGAGGTAAATGTGTTTAAATCAACCATAAGTAAACTGCTAATAAAAATCCCAGACCATTTCTCGATAAAAGCTATTATCTATGTCAAGGCTATTACTACGACACAAAAAAGCTGACTTGAATTTGCCAAACAAAAACGTGCAAACTAACTGGAATTAGGTAAGCAGGTAATCTTGGCTAATAGTTAAAAAAAAACATTCAATATTGATGTTCCAGATGCTTGCAACAGCTATTGGAGAGACCTACCAAAAGAACCACAATATTTCGCAAAACAAAAAATTTTAAAGGCGGTTAATTGATGGTTTGCGTTTTGCTGAAAAACTGAGATACTAGCGCCATTTTGAAGAAAATAGTAACGAAAAACTATTAATTTTTCAACAAGACAACTCACCTATGTATATATGTATGTAAGTTGTCAGACAAATGTTTGGTTGTGTTTGAAAAATATTAATGTTCTTGAATGGCTGGCATGTTCTCGAGATCAGAACCCCATTGAGACTATTTGGTGAATATTAAGTTATCGAATTTATGCTGTAGACCGACAATACGAAAGCATAAATTATCTAAAAGAAGCTGTTGTAGATACTTGAAGATCTATATCTGAAAATATAATAACAAATCTGGTGAATAATATGACTGATCGAATGGTTGTGTTGATGCCGGAAACGTAGGCCCAACAGGATTATTAAAGTCTAATTTTTGGAGAATATTTGTATTTTAGCTTATTTTAATTTCAGTGTATTTTCAGTTCTAAAACAGTAAATAATTTCTTTATAAATTTGTAAGAGGTAAAAATAAACAAATTAGGATCAGTTTCTTTATTTATTGAATTTTTGTTCATTTCCTGTACAACAAGTCTGAGTTTTATACTCATAGTAAAGGAACGCATTACGTTATAAACAATTTGATCAGGAGTATAAGCAAATTTCTTACAGAAAACCCAATATTGATAACAGGTTACGTGAAAAAGTTGTATAAAAAATTTCTGAAACTATTAGCATTACTATTTATTTGTTGATTTCGTGGAAGATTCAGACTCTAGGTATTGATGTCGAGGTATTGTAATTTTTCGATTTCGAGATGATTGAAAGAAACGTATTTTTTCAAATATATATTTGTAAGTTTGATTTTGTGCAAGAATACAAGAATACGAATTTTTTATAGGCTATCAAGTGAAACTCCGTAAAGTTTATTGGAAACAGCAGAAACATGATCAAACCTTCTCAA
This sequence comes from Bellardia bayeri, assembly GCA_950370525.1. NCBI lineage: Eukaryota > Metazoa > Arthropoda > Insecta > Diptera > Calliphoridae > Bellardia > Bellardia bayeri. The sequence goes on from OX493267.1 coordinate 81,328,676, forward strand.
ACCATACGCATATCTTAGGATGTTGTTAAACAATATATTAAGCTTTTTTTGACTACTTGAATCACAGTTTCCAAATAACTCGCATCCATAAATTAGAGAAGGAATCAGACACGTCTTGGCCAGTAAGGTTCTTATTCATATTGCTGTAAAATATTGTGTCCATAGATCAGAGAGCTCGTAACTTCAAGTATGTTTGGCCAACCAGTGAGTATATGATCAGTCCATATTAAATTGCTATTGCAAATTACTCCAAGATTTTTCGCTGAATTAACAATTTCAATTTTTTCGCCATTTAAAACAATATCTTCAGAAAGGTAACGATTTAAGCTCCTTTTATATATTACAATGCATTTAGATTTGTAAGGATTCAAATAGAGTCCGTTTTGTTAAATAATATTTGTTAAACTCCCTGAAAATAATATTGGTCTACGTGATCCATTTTATATGAAATGGACTACTTACAACATGGTCCAATGTAATGCAGTCATGGACCATGTAATAGTTAAACAAAAGTTTGTAGTTAAACGACATGGTTTTGTGTTAACACGATTGCATTTGCAGTTGTTGTTGTCTAAAGCTAACTCTCTTGAGTACTCCATGGAGTAGAAGCATGGGACTACTCCGATGGGTTATATGGTTCAATCCCAGGACATCGCAATGTTAAATCGATCACCTTTTTTTCATCATATATTTGGAGTACTCCTATTCCACGTTGTTCTAGTCTTTACATGCATGTATGGACTAGTCGCGTTATTTGCAGGGCTGTTTTACTTTTTCTTTAATTTACAAAATTGAGAAAAGTTTTTTTTTATTTTATAGTTATGCAGTGTGTGTAGTAAATCCGGTATTTACGAATTTAACACAAATATGGTAAGAAAGGTGTTTAGAACAAGGCCTTTTACTTTTCAGTTTACCATATATTATTTTTCTACTCACAGTACATAACACACACAGGATCAACTACATAAGAGAAAGCAGCAGCAGGAAAAAAAACGGAAAATAAAAAGAAATCACTATAAACAACGAAAGTGAAGTTAAGTGTAATGAATTGAAATGTTAATGGCTGTATAACGTTTATAAAATATCAACAGCAACAACAAAACAATAAATTATACTATTTTATTTTATTCTTTACAAAAAATTCACTCAGTCATTTGTTTATGCAAGTTTTTTTTTCTTTTGTTTATTTATATTTTTATTCATTCATTTAGTGGCATCAAGCATCTTGTAAAATTTTCAATTCATTTAGTTGTATTTTTTATAAATTGCTGTCCTATTTCTTCATCTGCGTCTTCTGCATTCTTTATGTGCTGCTTAATACTTTTAAGCATTTATGTATTGTTTTTTTTTTTTTTTTTGGTTATATGTTGCAAGTATTTGTGAAATCGTATAATCATCTGAAGGAAGCTGGGGAATATAGTGAAACGAGTGAGTGAATGAATGACTGAATGAATAGATGGATATTGTTTTTTGTTCCTTTTTCTTGTACCTTATTTTTGTTCTCTTATAAATTAAACAAAAGTTTTTACAAACAATTTAATGCTAAATTTTGCACTTGTATTGTGCATGCAGAAGCAGTTGAGTACAAAGACACGCACATGCATATTTATGGCACTTGTACTCTTGTTCTCTTTCTGATGTTTTGTATGGTGGCAAGCTGAGAAATTCTTTAAATAAAGCACAATATTTGAGTAATTGTTCAAGCTTAAAATCAATTTTTGTTGTCAATACTTCACCACGTCTATGTGTGGCTTTTTCAGGAAAATTTTTTTTAATCTTTCTCAATTTTTCCTGAACAATTTTTATTTTTAGCTAGCCCGAACACATTCAGCCAATATTGATTTATTTATGAATTATTGCATTAATTTCATAATTTTATTTTGTGAAGACCATTGACCATTTGTGCTTTTTCTATGGCTTTTTGAATCGTTTGTATAGTGAGAAGTTCTAGTGGTGCGTCCTCGTACTCTTGTCGTATGGCAGGCTTTTACGAACTTTGGTTTTGTTAGATTCTAAAAACTTTAAAGTGATAATAATCAGCATATCTACCAGACACTGCAAATCTCAAAAAACAAGTCTTGCGCGATCGGAAAAAACATCTTTAAAATTCTCTTTTCCTCTGCTACTTACAAACTTGCTGCAATGAAATCTCATTGATAAGGGTTTTTGTGTTGCTTGTCAGCCACAGTAATCATGCTTTTTCTATTTAATTTTCTTATCTGCCTTAATTTAATTATTATTTTTTTTTTTTTTAAACAAATACAACCTAAGAAGCCTTTAGCTTGTCTGCAAATCTTTGAGGAGAATGGACTCCGCAACCATTAGTTTAATAGACTTGAAAACTATTGTGTGTTCTCAAATGATGCCATATACAGAGACTCTGGGTAGATATAATGGCTTTTCATGGATGGGATTTAAATTGTTGCAAGTGCCAATCTTGTTTGTTTACTTACTCGTTCAGATAAAAAGAAATTCGTTGACCAAATTTGTACCGCGTATTTCCTGACTTATCGATGTGTATGCTGTAAGTTGCCATTTCAAACCATAATTTAGACGATAGTGCGCAATACTATCAGTCTAAGGGTAGTGGGATTGATTCCCGCCAAAGGCCGAACCAAACAGGGATTTCTTGAAATAAGCGCAAGAACTTAATTAAATAAAAACACAGCATTTCATGGAAGCTCACAGCAGCTCATGGGACTAATGACCTTTATGGCTTTGCTAGCACATACACGTTATTTTTTTAAATTTTCTATGACTATCTTTTATAAGTGTGGCAGAATTAGGTTGCTGCAATGTTAAATGTTCCCCTTCAATGCACGGGCATTGAAACCAAGGAAGTTCCATCACACGATTTTGTTTCTTAACAAATCAAGCAAATCAAAATTAATACAAGGCTTTGTGCATTAAAACTACGTAATATGATTGAGAAACATTTCAATATAAGTTGTAACGCCAGTACAATTCGGAGAGTGCTTCGTAATAATGGTCTAAATGGCCTAAGCTCTTAATAATAATAAAAATTCGATTGTAATTTTCTACAGATTTGCTGGAAAATATTCTTTCTTCTGAAAGAATGTCTTATTCACGGATTATAGTACATATAATATTTTTTGTTCAGATGGAAGAGTAAATGTTTGGAGAAATCCCATTTAGGAGATGTAAGCAAAGCATTAACTTTCGGCACCTGATCTAAAGCATAAGGCTGTTAACAAATGGCTGTTGCATCATTATCCCAGCTACGTAGCATCGAGCTGGTAACATAAATATAATAAGCAGTTACGTTGCGATAACCGAATTTGTTTGATAGATTCCGTATTTGTGGAAATATTTTCCAGTTATGGTTGAAGAAAAAAACTTTAGTGGAGGTGAAAAACAATTGCTTTACTCCAACTTAGAACCGGAAATTATAACAAATCAATAGTTTTCAACTATTACCGAACACTGCACTGTAGTAATGCATACTGTAATACTGTAAATGGAATTCATCTCATACAAATTTACAAAGTGATCAATGAATCTAGTTGGTTTGGTATGTAAACATTGCGTGTCGATTGAGGAATCTGCTATGTGGGATCAGTTATGAATAGACTCAGAGAGCTGCTTCAAAAATTACTAATGGACCTAATATATAGTAAGAAGGAAACCAAACTATCAAGGACAAACTTTGTTCGATTTAAATTATCCTCTCATTGACTACACACAGAGAAAAAATATAGTTGTACACAACAATGCCAAAATTTTTTCAACAATATTATGGTCACTGTAATTATTTATATGATTACGGTAATCACAATATGGTTAAGTTATTAAATATGATTGTAGATTAATACATATATATCATCATAGATATGATTGTAGTAACTATGTTTATATGTGTTGCAAACATGTTTATGATGCAACCATTTATCATAATTTGTTGCTCTTTGATTATGATAGAGAACAACATAATATGGTACAATCTTTCATCATAAAACTGATTACCATAAACATTACATGATTGCTATATTCATATATATGATGGCTATAATCAAGTGAATGGTTACCTAACCATATCATGGTTGCAGAAATCATATAAATAAATACAGTGATCATAATATTTAAAAAAAAAATTAAAATGTGGAAATAGTTGTGGTAAACATAAACAACTATATTTTTTCTCTGCGTGTACATAAACTGCTCAACTACAAATACAAGAAATTATTAACCGAAAAATCTTGTTTAGATGCACAAAAAAGCTAGCCAGTTTTAAGATGTGTGAGGACTCTACATCCGATAGTTGAATAGATCTGCAAGAAAACAAACTTTATAAAATTTGTTTGTCTTAGACTTTGATAATCTGATAATCAAACTCGCTATTTATTGTTGGGTGGTGCAACCCTAAACTCGAATACATTTAAAATTGCTAAAGAATTTTCAGACTGCACCTGCCAAAAAAAAACATAATTCCAAGTGTGCGTGTAGTTTTTGTTTTTCAAGGAAAAACTTTAGGATGTATTTATGTATATACAGTTATTTTGCATGAAAACTCATCACAAATTGTTTGCTGTCAAACAATAGATTGTTTCGTTTTCATCTGCTCCTGCAATATTTTGAGCACCATGTCTACATTTAACGTCTTTAGTTAAAATTCATTTTAGGTTTTTGTTTTGTTTCGTTTTGTATTTTTTTTATGTGTCAGAGAAAAACTTGTTAAATAAATGTCATATTTAGTATGTATTGTGTTACAGACACATACAATCCAACGTTTAAGCTTTACTTTAATAAATTTGTGCTTGAATTCATACATACATACATACATACATACATACATACATACATATGTATGTCTGTTTATATTTGTAGATTTCTACATTCACTTTTGTATTCATAAGTTCACAGTCAAGTTGTTGATTTAAATTTCATTATAATTCTTTTAAGCGTTTTATTTCATATTTTTTGTTTGTTATTTTTTTATCTTGCCAGTTTCATTTCATTTATTTTTTGAAAATGAAATTGAAAAGTTTAAAACATGTGTTTTATTCTTTAATATTTATAGACAGCGGAGTTCATGCTCGCTTTGGAAAAGTTTTATTTCAATTGTTTGTTGCCGTGCAATCATAAAGATTTTTAAAATTCTAAAGTTTGAATAAGAAAATTTTTTGTTTAAGATTTGAAGGCTTTTGCGAAAAGTTTTATTTTTATTTATACGAGTTTTTAACTATTCTCAAATTAATTTGACTATTGAAAAAGACAAGGACGACATTTTATATATCAATAGATAGCAAAATTGTGTCTATTTTTTTTAAATATAAAAAAACTTTTGACTAATAACAAATTCATGGTAGACTTTTTTTGGAAAACCAGCCAAAAATGTGTTCTTTTGAGTTTTTTGCGGCAACAAAAATTGTTTAAACTTAAATAAAAATTGTATATATTATTTAAATATTGCAATTAAATATAAATTTGTATGCAAAGTACTAAAATGGAAACAAAATTAAAATTGTTTAAAATATATTCCACACTTCCAAAAAAGACAAGAAAAATCGAAAACTTCCAAAAATTACATTTTGGCCATGTGCGGAATTATCGAAACACTTTGCAGAATATTTAAGAACATATTAACTATGCGTTTTGAGAATGTTTGCCCTAAATTTTAATTTTACATAAAAAATCGCTTTTTTTGATTTCCTTTAGAGAATAACTCTTCCTGGAAGTTTCATAAATAATCTTTTCTTACTAGGCTTGAAAAGTAACGGACTAGAATAGTTATAAATGTTAAAAATTTTATTTTATTTAAGGCAAGTCTGAAGTCTTATTGAAATCTAACTTACCGATTAGAAATTACAGATTTATTTTCCTTTTTTTTCAAATTACCCCACTGTGCCTTGACCTGGCCGCATATTCTGTAGATTTTTAGACCAATATTCGCTTCAAACGAATCACTTGCATTGGTACAGGTTTCCAGTGATAGTTTGGTCAGTTTTAAGCAGCTCATAATATATAGGAAGTTTATATTATTGGATATTTGACTATTCTTTCGATTTAACAGATTGGAGGGTTCCAGATATGATTTGATACGCTTCAGATTTTTAAAAGTGGATCCATATTTCATCACAAGTAATGATACGGTGGATTTGTGCTGTTGTTTGTAACGCCCAGAAATATTGGTCCAATACCCAATACTATTCTTTCGATTTAACAGATTGGAGGGTTCCAGATATGATTTGATACGCTTCAGATTTTTAAAAGTGGATCCATATTTCATCACAAGTAATGATACGGTGGATTTGTGCTGTTGTTTGTAACGCCCAGAAATATTGGTCCAATACCCAATACTATTCTTTCGATTTAACAGATTGGAGGGTTCCAGATATGATTTGATACGCTTCAGATTTTTAAAAGTGGATCCATATTTCATCACAAGTAATGATACGGTGGATTTGTGCTGTTGTTTGTAACGCCCAGAAATATTGGTCCAATACCCACCTTAAAGTATACCGATCGACTCATAATCATTTTCTGAGTCGATTTAACGATGTCCGTCCGTCCGTCTGGCTGGCTGGCTGGCTGTCCACGTAAAGCTTGTGCGCAGAGTACAGGTCGCAATTTTGATGATATTTCGATAAAATTTGGTACCTGATATTTTTTCGGCCCAAGGATGGATGGGATTGAAACTGGTGGATATCGGTTCATTATTTCACCTGGCCCCCATACAAATGTCCTCCCGAAATTGGGGTTTACCGATTATAAATGTTTGAATTATGGAAGTATTTCAACAAGATCATAAATTAATTAAAATTGTTGGTATGCAAATAAAATTTGACACAAATCAGTTTCTTATATGCAGAAATATGTATTGACAACTAATTATATATTTGTCGGTCCATAATTAGGCGAAAGTCCCATATAAGACCCTCTCCGTAATCAATTTAAGTTCCATAAATCTTTTAAAAGTATTTATATCGAGATAAAGTTTAACATACATAATATTTTTATCGGTCCACAATAGGTTATATCTCCCATATAACGCCCATTTCTGAAAAAATATTTTATATATATATACTGGGTGTAGGGTATTATATGGTCGGGCTTGACCGACTATACTTTCTTACTTGTTTTCATTGCGTTTTAGTTAACAATTCCTTTTAATCTAGTTTACTTTTTACTTTGTACATGAAAGAAGTATACTTTTCTCGGCCTTTTGGACTGCTGGAAGATTTAGTCTGGGACTCTAATCAAAGTGGTAACAAATCCTATTTTTGTCATTAATTCCGCACTAAACTGTTAATCCAACGATTTCAATAATGTAATATTAATGTTTAATATTTATGTTAACGATGTCAATAACTTGAGACTGCATGGAAAAATTGTAATGTACGCTGATGACTTCCGGAAAATTTAGGAGCTTCTGTGGAAGATCGGAAAATTTAATTTTCATGGGAAAATTTAAAGGTAAATTTCTAAGAAAAATTAGGAAAATTTTATTTTTCAAATAAAGCCTGATTCAATCAATACCTTTCCAACGAGCTATCACTCGTTGTGATCGCTTTAGTAGTTTTTTTTTAAACAACTTTCAATGAGGTCCCTTATGAAGAATTCTTCAATTTTGTCACATGACAGTGGTGTACACCACCACTAAACCAGTCACTGTCAAAAAAAAAAATGTAGGTACATTATTTTTTGCTGGGCAATCGATTGAGACTATTTATTTTAAAATCGGAGAGGGGTCGTCCAAAAATTTGCCAATTTTGATCGTTTTCATATGGAATAGCTCTATAATAAAAATTAATTTAACAACAAGTCGCTGTTTTTTCTTTTCTGTAAAATAAAATTTTCCGAAAAAACGTATTTGCGTTTGATTGGATGAGGCAACATAAATTGGGCTTCTGAAAATTCAGCACCCGAAGCCTTTGCATACTAATTACATACTAAAAGAGTCACATTATGGAGCGCTATGTGGTCATGGTACAATTGTACTTTTTTTGATACATTTTAAACACAGTTGGTACCGTGGTACTACCACGAGTCATATGGTACAATTTCAAAACACTGTTGCATCAAAATTTGGTATTTCCGAAAAAATGTTTCGTTATAGTTTTTCTAGAGAAGTTAAATACGGAAATAATTCCTCTTCCGAACGGAATTAAACTCTGTGACATGTCTGAAAAGTTACTATTTGTGTAATAGTGCAAGCAAAAGAGATTTCATTAAATTTCATGAACATTTTGTAACTGATATCAATTTATATGATGATTATTACGACAATAAATTTTTGGTTGAATTATCGAACAATATGAGTCTTTGACATATTCATTTACATTAAATGATTTTGAGGCTGAATTCAAAAACTAAAGCTTAAAATGTAGTTAATCAGGATTTCAAAATCGTTAGAAGTTAACTCTTCTATATCTTTTATTCTTACAATAATAATTCTAGTTATTTTGGAAATATATATATTTACCAAGGTTAACTTTTCGCAAATAACTCGATACTTCATAAATAAGAATATTTTAAGATAATCGTGACAATTAAGATAGATTGCTATAAGATACATATATTGAATTTTCGAAAAAGAAAATTTGTGGTAAAGTTTTATGATTATTTAACAAACAATAAAAATGGTACCACGGAGGTCTAAAAAGTACATTTTATTTCTACAGTTGGTACGAAAAACAAAAACCCATTTTCCATCACTGGGGTGGCTATTATTTTTCAATTCGGCTAAGAATGTAGTTACCTCTGACATGTGGTTTCAACAGGAAAGTGCCACATATTACACAGCCACCAAAATAATGAATTCATTGCGAACCAAGTTTTACGAACACACTTGCAGCACCGATCATGCGATATAACACCGCTGGATTATTTTGAGTAGATTATTTTGAATAGAACAAGTTCCCGAAAGTGCGAACTACGATATTTTAAACACCTCCAGCTAAAATCATACAAACGTGTCACAGAATTGCCAGTATGTGATGGATTTTTTGTTCACATTAAATTAAATTAATACAAAGTACTATTTTTGAAGTGTTTTATATTACGTTTCTCTTGAGAAAAAAAATTATCGTTGTTTCTTGACAAATAGCATAGAATGTTAAAACTGCTGGCTATATATTCCCACCATTCCCAAAAATACATAATCTCTTGTTTTTTATTACAAATTTTATCAATAATCTTAAATACGTTGTTCAACAGAACAACTTAATCGCTTTTATGACATCTACAATACTAAAAATATCTGCTGTAAGTTGTACAATACACAATACATTAAATTTACTTGACATGATTACACAAAATTTCCCTTTAACTAAGGCTTCTTCAGCTATTAAATACGTTTAACACCATGACAATTAAATACAATTTTTTTGAATAGAAAGAATGAATAAAGCATACAACAAGAACATAGTAGGTACTGGAGGTACTGAAAAACCGTTTACAATTCATTAATTTTTGAATTTCCGATAATATTAAATGTTAATTTTGCTATTAAACATATTTTTACCAAAAGCTGTAAAACATATTTACACAAATACAATCACATACACTCACACCAAGCTCCCGAACTCCTCAGACAAAGGCACACAATTTTTAAGGGATGAAACGTAACCAAACCAAAGTGTTTAATAAAATCGTGTGTAAATTGATGATGATGATGATGTTGACGAAAAAAAAATGTTCGAATATTGATTTAAATTTCATCATGATACTGTGAAAACAAATAAATAAGTACAACAACCCACGCTCAAATTACTGGCATGAAATGTGGATGGACAGTGCAGGGAAAAAGTGAGACTACAGTTGCTTAGTCTGTTTATTTCTTCGCGTTGCACACGTATTCCACTATATAGAAAAGGTATATAGTGGGATACTATATAGAAAGGGTATATAGTGGGATACGTGTACAACTCGATATTTGTCCAAATTCTTCTAGAGAATTTCATCCTAAAAGTTAATTTTTCCAAAAAAACATTTTTTTTAAATTCGATTTATTCAAATTTCAAAATTATTTCAGAAATTCGACTAAAGTAGTCTCATTTAGGACCCTTTGGACTACCCTTTCTATATAGTGGGATACGTGTACAACTCGATATTTGTCCAAATTCTTCTAGAGAATTTCATCCTAAAAGTTAATTTTTCCAAAAAAACATTTTTTTTAAATTCGATTTATTCAAATTCCAAAATTATTTCAGAAATTCTACTAATGTAGTCTCATTTAGGACCCTTTGGACTACCCTTTCTATATAGTGGGATACGTGTGCAACTCGATATTTGTCCAAATTCTTCTAGAGAATTACATCCTAAAACCTACATTTTTCAAAATGCAAGTAAATTTGACTGTTAAGTGCTTAACAGTGGTCTGTTGACTGTAACATTATCAATGTTAGTAAGTTCTTGTGATTTAATTCAAGTCGTTTATTATTTAGCATAGTATGGAACCATCTGTACGTCCACTGAATGCTGTATGGTTTTCGGAGCATTACTTTGAAAACTCTTGTTCAAAGTAGTTTAACTTTTGCGAACTTGTCAGTTTTATCCAGACTGTTTTTGATTGCAAGATCGTCTTCACTATCCGAATGAGTAGAATGATTATTTCGAAAAAGTTTAGTCTCAGCATTTAATAATAGGGGTGGTAAGTTTTCAAAATTCACTTCATCTTCTTCTCCAGAATCTTCATCTGTGACGTAGTTGTTCGCACTTTGAGTGGGCATAATTCAGATGTCGTAAGAATTTCGCAAAAACTCTTCATCAGTTTCCTCTAAGACATTTATTATCTCATTTAATATTAAAAATCCGGAAAAAAATAAAGTTTTTGTTTTCACCATTTTGCACACTAATGCCGAACGTACTACATGTAGTACGTCAGCAAATACAACAAAAAATCACATATAATTTTATTTTTCAAATATACTTTTGCTATGTAGTCGTTTTTACTACTATTATATATAATTAACAAAAAACATATAAACGCAACAAAAATAATATCTATCTGAATATAAAACTTTTTTTAAACGTGACATCTTCATATTTTTGCAATTTCACAAAACTGAAATCTCTGATCCAAGAAAATACATATAAGCAATCACCCTTTACAAAACTTATCAAGGCATGTTTTGTTGACCGTTACATTCTGTATCACAGCAACAAGTATACTAGAAAGTTTTAATCACAGTAAACGCAGAAAACTGAAGATAAAAGGTGTACGACATGTAGTACGGACGGCACATCTGGGTTAAAATGACATCAAGCTAAATAAAATTTCGCTACTGAATAATATAAATTTTAATAGTCACCTAATAGGTTGACACTACACGTCTGTTACGCACTGTACGTTGCGTGTGCTTATAAATAACATGTGCAAGTATTTAAGTAGATCGGTTGTAATATGAAAGTGTTAGAGTGGTAGGAAATCATGTAATTGCAGTTATACAACAATGTTTCATGTTAATACACATACACACTCACATAAACTATGAAAAAATATACAGACACATGTACGTATGTACGTATGTATATTACATACAACAACAACAACAACAAATAACGTTTGATAATCATGTTAATTACAATCAATATGGCTTCTGTTTTAAATATTGGCATCAACAATATTGGCCAATATTATTATACAACATAATGTTGTTATTGTTGCTGCTGTTACTGCTGTAACATGTAGTTGTTTTTGCTTTTAATTTTCATTATTATTGTTGTTGTAGTAATGTTGATATCTTTATTTACTTTAGTGGTAATTTATTTTTGTTGCCTTCTGTAAGAACATTACAAAAAAAAACTTATTTAAGTTCGTCGTATTTTCCCATAGCCTTTTTTTCTATAGGATTATCTGTACAGCTCTTTTGCCTGACAAATATTTAATTTTAATTAAATTTGTTTCTTGTTTGTTAAAATTAATATAAAAAAAGAATATAATTAATTTACTTTGATATTTAATGCACATTTAATTATCGAAATGTAAGGAATATTTTGGGTATAAAAATGAGAAAAATTACAAGTTTTGCACCACTGTTGAAACTGAATAATTAACTCATTCACACAGTGATCTAAATAATAAAACAATCCTTCAGTACTTAATGTTATGATAAATTTTGGTGTTAACATATTTTTTTTTTAATTCGATAAGTAAAATCTTGACACATCTGGTGTTTTAATATATTTGTAAGAAATAAAACGATTGAATACATTTTAATCTCTAGTTGATACTCATTTAGCAATAGAGAATTATAATTAACACAACAATACAAAGTTAAATACATCGGTATACACCTCGATCGTCGCCTTACATGGAATCCCCATACAGATGATAAATGGACTCAAATGAAATTGGAATTAATTCAAATAAATTGACTCATTGGCAGAAACTCTAGTTTAGTTTAGATTGTCGACTCCTATTTTAGAACTCAATCATAAAACCTATATGGTGTTATAGAATACAGCTATGGGGAACGGCCTCAGCTTCAAATGCAGACAGAATTCAAAGAAGCCAAGACAAATTTTTACGAATGATCACAATTGCCTCCTGGTATCTAAAAAATTCGAATATTCATAAAAACCTAAAAAGAGCAGAAAAATTATTCCGCAACATATTAACAAAGAAAAAATGTAGTTGTGCATTTTTTTTTTAAATATCACTGTAATTATTTATATGGTTTCTGCAACCATGATATGGTTAAGTAACCATTTACATGATTGTATCCATCATATATATGATTATAGCAATTATGATTAAAGATTGTACCACTGACTAGTATTATTAATTGAACACAAATTCTCAATCGTATTGTGGTCGGCACTTTTTGCTGGCCACTGTATCAAAAGAAAATTCTGCCATTTTTTCATGATTTTGAAAGTGTATTTTAGGTCACCATCTAGCTGAAAAGTAACCTCATCCACTCGATGACGATGGACTCGCTTATCTACAAAATCGTGAAGATGAGTTAATAAAATAAGCAGATAGTCGTCTTTCCTCATTATTACATCTATTATTTGCAAAGGTCCGAGGTGTCACCATGTAAAGCAACCTCATATCATATCGTTCCTCCCACCGTGCTTTATTGTTTCCTTTATATGGTGTCTGTGAATTCTCTGAGCTGTTCTGCGCCAGCAATATTGTTTACCATCACATTGAAAACGTTTAAATTTAGATTCATCTGATCGGATTCCGCGCGCAGAGAAAAAATATAGTTGCGCATGTTTTATATGATTTCTGCAACCATAATAAGTTACCACTCACATAATTACAGCAATCATATATATGATTATAACAATTATGTAATGTTTATGGTAATCAGTTTTATGATATAAAATTATAACATATAATGTTGTTCTCTATCATAACCAAAGAGCACCAAATTATTATAAATGGATTCAACAAATATATACATAGTTACTACAATCGTATATATGATTGTAATAATCATCTGAAACGTAACTTAACCATATTATGGTTACCGCAATCATATAAATAATTACAGTGACCATAATATTGTTGAAAAACTTTTAAAAATGCCGCCATTGTTGTGATAAACATGTACAACTATATTTTTGCTCTGTGTGCATATTTCCCGTAATCTACTGTCCTATTTCTGTGCTCTTTTGCAAACTTTAACCATGCCTTAACATTTTTTGTCGACTATAAAGCTTTCCAATTTTTTACTGCTGAAATCCAGCGACTAATGAGTTTGCGTTTAATCTTTTGGAGTTAAACACTGCTATTGAAGACTATAGCTTTCTATAGTTTTTTGCGAGTTCTGATTTGTGGTTTGGGAACAATAGAACGCCGTTTTTGGTTTCTTATAAGAATTGATCGACTTACTTTCGACTGTTTAGCTATTAGTCACTTTTTGTAATTGCTAGAATAATGCCCTTTTATTTATGATAATTTGATTTGTGTTGGATAATTTGCAAAAACTGTTTACCACATGCAATTAAACTCATAAACAAAACAAACGCTAATAGTAAACTTTGATATATTTGGGCGAATATATTAAAAGACACAATTGTGCAAAATTGAGTACGTGCAATTTTTAGTTTGTATTAATTGTTTGTTTGCCGAAAATTATTACATATTTTTCATTGCGTATTCTAAAATACTTTGTTTAGCATTAAACCTAAAAAAAATGACAAACAACTCTTTTAAACTTTCTTTATAAGTTTTATTTTTATGCAAGTAAAAGTACACAAGGCGCAAATTGTGCTGCCCAGTGAATATTGTTATGAACTCACAGTGTGGCAGAATTGAAATTTTTAGTGTAAATATTTATTTGATAATTTTTAACCAAAATTTCCTTTCATTTTAAAACTAAGTGAATCTTTAGCCTTTCACAAAAATCTTGACTCTTAACTCAAAAAAAGAAAATTTGGTGCGTGTAATTTTATTATATTTAATTTGTTTTCCCAACTTTCTACATGCTTTAAAACAATTCAAATAAACAACTTTCGTCTTACATATTCAACAAAAAACTGGACAGCAAAGTTTTTACAACATTTTTTTCAATTCGCTTTAAATTCTCTAAAGATAACAAATTTTAAAAAAAATACCAAAGAAAAAAAAACAGAGAAATATTTAATATTTTTTTTCCAAACCGTCCATGACCTAAATGTTTCTAACAAAGATGTGGCAAAAACGAAATCCCACAAAACTAAAAGTAAAATAAATTTATAGAAGATTTTCATACCTAATGGAGAAAATAAAATGCAAAAAATTGCCAGTTGTGGACACTCGAGCAGAACAAGGACATTTCAATGTTAAAAGTAAATAATTCTATAAAAAAAAAAATAAAAACGAGGAAACAACAAAAGTAAACCTTGAATAATATACACGGATTTCTACATTTGAAGAATATATTGTTGGCATTGTATTGCAGTTCTGTAAGTTTTTCATACCTTTCAACACACAGGTAGAATTTTTGATTTTTTGTTTCCATATGACAATGTTCTTTTATTCATAGGTTTGTATATAGTGAAACGTTTTCAATAAAATTGAATATGAATATCAAAAAACTACTTAATATTCGTGTATGGGTATGATGATAAACAATAACAATGAATACCTTTGATGTGTAATAATGTCAACATAACGTTTAATATCCGTTTGTGTTTTTAGCGTTATCAATGAGAATCATAATGGGAATACAAGCACAGTGGTTTATTTGCAAAAATATATTAGTATGAAAAGCTTTGACGAATTTTGATAAATTTTTGCTTATATGGACATCACTATCGGGTGGTTTCTAAAGGACTATGCCACAGGCCACACATAATCCGATTTAGCAGATAATTGGCCGTCCGAAAATGTGATTTAACACCACTAGTTTACTTTCTGTGAGGCTATGTTAAGCCAAGAGTCTATGCTGAGCCAAGCAAGTCAATTGCAGCCTTAAAACTCAATATCCGTGACGTGAATAACGACATTATTCCGCCATTTTGCAAAAAGTATGCGTGGTGCAGGTGGAAATCTGTCCGATCTGTCCGTAATTTATAATGCTATCTGGATTTCGTAACAGTGCTCGTACTTCTTTAGTCAAAAAGCGATCTGGCCGAACACATTTTATACAATAATGTATTCTTACATAATCATTAAATTTTAAAATTAAAAGTCTCTAGAATTAAAACAAAATCAAGCACAAAGTTCATTTTAAACGTTCAGTAAACTTTAAAATTCTCTATAAATCGAAAAAATTGCCAGCAAAATTGGTTTAATCTCTATAGTTCGTGTGAGAGAGCGTGAGGAAACTATAGTTTTATTCCAACGAATATTTTTTTTTTTTAAATTTTTAATTTTTGTTTTTAATAAATTACAACAATAAGTTTTCGATTAAATTGAAAAATCAGCACGGATTAAAAATCTAGATTAAAAATGCTGTATTTAAAAAAAAATGGACTTATAACTCCAACAACAAAAAAGCTATAAGTGTGTGTGAAGTAGGGATGGTGCTCAAGAATATATTTTATTTCTCAAAAGTCTATTACAAGATGTGATTTCAAACTCCTGCATCAAATGAAACAGCACTTTTTTCGTCATATTATGATTATTTCCATAGTATATGAATTGTTTGCTGTCACAGTCATTTAAATTATAACAATCCGCCAACTTTTATTTTCCGATTTTTGTCCACCTAGATTGGCCAAATGTCGCACTGTGCGCCGTGAAGTTGTCTATGTGGAATTGAAAACGATTTCAATTTCATTTTGTAATGGAATATAGAACATAGGCGTATGTATATGTGATTTAATATTATAAACCTGAATGGTTGTTCTTAAAAAATTCTTGTTTTTTTTAGAGATAAGAACCCAATCACCTATTTTGAATCAATGATCAATGTCTTTTATTACCCGAAGTTTCCTGGAACCAATTACCGTGTATTGGTTAGGAGTATTATAAACACTAACTACTATTAAATAAAACGTGGCAATTTAAAGTGAAAGAGAATATATTTTTAAATTGATTTCGAAATTAATGAATGTTCAGCATAAACCAAATATAATCTAATAAAATATGATCTAATAATTCTTTCGTACGTATGAGTGATTTTTAAATCTATATAATTAAATATTAAATATACGCAATATTAGGTATACGCTCATTGTAGTTCAATCAGTGTTTCAACAGATGTTAAAGTGGTTCCATTTGTAAAAAACTGTCGTTGCTATGACTCCTAAAGTGATAAAGTTCTGAAATTTGTTCTTATTATTGCTACTTTTTAGTTGCAATTTAAAACAAAAAACGTAAATTTTAGAACTTGCGTTTTCAATGTATGCAACTTAATTAAAGTTTTTATTTTTAATAAAAAAAAACTGTCTATGTTGTGTACCACTGTACAAAAAAACATAAATGAATTCCATACTCATACTTACACATAAAAACAATAATAAAAGAAAATATTATTAAAGGATAATAAAATTGTTTGTATTTAAGAGTGAGTGTGTGAGTGAATAAATAAAAGAGTAATTAAGAGTATGAGTATGGGTGTTCGTATTTGTATTTGTGTTTGTATAAGTATTTTTGTTATGATAAATAAATAATTAAAACAAACGTGTTTTTAATTACACAAAAACCATAAGGTGTCTTTTAAAATAATTAACAAAAACACTACATTTTTTTTGTATCAATATCAGCTACAGCAATAACAACAAGAGGAAACACATGAAGCGTTATAGGTGTTGTTGTGATGTTCGTGTTTTGTTGTTTGAATATTTATTTAACAACTTAAAAATACATTCATAGCTATGCACACACACACACACACACTTTTATTCACACATAAGTTGGCGCATAAAAGTTGTTAAAATGTACAAACGACGAGTATTTAAATAAACATTATTAAAAGTTTAAATTACAAGTAAACAAATGTCTGCATTAACAACAGCAAACTTCAACAGTTTTTTATACATTTATGGCACCGCTTACGGCGGCGATATATTATTTGAAAGGGTGAAAAATTAACTAAATAGAAATTGAGAGTTTTAATAAGGTTTAAAGATGGTTTGGGTAACGAAGAAAAATGTTTTTTGATAGTGTCACCAAATATAAATGGAGAAGAAATAATGTTTGAAAAATGCCAGAAGCTCTTGGTTTTGTATGACTATTTCCTCAATATTAAAGAGTTTCTCAGCAAGAAGTTTTATAATAACATGAACGTCTTAACATTATACTTGTTGACATATCAGCAGTAAAAGCTTTGTTAAACCTCCGATGAGTGACAGTTCTGAACTTCACGGCCTTTTTTGTAAATCACGTTTTTTTCATATAAATTTTTTTTTTTATTTTTTTTTTTTGTTTTTATTGTTTATAACAAAATTCTACATACAAAAATAATTTTTTCAATTTTTTTAAGTCAAAGACATTAGGGATGATGATAAAAACAAAAAATTCTAAGAACTGGTTTATTGCTAGTAGTATAAAATTAGAATATTGTGCCTTTCCTTGAAAGCAATAAAGTTCATGTCTTCGAATTTTTCTTAGAATTTTTTGTTTTTATCTTGGAGTTTAGGTCTTTGTGTTCAGAACAAGTAAATTATGTGTTGAAACAATAAAAAAATTATAATGATGCCCAAAAACATGCATTTATTAGTGAAATTCAGTACAAGGTCCATACGGACCTATTCACACGTTCGCGTACTATTCTCACTAAAACCTCAATAACTCCTAAGGTAATGAGCCCATCTGCTTGATTTTTTTTTCAAAAGATGCGCAACAAAATACTCTTGGAATACAAAGTAACTTTAGGGAGGGGGAGGGGGGGGGTTGTAGTGGCCAAAGTAGGAATAATTGCAGTTTGAAAAGGCAAAAAGGTCCCTAGGGACCTTCTCACTCATCGGAGGGTTAATTCTTACAATGCATACAATTACATTTGATTAGACTTTGACATTTGGATATGTATTTTAAGATTAATTTGCAGAGCAATTTTACTTTAAAATTTAGACATTTAAATTATATAGAAAAATATTTTCTTAAATTGTAGATTTTTATATAAAACAATTTTAACCTTAATCATTGATTACTACTTGGTCCAAATTTAGCTTTATTCTTAGATCTGCATATAAATCAATTTCTGCTTTAATCGTATATGTTTCATAACTCAATTGGAGCTTCAGTCATACATCATTAAATTGATGAATATTAGATTTAATCTTAGAATAATTTCATTTTAAATTAATCTTCCATGGTACTCCCTTAATTTTCAATCATTGTTCTTTAAATAGACAATTTTTAGTATGAATTGTAAGTCATTATGTAAACCAATATTAACTTAAACTTGACAGCCATTTCACAAAATTTAATTCCTTTTGAAAGTGGAATTTATTCCGTATTTTGCTTCTATAGAAAAAGTACACCGAACAATTTTTTTCGTAATGAAACCTAGAAATGCTTAAAATTACAATTCCACATAGCAAATTACAAATGGTTTCATTCCCAAAAATTGTTTCGTTATGCTTTTTCTATAGAAGCAAAAAATAGAATTAGTTTCACTTCCGAGCGGAATTAAATTCTGTGACATGGCTGATTGGTCTCTAAACATACCAATTGTCACTACAATCATATATCTTTGCATTTACAAAATTTGTCTTTAATATGTCAAGATATATGTATGTATATGTAGA
The DNA here is from genome assembly GCA_950370525.1 of Bellardia bayeri. Taxonomy (NCBI): domain Eukaryota; kingdom Metazoa; phylum Arthropoda; class Insecta; order Diptera; family Calliphoridae; genus Bellardia; species Bellardia bayeri. The sequence goes on from OX493267.1 coordinate 81,347,771, forward strand.
AAACATAGAGGTTTATATGTATTAGACCATTTTAACTTTAATGATAGAGATCTTTATATATGACAAAATAACCTCTAATCGTAGATTTCAACACAGACAAATTTCAGCTTCAATTGTATATCGTCCCAATATATTGTAGCTATAATCATTGATTTTTACATAAACTAATTTAAGCACGAATTGTTGATGTGGACCAATTCTTGTTGCAATTACAAAACTTTACAAAGATCAATTACATTGCAATCCTAGATATTTACATACAATAAATTTAGCTCCAATTGATTCAATTTTACATCATTACTTAAACAATTTATAGCATTAATCGTAGACCTTAGAACAGATAATTTTTTCACAGACAAATTTTAGATTCAATCGTAGGTCTTATATAGTCGACTTCAGTCGTAAATCTTTATATAGACAAATGTTAACTGCAAGAGTAGGTCAAATAGACAAATTTTCTTGACATACGTACGTCTTAACATAGACTAATTTTGATTTAATTTCAAGCTTTAATTGTAGGTCAAATAGTTCAATTTTATCTTTAATCGTAGATCTTTACATAGAAAAATTTTGAGTCAATTTCAGCTTTGATTGCAGATTTTTATGTGACCTAAGTTGGAACTTCATTCGTTAAGTAATTTCAGTTTCAATTGAAGGTCTTTCCATAGACTAGTTTTAGCTTCAATCGTTGAGAAATTATAACATCAAACGCCAGTCTTTATAAAGACTAATTTTCAGCTTCAATCATAGACTAATTTTAGCTTCAACTGCAGGTATTAAAGTAGACTAATTGTATCTTCAATTGTAGATAAATTTTAGCTTCAACTGCAGGTTTTTATATAGACTTGTTATAGCTTCAATCGTAGAGAAATTTAACCTTCAAACGTACGTCTTTATAAAGACTAAATTTGAGTTTCAAACTTTACAAACTTCAAACTTAGTCAAACTTTAGCTTCAACTGCAGATATTTATAAAGACTAGTTATAGCTTCAATTGTAGAAAAATTTAACCTTTAAACGTACGTCTTTTTAAAGACTAATTTTGAGCTTCAATCATAGACTAATTTTAGCTTCATCTGCTGGTCTTAAAATACACTAGTTTTAGTTTCAACCGTAGACTAATTTTAGCTTTAACTGCAAGTCTCTATCATAGACTAATTGTGAGCTTAAATAATAAACTAATTTTAGTTTCAAATACACAAATACAAAATAGACTAATTTTAGCTTCAATTGTAGACAAATTTTAGCTTCAACTGCAGGTCTTAAAATAGACTAATTTTAACTGCAATTGTACACAAATGTTAGCTTCATCTACAGGTCTTTATATAGACTAGTTATAGCATCAATCGTAAAGAAATTGTGACTTCAAACGCCAGTCTTTATAAAGACTAATTTTGAGCTTCACTTGTGGACAAAATTTTATTTTCAAATAAACGTCTTTAAATACACTAGTTTCGGTTTCAATCGTAAACTAATTTTACAATCGTAGACTAATTTTAACTTCAACTGAAGGTTTTTAAATAGACTAATTTTGAGCTTTTGTCGTAGACTTCAACTGTAGGCAAATTTTAGCTTCATCTGCTGGTCTTAAAATACACTAGATTTAGTTTCAATCGTAGACTAATTTTAGCTTCAACTGAAGGTTTTTAAATAGACTAATGACTTCAATTGTAGACAAATTTTAGCTTCGGCTGCGTGTCTTTATATAGACTAGTTATAGCTTCAATCGTAGAGAAATATAACCTTGAAACGTACGTCTTTATAAAGACTAATTTTGAGCTTCACTTGTGGACAAAATTTTATTTTCAAATACACGTCTTTAAATACACTAGTTTCGGTTTCAATCGTAAACTAATTTTAGCTTCAACTGAAGGTTTTTAAATAGACTAATTTTAAACTTCTATTGTAGACTTCTATTGTAGACAAATTTTAGCTTCGACTGCGTGTCTTTATATAGACTAGTTATAGCTTCAATCGTAGAGAAATATAACCTGGAAACGTACGTCTTTATAAAGACTAATTTTGAGCTTCAAACTTTACAAACTTAGACAGACTTCAAACTTAGCCAAACTTTAGCTATAACTTTAGACAAGTTATAGCTTTAATCGTAGAGAAATCTTAACTTTAAAGTTAAGACTTTATAAAGACTAATTTTGAACTTTGATAATAAACTAATTTCAGCTTCAATTTTAGTTACTTACATTGAGAACTTTTAGCTTAAATAAACCGACATAGATCAATTTCAATTTGAACGACCCATTTAGATCAAAACTAATTTGTTTTCGTCAAGCATTTCAAACTAGTATTTCTGAAAAAAAGACTAAGTACACACAACATAATCAAATGTAATAATCTTAATCGACTCCATAACAATCAGCACTTAGACACAATTATGTATTTAATATTTAATTTTTAAATAACAAATGGATTTGATCCTGTTGTCCTGCATACATTCAACAATTCATAAATAAATAATTAAAATAAATACATAAATTTATATTGCTGTTATAACTCTTTTTTGTTTAATAACAAAATAAATAAATAGAAATCATTTAATCGCCAGACTTTTGACTAAATGTATGATTGACTGAGTAAAAGGATTTTACTTACATTTCAATGTAGATATTATCATATTATCACTACATTCACAATATTGCACAAACACATTAACATTATTATTTTGAATTTGTTTCTTTTATTTATGGCATCATTTTCATTTCATTTTATTGTTACACACTTGTTTAATTTGTTTTAAAAACTTTTTAATTATTTGTTAATTAATTTTACTTTTTTTTTTGTTTTGACTCATCCTTCCTCAATACATTGTATGTTATATGTTTTGCTTGGAAGCAACGTAGATGTCTGTCTGTCTGTCTGTCTGTCAGTGTTTAATTTATATAATTTTTTATTGTTTGAATTAATTACTATTGTTTGGTTTATTTTATGTTATTTTGTTGTGTTGTGTTTTTTAATGGATTTATTTGATTGTAATTTATTATTGTTTTAAATGGCGATGCTTTCGAATGTTTGTTATTACTTATCGTTTAATATCAATTATTAAATTTTGCATTAATTTATTTTATAATTTCATGTTGTACTTAATTATATTTTTATTAATTTACATAATTAAGTAATTTATTTTGGTTTTAAAGGGATTTTTATTCCAGTTGGTTGTATTTGTAGAGTACGTAATTGTATGCTGAGTTAAAAAGTTTAATTATTAACAATTTAGTTAGAGTTTTAATTTTTTTTTATTATTTTATTATTAATTACAATTATGTGGAAATTATTTTTCTAATTTATTATTTATATTAACATTTAATTGCAATTTAGTAGGAGGATCTGAAAATATATTAGAAAGAAATTAAGTTGAGCATTATTAGTATGTTTGTAGCTGTTTTATTATTTCTAGATGGTATTTATTGGTTTTTTGTAGTGACAACAAACAAATTATAATAAATAATTGCATTAATTAAAAGTAAGAAAAATAAAAATTTTTGATATTTATTTAGTCAGGCTCGAGTTCATTAAATTTAATTTTCATTAAATTATTTTTACTGCAGAAATTGTTTTACAACATGAAATCTCTATTAAATTTTATTGATCATTTTTCTTGGTTGAGCTTGGGGATTGAATTTGGCTTGAATTTACATGTTTCGAGAATCACCACATTCTCTCATCAGAATTCTTTGCGTTCTAACCTTCTGCACCACTGCGGGTGCCTGCTAGCCAACAGACAAACATCAATCTTTTAACCAGTGTTACCACCGCTGGTTCGAAAAATAATTATATATTAATAGAAACTGGGTGAATTTATCATTATAAATTACAATGTTTTACATAAGAGTCTTGGTCTGAATTAGTGTAAGGTAATTGTGCCAAAATCAACCATCAGTAGACTGCTACAAAGATCCTAGACTATTACTCCACTATTGTTTGAGCTAAGGACATTACTCCGGCACAAAACTGCTAGACTTGTATTAGCTAACAAAAAACTTAAAAACTAAACGGAAACAGGAAACCGATAATCTTTGTTAATAATTGCATTATTTAAACGTATATTTGTTTTAGGTGATTTTTTCCGAAGAGAAAAAATTTAATCTTGTTGTTTTAGATAATTTCAACATCAGAGAGCAACGGTAGTAACCACAATATTTCTCAAAAAGAGACGGAGACGGTTCTTTAATGGTCTGGGGAGATTTTTATGAAGACAGCATGCTTAAGATGGGGTTTCTAAGAATAAAAATGGTTCTTTCTAATTAACCAAAATTAAAAATTAAATTATAAAAAAAATTAATAGACTTGAAAAACAATTTATTTTTTAACAAGACAACGGCTCTATACATTTGTAAGTTGTCAAAGAAAGGGATGGTTGCCTTTGAAAAATATTAATGTAATTGTATCGCCCACATGTGCTCCACATAAGAATCCCATTAAGAACATTTGGGGAATATTAAACCGCCGAATTTACGGTGAAAACCGACAATATGAAAGCCTACATCGCCTAAAAGCAGCTGTTGTAGATTATATCTGAAGATTTAAGAACAAATCTGGTGAATAGTTTGCCTGAACGAATTTTTGAGTTGATTCAATAAAAGTAGTAGACATACATATTTGTGCATATTAAGCTTATTATGGTATTTAAAGTTATTTGAACTTCAGTTTATTTATAATTTATTTCTTTATAAATTTTTAAGAGTTAAATTAAAATATAATGATTTTTATTGTTAAATAATAGCCCAATTCACAATATTGTGCAAATGGTATTGTATCCATTGCATTTGCAAAAAGTTTTAGCACAATTTTGCTCTTCACTAACAAACTACACCGCAAAAGCAAAAATATGCTAAACCATTTTGCAAATGCAATGGATACAATACCATTTGCACAAGATTTTGAATTGGGCTAATGTTTGTCATTTTTTTCATTTGTTTCACATACATGTAGATTAAACTGTTTTAAATTTTCTTTAATTTACAAAATTGTGAAAAGTTTTATGTATTTATAGTTATACAACGCAGTATATATCAGCTAATTTTTTATATTAAATTTTTAGTAGTATTATGTAGGCAAAAAATTACCATTTAAATCATGAAATACCAATTTCTATTTGCCTCTTGAGCACTCATTCAATTTGTCTAAAACGAGACACTTTTCATTAAAATCTGTTTTCCTAAAATCAAAAACTATTTTTTTTCATCCTTCGCACTGGAGGTCTTACAAACAACCTGTAATTTAATTGTTGTATGACTGGAACTACCCGTGTTTGTTTGAATAAAAGCGTGTTTATGCTCGTTTTTAACCTTTTTTGGTACTGGTAACTTCAGGTGCTCAGCTGTGCCATAATGAATCAATCAATCATTAGCCAGTCACTCAATTCCTATACTTTTATACCTACAGCCACGTGGCAACTAATTAAGGACACAATACAAACTTGAAGCAAATAATTCGAAAAGTTTTATGATATTCTTGAAATTTGTCGTAGTTTAGTCAATTTAATTCTTACTCCTAGAAAATAACTGCATATTGTGTTAAAATGTCTAGAGGCCTTCGTCGCAAGGCCTTCTACGTGACAGCACAATCAAAGCTGATTTAGATTTTATTGCATTAGGTTATGGATTTCTTGAAGCATCAATAACTAGACTAGAAACATCTGGACTATATTTTGCTGCGCAAATTAAAGTGGTAACAGACGCTAGGAAAGCAATTAACTTCATAAATGGCCAGGCAGCCGACATTATAAACAAAAAATTTGCTGCTTTAATTGAAAATGACTGTGGTTTTGCTTCATTGAAGAATATTTCAGCAAGTTTGAATGTAGTATCAGTCCAAAATGCAGTAACAGAAAAATCTACCATTGGAGAAACGTTAGCTTTCAAAATTGCACCAACTGCTTCCGTTGATGTCAAAAGAACTTTCTCAATATACAAGAGTGTTTTGCGATCAACTAGACAAAGCTTCCTGTTTCTAAATTTGAGCGAAATGTTTGTCATTTATTGCAACAATAGTTTAAATTAATTTTGTGTTCTTGTCAGTTTGAAATTTTATGACATTTTTTGTTATTTTTTTTTTAATTTTGGAATTAAATTAAAATATTTATAATGTAAATATAATGAAATTTTATTTAATCTGGTTTTTGGTGAATTTTATTTGTAATATTTGTTCATGTTTTCAAATTAAAAAAAAATATATATACATATGTATATAATTTTATATGAACACATGTACTTATTTTGCACTTTATAGAGCATATTTTGAACGCTTAAAAGTATTTTTTTGAGCCCTACTAATAATACATTTGAATTTATTGCACAAACATTTTTGCACCTACTATGCATATGTAAAGGTAGACATATGAATGTATCTAAGACCAGTATTAGTGGCATATGCTTCCGATTAACTGCTTAATAAATTTTGCAAACTAAACACAACAACAGCAACACCTGCATACATACACTCACATACAAAATTAAATGTATGCATGTAATTTACATACAACAGGATGTCTGTCGATTTTAGGTTTTAGTGGTTGATTATAATTGACACTGTTAATATCCTTTTAAGGACTTAAAATTCCTACTAATACACACACACATTTAGTACATTCAGCAATTAATGAATTTATTAGTGAGCGTGATGTTGGGTTGAGGTTGGCAAATTTACAATAGATTTTAACCGGAAGGCGAAATGTATAATCAATGTATTAGTAAGAATGGAAGTGTTAAAAAAAAAACTTAGTATTATGGTTGGTGTAAAGACAGATTTTTATGGTTTCAATTTATTGTCTTTTACTTTAGGTACTTTAAATGAAAATAATGCAATAATGTGGATATCGTTTTTGGATCGTTTTTAATTTAAAATTCTTTTCCAATACAAAAATATATTTTAATTTGTTTTCCTTACTTTTAATTAAAAAGTTTAAAACGAAATTAAGAAAACTCCTGCTAAATTTACCCCTCATTATTTTCTTTCCTATATTTGCAATAAAAATTTCAAATAAATTAGATAGTAAAGATCGAAAAGAAAATTAAAAACTGCAAAACGTGGAAAATATAATAGAGACATACTATATATCAGTCGATAGTAAATTATGTCTACTTTTTAAAAATATATAAAAAATTTAACAAATAAGAAATTCATGGAATAACAAGGCAAAAATTTCTAATTTGGAGTGTTTTTGAGGAAACTGAAAATTTTATTTATTAATATTTTGTAATCAAATTTTGCATTTAATTTGTGCCAAATACTTCAATGAAAAAAAATTAAATTAGTAATAAGGCAATTCCCAAAAAAAATTTCAAAAATTCCTAAAATGTAGTTTTTAAAATTTTTAGCCTTATTCCAGGAGTGGCGTTATAGCAATCATTTGCAGAATAATGTAGAACATATTCGACAATATAAAATAAATAGGTTATTATTTTTGAATATCGACTAGGTGATTTGAGAATATATGGCCTAAAGTTGAATTTTGCTAAATAATGACTATAAATAATAATAAAGTTTTACGATTTTCTTTTAATTTAAAATATATCCTCTAAATTTAGCTTTCTGAAAATGTTAATATTTTGAAAAAAAAATCTTTATAGTAGTGCTGAGGCAAAAACCGCAAGCACACGAGTAAGGTCGCCAAAAATATGTTGAGGAAAAATATGTGGAAAAGTTAAAATGGCCTGCTCAGAGCCCCGATTTAAACCCCAACGAGTATCTTTGGGCTCTTCTCAATGACAAAATTCTGATGGAATTCAGAACAAACATTCACAAGTTTTTGGAAAAGATGCAAAGTAAATGTAGGGCAATTCCAACAAATACTCTGAAGGACACTACACTAATTTTGCCAAAAAGATTGGGAGGGGTCAGGTTAAATTTTTAAAGTTATTTAACATTGTAAGTAAATTCCATATAGTCATTAATTTTGCATTATATATGATAAAATACTAACTGAGTTCAATAGAGAACTATTATTTATAATTATTAGAAAATAATAAATACATGTTTTAATCAAAAAACAAGAAATATTTGAAACCGCACTTTATTTTGTCCGACAGTGTAGCTGCGACGATTTCTTTTAGTACTCGACTAGTAGGTTGCATATGTAGTACAAACTTTGAAATAGGATCACAAAAAAATTGGGATCTTTTTCAGTTTTGCACATACCCGAAGGCTCCCAATTTGGGAAGCTCTGGTGGAATTATAAAATTCAAAGCTTAAACTCCACAACACTTACTCTCTAGACGTTTCAAATTTTAGAAATTTTACGTATAGGAAATTTGTCACATTTTAGGCTCTATTGTTTGTCATAACTCGAGAACCACTAGTCCGAATAATGTTATGACAAACAAAAGAGCCTAAAACGTGACAAGTTACCTATACATGACACGACTCACACGCGATCAGTCATATATATATTTCCCCTCTTTTTATTAAAACTACCCCATTGTGAGATTTCGAGATATTTCGAAATGTTACACAGCCACCGAAACACTAAATTTCACAAACTTTAACCGTTAATTGTTTACCCCGATCATACAATCAAGCTCCCCTGGATTAAAAAGTCTTAACAGAGCAATTCGAATCCCGTTGCAGCCTTAAAATTTAAAATGCGATTAATTTTCATAGAAATTCTTTATATTGATATTTGTTTGAAAAACAAATTTTAAACAATAGATTAGTAATCAAATAATCTACTAATATAAATATATTATATATGTATTAACTTATTTTAAATTAGATTAAAAGATTTACTAAATTATACCATGTGATAAATTTCGCTAAAAATAAGAATGTCTAATTGTCCTTGGTATGATTACAAAACAAAATTCTAATTACCACAATCTGCAACATTCAAAAATTTCAAAGGCATTTAATGAAAATGAAGAACAAAAAACTCATTCTCTAAAAAGTTAAAGAAACAAGATTGTGTTTAACTCAGCTAAACATCAAAAGCAAATGAACTTTTATGACCTCAAATGTTATGAAATAGAAAAAAGTAAAAAAAACAAACAAACAAAAATAAAAAAAGCCTTGAACTGTTTGTTAAAGCTTTTAAGAGTGCTGTGTATATGTATGTATATAGATACATATACATATATGTGTGAGTGTGTGAGGGGTTGTAAAATACAAGCAAAAATGTCAGCAACAGCAACATTTCACTGTATGGAGTATTTTCATATTTTCATACAAATTTATAAAACTGAAGATGGACAAGACTGATTTTATTATTTTACTAACACACACAAATATTTATGAAAACAAAATCCCATACATACATAAATAAATATCATATGGTTTTAGTTACTATAGCCACTGCAAGGATTCTTGAATATTTATTATTAAAGGTCCTTTCTTAAGTAAAATGCTAATTTTGCCTTTTTTTATTATACTATTTCCAGAAATGGTTAATTTGATAATCTTAGCTTTTTAGTGGTTGAGCTAGCACCAAATAGGTAATTTTTCATAAGGAAAAAAAGTTCCAATTTAGCCACTGTTCAAATAAAATCCGGTCACAGTACTAATATCTGCTAACAACACTAAAAGTTATATATTTTTGGGCAAATTTTTGGGAATTCTCAGCAACGGAGAAAAAAAATTCGCCAACAAACTGATTGAAAATTTAACATTGTCAGCTTCAATGATTGCAGAAAAACTAAAGCTGCCAAAAAAAGTCCTTTAAATGTTGTTATTACAAGATTCAAACAAAAATTGTAAACAAAAAAAAATAGCTATAAAAGAGACCTTAAAAAACGATTTTGCATTTCCATTTCTTACCGATCTATCTGATTGTTTGTTTATGCCTTTGCTTTTTGAACGATGGTATTTATACAAGGAGGGTTTTTTTTCATCAAATTCGAACAAATTGAAAAAAGTCAAATGCAGTACGATCACACTTGGCAAATATTTGCCGAAAAAGACGTAACCACTAAATGAAATCTATTTGTACTCGTTTATTTATTTAAAAAAAAAAAAACTTCGTTTATTTAGAATAAGACACAACCGAAACGAATCAGTTGCATTCGGAACCGAAACCGAATGCAACTATTCGTTTATAAAATAACCACAGTATGCGGCCAGCATTAAAAGTCAGGATAACGTTTGGGCACATGTTGTTAAATATGTTTCAATAGCAATGGTCACTTGATTGACAGCAAGATGAGCACTTCGCAATATTGATAATAGCTCTGCAGTAAAAAAATAAAATTAAAACCTATACTGCTGATAAAAATGTTAAGGCACAGCTAAAGTTTGCCCGAGAGGTCAGAAATTGGACAGCATAAGACTGGTTAAGGGAACAACGAATTACGGTGGGAGAAACGTCAACATATAGGGTTGCTTTACGTGGCGGCAAAGAATCGTCAGAATAATGAGGAAAGAAGACTTACTTTTCAGCTGGATGCTGAACCAAAACACACTTCCTAAATCCTGTAAAAATGGCTTAGTAGGCAGATTTTGCTATAATTGATCGCAATCGTGAAGAGACAGTTGAGACAACAACGTTTAACTCCAACCATTTGAAGGAGCTTAGGCAGCGTTTCAGCGTGAGTGATGGAGTGTAGATAAAAATTTACCAAAAAGTTTTGTATGAACTATGGACTAAATATTAAAAATATATGATAGTATTTTAGATTGTTTCAAAATTGAGTATATGAGAGTTGATTTTTTCTTTGTTTTTTTTTTCTTTCTCAGAATTTGATGGTTTTAGTTTTGGTTTGTAAATTATTTTGTTAATTTTGTTAACAAAAAAAATAATATTTGATAAAATGTCTCATTTATGAAAAGCTTAACTTTGTGATGTACGGGTGTCAAACAAATTCTAGTCAGAACTTTTAAAAATTCGTACAAAAAATCATAACTAGAATTTGACGTGGTAGTAAAAAAAGATTAAGGACAAAAATGTAGCCCTTACAAAGCCATGAATACCGGTATACAAAATATTATGATCGGACTAAAAAGAGCGACACAGTGAACAAAAAACATATTTGAATAAAAGAATTATTTCTGGAATGGTTTTTACATTATCTTTAATTCTAGGGGGTGACTGACAAAACTTTTTTTCGAACCACTTTATTGCACTATGTATGAAACCTACTACTCACGTAAGCTAACAGAGAATATACGAAGTATTTTGCAAATGAATGATATTTTCTAAATATTTGTTTTATTATTTGTATTAGAAGCATTTTTGTTAATTAAAGACAAAAGAAAGAAAATTTTTTAATTTAAAAAATGGGTTGAAATCAAGTTTCGAAAAGTCCTAAATTAAATTTTTTTTAAATTTATGTACAATTTCTTTTAAGCAGGCTATTTTCTGCTTCTCATAAAACGGAAGCATCCTAATATATATATAAATATATGTATGTAGGTCTTTATGTGCTAGGGGAATGATATTTTTATGATGAAAACATATTTCTATCATCTACGAATATTTGATTTCATTCCATTCTATTGTTAGTTTTATTTTCTGCTGTATTCAATTTCATTATATTCTGGTTTTCTTTTGCAATATTTCTATTTGCAGACATGATGTGTCAGTCAGTTATTTAGGCATTGTTCCATTTTTGACATCAAATATCACAAAACATTAACATTTCTGTTATCTCGAAGTATTTATTATATGTTTGTCAATCATGTGTTGGTTAAAGTTAGAGCTTAATTAGCCGTCTTAAATTATAAAAGAATTAACAAAGGGAAAGTTTCTGAAACATTAATTTAAATACTAAACTTTAATATAATTTCAAATTTTCAAAATTACTACTTCATGTAAAATATTGTAAAAAAAAAGTGTTAAAACAATTAAAAAGTAAATAATTACATTTTTGATACTTCCTAGAAAACAGTATTTCAAATAATATAGAATTGTTATTCAAATAAGAATAATCTTCTTAGATCTTCAAATTGTAATGTCCGGCAAAGCTAATAATCTTTCAAAAATATTGTTTTAAAAACTTTGAATATACAGTAATGGACAAATACTATGAATGGCTTCTTCTGTTCTAAAGTGAAGCATATCTTAGAGAGAGCGTTCTGCATAGATTCAAAAAATTTAGTTTGTCGGGGCAAGGTCTGAACTAAAAGTCAAAGTCGGCTGAGGTAAAACTGCTTAACCACTTATTTCTAAATAGTTTTTAACAGGTATTACAACATATGACGGAACGTTCTCATGATGGAATATTAAACTTTAATATGTCAAACTATTCAGTTTCCCTGTGATGTTCTGTCCAGATTTGTGGACCCTTTTCTATCGTTCTATCGTTTTGAATTAAAATCTTAATTTTCATAAAAAGAGCACTTAACACTTTTGTAAACTAATGGTATGTGAAATTCTGTATAACTTTGATCATAAATACAAAAATTTTTCCTGAAGATGCTACACAAAGACGTAGCGAAATATCGAAAGAAAATTTATTTCAATGAAAAAAAAAGACCTTAAGCTTGAAATATTACTAAAATACTGAATTTAAATTAGCCTGTAGTTTACATATTTTATAAATTTACAAAGAAAATTAAATTAAATCGAAAATATTAATTCTTCCAAATACCTTCTTGCATCCTTAACTTTGAAAACAAATCCCCAAGTCTAAAAAACCCAGCTTATAAATACCCCTTGAAACACATTTTGCCTGCTAAAGACTAACAACTTTATGTTGCAATTTTCTTATCTTTTTTCATATCTGTCTCTAGATTTTGGCCTTGAAGGCAAAAAAGTTTTTTTAAAAACAACCGGAAATTCTTTAGCAAATAATTAGTATATAAACTTTTGCAAAGAAAAATTTGTTGTCATTTAAGTGCTTAAAAAATGAACACAACACACCCATTTTTTATACCCTACACCACCATAGTGGGGAGGGTGTATTGGATTTGTGCTGATGTTTGTAACGCCCAGAAATATTGGTCCAACACCCACCTTAAAGTATACGGATCGGTTTAGAATCACTTTCTGAGTCGATCTAACGATGTCCATCCGTCCGTCCGTCTGGCTGGTTGGCTGTACATGTAAAGCTTGTGCGCAGAGTACAGGTCGCAATTTTGAAGATATTTGAAATTTGTTCGGCCCTAGGACGGATGGAATTGAAGCTGGTGGAAATCGGTCCATTATTTTACCTGGTCCCCATACAAATAGCCTCCCGAAATAGGATTTTACCGATCATAAATATTTGAATTATGCAAGTATGCAAACAAATTTCACCACAAATGAGTGGTAAATGAAGCCAAATCAGATCTACGAATTTTGTGCAGATAGGTCCGTAATTTATCATAGCTCCCATATAAGGCCCACTCCCGGAAATCACTTTAAAGAGCATAACTCCCTCAAAAATGTTGGTATCCAAATAATATTGAACACAAATATATTTAGTATATATACAAATAATACGGTACAATTTTATTATAATCCGTCCATAATTAGTCATAGCTCATATATAAGGCCCACTTTCGAAAATCACTTTAAAGAGCAAAAAATTCTTAAAAATGTTGGTTTCGCAATAAAATTCCACATAAATAAGTTTCATATTATGGATGCCGCGATAGATAGATAGTGAGTCAGACTATCAATCAGCTGGTTGCTGCGGATTCGATTGCCGCCAAAGACGCTGGGTATTTTCTGCAGATAAGCCAAAAAGCTTCGCAGTTTGTTAATTATATAAAAAAAAATGTCGAGTAGTTAGTCGAAAATCCCATATAAGATCCTCTCCATAATTCATTTTAAGCTCCATAAATCTTTTAAAAGTATTTATATCGAGATAAAGTTTAACACATACAATATTTATATTCACAGAAATCATGACACTAAATTTTTGGTTGATCGCTCCATAATAGGTTATATCTCTCATATAGCGCCCATTTCTGAAAAACTGTTTTAGACTGATACTGGGTGTAGGGTATTATATGGTCGGGCTTGACCGACTATACTTTGTTACTTGTTTTTGGTTTTAAAAGCTAAAATTAGCAACAGTTTTAGTATTAAAGTCATTATCATAATGACGATGACGAGGCTAGAAAAAGTAATATACACGTTTACAACTACACAAACAGTTGTTGTGTTAAAAACATATACATATACAAATAAAATGATGACGACAAAAATTGTGTTTTGTTTGCATTTGTAGTAGTAGTGTGAGGTTTTTGCTAAATTCAAGGCCATTTTATACCTATACATACAAACAATCACACACACACACACACAGTTTTCTCACTTATACTAATACAGACACTGTTACATTAACTGTTTAATACACATTTATTAGCTCTGGCTTGATTGCAGATGATTTGAGTTGTTAGTTATGGGGTTTTTTATTATTAAATTTTTGTTTTTTTTTTTTTTTTATTTCGTATTTATGGATCTGGTAGTTTTTAATTGCATTTAATACCTTCAGTGGCCAAAAGCTTTTATTATTGTGTTAAAGTTATAGTAATAGTACCTAATGGTAATTGCTTATGAGGGTAATCTGAGAAGTCACTTATTTAAATAAAATAAGACACTTTTTAAAGAAATTCTCCCGATTTCACACTTTTATTTCTTCTATTTTTTTCGACAAACTTCAACTACACTGTGTTGCATTACTATAATTACACTTGCTATTTGTTGAAAAGTTACAAACAGTTTTTTAAAACGTGTAAAATTTACGGGCATCACTTAATTAATTTATGAAAGAAATTGTGCATTAATATTTTGTTAGTGTTTCATAACAATAATTACATTTTATGACAAGCAAAAACTAATTCTAAAAAAAAACAAAATTATAACTGTTAACTTGTATTTGAGTGCCCCGATAGACTAGGCGACTAACAGTCAAAGGATTGCGGGTTCGATTTCCGCCAAAGACTCTGGGTGTTTCCTGCAAATAAGCCAAAAGCTTCGCAGTTTGTGTTTGTTAATTATTTATTTATTAATTTTATGCAATTTTCAACAATTTGCTATAAAATTACACCTGATTCTTATCTAGTGAATTTGAGAAAGGTTAAATTTCAATTTATATAAAAAGTGGCTTAAGTTTTCAAGCAATTGCAAAAAAAAAATCGTTCACATGTTGTAGTAACAAATTTTCCAAATAATTCGGATAACTATCGTAAAAATAAAAATAGCAACCCAAATAAAAAGCTTTCTGAACGGGACAATCGCATAAATATAAACTATGCCAGCAACACAATGAAAAGTATTGTTCAGATTATTAATGAAACTGAGGTAAATGTGTACAAATACACCATAAGTAGACTGCTAAGATATACCAGACTAACTATTACTCGACAAAAGCTGCTGTCTGTACCAAAACTATTACTTCGCCACAAAACTGCTATACTTGAATTCGCTAAAAGAAACTTAAAATCTAAATGGAAACAGGTAAGTCGATAATCTATGTTAATGGTTGAACTTTTTAAATATAAATTTGTCTAAAAATAAAAATTCAATCTTGATGGTCCAGATGATTACAACAGCTGTTGGAAAGACCTACAGAAGGAACCTCGTTATCTAAAGAGAAATTTCGGAGGCGGTACTTTGATTGTTTGTACGATTTCCAAGCACCAAAATGACTTCTTCTTACAAAATTACCAAATGAGGAATTGTATCATTTTCAGAAAATAGTAATGCAAAGTAAATTGATTTTTAGCCAGACAACGCAAAGATACAAACAAATATATGGTTGTCTTTAGAAATTATTATTGTTCTTGAATGGCTTGCATGTTCTCTAGATCAGAACCCCATTGAGAATATTTGGAGAATATTAATTCAATGAATTTGTGCTGAAAACCGACAATATTAAAGCATAAAGCATCTAAAAGAAGCTGTTGTAGATGCTTGAAGATCTATATCTGAAAATATAAGAATAAATCTGTTGAATAGTGTGTCTGATCGAATTTTTGAGTTGGTTCAAAAAAAGAAGGGCTAATAAATAAATTATTAAATTATAAATTTTTGTGTTAGAATTTTAAGTTTAAATTTTAATTTATTTATACATTTTTAGGAGGTTAAATTAAACAAAATAATGATTTTTTTGTTCGTTTCACCTAGATGTAGGTTAAATTGTTTTATCTTTTCTATTTCCATAATTGTTCAAGCTTAAAGTCATTTTTAATAAAACCTTTATGTTTTTATTTTCATAAGTAGACTTATGAAGATGCCAGACGGATGGACATCGTTAAATCGACTCAGGAAGGATTCTGAGTTGATCGGTATACTTTACATAGACAGCCAGCCAGACGGACTTTGGCAGCAGAATAGCAATAAACGCTCTCCACTGTGGAGGTGTAGGCTATAAATATTCGGATCAATTTAGACTCATTTACTTCTGAACGGAATTTAGATTTTTACTATATTTATAAGTATTTGTATTTGTTATTGCTTTTCTAATACAACAATATACAATATACATACATATAAGTGATTTTGAATGACTTTAGTGTTAACTATATCGCACCCTAAATACAAAAGTGTCACAACTCATAATTTTCCAAAACTGACTTTTTTTCATAAATTAATTCAGAGTACACAGCTCTAACTACTGCAAAAATTTCTTTCACATCATTATATTCTGGAACTGGAAAAATACAGTTATGTATATCTTTATGTTAAGTGTGTTGCTTGTGCACGATGAACAATTTTTTGTCTCTCCTGAAAATTTTAGTATTTTGAGATGTGACCCTTTTTAGAGCGTGTTCTAATCGAAAAAATACATATGTATTTCCACATGTATTTTACACAAGCAAAGTTTTTGAGGTCACCAACTACATGTTTTTATTCCCATATGTAAAATTTGACATATACAATGTAAAAAATGTAGTGTATATGCACCTTAAGCTAAACGTTTATATTTTTGAAAATTTAATTGAAAATTTAAGCAATATTTGTTTTTGATGATTTATTTTTAAAGCTATGCACGAAAATTGTTAGAATTTGTTCTACAATCAATAGTTTTAGAATGAGTATATTCGAACTGTATAATTTCAATATTTTAACAACTAAATATTCGAAACAAATTTAAATTTCAAATAAATATGTTCGCATTCACGCTTTTCAATTTTGACTCGTCTGGGCAAGTATTTTTGGTTGACAAGGGAAAAGAGAATAAAAGGTTTACAAACTTGACGGTATTAGGCAATTTTCTTATTTCCTTTTGTTTTTTTCTTTCAAACATGTTAATTTGCATTAAAAAGTAGGAAAATTGAATTGACGTGTGTAAATGAAATGGCAAGTTCAAAAGAGAATTGAACAAAAACTGAAAAGTTTGAAACAGAACTTATATTTTTACAGTTCAATGAATAGAACGACAAATAAAATTTAAAATTTTGTAGATAGAGTTAAATTCAGTTAAATTATAGAAATAACTTAATTGAATTTAAGACTTTGAGAAATTATAAACAATAAATCACAAAAATTACAGCAAAATATTAAGCAAGACAAAACACAATTTAAAGAATAAATATCGTATTAGGCAAAACTTTCTTCTTTAAAAATAACACACTGGTATAAACACGTTTAGCTGGTGTAATAATAATATTTCCTAGGGCTTTAATTTCAAAGAGACCAGCTCATGGTAAAAACTGTGGTCTTAGGACATTTAACTAAAGCAAAGTTTATGTTTTTCACTTGTACGAAAACCTTTACTAACTGTTGTCGTCGTTAGTTAAAGTAGTTGTTGTTTATTTTACATTTCCCTGTAATTTACTCGACATTTTATGGGAGTGCGTGTTACTTTATGACGTATTAAAAAGCAACAAAATTTTAAACCACCAACAGCAATAACAACCACACATACATACACACATACAAGTGAAATAAACTTTCGTATTTAACTTTTATAATACGTTTTTTTTTTTTTGAATTTTTTCTACAAGAGACACACACAAACAAAGCAACAACAAGAAAATATAGCAAACGTCCTTAGCCTTATTTTGTTTCAATACACACTCACTCTGAAGTACACATACACAAACAAATACGCACACACACACACACTTGTACTTGAACTAACACATACTGTGAGACACCCAATTATTTTATAACTGATACAAGGGTTTGAGTAGGCCATTGGGGGACTTGACGTGAGGGAGGCTCTTTAAAAGGACAGTAAGGCAAGGCGGTAGATTTTTGTTGTTGTTTTTTTTTTTGTCTTATTTCCTTTAAATATTATTATGCAATATTATCTGTGTGTAAGTTGGAGCTGTTACATTTATTTTATTTTAAAGAAATTATTTACTTTTTGTATATTTTCAGCACAACATTTTTTTCAAACTTACTTTAACTTTAAGGAAATTTAATACGTATTATTTTGTTATATTAAATATTTCAAACGTGTTTGTTTTTCCTTGCTATATTTCATTCAACATTGACGTCAACTTTTTGGCAAAAAAAAAAACACTTTTATATTTTGGGGCAACTTTATTTTTTCAGGGAGATTTTGCTTTTTCTTTTTTGTTTTGTTTGCTACTTGTTTTTAACTTTCACTTTTCATTGATTTTTTTTTTTCTTTAAAACAGTAACTTTTTATTTCAAACATTAAAATTTATTTTTTTTTAGGTTTTTATTAAACGCTTTTTTAAATATTTTTTTTATTGTTCATGCTATAATTTAATTTAAAAAATCACTTATGTTAATGTTTAAGTGTTTTTTGTTAGTTTTGTTTTTTATTTTAATTTTCTAAAAATTTCATTTCTCATTTTTAATTCTGTTAAATCAAAACACTCTCATTGGCAAATTGTTCTAAACGCTTTAACCACCAAAACTCAACTGATTCTGTGAATATATGTTAAGTACCTTCTGAAACGACATCAACGAAATCTTTTAATACCTTCTTTTTTTTTGTGCTTTTGCTTTTCGTACGTGCCATGAAAATCTCTACTCAGAACAGTACTGAAACAGTACTTGCACAATGTTATTACAAAATACTGGGAAATTTTCGTATGACTTTTGAAAATAAACCTGCGCTTTATTTAGTTCATTGGAAGAGTATCATGGCTCTAGCAGTCAATAGAAATGCTCTTCTCTTTTAAACTCTTTGTTTTTCACTTTCTCTGCGTGTGTATAAGTGTTTGGAAAATAAAAACAAAAGTTTTGTTTATGTTTTTCTGTTTAACACATTGAAAGACAATGTGTTTTATTAAGTTTACATTTTTGTTTTGCTCATCCTCTTCTTCATATCGTTGTGAAAATCTCTACTAAAGCTTAACACTTTTTAAGTAGAAGGGGTTGTGTTTGGTTTTACTGTGCAAAGGTAAAATACGCAGTGTAAACAAATAATAAATGTGGCTAAATATTCGCTTAATTTTTTGGGGAAGGGGAGTGTATAAGGTTGAATTATTATAAAAATACTGAATATTTTGAAAAAGTACATTGTACTATTTAATATGAAGACAATAATATGCAGACAATTGTTTTGGCTGTAATATATGTACATACATATACATATGTATATTATTTTATTTTGGTTTTTTTTTTTTTTTTTTTTTTGACTTTTACAACAATTAAGTACAAGGTGACGCAAAAGTACTTCCGATGTTTTTTGGCTGTAATTAAAAAAAAAATTAAAAACTTTGATTCTTCTTGTGGATTATTTTTATTTGGTCTTTTAATTTTTTTTACATCCAGTCTAGAATATGATGTCATGTAAATGGCCGCCGCCACAGTTGATTGTCATTTGAGCCATTTTTATGGCATTTTCCATCACTTTGGCCAAAACTTCCGGCGATAGGTCCTCACATTCTTGACGGGTATTGTCTTTAAGAGCTGCAAGAGTCTGAGGCTTGTTGACATAAATCCGCGACTTCAAAAAGTCCCACAAATCAGGTCAAATCAGGTGATCTTGCTGACCAGTGCAAATCGCCAAAACGGGAGATTAGGCGGCCGGGAAATGCATCCTTCAGCTGAAGCACCATCTGGACTTTGTACGGAAACATCATTTGCGTTATACGTCGTCTGGTCGATGTCGACGGCACTTCCATGACATCCTTGGCTACAGCAGCACTATTCTCTGCAGAACGGCTACTCCGTGATCTGCCACGCCTGGCAGCATCTCGTGTTGTGCCAGTCTCTTCGAGGCGAGCGGCTAAACGCCGCAGTGTGTCACCAGTAGGCGTTGGACGGCCAGGAAATCTGCGACGAAATTCACGTTGTGCCAAAGTCACCGACCGATTATTGGTCAAATAAATAGTCAGCAATATACCGCGTTCTGGAGCAGTGTAGCGTAATATTGTTTATTAACGTGTATTTCGCATGTGTTTACTACACAAATGTCAAAACATAACTGACATTAGGGGCCAAACGCAAAATTTATAGCATTTTCTGATAGGAGGATTACTTTTGCGCCACCTTGTATAAGCAAAAACTGTTTTCTTCTAATTTACTTTTTCTTAACCCTCTATGGCTGGCGCGGTAGTCTAACACACACCAACAAACACAAAAAAAGTAATTTCCAAATTAATGCTATGTAAAAAAACTGCATTTAACACGAATTGTCCTTTTTAATTACAAATAGTACCTATTATATTACGTATAATAGTATTTAGAAAATATTGGGTCATGAAAATGCTGTCTGGTATACATCACATCAATGGAATTGTGAAAACAAAGCCATGTCAGTCACAGAGGCTGAAGTAAGCTTTATATAGGATCCATTGTTTGGATTGTTCTTTTGTCTCTGGAGTATAGTGGTGGATCCATGACTCCTTCACTGTTATGAAACGACGCTTTAAATCCATTTTATTTTTCCTAAAACGTTCCAAACTTAAAAAAATTTCATTCTTCTGCGTTTTTGGTCGACTGTTAACAAATGCGGCACACATCTTGCAGAAAGCTTTTTCATCTGTAGTTCTTCGTGCAAAATAAAATGGACTCGATCATTTGACATGCCCATAATATCAGCTATTTCACGCACATTTAGTCGGCGATCATTTAATATTATATCATGCACTTTGGTTACAATTTCTGTTGTTGTTGCTGTTTTTGGACGTTGACTACGTGGTTCATCTTTAATGCTTGTACGACCACATTTAAATTCAGCAACCCAATTTTGTACTATTGCATCTGGAGGAGCATTTTCTCCTAACACATTCACTATATCATTAGGAATTTCTTACCCCGATAAACCTTTTTTATTCAAATATTTAATGACACCACGAATTTCTAATTTTTTCATTGTAAAAAGTATTGGAAAAGGGAAGTATTGCTTTACTTTTTTGAGAAAAAAAAAACTAACGCTGAAGCACACCGATGACTCACAGAAGTATATGGTAAATGTATCTGATCAGTTTCTACGTGCGAGAGATAGTTTGTTATGTTCAGAAGTGTTGATTTTGACACGGAAGGCAAATATCGTCGAGGCCAACCAAAAAATTATAAAGATCAAGCTTTGGAGTCATTACTTCATTTCGATTCAACTCAACAATAGCAATTCCAGCAAATTTTAAAACGTTTCAATGCAGCAGGATTCATAAAATAGCAGGGAAATTGGATACCTTATGAATTGAAGCCAAAACCTAGAAACACAATTTTCCATGTCCGAAATACTATTAAAAATCTACAAGGGAAATCATTTTTCTATCCAATCATTAGTTGCAATGGAAAATTGATCCATAGAGATAACCCGAAGTGTAAGAGATTGTATGTGAATCCCGGCCAACCAGCCTAATCGACACAAAATCCGAATATAAATGTTGCTTAGATAATGTTCTGTATTTGGTGGAACCAAAAGTGACCTATTTATTATGAACAGCTGAAATCATGCCAACGCTTAACCACAATGCAATACCTGTTCAAAACTATTTAGAAAGAAGAGGAAAATTTAGCCTTACCCTTCTTATTGTCTAGACCATGCCCATGCCTCGACTACTATTTACTTTGGGATACGCTTCACTTCAGAACAGGGTATGCGAAATTAGCTTGATTAGTTCTTGCCCTACATTTTTAATTACACTTTCAATATTTGATTTAAATTTAATTAAACAAATACAAATTCTCGCTCATTATATGTTAAATAAAAGTAATTAAAAATCATCACAGTTTCAAAAAACAAGTCTGAATTAAGGTCTGCATTTCAACAGATAAATTGATAATATATACATCGCCAATAAATATTTTAGAAAGTACAGACGGGATTCCAAATGTATTCTGATATCCATTGTGTCTCACAACACAACAACGTCTTCAATATAAATCCACAGTCTGTGAAAAATTTGCGAAATGAACAATGTTGGAGCACAATTTTGGTGAGCAGATACTTACAACTGGGCGAATAGAACTTGTGATATCACATCTGTCTCTAGATTTTTTCTTTGAGGTTATGTAAAGTCAAAAGTCCTCATTCACAAGATACAGCGGTAGTAATGCTAGAAAGAGAAATTGCAAATTGGTTCTTACGAGTGGAGCATCTACAACATAGTCACGGCCAATATTATTGAAAAGTAAATGTAAGGAATTGTTCTTTCGGGCAATAATAAAGATGACAACATCTACGTATATATTTAGTTCTATTTCAAGTATTTCATTTAATATTCAATATAAAAAGATCTAAATAAAAAGATATAATTTACCCTATATTAAAATTTCAATTAGATATTTCCAAACACTTCTGTGATAATATTTTTCAAAAGAAAATAAATAAATATAATTCAATACCTGTTGCCGACTTTTTAAATTTATATTGCCTTACTAGCCTATCAGAAGTACCACATTTCTTAGAGATACAATTCTAAATA
The DNA here is from genome assembly GCA_950370525.1 of Bellardia bayeri. Taxonomy (NCBI): domain Eukaryota; kingdom Metazoa; phylum Arthropoda; class Insecta; order Diptera; family Calliphoridae; genus Bellardia; species Bellardia bayeri. Next base: position 81,370,447 of record OX493267.1, read on the forward strand.
GATTAATTACATAAAGCATGTTACGCTCTCATAAAAGGCGCCAAAAATGAAAGAAACTCTTATAAACGGAAATTAAATATTTGGTTACTTTGTAGCAACTACATACAGCTGGCTGTCTAATGCCATTAAAGAAATTCTTCAAACTCAAATAGATTTATTTATGGCTTGGTTGGGCTGTATAACTCAAATAACATTCTTTTCTTTTTTTCCATTTTTCATTATTATTTTCGTACACATGCCCAACCTCATCTTCATAGTCTTCTAGAGTCATTTTTAATTTCCATGGATGTCCTTGAACTTTAAAAAAGACCTTTTTGGTAACCAAACACAAACACAAACACACATAGTCATACACAGCTGACATGGCCATGTTTGTACAAGTGTAGTTGTTGTGAGCCTAAAGCAATATAAAAACATGAAAAGAGTATGTGTGAGAGTGTAGTAGTTGAAGGATTCTTTTGGGAATTTGTGTTTGTTTTTGTGTGTATGACTGTTTAAAAGTGTGTTTGTTTGAGTAACAGTTACCAGCGGGTAAAATTGCAAGTGCTTTTATTTTTAGGCCTTCCATTTTGAGGCCTTATAGAAGACCTATTTACATATTCTAAAAGAGTCGATGCTAATTCCACTATGCCTTCTCTCAGAAGATGTTTTAGACAACATTCAAAATTACATTTCAAACGAATGTCAACAAATCATGATTTCAGTAGCAAACACGAATGGTTTTGAATTTTATAGGAGCAATAAAACTGAATAAAGAGAGCGTCTATAAATTTAGTCTTTTATGAAAGTTTGTGGTGTAAAGTACGCATGAAACAGTACTTTATATACAACATCATTATATGTGACTTTTTAAACTAATTTGAAACCCTAAAAGATTATTTCAAAACCTTTATTATACTTTCCTCAATGAAATTTTTAATTTAACAGACCTTGAATTACGCCTTCTATGAGGCATTACTTGGTAGACCTCCCAATTGCCCCTCTCATCTGCATCACTACTGCATCTAACCAGCAGTTGATTGACTAAGACAAGCCGTATTCAAATGAAACGATTTTGCAATGCGAATGTAAGTTCTTGTGACTGCAACATAAGGCCTTTTGGCAGGCCTCTTTACAGCATATTTTTCCCGCTGGGTTGTTTGCTGTCTTATCGTCTACATCTGTTTGTACTCGTATTTGTATTATTGTTCAGAAATTCTTGTTGTTGTAGTTGTATTGTTGTCACAGCTTTTGTTGTACACTCTTGCCTTAAAACTCACACACCTTCCACATCAATTGTTTGGTGATTTACTTTGGTTGAACTATTCGCATGTCAGTGACTTTCTCGGGGTGAAATGTTTTAATCATGTTTCTTTCTTTGTATAAATTGAAAATTGGTCATTTTATCATTGTATCATTGTTGTCTCTGTATCATTTTTGTTTAATAAAATAAAATTGTTTTCCCAAAATATATTTAATAGAACTTTTCAGCAAGTTAATGAAGTAAAAGTTCACCGGTCTTTGTGGCAGTGTTTGGAAATAAATAAATAAATATTTATTGTTATAAGTCCGTATATAAATATGTATGTAGGTACATAAGGGATAAGAAGGTGTAGGTGCTCAGACAGAAATGTAAACAGTTGGTCAGCAGATAAAATATTATTTGCCAAATAATAAATAAGTGATTATGAGAATTTATGACTCAAAAAACTTGGCAAAGAGAGATTATTATAAAATTTTTTTAACAATCATCTGGCAATTTTGCTTGAGTCCCAGATAATGAGTTTATTTACCCCAGCATTCTGCTGTGAGCTTTGGAAGCCAATTAATCATTATGTTGAACTGCTTCGTTCTGGCAGTCGATGGCTGGTTTTGTTGTCAGGAGCTAGAATGCAAAACTAGATATTTATGCCGAATTATAAACAAATCCACTTCTTCTTTAATTGCTATCATCTCTGCTTGGAAATCAGCATCAAATCATTACAATATAAGGAGATTCAAATCCTTGGAGTATTTCATACCCAAGGAACCAAATGTTTTTGTTTTTTAAAAAGTGGAATATTAGGAATGAAATAAAACAGGATTTCTAAATCGATTGCATCTTTTAATTTATATGTAGCTACTTAGCTACATATAATTAAATATTCGATTGAAACTAGCAGCTTTTAAATGTCTTTTACCATCTATGTGATGGAACGGACATGTTTTCTAACTTTAAAACATGTTTTCTAAATTTGAATGTTGCCCTACATTTTTACTATAATCCATTTATTAGTAGGGTTCTACTGAATTCAGATAAGCAAAAAAAATCTGGTTTCAGTAGGTACCAATATACATTAATGGGTCGATTATGTATAACATCCAAATTGGAGTTGGGTTGAAAATAGGCAACGCAACTGACCTGCAAGTTGTTATTATAAGGCAAAATTCGTTTTTAATCTTTTTTTTCGAAATTTCTAGCACAAAACAAACATTTATATGTTAAAAATATAAATAATTTAATAAAAAAAAATTGCTAACATTTAAAATTTACCACTTAAAATAAAATCAAAGTAACCATAAATTCTCCATTGCCATATTCGGCAACTGGAGTTAACAGCTGACAGTTGACATCTGTAATATGTTTTTGTCAACTGTCAACTTCACTGAGATTTGGTAGCCATCCGTACCCATTATTATAAAACATATTTATAAATCCCTAAAGTCTGAATTTTGTAATAGTAACAAAATTATAAAAAAAAAAAAAAACTAAATAATGTATAAGTTGTGTATGAAAATTCCAGTTCCATTTGGCACCTTAGACTTAAAAACCGAGTAGATATGGGAGACCGGATATGGGAGACAAAAAAGACATGACTCTGTGATTATATTTAAAAAATTATTGTTTTACTATTTTTATTTTATAAAAGTGTTGAGGTATGATCAGACTTGGCAAATATCTACTCAAAGCGTAACCACTTGTTTTAGCACAAATTTGTTTGATGTTGTTTACTCTTACAAGACTTTTGCAATAACAAACAGCATCAAATAAAATAAAATTAAAAATTTGTCGTGTCTTGTCCAAAATAAAGGAAGTTTTTTTTAAGTAAATAAACGAGTTAAAAAATATTTTATTTAATGGTTACGTCTTTTTTTGGCAAATATTTGCCAAGTGTAAAAAAAAATCGGAAAATATTTGCATCCACTATTAGCAAAAAACCAGGCTACAAAAGTTAAAAACTTAATTTTCATATGCGAATATTTCGTAAACTATAAGAGATAATATATAGATTTCATATATAGTATAATCTTTAAAATCAGATCAAAAAGGACGAATTGAGATGGGTTTCAGTTTTACACATAGCCGAGGTGCCACACTTTGGGAACCTCTAGCACTTCTCCTGATGGGTTTATGAGGGCGAAGTTCAAAGATTAAACTAGGCAACACTCAATTTCTATTCAAGTAAAATTTACTGCAGTTTGACTTACCGTTTAGCAGTTACAGCTTTATTGTTTGCTGCTTCATAATTAGGATATCTGAATATAGCAATTTAACCCTTAGTGTTACACATGAGTCTGGTCAGACTTTTTTAATTTCAAATGATATTATAATATATTTAGGACTTAGCTAGAAACTCGAAATTTCCGGTACTCTTCTATAATTTAGTTCGCCATAAATATTTAAAATAAAAAGTACTGGAAAAGACAAAAAAGGACACTTATTCGAATAGTTTACAGCACACATCACATTTGTAACACATGGGTCTGGTCAGACCCATAAATATTTTGCATCGTAAATGCTGTTTTCTTATATTTTTCTTGCTGTTTTCAATTATTTTTCGTCCACTTATCTATTATTATTTATTTATAACTATTAAAGAAGGTTAATTCGGGAAAAAAAATCAATAAACATACACAAGTAACTCCATTTAGTTAATTTATAAGGTACAAGTTTTATTTTCACCACCTCTGCTTAATGTTTGTGTTGATGATAATGAAAGTTGTGATTCCCCTTTTAGCATATGTATAAACATTTATTCATAATTTATTTAAAAATTATAATAACAATTTATTATTTTTTATTCGAACTGTTAATTTTAAGTTTTGATATTTTATTTTAGTCGGGCTCGAGTTCATTAAATTTAATTTTCATTAAATTATAAAATAAAATTAAAATAAAATTTTTTCAAGTTGTATAACAATTCCTACCTTCAGTAAAAATAATTTAATGAAAATTAAATTTAATGAACTCGAGCCCGACTAAAATAAAATATCAAAATTTAAAAATTATAATTATAATTCACATTTAATTAAAAAATATATATTTCTTTCGAACTAAGTACATTAAAAACTGGGTAGGTCTGGCTATACCTCATGGGTTACGAATGTGCAAAGCAAAACATGTGTCTTACACATGAGGGTTAAAACTAAGAGTAGTAGACGTGGGTTTGCGCGTTATTTGATATAAACTAAAATACAAGTTCTACTTAGAAATAAGATTAACAAAAAATAATTTCGATAAAATCATTTTAAGAAAGTAATTATAAAAATATTTAGCAATATAGATATTGTTTTAAAAGTAATGTAAATTTACCTCGTAAGTAAACATATCTAAAAGGTATTTTTCACTCTAGACATCAAAATATTTGCTGGGTTATACTTATATATTTTCGAATTCTTTATTTCTCATTCTCTTTTCCAAATGAATCAATTAATTTTTTCTAATCTTTGAAAAACTTGTGTGCTATTTTCAAGACTTGTAGACTAAATACAACCTCCAACCGTCAAAGTCTCTAAACATCTAACTCTCTACTTATAATAGACAACATCTAATTTCTATTTGAATGCAAAACAAATAATTTAAAGAAATTGTATTTGAATAACCATTCAAAAGCGAAATTCAAAAGACTTAAACCAGAAATAAATATTAACAACTTGGGCTGCATATTATTGAAGTAAATACAAACACATTTACTATTTCTATTTATATTTTCATTTCCATTTTCATTTCATTCAACGAAATATCTGTTTTCTATTGCCAAAGTCACTTTGAGACTCACTAATTATGTATTTACACATATGTAGATACATATTTATTTGCTACTTTGTATAAATAGTAGCGGAAATAAACATGTATACAAAAATTATATTTCATTTCCTTTTTCCACATTTTATTCTTAACGTCGATTTATGTAACTAATGTTGTTAATAATTTTCTCAGAAGAAAAAAACCATTTGTAGGAAAACAAGTTAGAGTGCAATATTCGGCTGTGACGAATCTTAAATACCCTCCACCTAAACGTAATAAGAAATAGAAAAACTACACTGGTTATAGGACTAGTATATCCTTATTCTGTGTTTTCTATTCAGTAATAGTGCAAATCTTATTAGCATTTTATATATTGTTTGAAAGACAATTTTACCTGTTGGTCGTAATTCACTAATGTGATTTCATGTTAAATATTTTGAAATTTTATCTAATATTGACCATTTATAATTGATGTAATTACCGATTCTTACTGTAATTTACAGAGTTTGTGTGATTTTCATAATACTCTTGAGTGAAATTTAACAATTTATATAATTTAAAGAACATGTTTCCAAATTCACAACTACAGAAACAGAGTATAAAAAATGATAAGATATAAGGTGAGGCTTATTTGTTTGAATTTGATCTCAATAATATTATTTACAAAAGGTTTATGGGTGGCATAGTAAAAGTGGACCAGTTATGGACTGATAGCTTCTAAATCCAGTATCCACTAATGTGATTTCTACGTATTTGAGACTTATTTTTGTTTAATTTTATTTCAATAACGTTATTTACAAGAGTTATGTGATTATTTAGTATGCTCGGAAGTGGACTTAATTCGGCAGCTATTGCCAATTATTGACAGACAGCTACAAAATCCAGTGGCATAATTGCCCTATAACCGTTCAATATAAAAGTTGGTTCGATATCGATTATTATTAGAAATTTTTGTGGGTTTATTTGTTTTTCGCAAATGGTTCTTATATGGCAGATATGGCAAATCATGGGCCGAACTTCTTAAATTTTGGAACAGTGATTTTTATGCATATGAGGTTATTTCACATTGAATTTCAACATCATAACAGTATATTTAAGATATATACGAGGTCTGATCAAAAAATAACTGTTATTTTAAATTTTTTCATAAAGTATTTATTTATTCATCAATAACTATCTGGTCACCTTCAAAGCAACCCCCCTCCGATATTATACACTTATGCCAGCATTTTTTCCAATCCTCGAAACACTTCTGAAACGCGCTTTTTTGGTATCGCCAACAGCTCCCGTTTCGATTTTTCTTTTATCTCCTAAATCGCAGCAAAACCGCTTTCCTTTCATAGGTGTCTTCAGTTTTGGAAAGAGGAAAAAGTCCGAGGGGGCCAAGTCCGGTGAATACGGTGGTTGAGGCAGGATATCGGTTTTGTTTTTGGCCAAAAACTCACGTACAAGCATCGTTGTGTGAGCTGGTGCTTTATCATGATGCAAAATCCATGATTGGTTTTTCAACAATTCTGTGCGTTTCTGACGAACTGCTTCGCGCAAATGGCGCATAACTTCAAGGTAGTAAGCCTTATTAACCGTACGACCTTGTGGCAAGAATTCATGATGCACTACGCCATTGCAGTCGAAGAAAACAGTGAGCAAAACCATAACATTTAACCGAACTTGACGTTCTTTTTTCGGTCTTGGTTCTTCTGGACTATTCAATTGGGATGATTGGTTGTGACCTTTTTGAGGAAATCTGGATCGTCTTCGAAGATATTCAACAGCTCCTCAGCGATGTCCATGCGACGTTGTTTCTGCTCAAAATTTAGCAATTTTGGAACAATCTTCGCTGTCGCACGTTTCATGCTTAAAACATCCGTAAAAATTGCTTGGCATGAGCCGAACGATATGCCAACATCATCAGCAAACTCTCTGATAGTGATTCGACGATTATCCAAAATTATTTTCTTCACAGCGGTTGTTGACGTGCTGGGGTGACCAGGACGAGCAACGTCATTGACACCTTCTACCAGAATTGAACTTATGTTCTGCTCATAGCAGAGTCGCCAAACGCCACAGTCAACACTTCAAATGTCCTTGCGCATTTAATTTCATTTTTTACACAAAACTTAATACATTTGCTTTGATCCATTTTTCGAATAGTAAAAATTCGAAGAGCATTCCAAAACACGACTAACCTTTTTATCTGCCTTAGAATTTCGCTAGGACCAAGAATATAGACCTATACTTTGTTGGATGAGTATTTCTCAGTGTAACACACGGAATGACAAACTTATATATACCCTCATTCACCACCTTATGGTGGTGGAGGGTATAAAAATATTGTAATAATAAATATAATAATATTTCTTTATCTATTGGTTTTTGTAAATGACACTTGACGTAATGTAGCATCTTAAGAAATCATAAAATAGGAAAAATATAAGAAAATAATATAAAATAAAATGAAATATTCCTTATAATGAGTATTATTTTGACAAACGTCTGCCACCACCAGCCAACATCTTTACCATTGATGGTGTTTGTTTAGCCAGCTGGCTGCTTCAGTTAGAGTTACAAACTTTTCAATGTGTCCGTGCAGCCGTGTATATATGTTTAAGTGTCTTAGGTTGTCTGTCTTTTGGCGCTGTGTCGTTTGTTGATAAAATTATTGCTCTACAGCCTAACAAGGGTACGCCTCTTATATCATCCTCAATATACTTATTACACTTTATATGATGATAATGATGTGCTAAAGTAGCCAAGTTACTGGAATATTTTATATTAGAAACATATTTCATCACTATCCTTTCATTATATTTATATTTTTCTTTATTTTTTCTTTTTTTTATAATAGTCAGTTTCCATAAACTGTTATAAAAAATGTAATATTTTCGATATGAACCTCTTAAACATTAACATACATTCATATATATATATATATATGTCTTTATTTAAGTATGCTAGTTTTAAATGTTGACAATGGTAGTGGTATTGGAAAATTTAAAGGAAAAGTTTAACTATAAAATGAGTGACATGATTACAATTTCCTGTTTTTCAAACTATATTTTACCATGAGTATGATGAATATTTATCTTAAATTGAAAAAAATATTACTCATACGCTTCCATTCGCTTTTTTTACAGATCACACATGACTGTGAGCCAGAAAAATTGTCAGAACAATGGCAACATTGTCAGTGAAATTATTTCTATTTGCAACTCTGTACATACATTCATACATACATGAAAAACAAACAAAAAGGGGGTATCACTAATATTTAAAAATATAATGAAAAGTGAAAAATTAAATTGCAGAAAAAATTAAATGGATAACAACATTTCAATTAATGAATCCTGCGTCATAGAGTGCAGCTATGAGCCAATTGAATTGAATTTTCCTATTCAGTTACCAACAGAGGACAAAAAGCTGTGATCACATGAAAGTATTATCAAACTTATCGAGGAAATTTTATGGCAAGAGGTCGCAGATTCCATACAGTTAAATATATTCTTTCACCCAAACTTTGTGCCGTGTTTTTGTTATTTTGTCTTTACATACATACATACATATATATGCAGCTAAAATTGTTTCAATTATGCTTTTTTGTTCCATGAATACATTTAACATACATAACACACACACACACAGTTCTGACATTGCCTGACAACGAATTTGACAATTTTTGTCATACAACAAACTATGGTTGTCAGTGAGCTGACAATTTCTGTTAACAAGTAAATTTATTGTGTAACAGATATCTGCCAATGAAAGTGTAAGGTTTCTTACAATCATCAGAACTGACAATTTAACTTTTGTTAACAATTTTTCTTGCCAGTACCATGGTGAGTGCAAATCGGCAACAAATACAACACAATACAGACATTTTGTTTGTGTAAAATATTGAACTACTGTCAAAAACGCTTGAAAAACTATTACTTTTAACATAAGTAAATTGTAAACAAAGTCAGTCAGCTGTTCTACTGCACTCACCTTGTATAGTTACACCAGGGTCAGTACATTACCAGCACATTGTCAGATTTTACATTATTGTAAGAAAATGAAAACCGTCTGTACATAGCTTTAGTATCATAATAATTTTTTTCTTACTCATTCTCATACCGAATTTTTTGATACAAAACTCGCACATAGTTTTTGGGTAAATTATGTTTTTTTCATAATATCCAAAAAATTCAGTTTTTTTTTTCAAAACCAACTTATCTTTTGATATGGTTGGTGATTTCAAAAATGTTTTCAATTGAATTTACAATCAAAATGTATACGGGTGTATCAAATTCATTCTTGTTACATAATCGGTTCAAAAACTTACAAAAACGGCAACATTTTGTAAGTCATAATTAATACCTGAAAATCCTTCAGAATTTTTTATAAAAAAAAAAACATTAAAAATATTCCATTAAACTTAATCTTGTACCCAATGAAAACTTTCCTAAAAGTCTAGACGTTAGCTCTAGCTTTATAAGAATATATGAAATTTTAAATTAAAAGATTTATTAGAGTTACTTGTTTATAGACCAGATTAATGTATTTAACAACAGTCTTCTAAGCAAATAATTGTTAACATAATTTTATCAATATTTAAATTCTTTGCAGATTCAAAAAAGCAACTACTTCTTTCGTTATAAAGTAGGAACAATAATGGATACATATGCTACGTAGGTAAGTTTGAGTTATTTTTAAATTAAAATTTGTAATATAGTTAAACGTAAATTCCTTAAACGTAAAGCATTTTTGTATATCCACCATAAGTACTTGTACGAGGTCTGATCAAAAAATAACCATTATCTAAAATTTAAAAAAAAAAAAGTATTTATTTATTCATCAATAACTATCTTATCCCCTTCAAAGTAATCCCCCTCCGATATAATACACTTATGCCAGCGTTTTTTCCAACACTTCTGAAACCCGCTTTTTGGTATCGCCAACAGCTCTTTTTCTTTTATTTCCTCTATCGTATCAAAATCGCTTTCGTTTCATCTGTGTCTTCAGTTTTAGTAAGAGGAAAAGGTCAGCGGGGACCAAGTCCGGTGAATACGGTAGTTGAGGCATGATAACGGTTTTGTTCTTGGCCAAAAACTCACGCGCAAGCATCGATGATTGGTTTTTCAACAATTCTGTGCATTTCTGCCGAATTGTTTCGCGCAAATGACGCATAACTTCAAGGTAATACTCCTTATTGACCGTTCGACCTTGTGGCAAGGATTCATGATGCATCACGCCATTGCAGTCGAAGAAAACAGTGAGCAAAACCTTCACATTTGACCGAACTTGACGTGCTTTTTTTGGTCTCGGCTCTTCTGGACGTTTCCATTGAGATGATTGGGCTTTGGTTTTAATGTCATAGCCATACACCCATGATTTGTCACCAGTTATGTCCTTTTTGAGTAAATCTGGATCGATCCAGAAATCCTGAGCGATGTCAATTCCACGTTCTTTTTTTTTTTGTTCAAAATTTAGGAATTTTGGAACAATCTTCACTGCCGCACGTTTCATACGTAAAAAATCCGTAAGAATTGCTTGATATGAGCCGAACAATATGCAAACATCATCAGCAAACTCTCTGATAGTGATTCGACAATTATCTAAAATTATTTTCTTCACTGCTTCAATGTTTTTATCGGTTGTTGACGTGCTTGGGTGACCAGGACGAGCAACGTCATTGACACCTTCTTGGCCTTCCTTAAACCGGTTATACCAGAATTGAACTTGTGTTCTGCTCATAGTAGACTCGCCAGTCAATATTTCAAATGTCGTTACGCATTTAATTTAATGTTTTACACAAAACTTAATACAGTTTATTTGATCTATTTTTTCGAATAGTAAAAAATCGAAGAACACACCAAAACACGACTAACCTTTTTATCTGTCAAAAACAAACTGACAATCCAAAATGACAGATATTACAGACATATGCCAGCGTTGTATAACATATGTTGTATACGACATTAAATCTGACGAGTGGTGTGGTCTTTTTAAACGGGGTCCCTTCGACTCTATTTAAGTGTTCGCACGTAGTGAACTACCACGTAAACCAACCAACCAACATAACAGAAACAAAGCTTTCTTTTTTGCTTCGGAAATTTCGAATTTTGTGCCAAAAAGTGTCATACAGGGTGTTTTGATTTTCTTCTTGAATTCAAAAAAAGTGCCGCTAAATCACATCGTGAATATGTTGCACTGGCTTCAACGAGTGAGAGATGGTTTGCGCGATTCAGAAGTGGTGATTTTGACACGGAAGGCAAAGACCACACAGGCCAGAAAAATAAGTTTTTAGATCAAGAACTGGAGGTATTATTCCGTGAATATTGTTGTCAGACTCAACAAGAACTTGCAAAATCATTGGGAGCTACTAAAGCAGCAATTTCAAAACGTTTGCGAGCATCAGAATTATGGATATGAATTGAAGCCGAGAGACCTTGAAAGACGATTTTGTATGTTAAAAATGCTGCTTAAACACTATACTCGTAAAAGGAAATGATCTGTGATCTTGGTGTGACTAAAGGGGGGTTAGTGAAGTCTAGCCAGAACTGACAGGGGATCTGTACCTAAACAAATTAATTTAAAGCGTTCATTGGTCCAAAAACGATCACAATATGAAAGTGTAATATTCCATCATGACAACGCGCGACCATATATGTTAATACATGTTAAAAATTATTTGAAGAAAAGTGGTTGGCAAGTTCTGCCTCATCTAACTTATAGTCCGGACCATCTAACTACTATTTATATCGATCAGGGCTGCCAGATGAACTTGGGAAAAAAATCTACAAAATCCCGATAAAAAAGTAAAAAATCGTCAAAAAAAAATCCGAAAAATAAAAAGTTTTTGATATTTATTCCTCGTATAAGCTAATTGGGCCTAAATTATTCTATTGTAAATTAAAAACACATTTAATTACAATTTTTTCCCTCTAATCACTATTTCTAATAGTATTTTTTAATTTTAAATTTTCTCTCTACAATACATATCAAAATACATAAATTTTAACTTTTTAAAAAATAAATCACAAAAAATTTAATGTTTAATACAACTTGTGTAATATTTTTACAATATATTAGTCCGCTTTCACACTTTTCAATTCTGACTAGTCAAGGCAAGTATTTTTGAATGAGAAGGGAAAAGAGAACAAAAGGGGTACACACATGACAGTACTAGTCAATTTTTTTATTTCCTTTTGTTTTTTTCATGTTTGTTGATTTTCATTCAAAAGGACGAAAATTTAATTGACGTGTGTAAATGAAATGGCAAGTTCAAAAGAGAATTGTGTGAAACAAGACTTAAAGTATTTATAAATAAATATCTGAATTTAGCATATTTTATTAATTCAGGTTAAATTACAATGTCAAAACAATTTAGAGTATTAAGTTTTAAATAACTTATTTTCAAACAATTCCGTATTTTTGTTTTATTCAAATTCATTTGGCTGAATATTTTTTCGACGTTATGTTAAACAAAGAAAAGTTTTTGTAGAATTTCCCTGTTGTAATTCAGAAATTGTTTCCTCTTAAAATTTTAATTGATGGAATTCAGCATTTAAAATTGCTTTTCATGTTTGCCAATAAAGAAATCAGTAATTTCTACTATCCTGACTCAATATTATTTGGAATTATTAAACTTAAACCCAACAATTGTCAATAATTCAGTAAACGCTACTAGTACTTAGTTTTGTTTTTGAAATATGTCATGTTATTCTTAATATTTATGATATTAAATGCGAAAAATAGTTGTTGTCTCAAAAAAAGGGAGAATTTGGTAACAAAAACATTAATAAAACAAACAAATGATAGACGATTTTAATAATTTAGAAAATCGTCACTTCCAATGGAAAAAATCGTCAAATCGTCACGTTGCTATTTTTAAAACAAAAAATCGTCAAAATGACGATAAATCGTCAAATCTGGCAGCTATGGTTTCGATCGATGTAGATACGCTTCACTTCAGAACAGGGTATCCGAAATAGGTTTTTTTTTTATTTATTTATTTAAAAATTCAGCTACAAATATTAGTAGTAGCATTAGCTGAGCATGATATGAAGTACAATAATTACTTAAGTACAATACTAATACTATCAAAAAAAAAATCATAGATATATTCATTTGAATTCAAGTAATACGCCAGTCTGCTCTTTATTTTCTCAGTTGTATCCGAAAAATCAATTAAATCATAGAATTTGTTGAATTCTGCACATATTCTTCGGATAGTATTAACATTTTTAAAGTTCGAGTGTATGATCTTAGCTGTCTGTTTGGGACATTGAACCAAACTTTAGAAACAAGATATTCATTTGATTCGTTATTCTTTAAAAGATAACTAGTCAGATTTTGTTTTTTTAGGTATTTTTTGTGTTATGATAATTGTTCTAAAAGCATGTATGCTAAACTTAACCATGTTGCTGGCAAAATTGAATGTTATATGTTGCGAGTGGTAAATATTAACTAATCAGAATAAGGGTCCAACTGGTCCAACATAATTAATACTACTGATAAATCTATCTTGAAATTGCCGATAGAATATGTTTTTCAATAGGAACTTTGTTTTCCAAGAAAACATGATAATTTTGATATTTTATTGATATATCAACAGCAGAAGCTTTGACAACTGTTGCAATAAATTTAAATTCCTTCGAAAATTCCATTTTAACAATAAAAATTTACTAATGAAACTAATCTGCAAAAGCAGAGGCCATCCACACTTCATGGCGAATTTTACGTATGGATTTAGCTTTGTAAATTTACAAGGTTAAACTGATGCAAGACTTAAAGCCGATCGAATATTATCATCGGTGGATCACTATTATGTGGGGCTATGTTAACGACGCAACCTACATAAGGCAAATTGAATTCGATTTACAGTCTAATAACTCAAAACACGAGACCCGACATTTCGAAAACGTGATTGATTTTATTGTTAAAAAAAATTAACAATTGTATGCGTGATCGTAGTGAACATATATCTGATCTTCTCTCATGACCTTAATCTTTCTAATACAATAAATTTTTATATGATTTTCATTAAATTTCAATATTTTGTATTATTTTATTTTTAAGAACAAGATATTTGTTGAAAAACTTATTACATAAATAGATTTAAAATATATATAGAGAATATACCATTTAAACCACTGTAATTGACCGCAGTAATTTTAAACAAATTAAAAATGTAATAAACATCAACACAGTGACACAAAAACATTTGTTCGGAGAATCAAACATGTGCGCAAAATAACTCAAACGTTCTCTCACAATTGTTACACTCCAAAAAACATACTCACTATATTTTGCTCTCTACTTTAAAACAATATGAAAAAACCCAGTATTTTTCAAACACAAAGCATAGAGAATTCACATGATGACACTAAATACTTATAAGTAAGAAATTTAATACTCGAAATATTAAACTGTCTGTTGTCATTTAGGAAAACATTGAAATACAAAAAACAAAAAAGCAAAAAACAAAATCCAGTGACTTGAAAACAAAACTTTTTACATTTATTTACAATCTTCTCTGGATATATTTCCCATTTGAATATTTAATGTGTATAATTAAGCAGAAAACTTGGATGAGGGCGAAGATGAATACTTTTATTTCATCGACATCCACTAATGGTAAAAAGTGTTTTACAGGCACAATAAAATATAACGACTGAAAGGTTTATCAGTGTCTACGAGTGTAAAGACCATGTGATATGGAGCAGCTTACTAATGATTAAGTACACACACTTTTTTATAGGTCTCTGTGTCAATTTGGCTGATGGTAATGGTTTAATTTCAATCTAGCACGAGTGTTGCTAGTGATTGTTGCTGTTGCTGTTTATCTGGTTTTGGTGTTTTTCGGTAATTTCGTTATTGTTGTTGTTGTTAGTAAACAGTACATGCTTAGCTCCCTTACACATATATATACATATGCATCTAATATATACACAAACACTATTAAATTCTACTACTACCACCACTATCACTCATATAAACTTTGTTTTAATACAACATTTACTGTCGTTTATGACCTTGAAACAGGCTGATGCTATTTACCCTAAAAATATGCTAGACTTTCATACACACACACACTTGCACATTAGTGCTATTTTTCTTTTTAAACAACAAAACAAAAAGCACAAAAAGAGAGTGCAGAAATATATTTATAAGGAGTGAGAGCAAGAGAGAGTGTGTAAGAGATAAAACAATGTAGATTGTCATCAGGGCTGCCAGATGAATTTCGGAAAAAGTTGTCAAAATCCCGATAAAACAGAAAAAAAGGTCAATTCGAATTTTAAAAATCGTCAAAAAAATCGGAAAAATAAAAAGTCACTATTTCTAATAGTATTTTTCAATTTTAAATTTTCTCTTGTACAATACATATCAAAATACATAAATTTTATATTTTCAAATATGAAATCACAAAAAATATAATGTTAAACACAACTTGTGTAATATTTTAACAATATCTTAGTCCGCTTTCAGACTCTTCAATTCTGAGTCGTCAAGGCAAGTATTTTTGGATGAGAAGGTAAAAGAGAACAAAAGGCATACAAACTTGACGCAACTAGTCCATTTTCTTTCATGCATGTTGATTTGCATGAAAAAGTACGATAAATGAATTCACGTATGTGAATGAATTGGCAAGTTCAAAAGAGATTTGAACAAAAACTGGTCAGCTGAAATTGAAGAGTGTGAAACAAGACTTAAGCCTCAGTTAGCCGACTGTAACGGAATGTAGTGTAATGGCGTAAAAATGCAAGGAAACTCTATTTCTTACAGATTCATACATTACGGTGTTGCGTTACTTTACATCTCCATAACCATTTGCATTTATTAGTAATGGTTTCGAAATCATTTTTGTGGAAACATTGACTCATAGAATCTAACAATCCTCTGTCACTGGATTACTTTTTGTAGGGCTGTGTTAAAGATAAGGTCTATATAGGGCCAATCGAATGGATTACAGCATTACAACACAAAATCCTTGATTTTTTTTAAATTTTTTTATTATTTATTTATTGAATCTGCCTTTACTTCATAGGCCTTACAATAAGTATTTAAATCTTACACCTAAACATTAACAACTATTTGCTCTCAGTTAAGAAAGCCATAATGGAAAAATTTGTAGGGTCGTAAATCAGCTCTACAAAGCCATCTTTCTGTTTGAGTTCTAGTAAGCACTCTCGCAGGCGGGTTCAGATGGTTTTGCACTTCAAGATTTTTCATCTTTGACCAATGGTACTTCTAAATCTAAATGGATATTCTCATTTCTAATGTACCATGGTGCTCCCGTCATGGTTCTAACAATTTTCGATTGGGCCCCTTAATTGAATTCCGTATGTCCAAATTGGTTTTAAAACAGTTTTATATAAGACGACTTTATAATCAAGGCCTAATTTAGATTGGTCGTTAATTAGCCAGTGCAGAATAGGAGATTTCAGTCTCATATGGACTCTCTTGGCTTCTATGTGTTGATACCAGGTAAAGCGTCTATCCATATGTTCAGACTATGGGATATTCACATTGTTTATTGAAACAGATGGACAATTTTATCTGCTAAACGTAAACCTAACATGTCTACTTTTGGATTCGTTCACACGTATTCTTCAGTTTTTTAATCCTTGATTTAATTAACAAAATACAGCCGCCATACTGACAAAATATGTTTGACAATTTCACAACTTTGCTCCCAAAAAACCCCCCATAAATCCCTATTTTTTGACAAATCTGGTAACTTTAAACTCACATTTTGCCATGTCTGCTCGTATTTTTATTTTTGTTTTGGTTTTTGATTCGAATGTTTGCGTTTTTTCTTTAGTAAAGAATTTCCCAAAGAATACTGTAAAATATAATAAAATTACCACTAAAGATAAGATGTGAGGAAATGAAGAAAATACGTTTTATTATTACAAGCCTTTTAAATGCAAAAAAACATAAATAAAAATAAAATTCCTTAACAGTAGTAAAGTTGAGCAAACGTTTGCATCTCAAAATGCTAGACTGTCTGGGGAAAAAAACCTCAATTAAATAAATTTCGTTTCTTGCTGCTTTTATTACAAAAGTCATTTTCATTACGTGGAAAGGGAGATAAATAAATTTGAGCACTTTTGCCCAATAAATTTCGCAGATTTCAGTCAACATTTAATAGTTAAGAAAAATGAAATTCTGAGAAGGGGTCAAAAGATTTTTAAATAGAAAAATCATGTTAAAACAAATTTAAAGCTTTAACTACAAAGTTGTTAGCAACATTTAGACTGTAAGATGCATTAATAAATGTTCTTAATGATTCATCGGCCAGCAACGTAACCCAGTTTTCTAGATCAAAATTCGAGAGTATTAAACTCTTCGAGTTTTGGTTGGTTTAAAAGGTATTCCAAAATATTTAGTTCGTTTATTTGACCTTTTCTAATATTTAATAGTTTCTTCTTTTTTCAAGCAATAAGGTCAATTGCATTTTATATACAAATATTTTATTTTATTTATATATATTAATTTCCGATATTTCGCTATCACAATGGATAGCTTCTTCAGGGATAATATAAGTTTTGAATTATAATATATATATATTATAATTAAATATTAAATATTAATTATATTATAATTAAATATAAATAAATATTAAATTTAAAATATTAAATAAAATTTCTATGGGAGCAATACGAAAATTTAACCTCGAACTATTTATTAAAGCAAGCCTACAGTGCGCCAAACACAAGAAAGTAAAGCCAATCAAGTGAAAAGTTTGAAGGACTCTACGGTTCACATGGACGGTAAGTGGGACTAAAAAAGGTTTTAAAACTTTATAGTTATAGATTTTTAAAATTCATATTACTCCAAATATATAAATTTAAACTTTTAGTAAACAAGGTTGTCCCAAAAAAAATTATTTTTGATTTTCAGATTTTTCGGAAAAGGTCGTTTTTTGAGTTCTCTTCATAGCTTTGTCAAAAACCACGATATTTTTTACTTTTGAGGAAAACGTTTAAAAGCAAAATGTCCAAGCTTTATTTGTGTGGGCATTTAGGAACCCTACATTACAATTTTTATAATTTTTTTCACAAATTTAAAAAACTAATTCTAAATAATTAGGGAACATAATTTTTGATTTTGCTCTTCCACAGTCATAACATTTTTAAGGTTTGTTTGTACCCGATGAATGTTAAATGTTAAAATTTTAAATGTTTTGCTTTGTAATATTCTTGCACGACATGAAGAGCTTGTTCGTAAAAAAACAGCTCAAACTTCCGGAAAATCTAAAGAACAAACAGAGTTCTTAAAACTAAATCGGAATTTTTGGAAAACAAGAATAACTGCAACGTTTGAACGATTCAATCTATGAACCAACAAAACAATTGGTTTATAGAGAAATTCCAACTTCCTTCAGAAAGCACCAGCTTTGTGCAAGTCTTGACCGAACCGGAATTAGTTGCCGTCAAGCTTCGCTTATAGTAAATTCCTCCTTTCATTAAAGGCCAGCTTGAAGACAGGCAACCAAGAGAAGACTATAAAGAATTTCATCATCCCAGCCTAATCTTTTTGGGTGACAGATCTAAGCCCTACTCAACAATAAAAGCTATAGAAGCTATTAATCGGCATCGCTGGATGATGAAAATTATATATTCTTTAATAATTTTCTTTAAAGAATTTTTCGAAACCAGATGCAATCTTGCATAGACTATTAAAAAACCGAGGCCTTTCTTGAATTTAGTTCATTTATTTTAAGAATATATTAACAATTGGTAGCTCTGTCACTACATATTTTTAAATAATTCTATAATTTTCATCAACGAGCCCGATTAATAGCTACTACAGCCCAACAGATTGAGGCCCTTTTCTCATTTAAACGCTTATTTACAAAATTAAGAAGGTTTTAAGATTTTTTTAATTTTTTATATGAAAAATCGATTTTTAGTCAGAAATATGAGTGATAACAGATCAAGGCTCTTAATTCACTCATAGTTTTGACTATAAATTTAGTTTTCATATAAAAAATTTAAAAATCTTAAATCCTTCATAACTTTTTAAATAAGCATGGATTAAATGATTGAAATATATATGATTGGTTTACATGCCTCCAAATAATATTTTTAATGAGCATGATGGGCGACACATTTTAAGAAAAATAGGGCCAAGCCAGGACTATAAGCTCCACAATTGGCCTATGAAGTTCAAGCTGATCTGGAGAAACAGTGTTGTGTTGGCACTGTTCGTAGTGTCTTACGGCAACATGATTTTAAGGGCCGAGTTGAACTCAAGAAACTTTTATAAACCCGAGAAACAGACTGCGCAGACAAAATTTCGCCAAAGAACAGGTTTGCAAGAAATCCGCATTTTGGAAATCGGTCATCTTTGTCGATGAATCTAAATTTAACATAGTCGGTTCAGGTGGTATGTCGTATGTTTGGCGGAAATCAAATACAGAACTCAACAAAGAAAACCTAAAGGTCACTGTGAAGCATGGTGGTGGTAGTGGCATGGTTGGGGCATGTCAGCTGCTGGTAATTTAAAAAACAAACCAATGGACAAGTTTAAGTATTTTCAAATTCTGAAGGACAACTTATTGAAACGCGCCGACAACCTGTGTGTAAGATCAGATTTTCGATTTCACCAAAGCACAAATCCAGTATTGTGCAAACTTGGCTAATATATAATTGGGCAAACTTGGCTAAAACTATTTTGATGAAACCGCCACTACAGTTGCCAAACCTTAATGTTATCGGAAATTTATGGTCAATTTTAGAAATCAGCATAAGGAACAACAAAATTTCTAACAAAAACGATTTTAAAAAAAGCGCTACTGACGGAGTGGTGAAATATTTCGCCGAATATTTCCCAAGAACTGGTCGCATCATAACATGTTTTAGTTTTCGTTTAAAGTTTACCAAATTATTTTTTAAGTTGCTGTTAGTTTTCTTTTTATGGAGCTTTAAAAACAATATACAATACTTTTAACAATCCCGCCAGCCGCTGCTGGTGAAAGAAAATCTAAGACTGATTTCTTACCGTTCACCTAATGTCAGCCTTGAAAATGCCTTCAGGTTTCTGTTCAATAGTTATAAAGAGCATTGCCATCGTAGCAAGCAACATCTTTGCCTACTTAATTTTTCGTAATCTATTGTCAGCCTTCAAAAGATAGTGTTTGAAGATTGCGGCCAAAAGGTATTATGATAAATGCAGCATCTGTGACTTCAGCTGTACGTACCTGTCCGTAGTACATAGTATATATGCTGGAAAATCCAAACCTAATTTTGCATCGAAAATCTTATGACAAATAGATAATAGAGTGCAGGACTATCAGCCTTAGGTTGTTTTACACATTGACAGAAGCCGATAGTTCAGAGTCCCTAAACTAGGATGGCCTGTAACTTATAGTCCATATCAAACAGATTCGAGTTTCCAACAATCAGCCATATTATATATAACTCTTCGCACGGCAAGGACTGATAATTTTCGATTTAAACATGGTTACTCTGCAGTTGCTGGTATAAATCTAAATGAAATAATTGCAAAAGTTATCTTAAAATGTTTCCTTATTTTTTTGTTCAAACTTTCTAAAGTCAAACCATATCAAGTAAAATATCAAATCCTAAATCATGACTCACGAATTCTATGGATCATGAGTACTAGGTTAAGATTAAACATAATAATTTTTAGTGTTGTAGAAAAGAGCCAAAGTGTTAAACAGGGATAAACAAACCCTTTTATATTCTGATGAGTGAAATTGCCTAAATTAATCCTTGTTCATATCCAGATTCATACGATGAAGGCAATGATTTAATGCCTGAAATATAATGCATTAAATACTACTGAGATGTTTTTAAGTCATAAAAGGGATCTAAATCCGTCCAAAACTTTACTGAAGAGGGTTGAAGTGCTTATATTACAGCATTTAAATTTATTAGAACTAATATGATTTCAGCATTAGAAATATATATGTATGACGTACTTTTATTACCTCCTTTCTCTGTAAATTTTTTTTTGTATTCCAACTTTCAATAATATAAATATTTTACAAATAATTTTAAAAATACAAAAAGAGAAAACTAAATCGATTTCCCTAACGAACAAGACAGAATAAATGAATAAGAAATCAAACTTAATAAAACAAATACTTCAAGATGAATTTCCTTAATATTTGTCAGTTAACGTTAAAAATTATAAATAAATCAATTCGACAGATGTATGTGTATATACATATACATTTATATTTTATATGCGTATATGGATGTGAGAATTGTTCAAAACTATGCAATATCTAAACCTTTATTTCATGTTACGGAAATGACATCTGGTGTTAAAAATGAAACAAAAGCACATCAATATAACCCCCTGGCCAACGATGGCGAATGATAACGTTCGTTTAGCTAAACTTAAGACACAAACTTGATTGTGGTATAAACAAACTTGATTGAGTAAAAAATAGATACGACAAAAAGTTTGTGTCTTAATTCTTATCTAAGCGAACGTTATCGTTCGACATCGTGGGCCAGGGGGTAAATAAATACTTACTTTTATAAATATATGCAGACAATATGTAAAATTTCTATTTCCAATACTAACTCATACAAGCTTTTTAAAGCCAGAGTAAGAGAGAGAGAGAGAGAGAGAGAGAGAACTGTAAGTAAGAAGTTTATGGTTGGTTAAATTTGGAGGTAGTAGAGTGTGAATTCTTTGGTAAGCTGTTGAGAAATAAAAAATTACTTTTCAAGGAAATTTAAAAAAAAAATAATCCAAAAAAAAAACAAAAATGTTTCTACATTTAATGCACAAAATTGAAACATCTGAACATATTTTAAAACAAGTAAGAGTTTTTATACCCACCAGCTACATATGTACATATATACTCGTACATACTTTCTACAGTTCTACGAACAATATTTCAATGTGTTGCAAATGGAATGACAAACCTTTTGATGACGGTTATAAAAAGTATTAAACTTTAATTTATATAATATCTAATTTATGTTGTATGGCATCTGTGACTTAACACCTGTGAGTACAAATCACCAATTAATGGAAAAACTCTTGTATATTTGAAACCATATTTTTAAATACTTAACTGATATTTAAGTGATCATAAGAGGTGAAAGGTTATAAAGCTCAAATTTTGTACTCGCAAGCTTATTTTCCTTATTTTCTTAAGGTACACACTCGTACATGACACATATCATGTACTGATATTTTAAGTTCAAAACACAAAAGAAAATATTTTGCGAGAATCGTTGAAATCGTTACCACATTTAATTTAACTAATGATCATTGTAGTGCTGTAATTTTTCAAAACTTAGTTCTTCAAAGACAAAATTTTAATTAATTTAAGTTAAACTTCCTCCTTGTTTATTGATGTGTATGAAAGAAATTCTAATGGTATTTTAGCAGGTCCCACAGTGCACGACTATTAAGAGTGTAGCTTCTGCTTTATAGCAAACTAAATATATATTTAGGTACAGTGTTTAAATATAATTTCAAAGACATGTTATAAATTACAGAACAGGTCCTTATTTCATTATTAAATTATAAAGATTTTAAATGAAATTTGAAAATTTGTATAGTAAAATTCCGGTTCTGTCAAGACTTGCACAAAGCTGGTGCTTTTTTTGTTTATTGGTTCATAGATTGAATCGTTCGAACCATCGTTATTAACGCTGCAGTTATACTCATTTTCCAAAAATTCCGATTTAGTTTTGAGAACTCTGTTTATTCTTTAGATTTTCCGGAAGGTTGAGCTGTTTTTTACGAACAAGCTCTTCATGTCGTGCAAGAATATTACAAAGCAAAAAATTTAAAATTTTAACATTTAATATTCATCGGGTACAAACAAACCTTAAAGCTGTTATACCTGTGGAACGGGGTTCAAAAATGATATTCCTTAATTTTTTTTTTGGAATTAATAGATCTCTTAAACTGCATCATTAGTTTTTGCCATTTTCATATAAATTTTAAAAGTTATAAAGCGTTTTTACGAAATTTATAAAAAAAAAATATGAAAAATTTAATGCAAATGAGCAAATTCATTCATTCAAAACTTATAGTTTTTGCCCACAAAAATAAAGCTTGGACATTTTTCTTTTAAATTGTTTCCTCAAAAGTAAAGAATAACTTGGGTTTTGACAAAGTTATGAAAAAAACTCAAAAAATGTTTGCCAAAAATTAGACTTGTGCGACCTTAAAACCTTTTCGAAAAATCTCAAAAATACTTTACCTTATATGCCTTCAAATTGTGCTTGAGCCGAAAAAAAATTTGTTTTGGGACAGCCTGCTATACATACTCGTTTTTATGTGTACATATTTAATCTATATATATAAAAATGAAAGTTTGTATGTATGTATGTTTGTAAGTCCTTTATAGACTCCTAAACTATGCATCTGATCATGTGATGATCTTCGACAAAGTTGTTGTGCATGAGACCGGGAAGGTTTCTAAGTTGGTACAACCACGCCTACTCTAACGCCCATTTTTTTTAATTGATTAATTCCTTCTGGATGGGGTTTTTTTACAGACTTACTTCACACAAATACACATCTTACTGAAGACGAGGTAAAAATAAAAAATTTATGTGCCAAAACTTCTAATTTTTTTCGACCACTCCTACTTTTTTAAATTGTGTAATTGATTCTACTCGGATTTTAACCTATTTACTTCAAATCGAATACATACACATGTTACTCTAGGTGAGGTAAAAATTAAGATTTATACTCCACGCCCCCTTTTATGCCCCATCTCTTGCAGGACAACGCCTGCCGGTAAGGCCAGACTGCTGGACCGATCTTACTAAAAATTTGATGGAATATAACTAAGACTCCGGCATGACTAAGAATACATACTTCTTTCGACCGCCTACTTTTTTTTAAAAATGAGAAAAATCAATAAAATTACTGAAAATGAATTGAATATTTGTGAAATATCTTTCTTTCAAATGTATTTTAATTGGTAGCGTAGCAATGCGCGCAGGGCACAGCTAGTCTAATATAAATAATAATAAAATAATTATAATTCTGAAAATTTAAAAAAAAAATAACAATCCTTTGAATGGTAACAAACACGTTTTTAATATGAGTTTCATGTTGCAGACAGCAATTAAATAGTCATGTCGTCATGTAACTAAAAAAAGTCAAATGCAACTTTTTCTATATTTACATAAATATGGGAATATTCCTATTATAATTATTTACATATAAGTAGTTTCTAACATCAGGCATTAGATAATATTTGAACTAATCTATTACTGGGGGCCTTTTAGGAAATTTTATTATGTTATTAAGTCATGCATAATGGATAACTGAAATTGGCTGAGGAAGCATGTAGCGGGGTTTGTGTTTGTGTTTTAGCACAAATTTGTTTGACACTGTTTACTCTTATAAAAGTTTTGCAAGATCAAACAGCATCAAATAAAATAAAACTAAATATTTGTTGTGTCTTGTCGTGTCGTAAACGAAGTTTTTTTTAATAAATAAACGAGTTTAAATATATATTTTATTTAGTGATTACATCTTTTTCGGCAAATATTTGCCAAGTGTGACCGTACCTTAAGTGTCACAATTTATTTTTTAATAGATAAATTAACTTGAGACGAAATTCTGTTCTGCATCCCTCGAAACAATTAGTAGTCGCAAGGGCCAAAGTATGGACTCTAAGGTGGGTGAAGCAAAACATCCCAATAGCTTCTTTCTAAATAGTATTTAACAAGTGTTACAACATGTGACCAAACGTAGTCGTATTGTCATATATTACGAGTGTTTTTCGGCGTACACTCTCTTCAAATGAATCAGTTGCAAACGGTACAGGTTTCCAGCAATTGTCAGGCCACACTTTGGCAGCTTATAATAGATTGAACTCTTTAGGTCCCAACAAATACAGAGCATTACCTTAGCACCATGGATATTGGGCTTTGGTGTCGATGCGGCTGATTGGCTGGGCTTTACAAACGATATTTTATGCTTCGGTTTAACTTATTGGAACCATTTTTCATTACAAGTAATAATTCGGTGTTAAATATAAAGCATTTAAGCAGGATGGTAAATCGTCATTTAATGTCTCTCGGCTTTAGTTTATATGATACCCGATTTCCCTGATTTTAGATGATTCCCGCTGCTTTTGAAATTGCTGCTTGAGTTGTTCGCAATGACTTTGCAAGTTGTTGTTAAGTTTGACAACAATAGTTTTGCCTCCAATTCCTGTTTGATCCATGTCAAAATCACCACTTCTAAAACACCAAAACCATTTTGAAATCGAAAAGAAATCAAACACTAATTGTCCCATTTTCGCTTAATTAAACCATATTGAGCAATAGGTAAATAAAACTTAAAGCCAAGTGATACTGTAGATCTTAAAAGAAAGCTAGCGATTTGGAATAAGTATGAAGAGTAGATCCATTAAAACAAAAATACAAATTTTTATAAGACGAAATTAATTTTAGTTTCTACTTTAAGCTTTTGTTAAAATTTAATAAATAATTATGAATTGGTGGTCTTCAAAAGGGAATGAAAAGATTGCACTTGAATGCTTGCGTATAGCAGGCAACCACGTAAACCAATCAATTGGAGGTCAAAGGTAATCTATCTTTTTTTTAAAAATATTTGTGCAACCACATTTTATGTGAACAACCAAAAATCATTAAACTTCTAATTGCTTTAGATGAATATTTAATATGGAGTAAATAAATCGCGTTTGATTCTAATAAGAATTTCGTTTTGAAATTTACTCATTAATGTTTTAAAGTCAACTTCCCTTAATAATCAAATAAAATAAAACTTCCTCTTGATATGAATCTACTTATAGAAAGTAATAAAAGTTAATAAAGATATGCATATGCAGACGCACTTAAATATTTCTCTACTTCAAAAAAAAAAATCAAAGTCTAGAAACTTTTGACTTTGATAACACACACAAACAAACTAACACACATACTCATAAAAACAAACTCCAAGAAATATTAACACTTGTCGTCTTTAAATAAATACACACATACTTCTTGTACAAGGGTAGTAAGATTAAAAACGTTTTCGGTTTTTTTCTATTTTCAAATAAAAAAAAACAATACAGAAACAGTTTACACCTAATTCTATTTTTACACGGTGGAAATTTCATGTAAAAAAACAGTCTAATAAAAGACATTGATCGTATACAAAATAGGTGATTGGTTCCTTATCTCTAAAATCTATTGAAATTAGTGAAAAACAAAGATTTGTTAAGAACTACAATTCACGTTTTTAATGTTAAATCACATATACAATGTGTTTTTACACAAGCATAGTTATTAAAGGGACAATGATATGCGTTCTAAGCTTAAAAGCAGTGTAAACAAATGTATGTATGACAAGTTCATTTGATTGTATACACTAAAAGGGAATTCCCCTAAACTTTTGCTATTTACAATTGCTCTGACCAGTAAATTTGCTTGTATCCACAAAACGGAAATTTTCCTAAATTTGTGATATAAATATATTTCGCAAAAATTAAATTTAATTAAAAAAATTTTGACCCAAAAAATTTTGAATCATGCTAAATGGAATTTTATTCCATGTAAAAAAATGTAAAATTTGTTTATTTTCCAACCGTGTTCAATCAAAACCATGTAAAAAAAGACCGTGTAAAAACAGAATTAGGTGTATACTACATACAACGTCATTACGTATGTGTAACAAGATTATTCAAAATGAATATTATACATAATTCCCCTAAAAAGAGTCTAAAGTCATCTTGTGGAAGCAAATACACAAAATTCTGAATCTAAGCTAAAATTGTTAAAATCTATTTTAATTTGCAAGCGGCTGTAAGTAAGTGTACGAGTATTTAGAGTTTAAAGACACTAAACCGTATAAGAATTATGTACTTTTATGTTGTTACGTTTTAAATATACAAAGTTATCATACTTATTTATGAATTCATTGTTGGCAAAGTATTCATTTGATAACGCAAAGAAATGTTACAACAAACTCTTTTTAATGTTATTGCGTTTTAACTTACGGTGAAAGTCATAACCAAGAAATTTTAACAAAACTGGAATATTTGGATATTTGTAAATCTTGACGAGACATTTTGAGCTGACAAGAGCAAAATGTCGGCAAAATTATTGATACAAATTTGTTCATGTTCATTTGTGTTCACCGTTTTCTGTGTATTATTTTAAAATGATGATCATTTTGTGTAAAAATTAAATTTTATGCCCGAACTAATTGTGCGAACATGGACAATACGAGGGCGGTTCAGAAATTTCTTAGCCTAGAACAGAAAGAGATTAATGTTTTGTTATCAGAAAACATACAATAAACCAGTTGGTGCTTAATGGTGCCGTATTGGAGCAGGATCCACCGATCAATTTTAAGTCTTAAAGATCCTATTGTTTGAATGATTATTGAGTCTTCCAAACAAATATTGGTGTACGAGGGCGGTTCGGAAACTTCTTAGTCTAGCACAGAAAGAGAATAGTTAGTTTTTCAAAAACATTTTTATTATTGAATATAATCTCCTGAAACTTCAATACACTTAGTCCAACGCTTATCTAGCAATTCTATTCCTTGATTAAAATAGTTTTCCTCAAGGCCTTCAAAATAGTGGTTTACCTTCTTAATTTGAGGTAAAACGTTTAGTTTTGGGAATAGTTAAAAGTCACTGGGAGCTAACTCCGCAGAATAAGGTGGGTGGTCAAGCGTTGATTTTAGCCATTGTTAAAACATTTTTGTGCGCTGGTGCATTGGCTGGATGAAAAATTTTATTTTTGTGTTGTAAGCCAGGACGTTTTTCTCGAATTTTTACATTTAATTGATGCAAAATGTTGCATTTGAAGTCACTGTTTTACCCTTTAGCAGATAGTCAATCAATAAAACACCCTTGAAGTCCCAAAAAACCGTTGTCTTACCAGCCGATTGAATTGTTTGTGCCTTCTTTGGGGCACTTCTTTCAGTTTCTGTCCATTGTTTGGATTGTTCTTTTGTCTCTGGAGTATAGTGGTGGATCCATGTCTCATCCACTGTTATAAAACGACGCTAAAAATCCATTTTATTTTTCTTAAAACAATCCAAACAAGCTTGAGAAATTTTCATTTTTATGCGTTTTTGGTCGACTTTTAACAAATGCGGCAGCCATCTTGCAGAAAGCTTTTTCATCTGTAGTTCTTCAGGCAACATTAGATAGACTCGATCATTTGAGATGGCCATGATATCAGCTATTTCACGCACTTTTAGTCGGCGATCATTTAATATTATATCATGCACTTTACTTACAATTTCCGTTGTTGTTGCTGTTTTTGGACGTCCACTACGTGGTTCATCCTCAATGCTTGTAAGACCATGTTTAAATTCAGCAACCCAATTTCATTAAGAATTTCTTGTTCCGATATACCTTTTTTATTTAAATATTTAATGACACCATGAATTTCTAATCATCGCGAATGCGTCTTTATTTTCGAACACCTGTTTCTATATGAAGGAGTTGCCAGATCGAAAAGAAATTTAACATGTGTTCATAGCAGAGATGGATGTTTCCAGAACACTGAACTTTTTTCTGTTTGTACCGAGGTTTCTGTTTTAGGCTAAGAAGTTACCGAACCGCCCTCGTAGTTGGACACACAAGACAAATTCATGTGCGGACTAGAAATTTTTCCTTGATGTCAAGTCAAGACAGGGAAAATAATTTTTCTTAAAAGTTATTGTTGCTTACAGATTTTCTTTAATTGAAATTAAAATTTTATCGCATTATGCATAACATAAGTAGATGTATTTATCAGTTAATATTAGTCTACTAAATGTATGTCAATAACGAAGTCTTTGATTTTCATAATATTTACAATTAAGCTCTAACGTACCGATTTTGATTTCGAATTTTGTCTACTTTTGAACTGCATTGAACTAATGCCATCACCGCACTCTTGTTTTGGCTGCTACTGTTTAAAAGCTTCAAGATTTATGTGTTTCAAGCGGAAGCTCTTTTCTTGATAGCTATTGTTTCTTTAAAGAGCTTTTTATAGCAGTTTTAGTGTATGAATCTTGTTTTGGTAACCTTGTCGAACTGCCATAATTTGTGAGAATAGCATGATTTCGCAATTTTAATTGACTTTTCTTTGTTGCACTGTGCCTAGAAAGATGTTGAGCAGTGTAAGCAGTTGATGTAGAAGCTATAAATATTAAGATATAAGTTCAGAAAGTAAATATTTCAGAGAACTTCACTTGTAACTACCCTTAAATATGTTTTCGGACTTTTGCAGTCTATCCATTTTCTCTAAAATTGTGGGCTCTCTCAGTAATTTGCTGCAAAAACATATTTTGCTAGGTTCGTCACTTGATTTCAAAGGCTGAAGTTGTTTAGTTAATCCTAATTCCTTAGCACGACCACATGACAAACATGTCTTTTTATCTTTTATAACAAAAGGTTTACTGTCACGACATTTACTTGACTCCTTTTTTAACATTTTTAAATGTTCTTTTATATCAGCAAAACGTTGATCAAGATATTTTTTCACAGCCGGCAGGGTGACACGATCTAATTTACAATTTAACATTTCCTGTGTTTCCAACATGGCTTCACGAAAGTTGTCACTCTTTTTAGCCAAAGAACAGCGCATATCTTCAATGTCCTTAACTATGGATTCAATACATTTCTGCTTATCCACCGACTTATTAGCCACTAGCTTGATCTCTTTAAGCTTTTTTTGCATGCCCTCTATTTTAGCCTCAAATTCCTTAAAACGTTCCACCGTCAAGTCATTCACACGGCAGCGTAACTCCGTATTAAAGATCGTATTGCGCGCCAGCAAACAAAACTCTTTATTGTGTTTCATATAGAGAGTACACAAATCTTCATTGGCAGCCGCATAGAAATCCCACATTGTGGCAGCAAATATATTTGTTTTGTGACAGTTACGTATTTGCTCAAAATGTTCCTTCAGTTTTAAGTCAATTTCTTTAGTTTTCCTTTCCAGTTGTTGCAACAGTTCATATTTTTCTTGAAATCCTTTAATTTCGTTAACTTTAAAATTGTATTGACAGCTGCTGGTTGTCTGCTTTAATAGTTGTTCCATACATTTGGCTGGAAATCCTTGTATACGCACACTTTCATTATGGCAATTAAGCTTTTGTAGCAGAATAATCAAAAGGCTTTGAAGTACACTTAAATGTTCATTTGTTAATTCGGGCGCACCAAGTGCTATTTTAGCTAAATCATTGAGTGTGTAGGTTTTTGTGGTCGGCAGAGACATGATGATGGTTAATCTTGAAGACTTTTTTTATTGGAAAAGTTAATAGAAAATAATGGAAGTAAAATGATTGTTATTTTAAAGTTTGAAAATATGTACATTAGGGTAGCCAATTTTTAAGAAACTACACCAGTTCCAATTGTATTTAAGAAGTTTCTAATCATGGTGTAATTATACAAGGTGAATGCAAATAGGCAACAAATACAAAACAATACAGAAACAACAGGCATTTTGTTTGTGTAAAATAATATACATTTTGACATAAGTAAATTGTAAACAAAGTCAGTCAGCTGTGCTACTGCACTCACCCTGTATAGTTACACCATGTTTCTAATTATATTTCAGAAATTTTTGTAGAACATTTTTTTATAAATATTAAATAAGTTTTTCAATGAAAGAAAATTGATTCCATTTAAACATTTTATTTTTTAAATATTTCTTGTCAAAATGTCATTTGTTTTTATTCAGTATTATTTGACAATTCGTTATGGAAAGACTCAACACCTAAACTAACTCTGTGATCACTTTTATTTTGATTATGAGTCAGAAATATGAATGATCACAGATTAGGTTACATTTCTCATTTAACGCATATTTACAAAGCTATTGAGAACTTAAGGGTTTTTAATTATTTTTATATGTAACATAAATTTTGAGTCAGAATTATAAGTGACCACCGATCACAAATGTATTAAGGATTTCTTAAATTTAAACTGTTTGAGTCAGATCACAGATAAGAAAATTATTTAAACACTTATTTACTGCAAAGATATGCAGCCATGTCACTGAATTAAATTCCGTTCGGAAGTGGATAGAAAAAGCAAAACGAAAAATTTTTTCGGAATGAAACCTAAAAGTGACTAAAATTACAATTCCACATAGCAAATTAAAAATGGAGGCTAGTTGTGAAGCTGGTAGCTTTGATTTTTCTTAAAATGTGTCCCTCATCATACTCACTTTAAGTTTTATTTGGTGCATTTCTGCCTTTGTTGGGGGCCCGATTTTCGTGGATGAAGCGTTCAATGATTTTTTGGACTGTAGCAACTTTAATGCGAATCATTTTCTGCAAAGAGTGTCTATTTTGGAAATGTTTTAAAATCAACTCTCGTTGTTCTATCGTTGTAAGCGGTTTTATTTGGACTATTTTAAAGTGACATTTGGTGTTACAAAATCGGACTCTCAGTTCAACAGAAAATATTAAAAAAAGTAAAAAAAAAAGAAACTAAAAAACCAACAACGTTGCATTGAGCTAGCGGTACAGAAGAAATTGACTGCATAAAATAAGCTGTGATGTGAAAAAAAGAGCATTGTTTCACAGAAAATATTTGTAGGGATAAGTCAGTTAATTAACCCCATGATTGAAATAATAAAATAAAATGAAACAATTTTTGAGTTTTGATTGACAAGTTTAATTGAATCAACTGAAAAATTGTTTCATTTTATTTTAATATTTCAATCATTGACTGATTTATGATTGAAAATATTTTCTGTGTTTGTTTTTTTAGTTTTAATATATTAAAATGTACATTTTTGCAATAAATTTTTTTTTGTATGTTAGATTATAAAATTTTTTCTTTTAAATCACACCAATTGCTTTTTTAAGTTCCTGTTAGTTTACTTTAATGGAATTTTGAAAACAAAAAAAAAATGCACTGCATAAAATAAACTGTGAGCCACTGTATATTAGAATAAATTTTTCTTTTTGATCATTCAATTCAATTGCACATTACAATACAATACAATAATCAAAAAATAATTGAATTTCTTTCGATGATGATCCAAATACTGCTCCTCACAGTTTCTATAACAATCAAAAAGCAATTCTCAACAATCGCTTTCACTAAATCTAATGCAGATTTTTCCTGCAGCTGTTTCCTTTTTCTTAATTTTAAAACAAAACTCTTAAACATACATACATACTTAGGTTTTTAACTCTTCTAACTGTTTCACTCGAATTTAGGCTAAATGTCCTTGACCTCCTTGTCAAGAAATATTTTCTGGTTTACCTACAAATTACGATAAAACTGCAAATCCTAAAAAGTTTTTAATATTTCTCCTCTTGTGTTTTTGTTATTTTAGGGAAAAAACTACATACAAAATTTATCTTTCTTATTCATCTTGACTTGTTCACTTTAAGTGAAATATCTTTTTTTTTAGCTGATTTCATACTCATCTTATACAACCAAATCGTGTTTTGGCCAACATTCTTAGATTTTCCTTTTGGAATTTTTTTTTTTTTTATTTTATTTTTATAAATATAGTTTTGTAGTTGAAAGTCGAAATGATTGCAAAACTTTCACTGTCAGTATGAAATAAAGCAAAAAACAAAGGAAACCTAGAAACACAAAGAATTGAAAGGAATTGAAAACGAAGGTACTGCTGTGCATTTTATATTTAATGTAAAACTAAAACTGAAACTAAAACAAAAAAAAAACTCAAAAAAAGTATAAGAACAAAAAAACTATAGCAGCGATGCTGGAAAGGAATTATCTTAACCCAGTTTTCGGGGTGTAGTAATGTACTGCTTTATGCTGCATCTACTCTGCCGTTGTGGTTTTTGACACAGAATTTTTAATGCATTTTTTACATCACTGCAATAAAAACCAACCGCTAAAGTTTGAAATATAAACTTATGAAAGTTAAAGACAAACTGAAATAACAATTATAAGCATTGGAAAATTCATAAACTGATTTGTATGAAAAATAAGTAAGAAAGTATAGTCGGTCAAGAACGACCATATAATGCCCTACACCCAGTATATGTATAAAATTGTTTTTCAGAAATGGGCGTTATATGGGAGATATAACCTATTGTGGACCGATCATCCAAAAATTTAGTGTCATGATGTCTGTGAATATAAATATTATGAATGTTATACTTTATGTCGTTAAGATCTCGAGAGGGTCTTATATGGGAGTTTAGACTAAATACGGACTGAATATTATAGAATTAAGTGTCCTCATTTCTGTGTATATGTGTTGAATTTTATTTGGATACCAACATTTTGAAGAAATTTATGGTCGTTAAAGTGATTTCCGGAAGTGGGCCTTGTGATTTAGCTTTATTTATTACTCATTTGTGATGAAATTTGTTTGGATACTTGCATATTTCAAACATTTATGATCGGTAAACCCCAATTTAGGGAGGACATTTGTATGGTGGCCAGGTGAAATAATGAACCGATTTCCACCGGGCAGAAAAAATATCACGTACCAAATTTTATCGAAATATCTTCAAAATTGCGACCTGTACTCTGCGCACAAGCTTTACATGGACAGCCAGTCAGCCAGACGGACGGACATCGTTAAATCGACTCAGAAAGTGATACTGAGTCGATTGGTATACTTTAAGGTGGGTGTTGGACCAATATTTCTGGGTATTACAAACATCAGCACAAATCCAATATACCCTGGTGTAGGGTATAAAAACTTGGCGTATAAATGAATTACAACTGAATAAGTACAACTGTTAAGTGTGCAACTATGGCAACATTTTCTGAATGGGCATTAGAGTTAATTATAACAAGATTCAAGGTAATTTCAAATTAATACAATTTAACATCCAACTCGTACTTTTATCAAGGTTAATATTATATTTTCTAGGAAGTAAAAAATACTCCTCATTAGTAATAGCAATATTTTTCTTTAACTAATTAATGTAGAGAGGGAAAGATAATAAATGTTAAATACATAAATATTTACAAGAAGATATTTTTTTAAAAAATATTAAAGTTGCTACAGTGCACAGTGGGGGATCTAAAAAAAAAGTGCAAATAAATCTGTAACTTCTAAACGAATAGCTCGATTTTAATAAATGGCTATAGAGGAGGTGTTGATAAGTTTAAGTTTTGAATTTGGGCTTAAACAACCAAGGGGGGGCCGAGCCACAATGCCCCAAAGTGTTGCACCTCGGGTATACCAACAATTAAAAATGATGCCAAATTTTTGTTTGCTATCCGATTTGAACGATTTTTATATATATGGAATGTACTAGACGAGATCTACAAAAAAACATTGCTTTAGCCATATTTTATCTCTTATAGTTTACGAGTTATTCGCATATGAAAATTAACATAATAGGATCGAAATGTTTTCTGGATTATATTTACTTCCTGACACAGCTTGGATAACACTTTGTTGAGTCCTGGTCATGAGAGTAAATAAAATCGATGAAAAATGCACAACAATCTGATGCAAAGTGACATTGTGATCACCTTGGCTACAGTATCGAATATAATTGATGCATAGGAATTAATAAAATTGGATGCATTTAAAGATTAGCCATAATGTTCCCTTTCTTTGGTGCAAGAAACTGCAAAGATTATATTCCCATAAGATATATTTGAAGTTTTGTTAAAAATAAAACGTTTAGAAATTGCATTATTTATATTTGAATTTACGATAATAGTATTTATAGTGTCAAATATGTATGTTTAAATATCCTTACTTTAAAGCGTAGTGAATGACATACAACACAATATATTATAGATATACACAGAAAAAAAATCATGTTTTTTTTCAATTAAACCTTTAATTGATTTTAAAATAATTTTCAATTAAAATTTTAATTGATTCAATTACTTTTTCGGATTTTTCTGATATTTTCAATTAAATATCAAGTTTTTTTTGAATTAATACTATCATTTTGTTTACAGGTCCGATTTCAATTAAATTTTTAATTGATTCCACAAATATTTTAATTGAAACTCATTTTTATTTTTTTCTGTTTACAATTTACTTATGTCAAAAGTAATACTTTTTCAAGTATTTTTGACAGTTGTACATTATTTGACACAAACAAAATGCCAGTTGTTTCTGTATTGTGTTTTATTTGTTGCCGATTTGCATTCACCATGCTCCCATCGTTAATGTATTTACAACACTTTTAATTAATTAAAACTCTTCATTCAATTAAAGCCTAATCATTTAAATATGTATGTGTGAAGTCCTTGCAGAATAATACCGTTAATTTTAGTTTGAATAAATCATAAAATAATTAGTTTAAATCGCTTTTCCTATGAGAATTTTATACGATAAACCTTAAAGCTGTAAATGTACAAAAAATTCTTATATATATTCTCACACTCTTGGTTTTAGATACGCTCCCAGTTACACAGGCAGGCTCTTGTACATTAACACAACAGAGATGATAAACGAAAATTATAAATTGTACCAACGACCTTTTGGTTGCCATGTATCCAGTGGGGACAAAGTGAAAGTCGCAATATTCTATGACGGATGTTTTTATGAGTAATATCCGTATCAACAAAAATAGGCCAAAATGTATATCTTAACATCTCTCGATATCATGATCCATTTGCTGTATCTATTCATATTTCGAGCCGAGTTTTTTTAAAAAGATTGGCCCATCTCGCATCTAGATCCCATGGCAATCCAACAATTGCTACTGGAAGCGCAAATGCAGAAATTTTGCTTGTTAATGTAACCAGACAAATTAAAATGAGCATCGTCTGAAACAAATATTTTTTCAGAAAAACCTTTGGATTGTAGTTGAATGATTACATCGAATCTACGGCGAAGTAGGCTGACTGACTTTAATTCAACTTGTAAGACCTAAAATCCAAATCCTTATGCAAAATGCACATGTAATCATTGTTGGTAGCCCCAATTGTTAAGTCCGCTTTCACACTCTTCTGACTCGTCAAGGCAAGAATTTTTGGATGAGAAGTGAAAAAATAATAAAAGGGGTACAAACTTGACGGTACTCGTCAATTTTCTTATGAGTTGCATTAAAAAGTACGAAAATTAAATTGACGTGTGTGAATGAAATGGCAAGTTCAAAAGAGAATTGAACAAAAACTGGACTAAGAACGTCAACAAATTGACTAAAAAATCAATATTTAGAATTGGATTACCCGGTGGAACACGTGGTTGTGTTGTCCCATTATGTAGCAAGTCAGTCGTCTCTAAGTTATCGACCAAATGTTTAATAGCATACTCAGAAAGACAAGTATATTGCGTAGTAAAATTTTAATATTTGCATGCAAGTTTCAGGCGCTATTCAATTCATTGCAACAAAATTTCAAACCTTTCATGTTTTTCCAATATCACCGTGCAGGAAAACAAAGTTCTCTTTAAAATATTTTCTTTTTTTGTCTTTGTGTCTCAAAAGTATTCAATAAATTGCAGTACAATATTGCAGTACTTTTCTGGTTTGTAAATTTCTGTCAAAAAGTATTCTTAAAATCCCCGTCTAATATTCATAAACCTCCACACAAAAGTAGTCACATATCGGCAAATGGACCGACCGGCAGTCAGACAGACATACACCAACACACGTATCGTATATTTGCTTATTATCCACAAAATTCTCCTGGGTGTTTATTTTCTCATGAGGTGGGTTTTACATAATACTCTTGTTATTAGTGTTTTTGTTGTTGTACTTTAATGTACATATGTATGAATGGGTATATTTATTGTTGGTTTGTGTGCTTTTTTCTGCTGCTCGTCGTATGTATATGTCGCTTAAATCCCCAGGATGTAAAAGAATGAACTTGTTTCCGGGTCTCATGTGTGTTCAGCATCAAACGTAGAAAAAATAAAACACAAAAAATCTCTTAATTGAATTTACACAATTTATCCAACAACACGGGGTGAGGAACATCAAACAATGGAACACGTGTGTACACAATTACAGGCAGGCACAGCTGGAAATAGTTATAAGGACAGTCAAGCAAAAAATTTGACACATATTTCGATAACAAATTCCCGGATAAATAAAAATTTTTAGTAAGAGAATGTTTTGTGAAATGTATAAAAATCAAATAAATTAGATTTAGTTTAGAATTTTAGCTTTATTTAAAATTACCACCCATAACGTTTTGTACATAGACATGTATGTAAGTATTTATGTGTGCTATTCATTGTATTATTTGTTGCAGCACACATGAAAACTTGTGTTGCTTGCCACATTTTAGAAATTAAAGTACAATGTACCCTTTTTTCTCCTCCCTCTCCCTACATTCTTGCTGTTGTTTTAATGGTTCAATGAATTGTGTTGCCTCTGTTAAGAGATGTTTATTTTAGCGACTTATTTACGATATAGAATAAAAAATAAAAAACATGCACACACAACCATTGTTCGCGCACAGTGGCGTTAAAATTTAACAAGCATGAGTTGGCTATTTTTCTTTGTAATAAAAATAAGTAATAAATATAATAATAGTTAATACAAAGTAAGTAATTTAAGCTTATTTTTGCACAATTAGTTGCTTAGTTTTACAGATATTTTGAAAGCGTCCGCTTTAAGAAGTGTGTTTGAAGTCGAGAATTATCGCAACATTATTTAACAGAATTTAAAATTATGTAAAAAAAATAGCAAAATATTTCATAATTTTATAATGATATTTAATAGATTTTATAATACACGTCATCATTAAAGTTAATTATGGATGGACAATTTTTAAATTTTGTTGAGTAAGTCTTTAAATACCAATGATATTGTCATCCTTTTCTCTGCTGGCGCTCATTTACAGGAACTACAGCTAAGTTTAAGTTTTCCATATATAAATCGATTTATAATGAGAAATACAAGTAACCAGAAATCGGCACCCTATTCCCAATTAGGGCTTATAGAAATCGATTTTTGATGGGAAATATAATTGATCAGAAATTGTCATTATTTTCACAATTGGAGCTTATTTTAAGGAACTACAGCCAAGTGTAAGTTTTCTTTATAAAAATCGATTTTTGATGGGAAAAATTGTTTATACTCAATTCGAGTCTATTTCAAGGAATTACAGCCGATTTTAAGTTTTTTATATAAAACTCGACTTTTGATGGGAATTATAAGTGTCGCAGTTTGTCATATTTTTCTCTTTGAAAGAACTACAACCTATTTTAAGTTTTCCATATAAAAATCGTTTTTCATGAGAAATATAAGTGATCACAGATTGTCATCCTTTTCTCACTTCGAGCTCTGTAAAATGAACCAAAGCCTGATCAGATCTGATCCGCACATACCATCTATCCGATTGTAAAAATTCGGTGGAAAATCGCTGTGCTTTAGCAGCAAATGTTTTCGAATTACATAAGTTTAGTAAAACTTCACGCATATAACGTTTTGTTGGCACTAAATGTTACATTATAGAACCAAAAATAATGTTCAATAACTGAATGAGAATAAATGGCAGATATGTTATACTATGTTGCATATGTTGTAGACAAAAGGTACTTCATATATTATGACGCCCACATTTTTAAGTTACACACCCAATATTTTAAAATTTTGCATTATGAATTTACGGCATTATTCCGAAAGTTTAAGAGAGTCTTACTATAGGGTGTTATTTTTTTAACTGGCGGCCATTTTGTCAGCTGTCAATTGATTTATGTTTAGTTAGGTTTGGCATTTCAACATCAATAGACTGACGCCTGAAGAACGCTTGCATATTGTGTCAATTTATTTTCAAAATCATGGCTCTGTGTGTTTTTTAGATGTATACAAATTTAATATGGTATAAAACAAAGACGATTTTTTAAATTGACATTAAATTTACTTTATTCGTTTTAACTATTCATTATATTTGATTTTCCTTGTTTGTTGAATTAAAATTTCATACTAAACAACTAAAAATTGTTCTACTACCAGCTCTGTTTTATTTTCAAGACGACATTAAAATATTGTTTAATATTTTCTTTAAACATGCAGCCAACTATTACAAGTATGTAGCTTTCGGTGAAAGTGCCAAATATTAAATAGAAACTAAACAAAATGAAATTACTGTCAACACCAAAATATAGTCAACACCACATATTATTAAAAGAAAGGCTTAGGTAAGACTTAAGACACAAACTTTTAATCGTATCTATTTTTTACTCACTCAAGTTTGTTTATTCCACAATCAAGTGTGTGTCTTAAGTCTTATCTAAGCGAACGTTATCGTTCGACATCGTTGGCCAGGGGGTTAATTATATTAATATAAATATTATAATACTAGAAAATTGTATTGCATTTGTATAGTTACTTAAGTAGAGTTAAATTCACGAGAAACGGATACAGAAATTAAAAAACAAACATCAACTAAA
This sequence comes from Bellardia bayeri, assembly GCA_950370525.1. Classification (NCBI taxonomy): domain Eukaryota; kingdom Metazoa; phylum Arthropoda; class Insecta; order Diptera; family Calliphoridae; genus Bellardia; species Bellardia bayeri. The sequence goes on from OX493267.1 coordinate 81,409,657, forward strand.
TCAACATTTTATTCAATAAAGCGTAACCATGTTGTTTACTCTTACAAGAGTTTCGCAAGATCAAACAGCATCAAATAAATTAAAACTAAATATATTTGTTGTGCTTTGGCCTAAATATGAAAAGTTTTTTTTGAAATAAATAAACGAGTTCAAATAAATGTTATTTAGTGGTTACGTCTTTTTCGGCAAAAACTTACCAAATGTGACCGTAGCCTCGGCAAATCTTAATAGACTTACATAGAAAAGCTACAATAAAATAAATTATAAACAAGTATACGAAACACAATGCCATAGAAAATTTGCCTGGTGCAAAAAGACGAAAGAGTCTTACAAGATTTGAAGTAAGAGAAGTACAATAAAATCAATCATCTAGTGCTGTAGAAATTGCTGAAAATATTACAAAAACTTCTGGAAAACATTTAATCGCGTATCTGATTAGAAGAACAACCAAACCAAACGTTTTTTGTTCCCAAAAAATGTATACAATATATAAAAACATATAGAACCATATATAAAATATACAATATATAAATAAACCTAAAATTTTCGGAATAATAATATTTTCACCGATGAAAGTAAGTTTGAGATATTTGGACTCAAAACTCCCCTAAAATATGGCAAACCATGAACGAAGCCTGTACTTTTACCAATTTGGAGGAGTGTTTCGGGTCATTTTTTTCAAACATGTGGCATATTCTCCTCACCATATGGTAACATAGCCGTCTCTAACAAATTCTTGTAGACAAATCTGTCCATTGTGTTATCGGACCAACATGCTCCCATGAAAAGCAACCCCATACCATAATATTTCCTCCTCCATGTTTGACTGTCTTTTTGGTAAATCTTTTGTGGAATTTCTTTGCTTTCGGACGACGTACATTTCTTTCCGCATTGTTACCAAACAAATTAATTTTTGTCTCGCCGCTCCAGAGAATATTTCACCAGTTTTTACTATTTTCTAGGCCGCTCCAGGTTTTATGAGCCAATGCAAAGTTTTTCCTCATCGACAAATTAGCACTTCTGAGCAAAGGAATCTTAGGGCTATCCTACCTGGTAGATTAGCATCCACCAATCTTCGGTAGACCGTTTTGAATGACACAACATTTCCAATTTCATTTGCAATCATCTTCAAAGTCTTAAAAGGATCTCGTTTAGCTATCAGTAACTGGAAAGAAGTTTTTTTTATTTCCCCTCGCTTTTCAATATTTTTTTGCTGCTTTCAGGGCATTTGTTACAAAATTTTGAAACCGTCCCAATGATTTGGCAATAAATTTGTACGTTTTTCCTTCCCTAGGAATGTTTTACACATGTCGTCTTTCTTTGACACTGCAATAGTGTCCACGACCCATCTAATAATGTTTTATTTTTATTTTAATTTACTTTTGCGAATATGTTCTAAATTAACTTACAACTTACTTCTCTTACCAAAGTGTATTAAGAAATATAAATTTCAAGACTTTTAACAATTCACACCTATTTCAGTTTATTCCACGCTTTTATATTGGTAGGTTTCCCCTTTTTAAAAGGGTGTTTTTATATATTTTATTGCATTATTTTGTTTACTATGTGTATATTTTTAAAATTGGGCCATATTTTAGAAAAGATAAAAATTCGCACCTATTTTTATGTCCATATGTGTATGTTACCAAGACGGTGAAACATGGCGGCGGCTGAGTAATGGTCTGGTGTTTTGTGGCGGCATCTGGGTAATCTTACATTTATATAATCTACTACGAAAAAGCAAGATTATCTCGACATTTTAAAGACAAAATATAGCCCAAGTGTAGAGAAATTAAAACTAGCGCAGAACAGGATTTTCTAACCCGACAATGACCCTAAACATACCTCCAAAATTATTCTATGTCTAGAAGATTGTCAGCTGGGTTGGAGGCCAAAGGACTACAAACAAAATATTAAATACAATGTCTCAATAATTGTTTAAGTCTGAATAATAATAAACTAAAACAATAAATATTAAATACAATGTTTTACAAAATTTTAATATAGCTATTTACTTTTTTTTGAAGCGAAAATCTGGTACTTTCCCATTAAAATTTTATTATTTTTTATATTCCTTATTTTTCTAGTTTTTGTTAATTTTGCTTTTGTTTTAAATTTGTACTTGTAGTATACCTTTATATAATAAAACATTTTAACCATTAGATGTTTACTTTTTATTGACGCTCATGGTACATAAGGTCACCAGTGACCGAATATAAAGTTCTTGCATAAATTCATATTTCATATCGACAGTTCAATTCCAAACAATGCTATGTCGACTTAGCATGTTTTGAATTTTTTTGCGTTTTTGAATTTAGATTTTTTCAACTTAAATTCTGTCAAATTTTGATTGTGTTTGGCTAGTCCAATCAATAGTTATAAACAATAATGTTCTACCTCATATGGTTTTTTTAGATATCGTCTGCAAACTTTAGGAGCTTTTCCTGCAAAACTCACTTTTTCGACTTAGCATGTTTTGGAATTGAGCTCTCGATATATGAACATGTAAGTATTTGAATTCTAATCATGCTTTATTTATATGGCTTTATATTGTTTCGGTTTGGTTCCTTGCAAAGAATAATGAAAATAGCGATATGAAAATGAAGAAAAAACCTGAAAGAAACTGTTAGCGAAATTGAAAATAAGCAAAACAGAATGCAAAATGAAAATGAAGAAAAACAGAAATAAAAACAACCAGAACTAAAAACAACTAACTACGTATGTATGTATGTCTGTATGTAGTATCCCAAAACCAAAACACATAATAAAAGGGAAATCTAGTTCATCGTGTTTATTGTAGATTAAGGTTTTTGAACAAATAATACTCATGCACACACACACACACACATGCATTGAAATAAAAAGACACTGATACTTACACACTTACATAAATACATGCATATGAAAGCCCACAATAACAATAATAACAACTTTTGATTTGGCCTGTCCTACTTGGCAAAATATAAATGTTACTTTTTTGTATCTATAAATATTAGACTTATCCTTACAAAATGTTCTTTCAATGGATCTTAGTTTGGTTTTAGTAGATAAAACTACAGTTTATGACAATCAGATAACAGGAACTGTGCTAAAAATCTATTGATAGTTGTGGAATTGTTTAAAATGTCTAAATATTTTAAATAAATCTTATCTAGCAGGCACAAAACATTAATTTCGAATGAAAAATAAAAAGTTATAGGTACACACATTTCTTATCTTAATACTAATATATAAGGCAAATACTACTAAAGCACTGTTCATGTAAAATTCGGCCACACTACAAAAGCTTTTTTAAAAACCTGGTTGATTCATATTCGTTTTTTCAGTCATTTGATATTAAAATATAGCAACAAATTGAGGCCTTCCCAAAATATAAATGAACAAAAAAAACAAGCAATTTGCAGTTGTGGTCTAAAGAGGACACCTTTTAACTATGACTTCGGATGGCTGCAGACACTTTTTCAGCTTCTGATTAGATGTCACAAATCTTTAGAAAAGTTTTAAACAGATTTAACCCCCTGTCACTATTGAAAGGCTAAAAAGCATTGAAATTGAATTAATCTGTTTTAGTCAAAGGAAAACTAAAACAATTAAGAAAGTATAATCGGTCAAGCCCGACCATATAATACCCTACACCCAGTATATGTATAAAACAGTTTTTCACGAATTGGCGTTATATGGGAGATATAACCTATTGTGGACCGATCATCCAAAAATTTAGTGTCTTGATGTGTGTGAATATAAGTATTATATGTGTTAAACTTTATCTCGATATAAATACTTTTAAAAGATTTATGGAGCTTAAAGTGAATTACGGAGAGGGTCTTATATGGAATTTCGACTAACTATTTTCAATCGATTACCGGCACAGGTTATTCTGATCCTCTATTGTCCTCAATTTTAGTTTTTTTTTTATAGTTTTAGCAACTAAAGAACTAAGTAAAAGAAATCAACAGCATTTCTATTTTCTTTTAAGTCCAGGTCTAATGTACATGTTTTTTCTATTATTGTTCATAATGTTGTTGTTTAGTATTTCATTTACTTAGTAAAAGGTATTATTAGTATTAGTATTTTGTGCTAAAAGTGTGCAAAAATAAAGACCTGTTTTTATGGACTAAAGATAACACAGGTACAAATTATCAACTCATGTTCCATTTGAACTTTTCAAGCACAAAAAAAAAACTACAGGGTTTTGTTGCGCTGCACAACAATCGAAAGTAAATACATTTGGGTTAAAAAAAAAGTAAAAACGAGCCTTGCTGTTAAAGTTGATTAGATTGGCATATGTAGGGATATTGTTTTATGAATTTCAAAGAAAATTTTTGGTTTAAAATTTTTTTAATAATAAAATTTAATTGGAAAATATGAGTCCGAATAGAGTCTTTTCTGACACCTTTTTCGGAGCGTTAACGCTCTTTATGAGCCCAAAAAATAATCGTAATTGCTCCGAAAACCTTCAGAAAAGAAAATGGTCCGTCAGAAAGAGCTCTTAGATAATGTCAGTAAAGAGTCTTTTATGGGGTTTTTTTCGAGCTCTGTGTAAACTTGTTTTGATCATTCTTGTGTGGTACAGCTATGTTTTTTTCTTGTTCAAAGCACAAATAATAGGACAACAACGCTTTGGTACACACATAATTAATTAATTCTGAGTCATACTGCGTGCCGACTCAGGACAGTAACAAGCAAATTCTTCTTTCGCTCCGAAAATGCTCCTTAGTTGGACTCTTTTCTGACTCCTTTTTCGGAGCGCTCCGAAAATGCTCTTTAATTGGACTCTTTTCTGACTCCTTTTTCGGAGTGCTCCTAGAATGGTATGCTGGGTTAAAACATATGAAAGTGCCATATTAAGATGGAATAAGTCTTATATAAGTTTTTTAATACAAAATATGTTTATTGTAAGTGATATACAGCTTTATAAATCGTTGATTAAAAACGCATATTGTTTATATATGTACATAACTTATATTAGCAGTATTTTGCATATATACATATATGTACTATAAAACTTTTCTCAGTTTTGTAAGTTAAAGAAAAAGTTAAACAGTTTAAGCTACCTGTACGTGAAACGAACTATTAAAGCAAATATTACTTAACAGAAAAATCATTATTTTTTTTTCAACTTAAAAAAATGCCTAAAGATATTATTTAATGTTTCATAAATATAAATACACTGTAATTAAAATAACTTTAAATATATATTTTCAAAAATATTTAGACTTTAATAATGTCTTAGGCCTCTTTTTTCGAATCAACTCAAAAATTTGATCAGGCACACTATTCAACAGATTTATTCTAATATCTTCAGATATATATAGATCTCCAAGCATTTATAACATATTTCTTTAGGTGATATATGCTTTCATATTGCTAGTTTTCAGCATAAATTCGACGATCTAATATTCCCTAAATGTTTAGATCTGGAGAACAAGCGGGCCATTCAAGTATATTAATGTTTTTCGAAGCAACCAGTATTTGTTTTACTACTTACATGTATAGATGTGTTGTCATGAAAATGGCACTAATTTCTCTTCTAGTAATTTTGTGTAATCAGAAGAATTAATTTTGGTAATGCCAAATCACACATACTGTCTTTAGAAAAAGTTCCTTAAACCATTAAAGGACTGCCATATCGGGGTTCCTTCCTTTGGTCTCTCCAGTTGCTGCTAAAACCATCTGGACTTTGAATTTTTTTCTCATCGGGGAAAATCACCTTAAACAAATATACAAGTATGTACATATGTTTAAATAGTGCAACTATTAACAAAAATTATCGGCTTATCTGTTTCCAGTTAGTTTGTAAGAGTCTTTTAGCGAATTCAAGTCTAACAGAGCCTTGGCTTGTGTCGACTGATAGTCTCGGGTTTTTTTTTTTGCAGTCTACTTATGGTAGATTGGAACACATTTACAAAAATAATCTCATTCAGAAAGCTTTGTTCCGCCACTTTTATTGTTGCCATAATAATACCAATTATTCTCAAAATTTGTTACTACAACATGTGACCGGTTGGCAATGAAGCCACTTTTTATATAAAATGAAATTTTATCTTTTTCAAATTCACAAAGCACGCGGCATTTTAAGCACGTTAATGATAATTGCATAATAACAATAATTTACAATTATACTTTTGTTTTTGTTTTATAGTTATGAAACACTAACAAAAAATTAATTTACAGTTCTCTCTTAAATTAATGAATTAGTCTACAAAAAATTAAATAAAAACAGATCATTAATCACACTCTTCAATAATTGTACGCGTTTTAAAAAACTGTTTGTAGCCTTACAACAAATAGCAAACATTAATTGTAATTATAGTTATGCAACACAGTGTATATATGAAGATTATTTGTATCGTATTTTAACTTGATAATGATGTTTATAAGAGATTTAAGTGATTTTCAAAATCAGAAATTTCAACATGATTGTGATTTTTATGTAAGATTTTGAGTAGTTAAGATATTTTGCGGAAGTAGACATTATAAGGGAACTATGGTCAAATGTGGACTGATGCAAACAAAATATCGTTTTATTTTTGCTGAATTTTGTTTGAATACTTATGGCCATATTTTTTTCTAACCATTTACAATAGGACTTTCCCGTCTTTAATATAAATAAAGTGTGCAAAATTTCATGATATTCACATGGATTCTACATTTGTAGAATGAAGTGGAAATGAAATTTTCATTAGGTTTTTGTTCTAATTTTAATGAAAATGCTTTTAAAAGTAAAATATAATTTCCAGTTTGGTTCATCGCCGAATATAAGTTTTACTCGTTTTCATGAAGGCTGTAAAATTGTCCATGTGGATTTGAAAACGATTTCAGTTTCACTTCGTAGTGGAATAAAGAACACAAGGGATTATCTGCATTATATTTAAAGCAAATAGCAAAATTTGAAAATTTTCGAGGTTGTCTAAATCTTTAATATACATATAACTCAAATCCTGCTGGACCGATTTTGCCCATTTTGAATACCAAACGTTTCGCTTAAAGAAATAATGTTTGAGAAAAATTTCATTTCATCTATAGGCGGATGGATATGGCAAGATCATCTTAGAAATTTATAAGGACTCAGAATATACATTTGTGTTACAAATGACATAACAAACTTAATATAGCTCTCATCTATTTGCTGATGGCTGGAGACGTCATTGAATCATTTAATTTATTTAACAAATATATCTAGATAACTCTACAATCATTGAGCATACGTATACGTTTTATACGAACGGCATTTACTTTTTCGTTTCGAAAATCAGACTCATTTTGCTTAGAAGCATTAGAACAGTAGTTTTCGTTTAATATCGAGAACTTCTATACAAATTTAGTTTGTTTGATTTAATGTCTTCAATGAAGACATATTAAATTGTAAGGTTTGTTAAGTTTTTTTTTTTTTAATCAAGCAATTTTTCCCGAATGTCAAAATAAATGACTTCTCGTATCTAGCAATCCTAGTCGAAACGGTCTAAACTGACGCATACGTGTTATTTTGAAATATATTTTTCAATTGCTTTCAATTAAATCTACCTTGAATTCTACACAAAGCCTAATTATTTTTTTGTTTTTGCAAACATAATTAAATTTTACCGCACGCCTACTAAAATTGTTACTTATTATATGTCAGGATGTCAGTACATAGTTCATATTTGACAAATTTTAAGTAGTTAAATGCTACAAATGAAGTAAAAATATTAAGAAAATCTACTTGCACTAACTCGGATTTGAACCCGCAACCTTAGGATTACAAATAGAGAATGCTAATCTCTCGAATTTATGTGATCAAATTAAAAGGTCCTGGGTTCGATTCCTGTCAGTACCAACATATTTATTATTATTATTTTTTATTTTTTTTTTTGCAAATATTTGTAGAATAGAACATATAATTTCTTCCTTTCAAAGCGAAATAAGTTGTCTGTAAAGACAACAAATTTAGAACATTCTGGAAGGTAATGAGCGAGTAAATGTGTGAAAAGATTTTTGCAATGCTTAATTTGTAAATATTCAATTTGTAATACTTCACTTTTACCTAATTCTTTAAATATTAATTAATTGCAAACGAATTAATTAATTTATGTGTTTAAGTTTCAATTTAAAAATCTTATATTTTATTAATACTCAATAAAAACTAGAATTAAAATTAACCTCATCTATTATAAGCAGTGTCGCCACCAGTAACATTCAAAATTACACCTAAGATGAGGGCAAATACCCGATATGAATAAAATTACGTTATAATTTATTGAAAATTTTTAAAAAATACAAAAAATTAATTGAAAGGAGATCAACTGTTTATTTATTCAAATTCATAATAAAAACAAAAAAAAAATAATAATTAGTTCATATCACATTCAATTAAATAATTAGTTCAACCAAAACTAAAAAAATGACTTTGTAACCAGCGTTGCCATGACCAAAAAAAATATGTAACCAATATGTAAAAAAAAGTAACCAAAAGCAAAAAAAGTACCCAAAATTTTTATATATTTAAAATTTTATTTTATTTATAATTCAGCTAAAAAATATATATATAAAATATAAATTAAATTAATTAATTAATTTCAGTTTATAGATGGTTTTTGACGTTTGAAGAACCTTACTCGTTCAACAATACACTGATTGTGTTTGTTATGTTTGGAGACAGGCATATACTTTTTTGTAAAGCTATATATACACGATCGTCAGATATTACAACGTTGTCAGATCTAGCAATATGCTAGCAATGTACTGATATTGAAAAATTGTTAGCAAAAGGTAATTTGTCAGTTTAGACGACTGTAAGAAAACTAACAATTTCATTGGCAAACAATTGTCACACAATGAATTTATCTGTCAACCGAAATTGTCAGTACAGACGGTAGTCAGATTGTTCTGTGGCGTTGTCAAATTCGTTTTGCAGCGTTGTGTGTGTGTTTAAAAATTTTAAATATTGTCATGGAACAAAAACGAGCAATTGAAACCATTTTATTTGCATTCTATGAAATAGGATTCATCAAAAGATATGTCCACCAACCATTTTTTATTTTCTTTAATTTAATTCTTTAATTTTCTTCCACTTTTTTAAAAAATGTTATTAATGCACACTTGTTTTTTTATTTATGTACATACAGAGTTTAGAAATAATTTCTATGACAATGCTGCCATTGGCAGATGCATAAACTTTGCACATATGACAATGAAAAGTGTTTGACAATTGTCTTAAAACAATGACAAAATTGTGTGTTTACACGATTGTTAGATGTCTGACAATATTTTTGTATTCCAATGTACTGAAAAGGCTTTGTCTTACAACGTTGGAAGACAAAAATTTTAAGTTCACACGGTTGTTACAGTGTTGTTATTATAACGTTACAAAAACGTTTAAATTGTGGTAGTTTAGTTTATCACCAAAATTAGTGGTGTTAAGTCAAAGTGAAAAACAATGCAAAAAATGGTTACTTTTGTATTAAAAAAAAGTAACCAAAACGGAAAAAAGTACACAAGTACACATTGGAAAAAAAGTAGTCAATTTTGGTTTGTGACTGTTTGTGACGTATAAATTTTGATTTTGGGGAGCGAAAAATTTCTTTACATACAAATAAATTTTTCTCTTTATCCATTTTTTTCGTAAAGCGTCTCTTATAACATTGTACAAATGTAATTGCAATGACTCTCTATTGATTTAATTTATTTTTTTTAACTTTTTTGCAACAATTCGTTAAACCGAGTACATGACATTTTCATTTGTACGTAATATATGGTACTCAATGGAAAGAATTGACTGCTTGTTAAATCGCGAATTCGTTAAATTGAGTATACGTTAAACCGGGAAAGCACAGTATTATATTTATATAGTAACTTAAAACAAATTAACAAAAATAACATTAACAACTTAATAAATTAATAAAAAAAAATAAGCTTTACTTCCACATATGGTTGCATATATTTATGGAAGGTTCAAAATGTTTATTGCCGTTCCTTTGTATACCTACCTTCTATAGTAAATAGAATGGTTTCAGACGACAGTCTGTTTCTCAAAGCAGTTTTGCAAATGTTAAGGTTGCTAAACATTATTTTAACTGAAGCATTTGAAAATGCCAAAATAAAAAAAAATTACTACTTTTTCTAACATTGGAAACATATCCCAGCTTATTTTTTAGTTTGAATACCTTTGCCCAATAAACTTCAGGTTCGAAATCACTATGAAACACCTAGAAGAAATTGCCCACGCTTAACCCACGACAATAAAAAATACAACTAATTCGGGTAATTACCCATATATATATACATATATATATATGTACAAACATCTGTATCAGTTGTGTTCAGATATATAAATGAAATGAATTGGTGAGAAATTTTGCTCAGAAACGCATCAAATAAGAAAAAAACAAACACCTTAAGAAAAAAAACAAGCTTTATTCGGTTATGACGAATCTTTCATGTCCTCCACCTAAACGTAATAAGAAATACAAAAACTACACTGGTTATAGAATATCCTTATTCTGTATTTTTTTATTCAGTTTTTGTGCAAATTTTATTAGCATTTCATACGTTGTTTGAAAGACAATTTTACGACCAACATAATTTATGTTAAATATTTTTAAATTTTATCTAATTTTGACCATTTATAATTGATGTAATTACCGATTCTTACTGTAATTTACAATTAACATTTTTCCATATTCACAACAAATTAAGAAGCAGAGTTTAAAACAGAGTATAAACAAGTAAGAGTGCTATATTCGGCTATGCCGAATCTTACATACCCTTCACCTTTGTTGTGGATGCATAATTATATTATGCATACTTATGGCGATAAACACGCCATCTGTAGATGAATTTGTTCGTAACAATATTAATACACTTTGTTTGATAAACGCCATCTGTTGATGAGTTTGTTCGTAACAATATTAATACACTTTGTTTTTTTTTATAAAATTTTCAGAGGTTGTCTCGGATTTTAGCTCATATCTTTATTATTTATAGACGGTTTTTGCTGATTTTAAATAGAAAACTTCTCGAAAGTCTGACAGAATTATTGAAGATTTGGATCTCGAAGATATCTGAGGACTTCAGACTACTTTATAGGGTTGGAAAATTATATTGTGGAAACTTATATATACCCTTCTCATGAAGGTGAAGAGTATACAAATGATAAGATGTAGTCGAGGCTTTTTTGTTTGAATTTGATCTCAATAATATAATTTCAAAAGATTTATGGGTGCCATAGTAGAAGTGGACCAGTTAGGGCCTAATAGCTTCTAAATACAGTATCCACTAATGTGATTTCTAAGTAGTTGAGGCTTGTTTAGTTTTAATTTAATCTCAATAACGTTATTTACAAGAGTTATGGGATTGTTTAGTATGCTCGGAAGTGGACTTAATTCGCGAGCTATTGTCAATTGTTATCAGACAACTACAAAATCCAGTGGCATAATTGCCCTATAACCGTTCAATATAAAAGTTGGTTCGATATTGATATTTATTAGAAATTTTTGTGGGTTTATTTGTTTTTCGCAAATGCTTCTTATATGGCAGATATGGCAAATTATGGGCCGATCTTCTGAAATTTTGTAACAGTGACTTTTATGTATATGAGGATATTTCACGTCGAATTTCAACATAATAACGGTATATGTAGTAGTATAAATGCGGATTTCGGGAGTGAACCTTATATGGGGGATATAGCAAAATATGGACCGATTTTATCAAAATTCAGCAGTTTGATTTAGGCATGTATGTAAATGATGTGTAAAATTTTTGATCGGTACCGTTATTTATAAGAGATTTATGAGTATTAAAGTGATTTTCGGAAGAGGGCTTTATATGGGGTTTATATGAACTTTAGAAGTAGACCTTATATGGGGTCTATGGTCAAACATGAACCGAACTAAAAAAAATCGTTTTACGATTTATTTTTGCATGCAACTTATTTTTGCTGAATTTTATGGAGGTTGTCTTACATTTTGGTCCTGATTTGCAATACCAAACTGCTTACGAGAACAATAAACGGTTTTTTGTAAACTTTGTTGATTTCTGTTGTGTCCTTTAGACGTGAGAGTATTTCACACACACAGACAGACGGACATTGCTCAATCGACCTATAATTTCAAAGTTGGGTCGCAGATGAGTATTTTTCAGTGTTAAACACGGAATGACAAACTTATATACATATATCCTCATTCCCCACTTATGGTGGTGGAGGGTATAATATTACGGACCGTAAATAATAATTACCAATTAAAAAAAACAATTCTAGAAAAGTTATTTTGAGAAAAAAACAAAAAAAAAGGTCCATCAGAAACAGTTTTTTTTTATTTTTCGTGTTCAATTGTAAGTGAATCGCGTGTGTTTAATATGCTTCGTCCAATAAGAAGCAACAACAATGATTAATAAATTCAAAAAAAAAAGACTAAATGAAAGTTTTTAAAAGAGCATAACAAATGTGTGCAAATTTTTTAAACAATTGTTGTATGGTAGATTTGACGATTTATCGTCATTTTGACAATTTTTGTTTCAAAAATAGCGAAGTGACGATTTGACGATTTTGTCATTGAAAGCGACGATTTTCTAAATTATTAAAATCGTCTATCATTTGTTTTTTTTTTATTAATGTATTTGTTACCAAATTCTCTCTTTTTTTGAGACAACAACTAATTTTCTCATTTAATATCATAAATATTAAAAAGAACATGGCATATTTCAAAAGCAAAACTAAATGATAATACTTTTTTTCTTAATTATTGACAATTGTTAATAATATTGAAACAGGATAGTAGAAATTAGTTATTTATTGGTAAACATGAAAAGCAATATTTAATGCTGAATTCCATGAACTAAAAAATTGAAAGGAAACACTTTCTGAATTTCAACGGGGAAATTCTATAAAAATTTCTCCTATTTTAACAAAACGTCAAAAGAGTTTCACCCAAATAAATTTAAATAACAACAATACGGAATTCTTTGAAAATAAGTATCAAAATTTTATTTAAAACGTGATAAACTAAATTGTTTTAACATTGTAATTTAACCTGAATTAATAAAATATACTAAATTCAGATATTTATTTATAAAATACTGTAAGTCTTGTTTCACACTCTGTAGTTTTAAATGCCATTTCATTTACACACACCAATTCAATTTTCGCACTTTTCATGCAAATCAACATGCATGAAGAAAAAACAAGAGGAAGTAAGAAAATTGACTTGTTACTTCAAGTCAGAATTGAAAAGTGTGAAAGTGTGATCTTAGTTCACTTTCACACAAGTTGTGTTTAAGATTATGTTTTTTCTGATTTCTTATTTGAAAAGTTAAAATTTATGTATTTTAATATATATTGTATAAGAGACTATATAAACTTGAATTTTTATATTTTCGTTGAAATAAAAATTTAAAAATACTATTAGAAATAGTGACTTTTTATTTTTCCTATATTTTGGACGATTTTCAAAATTCGAAATGACGATTTTTTTTCTTTTTTTTTATCGTAATTTCGACGATTTTTTCCGAAATTCATCTGGCAGCCCTGTTTGGCAGTGTTGTTCAAAAACAAAAATGAAGATGTTTTGGTTGAAAGAGTTTACCCAGCAAACATATTGTCAGATGCTTAAAATTAGAAAAAAAAAATAAAGAATTTTTGCATTATTAAACACCTTAAGAAAAAATATCAGGGACCGCAAATAATAATTACCAATTTAAAAAAAAATGTTCAGTTATTTTAAGAAAAAGAAAAATAAGTCCATCTAAAATAGTTTTTTATTTTCCATGCTCAATTGTAATTGAATCGCTTATGTTTGCTATGTATGCTTCGTCCAACAAGAAGCAACAACAATGCTTAATAAATTTCAGAAAAAAATTGCAATACCCATCCACACATCTTCTCATCGCTTGCTCAACAACGACGGCATGAACGTTTTTAAAAGAGCATAACAAATGTGTGTAAATTAAATTGTTGTATCGGCTGAATATCAAGCACTGTCAAATTGTGCTTTATTATTTGAGCTTTATAATTCTCAATTTCTTTTTTATTTCAACAAGTATGTATAAATACAATATTTTTTACTATTTGCATTGGTGGTCTTTGTCTCTCCGGAGAACAGGTTGCTCACTACCCTTAATTGTTGTGATATTTAAATGTTTGAAAACTGTCTACAAAAATAAAGTAGAAGTTTAGAAATCAAATTGGAAGCTATTAATAAAAACACACTGCTGAGATTTTTCAAGCTTTAGTAAGTGGTTGTGTATATACAAAGCTTAAAAGAGAGACAAGGATCGATCACCACTTTTTTGTAACAAGTTGCATAATGTTTTTATATAAATAATCAAATACTGAGACAATAATAGTTAAATAAAAATATTTAATAACTTACTTATAATATTAAGCATTTTAGTATTCTGCACTCAATTCATGTGCATTTTAAAAGTTTATACTCGTACAATATTCTCTTCAAAAGTCCAATTTTGTTTTTAACCAAGATATACCTAGCACAAAATTTGGTTAAAAATTTCCTATCAGTTACAAAATCTATTTTTATTAAAGTAAAGCCTTATTTTTTTGTTTTAAAATAAACATGAGAGAATCTTCCCTGTAGGAAATGCCAATAGTGAAATTATATTAACTAACTATTGTAATCTTCTATTGACATTCAGCATTAGCTTGTCATTGAAAATCTACCAGTAGACTGCGTCAATAGTTTTCTTTTTTTTTTTTGGGACCACTCTTGTCTACACTATGAAATAGAAAATTAAGCTACATTCTTTTGCTAACTTTTGGAGTTTTATTAAAAAAAAAAAAATATTAAAAGTTTTCTCCTAATTAAAAATAAATTTGAAAACAATCATAGTCTTTGGTTACTTGGAGACACAGGTTTCCTTCAGGGTTGTTTGTTATATATTGAATTCATACATATATGTATATAAGTACATATACATTTTTAACATTCTGTAAAGTTGTGCATCATTATTTAAGCTTTATAATTCTCAATTTCTTTTTTCTTAAAGAACTCTTTATAAATACAATAATCTATTCTATGTGATTTGGTGATCTTTGTTTCTCAAGAGATCAGGTTGTTCACTACCCTTAATTGTGAAACTTCGAAATCCGAAAACGAAATCCGAAAACGAAATCCGAAAACGAAATACGAAAACGAAATACCGATATGTCCACTGAAATGAAAATTTAAAGTTGAATAATGAAAGTTAAATAATGAAAGTTGAAGAAACAAAACACACATCCACTGAGTTCGAAGCTTTGGTAAGTGATTATATGTGTATAAAATACAAAGCTTAAAGAGAGACTTTAAAAAGGTGATCGCCAGCTTTTTGTAAAAATTTAGAAAGATTTTTGTGACTCAGGGGTAAGTAATGACAGAATTTATTCAGTCAGAGTCATTTTTAAGAAGCTTGTGCTCAAGATTTGTTAAACAAATATAACAGCAGCAGGCATTTAAATTAATAATGCACACATACTGATCATGTCAAGTTAGTATCCATATGTATATAGTGATGTTGTGTAATACGAATGTTGTGAGTCTGTTTTTGTATGTATAATTTTCCATTGGTTTCTATGTTAATAATTTTCACTAGTTTTATTTAAATGCATGCATTGTACAAAATAATCATTTATTGCATTGAGCCTCTGGTGGCTAAAGTGCTGACAACTTATTTAAATGATTGTCAAATTATATTTCGTTTATATTAAACTCAATATCAATTCGGCAGCCATTTGAATAAAACACCCTTAAATGCAGAAATGAGAAAACCAACTTATTCTTTAAAATATTATTAAATAACTAGTAAGAGTGCTATATTCGGCTGTGCCGAATCTTAAATACCCTCCACCTAAACGTAATAAGAAATACAAAAAATACACTGGTTATAGAACTAGAATATCCTTATTCTGTATTTTTTTATTCAGTTTTTGTGCAAATTTAAATATTATTTTATATATTGTTTGAAAGACAATTTTACGACCAACATAATTTATGTTAAATATTTTGAAATTTTGTCTAATTTTCACCATTTTTAATTGATTTAATTACCAATTCTTTCCATAATTTACAGAGTTTGTCTGATGTTCATAATAAGGGAAACAATTCGGTTTTAGTGACTTTGCTCAAAAAAAAAACAAAAAAAAAAAAGGGCTTTTAGAGGAGATGCCAGCAAAAAAAATTGTTGGCGGTCACACCTATTTTCGAGGGGGCGCGCCCGTAAAGTTGAAAATATATAGGCCTATATCTCGGAAACTACTGGGTGTCTGATAATTTGTATGGCATTAAATAAAAGGTATTAAAAATACCTCTCCAACGATATATGTATATCATGATCATATACATATGAACCGAATATGGGTTAAATCTGAAAAGAATATTTTTTGACCCGAATTTATTTGTTTTTTGGAAATGGTTCTTATATGGCAGCTATGATAAATTATAGGCCAATCTCCTTAAACTTTGGAACAGTGATTTTCATGCATATGAGGATATTTCACGTCGAATTTCAACATAATAATGGTATATCTAAGATATACATATATTAGTATTAACGTGGATTTCGGAAGTGGACCTTATATGGGGGACATAGTCAAATATGGACCGATATTCTCAAAATCCTGCAGTTTGATTTAGGCATGTATGTAAATGAACCGTGTAAAATTTTGTATTGGTACCCTTATTTATAAGAGATTTATGAGTATTAAAGTGATTTTCGGAAGAGGGCTTTAAACGGGGCATACGGTTAAAAATAGACCGAAGTTCACAAAATTTTGTGAGATGATTTTTGTATACATGTAAATGATTTGTGCAAAGTTTTGAGTCGGTACCGATATAGGGATAAATGTCTATTTCAGATGTGGTCCTTGTATGGGAGCTATGACCAATTCTGGGCCGACCACCATAAAATTTAGTACAACAATTTATTTGCCTTTAAAGATTATTCAAATTTTAGCCGTTTAACATTATTTATATCTGTTTATACGTATTTAAGTGAATTTTGGAAGAGGACTTTATATGGGGTCTATGGTCAAACATGGACCGAACTAAAAAAAATTTCGTTTTGCGATTTAGTTTTGCATAAAATATATTGCATTTTCTGCAATATATTACAAAATATTGCAATAAAATAGACAAAAAATATAAAATTTTTATAGAGGTTTTCTCACATATTGGTCCATAAGTCTGGTTGGCCTAAACCGATTTTGCTGATTTTAAATAGCAAACTTCTCGAATGCATGTCTGACAGCATTGTTGAATATTTGGATCCCGAAGATATCTGGGGACTTAAAAAAACTGATTTCAACATCCAGACAGACAGACGGACATGGCTTAATCGACTCCGCTATCTATAAGGATCCAGAATATGTATGAGGTCGGAAAATCCTATTGTGGAAATTACAAACGGAATGACAATTTTATATATGCCCTTCTCATGAAATTGAAGGGTATACAAATATTTAACAACTGAGGTACTAGTACTAACAATTTTTTAATATTCTGCTTTTGTCTTTAATTCCTAATAAAAATTTAAGCAATATTCTTTAAGCAAATTTCAATTTGATTTTTGAAAAGATGATGCTCGAGATTTCTTAGAAAATTACTTATACTGTAAATAATGACATACTTATGTATTTTTAATTGATTGAAGTCATCTGGCAACTCTGTCCTAAACTGAAAACAACGTGAAATTTTTTGCTCGCAGAAAATATTACAAATTTTATTTAAATAAAATCTTTGTTAGCGTTTATGAATTCTCAAAAGCGTAAGAAATTTTGGGGTAATGTCCCTAAGCATAAGCTACCCAAGTTAAGTGATGGGATAAACTCGGACAACAGATTTCATCTACTGTCCAATGATGAAGACGTTGACACATTAAAAACGGAAAGAATTCCACCAATTATTGTGGACTCCAGCGTAAGTTTCAGCAAAGTACTGGGATTATTTGGTGATAACAATATGTATAAAAGAATGGTAATAGGCACAAAAATAATGTCTAGCACGATCGATCTGTATAATGAGGCGATACAGGTACTTAAAGAAAGACAAATGCATTTTTACACTCACGAGGTAAAAGACAGTAAAATCTTTAAGATGGTTTTATTTGGTCTTCCAAGACAATCGAGTGATATTATAATGGACAAATTTAAAAAAGCCCATAACATTACGCCCGTAAGCGTAAAAGAAATTGTGACAAATAGATCGAACGAGGACGATGCTCTTTATCTGGTAGAATTTGACAGACAACACATCTCAAAGCGTGAGGTTTTGAAAATAAAATATTTTTGTCAAATTGCTATTTATTGGAGAAAGCCATATAAAGGCAATAAAGGTCCTACACAGTGTACCAAGTGTTCAATGTATGGGCATGGTGCCAAAAACTGCAATAGAGTGCAAATATGCGCCGCCTGTGCCGGTAATCATGATTCCGGCAATTGTTCTCTAAACAAAAGTTGTCCCGGTAAAAATGTGGTTTACAAATGCCACAACTGTTTTAAGAAAAACTATAAATTCGTAAACCACAGGGCAGATGACCCCAGATGCCCGTGCCGTAAAGAATATCTTGAAATTCGGCAACGTTTAACCTCCACATCCAACTCAGACATAAGGAATCGCAGTTCTAACTTTGTATTAGATGAAGGAGATTTCCCACAACTAGCCAGACAAGAGCAGGCTGTTAATGTTGAAAACACACTTCCCCAAGGAAAAAAGTTATTCTCATTTGTGTCTAGAGGTAAAACTAATGACAACACCGGTCATGAGAAACTATTGAAAATATTTTTTAATGCAGTTGATGCTTTGGAAAAATGTCAAACCAAGTTTGACAAACTGAGAGTTTTAGGTATGATGCTCCAACATGCCATATAAAACCTTTGTTGTACAAAATGTTCAGGTTATGCACTGGAACGCTCAATACAAAAATATTGTATACTCGGGGAAATTTCATTCCTATTAAGGATGATATTAAATACCTAGGTCTAGTCTTAGATAAAAAACTTTTGTTTAAACAACACGTTAATTACATCTGTGATAAAGCTATAAAGTGTGGTCGCGCTCTGTTCCCCATACTAAACAGGAGGTCAAAACTCAACCAAAAAAATAAATGATTGCTTTATAATATGTGCATTCGTCCGATACTAACTTATAGTTGCCAAGTCTGGTTTCACAAAGCTGCCAAATCCCATACGAAGAAGCTTCAAATTATACAGAACAAAAACTTAAAAATAATACATAGTCTACCTCCTAGATACCCCACCGACTGACTTACTTCACAATAGATACAATTATAAAAAGATACTCAAGTTTGTCAATGATCTGACGCTGTCATTTAATAATAAATGCAGATTGTCTAATTATGAAACAATAAGAAATTTAGCAAACCATCACTAAGAATCTTTTCCAAAAAGAACCTTATTAGTGGTTGTTTTTATCAAATTTCGTTATAACGTTCTCAAAGTTTGTAAGAGGTTTTTGGACAAATTTTTCCTCAAGACTGTTTTATTAATAGCTTATTTTTTCAATTAATAGATTTAAATTGTTGTAATACTTTTGTAAGTAAAATCTCATAACTCTGTACCTTATTAGCCTGTAAGACTTGTAAATAAAACTGTTTTTCTAAAAAAAAAAATTGATTGAAGTGAAACTTCACCCTATCATACATACAAACATGAGAAAAACTTGTTCTTCAAAACAAATAAATATCTATAAATAAAACATTCCAAAATTGTGAACTTATTTCTTTTAATGCCTAATAATTCTCATTTTCTTTTAGCATAAAAAACTCCCTACAAATATATTTTCTTACAAGTATATTTCGGTGATCTTGGCTACTCAAGAGAACTGATTGTTCATAACCCTTAAGGTGCTACCAGACGGGATGTCTTTTACATATGTACTGTCAAATTTTCCATATGTAAAAGTTGTACCTGGCACCATATGTTGACATGTCCAAGAATGAGAAAATAAAGATTACGCCAACGCTCGTAAAATTTTGGAACTGTGACGTTACAGGTTCTGTGTTATATTTACTTCACAAATAAATTAGTTTAAATAAAAATAATAACTTTTGGCCATATATAAAATTCTTCATCAAAAGTGTATTCTTCATTTTCTGAGGGCTCTGTTATAATATTACATATACAGGGTGGGCCAACTTGGACTGACTGATTTGAAATGCTTATAACTTTTGCATTTTTAATTTTTTTTAATTTTTTTTTTTGCAGATAATACAGAATTTTATAAAATTTCATAATGTCATCATACTCAGTGGAAGAACGTGTAAAAAAAAATATGCCAATAGATTGATTTTGCTAGCTACAGAAAATGACAATTTTTTGGATAATCTAATTATGAGCGATGAAGCACATTTTCATTTAAATGGATATGTGAATAAACAGAACTGCCGAATTTGGGGTACAGAGAATCCAAGAGCATTGCATCAGCGACAGATGCACTGTTTGGTGTGGAATCATGGCTGATAAAGTTATTGGTCCATATTTCTTCGAAAATGAGCTTAATGAACCACAAACCGTCTCTGGGGTGGTATACCGGACCATGTTGGAAAATTTTTTACGTCCGATAGTTCTCAATAATCGTAACATATGGTTCCAGCAAGATGGAGCTACAGCTCATACCGCAAGAGCCACAAAAGTTATAAGCAGTTCAAATCAGTCAGTCAAACTTGGCCCACCCTGTATGTATTTGTATCAAATTTTTGGATTAATTTTTTAGTTATTTGAAAACTTTGGCAGCATTTATTCAATCTTTGCAATCCACATCTTATATAGAGGAGTGAATTCATTGTATTTAATATCATTCTTTTTCTTATTTAATTTTTAAAAGATTCATTCCGCTAAATACACGTTCAACTTATGCATTACTAAATCACAAAACTAAAGGGATTTTCTTGAAGGGATTTTCATTCACAGCATTCCTGTATTCATAAACTTGTATCCAAAACTCAATAGTTGAGATCTGATTTTGCCACTCGTATGAAGTTAATTTATGCCATTGTAATTCTAAAGTTGTAATTTCATCATTTGAAAAATTTATCACTTCTTCTTTGAAATTTTCATATAATTTACTTTTATTTATTTGTAAACTATTGTCAACAACAAAAAAGTTAATATATTTTAAACTTAACAAATTTTTGGGTAATCTTTGCCTTAGTTGACATATTAACTCTGCTATGAAATTTATTCTAATTTCTTTTTCAGTTTCAGAATTTATATTTGTTCTTGTTTTCAAAAAAATTTCAAAATCATAATTAAAATATGGTGTAGGTATATTTTAATTTTAATTGTAACAGGGGTAAAAATTAAAAATAAATTGAACCTAGAAAATGCTAAACAAATTATTAAAAAATGCTAAAAAAAACATGCCAAATGCTAAATCGAAAATTTGCAGCTAAATCAAAAGAAAAAATGCTAAATCTAGCTGCAAAAATGCCAAAATGGTCACACTGACAATGATTAATAAATTAAAAAAAAAAAAAAAAAAAAAAAAAGACTAAATGAAAGTTTTTAGTTGTTCTAGTTGTATGGTAGATTTGACGATTTATCGTCATTTTGACAATTTTTGTTTCAAAAATAGCGAAGTGACGATTTGACGATTTTGTCATTGAAAGCGACGATTTTCTAAATTATTAAAATCGTCTATCATTTGTTTTTTTTTTTATTAATGTATTTGTTACCAAATTCTCTCTTTTTTTGAGACAACAACTAATTTTCTCATTTAATATCATAAATATTAAAAACAACATGACATATTTCAAAACCAAAACTAAATGATAATACTTTTTTTCTTAATTATTGACAATTGTTAATAATATTGAAACAGGATAGTAGAAATTAGTTATTTATTGGTAAACATGAAAAGCAATATTTAATGCTGAATTCCATGAACTAAAAAATTGAAAGGAAACACTTTCTGAATTTCAACGGGGAAATTCTATAAAAATTTCTCCTATTTTAACAAAACGTCAAAAGAGTTTCACCCAAATAAATTTAAATAACAACAATACGGAATTCTTTGAAAATAAGTATCAAAATTTTATTTAAAACGTGATAAACTAAATTGTTTTAACATTGTAATTTAACCTGAATTAATAAAATATACTAAATTCAGATATTTATTTATAAAATACTGTAAGTCTTGTTTCACACTCTGTAGTTTTAAATGCCATTTCATTTACACACACCAATTCAATTTTCGCACTTTTCATGCAAATCAACATGCATGAAGAAAAAACAAGAGGAAGTAAGAAAATTGACTTGTTACTTCAAGTCAGAATTGAAAAGTGTGAAAGTGTGATCTTAGTTCACTTTCACACAAGTTGTGTTTAAGATTATGTTTTTTCTGATTTCTTATTTGAAAAGTTAAAATTTATGTATTTTAATATGTATTGTATAAGAGACTATATAAACTTGAATTTTTATATTTTCGTTGAAATAAAAATTTAAAAATACTATTAGAAATAGTGACTTTTTATTTTTCCTATATTTTGGACGATTTTCTAAATTCGAAATGACGATTTTTTTTCTTTTTTTTTGTCGTAATTTCGACGATTTTTTCCGAAATTCATCTGGCAGCCCTGTTTGGCAGTGTTGTTCAAAAACAAAAATGAAGATGTTTTGGTTGAAAGAGTTTACCCAGCAAACATATTGTCAGATGCTTGAAATTAGAAAAAAAAAAATAAAGAATTTTTGTATTATTAAACACCTTAAGAAAAAATATCAGGGACCGCAAATAATAATTACCAATTTAAAAAAAAAATGTTCAGTTATTTAAAAAAAAAGAAAAATTAGTCCATCTAAAATAGTTTTTTATTTCCCATGCTCAATTGTAATTGAATCGCTTATGTTTGCTATGTATTCTTCGTCCAATAAGAAGCAACAACATTGCTTAATAAATTTCAGAAAAAAATTGCAATACCCATCCACACATCTTCTCATCGCTTGCTCAACAACGACGGCATGAACGTTTTTAAAAGAGCATAACAAATGTGTGTAAATTAAATTGTTGTATGGGCTGAATATCAAGCACTGTCAAATTGTGCTTTATTATTTGAGCTTTATAATTCTCAATTTCTTTTTTTTTTCAACAAGTATGTATAAATACAATATTTTTTACTATTTGCATTGGTGGTCTTTGTCTCTCCGGAGAACAGGTTGCTCACTACCCTTAATTGTTGTGATATTTAAATGTTTGAAAACTGTCTACAAAAATAAAGTAGAAGTTTAGAAATCAAATTGGAAGCTATTAATAAAACACACTGCCGAGATTTTTCAAGCTTTAGTAAGTGGTTGTGTATATACAAAGCTTAAAAGAGAGACAAGGATCGATCACCACTTTTTTGTAACAAGTTGCATAATGTGTTTATATAAATAATAAAATACTGAGACAAGAATAGTTAAATAAAAATATTTAATAACTTACTTATAATATTAAGCATTTTAGTATTCTGCACTCAATTCATTTGCATTTTAAAAGTTTATACTCGTACAATATTCTCTTCAAAAGTCCAATTTTGTTTTTAACCAAGATATACCTAGCACAAAATTTGGTTAAAAATTTCCTATCAGTTACAAAATCTATTTTTATTAAAGTAAAGCCTTATTTTTTTGTATAAAAATAAACATGAGAGAATCTTCCCTGTAGGAAATGCCCATAGTGAAATTATATTAACTAACTATTGTAATCTTCTATTGACATTCAGCATTAGCTTGTCATTGAAAATCTACCAGTAGACTTCGTCAATATTTTTTTTTTTTTGGGACCACTCTTGTCTACACTATGAAATAGAAAATTAAGCTACATTCTTTTGGAGTTTTATTAAAAAAAAAAATAAAATATTAAAAGTTTTCTCCTAATTAAAAATAAATTTGAAAACAATCATAGTCTTTGGTTACTTGGAGACACAGGTTTCCTTCAGGGTTGTTTGTTATATATTGAATTCATACATATATGTATATAAGTACATATACATTTTTAACATTCTGTAAAGTTGTGCATCATTATTTAAGCTTTATAATTCTCAATTTCTTTTTTCTTAAAGAACTCTTTATAAATACAATAATCTATTCTATGTGATTTGGTGATCTTTGTTTCTCAAGAGATCAGGTTGTTCACTACCCTTAATTGTGAAACTTCGAAATCCGAAAACGAAATCCGATAACGAAATTACCGATATGTCCACTGAAATGAAAATTTAAAGTTGAATAATGAAAGTTAAATAATGAAAGTCGAAAAAACAAACACATCCACTGAGTTTGAAGCTTTGGTAAGTGATTATGTGTATAAAATACAAAGCTTAAGAGAGACTTTAAAAAGGTGATCACCAGCTTTTTGTAAAAATGTAGAAAGATTTTTGTGACAAATTGATTTTTGTGACTCAGGGATAAGTAATGACAGAATTTATTCAGAGTCATTTTTAAGAAGCTTGTGCTGAAGATTTGTTAAACAAATATAACAGCAGCAGGCATTTAAATTAATAATGCACACATACTGATCATGTCAAGTTAGTATACATATGTATATAGTGATGTTGTGTAATACGAATGTTGTGAGTCTGTTTTTGATGTATAATTTTCCATTGGTTTCTATTTTAATAATTTTCACATTGTACAAAATAATCATTTATTGCATTGAGCCTCTGGTGGCTAAAGTGCCGACAACTTATTTAAATGATTGTCAAATTATATTTCGTTTATATTAAAATTCGGCTGCCATTTGAATAAAACACCCTTAAATGCAGAAATGAGAAAACCAACTTATTCTTTAAAATATCTTCTTTACTATGTTGTAAAAAAATTGTGTATTAAAGCTTTAATAAAAGCTATAAAGCTTTAATAAAAAATTGTTAATTTCTTTTTGCGTTGAAAAGTATGTATAAATAAAACAACTATTTTAATTTATTTTGGCGATCTTGGCTTCTCATGAGACTAGGTCACAACCCTTAATTGTGAAACTTTAAAAATAGCGAAACTACCTACATACATACATAAATAAAAATAAAATAGTTTAAAACACATCGCCGAGATTTCAAGCTTTGGTAGATCGCATTGTGTTTAAGCACAAAGTTTTAAGGGAAACTTTCAAAAGTGATCGCTGTCTTTTTGGCAACAATATAGAGTGAGATTTTTCTAAATATTATCACAATTAATAAAATATTTTTTATATGTACATCATACAATGATATTAAATAAAAATATTTAACAACTGAAGTACTAGTACAAATAATTTTTTATTACTCTGCTTTTGTCTTTAATTCCTAATACAAATTTAAACAATATTCTTTAAGCAAATTTCAATTTAATTTTTGAAAAGATGATGCTCGAGATTTCTTAGAAAATTACTTGTACTGTAAATAATGACATACTTATGTATTTGTAATTGATTTAAGTGAAACTTCACCCTATCATACATACAAACATGAGAAAAACTTGTTCTTCAAAACAAATAAATATCTATAAATAAAACATTCCAAAATTGTGAACTTATTTTAATAATTCTCATTTTCTTTTAGCATAAAAAACTCCCTACAAATATATTTTCTTACAAGTATATTTCGGCGATCTTGGCTACTCAAGAGAAATGGTTGTTCACAACCCTTAATTGTGATACCTTCAAATTGCTAAACTCTTTGCTTCAAAATAAAATAGAATAATTTTAAATGAATTTCTGAATACGTGTTATAAACACAATTTTAGTTCTTAATAATCACACCACTAAGATTTCAAGCTTTGGTAGATAGTTGTGTATAAAAATACAAAGCTTATAGAGCAACTAAAAAAGTGATCGCTGCTTTTTTACAGCCAAATACTTTAATACCATACACAAATACAGTTTTTATTTTATAAAATTACAAATCTAATTTGTTATGCACTGTATTTCAGCGACCACCAAATTATAGAAGGATATAATTTTTATAAAATCTCTAACCACCCTGTAGGTAACGCCAATAATTGTAGTGGTTAACTATTGACATCGTCAGTAAAACTGCTGACCAGGCGTACCCAGCCAATGTAATCTTCAATTGACATTTAACATTAGCTTGTCATTGAAAATCTACAAGTTGACTGCGTCAATATTGACTTAGTAGTTTATTTGCGACCACTTTTGTCTACACTATAAAATAGAAAATTAAACTGCATTCTGTTGCTTTTGGAGTTTTATTAAAAAAATAAAATACCTAATTAAATTTGAAAACAATCTGAATTGAACCCGCAAACCTTCTCAAAGATTGTCCGGCACACTATCGCCAACTGTATCGAAGCACACAATTGAAAGAATAATTGTTTTATACATAACCAAAGTGGTGACATGGAGACATTTGTAGACAGGTTTCCTTCAGGGCAAGTACAAGATCGGCTGTATGTGACCGTATTTTTTTGATAATTTAGAAAACTGCTTTAATGTGCTCAATTCATTTCCGGTGTTATAGTTTTCCATAATTTTAGGTACCTTGAAATGCATCGGTCTACTCTTTAATTTTTCCTACTAAAATCAAACTTTCAGTTCAACTGTTAAAGGAAATGATGAGACAGGTTCTGTTTTTATGTGGTCTTTTTTTTACACGGTTTTGATTGAACACGGTTTGAAATTAAACAAAATTTACTTTTTTACACGATTTTTTCCATTTAGCATGATTCAAAATTTTTTGGGCCTAAATTTTTTTAGTTAAATTTAATTTTTGCGAAATATGTTCATATCACAAATTTAGGGAAATTACCTTTTTGTAGATACAATCAAATTTACTGGTCAGATCAATTATAAATAGCACAAATTTAGGGGTATTGCAAACAATCAAATGCACTCGTCATACATACATTGTCGAAGTTTCCGGTTTCTTTTAATAACATTTTTAAAATCTTTTTTGACGTTCTGTGCCTTAAGTTTGCTGGTATCCTTTAATAATGTCATTTACAGTATTTTTTTTGGAAATTTTAGGTTCTTTGCAATTACTGAATACTACAATGGCGGATTTGTAATAAGTTTGTGCACAATTTTCCTTCAATATTTATTCTCCATTCTTCAGCACGTAATCAAATATATTGAAACTGAATAAATAGTTTGACGGAATAACGATATTTGTGTTTAATAATTTAAAAACTAATCACTGAGCTTTTGTAAAGCTATGCAAGTAAATTTGTCCTAACTAGGGGGTTACACGATCGAGTTTTGTCTCTGAAGGAAACCTGGGGACAAGTGTCTCCAAGTCACCAGTTTTGTCTACTATTTTGGTGACTGTTTCGCGACATTGTCAATAGCATTATCACAATGGTTATTGTTAAGCATTTTTTTCAATTGTATGCTCCGATAGACTGGGCGATAGTGTGCCGGACTATCATTCAGAGGGTTGCAGGTTCGACTTCTGCCAAACACTCTCGGTTTTTTCTAATTTATTTTTAATTAGGGAAAGCCTTTTAGTATTTATTTTTTTTTTAATTCCAAAAGTTAGCAAAAAATGCATTTTCTTTTTTTATTTCAGAAAAGTACCAAAAGTGTAGACAATGTGGTCCCAAAAGAACTACCTTGTCAATAGTACCTTTGTATGTCAGTAGTGGATTTTCAATGACACGCACATGTTAAATGTCTATAGTAATTAGCATCGTCTGGGGTATACTAAGTCACTAGTAGTGGTGACTGTGGCAATAGTAAGTCAGTGCAGTTTTACTACTGACATTTCCTGCAGGGTTGATACGAGTTTGCTTTTAAATTCTCGTTCCAATTGTGCGTTTTAAATTACAGTCAAGAAAACAGCAATTTTGCTATTTTCATGAACAAATTATTCGGCATTTCTTTATAAACATTTTGGCGTCATAATCTTTTGTGCTGTGTTCCCTTTTTATAAATAATATAATCATCCATTAAATTAAAAATCAATGTTTTAATACGGTAGCTCGTTATATCTTTGGATTAAAATATTGTTCTTATATACATATGACATCTTTTATTATTAATCTTCTGCAATGTGATTTTGAAAGTTTTATTGACTTAAGAATTTTGTTGCAATTTTATAAGACTATGAAATTTGCGAAGCCAATGTACCTTTTCAACAGATTTAATTTTGGCTTGTCCACTAGAACTAGTTCACTAATTATGTCTAGATATTCTTCCCAGATTTGTAGTCCGAGTTTCAAGATTATGGAACTCTATTGTACCTTATAGAGGACGAACTTTTTCGTACTCAATATCGAAATTTAAAAATATTGTTTTGCAAAATCTATAGAAGGTGGCTGTAAACATTTACCACAATCCAGATTGTTTTTTTTATTATTTTTAGTATTCAACATTTGTGCAATAGGGGCGTTAAAATTATATATACAGAATATTTTGAATTTTTTTTTTATATTAAATTATACTTTTGTATTTGCCATGTGAATAATCTGGATTAATTAGGCCCTAAGGGCTTACAATCTAAATAAATAAAATAAATAAAAAAATAATTATAGTTAAACAAATTTGTTTGTTGTATATTTGTTTTCTTAATGACATTTTGAAAATAAATTGCTTTAAACTTGCGTGCAGTCTACGTCAGAACTTTAAATTTCTACGAACTTTTGCAAGCAGTATGTGTAAAAAATTTTAAAGCAAAACTTGAACGTGTAACTGCAGCGTAATTTTCTTCTACCATAAAATTTGAGAATTCAACTGAAATGTGTAGACACTCCAGCAACTTGCAGATACTTTGAATATATGTAAGTCATATTCTCATTTTATGAGATTTTGCAAAATATTTATGTACATATACATATAAGTATATATAAATAAGATTTTCTTTCCAAGAAAAATCTAATGGATTCAAGCTTAAATAATTCACTTTACAGAATTTTTTAGAAATCACAATATGATTTCTCAGAACGGATTTCTTGACGTAGTTGCGATATAACAAGTTCTGTGGCTGTCAGTGATTCTGGTTATAGTTATTTTTGATTTTAAAATAAATTCGAACAATTTTCGCGGGAAAGCTTAAAAATTAAATTTGTCTGTGGTCATTTTTAACTAAAACACATGTTCTAGAAACTCAAAACCAAAAACCAAAGTCTTTAAGTTAAAATTCTGTGGAAAGAAAAACTTTTTTTTCCATCCTAAAATATAAAAGATAAAAATAAGTTTCTAATAATAATTGAAACGAGACACACAAGTAACTGTTGTAACCTTTTTTGTTTTGTTGTTTATTCATGTGTTATCACAACCTTCAGTTCATAAAGTTATGTGCTTTCCAACGATATGGGTCATAAAAAATCTTTGCCAGAAATATGAGCTCATAATTACAGCTTGATTTCCCACAATTTCTTTTTTGCACTCTTTTACGCTTTAGTTTCCTTTTTGTTTGTACTTTTATATTTTTCCCTGTCATTCTCTTATTAAAGTCAATGTTCCACATTCTTTTACTGATTACACACTGTTGACATGACTTGAATCCCATTTTAATGAGAAACTATAAGTAGAACTCATTGTCAGTGTGACCATTTTAGTATTTTTGCGGCTAAATTTAGCTTATTTTATTTTGATTTAGCCGCAAAATTTTACATTTAGCATTTGGCATTGTCTTTAGCATTTAAAATTTTTAAAAATATAAATTTATTTTCTGTGGAAAAAGCTTGAAAATAAAATAAAGAAAATTATATGAACATTATAAAGAATAAATAATAAATTTATTAACAGATGAAATTACAACTCTTGAACTAAAATGGCAAAAATTAACTTCATATGAGTGGGAAAATCATCAATCAGAATGTTGGAAGCAAGTTTGTGAATACAAGAATGCGTTTTATGAAAACTCCTTTCAGTTTTTTTTAGTTATTTAGAAGTTAAACGTAGTATAGGTATTTATTGGAATGAATTCTATTAAAACCAAGTCGATCAAGTCCGATTATAGTCCATGTTGAAGTGATTTTTAGCAGTGGTTCTTATATGGGAGCTGTGACTAATTATCGACCAATCTTTATAAAATTAGGTATCATGATTTCTACACGTATATATGTATGTATATGTATGCAACTTATTTGTACTGAATATTATTAATTTTAAGAGAGTTATGCCCGTTAAAGTGATTTTCGTAAGTGGAACATATATGGAAGCTATGACTAATTATTGAAGGATCTGCAATAAAATTTATTGTTGTGTTTAAGTTTCAAATACAACTTATTTATGGCAAAATTTATTTCGATACTTTTATATATCTCACATTTATGATCGATAAAGTCCTATTTAGAGAAAACATTTGTATGGAGGCTAATTGAAATAATAGACCAATTTCAGCAATCGAAATATCTTCAAAATTGCAACCTGTACTTTGTGTGGACAGAGATTCCGAGTCGAGTGGTATACTTTAAAGTGGATGTTAGACTAAGATTTTTAAGTGTTACAAACATCCGCAAAAAGCCAATAGCTTATATTATGGTGATGTAGGGTATACAAAATAAGAAACATAATGATTTTAAATACCATGAATTCTATCCTTTATATTGGACTAGCTGTACCCTGCGCTCGTTACAACGCTACCATTAAAAATAAATTTGAAAGAAAGACATTACACAAATATTCAATTCATTTTAAATTATTTTATTGATTTTGCTCATTTTGATAAATTTTGAAATTGCAGTGTTTCATTTTAAATCGTTTTTTATTGAAGTGTTGTTGGATTAACAATATTTTTTGTTTTTCCTTCCGGTACGTAAACGAATAAATCAGAAGGTTTTCTTACGCGTGAACAGGCCACATAAAGCTGCCCATGTGAGAAGCATGGATTCTCCAAATTTAATACACACACTTGCACCGATTGTCCTTGCGCTTTGTTGATAGTAATTGCGAAAGCAAGTCGCACTGGGAACTGCAAACGTTTAAATTCGAATGGCAAAAATTTTCAAAATTAGGTATTAATTTTGGTTTTTAGAAAGTGGTGAGCAAAAAGTTCTTCAATTTTCATAAAAATTTTGAATTCAAAATGTATAATATTGTTTGAAAGCAATTTTGGTATGGCGTATGTATATACAATGCGCGCATTGTTACGCCAATTAAAATAAATTTAAAATAAAGACATTTTACAAATATTCAATTCATTTTATTGATTTTTCTCATTTTGAAAAAAAAATAGGCGGTCGAAAGAAGTATTCTTAGTCATGCCGGAGTCTTAGTTATATTCCGTCAAATTTTTAGTAAGATCGGTCCAGCAGTCTGGCCCTCCCGGCAGGTGTTGTCCTGCAAGAGATGGGGCGTGGAGTATGAATCTTAATTTTTACCTCACCTAGAGTAACATGTGTATTCGATTTAAAGTAAATATGTTAAAGTCCAAGTAGAATCAAATACACATTTAAAAAAAGTAGAAGTGGTCGAAAAAAATTGATTTTTAATTAATTTAGAGTAGACGTGGTAGTACTAACTGAGAAACCTTCTCGGACTCATACACAACAACTTTGCCGAACATCATAACATGATCAAATGCATAGTTTACGATTCTATAAAGGACATACATACAAACATTAATTTTATGAGATGGGGTGTGAAAGTGGGCGTGGCACATACAATTTTTATTTTTACGTCGCCTTCATTTTTTTTTGGCATTTTAAAACAGGTTTTAGCATATTTTAGCTTATTTTTAATCTGTGTGAGCAGTTTAACTTTTTGAGATCTGGTCACACTGCTCATAATATGTTTTTTCTCGCTCTTTTTTTCCATCTTTTATTTGTTTTCTTCTATGTATATTTTTATGGCCCGACATGTGTGAGTATGAATTCCTTTTTATACCCTACACCGCAATAGTGGTGTAAAAGAGCATAACTCTTTTAAAAATGTTGGTATCCAAATAATATTGAACACAAATATGTTTTGTGTATATAATATATATAATATGGTAGAATTTTATGATGATCGGTCCATAATTAGTAGTATCTCTCATATAAGGCCCACTTCCGAAAATCACTTTAAGGACCATAAATCTCTTAAAAATATTGTTATCCGAATAAAATTTAACAAAAATGAGTTTCTTAATCTGTTCACAAATATTCAAAACTCCCATATAAGACCCTCTCGTAATTCACTTTAACCTCCATAAATCTTTTAAAAGTATTTATATCAATCATGATACTAGAAATATCTCGATATTTATTGAACGTGTAGCAGTGCCCTATGACACCAAAGCATTTTTTCTTGTCGGTTTTAAAACCAATTCTGACAATATTGGTTTCTATGACACCCCTGAATATTTATATTCACGGAAGTCATGGCACTAAATTTTTGAATGATCGGTCCATAATAGGTAATATTTCCCATAATGCGCCCATCTCTGAAAAACTCTTTTATTGATATACTGGGTGTAGGGTATTATATGGTCGGGCTTGACCGACTATACTGTCCTACTTGTTTAATAGTGTGTCTTTCGTATACATATGTTTACATATGTATTTTTATGAGTTTGTAGGGATATTGTCAAAGTATGAGTGTTTGTGTATGTAAATGCTTCTTTAGTTTTTTATTTCCCTTCTTTTCTTTTTTTGTTGCTCCAGCATCATCCATCGCCTTTTTCAAATGGGTCAAATGTGTAACAAATTGTGAAGGATGAGCTGCATTTTTTACAAAACAAAAAATAAAAATTCTCCACATAAAAATAATAATATTCTTAGTAATCATAACATCTATTATAAGTATATTTATACATATTATGTAGATGTGTAAATAAGGCCAACTGGCCAGTGGGGTTATTTTACATACTTATTTTCGAAATTCAATAACTGGCAGCCCATCTTAAGCATTATTCACATAATTACACATATCGAGTAGTTATTTCATCGTGTTTGAAAGATTTTAAGAGATGTAGTTTCATGGAAGAATAACAGATGAACGCAATAATCGGCAGATGATTAGATAAGTAGATATTCGCCCCTATCGTGAATAAAAATTTCACATGAAATTTGTTCCCTTTTTACATTTTTCCTATTAAAGTTCAATGGTTAAAAAAATAAAAGGAAACAAATTTCATGTGAAATTTTTATTCACGATAGGTGTGATTACTTATATCAGGCTTAGAGATTTTGTTCTACTTGAGTGGATTTTGTTAGCAATTGTGTTTATAACACGTATTCAGAAATTCATTTAAATTATTCTATTTTATTTTGAAGCAAAGAGTTTAACAATTTTAAGGTATCACAATTAAGGGTTGTGAACAACCATTTCTCTTGAGTAGCCAAGATCGCCGAAATATACTTATAAGAAAATATATTTGTAGGGAGTTTTTTATGCTAAAAGAAAATGAGAATTATTAAAATAAGTTCACAATTTTGGAATGTTTTATTTATAGATATTTATTTGTTTTGAAGAACAAGTTTTTCTCATGTTTGTATGTATGATAGGGTGAAGTTTCACTTAAATCAATTAAAAATACATATAAGTATGTCATTATTTACAGTAGAAGTAATTTTCTAAGAAATCTCGAGCATCACCTTTTCAAAAATTAAATTGAAATTTGCTTAAAGAATATTGCTTAAATTTGTATTAGGAATTAAAGACAAAAGAAGAATATTAAAAAATTATTTGTACTAGTACTTCAGTTGTTAAATATTTTTATTTAATATCATTGTATGATGTGCATATAAAAAATATTTTATTAATTGTGATAATATTTAGAAAAATCTCACTCTATATTGTTGCAAAAAAGACAGCGATCACTTTTGAAAGTTTCCCTTAAAACTTTGTGCTTAAACACAACGCGACTTACCAAAGCTTGAAATCTCGGCGATGTGTTTTAAACTATTTTATTTTTATTTATGTATGTATGTAGGTAGTTTCGCTATTTTTAAAGTTTCACAATTAAGGGTTGTGACCTAGTCTCATGAGAAGCCAATATCGCCAAAATAAATTAAAATAGTTGTTTTATTTATACATACTTTTCAACGCAAAAAGAAATTAACAATTTTTTATTAAAGCTTTATAGCTTTTATTAAAGCTTTAATACACAATTTTTTCACAACATAGTAAAGAAGATATTTTAAAGAATAAGTTGGTTTTCTCATTTCTGCATTTAAGGGTGTTTTATTCAAATGGCAGCCGAATTGATATTGAGTTTAATATAAACGAAATATAATTTGACAATCATTTAAATAAGTTGTCAGCACTTTAGCCACCAGAGGCTCAATGCAATAAATGATTATTTTGTACAATGTGAAAATTATTAAAATAGAAACCAATGGAAAATTATACATCAAAAACAGACTCACAACATTCGTCTTACACAACATCACTATATACATATGGATACTAACTTGACATGATCAGTATGTGTGCATTATTAATTTAAATGCCTGCTGCTGTTAAATTTGTTTAACAAATCTTGAGCACAAGCTTCTTAAAAATTACTGTGAATAAATTCTGTCATTACTTACCCCTGAGTCACAAAAATCTTTCTAAATTTTTACAAAAAGCTGGCGATCACCTTTTTAAAGTCTCTCTTAAAGCTTTGTATTGGTTTTATACACACTTAACCCACTTACCAAAGCTTCAAACTCAGTGGATGTGTTGAAATTAAATTTCGTTTCCTTTCGGCATTCTCTAACAATTTATTACACACATCGGCATTTCGTTTTCGGATTTCGAAGTTTCCACAATTAAGGGTAGTGAACAACCTGATCTCTTGAGAAACGAAGATCACCAAATCACATAGAATAGATTATTGTATTTATAAAGAGTTCTTTAAGAAAAAAGAAATTGAGAACTATAAAGCTCAAATAATAATGCACAATTTTACAAAGTACTATATATATGTACATTAGGGTGGGGCGCTTTTTTATTGGAAAAATAAAAGTTAATTAATAATGCCTTTATTCATAAAACTTACAAGAGGTTTATAAAAGAGGTAAAGTTCTAATAGTAATATTTTGCTGTCTTGGAATTTTCATAAAAACACTTTTTATTTAAACTTCAATATTTTAAATATTTAAATATTGGAAATTAATATATATAAAATAAATTAAATATTTGTATATAAAATGCAATTGACCTTATTGCTTGAAAGAAGCAGAAACTATTAAATTTTATTATTTGGTTACTAAAAATTAAAAATTAACACATTTACAAGACTACATAGACTCCACAACAATTGCGATAATATTGAAGTTTAAATGAAAAATTTTTTATGAAAATTACAAAAATTTTAAGACTCATGCGCGGGCTAAAGATATCGCTTAATTGAATTTTTTTTCTCAAATATTACCTTTTTAAGTCTAAGACAGCAAAATATTACTATTAGAACTTTATTAATTAACTTTTATTTTTCTCATACACAAGCGATCCACCCTACTTTGTAGTCAATGCGCGAGCTCTTACATTTAAAATATTTCAATAAAATTTTAAAGTCTTCTATTTGAACTAGTAACACAACAAAATTTTGATATTAGAAGACGATCTAAGGCAAAATAAAATTTCACCACACCCTAATGTACTTACATATGGATGCAATGTATAACAAACGACCCTGAAGGAAACCTGTTGGCAAGTGTACCGCTTTGTCTACTATTGGGGACATTGTCAAGAAAGTCGGCATGATGGTTATTATTAAATGTGTGCCTTGATACAGTAGGCGATAGTGTGCCGGACTATCATTCAGAGGATATTCGGGTACGATTCCCGGCAAATACTATGGTTGAGTTCAAATTTATTTTTAATTAGGGAAAGCCTTAGTATATTTTATAAAACTCCAAAAGTTAGCAAAAGAATGCAGCTTAATTTTCCATTTCATAGCGTAGACAAAAGTGGTCCCAAATAAACTACTAAGTCAGTATTGACGCAGTATACTGGTAGATTTTTAATGACAAGCTAATGCTGAATGTCAATTGAAGATTACATTGGCTGGGTACGCCTGGTCAGCAGTTTTACTGACAATGTCAATAGTTAACCACTACAATTTCATTATTGGCGTTACCTACAGGGTGATTAGAGATTTTATAAATAATATATCCTTCTATAATTTAGTGGTCGCCAGCGTTGCCAGATTGATGATTTTTATCATATTTTTGATGATTTTTTAACTAAAATATGATTTGATGATTTTTTTGCCAAAAATATGATTTTTTTTTCTTCGAAAAATATGATATTTTTAATTGAGCTTTCTTTCTTTTAATTAAAAAGTTAGAATATTTTTTTATAATTAATGCTAGTTGCTGTTACATTTTATGTATTATATGGAGTGAACCATATTAAGTACACAAAAACTGCTTTTCGTTTTGTAATTACAGTTTGGGAATTATAGAATATATTTCAAATTGAAAATAGTTTATATAGGGAGCAAGAATAGAAATTGCTTTGACATGTTTTGTATCTGATGGGATTTTTTTAACCAGGGACAGATTTTGGCAAAATATTGAAATTTTAATTTTCAAAGCATGGTTTTTTGAAGATCTGGACGAGAACTTTCAGAATATAAAAAATTCTTAGATGTCGGATAAATAAGAAAATGAATTCATCCAAACATATAAAATCCACAGATCAGTCCTTGGAAGATTTGTGAGGTCCATCTTCAAAAGTTAAACTCCAATACTCCTTGGCTACATCCCCCCGACTGTGCTGTCTGTAGTTCAGTATTACAACTTCAATTTGATCACTTCAATAAATGTTTAGTAGGTATACAATTTTTATTCTCCTAAATAATGTCATCATCCTATATTCGTAAAGGACTCACAAACACTTTTCATCAAATATCTTATTTTTTACATTATGTTTTTTCTTTTTTAATTTAACATTTCAAATTCTATTATAATTTCTATATGTATTCCAAATATTGTACACATTGCAACATATTGTCCAACATCTAATGCTGACAACAAAACTATTGTAAAATGTTAATTGTTGAGAATAATTTGCAAGTATGTAGGTATGTATACATACTCGTATAGAGAAATGTGTGTAAAAATTTGTAACAACCCTGCAGGAAATGTCAATAGTGAAACTGTACTGATTTACTATTGACACAGTCACCAGTACTAGTGACTTAGTATACCCCAGACAATGCTAATTACTATAGACATTTAATATGTGCGTGTTATTGAAAATCCACTACTGACATACATAGGTACTATTGACAAGGTAGTTCTTTTGGGACCACATTGTCTACACTTTTGGTATTTTTTTGAAATAGAAAATAAAACTGAATTTTTTGCTAATTTTTGGAGTTTTATTAAAAAAAATTCAATACCAAAAAATATTTAATTAAAAATAAATCCGAAAACACCCAGAGTCTTTTGGCGGGAATCGAACTCGCAACCTTCTGAATGATAGTCCCGCACACTATCGCCTAATCTAAAAAAATAATTGTATAATAATAACCATTGTGACAATGCTGTTGACAATATTGCTTAACCGTTGTCCCCAGGTTTCCTTCAGGGAATGTCTCTGACTCATATACAGACATATGTATGTCTATATATGTTTTTGTATTTGACAAGTGTTTTTTTTTTGTTTTTTTTTTTTTTTGCAAAAGGTATTTTATGTGCAATATTTGTAATATTATTATTTTTCTGATTATTTATTGGAATTTTAATGCAATTTTCTTTTTTATTTATTTATGTTCTTGGTACCTATAATAAATAAATTCAAGTAATAGACATGCATACACACCTACATACACACATATACATATATAACTAAACATTTGTAAATATTCTTGAACATTCATCATTCAAGCATAAAGCATAGTCCACCTAAAATTCGGTCTCAGAAATGTTTTAATATTTATGTATGTATCTACATAAGTGATTGCATACTTTTTAACTAAAAATTGATACTCATTTATTTGGTATTTGAAAAAAAAAACTTAAACAAGAAGCTAAAATTAATTTCTTCTTATACAAATCTGTATTATTGTTTTTATGGTCGGCATTAACTGTGCCACAACATTTTGATCCACCTGCAGAGCATATTTAATGTACAACTAATTCTGTTTTTACACGGTAATTAGTTCCTGGAAACGTGTAAAAAAAGTCATTGATCGTATGCAAAATAGGTGATGGGTTCCTTATATCTAAAACCTATTGAAATTAGTGAAAACAAGGATTTTTTTAAAAACAACTATTTTATATTAACAAAAATTTAATATTAAATCTCATAATGGGTTTTTACACAAGGATAGTTATTAAAGGAAAAAATATATGCTCTAAGCTTTAAATCAGTATAAACAAATGTATGTATGTATGACAAATTCATTTGATTGTATGCACTAAAAGGGAATTCCCCTAAACTTTTGCTATTTACAATTGCTCTGACCATTAAATTTGCTTGCATGTATCCACAAAAAGGGAATTTTCCTAAAATTGTGATATAAACATATTTCACAAAAATTAAATTTAACAAAAAAAAAATTTTTAACCCAAAAAATAAAATCGTGTAAAAAATGTAAAATTTGTTTATTTTCAAACCGTGTTCAGAAGCTAAATGCTAAACAGCATTTAGCATAATTTTTAAAAATTTCAATGCAAGAGAAAATCAAAGAAAAGTTAAAAAGTGAATTTAAAAGTGAGATTTTTGTAATTTAAAAGAAAATAAGTGATATTATAGAAAAATTAATTGAAGAAGTACAAAAACATGATTGCATATATAATTTGCAGTCGCCAATGTACAAAAATTTGTATTTAAAACAAGATTTGTGGACAAAAATTATAAAAGCCGTCGGCATTACAGGTTGGTACACAGAAGAGATATAAAAACATTAAATGACAGTTCGTGTAGTTGCAGCCGTCGTTTCAATTATGGGCCTGTATTCTCTGAGAGTCGTTTTTGCTTGAAGTTGTGGTCATGTTCTGTTTCATCATTTAATTTGCCGTACCGACTTAACAATTTAACACGATTTAAATAAAATTTATACAGAGGCAATAAAATTGAGTACGGCCTTAAAACTCAAAATCCTTGACGTGATTAAGAAAAATAGAGACGGCATTTTGCCAAAATGTGATTATTAATTTTGATAAAAGTTTGAGATTTGATAATTTCACAAAAGTGAAAAGTGATTTTGTCCGTTATCAGTTTTAATTTATAACTGCCAATACTTACTCTTTGGCACTACATTTATTCTTTATTTTTTGTTTTATTTACATATTACTACAATTAAGTATTTTTTAAAAATTTCCATCTATCTACTGTATTTTACTAAATAACCAACTGTAATACTA
Organism: Bellardia bayeri; assembly: GCA_950370525.1. Lineage (NCBI taxonomy): Eukaryota > Metazoa > Arthropoda > Insecta > Diptera > Calliphoridae > Bellardia > Bellardia bayeri. The sequence continues at coordinate 81,448,778 of OX493267.1, forward strand.
ATACAACAACTGACCGTATGGATTATTTGAGTTATTTAAACGATAGAATTCAAATATTGTACAAAATACATAACACAGATAATATACAACAACGACAACAATCGATTGGTTACTGCAAACTGCAAAAAAATAAAAAACATAAGAAAAATATCATTGATAAAATTGAGAACATCATCAAATAACCACCAGCATTTACATACGAGTATACAGGGTGATTTATTTAGAGGAGTTTTTCACATTATTATAATTATTCAGTATTTTTGACAATTCTTCATGGAAAGACTCACATCACAACAACGTATCTTAATTATGAACCTGTTTTAAGAAAATCGACGTTCTGTGACATATGTTTTTTATATCAAGCAATATCCTTGATATTTCAAGGCGACTATTTTCATTACCATCCGTAAATTTATATTTCAAATTTCGTTACTAGATGATAATCGACCACATCAGAACACATCAGAAAATATAAGAAAAGTTTTCGTTAATATACCAGCTATGATTTAAGCCTTGAAAGCGAAATTCGTGAAAAACCGAAACATGAAACCATTTGGACTTTCCAAACGGACCACCTACAATGTAGTCAGTGCTAAAAATTTGAGAAAATTATTTAAAAAAAAATAAATGTCAGAGATTGTTTTTCAGGTCATAATAAACATTTCAGCATTTCAATTAAAAAATAACCTCTAAATGAACAACCCTTTACTTATATTTGTTATTGTTTGTGATAGTGTTTGTTTGTATGTACATATACTTGCATACAAGTATATGTACGAGTATACTAAATACATACATATGGATTTTACAAATGGCTACATGCATACAAATGCATATTGGTTGGTCATCCTCACAAAGAGAGACATTTGCAAATGATATTGGTATAGAATGATGTGCAAATGCATCATGTACGATTGCAAAAATACATATTTGTTTGTTAGTATTTGGGTCATTGAATGTCCACACAACAAAAACTATTTAAAATATTACAAATATTCATGATCCACAATCAATCGACAGAACTATATATACGATGATTTTTACACAAATATTATTTATGTAAGTATGTACATATAATACATACGAGTACATACATATGTGTAAGGATATGAAAAATTAATAACATTAAGGTGGTTCTTTTGAAGATTTTAATTTAAAACAAATATGTAATTGGTAAAATTTATAAGTACCAACCTGAGTAGCACATTTCCAAAATGAAATGATTTGAAACTGTACGATTGATACCGAACTATACATCATTGGAAGGCTGATGGAGTAATTTACTATGGGCATGACAAACGGAACTGGATTTGAAAATCCCGGAACTCGGCATTTTAAAAATGTAAATGATTTTTCTTGATTTCGGGATTTTTGTTTCTTATTGAATCAAATTGGTTTATTAACAATTAAACTAATTATTTCAAAAAAGTAACTTATATAAAATATAAATATGTTTGAAAACAAACATTTCTATCCTCATAGCTATAATTTTTAAATTTACTAAAAGAAGATAATTAAGTATAATTAGTAATATTTTCTACTCGTTGTAATATTTTATTATGTTAAAAGTTTTCATATAAATACATACATATTTTTCCCCCCTATGACAAATAATTTTTGAAATTTATAAAATTAAATTTTTTTCTTGAAGAAGCTACACAAAAAGTAGCGAAACATTGAAATAAAATTTAATTTCCTTTTTTATAAAAAATACCTAAAGCTTAAATAATCACTAAAATCTTAATTTACTAAAAGTTTATAAAGTAAATTTTGTATTTCTTGATAATTTTAGTTAGGCTCGAGTTCATTAAATTTAATTTTCATTAAATTATTTTTACTGAAGTTAGGAATTACAACTTGAAAAATTTTATTATTAAAAATTTTTTTTGATAATTTTTCTTGACTGGGGATCGAACCTGGGTTGTTAAATAACGCAAAGAATTCTGATGAGAGAAAGTGTGATTTCTCGAAACATATGTAAATTCAACAACCCAGGTTCGATCCCCAGTCAAGAAAAATTATCAAAAAATATTTTTAATAATAAAATTTTTCAAGTTGTAATTCCTAACTTCAGTAAAAATAATTTAATGAAAATTAAATTTAATGAACTCGAGCCTAACTAAAATTATCAAGAAGTAAAAATTAACAGTTCGATTATGAAATAATAATTATTCTATGTAAATTTTGTATTTTATAACAAAATTTTATAAACCATCAATAATTTAAAAACATATTAAGGTGAGTGCAGTAGCACAGCTGACTTACTTTATTTACAATTTACTTATGTCAAAATTATTACTTTTTGACAGTAGTTCATTATTTGACACAAACAAAATGCCTGTTTTTTCTGTATTGTGTTGTATTTGCTGCCGATTTGCACTCACCTTGTATAGTTACACCATGATAATAATATTACATTGAAAATTACATACACAAAAATAATATGTCATTTTGCCTTTTATTTTTATATTAATTTAAAAGCAATATAATGTTATCTTTACATCTTAAAAAACTTCCTAAAAATATTAAAGTAAAGAGAGTCTGATGAAACATATCGTCACTTAATCAACACTTGTGGGCAAAATTTTTAGCAAATTATTGTTTGCTGATTGCATATCTCACCCTCTGAAACGAATAATTATACATATTTATTTTTCAATATTTGATTCCATATCATTACATTATCCATAGATTAAAAGGTGTTGTGGGGGGCTTTTACAAATTTCAATTACATTCATTATTTTTTCGTTTCGCAATCAACAATACGAATTTCATTAATTTCTAATTCACTCTTCAATTTTGGATTTTTTTTTTCAAAAACTTTAATAGTTTTGAGTAAATCATTCCTCTAGTTTTAATTTCTGGTTTCATAAATTCATCGCTTAATAGGCATGTATTTCGATTCAAAAGCAAAAACTTTCGAAATACAATGTAAAAAGTATACAAATTCGAACGATTTTCTTTTCGAATTGAAATATACAATAACCCCCCTGCATTTAATATATTAGCTTAATTCACAATCTTGTGTAAATGCAATGATGCAATACCATTTGCACAAGATTGTGAATTGCGCCATTCTTTAGTACGGGTTGACAATATGCATTCTTCCTGAACGAGTTCTGTGACCAAGTGATTAATGAAGACCACTGTGGGCAATGGGTTCCAGTTCAAAGACTTATTATTCACGATATTTACGCATGGTTAGAAACAATTAATTTTGCATGCTGTATAAAAATGTTCACTTCGCCCTTGGTTTAATATCTTGAGAAGTTTGTCGGCAAGTGCATACTGGACTGAAAATAAAGATGCTCAAACATTGACTATTAAATACCGTGACATGAAAACAATGTTCATAATTGGCCCCTTAGATTGAGTGATTTAAAACCATTGGCGATTAACTATATGGCCACAAGCAGCCGTTCACTGAAGAAGCTAATTCAATATTTTATCAACAAAATTCAGCGAATTGTAAAATATATGGTCAAGGAAAACTTTAACAAAATCAAGGTGGCTATTTGCCCGATGTTCCATTACATACATAGACCGCTGCTATAGATGTACTAGGACCCAATTTACATGTAAAGATCGATACAATTTTTTTCTTGAAATTTCTTCGGTGTTTACATAGCATAATTTTAGTAAATCGCTTGTACAATATTATTTGAGAGTATACACATATTTGTATACACATATGTATGTAATACGAATAAAGGAGTAACACGAATTGCTGGTACAATCAATTGTGTTCTCGTCTTATCTTCTCCTCACCCCGATGTTTAAAAGCTAATCAGCTTAGCTTAAAGAATTGCTTCGTGTAAATTGGAACTAAGCAACTAACAATCAATCGCATATTTAATCTTATTTTTCACCCTAAGATATATACTTTAGTTAAAGGAATACTTTGTCAATTCCATTACTGAAATATACAGACTTAAATATAATATTTTACTTTACACATGTTGGTTTTCTATAAATTTCTGGGAAATATGAAGAAAATTGATATGGTCTTTTAAACAATCAAATAATTATATCTTTAGTGATTTATAAATAAAATTTAGATTGGTAAGATTAACATGCAACATAATTTAAAGGAGCAAAAAAGGGGATAATTTGTTTGGCAACAGATCAAAAATAATAATAAAATTTAATTGACAAATAATCTGCAAATATTGTGCAAATTCAGGAGGAAATAATCTGTAAACTTTTTCAATTTGCAGTTCATAAATAGTGCTAAGTAAATGTGGTTTTAGACGGTATGTCTTTTGCAAAATGCATACACGCTGTGTAAAACAAAAAAAATGCTTCTGCAAATGTCAGTCTGCATTGACAGTTTAAAATTTTTAATTGGAGCAGGTTCTATTTTCATCTGACAAAGCACCTGCAACCAGCTGTTTTGCAAGTCAATTGTTTATGGCGCCAAGAACATAGTGTCTGTGATTCGGCAAATTTATATTAAAAAAAAAAATTGTATTAAACAAAACAATAAATTTGTATAGAAATATTTATTGAAAAAAAACGTATTTATACGTTTTGCAATAATGCTGGAAGTTACAATCATTTAATTTTTTTAAACCATTTTTATCAAACTATATTTGCAAAAACACAAAACTCCCGCGAAAACAAAAACAGGTGTTGTCTTCTATTGTAGATCAGGGATGCAAAATAAGATTTTACAAATGGTACTCAATTTCAAGAAAAAGCGTACTTTTTTTAGCCCAATTGTACTAAATTCTTTTCTTATTTCTTTTTTAATATTTTTTATTTAAAATTAACTAAAAACGTACATAACAATTCATTTGTACACATATATGTGTGCAAAAACTATACAACTAATAAAAAAACACATTAAAATTCATTCGTACTAAGTACTTATATACTCGTACGTATAAACATATATGACTTTAACAAAACTTTTGGATTAGATTGGAGACAGTCAAAACAAACAGTCTGTTTCTCTCTTTCCTTTTTATTATATTTTAAAACGAAAATATTCTTTCCACATTTGCAGATGAATATGAAATGGATAATATTCCTTTAGCAATTCTTAAAATATCAGTAAACATTAATTTATTTTTAATTAACATATATTGTTGTTTTTTAATAATTTCTATATCAGCCAGCCAAATTGCCAAATTTTAAATATTTAATGCTAAAATAGTCATAGGGGAGCTATTGTACTTTTGACTCCTAAATAGTGCTAAAAAAAAGTACAATTGTACCAACTTTTGCATATCTGTTGTAGATTATGTCACATGAAACTAAAAGCCGATGTGTGAACTCAAAAATTATAAACTGCATTTAAATTGCCAATTCTGACAGACATGCACGACATGCACTATTACATATGTATGTATGCATCGTACAACTGGCAAGTACACTGCAAAATACATATCGTCTAAAACCACCTTAAGGGACTATGGGTGGCTCAGAATTTATTAGAAAGCTAATCCGCTACAGTTCATTTTTAGAAAACACACATTATAAGTAGACTTTATATAATTTTAATTATTTATTTATGTAGTTTAATTTAGACCTTTACCACAAAATAAACCCCTTCAAAGCGATTTTTTCCCTTTTAAATACCACAAAAAAAAACCTTCAACTACTTTTCCACCAACGACAAATTAATAAACTTTAAAACGCTCAAACTATTTAAACGTGAAGATGTTCATTAGGAAACATGAATATTTATGTTGTTTTTTAACCGCACAAAACGGATAATAAGATTCAAAACCTAAATTCTTTTAAATTGAAAATAAATTCACTCAGCTATTAAAAAAAAACAACACAAATTTCCTACCCTTTGACGTTTATAAAAATTAAAAATAAAAAAAAAATAAAACAAAAAAAAAAAAACGCTGAAACTTAGCCCCAACAAAATAAAAGTGTCATTCATCAATTGTGTTTTTTTTTTTATCAAGAGAAAGGTACCCCCAAAATATAGACACGTAAAAAAAGTAACGAAAAAGATTAAAAAACCTCAATCAAAACTCAGAGTTTAAACAAAAGAGAATTCGAACATATTTTTTTAAATATTGTTGTAGTTGCTGCCGCTGGTTGAACGGGTTTTGGGAACTCATTCAATCTTTGGTTCGTTCGTTCAATATTTTCTAAAGTATCTCCTTGTAGTCAAGATTGATTAGCATCGCACCTGGTGTTAAGTATCTTTTTTTTTATTCGTTCTCTCCTTTTTGTTTTTAACACATGTTTGTAATATTGTTTAAATATAAACAAACATACAGAAAACCTTTTTGTATTTGTGCTTCGGTAAGTACACTAGAGCCTCGATTTGCGTCGTCTTTCAAAGTGTTGTTTAATCCGCCATGCGTTGTTTTGCTTCCGATTTGTGTCGCTATATACTATAATTAGTGAGACCAGATCTCAAAAATTTAAACTGCTAAATCAGATTAAAAATAAGCTAAAATATGCTAACACCTGTTTTAAAATGCCAAAAAAAATGTGATACATTTTTTAAAATACTTTCTTGAAAAATTTTTTTACAATTTGTGGTACGCATGATTAAAAAATAAACTTTTTATATAAATAATAAAACTTTGAACTCAACAACAAAACTAATTAAGTTTATCTTCAGGTGTCTAACCTTAAAGAGTTGTTAAATATTTTTTTAATTCATTTTCATACAAATTTTCATATTTTTTTACTGTATCAGACCTTAACTAGATCTTCTGTAATTTGAAAACATTTATTTAAGCTTTTTCATCCAATATAAAGGATAGAATTCATGGTATTTAAAATCATTCAGGCATGTGATGAAAATCGAAAACGCATGAATTTTAGATGTATTGAAAAACTTTTATCACATAAAATATAAAGATATTGGGCTACTAAAGAGAATCTTAAAACAGAAATTTTAAAAATTAGATTATAAATGCATTAAAATGTATTTCCAAAACTGATTCCTTTTCGATTTCGATTTCGATTTCCATCACCTACTTGCTTTTTGCTGATGTTTGTAACACTTAAAAATCTTAGTCTAACATCCACTTTAAAGTATACCACTCGACTCGGAATCACTGTCCACACAAAGTACAGGTTGCAATTTTGAAAATATTTCGATTGCTGAAATTGGTCTATTATTTCAATTAGCCTCCATACAAATGTTTTCTCGAAATAGGACTTTATCGATCATAAATGTGAGATATATAAAAGTATCGAAATAAATTTTGCCATAAATAAGTTGTATTTGAAACTTAAACACAACAATAAATTTTGTTGCAGATCCTTCAATAATTAGTCATAGCTCCCATATATGTTCCACTTATGAAAATCACTTTAACGGGCATAACTCTCTTAAAATTAATAATATTCAGTACAAATAAGTTGCATACATATACATACATATATACGTGTAGAAATCATGATACCTAATTTTATAAAGATTGGTCGACAATTAGTCACAGCTCTCATATAAGAACCACTGCTAAAAAACCCTTCAACATGGACTATAATCGGACTTGATCGACTATACGTTCTTACTTGGTTTTAATAGAATTCATTCCCCTAAATACCTATACTACGTTTAACTTCTAAATAACTAAAAAAAACTGAAAGGAGTGTTCATAAAACGCATTCTTGTATTCACAAACTTGCTTCCAACATTCTGATTGATGATGTTCCCACTCATATGAAGTTAATTTTTGCCATTTTAGTTCAAGAGTTGTAATTTCATCTGTTAATAAATTTGTCATTTATTCTTTATAATGTTCATATAATTTTCTTTATTTTATTTTCAAGCTTTTTCCACAGAAAATAAATTTATATTTTTAAAAATTTTAAATGCTAAAAAATGCTAAATGTAAAATTTTGCGGCTAAATCAAAATAAAATAAGCTAAATTTAGCCGCAAAAATGCTAAAATGATCACACTGACTATAATTCCATAAATGTGTGTGAATATTTATTTTGCCTACTTGCATGTGAAAAGGGGAATTCCCAATTTATACACACTTGCCATACGAAGTTACGTGCTATTAAATTTTGGTTTTGCTTTTATGTATGTATGTACATACATATGCATACATACATACATATGAAAACAAATTTCTTTTCCTTAAATATTTTTTTATCCCTTGCTTAAAAATATACCTACATACATATTTGGAATTACATATTTCTATTTAATAATAACAAAGACTTGCTGCAATAAATACATCAAATAATCAGACGTACCATAACCATAGCTGCCAGATTTAATGATTTTTTTGCTTCAAAAAAATAGCAAAGTGACGATTTTCTGAATTATTAAAATTTTCCCATCATTGGTTTTTTTATTACTAATGTTTTTGGTACCAAATTTTTTTTTTTTTTTGAGACAACAACTATTTTTCTCATTTAATATCATAAAGAGAAAAAAGGAAATTTCAAAAACAAACCTAATAATAGTGATGTTTTCTGAATTATTGACAATTGTTGAGATTAAGCACATTAATTCCAAATAACGATATGAGTCAGGATAGTAGAAATTACTAATATTATTGGTAAACATGAAAAGCAATTTTAGATGCTGACTTCCGTGAACAATTATTTTTAGATAAAACAATTTTTGAAATTCAACGGGGAAATTCTACAAAAACTTTTCTTATTTTAAATGTCAGCCAAATAAATTGAAATAAAACAGAAATACGTAATTCTTTGAAATTAAATGTATTGGATGAATTCTTTATTCAAAATATTTTTTCAAACTATATAAATTTATTTGTTTTCGACATTGCAATTAAATCATAATTAATTATTTTCTTTGAGATATTTATTTGTAAAATACTGCAATATCAATATATTACACATTGTGTTGTGTTTAAAATTATACTTTTTGTGATTTATTTTATGTATTTTGATGTATGTAAAGTATAAGAGACTATATTAACTTGATTTTTTGTTTTAGTTTAAACTACTATTAGAAATATTGGTTTTTTATATTTCCGATTTTTTTTGACGATTTTAAAAGTTTGAAATGATGACCATAAGACGTTTTTTAATAAAAATATGACTTTGCTTGCTAAATTTTTAAATTTTAGACCCAGTACATTTGTTTAGAAAAAAAAAAAAACAATTCGATTTGCATCGTTTCGGTTTGCGTCGCATTTAACCGATCCCTATTAACGACGCAAATCGGGGCTCTAGTGTATGTATGTTTTAATAAAGTTGGTTTTTCTTGTTTGTTTAGTGATTCGAAATTTTCGTTAGTCACTAAACTGAGTGTGTGAGTATTTATTTGTATATGTCTCCGGTATATACATACATACATACATATGCACCTATGTGAGTGTTTGTGTGTAACGATGTGTTTGAACATTAAGTTTGATTATTTTTTGGTAACATTAAAATTATCTAATTGACTAAACCATTAAAATAAAGCCGACATCAATCAATGTGGAATAGTTTTGTAGGGGATTTAAATTTGTTTACATTGTATGCGTTCAGTTTAAGAATATCTTAGGTGGGACTTAAACTGAAAGTGGCATTTTTTGAAAATTATAAAATTTGTCCACTTCAACCACTGAGACTAGTACCGAGTTTAGATTTAAATTTATTATATGTATATGGCCAATAAGATTATTATGTAGACTGAAAGACAATTTTATTTTCTATATTTCAGTAAAATTTTATTTAAAAATCTTTTCATTAAAGTTTGATTTGACTGTTAAAACTTTATTGTCATTATCAGGGAAACAATGTTCTTTTTTTAAAACGCCAATATTGTTGATTGAGTATTAGATGAGCAGCACTGCAAGTGTTTGTCTCGAAGACTTTTTTCATTTTTTTTTCTTATAACTTTGTAGGTTACTTTAAGAAAACATCAATTTTAACAGAAAAACTAAAAATCCAAACTTTTGAAACATAAGTTCCTAATTTTCTTTATCAGTGTGCCAAATTTCATTTGAAAATCCCTTTATTTGCTTTAGTTGTAAATGTTTAAACTTTGTTCTCAAACTTCCTCAATTTTTTTATTTCTGTTTTAAAAAATCGCCGAAATTGTTGATGAAGTATTAGGTGAGCAGCACTGTTTAGCAAGTGTTTGTCTCAATAACATTTTTAGTTTTTTGCTTATAACTTTGTAGTTTGAAGAGATTTTTAGTTGGTTTTTATGGCATTAGATAGAATGGGAATTCGGATTTATATTAGCGATAAAGTTTTACGCCCACTTCCACGCCTTCTTAAAGAAAATATTAATTTTAACATAAAAACTCTTAAAGCTAAGAATCCAAACCTTTTAAGCGGAAATTATTAAAGGTGTATAAAAGCTCTTATCTTTCTCTAGTTGTGTGCCAAGTTTCATTTCAAAAGTTATTTTAATAAAGAAATTGTGGCTAGTTGAAGTTAATGCAGAAAAAACTTTTCTTATACAGAGTTGGCTAAAAAATGTTTTTACATTTTTAGTCACAACTTTTTAACTGTTAAATATATTTGCATGATTTTTCTTTTACATGAAATTAGAGAAGTTGAGCTTTAAAATGGTGTTCAATATGTCTTTCAAAAGTCTAGTTTAGTTTTTATAAATTGTAGTTGAAATTTAATTATATTATAAGTTGGCAAATAATGGGCGTGGCAATTTGATTATCATGCAGACTTAAAGTCCATTTCCTTGTCTATATTTCTGCCAAATTTCATTTCAAAATCTCTAAAGTTGAGTTAGTTGTGAATATTTATACTTTGTTCTCAAACTTCCTCAATTTTTTTTTTCTGTTTTGAAAAATCGCCGAAATTGATGATGAAGTATTAGGTGAGCAGCACTGTTTAGCAAGTGTTTGTCTCAATAACATTTTTAGTTTTTTGCTTATAACTTTGTAGTTTGAAGAGATTTTTAGTTGGTTTTTATGGCATTAGATAGAATGGGAATTCGGATTTATATTAGCGATAAAGTTTTACGCACACTTCCACGCCTTCTTAAAGAAAATATTAATTTTAACATAAAAACTCTTAAAGCTAAGAATCCAAACCTTTTAAGCGGAAATTAATAAAGGTATATAAAAGTTCTTAACGTTCTCTAGCAGTGTGCCAAGTTTCATTTCAAAAGTTATTTTAATAAAGAAATTGTGGCTAGTTGAAGTTAATGCAGAAAAAACTTTTCTTATACAGAGTTGGCTAAAAAATGTTTTTACATTTTTAGTCACAACTTTTTCACTGTTAAATATATTTGCATGATTTTTCTTTTACATGAAATTAGAAAAGTTGAGCTTTAAAATGGTGTTCAATATGTCTTTCAAAAGTCTAGTTTAGTTTTTATAAATTGTAGTTGAAATTGAATTATATTATAAGTTGGCAAATAATGGGCGTGGCAATTTGATTATCATGCAGACTTAAAGTCCATTTCCTTGTCTATATTTCTGCCAAATTTCATTTCAAAATCTCTAAAGTTGAGTTAGTTGTGAATATTTATACTTTGTTCTCAAACTTCCTCAATTTTTTTTTTCTGTTTTGAAAAATCGCCGAAATTGATGATGAAGTATTAGGTGAGCAGCACTGTTTAGCAAGTGTTTGTCTCAATAACATTTTTAGTTTTTTGCTTATAACTTTGTAGTTTGAAGAGATTTTTAGTTGGTTTTTATGGCATTAGATAGAATGGGAATTCGGATTTATATTAGCGATAAAGTTTTACGCACACTTCCACGCCTTCTTAAAGAAAATATTAATTTTAACATAAAAACTCTTAAAGCTAAGAATCCAAACCTTTTAAGCGGAAATTAATAAAGGTATATAAAAGTTCTTAACGTTCTCTAGCAGTGTGCCAAGTTTCATTTCAAAAGTTATTTTAATAAAGAAATTGTGGCTAGTTGAAGTTAATGCAGAAAAAACTTTTCTTATACAGAGTTGGCTAAAAAATGTTTTTACATTTTTAGTCACAACTTTTTCACTGTTAAATATATTTGCATGATTTTTCTTTTACATGAAATTAGAAAAGTTGAGCTTTAAAATGGTGTTCAATATGTCTTTCAAAAGTCTAGTTTAGTTTTTATAAATTGTAGTTGAAATTGAATTATATTATAAGTTGGCAAATAATGGGCGTGGCAATTTGATTATCATGCAGACTTAAAGTCCATTTCCTTGTCTATATTTCTGCCAAATTTCATTTCAAAATCTCTAAAGTTGAGTTAGTTGTGAATATTTATACTTTGTTCTCAAACTTCCTCAATTTTTTTTTTCTGTTTTGAAAAATCGCCGAAATTGATGATGAAGTATTAGGTGAGCAGCACTGTTTAGCAAGTGTTTGTCTCAATAACATTTTTAGTTTTTTGCTTATAACTTTGTAGTTTGAAGAGATTTTTAGTTGGTTTTTATGGCATTAGATAGAATGGGAATTCGGATTTATATTAGCGATAAAGTTTTACGCACACTTCCACGCCTTCTTAAAGAAAATATTAATTTTAACATAAAAACTCTTAAAGCTAAGAATCCAAACCTTTTAAGCGGAAATTAATAAAGGTATATAAAAGTTCTTAACGTTCTCTAGCAGTGTGCCAAGTTTCATTTCAAAAGTTATTTTAATAAAGAAATTGTGGCTAGTTGAAGTTAATGCAGAAAAAACTTTTCTTATACAGAGTTGGCTAAAAAATGTTTTTACATTTTTAGTCACAACTTTTTCACTGTTAAATATATTTGCATGATTTTTCTTTTACATGAAATTAGAAAAGTTGAGCTTTAAAATGGTGTTCAATATGTCTTTCAAAAGTCTAGTTTAGTTTTTATAAATTGTAGTTGAAATTTAATTATATTATAAGTTGGCAAATAATGGGCGTGGCAATTTGATTATCATGCAGACTTAAAGTCCATTTCCTTGTCTATATTTCTGCCAAATTTCATTTCAAAATCTCTAAAGTTGAGTTAGTTGTGAATATTTATACTTTGTTCTCAAACTTCCTCAATTTTTTTTTTCTGTTTTGAAAAATCGCCGAAATTGATGATGAAGTATTAGGTGAGCAGCACTGTTTAGCAAGTGTTTGTCTCAATAACATTTTTAGTTTTTTGCTTATAACTTTGTAGTTTGAAGAGATTTTTAGTTGGTTTTTATGGCATTAGATAGAATGGGAATTCGGATTTATATTAGCGATAAAGTTTTACGCACACTTCCACGCCTTCTTAAAGAAAATATTAATTTTAACATAAAAACTCTTAAAGCTAAGAATCCAAACCTTTTAAGCGGAAATTAATAAAGGTATATAAAAGTTCTTAACGTTCTCTAGCAGTGTGCCAAGTTTCATTTCAAAAGTTATTTTAATAAAGAAATTGTGGCTAGTTGAAGTTAATACAGAAAAAAGTTTTCTTATACAGAGTTGGCTAAAAAATGTTTTTACATTTTTAGTCACAACTTTTTAACTGTTAAATATATTTGTATGATTTTGCTTTTACATGAAATTAGAGAAGTTGAGCTTGAAAATGGTGTTCAATATGTCTTTCAAAAGTCTAGTTTAGTTTTTATAAATTGTACTTGAAATTTAATTATATTATAAGTTGGCAAATAATGGGCGTGGCAATTTGATTATCATGCAGACTTAAAGTCCATTTCCTTTTCTATGTTTCTGCCAAATTTCATTTGAAAATCTCCAAATTTGTGTTAGTTGTGAATATTTATACTTTGTTCTCAAACTTCCTCAATTTTTTTTTTTTGTTTTGAAAAATCGCTGAAATTGTTGATGAAGTATTAGGTGAGCAGCACTGTTTAGCAAGTGTTTGTTTCAATAACATTTTTAGTTTTTTGCTTATAACTTTGTAGTTTGAAGAGATTTTTAGTTGGTTTTTATGGCATTAGATAGAATGGGAATTTGGATTTATATTAGTGATAAAGTTTTACGCCCACTTCCACGCCTTCTTAAAGAAAATATTAATTTTAACGTAAAAACTCTTAAAGCTAAGAATCCAAACCTTTTAAGCGGAAATAAATAAAGGTATATAAAAGTTCTTAACGTTCTCTAGCTGTGTGCCAAATTTCATTTTAAAAGATATTTAAAAAAAAGTTATTTTAATAAAGTTGAAGTTAAAACAGAAAAAGGTTTTCTAATACAGAGTTGGCTGAAAAAATACAATTGCACAATTTTCTTATACAAATTAGTGATGCTTAACTTTCAAATTTGAAGTGATTTTAAAACTTTTTTTTGGATGGAATAACTGATCTGCAATGAACTATGTGCTTTAGTATAAGTTTTCAGTTATTTATTTTAGACACAGCAACAAATAAAATATCTTATACAGTTTCAATTAAAATTTCATTAATATTTATTTTATATTTAAATTTTTTGTTAATAATATTTACACTTTTAGGAACTATTTTTATTTTTAATTTCAATAATTTTTTTAACATATTGTTCCTTTTTTTAAATAGTTTTGCTCTTAAAGAGACTAGACTTTATTAAAAACTAATTGTTTTTGTTTTTTATTAAAGTTAGATTTTTTAAAAATACATGGAAGATTTTATATTACAAATTGCCTGGGAGATTTAAATATTCAGATTTTGTAAGAAAGTTTAGTAACAGTTTTTAAATACGATTTAATATTTTTCAAGGCATTATTTATTGAAATTAAAGCAAATTTCAAATAGAAAATGTAACTCTTTATTTTTCGTAACTTTGATTAAAATTTTCAAAGAATTATGTTTTAATTGAAAAACAGATTTCCATCGAAATAGTTTTTTAAGTATGTATTTTACAGTTGATTTTGTTTTGTTTACGGTTTTTATTTACTTTGAATCAGAATTCATCAGATTTTTAGGTTTTATTACAAAATAATTAAAAAAAAACTTTAATTTCTACAAGAATTTTGAGTATATTTTGTTATTTACTTATATCTATCTCTATAATCTTCATATCTGTTTTGTGTTTGTGTTTGTTTCGTCTATTATTTTCTATATTCCGAAATATAATTTGTGTGTTAAAATATTGTTTTACATATTTAATTTTTTTTTCGTTTAAGAATATTAAAAGCGCCTGTATTAAGTGTTTTCAATTTAGATTTTTTTAAATGAAGCAAACATTTTATCCTTTTTAGATATTTTAATTGCTGACTGCTTTGTTGTTCCTTCGCAAGGTTTGTGTCCGAAGCATTTAAATTTAAAATTTTAAAGTTAAAGGAAATCGTTAAAGACATACAATTGATTCCTTGATTTTATTAAAAAATATTGAAGAAATCTTTGCGGAACTGAAATTTACTGAAAACATGCTCGAATAATAATTCATGAAACAATTTTGAGATCATTATATTAGATAAGAAAAATAACAGCAATAAAATCCTGTGAATCATTTCATATTATTATTGTTCCTCAGAACGGGTTCGAAAAGTATCTTTAAGGATGTTATTAAATATTCTAAAGCACTCCTAGGTAATAACAGCTTCAGTTTATATGTTCTTCAGTTGAAATGTTATTATAATTAGATTGGGAGATATTTTGAACATTTTGAAATCTTTAGCTTCAAATCTATTGAAATTCACAATATTTTTAATAGATTTAAAAAATCAATATTTTTTCGAAGTTTTGTTAAACAAAGTTATAAAGGTTTAAACTAGTTGTACAATTATAATAATTGTAAAATTAAAAAGTTTTACATCAAATTGTTGCCCAGAAAGGGTTCTAAAAGTGGTTGTAATATCTCTACTTCCAAAGATGTTATTAAAGATTCTAATTACACTTGTTCTAGAACATGTTTCTTGGTTACAATATTTTTGGATAATAACAGCTTCAGTTAGGTTGAAATGTTTTCAATCTTATTCATAATTAGATTGGACATAAATACTTAGAAAATTAAAACATTTCAAGTGTAAAATCTTAAAAAAAAAACATAATTTTTCATAGAAAATTTAAATAAAGTTATAAAGTTTTATAAACAATGCCATGTAGATTTAATTCAATATTTTAAAAACTGCTACATATTTCTTCATTCTTCTGAATGTTCAATTTCGTTTTTTTTTTTTGTTTTTAAAATTTTAAATCAAAATCTTACTTTAAATCAAAATTTAATAACTTAAAATTAATTCAATTTCAATAAATTAAATGGAAGCATAACTTTAAAATAAACACACATATTTATGTTTTATACAAAATACAAAAAATATATATAAAGAACATTTATAATTAATAGAACTACATCACAGATTTTTAACAAATAAAACATTAAATTTTCCCTTCTATTCCTACTACTTTTACAACATCAAACAACAATAAAAATCAAAAAAATAAAAAAAAAAAAGATTGTTTCACTTTGTCAGCTTAATAAAATGAATCAATCATCTATGAGGACAATAACTAAAATAAGGAAATAGTTTGCAGTGTAGGGAATAAAATCGCCGGGGATCAGTTTTTGTATCGAATCCATCAACCTTAACCACATTCCATTGGTTTTTCATGAGGGCATAGCTGAAGGACACTTGATTTTGATAAGAGTCTGGACGTATAAACTCCATGGGCTCTAAGTGTGAGTGGAAATTGTCGACAACAGTGAGAGGTACTTTCAGTAGATGTTCTGTAATTGATAAAGAAATAAATATTATTTTTTTATGTTGTGTTTTATATTGTTGTCTACACTTACCAATAATGAAACCCATGGTAACATCATCAGGAAATCTTATTTTATCTCCAATACTTATAAATTTGCCACCACCTGCTATGGGTAACATTTTTAATGTCAGGGCTCGACTTAAACAGAAGCCAGCACCACCTGTTGCAAACCAAAATGTAATCTTTTTATTTAATGAAGTATTTTTCTGTAAAATATAAATGAAAACGAAATCAGAAACACATAAAAATGGTAACACAGTATACAGAAAAACAAAACAAAATATAAAATAAAAGTACATTATTTATTAAAGGTTTTATAAAGATTTATTTTTATATTCCTTTTTTTTACAGTTTTATGTTGGTTGTCGTGTTTTGTTGTTGTATATTGGGGTTTTGGACTTTAAGCTGATTTTCTTGGGTAGTAAAGGAAAAAAGGATTACAAGCAACTAAAATAAACTAAATAAGTGAAAGGGAGAAGTTTAAAATTGTTTAAAAGTTTAAAACTGTAGTTAACACTAGTTAAACCTTGTTGTTAGCAATTGCTTATAATTTTCAAACTTGGTTGTAAAGTCGTCTATATTGCCATTTATCATCGGTTTGAAAATCTCAATAAAAGTCTAAAACGTTTTTTTTAATTTCCATTATTTAAACCCCGGTTCAACTAGTGTTAAACACTCAACACAATAAACCAATTTTAAACGAAAACAAATTAACCACCACAAAAACAATAACACACTTCAAATAACCGGATTGGTTGCTAAACCAATTGACCGTCTGTTTAAAGAAATGACTCCTTCTACCAACGAGGGCAAGTAATTTAATACAGAATTGTTTCATATAAAAAAGATTTAAATTACCTGACCAAACAACAACTATTAAACAGTCTTCCTTGTTTTTAAAAACCCCCAGCTAATTGGGCAGAAAATTATGACAACAATTAATAAATAACCAAAAATATTTATGTATGTTAAATCAAAAACAACAACAACAAAACCCTTCTGCAGAATTTATTTTTAACTAAAAGTCCCTACAGAAATAAAAACAAATACTATAAAAATACTTACACTATCCAAGTGTATTTCCAAGGGTGAGGAGATGCTGGGTTTACCCAAATACCAATCAACTGAAGGACTGTATTCATCCAAAAGTTTTACCAATCGGGGTATATTTACATAATTGTCATCGTCAAAATGACAGAACCATCTGCAAGGGAAATCAAAAGGAAAACATAAATATTATTAGACAAAAACAAATGTAACAAATGAATGAATGGATGATAAGTATTAATGTTAAATAAATATGTATAACAATAATTTTTATTTAATAAATGTTTAGGGCAATATGTTTTTTATTTGTTTGTTAGGTTGTGTATAATAATAAAAGAAATTTGTGGCAGCTATAGATAAAAGAAAAAAAAAACAAGTAATAATAGCAGCAACCCTTGAATTATAACATAAGCCTAAAGCTATGCTTTACATTTTGTTTGATATTGATTAAATACTAGATAGAGCCATTGATCAAATATATAATGAAAAAAGCATTAGAGAAATCACGAAGTTTAATCAAAATAATCTTTTTATACAATCAGTTTTCATATTAAAATATTGATTCCAGGGAAAGTGAAATATCAATTTTGTCGAACATGAATCTTTACTAGAAATATTAAATAACTTCTTCAAGAATCAAAATTTCTTCGCATCAAATGTAGAAATTAGAACTAATCTTTACTGCTTTTAAATTATTTTGAAAATATAAAGCCATGTCATAGAATTTAATTGCGTTTTTTGCTTCTATATGAAAAGTAAAACGAAAAGTTTTTTCGGAATGAAACCTAGAAATGCCCAAAATTACAATTCCACACAGCTAAAAGTGGTTTCATTCAGAAAAAAATTTTTGTTTTTCTTTTTTATAGAAGCAAAAACGGAATTAATTCCACTTACGAACTGAATTAAATTCTGCGACATGGCTGATATTTAAGAAAATTAAAATTTTTTGCTTAAAAAAATATCTTTTGAAAATATTTAATATCAACGAAATCATTCCACGTTCCCATTTTAATTAAGAGAACAACTTTCTAGTTCTTAATGAAACCCAAGAAAGTAAGAAGGCTTTTTCAGAAATAATTGAGATATAGGCCTGAAGTTTAGTTTAAGTGTTTGTAATGAAAATTGGCCCTGATCACTTTTTAAGAAATTTTTCATTGGTACCAATATCTCCACACTCTTCCAAACATATCGATCGGATTCTAGGTAATTTTTTAGTCCATATTGTTTCAGTGCTCCTCAACGCTGATCCTGTTGTTATAAACAAATGACTTAATCAACCACAATATAAATCTTGAATAAGAATAGGAATCATTCGACCGGAATTACACAACTACAAAACTTTTACTTTAATAGTTAAATTAATTGACCAGAGGAGTCAAATCACTGAAAATAAATTTTTGCAGAGTCGAATCGTTCAAGATCAAGAGGCTTAAGTGCACGGGTTATTTAGTCTTGTAAAATTGTAGGCCAATATATTTTAACAATCTTTGTCACAATGCAGTTTAAGAGATTTCTAATTCCAGTGAAAAATGCAGAAACTAAGATTTTGAACCTTTATGGATGCAATATTTTCGGTACTTTGAATTGTGCTTTGGTCCGCTGACACAGGGGCATTCAAAAGTGGATATGTTGGCTTGTTGAACTCTACCAAGCAGAGCCTTTCTGGTGCGACTATCAGATATTAAAGAAATCGTTTCGTCGTAATTGTAAATCGTTTCACCTACCACCTATCACCATAATGTGAAACCAATTACATAAAGTATATGAATGATATATGAAGGGTAAATACAAACTGTTTACTTCTACAGACGGTGGAGACAGCAGCGTATATAAACTTTAATAAGCAGCCGATCGATTGGCCACTGCCATCAGTCAAAAATGTCCTTGCAATAAAAATTAAAGACACTTTACATCGCTGGTGAAATGCTGAAATTCTGTGTGAATTTTCTATCCCTTTAATTTATAAGAACTATTGCTTCTGGTATATGGATCGGTAGGAAGTAATGTTGACACCTGAACTTGAACTGTTACCTTCATGAAAATAACCTAAACGTATTTGTTCCAATAATGGCTTTCGGTGGCGACTTTTTATTTTGACAGCGTCTGTCAAATCTGTTATCTGCCCAATACATTTTGAATTGACTGCAAATAACATGCATATTGGGCCCGCTAGAATTTTTCTTATGGATTTTCAGAAATCGCAGAAATCGTCTTTTCAAATTAAGCATAACCAAAGTTAATACAACACAGGCCACCGCTCAAATTAAAATCAAAGCGCAGTCGGTGTTGACTATCTGTGGCGGCATGTTGATTTGACGGCAATTTGAATATGAGACATCTTGAATCCATGACAGAGTGCAAACTCGCGATATTTCATATTAAAATATTTCATATTAAAAGGCATACAAGGACCTTTCAAATTGACAAGAAAAAATATATTGATAAATTCTCAACTTGGTGGCACATTTGAACAAGTTATGTGATCCATTTTCCAATAAACAGGAGTAAATTGGAACTAGAGGATTTAAACATTTCTATAATTAATTAACATAAACTGTAAAGCTCTTTGGCTTATATGCAGAAAACACCCAGAGTCTTTGGCGGGAAGCGAACCCGCAAACCCTCTGACTGATAGTCCGGCACACTATCCTATCGCCTAGTCTAAAGTGGCATCCTAAATAAATAATTTAAAAAAAAAAAACAATCTGCCAATAATTTGTAAGCAATTGAGGTTCAATTTTAATTTATAAGGGCTTTAGGTAAAATTTAATTACTCTTCCAAGATAATAATTAATTTCTATATTTTAATTCTTCAACGATGTAATATCGCGTGTACGTTACCTAATTATGGCTCGGTCTTTAAACACTTATTTTTCCTTACAATTTACGAAAACCTCTTTTTACAAGAGGTTTTATTTCTCAATCCTTTAACTCTTTTTTTCGATCATTTCTGCTTGTTTTTTGTTTTCAATTTAATGCTTCATTTAAGATTTTTACTTTTACGTCCATATTTTTTCTTTATTTTTTATTTCTTTGCCAACATTATTCTGTGTCTAAATCTGTCAAGTCCTTTTAGTTTCAACCCTTAGTTATTTGATATTTTTTTTTTTTTTGAATAAGATTGTGTTTTCTGCCATTGGGTTTTCTCGTTTAAATCTTTAATATTTTTCGTGTAAGAACATGCACATCTTTAAAAAAGCTTAAACATTTTATGTTTTAGAGTCTTTTCAACTGGATTAAATTGTGTTGCTTTAAAATAGCATCCTTAAGGCGAATGAGTTGCAGGAAATTTGAGATTTTCTTGTTATTTAAGATGGGTTTAAATTTAGTTGTTTGTGTGTTTTTTTTTATTTTTCAATAAATTAATAGGAATAAAAGTGATGTGTATTAATTAACATAAATAAATTTGAATACTTTAATTTAAAATTGAACGGAAGCTGTTGGCAAAAGAGCAGAAATGATGTAAAAGTTAATTTGAATTTCAGGTTATAGAAAGTAAACCTTTGCTAAACTTAAGCTCCCAAAGTGAAATAGAATCAGTATGAGAATATTCCTGAGTATTAAAAAACAAGGATATACAAGTTAAATTTCACTGTAAGACATGATTTCTGTTTTGTACGCCAGAAAACTTTTTTTTTACAATTTTATGGTTATTTTAATTAGTTATATGATGGCGGCAAACATAATATATATATATTAAGATTTTAATTCACACGATTGTAGCACTAATGTACAGCAATATGTTATCTTGTCATAGAAGAACATTTAATTTACTGTATAAAAATACTTTATACTCTTAATTGCAACTTTTTCTGTCAGCCATTTGTAGACTAAAGAAATCCTAACAAACATTTCTTTATATATTTAAAAGCTTTGCTCAGAGATATATTCTCAAAGCAACCTTTGTACAAAACATTCTTTCTAAAACATTTCAATTTTTTTTTTTGTTCATGAAAACTAAAAATTTCAAAATACGCTTTAACTCTGCTCTAAAAAAAACAAAAATTAAGAACAAGGTCTACTTACAAAAAAAAAATTATATTTGTGTTACAAACAAACAAAAACTTTTCATTGTCTTTCCAATTTTAGTAAAAATAAACATGTTTCAAACTAAAAACTCATATAGAGAACAGAAAAAAAACCTAGAAATTTATAATAAAATTGACATGAAAAACTTAAATGCTGCTGCCTGGCAGTGTCATGCATAAAGGCAACATACAACATGTTGTAACTAAAATAAAAACTAAAAGAAAATATAAAAAACTTTTCATGTTTAGCACAATTATTATATGCAAACATGAATGAACACAAGTATCTCGTTTTGTATCTCGAATTTTTTCTACAGCTTTTTTTAAATAATAAAAAAGCAACATAAAAAAGTTATTATACTTATTTTAAAACACAAAATGTTTAAATGTAATAAATGTTTAAATGGAATTATACCAAACAAAAAAAAAAAAAAACATAAAAAAACTATATTTTTACTGTTTTACAAGTGACAAGTTGAAGCACACAACAAATTAAAAGAATTTTTATTTTAAAAGTCATTAAACTATTTAAACAAATTTTTTTTTTAAAAGAAACAATATTTGACTTACTTTTTCCCACTTTCCAGAAAGACATCCAGCTCCGCTGACATTTTACAGCACAAAGCTTTACGAAAATGACCCTGTGAACATTTTGTATTGATTAAGTGACCATCTGGAAAAAGAAAAATGTGGAAAAGTTGATTTAATGCGTATTCTAATAAGTTAAGAATTTGTGATAATTTAGGTTAGATTAAAGAGATATTAATCTTGTCTAAAGAAGAGCTATTATTGGTATTCTCTATAGACGAGACATTGGTGTGTTTTATAGACGAGACATTGGTCTCCACTTCAGACGAGAGATTGGCCTTCGCTCTAGATGAGACATTGGTCTCCGCTTTAGACGATACATTGATTTCCGCTTTAGACGAGAGATTGGCCTTCGCTCTAGATGAGACATTGGTCTCCGCTTTAGACGATACATTGATTTCCGCTTTAGACGAGAAATTGGCCTTGGCTTTAGACGAGACATTGGTCTCCTCTGTAGACGAGAGATTGGTTTTTTTATAAACGAGACATTGGTCTCCTCTGTAAACGAAAGATTGGCCTCCTTTACAGACGAGACATTGGTCTCCTCTATAAACGAGAGATTGGTCTCCTCTGTAGACTAGAGATTGGTCTCCTTTATAGACGAGAGATTGGTCTCCTTTATAGAGGAGAAAATTCGTCTCCTTTACAGACGAGACATTGGTATTCTCTATAGACGAGACATTGGTCTCCTCTGTAAACGAGAGATTGGCCTCCTTTACAGACGAGACATTGGTCTCCTCTATAAACGAGAGATTGGTCTCCTCTGTAGACTAGAGATTGGTCTCCTTTATAGACGAGAGATTGGTCTCCTTTATAGACGAGAAAATTCGTCTCCTTTACAGACGAGACATTGGTATTCTCTAAAGACGAGACATTGGTCTCCTCTGTAAACGAGAGATTGGCCTCCTTTACAGACGAGACATTGGTCTCCTCTATAAACGAGAGATTGGTCTCCTCTGTAGACTAGAGATTGGTCTCCTTTATAGACGAGAGATTGGTCTCCTTTATAGACGAGAAAATTCGTCTCCTTTACAGACGATACATTGGTATTCTCTATAGACGGGACATTGGTCTCCTCTGTAAACGAGAGATTGGCCTCCTTTACAGACGAGACATTGGTCTCCTCTATAAACGAGAGATTGGTCTCCTCTGTAGACTAGAGATTGGTCTCCTTTATAGACGAGAGATTGGTCTCCTTTATAGACGAGAAAATTCGTCTCCTTTACAGACGAGACATTGGTATTCTCTATAGACGAGACATTGGTCTCCTCTATAGACGAGAGATTGGTATCCTCTATAGACGAGAGATTGATTTCCTCTGTAGACTAGAGATTGGTCTCCTTTATAGACGAGAGATTGGTCACCTTTACAGACGAGAGATTGATCTCCTTTACAGACGAGAGATTGATCTTCTCTGTGGAAGAGAGATTGGTCTCCTCTACAGTGTTGTTGTAATTATAGCTTTTCATAGCTCATTCATCCTCGATATTGGTATGTATTTAAAATTTCCATATTCAACTAAAACATAAAATGTAATTAAGAAAAAACTTTCTATAATAATCTATTGCCAATTCTTTAGCTAAAATTATAAAATAATGCAAACATTTTCTTAAACAAAATACAGCATTAAATCATTCATTAAAATTCTTTTAAACAAACAATTTTCTGTAAAACATTTAAAGCACAGTGAAACAAGAAAAAAAAACATAAAAAAAATAAAACGAACAGCTCATTATAGAAATATTTTTGAAGTGTAGCCACAAAACTCTTTCATTTTTTTAACAAGAACAAAGCAGAATAAAAAAAAAACATACAAAGGTGCGCCCTAATGAGACAAAAATTATTGAAATTTTTAAAATAGTTTTATCGCTTTATCAATTTAAGTGAAACACACATTGAGAAGAAAAAAATATTTTAAAGATAAAAATATAAAAAACAAACACACACAGATACTACCAACAACCACCAACAAACATTTACGCATTTTTATTCATACATATAGATAATTGGCTACAAAATCCATTAATAAGGGCCAAAAAGGTATTTGACAAACACAGACGATTATAGAAATAAAAAAAAAATGAAACACTAACAATCTATATAAATAAATAAATAAATGGTTGGTATCTTATATTATTAGTATGTGTGAGTGTGTTTATTTTTCTGTTCTTAACGGTTTTGGTATTTGGTCCTAATCAAAATTCCAGTAGTCATGTTATGTGTTCGTTGATGCCTTTTGATATAAACGTGCGACCAGAGGATAAATTACTTTTGGTATTTTTTTTTTTGTTCAATAAAGTTTTTTTTTTCTTTCAGGCTGCTGTGGCCTCACTTTACAAAGAAATATGATTTTAAATTAGGAGCTCTTTTTTTGTTTGTTTGTATTTATAAGTTATTGACTCTATTTGGTGGAATGTTACTTTACTGATCTTCGTTTGTAATTTATTTAATGTTTGTTTCAATTTAATAGATTTGGTATGATAATTTTGTGTCATAGGAAGCAGTGTTTGACAGGAACACCCAGTAGCAAGAAAGTGAAAAGGGTTGAATAAAACTTTAATTAATTAAGATAGAAAAAAACCTTTAAATAAAACTACTATCGGATTCTTTGCAACTAGTGTTGCATATGGCTGCAATATGAAATGAATGAGTTGAAACTTTAGTTTTGTAACTAAAATATTGTTATACTTATAATTTTCTATAGAAAAATCTGTTATACACAAAATTTTATGGAGAAACTAATAATATATAATATACACAATATTTTCTATAGAAAAAATTGTTATACACAATATTTTATATTGTTATACACAATATTTTATATTGTTATACACAATATTTTATATTGTTATACACAATATTTTCTATAGAAAAAATTGTTATACACAATATTGTCTATACAAAAAATTGTTATACACAAAATTTTCTACAGAAAAAAAATTGTTATACACAAAATGTTCTTTAGAAAAAATTGTTATATACAAAATGTTCTTTAGAAAAAATTGTTATATACAAAATGTTCTATAAAAAAATTGTTATACACAAAATTTTCTACAGAAAAAAAATTTTTATACACAAAATGTATTTTAGAAAAAATTGTTATACACAAAATATTCTATGGACAAAAATTTTATATACAAAATGTTCTATAAAAAAATTGTTATACACAAAATTTTCTATAAAAAAAATTGTTAGACACAAAATTTTCTACAGAAAAAAAAATTGTTATACACAAAATTTTATGGAGAAACTAAACACAACATTTTCTATAGAATAAACTGTCATGCACAATATTCTATAGAAGAAACTGTATACAAAATTTACTATAGAAAAAATTGTTATACACAATATTGTCTATACAAAAAATTGTTATACACAAAATTTTCTACAGAAAAAAATTGTTATACACAATATTGTCTATACAAAAAATTGTTATACACAAAATGTTCTTTAGAAAAAATTGTTATACACAAAATGTTCTATAAACAAAATTTTTATATACAAAATGTTCTATAAAAAAATTGTTATACACAAAATTTTCTACAGAAAAAAAATTGTTATACACAAAATGTTCTTTAGAAAAAATTGTTATAAAATGTTCTATAAAAAAATTTTTATACACAAAATTCTCTATAAAAAAATTGTTATAAGTTTTCTATAGAAAATATTTTCTATAGACAAACGTTTTGTATGTTTTATTGAATCATTTCTTAAATTGAAATTTGTATTGTTGGTCATTTTCACTAAAACACAATATTCTTTCAAGGCCAAAGTAAAAAGTCTTTGATCTTTATTGCTTATTACTACCATACAAACTTTCACCAAACTTGGAAAATAAATATTTATGCAAATAATTTAAAAACCATTATTATTCTTGTTACCTAATCCCCAATGATTTCATCATAAAACTGTCTTAGACTAATGAGCATTTTTCTTATGCACTTAATTGCCTGCACAGTTTTGATTTTTTCTTTCCTTTCAAAACAAATTTACAAACAGACCTTCAAGCATTTAATCTATATATATTATTTTTGTTCTTCAAAAAGAATAAAAAACGCAGCGTTAATTTTAGTATCCACTTAAAGGAAATTTTAAAATGGAATTTAATATGTTTGTGTCTGCTTGAACATCATTTGACAGCTATAAAAATCAAACATAAATCAAAATAAATGCAATATCCTGCTCCAAAAGCCTCACACATACACCCTCTACTACAGAACACACACACAAACAATAACACAAATGAACAAAAAACCAAAACAGCCTTAAGAAGATACATACACAGACAAACAGGCAGACAGACGAACAATGAAATGAGACTTAAAAGACTAAAAACGAAATCAGCAATCTATAGATTATTTCAGACAAAACATTTTTGCATACATTAAATCGCAAAAAAAAAATGCAAATGCTTTAGCTGAACAAAAGAGAAAACTAAAAAGTGGCTCAGAAATTCAACAAAAATAATCAAACTTGTGTATGCTGAACTGAAGTGTCTATCGGTTGGGAGCTGAAAAAGAACAAACAACATTTATATTGCGTGTGTCTGAGCATAAATGTTTGGAGATGGATGCGTTGTGTAGAATATTTTGTTTTCCCATTTATTTTTTATATTAATGGTGCGCTGCTCCCTGTTTATGCGTTTTCAGCTGTGGAACATACATGTTCGAACAATCGTATTTCAATTTTGGGAGTATTCATCAAAAGACGCTAATTGCTTTCTAAAACTTGGCAATTTTCACAAGCCCATACATGAATGAGAATAAGCAAAAAAAAAATGGGTAGAAGAATTACAGTAGAAGCTTTAAAAAAAACCCAAAACCGAAGTGAACTGGAGGACAAAAACAAATTTTTTTTTAAATAAAGTTTTAAATAGCCAGCAAAATATGGCATTTGCCATATTTTCACTACTTTTTAATAGTTCTTAGAAAACTAATTATTATAGTATAAACATGCTTTTTATAATATTCCAGTAAACATATGACTTTTTGAAGAAAATTTAAAAAAGTAGTATTTTTATTACTTTTTTTTTAAATTCTTACAGTCTTATTCAGAAAAAATTAATGTAGGCTTCAATGTACCTTAAGAAACACATAGTTCGCAAATAAAACGTCTGAAAGGATAATTTCAATAGTTCTAGCTAAATTAAAGCCATTGGAACAAAGTTACAAAGTAGTTTTTTTTATAATTTTAATAAACATACTTTTTTAATAGTAAATATAAACACATTTTTCATAAGTAAACTCAATTTTTACTAGTTCCTGTCAATATTCGGATCAAAAATATTAAGTTTTAATCAAAATTTAAAAAAGTAGTATTTCTACTACTATTTTAAAATTCTTTTAAATTATGAAACAGGACACTTTTTACATTCAAAACGTATTTTCTAATTGTCATATTTATTTAACAAGCATTTTTAGACATTTTGAATACAATTTAAAAAAGTAGTATTTCTACTACTAATTCAAAATTCTTTCGAATTATGAAACAAGACACTTTTTACATTCAAAATGTATTTTATAATAGTCATATTTATTTATACAAGTTTTTTTTAGACATTTTGAAAACAATTTAAAAAAGTAGTATTTCTACTACTATTTCAAAATTCTTTCGAATTATGAAACAAGACACTTTTTACATTCAAAACGTATTTTATAATAGTCATATTTATTTATACAAGCATTTTTAGATATTTTAAATATAATTAAAAAAGTAGTATTTCTATTACACTTTTATAAGCAACAACATGTATAATAAATATTATTTGTACATAACAGACATGTTCACAAAGTCATTGAAAGTAATTTTGCAATTAGTTTATTAATTTTTTGTTAGAATTTGAAGAAGTAGTATTTCTACTACACTTTTCAAAGTTCCAAAACATAGCAGGACAAGGTTTTTAACACAACTTATAGCACTGGCAAGTAATTTGTTGAATGATAAAGTACATTATTAAATTTATTGAATAAACTTTTTCAAAGTTCTCTTTCGAAACTGGGTCCATTTTGTAAACACATCATTGTAACGTTCTCAAAATTAAGGCTAAATAAAAAATATAATATTAATTTTCTTTTAGACACAGATAAGAGAATAAAATGAAAACAAAACAATTACTACGCGGCCCAACATTTTGTATGGAAAAAACCATACAACTCATGTATTCATAAAATAAAATTCCAATTTAGTCGCACATCAAACCACTCCGCCTACTTGACCGCCTTCTACTGGCCACTGTTGTGTTACCAAACAACATGATAATGAAGCTAAAGCAGATGACGATGATGTTAATATTGATAAAGCTGCTTGCCATTATAATAATTATAACAAAGATAATGATGAAGTAAACGTCATTGTTAGAACAAACTAAGAGTAAATGGTTTTTAGCTTGTTATATTCTTTACAGAAAAGTAGAAATAAACCTACAGTAAACGTCATCACCCAGCAACCATTTACCACTAAAATCAACCAAACATGAGTAAAGTTTTGGTATATCTGTCGTCTCTCCATCTAACTGCACAGTTTTGGGTGTTTGCTTAAATGTTTTTTGCTCAAACTTAACATTTAAAGCTTATGCTTTTTAAATACAATATTACTACTGCCACCATCAACACTAACAGACCAACCAGACAACCAGCAACAACAGTATTATCATCATCAGCAGTAGTTATAAGTATTAACAACAATGAATGTACTACTACTACTACTACTGATGGTTTGTATGATCATCATCGTCAACATCACTGTAAACATTTTAATGCTGCTTCAGATTCCCAGGCAACCAGGCTACAATGCTGCCGATGTCAATACTAGCTACTACTAGCTAGCTACAAGTGTAGTTGGACGGAATTTCTTTAAATTGTTTAGGAATTTTAGCCCATTATCCATCTGAATCTCTTAGTTATGTTAACAGCTGTTAAAAAGGCCTATGAATTACGATTTATTTGGGGTTTCCAAGTAGAACTTTGTGTATCTGTATACATGCAGAGAAAAAACATGACTGTGGTAAACATAATCAATGAGCAGTATATTATGATAAGATTTATGATTGTAGTCAAAACATATTATGATGAATATGTGAATAAAGTGCCCTAAAATATCATATTATGATCAATTATCATCATAATATTTCATCATAATACTATCTTGTTAATCATAATTTGATATTATAAGCTAATATAATCATACATGATCATATTATGAGCCAAGCTAACCATATTATAGTTTAAAATAATCACATCATAAACATAAAATACAAAAAATTAATAACAAAAATAAATTAATCATATTATGATTGATCTATGATCTAAAGTAATGATATTATGACCTACATCAATCGTATTATGATATATAATAATTGTATTATGATTAGGTATCATATTAGGTTTCCAAGTAGAACTTTGCGCATCTGTATAGATAGCTTTGTGATTTGAAGGCGCGATTGGGACTTTTTCCAAGTAGAACTTTGCGCATCTGTATAGATAGCTTTGTGATTTGAAGGCGCGATTGGGACTTTTTATTCGATTTTTTTGGTTACAGTCAATGGACCACGATATCGAGTAATGTGGATTATTATCATGTGGTTTCAGCAGGAAGCTGTCGCTATGTGACGAGGCAATTAATTTATTACCAATAAAATTTGTTGAAGGCATAATTAAACGCGATTTAACACCAGCAGATTATCCTCTGTGGGACTATGTTAAAGATCTAGGAGCTAAACGGACCGATTACAGCCTTAAAACTGAAGTGATTAACGAAATAGACACGCCACTTTGCCAAAATGTGATGGACAATTTTGATAAAGTAATCGACATCTGTATTCGTGATAGTGGTAGTCATCTGCCTATTTACAATTGTCAAAACTAATTCTTTTCAATACAGCAAACATTTGAATGATTTTATATGAATTTTTCTTTGTTTTATTTTGTTTTGAAAAACAAAGTTCTTGTTGAAAAGACCTTGACTTTAAGATTTATTTCCTAGACCTGTGCTATTATCTCGTTTCGTTGATAAGAATTGGTCCATAATATTGTGTGATTTATTACCATTACAGTTCCTTGTATGGGGTTATTTTTGGTCAAAGGGCTATAACAATAACTGCTTAGATTTTTTGTTAATACATTTTGTTTGAGATCGTATCTGACCATTTCTGAGTTTTATAAATATTATATGTTATTGGGTCTAATACGTTTAGTGTTAAATTAAGGATCCAAGTTTGCGATTTTCTTTACTCAATACTGCGCGAAAGTAAACAGCATTGCAGTACAAAGTTGTTCTAGATACAATACAAGGTAATCCTAGAAGTAGCAGTTAACCATCGCATAAGTTAAAATTACTGTATCTTTTAATGTGGAATATTCAGTCTCTTATTTATCACTACACCTAATATTTTGTTTTCTTTAATATTGGCTATTTTGATTGTTGATTACTGGTGCTGCTGCTGCTGCTGCTGTTTTTTTTTTCCAACCTCATTCTCATCTGTTTAATATGGCTAAACTTTAATCTTCTACCGATATTCATTAATAAACACAAAAAAAAAAAAACAACAGAACAAAAAAGTTATTAAAAAAATATAAAAAAACGATCCTTTTCACAGAAATAAAACAAAGAAAAAACAAAAAAGAACAAAGCAGACAAAATGCGTAGCTCTGATACTGTAAAACCCTTTTTTATACTTCATGATGATTTGTTATGTTGGTGCTGGTGGCTGGTGCCTAGTACACTGGCTGGTTGGTTGTGGTGGTATCTGTTAGTGTTGCAAATGTGCTGAATAATGTTGCGCCCGCATTTTTAATTGAATTGCAAAATGAGTTTTTTAGTTTTTTATTGTATGTATTTTCTTTTTTCAAACCAATTTAAATTTATTTTGTTTTTAGTTTAATTTAAAACTGTTTTAAATGGAGTTTTTGAAGTTTTATTTTTTTTTGCTTGTAATGTGTGAAGCATTTATGTTATTTTATGTTTAATGAGATTCTTTTAAATTAAACATTTTTAATTTAAATTTAAAGCTTAGGGGGTTTTTGAATACATTGTTATGACACGGACAAAGTATATTTGGCTGGTGAATTCATGCTTATGATTATGTTAAGGTTTATATTTTTAAATTACTCTCTATTATAATTATAAACGTTTAATTCATTTAAATGTACATACATAAATTTAAACAGTATAACTACATTAACGATATTTCACACTTACTTGTCTTTTGTTGATAATATGGGTCATCAGTATCCGTAAAGAACCATGTCTTAAAGCAAAAAAAGAAAAACAAAGAAAACAAACATTAAATAAAACATCATTAAAATTAGACTATCGTATTATTAGTATTATTTATACTCGAACATGCCCAAAAGTTTATGTTCAAAGTTTTTGTTTAGTTTGCAAGCTTCCTTGCCTCTCTCTCTCTCTCTCACTCTCTTACACCCTATTCATTTAGCTTTATCTTTATTTGTATATCCTTTCAGCCATATCATTTCAATTACAAGTAGCTTAGTTAAACATTTGTTGAATTTAGTTTAGTTTATGTAACCATAAATACATATGTATATGTGTATTTATTTAACAACTTGTATTCTTCGTATTGACAAACGTATTTATACATTTCATTGAAGCTTAAATATTTATTAAGAAGAGAACAAAAAAAAACAAACGTATGTATTTGTAAATCGAAAAGTAGTTTTTTTTTTCAAATTATAGCAAAAGTTTTGCTCAACATCAGTTGAATAAAGGGTATGAAAAAGAAAAAACTTTTCTGTTTACAGCTTTTCCTCTTCCTGGCACAATGATGTGCGCCCAACTTTTAGCACTGACAGCATTCATTGGCGAGCAAAAACAAAGTTATTGTATTTGCGTATTTTGGGACATAAAAATAAATAGGCAAATATTTTGTAAACTTGTATTAAGTTGCGTTTCATTTTCGTTATGTTTGTTGTTCACTGTAACTGAACTGCTAGCATAATTTGAAACAAAAAAAAAAGTTTTTTGTAAAAAAAACTATTTTTTTTGACAAAAATACTTTTTTAATGAGACAATTATTTTTAGCTCTTACATATTATGATTAACTTTTATCATTTCAGAAAAGCCTTTTTTACAAAAAGCTGTTTTGTGAGTTATTTTTCCTAAGAAAAGCTTTTTTTTGGTTAAAAATTATATTGTTTTCTATATCCTCATAAGAAGCTTGCTCTATAGATTGAAAAAATTATTTTTTATAAAAAAGCTTTACTTATTAATATAAGAAAAACTTTTTTTTTCCTAATAAATCATTTTCTGTTTCAAAAATGGTTTTATTTTTACATGTTTCTTTGAAAAAAGGTTACTTGAGAAAAAAGCTTCTTCATATACATTATTTATACTGGCCCAAATGCCAGCTTTTCTCATAGTTTTCTGTTGGGAGAAAGTGTATTTATAGTGAAAAAAAACTATTTCTTTTTTGTGAAAAAAGCTTTTTCTTGTTTTGCGTTCTTTTTATTAAAAAAAAAACTTTTTCTTAAAAATTTCTTCTTTAAATTAGTGTTGTTTTTATCCGACCTTTCAGTTATAATTTTTAAGAAAAAAAATTGTTTGACCTCGAGCTCAAACAATTTTATTTCTTAAAAATTTCTTCTTTGTCTAAAAAGCCTAAAGGTTAGAAAGAGGATATTATTAGAAAACAAATTCCTGTGAAAAAAGCTTGTTCTTAAAAAAATATGTTTCCTTTGAAAAAGCTTTATCTGTTTCTGAGTTTCTTGTAAAAAAAGTTTATCTTCTAAATCATTGTCCAAAAAGTTTATTTATTGTTGAAAACGCTTTTCTTTTTCTTCTTATAAAAATGTTTAAAAACAACATAGAAAAGGTTGTACTTTTAAAAAATAAGTTTAAAGTGAAATAAGGTTTTTTACATGATGTAACCTTATATAGGTAAGTGCAGTAGCACAGCTGACTGACTTTGTTTACAATTTACTTATTTTACTAATACTTTTCAAGTGATTTTGACAGAAGTACAAAATGCCTGTTGTTTGTGTATTGTGTTGTATTTGTTGCCGATTTGAACTCACCTTGTATCTATAATTACACCATGGTTTTTTTTTAACATTGTGAAAAATATTTTTCTTGTCAAAAACATTAATTGTGTGACTTCTTGTAAAAAGCTTTAAGTTTAGGAAGAAATTTGGATTTAAAAAACATTTTCTCTGGAAATTTATTACTTATGAGAAAATGCTTTTCTTGGGTGAAAAAGTTTGTTTTAGTGAAAATCAATCAGATCATTTGAACCTGCAAAAAACCAGAAGGTTTCTTCAAATTTGTGTTTTACTCCCCGTTTACACATACAAGTAACAGTTCGAAAAACTCAATATACTGACATTTTTTTTTTACTAATTCACTCACATTTTTTTTCACTTGCAGAGCTACTCGCAGCTACATTTGCATACGAGTGAATGTTTGACACTCTCATGCCAGTAAAAGTCAAATAAAAAAATAATGTTGCCATGTATATTTTCAAATGAATAAAAAGTGGATAATATAATATGTATTTATAATTGAAATTTTAGTTTGTTTTGTGTGTGATTGTAAACAATTTTTTTTCAAATAATATTCATAAACAAAATGTTTTAATTTTGGAGAATAAATAACATTAAAATCATAATAATTATTGTTCATGAAAATTTTCCCTCATGAAACATTTTTATGTGATCAACTCGGCAACTCTATTTTTCAAGCAAAACAAAAATGGAAGTACGCTTAAATTTAAAAAATACATATAATAAAATTAATTAATTTATATCGTTCCTATCCTCTTCTGTGGGTTATGAGTGATAAAGCATATATGTAGTAGGAACGATTTGAAAAGCAAGGCCTTCGAAGCAATTGCAAATCAAATGGAGCTGCCGTTTGAAGTTTACGCTTTGACAACATTTTGAAAATGAACTCTCACTGTCCTGTGTAAACAGTAATGCTAATTGCATATGTTTTCGTATATAATACGTACAAAGCACTCGCATGTGTAAACGGGGGGGCAAGAAATTAAAAAAAAAAAATAAAAATATTCCAAAAATCAAATTTAATATTTTAAAAACTGCTTTTGTATTGTCTTGTTCTGTTTAAATTTGTTTTGAAACTATTTTTTTTCTTATTTACACACAAATTTAGTTACATTTGTATGTATGTATGTATGTATGTATGTTTTTTATTATTACATATTTTGAAACAAAAATTATGACTAATAAAATTTACGAGAAAAATAAACTTCCCATAAAACTGGGTCACTTTAATTGCAATTAAAAAAAGTTGTATTTCGAAAAATATGTGTATAATTTTTTTTTGCTATATAGAAAAAAAAACTAAAGTAATTAATCAAAAAACAAGTTTAAGTTTTATTTTGCGAAATTAAATTTTTCAATAACCGCAACTAAAATTACAAAATGTGGAGCAGTTTTGGTTAAGTTTTTAAGGTGTGTGTAGGTAGGTAAGTGAGTGAGTGAGATAGCGAATATGCCATTGAAAATGTTTCAATTGAAAAACAACTTTTCATTCTTTTTTTGCAGCTTTAAAAAATTATTTATGTATTAAACTAAACTAAATTAAACTTTGTTTATAAAAGAAATAACAAAAGCAACTTTACATTTAAACATGAAATTAATTAAGAAAAACTTGAACTATTTGCAAAAAGGAATGAATTTATTTACAATTATTTTTAGGGAGACTACAGCAACTGCGTTAAAGTTGAGGTTCAAAAAAATATGAGTAGGTTTGTTCTTTTTGTAACACAAGCACAATTTATGTGTTTTTACACATAATCAATTTTTGTATTTAGACTATTTTTATAAGCTACTGGGAATTGAAAATCCCTGCTAAAAATATAAAATTCCTTTGGAATTCTTTTGCAAAATAAATCTCTATAAATCACTAGGTAATTTAAAGCTTAATACCTTATTTAATCTTATGTTTGAAATTTATATGGGCAACTTCCACTTGAGTTTCTGGCACGTCCAGTTTGGCATTATTTTTATTACATATTTGTTTTTTTTTTTCCTGCAAAATCTATTTAAGTTGCAGTCACTTTTTTTATAAACATATTTATTTTATAACGTAAATAAATATAAATATATTTTTTATTATTTTTATTTAAATCGACCGCATACACTTTCTATACAAATAATAAGCAGAGGAACAAAACAGAAAATAAAAACCACTGGAAACTCCAAACAAATAAGCAACCACATTTATTGTCATTGTCATGCATGACTGGAACGTGCTCAGAAAACAGTTTTGCTTATATTTACAATTCCATTTCGGAAAATATATTTTAAATATTTTTTCCTTTATTTATGTAGTTTAGCTCTTTAACTTAATTTTTTTCAAGTTTTATTAGAATTTATAACGAATTTTAAATATGTATGTGTTTGTGTTTCTTATTTGTTCTGTTTACAGTATGAACAAATTTCAATGTTTCTGTTCAAGTCTCTCTACTGTTCATGTTTAGACGTCAAAACAAAGCTGAACACATAAATCCTGGACGTGCCTCAGCGTACGTTGTCATCTTTTTTTTTTTTTTTTGTTATTCTTTACACTTTTTTGTTTATAAATAAATTCTTTAAGAAATAAACCCACATTTTGGAAATTTGACGAATTTAATGTCAATGTGAATTGAAAATGGACTTATAATTTGACAGCTTTTGAAGCTTTACAGCATGTGTAATGAGAAATTGTACTTGTAAAATAAAAGTGTTTTATAGTATTACAGTTTGAAGACATGTCTCTTTAAATAATAATTTATTGGAATTATATTTGTGTTCTAACACAGTTACACATATTTGCAGTTGATACTTTTAAGATTCCATTTTCAAAACACCACAAAATTATACATTTTTTAGAATTCTTCAAGCTAATTATTTACGTTTTCAAATGTTTTGTATTTGAAAGTCTTTAAAATATTTATTATTTTTCTAGAAAATTATGATTTAACACTTTTCCATCTAAGCCCATCATACATACATGTTCATTAGACTGGCCCTTATATTGGATTTTTTTTTTTAAATTTGATGCTGCCAAATTATCTCCATCATTTAAAAATCAACTGCTGAAATTTAAGATAATCCTTATAATGTTATAGAAGTTGTTTCATGGTGTAATTATACAAGGTGAGTGCAAATCGGCAACAAATACAACACAATACAGAAACAACAGGTATTTTGTTTGTGCAAAATAATGTACTACTGTCAAAAACACTTGAAAAAGTATTACTTTTGATATAAGTAAATTGTAAACAAAGTCAGTCAGCTGTGCTACTGCACTCACCCTGTATAGTTACACCATGGGTTGTTTATTTCATTTGAAATTTGAAGTTCAAAGTCAAATATTTCAAGAAAAAACATTAAATGATGAAAACAAAAATTCAATTAAATATAGTTTTCGTATTTCATTTAAACATAATGTTTAAAAATAAACATTTACTGATATGTATCATTAATTCATTATGGATTGAAGTTAGAAAGAGAAATCCTGCTACTCCCTTCTTTTAACCTGGTGACAACAACAACGCAGTTTTTGTCTTTAGTAATTTACATGTCGTTGTTTCCTCGACGAAGCTAATTTTGTGCAAATAACGTGTCATGCGGGAATTTTTGCTTTACTTCTTTAATATGAAAAAAGTGACCGGAAGCTCCCCGAAGCTTATGGTGAAACCATAAACAGAAGTCATGATTTTGACACCAATCGCGCGAATTGGTGGCATTACTCCAGGAAGATTATTGTCAAACTCAACAAGAGCTTGCAAAAATTAAAAGCTATTCAAGCGGCAATTAAGAATCAAAACGTTTGCGAGTAGCAGGATTCATTCAAAAGTAAGGAAATTAGATGGCATATGATTTAAAACGAAAAAATTTTAAATGCTAACTTGCGATAAAAAAAAAATGGTTCCATTTCGAACTAAGTGATCGTATGTGAAGACTAGCCAACCATCCGAATCAACACCACAGCCAAATATCCATGAAGCTTTTGGTGGTACCAAAATGCTGCTGAAATCTGGTCAGACCATCACAGAGAACCTGTACCGAATGCAACTGATTCGTTTGAATATGCGGCCAGACATAAAAGCTTAATATTTTGTCATGACAGCCTTCGGCCACATGCTGCAATACCTATTCAGAACTATTTAAAAAGAAAATTTTGTCTCACTCGCCTTAGAGTTTAGGCCTTGGCCCCTCCAACTGCTATTTGTTTCGATCACTGCAGAACGCTCTCTCTGGAATACGCTTCACTTCTCAACAGGGTATCTTAAAATATTTTCTTGGCCTCAACAGATGAGCAGTTTTTTTGGAGCGGAATCCATATGTTACCATAAAGATAGCTACCAATGGCCAATATTTTGAATAAATTTTTATTGTACAAGCGATTCAAAACAGAAGCTATAAAATAGTAGCAATTGATGTTATTGGGTTAAAATAAATCTTAGGCACAAAATTGTTCTAGAATGCCAAGTTACTCCAAAAAAATATTAAAAATGTTCACTAACATACATGAAAATCGCAAAAAAAAAACAATATAAGTGCCACCCTAATGTTCATACTAAAAATGACAACAACATTTGCTATTTGAAAAATTCCTCGGCAAAAATTTCAATATTTCTATTTTTTAGTACTACAAACAAAACACATAAAAAACCCGCAACGTGACAAAAATTCTTGAAAAGAGAAAGAGAATATTTAAAGATCTTTAACAAAAAAAAAAAAATCCTTTTTCTCTTCTTTATGTGTTTAAGTATATTTCAACACAAAAAACCTGTATAAGACTATTGAAAAAATAAAAAAAAAACTGATGACTGTCATCATCATCAACGTCCTCATCATATGCAGCAGCTGCTGTTTTTTAATACTCGTACACCAACAATACAATCTTAACCTTTACATACACAAAAAGACAGAACCAAAAACATATTCATACAATTCGTTTTTATTTTTTTCATATTATATTGTGGGAGACCACTTAAGGTAATTAACACAACTATAAAACACATTTTTTAAATACGAATATGTCATTAACATCTACATACATACAAACTAAAGGCATACACATGTATAAACAAATTAAATACATATACAAACATGCATATGTATATAAAGGCTATAATAAAAACAGAAACCTGTAAGAATATGTGTATAATAATAAAAAAAAAGGGTTTAAAAACCACCTTGATATTGGTCTTAGGGTCATACATACAATAAATTTAAAACTATACTCAGGGCCACCGTCAATGTTTATGTGTGGATGTGCAACAATGTTGTTGAAGTTGACACGATGACAGTTATTGGTAAAAGATAAAGAGTGTAAATCAAATAGGTTGATGGGGAGTTAATTGGTTCGTTTGTTGGGCAATGAATGTGAAAAAGAAAAGCATTTGAGAATATTTGTCCTACATAAATACTACACCACTAACCCAGCCAAAACTTGTTTACTAAATAAAACTTATTACTAAATAACATGCTTCTCAATAACTACTACATACCGTCTGGATTACTTAAAGGTAGTTGAATAGTGATTTATTAATTATTTATTATACAACAGCTTCTTTTTTAGTAATCAGTTAAAAAAGTCATTATTTGTAACTATACCATTTCCAATTGTATTTCAGAAATTTCCAATTGGATTTAAAAAATTTTTAATAGAAATAGAAATTAAATTTTCTAAAACCACGGCCAAGAAAACGTCTGAAGACCAAGAATTGAAAGCATTAGGCACCATGAAGATTGTTGTCAAATTCAGCAAAAGTTTGCAAAATCATTAGGATCTACTCAAGCAGCAATTTCAAAACGTTTGTATGCAACGGGATTCATTCAAAAGCAAAGAAATTGGGTACCATATAAATTGAAGCCTAGACACCTTGTAAGACGCTTTTGCCTGTCCGAAATGCCATCTAAACGCTATGAAAGCAATTTAGTTTGCATAGAACATTACTTGTGACGATAACCCGAAGCCTAAGAGATTGTATGTGAAGCCGAATAGACACCAAAGTCAAATATCCATGGCGCTAAACAACTGCTCTCCAGAATAGATAGAACCAAATGGAAACCTGTAGCGAATACAACTGATTCTTTTAAAGATAGCATTGACCGAAAAACACCCAGAATATGTGGCAATACATGAAAGATTAATATTCCGTCATTCTAAGGCACGGCCAATTTAAAGATATGTGCTTGGGAAGTTTTCAACAATTTGTTTGATCGATGCAGACCACTCAGATCAGAACAAGATATACGAAATTAGCTTGATGGGCTCTTGGCATCAAAAGATTTTCAATTCGTTATAGTGCCAGAAAGATGGGTAACAGCTAACAATGGACAAGATTTTTAATAAATCTAAGTTGTACAAATGTTTCAAAATAAAATATAAACTTATAAAAAAAACCTGTCGAAGGTTTTGCTGGTTGTGCGAATTCAGTTAAATTTAGCTTTTGTTTTTAGGCGAACATAGGGAAGCTTAAATTATGAAGTCATTAATTTTTGCCCAAAGCCGCAGTTGTTATGTTGAAAACATAGACGATTCATTTACATTTTGAAACACAATTAAGTACACCTAATTCTGTTTTTACGCAGTTCGTGGACAAAAAACCGTCTAAAAAAGGACATTGATCGTATGAAAAATAAGTGATTGGTTCCTTATCTCTAAAACCGATTGAAATTAGTGAAAAACAAAGATTTTTTAAAAACAACTATTCAGGTTAATAATGTTAAATCACATATACAATGTATTTTTACACAAGCATAGTTATTAAAGGGACAATGATATGCGTTCTAAGCTTAAAAGCAGTGTAAACAAATGTATGTATGACAAGTTCATTTGATTATATGCAATAAAAGGGAATTCCCCTAAATTTGTAAATTTAAAATTACTCTGACCAGTAAATTTGCTTGTGAATTTTCCTAAATTATTGATAGAAACATATTTTGCAAAAATTAAATTTAACTAAAAAAATTTAAGCCCAAAAGATTTTGAATCGTGCTAAATGGAATATAATCGTGTAAAAAATGTAACATTTGCTTATTTTCAAACCGTGCTACATACAAAAAAAACGTGTAAAAACAGAATTAGGTGTAATTTTGATGATATACATATCGTCACCTAAAATGCCCAAAGACGTAACCCTCATTATCATAATTTTACAGGAGAAGCTAAAAACGTTATAAAATGAAAACTGTTTAACGTCTTTGGGCATTTTAGGTCACGATATGTACATATGTATGTATATTGGTAATATTTTTAATCACAACACGCATTAATATAAAAAATATCTGGCTTCGGCAATATTAGGAAGTCTATGTAATAAATAGCCAAGCCTTATGCACCCAAATGGATTTTTCTGCAATTGTGTCTTTTGAAAAATCAAGCCAGTATTGCACACATTAATATGGTAATAATTGGAAACTCAAAGACCCCCTCCCAACTCAAAGATTCTTGTCCATAGTAGTTTTTTTTAACAATTCCAATTTATTTTCCCTTAAATATTTCTTAGTTTTCCCACAGTTTTTTTTTAATTAAATGCAACAAAAACTGACAAATATTTACATAAATTTTAATCAGTTTTTGTTTGTTTGACAAACATCCAACATATCATACCCAGGTTTTTTCTTTTCTTTTTTGCCTGGAATACCATTTTTAATTTAAATTTTACAATTCCTAAGGGCTGTGTTTCTGTTATGTCTGGATTATTTCATAAGAAAAATTTCTTATGAAATTTAAAAGCAAAACACACATATGAATGTGTCTGACTGTCTGCATGTGAGTGAGTAAGTAAATAAATATTGGCAGTCATTCATGAAATTGTATAATTTTTTACAAACAACTCTACTCCAGCAGCAGCAGCAGTAGCTATAAGTACTCGTACTACCACCAGCTACTTGTACTTGAAGTGACACACATCCAATTTTATATTTATTTATGCTGAGAATCCGTTTCGTTTTTGTTGCTTAAGAAGGGACAACATAAATATGAACGTGTTTAATTGTGAAATATGTAGGGGTGTGTTTTTTTATTTTTTGTTTCGCTTATTTTTCTCAGTTAATAATTTTTTATACATTTTGAGTTATAATCCCCCTTTTTAATAAATGTTATGCTTAAATGTGCTTCTAAGATTATATTTACTTTAATTTTTTGTAAGTTAATTTACTTTAATTTTACATGTGTGAAAGTGTAAAAAACGGGGGATTTGTAAATATAAAAACTGTTGCATATATAAGGGGGATTTATGAGTAATTTATTTAAAGTAAATAGTTATGCATAACTTATTACATGTGCATTGCATTAAACAGTTAAGGAGCAAATACTAGTAATGCGATCTTCAAAAACATGAAACATCTATAGAGAAGTGGTTAGAATAGCAAAGTTAAACACAAAGCGTGATGAAAATTTCACATTACAAAAATATTTGACTGACAAAGAGTTCGTTCCAATTGGTGTAGAAGAGTATTTTTATAGTCTGTAGTCTGCGGTGAAAAAACTGTATGTATAATAGTTTCTTCCGTAGAAATTTTCAGTATAACAGTATTTTCTATACAAAATTTTATGTTTAAAAGTATTTTTTATATACCAATAATTGTTTCAGCTTAAGGTGTTTTTACAAAATAAAATATTTTTTCCTGAAGATGCTACACAACGAAATAGCGAAATATCGAGAATAAAGTTTTTATTTAAAAAAGGCCTTAAGCTTAAACAATTATTGGAATATTAATAAAAAAAAAGGTCAAATAAACTTTAATAAGAAGTATTTCTCTACTCAAAATTTTGTGTATAACAGCATTTTCTCTTGAAAATTTTCTGTATAACAGTTTTTTTCTTGAAAATTTTGTGTATAACAGTTTTTTCTATTGAAAACTTTCTGTATGACATTTTTTCTATGGAAAATTTTCTGTATAACAGTTTTTTATATTAAAAACTTTCTGTATGACATATTTCTCTAAATGTTTACATATACATTTTTTCTATAGAACATTTTCTGTATAACCGTTCCTATAGGAAATTGTTTGTATAAATAATTTTCGTATAGAAAATTTGGTGTATAATTGTGGAAAATCATACATATGTATGTATGTTTAAGTAGGGAATATTAAGGCAATAAAAAGTGTTTATTTATTTGTTTAAAAAAATCCTTAAAAACCTAAATTTATCCCGATAATAACATTTCCCTATACACCGACCCCCCCCCCCCCCTATTATAGGTAAAACAATTTTGTTACAAAAAAAAAAAAAAATACATTTTAAACAACTCACCTGATCTTTGGCCAGCTGAAACCATGTCTTGACTATTAAAGCCAAACGACTGTCATGATAACTCTTCGTTGTTTTGACACTTATGAAAATATCATCCAATTCAGTGGTGGGTGGCTTGGGAGTACCCGTCACCGATCGCTGTGATAAATCACGTAGTAAATGTTTGTTGCGCAAATAATGAGCCGAGGCTGTGGGCCTTTTAATGGGCAACTCAATATCAGAGAAATTAAAACTATGAATGTCCTTGCGTATAATCACAGTGGTGGGCTGATTAACGGTGGTATGAACAGGATTTGCTATTAAATCCTGGGTGGAGGACGACAATAACTGAGCTGCAACGACGGCAGACAAAGAAGATGTTGCCGATGATGAGGATGATAATTGTGTAGTTGAGGTGGGTGTATTTGTGGTAGATGTTTCGTATTGTAATAATTTCATATGATGTGTTTGTACTTCACCTACTTTATGGTGATATTTTTGTGAGGGATTTTGCGAAATCTAAAATGAAAAAGAAAACATACATATGTATGTATTGTTAAAAGCTTTAAAATTATATCATCTTCTTATTTTGTAAAATAATCTGTGTGTTATATCAGTATTTGTTTATTATTTCATTTATTTATATGTTCAAGTGAAAAAACACAACATTTAACTCTAAAACAGTGCAAAATAAAACCTCAACAACAGGGGGTCGTTGTATTTAACACGTATGAATACAGGGTCTTTTATATGTATATTAGTTTCATATCTTACGTTTAATATGGTTGTTGTTGTTGCTGTTGTTTTTTTTCATATTAAAAGTGTCGTTTTGCTGTGAAACACATGCAGGCTGCATGTCATCATTGTCATCGTCATCGTTCATCGCCATAGTCTCATCATCACCGTCACAGCCAACCAACATTTTAGATTC
The DNA here is from genome assembly GCA_950370525.1 of Bellardia bayeri. NCBI lineage: Eukaryota > Metazoa > Arthropoda > Insecta > Diptera > Calliphoridae > Bellardia > Bellardia bayeri. Next base: position 81,492,086 of record OX493267.1, read on the forward strand.
AACATACGAGTTTTTACTTTGTGCGAGTACATTGTAGGTTGGATTTTATTTTACTTTTTGAAATTCTGTCTAAAGTCTTTTACACTTTTTTTTTTATTATTTCTTCATATTAAAACCAATGTGAGTTTTTATTTCACTTTTGTTACTCTGTTTTTTTTTTCTTTTTTGTTTTTGTGTTTGTGTCGTTTTTACAATTGAACAAGTTGTTACAATTTTTCCCTTTAAATTGTTTGTGTTTATTTTATTTAGCTCTAAAAAAAAGCTTTAATGATACTGTTTTCAAAACTGGGGATTGGTATGATTAGTTTGATATGATGTTTGTAAATTTTTCAAAAATGTTCTTATAATTATCAGCAAGGTATTATAAACTCAAAAGAGTCTTGAAAACATTGTGATTCGATAAATTCAGGTAATGCAAAGGAGATCACTATACAAACAGCTGTGTATTTTCACATTGATTTATACATACTGACATACATATGTATGACAGTTTACTAGAAAAAAATAAGTTTCTATAATGATAAAATATTAATACTCAATATCTACTGACCAAATCATTATATGTTCTTTCACAAATTAATTGTACCTTTTCCTATTGTTTGCTCTATATTAAAGATAAGTTTTCCTTTCATTCAGAAAAATTGCATCACAGAACTATTAAACTAGATCAAAGGATATTTTGATTTATATCTGTTAAAATTGTAGGGTTTCAGATTAACATGGCCGATCGCTCATGTTTTCTGGAAACCTCTATTCAATGTTTTCATTTTCCAACTAGCATATTATGTTCTCTGTTCCTACTTCGCTCATTTTTATGTTTGAGCCAGAAATGTAAAAGTTAAAATGAAAAAGTTCAAACAGTTTTCATTATGTGAAAAAAAACATTCATAAAATGTTGGTGTTTTTTCTATAGAAAATTGTTTGTATTACTATAGAAAACTTTGTGTATAACAGTGCTTTCTATAGAAAAATTATGGTATAATAGTGTTTTCTATGAAAAAAACCGTGTGTATAACAGTGTTTTCTAAAGAAAACTTTGTGTATAACAGTGTTTTCTAAACAAAACTTTGAGTATAACAGTGTTTTTATAAAAGACTATGTGTATAACAATGTTTTCTATAAAAAACATTGTGTATAACAGTGTCTAAAGAAAAGTTTGTGTATAACAGTATTTTCTATAAAAAACTTTGTGCATAACAGTATTTTCTATAAAAAATACTTTGTGTATAACAGTGTTTCTTTTATAAAAAACTATGTGTATAACAGTGTTTTCTATAAAAAACTTTGTGTATAACAGTGTTTTCTATAAAAAACATTGTGTATAACAGTGTTTTATATAGAAAACTTTGTGCGTAACAGTGTTTTCTATCAAAAAACATTGTGTAAAACAGTGTCTAAAGAAAAGTTTGTGTATAACAGTATTTTCTATAAAAAAAACTTTGTGCTAAACAGTGTTTTCTATAGAAAACTTTGTGTTTTCTATAGCAACTAACTACATATATACATAAATAGAAATAAAGTGTATAACTATAGAAATTCTATTGCCATCCCTGAAATGGACCTTGTGTTTTTCTTTTTTTTTTCTTTCTTTTTTTGTTGTTATTCATGTTTTATTTGTCTTATAAAAGTGTCATCATCACTTTTACGTATAAAATGTTTCCTTTTTTGTTTCTATCTGTCTGTTGTTGTCATTATTTTTGTTGTGTTTTATTCCCTGGAAATTTAGTACCGATGTTGTTGTCATCTAAAATGTACTATTTGTATGCTCTGATAATGTTAACTCATACAAAAGACACATTTGAACACATACAATTACGGATACAACCCGTATTATTAAATGGAAAATAAGAGCACAGGTCACGCGTGATATTACTGTAGTTTTATTTATTTTTTTTTAGTTTTCTGTTTGTTTTTTGGAATTGTGTTTATAAAAAGGTACTATTTTTACCGAAAACATAAACTACATATAACACAATAACAGCACAAGAACACAGTAGATGTAAGGAAGTCATAGATAGAGTTTAGTTTAAGATTTAGATTTTAAAGCTACCGAGTGACAGAGAACAAAGACACTAAAGCGCAACAAACGATCACTTAATTAAGGTGAATATGATAAACTTACACATAAAGGTAAAACGTGTTTTGTTTATAGTACTTTATAGATACATATTACATACATATGTATATGTATATGTATTTATGTGACTATGTGCAAAAGAAATGCTTCTTAAAAACACAAACTTTTATAAATTTTATAATCATATGTATGAAATATTTTATATGACAAAATGTAGATTTTTTATGTCTCTTATTGCAAAATTTTTATGAAACATATACATATGTATATGTACCTTAGGGGTGGCATAGTGAACGACTTTTTATTTTCGATATGCTAGAACCAATTATTCTATGGGGTTTGGCAAAAAATGCATGAAAATAAAATAAACCAGTCTTTGGGTATAACAGTGTTTCCCTAACATTTCTATTTCTATAAGGCGTTCCAAAACTTGTTGTTTTGTGAGAAAATATTATTCCAAGATCACCAGGTGATAAACCGAGAAATCGTTATATTGCATATCAGATGGTCGTCTGATTGATTTAAACGAAGAATACACTTTAAATATAAATATTGATGCTTGGGAAGACATCCTTATTTTGAACTAGGCAGCAAATTATGTTTGGTGGCTAAAATTTGAGCAAAAACAACATAAGCAGCACATTTTTACATTGATGGTTTTATTAATCAATTATAGAACCCAAATAAGATTAACAAAACAAATGCATTTACAATAAAACAATCGATTGGAATAAGTATGACGAGCAGAAGGATCGGTTCGAAACTATAGCATTGATTTTTATAAGAAGAAATTATTATAAGTTTCTTGTTGTAGTTTAAATTCGTATCGTATAAATATAAAAACCGAGTTTAATGTGAACAATGCTTTATAGTTTACGAGATATTTGTATTTTTAAACATTTACAAACGTTTCTTTGTCGTAATTTTGTATTTCAGTATTGTAGTGGTGTCAGGATGGATTCTGAACAAAATATTTGTCCGGACAAAGTTTTTTTTCATATGAATATTATCTCTGTCTTAAAAGGAGAGGTGCTAAACTTTGTCCGAACAAATAGCACTAGCCACTGCAATTTCAAAAATAAATTAATTAACTTTCTAGCTGATTTGTCGATTCGAATCGTTTTTTTAAACAAGTCAATACATATTTAAATTTTTATACAATTTCAAAGCGTGTCAAATGTGTTGAAAATATCGTTCAACTATTGCAATTTTAATATAAAAAAGCTGTATCATTTTCTATGACCATTTTTGTTTTTGCTTAAGCGAAATGCATATAACGTTAAAGGATATTAATTTTTATCCTGTTATTTCCATTTTAATGCAAACAGGTAAATTGCACCTGTTTGGTTTTTGTTTGCATTTTTTGTTTGTTTTATTTTTTTAACATTCATTCGGGTAAACACCGATAATTCCCTGGGTTATATATAGAAGAAAAACAAATAAATAGTTTAACATAGACAAAAATACATCTTTTATATAATTTTAGTATTTGTTTGTATGTTTTTCCGTTCAACAGTAATGTAAACTCTGTTAAAAATCCATAAAAATAGCTATTACACAGATACAGATACATAAACATGCTCAGAGGCACTCATACTGTAAAGACAGCTACATATAAATATATACATACATAGATATAGATGCAGTTACAGATACGTTTGTATGTAGATATGAATGTATATAACTGCATCCATAACTATTATATTCATTCATTCATCGAATAAACAACAAACAACATTTACATTTTTATACAGACATTTGGAATTTAATGCTTTATTTTATGTATTTTTAATATTTGTAGATATTTCGGTGGGTTTTGTAGGGATTTTTGGTTTTGGTAATTTCTGTTTTATTCAGTTTTTTTTTGGTAGATCAATATTAAATTTAATTCTGGCCAAAAGAGAATACACAAACAAATCAACAACAAAATAAATGTAAATTAAATATAAACGAAAAAGTGTTGATTTCATTGACCAACAGCTCAAAAATGCACAATGTTGGGTGCTGATGATTTACTTGTAGTAATAATAAAAAAAAAAACTTAAAAAACTTTATGTATTTAAACACCAACGTTTTTATTTTTTTATAACCAAAATATACAGCTACATTCTGTTTACGACTCTATGTGATGATTGATTTATGTTTATAATTGTTTTTATTATGGATTGATTTTGTTGTAATTTACTAAACTTGTTGAAATAGTATCTTTGATAAAAATCGATTTAAATGTGTTTAACATTTTATTTCCATTCTTAGTTCTTGGCATTTCTAATCAAGTATCTAGCAGAAGTATTAAATAACATTATTGCTTTGCTAAAAAAAATTAGTCTTTTTAATATGATTTGATTTTATAACTTTAAATTAGATAAACTTTTAATCAACTCATTTGTCTAGAATAACACTTTGTAAGGCAAACTCATTTAAATAAAATATTAAATTACTTGTATCGTGTGTGTGTGTGTGTGTGTAACTTTCATTTCCCTTATAAGAGAAATAGCACACAGCAAACATTGGGCCTGATCGTAAAAAAGTGCTAAATGCATAATGTAAGCTAAAAATTTTTATTTTTAGAAGTACTTTTGAACTTGTATAATTTTTCATTATCTTGTCAATATTTTTGTTTTTTGAAACATTAACTCTCATACCTAAATAACCAATCGTTCAAATATTTAACAGCAACACTCTCTGCACAGTGGTTTATAAAGATTTAAATTTGGAAGTAAGTCGGTTGTTCGTTAACGATTGGAGATATCTTTATGAAATTTTACACGGTCAGAGCTGAGGTGTTTTTAAGTTGAATTTTGTTACCAATATATAAAGCCGACGAAAAACGTCGTTCACATCCTTTGTAGGCAAAATTGTTGTTCTTTCTATTTCATATTCAATATTTGATTCCATATCATAACAGACATTATTAGGTGTTGTGGGGTGCTTTTACATATTTCAATTGTATTTGTTATTTCATTCATTTCGCAATCAAAGCAATCATTTCTAATAACAAACATTTCTATCTGATTATTAAACACGCTCTTAATTTTTTTTTAACAATTCTAAAGTGTTGAGTACAGCATCCTTCTTTCTTGGTTTGTTTTAAGAAGAGATTGCACCAGTTTATCGCTTAATATACAATCACTTTTTGATAGCTCTTTGAGCCTTAATAAAAGTGTGACATCAGCAGAGTTACTTTAATCGGATTTAAAGTGACAACTATTTGTTTAAGTAAATCTAATTCTTCGTCTGTCATCTGTTGAGCTTTTAAATCAATTAAAGCTTTTTTTATAGGAATTTCGAATTCCAAAAACCGTAGACACATAAAATAGTGCGTTAGCGTTTGGCAATCCAAAATTAGTTTTAATTCTTTCGCCTTTATTTCTACGACATATTTTTGTAAAATTGAAATACTAGGATTAATAAATCTCGAAAAACCTGGGATTTTTCGGAATCGGGATTTCGGGATTGGCATCACTACTACCTACCTACTTAGATATCACTGTATGAAAAACATTTTTAAGAAAAAATTAAAGTTTGTAACATACATTTTTTCGCCTTTTAGATATTTCGGTATATAAGTTCACATAATGGCAAAAGGTTTAAACCTATTGGTTAAAAATTATTCTTACTATATTAGTTGCGAATTTCATTACGATCGATATCTTAATACGCTTGAAGTTTACACTAACTAATTCAAATTTTAAATTATCTTCGAAAAGTCACTACATCGTAAAATTTTATGTTTTTAATGTAAATATTATTGTGAAAGCTGATCGGAAAAAGCTTTTGCTTTAAAATGTTAATCCTTAAGTTCTAAAGTTTTCAATAATATCAAACACTTGTACATAAGTACGTAATGCTTATATATATTTTCTCTTTGGAAGGCTCACAAGCCTTGCCCTTCTTAGAAAATTTTGCTTATTTTAAGATCTTGAATCTACAATATAACGAGCATCGGAGTTTGTTTAGAATATAAAAACTCTAAAAGCTCTAATCCATTTTTAATTTATTAGTTATTGTGTCTAATTCTGTGGGCGGCATAAAGAGAACATATATATTTTGTAATTCGATTCAATAATCCTACTCTGAACGGCAATTTGTTATTGTTTTAACAGAATTTTTATGAACTTTGTTGACGTTTTTATTTTTTACAAATAAATAACCGATTATGTTCGTTCCCAGGCTGCTTAAAGTGCCCACCACTGGTGTAATTTCACTCAAAATTATGTGCTAAAATTGTAGCAACTGATTTTGTTATTTAGACACATTTAACAAACAATTAAAACAGACAAAATTAGTTTAAGTTGTTAAAATATGGAGAATGTGCTAAACTATCAGCACTTTCGGTAGCCCATGGTACTAGTTCCACATTTTGGCCACTCATCACTAGTTATCCAGCAACTTCCTATCAAGATGTTTTAATGTTAAAGTGAGTTTTCATTTTATATGGAAACTGGTGATCGCTCGAACTAATGTTTATACTTAATTTATATGTTTTAGTCCAACGTACGAGTGATTTCGTTAGCCTAAGGTAATTTATAGATAATCAATTGACGCTGTTTACATAACTATGAATTATATTAGTAAAGGTACGGTCACACTTGGTAAATATTTACCGAAAAAGGCGTAACCACGTTTATTTATTAAAAAAAAAAATATTTGGCTTTAATTTAGTTGATGCTGTTAGATCTTGCAAAACTCCTGTAATAAGAGCAAACAACATCAAACAAAATTGTGCTAAAACAAGTGGTTACGCTTTTTTGAGTAAATATTTGCCAAAGGTGACCATAACTTAAGTTGTAACGTTTAACAATAATATAAATCGACGCTTATTTATTAATGTAATGTTGATAATTGATACATTACTTTAGTATTTGCTCCCATGCAATCAGACATAGTCATAAAAATATGTAAAAGTGAAAATATTTATAGATTTAATTAGCTTCTTAAAGCATTACTTGTAATGCAAGTTTCTCACAAAACAGAAGCAAAAAAGACGCTTTTTATACTCATCGTATAAGACTAAATTTGAAATAGTAACGAAAACCTTAATTAAAGACACATGATCGGTAAAAATCTTTTATAAACACCGCCAAACACAAAAGCTAATAAATTAAAAGTTTAACCACCAATTTTTGTAACTAAATTAACACAAATATTTTCACTTTTTTTTTTTTTTTTTTTTTTTGTAATCAAAAGTTTTCTAAAAGAAATTCATAATAAATTCGTTTCGAGTTGATTAAACTACTAAAGAAAACCATATTTTTATCATAATTTAATAGTTTCCCATTAAAACAAAAAGCAAGACTTAAAACGAAATCTGTCATTTACATATATCGGCAACAGCTGCAGGAAGCTGGTAAAGTAGTAGCAGTTAGTTTTAAGCCTAAAAAGAATTTCGTCTACGATATAATAAGTATGTGTAGCTTTTAACTTAATTTCTTTTATTTAAATTAACTTTTCCGTGATTTTGTTAAAAAACTTTTAAAGTTTAATTTACAGATTTAAGGAAACTGGTTGTGGTTTTTAAAAAAAATTCAAATAGAGATAACATAAAAAATATACTTATATCTATGTATATAAAATTCAAATTGATTTAAATTATATTTTTCTTATGCTTTCACATGCAGCTTAACTACATAGTTAGTTTGTTTTAAAAATGTTCTTCATTTTATCATTACGTTTTTAGGTCGTTAATGAAAAAATCCAAAATATTTTAAACAGCGGCATTAGTGTTTAATTAACTGAAATGTTTAGGAGATAAATTGGTTTTCATTGACTAGAAAACTGTAAATATAGACTGCATTTCTTGTTTTTCTTTTTGTTTTGAACACGTATCTATAAAATTGATCTACTAGTTGTATACTTATGATCTCGTTGTGATCTGTTTGTTTGTCATTAGCTAAAAGGGGGAAATTAACATACAAATTTTAAATAAATTTTTAAAATATGACAACAGCAATTAAAGAAAAATTATGAGAAATAAATCATTATTAAATTATGCTAAGTATGTATACTACTACTTTTTTTTTTAAATATAATAATGTAGGTTTTATGGCTGCTGCAACTTTTTAAGCTGAAATTATTGTTTAAAACTACTTTTTATAAAATATAATTTTTAGTATTAAACCATGTAAACAAGGCATTTTCCAATGACAACAAATTAATAAAAAAATACTTTAAAAGATTACAAACAAAGCTCGATTAAAAGTTCAATTTTCATTTGATTTGTTCATATTGGAATGTCGCGTTCTTCATAACGTCATAACGTAGTGACATTACTTAACAAAAAGTTACTGCTGTTAATGGCAAATTCAAAATTGTTCATTTTCAAATTGACTTGAGCGCTAGGAAAAGCAAATAAAGATGGCAAATGAAATACTGCTGGGATTAGTTAAAGTAATACATACAACATATGTCCACCTAATATTCTATAGATATAAAGCTTTTGTTTTTAAAAATTCTATTGATACAATGCTACAATGAAACTTAACATTTAATTTCTTAATTAAGCCCTCTTTAAATTTGTTCAAATTTGTCAACCCAAATTGTCCATCTTATAGTTCATATACATACATACATAAGTATGTATATATATACATACATACATAAGTATATATGTATGTATGTATGTGTATACTCAAGTGCTTACCTCTATATTGGGATATCCATATGAACTTTGGTAAAACACCAAAGTGGTGTAGATGATGATCACGGCGAGAGTCATTGCTTGTAATTGGCGCTTATAACGTTGTGGCAATGACAATAAAATAGAGCTCATGCTTTAATACACATCCTGGGAAGATATTTTATTCGTTTTTTTTTGTTTTGTTTTTGTTGTCGTTGTTTCTATTTTTCTATTATTTGTATTTAATATGATTTTAATCCTTTTTTACCACTAAACAGCTTATAAAGCACAACAAACAAATTTTAACACACGAAAGAATCAAATTAACAATAAATGTTAAGCGGATTTAACAAATAATAATCAACATTATTCTTATTATTTCAAATGGAAATTTAAACGTTTCTTTTTTATGGGATTTTCGACAAAAAAAAAAAAAGAAAAATAAATCAAATGAACTTTGTTTAAATTCTCTAACAATTCTTTTTTATTTTAAGTATGTACTTTTATTATTATTATTATTATTACGATTTGTTTTTTCCTTTTAAGGAATTTCTTTATTTTTATTAAGTTATTCACTTAATTTATTCATGCATACATACATATTTATATTGATATTCATAAATAATTTACATGGGATTATTAAATTATGCAAAAATAATTGTTTATTTTTTATGTATTTCTCAATTATTAATCACTTTTTTTTTGTTCATTTAAAGTGTGTTGTATACAAAATAAATAAAACGCCGTCAGCTTAATTTGTATACAATGAAGAACGTAAGTTGAGTTAAAGTCGTTAGTTTTTAAAAGCAAACGATAAATTTAAATAAATCAACCGTAAATTGAACAACGCTTCATAAAAGTCAAAACACGACTGTTCAGCATAGAAAACCCTCAGATACTTTACACATCGTGTTGTGCTCAACTCAGAGTCACTTGTATTGAACATATTCTTGTTTTGTCACTGGAATATATCCAGATACATTCTCTTGATACGTTCTCGTATAAATATCTTTATTATTTCTTATAAGTGCCGGAACCAACCAACAAGTGGTTGTTCGTTTGATTGGAAAATCAGCTCGTGTTGTCTTCAGGCTCTCAAAACCAACAGGAATTTTCCAATTAGATCATTTCCAGTTCAGAGTTTGTTTATATTTTAGTTTTAATTTGGTATCTTGTAGATACAAGTTCTCTCATTTGTAATTCATCAACAAGAGAGTATGTTTAAATTCTCTTTTGTTTTAAAGTGGTTTATTTTGTTTTCTCTCCTCTCAAATTAATATTAAATTTTTTCTTTACATAAATTTTTGCTTGACTGTTTTATGTTTTTTGAAAAAATCATGTGTTGCATTTTAAATTATCGTGCATTTTTTTGGCCGCTGGCCGTTGTTTTTTTTTTGTTTTTGTTTCTTTCATTATTAACGTTTTGCACCTTTTGTACGCTACACTAGGGTCTTGGAATTGAGAGACAAATATGAGTTTCTTAATATGAATATGTACTTAAAATGGCCAACTAGACATCTTTTACATACATGACTAATTCATACCAACGTTATTACTGGCAGTAGTAGTTTGGCAATGACTGACATATTTTAGCTGTTTTATAAGTAATTGTTACAGTACTAATTAATAATATCAATTTCAATCTCTAAATGATTATATTTTTATAATTGAAGAAGAATATTTAGAAATAAAAGTCGCATATTTAAACAATTTTTAATAGAATTTATAATAATAACTTAGTCCTAATTTACACGAAGCAATACTTATTGAAAATTTTATGCAATTATTTTCTTAAAATTTCTTCGGTCATTATGCAGCACAATATCATCACTCGTATTTTTATTTGAGTGAGAGTAGACGCACATTTCTATACACATATGTGTTACTCTCTCATTCGTATGTAACAAGTATAAGAATTGCTATTACAATCTAGTCTGTACTTGGCTTATCTTCCCCACAACCCAATGTCTAACAGGTAAACAGCTTAGCCTAAAGAATTGCTTTGTGTAAATTGGTACTTAATCGAGGAAAATTGCAAAACTTTGCCCTAAATAAAAAGCATTACTGATGAACAGATGCGAATGGAAGGAATATATTTGAGAGTTTTAAGAAATTATATAAACGAAAAATTTTGCAAGCGTTTAGGCATTTTTAGTGTAGTGCTTTAATTTAAAAATATATATCATTTCAATTGAATGCAACTGAAAAAATAGTTGTAAGAAAAACAACGAAGTGATTCTATTACATATAACATTAAAATCGCCAATTCTAATAAATCTTTCCACAGCAATTTTAATTATAATATAAGTAGCTGAATGTAGCATAATAATTCAAGCCGACCATATCCATCACACTACATTTAACAATTTTCAAATTGTCTACTATGCCTACACAAAAATAAAACCAACGACTCGTAACACACTCATATCCTGTGAGACCAAGAAAAACAAAAACATTGAATGTCTAAAGGTTTTCATTGTCATCTACGCATTTTGCTAGCGACCTACACAAATTTAAACATGAGTTACAAACTTTATTTGCACATATTTAAGTTTTTATTCTTCATCTGTTAGACTTTTCCTGTAGGCTCAATTCATTTGCATTTATCATACAACATTACTTGATCCCTTTTCAAGCAACCAGAAAATAAAGAAAAAATATAAAATTATAGAAAATTTACAATTTCATTTGTACCTGTTTTTATTCTCTTTTTAAATTAGTTTTTTTTTTTTGCTTTTTCCTAAGACCAGCAAATATTTATAGAGGACTCAGCCGGTGATAAATTGTACAAGTATTAATTCTAATTATTTGCACTTCAGTTCTTCTCTTTCATTTTACAGCACTTCGAAGCCGTAAATATTTTCTTTTTTTTTTTTGTGTTAATTTGTAGTTCTTTACTTGCCATTTCTGTTTTGATAACGAACTTGACCTTTTCTATTTAATTTATGCCGTCAATCTTCACTTCAGCTTTAGTAGAGAATCATGTCTTATTAATGATGAAACTAAATATTTTTTTAAGGTTAAAATTACATCACAAATACAACAAATTAAAATGAAAATGACAATAAAGTATCATTTGGTAAAAAATGCAATAGGTAATAGAAAAGAAAAATAATTTGCCATTTCATTAATTTGATGTTATATCGATATTTGGTTTTTAACTTTTAAACGATTTAAAGGCAAAATAGTTTTTTATTAATAAACATTTTTAGTATAAGGACTTAAATTTTACCAAAATATTTTGACAGAAAAACTTACAAAAGTTAGTCCTGTTTCACAATCTTCAGTTTTAGCTGACCGACGAGTTTTTGTTCAATTCCCTTTAGAACTTGCCATTTCACTCACACACGTCAATTGCATTTCGTAATATTTCATGGAAATCAAGAGTGATCAAGAGCAGACTAAGTCCGCTTTCACACTCGTCAAGGCAAGTATTTCTGAATGAGAAGCAAAGAGAATAAAAGGGGTACAAACTGGACGGTACTAGTCAATTTTCTTATTTCCTTTTGTTTTTTTCAGTCAGGCATTAAAAAGTACGAGAACTGAATTGACGTGTGTGAATCAAATGTCAAGTTTCAAACAGAATTGAACAAAAACTGGCAAAAACTGAAGAGTGTGAAACCGAACTAATTATACAATGTTATACTAACTCATTAATTTAAAATCATGATATCATTGGTGGCATGTATTTACCACAAATGGGAGTAAGTAAGAAAAGTATTACTATTAAATCTAATGCAAATTGAATTAATTTTGATAAATATAAATATTTAGAAAATCTGGATGCAACTCCTCAATCGGATTATTCTCTATGGCGAGCCTTTGGCGAGAGCTGTGGTCGTTGGGCAAGAAATGATATTGAAAAAAGGAATCTGTTTAATAATCATTTGAAAAGAGTACTTACTCCAAACACATCAACTGAAACAATTGACTTGCCACCAGTTAAATACCATTTAAGAAAAGCTGTACCCATACGTATTGAGTGACAAGTTGCTACACCGGATAGCAAAAAAAATATATATATCATTATTTTTAACGCTATATTATGCCTTTATCCTCCAGAACGGAAGGTTTTACTGGCCACCATGATACCTAAGCCGGGAAAGAGTCATGCCAAAGTAGTTTCATAAAGACCCATCAAACTATTGTCGAATATATCGCAGCTATTCAAGAAGATACTCATGAACAAGTTGTACCCGATTTTAAATGAAAAAAATTGTATTCCGAATTATAACTTTGGATTTAGAAAAACCCCAGTACTTTCAAACAAACTCCTAGATTTGTAAATATCGTAAGCAAAATATTTGAAGAAAAAATACTGTTCTGCTGTTTTCATTGACATTGCTCAAACGTTTGATAAAGTGTGGCATGATGAGTTAATATACAAATTGAAACTAAATTTATCCGCAAACACATATAAGTAATTGGAAAGCTACTTAACTGGTTGAACATTTAAGCTTAAAGAAGGAGACCTTTTAAGTACCGTACAACCTTTTGAAGCAGGAGTACCCCTAGGGACCCTTTTTAAACTTGATATATACATCTGATATGCCAACAAACAATCGTACTCACACAAAATCGTAAATTAGAAAAAATGTTAAAACAATGGAAAATAAAAGTGATTGAGCAGAAATGCACACATATAAATTTTAGCTTCCGTAGAGAATCATGCTTTCCTATTTATATAAATGATTAAGCTATAATACAACAATCCGAAGTTAAATACCTCGGTATACATCTCGATCGTCGCCTTACATGGAAATCTCATATAAATGCAAAATTGACTCAAATGAAATTGAAATTAATTCCAATTAATTGACTCATTGGCAGCAACTCTACGCTTAGTTTATAACTTGATCCTAAAACCTATATGGTGTTATAGAATGTAGCTATGGGAAACAGCTTCAAATGTAGACAAACCGATTAATTTTAGTTTCATGAAACGGTCATGGTATTGGAGTAAGCAGCCCAATACAATAACTTCAAACCAGGTCACACAAACAATAAAACACGGCGGCGGTTCAATAATGGTTTGGGGTTGTATTACAAAAAATGGCTTAGGTCCCCTTGTTAAGATTAAGGGTATTATGAGGAAAGAACAATACTTTACAATTTTACAAAGAAATTTACCTGGCGCTATTGAGAAAAAGGGTCTTTTTCTGAAAATATCGTGTTTCAGCAAGTTAATAACCCGAAGCACACGGCTAAAGTCGTAAAGAATTGGTTAGAAAGTCAACCATTTTCGATTTTAAAGTGGCCTCCACAGTCACCGGATATGTATCCGATCGAAAACTTTTAGAACTACATTAAGGCTAAACTCTCCAAGTATCCGGAGCCTTCAAATGGCGTAAATAAACTATGGACCCGCATAAGAGATATTTGTGAGTCTATTCCAAACGAAATGGTGGCAAATTTGTGCAACAGCATGCCAACCGGCTCAATAAACTTGAAAAAGCTAGAGGTTTGTGGACCAAATATTAATGAAAAAAATATATTAACATAAAAATATTGCTGGGTGCATAAAAGTGTAACTTTTGAGGATTTAAGTTACACATCAGTTTTTGTTTTATTAATTATAATGAAGTTAATTATGTTTGTGTTATAATTACTAGAAAGGACAATAAAAAAAATTTAATTAAGAAAATTTTGTAGTTTTCCTTTAATTTGTAAATAATAGAGGTTTATTTGCAAGAATATCGTACATGGTTATATTTTTGCTCTTCACTGTATATATGTATGAGTCAGCTAGCCTATTGGGGAGCAAACTAAAATCTTACCAATTTCGTTACAGAGCAAGCAAAGCTATAAGTCTAAATGTCTTAAACGCGTCTTGCACTCCTTAATTAGTACAGTTTAGTCCCTCTGTGTATTTTTGAAAGTCTGAGTGGTTGAATCCAAACTAATACTAACACTTGCCACAAGTACTGTGTCGCAGTAGCAAATAAATATAAAAATATACAAATAATAATAAAACAATTATTTGGTAACCAATTATATAATCAGTTAAGGTACGGTCACATTTGGCAAATATTTACTCAAAAAAGCGTAACCACTTGTTTTAGCACAAAATTGTTTGAAGTTGTTTACTCTTACAAGAGTTTTGCAAGATCAAACAGCATCAAATAAATTAAAATTAAATATTTGTTGTGCTTTGGCCTAAATAAGAGAAGCCATATGTGACCGAACCTTTAGAGGAAGTAGTACCGGTCACACTAGACAAATATTTGTCAAAAAAGACGTAACCACTAAATAAAATATTTTTGAGCTTGTTTATTCAGTCAAAAATCTACGTTTATTTAGGACAATACACAAAAAATATTTATTCTTAGTTTATTCAGTGCTGATTGATCTTGCAAAATTCTTGTAAAAGTAATCAACGTCAAACAAATTTTTGGTAACACAAGTGGCTAGGCTTTGTGTAACCATACCTTAAGTAAGAATAATACTTGTATATAATAAAATTTGAAGAAGGCCTTTTGAAAAAAAAATCAAAAAGTTACATTTATCTCAAAAGTAATACGATTTTGTTCGCTTTTAAACCGAATCTGCAAATCATAAATAACAATATTTATTTCAAACAGCTGACTTTTATTTTACGACTAGTTGAAATTATTATTTAGTTAGTTTATGTTTTAAATAATCAGACCTGACATAAAACACTTGTAGGTCATGTAATCCTCGAATATATCAACAATAACAACAACAACAATCTAAGCCCCTACAACAACTACAAAACTAAACATAAATACAGCAAAACAGCTTTAAACAAAAGAATGAGGAATTGTGTTTTGAATCTTAAACAAAAGATTTATTAAAGCAACAACCGACTTAAAGTTAAATAAACGTTAAAGAAACAGCAAAAACAACAACTACATACTACGGCGAGTACCCAAAGACTTGGTAACACAAGAAAAACGGTTGCCTTGCGGTTAGGCGTGTCTCCATAGACGCGAGCCGAAAACTTTACAACAGCAACAACTACATTGAAAGCGACGACGACACAAACTACGACTTATTGAAGCATTACATTATAAAGGCAGCAGCAACAACATCAAGAAATAAAATAAAAATATAGTTAGTTACTTAGTTTATACTTGGATCAGTCAGTCCAATGAGTGTATTGACTATAAAAAAAAACATGTTCAAATAGTTTTAGCCAGAAATTATCCCCGGTAGCAATGAATAAACTTGGTTACATGTTGGCTTAATGTATGAGTTGGTTTGTGTTTGCGCCTGTCCATTCTTATGTTTTCCAGCCACTAGCTTTAGAAGACTAGCAGGGTAAGTTGTTGCATAAAACTTTAATAGCTGAGCTATGAAGAACAACAACACGGCAATAACAATATTGGCAAGAATTGCTCTAAACAACGATCAGCCAGAAACGTTGAAACATTTGAATTGTAAGTTCATTTATTGAACTAAAACCACAACGTAACAATAAACTACTACAACAGTATACCGGCACAGTGGTGATGAAAGTTTTAGGTACAGTAAAATTGAGAAATTTTTGTAGTAATATGTTGATAATATCTATCGATTGCTGGTTAAAAAGAATTGACAGTTATGAGATGTCATTTTCAATTTAATCACACTGTTATACATTTAAAATAAGCTGATGTTTTCATATATTTATTCTATTTTGTTGAGTCCATAGCATATGCAATAATTTCAAACAAAAAACAAATTTCCAATTTACACGAATCAATTTTTATTGAAAGATTGATACAATTTTTTCTTTGAAATTTCTTCGCTGTCCACACAGCACAATTCTTATTGCTTAAATCGCTCTTATTTTTATTTGAGAGTATACACACATTCGTATACACCTATGTAATACGAATAAGAGAGTAACACGAATTGCTAGAACTATCATGTGTGTACTCGTCTTATCTTCAACTCAGCACGTTGTTCATTACAAATGAATTTTTAGCGATTCTTTTAAAAAATGTGATACATGGAGGTGACGTCTACAAAGCCTGTAAATATATAAATCAGTTCGAAAATAGCTAAGCTCCAACTATGAAAAATATCTTTACAATATCACAAATAACTGCCGAGATACCGAATTATGTAACTTATGTAAACTCGCATTTTTGAACACCATTCTTGGCTTTCAATATAAAATTCTTTCCATCGGTATACATTTGAGTTCCTGGATTGTATAATGTGATAAGTTCTATCTCCTATTTATCCCTTTCATAAATTCTGGTCAATGCTTAAATATCCTTCCGCGGTTACATACATATGTATGTATGTATGTATATCACAACTTCCTATAGTGATTTTGCAACTTGGTAAGATGTTCAATATTTGTTGATGTTAAGGTGTCGTCTTCCATCCATTCGCTGATAATCTTGTTGCAGTAATGGCT
Organism: Bellardia bayeri; assembly: GCA_950370525.1. NCBI lineage: Eukaryota > Metazoa > Arthropoda > Insecta > Diptera > Calliphoridae > Bellardia > Bellardia bayeri. The sequence continues at coordinate 81,509,153 of OX493267.1, forward strand.
GTTTACCGATTAATAGAATTAAGAAAATTGTCTCAACGGCTTCTGTCGATATTGTTATCTTTGCACCGCTGAGACAACCATAAGACTATTGCATTATAGATCAATTAGAGTCACTCTATTTTCAATATGGTCCTTCTAATGTAAGATTTAGGTTTAAGAATTATGTTTTCATCCCAGTTGTAAGATTGGTCGAGCGTTGTTTTTGCTCTTTAGAATGGATTATTTGGATTCGTTTTTTCTATGCATAACACACAAGTTTGAATTCTTCATTCGAAAGAATATCTAGGCGACTATTGCGGTTGTTACCCAGATTTGTCTCTTATTTTTATGTTATTTAAATCACTAGTTTTAAATTTTTTCCAAAGCACATAACTTACGCAAACTACTTAAACTAGAGGTTGTCGATAAGAGTAGCTGATCACTGATGAGAATCATGGTATGATTGTTTACTTGTTTATTGTGCTTTTTTTAATTCTTATTTCTTTGAGCTGTTAATTTCTCCCAGACTCACCCATGCACCATATAATATTATATGTATACAAATGCCTCTGCCTGACGTAATAAAACCCTAACGTAGTGTTCGGCTTTTTAATTGCGAGAACAAATTTCGTTGGATTCGAATCTCCTTGAAAGCTGCATAATGTCGATTGATGTTGTATTCCGATTTTATATGCATATTTATTTGGACGACCTTCACGAAAATTGATATTGCAACGAACAACGATCACGATGCAAAGTAAAAAAAAAAAACATGTTGACTGTATCATCTGCCAAATCGAAGTGAATTGATCGATACAATGTTGCTGATCAATTCGATGATTTGATCAATTCATAGTCAATATTATTCAATTCCTTGATTTTCGTGTAATTATGTGAAATCATTAAAATATGAAACGTAATTCTTTCACGTGGTAGTCTGCAGCTTAATATATAAAATATACATACATATATTAGTGGGAAACAGAAATTATTCTGTTTTGATTGAGTTTACCCCAGCCCACTATTTGCAAGACAGGCAATCATAGATGCTGATGAGTATTTCAACATATACATTTTCTAGAGCGGGTAGAATTGCAATTGTTTCTGTTGAGCGAGCCCTTGGGGTCATAGCCGTAAAGGGCCTTCCATCTTATATCTTATATATGAGTCTATGAGTTTTATCAAGGTTTTAAAAGGGATATATTAAAGTCTTTTACATTCTCATGACTTCCTTTGCCATTTTGGGAATACAAATTTTACCTTTCTTCAACCAATCGGAACGGAGTTCAGAGATTTTTAGTGTTTGTATATCCTTCAGATCCAAGGAATGATTGATCGGCACTCTGCAGCATATACCGTAAATTTACAGTAAATCAAATTGCATGATAAAGTTGGTACAATTGTACTTTTTTTGGTACAATTAAAAACTAAAAAGTACGATGGTACCCCTGTGGCTCAAATAGTACCACTATTTCCAAATTTTTCAAACTCAAACATATATATTAAATTATTAACTGAATGAATATTGTGAATAGATTTTTGCACTTGTTCATTGGGAATAAATAGCAGGTGGTTTTTCGTATTCAGCTAATGTTTTCTTGATAAAAAAAGGGAACGAAATGCTTTGTTGTAGAGTAGCAATCATCTTGGTAAAATACATGGCACGCGCTTAATTTTTTTAAACGACTGGAAAAAACTTCAATACGGTTTTTCGCAAGTGGTACTAAAATAAAACTCTATATTGTACGAATAACAGATTAATAAAATAATCAATCCCTGAAGATGCTGGAAATATCCCAGTGAAACGTTGGAAAAAGAAAAAAATAAATAAATTGTCTTTTATTTAAATGAAAATACAGACCTTAAAAGCCTGATTAGAAAATTCTAAAACATAAAACTGTTATTGTAGAAAAGGTCGATATATATTGAAAATTACTAAACAAAAACTTCTTGTTGTTGCAACTATAATACAGCAACTGGTTTGTTATCAAAAAATGTATAGATTTGATCTCATTTATTTGAATGTACCGTACCCTACTAATATTTTATATGACCATAATTATGTATGTAATATGTATAATTAATGAACATGTATTTATTTATTTTTTGTTATCTTTACTTTACATGTACCAATGAATTTAAAGTACCTTTTGTTTGTGTTGTATTAAATTTTTGTTTATTAAAATAAAATTAAAAAAAAAATTTTAAAAATTATTTAGTACTATTGGGGTCGAAAAAGTACGATTTTAAAAGTTCTTTGGTACGATATTGGTTTTCTCATTTATCATCCCTGATGTATCATCTCAAGTGCAATGTGCCTCTAATTATGCACCAGACTCTGCACAATTGTATGTAGTACAGCACAACGTGTTTGTTACCACACACTCAACAAAACTTCTGTTATAAAAAATTTTATAAGCTAAAATTCTCGACGACACAATTTTCTCGAGTGTTTCTTTTTCATAACAATTGACTTTAATAATAGGTGGGGTACATTGTTTTTTTTTTCTTTTATTTGTCTCAATACTCTACAAGTTGCACAGATCAGTTGGCAAATAAGTCGTTTGATTTCAATAAAGACAGAGAGAGAGAGGAAAAAATAACAAACAACACCTTGGTATGAAAAACCAGAACTTGGTCACTAAAAATCCAACAACTACACACATTCATATCGAGATTCAGTTTTTCTGTAAAAGAAATACAACCAACTTGAATGTTAAATTAAATACATACTAGTATTTTGAGTAAGAGTATGGCATGAATTGAAATGGTCAACGATTTTGTTATTCCTCTTGGTCTTGGTGATACTATGGATGTATGTGGACTGGGTGAGCGGAACTGTGGCAGAGAGCAAGAGAAATTGTAGGAAAAAGAAAAAAAAAACTATAGCCCCCCAGAAGGTGAATTATTTTAATCCATATAATAATGGATAATAAAGCAAACTGGTAGACAGGCAAACACAGCTGGCCAACTCTGTTCATTATAGTTGTGTTTTTTTTTTTGTTTTGCACTTCACTTCACAATTTATTTTATGCTATTTCAAAGTGAACCAAATGCAATTGCGCATTTAAGCCACATTTTTTTTTTTGCATTTTACAAATGTAAAGAAAAAGAATGAGCAAAACTAAAATGCAAACGAAAATAATAATAACACAACTTTAATGGAGTAACAAAGGCGTTTTAGTTATGATGACATTTTACGGGGTGACAACACTTTTGTAATTATTAAAAGAGTCTTAATTAGGGAAATTTAAAAGTTGCTTAAAGAGGAAGGACTGTGAAATTTTTTTGTTTTAAAAAATTTTATATATTTAAAAAAATTTTAATTTTATCAAACTTTTCTCAGCACCCTGTTTTCTACGGCTCATAGACCGCTCTAAGTAGTAGTAGAGATTTGCCAAGTCCAATAGTCTTTCAGTCATAGCACAAAACCACTCATTTTATGCCATAAAGAAAACAAAACACAGCTGCGTTTTTTAATGAAGCCTTTTGCTTCTAATATTTGATACATGCAATTTGACTTATTTTCTACAAAGAAAACAAAAAAAAAAAAAAAAATAGGAAAAAATCTCTTAGATCTAGATACTCGAACTCATAACTGCATGTAAGAATATACAATACATGTGCCCGGTTTGTGTCCACTGGACTGCCAGCCAGTCAGCCAGCAGAGCCATGAAACAAACTGCCAAACAAACAACTAATCGTTCAAATGCATGCTGAATCATAATTTTAGTCTTCTTTCTAGTAGTTTCATTTTACTTTTATTTGTGTTTCTTTTTTCATTTATTCATTTAATTTAAATAGAAAAATAGTGTGTTTTATCATCTAGTTTTTCTCTACTGCCTACTAACTTGGCTTAACTTACCTTAACTCTGGGGATTTAGAAGGAAATTAAGCAAGTCTGAATACAGTATGGGGTTGAGACGAATTTTAAATACCCTACTATTGAGAATAATATTGTCTGTTTAAAATTTTCAAATATATCAGTTGAAATTATTGATTTCTGTTTTTAATGTAATATTTTTTCTTTGGGAAAAAAGTTTTCGCTGAAATGACAATATTCGGGTCGTTCCGAAGCGAAAATCTTATTGTATTGTTAATGAATTTATTTAATATCCAACGTAATGAATTTTGCCACACAAATTTTTTTGTCTACTCGAATTTTTTCTTTAAATAAGTTTTAGGCGATGTGATTACTAGATTATCATCATTAAAAGGAGTTTCGGAATTCTCATAAATGCTTCTAGTATTGAACAAATATACACACTTTATTACAACAAAGATAATTAAAAAGTAACACTTTGTTATGGCACGTGCTCTATGCAATTTGAAGCAAATGTTTAATTTTCAACTTGCTTCTCTATTCTTTCTTCATGGAGCACTATTCTCTATACCGTGAACAAATGTGGCAGCATTTTCTAATACAACATATGGAGTTTGATTTAGCTCAACTATAGTTTCTTGCAATCCTTTTGAAGTGCTCCACTAAATCAACTCTCTCCTGATTCGTTAAGAAGTTATACATCACTTGAATGAAATCCACTATTATCAGCTTTTCGCACCATTTTGGGGCTTTTTTTAAATTTATTGTGCGAAAAATTGCTTAGTTGGTGCGCGGTGCGCTTTTTTTTAAATTTCGGTGCGTTTTTTTATTTTTCCAAAAAATGTGATGAAATCTTTATTTTTACTAATATTTAATTGCAGTTTTTTAATAATTGATTATCATGAAATCTATGCGATGAAAGTATATTTTAAATACGAATGTATGATAAATGAATACATACTCGTACAGGTGAATAGGGTAAAAAAACCTTAAACATGGGAATAAAAGTTCTTGTATAGCCTGATGGTTTGTTCTACTGAACTGTAGACGAACAACCATGGTTAGAGTTCCAGTAGATCCATAACAAATTTTATTAAAAAACATTCAAATAGAAGTACTTAAAATAGAAAACAAAAATAATTAAAAAAAAGTACAAACTATGGACTAAAATTAGTCCTTTTGTTACCAATTAGTCTGAAATTCCGAATAGCATATTGTGAATTCAATTTTGAGTGTTTAAATGCTTATTTTATCTTTATTAGCTTGTTTGTTTTAAAAAGGGCTTTTACTATTATTACTTTAACTATTAATCGTTGATCTCTTTTTAAAAATTTTTATATAGAATTTATGAAATTAAAAACAATTCAATAAACATTTTAAATAAAAAAAAAGAAATTCTAAACGCACCAAGATTTTTAAATGGCGCATTTTTTTTCTCCATTTTGGTGCGTTTTGGAATTTCAAAGTTGACAATGCTGACTATTATATAGTGCATCGAAGAAAAACAATATTGTTCAATTCACAACTGATGTTGTAGTGTCGTAGGAGTTGTATGTTGTCAGAATTTACAATAGTTGTACAAATGTTGTTGGCAATTTCTATATATGTACATAAATATTTTGTATAACACCTACAACATTTTTAAATAAATTTTCGAATCAAGGCATATAATCAGGCATATTGATTGTTTTCCAATATTGTAAGAAAGTTTAAGTGTTGACAAAAGTTCAAATATGTATCTCAACAAAAAAAAATTACTCTTTTTATTTTAAAAAATTAATTAAACGACAACACTCAACTGATTGACAAATTTAAAACAAGAAAATATAATTTATAAACAACAAATTTAAATAATGAAAATTTCTATATGTATTTAATTTATGAAAAACTTTCATTAATTTCAACTTTCTTGACTCAATTGTTAAAATTTCTGCAAAATGCAGAAATTGTGTTCTCGCTTGTATCATGAATTTTATTTATTGGGTTTTGTATATTTATTTTGATATTTTGCTTTTGACATTTTGAAGGCTTGACAATATAAACGTACGACTTTGCTCAAAATTGTATGTTCACAATCAGCTAGTTGGATCATACAATATACAACATACAACATCACTTGTGAATTCAACATATGTATGTGTTTTTAAAATTTCTATCCACCTCCTGTGTACATTTGATAATAGTTCAATATCGTTTAATTTGACGAAGCTAAGCTAAGGACAAATTGAGGATTAATGTATTCTTTCGATTTCTTCGATAACATGTTGTGCAGCTTGATTAATGAAAGCGAGCAAATTCGGGCCAAAATTTTATTGGAGCGTTTTGAAGTTCAATAAGAGACAGCTAATTTTTCTGCAGATATTATTTAATACGAGTATGTATAAATCACAAAGCGAAAATAAATGGTCCACTTTAATTTTAGTGGTTAATTGGCACCATTTACCATTTAAAATTATATCACCGAGATAGTGATTTAAAAGAGAACATTTTTTATAATCAAGATGAGTGATTTATACACCCCTATTGTGAATAAAAATTCCACATGAAATTTGTACCCTATTATTTTTTTAACATTGAATTTTAATAGGAAAAATATGAAAAGGGAACAAATTTCACGTGGAATTTTTATTCACGATAGGGGTGATTATGTATTTTTTTTTTCGTAAAGGTCAGGTTATAACTTTCATTAAATGACAAAAGATCATTTCATTGAATATAAAAATTATAAATAATTGTATGTAAAATTTTAAACGAAATTTTTACAAAGAAAACTTAAAGTTTACATAAAATCTTAAATTTTAAAACAGAATAAAAAAATATTTAATTAAAATAAAATTTTTTTTTTTTGCAAAACCTCGAAAAATTAAATAAAATCCACAATTTTGAAAATAATGTTTGTATAGTATAAAAATAAAAGAGAAGGAATGTTAAGAGTTATTATGATCAACCATAATTAAAATAGTTTGTCTCTCTCCAAGCTATTAAAAAATAATAAAAAACTATAAAGATCAGACCAAACCAGGTAAACAAAAATCATTTCATAAAAGTTCAGTGTAATTTTCAGGGATTTAGTTTTAAAAACAAAATATAAATCACTATTTTGTATTTCGATCATATCATTGATCATTTTCAGTCTCTGGTATAAATAGATGAATCTTAGGCAAGACTTTAGGTTTGTGGTTATAAAAAGCTTTTATAGTGTGGCCTGATTTTATGTGAGCTGTGCTTTTTTCTAAGCATTGTCGATTTAATGCATGATGAACTTCTATTAAAACTTATTGTTTTTGGGTTCGATAGTAACATATCTGTATTTATTTAAAATTTGTTCAAGGATTACACTACACAAGTTATTGTACAATAGATGGAATCTTTCCTCAAAAGTATTTAAGGCAAATTTAGAGATCTTTCTGATCTTTAACATAACACACATTTCGAAAGGAACATTTAAGTGCCCATTATGCTTTATTCAATGAAGACATTGCACTCCATATAATCTGCTTACTTTATGCAAAAACTACATCCAACCAAACATAAATTCAGCTGTTAATTGAACGCAATTTATTCCTGCGATTTAGCACCACTGGATAATTTTTTGTTGGACTCCCAGAGCCAATCAAATCGATTACAGCCCGAAAACTCAAAATCCCAGACGTGATTAACGAAATAGTCCCGCCATACTGTGCCAAAATGTTATTGAGAATGGAACATATGTCCGATATTCAGCCTTATTCTGAGTGTCGTTTTCTTTTTACGACAACGACTCTTTCGTAATAGATTAAAGATAAAATTAAATTTGTTTCTTTAATCTATTACGAAACAGTCGTTATCGTAAAAAACGACACTCATAATAGGGCTGATTATTTTTCATTTATAATTTTCCAACCTTACTTACACTTGGCAAATATTTACTCAAAAAAAGCGTGACCACTTGTTTTAGCACAAATTTGTTTGACGTTGTTTAGTCTTACAAGAGTTTTGCAAGATCAAACATCATCAAATAAAATAGAACTAAATATTTTTTGTGTCTTATTCTAAACAAAAGAAGTATTTTTTTAATAAATAAACGAATCCAAATATATTTTATGTAGTAGTTACGTCTCTTTTGGCATTTGCCAAGTGTGACCGTATCATTTTCATACACTTCAGTTTTAGCTGATCAGTTTTTGTTCAATTCTCTTTTGAAATTGCCATTTCATTCAGACACGCCAAATAAATTTTCGTACTTTTTAATGCAAATCAACATCCTCTTTTTCCTTCTCACCCAAAAATACTTGCCTTGACGAGTCAGAATTGAAGAGTGTGAAAGCGGACTTACTCTTTGCAATACAGTAATCATTTGAAAGGTTTTAATGTAAATTCTTACTGGTTAAAAATATTAAAAATTCGTCTTATAATGGCCTATATTTTCATGATAAAACTTAACACTTATTGAAGATTAAAGTCTATATTACAACACATGAACTGGTGAATATAGATATTTTACTTATACAGTAAGTAACAAAAACAAAGACAAAATCAATATACCCACCGACTATTACATCTTGAATATAGAAAAATAGTTAGTAGTAGCTGAATTTGGTATCTAACCACATATACATATATATATAAGCCCAAGTGTGGCAGGCTCTAGGAATTATTTTTCTTTCAGTTTAGCTCAGTAGGAAATCGCTCTAATAACTTGTTCCAAAAAAAAAAAAAAAACTAACAAACAACAGTATTAATGTGATTATTTCCATTTTTCATACGTCAAATACCAGTTTGAGCATTTTCAGCTCGAAATCATACAATTCATATTCATACAGATATTTGCTGGAACGAGCAATTCGAGCTAACATTAGCTTGTATTCAGAATATGAGGTTTGTGTGTTGAAGCTATTGTTAAGCTTAAGGATAATTTATATAATCATACCTTTTGCAGATTTATTTTTCAGTTTTTGTTTAGTGCAAACGGAGAAAAATTTAAATTAATTTATGTTCATTTCTAACAAATATTTGTTGCGATTTTCTTGACTTGTTTTTCGTTGGTTGGTTGGTTGGCCGGCCAGGCCAGTTGTTCTCTTGGTCATTTGGATATTGTTGGTTTTTGGCTTTTTGACCATATGTTTCTGATTATTGGTTGGGCTTTTATTGTTGTCGTTGTTACTGTTGTTGGTTTTGTGATTGATATTTCCAACACATTAACCTGACAGTAAGCGGCTTCAGATTAATGTAATATATTTGGTTATGTTCAGATACACACGCACTCACAGAATCACAACAACACAAATCACTTGTTCACTCACACTCAGAGTCATTATTCATATGTGTATTCAAATGTAAATATGTGTTGGAATGGAACGTTATAATACAGGGTAAGACAAAAAAGGATGCGAATTCAAAAGCGCCCACTTTTGCCCAAAAAGTAATTCAATCTCGAAAATTACATATGTTTCCACTCAATATCAAGTATATATTGTAAGTCCTGTTTCACACACTTCAGTTTTAGCTGACCAGTTTTTGTTCAATTCTCTTTTAAACTTGCCAATTTATTCAGACACGACAATTAATTTTTCATATTTTTTCATACATGAAAGAAAAAAAAAAATTAAATAAGAAAATTGATTAGTACCGTCATGTACACGTTTGTATCCCTTTTATTTTTTCCCCATCTCACCCAAAAATACTTGCCTTGAAGAGTGTGAAAACAGACTAAGATTCTAGTTATAGAAGATACAAATCATATAGTGGATCACACTTCCTGTTTTCATACGATCGTCTCGGGAATGCCACTTTTTGGGGTTTTCAAGAGCTTTGTTTTTCAAAACAAACAAAAAATATAATTGATATGAAAATCATTGCAACATTTAATATATTGGTAAGGTTTAATAATTATAAATGGAAAATTATATCGGAGAAATGTTCACCACAACAACTCATATGACGACTCTTTAATCAGAATGATTAACTTCAGGGATTGTATTCCATTTGATTGGGTCTGTTTAGACTCTGCATGCAAAGGCTTCGGAACAATTGCGCATTTCAGAAACAATTTGGTTGTTGGTATATCCAGACAAATGAAAGTGGGATTTGTCTGAAAAAAATATTTTTCCAGAAAAACCAGCGCGTTGTTCTTGAAATTCAGAGAATTTCAAGCGAAGTGAATGGTGGGTCGACTTAAAGTCGTGGATCAGTTGCACTTTGTAAGGCTTCAAAGTCAAATTCTTGCGCAAAATTCATTATGTGGCCGTTGTGGATAGCCCAATTGTTGAGAACGTTGTGAACTTGACAAATTCGAATTCAACACTTCGGCAACGAACGACCGGGTCGAACACACGTTGGTTTTGGCACATTATCTAGCGAGACAGTTGAATTTTCATTCTTAAAAGCTGTTTATGAAGGACGATTATGTGGAACGAAATATTTTACGAAATGTAGCTTTTATAGATCCACCATTTTCATAGTAAATTTTTAGCATTTTAGTGTGATTTTCGAGCGATATTGAATTCATTGTAACAATCGTCAATGCTTCTACTACTGTTTAAACCTTAATGGTATTTCTCTGTTAGAAAATAACGTTCTTGTTAAAAACCGTTGGGTTTAAGGGATGAATTTGTTGAATTATTGCTTAAGGTACGGTTACACTTGGTAAATATTTACTCAAAAAGCGTAACCACTTATTTAAGCACAAATTTGTTACTTACAAGAGTTTTGCAAGATCAAACAGCATCAAATAAATTAAAATTGTTGTGATTTGGCCTAAACAAGAAAAGGTTTCTTAAGAAAATAAACCAAGTTTAAATATATTTTATTTAGTGGTTACGTCCTTTAGTATTAAGGAGTCGCGTTCTTGATCTGATGTTTATTGATATATTGGATAAAATCTACTATTTGCACTAAAGATAGAGTTAGCAAAATGTTACTGACAATTAAAACAAGACTTTTAAATGCTTTTAATGTGCTACTCAAATGCACTTAAGCAATCATTTTTTTCAGCGAGAGAGAAAACCTATTGATTTTAAAATACCACCTCTTGTTGCACTTCGCACTGGCTGTATATTCTAATACTCTAATATGTAGAGATAAATTTTGAAAGAAAATTTATATAATAAAGATTTAAATTTATTGATTCATAAACTAGGTTTTAGTTAAATTAAATATTTATTAATAATATTTTTTTATGGTAATTAATTACATTTAGTTTAAACAGTTTTTTGAATATAAATACTTAATTGCTTAATTTCAAAGGTGATTAATGTCTTAAACTTATCTACAATAAAAATTTCATGAAAAATTGTATATATTGTTAAATATTCTACTCTAATCGGTACATCTGTGGTGTAAAAATGAAAGTTAATTCTTGATAATGCATTAGCGTTTTGTTATAAAGAATAGGTGTGCATAATGTGAAAAAGGTGCCGCTTTAAGATGTTTAAGACTTGACCAACAACACAACAATGTAATTGATTAAAATCCTCAAATGTTTTTTAGCTAGCTCCCATGGAAATTTAGAGCTGATTTCTAATACGGACATGATACGATGTGTCATAATGTTAAAGAAATGCTACAAAGTATATATATATATTCTAAAAATCCTTCTCGATAATTTCCCTGGAGATAAACGCAATGGTATTGATTGATAGTTTTTTTTCCTATCACCTGGAATGCATGGCATCTTATACAAATTACTTATTTTACTTTGCCTGATGTTCTTGATTTTTCATAAATTTAAGTAGCTTTTCTTGCTTCACTATTTTATTTGTATATTGTTATATGCGCTTGTTTGTTACATTAATAGGATTCTGGAAGACGTCCACTTGATCCAGCGACTGTCTTGGATGTTGTTTTTTCATTAGGCAGATGTAAGTTTTGCGTAAGATGTCTCTGGCTTTATGGAGTATGTCGGATTCGTAGCGACTAAAGCACCTGCTTCATCATCCTAAATCCCTATGTAACTGTCAATAAAGATATTGCATCTTTATTCAGGCTATGTATCACTAATTGATGACTCTCACATCAGTTCTTCCTCTGTCCTTAGTTTTTCGTGGATATATTTATAAATTCGCATATTGCTTTCAAATTTCCCTTCTATTGTTGCATGATTTCAACTAAGTTTTGAGTATTCAATAGTCTTACAATAACTTGTTCAACCATTTGTCAATTTTGTCCAAAACAAGGACAGTGGAACACCACACGAGTTGGATCTTCTGCGTGTTTTGGACATCGCGTACATTCTGGGTAGTTGTTGCCTGTATTCTCCATGCCCAGTTAAAAACTGTGTTAGGTGATATTTAACTTCGCCTTGTCTTCTACACAACCATGTCTCTATGTTGGATATTATTTCTTGGATTTAAATAGACTTTTATGTTTCATTCAATTTCACCTCATTTCTTTTACAATTACAAGCTACTTATTTTATATCTTGTAACTTTTTAAGCTTTAAAATAACTTGACAATAAAGCTCATTCAAGGCCGTATGGCCACCATAAAGCCGACCGATTTATTGGTATACCGCTGTCATCGTTTAAATGGTAGGACGATTAGAGACGCTATGACATAAGACTTTCGACCAGCAACTCTAACAAATACGACTTTGCTAAGATATTAAATCTACCCTTTACATATGTTGTGATGAAAAATGAGAGGAGGTGACTGACTTGTTGGCTGACGAATCTGGGGCCAAATTACCGCAATTCGTGATCGAATGAGCTATCGTGTCGAAAAATGATTTCGATATCGAAATTATGATAAAATGTACTAAATTTCTTGCTCGATATCGAATGCCATAATCTCATACAAGAAAATTACGATAAATTTTACTCAATATCGAATGCGTTAATTTGGCCCCTGGAGTCTTTACGTAGGGAAGGCGGATATCAGATGGTTATAAACCTTTAAGTGCATCGGAGTGATACGAATAATAAATCAGCTTGGTCAGACGAATAAAGAGCTTTCTCTTATTGAACTTCTATAAACCCACGTGGCCTCAGCTGCATTTAATACACTGCTTATTTTTTATTTTAAATGCCGTTTTAATCCCACTAAACAAATTACTTTATTTGTGCGTGAACATTTTAACAAAATTTTAGGGTCGCTTTACAAAATAGTTTTCAAAATATACGCCTTTAAATGACACTACCGTTTTGTTTTATTATTTTTATCATTTGTACAAAACCGAGTGTATTTGTCTGATCTTTAGAACTTCTTATTTATTTAGATGAAAAATTAATAGTCATCTATATTTATTTTCAATTCCAGGCCAACAATGCGGTACAATAATTAATAATAAACATACACGCACGAAAACCTCAATCTAACAAAACTTGTAAGGCACACAGAAACACATCACAAGAGAGAGAGAGAGAGGGAGTGCCAGAGAAAGAGAGGGAGAGAGTGAGGAAACAGTAGAAAGAATAATAAAATAGAACACGTTCAAACAACAACTATTAATTTTTATTGTTGTAGTTTATTAACTGAGTTTAAAGCCTTCGCATTAATTTTAGCCTAAACAATCGTTTACAGGCTGTCATTGGTCATGTCATTTGAAAGTCTAAACAAATGACTGACTGAATCACTGGTTGACTGACTGGCTCTTAAAAAGAAGGTTATTTAAAGAAGAAACAACAAATAAGTTAAATAACACTGGGCAACAAATAAAATGGAAATGGGATGAGACCAATTGCAAATGAAAGTTGACATTATTATAACAACACCTCCAATGATGGTTTCTTTTAGGTCAGTGAGAGACTTTTTTTATACGCATTTGAAGTTGGTGATTTTGGAAGGCTGTCTCTAACAAGGAATTATCATTGATAATTTTATAAAATAATGCTTATTTATTTTTATTATCCTGGAAACTGGTTTTTCATTCTTTCATTAGCAATTGGTCTCAATCTATTTCCATACGGAAAGTTCAATGTTGTATCTATATGTAATTATATTCAGCTTAGACAAGCGGGTCTTTTAGAGACACTAGTAAAGCAAGAGTAACAAATTAAAAACAAGTTAGAGTGTGCCGAATCTGAAATACCCTCCACCTTAACGTAATAAGTAATACAAAAACTACACTGGTTAAAGGACTAGTATATCCTTATTCTGTGTTTTCTATTCAGTAATAGTGCAAATCTTATTAGCATTCTATATATTGTTTGAAAGACAATTTTACCTGTTGGTCGTAATTCACTAATGTGATTTCATGTTAAATATTTTGAAATTTTATCTAATATTGACCATTTATAATTGATGTAATTACCGATTCTTACTGTAATTTACAGAGTTTGTGTGATTTTCATAATACTCTTGAGTGAAATTTAACAATTTATATAATTTAAAGAACATGTTTCCAAATTCACAACAAGTTGAGAAACAGAGTATAAAAAATGATAAGATATAAGGTGAGGCTTTTATTATTTACAAAAGATTTATGGGTGGCATAATAGAAGTGGACCAGTTATTGACTGATAGCTTCTAAATCCAGTATCCACTAATGTGATTTCTACGTATTTGAGGCTTATTTTGGTTGAATTTCATCTCAATAGCGTTATTTACAAGAGTTGTATGGTTGGTTGTTATGCTCGGAAGTGGACTTAATTCGGCAGCTATTGCCAATTATTGACAGACAGCTACAAAATCAAGTAGCATGATTGCCGTATAACCGATCTATATAAAAGTTGGTTCCATATCGATATTTATTAGACATTTTTGTGGAAATGGTTCCTTTATGGCAGCTATGAAAAATTTTAGGCCGATCTTCTTAAATTATAGAACAGTGATTTTTATGCATATGAGGATATTTCAGGTCGAATTTCAACGTTATATTTAAGATATATATTAGTATTAACGTAGATTTCGGAAGTGGACCTCATATGGAGGTTATAGTCAAATATGGACCAATTTTCTCAAAATCCAGCTGTTTGATTTTCGCATGTATGTAAATGATCCGTGTAAAATTTTGGATCGGTATCGTTATTTATAAGAGATTTATGAGTATTAGGGGACTTTATATGGGGGATGCGGTTAAAAATGGACCGAAATTCACAACATTTTGTGGGATGATTTTTGTATATCTGTAAATGATCTGTGCAAAGTTTTGAGTCGGCTTTTTCGGATGTGGTCCTTATATGGGAGCTTTGCCCAATTATGGGCCGACCACCATAAAATTTAGTACAACAATTTATTTACCTATAAGGATTATTTATGTCAAATTTTAACCGTTTAACTTTATTTATACCAGTTTTATACATAGTTAAGTGAATTTTGGTAGTGGACTTTATATGGGATCTATGGTCAAACATGGACCGAACTAAAAAAAATTTCGTTTTGCGATTTCTTTTTGCATTAAACTTATGCCTGCTGGAGTTTGTATTGATATTCCAATTTTATAGGCATTTAAGTATAATTGAGCAATATTTCGGGAAGATTTTTGTATGGGGGCTATGAGAAATCATGGACCTATTCTTACTACTTTCCTCACACATTCTTCTTTTATAATAGAAACAACGTATACAAAATTTTATGATTTATCTTCAATATATTTAAAAATATAGCAAGAAAATTGTTAAAAAATATAAATTTTTTATGGAGATTGCCTCACATTTTGGCCCATAACTCTGGTTCTACTATTCCGATTTTGCTGATTTTCAATAGCAAACTGCTTAGGAGAACTATAAACGGTTGTTTGCAAACTTTGTTGATTTCGGTTGTGTGCTTTGGAAGAGAGACAGACAGACGGACATGGCTCAATCGACTTAAAATTTCATAAGGATCAAGAATATATACATACCTATACTTTGTGGGTCGCAGATGAGTATTTCGCAGTGTTACACACGGAATGACACTTATACATATATACCGTGAATGATGGTGGTGAAGGGTATAACAAAATTTTTGTTGACATGTCCACTTTATGATTTAGGCGTTAAGATCGGGTATTGTTTAACATTTGTATTTATCCATTCTCTATATGAAATACATATTTCTAATTAATAAAAATCAAAATCTTAACTATCACTGATTTGTTACAAACCGATTGCAAATTTAAAAATATCCTCATAAGTTTAGTAGTACTCGCAAAACCAAAAAAGAAAGGAAATCTTCTCCCAATTTAATAAGGAAATTATGAATGAAAATTGATGCGTTAAATACGTTTAAACGTTTATTTCAAGCCATAACAAGTGTGTGCATGACACTGTGTGGATGTCAAATAGAAAAATTAAATTGAAATTAAATGTGTTTAACAATGCACTCCTCATTCTTACAAGCATGTACAAAAAAGATTATTTTCAGTCTAAATAATATTCTAAATATTTTGTGTTTAACACGTAACAGGTATTTTACTACACTACAACAAAACAATTGAATTTTAAACCGAAATGAAATGAAATGAAATTCTCAACAAAAGGTACAACAATGAAGCAAATGATTGATTTCTAAACATTTGTTAATTTTGATGATTTGTAAAATTTTTCATCTACTTCTTTTTCTATTGTTTGTCAGATTATTTATTCGTATTTGGGTTTGAGAATAATATTAAATAGAGTAGCGATGTGCTTTCGAATTAATTAAGGTATTTATTGTAAATTGAGAAAACTAATGCTTTATTGTTATTTGTATTATTTGTAGTGTGATTTCCGAGATGACATTTATTTTATTCATTTAATGAAGGTTGTATTAAATTGATTTTTTCAGAAGAAATAATTTTTTAGGCAAAAAGGTATTTTTTTTTTCAAACAATAAAATTTCAACTTTTTGAACAATAGCATTTTACGATTAACTATAAAGAATTTAAAAATGGTTTTTTGATTGAGATTATATATGTATGTGTACAGATTTTTTATAGCAAACCATTTAAAGATCAAAGATAGATTTTAGGGTTACGAAAATACTTGGTCCCATGTTTGCTGAGCAGCTTTTTTCAAACGTAAAATAAATTTTCTTGTAGCAATTGTCTGTATTACTACCACTAGAATTATCGTTAGATAATGTAGATGTGAAACTCCCATATAAGACCCTCTCCGTAATTCACTTTAAGCTCCATAAATCATATTTATATCGAGATAAAGTTTAACACATATAATATTTATATCCAGAGAAATCATGGCATTAAATTTTTGGATGTGTCTCCCATATAGCGCACATTTCTGAAAAACTGTTTTATACATATACTGGGTGTAGGGTATTATATGGTCGGGCTTGACCATACTTATTTGTTATATTATAAGTTTGATTCTGCTTTCAAATTTTGTATGTGTTTTTTCTTTATAAAGTTTCGGTTTACTTATTGTATCCGATATTTTCTTTAATACATACTTACCTTAAAATTTAAGCTCTAGGTCGAAAACTCGTTTTTATTTATAGACTAACCAAAGTTTACTTTCTAATAGGAGAGTTATGTGTGTTATAAGAATTTGTAAGGAGGGCAAACAAATATCAATATAATAAAGGGAACGTTTGGCATTATGATTTCATTGGCATTGTTACTAATAAATACTCGTTCAATTTTATATTCTTGTTACTATCCGCCTATTTTAAAGATTAATTGTACTCATTATTCAAACAGATCTGAATTATATGGAATTAATTCCGTATTTTGCTTCTATAGAAGAAGTAAAATGAAAAATTTGTTTGAAATAAAACCACTTTTAATTTCCTATGTGGAATTGTAATCCTAAGCATTTCTAGGTTTCATTTCCAAAAAAAGTCCGTTTTATTTTTTCTATATAAGCAAAATACAGAACTAATTCCACTTCTGAACGAAATTAAATTATGTGACATAGCTCATCGAGCCTGAACATTTTTTTCTATTAAATAAAAAATATTCATAAAAAAATGCAAAAAAGCGCTTTTTATATAATTTAATTTTGGATGCATGTAACTTTTTATGGGGAAGAGTAACTTTTACCAAGTTTTTTTAATTAGATTGAGAATTTTAGCACAACTGTAGCTAGAAAAATATTTTCGACCCTCCATAGAAAAAAAAAAAACATCGATGAAAAATAAAAAAGTAAGCTCAATGTCTCATAAACTAAAAAAAATAAAAAAGATACCTAGCGTATGTTTTGTCCATCTGAAGGACTATTTATGTATATTTTAAACTTTAGCTCATTTGGAACATAAATTGTTTTTTGGCGATTTTTTTTTTTTATTGAAAGACCCGAGGTGACCAATTTTGAGGAGCCACCCACTGGCTCCCATTACGCATACGCGTCCGAAAAACTGTAAATCAACTCGAATATAACTATGTAAAATTTCGGTGCGATGTCTCCTATAACTACCGAGATACCGAATTATTAAAAAAAAAAACGTTTTTAACCCACTGTGCAACACCTCCTGAGTAAATGGCTCGCCAGTTTGAGCATATACAAGCGATGTTTGTAAATAATATGTACCTATGTGGAGTCTCTATACACCAAAAACGCAAATTTTGTTTCAGTTTAAAAGTTGTCACAAATTTCTAACGAAATTACTAACGAATTATTCAAATTAAATTTAATGCTCGTTTTTGCGAATTATAGCTTTTCAAGGCCTTTTGATATATAAAAATAAATTGCCACAATTTACAAAAGATTAGCATCATTTTCAGCCGTAATTTAATCGTAATTTCAGTGTCCACAAGTCTCTATATAAGATTTAATTATGTATAATAAAAAAATATAACAACATTTATTATGTCATTGGAAAACGGATGTTAAACAGATACTAGGTAGGTATATTATATTAATATTCCATTTAATAATTTATTTTAGTGGTAATTAAATTCTTTTTAATAATAAATTAGTGAGAAAAGACAGTTAAGTATGTGAGAAACACAAACAGCTCACACTGCGACAGCGGAAACCGAAAAGAGTTCAAACAGAAACTTTTACAACTTAGTTGCTGTTTTTTATGAAGATAAAATAAAATACAGATAAATAATAATAATAAAAAACTCAGCTAGTGAATATTTAAAAATTCTTTAAAATTTGTATAATTATGAAAATAGTAAAAGAAAAAGTAAATGTTAATAGTAGATACATACCTATATTGGGAACATCCACAGCACAATAAATCGAAAATTTAATGATCTTTATCGCTGACATCATACATAATACACAACTTGAAGTTTATTTAAACTTTTTTCTCAACAAATTTTCGTTTTTTTTTTTCACAACGCAACATAAAAACAGCTTTTAAATTTTAATTTTAAAATAAGAAAGACTCTTGAAAGCATTGAAACAAAATAAAAACAAAATCCTAAAAAATCCAAAAGACATAATGACATTAATTTGTCAATAATACTGTCGTCATTTATATTGTAAGTCAACATTAATCCCCAATAATCAAATTCTTAAGAAATTTTAAATATTTTTTTTCTCATTTTTTTCACTTGGTTTTTGTATAAGAAAAAAAAAATAAATTAACTGTTTTTTTTTTTAATTTGTAAAACTGTGTGTTGTTGTTTTTGTCGTTGTAGTTTATTGTCTTTTGTTTTTCCTGAAACTGAATTGAGTTGAATCGGTTGCTAAAGATGGAGATAATGAAGAAAGAAAAAAATATAAATTAACTTTTAGCACAATTAACAGGAATTTCTCATATAAATAACAGTCAGTAAATGTTACAAACAGCAACAACTACTACAGCAATAATAACAACAACAAAAACAACAACAGCAACATGAATAAACCGACACAGTCAGCAATAAACATTAAAAACATTGATCTCCTCTTAACAATCTGTCAATCAACAAAGCAACAACAATCATTTTCGCCCTGCTTGTTGAATGACAGACGGTACAGTGGTACGAGTTTGGATCGAATATGAGATTTTTTTTTTTTCTCATTATTATGCTTTAGAATTACCAAGCACTTATACCGCCCAATCATGAATAAAAATTCAGCGGGAGTTTATTCCCTTTTCCCATTTTTCCTATTCAAATTCAATGTTAAAAAAATAAAAAGGAAAAAAAACTCCCGCGGATTTTTTATTCATGATTGGGCTGATAGATTTTAATGTTAGTTTTAAGAACTTTTTTTAAGAAAAAAAAAAAGTTATCAATAGGTTCTAATGATTTCTTTAATAAATTTTCCTTAAATGAAGGCTGAAGTAAAATTCATGACAATAAAGCCTTGGTCACATAATATCCGATCGAATGAATGTTTTGTTATTTATGTAACAAAAAAAATATTTAATATTTTTGCACGAGAAGGTGATACTTATTTAGTCCCTGCAAATAATATTGGTCTACGTGATCCATTTTAGATGAAATGGACTACTTATAACATGGTCCAATGTAATGCAGTCATGGACCATGTCATAGTTAAACAAGAGTTTGTAGTTAAACGATATGGTTTCGTGTTAACACGATTGCATATTGAGTTGTCGTTGTTTAAAACTAACCCTCTTGAGTACTCCATGGAGTAGAAGCATGGAATAGTTTTGGGACAACTCCAATGGGTTATATGGTCCAATCCTAGGACATCGCAATGTTAAATCGACCACCTTTTTCATATATTTGGAGTAGTTTTGGAGTACTCCTACTCCTCTTTGGTCTAGTCTTTACATGCATGTATGGACTAGTCGCGTTATTTGCAGGGGTAATATCTATAAATATCATCATATATATAAGCTGAAACATAACAATGTGTGTGAAGAAAATAGTATGTGAGTGAAGATAAATTCGAATTTAACTAGCACAGACAAAAACCACACTTTAACATTGATAATGTTACAGTTAACAGAGTACTGTTAAGCCTTTAACAGTTATAATACATAAAATATATTTGAAATAATTTTAGAAATATTAAAGATACAAAAAAATAATTCTTGCCATAAAAAATAATAGTAGGATATCTGAAATAATTTTGGAAGCTGAGTAATTTGGCAAATGTAAAATTTCCGGAGAGGATATGTGACCGCATACTACACTATATAGAAATGCTGGCCCAAGGAATGTAAATAAATTTGATTTTTTTGGTGAATGGTTCGCGTAATACTAGAAGAGTAGTTGCTCGAAGTGTAATCGTGAGATAACTGAAATAATCTTGGGATCCAAGTAATTTATTTTTGAAAAAAACTTTTTTAAAATTCTTTGCGAACTTTTTTAAAATTCTTTGCGAAAAAATTAAAATCATATTATAAATCATGAGCTCGAGATTGGAGATGGAGAATGAGAAATGCAATAACTAAGTAAATCCACCAAATAATTTATTGATTTTAAAACGACTAAGCCCAAACAACTTTCATATTTATACGAATTTTAATAAACCCACCGTGCAAATCCCGTCTTATAACTCTCTAGCACTTATGAGGAGCAAAATTGGAAGATAGATAGACAAACAGGGAGAGAGCAAGAGTGTATAAAACACCGCACAAAGTAATTGACAGTTGTTGCACAAACATCGTCTGTCTGTCTGTCTGTCTGACCAAGTGTCTGTTTTATTGTCTGATATGTTTGACTTTTGTTACTGTTACTATTTGTTTTCATAGCTTTGATTGCAATTTTTTACTTTACCACTATTTTATTTTTCTGCTTCATATTTAACCACATTTTTTTCTCTATTTTTTTTTTTTTTTTTGTTGTACATACAACATACAACATTTTATGTTGTATGTATTTCCTGATTGCTAGACTGACTGTCAAGTCTACAACTACATTTCTCTATACTTATACATATTTTTTTTTTTTTTAAATATTTTTTTGCTGTTTTGTTCGATGCTATTTGCGGTAATCTTCTTGTTTAGATCACCTTGTTGATCATCATATTTAATACTACAATATGTAGTATGTATGTGTGAATGTACGAACGGCCAGAGAATCTGAACATTGAAACCAGAATTATGATGGAAGTGACTTGAAAAGAATTAGCTGTGCAACAAAAAAGCTGGCAACAAAAAACCCATATTCCATATTAAACTGACAGATCAATGATTTTTCATATGAATTTGTAAAATTTGTTGCACTTTTCTTTTGTTGTTTATGTTGTTGTGGCTGCTGTACCACAATGTTACAAGAAATACTTAATCCTTGTCATATTTTGAAGTGTGTTTATTGGTTGGTTTCTTTTTAATAACTTTTATGTGATTTTAAAAGAAGCTTTGGGGCCTTAAACCGGATTTTAATGATTTTTATGCAAGAAGACAGTTTATAAGAGGTTTGTTGTGAACTTTTCGAATATAAATAGCAGGACCTAAAATAACTTTATATTATCAAAATTGCATTTGCATTTATAAAAATATGTTTGTGTTAAATACTAATATGAAAACTAAATTTAAAATTATTTATAAAGACCGCCCACAGTTCCCAAAAAGGTTTTGAAACATCTCAAAATTTAAATTTTTTTGGTTTTTGTTGGGTTTATCAAAACCTTTTGCATTATAATGACGAAGATATTGCGCTATATAATGTTTTTGGATATTGACTATATGACTTGAGAACATTTGCCCTAAAGTTAAATTTTACATAAAAAAATAGCTCTAATTTGAATCACCTCGGTAATAAAGTTGTTGTAATTTTTTGTTTATAAAAAAATATTTTACTTAAAGTTGGCTTTCCGAAAAATACAAATACATGAACAATGCTAAGCAAACGTTCAAATAATTTATGGAAAAAAGTCAAAATTATCTAATAGAAAAACAATATACAAGTTTTCCTAAAGCTACCTTAAATGACATTTTTATGAAAACATATTGCAGTATTGTTAACAGATTCTTAAGAAAATTACAAAAGTGGTTGAAACTAAGTTAAAGAATACAATGATTTATACCAACACTCATAGGAAAAATAACTGCTAATCTATTATATTATACATGATACTCATGCAAACATAGAGACGGTCTACTTAATTGATAATAATTTAAATAATGATTGTAGGATCAGTTTCCAGGAAACGAACAACCGTCATTCACTGTACTTTTTACATACATACATACATACATAATAATTATTGTAAAGACTTGAAAAAAAACGAACAAGTTGCATAGGATGTTGAACTTGTATTTATAAGATTTTATGTTGCACTTATGTGCCATTTGTAATTATATACTGCACATATGTACATATTTCAATTCATTTCAAAATAGCTTACGCACACTAATTTCTATGAGAAAAATCATTTGAATGTTATTGCAGACATCCATGAAAAAAAAAGGAAAAATTAAACATAATTTTATTGTCATTTATGAATTGTTTGTTTAGCTTTGTGGTGACAATTTTTTCACACAATTAAAATGATGCAAGACACACACATACACACACTTGCAACTCAACGAAATGAAGTAAAGGAAAAACTCAGCAGCAACAACGATAAAAACCAAACTAAAGTTTTTCTTATAAATTTTCTCCAACTGTTTGTTGTGCGTGAGAACTGAACTATAATGCCACATGAGACATATTTGTGACAAAACCACTTAATCCTGTTAGATAAAATACATAGATACATAACAAATACTAAATACTGAATTGTAAATTGTAAATTGTGTATCTGTATCCGTATCTGGCAAATAAGTACTTGTACTCAAACTCTCATAACCCCAAACAGCTACACTAGATAAAACTACAAGCAAGTAGCATCTGTATCCCACAGTTAATGACACAGATTTTTTTTTTTTTTTTGCAGCACAATGAATTGAAATGTTGCTCATATAAATCGAATGAATGAATTCAATGTGTAACAAATGTTTTTACAGGAATACTACATACTCGTACCACTAGGGGGGAAAGAAAAGACGATTCTATTTTTTTACACACAGTTAGATACACAGTCCACACTAAATCGTAATTACACACTCACTGAGATAGTCCCTGCTATACTTGTGACAAAGAGCCAGACCCATCAGCACTAGCTATATTACTTAGAAAAAGGGGAGAAGACCATAATTTGTTAATAAAACCATCATCTTAAATAAATAGCTAACAGACAAATTTTTGTTTTTCAACCACCATCTGCTTTACGCATAAGAAAACAATAGCTTTTTGATTTTGGGGTAAGAAGTTTTAATCCGAGTATAATTTCGTGGTGATTTTATGGTTTTCTTAATGTTCGAAAGTAAATAATTTATTGCAATTGTATGTTTTTCAAAAGTTTTTCTTGAAATTATGGAATTTTGTATTAATTACCTTTCAACCCAAAATAAATAAATATTAGGTAATGTTTTTATGCATAAAACTAAGGATACCATAGGCCACATTTGGCAAATATTTACCCAGAAAAGCGTAACCACTATTTTTAAGCATAAATTAGTTAGACGACTTTAATCTTACAAGTGTTTTGTAAATGCAAACAGCATCAAATAGAATTAAACTAAATTTCCATGGTTAAGTAAAAGAAGTTTCCCAAATAAACACAAGAATTATAACACATTATATTTAGTGGTCATGTCTTTTTCGTCAAATATTTGCCATGTGTGACCGTACCTTAATTCTTTGAACATTTATGTTTTATTGGAATGTAATTCTTTCAGCAAAAGTTACGGATATTTTAAATGAAAAATTAACATTTTTCTTTGCATGGTAAGGAAAAATGACTTTCAATTACATATTGTAAGGACTCAAACAAACATTTCTTGGCACGATTTTTAAGACCTTTTTTTATTAATGGTCTAAACTCAAAGTAAATGGTAAGCTATCATCAATTTATTTCTCAAATAAAATCGATTTTTTTACAATTTTTAAATAGGCGCTAGTTCTCTTAACAATGGTCTAAAATTGAAAAGGTTTATAATCTGTGGCCAATTACGTTTACCACCAAAAATCCATTTTTTATATAGGCTCCTGGTACTTTAAAATTGGTGTAAATTTCAAAAGTAGAATAATCTGTAAAATAGCATCAAAATATTTGCAAAGGTTTAAAATGTTATTATAGTCATATTTGAGTTCTAGTAAGTAGTTTGGCAAGCATGTTGGATGGTGTTGCAATTGCTACGATAAATGTATCTCTCAGGAATTTTTCTAAACTATTCTTCAACCAATGACACTTCTAAATCTCTATGGATGTTTGTATTTCTTATATACCATGGCGTTCCCGACATGGTCTTATGAATTTTGGAATGGCTCCTCTGCAAAAACTATCAAAAGAGTTACACATAACTGAACTTTATAACGAACTCTACCCGGTGTCACATTATGAGACATTAAGCTTGTGTTCTTGTGTTAAGTAAAATTTTTAATTATAGAAACGCAGATCTTCAGCAAGTGAGAATTTTTATCGATGCTAATTTGATGTTTGTGATAGTTGTGCGGCTTCAAATCCAAAGTGATTAGTTAAATGTCGAATTAAACATACTAAAAGGAAAGACGTTCCGATTAAAACATGAATCCCGTGGAATCCTGTTGCTAAAAAAAAATGTTGAACCACAAACAGACTCAGCAATTGTAAATGTAAGCTTGTAAAATTGTAAAATAAATTCCTAAGATAACTGTAAAAAATAATCCTTGAGTAGTTTGTGAGTGATTTCCATCTATTAATCTATGATGGGCTCAGGTAACAGTTACTCCTTCAATATTGACATTTTTGTTTTGGGTGATCAATTTAACGGATCGAAATTTCTTTCATTTATTAATTATTATATTTACAGTTGACAAACTTGAATCATTGTTCCGATCATGTTTTGTAAAAAAATTTTCTAACTATGACTGTCAGACTTTCAATATTTTTGAAATATTGTTTACCAATAAAAATGCGCAATTCTCTAATGTGGTGCTACAGTTTTAACAACTTAAACTGTCAGATGTCAAACTATTTTTGGTGGTTGGCAACACTATCTGTACATACTAATAACGCCAAATTTAAATCTTTTTTTAACTTTCTTATTATTTATTTATTGAATCTACCTTTAATTCGTAGGCCTTACAATAAGTATTCGAATCATATACCTAAACCTTAAAAAATCTGGCACGGATTGCGGGACTCCCTTTATATGCCAATCCGCTTGTAATTTCGTCAATATTCATTTGATATTGTGTATTGTCCGTCAATCCATAATTTGGTTTAAATTCCCGAAGGATCCAGATATACATACTCGTATGTATATATTGCACCCTAAGTTATATTAATATATCAGATATATGTACACTTGGTATTTGTTGCAAATTAAAGCAAATATTTTCTATTGTTCGTCATTTTTTGAAACCCTTTACTTTTCAAATGTATTACATGTTATCCACAGATCACGCCACTCCACGTTTTGTTTTATTAATTTGTTGCCTCATAAAAAAATTCTAGACAGCAATTTCGAACTAAATAAAAATGTTATTCTCATTAGAGAAAAAAAGCTCATAGAAATCCTAATAGTTAGTACGATATCCTTTCTTTTTATTAACAGCTGCATATCTCCTGGGAATACTCTCCACCAGAGCCATATAGCGCTCTGTTGCGCACCAAGCATTTTGGACTTAATTCCACAAATCCGGGAAATACGGAACTATAAGTTCTGCTTTGAAACATGTGGCTTATACTGTACAATGCATCCACGCAAGTTGCTTCCATTGTGTCTTCTTCTTATAGTTCTACAGGAGACGTCAATACCGAATTTATTTTAAAGATCTCTTTCAATTGAAGCATATTGCAATAACAAACAAAATTGACATTTTAAATTGTTATAACGATTTAAAATTTCACTATGAAAATGCTGGACCAATGGCAAAGGCTTCTTCTAAATATATAACAGAATTATTTTTTGTGAAACTTTGTTAAAGATAGAATCTGTAAAGATCCAATCGATTCAATTACAGCCTTAAAACCTTAAATTCGTGACATATTTACAGGTTATAGACCCGGCATTGTGCCAAAATGTGAGATCTGCATGCGTGGTCGTGGTGGACATTTGCCTAATAGCATTTTCCATTTATTATTTTCAATCCTTACTCTTGCCAATGCAATGTCGTAGTGTCGTAGGAGTTGTACGTCATCTGAATTTACAATAGTTGTTAGTAGTTTATATATAAATATTTTGTACAATATCTACGACATTTTTACATGTGTATGTATGTTTTTCGAATGTTGTATGAAAGTTTAGGTGTTGGTAAAAGTTCAAATATGTCTCTCAATCAAAAAATTACTTATTTTAAAAAATAATTTAATCAAATCATAAACTGATTGACAAATGTAAATTAAGAAAATAAAATCCATAAGCAACAAATTTAAATTTTGTAATGTAATTGTATAAAATGTATGAAAAACGTTGATTCATATTTACTTACTTGACTCAATTGTTAAAATGTCTGCATTTTATTTTTCACACAATGCTGTAATTATTGTGTTATTAATTTCTAAAATTTTAGTTTTGACATTATTAACATAAATTAACAACATAAACATACGACTTTGCTCAATATTGAATTCACAACCAGATATGTTACGCGCCTTCAAATAACTTTAGAAAAAAAAATTACCATTCCATTCAAAACTGGTCAAGGGGGTATAAAAGCTGACCTGCAGCTCAGTAAGCAAAATGTGGTTCCCGACCTGAGTTTTGACGCGTGGAAAATTTAAAGAAATATAAACGACCACGTACGGGAAACCGGGGAAAATCTAAAAATGCTGATGATATGGCCAGGTGGGTACCCTACAATTGGCAAATCTGTGTCTTGTGTGGGTGTGTATCATACAATGTACAACATACAACATCACTTGTGAATTGAGCAAATGTTTCTTTTCTGTTGAAAGTCCCAATTTACATTCAGCAATTTTTATTGAACATATTAATACAATTTTTTCCTTGAAATTTCTTCGGTGTTCACACAGAATACACACATTTGTATACAAATATGTATGTACTCGTATACAAATATGTATGTATTCATACTATGTATGAATAAGAGAGTAACACGAATTGCACGATGTCTAAATGATAATCAGCTTAGCTTTAAGAATTGCTTGTAATAAATTATAACTAATCGGGAGGGTAGATTTTGATTAGATGAAAAAAAGATAGTTGTTGTGAGTGATATTACTTATGAAGGAGTGTATATAAATCTTATATAATTTAATAATGATTAAAAAAAACTTTTATAATAATGAAAGTTTGGCATAAAAATGGTTTCAAAAAACTCATCAGTAAAAATGTTACTAAATAACCTCAATTCAACAATTTGTTTAACAAAAATAAATTTCACACACGTTAAATTTTTACATTAAAATAAAAAAATGATGCTGAAAACACACCATGATGATGATGATGTAATAAATCATGAATTTATTTAAAACAACAATGATGAAAGTTAACAACATGTCATCTTTATAGACTATCCTTTTTTTCGACTAACCTATAACACGTAATTAAATCGTTTAAATTCAACAACAAAACCACACATAAAAATTTCATAAATGAAACAGTTTCGAAAACATCAGCACACTTTAATCAAAAAAAAAATTAACATTTTTAATCAGAGTACATATTTACAAATGTATCTAATTGTGTAACACTGGCCAACAGAAGAAAGATATGAATGATTTTTTGAGAGAAAAAAAAAACACAAAAAAGACAATTTTATTTTTATAAAATGAAAAATAAAAAAAAAGTACTACAAAAAACTAAACCGCTTTTTGTGGTAATAAACATTTATTATTATGTATTTTATTTGTTTTTTTTTTTAACAAACTTATCTTCGTATACACATCTTACTCGTATTTGAGTAAACGTGAACAATGAATGTGTTGATGGTTCAAATGAATTATTAAGGCTAAATTATTTTATTTAGTTTTTTTGTCATGTTCCTCGTTAAACTTTAAATTGTTTAAATAATAAAAACAAGTAATGACTTATAAAAGTATGAAATCATACTTTAAGGTTTGTAGCACAGAATAAATATCAACAAGTTCAAATAAAAAAACTACGCAGGCGCGTAGTTTATTACTTTACTCCATTGCTGCTCACTCACACTTTTATCACGACCATATGTCCATGTTCGGATGTTTGTAATCTCTCGTTTATTCAAGTGCATGTTGCGAGTATTTGTAAAGTATGTATGTATGTATGTATGTTATTGTTTATTTTATGTTTGAGTGATAAAATTGTTCATCATGTACTTGAAAGCCAACAACAGCAAGTGTTTTATTTGTTGTTGTCATTATTGTTGTTCTTACTCGTATTGTTGTTGTTGTACACTTTAATAATATTGGTTAAATAAAAAAAAAATGAACCTGTTATCAATTGTATTTAATCAAACAAAATTTACCTTTTTAGTATTTTTTTATTTAGCTTTTTTGTTTTGCTGTACGTGCTGAGTGTTTGCGCCTGAATGTATTTTTCCTTAAAAGTGTGTTTCATTTTTTGTTTATTTTGCTGATGGCACAATAAACAAATTTCTTTTGATTTCATTCTTTTCTTTATTTTAATGTTCCCTTATTTTTATACCCACCACCAAAAAGATGGGGGGTATATTAAGTTTGTCATTCAGTTTGTAATACATCGAAATATTGAACGTAGAACCAAAAAGTATATATGTATACGAGTATTCTGGGTTCTCTTAAGATTCTAAGATGATCTAGCCATTCCTATTGGTCTGTGCGTCTGTTGAAGGCACGATAGAGCTTCGAACAGAGAACATATAAAATTAAATTTTTACCACTCATTCGTTGATCCAATGAAATGTTTTGTATTGAAAATGGGCAGCTCAGTCCAGTAGGATCCGAGTTATAGATCAAAGTTTCAGACCAACTCGACATTTTTTAGATATTTTTTTTATTTTCTTCACACTTTATTTTTTTTTTGTAAAAGAACACATCCTGTTGAAAATGGTAAGAATCGGTCCACGATTTTTCGTAGTACCCATACAAATGTATCCATACAAAATTCTGCAAAAATAAGTTGCAAGCTAAGGCTCCTATTATGAGCTAAATTCGACAATCCATATTCGCTGGCTATCGAAAATCGACTACTGAATGTAAAATTTGTATTATGAGTTGGCATCACTGTCGAAAATTTTGTTGTTCAACGAAATTTTTATCGAACATAAATTTGTTGTCGACGCTGTATAAAATTTATTTAAAATTTAAGTATTTGTTTTTTTTTTTTAGATTTGGTCAACCAAATACTACATACTTGTAAATTACTTTTGTTAATATCCTGCAGGTCTAAGGTCTTAAGTTGAAAACAGCAATTGGAGAAGCTCGTTTCTCTCATAGAAGAAGATCCACTGTTGGCAATAGGTATTTGCTCTAAAGTTCAGACAGCCAAAAAAAAGGGAGGGCATTATACAGGAGCTTAATGCTATTCATCAGATGAATCATTAAACCATAATTCCGTGGTGGTCATTTCAAATTTAATTTATTTTTCTTTCAAAATTTGTAAACAAATATAGCGCCAGCTGATAGAAATGTACTATTGTGAATAACTCAAAAAGACCTTAATACCAAATGAAAAATCGTTCGATAAGCATTTTCGACCACAGTCGAAAATCGAATTTTGCTCATAATAGGCACCTAAGTGAAATCCCAAAACGCTGTTTGGTTTGTATTGGTTCATATTTTGTCATACAAAGTCCACTTCCGAAAACTATTAAAATGCGCATAAATCTTTATAAAAAAAAACGACTACCATAATGTAAATCAACACAAATAATCCATATATAT
Organism: Bellardia bayeri; assembly: GCA_950370525.1. Classification (NCBI taxonomy): domain Eukaryota; kingdom Metazoa; phylum Arthropoda; class Insecta; order Diptera; family Calliphoridae; genus Bellardia; species Bellardia bayeri. The sequence goes on from OX493267.1 coordinate 81,539,477, forward strand.
GTATATATAAAAATTGTCATACCAAATTTCTTAATGATAGGTCCATATCGGTGCATTCCATATAAAGTCCACTTCCGAAAATCACTTAAATACGCATAAATCTTTTATAAAATCACTATCAAGTTTAAATTCGACACAAATAGGCCATACATATACATATATATATTATATACCCAATTTTATGATAATCGGTCCATATTTGATAGTAGCCCCCATAGATATAAATTGCACTTAGAAAAAACACCTAAATACTCATAAATCTCTTATAACAATCACTATTAAGTTGAAATTTAAGACAAATAATTTGCATATACATATAAATCGTCGTACAGAATTGCATAATGATCGGCCCGTAATATATCATATGTAGCTGCCTTATGAGTACTACTCCCGAAAACTTATTAACCTACATACATAAACATCCATATCAACACATTTACACAGATTAAAAATTATACTATTGGCTTTTGTGAAAGCTGGTCCATAATTGGACATGCACATGTATATGTATGTACATATGTATGTATTTTATGACGTTAACAATATTTTATGCTGAATATAAACTCTTGTTAATTTTTTTATTTTCTTTTTATTGTTTAACTCTCATTTTGATCCGATGATTTTACGAGTAGTTTCTTTTAATGTCTGTCTGTTTGGTGTGTAGTTTTCCACATGTTGTTGTTGTTGCTGTTGTTGTTTTTTAAAGATCGTTATCAACGTGACACAACGAATAAATGTAAAAATGTAAATGTTTGTAGTTTTTATTATTTGTTGTCATTGTTGGTGTTTAACGAATGTGTTTAAAAGCTTTTTGATTTACACTGACAAATTATTGCCATAAACTGTTATAAATAATTATTTAATGATAGAATGAATAATTATTTGTAAAGAAGTAAATAAAAAGAAAAACTTAAAAGGAAATGTTGTACATATTTTAATAGACAGGATTGTTGATAAGATAAAATAAAACTCTATGAACAACTTCTATAAAAGGCAGACATCTCAAGATCATACACATGATCATGTATCCCAGTTTTAAAAATAATAAGTTTTGCCTTGTGCAAAAACACATTGTTTCCATGATAATATGTACTTAATACTTAACTGATCAGTTTAAATCTAAGAAATAAATTGAAAAATTCGTAAAGCATTCATCACATATTAGGTGTCTAACTTTAAAATGCTGAATTATATAATGCAATATACTAAATGTATTCAAAATATTAGCCATTGACATTTTGCCATCTCTCTGGCAACATATAATTTCCGTGCCAAAAGAACTGCTCATCTTTTGAGGCCAAGAACGAATCAAACCAATACCCTATTCTAAAGTGCATTGAAGAGGACCCCAGAGGGAGTGTTCTGCATCCATCGACACAAATATTAGTCGGATAATAATAAGGCGGGTGAGGCATAACTTCTCAACCGCTTCTTTTTAAGTAGTTTTTAACAGATATTGCAAAATGTGGCCGAGCTTGGTCATGATGGATTATTACAATTTCATGCCAGGCCGCATATTCTTGAAGTTTTTCGGCCAAATAATCAGTTGCTTTTGGCTTAGATTCCCTGTGATGATCTGGCCGGATTTCAGCAGTTCATGTGTATACAGAACCCTTTTGGTCGCACCAAAATATATGGACCTTAGCACCATGTTTGTATGGTTTTGGTGTCGATTCTGTTGGTTGGCGGGCTTCACATTCGATCTATTACGCTTCGTCTTAACGTAATGAATCAATATTTCGCCGCAAGTAATGATTCGGCTAAAAAAAATTACATCTTTTTATAACGTTTTCAATTAATATGTTTCTCAATTTCCCTACTTTTGTATGAATACTGCTGCTAGCAAAAGTTTTGAAATTTCAGCTCGAGTAACTCCCAATTATTTTGCAAACTGTCTCCAATTTTTGTTCTTCAACATTGTGTCGCAGTGCTGAGCAATCTTTGTCTTCCGTGTCAAGATCACCATTGCTCGCACATGACCGATAAAACCGATGAAAAACATTCATTATAGGTTGCGGTGGCGTTTTGTTGGCACAAAATTCGACATTTTCGATGCAAGAAAAACTGTGGTGTTCATACTATAATGTTTAATAACTGTGTGGAATAAACGACAGATCCATATGTACCCTTCAAAATGACAAGACAAGATAAGTTAATATATACAAAAATATGTATATAATATATAAAGGGTGTTTTTTTAGATGTATAGAACTTTGAAATTAAATAAAACAAAGATGATTTTTTTAAATTGAAATAAAATCTACTTTATTCGAAAGATAATATTCTGGCTTTATAATTTAAATACTACTTCTAGCATATGACCGCCACGGCTCTTGCGGACGTAGTCTAATCTGGAGGTTCAATGACTTTTTCCAACATTTGTGGCCGTCTATCGACAATAACGCGGCGAATGTTGTCCTCCAAGTGGTCAATCAATTAGGGCTTATTGGCGTAGAATAGCTACTTCACATATCGCCACAGAAAATAGTCAAGCGATGTAAAATCTGGGAGGCAAATTCAGGGGTCCGGAAGGTAAAACTATGCGGTTACCAAACGTTAGCTTTAATAAATCTATTGTGGCACGATCTGTGTGACATGCCGTCTTGTTAAGCCCAAAACGAATCTTAGCTAATGCTGTAAATAATAATAATATACTAAAACGTATTCAACCAGAGTTGGCATGTAGCATTTATATGTACTATATGTTTTCCTTATAAATATTTTAAAATACAGTATCGTTGGAATAATTTAAGGAGATTGGTGTAGATGACATTTCTCTTAAAATTTATTTCGAAGTAAATTGAAATGTTTATAAATTTTTTTATTATTCAATTTTACAAATAGTGCATTTAATAATATTAAAATCAAATATAATTTTAAAACAAATATACCTATGTATACAATTTTCAATTCATAAAAAATATTAGCAAGATTTAATTAAGACTTATTTCAAATGTATGATTTAAATATAAGAAATAACTACAATTGCTGTATATTAAATAAACAAACCTCCTAAAAAAAATTGTTATATTAATACCAACGTTTCCTATTCCTGTTCAACTCTAGACATCAACGTTAAGCTTAATTACACTAGAATTTGAAAATAATATGTGGGTTTTTATAGCTTTTAATTACAATAACTCCTCATACATACATACGAGTATATGCAATTAAATTTAATTAAAACCAAAAAAATATCTTCTATATTAAAATAAACTCAATAACGTTTCAACTAATAAAACTTTTTAACAAATAAAACAATATACTAGCAGTAGTTTTTGCAATTTATCATTAAATTTAATCTCTCAAACTCCCACTTACAGTGTGTAGAAAAAAAAACCAAAAAAAAAAAGAAGTACTACATAAATGTCGTTGGCAAAAAATAAAAAAAAAAATAACGATAATTGGTAAATATTTGCAATACTTCGAGGACAAAGATGGGTAGACATGACACTTGAAAGATCATGTTTACAGACTATTAAAATGCAACAAGGAGACTTTTTATTTTCATTTTTATACGACTGCTGGCAGTCAACGAATAACGAATTGAGGCACAGACAACGACAGGCAGAATCTAAAGATTAACTAACTAGCTTAATTTATGTTAATTAATTCACTTTTAAGGACCAAATAAACCAAAAAAAATACAAAACAAGAGCTTTAACGCAAAATCAAAATGAAATGCTTCAACAGAATTCAAAGATGGAAGATGATGTGGCTGACAAAAAAAAAATATAGACCAAATATGTATACAAAATACAAATATACCCAGCACCAAATTTTAAATTGTTGAAACATTTTTTTTTATTAAATCACAGTTTGCAATTGCTCTGAAATAAAAAAAGTTATTAGAAAGTTATTATTTTCCAACTTAAAGCAACATATCCATACATACACTGTGTTACATTACTATAATTACACTTGATGTTTGCTATTTGTTGTAAAGTTACAAACAGTTTTTTTTTAAACGTGTAAACATTTTCAATAGTATGGTCAACGATCTCCTTTAAGCAAAAATTTTGGAGACCACTGCATTAATTTAAAAGTGAAATTGTGCATTAATATTTTGTGTTTCATAACTATAATTACGTTTAATGATAAACACAGAAGAATACTAGAAAAATAAAAGTTAACTATTATTTAATACTTTTATTCAAATTTTCAACAATTTTAAAACCCTATAAAAACCCTAGGAAATTTAGAAAAATATCAAACTTCAGTTTATATACATACAGTGGGAAGCAAAACTGTCCAGATGTTTTGCATTGAGGATGGTGCTTTTGGATGAGCGCATGCGGTTTATGCCAATAGTATTCTTTTCCATCAGTCTGGTGTCGGTTGACTTTCGTTTCGTCACTCCAAATAACCCGTTTCCAGTCATCTACTGCCCAATTTTAGTGGGTTTTCACATTTCTATAGAAAAGTGCTGGCTTTTTCTATTTCACACAGGCTACTAAACAAAAAAAACACAGGCTACTAACGAATGTGAGGTAAATATATATAAAATCCTCGACAAAAGCAGTTGTCTGTGCCAAGACTGCTAGACTAATAGACTTTAATTCGCTAAAAGAAACTTGAAAACTAACTGGAATCAGGTAAGCCGATAATCTTTAATAATAGTTTTACTATTTAAAAATATATTTGTTTAAGACGATTTTTTCCGATGAATAAAACTGTAATCTTGATGGTCCAGATGGTTTCAACAGCCATTGAGAAGACCCACGGACCTACCATATTTCTCAAAAATAAATTTCGTAGGCGGTATTTTGATGTTTTGGGGAGCTTTTTGTGAAGACATTATGCTTGATTTAGCTTTTTCAAGCATTAAAGTAAATTAACAAAATTCACAAACACACAAAATTACAAGATGAAAAGATACAAAATTAAGAAAATAATAATGAAAAACACTTTATTTTTCAACAAGACAACGCAGCTATACATGTCATCAATTCGTCAAGCAAAGCGATGGGGTTCTTCGAAAAATATAAATGTACTTGAATAGACGAATATTCTCCAGATCATAATCCCATACAGAACTTTTGGGGAATATTAAGCAGTCGAATTTTATGCTTTAAATCGAAAATATGAAAGTATATCTATTATACCTAATAGAACCTGTCATAATGTCTGGTCATCTACATATATCTGAAGATATAAGAATAAATCGGGTGAATAAATAGTATGCCTGATCAAATTTTTGAGTTGATTCAATAAAAATTATTAAACGTTATTAAAGTTTACGTGTTTTGTATTTATAGTTATGCAACTCAGTGTATATGTGGTAACCGCTAGACATTATTAAATAACAACAATTAAATTTATAAAAAAAAAATTTGTTGCTGGGATATGTACATGTGAATACTAAGAAGATTGAATATAACATTATTGGTATAGGGAAAAAATTATTTCTGCAAATGCAATTTTGTAAATTTGGCTTTTAAAATAAAATACTGAAAATTGTCTGAAAGTATCAAAGAAGTCGGCACAATTCTACAGTACTTTTTGAAATATAAACTTTTCCATTCTTGGCTAATGAGAGAGAATAATTTTATTTGTAGAAACAAATTTCAAAAATAAAGATTGGACCAAACTTCTATTTTCAATGAGGCTGGCCAAGTGGTGAATGTTATTGGTGCTAAATGTAGGGAGTTCTTTTTGCCTAAATTGATTGATTTTAAACGACGAAGTACTGCATTAAACATTTCCTAATGGTGTATTTAATATTAGTAATCAAAATTATTTCTTTTGATGATGAAAATTAGCATCATTGTGTTGGGATTTTAAATTGTTTCATTTGGTATTCTGAAAATACAAGAGCAATTAGAATCTTATCGATAACGCTTACAAATCATTTCAACAGGACGAATGTATTCGTTGTTTCGCTGGCTATGTCACAGGTACATATATATATGTATATATGCAGAGAAAGAGAGACAATCAATTCTAATACTGCCTTAAATATAATATAAGACCCGTCAGTCTGCCAAAATGTGGTGGACATCTGTCCGATAAAATTTTTCGTTTATAATTGTCAAAACTTACTCTTTCCAATACAATACAAATTTGAATGATTTTTATTTAAATTCTTTGATTTCTTTTTATTTGAAAAGAAAAAGTTTTTGTTGGCAACGCAAAAGCCAATTCAGTTTCATTTTGAGCTCTGATTACTATTTTTCCCCCTCACCAAGAAATTCAGAGGACAACAAAAGCTACATAGAATATTAACTACTTCGTAAAGTTAACAGTTTTACTTTTTATTTTCTTAATTTTTAGTTTGAAAATGTTTCATTAACTGATTGTCAAGCATTAATTTAAATATACAAACACAAACATAACCGAACTGACACATTCATACAAACATATTCACATGTATGTGTATTTAAATGAATACCCATATAGTTAAAAGAGATTTCAACATCCATCCATAGATTGTTTAGGGTGACTTCAATATCTCTAACCAGTCAGTGACTGTCACTCAGCCAGTCACTGTAATAGGGTTCTATACTGAATTTTATTTTGTTGCAGATGTTGTTGTCTTTGGCGTTGTTGTTGCTGTGTTTGTCTTTTGTGGCACGATGATGTTTGTAAACATCAATTAAAATTAACAAGAAAATGTTGTTGGAATTACTCTTTAGTGGTCAAAATGTTAAACTTATCGCAAAAATTTTCAACACATTTACATAAAGATGTGAACGCGTATGTCATGTTTAAGCCACAAAGAATGTTCACTGGCTCTCTTTCTACTCTTACAACTCTTACTACAGGCTGATGACGACGACGATGACTACCAACTTACCACGTACTTGCAACAACAACATACACACATTTGCCACATACGAGTAATGTTTGTACTACACCTTCTTGTTTGGGAGTTTTTTTTTTATCGCAAACTCTTATTTACTCACTGGCTGATGAAGATGATGATGGTTTGTTTTAGTGATTTGCTAAAATGTTGTAGTATGTTATGGGGCGCTCATAGCCAGCCAAACGATACCTAGACCAGTATTTAGCAGTTATGCGATGATGAGGCTGGACATGGGCAATGTCGTGTACCTTCAGCGAGGAATGAAAAAAGACACAACAACATTGCCAACGTCGATGATGATGATGACGATGACTGCGACAACAACAGCAAGCAGCAACAAAAAGCTGCCACAGATAATCTGCATATTGAGTTAATTGCACGGAAGTAATGAAGTTTATGTTTAAATAAAATTTTCATCTAAAGTGAGAGAGTCAATGTTTAACATACGTTCAACGAAAAGCCACCAACAACACAACAAACACACATATCATCTACTATATAGTTACAAATACAAATGCTGCAGCATGCTGGTGTATACACTGGAGTATTATGTCGTCCATGACGATAATGATGAGGATGACGATGTTGCACGGTGTTGATATGTTCTTATGCATACGTAAGCACAGAGTAGCAAAAAAAAAATTGGGATTCTAATCAAATGTTTTTATTTAAACTATGGGTTTCTTTCGTAGATTTTATAGAACATGATAGTGTTGAGTATCATGTAAGGTTTTTGTTTCTACAGTTTCTTTCTACTTAGATTTTTATAGCCCCCCAAAAATGAAACAAGCATATTTGAAGCCATGTGGTTGGTTTTTTTTTTTTTTTTTTTTTTTTAACTAAAATACATTTAGAAAAAATGTTGTTAGAATTTCAAGTTGAAATTGTGAAATTCCAAATTTATATCGAAAAAAACAAATGGACATTTAGAAATCTAAATTGAAAATGAGAAATCCAAATTGTTATTGCGAAATAATAAATTGAAATTAAGTCCGCTTTCACACTCTTCTATTCTGATTCGTCAAGGCAAGTATTTTTGGATGAGAATGGAAAAGAGAATAAAAGGGGTAAAAACTAGACATAACTAGTAAATTTTCTTATTTCCTTTTGTGGTTTTCTTTCAAACATGTTAAGTTGCATTAAAAAGTACGAAAATTGAATTGACGTGTGTGAATGAAATGGCAAGTTCAAAAGATAATTGAACAAAAACTTGTCAGCTAAAACTGAAGAGTGTGAAACAAGACTAAGAAATGTAAATTGAATTGAAACTCCAAATTTATATTGAGAAAAAACAAATTGAAATTCAGAAATCTAAGTTAATATTGCTAAAAAACATATTTAAATTTAGAAAAGCAAATTGATATTGAGAAATAACAAATTGAAAATGAGAAACCCAAATTGATATTAAGAAATAATTTATTAAAATTAAGAAAAGTAAATTGATATTGAGAATATGCAAATTAAAATTGAGAAATTGAAATTCATTTTGAGAAAATAAAAATTTTAATTTAGAAGTATGTATGAAATTTTTCAAATATTTTTTTACTTATTAAATACATAACACGATTTTGAGTTACAAATCTAATGGCCTAATGGCCTCGAGTTTGAAAAAACTTTTTTATTTTAGCAAAAAAAAAAGGTCGAAAATATCAAAATTTAATTTATTCTAACAAAAAATTTTATTTTTCTATTTTAATTTGTTTTTTCTAATTATCAATTTGTATTTTTCATTTTCAATTAGTTATTTCTCAATATCAATTTGAATTTCTGAATTTCAAATTGTATTTGCTCAATTTGAACTTGAAAAGCTGTAGAAATATATTTTAAGGAACTTTAAAGTTAAACAGGGTATTAAACTCCCAACAATACATTGTATCGATAATATAACAATTGCTAGTAATTCATACAGTAATCCTGATTTGTAAAGCGTCGAACTCAAAATTCAAATTCAAACCTCAATATATAACATCCAACTGAAACAGTTACTTCTTTGGCAACTTATGTTGCCTTTGATTTTTGTGTAAATTCCAGAAATATCAAGATGTTATAGCGATCATGGATTTTATAGCAAAGCAGATATTCAATAATCAAGTTTGTCAAAATAGGACAGACTGACTTACTACACCTACACCAGAGTGGAAACTTTTCGAACAACTAATTTAATTTCTGCACGTATATCACAGTCAAAATATTGTCTTTAAGGGCAAATTATATACAATTTTGAATATCGCTTATAAAAATCAATATTTATTTTACAGAATTCGGAAATAGTTTTTTAAATTTAAGGAAATTAAAATCAAATTGGATGTGGGAATCTTTGCTATTGACCAAAAGAACAGTCTTTGATATTTACATTAAAAAAAAATTAATTTAAATGTTGCCGCTGTAGGTGGTCCATTCGGAAGGTCCAACTTTCGAATACTCTTTCAGGCATATCTACTGGTAATTCACGAATTACGATTCTTTTTTATATTTGTTTCTAATACATGAAAACATCAGTGATAAATTTCACCTATCTGAAATAAAATGTTTGTGGTCGTACGAATAAAATTTTTTTATTTTAATTTAAATGTTTTTACCAGTTCATAATAGCACAATTCACAAAAAAAGTACATAACAGAATATTAGCGCAATTCACAATGTTGTGCAAATGGTATTGCATCATTGCATTTGCAAAAAGGTTTAGCACATTTCTGCTCTACACTAACAAAATAAACAGCAAGAGTAAAAATATGCTAAACCTTTTTGCAAATGCAATAATGCAATACCATTTGCACAACATTGTGAATTGCGCTAATATTCTGTTATGTACTTTTTAAACACAGTCAGCTATTCATTCAGCTATTGCACTAATTCCGGATTTTTAATTTTTTTCGGATCGATTTTGTGAAATATTTGACAACAATAAAGAATATTTAAAGAAAATTTCATCAGAAAGACGAAAGCACTTAGCTAGATCGTCTTCGAATTTTATAAGGATCCAGAATATACAGTGAGGAGCACAAAAGAAGACCTGTTTATGGCTTTTACATTTTTCATTGCATAATAATAAAACTAATTAAGAAAATTAATTAATGTTTGGTTTAATGCTAAACATAAATAAATTTACAATACAAAATGGTAAATAAAAATTAGTACCCAAATAACTTGCTTGTACACAATTTTGCACAAGTATGTCTTTTGAAATATTTGCACAAAAATTTTTATGTTTTTTCTTTGTTTATGAGTTGTAAAAAACATTAGTTTAACTACCTGTGGTAAACACTTTTTGCAAATTATCCAACACAAATTAAATTATAATAAATAATGAAAAAATGTAAAAAGCCATTGAGGATTATAGCACTGACAAAAAGTAGCTAATCTAAGCGAATAATAACTAAATAGTTTAAAGTATGTCAATTAATGGTCATAAGAGTTCAAAAGAGACGCTCTATTGTTCCCAAATCAGAGGTCATATAAAGCTATTAACGTATGCTGACGAACGTCTCATAATAACAGAGACATATGTTTAACACAAATAGATCCTTCTGGAGCAAAGGGCAAACCTGTTTGTCGATGGATAGCAAGACAAGTCCTTCGCGATATTGATTACATCTCAGCAGTAAACTAATTAAAACCTGCACTGGCGATAAAAATTGTTAAGTCACGGTTAAAGTTCGATAGAGAGCCCAGAAATTGGACAGTAGATGACTGGAAACGTGTAGTCTGGTTAGAATATATATACTATATATAAAATATAGTATATACAATGTATATTCTACATATATTAAAAAAAAAATATTTATTAGTGGGAAGAAATTGTCATAATTTGAATGATTGTTGCTTCAACCATTTTAACTAAATGACAGAAAAAAAATTGGTAAAAAAAGTGAAAAAAGTAAAAAAAAATATTACTAACTTAGAGGTTTCACTTCGAGATCTTTTCATCAGACATCTATATATTGTTTTTATTTTAACCTCTATTTTGTACAGTGTATTTAAAATTGCTGCTGCATTTCATCTCATATCTTAACATTTTGGTCAAAATGTCGATCGAGTGGTCGTCGGTGTCTTGGTCGGTAGGTTTCTTTAGATATCAAATTGAAAAAATCAGTAGTACATAGTTGCACCAGCAGCAACAGTAGTTGTTGTTATTGTTGTTGTTGGTGGTATTGTAGTAGTACTTTACGGGTAACTAACATGTTTTTAAGCGTTAATGAGCCACATCTTAAAACAAGATAACAATTTTATATTTTTTTGCTCACTTTGTTTTAGTTTGCAAAAACAAAATAAAAAAAAACATTAAAAGCAGAAATAAACTTAAATAATGATTGGCAAGTTTCATTTAAAAACATCATTTTCTATATGACACGTTTTGTGTTTTTTTTTTTTATTAAATTTTGATGATGTTCAAAAATTTAATTATCAAAAAACCCGAAAAAATTAAGAAATTTTTATATTTTTTGTTGTTGTTAATAAGACTTCAATACAATTGTCAGTGTATTGGTTTGGTTTTGATTTTAGACACGACTAAAAAGACAACAAATGTTGCTTTAATCTTTAATAAGGACGTCATTTTAAATTGACACATCTTTACGATTTTTTTATTTAACTTTAAGTCGTCTTAAAGCTTTGATTTCGGCCGTCTTGAAATCATTAAAACCAAAAGTTAAACACAAAAAACAGCCAGACAGACGGACAGAAATCTGGTTGTCAGAAAAAGTGTCAAATGACACATTTAAAATAAAGATCAATTCAAATTAAGAAAATTTTTCTACCCTAAAATAAAGCCACCAAAAAGGACAAGTTGTTTATGTTTGTTTTCGTTTTCGGAAAAAAAATATTAAACATGTGTTTAAATGACAGTTAAATTTAAATTTATTTTCGCCTCAAGTGAGATTTTTGAAAACAAAAGAAAAGAAGAAAATATATTATGTTGTGGTCAAACCAAAACCAGTGTATATATAAAAATTGTATAAAGTTTTTAAATTGTAATCTGAAAATTTAATAAGTTTTTGTTACAAAATACTTACATACATATATATGTAATAAATTGCGATTTCTGTTGTTTCTGTTATTGTTTAATATTGCATAAATGCAATAAATAAGGAGTGCGCTAATAAAAAATGTTTCGATTTTATTTCAAATTCTTTAATATTAAAACCAGGTGTCTGCCATTTATATCTGTATGTACATATATTTCTTCCACAATTTTTTTCTACTTCTTGCCAGTAATTTGCATAAATTTCTTTATTATTATTAAATTATACAAAACTTTAATTTACACATATGGCCAATAGTAACTTCAATTACAAAAAACACCTACATACATACAGATACAAATACAATATGTATTTATTCAAACACCTGATTGTAGTTAAATTTAATTTGAATGCAAATCAAATAATTGATATAATACAACATAATTGTTTAAATTGAATAAAATAACTTTATTGAATTATAAAATAATTAGAATTAAAATTTTGTGTCTGCATTTTTCAATTACAATTAATGTTTCTGCAGTTCATCAATTCTGTTTGCAAACAGGTACATACAAATTCTCTCATACAAACATATTCTTAGATATAAATGGTGATCCATTCAGATCACATGACTGGTGTCATGTTGTCATCTTATTATTATTCTGTATTATTTCACAATTTATCATGGAAGGGGCTAACAGGGACACAATGCTGTGTTACGAAAATAAGCGTTCTGTGAGAAAAGTGTGAGATAAACAATAGCTTTGTTGGAAAATAATATTGCTGAGCAGCTAATTGCGCGTTCCGCTACTCTCAACTGGCCGCCTAAAACTTTTGATATCATCCACTTGTTTTTGAAGTCAAAAATCGAAATATAGGTGCCTAGTTATTATGAGTAAAATGCGAAAAACGCTATTGTGAAATTCACTCTTTTTGGTGTATTCACAATAGTACATTTCTATCAGCTGGCGCTATATTTGTTTACAAATTCTTAAAGAAAAATAAATTAAATTTGAAATGACCACCACGGAATTATGGTTTAATGATTCGTCTGATACATAAAATTAAGCTCCTGTATAATGCCCTCCCTTTTTTTTGGCTGTCTGAACTTTGGAGCAAATACCTTTTGCCAACAGTGGATCTTCTTCCATTAGAGAAATGAGCTTCTCCAATTACTGTTTTCTACTTACGACCTGCAGGATATTAACAAAAGTAATTTACAAGTAGTATTTGGTATCATATTTTTAATCAATTCTGCACAGTTTTACACAGCGTCGACGGCAAATTTATGTTCGATAAAAAATTCGTTGAACAACAAAATGTTCGACAGTGATGCCAACTCATAATACAAATTTTACATTCGGTAGTCGATTTTCGATAGCCAGCGAATATGGATTGTCGAATGCAGCTCATAATAGGAGCCTTAGCTTGCAACTTATTTTTGCAGAATTTTGTATGGATACATTTGTATGGGTACTACGAAAAATCGTGGACCGATTCTTACCATTTTCAACAGGATTTGTTCTTTTACAAAAAAAAAAATAAGGTGTGAAGAAAATGAAAAAAATATCTAAAAAAGGTCGAGGTGATCTGAACTCGGATCTATAACTCGGATTCTACTGGACTGAGCTGCCCATTTTCAATACACAACATTCGATAGGCGATTTTCGATAGCCAGCGAATATCGATTGTCGAATGCAGCTCATAATAGGGGCCATAGATAACAATATTGGAAAGAGTTGTCGAGATATCCGGATCAATGCTGGAAATAGCAATTAAAACTTCCGAGTGGACCACCTACAGCGTAGAAGCGGCTAACATTTAAATGAATAAAATGTAAATATTCTTTCCGACATCTAGTTCTATTTTAAGTGTTTTATTAAAAACTAAAAAAAAATGGTCTAAATGAATCACCCTATATACATGCTTACATAACAAACACTATTACATGAACAAACTTTATCTCTTTTAACTAAAAATAATGCACGAGTGAATAAACAAATGTGGATATAAGCACTTACAGGCGTAGTTTGTTTGGAAAAGTTTTGGCTGTAATAGGAAGAATGTGTTTAGATTTAAATAAATTTGTTTAAAGTTTATAAAGTATTAAGGACTACATATAAATAACACACTAAATTGACCACACTTTTCTTGATTGAAAAAAAATTTAAAAAAAATATATTTAAAATCACATGTACAAGAACAAGAGAATGGCATGTGCAACGTTTCTAGAAATTGTAAGAAGCAATAGAAACATTTTTCTTAAATCTTAGATTCATTCAGTTTTTAACGGGATTAAAACATTTAAGTTACAGACTATTAACTTTTACCTGTATTCAATAAAGGGGGATTCACCCGTTTGATCCGAACAAAAATTTTGTCCGGAGAAAATTTTTTTACTGAGAATTTTTGCAGTGCGATTCATCCATATCGAACGATTTTTCTGGTAAAACAAAGCTGTCATATGTAAACAAACTCGATTAGTTTTACAAGTGGTAACACTGCAGCCATTGATTTATTTTGCTGTGGTTTTTGAGTGTCAAAAAAGAAATATTAAATTATTTTAAAATATTTTGTATTCAAAATAAATGAAAAATGAAAGTTGCTCTTGCTGATGGCCGTGGAAATAATAAGGCATTATTATTTGTATGAAAATATGTAACCAATTGACAACACAGTTCATTTCTGTCCAGACAAAATATAAAATTAAACAAATTCAAGCTGAGAGTTGTTCGTAAAAAATATTTTTTTTTCTCAAAAAGAGAGACGTCAAACTTCGTATGATAAAAATGTTGTCCGAATAAATATTTTGTTCAGAACTAATGGGTGAATCCAACCATTTATAAATAAATTGGTTTCCAACAAGAACTTGGTTTTTTTCAAAACAAAATTATATAAATTTGCAGAAAATCATTCAAATTTGTATTGTATGGAAAAGAGATATAATTGAATAATGATAGCGGACAAATGTCCACCACGACAAGGCATATAGATTCAATTCTTTAAGTAAAATGTTCACATTTTTGCAAAACTGTATGATCAGAGTGGCTGAATTTTATGAAATTATGCTATTGGGAAATTAGGTTTGCAATAAATTCATTGTTTCGCTGGCTGTGTGATATGTGAACGACATGTCAATGATATCCATATCAGCATTTATCCGCCATTAAATTTTAACTTCTCTCGATAGAGTGATCGATTTACCAAAAATGAATTTCCAGCGGAACCGAATGGCCCAATCCTCCAGACCACATAGACAATACAGCGATACGTTCAGCTTGCAAAGGTTTCTTTAGATTTTCGACTGTTTTAGCTCCAAATTCTTAATAGAGATCTCTGAGGGCCATTTATGATGAATTTTGACAGCTTTTACAGAGACACCATTTCCATAATCAATTTTCAAGTCAAATTGAACTCATTGTAACAATTGTCAAATATTCTACAAGTGATATGTCAACAAGTAAAACGTATAAACTTTCATGTCATTTCAATAAGACGCTGTTGGAAAACAAAGTTCATGATGAAAATACCTTTTTTTGTGTGCGCATTTCTAAGAAGCCTAAAACGTGTTTTTAGCTACTTTAGAGCTTAATTTAGTATTGTATTAAATAACACAAGACTAGCAACATAAAAGATGTAAAAAACTGTATGATAAAACTGCTTTAGCCCTAAACTTACTAAACAACCCACTTGAATATTTGCATTTTAAGTGTAATACTAATACAATTAAATAAAATTTATTACATTTACCAAAATGTTCATATACTTATACACAAATATTATTTTCACAAAATACTTTACTCGTAACCCTGCAGAGCTTGGAGGAGGTAGAGGTTAATTTCCTTAGTTGGGAAATATACATATGTCGCCACAGTTTACTTTACCAGCTGGATAACACAGACAGTTTCACATTTATAAAAAAATCACTAGAACCGATAAATCGGGATTTTCAAACCTATTTTCGTTTATATGCCTGCCCTTTTTTGTAACGATTTCACTGATTCTTTCAAAATGTAGTATTTAAAAATTATTTTTGAGAGGTTTGAACATCCAAAAGTTTATTTTGTGTAAAAACAAAAAAGCGGTAACAAGAATGTGCAGCCGTGTTTTGCTTATACATATCTTAGCCTTTTATGGTAAGATTTTTTTGATTTTCAATACCAAAATTCTCATGACTATCAGCCATGTCACAGAATTTAATTCCGTTCGGAAGTGGAATTAATGTGAGTGTGAGACCACTTTTAATTTGCTAAGTGGAATTGTAATTTTAAACATTTCTAGGTTTCATTCTGAAGCAAAATACGGAACCAAAATATGGAAATAATTTCACTCTCGAGCGGAATTTAATTCTGTGACATGGCTGTATATCTGACATATTAATACCAAATCTATAAAGAGCCCGTACCTGTTCTGTCAAACACAAATTGCCACTACGATTCCACTTTCTGTGAAATATATACAATACTTTAAGGGTCGCATTTGTAACATCACGACTGATTCCAATTGATTATTTTAGAAAGTATTTTGCTTTATTGTTTATGATAATCACCCCTATCGCGAATAAAAAGTCCACATGAAATTTGTTGCCTTTTATTTTTTTAACATTGAATTTTAATAGGAAAAATGTGAAAGGGAACAAATTTCATGTGGAATTTTTATTCACGATAGGGGTGAATAATAATAAGTCAGCAGCCGTTTTGAATCCAGTTTTTTGAGTTTACGAGTAAAACAGGGCTTGTTCCAGGACTGAAATTAATTTTACATAGGAACGATGACTATCTTGTAAAACGCACTGAATCCAAGGTGTACCCTGTCATGTATAGCACAATTGGTAAATGTCTATTTGTGGAGTGTGAAAATTTTGTGGTTTGAGATTTGAACATTTAGGTGTTAGAAACAATTACACACAATTACATTATAAGCCTGAATTTACGTATATAAATACATATTTGTTTCTTAAACTTAATGAAGTGGCAAAATATTTGTTACTTCCTCACCTTGCCTGTCACCTGTCGTTAAGATGAAGGCATTCATCTCATGCTAAGTACTATATATTTCTCAACTATGTATTTGGAAAATATTTCACATGGCCAACTTTAATGTAGAATGCAAAAGAGATGATATTTTACATGCTGGCATTTTATCAAATATATGGGAAAACAGGACAACTCCAAAGAAAATTTATTAAAGTCCGAAAACTAAAAACTGTCCAACTGTCCGGATGTTTACAATTGAAACTTTCGGAAATCTTCTATAATAAAGAAAAAACTTGTTAATAACAAACCAAATTTAAGAAAATTATCAAACAACATTTTGTGCATGGAATGAAATAGTTGTTATTCAAAACTTTTTAATAAAATTTTTTGTTCAAACAATTCATAAATATGAATGTATATTTTCAAAACATCACGAATCATGATCAACCTTTACGATATAGCTTGCCATTGAAACCTTCCAGCAAATCAAAATCTTCACCAGCTTTACGACATTTTGGAAAAGTTTTGTCCTTTTCATCGGCAACCTTAAACGATTTCCCTGATTTTAGTTTAACAGCATCACTGAGATTCAAAGACTTAATGGTAGACTTTTTAACATCCTTCCAACTTTCCTCAGTATCATGCCAGCAGCCACTACATTTTACAACTTTTTGAGACTTTACATTCATATCATGCAACATGGAGGCCGGTTGAACACCCACTTCACTGCAAACTTTTGTCTCGCCACAAGACATGCAACGTAATCCCTCTATTATAACGCCAGCCGCCTTCGGACATTCGCTTTTATATTGCAGCGTATTTATACACTGATCAATGCGTTGAAAATTATCGCGTATGTATTTCTTTAAGGCGGGCATATGAATCTTATCCAATTTTGAGTCAAGCATATCTTGAATTTCTTCCATGGTACTAAGAAACAGCGTATGATTGTCCTGAAATTTTTGTCTCAATGTTTCTATCTCCACTATGCATTTCTCCAGCAACTTTATTTTTAAATATTCCTCCTCGGCGCGTTGTATAAAGTTGTTAAATTCCTCATATAATTTCACGATTTTTTCTTCAAAATAGAACATGCGCTCCACCATAGGAGATGATATGCGTCTTAGCAGTTTCTTAAGAAAATCGGTATTTTTCAAAAGCTTACAGGCCATTTCATTTTCCGGATCACAGGTGGTACACAAATCTTCACAGGCATAACTCGGCCAATTATCCCAGCTTAACACGGTTTCGTTAAAGTTACTTCTTCTTTCCAACTCTTCCAAATGTCCATTCAATTTTTCATCTAAGTTCTCTACACATGCTTGTAGTTTATCCAAGCGCTGTAGTTTTTGTGCGATTCTTTCTACGTTTTCATCATTAAAGGGTAGTGGTGATATTTTGGCGGTTTTCAAAATGTTGTCCAAATGCTTGGATTCGTAGGCATTTAGGGTTACGGTTTCATTTTGGCAATTTAATTTTTTTAGTAATATTTCAATTAAACTATGGAGGATGGCAATGTTGACGTTAGTTAGCTGTGGAGCTCCCAGAGCAATTTTGGCTAAATCTTGTAGTGTTATTTCAAATTCAGCAGGCATTTTATTGAGAAATGTTTTTAAGTTTTAAAAATACATATATTTTGTTTCGATTTGAAGTATTTGTTAATTTTTTAAATTCTAAATTTATTTGCAATTTAAAAACAGAAATATAGTACAACAGGCTGTTCAATAAAAATACCTTAATTCGTCTCAGAATTTGAAAAAAATGTAACAAAAATACATATTGGTATTATGAATATATTTTCATGGAACTTGGTAATTGATCCAAGCACTAACCTGACAAAATTAAAGCGTGTCTTAAAACGAAACACCAGCGTAGATCATTTAAAGAACAAGATGTTCAGATGTTGTCAAGTTGAGATCCACTGTTCCGTGTGTCATTGACTTAGAAGGATAAGAGAGTTGCGATTAGGTTTACAGATACCACTACATCGGTGGTCATAAGCATAATGTCGGAGTTTCATTGTTTATCGTAAAATATACAAATTTACAGTTTAAGCCTTACACGTCCCCTGAAGTTTTACAGGCCATGAAAGCACTGTTATGATGAAACAAAGTGTTTTTTGCAAACTATACAACTTTCCCGTCTTGGACACACTACAGTTTTATACGGCGACAGTAGTTGCAGATATTATCAACGCAGCCGAACCATCCAAGGTGATTGGTATTACTGACACAAACTTGTTAAAGGATATTATCCTTGCTAAACCAAACGAAGCCACGCCAAACACTTTCAGCACATTCTAACGCCAAAAATGGCCAATTTGTGAAATTAAAAAAACCCGTAAATTTAAGCAAACAATTCTTCTGGGAGGTATTCTCTTGCAACATCCCTTTAACTATTGCCTCTATAAACACCCCGAACTTTCAAAGTGATTGAAGGTATTTTCGTATGCAGACGAGCGGTGGAATACACAACTTTTTCACTGCAGGTAACTTGCAACTTTCACCAGTAGAATTTTCGGCATTCCTCATCAGTAGTAATTTTAACGTCTTAGGCGATTTGATCAACATTCAGGTTGTGAACCATCGCTCTGACAGCCTTTGTACCTTGTCAGTTAATGCATCTGTAACTATTGAAGCTTGGAACAAAACTATTGATTATTGGTGGGTTTAGGTCAATATTTAAAGCTTACAAAATACTGCATTTAGAACAGTCGAGGCCTAACGGGTTTTTAATAAGAACTGTGTCTACATAGTTTTCCTTCCGAGACTTCTATTAAGAATTTGGTCGTTAAATTAAAGTCGACTTGTTCAATACATAATGTGGCTACAGCCGAGAGCCGCAGTGTTGTACAAGATCCAAGTTTGTCCACAAAGTTGTCAAACTATTGGGGCTATCCGCAGGGGATTCATTGCGAAATGTGTGTAAGAATTTGGCTTGAAGCCCTACAAGGTCCACTGGTGCATAAATTAAACCGGGCCGACATTTCACTTTTTCGTAGATTCGCTAAATTTATTTAAGAACAACCAGCGGAAAATATTTTTTCACGAATTTGTCTGTATAAATCAACAAGCAAAACTGATGAATTTTGGCTTAAGAAGCCTTTGCATGCTGAATATTTAACTGTATGGCGCGATATGTGAGCTGGAGGAGTTATTAGGCCATTTTTTTTTTAACAATTCGGCTGGAAATACAACTACTGTGAATGGATCATGATATCCAGAGATGCTAATGACTGAATTGTGAAACATTATTGATGATAATGAAGTTTTTTATGCATTTTAACATCACTGGATTGGAGTCTATACAGAGCTAATCGAATCTATTATGGTGTAGTTGTGGTGGACATCTGCCCAATACATATAATTTTTCATTTATATTGTCTAATTTATGCCTAATTTAATACATTGTTTTTTGAAATGTTCTCTTTCATTGTAGATTCTATAAATCGTCACCTAAAATGCCGAGAGACGTAACCCTCATTATCATAATTTTACAGGAGAAGCACAAAACATTATAAATTGTTATAAAATGAAAACTGTTTAATTGAAAATCGCGATTTCTTCACATCTTGTCTTAATATATTATATATGTATATAGACGACAAACTTATTTCTGTAAAAAAAATGTGGGTTAAGTCTTTTGTGTTTTATGAAAACGTTTAAATGATGTTACGTCTTTTTCCATTTCCTGAATAAAATCGTTAGTTTGGAACGTAGAAGCTTAAAATTTTTAGGAGCATTTTATTTTAGCCTTGTGTTCCAGATTCAATCAAAAAACGAATTTTGATTTTTTGAGGGTTACGTCTTTGGGCATTTCAGGTGACGAAATGTAAGATTACCGAACCCTGAGGCTTTGTTCTTGGTTCGCCATATCTTTGGGAGGTTTTGACTCCAAATATTTTAGACCCTCTTTCATAGGTGTAATGAACATTATTCCATAAAATTTTAGGCTCTTTTATATATTTTTTTGCGAACGTTTTAAACGTTTGGTTTGATTTCTCTTTGATATAAAGGGCTTCTTACGTGGCACTCTACCATATAGGCCAGTTTGACGCAAAGATCTTCTAATCGTGCTGGCGCTTACAGGGTTTTCAGAAGTTTTTGTTAGATTTTTAGCAATTTTTACAGCACTAGTTGTTGGGTATGCTCTTACTTCCCTTACAATCGCTCTTACTTCAGTTTTTCTACGAGGCTTTGGTCGTATTACACTAGGCAAATTTTCTACGTTCTAGTGTTTGGTATACTCGTCTATTTATTTATTTTTTATTGTACAGTGATGCCTTCCAACGATTTTACTTATTTTACGCAGGGATTTGCTTTTTCTATGCAAGTCTATTATGATTTGCCGAGTCTCAATTAATGTTTGTCTTCACATTGTAAATTTTTCACTACTTATGGCCGAATTCTCAGTCATTAATTAACCATTGGTAAACTAGAATACTAACTATTGTTTAACTATTACTTGTTATTCTTATGGCAAACTAAGCATTGCGAATAAAGAATCATTAGTTAAGCCTTTGTCATTAGCTAACTAAAGACTGTGAATTCGGCTATTAATGTCACAACTTAATCTCTTAAATAATTAATCTCTCTTTTAATAATATATGGGTTTGATCTTATTTGCAAGCTCACGGTACATACATATGGACATAGGAATGGATGGGAGTTGGTATATGACAGCTTTGACCATTTATTCATAGAAATAAACTTTACCACCAAGTTGAGTTTGGCCAACTGATTACTTTCATCTGTGGTCCATAAATTGGTTATACATAAATTTAACCAAATATTTTAAAATTATGAATAAATTACTTCAATATTAATAAAGTATCTTAAAGTCGGTTTTGTAGGATTATAATTAGTTTTTCAAATTTTAAAATATTTAATACAAAAAACTAATCCAAATATTCTCCCCCATAGAAAAACCATTAGCAAACATGAACACAACGACTTAAACTTCAACTTAAATATGTGCTGCAGCATTATTGTAACTTGAGAAATATTCAAATTTTATTCAAAGTAATAGATATTTTTGTAAGCCTTTTGCCCGTATCTTTTGAATATTCATGGGTAGGAAATCTAAACTAATGATAATTATGATTTGCATACAAAACTCATAACGAACCCGTATAGTATAATAATTTGGCAAATGTTTCTTAAAGTTTTTTTTTTGCAAATTATAAATTCAATGCCAATAAATAAATGGATTAAAACAGACAAATAAAAATACAAAAAAAAAAAAATTTTTAAAAAAATGTTAATACTTCTTAAATGTTTTGCGAAACATGAAACTTAAATTTCGTCTTAAATGGGTATTTATTTTTTGTTCGTTGAATGTTTTTTTTCTTCTTTCTTTCTGTATTCATTTGCCTAAAAACAAACTTAAGACTCATTTTACTTAAATCATAAAAGCTTAAAAATCCTTTTCAGTAGAAAGACAACATGACAGATATATTGATTTGCTTTATTAGCTGCTCTTAAAAATGAATGTTGGGTTTAGGTTTTTTTCTTAAAGAAATGCTGCTCTGCCACTTCTGCCAGAAACGTCAAGAAATGATTAAAACTCATCATTATTGAGATGCATTAATGTTGTTTTTCTGTCTGTCTGTCTGTCTGTCTGTCTGTCTGTCTCTTGTCTTCAGTGTTTTTGATTCCTTAAATTTTATTCTTATTTATGATGCCATTAATTTCACTCCTATCGACTTCATGACTAAATGTATGTTAAATGGCAGTGAGTGAATTAAAAATCATAAAACTTTTTGGTTTATTAGATTTTTTTTTTGGTATTTGTTTGATGTTGGCATTAAAATTTTGTCAAGAAGAATTTCTCACTTTAAGTGGTTTTAAAAAATATTTTAAAAAAAGTTGTCTGTTGTTGTAAGTTTGCTTTGAGAAAGTAGAGAGATATATTGGAGATTAACATTTATTAAATCAACAGATTGGCTACAAATAGAAAATCGCCATTCCAGATAGTATTCAGTGAAAGGGTTCATACTTTTGCAAAAAGCAAAATCGCATAAAGCAATGAATTTAACACTGGCTTGTCATGGTATGAATGTTTTCTACAATTGTAAAGCATTAATTTTCATTATGTTCTTTTTTAACGGTCTCTCTTTGTGAAATATTTGGTGTAATTATTAATAAAAATATGTTAAAGTCGAACTCAATTCTCAGTATTTGCAGGTATTGAGCAGATTTACTCGAAAAGTTGTATTTGTTGATTGTGGGATCCCTGTGGGCTACACAAAAAGATATTTGATCCTGGTTTTCTTACAAAGATTTCGTATAGATTAGACTTATGTCCAGATTCACAGTCTTTAGTTAGCTAACGGCAAAGGTTTAACTAATGATTATTTTTTCGCAATGCTTAGTTTGCCATAAGAATAACACGCAATAGTTAAACAATAGTTAGTATTCTAGTTTACCAATGGTTAACTAATAACCGAGAATTCGGTCATTAGAGAATGACATTTAAATTTAACTAAATAAAATAATGATTATTAGGACAGCCGCGCAATATAGCCAGTACAACGGAATATCGCTCAGGAATATCCTTATGATCAAGGTACCTGTATAAGGGGGCATGGAAGGAAATTGACGAGTTTACGAAGGCTATGTATTAATTGAAATTCATTAAGAATATCTAAAACACAAACATACGCATTAAAATTAATACAATCTTCAGAATTACATAACAGGCCTCAGTCCACCACATTTGCGAGAAAAATGAGATAACTGAACAAAATTTCTGCGACTTTCCAGCTAATATCGCCTTATGATAAACATATTTCGTTCACAAAAAGCACTATAAATATTTAAGATCTTTTTCAAAAACGGAATTTGGAAAATTTTCAAGTAATAAAATTAAGATGGCGGCTTTATTTTATGGTTTAAGCTTCATTAATTTTAAACATTCAAAAGGTTTTATAACAAAAGTACGTACTATTTATACATTCACATTTTATTCAGTTTCATATTTATTAACTTTCTTAGTCCCGGTTTACAGTACGAAATTTTTGTCGCTGCGATTCTTGTCGTATCTTCTTTAAAATTGTATTTGTGTCTACATTGTGAGATTTTTGTTGCAGAGATTTTTGTGGATGTGTACATGTTTTTATATATTTTGTAGCTAGCACATACACACATGTATAAAAATAAAAAACAACGAATGAGGGAACAAAGCGTGTCTCACGAGTACATGCATATGTGTACTCTTTTTTATACGACTTACCGCTCTTGCCTACAAAGCAAGAACCGCAGCGACAAAAAATTCATAATGTAAACCGGGACTTATTTTACATTAATTTTAATATAAACATTGAAAAGTACCTTTCGAAAAAAGCACCATTAAGCTCAGCTTTATTTAATGTACAGTGGCGAGCACAAATTATTTCATGTTAGTACTTTGTGCACTTGTTATTGCATCAAAATAAAACTTATAAAGAAAATTAAGAAATGTTTTTGTCATTTATTTTATATTTCATATTTAACAAAATAATTTAAAAATCAAAAATAAAATTATCCAGTTCTAGGAAAAAACACAAACAATATTACCATACAAAAACATTAGGGAATGCTAGTTTTTTTTTAATATTAAATCCAAAGCCCATTATTTCCTAAAACACTTTTTAAACGTTTTGACATACTCTCCACCAATTTTGCAATTAATTCATTTGGAATACTCTCTCAAAGTACTCTGTCTCTTCACGATTGACCACAAATCCTCAATTCAATTGAGGTCGGGACTTTATGGTGGTCACTGTAGCAAAACGAAATTCTGATTCTTTTACGATTTTGGAAGTGTGCTTGGGGTCACCGTCCAGCTCAAAAGTATCTTCATCCAGGTGATAGACGCTCTTATCTACAAAATCGGGAAGATGAGTGTGCAAAATATGCAGAGAGTCTTATATCACCATGTAAAGCAACCCCATATCAGGACGTTCCTCCCATCGTACTTCATTATTTCCTTCACATTATGTCTTTGAATTTTCTGCGCTGTTTAGCACCAGCAATATTGTTTACCTTCGGATTGAAAACGTTTAAGGACAACATGTTTCCAGTCATCTAATGTCCAATTTCTGTGCTCTCTGCACTAAACATTTAATATTAACAAATTTTTATCGATAATGCGGGTTTTCATTTTTTTTCTGCTGAGATGTGTGCCAATATCGCGAAGGCTCGTCTTGTATATATATCGGCTAACGGTGTGCCTATTGCTACAGAAGTATTTTTCTTAGCATTTGGCTCTTTTCATTTGTGTTACTATGAGACAATAGAGCGTCTCTTTTGAACTGTTATGACCACTGATTGACATACTTGAAGCTATTTCAAGTATATATTGGCTTAGAGTAGCTAATTTTTGTCATTACTTAAATATTGTCCTCAATGGCCTTTAACAGTTTCTTCATTATTTATTAAAATTTGATTTGTGTTGGATAATTTGCAAAAAGTGTTTAGCACATCCATTTAAATTCATATCTAACTTATGTTTTTTAATCATAAACAAGCACATACAAATTCAATGGTAAACTTTGATATTTTTATGCAAATATTTTAAAAGACACAATTGTGCAAAATTGAGTACATGCAAGTTCTTTTTTTTACAAATTCTTTATTTGCCGAAAATTATTATTTTCTATTTTGTATTGTAAATTATGAAATTAAGCCTAACAAAAGTTTTAAATTATCTTTATTAATTTATTTTTATACAATAAATAGTGCATAAGACAAAAACATCTACTAATTTATAATCCCCACTGTATGTCTAACAGAATAAGCAAACCAGACTATTAGAAAGTGTTCATTTAATATTTAATTGAACATATAACTGAAACTTTACTTTATATTAACCCTTTTGTTATTAATTTAAAACAAGTACGAAAATATAGTCGGTCAAGCTAGACCATATAATACCCTACACCCAGTATATGTATAAAAAAGTTTTTCAGAAATGGGCGTTATATGGGAGATATAATCTATTATGGACCAATCATGCAAACATTTAATGTCATGGTTTCTGTGAATATAAATATTATATGTGTTAAACTTTATCTGGATATAAATTTTTAAAAGATTTATGGAGGTTAAAGTGAATTACGGAGAGGAGCTTATATGGGATTTCGACTAATTATGGAACGACCATTACAAAGTTAGGTGTCATCATTTCTGTACATATGAAACTTATTTGTGTTGAATTTTATTTCAATACCAACATTTTTAAGAAATTTATGGTCGTTAAGTGATTTTCGGAAGTGGGCCTTATATGGGAGATACAACTAATTATGGAGCGATCATGATAATATTGTACCATATTATTTTTATATATATATATATATACATTTGTAAATGAGTTACGGTCTTTAAAGTGATTTTCGGAAGTGAGCCTTATATGGGAGCTACGACTAATTATGGGCCGATCGTCATAAAATTTGTACATGTGATTTGGCTTCATTTACCACTTATTTGTGATGAAACGTGTTTGCATACTTTCATAATTCAAATATTTATGATCGTTAAACCCCAATTTCAGGAGGACATTTCTATTGGGACAAGGGGAAATGGACCGGTTTCCACCAGTTTCAATCCCATCCGTGCTTGGGCCGAAAAATATCACGTACCAAATTTTATCGACATATCTTAAAAATTGCGACCTGGGGCCAAATCACCGCATTCGATATTGAGTAAAAATTATCGTAATTTTCTTATTTGAGATTATGACATTCGATATCGAGCAAGAAATTTAGTAAATTTTATCATAATTTCCATATCGAAATCATTTTTCGATACGATAGCTCATTCGATCATAGATGCGGTGATTTGGCACCTGTAATCTGCGCACAAGCTGTACATGGACAGCTCAGGAGTTATTATGAGTCGAGTGGGTGTTGGACCAATATTTCTGGGCGTTACAAACATCAGCACAAATCCAATATACCCTCCCCACTATGGTGGTGTAGGGTATAAAAATATCAGCAAAATATTCATTGTATCCATTAAAGGAATACAAATATGATTCATTAAGAAGCGCTTTAACATTTCGAAAACACTTTAAACTACATATTTACTTCCATTTTTTATCCAAACACTTTAAATAAACATATTTGCAGATATTCACTATTTGACCTCTTAACTTTGGTTAAATCAACTATAAACTCGTTGGTTTAAGAAAAGAAAAAAACCTCACACCATTCATTTCTTTTTTTGGTATTGTTCTTCAAGTGTAAAATATTTGCTGAAAGAAAAACTATTTGCTGAAAAATGTGACAACAACATTGTGTAACATGGCTAACGCAAAATTGATTTTATGTAGAACAAACACCAATCAATGATTTTCAGGTATGATGATTGGAATTTTGATTAACGCAAAAATCGAAAGGGTTCTCTGAATCAAACAACACGTGTAGGATTTTTAAAAATGTTAGTGAGCGAATGAGTGTGTGCCGTTTTGGGCAGAGTACTTTTGCTGCGGCTGTTGATTGCTGTGTCTGGTTGGTTTCAACTCAGAATCTGAGATCAAACATGAGCTTAAAGTAAAAAGTTCTTTGGTGTGTTGTTGACTGTCCATGTTTCGACTTAGGTTTGTCTTTAACTTTAACTTGCAAAGGTTGCTGCTGCTGGTGTATGGTGGCTGTTTGGCTAAAAGAAGAAATAAAAATTCTCAAGCTTAATAAAAGGATACTCTACACAATGATCTTGGTTTGCGTAATTTTTTTTTGTGTGTGTTTTTGTGTCTTGTTTGTGGCTTCTTAAACAAAACTAAGATTTAAAATTATTTAAAATATTTCAACGATTTTCATCCAATTAAGGTTTATTTTAGAATGCCTTTCATACTAAACTTTACTACAAGCCAACAATCGGCCGGCCGGCCGGCCAACTATTTTGTTTGTTGTATCTTGTTTGTTGCGGTAGCTTAATTAAGCTTTTTGAAAACTCAAAGCTACAAGCCGACAAAATACTTTTTATTACAATTTTACTTGAACTAGTTGTTGCCGTGTTTGAGTTTTTTGTTTCTCTCTCTTGTTTTTGTATTTCTTAAATGCACAAATAGTTGTAATTGATGCGTAACTAGAAAATTAATTTACAACGTTTACGCTTGCCATGATTTTATGCTTGAAATTAATCCTTCTCTCTTCCTAATTGTAAATTTTTTACGCCATATTACTAGCCAGTGTAGACCTCTTAACATTACACTCACATTTCAAAACAAAAACGAACATTATTTTCTTTAACGTTGTAGAAATAAAAACATCATTTACAAAAACCTTGTTAAAGAAAATTGTTTTTAATTAAAAAGTTAAAAAAAAAAAACATCATGTTCACACAAATTTTAAAAAACATCATTTACTATTTATTACAAATTTAATAATGTTCTTTTTTTTCTTTTCTTCAGTTTCTAAAAAACTTCATTCATTTCAGCCATCAATCATTTAGAAAAAATTAGCATCTTTTTTGAAGTGTATTTGTTAAAATTTATAGACTCCAACAATAATAAAGAGGAGAGTCCATTTAATTCATAGACCATCATAAATTTTCGAAAATTTCGAGCACTTCAATGTTGGAGTGTTAAAAACATTAATCCTACTGTGCGCGACATAATTCTTGTTAGATTTAGACTACAAAAATAAAAACAAAACCCCTAAAAAAGCCGAAAAAAAAATATTAATCATGTTTGTTTGTGTTTTAAGATTATTTTCATGGAATTCACAAAAAAATATTTAATATTAAATTCAAAAACATGACCGCACCTTTTCATTGATTTAATGGCCCTTTACATACATATGTACATATTTTGTTGTTGCCTTTTTAATTTTTGTAGCTAGTGGGAAATTAATTAATCATCTTAATTAAGGAGGTTGTAGATTTTGATGTGTAGTTTCTGTTAAACGACGAGTTCATATGAATGTTCTCAAATGCCATTCATTTATTTGGATTTTTGTTTTATTAATGATGTTCTGTGCCATTATTATTATGTTTTTATTGTTTCCTTTGTAATGACATTTCAACATTTTGTTATTAAATTGAGTTTTCAGATATTTTCGAGTGGTTCTTTTCTTCAAAATTAATATATTGTATTTATTGTTTATTCATTTAGAAGAAAATTAATTATTCGTTAAATTTTAGCGATCTTAACAGCTAAAATTAAATAATCAAAATCTTACTTTCACTGCAAGGAGTGCTGCAAAATTGTATGAATAAATTTAATCAGCTATGGCCGACCTACAGGTGTGATCTAAAGAATAGGGGGTTTTAAATTTGTTACTTTGAATTAAATTCTTCATTATACCCTACACCACCATAGTGGGAATATTGGATTTGTGCTGAGTTTGTAACGCCCAGAAATATTGGTACAAGGCCCACCGATCGACTCAGAATCACTTTCTGAGTCGAATTAACGATATCCGTCCGTCCGTCCGTCCGTCCGTCTGGCTGGCTGTCCATGTAAAGCTTGTGCGCAGAGTACAGGTCGCAATTTTGAAGATATTTCGATAAAATTTGGTACCTGATATTTTTCGGCCCAAGGATGGCTGGAATTTAAACTGGTGGAAATCGGTCCATTATTTCACCTGGTCCCCATACAAATGTCCTTCCGAAATTGGGGTTTACCGATCATAAATGTTTTAATTATGCAAGTATCCAAACAAATTTCAAAACAAATGAGTGGTAAATGAAGCCAAATCACATCTACAAATTTTGTGCAGATCGGTCCATAATTAGTCGTAGCTGCCATATAAGACCCACTTCCGAAAATCACTTTAAAGAGCATATCTCTCTCAAAAATGTTGGTACCCAAATAATATTGAACCCAAATATATTCCATATGTATAGAAATAATGCGTTACAATGTTATTATGATCGGTCCATAATTAGTCGTAGCTTTCATATAAGACCCAATTTCGAAATCTACTTTAACGATCATAAATTTCTAAAAAATGTTGGTATTCAAATAAAATTTGACACAAATAAGTTTCTTACATACAAAAATAACGACACCTAATTTTCCTAATTCCATAATTATTCGAAACTCCCTCTTCGTAATGCAATTTAAGCACAATAAATCTTTTAAAAGTATTTATATGGAGATAAAGTTTAACACATGTAATATTTATATTCACAGTCATCGTGACACTAAATTTTTGGATAATCGGTCCACAATAGGTCATATCTCCCATATAGCGCACATTTCTGAAAAACTGTTTTATACATATACTGTGTGTAGGGTATTTATTATTAGCTCGAAGCTCTGCTCGTGTAGACAAAGATCTCGCCCTATTGTTTAGCACATTAGTCTCTGTTTTTTATCTAAATTATTTGTCTAATTGTATTTTTGTTAACGAAGTTTTCTTTGTTGAAACAAAGGCTTCTATCACCTGCATATTACCGACCACTGACATTATTATCTAAGAAATAGGGCATGCAATTAAAATGTCTAAAGAAATCGTTGAGTTCTGTTCAATGAGCCTTTTCGTAAATGAATTGTTTTAGTTTCGTAGTTGATCGTAAAACGTTATGAAGTTCGTAAAGGGAAAAGCAGGCGAAAAAGTTTCTATAAGCCGAATTAGCGAGAGCTGAAAAATTCTTTCTATAAAAATATTTATTTAAAAAAAGTGAATAAAGTGTGGAAATTAGTGTCAAACTATTGTATTAAGAACAACCCTTTCCATGCAAAGAATAGCATTGATCCTGGGACAAACTTTTCTTAAACTTAATGATGATGCAAATTATACCACTTTGGAAACTCTTTTTATGCTATAATCTTCAATATTTCGTGTGAACTCTTTAGTTTTTATTTAACTTGAAATAATACAATAAAAAGAAATTGCAATCATGATACATTTTACTCGAAAGCCATAAAAATAATAATGAGGAAAAACCCACATAAACCTCACCTGCCAACCAACCCACATTCAATGAGATTCTTATATTTGTTGCCAAATATTTCCGTTAATCACAACAGACAAACTCACTTAAAACTTAAATTTATTATGGCATCTTTAAGTTTCTTTTTTTTTCATTTGTTTGGCATATTCAAATAAATAATTTACGATTTACATTTATTTGCAAGAAGGAAGAAAAAAAACTGAAAATTTAAAAAATTTTAAATTGCAAAAGAAAAAAAAAAAGAATCGTAGTGCTCTGGCTTTCACTTGACAAACTCTTGATTGCTCTCAAATTCACTTAATTATTGTCACATGCAATATTTTAATTTCCTTCAATTGATGTTGTTGGTCTGGTTGTTCGCTCGTTCGCTCGTTTGTCTGTTCACTTTATTGTTGTTATTGCTGCTGCAGTTGTTACAGCAATGTCTAGAGTTGCATGACAATAAAGTATGCGTAAAATATGCTTTTATGATTTTCATTAATTGAAAATACTCATGAAAAAATAGTTTAAGTATTGGCACAATTTCCATTAGTATGATTTTGTGTTTATACCCACCACCAAAAAAATTGCGTTTGTCATACCGTTTGTAACACATCGAAATAATGGTCGTAGAACCAAAAACTCCATGTATATAGTTGAGGGTGCTGTAGCTTAATTGGTTAGCGCATTTGATCATTAAGCATGAGTTGGTATTTGTAGCCCGGGTTCGATTCCCAGCCGCTGCCACTCAAACAACATCAGTTTCTGATAATTATTAGTATTCTATTTATCATGACTAATATTTATCACAGCACCCTTCTTCGGTGGTATAGCATTGAAACGCCACCGAAGTAAAATAATTAAATAGAGGCTATAAAATCAAGCTTTAATATTAATGCGCCTACTCAACACCAGAGGCGCTGCAATGCTGCACTAAAAACAAACATAATGCGCAATTGCAGAGTTGTGATATAAAAGCTTTCATCCTTCACCACCTATTCGATCTAGCCATATCCGTCCGTCTGTTTAAAACACGATAGAGCTTTGCCAAAAAAAACTTAGAATAATTAAATTTTTTCGAACATTCTTTGTTCCACCGAAATGTTTGATATTGCATATGGGCAAAATCGGTCCAGTAGGATCCGAGTTAGAGATCAAAGTTTTAGACTATCTCGATATTTTTCAGATATTCTTTGTTATTTTCTTCAATTATATTGCAGATAATATCATGAAATTTTGCACACTTTATTTTTATTACAGAAGAATAAGTCCTGTTGGAAATGGTACAAATGTCTTCGCGGACTATGGCTTTATGGAACATAAATGGCTATAGAAAAGCCGTATCTAAACAAAATTCTACAATAATAAGTTTCATGCAAAGTAAAATCTTAAAACAATATTTTGTCTGCATCAGTACATAATTTTGACATTGCCCCATACAAAGACCACTTCCGAAAACCTCTTAAATGAACATAAATCTTTTGTTAAAATGACTATCAAAATGAAATTCGACAAACAAAAAAAAAAAAATATACACTTAAATCGTCCTGACAAATTTCATCCATATTTGACCGTAGTCCCCATATAAAGTCTACTTCCGGAAATCACTTAAATGTGCATAAATCCCTTACAAAACCAACTATCAAGTTTAAATTCAACACAAATAGTCCATACAGTATATAAAACTCGTCGATCTCAATATGATGATGATCGGTACAATATTTTACCGTAGCCCCCATATAAAGCCTACTTCCGGAAATCACTTAAATGTGCATAAATATCTAATAAATCTCCATAGTAGGTGATTTGGTGGTGTGGTGGTGGTGGTGTTGTATTTATTTCTCATTCTACCACAGCACAAAGGGAAATCAACGCAAATATGTCTGTACATATGTATGAGATGAACAAATATCATTGCTACACTTCGTGCTTATAGTCTCATAAACATGAAGAATTATGTAAAAATATGTCTTGCTGGGGTAAAAATGAAGTGATTTTCTCAATTTAACGATTAATCGCAAAGTTATAGCCAATAATAGATTTTTTAATTTCTTTTGAAAAAGATAATGGTTTTGATTAGAAATATGAGTGTTCACAGATTGAGTTTGTTTCTTATTTAATTCCGAACAAAATTGATTTTAAATACCTAAAACAAATTTTTTTGTTCCAAAAACCCAACAACTGCCATCACTTTTGCCCTGGTTACTCAAGTGATGAACAGTAAATGTATGAAATTTTTAATGAAAAGAAAAACTGCATCCACAGACACAAATCGACCAACATGCAAACAGATGCAAACGAAAACACTTTTTTATATTAAACCACAATCACACAAGTATTGAATTTTCAAATAAGTAAAACTCGAGTTTGCTGGCTTGTTTGCTTGCTGCAACACATGAGCTTGAATGAAATTAAAGAATTTAACGATTTTGTTGCATAAATCTATAAATGAACTGGCAAATATTGTCAATTGGCGATGGAATGGTGAGATGGTGAAGATGATGATGACAATGCTGATGATGGCGTTGGTGCCATAAAATAGTTTTTTTTTCATACTTTAACAAACAAATCAAGATACGAATATATGAGCGCAGCAAAGACAAGCTCGTAAATTGTAAATGTTTGTCGTTGAAAACGTTTCAGCATCTACATATTTTGTGGTATTTGATTTGCTCTAATATGAGATCGTTTATTTTGTCTGGGATATTTATGTCATAAACAATTAAATCAATTAACAAATGCATTACATGGTTATGTAGACGTACAGCAGCAGTTGTTAAGCGGTATTGAAAGCCATGTGATTCTAAGATTGCTTTTTGGACGTTTCCATTTATGTAATTTGTGCCAAACACAGGCTTTGCTTAAAACACAATTTATTTGTTGTCTCTAAAGCACTTTAAACCACTTGATTTGCTTCACATTATGTCGAAAATTTATAATACAAGTATGAGTGGTGTCATCGAATAATTGCTTCCTTGTTATATTAGCTAAATTTCATCGCAAATAGAATGGCATATGTCAATGCATTTTCAATAAGAATTTCCAGAAGAAACATGTAGATTTTGACATTTATGCATTCAGCTGAAGTTTGCAAAAGTGAGGAGTTAAGGCAGTTATGTGTGCACTCAGTTCTGTAGTTCAGTTCACTCAGTTCACTTTTCGAAAAATGTTTGGCTGTAGCACAGTGTCATTTAAGTATTTCCATGCATTATCCAATACTCGATACATTCGGGTTATCCTTCCAAGACTTTCTGTGTACACTAGTTATTTAAAACTACAAATTTGTACAATCTTACTAAAATATGAACCTTTTTTTGCCAGTATAACATTTCTAATTTGTTAACCAATTTATTGTTTATTTTTTATAAAAACTTAATTTTAAATGAAAATTAGTTTTATGTATAAAACTAAGCTTTTTCCATTAGTTTTTAATCAATTTCTTTTAATGCGTTCACAAAGTATTATGCACATAAATCTTAAAAGTTTTATACACAAATTTTAAATCATGTTTGGAGTAGCAGCCTTTATGGGTTTCTTTTAATTTTGTGATTTTAAACAATATACTCATTCCCGAAATTGGTTACGATTAACTTTAGCGGTTGAGTGAAAAACTCTTTGCGGGGGTTACGTTTAATAAGAAAACTAAGCAGCAGAATTATCAACTCTTCCATAGGATATATAAGTCTAACAATGATGTTACCAAGGGAGGGGCTTCACTTGCTGCCGGTTAAACTAATTCTGAAACTCATACTTCTAGCAATTTATTGTTGCAAACGCCAATTATATTCGGGAAAGTTTCTTCCCACATTCAACGATATTAAGCAAGAGATAGACCAAAACGGAAATAGTATTATTATTACCAGAACATAAAAGATATATGTAGATCTAAGAATGATGTTACCAGAAGGCCTTAACAAGGGGGGGTTTTACCCCCTACTGCACTTCTGGAAATTATTTGGTGCATACGTTAATTTAGTAGTGATCCTGATCTCGAAAAAATTTCTTTTCACAATCAACGATAGCATGCAAACTGCCAATTAGGAGATCGACATGGCGGAACTGTGTGTACACAGTTCTATAGGAATATATAAATTAAAATTTAAGGTTAAAATTTAATACACTAGCTGGCAAAGTTATGAATTCAGCATAGCACAGATTGAAAAAGGAATAACGTTAAATGTTGGTAAACGAAACTTTACAAAACACCACGAGATAAGACTGTGTTGGGTAACACGATAACGAGATTACGGAGCAGCTCTCAGGTCAGAATTTTCTCAGGGCTAACCGATCCTGTAGAGGTAGATTGTGCTGTTCTGAGGTTCTAAACGGCCATGTGGATCAGACTGTGGTACTAAGCGGATGGTATAACCGAATTTCAGGATACTGTAGGTTGTGCATAGACCAAGAGGGCCACGTTGGCTGCCATTGCCCTTCTGCAACATCATATTATTAAGTTTCTAGGACGGTAATTCCACAAAAATACAGAATATTGCAGGATGTGCAGTGACGAAGAACTTCAAGCCAGAGGAATTTAAGAGAGTTCTTGAGAAGGATTAGTATTATTACTGCAAAAGTAACAGTGTCAAAGCTATGCTGGTATATGACTGTAAACTTGTTGAGGTTGATGGAACACCAGAAGGGAAGACTGCGTTGGATAGCAACAACAGACAGCGGTTCTGAGTTAGAGATTGGACTGTTTGTTTTCAATAGCTCTGTGGACTAGACAGAACCGGTGGCTCTGAATAGAAGGAGTATTAATATAATCACAGTACTAGCAGATGAGATAAATGCAATAAGGATTTTTGTATTGTAAAGTAATGGGGACGAAGAGGAGCTAGAAACGGTGGGTCATACTGTCTGTTATTGCTTCCAATATCACCGAATTTAGTTGCTAGGATAATACCCCGATAAGTTTAAGACAGAGGAATTTAGTGAGGTTCTTGGGTAGGTCGAGTAACAAGGAATTGGTAAGGAATACACAGAATAGAAATAGTTGCAAATCTAAGCTGATACACGACTGTAAGCGGAACTTGATCAGGTTGATGGAACATTACGGGTTAAGGCTTGTTGGGTACCAGGATAACGAGATTGTGGAAATGTTTGTAGGGCAGATTTTACTCAGCAATAACCAATGCAGAAGAGATAGATTATTATGCTATAAACGGATCTAGATAGAAGTAGTCTTAGGGTAATGCAATAAAGGCGATTATCAACAAAATTTAGTAAATGTTTTCAAAACCCTTGCAAAGAGTTAATGTGCATTTATTTAAATTATTGTAAATAATTAAACAATTTTATTTTTCGAGCTTAAGGTAAGTTTTTATTTTTATTTTTTATTTTTTCCGATATTTCCATTACAATATTGTAAATAATTTAAAACTCCGGTAATGTCGATTATTTTTGTAATGTTTAAAACCATTACAACGAGTTACGTTTCAATATTGGTATTGTACAACTAACCGCAGTAGAGTTAAAAGCTGGAAAATGGATGATAAGCGCCAACGGTTGTGATTGTAGCGCAGGTTTGCTGTCAAGGGGAAAAAAACTTCAATAAGCCGTCGCTTAGTCTTCAATCTTTGGTCGATCAATAGGCATGCGAACATAATAACGCTCACCAAGATTACTCATTTAGTAATTTCTTTATCTGGCGGTTATAACATTAAGCAAGAAATGACTTTATCTCCTCTCTATTACAATTTTTAAATTTATTTTTCTTTTGTATTTATTGTGAAATATTAATCTTTTGTGTTTTTTTTGTTTTATACAGAATATTTTCTGGTGTTTTCTCTTATTCGTACAATTTATTTTTCACATGTATGACACTCAAATGTTCTGGTTGTGATTGTGAGTATTGCTCATTGGTTGCTGGGATGGTTGGTTGTTGGTTGTTCGTTTGATATGGCACATGATGCCTGATTGTGGCACAATTCTTAATGCGGTTTTGTGTTGTTGCTGCATTTCGTTAAAAATTTAGTTTAGTTTGGTTTTGAATAATAAATACGAATACGAACGATATTTTAAAAAGGGTCCTTTTTTAATATTGTACAATCTTTGAAATGAACCGCAGCAAAACGTGAAACAACACAACAGACATGAAAAATCGAGCTTAAAACCAAATTAAATACGAAATTTTATACTTAATCGGATTTGTCTCTTAAATGAGGCGTATAAAGAATTATTAAGCTTTGTGTGTTATTTTTTTTTCTACTTTTATTTGTTTCAGAAACATGAAGAAGAAAACTTATATCGCTCGTTATTGTTGTTTTTATAGCAAATTGCTTCCATTTTTTTCTATCAAAAAACATATTCACACAACTATTTTTGAAATTATTTCTCTTATTGAAATGGTTGCGTTTATAAATTTCTAATCGCTTTTAATACTTTTCATTACAATTATTTACTTTTATTTTAGTTGACATCCCTGGAACAACTTTCCATTTACTGACGCTATATTGCCACTGGCGGACTGGCTGCTGAGTGGACAAATTGTTGTTTCAACATACTGAATCTAGTTGATACCCGCAGTTGTAGTTGTAGTTTTTTATTTGTTGCGATATTATGTGTAATAAAATGCATATTAACATAAATTAATTGCTTGCATTTGCAGTGCCAGTAAAAGCAATATAAATTAACACGATTACCAAGACAAATGTCTAGAAACAAAAAGCTGACGGAGTGTTTATTTGTAGATAGTGTTTGCCATGTATTCATACAATTTCACTTTATTGGTGTTGCCACCTATTTGGAAATATTTCTGATTTTTACAAGTGCAGTAAAGCAACCTAAATTAAGTTCCACTTTGAGACAATATTTGACATGTTTAGAAATATTCAATAAATTGATATATTTATAGGAAGTTTATTTTAGAATTATTTTTTAAAAAGTCTGGCAACTTTTTGCAATAAAAATCTACTGGAACTTAAACAAACTAAAAAAACAGGGAAATAACTCCTCCCCAACCTTAATCACATTTTGTTTGTTTGTTTTGTTTGTAGCTTGGTGTTAAATAAAAAATTATAAGTAAAATTCTATCTTGTTTTGCAAACAGTTGATTAATTTGCTTTTAGCACTTCTTTTTTGTCATTTTTCCTGCTGCTTTAGTTTTTGTCGCATTTATTAACCGATCATTTAGTGAACAAGAAGATTTTAATTCGAACCCCCTGCCTTCTGCAGGAATATGTAAAACCCAGCGAAAACTAAACTAAAGTGAGATGCAGCAAACAAACAAAGGAACAACAAAACAAACATTTAAAACAAAAAAGCAGCTTAAATTAATGTTAATGACTGCAATAAAAAAAGCTGTGTAAAAACCGTAAATGCTGCCAAGCAAACTTGAAAAGTGAAAAATAACTTAGAGGAAATCAGTTGTCTCAATTGTTGAAAAATGAATCATACATTAGTGCAAATAATGAAAGTTCTTCTTTCAGACACTTTTTACTTCTTGCTCGTACATATTGCGTTTGCAACATCAATTAAGTATAATTTGCTTTAAGACTCTTATAAGTAGAAGTGCGCTTCTTTTTTGTCTGTATTATCAGTGAAAAACATGGTGGTTTAATGTAAAAGCATTTCAACAGGATTTAGTGGTGACATCATTGTGGTGGGGCGAATTATGTCAAACATTTCTTTAAAACGTTCGTGTTTAAAATAGCATATCAAGAAGATTAACAGTAAAGCATTGTAGGCATAAAATCCGGCCACACTATGGCAGCATTTTTGAAAAACACAAATTTGTTCAGTAATTTACACATAAAAATCGTTATTCAATTCTAAATTTAATTAGAAACAGAATATATTTGTACAACTACTAAGTGAGTGATTGCAAATAAAAAAGGAAAGAAATTGTGAAAGGAAAGAAATTTTTAACGTTGAATTTTAATGGGAAAAATGTGAAAAGGGAACAAATTTCATGTGGAATTTTTATTCACGATAGGGGTGATTATGGTGCAGAGAAACGAGTGCATATCGACGCAAAGTCTATATAAATGGATTTTCAACCAGAATTTTGTTTTTAAAACAAACAAAAATTATTTCAAAATCATTCAAATGTTTATTACACCTATAGTGAAAAAAGTACGCTTTGACAATTATAAATGAAAAACTATATCAGACAGTTGTCCAGTCCACTACGACAGATGTCGATTTTTTTAACAAAATTTACAATCGCATTACAATCGCGGGTTTATGTTGTTAACCCGCCATTTTGTTAAACACTTCACCTATTTTGAGTTATAAGTTTTTAATCGCTTCGCTTGCCTCTGTATAGTCTCTATATTTAACGTAGATCCACAAAAAATAATCCAGTTAGATCAAATTCTTACTAGCGGTCTCAGAAACATAAACATTTAAACCAAATATCTCGAAGTTTACGAAATGTAGCCATCAACATTTACCATTTTAATAGTGAAATTTAATTCTCAGTAACAATTGTCCAAGCTTCTACTGCTTATATGCCTCAAAGTAAAATTTCAAAACTATCATGTTATCTATTATAATAAAACAGCAGTTTTAAAAAACAAAAAAAGTTCTTGTTGAAAACCCTTTACAAAAAAGGCAATGGATTGGCAAGCAATTTTCAGTTGTGGGCTGAAGAGCTTTCCTTTGTCACCTGTTCAACTATGACTTGGTATATAAAAGAATGACTGCAGAGAAGTTAGATGCCTCTTATTAGACGCGTCGCCAATCTTCAGTAAATTTTTGGTCCAATTTGAGTATCTATCATTATTCAAAAGCTGCAATAAATTAGTATCAGTTCTTTGAATTGCGTCTTAATATTTTTATACACAACGCCGCTACACTAGTTACTTCAGGTTTTGGTTGGAATCACTTCATTGAATTACCGTCTCAACATTCTCATACACTATGCTGCTAGAATAGTTACTTCATGTGTATTTATATTGGGTGTATAACTTAAATTTGCGGGATTCATAACAGATTACGAATCTTTTGAACGCGGTTTTTGTCTTTTGTGACATACCTATATATGCCATTTTGCGAGCACTTTCATTTAAAAGCAGGGAAATTAGGTTAGATGGATTGAAGCCGGTTTTGCATGTCGGGAATGCTGCTTAAGAGCTATAGAATCATTTTTGCACCAAATCATCAATGGAACCTGAAGCGTAAGAGATCCACACGAAAGTCAAATATCCTGGCACTAAAGCAATACTCTGTATTTGGTGGGACCAAAGGTTGCTATCTCTTATGAGCTGCAGAAATCTGGCCAGGCCATCACATGGAACATTATACTAAATGTAACCGATTTGTTTGAAGCAAGCATTGCTCGTAAACGCCCGAAATATGCGGCCAGACATGAAAGTTTAATATTCAAAAATGATAACGCTCGGCCATATCTGCCTATTCTAAATTATTTAGAAAGAAGTGGTTGAGAAGTTTTGCCTCTCCTCAAAGTTCAGATCATGGCCCGATCCATACATAGCGCTCTATCAGAAATATGCTTCACTTCAGAAATCAGAAATGGGTACTTTTCTTGGCTTGATTCTGTTGGCAAATACTTTGTATAAATTTATATTGTAAAAATGTTTTAAAATAAAAGCTAAACATTTTAAGATCATAATGCTCGGAACTTGGGAAAGCCGGGTAAAGTTTCGTATTTTCAAAATATTTTAAATAAATTTGAAATGATCGAATCGACACACAGTTTTGTATAGGCATAGCGTAGTAGGATTATCTCAAAAATGGTAATTTTAAGATTTCTGCAAGTTGGGCAATAAATAAGAAAATGCTTTTTCTTTTAAAATATCAGTAGTTTAATAATGAAATTGTGCAGTGATCTCGTCAATGCTTTTCTCGTTTTATCTATTGATTTTTAATGCGTGAAAAACTAAACCACATTCGTGGAATGAATTTGTAAGGCAACAAAATAATTCTGAAATGTAATGTTTTTAATTTCTAATTATTTCCTTATAAAAATCGTTTATTTCTTATTACAAATCGAACTGCGCCTATACAAATCCCCTTAAATAACAAAATATATCAATTAATTTTAGATTTCCCGGAAAATGCACTTTACATATGTACATTTATTATGATCATTCCATTTTTTAATTTCCTTTTAAACAAATGTCCATCATAAAATTTAACATGAGCACTCAACTCAAACAGCAGTTAAAACCAGAAGAAAAAAAGAACACAGAGCCAGAGCTACAATTAGATGGACAGAAAGACATACGGACAGACAGCCAGCCAGACAGACACATGCACAAGTACAAGATTTACCTGGCACTGTTGGTTTGAGTGATTATAGATATAAATCTAGAGCTGCTTAATGTCAAGTAAGTGCATTTCATACATCAATCTAAAAGACGCAATACAAAAGCGAACCAAACTAAACCAAAGCAATACAAATCCCAAACACACAATACTAATGGAAAGGATTAGATGATGGCAAGACTAACCAGTCAACCAGCCAACCAACCAACAACATAAGCCACTGCAAGAATCAAACACAAACAAAACAATCATCATCATCATAAAAATCCATAAAACTGAACAACTAAAACGAAAAACGATTATTGTTTAGACTTACAAGTGCGCATGCTCAGCTGCTGCTGTTTGCTGTTTGCTATAGTAACTAAGTAAGTTAGTCAGTTTGTATAAATGGGGCTTGGTATGAGGCTGGGTGATGATGTTGATATGTTGAGGCCACAGTATGGTAAAACCAGTTCATATATTTTTATTCTTTCCAACCACTTATTTGAATTTACTCTACAAACTAACGACAGGAAGACATAAAAAATCTACCCAAATGATTTGCTAAAGTCAGAAAAAAAACAAAAAAAAAAAAAGTATAATTTCTGATTTGTAATAAAAAACAACAACAGCAAAACAACAACATCAAACTTATTAAAAGCACCAACATTTTCAAACTAAATCATTTAAACGTACCTGAACTGCACAATTTCAACTTGCAGCTGCTAGGCTAAAATGCGCATGTATTCCATAAAGGAAAAAGCTCTAAGAAAAAACTCTCAAATCGTAAAGGAAGAAAACGGAAAAAATAGATTAGAATAATTCACCTTCTGGGCGGCTAAATGATTTAAACAGCTGAAAAGCAACAACAGGAAAATTAAAAAAAAAATAATAAATAAAATTATATTTCAAGAACAGCGTTTAGTTTTGTGTGTGTCGCTATTTTCCTGCTGCAAATGTGCCTCAGAGTTCAATGAGAGCACGACAGGCAGAAGGCAATGAAGGCAACAATAAGCAGACTGTAAGCACGCGCTTAACTTGCAATCATCATCACGATGTCTAAAAACCGAAAGCAAAAAAATGAAAAAAAGAACAGCACCAGAAAAACACAGTCATCTTAATATACATACTAGAGAATTGTGTACTCCGGAGCAGCACTTATTAAAATATGTAAAGGAATTTATTTATTCTGCTCCATAATGAAAAAAAAAACGTTTCCTAAAATAGATTCTCCAGAATCTATTGCAATGCAAAAGGAAAATTGTATCTACAGTGGTCAGCTCTTTAATTATTTATGCTGCTCCCATATAGTCAGGAACTCTTAAAACTAAAAGCCAAAAGCTGCCACTAAGATGTGGCAGCTATCATGGCAGAAATGATTCCTATAGATATTTTGGCAGAAGAATTTAAACGGATATACGAATCCAGGAGAATTACAGGGCTCACAAGTACAAAATACGTAAACACGAAAGGGAGAGGGGTGCCGATGAGAAAGACAAAAGGAAGGTGAACTTCCAGATTGATACCTAAAATAGAGATATGGCGACGTATATAACCACCTAACACAGCCTCTCTCTGGTAATGGAGGATACAGAAACTACCTGTATATCTTTGGGCTTGAAATCTCCCTAGAATGTCTGCAATGCCCAAACCAAGCAAAAGATACAGACGATGTGATGTTCTACGTTTTAAATAAGATCGATAAAGGGTAGAACAAGTTGTTGGAAAATAGTTGAATTCTCAAAA
This sequence comes from Bellardia bayeri, assembly GCA_950370525.1. Classification (NCBI taxonomy): domain Eukaryota; kingdom Metazoa; phylum Arthropoda; class Insecta; order Diptera; family Calliphoridae; genus Bellardia; species Bellardia bayeri. The sequence goes on from OX493267.1 coordinate 81,582,033, forward strand.
CATCATTAAAGTCTTGCAACACAAGAAGGAAAATTCGGAAGCAATATGCGAAATAATAAAATGTATCCACGAGAAGCTAAGAATAGAAGAGAAACTGAGAGGATACTTATCAAGAAAGACACATTTAACACTACATTATTAAAGACCACAATTGCGGGAAACAGAAATATCTAATTCATCAATTGAATTGTTTTACGGATCCTAAGACATGTTGCAACGTTTTGTTGAAACCACTAAATCGAGCTCCAGTAGCAGCCACTGTCTTACCAGCTTCATTATCGAATAAGTTTGAGCAAATATGCCACCGGATCTCAAAATCCGCACCAAACACATTGTGGATGCATTGATTTTTCCACAACCATATGTGGCAGTGTTGTAGAAGATGACGTTGGCTATACTTTGTCAACTGATCGTAAAAATTCTGAGATATTCATTGTTAACATCACCTTTTAACCATTTAATGGTTTCCACAACCTCAAGTTGGGAGATTGTAGAGTGTTTCCAGAACTGTTATCTCGTTAAGTGTCAAAGAGATTCTTCCATATCCAGAAAGCTACGACTTGACGATGGGGGGATCCATGACCAGTCAGGATGATGATCATATTTAATTCGGAATGTTACACATCTATCTACACTTGCTGTGATCAGCTGTGGCTCATTCCTTAATTTATGATTTACAAATATCATTCTCATTTTCATCTGTTTATCTTCTCGTTTGCAGTTATGATATTTATGTCTTAAATTTGAGGACAGTTCGTGATTTCACGATGCAATTTGAGATTTTTGCCAAAGTGCAAATCTATTGTTCGTGGAATTCTAAGAAATCCATCTATTTTTCTTTGGATAAGGCTTAATCATTTAGGAAACAAATCCGGAAACCTAAGAGAATATATTACCATGACAAATTATGCCTCTAGATTAAAAAACGTATGTTAAAACAAATTTTCAATATTTTTATGTGCAAATTAAAGAAAATAGAAACTATTAAAGATACCTCTAAAATTAAAAAATAAACTCATGTTGAAAAAAATTTTCTTCTTTGTTAATGTTAAAAATAAAAATTAGGTGCTCTAACTTTAACTCATTTTGAGATAGATAAAAACGACGAAAAACTGATCTATATACGTGAAACTGATAGAATGATATTGTGATGGAAAAATTATATTGATAAAATAGTCGATAGAAAATTTTGAACAATATAAATCGCCTGAAACGAATGCAATTATTGAATTATGCCACAGAAGTTCGTTGACTTCAGGAACATAAAAAACTGTAAAATGTAGTGTCCTTTAGAAGAACGTTATTCATTGTCATTGTAACGCAAATTGTTCCATAGCATTGTTTTTCTCTAGGAACCACTGCAGTCAGTATTGACCGTACGACACTTAAATAATTACTAACAACCAACAGCACATCTTCGAATTTAAACCCCATTTGGAGATATTTAGTAAAAAAGAAAATCCCACCTCGAAATGCATTTCAATATCCAACTAAAACATTAATGCCGATCTTTGTACACCAGAGATATCATAACTCAACAGTTTCGTAAAATTTATCATCAGTTTGAAAATACCAATAGTGATTTGAAACTTTCATTACAATAATGATTATTAGTCTCCACTTAAACTCTGAATTCTGAATTTCTTTTATTAATTTCTTATTTAATTCCTTTCCATTTCTGTCACCTATAATACGGATGTCGATACTAAAAGTTAGCGCTCTGGTTTTGACGCATTCGTTTTAAGCGCTTACATTGTTTTTATTGCTGTTGCGGCCTAGCCCAACGAAACCAACTGAATACTCAGCCATCCAGCCAGCCAAACAAATAGCAATTGTTCAAATAACAAAAAATCCCCAAAAGCCTTACAAGTTACTATAATCCATAAATATTTAAAGTTGAATCATTGTAATTGGCACAATGTACATCGTTTCTCTCTCTCTCTCTCTCTCTAAGCTCTGGAGGCCTTTTACCATATGCTGGAGCAGGGTTGGCAAACATGGTACAATTGCAGTTTTTTGAAACTTTTTTTATACACATTTGTTAGCGTGGTACTACCACGAGGCATTTGATACAATTTCAAACTACTGTTGCATCGTAATTTGGTATTTTAGATAAAATAGGTATTTACATGATTTAAGTTACCAATTGTGTGATAGTGCAAGCCAAAGATTTGATTTTATTAAAATTCATGAGCATTTTGGAACTGATATCCGAATGATGTTTAGAAATGCATGTAAAAGACAACAAATTGTTCATTGAAATATCGAAAAATGGAAGCATCTGAATTATAAATTCATATTAAAAAATTTTAAAACTGAATCAAAAGTTAATATTTAGTTAATCAGGATTTTAAAAAGTTTAGAAGTTAGCCCTTCACTTTATTCAGTATATTCTTAAAATAATAAATCTAGAAATTTTTGAAGTGCACTCGAAGGATTCTTGAATTTATGTAGACTCGTATAAATATATTTACCAAGGTTAAATTTTCGCAGGTAACATTACACTGCATAAATAAAAATGTTGGTGATAATCGTGATAATAAACAAAAATAATATTCTTAAAGATTCAAAGTCGCCTAACTACATATATGTTTATTTAAACAAATACAAATACAAAATCTTTGTCGCAATTTACACGAAGCAATTTTTATTAAAAATATTAATAAAAATTTTTCTTTGAAATTTCATCTTCATCACAATTTCTATTGCTTAAATCGCTCGTATTTTTATTTGAGAGTATACACACATTTGTATACACATACATATGTAATACGTATAAAAGAGTAACACGAATTGCTAGTACAATCAAGTATGTGCTCGTCTTATCTTCCCCTCACCTCGATGTCTTAAAGGTAATCAGCTTAGCTTAAAAAATTGATTCAGGTAAATTGGGACTTTGTATCAGATGCAATAAAACAAAATTGTTAATCTATCTTTTGTTAACTTTCGTTCTGGAACACTAGTTTTTAAGCACTAACTAACACGCTTTATCTGTTGGCATTTTCCAATATCGACCAGTTTTGTCGCATTTAGAATGTCACCAGAAGTTAGATTGTGATTTTTTGATCGTAATCTTTTTTATCACAATAAATCCAACATTAAAAAGCCTTTTTGTACTTTAATGGCTTTGATTTTTAAGACAATTCAATTAACTGAAATATTGTGTGTTGCTCCATTTCCATTAGAGTTCGGTGAATTTTTCAGAAATTCTTGATATCCTCATTTGGGGTGCCCCGATAGACTAGACGATAGTGTGCCGGACTGTCAGTCAGAGGGTTGCGGGTTCGATTCCCGCCAAAGACTCTGGGTGTTTTCTGTAGACAAGCCAAAAAGCTTCGCAGTTTGTGTTTGTTTTAAAAATATAATTCTCTCCATTATAAATTGTTTAAACATTCATTATACATATAAGGTAATGTTAAAAATGTTGCCGTACGTTATATTGAAACTTCGTTAAACTGAGTTTGTTTTATTATTATTTATTTATTATTTAAAAAACACTCAAAATGGTACCGTGGAGGTCTAAAAAGTAAATTTTTTTTATATAGTTGGTACGAAATCCAAAAAGCCATTTTCCATCCCTGTACTGGAGATTTCAGAGTTGTTGTGTTTTACACGATTCCAGCATGTTTAACCATTGCTACTGGCAAATAGTCATTTTAGGATTTTGCTATTACGAACGTCACACAGTCGGCGGTGGTATGGTTAAGGATGGTACTAAAATTTTATAAAATCAACGAGAGACAAGTAGCTAAGATCTCGGAATATATAAATAGTTTTAAGGACATATTAGTGAATAGAGTATTTTAATGACTTTTACAAGTTTGTAATAGAAAATGTAGCACATAGATTTGCATATTTACACATTACACTTAACACAGTTATGTTAATGGACATTATAAACATCGTAGTTTTATGTTAAAAGAGTCGTCGATTTGTAAAATATTTAGTATCAAACGTCTGTCGGACATAGCGTCATACAGATTCTACTTGATTGCAAGCGTGCAGCAATTTACTACAAAGTGGAAGTTTTTAACATAATTAAATTTGTGTCAAAATAGCAAGATTTGTCCCAATTTACAAGAAGCAATTCTTTAAGTACCTTTTAGACATCGGGCTGAGGGGATGATAAGACTAGTACTAGCAATTCGTGTTACTTTCTTATTTGTATTACATATGTGTATTCAAATGTGTGTATACGAGTACTCTCAAATAAAAATACGAGCGATTTAAGCTGTGTGAACACCGGAGAAATTTCAAGGAATAAATTTTATCAATCACCCCTATCGTGAATAAAAATGCCACATGAAATTTGTTCCCTTTTCACATTTTTCCTATTTAAATTCAATGTTAAAAAAATGAAAGGGAACAAATTTCATGTGAAATTTTTATTCACGATAGGGGTGAATCTTTTCAATAAAAATTGCTTCGTGTAAATTAGCACTTTCTTTAATAATAACACCGGGATAATAACATACCGGGATAATTCCGTTGTCCTATTATTCAAAGTTGTTTTCAGTGTTTTACTTATTATTATATGCCGCTACTGTATTTTTCTAGATTATATGGTAAGGATTAGATTATAATGTACAATAAATTTTTTTTTTATGTTGTCCTCTATTTGGATGGCCATAAATTATATTGCATACATACATACATACATACATATGTATGTGTTTATGTGTATCTACGGCGTCTTGTTTGCTGCAACTCAAGTCAAACGCGTGGCTTTCCTCGTTTTCATCAATGTTCAGTAAGAATAAATACATTATTCTATCGAACCACTAATTAATTTATATAAATATGGGCATGTAGGACTAGATTGTTTAAGGTGATGAAAATTGTAAATGCAATTATGGCATGTACTTTAAGAACTTAGTTTTTAATTTGTATTTATTTAGAATATAAGTACAGTAAATAATTGCAAATAATTAATGAAAAATGTTATAAGACTTACCTTCGTTTAAACAACAGCTGCATAATATGGATACGAATCTGAAATAGAACATAATAAATATTATATTTAACAATGAATACTGCAATTCAGGGATATACACTTAATGATATTCAAATTTTTAGAAAATGTTTCCAATTTCTCCTAACTTGTTTATTTGTAAATATATTTTTCTCTAACTAAAATACTGTCTACGACATTCATTTCAATAATGTTCGTGTCATACGAAAAATTATTCGAAGAATTACCAAACGAATATTTTCGAATAATACCTAGAAATAATTGAAATAATTTTGTGTAGATATTCTAGTAATAATTCAAGTGCATTTTCGTGGTTGTCAGATGAACCCGGTAGATATAACGATGATAAAACTGGCTACAAACTCATAGAACGAAATCACAATTGTATTGCGGTGGAAAAAATAAATTGATCAAATGGATGAAAGGAACCTTTTGAACCTTTTTGAATATATCGCTTGGAATGAATAGAATATATTCTACCTATATTATGCTACAGGACTCTATTGTATATTTTGGAAAACTATTTAGGAAACTTTTTACTGCATACACCAAACATTCGCTGCTCACAATAGGTGACAGTACTGTTCATATCGAAATTCAACATTACGAAACAAAGCACTGCAGATCAATGATTCTTCTCTCCAGCAAAATGACCTGGAGAGGATTTTATAGATTTTAAAGAAAATTGTAGTTATTGTATTCTTCCCAATGCATATGTTAATGGGAAAACGGCTGAAACGTCACTTCTTAGTTTGACATCAAGTATTGAAAAAGAAGAATAAATATACCTACACTAACATGCTTCCTTGTTATAGCTAGTGCTTTCAACAATATCAAGTCTGAAGCAATTCAGAAAGTCCCATATTTAAGAAAGATCATATTTGGTTAATGAAAGTACTCACACAACTAGTACACGCAGAACTATTTAGCGCAATCATGAATGTCATGGTAATCAGATACTAATAAAACTCAAGCAAAAAAAAAAACAATTTTCGGTCACAAATTGAAATTAATGCCGACCAGTTTTTGTTCAAAAATCAAAATGGGGTTATTATGAGGTGTTCAAGAATTGGAGAAAAAAAAGAGAGTGGGAGGAAATCAAATGTCAGTTGTAAATCCGGATTGAATAATACACGTAGCACATTTAAGAGCTAAAATCTGAAGTTGCAAGAAACAGCAAGATTTATTTATATCTATGATACAGAAATTTACAAGCCTGATCATTACAAATTACGTGTTGGAGTCAAAATTATTTTTATAAGACCAGTCTAAACTCTCAGACTCATATTAGACAAATAGCGACATTACTTTAGAACAAGTTACAAATGCTATAAAACTATACAATTACAAAAGTATTTAAAACAGGGTACATGAAAAACACGTACACAAAACGGCGTCATTTAAATGGGATTTATATCGTATGTATGTATGTACATATGTGCCTTACGACTTTAAATTAAAAACAATAACTTATGACCACTTTCAATTCAATTCGTTCATAACCAACCAACCAACAACAGCTACAACCACTACTAAAACTAAAAATGAGAAATCCAAGAAATAAACTGGAAAAACAATACGAATATGAACCTAGCACAACACAAAACCAGCAACAATATATCAAACTGTGGCGGCAAAAATCTTTTAAAAATTGTTGCCAGGCTACCGTAAGGTTAAATAGTTTCGTGTCTACATAGAGGGCTGAGATTTGTTTGTACGGTGGTTTACACATAGCTACATACGTGTATTTACACAAAAAAAAAAAAAAAAAACGCGATAAAAGGCTGGTAGGAATGTTACATTAACTGCGGTTCCACTCACTATTCATAGTCGCACCTTCGATCGCAGAGAATTTGCATGTACTTGGTCGAAAACATGAGGATCACATGAGTTGAACTTTATTACTCCAAATAGGAAAGTATTTTATTTTTTTTTTTTGTTTTTGGAAGAAGTATTATGTAATTTCTGTACGGTTTACAAAATTGTGGGATTAAATGATCTTCGAGGGTGGTCGAAAACTAAATTATGTATTAATTTTTTTATTTTGTTTTAAATATCTAGCAAAAGATCAATGCCCTTATTCATAAAAAATTAAAGTAGACTTCAAATGTACTTTAAGAAAATTTTGTATGAAAATTTTGTCTAAAAGCACACTTTAAACCTATTTTATTTTTTATGAATATGGCAGCAAAAGTTTAAATCAAACAATAACTTTAGCCATAATAAATTAAAGACAAATTTTATAGGAAACTTTGTAAAGTCAAACAAACAAGTGTGTAAAATAAATGATAGAAAATTTGAAAAGTCCTAAAAAAATAATATGCACATACGAGTATATATATGTATGTATATGTATGTATATATTTTGTCGTTTGAATTCTTACCAAATAAAGAGTATCACTGCATTTACAGATTAACAAATAATCTGTAAGTCAAAACGTTATTTCTTTCTCCTACAAAACTTATAATTCGAAAATTAATCAGAACCGTTTAGCGCAGTGGAAAGTCCTAAACAAGTAACAAATTTTGAGAAATTCGATAAACTTGTGGTTTATGACAGTACGATGCACTTACGTTGGCAAGACGTAAGAAAGTTTATTGACTTGCACAACACTCGAGCACTTAAACATATTTAAATATATTTTGATGTTTGGAAATTAAATACTAATGCCCTTATTCATAAAACTTACAACAGGTTTATAAGCAAATTATGTATGGAAATTTACTTAATAAACCTGTTGTAAGTTTTTATGAATAATTAACTTTTGAGGAAAATTATTTTAAAATTTAAAAGCATTTTCATAAGTAAAGGTAGAGAGGAAATATTATCGAGTTTAAGTATGAAATTTAAACCTCATAAACCCATCAGGGTCGATGCCAGAAGTCTTCAAAGTGTGGTCCACATACTCAGGTATGTGAGAAATTGAAACGATCTCTTTTCATCGTTTGTGATTCTATAGCAAAGATTATACTATACTCGTATATGAAATGTACTAGTCGAGTACTTCGGCGTAGTTATATGTTATCTTTATAGTTTTCGAGATATTCGCTTATAAAAATGAAATTTTTAAACTTTGTAGCCATCCTAGTCTAGTTTCGCAATATTTTTTAAATCTTTCTTTGTTGATTAAGAACTTAGTAAAAAAAATAATTGTTTAAAAATCACAGAGTCAAAAGTTATATGCATTCAAGATAACAAAAAAAAAAAAAACATAAAAAGGTACTTTTAACTTTTTACATTATTTAAGAAATTTCTAAGGAAATTTCTATATTTATAGAGCAGCTAACTTCAGAGCTCATATTTTATATAAAAACAATATTTAAAAAAAACTTTGTTACCGAGGGGACCAGAGTCATTTAAAATAAAGCTTTGAAATCAACTTTAGGGCTAAAGTTCTCAAATCGTATAGTCGAGTTCCAAAAATAATAACAGCTTTTTATGTTCTTAATTATTATGTAAAAGGATTCGCGATAACTACGCCCCTGGTATAGACAATATAGCCAAAAATCTAAAAAATAGATTTCCTTATATAAAAAATTTAAATTGAAGTATTTTGCATAGGAATTTATATGTATATAACCGAAAAATTTTATTTAAAGATATTGAACAAAAATAAGAAATGTTTGTCTTATTTTCTAAAAAGTATACAAGGTGAGTACAAATCGACAAGAAATCAACGCAATACAGAAACAACAGGCATTTGTTTGTTGAAAAAAATGTACTCCTGTCAAAAACACTTGACATACTAAATAAATTGTAAACAAAGTAGGTCGGCTCAATTTCTTATTTGTCAAAAGTTTTTTATATTTTTAAAAAATAGACACAATATTTTATCCATTTTTATATAACGGGTGGTTAAATTTCAAGGGCCGATGTTGATTTTGAATAAAACACAAACTATTTAGGAAATTATTGTAATTTTATTTTATTATTATATATTGGTATTACTCAATTATGTATGGAACAAAATATCGGCCAAATGGGCGCCGCGATCACGGCGGCACACCTCCATCGGATGGTCCAAATTTTCGATGACCCTGAGGCATAATGGAGGTTCTATGCCGTTAATGTGCCGAATTATCTCATCCTTTAGCTCTTGAATTGTTGCTGGCTTATCGACGTACACCTTTTCTTTCAAATAACCCTAAAGAAAAAAGTCCAACGGTGTCAAATCACATGATCTTGACGGCCAATTGACATCGCCATTACGTGAGATAACACGGCCATTGAATTTGTTGCGCAAAAGAGCCATTGTTTCGTTAGCTGTGTGGCAACTGGCATCGTCCTGCTGAAACCACATATCGTCCACATCCATATCTTCCAATTCGGGCCAGAAAAAGTTCGTTATCATCTCACGATAGCGAACACCATTCACAGTAACTGCCTGACCGGCCTCATTTTGGAAAAAATACGGCCTGATGATGCCGCCAGCCCAAACAGTCACTCTTTGTGGGTGCATTGGTTTTTTGACAATCACTCTTGGATTCTCATTCGCCCAAATGCGGCAATTCTGTTTATTGACGAATCCACTGAGTGAAAATGTGCCTCATTACTGAAGATGACTTTCTTCGAAAATTGATCATCCACTGTTGCCATTTCTTGCCACCATTCTGCCCATTCACGACGTTTTGAATGGTCAAGAGGCTTTAGTTCTTGAGCCAATTGCACCTTGTAAGCGTGTAAATGCAAGTCTTTATGCATAATGTTCATCAACGACGACCGTGAGAGGTGCAATTGTTGGGCACGACGACGAGTTGAGGTGGACGGCTCTTCAGCCACACTATCGCGATCAGCAGCAATATTTTCTGCAGTACGAGCTGTACGAGCATGCACTGGTGTTCTCACATCTTCTACAGACCCGGTTTGATCGAATTTTTCCACGATTTTTGCGATTGTACGCACATTTGGACGATCAAATTGACCAAAAAAATCACGAAGTGCACGATATGCATTTTGATTTGAACGCCCATTTTCATAATAAGTCTGGATAACTTTAACACGTTGTTGGATTGTGTATCTCTCCATGGTTCAAATTGAGTAAGTCTGAAATAGAAAAATGTCAAATAAAATTCGGAAAAAAGCTTGGCGTTTAGGTGTGGTTCACATTCAACATCGGCCCTTACAATTTAAACACCCTTTATTATGTCTTCCTGATCTTATGCAGGTGTCAAATTAATTTGAGAATAGTTACCAAGAAAAACAAGTTGGTAATATCATGGTCTCACATGTTCTTGTTAAGGTTTGTTAGTATCGCTTTATAACATAATTTACAGTACTTTTTGCAAGCTTAAACATATTGATCCATTATTGAACCTGACAATCAGTCATCTTTTGAAAATCAATTTTTCATAAAGTGATTTGAAATCACTGAAAAGATGTTCTGGGCAAAAAAATTATTGAAATCTCGTGATTTAAAACCGGTAATCTAACAGCCTAATGATTTCAAATCACTTAGAGATTTTTAGGCATTTTTCCTTGAACTCTTGTAATAAAATTACCACAAACACCTGAAATCATTTGTTCTTTATTTGTTTTTGAAATAAAACTTACTATTTTACACAGCAAAAACTTAAAATTTACAAATTTAGTAAGACGTTGTAGGTATTTTTGTGAAACATTTTTTTTTTTAGATTTGTTTACATTTCTCGTGATTTACTTTTACTTTTTAGCAGTCAACACAAAGAAAGTCAGCTGTTAGCTCGTGGTTTAGAACAATCAAAATCACTACTAAAAATTAAAAATCTCGTGATTTTCAAAATATTTCTCCCGTGACTTCAAAATCGTTCGTGATTTCAGAACATGCCTGAATGTCGGATTTTCCAGGAATTTGTACATGATTTTCTTTCCATTTCGATTTGTCACTGAAAAAAGTTTTCGGAAAAAAACAAAAGTGTTGCTACCAGTGTTTTTGTGTTTTTTTTTTAAGCCTATGTAGTACGTGGTCGTATTTTATGTGAACATGAAGTAATTCTTAGTGGGTTTACCGCAAATTAAATCTCGAAATGATATATTTGCTAAAATTTAATTTTTATTAAAATTTAAGCTGACAATATTTATACAATTTTACTTATACAAATATTTAAAGTACATTACCCCTTTATGTGGTGCAAATGAAACACACACAGAATGTAGCTGTAGATGTTTATGAGCATGTGTGTGTAGTTGTATGTAGTTTTCAAAAACTATGACCCCTTCCTAAACAATTTAAGCGATTTTTCAAAGGGATTTTTATTAAATAAAAAGGCAACAACAACAGCAAAAAAAAACTGAAATAAAAACGCTTTCGCTAAGGTTACAACACTTAACTGTTTTTAGTTGTTAAATTGGAAGTGGAGTTTAGTTGAATACCAATGTTGTTGCTGTTGCTATTGCAGTTGTTGTTGTTGTTGTTTTTGTGTAGCTGCAGTACGTTAACAGTGCATTCAATTGGAAATAAGCGATTGTTGAACAATTCTTTTAGTTTAGCAAATAGTTGTTATTTATTTTTTGCAGTTTTCAATAGTCGTAGAGAGTAGTTTGAAAAATTTAGTTTTTTTTTTGCTTTTGTTTTTTTTTTGTAGCTAGAGCTTAACCATGGTTTATTTCTATTTTTATGTGCTTTTATTTAAACGAAGTGCACTTTAGTTAACGAACAACAACAGCAACTACTACAACAACTGAATTTAAAAAAAAAGTATGTACAAAGATTTTGTTACACAGCTGCACCTTTTCTTGTTCGTTTTAGAGCAACAGCAGCAACAACAACAATGGCCAACAACAACAACAACAGCAGCAAAGTTTAGGAGTATCAATAGCGGTCAGTAACCGTTTTTCAATGGATCACCAAATATCCAACGTACAACTAAAACAATTGGTATTGTGTAAAGTAAATATTATTAAACTGCAAAAAAAAAAAAAAAAATCCAAACACAAGCAACAGCAAAAAGCTTAAAAAAAATTAGGTAAATCTCACAGACGTGGAAATCGTGCACGTTGAAAAAGGGAATTACTTACTTGCAACACCTTTTTGTGTTTAAAGAAGTTTATGTAGTAGTATAAATAAAATGGCAGGATATTAAGGGACACTTGTGTTGAAGTCAGCCAAGTGATGAATTACATATTAGAAATAATATTTAAAGCAATATACATAAATATCGTACTGGACAATGAACCTATTTCACAGTTTTCATAGCACTACTGCCTGCACATTATAAAAAATACATTCTTAGAATTTCAATGATCAGAAGGGGTAGAAATCCAAACTAGATACAGATAAAGGCTATTGACATCCTAGAATAATTGGTAAAAAGAAAATTTAAAAAAGACACATTAGTTTTAACACAGATTTATTAAAGGGATCCTGATATACTACATATGTATGTATGTAAATATGGAGAAGGTTTTTGAATCACTGTAGTGTTGATCCGGCAGATATTCTGCAGTTCTGTCATGAATGTATTCATTCAAACTGAATTTGAGCCCCACGAATCCTCGTTACTGAGTATGAAAATGGACCTCGATTATAGATATGGATTAATATAGTAACAACTAGAACAATATAATATTTAATGAAGGGGCTTTACATAGTGGCCATGTGCAGGGAATTGTGCTATTTTAATTTCAATTCATAAAGCCATTTGAAAAGAAATTTGGACAGTTGAAAATGCGAGGCAAGTCATGGGCATCACAATTACAAATATGCGTTATGATAAAACTTTGGACCTGTAGCCTGTAGCCACATCCTCACTCCCTCAGTTGTGCTAGAACGACTTAACCTTGCAATTGTGCCCACAAATTTACATTAATACGATATCTAGAGGAACTAATGACATTTTAACCCTCCGATGAGTGAAAAGGTCCCTAGGGACATTTTTGCCTTTTCAAACTGAAATTACTCCTACTTCGGCCACTATAACCCCCTCCCCCCAAAGTTACTCTGTATTCCAAGAGTATTTTGTTGCTCATCTTTTGGAAAAAAATCAAGCCGATCGGATCATTACTTTAGGAGTTATTGAGGTTTTAGTGAGAATAGTACGCGGACGTGTGAATAGATCCGTATGGACCTTGTACTGAATTTCACTAATAAATGCATGTTTTTGGGCATCATTATAATTTTTTTATTGTTTCAGCACATAATTTACTTGTTCTGAACATCAAGACCTAAACTCAAAGACATTAGGGATGATGATAAAAACAAAAAATCGACAATGGAAATACTCGACAAGAGCGACTCATCAACAGCAAAACTGCGGCTATTGACGATATTTGGCAAATGTTGCACTATAACTTGGCAGCAGCTTACACTCCTCATGAAGCACTAACAGTTGATGAACAGTTGTTCCCTTACAGAGGCCGCACCCTCTTCACGCAATATATTCCGTCAAAGCCAGCTAAGTATGGTTTGAAAGTATGGTGGTTATGCGACTCACAGAGTTATTATCCTGTGAAGAGAATGATATATTCTGGAAAACTGCCAAACTAACAACGGGAGATAAACCAAGCACAGAACGTAGTGCTGGATCTTGTGGAAAAATATTTAGATGCTGGCCGTACTATATACGCGGATAATTTCTTTACCACTCCTGACTTGGCGCGTATTTTGATGAGGAGGAAGACCGCATATGTTGGTACAGTGCGCTACAACAAAACATTCATTCCACAGGAGTTCAAGAAGAACCCGAAGCGCACCATCATTAGTACATTATTTGGGTTCAACGATGGGGATATAGCGTTATGCTCATACGTGCCGAAAAAAATAAAGTGGTGAACGTGCTCTCCACAATGCACTACACCTGCCGCGTTGACGAGCAAACCGAGAAGCGGAAGCCCTATGCCATATTAGATTACAACGCCAACAAATGCGGCGTTGATACCATGGATCAAATGCTAGGCACTTACAGCTGCAAAAGAGCAACACAACGATGGCCGCTGGCCATGTTTTATAATATGCTGCACGTCGCTGCATTGGCTGCTTTTACGATTTACAACGGAATGAAGCCTATAAAAAGGAGTGACAGACGGCGGTCGTTCTTGTTACTGCTAACGAAACAATTGGCCACACCAAATATCGAAGAACGTGCCCTGAACAACCATATAACCTCATATCCAAGGATACGCAATGCGATGGAAGCATTCGATGTCAGGGTAAAAAAAACATCTTCAAATTCAAGAATATAAAATATATTTATTTGTTTTTTATTTTTCTTTTCATTTCAGGTATTACCAAGACCGTCGTTTGTGACTAGGTCAAGTAGGCCGTCATGTCGCCTTTGCCGTTCTGAGTACGGGCGGCAGCGGAAAACACGGGCATATTGCTTCGGCTGCGGCAACGCTGTTTGCGGAGAACATAGTACACTTTTACATCGCTGCAACACTTGCGCACAGGGCGGGGGACAAGAAGTACACGCTCAACAACAATAATTTTTAAACTTTTTTATAATAGTCTTACGAAAATTCAAGCAAAAAAAATTAAAAAAATTGAAAAAATTATTTTTGTATGTAGAATTTAGTTATAAACAATAAAAACAAAAAAAAATCAAAAAAAAAAATTTTTTTATATGAAAAAAACATGATTTACAAAAAAGGACCGTAGGGACCTTTTCACACGGCCGTGAAGTTCAGAACTGTCACTCATCGGAGGGTTAAATATACAAATCGTTGTGAAAAGCGGCATGGTGTTGTTATAAAACGCAGACGCATTCTGAAAGTTTTAACAAAGTATGTATGAAGACAATATGATAAAAAAAAAGAGAACTCAATCAAATACCGGGAGCAAAATTGTATGTGGCAGTGAAACGTCTAATGCGAGCCATCAAAACAAAAACAAGAATTATTTTCAGAGGAAATTGATTTTAATTTTTTCTTTGAAGTTTTCTTAAAAATGATCTATTTATAGCTCGCTTTGTTTTGTTACATAAATACTAAAGCCATATGGGACTGGATATCATGTGAACAATGCTTTATGATACGACTTTGGCGAGGAAACAAATGGTCTTATTAGGATCGCCACAAAATGTAGTGTGTGCTTTATATCCAGCTCGGATCCTGGATCCTATGTTGAGGACACTGAACGAATTTTTAAGTCTGATAATAAGCGTAACATATTTAGACAAAGTAATTGATATATATTCACAAGTTACGGTACTAGTACTTCTGACACACATTTTCCTCAACACACTACATAATCTGAAATTGATATTGCACGATGTTTCACATTGAGTAAATGTATATTTAAGGTATTTATTTCTTAAAATATATAAATACACATATAAAAAAACTACTTTTTTAAAATCTCTTTTAAAGTACCAATTGCCTACGTTTCTGCATTCGATAAATTTTGTTTATTATTTATTATAGTAGTTGGGTTTTTGTTGATAAATTTTTCGAAAATTGTTTGTTTATTTGTTTTTTGAACAACCAAACTTGAAATAAAACTTTTGCTGAAAATCTATTCATTTTGGTGTTAACAGCATTATAAAAAACAACAGCAACAACAACAACAACAATAATAATAATAATAATAACTACAACAATAATGAAAAGACAACAACAGTAATTGTCTTGCAAAAAAAAATATATATATATATATATCGAACATTATATTGCAGTTAGTAGAGCCCAACCCACCCAACTATTGAACATGAATAGGAAAAAAACCATACAGGAACCAGGTGGATGAAATGGCTATGAAGAGGTCGACTACAAAACACTTGAAACAAATAGTTTATAGAGTTTCAATTAAGCAAAGTAAAATATTGCTTTGTTTTCAAAAGAGTTTTATAATTTAGTCAACAATTCGGTTGACGACGAAAATTCCTCTCACACTTGAGCCCCTGTAATTCAATTCCTTCCGCAACCGCAGTGATGACATGTAGGGCATTTAAAATGGCCAACAACTGAAGGAAAAAAACCACAACAATTTCATTGAACTCGTTTTTTTGTCTAAGGACTTTTTTGTTGTTGTTTAATTCCTGTTCCAACATTTTCACCTAAAGTCAGTTTTTGGTTGCACGTGTTATTGTCATCATGAATGTAGCAGTCATTGCATTGTTATGGAGCTGCTGTTGCATTTACCGGCGTTGCAGCAGTTTTAGCGGTGACTTTGGCGCATGTAAACCCCGTGACTAAATTAAGTTTTATTTCATTTCAGGCCACAATCAAAGTAATGCCACTTTTAAAGGTTTGATTCCGTTTAAAGCTAAATTTAAACAACCAAACAAATGTGTTCAAATGGGTCTAGAGGAGGACAGGCAGTTTGACAGTGGTAAAGGGAATATCTATCTGTGTATTTGAATATATACAAGTTTGCCCCAAAATATGTTGCAATTGTGAAAGAAAAAAAAAACGGAAAAACTCAACAAGCAGTTGAAATGTTTGGGCGTTTCTCTAATCTATTGGCGCCAAATGTTTGTTCAATCGATATTCATCCACACACGTACCAGGGCCTGCAACAGCAGCAATATACATTTCCCTCATGCAGCTTTAGGAAAACTTTAAACAAAAAAAATAGCTTGCAAAAAAACTAGACAAATAAACAAATACATTTCTGGATTGTTGTCAGCTGTTGTTATTTTTGCCCAAACTTGTACAATTTCAAACTTTTTTCTAAACAATTGTTCATTCGTGCGTTTAAATTCTATGGTTTTTTTTTTGAATTTATTTTTTTTTTGTTGCATTTACGGTCCTGTTTAATTTTTAGAAAAATATTTAACATTTTGTTGTAGTTGTGTTGTGTTGTGTTGTTTGTATTATTTATTGATTAAAGATTTGTGGTCGATTTGTATTTGATGACTGTTCGTGTTGGAGTTAAACTTTATAAATATTTTTGTTGTTTTTGAAATTAGATCAGTTAGAAATGACCATTGATCCCTTAAGTTTAGGTTTCAGTTATTGTTAGGATTTTGTGAAGGGAATTGAAAATAAATTTCAATATAAACAAGAGCAAGACTTTAATTGTACAGATTAAGAAGTCAGAATATAAATCAAAGCGTTTTTGCAAAATATTAACTGGACCAGATTGGAGTTGAGCCACTGAAATTATTTACACTTTATCCAACTTAATCAATTACAGCAAGGAATATTCAAATCATTTATTAGTTTTCGAAATAGTCAATCACTAATTCTTAATGGAATATACATAAATAATTTTAGACATTTTAAATTTTAGTAAAATTTTCACAAAACCTAATTTTCAGTTTTTAAATATTTAATGTTTAATCGCTCTTCGCAACAGCTCTTCGTTTTTTCCAGCTTTGGAAATTATACCTATCGAACAGATGCCCTAAAGTTGGAATTTTGATAAAAGAAAAATAAGTCAAATTCAGAGCAAAAGATTTGAAAAATTCATACCGTTAAGAAAAATATACACTCATGTACATGTGTATGTATGTATATTCTAAAAAAAAGTTTATTTTTAAAAAAAATTTTTAGTAAAACAAGTCAGAGTGCAATATTCGACTGTGCCGAATCTTAAATACCCTCCACCCTGACGACAGTTTTACAACAACCACAGGTAAATGTTTAGACTGTCAAAAATTACCTGTTGTTTTGGTAACTTTTACGTTTGGGCTTATGAAGCCACTGTATTATATTAATACACTTTGTTTGATAGTTTTTTAATGAAATTTTCAAAGGTTATCTCAAATTCTTGTTCATATTTCCATTATTTATGGACGGATTTTGCTGATTTTAAATAGCAAACTTCTCGAAAGCATGTCTGACAGAATTATTTAAGATTTGTATCCCGAAGATATCTGGGGAATTCAGAAAATTGATTTCAACATCCAGACATACAGACAGACGGGCATGGCTTAATAGACTTCGCTATCTATAAGGATCCAGAATATATATACTTTATAGGGTCTGAATATTATATTGTGGAAATTACAAACGGAATGACAAGGTGAAGGTGTTCATTTTTAATTGTGTTTGTGTACATTTAAACAAATATAGACTCGTTATATTTTCTTCAAACTACTTGACGCTTTTTTTTTTGCAATTAAAAAGAATCCGGTTTATTTAAAGGAAATAAACTACCGTTTTTAAAAGGTAAAACAAAAAGGTAACACTATATTATATATATAATATAATTATGTATATAATATAATTATGCATCCACAAAAAAGGTGAAGGGTATATAAGATTCGGCATTGCCGAATATATCACTCTTACTTGGTTTTCATATACAAAATTTTATGAAAAATCGACTTTAAGTCAGAAATATGAGTGATTACAGATTGAGGCCCTTTTCTCATTTAAACGCTTCTTTACAAAGTTATGAATGATTTAATATTTTTAAGTTTTTATATGGAAAATCGATTTTTAGTCAGTGATCACAGATCGGGGCCCTTTTCTCTTTAAAACGGTTATTTACAAAGTTTTTTTAGAAAACTATTAGTATATACATATATAAAGTAACCTTTATAATCAGATCACAAATGAAGAATTGGGATCGCTTTCAATTTCTCACATACCCGAGGTGCACCACTTTAAGGAACTCTGGCACCGCCCCAGGTGGTTTTATGGTGTTCAACGTAAACTTAAACTAGACAACTAAACTTAAACTAGGAATGTGAAATGTCATTGCAAAAGGACTTAAGTTTAGAAATTACAGATTTATTTCCCTTTTCTTTAAATTACCCCACTGTTGAAAAGCAAATAGCCAATGAGTAGAAGAAATAAATGTCTTATTTTAGTGTATATGTCAATATAAAAGTCAACATTTTTATTATAATACCACCCCCAAATAATGGAAACTTAATCCGAAAGCTGAAATGAAAAATTCATCCAAACTTTTGTTTATAAAATAAAAGCGAACAAATTTGAGATGATTTTTCTTATAAAATGAAATTCTAGATATAAATGGAATTAATTTATTTTATGTAAACGTATCTCGGACCAACACCACAGTTTTTCACTTTATTTATATTGCGAACAATGTTTTCGCTTCCCTAAATTTTGGTGCTTTTCATTTATAACTTTAAAACAGGCCATATTATTTTAAAATTTTTATTTTAAAATATGATAATTTTTTAGGCATTACGAGTATATGTATCAACTTTTGCAAAATTTGTTGAATACTTTCTTTTGAACCTTACCATAAAAACCCATTTCATGGCTCTAATACCAAAAATCTTTTTAATTGCCAACCATTAGAACATGTTTAATTCACAAACTGACATGCTTCTCAATAATTCCATCAATACATAAGCTTTCCTACAATTACAAACTCATTTTAATTGAAGAAACACTTAAAATCAATGAGTCCTTTAATTAATTGATATTCATATTACGTAATAACAAATTACTATTAAATTACCTTTTAAGGTGCACAACATGTAGTTGCAATCATTTTCATAGAAAAATGCATCATCTTGCTGTATCTGTCTATCGTACATTAAATAAATACATAGTTAGAAAAACTACATACATACATACATGTTTAGAAAAGTATATTTATATTGTGGCTATTGAGGTGGATAACAATCAGCCAATATTGTATTGTAGAAATATAAACACAGACATTGCGAGTGCAACGAGTATGAAACATATAATGAAAATACAATATACTTTTAATAAGAGAATCAACAACATCATCATCATTGTTTGTTAGATGTTGGTTGGATTTTTAGAAGATGCAAGTACGAGTAACAGAAATCCACCACAATCTTCTTTAAAATGTACATCAACTTGAATTGTCTTGTTTCATGGAAATAATGCAATTTATTGACACCGTTTCCAAGGGGAAAATTTCTTTTTTAATTCAAGCTAATGATCTTCTACTGCGATCTTTAATAAATTAATTTGTATATCAATTAGGTAAATATTTGTTGAAAGTACCCATTAAAGTCTCACACAAATATGAATGTGTGTTTTAAATTACAAAAAAATATAGTTGTACAAGATCAACGCAATAATTCTAACATGATTATAAGTTTATTTAACAATATTATAAACACTGTATTCATACATTTCTTTGTGGCAATCATAATATGTTACAGTTAAGATTCGCATTATTGCAGCAATAATATATTTATATGTTTGTGGCCATAATCTGAGAACAACATTATATGGTCTAATCCTTCATTATACTATAAACATACAATAGTTGCCGCAACCATATAAATAATTATAATATTGTTAAATATCCCTAAACAACTATATTTTTGCTGTGGTTGTAGTGCAATTTGATGCCATTTTAGGAGACGAGAGATTACATTTAGCTTTATCAAAATTGAAAACTTCCAAGGGCAATGGTATTATTTTCTTTTTAAAATGTAGACTATCAGCAAATAATAATAACAAACAATAACCTCAACATAAATATAAACAATATTCTATGGTTGTCTGAAAATCCTTTTGTCTGTTTTGTCTAACAGTTTGTCTAACCATGTATTAGTTGATTTAACTTTAACTCCTCGTCCGTCCGTCCGTTTGTCTGAACCAACTGCCAGTTTCAAGCGATCCCATGCAACTATCCGCATGTACTCATATTAGCAGCACAAATGCAATGAGCTGTAAAAGTTAAAAACGTGTTTTGAATGAAAAATTAATTTTCAGCTTTTTGACGTTCCTTTTCAAAAGAAAAACGGAAAACTGCCATAAGAAGACATACAGGAACAACAGCAAGCAGTAAGAAACACCGGCAACTACCATAAATAATAAGAAATGCAAAGAAAATATGTAGAAGCTCTACTCAGCAAACCGAAGAAAGAAAATAGAAATAGAATAGACGAATGGAGGCAGGCAGGCAAATCAAACTATTTGAAGATGCTGAACAGCTGCACAAAATTTTGAAATTTGAGCGAGAGATAACGATGCATCGACAGATGTATGCAAATAGTATGACATGATAAATGGTTGCATTTCTGACAAACTAGATGAATAAATAAATAAAATGAAACGTACAAGCGAGCGAGCGAGGCTGGTTAAGATGTTTGACTGTGGACACACAAACACTCATGCACTAATCGGCAATTGTGTGGCAAAGGAAAATGTATTTAAAGTTAAATTTTCTAACTAATAAAATAAATTTGATTAGTTGCCTGCTTAAAAGAAATAAAGTTTTTCTAAGGTTTACGACATTTCGTATGCAAAATGCATTTTAGACATTAATTGTTGTGGTGCTTAGGGAGGGGTATCAAAAGTTTTGACATTTATTTATGATTTAATAATTACTAACAGCCAACAATTGTTAAATAAATGATAAAGCTTGTCAAGAATTTAAATTCATTTATAAATACTTAATAACAATTTTAATTTATTATTTCAGCTAATAAATAAAAGTTATTTATATAATTTGAGTTCTTAATAAATTGATAGAATATTATTAGAGTCTGCCCAAAACCAGTTTGTTTCAGGCCGAAACCAAAGCGAACCTAATATTCGACCAAAAACTCTTTTTTCGACTTAATCAAAAACAAACCGTAAAATTTCCCCAAAAAAAAAAACAAATAAAAGATTTGGGGAAAACGAATAACAAATATGGGACTGCTGAAAAAACAACTATTACGATAAAATTTGCTAATACTGACTTCAGATTTGGAAGTAATTTTTAATAATTTTAAAACGTATGCAACAAAAAATTGAATACTTTTGAACACAAATTGATTACGATTTATTAATATTTAAGAAAAACTTTTTTTCTATTACGTCCACCTGATTTAAAACAAAAGAAGAAAATTAAATTGTTTGTCATTTCTGTAAAATTTAAGGATATACCAAATAATTTATAACACAGTGTAAAATTATAATTTTCTACAAAAAAAAAATAAGTTCAAAAAGAACTTGCATTTACTCAAATTTGCAAGACTGTGTCTTTTGAAATAGTTGCATAAAATTTTAAAAGTTTACCGTTAGATTTGTTTAAAAAACATAAGTTTGATATTAATTTAATTGGATGTGGTAAACACTTTTTGCAAATTATCCAACACAAATCAATTTATAATAAATAATGAAGAAACTGCCAAGAGCCATTGAGGATAATATTGTAAGACAGACAAAAAGTAGCTTTTTTCCGCTAGTAATAGCTAAACAGCTTACAATCAATCAATCAGTAGCGATAAGAATTTGAAAAAGATGTTCTTTTGTTCATAAACCACAAATCGGAGGCCGCCAAAAGCTATTAGCTAAAACGAAATTCTCATGATAACACAAATGAAAAGAGGCCAGTGTTTAACACCAAAAGATGCTTCTATAGCAATAAGAAACCCCGTTAGTCGATGGACAGTAAGACGAGGCTTTCGCGAGTAGTATGGAAATGATGAGGCCTCCACAGTTGTTTTCGTGCCATTTACATAATGTAAAAGAAAATTTTAATTTGCTGTTTGTAGGAAAGAATATTTTTTCGTTGTTTTGTGTTGAATAGGTTTGGTTTTATGTTTCATTTCCTGTAGTTGCATTTTTGTGTAGTAATTTGTAATGCAGTTATATTAGGGGTGTTTTTATATATTTAATTTTTTCTCTCTTTTATTTCTCTCTTTGGGTGACTGCAAACGTGTAATCTGGTCAAACAAATCCAAATTCAATAGATTTCAATCCGAAGTTAAACAATATTGCTGGCGCCGAACAGTCCATAACATTCAAAGACACCATGCTAAGGAAATCATGAAGCACGGTCATAATATGAAGTTGCTTTACTTGGTGGCACCTCCGCAAAGAATCGAAGGAATAATGAGGAAAGAAGTTAATCTGAATATTTTGCAAACTCATCTTCCTCATTTTTCTATCATATGAATAAAATTAATTTCCAGCTGAATGACGACTCAAAGCACACTTCCAAAATCATGAAAAACTGGCTTAACGAGCACGATTTTTTTTTTTGATGCAGTGGTCAGCAAAAAGCACTCAGTCCTAGTTGGGAATATACCCATTTAGACGAGCTGTGGCAGCGGGTTCAGCGCGAATGGGAGAGTATTTCAAATGAATTTATTGAAAAATTGGTAGACGTAATGCCAAACTGAGGCAAAACGTGTAAAAAGTGTTTTACGAAAAAACGGACTTTGGACTAAATATTAAAAATACTATTATCATTCTACCATAATTGCATGGTGCAAAATTTAGTACGAGCGGGTGGTTTTCGCTTAGTTTGTATTTTTTCTTAGAAATTAATACTTTTAGTTTTGAGTTATAAATTATCTTGTTAAATGTTTTGTTAAAACAGAAAATAAATGACAAAAGAAGTTTTCTAAGTTTCTTTATTAGTTTTATTTTTGTGTAATAACAACTGACTAACATGCACTCATTTGTGCTCCTTACTGTATATCCCGACTGATTTTATGACAAAATGACGGTAGTTATGTTTAAAAAGAAAAAAAGGAATATTTTTTTAAAGACAGTTTCTGTAGTGTGGTCGGATTTTGTGTGAACACTCCTTAAGTAAATTTCTATTATTAAATACTTGTACATATGTATATCCAAACCTTATACGGAATGTCAAATTGCCATTAAGACTTTGTCATAACTTTAACTTGTACTCCTTATAGAATTGCATAAAGATGATTTATTGAAGGCTTCTTTGCTTCTTCTTTCTAAAAATATCAATAAATTTAATGAACATTTTTTAAATTTCATTAATAATTCTTTGTGCAGGCCGCAGTAATAGACAGCATAAAGTTTCTTCAATTTATCACCTCATTCCTTTACTTTGACACATTTGAATGTTACAATTGCACCAAAGGGAATTTTATTTATCCGAATAAAACCAAACACATACAAACTACACATACATTCAAACGTACATTCATATGTATGTATGTAAATGTTTATGTAGCTGTGTATAAATAATTATTCATGTTCATTTTCATGTTGTTATCATTTGGTTGACATCCATTGATTTTAACATGTGTACGACCAAACACACACGTATATTGTACCTGTGTAGTTATGCACATATATGTATTACATATGTACATATGTAAATATGTACGAGTATGTATCTAGAAACAATGATTCGAAGTATATTCTGTATAAGTTTTACTTGTGTATCGGTATCTGTAGCTTTTATTAAGTATTTGTTTAACAATATTTCATTGTTAGTTTTTTTTTATTGTTGTCATTCTTCTGTATTTTGCCCATTTGCTACAAAGTACATGACACTAGGGTGGTGGTCTTCAACATCATCATTATTATGGTTGTTGTTGTTGTTGTATTTGCTGTTGTTGTCATCTCAGTCATCAGTGCATTCAACGACATGTTTGTTTGTTTGTTTGTTAGTTCGTTTATCCCATGAATACTGACTGCCTTAGTCTGGTGTTACAGATGTCATCTGTCATTATTTATAAGGCACACAACATATTTTCCGTAAATTTATATTGGCATGTTTGGTGAAAATATTTGCATTCATATTTGAGAAATAATATTGAATTTATATACATATGTATCTACATATGTATGTATGTATGTGTAAATTTATTGTTTCAATTTAAATTTAACTTCTGGTATCATCATACAACATGTTTATCAACATTTGCATTAGTAGACATTTCTATTTACAAACATTGTTGAAAACACGCTGTATGGCAACATTAAGTTTTCAAGGCCTTACAAAGGCACTTTCGATTGTCTTCTCTAGATGGCGCTGTTTTATTAATAGACTAACAGGGCCACTAAAATTAATTAAGGTACGGTCACACTTGGCAAATATTTACTCAAAAAAGCGTAACCACTTATTTTAGCACAAATCTGTTTGACGTTGTTTATTCTTACAACAGTTTTGCATCATCAAACAGCATCAAATAAAATATAACTAATTATTTGTTGTTTTTTAATAAATAAAGTAGTATAGCATTTAAACGCCACCGAAGTAAAATAATTAAAATAAAGGCTATAAAATCAAGCTTTAACATTAATGCGCCTACTCACCACCAGAGGCGCTGCAATTCTGCACTAAAAACTAACATAATGCGCAATTGCAGAGTTGTGATATAAAAAAAGCTTTCTTTTTTCACCACCTTTACTTCTTCAACTATCCCCTTTCCAAAGAAAGTAACTGATATATATATATAGGCATATTAATTGCCTGAGTGTTACTTCTCTTTCAACAAAAAAAAATAAACCACCGTTTATAAAAGGTAAAAACGTATGTTCTGTTGACATTTCTCTAAATGTAATTAAAGTATACAATTGTTTTAAAATAATTTCAAAACAACCATTCAGTTCAGGTTTAAGTTCGCGTTCTAAATGTTCCAGTTCTAGTTCAAATGAAATTTCGAATTTTATTTCAGGTTCTTTTTCAGATTCTAGTTCGGGATCTGGTTCAGGGAGGTTATTTTGTAACTCATTTCGAAAGAAAACTCGTTCGAATTTGTATGCTTTATACATTTGTTCAAATAACAACTGAAGTTGTAAGTGTCGTAGGAGTTGTACGTCGTCTGAATTTACAATAGTTGTAAGTGTCGTAGGAGTTGTACGTCGTCTGAATTTACAATATGTTGGTAACTTCTATATGTACAACAACACCTACGATATTTTTACATATGCATGCATGTTTTTCTAATGTTGTATGCAAGTTTGAAAGTTCCCCAAAAGCTAAATATGTATCGCAACATAGATATTTTTTCATTTACTTTAAAAAAATAATCAAACGGTAACACATTTACATATATCATAAACTGATTGACAAATTTAAAACGAGAAAATTAAATTAATAAACAAAAAATGTTTCATTATTTATTGTTAAAAAATACTACGGTATGTTTTCTTTAATATATTTTTCTTTTGTCATTTTGAAGGTTTGATAACATAAACATATGACTTTGCTCAAAATTGTGTTCACAATCAGATAGTTGTATCATACAATGTACAACATACAACATCATTTGTGAATTGAACAATTGTATTTCGAAAATGCTTGCTTTCGAATGAAATACACAATACACAAAGGTAAAAACGTATTAATATGTTTCGTTGACATTTCTCGAAATGTAATTGAAATATACAATTGTATTTAAATAATATCAAAACAATCGGTCAAAATCGTTGTTGGATTCTTACCTACGGTTCAGTTCAGGTTTTAGTTCGGGTTATAGTTTTAGTTAAAGTTCCAGTTTTAGTCCAGATTCTAGATCACGTTCCAGTTCAGTTCTAGTTCAGGTTTTAGATCAGGTTAATAATTTCAAGCGATTTATAAATCCTTTAAATATTTCATACGGTCTTTTAAAATCACTAGGACTGATGCGATTAGCAAGCACAGATAAAACACATGTCCGAGTACCAGCGATAAACCTGCTTTAAATTAACAATATACTACGTACTTACTACTCAAAAACAATGCCTTCACTCTCTCCATTACTGGGAAACATTTCGACTTTCAACAAATCCAATGAGATTCAATTAAAAATTTGTTGCATTTTTAACGAAACTTCACCATAAATCCAATAACAATAAAAGCAACCATAGACAAAGCTCAACAGCGAATAAAGGAGAAAAAACAACAATGGCAAAAGCAAAAGTACACTTGAGTAACTATAATTTTTCTAAAAAGGCAGATGAGTGCGTAACTCTCCAGGGAGACAATGCAGGCACAGACTACAATTGGGCATGCGTGAGATGCTATTGAATAATGCAACCAGCTATTATGAACCAACGAACAACTGCTGCTATGAGCACCAGCCATCCAGGGAAGATCATTTCAAAATTCAAACCAATTATGGTGTCTGTATGTCACCCTGTTACATATAAAACTAAAACAAAAGACAGTCTCATATAAGTTGCGAAAAGGTAGTCAATTGAACGTTTCTTTCTACTGCCCTAGGGAATGACTATGTTTGTTTGTATGGTTCGCTGGCTGACAGAACTATAAAAGGAGCAGACATCTCATACAAATAAAACAGCATTTACACAAGCGACAAACTAAAACCAGAGATGACAACAGCGGCAAAACAATAAGGAACAAGGCTAAAATAGTGCAGGGTTGGGCTGAACTTATTTTTGTTTCCATCTTTTTTACTTTTCTTTGTGGCGTTGCTTTGTTTTCGTACTTTCTGAAATGCATGTCTAATCGATTGCTATGGTTTTATTACAGCTTTAGAAAGAAGAAAAGCTAGCTAGTGGAAATCAACAAAAAAAAAAAACAGCAACTGTCAATAAAAAAGCAAAATATAAATAAAAATTGAAAAGAAAAGAAAATAAAAGGTGAGTTGGGTGAAGTACGAAAAATAAAACTGTAGCTTTCATACAATATGTATTGGAAAAATTGAACAATATCGACAGCTAACCGCAAAAAACAGCTAAATACAAATAGTATTGTTTCAATAAAAAGTAGGGAGGTAAATATTTATATTAAAATTCCAGTTTAATTTGGAAACTAAAAGCTCATTTATTTGGTCTTAACAAGTATTTTGATCAAGATCTCATTTAAGAATACGACGGCTCTGAAAGACAAATTAAATCTTAGTTGTGAAAACTTTTCTCAAAACGTAAGGCAAATAATTCGAACCATCCTAATGTGCACTACATACATACATATACATACATACATATACATATATGTATGTAAAGGCCATTTTTTCACTCAATGTTATTGTTGTTTTTGAAAGCATCTCTGATCTGTTGCCGATGATAACAATGGCTTTGTTAGTTACAAAAACAAACGAAACAACAACAATAAAGGCGGGCATTGCATCATAATAAAATGTTGTTTTCAAAACATTTAGATGGCGTCGTAATCCATTGAATTTGTGAATTCGAATAAAATTGCCAACCGACGACTCAGACCCCATCAGGCTGACAGGCAGCGGTGTCAGCAGCAGCCAGACACACACAGAACCACAATGTGAAAGCGAGATTGGGAGACATTTGCGAAACACTAATCACAATAATCACAAGTTTTCTGTTTTTTTTTTTGACAAAATTATAACAAAACCAGAAACAAAAATATGTACTCTAAAAATGACAAGAACAATAACAATACATGTATGAATGGATGAACGAGTATGTATATATGTATGTATTTCATGAACGGCGCGTGCATAATTAAAATACAATATGACAGCAACAAGCGACACAAATAATAATGATGACAGACAATTGCAATAATAGTTTGTAGCAGCAGTAGTAAAATGTCGAATAAGCAACATCAATAACAACAACGACAAAGAAAACAATCAGCGACTAATGTCAATTGAAATTGTGGATGACAAAAGCTTCATTCACTAGACGTGAATTGAAACGTATGAAATTTCTACAGCTCATCTCTAAAAATTTCAACAAAACTACCACTAATTACATGCTAAACTACTTGTAAGGTTTGTTACTGGCGCATAATTACACCATTAGTTTTACGGAAAAACTAATCTTTTATAGGGTGTTTCATTTAGAGTTTTGTCATCTCATTGTTATTTAGTATTGTTTGACAATTCGTTATAAAAAAAACTTAGAATGCAACAACGGCTACGAATTCGGTTGTTTTACTAAAATCGGCATTAGTAATGTGTTTCGTGGAACATATAATTTTTATCATCGACCCTCCGAGACCATACTGTTCGCAAATTTGAGTTTCAATTAGATCACATCCACTGTTCATTAACTTGAAATTCATTATTACTCCCGTAATTGTTGGGATACTGGTAGCATAGAGAGTGATTGAAAATTGCATCTTCCGAATGGATCACCTACAGCGTAGTTGCGCTCAACATTAGAATGAAATTATTTTTTGAAAAGTAAATATTAATGATTGTTCTTTCGGTCGAGTTTTAGTTCTGTTTTAATGTTTTATTTAAAATTAAAAAAATCTAATTGAAATACCCAATCTTGAGTATACTTGTTACGCTTGATTAAAATTACTCATACGCTGATATGGGTTTTTTTTTTTTTTGAAAGTTTTCTGGCACAATTTCTCTCTTAAATTAATCAAGTCGTCTCTCGGATAAAAAGAGGACTGTTAGTAACATTGCAATAAATAGCAAATGATATTTGGTACATATTGTATTAACATAATTAGGAATACGTACCAGGAGAAAAGTGGATGGGACCACGCCCCTTTTTAGACGAACTAAAATCGTAATAACAAAAACTACTGGACCGATCGTCATTAAATTTTCACAATAGGATATTCTTACGAAATAATAAATTCTTGACTATATTAAGTTGTGAGTGCACAAAGGGGCGTGGCCTCGCCCATAAATGCAAAATTCGAAATCGTCTTGGGCATTTTTTGACCAACGGCGACAGTATTGCTGTATGAGGTCTGATCAAAAAATAGCTGTTATTTTCAATTTTTTTAAAAAGTATTTATTTATTCATCAATAACTATCTGAAACGCGCTTTTTGGTATCGCCAACAGCTCCTGTTTCAATTTTTCTTGTATCTCCTCAATCGTAGCTTTCCTTTCATCGGTGTCTTCAGTCTTCAGGGATGAGGAAAAAGTCAGCGGAGGCCGAGTCCGGTGAATACGGTGGTTGAGGCATGTAAACGGTTTTGTTTTTGACTAAAACTACACGCACAAGCATTGATGTGTGAGCTGGTGCGTTATCATGGTGCAAAATCCATGATTGGTTTTTCAACAATTCTGTGCGTTTCTGACGAACTGCTTCGCGCAAATGGCGCATAGCTTCAAGGTAGTAGTCCTTATTAACCGTACGACCTTGTGGCAAGAATTCATGATGCACCACGTCATTGCAGTCGAAGAAAACAGTGAGCAAAACTTTCACATTTGACCGAACTTGACGTGCTTTTTTCGGTCTTGGCTCTTCTGGACGTTTCCATTGGGATGATTGGGCTTTGGTTTCCATGTCATAGCCATACACCCATGATTCGTCACAAGTTATGACCTTTTTGAGGAAATATGGATCGTCATTGACGATGTTCAACAGCTCCTGAGCGAAGTCCATGCGATGTTGTTTTTGCTCAAAATTTAGTAATTTTGGAACAATCTTCGCTGTCGCACGTTTCATGCCTAAAACAACCGTAAAAATTGCTTGGCATGAGCCGAACGATATGCCAACATCATCAGCAACCTCTCAGATAGTGATTCGGCGATTATCCAAAATCATTTTCTTCACTGCTTCAATGTTTTTATCGGTTGTTGACGTGCTTGGGTGACCAGTACGAGCAACGTCATTGACACCTTCTTGGCATTCCTTAAACCGGTTATACCACAATTGAACTTGTGTTCTGCTCATAGTAGACTCGCCAAACGCCACAGTCAACATTTCAAATGTCCTTGTCATTTTTTACACAAAACTTAATACAGTTTCTTTGATACATTTTTTCGAATAGTAAAAAATTTAAGAGCACACCAAAACACGACTAACCTTTTTATCTGTCAAAAACAAACTGACAATCCAATATGGCTGATATTACCAACATATAAAACAGACATGTGTACCAACATAATAAAAAAAAGGCGAAAATCGAACATACGTAACTCACGAAATTTGAAAATAGCGGTTATTTTTTGGTCAGATCTCGTATATGGTATTTTGAAGCTAAAAATATTATAATTTCTTAAAACATAATTCAATTTTGTTTATGTTCTATAAAATCAATTAAACAAGTATGTACTTTTGATATTATTCCTTTCAGAACTAAGTACTTTTTGTTTTGTTTGATTCGTATAGATGACTGATTACTAGCAATAGTAATATTGAGCAGATGACTAACAATATGTGGTTGGGTTCAACAAGCTAATCAGAAGGAAATATTATCTTCATTCTGTTAAAGTTTTGTCGGGGCATGTCGCTATATTAAAGAGAACTCAAAAATATAGTGGAAATGTGACCTTAATTAAGTCTTTATAATTTATCCTAAATACTTGTAAACTTTTTGCAAAGTATTATATACATAGTTGATGTGTGCTTTTGCTTGTGTCATCAAAAATTACAACAAATGTTATTAAATGAAAA
Source organism: Bellardia bayeri (assembly GCA_950370525.1). NCBI lineage: Eukaryota > Metazoa > Arthropoda > Insecta > Diptera > Calliphoridae > Bellardia > Bellardia bayeri. The sequence goes on from OX493267.1 coordinate 81,612,826, forward strand.
TGAATTGAATGTGAATTGACTCAATAGCGGGGGCAGTTAATCAGTGAATGGAACATGTTCGCACATTCAAACAATTCTGAATAAAAGAGCACAATATGTGGGAGGGTTGTATGGTAAATAATTGAAAGAAAAAAGATATTTAAATAATGTTTTAGTTAGTTAGATCTTTTTGTATATTTATATTGGGTTGGCATCTTCTCGTTTCATAGTTATATACAATTTAGGAATCGATAGTTGTTTGAGGTCCAGTTTGACATACATTTCATTATCCATAAAAAGATGGAAGATGTATTATATTTATAGCAACATTTGGTCATTTATTTACATGATAGGCCTGAAAAGCAATGTTCTCATTGTATTCTTTGCGCGTTCATTATGGGAAGGGCTGACATTTTTTTTGCTGTTTTGCAAACATTAAATCTGACAATGTGGGATTTTCCAGGAATTTTCTACCGATTTGATTTTATATTGCTAAGCAGCCGTTTAAATATATTCCTAAAACAAATCCCAGAAGAAAATGAAAATAATTGTACGATTTGCAGTTTGGATCCTGCTTAACTAAAAGTTAAAAAAAGCGCAACCTCTCCCTTATGTATTTGTTGCTTTCATTTACGATTAGTGACATTGCTAAAAGACATATCCTTATTGCAAGACCTTCGCATTCTTTTTTAGAGCAGAAATTTCTGTATCAGTTAAAATCTGCCATTTATTTAGTTGTTAGCAACATATAGAATGGAGTACAAATGATAGAACACAGTATGCGAGTCTGGCTGTTTGTTAATTTGCAACAATTATATTGCATTCATATTGTAATTTAACTTTATTTTCTGTTGCTATACCCTTCACCATGAGTAGTAAGTTTGTCATTTTGCTTGTAACTTATACAATTATAATTTTCAAATCTATAAATTGTGTATGTTATGGTTGTTTATAGAAATGGAAGTTTGTATAACGATATACATATGTGTGTGGAAATCAAATTTCCTAAAGCCTCAAATATCTTAAGGACACAAATCTTGTATCACTATATGGGTTATACACTTGAGAATTTTGGTATTTAAAATCAACAGAAAGGGTCTATAAATAACTGAGTTATAAGCATGAAATCAGGACCACCTCTATTTTATGAAATTTATTGTAAATATATACTTATTTAACTCGAATACAAAGTTTGGCACATACAAGATATAGATATCAAATGAAAAGTATTTCAACAAATAAAATTTTTATTGAAATGACAATAAATTAAAGTGTATGAAATATTCGATTCAGTCGAATATAACACTCTTACTTGTTTTATTTTGTTGTGGAATTTTAATCAAATTTATACCGATTGACATGCTGAAGGTTCTGTCTGCCAGCGTATGCTTTCGTGTGTGTTCATGTTTAATTTGTGGCACATGTTGTTTACTGTTTGATGTTGTTGCAGTTGATAGTTGCCTGTTGAGGCTGCTGTTTGATGTTCACGAAATTTTAAATTGAGGAAATATGTACATGAGATACTGAAAATAAGAATAAACTGGCAACAAAACGAAGCTGCTGAAATTAAAAAAAAAAGTTCTTGGCAAATATGACTTTTTAACACATGGTTTTAAAAAGAAATTTCACCTTAAGTTTATTAAAATTAACAAATGTGGTCATTTTAATTCCCTGACAATTTTCTCACATGTAAAGAATCCAATATTAGCAAATATTCCAAACTCCTTATGACACAATGACGGAAATGCATAAATTTAACAAAAAAAAAATGCATTTAATTTTCATTGGAAAATAAATCATTCGAGTTTTCGTACGGTATGTTAAGCTAAATAGAAAAATAAAATGCCACAAAAAAAAACAACAGATAATAAATCGATTTTTTCGTTTAAAAAGTTCATTAAAATAAACTTCGTATCTATTTGAAAATTTCTGTCACACAATGTGATTTATAACAACTGCCCACACAACGACACAAATTGACAAGAAATTTTGTTAAAAGACAACTTGCAGCAAATAACCAGCCATTAAACCAAAAAATGAAACAAATTCAACAACCAACCAATGAGCCAATAATATACATGGTATATACATATACATACATATACATATATGTATGTAACTAACTTAACAAATAGCATCGTAACAAACCAAAAAAATATATGTATGTACTCGTATATCGAAAATATAACGAAAACTGTTTATTCCTAAAAAAAAAAGAGTCAAAATAAGCACTTTTGCTACAAACAGGGAACAAGACGTTGGAAATCAACAACATCAACAATTGAAAAGTTACATTTCCATATGAACAAATGATTGTTGCTGCTGCTGCTATTGTTGTTATTGTGCTTGTCGGAGACCAAGTGCTCACGCACATCAGTTACTTAACTCCATGTAGCAAAATACAACACAATCTATTGAATGGACTTATTGCGTTTCTAAGTTTAGAAGAAACCGTTTAAGGATAAATGTCTTAAGAAAAAGGGTGTTTAAATAAGAGGTATTAGTTCGAGGTATAATCATCATCATTGTTGTAACATCTAAACTATAGAATTTTCTAATCAGGAGGTTCTGCATCAAAATCCAGGCTAAGAAATTTTGGTAATTCTTGTGGTTTAGTCCAAAAATCCATTGTTTAAAATGGGGGGGAGGAGGGAGGTATAATGCTGCTGTAGACAAATTTTCATGCCTTCATTGTCCCTCCTGAAATTACTCATTTGATATCCCAGCTGTAAGATGTTGAAGGAAGGATGACTCCTCACATGTCTTACCAGGATTAACTGTTTCATGTCCTCGTGTTGGTGAGGAAACTTTGTAACATCTTTGAATTATTTTTTCACTGGGTATCATTCAACAAAGTAACGTCACCTTTCCACTATCCGACCAATAGCCACAAGAGTTCTCTACACACAGAGAAAATATATAGTTGTGCATGTTTACCACAACTATTTCAATATAATAATTTCAACACAAATGTGTTTAAAATATTATGGTCCCTGTATATATTTATATGATTGCGGCAGCCACAATATGATTAAGTTACGACTCACATGATAATAGCAATCATATATGTATATTTTTATAGAAATTATGAAATGTTTATGGTAAACAATTTTATAATGAAAGATTGTACCATATTATATTTTTCTCTATTATAAGCAACATAATATGATAAATGTATTCATCATAAACACGATTCCACAAATATATACATATTTACTACAATCATCTGTTTTTACTAATCATTTTAGTCATAACTTAAACATATTATGGTTACCACATTCATATAAATAATTACAGCGTCATTGTTAAAAAAAACAACTTGTAAAAATGTTGACATTGTTGTGGTAAACATGTACAACTATATTTTTCTCTGCCTGTATCCAGCGATTGCAGTGGCATGCGCTGAGGAGGTAAAAAGACTGTCAAATTCCTCCTAAGTGTGGTTCACAATCAGAATTTCTACTCCATCGCATTGGCAAAAACTTTGTTGGTGATAATTGAAGGTTCCGCTCGTTGAAGTAAGTTGTATAGACATACACCGCGAAAAGGAATTATATCTCCACTTTTGTGAAAACTAGTCGTTAAAAAAAATCTTTAACAGGCTCAATAGCACGGTTCAAAGATAGTCGCATAAGCTGATGATGTTGTGCTACTCATTAAATGGAAAATACTTTAATAAGTGATCTTATGGAATCAGTCTTTAATGTGCTTTAATGCGCTCTTGAAAATATAGTGATAAGTGTCGATGATATATGGTAATTTGTGGCTATAAGAGAATTTTTGCAAAGGAGGTTCTTAAACTTATCAGGTTGGTCTAGGGAGAATGCCGACGAATTATATAGTAATTACACCAAACTGTAATACGACATAGCAGCAACCGATGACTGGGTAGTAAACTCTGTTCTACGGGATGATGGGATCTTCGGCTACACTGACGGTTCGGCGACGAAAACAAGCACAGTCTGGGGAATTTTCTCTAACGAAATTTACTTTTTGATTTACCGTCTTCCCAAATGAAATTTATGCCATCTATACAGCCGCGATTAATATCCAAGAATTAAATCTTGAGACGTCGTCGACCATTGATATCTACGTTTGTTATTAAACACACTTGCATTTGTATATGTTCCCTAACCCAACTTTAAAAACACTTTCTTAAGTGTTAAGGGTAAACTATAAAATCCTTTTATGAAACTAGGGCGGAAAAAAATCATTCATTTGGAGATGGAATTCGGATGGTTTTCGATTAGAAAACAGGAGCATATTGGAGTAACAAAAAAGTTTTGTTATTACACTTGTTGACATATTGACAATTCAATGCAGCTGTTAATTGGTCGTCCGATCATGCGATTCATCACCAAAAGATAATTTTTTGTGGGGCATTGTTAAAGATAGAGTCTATACAAAGCAAATTGAATCAATTACAGCCTTAAAACTCTAAATTAGTGACGTGATTAATAAGTTAAAAATATCAAAAACAAAAATCCATCTTATCAAATTTATACAAAGCACACAGAGTGAAAAAGTGAAAGTGAATGTGAATGTGATACCATTACAAACATTCCCTCCATTTTGAGTTTACAAAATGACCCTTTAGATTTGAAAAAGTCGGCAACCTCTCAATAAAAAACCCTTTAGATACGCATACGTACGTAGTATTCTACGCCGTTTAGAGTAAAATTCCAACTTGTATTCAATAAAAATATTTAGACATAAAAATTGGATGGAAATACTTAATGACATATACGTACATTGGCAATTATTCATTTTTTGTTAAATGAAATTCGACTTACTCGTACTTCGTTAGTAGGAATTGGCGACAGTAACATGGAACTCCATATATGTATGTACGATTTCGTCCATTTATTGTATTTAATGGTTTTGTTCTCTGGCAAAATAAGTTGAAACAAATGTTTTAATACTTATGTATGTAAATTTGACTGTGAATAATAAATATTTAAACATTTTGTTGGAAATTTTTCCAATCTATCAAATGTCATCATTAATCTGTCAAAAAGTATTTACCGTTAAATGTTGGTTAATGTTAAAAGAATAATTTCTTTTTTGTTTATCTAAGTTGTTTAAGAAAGTTTGCTACATAGAACAGTTAGGACGTCATATTCGGACAAATCAAATTTTGTTTATATTTTTTTTTAGAGAAACTAACAAGCACAGCTTTTAATTTATTTATATTCTCTAATAGTTTATTCGTTAAGCTAAGTTTTAGCTGGGTTATACATTTCCTTTTTTTTATTATTGCTAAACAATTGTTGTAAACAACATAGTTTTTTGTTATAAAAATTTGTACTTTTCTTTATTACTCGTACCTACAAATACATATATTTTGGGCAGTTACTTTTGTAACTTTCACAATTGAAATTGTTTAATTTTCTGGTTGAGTTATCATGACCCTGATCTTGAAAACCAAGAAAATGTGCAATCAATGTGCAGCTTACATTTTCCTGCTATTGAACTTTGTTAGCAATATCTATAAAAATACTCGTAAATGAAATTTGAAAATAAAATTACAACTTATTTGCAGCAGCAAAAAACTGAATTTTGAGTTACAATTTCTTTTCTATTGGCACTTTCTTTAAAATTAAAGTACATATTTTTATAAAATCCTGCACAATTCAAAAACAATATGGAAAACTTAGTTTGTGCCTACAATTGTATTTGTATTTGTTATTTCAACAACAATTGTGTCATTGCAAACAGGCAAATATTCAGTCGTTTATTTAACTATTTACTCATTGTTAATGGCCACTATTACTGCCCAATGATCAGATGTATAACTAGCAATTGGTATTTGTGGCAGGCAACCACAATGTCAAAGATAAAACTAAACCATATTGTGGGTTCTTTACAACAAATACTCTGTAGATTTACTCACATACCAGATGATCTAAACGTTTCCATTCAAAATCTAACAAGTTTTATTTTTTGTTTTGTTTGTTAATGAAAAACTACTACTTTAATGTTGTTGTTTTTGTTTGCCAACAAATAGATTGACATTAAAGTTGATTGTACACAACCATTTTAAACTCACTAAATGTACTATGAGCCTCAAAAGTGAGTAAACACAACAAATTATTTGATTTTTTTTAAGATAATGAAAATCCTAAAATCTATCCATCGTTTGAAATTTAAAAGTTTCTCGTTTTGTTGGATATTTGGTTGAATAATAGATTCGGTTATGAAAAAAAAATTTAAGTTGAACTATAATGCTTTTCATAATCTTAAAAAAATCAAAAAATTCACTGGTGCTTACACACTTTTGAAGCTGTGTGTATGTATTCTTAATTGTAAAATTACGAAAATAGCAATACAATTTTGTTGAGGTCATCGCACAGTGATGGCTGAGAAAAGAGCAGTTTTAGGCAGTAATGAAGCAGCAATATTAAATAGAAGTAACAAATACATTATCAAAAAGTTTAAAAACCCAAAACATGTTGAATGCTAGATGTAAGGTGAACGTTCAAAAATTATTAAGTAGACTTATTCTGATATCTTCCTAAAGCAAAAAAGAAAATTGTAATTAAATAATCTTTATGCTATGTATATTATCAATACAGTAGTCGCTCAAGTTTATGAATTAATTCAAACAGAGCCTCTTCACTAAATTGAGAAAGTCGCATTATCGAGAGAATATTAAGTAAGAATTCAAATGATTTTTATTACATTAAGTTTACACTTTAAAAAAATTTTTAAATTTATAATTTTTTGTGGAATAAACCAATGATATATAGGGTAATTCAAGTAGAGATACTTTTTTCAATAGCCTTTTTTGGCAGTTTACGTGTGAGTCGTGTCAGACTGTCATGTTATTTTTGTTTAGTATTGTTTGGCATTTCATAATGGAAAGACTTGTGCCTGAACAACGTTTACAAATCGTTCAACTTTATTACGAATATTCACGTTCTGTGAGGAATGTGTTTCGTGCACTTCTCTTTACTTATGGTCAACATAATCGACCTACTGAGCATACTATTCGCAACATCATCACCCATTTTGAGACCCAGCATTCATTATTGGATAATATTCAACCCAATAGACCACGTCCAGCACGCTGTGAAGAAAATATAGCGACCGTAGCTGAGAGTGTACACGAAGACCGTGTAGAGTCGATGCGGCGTCGTTCGTAGCAACTCGGACTGACGTATGGAACGACTTGACGCATTTTACGTCGAGATCTTAAATTGAAAGCGTACAAAATACAGCGTGTGCAACAACTGAAGCCGCTCGACCTTCCTAAGCGACATCGCTTCGCTTTATGGGCTCTTTTATTGAGAGAACACTTCGGTAAGCACATAATTTCACGTTTTGGGCCCGTTGATTGGCTACCAAGATCGTGTGATATAACACCGTTAGACTTTTTTCTGTGGGGATATGTAAAGTCTAAAGTTTATGCGGACAAACCCGCTTCGATTCAGGCCTTGGAGGCAAACATCACGCATAAACGAAAACATAAAAATTCAAGTTTATATAGTCTCTTGTACAATATATATCAAAATATATACATTTTAGCTTTTTTGATAAGAAACCACAAAAAATATAATGTTAAACACAACTTTGTAATTTATAATATCTTAGTCCGCTTTCACACTCTTTAATTCTGACGCACATCAAGCCAAGTATTTTTGGATGAGAAAGAAAAAGATAACAACAGGGGTACAAACTTGACGGTACTAGTCAATTTTCTTATTTCCTTTTGTTTTTTTCCATGCATGTTGTTTTGCATTAAAAAGTACGAAAATTGAAATGCCAGGTTCAAAAACGGCTCAGCTAAAACTGAAGAGTGTGAAACAAGGCTTAAAGTATTTTATAAATAAATATCTGAATTTAGCATATTTTAATAATTTAGGTTAAATTATAAATGTCAAAACAATTCAGTTCATTAAGTTTTAAATAACATTTTGAGCATAGAATTTAATTCATGCATCATATACTGATACTTTCTTCAAAGAATTCCGTATTTTTGTTATTTAAATTTATTTGGCTGAATATTCGTTTGACGTTTTGTTAAAATAGGAGAAGCTTTTGTAGAATTTCCCCGTTGAAATTCAGAAATTGTTTTCTCTAAAAATTTTAGTTCATGGAAAAAATCAGTAATTTCTACTAACAAGACTCAATATTATTTGGAATTATTATATGTACTTAAACTTAACAATTGTCAATAAATAAGAAAATTAATTACTATCAATTAGTTTTGTTTTTGAAATCGGTCATATTCTTCTTAATATTTATGATAATAAATGAAAAAATAGTTGTTGTCTGAAAAAAAGAGAGATTTTGGTGACAAAAACATTAATATAACAAACAAATAATTCAGAAAATCGTCACTTTCAATGAAAAAATCGTCAAATCGTCACTTTGTTATTTTTTACCCAAAAAATCGTCAAATCTGGCAGCTATGCTCATGTATTTAAATTTTGTTGTTCTCTATTCTGGATGTTTACATAATTTTATATTCATATAACCGAGCGACTTCTCTATTTGTAGTAGCAATATTAAAAGCATCATTGTAGGTGGCATCATTTTATTTAGCAAAATATATGTAGTCCATAAATAAATAAATAAAAAAAACATTCCAATAAATTATTCATTTTTATATAAAAAACAATGACATGTTTGTTTGGACTTAATCATCATAAATCAATATTTTGTTTGTGCATTGAAATATAGTTCATATTTCATTAGTCTTATATTGATTTTATATTCAATATAATTTTTTTTTTCCTAAGAATATTTACATTGGAGTGTCCCTCCCAAAACGAAAAAAAAAAAACACTCAACCAGCGTATGGTGGTCTCATAGAAAATGACAAGACATTCATTGTTGGACATTGCAAACAGAATAAAAAATCCCATTGCCATGTTTTATATGATTACGATTATTATGATTGTATTTGTTGTTATTACTATTGTGGGGTTTGCGAATTAAATTCAAAACAATCATAATTCACACTCTACCCCAGCTAAACAAAATAAATATAAATATGACCGTTTGTCAGTTAGTCAACACCCTTAACCATTAGCAAATAACGTATAAAACAAACGTCATTTGCAAACACTTCATTATCATGATGACCATCGTCATAATCTTTTCTTTTCTGATGATTGACATCATAAAAATTACCAAACTTTATAGTATAGAATAGAATTAGTTTCCATTTATCGACATTTTTGTTTTCTTTTTTCAATTTCGTTCTTGTTTTTATTATAAAAATTCATAAAGAGGAATTATGGTTTTGCAGGTCTGTATAGTTGGTAGTGTTATAACATAGACATCTTAATTTAGGGGGCACGTTTTCTAAAGAAATCAATAAAGTTAAAAAACTGACAGATGATTTTGTAAAAACTCATACATTATTTTTTCCTTTTTTATAAAAAAAAATGCTCATAAAAATATTTCATGTTCGCAATAATGACACCAACTTAATAATGGAGTTAATAATTATATATGTATACATATGTATGTCTTTATATTCACCAAAAAAAAATGGCTATAGTTAAATGTGTCAATGTATCTCAGGCGGCAAAATTAAAAAAGAACACAAAATAAAAAAAACCATATGGGTTACAATATAATTCATCGTCTTGTCTATCTGACTAACGCTTCATCAATTTTATTTAATTCAACATTTCTATGTTGTGCGAACTCTTAGTCAACACACACTACTAATGATTGAAAACAATTTTAATAAAAGATATATTGTAAAGAAACACAATGCGAGCGTTGGGCGAAAGATTAGCTTTCAAGATCAAGATTTTATTCAGTCGTTGCTAATAATTAGTGATCTAAACTAAATCAGAACGGTAATAGAACCTAAATTAGACCCAGAACTTGAACTTGAACCTGAAATAGAACATAAACTAGAACCTAAACTAGATCTTGAACTAAAACCTGAACCTGAAATTGAACTAGACCTTTAACTTTAACTAGAATCTGAAATAGAACTTGAAGTAGAACCTAAACTAGAACCAGAACCTGAACTAAAACTTGAACCAGAACCTGAACTAGAACTGAGCTAGGAACTAAATTAGAACTTGAACTAGAAGCTGAAATAGAACTTGAACTAGAACCTAAACTAAAAGCTAAACTAGAACCTGAAATAGAACTAAAACCTAAATTAGAACCTTAACTATAAGCTGAACTAAAACCTGAACTTGAACTAGAACCTGAACCAGAACCAGAACCTGAACTAGAACTGTGATAGAAACTAAATTAGAACCTGAACTGGAACTTAAACTAAAACCGGAAATAGAACCAGAACTTGAACTAGAACCTGAACTTAAACTTAAACTGGAACCTGAACTATAACCTGAATTATAACTTAAACTAAAACCTGAAATAGAACTAAAACATGAACTAGAACCTAAACCTAGAACTGTGCTAGAAACTAAATTAGAACCTGAACTAGAACTTAAACTAGAACTGAAACCTGAACTAGAACCTAAACCAGAACCTGAACTAGAACCTAAAATATATCCTGAACTAGAACTTGAATTAAAACCTGAACTTGAAATAGCACTTGAACTTCAACCAGAACCAGACTTTGAACTTGAACTAGAATCTGAACTTAAACTGGAGCCTAAACTAGAACCTGAAATAGAACTAAAACTAGAACTAGAACATGAACTAGAACCTAAACTAAAACCTGAACTTAAACTGGAATCTTAACTAGAACCTGAACCTGAAATAGAATTTAAACTAGAACCTGAAATAGATCTAGAACCTGAAATAGAACTAGAACCTGAAATAGAACTAGAACCTGAACTAAAACATGGACTAGAACTTGAACTAGAACTTGATTAAACTAGAACCTGAAATAGAACTAGAACCCGAACTAAAACATGGACTAGAACTTCAACTAGAACTTGAACCTGAACTAGAACTTTAACTAGAACTTGGTCTAAAATCTGATCTCAATGCAAATTAAAATATTTTCCTATGGCAGTTTTTGGAATACAAACACATTAATTTGCATATAAATACATATGTACATATGTATATTACTAAGTGCTTTTAATAAATCGGGCGGCTACAATTTTGTGCCATCTACAAAATTTCACAAAAAACAAACCTCCTTGAAGGTTAATTCGTATTAACGAATTTATAATTTTTTCTTTTCATAAAAATCATATTAAAACATTAATATGCTTCAACAAAAAACAAAAGAAGGCGCGAATTAAACATGTTCGTCATAAATTTGTGTCTGTCATAAAAAAAACTTTAAAAAGAGAAAATGAAACTACATAAAAAATTTTATGTCACACTCATGGAGATTTCGGCATAAAAACAAAAAAAAAAAAAGAAATAAAACCAACAGAAAAAATGTATAACTAGTTTGGCATTTTTTGGATTCTTTTTCAAATATTTATGGAAGTTTGTGTCTGAATCTTGGTTTCTTTGTTAGAATACTGAGAAATTTTTAACGATTTATTAAAATAAAAAAAAATAAAAAAAAACAGAAAAAAAAACAAACAAAATTTTTAATCACATGCGGAAGCTTTAAAATGTGCTTTGACATTGTGAAAGAAAAGGAAACTGGCCTCATTAAAGTGAACATCAAATTGCAAAACACTGAAATATGTTTATGGACACGTGCTATGAAAAAAATATGAATCAAATAAAATAAATGGCAAGTAAATGTTTTTGAAAGGAAATGTTGTGTAGCATGTTGAAATGGTAGAGAAATAATTATAATCAAAAAATTAGTCAGTAGTTTGGTAGAAAGGAGACTTGCTTAGAGGTCTGTGAAAAGGAAAGAAATAGTTATGATCTGTAAATAATAAAGATTTTCTTCAAATTTTTTTTCCAACTTCTAGTTTTTTTTTATTTTATATTCTTTTACACATACCTACAACAGTTTTAAAAACAATTAATTTTTTTTATTCTCATAATTTCTCACTCACTTTAAATTTATCTTAATAAAAAATTTATCCAGCAAATAATGTGATAATGAACTGAAAATTATCTTAAGCAGCTTACACAATTGTGGGAAACTTGAGGTTTCTTTCCCTCCAACTTTATTATAGTTATTTCCTGAAGAAAAACACAAACAGTTTTTTTGACTTGCTTTCAAGCTCAAAATAGTAGTAAACTTTTTCCATATGATAAAAAAAAATTAATTCCCTTGCTCCACTGCTAAATTCAACTTAATATGGAATAAACAGCAGTTAACTATAAAAATCAGTTTTAAGCGACTTTCTTAACAAAATCACAACATACTCGTACTTCATGCAAGCTTTAACACACACAAGCAAGCTTGTTAACATTTTTAAAACAAATTATCGAAATAACTTTAAGATGGGGACTAGTAGCAAGTAACAAGTAAAAAATTAAAGAAAATCGCAAGATAGAGCTGCAACAGCAGCAGTAGCAGAAATAGAAAAAGTTGTCGAAACATGCACCAAACATGTGAAAAATAATTGCAATGATTTGTGAAAAAAAGAACTTTAAGTTGAGCAGAGAAAAAAATAACCAAACAGCTTTAAAAAAAGAAAAATTGTGGTTTTAGTCTTACGAGTAAAAAGTGACTTAACGTAAATTAAATTGCGTATTTGACATGACATACGAGTTTATGTTGGTGTTTACGTTTCTGCAACATGCGTAAATTATTCGAACATTGTTGACAACAAGAACCCGGTCACTCTATAAAAACATTGAAGGCAACACACAGTATTAATTTATACAATGTTGCAGCAACTTTTGGGGTTTTGAATATGCATGTGTGTAATTAGTTTTCTTTCTTTTTTAAATATTGTGTAAAATTTGTTTTGGTCTTCAGTTAAAAGTGAAACATACCAAAATACATGCCAAGTACATGTTGAACATTTTCTCAGCCAATAAATATTCACCCCTATTGTGAATAAAAATTCCACATGAAATTTGTTCCCTTTTCACATTTTCCTATTAAAATTCAATGTTAAAAAAATAAAAGGGAACAAAATTCATTTTGTGAAATTTTTATAGGGGTGATTACTAATACATACTAGATAGATATCTTTAGCCACATCCAAAAGATAAAAATTTGGAAAGTAATGCAAACTCAATATTATTTTATGACCTCTTTTTTAATGGAGTACCTAAACCAATTGAAGTTACGAGCAATATTGTCCAAGAATACTTGTGTTCGATATCAGTGGCAATGTACAGCATTGTGCACATAAACTCCGGTCACACTTCAGTAGCTTTTCTTAAAAAAAAAACAAGAGGCAATAGTTTCGTATTTTCCAGTGACTAGTTTTTTTAAATTCTATAATAAGGGCGCTGCCAATAATGGCAACAGCAAAAAGGCCAAAATGAAATTTAGTCGTAATTTTTTTATGAAAAATCACCCCAAAGGTTATGAAAATTTACCCCATGGTTAAAATGAAAGGTGGCCCCTTTGGAGTTTTCAATCCAAATTTTGTAGTTTTTATCAAATATTTCTAAATAGTAATAATGAAAACCCAAACATTTTGCATGATATTTTTGGGGTAATTTTTCAATTTTATATTTTTAGTATATTTTAGAATACTACAAATAGAATTTAGTTCAAAAGTATAAAAATTAAATTTCTTGGTCTTTGTTTTTATTGTAAGATGTTTGGGTCATTTTTCTTTCCTCCTAAAATGCAAAATTACCATTTTAACCGTAAAACAAAAAATTAAAAAAAAAAAATTAAAATTTCGTGTAATTTTTTGGGGCTATTTTTCGTTTCTTTTCTGGGTCATTTTGTCTATGGCCATTATTCGCCAATAATAAGTACAATATATTTTCTTCAAATCATTTATAGCTTCCTACCAGACTTTTAATTTTTAGTGTTAATTTTAAACTTCTTTGCACCCATGATTCATTGATCCCCCAACATAAACATATTTATATATGGAATTATATTCCTTCATGATTTCTTCCACATATCGTTTTTGTTTTATATTCCGCTATTTTAACTAGAACATGAAGTTTTGCTTAAACCAGCGAAGCATGTCGAATATTATACGAAAGAAATATTCGCTTCAGCACTGCCCTTTCGACAACCAGGCTGCACTCATGTCATTTAAATCCTTACTACAACATCTGTTCTAGTCAGACAATATAAGGAACTTAGCTATGTGGTCCAACTCTAGTTTGGATCCCTGCGCATAGGAACTACTATGGCAAAGAGCAGAACAAACAGACAACGAACAGGTCGGAGAAGAAGCCGCTTTAAATGCCGTATCAGTTTTAACACCGCTTGCTACCATCAAATGAGAAATCTTGAGGCACTACTTTCAAAAGGCTGAATTTAGGTTACGCAATCTAGACACATGCAAGACCACTACAAAAATTTGGCCAGTATACAATTAAAAACACAGTACGCAGGAAACTAAAAGACATCGCTAACTGCTCATTGAACGTTTGATAAACATATAAGCATACTCGGACTTTCTTCCAATTGCTAGGATCGTAAGAAGAAATAAAGGTTATTTTCATAAACGCAATATGCAATGCAACATTTCATTGCATAGAGTTCCTAATAGCATTTAGAATATAATTTAAAAACTTTTATCACATAAAATATAAAGATATTGGACTATTAAAGAGAATCTTAAAACAAAAATTTTTAAATTATATTCTAAATGCTATTATGAACTCTATGCAATGAAATGTTGCATTGCATACTGCGTTTATGTAAACAGCCAAACTATATTTCATTTTCACTGTGAATATCAGGCTCTTTGCAATTTTACACGCACATTTTCAGCATACAGCCGTCTAGCAGATACACCAAGATAGTGCGATTTAATCCGATACCTAAACTCCAGCCTGTCGTGTGCATCTACGTACTAAGATTTGAATTTCCTAGAAGGCTTATCAGTATAGATTCAACATAAGAGCATCAATAGTTGCTAATAATACATTTAAGAAGTAGAAGCCGTTCCTATTATTTTTTCCACTACTTATCAGAAAGCATTATTATAAAGATGCAGATTAAGCAGATTATGTTTTAATTCAGTTTTTGGAAGGATTATAACGTATACTAAGTTCTTATTTTAATTGCACTTAATTTATCTTGTTTCAAACTAGTATGTATCATAATTAGGTCATTTGTTTAATACCATAAATAATTAGCTCAATAGTTATTAGCCAAATATATCGTGCAATTTTTTATAAAACTTTAACAAAAATAAACAAAAGCCACAACATTGTTTAAATTCCAAGAGTCAAAGTTGTGACACCTTGGTCATCTAGGCATAACCTCAATTAAAAATCTAACAACAATTTCTCTGCACAACCAACCAAACCAACAACTATTAATTTGTAATATTGTACATTTTTCAAATGCAATGCAATGCAATTTGATTCGTTATAATTTCTATCAAATCCTACTTACTATTGCATCACCTCAAATGAATGCCATAGATTTGTGTTGCCAATATAAAATGGAGAAACGAAAAACTCTTGCATTTATTACTTATTTAACAAAATCAAAAATTTCAGCACAGCAACACCAACAACCATGCCATTGCAAAAGCAATTGCTTGGACCCTGTTGTTGGTATGTTTGTATATGTTATTTTGTTTACCACAAGTTGCAGCATTGATAGAGAAGAACTCATTATATGGAACTGATAATTTGCTGCAAATTACATTTGTAGTTTTCTTTAGCGATGATTTAAAAACCAGCACACAAGAAATGGCAGCAGAAACTTGAAAAAAAAAACATGGACATACCAACATGTTGTTGCCAACATTTTGTTCAAATCAATTCTATGACCATATAGTACATGGTCGATACCATACCAAACCAAACCAATTCAAAGCAAATCGTCATCATCAGCTCTTGCATTGTATCTGTGCACAGATTGTAAAGTGAATGTATAATGCTCTACTTTTCCACTGCTGCTTGCTGTTGCTGTTGCTTCTGTTTCTTGCACTTTTTCTAAAAATATTTTATCATTTAGTTTGATAGAAAATTGCTTGCTAAGAAAAATAATAGAGAAAAACTCTAAACATGCAAGTAAAAAAAACAACACCATACCATATTTTTATTTTGCACCAAAACCAAACATCATCAACACCATCATCACTACTGCTACCACCAAACATTCATTCCTACATTCATTTCCAACCAACCATTGAGTTCATTTGCAGTTTCTATCAATTTTCTTTAGTAATTTTCTAGTTTAAAATAAAATCCACTCAAAAAGACCACAAAATTGCCAACCAAAAGAGGCTATTACACTCTATATAGTGCAGTTAGGGATGTCAAATATAAGCTGTTTGCTAAACCAACATGGATTGAATGAAGACTTCCTGATCTCAAATAAAAATTAATATACAAAACACAAATTGGTTTGGAAAATATGTTATCGGTGTCAAATTATACGGACACTAAACTCCGTGGCAACATACTCGTTCTCCTATTACCAGCTGCTTAATGTTCTCATCTTTGCGGATCAGACACGTATTTCTCTCCCCACATATACACCTATTACTCGCCTTGTGACTTAAATATTACTTGCGTTAAGATATGAAAGACAGTCATGATATGTGTTCGTGTAGATCAATAAAGAAGATTCCAGTGCCGCAACGATAATTTCCCAGTTAGAATTGTTTACGCTTCAAATCAGTGGCAACATACACCTGCTACTCTTCGCAGTTCCATACCGTTCTCATCTTTGTAGATCAGAAAAAAATTATTATTAACGTTCAGATTTAGAAAAATATTTCAGGACTGCAACGTTGATTTCACTGATAAAATAAACAATTAAGGAAGTTGTGGATACGACAATATATAAATCCTTAAATATCTGTCTGAAAATCACTATAATATTTATTATCCTTCTTGATACCCTGAATTAAGAACCAAAACCGCAGCGATCATACTATTTGGAGTCATCTTCTCCTTCCATCATAAATTTCACTTAGCGAAACAACAGAACGATAGATAACCGACATAGGCGTTTAAGCAAAAGTAGTTCATCACAAAGGGCCAGAGCATTTTCCACTTTAATATGATGTTCAACATGAATGCCGAATACATCGCAATCTCCTCACCTAGCATCTTCAATGGCAGTAGGTTGAGGATTATATCTGAAGTATGTATCAACAAATAAGAAAACGATAACTTTTTCTAGAAGAATCAGACAAACTATTGGAGCTGTGTAGATCAAGAAATCTGTCACCTTATTAAATGATTCCAAAACATCCAGCTTGCAGTTAAACTTACTATTTTGAAAGAAAATTCATCTCGGTGTTGTACAAAATGAATTGTCGGAAGTCAGGATTTGACTTTCATCAATTAGCATGATTAACGAGTTCATCAACCCTACTCTTTTCTTTACAAATACAATAGCATCCGAAGATTTGGTTTAGAAGATAATACATATTGAAGCCATATTTTTTTCCGAGTAGGCCACCAATTGTCTAGTCATACTACAGAATCGAAGGAACTATTGCTGTAGAGATCCAGAGAACGATCTTTTGAAACAGATCTCAACTCATTATATTTGCTTCTTTGGAAAGAAATATTGTTACCTTTTTCATATTGTATCTCATAACATCCAGCCTAAAGTTCAACTTCCCAAAGAGCTAGAGTTCTTAAGAAAAGAACAACCGTTGCCTTAATCATTCATTTCATAAAATCCTGCTCGAAGTTCAGCTTGCTGTACAGAAACATATCATAGTTCCTTTCTAGGCTATTTTACCAAAAGGAAGAAGTGGAACAGACTTTACAGCTATGGCAAATTTCGCACTCGATTCAGAGCCAGATTAAAAGTGAAAAGTGATGAGAGAACAATCACTATATATACTAATGCAAGTCCGCTTTTGTACAAGCTTCATAAAGAGACGGAGTTTGATTATGCTGGGGTTTGTGCAAGTCTGCGTTAGATTTAGAGCCAGAGTGTATTTTAGCAGTAAGAGGACAACAACTCGGTAAGAGGACAACCACTCCCTCTATGGCAACGATTTTGTTTTTACAGTCATATTATTTTTAAACATAGCTGTACAAACCAGTACAAACAAAATCACGTAGAAATTCTTCTATAATTCGACATTGTCGAGTTCAATGAATGCAAAAAGCTGAAGCTTTCAAAAAGCACTGTCAATTAAACGATACAAGCAACAATTAAATATCCAAATAGTTGTAAAAAGCAGAGTACGAGTAATGTTGCTCTATCAACAACTATAAAAATTAACCTCCAACAGCAACGAAACGAGGGGATGCCGACACAAAATACAAAATGGATGAATTTAGTAATTTTGCCTTTTAAACTATGACTTTGGATATTTATGTAAAAGGCTATCTACAGAAACTTTTAATGCCTTTTTATAGACCTTATCAATCTTCAGTTGTAATGATTTAACTCCCTATCATTTTTGAAAAGTTGCAATGAAACAATATCAAAATCAAAACGGCTTATGGCCGAATTCTCGGTCATTAGTTAACCATTGGTAAACTAAAATACTAACTATTGTTTAACTATTACTTGGTATTCTTATGGCAAACTAAGCATTGTGAATAAAGAATCATTAGTTAAGCCATTGCCATTAGCTAACTAAAGACTGTGAATTTAGCCATTAATAGAAAAAATATTTGTTCCTGTTTTATTCCAGATCCGGTCTACTTAACAATATTGAGTTATTTTTAAAGGAAAGTTTAAGACGAAGGATATTACAATCTATTTGGAATGTAAATACACATCTTTAATTTTCATTTTATCGTTACAAAAATTCCGTTAAATTTCAGAGAAAACCCACCTTGGCAACCCTAAATGGCACTTGTTACGACTTGAAGTTGGTCAACAACCAGAAACAGAAACTACAAGAAATACAAACACCAAAATGTACTTACAAACACCAACGAGGAAGGAGTTTTATTCAGAAGACCACTCAATTCGTGCAGTAACTGTTAAGTCAACTGTCAATTATTTTGCCGCAAATATTGTGGTGCTGATGGTGGCGGTGGCGATGGTGCTGGTGATGATGACTTGTTGCCTGGTGTTAACACTCTCTGCTTTTATATATTCCACCAGACAAATACAATATACAAAGATCTATACACAGATATTTACAATGAAATTATTGCAAGTTTTACACTAAAAAGCCTTGTTTTTCCATTTATTATTATGGATCATAGTTTTATATGGTGTGAAGCAGTAGCAACCATATATTTATATATAGACAAAAATCCCCTCAAACATTTTAGGTACTTCTTAACAAATCCTATTTAAATTACTTTCAAAATTAAAGCAATTGTAGAGTTTTCAACATAATATACATTATATGTATATGAAATTCTTAAACAAAAATTGTTGATATAAAAAGATAATGAAAATTGGTATAATATAATTAGGAATACAACTTCCAATTCAATGAAAATCCTGTTCTAAATTAATCGTTTCTGTTAAATTTCTTCATATACGAATATAAACTTCTCCTGTGTACTGGGATGTATCAAATACTAGAGTATGTAAAATTATGCTGTGAAAAAACCGCCTGTCTTCTTTCTTGTGTATGATGTATCTCAAACTCACACTTAACCAATTACTATTTGGTTGACCATATTTTTTTTTCAGCTGTTTTTTATACATCAAGTTATTTGAGCTTTTTTGGAAAATCCTATTTGACAATCATCTTGTTAGTTTTAAATTTTTGGTGTACTCGCATGGTGTTAACAACCCAATGACGTAGACGTCGTTGACATAGACAGCGTCAGCAACAAAATATTATTGCATTATGTGCATGTCTGCTGCAAAAAAAAAAATATCATCATTCTCCTCTACAGCTTCATTGATTGCAATTCCAATTATCTATTACCATCACTGGTATGAAAAAGAAGGAGTGCAAAGTGTTTTATTTGTATTTTTCTTCCCTTAATTTTGTGTGTTAATATTTCTTCATGTTCTCAAACTGAAAATATTACTCTGGGCTTTATAAACGTCATTCTAAATAGATTTGTATAGAAGAAAGTAGGCTTTTAGCTAGAGTCCGTAACACGTACAGGAAAAAAATCAAGACAATTGTATAAAAACGTATTATAAAGTATTGTTCACATAAAATTCGGTCACATATATGTTTTAATATTTATAAAGTGTGTGTTTTAAGAGCTTTCGAATTTGATTTAAACAACACATCAAATTTAGAGGAATGTATGAAATCTTTATTTGAGTCGATAGAGCGATCCATATAAAATAGAATGTTTAAAGGTGATTTCATGTAAATATTAACCGCGGCTACGCCTCAATTGATTCAAACCGTCGGTCATACTCTCTTCAAGATATCGAACAATATCCCACGCATAAATTCTTCAATATTAGTTCGTCAACCGTTGTGGACTTGTCCTATAGAAATAAGCCTTAACATATAACCACAAAAAAAGTGTCTAAAGGCGTTAAATCGCATGATCTAGGCGACCAATTGACCGGCCTCAAACGTGAAATAAACTGTTCACCGAACTCGCCTCTTAATTGGGTCATTGTTTCGTGTACTGTGTGACATATGGCACCGTTTTGTTGAAGCCACATATCAGCCAAGTCTAGCTCTGTCATTTTGTAATTATCGCACCAGTAACGGCTCTGCCTTAGTTGTCTTTGAAAAAATACGGGCCAATGATGCCACCGGCCCATAATCCACAACAATTAGTGCGTTCTTCGGGATGCATTGGCAGTCGTGCAATGCCTTTGCCTGCTCTTCGCAGCAAATACGAACATTATTCTTGTTTCAACCGGATATGAGCTTCGTCGCTGAATACAATTCTGGTAAAAACACTAATGTTCAATTTCTTAACCGAGCTTGAATTTTGATAACAAAATTCAATAACCTGCAAGCGTTGTTCGTTTGTAAGTCGATTCATGGTTAAATTATAAAACAAACTGAACAGTAACATGTTCAACGAAAACAACTGAGCTCTCAAAAACAGTCTTGCCAAAAAGAAGGTTGCTAAAAAATCACCCTTTATAACAAACAAGCGATTGAATACTTTGGAAGCACAAATTGATATTGATTTACTAATATTTAAAAAATTTTTATTGTTTATGACTTAAAAAAAAAAACATTAGTTTGTCCAAAAAAGACGTTCTATTGTTCCTAAACCACAAGCTAGAGGTCGTAAAAAGTTATTAACCAATACGGAAGCACATTTCATGATAACACAAATGCAAAAAGTTAAACACTTGTCTCTTGTCGAAAGGTGCTTAGCCATTGATGTAACGATAGCAATGGGCAAAGCCCATCATCAATATCAATCGCGATATTGATTACATTTCAGCAGTAAAAAAATTAAAACCTGCAAAAATTCCCGACCTTAAGTTCCCTCTGCAAACAATTTTGTAGTTCATCTTGTAAGTTGGTTTTGCAGGGCATCTAAAACTGAAATGAAACATGGTCTAAAAATTCGCTAATTAAATCAGTTTAAAATTAAAATTCTAAAGAACAAGGCGTAAACAAATTTGGAAGTCAAAATTTGAAAACATGAGAACCTGCTTACTATAAACATCTCCTGGGAATTTATGAGATTATCAGGTCTAAACCGAATCACTCCGAAACTTTTGAAATGTATTACTATTGATAATGCGAAAAGCATAATAAATACAAATACAGTATAAAATGTTACAAAATCTGCATTCTTATTTCCTCACTTCCAGCCCCGCAAACCCTAATATTTATTACAAAAATCATTGATGTTAGTTTTTTTTTTTGTGGTCTATTGTCTTAGGAAAAACAGAAAATGAGCAGCAGAAACAAAAAAAAACCCTCCACAAGACTACTATTATGGTGTTAGTTTGATATGATTGTTGGAATGAATGGTGTGACACAATGTCTGTCCTGCAGCCAGTCCGTCCTGGTTACTTTATCGGTTGGTCTATCGGTCGCTTGGTTAGTTCGGTTACAATTTCTTTGTTTTTAAAAGTAGAGTGTGTTGTTATTGTTGTTTCTGCCACTTCATGCAATGCAACCAACCACTCGCTTGAAAATGATTGAGTTTTGCTGTTGGTTTTGTTTTTTTTTTCGTTTTGCAGTTGCTCCATTTTCAATTGTATTTTTTTATTATCACTTATTTGGTGCCAGAGTCGTTATTGTTTTGCCAGTAGTTGTTAATTATTATTGATTGTTTTGTTATTGTACGAATGGAGTCATAATAATTGGCTTTTTTCCTAAGCATAAGTGTTGCAAGAATAATTATAATGAGTTTATTTTTTTATGTCAATTAAGTGAAACCCGGAAGATAAAGTTTTATTTAGACGATTTTCAAGTAGTAGTGGATTGCAAGGGCTACATTAAGTTATACTGACGGGAACAATTATTATTCAAAACTTAATTTTTAATATTAAAATCTCAATTTCTTCTTTACGAAGTTGTAGCCCCCAAAAATCATAAAACGAAACTAATTTCGCGGTGGTATTAAAAAAAAGGATATATCTTCAAAACAGCCTGTAAATATTTTGATTACGTTTAGATGTTTCAGAATGTAACACGTCGTTGTACGCTTATACATGTTGATAATAATTTTGGACAAGAATTTAACACAAAAACACAATCCCGGCAACAACAGCAATAAAAACAACTACAACATCATCATCAACAAAAACTGACAATGAGCGAGCAACTTAATTCATTTTAAAGAAGTCGCTGCCGCTGTTGATGATGCTGCTACCACGAACAAATACTTAAGAGGAATTAAAAAAATTAAGCCGAGTTAAGTTTACCATTTTTGTTTGTCTTTTTTGTTTTCGAGTTTTTACGCTGCTTTTGTAGCTGACTGAAATTTAAAATACAACATAAAATGCAAGAGTTAACAGATTTGTTTGTTCGTTGTTTTCGAACATTTAATCTCAATGTTTGCATCTTATTACACTTTTGGAGCTTTAACAAGTAATATTTTGGGAAACGAGGCGGCAACGACTAATTGCAGTCACTACGTTTTAATGCAAACTATTTTTTTTTACCTAAACCAAATCGCCCAAAATTCACCTTAAAATTCGGCCTAATTCGATGCTAAGCATAATTAATACAACAGTTTTTATTGTACCATCAACTTTAAAACATTTTTCATGCGATTTTTCAGATACCTTACACACGCAGACAAAAAAAAAATATAGTTGTATATGATCACTGCAATAATATCAAAATTTTAACTATTTTTTTTTTTTGATAATATTATGGGCAATCATAATATGTACAAGTTTATTTTTATGACAATAATTTTCATGATAAATCATTATATCATTATATGTTACTCTCAGATAATGGATATCATGATATACTATACAATTTCATTAAAATTAGCACAAATATATACTTAATTACTATAATTGTTTATATGATTGCTACAATCATATGAATTGTAACTTTATCATATTATGACTGATTTTACTCAACTTCATCAGGTATCATTACTTTGAAGAAAATAATGTTTTCCAGGCTAAACTTATTTCGGATGACTTTAAATGTCTTTTAATTACTTAGAGTGGGTTCACATGCTGCGACTTGTCGCCCCAACGGTGCTGACGTTGTGTTTTGGTGCCCCTTCTAAATACATCGTTTGTTCACATGATGAAACATTTGTTCCACCGTTCTTGCGACATTTTAACATTAAATTGTTCATTTCTCCTATTTCGTTAATTCGCAGATATGTTGCCATATAGGACCAGGTACATTATACAGGTATTCATATTCCTGATATTCCACTGTTAAATTTTCTATTAAATTTTTCGACCATATTTATTATTTATTTAAAATTAAAACAACAATTTATTTCCTTTTTTATTTACAGTTATTTATTCGCAGTGTTGCCAAAAATTTTCTGTAATCCCATAAAATGAAATATCATCGTGACAACACTGCTGGTAAATGAAATAAAAAATAATTCTAGAGAAAAAAAGAAATGTCAAATTTGTCGCTTCGCGTCACAAAACCTGCGACACTAGATACCCCCTACTCTCCACTACATATTTCATCAACAAAGTCGAGTCGCAGGTAAAAGTCTCAGCGTGTGAACTCCCTGTTAGACATAAAATCTTACATATTTCGAATATTCGTTGGAACACTACTACTACTAATTCAGTTAATTGTCTTAATTATTATAACCAGTAAAAAGTTATATTATTTTATAAAGATTTTTTATACAATTTATTTAAATAACATTTTTGAAATTTTTAAAAAGGCCAGTTTTTATAAAGTACCTTTTTAGGCCCAACATCTTTTAAGTCACTCACTAAACTTTTATTTGATTTTATATAATTATATTGCTTTTATTGAGCAACTCAGTAAAAGTATGTTATTACATATTTATATAAAAAAGATGGCTATTACAAGATTAATGCAAAGCTTTGTTTATCTCTCCCATTATATGCTGAAGTATACATATAAATTAAAATTTATATTAAAAATACATGGCCAAATTTACATGGACATACAGTTTAGGAATATTTAAGCAATAACCAGAAATTGTGTTAACACCGAGACTAACAACTTTATAACAAGTAGAAACAGTTTCGAATCGCTAAATTTCTAAACAAAATATTAAAAATTCAGTATGAGGCATCTGAAATGGTTGTTACTCATGTTAATTAATGTTGCTAAAAATAATCTCATTTAATGATTTGTATTAACTGAACACGGATATGAATCAGATAGGAAATCAGAATCAAATAGCATAATTGTTGCGATAAAACATTTGGCAACTAAAAGGGATTCCGACGTCCAATTCTATTTTAAGGTTTTTACATATTGTCTATAAACTGATACTAAGTATCCAAGATATTTAAAATATATATAATTTAGTCGCGATTTTTTATCTTCTATCATATCCAATAGCTAAATTAATGAACATATATATAATATATTGATAAAAGATTTCGATTCGTCAAATAAAAGTCTATGAGAGTCCAAAATACACCCTAAAGCATTCCAATTGAATATTGTTAAAATTACACAAGGTTATATTTGTAACATTTAACGATATTGAGGAAAAACGTACGGACAAGATATAATGAAAAACCATAATCTCTAATCTAAATTTAATAGAACAGTAATAAATTGGTCCTCTCCTCTAGCCACTACGCTGCAAAATGTGTTAAATGTTTTTAAGTTAAAAAACTTGAGAAATTAAATAAACAAAAACATTTACATTTAAACAAATAAATATGTATGTATACCCGTGAAGATGTGATTGTATGACGAGTATATATATACACATGTAAGTATCTTTGAATATATTTTGTTAATATTCGTGAATTTATATATGTTTAATATATCTTTTGTTTACATTTTGGTTAAAAAAAAAAATCAACTGCCAAAAGAGATATGGATTTTTGTGGCCAAAAGCGCAAATACACATAAAACACACACACATATGGAATGAAAAATATCATGTAAAGCACGTAAAATCCACTGACGACTTACGTTCATACCACTAGGTATTTTAACAGGACTAAAAGCATGAATGGCAAACACCAAAAAATGATGCACTACCACACGTTTTAAATAATAAATTACACAAAAAGCCAAAGCTGCACATGTATTCACATTACATATACATACATATGTATGTATATATAAACATGTTTTATACATATTCAAAAAATTTACGAGATTATGTTGATGTTCATAGCTGCTGTTACTGCTGCTCCTGATGATGCATGAAGTTATATTTTTTGTGCGTTTCTTTCTTCGGTTTTTTTAACAATTTTTCGTTGTAACAAATTGAAATTTTTTGTTGTCAGCATAAATATTAAAACCCTGCTGAGTTAATCATATCGTAACAATTAATCATCTTTTTCCAGCAAAAAATAAAGAGAATGTATTAAAAACATAACTGCTAACTTTTAGGATTTGTTTTTTGTTCTTCCTTTATTTGACTTTCATCCAAGATTTGGACGAGTTGATGAAAAATAGGCGTAATATTTGAGATTTGCAAACAATATAAACGAAAAAGTAATTATTAATGTTTGTTCGTTATACAAAAGTGGCCTAGTTTGTTACTGAAGTCGTGATTGATATGAGTTTAAATTCACTTGAAAGTCAGCGGAAATAAGATTTATAATGCATGAGAGCATCTGCTTAATTATCAGTAACATAATAGAAACTGATAATAATTGATTGGGCAATATTATCAGTAGATTGCTCTTATATTATAGAGAGAAAAACAAACTTCAAGGTCCGACCATAACTTCCTTTTACCGTAAAATGATAGATGTGTTCCAGATTAACCTTTTAGGCATAACTCTACATGGCACACTTAAACGCAGTGTGAACTCGGCTTATGTCCAGCAAGAACATACTAATGTACATATGTCTTGCAAAGAGCATTCTTGTATGAACTTTCCAGTAACATGCAATTAGCAATTTCTCGTGCATGACTGCAACGATCAATGTAAACAGCAGCTTGCTTAATAGCTTGGGCTATCTAATCCCAGCCATCTGTAGCTTAGACAATTAGCATGATCCAAGGCTAACTATTAGTAGAGAAGCAGGAATCGCAACACTGCATTGGCCAACCACTGACAAAGACGAAGATCAAATATTTACTACGGTTGATATAGGCCGCATACCTAATCTCGTCCAAAGTCGGATTTTCAACACAACAACTCCCACGAACGCCACAATTACTGTACATTTTCTGAGCACCGAGCTAAGTGTCACCACTACTTTTAATGGCTCTGTTGTTGGTCAGCAACAGTCCTAGAACAATTTGGTGGATCGAAATTTACTGCTCAAAGTAACATCAGTCTTTAAACCAACTGCCATTCTCCCCGCTTTGGGTGTCAACCATAGCCACTACGTGTAGTTAAATTAAGGACAAGTCCACTGGCTTTAAACTGATCCCTTAGCACTAAATAGAGACTGTAGTCAGCTTCAAGTTCCATTGGGTGTAAATCAATGAGACTCTCTCCCCAAGATTGAAACAGCGTCAAGGTGATGGAATTACACCAGGACATACATATTTCCCCTAGGGATCTTTTAATGATAGTTCTAATACTTTTAATTATTATTACCATAACGCTATCTATCAGTAATTTTTTGCCAGAACCGGAAATTATTTAATCATATTTCATACCATTATTGATCTTGATGGGATAGCAGAAGGTTTAACATATGTCTAAAGTCCATTTGACTTGAGTTTGGATTAGATGAGCATTTCTTTTATGCCCTGGGTACTGACCACACTTTCAAAAAGAATTTTGAGCATTTTAAAACTATTCTAAAACGACTCGTTTATGTGGATAGCTGTTTCGCCAGAGTCAGTCCATTATTCATCTTGGTGTGATAGCAGAAGGTAGAACAGAAATTTGAATTCTTAACAAAGTCTACATCATTTTAGTTCCGATTATAGAAGCCTTACTTTGCTAACGTCTCGGCATGACTATCCTTCCAAAATGGATTTTGTGAATGTTTGTTTACTTTTTGAATGACAATTATTTTTCAGTCTTTATTGATGTAGGTGTAAAGGTGGAAAATAAATTTGTGTGGCCTTTCTTATGACCACAGTACTTTCTGACCATCCTTCCAAAATTAATTTAGCCATTAGTCAGAGATATTATAGTTCTTATGCCTGATAGATATTCCTGATCGATCGATTCTTGGTGGCATTACATTGTTGATCATGTTTTGTTGGCTAACTATTGAAACGACCACTTTCAAGTAGAGATTTTCGTCATTTTTATTTCTATCGAGATAATTATGGTTTTTGCGATGCCAGACATCCCTCATGTAAACGTTGGCTAACATTGTGTTGTGATCTCTGCTCTTCCTTCTTGTCGGCACAGCTTCTAAAGATGTCATTGTAGGGATACGCATCTAGATGTCAGTGGCTGGTAATAACCGCTATAAGGTTTTGTAATGGAATCTAAGAAGATTTTCGCAAGTCATGTCATCTATGTATCCATCAGGTCTCCTTGAATGTGTGTTCTCTCTTTCATCTTAAATTGACAATACGATTTTATTTTTGTGAATTGTGCGAAAGGAATCACAATTGACTGCATTTAAAAGAAGTGACAGCTTTCGCAGTGCATCTGCTATGCAGTTTGCTTCAATCTCATGTCCAGTAGGAATACGTGATTAATCGATTAGTGTCTTTCTATCTGCTCTATCTAATGGCCAGTTTGCTATTAATAAGTATGTTGATAACCTTGCTCCAAATCTCTTGATACTATATAGCCATGATTTGGTTAGAATTACGTTTTCGTCCAATATAGGCAGATTGCCTTTTTGTGGCAATGTAGTACAGCGGTTCCAAAGCAGATTATTATGCATTATTATTCCAAGATTGTATCTCCTCTGGTATCTCCTAGTAAATACTACTACTTTTGTTTTAGTGGGACTTACTGAAAGCTTAAGTCAATACACCTGTACGTTAGTGAACTTCCGACAAAGGGACACTGCAGGATTGCTGTAGTCTAATTGCTGCAATAGTTTGGTAAAGGCATTGGATAAGAAAAAGTTCGAACTGGATGCGCATTAAAAAGGTTTTGAGGAGAATGGCAATCCAGATTACAGAAGGCATAGGTGTAGTACAGAGTTACTTGCTTAAATACATGGATTAACATAGATTCTTTTCTAAGTTTTAAGTAGAAAGGTATGACATGCTTTTAAGTTGGGGATGAAGATGAAGGGCATGAGGCAAACAAAATCAAGCCATGAAAATTAACAAAAGAGTATTAATGTTCTACTTTAAGTCCCCTGGAATTATATCAACAGCATCTAGTGAGTACAGAGTAAAGAAAGAACCTAGTTCTGAAGTGTTGCTATTTAGTAGCACATGAAGTGATGTATCCGGGCGCAGTTATTTACTACGTTTTGATAAGGGCACAGTTGGCAAAATGTACAATGGTATTTGGGAAGAAGTTATCCACAATTGTAGAATTTTATGGTCTTGTACAGATGAATTTTTCAAGGGGTCTTCTTGATCTTATGGTGGCAATATGTTTATCTAATGTAATATATTTAACATTACTAATCAAACATATTATAACGTACGGTTTTAATAAATACAAGCATTAATATCTTAATTACTGTATCCTTTTAAAACTTCTTTCTTTTTAGGATTCCACTATCAACCCAAAAAGAAGAACAAAATACTTCGCACTCCATTAATCATTAAAATGTCTATTAAATTTGAACAATAATCTTTCAAAACCCTTTTATGTATGCATGCGGTTTCCTGGCATAAAAAATAGCTATGAAAACAAACTTACATACCGGAATACAACTTATGTAGAGACATTACAAAAACTGTAATTGGAATCAAAGTTTTATGGTCATCTACTCTAGTCGCCTAGAAAATTCAAGAAATATTTAAATGCAGTAAAAACAAGTAAAATTCTTTTACAAATTTATACAATGCAAATGGCGAGAAATAAACCCCTCTGGATGTTTTTTTTTTCATATATATATATATGTATTTCAGTTTAACAAACACAAACCAGAAAAAACAATATAAAAAAACGAAAATAAAATGCAAATTTAAATGGGAACATCCGTATACTATTTGTCTTAGTCACAAATGACAAAATAAAAAATCCTACCCTTATGCTTGCAACTCAAACAAGAACAACCAGCCACTTTATATACATACATACATATGTAGGTATATAGATATTTCCACTATTTAGAAGTTCTGAGCCGTCAATGTCGTCCATTGTTTATCTATGTTTTTGCATACATACTACTACTTGCTTTTTCAATAAGCCCCATTATTGTTTGAGTAGGAAACTACGTTTCTATAGGGAAGAGGGGAACACAAAATCTAGTACATTTACTCCTGTTGGCTGATCATTATGCGCCAGTCGCATTGTAATTGCCCCTATAGTGGATGTAGTTTATATTTTTGTTTGTTTTCTACTTTGTGGATTTTCTCCATGTGATGGCAAGCAAACCAAGTGGTCAGCCATTTAGTTTGTCGTACTCATATGTATGTATGTATATGGTATAGTGCTATTCCTGGTTACATTGCCGTAACTATAATGGTTGTATGGTGACTTGACCATACATTTATGTAGCAGTATGGTCATAGAATGTGACGCATATCATTGCTTTACAATTAGGTGACCATAGAAAGAACATATATTTTTACACTGCAAATAATACGCTTTTATTATTGGTTGGTCATAGCATTTGCAACAGAATTTGGTAATCCGTTCGATTTGCCATTGAATGAATTTTAACCGAAACTTTAATCAGATTGTCCTTCAGTTCAGCTTAACCCTCCGATGAGGGTAAGAAGGTCCCTGGGGAGCTTTTTCATTTTCAAACTGAAATTACTTCTTGATGATCCATGGGAAGAATACGCGATCTCCGCATGTATACCAAGGAAATTTTATCTAGAATCGTGAAAAATTTTCACTGCGATCCGACCAATCTAAAATATTGGTCGGATAAAATTTCTTTGGTATACATGGATGTCTGATCTATTGAGATTTAAGGGTGTTAGTATGAGAACGTGTGAAATTTCAAGAAATCATTATTAAAAGCACTTTCTTTTGCCTTGTTCTATTGTTTGAACACATCAAAAACGTGTATTATAAATTAAATAATTGCATGTATAATTAGTAATTTATAATAAAGCAAAACAAAAAAATGGCGTTTAAATAATTTAAAATTCCATACAAATAGAAATGTGGACCTTGTACTTCGTATAAGGGCAATGGATGACTCACTCATCGGAAAGATAATGTTAAAATTCGTCACGTTCCTCACTGGTGACAATTCACCCCTTGGTACTTATATTATAATTAACTCTGGCCTTCCCGAGGTAGAGAAGCTCCTTTAACATAGCCGAACAAAAAATATTTAGTCGTGTTAAATCACATGATAAGAGTGGCCATATGAACATATGCGATTGGCTAAAATTGTAATCATTGTACGGTAGCGCTCACCATGTCTGCCTTCGTCGTTTTTGAAAAAGTACGGTGCAATGGTGCGACCAGCCCATAATCCGCAGCAAACAGTGCATTTTTCGGGATGCACTGGCAGGCTTGCAATGCTGTTCTTAACACCGAATACTTGAAATTTTTAACATTTGGAACTTATACACAACGTCCTCGTTAAGTACAAGTAAGAGTGCATTTACAGTTTTTTATTAATAATGAAAAATATTTTACAACAATTGGAACCAATTCCATGGATTTATAGTACCATTGGCACTGATCAGTTTCAGTTTAAAGATTATGAAAATAATGGGTGTACAAAACAAAGCAGAGAAAGAAATTAAAAGTACTCTGCAAGTGTAATGAATTTCTTATATGTGACGGTTGATAATTTAAAGTCAAATTTTAAATTTGGACAGGTTAAAACCCCGTAAAAGTCCTTACATTTTAACGAAGTATCTACTAAAGGTTTATATCCATACACATATTGAGATGCAAATTCATTTAAGGATTCATTTTGAAAATATTATATAAACATTCTATCAAAATGAAAATCGACCTATTGGATGAAGATAATCAATGAACCGAATATTGGGTTTAAATATTACAACACCGACCTATAGTAGTGATTACCATTTAACTTGATTTTTATAATACTTCTGCTAATGATATTTATACCTCTCTTACCCCATGCTACCACTACATACATTCATACATAGTTTACCCTTATGTAGAACAAATTCCATACAAAACAAATCACAGCTATAAATGTCCAAGATTAAAGTTGAGAATACAAATAGTTTCCACATTTTTTTTTTGTTTTTATTTTTCATTGGTCATTGTGGACGACAGCTGTAGTAATTGCCATTTAAATCTAATTTGTCTTTTTTAGGTTATAACTACTGTTTAAGTAACGTTGTAGAGTTGTATGAATAAAGTTCAGTACTTTTTTTCATTATTTTCCACTTTGGTTTTAATCCAACAACAGGAAAACATCATTTATACGGCTGATGACTTACAGACAGCAATAACTATACTGGCATGACATAAATGAGACTCTTTATTTGCAGAATAAAATAACTGAAAGAAAAATCGTATTAAACAAATAAAAAGGTGCCAGCGTCTGGTCAAAGGTCTTCACATTAGCTGAGAGACAAAGTGTTGAGAAGGTTTTGTTTTGAAATATAACTATGTAATTAGTTCAATTTCCGGAATTATTATTCAAAATGTATTATTATTTATATTAAATAAGTTGGTAAATTGTGCATAGAATTTATTAAATTGAATGCTTGAATTTACAATGAACATAAACCGGGAAACACTTAAAGGTGTGTTTATGAATGGGAAATTTTTTTTGCCTACAATATTGTTGCAAATCGTAGAGATATATACACATAATTAATAATATTTTTTAGTGGAATTTTTTTTTTCAACACACCTGTTGTTTAAAAAAATTTTAATATACTTTCTACTTAATTGTTTATTACGACTCCAAATCAATCTTATCTAAAGTTTTTATACAAGTTAATTTGCTGTTTATTTTATTTTATTTTGTAATTATATACATAACACAAATAATTGCAAATAATTCTTTTTTGAGTATTCAACAAAATATTGGAATTATTTGAAGTCATTTTAACACTTCACACATTTGCATGGAAAAATGTTCTGAGAATCATGAATGCAATTTGTCGAGATTATTTTCTTAACAACTGTTGCTGCTTTGTAATTTTTTCCAGGAAATATTTCTTGTGTCCGTAACTACATCCAGACAGGTATAATCATATTTGCAAGGCATTTGCCACAAATTATTCTA
Organism: Bellardia bayeri; assembly: GCA_950370525.1. Lineage (NCBI taxonomy): Eukaryota > Metazoa > Arthropoda > Insecta > Diptera > Calliphoridae > Bellardia > Bellardia bayeri. The sequence continues at coordinate 81,645,459 of OX493267.1, forward strand.
ATAAAATGGGAAATACTTGCTCTTGCAAATCTTATAACTTACAGAACAATTTGTACTAAAGTTGGAGCATTTGAAGACCTAAGATTTTTAAAGGAAAAGTTGGATTATTAAAAGATCTACGCTTGAAGAAGCAAAAGTGGGATTATTAAAAGATCTATGATTGAAGAAGCAAAAGTTGGAGTATTAAAAAATTTATGTTTAAAGAAGCAAAAATTGGAGTATTAAAAGATCCACGATTAAAGAAGCAAATGTTGTAGTATTAAAGGTCTACGATTGAAGAAGCAAAAGTTGTAGCAACTAACTATCTTCGATTTAAGATGAAAATATTGTATTATTAAAAGATCTACGCTTGAAGAAGCAAAAATTGGAGTATTTAAAGATCTATGATTGAAGAAGAAAAAGTTGGAATATTAAAAGATCCACGATTAAAAATCAAAAGTTGGAGTATTAAAAGATCTACGACTAAAGAAGCAAAAAATGGAGTTTTAACAGATTCGCGATTGAAGAAACAAAAGTTGAAGTATTAAAAGATCCACGATTAAAGAAGCAAAAGTTTGAGTATTTAAAGATCTACGACTAAAGAAGCAAAAATTTGAGTATTAACAGATCCACGATTGAAGAAGCAAAAGTTGGAGCTTTAAAATATCTACGATTAAAGAAGCAAAAATTGGAATATTTAAAGATCTATGATTGAAGAAACAAAAGTTGAAGTATTAAAAGATCCACGATTAAAGAAGCAAAAGTTGGAGTATTAAAGGTCCACGATTGAAGAAGCCAAAGTTGTAGCAACTAACTATCTTCGATTTAAGATGAAAATATTGTATTATTAAAAGATCTACGCTTGAAGAAGCAAAAATTGGAGTATTTAAAGATCTATGATTGAAGAAGAAAAAGTTGGAATATTAAAAGATCCACGATTAAAAATCAAAAGTTGGAGTATTAAAAGATCTACGACTAAAGAAGCAAAAAATGGAGTTTTAACAGATTCGCGATTGAAGAAACAAAAGTTGAAGTATTAAAAGATCCACGATTAAAGAAGCAAAAGTTTGAGTATTTAAAGATCTACGACTAAAGAAGCAAAAATTTGAGTATTAACAGATCCACGATTGAAGAAGCAAAAGTTGGAGCTTTAAAATATCTACGATTAAAGAAGCAAAAATTGGAATATTTAAAGATCTATGATTGAAGAAACAAAAGTTGAAGTATTAAAAGATCCACGATTAAAGAAGCAAAAGTTGGAGTATTAAAGGTCCACGATTGAAGAAGCCAAAGTTGTAGCAACTAACTATCTTCGATTTAAGATGAAAATATTGTATTATTAAAAGATCTACGCTTGAAGAAGCAAAAATTGGAGTATTTAAAGATCTATGATTGAAGAAGAAAAAGTTGGAATATTAAAAGATCCACGATTAAAAATCAAAAGTTGGAGTATTAAAAGATCTACGACTAAAGAAGCAAAAAATGGAGTTTTAACAGATTCGCGATTGAAGAAACAAAAGTTGAAGTATTAAAAGATCCACGATTAAAGAAGCAAAAGTTTGAGTATTTAAAGATCTACGACTAAAGAAGCAAAAATTTGAGTATTAACAGATCCACGATTGAAGAAGCAAAAGTTGGAGCTTTAAAATATCTACGATTAAAGAAGCAAAAATTGGAATATTTAAAGATCTATGATTGAAGAAACAAAAGTTGAAGTATTAAAAGATCCACGATTAAAGAAGCAAAAGTTGGAGTATTAAAGGTCCACGATTGAAGAAGCCAAAGTTGTAGCAACTAACTATCTTCGATTTAAGATGAATATATTGTACTATTAAAAGATCTACGCTTGAAGAAGCAAAAATTGGAGTATTTAAAGATCTATGATTGAAGAAGAAAAAGTTGGAATATTAAAAGATCCACGATTAAAAATCAAAAGTTGGAGTATTAAAAGATCTACGACTAAAGAAGCAAAAAATGGAGTTTTAACAGATTCGCGATTGAAGAAGCAAAAGTTGGAGTATTAAAAATCTACGATTGAAGAAGCAAAAGTTGGAGTAATAAAAGGTCTACAATTAAAGAAGCAAAAGTTGGAATATTAAAAGTTCTACGATTAACGAAGCAAAATTTGGAGTATTAAAAGATTTACAATTAAGAAGCAAACGTTGGAGTATTAAAAGTCTACCATTGAAGAAGAAAAGGTTGGAAGATCTTCAATTTCAGAACCAAAAGTTGGAGTATTAAACTGAATTACAAAAGTTAGAATATTAAAAGATTTCAAATTGAAGCTAAAGTTGGAGTATTAAAGATTAAAGTTAAACTTAGAATAATCAGAGTTCTACGATAGAAGCTAAATTACGAGTATTTAAAAACAATCGATTACTTGTTTTTAATTGAGGAACATGTTACTAATACTATATATATCATATTATATTTATATATAACTGAATGCTCTTCCGAGGTCGACATTAACCAACAACACTGACTCCCTTTGAAGAAAAACAACCAACTACACTTGTCATGAAATCAGCACGTATCCAACTCCATTTGGGAAATAAATGTGTGGCATATCCAAATTTTATTTTACTTAATTGAAGACATTTAAAGAACTATAAAACGTATACTCTACTTCACTGAACTACAGCAAAATTAAACTACAAAAGAATAAAAAAAAGAATAAGGCCACAATAAACTGTTCAACACCAATTCCAGCTAATAACATCACGTAGTCCAGGGGACTATTCATACAAAATAAGAAGATAAAAAAACACACATACATAGTTTAATATAAAACGTATTGAAAAAAAGGAGAAAAACAGCAAGTCAAATCTATGATTTCCTCATTATTATTAAGCCCGTAATTCCGAATCGATTTACGATTTTTTATGTTTTTGTTCTCTTTCTCTCTCTCTGTGCTATATTTGCCGGCTTTGAGCGCTATAATCGGTGCAAAAAGAAAAACATTATTTATAACTTTAACGGTTTTTTAATTATAGTTTTTTTCTTTTTTTAGTCTTTTGTAAATATAATGGTGCTGGCCAAGTGGCAAAACTACTTTGAATCTCAAGTATTTATGTATTTAGACACAAATGTAACTGTCTTTTGTGGGTCTGTGTGGTGCGTTTTTTCCTTCATTGTAGTAACTATAAGACTGTAACAACTGTAAAATTACTCTCAGGTGTAAAGTGACTTTTAAGGACATTTTGTTACGCTTCTAATTTGTTCAAATCGAAGTTTAAGTAAGTAGAAAAAAAAACATAACAATTCAACAATATTTATTAAAGACAACTGGTTTTTAGTACTTATTTCAAATCTGCTAACTTTTGGAGTTACAACAGTCTTGCTCTCAGTGAGCGATATGTGTAAGCAAACGTTTAGTTGCTTTTTGCATTTCTTGTGTTTTTTTTTCATCGTAATTATCCCTGAGTGTAGTGAGTGTTTGATGGTTGGTTGCATTGATGTTGCCATCAATCTAAATGGCGTCAGATGCTGTAACGATTTATACATTCTTGCTTTGATTTTTATTTATTTTTTGTTATTTGGTTTTAGGCTTTTTTCCTTGTGATCTAAACCGTTGGAACATGTTTTAACAATGTTGTTTTAATTGTGCTTCAATGTTAGCAAGAGGACGACGTTTTTTGTTCTTTCTAAATATTAATGATAATCTAAAGAAATTACTATAAATCTTGAACTTCTAAAGATGTATGTGAAATTTGTAGGATTACGATTGTTTAGACATGAATCATGCATAAAATTGATGTATTAAAAGTGATACGATTGAAGCCAAAGTTGGAGTATTAGAAGACCTAAGATTGAAGCCAAAGTTTGAGTATTAAAAGACCTAATATAGAAGTAAAAATTTGAGTATTAAAAGAATTACGATTGAAGCCAAAATTGGAGTATTAAAAGACCTAAGATTAAAGCCAAAGTTGGAGTATGGAAAGATTTTATCAAATTTCAATTTTATTCATTTTTCGTACTGTGAACTTTTCGCATTTCTTAGTTTTATAACTAACAACAATGTATTTAGTTTTCCACTAAAGAAAATGTCTTTCTACTTTGGCATTGCAGCGCAGGAAACCCTTAATTTAGCCCAGCCACCACCACTAAATTATTCTCCATTTTAATGCCATACATTTTTTACATTTTGTTTAACTTGTCCTAAACTACAACAAAAGAAAATACTATATCACCACCACAAATTATAAAAAGTACAAAGAAAAATAAAAATAAAACAAAGCAAAGTTCAAAACAAAATAATTCTCATATAAAAATGGAAGAAAAATTACCGCTTTTAACATTGTAAACGATGTCGACATTCAAGACCATTTTAAAAGTTTTCCGTCTTTAATTAAACTACATTCTTTGGTGAATGCAACAACTCACACACAAACATATGTTTTAACTTGAAAATCTTGCTAGTAATTGTGTTACAATTTAATTATAATGTTGCAAGCAAACACAACAACATCAACGTCACATGAACATCATCAACAACAACATGAGAAGCAGCAGCAGCAGCAACATCATCATCATCATCAGCATCAACTTACAACATCAACAGATGCGACATTAGTTAGAAACAGTAATTTATCAGATACATTTACTGCACTTTTCAAACCCATACTCATCAAATCACACTCGTTTTGAGGAGAGTGTGAGAAAAATACAATAAAACAAAACATCTACACAACTTCATTTAACTGCATTGTGCAGGAATTACAGACGACTGTGGATCTGGTGACGGAAGTGCCAACCAGCAACAAACAAACAGCATCGTCTTTAGATTACGGCGGAGATATAGAAAAAATCTCCCATGGTTTGTATTTGTTGAGCGAAACATAAACAAATAAAATTCAAAGTGACAATAATGTGATACTCATTCGTTCACTTTCTAGCTCTCATTTCTTATGCACTTATAAACTTATTATGTTTTTAGTGAAATTTAATACAATGCATATTTAGTTACCCTTTTAGATCGACAACTATAGTCAGCTACAGCTAATGAATTTTTTGTTTCAAGAAATATATTTAATCTATATGTTGTTCAACAGTAAACAAAAGCGATATTTTTCAGAGGTCGGCAAGCATAAGTGAGCAAAACTTATTAGACCGATCGAAAGTATAACAAATTAATGATTTTTAAGTGAATACTACAGTAATTTTAGCCTTGACAGTAGACTGCATGCAAAGAAAAACCATGGTTGGGGTGACCATAATTTTGCTTGGTTTTAATGGTTGCTGCGAAATTGACCATAATATTACAAAAACAAATAAAATTGAAAGAACGTGCTTTTGTTTTTAAACAATAAAAAGGATAACGATTTAGTCTTAGAATTAGACATAAAAAGAGCCACGATTTAGTCTAAGAATTGGTGAAAAAAAGAGCCAAAATTCAGTCTTAGAATTGGTTATAACGGGAGCCAAGATTCAGTCTAAGAATTGGTTATAAAAAGCACTACGAATCGGTCTAAGAATTGGGTATAAAAAGCGCCATTATACAGTCTAAGAATTGGTTTTAAAAACAGCCTCGGATCAGTCTAAGAGTTGGTTATAAATAGAGCCACGAACTTTTTATATAAATGGATCAGCCATTCAGGGTATAAATTAAGATGAAAGAGCGGCGATTTAGAATATAAATTTACATAAAAAGAAGCACGATTTAGAAAGAGATTAAAATTCGTATATGAAATTCAAAATTTTGTATAAATAATCTACGGTAATGATAAAAACTTATCAAAATTGTAACCGAGTAAAAATAAATATATAAATCATAAAAATAGACTTATGACTGAAACTGAAACTTGTCTATAAAAAGAAAATTTAAAATCAAGAAGAATAATTGTTCCATGAAGCGATTGTGAATTATGTATCGCATTGGTAATGAACCAGTCTATGATTTCTATGTAAGTTTTTGTAGATAATAACACAAACTCAACATAGAACAAATGGGCGATTCTATTCTGACGGGTGCAACATTTAGACGCTTTAAACGTCTTTTACTAATAAAAAGAAACACATTTTCAATTAAGTTATTTTTAGAAGGGGTAATATTTTTCTATCTACTATTGTTATCTATTTACAAGAATTTATATGAAACGACCAAATAGCCACGAGAGAGCTTTAAAGTGCATGACGGGTGCAACCAAATTGGCCAACTTTCATAAGATCATACCACAAAAACACAAAACTTTGTTAATTTTTAAACTTTTTTATTGTATTATTCTTTTTTATTGTGAAAGATGAGATATCAGACGATGATAATCAAATCAAATATCGTATAGAAATATAATCCAACAATAAGAAATTTACTCTTTAAGCCATGACGGGTGCAACATGAATAAATTTTCTGTTCGCGCCAAATCTATGAATCTTAATGCTTCGAAGTGCACAACAAATTTATATTTAAGCTTACGTGCAAAAAAATATATTATTATAAAATATAGATATTTTACTTTAAATTGGCATCAAAAAAAGTATCAAATAGTGTGATTTGAAAATTGATCTTAAAAGTTGTCTAGTTTTTTTCTGAAGGGACGGATTTGGCAGAATTAAGAAACTCGAATTACTCTAATATAATAGTAAAAGAACAACTCTATTAAATTACTTATTAATGCCACCATCTCAATTGTAGGGTATTCACAAAATAAATACAATAACAAAAAATTATCAAATTTTGTTTATTGCACATAAAAACTTTGTTTAGTTTTTTTGAGTTTAAGTGCATTTTCTGTCTTTTTTTTTAAATCATTCCGAGAGGGAAACCAATTCATATATGTATTCACCAATTCCCAGTGAAATTACTGAATTACAACATCCGTTTATTTTATCTAGTGGAAGTTTTTTTTTATGCGAAACAACAAATTTGTATGCTGGGTAAAAACAAGGGGAGCAACATCTTAGGGATGGTGTCAATTTGTGAGTTGATGATGCGGTTTGTGTGTTGGACGAGTAATAATTTAGTAGTTGCAGGCAACATTTTGTTGAGGTTCACTTAAAATCAATTTTAGAAAATTACACAAGTATACATCCAAACACTTGATGCGTTAAATAATAAATAAATTATGGTAAACTGCACTTAACATAGAACATGATTAAGTTGTGTTAATTTCTACTTGAGAAACTTTTATGCAGAGTATTAATTTCTTGAGATTTTTTTTTGGTGGCAATTTAAATTGCCTCAAATATTTTTTTATTTTCTATATAACACTTTGAATCAGGAATTCAAAAATTGTAAGATTTAGTAGACAAGTTAAGAATAAATATGAATATTAAGAATATGGAATATTTCACCCAAAATGTCAATATTAAGTCAAGCCTTAAAAATCGTATTATTTACATATGTATATATTTATACTTTTAAATTTCATATTTTATGGAATACATTTTTTATATTTCTTTTAGTTTTAAGAAAATCCTAGTATTGACTAACGTTGTATTGAATAAATTTTTTTTAAATTATAAAAACGTAACATTTCTCTCTTCCATTAAATTTCAAGCTCAATTATAGATTTATATGTGTATGTGAGACTCTATCAATGTAGTCTGTATACCTATGTATGTATGTATATATTTCAGCAAAACAGATATCGTATGCATTTGTATAGCTGTCTGTTCGCCAGTCTGTCGTATGTGAAATGCATTATTTTGATTGAAACTTTACAAATGAAGTGTAAAAATGATTTGATTGAGAACGTGCAAATCAAATTTATTCGTACCTGCATGGATTTAACACTCAGAGAATAGATGTTTACCACGAAATCCTTTTTAGAGCAAATATTTTGTATAAAAATAAATCACGATTCCGAATGTAAGGGAGAAAAGCAAAATTCCAAGCAAAAATTATTTTTTGGACAAGCTGTGATTCAATAATCTGGTATAAAAACAGGTACGATCCCCAAATCGCGGTCTAAATTTTCTACCAAAAGGTCAGCGATTCGCTTAAAAAACTCTATACAAAAAAAAAAAGTTCCCCTATTTACACTCAAAATATTTTACAAAAAGGGCAACGATATACAGTAAAAATTATGAAAAAACCAAAGATTTACAGTAAAGCTTTCATCTTAAATGGGCCGCAATGCAAAGTAAAACTTTTATATAAAAAGTGCAAAGATTCAGTCTGTGAATTGTTTATTAAAAAAGGGGTGATACTGTCTAAGACTTGGTTGTAAAAAGAGCCAAGAAGACTCAAGAACGTTGATATAAAAAATGCACGATTTAGAGTAAAATGTGTGATTATAAAAAGATAAACGACCAGTATAATTTTTGTTATAAAAAGAGACAGTCTTATAATTGATTATAAATAGAGCTACAATTCAGTGTAAAATAGTGATATAAAAGGAGCACGATACAGAGTAACATTTTAATATAAAAAGAGCCACAATGCCGTCTAAGAATTGGCTATAAAAAGAGACATCATTCAGAGAAGTCTTTACAAACATGGTACAATTGTACTTATTTTTATACATTTTAAATATAGTTGGTACCGTGATACTACCACGAGACATTTGGTAAAATTTCAAAATACTGTTGCAACAAAATTTGGTATTTCAGATAAAAGATGTAGATAAATTTTTTTCAAGTTACTATTTGTGTAATAGTGCAAAGCAATAATGCAAAGAGATTTTATTAAATTTTATGATCATTTTGTTACTGATATCAATTTGGTCTTTAAATATGCATCTATAAGATGATTATTAAGACAAAAAAATGTTAGTTGAATTATCGAACAATGGAAGTTTCTGACACATTAATTCACATTAAATGATTTTGAGGCTGAATCCAAAAACTAAATCTTAAAATGCAGTTAATTAGGATTACAAAATCGTAAAATGTTAACCCTTCTATTTCTTTTATTCTTGAAAAAATAATTCGATAATCCGATACTGCATTAATAAGAATGTTTTAGATAATCGCGATAACAAGCACAAGTAACAGTCTTTAAGATTTAAAAGTAGCCGTCTAACTAACTTTAAACAAATACAAACAAATCCCAAATCAAGATAATTTACAGGAAACATTTTATTACGTATCGAGCTCTCTTTCCTTGCATTAAAATAAAGTTTGCTAGAGTATCATTTGGTAACTTTCTTCCTGGAACATTTGAACAATCGCTTTATCTGGTAGCATTTTTCAATAGAGACCATTTATAATATCACCAGAAGTTAGCTGATGATTCTTTGAAGAAGTCTTACGACGTATATTTTCACTTGCAATTAATCAGTACCAAACGATTATGAAATTGTTTAAACATTCTTTATAAAGGGTCCGCCAAATAACTTTTTTCTTTTGAAAATGCTATAAAAAAAACTACTGAATATTTTCTCAAATTTCTATCTTTATTTGAAAGTACAATCCTTCCGGTTAATAATGGAAAATAATTTCATTCAAATGGCTGCCTCGGCTGGCCATGCAGTAGCCTACACGATCGGTCCAATTTTTAAGCACATTATTGATTGTGTGCAGCTGTATTTCACGAATGGCTTCACGAATATTGTCCTTTAAAGCGTCAATTGTCTCTGGCTAGTCGGCGTAACACTTATCTTTGACGGCACCCCACAAATAATAGTCCAACGGTGTCAAATCGCAGCACCGAGGTGGCCAAACGACATCAGCGCTGCGGCTGATAATGTGATCTTCAAAAACAGGGCGCAAAACATCGAGTGTAGCTTCGGCTGTGTGGCACGTAGCGCCGTCCTGTTGAAACCAAATGTTGCCAATATCATTCTCTTTAATTTTTGTGAACAAAAATTCGTTCAACATGGCCAGATAGCGATCGCCATTGACTGTAACGGCCATTCCTTGCTCATTTTCGAAGAAAAATGGCCCAATTATGCCTCTGGACCAAAATCCACACCAAACAGTGACTCGATTTGGGTGCATCGGCTTGCGGGTTTTCTGTGCCCTAAATGCGACAATTTTGCTTGTTTACATACCCGCCAATATCAAAATGAGCTTCATCTGAAAAGATAATTTTTTTTTGGACAAAATCAGCATCTTCCGTTAGTCGATCGCAGGCCCACTTAGCGAAGCGAAATCGTATTGGATGGTGAGTTGGCTTCAACTCCTGAACCATACCAAGGTATTTATGCAAAATTCGTCTCAATGATGTCTCCGAAATGTTCAATTGTTGAGAACGACGGTGAATTGATGTTGAAGGCGCTTCACGCCCACTTTCTGCCACAGCAGCAATATTCTCGGGTGTACGCACTGTTTTTGGCTTTTCACGCTTTGATTTATCGATGAGGATGTCAGTTTCTTTCACTTTTTCATAAAATAACAAACATACGTGCCTCTCTTCTTCCAAAATCCGTACGCAATTTTCGCACATTCTGCAACATTACCATGATTTTCAAAGTAATGTCGCAATATTTCCCAGCGTTCTTCAAGCGTATACACAACCATATTCGTTCAGCGGAAGGATAAAACTAATTATCTGTCAAATCAGACATGAGCTAAGTGTTACCATTCACGAAATAAGCACTAGTTGGAAAAAAAAAAAAGTTAGATGGCGGACCCGTTATCAGGTAATGTTAAAAATGTTGTCATAAGATATTTCTATCGAATTTTCGATAAATTAAGTTTATGGCTAAGTTTTATTATGACATATTTAACAAATACTCAAAATGGTACTGTGGAGGTCTAAAAAGTATATTTTATTTATATAGTTGGTATGAAATCCAAAAACCCATTTTCTATCGCTGATTCAGAATAACATTTTAACGACTTAGAATTAAATATCTATATAGAAATATTGTTTCAGTCATTCTTTCTTACTATTCAGTGTGAGTATTTAAACAATGCGAGGCAAAAGGCTGCCAAATTTGATCACAAATATATTTAATGTCTCGATTTTACGCGTGTAAGTATGTTATGGTTTCACATGTAATCAATGTGCACAAAAAATAGCAGCACTTAAATATGGAAAATGCACCTTACTACGACAAAAATGCCAAAACAGACAGTTTGGAATGTGTGTCATGGTTAAAAGTATACAAAATCATGGTTAGGGTTACTTGCAACAGAAAAACTAAAACGAGAAGAAAAAAACTGGAAATAAAATAGTCAAATATTTGTACGTATAAATACAATTTATGCACAATTTAAAAGAAAGAAATAAAGAGAAACAACAGCCAAAAGTTAAACAAATTCCAGTCACTTTTATTAAATTCGTTTATAAGAAAAGGGGACAATTTAAATTTAAATACCACTTTGGTGTTGTATATTTTATGTTGTTATTGCCGGGTAGAATTGTCTCTAAGGCCACTGCTGCAGTTTATGTGTTGCCACCATGAAATATTCGTATGCGAAATTGTGTTATTTTTATTGTTGTTCAGCAATATGAGCAATGTTGATGTTTTTACTGCTGCTGCTGCTGCTGCTGCTGTTGTTGTTGTTACTAGTGTTGTTCATGTTTTAAGTTGCATATTAAGTACTTGTTACTGCACATGAACATGTGCAACAAATATGAACTTATAATTATTATTACACTTGCAACAAACGTTATCAGCACTAAACATGTGTGTACATACGTACGAGCGGCAGCATCAGCACCATCAGCAATGTTACTGCTGTATTAACTTTGACTGCTTCTTATTATTTTCTTATTTTTTGCGTTGTTTGTGCTCTTAAGCATCGTTGTATTAAAGTTGTTATTAAAAGAGCATCTTATAATTCTTCCTCGCCTGCCTCCTTGAACACTTGGAATGCTGTTGGAGCGATATTGTAGCAGTAACTCCAATGTCATCATAAAGTGTGCAAAATGTAAAAGAAGAAAGAAATCTTGATGATTGGCATGAGTTGAGTAGTAGTGCCAGGCCGTTTAAAATTGTACTGTTGTAGTCAAAAAATAATAATTACTCCTTGTGCGCAAGGAAGAGTTGTACAAGCAAATGTAGAAGGGTGGTGTGCTAAGTTTACAAGTTGAAAAGTGTTTATATTGATTCAAAACAGTAAGATTTAGTCTAATAATTGATTCTAGAAAGAGTTACGTTTAGATCTAAGAATAGGTTATAACAGAAGCCACGATTCCGTAAGAATTGATTGTAAAACGAACCACGTTTCATTCTAAAAATTGGTTATACAAAGAGAAACGAATTAGTCTAAGAATTGATTGCAAAAAGACTAACGTGTTAGTCTAAGAATTGGTTTTAAAAAATCATAAGTTAGTCTAAGAATTGATAATAAAACGAGTACCGTTACAGTCTAACAATTTTGTATAAAAAGAGCAATAATACACTTCAAGAATAGGTTATAGAGCCGCGATTCACGCTAAAAAATTATTATTACAAGAGCCACGATCCAGTTTGAATACTGTGTATAAATAAAAAGATCCACTTAAATAACCGCGTTTCTCTCTAAGAATAAGTTATGAAAGAAGCTAGGAATACTTTATAAAAAGAGCAACGATTCAGTATAAAAATTGATTGCAAGAAAACCCACAATTCATTCTAAGAATTGGATATAAAAAGAGACGATCCAGTGATCCAATGAGCCACGATTCGTTCTAAGAATAGGTTAGTCTAGGAATACTTTATAAAATGAGCAACGATTCAGTCTAAGAATTGAATGTAAGAAGATTCATTCTAAGAATTGGTTATAAAATATATTGTAAAAAGACTAATATATGGTTAAAGCATCCAAATGACCATGTTGGTCCTTAATTTTTGATTATCATTGACCTGTAGTGCTTTAAATAGGCGGAGTTAGCCTTCAAGGTTCCAAAAACCTGGAACCAATGAACCAATTATGAGGGTGCTGTAGCTTAATTGGTTGGCGCATTTGATCATTAAGCATGAGTTGGTATTTGTAGCCCTGGTTCGATTCCCAGCCGCTGCCACTAAAACAACATCAGTTTCTGATAATTATTAGTTTTCTTCTATTTATCACAGCGCCCTCCTTCGTTGGCATTGGAACGCCACCAAAGTAAAATAGTTAAATAAAGGCTATAAAATCAAGCTTTAACATTAATGCGCCTACTCACCACCAGAGGCGCTACAATTCTGCACTAAAAACAAACATAATGCGCAATTGCAGAGTTGTGATGTTTAGTTGTGTAACTTATTTTGTGATTTGCAAACAGTGGCTGAATAATAAACAACAGATTTTAGAAATACCAACAAAGCAGCCACAAACTTCAACAACGACCCTGCCTAAGAACATTTTCAATAGATCCATTATTACGCAATATAGTCCAATAGTCAATCTAAAGCAGTGGTCTGATACATTAACATAAAAGAGATTTAACACAAGTAAAGAAGTTGCGGTGTTTACTCTCAATATAACTGTACTTCTGACACAACCCACGTTCTGTGAAGCAACATCTTTTATCTGGCTGGTAATAATTTTATGCAAGTTTTTCGTTTTGCCTTTAACAAACCGTTTATGGCCAAGCAGAGAAATTGTTGTCGTTAAAGTATTAAAAGTGTAATAGCAGTTATTAGAAGCGCATAAATTTCACAAAAATGCCATTTTAGAGCTCAGTTTAATTAAAGTTTAGAATTTCATAACAAATCAAGTGAAGTCTAATTAAACTTTCAAGAAATTTGACTACACGCATTAGCTAACGGTCTGTTATTACTTAACGGGTGGCATTTGATATTCCTAGAGAAACAAAAAAATAAACGCAAAAGAAAAATTGAATACCAACTCAATAAGGAGAAGAAAATGTTAGAAATGGAATTAAAGCAACAGTTTACTGCAGAAATATGCAAATTAGCACAAACTTTACATGTTTGATAAGAAATTGTGCTACTGGAAATGGCGACTTTCACTGTAGCTAAAATTTGTTTCCAAAATGCAGAGGGAGTTACCAACTTTCGGCACTTAAAATAGCAATACACATGGTTGGCTGTCTGTCTGTCTGTCTTTAAAGAAACCAAATACCAAATGTGAAAAACTTAATATGAACTATAAAAAAGCAATCCTTCCGTTTATCTTTTTATGTAGCCGTAGTTTCTTTTGTTTTTATTTTTTTCTTGGATTTTTCATATTTATTAATATTGCACGCTTTTCCATTCAGTGCAATTTTTATTGGAGAAAGAACGATGAAAGTAGTTTTAATAATTTATTGTTTCTCCAGTCTATTTAAGCTGAACCAACAATATGAAATTCAATATTATGTGTAAGTGCTTTAAAGAGTAAATAGTTTGCGCTGGTGCTGGTTGTAAAGAAAACAAATCTATTTATATTAAAGTTTAAGATAATTACACTTGGAGAAAAGTCTGTAAAATGTCAGCCACTTTTAACAAGGATTTTGTGCCAACGACTATGAGCAGTCAGATAATTATTTATGGACCAATTAAGAAATTTTAAAAATTATCATAGCACATAGCTGAGGTATTGTTGTACGATTTGGGGACTTTGTATAATTGATTTCAACCAACATGTGGAAAAATGAGAATGACTAAATTGATGGAATTAGTAACGAAAATAGAAGATTAAAGTTCATACTTTTAATCGAATTATATTTAGAATTGTTTCAAACTTTAAAATCTAAATCCTTTACTAGTTCTCTAAATTGAAAAAGAACGATAATCTGTGTTCACTTAAAATTCCTACCAAAAATTTATTTTTTATAAGAATTGAATAATTCTTTGAAGACTGCAACAGATGTTTTATTATGTTACGAATAAAAATCGTTTATTATTTAATAAAGATTTGCCACAATATTTAGCGCTCACTAAATTATCTCTGATAAATCGGATTCTATTATTTATAAATTAAAATTCATAAGTACTTGAAAAGAAACCATATTCTACCAGTGTACATGTTTAACAGTTACTCCCTACTTTGCTTTTTTTAAACAAAAACACAAACACACCAAAATAAGCTTTCAAACTGGTTCCTTAATAGTATTTTATCCTACTGGATAATCTCTGGAGCAACCATTAAATATTGTATTTTAAGTTTAGTCTATTTGATCTTTGCATTTCTATTTCATATTTCTAATATGGACAAATCAACCGAAACACACCTTGTAAAAGTGCTTTGGTTTTTGTGCTGGCCCCGTTTAAATATTTTACAACCAACAAAAACAATATGCAGCACTCCAATTGAATTGGAAAGCGTTAAGAAAACCTAAAGAAAACGTTGGAGCTGCTGTAAAGCTAGAGGAACGTAAAGAAGAGTGAGCTCTTAAAAAAAAAACAGCAAACTGAACAGCAGTTATTGGTTGCTGCATATGATGTCAATTTATGCACGTTTTATGATAAATTCGTTTCAGATTATTTCCTATTTTCAGTTTAGTTTGTGCACAGCGAAAGCACATAATTTAAACAGCATTTATGCATTCATCCATTTCAAATACTAACATAGCTAACATAGATACAGATACATGCATATGAATCTTATACTATAGCACAACTGCATCTGCAAAAACTTTCATACTTATATATCTGGTTGTATGAATAAGTATATTTACTCTCTCGTGTTTTTCAATCCCAAGTGGAAATTGAGTGCTAAGGAACTGATTCGTTGGAGAATATCTATGTTCGGAATATCTATGATCATGCCAGCAATTAGAGGCTGATCTCAACTATTAGAGTATCGGAGACCATGTTATCGACTTTGGGCATTTTACAGTCCAAAATCATTAAATCCGACTAAGGTGGAGTGCTTCTATCATGAACTGCGTTGCATTATTGCATGAATTCAGTTTCTTATAAAGAGGGCAATACTGGACACAAAAGTTCCGTTTAATTGCCTAAAAGAGGTGCCTGAACAAAATCTTTCTCAGGCATCCTGCGAGAGTGACTATTTACCGGAGATAAATAGTCGACGTGACTGCTGGCATTATTTTAACAGGATAATTAGCTTCGTATGCTTCATTGTAAAGTTTTTAAGGTTTATTAGGTTTATTTAATGTACGTAGCCTCACTAATAATAAATCGCATAATCGAGCTAACGTTGGAAGCAAACAGATAAGTGCCAAATTTTATTGCAATGTTGAGACAATGAAACAGTTTTCTTTATTTGAACAAAAAACCTAACCAACAATTAAATGTAATCAATTGTTCTATGAGAAAGGCTGTTTTTATAAACGCAGTATGCAATGCAACATTTCATTGCATAGAGTTCATAATAGCATTTAGAATATAATTTAAAAACTTTTATCACATAAAATATAAAGATATTGGACTATTAAAGGGAATTTTAAAACAAAAATTTTTTAATTATATTTCTAAATGCTTTATGAACTCTATGCAATGAAATGTTGCATTGTATACTGCGTTTATGAAAACAGCCAAAATATGATTTAGAGACATTTCGTACAGTGGCCCACAGCTTCTTTTATGAAGTGTAGATAAGCTGTGACGTGAAAGACGAGCATTTTTTTTTTAATTTTAATATATTCAAATGTACATTTTCGCAATAAATGTTTACTGTTTGTTAGACTACAACATTTTTCTTTTAAATGACACCAATTTCTTCTTTAAGTTCCTGTTAGCTTTCCTTTTAAATAGCTTTAAAAACAAGACACTTCAGTGAACAAATTTAAAGATATAAAAAATAAATTAAAAAAAATGTACGTATGCATGTATATCAAGAAAATTATACGAAAAATAATCGAATTTCAGCTGTAATTATAATTTTCCAATTCCAATTATAACTTCAAACTTCAATCGTGGTTTATTATAAAGTGAGATTCAAGCTTCATTCGTAGTTCTTTATAACTTATTTTCATTTTCACAGTGCAATTCTAGCTACAAGTTCGAACTGACCTTTTAACAATGGCAGCTTTATTTCCAAAATGTTTAGTTTCTGATTTACTATGCAAAAAATGCATTTCTAATACCGCTTACCGTTGTACCACTTTTCTAGCAGAATTCGGAATCCTGTCATAATTAAAAAAAAAAAAAAAAAAAAAAAAAAAAAAAAAAAAAAAACACTATAGTTGGACTTAGATAATTTCAATCTTTAGAATAATTATGAGGAGTTGTAAAAATGTTATGGCTTTTTATCCTAATTATTGGAATCTTCAGATATACTATAAGTTAAATGACTCTGAAATTTAATATTAAACGGCTGCAACACAAAGTAATATTGACATAAATAAAATAATAATGACATTTTACATATAATATATCGTCATATTAAATACAAACGGACGTAACTACACAAAATTTCGAAATTGAGTTTTTTTATCGCTTATGGTTCGTTTTATCAAAATACATGCTTGTGCAAAATTTTAGATTCCTACGATCAAAAATGGTGATTTTATTAACGAAATTCAAACGGACGTAACTACAAGTGCGTGTATTTCTAAATGCAAGAAGACGTAACTACACATTTATATGAAAATCTTACATACAAACTCATTTGTTGTACATAGGGATGCCAATCCTTATATTTCGATCCTGAAAATAATATGATTTTCGGGATTTACGAAATCCCAAATCCCAGGATTTGCCAAAAAATAATCCTTGCATTTTCCGATTAACGAAAAATCCCGAAAATCATGAAATTTTTCAGAATTTTGCCTATATTATTATGTATTAGTCGTAAGTAAGAATTTATAATTTTGTAGTTTATAATTCAATAATTTTATAATTATAACTAATGAATTTAAAATGGTAAAATCCAAAACAATAGCTGAGGTTTTTGGCAGATTTCTGGTAAACTATAAGAGATAACATAAATAATAAAGTCAAATATCTCTTAAACTGTAAGAGACTAAAATACTAGTATATAAAGAGTATGTTTTTTCTTAACTTTTTCAAGTAGTTTTCGAAAATTAAAATTTATTTTTAATCGGAAAGTTATACGGACCAATAGATTTTACATACCCGATTATCAACTTTGTTCCACTGTAAAATCCACTGTGCTAGAAATACACACGAACTAAAATATCGCCTTGAAAGTCTAACATCTCTTCTGCTGAGTTTTCAAATTTCGTCAAAATCTGTTCAGAAGTTTGGAAACCCTTTTACCCACTACTGTGACTTTTTGCAGTTACGTCTTTTTGTTTAAAAAAAAGTGGAAAGCTAAAAGAACGTAACTAGCATAAAAATCTTAAAAGGGAAATTGAAATTTACCCTGGTGATGTGTTCAATTCTTTACGGACTCTTTCACAGTCACCTCATCGTTTTACACTTTGTAACGTTAATGATAATGATATGTTTGAAATAATCCAAAATTTGAAAGATAATAAAAGTCCAGGCTATGATAGTATTTCGCCTAAATTTGTAAAAGAATGTAGAGATATTATAATCCCAATACTAAAAGATATTTTTAATAAAATCGTTAACAATTCAGAGTACCCTGACATCTTAAAAGTACACAAAATAGTTCCAATTCCGAAAGAAGTTAATGCAACAAATATAGACAAATATAGACCTATTGCTGTTCTTTCTACAATTGATAAAATTTTTGAGAAGATTCTTTATGACAAACTTCTATTGTATATGGAGGAAAATACTTTTTTATACAATTATCAATTTGAATTTCGAAAGGGTTGTAGTACTGAAGATGCTGTGTTGAATATAGTGCGGTTCATTTGTAGTGGGCTTGATGGTGGTTCTAGTGGAGTTGCTGGAATGTTTTTTGATTTTACTAAAGCTTTTGATTTAGTCGATCATGAAATAATGTTACAGAAATTAAAGAAATATGGTATTCAGGGACGAGAACTTTTATTATTTAAAAATTATTTCAGTAATAGAAAACAATATGTTAATATAAACAACACTGACAGTTTTCTTGGTTCTGTTGATTATGGTGTACCGCAGGGTAGTGGATTGGGCCCTCTTTTGTTTTCTATATATTTAAATGATTTAAAAAATTTAAATTTAGATGGGCAACTTTTTATGTTTGCAGATGATGTGTGCTTGTTTTACCCCTACAAGTACGATTTATCACTTAAAACAAGAATTGAAAGAGATGCTGCGTTGATATTTGAATTTGCGCGATTAAATCGATTAGTTCTTAACCCTGACAAAACCAAATTAATACGCTTTAGACCACATGCTTTAAGTATAAACAGTGATTTCAACGTGTTTATTAATGGAAAAGCTGTTTACGAAACCCATTCCGTAAAGTATTTGGGAATCACAATGCAAAGTAATTTGTCATGGGATTTACATATAACCGATTTGAAAAGGAAAATAGCTCCAGCAATTGGAATTTTATATAAATTAAAAAATAAACTTGATGTTAAATCAAGGTTGATGATATTTCAATCTTTGATTCAATCGCATTTGAATTACTTAGCAATTATATATGCTTATAATAAAAATAACATTTCACTGAAATCGCTTCAATGCATGCAAAACAAAGCATTAAAAATTGTTTACAAACTACCAATACTGAATTCAACTGTCACATTGTTCAAAGATATAAGCAAAACAATTTTACCAATTTATGGATTGCATGAGTATCAGGTGTTAATGTTTGTTTTTAAATGCATTAACCATATTGGTCACCAAAGCATGCCATTTTCTCAACAGCAATTTAGTTTTAACACACGAAACAGAACAAATTTAAGCATTCCTCGATGTAGACTAGAAACTACCAAGCAACGCATTGATTACGTGGGTGCTATAAAATTCAATAATTTACATGCAGATTTAAAGACAATTAATCGAATTTCACTATTTAAATTGTCTTGTAAAAAACATTTATTTAACAACATCGAAACGCTTTTGTAATTTTTTATTTTTTGTAAAATAGTTCTTATGCATATTTTTTGTAATTTAATAATATTAACCTTAAGTTAAATCTTTTATTTGTACTTTTGACAATGAATTAATTTGCCAACTTGCCTCACTAATGCCTTACGGCGCTGAGGCCGAAATTTAAATGTATTTAAAATATTTTGTACAAATAAAATTTTTTCTGTAGAAAAGTTTTTTCTATAGAAAACAAAAAAAAAAAAAAAAAAAAAAAAAAAAAAAAAAAAAAAAAAAAAAAAAAAAAAAAAAATAACTTAAATGTTCGAAAAAAAAATATCTTCACCAGTAAATAAATCCCCACAATTTAAGTAGAATTTACAAAAATTGCAAAGAAATCATAATATTTGTTGATTTTAGAAGGTTTTTACTTCTTCTGTAAAAAAATAAAAAGTGTTGTTACGTCCATTTGCATTTAATATGACGATATGTAGATGAAAGACGAAGCTATCATTCGGTAGTTCTGCCATAAAATGCGTTTTTCCCATTCACCAACCGGAAATACAGGAGGTATTACAAAATTCTTTGTAAAGAAAAAGTCAGCTTTAAACTACTATAAGACTTCAATTTCCTACTGGTATACCATAGGAGTACTTTTGCTACACTAAAGTGCCTTATGCTTCAATTTATGATATAAACCAAGGATTTTTGTGTGTATGTCTTTGGTTCATTTTATTTTAAAGTTTTGCATAAAAACATAAATTCATAAATACATATGTATGTATATAGAACGATGAATGTTTATGATGATGGAACAATTTTATTTTTTTATCAATTTCTTTTTGTTTAGCCATTAAAAAGTTTAGTTCGATGGATGTTTTAAAATGTTGGTGGTATATGAGCCGTTAAAATATTACCGCCATGATTTACACTTCATAATTTTGTAGTTTTTTTTTTTCTTCTTTTTATTTATCAGCAGCAATGGTTTCAGTTAAAAGTTTTAAATTATAAACTGGGTCTAATGGTTGGACTGCTGCAGTTAAGTGAATTATTGCAAGAAATTTAAATCTTTTGATCAGTTTTATTGATCTCAAAATGTAATGTTATAAAAGTTTTTTTTTTGGTGCAACTGCATTTGTAGTGTACGCTACTTTAGGTTATAAATTTCATCCCAACACTGGTGTAGGTAAATGTTTATATAGTACATAGTTTTTGAAATTCGTTACTTACAGTTTGCAGTTGTCTCACCTGATTTAAGTTTTGTTTTTTTGCTTGTCTTTCTTACACGTTGACTAAATTTTTCGTTATGATTTACGTGCTTAAAAATTTTACCAAACGCTAGAGTGTTTATGTTGCTGTTGCTTAGGTTTGCTGTGGCAAACTTTTTTTGCAGTTTGCCAAAGTGATATTAAATTATATATTTTTGTGTATTATTAACAATATTATACATTTTTTTATTACTATTGCAGAGATTTAGTTTAGTAACATGTTTGGAGCCAACAACATTCATTCAAATGGTTAGTTGGCTGTTGCAACGTTGCAACGTTGGTAGGTGAAATTGTTGTTAATCATAGAGTAGCGAGTGGCAAGCAACTCATATTGCTGATGTTGGTATGGTGGTAGTGGCATATTTACAGATTATTGAAATGTGTTCAACCACTAGACTAAGAAGCGAATTACCAGCAAAATAATCTACATAAATAAACTTTTAATAATCACACACAACAAAATATTGACAATATTAACATTAATTTATGGGCATATACACTCGTATGTAATTGAAATAATAATTATTTTACAACATGATATGTTTTTTTTCACTATTTCAATTTATAATGGTGAAATATTGCTGCAGCCTTACAAAGCAAGGAGCTGCAAAAGGCCCCCATAACTACGCAAAGTATTAACTGTTTAAGTATAATTTTGTTGTTGTTGGCATTAAATTAACCCAACCATAAACTTTCTTGAGAATATTTAAAAATTCTATTGTTGCTGGTGTGTTTTATGCCACATTTCTTGTTGAAAACAACCACCACCTTAAAAACAACTTCTTCAGTTCTTCACAAAATGTGGGAAAATGTGTTTGTTGTTTTATGTCGTCTTCAGACCAAACTAAAAAAACTTCTTATCTGATTTTCTAGATCAAGTGTATGCTATTTTCTTATAAGAAAATTATATGAATTTCTTAAAACACACAAAATAATTTCAAGACATTTTCATGTAGGAGGGAGTAAGTTGGTAAGTAAGTGAGTGAGTGTGTGCATGAGTTGTACTTTAATGTTCCCCTTTACTAAGGCTGCATTTGCTTAATGCATTTGAATAATTTAAATTTTATTTTGAGAAAAAAAAACACGAAACACAAAGAAATCAAAATCAAAATGCATAACGCTTCCCACATTCTGAAGTGAAACAACGATGTGGCATTTAGATAATTAATGTGAAATTTTAGAAAATTTAATTGCAATATTGAGAAAATGAAACTATTTTCTTTATTTAAAGAAGACAAAAATTCCCAGCAATTAAAACTGAGCAATCGAGTCTCATGATTTGAATAAGAAAATATACTCATAAATTAAGAAAAATATGATTTAGAGACATGTTTCCTTATCCATAAAATTAAATTCTTATTTTATCAAAGTTTTATAAAAGAAATTTTATATCCAGACAATTAGTTGAAGAAGAGTCAAATCGTGGTAGTTCCAGCCTCAATGATAATTCACTAAGCAGTTCAATTTAATAGTATTTTTCGCTGCAATCAAATTTAAACTTTAATCATAATTTTCAATCGCAATTTTCTATATAATTTTTAGTTCTTGTTTCAATTATAGTTTTTTTTTGCAGTTCAATTAAAGCTTTAAGAGTTGTTATCTATACAGTCCAATTTAAGATTCAATCGCAGCTCTAGTTCTCAGTACATTCAATATTGTAGTGTGCAATTCGAACTTCAATCGTATCATTTTATAAAGTTCAGTCAGTTCTAGGTTCAATTGCAGTTTTTTATACAGTGCAGTTTTAACTTTAACTGTAGTTTTTTTACTCAGTTTAATTCCAGTTGTTTATACAGTTCTAATTAAACTGTAATATTTATACTTTTCAATTCCACCATTAATTCCATTAATTAATTAATTTTTATCTTGAATCCTTATTTAACATGAATCATAGTTCCTTATACAGTTTTATTTCAGTATTTTATACAGTCCTAGTTTAACTTGGATAATAGTTCCTCATACAGCCTTATTTCACTTCCTTTAATCATAGTCCTTTATAAAGTTCTAGTTCAGCATAAATCCCAGTTCTTTATACAGTCCAAGATTAGATTCAATCGTAGTTCTTTACATACTCTCAGTATAGATTCAATCGTAGTTCTTTACATACTCCCAGTTTATATTCAAACGTAGTTCTTTACATACTTCCAGTTTAGATTCAATCGTAGTTCTTTAGATACTCTCAGTTTAGATTAAATCGTAGTTCTTTACATACTACAGTTTAAATGCAATCGTAGTTCTTTGCATACTCCCAGTTTAGATTCAAACGTAGTTATTTGCATACTCCTAGTTTAGGTTAAACCATAGTTCTTTACACACTCCCAGCTTGGCTTCAATCGTACTTCTTTACATACTCCCAGTTTAGATTCAATCGTAGTTCTTTACAAACTCTGCATACTCCCAGTTTAGATTCAATCGTAGTTCTTTGCATACTCCCAGTTTAGATTCAATCGTAAATCTAAAAGTCCAAATCTAATCAAATATTTTCTTCAATTGTAGTACAATTTTCGTAGTTCTTTAAGAAGTCCCAGTTAAGCTTCATTGATAATACCTTATACAGCCCAATTCAAATTCTTTATACATTTCAATTTGAGCTTTAATGGTTGTTTTTTATGCAGTTTCATTCGAGCTTTTTACACAGTCCACGCCTGGCTCAATCACCGTTCATTACATTGTATAGCCGAATTTCAGAATCAATTGTTATTCTTTAAATAGTGCAATTTTAGTTCTTTAATTAATACAATTTTAGACTCAGTCGTTGTTGATTATAGTTAAATTTTGGACATTTTACAAATTTAATTAACAAAGCTTTTGTTTAGGCTCAATTTTTGTTATTATAAGGCATTTATCTCTATAATTAACGAGTTATTAAACGCAGTTGTTAAAGATCATGAATCATTCGATTATTAATTCGAATTTAATATTTGATCTCTTCATTGCGCATCTAATTGCAAACAAATTGATCAGTTTATTTTAAAAGAAACCACAACTTGACTTTTATTCCAGCTTCATTCATCAATAATAATAATAAATCGAATTTTTATTTACTGTAAATCAAATAAATGAATATGCCACAAAAGGAGAAAAAAAGAACAAACAAAAAGAGAAAAAAATTAACCATCAATAACATTTAAGTACAAACTACTTGAACATGGTGATTTATTACTTTTCGTAACAATGACATTTTGGCATCAAATAAAACTGAAACTGAAAAAATCAGCAACAAATCTAAATACTGCTTACTGAAGTTGCAACAACTGAAATTTAAATTCAAATATTTAGATTGTAGTTTTCCTATTGCAATCGAATTGCAAGTAGAAAAAAAGCAAAATAGAATTAAATGAAATTTGTACGTTTTGTATGTAAAATGTACAGATGCCATCAAGCTTGCCCCCACAACAACATATGTATGAACAGACTCTTGCATGAGAGGTACTTACTACCATTTACCCCATATGAACCATATTTAAAGTTTGTGTATCTTTTTGCAAAAGATGTTGTTTTGGTTCAGTTCCATCTTGAGTTGAGAAACATACGAACGAACGAACGAATCAAAGCCAGTTAGAAAAACAATGGAGAAAATAGATAAAACATCAACAAAAACAATCGATATATTTTTTTTACTGATTTTTTTGGGGAATTTTTTCTAAATTTATTCATCAATTCAGTCGATCAATGTTGAACAACAAATAACAACATCAAAATGTTTCACTAGAGAAGAAATGACTGCAAGTACTTGTTGTTTAGATACAAGTACCCACTTTCATGTTTCTAATAGGTAAATGTAGGTGTGTTTGTGTGCAACTTACAACATTAGGGTAGAAACATTAAATGTAATAAAATATTTAAAACAACTGGAATTGGAATCACATGAAATCATCACATGTATCTATGTTTGGTCATATATCAGCATGTACCACAATCGCAACTATCTTAATATTTTTCGATTATTGCTGAAACTCCTCTTAACAATTTAGCTGCAACCTACTGCATTTATAACCAAAATACCCACACTTTTTGTACCTACATCTTATCTACATACATGCTACTTTTGCGATATTTTGTAACCAATATGTACGAGTATAGCAGAAGAGACAACAAATAAGTAACAACCAACATTTCTATACTAAATACATATACATAAACCAAATAGTATGAGTGGCATTATCAAATCAACTAGAAAATGTATTTTTAAAAATCTTTACTTAAATTCACTCAAACTTAAAATGTTAAATGGTTGAATTAAAAATGTTTCTTTCTTTCATTTTGCTGGACATAAAAACGAAAATCAACAGAATAAAATACAAATTTAAACCCACATAAATAAATGTAGTTTAATTCTATTTGATTTGGGTGGGACCCTACTTTACAGGAATATATCATTAGTTTAGAGTTTTGTTGATAAATAAGGCTTCTTTAACTGTTTGTGTGGGAACGTGATTTTCAGTAAGTGAAATTAATTGTTTAATTGTTTAATTTTTTTATAATTTATATCAGTGGTCGACACTCAACGCCATCGAAAGACCATTTTCAGATATAAACAATACAAATGTGAACGTAATTCTATATTCAATCATTGTACTTTGTACAGTACAATTCAAGCTTCAATAGTCTAATTCGAGCTTCAATCGTAGTTAGTTTTATAATAAAATTCTATACAGTGCAATTATATAGTCAATCGTAGTTTTTTTATAGAAATAGAACAAAAATCTAGTTTTAATCGTAGATCTTTATATCGTTTAGTTCTTGGTCTTTATACAGCCCAATTATAGCTTCAATCGTACAGTTTTACTCCAGTTCTTTAAACAGCTTAATTTCAGTCCGTTACACAGTTTAATTCCAGCTTTTTATATACTCCTAATTAACTATTAGTTCATTTTGTAAAGCTAAATTCCACATTTTTCGTAGTTTTCTATAGAGTTTAATTTCAGTTCTTATTTGAATAGTCATTTATACAGTCCAATTACATCTTAATTCGTAGTTCTTTATACAAACCAGCAAACATTGAGTTGTTCAAGCTCATTTAGTCCATTTGAGTTCTATCCCAACATTATGAGTCCCCTCGACAACTACAATCGACTGATCATGAGAAATTGAAGTGTTCACCACCAAAGAATGTCAAAATGCTCATGTGTGGTAGGCTTTCTCATGGGCTTGTGGTTGATTCCCCCAAATATCAGATATGAGTTTCCTCAGAAAATTCGTCAAAGATCTACCGAACATCTTCGACGGTTACAATGTTGAACGAAAGTTCCACAAAACAGGCATAGCAAAAATCAATTGTGCTTCTAAACTTACGAGACTAGGCAGCAAATTTGGAAGAAAATGCGAAGAGAAATAAAAACTCATAGACTTTACAACACAGTGATTATAGAATTTTTTGCAGTACGTCCACTGACATTGAACTTATTGATGCGAAACCCAGATATTTAACTCAGATGTAAAATCAGTATTCGATCTGACTCAAATGTTATCAACTCTGTAGAATGTTGATACTCGTCTACACTCTAAATTAGTAATATCAGCACTAATTACAATCGAAAAACTTTGCATTGACACCGATTTGTTAAGCCTTGTAAAATACCTAAGGATGGCATGGGCGGAGTAGATTGATACAATGCAAATATCATATATATAGTAAGTGGCTACAGTGACTTCTAACAAATGCCGAAAGGAAGTTCCACAAAAGAGATAGTTAGATAGGAGAACTGGATAGCGTAACATGCACTTAAATGCGAAGATAACGAAGATGCTAAACAAATCATATTAATGTTTTAAAAATAGATCCAATAATCTTACTTCTTAAACCTGACTAACATAAAATCTTACAATTACTTTTAATTCCGTAACAACGTCAAACATTTTCACAGAAAAAACATTAATGTTGACACTGGATATATCGAAAATTTACGCAATGTCAGTCATAAAACCATTTTCTTTGATGTTCTAATTATCCAGTAATAGCCAGTAAACAACTGGAAAAAGAAAAATAAAGCCAGAAACCGATGGGTACAGATATATTATTTTAAACCATCCTGGAGATTGGTACGTTAGCTAATCTTCACTGAAACCTCAGTTTTTTCTTGTCTAAATGTTTAGGAAACTAGGCGTTCCGGTTAGATAAACTTCACTGTCTTCGCATATATCGAATTTCAATTTTCTTCAGAAACCGATAAAAAAAACTACATGGTGGTATATTGGTCAATGTGTAGTATGATGATCTTAGGCCAATCACAAGCTGCATACAAAAAAAAACGGAATTATAAAATGGTTGTATAATTTTGAATATATATAATATAATATACGATATTGTCTAGAATATTGGATGTTCAACAAATTTTCACTATGTTCACATATGCCACTACAATCTTGAACAAATTGTAAGTATTTAGGTAATGGATAAAGAAAACTACTACTATTGATCAGAGAATGCAGCACGAATGATCAACTCGCAGATTTCTGCTGAGTCGAGAAATTTAGAAAGTTGCCAATTTTAGAAACATTACCGGCTGCACATAGATCTTACAACAATGGGAACACAACGCAATGATTAAATGCTAGTTCTTTACTTTTTCAAAGATCGCTTTCCGACACTAACATAAACCAATTAGATCGGTGTATAATATGATTTAAGCAGGTTTTGCATTTTGACTATTCGAGAGTCGAGGTGAACGCTAGAGTCATTTGTCTTTAGTTTTGTCATTAGTCAATGACAATAATAATAAGGACAGTAAGGAATAATGACAACCTCGGTTATGACAAGCCAAATGGGATACTTCATTCCAGACGTCCACAAAATTCAACATACCAAATATAGCCAGCCATTTAATCCATTCTTGAAAAAAAAAATGAACAGAAAAAGAAATATCTTTTGTAATTCTCTCTTGATTTTATATTTATTTTATATGTTAAAGCATATCATTTCAATTCCAATTCCATTTGTTATTTGATGTTATGTGTTCATTGTTTGATTTCTTCTTCCTCAAAAGGATAACAATACTGCCACATGTCTGTACGAATGTGTACATTTACAGACAGATGTATCTCTATACAGCTGTTCAGACTTACATACATACATACAGTCTATCTATCTATCTATCTATCTATACATGAATTGTACTTGTTATAAACTTAAGTATCTACATAGGATACTATACATACTTGTACAACTATAGTAAATCTTTAAATTGTTATTTTAGGATCTACATTGTAATAAACTAAACTAAAGTAAACTTTTGTCTAATGCTTAAACAGACAAGCAAGACCAAACAAGAAGACCCAAAGAGATTAAAGACAAAAATCGGTTTATTATATAGCCATATACATTTAAGCGAATACTATATATAAACATATGTATGTATGTACAAATGTGTAGTAAGTATTAAACCAATACCAAATCTACAACAGTATGTACTTGTTTAGTAGTATTTAGTTTAAATTGTACTTACAATTGCAGAACAATGTGCACATGAGTATTTGGATTTTTGTGAACTCTTTCTTTATTAAAATGCAAAATAAAACTAATTTATATTGATTCAAATTGTATTTATATGTAAATTATACAATAGGCAAATCTAATTCGAAAGCTTCAGTTAAAATGTTTCATTATGAGTATTAAATTTTATTTGCTAAATTTACGATTTTCAAATACATAAATGTTTGTTTTGTATTGTGATTAGTGAATGAAGGCACATGAACATGTTGTTGAAATTGTAGCAAGTGATAGAAATTTTAAGATTTAATTGGGAAATACATATTTGAAAATTTATTTTTATTTATTTATTTCTCTTATTGAATATCACATGCAACAAGAAATTGATCTTTTAAGTTACAGCATGCGATTTTATGATGATTACAATATAAATGAGTACAGTAAAATAATAATTAAATAATTAAATTAAAATTAAAATAATACTAAATGAGAATTTTTGTTCCTCTTACGAGTAAAAATTTATATAAAATTTTTTTATTCGAAGTTGCCTTCTAGTTAAATATAAAAATTTAATTTGAAATTTATTTTTGTATACTTCATTATATGTTCTACATTAGCTTTCCGTTGGAAAGCATAAATGTAAAATCATACAGAAATATACAAAGAGACACTAGCAAAATGTAACGTTTTCTGGCCTGCTAAAGCCGTCATCAGCATTCTTTGTGTCTAATACTGTTTATTTTGAAATTTTTATATTTAACTTTTCTAATATACTAAATGAGAATTTTTGTTCCTCTTAGAAGGCAACTTCGAATAAAAAAATTTTATATAAATTTTTACTCGTAAGAGGAACAAAAATTCTCATTTAATTAAAATAATAATAAAAAAGAGAATAAAAAACAAAGATGTAACATTAAAATATCTTTAAAATTAAAAAAATTTTAAAATAACATTTTTTAAAATTGTAAAGCGTTGCCAATGATTTGTAATGGGTTTGGTAACGAGTTCCACAGTCGTATTGTATTTGTAAAGAACTGCCACTCCGATATTAAAGTAATAATTTTGTTAGTGTATGTTTGTCATTGTAACAAATATTTAACAGAATTTATGACAGATGCACAGGAATTACAAATATAGTAAGTAGTTAAATAATTTCTATCAATGTATAACATATGAACTGTTACATAATACGTGCCTTTAAACTATCTTAATAATTTAAATATTAACAATCAATTTCAAATCTAAGGCACAGCATAACCACAACATTAACACAATGTATCTATGGAAGGTTATTCATTCGATATAGTGATTGCTCAAATAATCAAACAATTTCTTACGGATAATTATATGCAAAATTTCAAAATTACTAATTCGATTAATTTTATGAAAAATAATCGAATAAAACACATAAATAAGTTTATGTAACTTTGTCGTTTCTGTTTAAACATGTTCATAATTTTATAATTAAAAAATCATAATTTAACACTATTTTAATTTGATTTACAAAATAAGATGATGGTATATTAAATTAGTCATTTCGCTTGTAACACATCAAATTATTGGTCGTAGAACCAAAAAGTATATATATTTTGAATCCTTATAAAATTCTAAGACGACATTGGCATGTCCGTTCGAAAAAAAGACATAGAAGAATGAAATTTTGTTCGAACATTCTTTGTTCCACCGAAATATTTGATATTAACAATGGGCAAAATCGGTTCTAGTTATAGATCAAAGTTTCAGACAACCTTGATATTTTCAAATATATGCTGCTATTTTCTTCAAATAATGCAGATAATAACATGAAATTGGCACATTTTATTTTTATTATAGAAGGACAAGTCCTGCTGAAAATGGTAGGAATCGATACACGATTTTTCATAGGCCCCATACAAATGTCTTCCCGAAATATGTCGTTATGGTACATAAATATCTATAGAAATGCGGAATCATCTCTTACAAAAATCACTATCAAGTTGAAATTCCACACAAATAGTCCATACAATTTTAACCAATTTATCTCGGTCGCTCCATATTTGACCGTAGACTCCCAAATAAAGTCGCATAAATCTAATATTAGCATCAACAGCAAGTTTAAATTCGGCACAAACAGTCCATACATATATGAAAATATTCGTATACAATTTTATGAAAATCGGTCCATATTTGACCATAGTTCCCATATAAAGTCCACTTCAGAAAACCACTTACATGCGCATAAAATCATCACTATCAAGTTGAAACTCAATACAAATAATTCACATATACATATAATTTGACATACAAGCTATACTTCAAAGAATAACCACAGAGTATACTGGGGTGAGAATTTTAACGTTCCAGAAAAATCAATTTCCTAGAGCTTTTTGTTATTTAATTGATTGTGTGTTAAAGTATATCGTAATGTTCTGCAAGAAAGAGACATATGCCTATAAATTTTTTGATTCTAGCTGGAATATTACAATTTTTCTAAATATCGTTATTGCGATGAAACTCGACCAAAACAAACCTAAAATAAATAGAAATTACTAAATTAAGGTTCAACAATGATGCCTCTAGCTCAAAATCCTCACCAAACAGTAGCAAATTGTGGATATATATTTTTTTTTTTTTTTTTGCAACAATCATCTGTGGGTTTGCTAAACCCAAAATGTAGCATAATATCGCCATATTTTTTACGAAATTTTCAAACTTTCATTTAACTGCAACATTCCGATTAAATTTTTTATGACATTTTGAAATTGTGATCTCCAAATGTTCATTGTTCAACAATGAAAACACATTCTTTTCGTGCCACGCTCTATTAAGCTATCAAAAGGTAACATTTAGTGAGCATGTCTTTATAGCATTTAGTGTTACCAAGAAGATTTATCAGCCAACCTTCGTATGTTTTGATTTCCCACACAATAATAATAATTAAGTAACCCATTAAGTAATTATGACAACAACCTATTATTAACAAAACCTCCCTCCCCAAATGAGAAACATTTGTTAAATACAACAAGTTTGTTTTTTGCAAACGCATATTTTAAACAGCTTTTTCAGTTCTGTGTTTTCACGTTAATGTATAAAATTCAATATGTCAGTGGCAACACCTATTTTGAACTAATTGAATCTTGTTGTTGTGATGATTTTTTACTCAAGAGAAATCATCATCATTATCAATGAGATGTACAAGATACAAATTCTAGAGTGTTTGTCAGAGGTTTTGTCTAAATCATCATTAAGAAGAAGGCGTTTTGTTAAAACAAAAAATGCTTTAAGCTATTTACACACTCTTCAAGCGTTAAATTTGTTAAAAAAAAAATTTTTGTTGTTTTTTTTTTTTTTGTACCGCGATAAAAGAATGAAGTTTATTCATTCATTAACCATCAGTTCACAACAAATTACTTAATAATGTATATTTTTCTTTTGTTAATTCTTTTCTTGGTTGTAGAAAATAATGTATAATTAAATAAATAAATTTCGCATTTAACGCAGCCACAGAAACAGCTTTATTTCTTGTTCGACTTTGATGTGATTGACTTCAATGCCATTTTGTGTGATGGCCCGAAAACCAAAACTAAACTATTAAGGGCTTAAATTGGTTTTTAATACAATTTTATCTTCTTAATGCTGTGATGTCTTAATTCTCCTCTTAATTGTTTTTTTTTTAATTTTGGGTTTCTTTTCAATTTTACTTGTTTTTGTGGTTTTATTCCTCCCGGAGTTCATGTTTATTTTGGCTTCTTTTTTATTATTACTATTCGTTATATCTAACAAATTTTGTTTACTATACTTTTTTGAGTGGTTTCAGGCATCAAATTGTGATTCAAGTGCAAAATAATAATTGGAGGGATTATATTCAAAAAGGTCTATCTACTGTATAAGTTTCACTGCAGTTATGTATATGATTGCGGCAACCATAGTATGTATAAATTCCCAGTCGGAAATTTGGTAAGGTATTTCCAATGGTATTGTTGTTTACTAAAAGAAACTAGAAAAGGTATGCAAAGCTAAAGCCAAAAATCACTTGTGCTTCCTTACTTGTTGTTTTGAATACTTCATTTCTACGCTTGCTAAAAGAAACTTGAAACGGCATGCAATGCCGAAGCCAAAACAACAGTTATGTTTGCTTACTTTTGTTGTTGGACGATAAATGCAAAAATGTCATTCTGTGTCATTTCATTTCAAAATAATGCTTACGACAGGCGGCAATTCTTTTAAGAAAGTAATGGGAATTCGTAAGAGAAGATAGCATCACTCTCGGACGGAAAGTAAGCATACTGTAATGCATTATTGCATGCTTCTTTTTCCTACTGGGTTACAATTCACTTGATTGTGTCAATAATAAAATCAGAAAGCTATTTGGCAATGAAAATTATCAAATTCTGTTCGGTAGGAAACATTTAAGATCAGACCATTTCTGAATTATAACAATATCTTTAGTTCTCAGACATTCTCTTTCGAAATGAACAACGCAGTAGCCATTCTTTCTAGCCTACTTTCCTGTAAACAGTACTTAAGAATGGTTGCTAGTTACCATTCACATTACTTAAAATAATAAAGTAATAACTTTTGCTGTTATTTGATTTAGCGTTAGAAATGTGTATTGTATGTCTGTATTTAGTTCACTTCGCTCGACTGTTAAACTATAACAAAATTTATTTGAAGACAATTATCAAGTAGCAATGATCATTATGTCATGTTCAATCAAAGTAAATGGTTACCGAATGGTTAGTAAATGGTGACCAAAAACATGCAACTATATACTTACGAGTATTTCAAACTGCTCACAAAAATCTAATAATGATTATTTCAAATTTAAAAGGCATCAACTAAAAATAAAATATACTAATGTGTTATTTGGCCAAATTCAATAGATATTTTATGTTTGAATTGTATCAAGTCAGCTAATTGGGCCTATATTATTTAATGTAAATAAAAAATTTATTTCTTTACATGTTTTCCAACGTTTCGTCAATAATAATAAAATAATTGTTCATGCCATTTATAAACAAAATGCCAATAGACATTCACCAGCTGTCTCAAAATAAAAACACAACTTGTCAATTTGTTAATGTTTCTTTTTTTTCTATGGTAATAGACAAATTTTTATTAAGTTGTCTATCTAAGCAAGTAACTGACTGCCTGCCTCTTACTCTATGTGTGTCTAATGGTACGTAAACCAAATATCTGCAAATATGTTAAATTTTGAAAGTAAATTGTAAATAATTTGAATTATAACAAATAATGTTGCTTAAAGTGTAAAGAATTGTTAAAGAGATAAACAATGTTCAATTACCACAAAGATAAATGTGTTCGATATGTATAAAAATGTATGCTTCGTTTTACATATTTAACAAAATGTGACATGTGTCATACTATACAAATTTTCTTGACATTTTTTTAAAGTCTTGAATTATTAATGGTGCAATTAATCAAATATTATATTTAAATCGAAATACAATCATTTCTTTATTTCCCATTTCCTAAGGCTCTGTACAAGAACTTTTCCTATAAGGAAAATAGGCGCATTCTATGACCACTTCCAAAATCTATTTTTTCATAGAAATTTTAATTAAATCTTTATTTTTATAACCTACATCACCATAGTAGGGAGGGAATATTAGATTTGTGCTAAAGTTTGTAACGCCCATAAATATTGGTCCAGCACCCACCTTAAATGTGGAAATGTTTGAATTATGCAAGTATCCAAACAAATTTCACCACAAATAAGTAGTAAATGAAGCCAAATCACATCTATCATTTTATGAAGATCGGCCATTAGAGCTCCTATATAAAGCCCATCACTTTAAAAATCATAACTTATTAAAAAATTTTGAATCCCAATAGCTCCCATATCGGTCGATAGTTAGTCGGAGCTCCCATATAAGGCCCACTTCCGAAAATCACTTTAAAGACCGTAACTCATTTAAAAATGTCGCTATCCAAATAATATCTATTGAACACAAATAGTTATAAAATTATTATTTTAATTATAAAATTATGGTACAATTTTATGATGAGCGGTCCATAATTATCGGTCATATCTCCCATATAAGGCCCACTTCCGAAAATGACTTTAACGACCATAAATCTCTTAAAAATGTTGATATCCAAATAAAATTCAACAAAAATAAGTTTCATATATACAGAAATTATTACATCTAATATTAAAATGGTCGGTCCATAATAAGTCAATACACCCATATAAGACTCTGTCCGTAATTCACTTTAAAATCTTTTAAAAGTATTTATGTCGAGATAAAGTATAACATACAAAATATTTCTATTCACGGAAGTCATGACACTAAATTTTTAGATGAACGGTCCATAATAGGGGATATCTTCCATATAGCGCCCATTTCTCAAAAACTTTTTATACATATACTGGGTGTAGGGTGTTATATGGTGAAGCTTGACCGACTACACTTTGTTTTTTTTTTTTTTTTTTTGAGAAAACAATTGCAATCTGTGATGACTTCTAAAAACATTGAAATTTAAGAAGAAAAATCGCAATCTGTGATCACTTCCCCTTCATAGAAATTTGAATCAAAACTTATATCTACTTAGATTAAAACAAATATTATTAAAGCGAGGTATCCAAAATGACACAATTGTCATTTACAGTGAGAAGCACTAACGAATACATGACAGTATATTGTGCACTTAAAAAATAAAAAAATAAAAAATGTTTTGTGTCATTTATTTTATGTTTAATATGTACGTACATACATATATGTGTGAAGATAAACATGCGGAGTTAAATATTTTGCGACGTAAGACCTTACGTAATTACATATTTAACTCAAAAGTTTCATATTTAACGTAAAAGTTAAATATATAATGACGTAACGACATGATGAAAATTAAATTTATTTTAAATTAATTTAAAATTTATTATAAATTTAAAGATTTTAATCAAAATATTATATCATTTTGGAAATTTCTAAATTTAACTACAAATTAATATAATAAATCTACAAATATTTTTTTTTTGCGTTTTTTGGACAATATCTTCTTTGTCACTGATCTCAAGCATAAAAACATTAAGACGAAGGACCGCAATATCTGTCTATGTAATTAATTTATTTTTTAAAATTCAATTTCAATACAATTACCGATTCTTTGAAGGATTTTATGCATACGATAAGGATTCATATTTGTCACTCAAATATACCATACGGAAAATAAATTGAATGGAGCACACTATAACCAAGAAAATTAAAAAAAAATGATAAAATTTGTTTGTCATTTATTTTATGTTTAATATTTCACAAAATTTTATTAATTTTTAAAGTATAAATTTCTAAGAAAAAACACATACAAAACGGAAACAACCCTCATGTACTCAACTTTACACCATAAAAAAGACTTTAGGGAATAATAGTATTTTTAATATTTAGTCGAAAGCCCGTTATTTCGTAAACCACTCTTTACACGTTTTGGCATACTCTCCACCAATTTTTCAAATAATTCATTTGGAATATTCTGCGATTCTGCCAAAGCTCGTCCAAATTTGCTGGAGCTAGTCGGTATTCTCCCAACAATTTTACCATAAATTCGAGATTTCTCTTGCATTTTTTTTTTGTAATTTTGATCAATTATGCAAATATGTATTGAATAATATGAAAAATTTTGCGTTTCGCACCATTTTTGGTGCGAAAAATTCTTTAGTTGATGCGCGGTGCGCTTTTTGTTAAATTTTGGTGCGCTTTTTAATTTTTGGTGGCACCAAAGCAAATTCAACACAACTTTTTGTTTCAGTGTGAGAAAAAAATCTTTCTACAATAAAATAAACCTGTTTGAGTACCATTTACAAAAAAATGTTTGTGTATATTGGTGGGTTTTTTAATTTTTTCGAAAATGTGATGAAATCTTTATTTTTACTCATTTTTAATTGCAGTATTCTAATAATTCATAACTCATGAAATCTATACGATGAAAAAATTTATTTTAAATACGAATGTATGATAAATGAAATCAAATTCTTCAAAACTCTTTGTTTAAAAATCAAATTATCATTTTTAAATTCTTGTATAACCTGATGATTTGGTCTACAGAACTGTAGACGAACAACCAGGGTTAGAGTACCAGTGGAATCCTAACAAATTTTATTGGAAAAAATCAAATAGAAGTACTTTAACTAGAAAACAAAAATCTATAAAAAAAGTACCAAATATGTACTGAAATTAGCTTTTTTACCAATTAGTACTTTAGTTCCGAATATCATATTGTGAGTTAAATTTTGAGTGGCTAAATTCTTATTTTATCTTTATTAGCTCATTTATTAAAAAAAGGCTTTTACTATTATTACTTTTACTAATAATCGTTGATAAAAAGTTTTTTATAGAATTTATGATGTTAAAAAATTTCAAATTAATTCAATAAATATTTGAAACAAAAACGAAATTCTTAACTTGGTTAGTTTTTTTGTAAATGGTGCGCTTTTTTCTTCATGTTGGTGCGTTTTGAAATCTCAAAGTTGACAACGCTGGTATTTATGTTTCTTTCATCAGTTTTGTTACCTTCAAAGTATAATTTGTTCAAATTAAACTAACTAGCTGTCAATCGGTTTCATTAACTGTCAATTCGCATACCCAACAGACTTAGTCTGCTCTCACAGCATGTTAATCATTTTAAATGTTTCTTTTAACATGACATGCGATACAAATCTCTTTAAATCAAATACAATCGAAAAAAATATACCCATCTCAAAAAAACAGCATATTCCTCTAGCCTTTTACCCACATTTTACATAAACACTTACGAATTTGCCCAAAAACAACCTATCCGGCAAGAAAAAATAACAATTTGCACAATTCATTGTTAAATGTCAATCTCATTACAATCAAATTAAGTGATAAACCATTAAATGATTTTAATCTTAAATGTTTTACATGCTAAAAATTTTATACATTTTTTTAGCATGTATAAAACACCAAATAAGAGCGCACCAAACTTTGGCTTTAAAAATTAGCTGAAACCAATAACAACAAAACACTTAATCAGCAAAAGTCTAAGAGACATTTTTAGGAAATCAAAAAAAGATTGCTGGCAAAACGTGTATCTTGATAATCAAAAAAAGTAAACAAACACTCTTAAAAAAGAAAGAAGTTTTTTTCTTTGTCAAGCCAAATAAAGTGTAATAAAAATGGAATTGAAACGAAAATAAAAAAAGCACAATATGACAGTAAAGAAAATAAAGTTATTTAAAATTTAAATATAAAAAAATATTAAATGTAACCATAACAACACGACATGCGTGGTCGTTTTAATTTTGTCACATTTTCATACACGAAAAAGACAGTCAGTCAGTCAGCCAAACATAAGTACCACAGAGAAAGATCCGAAATCAGGCGGCATCTGTGTGCTTGGTTTAATTGAGAAACAAAAAAAAAAGAGTCCTTTGCCACATGTAAAACGCCCACATATGTATCAGCGCAAGAAAACTTCAAATTGTTAACAGAAGTTTTAAAAATAAAATGTGTCAGAAATACACAACATACTTAACATGATGTGATTTTATGTATTTAACCCATTGTTGTCTTTGCAGGTTTTCAAGTATAAAAATATGTGCTAATTTGAACTATAAAATATGAAAATATGATTTGATTTTCCCAATGAGTTATAACCTAAATAACATCTGAAAGATTTATTTCAGTGCGTTATGGTCGCTTCAGAACAGCTTAGGAGCAGAGGACCTATATTTAGCTTTAAGAAATGGAAATCTCTTTATTTTACAAATATTCATTCCAGAGTATTTTAAACTCATAGGATTTTACACTAGATTTTCAAAGACAAAAATTTCAGTTTTAAGAGTTTTTCACTTTTAAGATAATAATTTTATATTTCAATATATATGCGGCTGCATTTGTATACCAGGTGTATTATATATTATAAATTAATCTGAACCATATGAGCACCGCAAATAGTTCTTTGCGATCGATTTTCACCAGTGCTGCCTGAAATTTTATATGCTTATGGTTTGCATTAAAAGTTGATACATCAGCTATAGATTTAAAAAACTTATAGGAACACTTATCGGAGTTCTGAAGTAGATCATGATGCTACTTAAATAAATCAATCGCATTAATTCTTTCTAGGATACCAGGTCTACAAAAGTAAAACATCAAAAGAGTTATTTGCAGATCAAGTCGTGTAGGCATCAAAACATTTATAAGTGATATCCACCTCAGAGGCAGCTGGACCTCTGATTTCCTGTCAGATTATCTGTAGTAATCACAAGGTGTACAGAAACCATTACATAAATTTGAATTTGCTCCAGCAACATTTTCCTGAGCGTTTAATATTCGTTCACATGCCATATTTAGACCAAAATAGACATTTTCCTAGAACTGTCCCGTTCGTAACATTTTAATCAATCTTTTAATTTCAACGTAAGCAACTAATAAGACATGTTGTCATGTTAACGTTCTTCATTCAAATTTGTTTAAATTTTTTAGACCAAAATATATCAGATTTTCTCGTAAAATTAGGCTGAAATATGTTTATACCAAGCATCTCTGAATTTCACGCTCATTTGACTATTTTAGTTTGATTCTGTTGACCAATGGAGCATAGCTCTATTGAGTCCACAGTTAGATTCTGATGTATTCATCTTGTATAACCTACTTGTGGAGTGGATTAATCTCAAACCGGCAGAAAGACATGTTTGTTAGTGACCGAAGGCTTTAATCGCAAGTCGCTAAATGCTGCAGTGACAGATCATATGTTGCGTTTTTTTGATCCTAACTGGTGTTAAAGCAAGTCTACTCTTTTTCTTATTTTTTATATCGGCTCTTTTTTTATTTCTCTCTTGGGGAAAAGTATCGTTGAGACAGCTTAATAAAATTTAAACTAGTTTCGGTTTTCACCAACAAGTCAGGCAGACAATGAACCTATGCCCGATGCGATATCTCCTCGACATTTGGCGACAATTTTCGATGTGATCTAGACATTCTCTAAGGATCTAATGGCCGCCTTACCATTAATAAACCATCGCGGGAATGACTATTATACAATAACTTTGCTCAATATAGAAGATTTTTTGCGCAAAAATCGATTTTGAAAGACCTTTCGAAAAACACGCAATGCAGTAACTGGCCCATAAGCCAGTTTATCCATATTAAAACGTCTCACAACATACAGTGAGGAGCACAAACACTTTTTGCAAATTATACAACACAAGTCAAATTATAAAAAATAATGAAGAAACTGTCAAAGGTCATTGAGGATAATATTATAATATACACAAAAAGTAACTATTATACTTGAGTAATAGTTAAACAACTTAAAGAAAGTTAATCAGTGGTTATAAACGCTCACAAATTGCAAAAACCTATTAAGGAATGCGAACGCACATCTTATGACAAATGACACCAAAATATGCTTCTATAGCAATAGGCAAACCCGTTAGTCGATGGACAGC
Organism: Bellardia bayeri; assembly: GCA_950370525.1. NCBI lineage: Eukaryota > Metazoa > Arthropoda > Insecta > Diptera > Calliphoridae > Bellardia > Bellardia bayeri. The sequence continues at coordinate 81,685,149 of OX493267.1, forward strand.
AAGACGAGCCCTTCTCGATATTGACACACATCCAAACCAATTTTAGTGTTAAATGTTCTGTGCAGAAAGCACAGAAATTGGACTGGATACGTGTACTTCAAAAACCCCAGATAATTCAAAGACACCATGTAAAGGATATAATGAAGCACGGTGAGTGGGAGGAACTTCAAGATTTGGGGTTGCTTTGCATAGTGCCAACTCGGTCCACTGCAAAGAATCAAATGAATAATGAGGAAAGAAGATTATCTGCTTATTTTGCACACTCACCTTTCTGATTTTGCAGATAAAAGCATCTCCCATGTGGATAAAGTTACTTTTCAAAATCATGAAAGAATGGCTTAGCGAGCAGAATTTTCTTTTGATGCAGTGGTCAGCCAAAAGTACCGACCTTAATCCGTTAGTTAATTTGTGTTAAATAGTGATGAGACGGTAGGGACAATACCGATAATTGGCTTTGGATTAAATATTAGAAATACTATCCTTCTCTAAACTTTTTGTATTGTGCAAAATTTAGTACATTCTTTGAGGTTCGTTTGTCTTTTTTCTTTTTCTTAAAATAAATGAGAAAGAAATTTTTGCGAACATATTTGATTATTATTTAACATCCGAAAATACTTGAATATCAAAATTGATTTCGATCTAAACACAAAATACGAATAGAAAACCATTTGGATCCAAAATTTTGATTATCTTTGTTATATTTATCATAGAAATGCAGCTGTAATACGAAGAACTTTTCAAAATCTATATTTTTCATCCGAAGGCAAAGAAATAAAAACATATCAATCAAATCAAACACCAAATAATTTAAAATGGAATAAATAACTTTGTTTTTTTCGAAAAATTTATTCTTACCAAAATTAAATCCATCCAAGTAAAAATAAATAAGAAATTACATTAACTAAAATGACAAACTGTAATGTTACTAAAATAATATTTAAATCTGAGAATAATTGATTATAGCATGTCAATTTTTTTAAAACTTTTTACGAAAATTTAAAAGAAAAACCACACAATTTATAGTATATAGTTTGAAATATCAACACGACGTTAGATTTATTTTTTTGGGTTAAAACAACTCATGTTAAAAAAAATGTAACAGATTATATTTTTTTTTTAATTTTAACTAAACTAAAACCCTTTTAAATCCAGTAGTTTGAAAACGATGATGTGCAGAAAAGTCTTTTAATGATGAGTGAATTAAAGTTTTAAGTTAGAAAAAATTCATTAATTTAGAAATAAAACCACCAACTCATTCACGTTTTTTAGCAGTTAGAAATATGAATTTTATTAATATATAGAACATGTTTAAGGAAATGTTATAAAGATAAAGATCGACTCTTTAGAGACCTTAAAGTGAGATGACAGTTTCATAATTTGCTTGGGAATTTTCGTTTTAAACGAAATATTGAAACTGTAAAGATCGCCAAACAGTTTTATAATTTACTTGAGCATTTTCGTCACATTTAAACAATTAATTAGAATCGATAGGATTCAGCATTAAATTATTCTAGATTAACTGAGCATTTATATTTGAAAGTTACATTTTTTAACAAAGTATACGGTAGGATTTCTTTAAATTCATAACCTTTCGGGATTGTTTTTAAAGTATGTACAACATTTGTTGTAAGTGAAAAGATATAATAATATTAACTTTGTTATAGTATTAACAATTTATTGATGGCTTTTATACCAATAAGTTCGGTAATTTAGTATAATTTTGTTAACCCAGAACTAATTATCTCTTATTATTTCAGTGACCTGTTGAAGAGTGTCTAAAAAATATGAATTCCCCCTTTCTATGGCAACTGTTACAACTAATATCGTACTCTCTCCGCCAATCACGTAACTAGTTCCTCATCAGTTCCCTTTCCTTTAGAATAACACTTTTAGTAACCCAAATATAAAACATCACTAAAGAATTTACATTACATATACTGCAGACTGTAGAGTATTCATTAAACAAAAAGAACATAAGAGACAATCTAACATGAACCACTACTACCGAAAGAGGCGTAAGATATAAAAAAGTGAAATTTCATATAAATAAATGAATATTCAGTGGAAGAAGAGTACTAGCTGTACAAGTACGTGGTTCGTATTACTGACGTGCGCCATATTTTCTGCTTTAAACTCGCACACACACACGCTCCTCCAACTTGCATAAAAATATAAAACATTGACGACACAATGATGAAACGAGCAACATGTTTCTGATAAAAATCGCTGCTTTTAAAAAAAAAAAAAAAAAAAAAAAAAAAAACGCCAACTAATTGTGTTTGCCGGTTTTTGTTTTTTGTAAAAAGTTAGCAACCATTATATTTGTTGCTGAAGGCAGACGTTTAAAGTTTAAAATCATTATTTATATTATTTCGTTTTAAGAGAAATTTTGAAAACTGGCAGGGACCATACCCAAACAAACCCGTTTCTGAGAATTTATGACAAGCTTGAACATTTTGATAAAATGAACAATTTCTTCAATCAGGGAATTTTGTACAAGGAGTTTGGTACAGCTAAAATCATGAAAGTGTTTGCACACTGAACGGTCGTGGAGAGGATGATTAATTTCCTTCCAGATTATCTTTAGTAATTATAAGGAGTTCAATTTTGTATCTAATACTAAACCCATTATATGAGCGATTCAATATATGCAACCACATTAATTACCTCAACTTGCTAACGACAGTTATATTTAGCCCTAGCCGTCTAACTCATCGCCTTTAGAGATCATCTGATAGTTCGCATCCATTGAGATCTGTGAGAATACAAATTTGAAAGGTGAGAATGCTCAACTTTTCACTTTGTCACATATTGTATAGCCATTTTGAATGTGGATATTCCAAGTTCCTCAATAATCTCATACCAATTGCATTTAATAGTGTTGAGAGTTTGTATTTACTTTTCTATCTTCTCTATCTCTTCTAGAACCGACCTGTTCTTTCCTCACACATTTATTAATCATTTACTATTTTACGAATGCGTTCGTGGCCTTTGAAACATCCTATACATAGTTCAATTATTAGAGGATGCTTTTCGTATTCACTGTTCATGTTACTATCGGTGGTAATCTTTTCCGAAAACGCCTTGAAGGTCTTGATCATTTAAAGCCTGTCTACAATAATATCGATAATACAAATTTCTAAAGCAACATCGTAGTCGATGTTCGCAGCTATGTTTGAACTTTAATACAGGGATCTTCATCTGTGTGCCGTCTAAGTGGTAACGAAGGCCGAGATTATGATGTTATTACTGAGATGTCCTAAACTTCATTATAACAGATTCAGGTTACATGTGATTAATGAATAAATGCATCCCCATGCCATGCCATTTCGTTGTGCGCGTACTCTTAGTACTCTTAGAATTCATCCTGAAGCTCTGTACTGTTTTAACTCAATATTCCCCAAAGCTAATTGGTGGTATCTAAGACTACAGTATTCGGCAAATAATCTAGTAAGTATTTAGTCTTAAATCGCTTATACAAACTTTGCTCAGATAGATGTGGGTGAAATTCCAATTCAATACAAGTACGAATTGTGAGAACCGAGTTCATTCAACGCAGTCCATGACGAAACCATAACTCAACTCTTAGGATTATATGATTCTAGGAATCTTAACATTTCTCAATCTCATTCTTAAACACTAGCAGAGCTTATTAGAACTGCTTAAATTTACGCCTGAGATATTTAATTTGAAAATTGGACCCATAAATACAAGACCCAACCAGCTTTGTCTGAGATATACCCGGTAGTATGGCTGTTCTTTCATAGGCCTCCTCCAATACCAAAATATCTAAGAATGTTATGTACAAAGTAGATTCCAAAGCATAAGTATGGCAGACGATTTTGATACTGATCAGTCTATTGACTTCAGAATCAACAGTATATTATTATAAAAGTATCATTAATGAACATCGATATTTCATAAAAAAATAAAGGGGTTTTCAACAAAAACTTCGTTTTCCAACAGGGCCATATTGGTTTACCATGGAAGTTTTACATTTTACTTGTTGACTTATCATTAGTAGAATATTTAAAAATTGTTACAAGGAACTCAAGTTCGCTCGCATTAAAATATTAAAAATAAATTCAAGAAAACCTAGTTTTTTTGAAAAATACTTTTTTTTTAGAGAAGCCCATGTTTATTTTTCAGAATACGTCAACAAGCAATAATAGATCTTTAAAAAATCCAAGCAATTGTTGAGAAGTATTGTATCATTATTTTCAAAAATTCGGCTGGAAATGCGATAACGGTGAATGGATCCCGCTATTAACAACTAAATTTTGACACCCAGCCACTGAATCAATGATATTATTGCAAATCAAATTTTCCGAAGGAATAATTTTACGAATTTAGCTGTTAATTTTCTGCTTTGATCATGTCATTTTACAAGACTGGATTATTTTTTCTCGGAGTATGTTAAAGATAGAGTCTATACACAGCCAATCGAATCTATTACAACCTTAAAACTCAAAAACCGTGATGTAATTAATGAAACCTTACAGTCAAATACAAATTTTTAAGAGTTTTATAGAAATTATTTGTTTTATTTTGTTTTAAAAAACAAAGTTCTAATTGAAGCACACTTTAGTTTTGAAGTACGTGTCTGGACAGAAAGATAAAAATGATAACTATGAAATCGTTTAAAAAAGTCAAGGAAATACATCAGTTTTTTTTTTTTTTGAACTGATCACAAAATGAACTCTTTCCAACATCTGCAAGAGTTCAGTATGTCCCTACTGACTGTCAGTCAGTTATTCGTTCTTTTTCATCATATTTTACCACATCGTTTTTTCCTGCCATAAAGTAAGTACCCTCTTAACGAATACTCTCTAATGTTCAGAGCAAATAAACACATTTTTTTTCTATTTTTTTGTTAATGTTTTGTTGTTATTCAATTTTATTATTAAGCACTTAAATAAAAGGAATAAGTTCATTGTTTCTGAGCATGTATAGCTGAATTATATGTATGTGTAAACAAGTATGTTCATGTAAAAGTAGAGATAGAAAAGAAAAAACATAAAATTAAATAAGAAAATTTAATAAGACAACAATGAAAACATATGATAAAAAATAATACAAAACATTCATGTTAATAGAAAATATTATAAAAATAAAACAACAACGCTGCATAAACATCAGCATAATAGAGTTCATGGCAGTAATAAAACATGTCTGTGCTATGAATGTTTGCATGAGTGTGTTTGATATTCTGATATGACAGTGTGTATGATAGAGAGTTAAAGAAAAGCACTTTAAATTGTATAAACAAAAACAACAACAACAACATAATCATCATCATCAGCAACACACAACAATTAAAAATAAACAAATGAACACATAAACAATCACTCACATCCTTGCTTACAAGCCGACACAAAACATACACACAGCAGTTGCCAACAACAGTAACGTCAATAATAATACGTGTCGTATACTCTTTTTATACCCTTCACCTTCATGAGAAGGGTATACATATATAAGTTTGTCATTCCGTTTGTAATTTCCACAATATAATTTTCCGACACTATAAAGTATATACATATATTCTGGATTATAGATAGCGGAATCGATTAAGCCATGTCCGTCTGTTTGTCTGGATGTTGAAATCAGTTTTCTGAAGTCCGCAGATATCTTCAAGATCCAAATCTTCAACAATTCTGTCAGACATGCTTTCGAGAAGTTTGCTATTTAAAATCAGCAAAATCCGTCCATAAATAACGGAGATATGAGCAATAATCCGAGACAACCTCTGAAAATGTCATCAAAAAAACTAAGTGTATTAATATTGTTAGGAATAATTTCATCAACAGATGGTGTTGATCAAACAAAGTGTATTAATATTGTTACGAACAAATTTTAACAACAGATGGCGTTGACCACACAAAGTGTATTAATATTGTTACGAACAATTTCATCAACAGATGGCGTGTTTAACATCAATGTGTTCGAAAACTTTAAGTGTGTTCTTAAACCGTAATATAAGTGTGTAAAAAGACAGTGTGTTCATTTTTAATTGTGTTTGTGTGACATTTAAATAAATAAAAACTCGTTATATTTTCTTCAAATCTGGTTTATTTTAAGGAAATACACCACCGTTTTTAAAAGGTAAAAAGGTAAGAATATAATATATACTATATATGTATGTATGTATATAATATAATTATGCATCCACAACAAAGGTGAAGGGTATATAAGATTCGGCATAGCCGAATATATCACTCTTACTTGTTTTTAATCAAATGCTCGTGTAACCATAGTTGCCAGATTAAATGGATGTTACCAAGCCGGTATGATAACGTATGCCGCTTTGAAAGAAGGGGGGTTATTTTGTAACTCGTTTCGAAAAGAAAATCGTTCGAATTTGTTTACTTACTACACTGTCGAATCGAAATACGCAATAGCTCCACAGCTTGTCCCATTATCTAATAAAGATTATCAGCATGAACTGCTGATAATAAAACAAAGAATTTATGTATATGAAAATCATTAAAATTTTTATTGTATTGAAAAGAGAAAAGTTTAAGTAACTATAAATAAATATTCTATCGAAGAAATGTCTTTCAAATTTCTTTTCTCAAAATTTTTAATCACATTTTGGTAAATTGGTAAGTCGATTTCTTTAATCAAGTCATGGATTTTGATCTTTAAGAACGTATTCGAATCAATTGGCTTCGTATAAACACTATCTTTAACATTGCCTTAGAAAAAATAAACCAGTGGTGTTAAATTGCATGATCGAGGTAGCCAATTAAACGCTAAATTTGATCACATAGCGCACCATAGAGGGCGGTTCGGAAACTTCTTAGCCTAGAACAGAAAGCGCGGTATAAACAGAAAGAGTTAAGTGTTTTGGAAACTTACATGTGTGCTATGAATACATGTTAAATTCCTTTTCGATCTGGCAGTTCCTTCATATAGAAACAGGTGTTCAAAAAGGACGTATCCGCGATTTTTTTACAATGGAAAAATTAGAAATTCGGGGTGTCATTAAATATTTAAATCGGGACAAGAAATTCATAATGATATGGTTAATGTGTCAGGTAAAAGTGCTCCTTCATATGCAACAGTAAAAAATTGGGTTGCTGAATTTAAACGTGGTCGTACAAGCATTGAGGATGAACTACGTAATGGACGTCCAAAAACAGCAACAACAACAGAAATTCTAACCAAAGTGCATGATATAATATTAAATGATCGCCGAATAAAAGTGTGTGAAATAGCTAATATCATGGTCGAGTCCATTTAATTTTGCATGAAGAACTGCAGATGAAAAAGTTTTTTGCAAGATGGGTGCCACATTTGTTAACAGTTGCCCAAAAACGCATAAGAGTGAAAATTTCTCAAGCTTGCGTTCACAACTGTTTATGAGACATAGATCCACTACTATACTCCAGAGACAAAAGAATAATCCAAGCAATGGACTGAAGCTGGAGAAAGTGTCCCAAAGAACGTTTTTTTTTTTGGGACTGCAAAGGTATTTTATTGATTGACTATCTGCAAAAGGGTAAAACAATAAATTCAGAGTACTATTGCAAAATTTTGGATCAATTAAATATAAAAATTTGAGAAAACCGTTCTGACTTACAACACAAAAAAATAATTTTTTATTAAGACAACGCACCAGCGCACAAGAGTGTTTTAACTATGTCTAAAATCAACGAATTAAAGTACGAGTTGCTTGACTATCCACCTTATTCTCCTAATTTAGCTCCCTTTTCCCATAAAAAATCCTAGCTGGTTTTACCTCAAATAAAGATGTAATTACAGTTTTAAACCACTATTTTGAAGGCCTTGAGGAAAACTATTTTAATTGCTAGATAAGCATTGGACTAAGTGTATTCTTGGATTTCCAGACTTTTAAATCATCCCTAATTTTAAGGCCGAGATTTAGTAAATCAAAGAAGTTGCGGATTAATCGGAAACTATTGCATTCAGGCCCGTGAGAAGACCATTTTAAATATGCATGCCCAAGTGAAAATCAAGAATAACCAGCTGATCAATTACTAACTTTTTAACATCTGATACCTGAACATAGAACATCCAAGTAAACACAATAGAGGTTAAAGGAGTTCCACATTTGCACACAACAACTCGACCAGAATAACACAATATCCTAAAAATCTGGCAGCAATTCCCTTCAAGAGTATTGTACGTCCGTGTGTTTGTTTGTTTGCTGGCAATTCTTAACAATTTTAATGTTGGTAAATTTAACATCATTCTGTTGATTAATTTCATCTGATAACAGGTACATTTTTTATATTATTCTTTATTTAATTTAGTTTTTTTGTTTTTTTTTTTTTGTGGGGTACGTTTTGTTTGCTTCATCTTAAAAACGTTGCAAGCGTCCGTTCGAGTGTGTGTGGGTTTTTAAATGCATTTGTTGTTTATTCTCGTTTGTTAGTTTTTATAGATAGCAGTTGTAGTTGTTGTCCATAGACGCATGCTCAAGGAGTTTTGCATTTGCGGCATTTCAATATAATTGTTGTGTGTTGTTTTGTTAATTGTTTAATCATAATCATCATGTGTTTTAACTATGTCATTTCTTATGAACTGATGATACGCCAACTACAACGCCAAGTGAATGGAAAGTCAGATGAAGAAACGTGTATAAAATAAAATTAAACACGAAGTTCAAGGCATTAGAAGCAATTTGAGTATTAAGCAGGCTTTTAAAGCAATATGTGTCGGCATTAGAAACAAAGGCTACACTTTGTTTTAACTGGCAACTAGAAATATACAGAACTTCTGAACAGTGTTCAGTTTGAAGTTAAATTGTATAATGTGTTTGCAGTAATTTATAACAAAGTTCAGGATTTTTTAAGGAAAATGGTTTAATAAGATTCTAAATGTTTTAAATGTTGAATATTTGTAAAAATTATTGCTGTTTTAAATGTATGTATAACTAAATGATGTTTGTTCTAGAAAATCATCTTCATATTATATTCAACAAATACAAAGTTTCAACTTGTTAATGCACCAATAAATTCAATTTACCCTAACCGATAAAGTGAAGACAAGTACCAGCAAGCAGCCTTTAACTTTTAATTATTGTTAATAAATTTTGTTTCATTTAATTAAATAATGTTCATTTACTGACTACTTGAGACAAACCATAAAAATGTCATGTAAATTTTAATAGTGATTGTCATGTAAAACATTTTGCAAAAATAGCAAACAAAAAATGTTAAAAATATCGTTTTTGTTTTCTTTAAGGTTTTGACTTTAAGTAAGAAAAATTAGTCATTTAAATTGTTTAACATGTTTTGTATGATGTTTAAACATGACAGCAACATTTAGGAAATTGTTCAACATCCAGCCAAACACAGGTACAGTACACACACACAAACACACACACACTGCCATACACTCCTGCTACACAGCAGTACAGAGTAGTGTTTGTGTAAATAGAATGATGCATGCAATTAATGCATGTGTGTATAATGCCGTATTCATCATTCAACTAAAGTGCAATCTTAAACAATTTTAAAGTTTAAGGAAAAGTATTTCATCTTAAGTTCCATATGGCAAACTGGCATGTTGCAAGTTACATTTTCTTACTGTCAGCACACAGACTCACTCGTTTGTACACAAGACAAAGTAACGAATTAATTTTTACATGCAATAATTGTTTGCCAAATATTGAATTTGTTGTAATAGTTGTTGTAGTCGATGTTGTTAGAATTTTTAGTTATTTGTTTTGTTTTAAAGAGAAAAATACAAATCAATGTTGATTTAAAAGTGTAAAAATACAAATAGAAAGAAAAGTATGTATTGAGATTTGTTGAAAGAAATAACTTAAACTCAAACATTGACCATTCGTATATGTGCCCTACTACAAATGCTAAGGATATGTAACGATTTGTCATGTCCTAAGAGACACAGGTAAATCTTAACAAAAAATTTAAGGCGTAGTTACAGAATAATGCACGATTTTAGATTCAGGCCAAGCTACATGACGTCCCTTCCCTATAATTTTTCTTTGGAAGACTAGGCCTCAAACTATAGCCACTGTCAGTTCAGATGAAACTGTCCTTTCTCTCACACTGTACGATACCTATACCATCTTCCAGGCAGATATCAAACAAATTAAATATTCAGGATTAGAATACCAATAACGGAAGACAGGGCTGCAAACTTTAACCACTGTCAGTTCAAAGGTGGAAATGGGAACTTACTCAAATGAAACTGGCCACTAATTGCTCTCACACAGCCCGATACCTATAGAACCTTCCATACCTTTATGAAACCTTTAAATATTTAGTATTAGTAATAAAGGAAGAATGGCCCACAAACTTTAGCCACTGTCAATCCCAAAGGCGAAAATTGGAACTGACAAAGATGAAATTGGCCTTTTCTCTCACACTGCCCGATACCTGTACCATCTATGAGATCTATTCCTTTTCCATTGACACAGCCGCGAAAATAATTCAGAAATTAAATACCGAAACTGCATTTATTTTCTGGTCCGTTGAATTAATATTTGTTACAGATATCCAGGGAAATTCAACACAAAGCGATATTCATATCATCTTGGTTATGGTATTAAAAATGATTGATGAATGAGCGTTACAAGAGGTGGTCAATGATTACAAATTGTAAAATATTCAAAATGTTGTGGCCTTTCTGCCAAAGACTCCATTGGCTATTGGCAGAAACTTTTTTACATATTTTACAGGTATTAATATTGAACACTGTATAATTAGAAACTTGTAGAAAAGTAACATCGAATTTGATATAATTTGTCAGAAATACTTGTAACTCGTTTCAAAAAGAAAAGTTTTCGAATTTGTATACTTTTTACATTGTATTTCAAAAACGTTTGCTTTCGAATCGAAAAACATAGTACCCCCCTGGTTGGTTCCCATGTGGACTACAATTCAATTTTTTTCAATAAAAAAAAACAAACATTTTAAGATTTTAATTAAAATCTTGCGTTAATTTTGAGGACGGACTTTATCATTTCTTTGGCAGACTCAAGCTTTCAGACATACCTCTGACATCAATTTCTAATGCTAAAAGTTTATGCCGATTAGTTCCAATATTTATAGAGTGCTCTTAAATCGTTTTAACTTTCAATATCTGTTTTCTTGTTGTTTAAAGTTTTCTTTGTTTTAGACTTTGTTCATTCTTGAAATTATGTTTGTTTTAATGTGTTTTGTTGTATTAGTTATTACATTTTTCTGTTGTTGTTTCCCCGTTTCATCTTGCTTCTTTCTTACTGCTACTTAAATGAATGTAAACATTTTGTTGCTGTACTGCAACATGTAATACAACAATCTGAAGATGGCAATATATGATGGTTGTTGTTATTTGTCTAACAACAATCTTTTGCACAAAACGAACAAACAAAAAAATTAAAAAATGAAATAAAATCAACAACTAAACACAATCATACAGATTCTAAAGCTTAAATACAACATTCCCCATGTGTATCTGAAAAGCAAATAAGGAAGCTTGCTTCTTGGCAGCAACAGCTTCTTGCTGTACGGTTTGAATGGCGATGCTGTCAATGAAGGCGATGGCAACAATTCGGTACGAGAACATTTTTTGATTTGAAACTGACCATATTGAAGTACAAATGTCATTCATTCACTTTATGATCAATGTCAATATAAATTTAAGATGTTGTAAACCATCTTTACTTTTTAGTTTTTGTGGCTATTTGCAAACCCTACAACACAATGCATAGAGTACAATACAGTGAGCTTCTGTTCAAGGTGGACTTAGATTGAAAAACTTGAGCAAAATCCTGCTATTAAAAATATGTCAAATTTTATTGCCAATTGGTCTCATACAGCTGGGAAAACTGTTCGTTATTAATTAAAATCTTCCAACAGAAAATCAGTTGTAATATATTATTAAAAAACGTAAAATAATTTAAGAAAAAATTATGTACATATTATGTATTGAAATTATTCTTTCTAAATTTTTAAAAAAAAGTTGCCTTAAATTCCTTAATTAAACCTGTATAAATCCATATTATTGATTATGTGTAAAGCCAAAAGGATTTATGATCAGATGTATGTACATACATACATACATGTATGCATAAATTAATCTCAATCTAAAATCAACTGGAATCCCACTTGAACTAATGACATTGTCTACACAAAGTAAAGAATCACGTAAAATAAATGAATACGAGTAGCATATAAAGCACTTCTTCTTGTATAAATTATAAACTTTTTTGTGTGTTAAAAATCTATAAATCCTTTTTACCACCCAATGATATTTAATGTGGTTTCGATTTGAAATTCGATTCATTTATAAATACATACTTGAGTAACAAACAAAATCAACCAGTTTAGCCATTTACGTTGCAACGTTCAATAAACGTACAGTGACGGGTAAAATTAAAGGTATCTTGTACGTAACAGTTTTTTCTATATAAAAAAGCTTGTGTGTTATAGTTATAACTGTATTTTATATATAGAGAATATTGTCTAAAAATGTATCATCAGGTGTCAGAAGAAAGAAAGAAAAAAAAACCGACTATAAATAGAGAATATTTCGTTTTTCAAATATTTCTAAATTTGACCTTTGAAACCAAGAGTTGACTTTGACTTTAACTTTTCTTAAGAAAATTATGTGATTTTATTTTAAACAGAACATTTTTTTGTTAAATAGTATTTTCTAGAATAAAAAGTTTATATTATTATATACCTATGTAGGTACCTATTAAATTAATTTATTAATTATTTACCTTTCTTTCTTGAAAGTACACTCCGTTTTAACATGTTGATACATACCTTTTCATTAAAACCATTTTGGTTAATTTTAATTATTTATTACTTCTGATATATACACATATTACAAATTAATTATTTTTTTATTATTTCGTATTATTTTAAATTTAACTCTAGGCTTTTTAATTTTAATCACAATTTGCAAATAATAAACTATTAAAAAACTCTTATTCACCACTCTCTTGCCTTTGTTTACATTTTTATTTCTACCACCCTACGTCTCCACCACACCTAGCAAATATTTTTTACATTTTAGGTAGGTACATATTTATACAAAACAAAAACAAAATATGTACGTAAAATGTATGTACATAATATGTATGTATGTTTGCCGCACAACTTAGTTACATTTTATTTTTGGTGACATCAACATAAAACACAATTACAATAACACTGCTTAAATAACAAACAAACCATATGCAGTAACTGCAGTAATGATTTAGTTATGTATGTACATATGTATGAATGTATATGAAATTACGTAACAAATCAATTACGTACTTTACTTTTTTACAATTTTAATAATTTAAAATTAAGAACTTTGTTGTTATGTTTTTTATAACAACAATAAAACTAATAGTTGCAATTCCGTAACAAAACAGCCGACCGACTCGTTGTAAATTTCGTTAAACTATTAATTAGATAGACTAGGTTAGACTCTGATAATTTGTTTTAAAACTTATTAACACTTTTCACTTATTCACACATGCATAAATTAATATTTTATTTAATTTATGTACACTAAACTTGATTTATATTTAATACGACTTACATACTTATGTATGTCCGCGTCAATTTATTAAAATTAGCAACTGATGAAAGAAAATAATTGAGTGGTAGAAAGAGCCTAGAGAAAGGAGAAAAAGGAGAGTATCAATAAAGAGCAAGAACAAATCAAAATTGTTTCTTCTACATGCATACATTGTATGTATGTTTATTTCTTGTTGTTTTATTGTTTCTGGAACATTTTTGTTGATACTAGTTGTTTTGTTATTGTTATTATTTATAGTAAATACCTATTTGTAGTTGTATAACTGTTGTTTTGTTATTGTTTTAGTTAAGCTCTTAGAGATGAGAAAGAATTTTTGTGTAAATAGGTACACACATACATACATACAAAGTTATAATTTGTTGATACCTTCCTTGCATTATTAGTTCGTTATATATTGATGTTATTTTGTCAATTGTTGGACGACAAATGTCTATAAATATTTGATTAATTAAGCATTTCCTCTTGTCTTTGGATCAGGTCTATTGTACAGTAGCTTAGTAGCTTGTACACAGCTTATTTCGACCGTCTTCTGTTAAGAATATAAAGCGCGTAGGCATAATTTCGAAATAAAGATATTAACAAAATGTAAATAAAGGTTTATAACATACATACATATGTAGGTACATACATAATTATCTTCTAAAATCAAAAATAGAATTTTTATTCAGTCTCCAACTAGAAATACAGGTACAAAAATAGTCACAGCTTATTTTAAAGAGTTATGTAGGTATGTGTGTATGTATAAAAAAAAACACATTTAAATTAGGAAAATAATAATTTGTTATTTTTGATCTTTTTGATCAATTACAGCTGTCGTATAGTATTTTTGCCTATTCCTCCTTTAGCACAGTTTTAAGTTCATTCTTACTTAAAATCTGGGGGCTTGCGGGCGTTTTGACCTAAAACTGCCCATAAATTCTCAATAACATTCAAATCAGGTGATTGTGCCGGCAGTTGCATCCAAGTGTCATTCCAAATCATGGCTGCACAATACTTGATTTATGCTTTGTATCGTTATTTTGATAGAACCAAAATTGCTTCCTAATTCCCAATTGTTCAGCACTTTCCAGTAAATAGAATTTTAAAATGTCAAGGTATGTACACATTTTTGTTCAGTGTACTTTCAATAAACTGGAAGTTTTCTACACCACCTAATGAAGGTTTTTTTCCGAGCTACTCATTAAATCATATATATATAATACTTAGGGTTCTGCCTTATTTTTCTGATAATCTAACGTTCATCAACTTCGTTAAAAATGTTGTAAGGTGCTTTTCTGGGTACATTGCAATAACTCCCAAATGAAATAAGTCCCAATGAAATAACTCCCAATGAAATAAGTCCCATGAAAACTGAAATAACGCCCAACTGAAAAAAAAATGAAATAACTTCCAAAGGCAAAATGAAAGAAGTCCCAATTATTTGGAGGAGAAATTTTTTGGGAGTTATTTCATAATGAAATAAGTCCCAATTTGTATGGAAAAGTTTTTGGGATTTATTTCATTTTTCCATTGGGACTTATTTCATTTGGGAGTTATTGCACTGTACTGCTTTTCTGTCCTTATCATAAATCCACTGCACTGTTGAATCTCTTGAATATACGCTTGAAAATTTACCGTTACTCGAGGAATGATGTGTTTTAGCAGTTCGTAAAAATGGTTGAAATAAGCCGTGACTGAAGAATTTATTTTTACTAAGCTACATATTTGACGGACTTTTGTTTCACACATTATATATAGGGTTTTCCAATAAGGACTTGACAACTCAAACTTACTCTTCAGTAAATCGATTGTAACGTGTGCTGTGTGGCTTGTGGCACCGTCTTGTTGAAACCACATGTCATCCAAGTCCATGTGTTCCAATTCGGGCCAAAAATAATCGCTAATCATTGCGCGATAACGATCGCCATTCACAGTAACGTGACGATCGTTATTGTCGACGAAAAAATATGGCCCAATGACGCCGCCGGCATGCAAAGCGCACCAAACAGTAATTTTTTGTGGATGAAGTGGTGATTCGTGAAGCACATGTGGATTTTCAGCAGACCAATAACGCATATTTTGCTTATTGACGAACCCATTGAGCCAAAAATGAGCTTCGTCACTGAAGATGATTTTGCGATGAAATTCATCATCTTGGTGCATCTTCTCCAGAGCCCAATCGGAGAACGTACGTCGACTCAAATGGTCCATCGGCTTCAATTCTTGAGTCAGCTTAATCTTGTATGGGTGTAAACCCAGATCCTTACGCAAAATTCGCCATAAAGTGGTCTTGGGGATGCCCAGTTCTTGAGAACGCCGCGGAATCGACTGATTTGAATCGTTTGCTACGGACGCCTGAACGGCAGCGATATTTTCGGAACTTCGACCAGGCCGTTGTCTCACTGGCACGACAGCATCACACAATGAATATGTAGACTCAAATTTTTGCACTAAACTTGTTATTGCTTGTCTACTAGGGCGATAATTACGACCGAAAATTGGAGTTAACGCTCTTAAAGTTGCGGTCACCGACTCCGAATTTCGGTAGTACATTTTTATAATTTCCAAACGTTGTTCCTTCGTGTACTTTACCATAACGAAAATGTTAAGTTTACTGAAAAAAAAGAAAGCAACAATTAGATGATCAGTGAAATAGTGCGTTCACAATTTAAATTCAGAGTTGTCAAGTAGCTATTAGAAAACCCTATACATACATATACATATGAAATAAAATTTAAAAAGTTCAGAATTTTTTTTTTTTTTGCATAAATTGAATATTTTAATTCAAGTTGGTTGAAATAATCTGTAAGCCACTTGTTGTACGAGTATTTCTCTATCTCAGGGAAATTAAATATTTGTTGGTTATAAAATATAATCAAGTAGTACTGTTTTGAACCTCAGAGTACAAACATTTTAATTATTTTCATATTTGAAATACTGTTAAACTGAATATTTCCTATACAAAATTTCCTATAGAAAATAAAGTTTAATACAAGATTTTCTCATTACCATTAAATATTTGATATTTATTATTTAGCCTATTATTTTACCCATCATTGCTTGAAAAAATCTTACTATATTCCTTCAATAGACACTCCAATGTACTAGATATTTATGTACATATCAATGTATACTGCATATTACACATTACTATTAAGTAAATTTTAAAAATCGCATGGAGCACAATCTAGAAACACAGTTGGTTAAAAATTGCATGTAGTTCATCCAATTAGCAAAACCAGTCAATAGCTTCCTGTTAACATTACAGAGCGTTTATTTATTATTCCACTTCTGAACACATTGGAAAAAAAACATATAAAAGAACTTAAATTGACCAGAAGATGCAACAAAAGTAAAACAGCAATAATACTAGGTACTTGCAGCTAGACTTATAAAGTTAAAATGTTCTTATAAACAACTACTACTACAACAAACAGCCTGCAACATTAATACTAAATATAATTAAAGGTGCAACATTTGCTCTTACAGTTGCAGCACATATACGCACCAAGGAAAAAAGCAAACACAAAATATAATGATTTTAAGCCTAGAATTTTAATTTAATGAAAGACAAAAAAGAAAAAGAATGTTTGAAATCATAGAGATTCGAAAGTATGTTTGTGTCTTCTTTAACTATTGTACGAAAAATAGTAATAATTGTGGTCAGACTGTTTTAAAACAAAAGTAGCCTGCTGCCTTCCAGCTGATTTGTAGAGTACAATTATTTGCCATCAATGGACGACGTGTTTTTCCATGTGTTTTAGGGATCATGTTGTAAATAACACTATTAAATGCTAAAACTTTGAGTAGATTTTACGAAAATACTACATACATATTTTCGAATAGCACAACTTTATAAACATATATATACATACCAGTATTTACGTACTTATTTATATAAGTGAGTATTTTGGGGTCAATTTCGAATAGTATTTTCACCCAGTTGGAAATTTAATTCTTGTTCAGAGTCTACTTTATGTTTAGGTTCTAGTTCCGGTTCTAGTTCTAGTTCAGGTTCGAGTTCAAGTTCTAGATTAGGTTATAGGTCAGGTTCTATTTTAGGATATACTTGAAGTTCTATTTCAGGTTTTAGTTCTATTTGAGGTTCTAGTTCAGGTTTAGTTCGCGTTCTAGTACAGATTCTAATTGAAGTTCCAGTTTTAATTGTTGCTTAGGTTCCAGTTCAGGGACTAGTTCAGGCTGTAGTTCAAATAATAGTAGTAACAATTTCCAACCGGGATTTTCTTAGACCTCCAGTAACAATAAAGTCAGTTCTAGTACAATTCTAGTTAGGTTCATTTCTAGTTCAGGGGCCAAATCACCGCATTCGTGATCGAATGAGCTATCGTATCAAAAAATGATTTCGATATCGAAATTATGATAAAATGTAATAAATTTCTTGCTCGATATCGAATGCCATAATCTCAAATAAGAAAATTACGATAATTTTTACTCGATATCGAATGCGGTGATGTGGCCCCAGGTTCCATTTCAGGTTCATTTATAGTTCAGATTAATTTCTAATTCTAGTTCAGTAACAATTTCCTACCGGGATTTTCTTAGATACACAGTAACAATAAAGTCTGTTAGATGTTTATTTTACACACTTATAATGTGTATTTATCGGGCGATGTAGTAACATGGTAACAAACTCAAATCTATACACATAATATGCAGTAGTAGTGGTACATAAACACTTTGTACAAATATTTTTACATAGTTTAGATATTTCAGTTTCATAAACCATCTTCTCCTGGTTTTAACGTATTATATGAAGTAAAGGGAAAAATGAAAAAGATGGATAGAAAACGATATTAAACACCAACTAAACAGTAGATGCTCAATGTTTTACTTTAGTTAAACGAGGGTAGTGGGAAAAATATAAAAAGTTTTGAAAATATTCAATTATTTACAAGAGAGCAAACAAAACTGCATTTATTAACAGTAAAACTTGCTTTTATATGCGACATTTTCAATATTTTTTTTAAATATTAATTAAAAACACTTATTAATCGATCCTCGTTTCTAAAAATTCTATATACAAATATGCACCTAAACATACGTGTATTGTATGCTTTTATAAGTTGGTTTATAAAAGCATACAATAGAAGATGAAAAAAAAAACGAACAGAAATAAGTTTACAACTGACAAGCAGGCTTTTAGCCTTTTGCTGCACCTGCAGGTGTTTCTTTTGCTACTTCACCATGAATGTGAATATGTATATATATATGTAAGTCGTCGTGTACGAGTAGAAAACAGCAAATAAGTAGTGAGTACAACATACATACGTGTTTTTTTGTAGCTAAAAATGAGGTATTGCAGCAGTTACAGATGATACAGAAAATAAATAGCAGCAATAATAACAATAACAAAAGTAACAGCAACTTAAAAGAGGATAACAACATTTAGTACAAGTTTACTGTTGGTGCTAGTGCTGCTGATAATGCTGAAGCTGATGCTGCAGTAGCTTTTGCTTCCATTTGAAGTAGTCGCTTGTTGCCATTATTATTCCTGTCGTTCAGACCAATATATACGATTTTATTTTTTCTTAAAGGTTGTTTTTTGAGATCATACAGTTGTATGTTTATGAAATGTTTTTCTTGTTGCTGCAGGTTTCTTTTAGTTTTCTTCTTTTTTTCTTTTTTTAAGCTTCAAGCATCATTACCTCCTGGCTGTTGTTCTCAATTTACTTGATAAGTGCATATAGTATGTATATACATACATACATGTTCGCACTCACACTTGGCAAAAACATGCCTGCTACATCATTATCTGCCTCTTCATTTATTGATATTTGTTGTATCGTATCAAGTTTTCTGCTTGTAACATTACACTATGATTATGGGGTTTATTTAAAAATTTGCGCCATTTCCCATTTGTCAAAGTAACAGCTGTCAATACTCAAATATTTCAGTAGTCCAAAATTTAAAGAAAATTATGAGCAGAGCAACCAAAGGGAAATTCGTCTAAATTAAAAAAGGAGGATAATTTGAAATCACTTATATTTCTTACACAAATTGATATTTTGCATGATTCTAAAAGAAGTTTTAAATCCTTCAATAGTGACCTTAATTGAAAAACAAGCATAATCTGTAATTAATCCATTTCCCAACAAAAATCGAATTTTAATATGGAATAATAATATATGATTTAGATCCTTTAATCTGTGAACACATGAAATTCTAAAATTGGATCAAACTGTTTTCTTGTAGTGACCACAATCGAAGTTATAAAGTTATAAAGTTATAAAGTTATAAAGTTATAAAGTTATAAAGTTATAAAGTTATAAAGTTATAAAGTTATAAAGTTATAAAGTTATAAAGTTATAAAGTTATAAAGTTATAAAGTTATAAAGTTATAAAGTTATAAAGTTATAAAGTTATAAAGTTATAAAGTTATAAAGTTATAAAGTTATAAAGTTATAAAGTTATAAAGTTATAAAGTTATAAAGTTATAAAGTTATAAAGTTATAAAGTTATAAAGTTATAAAGTTATAAAGTTATAAAGTTATAAAGTTATAAAGTTATAAAGTTATAAAGTTATAAAGTTATAAAGTTATAAAGTTATAAAGTTATAAAGTTATAAAGTTATAAAGTTATAAAGTTATAAAGTTATAAAGTTATAAAGTTATAAAGTTATAAAGTTATAAAGTTATAAAGTTATAAAGTTATAAAGTTATAAAGTTATAAAGTTATAAAGTTATAAAGTTATAAAGTTATAAAGTTATAAAGTTATAAAGTTATAAAGTTATAAAGTTATAAAGTTATAAAGTTATAAAGTTATAAAGTTATAAAGTTATAAAGTTATAAAGTTATAAAGTTATAAAGTTATAAAGTTATAAAGTTATAAAGTTATAAAGTTATAAAGTTATAAAGTTATAAAGTTATAAAGTTATAAAGTTATAAAGTTATAAAGTTATAAAGTTATAAAGTTATAAAGTTATAAAGTTATAAAGTTATAAAGTTATAAAGTTATAAAGTTATAAAGTTATAAAGTTATAAAGTTATAAAGTTATAAAGTTATAAAGTTATAAAGTTATAAAGTTATAAAGTTATAAAGTTATAAAGTTATAAAGTTATAAAGTTATAAAGTTATAAAGTTATAAAGTTATAAAGTTATAAAGTTATAAAGTTATAAAGTTATAAAGTTATAAAGTTATAAAGTTATAAAGTTATAAAGTTATAAAGTTATAAAGTTATAAAGTTATAAAGTTATAAAGTTATAAAGTTATAAAGTTATAAAGTTATAAAGTTATAAAGTTATAAAGTTATAAAGTTATAAAGTTATAAAGTTATAAAGTTATAAAGTTATAAAGTTATAAAGTTATAAAGTTATAAAGTTATAAAGTTATAAAGTTATAAAGTTATAAAGTTATAAAGTTATAAAGTTATAAAGTTATAAAGTTATAAAGTTATAAAGTTATAAAGTTATAAAGTTATAAAGTTATAAAGTTATAAAGTTATAAAGTTATAAAGTTATAAAGTTATAAAGTTATAAAGTTATAAAGTTATAAAGTTATAAAGTTATAAAGTTATAAAGTTATAAAGTTATAAAGTTATAAAGTTATAAAGTTATAAAGTTATAAAGTTATAAAGTTATAAAGTTATAAAGTTATAAAGTTATAAAGTTATAAAGTTATAAAGTTATAAAGTTATAAAGTTATAAAGTTATAAAGTTATAAAGTTATAAAGTTATAAAGTTATAAAGTTATAAAGTTATAAAGTTATAAAGTTATAAAGTTATAAAGTTATAAAGTTATAAAGTTATAAAGTTATAAAGTTATAAAGTTATAAAGTTATAAAGTTATAAAGTTATAAAGTTATAAAGTTATAAAGTTATAAAGTTATAAAGTTATAAAGTTATAAAGTTATAAAGTTATAAAGTTATAAAGTTATAAAGTTATAAAGTTATAAAGTTATAAAGTTATAAAGTTATAAAGTTATAAAGTTATAAAGTTATAAAGTTATAAAGTTATAAAGTTATAAAGTTATAAAGTTATAAAGTTATAAAGTTATAAAGTTATAAAGTTATAAAGTTATAAAGTTATAAAGTTATAAAGTTATAAAGTTATAAAGTTATAAAGTTATAAAGTTATAAAGTTATAAAGTTATAAAGTTATAAAGTTATAAAGTTATAAAGTTATAAAGTTATAAAGTTATAAAGTTATAAAGTTATAAAGTTATAAAGTTATAAAGTTATAAAGTTATAAAGTTATAAAGTTATAAAGTTATAAAGTTATAAAGTTATAAAGTTATAAAGTTATAAAGTTATAAAGTTATAAAGTTATAAAGTTATAAAGTTATAAAGTTATAAAGTTATAAAGTTATAAAGTTATAAAGTTATAAAGTTATAAAGTTATAAAGTTATAAAGTTATAAAGTTATAAAGTTATAAAGTTATAAAGTTATAAAGTTATAAAGTTATAAAGTTATAAAGTTATAAAGTTATAAAGTTATAAAGTTATAAAGTTATAAAGTTATAAAGTTATAAAGTTATAAAGTTATAAAGTTATAAAGTTATAAAGTTATAAAGTTATAAAGTTATAAAGTTATAAAGTTATAAAGTTATAAAGTTATAAAGTTATAAAGTTATAAAGTTATAAAGTTATAAAGTTATAAAGTTATAAAGTTATAAAGTTATAAAGTTATAAAGTTATAAAGTTATAAAGTTATAAAGTTATAAAGTTATAAAGTTATAAAGTTATAAAGTTATAAAGTTATAAAGTTATAAAGTTATAAAGTTATAAAGTTATAAAGTTATAAAGTTATAAAGTTATAAAGTTATAAAGTTATAAAGTTATAAAGTTATAAAGTTATAAAGTTATAAAGTTATAAAGTTATAAAGTTATAAAGTTATAAAGTTATAAAGTTATAAAGTTATAAAGTTATAAAGTTATAAAGTTATAAAGTTATAAAGTTATAAAGTTATAAAGTTATAAAGTTATAAAGTTATAAAGTTATAAAGTTATAAAGTTATAAAGTTATAAAGTTATAAAGTTATAAAGTTATAAAGTTATAAAGTTATAAAGTTATAAAGTTATAAAGTTATAAAGTTATAAAGTTATAAAGTTATAAAGTTATAAAGTTATAAAGTTATAAAGTTATAAAGTTATAAAGTTATAAAGTTATAAAGTTATAAAGTTATAAAGTTATAAAGTTATAAAGTTATAAAGTTATAAAGTTATAAAGTTATAAAGTTATAAAGTTATAAAGTTATAAAGTTATAAAGTTATAAAGTTATAAAGTTATAAAGTTATAAAGTTATAAAGTTATAAAGTTATAAAGTTATAAAGTTATAAAGTTATAAAGTTATAAAGTTATAAAGTTATAAAGTTATAAAGTTATAAAGTTATAAAGTTATAAAGTTATAAAGTTATAAAGTTATAAAGTTATAAAGTTATAAAGTTATAAAGTTATAAAGTTATAAAGTTATAAAGTTATAAAGTTATAAAGTTATAAAGTTATAAAGTTATAAAGTTATAAAGTTATAAAGTTATAAAGTTATAAAGTTATAAAGTTATAAAGTTATAAAGTTATAAAGTTATAAAGTTATAAAGTTATAAAGTTATAAAGTTATAAAGTTATAAAGATGTTACGTTATATTTTCAAAAAAAAATGCAGCAAGTAAAACTAAAACTATTTCCTTATTCCGTGTAGAGTGCAAAAACAAATCTAGAACAAACAATCCAATTGTAATTGTAAGCAAGTTGTTTATTTTAATTTACAATTTCAAGCTTACTAGGTTTATGGTGTCAGATGGCGATTATGAATATATAAAATAAAAATAAAATTGAATATTCTTACTTGCACCAGTATCATTTACTTGTTTATCAATTTAATATTTTTTTGCAACATTGAACAAATTTATTTATTTATATTTGTCTTTTTTTTGAAAATTGAGTCACTCAATTAAATTTGCATCGAAATACGAGTATCGTTGCACCAGCATGGCATCGTCAGCAACTTAAGCGGAACAACGACTTCTGAGGAAATTTTCTTAAAAGGGAGTTCCCTTTAAAAAAAATATGAATTTGTATGATGTTGTAGTAGTTGTTTTTAATTGAGTAGCTGCAGCACATTCCGTACAATATTTCTCTATCATACATCCATCGTTGTCGTCAGCAGCAGTATCTGTACCCTCAATTGAATAAACAACCTCAATGATATTATTTATATTGGCGAGTTGAATAAATGAAATAAAATTGTTTTGTCAACGATCAGTTGGACTGTAAATGAAATTTATGTTGAGTTCTTTATTCATTTTTAGCTCAACGCAATAAATACTCGTATATGGATGAATTTTGCTACTTTTAGTTGGCATGATGCGTTTATTAAAAATTTGTAACAGTTTCATTTTAAAATTGTTCATGGCTGCTTATAATTGAAGCATAATACTATATAAGATTGGAAATGATATACAAAATTATTAAAATAATAGATTATATTCCGTAATTATTTTTATTTTAAAGAATTCTGGGTTCGTTTACTGTTTACAAATTAGTCTAATTCTGTACTTATGCATGTTTCGCATGTCGTCCACAATTATCACCAGTTTAGTTGGCAGAGTACATGCAAATTCCCCCCTGCCGAATGGTTCCCCTCCTAAACCTTGTTTATTTATTGAGATCGTTTTAAATTAACCAGAAATTTTAAATAAAACAAAAAAAAAATTTAAATTGATTCCACCACTGCCAACCAATTGCTTGCTGTTGAGTGGCTGGCTGCTGTGTCAGCATTTATGTCAGGGTGGTCTGTTGCATCTTCTTTTGGTTTTCCTTTTTTTGTTGGTTTTGTCAACTTGTGATAATATTTTATTTTAGTTTATTGTTGATTTGTATAAAAAGAAACTCAAAATAAACAAAATCATCAAGTAGCAAATATTATTTCATTTGAAATCTAAAACACAAAAATGAGACATTTCTTTAAGTAAAACTCAGTAGAGGGTCTACACGTGCAACATGATATCAAATCCATATAACAATTTTGAATAAATTAAAATCTAATACAAAATAAAGAATATAATTAATTAAAATTAGAGGTGGCTTTTAAATAACAAAAATAATAATTTGTGTATTTAAAAATATTTATCTTATTTTATAGATTCTACAAAGCAGTAAAGTAAGGCATTTTATGCCTTGTAAAGACTGACAGCACTAGCGACGAGTTTGTTTATAAACTTCTAAATTTTAACATGTATTCTTTATCCAAATACTTTGTTATAGATTCCCGCATAGAACGACTTCTTTATTGAAGTCAGAAAGAGTTAATAAATAATGAATCTTACTTAACGACTTCCATACTCTTTCTTTAAAAGCTATGTATCTACAGACTTTATACAGAGTCATGAATCAAATAATAAAGATTGCGAAGAGAATGTAAACAAAATTGTCTCTCTCTGTGCATGACGTCACAGGTTATTTTTTCCGTATAATTAACATGTAAAATATAACTTTTTCTAACAATTTTTAAAGAAAAATGAATTTTTCGTAAATTTTTTGATTCAAAATAAAAAAATTTAAGTATTTACAATTTAATTCATATTAAAATGTATCAAAAAAGTAAACTATATTTTAGTATTTTATATATTATATTTTTGTATTATCAATTTATTCGCCCCTATCGTGAATAAAAATTTCACATTTGAAATTTTATTTTTTAACATTGAATTGTAATAGGAAAAATGTGAAAAGGGAAAAATTTCATGTGGAATTTTTATTCACGATAGGGGTGATTATTTTTGTTTGTTTCCGTTTTTGTTTCATCCGCTAGGAGTTGATTTAGTTTTTTTATTTGAAAAAACATTCTCGATCGTTTTAGCTTTAGTATTCGCATTAGTAATACTTGATTCGTTTATATGTTTTTTTAAATACTCATTGCGAATCAAGAGATTTTGACCATTCAAAGATTTGAATACAGCTTCCAGATTTTTAATTTGGTACACAAATTCCTCAGTGGGCATACCTAACATAAAGTATCTTAAACGCAAAACGTTTCAGTTACCCATCTTTAATTTTATATCTTCTACTATATCATCGGCCTTAAAGTGTTTAATGCAAACTCTCTGAGACCCTTTTAATTTTTTTTCATCAAGGTGGTTTTTTTTTAATTTATTTTTTTTTTCGATATCGAAAAAAATTCAATTTTATGTTATTTTTTTAATATTTCCACAATTAAAAGTGGCACACTTAATTTTTTGCATTAAAATTTATATAGAAGTTAAGCAAAAATAAAAATATTTTTGACTTGTGACGTCACAAGAAGAAATTTTGCTCTCAATTTTACTCTCACAGTTTTTGTAAAATATAACAGACCTGCGCAATGCGTAATCTTTATTATTTGATTCATGATACAGAGTAGTAATGTTTGAAAAAGCTTAGAAAATAATTCAGTTTTACTAAATTCAAATTTATTTTATTACATGTATATTTTTCAACACAACTGCAATGTATCCATTGAAACCATTAAACTATTCATTACTTCAGCATGATTTCAATAATTTCTTGACATTATTTCGGCGCACAAGTCACTGACACCGACTGTGCGCTTTGTATTGTTGTTAAATTTAGTTTTTTTAAATTTTTTTTTGCACAATCTTTCAATTGACAATTATTTATTAAAAAGAGTTTCCGGTTGAAATACAATACGAATAGGACATCAAAAATCCAGCAAAATGAGAAAAAAAATGCAAACATCAACTAAACATAAAAAAATGCTTTAAATTGAAGAAATTCTAGAAGTATAACATACAAATGATTATAAGCTTGCAACAATAGTTGCTGTTTTCGTTGTTTTGTTATTGTTTTCAAGTAAACCTGCCCCACTGTGTAATAAAAAGTGATTTCGGATTTGATTAAAAGAAACATATAATTTGAAATCTTCATTTGAGTCGATAGAACGCTCTACATAATTCAATGTTTAAAGATGATTTCATGTAAATGTTGACCGCAGCTGTGCTTTAAATGGTTTATAGGCTGGGTTCAATTTTGTGCACACTCTCTCCAACATATCGGCCGGTATCTAACGAATACATTCTTCAATATTAGCTTCCAGTTATTTTTTTAATAGATATAGATAATAGGTTTAATATATCTTATGACTAATTTTATTATTTAACTAACAAAACAAATTTGATGGATATCGCTCAAAATTTCTGGCTATTATTTTACAAAAATCGGACCAGGATTGGGCAAAATTTTAAAATTTAAATTTTAAAATGCGTACAAATCGTAAACTATAAAAGATACAGAGCATATAAATAAATGTAAAAAGTTGAACAATTTTTCATTAAAAAAAAAAATAAAAGACTCTAAAAATTAATTAAAATATAAAAATCTCGAACTGACAGATTTATTTCCAAAAAAAAATTGTAAATGTATATTGCATGCAGTAGTATATGCAAAAATGTTAAAATTTACGAAAGGGACCAAGGTTTGTGGAGCTTTTGAAGAGTACATATAAGTTTTTTTGTACAAGAATACAAAGTATTATTGAAGGCTTATGATTTAAAAATTGATAACTTAGTGAAATGAATTAATTTTATAAATTTTTGGTGTAATTTACCTTAAAAACCAAAAAAAAAAATATAATATGCTAAATTGCATTGAAGAAAAATATAAAATTCGAATTAATGTAAAATTTTAACGGTTAAAGATGTCATAATAAATTTAAAATTAATATATGTAGATCCAAATGTCTTTAAATCAATGGCATTAAAATGTTTGCCATTTTTGATTTTCAAATACCGAAATTTCAAAATTTTAATTTTTTTTTTTTATTAAAGTGCCCACTGTGATGTTATATATCGTGTGATAGTAAAAAAAAGCTTTCCATGTGTTTAAGTAATATATAGGGCTATCCAAATATGAAACCTTTTCAGAGGATTGGTGCTTTGCGATTTTAGAATGTTTTATGTATGTATATAAGTATTTTTTTTAATGAATCAATAATAAGCCTTTGTCGCTAGTGCTGCATCATAGATTTATTATAATTTAAATTGTAATAGCAGCTGAGTAAATAAATAAATACATAAAACTAATCACGTTTGGATAGGTCTGGGGAGGGCTATGTCAGCTTAAATGAGTCAAATTTTATTTTACACGCTTATGCATTATTATGCATCTTTCCGGGTCATATAAAAATTATATGTAGTACCGAAGAAATTTTTATTATATAAAATACAAAATATAGTGACTATAAAATAAGAAGGACCATTTTACATATTCCAACTTTCGATACGTGTAACTTTTTATAGGGAAGAGATAAGAGCTTGACTCCGTAGGCCCGCTAAATTTAAAAAACTCAAACAAGAATGAGGAAATTATATGAGCCTATATATCAACTCTTGAACTAAAAGAGCTAACATACACGTGTAAGCGTACATATGTTTAAAATTTTTAATTTTTAAACCACTGTGCATAGATAATAAAAATATGTGGGTTTTTAACGATATTCTACTATCTCTACTCCGGTTTTGTAACTTGCGAGAAGTTGTAAAAAAAATTTGATTACTTATCATCTATTTTTATTTTAAACTAAAATAAAATGAATAATCAAACTCAAACAATTTAAGTTAAAAGTACTTTCAACAGATTTGTTTAAGGTGCTATCAGACGGGATGTATTTTACATATGTACTGTCACTTTTCTTACACATATGTAATTCCGTATGTATGTCAAAATTTCCATTTTACATACGCTTAATAATTTTTGCTATCACACCTGCTTATGTTTTTCCGTATGACATAACCTATAAATGTAAACAAAAGCTGTCTTTTTAACGTGTATAAATTTCAAGAATTGCTTCTTTTGGCCAATCTAACTGCAATAAATATAATAAACATAATTTAATTTGTTACAAATCGAAAAATACTTACTTTTTCATGTTCATTATCCATTTGCTTTAATTTTATTTTTTCACACAATTTTGTTTCAAAACAAACCAGCTGTTTTGTTTATGTTTGTCACAGGAAAATAGAGCGTGTTCTAATCGCAAAAATTACATATGTATGTATTTCCACATGTATTTTACACATTCAAAGTTTCATATGTATCACACGATGTGTACAACTTTTACAGATGAAAAATTTGACAGTACATATGTAAAATACATCCCGTCTGATAGCACCTTTACTAAAGAAAAGTAAGCCTACAATATATACCTCTACACACTCTCATACAAACTTACGCCTAAGAAAACTTAAAATTTAATCAGTTTCCTGAAATGACAACTTGACGACTTGACAGTATAAATCATTAAGTATGAACGGAAGCTTATCTCAACGATACAAAAGATAGATACGCAATACAGCAAAAAAAAAAGAAGTTTAACTATTTTTCCCTGGAAACTTATTAACATAATAATGAAATAAAGTAACGAAAGGAACTGAAAGAAAATGTGAAGAAACCCACACACGAAAATATCATAAATAAACTGCTGCTTACAACAATGTGTTCATAGGTTTTTGAATTTCTTTTTAAAGTTTAAGTTAAATAGTGTTTGTTGTTGTTTGTAACATATTTCACGTTAATCTTGTTATTGCATTTAAAAACAATTAAAACATACGTAAGAATTTATTGGAACTTATTTTCGTTTTTTATTTTGCTTTACATACTTTCCTGTGGCACGAACATTTCTGCATATATTTAATATAAGTACAAGTAGTTGCACGAATATTCGAATCTTATCTATCGCCCACTGATGTATGAACACAACAGGCAACACCAAAAAACAGCAAAAACAAAGTACAGCTCATACTTATTTACAAGCATTTTAAGTAGTGGTAAATATTGTTTCATCATCTCGGTGGATTTTCGCAAGTTTGTAAGTCTAGAAGAAATGTAAATTTGCATCCTTGCTGCAGCAGCATACAACAAGTTGTCACAAACGAACGGAGTAAATCATTGGTGTGCGCTCACACGCACGCACGCGATGATTGTTTACTTTTCTGCCAGTCTCTGCCGGCCGGCCTGACTAGCTGCCTGTTCGCCTGTCTGCCCCTGATTTTGTAGGTTGCATATTTGTTTGTTTGTTTGTATATCTGTCTCTCTGGTTTTGTTTCTTAATTGTGTTGCTGCTACCAACTAGCAATAACAACAACAAAAACACATTGTTAGCAACTTGCATGCAACAAATTACCCATTGCCAAGTACATTGTACGACTACAAAGTACAAACATGTTGCACATAGAATTATAAACAGCCAAAATGAAACGTAGACACAGAACATGAAGAATAAGAAGAAGTTAACCAAGTTTAAGTGTTCTTGGAAAAATATATTTAAATGCTTTGTTGTATGTTTTCATTTTGAAGTGTAAAATACTAAAAATTTACTTTAAGTTTTAAAATGTTGCATAAAAAATTACGAATAACCATTTCAGATTTGAAATGTTTGTTTTTTTTTAACGTGTGTATTTATAATAAAACTCAGTAGGCATATTTAGTTGAAAATCCTCTTCATAATGTGTAAACGGCAACGGAATCCTTTTCATAACTGACAGTGAGAAACATAAACGTATTTTCTAATTATAATTATAAGTTTCATATTATCATATAGTTGAACTGCTGGACCCGAGAACAAATAATAAATTTAATTATACCGCTCTTCTACGATCCATTTGAAAAGAAGGATCATGCCAAGAGTCCGAATTCTGCAGATGAATATTGAAGGAATCTGGATTTGACACAGAAACGTAATTAATCCTATTATAAATGTTCTTATTATAAAAATTGCTTAAATTTGAGACCGAAATTAGAAGCTCTACGTAGCTCAATTCGAGAGTAAGTTCTTGTAGGTAATGTAGTAAGATGGTGTTGCAATTTCTAGTTAAACTTCTCACGAATATTTTCAAATTCGTCTTTTGTATTTATTGATGTTTGATTTCATATGGTGCAGCGAAGAATTTTGAATTGCGCCCTTTGTATAAAATCAATACTTGTATTAGTTGACGTTATACATAATTAGATTGCGTACAGTGGGGAGCACAAATGAGAACATTTTACTACTTTGTGCACTAGTTATTGCATAAGCATTAAACTAATAAAAAAATTAGAAAATGTTTGTCTTTGTCTTTAATTTTATATTTAATATTTAACAAACTAATTTATAAATCAAAACTAAAAGTGCCAAGTTCTAAGCAAAAATACAAACAAAAACCACTCTCATGGAGAATCATAGTATTTTAAATATTAAGTCCAAAGCCCGTTATTTCATGAACCACGTTTTATACGTTTTGGCATGGTCTTCAATAATTTCTTAATTAATTCATTTCGAATACTTTCTTATTTCCATAAAACAGTTGCCAAATCCTGACCAAATATTTTGGAATTAATCGGTATTGTCCCAACCATCTCTTCATGATTAACCACAAATTCTCAATCTGATTAAGGCTGGGGTTTGTTGCTGGCCACTGCATCAAAAAAAAAAAATCTGCTCGCTTAGCCATTCTTTGACGATTTTGGTGCTTTGTGTGCGCTTTGGGTCACCATCCAGTTGAAAAGTAACTGAAAAGTAACATGATAGATGACTCTTATCTACAAAATCGGGAGATTAGTGTACAAAATATGCAGATAGTCTTCTTTCCTCATTATTTGATATTTTGCCATCATGTAAAGCACCACATATCATGACGTTCTTCTCACCCTGCTTTATTGTTTGCTTTACATGGTGGCTTTAAATTCACTAGCCTGTTAGGCGCCAACAATATTGTTTATCTTCGGATTGAAAACGGATAAATTTGAATTGGTCTGACCAGATTACAGGTTTTCAGTTATCTACTGTCTAATTTTTCTGCTCACTGACAAACTTTAACCGTGCCTTAACATTTTTATAGACAATGCTGGTTTTGATTTTTTTACTGCCGAATATCGCGAAGGGCTCCTCTGTGGTGTTAAACACTTGTCTCTTTTTATTTCTGCGACCTCTATAAAAATTTTAATTTTTTTTTTTTTGTCATTTATTTTAGGTTTAATGCTAAACAAAATAATTTACAATACAAAATGGAAAATAACAATTTTCGGCCAATAAACAATAAGTAAAAAAAAAAAACTAGCATGAACTCAATTTTGAAATATTTGCACAAAAATACTAAAGTTTATTGTTTGATTTTTATTTGTTTGCATTAGTTTGATATTAATTTAATTCATGTGGTAAGCACTTTTTGCAAATTATCCAACACAAATCAAAATTTAATAGAAATTATAATAAATACTGAAGAAACTGTTAAAAGCCATAGATGCAAAATTTTCTAGCAATGAGAAAAAGTAGCGATTTTATGCCAGTAATAGCTAAACAATTTAAACCGTCAAAGCAATGGATTTCTATGAGTAAGCATGCATCAAATTCGGGTCTGTCGGCCAATAACGTCATAGCGACATTTTTTTTAAAGCATTTGCTTGAAAGTAAATCGATCACAAGCAAATATTATACTATTGACAGACACTATTCTCTGTGACTTACTTGGAGTTATCAAGAAACGTTAACCTATTTTAATGAAACACATGTGTAATATAACAAATAATTATTTAGAAAACAGTCTATTATAGAATATATTTCTGTCCTCCATCCAATGATCCAATGCTTTTCCACATTCATACATATTTCGTTGCTATGTCAACAAATCATAAATTATTTTGTCTGTCAGTATATCAAGCATTAGCTCCGCATTTAAACCTCAGCGACAATCTCCCATTTCCAAAAGTGAACACACGTCTGTGCTGTAAGAAATTTGGTTCGAATAGGCCATATCTAAAACAAACGGCAATTGAGAAAATCTATTATTTGAAAGGAATAAACTAATTGGAAATACGGTGGACTAAATGAGTACGCTGAGAGAAGACAGGGTTGGGAAATAAGCCTTCAAATTGACCTCGTATTGAATTCAGTGTTTAGAAGAAATTGATAACATCAGGCGTTTTTGTAGATTTCAAATTGGCTTATCATATTGTTTGTGAAGATGGTTCATTAATCGTATCAAAATTACAACTCAGTTGATGAAAAACTGAGACCTTCAAATGCACTATTTTAAGGATTAACATAACTTACAGGTCAATTCTTAATTTTCAAGATTCGATTTATATTAACAAAATATAATTGGACTAACCAAGAAACAAAACTATAATTATAATTCTTACGTTCATAAAATAAGTGAACGAATGTTTGGTCCATTTTTTTCCGACTTGTTTCCAAATTTCAAGCAATAATTTGACTGATATTCTTGGGTCGTGTCTGCACTTTCGATATAATCCTTTAATTGTAGACTACGGCTACAAACTTTTTCAGTTTACTTTTTATTAGGCACCAATATTTAGCTTTGCATAGAGCAACACTGGATAACATTTTGTGTATTTAGGTAAAATTTATACTAAGTTCTATTTAATATATGCCCGCCACTTTTTACAATATTCCTTTAAACAAACCTAACACAAAAGCTTTAACATTCTTCGGTTTCTTCCCTGTCTTTTTAATATTTTTGCGCTTTTTATTTCCTTTCACTGCTTCCATTTTGTCATTTCTTATCTCGTTCGTTATGATAACAACGCTGGCGTATTGAATGAAACTCAATAAAGTGGAAAAATGCGAAAAAGTAGCAACATGCTATGTGAATTTTTGCTACTTACAATAATGACAAAAACAACAGCGACAACAAGAACAACAATAAGTAAGTCACAGAACAAAGCAACAAAAAGAATATCATTTTCAAATTAAAATTGCAAATTTTCCAAAATAGTTTGTCTATATTGTCTAGAGTAGAGTCTCAAAGGTTCTTTGGAAAAACAACTGAAAAACATAAGTTTATATTTGGCTATGAAAGCAAAGTAGCAAACTATTGCATGGCAGGGCACATTACGTGATTAACATCTTTAAAACTAAAATCCAAAACAGAAAAAAATACTGCTAAATAAAGAATATGAGTTTTTTTTTTGCAAAGTATTTAGGGTGAGCAGTAGAGAATAAAAAAAACTGTAAGGCCATGTAATGAGCGTAGTTGGAATTTGTAAAGTTTTAGCTAATAATTGATTCTTGAATGTAAACTATTGCCCTTATTCATAAAACTTACAACAGGTTTATAACAGGTTTATAAGTTTTTATGAATAAGGAGGTAAGTATTTGAAAAATCATCTAAAAATATTTCCACACTTACAGGTTTACAGAAAAATCCATAAAATACACTACAAAACCTTTAGTAAATACATATGTATTAACGTTCGAAATTTCTTAACGGTTTCGAAACGTTTCAAAATTTTCTTTTAAACACTGTTTAAACTTTAAAGTAGTGATCGGCATAAAAAGATCATGCAATATGTATATTAATATAAACTAGGTTGTAATCTGTTGTTTACTTGATCATATTAAACTTCGTTGATATTCGTGTTTTTTACCATCATATTTTACCTCTGGTAGCTATGAGTCCAACCACTGTTCTTAAATAGTTTTTACAAATTAAAAACCGAATTATAATTATGGAAGATCATACAAGTTTAGAATAAAGTGCATCCACTTTAAAAATATATTTAAAAACATCTCTATGGTTCTGAAAACTTTACCCTATTCAAGTGTAGCTCATGTGAAAAGAAACGAAAAAATTCTTAAACATGCAAACAACAGCCTTGTATGGATGATATTTTTGTCTTCAACCCAAAGAATTTCAATTAACAAATAAAAAACAATTTCAAAAAAACAGATACAAACACAAATACGAAATGATGCAAGACAAAACAAAAGAAAAGTGTGATCACATCGTGAATAAAATCAACGCCTTCACTGCAATAAAACATACTTTTTTTTACTATACATAAAGAGGTTTGGCGTAAGAGGTGTTATTATACCCTACACCAGCATAGTGGGGAGGATATATTGGATTTGTGCTGATGTTTCTAACGCCCAGAAATAATGATCCAACACCCACCGATCGACTCATAATCATTTTCAGAGTCGATTTAATGATGTCCGTCTGTCCGTCTGACTGTAAAGCTTGTGCAATTTTGCAGGTCGCAATTTTAAAGATATTTCGATAAAATTTGGTACGTGAAATGTTTTCGGCCTAAAGACGGATGGGATTGAAACTGGTGGAAATCGGTCCATTATTTCACAAATGTCCTCCCGAAATTAGGGTTTAACGATCATAAATATTTGAATTATGCAAGTACCCAAACAAATTTCACCACATATGAGTGGTAAATGAAGCCAAATCATATCTACATAGCTCCCATAAGAGGCCTTCTCCTGAATCTCAGTTTAAAGGACATAACATAAAGGAGGGCAAAAAACAAATGTGGGGGATAATATGCTAAAAGTTGCTGAGGGCTTACGCAGATTTATCTTCAACACTCCAAAGCTACACTGCTTCTTACGAAGCCTAATAAATCATGGGTATGTAGTACATACTTCTTCTCCAAATAAACTCTATGCTATTTACAGATATTAAGCATCAATTCTGAACTAATGCAACCTGAATTTAATGACGTAATCATCAATTTATAAAGTGCGATAGCGAAAAACTTAAATCGTGGATAAAAAAAGTATGAAATTAATAACCATGTCACGGTTTTGTAAAGTTAGATGATATGTTACTTAATTCTTGGATTAATAAAGTTTGGATTTGAAAAAGAAATGGAGGTTTTAAGAAGCCAACAATTGGTGGTAAATCGCAGACTAATTAATTATGAACTTAAGCATAACTTGTCAGTTTATAGCTTTAACATGGATAAATAGCCACAGGAATTGATAATGATGTCGTGTTTAACTTTAAACTTGAATTAACAAAGCCTGATTTTCTAAATACAGTCGTCAGTCTATACAGCTGGATATTAATATTTAATTGTTGATTAAAGAAGTTAAAATTTTGAAAATGATATGCACAGTTTTTTGGCTTTAGTTATGAATAAATGATGTTAGAAATTGACTATAATTTCATAATATTGCAACAGAAATGCGAGTTTAATCATGAAGCACACCTCTTCTAGTAGTTCCCTTCCGAATAAAAACCAAACAAAAACCCCATTGGTTTTTGTGCTTTTGCGGGTGTCATGCACAATTCATGTTTGCACTTTATGGCAGCATTAAGCCACCAAAAACAACTGGATTGCTGCTGTTGCTGATGCTGCTGATGCTGCCACAGCAAAGTTTTGTTCAAAAGCCCTCAAACGAAAAAAAAGAAATAAAAAGATCCTTGTTGATTTTATGGTTTAACAGTTGACCATTGTTAAATTTATTTAACTTAATATAATTTCAATTTCGTTTTGTTTGTTTTTTCGCTTCGATTTTTATCCATATTTAAGCTGTTATGGCTTAAATGGATTTTTAATTCCTCGTAAATGTTTGCCGCTACAAAAGCTGATGAAGAAGTCCATGGTGTCGCACTGGTTGGCTGTTTGACTTTTTCGCGTAATTGTTTATATTTCGTTGTTTTAATTTTTTTTTTTTTTTTGTTAAAACATTCAGTCAGTCGTTTGTTTAAAATTTCAGTTTATTGTTAATTAAGTCTTTTTTCACTCCTTCATCGGTTTTCTACCCTTTTCCGTTTGTTTTTATGTTGACAGAGTTTATGAAACGAAATTAAGTCACAGCTCGAAACAAAAAAGCTCATAAAAAATCGCCAGTGTACACACTGTAGTAATTGTGTTTGTTCGTGTAAATTCATTCCATTTGCAATGGAATTGCAGCTGCTTAAAAGCGGGTCATAAAATAACCGGAATTAATGGATTTTTTTTGTTTGTTCTTTGTTAAACGTTGCTTTTTCGGGTAGCTTAAGTGTTAAAAATACTTAAATATTTGTGTAGTTTTCAACAAGATCTTAATGCATTTTGGTTGATTAAAGTCGAATTGTTAAAAGGTGTGTGATTGAGAGTCATATTTAAGTCATTTTTCATATCACTCATGTAAATATTGTAAATATCAGAAATATGTTGACTAATGCAACAAAATATTGAATACAAGACTGCAATAAAAATTTGCATTACCATGTAATGGCTAATATAATGACTCAACATTACATATGTACGGGTTTTTAATGATAAAAACATTAGTGATGGAGCTTTCTCTCAGAAAAAGTGGGGCATAATCCACAAACAAATTATGGGTGTTTACACAGTTTAACCTTGAAGACTTCCAAGCTTTTGCACTGCTCCTTATGAAACCAATTTTCGGAGATTCTGAACTAATGAAGCCTGAATTTGAAGCAAGCTTAAATCATATACTCATATGTAAAAAAAAAATCAGGGATTTATAATCATGTCGTAAAGTCTGATATGTAGCTATTATCCTGGATTAATTGAGTGTGAATTCGAAAACTAAGTTAAGGTTTTAAGAAGAAAACAATTGGAAGTAAAATCAATGAGTTATAGAGCCAGAAATGAAGCGTGATGACGTGATCGTGGTTTTGTAAGGAGCGACGTTTAACATTGGATTTATTAAACCTGAATTTAGAAATGGACATGAAGTTTTAATCATGGATAAACAAATTCTGGAATTGATAATTATATCGTAGTTTTGTTAAGCCAAATGTGTAACTTTAAACTTGGCTTAATGAAATCTGAAATTAAAGATGAAGTTGTGAATTTTAGAATGTTGGCTATTTGTAAAAAAAAAACAAAAGTCATTGGTTTATGGAGCCAGATATTAAGATGAAGTCATGTATTTATAGAGCTGGATTTGAAGCTTTCATTGTGGATAAACTCAGGCATTGTTAATGATATTGTAGTCCGGATTTTAATACAAAGTTCGTTTTGTTACATTTTGTGTAAGACGACTTCAAGAGTTTTCAGCACTTTGTCTATTAATAACTTAGTTACAAAATTTAAAATGTTTTTTATTAAAACTTTATATGTGTTTATCTTACTTAATTTTTTTTCATTTGCGGCAGGAACATTTTTAAATGTTGTAGTTTTTGATGTAGTTAATGATGTACAAATTATATCTGCAAATAAGAAAAATAGTTAATCCTTGAAAAAATATTATTGAATAAATTGTTAAGGAAATGTTTAATTAAATTATGGTCCCTGGATTCAAAGAATACATGTTAAAATATTTGTCATTATTATCAATTTATAACAAAATATTTTGTATTATTAATTTTGCAAAGTATTTCAAGAGATTTAAAATTAATACTGGAAGTGAAAAAATTAACCTTTTCTCAATATAAGGACCAACATGACTCGAAAAAGTACTTTTCTATTCAACTGTGCAACCTGACAGTTCTGAATGCTACATTTCAGAATAAAGAAGACTGGCTCTATTTAGAGAATTTACCGATACCCTCTAACGTACACTAAGCAGATAGATGTTCTGTGGAATTGTCGCCATACCAGCAGCTGGCTTAATTCTTGCTTGTCGACGTATCTTCCAGCAGAAACAGTGCCACTCGGAGACGGGCATGATGACATCCTATGTATCAGTCTCGGACATACCACAGATTCACAAGCCAATTAAAATTGAAGAAGTCATCAACGCAGCCTAACCACCCAATTTGAATGTGTTCAGAACATCGGTAGTTGAGTATCTTGTATCTTAATTCTCCAACGTATGTATGTATGTTTGCTAAAGTTTTCAAATTGAAACAATTTGTAAAATTTTAAAAGACATTAATTTTTTAAAAGGATGATTTAAATAATATTCAAACTTCACTAACGATTAACAAGAGGTTTATAAACTTAGGTACTGGTTTGTAGAGATAGAAGCGACTAAGGAACTATGTCACCTATTGCAAAGACTCTTTACCCACCAACTAGCAATCCACCACCATCATAGATTCCATAATATGTACACTACTATTACAACATTAAGCTCCATTGACAGTCAGATCTCAAAGGACTGTCCTTGTAATGCTAGATTTGTCAACCCTTTGATGCTGTCAACCATAGTTCACTCCTCCTAGGCATCCTGCAGTCCGTCCACAACAGAAAGAGATATATTTTAAATTGTCTGAATATTTACCCGTTCGTAGAGTTTAAAGACAAATGTTAAAAACCTCGTAAATGGTCATGTTGCAACTCCCGTTTAACTACTATCTTTCTAAACTCCCCACAACTCCACAAGGAGTGAAAGAGATCTCATATGCTCTCTTAACATTAACCACTCAGATCTCTTAGGTCCTTAATCTACAGAAGCCTTTTGAAAATGCTATATCGGCTTCGCTAATGCCTTTAATGCTTTCAGCAAATTCTTCCCAAAACAACAGTTTAAAGAGATAGAATTTGAAGTTAAGAAACTTCGAAATATTAAACAAGGAAATCCTCAGAGCGTCTTGTCGCCACTCCTATTTAACTACTATCTCTATAATTGGATCAGAGATCCTATGCGGCAGCTTCAAACTGTATAACACCAAATTTTTGAGTTCACGAGATACTTAATTAAATTTTTATTATGAAACACACCTTTTATATTACTGTAAACAGCACAAATCATGATCAAAAGGTATAAAGTTCGCAATAGCAGAAAAATATAAATAGTTACCCTCGCATTAAAGAAAAACAATTAACTCGGCAAAATAAATTGAAATTTTGTTTATACGTTGTATCAAGCTGAGCTTTTTTTTTATACATTTGCAAAATGTAACATGATAAATGTTCAAATCATTAAGAAAATTTAAAAAAAATCGTTTAAAATTTCAACAACATTTCTACATGTTCATTATGAAGTTCATGGTCTCCTACAAAAATATCAAATACAAAATTCAGACAACAGAAACAGAAGATTTCTGACAACTTTTGACACATAAAATTAGCAAAATGTCAGTTTTAACATTGATATGAAACTTTTTACATAAATTTATTTACAAAATAAATACATTATTATTTTTCGTTCGCTTTTGTTATTTGAACAATACAAACAAACAAATGAAACCCACTATAAGAATCCATTACTAAAGTCCTTGAATTTAAACAGATATGAAAAACATAAAACATGAATTTGTTAAAAGCAACAGCAACAAGCAGAAAAAAGTTATTGCCAAAAACTTGTCAGACTTGACATTGGCGACAAGCCGACGGCAGAACTGTAAAACAAAAGCTGACAATATCAAAACCAAACAAATAACACGCAGGCGCAGCAGCCTCCAATCAACACAATACGACTACGAGTTGAAGCACAGTTACTCACTCATGCTTGTACATCTCGCTTTTGTTGCACGAGTACGAGTTAGAGACGGTGTATACGTACATATGTACAAATGTATGAGCAATGAAGCTAGGAGCAACAGTTAAACAAAAATTAAAAGCGAAAACAGCTGCAGAATAGGCGCTGATTGCACATGAAATTGAATTGCTGAATTATATACCACCAAAACATCATCATTATTGTTATAATAAACCTCATTATTATGATTTGTTATGATCATCATCATCATCATCACCATCATTGTCATCATGCCACAAAACTCTGTAGAAAAAGAACAATCACGATTCCAAAAAAAGCAAAAAAAAGAAAAATATTCAACCATTTATGAACAAACAAAACAACCTAAACGGCCAGCCAGCGTATAAAATTCATACTAAAATAAAAAGAAAATAAAAAGTTTTTGCCAAGACAATAATCATGAACAGAAGAACAATGTTCGACTGCAGTACAATACAATCCATAGTACATGTACCGATGTGGGTTCATATGAACCGACAAAAAAAAACATACTGCAAAACAGACAAAATACTTTAAAATGTATTTACGAGTTTATTATGCAAACATTTACAGTGTTGCTTTCATCGATAGCACAGAGATACAAATTCCTGGCTATTGCCATCCTCAGAGGCTATCTAAGAAATAGTTAACAATTTTGGCAAC
The DNA here is from genome assembly GCA_950370525.1 of Bellardia bayeri. Taxonomy (NCBI): domain Eukaryota; kingdom Metazoa; phylum Arthropoda; class Insecta; order Diptera; family Calliphoridae; genus Bellardia; species Bellardia bayeri. The sequence continues at coordinate 81,725,414 of OX493267.1, forward strand.
AAATTGGCTTGAAGGAAACTTCCAGCTCATTAGTTAAATTTATTTGGCAATAATTTTAAACACGGAAAAAAGTTGATCATCTGAATCAGGTATTTTATAACATCTTATTAAATATTCTATATTAATTACAAAGTCCCCGGTAATAATGTTGTACGATAACTTTAGGTTGTTGAAATTCAAAGATGGAAAAGTGGAAGCAACTACGAGTATGTGTGATAAGATAAGATAAACATTCCCACAAAAAAAGATAATGAGAACTAATGATGGAAACAACCGAAGGCCGATATGAGGATGCAACATACTGTATTAATGTAAACTGTATGGAATGCAGTTTAATATCATCTAGTTAAGTCCGAAAACAGCTAAAAAGCAATGAATCGTACACGTCTATAACAGACCGCAAACCACTAGTAGTAACTGGAAATGCAATAGATTAGACCATGAAGGTTTCTGTCACTATACCAAAAATATCTGAGACGATATTCGATTTAATGGACTGTATCGCTTTTGGACCACCCGCATCGACTAAAAACAAATTCGAACTGTGTCAAAAGGGAGTTTTGTGACAGCTAAAAGCAGTATCAAGACGGCTTATACTCGATAACTGAACGTGGTGCACAACATGTCAATTATTTAATGTTCAGCTGAAAACAAAGATCATCCAAATTGGCAATAATGCCTCTGCAACTCTTATCATTAAGGGAAAAGGCACATGCAGCAGTCAATGATACCACCACACCAAAATTCACGCCAAACTGTTGCAAACCGCCTATGGAGAACAATATTCAAATATCTAATATCGAAAAGTTACCAAGAAAATAGTCCCTTAAAGTGATCCTAAGATCATTAGAAATTAGAAATAATCCATAAAGATCTAAATGGTTCTTAAAAACGAGAGGAGATCAAATACTACACATTAAATTACAAGGAACAATTACTTGAATATCCAAATTTACTTGCAAGGTAGTGGATATTCTTTATTCTTTAAAGATCGCAGATGCTTCAGAAGAATTGAAACCTTAAAACCTTTTCCAATGTTTTTTCCGAACTATTAATTTATTTTTTTGAGTACTTAGAACCATTCAATACTAGACAAGATCAATTATTGTTTTGACTAGTTGGAAAATGATCAATGATCTACATGAGTAGGAAAATATTTGACGGTTTCAAGTTCTTGCAATGTTAAATTAAACGGAATGGTTCATCCTCATTTTTAAGAATATTCGTATCCGATCTATAGCTTGTGTCATTGGTTATACCCAAAGTTTTGGACTATTAAAGTACAGAATCTCCTTTGTATTTTCTTAATTTGGGTTTTCCCCAAGAGTCAATTGTCACTCCAATTTCTGACATGTTCATTTATTGGTCTTTTTTTAAGTTCTTTATTAAACATTTGGAAGGTTTTGAGATTATCCAGGGTGATGATCAATCTTGGATATTTTGACCGCCACTTAGTTTCCGATAATACCCAATTATATCAAAATATTCTCAATTTGAGTAAGAATTTATCTTATTCTTGCATTGTAAAACATCCCGAGATATACAATCAGCTTGGGTAAATTCGGAAATCTTTCGAAATAGTGTTTTCTCACTAAATGTCCAAACGAATAGATCAGCACACTGTTGTTAATTTAATATACATAGAAAATCATTAAATGCTATAAGCAATCAAGTACTCGCTGCTAATTTTTTACTCACCACAATGCAACCGTACTTACCGGGATTTGTCAGTTACAAATAAAATTAAAAAGTAAAAATATATTGTATATGTATGTAAAAAAAAGAAGTAAATAAATAAAAAACCACAAAAGAACTTCATCAAAATGTGCATGGAACTTATAATTCGCTCGGATTGTAGTATTCATATAGAAAATAAAAGGTGTCTGTCTAACCGATTGCCAGACCAGGCCAGGCTGACTACTTGCCTGGTTTTCGTCCGTCTGTCTCCCTGGCAATGTTTGGGTGACTATATTGTGGTATGTTTGTTTTAACTACAGGCATTATATCACTTTATCTGTAAACTGTCACTCCTACACAACACACCTTTATTTAATGTGCTCGAGTAGTATGCAATTGTGCCTGAGTATTGAGCCGTGTTTTGTAAGTATCTGTGCGAGTGTTTGGATTTGAGTATTTTATTGAAGTATAAATGTACAACTGAATGTCTGTCCAATCGAATGTTGAATGTTCCACTGTTTGTCTGTACAAAGATATGCCTGTATTCATGTAAGTGCTATAAGAGCACACTTTTATTTTGTAGTTTTTTTTTTTTTTTGTAACGACATTGATGTTTTTTTCACTTTGACAACAAAGTGATAATTCACTTTTTATTACAGCAGAAAATCAGGACATTAAAATGATTAAATTGTGACAGTTTGTCGTTTGGACTAAAATCAACTACATATGTAGAAATATAGAACTGTTCAGAACAACTGTTCAGACAAAAATAACTATAAATGGTATATGAAGCATTAAGTTAAACAAATACAAAAGAATCGATAATAAATAATTATAATCATTATGTATCATAATTTAAAAATATGTACAACAATAAGCCATTGCTTGTTGATTCACACAGAGCTCAATAAAGACTATTGCCACTAAAATTGTTATATCTTGTAGATACCATTCATAACTCAAACTCTTGTTTAAACTCTCATACTCTCATTTCCACTTATTGGAATATTATCTTATTTCCAGCAACTCTCTGGCTCTTTATTTACCAAACAATTTGTTTTCTCAATTGACAACCAAAAAAAAAAGTATCTGAAAAAACCAACTGCAATTTTCCAATTGGATTATTGTGTTAAATTGTCTCTCTTTCAATCTTCAGCTCTTGTTCAATCTTAACGTCGCAGCCTCTCTATTGAGCTGTCTCTCCAATTTCCATATGGTTGCTTGTTAAATCATGTCATGCTGTGCGACTTCGTGTATATTTTGCACTAATTTCTCTCAATATTCTTTTATGGCACGACTTTAATTTTCTTGTTCAAAATGCTTCTTTTTTGTGGTATTTTCTTTCTTGAGTTATAGTTGGTTGGTATTTTTTCTACGTTGGAAATCCGGTTTAGCATGCGCCTGTTTGTTGCTTTTGGGAGTTAGATATAAGGTTAATATCATTGAAGGTTTATCTAAGAGTTCAAAAATCAGTTACCCTACACTAGTTAGATTGGGGCGCTGTAGATCGATTGTTTGTAAGTGTGGCACGCTTAAGAACGAATATTTTTAATAATTTTTCAAAGGCTTGAGTAAATTAGAATATAGTTAATTAATTTATCTCTCATTAGTTCAATTTTAAACAATTCTATTAATTATTTCAAGGTATAAAATCGATTTAACACTATTCAGTTCTCTAGAAATAAGATCATAATTTTCACTTTTTAGTAAAAAAAAAAAAACGAATCCCCTCTTGGGTTTCATACCATTTTAGGATGATTTTCGACCTATTCAATATGTCGATATGAGAGTGTTCGTTCCTCATTCGACTAAAAGCAGAACTTTCCAGCGTTTCGTTTTCTTCCAACGTTCAAGAGATTGTGGTTATAACTCTACGAACCAATTAATATATTAACCAGCCATCTAGGTGTTGGTCAATTAAGGTTCATTGGGGTTACTGCGTATTTCGATTCGAAAGTAAAAGCTTTCGAAATACAATGTAAAAAGTATACAAATTCGAATGATTTTCTTTTCGAATCGAAATACGCAGTAACCCCCCAGAATCTCCTTTGCATTCTCTTGCAAAGGAGGCCGTTCTGCGGGTTTGGAGTTCTTCGTAAAAATACTAGTTGGAGTTTTTTTGTAAATCTTCTTCAACCATTTTATACTCTCGGTAATCGCAATTATTTCAGCCTAAAAATCAGTATGTATTGTGATTTGGCCTGTTATCGTTTGATCACCAAATATAGATCAGTTCCTTTATCACTCCTTACTCCTATTACTTCATCCCATTCTTCTGGTGTTAAAGTGACGCAGTTAATGGGGTTATTGGGTTTCATCTTTGACATCTCACAATAAGCTCATGCGACACATGCCAGATATGGCCTTCATATCTAAGAGAATATAATGCTGGATTTTGCAAGGAGCTTCAATAATTGCCACCCTTCAAGAATCTCGAGGATATAAAGAACTAAGATAAACAAATTGACTTTAATAGTATAAACTTTGACAAATGCTCATTTTCGAATAATGTAGTCAATTGGGAGTATTACATTGCAATTTTTTTTTTGAAAAAGTCTTTGGAAATTATGAATTTCACTAGTAAATTAACTTGATTAAGTAACTTCTTAAGTACTCTTAACATCAAAGTCCTCGATAATCCGAACATATTTCTAAAAAACACTTCCATTTGAATATTAACCTTTTAAGAGGTAGGTTTTAAAATTTTGTTACATTTAAAGAATAAGAAGTTGTTTTCATTTTAGAAACAATTTTTTTGCCAGAAGTCTTGAGAACATAATGCAATTATTCCCTTTCAAAAAAAAAAAAAAATTCAAGCACATTCCACTCACTGCTAAAACACTGTTAATCAATATGCATTGTTTTTTGAAAATTTGCGTACATGAACCTTAATAAAAGAACACTAACAAACCATCCAGTCAGACTTACTACATGTCTGATGTTTTTGTTTTTTATTTAGTTTATACTTTTCATAAAGTTTGCTTTAACCAAATATGCTCCCAATAAGAGATTTCATCTACAATTTCCAAAATAATCATGAGAGCCCTTTCAACGTTTTGGGTTTCATTGTTATTTCATTTAACAATTGTTTTATAATATTATGCCTGATCTTGCTTTCAAAACTTTCAAATTATTATTATTTTTTTTCTGCCATTGGACAGCATTTATCTGTGGAGTTTAATGCCGAAAAATCTTTTTGAATTATTATTGTTCTTTGGCAAAATATGAGGAAATTTTAAAACAGGCCTAAAGTTATGTGTTTTTTGGCCATTTAATTGATTTTGATTTTTTTTCGGTTTGCTTTCGAGCATTATTTCAATTAAAATTATAAGATAAGAATTGAGTTCATTTTCGCATTTCAAATAATTGAAGTGTTTATTTTCAAAGAAAATATCAATACTTTATCTGTAAAGGAATCTTAATGGGTCTGTGTTTTGGGCTTTTTAATGTTCAATAGGTCCTCTAATCGGTAACTTGATCTGTTTTAATAAATAATAAAATTTGCAATAATTTTTTCCGTATGTTTTATTGTTACTGGGTATAACAATTCCATTTTTAAGCGTCTTTGTCGCATAAATATGCGGGGGCAATTGTGAAAGAAATCAGGGTTCGGATCAGCTTGCTTAATTTGCAATTGGGCCTGTTTAAAATAAGGAGTTGCTGTTTCAACAGCACATATTGCAATATCAGTACCCGCAAAGCATCGATGTTTTCTTGCACATCAACCTTTTCTCTCTCTTTGCGAAAGTTTTACAAAAACTATACAGACTTTGAGTGTGGGATGGGATGAGCTAAACGGGATGCTGCGGAGACTAAACTATAAAGTTCATAAATTTGGCCAATAGTTCGATTTTAATTATTATCTTGTTACAGATCTCCATAAAGCTATTAAGTTAGAACTTTAAGCTATTCTCTTTCCTTTGCTAAACTAAATATTATTTAATCAACATTTCTAAGAATCTTTTGATCAACCTTGGGAGTAATTTATCATCAGGTCTGATTTCTTTATAAAAATAAGAATTCGTTTTCGTTTTAGAAAACAACTGGGAGCAGTAACATGGAAGTAATTTAAAAGAGTTATTCCTTAATAAAAGAAAGCGAAACAACTGTAAATTTTCTAAATCCCTTTGGATTTATTTCCTAATATAGTTAGAAAAGACTCTTGAAGACCAAAGAAAATGATTAACCCAAGATTTATAAAAAATAGACAAAATTATTAGAGTTTTGAAGATGTAAGCGTGCAGAGACAGTAGTCCACAATTACATGTGGAAAAACTTATAAACGATGAAATTCAACTGCTCTCCATTCCAGGCTTTCATTCATTATAAATAAACAAAAACAGAGAAGCATTTTGGCATGTCTGCAGAAGTACCCAGACTGTTAGTCCAACAGACAAACTTTATGACACTTTTTACTGATTAGTAATATAAATTGAAATGATATTGAAACCCTGATCAGTTTGTCTGCAGAATCAGAATCTTTGGCGGGAATAGAATCCACAAACGTCAGATTGATAGTCCAGCACACTATCATCTGGACTATCGGATATCCAAACTTTATGACATACTAATGGCCTTTTAGTTCCTTGTTGACTGACACAAAAAAAAAGTGAAATCTTGTCAGATGTAAGTCTCGATTGGTTGTCAGCAAGACTATACCTTCCAGAGGAACTATGAACTAGATAAAGATTGAAGTGAATGCATATGATCACTCAGAAATTTATGGAAAAAACTCCTACTGTATGATGTTGTAGTTCCGACAGTACGTACAATGACAACTCAAGAAGAAATGCGTGAAAACTTGTCACTTTAGTCCACGTAAGTATTCCTAGATTATTTTATGTATGATCAAGGGGTACCAGATCATAATTTGGACACATAAATATTACACCGTGAATGTGGGCATTAAGTTACATCGCAGTTTCATCTCAGTTGTAGAAATACTCTTGTTTTCCTGTGTGTAATCGCAAAATAGTTCAAATCTGTATGAATTTCGTTAAAAAAATTATATGTTATTCTGCATTTACCACTATCTTTTAGCACGTTTACTGCAATGTTGAACTAAGTTTAGATCCACCCTCGTGTAAATTGTGTTGTGAAGTGATTTGCATGCAGAATGAAACAGTCGAAAAACATCCTTGAATATACTGCAATTGCGACCAATCGACCAATCGTCTTCTAGTTAACCACCAAGGTCTCTTTATCTATGTCTCAAGTGCTGTGGATCATTTTCATAAAATTTTGTCAGTTATAGACTAGAATCTAGATTGGTAGCTCACTAGGAAATAAGAAAATTCTCTGTATCTGTGACGGTGGCTGTTGTAAATAGTTCAAGCATGTTGATGGCCAAAAGTGTATTCCTTCGGTTCCTGTTAAAAAATATACTGCTTACAAGACTTTCAATACAGACAGCTATCTGGCCAGTCCATCCACCTGCTTAATCGTATTAGTCTGTCTAGGAACTATGGTAATTTCAGCTAGACGTTCTATGCTGTATAGCTTTTTCATACAATATCCGTCAAAGTTAGAAGACGTGGTATATGATTAAGCAGTTAGATACATATATGTATAAGTTCCGCCTGACTTTCGCAAAGATTTCAAATGAAAATTTAATACTTTCGATATTTAATCATTCAACTCGGATGATCTATAAGAAGCTTAAATAAATTATTTTAATTAAACCAACATATCAGTATTTCAATAAAAATTCCTTAAAAATCCAAACCCTGACTACATGTTATATGTGTAGGTATGACAACACAATCTATCTCTCTGGCCACAATGTCGTTGACAATGCAACAGGAGATTTTTTATTTTTTATAATGCTTTTTTTTTTTGTTGTTTGCTGATATGTTCTAAAATAAAGTAGAAATACAGGGCTGCTGCGCATCAGCTTATCTGTTGTTGTTTGCCTCATGCGCAATCATATTGTTATTGTCGCCATTGTCGACATACAAACATTAAAAAATCATATTGCAGCAGCAGCAGCAACATTTTTACTTTTTATGCATATTTACCTGCAAAATTCACTTACGTGAATTTATTTATGTATTGTTCCTATAAAACTGTCTGTCTGTCTGTATGTTACCACAGCAACAGACACTAGCCCACAACTGAAACAGCAAATTCAATGTAGTAACATTTACTGCACGTATCTTGGGCAACCAAAATAACCAACTTTTACACGGTGTGTGTGGAATCATCATCAACATCAACATCATCCTTTTGTTGGCTGCCTTTGTGTAAAACTATGTTGGTTTGTTTGTTTATTTGTAAGTATGTACAGATGGATGGATGTGTTACAGTTTTGGATTCCTTTTATATTTGTGCTCTCTTTACTGTCATATTTCATGTTTGTCCGGATGGATACCATCTACGCAATCAGCCTACTGAGCCTCGTTTTTTTTTCTTTGCTGTCTTCCTACTTCTTGCATTTGTTGCTGTTGTCGAACATTAAACAATAATAAAAATAACGTTGCTACAGCACCATCAAAGTAAAAGTAACAAACAAAAACAGAGTTTTAAAAGAGTTTATTCAGTACAATCATTATCTCAAATACACTGAGTTGTAAATGGTAAAACTACCAGTTACTAGTTTTATCAGTTATATAAATCCACTTGCAATGGGTATATGTTGAGAGGCAAACGAATATCAGTAGAGACTCCGACTGAATGATGTTGTAGTTCGGACAACACATTCGAAAAGTTTTGATGACACCATTTGATGCCATGGAGCATGCCAGTAGGAAGTGCAAAAAATTGTCATTATGATGCGTGAACAGAAGAACCTTTGTTTGCTATTGTTGATAATATTCCTAGGTGATTTCATTCATGCTGATACAACTTATGATCAGGGCGTCCCAGATTACATATTGCAACATCAGTTGTGCCAGAACTACTTTTACCACATTGGTCGAAATGTATTCTTACCCGATATCCTATGACTGCAGAAGTTATTGCGTCTCTATTATTGAATAACAATTCAATGCTGTCGTCGATCTACATACAATGGATTCCGCATCTACATATATATTTTTATGTTCTGCTTATATATAAGGTATGTTCGGACAAGTCTGGCGAAAGATACCAACTACTTTAACTATGATGTAGTTCGGACGACACATCCGTCGATATTCCATTTTGCTGTGCTTAATTGCCATTATAGTTTTTAAAACACGATTGATAACATTTCAAGAGACTGTTTTGTGGAAACATAACGAGAAGTTGATGTTGAATTGAGTAGTCTAGAGGCATTTTAAAACCATTATAGTACCAATAGGTGAAATCATAGAAATCTGAGCGCTGCTCGCTTAAGGAAATACTATTGTATTCTCAGCTCCAAAAATTGTCAGCCTATTTAAAACTGTATTATTGTTGTATTTAAAGGAATTAAACTAATACAAGCGTCTTATATACTTACATCACATTTTTCAATCTGCCTCTAATATATAATTTCATAAGTATCAACAAATCACTCTGTTTTTTTTTTATATTTCCTAAACTCTCTCCTGAACTGAACTCTAAATTTCCTTGACACTCTTAAAGCTTAATATAGTATATTTCTAACTCAGTTGAAAGGCGATATGATTTGCATACCTTATAATTAATTTCCATTTTCTCCTCAAATACTGGAAAACTGATATAAGGACAAGATAGTTGGCTATATCGTTGAAAAGAGAAATCAGGGAAATTTTTAAATGGTGAACGCTACAATTATCATTAAAGAAATTAAAGCCTTTTTTTGGGAAATATTTTGTAAACATCAAACTTAGTTTTGAATTTCCACATTCTTTTAAAGCACTGCTTTTTCATCCTCTATACTTTTGAGGTAAGTATAGAGATTCCATTGTATTGTATTCGTATGAACAAGGAAGATTCAAATAAGTAAATATGGAAAGTATTAAGTAACTATGGACTCGTATCAGGAGTGTTAGAGTGTATGTAAATGTGTTTTAAAATGGTCTTTAAAGTTATTGCAGAAAAAAGGGAATACTCGTATGTAAAATAATGTGCTGTTGTACTTTTATTAAAGGCCTCTAGTATTGTAATTTTGTATAGTTTATTTTCTCATTTTCAGGTTCGCTGTACTATGTATAGACGACAGTTGATTGTGGTTCTTTGGTGGTGACTTAAAAGTGTACCTGGTTTTTCTGTAAGACTCCATGTTAGTGTTCCTGTATAGCTGCTTGGTGCCCATACATTCTGTGTGTAGTATATGAAGTATATCGATGAAGTTTCATAAATCGATTGTTTTCCTTTCTTGCAACGCTTGCAATGTTTCAATTCTTTCACTTTATTTTTTCTGTTCGTATTTTATATTTTTTTATAATTCATGTTTGTTTGGTGAAAATGTATGTGGTGATTTTATATGATGTTCAGTGATGCATTCAGATGTTATGTTTTACTTGATGGCACAACAAAACAAAGCCACTAACAACAACGTCAAACGGCAACAACAATACTAATATTCGAGTAAAAAAATATGAACACAAAGTATAAGTGTGCTATGAGGCATGTGCTGCAGAAGCTGTCGCCTTCATTTCATTATTGTTTGTTGCACAGACAGACAGACAGACACACCGATTTGCACATGCACCCATAGAATTTAAATTTGAACTGATGCTTAAAATAATAAATATTAAACTATTATAACAAATAGGCGCTTTTGCCAAAAGTCATCATAAATTCTCATGTTGCACATAAATTTTGTAAGGATATGAAAATTAGCTTTATTTTATATAAAGTGCGTTTAGTAAGGAATTTAATGAAAGGAAATTGTTAAAGGAAGTGTTCAGATTAAAGACAAGTTTACATTTCTAAAATACTTAATGTATATATTTTTATTTGTAGAAGTTTTTCGGTATAGTTTAAAGTAAGATTGTCTCTTTTTCATGTATTCTCTAGGTTTTAATATTAATACATATATCCTTTATTTTTAGGAGACTGCCTGGTTTAATAACCATTGCTTTGCGGTATCTTTCAAAGTACGATTGCTTCTTTTTCAGGTATTGTCTAAATTTTAATATAAATATATACTTTTCTCAAGCGTTACCGGGTACTCGTTTCTCTGTTCATCAAAACTCTTTGTAATTTTTCCACGCTTCTTTGAAAATCTAGCTACAGACATTCTTCTTATTGCATAACCAATCAATCTAACTACACTGAATATTGAGGATTACATATAATATTTACTACAGATGTTGGCTTTTCGCAACGCTTTAAACTCAGTACAACGATCAGGGCCCATTTCTATTATACACTTTAACAGAAATGGTCTCAAATACTCACGTTTGCCTGATGTTTATGTATCGAAATAACTCTATTCATTCATTTGCCAATTTGTGTGTAAAAACTTTGTTGTAAATGTTCTCCTTAACAATAATGGCGAAAGGACCACCTCTTTTGAATATTTGATCTCAACAATATTAATTAATGAATAAAATCCAATAAGGATTCGACAAAAATGGCTGCTTGAATTTTGTCATGGGAAAAGAGAAGAAATATCACAACATATTAAAGTTTATCAGTTAGTCGGAATATGTATGATTAACTAATCATTGATTTTGTTATAAATTTTAATAATTAAAAAAAAGAAAACTTCTACAAATCGCAATTTTGGCTAAATTTCAATGAAATTTGTCTAACGACGCGTCGTGACGTTATTCTCGCTTAAGGAAGAATTCTATTGAAATCGGTCCTAGATCGGATTGTATCTAAATAAATGAATTGCCGAGCATTTACAGTGCAGATGAAAAATGTATCGATCTTGCTAACTGCGACAGTCATTGTATGATGGCAACAAGTTTCTGGCAGTCTTTCATGTTTTCTCATTGCTGCACTGAGTCTCCTGAAGGTAGTGTCAGAAGATTCAGCTTTTAATGTATCCAAGCGGTATTGCGATAGATTTTGCATTTGCAACATTTAAAGCGAATTTTTTTTTTGGCCATCTCGTCTACCCGTTCATGCAAACTAGGTTGGTTTCGATTGCACATCTTGATTCGACTTTTTGCAGTTCTCAAGATGTTCTGGAACACCTTGAATTGCGAAGGCTATTACGTTGCTGATGGCCCCTTCTACATCTAAGAAAGCTGTCATTGTATAGTGTTTGAATTCCTGCGAACCCTTGAGTTGAGTTTTTCCTTTTATGTAATGCTTGGTTTTCACTATGTCATTTTTGTTGTCAAATTGTCCAAATTGTTGGCAATTGTATGAAAACGGGTTGTAATATGGCGTCATCTATGTTTGCATTCATGATTGCAATCTCATTAGACGCCAGAGACAACCCGTTTTCATACAATTGTCAACAATTTGGACAATTTGACAACAAAAATGACATAGTGAAAACCAAGCATAAGTCGATGAGTCTTTCGAATGTTTGCAACAGAAAATATTAAAGGCTTAGTGTGCAGAAAGAAGTCTTTTGCACACTCATGATCACTTTTATCAATTTTGAGTATAAAAATAACTTCTTGCTTTCTTTAACCAAGCGGAAAGTAGTCGAGGGAATTACTTAGTTTGTATATTCTATAGAGCCACGAGATGATGAAATCTTTGCACTCTGCAGCATCCGCGACATGATTCCCCCTGGTTCTGGTGATTTATATGAAAAACACTTTTTAAATCGCCCACAAAATTATATCATAAGGGATGTTTTTATTAATTTAAGAGAATAATTCCTTATGAATCGATTCACCATTATTTTCCTTAAATGCTGGAGAATCTCTTTCATAAAAAAATATTTATAAAATGTCTTTCGAGAACAGTACGTTTTGTTACTTTTTTTTACAAAACAGTCCTAAAATTTTTTAAATGTTTGGCAAAATATGACAATTGACAAAATATGACACAAATTTTTAATGCTCTTAATAAACTTCTAAAAAATGAGTTTTTGAACGAAGTACTTTTTTTGTATCTTTTGAGTGTTAAAATTAAATTGGTTGCTATTTCCTAAAATTTAAAAATTTTATTTGTTTTGTGTTTTTAAAGATCAACTTTTTTCGTACTTTTTATAAAAAATCACAAAAACCTTGAAATTATTAGCCACAATAGATTTAAATGGTTTTCTTACAATTTCAACAATATTTTTTAGTTAAGCCAAAGGTTGGAACTAGGAAAATATGTTATGGGAGGGAGGATAGAGGGAGAAGTTTTTGTGAACATTTGACTTGAATTTTCCCATATTGAATACGGCTAAAGAACGAATTTTCCCTGTAGTGTGTTGTGCGATCCACTGTCCAGTCGACCACAAATGGATGAGCCCTGACTGGAGCACGTGTATTACGTAAAAAACTGCGTGTTTCAGGAACAAGTTCCCTGATTTCAGCAGAACACATTCCATTATAGTATCGATAGAACAGTGAAACACAACCCACATTGCGACGATGCTCCAATGAATCAATAAAGCACCGATAAGCATCTTCGCCCTCTCCTGTACGCGGTCGAGTAACTCCAAAATAGACTTCGAAGCACCGGCCCATACATGAGAGTTGTATTCCATTTTCGTTCGAATATACGTGGTGTAAATAGTAAGAAGATCAGATGGAGTGAAGTATTTTCTACACCGTTTTAAAAAAAACCAAGGCACTTGAACGCTTCTTTTGACACTTGAAAAATGTGTTTGGTCCAGCGGATATCACACTGGATTATCATGCCTAGAACGTCAAGAGCGTCTGATTTCTTAATCATCCCTATCGTGAATAAAAATTCCACATGAAATTTGTTCCCTTTTCACATTTTCCTATTAAAATTCAATGTTAAAAAAATAAAAGGGAACAAATTTCATGTGGAATTTTTATTCACGATAGGGGTGAATATTTACGTCGCCCATAAAAACAGATGAAACAACATGATCTGTTGTGCGTTTGTGCGTTAATAAACAACACTGAGTCTTACGTGCGTTGAAATCGACTCTATGCGCACAACCCCATTTCGAGATTGTCTCAAGATCTCGGTTCAGCATATCATTCATATTCTGTCTCATTTCCCCAATCTCCAAAGGGTTTGGTCTATGATTGAATGAGTATGAATGGCAAATGTTGCTATCATCTGCAAAAGAATAGATAGGGTTTGAAGTTTGACAACAACTATTTTGATTTAACAAATTTTTAATAATTAATCGTACTGGTGTTTATTTGTCATTATTTGTTTGATAATTTGGCTTAGTTTAATATCTTATTATCCCCAACTTTCTTATACCCCAGCACTTTTCTAAAACAACTATTGATTTCCACTCAAAATTTAATTATTAATATAAAAATTATACAAGCTCTTATATAGTGATCTGTACTTATAATTATTCCATTAAATGTATTGCACTATTCTATTTCTTTGTTTGTTTCCGTTTTGTCTATTTCACATAAATGAATAAAAACTAGTAAATATTTAAAAAAAACACGACTTTTTAAACTTTATATACATGTAAATTAATCTATTCTCTGAATAGAATATTTTACGTTTATATTTATTTTTCATTGTTGTATTTATGTACTTACGTTTGGCTTACATACAATGTAAAATGTAAATTTGTATTTGGAATAATTAGAATTGTAGTATTTCTGGAAAGCAAAAAAAGGCAAAAATTAGAAAAATTAATGAGTTATAAGAGTAAAATAAATCAGTAAAAATAATTTTCAATAATAAAAAAATATATTTTGCAGAAGATCATAATTAAAAATGTGAATTATTTCATTTGTATAATGCAAAAAGTGAGGAAATATTATAAATTGTAGCTTAGTTTATCAAATAGTTGGACTGTCACGGTAATATGGACTCTGTTAACGTTTGATAGTTTTCAACATTTGTTTTGCCCTTAACTTATATTTGTAAGAGCAAACAGTGATAATAAGAAATAGCATAGTTATGTTATTTATTGATGTTTGTTGTTACAAAAGTCTAGTAAAATCATTTAGAGTTTTTAGTAGAACTTTGTAATTCCTAAAGTGTTTTTACTTCAACTCGCAGTTTTTTTTACTTGTATAAGATTAATATATAAAATTTAATTAACTAAAACGCCAGGCTTTGCTCCAACTGTTTAATATCAAACATCAATCAACAACAAATTTAGTTTTTTTTTTAAACTCATCCAGCAGATCATGACTTTTTAAAATAATTAAAGTTTAATTAAAAAATGAAACAAATTTGTAATACGTACCCTAAATTTTTTTTTACAATAGTGGAACTATGTGAAGAAACATGACCAACACACATGTTTATAAAGGGTCATACATTAATAGGAAGGAATTTTTGGGGAAAAACCAGATCTGTATCATTATTAATTTTACAGATTGTATGATTTAAGAGCAGGTGTACGATATCCAATTCAATTGAAAAGGCTACTTTCTCAAATAAATCATTTACACTTATTAACACAATTATGTATACAAGTCTACACATTTAGATTATCGTCATAAATTTTCGAGAGATTTTAATATTGAATATAATAATTTCTGCACTTGAATTATTTAGTAATACAGAATGGATCACTATTTTACATTTACTGACAATTAACTAAGTATGTATATGTCAAAAGTTTTTAATTAGATTTGGGAATAATATCGCAAAAACTGAAAATAATAAATGATTTTTCGAAAATTATGAATAATTCTCAAACAAAAATGTTCGTTAAATTATACAGAATTTTATAAATGAATAATTCTCAATAATATTTTTTACAAATCGTTGTAAAAATAAACAAATCTGAACAAATTGCTAATTATACGTTACTTTTATCGTATAATTCTCGAACAAAAGAGTTCGCTAAATTAAAGAGAATTTTATAAAATGTTCCTGAAATGCCTTAATTTCTGTATAAGTTTCTTGAAATTCAATCAGTACTGACAAAGTTTCATTAAATCTCTCTCACTTTTTGTAACACCCTTTTCAACTGTAACTCTAATAAACATCATTGCGCAAAACAGCTAATCCTATTAATGAAATAACAAAAAAAAAACATTATTTGAAGAATAGAAAAAACAAGAAGAATTAGTATTGTTGAAGTCCAACTGTGAACAACTGACAAACAATGATCAATCAATAAATTGTTAACAGCCAAAAAATCAAAAAACAACACAGACACATAATCGAAACTGATTTGTGTGGTACAACAAGTTCAACAAACCAATACCCGAACAAAATCAATGTTGATGCCACAAAAGATTTTTCATGGCATTTTAAATAAAAAATTAAAAATCAAAAAAGTCTTTCAACCCAATAAAAACTAATTATTTTTTTATTTTAAAGATAAACACAATTTTCTGCCTCATCATCATAATTTCAACACATTCTTTTCAAACGCAAGACGGTAAGTAAGTCCCAATTTACACGAAGCAATTCTTTAAGCTAAGCTTAAAGACCTTTTAGACATCGTGGAAGCTAAGACGAGTGTACACTTGATTGTACTAGCAATTCGTGTTACTCTCTTATTCGTACATATGTGTATACAAATGTGTGTATACTTTCAAATAAAAATACTAGGGATTTATTGTGGAAGGCCAATGAAAGCAGCATGAGGCCGCGGGCGGCAATCAGCTGTTCTTTTTGCCGCTTATACTTTTTGTAGGTAGACAAATATGCGCGGCAAATGTCAAAAAATTAAATTGATTTGTTTTTTATTTAATTAAATTCTTAAATAAACGTTTTTTAGTGTGTACATGGTGTAAAAAGTATTAAAAAAATGGAAAAAAAAATTATATACATGTGTATGGCAACATCGTTTTAAGCGGCAAAGTTGAAACAAAATTCTACTTTGCCGCGCGGCCGCTTTTCACAACATTAAGTAAATTGCGACACTTCAGATTTTTTGTATGAGTAATTTTGTAAAGAAACAAAACTTTTGTTCACCGCTAATACTGTTGCCACACGCGGCAGCATGTCGCTTATATTGGCCTTCCACTATTAAGCAATAAAATTGTGCTGTGTGAACACCGAAGAAATTTCAATAAAAAATTGTATCAATCTTTTCAATAAAAATTGCTTCGTGTAAATTGGGACTAACAGACTGACACAGCGAGTGAGTGAGTGAGTGGCCATCAACTTTAGAGTAGACTACAAGTAGGAACCAGGTTGGTCATCAAAGACAAACATTTAATAAGCTTTAAACTGAAATCTATAACAAACATTAGAAACAGAAACTGAGAAACAAATTTTGTATTATCTTTAAGTCTGCAGTTAACAGTTCAAGACAATTAGTTACTTTTATTAGAAAAAATATTGTTGATTATTACGTTATTGTTGCTTTCAGTAAACAAAAATTTTTTTTGATGGAAATAAAGTCTCCTATGGGGGTCTTTGATTAAGCTTAATAGCTGGAGTATTCAGCATAAACAACTAAAATTAATAATTTTTAGAAGGGAACAATATTTTTTTACATACAAATATGTATTTCTTAATTTTTCATTCTTCTCTTCTCTAACACCAATTTAATTTATCAATTTATTTTGAATAACTATAGAATTGGAAAGTTTATTTTATAAATACATAATTTAATTTATCAATAGAATTATGATTATATTGTGCGATTGTTGTTTTGTATTATATTTTTAGAATGATTAAGAGTTTGAAAAACAAGTTTTAGTTTTTTTCAACATTTTCAACAATTGTTTTTAATTAAACTGATCTGTTTGTTATAAAAAAAATAAAGCTACGTTTAGAAATAAATAAATGCAGTATTAACTCAGTAACAGAACCAGCACCCATTATAATCACCATCATATCTGACTGCTGTGTTGTTACTGTAGCTGTTTGGTGTTGGGGTGTGTCAGTTTCTTAAAAACCGCCGCAATTAAATTGTATCAAGTATGATTTTTATTTTAATAGAGTCGAGGTACAGTCATAAAATTTTAGCAAAAAACAAGTAAGAGTTTATATTCTGCTGTGCCGAATCTTATATACCCACCCTTATATACATATAAGCCATTACATGTTATGGGACGATCGTATTTTAGCGCGCTTTCCATGTATGCCTTATGTTGAATTTCATCTTACCAACGATATATTTTAGAGTTTTTTAGATATTCCAGTTATTTTTAGAAATAGTCCTTATATAATGGGGCAATGGGCAATTACGGACTGACCTTTACGAAATCCAATAGTATAGTTTATATATACATATTAATAATCTGTGTAAAATTTCGTTTATTTTCGGAAATGGTTCTCATATAGAAGCTATGACCAATTATGTGCTGAAACCACAAAAATCGTTACGATGATTTACGCAGCTATGGACAGAGAAATAGCGCACCAATGTTCTGTGAAGTACCAAATGTCCTGTTAACAGCGCACCGTTATTTGGATTTTAAACAAAAAATAGTAAGTAATTTAACAAAAATATTGTTAATCATTACTTTATTCCACCAAAATGGAAAGATAATCGTATTGCTCACTTGAGAAAATAAGATTATTTGAGAACTTCACCAAAGGGTACAAAACAAACAATAATAGTTTAAAATGTTCTCAAAAGATGGTTTATAATGTCTCTAAATGTGTTAAATCAGTTGCAAATTTGCTTAATGTTAAGAAAGATCGGAAGAAGCCACCGCGTTCTCACAGTTCGTGAGGATAAGGCAATAGTTACAAAATTAAGCAAGATCCTTTCAAATCATCGAGAACAATAATGACTGAAATAAATGAGAAATTTGGCATAAATGTTTCCAGTAGACTAGCACGAAGACGCCTCAATAAAAATCAGCTTTATGGTCGTGTAAGTTGGAAAAAACTACTTCTGTCTAAAAAGAATATAAAGACAAGCATATTAAATTCTGGAAAAAAGTGTTTTTCACAGATGAAACCAAAATTAAAATCTGATTGGTACTGACGCATAAACGATTGTACATCGAGAAGAAAACCCAATAATTCAATTCCCGTTTTACTACTAAAACAGTACAGTGCGATAATTCTCTATTCATATATACATACATATGTACATATATGTATATGGATCATTTGTGTCGAATTTCAACTGTATAATAATGTTTATAAAAGATTTAGGACTTTACATGGGCGCTACGGACAAATATCATAAAATTCCGTACACTGATTTATATTTATATATGGATTATTTGTGTCGAATTTCATCTTGATAGTGATTTTTTTTTTCGAGATTTATGAGAATTTATTTATGAGAAGTTACTAACGGAAGTGTATTTTATATAAGGGCTATGGTCAAATTAGGACTTATGCAAACAAAATATCGTATAGCCTCATTGCGAAAAGACATGTCTATAGGAAATATGAGAAATCGTGAACCTATTCTTACCATTTTCAACGGGATTTGTTCTTCTTGGTTAAGAAAGTGCATCGTGCACCTTTTTATCGGAAATAGTGTTTAGCGACGAAACTCATTTATGCTTGAATGGATACGTAAACAAGCAAAATTGTCGTTTTTGCTGTGAAAAGCTGCCAATGCATCCCGCGAAAAATGCACGGTTTGGTGTGGATTATAAGCCGGTGTCATTATTGGATCGTATTTTTTCAAAGACGACAAAGGCAGGCAGGAGGTTACTGTGTTAATGGAGAGCGCTACCGTGCGATGATTACAAATTTGTTTTGTGCGCAAAATGTAAGAGCTGGACTTGGCTGACAGGTAGTTTCAACAAGACGGTGCCACTTGCGATACAGCACGCGAAACATTGGCCCAATTGAGAGGAGAGTTTGGTGAATAGTTTATTTCACGTTTGGGGCTGTGCCTAGATCGTGCGATTAATTAATGTCTTCAGATTAATTATTGTAAGGCTATCGACTACATTTTATGTGTTTTTTTAAATTAATTCCGAAAGCTCTTAAAAAATCACTCTTTATAACAAATAATAAATAAGTCATTATGCAAGTGCTTCCAAGTATGTAGAAGTCATTACATGGTGGATATTTTCTAGGGACAATTCTAAATATGGCATGTTAAATACCAAAGCCTGAATTAGGAGGCCAACATAAGACGTAACAAGAACTACCAGCTATGTATAGTTCTGGCCACATTTATTTTCATTTATGTATATCTGCACAAACTTGATTAAAACTATACCTGGTAGCAATTTTATTTACAAACTTGATTTGTTATTAAACAAAATGCAAAAGCCCCACCAAACAGAAATATGCAAAACTAAATATAAATAAAAGTCTTACTTTAAGTACAAACAGCTAAGAGTAAAAGGCTTCAAGTCTACGAGTACACAAAAGGAAAACGAAAACGAAAACTAAAACATTTTATTAAACTCTATAACAACACATGCATATGATCTAGGTATCAGTATCTCTTTTATTTATATCCATTTTTTTTTTTTTTTTTTCAAGAAATACAAATAGTAACGAGTATTTAGTGTACACCTGGGCGCTGCGTCATGTTCTCCTAGCAATTTATACAATATTTATGCAAACTTTTAGTTGATCGTGTTGTAGTAACTTGCATTTGTTTACTGGCTCAACTGAACTTTTTATATTTTTTTTATACAAAAATATATGTACAATTTTAGTATTATTGTTATAACGAAACTACCAGCTAATACAAATAAGTATTGCAGCAATACGCGTGCTTAATCATTAAACTATAGATCGATTAAAACAGGCCTCAAATTCGTAGCTCGTACAGCTGCTTAAACTTTACTGTTCAAATCAGTCAGTTTTGTACAAGTCGTCCAAAGCGAGAACTACAACTACAGCACAGCAGCAAACAGCAAATAGCAACAACAACAAAGGGTATGAAAATACGCCCAAATGCAAACATTTTTAAATTATTTTAGTTTGTTTTATTTTTGTTATAACACCTACACTTGGAAAATTTGTAAAGCAATTTAATATTTATTTGTTTATTTACTGCTTTGCTATTCTAGTTAAAGAAAATCCATTTTTAATTTATGGCATTTTTTTTTTAAATTAAATTTTTACTGACCAGCTCAGAGGCTGTAAAATGATGGCGTATTTAACAGAGGTATAGGAACACTTATGGCCGAATTCACAGTCAAAGGCTGACAAAGGCTTATAACTAATGATTCTTTATTCGCAATGATTTGTTTGCCATAAGAATAACAAGTAATAGTTAAACAATAGTTAGTATTTTAGTTTACCAATGGTTAACTAATGACCGAGAATTCGGCCATTAGAGATTTTCTCAAGACAATATTTAATTTACAATAACTATGTAACTATGCTTCAAATACTTCCAAGCCTGAAAAAAATTTAACTTTTAAACACATTTCTTTGAGTGTATATGTGGCAAATAAATTGCTTTTAATGTTTTTTTTTACATTTTAACAGACATATTTTTCAAAGAAAAACTTTAAATTTCAAATTAAATCTATTGCGCAGACAATCTTGTTGTGTCTGGGGTCAAAATGTAGTAGCCTTAATTTACACTGTGTAGTTTCGTGTAAAGTTTTTTTTTTCTTTTTTGGAACATTTCTATGCCATGTGGATTATTTTTTTTTTTTTTTTGGTATTTGCTGAAAAAATAGCACAAAATAAATATTTTCATAGATTTGAAAGTAAAGTAAAATAAACAACAAAAACCAATTTAACTAAATGTATAATGAAATGTAAAAACAAAATTTATAATAATTTTAGGGTCATAAGTAAATTAAAGTGATTCGCATAACATTTTCAGCTATAGCTTATTCAAATATAATTTATGTTAGTATAAATATAGATTAATTTACACATATATTCCATAATCTATATATAAAATCCCAATTAAAATATAAGTTGTATAATGGATAAGATGAAAAAGATATACAGTGGTGAGCACAAATGAGTACATGTTTGTGCCTTGTGCACTTTTTATTGCATAAAAATAAAACTAACAAAGAAACTCACGTTTAATGCTTAACAAAATAATTTTGTAAAACAACCTTGAAAATAATAATTTTCGGCAAATAAACAATTATTACAAAAAACCTACATGTACTAAATTTTGAACAATTTTATCTTTAAATATATTTGCACATAAATATTAAAGTTTAATGTTAGATTTTTATGTGTTTGCTTTATTTATGACTTAAAAAAAAAACATTGGTTTGATATTTATTTAATTGCATGTGGTAAACACTTTTTGCAAATTATACAACACAAATCTAATTATAATAAATAATGAAGAACCTGACAAGAGCCATTCAGGACAATATTCTACAGCACGAACAGCACAGAGAATTCAAAGACACTATGTTAAGGAAACAATAAAGCCCGGTGCACTGTGGGAGAATTTGGAAAAAAGGCAATAAATTTGTAATTTCTAAACGGTAATTCCGATTGCAATAATATTCCACATTCCTATAGAGGAAGTGTTTTTAAATTTAAGTTTTGAAATTGGACCTCATAAATTCATGATTTCTTATATATCTTATATTAAAATTCAAAGAAAATAAATTAGTATTGAAAAATGTAACATATGCCAAATTGATGGGTTGATTTTTGTAACTCTTTGTTATATTTCCAACATTTCAATCCGACAGAGTTTTTAGTAATTTTGTAAAATTGGATTTATTTTGTCTAACCCAAAGTGTTAATTTCGATTAACATTAAATCAACAGAGCTCGTGGTAAATTTCTCTGAAGTTTCAAGAAAACCCGTAAACAAATACTAAGTAATTTATGAAATATTTATTCCTCAAATCCTTAAAGTGGAAAATGCATATGTGGCAAATTTTTTAGAGTTATTGGTCAAATTCTTTAAAGTTTTTATTGTCGCATATATCCCTAATCAAATTTTAAAGAATAATTAATACATTTTTAGAATTTACTTAACAAAATGTTAAAAACTTTAAAAATGGAGTCTTGTAAATGGTGTTAAGAAATTGCCTTTTTTGGGGCCCAGATGTGCAAGTACACCATCGTACAAATATAATCTTCAAGTACAATCGTTATAAAGGGTGTCCCAACTAGAACGCAATTTTAAAATTTTAAATAAAATAAATAAAAAGATATTTAAAAAAAATCGTGAAACTTTATTATATCGTAAAGTAGACATAATGAGGTTATGTATGGAACAAGATATCGTGCAGGTGGCGGCCGCGGCTTTGCTGGCACACACGCGATCTTTTAATAACATTTTCAATGACCTTTTTGCATAAATGCTGCGGTATTTCATTAATGCAGCGTTCAATTTCCTCTTGTAAGGCTTGAGTCGTCGTCGGCTTATTCGCGTAAACCATCGACTTCAAAAAACACCAAAGTAAAAAATCTAAAGGTGTTAAATCGCACGATCTAGGCGGCCAATTCTGGTCTCCAAAACGCGAAATAACACGACCGGGAAATGACTGATGCAGCAATTGAATTGTTTCTCTGGCGCCGTCTTGTTGAAACCACATGCCCTCCACATTCATTTCTTCAATTTTAGGCAAGAAAAAACTGGTTATCATTTCACGATACCGAACACCATTGACTGCTTGACTTGCCTCATTTTCATAAAAAAAAAAGGTCCAATGATTCCTCCAGCCCAAAAACCACACCACACGGGTCGACCGACCTGGTCGAAGGCGCGTTGTTGTCTTTACATCACTAACAGATCCAGTTTCGGCAAATTTATCTATTAATCTCTTTACAGTTGACTCTTTTGGAGCATTATTGTCATCCCAAATTGTTTGCAATTTGCGAACTGTATCCGCAAAACTTTCACCATTTTGGTAAAACAATTTCACAATGAGAATGCGTTGTTCATTCGTGTAGCGCTCCATTTTTACTAACCTCATACCTTCTACTAGCAAACAATAACAATTGTTCAAATGTCAAACAACGACACTTCGAATGTTGGGACACCCTTTATATAATGTTTTCAGAAACTGTAACAAATCATAATTTTTCCCTAATTTTTTTAATTTTACTTTAATTTTTAGAATTTGACAAGAATAACAAAGAATGTTAAACATTGACGTTAGTTCAAATAAAATACTCCATAAATATCCTTTAAATACAGAAGTGTATAAAATTAACCAATTTGTTAAACTTTTTCGCTGTCGAAAAAATACATATGAAACCCCATGAATTTCATGAAAAAGGCCTTACAAAATCTAACCACCAAACATAATTTATTAGCTTTTAAATGTACAATAATAAACTAATTTTCACACAAAATTCAATAATCATTCAACTATGTATGTACTACATTGCAAGCATATTTCGGTGGAAAACAAATCAAAAGTATCCACATCTTAACAGGTGTAAAATGATCTCATCAATAACAACTACAAAATTAGTTTATGTCTACAACAATAAACAAATACCAAAAATATCAATTCACATCATACCACAAAGTTGTTGTTTTTTTTATTATTATTATTCTCTCTTTATTTTATTATTAATTAACCCACTAAAATATTCCCATAAAAGCAACTATTGGTATGAACGCAACACCAACAGACGTTAGATCGATATTGATATTGTTGTTGTTGTTGTGATCTTTAAACAAATAATAAAAAAAAATAACAATAAAATTCTTTAATAGTTATTTTAAACTACTTGAAATCCATCGAAATCTGACTACTGTTGTACAAAGTGCAGCGGGGCTGTTGCTTGATGAACAAACAAATTTAAGAGCAATATTTCTAGGAAATTTGTTAAAGGTTTATTTGATGATGAAACATCTAAATACAGAGAAATTTTAAACGACACTGAGAAAAATAAAAGAGAAAAGCTTGTGTCTAATACAAACACTAATTTCTATAGAATATCGAGTGTAAAACACTAATTTCTATAGAAAATCGTGTGCTTAACATCATATATTTAAGCAAATTATAATAAAACCCTAGAAATTACTTTTTTTATTACTTTTCATCCTGCTTCCCAAAATGATCTCTACAGAAAATAGCCAACATGGTAGAGTGCCACGATAGAAGTCTTTTATATCAAAGAACAACCAAACCAAAAGTTTAAATTTCGCAAAAAAAATATACATCCATATGTAACGGGCGATTCAAGTAGAGATACTTTTTTTAATAGCGTTTTTTGACAGTTTACGTATGAGTCGTTTCAGGCTGTTGTTTAGTATTGTTTGGCATTTCATAATGGAAAGACTTACACGCCTGAACAACGTTTACAAATCGTTCAACTTTATTACGAATATTCACGTTCTGTGAGGAATGTGTTTCGTGCACTTCGCTAAACTTATGGTCAACATAATCGACCTACTGAGCGTACTATTCGCAACACCATCACCCATTTTAAGACCCAGCATTCATTATTGGATAATATTCGACCGAATAGACCACGTCCAGCACGCTGTGAAGAAAATATAGCGGCCGTAGCTGAGAGTGAACACAAAGACCGTGGAGAGTCGATTCACCGCCGTTCCCAGCAACTCAGACTGACGTATGAAACGACTTGGCGCATTTTATGTCGAGATAGACATTTGGTTTTTTCAATGGATTTATAACATAATTTCACATTTTAAGCCGGTCGATTGGCCACCAAGATCGTGTGATATCACACCGTTAGACTTTTTCCTGTGGTGACATATAAAGTCTAAAGTTTATGCGGACAAACCCGCTTCGATTCAGGCCTTGGAGGAAAACATTTGATAGACATAATCTTCAACAAATAAATGGCAAAGAATGTTCTTTCAAATGATAATAAACATTCCTCATTAAATTTTAATTTTCTGTGTGTTTTTTTTTTTTTTCTTTAAAAAAAAGTTAGGAACCTCGAAATGGATCACGCTTTATAAACGAACCTCAAATTTTTCGAACTTATATTCTTTTTATCGATGAAAGCAAGTTTGAAAAATTTGGCGTTAAACCCCCCCCCAAAAAAAAGATGGCTAAACAGCAACAAACCCTTTAGTAGTAAATATGTTACCAAAACGGTAAAACATGGCGAAGGCTCAGTAATGGTCTGGGGTTGTATGGTGGCATCAGGGGTCGGTAATCTTACATTTATAGAATTTGTAGTGTAGAGAAATTAGAACTATAGTAAAACTGGATTTTTCAACAGGACAATGATTCTAAGCATACCTCTAAAATTGTGAAAGTGGTTACTCAATCATTGACCAA
This sequence comes from Bellardia bayeri, assembly GCA_950370525.1. Lineage (NCBI taxonomy): Eukaryota > Metazoa > Arthropoda > Insecta > Diptera > Calliphoridae > Bellardia > Bellardia bayeri. The sequence continues at coordinate 81,751,053 of OX493267.1, forward strand.
CAACTTTAGAACATCCTCCGCAGTCCTTAGATCTCAATTCAATTGAGGACCTATGGGAATATCTGGACAAAAAAAGAAATATTTCTTGCAAGGATAGGAGTTATATGAAATAATATATTGTTTATTCACTTAATATTTAAACAATATTAATATTATATTATTTTACTTTGTGCTCCGCTTCATGCGATGCCACTGGTTGTTTAAACCAAAAGAATAATAATATTTTATTAATACAACAAACTTAAAGAACTCTCTTAATAGAACAAAATACGCTATAAGATTTATGTTATTATTGTTATACGAGCACACTATATACAATATATATACATATATACTGTTACAATTTAAGACGTGCACAATCATGTTCAAGTTTCAAGAAGCATTTTGAATCAGAGTTTGGCATTGGTACAGTAAAGTTCAGATTAATAAAAATCAAATCTATATAAATAATTTATAAAAAATAATAGGATAATAATCCAATATACATACATACATACATATGTATTATTAAATAATTATTAAAACATATTTTTAAGTTTCCATAAATAATTATTAAAATGTAAAGGATAATAATCCAATACGTATAATTATAAAAATATAATAAACAAGCGGACCCGGCGAACTTCGCTTCGCCCTAATTTTAAGCCTTCAGGCAAACTTTCCTATAGAAAATCTGGTGTCTAACAGAAATCTTGTGTCTAACACAATTTCCTATAGAAAATCTTGTGTATAACAATATGAAACATAAAATTTCTTCAAGTGTTCAAAAGAATCACCGCTATTTACAACATGTTCAAAATACAATTAAATTTGTTAATATATCGAGCAAACACAGCCATAAAACTTTTAACAAATAAAAACAAAAAATACAGAAAAAAAATAATAAAAATTTAACTGAAATAAAATACAAAAGAAATGTGTGTAGATTCAATGAATTTTTTATTAGACATTTTGTATTGTTTGAAATCAAGTGCGAGTATAAACATTTGCTGAACCAATTAACGCTTATTTTATAGCCCTTTAAAATATTTATAACGTTTATTTTTTCGAAAAACTTATTGTTTAACAACTTTTTTTCTTCTTGCAGTCAACAATAAGCCATACAAATTCTCAAACACGATTTTGAACAAAAAAGTTCACTATTTGATTTGTATTTATTGAAATACTTTAATGTTTATTTACTTGACTTGACTTTTTATTTTGAATGGTAAAATTGTTACGGAATATTGGAATGTGTTGTATTGTATGTTACAGTACGTAGAGAGAGGTAGGTAGCCTTCCGCTGGTACTTTAACATAAATCTTTTGAAAATTAACTTTAACAAATATTTATCAATATTACTTGGTACATAAATGTTGTAAGTAAATAAAGAAAATCGACCGACTAGCAGGCAGGCAGACTGGCAGTTAGACACACGGACATGGACATTTTAAAGATGCGCTTCTAGATGTGTTATTGGCGAAGTCTGGCTGACGTTGAGTTGAGTGTAGAATTTACACAACATGGAATTGCCATTGATTTTAACACTTGTCTTAAAATAAATTTAATGTTGTTCTCTTTCGTCTATATAAATTGAAATTTTGTTGCCTCATCCTGGATCTTAAATTACGGGTGACCATGTTATATTTAAAATTTTGTCATCAATTTGAGTACTCGGAGATCAATTTCTTGTCAGCATATGAATTTCTCTCTTGTAGACAACTCTTGTCGATGTTATGTTTGAACAGCCTTGCCAGAACATTTGTTCGCACAACTATGTCTGTCATCAAATGACATTTTCACACAAAAATACTGGCATTTTTAAATATTTACAAAGCAAACTATTAGCATTAACATCCGTAATTCTGCCAACGTTTTGTTTTTGTGCGCACAAACCGATAGTTCTCAGGAGAATAAATAAAGTTTACGAGTAGTGATCTCAATACAACATGATACATTTGTAGAATACTTTCTCGTCTCTGTCCAGGACCTCTGTAACATCTGCAATGACCCCAGTTTTACTCACAACATGGAAAATGTATTACTGTTATTATGAATTGCAAACATTTATCAAATTATAAATCTCATCTGTACTCCTGAAAAGTTTCAAATATAGATTGAAGCTAGTTCTACATATTTGGGTTCATAACCACTAAATAAATATTTAGAATATTTATACTCTACACCACCATATTGGGTATATTGGATTTGTGCTGATGTTTGTAACGCCCATAAATATTAGTCCAACTCTCACCTTATATTATACCGGTCGATTTAGAATCACTTCCTGAGTCGATTTAACGGTGTCAGTCTCGTACAGGTCGTAACTTTGCAGATATTTCGATAACATTTGGTACATGTTATTTTTCGGCTCAAGGACCCTTGGGATTGAAATTGATTTATATATGTCCATTATTTCAACTAGCCCCATACTAATGTCCTCCAAAAATAAGGGTTTATCGGTTTATCGAAACAAATTGCGCTACGAATAAGTTATACATAAATTTTACAAATTTTAGGCAGATCAGTCTATAATTGACCATAGCTCCCATATAAGGCTCACTGCAGAAAATAACTTTAAAGAGTTAAACTCTTTTAAAAATGTTAGTATCCAAATAAAATTCAACACAAATAAGTTTCATATATGCACGAATCGTTCGGCTCAATTTTATGATGATCGGTTTATTCTTAGTCATAGCTCCCATATAAGGCTCACCTCCGAAAACCACGTTAAAGAGTTTAACTCTCTTAAAAATGTTAGTATCCAAATAAAATTCAACACAAATAAGTTTCTTATATACAGATATCATGATGCCTAATTTTATAACGGTTGGTCCATAATTTGTCAAAGCTCTCATATAAGATCCCCTTCGAAAATCAATTAAACATGTATAAATCTTTTAAGTGTTTATATCGAGATAAAATTTGAGACCACAAATTTTTTGATGAACGGTCCATAATAGGCCATTGCTTCCACATAGTTCCCATTTTTTAATAACTGTTTTTACACATATATGGGTGTAGGGCATTATAAAGTCGGGCTTGACCGGCTATACCTTCTTACGTGTTTTTATTTTGAAATAATTTTTTTGATAGGTTTTTATCAAAATTATCACTTGCTTGTGTCTTTTAGGATGGATTATTTCCTGTCCCTTCAAACATAAACGTTCTTCTTGAGGTTTTTATCAGAATTTAGAATTTTGTAAGTTCAAAATTGAACCTGAACTCCCGTACAGACAATTTTGGGCGAGTCCTTAAAAGATTACTTTAAAGGTATTTGAACTCAGTTTTTGAGATATTCTTAATTATCAGGTTCTTATACAAATTTGTACCCGCTTTCATATATGAATTGCATTTATTCTAATTTTAATGCTCGGATTACCTTTGAGATACTAGAGGACCGGTGATTACGAGTCACTGAACATTAGGCTTTCTTTGAGCCACTAAAAGAATTGGGCGTAGCTTATAATCTATTTATTTTATAGAAAATCAGAATGATTTTCTATGAAATATTTCCTTTTTAAAGTAGTTAATTTATGTGACCGGAATTATTGTCTTTATACAAGACACAAATAATGATACTTGATGGTTGAGGGAGTGAGCGTTAGTTAAGCCTCCCCGCTGTTTTCATATCTCGAATGAAAACTCTCCAAAAGGAAAGCTGGGAGCCAAAATGCTGCGAAGAAAGATGGCAGAGGAACTACGCTGTTACGCTGTCATGGATACCAATTGCGCATACGGCAAAATAAAAATAGGTGGAAAAGAAACCTTATAAACTAAAAGTGTAAGTAAAATATACTCTATTATTATGCCGAAATGTCAAGCAATTTATAAAACAACTTATGGCCACTCTATATGTTACACCCAATAATTTTTCACAGTGGCACCATCGCAAAATAACATAAATATACATATACATTCAAAGCAACTGGCAGCATCTTATCACATGCTGTCGAAGATAAACTTGAAAGCAATGAAATGAAATCAGAAGCAGAATTCCTTACATGACAATGCCACAATACGGATGCGCGCCTCCATCGTCAGACAGACACTATCTGTAGAGACACTTTATTACGTTAAATATATCAGAGGCATATCCACAAATGTTTGCTTGCTCGTAAGTATGTACGGACCAACATCATCAGCTAAACCCTTTGGGCTAAACATACGTACGTACAACATAACACAATACAAAACAACTCAACAACACTTTGACATTAATTTTTAACCAGAAGCTTTAAAAACATCATGAACACATCTTTTATAAACTTGTGCCAACGTTTTATAATAACACGCTCATATAAATACATTTTAAACATTGGCTTCATTCGTTCGTTCCCCAGTTCGGAATCATAAACTTTTAAATGGAAATTATAATTTTTGTTTTTGCGTTTAAATGAAATGTTGTGTAATAAATAAGTTTTACATTGCCTTATTTTTGCTGTACTTGCTGGCGTAGACGGTCAAACCGACAGACAGACAGACAGTGCTTTACAAGTATGCCGATCGTTTAGTTTGTTGGTGTAAAAATGACGTCTCCTTGTTAGCTGCTGGTTGGCCAATTAAGGAAAATTTCACTTTTCAATGTGTTCCATAATTATAGGTAAGTTGTGGTTTAGGGTGCATACTTTAATTGAAATTTTGGAATTGGAGAATGATGAGACTGATCGAAAAGTTAAATCTCCTTTTGTAAAAGTTATAGATAATCACCCCTATCGTGAATAAAAATTCCACATGTAATTTGTTCCCTTTTATTTTTTTTGAATTTTAATAGGAAAAATGTGAAAAGGGAACAAATTTCACGTGGAATTTTTATTCACGATAGGGGTGAATACTATATCCTCACTTCTAATTCTCTGAAATTATGACCCACTTATTAGTTATTATTGGAGTTGTATAATGAAGGTGCGTTCAGGCAGTGAATGTATTTATCAATTAAATTAAAAATTTGTCATATGTAGATTGAAATTCGTTTTCTCGCCAACATGTTAAAGTGTATTCGTAAAGTGATCTCCACTTAGTTTTTCGCGTAAACAAATAAATAAATGTAATCAACATCAAAAATTCAAGCGCGTCCCAACGTTCTAACATTACACTGCATGTTCTTGGACATGATCTAGAGATGAACAGCAGTAAAGCTTGGTTTCTCTTTGCAGACCTTCAAAGCGGCAAATGCATTTCGATTGTCTGAAAAGAGACTACATTCGATCTCTACAAATTTGAAATTTCCTTAACATCCAGATTCTGAGCTTTTGAAATCCAGCAATGATCTGAGAGCCACCTTGAAGCAGAATTCTTTGGCGTATGCTAGTGTTAAAACTAAAGTTGTTGACCTTATCCTCACAACATTCAACGATTTTCACACAAACACAGGATCTAAATTCATACTATTTCGGTTACATTTTCAAAGAGAATTTTACAAATTTCCAGAGGAATTCAGTGTTATTCAAATTGAAATTGAGGTGGTCTTTAAGGTCTCAGAGCTACAGTGGGAAAAATAATCAGAGGAAAGTAGGTGACCTCTTGTGTTAATCTGGACTGGTATGTGAGTGCAGGAGGGTCCTGTACGGGTTGATGGAGAATTATAAGGTCGGGCTTTACTATACATTATTGTAGTACAGGATGAACGGTAGTGAAGCGTTGATTTTATTTTCAGAAACGAGGGTGCCTAAACGGCAAATGCGGTTCGTTTGTCAGATGAGAGACTTGCAGAGGCATTTATAGAGGTCTCAGTCGATCTCAGCCAATTCAAAAATTCCTTAGTATCCAAAAAATAAATCTGAATTTTAAAAACCCAAAATTTGTTGGCTTTAGCTAATGTTACGCCTAAAAAAAGGAGAGCTAATCTTTACAACAAAGATTATAATTTAGAGAAACACAAATAACCAAATCTACAATACTCCGGTTACTCTTTCAACGACCAACTAATCATACTCCCTACAATTATCGTAACGTTACATGTCACAATAAAAAATCATTAAACAGACTCTGATTTGTTTAAAGTGTTGTACTCATTTGTTGGCTTGTACATGAACAACGAGTACACAATTTTAAATTTAGCCATCTTCACAGTACACACTGCACGCAAACCTGAAGTAAAAATAAAAACAAATGAAACAAAAACAACCACAAACTGCAAAGAAAGCGCAACTAATCGAAGATCATGATCAGGCCAATGATACCAGTTAAAGTGTTGCCAATTTTTAAGGTGGCCAAAAGAAACACTAACTTTTCACTTTTTTCTACCACACATCTCCTTTGCAACCAACTAAAGCAGCCAACAAACAAGAATAACCAAAAATTATACTTAATTATAAATACTTTCATAGCAATTTAAATACTTATATACAACCAATCAACATTAAATATTATGGCCAAAATAAAAGCAACAAAAATAAAACCAACGAAAATATGAAACACTGTAGCAATTATTTGGATGTTTGTTACTTCGTCATCTTCGATAGCCGCTCCAACATAATGAAAGTCTTTTGTATTTAATAGTTGGCAAAGTACTTGTAAAAGTACTTTTAAGGCAACGAGTGCAAATAAATTCGAATGAATGTACACAATTTTTAATTTGAATTTATAATAAATAATTATAAGGTTAAAGCATATAATGATGGGTCTGCTAATGAAGATGCTGGATGTAATAATAAATAAGATATTTTGTTCGAAATTTCCATATATAATTGCAATTAAAATTATTTTGAATTATTAAACAATAGGAGCCACCAAAAACGGTATTCTACCAATGTGACAATTAACTGATACATGATTACAAGGAGGGAAAACCAACCACTAGAAGTGTTACTGCAAATACTTTCTCGGTCATTTTAAACTTTACATAATATGATTTGGAAAAGGTAAAACAACAGAAACAAATGACAAAGTCAAAGTGAAAGCGAAAGTAGGGCTTAGGTTAGGTTAACAAGAGGGAATGTGTTGTACTGTCATAAGGAAATACTGGACAAAGTTTAGAGATGAGTATTACTTGAATTAGCATCCACAAATTACTTAATTGAATCAATTTAATGTATTTAAGAATTAAAGTTACAAATTAACCATTTATGTTGTTACTCAGATATCGTCCATACTTTGTCTTTGTGTAATGATATGCAACTACCTATTGAGAACTGTGTTATGACTTACTAGAAACGGGTTAAGCGGATTTGTTGCCCATATACATATTACTTACATATTACCTTATAGACTTCCAGCGGAATGCAAAGTTGTTCAATATGAAATTTTGGCGGCCTAGAAGATCTCAAAACTTATAATGGGTAACCTAACCAGAGAAACGGAGAAGGAGAAAATTAACTTCTGTCGGCTAGTCGAGGCAATGTGCAAATATAAAGCTGTGCCAACAAAATGGTTTGGCAACGTTGTTCGAACAAGAATACAACATCGACAAGAGCTGTCCACACGAGACAAATTCATGTGCGGACAAAAAATTGTTCGTCGAGTAAACAAATTGATGACTTCACAAGATGGAGATTTATATTGAGATAAGTACACACTTGCTTGATGATCTTCGAATAAATTCTGTTGGAGCATATCTGATTAGTTAAAATTCATTGAATATAAGCTATACAATTCTGAAATCTCTGAAGTGATGGCTTTCCACCCTATATAGAGTAGATCGAGCAGAATTTCTAGTTTTTGATAGTTTTTTGAACATTTTCATGTACCACTTTTTTACTAAGACAATTCTGTACAAGCAGATACCATCGATTCTTCATAAATAAATTTTATTTTTATTTAATATCTACAAAGTGTATTCATTTCTATATATGTATTATCTGCATGATCGGTACTGATGTTGTTGGTTAGTTTTTAATAATAAAATAATAACTAAGATGGAAAAAATGCAGCTCTGTTAACTTAACAGTCGATGAGTAGTAATTATGTTAATTTATACATATACATTAACATAGATAATGTTAAAAACGGAGCTAACTGACGGAGCTAAAGCTATATGTCCACGATCGTCAGATATTACAACGTTGTCCGAAAAATGTTCAGAAAATGTCTAACAACCGTGTAAACTTGAAATTTTTGCCTTCCAACGTTGTAAGGAAAAGCATTTTCAGTACATTGGAAGACAAAAATATTGTCAGACATCTAACAATCGTGCAAACACACAATTTTGTCATTGTCATTGTTTTAAGACAATTGTTAAACACTTTTCATTGTCATATGTGCAAAGTTTATGCATCTGCCAATGGCAGCATTGTCATAGAAATTATTTCTAAATGAAACTCTGTATATACATAAATAAACAAACAAGCATTGATAACATTTCTGAAAAAAGTAGAAGAAAATTAAAGAATTTAATTAGAGTGTGCATTAGAACATGAGCAGATAAAATGGTTCCAATTGCTCTTTTTTGTTCCATGACAATATTTCAAAATTGTTAAACACAAACACAGAGCTGAAAAACGAATTTGACAATGCCACACAACAATCTGACAACCGTGTGAACTGACAATTTCGGTTGAGAGATAAATTCATTGTATGACAATTGTGTGCAAATAAAATTGTTAGTTTTCTTGCAGTCGTCTAAACTGACAAGTTACCTTTTGCTAAAAATTTTTCAATGTCAGTACATTGCTAGCACATTGCTAGATATGACAACCTTGTAATATCTGACGATCGTGGACAGATAGCTTAACTTCATGCACATCAAAATTGTTCTAATTTCTCTGCAGCAGCCTATTCCGACATAGCGGAATAAATAATACAATTTTTTCTAAAATAAAAACAAAATCAAAGAAAATACAAGGAAAAAGAAATGAAACTCATTTGATTAAACATTAAATTTCCATTACGCCCTACAATCTTGCTTTTATTATCTTATTCTTTTAATGTTCATTCATGCTGTAAAACAAAACAAAAACATAAAATAGAAGGGCAACAAGCAGCAACGTGGAAAAACATCATCCAAAAGAAAGGAAGGAAAAAATGTCTTAATTACCTTGAAAAACAATCCTAATCCAAACTGTGAACATTGCTGAGCTGAGTCGGAACTTTTGTGTTAAATTGTTGTTTTGTTTTTTTTTATTCAAATATTTCTGCAGTATTTTGCATTAAAAGAAGAGCAAAAGTAGACAGTCACACAAACAACATCATACTGATGTTGCTTGGTTGCTGCCACCACCGACACTGTTGCTGCAACATGAGATTTTTTTATAATTTTCTGCTTTTATCCGTTTTTGTGTCAATTAAAATGCTGAACATGCCCACCAGCAGTGCTGGGATAACAACAAATTCTTCAGCAGCACGATATCAATACTGCCACTCAAGTTGCTTTTTGCACTTGCTGTTTGTTGATGATGTTACTGCCGCTGCTGCTGTCGGCCTGGTCTGGGCTGCTAGTCTCACTGTCAGTCCGCCCGTCCGTCTGTTTGTGTTTTTAATACAGTCAACAAAAAAAGTAGATTATTACCAAAGTGATTGGGTTAATTCATACTTGGCAAATGCAAAAAATTACGTAATGTACTTTGATATTTTGCAGTATATGTGTGCGGCTTTGTCTGTGTTGTTTTGTTGCAGTTCCTCTGACTGTTGACTGTTTATAAACCACTTGTTTGCCTATTAAGTTTGTTGGCTGATTTAGTAATAAAGGTAGAAAAACAATTTGCGAACTCCTTTATTATAATTGTTTAGATTCTTTTATTTTAAAACATACTTTAGTTGGAAATTCAAATAGTAAATCGATTAATAGTTGAAATGTCACTATAGGGCGTAAGATTTTGTTTTTTTTTAGCAAAAGAGAATCGGAAATACTTGTATTTTCAAGTTTTATGTTTATCAGTTTTTTCAATAGTATTCTAGTCGTTGCTTTAATGGCCATTCTATAAAATGTTTGTTATGCATTCTCTAAGTTCCTTTTTAAGAACTCCTGGAAGGATTTAGCATTTAGATTAAGATGGAATGTGTGCATATTGGAGCTCCTTTGTGGTGTAATATCCTAATATCACATGGATAATAATATATACTGTGAACTTCTTCAATTTTAATGATGCGAAGAAGAAAATCTTAAAACCGAATAACTACTGACGATCTTCTATAAATATCGTTAAAGTTAATTTTATTAAAAATGTTAATTTTCTTGGAACGAATAACAAGAACGATATTTTTAATTTTGTATTTAAGACATCATTGAATTTTCAATATACATAATTCAATAGTTAATAACATTTCTTTATGTTTGCTAATGTTTTCAATAATATTTAGTACAGAAAAGCTTTAAAAATAAGTCTTGTTTATTTTTTGTAATAAATTATTTTAAAGCTTTGAAAACAAAGAAAAAGTAGTGAATTGTAATACTGATGGATTTTTCCAACCCAAAGTGTTTTCGAGCAATTCACATTTAATTATTTCTGTGCATCTGTTATTCCTGTTTCACACTCTTGAATTTTAGCTGACCAGTTTTTGTTCAATTCTATTTCAAACTTACCATTTCATTCACACACGTCAATTCAATTTTCGTATCCTTTAATGCATGAAAGAAAAAACGAAAGGAAATAAGAAAATTAACTAGTACCGTTTAGTTCTTTTGTTCACTTTTCCCTTCTCATCCAAACATACTTGCCTTGACGAGTCGGAATAGAAGTGTGTGAAAGCGGGCTTACTAGTCACACAATTAGAAACAGGCTTCAGGATGATAGATTAAAAAACCCGTAATCCGAGGAAGTTACCTTTATTGAGCAAACAAAATATTAAAAACAAGTTCTGCTTAGCTAAAAAAAAACATATACTCTATCTGCAGAAAACACCCAAGGTCTTTGGCGGGAATCGAACCCGCAACCCTTTGACTGATAGTCCGCACTCTATCGCCTAGTCTATCGGGGCACTCAAAATGATGAAACGTAGATCAATTTGTTTGATGATCTGATAGCAAAACCTTCATTTGAAGGTCGCAAATTTTACTCCTGGTATACAGAAAATGGGCTTGTTTTTCTTTATCTCGTGTCGATCTAATTTATTGGATAGATGAAGAAATATTCCCTGTGTATTACGTAAAAGCATTGAAAAATCAAATGCTACCTTCTGCCAGAGAAGAAACACGGCTTCTATGGGAATTCATGCAAGACAAGCACACGCATTCAAACTAGTCAAAACTTGGTTTTAGGAATAATTGACACGAAACCCAAACTTAAATCCTATTAAGCATCTTTGGGAAGTCATAAAAATATCAAAAAAAAGTAGAATTTCATATATTCCGACATACATATGTTAAAAACTTGTAGGATCTATGAGTCGTAGGTGCGAAGAAACTTTAAAAATGGATGGATGGAATATTAATATTATGTGATTGATTGTAAACACAAGTTTATTGTCAAGGCTTTCAAAAGTAATGTCTTACATCAATTCTATGAACTACTAATATATATCAATTATCCAATTTTTACACTACCCTTTCGCTGGTAGCAATCAATTAAAAGCTTATACAACATTGTCGCTGTAATATTTTTTTAAGAGAAGTAACATTTAGACAATTAATATGTTTTTATATTAATCGTGTTACTTTATTTGAAAAGTGGATATGTAAGGGAAGAATAGTTGGTGAAAGGAGAGAAAAGCTTTTTATATGACAACATTGTAATTACGCGTACAGTGTTGCAGCGCCTCTGTTTGTGAGTAGGCGCATTGTTCAAAGCTTGATTTATAGCCATTATTTAATTATTGTACTTCGGTGGCGTTGCAATGCTATACCACCGAAGGAAGGCGGTGCAATAAATATTAATTATGATAGGATAGAAAACTAATAATTATCACAAACTGATGTTGTTCGAGTGGCAGCGGCTGAGAATCGAACCCAGGCCACGGATACCAACGCATGCCTAATGATCAAAAGCGCTAATCAATTAAGTTACAGCACAATTGTGAATGAGTCGGTCTTAGGCAAAATCGTTATTCGCAGCACTTTTTCTACTCCATTTTTAATATGTTCAAAACTATTCCGAGCTAAATAAGCGATCTCTAGAGTCAGACATATATCCGATTAAAATTTAAACTCTGAATACTGGGATCTTTTCCTCTTGTTAAAATCGCTACATGATATTCATAACAGATTAAGTTGTCATGTTGAGCAACTTAATAAAATGAAAAAAAAATTTATTTTCCAACAGGTTAATATGGAAACAACATAAAAGTTTTAATTTTTTACGTGTTGAAATATTAGTAGAAACTGTGACAATTGTTATAATTCATTCATTCTCTCTCGGAAACCACATTAAAATATTAAAAATTCATTATGGTTAATATGTAAGAGCTACATTTTGTAAAATTCGTAATAGTTTTAGTCTACATATTCATCCTTCTGACGAATTTGGTCGATGAATTGCAGTCGACTGGTTCGCTACATAATGTGCCAACACCAACACGTGTTTAACCGGCTGGTTTAAGTGAAAATATTACAGCCGTGCGCCAAAGAATTTGGCTTTGAAGCCCTATAAGGTGCTACTGGTGCATGAATTGAAACTGGGCGACCACTCAATTTGCCGAATTCCTTTAAGAACAACTCATTGGTTTTTCTGAAAAAATTATTGGTTTCAAACAAAGCCTATTTTCGTTTGTCTGGATACGTCAACAAGCAAACTTGTCGCATTTAGGCTTAATGTATGGTGAGCAATGTGGTCTGGAGGTTTGATTGGATCATTTGGTTAATGGATCATGCTATCGAGACAACTGACTAAACAACTGACTTTTGGCCTATTAATGATGATATAGATATCGCTAACATGTGGTTTCAAAAGGACGTACTCATACAGCGAAACAATGAATTTATTGCATCGATCGCATAATTGCAGGAAAATTATATATCACCACTGGATTATTTTTCTGTGGCGTTATTTTAAAAATAAAGTCTACAACATATGTACTCGTATGTGTGATCTTGGTGGACATCTTTCCGATATCATATTTCATTTATAATTGTCAATTCCAAAACAATAAACATTTGAATAAATTTCCAAAAAATAATTTGTTTTAAAAAACCAAATTATCCTGTATTTGTCTTTGCTATTTCCCTCAACGCCCATCGAAAAAACATCGTCTATGGCAAATATAAAACTTGTAATATTTCACATCTAAGGACTGCAAATTATATTGTACAAAACCTCGTTACTAAATGTTTCAACACCCATAGAAAATTGTAGCTCCACAATAAAGTTTCCTCTGTACTTGCATGTAAAAAATAAAAACAACACTTTTCTCCCAAGTCGTCATACATATGTATGTATATTTGTGAGCTTAATTATGACACCAATCTATTCAATTATTTACCGCCTGAGGATTTGGGTTTTCTTTTTTGATATTTTCTTATTTCACAAAGAGCTGACAACAGGAAAGAAATCAAAACAAACGAAACCAAAGCAAACCAACCCAGCAGAACAACAGAAAAACTAGAAGTATTTAATGAAAAATAACATTTTTACTGAAAACACACGTAGACACCTAAAAGTGCAAATTGTTATGCTACTAGAACAACTGCAACGCTAACAGTAACAACAACTGCAACAACATCAATAACAGTCAGCCAACAACATGCAGCAGTTACTGCATTATGCTCAACTAACAAACGATATTTTCCTCATGATACTTTTCCAGTGTAGTAGAATGGCATGAATATTTTCTCAGGTTGTGTTGTATTCACTAGAATTTTTTTATTTTTTTGGTTTCATGCAGGGCTACCAGATGAATTTCAGAAGAAATCGTCAAAATCCAGATAAAAAAGAAAAAATCGCCATTTCGAATTTTAAAAATCATCAAAAAATCGAAAAAATAAAAAGTCACTATTTCTAATATCGGGTGATTTTTTAGCTATTATCTTTTTGGCAACACTGGTTTAAACAGCTGACGCACGTTTCGTGTTTTGTTTCACTGTCAAACAACTTCAGTTTGCTCTATAATTTAACCATGAATAGTCTTACAAACGAACAACGCTTGCAAATTATTGAATTTTATTATCAAAATACGTGCTCTGTTAAGAAAGTTCATCGCGCGCTTCTTTGTGTGCAACGACGAAGCTCATTTTTGGCTCAATGGGTACGTAAATAAGCAGAATTGTCGATATTGGAGTGAATATCAGCCAGAAGCATTGCAAGAGCTACCAATGCATACAGAAAAAATCACAGTTTGGTGCGGTTTATGGGCTGGTGGCATCATTGGACCGTACTTCTTCAAAGAGTATGTGAATCGTAACGTAACTGTGAATGGTGAGCGCTACCGTGAGCTGATATCCAACTTTTTTTTCCAAAATGCAAGAGCTTGACTTGCATGACATGTGGTTTCAAAGAGACGGTGCCATATGCCACACAGCACGAGCAACAATGGATGTATTGAGAGGCGAGTTCCGTGAAAATTTTATTTCACGTTCGGGACCGGTCAATTGGCCACCTAGATCGTGCGATTTAACGCCTTTAGACTACTTTTTGTGGGGCTCATGTCTATACAGACAAGCCCGCTTCAATTGACGCATTGGAAGACAACATTGAAGCATTTATTCGTGAGATACCGGCCGAAATGTTGGAAAGAGTATGCCAAAATTGGACTAAGCGGATGGACCATTTGAAGCGCAGTCAGGGTCAACATTTGCATGAAATAATCTCCAAACATTAAATTATATGGACCGTACTATCGATTCAAATAAAGATTTCATGCGTTTTTCTGAATTTTATGTGTTTTTTTTCTTTAAAAAACTTTCCTTTTAAAAAATCACCCGATAGTATTTTTAATTTTTTATTAAACGAAAACATAAAAATTCAAGTTTATATAGTCTCTTGTACAATACATATCAAAATATATAAATTTTAACTTTTTGAATAAGAAATCACAAAAAATATAATCTTAAACACAACTTGTGTAATGATTAATAATAGTCCGCTTTCTGACTCGTCAAGGCAAGTATTTTTGAATGAGAAGGGAAAAAGAACAAAAGGGGTACAAACTTGACGGTACTAGTCAATTGTCTTTTTCCTTTTGTTTTTTTCATGCATGTTGATTTGCATTAAAAAATACGAAAATTGAATTGACGTGTGTAAATGAAATGGCAAGTTCTAAAGAGTATTGTGTGAAACAAGACTTAAAGTATTTATAAATAAATATTTGAATTTAGCATATTTTATTAATTCAGGTTAAATTACAATATCAAACCAATTCAGTTTATTAAGTTTTAAATAACATTTTGAGTATAGTATCCAATTCATGTATCATATACTGGTACTTTTTTTCAAAGAATTCTTTCAACGTTTTGTTAAAATAGGAGAAATTTTTGTAGAATTTCCCTGTTGAAATTCAGAAATTGTTTTCTCTAAAAATTTTACTTCATGGTATTCAGAAAATAAAATTGGTTTTTATATTTACAGATAAATAAGTAATTTCTACTAACAAGACTCAATATTATTTGGAATTATTATACTTAAACTTAACAGTTGTCAATAATTAAGAAAATTAATTACTATCAATTAGTTTTGTTTTTGAAATAGGTCTCTTCTTCTCAAAAAAAGAGAGAATTTGGTAACAAAAACATTAATAAAACAAACAAATAATTCAGAAAATCGTCACTTGCAATGAAAAAATCGTCACTTTGTTATTTTTGAAACAAAAAATAGTCAGAATGAAGATAAATCGTCAAATCTGGCAACTATGGTTTCATGCTTAATATTAATTGCTCTCATGTTGTAGTGCTTGTTAATTTTTAAGACCAGTAGATTTCATTCTATTAAGAAAATTTAAAAAAAATAATATTTTAGATTCAAAGTCATGCACATACACTGAGAAGAAATGTTGTCTAAGAAAGTTCTCGACAAGAATTTTTTGTTGATTTTCCTTAAACTTATATTGTTAGTTAAGGAATAAAATTGCTCAACAGAAAAAAAAAATATTTCAAAGCAATATCTTTCAATGAATATTTTTAGAAAATATAATAATACATATTAGGAATTGTATGAAAATCAAAAAAATTACACACGTTGCAGCTAATAACATGTCAAAGGTGCCCTATTTTAAGCTCACACAGCCCCTGGAGTGTTTGTGAGGTCCATTAACAAAATTTAAACACAATTAAATCTCATACAAAATTTTATCTTGATCAGACCAGCGGTTTAGAAATGACAGATTTATTGCTAGAAAATTTCAATCCTGGCCCAGTATTAGATATATTTAATATATCGAATATATGAAAAATTTTTAAAATTTTTTGGAGGGGCGCAAGGTTGGTGGAATACTTAAAACTTAAAGATTAATATTTTAGTAAAATGAAACAAATTTATAAATTTTTCGGACATCATTTACCTGAAAAACTAAAAATATTATAATATGGTGAGTTTCCATAAAGAAATATATAAAATTTCTATTATTTTAAAATGAGGGTATAATAACAAAATTTAAAACTAATATAGATCCATGTTCGTTTAAGTCAATGGCATTATAATTTTGCCATTCTTTATTTTTAAACAGAGAAATTCCTAAGACGGGGAATATGTGTTCCAAAATTTAAGTTGTTTTATAAAAGTGTCCACTGTGAAGTCATTTACCGCGTGGTAGTAAAAAAGTTTTGTATGTTTTTAAATAACATATACGTCTATATAAATATGGAGCTTCTGCGAGGATTAGCCCTTTGCGTTTTTAGAATTTTTTACTCAAACCTTGGATACGGCTAGAAAGGGCTATGTCCGCTTAAATGAGCCAAATTTTATTATATACGCTTGTGTTTTCAGTTTTCTCACCGGATCATATAAAAATCCTATATAGTCACGAATAAAATTTTTTTATAAAAGAAAAAATCTTAGCAGTTCTTCGGTTAAAAACGGAAAAAATTCGCCCTTTTTACAACTTTGGATGCATGCAACTTTTTATAGCAACGAGATAACTGATAGCAAGCTTTTTGCCAAAAATATAGCTGATATATTAGAAACATTTTTCGACCTTCCGTAGGCCCGCCATATTAAAAAAAAAATGTCTAAGAAAATTAAAAAATTAAACCTAAATATCTCTTGAACTTTTTGCAGATATTCTTAATGAATATTTATATTTTAAATTCTGATCAGATATTTGGCTATTTTTTTTTAAAATGTGAGACTCGAGGCATACAACTTGCCAACATTCTAGAAGCCGAAAAATATTTAATTCGGAAACACCTCATTTGCAAATATGTAAATTTTCGTTACGATATCTCCAATGGCTCCCGAGATACCGAATTATTGCAAAAAATAACGTTTCTAAATCACTGAGTGAGGTTCTGCCGTTCAAAGAACATAACTTCATGTTGACGCAACAGTTGCTTCGGAGAGCAGTCATTCAAACTTTGAAAAGATCTACCGTGGCTGTTTGCTTATACGAGGGGAGCATACTGAGGTATGTGCAGGAACCATTTGATTGCAGCTTGTATGTTACAGGTTTGAACGACATTCATAAAGATACATACCATCAATTCTGAGCTAGCAGTACTATGTGTGAGTGTGTTTTTTTTTTTTTTTTTTTTTTTTTGTAACGTTTATAGATGTTGAAAGTTGTTGCGTGACTCTAAAGTCAAATCGCAAATAAATAAACAAAATTGTATATATTTTTTTAGTTTTCAGACACAAAAACTAAAATACCGGCTACATAAATTATTCTACATCAATTTAATTTTGTCTATACATATTTAACTACAAACGACCAAATGCAATAATACTAACGGAATACAACAGAAAAAACAAAAAATTCAAATAAAATCATACACTAACTTGGGCAACTCTTCATCAATTTCGGCAGCCAAACTAAAGAAAAAGGAAACCCAAGCAAAGGCGTTAGTTGTTTAGAAAAAAATATATAAAAAATTTTAACAAACTCCTACAACATGCCATAAATTAGCTGACGCCAAACACTGTGATTAGACATTGATTTAGAGAAAGAAATTAAATTATTTTCTGTAGTTTGTTATACAAAATACATATACTGGGCACACTTTTTTTTCAGTACGCCTAGTGCGTGAGTGAATGTGTGATGGACTGGAATGACTTGAGTCTCTTAATTGATAAATGAATAAATAATTGTGCAAAGAAACTTTAAGGAATAAGTTAGGATTTGCGTGCAACAAACTAGTCCATCAGTTTCAAGTTGTTTTGAAAATAACTTTAGTAAATTTGTTTTATGAAAAAATGGTCATAAGAATCAGATAGGGGCAAGCTGATTTTAGGGGATGGGAACTAAAATTATTTGACAATTATTCAACAATATTAGGTTAATTCGATAATTTTTTTATTTATGAAAGGATCAGAATTATTTAAAATAATCTTATCTGGTAAAGCGAATGATTAGACGCCTTAGGGTCGAAACGATCTTAACCTATTCTCAAACTTTAAATGGGTAAGAATCTCACCTTTCTTGGTATAAAGGTTGTGTTTGTGATATAATGTGCCCAGTGGGCCACTTTTGGTAAGCAGAACTGGCGCTGTGGGATGAACCAAACGTAATGTTACGGTGCCTAAATTAGTAAGAGATAAATAGCGCATGCACTTATTTTGTAGACCTAATCGAAGGCTTTAATAATTTATTAAACTATTTGATAATGGAGGAACAACAAGCACCATACTGTCCCGTTCCTGAGGGGTTTGTAGGGTTAGTCGCCTAATTTAAAAAGCGAATACTAGCCTATGGGAAATTTTATGTCAATCAAATCACCCAATTAGAGATGGCTGATTTCTTTCTAATATGCATCGGCGAAGAAGGCTAATATAAATACGTAAATTTAGCATGCCGTATGGACGAAATATTCTTTCGTATTTTCCAAGGTTTACTCTTAGATTTAATTTAATTTTTAATGTGCCACAGTTAGCACACACCGGCATTAGTCTGCAATAAATAATAATTAATTGCAATATTTCAATATAATTTACTTACTTAACATGCAAAGACCAAAAATGTTAGAAGATATTTTGAACCCTACAAAAAAATTGTTAAATTTCCAATAACAAAAAAGGATGCATCCATCAATCGTTTGATCTAATTTTCATTATACACAAGCATCACAACACCCCAAGGCTTGCAATCAAAATCAAAAATGTTCACTGAAACCAAAATGTAAAGAACGAAATTTTAAAAATCCTTACTCTCGTTAAAGGAACGAGTATTTTGTTTGGTCATAACGACGATCAACTTAACGACTTCACCCTAAATGCAACCAAGAAATCAACGTCAATTGAAAATGATTTGGAAAAAAGAAACGACGAAAAATTAGATGAAATTTATACTGCAAACAAGTCGCTAAAATGTTTGTATCCTGCTGATAGCCAACTCCAAACATAATTGTTGATAAATGAGACTGGTTGGTTAGTTATATGTGGATTGTGTTTACTTGGCTGTGGCCTTGCCATTTGAGTTTCCAAAATAAAATGTTTAAGTTATTATTTGGTCACCACTGAAGATTTAGTGGGGTGTCTCCATCAAAACATTAATGGTAATTAATGCAAGTTGTGAAGAGAGAAAAAATAACGCACAATGCTGCAAAAAAAAAACATCGAGGAAAATAACAAATGATGCGTTCATACGCGTTTTAATTTGGTAAAGTTTGAGCACAACTGCACTATGGTGCAACAACCAATAGAAATTAGCTTAAAACTTTTGTTAAGAACAATAAATTGGACACATTTTGTATGTCAAAATAATCTTTTCAGCATTGCTACTGAAGCAGCACTCAGGGAATGACCCCTACTAATGCAATGCATTGTGTTAAAACTAGATAAATAGGTTAATGGGGGAGGATAGAAGGAGTAGTGTATGAACATTTGAAAGTGGAAAGTGACAGGGAAAACTTCTGCAGGAAGTTTATTCCACATGCGGACAGTACAGCTAAACGATGAATTTTTTCTGTAATGCGTTGTACGATCAATTCTCCAGTCAATCATGAATGCACAAGCAATTACAGAAGAACATGTATTACGTAAAAAACTACGGCTTTCGGGAACAAGTGAATCAATAGAGGTGGATATCCTTCTGTCACTGATAAGCATATTTCCTCTACATGAAAGTTGTATTCCAGTTTCGGTCGAATGTAGGTGGTGTAAATAGTAAGATCAGATAGAGTAGAATTTCCGTCACCGTTTTAAAAAATCGGAGGCAATTGAATTCTTCTTTTGCCACTTGAAAAATGTGTTTTTAGTCCAGCGGACATCACATTGGATTCGAATGGCTAGAAGATCAAGAGCGTCTGATTCCTTAATATTTACACCGCCCATAAAAACAGATAAAGCAACATGATCTGTCGTTTTTGTTTTAACATACAACATTGAGTCTAAATATACGGTCACATCTGACAAATATTTACTCAAAAAAGCGTAGCCACTTATTTTAGCACAAATTTGTTCTACGTTGTTTACTCTTACAAGAGTTTTGCAAGATCAAACAGCATCAAATAAATTATGAATGAAATATTTGTTGTGCTTTGGCCTAAATAAGAAAAGTTTTTTTAAATAAATAAACGTGTTCATTATATGTACGAGTATGTTATTTAGTGGTTACGTCTTGGTAAAGTGTATCATTCATATTTTGCTTCATTGCTTGCTCTATGAATTAATGCTATGAATGGCAAATGTTGCTATAATCTGCAAAAGAATATATATGTACATAGGTTTGAAAGTTTGAGGTAGAAGGTCATTTAGAAAGATAAGAAGTAAAGTAGGAGAAAGAACGAAGACTTTCGGTACTCCTGAACAACTTGTATGGTGCGATTTCTGAGGAAACTCGATACAAATCGAGAGATCTTATCACCGGTACCAAAAGCTCTTGGAAATATCTAGAGCTACCATTTTACTTTCGCCAAAACGATGAATAGAACGACACCATTAGTAATATTGTTGAATTTCAAATATTCCACCTGATGGAAATTTGTCATATTGCAGAGCAAATTGCTATTGGGCGATAATTATTAGGGTTGGTAGCCTTTCACTTTTTAGAAATCGGCGTTACATTAACAACCTTCCAACATATGAGAAATTCTCCGGCACGGTATAAAGCGCTGAATAGTTTAGCTAATGGACGAGCTAGCGTCTAAAAACGCTACTTCCAAATCAGTGCTGGTATAACATCCCGCCCAGGAGACTTATTTATGTTAAAATCAAATAATTTTCAATTTCAAATTTCAATTTTCACACAAGAGATAAATAGCACATGCATGTTTTTGATAGTCCTAATAGAGGGCTTAAGAGACTCAACAGCGTCACAGCTGGATAGAGTGTGAACTCCATCTTCAAAACTTAAACTCGAATACTTCTCTGCTGCGCATGTGTAAAATTTCATAACAATCGGATCAGCCAGTTTGAATATACAGATTTTTAAAATATTTTGAGTCTGACATACTGTCGGTTGAATGAGTATTTTTTGAGAACCCCGTCACCCTGTTACCCCTCCTAAGTGTTTCTTGTATATATGTTTGCTTTAGATATCTATGTTAGAGCTTGTGAAACCTGAATTATTGAACTGACTGGCATAAACCCTCCTCAAGCCATCAATTTGTTCATTTAGCTAGCAATTTCTTATCCACAAATGAAATTGGCTCGTATGGAACATAAACGTTTTCCCACATCGAAGAACATGATGAAATCTGTGTCCGTAATTCTAGCGATGTTTTGTTTTTGAGCGCACAAAACGAAGGCTCGTCAAGACGTGGAGTCACGGCAACAAGTATACAATACGTATGGTTACTATAGCTATAGACCATCAAATTCTGCATAAACCGGCACTTTTTAAACATATTTCTTAGGCCCATTGTGCATAATTGCACTTGAGCATTGTGTTTGCCCTGTAAGCACCATATTTTAACCAGTTTTGAAAGTGTCTTTACCAACAAATTACCTTTGAAAAAACAAACAACAAATAAAAAGGGTTTTCTTAAAAGGCCGCTCAGAGTTTTTGTTGCCAATGGTTTTAATTTTTTTGGTTCATCTTCCATAACGTCTATAGCCACCATAAAGATGACCATGTTGACAACTATACCACATTCATTACCAATTGCCAGTATATTTCGTTACGTTCGGTTTGGTTTGGTTTTTGTAACATCCATAAAACTTTTGCGTTTATGGCATATCAAGTTCAAACACACATGCGAGTACAAATAAACTCAGTAACATTAAAGGTATGTTGCCGTCAATTTGTGCGAATTTACAATGTTTTTCATAGTTTTTTTTTATTGGTGTGTTTGTTGAACCTTCCTGCCTACATACCTTGTTTTCCTCTGCATGTCTTCCCATTTTTGTTTGTAGTTGTTTAATATGGTCTGCCATCATCTTACAATATTGTTAAGATTTTTTTTAATGGTTTTTTGGTTCATTATTTTTCAGGTTGCTGGCTGCATGTCCGCATTCGTACCACCATACGTGGTGGTGGCTTGATGACAGTCCCTTTGCTACGTTTACAATTAGCTTTCCATAATTCATTGGGTTGGTCTACTACCCAAGACAATTGTAATTGTGGTTGTTTACGTATGAGTTCTGTTTTATTGCCGCTCAAAAATTTCGATTTGAACGAATGAGCGGGTGTTTCCAAGGGACAAAAAGGCGTAGGAGAAAAAATCTTATTTTCACAATATATTATTAATTAGGTCCGTAGCATGATAACCCTGACCAATGCAATTTTAAAATGGTTACTACAAAATAACATTTCATTTTAATGGTTAAAAATTTATCCATTTAAGGCTTGCAGACATTATAGAAGAGCAACAATATATTTGAGTTAAGATAGAATGTTGTAAGGTGAACAGAGACTTTTTAATGGTTTCATAACATTTTTTTTTGTGGTCACAAAAATAAAATATCGACAGAATTACGGGCATAAATGTATGTTTGTTCTTCAGTGTGGTGAAAACATGCCAATATTGATGGCTGTCTATTTGTGTGAAATTGTGTGTTGATGGCAGACATAGTTATTGTGACGGTACCTTTTCGTTGAATTCTATTTAATGCGATCATTAATGAATTGACTCTTTCAAGTGATTTCGTTTTAAAACTGTTAAAACAACTAATAAAATAAATTTAAGATTTAATGTTCCATTCTCACTTGTTTTCTTTTTATTCGCTGCATTTCTTTGATCAACACATTTCTCAATTATCTTCCCCCTCATTTTAAGTATATTTCTTTCAATAATTCTTAATGTTCCCGTTACTTTTCTCAATGAGTGTTTTATTGAATGAACATAGATATCATTGAAAATACGTAATGAGGAAAACGGAGAAATTCATTCAGAACTGAGACGTCAATCAGAGAAGTTCAAACAGTCCGTATATATATTATTATAATACTAATAATAAAATTTAAATAAATCGTGGCCATTTCTAAATATTACATAAGCTAATAATTAATTGTAAAGTACAATTTTAGTGCCACACAAATTAAAATCATAGAAATCAAAAGCGAATAAGAAGATCTGTGATCTCCACCTCATAATTAATTATTTTAAATCTGGAACCCAGTTCGTCAGTTTGAAAACATGGGTTGGACTTGGAACCGTGACAGTCGTCTTCGAGTACATCCTCTATAAACCTTTGAAGGCACACCCTAACCTAAACGTGGGTAAAGTATTAATTTATTCGCCATATCGTTGAAATTTTCAAAAATTTAAAGAATTAATTAAACTATGACTTGTATTCGGTGTTTAATTTAAACCAAATTGTTAAGTAATGTTATATATTTGTGTATATGTATATATATAATATCTTATATGTATATGTATTCGTGTTCAGTGTAAAAATTTTATAAAAAAAAAAAGAAAAAAAAATAATAATAATTCAAATATTTAATTAGTTCATAAGTTCATATAATTAATAAGTCCCATCCTTGTTAGTTGTTATTTGTATTTTGTTATAATTGTTTCACAACTTTATTCTCTTTATTAGTACGTAAATTCTTTCATTGATATTGTTAAGCATTGATCAATGAAGCCTCCCAATTTTTATTGTCTCATAATTTTTCTACATTTATC
This sequence comes from Bellardia bayeri, assembly GCA_950370525.1. Taxonomy (NCBI): domain Eukaryota; kingdom Metazoa; phylum Arthropoda; class Insecta; order Diptera; family Calliphoridae; genus Bellardia; species Bellardia bayeri. The sequence goes on from OX493267.1 coordinate 81,774,991, forward strand.
AATGCTCATTACTTTGTTTTAAGATTACTGTATTTACCCAGTCCCCCATATCGCAAAGGCCTTAGCAAATAAAAGTTTTCTTTAATAGATTATATGTATTATATAGAAATAGACATACATATATTAATTTAATTGTTCTTGCAAAGTTAATAAGATAAATAGAGTTATAAATTCAAATTTAAACAAATAAATTTAAGTAATACTAAAATGAAATAAGAAGTTATTAATTGAAGTTAAGAAAACTAAAACAAAGGTAGTGTACATTATGGGGTTCTTCAAAATTGATTTGATTGGATTATAACGGAGAACCATGGCTGGTGAGGGCACGGATCTAGAATATCTAAGGATCCGGTAGTTGTGAAGTAAATGAAGTGTGCTTGTTTTAAATCTGAATTAGTAATAGCCCTTTTAGTCCGTCTGATGTAATTGCAAGTTATCATAGTTCGTTTTATGAGCACGTTCTCTAATTTTGTGATGGTAGTTGTTAGGATAACTAAAGCCAAGAACCACACCCATCCGGCGAGCCCTAGCTTATGTCAGAACGTGCGAATTTGAATTGTCAAAACAACACCACTAACAACAATCTACCATTACATTATGCGAAAAAATGTTCTGAATATGTTGTTCGAAGAAAAACATCAACACATATTTATGTGCGGACAAGAAATTGTTTGCCGATGGCTTGTCGTTATGACCTAATGCATTTTGGACCATTTTCCTTGAACAAATTAAAATACTCAAGTTGGTGCTCCCTCTAGAGTTCATCTGGTGAATAACCTTACGCTGTTCCTTTGTGCACCACATTGTTTTTGCCATGTTTAATTAGTGTTTTATGACCCTTAATGTTTTGTTTCATAAAATTGTTTCAGAACTTATTAATTCCGAAAATCTTTCCGCCAAAAACCAACAAAATATATAAATTTACTTTCACGTTCTAAATTATTGTCCAGCTCAAATTGCCTATTAATTGCAAGTATTATTAAAAAAGAATGCAATAAAAAATAAGGCAATAAAATACTGGGGTGTTATTGTGTAATTCGTTGCAAAAAGAAAATCATTCGAATTTGTATACTTTTTACATTGTATGTATTTCGAAAACGTGTGCTTTCGAATCGAAATAGACAGTTAATATAACTGTATAACAAGAATGATAAAATAAAGATTACGCCAACGCGCGTAAAATTTTAAAATGTTCTGCGCATTTTGGAACTGTGACGTCACACGTTCTGTGTTTCTATTGGCTAATTTGTTCTCACTTGTTTTTTTTTTACTGTCGTTTTGCTTGCATTTGCTCACTGCACACTTCATGTTTATATTTTTTGTTTGTTTTTCTTTTTTAAACAGCTTTTATTTTAGAACTCTCAGAGAGATTTCAATTTCAAGGTTGCCAACTTTCACATAAAACATGCATTTTACGCAAGAAATTTTAATTCTAACTCATGAAACATTCTTGGTAACCCTTAGAATGGAACTTCTACATCACATAACGGGAAATCATGCGCATGGCGTAATCTTTATTTTATCATTCTTGATAATTATAATCACATAAAAGAAAAATATGTTTAAAAGCAACTTATTTAAAGTGTGCTAACCTAATGTCCTCCACTGTATATCAAAAAAATAAAATAAATTGATATGTGTGTATAAGTATTTTGGTTTTGTTGATTTTTAATATGTATAGTCAATTTCAAAAGTATCTAATATATTCCGATAAGTCAGATTTCATAAACCATCATTACCATTTGATATATGTACATACATCTATAGAATCCACAAAATATACATACATATGTATATAATTATAAATTTCCAACGGAATGACAAACCATAACACTGTACAACATTTTTCAGGTGATTGATTCGGGACTCAATTCTGATAATTGTTTATGAAAGTAGCCCCAAAAAGAAGAACTTCTGCATCATTCGTTTGGTCATCTTACTAACTAATTTGAAGTTAGTAGTATCGTATAGGGAATTTCTAACGTTTTAGGCTCTTTTGTTTGTCATAACTCGAGAACCACTAGTGCGGATAAGCTTAATAGACTCCGCTATCTATAAGGATCCAGAATATATATACTTTATAGGGTCGAAAAATTATATTGTGGAAATTGCAAACGGAATGACAAACTTATATATGTATACCCTTCTCATGAAGGTGAAGGGTATGATAACAATTTTGGTAAAAAATATATATTTCTCTAATTTAACCCATAGTGTGTCCATATTTTATAATCATGGTGTATTTCGTTAGAAAGATCATAAATAGTTTCCGGGATATATACTCATATATTTGCCACCTTGAAACCCCGCCCACTCGAAAATAGGCGTGACCGACAAAGAATTTTTATATTACTTTTATCACCTCTAAAAGTCCTATTTGATGCAATTTTTTTTTTGAGCAATAGCACTAAAACCGACTTGTTCCAATTTGTATTTGTGTAATGCAAATATACAAAACATTATAGTGATGTATATACAATTAACCAAATAAATAAAGATTGTTTTCAAAATAATCGCTTTAGGAACAAAGAAGCGTATTTATTATAAATGTGGTTAGTTTATGTTTTTATGCAGTATAAATATTAATTTACATATTAAAATAAGAATAATATTTAATTTTTTAATAAAACAAGAGTCCTATATTCGGCTATGCCGAATCTTATATACCTTTGTTGTGATGCATAATTATATTATGCATAATTATGTCGATAAACACGCCATCGGTTGATGAATTTGTTCGTAACAATATTAATACACTTAGTTTTTTTGATGAAATTTTCAGAGGTTGTCTCGGATTTTTGCTCATATCTCCGTTATTTATGAACGGATTTTGCTGATTTTAAATAGCAAACTTCTCGAAAGCATGTCTGATAGAATTATTGAAGATTTGGATCCCGAAGATATCTGGGGACTTCAGAAAATTGATTTCAACAGTCAGACAGACAGACGGACGGACATGGCTTAATAGACTCCGCTATCTATAAGGATCCAGAATATTCATACTTTATAGGGTCGGAAAATTATATTGTGGAAATTACAAAGGGAATGATAAACTTATATGGGGTATTTCAAATTGTTTGAGCACCTGCTGAAACCGACATACTATGGCTCTTATTCCGTTAAGTTTTATGAATTGAAAAAAAACATTGTACAGGGTTTGGATGACTATACGTAAAGGATATGCGTGCAAAGTTTTATGTTGAAAAGTCTTCACCTTAAGAATTGGTAGTCATCTAAAATTCGAAAAATAAAAAAAACGACTTGAAACTTGCAAGAGTTTTTTCATCCATTCCGTTTTCTTTGTAATAGTTTTAAGCTTTTAGATCCAAACCAATACAAAATATAGTCACTAGACTTGGAGGATATATCCACAAAAAAAATTGATATCGCTTCTGGGTGAAATTTTTTCAACCAGGGCGCGTGCAGCGGCAGTTTTTCCCAAACACATTTCGCTTTGTGACAACTAAAGCGCTGTATCAATTTCGCTGAAACGTACATCGAATAGAAGACTTTACTGAGTTTGATACTAAAATTGAAAACGCACGAAAAAATTTTAAAGATTTAAAATTTTATGGAGGAAAAAAAATGTTTCTAACATCAAAAACTATAATTTTTATATTTTTTTAATTTTTAACTTAAAACCGCAGTAAAAATGATTAACGCGAACGGATTTCACATGCTGAAATATCGATTTATACACACGCAAATCGACATTGATGTCAGACAAAAAAAAATTAAAAAAAAATTCTAAGTGCCGTAAATTTTTGAAGTTGCCCAAAAAGGTGAAGGGTATAAATATGCAAAATATTTTAAGATATCCGACTATCCGAATGAACTAATAATCGTTGTTTTACGGACTTCGAAGAACCGTAATGCGGTACAGTTAGACGACGTAATCATTAATCAATACAAGAGTGAGACGCAAATCTCTCGAAGGCGGCGAAAAAAGGACGGCCTGATTGCCCTTAAGCGATAATGACAATGACGCGCGAGTTCTTTCTCCACCCAGAGCTGAATTACGACTGACAAGGAATACTGGTTTCAAAAGATTATCTTAATTTAAATAATTCTCAGTGTTTTAATATAGCGATTAAAAATGACTTATTAAAAAATATCACACAAAAATGTACCAGAGTGAAGTCACATAATACAAAAATTAAATTAATTATTTTTTTTATTAAATAATAACTTTAATTACATGTAAACAAAATAAAAATATTTAAAAAGTTAATAAAAAAAATGTATTTTTAACGTATTTTTTGTCTTGACGATTTCTTGACAATTTTTTTCTTTTTAACTTGACGATTTTGTCGATTTTTTTTTAAATTGACGATTTCTCCAAAAAAAAAAGTTGGCAGCACTGGATATATGCAATAGTTGACGTAGTGTTTTTGCATGTGATATTTGAACATAAAGTGTCTGTTAACTAACGTAAACTTCAATCGACAAATAAGAATTGTTTTTGCATAAGGCTGTAAAATTACTTTGATAAAAAGTTTACTTTTAATTATGTAGTCAAATTATGATTTTATTGTTTTACTGATCTGATAGCATTTATTTGAGCAATGTCAGGTTGATAAGTTAAAATAAGGTGCAAACAAGCTTTAAATAAAGGGTGATTTTTTAAGCACGACTGTTTTTGGCAGCTCAGCTGCCTTCGTGCTAGAAAGTGAAGATCCATTTTTTATCGGAAAATTGTGTTCAGCGACGAAGCTCATTTCTGATTGAATGTACTAAATACGTAAACAAGCAAAATTGTGTGAAGAGCAGCCAGAAGCATCGCAAGCATCCCGAAAATTTCACTGTTTGTTATGGATTATTGGCCGGTTCGTACTTATTCAAAGACGATGAAGGCAGGAACGGCGAACACCACCATGCAATGATTACAAATTTGTTTTTGACCAAAATGGAAGAGCAGGACTTGGCTGACATGTCGTTTCAACAAGATGGTATCATAGCATGTGAATCAATGGCCCAATTAAGAGGCATGTTCATTTCAACAGATCGTGCGATTTAACGCATTTGGACTATTTTTTGTGGGTTATATTAAGCCTCATATCTATAGGGACAAGCCCGCTACGGTTGAGGCACTCGAATCTAATATTGAATAATTTATTCGTGAGAAACCGGACGAGCATGCCAAAATTCTCGTTCTATCGAGGCAAATAAAGAGTCCATACATTTCTCTGCATTGTATGTGTTTTTTTTAATCAAAACCGAAAACTTTTAAAATAATCACTCTTTTTCTTTTTTCTTTGGCAATTTTTAAAAATTTAACAGACAGGTGGTAAACTTTAAAAAACTTTTTTAAATTATAACATTAAATAGAATTGTTGGAATGATTTTATCAAATATTTTCAATATTAATTTACCATGAGACCTTATTATGAGTTTGTGTTCCCAACTTTAAACATAAAGTACATATAACAATACAACACCAAAAAGTCATATGAAATCGATTTAATAAAGGTACGGTCACATTTGGTAAATGTTTGCCGAAAAAGACGTAACCACTAACTAACATATATTTGAACTCGTTTATTTATTTAAAAAAAATTTCTTATTTAGACCAAAGCGCAATAAATACTTAGTTTTAATTTATTTGGTGCTGTTTGATCTTGCAAAACTCTTGTAAGAGTAAACAACGTCAAACAAATTTGTGCTAAAACTAGTGGTTACGCTTTTTTGGGTAAATATTGGCCAAACGTAACCGTACCTTAAGGGTTGTATATATTTTGGAAATTATTAAAAAAAAATTGTTACTTACTTTTAAAAATAAATAAATTCTTTTAAATTCTTTTGACGTAGTGTCCCACTAAATATTTAATTCTTATCATTGTTCTCTTTATATTTCTAATCTTTTAAACACAATTTCTTGTGTGTTTATTTGTAAATCATCAACATATTTTAATCGTATATTAATTTTGAACTTCAAAGAGTTCAGTTGTAAACAGAACCTACTTACATCAATCAAAAATAAACCAAAGTAGTAAGAAAAAATATGCTTCATACAAATCGAAACAAATTTTAAGAATATATTTGATACATACATAAAAAATAGTTACACAAAATTTAAAAATAACGGGTATTATCAGTGTTGCAACAAAAATTAATAAAAAAAAGATGATAAAAGGTAAAAATTTTAAAATTAATTATTTCAGTATTCTTGAAAATTCTAGTTTTATACAGTACATTTCCATAAATATTGCTGTTTAAAATGCTATTATCTTGTCAATAATTTTAATTATATATTTTGGTTTTCTTTTAGTAAAAAGTCGTACCGTATTGTGGCATATGGTATTTTGGGGATTCGTTATAAATTATATGTTTTGCATAAATCTAAATATAACCATTGTTGACATGATTGTTATTAAAGCAGAGCCGGAACAGCAACCAAATCAACTGTCAATATCGGAAATTTCAAAGACATCAATTGAAAGAAATGCAACAACAATTGAGACAGAAGTACATACGTATTTTTTTAATGATATAGTAAGTTTAACCGTTACCAAGTAGTAAATATGGGTACAAGTGTTATATTCGAGTTTCTCAACCGATTCATTACAATATTAGTAAAATAAGTTTTTATAAATGATTGATCGATTGATCGATCGATATAATTTACACTATAAAATGTTGCAAAAATCAGTTCATAATTCTAAACATAACGTTTATTACGTATGTATAGTCTCCTAAATAAGTAAGTGTTTATTGGAAACAATTTTACAACATTTGCGATTCATTCTGAAACGCTATATTAGAGGTGAAGGCAATTTAGCAATAACAGTCGACAACCTTGTTATATGTATATAACTTTGCTGAACTTTATAAACCTCCCACGGCTGTTGATAACTCAAATTATTAAAGAAATGTTTACGACACCTAACCAAACAATACATTCAGTCAATTTCACTAAGATTAAAAAAAAAATTTACGATACATTTTTATTGCATTTTTACACGCTTTATCGTTTGTTTTTAGTTAAAGTCATAAAAAATGTTTATACAAATTTTAATCACTTAATCAGAGTGAGAGTGTCAAATTTTTTAAAAAATAGATTTATATCAATTCTCAGATTTTCCTGATTTTTTTTTTTAATATATATTATTTTTAACTTAACTTTTAACTTGCGTTCAAAAAAAAATTTTTTTTCGACCCATCCTACTCCATATATTTGTTGTTTATCAATAGTAACTTTCTAACCCTAAACTGTTTATAACTTTTACAACACTTACAACTGGTATGACAGATGAAACATTGAATTGCACAATTGTTTTAAGTTCTGTTGTGCGAAAATGTATTTCTATATATTTCATCTGAGAAAAAATGCTGTGCCCGAATCTTTACGTTTTTGGCTTATTCGCACCAAGTAAAAATTTGAAAAATATTACGAAAACAGTGGAATTCAAGACTGCTTATGTTCCTTACTTGTGGTATAATCCGGAAGTCGTGTGCGACTATTGCTATAGAAATTTATGCAAGTTTACTGTTGGAAGGTCAACAATAAAGGACGCTGTACCAACAATTTGGCTACCACGTACGGAGCACTGCAATGAATTGTACTACTTTTGCGTAACTTTTGCTCAAACTAAAGGGTGCCAATACTTTCGCCGCAACAAAATTCGCTACGCTAATGTAGACTCGATTATTCCAGCGGCTCTGTACTCACCAGAAGAACCTGTAATGGCTTCAGTGGAGATTTTTGATGATGTTCCCGAAATAAGCGATGGAGAACCAACAGTAGTACCAACAATGCTATCAATATTTCTTGCATCGAATGCGAGATGCGAGAGTCCAGAAGTATCGGAATTTATACCAACACCCAGTGAACTTGGGACTGCAGTGCCGCATTTAGTAACGCAAGCCGACTTTAATGACCTTGTACGAGACGGAAATTTGTCGAGGAGAACAGCGGAACTCTGTAAGCAGGGGAATATAGTAGCGACTGATTTTAAAATAACAGCCGCTCGCGGTCGATGTAGCACTATTCCATATGACGAATTTTTTAAATTGCACGAAGATCGGGGAAAAAACCTGGTTTATTGTTATGATATTGATTCGATGTTTTCAAAAATTGGTTACCCTCATATTTCAGAGGCGATGACTTTTCATCGATGCATCGGTCAGCAGCCTTAAAGTCGTGCTGCTTCATATCGGTAACAAACATCCATCTGTCCCGATCGCATATGCCACAAACCTAAAGAAACATACGAAGGCAAGGAATTAATATTACAGCTCATAAAGTACCAAGAATATGAATATTATGCTGCGATCTGAAAGTGGTCGGATTACTCATGGGTGTTAAGCGTGGATTTCCAACCCACCAGTGCATTTTGTGTACATGGGAAGGTCGCAAAAGAGATCAAGCATTACACTGAGTTTAAGTGGAAGCCGCGAACATGCATCAAAGTAGGCGTAGAAAGTAGAATCTACCATTGGTGCAGCCATCTCAAATCATTTTGCCACCACTACACATTAAGCTCGGTCTCGTATTAAATTTTGTTAAAAAAAACCTGTATCGTGAGGGCGAGGCGATTGCAAGTTTGCGCAAAATTTTTCCGAAATTGAGTGGCGCAAAGATTCATGCAGGTATTTTTAAGAAGTCATTCAGTAACTTTATTTTTTTAATGATGTGTATGATTTAAGGTGTTTTTAATAGTCCGCAGATAAAAAAAAAAGTAGTTGCAAGTTATGAATTTTCATCAGAATTCAATGCTATCGAACAACGTGCATGGAAAGGCACAGTTGCCGTTATAGAGCAGTTTCTTGGCAACAAACGAGCTGCCAATTATAAAAATATTGTCGCAGAAATGATTTCGGCATATGGCGAAATGGGCATATTAATGTCGTTAAAGATCCATTTCCTTCGCAATCATTTAGATTTTTTACCTGATGATTTAGGAGCTTGTAGCGATGAGCATGGCGAAAGGTTCCATCAAGACATTGCGGCTATTGAAAAGCGCTTTAAAGGACAAGACATTACGCATATGCTTGGCGAATACTGTTGGTCTATTTGTCGCGATACTGACTCAAATGCTTACAAACGCAAAAATAAAAGGCCTAAGTTTCTTTAAAAGCATTGAAATTTTTAATGTAACAATTTGTAATTTTAATATAACAAAATTTATTAAAAACGTGTATTTTTATTTTTTCCTCTCCTTTCCGAAAAAGTATATTTGGTTCATAGGACAGAACAAAAGCTCGTTTTTGTAACGCGGTGTTATTTATGTGTATTTTTTTTAATTTCTTAAATACTGCTGCAGATTTTGCTTTTTTTTTGCAAATCTATTTAATTACAAAAGGTAAGTAAGAAAACATTGTTTTTAATATTATTGGGATTTTCAAGTGGGATATACATATAACCGAAGATTTTCAAGTGGGATATATAACCGAAATATAGCACTTCGAAGACATAAATTGTTGAATTTTTATACAGCTTAGTTTTATTGGGACGTATTGTCCCACTGTAAATTTTATTGGGATTATATGTCCCAGGATAACGGTAAGGATTCTAGACTTCTCGTATATCACAAACATCTTATATTTTTATTTGAATTATTTGCCAAATTTAAAAAAAAGCACTCGACTTAAAGAAGGGCACCTCTTACAGGTAAGTGTTTTCTATGCATGCTAATTTTTTTAAGGTTCATCCAAAATCAAAGATTTTAATTCACTCTTAAGGATAGAGTTTCATGTTCGGTTTCAACAGAAACCGCGGTTTTTATGGCTTTAAACCGACAATTATTTTCGGTTCTTATACCCATCAATAAAAAGACACAAAAAAACCATCGAAATATTGGTTGTAGAAACAAAAAATAAATTATATTCTGGGTTCTATTAAAATTCTAAGGCAATTTCAGCTATGTCCGTGATTCTATTTAAGGCATGATAGGTGCTCGAGATAATGCCTTAGCGGGATTACATGTCGGCCAAATATTTTTCGCTTATCACAAATGTATTGGTATTGAAAATTGCCAAAATCGACCTAGTAGGACTCTGGTAATAATAAATATATATATGGTATTTTTTTGGAAATTTCTTTTTGGCAAAACTGTTATTGGCAGCTCAGCTGTTTTTGTTTAACATGTTACTGTTAAACATGTTGAGTTTGGTCTATAATTTAACCCTGAATCGGCCTACAAACGAATAACGCTGGCAGATTATTGAGTTTTATTACTAAAAGAATGGGTATTATTGACTTAATTCAGTGGCGAGTTCTGTGAACACCTAGATCGTGCGATTTAACGTCTTTAGACTATTTTTTGTGGGCCTAGTTTAAGGCTCATATCAAAGGTTGACGCACTGGAAGTTAATATTGAAGAAGTTATTCGTGAGATACCGGCCGATATGTTGGAGAGCATGCCAAAATTGAACCCAGCCTATGAAACATTTGACGCGTACCCGCGGCTAACATTTACATGAAATCATCTTTAAACATTGAATTATATATGTAGATCGTACCATCAACTTAAAGAAAGACTTCATACATTTCTATAAATGTTATGTGTCTTTAATTTTAAGCAAATCTGAGAGCTCTTGAAAAATCACTCTTTACAAAATCATTTACACAGAAAAAAATAAAAATGAGTTTCAATTAAAATATTTGTGGAATCAATTAAAAATTTAATTGAAAACGGACCAGTAAACAAAATGATAGTATCAATTAAAAAAAATGTGAGATTTAATTGAAAATATCAGAAAAAGTAATTGAATCAATTAAAATTTTAATTGAAAATTATTTCAAAATCAATTAAAGGTTTAATTGAAAAAAAACATGATTTTTTTTCTCTGTACCGTTTTCTTTAATCCTAAACGAACTGCAGTTTAAGATACTTTTATGTATTACAAATCATTTACAATGTTGGAAAAAAATAATAAAAACTCTTTCTATTTGCTTTGAGGTCTATTGAGAATTCTATTATTAATTAATGTCGCCTTACTTTCAGATAAAACGTGAAACCGAAAAATTTCAATGGAATGAGTACCAACAAGGCTTAATATTGGGCTCATTTTATTGGCTTCATTGGTTGACACAATTGCCCGGTGGTATATTGGCCAAAAAGTATGGCACCAAATTAGTATTTGGTCTTTCCAATGCGTTCTGTTGTTGGCTGTGGTTCTTTATACCCATGGCAGCATATTGCAGCTTTAAGGCGCTCATAATATTGAGGATAATACAGGGATTAATAGCGGTGAGTATGAAATTCGCAAAACTTTTTTCAATATCTAAAACTTGGTTTCATAACATACAGGGCTTAACTTGGCCTGCCATGCATGTACTCATTGCCAAATGGATACCACCAAATGAGCGTAGTAAATTTGTGACCGCCTATTTTGGCAGTTCTATTGGTGTCGCCTTATCCTATCCAATATTTGCATACATTATGCACTACTGTTCTTGGGAATGGGTTTATTATATTTGTGGTGTAGTTGGCACATTGTGGTGGTTAGGATGGCTGGCTATGGTCTATGATAGTCCATTACAACATCCTCGCATTTCGATATCCGAATTAAGATATATAGAAAAGTCGTTGGGCTCTAGTGTTCGACAAACAACGCATAGCGTGCGTACACCTTGGAAGGATATATTTACCTCGAGACCAGTATGGATGAATGTAATAGGCCAGTGGGCTGGTGTTTGGGGCCTGTTTACTCTGATGACTCAGTCTCCGACATATTTTAAGGTCATACATAATTGGGACATAAGAGCGGTAAGTAGGGATGAATTTTTAACGAATCGCATTAAGTCAATTAGAATTATATGTATCTATGTACATTAGGGTGGCCCCAAAATAAAGTTGCGGATGTTCCCGACTAATATGAAAATTTGATTCATTTTAAGACTACGTTTCTCAATTTTTTTGTTCTGGGGTCAATATTTGGTGAGCTGGATCAAAGTAGGTAGGTAGGTAGGTAATAAGGCTGGTGTGAGTCACCTCACACCTTCACCCAGAGACCAATATGGCCCATTGCGATGCCTTGATAGAGGAAGTAATAGAAATAGGAAGTGAAGAAAAGAAGAGGAGGAGGAATATTAGATTTTTGGAATAGAGAGAAGAAAAGAAGAAGAAGAAGAAGAAGAAGACCTGACCAAAACCTACTCAGACGTATGTCCTCCATTTATGAGACCCGCACTCCGTATATTGGTACGTAACCAGGCCATTCCCATTACGAATCCTATCAGACTCTCAAGCCCACAGCTCGAGACATCCCCTAATTCGCTCAAGAATCTATTACCCAGCCATCTCATTCTACTGCCCTGTAACCTGGGACAGTGGCACAGAATGTGCTCAACTGTCTCCAGTTCTTCCGGGTCCTCGCATAGCTGGATCAAAGTATAAAAATGTCCTTTTTAGAGGTTTTTTGATTTTTTTTATATTTCTTCCAAAGGAACTATATGTAAATTTGGTATCATATGAAAGGTCTTTAAGGGGTGCATTCAATGGGTTATCAAAAATCATTTTTATCCTTTGATCCAGCTCACCAAATATTGACCCAGGACAAAAATTTTGAGAAACGTAGTCTTAAAATGAATCAAATTTTCATATTAGCCGGGAACATCGATATCTTATTTTTTTTCTCCATACAAACGGGACCACCCTAATGTACATACATATATGTAAATATAATTTGTTAACGAGAACGTTGTTTTTTGTGTTTTGTTTTTAGACTGGCATATTATCTGGATTACCTCACATATTACGAATGTGTTTCGCTTATGTTTTTTCTTTATATGCAGATTATTTGTTAAGAACAAATAAAATGGAAAGGACCACTTTAAGAAAGTTTGCCACCTGCATATGTAAGTTACATTTCGAAAATTAAATGCTTCAGTTTTAAAAACTAATTTGTGAAAGAGAAGCTATTTATAAAAGTAATACACAATTCTTTGTTCTATTTCAGGCGCTATTGTCATGGGTCTAGTAGTTTTAGCTTTGGCATATTTTGGCCACAATCGCATATTTGCCATTGTGCTGATTTCTTTGGCCACCATGTTTCAAGGTGCTGGTTCCTCAGGACCTTTGTCCTCAATGATCGATATAGCACCCAACTATGCGGGCATTATTTGTGGTATATGTGGCACAATAGGCAGTTTGCCGGGTTTCATATCAGCTTATCTAGTGGGTGTATTAACACTGGACAATGTACGTTGATATGTTATTATTTAAACATAAAATTGAAGTACTATTTTACAAAAATCTTAAAATTTTTAGCAAACATTTGAAGCCTGGACAAATGTTTTTCTCATGTGTGCTGTCATGTTAATTGGCTGTGGTATTATATATGTTCTCTTTGCTGATTCCTCTGTACAGAAATGGAATGATTGTTCACAGCATAATGCAAACAAGGATATGGAATTATTGGAAAAGAATGAGATGGTAAAAGATAAGGGTTGTGGTACTTAAAGTTATTTTAAAGAGGCTGCTTTTTTTCATATTATGTTTAAGTATTTATTGTTGTTTAATTAAAAGAAATAAATCAATAATCAAATTTATTTTGCTAGTTTTTGTTTAATAATTGTGTAATGTTTACAAGAAATTTAAAAAATAAAAGTAATTAAACCACGACCTCGTAAATTACTGGCCAGTTTGAAGGCCACATTAGTTCTCAATAATTATTTCCACTATATGGCACCTTACAAATAAAAACATTTAATAATTATTAAAATAAAATTACAAATTTAACCTAATTGGAATACATAAACTATTTGCTGCCAATGACAACTGTCAGACAATTTAAATGATATTGGGCGTGACAACAATATGCTACAAACATACAAATATTGCATAAATTAATAAAAAATAAATCTAGAAAAAGTTGCTTTTAAAAGTTGTTTTTCTAAAATAAATAATGATTCATATTATTTATGTTAAACATTCTCTGTCGTATTTATAAAAAATAAAGTAGGCTTGAAGTGTGCTTTAAGACAAAATTTTCTTAAAGTACTTTAATTTTTTATAAATACGGCAGTCTGTAATTATTAAATAAATATACACAAACTCATACTAAACAGATTAGAACTAAAAATATAAAAAGCAGTATTTGTTTTATTAAATTATTCAGCATATTCTGATAATTTAGAATGTGCAAATAATACTAATTCAATTAAAACAAGTAAGACTTTGTATTCGGCTGTCTCGAATCTTTTATAACCACCAACTATGTACTGTTAAAGGGATTTATCTTTTGTATGTATGTCTATTATGAATTGCCGAGTCTCAATTGATGTTTGTCTTCCAATTGTAAATTTTGCCACTACTTAACGTCACAACTTAATCTCTTTTAAAGATAAATTATCGCCCATGTTCTCAAAAACGCTTAAAATTGGCGTTTTCGATAAGGCCTTATTATTTATTTAAGACAAAATATCTGTTTTTATTGTTCGAAAAATGGCAAAACGCTGGCAAATCGTAGCGATTTCAGAACAGATCAAAATGCGTTTTTAAAACTGTACGTGATTTGAAAACGCTGCGTTTTTCAGAACATGGGCGTATGAAACTTGCAATTATTTTAAATGGCACTTTGCTTTAATACTTAAAAAAATTAAAAGAATTGCCTCTACTTTTAGAATGACAGGGGTTTTTTGAAAAGGGATGATGCCACTGTTTACTTTATTTTGACGCCTAAAAATTGGTGTATTTTAACAAAAATTTAATTAAAATTGTATACGCTTTTGTTTGTTTCTTTTTTTTGTGAATTTAATTCTACTTAAATAACTTAAATATTTGACTATATGGAATCCAAGATTAACGCTTGTAAAAACCTTAAAGACAATGCCAAATTGTCCACCACTTTCGCAGTTAAAAGTTAATCACAATTTAATTTTCTTATATCTCGAAATAAAGAATAAATATCTATTTGTTTAAAATTTAAAACAAATGCATCCTTTTTTATTGTGAACAAATGATAACAACTTTATTTTTTGTCAAAAAAAAATATATAAACAGTCTTTATCTACATACTAAGATTTAATTATTTACTCCCAAGGTAAACGGCCCAAAGGACATGATTTCCAATCATGTGTTTCCTCATCTATACAAAAGAATTTTATTTTAATTTAAAATAATCATATTTAGTATAAACAAAATTTACCTGGCATTAAGGTCCATATACCATATTTAACTTCAATAGCATCACCAATCAGCTCTCCTGTCACATTGTCTGCATTTACTTCCTCGTCCTCGTCCACTTCCATTTCCAGTTCATTATTTTTATTTAATTTCTTTAAAAGATCATTAACTGTATAGAACTTATTAGAATCTTTAGGTGATTTCTCTTTTACTTCCAGTTCATTATTTGCCTCGAACAAACAATCGATGAGTGTGTTAAATGTGTTTATTTCAGTTTTATTTAATTGCGGCTCAGTTAGAGGTAGTAAACTAAGTAGGAATTAATGCTAATAAGTAAATTCCTATTTTATTAGGATTTTTGTTCAATTTTAATACCTTTTCAATATCGGTGCAGTGTATTCATTGGCGGCTTCTAAACGATTTTCTATAAAGTTACGTTCAAATACCCACACCCAAGGTCGACGAAAATGATCACCAAATATTATTGTTCTTTTCATGTCCACACCACTGTAGATGAGTAACTCTCTGGTACCTTCCGATATTTGCGTTAAGTCCGACTTGTTGAAAGGTGCCTCTTTAATGGTGGTGTCCTAAGATATGTAATATTTCGATTGAAATTAAAATAATAATTTAAAATCTACTTTACATACCGCATCCAGCTCAGCTTTAAACATTTTCTTGCACTGACGAAAAGCCAGAAAACCTTTCGCCATTTCAACAGCCCAAAAACTGGCTCCCGTACGTTTACTTGGCTCGGCTATAGGATTTTCGGTGATTTCGATTAGGGACAAGAATAAATCTTCCACAAAACCATAAATGGCTAACATACGAAACAGCGTTTGTGTGACACTCAATAAAGATATAAGCTCTTCATCGGTACTATGAGACACGTTCATTTTAAAGAAATAACTCATTTTCAAAAAAGCTTCTACATAAATTTCAGACATATCCTTAATGGCCACATCACGTTTAACCAAAACACAAAGTTGTTGCACAATAACATCGAAAACGCTTTGCAGCGAGTTAAGTTTATGTTGTATATAAAATTCCTTAAGTGAATTGAAACGTTTGCCGTGCAAGTGTCTTTTAAGTGATTTTAGATTTGTAGCTCCCTTCATATGACCCTCCAAGGCAGCATCATAGATTTGAAACAATACAGAGACATTAACATCAAACTCGGTTTTATCTTTGCGTCTTATTTGGGCTGCATCAATATCACACATAGTGTTGCGTTGAGACGACCAATAGTAGTCATGCAGCCATGACACGCAATATTCCGCAGTATTGCGCAGCACCTGCAGCGGAGGTAAAACTTGGCCATGAGCACAAATGTGCCTTAAATCCACTACAAATGACTGGAGACCTAGTTCTTTGGCGGTTTGGTACATGGTGCGCATATTGTGCGTTTGCATTATGGATGACATGAAATTGAAGAACCTGGTAAATGCATTTGAATATAGAATCTGCAACTCCTCAGCACTGAATTTGTTTTCGTTTAAATCTTTTAGCTGAACATCTATGATGACACTGGTAGCTAAAACAGCGGCTGGGCATAAAGTGCTGCGTCTTAGATTCCATACGCGTATTTCGCTTAACGCTTTTTGTCGCGTCTGTTGGGTATACTGATTACCAAATAACCATTCGTAAACTTTATTAAATTCCGAGCTAAAATTTAGAAATATGAACATATATTAGTTTAATCCAGTTGTTTTTCTTTCATTATGTACTTACACATTTTTCCAGGGTCCCACTACAGTACGACGTTTAAGACTTTCATTGCCTTCTGTGAAATCTGTGTTAGAGATTTTATTGAAGAATTCATCTTCAGCATCATTGCTGTCTAAATACATTTTATTTTTTATGTATTTTTTCTTTTTTAATTTAAACAAAACAATAAACAAATTGTAACACGTGCAGCCGCTGCAATGTTATTTATTGAATGTTAACGAATGTTCGCGTAACAGACACGTTAAATAAATTGTATGGGAAAAATGTAAACATAACAGCTGTTGGCTGTAACATGACGTTAACAATAGTGCTACCAGATAAATATACACAAAATCGCGATTTTAGTCCCCAAAATTACTAAAATTAAAATACCCTACAGAAAATGTTTGGATGCTGTATTCAATTTTAAGCAGGTCTTTTAATACATATACATATAATTTTATAAGAAATCAACGCAGTATAAGTTTAACTAGTATATTTTAAAGAATTTATTTTGAACTTACCGCCATTTAACATCTAAGCCTCTCTCCAATTGTTGATATTCTTCGTTGCTTCTTCGGGCTTTGACTGTTAAACACTACCTCGTCACTGCCGGCCCACGATTCAAACGATGTGTTGTCAAATAAATCATAATCTGCCACAAATGGAATTTTTAACGCTTTGTCAATGTTTTTCAAAACATTGGGTCTTATTTCCATTACTTTATCCAACATATTACGCAAATATTCCAAACGTAGATTTAAAATTAAAGCTAAGGCTTGTAAATGATAGTCGTAAAGACGATAAGAGACCCTTTCAACATTTAAAATATGTTTTATGTCTTTGGTGTGAAAAAGTTCACATAGAGATTCGGGCAATGAAGGTGAACTAGATGAAGAGTCTAGCAATTCTGAGGAAATGGTGTCATCAGGTGTTATTACGTATGTAGGTTGTGGTTGGGCATCCCAGGAGCATTTCATTGCAGCTTCAGGTGGTAGTTGATATTTGAAATGTGGGGGGTACACATCGGGTAAAATAGACTTTGTCATTAAGTCTTGTGTTGAATCGGCAGGCGTTGGTGGAATTTGCAAAATATTAGGCTTGTCATAGTTACAGTTTTGAGTTGAAAGTTTTTCAGCAGAACTTTTAAAACTTTGTATTTTGCCCAGAAACTGGGTTTTATCAAAGGATTTTAAATAGTTCTTATTCAAAGTCCTCTTTGTAGAGTCAACTATTGTTTTAATATTTTCATTAGATTGCCTGTTTCTTTGACTAAAATTGTCTATAGATGATGTTTTTTCATTTGAAGTGGTTTTTGTAGGGTCAACTTTTGTTTTAGTATTCTCATCTGATTGCTTGTTTCTTTGGCTAGAATTGAGGCTTTTAGTTGCTGTTGTTTTATCAGAAGATTTCAAAATTGTTTTGATAGATTGAAACTGATTTGGCAATTTATTTATTTCAGACTCAGCTTTTTGGGTGTGTTCACCAGAAAGTTTCCCACTGCTTCTAGTAAAACACAATTTTTCAGATGTTTTAATTTCTTTTGTTTTCTTAGATGATTTTCGAGAATTAATTTTTGATTCAAACTTTTCAGACACAATATCGATATTAATTTCATTATTATCTTTTAAAAGTTTTTCATTTTCATTGGAAGTTTTTGTGCTTTGTAATTTCATATTGACGAAAGATTTCGGATAGTTGTTCAGTGATGTGAACGTTTCAGATTTAATTTGTGGAACAAAAGTATTCAATTTATTTGTTGAAGTTTCCATTATATTTACATTGTAAGTTGAATTTGTATTATTATTGGTGTTATTTAAAAATTTTTCTATTGATTTCATTGAGTTTATCTCATCAAACGATTTCGAGTAGATGTCCCGTGATGTAGTGTTCGGTTCAAATTTAATATGTTGTATGCAATCTTGTAACTCAACTGTAGAATGCTTCTTTTTATCTGCGATTGATAATTTTTTGAATCTTCTGGTGGGTTTTGTTTTATTTAAAGATTTTTCAGATGCTTCAATATGTAAACTTTTTTTCTGGGTAATTACTGGTATTTTTGACGTTTTTAGATTTTTATCTAATAATTTTACTTGTTTCTTCAAGCCATATACTGTTATATTTTTATTTGAGCTTTTAAATCTTTTTCTACAAATTGATGTAGTATTTTCAGTTGTTGATTGTGTTTCCAATGGGTTAATGTTTCCCCTACTTTCTAACAAAATAAAGTTTTTGCTTAATTCTATATTAGAATTTGGGTTTTTATAAAATTTTTGTTGAACTTCAGAAATTTTATTGGTTGTATCTACAATTACATCCGATTTTACAGCTGAATTAATAGTTTGGTAGGCTTTTCCTGGTTTTATTTTAGAGGGATCAGTTATGTGTAATATAATTGAATTGTTGTTATTAATTCTTGAAAGGTTTTCCAAATCTTTGTTGCGGCCTTCTGCAAAAAGTTGAGTAGTTCTAGATGGTTGTGCTTGATTTGCCCCTGTTTCTATAGATTTTAGTTTATTTAATGTAGACTTATTACAACATTCCTTGATAGCTGGCCTCTCCTGGTTTCTTTTACCTTTCATTCGATCTTCTTAAATAGAAAAATATACATTTAAAGGTAATTTACAACATCTCTAAAGAAACATTAACTGTCCACCCTGTTCAGTAAATCGAATTCTTTTAACGATTTAATTTTTAAAACGTATTCACGTATTTTCGTGTTCTGTAAATCGAATTTTTACAAAATCGTGTGATTGCAGAATATCAAATTTTTAATTATTGGTTTTTTGAAAATCGTTCGATTAACAAAAGAAGGGTGTATGAAAACATTACTTTACCTTTATTATTATGTTGAGGCTCTCCTATATTATTTTTATGTTTGCAAGATTCTTTGCCATTTGCCAACTTTAAAAAATCTTGTTCCACTTGAGACGCTGACACTATGGATTTATTAGACAAATCTAAAGGTACGTCTTTTTGTGTCTTTTTGTGCTTAACACTTTTACTACAGCAATTCAGATAACTATTTAAAGAAATATTATACTGTTTGCCATAAAGTTTAGGATGCAATATCTCTTGCTCTTCTCTTAGGTATTGGCTGTTAAAAATGTTTTGGGTACATTTATTTACTTTTGCAGGCGGATTCTTTGCAAAATTCTGTTGACTTGGAGAAAGTATATTTCCCCTATTAAATACATTTACACCTCTCGTAATGGAAGATGCATATGATACATTAAGTTTTTGCGACAGACGTTGAGATCGTCGTACTGGCACATCTTTACAAGACTTCTTAAGTGCGGAAGTTGCTGGATTATTTATACGACAAAGCTTATAAAATTTCAATAATTTGTGTTTTAAATATATTCACCTTTGGTTAATTCTTCCACTTCAGAACAATACGTAGCATCACTATCATTTTTTGAACACATTTTTATAATTTTTCTTTTCAACTAAAAATTCACGCCCGAATTTTGCTAAAAATGCAAAGTAACTGTAATTGTTTTGTTTATATTTACGATTACATTAAATACTGTTGATAACGCAAGACGACTAATCGATTACCTAGTGATCAACACTTACATAAATTACCTACACTAATTGTTTTAAAAGCTGTTAAATAATTCAATTATTTATATGTTTTTAAAATTTTTGTATTAGAAGGATAATGATCGACACTTAGAAAAATGTTTATATTATTAATTAGGATTAGTTTTCTAATAATTGTTTTGCTGTTAATTAATTAATTATTTATTTATTATATGGCAGGCAACATTAAGAGATTAACACAACACAGGACCTTAAAGTCTTCTCTAACAAATAAGAATTTGTTAGCTAATTCAGCAATAATTACCCCGTAAAACTGTAATAAGGCACCACCATTGTCTACTTTTATGATGACAAATTTTCAATGACCTTCAAAAATTACGAATAACGGTATTTGTGGTGAATTTCTAAAAATTCACCACGAATTTCACCACGCGAGCAAAAAAATTCTCTGGTGGCCGACGAAGGATTTTTTCCTCCTCTCGTTTTTTGTTATTTTCTTATTTATCTTTTTAAAGCCTCTAGATCACAAAATAAAAACTGCTGTATGCAAAAATATATTATTATACATATTTTTCATAAATTTCCAAAACTAAAAACTAGGTCCTATATGACAACACATCTGCCAATGTGCGAAATGGGAGAAATGAACAATTCAATGTCAAAATGCAAGAATGTTGCAACAAATGTTTCATCATGTGAACAGACGATGAATTTAGAAGGGACACCAAAAGAGAATGTCTAAAGAATCGCGGCGACAAATTGAACCCACTCAAACTTTAAAAATAAGAATACGGGAATTTTCGGAGAAAATGTTGTATCTCTAACAAGGTGCTGCCTTCTATGTATTTTTGTCTTACCAACATTTCGTTTTAATAGTTGGCAATAAATATCAGAGACTCTATTATCGACACTAAGATTAATCAAGCATTTATATATTATGTTATCACATCACGGTGAATTTAAGCCAAACAGAAGTAGAATCAAAAAATCAATTTGTTTATTTAACATCGGAAAACATTTGCAATCTATGAAAATAAATTAAAACTAAAGAATAACAACCCCTAATCATGGCTGACGACAAACCAAATCTGGCAATTATCAGAGATCCCAATAAGGCCAACCATCGAATTTTTATCGGTAATTTACCACCATGCACCCGTGAGGAATTGGAAAGTATTTGTTTACCCTATGGCAAAGTTCTAGCCTCACTAGTGCAGAAAAATTTCGGTTTTGTGCAATTCGAATCAGAAGAGATGGCCAACAAAGTTGCCGCTGCTTTGACAAAATCCACTTTTAAAGGAAATACAATTACAGTACGTAATGCTGGAGCATCTAAGAAAAACCAACAGAATACAGGTGCCAACAATTGGCAGCAAACGGTTCAATGTGGACCGGTAGTAATGGCTGTTGGCGGGTTGGACAATCCAGATAATTCTAATTATAATGATTGTGAAATTATTGTAGTAGATCGTAAAAATACGTAAGTAATTGAGAACATTGTTTTGTTTACTTACAATGGTGTTTACAATATTGATTTCTTTTTGTTTAGAAAATATGCCGAAATGATTGAAGATCGTTTAAAGCGTTTAAATTTAAAGGTTGATGTTTTATTTCCCAATGCAGATGTTCCGTTGGGTAAAGTGGTAAGTTAAGAGATTTTCAACAAAATTTTAAGTCAAAAACTTAACAACAGATTATTAAAATAATAATGTTTAATTGCTGGTAGTACAATTAATAATCACCCCTATCGTGAATAAAAATTCCCCATGAAATTTTTTCCCTTTTCACATTTTTCCTATTAAAATTCAATGTTAAAAAAATAAAAGGGAACAAATTTCATGTGGAATTTTTATTCACGATAGGGGTGAATAAGTTTTAGGCAGATGTAGTCAAAATTTGAATTAATTTTAGGAATGCTCAAATTTAACCAGTATAGCAATTTTTTCTAATAATACAATTAAATTGATTTCCAATTTTGATTAAAATTATGGAGTTTATTAAATACATTAATCAAAGATAAGAAAACAAGTACATATGTATTGAACAACCTTTCACAGAGCAGAACAATGAGTTTCTTTTGGGAATTATGAAATATTTTGAATTTGTATGTTTAAGTATATTTGTACTTAATTTGAATGTGTATCTTCAAATCTAAATTTATCTACCGATTAGTGAATGCTAAATCCACTTCGATTATGGTCGTTAATCGATTATTGCCTTCAATTTCGACTTTTGGTGTCGATTAATCGAAAAATCAACCTGTAAAACTAAAAGCGCGGCCTTTTTGGAAAATAAAAATATAAAATTAAAAAAAAATAAAATTAAAATTTAGTTAAAAGTGATTAAAAGTGAAAAAATGGCACCAAGCCACGTTTGGCAATACTTTAAAAAAATGTAACGGGTCTTGAGGAACCCTAAAGAAGGGAGTTATCTATGTTTCCAATCATGATAGATGACGCCATATGACAATCAGTTTTCATACAATTGCCAACAATTTGGACAATTTGACAACAAAAATGACATAGTGAAAACGCGGCCTAAGTGTTATTTTAGTTGATTAATATAAATAGCCAATACATTAATAAAGACATTAAAAAATAAAATTTATTAAACAGAAATATGTATGTAAAACATATATTTATAAGTGCGCCTTTTTAAGAAACAATTGAATAAAATTGCATGTTTTATTTTTTCAACAAAAACAAGTTGTAAATATTTTTTAGTTTAAGAAAAAAAAAAATTATAAAAATATCGTAATCGACCAAAAAAATCGACTTTTATGTTCGATTAATCGATTATAATAATCGAGTTGAAAATGGTTGATCGAATAACCGAAAATCGATTATTAACATTTCATACCATTCATTACTACCGATTATACCCAGTGTTTTTTTATGAAATTATAACTTTTCCTTATAACTGCATTCTCATTTATTTTTGAACTTTCTTTAAGCTTTCTAACATCGCTTCACGTGACTGCTTGTACGCCATACTCGTTACGAATCAGCATGAAGAACATAATAGCATAACGGTCAACATTTTATATGGCCAACCGGCCGAACATCGTAATATGCCTGTTGATGATGCCATTAAGTTGATAAATGATGATATGCGTAAGAAAATAATGCGAGACAAAGCAGCCGGTGTAGCAATTCAACAACAGCAGCGTAATATGGCACCAGTCCCAATGAATGTCCAACAACATCCATCCCACTTACCCAATCCCGTACCTATTATACCGGCCAATACATCAAATTACATGGCACCGCCATTAAAAGAACGCCACCCTGATGCAATACAAATGCTTCTAAATCTATTAGCCTCAAACATGCCCCTAACAGTTTTGCAATACGATCGCATTATTAAATATCTGCAACAGAGACGCGAGCTACAGCTTAAGGTAGAGCTGGGTGATGCTGCTGATGATGACATGATTAAATCTGACCCTGATCCAGAAATTGAGTTACAAAAGAAAATTCTAAACATTCTTAATAAACCTTCGGTCGCAGAAACTCATTACGAGTTGTTATATCCAACATTGGAAGCCGTACAGCAAGATGAACGTATTTTGGAATTACTCAGAGATGTACGAGTACAAAAGGCTTTAGATTCTTTGATGGATTCCAATTTGGTATCCACCGTAGAAAACTTAATGAAATTTTAATGAAATAACATAAAATAAATGAGTTTTTTTTAACAAATTTTATCGATTAAAACAAACGTGAAAGATTAATAACGAATATTATGTTGTCTGTTTCTCTTAAGGCCATGAACGTTTGGCTTCATGGCCAGCATATTTGCCGCGATATTTAAGGCCCGTTACCAAAGTGGAACTCTTAGGGAATGCAGTTTGTCCATTAAACTTAGTATCATTCTCAGGATTGAAACGCACATAATCATATTGAATATGTAAGTTTTCGGGTAGCTGCATTTGTTTTAGGGCATCGTATGGTACAGTAGTATTAACAGAAGTTTCATAAAACTTAATTACATCACCTAGTTAATACGATAATGAAATTACTATTAAATATACAAAATTGTATTGAAATTCCAAGTACTTACCCACGGTTTTCAATTCATGTATTTGTGAGTTAGGTACACTATGTTGGAAATCGTTAAAACAAGCCTCCAAGAATTTAAATTTCTCCTCCAGACTTTTAAGCCTGTAGTCCTGTTTGTTGGACATTTGCAAAGTGGCGCATATAGCCTGTACCTTTTCGACAACATTAGAGGGAGCATTAAAAGATTTATGGGGTCTTAGGAATCTACAAGTAAATGAATATATAATAGTGAAAATTGCCATTATATGTAACTATACTTTTTAAATTTTTTACCCTTTATCACTTATGGATTGCGCCATAGACTCAATTTGACCGATTGCTTTGGTTGAATAACATCTGGACCAGGTGTTCTATATGAAAATTTACAAAATATTTTAAGTTTCAATATAACTGCAACTTAACTAAATATTACTTACACTTTTTTGTAATAATTTACATAAATTTTTACTTAAATTTGCTTGCATTATTATAATTTTAGATTTCAATTATTTTTTTACTTAATGCGGTTGATGAAGCATATCTCGAAGTTGAGGAAATATCTAGCGCCGTTGGAATAAAAAAAATCAGCTGTTGAAAGGTAGGTAATATAGTGCTTCTGAATTAAACGAATTTGGCAGCACTAGTACCTTGTTATTTGCAAAAAAAAACTTGATAATACTTTTTCTTTTCTATAAAAAAAAGCTAAAAAGGCACACGAATTTTATAAAGAGGGTTTCAACAAGAACTTTGTTTTTCAATACGATATAAAACCAAAATCATCAAATATTTAATTGTATTGTCAAAAGTATGGTATGACAATTATAAATCAAAATTGATATCGGACAGATGAACATCGCGACCACGCAAACAGATAGGTATCATGTATCAAGATCTTTAATCACATTTGATTTATGTTTCGGAAAAATTTTCTACAGTAAATTTACATCACCGGAGGAGTCATACAAACTATAACATCACACCGTTTAATAGTAAAAGGTAACTTTAATTAAAGTGAGGAATAAAGTGACCTTTAAAATTGTTCGTTAATACAACTTCCTTGTAAAATAAAATAATTTTTTTTTATAATTTGGAAATATAAAATTATGTTGTTTCAAAATATGAGATTATTATTATAAATGTTTTATACTATTCTGTGACTAATAAGAAGACTGTAAAAAAAAGTAAATAAAGTTCAAGGTGATAATCTAATCAGACAGAATTTCGTTTGGTAGTAAAATAAATGCAAGCACTACAACGAAAATAAACTTGCTTAACTTCAGCACAGCAAACGTTCACAGTTTTTAGCTCAACAAAAGCATAAAAGAAAAATTCAAAAACTGTAAGTTTTAAGCAGCAGCAAATGTTGTAAAGTGAATTGCTGTGGCTGACTGTGTCAGCAAATAACATCACATATTAAAGCTACAGTCAATAGTTTTATTTTTGTTTTGTTTGGCTTGCGCTGTTGCTTGCTTACTAACAAAGTTTTAAGTGTAAGCTAAGCAGAAATTTGTGTGCTTTTGCTAATTCATAGTCAGCAAATTTAACGCTGGAGACATAGAGAGAGTAGATATAGACAGGTAGAAGAAGAAAATGTCAAGAGAAGATGTCGGTTAGAAAAAAGATGGAGTAAATACTCCGAGCCGCTTAGTGGTCCGAATTTCCACTGTAAGTGAAGGGATTGGGTCTAAAATTATGATAGTCAATTGCTATTCCTAATGAAGGCATTGATACCCTCTAATTTCAAGACTGATATTTCAGATAGATTATTGAAGGATGGTTGTCCCAAGAAGGTGTTACGCAAGCTACACAATTCTTTGCAATGACAGAGAAGATGAGAGATTGTTTCCTCGTCTTCTTCATCTCTACAATCTTCTGGCATGATTGCCGAATTTGTGTTGTCCAGTAATCACCGATACTAAGTCGGTTAATTACGATCGTTGTAGTTTTAGCACGTAAAACGTTCGTTTTCTATTAAGCCTAGGACTGATAAGTCGTGTTATTACACAAGTGTGTTCATTTACCCACCTGGTCTGAGCAAGCTCATAGTAAAAATCTAAACGTTACTTCATAATTTATTGTAGTGAGTTAGAAATTAAATTTTAAGCGTATTGTTTATTTTCGTATAATTTTCTCTTCAAACGATGCAAAGTTTCAGACCTGAAATTTTGAAAGGTTTATGTGGAATATGAAATTAATTCAATTTAATAAAAAACAAATTTTTTTTCTGCACCTGCCAAAATCGCAAATATTTCCAATACTTTTTCGCCCCGATAAATTCACTAAAAGATCGCTAGATGAACATCACTGTCAATAAAGAAAGAGGAGCATTCGAATCAGTTTCGTTTTTACTTTTTTGCAGCAGACAAACTTCTGTGAACTTGAAAACAAATTGTATTCATAAAGGACAACCAAAGTCTATAAAGAATTTGCAAATTCTGTTGAATATACTGAAAAGTTCAAAAGTATTTTTTTTTTACAGTTTCCTAAAAAGAATAAAGAGTTAAAAAAAAGTAATTTGTGTTTTTTATGACAAGGTTACACACAGATATTTGGCATTGTTGCTAGTGTGTCCGTAAATGTGTGCGTGTGCATAGATGTAAGTCTCTTTTTTTCTCGTAAAAGTGTGTGTGTGGGTGAATTTTTGCCGACAACATGAGAGAAAGTGACAAAACTATAGTGTTTTAGCTGTAAAAACATTTAAGAGAAAAAGAGTAAAATGGTGTATTGAAAATAAAAAGAAGCAAAAATATTGTTAACAAGAAAAAACGCAATTTTATGCAGTAATTGTTGCTTAAAAGTTGAAAAAATCAAGAAAATTTAGATAAAAACTATAGACAAGCGAGAGAGTGCAAAGAAAATTCAATAATATTGATTTCAAGTAGGAACAGTGTCATGTAAATTAAGGGAAAGTTTTACTTGTTTTGTTATTGCAGTGAGAGAAAATCAATTATTTTTGTCATAGTGTGCGAGTAAATATATACGGCTTTACTAGGAATATGAGAATTTGTGTGCTTGTGTGACTGCTGTGTATGTGTTTGAAAGAAATGGCAACAATGATAATGCAGGGTTGCAAAACTACGAAAATGTCGATATAAAAGCAGTTTTTAACTATAAAACAAAAACTATTTTGTGGAAATAAATTATTGATTTATTAAATTTATAGAATTAATAATAATAAATCGTAACAGAATTTTATTTAACTGTTTAAAAGATAAAAGTACTGTAAAATGCAACCATGTGTGAATGTATAATAGAAGTCAAAAAAATCTGTATATTTCTGCTCGCCAACGCCATTTTCAATTCTATAGTCGTCGCAGTCACAAACGTCATGTCGTCGTCAATGTTGCTCTACGCGTTTTAAAGAAAATTTTTGTCCCCTTCGTTTTATTTAATATTAAATGAAATAATTTATTACGGTAATTAACAAATCAAATGGCATATCCGCTTAAGGTGTTTATAATATTTTTTAATACAAAAGTGCTTTATATAGTGTTACAAAAATATGTATTAAGAGATATTTAAAAAAATATCGATTAGAAAAATCACAAGTGAATGGAAAGTGGAGCAAAAAATGTTAATGAGCAAACTATAATACACTCAAAAAATATCAAAATAATATTGCTATCTTATACAAGGTGCATATGAGAAATAAGTAAATAATATCCAAAAAATTTAAGATGTTTTTAAAAAAATGCAAAGTTGCAAATAAGAAAAAAATATTCGATCGATTTTAAATATCAAAAGAAAAAAATTCCTATATGACGCGTAATTTTGCAATTTTTTTTATTATTATGTTCTCTTTTGCTATTTCCGTTAAAAGGGAAGAAAAACATATAAAAATAGCAGAAAGAAGACTACTTTGAGTACGGCAACGACTAAAAGCAAAATATAAAAAATAACAACAACTATAGCAAAGCAAATCAGTAGCAGCAGCAGCAATTCAACGTGAAGTAGAAGTTCATTTGTGTTTTCTGTCTTTCTTTTATTTTGTGTGTGCGGTTGTTTGTCATTTCGTTCTTTCATTCGTGAGCTGGTTGGTTGTATGGATGGATGGAGCACATACATTATTAACTTTGTACAATAAGTTGGCAAAAATAACTAAAAAACAGCAGAAAAAACGTATAAAACGAGCAAATGAGCTCCTTTACGCCACCAACAGAGTCAGTAATATCAGTAGAAAAAGTATATACCTACATACGTTCGTTTTATTCTTCTTTTTCATTGTGTATTATTAAACAGAAGAAAAACAAGAAAAAAGCCCCAAAAGCAAGTTGAGAGCAGAACAATATTGAAACTACAAAATACTTTGCCATCATAATTTTCATTAAAAACAAAAACAACTTAGTAGGTATCATATCATTATAATAGAAATGAGCAAAAATATTTAGATTTTCTTTTTTTTATCAGGAATTTTTTTTTAAAATTTAGAAATGAAGAGGCCATTGACACATTTCCTCCCACCCCCCTTAATTTAATCAATCCACAATCAATTAGGTACCTACATACTCTAAAATATTTAACATACTTTTGTTTTTATTGAGAGTAGTAGAATGTAATTGTAAAAGCTATGACGATTATAGGTATATAGGATAATAACAATAATTATTTTATGTTCAAATCATTGCATTTATTCGTAGTTAGCAGATTTTTAACTAAAGCTTTCAAATTTTTTTTTATTAGTATGTAGGTATTTTGCTTTTATTTTAACAAAAATTGTGTATTTTCTTTTATCTCTTTAATTCTGAAGTTTTTTAATGGTTAACATTTTTTTAGTACACATTTTAAATTGTTGTAGGTATGTATAAAATAATAAAGTTTCTTACTTGGCTAATTTTCTGCATATGAATGAACTAAAAATGTTATTGTGGAATAAATGTAGTTTTTTTTTTTTTTGCTTTGGATAAATTGTACGGATATTTAGCAATTTTGTCGGTTTTTCCCGTATTTGTTCCTTACTCGGCTAATTTTCTGCATATGAATGAACTAAAAGTGTTATTATGGAAAAATTATAGGTTTTTTTTTTGCTTTGTAAATAGGTATAAATTGTACGGATATTTAGCAATTTAATGCTAAGTCTAACTAACTAAATTTTAACATTCTATTGTATTTGTGTTTGCGAGTAAATAACGTTTCCGCTACCCAAATGATTCTTAAACCATAATGGTTGGGTTCTCAATAAAATACAATCATACTTTGTTTTGTTTTTTATACCTACCTACCTAAAGAGGGAAATGTCATTCTGATAGAGTAGCCCAATTAGAACTTATCTTCATAACTATTCTATAAGCAACATGGTATGCTCGAAAAAATTAATGATTTGAACTAAGAAATATTGTTTAAAGTAGGTAATATAAATGGGTTTTCAACAAGAACTTTGTTTTCCAAAAGAAAATAAAACAATGAAAATCATTAAATTTCTTTTTATTATAAAAATTAAGGTTTAATAATTATAACTAAAATGGTATTGGACTACTACGAATCACAACAACCACGCATACAAAAGACGATATCTTTTTAAATATTTTAATTTTTGGCAAAATGTCTTTGACTAATAGGTACAGGCAAATAAAAATGTTCTTCTGAACATTTAACAGTAACAGTTGTTATAATGAATTAAAAGACAAAATATTGGTTTTCGTATTGGATATCACATATTATCTCAAATCGTTCATCAAATTTTATAAAAATAAAATATGCTGAGAAATCAACAAACATTGAAAAATTTGAAATAATCGTTCATCTTCATTATGCAGATGTTACTCTTAGAAATGCTAATCATCCGATACAATATTTCTGAAATGCCTCGGGGGAGACTCCTCCTATATGATGTAATTATAATACCTTCCCCGATAAGTTCCCAAACGGTTTTGCATTACCCTACATCGGAAGAATGACTGAGTTTTAAAATTTTTCAATTTTCAATTCAATCAAAAAAATAAAATAAATAATTTATACCTATAATTATCATTAAAATTTCGCATTTCGCTAAAAAATTGCATTATGTTCACTTTCTAATTTGTCTGTATACGTCAACACTGCTGATAGGTATATCAACAAAAAAATTCTTGTAAAACAAAGTTCATTATAAAAAATCCATTAGCAATTATAGTTATAGAAGGTAACGTAACTATAACTTATATATTATGTTATGATACGCTATCCAATATGCTTTTAAATAGAAAAAAATATCAAAATTCTTTAAAAATAGAACGAAATTGATCTCTAATTGATCGAAAAATATTCCATAAAATAGGTTAGGTATAAAAAACATAAAAATTTGAACAGACAATTTTTTAGTTGTGAATCAGAGATCAACGCCGAATAAATTTGTGACGGTTGCATACAAAATATTGGAAAAATTCGTCAAATTTATAAAAATAAAATGTGAAATTCCGCAAATTTTATGAAATTATGGAGCTTTTATCAAAAACGGATACTATGAATACTATGAATTTTGGTGGATACTAAAAATGTTCATTATTAGAATAACAAATTTTGAGAATTTTCAAAATTGTGCTATCTGTCAATTATTAATTTTAGATATCAAATGTTATCTCAATCAATCATGAAATTTTCCAAAAATGGTTTCCTATTGCACAAACCTTTTAATTATTTAGTAGTTTTTTTTTTAATATTTTATCTTATAACTACCTATGTATAGGTATTATAATTTGAATTGTATGCTAAACCGCACAATTTCTTTCAAATACATTTAAAATTATAACAAAACTGAAAATTTTTGTATAAAATACCTACTTCATATCAGTTTGTCATATAATTTGGGAAATTGCACAACATTTTGCTGCAACGTTAGAATTTCCTTTACTCCTTTTTTATTTTTTTTTTTGAAATTATGTAGTAACAAACTGCATCGTGGTTAATTAAGTAAAAATTTTAAAATACCTACCTATTAAACAATTTTTTGAAAATAAAGTTAAACCATAATAAATAAATTTGTTTATTTTTGAATTGCACACATAGTTTGGCTATTATTATACCTACTTCGTTTGATTTTGCTTGAATACTTTTGCTCGATAATTGCTGCTCTACCAACAAGAGTCATATGAGAAATAAACAACACCCTCTCTCTCCTCTTGCGGTGTGTTGTCATCGTCTCCATTCCCCATTAATATTTGATGAAAACAAAAACATACACACAAAAAATATAATTATGTACGAACAATTGTTGTTTTTTTTTTTGTGTGAGACTTTCCTTCCAATATCTCTCTCACTGAAAAACAAGCAGAGTAATATTTGTGTTATTACATTTTTTTTCTTCTTATATTCAATGTAAAGTGTTTTCATCTTTTTTTGGTTCCTCTTTGGTTGTGTGTATTAAAAGCGAACTCTTGTGTGCGTGCATCGCCCTCGACTTGATTTTAAGTTCTCATACAAAGCAACAATAGACAAAAGAAACCTAAATAACTTGTGTAAAAAAAAAGAAAAAAAAAAAAAGGATTGTATACATACAGGCAGTAAATAAAAACACTTTGTAATTAAACAAATCTAGAGAATAACAAGCAAACAAGTAAAAAGTTTAGTAACTAAAGTATATCATGCTAAAAAAAACCTAAATAAATAAATAATTTATACCTACTACCTATTAACTAAAATTGAAAATTTGAAAAATAAAAATTTTCAACTAAAAAATCTATTTAAATTGTCTCTGTTGTGTCAGTCTTGCCATATACGCATCTTTCATATACCTATCTAATCGCTCTTTTTATAGTTTTGTTATTAGTTTTTATTTTAAGATTTCTAGATTTTTTTACCACTTCTCAAGCCAACAATTTCTTTCACTTTCAGGACAAACTCATGTGCGGACAAGAATTTTTGTCAATATTATGTTCTGGGTTAAATAACGTTGTCAAAAAATTTGTTCTTACAATTTGTGAGCCATTTAATGCCATTTAAAAAAAAAATAAAGACATTTATGAACATAGACACATTTTTTATGTTTGTGTCCGTAATTCTACCTATGTTTTTGATCGAGTTCGATTAAAATAATTAACTACCTATGTAGGTAGGTAGTGCGACGCACTTAAGACGTCAATTTCAATGATTTAAGTAATCTATTGAATTTCTTTCAACAATTCTAAGAAGTTATTTATCTATGAGTCAAATGCTGAAATTTCTCGATCAAGACTTCTAAAAAAGCAAACAAACGATTTTGAACGAAATTCATGTAGGTAGTTAATAAAAATTCAAATAAGCCAATAATATTTTAATTCCTAGATTTTTTTTATAAATTGCTAAATCAAAATTAATTTGAAATTATTTTTATTAAATACACGCACACATACTAAGTGTAAATGACAATTAGCAAATTTTCTATAGGTATGCAAATAATTTCTCTTCATTAATGATTCAACTTATTTTTTTTGTTCAGTTGTGTTGATTATATACTCCTCGCAACACGGCAACACTAATACAAAAAGTAAAAAAAAACAACAAAAAGTACAATAAAGCAAAACAAGCAAAATTTCCATTGTGTAGACAATCGATGTCGTCGTCGTTGTTCATTCGTTGGACAGTACGGTTGTTAACATTTTTGCTTTTAATACTCTTTCTTGTTTTGCAAAAAAATAAAGAAAATTTCTGCATTGAGTTAGTTATAGATATGTATTTAAGAAATATTAAAGTGATAATGGTAGTTTTAAGAAAAATATTCGTAAAGAACTCAAAAATTAAAAATAATTGTTGTTTAAAAATATAAAAAAGTAAAAAAAAAAAATTTTAATTAAATAATTTACAACATTAATAGAAAGAAAAAGCATTAATTTCATAAAAACGGTTTCTTGTCGTCATCATGCCACCATTCATCTATTACATACTGTCTACGGTTGGTTGCTGCTTCATATATACATATAAAAACATAAATCGGTGAAAAAATAATAATAACAAAAAAAAAAAAAAAAAACCTTTGTAGCATAGCTAAACTAAATACACAACATAATGATTCGCCGAAAACACCAACACTCAAACTTATTAAAACAAGAGTTTAAAATATTGTGAATTTTTCTTTTTGTTATTTATACTTTTTATATTTTTGCTATCTACGTCGATGAATTTAACGATACCAAACTAATAATAACAAACAAAATGTTTTTCTGAGCTTTTTTTTATACTCAAATTTTCTCTCTTCTTTCTCTTAACTCTCGACAAACATAATAAATACATTACCTACTCTGATTTAAATTTTCCTCTTACACACTATTTGTGTGTTGTTTTTGCCATCCATGGTTGGTAGTAATAAATGCATACAAATTCACGATAAAAACGAGCAAAACAAAAACATTAATAATATAATAATAATATACCTATACCCATAAAACAAAACAATAATAAGCAAATGTAGCAATAACAAATACCACATCAACAGCATCACTATTAAAAAATTGTATGTATTAAAAGCTGACATTCTACAAAAGTAGAAGTAGGTACAAATACAACCATATTAAAACGCATTGTTCGTGCGGGGTCGTTTTGTTATTTATTTCTAAATTTAAAAAACAAAGTGAAAATTTCATTAACATGCGCGTGTGAGAGATAAATTAAAAAAAAAAACGTAAATAATATTATTCACTTTTTTCATACATCTTTTTCTACACAAGG
The DNA here is from genome assembly GCA_950370525.1 of Bellardia bayeri. Classification (NCBI taxonomy): domain Eukaryota; kingdom Metazoa; phylum Arthropoda; class Insecta; order Diptera; family Calliphoridae; genus Bellardia; species Bellardia bayeri. The sequence goes on from OX493267.1 coordinate 81,808,970, forward strand.
TATTTTTGCGTTGGCAAATAAAACAAAATGAAATAAAATAAAATAAGAGCAAAACTGCCAACGACCTACGTACATACATATGTATGTATGTACATATAATAAAAATTGTGTTGCTGTGGTCATTTGTGTTGATAATATTATACACATATTTTGAGTGTATTTTGTTATTTTAAAACACCTATTTAATTCAGTGTTGGTGCTAATTCAGTGTAAAATAAATAAAAAGCAAATACCTACCTACTTGCTACAACAAAAAATCACAAGTTAATTAACAGCAACCACAAAAAAATTAAAAAAAAAAAACAAAATTCTTTTACAGCCAAAGATAAATGCAACAACATCATCTACTACAACAACAAAATAAAGTGATCAACTTGTATTTGAATTATATCATCCCCATCCCTCAAACCATCTTTCTCACGTTAGATGTCTCTTATATCTACATAGCCTCTCTCTGATGAGAGTATCTTTAGAGTTTAATATAAATTATACAACGGTGTTTGTTTTTGTTGAGTGTTTTATAATACTGTACAAAATAATAACAGCAAAATAACAAAAAATAACACAACAAGAATAAGTACAAAATATAAATGTATTACAAAATCGCATTCTTCTTCCAATTGTTACAAGAAATAAAAAAAAACAAGAAGAATTTTATACATAATTTGCCACCTAAACAATTAACAACACTCGAAGCAAACAAACAAAAACAAAAAAAAAAAAACAAATTAAACGACTAAACGTTTGCATTAAAACGTAGCAGATTAAACAAAAAAACACAAAAATATAAAAATAATAGTATTGTTTTTTATTATCTTTGTCAATCATCCATCATTATCATACAAAAATAACAATAAAAACAGTAACAACCACAACAACAATTAACGCCAACAATTGAGAAAATGAGGAGCTGTTGTATTGCAAACAAAATCTATGAACTATGACGCATCAATCACATCAGACTAACGGCGCTAGTTTGGAGGATTGCCATACAAACTTTTTTGCCTTGGTGAGTAGTATGTTTACTTTTTTTGGTTAATTGTTTTTTTTTAACTTAGGTACAACACTGTAACAGAGTTAACAGCAGTAAGGAAAATTTAAATTTTAAAATGATAATACATATTACTAAAGTTTTCTAGAGATTTTTATTTTATATAAAATAAGAGAAATATGAATTTATTTTTTTTTTAATTTGTTTAGGACCGCTAAATTATTTAAAATTTAGTTGTTAACATCCCTCGATAGCATGATACATATTTTCATCGTAATTTTCGAACAAATAAATCCCAGTCACGCTTTCAGACCAAATAAAGCACTATTCAGGTACACGTTCAACCATGAACATGATTCTCAACAATTGCAATTGTCAAACAAATTGACACAAGTCAAGTTAAAATGCTATCAAGTAAAAGGTCTAAATGTTCATGTTTTTCCAAATTTTTCGCAGTTGGAAACAAAGTTCTTGTTAAAAAACCCATTATTTATGTAATAAATATATTGAATATTTTTGAACCATTTATTAGTATTTAATAGAAGCTTAATTAAGAAACCAAAATTAATTTCATGTTATAAAAAACCGCCTTTTTGTTTTGATGGGTGGCATTAACTGTACAATATTCCAAATCACTAACATTTTGTTATTCTTAATAAGTGCCATCGCTCTAGCATTCCTTTGACAATAGCATAATATTGTTTAATTGGCCGAAGTTGGGGACTTGATTTCTTAGATACCATTTCATTTCAAATTTTACTGAAGATTAATTTCATCTAATTGCAAACGTTTCTATAAATATCAGAAGTTATAGTTTACAATGTGATAGAACTGCTTTCTGTAAAAAATAATTTCTGAAGAAATCTCGGTTCACTACAATATACAATTTGGCTTAAATCTAGTTTACCGACGCAGCTCCAAATAAAAAAAGTACCTAGGGGGATAGAAAATTGAAAAATAATTTATTTGGAGCTGCGTCGGTAAACTAGATTTGCTCCTACAATTTTGGTGCCGGTAGCTGTTTGAGGTCCTTTTTTCATATGTTTTCTCATCCATAATAAGGCAGTTAATTGAATTTTTGTTTTCACAATTTAATTATTTAATTGCATGATAACTTTAAAAACCGGCGTCTAAAAGAATACTTCTTGCGATATTTAACTGGAGTTATGTATATTTTTTCTTTATAAGTTCGAAGTTTCCTTTTATTTTTAACCTAATTTACAGTTGCTTTTAAAAGCTTTAGCTTCTTCACAGTCTTTAAACCCGACAATATCTGATTTACGAAGAATTTGTTCAGGATTTTCTTCTTATTTTCAGTCCAATCAGTCCAATGTTGTGTTATCTCGACTACAACAGAACATGCATTTTTCATAAGATTAAGCTGATAAGTGTTGTGAATCGTAATCGCAGTTTACAACATCAAAATACTTAGTGTTGTGAACGGTAATTGGGGCCTTAAACTACGATAATTATAAATTTGTTTATTTAACCCCTTATTCAAAACGATTATTAAATTTAACAAACGTTTATTAAGACAGATTTGCATATAAAAATTTGCTTAATAAACGTTTGTTAAATTTAATAATCGTTTTTGAATAAGGGGGTTAGTTTTTATTGAAATGGAGCAACTACAAATACAAAAGAATATACTTATCATTCAACAATAGTTGTTTACATCAAACAAACTACGAAATTCTGCAACGCGGAATTCCAAAATTTTTAAATAAGCTTACGAAATAGAATTTTAACGTTCGATAAAAAGTTCACGTTTTAGAGTAGTCAATGTTAAAAAAAATGTTAATGTTTTTAGGTAGTTCATGTTACTGGATATTAACGTTTCTGCGAGTTCACTGTACATGCACATTAAGTTTGTTTTTAGTCATATGAAGCCTTTCGTTTATAAATTTTGGTAAAAAATCGATAAAGTCCTAGTTTATATGTTTTATGTTTGTATATATTTCAACCCATATACATATGTACATATCACTCAGACATTTAGTCTAGTTTGTAAAATTACTTCTGGCAACACCGTTTCTCTCACTATGTATTTATGTGTATTTTCTTTTTATGTTAGATGATGTGTTTTTATGTTTGCGTTTATATTTTTATAAATTTTATATTTTTAAGTATCATTCAACTTGTTTTAAACTTGTTTGTCTAGTTTGTAGTAAGAAGCAAATAATAACAACAATAACAACATCAACAAATACAATATTAAAAACTGTTGGTGTGTGTAGTTTTCTTTCTTATTGTGTACATGTGAATGAGTTTGTCAAATAATATAAATATAAATACAACAATAACTGTTGCACAAAAAAAAAAAAAAAATAACACAGAGAAACGACAACAACTATAATAACAGGTGCTGAATTTCTGTTGGTTTGTAGAGTGTATTTGTGTGTTGGTTTGTGCTATAGGTTTTGTTGGTAATTTGTAATTTTGTGAATAATATTGATATTGACCTCCTCCTTAATCATATGTATATTTATAATACTCTTCAAGTGTACGCTAGTTATTAAATTTAAACATTTACATATCTATTTATTTATTTTAACACTTTTTTGTGGTTCTTCATGAATGCAATGGTTTTTGTTATGAGGGTAGAGTTGTTTTCTTTTAATAATTGTTGTTATGTTATTATGCGTTTAATAAAAAATAAATAATTAATTGTATTTACTTTTAACATTATTAAAGGTTTTAGAGTTTTTTTAGTTCGGATCGTCGATAATACAAATGGGGCAACCTGGATTGTATACCTTTTATGTATTTCAAGGAAGTGTAACTTCCGTAATATTTAAGTCAATACTAATTGTTGCCCAGCAAACATTTGTATGAACAATGTTTAACACATTTTAAATAAATGGGCAATTTCGTGACAAGTGACCCAACTTTTAAAATCGATTTGGATGAAATTTGCACCACGGTTAGTACTATTAGATAGTAGGCCAGACACAAATTTTCAGCTCTATCAGTCAAGAAGTTAGATGGGGTCAAATTTGAACATTTTGGTCATACAGGGATTTTTTAAAATAAATGTAACTTTTCACCTATTGGTCCAAGCAAAAATTGTCCAAAGAACTTTAGATAGATATTTCTTCAATCATTCCAAAAATAATTTTTTTAATTTTTTATACAATTTCCTTTAAGGCCTTTATAATCGCTTAATAAGATGCGAATGGGATATCTATCAAAAAAAAATTATTTTTTAACTCAAGAATAAGATTTTTCAATATTTGGCACATAGGTATATCATTTTCATTTTCCCCCATTTTTTTTTTTCAAAATGGAGTTTTTTTTATTTTTTCTCAAAAGAAACTTTAGACCATTTCCTTTAAGAGCTTTGTGGTCACTTAGTAACAAGAGGCATATCTATAAAAAAAAATTAACTCAAAAAACAAAGTTTTTGAATTTTACCATATGCACTATATTTTTTTTTTTTGCTTTTTTTTAATGGAGATTTTTTTTCTTTTGCTCAAAGAATGCTTAGTTCTTTTCCTTTAAGAGCTTTGTGGTCACTTAATGGGTTGCGACTCAAAGAAGAAAGTGTTTCAGTTTTTATATTTTTATATGCACTATTTTCATTTTTTTCCTATTTGTGTATAAGTTTTATTAAAATGATAAAAATAAAAACTCCAATAACAGCCTAAAAACGCCTGTGAAATGGTGCTGTGTGAGACCAACCGCTATTAATTTATACCTGCGATTTTCTAAGTCACACATCTTTTCATTGACGCTTTTTTGTCAATTCTATAGGTAGTTTAGAGCGCACGTAATATTGAATGAAATTTTTATTATCAAAGTAACAGGTACCTCTGAGACTCTTTTTGAATCAACTGGAAAGCCATTCTCTGATATTTTACGACACTTGACTTTAAAATGTGAGTAGAGAGGTACATATTTTATTATAATGCTACTTTTTAGGTTAACGGACCTTATTGGTACTTTGTTATTTTGCCATTATAGGCCCTAATAAAGGATTATAGACTCTTTCATAAAAACGTATTACCTAAATGATCTGAAAAAAGTATTTATTTGCGTTCTAAGGACATTCGGAAATTATTTTTTTACAAACAGTGTTAAAGTTTGGACGTGCGTTATTTACTAATTACTTACATAAATTATCCTCACAATGGTTTCCGCTTCCAAAAAGGAAATGTTTACTTATTTTTGTTGTAATCCCTTAAGCAAAAAGAACCCCAGATCATCAGATATGTGAATTATTTCCAACAACTTATTGAAAAAATTCTCACACGTTTTTTAACAATATATATAATAAATATGTATCTTGTTATTTAATCCTGTTTTAAAATATTCCACATGTTGAACATCTTAATCAAAGAAGCTGCACAGATTTCAACAATAAAATTGAGGGTAGATTTTTACTCTGCGGACTTTGTTCAGAGGCTAACTTGATATATTTAATATGTACCTATATGTATTAAGTTTAATTTACTGGGTTAAATATGTGATCATATTATAAACAATGTATGTATGTGTATTGATAAACATCATTTTAATTAGTTTTCACATTTTTCCTCAGTGTGAACTTGTTATTTTTCAAATGCATATACAGTGTTGGAAAAAATAATAGGGACGACATTTATTTTTCAGTTTTTCTAAATTTTTATTTACATACTTATATATAAAATTAAGTTTATATATAAACATAAAAGTACTTCAAAAGGACTAGCAAAAAGTAAAATAAAATTTATTATATTACATTAATTTAAAACAAAAGAGTTTAATTCCAAAAAAAACAGCCTGGAAAAAATAATAGGAACGATTTAGTTTTTTTATAATTTTTTAATTTCATTCCATAAATTACCATTGTATTTCAATATTATATTAATATTTGGTAGATGCTCCCTTCATTTTTATTACCTCCTTGCATCTGCGTTGCATAGATCCAACAAGTTTAGCACAGGTTTCCGGGGGTATGGAATACCACGCTTCCTGAATTGTTTGCCACAAATCCTCTTTGTTTTTAGCCTTATGTACCCCTATTTTGTTTTTAAGGACTCCCCACAAATGCTCAATGGGATTTAAGTCCGGAGACTGGGACGGCCAATCTAGGACACGCACATTATTCTCCGAAAACCATGACTTAGCAAGTCTAGAGGAGTGCTTAGGGTCATTATCCTGCATAAACTACCAGGCAAGTGGCATTTCTTCCTCAGCAAATGGTAGCATTTGGTTCTTGAGTATCTCGACGTAATCTACGGAGCACATTTTGTCTCTTATCCAAAAAATTGGACCGACGCCAGATGACGAAAAACAACCCCAAATCATTATGGAACCGCCACCATGTTTGACGGCTTTTTTGTGTATCTGGAGTCAAATGCTTTGTTTTTTGGTCTTCGTACAGACATTTTACCGTCAGAGCCAAACAAATTTATCTTTGTTTCATCCGACCACAGGACGTTTTTCCAATTTTTCCGACTGAGGTGTTGGTTGGCAAATAATAACCTTTTTTAATGTTTTGTTTACTCAGTAACGGTACTTTTCTTGGACATCGAGCCTTGAGTCCTGCTTCTATTAGTCTATTTCTTATTGTACGACTGGTTACTGGTGCACACAATTTATTTTTGATTTCACTTGATGACTTAAAAGGGTTTTTTTTTGACATTCTTACTATGCACTGGTCCAAACGTCCTGATGTTTTCCGCTTTCTTCCTCGAGTTTCATGTATTTTTTGCGTGAATTGCATTAAAAACTTTATTTTTGGAGCACTTCAATATTTTTGCAATCTCACGAATAGATTTTCCATTTTTTTTAAACTACAAATAAAATCTTTTTCAGATTGAGTACTGTGAACACCTCGACCCATTTTAAACACTAATGAAAATAATTTTATGTCAAAAATTAAAACTCAACTACAAGAAATTATTTTTACTGTTATATTTATTCTCTCATTTAGTAAAAATTTTAAGTTCAAGATCAATATGCCTTGTTTATAAAAAAATTTAAGTAGGTACTATGTCCCTATTATTTTTTCCAGCTTATTTCTCACTTTCTTATACTCTTTTGCAGTTCCAGTTTTATTTAGTAGAATTAGCATCAAAAACAGAACACACAATAAAAAACCGTTAGATTCTCTATCATTTTACAGTATCGACCAATGATATTGATCGTTTATGTAAATCATAAAACAAATTAAATAAGATCAAGGTTTGCGTCCCTATTATTTTTTCCAACACTGTACATATGTAAATTCAACCATAATTATACCTTTGAATTTCCTCTTCACAATTTAAAACGAAATAATATCGAAGTTTCTCAAACTCAATATTATTGGTAATTTTATTTCTTTTTGTTTTTATTTTGTTATCAATGATATGCCGTTTTAAAATTGTACTCTTTTCACTTTCTTTAGTTTGGTGTGTTCTTATTCTTCATGTTTTTACCTTTTATTTATAGTACATATGCATGTACATTTTATTTACATGGGTTATGTATCTGTGTGTTTGTTGCATCCCAATAGAGAAGAGTTTTCGAAGAGAGAATACTCATATGAGTCTCACTCAACGTCACAGTAACTTATCAGGGGAATTAGTATCTGTAAATATACATGAGTGTGAATTTTTAGTTTTTTTTGTATCTTTTATAAATTTAAACTTGTAGGTATAATATTGCTGTAGGTTTTCTTTTGTTGTTATTGTGTTCCTTTTATTAAAAATTGTTCATACCCAGCGTTGCCATATATTTTTTTAAGAAAACTTTATTTCTAAAAAAAAAACTCTTTTAAGTAGTAAAATTTCAAAACCCAATTTTATTGAAAACAAAACAACTTTTATTTTTATATATTTACTTGAGTACTCCTAACTGTCCAACTCCATATACATACATACATATGTATATGTACTCGTATGTACAAAATAAAGAGTTTATTTGTGTTGTAAACTGTTAACATTTTATAAATATTTATACCTATGACATTTATGGTACTTAAGACGGAGTAATACTAAATTAAACATTGTTGCAGTAAAAATGGATTAAAAAAGTTAAATTACTAACGCAGTGCAGCATAGTAGAAAAACATTGTTTTGTTAATGGTGAAAATAATTTGTTTTATAAACTAAATTAAACTTATAAATAAATTATAAATTTCCAAAAAACTTTTTTTTAGAATAAAATTCGAAAACTTTTTTGCATCTCAAAAAACTTGCAAAAAAGGGAAATCTTGACAAATGGCAACGTTGGTCATATCGTAGTTTGTTGCTCCGCTTTATTTTTTAACCGAACCGAGAGAGAAATTGAGAGGGAAATTAAGTTACAGAGATGAAACATTGGTAAATATAGAGCAGGAACGAGAAAAAAGCAAAATGAAAACAAAAATACATACAATAGTGAATTAATATCAAAGATGTGGAAAGAAAAGTTAAGATAATAATTATTAATGTTTTTATTGCTTTTCTTTAATGGTAATAAAAATGGTAATATGTACATATGGATATGTACAAATTTGCTTTGTATAGTAGGTAATATGTATTCTAAAGGTGGTTAATAATGTTGTGGATCTATGATGGCTGTTACGATTTAAGCGTTTATGGAACTTTGCATGAATAAATGTAAATTGACAGATTTCTACATCTTACTATGTTCGTATGGTATCATTAAGGAAAAAAAAATTAAATTCGTCGCCAATATGCATGGGAATTTGGAATAAAAGGGAAATAAATCTGAAATTTCTAAACGGTAAGTCCGATTGCAATATAATTTCTTATAAGGAAGGTACCTACATACATAAATGTAGATTTTACATAGTACATACCTACATAATATGTAGGTACCTACCTATAGAAGAAGTGTTTTCGAGCTTAAGATTTGATTTTGGGTTTTATAACCCTACCAGTAGCGGTGTCAGAGGTCCTTAAGTTCAGCCACCTTGGGTTTGTGAGAATTTGAAAACGATTCCAATTCTTCATTTGGAATCCGATTTCAAAGATTATAATATATGAAGTCTGACTTAACCCTCAACCGAGGCGGTTTTTAAATTTTATTGGTAGCTATGTTCAGCCGCTTACGTCTGTTCGGCTCAGGTTTCTTGTCACAAAATATTAAACAAATTACCTATAAATAATTGGTAATTTTGATAGCTGGATTAATTTTAAAGAAATTATTTTACCTGGTGTATTATTTCTTATGTTATCTAGTTGCAACATAAAGCGTTTATCGACGAGAACTTTGTTTTTTAAAATAAATTAAGAGAATAGTTTGCCAATTATAAATGAAAAATTATATTGCAAACATACATACATATGTATGTCGATTCTTCTATAAAAAATTTCAATATCAGAATTTTTCAATTTAAGTTTTAAAATATCACGAATTTTACGAAATGTAGCTTTTACATATTCACCATTTTTATAAGGAATTTTCGAGCAAAACTTAATTTATTGTAACAATTGTGAAAACAAATTATTAAATTTAAATTTATTTACATACATTTTCCACTTACCTATATCTTATTGTTATTTTCTTTTTTGCATTACAGACTGATTTATGCGGTATAAAATGGCGCAAATTTGTTAATAATGAGCGACCAAACGCATCCAGTGATCCACTGGATGATCCCATATTACGCTCCTATTCAAGATGCATGCAAGCTGACATTCTTTGTGTTTGGAGACGTGTACAGTCTACCAGACAAGACAACTCGGATCCAAGTGCAATGTTTGATGTGGTTAACACATCAAAAGTTCATCCACCTTTGTCACTAGCTGCCGCCAAAGAATTATGGATATTTTGGTATGGCGAAGAGCCCGATCTAACCGATTTGGTGGACGCTGAATTATTAAAAGTGGCTGGTAAGTTAATCATCAATTTGTTTAAAAAATTATTACATATTTAGTTCGAAAACCTCAATATTGTGGGCAGATTATTTAGTAGGACGATGACAATTTCGCTTAATTTCAAGGCCATACAGAGGAATTTAATACAAGCATAAATATGTTCATAGTTTTATATGCGTGTGTTTGGGTACACAACCCACCGGCTTTTACTATTTATATTTTTCTTCTACTCAATGATGAGGAACGACTTGCGTTTTCTACCACCATCACCACCACTACCACCTTCAACCAACAACCACTCTCATGCATCCTCATGCTGCTGCTCTCTTGGTCATGTTTTTTTTCTTATAAATTCTTTATTTTATATTTTTTTTTTTTGTTATGCATTCACGTTTTATTTTTCTTTTTATATTTTTTGTTGTTGTCATAGCTTAAGAAACAGTAACTGCTAGTTTGTTTTGATTTCTCTATTGATTGAAAAGTAGCGAAGAGAAGAAACATGAAAGAATGCAAAGAAGAAATTCAACATTTCAGAGAGCAGTTGTATATTGCGATTTTCATATAGTGTTGCCAGAAAATGAATTTCAAAATATGCTAAAACTAAGTGCTAAAATGTTCTACAGAAGAAAAAAAGTGCTAAATTTTTTCAATGTACCTAACAATACAATTTTTATTTAAAATGTTACAAATATAAATTATATGAGCAAAATTCGATTTTCGACTGTGGTCGAAAATGCTTATCGAACGAATTTTCATTTGGTATTATGGTGAACATTCGATGAAAAAACGCTATTGTGAAAATCACTCTTTTTGGGTTATTCACAATAGTACATTTCTATCAGCTGGCGCTATATTGTTTATAAATTCTTAAAAAAAAATAAATTAAATTTTAAATGACCACCACGGAATTATGGTTTATTGATTCGTCTGATGAATAGAATTAAACTTCTGCGTAATGCCCTCCCATTTTTTGGCTGCCTGAACTTTACATTTTGCCAACAGTGGATCTTCTTCCATGAGAAAAACGAGAATTTCCAATTGCTGTTTTCTACTTACGACCTGCAGGATATTAACAAAAGTAATTTACAAGTAGTATTTGGTTGACCAAAACCAAAAAACAAACAAATTCTTACATTTTAAATAAATTTTTCACAGTTTTATACAGCGTTCGGTAAAAAATTCGTTGAACAACGAAATTTTCGACAGCAATGCCAACTCATAATACAAATTTTATATTCGATAGTCGATTTTCTATTGCCAGCGAATATCGGTTGTCGAATGCAGCTCATAATAGGGGCCATAGTTTTTTCTAATTTTGTTTATAACAATTGTTGACTTGTTTTAATAGATTTCATTTCATACCTATATTAATTCAAAAATTTATTTATTTGAAATATTAATAAAAGTTATTTTTTAATTCTCCAAAAGTATTTTTTGGAGTAAAATAGTAAAAATTTTTTTCGAGAAAAATTTTTTTTTTATCAAGCAAATTATTCTAAAAAGCATTTAGCATAATTTTTAAAAATTTCAATGCATTTCCGAGAAACAAATGCTAAATCTAGCACTGAAAGTGCTAAAATGGCAACACTGGTTTCCTAGTACATACATGCATGCAAACGTACATGTAGATCTATCTCTCTCTCTCTCTTTTCCATGACGAAATGAAAGAGTTCTGTTTGTTTTTATTTTGTATTTCGCAAAAAAATATAAAACAGACCAAAATTTGTATGTATGCGGAGGTCTAGAAATACATATTGATAGTTAAAAAGTGTATAACCCAGTTGATTGACTTAACTTTATCTACATACGTTTGTCTGATAAGTTAAATACAATTTTATATTTTTATAATATTGAGCTATTAACTAACTGTACGAGGGCAACAAAAACAAAATGTTCGGTAGAGCTCTAACAGCAGACTTTCAATTCAAATTAATTTTACGTAATGAAAATTGAAAGGAGTCAGTACTCAAATCAGTATGCAAAAATATTATTAAAAGAATAATGCCAATACAAATAAATTTTCCTCCGTAGTCGCATGTCTTAAACCCCATTATATAATTAATGATGCAAATTGTAACACAGAACAAGAAATACTGAGATTAGGTACAAACAGGACTTAAAAATGCTCATAGGAAAGAATGAAAAAAAAATTTCTTCGAAAAACAAACAGGAATTAATAATCGCATAATAATCGTTTTCTGATGGCTGAAAGAGGTGGATGTAAGGAATTTCTATTTCGACCAATATGTTGCCAAATCTACATAAGACGTTTAGAACCTCCATAGATCGGTTAGTTAAAAATAGATAGATACTATAGATAGACTATAGCATTCTTAGAAGGTGATTCAAATTTCTATCCCATTGTCCGAGATCTCCCCCTGAATAATAATAGTAATAATGATGTTATTTCGGCCATCTCAGTCACAATTTTTATATATTCTTCTTAACCAGTTTGCCGACATCTCAATGTTCGAGATCTCCCTCTTAATAACACGATGCATTAGTATGACAACTTGGAATTAACTTCTTTTGTATTAGTAAATGTCGTCCACTTCAAACACAAGCTTGGCTGCATGTAAATATACGAGTATTTATCTCAGCCAGTTTAGCAACAACTCGATGTCCGAGAACTCGGCCTTAATAATGCTTTAGTTTTGAATTTTACCTCTTACGGATTTGTAAATTTCGCAAACCTGAGTTACAAACTTCCCAATATTAAGTAGTAAATAATTTAAGTTGGCTTAGCCGCCGAGTTCAGAGGCAACTATCCTATCGGTAGTTAAAATTTGCTATAGTTGTGTTGATTTCCACCGTGTGTTGTTTAAGTTTCGGAATAATTGTCAGATACTTTGCACTGTCCTGCAGCCTAAGAAACTTATGCTTTCTCATTAAGAGTACGAGATTCGTTTTCCTAGAATTTACTGGAAAACCAACGGTCTAGCGACTAAATAGACTTAGAGTCGAAACTAGCCAAGCGTTTTCCATGTGCAGAAACTGCGATATAGTCTGGTAATGCAAAATTTTTGGGCAACAAAAATTCAAGTTTCTTGAGTTAAGAACTTCGGTTCGTTGCATTATAAGTAATGGAGAGTAGTACTCATTGTCGAAATTTGCACTAATGAACGATTTAACTTAGTTTGGATAGCAAATATTTTGAAAAACTATCCAAGTATGGATATGCCAGAGTTTTACACATCCAGGAATTAAGTTGCATGAGTAAAAAATTTGCGGCAAGTTTTCAAGTTGTGGTTTCTTTCTGTTCGTTGCTTTATAAGTAGTGGACGTATTTATAGTGGTGCTAATGACTTGTTCGTAAAAAAATCTCCATATAAAGCAAATAATCAAGTGCTTGAAACTTAGTCCCGTCAATACATAACTCCTTATGTTTACGCAACTTCTCATAATATTTAGCTTCTAAAAATGCTGAGAGAAATCAGTAAAGTAGGGCGTAATACTGGTTAGAGCTACAAAGAAAGAAACACTATTGCACAACCTCCAGGCGAGGATCCACGACAACTTAGCAATATTTGGTACTAAAATATTTTAATATTGTGAGAAGCTGTATGTAAGCAAAAAGGATGCTGTATTTATTCCTATTGATCAATAATTAATAAAACTTTTGGCTGGATGTTAGTATCAACTTGTTTATTTTTGACTCATTCATACCGTTTTCAATAAACATACATACATATGTAGGAAATAGTGTTAGATGAGTTTTCAAATAGAAAAAACAACCAAAATTATAAAATCAGACGACATACAACTCATACGATAGCTAACGACTTGAAAAATTCTATGTATATAAAATATTTGAGTAGTATACGTTTTTAATAATTACTTGTACACAACTTGTAACTACCTTGAAAATTATAAAATAATAATTAACTTTTTTAGTGTGTTCACTAAAACACAGAAAACATTTTATGTGAATATATTATATACATATCTACCTATGTATGTTCATATATGAGGAATTGTGTAAGATGGCTAATAACATTCGCATAATATAGTATTGAGAGTTTTGCAAATATGTATGCAAGTCTGTCTCGTCTCTGTAGCATATATATTTTTTATATTTTTGAGGTTATTCAACCTGTTTTGCATTGTTTTTATAGCTGATGTTGTATTAAACATTCAAGTTAAAATGGCAGACAATTGTGAGAGAAGTAAATACAAAAATTTAAGTACAATTACCAACTTTAGATCAGAGTCAATTGAAATTTTATAGATAACAAAAATAACAAAAAAAAACTTTAAAGAAGGATTACAAGTGAGAAGTGTTTATATTTTTTAAACACAACAGAGTTTCGATTATTATTATGATCAGGAAGTTTGTTTCTACTGTATGGTCTTGAAGCTCATATTAGTGAGTGCATGTTCATATGAGAAGTTTGGCAGTAATTTTCAGTTGTTTGGGAGAAATTTGGGATATTTTAATTCAATTATTTACATTACTTGGAATAATATATACTCGTATATTTTGTTGCTCCACATTTAGAATTTTTATTCCTATAAAAGTACATATGTATATGGGGCAATTTCAAAAAAAAAAAAAAAAAAAAAAAAAAAACGTACACAACGAGTTTTGCTTTGCTTATTTGTAAAGTTTTTTCAATTCGCCTGTAAGAGTGGCCAATATATGTAGAAATCCGGTGGTACTTTTAGGCTCTCAAAGAAATCAATATTTTTAGATTTTTTTTAGGTTTTCTATGATTTCTATCTTGAGCGCCACACACCAAATATGTATAAAAAATCGCTAAAAATTCAAAAATATTTGAAATTCATAATTGAAATTTTTTTCTCAAGATTGACTTTTGCGAAAATCACCCTTTCGACTATAAACTCAAAATCACGATTCACCTTGATTTTTCATTTTTTTTTTAAGTGACTAGTTATTTTAAAATTTTAAGATGAAAATATGTAAATTTTTGTTAAAAAAGACTTGAACTTAGAGGTTACTTGAAAAGTAATAGGCTTGTAACAATGTATTTAAAAAAACTGCAATTATAAGCGTTTTAAGGGGGGGAAAAAACTTAGTGTGACGCTCAAGATATTTTGTGACGCTCAAGAGATTTTGTTGTACGTAAACAAGAAATAATGTCAAATTTAAAGTTTAAAGTACTCTGTTCAAAATTTCAAGTGGAATGCTGTCAAAATACATGTTAAAAAAATTCACATGAAATTTTCATGAAAAAATGTTGCAGAAGTAGTACTCTGTTCATTTTGTGAAAAACATGTGAAATGTATCTAGCAACATTTCACAGCGAAATAATTAAAGTAGCAATTGTCTCACGTGGAATTTTCATCCAAAAGCTCTTCTGTCGCAACAACAATATTTATTACTTGTTGTGCTGCTGCACAAGCGGCCAGTAATATTTGTTTATTCATTCTTATTTAACAATTTCGATTCTACACAGATTTTTAAATCTTTTAACTTTTATTTAGTTTCGATTTAAATTCACAAAGAAGCAAAACATATGTGTTTTTTACACAAGTAAAACAATGTGGCGTACTTTCAATAAAAAAAAACGTCAAATTATGTAAATTCGCGTGATAGGCAATATTGGCTACACGTCAAATTTTCCGTAGGAAATAATTAATGTTGCTCAACATTTTTCCCAAATTTGAACAGAGTACTAGGCTTAACGAAAAAAAGTTTATTTTTTTACAAAAGGTAAAAAAAAAAAACAAAATTTCTTCAACAAACAAAAATTTTCATACAAAACTAAACATGTACATATTCTTTGATGTCTTTAACAAAAAGTGGAAAAAAGGAAGTAATTCTTGAAGAAACTTAAGGTTGAAACAGATGGGGCTGAACGTTTTTTTCCATACAGTTTGACTTAAAATTATGCCAGAGAATGCGGTCGTGAAAATAGAATATATTTTATTTTGACTGCGTTTTTTCTTATGCTCTCACTTTAAGAGACAAATGCTCTCAACAATATTGCCATACTTTTATTAAATTTTATACATTTTGTAAACAAAACAAAAGAAAATCAAAGAAACGTTTAAAAGTGAATTTAAAAGTGAGATTTTTGTAATTTAAAAGAAAATAAGTGATATAGAAAAATTAATTTAAGAAGTACAAAAGCATGATTGCATAGGTATATAATTTGCAGTCGCAAATTTGTACAAAATTTTTTATTTTAAAAAAGATTTGTGGACAAAAATTGGAAAAGCCGTCGGCATTACAGGTTGGTACACAGAAGAAATATAAAAACAATAAATGACATCATTTATACACATATTTAAATATTTGACGCAAAACAATAACTTAATTTAATTTCTAAATTTTCATTCGAATTCTTATTCTGAATCTGTATAAACTTCATGAAATGACAAGCGGCTTTGCTTTTTTTCATTCTCATTCATTTTTACCACTTTCGAATTAAGTTTGTGGCAAAAACAGAAACAATAAAAATTAAACTCAAATATACCACGATTATACCTTTCTTTCTTTTGTATTCATCATTACGCGTTTATTGAGCTTTATTTTCTCTCGATATCTCCGTGCTTTTTCAACCGCCGTTAATTTTGTTGTTTTACTCTTGAAAATTAAAAAATAAAATCAAAATTAAGCATTTTAAGCTTTGAAGCAATATATTTCAAAAGTGATGCTCATGAAATTTTTGCCTATTTTGGTTTTTTTTTTCGTAGGCAATTTATTTCTTAAATTCACAAATTATAAAAAAAAAATAGTTGAAAACATGTAAACAATGATCGTCAACTTCAATTTTTTACATTAAATATATTAACTTTTAAAAAAATTAGCTTGACGCTCAAGAAATTTTATCGCGCCCTTACCATAGTGTTCACAAAAACTAAGCAAATGCACACTTTTTTTAATAGGTTTTTTTCGCTTTTTAACTTTTGTAATAATTAAAGTTTGTACTTTGCTTACGTTATTTACTTTATTTAAACTTGAAATTGAAAACTAGTAATATTACTTGATTTATAAAAAAGTGACGCTCAATGCAAATTGTGGGGACAACCTTTCTTTGCAACGCCAAATTCGCACTAATTAAGTTTTAACGACTATAACATATTAAAACACAAGAAAGAAACGCAATAATTCCAAACAAATTTAATTTTTTCGTTAATCTATTACGAAAAAGTCGTTGTCGTAAAAAGAAAACGACACTCATAATAAGGCTGATTATTTTGTTTACTAAAAATTCTAACGGGGGACACATGCTTTTGTATGGAAGCAGTCAAAAGGAGAAACAATACACCATTCTGAATAAACAAAAAAAAACAAACATACAAATTTGAGAATTACGTTTTTTTGTTACATATTCCTCGCTGATCACTCTCATATTTTTGTTTTTTATTTGTTTTTGTTTTTTACCTAAAATAGTAGTGTAAAGTGAGGGGAGACAAAAATTGTGTTTTTTTTAAATTGACCCATATAGCTAATTACATACAATAAATATTTCAAATTTCTAAAGTTTTGGTAACTTTCAAAATATAACGTAGATGAGACATTTGTTATTATAAATTCAACTTAATGTTTAATAAAGTAATAAATAACAGTATTTTCTGTGAATATTATATTTGTATATTTGAAAAGAAAAGTGGCAACATGGCCTTTGTTGTGTGTGAATTTTAATCGTACATAGTTGTACTTTTAAACATAATCATTTGATGTTGTTAATCTTTGTTGATGGTGATGTTGCTACTAATTATATTCTGCTACGAGTATATGAATATTAAGACGCCGTCTGACCAAGACTACCAAATTATCATTGCAAAAAAAATTAAAACTTAATAGGTACCTATTCCTCTAAAAATTTTTATTTAGTATTTTTGCATGGGTAATGAATGGGTGTCCTAAAATACAGCGGCTCACAGTTTATTTCAACCAGTTTCTGTTAAGAATATAAAGTGTATAAATTTGAAATTAAGATATGTAGATAGATACAAAACGTAAATGAAGGATTATATAACATACCTATCTTCTTAAATCAAAAATAGGATTTTTATTCAGTCTCCAAGTTACACTTATTACAAGTTAAAAAACTAAAAATATATAGCCATGTCACTGAATTTAATTCCGTTCGGAAGTGGAATTAATTCCGTATTTTGCTCTTATAAAAAAAAGTAAAACGAAATTTTTTTTTCGGAATGAAACCTAGAAATGCTTAAAATTACCATTCGAAAAAAAATTTTGCTTGTACTTTTTCTATAAAAGCAAAATACAGAATTAATTCCACTTCCGAACGGAATTAAATTCTGTGACATGACTGATAGATACAAAAGCTTATTTCAATATATATAAAAAACATTTAAATTAGGAAAATATTTTTTTATCTCTAAAACTTAGTCTGACCTCCTTTTTGATCAATACAAAACAGCTTTTAGCTTTTTGATAGATTCCTCTAACTTTGAGGATTAATTTTTGCCCATTCCTCCTTATCTGAGTTTTCAGGTCATTCTTGTTCGAAATATGGTGCTTGCGGACGTTTTCATCTAAGATTGCTCATAAGTTCTCAATAACATTAAAATTAGGTGACTGTGCCGACGGTTGCATGTTTCGGATCGTTTTAGTTTTTGAGCACTTTGCAGTAAATTGAACTTTAAAATGTCAAGGTACATATTCTTTGTCCAACGTACTTTCAATAAACTGGAAGTTTCCTACACCACCTGATGACATAAAGTTCTTACTGCTCCCCGGGGCAGTAAAAGCTTTTGGTCATTCGTTAAAAGAAATTAAGGATAATGCTAGTTCTTCAATTCCTACTCTTTTAAAGAATGACCAACCATTCACATAACTGGTTGACAAAGCTAACTTTTTGGCTGAATTATTTGCAAATAATTCAAACTTACCGGAACCCAATCAGCCACTGCCCGTGCTCGAAAGAGTATCAGTAACTATGCCAAATATATTCATTCGCACGCGAGCAGTTAAAAGGGTTTTAGCGGATCTTAACATAAATAAGTCTCCTGGGCCAGATGGTATACCAGCACTGGTCTTGAAGCAATGTTCTTCGACGCTTGCTTGTCCATTAGCTAACCTTTTCAGCACCTTATACCGTGCCGGTGAATTTCCCATGTGTTGGAAGGTTGCTAATGTAACGTCAATTCCTAAAAAGGGAGAGGGAAAATTATCGCCCAATTGTAATCTGTTCTGCACTTCTGAAAGTCATGGAAAGTATGGTAAATTTCCATCTTGTGAAATATCTATAGTCTAACAATTTACTTAGCGACCATCAGTACGGCTTCCGTAGAGGACGCTCTACAGGTGACTTACTAGCTTTCCTATCAAAAAATGGTGTCGTTCTATACACTGTTTTGGCGAAAGTAAAGTGATGGCTCTAGATATTTCTAAGGCGTTCGATAGAGTCTGGCATGGTGCTCTCTTATCGAAACTCATTGCTTTTGGTGTCGGTGATAACTTCTCTCAATTTATATCGAGTTTCCTCAGAAATCGCATTATACGAGTTGTTATAAATGGGATCTCATCAGACGAGTTTAAGATGTACCGCACTTTATTTCTCATCTTTATAAATGTCTTCTTTGTCAAACTTCAAACCCTATCTATTATTTTGCAGATGATAGCAGCATTTGACATTCATACTCATTTAACCATAGACCAAACCCTTTGGAGATTGGGGAAATAAGACAAAATATGAATGATACGCTGAGCCGAGATCTTGAGACAATCTCGGAATGTGGTTGTGCGAATAGAGTCGATATTAATGCACGTAAGACTCAGTGTTGTTTACTAACGCACAAACGCACAACAGATCATGTTGCTTTATCTATTTTTATGAGCGGTGACGCTCTTGACGTTCTAGGCATGAGAATCCAGTGTGATGTCCACTGGACCAAACACATTTTTCAAGTGTTAAAAGAAGCGTTCAAGTGCCTTGGTTTTTTAAAACGGTGTAGAGAATACTTCACTCCATCTATCTTCTTACAATTTACACCACCTATATTCGTCCGAAAATGGAATACAACTCTCATGTATGGGCCAGTGCTTCGAAGTCTATTTTGGAGTTACTCGACCGCGTACACGAGAGGCCGAAGGTGCTTATCGGTGACAGTAGGCTATGAAACTCTATTGATTCATTGGAGCATCGTCGCAATGTTGGTTGTGTTTCACTGTTCTATCGATACTATAATGGAATGTGTTCTGCTGAAATCAGGAAACTTGCTCCTGAAACACGTAGTTTTTTACGTAATACAAGTTCTTCATTCAGGGCTCATCCATTTGTGGTCGACTGGACAGTGGATAGCACAACACACTACAGGGAAAATTCGTTCTTTAGCCGTACTGTCCTTATGTGGAACAAACTACCAGAAAATTCAAGTCAAATGTTCACAAACACTTCTCCCGCTATCCTCCCTCCCATAACCTATTTTCCTAGTTCCAACACAATGCATTGCATAAGTAGGGATCGTCCCCTGAGTGCTGGTCCAGCACTCTAAGGAACAGTTCTAGTTCCGCCTAGTCCTCTAGTTCTAGGCAAAAATTCTTCAAAATGTATTTATTTAATAGTAATTAAATTTTGCTGTTTACACGAGTTTGAAGCATTTTGAAGAGCAATTTTAAAGAAAATTTCAATCGTGTAAATCTAGGTTAAGCTATGTACATGCTTCAAAAAATGAACTTACATTCCCGGATTTCTTTCGCCCATGAGCATTAAAAAAAAACAATAATTTTCTAGAAGAATATCTTCTGAAGCAATAAAACAAAATTTTGTAGGTACGGATTTGATGGAAAAAGATAAATATGCAACATGCAGCACAACTTCTGTATACTGTACAGAAGTGCCCAAGAGATGAGCAGCTGTTATTAAAAACAAATATTAAGATTTAAATGAAGTTTTTTGTGTTTTATGAGAATAAAAGAAAGGGTTTTAAAAAACAACGAATAACAGAAAATATTTACTTTAATTGGCAACGGATACCAACTGTGCTAAACTCGTGTCCACCACTGTATGTTTTAAAAATTCCGAAGCTGTCTATTTAAAATAGCAAATAAAATGTTGTAAAAACTTTCTGTAATTTGAATAAATTGACATCACTCCTGTGTATCTGCACCGCAAGCACAGCTGTCATGTTGTTTTGTTTTCGTGTTTTATTTCTTTGTGCGAAAATTTCTCAAAACTATATTTGGAAATATGTATGTATGTTGTATTAATAGCTCTCCGAAATAGCCACAGACAGTGATGGAAAATGTGTTTTTGGATTTTGTAGCAACTGTATAAATAAAATGTACTTTTTAGACCTCCACGGTACCATTTTTAATATTTGTTAAATATTAATAAAGTTTAAGCACAAACTTACTTTATCAAAAATTCGATATATCTTATAACAGAGTTCGTTCCACAATAAAATGCTTTCTGTAAATTATATTTATTTGGAATTTGTCTGTATTTGTTTAAATATAAAGTTAGAGGGCCACTTCTGCATCTTTATTTTGCGTTTATTATCGCGATTATCTATAATATTCTTATTTATGAAGTATCGGATTATTTGCGAAAAGTTAATCTTGTTAAATACTCGTATGTACATATATACATATGTTCTTGCATCCTTCGATTGTATTTCCAAAATTACTAGATTTATTATTTGATGAATAGAAGAAATAGAAGGGTTTATTTAGTTTTTGCATTTAGCCTCAAAATCATTTAATGTGAATTAATATGTCAGAGGCTTCAATTGCTCGTTAATTTAACAAACAATTTCTTGTCGTAATAATCGTCTTATA
This sequence comes from Bellardia bayeri, assembly GCA_950370525.1. NCBI lineage: Eukaryota > Metazoa > Arthropoda > Insecta > Diptera > Calliphoridae > Bellardia > Bellardia bayeri. Next base: position 81,830,472 of record OX493267.1, read on the forward strand.
GATGCATATTTAAAGATGAAATTGATATCAGTTCCAAAATGTTAATGAAATTTAATAAAATCTCTTTGGCAAAAATAGTAACTTAAATGATATAGGTATGTATTTATATATTCCATTTGGAATACCAAATTTTGATGCAAAGGAATTTGAAATTGTACCAAATGACTCGTGGTAGTATCACGGTACCAACTGTGTTTAAAAATGTACATATCAAAAAAAGTACAATTGTACCATGTTTGGCAACACTGGCCAGATATTTAAATTGAAAACTTCAAGAGAAATCTCTCATTATGCTTTACATTACCAACGATTGTTATAAATTATAACACGGTTTTTGTATTTTTTTTTAACATAATTTTGGTATATGTAGGAATAGTTTGTGTTTTTTTCCTCAGTGAGTGTGTGACACCGTTTTTAAATATAAGTTTGGATTACATTCCATTCATTCATTGTTTTATTTTGGGTTTCTTGTTTAGCTTTTTTTTATCTCTAAACCTATATAGGTACATATATACAATAGATAAATATCTAGGTATGCATAGTAGGTACATATGTATGGATATAACTGTCTTCGGAGTAGCCAGTTGGTCGAATAATAATTTCTTCAAAACAAAACTGCAATTAACAAATAATAAAACTGATTATTCTTATGAAAACTGAATATTCTAAAATTTGTATTTTATTTAAATAATACCTAGGTAGGTAGGTATAACATTAAAAAAAATACATATGTATGTACCTACATAGGTATTCCCAATTACAAAAGCTTTTCTTTCTTAAGTTCACTAACCGCATTGATATTCAAAAGAAACCACTAGTATTCATTGCTTTTAATACATTTTTTTTGTATAAAACATATCTTTTCTATTAGGTAGGTATATCTACTTTGTACATTTTTTTATCACATACAAAAACAACTACGGAATATGAAACAAATACATAATAAAAAACACAGCAAGCAAACACACTCGAAATCATGAAAATAAAACCTTTGCAAAATTTTCTAATTGTGCTGCTACAGAAAGAAAACAAGAATATGAGTAATGCCCCTCTATTTTGAGTGAGATAAAAATAACAACTTCTCTTACACAAACAAACGCGCGTATTCATATGTGCTCTTTTGAATTATAAACAGTGATACCATTTTTCCAATAATATGTTGACAACATGCTGATTTGTCATGCTGAAATATAAGCTAGAGTTTGTAAAAATCAGAATCAATATTAAAGTAAAATATCCAATACATACTAATATGTTTACTCCAACAGCATTTAAAAAACACTAATCTAAATATTTTCATCCACTTAATAAAATCATAAAATGGCAGTTCTGTTTTCAAGTAAACTAAGGTCATGTTTATTCAGTATTATTCTCTCGTTTTCTGTTAACCTCTATGTCTCATTATTTTACTCTTTCTTTGTTCCGTCTTTTATACATATATCTCTCTCTTGTTTCTATGTATGATATTTACAGCAACATGTGCACGACCACACGTGCTACACAAAATACGATAATTAAATGATGAAAAAATGCTGCTTGTTTGTGTTGACGTTTTGTTTTTATTTATTTTACGTTTGTTCAGGAAGCTGATATTAAAAGCAACAAAAGGAGAAAATGTTTGTCTAAAAGAGGTGCTCAAAAGAAGAGGGTGAATGTTATGTGAGTAGGGGAAAATCACTATACTATCAATAGCGTTGTCAACTTTGAAATTTCAAAACGCACCAAAATGAAGAAAAAACGCGCCATTTGAAAAAAATCGCACCAAGTTTAGATTTTCTTTTTTATTTAAAATGTTTATTGAATTAATTTCACATAAAAAATATAATATTTTTAAATTATAAATATAACAATAAAACAGTCTTTAACAGTTCAGTATTTAAAAAAAAATAAAACTTAACAAAAATAAAAAATAAACTAAACAAATTTATTTGTATTCCTTTGTACTAGATAGATGTGTAATTAATTTCTTCTTTTTTAACTTTTTAAAAAGAGATCAACGATTAATAGTAAAAGTAATAATAGTAAAAATACTTACAATATGCTATTCGGAATAAATTGGTTAAAAAAGAGCTAATTTCAGTACATAGGTATTTTTTTTTTAATATTTTTGTTTTCTATTTTAAGTACATACTTCTAGTACTTCGTTGACCCTATTCAATAAAATTTGTTATGGCTTCACTGGGACTCTAACCCTGGTTGTTCGTCTACAGTTCAGTAGACCAATCAGGCTACACAAGAATTTTTATTTTCATGTTTAAAATGTTAATTTTATGTTCAAACAAAAATTCTTATCCTATTCAGCTTTGCTAAAGCTTAATGAGACGAATGTTGGATTATCATACATTCGTATATAAAATGCATTCAATGGGGTAATTTTTCATCGGATAGATTTCATGATAATGAATTTTTAAAAAAACTGCAATTATAAATTAGTAAAAATAAAGATTTTAGCACATTTTCGGAATAATTAAAAAACGCACCGAAATTAAAAAAAAAACGCACCACGCACCAACTAAGCAATTTTACGCACACCAAAAATTTAAAAACGCACCAAGTTGACAACGCTGACTATCAACACCATTATCATAAATAAAGGGTCCGCCAAATAACTTTTTTGTTTTGAAAATGCTATAAAAAAACTACTGAATATTTTCTTAAATTTATTTTTTTATTTGAAAGTATCTACAATCCTTCCGGTTAATAATGGAAAATAATTTCATTCAAATGGCTACCTCGGCTGGCCATGCAGTAGCCTACACGATCGGACCAATTTTTAAGCACATTATCGATTGTGTGCAGCTGTATTTCACTAATGGCTTCACGGTGTAACACTTATCTTTGACGGCACCCCACAAATAATAGTCCAACGGTGTCAAATCGCAGCTCCGAGGTGGCCAAACGACATCAGCTCTGCGGCTGATAATGCGATCTTCAAAAACAGGGCGCCAAACATAGAGTGTAGCTTCGGCTGTGTGGCACGTAGCGCCGTCCTGCTTAAACCAAATGTTTAATATCCTCCTCTTCAATTTTTGTGAACAAAAATTCGTTCAACATGGCCCGATAACGATCGTCATTGACTGTAATGGCAACTCCTTGCTCATTTTCGAACAAAAATGGCCCAATTATGCCTCTGGACCAAAATCCGCAGCAAACAGTGACTCGTTTTGGGTACATCGGCTTTTCAATGTATGCGTGCGGGTTTTCTGTGCCCAAATGCGACAATTTTGCTTGTTTACATACCCGCCAAGATCAAAACGAGCTTCATGTGAAAAGTTGATTTTTTTTTTGACAAAATCGGCATCTTCTGTTTGTCGATCGCAGGCCCACTTAGCGAAGCGAAAACGCATTGGATGGTCAGTTGGCTTCAACTCCTGAACCAATTGGACTTTGTATGGCGTCATTCTCGGGTGTACGCACTGTTTTTGGCTTTTCACGCTTTTGTTTATGGATGAGGATGCCAGTTTCTTTCACTTTTTTCACAAGATAACGAACATACGGAGCTGACGGTGCTTTACTTCTTCCAAAAATCCGTACGCAATTTTCGCACACATTCTGCAACATTACCATGATTTTCAAAGTAATGGCGCAATATTTCCCAGCGTTGTTCAAGCGTATACACAACCATATTCGTTCAACGGAAGGATACAACTAATTATCTGTCAAATCAGACATGAGCTAAGTGTTACCATTCACGAAATAAGCACTAGTTGAAAAAAACGTATTATATCGATGTATCGACACAATACATAAAGTGTTTTTAAAACATCGATGTTTTTTGTCCATCCCTACTACCTATATAATTTTTTAAATATTTTAATAATAAAAAGTATATACAGACACGAGATTATCACACTTGGTATTTTATATATCCGTATATTTATTAGTATATCCTTTGTTTTTAATACCAGCTGCAGATCTCCTGAGCATACTCTCCACCAGAGCCATACAGCGCTCTTTTTGAATTCCGTACTAAACATTTTGAATTTCATTCCACAAATAATCAAAATTCAATTGCATCGAGATGTGGAGATAGGGCTGGCTATTTCAAGTTATCAAGCTTATTCTGCTCCAAACAACTGCTCAAAGTGCGTAAGGTGTGTTTTGCATAATTGTTGTCCATAAAACGCCAAATGAGTGGAATATTGTTCTCAGCGTATGGAATCATTGTATTTAATAGTCTACTTTGATAAGCATAATGATTTATTCGTGCATCGATCTTATGTATAGGACCAACAAACACCATGTCCAGAAAACACTGCCCACACCAACACATTGCTTCGAAGTATACTTTCGGTTGTGCTGCATGTTGAATACTTATCTTTTTCCATCAAACATTTTGTTTCACTGCTCCAGAGGATATTCTTCCAGAAAATTATTGGTTTTTCTAAATGTTCATGGAAAAAAGAAATTCGGGACATGTGGTTTATGCTAAACAATGAATCCACACGTTTTTTTTTTTATTGAGTCTTATAGTTTTTGAGGAGGCGTTGATACCGAATTTTAATGAAAGATCTCTTTGAATTTTAGTGGGGCTCTTGGTCTGCCATAATTCGATTAACTATGGAAGGTTTTTACCGTATGTATGTTTGGTGTGCTTTATGGGCTGGTGTAATGATTGGTGCGTACTTTTTTTAAAACGAAGCTGGACAGTACGTTACAATCAAATTGAATAATAATGATGTGCAGGAGTTGTGGTTTCAACAAGACGGCGCAACATGTCCCACAGCTCTTGCCACAATTGATTTATTGAAGAAAACGTTTAGTAACCGCATAGTTTCACGTTTCGGACACGCGAATTGGCCTCCAAGATCGTGTGATTTAACGCCGCTTGACTATTTTTTGTGGGGATATGTGAATTCGTTAGTCTACGCCGATAAGCCGGAAACGATTGATCACTTTGAGTCATATTTAAATTATAGTGCCAGAAGATTATCTACCGAATAATTAAATTTCAATTCACCACCTTTATATTGGTTAAAATTATTCCGATTGCCAAGCTCAATAAATTCAATTGGAATTTTTAAAAATGTATGTGGTATGTATGTATGTATATGCAAGTTGCAAATGAATTTTACCTATGGCAGCTATGACAAGTTGCAAAGTCTGGTATGATTGAATTAGTTTTGTTATTGGTATGATATAAAAATGTTTGCTGTTTGTTGACTCTGCTGCTGCTTTGTAGCTACTGCTCCATTAGATAATATCCGATGGATATTGTTATGTGTGTGCTTTGCATTGCATTTTTTGTGTTTTTCTTGTTTTTAGTTATTTCTTCTTTGGTACATATTTGTATTTTGTTCGTCTGCCTGTTGTGTTTTTGTGGTTGATGTGTGTACTTTTTGTATGACTGGCCTGGTCTGGTCTGCTGGTGGTGTGTTTGTTACCTTATGTTATATTTTTCATTATTATTATATTTTTTTTTTTGCTTTTAGTACTGGTGTGTTTGATGGTGTGTTCATTTGTCTTGCTATTAAATTGTTATTTTTTCTCTTTTTTTGTTTTGTTTTTTTGCAACGAAATAAACCCCTTTTGTTATTTTAGTGCTGGTTTAATTTCGACTTGGAGTTTCCAATAATACGTGCAGCTGTTTCATGTTTGAACATTTTTGTTTTTAGTTTGTTTTGTCTTTCATTTGGAAGCGAGAGAGAATGTATCCAGTTAGTAACATCGTTTATTAAATTGGTCATATTTCAGTGGCAGATTTGGTAGAAAAAGGCTTTGTAAAAAATTTCGAAAACTTCAGTTATTTTTTTTTTTGGTAGAACACTAATTTTTTTTTCAGTGGAAAACCACTTATTCTTTGGCAAGTTTAAAAAATGTCGGAAAATTCATCATTTTCTATTCCAGTCATGATAAACATTATCATTGTTTTATTTATTTGTGTAAAATTATATACCTACCTAGGTACCTACATATTTTTCTTTTTATCTTATTTTTTCAATTCTTATTTTATGTTGTATCTTTCGAATACAAATTTTTGAGTTATATTTTAAAGTAAATTCCTAACGGTGTTTTTAAAATACAGTTAATTAAGTTTTAATAGTGTTTTTTTATTTTTGTTCTCTTTGTATTTCTCCACATTATATGTTGTTGTTGTTTATTTCTTACCTCGCTCTCTCTCAATGACCTTGTTGTAAATCATTCATGTTTTTATTTTTCTTGCTTTGTTTTCTCCCTATTCTAATTTGTTGTTATTTATTAGTAGCATGTTTATTATATGTATTATTCTTTTAAACTCTTCATTGACAAATACATAGTAAGAATAAAAAAATTCGTGTTTGTAGAGAAAAAATGAAAACTTATTTTCTTATTAAATTATGCATATTTTTCTTACTGTCTAGTATGTAGGTACGTGCTATATTGTTATATTTAGCTTGACCCTTGGCCGCCGAGCATTTAAAACTGAAATGTTCAGTGGAAATATTTTGCTTTATAGAGGAAAGGGTTTTTAGTTAAATTTGAATCTCCATTTCAATATGATTTTTTTTTTACCATAATTATGATATGATGATTAACTTTATTATTTTTTTTATTTATTAAGTTTTTCTCTATATGTATTGTTTATTTCGCATTATTTGTTGTTGACCAAGTAAGTTGTTGTCTTGCTAGTTTTGAATACCTACTCTTTCTCCACATCTTTTTAGGCTCTTTGTTGCTGCTGCTTTGTTTTTTGCTCTGCTTATTTCTCATTTATTAGTAGCTGGCTCTTAGTTTGCTGTTTTTATACCCTTCACCTTCATGAGAAAGGTATATATGTCTAAGTTTGTCATTCCGTTTGTAATTTCCACAATATAATTTTCCGACCCTATAAAGTACCTATACCTATATTCTAGATCCTTATAGATAACGGATTCTATTAAGCCATTTCCGTCTGTCTGTCTGTCTGACTGTTGAAATCAATTTTCTGAAGTCCCCAGATATCTTCGGGATCTAAATCTTCAATAATTCTGTCAGACATGCTTTCGAGAAGTTTGCTATTTAAAATCAGCAAAGCTCGTCCATAAATAACGAAGATATGAGCAAAAATCCGAGACAACCTCTGAAAATTTCATCAAAAAAAAAAACTAATAAACTCATCAACAGATGGCCTTGATCACACAAAGTGTATTAATATTGTTACTAACAAATGCATCAACAGATGGCGTGTTTAACATCAAAGTGTTCGAAAACTTTAAGTGTGTTCTTAAACCGTAATATACATACATATATATATATATATATATATATATATATATATATATATATGTAAGTGTGTAAAAGACAGTGGGTTCATTTTTAATTGGGTTTGTGTACATTTAAATAAATAAAGACTCGTTATATTTTCTTTAAACTACTTGACGCTTTTATTTTACAATTAAAAGGAATCCGGTTTATTTAAAGGAAATAAACCACCGTTTTTAAAAGGTAAAACCGTAACAATATAATATATGCATATAGGTATGTATGTATGTATATAATATAATTATGCATCCAAAACAAAGGTGAAGGGTATATAAGATTTGGCATAGCCGAATAGATCACTCTTACATGTTGTTCTTTAACTATTGTATTCAATATGTATGTATGTATGTATGTATGTATGTATTGGCGTGTACTTTCGGTATTTCTGCGAGAAATTTTTCAAAACAACATCATTTAAAATTAAAACAATATTAATTCTTAATTTTTTTTAACAATCACCTAATTTGTAAAACAAATACTCTTCTCTGAGAGTGTTTATAAAAAGCAGTGTTGCCAAAACTGTCTCTTGTCATATTCTAAATTGCTACATAAAAACCAGGAATAATGAAACAATTACCATGCTTATTAACAGTATTGTCAGTTCGAGCATAGGGGAGAAAAGTCTAAGGTCTAACATTACAGAGAAATGCTATCAAAAGTTTTTTGAGAAAAGAGGTCAGAAATAGTAATATATTATCTTTCGTAGATAGCATGATGTTGCTCACTTGGGTCCATTCAAACTGTGACGTTGTGACGCCTAATAGTAGAAGGCCAATGTAAGCGGTATGCGGCCGCGGACGGCAGAAGTAGAATTTTGTTCAACTTTGCCGCTTAAAACGATGTTGCCATAAACATGTATATAATATGTGACATATGAGTTTAGTTAAAAATTAAAATTTATTTCCATTTTCCTAATTCTTTTTACACAATGTACACACTAATAAACGTTTATTTAATGCTGATTGCCGCTTACATTGGCCTTCCACTATAAGAAGTAAACAGCAGGTCTCTCAATCGGCACGTGTTGTTTTCATATCGAACCAACCAGATTCTCGAGAATATGTGTCTATTCCTCTAAGCACGAGAGAAAGGGGACGCTAAAAGTACGCTCCCTTAGAATTGAGACTTTGTCTTTACCTTCTATGGTAGTAGTTGAAATGTAGATCTAATGCAGTAATGCAGTGTTTTACAATAGTTGAAATTAACATTATCTGTAAGTAATTTCATCTTGCCAGCTTTATATAAAGACCAGATCGTTGTGATGTTGGTTACGAAAAGATTCCTTTCGGATATCAGTGACATCATGCTGGCTGCGCTTTGCGTACTTTCGTTTTGGGCTAAAAGTAAGACTCTGTTCATACGGAAATATAAAGTTAAAAGCTTTAACGTACGGACACTGGAAGGTCAAGAAAATAACGGGTAGTTTGCTTTAAGAGCAAACCAAGAACAACCCGCTCTTAATTGTGCAAAGGGTGATACGTGTTTAATTGAGATCGCATGGGTATAACCGTTTAGGACCACGATGATTTATTGGCTTGGAAGACAATCGGTCCAATCTAGTGGTTGATGGAAAAGCCAATAGGAAATATCCGTTGAGAAAACATTATGAACAACATTCTTCAAATTGACACATCAATTTTGGTTTTAAACAAACATTTTTATCAAGTCGAAACCCTTTCAATCTACTGAGTAAATTTTAACTTAGGTAAGGCCAGTATTTTTCACCGATTATATTTAAAAGCATTTTACATATTTTTTTAGAATAATTATGTATTTTATTCAGCTAAATTTAACAGACAGTGGTAACGCTTAAAAAAAAAACTCTTACGTTAGTGTAGTGATAATAACAATTTCTCTCTTATAGAATGCAAATACAAAATCAAATGCGAACTGAAATCCAACAAATAATTTGATAACTTTTTGAGTTTGTTTAATTTTCGCTGAGGCATTCTGTCGTCATTATTGTTTGTTATGCATTGGCTGTTTAACGTCATTTATATTGTTTATATTTTCAAGAGAAGCGCTGTTTCTATATTTTAGAATTTCTACATTCTCTCATTTTTGTCATGATTTGAAACTCGGGTGATTTTAGGAGTTTTGTGGGTTTGATTAGATACACCAAAGTCAAGTCATCCCCAAAAATCACCGCAATTTATAACTCAGAGATGAAAAATGTTTATTATAATATGTACATACATATGTATATATGTACATCATAACTTTTAAATATAATTAAAATTAGAAACAATTTTTGTATTTACTGGTCGATTCTCGCCAATATTTCAACTTAAACCTGCCATATAAATAATAAAATACTTTTTAGTAATAATAAATTACTTCAAATTTCTGGATCGAAACATTTTTGTAACCATTTTTATTTTTAAATTTCTCTTATTTTTTAGGCAACCAAATGATGTGGAATGGCACTTGGGAAAGAGGTCTCACTTATGAATGCCGCTCATTACTTTTTAAAGCACTTCATAATCTTATTGAAAGGTAAATAAAGTCTTAACAGTATTAATCAAAACATTCTACAAATAATATTTTTTATGTGGTTTTCTTTCAGATTTGTGCTTACAAAAGATATTGTACGTTTTGGTAAATGGTTTGTCCAACCTTGTACTTCAAATGAGCGAATATTTGGAAGAAGGTTAGTATTAATAATGTATCTAAAATAATTTTAATTTTCCCATCTTTGCTGAGTAATAGGATACGTAAACTGATATTCCAAAAAATAGTATTGGCAAAATATAGTACATACATACATGTGCACTTATGAGTTTCATAATAATTTAGCCCAATCATGAATAAAAATTAAAAGGGAAACAACTCCCGCGGATTTTTTATTCATGTTTAGGCCGATTATTTCAATAAATGCAAAGGCTTTTATTTGAATTCAATTTCATTCAATGTTAAATTTCACTAATTTCAATAGGTTTTAGAGATAAGGAACCAATCGCCTATTTTGCATACGATCAATGTCTCTTGTTACACTATTTTTTTTACACGAAGTTTTCCGGAAACAATTACCATGTAAAACAGAATTAGGTGTAGTTACAATAGTCAATTCATTAACGTAGCATATGTATATATTTTGCAATACTAATCACCCCTATCGTGAATAAAAATTCCACATGAAATTTGTTCCCTTTTCACATTTTTCCTATTAAAATTCAATGTTAAAAAAATAAAAGGGAACAAATTTCATATGGAATTTTTATTCACGATTGGGGTGAATATGTTATAATTCACAAACAGTTTATGTGAATTTTAATATAAGAGATGCAAGAATATATAAATGAGGGAGCAAGAATCGAAGTAATGATATTGTTATATTTTGCTCCTGAGTAAAAAAATCATAACCAGACGAGGCCTAAGTTCTTACTAATACCGTAGCCAAAACCAGTTACCCGACCTCGTCGGATTGTAAATCTTGCTGATAGCTGAATCATTTATCTCGTTGATTTATCACGTCATAGTTAGCCGACGAGAACTGTAGAATTTATATTATTGTAGGGTAGACTTAGTCTTCTTGCATTGCTGCCGAATTTACAATGTACTGTGATCACTGACACCGAGTTACTTAATTGTGATCGCTGTAGTTTTAGTAAGTACAACGTACATTACCTATTTAGCCTTGGCCAAATCAGTCGTATGATTTCACAGGTCTGACAAGCTCATAGTAAGACTTACTAATTTGCTGCTTGCACGCTGATAGCGGAATACCGCATGTCACCGTCAGGTATCATTGAACCCTGCTTTGTTAAGGTATCAGCAACATGGTTGCCTATTATATATCTATGTCCACTCACCCATATGAATGAAACTGTTGAATATCTCGCCATTCTATTTAAGGATGTGCGGCATTCCAGGAACAAGATTGATGTAGTGTATACACCTGTCAGAGACATTACAGCTTGGCTATCAGTATATATACGTATTATATATTCTGTTATAACTGATCCAGTTAGCTGCTCCTTTTATAGCCTATATTTCAGACTGTAGGATACTGCATCCATCTGGAATTCTAAAAGTCTTCCTAATTCCATATTCTTGGATTTAGACACCTCCGCCAACTCTCCCCTTTTTTGGAGCCATCCGTATATATAGTAGTAGAGTAGAGTAGTCGTAGCTTTTCAAAAAGAAAGGTCTAGGAATGCAATAATCAATATATTCGGGTAGACATTGTACGCTTCCGATGATGCTTGCATGTCCATAATGTTCATACTTTCTAGCGCTATTGCATTTAGCCTTACGGCAGTATTTAGAGCCAGTTTATTGCCCATTAGCTCAACTGGAATCCGTAAAAAGTAATTTAGTCGGGGTAGTACATAATGCTCCTGTTATCAGGATCGCAGTCCTCCTTAGTATCTTCTCAAAGATTAAACAGTTCGAGGTTCTATCAAGTGCTTTTACCAGACCGAGACCCCATAAAATAATATCGGTTTTATAACCGCCTCAAAGAGCCAATTTAGCCATCGAGGTTTAATTCCCCAATTAATGTCTATAGAATTCTTGCAAACATACAAAGCCGACATGGCTTTAGATATTCTTGCTAGTATATTTGGTTTTCATGATAACTTATTGTCAAGGATAACACACTAGGAATTTTGCGCTATCCGAGATTGACAGTTCTACGCCATTTAATCTAGGAAGCTGAAATGTAGCAAACTTATATTTTCTTTCATTCAATAAATTTTATTAAGCTATGTATTTAGAAATGGATTGGAGTGGAGTAAAGAAAACTTGAATGATTCAATAAGGAATTAATTTTATAATTAATGAATTCTCAAAAGGAATGAATTCAATACGTTTAAATTAATAAGAAATTGAGCTTATGAAATAAAACGTAATTGAATTATTAACTGGAATTATTAAGAGATAAAATTTAAATTGATTTTGAAAATTTAACATTTAACTCAGCAGTTTAATATAAAATAAACAGAGTTTAAATAATAAATCTGAGATTACACCACAAATTATTGTATCTGTAAGTTATTGTGAATTGAAAAACGTTCAACATATAACATTTTCATTTAAGTTAGATTACAAATTTGAAGATTGGATTTTTATATGAAAATCAACATCAGTTATTTAGATTTTAATTAATCCATTAAATAATTGAGTTTACATAATAAATCCTAGAGTAAGCAACAAGTTCTCTGTGAATAAATTGTGAAGTTATAAATTTCTTCATCGTTCAACTTGTTACATTAGAATTTTTATTGAATAAAAAATCGTATTGATATGTGTAAATCAAAAGATTCCTTATTAAAATTAGTTAAAAGAAAAATCCTAGATTAACGAACAAAGTTCTCTGTGAAATGTTGTGTTGTCTCGACTACAACACAACATGCATTTATTTAAGATTAAGCCGCTAAGTATTGTGAATCGTAACCGCAGTATACAACATACAACATCTATTAGTTTACTACTTATATGTTATTACGGCTGGGGAGCCATAAAATGTTTTTTCTTTTTTTTTCTTCTTTCTTTTATATGCATAATTAATATTCTTATTTAAATTTATATTGAATTAGTATTAATTGTTTAATTAATCATTAATACATCATTATGGAATTATGGAATTTATACTATGTAATATTGATATTCTGACCATCTAGGCTTAATATTACGAAATGAATAAATAAATAAAATAAAATAAAAAAATAAAATATTTAGTGTTGTGAACTGTAATCGGAGCCGTAGTAATTGATTTTTTCATCGTTTAACTTGAAACATTTTCTTTTAGATCGATATAAAATCAAATAGTTTTAAGCGAAATATTGAAAATTGGATGTGTATCTGAAAATAAACCCATTTATTAAGAGTTCAATTAAATAAGCTGAATAAAAATAATAAATCCTAGATTAAATAACTCTGTGAATTAATTGTGAAGATATATTTTTTCATCGTTCAACTTGTAACATTTTCTTCTAGATTAAAAAAAATATAATAGTTATTAAAAAAATAAAATAGTTTTTGAAATCGGATTGATATCTCAAAATTAATTTAGTTATTAAAATGAGTTTAAAGAAAAATCCTAATTAAATAACAAATTCCATGTGAACTATTTGTGATGTTGTAAATTTGTTCATCGCAATATATAAAATTGGATTATTATCTAAAATCAACTCAGTTATTTAGAGTTTAATTAAATAAACTGAGTTTAAATAATAAATCCTAGATTAATCAACAAGTTCTATCTCTGTGATAAATTATAAAGATTTAAATTTATTCATCGTAATACTTGTTACACTTTCTTTAAAAATAAATCAATAAATCACATGTTTTTATAATATTTAAAGAGTACATTAAAATTTATAACCACAATTTAAACTTTATGATAAATAGTTTTATTGAATAAACTAAGTTTAAATAATAAATACTAGATTTAATAATAAGTTATCTGTTAATTGTAAAGGTGTACATTTATTTTACGTATCCTTAGACTTTTAGAAATACAATATTTTTTAAAATTTTATAATAAATATGTATTTATAAATTTGTCTTTGCAGCTCTCAGCATTTGTCATTTTCATTTACATTCTTTGTACATGGTGATACTGTATGTGCATCTATTGATTTGAGAGAACATCCAGCAGTGCGCCCATTAACCAAAGAACATTTAAACGAAGCTGCCGCTGTATTTACAGCCGCTGCCTCTAATGCAAATTCACCTGAACAACAAACATCACCAAATTCACCCAATGCTGCTGTGGGCGAGGGGATTAAAAATGAAAACTTTTCAGCCTCGTCAAATAACAAAAACAATAATAATAGCAGCAGTAACAACAATAATAATAATAACAATAGCAACTCCAACAACAACAGCAATAGCGTTAATCCAAAACCTCGTAAAGTAATATTGGCACCATTTGGTATGGCAGCCACACTTACGGGCAACAGTTATAAAACGAATGATCCAATGGCTGAGAAAATACTTGATGACTGGGCTTCATTTTTCCCATTGTGCAATAAAGAGAACAGTGATGTGCCACCGGTTGTAGAAGTCATAGCAGGTATGGTTTTATTTTTATTTAATTTTTTTTTTTTTTTGCTTAATTAACAAATTAATATAAATTGTTTATGTTTCAGGCGGTCATAAAATGTATCATCCATCAATTTATGTACTAGTCACTGATTTGGATGATATGGAAGAAATGGAAGCAGCTGCCTCCCAAAAATGTCCACTTGGTACATCTTCATCAGCGGAAGCTGCTGCCTTGGCAGCGCTATCATCAGCCAATCAAACGGCTGGTGGTAACACCAATCACCACAATTATAACAATGACTCAAGAAAACCTCTAATGGAAAATTTCTCCAATAACAAATTACCAACATCGACAGCACCAACTATAAATGGAACAAAGTCATCTTTGGCTCATATGGTCGAACACTTAAAAATAGATCGTACTAAAGTTCAACCGTATTACGACACACAAACACGGAATTTCACCTGCAATACAACAAATATTCATGCTCCGCCACAGGCTGCATGTGAAATGCCTGAAAGAGCTTGGCAAGATTGTGTTACAAATGTTCTGCATGTGCAACATAATTTAAATGGCACAATACTCTCTACTGCAACATCCTCCTACACCAACACCACCACCAACTCATCCACCTCTAATGCAACTTCCTCAAATACAACGACAACGACGTCGTCATTATTGACGTCGACGTCAGGCATGAATAGCACTGATAATGCTACATCAAATGAAGGAATGGATCAAACGGATAATGTTTCAAATAGTGTTGACATTAAACCAAATACTACAACTTTATCTCAAAAACAACAGCAACAACAAATATGGGGTTTTGTGGATCCTACACAAAAAGCTCCATGTATATGCACAAAGTGAGTAACTTTTTTAAATTAGCCAAATATTCATCTTAATTTTTTGTTTTCATTTAAAACACATTATGTAAAATAATTTTTACTAGTTGAAACATAAATATTTGTGACATATTTTCATATTAAAATGCAGTATTAATTCTTTTTTGTTTATCTGTAATGTCCTAAGGGACGTCCAACGGCAGAAGAAATAGTCAGTATTCGGGTTTAGAATAAATACTGAACAAAAAATCTTGAGGAGTTATTTCATAATTCGCTTTGAAAGTAAGCAGTCCATATTACAATGTATTTAACATACAAATTCGAACATTTTTGTAACTCAGTTGTTGAAACTTTCACAGGCAGTGTGCGGTAAAAAATTTAATTAAAGAATATATGTTTCGAAACCAATTACACATATAAATTATATAAATAAATTATATTTATCTTCTTTATTTCGAATGACAATGTATTATTTTTACTAAAACAAAAAAGTAATTTCAACAGTTATTTTAGGTAATTTTATGTTTTTTATCTGCAAGTTTGTGGTAATTTTTATCACTTGTTTTTGAAAACCTCTAGTACAAACACAAAAAACAGATAAATATAAATATTGTTGTATGTAAAGTGGCTCAAAGACAAACTCAGACACAAAAATTATTTTTTTTAATTTTATCATGCATATCAAAATGAGTTCTATAAAATATATATGTTAGGATATGACATACTTTGTTATATATAGATTTAAAAAGTATTGATTATATTGCAATATGCCAATTTGGAGAAGTTAAAGTAAAATTGACTTTAAGAAATACAAATCCAACTAGTACACTTTAGTAATTCTAAAAAAGAAACAACAAAATTTGAGTGCAATGGTAAAGTAAATTATACCCAGCATACCATTCTAGGAGCGCTCCGAAAAAAGGAGTCAGAAAAAGAGTCCAACTAAAAAGCATTTTCAGAGCGAAAGAAAAATTTGCTTAAAAAATTAATTTTTTTTCCATTTTTATATATTTTATTTAAATGAATTCCATTTTTTTTTTTTTTTTTTACTGTAAATACAATTTATTTAATTTTTTTCCAATTCTAATTTAGTTTATGTTAGGGGGTAACCCTATCATACAACATTAACATGTCAATGTGACATCACCATGAAATGCTACGCTGCATACATCTTAAATTTTTGCCTTTTCTAGTCTTTGTAGTTCCGCTTCGATTTCCACTCTTGCTGCGTAAGTTGAATATGTACTTTGGTTTTAGTACAAAGTCCGAGGCTACTATTATCAAAAACAGTTTGATATGTTTCCTTGAGCTTAGCAACATCGTCATCGAATGAAATTTGTCGACACCAAGTAGTTATAGGTTTATCCCAGTGACCAAATGATTGGATCCAGTCAATTCCTATGATGTTTAGTTGTTCTATATCTGTGATATAGCAGTTGACTGTTAATGTTGTATGATAGGGTTACCCCCTAGCAGTTTATTTGTAAATGAATTCCCTTTGTGTTTAAGTAAAAACAATAAAAAAATAATAAAAGTGAACTTTTAATTTTTTGTATTTAAAATTGCAATGACTCTTTTCTGACATGATGTAAGAGCTCTTTCTGATCCCAAAAACCCTCATAAAAGACTCTTTTTGGACTCATATGGCTTGCTGGGTATAACCACTTTAAATTATTCTATTAAATATAAAAATAAACTTCAAAACAAATGAAAAATTCCGATTTATCAATTAGACTTCCAAAATTTGAATCTATTCGCGAAATCGCTAAAATTTTAGATAAAGGCCAATATATTTTTAGGATTCAAAACAAATAAAAACATAAGACCAAGGAAGCTGAGGAAAACAATATTATTAGAGCATGTAACACAAGTAATTGTCTGTATGCATCGAACCTTGCTACTAGCGTAAAATACTACAAGATTCAAACATAAAAAACGATACATTTTGTTAAAATCAGAGTTGATCCGAATTCTTGCTGAGAAATGGGAAAAATAGAAACCACATTTTCTCATAAGTTTATGGAGAGCATGCCTACAGCAAGTTAGAGATGGAAATCAAAGCCAAAAGTTTTCGTATGAAGTTCTACTGGTCATTTTTATACCCACCACCAAAAAGGAAAGAAAAGAAAAGGTGGTATATTAAATTTGTCATTCCGTTTGTAACACATAGAAATATTGATCGTAGAACCAAAGACGATTTAGCCATGTCCGTCCGTCTGGGCTTCGAAAAAAGACTTAGAACAATGAAATTGGCTAAATACATATATACAATCGGTCGTGTCTTTTATTATTTATTTTTCACATCTCTCTCCAAATATTTATGTTTCATCTTTTTCTTATAACTAAACATTTTTTCAAACACGTAGTAGTTTTCCTTAGATTGAATATGAATAAACTTTTATCTTTTTTATCTGTGTTTAAGGCATGCAAAAAGAAAACTGATGCTATATTAAATTAAAGACTTTTATTTTTAGTTAAAATTGTAATGCATGTCACATTTGTCTTTGTTAAAATCTTAAAAAATATATATGTATCTATGTATATATGTATATTTAATTGTAGTTTGAAAAACCTTAATCAAAACAGTTGCAATATAATTTAAAATGCTCTAAGTGCTTTAGATGCTAAATTCTTTTTATCAATATCTTTTTTTGCAAATGAGGTTGTAATAGTAAAAGAAATAATATTATAATAACAGAAAAACAGGAAATATAAAATTTTTTGGTGTTCATAGCAATGAAAACAAATACAAAACCATTTTTAGTTTTCAATTTAGTTCAAAATCAGCAATAACAACTGCAACAGTAACTTCGTCCTCTTCGTCGTCGTCATCATCATCTATAAACGTTGCCTCAACTGCTAATGCGGGTTTCTCACCAACTATTGGAGTATCAACATTAAGTCCATCATCAACTTCTTCTATGGTAGCTGCGGTTGCAATGCGTTTAGGCAGTAATTCCATGACAATGGCCCTAACGAAAACACATTCTTTTGGTTCACCTAATATACACCACAATTTTCCGCAACAACATTCATACAGCAGTAATTCAGGAACCGGCAGTCATATTCCACGACCTTCTACACCCTTAAGTCATCATGGCGATAATACAAAAAGCACCTCATTGCGTATACAAAGAATACCATTTCATAAACGGCATCTGGATATTTATGGTTATGATAATGGCGATAATGTGGACAATAACGACTGGTTCCAGCATCATCGCTCCCCTTCGCGCTTTCCTAATGCAGCTATAACATCAACAAGCACCGCCAGCATTGTCAACACAACCAGCCAAAATAATAATAGTAGTACAAAATCTAAGAATTCTTCCTCCTCTCAATTCACTGCTAATACTACTACTACCACTTATTCAAATAAATCCAATAATCCTGCCGCTTGTTATTCAGCATCATTTTATCAAAGTTCTTGCTCTTCAGACACTATACCAAAACAAAGGTTTGTGTTGTCTTATTTCTTATCTTCTACTCTAATTCTCAACATGTGGTCTGGTCAAATCAAATCAGTCACATCAGTCAGCCAATCAATCAATCAATTCAAATATAAGTCAAATCGTTGTATACTTCTTCACCATTTTATATTAAATAAAACCAACAACGCCCTTCTCCTCAAATACATTTTTCAACTCAACTAATTTCACCTTTGTATAATTTGTAAAAAGGTTGTAAATGCAAATTAAATTTATTTACTAAACTGAGTTAATGGGTATTGCAAACATCAACATGTGTATAATTCCACAAACAAGTCATTACAACAATAGAAAACAACAATGTATATTCACCAAACGTATCGCCAAACAGCAGTGAAATCTATATATAAAATTCACTACACCAAAAGCGAACATATCAGTAGATTATATTTTAGTACTTAAGTATATAACTTAATTTCAATTTCAGTCGAAATATTGGTATTTTATTTAGTTTTACTTTGGTATATATGGGTTTGGATTTGTCATCAGTAAGTAGTCTTTTTAAATGTACAAACACAACAAGAACGGAAAAGTAACGTGTTCGCATTATAAATCATTTTTATTCTCAAAATTTAGTTTTTATGTATTTTATTTTATTAATTTAAAATATAAAATTAAGTTTTTTGTTGTATTTTTACATTTATTATAAATTATGTATTATATAAATTATTCGGTACTTGGGTTAATGAAAAATGCGTTAACTATAAATTGCTGCTAATGCTTGCTTGCATGCTTTTTTTTTAGCTCAATTCAATTAAAAAAAATATTTATACATTGTAAGGCAAATTTTTGAGTATTTGTGTAAAAATTTTGATATTTTACGGAATCAGTAAAATTCGTAATAAAGAATAAATATATTGTTTTGGTACTTTTTTGACATTCGAAATTCGGCCAAAAAAATTGTATAGCTTTTTGGTACTTTTTTGTCAAACCCGATTTTCTCAATAAAAAGATCCCAGAAATATTATTTTTTTTCTATTTTCAGGGGGGTTATTTTGTAACTCGTTTCGAAAAGAAAATCTTTCGAATTTGTATACATTTTAACTTGTATTTCGAATCGAAATACATAATAATCCCCTAGATCTTAAAAATAATTACAAGAAAATTTTTCCAAAATTATTTCTACCCAAAGGTGAGGACGAACGGGACTAAAAATGGTACTAGTTGAACCCTATGGTACCTTTTATATCTGCTAAATAAATAAACTTAGAAATAAAAATTAACGCTCATCCGGCTTAAATCATTTGTACCTCGTAAACAATTCAAATCGGGTATCTTTATAAGTATTTTAAACTTAATATATATTAACATAATAAGCTTTTAAAAAATTATGAATTTGGTCAGAATAATGCTGCTTAAACAGTAATATATTTAATGTATATACAGTGTTGATAAAATAATAAGAACGACATACATACGAGGATTCAGTTTAAAGACTACGGTGTTTCGATTTTAGTTCGTTGCAAGTATTTACTGGGTAGATATCTTAACCGTTACCAACGTTTTATCGATTCAATTTATTTATTTATTAATTCATACTTGTTGCCTCAAAAAGTTTTTTCTTTCAAATAAAAAGCAAAGATTAATGAAGTCAACAATATACAGAACATCTACAATTGCTCTGAAATTAAAATAAATAAATTTCAAATATTAATAGTATAATAAGTGCTGTTTCACACGTTTTAGTTTAAGCTGACCAGTTTTGTTCAATTCTCTTTTTAACCTGTCATTTCGTTCACACGCTATATTATATATTCACCCCTATCGTGAATAAAAATTCCACATGAAATTTGTTCCCTTTTCACATTTTCCTATTAAAATTCAATGTTAAACAAAATAAAATTGAACAAAATTCATGGGGAATTTTTATTCACGATAAGGGTGATTATTGTTATACAGTGCACACGGGAAAACGTCAACTAATTAAAACCGCGGGTGTTGACGTTTACGAATGTAAAATGTTTAAATAAAAAAACATATCGATAATGTGCTTTTAAACGTTTTTATTGATTATAAACTAAAATCAAACATAAACAAATTCAAAAAGGAAACAAAAAGGGCATTCAACCTGACTAGAACCATAGAAGACAACTAGAACCAAAAGAATACATTTTAAATGAGATAATATTTTTATATCATATTTTTATATCATATGCAAATCTGTTATTTTTTTCTGCTGTTTTTTTCTTTCCAACACTTGGAAGAGAGCCTTCTCTCTATTTATTTCATAAAATAAATGTGTGTGTGTACAAATGTGTGTATTTTAACTGCTGCTAAATTCAAAATTTAGTTTTATTCAGAGCTTTGTGGTTGGATTGACATTTTAGAGTAGCTAATGTAAAAAAAAATGGTTTACGTTTTGGGATGTTGACGTAAACGAGCGTTGTTCCTTTAAAAAAAATTGTCAGTTCAAGATGAAAAAGTTGTGAAGTATATTTATACCCTACACCACCATAGTTGGAGAGTGTATTGGGTTTGTGCTGAATTTTAAAGTATACCGCTCGACTCAGAATCACTTCCTGCGTCGATTTAACGATGTCCGTTCGTGTGGCTGGCTGGCTGGCTTTCCATGTAAAGCTTGTGCGCAGAGTACAGGGCGCAATTTTGTAGATATTTCGATAAAATTTGATACATGATATTTTTCGGCCCAAGGACAGTTAGGATTAAAATTGGTTTTAATCGGTCCATAATATCACCGAGTCGCCATACAAATGTGGGGGTTTACCGGCCATAAATGTTTGATTCATGCAAGTATCCGAACAAATTTCAACACAAATAAAAAAAAATTCAACATAAATAAGTTTCATATATACAGAAGTGATGACACCTAATTTTATAACAGTTGGTTTATAATTATTCGAAACTCCTATATAAGACCCCCTCCGTGATTCACACCAAACTTCATAAATCTTTTAAAGTGTTTATATCGAGATATATAGTTTAACACACATAATATTTATGTGCATAGAAGTCATACCACTAAATTTTTAGATGATTGGTGCATAATAAATCACATCTCTTGTTTCAATAACAGTTGCGTTAAATAATAAGAATTGAAGCTTGTGAAAGCTAACTAAATTTCAGATTAGATTACGGCCTAAAAAAAGAAACTGATTAGGTATTACCCTAAAAGTTAGTATTTTTCTCAAAACTGAAATTAAATTTGTTATTTTCAAATCTAAAAACAATTATTTTTTTTAAGAATAATTTAAATTCATTACATTTCTCCAAATTTTATTCACCCCTATCGTGAATAAAAATTCCACATGAAATTTGTTCCCTTTTCACATAACTAAAACTGTGAGCAGTGAATGTCAGAAATATCATAGAAATATGTAAAACTTGAACTTCCTAAACAATTATTGCAAAACATTAAATTAATAAGTCTTATTATGAGTGTCGTTTTCTTTTTACGACAACGACTCTTTCGTAATAGATTAAAGATAAAATTAAATTTGTTTCTTTAATCTATTACGAAACAGTCGTTGTCGTAAAAAGAAAACGACACTCTAAAAAGGCTGATTATATTAAGCTTTATAAAAAATATGTAAAGATTTTAATGCTTTTCAGAATCCATTAAGAAAAATTTTAATTTTTCTAAATAGAAAAGTATTTAAAAAAGGTTATGGAACTTAAAATGCACGATTGAACGCTGTTTTATATGTACATATGATTTTCATGCTTATTTATAGTTTTAATATTGGATGTGGTTAAATTTAAAATTAAAAATTTGTACATTTTGGTAGTTAGAGCATTTTAGATATTACCTCTATATTTATTTTTCTATATTTACAATATCCATCAACAACGGTCTCAGCACATAATAATTTCCATACGAAATTTATCCATATTTTATTTTGCTACATTTAAAAATAAATACATACTTTTGAAACAGTTTGGAGCTAAATATTAAAAAGTATAAATATATGTATATCAATATAATTTGCAGATCATTGACTTCATCACAAACACCGTCTTCTGGGCAAACACCTGGTCATGGTACACCTTTACAAGGTGGTATATCAAGTTATTCCCGCAATTCATTAACTGATTGTATGCCAATACCATCAGTGGGCTCACCAGGAACTCCCGCGGCATCCCCTCATCCAAATTCAGCATTATCTCAGCCAACATCAGTACCACCAGCAGATCAAGTAAGTTTGATTATTTATTTAAATTTTCCAAGAATATTTAAATATATTTTCGATAATATTTATTTTTTATTGTTAAATTGAATCTTTTTTATTTAAAACTTTTAATAATATACAACTTAATTTTATTTTCAATTAAAAGCTTTTATCAATGAGTCCCCGTGCTCCTACATCAGTATCGAATTTGCAACAACCTCCCACGCCAATAGATCATTTATTGGATAAAAATACTCCAGCCCCCACTCCTACTGATCAGCATGATAATAAAAGTATAACAGCATCACCATATGTGCATCCTACGCCAAGCGTTGAGCCACCGCCTTCAGTGGAAGGTATGCATAACACCATTGGTGGTGGCGGTAATATGGGCCCTGGCAGTGTGCCTCCACCCTCAAGTGTTGGTCGTTGCACACCTACTCCTCAACAACAACAACAACCGCAGCAGCAGCAACAGCAGCAATGTGGTTCCATATCTGTTAAGAAATTTGATTTACAACCTGCATCTTTAACTCTCCTCAACAATGCTACATTGCATATGTCAGGAAATACCAATAGCAATTGCCCAACTAACAATTCAATTGATATTAAATTAGAGTCCAAAACTAACAATAATCCCAGCTGCATCATGAACAGTTCGGTGTTGCCCAATAACAACTTGAATAGAAATGAATCCCCACTGTCTTCTGCCACAAATGCAATGCAAGATTTTTTGAATTTATATAAACCGCCAAAAATCAATGTCAAAGATATTGATACGTTCGCTAATGAAGATTGCCTCAAATTAGATGTACTCTATGATTTCACAGTACAGGATGCTTGGTAAGTATAATTATTCGATATTCCATTTCCTAAAACAATATAGAACTTTTAAAGGGATATTTTCTATGGAGTCTTTAGTTAATATCATCTTGGGTTCTTAAAATAACAAAATAATATGTGATTTAAATTAAATGTACTATTATTATATGTACTATACATGCCAAAAGAAAATTATTTTTATGTATGTAGTTAAATTAAATCAACAATTAACTTCTAATTACGCGCCGAATTAAAAGCAGATTAATGTAAACAAATTTTATTTCAGGGCCAATCATCCTGTTAAACGTTTTAAACCCAACGAAATCTCAAAACAATGTCGAGTAATGTGCACAAAAAAGCTCTATGAAGGTCATACGCACACAAAACCTCGAATGCCTTCTCCTCGTTCAGTTTACGGATCTCAACTGTTATCTATAGATCCTTCGGCTTCATCAGCTTGCAATTCGGGAAATAATGACCCAAACGTTAGTATGGGTTCAGGTTTGGTGGGTATAGCAGCTGCAAATTCTTTGTGCAACAATCAAATGGATTGTAAAAATAATGAAAGTTCCATGGGTGGCAGTATGATGGGGGGTAGTGGTGTAAATGTCACAGCATCTGGAAATTTCTTTGAAGAACTTGATATAAAAACTGAAATTATGTCTAGTATGGGTACCTCATCGACGTCGCCGTGTAAAGATTCGAAGAGTGGTATAGGTGGCAACCTATTTACGGTGGAGGGTTTAAATCCTTCTCCCAATGACTTGGAACAATTGTTTGAGACATCGTCAAACGATGAATGTGGCAGTGTACAAATACACACGCCGCCAGATTCTAACAACCCATCAAATGGATGTGCCATCACCACTAACACAATTGACGAATTGAAGCGTACCACAAATGCCTCTGTAGTGGGTACAGGTGTTCAGGGAAATAGTAGCGTCTCAGCCAATGCCGCCGTTATAGTGGCTTTACAAAATTGTAATAACTCCAATACGTCTTCATCGGCTGTGACGTCTCTAAACAATAGCGGAGGTAGCCTGTCAGGCTTAGGTGGTGGTGTTGGTGGTGCAAATACTATACAGGCTGAGGACTTGACGAAAATGTTTCCTACACCGCCCTCCCACGAACAGCACCATCCGAATTCCAGCCCCTGTCAAATGGATATACAAATGACCGACTTAAGTGTCATTACTTCGTCGGCGATGATGGGCCAAACCCTAGATACCGGTTTAGGAATAAGCGGAATGTTGAAAATTAAGCAAGAATATTCCATTGAATTGGGAAGTCCAGTGGAGGAGCCTATAGAAGATTGGTCATATGTTTTTCGACCACCCCAACAAGCTAAATTTGTGGGATCTTCGAAATATGCACCTTTAACAAATTTGCCCAGTCTCACTATGCCACCTTTGGTAATGCCGCCCAACTGTCAATACAAACCTTCATGGCTACAACCAAGAAATACCCACCAACAACAGCAGCAGCAGCAACAACAGCAACATCAATTGCAGTTACAACATCATCATCAACAGCAACAACAACAACACCATCAGCAATTGCATGAACTGTTATCATCAGCTCCTAGAACACCCTTACAACAACCTCGTACACCATTAGGTCCCATGTCTTCGTCACCTATGCACAATACCGTACCCACACCCCTGAACAGTGGTGGAGGTGGCGGTAGCGGTAGCCTATTGTTGAATCAACTTAATTGTCCGCAGGCTGCACTCACCAATACCCCACCAACAATGCAACAACTGATGCAACGTACTGGTATGTCACCTATTTCACCAGCCACGCATGTG
The DNA here is from genome assembly GCA_950370525.1 of Bellardia bayeri. Classification (NCBI taxonomy): domain Eukaryota; kingdom Metazoa; phylum Arthropoda; class Insecta; order Diptera; family Calliphoridae; genus Bellardia; species Bellardia bayeri. Next base: position 81,855,777 of record OX493267.1, read on the forward strand.
CCGTTCCCCCACACGAGTCCCATGATGCAGCACCAGCAACAACAAAGACATACACCCATACATCCGCCACCGCCATACGAAGTTGCTGTTTCCAGTCCTGCCTTATCCACTGCTTCTTCGACTCCAGCATATCTCAACAGACCGTATCATTCTCAAGAACCGCCACAGACACCGCAAAGTGTTAACAACCACATGCAAACGATCGGTGGTCCACTTAGTGTTCCAGGTGGCAATCGCGAGTCCTCCAGCATGGGATATTACGCCAGCGGTGGTGGAAGTAGCAACAGTAACAGTAACAGCAACTCAATTACGCAAGAACTGCCTGAAGTGAGTTCTGTGATTGTCAATATTTTGCTGTACGATACGGCATTGAATGTTTTTCGTGACCACAACTTCGACAGTAGTACGGTGTGTGTTTGTAATGCAGATAATCAACATTTCGGTAATATTCGTGGCTCGGATTCGGGCGTATATGTGCCGCTGCCAGGTACTACCTTCAATCCTACATCATCATCACCTTTGACAACTTCAAATGCATTACGTGCCCTAAGTGCCTTTGGTTCGGTGGGATTGGGAGGAGGTTTAGGTGGAGGCATTGTGAATTCTTTAGATTCACCTGCCTCAATGGCTGGAGCAGGCTCCAGTTCTTCCACAACTCCCTCTACAACAACGCCAGCCAATAGTGCACAACAATATATCACCGGCTATGTGGACGATGATGCTGTTGAGTGCACTTGTGGTTTCAGTGCCGTCATCAATCGTCGTCTGGCCTGTAAGGCGGGTTTATTCTACGAAGATGAGATGGAAATAACTGGAATTGCCGAAGATCCCGGTCGCCACAAAAAACATTCCCTGCTGACTTTAATAACAACGCTCACATCTAAGGCTATTAATAATAACAACAACAATAACAATAGCAACAGTGTCATTGACAAATCAGTGGAACAGGTGGCCTTTTCCATATTCGATTTGCTACTGGAACAGTGTTCTATTATTCAAACATCTAGTAGTGCTGTCCATCGCTCATTACAGCGTCATCGGCGAAGGTTGGCGAAAAGGTCACAGAAACCCCAATCAGTTGCAGCCATTGCCAATGTCCTGGAATACATCGATGCCAATGATATTATTGCCTTGGCGTTGGAACAAGCCCGTTTGGCATTCGATAGTTCCCGAATGGATATTATGGAACAACAAATCGTGCCGTTCTCTACGCACCGCAAACAAACAGGAAACACCCAGTTGGCTTTGGCGTTAACCGGACGCATAAACGTTCACAAATGGCCTTATATTTCGGTGGGCTTTTCACGCAGCAACAAAGATATTGTTTCGACCATGAAATCTGTGCAACCCATGCTACAAAATGCATTCCATTCGAAATCTCGTAATGCTGCCGGTGCCAAAGACGCTACATACATTGTAAGCGGTCCGTTAACGTGGCGTCAATTTCATCGTCTCGCTGGCCGAGCTTCAGGACAGTGTGAGCCCCAACCCATACCGTCGGTTATAGTGGGTCACGACAAAGACTGGATTTCGGTAGCTCCACTAGCGATACACTATTGGGATAAATTTCTGCTGGAACCCTACTCATATGCCAGAGATGTGGTCTATTTGGTAATGGCGCCAGATAACGATTATGTCTTAAGTAAAACAAAAACCTATTTTAAAGAATTGAGCACCACTTATGAGATGTGCAAGCTAGGCAAACATACACCTATCTGCGGTTGGAATGGTTTGTTAACTGTACAACAGAGACCGCCCACGGAAAAATCATTTACAACGACCATCGACAACTGGTTGCGGTCCATAGAAGATACGACACTGGCCGAAAAGTTACGCCTTTATGCATATGCCTTCCAAAATCAGCTTGCTCCGTACCTCAATCGAGTTCCAAACGATAAGACACTACTCAATCCTCTAGATAATAATTCTCGAAATTCAGCGGGTAGTAATTCGACAGCGTCCTCATCGTCTTCTTCATTATCGGGTAACGGTGGGGGCTCAAACTCCAGTCAGGACAACAGCGAACAACGTGGAAACATGGGAGCATCAGATCATCCTACCAGTATGGATCATAGTAGCGGCGACCATTCCCAACACTCCACGCAATCCGGCACTGATGCTCAAGGAAATCTAAATGAAAACAAACCTATTACGGAAAAACCAGACGTTAAGCCACCACTTATATTGGGAGATCCTCTAGGAGTTGCCGAATGTTTGGAAGAAGTCAATCCCACGGCTATAGTACTTTATGTAGTTGAACCTTTCACTTACGGCTCAGATTCGCCCGACTTAGAAAGACTTGCTTGCATTGCCCTACTACGAATGTATTCAGAACTTTTAAAATCCATACCAGAATCGGTGAGATCCCATATAAATATACAAATCATTTCATTAGAGTCAATACTTGAAGTGGGACGATCACGCAATCGCAAAAGGTTTTCCGATGAAATCAAGTGCTTGGCTTTAAACATATTCTCGCAATGCAAACGACACATGGTACATGCGCAGGCCGTCAAAAGTCTCACTGGTTTTGGCACAGCGGCCAACGTGGAAGCCTTCCTCAAGACCAAAGACGAAAAGAATAGAAGGCCCTATAAAATGTATACACCACCCTATATTCTTGCACCCATGCATGAGAAAAACGATAAAACTGATTTCTCTCGGGCCGCATGGGGCGGCATGCGCGGTAATCCAAATGATCAAAAATATTCCGTTATGTATTGCAATTATTGCCTAAGTGAAGATCAATCTTGGCTTTTGGCCACCGTCACTGATGATCGCGGTGAAATGCTTGAGAAAGTGTGCATCAACATCGATGTACCAAATCGTACACGACGACGTCGAGCGCCAGCCCGTCGAATTGGTCTTAATAAACTCATGGACTACATATTGGGTCTAATTTCTCAGACAACACAAACATGGCGTCTAGTGGTAGGTCGTATCGGACGCATCGGCCACAATGAACTCAAATCTTGGTCATATCTGTTGGGAAAATCGAATTTACAAAAAGCTACCAAGCAACTCAAAGACATGTGCAAGCAATGTCAACTGATGTATCCACCAACGATACTGAGTGCTTGTTTGGTAACTTTAGAGCCAGATGCTAAATTGCGTGTTATGCCGGATCAATTTACGCCCGATGAACGTTTCTCACAGATATCCATACAAAATCCACTATCAACACCACAGGATGTTACTTGTACCCATATATTAGTATTCCCCACAAGTGCTGTATGTTTGGTAAGTTAAATTCCTGATAAGTGGCCGGAGGCTTTTGTTTGTTGTATATTTCCTTAATAATTTTTTTTTCTCTCTCTTTTTTTCAGTCATTTACACGTCAATTCCAAAATGAAACACAAGTCGATCTTGATGAAGATTTTATTAATTTCGGCAACGACGAAGACGAAAATGACGTTTTCAAAGATGCTGATCTAATGGATGATTTATTAGGACAATGGGATAATGGTGGAGGTACAGGTGAGTGTACTATTTACTACGTGTTTAAATATTTGTTATAACGAAATCTCGGTTATCGCAAATATCTGTTAAGTTTCGAACTATTTAACGAATCTTCGTTTAAAACTAAATACCTTTAATAGTGTTTAGAATACATTTTATAATGAATAATGAACTTTCGTAATAATTAAAAAAATCAAAATACCCAGAAAAGAACTAATGAAAAACCAAAAGTCGATATTCAGGCATGTGATGGAAATCGAAAACGAATCAGTTTTGGAAATACATTTTAATGCATTTATAATCTAATTTTTAAAATTTTTGTTTTAAGATTCTCTTTAGTAGCCCAATAGCTTTATATTTTATGTGATAAAAGTTTGTCAATACAGAAATATTACAAAAAAATTGACTTCTAAAACGCATTCGTTTTCGTTTTCGATTTCCATCACATTATTTATTTTTATTTTTTATTTATTTATTCACAGAAATATAAAAAAGCCTTCCTATGCCAATTAACATATATTACAAGAATTATTCCTGAATAAGGATAACTAAAATTAAAAAAAAAACAAGTTAATAAGAAAATAAATGGAACAAATATTATTAGAAAATTTTCATATTCTCATGTAGTTCGTCTTAACCAAATTTTACTGAGTGTGGTTGTCATTTATTGTTCTTTAGGTCGTGGCATGTCCAATCACAATAGTCCTGATCGCATAGAGGACAATAGAAGTTGGCAAAGTGTTGGTGGGAATAATTTCAATTCAACGCAACATCAGGACATTGAAGAGGTAAGTTTGCTTTATTTTCAAAATACACAACAAGTTTGTATGGAAAAAATTCAATATTTTTTCAGTAATCTTTATAAAAATTTCTTTATTTAAAATAAGATTCGAAACAAATATTTTTAAAGAAAACTGATTAACTAATTGATTAAAAAATTTAACGAATTTGTTTGTTATAAATGTGTTTTATTTGTAAAAAAAAAAAAAAAAAAACATTTTCAAGTGTATTAGTCCGTACGCTATCCGATGGCTTGTAAAATTTTTCTAAAATAATATTTTCTGCAATTTGTTAAATTGAAAAGTTACTAGAATGCATATTTTTAAAATTCCTTTTGTTATAGGTCGGTCAAATAAATCAACAGCCGTTGGCAGTTGGTTATATGGTATCAACAGCTCCTACAGGCCGTATGCCTTCGTGGTTTTGGTCAGCCTGTCCACATTTGGAAGATGTGTGTCCGGTATTTTTGAAAACTGCACTGCACATACATGTACCGAACATACAAACCACCGATGACATACTTAATTCAACAAATGCCCATTCGTCGGCAACAGATCATCCGTTGGACTCAATCCTGACAGCAGATGTTTTACGTTATGTACTTGAGGGTTATAATGCCTTATCGTGGTTGGCATTGGACTCGAATACCCATGATCGTTTATCATGTCTACCCATCAATGTACAGACCCTAATGGATCTCTATTACTTGACAGCTGCAATTACTTAAAAATATAAAACATAAACATTAAAAGGAAACATAATGAAATATCTATATACATAAATATAACAATTTGTATTTAAATATTTGTTTTTATTCGAACTATTATGATTTAATTTATTTAATTTTTTTTTCGTTAATTTTTTTTTACACAACAACACACATTCATGTGCATTAAATTAAGAGCATGTTCTTGTTTGTTTAACGTTTATTTTTTCAATAATTATATTATATTTTCTAATATTTTTATATATTATTTTAATTTTCATTTCTGTGATATTCAGAAAAAATTAATAATTGCTTAATACAAAAAGTGCTCCTCCTTCTATACTGCTCCTTCTTTCCGATATTATTGATTATTTTATTTGTTTTGTATTAAAAATTTTATATTATATTAAACATTTGCACACACACACACACACAAATACATTTAAAAATAATATTTTTTATATAAAACAAAATTGAATGCTTCCGTTACTTTTCGGGACTTCCAAGCGAGGCTTTTTCAGTCAAACAAATTATTTTAACATTAAAACTAAAAACCAACATTTTAACATTTTGCCAAGATGTAAATGAGATGACGTGACATTTTTAAACTATTCTTTAATTGCTAATTTGTAAATCTTTTTAAATGTTTTCTTTTTCAACTTTTTCAATTTTATTATTCTTTTTTTTTATTTAATAATTTAAAACATATTTCTGTTGTTTGTTAAAAAATGTTAATTATATATTTTGTATAAAACTCTAAAAACTTAAATTAAGTAAATGAAAATATATTTAATGAGAAACACACACAAAAATAAGAAAATTTAACAGAATAAGAAATTTTCTATAAAACACCAAGATTTAAAACTAGAACATGTTTTTGAAAATAACAGATAATTAGTGTAAATACACATACATACATACATGTATAAATAGTAAGAATCGCACTGTGAAATACTTAAAATTTTAAACAACATTTTGTCACATATCAATACTTTAATTCATTATTTTATAGATGACGTAACATGCTTGAATTTTGGGCCTATTTAAGTGAGTTGAAATAAATAATATAATATGTATGTATAAATAAATATAACAAATAACCGAAACTCAAGAATTTCGTAATGCATTCAAAATCGTTTTATATTCTTCATATATAAAATATAAAAAATAATATAAAACGAAATCGTTTTATATTCCTTATACGGAATCTAAACTATACCGAAAGGAATGCCTGGCATGCCTGATAGATAATTTAAATCGTATTAGAATATTATAGTTTATGAAAAATCTGAAAAATCTTTGAAGTCGCCGTAGAACTATTTTTTACAGGGTTCCAAGTTTGAATAGAAACGGGAATTCAATTTAAAAAAGTATTGGGGAAAGTAACAAGTGCTATTAGACTTTTAATAGTTCAAGAGTCAACTTTTTCGGAAAGAACGTATAACGTGTTTATTGTTGCGTAAAAATATTCGGTGCTGAGAGAGTCAGATTATCATTAGTATCATATAAATAAATACATAATAAATGACCAACAGTGACAATATAATAATTTATATACATAGGAATCGTAATTGCAATTTAACAAAACGTCTCGTCTTCAATTATGACTTAATAATGAATTCACAATTAGACCGTCAAATTGATTTCTTCGCATTGAATCATACGTGTTTTAAAATTTTCAAAAAAGCTCCTTTCAATTGGTCCAAAATCTAAAAAAAAAAAAAAAAAATACTGAGGCGCTTGCGAAACCCCTTGGACCCCTAAATCTAAGTTTACGAGTCCGAAATTTTTCAACACAAATTAATCTTATTGTTATTATCAATAAGATAAGAATAATAGTTCTTATCAATAAGATAAGGATAATAGTTATTATCAATAAGATAAGAACTTGCTTGTTCGTAAAAAATCATTGCGATTTATTTTCTAACTAAAATGCCCTTTTCTAACTTCTTCGCCTTTTTTGAAATCTTTTCTAAACATGAATGAAAACAATTTTGGATACAAGTGCCATCCTAAAAAAAGCAATGCAATGTCTACCATCCGTGAAATATGTATACGTTTACTTTTCAGTTAAAATTGTTGCTCCTTTCCTTTTATCTATCTCTTTGAAGATCTTATCTGAAAAAACAATGAGTAAATATGTAAAACATCTTAAAATAGCTTAAATGTTGCACTTGTTTTAGTTTCTTCAAAAGGCAATGATTTGTTAATATTGCGCAAATATTTATTACCCACAAATGCTGCCCTTTTTGTTTCTGAAATACAATACTATTAACTCTCCAAAATGTGGGCTTAAAAATTAAAGAAATATTAACATTTCTACCCTTATGTTTATTACAACGAACACAATCAATTTATTTATAAAAAGTGAGAGTTTTTGTTTTAGATTTGCTATTCAGTTAAAAAAAATGACGAACTTTTAAAAAACAACTGTTATCATTGTGTTCTGATCATAAAATTTGTATAATTTTGCAAGGCTAAGATCAAGGTATTAAAAATGATACCAACAAAAGATGGCACATTTATTTTTAGATTTTAGATTAATTAAAATTTAACATATTTAACGATTTGGAAAGGTAAAATCTTTTCTTTCTGAAATACAATCCCAGGTGACAAGTAGCAAATAACTTAAAATAATGTAGGCAATCAATATGATACTAAATAATAAAAATCATCAAAATAAAAGTTTCAAAAATATACAAACATATAACTATTCAAATAGTATCGTTTTCTATTGCAATGCTTGATCTTTTTTTTAAATATCTTTTTCTATACTTTAACGTATTCAAATTGTTTCGTTTTCGAAATCAATTTTCGTTAAATGCCGGATTATTTGAAAAGATTGTCTGAATTGAAACAGGTTTGTTTACTCTTAAGTAAATCATGTGGATTCGATTTACAGAATACCAAAATATGTGAATTTGTTTAAAAACGAACACCTTGCTGGTATTCGTTTGAATTCATAAAAAGTTTAAGATAAATTGTGCCCGTTTAACGATTATTATGCATGCATGTATGTATGTATTCAATCAAACACTTTGTGTTCTGGTTATTCTTACAAACATATTTTGGTTTTAAGTTTTAGTATAATTAACAGAAAAATTGTAAATATGCATACTAAAATAAGATTAAAAATACTGTAAACGAAAAACAAGAACAAATAAGATCCCTACTTTAAACTAAAACAAAAATGGAAACAAATTAATATATCTTAAGTCCACTATATTATAAATACATAAAATATTAAAAATAAACAAAATTCAAAATATTTCATATAAAAAAAATATGTATATGTAAAAAATATTTTTTTTTTAATAAAAAATATACAGACATATTAAAAAAAAAATGCAATTATCTACAAAAAGAACATAAAAAAACATTAATAAGCGATTAATATTAAATTTAGTACAATTAAGTAAAACAAACAACACAATTTTATATAAGCATAAAAAAAATTAAAAAAAAAAATGAAAATACCACAATTGTAAACTACAAATTAAAAAATTAAAGAAGAAAAAAAAAATAAAAAAAAAGATAATTATGTCTTAACAAACAATTATATATATATATATATTATTTATACATAAATACATATTTAATGCTAACAATAATTGTTTACATTTTAACTAATAAACAAAACAAGTTTAGTCTAATTTTAAGTTAAAAGAAATTTATTTTGAAAATAGTTAAAACATAAATAAATTTAAACAAGAAAAAAAAACAAGTTCGCTATAAAGAAACAAAAAAAAAAAAAAAACTAACAACAAAACAAGTAATAGTTACATTAAATAACAGCCTAAATTAAATTGAAACACTATTCTATTATTCTTTTTTTTTTACATATACATATATTATTATGAAAACAAAAACTAGTTGTAAGTTTTTTATATACATATATTTAAAAGGAAATACTTAAAAAAACAACAAACAAACAAACAAATAAAATTCAATAAAAAAGAATATTGAAAATAATTTTTATAACCTAAAAACAAACATTCATTTTTAATTAAACTATTATTACCACAACTCTTACACTTCTCATACATTATTAAAAGTAATCTTTTAATTTAAATTATTTTAATTATAAAAAAACTATACATACAATTTAATACATTTGTTTTATTATTATTTTCTTTTAAATATAAATAACTCTTTTTTTTTTATTTAAATTAATTTTTAGCAAATTTTTTATTTTATTAACCATCATTATTATTATTATTAACTATTATTTTTTCTATATAAGCCAAGCCTAGTATATTTAATATACAATTTATATATTTTTAAAAGAAATAAATTAAAAAATGAAATGAAATGCAAAAAAGAACACATTGTCGTTTAACTATTATTATAAGCCAGCTAGCAAAAAGTAAAGAAACAAACAAACAAACAAAATATTAAGTGATTAATTAATTAATATTAATATGTATTAAAATTTAACACATAATAAAACAAATGATTTGTTTTTCTTTTTAAATTTATGTTTAAGTATTTAATTAAATATAAATAAATAAAAATTACCACAACATCCAAAATCTTGAAAATAAAAACAAAAAGTTAAAATTAATTATCATAAACATAGTAATTATATTATTGAAATTTTGTACATAATCTACATAAATAGTGTATGTATGTAAACATATACAATATGGTATAATACACACACACACTCTCTCTCTCTCTCTCTTCTCATATTCATTTAATTACATTCATAGTCTTCATTTATATACCACAGCACATTTAAAGAAATATTGTATTAATTACAAAATAAAAAAAAACAAAAATATATCATGTATGTTACTTGGTTTTCTTTTTTAAAATAAAATATATATTTTTTTAAATTTAGTCACGATAATCAGGATGCAGTTGCCGACCTAACTGCATAAAAAAGGGCGAAAGAAAGTTTTTGTAAATTATTTGAATTTTATTTTGATACTTTTTAATTAATTGTTGAATTTCCAACTGATGCTGTAGTATCGTAGGAGTTGTAAGTCGCCTGAATTTACAATAGTTGTACAAATGTTATTGCTTATATCAATATACATAAATGTTTTGTACAACACGTATGACATTTTTACATACTTACATACGTGTATCGCAAAACAAATTTAAAAATATTAATTTTTACTTAGTTATTGTTGCATTTTATTAATAGGCATTAAAATTTGAAGGTCACAAAAGTATTTTGCTTTTTTTTAATTCCTGCTAATTTTTTATTATTTTTTTTTTACTTTGCTAAATATATACAGGTATCCCTCGAGTTACGCGGTACGTTGGGACCGAATAAAAACCGCGTAAATCAAAACCGCGTAAATAAAGATTAGTTATCAATACAAAATTCTGTTTTGGGACCAGAAATATAATAAACCGCGCAAATTGAAACACTAGCTATGTATATACAAAATTTAAATTTGGGACCGATAATCCGTATTAAAAAAATACTTATTAGTATAATATAATTTGAATTAAATTTATTTTATTTGTACTTTTCAGTAGATATAACAAAATATTATTTGTAAAAATAATATTTGAAAAAAAATTAAAAATTTTGTTCTAAATGTTCTAAATAATGGTGAAATGCGCGCAATTTGAGGGTTGCCACTATTTTTATACGCGTTATACTAAAAACGCGTAAAAAAAGCGCGTTATACAGAAAAACGGTCACTATTATTAAATCGCGTTATATCGAAAGCGCGCAAATAAAGTACCGCTTAAATCGAGGGATATCTGTACTTATGTATATGTCATACATATTCCAATTGTTATTAGTAATATTTTTTCCGTATTGTCCTCGGTTGTGAAGATCTTTGTGTCAAATATGGCTAAAGAAAACGAACTAAACATTTCCGAAAAAAAACATGTTATACCGATTTCTATGGGGCTCAGGTTGGGGCATTGAAAAGGTTAATTTCCAAAACAAATGGTTTTCACCTTGCTAGACATCCGTATATACTATTTATGGCTCTCAGCACCCTGTGGATTTTTCATTGTTTACATTGGTGTATAGTGGATGAATGTAGGTTTAAGTGGCTTTCCATGAGAGTTAGTCTTTATTTCTCTGCATTCAACCATATTGAACAATTAATTTTATTGAATTGTTGACTGCTTGACAACATCTACTAAACACAACACAAATGTTTTTAATTTAAGCCCCGATTGCCATTCACAACACTAAGTATTTTGATGTTGTATGTTGTAAACTGCTAATAAGATTCACAACACTTTTCGGCTTAATCTTAATAAAATGCCTGCTGTGTTGTAGTCGAGACAACACAAATCGCACGATTTTGAACGTTGGAGTCGAATTACAGATCATCAAAATATGTGAAATTATTGTAGACGTTATTTATTTTTTTATTTTATTTTTTAAATAATTTGGGAAATAACTATCACCTATATAACTATAAGAATTCCACATGAAATTTGTTCCCTTTTATTTTTTTAACATTGAATTTTAATAGGAAAATGTGAAAAGGGAACAAATTTCATGTGGAATTTTAGACTCCGGCATGACTAAGAATACTTCTTTCGACCGCCTACTTTTTTATTTAAAATGAATTGAATATTTGTGTAATGTCTTTCTTTCAAATTTATTTTAATTGGTAGCGTAGCAACGCGCGCAGGGTGCAGCTAGTAGGTACAGTGCCGCCTCGCTTAACGCAACTCTCGATTAATGCAACACGTAAAATATTTGCATTGTTGACTCAGTTATCGCAACTTTTTTCTCAAAGACATCAATATGTTTTCCACTGTGGCGGATTATCTTCATGAAATTACTCCAGATATTTTAAATGAAGAAATTAATGCTTGGATACGTGAATGCGCTTATTCTAATAATTTAACTGTAGAAGAAATTCCTTTAGATTGCTCTAAACTTGAAGATGAGAGCGACAATGTTAACATTATTCCAGCGCTTCACAAAATTAGATCTCAGCATGCTATTGATTGTTTCATTGGGCCGAAGAAAATAGTGTAGCTTTAAAAGACATCACTTTTCTACAAAATTTTCGTGAAATTAAAGTGCAGAAAACTATATCATCTAATAAAACACAGTGAAAAATTTTTCAATTGCTTTTTTTACGATCAAGTTAACAAATTGAAATTTGTATATCCGATGTATATTAAATTGTGTATTTTTTATTTATTATTAGTGTTTTTATGTGGGTTTTAAATAAAATTAATGAATTTATTTGTTTTTTTTTTTAATTTTCACCACAAAAAAGAAAAAGCGTCCTAAAAAATGTGACTCGTTTTTCGCAACAACCTCAGTTTTCGCAACATCCGAAATTTTTATTAGTTGCGTTAAGCGAGGTTGCACTGTATGTATATTAAGCTGACGAAAGACATTTTTCACATCGTTTGTAGGCAAAATTGTTAGCAGATTGTTGTATGCTAATTGCATAAACAGTTCTTACTCACACTCCGAAACAAATACTATTCTATTATAATTCTATTTCTTATTCAATATATGATTCTATATACATATATCATAACAGACATAATTAGGTGTTCTGTGGGGTGCTTTTACATATTTCAATTACATTCATTATTTCATTCTCTTCACAATCAACGTTTTTAATTCATTTCTAATAAAAACATTTCTATCTCATTATCAGTTCATCGCTTAATATGCAATCACTTTTCGATATCTCTCTGAGCTTTAATAAAAATGCAACATCTGTTACAAAAATGACAACTATTTGTTTAAGTAAAAACAAATTTTAGCTGTCCTCTGTTGAGCTTTTAAATCAATTAAAGCTTTTTTAGGAATTATCAATTTCAAAATTAATTTTTTCATGTTCATTCCTTCGACATATTTTAGTAATATTTAAATTTTTGTTGATGAATTTACAAACAAATACTAGTTTTCGAAATTTCGGGATTGGCATTCCTAGTAAAAACGCTTAAAGTTTAATATTTTTATTCGGTTTCACTAACTGGCTGAAATATTTGAAACTTTTTTGCAATGTGATTAATTTAAAGCATTCAAAGAAATCCAACTCATGTATGTAACTATATGCCTATACATACATACACATATTAAAATATAAAATAAAACTAAAAAAAAATATTTATAAAAAGGGAACAGATTTTTTTTTTAATTTTTTTATAAAAAATGAGGAAATATTATAATAATGTAAATAAATTAATATATTATACAAAAACAAGGTTTTACTTACATACATACATACAACTTTAGTAATAATTAACAAACACAAGCATCTAAAATTATAAATTAAAATATCTAATTTTGAAATTACAGATTAAAAATAATCAGCCTTATTATGAGTGTCGTTTTCTTTTGACGACAACGACTGTTTCGTAATAGATTAAAGAAACAAATTTAATTTTATCGTTAATCTATTACAAAAAGAGTCGTTGTCGTAAAAAGAAAACGACACTTATAATAAGGCTGAATATCTTGTTTAATATTAATAGTATATAAAGAAGCCTGGCTTCAATGAAACAAAAATACATATATTCAAAATTTTATTATTTACTGTTTTGAAAATACCTTAAGTGTTAATTTGAATGTATTAAAAATGGGAAAAATAAATTAATATGTAAGTTGAAAAAATCTAAAAAAAACTATTAATTTTAACAAATATACATAAACACTCCCTTATTTATTCATTATGTAGGCCAAATTATTTAAACCCGTAATTCTCATTACCAAAATAACAGATTTATTTCATAATAAAAAAATTCTTCAAAATAATGGTAAAAAAATCGGTATTTCAAACAATATGAAATACATACATACATACAAACACATCCATATAAAATACATTTCACTTAATACACTTTATTATTGAAATTATTGAATTTTAAAAAGAAAACTACATCTGCCATCACATTATGGAATAAATACAGCAAAAAACACCCATTTATTAAGTAAAATGTTGTTTTAGTAAATTATACATACATACATACATTAACATAAACTTAAGATTCTAATTTAATTATGGTATTAAAATATATTCAATACATACAAGGAAATGCAAAAAATGTGTATAATTTCATTGTAAATTTAGTTTTAAGCTAGCATTTTTGAAAGCAAATAAATGAAAATAAAAAAAGTAACATTTTCCAACATTTCAACCGCTGTTTGAATTTCCACTAACACGTACCGATTGCTGCTCCAACATTTTCTAAGTCCCGGATCACACAATGCAACTTTTGCTGCTCAACTTTTGAGTTTTTTGGTAAGAGGGGCAAAGAGAGAGAGAGGGGACCACTCTTCTTTCCCCTATCACCAACAAACTCAAAAGTTGAGCAGCAAAAGTTGCATTGTGTGATCCTGGACTAATAATGACTAAGAAACCGTTGCACAATGCCAATAAATCTGTAACATAATAGTTTTCTAATAAAACATTATCTCAAAATATAAAATAATCTCAAATAAACGAAGTTTAAACTAAATTTAAAATGGTCTAAATTAGCCCACGTTGAAAAATATGGAATAAATTGTCGTGCACTCCAGATATTCCGAAATAATATTATATATGAAAAATCATGGCAAAAGTATTTCGAAACTTGAAAATGGGTATATCTACACTATTTCCAATTGTATTTCAGAATTTTCTAATTGTATTTCAGAAGTTTCTAATAATATTTCAGAAATTTCCAATTGCATTTAAGAATTTTCTAATTGTATTTCAGAATATTCCAATTATTAGGCATGTCACATAATTCGATCGGAATGGTTTCAATTCCGTATTTGTAAATCGATCGTTTTTACTTTGCGTTCTTCAGATTCCGATTGATTTTGTTTATGCCCAAAAAAAATTTTAAATCTTGGTTTTTAACTTAATAACATATGTATATGTACATATATATTTAGTAACGTTGTGTAAACCAAAGCAAAAATCATATGATTTTTGTAATGAAAAGTACCTATAATAAAAGCGAAATAAAAGAACAAAGAAAGTTAAAATAAAAATAAACAAAATTTTTTAAAAAAATTTTTACAAATTAATACTCGCAAGAGGAAAAATTCTCATTTAATAAACAAAATTTTTTTAAAAAGGTCCGGAATTTCAATTGTTGCTGTTTTAAATTAACAAAGGCATCAAATTGCAGTTGAAAAGCTACGAAGAAGAAATTTAAGGGATGCATCTTAAAACGACAAAAGTTTTCTTGTTGCTGACAACAACTTTGAGATTTTTAACCTTTTATTTAAATATCAATGATATAATTAAAAAAAATATGAAATAATAAATTTAATTGTTTAATTGACATTATAAATTAGCAATGAGTTTTTTTTTTGTTTTTTGTACCTATAAAATCATAAAAAATAACAATTCCACTTTAGAAATCTAAAGTGGTTTCATTCCGAAAAAAATCGTTATTCATTTTCTAAAAACTCAATTTATGGCATCAAAACCACTTTCGATCGGTATTGAGTTCTGCGACATGGTTGTATATTTTAGAAACTTCTAATTGCACTTCAGAATTTCTAATAGAAATGCAGATTGCATTTTCTGAATTACAAATATAAAATCCTGAAATACAATTAGAAATGTCTGAAATATAATAAGAAGTTTCTGAAATACAATTGGAAATTTCTGAAGTACAATTAGAAAATTCTAAAATACAATTGGAAATGGTGGAAAATTAAGAGGCCAAGACAAGACATATTCGGAAGATGTATACTAAGAAAAGCCCTTTCGAGCGATCTTTAAAGATTTCAGAAACTTATCTAAAGAACTTAGTTTCAAAACTTCCGCCGAAGATTAAATGAAAGTGGTTTCAATCTATGCATACCTCAGTACAAGCCACTGGTTTCAAACACCATACAATTTTGTCTGCTTTTTTATTGCTCGGAGTGAGACCCATTCGTCAAGTTAGTTGGAGCAACATCCGTACTAGAATATCCTAGAAAAAAGTATAACGACGATAATGCGTCTGTTCTGCTCTACAGACTCGAAACACACATCTCGAAAGCAGTCGGTGGTAGTGATTTTACAAATTCGAAACTTAATACAATATAGAACCCCTAGTATGATATATGAGTACCTCACATAATAAACCTAAATAAGTAAGAGTTTATATTCGGCTGTGCCGAATCTTATACACCAACAACCTACATATACATATGTATGTGTGACCTATGCATACTTCAAACAAATTTGTGTTACATTTTGTATCGATAATGATTTTTATACAAGTTAGTTTAATAAAATTCTTATACTGCTACTACAACAATAAATCGTTGTCTCGCTTGCCTTCAGAGATCTCATGATACAGTGCATCTCTTTTATTGTCTCAATAGGAGGCTACCTGCAGATCAAGTCTCTAGCGACTTTAAATAAATTTAATTAATATTGACACAGGTCTGTGTGATAGTCGGCTGGTTAAAACGTTTTCTTGGTAAAATATAATTTGATTTCTCTTTATGTATAGAACAGATTGAGGGAGATGTATTCCATAAAGTATTTCTGACAAATTTACAAAGCTATAAGTTTGATTGGTTTTATGGTTACAAAATAAACAGGCAGTAAAAAAGTAAAAAAAAAAATAAACGTTTTCCAAACATTTCAAAACATATTTTCTTTTTATTAAATAAAACATCAGGTTTTGCGTTTATGTTACTAATAATAATAATTATTTCTTCTTTTATCATTCATTAAGTTTAAAGTTATATGTACTACTAATTCAAATTGTATTTTAAGTTTATGCTTATTTTGTTGTGTATTATTTGCAAATTAAAATTATAAAATGTCCATTAAAGCTTAAACTATTTATTTATGATTTGTTATTGTTTGTTTTTAATTTAAACAGTCCTTAACATTAATGTGTTTTGGCTGCATTCTGTATTTGATGATTTTATTTGTAATATTTAAGAGAGGAGAGAGAACAACAAGAAGAGAGGTAAATTCATTTTGTTTCAATAATTCTAGTTTTTATTAATTGATGTTTAACATAGTAACATTAATGTTTTTCTTTTTAGAAAAATAAATTAAAATTAAATAATAATAATTATGATGGAGTTACATGCCTGTGATGGCTGTCATTAATGAAATTAAATTTAAAAAACGAACGATCTCATATTAAAGTTTTTTAATTCCTTTGCAATTGATTGTTGTAATAATGACAAATTGTTTGTTAAACAGATTGCAAACAAAAATTTTTTATAAACATTATAAAAAAATCAGTGGTTTTTATTAAGGTTTTCTTCCAGCTATTTTATTTTAATGATTTACCACATACACTCACACACAAAAACAAACACACCCCTAAATCATTTTAAAAAAGTAAAAAAAGAAAGTATGTATGTAACTCCAAATGTTGTATGTTTACAAATAATATTATGTAGCTTGAAGTGTTACAAACATAAATTGAAGAAAGAGTATGAGGAGAGAAAGAGGAGAGAGGGAGGTAGGTAGGTATATGGAGCAAGGTGAGTAAAAAATCAATATAATATAAAGAAGATAAACAAAATATTACAAAATGTTATAAATTTACTACCACTCTACTGCCATTTAAAAATAGAATTGGACCACCTTCGTTTTAATATCAGTCGAAATAATGGACAAACACAAACAAATAGGTGGCTTAAAAGTCACTATCGTAGTTGACATCTTGGGCTTGTGTCGATTCATCCGATCGCTCGGATATGGGTTCTAAATCAGCATCTAGACCGGGATCATTCATTGATGTTGGACAGCAGGGATGTGACATAGAATCGAAGGCATCTTTAATTTGATTGTTGGCACCCTTGGGATCCAAATCGGTGGCCCAACTAAAGTGCATGAGTGCCGAGTCAACATTGCCTAATGTTTTATGGATTTTTCCTATTAAATAGAACACCACCGATTCCTTAGGTACGATTTCTTTGAGTTCTTCAAGTTCTTTCAAAGCCTCTTGATGTTTACCCAATGAGAAGTATATCGAACCACGATGGAAACGTGCCAAAGGATTTTTAGGATCTAATGTTGCGGCGGTATTAAGGGTCTGCAAGGCTTGCTCTTTCTTCTGCATAAAGTATTGCATAGCGCCAATATGCACAAGAATAACGGAATTCTGGGGATTGATTTTCAGTGCCTTAATGTAATGCAACTCGGCCAATTCGTATTTTTCCTGTTTTGAGTAGATGGTGCCGATGCCAAACCAGGCATTGTAATGGCGTGGATCTCTGACAACCGCCGAACGGAAATAGTCCATGGCTCGGTCCAGTTCTTCGGTGAGTACGAGCTCGTGTCCCAATAACGTGTAACTATATACAAATTCTGGATCTACTTGTACGGCCCGCTTAAAGAACTTGATTGCAGTTTCATGCTCTTTATGTAGTGAAAAACAATTGCCCGCTACACACCATGTTATGGGTGAGGTTTTATCTTGATTGATTAGATCCTGTGCCAAAGCTGAGAGACTCACTTCTTTTTGCAAGTGCCACAAAGACGAGGAGTATATTTCCATGTAATCTAAACGATACGGCTCTTGTTCGTGTATACGCTTAAATATCGCCACCGCATTTTCGTATTCTCTCAATTCGTAGTGGCACATACCGATTAACGATTGTACCCAACTGGAAGAAAAATGATGTTTTGGTATTGTAGCCTCTAAATGTTTAATGGCGCCTTTACATTGAAAATGTGTTAATTGCTTAAAACCTTCGCCAAGATCACGCATTAAGGTCATCAGACCATCGGCAGATTGTTTTTTAAGGGCGAGCAGGTGATGGGCCATAGTTTGGGCACTATTTAAACTGTTATTCAACTGTATTTTGGCATCCTCGTTTGAGCGATTAATGCCAGTCTGTGCCGAAGTGATCGTTTCTACTTTTTCCTTATCTTTGCGTATATTCTTTTCGCTAACCTTATCGACGTTTGTTTGATTGGCATTCGATTTGTCTTCGATTAGTTCATTGTTTAGACAGATTTTGCCCATACGAGTTTTAGTTTTACGTGGCGGTGAACGAGGCTGAACAAACTTATTTGATATATTGGGCGACTTGTTGTTTTCCTTGACTGAATAAGCACTGTGGCTAAAGAGACGCGAACTTCGTCTAACAGCAGCGTTAGGTATATTAGGAACTATTTAAATATAAAGAAATTTGTATATGAGGACATTTAAATCGGTATTGGTTTGTTCATTTCACTTACCATTTGCTACACTTCCACTGTTGTTGGGTGTACGTGGAGTTATATTACCGGTTTGTGTAAAAACAGACGGTTTATTGCCGCCTCCAGCATTTGTTGATGTTTCTTTGCGATTTATTAGGGAACTAACATGTCCCTTCAATTTTTTTCCTATTACTTTTTGTTCTTGATTGACTTCGGCCAGTGTCTGGGGCAATGGGGAATTTGTTATATTAAGATTAGTTTGTGTGTGACCAGCACCTAGACTGCCCAAAAATGAAGAATCTCCAGTACACGGACTGTTTATAGGCAGTATACCGAAACTGGGTGTTGTGGGTGACATAGCAGACAGATATTTGAATTGTTTGCGAAATGGTGTACCAGCACCAACATCGAATTGTTGTTGTCCTTGTGCCGTAATGCCCAATGGAGTGTCGTCCAACATCATCATACTGGTGTTTTGCTGCCCAACACCGCCACCGCTACCCACACTCTGTACAACATTCGTACCCCTTAGCATTGATATGGAACTATTTAAATTGTTATTGTTGTTATTATTTGGTGTTGTTAATGCTTGTAATGCTCCCAGACCATTATTATTGGAAGGCGGCTGTATTTGCTGTTCTATGGGTGTGGAGAGTATATAATTTGAACTATTACTCAATTGACTAATAAAACCACCATCCACAGAATTATTTGTATATGTTGTACCAAAATTTGAGTAATTTATATAACCGCTTTCGTTTATGCTGCCAAGATTTCCAGGTCCGCAGCCACCTCCACCACCAAACAGTATCATAGAATTCGTATTCACATTACCTTGGCATGTTTTGAATATATCGGTATTGGAAATTTGAAAAATACTGTTTGCATCTGGATATTCACCCAATTGACAGAGATCGGCAAATGCTTGCCACATAAACGGATTCAATTTTAATGCCTTGCGAAGTGCCATTGTGGCAATTTTATTACGTTCTGTCTTAACACATATTTGTGCTATTAACTGCAATACAAAACACGCTAACTCCCCGAATTCCTTAATAATATCATCAAAGCAATTCTTCATATCACCAAAACCAGTGATGGTTAGAGCACATTCAGCTTCGGAATATTTTTTAAGTTGGTAGGCACATTTCGCCTGCAAGAAACGACACTGTGGTGAACGACGAGATTTCTCCCTTAACAGCCAATAGGTTTGATGTATAAGATTTGAACGATAATAGCTGGTGGCTAGGATAAAGATGGTTTCATCAGTCTCCACTAAAAAAGAGAAAAATATATAGATATAAAAAAAATTATAATTTCACTTATTTCAGAAAAATTCCAACAAAGAATCTATTTTACACAAAAAATTTATTTTCCCAAAAAAATTTAATATCTATTTTCATATGATATTTAAAATTTTTTTTTTTCACAGAAATAGTAGGTATACTACAGAAAATTTTGTTTCTTTTTTATAATAATTAGTACATAATAACAGTAATATGTTTCTATTAGAGTTTGAGGTTCGGGAATTCCCTTAAAATTACCGTGAAATTTAATCTTAATTGTTAATATTTCAATAATAAATAATGTATGTACATGAGCCTCAAAAGTGAGTAAACACAACAAATTATTTGATTTTTTTAAGATAGTGAAAATCCTAAAATTTATCTATCGATTGAAATTTAAAAGTTTCGTTTTGTGTGTAGGTATATAGGTACATATATCAAATTAAAGCACTTCAGTCAGGTCTTCTGAATTATTTATAACTTCCTGCCAAACTACCATTATCTCACACAAAATTAATAATTGGTTGAACCTCCATCAATTTTTAACACTTCTTCGCAATTTTCAATATATTTCGAGATACATATATAAAATTCTAATCCTTTTTGATTTTTTCCGCTCTTTTCTTTTTTAGAAGTCTTCACTTAACTCTCTGCTTAAGCAAAAACTTTACTAGTTTGGGTGTGTGCTTGGGATCATTGTCCAATAAAATGTAACGACACCAGATAAAATAAAGCAACTTCATACTATACCCGTTTATGCATCACATTTTTTTGGGTATAACGAATGGAAAGCTTTGCCATCAAACCACACAAATTTTTCTTCGTTTCATCTGACCAAAGCACATTTTTCCAATTTTCTCAGTATGGATATTTCTCAGCTAAACATAACATATTTTTAACATTCTGTTGTCTCAATAAATGTATCTTTCTCTGTCTACGGACTTTTAATCAAACTTCCTGAAGCCTATTTCAAATTGTGTAACAAATGCACATATATGAATTTTGATCAAATCGCGTCCTTATTTTTCTTACCTTTTCTCTGGTTTTACTTTTCTGTAAATTGCTTGCAAATCTTAAATATTTCTTTTTCGTATCATTGAAAATTATGAATCCGTATGTTCCTATTCTTTTCATTTCATATTTGTCTAATATTTTTCCTTACAAAATTTCAATTTTATTTGTTAATTATAAATCGATGTTTATAATTAATAAAATTTTATAAACCATAAAAAATGTAGACACATTACATCCGGTGTTCGTTATTACAGTGTTCGACTGTAATGTAAAGAATTTCGTCAATAATTTTTTGAAATCATACGTACATATGTATATAAATTAGATCTAGAAAATGCCTTTAACTGTATTTAGCTAATATTTTTTATCAACACAAGTAAAGCGAGACAGCATTGATTGACCTTAACAAATTCCAAAAACCACGTTCTAAGATTAAACTTAGTTAAAACACGGAAACTTGTTTTAAATTTTGTGAATTTTTTTTATTCTACAAGTGTAGGGTATCTTGGATTGGATAAGCATTTGTAAGTTTAATTTAAACCATTTTTTAGCATAAGAATTTCTATTTTAAAAACGACATTCGGTCCAATAAGTGGATTAAAACCTGCTTGTGTCATCTTCGTGTAGAGTTGTAAAATTAAACAAAGTTAAAGCACAACAAAGTTTCTAATTTTATTGTTTTATACCGAACTTTGGACATGATATACTAAACCGGTGGTTTGTTCTTTCTAAAAACACAACAATTATATGTCACTATAAAATTAAATACAAAATTATCGATTTTTAAATAATTATTTACCTTCGGAACACAAACGCTCTGCAAGAAATACCGCATCCTTGTGATCATAGTGATTAAGGCAATGCCATATGGCAGCCTACAAATAAATGAATCCTTTTGTAAGACAATCTTAACAACAACAATATTTCTAGGCATTGCTTACCTGTACTGGTTCTTGGAGAATCATATCTGTTTAACAATATTGTTAATGTTGCGAAAAATTTGTATGAACTTTTCGTCCCTTATCACGTCTTTTATGCACTTTATTGTGTTATTTTTGTTTATGAAAACAAACGTATCCTTTTTATTAAAATTTTAAACTTTTATTGTATTAAAACTTTTTAACACCCCACACTTATGTACATGTACGAAGCAGTGCACGTCTTTTTTATTTTGGTCGTATGTAATATTAAATAGACTTGCAATGCTTGTGCTGCTGCTGATGACGACCACCACCACCGCCACCAACAATAACCAAAATTAACAAACAAGCTTTACTGCTGCCTGCTACACACAATTTTTTGTGTGATACCTTAGCGAGCACTAAGGCCACTCTTTGAAAAATTTTCACCTTTAATTAATCGAATATTTCGATCAATTTTCTTAAATTTTTGAAACAAAATTTGATTTCTTAATAATTACTAACAATTGTTTTATGCATTTTCCTTCGTTTTTTATAAAAAAGTAAGCATTTAACTAGAGAATTTATGTTTTAAAATGTAGGCAAAATGGAAAAAATCTCTAATTACTGAGAAAAAGTAAAATATTTTCTTCGTTTGGAGTACACAGTTGCATATTCACGTATTATTTACAGTTGGAAAAATTGACAAATTAGACATGTTTGATTTTGCACTTGGCAATGCTTGAAACGAGACTCGCATATTTGAGAAAATGTTGTTTTTGTTGTATGTGACAATATTTAATAGTGTGGCATTACTAAGATTACGAATTTTTTCGTTTATATTAATTACTTTATTGGTTTTGTTTTGCTCATGTTTTTCTTAAGAATATTGCAAGAAAGCAGATCATTCATTAATTTTTCTGTTTTGTGTTAGTTTCTTTATCTAAATTTTGTAAAGGTTTTACAACACAGATTTTACAAAAAAACTAAAAAAAAAACATGTTTGGTCCTTAAAACTTATAATACGATAATTAAAGAAATGTTGCTAAAATTGTTTATATTTGGTTTAATACTTTTCGTAATAATTTATTGGTAAGTAAATACATATATAATGAAAATTGGGTGTTGTTTTTTTTCTTCTCATATTGTGGTTTGTCTGTCATCATTAATATAATTATCAATATATTTTTAATTTAGGATATTGCCTAAAGCAATTAGTTGGATTTTGGTTAAGAAATTTAAAGTTAAAGTACGTATTGAACGTATTAATTTACCGTATTTGGCCTTGAAAAATGTGAACGTCAGCAAAAGCGGATTTTCGGTGGTAAGTTGATGAAACTGTTCCTACATCATTATCATTTTTTATATATTATTATGGGTAAAGTTAGATTTAACCGACTATGTGTTATTCATAGTTGCATGCATGTTTTCAGAGCGTACATAATAAATTAAATTGATCTATTGAGAAATCTAAAAAACAGTATGACAATAACTAAATCAATGCCACTAATGTCGTATATAATAAAATAATGTTAAAAAAACCTAACTACCACTCATAAAAAATATAATAAATCTATTATACCTATTAAACAATTTTTAAATGAATTTTTTTTTATTATTTTAGCAAATCGAAGAAATTTGTCTGCGTAGCAGTTTCTTTAATACCGAAGTAACCAAACTATTGTCGATTTACATACGTGATATACAAATCAATAAAGATATTAAATCAAAAACCGATGGAACTCCTAAGGAAGAACAAAAGCGTTATGCACGCATATCTCGTGAAGCGAGCGTGGAAAATGTGCCGGACTTTAGGCAGGCAAAGGTGCCGCCGAGTATTTTGACATTTGCCCAATTTATGGCCGTGCATATCAATAACATATCGGTGTTGATAATGTATAATGATTTTGATCCTGGTTGGTATATACATGCAGTAGCCAAAGAACTACATCTAGATGGTAGTATTGTGCACAATGCCAAAACTTTACTGGTAAATGCGGCATTAAATGAAGCTCAGGTGAGCATGCATATTCTAAAACTTATAAAAAGTTGATGTTATAATAATATATACATACCTATAATTTGATTATAATTTTAGGCCAAAATGTTGAGACATTGTCCAACAAGACGTCAATCTTTGGAAAACTTAAATAAAATACGTCCTTGTTTGGGAGAAATTAGTTTTGATATTGCACTGGATGCCACACTATTTGCACAGGGTCCTTTATCGGTGGATGTAAGTATCATTTAAATTTATGAAACGAGTTTTTTTAAAATGCTTATTAATATTTCCCAGAAATTATCTTTGGCCATGAATAATGCCAAATCTACGATACACGGTGGCCTTTATGATTTTCTTAGAGAAGCTAAAAAACGTACACTTCCACAGGAATCTACCAACGAAGATACTTATACATTTACTCCATTATCAACAACATGTAATACATCTTCCTCTTCGTCGTTTCAACGACCTCCGCGTCCAAATTACAATAACGAATCATATCAAAAAATTGCTCCTATAATACCAAAGAATTTTAATTTTATAATACAAGCAGCCACATTCTCAGCTGTAAAGGAGAATTCACAAAATGATTTTAGTGCAAAAATGCAATTATTTAGCGTACGTTTTGTGTTAAAATAATTGTTTGGATATTTTAATATACAATTATTATTTTTTACAGATAACTGGTGAATTTAATTCAAAATCATTTAATGAAAACGCTCATTTGCCCACAGTGTGCACCAAACTTACATTACAGCATTTGGATATTGATACCAAATATGAAAAATTATTATTTATTGAACAGTTCACTATAGACTCAATGGTAAGTTAAAAGTTTTGCATACAAATAAATTGGTATTAAAAATAAAAATATCTTCCTGCAGTTACAAGATGATATTTTAAATTTGTACGTTAAATTGAAAACTTTCCAAATAATCTACAATCATTGTGAAATTTATGACTGGGTTCACAATAACTTCCTATCAAGTAAACGACAAAAACAAAAGCAACCAATGTTGCTGCAATACAAGCAAAAGTCATTGCCTGATCATTTAGGTAGTACATTAGAAAAGCAATGTTCGCGACAATATAGTGATGCTTCTGCAGCATCGGCAGAAGGTGTAAGTGGAGAAAATAAGAACAGTTTCTTTGAATCTATAATGAAACATATTGTGGTTAAGGGTTGTGCGGAATTGTTTAATGTCTCGATGCTAATGAAATTGGATGACGATGAGCATGCTGGCATGAGTGTTAGTCATACACGTTTGGTACTTGAACAACATGATGAGAAACGAAGTTCTATATATAAAACCAAAATATTTAATCTGCTATTGAATCAACGTCACTGGAGTGTGGAACTTATGATCGAGTCACTATGGTGGTCGCTGGGTAATTCAATAAATGATACTAACAACTTAAAGAAATCCCACTCACCGGGTTCCCCATTCTTTTTGGGTGTTAGTTTAGTCAAACTAAGTTCCTATTCAAATGCCACCAAACTAGAGGTATCCATACATACATTACGTACTGAGTACAGCATGACTTTGGCAAATTTTGTTGTTAAAACTGTTAATTGTATTAAACAATATGGTGGCCTTAAAACTGAAGGTAATATGGTTAAACAAAAAGCTTTGCAAACTGTGGAACCACCTGTTAATCTATTGGTGTCAGCTAAAATTAAAGACATTACCGCCTATTTTGTTAATCATCATAGGGCGTGTTTGCTGTTAAGTTTCTCCGAAATAACTCTAACCCGGACTCACCAAATTTCCCACTTAAAGCTGGAAGAATTTCAGATGGCTATAATGCGTTCTATGACGGCTTCTTCTTTGTGTTTGACTGATTTTACTGATATATTTGCTAATTGTAAACTGATACGTTTGGAATACGAAAAGTTGGAGAACAAAAGACCTAAATTATCGGTATATATACCGGGCAATACAGAGGCCATATGGAATTCAAATTTGCATATGCACATACTGACTTTGGCTCGTGATATGCAAGAACTAAAATGTGCTTTGGCCTTGCCACAAAAAGAAAAATCTCCTTCGCCTGACTTCCAACATATAGATCCGAATAGCAAGAAATTAATCATAGAATTGTCTGCTGAACGTAGTACCGTGTTTGAGATAAAATTATCCGATCGTCATTCCATGCAGTGGTTTGTGGAAAATCTTTTCTTCAGTCACAAAGAGGGAAATTTCATTTCGGCTGAAAATATTTTCATAAAGATAGATGATGAACACATATTTACCCTGAAAGATGTGGATGTACATTCGTTGGCCAAACTGGATATGTTGACTCATGAAAGAGCTAATTGTGAGGGTTTCCTTTTGCCCACAAATAAAGTTTGGGTCACAACTATTGGGGCATTTAAGGTTGGTGGAGAGATGACATTTGTTATGTACATAGTTTGGTTTTATTATAATTTTTTATTTTAATTTCAGGCTATATTCCCTTACGATCATGACTTTTACGATGCGGTTCAAAATCAATTTGTGTCACATTTTAAATGGCTAAAAATGGTGCACAATTATAAAAAGAAACCTTTTACAGCCAGTTCACCGCTGCCTAGTGATATTGTAATACAGGCAAGTATTTTTTAAAAATGTGTTTTTTCTGAATTTAGCTCTTTTAGCTTTAAGTATTTTTTTTGGACATATTAATGGTTTTTATTTGATACAAACCGTTACGTTCCTAAACCAAATTTGATTTTAAATAATAATTTAACATTATATATTCTTAAGTTATCTGTAAAGAAATTTTGAGAAAACCATAAGTAGTCGTGATTTTTTGCTATAACTCCTTATATCAGGCATTTGTGATTAGTGTATCATATTTGGGGTCTTAAATTTGTCACGAAATAAAAATTCCAGAAATTCAGATATGTCACAAATACATTTTAGAATAGAAAAGTTCGTAAATTATAATTCTAGAGATACAGATCTAAATGTATACATTAATATATAGATATCCAAGAAATTTTTTAAATAAAAAAATTGGTTGAAGAAGAAAATAACGATTTTTCACATAAAGAAACCAGATTTTCACTAGGAAAATCAATTATTCAATACAAAACTTGGTTTTCGTAAAAATCCTAAGTTTTGTAGAGAATATAGAACTCTTACTAGTTTTTTTCTAATTTCAGATCAAAGAATTTCTTTTGGAAATCAGTGATGATCCTTTCGAGGTTAAACTGCGTGATAATTATGTGCTACTGGTGGATGAATATCTGGAGGGCCTTAAGCGTAAGACCCTCTTTGATAAGAAGATTGCGGAGATATGTTCGAAAACATTGCTGGTGCCAGCTGGCACCATTGAAACTCTACATGCCACGTTAGTAAAAAAGAATTCAGAAATTTACATTCAACGCTCCAAGAAAATACGTGAAAGTGGGCCAGTGCGCACACGTTTGTTGGCCTGGATTATGACCGATGTAGAAATCATGGCCATGGCTGATCCCTCAATACATGGCACTTCCAATGTTACACGCATTATGAGAGAAATCGACTCAGAAAGCCCATGGCCGGAAGAGGGTTTGGAATTTACTACACTATGGTGTCGTAATGTCCATGTCAGCTGTTCAGAATGGAAATTTATGCTAAGAGATTTTCCCCAACCCATGTTTTATGTGAAGACCATGAGTTTATTTGGCATACTGTGTGGTGCTGAGCAAGCTGCATCAAAGCGTGCAAAACGTGATGTTTTCATAGAGGTGGGAGAACCATTTGGCACAGATGTTGTGCAACGCAGCATGACCACTTTGAAATTCTATCATGATTTCAATTGCGATTTAGAATTTTGTAGTTATGCCTTTGGACCCTGTTGGGAGCCGGTAATGGCTCAATGTAATTTGAGTTTTGAAAAAATTTCAGCCCCCTCCAAAGATCCCAGTCCTCCTTTACCATTTTGGGATAAAATGCGTCTTCTATTCCATGGACGTTTGACAATGATTGTTAAACAATTTACGGTGCTATTGCATGCCTCCTTAGATCCCTACAATACTACCGAAGAAATGGAGTTAACTTGGAATAATGCGGGCATAGTGTGGACAAATGCTAAAATTATGTTTAGAGGAGAATTAAATGTCACCGTACGTACCGCCTCACGTTACGACGATTGTCGTTTATTACATTTTCCTCATTTGAAGTTAACCTTTAAATTAAATTGGGTATGTTTGGCCAATCCAAATGATCATCATGCTGTTATGCCCTGTGCTCCAGACAAATTACCCGAATACTCGTCTAATCAAGTGCATGATTCCTTTCGCGCTTTTCGTTCTATTAACCTAAATATATGGATATCATTTGAAACAAAATCCAAACCGGGTTTGGAAATTGAAAGCGATATACCAAGCTTGGTATTATATGGCAGTACTTTGAGGTGGTTTGAAAGTTTAAAACTTATACTGTCCGGAGTGACAAGACCCACACGTAGAGGTCCTGTATTTAATAATGTGAGGCCGCGTAAAAAGCAATTAAGTCGCCACTATAAAAAGGCCAATCTGCAAATGAGTTTACATCGTTTCCAAGTTCTATACTGGATGTCTCATGCCAGACACAAAGGTTTTCAACTTAATGGCGGACGCGTGTCATTCTGCTCCGAGTATCTGCTGTCTCTGTCACCCATAGATGACGGTCTTATACATCGTCCAAGAGCCGATTGGTCCACCATTTATATGAATTGCGAACTAAATGATGCTGAAATTTGGCTGAAAAGTGTTGAAACGGAGAAATTCGATAGTTCCTCGGAGAATATTGCCAATACTGACAACTGCAATAAGGTGCGTTTTTATTTCTTGAGTGTTGGTCGGGTTTCGTATGGTCGTGAGGCTCTTATACAAACTAATAATGAGGAGGAGACAAATAAAACGAAATCTACTACACCCACTCACAAGTTGGTTGTATATGATCTGAAAGGGGCTTGGACGAAAAATAATCGTGATGTGGCCTTTGCCTTATTTGATTCATTTATGAAATCACAAAAGCTGAAAAATAATCTTTCCACTGAGGCTGTGAAAAGTTATCGCAAGGATGGCAATTCTAGTATTATGAAGCATAAACGAAGTGATAGTGCAATAGCTTTAACAAGTAATTCCGGAGAAGTGTTGCCTCGTAAGTGGGATGACAAATTTAACTATGTGTTGGTGTTCTGTAAAGGGAAAATTTTATTTAAAAAAAAATGTTATTAAAAATGACTTTCCTTATTTTAAAGTAAAATAGAATAAGTTATGAGAATTTGCTTTACAGAATACAAACATTTTCAAAACAGATTTGATTTTGTTTCAATATAATTTTTTTTCTTTCAGTTGCTAACACGAATGCAACAATAAAGAAACCACAACCTGCTAGTCATGCTACAGCCATGTTACAGCAACTTATAGCCGAAGCAGATCATAAATTTAATGTCTACAGTGATGATCAGAACACACAGTCAAGAGAACTTCAATTGCAAGGCTTGCAAGCCTGTTCGGCTCAAGATGTTATACATGAGAATTGGTCCATTTCGTTGGTAAACTCACAGGTCTTACTTAAGGGCTCCGAAACATCGGGTTATGTCATTATAAGTGCTGCCAAGGCCGAAATATTGCAGCGAGTACATCGGCCCGTTTGGAGAGATCGTTCTTTGGTATCGAAGACAACATGGAAAGGTTTGCTCGAATGCATGCAGTACTATGCCACTGTTAGTGCCGGAGAACATGATTCGCTTTTGGAACGCGAAATAATGTGGTTAACTGTAGACAATATACAAGACAAAGATGATGCGGTTATAAACGACCTACCCGACATACCGCATTTAGTGGGCAGTGGTCGCAGTGTAGGTGGCGTGGTGTCCGAAACCGTGGGTGCCTCATCAAGTGAAAATGCTGGTGAAAATCAGCCCATACAATTGCAACGGATTGTTTCTCGCTGTAAATGTGAATTCTTCTATGTAAGTTATGGCGACACTATAGATCCTAATACTATAACTGATATGCCGCCACCTCCATCCGAAGAAACTTTATCGCCCTGGGAAAGACAAGATGATCCGGTAGATGCCTTTACCTTAATGCATCATGACTTAGATGTGTGCACTAATTCCCTGCAGTATGCCATGATTTTGGATATAGTCAACAATCTGTTGCTATATGTGGAGCCACAAAGAAAACAGGCTTTAGAAAAATTGGCCAGAATGCGTTTCCAACTGCAATTACACTCGACTGAAGATCAAAAACGTCCCATACAACAGAAGCAAACGCTCATAAGAAGTTTACTAATGAAAATACGTTCTCTGGAGAAAGATATACACTTCATAAGTCAGAGAGCCGATGAAAGTGACACCATGGAATGGAAATTGGAGTATGATCGTGTCCAGAAACATATACGAGAAAGTAAAGAAGAGTTAAACACTCTCAGTGAAGAACTCGATATGATGTTGTTGTGCTACAAGGAGACTCAACTCTCGCAATTGAGTAAAATCTCCAATGTGCTTTCGGACAAGACTGTAAGCATTGTAAGGGCCAATGAAATTTGCTTCAAACGTGCCCAATGGCGTCTCACCGAAACGGATGGTCAAATTGGTATAGCTGATTTGGTGCTAAGCGGTTTCTTGTATACCAAAAAGTCAAAAAGCGATGACTCTGTAGAACATCTATTGGAGTTGGGCAATATACGCATGAATAATCTAATACCGCGTGAAATATATAGGGAAGTTTTGGTGCCCACCGAAATCCAAAAAGATATGCCGGTCGATACTCACAAGCGTGTATTGAGGGTGTTTTGCCGTGAGAAACCACCCGTGGGTGGCATTTCGGTTAAAGAGCACTTCGAAATCAATGTGGCCCCCATAACCATTGCAATAACCAAGAAATTTTATTCCACTATGCTGAAATTCTGTTTTCCCGACCGTGACGCCTCCGAAACCGAAGCTGTTGATGATATAGAAGAAAACTCATCTAGTTCATCGTCTTCCTCAAATCTGCAGGCAAAATCTTCGAAAAAACCTTCCAAATCGAAAAAATCATCTAAAGATTCCGAATTCTATGTTAAAATCGAAAAGGATGATGTTGAAAAAATGAAAGAACGTGCCGAAAAGAATAAACTATTTATCTACATTAAAATTCCCGAGGTTCCTGTGCGTGTCAGCTATAAGGGTAACAAGGAGAAGAATCTTGAGGATATAACAGACTTTTCTTTAGTTATACCTACACTGGAGTATCACAATGTAACATGGACCTGGTTGGATTTGCTGTTGGCCATGAAATCGGTGAGTCGTAAGGTGATTTTGTCGCAGGCGATCAAACAAAAGTTGCAAATACACCGTCGGCCTCCTACAAATCAAAGTGAATTTTCTTCCCCACCCGAAGAGGACAAAGCGATAATGTTGTTTGGAAATCGTTTAGCGGTAAGAAACTACTTAGGCGCTATTTGGAATCTTCTATTATTTACTCACATTTCTTTACAGGGTGAAAATCGCAGTCAACGCAAAGGCGTGTTTAAGTTTTCTTCAAACAACAAATAATTTAATTCGTTATCATTCACGTAAAAGTATTAAGTTAGTAAATAAAACACAAACATAAACATAAACTATTAATTTATTAAATTAATTTCCATTTATTTATCAACTATTATATCTTTTTCCTTACTGTTTTTAATTTTTATTAAAAAATACAATTTCTTATGTTGTTGTTGTGTATTAATAATCGGTTTAGAGTTCAAATAAAAATTGAATTTATTACTCTATACTTTTTGCTCTATATAATTTTTTTTTCGTTAAAATACATACAATGTTATTAATTATTACACTACTTAATTAAATAATTAATTTAAACGTTAAATAATAAATCACCAGGAAGAAGACGAACAAAATAATAAAGGAAAACAAGAAAAAAACACACTAAATTGTAGCTTCTAGCTAAAAATAACTACATATAAAAAATAAAAGAAAGTTGCTTTAAACTTTTAACAGAATTTTAAATGAAATACAATCCGAACAAAATCATTTTTGTGTTTTCGACTTCTTCCGGAACTATTTTAATTAACTTGGTGTCGTGTTATTCCCGTTTTAATTACAATATATTTTTAAATAATAACAAATGATGTAACATAAGATAAATTATCTTAATAAAATAGCTCCTGAAGAAGTCGAAAACCCACATCGACGAAACGTAGAGCAAATTGATGAAGTAAATTGTTTCATTTACATCATTTAAAGAAGAAAATATAATTGACCGAAATTAGCCCGTAGGGATAATATCCAAAACTTAATAGAAATCATTTTTATATTAGTAAAAATTTGTTTGCTACATCTGTAAAGTAAAGTTTGCAACAAATATAAACGTTAATAAAAATTTTTTTAAGTAAATTTCTGGAAAACTGCTAATATACTAATACATATACAACTTACATAATTCAAACCATCAATTTAATAGCTAAATACTAAAATTATTTTAGAAGAAAAAAACATGCTAAATTTTTTTTATTTAAGATAAATAAATAAAAAAAACAATTTTCATCTTTTACACAATTTGTCTTTAGAAATGAAGAAATTCGAAAACGCAATGTCAAATAGTGCTGCTAATTTAGTTTTTATATATGTAGCTTTCAGGATGATTTCTATGTGGTTGTTTTCAGTTGTAAAGCATTTCATTTTATTTGTTGCTTTAATGGTGGCTAAAAATTAAAAATAAAACAAAATAAATGAATAAATGTTAAAATAGTTTTAAAATTTAAATTTAATATAGACGTGATTTTAATAATATTCAGGTATGTGATGGAAATCGAAAACGAAAACGAGAAAACGAGTTTTTGTTTTAAGATTCTCTTTAATAGCAAATTATCTTTATACAGGTATCCCTCGATTTACGCGGTACGTTGGGACCGAATAAAAACCGCGTAAATAAAGATTAGTTATCAATACAAAATTCTGTTTTGGGACCAGAAATATAATAAACCGCGCAAATTGAAACACTAGCTATATACAAAATTTAAATTTGGGACCGATAATCCGTATTAAAAAAATACTTATTAGTATAATATAATTTAAATTAAATTTAAACTTTTCAGTAGATATAACAAAATATTATTTGTAAAAATAATATTTGAAAAAAAATTAAAAATTATTATTAAATCGTGTTATATCGAAACCGCGCAAATAAAGTAGTTTGTGGGATAAAACTGTTTCAATACAGAAATATTACAAAAAAATTAACTTCTAAAACTCACTCGTTTTCGTTTTCGATTTCCATCACATACCTGGGGGGTTACTCTCTATTGCGATGCGAAAGCAAATTCGATGCGTAAGTGTATCAATTTGTTCGCTTATCGCATCGCAATAGAGAGTAACCCCCCTGATAAATTTATATATTAAAAAATAAAGAAACCCAGTCAAAATAAATGAATAAAAACTTACCAAAACAAATACTTTTTTTGGTATTGAACGCTGTACTAGTTCTCCTAGCAGATTATTTTGTGTTTCATCTTTTGAGGGATCCGCCTGGGTATTGTAAGACAGTGTTAATTCAGGTAAACTTTGCCAACCCACATAAAGTGGATATAAATTGTAGACCAGCTCCTTTTCTCCAAAAGCAAATATGGATATATCGAGCTACAAAGAAAGGTAAGGAAAATGTGTAGATATTTAAGTAACAAAGACATTATTGAATTTTTTTATTTAGAAAACTTCATTCTTTTAAATTCTTGGCTTAAATATCTCATAGAATAAAGTTTAAACATTCAAAGCTAACTCAAAATAAAAGATTTTGAATTGAAATTTGACTGAAATATAGAAAATGAAATGTAATTTTAAAATGCTTAATAATATTATTCCTACGCCCCTTATTTTCCATAAAAACTAAACTAGACTTTTAAAGGACATGTGGTAAAGCTAAACTTCTCTAATTTCATATAAAATTAAAATCTTGTAAATATATTTGTTAGTTTAAAAAAATGTTACGCAAAATGTGAAAACATTTTTTAGGCCATCCTGTTCAAGACTATATTTTTCTGCCTTTAATTGAACTGACCATAACATCCTTTTTTTTTTTTTTTAATAATAAATAAAAATTTGGCACTCAGCTAGAGAAAGAAAAGGACTTTCACATAGCTTTAACATTTTTCGCTTAAAATGTAAACAGTTTTAGTTTTAAGAGTTTTTATTATAAAACAAAATATTTCAAAAAGTAGGCGTGGCAGTGGGCGTACTTTTAATTACATATATAAAGCTGAACTTTCATTCTACTCATATGCAAAATAACATAAATCATCGTCATCCAGACACTTGCTGAACAGTGTTGTGCATCTAATACTTCAATAAATTTTTTGTGGCTATTATCAAAAAAAAAAAAAAAAATATATTGAAGAAATCTATAAACAAAGTTTATAATACGTTCGATAAGCATTTTCGACCACAGTCGAAAATCGAATTTTGCTCATAATAGGTACCAAAGTTCTTGAGCTAATTTATCGTTCCAATTATGCCAACTATAGATATTTCCACTTATCTCTCTAATAAAACCATTTCATTCTAAAAATCCCCTTACCTGTTTATGTCCCGAACATATAAAATTATCCGTATTACTAATACTCAGCACAGCTATAAGATGAACCACTTTTGGTGTAGGATTTTTCAAAACCACTTTAAATGTCATTGGCATTTTAACAAACATTTTCTCCTCGATGGAACAGTAGATATTTAAGGGTGGCTCAACAATGGGCAAACCGCATATTATAAATTTAGATTCATTTTCCTCCTTGCACCCTGAACGACGCCATTTTATACAATAGAAACCAAAAACAATCTGATTACTGGGCAGAGACGATGATGGCTGCAGATTTTCATTTGTTGTATCCATTAGCAGTGAAGCCTTAAGGAAGCCTCTTAAGTGACCTGTGGCCTGTATAGCATCCAAAGTTTTGTTATATATTACACG
The DNA here is from genome assembly GCA_950370525.1 of Bellardia bayeri. NCBI lineage: Eukaryota > Metazoa > Arthropoda > Insecta > Diptera > Calliphoridae > Bellardia > Bellardia bayeri. The sequence continues at coordinate 81,890,898 of OX493267.1, forward strand.
AGTGTTTAAATGTTGTTTAGGCGCCTGCGCCACATTTTCATCTGTAGTATTGCTATTGTTATTATTGTTGGCTGCTAAAACACTGGCCGTTTTACCATCATCGGATATAGTAGATGTACTCATATTGGAATTTTGGCTAGACACCATGAGAGCATTCGAGGTGGCAGTATTATTTATTATTGTCATATTTGTTGGTAGTTTACCCATTAAACATTTATTTATGTGATTAGACGACAAGGCATTCAAGGCCGTAGCATCAGTTGATTTTATTAAATGTCTCCTAGATGTTCGTAGGCGATTGAATATGTTGGGTTGTTGCTCGTTTTTAGTGCGCTCGTAATCTTTAGACGTAATCCATTCTTCGCTGGTATTATTCGTGCGCAAAACTATAACATCCTCGAGTTTTTCACCACGCTGGTAAGAGTTGGTGAATTTTTTACGTTTAAAACTATAAGTTGATTGCACTAAATTATGATCCTTTAAAATAAGGTAAAATAAAATAAATTATTGAATGTTGTTATACATATATTAAATTGTTTAACTACTTACACATATAAAATAGGTCTCCAATATATCCACTTCCACATCGGCTTGTACTACAATACCGCCACGAAACAGGAAATTCTCACCGCGATAGATTTTCGTTAGAGGAATTCTATTTAGTGTATAAAATTGTCCTTTGAATTTAAACTCGGCATCACATCTTACACTTAGCACAGTGTCTTGAGTTTTACGCAAACTATTTTCATCCAAAAATTCTAGATGTATTGGTGTTATTATGGATAGCGGTGTTAGAATTGCTTGATTGGATGTTATATTTTTGGCCGCTAATGCCGCTTCCGGAGATTCATCTGTACTGTTGGGTGTTGTTGTATCATTTATCACTATTGCTGTGGTTACTTTCGGTTTCAGCACATCGGTTGTATAGCAAATTTTTTGTTGCAACGTTATCGTTGTCTCGAGTAGACTGAATACGTAAAACGAGGCGGTGATGGAACTTTGCATGGATAATTCTCCAATGTCAATTTGTATACTAGAATGGAGTTTTTGCTTATTTGGAGATATATCTGTGGTTAGGAATACTGTAATGATAGAAATTGAAATGATTAATGTATAAGAAATATTTTCGCTATTTATTCACTGTCCCGTTTTTTTTGTTGGAGTATCTGAATTATTTACATAACCTTAAAATAAAAGTTGTATTCCTGATTTTTTTTTGAAAAATGTGTGGTAAGTTTTTAAAAAATAATCAGGCATGTGATGGAAAACAATATCGAAAACGAATGAGTTTTAGAAGTCAATTTTTTTTCGTAATATTTCTGTATTGAAAAACTTTTATTGGATATTGGGTTACTAAAGAGAATTTTAAAGCAAAAAAATTAAAAATTAGATCATAAATGCATTAAAATGTATTTCCAAAACTAATTCGTTTTCGATATCGATTTCCATCACATGCCTGAATAAATTATAGTGAAGTGCTTATTTATTTAATTTAATATTACTTAAATATACACAAAATAAAGCTAGACCCAGACTTTTTCGAAATAAGAACTTTAACCGAAAAGGAAAAAGATTTGTTGGTACTAGATCGTGAAAATGGAATGAAATAGAAAGCTTTGAGTTCTAAGTATAAAATAATCTGCGGTCAGAAAAATAATTGCTTTGTATAAAATAAGCAAGTCAAACAAAAGAATAAAGATCTTATGTTGCAGAAAAAGTAAGACCACGAAGCTAGACGATGATCATATTGCAATTCTAGCAAAAATAAATTTATTTTGCGACAGCCAGAGATATATAGGAGGAACTAGAATTAAATATTTCGATTCGAACTGTCCAAAGAAGACTTAACGAAAGCGGTCTAAAACGTACTTTCGCTAAGAAAAAGCCTCCACTATGAGCTGGAAATATAAAAAAGCGGTTAGACTCTGCAAAGAAGTATGTACATACTTAAATATGCCTCAATCATTTTCGAGTAAAATTATTTGGTCAGACGAGTGAAAATAATAATTTAAAACAAGTTAGAGTGCTATATTCGGCTGTGCCGAATCTTTAATACCCTCCACCTAAACGTAATAAGAAATACAAAAAATACACTGGTTATAGGACTAGTATATCCTTATTCTGTGTTTGCTATTCAGTCTTAGATTAAAATTACTGATCTTATATGGCAGCTATGACAAATTATGGGCCGATCTTCTTAAATTTTGGAACAGTGATTTTTATGCATTTGAGGATATTTCATGTCGAATTTCAACATAATAACGTAATAATAACAACATAATAATATATTAATTAATGGGCGATACCGATATATACATATAAAGATAAATGGCTTTTTCGGATATGGTCCTTATATGGAAGCTATGATTATGGGCCGACCACCATAAAATTTAGTAGAACAATTTATTTACCTATAAGGATTATTTAAAATTTTAGCCGTTTAACATTATTTATATCAGTTTTTAAGTGAATTTTGGAAGTGGACTTTATATGGGGTCTATGGTCAAACATGGACCGAACTAAAAAAAAATTTCGTTTTAAGATTTCTTTTTGCATGAAACTTATTCCTGCTGATATTTGTATTGATATTTCAATTTTATTTTTGTATGGGCGCTATGAGAAATCATGGACCTATTCTTACTATTTTCCTCACACTATATTCTTTTATCATAAAAACAACGTATAGAAAATTTCATGGGAATATCTGCAATATATTTAAAACAATTGGAAGAAAAATGTTTAAAAATATCATTTTTTATTTTTGATCCATAACTCTTGTTCTACTATACCGATTTTGCTGATTTTCAATACCAAACTGCTTAGGAGAACTATAAACGGCGGGTATAAAAATGGTGTGAACCAACACAAAGGCTGAAATCAAAAAACCTTATCCATACTGTAAAGCATGGTGGTGGAAGCCTCATAGCGTGGGGATGTTTTTCCTCTTCAGGAGGAAGGATAAACTTGTAAAAATTGACTCAAAAATGACTGGAGATTAATTATTTTAAAATAAAATCTTTATAGCAGTGTTGAGGAAATGGTCTTGGGGGAGTTTATATTTCAACAAGACAATGACCCCAACACGAGTAAAAAAAAATATTTTAAAGAAAAAAAAAATGTGAAAAAGTTAGAATGGCCTGCTCAGAGCCCCGATTTAAACCCCATCGAGCATCTTTGGGCAAACATTCATAAACAAACAAACATTCACAAGTTTTGGGAAAAGATGCAAAGTGTATGCAGGGCTATTCCAACAAATACTCTGAAGAACCTAAATTTGCCAAGAGGTCATTAATAACACAGAAGAACCAAATTCGTATTGGGTTTTAAAGTTATTTAACTTTTTAAGTGAAATGTTACTTGTATGTCATTAATTTTGCATTACAAGTATATAAGAAAATATAAAATATAAGAATTCTATGTTAAGTTTTCTATTATTAATTAAAAATAAAACTATAATTTATAATTATTAGAAAATAGTAAATATATGTTTTAATCAAACACAGGAAATATTTGAAACCACACTTTATTTGACAAATAAACTGAAATGATGAATTCATGTTTTTAATTTTTTTTTTCTCAAATCATGCCAAGCATTTCTTATAAAAGTATTTTATTAATACTTATTAAATAAACTAATTAAAACCAAACATTTTATTATATTCTTTTTAATTAACAATAATCACGAATTATTTCATCAATCCAAGGTCTAAGAGCCTGAATATTTACATAAACAGCAGGCCCCATCAGGCGCCACGAAACAATACCAACTAATTCGTCATCAAGCACAGCTGGACCGCCAGAATCTCCTACACAAGCATCCTTTACGTCTGGTATCATGGCGCAAAACATACTTTTCGTGACATTACGATAGTTTAAATACGAGTATGCATTGCGACATTCTTGGTATGACAAAACTTCTACATAAACCGATTTCAGTTGCTGAGACACAAAGCCGTTTTCTTGTGTTAAACACCAACCAGATACTTTAACAAGATCTCCTTTCTGAGGAACCTCATTTGACAGCTTAATAGGTCGCATAAATTTACTACTAAGATGTGAATTTAATTTGATTATGGCCAAATCGTTGTCTAAAGTTTCCTTATCGTAAGATCTTGGCATGAATATCTGTTTAATAGTTCTCTTATAGTATTTCTCATCCAGATAGGTAACACCTGATCGCACGGTTATATCACGAGGTGTACTATTGCGAGCACAATGGGCTGCTGTTAAAACACATTTGGGCGTTATTAATGAGCCGTCACAGTTAAATGAACCCTTATTACGCATATTTACTATATAAGGTATGTTTTCGACATATGTAGCTGGTCCACCAACATTACGAGCAGTTTGTGTTTCAACCACACTGCCGCAAAATTGTAAGAAAATCAAACTAATTAAAAAAAGTAGAACTATCATTATTGAGACAATAATTGTTACTGAATACTAGCAGTGAAGAGAATTGTATGTATTGTATTTTTCTTGATATTTCTGGAAGGTAAAGGTGTAACATTTAAATTTAAACAAGTGTGTTTTTTAGATTAATTGTTTTAAGATATCAAATAAGTGTTTAACAGTACAATTTAACATAGTGCAACATAGTTTATGATTGTTCTATGGGTTTTTAAAGTAAGACGACTATCAAAGTGCGTTATCAACAGATATATTGTTAAAGAAAATCGTTGTTAGTTTGGAGTTAAAAAAGCAAACGATTAATTAACATATTTTTATTTACATGCAAATAAAATGTAATACATATGTTTTTCAATGAGAATTTTGTTTTCGAAAACAAAATACATACATAAAACAAAGAATTTACATGTAAATAAAATGTAATACATATGTCATGGTGCAACTATACAAGGTGAGTGCAAATCGACAACAAATACAACACAAAACAGAAACAACAGGCATTTTGTTTATGTAAAATAATGTACTGTGTCAAAAATACTTGAAAAAGTATTACTTTTGACATAAGTAAATTGTAAACAAAGTCAGTCAGCTGGGCTACTGCACTCACCTTGTATAGTTGCACCATGACATATGTTTTACAATGAGAATTTTGTTTTCGAAAACAAAATAAAACAAAGAATTTATTATTTCTTATTATAGTTTATTTGACCTTTTTATTATTACTAATATTTTGGTGATTGTTCAAGCTTAAGGTTTTTTTTTTTAAATTTTAAATTTTTATTTTCAATATTTTGCTACGTCTTTGTGTAGCTTTTTCAGGAAAAAAATTTTTAATTTTAAACAATTTTATTCTATTTTCTTTGACCTTTTTGATATTTATTCAATAATTTGTAAGCTTGAGGTCACTGTTTTTTATAAAAGATTTATTTATTTTTTATTTATAATTTTATAAATTATATTTTTAATTTTATAAATTTCATATTATTTGTCATAGGAAAAAGTATGTACATACATATATGAAAATTTTAACATAACAAAATATTAAATACAGTGAACTCGCAGAAACGTTAACTAATTTTTACCGAGGGTGTTCACTTTTTCGATATTGTTCACCTTTTAGATTGCATTTTTTCTATAACATATTTTAGCCTCTTATCTTTTATTTAATTTAAAATAAAGTAGGTACATATGTACCTACGTTAAAATAAAGTAGGTACATATGTACCTACGTTATTTTTCACTTATGAAACATGTTTTGATGCTACTTTTTGTAAGTTCCTGGCATGCCTTAATATACTACATACATATGTAAGTAGCTACTACGGTTTGCAAAAGGGTTTCTAAGATACAACTTCTAAATTACGTTATTTAATACGTTAATTATAAATACGTTAATTATAAATTTGTTTTTATTAAAAAGGAGCAACTACAACTAAAAAAGAAGCTACTTATCATGAAACAAAGGTTGTTAACAACAAACAAACTACGAAATTCTTCTACGGGGAATCCCAAAACGTTCGATTAAAAGTTCACGTTTTAGAGCCTTCAGTCTATGTTCACGTTTTAGAGTAGTCAATGTAAAAAAATTTTCATGTTTTTGGGTAGTTCATGTTACTGAATGTTCACATTTCTGCGAGTTCACTGTATTAAAAATAAGGAATATATAAGAGGATAATAATTGTACAGTTCAGCAAATTTATAAATTAATAATACAATATAAGGACAAAAATAAAAACAATACAAGAAACACAAAGACCCGAACATTTACAAATCAATCATTTATATTCCGGAAATATCAGAACGATTGAGGAGATCAAAAATTTTCGATACTGATAAATATAGAATGGCCTACAAGACTTATAATACATTAGATCAATTATTTAGTAAAACAAAAGATAAAATAGGAAAATGAAACATGTCAAATGTTGTATATAAGATACACTGTGACGGAAATGATAAGGAAATTTATAATAAAGTATATGTACATATATATAGGTACTACGAAAAATAAACTGAAAACCAGAATTGCTGGACATAAATCAGACCAAAGATATAGAGACAATATTACTTTACAAAAAACTGCGTTATCTTCTCATTATAGTAAATTAAATCACTATCCAAACTTTGAAAATGTATCGGTATTAAACACTGAAAAGAACTACAAACGTCGTTATATGTTGGAGATGTTACAGATAATTAATGTACCTACAGCTAAAAGAATTAAACTACAAAGCAGATACTGAAAATGTATCACAGATTTACAGACATTTAATACACAAAAAATAACACAACTTACATGTATGTATTGTATAATTTGTAATATTTTCTACTTGTTATAAACTAAACTACTTTAATATTTTGTTATGTTAAAATTTTCATATACTTTTTCCTATGACAAATAATTTGAAATTTATAAAATATATAAAAAAAATTTTTCCCTTAACCTTAAACAATTACTAAAATATTAACAAAGAATTAATATGATAATTATCATATCAATTGATGATTATAATCATTAAAATTTTTATTGTATGCCTTGGAAAGAATAAAGTTTGGTAATTATAAATGGAAAATGATATCGGACTGATTACGGATACAGATGACGATTCTTTTTATCAACATTTTCAATCATATTTTGGCAAAATGGCGGCTTGCTGATATATCCAGAAAAATAACAAAGGGCTTCATCTGAAAAAATATTTTTGCAGATTCACTGTTTCATCATAGTGCATTTTTAATCAAATAATGAATGAAATTGAATTCATTGTAACAATTGCCAGAGCTTCTACAACTGATATGTCAACAATTAAAAAGTCCAACATTGATGTTGTTTCAATATGTTTTTCTTGGAAAACAAAGTTCTTCTTGAAAATCCTATGAAACGAACCCTTAAGTTTTTATTTGCTTTCATGTGACAATTTTTTGTTCAAATAAAATCCGATTATGTAAAAGAGCAATGGCTTTGGATATTTAAATAAAATAATGCCTGCAGAAACGTTTGGTGCCTCTTATTAGACTTCACCACTCTTCAGTAAAGTTTTGTCCTGATTTAATTTCCTTTCATTATTCGAAACCTGCAATTGATTGGTACAGAAAAATTACCAATTAAATAATGTTGTCAAGGGAAAGTAGTTCCTAGTCTTAACAAGCCATCAATTTGTTTACTCAGCGGATAATTTTATGCGTCGTGTGGACAACTCCTGTCGTTATGTTATGTTATACTCTTGTCTAAACAACATTGTCAGAATATTTGTTCGCACATCTATATCTTTCCAATGATCAAATGATGTTTTCACAGAAAGAGACCGTCATTTAAATGAAATACAAAGAAAACTATGAACAAGAATATCGACATGTTTCCCCTACACAGATAAATATATGCACAAATTTGTGCCCATTATTCTGTCGATGTTTTGTTCTTGTACACATAGGGGCAGTAGTTTTTGACATTAAAATAAATATTTTGAATAAATATGCCACGCAGGTGAATAGAAATGTTGGACAACAGTTATCCGATAAATCAAATCGGATTTCCTTAAATATTTCTGAGTATGAATTTGTGGTTTAAAAAGTAAATCGAAAATCACATAATGTTAAATGCATTTACAGTGAATCAAATAAGTTTAGGCAACCATGATTTCCACGAGAGATCTCTCAATAACTTTGCTCCTCCTTAACTTAAAAAAAAAAAATAATTCTAATATCGTTTTAAAAATTGATCATTTTACTGACCATTCAATACAAAACATATTTTATATTTTATTATTCCTAAGATACAATGCATTAAACACAAAACAAAAAAACAACGTACATGTTAAATGCTAAAACATTTATTCGAGCGGATTTTTTGTGAACAATATAAAAATATATGTATATTTTTTTTAAATAAATAACAATGACAAATAGCAAATTCCTCGTAAATTTTATACAAATATTTGTATTTGTTAAATATTTTAATGGAGGCAATTACCAATTCACTGTTATTGGTTCGCCACTGGCCAGAACAATGCGTATCGTAGGTGGCCATAACACTTCAATAGCCGAACATCCATACATGGTTAGTATTCGATATAAAGAACACTTTATATGTGGCGGTACAATGATATCACAAAAATGTATGCTAACTGCGGCTCACTGTTCGATATTGGAATCATCAGGAAGTTGGGAAATTCATGCTGGAACAACGTATATTAAAGCGAAAGGTCATATACGAAAAGTGCATAAATGGATGGTGCCCTTAGAGTTTAATTTCTTTACTGTTGACATGGATGTGGCTATAGTGGAACTAGATAGACCATTATATTCCAGAAGTGTACGACCGATAGAGATTGATTATGGTCCGCTAGAAGAAAGTGAAGAAGTAGTTGTGGCAGGTTGGGGTCTTAAGAGTGAATATCCCTTGGCAAAGCTTTCGAATGAACTACAAGCTGTAAAAATTTCATTGACTTCTATAGAGGAGTGTTCAAAAGCCTACTCGCCGCATAATAATATAACGCAAAACATGTTTTGTGCTATTGGTACTTGGGGTAGTGATGCGTGCCAGGGTGATAGTGGTGGACCTGCTATACGTAGAGGCAAGCAGGTGGGCATTGTTTCATGGGGTTATCGTTGTGGCTCCCCAGAATATCCTGGCGTATACACAAGACTAAGTAGTGCCAATGTAAAGAGATTTCTAACACATGTAATAGAAAATAATTGTTAATATGTATATAAACATGGTTATATTTTAAAAATAATGTGTATTTACATTATTAATGTCAATTTAAAATTACTTCCTTTAACTAAGTAGAGTGCAGTCATAATAATTGCCTTAATAATTGTATTATTGTAACAAAACTGCATGATCGTTTCATAAAAGTCTACTGATAGTATTAGTTTAACGCTGTCAGTTTAAAGATGTTATCTGTCACGAATTGCAAATATTTGTATGTAATAATATCAATACTACTAGTATACCTACCCGAGGCAAATTTACATCGCTCTAGTGATCCTCGTATAGTCGGTGGTGTTGAAACTACTATTGGCCATGTGCCGTATTTAATAAATCTACGACGTGGTGGACAATTTTCTTGTGGCGGTTCATTGATCACCAGAAAATGTGTTCTTACCGCTGCCCACTGTGTTCATGAAGTACCTGCTTCAAGTTTAACCATTAATGCGGGAACATCAAAACTAACAGATCCCGGAGAACAACGTCAGGTGGAGCAATCATTTGTATCATCAGCTTATTCTCCCATCACATTTGATATGGATGTAGCTGTTCTAAAGTTAAATAAACCTTTAATAATGGGTCCTAACATTGCCACTATACCACTCTGCTCCAATCGCCCTGGCAACAATCAATTTGTACGTGTATCTGGTTGGGGTGTAACAAGTGAAAGCAATCAAATACCTCCAAATCAAGTGCGCTCTGTAAAGGTGCAAGTAATTTCAAGCGAAAATTGCCAAAAACAATATGCTGGTAAGGCATTAATATCAAGTACAATGTTTTGTGCGTCTGTGCCAGGTGACCGAGATTCGTGTTCTGGCGATTCGGGAGGTCCTGTGGTTTACAGTGGTAAAGTTTGTGGCATTGTTTCGTGGGGATTTGGTTGTGCGAGACGAGAATTTCCTGGTGTTTATACAAATGTGGCTAGTTCAAGAGTAAATGCATTTGTGAAAACGCTTGTTATGCAACATTGTATGTAGTTTGAATAAAAAATAAATTTTTAATAAAAATCATTACTAGAAATACATATGTACATATATTATTTAAGAAAACAAACGTTTTAGAACCACAAAGTCATATTAGTCGTTAAGTTAAAGCTTATTTTTTGCTATTAAATTTTGCTCACATAAAATCCGGTTACGCTACAGAAGCGTTTTGTTTTTTGTTTTTAAACATAATTACCGTTATTCTGTCAAACAAATGTGATCAGTGGGAAAATATTTGTATGACGCAATATAAATTTAATATAGAAAGAAAATAGTGTACAAATTTCTCGAAAATCCGACATCGGCTTTAATGATTGCAAAAAACTTGAAGCTTCCAAAAAGTACTGTAAATGATGTTATGAAATGGTAATACGGAACCACAGATTGCAAACAAAAAGAAAGCGAACACTTTATTAAAATGAGGAACTTATAAAGAAAATATTACGTTTAATTATTCGATAAGTAATGAAATCCTAATTCTGGTTTTCAAACCTATTGTGCGTTAAATATTCAAATTAGAGTGAAAATCAGCATGGTGTTGCTATAAAACGAGCTCGGGTTATTTACATATATACAAGTTTTAGCAAAATTCAACAACTGCCTTATTATAGATGATGAAACCATACATACATATGTAAAATGGACTTTAAACAGCTACCAAAACCAGCATTTTATGTTGCAGTGAAACTAGTCGGTATCTCAAAATATAAATATGTATACATAATTGGATACATTTCGTAAAAAGGAAATGGTTTGACAAGAAATTTGTCTTGTCTTTTTGTAACCTTCTTAACTATGATTTCGAATAATAAAACATATATTACCACTCATTGTTCCCTGTTACGGTCAATTGATTGAGTGTCGAAGAAAAGCTAAAACGGAGTGGTACATAATTTTTCAAACATGGTCATTATGACGTATCAAAATATTTGTTTTGACAATTAAATATTTGTAATGCTTAAAATTAGATGTAATTTGATACACCAAAATATGTATATGTCTTGTTTTGGAATAAAATACAATCAGTTAACAAAATTGTATTTTTTTGTTAGTCGATTTAAGGATTATGCATTTGGAAATTTATAGTTTTTGGGTTGTGAAGGCCGAAATTTTTCGTTGTCTTAAAGGGCGGTTTCCTATTACCAAATACAAATACGTCTCTATATATATGGTTACGAAATTGTATTTCAGTTTAAATTTAACGGCATTTATAGAAGTTTCAATTTATAAACATAGCTGAGCAATATGTCAACATTAAGTTTTAACGGCTTTGGCTAGACACGAAAATTCTAGACTATTCTAGTATCTTAGCTCCGAACCATCTAGAAATTATGATTGATGTAAATATAAATAGACTAACAGGGCAAGTCAAGTTTATCAGTTGAGTAAACATCAAAGTGTTCTCAAACAGTAATTTAAGTATGTTCTTAAACCGTAATAGAAGTGTGTAAAAGACAGTGTTCATTTACAATTCGTTATATTTTCTTCAAACTACTTGACGCTTTTATTTTGCAATTTAAAGGAATTCGGTTTATATAAAGGAAATAAACAACCGTTTTTAAAAGGAAAAAACGTATTGTTACGTCTATTTATGTACCGAAATAAAGCAGAAAATTCATTATGTGTTTTTTCTTTTACAGATTTGAGGACCTTTAGTTCTTTTCGTTATTTGAGAGCTTCTAAAAATAAACTTGTATTTATCTATAAATATTGGGTGTATAACATAAAAATGCGGGATTTTTTCAAATTTTTAGCTATAATTTCGAAACATTTGTACAATATAAATTTATTTAGCACCAAAAGAACCGCTTATATTTTGAAACAAAAAAACAAACAAGCCAATTTCGGATACCCTGTTCTGAAGTGAAGCGTATCCCAGAGAGCGTTCTGCATCGATCGAAATAAATAGTAGCCGGACGGTTCAAAAGCGGGTGAGAAAAACTTCCTAATCACTACTTTCTAAATAGTTTTTAAGAGGTATGTAACCGAGCGTTGTCATGATGGAATATTACTTTTTTATGTTTGGCCGCATATTCCGGGCATTTTTCTTCAAGTACAACCTCTTACTTCTCGGATAATCGTATTGGATTTATTTTTCATCGGAAGTAATGATTCAGTGCAAAAATGATTACCTTTTATAGCGTTAAAGCAGCGTTTCGGACATGCAAAATCGTCTTTCAAGGTTCTCGATTTTAATCTATGTGATACCCAACTGCTATGCTTTTGAATGAATCCTTCTGAACCGCACAAATCATATCTCGCACGTTGACACAGTTTGAACACATTTACCATAAGCTTCGGTGAGCAATCATGCATGCATGTTTGCAACAAAATTCGACATTTTCGAAGCAAAAAAACTTGTTTTTATTAACTCATAACTAAACGAGAATAAATGACCCGTTAAAAGAATCCTGCATTTTATACACCCAATATTACACCCAATATTCAGTACAAAATCGAGGTAGTCATATATTGGACGATTTTGCTGACTTTTAATACTAAATTTCTTATAACAACACTCTTATATTTATACAAATTGTGTTTTTTTTTCGTTATTTTACTTCTCATATGGTGATTGATAAAAAAAATAACAATGTTGATAATCGAATATCAATATGATATTTTTATATTTTTCAAAATAAAACCGAACAAAAATGACAAACATTTTCGATTGTGTCTTTTGGACGTGAACTTGTTTTGCATAAGCAGATGGACTTAGAATTTCATAAGAATCTAGAATAGAAGTAATTTCTTAGATGAATATGTGTCAGTGTTAATGAAAAACTTATGGGTTGTGTAGACATTAAATAGATTTTCGCTTGTGATTTGACCTGGAGCCCATTAAGGCAGATACTTATCATATTTAGTAGTATAATTACCCTTACTTTGTATAGAATCCCACATATTTAAATCAAAATATACTTTATTTGATTCTGATTTGATTTGTTTTGAGCTTTACAAACAATGCTTTTGTATGGTATAAACAATGGTGTAACTATACAAGGTGAGTGCAGTAGTACAGCTGACTGACTTTGTTTACAATTTACTTATGTCAAAAGTAATACTTTTTCAAGTGTTTTTCAGAGTAGTACATTATTTTACACAAAAAAATGCCAGTTGTTTATGTATTGTGTTGTATTTGTTGCCGATTTGCACTCACCTTGTATAAATACACCATGGTATAAACATAGATTGTTGTGATGAGTAACTGCAAAATTGACACAAATATTTTGGTAATGAAAAAAAAAATAGTTGCCTGCATGACATTGCATTCCACATGCATATGTCAAAAAATAAAAAATATAAACCGATTTACATTTACCAAATGCCATAATTGATAACAACTGCAATAAATATTAATAAAATGTTAAATTGTTAATAATATTTTAATAATATTTGTTAAAAATTTGCTTAAAACAACAAATGGTATGCGAACGTTTGTTTTCACAACCTTCATTAAAGGTTTTAAGTTATAAAAAAATCCAATTTCTAAAGTATTGCAAAAATTGAAATACTTTTAGTTAGATTTAAAATAGTATAAATATTATTTATGTAATTAAGCCAGCTTAGGAAAGTTCAGTGTGAAGATATCGGTCTACAAATAATAATGAGAACTTTAGCTGTATTATACACTCTGTTGCTAGCATTGCTGCTGGCCACCAAGCAAACAAATGCTTCCTTTTTAAATGAAACCAAGGAAAGTTCCCGTATTGTGGGTGGCACTCTAACTAATATTGGCAGAGCTAAGTTTGTTGTTAATCTGCGTAAAAATGGTAAATTTGTTTGTGGCGGTAGTTTGGTGGCACCAAAAACTGTTATCACTGCCGCCCACTGTGTGCAAGGTTTAAGAGCCTCTGATCTGTCCATAATAGGTGGAGCTACTTATCTTTCTGACCAGGGTGTAAAACGCACTGTCTCAAAAGTAATTATACCAAAAGAATACAATGCCAGAAATATGGATATGGATATAGCGGTCCTGGAATTATCCACTGACATGAAAGGAGCCAATATTTCAACAATTGCATTGTGTAAATCAAAATGGAATACTAATGATTTTATAACGGTTTATGGTTGGGGTCGGATTGTCGAAGACATTAACAAAGACTCAAATCAGTTGAGGACAGTGAGTGTGCCTGTAATAGATCAAACTAAATGTAGCAATATGTATAAAGGACGGGCCGAACTAACACGTTCAATGTTTTGTGCAGGCAACTTGAGAGGAAAGGATGCTTGTTCAGGCGATTCTGGTGGACCAGCTGTATTTAAAAATCAATTATGTGGTGTGGTATCGTGGGGTTTTGGTTGTGCTCGCAGCACATCTCCAGGAGTTTATACGAATATTATGTTTGCAAGAGATTTTATTTATAAAACAATGAATAAGAGAGAAGCCCATTAAAATGTCTCGTCTTGGTGGAAACAAATAAGTTTTGTAATAACCTGATTTTAGATTTTAGTTTAGCTAAAATATTAGAAAATACTTCTAAAATAAATAAACAAATACATTTATTCAAATGCATAATGACAAACAAACAAAATACATATATAAAAATATTTTAATTAATTTACACATGCTCGCTCCATTTTTTAATAACAGTACAAAATTTTTTTGTTTAACACAAAGATAAATATCTTGAAAATTATATTTTTCATTTTTAATTGCAAGTTTGTATATAAATATGACATTTAACGGGTAAACCTGAAACATTTCCACGTTTAAATAAATAATTAAAACTAACGGCTCGTTTGTGCAACTACGGCGTATAACTTTTAATGTGTTACGATAAATATTTAAGCAAATGATATGAAAAATAAAGGATATAAACAAATTTCATATGACAATATAACACTGAAAGTGAAAACTCAATTTCAAATGTTTAAGAAAAAGATTTTTAGCGTGTAATAAATGACGAAATATTTATTTGCCCCAACTGCCATACATTTATTATTATTCTCAATTTTAATACTATGTGAGATATCGCATAAAGTCTCATTCATATACGTTAAGGGAAGTGAAAGTAGTGCCCGCATAGTCAGTGGTTCCACAACAAGTATAAGCAGAGCCAAATTTACCGTCTATTTAAGAGTTAATGGCAAATTTATATGTGGCGGTTCCTTAGTTACACCCCAAATAGTTATCACGGCAGCTCATTGTGTTAAAAACATTAATCCATCTCGTATAACGGTGGTGGGCGGCGCCACATTTCTTTCGGAATCGGGTGTACGTCGTAGTGTGGAGAAAATTATAACTCCCAAGGAGTACAATCCTAAAACTTATCATTCAGATATAGCGGTACTAAAATTATCGGGTAATATGAGTGGTAATAACATTGCCACTATTGAACTGTGCAATTCCAATTGGAAACTTGGAGATTCTATTAATGTTTATGGCTGGGGTGCATTGAGCGAAAACAATAATCGCGAATCAAATCAGTTGCGTACGGTAAGAGTTCCCTTAGTGACGCGTAAAAAATGTTCGGATATGTATAAAGCTGACGGTAGTAGAATAACACTGACAATGTTTTGTGCCGGTGATTTAAAGGGAAAGGATGCTTGTTTTGGTGACTCCGGTGGCCCGGCTGTATTTCAAAATCAATTGTGTGGTGTTGTATCGTGGGGTGTTGGATGTGCGAGAACTAATTTTCCTGGCGTCTATACAAGTATTAAGAGTGTACGAAGTTTTATTGATCGTGCCATGACACTATGAGAAACGGATGTATCTATCATGAGAGCTGAATAGACAATATAATAGCATATACATATATGTAATGTGAATCATTATTAAATGTTATCATAAAATAAGAAATAAAATGTGATTTTACTCTGTTGAATAAACATGCGAAAAACTCGTTTCCTGTTTCAAAGAAAAAACTATTTAGGTTTCATTTTTTTTATCTATAATTGTCAAACCTTACTCTTTCCAATACAATACAAATTTGAATGATTTTTATATAAATTCTATGGTATATTTTAAATAAACAAAGTCCATGTTTAAAAAGCCATTTAGTGTTCATTTAATCTTTGAATGATTAAATTTTTGTTAATTCAAGTCTAAAACATTTGTTCAATTCACAATTGATGTTGTATGTTGTACATTTTATGATACAACTATCTGAGTGTGAACACGATTTTAAGCAAAGTCTTATGTTTATGTTGTCAAACATTCAAAATGACAAAAGAAAATGTTTGAAAAACAAATAAACAAAACATAAAATATGAATATTTTCCAAAATTATATATGGTTTACCCATGGTGAAATTACTTTACAAGGTGACATCAAGATTACAACAATACAAAAGCAACAGAAACAACTGACTATTGTTTACAAACATTCCAATAGAAAAAAATTAATACATACAATTTTTAATTTCAAAATGACACATGTGTTCTTTTTTAAATATTTTCAATAAAAATAATTTATACAGTGGCGAGCACACTTGTACATATAGATGTTTTAGAACTATGGATTAAAAACCGAATAAAACTCTTAAATTTTTAAAAATAATAATGGTTTTTATTTAAAATGTTAAATAAATAAAACAAAAATAAAAATAAATTGATATTCATAAATTATTAAAGCGAATGTAAAGTTTAGGGTAAAATTATTTGAAATGGCAATGTATCCACTTTTGCACTAACATGAAAGCAAAAACAAAAATAGCATGTTGTTTCTGTTGCTTTTGTATTGTTGGAATCTTGATGTCACCTTGTAAAGTAATTTCACCATGGGTTTACCTAAACAAATTTATACTTGATTGAAGCTAACAACTGTTTAAATAAAAATACTAATACATATTTCTTATTTGTAATGGAAATGAAACATAATTTACTATGTCAGAATCTAGTCTCACCTGCAAGCTCTGACAAATTTCCTATTGTTGGTGGTTCAACAACAGGTATTAATAACTACAAATATATGGTGTCATTAAAACGTAAAAATTTTCCATTCTTTTGTTTTCTTTTTTCTATTCGTTGTTGTTACTGCAGCCCATTGTGTGAAAGGTTTAACAACCCATGATTTATACATGAATGGAGGCGTAACATATTTAAATCAAACCGGTGTCAATAGATCTGATACAAGTATTATAGTACCCACTACATTTAGCAAGAGAAATGTTACTATGGTTGTGGCGGTAATAAAATTAAGCAAACCCTTAAAAGTTGGAATTATTGCTAGCATACCATTATGGTCTCATAATGTTTTGACCAGCAATTGGGTTACCGTATCCGGTTAGGGTTTTACAAGTAAAAACACAGTAATAACGTACAGTTAAGGTTCGCATTATATCGAAAACAACACGTCATAGAAAGTTTTAAATTACCACAATAATTTCTACCACTATGATGTGTGTCTCGGTGACGGGTAATATCCGGGTATTTATACGGTGGTGCAAGATAAACAAGTTAAGAGTTTTACAAATAAAGCCCTGTTAATTTGTTAAGTTAACAAATTAATTGTAAAATTATATTGTAAATAATAAATAATAAAAAATAAGACTTCAATTTATGAAAAATCGTATACTATCAGCCCTGTCACAGAATTTAATTCCGTTCGGAAGTGGAATTAATTCTGTTTTTTGCTTCTATAGAAAAATTAAACCTAGAAATGCTTTTAGGGTGTAAATTTTCAATGATTCCATATGCGGATCGCAGATTTTCACACAGTTTGCCAAATTTCAAACTAATTTTCTTGTCAAATTTATAAATGAATGTTGAATTAATATTTTTTTTGTTCTCTATTTCGTGCTGACCATTGTACATTTAAACAGGTAAAATTATTAG
Organism: Bellardia bayeri; assembly: GCA_950370525.1. Classification (NCBI taxonomy): domain Eukaryota; kingdom Metazoa; phylum Arthropoda; class Insecta; order Diptera; family Calliphoridae; genus Bellardia; species Bellardia bayeri. The sequence goes on from OX493267.1 coordinate 81,908,781, forward strand.
GAGTGCCATTATTTGAAAAAAAACTATATTTTAAATTGTGCTTTGTTTGTATGTTTTATCATTGGTTCTATCATGGGTTAACAATCATTTTCCTGCAATTATACTTTATTTATTGGTTTTGTGCAAATATTAAGGACTCTCTTCATTATTATTACCTTAATCTTAAATTTTTTTATTTTTATTTTTCTTCATTGTTATATATCTAAACAATTGTATTAATATTATTGAATTATTAGTAGTACTGCTAATTTTGGCCCCATGGGCTTGCGGCATATTTTTTGAAATAAAAAAAAAAAAAATAAAAAAAAAAAAAATTACAACTCCACATAAGATATTAAAAGTGGTTTCATTCCGAAAAAATGTTTCGTTTTGCTTTTTCAATAAAAGCAAAAGTAGGAATTAATTCCACTTCCGAACGGGATTAAATTCTTAAAAGTGATTATTGAAAGAAACAAATCATTAAGTTGACTAGTCTTTGGATATTTGACGCTCTTTACCACATGTTTAGTGGCAGAGGAAGGACATTTAACATCACACTCCATTTAACATAACTCCAAACACGTTAATTACATGTTCTTGAACACTTCTGCTTTGGGCTACTCAAGTTATTCTTTGTTTAGTTTGCGTTTTGAATAGAGGAAATTTGGTTCTTAATCTAGTGCTAAAATCCTTGGATCGTTATGCATGTAAAGTTCTTTTTTATATTGATGCTGTTAACGGATAATTTTGTTTCACTAAAAGGGAAATTCCACAAGACTGCCTCTTAAATTCTATTCGTTCTATTTTCGATCCATCCATCCATTTGAATAACATAGAAATAAATAAACATAGCCATATATCTTAGTTTAATTCTGGATAGTTAATTCAGCTTCAAATATATTGTAAGTTGAGCTACAGTTAATATAGAAATTTTTGCACTGTGCCAAAAATCTTGGAGCGTCATGATTGAAAAATTCATGTTTATGCTTATAATTATAACACAGATGTCAATCTAAAAGATACAGATAAATATCTTTGTGCCATTTTGGAGTTTCAAACTGAAATACACTGGCTATTCTTTGGCATTTAATTCAGTGCCAAATTAAATCATGTTTGAACTGATGATGTCAACGGATAATTTCTTTCTGGTATAACGGACATTCTATAGGACTGCCAAATCCATTTGTTCACTGATTTGCAATAAATCTTAGCAAAACGGAACTTATTCTATTTTCGATGAATTTATGTTTTATCGTTTTGAATATCACAGATATCAATCTTATTAACAGAGCCAAATATCTTAGTATCATTCTGGATAGTAATTGAACTTCAAAATTAATTGTCTGGAATAAGTGAAGAAGTTGACAGTTGTAGCTGAGACTGCTCCAAAAGATGCATAGCCTCAATATGTTTTATACTAATAATCTAATCTTTATTTAAATTATTAAATTCACCCCTATCGTGAATAAAAATTCCACATGAAATTTGTTCCCTTTTCACATTTTCCTATTAAAATTCAATATTAAAAAATAAAAGGGAACAAATTTCATGTGGAATTTTTATTCACGATAGGGGTGATTATCTTTATTTAAATTGTTAAATTATCTGTAAGTAGGACTAATTTTTATTTTAATCCAAGTATTCGTTTTGGAAATATTTGTTTGTAACGGATAAAAAACCAAAACGTCATAAAAAGTTTTATGTTCAGTATGTGTCTTTGATAGTCTGTCCTCGGATTATAAAAAAAAATTAATCTTACTTAAATATAATTTTGTTGTCGAATTTCGATTTTTATTTAATTCAATAAACTAAACGGTTTTCGAGTTACGCGAATATTTATTGCGCAACCTCCTCCATTTTTTAAATAACGCTATATCTCGAAAACTAAAAACGGTTAGCACCACTGGATTCAGCGTACTCGATTTAGCTTTACTCACTAGGTACTCCGTTTAGTTTATTTCACGTACAGTTTATTTCATGTTTGGGAGCGGTCAATTGGCCGCCTAGGTCAATTAGCAGCCTAGATCGATTTGACGACATTAGACTAATTTTTATGGAGCTATGTTAAGGCTCATATCTATAGAGACAAGCCCGCAACGGTTGACGCACTGCAAGCTATTATTGAAGAATTTATTGGTGAGATAGCGACTTATATGTTGGAGAAAGTATGCCAAAATTGGACCCAGCGTATGATAGATTTAAGACGTAGCCGCGGGCTACATTTATATGAAATCATGTTTAAACATTGAATCACATATATAGATCGTTCTATTGACTCAAATAAATGTTTCAAACATTTCTCTAAATTTTATGTGTTTTTAAATCAAATCTGAATGAAGCTCTTTAAAAATCACTTTTTAGAATTATACATAATTTTGAGTCAGAAATATATGAATGATCACCGCTTCCATCTTTCCTTATTAAAACGAATATTTACAAAGATATTAAAGATTTAACATTATTGGGGTTTTATATGAAAAATTGATTTAGAGATTGTAACGCTGTTCTCAATTCAACGCTTATTTACAAAGACATTAAAGATAAAAGAAATGTTGACTTTATATGAAAAATCAATTTTGAGAGATAGAGAGACAGATAGAGATTTAAGATCTTTTGTTTTTTTATGCATATGAAAAATCAAGTTATTATCAGAAATATAAGTGATCACAGATCGAGGCGCTTTTCTTATTACTCCGACTAATTAATTTTGTTGAAATTATTTTTGTTCACATTTTGATTTATTGTCAACAATGCTTTAGTTTCTTTCTTTTTCTAGTACTGTGCACTATTGAAATGTTCAGAAACAAACAAGAAATGGTAAATATTTTTAGTATTTCTTTATATTTTGAAATTCTTAAAATTATAAAAAGCTACCGAATTTATTCCACATTTAAGATATTTGCTTATGACATTTATTTTTATTAAAAATAGTAATTATAGTTATAGCACTTACCTTTATTTTTCAAATTATTAGGTACACTTATATTCAAGGCAATACCAGTTAGAAAAACATTATAGGGATTATTAATAGTCGTTGTAACGGGATAAAATTCATTAACAAGCATCGTTTCACTGCCTAAATTACTTTGCGTGACTAAATGGAATCTGTAACGAAATAATACAAAAAAAAATAAATCAAATTTATAAAAAACAAATAGTAGTATAAAAATTATAACTGTATTAATAATGAAAACAGTTGCACTTCCTTAAACATTACTGAAAAAATAGCAAATTAATTTATGATTTAATTTGCTGTTGTTTTCTGAATAACAATTTTCATATGATAATTTAATAATGATGACCTACGTGGGAGTAATATAACAAATTGGATAAATTATGATATTGTCATCTAAATCACGAACACGACTGTGATAACGAAAGGCCTTATTCATAAAGGGTGAACTTTTAGACAGCAACACCGAAAGTTTCTCGGTGCCGATTAATGCCTCTATGCGCACCACACGTAACTGAGTATTTTCTAAGAATTGTTGGGCCTCTGTGGTGAATAGAAAACGATAGTAGAATGCGGGTTCCAATTTTAAATTCTGTTCAAATTGTTGCAGTGGTATCTGTGTGGCATTCGAGTCATCTTTGAAATGTTCCCTCAACGTTAAAAGATCCTTTAGTTTACTATATTGCGAGGCTTGCAATTTATAGTTGTTGGAACCATCGGTGATAATAATTTGTAAATTGCGTATTTTTATGGGAACATCGGTTTGTAGTCTGAAATGAAAAAGTTTCTTTAGAGAAAGAAGTTTTTTTTGGGTTGTTTTGTTCATATATTACCTCATAACTAGATTTAGTTTAATAATATCATCATTTTTCAATTCGAACTTTTCGAAGGTTGTACAAAATTCTATCAACTCTGTTAATTTATCTAGATCTATTTGCAGTGGGGACTTGATGCTAGCCAATGCCACCTCCCAGTGTGAACGAACTTCGGGAGCATTTTGATTTTGTGGTACTGGCGGTTGACACTGCAATATAAAAAAATCAGACAATCTTAGTTAAAAAATATAAAAAAAAAAAAATTTTATTTAATATTTTGAGATCTCAAGTCTCTATATTGCATTTGTAGAGATTTCATGAGCTTAATCACCCAATTCCCCCAAATTTCAAAGCAAAATTTTAAAAATTGTTTTTTTTTTAAGTTTTTAAGAGAAGTTTGCAAAAAATGTCATAATTATATCATAATAATTTACAATATTATTTAATATTTGTGAAAATTATTGTAAAACATTTATGTTTGGATTTTTTTTTGACTTTTTTTGTTGCGTTTTAAGGAATTTGTTATATAAAAATAACAATAATTTCAAGTATTTTTATTTTCAATTTACCTGCAACACTTTCCAGAAATTCTCCAAAACCATAACTCTTTCATTCGGCGTGTAATCAATCTTAAATGATAAAGCTTCAAGACTGCACGAAATAAAATCACCAATCGAAGCAGATAATAAAGCGCAACGCATAGTTTTTAGTAAAACATCAGAAAACAAAGAAGGCCATTTATCGTGACGATAATCAGGTAACATCAGAGAATATAAACTAAAGAATAAAAAATATTTACATACATATATGTATTTAAATATGATTGAAAAGGTTTAGAACAAAGTAATAATAAACTTACGTTAAAGCTTTGCCATGATCACCACTTTTAAAGTATTCATCAGCCATATCAATGGCTAATTTCTTGCGAAATCTTAAGCACTTATAGATTTTAAATTGAGCCATGGCCAAACTTAGTAAATTGATAATAGCGGCCTAAAGGAAATTTAAAAATAAGAAATTTTAATAAGTATGTGCTATTATAAAAATAGAGTAAAGGTAGTTTCAACTTACCGAATGATTAAATAATTTTTCATTTTCTCTTATCATAAAACTTATTTGCTGCTCATTTATAGGCTCACCCGATGTTGAGGATATAATGCCAAAATAATCGGTGAACAAAGAAGAGATGTTATTCAATTGGCTATTAAAGTTATTTTGTGGCTCTGTAGGGCTTGAGGCTACTGTTGGTTTCAATAATTATTTAAATATTGTTAATTGTTTAAATGGTTTTGTAAAACTTACTATTACACAGCATAAATGCTTCTTTACGTTTTTGTATATACTCCGCAGCCTTATGAAAATAAATACCAGGATGTTGGGTTTGTAGGGCAGGCAGTCCATTCTTGATGGCCTCACAAAATAGTTCAGCAAAAACGCTATGTCTGTAAAATTAGTTATGAGATTATAATATCCTCACTTTTAAAATATCTCCTTTACTTACTGTTTACTAAGCCAGGCATAGTGTTCAAATACTAAATCCTTATATCCCACTCGATTTTTATACTTTTCAATGTGGCTAATAAAATGATTTATCGAATCCCTTGGAACTTTCAACTTAAACATTAAACGACATATTTTATAGTTCAAGAAGCCGGCCACAGTTTTAATTTCCAAACAATTTGTATCATTTATACGGATTTCATCTAAAGTTGTATACGATTGGGTATAATGTCTGCAATTATAAACACAATTTGTAATCATTTTATAAAGTAATACTCCAAAACCCACAGAATTGAACTCACTTTAAAGCGGTGCTAAAATCTTGACGCATTTCGGCTACAAAACCCAATTTAAACTGATGTCTTATCTTTAAAGTGGTGTGAGCAGACGTTAGTTGGTCTCTATGAGTGCGTATACGTTTCGCCATCTGGGTATAATACAATTGAGCCATATCCAAAAAAGCAGATTCCAAGCGAAGAGCGTAACCTAAAAAAAAACAAGAATTAAAAATATGTATTGTTTGTATTACACTTTAACTCACCCATTAAATGCTCCGTATGAGGTAAAACAAACAACATTTTACTATTTAGGCCACAGGCAGAGGTGAGACTAGCAGCTCTTTCCGAGGCTAACATATCTTCGCCCGGTGGCAGTGGTGCAGCTTTTTGCAGTAAGACCAAACAAATGCGAGTGTTACGTTCTTGTAGAGAATTCTTAAGTGATTGCATAGTAGCGGCACATTGCATTTGTTTCTCCGTCCAATTGGCATCGTTCCATTCCATGTCTTGAAACAAAACCACTACAGCCGGCAAAACGTGTAAATGTTTCAACATCCAGTTGCGTTTCAAAATGCCTTTAGGATGATACCATTCATAGGAATTTCTCTTGGGTTTGGCCACCGGAAAGTCATAATTATTAGAAAGTAGTTTAAATTGTACAGCCGCCCTACAAATAACACAAATTTAATATGTATCTAAGATTTCGAAAATATGAAAAAACTCATTATTACCTATCAGCTTTACGATTATTGCTAAATGCATCCCATATTGATTTGTGTACCGCATTACGATTCACATCCAGGCCACATAAACCAATTAAGGGCTGGGGCGCAACCAGTAGTTCGGAGGGCAAGGCTGTAGATTCTATACTCATGTTTACATAAAAACTTGCTACAATTTTCCGGGCAAAATTCCTGTTGAAATTGTTGTCCTCACAAAACTATACAATGTTAATTGTCTGTCAACTTAACAACTACAAGAACAATAAACACCTCTAAAATTGTACAATATCCAATACAACAGCGACAACTAACTAAACAGCAGCGATAAAATTATGTTGACAAGTGTAGTATGTGATGACAACGACGGCACAGCCTTCAATTGTCGCAGAAAAAAACCAATAATATGTATATGTTTTTTTCTTCTCTTAATTTTGCAAGGTCTTATTTACACTTTCATTTATCGACGGTATTTATTTAACAAATTATTAAATAATTAAACAAAAAAGTAATAAATGTTTAGTAGAATTGTTTTATTTAAAGAAACACAACTACTTTTTCGTTTTGCGAGTACTAATGACGGCTACAAATTTTTTTGTTTTAGAATTTGACAGTTAAATTGGCAAACAGCTGTTTACTGATAGAACGAATATCGGAGTAAGAGATAATTCTGACACTTGCTTTTTGCTCAATTTCCATTTTTATTGTAGTGCTGCCAGACACGTGATTAGTTATATTAATAGTAATTAATTTTGTAGCTTACTAAATCCTAAAAGTATGCAATGCCTTTTACAAATGTTTATGCATGTAAAACCAAATTGGTTGGTATATTGGCTAAATGAGGTGAGTGTATTGTATATACTCTTTTCCTTTTTCTTATTTTTAAAACAAGTGCTTGTGTCTCCGCTATTGCTAGCAAATATTAACTCCCTGGCCCACGATTTCGAACGATAACGTTCGCTTAGATAAGACTTAAGACACAATCTTTTTATCGTATCTATTTTTTTTTTACTTAATCAAGTTTGTTTTTCCACAATCAAGTTTGTGTCTTAAGTCTTATCTAAGCGAATGTTATCGTTCGACATCGTGGGCCAGGGGGTTAGTTTTAATTGGTCCCAATTTATAAGCTAGAGATCACTTTAAGATCACGCTTGGCAAATATTTGCCGCAAGAGACGTAACATATATTTTAACTCGTTTATTTATTTGGAAAAACTTTGTTTAATTAGGACAAGTTACAACAAATATTTAGTTTTATTTTATTTGATGATTTTTGATCTTGCAAAACTCTTGTAAGAATAAACAACGTCAAACAAATTTGTGCTAAAATAAGTGATTACGCTTTTTTAAGTAAATATTTGCCAAGTGTGAACGTACCTTAAGTTGATTATCTTTTAAACATCTTTAAACATCGATTCTTTTTACAAATGTGTGCATATTCTCAAATAAAATTACGAGCGATTTATGTAATGTTAAATGTGCGGTGTGAACACCAAAGAAATTTCAAGGAAAAAATTCTACGAATTTTAAAAAAAAAATCGCTTCGTGTAAATTGGAACTTAGTTTTTGACTTTAATTTGAACTATTTGTTACATTTTTTACTTTAGAAAATGTTGATTTACTTCATTTAAATAATAATAAACCGGATTCTCTTCAATTCCAAATAAAAGCCCCAATTAGTTTAAAAAATTAAACAATTTTATTTACATAAACTAAGTACAAAATGGAAAAGTGCATTTAATAAATTAGTTTTCACCAAGAACTTTGACAGAGGCATATTGGAATAATATGAAAGATTTGATATTTTACTTGTCGACATAAAGCTTAGGCAATTTTTACAATAAATTAAATTTCGTAATTCCCTTCTTTGTAAATTCTCTGAATTTATAACTGGAATATTTTTTGTGGGACTATGTTAAAGATAGAGTTAATACGGAGCCATTTTAATCGATTATTGCATTAAAACTTGTAATCCGTAACGTGATTAACGAAATAGACCCGCCATTTTGCCATTATGCGATTGAAAATGTTGAGAAAACAATCGACGTCTAAATGCGTGAATATAATATAATTAAAATAAACTTAACAAAAAAGCAATTCAATTTAAATACAAATTACTTTTTAAATTGACAGTTAACAAATAATTGTAGGTTTTTGAAAAAGGTACCTGTGATTCAATGCATTAAGAAAATAATAATAAAAAACATTTAAATAGAAATGGAATCTAAACACAAATAGGAGGATTTATTTCAAATACATTAATGTTACTAATTTACCATAAAGCCACCATTTTAACAAAAAAAAAAAAAAAATCGAAAAAAATGAATGGAAAAAACCTTAAACAGTTCAAAAATTCTTTCATTGTGTATTAAAATTTGTAGTCACAAATTTGTGGGGTATGAAACCATCATGAAAACTATAGAAAAAGCAGGAAAAAATATAGTGGATACAAAATCTGCATCACCTTATCATTCTGCTATACAATTTCAGCCTCGTCAAACCAATACCACCACCAGTACCACCACTATAGATGGCAAAAAACGCCCTCTCACACAGTGAAAAAAATCGTTGTTTTTTTTGTTTCGTGAGTGAAATTGAAAAAAATGTTGTATAAAAAATGGCGGTTTCCGGCGGTTTGAAGAGAAATGAATGAGACCAAATACAAAACTACAAAAAAAAATGTCTATTAAAGGGCAGGGGTTAGCAATGACAGCCAAAGTATAGAAAAAAAAGAGAAAACATGTATTTGTTCATACAAATGTATGTATGTTTAAATGAACGTATTAGTGCATGAGCCAGTGTGTTTGTACTTCAGTATAACACGCAAAACACCCTCATACTGGTATGAGTTTACCCTCATTCAGGACATTGTATTAAAGTTGATGTTAAAAAAAGATGAAAAAAATCCACCCCTCATCATTGCAAAAAATTATACAAAAAAATAAACTCCTCTGACTAACGAGCATTATGAACAGTACGTAATTACCAACACTAAAGCAAAGCAAAATTGGAATAAAATAGAAGAGGAGAATCTACGTCCCTTTTTTTTAACTTGTAACCTCCTCTATAGGCTAACTGGGATATCGTTAGTTTGTTATTATGTTTGACATTGACAATATACATATAATGTAAATATACATATTTACTAATTGTAAACAATTGTGTGATCCATTTGTGAATAAGTCGAGCTTTCAAAGGACACACTCTTCGATTTTTTCTTATTAAACGAATTTATGATTAATACAAGGATACAGCAAACTAACTGAATTGATTCTGTTACTCTATTTCATTTTTATTTAAATGAGCTTCTATATTGTACCTCCAACCTTATTAATTATTTTGCAGAAGAAAACTACATTTGCCACTCGTTTTCTTTCACTTATAAGATTAGTCTGTAAGAGGTTAAGGTCATAACAGAAATTGTACGTTAGTTGGGGATATTGTAAAGTATCCAAATTTTATTGTTTATTGAAGATCAATTGATCAATTCTGCAAGTTTCTGTTCTTTCTCCTACTTTATTTTATATTTACTTATATCTAACTAAGCATACAGTGGAACTTAGAACTATCCATTATTTCACAGATAGCAGACAGCAAGATTTGCCACTCGTATGCATTTAATTATTGGCCAAGGATATCGAAGATTTTTGTTATAGATCTTGATTGTTAAATACATTCCCGAAACTCTAACATCATCTGGTAGACCGAACGCGGTCCATATTCCTCAAAAAAGACGCAGGAGTCAACAGCACACCTCAGTTAAGACCCACGTTGATGGCACGTTGTGAAACGTCAATAAGAAAACTAACATCCTGGGTTGCTTTAAGTTTAAATCGACTGGTCGTATGCCTTACGATCCTAATTTGGCTATTATTTTATTTCCGCAACCTATTAACATTTTTTCGAAACCTGAGGTAAACTATGCAGCATTTTTAGTATTAGGTCGTTGAAAGGAGAAGAATTTCTAGGAACATTGGTTAAAACGCTAGCTAATAATCTTTTAAAGAAAATATTTAAAATAGATTTAATAGTGGTTCTAAAAAATAGATATTTATGGTTTAATCTTGTTTCTTTATGTAGTCCTATTTTAATCTTAAATCCTGATTCGTAATGAAGTTACATATATTTCAGCATCAATCGTGGATAATTATTAGGATCTATTTTGGATTTAAGCGTGAATCATTAGAAAGTCTTATTTGATTTTACATAGTGGGTCTTTTATATTATTAATATGGAGTCTTATTAATGAATCTAAAGATAAATTTTTCAAGAGCTTTCGGACTGCTATAGTCCGTGGGCGGTCTCCAAGTATGACCGTCATTTGGAGCCCTGTGATCACCTAATTCATATCGTCTCTATAACTTCCACGTACTAATAGCGATTCTGCATAAACCTCTAAAGTGGAAATTAAACTTAAACATTAAGGCCGCAAGCCAAGAACTGTCCATCACTTATGCCAATTTAAGATACCCTGTTCTGAAGTGAGGCGTATCCTAGAGAGAGATTTCTGCATCGATCGAAACAAAAAGTAGTTGGGCGAGCCAAGGTCTAGACTACAGGGCAGTTAAGTCAAAACTTCACAACCGTTTCTTTATAAATAGTTTTTAACAGGCATTGCAATATGTCGTCGAGCATTGTCATGATGAAATATTACCCTTTCATGTCTACTCGCATTTTGTGAGTGTTTTCAGCCAAAGCTCGTCTCAATTGTATCAGGTTCCCCGTGAACCGTTTTGGTTCCACCAAATACAGAGCTTTACCTTAGCGAAATCTAGTTTGCTTTTGGTCTCTATGCTGCTGGTTGTCTTTACATACAATCTTGTACGCTTCGCTTCATCACAACTTATGATTCGGTGCAAAAATGATTTCCTTTTCATACATATATACTATACATATTTTCCAAATAGGAGTATATCTCAAAGTTTTGGTTACAGTTTAATTCCTAAATCTAATTTTTCAAAGTATGTCAAACCTGTTATTATTATTTCATTGCAATTGATATAGCGTCACCAACTCGGTCGTCCTCAACTTATTCTACAAAAGTTCCAACGTTTTGCTTCCCTTTTCGAAATGTCCATAACAAAGGCAGTCAAAGCAAAGTGCAGAGAAACATGAGAGTGAGTGTCTTTTGAAAGCCTCCTTTAAATAATTTTTATTCTGTACTATTTTATTGCCCACCTATTTTCCAACCACCTTCCCCTACTAACCTTGCCAGCCCCGCTCGTTCACAACCTTTGATGGATATGCTTTTTTTTTTCTTTTACGTAGTTCTCTTTTCCCTCTTTCGTTTGTATTACATTTTTAACGTATTTTTCATGTTTCCGATTTATTCCTGGGATTTTTTTATCTTACTTTTGGTTTTATTTTTTTCCATTTCTTTTACTTATTTTTTTTTTGTTTGCGATTTTAAAGAAAACTTTTGTTCAATTTAAAAATGTTAATATTGTAGATGATGATGGATTTTTTTTATTATTTTATTTTGCAGCTGCGTACTGTAAGAATTTAATTAGTGCTTTTTTAATTTTTATACCATCATTTGGAATATATATAAATTTTTGTTCTTGTTTGCACCACCCTTTCCACTGATCGGATTGAACGTTGCAAGAATATTGTGTTTTTGGTTTGACACTTTTTAACGAAAACTTTTCCTTGGACAATGTAAACATTTTTAATTTTCTTGAAGATTTTAATGTGAAAAATATTTGAGATGTGTTAACATTTAATTGGCTATAACTGTGGATGAGTTGGTCAGAGATATTATACGATGTTGGAACTTATGTATACAATTGTCGTTGAAAGTGGTCACGATTATACTCGCATGTTTTCGTAATATCGAATGACATGTTAATACTAGCATAAAACGAGGGTAACTAATTATTTAAAAGAAAGCAATCCTAGATACTGACAAATAAACGGACGAGTATATTAGTTCGGTCCGCACTAGACGAACAGGAAAAGGAGATTGCTTAAACTTTCGATGAAGTCATTAACAATTTGAAACCCTCGCTATTAGCAAGACTTGCGGTGACAATTTTCTATTGCTATTCAGTTCATATTTAGAAAGCTGCCATCCTATACTAATGTTGTACATACTTGAATTTCATTTCCGCACATGACAAATTACTTTGGCCTGAAGAAAGCCATGAATCATTTTTTAGAGTTAGCTCGTTGTTTAAATGCATGCCAAGTTTTACCCCAAAAAATATTTAAAGCTAATGCCTACAGTAGCTTCAATATTGGATTTTTAAAAAGTCCTATTTCAAGTTTATTCGAGTTCTATTTAATCTTGGAAATTCATGGAGTCCTCTTTTAGCTTTAGTCGTGGATTTTCATGGATTCCTATTTTAACTTTAATCGTGGATTTTCATGGATTCCTATTTTAGATTTAATCGTGGATATTATTTTAACATTAATTGTAGATCTTCTAGGAATAATATTTTAGTTGATCTTCATCGCGTCATATTTTAGTTTTAATCGATGATTTTCATGGAGTCCTATTTCAGTTTTAATCGATGATTTTCATGGAGTCCTCATTTAGCTTTAATCGTGGATCTTCTAGGAATAATATTTTAGCATTAATCGATGATTTTCATGGAGTCCTATTTCAGTTTTAATCGATGATTTTCATGGAGTCCTCATTTAGCTTTAATCGTGGATCTTCTAGGAATAATATTTTAGCATTAATCATTGATCTTCATGGAGTCCTATTTCAGTTTTAATCGATGATTTTCATGGAGTCCTCATTTAGCTTTAATCGTGGATCTTCTAGGAATAATATTTTAGCATTAATCATTGATCTTCATGGAGTCCTATTTCAGTTTTAATCGATGATTTTCATGGAGTCCTCATTTAGCTTTAATCGTGGATCTTCTAGGAATAATATTTTAGCATTAATCAGTGATCTTCATGGAGTCCTATTTCAGTTTTAATCGATGATTTTCATGGAGTCCTCATTTAGCTTTAATCGTGGATCTTCTAGGAATAATATTTTAGCATTAATCGTTGATCTTCATGGAGTCCTCTTTGAGTTTAAATCGCTGATTTCAATGGAGTGCTATTTTAACTTTAATCGTGGATCTTCTAGGAATAATATTTTAGCATTAATCGTTGATCTTCATGGAGTCCTCTTTGAGTTTAAATCGCTGATTTCAATGGAGTGCTATTTTAACTTTAATCGTGGATCTTATTTTAACATTAATTGTAGATCTTCTAAGAATAATATTTTAGTTGATCTTCATCGCGTCATATTTTAGTTTTAATCATGAATCAGCATGGAGTCCTATTTAAGATTTAATCGTGGATCTTCATGAAGTCCTATTTTAACTTTAGTCGCGGATATTCATGGATTCCTATTTTAGATTTAATCGTGGATATTATTTTAACATTAATTGTAGATCTTCTAGGAATAATATTTTAGCATTAATCATTGATCTTCATGGAGTCCTCTTTTAGTTTTAATCATTGATCTTCATGGAGTCCTATTTTAGTCCTAATCGTGGATCTTCATGAAGTCATATTTTAGCTTTAGCCACGTATATTTATTTAGTCTATCATAGATCATTTGGCAGTCATATTTTTGTTTTTATCTGGATCTTTATAAAGTATATCGTAGTCTATCATTTCACAGTTCTATTTCATCATAATCCCGAATCTTTAAGGAATCCTATTTTAGCTTTTATAATGAAATTTATATAGTTATAGTAGATTATGCAGTCAATAGTGGATTATTTTAGATTCATCGTGGATCTTTAAGGAGTCGTATTTTAGTTTTAATCTAGAAGTTTAGATAGGTCTATTTTTGTTTTAATTATTACACAGTTCGTTTTTATATATTCGTGTGTAATTACCAGTCCTATATAGTCATATATTGGACATGATAGTGTATAGAAGTTTGGAAAAAAATAAGATCATTTAGGTTGTTCAATATTAGTTATTAAAATCTAAGTGGAATGCTGAGTTTTAACTTATCTTAACAGTATTTAATCATTTTAAGATGTTATAAAAGGCAAACAATTATTTAAAAGAATAAAATTTAAACGCTTTTGTAAACAGGTGTTTGTACAAAACTGATGTTGTATTTTCAATATTTTAACGGTATGACTGGGTTACTGAGTAAGTGACTGACATTGTCAGCCAAATATAAAATATGTAAGAAATATTAAAAACAAAAATGCATTTTAATTTCAAAGTTCAACGTGTTTGGAATGTTGCCAAAACAATGTATGTTTGCATAAAAATTCCCCTTTACTTTTTTTGCTCTTAAATTTACGACCGTCTACCCATCTAATATTTAAAGGAGGCTATAAATCAAGTTCATTTTCATTCATTTTCGATTTAAATGCAATACGACAACAAGCACCAAAACATAAGCAAAATACACTGCAACAACTTTAGCTGCTGAACTAAAATTTAACGTTTGCCGAAAAAAAAAATAAAATAAATAAATAAAAAATCCAAAAAATGTTTAGAACGTACCACAAATTCGTTTGCATTTTTATTGCTTTTGGCCTTGTCTTTGCATTATAAAGACCCTGGACGCGATCGTGAGAGACAATTGGAAAACATCTGCTGCGTGCATACATATACATATGTATATGCTGCAGACAAAACGAACGTCGACAATGATGTTGATGATGACGATGACCATCCAATGATAAAGGTGACATTTTTCGATTAGCGATTAGAAAACATTTAGAGCTTTTTAGCATTCTGTCTGTCTGTCTGTCTGTCCGTCTGCTATTTTTTGTGTGTGGTTTATTTTCTTGTTTCTGGCTGTCGCTTTTTGTTCAGTTGCAGGCACGCGCTATAAGCGTTTGTTTAAGGTTTGTTGTGCAACAAAAGAGCCCAGAGGATTAATGTTGATTGGTGTTGTGAAAACAACATCATTCTTGGTACATAGTACGAAATAACATGTGTTTTCATGCCACTTTATATTTATGATAAAAACCCCAAAAGGAGATCTCTCAAATAACAGTGGCATTGCGAACGAAGGGTTTGTTGAAGAATGTGCTACTAAAAGTGCTTGGTTAGATTTGGTATTTACAAAATATATTTTCGTGATAAATGAAGATAAATAAAGTGAAATTTTGCAAATTTACACATTCAAGAATTGTACGAGTATGTAATTTTGCAAAAGGAGATTGTAACAACATGTTAAATGTATCACTCACTTATTTGTATGGAAACCTTAAAAACTCTTAAATCCTTAATGTTTTTGTATACAATTGTCTATAATCCACCTATATGACACGAGAAAAGAAACTCAATCCGTGATTTTTAAATATTTCTGAGATAAACAAAGAAGCTTGTTCTCAAAGCGTCTAATTGAGGAAACAAGCTCTATCTGTGAAAAAATCTATCATATTTTTTTGCCCATAACTTTGTTAAATAATCTTGAATATGCCAAAACTTTATATACGCGTATAATTGATAAAACAATCTCAATCTGTGATTACTCACATTTCTGACCGACAATAGATCTTTTATAAAAAACTCTAAGTTTTAACTGCCGTATTCATAAAAAATAAAGTAGGTTTGAAGTGTGCTTTTAGACAAAATTTTCGTACAAAATTTTCTTAAAGTACATTTGAAGTCTACTTTAATTTTTTATGAATTAGACCGTCAATCTTCAATAACTTTGCAAATAAATTTTCTAATTGAGAAAATAAGCTAATCTATTTATTGCTTTTACGCCACAGTGCCAATACAAATTTACTTGAATCATTACAATATTCCATGATCAATTTTCTGCATGTCATTTATCTCATCCTAAAGGCTTGTCTCCAGCTTCAACATCCTTGGAGGTCCTTGGAGTCAAAGACTTATCTGAAGATTTTATTGGCAGATTAGCCAATAAAATACCAAACTGTTTCCTTGGAGATTTCAGTCAAATGAAAAATATTTGTGAGATGTGTTGACAATAACATTGGAGGAGTTGGTGAAAGACATTTTGAGATGTGGAAACTTATGCATACAGTTATGTTATACAATTGCCGTTGAAAGTGGTATCATGATGACATGTTAATACTAGCATTAGCCTTAATATGACTGTACCAATACACAGAGCATGGCTTTTTATAATCTGAGGGAGGATACGGCATTGTATGTCCTTGGAGGTTCCAGTCTAAAACTTCTCTGCAAACGTCATTGGCTGTTTTCTAGAATACCAACTCATTTTCTTGGAAATTCCAGTAAAATTATTTCGCGTATCTCAACAACTATTGGCTTTACATTAGTATATAATTCATTAAGTTAATGTATAATTCGATATTTGATATCCAGTTAACAATTCTATTTATAAATGCTGGCAACAGGATCTTAATGTCACTGGAGCAGAGCCACATAAACGATATCGTTCCCAATTGCTGAGATCAACATTTCATCAATGAGAAATAGAAGAACGGTTTAACTACCACTTTGCATTACCCCTGATTAATTAGGAATTGATGAAGAGTGTTGCCTTACTTGATCTAACTTAGGTATAGTAACTTGACTAGGTGGATTTCCGAACATAAAATAGTAAATTGAGAAAATAATTTCAGTCTGTAATAAATCATATATTTGGTCAAAATCTATTAAACCAATAGAACATTTATATCAGGAAATAATATGGATATATTCCAAACTAAAAGCCGATCTTTAGCTCGAAAATCTTAAATGATCGTTTTATACTTAACGCCGAAAAGTTTTGATTTTATAACACAACTATTTATTAATATCGCTTTGGTTTTTATTTTATCGAGGTATAAATTTCAAGTATTAGTGATAACAGATTATATTTACTACTTTAAAAGAATCTAGAGCTGATGAATAGTTTTGCTGAAAAGTCCATGGCTTGTTGGCGAATATTGATGGGTTGAGAGGCTTCACAATGGGTTCCAAGTCGACTGAAAGACTATGGCCGATGTTATCACTGCTTCTTTCTAAAAATGGAGCTTGGAAACACCATCGTTGTTCACTCACCATCATACCATTACAGACGCAGGATGATGGCCTCTTTGTACCCTCGTGATGAGTTGAGATTTTTCTCCGAATGACCGAGTATATTGAACGATTCTTCTACGATGAAGATTATCGCGTCAATAAACAGAATTTGTCTGTGAGTATCCTTCGCGTACCGGCTGAGTAACGCTTTCGATTTTCGTTATCGTAACAGTAAATATTTGATATGTGTGGCCATACTTTAAGAAACCAAAGTCAGAACCAATTGATTTAAACTTGAAATGTTGTCATTTTTAAGCACCTTTTGATGATATGTTTCAAAATTCCATTAAAGCAGTTTTTTGATAGGAAATATAAAGGATCTAGAGCCGATTTTACAGCCGATCCGAAAAATTGATTTGCAACAAATATTTCTTTCGGTGTTTGTGAAACGTGTTTCATCGTCCTATATGTCAGCGATATCCATATCATCAATAAAGGCCAACATTTAGTTTTTAACTTCTCTTGATAACATCTCAAAAAATTACCCAATCATGTCTCCAGACCAGAGTCTCCAGAAAACTGTATAGTGAAACGTTTACCATGCAAAGACTTCTCTTGGATTTTCATTTTATTAACCAAATTTTTAATAGCAGTCTCAGATTGAAATGTTGATTGAAAATATCACGAATTTTACGAAATTTTGCTTTTGCGGACCCATTTTCGTAGTAA
This sequence comes from Bellardia bayeri, assembly GCA_950370525.1. Classification (NCBI taxonomy): domain Eukaryota; kingdom Metazoa; phylum Arthropoda; class Insecta; order Diptera; family Calliphoridae; genus Bellardia; species Bellardia bayeri. The sequence continues at coordinate 81,926,676 of OX493267.1, forward strand.
ATTTTCCTGCGATATTGAATTAATTTTAACAACAGTCAAAACTTGCATGTCTTGTTGAAAACCCCGTTAACAAATGCAGATGAACAAAATTTTTTTATATGCCTATTCGAAACAAACATAAAGTTTAAACCATTTTCTCTACAACATTGTGTGGCAGATGCAACATTTCACAGAACAACTCTAGTTGAAAGCATCTTTGCAGAAACGATTTTTGGTTAATTTATTAAAGTGACCCTTTCAATTAAATCCCTTGTAAAGATTAATGAATGAATGACTGAATGAGTAAGTAAGTGGATGAGTACAGAGCATGTAGTCTGTCGTATGTTGCATGTGACACTATTTAACAGAAACAACAGCAATTGTAATAAAATTTCACATGCTACAAATACGAAATATTCAGACAACCAACCAACCTACAAACGAAACAACATTGTATGCATATGAAGAAGACCGCTCACTGCTGCTGTTGGTTGCTGGCTTTAAACTATGTACTATATTGCTATTTATGTTGCTGTTGCTGTTGGTTATCAAAAGTGCAATAAACTGTGTCAATGTGAAGGACAATAACGTCATCATCATCGCCGTCTCCTCCTGGTCATCCTTGTAAACAACAATAACAGACATTACTGGCCAGTGGATTATAAAACAGCAACGACAACAACAACTAGCTTAATGCCACATACATGGTAATGCCACATAAATACACTAACATGCAACAAACGAACGAACGATTGTACGAATTTCAAAATATTGTGAATTTTGTGATGTGAATTGAACAAAGTACCGACAAGAAATACTAGCACGAAACAGCTGTTTAATTTAACCAGTTTAACTTAAATCTCATTCAATAGTGTGGGAATATCCTTGTTTTACATATTGACCAATTTAATGTAAAAAATCTTGGGAAGGGTTATGTTTCTGTACTGTGTTCAAACATTCATTCATTCATTCGTTTGTTTGTACGTTCGTTACTCTTTCGTTAATTGTGCAACTGTGTCCTTTAAAAATATCGATTTTGTTGATTTTAAAGTTCACGTTTTTAGTGTGTCTTTTGTTGTTGTCTTTATTTTTAGTATTCCATTTCGTAATTGAGAAAAGGGGTCAGTCACTTGGCAGTTGTTTTTAATTAAAAACAAGAAATCTTTACAAAGGTCAGGGTCATTAACAAAAATTCATACCCACTCACACTTCATTAAAATTTTTTATTATTACAAAACCAACCAAATAACCATCTCCCTGTCCACGACCTTAGAATTCTGGCTTGTCTGGGTATTAATCGACCATTACTCCTTCCATCAGCTAGACACACAATCACATGAAAGCCCTTTTTAAAACCCCTTTTTTTGTACGAGTACCACAACTTGTGTCCTTTTAATTATTCAAAAGTTCACACTTTTCCAACACTTACTACATTTCCACACTCAAATATATGTATGTATGTATATATGTATGTATAGGGTTTTCCAATAAGGACTTGACAACTCAAACTTACTCTTCAGTAAATCGATTGTAACGTGTGCTGTGTGGCTTGTGGCACCGTCTTGTTGAAACCACATGTCATCCAAGTCCATGTGTTCCAATTCGGGCCAAAAATAATCGCTAATCATTGCGCGATAACGATCGCCATTCACAGTAACGTGACGATCGTTATTGTCGACGAAAAAATATGGCCCAATGACGCCGCCGGCATGCAAAGCGCACCAAACAGTAATTTTTTGTGGATGAAGTGGTGATTCGTGAAGCACATGTGGATTTTCAGCAGACCAATAACGCATATTTTGCTTATTGACGAACCCATTGAGCCAAAAATGAGCTTCGTCACTGAAGATGATTTTGCGATGAAATTCATCATCTTGGTGCATCTTCTCCAGAGCCCAATCGGAGAACGTACGTCGACTCAAATGGTCCATCGGCTTCAATTCTTGAGTCAGCTTAATCTTGTATGGGTGTAAACCCAGATCCTTACGCAAAATTCGCCATAAAGTGGTCTTGGGGATGCCCAGTTCTTGAGAACGCCGCGGAATCGACTGATTTGAATCGTTTGCTACGGACGCCTGAACGGCAGCGATATTTTCGGAACTTCGACCAGGCCGTTGTCTCACTGGCACGACAGCATCACACAATGAATATGTAGACTCAAATTTTTGCACTAAACTTGTTATTGCTTGTCTACTAGGGCGATAATTACGACCGAAAATTGGAGTTAACGCTCTTAAAGTTGCGGTCACCGACTCCGAATTTCGGTAGTACATTTTTATAATTTCCAAACGTTGTTCCTTCGTGTACTTTACCATAACGAAAATGTTAAGTTTACTGAAAAAAAAGAAAGCAACAATTAGATGATCAGTGAAATAGTGCGTTCACAATTTAAATTCAGAGTTGTCAAGTAGCTATTAGAAAACCCTATATGTACATATTCATATTATGTGTATGTATGCGTACATTGGGGTTTGTTGTATTTTTTTATTTTTTGGAAAAAAATTGGGTCATACTCCCCTCGAATCATAGCAGGAAAAACAAGTTTAGCGCAAACAAAAAAAGGGTTAAAATTTTAATGAGTTTTTCATTGTGACAACAGCCGTCGGTCGGTTTTCCTTCTTCTTCGTCGTCGTCGTCGGTGTTTGTTATTTTTTTTTTCTTATGTTCCTTCCTTTTAATTACACAAAATTCATTGACCTTTTAATGAAAAGTGAAAAACTACTCAGTATTCAGTGCTCAAAGTGGAAATTTTCTATGCAAAAATAGGAAATTTTAAATAAATTTTAATGCTGCTGCTCTCTCACTTTAGTTTTACACAAATGCTGACACAATGAATGATATTGCGGAATGGTGGCATCTAAAGTGTTTAAAGTTCAAATGTCGGGCAAATTAATTATGTCAATTTTTTGTTGAATGATATTTTACGCAACAGTTTTCTTTGTAGATATAAATGATTGAAAATAAAGTTAAAGTTAGAAGTAATTAATCTTCTAATGTCAATAAACATATTTAAAATTCTAAAATGTTTATTTTTTCTCCTATTAGAGCTTAGTCCACTTTCAATCTCTTCAATTCTGACTCGTCAAGGCCAGTATTTTTGGATGAGAAGCGAAAAGTAAATAAAAGTGATACAAACTTGGCGTTACTGGTCAAATTTCTTACTTCCTTTTGTTCTTCTCTTTCATTCATGTATATTTGCATTTAGAAGTACGAAATTGAATTGATGTGTGTAAATGAAATGTTACATTGTCTCAAGATACTGATACTTTATTAACCATTAACCATACGAGTACTGTTTGTAACTTTACATCAGATAGCAAACATCACAGTGCATACCCAGCATCAAGATTTAGTGTAAATTTCACCAAAATTTATATTTTATGTGCATTTAAATGTTGTCGTAATTTTAATAAAAATATCTTGCACTTTTAAGCATATTATGTTCAAATGAAATGTGATTGGAAAGAAATTGTCTGTTTTTTTTTTATTTTCGATAATGATATTTGACTTATTATTTTTACAGCATTTAAGTTACCAAAATGCATTGTTTGGCTGGTATTGGTACAAATAATTAGAAAAAGTTGTATATCTGGTAGTCTATTCGATGGCTTTTATTGTTTTATGTAAAAGGAGCACAAATATGCAAACATTTGCATAATAAATTCATTCTATTTGACAGAAAAATGTGTCACTTATATAGAAAATACATATGTATGTACAGGGTGGGCCACCTTGGACTGACTGATTTGAAATGCTTATAACTTTTGCATTTTTAATTTTTTTTTTTTTGCAGATAATACAGAATTTTATAAAATTTCATAATGTCATCATACTCAGTGGAAGAACGTGTAAAAATTGTTGAATTTTATTATGCTTCCGGACGATCAATTGTTACAACACAAAGAAAATACCGTCAGCATTTTAATACTGCAGAGGCTCCCAGTGTAAACATGATAAGAAGCTTAATGACCCGTTTTGAGAATTTGGGTTCAGTGGGTAATGAACCACGAAGAAATGTTGTTCGTCCTGTTCGCACTGAACAAGCTATAGAAGCTGTACGAGAAAGTGTTCACACGGATGCAACTGTGTCTACTCGTCGACGAGCTACTCAATTGAACATCTCCAGAACATCGCTACGACGTATTCTAAAAGTTGATCTGAAGATGTTTCCATATAAAATTCAATTGGCCCAAGAATTATTGCCGAGGGATGCACCACAACGGCTACAATATGCCAATAGATTGATTTTGCTAGCTACAGAAAATGACAATTTTTTGGATAATCTGATTATGAGCGATGAAGCACATTTTCATTTAAATGGATATGTGAATAAACAGAACTGCCGAATTTGGGGTACAGAGAATCCAAGAGCATTGCATCAGCGACAATTACACCCTGTCAGATGCACTGTTTGGTGTGGAATCATGGCTGATAAAGTTATTGGTCCATATTTCTTCGAAAATGAGCTTAATGAACCACAAACCGTCTCTGGGGTGGTATACCGGACCATGTTGGAAAATTTTTTACGTCAATAATCGTAACATATGGTTCCAGCAAGATGGAGCTACAGCTCATACCGCAAGAGCCACAATGGCACTTCTGCGAGAACTTTTCGAAGACCGAATAATTTAAAAAAATGCAGATTTCGCGTGGCCACCTCGTTCTCCAGATTTGACGGCCCCAGATTTTTTTTGTGGGGTTTCTTGAAGGAACGAGTTTACGTCAACAAACCACAAAATATTCAGGAGCTAAAGCAGAATATTCGCACAGAAATTACTCAACTGCAGCCAGAAACGTTGCGCAACGGAATGCAAAATGTATTGAGTAGAGCCATTAACTGCCAACAGGAAAATGGACGCCATCTAAAAGATGTAATTTTTCATACTTAGCATAAAAAAAATTTATAATGCATACTTTAATTTGCAAAAAAAAAAATAAATAAAAAAATTTAAAAACACAAAAGTTATAAGCAGTTCAAATCAGTCAGTCAAACTTGGCCCACCCTGTATATAGAAGTTGAACGTTCGAGAAAAAACTAACATTTGCATATAAATAAATCCGCCCCCCATTAATGACAATTAAATGTTACTTATTTATTTCTATATGAAAACATCAATCTCTAAAAATCCTGCTCTTTTAACACATGAATGCCAACATCTATTTACTATATTAGGTAGGTCCCATTTATATACATGAAGCTAAACATTTATCAATGTTCATAACAGTAATGAATATTTAAAATTTCAAAATAAGTTTAAATAACAATTAAAATGTAATAAATTTAAAATTTTTATGCTTTTACTTCAAGAAATTTGGGACCCTGCTAATCATTCATGTTTTCTTAACTATACTCACAGCTTTTAGCAATTTATGTTGTAAATTAAACAATTTTTTATTTTAAATGCTTAATAAACATTAAGTCATGACATTTTATTAAAACATACCCACTGTGTTACTGTAAAAATTCTATAAACAGATGTATAACATAAATTTTTTTATTAAAAGCAAAACAAAAAAAAATATTGGGCGGAGTTTAAAATATTTATTTAAAATGTTTAGTTACATTGAAATGTCCATTCTATACGTATACTGTGGTATACATATTTTAAAAATTGTCTACTTAATACATATATATATTTATTTATTGAGTTTAAAATAAAGGAATTTGAAATTGATTTTAATTTATTGATATAGAAGCATTTTCTTACTTGGCAAGTTGTTAGCAAATATTGAAATATTTTCGTTAATTGCTTGAGGGAAACGTATGACCAATTAAAATCAGGTGAATCGCAAATAAAATCTCATAAATATTTAATTTTAAATTTTATTTTATTTGTATGTGTAACAAAAAAAAAAAACAAAAAAACGATTGTATATTTTTCAACCACAATTTGTTACGCATTTATTAAAATAACTAAAAGAACGAACTAAAATTGATTTCCTCTTTTAAAAATCCATGTTTCTGTTTTGATTGATCTGATTAACTGTTGCATACATACATAACATAGCGCCTTATTTCATACTTATACTTATTCTAAATTTTAATTGTCCAGTTAGGCATAACCATTTCATATATTTTTCAATTACGACAACCGGATTTCTTGGATACCAAACCATGGCAGCTTATAAAATTTAAATCGAGACAAAACTTTACTGTAGAGTGTTGACATCTAATAAAAGGTAGCAAACGTTTCTGTAGGCATTCCCTTATACATATAAATGTCTAAAGTCATACAGTGGGGGAGCACAAATGAGTACATGTTTGTTCCTTGTGCACTGTTCCATAACATATCGACTTATTCCATAGTTAAACTAATTCTAAATTTTTATTGTCAAGAACTATTACTAACTTTTCTTTGACAATAACTGAATTTACCGAAGTTAGGCATAACTATTTTATATATTTTTCAATTACGACGATCGGATTTCTTCGATACCAAACCATGGCAGCTTATAAAATTCAAATCGAGACAAAACTTTACTGTAGACTGTTGACATCTAATTAAAGGCAGCAAACGTTTATGCAGGCATTCTCTTCTACATATAAATGTCTAAAGTCATACAGTGGGGGAGCACAAATGAGTACATGATTGTTCCTTGTGCACTGTTCCATAACATATCGACTTATTCCATAGTTAAACTAATTCTAAATTTTTATTGTCAAGAACTATTACTAACTTTTCTTTGACAATAACTGAATTTACCGAAGTTAGGCATAACTATTTTATATATTTTTCAATTACGACGATCGGATTTCTTCGATACCAAACCATGGCAGCTTATAAAATTCAAATCGAGACAAAACTTTACTGTAGAGTGTTGACATCTAATTAAAGGCAGCAAACGTTTATGCAGGCATTCTCTTCTACATATAAATATCTAAAGTCATACAGTGGGAGAGCACAAATGAATATGTACATGTTTGTTTCTTATTCAATTTTTAATGCATAAAATTAAAACTAATAAAAAAAATTAAAAATATGGTTTGTCATTTATTTTTGTTTTTTTTTTGTACTCAATCTTGCACAATTTGTATCTCTTAAAATATTTGCATAACTGAAAATATCAAATTTTAACGTTAGATTTGTATGCGTTTGCTTTGTTTATGACTTAAAACAAAAACATTTGTTTGATATTAATTTATGTAGTTTCATGTGGGTAACACTTTTTGCCGTTCCTTATCGCCTAAGGAACCTATGTATCACGTGGCTAGTTCTGTGTCATTTTCTAGTTCTGCAGCAAACAGTTCGTTACTCTTTCAGATAAATACTACAATATTAAAAAATAGTATTTATTCATTTTGTAGCTTATTTAAAAGGCTCTCATTACCATTAGTCCACTTGAACTCACCTTAAAGCAATCAAATCATTCAACCTGAACCTATTTAGATTTTTTTGATTGCAATAAAAACTACTGAATATTCAAACAGATGCCTCATAAATCCATATTAATTTAAGGTAGATTTATTCATCCCCACAATGAATCAAAATAATAAAAAAAAACAACAGAAAAAGTATTAAAATTTTAAAAAAATATTTGTAGTTTAATATTTTATTGAGCTCTTTTTAAAGGTAGTATGTATTTTTTTTTACTGGTACAGGCTGTGTCCGTCGTTGGGTCAATAAAACATCCATCAAATATAAACGAACGAACATCTGCTCGGCTGGATGCTGGGTAATATACACGTATGCAATATTGCATACGTTAGGTTATATCCATATACAAACACAAACAAACACACACACACACACTGACAGATAGACAAGCATGCATATTATTGACATATACCAACAAATATACTTGAATATTTGAAATCAACAATAAAAAAAAAAAATCAACACAACACAACAAAACAATATTGTAGTGTAGTGGCTGGCAAGAATGCTTTGTTTTCATTGTTTGTTATCCTTCTGTACACTTTTTCTGGTTCCTGTTCTAATATACATATATGTATCAATGTGTGTGAGTGTGTCTGCATATGTGTGTTTGTGTATTTAGTGCGAGTACCCAATTTAACCCTTTTTTCCTGCCTTCATTTGCATACGAACGATTTTTTCATAATTACACACAATGAACACTCTTTTTTTGCTGCTTTGTTCTGTTGTCCGTTTCAGAATTGTTTTTTTTTTATTTTGTTTGGTTGCTGTTGTTGTTGTTTTCTTAGTTCTTTACTTTATTGTGATTTTGTTTAATATTATCCCAAAAAAGGACGTATGCGCTTAAATAAGCAATTATCGACCACATTGAGATATAGGATTTTTAGCAAAAACGAGGGTCTTTTAATCATTTTGGTGGATAATTAATATTAAAACAAATAAGTGTTATAACGGGTTTTGTAATAAGAATTTTGTTTTTCAACTGTGGCATATGGGCATAACATGAAAGTTGTAAATTTTTACTTGTTGAAATATCAGCTTGACAAGTTTTTTCTGACTAGTTTTTATAGAACACTTTCCGTAGTCGAGACTCCGTCACGGTTTCTTTAAGAAAACTTTCTGTAGACTAGACTCCGTCAAGTTTTCTTTAAGAACACTGTCTATAGACCAGACTTCGACAAGTTTTCTTTAAAAAAAATTTCCGTAGATCAGGCTATGACAAGTCTTCTTTAAGAACACTTTCCGTAGTCGAGACTCCGTCACGTTTTCTTTAAGAAAACTTTCTGTAGACTAGACTCCGTCAAGTTTCCTTTAAGAACACTGTCCATAGACCAGACTCCGACAAGTTTTCTTTAAAAAAATTTTCCTTAGATCTTTAAGAACACTTTCCGTAGTTTAGACTCCGTCAAGTTTTCTTTAAAAAAAAGTTTCCGTAGACCAGACTCTGACAAGTTTTCCTTAAAAAATTATTCCCTAGATAAGTCTGCGACAAGTTTTCTATGGATCTGTAAAAACTAGATTTCGTAAAATCCGCAATTGTTTCGATCAACATAATCGTTCTTCTGAAATCGCTTTAACACGTTGGCTGCCAAAACCTTTTTAGAATTTTGATCGTCCAGTGGTAATGTGATTTAACAATTTTGGTCACCTGAGGTCAACAACTTATTGTTGTTCTTTTTTGTTTCGCTTTTTATTATCCAAAAAATACCATTAAAAATACACAGCGGCCATGTGAAATATACCAAAATGTTGACCACAGGCCAGAGAATCCAAATTCCATATTAAAATGTACGAAAATGTGTGACGTGGCCTCAGGGTAACCTCGTGGCAGCCAACGTGTTAAAGAAGTTGGTTGAAAAAATCCAAGAGCAAAAGTTGAGATGCCTTTCCATGCTGTAAATGCTACTCTACGAAGCGCTAAGTTGTCGGAAGGTGTGATTATTATATTTTTTTGTTTTTAAACATTTTTGTTACGGTGAATGACTCACGCTATCGAGAGATGTTAATAACAAAGTATTGGCCTACTGTTGATGATATGGCTATTGTTAACATGTTATTTTAACATATCACACATAAACGAAAACAATGAGTTTATTGCAAATCAAATTTGCCTGATTGCATAATTTGACGAAATTCAGCAGTTAATGTTATGTTGAAGATAAATTCTATACAGAGCATAACACTCAAAATCCGTATGTAGGGCATAATATTCTAAACTGCTTCTAATTAAGATCCTCTTAAAAGTCTCTTTTAGACATTGTGTGATAGGTCGCGGAACTAATACAAATGCAATTGGGCTGATAAAAATGTGAAAGATGGTGCTGATAGACCGAATCAATATCAAACATTTGTGAACAACAAATAATGTTTGGATAAAGTTTCATTTCGCTAAGTCCAAATAATGGAATATATATTGAGATTTAGAAACTTGTAATTTAGTATATTTTATAAATAAGAGCAAATTATGTTAATTGGATTCTAGTATATCTAGAACTCTAGAATCAAAGAAAAATATCATTGATTTACTAAATGGAAATATCAATATAAAGGATGTCAATTTAAATGACCCAACGTCCCTCGTATGCTTCATAATTTAGTATTAATTTAAACCCCTATTGTTTGCTTTTGCTGCAGACGAGTATGCTTTAATATCAAAATTAAAAAAAATATATATGTATGTATATATTCAAAGAAAACAAGAGTACATGGACCAGGGACAGTCAATAATTTTTGTTGTGTTTTTTTTCTAGATACACACACGACCACTCACTACCCTTAATAGAAACTTAAATAACCTTCACAACCAACTACTCCAACATCAGCTCATTCATCTAACGTGGGCAACATCATTATCACAGTTTACGATATGATGAGTTTATATATACTTGCTGATGTACGAGTATTTCGAATTTTTAAAGGGTTAAATTTATAAAATTGTTTATGAAATTTTTAAGTATTTGTCTGCCTGTATGTAGATCATGCTGTGTTTGGTTTAGATTGTTGTTAAACTGTCACATTAGATAAATATTTTGTAACCAGCATTGTTACTGCTGATATTTGATTCTGTACTTTTTTTTTTTTTTGTTGTTTATTTATACTTAGTTGGAGTTTCTAATTTTATAAATGAAAAATATTATATTTCAATATACAAAGTATTTTTGAAGATATTTTAAGATTTGTCGCCTAAATGTTGTAATATCATTAAAAGTTTTCAATTATATTCCAATCTACATGGCGATAATGCTTCAGTAAATCGAGTGACTACAAGCAAATGTAAAATTCCATTTTTAGTCGGATTTAGCATTTTAAACAAATTTAACATATTAAAAAAAAATTTTTTGCAAAAAATATTATTATTATTATTATTAATTTGTGTTATTTCCGCCACTAGTCACAGAATGTCTAAAATTTTTTAATTTCACAACTCCTAGGTCAACATAATAGTGGTACATACTGGTTTTTTTAATTGAAGCAGTTTAATACATTATGCCTAAGATTAGTTCTCAGAAGCACATTGTGTTGCATTACTATAATTACACCTGATGTTTGCTATTTGTTGTAAAGTAACAAATGCTTTTTAAAAACGTGTAGAAATTTTATGCAAAATTTCGGAGACCACTTCATTAATTTAATAGTGAAATTATTGTGCATAAATATTTTGTTAGTGTTTCATAACTATAATTACATTTTATGATATTCAAAGAAGAATACAAGAAAAACTAAAATATCACTGTTTTTTATTATATTTATTAACAATTTTTGATTTTGAAAACGGTCAAATTTTAGTTTATATAAAAAAGTGGCCTAAGTTTTCGAGCAATTGACAAAAAAAGAAAAAAAAAAAATATAAACCGATCACTAGGTGTAGTAACAAATTTTACCAATAATCCGGTTTATTATGGAAAAACGAAAAGTGGCGGCCTGAATAAACTTTCTGAACAGGATGATTGTAGAATTATAAACTGTGCCAGCAACATAATGAAGAGTCTGGGTCAGAATATGAATGTGAAGTAAATGTGTCCAAATCAAACATATCTGTGCCAAGACTATTACTCCGCAACAAAACTGTTACACTTGAATTCGTTAAAAGAAACTTACACACTAACATGAAACAGGTAATTCGATAGACTTTGTTAATATTTGCACTATTTAAATATACATATTATTTTAAAATAAATTTTTTTTTCCAAAAACTCAATCTTGATAGTCTAGATGATTTCAACTGCTTTTGGAAAGACCTGCGGAAGGAACCAGGATATTTCTTAAAAATACATTCCGGAGGCGGTTTTTTGATTTGGCGTTTCCAAGCACAAAAATGAATTCTTCTGATAACACAAAATTACTATATGAGATATTAGTCCCATTTTTAGGCAATAGTAATGAAAAACAATTTATTTTTCAACATCCCAGCGAAAGCTTCACTTGCAAATTAAGTTAAAAATTAATAGGAAATTGTCGACCAGACTATTTACAAATCTACTAGAAAAAGTACTTATTTTTGTTCGCAATGTCCCAAAAGTAAGCCGTTATAATTTTGCCACTTTAAGGAAATTTATTGCAAAATTATATTAATTCAGATTTATAATCATATAATAAGTACTGTTTCACACGTTTCAGTTTTAGCTGACCAGTTTTTGTTCAATTCTTTTTTGAACCTGCCATTTCGTTCACACGCGTATCTTCATTTTTCATACTCTTTATCATCAAGTTTTTACTTTAACATGCAAACAACTTCGCGCAGAATAAGACGGACAAAATAAAAGAAGAAAACAAAAAGAAAAAAGGAAATTGACTTAGTACCATAAACTATGTATACCTTTTATTTTATTTTCCCTTCTCACCCAAAAATACTTGCCTTGAAGAGTCAGAATTAAAATGTGTAAAACTTGACTAACTTCTTTAAATCTATTTATTTGAAGAAAATTTTTTGGATTTTATAATTATAACCTTTTTAGGATATATGTATATTAAGTAATTCTTTAATATATAATTCGTAATACAAAAAGTGGCGAATAAAGCTACGAAATAATGAATTCTGGAAGTCATTAAAATGAAGAATGTAACTAAAGTTTTTGCTGGGATGCAAGTTGTCAGGCAAAGGAATGGTTGTCTTCGAGAAATATTAATGTACTTGAATTACCCGCATGTTTTCCAGATCAGAACCCCATTATGAACGTTTGGAAAATATTAATACGTCGAATTTATGCTGAATACCAACAATATGAAAGCATATATCATTTATGAGTAGCTGTTTTAGTTGTTTAAAGATCTATATTTAAGTTATAAGAATAAATCTGGTGAATAGTTTGCCTCAACGAATTATTAAATTGATTCAAAAAAAGAAGACCTAACACATTAATAAAGTGTAAATTTTTTGTGAATATTGGTATTTTAAGTTATTTTAATTTCAGTGTATTTATAGTTATGAAACACTAATTAATTTCTTTATACATTTTTAGGATATGAAATAAAAAATAACGATTTTTTTTTTTTGTTATATAATATTTGTTTTTTGTTTATTTTACATACAAGGTGGCGCAAAAGTAATCCTCCTATTAGAAAATGCTATAAATTTTGCGCAACTTGATGAATTGGGATTGGAAAACATGTGGTTCCAACAGGACGGTGCAACGGCACACACTGCACGTGCCACAACCGATATGCTGAAGGATGCATTTCCCGGGCACTGGCCAGCAAGATCGCCTGATTGGAAGTTTACTTTTGCGCCACCTTGTACATGTAGGTTAAACTATTTTTAACTAATACTTATACAAAGAAAAGTTTTATGTATTTACAGTAGTTATGTAGCGCAGTGTATATAATTATGCAACTTTCAAACGACAGAATTATTTATCTGCCGGATTTGACAGTGATTTTAATATCTACTCGTTTTGTGCCTCACGATTTTCATGCCATTAATTACTTTAGTTCTGGATCATTCAAAGATATACATAAATTCCTTTAAAACCTGAAATGCATATTTCCAATTCAGTTATTTAATGATTACTACTCGAAAACAGAAAGCTGCAAGAGCAACAATTGTTACTGCACTATTTTTAATATTGTGTTTCCAAAAAATAATGTATTGTAACAAAATAAAATAAATTTGATTTGATTGATCGAATTAACTGTTGCACTAAATTTATATTCTGCCCCCATAGTGTGTACATACATTTTACATGCAACATATGAAAAAACGTTTTTCATAAACGTTTTGTATAAATATTTAGTATTGGTGAAAAGCCTAGGACTCGAAGATTGATAATTTAAAATGAATTTTAAACATTTTTCAAATATCATTTACCTTAAAAACTAAAAACAAATATAATATGCTGTTTTTCCTTGAAGAAACATATTTTTTATTCATTAAAATTTTATTTAAAAAAATTTAAAACTAAAATAGATCTAAATATCTTTGTGAATATAATTTTTGCCATGTTTTTTTTTCAAATAACAAAATTCCTAAAACGGGGAAAACGTGTTTCAAAATTTACAATTTTTTTTATAAAAGTGCCCACTGTGACGTTATTTACCGTGCGATAGTAAAAAAACCTTTCTGTGAATTTAAGTAACATAGTGGTGTATTAATATATGTAACTTTTTATATGATATATTAATTTTTTACCTAAACCTATTTTTTCAAAATTGGTCAAGTTTGAAAAGAGGATAAAATAGAAGTTTTTGCTATAAAAGAAAAAAATAGTATAAGGACTTTTTCGGGAAAAAATTGAACTTTTAATATGTTTCATATTTGAATGGGCGTAATATTTTATAGGGAATAGATAACTGCTTGCAAGTTGTTTTAATTTTATTTAGAATTGTATAACAAATATAGCTGATATTTTCGAAAATTTTGTCCGCCATATTTAAAAAGACCTCCCAAAAAAGATCCAGCAAAACTCTTGAACTAAAAGAGATAACATACAAATGTAAGCATATTTTGTAGATATTCATTCTCAAGAACTGTTTATATATTAAATTTCAGCTTTTTGTCAATTTTTTTTTGAAAAAATGTGAGACCCGAGATGACGAACTATGAGAGGCCACCTATTGAACCTACTTAAGCTTACGACGGCAAAAAACTGTAAATGCAAAGCAACTCCTAAACACCACAGCTCTAACCATGTTAAATTTTGCTATGATATCTGTTATAGCTTTCAAGATTTATAAATTACATTTAAAATAAAACGTTTCTATAGCACTGTGCAATGTCAGATTTTTAAGCAATTTGTGCACGATTTTCTTTCGATTTTAATTCGGTAGTGTTTCTGATTTTTATATAAACAATGCTTTACTAAAGTAATTCTATATAATATCCTCCTGCTTCTCAACTTAACAATGCACATAATTGTCCAAAAAATTCTTCAGAACCAATAATTTTCAAAAGAATTTAATAATCATGTAAATATTTGCCAAATGCACTCGAACAAGTGCTAAAACAAATTAAAATTATTGCAACTGCTGCAATTTTTAAGACAGACATTTAACAATTTAACGTTTTTTTTTTCTTAGGTTTTTGTGCAAACGACGGGAAACTTGTGAGTCAAAAAAAAAAAAAAACCCCCACTCCTTGGTCACAACATGTGTGTGTAAATGTTTTTAGTTTTTATTTTTTGTAATCCAACTTCAACTCATTCAATTCAAATTCAAATCAAATAAAGTTGTTACACTTAATTATCATAATGATGTGTATGAACACAAAATGTTTAAAGGTTCAATTATGGAAAAGAGCCAACCAACAAACAACCTGCCATTTATATTTGTAATTTTTCATAAATTTTTATTGCAAAAACTCATTGAATTGTTTATTCTCAGGCAATTATTAACAGTATGTGCATATGTATCGCTTTAAAAAACAATTAATTGCCAATAAAAATTCATTTCGATTTTTCAACATAATTGGCTTATGTCGTCTCTTAGTCGTTTACGTCTTAATGTTATTCTTATTTAACTGGTTTTTTGTCTTAGATATCTGAAACGTATGCCGGCAAGTTATTCTTGGAGAGTCTGACAGTCAGACAGATGTATAAAAGCAATAATGTTTTGTTTTATTCAGAGTGACTGCCCACTAGAGTTAAATGAAACTAAAACTAAATGTTACTGGTATTTTGTACTGTCTGCATGCAAGTGTTGCATTGCATTTGCAACCGCCCATAATAATGCCATATCATAATAAATTTATTTCAGTTTGTTTTTTTCTTTCTTCATTAGTTAAATAAAATAGTTTATTTATTATTAGCAAATTTATTGTTTTTATAGAAATGTGCACGCTACTCATTACATTATTGAAAACGACATGGCATAGACTAATGAAAATTATGACGAGTATTAACAGAACTACTTCGAATTCCTTCATAATATCATTAGAACTCGAGATGTAGACACCAGTTATCGCAGTTACAAATTTGTTAATGTTCTCTTATAGAAATCTTGTTAATTAGTTATTTCAAGTCATTACCAAGATATTGCTACTGTAAGCGTCAAAATAAAGTCAACACCACATATTATTAAAAGACAAGCTTAATTATATTGCTATAAATAATGTTATATTACAAAATTATATTGCACTTTTATATAGTTATTTAAGTAGGATTAAATTCACAAAAAAAAAAAAAAAAGAAACAAAAACAAAAGCGTATACAAATTTAATTGAATTATTATTAAAATATACCAATTTTTACGCATCACAATAAAATAAACAGTAACATCCTTCTTGTGCAAAAAAAAAAAAAATCCTGTCATTCCAAAAGCAGTGGCAAATCTTTTAAATATTCTTTGTTTCAAAATATAGCGATAAAGTGCAGAGCAAAATAATTGCAAGTTTCATAATTTAGCAAAAGTTTATAAATTTAGCTATAATGGGAAGACAAACATCAACTGAGGCACGGCAAATCGTAATAGACTTCTATAAAAAAGTTAAATTCCTAAGTGAAATAAATTTAATCGTTGGAAGGCATCACTGTATAATAAACAAAATTATAGACAAGTATACCAAACACAATACCGTAGAAAACATGCCTGGTGCAAAACGACCAAAGCGCCTTACAAAAACTAAATTAAGATCTATAGTAAAAGAAGTAAGAGCAATCCCAATATCTAAAGCGTAAAATGTTACGAAAACTTGTGAAAAATCTGTAAGCGAGTACGATTAAAAGATCAATGCATCAAAATGGCATCAAAGCACAACCAAAGCAAACGTTTGAATTTCGCGAAAAATATATAAACGTGCCTCAAAGTTTTTGGAATAATATTTTTTTTTTTATATAAAAGTATGTTTGAGATATTGGGCGAAATAAGAATGAAGTCTTAAGTAATAAATATGTTACTAAGACGTTAAAATATGGCAACGGCTCTGTAATGGTCTGGGGTTGTATGGCGACTTCAGAAGTCGGTAATATTACATTTATAGAGTCTACAATGAAAAAGGAAGATTATCTCAACATTTTAAAAAGCAATATAGCCCTTAGTGTAGAGAAATTAGAACTAGCACAGGACGATGATCCTAATAGTGCTGGCAAAGTATTGAGTAATGGGTATCGAGTATCGAGTATTTGCCTTTTTTTTTTGATACTCAATACTCAAAAGTAGTTACTCGATACTTTCTGAGTTGTATTTTTAAGGAATTTGAGTGGGAAAAATAGTGCATAAAAATACATCACTGTATAAAAAGACAACAATGTGTAAGCTACAAAATTAAACCAAAGGTGTCTATTATTTCTTAAGTTATTGTTAACGTTAAATTAAAAGTTAGCTTTACATTTATTTTTGATTTAATAATAAAAGACATACAAAACCAATAATAGTTGAAGATCTATTTTTATTTTTTAAAGAAACTATTTCAATTTGCAGATAAAAACTATGCGTTACAATTTCAAAAAATCCGTTAAAAGTATCGAGTAGTATTGAGTACCCAAATGAAAAGTATTGAATATTATTGAGTAATTGAAAGTAGTAGAATTTGCCAGCACTAGATCTTAAGCATACCTTTAAAATTCTGAAAGAGTCATTGTCCAAAAACTTGAGATTATTCTTCGTAGTCCCTGGACCTCCATACAGTTGAGTGCCTGCGGAAATATCTGGTCAAAAATAATTGGGCAAAGAAATATTGCAAGGATAACCTAAAGATAACCTATGTATAGAAGACTGTTAGCTGTTATAAAGGCAAAAGTACTACAAAAAATATACTAAATACAATGTTTTGAATAATTTTAGTTTGTGATATTTATTTAGTCGGGCTCGAGTTCATTAAATTTAATTTTCATTAAATTATTTTTACTGCAAGAATTGTTTTTACAACATGAAATCTCTATTAAAAACTGGGTATTGAAAAAATGATAATTACAGCAAATTTCGAACCACCGGTAACACTGGTTAAAAGATTGATGTTTGACTGTTGGCTAGCAGGCACCGCAGTAGAATTCTGATGAGAGAATGTGGTGATTCTCGAAACATGTAAATTCAACCCAGGTTCAATCCCCCCCAGCTCAGCCAGAAAAATTATCAATAAAATTTTAATAGAGATTTCATGTTGTAAAAACAATTCCTTCAGTAAAAATAATTTAATTAATATTAAATTTAATTAACTCGAGCCCGACTAAATAAAAATCAAAAATTTAAAATTAACAGTTCGAATAAAAAATAATAAATTGTTCTTAATTTTAGTTTGTATATACTTGTTGACTTTATTTTTAAAATGGAATTATTTTTTATGTTTCATATTTTTCCAGTGTTTGTTAAAGAGTTATATTTTGCTTAAGTTACTTATGAATTAAGCAATATATTTTGTTTTAAATTCTATTAAACAATATTAGGTGTATACTTTATATTGGCGCTCACAGTAGGTATGCTTTAAAAGAACTTCTATTAGCAACCTTTTTCATATACAGAAAAAAAGTATCACAAAGTCGTTCCTTAACTTCTAAACCGTTTTTAGCTTAAAATTTGTTAATGTTTTTTGCCATAACTCATATTTAAATAAATTTATTATTTTATTTGGCTTAAATTAACCTTATATTATTATTACATGGCCATGTTTGTAAGACTAACTACATTTCTAATAGGTACAAAAAAATTGCTTTTATTTTATTTAAATATTCAACACATGAGTAAGAAATTAAGCAATTTATCATAATTAACCTTGAATAAAAAAAATAAATAAACAGAAATAATTTAATAAAAAAATCAACAACAGACAAACTGCCAAGTACTACCAACCAAGTACACGAAAAATCCGTCAAGACCTCATATGCCATTCAAATGTAATTAAAAATTAAATTTGTAACGTTGTTTTTTTTTTAACACAATACCAATTGATAGATGCTTATTTAGAGCAATTTTACAAGTTTCTTAACTGCCACATTGAAATTGTAATTATTTTGAATAAAGAATTTTTTAAAGGTAAAAAAATAGTTTTTTTTCTATGGTTTATTGAATGTTTGTTGCAAGTGTATGAACTAAAAATGTAATAAGTTGTTAAGCTTTTATGTTTAAATTAACATTTGCAGTTTAGCTGAAATTCTTTGTGTTGTTTATAAAACCTTCTTTGTACCAAACTGAATGGACTTGTTACTAGTTGTTGGAAGCACATACTTATTTGCTAACTCTAATACTTGCTATTTCGGATGCTATTTGAACTTTCTCGAAAGAGATGTTTAATATCTAAATTTATCCAAAGGACTGGACTAAAATTATTACAACTGGCTGTTATTAGGGGAGCTTTTAGCCTCTGGTCTACTTTAACTTCATACGAAACATTCAGGTTTTCGGTACTGCTACCAATCTCTTTATTTATACTCTATACCACCATAGTGGGGTGCGAACATGAATCAGATAATAAAGATTGCGCAAATAATGTACATTAAAATATAATAAATACTCGTTATATTTTCTTCAAACTACTTGACGTTTTTATTTTGCAATTAAAGAGAATCCTGTTCATTTAAAGGAAATAAACCACCATTAAAGAGTACAAAGGTAACAGTATATTAAACGCAAAACGTTTCAGTTACCCATTTTTAATTTCATATCTCCTTTTATATCATCTGCCTTAAAGTGTTCAATACAAATTCTTTGAGACACTTTTAATTTTTTTCATCAAGGTGGCAAAATTGTACCCAATGTTTTTCAATTTATATTCTTGTGGAAATCGAAAAATTTATGTTATTTTTTTTAATATTTCCACTATTAAAAACGGCACACTTAGTTTTAAAACTTTTATTTGCATGCAAATTTATATAGAAGTTAAGCAAACATAAAAATATTTTTGACTTGTGACGTCCCAAGAAGAAATTTTGCTCTCAATTTTACTCTCACAGTTTTTATTATTTCTTTATTATTTGATTCATGGGATGCACTCATCTTAAAATATACCGATCCGTCCGTCCGCCTGGCTGTTTGTCCATGTAAACTTTGTGCGCAGAGTATAGGTGGCAATTTTAAAATAAAATTTGATACATTGAATATAGCTCAAGTACAGTTGGTATTTAAATTATTTGCAATCGGTTCATTATTTCACATTGCACCCATACAAATATCCGCCGCAGCAGGTTTTTATCGGTCATGAACGTTTGATTTGTTAACGTATGCAAACAAATTCTTCATTAAGAAGTTGTACATGAAACCTAATCATTACTATAAACTTTGAACAGATCAGTCCATAATTGACCATAGCTTCCATATAAGGTCCACTTCCAAAAAATCAATTTAAAGCGCATAACTCTGTTAAAAGTTTTGGTAATAATATTCAATACAAATATGTTTCATTTATACCCAAATCATTCGGTCCAATTTTATGATGATCGGTCCATAATTAGTTATTGCTCCCATATAAGACCCCCTTTAAAAATAACTTTTGAAAGTCACTATCGAGATACAATTTAACACAAGAAATATTTATATGCACAGAATTCATGTCATTACATTACTTTTTTGAATAGCTTGCATTTAGCACTCATTGCTGAAAAACAGTTTTTGCCCATATACTGGGTGTAGGTATTATATAGTCGGGCTTTACCGATTATACTTTCTTAATTGTTTTACAACGTTGAAAAACGTTAAAAACATTTATCATATGGGATATCGAACAGTAGTATTTGATTTAAAGGTTTTTTTTTCCAAAACTAAAAACGGCTGCTAACAGTATCTGATTGGAAGACTAGGTATTTCCAAATATTTTATGAAAGATAAGGTCTTATCCATCTTTTCAAATACTCGTAGACCATATTGAAATTCGTTTTTCTCTCTACAGATAATAAAATTTGTCCCTTCCATGTTTTAAATATCTGTCCAATCAATAGTTTTAATATATTGTTTAATCAGTAATTTATCAGTTCTTAAAATAAATAAATTAATCATCTCAGCAAATGTTCAAAGGTAAATAAAGTTGTAATTGTTTCATCGGCATCCATTCATTTCCAACTTCAAGTGTATCACTTAAAAAGAAAGACAACCAAAGTTTCGTAAATTTATTTAAAATAATTTCATATTATGTATAATGAATGTATCAGTGTTTTATTCAGTTTAATATCCTTAATAAAAATCATTTTAATGAAAACTTTATATAACATGCACACATTGGTAAAGATGTACGTACATGTATATGCATATGTATGCATCTGTAAATATTGTTTGCAACAACTATAGTCATTCATTTATACAAGTATGAGTAGATCTCTACTCATACAAAAACATATTCGTATTGTTCTACACCTCATTATGCTAAAAATATTGTGTACGGCTGTAATTAAAATTTGAACTTGTAACTCCAAAAGTATTATTCAATTTGGCGGAAAATACTTGAAAAAATATATTTCAAGCGAGGCATAAATATGAATGCGAAACAAGTTGCATATTGTTGTTAATTAAATGAAAATGTAATGAAATAATCATAATCAAAATCATGCTGATGACGTTGGAGATGATGTTGGCCATGATGCTTACAACAAGGACCAACGATAAAACGAATGAAGAGGATGTTTTTTCAACATCACCTTCATCATCATCATCATCATAATTATGAGGAGAATGAGAATGCAATACAATTCTAAAGCAAATTATTTTAACTCGTTTGTTACAGCAAGAGAAAAAAACAAACTTTTACAAATGCTCATGCTAAATGCATGAATAGATTCTATGGCCAGAATAAAAATTACTAAATACAAATATACATACATACTCATATTTATACATCTATACTAATACAATAGTATTGAATTCATCAGAAAATACAAAGAACGTCTAAAGGAACTTCCAAACCAACAGGACAATATTCAATAGTTTGTGTTTAAATGTTTAGAGGAGCATTTCACATTGGCAAGATCAAACAAGATTTTGAGAATAATTTAGAACTGTCTGATGACATTTTTAAAACCCAAATATAAGACTACAAAAAAAACTTCTATAACAGATATCCCTCGTACTCCCATACATACTCGTATGTATGTATGCACCTGCAGCAATAATAATAATAATAGTACTATTACTAGTATGTACTTTTGAAATTGTAAAAATACAACTACTACAAAAACAAAGTTATGGTGGTAAAACCAAATGAGCTATAGTTTAACCAACGAACCGGAAGTTGAGAAAAAAATTTTATTAACAGCACGAAAACACAAAAAACTGCAAAAAAAAAGAAAACAGAAATATTAAAACAGAATAGAATAAAAACGGTAAAACAAGCAATTGTAAACGAGAAACACGTCAGCCAGCCTGCAACAACTAAAAATGCAAAACTTCAATGGCGGACAGACAAAAATACTCGCATAATGGGCTGCCATTTTGTATTTTAACCAAAAGCATTTCGTTCCGTATATTTTTTCTACTTTTTCTTTATTCGCGCCCACTACAACCACAATAACAACTAATGCCGAAAGCAACAAACTTTATGTTTTTTTTTTGTTTCACCTTACTTTGCTGCCGTTGTTGTTGTTGTTGTTGGCTTGTTGCAAAAGCGAACAAAGAGGTGAGAGCGGCAGGAAGATGGAGTCTAGAGAAAGAAGCAGCAAAATGGTTGGAGTAGCAGTAGAGAAAGCGGGAATATAAATGAATTCATTTGGTAAAATGGTAAATTACATTTCCTCAATTTTAAGCATATTTTCCATAATATTTCTTAATTATAACGGTTCTTATTACAAGAAGAATTTATTAACGGTGAGAAAAAAAGGTAACAGGAAACATATTTTCTGCTTGGCAACAATATTTTGATGCACGCCTTCGTTACTTTAGTTTATGGCCAAACATTAGGGAGGGCAAAATTTATGCGAATTGGAAAATAGAATGTGCATAACCAAGGCGGAAGGCAATTGACCCCACATAAACTACAAAGTGTAAACTCCGCATTGCTAAAAGGCCTATAGTGACAAAAGACTCTCTAGGTAAAATAATCTGCTTCTATATATAAAGCAGTAAAAAGAAAACGTTGAATAGTACTCAGTACAATTTCAAATGGTAAAAAAAAAAAATTATATTTCACCATGTTTGGCAACATATCGTCGAAGTCGTATGACTGTTAAATAAAAATCTTTATTTTTTATTCACATCACAAAAAACACACAATCCAAGACGAATTAGCTGTGTCCATCAGTTTGTTGAAGGCACGATAGGGCCTTGAAAAAAGGATTTATTTGACCATAGCCCCGTATAAACTTCACTTTCGAAAATCACTTAAATACCCATAAATCTCTTAAAAATATCGTCATCAAATAAAAATTCAACATCAATAATTTCTCAGATATATAAAAATAATGAACACCTTCCAAATCAAAATAAAACACATCGAAATATTGGACCCATAAAAGTATAAAAGTGGGGAGTACAAATGAGTACATATTTACATGTACATGAAACAAAGAAAATTTAAAAAAGTTTTTGTTTTCATTTACTTTAGGTTTAACAAAATAATTTACAATACAAAATGGAAACTATGTTATGACCTATGAACCGGTCATTCAAGAAGTTAATTAATTGGCTTATGTAGTTAGAATGTAATTTAATGTTTACAAAATAATAAAAAAAATGTGCATATAAATATTTGTTTTGGTAAATTGTATATCGATATAAACACAATTAAATGCACGTTAAAGTGATTTTCGGAAGTGGGTCTTATATCTCTTTCAGACCTGACGCATAAAATTTTTGGAATATGTGATCTCTACAGCTTATGAAAATACAGTCAATGATTAGTTTTTATCCTTTTTATATCGTTCAAGCATTCTCAGACACACTCACTTGATGCATCTCGGTCGATTTTCATTAAATTTTTTAACTAAAACACATTTTTATTGCATGAAACGATTTCAATTAGTTTGAAATATTAAAATTTATAATTTTTTTAGTTAATATATGTGCACTTCATTATTTGTAAACGATTAATACTTTTGACACTTACTTACTTCCACGGCTCATTTTGATAAAACTAAAATGTGACTGAAGAATTTCGCAATAATTCAAGTAAAGGTAAATCAAACAGAAGAGAAATGTGAGAAGCAAATGTAAAAAACATTCAGCACAATCTATGCATGCCAGTTTATTTCAAATTTGGTTAACAGAATCAAAAATATTGAAAGCGAATCCCACCCGCACAATCGATGCATCACGGTCTGAAAGGAATATAGGAGCTATTGTCAATTATGGACCGATCTACACAAAATGTCTATGTGTGATTAGGCTTCATGTACAACTTATTTGTGGCGAAATTTGTTTCGTTACGTACACAAATCAAACATTTATGACAGATAAAGCCCTACTTTGCCGAACATTTGTATGGGGGCTAGGTGAAATAATGATTTCAATTAAATTTAATCCCAACCGTCTTTGGGCCGAACAAAAGGCCCACACTAAATTTTATCGAAATATCTTCAATATTGCGATCTGTATTTTGTGCACAAGGTTTACATGCACAACTAGCCAGACGGGAGGACGGACTGACGGACGGACGATCATCGTTTAATCGACTTAAAAAGTGATTCGGAGTTGATCAGTATACTTTAATGTAGGTGCTAGACTAATATATTTGAGTATTACAAACATTAGTATAAATAAACTATAGTGGTGTAGGGTATAAACAATAAGTTTTTACAAATGAAAAAACTAACAAAAAAAGAACTTGCATATGTACACACAATTTTACACAAGTGTGTCCTTTAAAATATTTGCAAAAAAAATATCAAAGTTTCCTGTTAGATTTGTATGTGTTGGCATTGTTTATGATTTAATATTAAGCTAATTGTATGTCGTAAACACTTTTTGCAAATTATCCAACTCAATTCAAATTATAATAAATTATGAAAAAACTGTAAAAGTATTCTAGTAATGACAAAAAGTAGCTATTATAAGTTTAGTAATAGTTGAACAGCTTAGAGTAAGTCAGTTATACTATGTTTCCACGACGACTTGAATCACCTGCTTCGCTTTCTGAATCATGTTTATGAATCATGCTGTTTACATGACTAATAAACTTGAATCGATTTGACAGTTGTTTTTAATAAACAAACAGAATAAAAAAACCGAATTTACAATTTGTGGAAAATAATTTTTTTAATGGACAAAAAAAGTGAGTGGAAATTAGTTAGCTTATTTAAAAAAAAAACATACATTCGTACGTATTTACTGTCTTTACTTTCAGCAACAAGAAAATAATTTGCTTTGTTTATAATAATATTAAATTTGTACAGCTAGTGCAGATAAACTTGCGATAAAAATTAGAGAAGAGTGCAATTTTTCGTGCTTCGCAAGTAGATTCAATATGAATCTACTTGATTCGCTCTTAAAATTTTGTATGGTGAAGCAAGTTGTTTCGCTCATGATTGGGGTGTGAATCATGAATAGAGAGCGAAGCATGTACCGTGGAAACGTAGTATAAGAGTCCAAAGAGGCGTTCTTCTGTTCCCAAACCACAAATCAGAGGTCGCAAAAAGCTATTCATTAAATGTAACAGGTGTCGAATACCAAAAGATGCTTAATAGCAATATATTGGTTTCATCTCAGCAGTAAAAAAAAAATAAAAATGTTAAAGCACTGTTAAAGTTTGGCAGAGAGCACAGAAATTGTACAGTAGATGATTAGAGACGTGTAATCTGGTCAGACGAATGCAAATTTAATCGTTGTCAATTCAAAGATAAAAAATATTGTTGGCACCGAATACCACGGAGAATTCAAAGACGCCATGTAAAGGAAACAATGAAGCACGATGGGAGGAACGTAATCATATGGGGTTGCTTTACACCTAGGACCACAGAAAATAATCAAAAGAATAATGAGGAAAGAAGACTATCTGCGTATTTTGTAAACTCGTCTTTCCGATTTTGTAGATGGGAATGAAGTTACTTTTCAGCTCACTTAGCAAATATTTAAGGTACGGTCACACTTGGTAAATATTTGCCGAAAAAGACGTCACCACTAAATAGGTAACATATATTTGAACTCGTTTATTTATTTAAAAACACTTTTCTTATTTAGGCCAAAGCATAACAAATATTTACTATAGTTTTAATTTATTTGATGCTGTTTCATATTGCAAAACTCTTGTAAGAGTTAACAACGTCAAACAAATTTGTGCTAAAACAAGTGGTTAAGGTACATATACACGGTTGTCAGATCTTACAACGTTGTCAGAAAAATGTTCAGAAAATGTCTAACAACCGTGTAAACTTAAAATTTTTGTCTTCCAACGTTGTAAGAAAAGGCATTGACAGTTACCTTTTGCTAACAGTTTTTCAATGTCAGTACATTGCTAGCACATTGCTAGATCTGACAACGTTGTAATATCTGACAACCGTGTGTACAAAGCTTTAAGCTTTTTTGAGTAAATATTTGCCAAATGTGACCGTTCCTTTTGCAATCAGAATTTCGTTTTGATGCAATGGCCAACACAAAGTTCCGATCTGAATCCGATTCAGAATTTGTGGGCAATTTGTGGTTTCATGAATCAATTTCGATTCAGGAAAAGTACTGTCATAAATTTAATTTAAATTACATTAATAATTAAGCAGTCAGGTGATATGTAGTAATTGTAGTGAGAGATAGATAAGCTATTTGTTATTTATATCATCGGTATCACTGTGACTCCTTAATTACTTACATACTTTTTATTGTTGCTGTGGTCATCTATTGGTGGAATATTTGGATGTTTAAATTGGCGCTTAAAATTCGTAATTTTAATTGAAATTTTCTTTTAAAATTAAAATGCTATGATTTTTGGAATTTATCCACACAAACCATTTAGCAAATCTCGTATGTATGTATGTATATAAATATTAAATTTTCATTATTAGTTATAAAAATCTCTAGGGTTTCCTTATTAAATTATTATTGTAGTTTTTGTTTTTGTTTTTTTTTTCTCTTTTGCCCTAAAAGCTTTCTATGCATAGTGTTTTGTTTTCTTCCTTCCGGTTTGCTATTCCTTTTTTGTAGATGTAGTTTTTTTGTCTTTTCACAAAGCTCGTGCTGCGGCGTCTCCGTGTCTTTGTGTGGCTTAAACGCCAGTGGTCCTTTGTGCATAATTTTTGGTTAGTGTGTATGTCTGTGTTTACTTCTTATTCTAAATATTTTTCATATTCTGGTGTCTATTTGTTTGAGATCGTTTCTGTTTTTGTTTCACATAATTCACATTTCTAATATTTCATTTTCCGTTAAGTTTATACCTCCAAGGAAAAATCTTTTCAATTATATCTTTCGTGCAAATTGCTCTCTATACAGTCTTGTTACATGCTTCTTTTTTACTTTATGGGTTAAATAAGTTTTCCCATTTTTTTTTCTTATTATAGTATGTTTTTTTTTGTCTTTAATAGAAAAAAAATCTTTGTGTTGATTTGCTGAGTTTTTGTTTTATTCCCATATTTCCTTTTGCCGTTGACAAACTATACATTTTTGCCTGCTTTGGAAAATGTGAAAGAAAATGTTATTAATGCAAAGAATTAAATGTGGTATGCATAGTGAAGGATACAAGTTGTCGGGCGTTAAATTCTGCTGGTATTTTCTGTCACATACACGTTATTTTTAGTACCTACTTAAGGGCTAAAATATATTATCACTATTGAGAAATTGCTGGAATTTAACAAATGTATTCTCACGTCAGTCACTGCTACGCACTGGAAAGACCCACTCGACCAAAGTCTGGCAACTCAACAAGTGACATCAGGTTATTAAATCTGCGCATATGAAAAATAACATACAATTTTGAAGTAAAAATATCTGAAATTTTAACATATCTTCAAAAAGTCACATAATTGCTCACTTTTGGCCAACACTGTAACATTGTTGCTTTAGCATTTCTTCATTAATAAAAAAAAAATAATTATTTAGAGGCAAAAAATGTCTGTTTTTATAACAAGTTTCTTAAAATATTTGGTGTGTTTTGTTTGTTTGTTTGTTCAATGTTTGTGGTGCCACAGCAGTCACAGTTAATTACGTAAAATCTACTGGCTTTGGGGGTTTTTTTGCACATTTTTTCGTTTTTTTTCTAGCTATTGTTATTGTTATTCTTATTTGTGGTCTGTTAGACATCTTGTAGAGTTCAAAGCAAAAGTTATGGGTAAAATGAATACAAAGTGGACTCAAAGAGAATAATATTTCTTTATACAAATTTAGTAGATATAAATTTCGGCCAGGTTTATGTTACAAATCGTAGTCGTAATATACATTAAAATTAATATTGTAGAGGAAAGAAATACGTTTACAATTTGTAACTAAATGAAAGGGTTCTGTAAGAAAATAAAGAGAAAGCACGAAACACAGACGATTTTGGCTTGTCTGCAGAATCTTTGGTAGGAATCGAAGCTGCAGCAAATCTTGTGTAATCTTATTGTAATATTTATTTATTATTTGATTATTATTGATCATTTGATAAAAGAAAAGCTGAATCAGCATTATATCAAAATATTCTGATTTAACACAGATATATGGAGGGCGGCACAAATTTGTTATTTTTGCGATGAATGTCTCTGTACACTTGATAATATCTTGCCGCAGTTGAGTTGAGAAACATTTTTTATATCTTTGACTAAGTATAGTTTTAGTAAGTTGAACGTCAAATAAGAAAACATACGGTCTTATTGAACAGTAGTGGTTTTTAGATTCTACGTTTTTACGTAAAGCGCAGTGTACCGATCGAATTGCTAAGCGAAAAGTTACCCAATACTCTCTAAATCTTTAGCCATTCATCCACGTGGGCTTTTTTCATTACAGATTAACCGGAGGTCGATGGGGTACAGGAGATTGAACGAGCCGTTCAGTCAGGTAATACATATAGGGTATATTTATTGCAAACAAAATCCCACAAGATTTCAATAAATTCAGCTGTTAACTGAGCGCCACTGATGAACGTCTGATATCATTATACTAGAGTACAATGACAGTGGGGAGTATACCTATATATTGGATTTATGTGGAAAGTGTTTGTAACGGCAATAAATATTACACCAACACCCACCTGGCTCGCTGTCCATGTAAAGTTAGTGCGCAGATTGCAGGTCGCAATTTTGAAGATGTTTCTATAAAATTTGCTATATGATATTTTTCGGCCCAATAACGGTTGAAAATTACTTTAACGACCATATATTTCTTAAAAATATTGGTATTCAAATAAAATTCATCACAAATTACTTTCACATACATATACAGATATCATGATGCCGTAATTCCGTAATTACTCCAAACTCTCATACAAGATCTGCTACGAAAATCACTTTAAGACGAATAAAAATATTTATATACACAGAAGACATACCACTAAATTTATGGATGATCGGTCCTTAATAGGTCATATATCTTATATATCGCACATTTCTGATAAACTGATTTTACACATATACTATGTATTATATAATATATAATATATATATATATAAATATATAAATGATTTTCATGTCAATTGCTTGTCTTATTTCGTTTTGATAAACAAAGTTCTCGCTGAAAATAAAATGGAAATGAAGGCTAAATTATCAAATCAACTGTTCACAAGTCGTACGTTGTACACTGATGTCGCTTCTTTATCTCTCAAAGGCATTTAATTAAAAATCGCAATCGAACTCTTACACAAATGTTTGATATCATTATTATTAAGATCGGTGCCACTGAAGGTTACACAGAAAAAAATAAAAATGAGTTTCAATTAAAATATTTGTGGAATCAATTAAAAATTTTATTGAAAACGGACCTGTAAACAAAATGATAGTATCAATTAAAAAAAAAATTGATATTTAATTAAAAATATCAGAAAATCCGAAAAAGTAATTGAATCAATCAAAATTTTAATTGAAAATTATTTTAAAATCAATTAAAGGTTTAATTGAAAAAAAACATGATTTTTTTTTCTGTGTAGCGCTAAACTTGTATCAGTAACAACATGTCTCAGTTATGCACATGTCTATATTAATATTTAAAAAAAGGTATATTTTCCTAAAAAAGTAAATTTTTTTTATTCTTGTTAAATAATTAAAAAATTACACAGTGGTTGTATAAAACTAAAACAATCATTTATTATCAAAAAAAAAAAAAAAAACGAAAACTGCCTACATTTTCAGACACTCCCTTCAACAAGTCAAATTCATTTTTGATAAATTGTCACAAAGTAAATTAAAACGTTAAAAATGATGACAGAATTAACAAGTTAATAAAACTGACAAGTCAATAATAAAAGGAACGTATACAAATAAAGATTAATAATATTAACTACACCCTTACATAGACTTAAGTGCAAAAACAACTACTCGCATTCAGCAATAGGTGTTCCAAAATTAACGATTTAAGCCTATTAACCTTTATAGTTGTTTTTGGAAACTGAAAACAACAAAATTTTTAACAATCATTTGTCAAAAAGTCTAGTACAAAAACAACAATAGCTATAATGAAAATGAATACTTAAATGAACAGTCCTCGTTTTAAATGCAATGCACTACTTTCTGACACTCTCAACTCTCAACTCTCACCCCTCAACTACTCATTATTAATTCTTTTTTATAAATGTGTTTTAGGATGAGTGAAAGGTAATGAATGGTGAAAAAAAATGCTTACCCTCAATTGATTTCTTTCACAGCCAGGTAATACCCTCAATTGATATGGAAATTGTTTGAAAATGGTACTGAATGGATCAATTATTTAGTTTAACAATTTGTTGATCATTTTGTGGTGGGTATAGATTTGTGCAAAGTTATTGATTGATACTTTGAACTGGGTTTTTATTTTTGGGAATTTTATACTGCCTTGTATATGTGCAAACAATGACTGTGTGAGAGATCAATGGGTATTGAAAATTGTTTTTCAAATTAGGGGGATTATTTTATTTTGTTGTTGAACAATAATCAATAAAGTGTTTTGTTGTGATTGCATCAATCAAGTATCAAAGTATTATAAGTGTTTGAAATGATTATGAAAATTATTATTGTGTAATTATGGTGTGTCAATTGAGAAGTTGTAATTATTTGTGGTATGCTGAATTTTTTCTATAACAAAGGTTTAAAATTTAAAAAACTGGGTTCCCTTGTGGTCAGGTTGGTGGTGAACTAGTTTATTAGTCTTTGGTTTGGGTGTTCAATTCCAAATAGCTGTTACGTTATGTAATATAAGAATCGATGCATAACTGGTAGCTGGGACTTTGAATATCATTTACTATCTATTGAGATACAAGAGATGGGTGTGGCAGCAAGGGATTTACTAAGGCTTTATGAGTTTTTGAGAAGAAAACGATTAAATCTTGCATGAGTACGAGGGCCTGGATCACGGTGTTCCGGGTATGAGAGACATACTATATACATATCTTACCAGAAAGGCTGACAGTTTAAAGGGTGAGCTGTATTCATGGGCGTTTCAAAGGTGCAGGAGTCGGAGTTTTCTTCATTAAGGCAAATACCAGAGCTTCATATAAAATGCACTCTCTTTCAAGCTGAGATTTAAAGCTCAAAAATGGTAACTTTACAAGGGGTGATTGAGCGAATGGAAGGCTTTAAAGCAGAGCTGCGCAACACATACTATGATGTTTCTGTTTGTGTTGGTTAAGCAGCAGAGAGCTTTATGTATTAAGAGAGAAAATCATAAACATGTGAAAAATTGCGTAGCGAGATCTTATTTGCACAGGTTCTAACCAGCAACTGATTTAAGTTTGATCTCTGAGATCACAACAAAGCAAAAAACAAATGGTCATTTGTGACCATGAACATATTGTGGGAAATTAGAATTTCACCCATGAGACAAATAGTTGGATTTAAATTAATTAGGGACTGTAAAGAAGCCTTGAGAGGACTAATAAGTCGGTATAATGTTAAGTTGTGCAGTATCTTTAAAACCAAAATCCAAGACTGAGAAACTGGTAAGGGGTGAAAGAGTGAATTGAAGGCTTTAACACACAACACAACTGGTTGGATCTAAACTAGTTAGGAACTGTAAAGAAGTGTAGCGCGGGCTGATGATTCTGTACACTATTGCATTATGCTGCAATGAGATTTCGGATGAACTCGCACAACAGGGATCTGCAATGAGCTTAGAGGAGAAATCTAGGAAGATAGATAGTTATCTAGATGGTACCAAACGATCCTGGCCTAAATTTTACTTAACAGTTATCTACTAATTTCACGGGGGAAATAAAAGGTCATTACCCAATAAGGGTCAGAACGAGTATAAGTGACTATATCACTCCCGACTTGTGTCGGATATGTGAGGATGGAGCTAGAAACAATGGAGCACATCTTCTGCCATTGTCCTATATATAAGAGACATACGTTTACTTGTTTGAGCAGTAGTTTCTATGCTGGACCTGTTAACTCAAATGGCTTTAAAATAGGTGATGTCATCAAATTTACAAGGGCAATCAGGTAGATAAATGTGGACTGAAGTCCTTTTTTGCTTGATAGTCCTATGTATAATTGTATTTCCTATAGAACATTTTCTGTATAGAAATTCTTGTTTGTAACAGTATTTTCTATAGCAAATCTTCAGTATTTTCAATACAAAATGCAATATTTAAAATACTTTAATTTAAAAAGTTAAAATTTGTTTACTCTGAAGAAACTACTATTTAAATATTTTTTATTTTGAGACCCAACACAAATTTCCTGACCCAGTCGCTGTCAGGTTATTCATTCTGAAAACTAATTAAACAAAAGTTAAAACTTGATTATAATTGAGCAATTTTGTTTCTTTTACTTAAAATAAAATGCAATTACTTTTGTTTCATAAATAAATTAAAATTCATATTTTCTATCTTTTCAAATACAATTCCAGATTACATGTCAGTTCGAATTTGAATATGAACATGAAGAGTGCACATGTCAAGAACTTTTGTTATTTGAGTTCTTGTTTTTTTCACAAAAGATTTATTTCATTAAAAATTAAAACATAATTGTAACATAAATCCATTTGACTTTATCTAACAATTAAAATCAAGCAGTTGTTATTTCAGCTTAACTACTTTTTTTTTACCAAAAAATACAAATTTAATATGAAAAAATATCAAAATATAAAAAAAAAACAAAAATATTTTCACAGCTTAGTTTTTTTTTAAAGGAATTTTGGGTGAAACAAAAAAAAAATACTCATGGTGATAATCAGCACGAGGGGTGGGCTCAAATAATGGGAACACAAAAAGACTGAAACGCATGAAAAAACGCATAAAACACCCCTGAATATTAACAAAACGACCCCAAATGCAACATTAAAAAGTTAAAAAAAAAATCACAAAATTTTCTACGCATAAAAACATTTCAATAGTTACTAAAAAATACAAAGATTTTTTTTTGGGTTTTTTTGTAAAGTTTTAAACAAAAAATCGTGTTGTGTGTGTGTGAGTTTACGAGTATGTAAGTTTTGTGAGCCTGAAAGTGCTGACGGGTTGTTAGAATTTGTGTTTTTTATTTGACACGCTCATAATTTCCAAGTTAATTTTATTGAATTTTTTTTCATATTCAACCAGGATTTCTAACAAAAACTGAAAAAATCCTGCTGTCTTGTACAAAAAAACTGAATTTTTTATCATCTTTTTTTCTAAAAAAAAAATGTAATAATCCATTTAAATTGTAACAGTTTTTTGTGTTTTTTTTTTTTTTTGTTTAAAAAAATAAAATATAAAAGGAAACAAAAAACCGGAAGCTCTATAAATTTTAATGAAAATTGGTTTTTATGCAACAAAAACAAGTCTGACAACATGTCAGTTTACTAAACATGACATAAATTTTGACTTTTTTTCTATTTGCATATTCATTGAAAAGGAAATTTTCTATTTTTTGTTGTGTTTATTTGGTAAAAATCTATTCGCGTAAATAATTTATAACTGCCCCATTAAAATGTTTGGAAATTGTAGATTTTTTTTTTTCATTTTAATTAAAAATTTGTTTTGCTTAAGTGGGGATTACATGGAACAGTGTTTGTGTTAAAGAAAAGAAATGTAATGTTTGATTATAGAAATTGTATGGTTACAAGGAGACGAGTAGTAGCTTGATATAATTGAAATTTAACTTGTTTTACAGGTAAAGTTAGTGACTGCTGAATTAATGTAAGATAGTAAAAATTTACTTGTTTGTTACCACAATAATGTACAATTTAAAGAGATGAATTCAGACATGGTTTACATGCCTCAACGGTGCTAGCATTTCAAAAAGTTCTTTAATGAATGCAACTTCTCAATCTCAATCAAATCTCAATCCAATTACATTTAAATTATAGAACCATAATCTGCATAAGATTCTAGAATATCTTTTATATCACTGGAGATTAACTTGCAGTTTCCAGTGTTATAAATTGCTTGGATCACTTACATCAGCCAGTTTTTATTATTAATAATGGAAAGAAAGGGTGATTTTTTAGGAAATTTATTTTTGGCGAGACTGTTTTTGGCAGCTCAGCTGTTTTCGTGTAATATGTTACTATTAAATACATTTTATGGTCAGCTCATTTCTAATTGCATGAATACGTAAACATACAAAATTGTCATATTTGATGTAAATAGCTGCCAGTAGCATTGAAATATCACCCGAAAATTATTCCGGTGTGGATAATGGACCAGTGGCATTGGACCGTACTTTTTCAAAGACGAAGAATACAAAAACGTTACTGTGAATGACAGTGCAATGACTACCAAAGTTTTCTTTGACCAAAATGAAAGAGCCGAAAGAGAAGCAGGTTCGGTAAACAGTTTGTTTCACGTTTGGGGCCGGTAAATTGACCTAGATTGTGCATTTTAACGCTTTTAGACTATTGTTTGAGGGGCTATGTTAAGGATCATTTCTATGTGGAGAGAGTATGCCAAAATTGTTCCAGCGTATTTCAACATTTACATAAAATCATCTATACACATGGAATTATATATATCGTTCTATCGATTCAAATAATGTTTTCGTCTATTTCTCTAAATTGTATATGTTCTTTTAAATCAAACGCGAAAGCTTTTAAAAAATCACTCTTATAAACTCTTATAAAGAAATAAGAAAAACATATGTGAAGTTTAGGATTTAAGTAATAAAAGACAACAATACAGAAAATAATTTAGAAAGTCTCAAAGAAAACTCCTTAAATTTTAATATTTCTTTCTAATATTCTATAGTTAGCAAGCTGCCTCTTTCACGGATCATAATTCGTCTTGAAAAATAGTATTTTCATTTAGAAATTGAAAATATATTCTCATCCAAATTTCTTGCTGAATTCATATCTGAACTCAATCGTACTTATTGATCAGAGCCCTTATTTTATCTATAGTATATTTGTTGAAGTTGAAAATGTATATGTCATACAATGGGGCGCACAAATGAGTACATGTTAGTACTTTGTGCACTGGTTATTGCATAAAAATAAAACTAATAAAGAAAATTAAAAGATTTATGTTACTTAGTTTATGTTTAAAATTTAACAAAATAATTTATTAATCAAAACTAAAAATATCTAGTTCCAATAAAATATAAAAACGAAATGAAAGCAACCTGCATGTACTCAATTTTTAATTATTAGTCCAAATTTATTTATTACGTAAAACACTTTTTACACGTTTTGGCATACTCACAACCAATTTATTTCTTTGGAATACTCTCTCATTAGTGCTGAACCCGCTGCCAAATGGTTAGGTGTTAATTAGTATGTCCAGCTGTCTGCTCACGATTGTCAACAAATTCTAAATCGGATTGAGGTTGGTACTTTTTGCTGGCAAGATTTTGGAAGTATGCTTTAGGTCACCATCCAGCAGAAAAGTAACTTTATCCATATATTGGACGCTTTTATCTACAAATTCGGGAAAATAAGTTTGCAAAATACGCAAATAGTCTATTTTCCTCATTATTCCTTCGATTATATGCAGTCGTCTGTGGTACCACCGTCGGATTGAAAACTATTACATTTGGATTCGCCTGATCATCTACTGGTCTCGAGCAAACTTTAACAGTGTCTTAACATTTTTTACCGACAATCAGGTTTTAATTTTGTTTACTGCTGAAATGTTACCAATATCGCGAAGGGCTTGTTTTGTTGTCCATCGTCCAATGGGTTTGCATATTACCTTAAAAGCATCTTTTGGTCTTCCTTCAAGCTGTTTAGAAATTATTTGCATATAATAGCTACTTTTTGTAATGGCTTGAATATTGTCTTCAATAGCTCTTGACAGGTGCTTCATTATTTATTATAATTTTATTTGTGTTGGATAATTTGCAAAAAGTGTTTACCACATGCAAATAAATTAATATCAAACTAATGTTTTTTTTAAATCATAAACAAAGCAAACACTTTATATGTAACGGTAAACTTTGATATTTCTGCAAATATTTCAAATATTGCGAGTTAGGATGATGGAGAGGCGTTTAGAAGCTAAATTATGTTCATACCAGAGTTTAGCCGTACCAGCGATATCAATTTGCGTTTTGTGAAACCCCATTTTTTTTAATTTTGACGAATAAGTCCAATTTTATTATTATTATACATTTGAAGTAAAACCTTTACAAAACTTTATAGTCCAGATATTTTGAAATATAATCTGAAAGCTTTACTAAAATCCGAAGAAGATAATCGAGATGGATATCACAAAAACAGCAAAAGTGAAACCCA
The DNA here is from genome assembly GCA_950370525.1 of Bellardia bayeri. Taxonomy (NCBI): domain Eukaryota; kingdom Metazoa; phylum Arthropoda; class Insecta; order Diptera; family Calliphoridae; genus Bellardia; species Bellardia bayeri. Next base: position 81,963,042 of record OX493267.1, read on the forward strand.
CAAAGGAGTGGGAGTGGGACATGATGGATCGATTTAATAGGAAGCTACCACAAAGTCATAAGTTGAAGCCAACTTAAAGTGGAAATAATAATATCTCTGCTATGCTTTGCTTATATTGATATACAAATTTTGAATTAACATTATTATCAACAAGTTTAAATTGGAACTTTGGAAATGCTATACAAATTATTTTTTACCCGTACATGGAAATTAGAATGTAACCATTTCTGAATCTAGTAAAAGTAAAACAAAAGTTAAAGTGGAAAAATTTCCGGGAATATGGATAATAAAGGGGAAAGCTGCAATATTTTTCAACAGATCTTCTTTTCAATATATTTTTCGCCTGTTAATTCTACTCCAAACTTCAGAGCTCATGTGTTTAGCAATACAAGGTGTTTTTACAGTTCAAGAAACAGTTTCAAGAAACTTAGAGCCAGTAAATGTAAGTTTAATGAAATCTAAACTTCAAATCAAGATATTATGATTGTTTCCTTTAACAAAAAGCATTGCATAATTAAGATATAAAAAAGGATAATTACATTTTAAACACTAAGTTTAATATTTTATAGAAAAATCTTGTTGTTAATTCGTTATTTTGTTCTTGTATTTTGTTTTTTGAAAGAGGCAACAATTTACTTGAAGTTATAATCCCATTGAGACATCTCTCATTTTCAATTTCTCAAGTGTTACATTATAATTTGTCAGAGTTATGAATCCAAAAAAAAAAACGAAATAATGAAAAAGAAGCTTCATAAAACTGAAAACAAAATATTAGCTCGTCCAACTTTTACTTTGTTGGCAATACTACATAAGTTGGAGTGTTATTTAAACAAAATATTTAAACAAAAAAAATGCAATAAAAATACAACAGGAATGAAACTGGAATAGGAATATGAATGCGGATAATGACAAACGACTAAAAATTCAACATGATGAAGACAGCGTTGATGTTTATGAGCTCTTTATGGATCCTTAGGATATTTGCTGGTGTATGTCAGTGGGATTGTGTTGAACATTTCAGCGAAATGAAAAACTGATTTCAAGACCACCACCATCATCATCAGTATCAGCATCAGCATCATGGCCATCACCGTCAACATCAGCCAGTACCAAACAACCAGCCAACCAACATCATCTTCGTCATCATTATAAGTATATTTTTATTATTATCATTACAATCTTCAGTGGCAGCGGCAACATTATTTAACATCAACTTTGGTATCATGTAATTAAAAGTGCACTCTTTGTAAAATCACATCAACTCATTGCATACAGATATATACAGAACTGATACACCAGCTCCAAAGCACACACATCATACATATGTACATAAGTATCTACACATTGCAACATTTTGTAGAAGACACTTGCAGCTAGCTAGGCATAGAGCAAGCAACTGCAGAGTTTTAGTAGAATAGAATATTAAATAATTCAAGACTTTTGAATAGTCGTCAACTCTGAATACTAAAACACATCTTAAACACAAAGGCAGCATCAAAAACAAAAGCAACAAATAAAGAAAATTATACCAAATATGACGACGAGTTGTATTCAAGAACTCAGGAATTGTTTTTAAATTCACTCCAGGGGATTAAATAAAACGACAAATGAGGATATAAAATATTTATTAACAGAATACACACTCATCACTTGTCCATCATCATACTCCTAAGATGCTACAATTTACAATTTGATGTCATCGTTAAGCACAAAAAGGCCTAAGAACTTGTTAATTTCTGTATAAACAATTTCATCATTTTAGTTTTTAAATCTTTTTTTTTTTTTTTTTTTTTTGCTGTCCTAGCAGCGTTTAGCTTAAACCTGTGAATGGATGAAATGATTTCACTCATAATGATCACATTACCGACGAGCCTTTATAAAGATGAAATAATTGAATAATTATTTCCAATGAAAAAATATACCAATAAGTATTGAAATAATCCCGAAGTCATGAACGAGCAAGCAACAACATGTATACAGTATATGCACATACATACATACATACATACATATGAGTATTCATGTATTCCAATGCGAAATTTGCTTACATGATAATGTGATCGATCATACATAATCAGGCGCTATAAACTTGTTGACATTTCTTGTTACAAATATGGTGCAATTGTTTACGCATGATAATGAGATTTTCAATGTAAATTTAAAGAAAATTAATGAGATTTTTTATTAAGTTGAAATGCGTTTAAAGAATGTACACGGAAAGATTTGAACGCAAACTGGCATTAATTAATTATGAAAGATATGTACGATTTTAATCGAATGACATTATGGTGGTGCTGCTAAATTGTAGGCGAAAAAACGTACTTAGCTAAAAAAAATCTAATTTAGTATCACTGGCAGCTTCCAGTGGTATAACTCAATTGGATCCGCTTGATAATTCAGTCTGTTCTATCTGTAAAGGAAATATGTATAAGGAAAGGAGATTGGTAAAGTTAAAGTTTAAGGATGACATTAAAATAAAATCAACTAATAATAGGCAACAAAGTCAACAAAGTATGGTGACACATGGCAAATATTTACACAAAAAAAGCGTAACCACTTGTTTTAGCACAAGATCAAACAGCATCAAATAAAATAAAAATAAATATTTGCTGTGTCCTGTCCTAAATAAACGCAGTTTTTTTTTTAATAAATAAACGAGTTCAAAAATATTTTATTTAGTGGTTACGTGATTTTCAGCAAATATTTGCCAAGTGTGACCTATCTTTTGTATTATTACCAACTCTATGGCAACGTTTGGAATCTAAAGTTCTTCCTTCTCTACGGTCAACAACTAAACATATACAGTGAGCGTCAAAATAAAGGCAACACCATATATTATTTAAAGAAAAGCTTAATTATAGTAATATAAATAATATTATATTAGCATATTAATTTGCATATTTAAATATGTAGTTATTGAGCATTGAATTCACAAAAAAAAGAAACAAAACCAAAAGCGTATACAAATTTAATTTATTTATTGTTAAAATAGACCAATTTTCTTCATCTTTATACAAGAAAAGCTCTGTCATTCCAAAAGTAGTTGCAATTCTTTTAAATATTCTTTGTTTTAAAGTGTAAAGGTAAAGTGCAGTTTAAAATAATTGCAAGTTGCATAATTTATCAATAAAAGTAATTAGGTTGTAACGCTAATGCTGGTTTTAGACGGTATGTATTTTGTAGTGTACTTGTCAGTTGTACGCTACATATGTAATTGTGCATGTCTGTCAAAATTGGCAATTTACAGGCAGTTTATAACTTTTGATTTCACACGTCTGTTTTTAGTTTCATGTGACATAATCTACAATGGAAGACAACAGCTCTTTTCGTTGTGAATATTTTTGCGGGTGTTTTGTGTTCTTGCAAATATAGTTTGAAAAAATGGATTAAAATATTAAATAATAGTTACTTGCAGCATTATTGTAATAATAGCTTCTATAAAATATAAAAATAAAAAAATTAAGCATTAACTCTTGCGAGAGAAAATGTACAATATGGAGCCAAATTTTTGTTGTATTTAAGTTATATAAAAATTAATATGTTTTTTTTTTCAATAAATATTTCAATACAAATTTATTTTTTTGTTTACTTTTTTTTTTTTTAATATAAATTTGCTGAATCAGATGAATCACAAACATTATGTTCTTGGTGCCATAAACAATTGACTTGCAAAACAGCTGGTTGCAGCTGAAAATAGAACATGTTCTAATTGAAAATTTTACACTGTAAATGCAGGTTGACATTTGCAGAAGCAATTTTTTTTTTATGCTTTTACACGACGTGTTTGCATTTGACAGTGGAAAATTTTACAAGCACACTGCAAAATACATACCGTCTAAAAAGAGCTTAAGTAGTGAAACATTTAAATGGAAAGACAAACATCAATTGAGACACGCCAAATCATAATAGATTTACATAAAAAAGAAAATCCCTGCGTGAAATAAATAAAATTCTTAGACTCGACATAATAAACTCATGATAGACTAACATAGAAAAGGATAGACTAACATAGAAAAGGATAGACTAACATAGAAAAGGATAGACTAACATAGAAAAGGAGAAACATGCAAAATTGTTGGAAGGCATCACTGTACAATAAAAACAAGTAAGAAAGTATAGTCGGTCAAGCCCGACCATATAATACCCTACACCCAGTATAAAAACAGATTTTCAGAAATGAGCTCAATGAGGGACCGACCATCCAAAAATTTAGTTTCTCGATATAAACACTTATAAAAGATTTATAGATGTTAAAGTGATTTTCAAAGGGCATCTTTTAAAACATCAGAGTTTCGGCTTCATCCTTTTTTCGTGCCTTAATTTGTTGTAGAACTTTCATATTTTGGGTAGAAGTCAGGAACAGATTTGTATAGTAGTATATTTTGCATGGCCTTTTCCGAAGTATAGTCAAGGATTCTTTGTTCAGGACAATGACTGCTTTCCTCGTTCTACTTTCGTGGTTATTGGGTCTGGCTTATCAAGGAGATTTGCTCAGAGTCGTGTGGTTCTAATCAAATTATCACGAAGGATCTCGTTATGCATAGTATTTCGTTTGCCGGGATCACATCTGATTTTGGGCCAAATAAATTTTCGATCATTAATTAGTACATGCCAGTAATTTGATATGGTCTTATTGCCAGCCTGCATCGTTATTTCCCCATTTGTCTGCCCAGGCATACATGTTCTGGGCAAGTTAACTATTATAACTGATAGTAGCGATCAAGTTCACGTATAAGCTACTCAATGTTATTGCTACCAAGCATCTTTATCAGAATCATTTAAGTTAAAAGGGTTCTAGCGGATATTAACACAAATAAATAAGTCTCCTGGGCCGGAAAGTACATCAAGACCTGTCTGGAAGCAGAATTATTCTCCATTAACTAATATATTCAACACTTTAAACCGTACCGCAGAATTTCCTAGGGGTGGGAATTTAGAGCGAGTGTAGAATATACTTTAATCAATTTGATCTTTAAAAATGCAATAAAACTAAAATTTATTCGAAGTCAAAAAGAGCTTAAAGATGATAAAAGGAGCATGAAGGTCTCTCGATATTACCTGTAGTTTTTTTCACAATATCAGTTCATCAGCAAGGGCTGTCATAAAATTCGTTCTTTAGCCATACCGTCAGTATGTGAAATAACCATCCTTTCCTGTGACTCTTATAGTTTATTTTCCTAGTTCTGAAACAATACCTCAGTGCTGGTCCGAGGAGGAAAAGTCGAGAACTCTCTGTGCTTTATTTTAAATTCCTTATTATGATCCTTAAGAAGAATCCTTGTGCCAATTTGCAATTCACTTTTTTCATACTTAACTAAACTCCTATCTCACGTAAATAAGTGAAAACTTCTGTACGACTTCTAAAGGAAGTTATTCCAAACACATTTTATTAATTGAATTTAAAGTTTCACATTTATTTATTAGAGCATAGTCAATAGTCATTAACCCCTGTATGGTTTCAATATTCAAAATACGAGTACATGTGGTAGAAAACTTTTTTCCTAAACTCTCAAGTAGGACATGCTGTTTGTAGTCTTGCTGGGAAAGCACTTAAAAATAAAACTTAATCTAATTAAAAATTTTGATTTACTTTATTATACAATGACTTTGGTAGTGCCCTTAAGAAGAACCTGTTTATATTTCCAAATTTTTCAACTAACAAAAGAAATAAAATATGCTTCTTAAAATGGCTTTATTTCGATCTATAGCAAGAAGAAATACAATTAAATAATTAGCATAAGAAAAGGAAATTGAAGAAGAAAGAACAAACGAACGAATATATTAAATGAAATAAAAGTGTGACTTTGTATAAAAGTTTAGAGCAAAAGAAAAAAATACAGCATGCAAGAGTTTTATACAAATTCACAAATACGCAAAACCTTAAACGTGGGAATTTCTGAAAGAAAGGTTAGATTTTTGAATAATTAAAAAAAACCTAAACATTTTTTAAAATTAGTTTTTGACATATTTCTTTATGCCGTGTTTTAAGTGCAGCACTTGGTTGGTAAGTTCTAGACAAATAAAGAAAGCATTGACATTTCATTCATACATACAAATATTCATTTGTTTATTCACAAAAAAAAAAAAAAAAACACACAGTTGTCATATCCTTACATATCCTTTTTGTAAAAGAATATTACTTTATAAAGGTGATCAGTGTAACCCTTTTCTCCTTCCCTTTTAATATCACAAGAATAGTTTTTTTTTCCTATTTTGTTGCTCTAACTATTAGTAGTTTTTTGTCAGCATCCCAGTTAAACAGAAAAACCCAAGCAGCATCCTTTGGAATTATTAAAATACAAAAACAAAAAATAATTTGCATATGCTCCTGTATGTTGTTGCACGAGTATGTGTTACACAGGACATCTTTTCCAACAGTTGTATGTCAAATTTGTACGTGTACGTCTTTTCCTGCTTGACTATTGTTCCATTTAAAATCCCATAAACAAGTTACCCCTTTTCCTACAAAGAAGAAATATTAAAAAAATATAATGAAAAAAGAGCTACAATTATTCTACTTTTTTAGAATTTGATTTAAGGTACATTATTTCCCATTTAAATGCATTAAATTCCTTTTTTCTCATTAATAAATGTGGATGAATTTTTTAACGGAATTTTACCTGATTTATTTTTTTCTACAAAAATATCATTTGAAATTGTAGGATATTAGTATTTTTTTTTTTTATTTAAGACTACAGATGTTTAAACAATTCAATTGCAGCAAGCACTCACATGTTTGGTATTCAAATTAAATTTTTTGGTGAAAAAAAAACTTCTGAAAATTATTAAAAAACTGGTTTAGTTTTTTTTGTTGGTCCTGACAGGATTATGTCAATTTGTTTGAATGTATCAAATTTTGATCTGGATACATTTCCGTTTTATGAAAATATGATTTAAGGTGGTTGAATTTCAAGTATTGAAATATAATTTTCGAAAGGGTGATTGATTTTAAATAAAACACTTAAAATATAATTGGATGTCGGAATCTTTATTATGATTTTATCTTTTTTTTTACCCGTAAGATCAATGGATAATTCCAATATATTGTAGAAAAATAGTTTGTTAAACTCTTACTGAAAAACAGATATTCTATTCGAAAAGTTCAATTTTCGATTACTTTTTCGAGCATTGCTACAGACATCTCGAGTTTCCAAACCTTTAATTGTAGCTGATTTATCGAAGGAGTCTTCCCATAAAGCATTGTTCACATAAATTGCGGACACACTTCACAATGTGTTTTAAAGATATAGTGGCAACGCTTTCGTTTTTTTTCTTCTGTGATTTGATACAGTGGGGAGCACACATGGGCAGATGTTAGTACTTTGTGCACTTGTTGTTGCATAAAAATAAATCTAATTAAGAAAATTAGAAAAATATTTTTAGTTATTTATTTACTGCCGTATTCATAAAAAATTAAGTAGGTTTGAAGTGTGCTTTTAGACAAAATTTTCATACAAATTTTTCTTAAAGTACATTTGAAGTCTACTTTAATTTTTTATGAATAAGTTATGTTTAATATCTAACCAAGTGTCAAGAAAAAATCAAAATGAGACGAAAACAATCCACATGTATTAGATTTTTCACCAACCAAAAACTTTAGGGAATAATAGTATTTTTAATATTTAGTCCAAAGCGCATTATTTACACTTTTTACACGTTCTGTCATAGTCTCCACCAATTTTTTTAATTAATTCATTTGGAATACTCTCCCATTCGCGCTGAACCCGCTGCCAAAGCTCCTCCAAAGTGCTGCGATAGACTAGGCAATAGAGTGCCGGACTATCAGTCAAAGGGTTGCGGGTTCGATTCCCGCCAAAGACTCTGGGTGTTTTCTGCAGATAAGCCAAAAGCTTCGCAGTTTGTATTTGTTAATTATTTAAAAAAAAATATTTATAAAAAAAAAAATGATTTGCAGTTAATCGGTTTTATCCCAATTGTCTTTTCGCGATTGACTACAAATTCTTAATCGGATTGAGGTCCGGACTTTTTGCTGGCCACTGCATCCAATGAAAATTCTGCTCGCGATAACATTCTTTCACGATTTTGGAAGTGTGCTTTGGGTGACCATCAAGCTGAAAAGTAACTTCATCCTCGCTCTTATCTACAAAATCGGGAAGATGAATTTGCAAAATACGCAGATACTTTTCTTTATATTATGACGTTCCTCCCACCGTGCATCATTGTTTCTTTTACATGGTGTCTTAGAATTCTCTGGGCTGATTAGCACCAGCAATATTGATTATCTTCGAATTGAAGATGGCATTGGGGACATGTAATAAACGCAATCGTTTATCAATAAGGTATTACTTTACTATCAATAAAGCTAACATATGCGGAAAATTTTGCAACAAAAATGTTGACGCTGTCTAAAGAAAGATAATTTTAATAGAGAATTCGCTGATATGTGATATTTCCAGAAGTACAGTGTCAAACGTTATTCCAAATTGCCACTGTTGGAAAACAAAGTTTTTGTTGAACGACAAGCAGTAGACATTGATAATTATGCTATGCAGTAATTTGAAATTATTGCAAAGTTATTGACGGATACGCTTTGATTGAGATGATCCAGGTCGCCAAACTCAAACCAAGTATTTTATGAATACAAAGTTATGAAACTTGCTCACTAACTGCAGCCTTTACATTTAAGTAAAATAGAATGGTATGAGAAACAGAACATAGATTGATGAGTCAGTGTCTGTAAGCATTATATTCAAGTAAAAACTTGTTACAAATCTGATGATGTAGGGTAAAAAATGTGAATGAAAACAAAAAAATTGAAAAATAAAAATCATTGACTAAAACAATAAATGTTGCAATATGAGAATGCATTAAAAATGCAATTACGTTTCCTAAGTACACACTTAAACAGACAGACACACACAGACACACACACATACAAAAAAATACATTATTCTCTAAGTGCACATTATACACAAACACAATTGCAAAGATTATTATTATTCTTTGCATACTAAATGTAAATGTAGACTCAATCATACACACATTCGTGCATACATTTACATTTACGAGTATTTTGTGTAAATACATTACATTGCGTAAATGTAAAAAAAAAACAATTGATGGCTGCATGGATTTTAAGTAAATTATATGCAAATCATAAGCATATGCAACGATAATACTTACACACTTCAAATATCCATGCCATAAAATGCTTAAATATACATACATACATATGTATGTACTCGTATGTATGTATGTACTCGTACACTGTAAAACCGCAATCATCATAGTACGAGCGAATAACAATAAATAATACTACCTATACAAACTTAACATGGGCTTTTTTCCTCTTTTTTTAAGTCACAATTTACACGAAGCAATTTTTATTGAAAAGATCGATACAATTTTTTCCTTGAAGCACAACTCTTGAGAATACACCAGTGTTGGCAAACATGGTACAATTGTACTTTTTCTGATACATCTTAGACCCAATTGGTGCCCAATTTGGCACAATTTTAAAATAATGTTGCATTTAAATTTGGTGTTTCAAATGAAATATGTAAAATTACCTTTTGTGTAGTAATTACTAAAAGCCGAAATGAATTTCATGAACATTTTGGAACTGATATACGATCTCTAAATATACACCTATAAGACGGTTATCACGACAAGAAATTGTTGGTTGAATTATCGAACAATGGAAACCTCTGAAATATTAATTCACATTAAGTGATTTTGAGACCGAATTCAGAAACTTCAGCTTAATACATATTTAGTTAATCAGAATTTCTAAAACGTTAGAAGTTTACCCTTCTTACTATATTCAGGGATTAAAAAATTTTGTAATTTTGGAAATCTAATCGAAGTATGTATATATCCCGATACTTCATAAATAATAATGTTATTGATAACATGTTAATAAATGAAAATAATATTCTTAATGATTCAGAAGTAGCCTAACTATACAATTAAACAAATACAGGCTAACCCCGAATAAAGATAATTTACCGGAAACATTTAATTACGCAACGAGCTCTATTTCTTTGCCTTTAATTTATCTTTGTTTCAAATGCATTAATATAAAATATCCTTTGATAACTTCCTGGAACACTAGTTGCATTTCGTGAGCAAACGTTTATCTGGCAGCATTTCCCAAACCGTATTCCTTTTTATCAGGAAATCAATACCAGAGCTTCATTTCCATTAGAGTTCGACGATTTTTTGAGACATTCTTGTTATAAATGTCAATGTTAAAAATTTGGTCGTTCGAGTATAAAATTGTTTAAACATTCCTTATATAAAGTAATGTTAAAAATTGTGCCGTAAGTGACTATATCGAATTTTCGTTAAAGTGAGTTTCTGGTTAAATTTTATTATTATTTATCAAATATTAAAAATGGTACCATGGAGGTCTAAAAAGTACATTTTATTTATATAGTTGGTACAAAATCCATAAAGCCATTTTCCATCTCTGGTATACATACATTTCTATACACATATGTTATAGGAATAAGAGAGTAACACGAATTGCTAGTACAATCAATAGCGTACTCGTATTATTTTCCCCTCATCTCGATGTCTTAAAAGGTAATCAGCTTAGCTTAAAGAATTGCTTCGTGTAAATTGGGATTAAGTTAAAATGCATTTGCAATAGTTATGTAGAGAAGAAGGAAAAAAAAAACAAGTGAACGGAATGAAAATGCAACTGCAAATACTTGAGAGGAATAGATGGATGAAGAGTTGGTTGGAAGACAGTATGTATATTCATGTTTGGTAAGATGGTGGGTGGATTGATTTGTCAGTAGTTTGATGTTATTGAAAAATCAAAGGAATTTTGTGATAGAAGATGAAATTAAATCAAAAACTATTATTTAGTACACACACATTCAGAATATGATTTACAATACAATATCGTAGTGAAAAAGAGAATAATGCTGCTATACTATTAACTTACTGTCTTATTATGGGTGATGAAATTAACTCAAATAGCTACCAGGACCAAAATTTTATGTTGCAGTGTAACGTGGGCATATCAACCCAAAATAGAAATAACTATACAAAAAATGGATTAATTTGGTAAATTAGTTTTGGTCGGATTTAGCTGCAATGAAATAAACTCAATATAATACAAATCCCTAATTGTCCAATTGAACCATATTGGGCTATTATTAATGGAAAGTTAAAGCGGTGTGGTACTGTAGTTCTTGACAATAAAATAAAAAAAAATGTTAGCGAGTTTTAATTTGGAATTTCAAGAATTTTCAAAACTAGCAAAATCGAACAGTGAAAATTAAGCTTCTGGTAAAAAAAAATCCTTGGTATTTCTTTTCATGAAATTATTAAGTTTTTGTACACACATTAATTAACAATTACATTTACATTTATAGGAAAATCTAAATTTGCGTGGCATGATTTATAACTCAAGTAAATTAAGTTCAATTTAGGAAAGTAGTGTTGCGTATTCAGCGATACATTCATCGGTTGTCTTGCAAGGATTCCTTTTCATGGGGAAATTGAAGGAATCAACAGGGCTGACGCACTTGCAAAAACCTGTACCAAAATTAAAACGAATAATATTGGTCGCACACAAACTACTCTTAAATGCCAAGAAAATATGAGGAAGAGAATCCACCTGCAGGGAAACCAGAAATATTTATATTTTTGTGATCTAGCAAATCAGAGCTAGTCCTACATATAACTAAATGCTCATTGAATGGTAAACAATTATAATATATTGATTTTTATAAATTTTGTGGGCAGATCTAATAACACATTAATTGACCAGTCAATGGCTTCCTTGCTTTACCTACTCCTACAAAACGCTCTTGGCCAGCATCAGTGTCTGCAAAAATATACAAAAGGCATGTTTGAAAAGTCTTCTTAAATCAACAATAAAATTGCAGAATTAAGGTTGTTAATTAAAAGTTTTTAAATTAAAATGAAAATAAAACAAAATAAATGTTGTTAAAATAATCGATGAAAATTCAATGTAAAGTTTTATATATTCGCACAAATACTCTTGCATTACATACTCGTACATACAGCCATTATTGTATTGTATGTGTATACAAATATATAGGATTTTTTTCATCATCATTCCAATAACGAAAAAAAGTTTTACTCATAATTTGCATATTGTATTTGTAACCCTGTTCGATTGTTCGAACACAGTGGTGGCAATTGAAAAATAATTCATTTAAATTTTATGCTGCTGATCAGAGAGTTTCCATTTTAAGTTTGAAAACTCAATAAACTTTTAGAAAGTTATTTATTTTATTTTAATTTTATGTTTGAATTGATTCTAGAACTGAACTACTACTGAAATTAAGCGTGATCCATTTCGAGGTTCCCTACTTTTTTAAAGAAAAAAACACAGAAAATTCAAATTTATTTGGGAGTGTTTATTATCATTTGAAAGAACATTATTTGGCATTAATTTTTTAAAGATTACATATGTCTATCAAATGGTGGCCGTTGCCAATTGTCTAATTACACTGTGCTAGAATTTGACACTTTTTTGTGACAAGCGGGGCACCTGGCGAGTTAACCTAATTCGGGTACGCTGAATCCAGTGGTGCTAACCGTTTTTTTAGGTTACCTCTTGTTTTCGAAATATACCGTTATTTCGAAATTGGAGGAGGTTGCACAACATATATTCGCGTAACTCAAAAACGGTTTAGTTTAAATTGAACAAACTAAAAAAACCGAAATTCCGCAATGAAATTTTCTTTAAGTAAGGTTAAACTTTTTCCAATATGCGCAGTCGTTGTAAAAACTAGCACAGTATTATCGATGACTCGTTCGAGCATTTCGACTGGTAACTGGCGAATGGTGTTGCGAATAGTATGCTCAGTAGGCCGATTATGTTGACCATAGGTTGAGCGAAGTGCACGAAATACATTCTTCACAGAACGTGAGTTTTCGTAATAAAGTTGAACGATTTGTAAACGTTGTTCAGGCTTAAGTCTTTCCATTATCATGGTGAAATAACTCTACAAGGTGATGGCAATATTACAACAATACAAAAGCAACAGAAGCAACATGGTATTTTTGTTTTTGCTTTCATGTTTGTAATGTCAAAAACAACTGGTTATTATTTACAAACATTTTTGCAGGAAAAATAAATACATACATACAATTTTTTTTAATTTCAAGATGAAAATAAAAATAATTTATAAATTTGTTAATTTATGGACAATTGTTTTTTTCACTTTTTTTGTATAACTTGATACTTTTGCTATTTTTTTAACACAACTAGAGCATACATACATACATACATATGTATATAAAGTTTGACATAACGAACATGACTAAAAAAAAAACAGCTGGCGTTTCAACACCACCTTGTAGAGTTATTTCACCATGTTCCATTATGAAATGCCAAACAATACTAAACAAAAATAACATGACAGCATGACACGTTAACTATCAAAAAAAAAAGGCTATTGAAAAAAGTATCTCTACTTGAATCACCCTATATAACTTTTTATACACTACACTACACTACACTACACTACACTACACTACACTACACTACACTACACTACACTACACTACACTACACTACACTACACTACACTACACTACACTACACTACACTACACTACACTACACTACACTACACTACACTACACTACACTACACTACACTACACTACACTACACTACACTACACTACACTACACTACACTACACTACACTACACTACACTACACTACACTACACTACACTACACTACACTACACTACACTACACTACACTACACTACACTACACTACACTACACTACACTACACTACACTACACTACACTACACTACACTACACTACACTACACTACACTACACTACACTACACTACCATAATGGGTCCCATAAATATTAGTCCTCAGAATCACTTTTTGAATCGATTTAACGATGTCCGTCCGTCCGTTCATGTAAACCTTGTGCGCAAATTACAGGTCACAATTTTGAATATATTTTAATAAAACTTGGTACATGTTACGTTTTCATCCCAAAAACAGTTGAGGTTGAAATTGATTAAAATCGGCACATTATTTCACCTTTGCCAATATATGTCCTCCCGAGATATGAGATATGAATTGGTCATAAATGCTTGATTTTTATGTAAATATCCAAATAAATTGCGACATAAATATGTTGTACATGAAGACTAATCACATTTATAAATTTTGTGCAGATCGGTTCATAATTTACCATAGCTCCCATATAAGGTCCGATAACGAAAAACACTTTGAAGAGCTTGAATCTCTTGAAAATGTTGGTATCCAAATCCCTATCAACATAAACCTGTTTTATATATACCGAATTTGGAGATGATCGGTCCATAATAAGTAATAATCATAGTTTCATATAAATATACAGAAATTATGACATATAATTTTATAACGGTCGGTTCATAATTAGTTGAAGCGCCCATATAAGAAAGCTTGGTGTGTTTATATCTAGATAAAATTTAACACAACATATATTTATATGCACTGAAGTCATTTCACTAAATATTTAGATGATCGGTCCATAATGGGTTATAGTTTCCATATAGTACCCATTTCTGAAAAACTGTTTTTGCATATATATATGTACCTATAGTTACGGCTCATCAGAGAATTTTTTATATAATCTTTTTATATGTTATATTCTGAAAACTATACTTCTCCTATATTTATGTTAAAATTTTTTTACCGATTTAACTTATTCTAGGTTTCAAAAATCACCACTGTACCGCATACTTTAACATTCTCTTCTCATTCCTAATTAAAGCAAGTAGAAATCAAGTTAAAACATGAAGATAAAAAACGAAGGAAAAACTTGTTGAAAAATCATCCACACGTCAGTGTAGTGTCCTCTTCTAAAAATTGTAATACTATTGAAAAGTGTTTGAAGCAGGCGAAAAACGTACGAGCGGTACGTACAGAACGAATCACAAGTAACATCATCGTTGTTCGTTAATGTAATTTCCATAAAAACATTTTGTTACTTATTTATCTTAATTAAAATAAATTTACATTTTTCTAATTTAACACAAACGCAAAACATCAAACACACACAAACAAGCAAGCAGAAAAAACCATAAGGACAGTCACTTACTTTCTTAAACAAAATAGCTAGCTTCACTTTGTGCTTCTCTGCTTTTACTCGTGGCTTATTTTCTCACTGGTGTGTAATGTTTGTTTTTGTAGTTGTCAGGCATTAGTTGCGCTTCAGCAAAGAAGGACATGTCAGCCACTTGGAGTTTAACGCCACATTAAGGAGTAGAACTAGGGGAGAATGAAAGCGGTTTCTGTTAATGGTGCCGCTGTCGCTGCTGTTGTTATGGACAAAAAGGTCGAACGTTTGCTGCAGCTCTAAAAGGACATAATTTTATCGTCGAATTGGAAAATAAATAGAAATTAAAAAGAAAGCAAAACGAAATGACAACATCCACAACAAAATACAATACAAAAAACGAAGCTTCTTTAGCCATGGCTTGTTTAGTTTGAGTAGATCTCATTAGCAATTCCTAGAAAGCAGGGATACTTTTCATTTCTTTTCTCGTGTTCATTTTTTTCATTTTGTTTTCTTAAAATAAAAAAAACTTTTTTTTGTCCATGCTGGTCCTATGGCAAAAGGAATAATGCATAAAAGTCACGAAAATGCGCAAAAAATGGAGGAAAATAATGACAAAAAAAAAAAAGAAGAAAAAAATTATAGAATAAAATTAAAAGCCGATGAGTACAACCAAAGAAAAAGAAATTGTTTTATGACACACAAGAATCTGAGCATAAAAAATTGTTAAAAGAAATCCATACAAATTGGGGGAAAATAATGTACCCGAATTTTATAAAAAAAAACTAAACTGAAAAGAAATTTATATTAACAAACTGCAGTTAGAGAAATTGAAGATTGGAACTAGATGAAATTTTAAAGATTTAGAAGATCAAGATGAAGAAAAAGCATAAAGTGTAAATTGAAACTATTTTAAAGGTTTGTTGCTGAAGTTTCATACTATCGAATCATAAAGTTCTAGAGTTTAAAACCCCTGAGTTTCCTCAATGAAAGTATATACTCGTATACGAGTAGGTGTCATTCACACATAAAATTTTCCAGTTGATAGAAGACATCCGCCTTTGTTTTATATTCCACTACGAAATGAATTCGTTTTTAATTCCACATGGAGAATTTCACGGCGTTTTAGAAAACGAGTTTCTGAAATAAAATGTTTCACCTTTATTATGTACATTTTCATAATGTGGGGTAACATTTTAAAGATGTAGCATTTTTAATGGTCAGAATAGAACATAAAATCACAACAGTGTAACACTTTTTTTCATGTACAGCTGTTTTTGTTTTTTTATTTGTTAAAAAAGAAGAAGCAGATAGCTTCTTCTATTTATTAAAATTAATTTTATTTATTAATTTTAATTTTATTTATTATCAATATTTTCTATTTTGTATATATTTTTTTTGTTTCTTAACACAAATGCACATTCATAAACAAAACAAATGTCAGCTGTTTTATCGTGCGATTCTCCCCTTCTAAAAATACAGAGTGTGAAAGGTGCAACATTTTTTAAATTTATATTGTGACATTTATAGAAAAGAACACACTACACTTTAGCAGTGTTGACATTTTTTCAGAAAAGAACACAAAGTATTTTTCAATTGTTATTAATTATAATTTTGTCCTTTTTCTGTACAGGTATGAAGATCTTTGTGTTAAAAAGACCGAAGGACCAAAGTGTCCTTTCTGCTATGAAATCAGTTCAGACTATTACAGGGAACCTGTAAAGAATTTAACTGATTCGTTTAAAGCGGGCAGTGTCAGAAAAACGGGCAAAAAACGCTCGGTCACATGTTGCAAGCTACTGTTATAGTGCAAACCTTGCCTCTTCCGACTACTATTTCCAAATTTCTACTAATTCCATTACTATTTTTTATTTCTACTACTAATTTCTTATGCATAAATGCTTGTAGCACTTTATTAATTCTTTTATAATAATGTGTTTTTCACAACTTTTCTTAGTGTACTTTGTTAAACAAAAAGAAAACCAATACAAAACCATAAATAAATACATGCAAATACACTGACACAAGTCAAAGTAATAGAATTTTTTCTACAATTCGTTCAAAAAAAATGTGAAAAGAATTATATACAAACAGGACCTTAAATCTAGTTGAAATAAAAAATATGTACATACATAAAATAAAAATATCCTTATATAAAAGTATAACAAGAACAACATGGTTGCTAACAACATGGAATGGAGGCAATATAAGGCAAAAAGTTGGAAAAAACTAAAGCATAAAAATTATAATGTTTTAGTTAAAAATACATACATACAAATTTATATACAATACAATGAATATGTATATGTACATGGATGGCCTGCAGCTTTTAAAACTACTGCTGTATTGGCAAATGTCTTAGCTAAAAAAAACACTCAAAATTATTGAATTCTGTAAGTCTAATTATTATTAATATCTAAAAAGGAACAAGTTCCCATGCCAATTTACCTTTCCTACCGTCCTACCTTTCGAACCGTCATAAAAGAACAAGTTTGCTGTCAGATTCCTTATCCCTAGTTCAATATAAACGACCATGGTAAAAAGGACTTGTTTACCATTTAAACTGCTGGGTACTTATTATAATATATTTACATAAGTATGTATATGTATATCTAGAAATACAACCGTATATTCCAATACGGGATATGCAAAATAATAATAAACATACACATACATTCTCTATACCAACACAAGTGCTACCTACATACATATATATACACATACTTATTTAAGGACCTACACATACATGTCTACTAAAACAGAGATTCCGAATCATATGTGCTTATACTGTAAGGGAAACTGATTTTCTTATACATAAATTTTTCTAAATTTTAAATATGTTGATTTAACTGATCCCTTTGAAGGAAGCATTGAATGAAAAACGTGCACAATGTGCAACCAGACATGAAAGCGCAATCTTCCATCATAACAACACTCGGCCAGAAACAAGTAAAATTTCAGCTATTCGAAATAGCCTTCTTTCGTTCTTGGCCTTAAAAGATGAGCAGTTCTTTTAGCGCTTAATTCTTATGTTGCCAGAAAGATGGGAACAGGTCATTGCTAACCATGACTAATACTATGAATCAATTTATATTTTACAAATGTTTCAAAATAAAAACTAAACATTTTGAAAAAAGTACACATTTTTAAGTTATAGTTTCTTAATTATAAGTTTCTTTGTAAGTTCTTCACAGAAAAAATTAAAATTGATTTTCAATTAAAATATTCGTATACTTAATTAAACATTTAATTGAAAGTGGGCCGATGAAGGAATTTGTAGTATCAATTAAAATATTTTGTAAAAATTTAATTAAAAGTAGTTTTAATTAAAAAAAATATTATGTTATTTAATTGAAAATTGTTTGTCAATTAAAAATTTAATTGATATGATTAAAAGTTTAATTAAAAATCAATTTAGACTCAATTAAAAGTTTTAAAATTTGTCGGCCAATAATTTTTTCTGTGTTGGTTTCTTTTAATAATATTTTTCATTTATTTTTGTTTACGATCTGTTCTTAATATCGTTCTATAACATCAGTTATAATACTATTTTGGACCTTTAGCTTTTTGCTATCATTGGACTCGACAATGTTGGATTTTCAAGTAATTTGTCCACTTTTTTTTTCTATTTTGATTTGTTGATATAATAATGGTATGTTTGAAAACCAAATCACTCAAAAATATCGAAGTGGTGTCACTAGTTTGTTAAAAAAAGCTGCTGTATTATTCCAAGAATTGTGAATTATTTGACTACTACTCTTATGCTACTATTATACTTTTGAAATCGATTTGGACGATTTCAATGTTCGGATAACATTCAAGAATTTACAAAATTGAATCGGAAATCTCTTCAATAGCAATATAATGGTGCCCTGTGTTACATGTTATCCATTATATGGCCGAGTAGATTCCTCTCATTATCATTTGGGAAACACTGTAATAAATATACGAGTATATGTACGAGTATATATAAATCGAAGAGTATGAGGGTGTTTACATTTTGCATAGAATATTTTTTCTATACGAATGTGTGTATGGCTGTATATTATATATTCAAATAAGAATCATAAGTATAATGGCAAAAAATATATTTTTTTTTCTTAAATTAAAAAAATTGTGTATGCAAAGAGGGAATATGCTGAGTTAGCACAAATGTAAAGCCGGAGCTGGTTTTTTTAAAGCTTTTATATGCAGGAGGTATGCCTGTTTTTTATTTCCATTTTGCTGCTGCTATTATTGTTCACTAGAAACCCTCAGCGTCAATGGACCAAAATAATATGGGGTGGTGGCTGATTGTGAAATTAAGAATGAAAAAAAGTATGAGTAGAAGCAAAAAAAAAAAAACATACACACTCATGTTTTGTGGGTTGCAGTTTGAAATGCGAAATACGTTCCTCGTTGTTTCTTTATTTTTCACATTTTTTTTTCATATTTTTTTTTCATTTAAGTGGTCTTTCATTTGATATTTAGTAACGCAGGGGTATGAGTTAGTAGGCGGGTGGCATCAACATCAACATCAGAGTCATCATACCAATGATGAACTTGATGACTGCTAATGGGACACCACGGTGCGATGTACGTAGCTACACATATAGTAGATGGAAATGTAAATGTAAATGAGGGTTTGGGTGGGAGAGTGAGTGAGTGGGGAGAGACTGGCTGTTTGACTGTGTGCAAGTTAGAGGAGTGGAGGAGGGTTACTGGGAGGGGGTGGCAGTAGTAATACTAGTGGTGGTTGTTTTGTTTCATAGCTAGTTGTATCTACAACTCTGTTTACTAGCTGCCATTATGATTTTTTAAAAAGCCATTTCAGTTTTTTTTATTTTACTACTTACATACATACTAATACTACTGCTGCTGATTTTTTCCCTACATTTTTTTTTGTTTGTACTCATATTTTATACATTTTTAACAAATCGTGAATTTTTATAATAAGCTCTTTTTTATTGTTCTTGTTTGTTAAATATTCTAGATACACACACAGATATCCACGCTCCAATACATATAAATACAAATACTCGTACTACAAACATACAATCACGGCTACTTCAACCATACTTCCACTACAATTCTACTTTCATCCTTGTTGTTTGAATGTATTTGTATTGTAGTGGATCAGCCAGTCAGTCAATGATGGAGATTGAAGTTTTATTAAATGTATTTTTTTTTCTCAATTTTATTTTTCTTCCATTTTTTACTATTTCATTAAGCATTTTTTTATTGCATTAAATTTATTGAAACGTAATAATGCAAAGTTGTATCCTTATAATTTTATTGTTTAAAAAATGTTCTCCATCATTATCCTCCCTCCACATTTCTTTCAGTTTAATTTTTTATGCATTTCAATCACTAATATAGAATTATTAAAATCAGCATAATTAAGTTTAACCTTTAAAAGATGCTGGCTTTAAGATGAAATGCTGCATATAATTTTAAATAGCATGATTTTGGCGATATGAACAGAATTGTCAAAAACTCACCTGTACTCTGCACACAAGGTTTACACTAAAGGCCAGCCAGCTAGACGAACGGACATCGTTAAAACGATTCAGTAAATGATTTTGAGTCGATCGATATAATTCAAAGAGCGTGTTGAACTAATATTAATGGGTTTTACAAACGTCAGCACAAATCCAATATACCTTCCCCACTATGGTGGTGTAGGGTATATATACCTGCTAACAGTTATCTGTACCTATGAAAGGTTGTACATGAATCCAATGTTAGAACAGTTAAAAAAATGTAGGAACTATTTTGGGAAAAATAGGTAGGAACTACGAGGGCGATTCGGAAACTTCTTAGCCTAGAACAGAAAGCGCGGTCTAAACAGACAAAAGTTAAGTGTATTGGAAACTTCCATCTGTGCTATGAACACATGTTAAATTTCTTTTCGATCTGGCAACTTCTTCATATAGAAACAGGTGTTCAGAAAAGACGCATCCGCGATTTTTTTACAATGTAAAAATTAGAAATTCGTGGTGTCATTAAATATTTAAATAAAAAAATTCGTAAGGATATGGTGAATGTGTTAGGTAAAAGTGCTTCTTCATATGTAACAGTAAAAAATTGGGTTGCTGAATTTAAACGTGGTCGTATAAGCATTGAGGATGAACCACGTAGTGGACAGCAACAACAACAGAAATTGTAGCCACTGCATGATATGGTATTAAATGATCGACAAATAAAAGTGCATGAAATAGCCAATATCATGGGCATTTCAAATGATTGAGTCCATTTAACTTTGCATGAAGAACTACAGCTGAAAAAGCTTTCAGCAAGATGGGTGCCGCATTTGTTAACAGTCGACTAAAAACGCATAAGAATGAAAATTTCTCAAGCTTGTTTGAAGAAAAATATTTTGGGAAACATTTTTTTGAGAAAATAGTTCCCTTGTGCGCAGAGTACAGGTCGCAATTTTGATGATATTTCCATACATGTAGCACATGGTTTTTTTTTACACAAGAGCGGTTGAAACCGATAGAATTAGGTCCATTATTTCACCTAGCCTCCAAACAAATTATCTCCCAAAATAGAGGCTTATCGGTCATAAATATTTTATTTATGCTCATATCCAAACAAATAAGTTGTACACAAATATGTTTTATATGCACACAAATCATTATGATGATTAGTCATAGTTATTAGTCATAGCTCTCATATAAGGCCCATTGCCAAAAATCACTTTATAGGGCATAACTCTCTTAAAAATGTTGGTATCCACTCAGGCAATTAATATGCCTATATATAATTGCGTTACTTTCTTTGGAAAGGGGATAGTTGAAGATGTAAAGGTGGTGAAAGAAGAAAGCTTTTTATACTACAACTCTGCAATTGCGCATTATGTTTGTTTTTAGTGCAGAATTGCAGCGCCTCTGGTGGTAAGTAGGCGCATTAATGTTAAAGCTTGATTTTAAAGCCTTTATTTAATTATTTTACTTTGGTGGCGTTTCAATGCTATACCACCGAAGGAGGCCGCTGTGATAAATATTAGTTATGATAGATAGAAGAAAACTAATAATTATCAGAAACTAATGTTGTTTGAGTGGCAGCGGCTGGAAATCGAACCCAGGCTACAAATACCAACTCATGCTTAATGATCAAATGCGCCAACCAATTAAGCTTCCGCACTCTTTAAACTGAAATCGTGGCACATACATTTTATAACGGTTGGTCAAAGCTCCGATATAAAACCCCCTTCGAAAATCACTTTAACATGTATAAATCTTTTAAGAGTGTTTATATAGAGATAATAAGTATAGCGTCCATTTCTGAAAAAATTTGTTTACACTAGGTGTAGGGTATTATATGGTTGGGCTTGTCAGACTATAATTTCTGACTTGTTTTAATATTATTTATAATTTTATCTCTAATATTGCTGAATTTAAGAAAAATATTCCGACATTCTATAGGACCGTATAAAAGAGAGCAAACTTTGTCACCACTTCAATTATAACTTAAGATATTTAGACATATAAAAGAATGTCTAAAGAAACATTGCTACCTCTTATTACCATATTCTTCACTTAAGTTTTCTTTAGGTCATTTCATTCCAATTTTGCCTTTAAAGGTTAATTTTAGTAACTATTTGCAAATATTTCGTATTTCTTTCAGGAACTCTTTTGTTATTTGAAGTGAACATAATAAACAACTAACGATTTTGTAAATGTTTTTTGCAATTTGCTTAAGGCTCTAATGTACTCAAATCGAAAATTAAAATAAAATATAAATTTTAGCCGTAATTATGTTGTTAATACATGAATAGATTTCTGAAATGAAGCATATATAGTAGAAATAAAGCGTGTTGGGTGTTCTTTATACATTTCATTTACTTACTTATTTAATTAAACTTTATAAGATTATTTGAGACTGTGTTAAGAGACATGTTAGAGTCATTAGTAGCAGTTTTTGCTGACAATCTTAATTAGAAATCAAACAAGTGCAAGTTATTCTATAATTTAGTTAATAAAATGAAAACAATTATTTCGGATTCTTATATAATCTCTGGAAAGAATAATGCAGTTTACAAGCGATTTAAGTGAGTAATTGTTGGTTTCATTCCGTTTAACTGGGGCGTTTAGAATATTTACCAAACTAATGGTGTTTGTTGACAATCTTTTTATTTGTGCTTCCATCTAAAATCACATTAAGCCATAAAAATTACTTGCAAAATTCAATTTCATCTAAACCAACTTTCTTTTCGGTAGCTCAGCTGTTTTTGGCAGCTCAGCTGTTTTTGTGTAACATGTTAAAAAAAAAACAAGTAAGATTGCTATATTCGGCTATGCCGAATCTTATATACCCTTCACCTTTGTTGTGGATGCATAATTATATTATGCATAATTATGTCGATAAACACGCCATCTGTTGATGAATTTGTTCGTAACAATATTAATAAACTTTGTTTGGTCAACGCCATATGTTGATGAATTTGTTCGTAACAATATTAATACACTTACTTTGATCAACGCCATCTGTTGATGATGAATATTAATGCACTTACGGTCTTATTCATAAAAAATTAAAGTAGACTTCATATGAACTTGAAGAAAAGTTTGTATCAAAATTTTGTCTAAAAGTACTCTTCAAACCTACTTTATTTTTATATCTCCGTTGCTGATTTTAAATGGCAAACTTCTCGAAAGCATGTCTGACAGAATTGTTGAAGATTTGGATCCCAAAGATATCTGGGGACTTCAGAAAATTGATTTCAATAGTCAGACAGACAGACATTCAATAGTCAGACAGACAGACAGGACGGACATGGCTTAATAGACTCCGCTATGTATAAGGATCCAGAATATATATAATTTATAGGGTCGGAAAATTATATTGTGGAAACTAAAAACGGAATGACAAACTTGTATATACCCTTTTCTTGAGGTGAAGGGTATAAAAAAGAATTTTATTATAAAAATTCATGTTCGGTTAAGAAAATGCAACGTGCAACGTCTTTTTAAGCGAAAAATTGTGTTCCGCGACGAAGCTCATTTCTGGTTGAATGAATACGTAAACAAGCAAAATTATCGTATTTGGTGTGAAGAGCAGCCAAAATAATTGCAAGAACTGCCAATGCCAAAAAATCCCAAAAAACGCACTGTTTGGTGTGAATTATGGTCCGCTGGCAGCATTGGACCACTAATGAGACGACTAGTGATAAGAAATTTGTTTGCCCAAAATGGAAGAGCTGGACTTGGCTGACATGTGGTTTTAACAAGACGGCGACTCATATAACTCAGCACACAAAAAAATGGCGAACATTTTATTTCACTTTTGGGGTCGGACAATTAATTGGCCACCTAGATCATGCGATTTGACACCTTTAGACTATTTTTTGTGGAACTATGTTAAGGCTCACATCTATAGGGAAATGGCCGCAATGGTTGATCTTTGAATTACATATATAATTCGTTTTATCGACTAAAATAAAGATTTTATACATATGTATCTCTAAATGTTATGTGTGTTTTTAAATCAAATCCGAAAGCTTTTAAAAAATCACTATTTAAATTAAATAAAAAAAAAATAAAATAAAACCAACTTATTCAATTTTCTGTTGTAACAGAAAACAGTTTGCTAAATATGTATGTATGTATGTATGTATATAAAGAAACAAAATTTTAAATTGAAATAATAATTTCCTTCAAAACTAAATATATGTATGTGTGTACATCTACCTTCTAACCACCTTTATAATTTTGTTTACTTCTTTTTACCCTGACTACTAGGTTTCATTCATTTAATGGCCATTCAGTGAATTCCTGCTAAATACCACGTACATTTTAGTCTAAGCCCTCATCGTCATCCATTATTTAAGTATTTTTCTGCTCAATTTGTGCCAGTGGCAAAAATAGCTATTGGACAGGAAATGTGTAGAAAAACAAAAAGCCAACCAGAGACATAAAGATATTACGAAGAAATATAATAATTATTATTTTTTATTCACTTGCGCCAAACAATAGAGAAAATGCTAAGAAAATTAAATAAAGTTATGATTTCTTTTAGGAAATTCTTATATATTTTTTTTTTTGTTGCAATTACTTTAATGATGTGAAAATGAAAAGAGACAATTATGATTATGAAAAACTTATTATTAGGAAGAACGAAAAAAAAATACTTAAAAAGTTTTTAATATTAAAATAGTTGGAATTAGTTTTTTCTGTTGCAATGTTATTAGTTGATTAACTTATTAAAGTGACGAACATTTAGTAGAAATTATATTAATTATCTAAGTATTAGTTGCTTTTTAAGATAAATCGTTTTATGCAGACAATTCTTTAATTTAAGGTACGTTCACAAATATTTACTCAAAAAAGCGTAACCACTTGTTTTAGCACAAATTTGTTTGACATTGTTACAAGAGTTTTGCAAGATCAAACAGCATCAAATAAAATAAAACTAAATATTTGTTGTGTCCTGTTCTAAATAAACGAAGATTTGTTTTAATAAACAAACGAGTTCAAAAATGTTTTATTTAGTGGTTACGTCTTTTTTTGCGAATATTTGCCATGTGTGACCGTACCTTAAGGCTACAAACTCTTATTAATTAATAATAAGTTTTACATTCCATCAATATTATTGTTTAAAGTATACGAAAATCGAAACCATTGAAATTTTTTTTCCGTTTCAATAACCAACCAGTTTCGAATATTTTATATATTTGAAAAGCCCTGTTTACGCTGATTGAAATGAGTAAAAACTGGCATATATGTAAGCATACAGAGTCCATTTGTGAAAAGTAAAAAAATATAGAGACACAAAAAATATTTTGAAATCCGTTTGTATTATTCATAATGATAAATATGTGCAATTCACTAGTGATGTTGTATGTTGTACATTGTATGATACAACTATTTGATTGTGAACACAATTTTGACCAAAGTCGTATGTTTATCTTGTCAAACCTTTAAAATGACAGATAAACACAAATTAGTATATAAAATATGAATATTTTCCAAAATTAAAAAAGCAAATTCCTTTTTAATTTTTCAAACTAAAATAAGTAATTTTTATGCTGAGATACATACATATTTTTAATTTTGCCAACACTTAAACTTTCATACATAATATTTATATTGTAATTTCTACCAACACATTTGTACAACTATTGTAAATTCAGACGATGTACAACTACAACATCATTTGTGAATTGAACAATAATTACAGTTTAGTTGGGGGCATATTTAAAATTTTTATATCGTTTTTACCCTGTTATTTGATTATTGGAGTTTTGAAACACCGAATCCGGAAACCGGTTAAAAAAAACCAACCAGTTTCGAATATTTTATATATTTGAAAAGCCCTGTTTACGCTGATTGAAATGAGTAAAAACTGGCATATCCGTACAGTCCATTTGTGAAAAGTAAAAAATTAGAGAGACACAAAAACATTTTGAAATCCGTTTGTATTATTCATAATGATAAATATGTGCAATTCACTAGTGATGTTGTATGTTGTACATTGTATGATACAACTATTTGATTGTGAACACAATTTTGACCAAAGTCGTATGTTTATCTTGTCAAACCTTTAAAATGACAGATAAACATATTTTAAACACAAATTAGTATATAAAATATGAATATTTTCCAAAATTAAAAAAGCAAATTCCTTTTTAATTTTTCAAACTAAAATAAGTAATTTTTATGCTGAGATACATACATATTTTTAGTTTTGCCAACACTAAACTTTCATACATAATATTTATATTGTAATTTCTACCAACAACATTTGTACAACTATTGTAAATTCAGACGATGTACAACTCCAACATCATTTGTGAATTGAACAATAATTATAGTTTAGTTGGGGGCATATTTAAACTATTTATATCGTTGTTACCCTGTTATTTGATAATTAGAGTTTTGAAAAACCGAATCCGGAAACCGGTTAAAAAGAAAAAAAACCGACCGGTTTCTAATATTTAATATTTTTGGTTTTTTTTCAACTTTTTAAATTTTTATCAAAAATGATCAAACTTTTTTAACTGTTTTTTTTTGACATGTGGTTAAAACATATTGTAAAAACGGTGTGTCTGTTTGTAAAAAATAAAAAGTTTTCGGTTCCAAGACCGATTCAAATTGTTTATTACATATTTCTTTCCTACTTTTGACACATTCTCATGATACGTAGAAGATGTAAGTAACTCTTTGTCGAAGAGCTTAATTGCTAATTTAAGTTTTGATTAATATGACTTCTTATGTGTTTACTTACATATGTTTGTTCCCATTTAAATTGTTCATTATTAGTAAAAATACGTATATTCCGAACGTCTTTTGAAATCGAATTGTTACGGTACGGTCAACATTCGGCAAATAATTGCCGGAAAAGAACGTAACCGCTAAATAACATACATACATATATTTGAACTATTTTATTTAATAAAAAAAAATTTTGCTTATTTAGGATACGACACAACAAATTTAGTTTTTAGTTTTATTTTATTTGATGCTGTTTGATATTGCAAAACTCTTGTAAGAGTAAACAATGTCAAACAAATTTGTGCTAAAATAAGTGTTTACACATTTTTGAGTAAACATTTGCCAAAGTGTGACCGCACCTTTAGAAGAAATAAGAAAAACTTAAATAATAGCGCATATAATAAAAACCACTTTAACCGGTTTTCCAGCTAAAACCGTATTCGCACCCGGTTTTTTAGAAAACTTAGTTTTTCGAATTAGCCGAAATCCGGGTTTTAGTAAAAAGATAGATTTTTTGAATACTCTTTAGATTATACATCATTATTGTCACTAAAATTGCTCTTAAAAACTATTTTTGATATCAGCAGTCTAGGTGATAATAAATTTCAAAATTGTCCAATATTTGCTTAATAATTTAAGATTTTGTGGTTAAAAGTAAATGAAAAATTAAAATTAAATTAAAAATTACATAAAACATTTGACTGAAATTTAGTTAGCATATTTGAATAGCACAAAATGGACTTAGTTCTTTTGATTAATATGTACAACATAATAATGACATAGGCCGAAATGAAATAAAGATAATCGTTTTTTAAGTAAACACTGTATTTTTACCTGTTCTAAAGTTTTGTTTTAAAATTAAAATTTTCGTAAAAAGTGCTTCAAAAATCTGTATTTTAGTAATATTTTATATTTTGGAAATACTTCTGACACATGTTTCTTATACAAAGATCTAACGCTTATTGGTAACCAGTCTGATTAGTGTTAATTTCTGATATTTGCAATATTAGATTATGAAATTTCTCGAATAAATAAAAACAAGTTTGAGCCTTTTTTTTAACTTCAATAAAAGACAAACCTAAGAGAACATTTCTAAGTACCTTAAAATTGTATTAGAAACTAAAAAAGGCGATTTTTTTTTTTAATTTTTAGCTTTTATTTTGAAACATTTGAACAATAAAACATCTTTTGAGGCCAATAACTAATCAAGCCAATTTCGAATATCCTGTACTGAACCCGCACTGCTTACAATTTAGAAATTAATGTGAAGTATTATGAAGGATTACAGAACGAATCATTGCAATACCGATCGAAATTTACTTAATATTACAAAGGTTCTCTAAAATTTTTTTTCGAAAAAATATAGAGAATTAAATCGATAATTTTTGATCGATAATTTTTGATCGATATTCAGTTCTGTAAAATTTTCTTCTAAAGAAAATTAATAGTTTAAACCATGTCTCTAAAGGTATGGTCACATTTGGCAATATTTGCCGAAAAAGACGTAACCACTAAATAAATCAGTTTTGAACTCGTTTATTTATTAAAAAAAACTTCGTTTATTTAGAACAAAACACAACAAATATTTAGTTTTATTTTGTTTGGTGCTGTTTGATCTTGCAAAACTTTTGCAAGAGTAAACAACGTCAAACAAATTTGTGCTAAAACAAGTGGTTACGCTTTTTTTGAGTAAATATTTGCCATATGTGACCATACCTTAAGTATTTTTCTAATTTGATTGGTGTAAGAAAAAAGATTTTTATTTGAAAAATATCATAATAATATTTAGAAAGCCAGTGTTAAAATTATCCGAAAAAGTAAAATTTTCAATTTCATTTTCTTCTGTTTGTTATAATTTTTTTTGTTTAATTTTCTTATTAAAGAATTCACTATATTCTATAATAAATAAGAAAATGAAATATTTAAAATAATATTTTCTTTGCATTTCCATGAATTTTTTTTAAATAATCCTCCTATTTAGTGTGTTTTTAAATATTAATTTTTCTTACTTATTTTAGGTGTGTATTTTTTAAAATTATTTACCTAAAAAAAGATTCATTGATAATTTCATTAAAATTTTCGAAAAACAGCAAATATTATTTCAATTTCTATTTTTTGTAATTTTCCTAATCACTCTCTTTTCATAGCTTTTACAAATATCACTCAATTCTTTAAATAAATAACAAAACTCTCTTTGTATATAATTCCAAACTGAGACAACTTCTGCAAACTTCTGTTTTTCCCCTGTTGCTATGTTTTCTCCTTTTATAAAATGAGTAAATTGTTTACTCTCATAATTCTCCTGTTTCAAAAAGGGGTTGCAACATGAGGCGATGTTTTTTTTTTACCAAAAAGGAAATGAGCAGTTAAACAGTTGAGTGATTTTTAGTTCTGCACAGGAGTTTATATTCCCCTATGCCATGTTTAAGTTAAACTACTTACCACTAGGTGGTGTATAATTAAATTTGAAAGTGAAGTGGGTTAAAGTCCTGGCTGTTGTTTGTTATGATTGTCGGCAGGATAATTGAGAACGGTTTAGTTTAAGGATTTTCTATGTTTTTTATAACAGTTACATATATGTTTTACATGTAAATGCTAGTACATCTATTTTTCTGTATAACAATTAGTATTTTGATTTGTTTTCTAATGTCTGAAAGGATTTTTTTTAAAATGAACTACATATTTGTAATTTTAGCCAATATGGAAACCAAATTTTCTTTATAATATTGAAATTTCCATATCTACCACTAGAGTTGTAGGGGAGTAAGGAAAATAATATACCTATTTAAGAGAAAAAACTATATATGTATATACATTTAAATTAAGAAGTAGGTATGTACATACATATATAATTATATTCGGGAGAGTATTAAAAACAATATACATATCTACATACATAAATATTTGTTGATTTTAAGTAGAGGCAGTGATACCAACTTTTCAGAAGCAAAACGCTCAAAACAATGCCTCAAAAAGCGCTAAATTTTAATTCTATTTCTATATATATATAAAATGGGTTTTAAATTCAATATTTATATAAAAATTAGTTTTATTTGTACATTTTGAGATCATATAATATGTATATTATATTAATTTTAAAGTGCATATCAGCACAAAAAAAATATTTTAGCGAATTCAGTTAAAACTGTTCATTTTCGAACAAAAATTTAGAATTTTACTCTTCATCGTCTGGCCAAAGTACTGTCTTAATATAAAATTTTGACTTATTGTAAGTTTGAATTGAATTTTTTGCAGAAACATGTGGAGGGAGTTTATAACTTACACAGCATGAATTTGCCATCTTTAACCCGTATTTAATATGAATTAAAGAATTAACGGTATTTAAACACATTCTGTTTTGTTTTTAAAATAATTCATAACGCTAAATACTCTTTCCACTTCAGCATTGGAGTATGTATATGTCAAAATATCTATGACAAACTATGTACTTCAATCCAAAATAAATCAGTTCGGTCTCTATTTTTTATTTATTTTATCTAAATTGTTGAGACAAATTTCAAATTCTTCGATTTCTTTTTTATCTTTTTCAGACTCTTGTATAAAATTCAAAACTTCTTCGGAGTTATTGGACAAAATATTCTTTACGCTAAATAACGATATTTTTTCAACATTTTGAAATTGGATGGCAATTTAGCCCGGATCTCGTAAATAATAGATTTTGTGAAGTGAATTAATTTATCTTTAATAAATACTTTTTTAGATTCTTCAATGTTGTTATCAATGCAAGTCTTTTCAAAGCTATAACAAATGTAAAATGTACCTTTTTGTCAAAGTGATAAGTTGTATGAAAAAGGCGCTAAAAGCACTAAATGAAAAACGATAACGCGCCAATTTAGCGCTTTTTGAAAAAACGCGCTAGATTAAAAAAGTGCGCTTTTTGGGTGGTCAAAAAGCGCTAAATCTAGCGCGAAACGCGCTAAGTTGGCATCGCTGAATAGAGCATTCAATAAAAACATTTAAGTTCGAATTTGTTGAAACTCGAAAATCAATAGGATATGTGTTAGATATTTCAAAAAATTATGAAATTCAAACATAGGGAGCGCTTTACAGGATAAAGTTGTTCACATTGAATGTGAAAAATTACATAATACGTAACTTTGTCCAATAAGAACCAATTTAAGAACATATTACTGTATTTTGCTTCTAATAAGCTAAAGGATTACAGACTTGAAAAACAACAATTTATTGTCTTATTCTCTTAACTTATAAGTAATTAAAACATTTGAGTAATATGTATATTACGACAATTTTCTTAATAACTATTGGGCGAAAAATACAACTTGCAAAAAAAAAACGCAATTTCAGCAGTTTTTATAAAATAATTAGTTCTGGAATGATTTTATGATTCTAAAGAAAATAAATAATAAAAGAGACTTCAAGCCGAATTAATAAAATAAAAAGATTTTTAACAATATAAAAGGTCTACATAGCACATAAGAAACAATTTCTCTCAAAGATTTTTAAGCAATCAATTCTTTGGCACTGGTTTTACTTTGGTTCTAGACAAGTTCTGTAGAAAAACTCTGCAACGTTTCTTTCGCAACAGTTCTGGTTGTCGCAATGTCAAACCGAAATCATTGATCCCAACGCCAAACTGTATGTACACGACCTAGAACTTTTTGCAGAACCAATATAGTTTTTCCTGGGTTATTAAAATAATAAAAAATGTTTTTGTTAAATTCCAAAAGCGCATTTATAGTTAACATAGTTTTTAGTAACTACTTTTTACTTTCCGGAATGTGATGCATCTGTTATAAATTTTGGCTATCTCAAGCTGTAAAACAGAAAACACCAACTAGTAATGCGCCATTATAAATAGTTTGGGCAGAGTTGGCGATGATTTGCCCTTCGCCATGCGTAATGTTTTTATTAATAATGACAAAAGTCCTTAAAATTTTAGCATAGCCAACAACAAAAAGAAAAAGCCTCTTTGGACACAGCTTAAGAAATTAGAACAGGCATGTTTAGAGGACAAGCCAACAAACACAGAGATTGCTGCAAAGGTTCCTCCATACACCATTCTATGTTGAAACGAAATTGGCAAATCATCATCGATATAACATTGCATAATTATTTGATGTACGGTGGAAGATATATTCAGCTGTGTTAGATAAGATTGTAGAGAAAGTAATTATGTATTAGCATAACTAAACTTACAACAAAAAGAAAGCAGCATAAGCATAAGATCAGAAAACAGAATAACAAAATTTGAGGCTAACAGCCTTTTTGTAGTGGAATTTCTGTTTAACTTGCACTTTTATTATACATGATTTTTCTTCTTGATAAGCTACTTGGAATATATCATTCTTTCATGATTCTTTGCTGCGTTTTTTGCAGTGCGACTATTACTTTAAGAGCAGCACTATTACAGAAACTATTTATATTGAATTCAACTCACAAATTCTTTTGTGTTAAATTGAAGCTCATTCTCTTTGCAATTTGTAGCAGTCTTTGGCACATGTATCCTTTATAACTATTTTTTTATTACTATTAAGTCATGCGAAAAAATTTACCACTGGCCGTCGACATATGTATAGGAAAATATAAAATAATACAATTTGCTAAAACTACATTTATGCCGCCAAAGAGTCGTTTGGTATTTTAGAAGATGCTGAAACAAACATGAAATTGTAAAGAATAACCCCAAAACGTATTAAAGGATACATGATAATGATGTCAAAAATTATGAGAATATTCTACATACTAACAAACAAAAAGACGACAAATATAGTGAAGTACAAAAAAGTGAATGCAAAAAAAAAAGAACGTTTTAAATACAATTCCTTTTGGCTGTTAATGACAATGTCTTCTTACTCTTGCAATAAAACATAGAAACACTGGTGGTAGCATTCTTGCTGTATGCATTTCATTATTCATGCACATGATAGACATAGATAAAGGCTTCATATCAAAAATTCTTTTGATAAATAGCAACAAGACATGTTAGATAAAAAACAGACCGACCCAAGGAAATCTAAGGGAGAAAATATAAAAATTCTTGACTTGTTTTTTAACAATTTAAATTGTTGTCTTCGTTGTTTGTTAAGTTGGATTGTGGGGCTGTGTTGTTTGAACTGTCCTTCTTTTATTTGCTTTAAAAAAGAAAGAAATGCAGAAAAACTCTGCATCATGACTGCAGCTATTGAGGAGGTTGCATGATTTTTTATAGTTTTACATATTCTTTAAAATGTTTACGGAAGATACAGTGGTTGTCAAGTTAATAGTTTTATCGTAGAGTTTAAAATAAAATTCATTTAATTTGTTTAAATAAATTTAGATTTGTCATAATTTATATTCTAAATCTGACTTAAGACAACTACTATTTGTTTAGAAACTTAAATATAAATAAGCTGCAGAGAAAGAATCTTTTCTATTTGTAAATGAAAAATCATCTCGGATTGTTCAAAACTTTAAATTATTTCAAACAACCATTTTTGTATTGATAGACCAGGGAGGGACTTTATAACACATATGCATATGTCTAAAATTTTCAAGCGATTATTTAGCATCAGAATATTTTGAAAGGGGATTTGATTTCAATTAACTTTTTAAGAACGAGTAAAAGCAGAATCACTTCTTTATTAAAACCCATTCGAAAGCAGTCATGTCACAATGACTTTTGAATACGGCTATATGAAGCAATATTGTTAATCTTAAGTACCGGGGTTTTCAACAGGATCTTTGTTTTACAGCAGGAACATATTTTATTAACATAAAAGTTTGGATATTTAACTTGCTGCATATAACATATACTCGTGGGTATAAGTAGTAGAAGCAATTGTTACAATGAATTTAATTTCAATGCTCGCAAATCGCATAAAATATTAAAAATTCACTATGAAAATGGTGGATTTGTAAAAGCAACTTTTCCCAAAATTTGTCATATTTTTTGCGGTCAATATAGTCCTCTGAGAACGTTTTTAGGAATTTGTTTTGAGTCAGCTGGAGCTCGATCGGGTAGTTCAAAATGTCGTAGCCGTGAGCCACAGTAATTAAGATGATCCGGATTTGACTCGATAATTGGGATTAACACAACGACAACATGGAGAATTTTGCGTAACGAATTCCGTTTTTCGTTTGTTTCGATACGTTCACAACTAAATTTGCTTATTGAAAATCCAAAAGTGGTTGTGAGGATGTCTTTCCGTGCTAAAAGTTTCACTCTATGGTGCGTGGCCGGGAGACGTGATTGAGCCACGATATCTAAAGATGTTAACAACAAAATGTTTGCCTATTACCGAATTTGCCGATCGCATAATTTTCCCAATATACAGTTGTTAATTGTCCGCCCGATCATGCGATAGAGTCTATAGAAAACTGTACAAGCATTAAAACTCAAAATACGTGACGTGGTTAATGAAATAGAGCAGACATTTTGTTAAAATGTATTTAAATAGTTTGTGAAAAGCATTGGCATCTATATGCGTGGTCGTGGTGGGCAACTGTCCGATACAATTTCTCCCACAATGTGTCGGCGATTGAAGCTTGGAATTATTTTCATCATTACTGTTTTTTTTTTTTTTGTGGATTAAGACAAAGCCTACATTTAGCTGCCCATTGATTCATAAACTTCAGAGCACATTATATTACCTATGCCAGTGTGTTTGGCACTGTATCCGGTATTACTATCATTACATCATCCTCATATGCTATTACTCCGACGCCAACTCTGGCTCAAATACAGCTTTTATTACCCAAAGAACAAATGTTTTCCGACACAAACAAATGAAAGTAATAACCACTGTAAATATATGTGCCTGTAAGTATGAATATCTACAACAATTACAATACAACAGCAGCAGTAATAATAATAATAATGATATTCAAGACAACATGAGAATGCAACAAAAACAAAAAAAAAATATAAAATAAAAACCAACAATAAGAGTAACACAAGGGTTTGTACGAGCCTTAAACAAAAAGGATGTGTCATTGTTTACGAACAAGTGCATTAAGTATATGTACGTAGGCATACATGGAAACATACATACATACAAATATAAATGCAACTATACATATGTGTGTACAAGTTTGTATACATGGTAACATGTAGGTATATTTGTAAAATTGAAAGAGGGTGTATATTACACATGTGTACCAACAAACAAGCAAACAAACAAACACATGCATCATATGTAATTTCTTCAAGAGTCAATGGGTGATGACGATGGTTGTTTGGTGGTGTATAGTGGTGGTTTCTTCTGCAGTTCTATCATGTGTATTGTTGTGTGTCGTATTTAGTGAAGGCTCCTGTTCAGTTCTGTTGTTGCCATCCATACATGGAGAAGGAGGAGTTGTGCTTAAGTGGTTGCAGACGTTTATTGTTTACTGGTTTTCATTCAGTTCTGTTTTTTTTTAAGTATTTTCCCATTTTACTTTATTTCACGTACTAACTGCTGCCGTTTCTTATTGTTGGTTCTTCGCCTGTTTGTAGTTGGCTTTTGTTGTACTTGTTTTTATGGTTTATTTGATGGGCTTTAATAATAAATGCATCATTCATGTCATATTTGTGATGTCTATTTGAATATGGCAACAATGTTGACAAACATTTTAAAATGCTCTAGTAGTTAAATAACTTATATTGACTCAGCAGCACAAATGGTTATAGTAACAAAGATTGACTATAAAGGATATCACTAGAATGCAAAATCTTGGAGGGTTTTTAAATTGTCAAGACATGAGATTTACATATTTTTATAAACAATTTCCTAATTCATAACAAATTCAAATCTATATTTCATTTTTAAGGGTACAAAGGGCAGCTGGAAGACACCGATTGCTCACCGAAGCTTATAGTCAAAGTGTTCCATTAGTTTCAACGTGCAACGGATGGTTTGTGCGGTTCAGATGTGGTAATTTTAATACGGAAGACAAAGATCGCCCAGGCCAGTCAAAAAAGTTTGAAGACCGAGAATTGAAGGCATTATTCTCTGAAGATTGTTGACAAACTCTACAAGAGCTTGCAAAATCATTGGAAGCTATTTGAAAACGTTTGCGAGCAGCAGTATTCATGCAAAGGCAGTGAATTTGGGTACCATATCAATTGAAGCAGAGAGATCTTGAAAGTTGATTTTAGATGTCCGAAATGCTGATTAAACGCTGTAAAAGGAAATCTTTTTTGCACCGATTCATTGCTAGCGATGAAAAACAGGTCATTACGATAACACGAAGCGTAAGAAATCCTGTCTAAAATCTGGCCAGACCATCACAGAGAGCGAATGCAACTGATTCATTTTATTCAAAGCGTAATATTCCATTATGACACACTTGGCCACAAGTTGCAATAATTATTAACAGCTATTTAGAAAGCAGTGGTGGGGAAGTTTTTCTCCACCCGCCTTAAAGTCCACACCTTGCCCCGTTCGTCTACCATTTGCTTCTATCGATGCAGAGCGCTCTCTCTGGGATACGCTTCACTCTAGAACCGACTTCTCGAAATTGGCTTGGTTCGTTTTTGGCCTCAAAAGATAAGCAGTTCTGAGCGGAATCCATATGTTGTTAGAAAATTAGGAAAAGGTCGTAGCTAAGAAATACATTGAATAAATTTATATTGTACAAATGTTTAAAAATACAAATTAAACATTTTGAAAAAATCGCGCGTTTTTAAGTTAATAAATCTGTATTACCAGAGATGCATATCTTTTTAAGACGTTTAGGTACTAAATTTTAGAGGTGTTCTGTGGAATTAGTCGTAGTACAGCCGTGTATACCCAGTAGTCATATTCGGGCTTGCGCTCCATATCCAACTCACCGATCTTCGGCAAAATCCTTTTTCTACTCTGTTATCAATGTGTTCTTCCAGTATAGCCTCCAATCGAGTACTCCTATATATATATGTATATATCATGAATCAAATAATAAAGATTACGCAATGCGTAGGTTCGTTATATTTTACAAAAACTGTGAGAGTAAAATTGAGAACAAAATTTCTTCTTGTGACGTCACAAGTCAAAAATATTTTTATACTTTTATATTTTTATATATTTGAATACTAATAAAAGTTTTAAAATGGAGTGTGCCGTTTTTAATTGTAAAAATATTAAAAAAAAAAAAACATAAATTTAAGTTTTTTCCATTTTCCACAGGAAAATAAATTAAAAAAACAAAAATATACTATATATATTTAAGTTAACTTTTTTTGATACATTTTAATATGTATGTATATAATAAATAATTAAATGTTTTATTTTGAAGCAAAAAATTTACGAAAAATTACTTTTTAGTATTGTTAATAAAAGTAAATTTTTATATGTTGATTATAAGGGAAAAATAACTTATGACGTCATGCGTAGAGAGAGAAAATTTTGTTTACATTCTTTGCGCAATCTTTATTATTTAATTCATGTGTATATATGGTGTGTGTGTGATGTTCGTTCGAAATGTGGCAATACTCGTATGTTTGTTTTGAAATGTAAAATTTTTGTAGTGTATTGTAATTTCTAATTAACTTAAACTTAAAATGACGGCTGCTAAGATTTGTTAAAAAACGAACATACATTCCAAAATTTAATTTAATTTATTCAAATCGTTCGAGGTGTAAAATAGAGGACACAAAACACACATAATTATGACAATATTATTTCTAGGGATGATGTAGATAAAGATGATGATGACAATGAGAATGTAGCTTCGGATAGATGTAGTATTAGAAGAGATGATACATATGATTCAGATGTACTTAACATTTGTTACTCATATGTAACAATATCTTAAATTGTATCCCCATTTACTGTTTTTTATTCTATTATGCTGGCAAATTTTTTTGTTTTTTATTTCTGTTTATGACTTTTAGAAACGAATAAAAAAACATTTGAATTTCTTTCACTTTTGCTATTTTGAAGCAGGTGCTTTAAATTGCATTTCAAATTATCTTAAATTCTATACACTTCCATTTGTTATTTACCTCTAACTACTTAATCAAACATCCTGCTTTGTCTATTTTTCCTGTTTTGTACAGGAACACAACCACTGTACAAAACCATTTTAACCATTTAGACATTTGGAACCATTTCATACATTCATTCATTCTATGTTTTTTTTATATTTGTTTCTTTTGCATCTGGCTTTTTACTAAATGCATTGTTTTCGCAATTTTATGTTGCTGTTTGCTGGTTTTTACATTTTCTATTCACAAACCTTGACGTGGAGAATAGGAACAGGTCTTACTTAACAAAAGGAGTTTCTATTGCAATTATGGGATCACATACAGCTTAAGGGTCATTGTTTTGTTTTGTTACGTTTCAAGGTTTCAATTTCTAAGTAGGAATTATAGACAAAATCCATTTTATTTGTGGCAGAAAGCAAATGCAAACTGTTTAGTTGGCGTAACCCCAACAAATAAAATGAAAAGGAGTCGACAAAGTTTATAGAAAATAATTTGTAAGTTAGTTTTTTGTGGTAGAAATTGTGTTGGCTATATTTTAACATAGTTTGCAATTAGTTTAGCAGGATATTTACTAAAGAAAATTTAATTCAACGATTTTAAATAAACATATACATATGTATACAAAAATCAGCTTAAATTTTTTATAAACCAAAAAAAAAAAAAACTTTTGATTTAGTCAACATTGCCAAGTATGTGCAACATATAATAATTGTCCTTTGAACAAATATAAATGATATTCTAGCCACTAAAGTAACAGTGTCTCAGACAAAAGACATCAGGTTAAATGTGGTTTAATTCCCTGACAATGAGTTTTAAAGTATTAAACTCTCAGACAATGGCTGTGCAACAAGCAAATCATTCAGTAGCAGCTGCAACAGCACGGCCAACATCATCACTACCACCATCACTAGCCAGCAAACAACAGTAACCAAAATTGAACATCTCCAAAACTGACATCATACATAAAACCAAACACATCGTTTGTCAACTTGATCTTTTTTTTGTACTTTTTGGTCTCTGGAATAAAGAAACCATAACGGTATTGTCTTTATGGTCAACAAAGTATTTAAAAAAATGTTTTGCCAAAAATGGCATTAAGAACCTACAGAAAATCTCAACAATACAAATAAACTACAAAAAAAAAATGAATTTTTAATTTTTAACTTGGGGTGACCAGCTCATAAGGAAAATTAAAATTTCCATTAAAAAATTTGTTTGAATAATAGGAGTGTATAATTTTTCACAACACCAATAACTTAGAAAGAAAGCAATAGTACATATATCCAATAAAGCAAAATTATTTATGAGACACTTTTCTATAGAAATACATATGTATGTCTTATCATAAAACTTTTTTATAGAAATGTGTTTTAAAATGCGACCTTTATATAGAAATGTGTCTCATCATGAGACTATTTGCTTGCACCTATTCCCTTAATTTTATACTTATGCGTTATAGAGATATTTAAGAAAGATATACTAGACATTTTTATGTTAAATTTGAACAATAATTGCTATTCATTTGATTTAATTTAAATTTTTTTTTAGTTATAATATTACAAAATTATAGTTTTTTGTAAATTTACAGAATAAATACATACATATATGTATGTAGGTATATTAATTAGTTTTTTAATGTAATTACCTGTTATTTTGTAAATATTGATGATTATATTGATATTTATATTTGTGTAGATTCTTATTAATTCATTAATTATCATTACAATTATTAAATTTATTTCTTTTTTATTTAAAAATAACCAATTACTACTTCATTTTCAATAACTTTTATACCTATACCTAGTATTATTTCATTTAACACCTTTTATTTTCATTACAGAGCTGATGGCCAATGTAGCTAGTGCTCCTTAATTTAAATTTTATCTTAGAATTAATTTCTTGTAGATAAATAAATAAATAATATTTTCTTTACAGAAAAATATTGCACTTATTCATGACCAAAACAATTAAATTTCTCTTCACTCTTTGAAAACATTTTTTTCATTAAAAAAATCAAAACAACGAAAATAAACGCCATTCACATTGTTATTGGTAGGTATACATAAGAATGTATGCACGAGTATGTAGTTAGAAAAACAATAACAACTTTGCTGCAGTAATGACAAAAACAATAACTGCTGTTGTTTCAAAGCGAAGCAGAACTACTGCCAACATATTGATACACAAGTCATGGCACTTTTTTACACATTTTTGTAAATTTTCTTAATTGTCTTATATTTATTTTTATTATTATTATTAATAACATTATTTACATATAAGTATGTACCTATACAAATTAAAACCATCACTATTTCACAAAGCCGTCCACGCACTTTTTTAAGAAATCAACACTGATTATAGTAAATATTAAAAGAGAGAGAGAGAGAGAGTTAATAGATTTACAATTTTTTTGGTGTGAGAGTAAAACAAAGCAAAAAGTGGAATAATGAAAAAGCTTAAAAAGAAAACAATAAATTTGGTGAAAAAGGTAATTGACTTGTGCACTTGTTTTTTTTTTATTGTCTAACTGTTTATAGGTACATATTAAAACTTTTTTGTAGCTTTCATTTGCTTTTGTTTGTTTGAATGTCAAGTGCAATAATACCTATCACCATTTGAAGTTATTGAAAATTTTGTATATTTTGAAATGTGTAGGTACATATGTATGTACATACAGCTATGGACAGAGAAATATCTCACTGTACTGTTTAGTAGTGTAACTGGGATTGAATTCGTATTTTTTTTCAAGATGTACAAACGTTTTTCCGTCAGGACCAATCAGACTAATTTTGGTTTCATCTGCGAAAAGCACTCTTTTACAGAGTTTATTATCCTAGTTTCAATGTAGTTTTGCAAAAGATAATCGTTCCTTTATATTTTTTTGACATACATACTTACCTATGTATGTACATATGTATATGAATGGATTTTAATATACATACATAAGTATATACTTATGTATAAAAACTGTACAATAACTTCAAATAGTAATATTGTTTTACTTGACATTCGAACAAACAAAAACATACATATGAAAACTACAAAAATGTTCTACATACATATGTATGTAAATATGTATCTACATATAAACAGTTAGACAATAAAACAACAACAAGTGCACATGTCAACTATGTATGTTCCTTTTTCACCAAATTTATTGTTATTCCTATTAAGCTTTTCATTAATCCACTTTTTACTTTGTTTTATTCTCACACCTACCAAAAAATTATAGCTCTATTAACTCTCTCTTTAATACATACCTATAATCAGTATTGATTTTCTTAAATAGGTGAGCGGACGTCTTCGTGAAGTAGTGAGGCTTGTAATTTGCATGAACATTCATAAATATTAACAATTACCCTTTAAAATAAAAGTATGTAAATACCTATGTATAATATAATAAAAGTAAATACCTATAATATGTATACATAAATATAAGTAAATAAATCTATTAAAGTGTGAAAAGAAGTGCCATGATTTGTGTATTCATTTGTTGGGTGAAGTTCTGCTTCGCTCTCCAGCAACAGCATCATGTTGTTATTATTGTCATTACTTCAGCATAGTTGTTATTTTTTTTCTAAGTATGGGCGTACGCCACTAACAATGCAAGTGAGTTTATTTTCGTGATGTTTTGATTTTATCAAAGAGAAAAAATGTATGTATTCAATAAGTGAAGAGAAATTAAATTGTTTTCATATTATTTAAATAAAATAAGAAGAAAAAGAAAAAGTGCAAATGTGTTAAATGAAATAATATACATAGGTAGGCATAAAAGTTATTAAAAATAAAGAAATTATTTATTATTTTTTAATAAAAAAGTGAATATTGTAATAGTAATTGTAATGCAAATAAAGGAATTAAATAGAATCTATGAATATAAAGAAGTAGCTGCCAACCTCACAATTTAATTTCAGCATTATCATCAAATAACAGGTAATTATATTAAAACAAATAATGAATATGTATGTACATATGTATTGTATGTAGGTATATTTATTTATTAGGTATATAGAAAAAATACTATTTGAATTAAATCAAATGAACAGTAAGGATTGTTATAATTTAAGATCAAAATTTCTATTAAAGCTTTTTTAAAGTATATGTAGGTTATGGAGATATATGTAGGTTCGAACAAATTGATTTCTATAGAAAAGTTTCATGATGAGACACATTTCTATTGAAAAGTGTCATTATGAGACACATTTCTATAGAAAAGTCTCATGATAAGACATTTTGCTATAGAAAAATCTAATGAGACATATTTCTGAATACATATTTTTAAATTTCGTGATGAGACACATTTCTATAGAAAGTTGTCTTGATGAGACATATTTCTATAGAATAGCCTCATAGTGTAACATATTTCGAGAGAAAAGTCTCATAATGAGACACAGTTATATAGAAAATTGTCTTCATGACAGACATTTTTCGAGAAATAAAAATCATTTGGTCACCTTTACTAATTCACTAAATATATGTATGTACATATATATATACATGAAAAAATCACAACCAAAATGCGGTGATACATGTCACACGTTTCAATATCTTAAATGCACAAATAAGAATGTGGGTAAAATGATATTTTTTCCCATACCCGTATTAAGAACTCGTTGGTATTTGACAATGTATGATTTAGTAGATTGGCTGACAGACTAACTTGCCGATTGGTTACTTAAACTTTCATTATTTGTAGTGTCTCTCTGTTGTCTGTCTGGCTACCTTTAGGTATTTACTAAATAAATGTAGTATGTATGCGATACGACAAATCAGTCTTCTTGTTTTGAAACAATGTTGCATTGTATTGGCACATGGCTTTTTATGTAGGATTAAAACGAGATACAAACTAAATACAGAACTTGATACGAAAATAAGGTAACAAATTTAATGACATCTCATGTTTCTATTGTTTGAGTTTTTTTGTGCTATGAAATGCTATACAAAAATTAACAAACAAAATTAATTGTTATTATTATTGGTTTTTGAGCAAATTAGCAGACGTTATATTTTGCACTTGTTTTTTTGTTTTTGTTACGTTTCCAAAAAGCATTAATAATGATTTTCAATGACTATCAGTTTCTACAGAAATATGAGTATTGATTGATTATTGTCCCCAGCTAGGTAAGAATTTTTCAATGTTCTCTTAACTAGGTACTTCGGCCACTGGTAGCTATAAGTGCCGACCACAACTTTAAAACGGGGTTTCTCTGTTGTAATCGGTCAGTTATTGATAGTGATTTTTGCTTCTTATTTCATAATTTGTTTGAACTTTGTTAACATTCGTGTTGTAATCCAATCATGTTCGGCCCCTGGTAGCTATTAGTGCCAACTCATTCAAGTGTTACAGTCTCACGGTTTTGAATAAGACAGTATCAGCTCAACCAGAAGATAAATCAGCATTATTCGTCATTAAATTTGTATTTGAACATACAATATTGAGTCTGGCCAGATCTACTCTACTGATATGAATAAACATATAAACAAAAACTTTGTTTTTCAATACAAAAATAAACAAAGAATTTGTATGAAAATCATTATAATTTGTACTATATTACAAATATTAAAGTTTGGCGGTTATAAATGAAAAATCATATTGGATATACATATGTCCAGCACGACCATGTAAACATTCTTTTATAAAAATGTTTAATCCTATTTTGGCAAAATCTATTTCTTTGACCACGCAAGGTATTTTGAATAGTCAATATATGCTCGCATGCTCGGAGCGGCCAATTATCAGCTGAATTTTAAGAAGCGGTCGTTAAATTTGGTTGGTAATAAATACATTGTTTTGGTGACACCATGAATGTGGCACCGTCCTTTTGAAGCCACATGTCAGAGATAAATGGATGGTTCATTCACATTCCAGACCACGTACAATATCATAGTGGCATGTTCAGCTTGCATAGTCTACCCGAAAATTGCTCGTGGATTTTCAAAAACCCAAATGAGACAATTAGGCTTTTGTTGGATCCAGAAAAAAAGAAAATTGGTTTCGTCTCAAAAAAATTTGTTTTTCATGCATCAGTTGCATCTTGTAAATAAATGAAGAAATAGCTTTTAGTGTTTCGGAGATCATGAAAAACTATTGCATGTGTTAACAGCTCGCTGACAGCTTTCTCGCGCCTTAACCCATTACGTTTTCAAATAGTTCGCATTGAATTTTTGAAAATTTATTATGTTTTAATAATACCCTTCCTTAAGTGATCTCTCACAGAAAGACATAACTTTCCATCACTCCCTATTTAAATTTGAAATACACTTAATGTAAATTACAGAGATTTTTTCTTGCTAACTGCAATGGACTTAAATACTCGTGTAATAAATGTGTAATTATCATTATAATGTTTCATTTTGCCCAGTAAATAAGTGAGGTTTCACAGTATTCAAAACGAACTAAATTTGATGTTGCTTAAGATTAAACCAATGTTCCTTTAGAAATTAAAAAAAAATTCTGTAGATTTGAGCTTTTTTTCCCCATTTGTTTTTGTGTTTGTGAATTTTTGATATGCCATAGAAATTGCAACAGACTTTAAAAAACTCCCAGAGAGGGTAAGGAAAAAATGAAAAGTAGAAAATTAAATGAAATGGTAGAGAAAAAATGCCAAGGTTTTGTGGTTGTTTTTGTTCCATAGAAGTGCATCTTATACAATCAACCAACCAGTCAAACCATTCATACAAAACCAGCAGCCATCCATCCATTTATTCAACCATTATATTCATTCAGTCATCCTGGTATTCTGAAAGAAAAGCATAGAAAAGCAAATAACAAAAAAAC
This sequence comes from Bellardia bayeri, assembly GCA_950370525.1. Classification (NCBI taxonomy): domain Eukaryota; kingdom Metazoa; phylum Arthropoda; class Insecta; order Diptera; family Calliphoridae; genus Bellardia; species Bellardia bayeri. Next base: position 82,007,946 of record OX493267.1, read on the forward strand.
AATAACAACAAATTTGAAGAGAAAAACAAAAGCAAAACTCCATGATGTACCATTGTACATATAGGAATTAAGGTTATGGAGATATAGAGGGGATTCATGCTTGAAAAAGTTTCCACTTACCTTGCAAATTCTACTGTTTTCCTATCCTATAGTGAAATCAAGTGTAGGGTATTTTTGGGAGACAGTGTTTATTTAAGATATTTTAGGAATATTTTTATTGAAATGTAAAACATCAGAAACTGTACTTATGTTCTAAAATACTTTCAAATAATAAAAAACTAGAGACAGGAATCAAACTTGTATCTCTTTATACTGCTAACCCTTAGAAACTATAATAAATAGGTTTAAAAATACTTTTTTCACCTTGTACCTTAACTTAAAGTCGTTTTGGATTCATTTACAATTTCCCCTTACATTTATTTATATCGACTACTCCTATTTTGAAGATTTTATAAAAATAAAAACCAACATAATTTTGTTGTTTTTGGGGGATTTTTTTTTACTTTTCATATTTCAGTTATTATTTTTAATTTTTTTTTTCACATTTGTTTTCGGGTGCAAATAATTTTTAAGTTACCTAACAGGTCTTTGTTCTAAAAAAAATATAAGGAATAAATGTGAATATAAAATAATAACAAGAACAAAATTATGGTGTTTTGGATGGATTTTCAGTTTAATTGCGAAACATTATTTTTTGTTTCCAGTTGTTTTCAACACCACCAGCAGCTATATAAGAGTTCATTATTAATCTCATCATAATCGTCATCATCGCCGTCATCATCATGTGCAACGTACAGACGTACATTACAATTTGCAAAGTATTTCCTATTCTGCTGTGGTATTCATTTCCTTTTAGCATTTTTGTTTTTTTCAATTTCAGTTTTATTATTTTATTTTTTTTTTTTGGCGTAGAGTGCAAAAGCTTTGCAGTAATTAAAAAATGTAACTCAAACCATTGGTAACTGCAAACGGAAGGCGTAATAATTCCAACTGAGTTATTGGTAACAATGCATTTTTTGCCGGTTTGTTGTATGAAACAATAAAACAAATTATATGGTTTTTTTGTTTCTCCTTTTTTTTTAAGGAATTTAAATTAAAGCTTTGAAAGTTTGTTGAATATAAAATTTAATAGCTTTAATAAATTATGAACTAGTAATAAAATTTGTAAGAATACACATCTGATGCAAATCTCAATCTATAAATCATGTTTCCCATGGACATGGTCAGTCCACAAAGTTTTTTATGTAAAATGAGGGTAAAACGAAAACTTCAGCAGCTTCGAGATTTATGATAAATATGGTGGAAAACATCACTGCACATCAGAAACTTTTTTCAATTTTCTGTGCCTTGAATATTTCCATAATTGCCGAGTCCATAATTGCCGATCTAATAAATCTTGCGGTTCTAATTCGAGGTCAAAATCAAGCAATTGTTCTACTTATACAGGTTTAGTCTATAAATGTTTTCGACGAAGTCATGTAGTATTGCCTTGACAGTTGAAAATGTGGGGGGTCGTGAGGACCTTGGCAAACTTAACAAAAAGTTATATGACAACATTCATTATCTCCTTAATGGTTCTTCTCTATGACATCTCTTTGAATGTTGTTTACAGCGGATCTTGCACATACTGTGTACTTCTAGTACATAAGTTGAATAAGCAGAGGTGACATGAAGATCTTAACAAACTAAACCAATAATGTTTCATCCCAATCTCAGTTCCTCAACTTTTCTCTTCTAGGCTAATTATGCGACAACAGTATTGATGGCGTATCTTTAAATTACAGCGTTCGTAGATCCACTCCAGCGGATCCTGCACATACCTCTGTATGTACTCCTAGTACATAAGTAGATCCTTACTGACATATTTCCAGTAAACACTAGATTACATCCAATAAAATCCCTCGGCAATTTTCATGCAACCTATGACAGTTCTTCAAGCAGCTTTTAAGAGCTTAGAATATTTCTTCACTGAGTATCACTTAACGAAGATACAAATACTATGACAATGTAATTTACCCCTGATCGACCATTCGTAGTTTTCTTTATCCATGAGACAAGTGTAACAGGCTAGCAATTTGGAACCCACTGGTTTACAAATTGATGAGACATTTAGTCATTTCGTGTCACTTTAAGACTTCCAGTACAATGTTGTTCATTTTTCAAGGATACCAAACTCAGACATGAGTTTAACGTATCGGTCAATCAACAAACAGGTGGTAAGCATGGATTTGTTTTTCTTTTTTTTTACGATTGGATTCGGTCTTCGTTTCATGTAATATGATGGCTCAGTCAGAAGGACAAATGCTGTGTGATAGGACTTATGATTATCACACAGATTACCTAATTACTGTAAAATTATTCATACCGAAATTATCAGACGGTTTCAAATTCCATGAAAACAGCTAACAGGACCCTATATTTATGTTGCAAAGATGACCACAGGGCTTGTTTGGAAAAAAGTAAGGTTAGATTCAGGAACTCAAATAAATTTATCTAGGATTCTTTTTCGTTACAATCCACACTATATGAGTCACAGTCTGGCTTACTTATATAAAATGATGATTAGTCAACAGTTTTGTTTCTGTAAACGACCTTCAGATTTTTACATGATTCGTATTAGAAGTATTTAGTAATATTCTACCATTTTAATCATAAATACACATAATTACAATAAATTGAAAATCTTATTTACCGTATTTAACGGACACTGTACACTGTAAGGAAGAAATATATTTTGACAATGAAAGAAAAACTAGCTTCAATTCCCAATTCACTATCACTTTTATAGGGCATTTAAAATAAACTTTTACACACGCTATTAATACCAACTATCTGAATAATTAGAAGAGGTTTCTTTTAAGTATTTAATATTCTCCCTCTATAAATACTTCACAATTGATTAATAATTGACTCTATAACAAAGATTGCATGACTTCAAAACTTTTAAAGATTATTTATTATCATATATTTAAGTACACTTAAAATTTCATTTTATGAAACACACTAAAACATGTAAAATATCATTTTGTCCTGTTCATGACAGTTGTTTATAATTTTTAATAACGCAAATTTATCATGTAACATTTAAAAGCAGAAAATAATTTTCTTGGTTTTTATATCCTGGAACGCCTTAGAATAAATATGCAAGAAATTGTTGTGTGTGGTTTTTTTTGCAAGTCCACTCCACTCCACTCGATTTGAAGCGTATAAAATACACGCGACAATGACAAATCATAAAGCTAAAAAGTTGAGAAAATAAACCCAAAATTATGCAGAGGAACATCATCATTATCATCAACGCTGCCACATCGTCGTCGTTGTAGCCATCATTTAAATTTTAAAATTCCCAGTCCTCCAGCCCTTTAATAGTGACCATGATTTATCACCTCATAATTATGTATGTATGTGGAATTTATGTTGTGTGTTTTAGGAGAATTTTTTCTTGGTTGCCTTTCTTTTCGTTTCTTTTTTTGCCTTAATATTGTTCTTAAAGTTTGTATTTGGGGTTTGTTCTTGTTTCGCTTGTTTTTTTTTGATGTTCGATTTTTAATTTAATCCTTGGGCCAACGATATGTTGCCTGTCATTTGTATGTGGCATTTTTATTTCCTTCCCTTTTGATATTTACGCTATTACTTTGACCAGGCGCCAATTTGAATTAATTTACATTTCCCCTTCCAAAATATGAAAGGCATTTTATGAGCATTCACTTTTTTTTTTTGAAGCATTTTTAATGTTAGTTTTTATTTAGTTTATGCAAAAAAGGAGAAAAGGAGATAAGAGTAAAGCACATATAATGAGGTTATGATATTTTAATACTATACTTGTAAAAAGGTGTGAATACTTATAAAAATATTTTTTTTCATTATATTGATAACACAATCCAAATATTCCTTTCATCAAACAAATTTCTAGATTAATTTGAATAATACTTCTTTCCAAATTATTGATAGTAATAAGTAATAAATAAGTACTTCACTATAACTTGTTATTTTTTAAAATCTTAGCACAAATTTTTCAAAATAACATCAGAAATAAAACTTTTATTTTAAGGTTAACAGAAAACCACACTTTATTATGTCGCGGAGATTTCTTGTGCACTTCAATTTAGGTACATATTTACATCAGAAATATAAATGAGTGACTTCATAAAATTGCAATGTTTATATAAATAATTTAGATACTCCAACAAATAACGGGACTGTGAATAAATAGCAAATAATACATGTAGAAGAAAAATATTAAAATGGAATGAAGAAGGTGACAAAACCTCACTTTATTTTGGCCGACAGTGTATATATGACAGGTGATGATTGTAAACTACCTATCATTTCATCTATGAATCCTCACATATATATCAATATCTTTTTAATTGATTAAATAATTAGATCTTAAATATATAATTTTTGAAGTAGTATATTTAATACTTGAAGATGCTAAATTAGAGGAAGTTAAAAAGAACTTTTCAGCCTAACTTCGTGTTTATAGAAAAACACAAATGTTGCATTAGTGCGGCTTGAATCTTAAACACTTCTCAAAACGTATGATACATTTTTTTATAAAGTAATTCTTAAGAACATTGTATCACTCTACATAACAAAAAAAAATAGAATATAAAAAACAAACAATTGCAATTCCTTCAATATCATTTAAAATTAACCTTGAGCCATCATTTCAACCTGACACCGCATATCACACAAATTATAAAAGAATTCCATTTTCCACTTTTTCCTTGCATTTAATTTCATGGTGGCCATTGTTTTAAGCTGCATCCAATTGCTTGGCATATTTTTAAAGCATAAATCCAACATAAGAGTACATATGAATACTGCGATCAAGTAAACTATTTTTTTTTTTGTTGCTAAAAATTCCTTGTCTGATGGTTGGCCGCATGCAATTAGTTACGCACCGATGTCCACTGTAAATTTTTGTTGGTTGGCTCAAGGAATACATATTCACAAAAGTAAAAATAAAATATAGTCCTAAATACAGGCCATTGTACTTGTATGTACTTATGTTTATAAATATATTGTTGCTACCAAGTACTGTACATACTGCGTTTAAGTTTTTTAATGGATAAATATGGTTGTTTTTCTTTACTTTGTTTTTTGTATGTTTGTTGAAATTATTGGCAAAAATATTTTTATCATAATAATGCCAAATATTTGCAGCCAAGTTTGAAAGGCTGTTGATTAATTACAACAAATTTACTACTAACAGAGTTACTACCCTTAATTTTATTAACTGTTTGTTTGCTGTTCTGTGCCAAAGTTAGTTATCATTTAAATATTTTGTTGGTTGTTATATTGCGCCTCCAGTCAGTAAAACAATATGGTGGCCAATATTTTTTATATTTATTACTTTTAGTTAACGTTTTTGATGGTTTAGTACTTTTATATGTATATAAAGTATATAAAGGAATAAATAAATATATGTATGTATATGTTAGTTGATATAAACTGGCTGATCATTTATACATATATCGTATTCATTAACTCAACTCTTCAGGATAGTGGTCGTTTAATTTGTCTTTTCTTTAAGAAAGAGCAAACGTTTTATTTATGAGTTCTTTGATATACGAGTACATATTTGTCGGTTTCATTGCAGAAATTTGAGTTTTATAATTAAAATTAATTTAGTCCATTCCTTGTTACAAAAAGGTGTAGCACAGTGTTTAGGTGATGAATAAATATTTAAATTTTAAAAGGTTCTTCACAAAAAAAGTTGTGGAGATGAACAGTCTTTTGTAAAGGAGTGGATCTGGAGCAACTAATGCTTTATTGTTGAATCTTTTTTAAGAATTATGAACAAGTTTTGTTGTCTTCTTCATTTTATTAGCAACTCGGTATTTTTTTGTCATCCTTCTAAAAAATAAATAAGCTCATACGAAACGGCTTAAATAAGATCTTTCCTGTCCTAATTTGACCATATAACAAGTAAGAGGTAGTTAGAAAAGCAATCAAAGTATAATCAAAATAGTTCATCCGACAGAACGAAAACAATTCGGTCAGTGTTGCCATTTTAGCACTTTCAGTGCTAGATTTTGCATTTTGTTTCTTGAAAATGCATTGAAATTTTTAAAAATTATGCTAAATGCTTTTTAGCAAAATTTGTTTGATAAAAAACAATTTTTTTCTCGAACAAATTTTTACTATTTTACTCCAAAAAACACTTTTGGCGAAATAAAAAATAACGTTTATTAATATTTCAACTAAATTTCTTTCGGGGTGGTAAGCAAATGAACACGGAAAATTTTGAATTAATATATGAAATGTAATTTATTAAAACAAGTCAACAATTGTTATGAACAAAATTAGAAAAAACTATAATTTATATTTGTAACATTTGAAATAAAAATTGTATTGTTACATTGAAAAAATTTAGCACTTATTTTTTCTTCTGTAGAACATTTCAAGTTTTGTCATATTTTTACATTCATTTTCTGGCAACACTGAATTCGGTGCATTTACTTTCATTGGTAAAATCGTAATAGGGAGTTACTCTACTTACATGAGACGAGGTTGGCGCTGTCCTCCGCAATAATCAACTGCAGTTACTCACCACAAAAAGACCAAACCGACGGCTCACAAACTCCTGTATGATTTGTTTGGCCTTAGTTTACAGAACTATAAAGTTAAAAACGAGAATTGCTGTTAGATGTATATGTCCTTATTGATCCTTACTGGTATCAGAGGGATACGCAGCTTGTGGACAGTATAAATAATATATTCATATAACTTCTGGTATTATTAACCATTTCATGTAAACAAGCAACTATTGTTTTGGTTATTTTATTGCAAACATTGTGGCTACATCAATCAAAAGAAAGAAGACGAACACGGTGTATAGAAAAAGATTTAAGAACCACCAAGGCTGTTTGAGCCTGTCGAAAAACGAAGAACCGTGGGTATCCGATCCGCTGACGCTTTTGTCCTGTTGACATTTAAGAAAAACTATAAACACAAGTGCACAATCTGTATAGAATTAAAATTTACAGCAGGAAAGCATTACAAACCAAACTCTATGTACCAGATGTCGCCGGTAATATGCGCAATATTTATCTTAATGGTTGTTTATACTCATATACACACATACATGTATAAAAATGTATGTATGTATGTCTCGTAAGCAGACATTTTCATGGTAATAGACATTGTTACAAAACTGTTATTTTCCGTTAGTTTGTTGTCATTTAGTTGGCAACAACTGCATGGACGAAGACAAAGTTGTTTATAAGTTTTTATTATTTTATTTCTTATTTAAGTAAATTTCTTTATGTGTCATTTGTTGTGATCTTTTTCTGTCTCGGTTGCAAGAACTTGTGTAAAGTTTCTTTGGAATAAAAATAACTTTATGACACTTAACATATTACTCTGTGGAAAACTATTGGAGTTAGTATTTTATTTATGCTTATGACGAACATTTTTATTTAGAATAAATACAAAATAGTTATTTTGTTATTTTCGGATATATGTACCTAGTACCTTGAAAAGTCGTATTGGCTGTTATTAAAAATAAACAAAATATACGGCCATGTCACAGAATTTAATTCCGTTCGGAAGTGGAATTAATTTCGTATTTTGCTTCTATAGAAAAAGCCAAACGAACAATTTTATCGGAATGAAACCACTTGTAATTTGCTATGTGGAATTGTAATTTTAAGAATTTCTAGGTTAAATTCCGAAAAAAAGTTTCGTTTTACTTTTTCTATAGAAGCAAAATACGGAATTAATTCCACTTACGAACGGAATTAAATTCTGTGACATGGCTAATAAAACTGAACTTGAAACTTTAATATAAAATAAGTAAATATTGCATATCCTATTAATAATTTCACTGCTACAATTTAATTATTAATGAAGTAGGCTACTTAATTTAATTTACAATTTATGATTCCAAAGTTTCACCTCTTCCATAAACCAAATGTCACTGACGATTGTTTTCCATTGTCTTGCTACCCATTGATTAGTGTCATTCGCACAATAAATACATTGTATTTCTCCCCCTTTTTGATTAGTGTCAAACAAACGAAAGCAGCAATTTACATTATTAAAATTGACAACAATTTTGACAAGCTCATGCAAAAAATATCGATGACGAGGACAACGAGAACGACAAAAACAAACATACAAAACGAAAATTTGCCAAACAAATATGCACAACAAAAGGAACATAAAACAAAATCGAAAAATAATGACGTTTGACAATGAATGAATGTGAGAAATCCTATTGATTATCAATAAACTGCAATTATCCCCTACCAATAATACAATGAATATATGGAATACAAAAGTAAGTGAAACTTGACTTTAAACCACTACTCTCAACAGGATCATCATCATTATACTGGAAGCAGCAACCGATAAACAGAATTATTGAGTAGAGAGAGGTAAAGGTTGCAATTAATAAACACAAAAATATTGAAACGAAAGGGATGTTGTAGATACATAGAAATGACATGTTATTTGTATGAGGAAAAAGGTTCTGGTATTAAATTTATATATTTAGGCATTTTGTGTATAAATTACACTTAAAAAAATTGCTTGGCTAATATATCAAAACTCACTAAAAGATGTTTCCCAATTTTTTTCTTGATATTCTGGTTCTATAGTTCAATTAATACATATTATAATTATTGATATATGAGTATATACATGAAGCGGAAATTACTTTATCTAAATAAAACAATTTTGTCCAGGAAAATATGGGTGAAATAGTTAATATTTTTTTTGTAATTCAAAAAATATATTACGTATAACAAATTTTTACTTATTAACATAATGCAATGAAATGTTCAACATAGATTAAATTTGTCATTCTAAAGGCAATATCCAAAATTTAAAATCCAAAAAATTGAGTTTTTAAAATTTTGGTCATAAGGTACACATTTCCATCAAAACTGGTAAAATACTTTAAGAATAAATAAGGAATACATGAAGGTTTTCGAAATAGCTTTCCATTTTGTAATCCCAACTTTAGGACTTTAGAATATATGACACACAAAAAGTTGAAATTTTAATAAAAAAAAAGTTCAATTCTAAATGAAGTAGGGGCAAATAATTTGAAAAATTTTACCTATTTTTTTAGGTTAAAATGATCTCTGTAAAGTAACCATTTAAATAAATATAAATTTGCTATATATTTTTTTAAATAAAGCTTTTTTTAAAGCGTTAAATCAATTTTTTTTACTAAAAAATCTATTCTTTTTCAGCTTGCAACTGAAACCTGAACAAGTAAGAAAGTATAGTCGGTCAAGCCTGACCATATATTACCCTATATTTTCAGAAATGGGCTCTATATGGGAGATATAAACTATTATGGATTATATGGTTTGAAATTTGCTGTAATTATCATTTTTCAATTTTTGTTTACATGTTGCCTCATTTTTCTTCAGTTTTTTCGTAAAGTGGACAACAAACATAACAAAAACAAATGTATTCAGGTTTTCAAGACCAAGTCTTGACAGAAAGAATACGAAAAAACTGAACAAAAAGAAGGCAACATGTAAATAAATAAAATTGAAAAAGGATAATTACAGCAAATTTCGAACCACCGGTAACATTGGTTAAAAGATTGATGTTTGACTGTTGGCTAGCAGGCACCGCAGTAGAATTCTGATGAGAGAATGTGGTGATTCTCGAAACATGTAAATTCAACCCAAGTTCAATCCCCAGCTCAGCCAGAAAAAATTATCAATAAATTTTAATAGAGATTTCATGTTGTAAAGCAATTCCTTCAGTAAAAATAATTTAATGAAAATTAAATTTAATGAGCTCGATCCTGACTACAATAAATATCAAAAATTCTGCCCGTTAAAAAAAAAACCGGACCAGGGTTTGAAAAATTTTATGTTTTTACTTGTTAAAGGTGCCTTGAATTGAGCCCCTACAGATTCTACCCTGGGAGTTTTGTGGATTGCACTCTCAAAACATAAACTCCTTGACTATAACCAGCCGTTTTGAAATGCTAGATTTATTTCGATTCTGTTCACCTGTGCCATCGTCGATACGTATTTGGAATAGTTCTATGTGACTTTTAGTCATATCAAATGACTTTTGGATATCCATGATAACCAGCTTTCATACAATTTAGTCTATTGAAATTAACAAAAGTTAAAATTTTATTAAAAAAAGCGTTACCGTAAAAACAACAAAAACTGTTACCGAAATAATTAAAATTTATGTTACCTATTAGCAGTTTAAATCGGGAGTCAAACCTTTTAAAATGCACAGAGGGGAGGGGGCCTTTCATAATTCAAAGCAATGTGTCTTATATCATTGTGGGAACTTTACTTTTTTTTACAAAAATATGTTTAAGTTTGGTTTTTATTAACATCACTTTAAGTTATTTGTTGAAGTGTATTCGTCAAATGTATTTAAAATATTATTAAAACAAACAAATGGTCATATTTAACAATTGAAAACGATCGTATGTACATAAATTAAAAAACAATTTTAGTAGTTGCAAAATGTTTAAGGCGTAACAAATTTTATAAATTGACTTTTAAAGGGTAGTTTTTGTTCTAAATATTTTGTACTTTTTTAAGCATGAAAATATTATTTTGTCGAAATCGTAATAAAATGTTTTTAGAGTTTTATATCGATTAAATAATTTTACTAACATATTTTATTGGCAGACAAATAAATAAATTATATTTTTAGAGGTATTTTTTTTATATTTTTAGAGCATATTTTCCGTTTTTGTATGCTTTATTTCTTTAAAGTATATTTTTGCTCGGTTCATAACTTGGGCTCCTCAGATTAATAATAGATCTGGTTCTTTAGAAATGTACTCTATAACAGAGCTGCCTTATTATTACGTTCATTATCCAGAAACGAGAAAGAAATTTATTGTGAGAAGACTAGACGCTAAATAAACTAGCAATCTCTCGGTTAATAACAGAATATTGGTGAAAATGAAAGAATATAACCAATCTCTCACCACGATTTGGTGGCTAAGAATGATGTAAAAGACTCGACTCTAAGGAAAAATGTGTGGCCTGAACTTCTTCAGGAAAATATTCTGAAAAAGAAAGAGATATTAGTTCCTCATTGTCACCACCTCCACTTAAGAACAGTTCTAGAATTAGTTCTTAGTCTACAAACAATGTATAACTAGTGCCGACTAGCTGGTTCCTTAAAAACACTATAGAAGTATTTTGGAATTCTATGACATAAAAAAAATCCGAAGTGTTTCTGAATTTACTCGTTATAGAACTAGTTACTTTAGATAGCGTTTTGTTAATGTTTCTGGGAACACCGCAGTATATAAAATATTAAGATTTTTATATTTGTGTCTTACATTTCCGAGACTATTATTTATCAGAAGCTCAAAGCTTTAATTCATCCCGAAACAATCCGAATACTTATGTTGTATGTAGTTCTCCTCTTATAACTGATTTCAAACATAAATTAAGATTCAAACCAAAATTACAACACACATATCACAAACATTTAACTGACAAATGAACAAAACACAGTTTTTTTCAATAATTCCTTTAGCAGTGAATAACATTTATACCTCTAACGAATTGATCTCCTCACAAAGAAATCTATGCCATCAGTTATTTTTTGTATCTTTTGTTTGCCGCTGCATAATTTATATGGATTTACATAAATTTATCATACTTTGAAATAGAAATCAACCCTTTCACATTGAGAAATTGCCGCAACTTTGTAGAATTTTGTGTGTGAATTTTTGCAGTTCAGCAAATTCCTTTAAAGTGCATCTAAAAATTAATAATGTAGTGGTATTTATGGTGGTGTGGTGTTTAAAAAGATTCTAAATAAAAATGGGTTTCAATCAGATTTTAAAAGACTATTGGTATTGAAATGTAAATTTTTTCGAAACCAATACAAGTTTAACCCTTGTAAGAAAACTGATAAATTATGATTAAAAATTTCTCATGGTTTGGAATATTTAATTATGTGTGATTTTAAAGATTATTCAAACAGCTGGGGAAAATTTAAATGCAAGAACTTAGCAATTATTTTTTAGTTTAATATTCTTCAGAACTATATTTAAAACATATTAATATTATCAACATTTTAATTTCCTTGCTAACTTTTTAACCTACATTTTGACTTTTGCCTTGGCTGTGCACATTTGTTCATTAACATCATGAGTAATGTGGAATGTTCGACTTAGCAAAAGGTCAAACAAAAGTTGAAAAACCTCAACAATGAGTTTGTCCCATTTTTACTCAAACATCCTAGTTCGGCCGCCTATTTCACCATTAACTTCTAATGAATGGCTACAAAAATTTACACTCTAGACTTCTATGCACAACAACATTTAGCAGCAACTACAATTACAACAAATACAAGCACAACGATAACGACAACTACAATTTAAAATATGGAACATAATGTTGGTGTGTTCCTTCTCGTTAAGGACAAGGACATTTTTCATGAGCTCGAAAATTAAGAAAGAATGAAAATAAATGAACAACGACAACTAGTAGCAGCTGCTGCGGCTGCTACTGTTACATTACGAAAAAAAAGTAAAGAAAACTGAGCAACAACAACAAACTTTTAACTTGACATTGAAAATTATAAATTTTCTGTAGAAATCAAAAGAAGAGTGGGAGTTAGTTGCATGGAGCACTTACAGAAGCTTTTAAAACCATTTAAAACAGCAACAGGATTTTGATTATGATTGTATAGTGTAGAACATTGTTGAATTTGCATTAAAAACAAAAAGTTCATTAGAAAATTTCCACTTATACCAGGGTTGGAAAATTCAGTACGGTTGTACTTTGATTTGGAACTTTAGTATTTAGGTATTTTATTATATTTTGAAAGTTTTGCAATCGGATTTCAAAATGAAGCTAAGTTTTTTAAGTTTAAATTATTATAAACAAGTTTTTTTTTTATTTATCTTAATAATGTGTTTTCAACAAGAATTTTGTTTTTCACTAGGGATGTATGGGAATAATATGAAAGTTTTAACATTTTACTTGTTGTTCCTAACCAAGAGTTGTATACTGCAGTTATCTTTGTAAGCGGACCGCAATTATTTGGCAGCGTTGCCATTTTTTCTTCAAGTTACATTATTTATTCAGCACGCTCATTGCCGTAGACTCTTTGTTACGCTGTTTAAACAAGTATTAGAGGACTTAAATAAAATAAGTGCCGGCTGGCTTTCGACAAAAATGTCAGTGCTCTCCTTTTTTGTAAAATGTAACATGTCTCTCTAATCGTCAATCTATCAGCCGTAAATTCCCTGACTTTATCTGACATTTATGTCATACAGGCATATTCTGAAATCACAGTGAATTTAATTCACGGACGATTTTGAATTCACGGGAGGAATATTTTGGTGTTTTGAAAATCACGAGATTCTTTCTAGTAGTGATTTTGATTGTTCTAAATCATGAGCTAACAACTGATTTTCTTTGTTTACAATAAAATTTTCACTTGTTTTTTACATTTGTATATTATAATTTAACTTATCAAACTACATATTTATTGACTACTTTTATTTTATTACCATCTGGAAGAAATAATAGCATCCCATCAAAGATCATTATGTAATTAGTCAGTGGTCAGTTAATCCAAAACTTTGGTCTATAGCTAATCACATCCAGATAAGCAACAGCTTACATTCCATTTGAGAAGAGATCAGTCCACAATGAGGTGTTTCAAATCCAACTCGGTTTGACTTTCGATTTCAGCATGATCACTATCTAGTTGCTAATGTACATATATTTGAGCTGAATTGCAATATTTCTTATGTGGTTGAAGGTCCCTACGAAATCTGCCATCGTATATTATATAAATTCAAGTGATCTTTCAGTGCAGAGCTATCTCTGTTTAGACGAGTCATTAGGTCGTCTTTTATATTTGCACACATTTTTCAAGAAGAAAACTGTTGTAATAATTCTTGGTAATGAGTTCTTTTACAACACAAGAGTTTTGGCATTGGAGTACGTTGATAAAGTTGTATTATATCCTGGAAATAAAAAGGAAATGGTATTCTTGATATTCTTTAATAATAATTACAGTATTCAAAACTTTAGGATAAATCTCTAAATCTATCAAAAACAGCCACGATTCTCAGCATAATTAATACTCGAGATATTAAACCTAAACATATGAGAAATGCGTATATATTGCTGTCAGTATTTCATAGGAAAGGTTTATTAAAGTGAAAGGGAGGAAATAGTTTTATCTGGGAATGTCCATCTCTTGTAGTAAGATACAGATTTCATTCAAGAAAAGTATCAGATAAGCATAAGCTGCAATGTATTGCTGTCTCATTTCAATAACAGATTTTAATCAAATAAGTATAAAATGATATTTTGCATGAATCACATTGTGTCCTGTCAAAATGGAGCAAATTCGTTTCTACTTTCTGGCTGGCGTGTAGTGACTATGATCAAGCACTCATAATACTTACGGGAAGTGAATAGGTGTGTTGTGGACAAGAGCATACGACTTAACCGAGGAACATTGACATACTAGTTATTTCGGCAATAAAGTAATGATTTACGCCTCTTTGTGGACTTTTATTGCATTGATTTTGTATGATCTTTTGTTTCAGCAGAATAGAGCAGTATTTCTTAAAGCCAATCTCAAGAAAATCAAATTTTGTGGAATAAGGAATAATACACAATAACTTAGAGTTTGAAGTCGAATATTGTCCGAAAAATCCATTAATTAGAGATGCAAACCATAAACAACTGCAAAGTCATGCTCAAAAATAAAATGATATAATGACAATCTAAATTTGTTGCATCATTATTTAGCGGTATACAGTCAAACCTCGATATAACGACCTTCACTATAACGGATTCCACGATTTAACGAATTTTTTGAAATCCCCTACAATGCTCCATAAGATTTAATACAAAATAAACCTCTCTATTACGAATACATTTGTCAATAGCCTTGTTATAACGAATTTTCATTCACTGCAGACTAAAGAAATGGAAAGAATTATTTACCTCTATTTAACGAATTTTGTCAACTTACAACCTTTTCATAACGATTTCCATCAATTAATCCAAATTATATGAAACAGATACACACAAAATTATTGTGTTTGCAACGACAACGTCTCCAGCCTACATTCGTTGTCGACAGCAGCATGCATTAGACTAACGGCTGAAATATTCGAAGAAAAATTTATTGTTGCCAAGAGCTTGTACGCTTGTTGCAGCAGTTGTTCTTGCAATCTAGCTAGTTAATCACTGGCTCAGACTAATTATTTTATAAATGTAAACTATTTTTGAAATAAATACAATACTATCAGCCATGTCACAGAGTTTAATTCCGATCGGAAGTGGAATTAATTCCGTAGTTTGCTTCTATAGAAAAACTAAAACGAAACATTTTTTCGTAATGAAACCACTTTTAATTTGCTATGAGGAATTGTAATTTTAAGCATTTGTAGGTTGCATTCCGAAAAACTCTTTCATTTTACCTTTTCTATAGAAGCAAAATACGGAATTAATTCCACTTTCGAATGGAATTAAACTCTGTGACATGGCTGTATTTTTTAATTTTAAAACTACAAAATACAGTACATACTTTCCTTCAAATGTGCTTTGATTTATTAGCGGAAATCGTTCGCTAAAACATGGTAAGCTGATGTTAATCATCATCATAATCATATACATACAAAATTTTTTATTACCTCGTTATAACGAATAGAAGTGCAACTTCACCTCGATATAACGAACCTCATTGTAACGAATTATTCGATATAACGTTTTTTTTCCTAATCCCCTTAAGATTCGTTATACCAAGGTTGAAATGTATAAGTATTTGTTTTTGACCAACACTTTACTTTATACATAATTCAAACAAATACTTTTCTGCATTAATTTGAGAACCAGCCAGTGTTGCCATTTTAGCACTTTCAGTGCTAGATTTAGCATTTTATTTCTCGAAAATGCATTGAAATTTTTAAAAATTATGCTAAATGCTTTTTAGCATAATTTGTTTGATAAAAAAACAATTTTTTTCTCTAAAAAATTTTTACTTTTTTACTCCAAAAAACACTTTTGGCGAAATAAAAGATAACTTTTATTAATATTTCAACTAAATTTCTTTCGGCGTGGTAAGCAAATGAACACGGAAAATTTTGAATTAATATGTATATGAAATGTAATCTATTAAATCAATTGTTATGAACAAAATTAGAATAAAATATAATTTATATTTGTAACATTTGAAATAAAAATTGTATTGTTACATTGAAAAAATTTAGCACTTACTTTTTCTTCTGTAGAACATTTTAGCACTTAGTTTTTCAAGTTTTAGCATATTTTGAAATTTATTTTCTGCCAACACTGGAACCAGCCGAAAATCTCAATTTTCCATGCCTGACTCACACAGTTTTACATGCCAACACAAAGCAGTCTATGTACATACTTTTAAAATTTAAATATTACGCCTGTCAGTTTTTATGCAGTCCTGGTATTTTAAGCTTAATAATATTCTCTTATTCTCTCAATTCATTTATGATTAACACACACAAACTTGTGTTATTATTATACAACAATTGAAGCTGTTTTTATGTTGAAGAGGTATCTAGAAAAACTATTTATTCATTAAATGAGTCTGTTGTGATAAAGAGAGTCGGCTGGAAAATTAATATAAAATTTTAATGTTAAATTCAACCCTTTTTCACGTTGCCTTTTGTGTACATTTCAAGGAATCTTATTAATATTCCTATTATATCTGGAAATTTAATTAGAAATGATTTTTTGGAATATGTATGTGCCTGACCTAGAACAACATGAAGTGGTTGATAATTTGGATGACATGTTGTGCCCTATACAAATATATATTTGTTTGTGTTGATGTTAGTAACAGGTAAAATTTACCTAGAACTCGAATTGTGTTCTTTTATACTAAAGTTTATTTAGAAGTAGACTTCGAGTGGTTTAAAAATATTGAATATTTGTACGTAATTCTAAGGTCGATCTTTATTAAACACTTTTGTATTTTTACCCACATTCATGATAAAACTCATTTAAATATACTTTAAAATTTATTTAACTTCCGTTTATTTCTTTTTTACCAGTTTTATTTATTCCGTTTCTTTTCTTCTTTGGCCATTAACACCCTCTGTTTTGCTGGCCATAGAAATGGCGTGATAATTATATTGAGTCTAATTAGATTGTTGTCTTAAATGGCGGTGGGTAGTTGGTTCTTTATTTTATGGCCATTTAGGTTTATTTTAACACAAATTCACTGAGTACTTGTACATTTTCTTACATTCTTGTTTTAACGAGAGAGGGGCGTTTTAAACAGAACGTGTATTTAGCATTTCTTTCATGTATTTTTCATACAAATTTCTTTTAAAGCGAAATCACAGTCATAAGTTTTTGAAAAAATAAAAATTTCATTAGCATTTTTATGGTCTTAATGAGGCTGGTTGTTGGTTGCTTGTTTGTTTTTGTTGTCGTCAATTTTGCGGTGTTTAGGGTTTTTTTTTATTTGATATTAAGGTCAAGGCCAGAGAAAAGCAAGTAATGAAATTAATTAGTGCGTGGCAAGGACACTGAAATGTTTTCAAAACACAAAAAAGTTAAGCAAAATTAAAGGCAAATTAGGCAATTTTAAAGAGGGTAATATGTAGGCTAAGAGGAAATTGTGTTTTTGAATTTTTAAAGGAAATTTAATTTTAATTGCAGGTTTAAGTTAATGAAATATTTAGACTTATTTAAATAGGGAAAAATCAAGTTGTTTTAAAACATGGAAAATTGGGTTCGATTATACTTTCAGAATCGATATTTAGCAGATAATGTAGATGTTGTCATAAAGAGAACATGGGATTTGGATTATAATGACATATTACCACCGGAAATTAATTGTGATTTTTTTTATTATATGATCATTTCCATGAACCTTGTTGATATTCATTTTGTTTACCGGTAAATAACCGAACATGTTCGTACCCGGAGGCAGTAAGTGCCAATCACTGATATACTCGTAAAACCAAAAATATAAGTGGAAAATTAGTTTTGTTCATTTAATTTAAGTTTTAGTCCTTATTTCATCAAAATTTCAATCTTTTCCCAAGAAGCTCTTGGTAGTCTAGTTAATAAAAAATCTCCTTAAATTAAATATTTACAATTATAGGGAAATATTGTTTGTATTTTGTCTAAAATTGCTGCAAATTTTATGATTTAAGTTATATTTTTTATTTTCTTAAGCTCATACACACAAATAGTATTAACGAAGTCAATTGCAGACTTGAAATCTTTTATTTAACTTTATTTGATTATTTCCTACCCTAATTCACAAGAAAACAAGTTAACAACTATACAAAATATGTATTCAATATACAAAAAAATCGAATAAAACGAATTTGTAATGCACTGCTTTTGTTTTAGCAATTGTAAATAGCAGATTATTTTTAAATTTGCAAACCTATAAAGTAGAAATATTGTAGATCCTTCTATATAGGAAAGCCAAAATAACGGCTACCATCTGACCTTGTTGTGGTTAACATCCGGCAGTTAGGCTTGCAACTATACTCCAACTTCGATTTAAGAATGTTACATTTATTGACTTACACATAAAATACCTTTTAATCATTGTATAGAACTGAAATACCGAGAATTGCAAAATTAAATTCTGTTTACTCTGCTACAATTTGTGCAAATATGAAAGAAAAGTCTCTGTATGTAGATTTATAAGTTGAAAATAATATGAACGAAAAAAATTAAGCCAAACGCAGACTAAATAGAGACCAAGTGGGGATGATAAATTCATATTATTGGGACGTACTTATTAGGATGGTAAAAATTCTTATTCTATTAATATCAAAAAGTGATTCAATAAAATCTTAATAATGTCGATTGTAACAATAATTTTTTACAGTCTAATTCATAAAAACTTATCAAGGGTTTACAGCAGGCTTATAAAGCAAATATTCATACAAAATTTGCTTTATAAGCCTGTTATAAACCTTTGATAAGTTTTATGAATAAGGGGATTAG
This sequence comes from Bellardia bayeri, assembly GCA_950370525.1. Classification (NCBI taxonomy): domain Eukaryota; kingdom Metazoa; phylum Arthropoda; class Insecta; order Diptera; family Calliphoridae; genus Bellardia; species Bellardia bayeri. Next base: position 82,026,902 of record OX493267.1, read on the forward strand.
TCTTTAATTTGAGTATTTTGAATAAAGTTTCGAAATATCTTTAGCTCTTACAGTGAGTAGCACAAATGAGTACATGTTTGTGCTTTAAGCACTTTTTATTGCCTAAAAATAAAACTATTAAAGACAATTGAAACCGGTTTTTTTTTATTTATTTCATTTTCAATGTTAAACAAAATAATTTACAATACAAAATGGAAAACAATAATATCCGTCAAATAAACAATTAGTACAAAAAAAACTTGCATGTTCTCAATTAGCACAAATGTGTCTTTTAAAATGTTTGCCCAATATTTATTATCAAGGTTTACTATAAGATTTGTGTGTTTGCTTTGTTTATGATTTTAAAAAATCATTAGTTGGATATTAATTTATTTGCATGTGGTAAACACTTTTTGCAAATTATTGGACACAAATCAAACTATAATAATAAACTGCCAGGATCTATTGAGGATAATATTCTAGCAATGACAAAAGGCAGCTATTCTACGTGAGTAAAAGCTGGTCATAAGACGACGTTCACAATTTAGAGGCCGCTAAAAGCTATTAACATATTCGAACGTTTCATTATCTTTTGGGGTTTACCACCAAAAGATGCTTCAAAAGTATAAGGCAAAACCTTTAGGCTGTCGGCAGCAACACAAGCCCTTTGCTTGATGTTGGGTACATATTAGCAGTAAAAAATAAAAAGCTGCATTGTTGATAAAAATATGTTAAGACTTGGTTATAGTTTGCCGCAGAGCACATAAATTGGACAGAAGAGAACTGGACCCTGATCAGACGACCTCAAATGTAAACGTTTTCCAACCAGACGGCAAATAAAATTGCTGGCGCCAAACAGCCCAGAAAATTCAAAAATCATGTAAAGGAAATAATAAAGTAATGTGGGAGGAACGTTATGATATGGATTTGCTTTTTGTGGTTGCACCTCGGACCACTGAAAAGAAACAATTAGAAAAAACTATCTGCGTATTTTGCAATTTAATCTTGCCGATTTTGTAGATAAGAGAGTCTATCATGTGGATTAAGTTAATTTTCAGCTGGATGGAGATCACAAAGCACACTTCCAAAATCTTGAAATAATGGCTTAACGAACAAAATAATATTATGATGCAGTGGCCAGTTAAAAGTCCCGAAGCCATTTCGATTTATAATCAACTACAAAGCAGATACTGAAAATGTAGCACAGATTTACAGACATTTAATACATAAAAAATAACACAACTTGTTATAAATTGTTTTAATATTTTGTTATGTTAAAGTTTTCATATCCTTTTTTTTTTCTATGACAAATAATTTTTGAAATTTATAAAATTATAAAAATTTTATCCTGAAGATGCTACTCAAAGAGTAGCGAGATATTGAAATAAAAATTTAAATATTTTATAAATAAGACCTAAAGCTTTACTGCCGTATTCATAAAAAATAAAGTAGGTTTGAAGTGTGCTTTTAGACAAAATTTTCTTAAAGTACATTTAAAGTCTGAATAAAACTGTTAATAATTACCAAAATATTAATTTTGTTAAATATCAAACATAAAATAAATCCAAAACATTTTCTTCATTAGTTTTATTTTTATGAAACAACCTCTGACCCAGTGGACCCATTTTTAGAAAAGTTCTTAATAATTTTAAAAAAATTATAGAAAATCTAAAAATTGTTAATTATATATATCAGCTTTAAAAAGTACTTTTCTGGGTACTTTTGAAAAATTAATTTTTTTCAGAATTTATGCAAGTGTTAAACAAATTTTACAATTTAAAAGAGTTGTCAATTTGAAAAATGTTATTTTGAAAAAGTACTTTTTTGGACCTTTTTAAAAATTATATTTGTAAAATTTTATTTTAAGATTACTTAAAATTATAAATTGGAATTATTTATTAAAAAGTACTATTTTTAAAGTGGATTTTTTTCTTCAAGTTTTATCCATAAAAGTTTGCTAAAGCTTTTAATTTACTTAGAATATGGAAAAATATATTCAAAATTATTAATTGGTGTTATGTTGCAAAAAGTACTTTCTAAATACTTCTTTTAAAAAGTAGTCTTTTTAAAAGTTATCCATAAAATGGAAAAATATATTGCATATTATTTCGCGTATTCATTTTTAATAAAGTACTTTTTTGGTACCTTTTAAAAAATTAGTATTTTTCGGGGTTTATTCATGTGAAGGAAGTTGTCAAATTTATTATTGTTTATCAAAATTGTAAATTTAACAACAATACCATCAGGTTGTAACACTATAAAGCATCCATTTAAAAAATTTTTCGCATAATTTTTGATATTTATTTTAGTTAGGCTCGAGTTCATTAATAACTTTATGTATTGCTGATAAGGAAAATTCATTCCGATTATATTTACCATACTAATATCCTCTTCATCCATTTAGCCAAAAATTTCACATACAACAGCAAGGCGCAGACAGTCGTTTCATTTACAATGAAATTTTTAGTTTCAAGTCCTCCCCCAAAGCAGACTGTTATTGGTGAGAGGAGGAGGGATGTCTTTGCTTTAATTTTTATTTTTACGAAAAATAACTACGTTATATACTCCTGTTTTTGAATGCAACAGTAGTATAAAGATACATTCTTCGCTTGTACTACAATTTTTCATATTTATCATCAGTTTATTGTTATTTCGCTTGAAAAATATTTCTTTTAAAACTACGACGATTTAAATGATTTATAGAAAATTGGTTAAATTGATTTCGTTCGTTCATGTTTTATTTTATTTATTTTTCGTTTAGGAGGAAAATGCCGAGCAGTTATTTTTTTATTTTGAGAATTTGTTAAATCAATTTCTATGGAAAAAAAGAAACTTTTTATACCTTCAACTCGTTACAGCCCATTATAGATGTGTATTTTATTTTTATGTGTTGCAACCATTTTATAACATTAAAATATAATAACATTTACTTACATTACACACCCACATTCAACCATTTATAGACATACAGGCAGACAATGTTGCAACGTTTGCAATTCTTTATATTTTAGTGTGCGAAGAGTTGCAAGAAGGAAACAACAATATTGCGCCTCTTTAATGGGATGACAATTACAGGTCATTGCAGTTATGACGAATTTATAGAGGAGCCTAAAGTCATCTAAGTACGAGTATGAAAGAAATTTCTCTGAAACAACAAGATGCATGGATTTAGTCGCACGCAATTGATCAATTGAGACGATAACTCAGGAAGTGTACGGATGATTCCAATAAGTAGTTTTCGTGTGAGGTATTCTTAGCCACACTCATCTGTAATTTTTAACACCAGCAACGTTGTGTATATATTGACAGTTTGGTAATATGATTGCGTTGGAACAGTGTTGTGTTTTGTAGTCGTATTCCCATTTTTACTGCAACATAGTTTTACGTGTTGTATCATGAAAGTCAGTCGTCTATAAATTATATCCGTTCCAAATTGAAATTCGCGTTAAAATGTAGTTAAATTTTATGTAGATTTCTTCTACATCTTTTATACTTTTTGCTTTTAATTTTCCATGTTTTTTCACATTTTCTTATATATATTTTTCCTACATATTCTCATTCGTAAGATTGTTGTCTAGCTGGTATAAAAGAGCAAAAGAAAATAATAATAAAACTTTTGTTACAATATGAAACATTAAAGCCAATAATAATGGTTGGTTATAAAATCTTGGTTATAAAATGATAGCTATTAGAATTTATATACGAGTAGATAAATATGAGGGATGAAGTTAAAGCAAAAATATTTTTTTTAAGTTCTAACGATCTGTTCTGTCTGAATATGTCTGAAAAATTGTTTATTTGTCCAGAAGCTGTGAAATTCCTTTTAAAGGAGAAAAATTAATTGAAATATGTAGGAAAAAAGTACTTTTTTTAAACTTAAAAAAAAATATTTTATTTATAATTTTTACATAAAATCAAATTTTTATCTGGCTAAAAGTACTTTTTAAAAAAGCAGTATTTTTGATCGTTTATATATAAAAATTAGATAAAAACTGAAAAATTACAAAGAAAATTAACAAAAAAAGTATGTATTAGAGTTATTTTGCAAAAAGTACTTTTTAGGTACTTTTTAGAAAAGTATTAATTTTGATAATTTATACATAAATATTAACTAAAAGCCGTAAGATTAATTATAAAATTTAAAAATATATTAAAAATTGTAATTTGGATTTATTTTGCCAAAAGTACTTTTTAATTGCTTTATTAAAAAACTAGCATTTTTAAAAGCCATACAATTAATTAAAAAATCGAAAATTGTGAATTCGACTTATTTTGCAAAACTGTTTAGATACTTTTGGAAAAAATAGTAAATATTTTAACAATTTATCCATTAATATAAGCAAAAAGTTGAAAAATGACTGAGAAAATTTATATGTATATTGAAAATTTTAGTGTATTAATTGTGAAAAAAGTACTTTTTGGTACCTGTCTAAAATTATATGTTTTAGACACAAACTAAATATCTATTGTGAATTATTATTAAAAATGTAAAATTAAATGTTAAAGTAACGAATTACTTAAAATTATTGTGAATTATAAGAAACTATAGAAATAAGTATCCGGTCTAGCTTTAATATTAAAAAGAACTCACTACCACTTCTCAGAAGATAAGAAAAGGGTGATCATCTACTTACATAAAATAAATAAAACCTCTAACCTCTATTGAATTCCAAAAATCCCTTTTTCTATTTATTATCCATCTAATTTATAATACCCACATCATTTTGGGTATTATAAAACTATTGAGGCAAAGGCGTTTTTTTTTCTTCAGGACCACAGCTCTATTATATACAGTCCACCACATCCCTCAAAGAATTAATCATCTTCCCATACGGAGATATCTGAAATCCAGGAATAAAAAAGACGCAATAAAATAGTAGATTAAATGACTTATTCTTAAAAATGTGAAATTAAAATATTATATGGAATTATTTAGCAAAAAGTACGTTTACAAAAGTACTATTTTCAGGTTTTATCATTTATTACAGCTAAAAGCTGTAAAATTACTTAGAAAGTGTAAAAATATATTGAAAATTGTAAAGGACTTCTTTGTTGCCATTAAAAAAATAGTATTTTTATTTATTTATAAAAATTAAAAAAGGCTGTGAAATTACTGTAATGGAAAAATGTATTAAAAATTGTTAATGGGAGTTAACTTGTAACAAGTACTTTTTTGAAAAATAGTATTTTTCATAATTTATCCATTGAAATTTGCTAAAAACAGTCAAATTACTTGGAATTTTAAAAGATTAATTGCTAACTATGAATTCGATATCTTAGGAAAAAGTACTTTTTAGATACTTTTTACAATAACGGCATAATTTTTATAACGATAAATTTTTACATTTTTTAACTTACCTCGTTTATTTTTATACTTATTTATAGATATTTGAAAGTTAATGGCAAAATATACTCACAATGATATCATTTTGTATATGTTACAATTTAGGAATATACACATTTATATAAATTATTATTTGAGTTTTATTAGAAATATTGAATAAAAATTAAGATCATAAAAATTTATAGCGTTGTAGGCCTGGTTTTCTCTTTAATGTGATTATTTTTAAGCAGGTATTATAGTTTTATGAAAGCTCTGTTATTATTCTATCAATTTGAGCTATTTAGATTGAAATGCATAGATAAAAGTTTCCACTGTTTACACAACAATATTTCTCAGATGCTAACAATTTTTTTTCTACATTAGCCAATAACATAAGTATGACTACTATCTCATGAAATAAATTAAGAGTATTACGACGACAAGTCTATGCATTGTATATTCTTTTGAGTCACTTAAAATGAACTTCAGTCATCAGTGTAAAACTTTGGTTCAAATCTGCTAAAGCAAAATTTATAATTAATTGTGGTAGAATTCTTGGATATAAAATAATCACTTTTATTGAATGAAACTATCAGCAACATCAGCTTATAACATAGAGATATTAATCTACTGAGATTGACCTCAATTATTTAAGTATTTTAGAGAAATTTCGGTTTATTGGTTATTAAACCATGACAGAGTTCTTGGACTTCTGAAAAGTGTTAAATAGTATCACTACATCTGCTAGAACATAGTCCAGTCATGACAAATACACGAACATCACAGAAATTGTCGCAATATATGCGATATTTCATCGGGCTGTGTATATATTCCATCTGTGCAAATTGAATTAATGGACGTCCTAGCAAAAATTATCCTATTTCGATAAGTATATTTTGCAAAGTCAATTAAACTTAATTAAACCATACATCTTTTGTAGCTTATGCTAATTATATAGCTGTACAAATTAGATAAGTTAAGTTTGCGTGCTATAATTATAAGCAAAAAATAACAAGAGGGACATTGAAAAGAGTCTGGCTCCATACATTTTTGTCGCTTATGCTGATTATTTTACTTTCATCTGTCCGGAGAGGCTGATGAGCTCAGAATTGCCATAAGTTCATAAGGTACAATTAATTTTTATTCGTGAATAACGGGCATGATAAATGAATTGCTGTTTTACTTTGACAAATATTTTGATTGCAAGTTGAACTTCAAACTATGTTTTTTTATTCCCAAAAAGAGAAACATTGGAAAGTGTCTTGCTGTATACAAGATACTAGAATCCCACAAAATGCTCAAATAAGCTCTTTGTAGAACGCTTCTGGATTTGGCGGTGTTGAACTTAGAACACCAGAATTAAGAATTCGAGTTTTAATAAATGCGGCCATTGTATGAAGTTTAAATCTCTTGATGATTATTTGTTTACGAATCAAATTTGCATTCTTTCAATAACATTTGCATTTTTTCAATAACAGTGAAGGAAATTGGAAAAAAGGGAAATGTCTAAACTGTAAGTTCGATTGCAATAAAATGTTACACGCCTGGCGAAGAAGTGTCATCGAGTTTATGTTTTGAATTTAGACCTCATAAATTCACTAGGAGCGGTGTCTGTGGTTCCCAAAATAGCTATATATACAGGCATGTCACAGAAATCGATCGGAATGGTTTCAATTCCGTATCGTTTTTACTTTGCGTTCTCTAGATTCCGATCGATTTTGTTTACTCCCAAACAAAATTTAAATCTCGTTTTTTAACTTAAATATGGTAACGTTGTGTAACCAAGACAAAAAGATATGATTTTTGTAATAAAAAGTATAACAAAAGCGAACAGAAAGAGCGCTAAAAAAGAAATTTTAAATAAAAGTGAACAAAATTTTTCAAAAATGCCCGAAATTTAAATTGTTGCTGTTTTAAATGAACAAAGACATCAAAACGCAGTTGAAATGCTACAAAGAAGAAATTTAAGGGATGCACCTGAAAACGACAAAAGTTTTCTTGTTGCTGACACCAACTTTGAAATTTTTAACATTTTATTTAAATATCAATTAGATAACTAAAACAACAATAAAATAATAAAAGTAATTGTTTAATTGTTATTATAAATTAGTAGTATGAGTTTTTTTCGTTTTCTAAAGACTCAATTTACGGAATCACAACCACTTTCGATCGGAATTGAGTTCTGTGACATGGCTGATATGCTACTATAATTTGCGAGATAGTCGCATATAAAAATTTAATTTTTAACTTTTGTAGCCCCTCCCTCCCTAATTGATAATAGCGAATCCAAAGATTTGCCTGACTTTTTAAAGTTTAATAATATTAATATGTAATTAATAACAATTTAAGTAAATATGCCTGCAAAGTTAAAAATGTTTCAAATGTAATTTTTGGTATAGGGTACTTCTATTCTTTTTACATTAATTAAGAAATTTCAAGGAAAGCTTATAAAGGAAACATGTGATATGAAAAAAAACTCTGTTGCCGAGGGAATCAGAGTCACTAAAAATAATGCTGTTTTCAACTTTAGGGCAAATGATCTCAAATCGCATAATCGATAGTGTAAATTCTGCAAAGGATTTCGATAACCCCTCCTCTGGTATAGACAAATTGTCCAAAAATCTTCAATTAAAAATTATTTTTGGCGCTTTTTAAATCTATTTTGGGAATTATGGGGTATCTTATAAAAACTTTTATTTTCAGTTTATTATTTTGCATGGAAATGTCCGTGTTACTGAATAATAATTTTAGTTTAAAAAATGTTTATGTCCTTAAAATTACTAAAGGGCAGAAACGTCTTTCATGAATTTCTTATTTGTCAAAAGTTCTATATACATATTTTTAAAAAATAGACACATTTTCCAATTTGCTTGAAATATACAATGAAATTCTTGTCTTTTTCAACTCATAGTGGACATGCTCCTAATTATTTTATTTTCTTGAAGTTTACATTAAACTTTATTAATAATTACCTAACACAAGAAGATAAAATGAAATAAACTCAGTGACTGCTTACAATTAACTTAACTGGTTCTTGCTCTTGCTGTCACTATTAATACATCAATAGCAATTTCCAGCATCATGGAAATGGATACAATTCCATACTCCATATTTATTCGTTTTGGGAATAAATATGAAGTACAATCAAAAAATTTTTGTCGAAATATTTTTTTATTTAAAAAATATTCTTACTACTTACTTCATTTACTTACTAATAAAAAAACCTGGAATATTAAAATTTTCTTTATAAATTTCCATTACCAAATAAAATTACTCAAAATCAAATACATAGCAGCACACATATAAGATTGTATGTATGTTTATTATTTTTCCAAAAAAAAAAAAAAAAAACAAAAATACTTTTACCTCAAGCACATTAAAAAGACACACGTTTTAGACAAAAAAAGCAAAATATTTCCCCTGTAAATAAAATAAATTTTATATCAAAAATTTGAGTAAAAATACAAGAATATAAAAATAAAAGAACAAGATTGTCTACCAGCTAAAATTGGAAGAAAAAAATACTGAGAGAGAAAGTCCTTGCTGCAACAGAAAACAAAAATAAAAAAGAAAACGTATGAAGTTTATTCAACAGAAAAACACAATGCAGAGCAGCAAGAAAGACAACAACTAAAAGCCATTGTCTGAAATTGTGCTCCAACAAAATCGATAAGAGCACATGTTTATTATTAGTATGCTCCTCTACCTTTGCATGAGTTCAGTTTGTCTATGAGTATGATTGTTGTAGCAAAATATTACTCATACAACATGATGTCCTTTCGCCCTGCACACACCGAAGCGAACTCCACAATTCTGTAGGCATCATTTATACGCAGGACATGTAGTGAATGGCATCGGATAGAAAAGAAACAACAAAAATTTAATATAAGGTTAACAGACTGATTCATGTGCGTATTTTATATACATTTACATATTTATGTGTATGTGTCTGTTTTTATTTTATTGTATGTATGTTTGTGTTGGTTGATGATTTCATATAAAGGAAATATTAAAAATTTAATGTGAGTGTAATTTTTGTATGGTCGACATATTAGCGTTTATATATACAAGCCGTTATAGTTAAATACACATACATATTTATAAAGGGGTTTTCAGCAAGAATTTTCTTTTCCAACAGGGGCATAATGGAATAACATGAATGTTTTTACATTTTCCTTTTGACATATCAAAATCAAAATTACTGTATTTGAACTTCTGATCAAAACCAAACCTTTGCTGCTGAATATTAGAGCACCAAATATTTTCCTGTTATTGTTCATTGTCCATTGAAGCAATAATATTATTGCAAACCAAATATCCTGATGGCATCAATTTATGAATTTCACATGCTGTTCACTGCTGTCTCATTTGTGTGACTCTGTTAAAAATATACCCCCTTATTCATAAAACTTATAACAGGTTTATAAAGCAAATTTCCATACGAAACCATATAAATCTGTTATTTTTATGAATAAGGGGGAGAGTCTAAACACAGCGAATAGAATCAATTACAACCATAAAAATCACATTCGTGCCGTAATTGAGAATTTTGTTAAAAGAATCCACATATTTCTGATCTGTTCGATATCATTTTTCAATTATAATTGTCAAATCTTACTCTATGAAATACAATATAAATTTTAATGATTATCATATAAATTCTTTTATTTTGAAAAACAAAGTTTTCGTTGAAAAACCTTTTACAAAAGAAAAGCTTTTTTGCGAAACTTTTTGCTCCATTTGTAGAATTTGAAAGAATGTTTATATTAAGAAATTAGGTCCTCGTTTGGATTATGAGATTTTTGTCGCTGCAGTTTTTGTCATTTCTTTTTTAAAATTGAATTTGCATTTACATTTGTGCGGCGTGTGAATGTTTAGATGTGTCCATATTTTTTCCTCACTTTTAAAACTACGAATGAGCAAACAAAACGTGTCTCAAGAGTACATGCATATGCGTATCCTTTTAATACGTCCCACCGCTTTAGCAAGTATCGCAGTAACAAAAATTTCACAATGTCAACGGGGACTATGCGATCGGGAAATTTGGCTTGCAATAAATTATTTATTTTTATGATTTTGTGTCATGTGGCACCATCTTTTTTCTAGCCACATTTTATCTCTTGACCACTCAATCAGGATTCCAGACACTTAGTATATTTTACAGTGACAAGTTTAGCATGCATTTTTATAAAATTTCCGAAATAAAGAAGCTAAATATTTAAACAATATTGGAGAATCTTGAGAAAAAACGTAGGAATCAACATCTCTCTTAGAGAGCACATGATTTATGAAATTTTGTTTACCAGAAATATACTATCTCCATATAAATGTCTTTATCTTTATAATATTCATATTTTATTTTTGTAATTTAAGAATATCTTCATTTACTGCTCTGGCCATATTCTCATATCGTACACGGCATTTTAGTTTATGTGCATTGTAGCGCAAGCTCTTGTTTAAATCCAACGTATGAGTTTAGAAAATTGTTTTTGTTACTTTCGTTTTTCCCCATTTTTTCCTTTACGTATTTATGTTAAAACTTTAGTTGGGGTTTCTTTTGTTAAGAATTGTTCATTCTTTTTTTTGTTTGTTTGTTTGTGTTCCCCATTTTATTTAAAATATTTTCCTGTTTATTGCGCATTTTTTTCAATTTGTATGAAACTTTAGTAGGGGTTGCCATTATGTGGGGGAAATTCTTGTTTAAGGTATCCTCAAATGGTATAATACATTGCAAAACTCGTTTAAATATTTAAAAAAAGCGGATGTAGTTTAATCGTAAATAGAAAACTTACATATGAGTAGAATTTATGGGAACAAAAGATTTTACGTTTCTTAAGGTATGGTCACATTTGGCAAATCTTTGCCAAAAGAGACGCAATCACTTAATAACATATATCGCACACCAAATACAAAAGGGTCACCTAAAAATTTTCCAAAACTGACTTTTTCCATAAATTAATTTTTATGTTAAGTGTGTTGCTTGTGCACGATGAACAGTTTTTTGTCTCTCCTGAAAACTTTAGTATTTTGAGTTGTGACCCTTTTGTATTTAGGGTGCGATATGTGAACTCGTTTATTTATTTAAAAAAAAAAGCTTTAATTTATTTGATGCTGTTTGATCTTGCAAAACTCTTGTACGAGTAAACAACGTTAAACAAATTTGTGATAATACTAGTGGTTACGCTTTTATGAGTAAATATTTGCCAAATGTGACCGTACTTTTATGTTACATTTTACAAAATCCGCAGTGAGATTTGAACAAAACATTATTAGCAATTGGTGCCTAAAGTTTAGGTCCTAAACATTTAAATTATACGGAATTTCAATACATTATCTCCCGTTTAACGTTAGATGGTTTTTGTATTGGTATTTTAGATTTGGCAACCCTGGTATCTAAGTATGTATGGAAATATTCATTTTGCTTAGTGGTTGAGTATTGCATTTGATAATAAAGTTTTCTAAAAGGCATGTTAGTTAAATCGTTATTATTCTTTTGCTAAAGTTGGGTTTTTTCTTCTACATTCTATAAAACTTCCTTTGGAAAACTAAACTCGTATATTGCTAAAAGTAACGCACTTAAATAGTACGTACATGGAGATTGAGATATTCAAACCGACCTCGATATTCACTAAACGTGCAAAAGCTTATTGTTTCAAATATAAGAACTTGAGATATGCATTAAATACTTAGTAGTTTTACTTTTAGCTATTCTTTGCATTACCTTGAATTGATGATATGCAGCTGCCCTGTAATACATAATATCAATGAAAATATTGATCTAGACAACTAAGTTGAACCTTTATATATGTTTATTCACAGAAGTATGTACTCGTAGTTAACTTCTTGGAAGTTGAATTCGAATGCATTTTTGCTTTAATGGTACAAGCCATTTGAAATAACTAATGTTACAGAAATCCCTAGTACTAGTAATTTACATACCCATGTTTGTAGATAATTTATCTTTACACATATTTACATACTATTAAGTATACATGTGGTATTGTGGTGTGTTTGTTGAATAAAAGGAATTTAGTTTAAATTCTAAACAAATTCTAAATATAACTAATTTAATTACTTTTACAGGATTCATTTCATTATAGAAAACAAATTTATATGAAGTTTTCTTGGGCACTAGAGGTGCTAGTGTGGACAGCATAAAAATAAATTTGTGCTGACTATTGAATAAATATTATGACAAACTGACTTTTAAAGCATTTTTATTAGAAACCGTCATTACTTTTTACAGATCTTGCAATTTAGAAGCTATGAAGGTAGAACCCTTTTTTTTTGCTTCTTGCAACCCAATTATATATAATTACAAGTCTAAATAGTGATCAAGTTTTCTGTTCAAATAAATGCTTACATTGGTCATTTATCTCTTCTAGATAATGAATTATAGGCTTTTAAATATACAAATCGCAAAATAATTTTGTAGTTTTCAAAATATCACAGGCATTTTATGACCACTTTTGTTCAAACTTTTCTTATTATTATAACAGTCTTTGACAGGATACAGTCAGTCGGTGCCAGGATAATAAAAAAACTTTTTCTTAAAATTTTTGTATAAATTTTATTTGCATTCAGGATCGCAGATCTTATGATCTGCGAGAATTGCCAGCAATTTAACCGTCAGAAGTAATATAGATTTTTATGAAGTCATAGAAGTTTACAGGAAGATTAGTGTGTTAGTTAGTCACTACTATGCCTGGAATCTGTAGCCATTAGAGTCCCTGCGCACACAAACTATAGTTGTACATGTTTATCACATCAATGCCAACGTTTTTACATGCTTTTAACAATGTTCCATTTACTGTAATTATTTATATGATTGCGGTAACCATAATATGATTAAGTTACAATTTAGATGATTACTACAATCATATACTCGTATATGTATGTAACTGTTGTAAACCTACGTTTTGAAAATCGAGAGATCGAAAAGACTATTGTCGATTTGCACTCTAAAGAAAGAAACTGGTATACTTTTTATTTTTAACGCTATATTACGCCTTGAATATTATCCTCCAGAATGAAAGGGTTTACTGATTACCATAATACTTAAGCCGGGAAAAGATCACACAAAAGTAGGATCATATAGACCCATCAGCCTATTGTCGAATATATCGAAGCTATTCAAGAATATACTCATGAACAAGTTGTACTCGATTTTTATTGAAAACAATTATGTATATTCTGAATAATCAATTTCGATTGAGAAGAAAACACAGTTTTAGCGAACAAATTCCTAGACTTATAAATATAATAATATAATAAGAAAAACACTATTGTTCTGCTCTATTCATCGACATATCTGAAGCATGATGGTCTACTATACAAGTTGAAACTAAATTTAAAACACACATAAGCTATTGGAAAGCTACTTAACTGGTCAAACATTTAGGCTTAAAGAAGGAGATTGCTTAAGCTCCGCGCCTATTGAAGCAGGAGTTCCTCAAGGAAGTATCCTGGGGCCCTTCTTATACTTAATATACACATCTGATATGCCAACAAACAATCGTACTCACACATCAAGATTTGCTGATGATAATGCTATTCAAAGAATTCATGAATACCCTCAAAAAGCATCTCGCTACATACAAAATCATATGTTTGATTTAGAAAAATGGCGAAAGCAATGGAGGATAAAAGTAAATGACCAGAAATGCATACATATAATATTTACATTACGTAAAGAATCATCCTCTCCTATTTATATTAAGTAATGTTAAATACCTCGGTATACAACTTGATCGTCGCCCTACATGTAAATCCCATATAGATGCAAAATTCATTGATCCATATTAATTGGCAGAAACTCTAGGCTTAGTTTACACTTTAAACTCCTACTTTGTACCTCGCTACTAAAACCTAAATAAATGAATGATCACAATTGCGCCTTGGTGTATAAAAAACTTGAATATTTATAAAAAATTGTTATTGGTAAAAACTGAGATCTAAAAAAATGCAGAAAACTATTTAAAAAAGCGTGAAGTACACCCAAATTCATTAGTCCGCAACATATTAAATAATACAGCGGATACAGCGGAACTGAGCCAAAAAAAGAAGAATGCAAAAAATATTTAAAAATTTTGAAATACTATATTTCGTTACTTGGTGCACTACAGCCAGTGTGTCTGGGAACTATGGCTGACTAATACCAGTAGTATGCCTGTACACTACTACTTGAATTGGAGTTATTTGTGTTCGTATTCGGTCAGGAGTAGTGATAAACATTACCAATACTAAAAGAAAGATTACTAACATGAGTTTCATTTGCTCTCTTGTATAGTCTTATAACTAAATCAAGAAATATTGTACTTAACATTATGTACTTATAATATTTAAAATTATATATTCAACATAATATAATTTGTACAAAATAACAAAGAGCAGAAAGAATGCAATGTAAATAAATCGTAGATACTTCAAAATAATATACAAACATAAGTGCAATTCAAAATATATGTATATATGAAATTCAACATAATTTATAGTATGTAACGAAAAAAGTTGCAAGGCAATATCTTCTGCGAGACCAAAAATATTCGATTTTGAACTAGACAATTTAAAACATTTTGATTTTTTGTACTTTGTTCTTTAAAAAAGAAAACGTCAAAATTTAACTAAAATATAGGCATGTCACATAATTCGATCGGAATGGTTTCAATTCCGTATTTGCAAATCGATCGTTTTTACTTTGCGTTCTCTAGATTCCGATCGATTTTGTTTATTACCAAAAAAAATTTTAAATCTCGATTTTTAACTTAAAAACACAAAACATTAGTTTTTTTTTTAATAAAAAGTGTAACAAAAGCGAACAAAAAAACGCTAACAAAGAAATATTAAATAAAAGTCAACAAAATTTTCTAAAAATGCCCAGAATTTGAATTGTTGCTGTTTTAAATGAACAAAAACATCAAAACGCAGTTGAAAAGCTACGAAGAAAAAATTCCTCTGTCATATTCCAGTGCTGTGTAAATATTTTTAATTTTTGTAATTTTTTGACAAAAGTTTTCTTGTTGCTGACACCAATTTTGAAATTTTTAAAATTTAATAGAAGTAAAAAAAACAATGCAATAATAAAATTAATTATTTAATTGTCATTATAAATTAGTAGTATGAGTTTTTTTTCAGTATAAAATCATAAAAAACAACAAATCCACTTTAGAAATCTAAAGTGGTTTCATTCCGAAAAAAACAAAATTCGTTTTTCGTTTTCTAAAGACTCAATTTATGGAATCAATACCGCATTCGATCGGAATTGAGTTCTGTGACATGGCTGATAGTTTCTTGCAGGCCTTTCCGAAATTCTTAATTTCGATTTCGTTTCCTAAATCGCACATTTTTTCCTTAAAATAGAGTTGAATGTCCGAACATTTATTACACTCTCACATTTACTTTTTAAAGTAAAGGCCGCTACGACATTGCAGATTATTAGCGGTATTCCCTAATTACGACTGACTTATCGACGAAGACTTTTGACTTCACAGACAAAAAAAAAAAAACCCAGAGGTGTAATATAACAACATCGAGACCCGGACCCGGAAGCTCGATGAAGCAAACCCTTTGTTGCTCGAAGTGCTTAAAGAACACTGCTCTCAAAACGCGCATTTTCAGATAAGATCTAATAACTTAAAGACGCTATATCGGTATTTGTTTTTCCATGGGATGAACTGTACTGGGCAATATTGAAAATGGCACCTGTTATCTGTAGTATGTAGTTCAACTCAATTCCATTTAATTGAGATAATGAAATTACAATTTTAATAAAAAAAAAGTAGACTTGAAATTAACACTTTTGCACAACACTGTGTTACAAAGAGACAAAATCTAAATAATTGTAGAATTTTGTTGAACAAACAGTATATTTAATTTACTGCAGCGTTTTGTATTAGAATCTTAAATTATACTTCGAACGTTTGCTTATTAAGATAACGATGTGTATATAAAATAAAATAACTTAGAAAACCAAACCGTTTCAACTACACAGAAAAAAAATAAAAATGAGTTGCAATTAAAATATTTGTGGAATCAATTAAAAATTTAATTGAAATCGGACCTGTAAACAAAATGATAGTATCAATTAAAAAAAAATGTGAGATTTAATTGAAAATAACAGAAAAAGTAATTGAATCAATTAAAATTTTAATTGAAAATTATTTTAAAATCAATTAAAGGTATAATTGAAAAAGAAACATGATTTTTTTTTTCTGTGTATAAGAAACGCTAATCTGTGACTGACCACTTTCATTTATTATTACGATTTTTTGTTATTAATTCTTAAACTTTTTTATATCCCATAAACATTTTATTCCCATTCCCATCAATCATGCTCATCATCATATTTTGACATTTTCAAAGTGTCTAAAATATATTTCTGTTTCATCACCTGACATCGCAGTGTAATTAGAGACAAAAATTTATTACTATTTTATACAACGCTCAGAGACGTTGGCATTACGTCAATGTCATCCTTGGGCAATTTCGTTGAAATAATAGTTTTTCGCATGCTGTTGTTACAGTCATGTTTCTTAAAGGATAACAGCGAAAGCAGAATATTTGGTGGATAGTGCGTTTTTGTTTTGCTGGTGCAATTTTAATGAACTTAAACTACTGCAAGAAAACAGATGCAATTATGCTTAGGCTAAGGGCATTTTCTTGTCATTGGAAGTGTTTGACTTCAAAAAAAAAAAAAAATACCTACTCATAAGTAATTGTGGTATACGGCATTAATTGATTGTAAATGTTGGTGAGTGTATGTATGTATGTACCTATTTTGTATTTTACACGAGATCACCTTGTTGACATTTAACATATTTGAGCAGAAGTTATAAATTGTCAGTTACAAACATTAATTGCTTCCTACAAGTTTTGCATATATGTAATACGATATTAATGTGTAATTTAAGTGAATTAAATATTAGTTACACCTAAAGAAATTTGTGGCTTAAATTTGGGAGAATATTAAAGTTAAATACTGAGTTTTGAACATATACCAAAATATCTTAAGATAACTAATTGTAAGGCCTTTCCATTTCCGATTTAATGAAATCAACCTTAATGTAAATTGTACATCTGCTTTAAAAAATCTACTTCAAAAAAAAAAAAACAGCAAATAAAATGCTGCCAGCCAAATGATAAATACTTAGTAAATAATTTAAAAATTATATTTTACGACTACAACAAGTACGTGAACATGTAAGTGGTGGAAGATAATAACGAATTATTACAACATCATCATCATAATCATCAATAACAACAACATTAACGTGTTGCATTCAACAGTATTTTAAAGCAGCCCCATAACTACTTACATACATACATACATAAGTTGTATGACCAGTGACAGTTAAAATAAAACTAAATGTCTGAAGGCGTTTTCGCAGATATTTCCAAATTACTAAATGATCATACTCGTATGCAAAACATTGATAAAATACTTATTATTTCACTGGGGTTTGCTTTTGCATTTTGATATTTCAACATTTCTGTTCACATATACTCACATACACAAAATTAAATTTAACTGAAATGCATTTAAGGTTGTAATTTAAATATTGCTGATGTTTACAGTCAAATTTAGAAAAAAAAAACACAGCATTTATTAAATATGCAAATGTCTTTAAGGGCATCATTTGCTTGAGGGTTGTATACAGGCAGTGAAAGGATATTTTTTGTTTTGTTTTGCTTTTTATTTGTTGGTGGAAGCAGGTGATGTAATTGCGTTTAATAATAGGATTAACAAAATGACAAGATGAGAATTGCTGCAAATATTAAAGAAATTAATGGACGATTTTAAATACAGTAACTAACAGCTTATTTTATGCAGTGCATTTTTTTCCAAGTTCCATAAAAACAATACTAACAGCAATTGGTGTCATTTAAAAGAAAAAATATTATAGTCTAACAAATAGAACAAATTTATTGCAAAAATATACATTTTACTAAATTAAAACTAAAGGAAAACAAATAAAAAAGTATAGTCGCTCAAGCCCGACCATATAATTCCCCACACCCAGTTTTTCAGAAATTGGCGTTATATGGGAGATATAACCTATTGTCGACTGATTATCCAAAAATTTAGTGTCATGATGTCTGTGAATATAAATATTATATGTGTTAAACTTTATCTCGATATAAATACTTTTAAAAGATTTATGGAAATTAAAGTGAATTACGGAGAGGGTCTTATATGAGAGTTTTGACTAATTATGGACCGACCATTACAAAATTAGGTGTCATTATTTCTGTATATAAGAAACTTATTTGTGTCGAATTTTATTTGATTACCAACATTTTTTAAGAAATTTATGCTCTTTAAAGTAATTTTCGGAAGTGGGCCTTACATGGGAGCTACGACTAATTATGGACCGATCGTCATAAAATTCTACCATATTTTATGTATATGTACGAAACATATTTGTGTTCAATATTATTTGGATACTAACATTTTTAAAACTATCATTTTTAAAAGAGTTATGCTTGTTTAAGTGATTTTCGAAAGTGGGCCTTACATGGGAGGTACGACTAATTATGGACCGATCGTCATAAAATTCTACCATATTATATGTATATGTACGAAACATATTTGTGTTCAATAATTTTTTGATACCAACATTTTTAAAAGAGTTATGCTCTTTTAAGTGATTTTTGGAAGTGGGCCTTATATGGGAGCTACGACTAATTATGGACCGATCTTCACGAAATTTGTAGATGTGCGTTAGCTTCATTTACTACTCATTTGTGGTAAATTTTGTTTGCATATTTGCATAATTCAAAGATTTATGGCCGGAAAACCCCAATTTCGGGAGGACATTTGTATGGGGGCTAGGTGAAATAATGGACCGATTTCCACCAGTTTCAATCCCATCCATCCATGAGCCGAAAAATTATCACGTACCAAGTTTTATCGAAATATCTGCAAAATTGCGACCTGTACTCTGCGCACAAGCTTTACATGGGCAACCAGCCAGCCAGACGGACGGACGGACATCGTTAAATCGACTCAGAAAGTAAGCCGATCTAAGTCGATCGGTATACTTTAAGGTGGGTGTTGGACCAATATTTAGGGGCGTTACAAACATCAGCCAATATACCCTCCCCACTATTGTGGTGTAGGGTATAAAAACTTAAAACAGGCTGGTAAGACTCTGTTAAGTAAAATTTCTTAAAATATCATGCAAAAACAACTTTTAGCTTAACATGCGTTAAATAATCAAATAATTTAATGCAGCTACAGACCTACTTTAAAGTGTCGTTAAAATATTTTTGTGTTTTAATAAATAAAGTTTTGTGAATTTTTGTGTAGATTTTTACATAAAAAAGGGATACATGGCAATATTTTTTAATGTAAAATTAAAGTTTTTTTAAAGCATTCAATGAAAATAATTGAATTTGTATGAATTTTTTTACATAAAAAGGCTTAAATCGGTTTTAGTGAGTTTTAAATTCTGAGTAAAATAAAAAAAGATAGGGGGCGGGCTTCAAAATTTGTAACATGTTTAGATATGTACAACTTTAAAACTATATTTCTTAGACAATATTTATATATATATCAAATGATAGATATTTGAAAAACCTTTCCAACAATATATAACATGACCTACTTATATGAACCAGCTAGAGATCAATTTTGAGGAAATTATTTTTTGATCCAATATTTTTTAAAAAAATCTCAAAAATCCGGGAAAAATACAAAAATACAATTTTGTAATTATAGTAATTACAAAATATAAAAGTCAAGAAACTAAGCTTTAATTCAAGGTATATAGTAAAGATCCGGAGATATTAAAGAAAGATGATGACATTTCACCATAAAAAATACAAGAAATCTGTACTATAAATTTTACACATCGGGGTGTGGTGAAAATAAGACGAGAACCAACTTGATTGTACTAGCAATTCGTGTTACTCTCTTATTCGTATTACATATGTGTATAGAAATATGTGTATACTCTCAAATACAAATACGAGATATTTAATCAATAAGAATTGTGCTGTGTGAACACCGAAGAAATTTCAGAGGAAAATTTGTATCAATCTTTTCAATAAATATTGCTTTGTATAAATTAGAACTTAATAAGAATAAATAACAGTTATAAATTAGTTTTTATAGTATTCTTCTTTGTTTATCATTAATTTAAATTATTGCAAAATTTCTCTCTTAAATTATGGACCAGACTCCTTAAAGTTTTATACATTTTAGAAAGCAAGTGTAATTATAGTAATGCAACACAGTATAGTAGGCAAACGAAACAACAGTGGTAATAACAAGTTTTAGCTGGGAGTGTAAAAAAGTAAAGGGAGCTTTTTTATAATTTATTGACATTTTGCAATTTTTTTTCTTAAAATTCTTGATTGATTAAATAAAATTATGCCAGCTTTCTTATACTAAATAGTGAGTCATATAAAATAAACATAAATCGTCAATAACGATTGTTAAAAATAATTAAACTACTGTTGTGCAAGAAAACAATAACAATTTATTTCCTATACAAACTTTATAAACAATTCGCTGGTAATCATTGTTATTAAAACTATTAATATTTGTAGTTAATTTTTTTGTTGCTTTGTTTCAAGTACACGTTTTAATTTAACATCCATAATCAGGGAACATAAACTTAATGGTCACACTACGTGCATTAAATACCAAAAGTATTTAAAGGTATGTTCACATCAAACAAATATTTGAACAAATGAATATTTTACGCTCTTAATTAGAGAATATTACTGAAGAAGGTATTTCTTTATGTATTATATTATTGTTAACTCTCATTTATTGCTTCAAATATTTAAACAATGTGACATGATCTAAAGTTTTTGCTTAACAAACACTTTTGGAATATCGTTAAGTTGGATTACATATAACAACTTGAAAAATATTGAGGTAGTCCTTTGTCCAGCCTGCCTGCCTGCCTGCCTGGCTGTCTGTTTGACTGACTAATTATTGGGCCATATATTTTTATTTAAGGGTCATGTTATTGCATGTTCAAATAATTATGGGTTTCAGTAGATGACACCAATGGGCAATTTCGGTTGTTTTTGTTTAAGTTGCATTAAGAAAAACTGCCATTGCCATAACTGCAACTGTGTGCCGTTGTGCAGTCTAAAATGCCACAAGTTTTTGTAAATTTTTTAATAATATGTTGTTTAAACAAGTGAGAGTTAATTATATTTAGTTATAATGTATTTTAAAAGTACTACACTAAAATATGTAAGAGAAGTCTAACTGAAGAAGGGCTGTAGGCTTTAAACAGCCAAGTAGTGGGTAAAAATATAACAAATTCCATAAACTTTGGGCATATTTTTGAAAACTGTTATATTTCCCTATGTGAAGACAAATTTTTAAGAAAATTCTTGTAAATTACAAAAGAAACTCAGCTCCCTTGGAAACTAAAAGCTTTTTTTATACAATAAAATAGCTACATACATGTTTTAAATTTTAAATGAAACAGAAATGTTAAATTGATTAAAAAGTTAAACACAGAAACATCTTGTAATTTTCGTTGTTGTCAATTTAAAGTTTCTTTTTTATTTTTCGAAACGAGACACTCAAAAAAAAAAAACAAACTCCCAAGTTGAGTGTCATGTTAATTGTTTATAAGAAGAGGCGCAATATATACAGGACGTTTGGGCTAAGTTTAATTGCTACTTGGAGACATCATTTCAGTTTGCTTTTTGTTGTTGTGTATTGTTTAAGTTGTGCCAACATTGTTAAGAACATACTCGTACATACATACATACATATAAATTTCATGCTGTGAGTGCGTTGTTTGGTGACCAAACACATTTACTCCCCTTTTTGGATGCGAATAAATGTTTATTTAGAGCTCATTCAGTTCATCCATCCATCCTCTATTCATTCCATATATTTGCTTTTTTTAGATTTTACTTTTTTTTTTAAATAATTTTAACAACTGTTTTTCTTTCTACAAGTACTTGTAGTTGAATACTTACATACTTTAAGTGTATATTTCTCATGCCAGGCATAGTGTTTCTTTTATTAAAAATTATTTATATTTTCACAGCTTTTTTTGTTCTCTGAGTTTTTAAGAAATATTCGGATGTAGTTGGATTGTAAAGTGTCTTAGATAAGATATGGCAAAACATAAATCATGCTCATGATCTTTTTACATCTTCGGGGTGCACGTCATAGAGTAATATATTTTCTCATATTAAAAATCATAAATTCTTACCATTTTAATTTATTTATCTATTTTACTGAGACTTGAAAAATTCATTTTGAACTGAAACAAGTAAGAATTCATATTCGGCTGGAGATTTATAAGATATTTATGCGCATATAAGTAATTTACTCGACTCGACTTTATATGGGGGCTATTGTCAAATATGGACCGATCATCATTAAATTTGGTAGGACAATTTAAATGTAATATCTGATTATGCTTGTCAAATTTAAACTTGATAGTAATTTTTATAATAGATTTATGTGAATTTTTGTGATTTTTGGAAATGGACTTTATATTGGTACTACGGTCAAATATGGACCGCTCATCATCATATTGAGATGAACGATTTTTATATATGTATGGACTATTTGTCTTGAATTTAAACATTATAATGGTTTTTATTTATGCGCATTTACGTGATTTTCGGAACTAGACTTTATATGGGGACTAAGGTCAAATATGGACCGATCATCATAAAATTTGTTACAACGATTTAGATGTATATTTTAATTATGCTTGTCGAATTTCAACGTGATTTTAATTTTTACAAAATATTTATGTTCATTTAAATTATTTTCGGAAGTGGTCCTTATATGGGGGCTATGGTCAAAATGTGAACCGATGCAAACAAAATATTGTTTTAAGATTTCACTTTGAATGAAACTTATTATTGCAGAATTTTGTTTAGATACGGCTTTTCTGTAGATATTTTTGAACTATAAAGTCATATTTCGGGAAGATATTTGTATGAGGCTTTGAGAAATCGTGGACCGATTCCTACCATTTTAAACAGAACTTGTCCTTCTATAATAAAAATGAAGTGTTCAAAATTTGCATTATTTTCGAAGAACACAGCAAAAAATATCTGAAAAATATCGAAGTAGTCTGAAACTTTGATCTATAACTCAGATCCTACTAGACCGATTGTGCCCATTTTCAATACCAAACATTTCGGTGGTTCAAAGAATGTTTGGCAAAATTTTTCTATGTCTTTTTTTCGAAGCACTATCGTGCCAACAGCAGGCGGACAGATGGACAGACGGACGGACATGGCTAGATCGTATTACAATTTTAGAAGGACCTAGAATATATGGCCTTTTTGTTGCTTCCATCTTTTTGGAACTAAATAATTAAGATTTTCATGCAAGAATTGTTTTTCATATCTGGTATCGGTCCAACTTACTGGATAGATGGAGTTATATAGAAATACTACAAAATCAAATGATACCTTTTACAAGAGACAAAATGCCGCCCCTATGGGAATTCGTGCACGTCAATGATCCCAATACCCAGCCAAATTAAGAAAGTTTTGGTTTAATGTCCTGGTTATGGATTGTCTATTACAATTACTGTAAACCCTGTGGAACACATTTAGAGAGTCCTAAAAAAAAACGGTACATAAAAATGTGGAATAGAATTTCATAACACCAGAAATATGTTCAAAACTTGTGATGCTCGTATCTATGAATCGTATAGTAGATGAAGATGTCCTTCGATCATCTCAGTTTTAATTGTGTCATATTTTTCACCGATAAAAAGGAAGAAAGTCTTATTATATCAATAAATAAGCAATTGTGTCTAGGTAGCCTGATAATTCAGAACACTCCCGTCTATAAACAAGTCAGCGATCATGGATAAGAGGTATCTTACCGTATTCCCCACTATAAATTGAGTATTAAATGTATGGTTTCCTGTGACAGTATAGAATTTCGTGGGTCTAATATCTATCATCCATTCTATTTGCTATACTACGAGTAGTACTTACTCCTGCAATTAATTACCACTTCACCCTCGTTATAACTAAGATCCATTGAGTTTCATATTATAATATTTTTTTCTACTGTTACAATTGTCATCTACACTCATTCTGTTGGCACCCTGTCATCAACAAGATTTTTAAGAAACAGTAAAAAAAATAACGAAAAATAAATAAACAGGACACTACTCGTACTGTACAAAGTATGTACAGTACACCTTGTGCAGCTCCATGGGGATGCACTTTGCGAACTGTAGGTACGGTCGTTTGGTCGGTAGTAAATTAAAAATGTTTCATTTGCTTTTTTTTATTTTATTATTTTTGTTGTACAACGTTGAAATGTTGCTGTTTCATAATTTGAAGATAATTTTTCAAGTAGCAAAAAAAAAAAAAAAAAAAAAAAACATATAATAACAATAAATAATAAAAGAAAAAAAAACAAACACTCTTTGTCATTACCAGGGGATGGCTGAATGATAGATAGAATGAATGAATGAATGAATTACACACAGGTTTTATTCAACCATAAAATATTATTGTAATCTTATTTAGTTTTGTTTTTTGTTCTTTGGTTTTGTTAAAACATTCTGTTATTATATTTAGGCAGATTATTATTATTATTTTTTTGTGTAAATGTGTTTTTTTAATAATACTTAAATATTTCAAATGATGTTTTAAGAGGGAATAATTATTTTAGTTTTCATAAAAACTATTGAATCAAAGCTGTCATTAAAGCTTTTGTTATATATAAATATTACCTTAAGATCTCTGTTAATACTTACTGCCAAAATACTGATGATCTTATTGTAATCTACTTTTATATTTATAAGCTTTCTATGATTCTTGTTAATAGTCTTAAGTTATTGCTAAAATTTTATGGAAAATATTTATTTGTTAGGAAAAATAAAACAACAATAGTTTCAATTTTGTATTTAATACATTATTGAATTTCATTTCATTGAAATTTCTTTTCCCATGTTTGCTTAATTGCCTCTAAATCAGAAGTTTAATAATGGGTCTAGCAAACATGTGTGTGAAGATAAATTTAAATTTAACTAACACAGGCAAAAGTCAAAATTTTTCACCAAAATTATTTTGCAGTTAACAGAGCACTGTTAATCCCTTAACAGTTATAATATTTGAATTGCATAAACAAATGTAAATCTACAATGACTGAAATATGTTTTAGAATAGAAAAAATAATATATTTTATATAAAATATAAATAATATGGAAAATGGTCACGAAATGGAACCATAATAGTGGGTTATCTGAAATAATTTTGGGATTCCAGTAAATTTAAGTTTTTGAAAAAAAAAATTTAAAGGAGATTATTGGCCGTTTTGGAAATTTTTAAAATTAGGGCTTGGATATGACACTATATAGAAATGGTGAAAGTGAAAAATTGTATGGTTGGTACTTTTTGTATACTTTGTTCTAAACTGATAAAAAAAATATTTGTCGCTCTCTACAATCAGAAAAATATTTATAAGGAAAGGTCTTTTTCGGTAGTCAATCTTTAAGGGTTATTAAGTACATAAGAATTAAGTATATTTCTATTTAAGGGATCAAAAGTTTAATAGTCTACTAAAGGGTGGTTAAATTGTAAGGGCCGATGTTGAATGTGAACCACACCTAAATGCCAAGCTTTTTTCCGAATTTTATTTGACATTTCTCTATTTCCGACTTACTCAATTTGAACCATGGAGAGATACACAATCCAACAACGTGTTAAAGTTATCCAGACTTATTATGAAAATGGGCGTTCAAATCAAAATGCATATCGTGCACTTCGTGATTTTTTTGGTCAATTTGATCGTCCAAATGTGCGTACAATCGCAAAAATCGTGGAAAAATTCGAGCAAACCGGGTCTGTAGAAGATGTGAGAACACCAGTGCATGCTCGTACAGCTCGTACTGCAGAAAATATTACTGCTGTTCGCGATAGTGTGGCTGAAGAGCCGTCCACCTCAACTCGTCGTCGTACCCAACAATTGCACCTCTCACGCTCGTCGTTGATGAACATTATGCATAAAGACTTGCATTTACACGCTTACAAGGTGCAATTGGCTCAAGAACTAAAGCCTCTTGACCATTCCAAACGTCGTGAATGGGCAGAATGGTGGCAAGAAATGGCAACAGTGGATGATCAATTTTCGAAGAAAATCATCTTCAGTGATGAGGCACATTTTCACCTCAGTGGATTCGTCAATAAACAGAATTGCCGCATTTGGCCGAATGAGAATCCAAGAGTGATTGTCGAAAAACCAATGCACCCACAAAGAGTGACTGTTTGGTGCGGTTTATGGGCTGGCGGCATCATCGGGCCGTATTTTTTCCAAAATGAGGCCGGTCAGGCAGTTACTGTGAATGGTGTTCGCTATCGTGAGATGATAACGAACTTTTTATGGCCCGAATTGGAAGATATGGATGTGGACGATATGTGGTTTCAGCAGGACGGTGCCACTTGCCACACAGCTAACGAAACAATGGCTCTTTTGCGCAACAAATTCAATGGCCGTGTTATCTCACGTAATGGCGATGTCAATTGGCCGCCAAGATCATGTGATTTGACACCGTTGGACTTTTTTCTTTGGGGTTATTTGAAAGAAAAGGTGTACGTCGATAAGCCAGCAACAATTCAAGAGCTAAAGGATGAGATAATTCGGCACATTAACGGCATAGAACCTCCATTATGCCTCAGGGTCATCGAAAATTTGGACCATCGGATGGAGGTGTGCCACCTTGGTCGCGGCGCCCATTTGGCCGATATTTTGTTCCATACATAATTGAGTACTACCAATATATCATAATAAAATAAAATTACAATAATTTCCTAAATAGTTTGTGTTTTATTCAAAATCAACATCGGCCCTTGAAATTTAACCACCCGTTAGCATTGATGACCCTAATGTTTTTTTTTGGATGTTGCCCATATTTATTTATATAAACAGTAGTCTTACTTACATAAAAATACTTACCGGTCATACCCGGTCATCTGTTCCTTTACTGATGAAACAATTTATTAGCACACAATTTTCAATATCAATTAAGATCTTATACATTTTCATTTACGTTTAGAAAGGGAAAAATAAGAAAACAAATTTAACAGTTATCATTAACCAGAGATTTAAAATGCGAATTTCAACATTGCGTTCTTCATAAATTTATTTTGAATTTGTTTCGAAAAAATGCTGTCCCATAAGCGAATTTGAGTTGCATGAATGTTTTTTTTCTCCTACAGAATAAACTGCCACTTTACACAAGAAACATGCTTCGTTTCTGTGCTATTCTTAAAACAGATTACCAAAATGTTAAATGATCAGCGGCCAGGAATAAAAGATCAATAATATCCCAGGCAGCGCCGGGTACAAATAGCTAGTATACATATATGTATATATATGTTGTTGTTGGGTGTCAGATAAATATTTCTCAATGTTACACACGGAATGCCACACGTATGTACATATGAATATGAAGATGACAGGTATAACTAGCAACATGTTTGAGAATAATAATAGAACAACTAGATATTTATTGATAGATAGCCAACAAGTAACTGCCCATAATTACATTATTTATAATTTCAAACGTCTGGTATTTTATGAAACGAACTCATTTACATCTAATATATTTTAACTTAAAGTCTGTTGATTAGAAAATTCAAAAACAATTACAGTTTGTGGCCAATACAACACCAACAACAACCGCAGCAACAACTACGACCATTAAAACACACCAAGCAAACCAAAGAGTAGACAAAATCTTAATGTGCCATTAAATATTTATCACGCCACTGTTTTATGCAGCAGCCAACACTGCCAATCCAGCCAAAACAACAAATGCCAGCGAGGGTTTGTTTAGTGATGCTTGTCACAAAAGAATATACATAAAAATTATTTAAAAGGAACAATAATTTTAGAAAATTTGAAAAGCAACAACTTCAACTACAGCAACCAAATAAAATTATGCGTAAAAGACACTAAACATTCAAGGGAACAAGAGCATGCAAAACAAACAGAGGACCCAGGACACAGGACACACAAGAGGACAATATAATATATTTTCATCAACCAAGCGCATAAAAATTATTATAATTTATAATAATAAAATATGAATGTAAGCGAACAACAGCAACAACAACAATATTTCACTGGAAAACGAACAACTGTAAATAAACGTAGCGTAAACGTACAAAGTACACATTTGAACTGTCTTAAGAAAATCGCAAACATTTACCGGAAAACTAAAAGACAGAGAAGATCTTCTTCTACTTATAAATAGAATGGAGATATTTTAGAAAGCTTAACTTATGGGTATTACAAAAAAAAAAGGACGAATATTCTGTCATACGTAAATACACCCACTTTCATAACGAAATTGTCTCGTTTTGCTTGAATAAATACACGTTTTATTTGCAATAGTGTTTGTCTAAATACACTTACACTTACACATAGATGGTCTTATACATAATATTAAACACATAAATAGATAATATGTATTATTTAGTGCTTTAAGAGTATTTCAGTAGTGTTGACAATATTTAGTGTAATTTAACTCGCTTTCACATCCCGGCTTATTATTGTAGCTAAAACTACACAGTTTTCAAGAGGTCGAGTTAAAAATTTACCAGTCCGCATAAGTCTGCATATGAGTTCACATCCGCTACCTATAAAGGTGAGAGGAGTAAGGAGAGGTAATAATTAAATAAAAGTGGCATTAGGACTCAGTACTAAGGATCTAGTGACTTAAATTTGCTAGCTTTTGACCGTTTGTCTTTCAACAGTCCTCTCGCTCACCTCAGCATGATTTAACAGAGTTTATGGTCTTGCTGTAAAGCGAGACTAGAAAGTTTTAAACTTTTCGAACCACACTTCGTTTCTCCTTTTCTCCTTTAGGATGCGCAATGTGAAATCAACATAATGCACGGTGTCATCCTTATTGCCAAATCCTCAATTCAAGTTGCAGTTCTTAAAACTACGAATTTACGCTCATCCAAGTGGATGCTGTGGTGACAGTTTGAAGGAACTTCCACTGCGTTTCGTGTTTTAGGTGAATTACCTTAGAGACGATGAAATGTTAGGTCGGCCCAGGAAACGATTATGGTGACAGTTTCATGGCACCTCCACCCTGATTCGAGTTCGTTGGATGGTAACGGATAATTATTGAATATGATATCTGTCAATTGTTTGAAGAAGCGTTCAGAGACGATAAAATTGTTCATTGTGCAGAAGGTGGAAATCACGTCTATGGTCTTCTCTAGTCTACGTCCCCTGGACGTCCACCGGACGTTAGCACATTTAAATAGAGGTTCTGATAACGGGACATGAGTCTATTATAACTGGTAACTGGCCTATGTGTATTATATATCCCTAACTCCTTCCCCTAAATCTGACCACAAAACAGTGGGCTTCACAGTGCTACTGTCTGGTATTGAAATTAATGCTGTACTGCAATGAAACTGTCCAAACTGGAATTGCTCTTCAGTTTTTCTGTTGGACGGCAGCAACAATTTTCAGTTATTTTCTAGTTAAACTACAATATGTATGTCGTTCGATATCTTTAGTTTATAATTGAGGTTGTTAGATACGAAGGTAGTTGTTTCTGTTGCAGATGTTGCTATTGCTGCTGTTGTTGGTGGCATCGTGTTGAGGATGTCGATGGTGTGGAGTGTGGTGATGATGACGATGATATCGATAAGTTTCGTATCATCTTAGCTGATAATGTGGCACAATAGATCCCGGCAAACTGTGCAGCACCATGGAACGGGTGCTTATCACAATTTATTTTAATTTATTGAAAATAATTATATCGAACATTGAAATCTCCAAGAACAATTATAATGTCGTGTATTAGGGAGTGATCGTAATGTTCATTTGGTTAAGACAAAAATAAAATAACCTAATAGCTTTTAAAATAGATATTAAAAATATTTTTGATATATAAAACTTTTTTTATTGATTGTAAAAATTTTTTTTAAACTAAAATATATAAATTTTTCATATAGATAGGGTTATCAGCATATGTTAGCATGGCAGGGAGGGTAGAGAATGGGACAGTAATAACATCTTCTTCTCCAGCTGTAATTTGAAAGCGAGTGTTAACTTTTGGCTTTTTTATTTCCGGTTAACATTGTTTTAGTTGAGCTACCTTTTTGAAATTAAGTTTTTGAATGGTTCTTAACCAATTTCAAGGGTTGCAAGAACACCACCCGATAGCCCTGAGCTCGGTCGGTTTTAAAGGTAGCATAGGGTTCCCGAGAGATAGGTCCATGGAAAATTTTAAACGTAATATACTATAGCGTCAATCGTAGAATTGATTAAATATTGTTTCTATGATCGACTCGAAGAGACATAGCAACGATCTTTGATCTCTTTCCTAGGTCGACCCGTGAGCTCTAATGAATCTAATGTTAAAAAAATTAGAATTGAATTGCATCAATTTGTTCATGAATAGGTGTGAAATCGATTACAACGTTGCGTATTTGAAAAACCGCAATCAAACTCGTGGATGATCACATTATATCACATTCTGTATAATTTCGAGATCTTTGAATATGATTTGAACGTTATAGATGCATTTATTAAAAAAGTTATCGTTTATTCATTTGTACGATTTATGATATATTATTTAATTTTCATTGTAAGTCTCCGTTTACACAGAGAAACATTTAGAAGGGACACATATGGAATTCTCTTTTGTAGTTTCCTTCGCGGTCATACAGGGAAACATTCCAGTTTATATTTGTTTTTTGACATTTGTCTAATTGCAGTGTTGTTTTTTTTTTAATTTCTACTGTTTTTGATTTGCTAATGTAAGTATGTATATTTGATATGTGAAATAAATAAATAAATTATAAAAAATAAAATTTTTAAAAACATTTATATTATTTTAATTTACATTATTTATTTTTTTATTTTTATTCAAACAAAGTCAAATATAAAACATAGATAACAAAACACGCCGAAGAGAAATAAAGCAAATGTCAAAAAGCAAAGAAAATGTAAACAATAAGAATGAAAGCACAAAGCGTGCATCCGAGAACGGCAAACAAATTTTATATTCTCTCGTCCCTCTCTTCCAAACAAAATGTTTCCCTTCCAAATGTTTCCCTGTGTAAACGTGGACTAATAGAATTTGTCAAATGCGAAGTAATAAATTTCAATATCCCTTCCAAGAGGAGTTTCATGCTAATTTTAATAATATGCCAATATAAATCCAGCAAAAGTAATTGTAAAAGAGGCAGAGATATTTATCTCACACATTGCCTATGAAAAACCCAAATAGAACTTCTTAATAACCATCAGTTTTGATATTACTTGTTTGTATCTGTACTAACCTAATGAATCAGTTTAAATTTTAGAAATAAGTTTAAAAGTGTAGCATAAATTATAAAAAATCGCCTTTTTAGGGAAAACAGCTACATGCACATCACCAATATAAAGCTTTTACTGTCACATTAAACAACGACCACGATTACTAGTTTGGCGTTAGTGGCCAAAAAGAAGTAGTAGACAAAAATAAAGAAAAAAGAAATATATACATATGTATGTATAAATACAAATACAAAGATTACCCACTAACAGTATAAAACAACGACCAATGTACTACCTACCCCTACCACTTTGGCAAACAAAATAACGCAATTCACAAGAACTACAGCATCATTACCCTTGTATGTACGTGTATATGTAAATGTTGAAAAATGCTGATGAGGCACACGTCATTTCCAACTGAGCTTACTTAACATTTTATGCCGATTTTACAAAAAAAAAAAAAACAAAGCGACGAAAATACGCAGCAACAACCATTACAACAACAGTAATATCTGCTTTAAAAGTCCTGAGACAATGTATTTATATGCCCCAAAAATATATGTACATATGTCTGACGAAAGGACAATACGAGTGAGAGTATAAAGTAAAATACATACATACATATTTCAAATGGACAAATGTACATTTTGAGCTGCTACTTTATTATTTTGTGCAAGAAAACGACTACGTTTAATATTGTTTTTTTTTATATTATTTTCTTAAATAGTTGTTATAAATATTTTTCAATTTTGTACGATTTTATGTATATAATGCCGCTTGGAAATAAGCAGTGGTTGATTCATTTTGTTTGTTGATTAAAGACAAATACAAAGTTTTTTGTTTTGCTGAATTTTTTTGAGAATATTTTAGTTCCATCATGCTGATTGAGGCAGGAATATGACTGTTAATGACATTTCTTAATGATTATAACGTTATTTTAAGGCTTTAAAATTATGTCAAAGAAATCCAAATGATGTGGTTTTTGTATATACGCTTAAATCGATTTAAATAACAGAGTTTAATTTGTTTGATAGTGTGAATTTAAATTAAAATTTGAGTTGACTGTCTTGCCACATACCCAGCAAAAAACTTCACTTATAAATTAAGTTAAAAAGTAATAGGAAATTGTCGACCAGACTACTTACAAATCTACTAGAAAAAGTACATATTTGTGTTCGTGATGTAATCCCTTATAATTTTGCCACTTTTAAACAAAAAATTAATAACTTATTTTTATGCTTAAAAGTTTTATATAAATATGTATGTAGTTGTAGACTGATAAAAACAAAATGTTACGAAATAAATAAACGATCTTAATAAATATGAAGGAAGTTTATTGCAAAATTATATTAATTCAGATTTATAATCATATAATAAGTGCTGTTTCACACATTTCAGTTTCAACTGGCCAGTTTTTGTTCAACTCTCGTTCGTTCACACGCGTATCTTCAATTTTCGTAGTCTTTACCATCAAGTTTTTACTTTCTCTTGCAAACAACTTTGCGCAGAATTAGACGGGGAAAATAAAAGAAGAAACAAAAGGAAATATGAAAATTTACCATCAAGTATGTATACCTTTTATTTTCTTCTCTCTTCTCACCTAACATTACTTGACTTGAAGAGTCAGAATTAAAACTTGTGATAGCGGACTAACTTCTTTAAATCTAATTATTTGAGGTAAATTTTTTTGGTTTTATAATTATGACCGTTTGAAGATATAAAGTAATTCTTTAATTTATAATTAGTAATACAAAAAGTGGCAAATAAAGCTACGACATAATTAATTAATTATCATCATCATTTAACGAACCTTTTTGCTGGGGTATATCTCGCCGATTACCCAGGGTTCACTCACAATAAATTTTATTTATTTGAGACCTCGTCAAAAAGAAAACACACTGTCGGTCTTTTTATTTTTAAACCATGCCTTTATTCACGTATGTCATTACGGGACTACTACAACGACGTTTTTGGTTCGACACTATCATCCAGGTACATGGACAAACGATAGTCGTGCGGTTGGCCTGCTTGACCCTGTCAGCAGTAGTAAGTTTATACGGTATGCGCTCACTACTGCCCAGTGCAGCCACCAAACAACAACGACTCTGTGGGATAACCACGGAAACGCTGTATGGAGTGACTCATAGTCGTATACCTGCGGGATAACCATGGACACACTACTACTCTTGGCTTTTGCTGTTGGTGTGGTACCAGATTGTAAACCTGCGGGACAACCACGGAATTTGCAATCTGCCCTACACGGCATGCGCTCCCTAATGCCCAGTGAAGCCACTGAACGACAACGAATTTGCGGGACAACTACGAAAACGCTGTGTTGAGTGACTCGTAGTCGTATACCTGCGGGATAACCACGGGCACACTACTACGCTTGGCTTTTGATGTTGGTGTGGTACCAGATTGTAAACCTGCGGGACAACCACGAAATTATTTAAATTAAGAATGTAAGTCAAGTTTTTGCTGGGTATTGAGCATCATCATTCAACTTCAATACAAATTTGATCAGGTCCTTCAAGTGAAATAATGGCAGCCGTTAGCCACAGCGCTGAATAAGATCCAAATTTGTAATTGTTAATTCCTCGATGTTCTTAATCAGTAGTGTCATCCACAACGACTTTTACTTACGGTTTTTGCTTTTAAGTTTTACAGGGTGCATCTGGTACATAAATTAAAGCTTTATTCAATTTATTAATATTCTTTTAAGACAAAGTCCAAAGTATCACTGTATTATAAGTTATGTGATCGATCATGCGATTTAACATCACTGGATCATTAAATTGGTTACAGCCTTAAAACTCAAACTCCGTGACCTGACTAACGAATACATCAGCCATTTTGGCAAAATGTGATGGAAAATAAAAGAAACGACATCTACTCGTACAGTTTGTGCGTTGTGCAACTTTTTATTGCATAAAATTAAAACTAAAGATTTTTTGTCATTTATTTTAAGTTTGTTGCTAAAACTATGTTGAAAATGCAAAATGGAAAATGACAATTTTCAGCAAATAAACAATTGGCACAAAAGAAAACTTTCGTGTATTCAATTTGGCACAAGTCTGTCTTTTAAAATATTTGCACGAAAAAAACAAGTTTATGGCTAAAAAAAATCACAAGGTTGTATTAATTTAATTGCATGTGGTAAACACTTTTTACAAATTATCCAAAACAAATCAATTTATATACTCGTAGGTAATGAAGAACCTGTTAATGGCCATTGATTGCAATATTCTAGCAATGACAAAAAGTAGCAATTCTACGCGAGTACTAGCTAAACAGCTTAAAGAAAGTCAATCAGTGATCATTAGGCGTTCGAATGTTCCCAAACCACAAATCAGAGGTCGCATCGCATCGAACGAACATCTCAGGATAACACACATGAGAAGAGACAAAGCAAACATGTTAGTCGATGGACAGCAAGATGAGCATTTCACGATATAGCCTACATCTCAGCAGTAAAAGAACGAAATTCTGCATTGTCGGTAAAACATGTTAAGGGACGGTTAAAGTTTGCCAGAGAGCACAGATATTGGACAGTATACGACAGTATGACTAAAAAAGTAGAATCTAATCACAGGAATGATAATTTAATCGCTTTCAATTGGACGGTAAACCATATTTTTGGCGCTAAATAGTCTAAAAACTTAAAGGTACCATGTAAAGGAACCATTAAGGCAAGAGGGAAGTTGGGGTTGCTTTACATGGTGGCACTTCGGACCACTGCAAATAATTGAAGAAATAATGTGGATAATGTGTATATTTTGCACACTCATCTTTCCGATTTTGTAGATAAGAACGTCTATCATATGTATAAAGTGACTTTTCAGCTGGATAGTGACCTAAAGCGTCAAAGAATGACTTAGCGAGCAGAATTTTCTTTTGATGCAGTTTGTATTTGTGATCAATTGTGAAGAGATAGTTGGGGCAATACCGGTTAATTTCCAACCATTTGTACGAGTTTTGGCAGCGGATTCAGCGCGAATTAATTAAACAATTGGTGGATAGTATGCCAAAGTGTTTTACAAAATAACGAGCTTTGGACTAAATATTAAAAATACCCCAGCAAAAATTTTACTTAAATTCTTAATTTTAATGACTTCCAGAATTCGTTATTTTTTAGATCTATTCGCCACTTTTTGTATTACTAATTATTTATTAAATAATTACTTATACAAAAAGATCATAATTAAAAAATCCAAACAATTTACTTCAAATAAATAGATTTAGGGGAGTTAGTCCACTTCCACACGTTTCAATTCTGACGATTTAAGGCAAGTATTTTTGAGTGAGAAGGGAAAAGAGAATAATGGGGTACATACTTGAAGCCTTCTGATGTTGAAATTGGTGTTAAACAGGGTTGTATATTAAGTCCAGTTCTTTTTTCATTGTGTTTAAACGATTTAGCTGATGTGCTTCCTGGTGGTGTAAATGTTACAGATATAAATGTCAAAATTTTACTTTATGCCGACGATATTGTCATATTATCGGATTCTCCAGACGGATTACAGAAAATGATTGAGGCCCTTCATAGTTACTGCTCAACCTGGTGCTTGAAAGTTAATCTTCGCAAGTCAAAAATTCTTATATTTCGCTCAGGCACAAGAATTTCTTCCAATTTGAATTGGCACTTTGGTGAAGAAAATATTGATATTGTTAACCATTATAAATACCTTGGTGTCGACATTACCTACAATCTATCGTTCAAAAAACATTTATGCAACAAACTGGCAGACACAAAATTGACAATAAATTCAACTTGGGCTAAATACATAAATCATCCTCGTATCTCAAAAACTTAAAATATTTCATGCCGCTTCGAGGTCTATTATGTTTTACGCTGCACAAGTTTGGGGTTTTAAAAAATATAATGAAGTAGAAATGTTATTTAGATTGTTTATTAAAAGAATACTTTATCTTCCAAATACAACAACAAATTACATGCTATCCCTAGAAACCGAGCTGGACTCCTTATTTATTTCAACATTGAAAATGCACAAGTTTT
Source organism: Bellardia bayeri (assembly GCA_950370525.1). Taxonomy (NCBI): domain Eukaryota; kingdom Metazoa; phylum Arthropoda; class Insecta; order Diptera; family Calliphoridae; genus Bellardia; species Bellardia bayeri. Next base: position 82,063,481 of record OX493267.1, read on the forward strand.
AAAGTTGGATCAACAGAGATTGCCTCGAATTCTTGCGGAGGAAGTTATTGAAAAAACAATTTATTGGGCAGAAGAGTGGTCGAGAGTATGTCAAAACATTGACTTTATAACTGATAATCCAAACAAGCCACTAAGTGCATATTGGAAACCGATTTTGAACCAATTAAAATTTAAGGAACATGGCGATAATATTGCAGATGCAGTTAATTCACAACATCACGATCTCTACTCGAAACATAGCACCAGCCTTATAATAAAAGCTAGAGGTGGATTACTAGACTTGAATAGCAGAGCTTTCAGGAATGATGCGAATGTCATATGTTCAATCTGTATTTTAAATGTACCTGAAGACACTTCTCATTTTATTGGAGTATGTCCAATATACAACGAATTTAGAATAAAATTTTTTGGTAAATCTGAACTAGATAGTAACGAAGTTATATGTATACTAAATAGCTCAAATTTCATCTCATTATGTAAATATTTAGAAATTTGTATTAAGTATAGGAAATTAATAATTAATGAATTTGTTTTATAATTTTATTTTCTTTAAAATGTTTCTTGAAAACAATAATAATATAAAAACTTGTATAAATATGTAAATAAAATAAAAAAAATTAATTGAATTGGAAATAATAGTAAAGTGCCAATCTGGCTCACAACATTAATGTTAAGCCAACCTTAGGTAGTAAATATTGTAAATTATATAAATGTACATAACAATTTTTACTTATATCTATTAAATAATAATAATAATAATAATACTTGAAGTTACTAGTCAATTTTCTAAATTTTCTAAACAGAATTGAACAAAAATAGGGCACAGCACTTAGTATATGATTATAAATCTTTATTAATATCATTTGCAATAAGTTTCCTTAAAATTTATTAAGTTTGGTTACTTATTTTATAATATTTTGTTCTAATAAGTTTACAACTGCACAACTTTATAAAACTTTGAAGTATAAAAATAAGTTATTAATTTTTTGTTTAAGAGTGGCAAAATAATAACGGATTACATCACGAACACAAATATGTACTTTTTCTAGTAGATTTGTAATTAGTCTGGTCGACTATTTCCTATTACTTTTTAACTTAATTTGTAAGTAAAGTTTTTGCTGGGACTGGCATTCCCTAAAGTTTTTGTATGGTGCAAAATTGCGTACATGCTGGTTTCGTTTATGTTTTTTCTTATGGTACGGTCATATTTGGCAAATATTTACTCAACAAAGCGTGACCTCTTATTTTAGCACAAATTTGTTTGACGTTGTTTACTGTTACAAAAGTTTTGCAAGATCAAACAGCATCAAATAAATTAAAACTAAATATTTGTTGTGTCTGGTACAAAAAAAACGAAATTGTTTTAAATAAATAAACGAGTTAAAATATATGTTATTTAGTGGTTGCGTTTTTTCGGCAAATATTTGCCAAGTACGGTCAGTACCTTTAAAAGTTGATATTTTTAGTTTTGTCACTTAACATCTGTCCGATATACTATACATAGTTTTTCATATAAAATCGTCAAATTAAATGGGAATTTATACTTGTATGTTTGAAAGATCTTTACGTATAGCTTAAAGACCATTGTTTAGTCCTTGACTTTTTAAAAAAATGACAATGCTCTAGTTAGTGTAAGTTTTAACACATCCAGAGATGGTAACTTCTGCGGTTAATAACTTGACATTCGAACGCTGTTGAAGGGGAAAAATAATTAAGTCTTAAAACGTTTTGATATCAATTAAGAGCTGCTATCTTGCTGGAATATATTCATTTGTCGTTTTTGCAACCTTAGGTACGATTTAGCAAGCGACATGTTTTTCCATCACGTTGTCAGTAGTTGATAATAAAGTAATTTCAACTGAAAATTGCATTAAGTAGCATAAGTTTAATAGTTTCAATAACTTTAAATTAATTCTTTAACTGGTAGTGTAGTCTTTTGCATGGTCATTGTCGGCTTTTGCTTTAATGAATGTAGTATTTTCAAAGTGAGTTCCTGGTATAAGTTACACAAATTTTTGTTTTATCTTTCTATAAATTTTTAAAGTTTACTTGCATCGTTTTATAACATCATTTGCTTTAGTATATTTTGGAATCTTTAACTTTTTGGCAATCATTAACTTAGGTTTAATGTAGGTTTGTCATGGAAAATATGAACGATTTTCTTTGTATTTTAATTTTTCATTGCTCAGCATTTGCACAAATATATTCCCACTGATTTAATTTTTTAACAGGATATTAATAGTTTTGTTAAAAAAAAAAACATATCACTGTTGTCAAGTGTTGTACAAGACAAGAGAGAAATTAAAAAGTATCCTGAAGCTAAACCAACGTCGAATAAGAAATGTGATCAGAAAATAACAACCATTTTGTCACGTTCTCACATACACAGTCTGCTATTTTCTTATAAATTTTTTTCATAAAGAAAATAAAATGTTCGCCATTACGAGTATTGTAGCAAATATTTTATATCAAAATATATTTGGTTGTACATTATAAATTCCACATGTGTATATTTATATTCTTTGCATTTATTAATTTCAATACGTTGTTCATAACATGGCTGGCTGACAGTCTTAACAACCATGTTGATTGTTGTTTCTTTCTATCTTTGTTGCTGGTTTTTTCCACTATACATACTCGTATGTGTGTAGGTTTAACTCCCATATGAAATGTAGAAATAATTCGCGCATGTGGTGGATTTAAACGCCCTAAACTAGCATGCATCTGAATTTTTTTTGTATAGATATTTCAGTTGCTGTCTGTCTGTCGTGTCTTGTCTTCATATGTGTTGTTATAAATATATATTATGATTGCTGGTGGTAGCAAAACTACAATTTTTAATATACAAAATTCAGTTAAGGAAAAGCAGTCAACACCCACCCTTAAACACAACCATTTTGGCTTAGTAGCGTTTTTTTTTTGCAAAATAATAAAGTGTTCAAAGATGCCGCAACTATAGTTTCTCATACAGTTTGTTTGTTGCAACTATCAAGGTGAACTTCAGAACAAAGTGTGTTTTTAAATGCAGTAATTTTCTTATTTTTTAAATTGTAAATACATAAATTTAAATACGAATGTGTGTTATTAATTGCTTTAATAATGGGAAAATAATTTACGCTTAGTTTTGAAAAGAGTTAAAGGGAGGAATACCATTCGCACTATGCAGATTTAAAGTTTCTGTAATTATTTGCTTGGTTTAACCTAAATGGCGTTTTTAGAGGAAAATTCATAAAAAAGAGATAAATTTCTATAGCCACTCTTTATAATGAGCATTCATTATCCAAATATAGCTCATTAGCTCAGTAGTAGGAAAAGTCAAAAATCAAAAATATCATAAACATAAATTGGAGACTGTGACTTATGCTTATAGATTTCGGGTCCACAATATTTTTAAAGATCTCTAGTAAATGTTTTACAACGACTTCGAATCATAAATTTTTGCAAATAATATAACCGTAAATGCTACTTCAGACTTTAAATCTTTATTATTTCTGAAATTATGTCATAAACCTCTATTTAAAATCACTATAGCTTGTGTGTCCATCTGTCAAAGTAAAAAAGGACTAGATTCAAATTGTCGCATTCAGGTATTCAATAAATGTACATAGTCTCGGACACACCATCTTAGATATATTGTTCAGAATACAGCTGAGGCATTACCTGTTGAATGTGGTAGTCCAAGTCTGTGTGCATGCTACTACACTACACTATTAGCTTTGAAATTTCGGTTTCTATTCAAGATTTTCATGCTACATAATTGCAGGTTTTCATTTCTGATTAAAGTGTCTGAAGATTTTGCTTTTAATAGTCCCGAAAATGTTTTAACGCGTCGACAGTGGGGAGCACTTATGCGTACATGTTTGAACCTTTTACATTTCTTATTGCATAAAATTAAAACTAATAAAGAAAACTGAAAAATATTTTAAACAAAATAACTTCAAATACAAAACTTTCGTCATATAAACAATTGGTACAAAAAAAGAACTTGCATAAACTCTATTTGCACAATTGTGTCTTTTGAAATATTTGCACAAAAATATTATTACGGAATTTTATTGCAATTTAAATTTAAAGAGACCACCGGTAATTATTAGAATATGGCGTTAGTGTATAAATAGAAGAAACAGGGCCAATCAACATCGTTGGGTGAATGTTGAAGTGACCAGAGCGTTCTTAAACCATAATTTAAATGTGTGCTAAAGTAAATTGAAAAAGAGTATTAAAAGACAGAGTGATTACCTTATTTATTTTGTACATTTGAATAAAAAAAAAACTCGTTATATTTTTCTTAAACTACTTAACGCTTATGTTTTGCAATTAAAAGTAATCCGGTTTATGCAAAGAAAATAAACCACCGCTTTAAGAAGGTAAGACGTGACAATATTAAACTTTACCGGTAGATTTATATGTGTTTGCTGTGTTTATGGCTTTAAAAAACCATTAGTGTAATATTATATTAATTACATGTGGCAAACACTTTTTGCAAATTAGCCAACAGAAATCATATTATAATAATAGGGAAACTGCCAAGATTCATTCGAACAATACTCTAGCAATGTCAGAAAGTAACTTTTCTACAGGGGAATAATACAGTGCTATCGAAAATTCTTAAGATTTCTTTATTATTTTTTCACAAATGCGAGTAAATGTCGCGTGCGTGAACGTAGTCATATTAGCAAAACAGAACGATATGATAACTTGAAAACTTGATATTTATTTCAATGCTGTATAAATATTTTCAATAACTTGGCTCAAGAATTATAAAAGATTTAAACACATTCTCTGCAACTACGTGTAATATATTTCAAAACACTATTTTAAATTTTTCTAAAACAACACGTTTAGAAAACAAAGGAAAACTCTTTATATTTTCATTAAGTCGAACACGGCTACAACAACAACAACAAAACTATTTTATGATATTGTTGTGCTATCATAATAAATCACACAATCATACAACTCACACAAACTCTCATACATTCCAGTTAAATTATGGAACAATATGCGACAGGGTGAATATCCTTGTCGTTTAATAACGTAACGCAATGTATTGTCTATCTATGCAGCTCAGACACAGATCGTTTTTTTTTCTTTGTGGAAATTTTTCTTACTGTTGGTTGTATGTTGGTTTTCGTTGATAGTCTGGGTTATTATATTTTGTTGTTTTTCTTTCTCTATTTTTAAAACAATGTTTTGTTTTACTGACGATTTTTTAATATATTTTTTTATAGTTCAACACTGAAAGTCTGCATATCTGTAGGTCTGTCCCTACGTTCGTCTTTCTATATAGTTTTATTTTATACTGATGACTCGCTTGTAGTATTTATTGCAACAACTACTATAACAATATTTCATACAAAATATGTGCACAGTTGGATTGAGTAAGGCAAAGGTAAATATATTATTAGCACTTTACATTGATATATTATACATAGTATACTGGATTTGGTGTTATTCAAATAATATATGGTGCTTGTTTACATGATAGTGCATACACTAAACAACTACAAAGTGTTGTAAATCCGTTGCATACCAACAGGGTTTGTATGCAAATTAATTTTTCTTCGCACCCCTTGACTTTTCTGTTCTTCTCTGTGTGAGTAGTCCACATGTTTTTGTGTTTTAGTTTGTTTTCGTGTGTTTGTATCTGTCGTTGTTATTCTATGTCCTTAAAAAAAATTCTGAGCCTGTGGCTCCTGATGGCTACCGGCATAAACGGGCATTGTATTCAACAGCCAGGGCCGTAAAGAAGAATGAAAAAAAAAACGAAAAAAAAAATAAAATAAAACGTGACCCGTTTTAAAGCAGAACCCACAAAAAAAAGTTTGAGAGAGTACAAAAAAAAAAAAAACTCAGCAGTATTGTTTTTATCTTTATTTTTTCTTTTGCTTCGCGGAGTTGTAGTTTTATTGCCTACAACTCCACTGGTTTTATAGTGGAAAATAAAGTTTTCATGTAAAAATAACAAGTTGAATAATGTATGTATGTTTTCATACAAGAATTCCATTTCTTTTTTTTTTTAATGTTAATAAACTGTATGAATTGTACTAAGGGTTGTAATGACTTTTAGTTGTTTTTTTTTTTTTTGTGTATTTAATTATTATTAATGATTAAAAGTGGTTTTGTCTTGAGTTTAGTTAATGTAATTGATAGTTTTAAGTTTAATTATGAATTTAAGAACGGTTTTGGGGCATTTATTAGTTGGAATAATCTATGCCAAACCGAAAATTGTTACTTCCGGATTTCGGTTTCAAAGAAACTTTCCACATATATGTATTTTATATTTAAAACGTTTACCGCATCACAGAATTTTCGTGTGAAAACCATTTAGTTTAGTCCTATTATAACAATACTATAGAGGGCGGATTTATTTGCGTGTTTTTTGTCAAAAGGCCTAATACCATGTACCTTGTGTTTGATACAATCTTTTTATGTTGTAGCAGAACGTTGCAGAAAAATGGAAAAATTTTGGTGAAAAATCTTTGCGAATATTTATATCAAATGCATGTAGAAACGTTAGCTGCTTTTATTATATGTCACCACTCTTCACTAAAGTTTTGCTCCCGATTTAGCACTCTGTTATTTTATGCTGATTAATTTCACATGCTGAGAAAAATAACTTTTACTGGCTTTTCTGGATGTCTTCTTTGGTCACAACTTTTGTTTGGTTGCCACATATATTTAATATATGGTACGGATAGACGAAAAATTTTGGAAAAAAATAGTAGCAATTTATACGAAGTAATTGTTTATACAGATTCTCTTTATGACATCGGGGTGAGGGAAACATAAGAAAGGTACACACAATTCGTTTTACATATGTGTATACAAATGTATGTATACTCTCAAATAAAAAATACGAGCGATTTAAGAAATATGAATCGTGCTGTGTGAACACCGAAAAAAATTTATCAATCTTTTCAATAAAAAATTGTTTCGTGTAAATTTGGATTTATTATTGATATTGAAATATTCCGCAATGAAGGTTAAAGAAATTATCTGTATAAACCACGACTTATTACTTATGCTTATTCCTTATTCTGTAAGAAGCTCTTATTCAGTTTGCCAAAGTTTCTTCACTCCTCGTTCTCGGTGACTACTTATGTGATCTGTAGTGGATTAACAGGTGCCAATTTATCTGAGATTGTTTTAGCTATAATTTGTATAATCATCTTGTGAAACAAACTAATCCAATTGATTCTGGGAAATGTTAATCACTATAGCTTCGGTTACTTCATTGGGTAGAGAGACGCATAAAGTTAACATTAAGTACTTTAGGTATATGGGTTGCTATATCGTCCACTTTGGTGGGTACATATTGGGTTTCAACTGATACAATTTGTTATCTCTTCCATGTTTGTATAGGTATTTTTCGACAGCATACCATATTGCTTCATTGGTATTTATGGATGGCTCTGCACATCTTATCTGTTTACCAGTTTTTTATAGACTGATACATTAAAGTCTATTTTAGATTGTCTTGAACGTAAACAGCAGAGTCGAAGGTGTTTACCGATAACAAGAGGCTATCTAACATTATTAAATTATTGAAGTATCGCCCTAATGTTAGTTATATTTCGCTACTATATTAGAACACTTATACATTGGAACTTTTACACGACAACTCCAATATTTTTCACAACACACTTTCTCTGGGAAGATCTCATCCGTTTTTGGTTGATTGTATATAGTACAGCATTACTCAAACAAACTCTAAATATATTGTTTGCATTTTAATTCCCATTATATAAAAAAGATTCTTAGATCCAACAAAATACACTGCACAAATTATGAATCCTTTGAGTGCTGGTTCATTACAAACTTTACAAAATCGCATCCAAATGGCAAATTATTTGCAATATTTTGAGTGCTAAAAACCCGGAATTATTTCAGCTACTCTTAACAGGTGTATCCATTATTTCCATTTTGTACTCTGATATAAAATGTATTTCCTTCAATTTTTGTTAAATAAACCTCCTGTCCTTACGAAAGTTTTAATAAAACTGATCATGACACTTTAAAGAATTTCGCATCATACAAAACTCTTACCTGAGACAGCAAATTTACTTGGAATATTTTCCCATACATTTTTAGAACGATTTTTTTTTCCTACTTCTTGTTATGGCAACGGAAGAGCATGATTATTTGTATAACTAATTAAAATAACAATAGAAAAAGGATGATGGTATAAAAAAAATTTAAAAGGACATTTGCGTTATCATTAATAAACGATTTAGCATGAAGATGTTTAGAGCATTGCTTGCTTCTTTTTTTTAGTTTGTTGTTTTTTTACGATTTTGACAAAGGAAGGAAATATACACAAACAAACAAAAAGGGTTTTTTTATTGTATAGTTTCGTCATCAACTGTTGAAAGTGGTATTTTTGTAAGCAATTGTGTACATGACATGAAACAACAGTTAAACAATTATACTTTTTTGAATAATTTTATTTATGCATACAAAAAAGAATGTGACAGGATAAGAAAACAAATGTCCCGTTTAATAAAAACCTTTTTTTTATGGATCGGGTGAAAGGAATAAAAAAAGAGCAGCTTTTGTCGAAATGTGTGAGAAAATAAATTTTTATAAAAGAATTTATATTCTTAATATGCAAATTATGAATAATGGTGCAGTACCCGTACATAAGGATTTTTCAGGAGGGAAGTGAAAATAATAGGGAATTTTCAGTTTTCAATTACTCAAAGAGTTCAAAATGTATGGATCATAAAAAGTTATCGATTATTTCATGAAATTTTAATTCCGATTATTTTGAAATGACAGCAAGGAACTGATTCATACAACTTTAACAAATTTTGATAATTGATCAAAATGCCTTATATTTTGCGCTTAACAATATTGTTAATGTAAAAGTTTGAAATCCTTTTCCTTTATCCTTTGATCCTTCTAAATAATGAGCAAAAAAGAGCAGAGACAAACAATAATAAAGAAAAGATTTATCAACACTTTCAATGTTGTTGCAAATAAACAACTATTTACACAAATAAATCACAAATGAAAGTAATTTGCATAAATTTTGCATTAAAATAATAAAAATCGACCTCAAAAAAGAAACAATGAACAAAAAGAAATTTAAACAAAACCAGGCATTACTAAATTTATTCATTGTGTTTGTTTATAAGTGTTTGTGTGTCGGCAAATATCCTTTTTTTATTAAGAATGAAAAGATACACAAAGCAGTCAATTCATTCCCTAATCAAATTAGCAACAGTTGGGTAAAATTCATTTTGCAAACACACACTCACTTATAAACTCATGTAAACTCTTCGGTTTTCAACTACCCGGCAGTTTTTCAGTTATTTGTCATGTATAAGCTGTTTGTAATGCAAAGAAAGGTCAATTGGTTTTTTTTTAGAAATCCAAGGTAATCTACTGTAAAGTCAATTGTCACTTAAGTGTCTCTCAGTAATCTAGCATGTAGTGACTTTAGAAATTAGTTATTTTCTGTTTTTTTTTTAAGTAGTACATTTATCATATTGGGCTCTGTTAATAGTAAAATTCCAATTCAAGTTGTAGATCACTTCAAAGTTGTTCTTATACTGTATTAAGCATTTTAAAATCTTTTAAAATTGTTTTAAAGAAAATTGAAAATTACTTCTTGATAAATTTTTAGTTAGGCTCGAGTTCATTAAATTTAATTTTCATTAAATTATTTTTACTGAAGTTAGGAATTACAACTTGAAAAATATATTATTAAAAATTTTTTGATAATTTTTCTTGACTGGGGATCGAACCTGGGTTGTTGAATTTACATATGTTTCGAGAAATCCCACTTTCTCTCATCAGAATTCTTTGCGTTCTACCATCTGCACCACTGCGGTGCCGGTCAGCCAACAAAATTTGTTAAATTGTTCATTAATGCGTATGATTGATATTAATTTGGGCCCATTTTATAAAAACGCAATTTTCACCAGGAACAAAATTACATACCACAATGGAATGTTCTACAAATTCGTTCACAATAGATTAAGTAATATTAATCACAGATTTAAAGAACTTGTGAAATGATTGCTCAAAAATTCCAATTAAAATTAAACAACAATGTGTAGCATCTTCATCAGGGAAAATAATTTAATAATAATTTGAACTTAAAACAAGATTAAAAGTATATTTTTTCTAAAGTTTCCAATTATGCGACCAATGGTGTTTCTAAATTAACGGTAAAATCAACAGTACCCAACCAGTCACCCAGAACTGCTGGGTGCTCTTAGAACACATATAAGCATAAATAGATGTATTTGTTATGTAAATTTTAACACTTTCACTTTTTTAAAATGCGTGTTGTGCAAAAACATTTAAATAATTTGCCTAAGAGTTACAAAATTAACATAAAGTATGATTGTTTTCCCAAAACTGTAATGTTTCTATGGAAAAGTGTTATAACAAAACTACAATAAAACTATTATCCTTTTTACATCCTTTGTGTGCAATTGTAATGTGGCAACCACACACTGTGGCCTGACTTTTGTTGCAAAATTTTCATTTGAATGTGTAATAAAAAGAGTGTGAATTGTGTGTGTGCGTGTGTTGTTATCAGTTTTAATTTTCCTTTCTTTTGGCAAATCAGGATAATGTTTTCTTTTGTTGCAATTTTAAAAAGTTAAAAATAAAGGTGTTGATGTTTTGTAACACTTTGTAGGGTGATTTTTGTTTGTTTGATTTCAGTTAAAGTTAAGGGGTCCCTCTTGTTTGTTAACAACTGGAAATAATAAATTAATTTTGTAGCAATAAAATAATGTATGTAAAGGATATAATCTGGATTTTAATTGAATATTTCAAATTAACTAAGACAGTAGAAATTAAAAAGATTTTCATTTACACTTTAAAAATTATTTATTTCTTCTAGGACACAAAATAAAATTTGCTTTTTTTAAATTTATTAATTCTTTGCTCATTTGCTTCTAAAATTTAAAATTTTCAAAAGTTGTCTTACTGTTCTGGCTTTTATTTTTAATAAAATGCCGATAAGTTACTGTAGCCATTTTCAGATATTTACAATTTTGTCAATATTTAACACTCTTGTACATATGTACAATAGTTGTTTTTTTCCATGTCGACATTTTTTTTTGTTCATATTTAAACGCCATTTAATGTGTTGCTTGGTGCTAAAAGCATTTTCATTTAATTTTGTTTCTTTGGCCATGGCCACCGCTGCTGCGTTATGTTGGTACAAAATTTGTGAAGAATTAAGAAAATGCTGTTGTTTCTGTTTTTGATTGTCTTCAATTGCAGATGGCTTCGAGGGCGTTTTGTTTAAATAACGACTTGTCTTACGACAGTTTAATATATATATTTTGTCGTTTTTCCATCTTAAGTTTTTTCGTCTTCTTTGGAAATTTTTTTTTGTTTGTGTTCTTCCTTCCATTAGAGTATGAGGTATAAAAATGGTATTTTTAATGTTTGAGGAATGAAAAACACATGAAAAAAAACAGACCATTTGGAGAAACAGACTTATTTTATGTGTGTATAAAAATTTATGATGCCAGACTAAAAAATAACATAATTTTTAAATTGCAATTTTAAAAGATGTTTATACTCTTTTATCATCATACAGTACTATCGCTTTAAAAAATCTCTATTAATTTTCTATTAGATTTTTTGCAACTAACTTTTTTCATATTAGGATAGGATATTATAACCAAACTAGCAAACAATGTTAACCATCGTTACCTTTCAAACCCCTTTTAGCTGCACTACCATTAAGGCCCTAATTTTGTAAAACCCAACGCCACAATTTTTTAAGCGTTGCGTTGAATTACACACAGCTTCAAAAGTGTATAAGCACCAGTGATTTTTTTGATTTTTTTAAGATTATGGAAAGCATTATAGTTCAACCTAATTTTTTTTTCATAACCCAATTTTTTATTCAACCAAATATCCAACAAAACGAAACTTTTAAATTTCAATCGATGGATAGATTTTAGGATTTTCATTATCTTAAAAAATCAAATAATTTGTTGTGTTTACTCACTTTTGAGGCTCATTGTTTGCATTGTAACAGCGTTACTTTGTTATTAATACAACTGTTTGAAATTGTGTATTTTGTAAAACGGAACGCTGAATTGTTTATCACTTGCGTTGTAAATTTCAACGCTTCCATTTTCCTAGTTAGTTAAGCTAGATTTACACGATTGAAATTTTCTTCAAAATTGCTCTTCAAAATGCTTCAAACTCGTGGAAACAGAAAAATTCTTCAAAATTTATTTAATTAATAGTTATTAAATAAAGAAATTTTGCTATTTACACGAGTTTGAAGCATTTTGAAGAGCAATTTTTAAGAAAATTTCAATCGTGTAAATCTAGCTTTAGTTGTTAAAACTAAAACTTGAATTGAAATATTATTAAAAAACAAAATTATTCAATTAATTTAATATATTATAGAAAGTTTATTAATACGATATAAGTAAATATATACAAACATATTCATTTAGTATAAAATACTACTAAAATTTATTTTAGGGCGAAAAAAGAAGCCACAACGGCAGCTCAATTTGAATTGTAATAGATATACACATATATATACATATACATTTCTTGTTCATTCGGAAGTTCATCTGAAATCTCTAACAAATAAATTAAAAATATTGCAAATCTCCACAGTGTTATTTTACTTACTCATTATTCGTTAAATTCATGATGTTGATAGTAGAGTGCAATTGGATTTTTTCAATAGATATGTCTAGGACGCTTGAAGAATCTTCATCATTCGAAGAAAAAGACATATCCATAAGTTTTTTATACCTTTTTTATACCTTTGTATTTATAGTTATTTGCTTTAAAAGCTTTTTCTTCACAATTTTAAATATTTTATTGATAAATAACCAAACAAAATTATTGAACAGCTGATAGGTTTGTAGCATTGCCAATGCAAAATAAGTGTAGCTTTATGTAAATTTTTATTTTAAATTTCATTATCAACATTTACAATGGCATTATTAAAGGTGGCTATACACTATGTGTTTTTGCTTATGTATTTTAAAGTTTACAACTCACATGTTTTTCTTTATGTCTGTCAAAATTGGTTATTTTACATAAGGGCTTTAATTTTTGGTCACCAACTTGTATGTACAATAAAGCTGTGTTCACATTATGTGTATTTGTCATGTGGACTGTCACTTTTTCGCATGTCAAATTTGTAGATATAGTCTAAACACCTTCAAACAATATCATGTGTTATTTCTCTGTGTGCAATACATATGACATTTTTATATTTAGAACGAGTTCTATTTTCAAGTGACAAACCATCTGACATCAGCTGTTTTTTATAACCAAAATTTTGTGGCGGCAAAAATTAATTGAAATTTTAATAAATATAATTTATAACTAATAGTAAAACAAAAATACAAAAAAAACTACACAAATTTATTATTGAAAATGGAGGGAAAAATTGAAAAGGAGTTAACAAAAGTAAGTACATATGTGTGTGACATAACCAATTTATAAACCATATGTAAAACTCAAATTTTGACATACACATGAAATCACATATGGGTAGAAAAGTGACATTCCACATGACAAATACACATAATGTGAACACAGCTTTACACGTGACATTGCCATGATTATTTACAACAGCTGATGCGCTTAAATATTAAATATTATTCTTTTTTCACACATAAATTTCCATGTCGTTTCTTTAAAAAATGCGTTAAAGCCGCTGCAAACATTTTTGGTAGCGTCACTTAACTGCCGTCGTCAAAAATATTGATTTAAGGTTTTTCGTTTTTTAATATACAAGATGTGGAGCTTGTATAAAAAATTTTTAAATAATTTATATCATTGTTATTAAATTATCAAAATGGGATAAAAAAAAAATATTTAATTTATCTCTTATGCAAATTCCATATACGGCCGGCTAAAGATAGCGCAGATTTAACCATCGACAAATCTTTTCGCCTGGCATATACATTTGAAAACATGTGTTTGAACATAAGAAAATAGAGCGCGTTCTAATCGAAAAAATACATATGTATTTCCACATGTATTTTACACAAGCAAAGTTTTTGAGGTCACCAACTACATGTTTTTACCTTCTTATGTAAAATTTGGCATATACAATGTTAAAAACATGTAGTGTATATGCACCTTAACCACGCAATGATTTAACAGTATTGTAACAACGTAATATTTGTGCATTCGCTAAACGCAATGACGCAGTGATTTGCAAAATTTCATATTTTTGGGGATGCGTTAGCAAAAGCGTAGGTGATGCGTTGAACGCAAGTAAGTAACAAAATTAGGGCCCAAATTGAACACCTTTGGGGAGTTCTAAAAATGAAATTAGCTGGATATAAACCAGAAAAACAAAATGTGGAAAAAACCAGAAGGAAGAGAATTCCACAGCTCCCGAAATCTGGCATCACAGATACGCTGTATATTTGTTGTTTAATAGGATTTTTAAATTGTACCGTTAATGACGTTGGCCAAGAACAAAAAAAAAAAAAAAAACCAAGGCAACTTCAAACGCACATACAAAATTCGTTAAATATTAAGAATTTTTTTGTAAATTGTAAAAAAAAAAACGTTTGCTGGTTGGGTTGCATGAATTGGGTTGATTTCATTCTGGTTTTACGGCCATAAATTTGCTCGTTACCATGTTTATGTTTAATGGTTTTTCTTCGTTAGATCTTAGTTTTCATCTGTTTTGTTTTCTGTTATACTTATAATTTTCCCTATTGTACAATTAAGTGATGGAGAGCAGGAGACATGATGTGCATGTTCGAGCATGTTGCTTTAAAGGACTTGTGTTTAGGAGTGTGAGTATTTTTATTTTTGCTGGGCATTTTACTGTAATTAGATGTAACGGATATTGTAATTGGTGTTAAATTGCTTGGTGACTACATGTTAATACTTGTGGGCTACAAAACAAAACAAAAAAAAAAAGCCTGCTGAAAAAACATTGCCTCTGTTCTTATTCTCTTTATTATTATTATTGTGGTTTTATTATTTGATTTTCATAATTGTTTTTCACGTTCTTTTTTTTCTCCCAATTTTTTCTGTTCTTTATTTGTACTAACTATGTGTATTATAAGTGTGTTTTTTACTTTTTCTTTCAATTCTTAGTGTATTTTTTATATATTTTAATGGTTTCCTTAAGGTTTCTGTTTGATTTTCACTAACTGCCAGTAATAATTGTATTAATTTAGTGTAATAATTGCTTATTTACAACACGAATTATATTTGTAAAGAGATTTTCATACAGAAAAGAAAAATGTGAGATTTAGAAAACAAATTAAATACTTATTAAAAACAGTTAGGTGAATTTGAAAGGAACAAATAAAAAAGTGTTTACATTAAATCCTTTTGAAGCAAAAATTATTACTAATTGACACTAAAATTTATTTCCTCTTCTAAATATTCGTATTTTATATTGATTTTTCGCATGAAACAAAAAATTTCGATCCACCTGAGCCTGAGCGAAATAGATAACATTTGTATTATTGCCAAGAACCAGTATAAATGAATAAATGCTCTGTGTTGTAGGGTATTTATATAATTTCCTATTACAACGAGCTGATTTGTATTTAGCAATCTATTGCAGCTTTTGCATAATCAGGTATTTGATGAAAATCGTGATTTGAAATCGTTAAAAGCTGTGATGTATGACAACCTGTCGATTTGCTGTAACGATTTCCTAGTCCATTTTGTTTCATAAAAAAACGTCGATTTTGACATGGGACGCTTTTCGATAGTTAGTTTAAATTACTTTTCAAATCGACATTTTTAACTTTGACGAAGATTTAGGAAATTTAAGTTCAATTTATTAAAAATTAAAAAAATTGATAATTAATGTAGGGGCAAGCATAAGAATAGTTCTCAAGAAGCTGTCTTGATCGAATTCATGGAAAACAAGTGTTTAGATGCCCTTGAATCTGCTTCGGTAGTGTTTAGCTTCATCCATCCCACAGAACATTTTCTTTCCAACAGGCACAAGATCTTCGAAAAACATTTTAAAACAGTAGTGCGATGCATGCCAATATTTACATCATTTCCAACAGATCCTTCTGCAAAAAATCTGAAGGCAGCTGCCAATTGTATAGTAAGAGGAATGGATGAACCTTAACCTTCCTAGCTTAATCAAAAGTATTCCATGAATCTAAAGATTAAATGTGTACATATACGTAAATAATAATACAAATAAACATTTTTTATTACTACATATTGTCTCGTAAGCGTTTCCTCCATACATAATCGGCTTCATCGTTACAATTATTTTCATTTAAAACTGCCTGTTGCATCAGGTATTTTGTTTATTTTAATTATAAATACTCGCATTTTCAAATTTAATTCACAAAAACACAGTTCAGAGTTGTATGATAAGTTTTCGCAAAGTTGTATTTATTAAAGACAATTGTAAATGAAAGAAAAGTGGAAAATGAAATCGATCGTAATCAGTCACATAGTTAATGATTTGGAAAAGCGATTTACTTTTCAAATCGAACGATTTTCATCACATACCTGAATGACTGGTTAGTTATGTTTAAAAAATAAATCCCTGAAAAAATCGAATTGAAAAAAAAACTCTCTTGACTTAATTAAATATTTTTGTAATTAAATAATGCTTAAAATTTTCCTCTAAAGGTTTATTGACCTTTATTTATCATTCACACAAACTCCAGCCAAAAATATTTGCATAACTTTTACCTTAAATAAGATTAATTAAATTCAATCAAAAAGAATAGACTCCAAGTAAGAGTATTTCCTTTTAAGTCACTTGGTTTTTTGTTTTTTTTTTGCTCAACTTTCAGTTTCTTCTATCTGGTGAATTTTCGACGTGACTATTTAAAATTCATAACATGTTTATGCGCTCAATTTCCTTTGATTTACAAAGTAATTACCAGATGAAAAACATGGTCAAATTGTTAAATATTTTAATAGCAATCGTAGACATAGCAGGATTTCTTCGCACATCCTGGGAATAATAATTAGCAAATAATAATTAGCTGTAGAAATTTAAGAAATGTATTGTATGCAGAATCATTGACTATGAAAACAAACAGCAATGGCAAAGGGTAATACAAATTATCCAAATTATAAAAAAGGATAATTATACCCTACACCACCATAGTGGGGTGGTTATATTGGATTTGTGCTCATGTGTGTAAAGCCCATAAATATTAGTCCAACACCCCCCTTAAAGTATGCCACACGACTCAGAATCACTTTCTTGGTCCATCTGTCTGGCTGGCAGTCCATGTAAAGCTTGTGCGTAAAGTACAGGTTGTAACTTTGAAGATTTTTGGCCCATGGACGGTTGGGATTGAAATTGGTTGAAATCGGTCCATTATTTCACTTAGCCCCCATACAAATATCTTACCGGGATAGGGGTTTATGATTTATGCACTAATTAAAATTTTGTGCATAGCGGTCCATAATTGAGCATTGCTTTCATATAAGACTCACTTACGAAAATCACTTTAGAGAGTATAATTCTCTTTAAAATATTGGTATCCAAATAAAATTCAACACAAATAGATTTCTGTGTTTACGAGTATAATTTTTTAACAAGCGATCCATAATTAGTCAAATTATTCTTATCGACCTCCTTCGAAAATCACTTAAACATGTTTAAATCTTTTAACAGTTTTTATATAGAGATGCACAGAATTTATACAAAAAAAATTTGGATGATCCGTCCTTATAGCGTCCATATCTTAAGAAAGGGGTTTTCCACATATACTGGGTGTAGGATATTTGATAGTCGGTCAAGTCCGACTATACTTTCCTATTTATTATTTCAAGATTTATTTAAGAACCTTTCAACACTTTAAACTTTTTCAGTGATTTGTTTTTTAAACATTACTAAAGTTTTTCGGTCAATAAATTTAATCTGCCGAAATATTTTTGTACTAATGCAGAGCAATGAAAAATCCAAATAGAGAGAAAAACGTGCCCAAATTCCTTGATTTTCGTCATTGTAGGGTTCAATGATAAGAAAAAACCTAAAGCTTTCAAAATGTAATGTATGTAAATTGTGTTATAAAACGTTTTTAAAAAAATGTTATGCAAAGAGCCTAATCACAAATCAGTTAAAAGCAGAATGGTGTTGTTATAATACGGGCAGGCATTCTTTAACAAGAAATGGCTAAAAAGTGGGAATAGGGGTAATATTTTAACATTTGTTCTTAAATAATTATTAACTTTGTTGGGATGCAACAACATTTTTATTTTAGCTTTTTGTGTCCTGTTTCTGTAGAAACTCTACATTTGAGGCGATAAAAACGGGTAAAAAGATTAATTTGTTTGTGTTTATTTTTAATAAATTTGTAATATTATTTTGTTAAACGGCAAAAAACTGATCAACAACATACTTTTGTTCGCTTTCACACTCTTCAATTGTGATTCTTCAAGGCAAGTATTTTTGGATGAGGGATTTGTGTTTTGATACCTTTTTGATCTATTGTAAGCAAAAAATCTTTTAATAAATATTAAATTTTTATTAAAAAAATTAATTTCCAACAAACATTAATTTTACTTTAGATCAGGAAAATGCGTCAAAAGTATTTCCAAATATAAAATACAATAATAAAATGAAACATTTTTGACGATAACAAAGGGTCCTTACAAATTCTTAATGAAACGGCTAGAGAAAATCAAATACTTTGCGTGATATTTTTGAAACCAAGATCGCTGGTTTGGAACTAAAGACCATATTCAAAATTAATTTTCTGTGTTTTTATGGGCCACTTCAATGTGCTCCATATGAGTGTGAAGCAGATTCTAAACATGTAAAATGAGCAGCGGTCTGGAAAAAAACTAAGTCCTAAATTACACGAAGCAATTCTTATTAATTGATAAAATTTCTTCGGTGTTCACACAGATAAATTCTTATTGTATACACATATGTATGTAATACGAATAAGAGAGTAACACAAATTGTAAGTACAAACAATTGTGTACTCATCTTATCTTCCTCTCACCCCGATGTCTAAAAGGTAATCGGCTTAGATTATTGAATGGATGTGCAACTTGTGGCTAATGAAACCTCGTGCAACTCCGTTTACAAAACGCTTATAGAAAATACTAATGTATTTTAATATTGCGATCCTCGAAATTTTTACTTTTACTTCTTTTTCACCGAAACAGTTGTGGTGTTTATTTCGAAAGCGTTAAATCAAAACCAGGAAGCAACTCTTAATTAAACTACCAATATATACAATACAATAATAATAAACAGGAAGCTAAATAAAACGTGTTTAAGTAATTTATTTGTAACAACTTCTTTTCATAATTATAAACACACACAGTTTTTTAAGTAAACAACTTATCAAACTAAAAAACATTAGCCAATGGAATATGTTGACGTCACCAATTGCTAGAATATGCCTATAACGCCCTCTAGGAATGAGTAGTAAAATAAAACAATTAAATAATTCCAATTTTATGAGTTTGAAATCTATTGGAATTGTATGCCCTAAAAATCAGCAATGATATAAAGGATAGAATGAGAGAGAGTATATTACACAGATCCTGCCGGCTGTTACTACCTGCCTAAGTATCCTTGTTAAATGTTGAATTTTTATTATTAATGATGAAATTTTATTATAATGTTTAGAGTGAGAGGCTGCGTGCGTTCGAGTGTAGACTCTGTTCAACTTTCCATTTCAGTTCGTTTGTTGTTGCTATTGTTGTATTGAATCCTTAAGGCCTTAGAATAGACTTCCAATGCTTAGTTATTTTTTTTTTTTTGTTTTGACTACTTGAGGGTAAACTTTTGTTGTTGCTGCTTTTGATATTTTTTTGTGCGTACGTTTGAAATTCAAGAATATTTAAGCATAAAGTATTGATATTTTGTTGTAGTAGTTGTTGCTTTATCCTGATTGTGTGAGTGTGGGTATCTGCTGCTTTGAGTAGTCTACATTAAACAAAAAATGTGGGTTTTATTTATGCCTTATAATACTTTATATTTTTTCTAGCCACACCTTTCAGGGGTGAGTTTTTTTCATCTTATTTTCAGCCTCTCTGAACTTTATCCTGGGTGATTGTGTGTACTTTTATTTTTATTTGTTTAAAAATAATAAAATAAAAGAACTGTTTTCTTGTTATTTTCCCTAATTTTGTTTTATAATATATATTTATGTTCATACATATATACATACATACATACATATGTATGAAGATGAACGTTTTGTTTGGGAAAATAAATTTAAACGTATAATTTGTTGCACCTTATATCAGGTAAAAACAACAAGGATTCTACAAGACAGATTTTTGTTTGCACTAACACAACATTGGCAAGTACTAAGAACATCAACTAACTACTTATCGAACATTTAAATATATTTACCATATATAATATTATACGGTCAGATATACATACATTTGCCAAAAAAAAAAAATACATGAAAATTCCCCAAATATTAACTTATGCATTATAGCGCCCTATTTGGTCATATACTCATATATTGAAAAACTGTTTCCTCCTTTTTATTTTCTTCTATATACATACGTTTGTTTGTATTATTGTTTGTTTATTAAAGCGTTTATTCCTCCTAGATTGGGGTGATTTCATTTATTTGTGTTTTTTCATTGCCAACGTTATTATAATTTCTTTTATCATAAACATATTTGAATTTAAAGAAAATTTCCCTCCTTATGAAAAATGTCAAAAACTTCAAAAGAAACAAAATGAAAAAAAACAAGCTAAAATGCATGAAAATGGAAAAATGTTCACATGAATGAATTTGAAATATTTTAACGGACTGTGTAAGATGATAATTTTTGATTTAATTTTTTCTCTTGTTTTATTTAAAGATATTTTTCTAAAGTTAAATCATTTGAAATTTTTTACATCTTCTGGAATCCTTTGTTACCTAAGCTTAACGCAGAACTAGAACAGAACTGGAATAAAACTAGAACAGAACTAGAACAGAACTAGAACAGAACTAGAACAGAACTAGAACAGAACTAGAACAGAACTAGAACAGAACTAGAACAGAACTAGAACAGAACTAGAACAGAACTAGAACAGAACTAGAACAGAACTAGAACAGAACTAGAACAGAACTAGAACAGAACTAGAACAGAACTAGAACAGAACTAGAACAGAACTAGAACAGAACTAGAACAGAACTAGAACAGAACTAGAACAGAACTAGAACAGAACTAGAACAGAACTAGAACAGAACTAGAACAGAACTAGAACAGAACTAGAACAGAACTAGAACAGAACTAGAACAGAACTAGAACAGAACTAGAACAGAACTAGAACAGAACTAGAACAGAACTAGAACAGAACTAGAACAGAACTAGAACAGAACTAGAACTAGAACAGAGTTAGAATAGAACTAAAACGGAACTAGAACAGAACTCGAATAGAACTAAAACAGAACTAGAATAAAACAGGAACAGAACTAGCACTAGAGCTAAACTAGAATTAGAAATTAATTAAAGAAAGAAAGAAAGAACTAGATGTAACCCTGATTTATTAATAAATTAAACTAAACAACAAGGTTTAACTACTGCGATAATATATTAATGGTTTAAAAAATCACCAAGTGCAAACTAACTCACACACAAATATTCAATTCATTATAAAACTCATTAAATATCATCTGTTTCCAAGAAATTTAACAACACCATCATGTAACTATAAATAGCTTTTGTCAACTGAAGAGACGTGCTCATAGACAAGGGCATCATTTGACCAACAGTCAATGTTGTAGGTTTTTGGGCCTTTCGCAGCATCAAGAGAATCAATTTTTGCTCCGCTACAGACAGTTCATACCATAAACAATCGCCATAAATTATATCAATTACTTCATCATTCTGCAACTTGCATATTTTGTAGATTTAAGAAATATTTTAAATATATGTACACTTACCGATATTTCTACCAAATGACCCAGTCCACAATATGCATACAACATGATTGCGCTGTAAGTCAAGTACGCATAAGCAGCTGGCCAACTGTGTATGACAATGGAAAAAATGGTGCAACATGTACTCACCACCGAAGTAAAAATTTGAATAAATATTACACCATAATAGACTTCTTCAACTTGTTGAACGAATCTAAATGAATATGATGGAGCATTTAAAATGAAACTATATATTATGTACTCACTTATTATAATTCTGATGCCATTCCACAATGTCCTTTAAGAGTGGAGTTGTTTGCTTTGAATCCCTTGCTTTCAGTGCCACCTGATTTAATTTATCACATTTAACCTTCAAAATATCCTTCAACAAGGGTATATTTGTGATGAATATAAAAATATACATGTCACCGGCAAAATTTCCAAAACCACCCAAGCACATGAGGAATACTTGGAAAACAGTATGCAGAACATAACCACGATAAGTTGTAGGGTCAATGCCAGGCAATAAAAATTGCATAACAAATATTTTCTCGCCATACAACATGCCATAAATTAGAGGGTACAAAACGATGTTGCCTACAGTAAATATATAGATCCACATAACAATTTTTAATATTTTGGTGATCAAGTCAGCACGATAGTGTAGAACCTTTAAATAGTCCTCGTCAGTTTGATACTCCTTGTATATATTGAGCAGATTCTGATTCATAGAACACATAACTAAACGACGATAAATGCACAAAATCATTTTACTATAGCCCTGTAAAAAAGTTTTGTGTACAATATAACCACTCAATTAAAATAGTCACCCACTTGTATTGCACTTCCTGCTAAACAGAAGGCCTGTAGAATAACTTTCCAGTCTTCATCTACTACCAATCCCATATAAATTGTATAAATTGTACAACCAAAAAAGCAATTAATGGCAAATATCACGGTGTAAGTTAACGGGTTCATTTTATAATTTGGGTTGGTTACATCTGCGCCACATATAAATGCCATTGTTCTTGTGATTTGTATGATTCTATTAAAACGATCAAAACAAGTTTTAGCCATAACTTAAAACTATCGTGGGATATGCTCAAATAGTACTAATGGAATTTGAACTTTCAACAAAATGTTTTATAACGTATTAAAACTAATGATATTACACTCTGAGAAAATATTGCGGTAAGTTGAATAATGATATCCAGAACTAGAAGAAAACAGAAACAGCATAGAAATTTAAAACTTTAATAAATTTTATCCTGTGTATGTATTTGCAATGTCTTAATTATCTAAACAATCAACCAAGGTTAAACATACATACATGACACTGAAATGACAAGTTAAACGGTTTGCAAAATTAGAAATTAAAAATTAATATTTTTTTCACATTTTATCGGAATGAATATACTTGAATATTTAATTTCTTTATTAGTTAATTTAAGTACTGAATGTACATACTAGGGTAACCATTTAAATAATGATTATTCGAATAATCGAACAATTTCTTGAGAGTAACTAGTAGAAGAATTACATTACATAACGATTTCAAATAAAACTAATAAATATGTTTGTGTTAATTTATTGCTTCTTTTTAAAATTGTTTTAATTTTATAATTAATTAAATTAAAATATATGTACATATAGTGAACGTCAAAATAAAGTCATCACCACCAAATAATATAAGAAAAACTTTATTACATTAATATAAATAACATTAAATTATATTGCATTTTTATAATTTTATTAAATAGAATTGATTTTTTTTAAGCAGAATTGAAGTCACAAGAAAAAGAAACAAAAACAAAAGCGTATATAAATTTAATTGATTTTTTTGTTAAAAAATAAAAATTTTTACATGTCACATGCAAACTAAAACACTACACAAATATTTAATTCATTGTAAAACTCTTTATATATCATCCGTTTCCAAGAAATTTAACAGCACCATCACGTAACTATAAATAGCTTTTGTCAGCTGCAGAGCCGTGCCCATAGACAAGGGCATAATATGACCAATAGTCAACGTTATGGGTGCTTGGGCCTTTCGCAGCATCAATAGAATCAATTTTTGCTCCGCTACAGACAGTTCATACCATAAACAATCGCCATAAATTATATCGATTACTTCATCATTCTGCAACTGGCACATTTTATAGAATGAAACAATATTTCAAAATGTATACATACTGATATTTCCACCAAATTACCCAGTCCACAATATGAGTACAGCAAGACTACGCTGTATATCAAATACATACAGGCAGCTGGCCAACTGTGTATGGCAATGGAAAAAATGGTGCAACATATACTCACCACAGAAGTAAAAACCTGAACAAAAATCACACCATAATAGACTTCTTCAACTTGTTGAACGAATCTAAATTAAGAATTATTAAGAATTATTTACAACGAAACTGCCCTTCAGTATGTACTCACTTATTATAATGCTGATGCCACTCCGCAATTTCCTTCAACAATGGCATTGTTTGCTTTGGATCCCTTGTCTTTTGAGCCAATCGATTCAATTTCTCACATTTAATTTTAAATATATCCTTTAACATAGGTATATTTATGAACAATATAAAAATATACATGTCACCGGCAAAATTTCCAAAACCTCCCAAACACATAAGGAATACTTGGAAAACAGTATGCAACACATACCCACGATAAGTTGTAGGATCAATGCCAGGCAATAAAAATTGCATAACAAACATTCTCTCGCCATGTACCAAGCCATAAACTAAAGGATATGCAACGATGCTGCCAATAGTAAATATATAGAACCACATGACAATCTTCAGCACTTTGGTGATCAAGTTAGAACGATAGTGTAGAATTTTGAGATAGTCCTTATCATTTTGATACTCTTTGTATATATTGAGAAGAGTTTGATTCATAGAACACAAAACTGAACAACGATAAATGCACAAAATCAGTTTGCTATAGCCCTGTAAAAAAGTTTTGTGTACAAAATTACCACTCAACTCAACCAATATTCACCCACTTGTATTGCACTTCCTGCTAAACAGAGGGCCTGTAAAAGAACTTTCCAATCTCCATCTACTACCAATCCCATATAAATGGTATAAATTGTACAACCAAAAAAGCAATTAATGGCAAATATCACGGTGTAAGTTAACGGGTTAATTTTATAATTTGGATTGAGCACATCTGCGCCACATATAAATGCCATTGTTCTTGTGATTTTTATGATTCTATTAAAACGATCAAAACAAGTTTTAGCCATAACTTAAAACTATCGTGGGATATGCTCAAATAGTACTAATGGAATTTGAACTTTCAACAAGATATTTGAAACGTATGTATTAAGGTAAAAGATATTACACTCTGCCAAAATGTTGTGGCAAGTGCAACCTAGAACACAACTAGAACTGAACTGGAAAATACAATTATAAAATTCTGATTAACATTTGTTTAGAACAGGTTTTGAACAGAACTACAACATTTTCAAATTGCATTTCAGATGTTGCTAATTCTATTGCCGATTTTTCAATTGTTATTAATGAATTTCCAAATTAGTTTCAGAATTTCCTAGTTTTTTGACATAATTTTCCATTTGTATTTCAGACATTTCTAATTATATATCAGAATAAGATTTTAGTAATTATTTAAGCTTTAAGTCTTTTTTATACAAAATTTAAATCTTATTTCAATATTTCGCTACTCTTTGTGTAGCTTCTGCAGGAAAATAAAATTTTAATTTTATAAATTTCAAAAATTATTTGTCATAGTATAAAAGGATATGAAAAATTTTTAACAAGTAGAAAATATTACTAATTATACAATATTTGTAAGTTGTGTTATTTTTTGTATGTATTAAATGTCTGTAAATCTGTGCTACGTTTTCAGTATCTGCATTTGATATTTAACACAAATAATATTTATATTTTTTATAAAAAAGAAAAGCGGGTTATAAAATCTGTTTGGGATGTGCTTTCAAAAATCGGTGTAATCCCGCCAAAAGCGGGTTGTATGGTCACGTTATTTACATATAAATCAAAATAATTTGATTTCATTTTTCTTTATATCGTTAACTAATTTTGAGGACAATAAATATTTAACTGAAAATTTATAGTTGTTGAAAGATTTGCTTAAATATTTACTAAAATCTTAATAAAAAAAAGTCAAATAAACAATAATAAGAAATATATTTCAGAATTTTGTAATTATGTTTTAGAAATTTTCAATTCCATTTCATAATTTTTCATTTGTATTTCAGAAACTTCTCGTTGAAGTACAAATGAAATTTACCAAAAATCAAATGAAAATTTCTGAACTACAGTTAAAAGATTGCGAAATATAAATGGAAATTTCTCAACTTCAATACAACATTTTTTATCTTCTAAATTTGCAGAATTTTTACCAGTGTAATGATAATGTTTTTTTTTTTTATCTAACAAATATGTTTGAATGACAAGCTAATCGTCTTATACAATTATAAATGAAAATAGGGGCAGATTTCTGACGTTTATAGAATTATTAAAAATTTATACATTTTTACCTTTTACCCTCATGAAAATACATATTTAAAAAAGAAAATGTCTCAATTTCGTTTAACATTTCAATTCTGTTTTGTACTCGTACAATTATAATTATAGGAACAATTTTAATTTAATCAGTTGAATATTAAATTTTAGTGTCTTACTATCTTCACCTATTAACCATTTATTTAAAAAGTCAGTATTAGTTTGAAAAAGAGTGTTGCTATTTGATGAGCTTTACTTCAAACGAAGTAGTTTTTGAAACGCTTAAATCCTTGCCGTTTTAGAGAATATTAGAAAGTACAAAACCATCATGTTATCCGTTACTTTTGTTGGTCCCTCAGATATTTCGTATGCTTGAACAAAAAAGACTTTCACTCGATTTGGAATATTTATATTATTTTTTCCTTGAATACGATTTACTTGCCTACTAATCTAAATATCAAAAGAAAAAATATTAATATCACAAACAATCTTCAAGATTTAAAGATTTGACTTAAATGAGTGATAAGCAAACTTTAAAATTTTAAGATTTGACTTAATAAACTATATTAAATAGGTGAAAAGATCTACCAAATCACTTTGGAATTTCATACTCGTATATATACACGTAGAGAAAAAACATGGTTGGACTTGATTACTACAACTACATTGTGTTTTTGGTAACACAGTATTGTTGTGGTACACAAATAATTGTTATTTTAATTAGATTTTAACGATTATTTAGTTACTGTAAACATTATAATGTTTAACGCAATTATGAAATTGAGTATGGTTCACTGAAACATAATTATTTTCAAAAAATGTTTACCACAACTATTAACTGATAACTATTCAAACATATTATATTATTTACAACGATTTAAACTTACAAATAACCATTAAATGATAAGTTTATCATATTATGTTTAAAATGCAAACAAAATATAATTTTGATTTTGAAATATGATTGATTGATATCGGATTATATAGTTGGACTTAAATATTTCAATAATTGAAAAAAAAACAATCCGTATTTAAAATATTACTACGAAATACAAAAATCTCAAAGATCTTAAATATCACAAAATAAAATTCTATTAAACATAACTAAAAATAAATGTTAATTTGTTTATTGCGCACGTTGAAAGTACGGAAATATTTATTTCTATTTACAAAAATATCATAATATGATTACTTTATATCATAATATGATTATTATATATCATAATATGATTAATTTCGTTTATATTATGATTACTTTAAACTATAATATGGTTACATTGGGTCATAATATGATCATGTATGACAATTTTATTTATAATATCAAATTATGATTAACAAGAAAATATTATGATGAAATATTACGATGATAATTGATCATATTATGATATTTCATGGCACTTATATTCATCATAATATGTTTTGACTACAATCATAAATCTTATCATAATATGTTGCTCTTAGATTATGTTTACCCCAACCATGTTTTTTCTCTGCGTGTATATTTTAACTTTACCTTTCGGAATAGTTTGCTTACAGGAGTTTTTTGTTGCTTCAGCTAAGTTATTGGTTAGTAACTCTGTGCATGTTTAAATTTGTCGTTAATGGAGGCTATATAAATGTGATCAGAAAATCAACAGTCTTCCGAAATTTTTCAATTACTACGCAGTTTTGTATATTTGTGGCTAAGAACTTCTCTTTTGTTGTTAACTTCTAAGATGGATTCATTATCAATATTCACTACTTGTTTCAGATTATAAAGTTAAAAAATGATTCAACACTTAGTTTAACGCCTGAGCTTCTTTAGATAATGTGCTGCGAGTTGGCATATGCACAAATTAAGAGAGGAAGGTATCTTTTGTTTGTACAAAATATCACCTTCCTTGTGATGGAGTTTGGTAGATCTTCTTCATGATCATGAGCCATACAACAGCTTACTAACCAGACTACTCGCTTCTTGTTTTACATGACAATAGTTCAGGTATCCTTATAACTAAAAGGTTTAGGTTGTTCTGGACCATGATAAAACATTTGCTTTGGCCTGTTATTCTACACACATCCTTAATAGGTCCGTAAACCAATAATAAATACAACAATGATTTATAAAGTATGTATGTATGTATATATTTTCTCTGAGATTGAATACAGTTAAGGAGTAAGGCAGATGACGCGGCTCTGGATTCTCGTCGTTTCCAGTACAACGTCCTCCCATATACATGTTGCCAAAGCAGTCTCCCAGTAGCCTTGAGACCGATTTCTTTTATCACTTTTATTTATTTATTGCATCTTTATTAAAAACGAACTAAAAATCTTATATCTAATGAATTTTAATTATATACTTCAGCCAGTGCCAGACGAAAATTGTTTATGAATTGTTGTTTATATGTACATATTAAGTTGTCATTCTTGGTCAAATATAGCACCTATTATATAAAATGTATATGGACTAATGGGTTTGGGTGTATTTCAAGCTTTTTTAGATATTTTTCTAAATATTTTAGGATCTCAGTGTTAACCAAAGGCACATTTCTTCTTTAGGAATATTTGATTTTTTTTATATACGAGTATCAGCGGGCAATTGTGATCATTCGTAGTAATTTGTTTTGATGTTCTGATTTTGAATTCTATCTACATAAAGCTGAGGCCACTCCCCATAGCTGTATTCTATAACACCGATTGGGTATTATTATTGTCAGATAAAAAATCAGATAAAAATAAAACATCACAGCTCTAATGTTGGTCCTTGCTATTCTATGGTGCTTGAGGCTTCATGTTTGTAGTCTACCAAAATGGCAACTTCTCCTGAGACTTCCGAATTATCGGCAGAGAGTTGTTGTGTTGAACGCTCATCTGCACAAGCTATTAACTTGATGTGCCTTGGTATCAGCCAACATCCTTCCAGGACAGATTTTCCCAAAATAGTGCTTTCGTTGGACCGCTGCAGACGATACATTCATTAAGACCGTTTTAGTTTGACTTTCTCTGAAGGAAAAAGCCACTAACCCTTCGGTGAGGTTTTTTGATAATTGCAGAGATATTTTCTACTGTTTAGTGAGCTAATCTGACCTTTTGGATAGATTTTTGTGTCGTGGTGAAGTTCCCTTCCTTCATGACTTTTGACACAAGGGAAACTCTAAACCAGCACCTGAAGATGCCGTCGAAATTAAATCTGCTTTCATAAATAAATTGCTAGGTAAACCTACTGTGTTAATAAGTTAAGGGTATATTAATGGTATTTTAAAATCACCAAGTGCAAACTAAATCACTACTCAAATATTTAATTCAATTTAAAACTATTTAAATATTATCCGCTTCCAAGAAGTTTAACAGCATCATCATGTAACTATAAATAGCTTTTGTCAGCTGCAGAGCCGTGCCCATAGACAAGGGCATAATTTGACCAATAGTCAACGTTATGGGTGCTTGGGCCTTTCGCAGCATCAAGAGAATCAATTTTTGCTCCGCTACAGACAGTTCATACCATAAACAATCGCCATAAATTATATCGATTACTTCATCATTCTGCAACTTGCACATTTTATAGAATAAACTAATAATTCAAAACATATATATTTACCGATACTTCCACCAAATGTCCCAGTCCACAATATGCGTAGAACATGATTGCGCTGTAAATCAAGTACGCATATGCAGCTAACCAACTGTGTATGACAATGGAAAAAATGGTGCAACTAATGCTCATCACCGAAGTAAAAACTTGAACAAATATTACACCATAATAGGCTTTCTCAACTTGTTGAACGAATCTAAATGAATGTTATGGAGCATTTAAAATTAAACTATTTATTATGTACTCACTTATTATAATTCTGATGCCATTCCACAATGTCCTTTAAGAGTGGAGTTGTTTGCTTTGAATCCCTTGCCTTCAGTGCCACCTGATTCAATTTCTCACATTTAACCTTCAAAATATCCTTCAACAAGGGTATATTTGTGATGAATATAAAAATATACATGTCACCGGCAAAATTTCCAAACGCTCCTAAACATATGAGGAAAACATGGCAAATATTATGCAACATATAACCACGATAAGTTGCAGGATCTACGCCAGGCAGTAAAAATTGCATAACAAATATTTTTTCGTCATACAACATGCCATAAATTAGAGGATAGAGAATGATGTTGCACGAACAAATTATATATATCCACATAACAATTTTTAAAATTCTACTGCACAAGTCAGAACGATAGTGTAGAATATTTAGACAGTCCCTATCATTCTGATATTCTGCGTATATATTGCTTAGACAATCATGCATAGAAATTATAACCAAGCGACGAGAAATACAAGAAATCATTTTGCTATAGCCCTGCAAATACACAAATGTTTATTTATAAAAGTTCCATACAAATAAAATAATCTCCCACTTGTATTGCACTCCCTGCTAAACTAAGTGACTGTATAATAACTTTCCAATCTCCATCTACTACCAATCCCATATAAATGGTATAAATTGTACAGACGAAAAACCCATTGATAGCAAAAATAACGATCCAAGTTAACGGGTTCATTTTGTAATTTGATTTAAGTACGTCCGTACCGCACAACGCCGCCATTATTCCTGTGATTTTTATGATTCTATTAAAACGATCTGAACAAGTTTTAGTCATAATTTCAAGCTGAGTCGGGGAATGCAGAAGTAGTACTAATGAAAGTGTAACTTTTATCACAAGGTTTTATAGCGTCTTAAAGTAAAAGACATTAATTACACTATGAGAAAATATTGTGCTGAATGTAAAACCAGATGAATACACTAGACTAGAACAGAACTAAAATAAAACTAGAACAGATATAGAAGAGAACTAGAACAGAAATAGAACAGAACTAGAACAGAACTAGAACAGAACTAGAACAGAACTAGAACAGAACTAGAACTAGAACTAGAACTAGAACTAGAACTAGAACTAGAACTAGAACTAGAACTAGAACTAGAACTAGAACAGAACTAGAAGACAATATAATTAGAACAGAAGAGAATAGGAATCATCAGAAAGTTTTAAAATTTTTGTCCTGCGTATTTAGAATGTATTATTTGTCTAAAGGTATGGTCAGATTACGCTAATATTTGACACTGAAATGTTGCATTGTGTTTGACGAAATTTGCATAAAATAATCAATGAGGTCACACTTTACACATTTATTTGCCATATGTGTATAATCAAACAGTAACAAAATAGTATCTAACACACAAGACGGGAAATATTTGCCTGCTGGTCACATTAATGTTATTTTTTTGTAAATTCCTTTACATTTATTTCATTTGACAAATATTTCCTATTTTTAGTTTGAACTACTTGCCGATAAGTACACATTTTTCTAATGCGTCCACTAAGCAGCGAATATGTATCAAAAAAACTGATGCTTTATTTAGCATTAGTTTATATTTGCATCAAAATATGTGATGTATTGTGCGTTATGAAGAGAAACGGTATCATTTTTGCATTGAATAAAATATCCATATAAACTACGAGGGCGGTTTGGAAACTTCTTAGCCATGCACACAGAAATAAATTAGTTAGTTTATCAAAAACAGTTTTATTTTTCAATATAATCTCCTGCAACTTCAATACAATTAGTCCAACGCTTATCTAGCAATTGTTTCCCTTGATTAATATAGTTTTCCTCAAGACCTTCAAAATAGTGGTTTACAACTGTAATTGCATCTTCATTTGAGTTAAAACGCTTGCCACCAAGAAATAGTTTTAGATTTGGGAACAATCACTGGGAGTTAAATCAGGAGAATAAGGTGGGTGGTCAAGCAACTTGTACTTTTATTCGTTGATTTTAGCCATTGTTAAATCACTCTTGTGCGCTGGTGCATTGTCTTGACGTTTTTCTCGACGTTTTCTCGAATTTTTATATTTAATTGATGTTGCAATAATACTCTGAATTTATTGTTTTACCCTTTTGCAGATAGTCAATCAATAAAATACATTTGCAGTCCAAAAAAAAACCGTTGTCATAACCTTACCAGCCGATTGAATTGTTTTTGTGTTTTTTGGTGCACTTCCTCCAGCTTCAGTCCATTGCTTGGATTATTCTTTTGTCTCTGGAGTAAAGGAGTGGATTCATGTCTCATCAGCAGTTATGAAACGACGCTTAAAATCCATTTTATTTTTCTCAAAACCATCTAAACAAGCTTGAGAAATTTCCATTCTTATGCATTTTTAGTCGACTGCTAAAAAATACGGCACCCATCTTGCAGAACGCTTTGTCATCTGTAGTTCTTCATGCCGAATTAAATGGACTCGATCATTTAAGATGCCCATGATATTGGCTATTTCACGCACTTTTATTCGACGATCATTTAATACCATATCATGTACTTTGGCTACAATTTCTGTTGTTGTTGTTGTTTTGTTGCATATGAAGGAGTACTGTCACCTAAATCATTTACCATATCAATTTGAACTTTTTGTACCGATAAAGCTTTTTTATTTAAATATTTAATGACACCACGAATTTCTAATTTTTACATTGTAAAAAAATCTCGGATGCGTCTTTTTTGAACACCTGTTTCTATAGGAAGGAGTTGACAAACCGAAAATAAATTTAACATGTGTTCATAGCACAGATGGAAGTTTCCAAAACTCTTAACTTATGTCTGTTCAGACCACGCTTTCTGTTCTAGGCTAAGAAGTTTCCAAACCGCCCTCGTATTACTTTAAATTCGAAAATAAATATCACAAATATCAGCCCAGTCTGACAGTGCTCTATGAGATATATTTAACACGACACTTAAATGACAAGTTAATCGGTTTTTTTTCGCAATTATAAATCATATTATATTAATTCACAATTTATAAATTAATATTTATGTATGTATTTTAACATGTGTCTACTTTATTTTACATTTTGATTTAAAATTTTTTTTTTCAGCAACAGTTACATAAGAATAAAAAGCAATTTACAACGGGATTTCATTTGTTGTCCAAGGCAATAGTGTTTTATTTTCAATGATGTACGGTCCTAATTCCATTTATCATTTGTAGAATTTGTGATTTAATCGCGTTTTGCACAATTCAAATTATTCCTATATTTAATCAGCTGAAGTTTAAATTTTGTTTTTGTGTGTTTTTATTTCACTTATTCACCAATTTATTTCAACAGTCAGTGAAGGTTTTCAAAAGAGTGTTGATAGTTGGTGATGTTATTTGATGAATTTTAAGAAACTGACAAAACCAAGCCACTCAGGAGGCAGCTTTTCAAAGCAAATTTTTAATATGCATGTTCTCCAGACGTAGACGTTGTTATAACTAGTTGTTGTGAACAGATTAGATGATCAGAAAGCTATTAATTCTTCAACTCGTATTTTAATTAATGTTAATTTTAGTTTTTATAAATTCTAAATAGACGGTTTCTTGCTGGCTTTAAAAATTTCCCAAATTTAATTTGGCTTATAGGCTCCAACATTTGAATGAGTTTTTTGTGTAGTACCCTGTCGTGCCTGCAAGAATGTGTATGTTTTTGTAAACATGTTTCATATCCTTAAATGTCGCCATTGTTGCTGCTGTTGTCACTGTTGATGACGAATTTGATGATGTGAGTTTGTCATTTGTCTTGCGGAATATAAAATTAAAGGGAAATTTGATTTATATTAAAATCAACAAATAAAGTAAAAGTACTGAACAGCGAATCACCCAGAAAATCAGAGAAAGAAGAGAAATAAAGTCAGAAATTCAAATCAAGCATATACAATTAGATATATATTTTCTCATCGTTCATTTATTTATTTATTTATTTCTGTTATATTTTGCCGAACCAAACAAATTTAAATTACGCTTTGTAACTTTCTGGGTATGAAATCGACATAAAATATAAGAGATGAAGGAAAACGAACATAAGCAATGAAATTATATTGATAAGGCCATATTGTTAAGAGCAAAGTTGCCATTTAAGAAAATTAAGTATAATTTTTGCGAGTTTTTGCTGGAATCTTAATGAAATGTTAGAAGTATGAAATGAACAGGTTGTCGGTGGGCAATCTCTTGATTTACTGAAAACCAATATAAATAATAACAATATTTAAGGTTTTAAAATTTGCCCTAATAAACTAGTACTTGGCATAAGTGAAGAGATTTGAAAAAGCTGTGATGGCAACACTAGCATCTCATAGACATTCAAAATGACTGTAGAAATATAGTTACAGCAACAAGAATAAAAAATTGTTTCCGCAAGTCATAATTTTATTTAGCACACCTCATTACATGGTTAGATTTAATAAATATATACTTTGTTCTTTAATAAAGTTTATTTCTACTTTTTCATTCGTTTACAATTTATTTGCTGTTATAATCAGAATGTAGGATTCACAAAATGAAGCAGCAAAATCTATTAAATTTGTTTTTAAATATATAATGAACGAGCGAATATATTTGATATTTGAATGATATGTAACTAACCCCATCCTACAGATAACCTTTATTCAATGTTTAAGTTTCACGGTCTTGATGAAACACTTAGGTACTATTTTCGAAAATATTTTAACCGTCTAGCAAAAATTTAATTCATTTCAGAATAAATATAGAATAACAATAAATCAAAAATATCAATGGTCACGCAAGAACTTTGTGATCTCAAATCTTATTATTTCAATCATAAAGTCATAAATTTAGGGTATGTGGGAAAAAGGCCATGATCACATGTTATTAAATCTGTTACTCTATCCCGACCTCATTTGTGCCACACTACTCGTGTTTTCCGCTTCAAATCTGTTTCTGCGTTTTGCTACGGATAGTGGGCAATCCCCAAATATGATATTCAGAGGTTTTGAATGTCGTTGTATGCAGATGCATAATTTTTGATCCAATGGATCCTTTGCATGTTTTCCTCATATATGCGTAGGTGCTTTCTGACTTGCCTGGGGGGAGGTAGTGAAGAGGTATAAAAATGACTGACTCATATAGTGCACAATTCATCTCTTCATATTGTTGGGCATTAAGGATTGCAGGATATTTAAGCCCTTTGAGATCTGGGTGGTAATGAAGGTTAATACTGGTAATGCTGTGCATTTCGCGGCATCCATGCTGGTTACAAGCTGCTGATAGGTGACGGGTTATCAGGGAGAAAAGAGGAGCCTCAAGAATCTTTGTGACAGGTGACTCTACCATTGGGATGACTCTACCCTCTGTCCAGGCAGCAGGTATTATCAGGCTCCTCACTGACAGGTTAAAACCCGTTGTCAGACACTGAACTCTCCTGTCGCCAAGGTGTTTTAAAATCAGTCAAAACCTTGGCTAGTTTGGCAACAGTGAGGCCCTTTGCAACTTCGGTTCAGATGTGAGTAGTGGTGTATCTGAGACTGGAATGTTGTAAAGTTTCGGAACAACACTTCATTTCTCTTTATCTCTCTCAAGATGCACGTTCGACCGTGCCACCATTCATCATTGGGTTGGGCAGAGACCGATCTGTAGACCACAACTTTATTAGCTAGAATGTTATAATATGCCAGCATCCGCAATGATTTCAAGGTTAAATGTCCTGCAAGGGGTTTTCTGATTTTCAGTTTGATTTTCAGTTTGTCCTCGGTTACAATGCCGTGGATGGAGTATTCCTAAGCGTATCTATAATCATAATCGCCACCATTCTCATAATACCTGTTTTGGTGACTTTCCTTCTGTTTCGTATAATAGAAAAAGTTTTTTGGTTTATGCCTCATTTTAGGCTTCATTTCTAGGCTTCACATAATATACCAAAAGCATCTATAGATTTCAATTTCAGAAGGATTTCAATTTTTATTCTTCATATTTGATTTTAAATGCTTCAGTTTCTTATTTAAATCCAAACTGTATGAAATTCGCATATTCTCCCTCATCCTTGACAAACTATAATTCCTTAATAATATTTCTTGGTTCAATTAAATGTTGCAGCTAAATACATACGTTTTTCAAAGAAAATATGTATGTACATGTTTTGGATTAGATATTTTCATTATTAAAATAAAAAACTAAATGAAATGCAAATAAAAGTTTCATCTTATTTAGTGAAATTACATAAACACTGTTGTTTAGCTTGAAAGCAATTTAAAACACGATGGATGGATGAATTATTTGTTGATTGTTCGGTAACTGTATGAAATGAAATGGAATGGATGATGTGATGATGATTCATTGAAATATAATCCTGATAAATGCTTTCAACAATTACTAAATAAAACAACCAAGAAAATAATGTTTCATAAACTTTAACTACACGGCATGGTTGCTTTCATTACAATTTTTTCCAGATCTTTTTTCCAAAGTATACAGCACAAACATCATTCATTCAGTTCATAAAACATGGCCACAATCTAAAATAAATTTTTGTTATTTTTTTTTCATATTTTCTTCAACAACAGCTAAAGCTTGTACTATCCAACTTAAAATTGATATTCTTCATTAGGGTAGTAACAGTTTTTAATCCCCCTGGGAGGGAGGGTAAAAAGTTTCACATCAAACAACAAAAAAAGAAAAACACGACACTAGGCTTTTTTTGTCGTACCTTTGCTGGAATAAAAAAATAAAACACACACACACACACAAAATTATATTAACAATTTATTTCCTTTTGTTGTGAGAGTGTGTGTTTTTCTTGCTAAAAATATTAAAAAAAAATCGTTTGTTTCTCACCACAACTACAACAAAATTTGGTTTAATTTTTTTATTTAAATCCTTCAAAAAATCCTTGTGATGAATTTGTATTTTTTGCAGTTTTTTTTCATTATATTTTTTTTCTATTCTACGCTCTACAACATTTTGATTAATGATGCATTTAAAACAGACGTAGTTTTAAGTTTTTTCTCTTTCGCTTTTTTTTTATTAAAAAAAAACTCCATATATTTTTTTTAATTTTTCAGTTTTTTTTGTTAAGCATGGTTTTATTTGAATTTTTTATATTTTATGTTTTTTGTTTAATGTGCAATACGTGTTAATCTTTTTCGACTGTATTTAAGTGAATTAAAAACGAAATTATGATTTTTCATTGTCAGCATGGTTTAAAATCATGATTATGGTGTGTTTTATTTTAGTTTTCTCTTTTATTTTATTTTCTTATTTATACTCGTATGTCTTAGCTGAGTTAACAGAGTAGTGAACGAGTGCATTGTTTAGTTTAGTGCAGCAGAGGGGGTTGAAATAAGTATTTGAAGACTTTAACAAGTCCGCCGTTTTATGATTATTTTATAGTAATTGCAAAAATATATTTATTAAAACCATGGCCGATAATAAATTCTAAATAATAAAGTTGCATAATAAAGCTGAAAACTTGTTAAAGAAATTATTCAATTAGTTTGATAATAATATAGTTGAATGTGGTAAACACTTTTTGCAAATTATCCCACACAAATCATATTATAATAAATAATGAAGAATCTGTCAAGGGCATTTGAAGAGAAATTCCAGCAACTACACAAAGTTTCTATTCTACGTGATTAATAGCTAAACAACTTAAAATAAGTCAATCAGAGGTCATAAAGGAGATCTATTGTTCTCAAGCCACAAATCAGAGGTCGCAAGTCTCATGACAACACAAATGAAAAGATACAAGTACTTAATACCAAAAGATGCTTAAATAGTAATAGGCAAAACCCTTCGCGAAATTGGTTACATCTTAGCAGTAAAAAATTAAAACTTGAACTGTCGATAATAAAAAAAAACGTTAAGTTTGCCAGAAAGCACATAAATTGGACAAAAGAGGCCTGGAAACATGTAATCTAGCAATATTGTGCCGATCAGCCCAGAGAATTTACAGACACCATGTAAAGGAAATAATGAATCACGTCGTACATTACGTCACCTCGGGCCACTGCAAAGAATCGAAAGAATAATTAGGAAAAAAGAATATCTGCGTATTTTGCGAAATCATCTTCCCAATTTTGTTAATAGAAGCTAGAGTAAAACCGAATACCGGATACCGCTTAACCGGTTTTTATTTCCTACACCACCATAGTGACATATTTTATTTGTGCTGATGTTCATAGTGCCCCAAAAAAGTCTAACACACACCTTAGAGTATACCGATCGATTCAGAATCATTTTCTGAGTCGATTAAACGATGTCACTCCGTCTGTATGTATGTGCTCAGAGTATTTCGATCAAATTTAGTATGAGACCTTTGTTCGGCCCAAACACGGCTGGGATTGAATTTTTTATAAAATCGGTCTATTATTTCAACTTGCCCCCAAACAGATGTCCACCCGAAATAGGTGTTTTTGAGTGATAAATTTTTGATTGATGTACGTATCTAAATTAAATTCAACACAAATAAAATGGTCAGCCCTTAATTAGGTGAAGTTCTGAAGTTTCTTAATTGCTTTAATTTTTATACAATAACAATACGGCTACGGCAAGTGACTTGCTCCTACCACAACGAGCTCTATAAAGAACACTTTTCAGCCATTCATTTGCGCTTTCGGCAGGAAACAAATTTGTACAACTATACATTTTAATAAGGCCAGAGGTGCCAAGGAAAGAAGGAATCGAATGGACTGTTCCGGATATATTTTAATGTTTCTAAGTTGAAAATTTAAATTCGCAGCTTCGTTTGAAAACTTTACATTTAAATTTGAAATTCTCAATTTCAATTGGAAAGTTACCAATCTATGGTGACTATTATGAGCAAAATTAATTTTCTTATGTGGTCGAAAATGCTTATCGAACGAACTTTCATTTGGTATTATACTGCACATTCGATGAAAAAACACTATTGTGAAAATCACTCTTTTTGGGTTATTCACAATAGTACATTTCTATCAGCTGCCGCTATATTTGTTTACAAATTCTTAAAGAAAAATAAATTAAATTTGAAATGACCACCACGGAATTATGGTTTAATAATTCGTCTGATGAATAGAATTAAGCTTCTGTGTAATGCCCTCCCATTTTGGCTGCCTGAACCTTAGAGCAAATACCTTTTGACAACAGTGGATCTTCTTCCATGAGAAAAACGAGCTTTGTACTTACCACCTCAGACTTGCAGAATATTAAGAAAAGTAATTTACAAGTAGTATTTAAATACTTACATTTTAAATAAATTTTGCAAAGTTTTATACAGCGTCGACAGTAAATTTGTGTTCGTTAAAAAATTCGTTGAACAATGAAATTTTCGACAGCGATGCCAACTCTTAATACAAATTTTACATTCGATAGTCGATTTTCGAATATCGATTGTCGAAGGTAGCTCATTATAGGGGCCTATAATTAAAATTCTGAACTTAATTTGGAATTGTCCCAATTTAAAATTGAAATTCTCAGATTCGTTTAACAAATTTCATTTCAATTTCAATGAAAATCTCTTTAAAAAAACCAAAAATTAAACTTAATGATGCTTTTTTTATTTCTCTTGATATTTTTTTATTATGCTTGGTACATATACATATTTCTTAATAAAATAGTACTTTCGTACTTTTTTAATTTTTGAACCTAAACGCTCCAGAAAAAAGCAATTAGACACATATGTATGTTCCGTAAGTCAAGTACTTTTTCTCTTCTAATCTTGCTTTTATATTAATGAAGTAAGAATCACGCAAAGATTTTAAGTTGTTAATTTAATATTTTTAAATTTTTCAATATAATAGAATATAGAAACTTGATTAGACTCATATACATATACATATATGGTGCAACTAATATGTTGGCTGCTACTCCCATGTCAGGATAAACTTAATAGCCATTCATTATAGAATTTATAGATTTTTGTCAGATATAGCTACAATTAATTAGAAATACATGAAGTTATATTGAAACTTTGAGTAAGGGAATGAAATCCTGTAAAACCTGCAAATCGAGGGAGTATTAGAACTTTATTTTCATAAAACCTATTGCAATATAGGAAGGCTTTTATTAACAATAGATTATTCTTCTCTATTTTCATGACAACTTCAAATAATAATATAATGCTTTTAGCAATTGAAAAGCTGAATAGAAAAAGAAGACAATTTTATTTCACACTGATCAAACGCTGTTATAATTTTATGCATTTCTCACGTTTTAGTAACATCCTTTAATAAACATCTGATATGACAAGGACACACACACAAAACAGAACATGTAAATTCATGACATGTCCTTAAAAGCACGTTTGCATGCATGTATATGAATATGTCTCTTACTTTAGAGAATGTGTGAAAGAATGAAATGCCTTAGCATTTTAATTCTAATTCATACACAAGTGTTATCCTTTGACAATTTTCATGATACTTTACTACCAACAAAAGACAACAACATATGTTTTAGTAATGAAAAAAAAAAAACAGGAGGACAATAAAAAAACTTCCTTCCGTCCTGCATCTGTATACTTATTTAAATAACTAAATAGAAAAAACACAATATTTATTCTCGAAAGGACTCTTTGAAAACAAGAAATACAACAAAATAAAAAAAGAATGTGAAAATATGCTGCATAACAAAAGCTTTGCGTTTCTTGAACAAGCAAAAACTACAAAAAGAAAAACGAAGTTGTAAGAACCAAAAATAACAAACAAAAAAGGAAACATGACATTATAAAGGATATAAAAAAGAAAGCAGCTCTGGTGTTAAAATTATGATTGTGCACAATTTTGTTCAACGTCAGCGTCATTTATGGGCGACAGGATGTTGGGTTAAAGGTATGAAAAAAAATATCCTACGGAGACAATCATATGCAAATTAGTTCGATTTCTTAAGTATGCAAATGAATGAATGTTAATTTTAATTAGAATTATAATTGATACACAGGGTCTTTCTTTCATTCTTTCTTCAAAATAAAACGAAATAAAATAAAACACACAGGCTTAATTTTTTTTCAACATCTTTACACGCAACAAATTTTTGTCTTAATCCGGTAGGACAAAAAAAACATAAAGGGAAATTCAAGCAAAAGGGTTGCTTGATACAAGGTTTTATAAAATGAAACAATTTAACTTTTAACATTTAACAAAATGTTCACTGACAGCAGCTTATTAGTTCACAAAATTCTATTTTACAAAAAAACCAACGAAATTATTTTCAAATTAAATTTAGTGCTGACTACTTGAACGCTGTTTCATAGAGAGATTGACTGAATTGCCTTTCAATCTATTCCAATGATGAACTGTGTACGTGATTTACATGACAAGTGACATATTGTTGTTCTTGTTGTTGTTGTTGCTGTTTAGGTAAATGCTTTCTAATATTGTAGAAAACATTTTCAAAAATATTGTAACAAAATACGTTTCGTATTTTCTTAACAAGGGTTAATTTACTTTGTTTTCTAATGATTTTTTATTTTCGTTTTTTTTTTTTTTTGGTATGAAACCCAATGTAATTTGCATTTAATTTTTATTTAATTTCCATTTCGTTGAAAATATATTTTTTCGTTCTTCAGTTAAGGTGGAGATTTTCAATCAACAACGCTTGAGTTATTAGCTGCCGTCATGACAGTGATACTTTTTTTTTTGGGAAATAAATTGAAAAATTGTATTTTTTTTTTATAAACAGCATCTGCACAGGCACCCTGATGTTGGTAATAGATATTTTGCATTTGAAATTGATGTTGTTTATTGAATATTTTACATGTTTATTTAAATAATTCTACTCGAATTTATGTGAGTTTTATTATTACATTTAAGGTACAGTTTTATACGAACTTCTTCGGCCATATGACACATTAAAAATTTAAAATTTTTCACAAAATTTTAACTTTAGCAGAATTTTCAATTGCAAGACATCGTTTACAATTTAAACGTATTTTTCAGCAAGAACTTTGTTTTTCAAATCAAACTCAAATAAAGAGTGTATATCATTAAATCATTAAAATTTATGTGATTTTGGAAAAAGTAAGGTTTGACAATTATAAATGAATGATTGATATTAGGCAGACGTTTAGCACGACCACGATTCTTGTATCAACATTTTGGTAAAATGACTGTTAATTACGTTAGAGATCTTGAGTTTTATGGCTGTAATCTATTTAGTTTTTAACAGCATTCCAAAAAATTAAATACAGCATTTACAGATCCTCCATGTTGATAGTGAATTTAAAATTTTTTTAATGAGAATTTAATCAACTGTAACAATTGTCAAAGCTTTTACTACATTGTGCTGTATGAATACCGCCGAAATTTTAAAGAAAAATTTTTCAATAAAAATTGCTTCATGTAAATTGGTACTTACAAAAATAACTAACGAAATGTTTTGAGAATTTCATTTTTATGCGAGTGAAACCAACATCGAAGTAATTAACATATAGAAAGAATCTTACAATTTTTATTCGAAATTTTCGAATTACTAATTTTTATTGCTGTTTGCGACCAATAGTGTAAAATAAATACTTTTTAAAGCCCTGTAGTATTATTTATTTATTTTATTTATTTATTTATTTTTATTTTTATTATTATTGGAATACAAAAGGACATGACAACTTGGTCTTAGGCTCAACTGGCTTAACAGTCCTGAAATAGTGAACTTAACTATCATATAAGTTTATGACTGGTTAAAATGTTCTTGCTGAATTAATTAATTTATTCATTTGTTCATATATTCCGGATTCATCCACATGTTCTTAACAAAAATATTTTCCAGAGAAAATTTTTTTTACCGAGGATTTTTGTAGCACATTCACCCATTTCGAACGATTTTTCTGAAAAATCAAAGCTGCCATATGTAAACAAAATCTATTAGTTTTACAAGTGCGGCCATTGATTTGCAACCTATTGGCAACTCAATTCATTTTTGTCCAGAAAAAATATAAAATTAAACCAATTTAAGTTCGTAAAAAATATTTTCTCACTCTCTCTCGAAAAAATTTTTTGTTAAGAACGAATGAGTGAATCCACCTTTAGAGACAACAGACTTCTAGTGCGAAAATAACTATTTTCGAAAGTTCACAACGAAAAACGTTTAATGTGGCTACATCTTAGATTACTTAGAGACACTAAAGTGACAATTTACATCATGTTACATTACCTGGATTGTATTAAATACCCAGTAAAGTAAATTATCTTTGCATTAAAAAGAGTAATTACGTGTCATGAGTCTAATTACTTAGAGTCAGCATGGAAAATAGATATTAATGAAAAGTAATCACTTTCACTACAGTGCTGTCTAACTGTTCATTAAAACCAATCTAAACATATTGATCAACAAGTTTTCACATTATTGCCTTACACCCTTGACACCAATAGCATGACCCTAAAAATTTGCTAATTGCAAAAATAATGAACAAAACAAATTAAAGTCTATTAAATGTGTCTAATCTGCACAGTCAAAAATATATGTACGAGTATGTATGTATATCTAAACACTTCCAATCACACACATTTGCACACTCAATATTATCGAGGAGGGGTGCCAAAAAAAGGTAAATATTGAACAATTGCACTATTGTCTCATGATTAGTACTTATAGGATTTCATCAATAATTATTTCTATAGCTGCTAATAGTGTTGTGGCATTGCTTACTGACACTTTGCTGTGATATTTTTTAAATCAATAAAGCAGCAGAGTATTAGAGCAGGGAAGTCAGAGAGAGAG
The DNA here is from genome assembly GCA_950370525.1 of Bellardia bayeri. Classification (NCBI taxonomy): domain Eukaryota; kingdom Metazoa; phylum Arthropoda; class Insecta; order Diptera; family Calliphoridae; genus Bellardia; species Bellardia bayeri. Next base: position 82,107,285 of record OX493267.1, read on the forward strand.
AGTGAGAGAGAGGGAGCAATCTGTCTGTTTGTGAAAGTCTAAAATTGAGGTGTTTAGTTTACTGTTTATTCATTTTGTAAAATTGTGAAAAATCAATTTAGGGATGGATTGTTTTGTGTTTGTTATTCGAACTGATGTTTGTACATGGCACAGAAACAATAATTGTGTCAATAGAATATTTTGCACAAATAATCATTAAGTGATTTTTCAAATCATTTGTGTTTCATTGTCTTTTGCCAAATCGATTTGTAAACAATGGAAAATTATGGGTTGGTAAATAAAGACAATAATCGAAGTGAAAGTTGTTTATTTTTTTCAAACAAAGCAGCATTTTCAGGTTTGTTGTCACAAAGTTATAATTAACTTATATTGTTATAATTTTGTAAATATAATGAATAAATAGGATTTTAATTGAATAATTAAGGTAGTATTTGAATAAGCACACAGTATTGTTAAATTAAAACGAATTATTAATCTAAAAGAAATGCTAAAATACTGTGTAAAGTAATAAATTAAAATGCACCGTTATACAGTGTGTTGCATTACTATAATTACACTTGATGTTTGCTATTTGTTGTAAAGTTACAAAGAGTTTTTTTTTTTTTAAGTGTACAATTTGTAAGAGTAAGGTTAATGATATCTTTTTATTCAAAATTAGCGAAACCACTTCATTAATTTAAGAGGAAAGTACAGTTTATGATAAACAAAGAAAAATACTAGAAACGCAAAAGTATAACTGTTTTTTTTATCCCGTTTATGCAATTTTCAACAATTTGCTATAAAATTCCGCGTGTTTCGTACCTTTGTAATTTTTTGAAAAGGTTCAAATTTAAATTTTTATAAAAAGTTGCTTAAGTTTTCGAACAATTGCCAAACTACAAACGTTGTAGTAATAAATTTTGCAAATAATTCACATTATTATGGTAAAAATAAAAGTGGCGGCCCGAAAGAGCTGTGCCAGCAACACAATGAAAAATCTTGGTCAGTTTATCAATGAATATGAGGTAAATGTGTCCAAATCTATCATACTTAGACTGCAAGCAGCTGTTGTCTGAGCCAAGGCTATCTGTGCTAAACTGGAATTCGCTAAACGAAACTTACAAACTAAATATGAACAGGTAAGTCGATAATCTTTTTTAATGGTTGTACTATATATTAGTTTAAATTTATTTTTTCTAATGAGAAAAACTTCACTTTTAAGGACCCACATGCTTCAACAACTATTGGAGAGACCTACGGAAGGAACCATGATATTTTTCTACAAGAAAGTTCAAAGGCGTTTCTTTGATTTGATGGCTTTTTATGGACAGTTTTTAAGCACCAAAATAAATTGTTCCGATTAAACAAAATTACTAGATACGAAATTAGTGATATATTAGAAAATTGTAACGAAAAAAAAAATAAGTCATCTAACAAAGGGATGATTGTGTTTTAAAAATATAAATGTACTTGAATGACCCGCATGTTCTCCAGATCACATTCCCATTAAGAATATTTTTGAAATAGTAATCCGTCGAATCTACTAAAAGAAGCTGCTATAAATGTTTGGAGATCTATATCTGAAGATATAAGAATAAATCTGATGACTGATCTTATTTTCATTTCGAAAACAAAGGTTACCTAACACATTATTAAAATCTATATTTTTTGTGAATACATATTGGTATTTAAAGTTATTTTAATTTCGGTGTATTTATAGTTATGAAACACTAATTAATTTCTTTATAACTTTTTAAAAGGTAAAATAAAAAATAATGATTAATTTTTTGTAAATAATATTTTGTTTGTTCGTTTCACTGTTTTGCTTTTTCTTTATCTTACAAAATTGAGAAAATTTGTATGCATTTATTTTACGCAGTGCGGATGGGCATTTTAACTCCGTATTTTATTTTAATACGGTGATTATTGAATGCAAGTGCTTACCACAAATGGTTTCAATGCTTGTCCATAACTCATTACCTAGCTCGGTCACAAATACAGACTTAAATAACTTCTTACCATTAAATATATCATAACTTGTCTTAACATGACGATTCTTTATTTATTTGCTAAAATATAAGATAACAAACTGAATGAAGAAAACATATTTTAAATGTTTTATATCATATTACATATCAGGCATTACCAAACTACTTCTAGGTAATGTATATGGTATGCAAAAAACATGGCCACAGTGCACCAAATGTATGAACCATAAGTAATAAATTAATAAATATAAGTTATTATTTGAACAAACTTCCAGTTAGAAATATTTAAATCTTAATTTTACTCATTTCTTTATAAACATTTCATTTAAATTTCTTAAAATATTTTTATTCATTTCAGTTTTTCAAAAAAAAAAAAAAAACAAAGAACTGGTCATTGTAAACAGGTAAGTAAATTTTATTTATTACTTTTTACTTGTATCTCTGACAAAACCTCTCTTAAAGATATTTCAGTTTTCATTTTGTTTATGCCACCAAAAAACTTATCTAAAATACACAAAAATTATTTCTTTTATTAAATTTTTTTTCTTATAAGTATTATGTTGTTGTTGTCCTTGTTGTTTTTCATTCTGCCTTTTTAATGCGACTTTTGGGAATTAGAATGTAGTGCATAAAACCAAAATATATTTTTTAAAAACCAATTTTCTGATGCGTAAGAGAAAATACAAACATATTTAAAAAGGAAATACCAAAATAACAACAAGAAGTTTTGTTTTCTGTTTCGGCCATAAAAGAAATTGTTTTCTCATAATTTTAGGTATAAACTTTGGCAAATAAATAAAACTGTTTTTGGTTGTAAAGCAAGAGATAAAAAAAAGAAAAAAAAACTGTTTGAAGTTCGTTTAACATTTTGGTAGACTGTACTATAGATTTTTGTTTCATAGCTGTGAGCTGTTCTCCACATGTTCCTGAGCAGGTTAATGGTAGTTCGGTGAACTTTCGATATTGACCCTTTAAGGTCCTTTCGAAATTTAGTAAACTTGCACAACATTTCGATCTTTCTGTGCTGAACACTTATTCTAAATCGGCAAATTTATTTATTGTCTAAAATTGCAGAACCATTCCACTTTAACTTTCATTTGTGTGCCACGATAGACTAGGCGATAGATTGCCGGACTATCAGTCAGAGGGTTGCGGGTTCGATTTCTGCCAAAGACTCTGGGTGTTTTCTGCAGATAAGCCAAAAAGCTTCACAGTGTCTGTTAATCATATTTAAAAAATAATAAAGTTATTAAAAAAATAACAGCTAAATATTACTCAATTGGCCGAAGCTGGGCGAGCTCATATATTAATATCTTAAGCCGACCTAGTTTCTTCGCTACCAATCCATTGCAGCTTTTGAATAATGACATGAATTCTTTTATATAAAGTCATAGTTGAAGTAATGAGAAAATAGTAAAATTTTTGGACCACAACTGCAAATTGTTTGCGGGTTACAAAATTTATCCATATTTGACTATTTATAATTTGGATTGACATCCTCTCGTTTCCTAGCAATATAAAATTTTGGTACCGATAACTGTTTGTGGTCCATTTTTACATATGTTTCACATTGATAACACAGCCCAACACGAAAAATGGTGCCATAAATTTGTATAACTACTTGTATACTTTTTGGATATTTAATTGCTCCAATGGTTTAAAAAACAGCATCATGAGGTACTTACACAAGTGTTGTATTTTTTGCGCAGTCGCAGTTGGACTGACTCGGAGTTTGCTTTATTGAACGTTGTGTTTTCATTGTAAGTGCCTGGTTTCTTTTAACAACATTTCTGTTTTATTTTTGTTTAAGATTTCTGCTTAAGGTTGCCTTGTATCATTTGAGAATAACATTCACAGCACTTTTTGGAAGCTTTAGCTTTTTCCAATTATTGCAACCGACGATATCAAGGAATTTGTACAGGATTTTTTTTCTATTTTTATTTTGCATTGTACAGCTTTGATATATAATCGTAGCTATGTTTCACATTTTTTGTAAACAAAGCTTCTGTAGAGTGGCCGGATTTTATGGGATTTATGCTTTCAATACTAAATAAAAAAGTATTTCTGTATGATCCTCTTAATATACATATTTCTCCCATTCATGATGATTTTAAGCTGTCTACGATTACTTTTGTGTGAAAAAGAAAAAAATTACCAATCCTATCAACCATTAATTGTGGTAAACGTAATGAAAACAACTGCGAAAAAATCAGAATATTTAATAGCAAACAAAAAAAGTTAAAAAATTAAATGAGCCAATTTGTATGCAATTCGTTGTTACAACATTGTAAATCTTTCATTTTATAAAATCCTTAGTTTTTTTCTCTCTTGTACTTTTTTAATTTCCATGTACAACTGTCTGATTGTCTACAATTAATCCAGGGATATTTTTACATTCTTTCATCTTCTTTGCCAACGCCAAAGCCAAAGAGAGAAAATAATAAAAAGTTATCAATATTTATGGACAGAAATTACAGTTTAATTGCTTTTCGAAAAAAAAGTCAAAACGTATTGAAAATCTTATATGTATATATAAGCAAATCGAATGAAAGAAGATTAGTGGGTAGATGGGAGTGATTTGAAATAGGTTAAACATTTAAACGTCCACCATCGCTACTCCACCCCATTCACACAGATAATTACAAAAATATTTCTTGTACTTGTGTGTCCTGCTGCTGTTGTTGTGGCAGCACTTAAGAAGTAATAAAGAACAATAAGGCTGCTGCCACAGCTACTACAACCACTACTGCTACCGGGCCCAACCATTAGACTTCATTCTAGGCAATATTAACATTTCAAATTAGCTTGTAAAATTAATCCACAATAAGACAATATTGACAGGTAGTATAGATAGAAATGAAAAAATGAATGGACAGACGGACGAACGGACACAAGGAAAGTGTCTGTTCTTGTGTTAAAGTATATTTAGCTATAACAACGTGAAAAGAAATTAAAATGAAATTTTGGTATTAAGAAGCAATTAGCTATTTTTTCCTTGTAATTTTCCTCTAAAATCGAAAACATAAACGCCCAAGATAAGATAAGACTTAAATTTATACAATTCTTTAATAAAGAAAACCCCCACAAACAGCTTGCCTGGCACCCTCACGTTTGCCACCATAAAACAACTTGCAACAGCATAATTTAAGCTAAATAACAAGAGAATATAGAGGAATATTTAGAGCATATGTATGTCATTAGATGTGTGGATAAGAAAATTAAAATGGTAAAACAACATGGAACATGGAAACTTTAGTTGGAAAATCTTTACGTTGCTTGGAAAACTTTATCAGCAAGGTTACTTTATTTGCTACCACATAAATACTTACAATAATATTAAAAATTAATAAATAAAAATAAACCATACAGCTATGTGCAACTAATTAAGGACATGATACTCTCATGTAAGCTTGAAGCAAATAATACGAAAGGTTTTTTCTCAAAATTTGTCCTAGTTCAGTCAATTTAACTCTTACTCCTAGAAAATATTTGCATATTGTGTTCAATTTATTATGATTTATAAATCTGTGAGTCATATTTTCAAATAAGATTGATATCAGTCGTGCATATAATTAAGGGCATACCAAAAATTTTGCAAAAAAAATTAATATTTTGTTGAAAATTCAGCTTGACATCTGCGAGGTATTGAGGTAACCAATCCGATCGTTATATTGTTCTTATCAGCATAGGGCATCATTGTATCGCTTAGAACTCCAGCATATTTCCATATTTCCCTTAATTTTGTGCAGCGGCCCAACAACACGTGACGAGCATTATAGAACATCCACCATACTTGAAAGGGGCGCGTGTGTACTTTGTATCAAATTCTTTAAAAATTGGCCGGCAAACATGTTTTTTCCATATGAAGAGACCCTATCAATTTTTATTTCGTCCGAAAATAACTCTCTTCTCCATTCTACCACCGTCCTCCGTCTTTGTGAATTCTAGTCTCTTCTTTCGGTTACATTCAGCGAATAATGATTTCTAATGTGAAATTCTTCCAAACAGTCCAACTTCTCGCAATCGACGTTGTACTGTACCTACAGACGATTTTGCCTTATTTTGGCTAAAGACTGGCAACCGAATCTCATTTGCTGTATTATGCTGATTTTTTTTCGACTCACACACAATCAATGCATCTTCACGAACTGTCGTAATACTGCTTCTTTTTTTACGGGCCACCTTTTCCGGAGTCGAATGCTTTCTGTTTTTTAAACATTCGAGGCTGTTGCAATTCCCGATAAATGTTTCCATTCTGATTATCTTACGAATACTGACATTACAGGATTTGCTTTTATCAATGTTAAGAAAGTATTAAGAACTTTTCATATACTGAAAAACACTCTCTGTAAACTGAATGAGAATTTGTTCCTCTTGCGAGCAAAAATTGTTTTATAAAATTCTTTTATTCGAAGTTGCCTTCTAAATTTCAAATTAAATTTTTTATATTTAACTAGAAGGCAACTTCGAATAAAAGAATTTTATAAAACTCTCTGTCAAAACATAATTAATTTAATCTAACTTTTCAAAATTAACTGAATTTGATAATGTTAATAAATTTATCACTGTCCTTAATTTAGTAATCGATTAATTTATTTTACGAATTATAAACAACACCCCAAATGTTAAATTTAGCGTTTAGCGTTTTATTTAATAAATATTACCTGCAAAATAACGATTAAAATATTTAATACTACTGTCCTTTATTAGTTACACGCAGCTGTAATTATTAAAATAATAGGAAATATGTATGTAGCAAAGTGTAACTCCAACAACAGAAGCGGCCTTCTGTAGTTTAAACCTGTCTAAACAATTTGCGATTTTTTTTTTGGTTGTTGAACGAAATGTTTATAAAATTTTATTTTGATAAAAATCAAATATGAAAATTTTGTATAAGTGTGGGTGTGTTAAATAAATTTATTAACACAGTTACAAGAAGCCATCAAAACTTATCACACCAACACATCGAACTTACAGTGTTGACAATGTAGGCGATTTTTTTGTCTTATATAACAACTAAAATTACTTTTAGAAACAATTTCTGTGTTTTGGGCAAATATGATGTCTAGATGTCTTTTGATATAAACGAAAAATTGTATTTGACACCATCAATTGGCTGCAAAGTGCTCAGAAGAACTTGTCAAATGACTTAGTTATCTTACTGTGAGCATCAAAATAAAGTCAACACCACATATTATTAAAATAAACGTCTAACTATATTAATACTAATAATATTATAATAGAAAATTATATGGCATTTTGATATATTTATTTAATTTAATTTTAATTTTTACGCGTCCAAATAAACAGTAGTATCATCCTTATGCAAAAAACACCTATTATTCCAAAAGATATACATAGATATACAGCCCAATCATGAATAAAAAATTCGCGGGAGATTTTCCCTTTTTATTTTTTTAACATTGAATTTGAATAGGAAAAATGGGAAAAGGGAAAAAAACTTCCGCGGAATTTTTATTCATGATTGGGCTGATAGTATTTCCTGCTGCTGTGAAAATAGTTGAAAAAGTTTCGAAAACTTTGCGAGTAGGATTAGAAGATTTTTGCATAAAAATTTGCCCACATGGTAGAGTGCCACGTAAGAAGCCCTTTACATCAAAGGTCAACCAAACGTTTGAATTTCACAAAAAGATATATTTTACGAATGTAAGTAAATTTAAGATTTTTGAAGTCAAACCCCCGCAAATATATGGCGAACCAAGAACGAAGCCTTGAGTAATAAATATGTTACCACAAAGGTAAAACATGGCGGTGGCTCAGTAATGGTGCAGGGATTCTATGGCTGGCAGTCTTACAATTACAATGAAAAAGGAAGATTATAACGAACTGAATTTTCCAACAGAACAATGTCCTAAGCATACCTCCAAAATAGTGATAGAGTGGTTGCTCAAAAACATTATTGCCCAAAAACTTTAGATCATCCTGCGCAGTCCCCAGAACTAAAAGCAATTCAACACCTGTGGGAATATCTGGACAAATAAATTAGAGAAAGAAATATTTCTTGCAAGGATATCCTAAAGGCATTAATACACGATGAATGGAACAAAATTTTTCCTGATTTTACTAAAAAACTCGTTGATTGTATGTCTAGGAGATTGTCTACTGTGATAAAGGCAAATGGAAGGCAAAACAAATTTTTAAATACTATTGTTCAATTCACAGGTGATGTTGTATGTTGTACATTGTTGGATGCAACTTTTATATAATTTGAATATACCCATTTACTTTATTTTGACGCGAAAAATCTGTTTAAACAATTTTATGTGTTTACATTATTTTGACGCTCACAGTAGGTATCACATGCTCATCTGTGGCAGAACACTTAAGCTGAAAGTCCAAGCGTTTACGCGTTTCTCGCGTTCTAAACAACTGTCAAACAAGTAGAATCAATGTAGTCGTATGTTTTAAGTTACACACTTAAAAGCGTAGGAAGCGTTGAGGCCTGAAAAGCGAAAAGTTCGTGTACTTTCTACTTTTATAAGCGTCGCAAGCGTCGAACAGCTGACATTGACAAATGAAAAGCAAATTTATTTTAAAGGTGATGTCACTAGGAAAAATGACAGTTGTAAAAATATTTTTTATATGAAATTGACAAACAAATAGATTAAAAACACATCATATAAAAAAAATCAGCTTAACTTACGACATCACCTCCGAAAGTATATTGCCGCGAAAAATCTTCACATGTAACTTGAAATACTTGACGCTAAAAACGTTTAGAGAGCTATAAACGGGTTGACGCTAAAAAGCGAGTTGTGGACCTCCAGCTTTAATTCAGATTGATGCACCACAATTAATTTGTCTTTAAAGTATATGAAAACTATCACATATGTATAATTGTAGGCAACAATGTGTTGGTATTTTGACTTATATAAAAGTTTGTTGCTACAACCGAAAATTTCAATTGATGTCATAAAGTAGCTTCAAAGTGTTTAGAAGGTCAAGGTGTGAAGCTAACTTCACCTAGGTAGCCTATGAGAATCTGTGCCGGATTTAGAACGGTGTACAATAATGTAATCACTGTCTTTAAGGACAAGCGAGCATTCACAGAAAGGTGTAGACAAGTAACATTTTGGCATATTCATCGTTCATGGCACAATTACCAAAATTAGTGATAATTAAAGAGAATTCACAAAAAAAAATATTAAGAAATTACACATTTCTTGCATATTTATCGAGTTTCTCAACAAGAACTTTATTTTTAAAAGCAAAGAAGTTATATAACAATCTATAAGACTTTTATTATATTGGACAGAGTACGATTTGGGCTTTTATAAATTAAAAATATGTTGGAAATTTTGGAGAAAAAGCACTATCGGTTTTCTAACCTATATGATTATTTTCTAACCTGAACAGTTAGCAACTGCAAAATTCACACCATAATACACTCTAACCTGTTCAGTTTAAATTTAGTATGAACAACTAGATGCAAAATAAGTTTACTCTCATATGCCATACTTCTTTCTATAACATATTAACATTAAAAAAAGAAAAAACAAAAGTTGACATCATTTATTCTCTGCCACCAATGACTGTTTGACGACGTGAACACAACATTATTATCGAACTAATGTCGTCAATACAAACAACATTATCATTTATGTGCTCAGATAGATGATAAGGACAACGATGTTGCTGATGGTTGCCATCGTTAATATTAGCAACGTATTATTGATGAATACAACGACCACCTAACCACCTACCAATCAAACAGTCACCCACCCATCTATACAACTTATTGAATTTGTATATGGATGTTTGTAAATATGTGTACTTTGTAACGTAAATACTTGTAGCATTAGATTAGGGAAGGAAAATACAAAACAAAAAAAAAAAAGGAAAAAATAACTAACAATCAATGAACAAATATCGATTCCATCCCTGAATGATTTTTATTTTATTATGAGCTTAAATATACGAATGTGGGTGTTTAAGTCAGTTTTAACAGTGGCAGACATATTATGTCATAGTAAGTTGTGTTCAGAAATATTTGTCATGGTAAATAAATTAGCTACAAATAGTAATAAACACTTTTTATACTTGATTTCTAGAAACTAGAATAACCCTGTTAGATTGAATGGAGCCGACACAACCAAGAACCAGTTCCGCAATAGTTTCCTCGTAGTAAGGAGTCGTTTCTAGTTTTAATACTTTAAGATGTTGCTGGTCTAGAAGGGGGTAATTTGACATACTATTTTAGACTAGTGAGTTCAAAACTGTTGACAAAAATGTCAAGCAGTGTTATATAGGGTAATTCATTTAGAGTTTTCTTTAATTTTAAATAAAACACTTAAAATAGTAATGAAAGTTTTAGGTATTCGGAAGCTCCAATCTTTTAATCATTTCACAATTTTATATATTCGAAGTGCGCGAAACACATTTCTCACAAAACGTTAATTTTAACAGTAACAGTGCTGCATAATCAATCAATGTAATTATTATTGGAAACCAAATGTTATAATCGCATAATCTCAGAATATGTTGCAGTTAATTGGCCCGCCCGAAAATGTGATTTAACAGCATTGGATAAGTTTTCGGGGGCTATGATAAAGATAGAATACGATTACAGCCTTTAAACTTGACGTGATTAACGAAGTATAAACGGCATTTTGCCAAAATCTAATTGAAAATATTGTCCGATAATATTTATTGAAGACGTGATTGGACCATTTTTTTTACAAAAATTTTGCTGGAAATGAGGTTGCAGTGAATATATCAAGACATAGCGAGATGTTTAACAACTTAAACATCCCAGTCCTGTTGAAACCATATGTCTGCGACGGTGTGCTACAGCCACCAAACTAGCTGTTCCATTCGCATAATCACAATATAATGCTAATAATTAGCCGACCCGAATATGTGATTTAACACCATTGGACAAGTTTTCGGCGGCTATGATAAAGATAGAAACTTTGCAGAAAACATTGAATCGATTACAGCCTTTAAACTTAAAAAACATAACGTTATTAACGCAAAATAAACGGCTTTTTGGCAAAATTTAATTGAAAATATTGTCCGTTAATATTTTGAAATTACAATTGTTCAGCCCTACTCTAAAATTTGAAAAAAAAATAAAATTTAACCGATTCTCATATAAATTCTTTGTTTTGTTTTAAAAAACAAAGTTCTTGTTAAAAATCCTTATTATTTTATACTATTTACTTACATCTTTAATTAAAAATTTAAACGTTTCAAATTAAATAGAAAACCAGCAGCCCTTCGATTAAAGGCCCATTAACCATTAGCGCCCCTTTGTGCAACAATATTTTTTTGGCTTTAAGTATCCACTACCCTGCTAAGCGTATGAGCAAGTGTTGTAAAAAATGTGTGTATATTTTTAGCTTTTATAATTTTTTTTTTTCGATTTTATTTCACATTTCACACAACATTTTTTTACCCTCGTAAAAATGTTTGTTATGGAATGGCTGACTGATCGATATCGTTAGTGCAAAAATTAACAAAACATAAAAAATGTGGAAAAAAACATGGGCACACACTCTAGTTACCCACAACCACCCACCGTTTGTGCTGTTGGTTTTTTATTATTTTTTTTTTATTTGGTTTTCTTAGTTTGCTATAAAACATCCCTTAATTTTACAGCCCACCACCCCACCAAACTAAACCATACTCACATATTTCTATGCCCATGTTTACCTCTATGAGAACGTATAAAAAAAAAACTACAAAAAAAAAATAAAAAATCATGCTCAAAAACTTGCTCATCCGCAAGGAACCATTAAACTTTTTTCTGTGTTTGTTGAGTTTTTTTTTTTTTTTTGTAAATCCATCATTGAAAAGCAAACTTCCGTACAACCATGTTTGTTTCCATTTCGATTTAGTTGTTGTTGGTTGTAGCTGTTGTTTTTCGTTTTCTTTCTTTCGCTCTTTTCAAATAATTTTCCATATTTTTTTAACGATTTGAATTTTTCACTTGTCTTTCGAGAGGGAGTAAGTACGCAAGCAAGTGTGTGAGTTAGTTTGTGTACAGACAACTTCGGCCACCCCTCACTTGGCCTGAGGGGGGGTTGATTTAGATGCGACTGTGTAATACTCGTACGAGTAGAGTATTATTGTTTTGTAGTATGTTGTGGGATCTGCCTAACTTTGTTGTTATTTCTATTACAGTGGGACAGAAGAAACAAATTTTACATAACGAAAATGTATATTTAGCTACTAATAACTGTTTCGATTTTATTACCATCAAATTTTCTTTATGCGTCACTGTTCAATACAAGGATATTGTTAAGGTACTTTGTAGTAGCAGTACTTTTGCATACATTGTAAATTGCGCGTTATTGTTGCTGTTATTTTTTTTTTTTTGTTTGTTGTTTGCTTGTTTTGCTTATGTATGGGGAAGTATGTGTGTGTGTAAAAATATTGTTATTGAGTTTTGTATGGGCTTTTAAATATTTTTGATTACATTTTTTCCATTTTTATGAAATAAAAAAAAAAACACCAAATATTGTTTATAAAATCCAGTTGGTATGTTGTTAGTGGTAACAGTTGACTGGAGCTTATTTGTTATTTTCTATTTTTTTCTCATATCTTCTTTAATGAAAATATGAATATATTGTTTTTGAGGTTGTAGATACGATTTTATTTTAGAATTTATAGAAATGCTATTATGGTCAAGCAAAAAAGTAAGCACATTTTCATATTCATAAACTAATAAACATTTTGTTATATGTAAGTAGTTAGAAAACGTTCAATAATATTAGTGAATGGGATAACTGTATTAGGAGAAATTCTTAATTCAAAGTGGCATTAAAGCATATCTCGTGTTCGGTTTTAAAGGAAAACGAAACCGCGGGTTTTCATGGATTATTCGTTAAGAACAATTTTGAACTATATAGGTATTAAAAATTAATTTACAAAATTCTATTAGAATAGAAAAGTAAATTCTAATAGCACTGAATAATAAGATTTTTAATTCTGATGATTTTATTGTACTATGTATATCAAACTGCTCAAAATATGATTTCATAAAGAAACAATCAAGTTTCGCAATAAGTAATTCTAGATAACACACAGATCAAATAATTAATTTGGCATGCGAAATAATATTTCATTGGATGTAGTCCTTATAAAAAGATTTGTATATCATAAATTGCTTAAGGTGAAGTAACATATTGTCTTTCAAGACAATCCATATTTTATCAGCTTTAAATATTTGTGCTACAATATTATTGAAACCTTCTTCGGTTGCTTTTGAAACTCTAATCATATTATTACTCGTATGAGTAATATAGGCATCAGCATTAAGTATTAACATCTTTATTAAAAACCAGTGTAAGCAAAATTCGTGCTCGCGAATTAAATTAAATTTTTTTCTTCCTTTAAAAAATTTATTTTGCATTCTTTATATTTAATATCATTCACAATTTTATTTATTAAATTTGCAAATCAAAAAAAAAATTCGGTTAAGAGAGAAAAAAAAATTAAGCTTGCAAAAAAAAATCTGTTAAAAAATTTAAACAGTCAAGTATGTACTTTAAACGTACACGATATTGTCATTGTTAACGATATAAGCTACTCTAAGTAACCAAATTTAATATCACGTTATGGAGATTATGGTCCAGTTTACCATAGGATCTCTATTCTTTAATCCGTCTTCGCGTAAGCCTACAATGCCGTAAAATGTATGTAAAACATTTCAATTTAATCATTTAAAAGGGAAGACATGGCTTGTGAATCTCCCGAACTTTTAGTAAAAGGTGATTTGGAGTGTTTTAGTAATTTTCAATAAAACACTTAAAATATAATTAGATATCGCAATATTTGTTATGATGTGTTATGAGCCGAAAGAACAACTTCATTCAAATGTTGGACCTGACTATACAGTATTTGGTCCATTCGGAATTTGTACTTTTAGATCATATCTGGTAAAGTTGGCTTTAAAATCTTAAAACGTAACACATGATAAAAGGTCGAACAAAACTGAATACAATTGAGATGACCAGTTACACGAGGTCTGTTAAAAAACATATATAAGCAATTTATTTATGAATGACCTTTACAACTATTATTGAAATCTTTAGAACTTGAGGCTTAACATTTTAAAGGAAAAATGTTTCCCATCAATTTTCAGAAAAACATTTATCATTTATCAGAACGTTAACTTATAATTTTGGGCATTACAAACATCAGCACAAATTTAATTTACCCCTCACCTCCCCCAACCCTACTCAGATTAAACTGCTTGCGATCTCAAATCCTGCTTTTGCAAGAAATAGGAAGTAGTAACCTCTGCCTCACTAAACTTCCTCCAGGTAATCAATATTTTTTGCTGGTCTTTGTTTCCCATTAAGAACTGGTGGTTGTGAGTGAGTCTTTTTTTAATTTCTTATGCTAATTGTGTTAATTTAAAAATAAATATATTAAGTTTTACATTTGTTAAAATTTCAAACTGCCTTACTAACTAAGTTGTATTGGGTTTTAAACAAGCACTCATCAAGTATTTACTGCAAGTACATATTTCGTCCTTCATACTATTTCACAAACACTAATATATGCAACAAATTAAATGTAACATAAATAAATAAACTTGTAATTGTGCACATAATAAATTAATATTTTAATTATATTTTAAAACATTTTAATTGCTTTCATTAACGCATTTTAAGTTGGCATAAACAATTTTCACACACATATATTCGTAAACTTGTCTGCCTAAATTTTGCAGACGCACACATTATAGAAAACCAAGAAAAAATTGCAGCAAAATATTGTTTCTAAATTCCATGTTTGAGTAATTAAAAAAATATTTTAAATAACAGCTGCCATGCAGTAAGCAAATACGTATCATAGACTACATTTTCTTCCAGTTACTCCATGTTATTGTACCTTGTTACTCCTAGTTAGTCTACTACTGCTCCAGCCCCCCAGCTCTTTCTCAATCTCTCACCTCATACTGATTCTCTAACCCATCAAAGCAGAACAAACTAAATGAATTGTGCAACAAAATGCAGATGTTTGTACGTACAGTGGTAAGAACAAATGAATACATGCTTGTGCATCGTCCATTTTTCTTTGCATACGAATAAAACTAGTAAAGAAAATTTTTAAATGTCTATTGTCATTTATTTTAGGTTTAATGCTAAACTAATTAATTTACTATACAGAATGGAAAATAATAATTTTGATAATTTTATGTATCAATATTTTCACTAAAAATTGCTTCGTGTAAATTGGTACTAAAAAACAATTTGTAAAAAAAGAATTTTGAACAAGTCTGCATTTTGAAATATTTGCACAAAAATATCAAAGTGTACCATTCGATTTGTATGTGTTTATTACTTAAAAAAAACATTACTTTGCTATTAACGTAATTGAGTGTGGTAAACACTTTTTGCGAATTATCCAACACAAATCACATTATAATAACACACTCTATCAATGACAAAAAGTAGCTATTCTACGCAGGTAAACACCCTTAATTAAAATTATCACTGGCCTTATGAGTCAAACTAAGGCTTGCTATTGTTCCCGAACCACAAATCAGTTGTTGCAAAAAGCTATTAACGAATATGAACGCACGCCTTATGATAACGCAGATGAAAAGAGACAAGTGTTAATCACCAAAAGCTTTTTTATAGCAATAGGCAAGCCCGTTAGCCGATGGTCAGCAAGACGACCTCTTGGCAACATTGGTTACATCTTAGAAGTTAAAAAATAAAAAAAATTTAAGGCACGATAAAACTTTGGTATAAAGCACAGAAATTGATGGGTAGACAGTAGATGACTGGAAACGTGTAATCTGGTCAGGTGAATTGAAATAGCTTTCAATCTGGAGATAATTAATGTTTGTGGCACCAGATAATTCAAAAACACCATATTCAGGAAACATTGAATCACGATGAGAGAAACGTCATGATATAGGGTGGCACCTCGGACCACTAAAAATAATCGAAAAACGAATACAGTCTGCATATTTTGCAAACTCATCTTCCCAATAGAGTTACTTTTCAGCTGTATGGTGACCCGAAGCACACTTCCGAGGAGAATTTTTTTTTTTGATGCAGTGGCCAGCAGAAAGTCCTTATCCCAATACCAATTTCAAATTTGTGATCAATAGTGGAGATTCAGTTGGGACAATACCTTCAACCTATTTGGACGTGCTTTGGCAGCAGGTTCAGCGCGAATTGTAGAGTATGGTAAATTAATTAATTGAAAAATTGGTGGAGGGGAGAGGCGATGAATGGAGATTGGTGGAAAACTAAATATTCAAAACACTATTATTCCCTAAATGGGTTGTTTTCGTTTAGTTTTGATTTATAAATTATTTTCTCAAAAATTAAATATAAAATAATTTTTATTAGTTTTATTTGTATGCCATAACAAGTATACGAAGTAGTCATTTGTGCTCCCCACTGTATATTCAATATTATAGACAATTTTAAATGCAACTAAATGGTGGACGGACGGACGCCACATTCAAGTTCCTTTTTATAATTTTTTAATTATTTCTTTCGCACAATTTATTTATGCATTTTCATGGACATAAATTTATTTTAGTCGTTGTGGTTGCTTTTAGATCGCATGCCATGTTTAAGGTGTTAAATGTAAAGGTATTGATCGCCCTTTGGGCATAATACAAATTTAAAACCTTTAACAACTCTTGGAGTTCTTTTGTTTTAATTTAAAATTAATAAGCAATTTCGTATACATTGTAGAGAATGTTTTAGTTTGTTTTGAATTCGCTGGAAAAAATTTAATTGAATTTTTATTTTTTTTTGCTAACTTTTAATAGTTAAATAGGTTAAAAGGTGGTCTAAATTGTACTTTTTTTTGTAAATGACTGCTTGTCATATTTTTCTTGGATGTTTTAATATGAAATACTCGTAGTAATATAGTAAATATATATTTGAAATATATCATACGTATCAAGTCTCTATTAAAGTGGATGCATAAAAATGGACATAACATCTATAATATTACAAGGATATACTTATTTGAGTCTTAAACGATGCATAAAATAATGGATCCATATTGACACAATAAGTAGTGCGTAAATAAATGATAAATTATTGGAATTTAAAGCCTCCAGTGTCCGAACAGCTTCGATTATTTACCTGTAAACAACACTAATGTAAACGTAGTCCATAAAATAAAAAATAACAACAAATAACTAGTCAGTTCTTTTTATTGCAACCACTGATTGAAACCGAACAATACAAACACCTGGCTCCAAGTGGGAACTCAACAACTGCTTTAGAAAAAATTTAAATCTAATGACAAAAAAGTTAAATCCTGAATATTTTTTCTTTCCCACATACACTAAAATTTAAGCATTGGAAGATTAGTGCCTTTTAAAGCATCAAGTTGAGGGCGCTTAACTAGTGATGCCAACTATTTATGATTAAAACAAGCGGTAGATTTTGATCTATTTGCAAATTAGATTAAATAAAAATGATGAATATTTTTCTTCAAATTATATATTTTGTTAAAAGTAAAATCATCGGTCGGCATTATTTAGGTTTTATGATTTAAATTTTGGAAGCAATTACTTTTTCTTTTAAACAGATCATCTCGGATAAACCACACACATGTCTCCCTTATATTACAGCTCCTTTGCTAAATTTCTGTGAAGTTTTTCATCATTACGTCCATTACTATTGCGTTCGAATGAGAATAATTTTTTCCTGGTTAGATCATTTTTGACAAATAGACTCAAAATAATAATAATTATTATAGTGATGTAGGGTGTTTTTTTTTAGGATGTATAGAACTTTAAGTTGGCAACACTTTTTTAACAGGCAGACATTTTGTTGCCTAAACAACGCTTTCAAATTGTGCAAATTTCTTTTGAAATCATGATTATGTGTTTTTTTTAGATGTATTGAACTTTGAAATTTAATAAAACAAAGATGATTTCTTTTAATTATTATGAAATTTACTTTATACAAAAGATAATAATATGGCATTATAATATAAATTTACTTCTGGGATATGACTAGCTTGGACATAGTTAAATCTAGAGTTGCAATTTTAGATGACTTTTCCAACATTTCTGGCCGTATATCGAGCTTATCGGCGCAGATTATCGACTTCAGACATAAATTACATGACAGCTGACAAAATGGCCGCTAGTTAAAAAAGTGTTGCAAACTTGAAGTTCTATACAACTAAAAACACACTATATACTTTAAAATTAAACTTTCTTAAATTTTAAATTTTACTTAATTTACTTGATTTTTAGGTTATTTAATAAAGCGTTAAATTGAAAAGATCAAAAAATCAAATCAGGTATAAAATTTGATTTTTCTAATTCCAAAGAAACATAAATTCTTAATTTCTTACGCTGAATTGTATGTGAATTTCTTGAATCTGGAACGCGACATTCATACTTCTTCAAATTTATAAAATATAGAAATCTCAAACATTTTTTCTTGTTCTGATAGCACAAGTGGAAAGTGTTGCTTTTGTCGTTTTTTTTAAAGATAGGTTCTGTTGTTTCCCTTATATTAGCATATTCCAAAACGCGACCAGAGCTAGAAAAATGCCAACATCTAAACTTTTAAACATAAGTTTTTAAAGAGATTTTAATGTAGAAATAATGGCATTCGTTTTTTACAAGCATTTGATTTAGCACGCGACATATATTTCCATCACGTTTGTAATAAAGATTAGATTTAGTAAACTCAATAAAAACATTTATTTTTTTCGTCATATTTTAAATAACCTAAATAAGTCCAGAGATTTAAGATTTCAAACCGATTTTCTCATAATAACAAGAAAAAGTAGTAAGTGAAAACAAACTAAACAAATTTCTAAATTATAGAAATTCTATAATAGAAAAATTAATTTGCTGAACACTACGTTAATTTTCGTTCCCGGTTGAATTTTTCGTGAAAATGCCCATATCATCACTACTCTATACTACTCGTATGATCCATATTCACTACATAATCTTTTACGGCTAAAAAATTGTGTAAAATATGTTGACAATGTTGTTCAAACCAGAACATAACATCGACAAGACTGGTCCACACGAGACAAATGCAAGTATGAACTAGAGTAAACAAATTAATGTCTTGTCCAGACAGGAGTTAAGTTAAAAATTTTCGAAAGCTAAAGAGTAAACGTAGCGCTTGCTCACCTACAATTAATCATTTGATACAGCATCCCAGAAGGGCATTTTTCAAACTACATGTACATCGAAAAGAAGCTAAATTATTTACTGAAATTCTAAGTTTCCTTTACTTTAATTATAATAAAACATTTATTATATACTGCAGACAACAAGTTTTTGACCGACAGTTTAATGCAGTTTCTGTAAAATTTATTTTAAATACTTTTCATTTTAAACAGTTTGTAGAAGTTTGAAAGAAACTACTAGTTACCTAAACATTTATTTTGAAATTATTAAAACTCTTTTGTTTTTTAATCCAATTATAACTATATTTATAGAAATATTAATAATACCACACCTAAATCAAACCTTAAAATCACTTTCGATCTTACATATGTGCATATGTACCTACAAAAAGGAATAATTTATTATTTACCACTCTTCCTGTATGCACCTTTAAAATTATACTTTTAACAAAACTCATTTCCAAATACTTAGTTCGTTTATATTTTTATCATTATTATAATTTTATTTAAGTTTTCTCACATTTCGGATGCCAGTATCAGTTACCGTTTACAAAACAAGACAAGACTCGCAACCCCAACCCCTAAAACAAACTAGACACACATTAAATCCTTTTTTTTTTTTTTTTTTTTTGCCTTTGCTGTTGTTTTTTGTAGTTTTTATCAATTTAACATGAGATTTTTTATTATTACTGGGTTGCTAAAAGTGGAAGTGGTAGGGATATTTAAAAAAAAACTAATTTGCATATGTTTTAAATCTGTTTAAAAGTGAGCGTTTTTTTTTTGTTGGTACACAACATTTTTTTTCTTTTTTTTATATAAAAAAAATCCTTTTTTTGGATTGAATTCACATAAAAAATGTAGTGAATCATTGTCGAAGAGTTTGTTTGTTTTTTTTTTTTTGGTTTACGGGTGTATCTATTTACAAAGATTAATGTGCCGTGCATCTGCATAGAAATTAGCTGGTATATTCAAATATATTCAATTTCACTTTTTTTTTATTTATTTTTTGTTATAGTTCTGTTTGTTGTTTATCTAGTTAGATTTTATTTGCCATCAACTAAATCCTTTTTTCTTCCTGATTTGTTGAGTATTTGTGTTTATTTGTGCCTTAGGTCTGATTGTTTATTTATTCGGCATATGTTGGGATTTAGTTTTTTTTTTTTTATTATTAAACTAGAAATGATGATTATTTTTTGGGTATAAAAATATAGAATTATATGTCAAATAATATAATAAACAACTAATGACATGTTGGAAAGGAAATCATACAACAACATTTGGGTGTGTTGGAAAAGTCTGTACCACTTTGATTAGAATATTATTTTCATTTATTTTCTGATACTGAGTTAAGATTTTTTAAAATAAAATATTAATAAAAAATATCTTTAATGACCTAAAGCTAATTTAAAGCTTAATAGGTTTGCGATATAACGCTCATTTCTGATAAACTCTTTTTGCACATATGTATACTGACTGTAGGGTACCATATGATCGGGCTTGAGCGACTACACTTTTGTACTTGTTTCAGATATTGTGTTCATTTCGGGTAGAAAGACATAAATTCATCGACTAACCTACAAATAAATTGATGGCGCTTTATTTTGTACTTTGTTAATAAAGAAAATAAAAATGTTTGCAATCGTTAAAAATATGAAAATAATAATCGTAGAAATAATGTACCGATTTTAACCAAATTCAATCGCAATCATCTTTAGGCCGAACAAAATGTTCGTACTAAATTCTATCGAAATAGATTCGAAATTGCGTCCTTTAATCTGCGCACAAGGTTTACATGGACAACCACGAACGGGTATTAAACTAATATTTCTGGGCGTTACAAACATCAGCACAAATCCTTTATACCCACCCCACTATTGTGTTGTAGGTTATAATAATAAAAGTACTAAAAATTAAACATTTTTTAAAAATTCGATTTTTGCAAAAAGTATCAAATCTGTACTTTAGTTAAATTTTGTTTAGAATTTATAATTTAGGTTGCACTATTTTTAACAATAAAGATTAAAGATTTTATAACATATTTAATATTTGTTGAATTTAGTAAATTTGCAATTAGTCTCATATTTTCTTGAATAAATTGTTTGGTTTAAAAAAAGTACTTGCCATTCTTAACAAGATTCAAAATAATATCTCCATTAGATAAAAAAATATAAAATTTTAAATATTCAAAACTAATGCGCAGTGTGAACAATTTTATCGCCATCGAACGTTTAGAAATGTTAATATTATCTAATTTAGACAGAAAAAACTCTGTTATGATGTCGTTTCATTTTTAAAGAAATTTGATCAACTGATACCACCAGCCCATAATCCGCATCAAGTAGTGACAAGTTGCGGATCCACGCGTCTCTGGACTCAAATATAAAAAGTTTACGATTAACAAAGTCTAACAGTTAACATATGGAGGCAAATTTAAATCTTCTGTACATTTTGGAACACCCTTTGTATGTAAGTTTGAGTTAGTTAATCAATCACAGTAGAACTACAGAGCCGTAGAACTACTACGAGGCTGTTAACTTACTTAAACCCGGTCATCATGAAATTCGTTTTTTGGACGTGTTTTTCAAAATGTCTGTTAGAAATATATTAAGATCTATGTAGTACATATACTGCCATATTACTAATATATCTTATAAAAGTGTGATGTGATTTTAAAATTTCGGTTTTTTTTATAATTTCCTCCTCCCCCTCCTCCTATATCACACTTTATGTTAAATCTAAAGAGAAAACAGATTCTTTGTCTAAAATCCATTAAGTTTTCTACATGCATTTTTCAAATGAATTGTGCTGAAAAGAAAACTCATTATAAAAATGATACCAACAGCGGTTGGTACTTTAGGCATGAATAGTAAATGCATTCGACAAAAACTCTTATTGTAGTCTTGAAAATGGAAGGAATAACTACAAAAAAAATTAAATAAAACACATACGAAGTAATAAAGAATAAATAAATCCTGCAACCAACTCTTCTTTTAGAAAAAAATACACATTTACACAGTGGCGGTGAAAGTTATAGGGAGTTTTCAAGTACGTTTTTTTTTTAATTTTTTGTCTTACAATTTCCTTAGCATCCACAGTCAAAACAAATATAGTTGTACATGATTAAAGCAATCAATTCAACATGATTACAATTTATTTAACAATATTTGAATGTTACCATACACATGATTGCAGCAAACATATAAATGATTGTAGGTCGTTACAAATATGCCCCTGATAAATTATTACGTTATAATATGTTTCTGCACGGTTATGTAACCAGTATGATTTGTAACAATTTAACTGCAAGATATCTTAGTTACCCCAATCATAGAAATAATTACAATGACCATAATATTATTTAATGTCCTGTAATCATGTTAAAATGATTTCGATCATAAACAATTTTTTTTTCGCATTTAGAAAATTTCTAAGCCAAATAGCTTATACAAAATTATCATCACCTTTTGTATAAACTATTTAGCCTTGAAATTCCCCATTTTTAAACTATTGTTACAATTATATGCACTATTTGCTCTTCATGGCTCTTTTGTATTCAAACAAAATTATAATTATTATAATTTAAAGGTTCTGCTGGTTTTACAGCCATAACTGTAGTAGATCAGCAGCAAAAAAAAACTTCGACAAAGTTCCATTAAAAGCAACAACACTCTTGAGAATATTATACAAGCATGTAATGCATACCTATGTATGTATAAAAGTAAATATACTTACATGCATATTTACATACATACATACATATGTATGTATACGGATAGATATATGTTGGTTTATATACTTATTTAGTTCAATTCTAAAGGCTTGTTTGCTTTAAAATACACACTCCTACATGTAAAAATAAATAAATAAATAAAATGCATTCTCTCTTACTCCTGCAAGTGTGTATTAGGTTGGTCCATATTTGTCAGGTTTTCTAAGGATCAAATGCTGAAAATTTTAGCATAATCGGTTAATGTTTAGAGGTTTAACATTTTATTTACTTAGAAGTTCCCTCTATTGGTTTAAAGTATCGCATAAGTATTTTTCACAGAAAGAATCTTTTTTTAAAACTTGTTAGCAACACTTTCGTCTTTTCAGTAATTTTTTTGTTCAAAATAAATATCGTTATTCTGTCTACAAATATTTTTGTACGAGGGCTGAGTAATGTAAATCAGAAGAAAGAAAATCGTACACAAATTACATGAAATACGATATTCACCCTTATTGTGTAAGGCGTTGGCGTAAATCGACACTTATTTGGCGTTTTATTACGACAATCGTTTTTCATACGCCAACGCCTTACACAATAAGGGTCATAGTCTGTGTAATGATTGCAAAAATGTTAAAGCTTCCAAAAAGTTTTGTAAATTATGTTATAAAACGATACAAGCAAACATTTAGCACAAATCGTGAACATAGACAAAGCCAAAATGTTTTTAAAATAAACCAGGAACTTGCAAAGCAAATATAATTTTTAATAATGCAAAATTCGGGTTTCTCCGACATTGATCTCACAAAAAATTATTTGTAAATTTTATTATAAAATACTCAAATTTTAAAAGAGTTATTGAATGCCGGATTTACCCAAAAAAAAATACATTGTATTTCTTTAAAATAGCTTGGAAACTGTAAAAGTTGTGGTACTTTTTCCTAAATAGGGAAATTTAAATTGTATTGTATATTAAAGAGATATTTTTTGACTTTAGCGGCCATGAAATTGAAAATTTAGTTTAAAATGCCTATAATTTTAAAGCATTTGTTGAAAACTGAATTTATTCTGTCTTTCTTTAAAATTGCTTGTTAAATGTTGGAAATATGGTACTTTTTCTGAGAAGAAAAATTTAAATATATATTGCAGACATTTTGACACTTTAGCGTCCATGAATTTGAATTTTTTTGCTAAAATTTACTAAAAATTGTAAAAGAATTTTTTAAAGCCTGATTTCTTTTATACATACTCGTATGTTAATAAGCTATTTTTCTTGCTTGTCAAAGTTGTGGTACTTTTTCTGAATGTGGAATTTGAAATTGATATACATCTCAATTCTAAAATTGTTTCACTTTGTTTCATGAATTTAAAATTTTTATTTGTCATCATTCAAAATCTGCAAAGAATTAGTATCAAAGAAATCCGGTCGATGTACTAAAAATAATATTTGAACTCTCTAATTGTCACTAGATTCGACCAATACCACAATATTGTTGAGGATTGACAATTATAAATAAAATATGGTATCAAACATGACCACGTTTGCAGATATCTATTTATTTGTCAAAATTTTCAATTACATTTTGGCAAAATGGCGTATCTATATCGTTAATCTTCTTAAGGATTTTGAGTTTTATTGCTTCAATCGATGCGATTGGTACTATCTAGACTTTTTCTTTAGCATAGCTGCACAAAAAGTGTTAAATGGCATGATAGGGGCGTTCAATTAACAGTTGAATTTAGTGAATTATGTAATCGATAACTTCATTGTTCCGATGGTTGTATTGCATGTAACACTGTCCTGTTGAAACCACATGTCAGTGATATTCATATCATCAATAACACATGCAGAATCCAAAGGCTTGTTCTTAACAATTGCTCTTGGATATTCAATGCCTCGGGAGGACGAATATTACATAATTTAGCTTTTGCAGATCCACCATTTTCCTAGTGAATTTTTTAAGCAAATTAAATTCATGGTAACAGTTGTCAATGCCTCTACTACTGGTATGTAAACAAATGAAATGTTGAAACTTTCATGTTATTCAAATAAGTCGATGCTCTTGTTAAAAAAACCATTATTATTAAAATCTGCAAACGCTTTCTTTGTTATGAAATCTAATATTAAAGCATTTATGCAACCGGATTTCATGCGAACAATGTTATATTCTAATCGGAAAGGAAATTTTTGAAATTTCTTTGAGAAAGAAAATTAGAATCTGAGCTATGTTTAGAATTTTATGAACTGGTTTTGGTATCTTATTATATTGCTACTTTGGCCCAGTACTCGACTTGCAATCAAATGTCCATTCTGTTATTGTTATCTGATATTGCTCAACTTTTGGCTTCATTTGGTTTTTAGATGACGGAGAACAAATTTTGATTTTGGTAGCATCCAAAATCTGCAAAATAAGGGCCAACCTAATGTGTATCTGTGTGTGTCTTACATGTGCATGCATAAGTTAAATCATTGGGATGCAATTAACACAAGTGCTTAATGAATGGCTGCCTGACTGCGTGGCTGACTGGATGGCTGGTTGACTGCGTGCTTGCCTGAGTGCTAGAATGCCTGACTATTTAACATTACATTGGCATTGTCCTTAGCCTTGTAGTTTTAAATAAGAAACACACACCAAACAAAAAACAAGTAAATGTGGTGTAAGGACGGATGATGGTTTTTGCTTGAATGACTAAATGGATGCGTGTGAGAGTTTGTATTTAGTTGAATGTCAGCCAACGTCATCTTAACAATTACACACACTCTCCCTCATGCATTTAGCTTCATTCTGCGGCACTATGCGGTTCGTCCACTTTATGTCAATGATGGCGTTACATTGTTTTTCATCTTCATCTTATATTTTAAGTGTATTTTTTTTCTTGTTGTATTTCTTCTATATATGTATGTATATATACCCTGTTTTAAATGCAGGTATAAATAATTGTGTATTCCTCCATCATGTTGGTTGTTTGTATGTTGTGAATATTCATAATATTTCTTTTATGTTTAACTTGCACTTAAGTAAGTATTACAACACACATAGAAAACATGTCCCGCAACCACTCGTCATCTTCATCGCTCGTTCGTTCTCATCCTCCTCTTGTATTGTGAAACATGCACGACGACGCATTTAGCCAACAATTCAACTAGAATTATTTCCATAAATAAAAATTTTTTCTAAAAATACTGCATAAAACTTAAGTTGTCATTAAAATGTTATAAAACATGTACGAGTACTCGTATGTACATATAAAAATTATTTGTCAATTAATAACGACTTATTTAGTGCCCTACATTAATCTGAAGAAATCTGAGTTTGTAAGTTTTTCAAATTGCTGGTTAATAAAAACAATTAACCGAATTTTGGATGAACAGATTTGATCGTACTATGAGGCTCAAAAGTGAGTAAACACAACAAATTATTTGATTTTTTTAAGATAATGAAAATCCTAAAATCTATCCATCAATTGCAATTTAAAAATTTCGTTTTGTTGGATATTTGGTTGAATAATAGATTCGGTTATGAAAAAAAATTTAAGTTAAACTATAATGCTTTTCATAATCTTAAAAGAATCAAAAAATTCACTGGTGCTTACACACTAGACTAGATTTGACGTTTTTAAACAGCTTTTAAACATTTTGATTGACTTGCTTTCTTTATATCTTTCTAGATTCAGTAATACTAGCATTTAAGCAGTTTTAAATTTAAAGAAAGACATAACACTGAGTTTTTAATGGTGCTTAGATTGATTTCAACCGTGGCATTGCAGACGCATGCAACCCTAAATCAGAAACAAGTTGCCCATCTTTATTAAACATTCAGTGTAAATAAAGAAACAATTACCGAAGTAATTTAATGCCGGGTAACATCAATGACTGAATTAATTTGAATTGATTTCAATTTCATTTGATTTAATTTTGGTATTTCCTCGATAGTTTAGCAAAACGAGTCAAGTAACAAGGCAAGAACGTTACTGTGAATGGTTAATGCTACCGTGCAAATTTTAAATAAATCATTCTATCGACACAAATAAATATTTTAAATATTTCCCTAAATTTTATGTGTGTGTTTTTTTTTTAAATTATATCTAAAAGCTCTTAAAAAATCAATCTTTAACTACAGGTAATGTTAATTGTATCAACTATTGCAGAACACTGCATTATTGAAATTGGATCTACATTCTAACTACCACCGTAGAATTCATAACGAGGACACAAAGTCTCAATAACTCTGTCAATGTCCATCTTTGGCGTATATAATAGAGCGAATTTTGGTGTCCGCTTTCTCTCGTGTTTAGAGGAATACTAGATACATGTATTCTTTTAACTGGAGAATCTAAATGGTTCGTTATGGAACCAAGCGGTGCCTATTAGGATATCTGCTGTTTACTCCTTAGGCTTTAATTAATGGCATTAGTTTTGAATCGATCCAAGTGTCAATGTCCGGCTTTGACCATATATAATGACCTATTGTAAGGTGCCTTTTGTTTACATATTCCTACAGATATTCATTGTGCACGTAAGGTGTTTATTAACAGATCGTTTGACATTGTTACCAACAAAAAATTAAAATAAAAATGTATAACTTGTATGAACGAGAAACAAACCCCGTTAAACAACATGTATGTATGTACGTATGTAAAAATACAAATATGTAACAAGCAGAAAGCACATACCTTCATGTGCACTAAGTACAATCTCTTGTAAGAATCGCTAGCACATTAATTTCGTAGGCAGACAGTCTGAGGCGAATTAAATGGGGCAACAACAATTTTGTTTGTGTCTTATTTTCCCTTCAGAAACTGAGTGAGTGAGTCCTGATACGAACAACTTTGTGAGTGTTGCTGCAAAGTTACAACCCAACAAACCAAAACGATTTAGAAATAACTTGTAGCAAGCTTACTAACATAAGCGTTAAGCTTAAAAAACCTGTTGTGATTACTATTATAAAAGGCGTGTTAAAAATAGTTTAATAATGAAAACTGAACCCTTGCGATAATGTTAGTTGTATATAATATACAGTAAGCTTTGAAGTCTAATTATAAAATAAGCTTACAGAAGAATATTTTTCTAATCATGATTGTAATAAGCTTACATTATTAATATTTTTGTAAACTTAAGAATACAACCTATTAATAATTTTACACTGTACTACGCTGTACTAGAAATTAAAGCATCTGTAAAAAAGTATATTGATATATTAATCAATAAAATAAATGAAACATTTTACTGCTTATGGCTTTAGCTGCACTTAGGCTCCGCACACTCTTTTTATCAGCCGTTCCTTTCCAGCATAAATTCTCTGCAATAATTTGCGCCAACAGTTTTTTGTGAAATTGGCACTTTTGGCCACCGTAAGCAGCTCTTTTTCCTTTTAAGAAATAGTTTTATTTAGAGCACTCTTACTTATGAAAAAGTATTTTTTGAACTCACAAATGTTTTAATTTAAATAAATCTTTTAAACTAAAATATTTAATTCCTTTTTTGAATTGTCCACTTTTTAAAACACTTCACTTTTCACTGAAAAAAAAAAACATAAAGACTGAAAATTTTAACTAAGGAAGCAAAATTGAGGCACATGCCAAACTATTGCTAGAATAAGTCATTTGCAATCATACTTATTAAATTGTTAATTAAACAATTGCATAGCAAGTATTATTGTAAAAAGTATTTTCATGTAAAGCATTTTTAAAACACCATTTAAAAACTGTTACTTTTTTGTACTTTTTATACCCTCAACCACCATAAATGATGAATGTGGGTATACATATATAAGTTTGTCATTCCGTATGTAACACTGACAAATACTCATCTGAGACCCAATTAAGTATATTCTCAATCCCTACGAAATTCTAAATCGATTGAGCCATGTCTGTCTGTTTCTGTAAAACTCTCTCACGTCCAAAGGACACAACCGAAATCAACAAAGTTAAAAAAAAACCTTTTATAGTTCTCCTAAGCAGTTTCGTATTGAAAATCAGCAAAATCGGTATAGTAGAACAAGAGTTATAGATCAAAACGTCAGACAACCTCCATAAAAAATTGATATTTTTAAAAATTTTTCTTCCAATTTTTTAAATATATTGCAGATATTCCCATCAAATTTTGTATACGTTGTTTTTATGATAAAAGAATATAGTGTGAGGAAAATAGTAAGAATAGGTCCATGATTTCTCATAGCCCTCATGTAAAAATCTTCCCAAAATATTGCTCAATTATACATAACTGCCTATAAAATTGGAATATGAAGACAAAATTCAGCAAAAATAAGTTTTAAGCAAAAAGAAATCGCAAACCGAAATCTTTTTTTAGTTCGGTCATTGTTTGACCACAGATCCCATATAAAGTTCACTTCCAAAATTCACTTAAATACGTATAAAACTGGTATAAATAATGTTAAACGGTTAAAATTTGAAATAATCCTTATAGGTAAATAAATTATTGTACTAAATTTTATGGTGGTTGGCCTATAATTGGTCATAGCTCCCATATAAGGAGCACATCCGAAAAAACATTTATCTTTATATATATCGGTACGGACTCAAAAACTTTGCACAGATCATTTACATATATACAAAAATCATCCCACAAAATTTTGTAAATTTCGGTTCATTTTTAACCGCATCCTTCATATTAGGCCCTCTTCCGAAAATCACTTTAATACTCGTAAATCTCTTATAAATAAAGGTATCGATTCAAATTTTTTTTCAGAATATCGGTCCAAATTTTACTATATCCCTCTATAAGGTCCCCTTCGGAAATTCACTTTAATACTAATATGTATCTTAAATATACCGTTATTATGTTGAAATTTGACGTGAAATATCCTCAAATGCATAAAAATCACTGTTCCAAAATTTAAGAAGATCGGCTCATAATTTGTCATAGCTGCCATATAAGAACCATTTCCGAAAAACAAATAAACCCACAAAAATGTCTAATAGATATCGATATTTAACCAACTTTTATATAGATCAGTAATCTTAATCCAGAAATCATACTAATATCAGTTATACTGCAATTATGCTACTGGATTTTGTAGCTGTCAGTCAATAATTGGCAACAGCTCCCGAATTAACTCTACTGCCGAGCATACTAAACAACCATACAACTCTGGTAAATGTCGTTATTGAGATGAAATTCAACCTAATATACGTAGAACCACATTAGTGGATACTGGATTTAGAAGCTATCAGTCCATAACTGGTCCACTTCTACTATGCCCCCCCATAAATCTTTTGTAAATAATATTATTCAAAAAATTCAAACACAAAAGCCTCACCTTATATCTTATCCTTTTTTAACTTGTTGTAAATATGGAAAAATGTTCTTTTAATTTTATAAATTGTTAAATTATACTCAAGATTATTAAGAAAGTCAGACAAACTCTGTAAATTACAGTAAGAATCGGTAATTACATCAATTAGAAATGGTTAACCCTTTAACGCCTAAGACCGTCTATAGACGGTCATCAGTTGAGTATTAAAAAACCGGTTTTTTTTCGTTTAGCCACTAAGACCGTCTACAGACTGTCTTTCTTGATTTTGTCCTGGAGCTTTCCAGGAGTATTTTTTCTGAATTGGTACTTAAATTCGTAATTTTCAGATGAAATACAAATTAGATAAAATTTTAAAATATTTAATATAAATTATGTTGGTCGTAAAAATGTCTTTCAAACAATATATAAAATACTAATAAAATTTGCACTAAGACTGAATAGCAAACACACAAATTAAGGATATACTAGTCCTATAACCAGTGTAGTTTTTGTATTTCTTATTACGTTTAGGTGTAGGGTATTTAAGATTTGGCACAGCCGAATATAGCACTCTAACTTGTTATAAGTAGACTTACAAATAATTGTAGAAAATATCTTATAATAAGCTTATTATGCAATATAGTTACATTTTGCTTAAGAATTGGTTTGTTGGGAAACATCTCAAGTACGTGAACACAGTGACAAATTGCACAATGATGATGTTGTTGTTGCAGCTATTATTTTTTTCTATGCGCCACTTGTAAAGCAGAAAAGCTATAACAGCAATAAAAACAAAAGCAAAAAAATAAAGTCAAATTGCATAATTTTTTTGTACATTACTGCCATAAAACAACAACGCAATGTACTTTATATACATATGTATGTGTTTGTTGTATGTTTAAGTTATTGTTGATGTGGTTGTTGTTCATCTCATATTCATCTACTAATTATATTCAAAATGCTTAAAACAACAACAAAACATGCATAAAATAATAAAAATAATGAGAAATGAAGCATATTTATTCATATTTTTATAGCTTTACACACACAACACTTACAAATTTTGCACCCTTTTCACTACTCTTGAGCAGCAGCAGTAGAAGTGGTACGAGCCTGCTCATATTCATATTCATATACATATAAATATCCTTCCATTATATTTTTTTTTGTTATATTTAAGAAGGCGGGAATATCTCATTTATTCAAGTACCAGCAAATCACATGTGTGACATCTGCATAAGTGCTGGGACACTTCAATTGGTTAAATGCATATGCAGAATTAATTATATACATTCCAAACATACATTATACATACACCAACCAACCTTACTCATCCTTCCACATGCGAATGTAAAAACAAACACATGTATTCATTACTGGTATCCATATTTTTCTGTGTTTTAAATAAAAATTATTAAAAAAGTAATTTCAATGAGCGTACGACGGTAATGAAAGGCTTTCTGTTTTGTTTTCTTGAATAAAGATGTAATTTAGAATTTTTTTCTGCTGATTTCTGTAATTGTGATAATTATTTGTATACCCAACATCAAAGAGATAGAGGGTATACTATGTTGGTCATTCCGTTTGTAACACATCGAAATATTGGTCGTAGAGTCAAAAAGAGTATCTATGCTGAGTCCTTATACTCGTACAATTTGTAGACGATCTAGCCATGTCCGTCCGTCCATCTGTTTTTTAAGGGCATGATAGAGCTTTGAGAATAGAACTTATTGGAGTGAAATTTTTCTCAAATATACTTTGTTGGTTCTGCTATTATTCCTGTTACCAAAAACTTTTGTTTAATTATTGTAATTTATGAGCTTAAACACTATTTTTCCCAGTGTATATTTATTAAGGAATATGTGCAAAATTTTGTTGAACTAGCTGAAAACTTTTATATATTTTCATTGCAATATTTACATTGTTAAATATTTTTTAAACATTTTTTTATTAGTGGAAGGTTAATGTAAGCGGCATGCGGCCGCGGTCAGCAATCAGCCGCTTATACTTTTTGCAGGTAGGCAAATGGGCGCTGCATATTTAAAGCGGCAAATGTCAAAAAATTAAATTTATTTGTTTTTTTACATAAATAAATTCTTGAATAGACGTTTTTGTAGTGGGTACATGGTGTAAAAAGTAAAAAAAATGGATAATGAGTTTGGAAGTACCTTTTTCTATTCAGTTGGATTTTGCAATTATACATGTGCTGCAGAAAATACAAAAGAAAAGAAGAATATGGTGGCGAGAGCTCTACCTTCAGAGGGATTTATCTGTTTTCTTGCGGTAACTTTTGATCATTTAAAAACAAAAGACAGGCAACAATTTCATACTGCGACCAGAATGTCGCCGGAAGTCTTTTATGCGCTACTGAATATGCTTTAAGATAAATTGGAAAAACTTTCTATAAGAAAGCCAATTAATCCTGAATTCAGACTATTCCTCACACTCATATAAGTTAATATTGCTGGCTATCTTTATACAAAATTTTCATCATTGCTTTTTCAGATATTTAGCACAAGCAGTCAGCAGACAATATATTTCTATGACATCTAAATTGTCTGTGCGTTCTGTCGCACGCATTGTCTTAGAGACCTTCCAACTTATATGTCCAAAACTTAGTATCATCTATTTGTCTACACCTAATCACCATGAGTGGGGAAAAAATTGCGGATGATTTTGAAACCATTTTTCTGATTAAGCTTTACAGAGCGGTCTTTTATATTTTTCCATCGCGTTTGGCAAACAGTTTCTGAAAATTTTAAAATTTTTGTACAAAAATTTATTTCAAAAACACAGAAATCTTACCATTTAGTTTCACTGTTGCGCTTGCTTCGGCCCAAGCCTTTGCACTTTTATATTTATTTTTATATTGTACTGAAGTTTTTTCATACAATAATTTGTATTTTTTTAGTTCAGCAATTAATTTTTCGTCGTCGTTTTCAATTTTATTTTTTTTTTTATTTTTAACTCTAACTCATATGGCAACATCGTTTTAGGCGGCAAAATTGAACAAAATTCTACTTTGCCGTGCTTTTCTGACGAATTGCTTCGCGCAAACGGCGCATATCTTCAAGGAAGTATTTCTTATTGACCGTACGACCTTGTGGCAAGAATTCATAATGCACCACGCAATTGCAGTCGAAGAAAACAGTGAGCAAAACCTTCACATTTGACCGAACTTGACGTGCTTTTTTTGGTCTTGGCTCTTCTGGACATTTCCATTGGGATGATTGGGCTTTGGTTTCAATGGCATAGTCATACACCCATGATTCGCCACCAGTTATGAACTTTTTGAGGAAATCTGGATAGTCGTTGACGATGTCCATGCGACGTTGTTTTTGCTTAAAATTTAGCAATTTTGGAACAATCTTCGCTGCCGCACGTTTCATGCCTAAAACATCCGTAAAAATTGCTTGGCATGAGCCGAACGATATGTCAACATCATCAGCAACCTCTCTGATAGTGATTCGACGATAATCCAAAATCATTTTCTTCACTGCTTCAATCGGTTGTTGACGTGCTCGTGCGATCAGGACGAGTATCGTCATTGACATCTTCTCGGCCTTCGTTAAACTGGTTATACCACAATTGAACTTGTGTTCTCATACATGAGGTTTTATTAATTAGAATTTTTTTTTTTTAACCATGAATATGTAAAGTAACATTAATTGCTATTAACACTATTTTACTCTATAAGCAATTAAAATTATATTTTCTTTGTATTGGCTACAAATTACACACACACACACAGCGGACATAATCATTCAGAACTTAAACCGTTAATTATCAAAAATATTTTACTCATAAGTCACTTTTTGGGATTAACTGTAAAAGTACACCACTGAAATGCATTTAACAGTTAACAGCAGATACATAATTTTTAGAGCATGACAAACACATCCTTTTAAAACGCTGCAATAAAGAGCTGTTCTTTCTGCTTTAGCTTAATAAAACTCATAAAATATATTTAAGTAAACCATAAGAAGTAATAAAATTCATTAATAATTGTAGTAATCGAATATCGATTAATTTTATCATCCTGCTATAAGCTTCAACCTGAAAATGTTTAATGAACAAATCAACAAGATCAATTTTCGAACTTCATTATGATGAAATCGATAATTATGAAACAGTTTTATGTTCTTTGTTTGTTTTGTGTTTTGTTTTTTTTTTTTTTTAAAGAGCGATTGAATGCATGACTGGATGCATTTTAAACGGCCAGACGGACATACAACAATAATACTAATGTTTTATCATGTAGACGTGTCCATGGACTTAGTTATTTAAAGGTAACTTTAATAGGGAGTAAAGTAAGGCAAACACATGTATTTCTGAAATGTTTCTTGTTGTTTGTTTATGTTAAACAAGCACTTTAATCGTCAAATTAACTCCAGCTTATTTTAGTGTTGTTGAAATAAAGTTTTTGTTTGTGTTACGTCTTTAGGTTAATAGGAATAAAATGCATTGTTAACACAATATTTTTGCACGTTATTATTTGTTTTTTTTTTTTGTGTGTTTTTTTAGATGCTTATGGCAGGCACTTATCGGAAATGCGGTTATAATTAGAGAGACCAGAGTTGGTTGTAAATTAAAAAAAAAAAATTAACTGCAAATTTGGAAAACTGAAAAATCATAAACAAAGCAATAGTAATTCAAGGTTCTTATTTACATACATATACACCTAACTCTGTTTTTACACGGTAATTGGCTCCAGAATAACCTGTGTAAAAAAAACGTGTAAAAAATAGGTGATTGGTTCCGTATCTCTAAACCCTATTTAAATTTGTGAAAAACAAGGAATTTTTAAGAACAACTATTCAGGTTTATAATACTAAATCACATATACAATGTGTTTTTACTCAAGCATAGTTAGTAAAGAAAGAAAATATATGCACTCTAAGCTTAAGAGTAATGTAAAAAAAATTGTATGCAGTAAAAAAATGCCCCTAAATTTGTGATATGAACATAGAACGAAGATTTTTTCTATAAAAATGTTTGTCTCAACTCCTTCTAAAAAAGCACTACTCAAACCACATACGTTTAAACATGTGCTATAACTTGAATTCAAATTATTTCGTATTTGCGAAACCTGGTGCTCTTAAAATGATTTAAATGTTGTATTAGGATTCTCACTGTTTAAACAAATAAACATTTTCGATAATTTGAACAATTTGAAGTTTACAATGAATGGCAGCAAAAACAAACAACTTAAATTGCCCTTGATCTTGTAAGCGAACAACACACGTTTCTTACTCGCAAAAAGGGGTAAAAGACCAGGAAAAAAACAAATAAAATAACGAAAGTATGCGGGCATGTACTTGTGATCAGTCATTTAAAATTGATCAAAAATCGATTGATGTTGGACATGACGTGCCAATAAGTAATCAACAACAAACAGTACTTAAAGATACACATTGTTAAACTAAAGAAATACATAAAATAAAATAAAATAAACGAAATTTAAAACAAATGAAAGAGTAGGCAAGTTTTAACATATGCTACCCTACTTACAAAACTTATTTTTAGTTAGTCCTGTTTCACACGCTTCAGTTTTAACTGACCTGTCTCTTTTGAACTTGCCATTTCATTCACACATGTCAATTAAATTTTCGTACTTTTTAATGCAAATCAATATGCACGAAAGAAAAAACCAAAGGAAATATGAAAATTGACTAGTACCGTCAAGTTGTACTCCTTATATTCTCTTTTCCCTTCTCGTACAAAAATACTTGCCTTAACGAGTCAGAATTGAAGACTGTGAAAGCGGACTTATGAACGATTTTTCAATTATTTGGCATTGTTATCCAGATAAGCAAGTTATTTTAAGTGATTTGTATGATATTGATACGCCCTTAAGTGATTTACATAAACATAACCAGTAAACTCATTAAACTAGAGATAATATTATCATGAAAACGCAGACCAGATATGAGCTGTGTATAAATGACATTGCTAAATGGACTCAGATAGTAATCGAAAAATTAAAAATAATGCAGTGTGAGAGACTCCCATTTATTAGCGTTACAAAGAATACCACAAACTAATGACACCCTCCCCACTTTGTAGAAAACTATGAAAAACCTTAACGTAGGTCTAAAAGTTAAACATGCCTGGCAAAAAAAAGCCTGCTTTCTTGCGAAAAAAAAATTGACCATAATTACAGCTGATCACAGAGACAAACAAAAAAAAAACTGTTTCAAATTTTAGTTAAAGGGCTTCTTTGGAAACTGAACTTTAAAGAAATTTTAGCACAAAAACATTCCTGTGTTAAATTTAATCCACATTTCTCAACACACCAAATTCATGTTAAAATTTTATCTTTCTTCACAAAAAGCAAAGAAAGTCAAAAGAATTATTGTGTATAACTCTTCCCTTGCTTCAATCAGTTAGAGAAAAGTTACATGCGAGATGTTTATCTCGTTGTCAGCATATAAATTGTGGTCAGCCCAGTCTTTGTCAAGTTTCAATGAAATGTGTTTTAAAAAATGTAACACTGTATTATGCATATAAGGCCGCGTTTTCACTATGTCATTTTTGTTCTAAAATTGTACAAATTGTTGGCAATTGTATGAAAACGGATTGTCATATGGCGTCATCTATGTTTGCAATCATTATTGGAAACATCCAATTGCCAACAATTTGACAACAAAAATGACATAGTGAAAACCAAGCATTAGCATATTGCTTCTTGAGTTATTGGTGGCATTTTCAATGATCACTAGAAACTAAAATAAACAGAAAATTTAAAAAACATTTTGGAAATAAATAGGGCATTTCTTTTTTGCTATACTGGTTAACATTCAATTTGACACAGCTTAAGTCTTGACGAGTTGCTGTCATTATTCAAAAGCTACAATGGTTTGGTATCGAAGAAATCAAGTTGATGTAATTGAAAAGCATATAAATAAATCATCTAATTGTCCTTAACGTCGGCCAATTGAGCAATATTGGGCTATAATTGAAGGAAAGTTAATGTGGAATGGTACTGTTAGTAATTATTTTTTTTTTTAGCGATTTGGAATAGTTATGCAACGAAGGTGAGCGAAAGGTAGTGCAACATTTAATGCAATCCATTAAAATAAATACACGGATTTTTTTAAGAAGAAATGAATTTAGTTTATACTTTTAGTTGTTCTTAAATATAATTAAATTAGTATGCATCTGTGGTTCAAAAAGTATTCCATCATTTATTTTGTTACATTGTTATACCAGATTTTATGTGAATAAAGTCAAACAAATCGAATCGAACCCGCAATCCTTTGACTCCTAGTCCGGCACACTACCGCCTTGTCTATCGGTGCAACCAAGTAATGATTTGGTTTATAAATTATTTTCTTTTATAGCGGTTAAGCAGGATTTCGGACATGCAAAATCGTGTTTCAAGGTCTCTTGACTTTAATTCATATGGCGTTTGGATGAAACCTGCTTCTTGAAAACTTTTTGTAATTGTTATTTGAATAGTGAATTCTTGGTTTTCAAAAATTTTTGGCCAATAATAACAACATCCAATATTATCTGTGTCCAGTTTATTAACGTCGTCTCTAAATAATGTTCAGTACTCCCGGATGAACAAAGACAATTAAACCTCTTCATTTTCGTGTTGTAACAAATATGTAGTTGCCTGAAATCATTTTCCTTCAAATAAAGTTTGAATGTTTTTTTAGAACCAATACTGTTTAAAATTATTTAAGAAAGAAATCTGGGTTCCAGAATTTATCGATTTAAAGATAAATTCTTATCGCTTACAATACAAATTGTTTCACATACCAGGATTGTCATGTAAAGCGTGGTCCATTTCGAGGTTCCCTACTTTTTAGCGAAAACTGAAATTAAATGGGAAATGTTTATTATCATTTGAAAGAACATTCTTTAGCATTTATTTGTTGAAGATTATGTCTATCAAATGTTGGCCGTTGATAAGTGGCAGATGTCCAATTATCGATGACTCGTTCGAGCATTTTGACTGGTAACTGGTGAATGACACGATAATGTTTTCTCCAAGGCCTGAATCGAGACGGGTTTGTCCACATAAACTTTAGACCTTACATATCCCCACAGGAAAAAGTCTAACGGTGTGATATCACACGATCTTGGTGGCCAATCGACCGGCCCAAAACGTGAAGTTATGTGCTCACCGAAGTGTTCTCTCAATAAATCCATTGATTAAGTGGCGCCGTCTTGCTGAAACCAAATGTCGCCAATATCGCGAGCTTTAATTTCAGGCATCAAATAGTCGGTTACCGTGGCACAATAACTCTCCAAGGTCTTCGTGTACACTCTCAGCTACGGCCGCTTTATTTTATTCACAGCGTGCTGGTCTATTCGGTCAAACAGTATTCAATAATGAATGCTGGGCCTCAAAATGGGTGATGGTGTTGCGAATAGTACGCTCAGTAAGCCGATTATGTGGACCATAAGTGGAGCGAAATGCACGAAACACATTCCTCACAGAACGTGAATTTTCGTAATAAAGTTGAACGATTTGTCAACGTTATTCAGGCTTAAGTCTTTCTATTATGAAATGCCAAATAATACTAAACAAAAATAACATGTCAAGGCAATTGAAAAAAGTATCTTTACTTTATTATACAAATTTCCTCACTTTTTTGAAAAATAATTGACAAAAATTTGGTATACTTTTTACTTTTTTTATATTTAAAACGAAATAATTATGAGCTAAGAAGATTTGCATAAGCAAAATCATAGTTTAACATTGTTTTCCTAGAACCGAAGTTATTAAGTTTTGTATCATCGCCTAGAAATTGCTATTAAACTTTTATACGAACATCCTTGTTGGCCACACTCTGTAGTAATTTATATGAAATACAAAAATCATGTTTTTTCTTAACGCAAGTCAAACTCATAAGTACAAATTATCATTTAAAAATTTCCCTTTACTAATATCCTCCAGCATTTCAGTGCTAAAGGTTAAATATCAAATGTCAAAACCGCAAAAAAGTGATCCTTAAAATAATAATAAAAATTTGAAGTTGACTCAACAAACAAACAAATGAATTATCTAAAAGCAGCTAAAAGGAATATTGGCAGCTGTTACAATATATGTAATATACTTTCAGCAAATGCGTCCGTCCAGTCCAATATTATTTACAACCGGTATGATGGACATTTGCGGCATTCATGTTCATTAAAATTACATTTATTACAACCTGGCTTTAAAATAATGTCTCCTTCATACGGGTACAAATTACAAAATGCGATTGCATTCCCCCTCACTTGGCAACATTAACTCCTGGTCGTATGAAAATAAATTCACATGGTTTTTTCTTATTGGTAACTGGTGTAAGTAATTTTAAAATACACTCCTGCTTAAATGTATCACTGAGCTGAATGGACATGGTTGAAATGAAATTAAATATTAAAT
The DNA here is from genome assembly GCA_950370525.1 of Bellardia bayeri. NCBI lineage: Eukaryota > Metazoa > Arthropoda > Insecta > Diptera > Calliphoridae > Bellardia > Bellardia bayeri. The sequence goes on from OX493267.1 coordinate 82,146,714, forward strand.
TTATATTTATAATGTTGGACAATAAGTAACAATAACAACAATATCAACGTACCACTTATATGATGGAGTGGCTGACAATGGAGTTGGTAGGTCCCATTATAATGATGATTATGATGATGGTGATGGTGATGGCGAGGACAATGATGACATGGCATTGTTAAAAAGTAATTATAAAAAGTTTGTTGCATTACTTTCGATAAAAATAATATTTAATTATTTTTTAATAATTTCAAGGTCTTTCGTCTGCTCTCTGTCTCATCTGCAATAAAAGTAATTTGTTCCACACTGAAATAAAAAAATACCCAAAATTATTATTGCTCTCATATATTATATATTTATTGACTTGTTTAGTTAATAAAAGAAGTTGGCCAACAAATTGTTCGTATGTGAAGTAATTATTTTTAATTTATTTTTTTTATCTTTTAAATAAGTTTAAGTGGTATTGCAAGGAATTTATCGTTTTTTACGAAAAGGATATAACTATATTTGCGGCATGACAAATTAATGTTACACCCAAAAGTAATAAGTGTCTGCCAGCACTTGTTTATTATATTTAAAATACACCTTGATCAGTTATTTTTGGACATTTTCCATAGTGGTTTTTAAAACATCAGTAAGGAATAAAATTAAATAAACGCAATTGGAAGGCGGTCTTGATATTAAATAATCCAATAACATATATTGCTAAATGTTATAAATCTTTGGATAAAATCAAGATTAAAGCATTGTTCATATAAAATCCGTTCACATAAATGTTTAATTATTTATCTAATACAAAATGGTTTAGTTGTGATGGATCGAATAAACTATTGTACAACACTTTGATTCGCCTGTGCTGCATTTTTATTCCCAATCGCTAACATTATATTTGTTGCAAAGAGCTACCCACCTCGCTTTAACTTTTATTTGAATTTCAATTAGTAGGTTCATATTTTCACATTTTCTATTACGTCGACCTGATATCTTTGATACCAATTCATTGCCACCTTTGAATAATGACAGGCAGCTAAATCGCACCAAAACTTTACTAAAGCATGGTGACGTCTAATTAAATTTATAATTAAAAACAAATGTTGACATCCTAACATTTTGCTGCAAAATAAAATGTTGGTTCCGGTAGCTATATGAGGTTTAATTAATGTGAATATAAATCTTTCTGTTGAATATACGATTTCTTAAACCGTTTTCGATACAGATTTTATGACAATTACCCCATATAACAATGGTCTTATCTTCCGAAGATAGTCATCCAAATATTCATTGACAAATCAAGTTCAATAATGTTGGATATGGTTGTGTTAAATCTGATAATGTTTTTTAAACTACCAGATTGCTGTATCATAAATCAGACCTTAATAACGGCTATAAAAGCAGCCACAGAACCGAGTAAGAGTGACGAGATAGTGAGATATTCTTCGATTTCTCACGTATTCATAGACCTGGACAGGAAGACATTGAATTAAGAAAGCGGGGAGCACCATGCATTCGAATGGATTCACATGTCACATTAGCATATCTCTCTTAAAGGGTAAATAAATGATATCACACAAAATTCTTTTAAATGCCAAGGAAAGATGTGAAAGAGGAGCCACAAGGAGACCAAAAAAAAAGTCTGGCCAAATATAAATATATAGATAACCCGATTTGCGATAAATATGCCAAGAATCAACAAAGAAGGAACATCTTCTCTCTAAATGTGGTCCCTATTGCACTATGCTTCGGTGGCTAGAAATCTAATCTAACCTAGCTGTTCTAGGCCCATTTTTAGATATGTTTCATCATCCATTATACGCCAGTTGTTGTATTTGGGTAGAACTTTGTTGTACAGAACGAGTTGTCGTTTAGTAGCAATACCATTCTACTTTTCACTATAATTTGCAAATTCAATTGAATCAACATCTTCTTTCTCTTGCGGTATTTAGTCTCAATTTAAACGAAGCAATTCTTTAAGCATCGTGGTGAGGGGAAGATAAGACGAGTACACACTTGATTGTGCTAGCAATTTGTGTTACTCTCTTATTCGTATTACATATGTGTATACGAGGTCTGATCAAAAAATAACCGTTATTTTCAAATTTCGTGAGTTACGTATGTTTGATTTTCGCATTTTTTTCTGTTATGTTGGTACACATGTCTGTTAGATATGTTGGTAATATTAGCCATTTTCGATTGTCAGATTGTTTTTGACAGATAAAAAGTGCTCTTCGATTTTTTACTATTCGAAAAATGGATCAAAGAAAGAGTATTAAGTTTTGTGTAATAAATAAAATAAAATGCACAAGGACATTTGAAATGTTGAAATGTTTGCGCGAAGCAATTCGTCAGAAACGCACAGAATTGTGGAAAACTAATCATAGATTTTGCACCATGATAACGCACCAGCTCACATATCGATGCTTGTGCGCGAGTTTTTGGATAAAAACAAAACCGTTATCGTGCCTCAACCACCGTATTCACCGGACTTGGCCCCCGCTGACTTTTTTCTGTTCCCAAAACTGAAGACACCGATGAAAGGAAAGCCTTTTGCTACGATTGATGAGATAAAGGAAAAATCGAAACAGAAGCTGTTAGCGATCAGACCTCGTACAAATGTATGTATACTATCAAATAAACATACGAGCATTTTAAGCAATACGAATTGTGCTGTGTGAACACTGAAGAAATTTCAAGGATAAAATTGTCTAAATAGTTTCAATAAAAATTGCTTTGTATAAATTGTGACTTACACTGGTGTTATTTGCATTTGTTTGAGCGGTCACTGATGGAGAAACCGAGATATTGTTTTGTTGAACGTAATATTTTCCTTGTAAGATTCTGAATTCGTTTAATAAAATTGTTGCTTTCTTTTTGTTTACGAGCTGTGCTGGTATCGTTTTATAATACAGACATATGCATATGTAATTAATAGTACATTTTGGAAGCTTTAGTTTGTTTGCTATCAGTAAATGTCAGTACACTGTCCGTTTGTTAAAGAACTTGTGCACGATTCAAATTTTAATTTCTATTTTATATTCTGATGTTTTCAAAACAATCAATGAAAAAAGTGGTTTAAAAATTGTTTAAATGTATTGTCAACAAATTTTATGTGAATAATTCTTGATGTATTGCTAAGTTTATATTGTATTATTTAACACCTACTTATAAAAACTAACAAAAATTGTAAACAATGTAAAATTGTTTATCACCTTGTTTAGACCCATATCTCAGCAAATTCTATACACCGCTTTTCCTTAATACTAACACTGCGAATTTGATTTTTCGCAATTTTGCAAAACTCACCACAAATTAGAGATTCTTATTAGAAACATTTCAAATTTGCATACATACATTTTAACATTTTAACATCATTTATCTATTCTTATCCTTTTATTCACAGTGCAAGCAAATACTGCCTTATCGACTTGTTTAATGTTTGTGAGTGTGTGCGAATATTTGATTGATGCTGTAAAAGGATACATACACACATACATTCTTGCAGGTGCTGTAGTTTGTTACATTTCTCATAGATGGCACTACCATGTACTTTGTCTTTAGTTCCTGATTATATAAGGGTGAGTAAATTTGCATTTTACTTATATGTTTATTAAAGTATTTATCCTAAATATGTATATATCATATTGTTCAAGAGTTTTTAGTTTTTAAGACACTATTCGAAAACGAAATCATTAGTATTGAAATTATTTAACATTCTTTAATTTAATGTTTATTTCAAAGTTAAGGATAAGAAAAAACTGTTTTTTTTTTTTTTTTTTTGAGAAATAGTATAGAAATAAACAATGTTCTTTCCACAATAAGTTTAAATAATTCTACTCATTCGTAATTACTTTAACAAATTAATATTTTGTATGTTTTCGAATATTGCGTAGAGTCGTACATTTTATTTCAACCTGTCTCCAATTTCATTAAATACTGCTTCTAAATGACATATAAACCAATTCGTTACGGTTTACATTTTACAGCACTCTAAAGTTGGAAATGTTTAGAATTGAACAACTTTGGAGCGCGTTCTTAAATTTTAACAAGTGTGGTGTTTTCTGTAAACATCTTTGTAGAAATTGAACTTTCAGCATAGGAAAATATTCTTATCCATCGAAATTCTGATAAAGATTATTTTTATTAAAGTAGACAACAAAATTTATAACTATTATGTGATATTTACAAACTGGGATTTTAATTGGTTCTAAACTAATTTGTCTATAACAACTTACACACTTTTCAATGAAAAGTTGTGCAAAATGAGGTCTTAAATACGAAATGAAATTAAAATTGACACATATGTACCGTCGTCTTCTTGTACTAAATACAAAAGTAAAAGCTACAACACATCAACTATACGTTACGAAATATTAATGGTCAAAGGCCACAGCTATTTTTTATTTTCAAATATATGTTTATTTTACATAGTTTATAAAGGTACGGTCACACTTGGTAATCCCTAAATAAAATATGGCGTTAGGTCAAAACGCCCAAGGTCGTAACGCCCAAAACCAAAATTGTCATAACGCCCAAAAATTTAACGTTTGGCATTTGGGCTAAACGACATTGAATTTGGGCGAAACGTTTTTTTCAAATTATAGTCTAGGTCATAACGCCCAAAAGAAAAACTGTCATGAAGTCCAAAAAAGTAAAACAAATATGAAATATTCGTCAACAATTTTATTTTACTGTACTATGCGAAGCTGGTGTTCTGTTTAGCATGGAGGAGAAAATCCTTCCGCCCAGCTGTAGGCCTCCAATACAGGGAATCTGTACTATGCGAAGCTGGTTTTCTGTATACCATGGAGGAGAAAAGTCTTCCGCCCGGCCGTAGGCCTCCAATACAGAGAATCTGTACTATGCGAAACCGGTGTTCTGTATACCATGGAGGAGAAAACCCTTCCATCTATTTAACACCTAACAAATTTTAAATATGTTAAATTTACGACTTTTTTCAAATTCTTCCTTATTTAAAGCAAGGACAAATTTAAAAAAATTGCCGTTCGGCCGTATTAATCGGACCAATACGCCATTGTAAGCCGTTTTGGCGATATAACATAGCATTTGGGCATTTTGCCATTATTATTTTTAGGTTTTGGGCAATACAACAAGATTTATGACAATTATGTTATGACAATTTTTGTTTTGGGCATTACGACCATGGGCGTTTTGACCTAACGCCATAAATATATTTGAACTCGTTTATTTATTTAGAACAAGACACAACAAATATTTAGTTAATTTATTTGATGCTGTTTGATCTTGCAAAACTCTTGTAATTGAGCTAAACAAGTGGTTACGTTTTTTTTTTTTTGAGTAAATATTTGCAATATGTGACGAACCCATGAATAAAATAATAAAGATTTCGCAAAGAATGTAAACAAAATTTCCCCTCTCTGCGCATGACGTCACAGGTTATTTTTTCCGTATAATTAACATGTAAAATAAACTTTTTCTAAAAATTTTTAAAGACAAATTATAACGGACCTGCGCAATGAGTAATCTTTATTATTTGATTCATGTGACCAACCTTAAGCTATTACACAATTTATATAAAATAAAATTCCCTTTCGGTTAAAGATAATTTTAGCATATCATCAACCGTCAACCGAAGCTTGTATGAAAATTTGTTTCCCAGCCATTTATAACAGAAACGTTATAACATTCATCTCGGAAACACTCTCTAGGCCATAATGGTATGTCTGTAAATGTAAAATTTATAATGAGGTTACAACTTTTCATTATGAATATAATTGGATAAAACTTAGTACACGAAACTATATGAAATTGTACTTCGATTTCAATACAATTTAGTGTAGAAAGGGCAGTACTCAAGTAGATTTAAAACATTGTTAAAACTGAATAACGCGCTGCAAAGTTATTCGATTACATATAAATATTGCTAATTTTTTACAAAAATTATCGAGATATGAGTTTGGCTTATAATTCATAAAATGGTTTAGCCAGCATTTTAGAAATGAGCCCCAGTTTTTCACCCCTTTCACTATAAAAAAATGTTTGCAGAAACGATTAAAACATTAGCAAACTTCAGTAAAGTTTTGTCTTGATCTTCTAAATACAACAAATAACATATCGTGCCTAATATTTTATACGAGCAAATTAAAAATTTTCAATAACATTTAGCTAATGAACGTATGATACTAAAGAAAAAGAAAACTTATCAATATGCAGGGAGGAGCACAAATGAGTTCATGTTTTCCTCAAAGAAATTTGTGCTAAAACAAGTGGTTACGCTTTTTTGAGTTAATATTTGTCATGTGTTATATTGCTATAGGCAAACCTGTTAAGGTATAGAAGCGTCTCTTGGTGCTAAACACTTGTCTCTTTTCATTTGTGTTATCATGAGCCGTTCGTCTGCTTTAGGTTTTTGCCACCTCTGATTTGTGGTTTGGGAACCATAGATTGCTTTTTTGGACTCTTATGACCACTGATTGACTTACTTTAAAGTGTTTTGCTATTACTATCGTTAAATGGTTACTTTTTGTCATTGCGAATATGTATTTTTTATAATTTTTTTTGTGTTGTATAATTTGCAAAAAGTGTTTACCTCACGCTGTTAAATTAATGTCAAACTAATGATTTACTAATGTTTACTTTTTATTATCATTGAAAATTATGTTTTTTTTCCAACACTGCAAATAAATGACACTTGGAAACACAATGATATTATAGTGTTTGAATATTTTCGATTTTTGCGACCAAAAATATCATCGTTTTCTATACAATTCTGAAATAACTTTGGAAAGATATTTTTATTTTACACACATTTTAAATGTACTCGTATACTTGCATAAATTGCAGATTGATCCCTAAGAATGACAAACAAATATTGTTGCTTTATATGAATTTGAAATGCCCCATGGAGTATTCAAATTTAAGGAGTATCAAACTTTAATTTTTTATTTATTTTATTTTTTGAAGGTGTTACAATCATGTTGTGACAGTTGTCGCACCTTGTTGTGCGATTTTTATTCCAAACACATTTAGTTTACTTAAAAACTACAAGTAAATGTTCACATGAGAAAAACTTTCCATTTACAAGTAAAATACAAAACAAATCAGTCTTTATGTAAATTGATACTTTTGCAAAGAGATATAAAAATATTAAACAAAAAAGTATTTAACAACCCTTCCCAAACACTTTGGAATTTAAAAAAAGTGTCCTTTAACAAATGCCACTATAATTTAATTAATTTATTGTCACCACTGATTGACTGCCTCGATTTTTAGCCTCTGGCAAAGTTTCAAAGTAAAATTTGCATACAAATCAAACTTGAAATTTGCATAGTTACATTTATGGCATTTATTCGCAAATTGCGCATGTGCGAATTTTTTGTATGTTTCCTTTTGCGCAATGAAAATATTAATTTTCACAGTTTGTTCCAAATACGGCCATGGTTGGTAATGGCGTTACCCTTTGACATCTAAATTTATGATCACATTTGCCTCAATTGTATTCAAATGCAAATTTTTTTGTTTTCACTTTCTCTTTACACTTTTCCATATAGAATGTCGGCCTGACATTTGATCGTTTCGTTAAGGGGCCACAATGTAACTAAAAGTGATCTATTGTTTGAAAATCCTTTCTTACTTTAATACTTTTTTCATTTATTCTCATTAATCATTTTTCTTGCCGTTGCAACGCATTGATTAAAATCTTTTGAAATAATTTTATTCAAATTTGAATTTTGCTTTTTCGGCAAACAATTAAAGTCTGAAATGGGAAACGTAAAAAAATTTGCATGTCGTTATGCTGTAGTTGAAATGATTGTTGAAACAAAATTAAATTTACATATTCCTTTTGGAATTGTTCATCCCTTATGGGGTTAAGGTTTTCTATAATTCCAACGATCACTAGTTGTTAAAAGTTGCGTTCGTTCGTTCAAAAAAAAAAAAGAAATACTTTCTTTATAATTAAATTACGTGTGTGTTTTAGATTTGTTGTCTGGAGAAAGGGTTGTTTCTTTAAGGATTTCTTCGTTTTCAATAAATCAAAGTAACGTCTATCTCACGGTATTTGTGGTACATCTGTCTCTGAAATCAATTCATATTATGTCTATTCATTTTGTCTTGTTTCAGGCAACTGTACTTACTACATGTGAGTGAGTGTTTGATGGTGTATTTTAAAATGTATTTATTTCAAATTGAAATTATGTGATTCTTTTTTTTATTTTTAATCTACATATTTGTATATTCTTGAGAAAATAAATCTTGCCTCACATGTTTGTATGTTTGTGCAGCTTTGCAACACATTTGCATAAAAATATTACAATATAAATTCTTTTCTTTACGAAAATATAAAATACATGTGTACGAAATGCACTCTACTGCTGGTTTTATTATCGTTAGTCCCAATTTACATGAAGCAATTCTTTAAGCTAAACTGTTTACATTATAGACATCGGGCTGAGGGGAAGACAAGACGAGTACACACTTGATTGTGCTAGCAAATCGTGTTACTCTCTTGTTATACCCTAAACCACCATAGTGGATTTGTGCTGATGTTTGTAACACCCAGAAATATTGGTCCAACACCCACCTTAAAGTATACTGATCGACTCAGAATCACTTTCTGTCCATTCGTCCGTCTGTCTGGCTGGCTGTCCATGTAAAGCTTGTGCGCAGAGTACAGGTCGCAATTTTGAAGATATTTCGATAAAATTTGGTACGTGAATTTTTTTCGGCCCAAGGACTGATTGGATTGAAACTGGTGGAGATCGGTCCATTATTTCACCTGGCCCCCATACAAATGTCCTCCCGAAATTTGGGTTTACCGATCATAAATGTTTGAATTATGCAAGTATCCAAACAAATTTCACCACAAATGAGTAGTAAATGGAGCTAAATCACATCTAAGATCGTGAAGATCGGTCTATAATTAGTTGTAGCTCCCATAGAAGGCCCACTTCCAAAAATCCCTTTAACAAGTTTAATAAGTTTCTTATATACAGAAATAATGACACCTAATTTTATAACGGTCGGTACATAATTAGTCGAAACTCCCATATAAGACCCTCCCGTAATTTACTTTAACCTCCATAAATCTTTTAAAAGTATTTATATCGAGATAAAGTTTAACAGAGAAATCATGACACTAAATTTTTGGATGATCGTTCCAAAATAGGTTATACCTACCATATAACGCCCATTTCTGAAACACTGTTTTATACATATACTGGGTGTAAGGTATTATATGGTCGGGCTTGACCGACTATACTTTCTTACTTTTGCGTATTACATATGTGTATACAAATACAAATACGAGCGATTTAATCAATAAGAATTGTGCTGTATGAACCCCGCAGAAATATCGAGGCAAAAATTGTATCAATATTTTCAAAATCATTTGCTTCGTGTAAGTTGGGACATAAGTAAGATCTTTTTCTGAACAATTTTTAAACCAAATAATCATTATTAAAAAAACTTTTACGTAAAATTAATTTTTTAACACATTTCTTTAAAATTAAGTATAAAAGCTATTTTTTTCAAAAAATGTTCAATTTATTCTTATAAATAAATTTTCACAACTCTTGCTGATAAACAACAAGTTTTTTTTTTTTGTAAACCGCTCACTGTATGTTGTTGTTGTTGTTTTGTAATTTTTCTCATTTAATATCATAAATAAATAAATAAAAATTCTCCTATTTTAACAAAACGTCGAAAGAATATTCAGTCAAATAAATTTAAATCACAAAAATACGGAATTTTCTAAAAATAAAAACTAAATTGTTTTAACATTGTAATTTAATCCAAATTAATATGCTAAATTTAGATATTTATTTATCAAATACTGTAAGTCTTATTTCACACTCTTCAGTTTGCAGTTGACCAGTTTTTGTTTTATTCTCTTTAGAACTTGTCATTTCCTTTACACACGTCAATTCAATGTTCGTACTTTTTAATGCCAATCGACATGCATGAAAAAAAAACAAAATTAAATAAGAAAATTGACTAGTACATACCGTCAAATTTGTACCTTTTGTTCTCTTTTCCCTTCTCATCCAAAACTACTTGCCTTGACGAGTTAGAATTGAAAATTGTGAATGCGGTTGTGATTTCTTGGTGATTTTTTTGTGATTTCTTATTTAAAATGTTAAAATTTATGTATTTTAATATATATTGCCCAAGAGAGTATACAAACTTGAATTTTTATGTTTTCGTTTAAATGAAAATTTAAAAATACAACTAATTCTGTTTTTACGCGGTAGATACGTTCCTCGAAAACTCGCGTAAGAAACGATAGGGTATCCATACTAAATGAGGGAATTGGTTCCACGTATGAAATATCAGGTAAAATAAGATAAATAATTCAAATTCATGTTGCTTTATACACAAACATATTTTATTTAAACAAAATACAATAGAAAAGAGTCTTCATTTAGAAAAGTACATACATACATGCAATATCTTTTCGTCTTTAACACTTCAATTTGACTGAATTCTTACACTCTTACTTTCAACTAAATTTATTTGAAATAAACAAGGGAAATCCCCTGTTTCGATAGTGTTGTTTTTCGTACCAAACGATTTTTAGTGCTGCCAACTATGTGTTTAATTTAAATTTCTCCAAAACCAGTGCAACAACGTTTTTCTGGTAAAAATACATACATTTTTAGATCGCGTTAAATCAAATCTAATCGCATAAAAACAGAATGAAATATTTATTCGGAAACGCGTTAAATCAAATTCGCATAAAAACAGAATTAGGTGTACTATTAGAAATAGTGACTTTTTATTTTTTCGATTTTTTTTAACGATTTTTATAATTCGAAAGGGCGATTTTTTTCTTTTTTTATCGGGATTTTTACAATTTTTTTTCGAAATTCATCTGGCAGCCCTGTATACAAGTAATAAAAGATGAATTAAAATTTCAATAATAATATAAATGATGTAAAGAAATTATCTAAACTTATAAAGTCATATTAATTTTGAACAAATTGAGTATAAGTAGAGATTCATTTAGTATTTAAAGTTTTTCTGTTTGTCAGAATATATTTATGCTGGTTTTTAAAGTTTGAATTTAAACATTGCCGCAGGCATTCATTCTTTTATATAAATACCCGAAGTCATAGTTGGAGAGGTGGTAAATGGGCAAAAGAATTGAATATTTGAAAAATCTAAAACACAGTAACTAAAATTAAATTTCGCTAATAAAAATCCTTCTTTTTGTTTTGATGGATTGCAGTGACTCTTTCACAACATTTCAATCCACTTCAGCTTCATAACGGGTGGTTAAATTTCAAGGGCCGATGTTGATTTTGAATAAAACACAAACTATTTAGGAAATTATTGTAATTTTATTTTATTATGATATATTGGTATTACTCAATTATGTATGGAACAAAATATCGGCCAAATGGGCGCCGCGACCACGGCGACACACCTCCATCCGATGGTCCAAATTTTCGATGACCCTGAGGCATAATGGAGGTTCTATGCCGTTAATGTGCCGAATTATCTCATCCTTTAGCTCTTGAATTGTTGCTGGCTTATCGACGTACACCTTTTCTTTCAAATAACCCCAAAGAAAAAAGTCCAACGGTGTCAAGTCACATGATCTTGGCGGCCAATTGACATCGCCATTACGTGAGATAACACGGCCATTGAATTTGTTGCGCAAAAGAGCCATTGTTTCGTTAGCTGTGTGGCAAGTGCACCGTTCTGCTGAAACCACATATCGTCCACATCCATATCTTCCAATTCGGGCCATAAAAAGTTCGTTATCATCTCACGATAGTGAACACCATTCACAGTAACTGCCTGACCGGCCTCATTTTGGAAAAAATACGGCCCGATGATGCCGCCAGCCCATAAACCGCACCAAACAGTCACTCTTTGTGGGTGCATTGGTTTTTCGACAATCACTCTTGGATTCTCATTCGCCCAAATGCGGCAATTCTGTTTATTGACGAATCCACTGAGGTGAAAATGTGCCTCATCACTGAAGATGATTTTCTTCGAAAATTGATCATCCACTGTTGCCATTTCTCCAAGAGGCTTTAGTTCTTGAGCCAATTTCGTGTAAATGCAAGTCTTTATGCATAATGTTCATAAACGACGAGCGTGAGAGGTGCAATTGTTGGGCACGACGAAGAGTTGAGGTGGACGGCTCTTCAGCCACACTATCGCGAACAGCACCACTATTTTCTGCAGTACGAGCTGTACGAGCATGCACTGGTGTTCTCACATCTTCTACAGACCTGGTTTGCTCGAATTTTTCCACGATTTTTGCGATTGTACGCACATTTGGACGATCAAATTGACCAAAAAAATCTCGAAGTGCACGATATGCATTTTGATTTGAACGCCCATTTTCATAATAAGTCTGGATAACTTTAACACGTTGTTGGATTGTGTATCTCTCCATGGTTCAAATTGAGTAAGTCTGAAATAGAGAAATGTCAAATAAAATTCGGAAAAAAGCTTAGCGTTTAGGTGTGGTTCACATTCAACATCGGCCCTTACAATTTAACCACCCTTTACAAAAAGGCTTTTTAATGTTGGATTTATTGTGATAAAAAAGATTACGATCAAAGAATCACAATCTAACTTCTGGTGACATTCTAAATGCTTCTGTTAAAAACTATTTAGAGAGAAGTGGGATGTTTTGCTCAAACGTCTTATAGTACACACCTTTCACCGTCCGACTGCTATTTGTTTTGACCGATGCAGAACACTCTCTCTGGGATATACTGCATTTCATAACACATGTATACGAAATTGGTTTGATTAGTCCTTTGCCTCAAAATGAGCAGTAATTTTGTAGCGAAAATCATAGGTTGGCAGAAAGGTAGGAAAGAGCCATAGCTAAAAATAGTCAATACTTTGAATAAATCTATATTGTACAAATGTCTCAAAATAAAAGCTCAAAGTTTTGAAAAAATCACGCAATTTTAAAGTTATACATCCGATATGAAAATAAATGAAATAATGAATAGTTAATTAAAATTTTAAAATTATGTAAAATTTTACCGCATTTACTTAACTAAACTATTTAAACAAAATCGAATTTTTAATTAACTACAAATTGTGTGCTGGGATATACATATAAATACATATAAAATATCAACTACCGTTAGCAAATTATACTCGCATGTACAAGACATACGCAGAAGAAAACACATACATACATGCAATATCAAATATTTTGCAGTTGTTACGCATACAAATAAACATTAAAAACACGCACACACAAACAAACCACCATCGAAGAAAGAAAAAGGATAACAGGCAACAACACTAACAAGCATACCAACATGAAGACATACGATTGAGTACTGGTACTTGAACATAACATAACCAAAAACAAATAATATCAATATAAACATCCTTACTTACGTACACAAACACACACACGCACACATCCAACATATAAGCAAAAAGGACGAAAAATATACACAAACACACAGCTAATACACAATTTGCATATATTTACCCATCAAATTGATGGATGCTGCTACTTCTACTGCTACATGCATACTTACATTTTACTTTAACATTTGTTTCACAAACGATATATTTTGTGCTTGAAGGGGCAGTGCTTTAAAGGTATGTAATTATTTCGAACCTAATTGGTTAGATGAAATTTTCTTTTTGATAGCCTTAATAAATAAACTTGAGACTTATAAAAAAGAGGAAAGTAAAACGATTAAATAATTTTGATCCTAATATACAAATACTAATTGCTAGTCATTAATTAATATTCCAGAAAAGTGAAAAAAAGAAACTAAAATTTAGTTCATTTTGTAAAAATCCATGTTGTGGTTTTTATGGATAGCATTAAATGTTACACAATATTTCCATCAAACTGCTCTTTATACTATATTTATCCATGTACATATATTTATTGTCAAGAACTACATTACCATTCCGCTTTAATTTTCCTTTGACAATAGCCCAATGCAGTTCAGTTGGCCGATGCTGGGTACAATTCGGAAGGAGGTTTAGTATATTCTTCTATTACTTCCATGTGATTGCTTTGATTACAATACATTGTAGCTTTTGAATAATGATCGGTCCAAAAATTCAATTACTTTTATAAAATGGTGCTTCCCAGACCACAACTGCAATTTTGGCCTCGAACGTTGACAAAGTGACATATTTATGCAGGATAATGATCCGAAGCACACAGCAAAAATCACGAAAAAATGGTTCTTGGATAGCGGAATTAAACAGCTCGAATGACCCCCCCAGTCCCCAAATGTAAACCCTATCGAGCATCTTTGATCGGTTTCAAAACCAATGATTTTCGGTGAAATAGGAGCTTCAAAATCCGTGGATGAATTGTGAGTGCGTGCTCTTATAGCTTGGCAAAAATATTGATTTCTAAATTTCCCAGTTTATCAAACAAGGGACAATGGTTTTCACAGCGAATTCATATTAAATTGTAGTTTTTCAGAGTTAAGTTAATTTAATTTTTTTGAATGTTTTATTGTTTTTGTTATATGTAGCAGATTAATACTCTTCCATATACATATATGTATTAATATATTCTATCTGTTTATGGGTAAAAAAAAATGAAAAATATTCTGATATAAAGCATTTTGTGAACAGTTTTGTCTTCTACTGTACATGTCAATTTGAAAGGTACGTATGTACATTATACATATAAAGAGAGTAACCCCCCAGATCGTATTTGAAGCCCGGCGAACCATCCGAATCGTCACTAAAGCCAAATATAAATTGTGTTAAGGAAATGATCTGTATTTGGTGGCATCGAACGGATCCAATCTACTATGAGCTGCTGAAATTTTCCCATCCCTTTATGGGGAACCTTTGCCGAATGCAACCGAAGCTCAGAATATTCTGCCAAACATGAAAGCGTAATAAAAGAAGTGATTAGGAAGTTTTGCCTCACACGCCAATAGTTCAACCCGTCCGACTACTATTTGTTTCGTTTGAAAAAACACCAGCAGAACTCTCTCTCTGGGATACACTGCACTTCAGAACAAAGTATCCGAAATTAGCTTAATTTTTTCTTGACTTAAAAAGATGAGCAGTTCTTTTGATGCGGAATAATTCGAAAGTTCTGAAATTCAATTGTTAATTTCTGAAACACAATAAGAAACTTCTGATATAGAATTAGAAATTATGAAGTATTAAAATTCGTTACATGTATTTTTCTTGCGTTAAATACACTGGTGTTGTATTTTATTGTGCAGTCTTTGTTGGAGAGAACCATTATTTATTTTTACACAGAGTCACGGTAGCTACGGTTTTAAAAACAAATCACTGTAAAACAGGTTTTTATAAAAAGCTTTCGTTGTATTGGCGGATTTAATGTGAACAATACTTTTAAATTTAATACAATAGCGACATTGTCAACTTATTTTAAATTTCTGTAAATTTTATTAATAGTTTAAGTCAGACTGGAACTACCGTAATCATTAAAAATACCGTTAGTGTTAAGGTACGGTCACATTTGGCAAATATTTCTCCAAAAAAGCGTAAACACTTGTTATAGAACAAATTTGTTTGACGTTGTTTACTCTTACAAGAGATCAAACATCATCCATTATATTAGAACTAAATATTTGTTGTGCTTTGGCCTAAATAAGAAAAGTTTTTTTAAATAAATAAATTCAAATATATGTATGTAATTTAGTGGTTACGTATTTTTCAGCAAATATTTGCCAAGTGTGAACGTACCTGACTGAAATCTTTATTATTGCCCGAAAGAACAATCGTTGACATTTAATGTTTAAAAATATTTTTGTTCAAAGGATGGCCACGGTATCACAATTGTAAAATGTATTTAAATTTTCGACTTTGCGGACGATTTTTATATTGAAACATTTTATTTTAGAGTTGCAATTATACGGTTAATATTTTAAATTTAAAACAATTAACAAATTGTTCTTTATTTATTTACAGATCAATGTGCTGCAGCTTGGTGATAGATAAACTACATTAAATATGTATGTACTCAGAGCAAATAAAGTAAGGTTTTGTATACTTAGCCATTGATCATTAAATTTGGAAGGGTTTTTATCTTTGCTATTTTACATTGGGTATCAAAATAATGCTGTAAATGTCGCGGCATCAACAATTGTACATACATACATACTTACATACATGTTCTCTATAAAAAACTTGCATAATTAATTAAACAAACAAAAAATAATGTGTAAATTTGTACACAACACATACATACATAATAAATATACAATATTTAAAATAATATCAAAATAAATTTGTTAAAACCTTTGTAAATACATTTATTTATTAATATTTATATTAAAAAATACAAAATAAAATAGTTAATAAATTTTTAAATTACATAGTTAGTTGTTTTCATTTATTGATTTATTAATTAGATTTAATTGTTTTTAGGAAATGCTTTGCTATATAAATATACATAAATAAATCTTTTTTATTCATGTAAAAATAACATCATTTTATTTTATTATTCCTAATTATCAATAAAATCGGCCAAAAACTTATTTTCACTTATTCACACATCAGTGAATACACACATACATGCACATAACATACATATATACATATTTACTAACTATGTGATTGACGTCACGCTCAAAAATGTTTCCTAGGACGCATCAATTTAAAATTTGTAATCTTAATACCAGGCGCACAGAACTCTTAGAAAACCAGCAAGTGTTTTTATTTTTACAAAAAATCACAGCATACCTTTGGGCTCTCAATAGTATTTGAGTCATGTTGTTGCATAAAAAGCTGCATAGGGTGACTCACATATTTCTTTTATGAAACGCCTAAAAGTATGTGCAGGTTTTCCGGTTTTTTAAATCACTAATATGCTTGTTGTTGGTTTCTGCGAGCCCGGTACTAAGCTTAAAAATTTGAGATTGATTGATGACTTTTGAGAAACACGTTTTTGTACGTGACGTCACATATGTTTGATTTGTATATGTTTGTTTGTAGATATACATATATTTTATTAAGAATTGATATCAACTGATGACTGACTGCTTTAAACAAATTTATTGAAATTTAAGATTTGTGAAAAAGAAAAATATAAAATACTAAAACCAATTTTTTGTAAGTTTACAAAATTTAATTGTAATTAACACATTTAATACAAATTAAGTAAATATTATTTTAAACATTTTTTTGATCATATTTACATACATAAGTGTTTTTTTTTTTAGATGATGAACTGATAATTATTGTAAGCAATATTATTAAAATTTAAGATTTATAAAAAACAAAATAAAATAATAAAATTCAACGTTATTTTTTGTAATTTTTAAAAACATTAATTACAATTTCAATATAAAATAACTTATTAATATTTTAAACATACTATGCAGCTAGAGGGTATAAAACTGACACAAGATTAGTAGGGACCATTTTATATGAATGCCCTCTTTCTCGTTATTATAGGATGGACCCAGGAGGGTATAATTTCATAACTTTTAGGCATTCTGTGACAATCATTGAACAACTTGGTCTGTTATTGAATATAAATTAATTAGATAATACTTTTGCTTAAATTTGTTTATAATTCACTGAAAAATTACCAACTTTCTGTCTTTCATCTTTCTCTCATTATTCAAAAGCTGCAATGGACTGGTAGAGAAAAAATATATGTATGAATTCCTCTAATTGTAACTAGCTTTGGTCGATTGAACAATGTTGGTCTATTGTCAAAGGAACGTAATGTCTTAACAAGTGATCAATATGTTAACTCAGGGGATAATTTTTTGCCTCGTGTGGACAACTCTTGTTGTTATGTTATTTTATGTGCAAACATCGTTATAAGAACTTTTGTTCTCACAACTACATGTGTTTTAATGTTTTTATATGAGAGTTATATCTTTCAATTTAGTTCGTTTTAGATCAACATAAATTGAATTATAGTTCTATACATATCTATATCAAGTAAAGTTGCAGTATCATGCAACTTGACAGTGTTTAATTTTTATTTTACTTCATTTAAAAACCCCTAATGAATTGTGTCTTTTAAATGCCTGCTTTAATGTCACCTAAAATGTATGTATATATGTATTTATATCTAATGCACATAAGAAAAATTAAGGTATTCATAAGATTTGCTTAGAATCGGCACACAAGACACACAACTGACACATGAAGAAAGTAGAAAAGCTTTGTATCCACAAATTCAACCCATTTCTAAATCAACCACCCTTCCCTAGCTACTTTGAATAGTCAATGGCAAAAACACCAACCAGTTGGTGTATTTGAAAAATAAATTTTACAAATTCGTTTTTCATTTTCATGTTTTTTTTTTGCTCACTTGTCTGTGTTGCTTATTAAGAAAAAAACATTGATAAAGTCTCGCGGGTATTCCGAAGCTGCTGATGTTTATAGCTGCAAACACTTATAGCAGCTTTTTAAAGCCTTCCTGCGATGCGTTGTTACTGTGAGTATTGTTGGCGTGGTTGTAGCTGTGTAGCGTCAATTTGTGTAGACATTTTTGCGTCAAGAGAAAATTACATTTTCGCCGGAAAGAAAGATATGTACTCACAACTGTGGTATATTATTTGGATAGCTTCTTTCCTACACCATCTACATATATACCTACATACATATATGTAAATACGCAAGAGTTGGAAATATCTTAAAAATATACGCATTTTAAGCAGGAGCGTTAGGCAAAGAGGAGCATAATGTTTGCCTAACTCAAGTAAGGTCCTTTAAGGAGACTAAATAAAGCTTAAATTTGAGTGTGTTTAAATCAGATTTGCCTTTAATCCTATGTGTTACTGCTCATCTGGCGTTTTTGTATGTGTGTTGTAAAAACACACTCTTGCTCGTTCATACATATCCACAAATACATATATACAGCTACATCATCAACTCAGGATGTTACCAACGGATACATTTCTACTTTGACAACTTATCTTAGAAGCAGCAGCAATCATGAACGAAGAACGTAATATATTGTTGCTACTACTACTACTTACTATAGCTTTGTGTTTAGTAGTTGGTGTGACTGACTGACTGACTGACTGTATAACAGCCTGAACATTTTTCCCATCTTTAAAGTCTTCGTGTTTCAATACTTGTTTATCTACATACATACATACCCACATACATATATGAACACTGTTGTTATTATTGTTTTATATCCTTTCGTTGCCTGATAACAAACAAAATTGTATTTTTTATCCTTAAGAAATCATCTTAAATTTTGAACGGCATAAAAAAACAACAGCAAATTTAGAATTTTAATAAACGATAAGAAATATGCCATTAAAGGCATTTTGCTAAAATGAAGCTGAAAATCTATCCAACTGTCTACATACATATACATACATACATATATTTCAATATACTTACATATTAAGAAATAAATAATACTTTAACAATATAAACATTTTTGTTTGGAAGCTAAAAGTCTTTTCAAAAGTTTAAAGAATTCTTAAACATTCGAAATTTTACTTAATATTACTTACTTTTACTTATACATATAAACATTCCTTTAAGTGTGCGTTAATTATTATTAGTTACTGTACTTACCTTGTTTGCCAAGAAAATTATTAGAAATTCTATTGCCATTATGCTTGCTCAAGAATCGATTTATTTTATTTAATAAATTTAGAAAAAAAAAACATTAAAATAGAATTTTAAATATTAAGAAAATTTGCGGCAATTTATATAAAATTAGTTTGAAAAAAGTTGAAAAAATAATCGATTCGAGTTTAGAAAAGACTTGAAAAAGGTCTTTAAGTTAGGGAAGAAAACAATTTAATGGTTTTATGTGGTTTATACTGATTTTAGGATGATTAAACTAGTTTGTCAAAAAAAAAAAAAAAACATTCTGAATTGAAACTAACATACATAAACTTTTGATAAACAAAATAGTAAATTTTTCCAATATTTATCAGTTTAAACTTTTATTTAATGGTTGTTTATGGTTGAGCTAAGACAAGAAAATATATATTACAACTATGAAAGTTCCACTAAATGACTATTTAACTACTTTTGGGTCATTAAACCCAGTTATATAGATCTTCAACGGTCAATTCACAAACTTATGATATTATTAAACTTCTAAAAACTTGTTTGTTTAAAGATGCTTAAATACACAAAATATTAAATGTTTTTAAGAACTAATTGAACTGTTCCAATATATGATTATTTGCCGAAAAAATTATAATATCGATTTGAGAAATTTGTTAACTTAAACTTCGCTCACAATTTCTATAAAGTTTTTAATCATAATTTAATCGCTTTTGGTTTTGTTTATTTAATTGAAAGTTTAAATATTGTTCATTATGAATCACTTGATGTGGTTTAAACAACCATTAAATTAATATTAAATTTAAAACAATGCAAGATTTATAAGCAAATTGTTTTGAATTGTTTAAAGAAATTTGTTTAATCAACCATAAAATAATAATTTATTACAGACACTTGGGGTTTAAACTTTAGTTATATCTCTAAATTAAGTTCAAATTTGATTTTAGTTAAAAACTAAAAGTCTTCTTATTGGCAATTAAATTTTATTTTTTCGAAAGTGTGTAAAACTTTTAATTAATTGAAATTGAAACAGCCTTTTGCCAAACTTGAAGACAAAACTGAACAAATTTTCAGTCTCAACAGTTTAAGACTTGAGAAATATATTGCAAATATTCTGTTTAAAAAAAAAAAAGTTAACTAATACAATCAATAAAACAAATGTTCAAATTGTTTTAAAAAGTTAACCAAGTTTAAATTTGAGAAACTTATAAAAACCATTAAATACTATTTTTCTCCCCTTACCCATCACACATCATTTACTCAGTCCAACGATGGGTGCAATTTTGATTGGTACAAACATAGTACAATCGCATTTCCTCTTCAGCGCGTCGGGTTTGAGCCTGAAAAAATACCGACTCACGATGACCGCACTTGGGGCACTCGTGATCTTCAGTGCGCGGCAAGGTGGGATCCGAGATGACATCCGGACAAATGTGAGTCAATTCATCGATTTCGTGCATAATTTTGTTGACATAAATGCAATTAGAATCGGCTTCCTGGCGATAGTCACAATTGCGACAGGCATACATGAGCACCTTGCTGTCCTTATCCTCTTTGGGATACAACATGTTGTTGCATTCCTGACAGAAACGTATGCCCACATAGCCGGGTCCCTCATTGGAGGCAGCCTCAAATGATAATGACATTTTGTGTTGTCTTTAGTGCTGTTAATTAAATAGAAACGTATTTATTAAATGCTTTTGCTGCTGCTGCTGCTGTTACTAACTCTGCTTTAGTGATGCTACGCAAGGACAATGACTTTGTGTGCAAGTGAATGTATGTGTTCGTGTGTATTTGTTTTAACTTCAATGAGTCTGCAACGTTACTGTCAGCCTTGAACTTGAAACCTACTTAATTTAACTGTTGCTTAATTGAGTTTCCTTTTGGACTCTGCTACTACCTCGTACAGACACCGAACAGCAGGTTGTTACGTCATTAAAAAATCTCTGACTGCCTGTATTTACAACAAATTTGTTGTTATTCTTTTTGTTTTTACAGGGGGTTTATGTCGTCTGCCTGGAATGCTGAGGATGATGAGGTCTGTAATAAAAAGCAAGAACAAAAATTTATGTTTTTAGTAGTGTTTTTAATTTGTACTCCTTATATTCTTTGTTTGTGTGTTAATTTCTACGTTTCACTATCTCAATTTGTTCCTCTACATAGATACATACATATACAGACCCATACACAGGCAAAAATAATTACAGAATTGTTGTGTTTTTTGCACAGGATGTATAGGTAGGTATACATACACAACAACAAATATGTATACTTAAAAATAACTACACAGGGGGTGAGAGCAAAAACAAATTGCTTAAAGAGTAATGTTTACAAAACGAGAGAGCATAAACTACCTACAGCAAGAAAGAGATGGTACATAGTACTAAACCCCACTAGCAAGAAAGAGTACGTTTGATTATTTTCCTTTATGCTTTGAGCATTTTTCTATATGTTATCGCTTTTAGGTATCCTTCAGAATACTGCAAGCCCATGCGCATTGGCTAGAATTTAGCGGCAATTTGCTATAGTTACCCCTGCAACACAAACCAAAGAAGGACATGAAAAGAATGTAAAGAAAACTCAATACATACAAACACAAATTGCCAAAAGTGCACATGTAAGTGTGTAAAAATCAAATCCTGAATATAGAGTGATGAAATAAAAACGATAAATATAAATTTTTCATAGTAATGGCTGAAGCAGCAGCTAAAAAGGATATTAGTATGTTGATTTTCAACATAACGGCACTAGGATAACGTAATGGGTAGAAATGCGTAATGGAACATGCAACTTTTTTTAGACTTAATTGAAAGAAATGGTAGTTTTTAGGGCCTTAAATGTACCAATAGTTTAGTTAGATATTAATTGCTCTATTATTCAGGAAATGTTACTTTTTAGTGATTGAAAGATACCACATCTTAAGGTACGGTCACACTTGGAAAATATTTGCCAAAAAAAGACATAACGACTAAATAGCATATTTTTGAACTCATTAATTTATTAAGAAAAACACTTCTTATTTACGCCAAAGTACAACAAATATTTAGTTTGAATTTATTTGATGCTGTTTGATCTTGGAAAACTATTGTAAGAGTAAACAACGTCAAATAAATTTATTCTAAAACAAGTGGTTACGTTTTTTTTGAGTAAATATTTGCCAAATGTGACCGTATCTTTAGTTACGATAAACTTTTGATCAACCACTATAAATCATGGGCATATATGGACTGCTGTCCCAAATTCTATGTTCTTTTTTGTGTGTTTTTTTTAATCTTAACATTTGTGCTCTAATGGATTTTAAATTCACAATTTTAGTTTTGATTTCCAAAATACAGTCGAGCAAAAAAAAAAACACTTCAACTTTGAGAATAAAATTTAAAAATGTTCCATTAATTAAATAAACAACAACTACATACATACTTTTAATTTTTCGGCAACCTGAATAATAGTTTTTCCCTAATCAAGACTTTGTAAAATATCACACTTTTCCTTTAAGGTTAGAGTTTTGTGTTTGCGTTTATTATTTAAAAACATGACACCTGGAATGGAATTAGCCAAACACGCTTGCGAAAGAATAAACTGAAACTGAAGTAATCATAGTGCAACATGTAAATCAAAGTATGAATAACAAAACATGCAAGAAAAAAACGGGAAACCCCCAAATTTTAATATTTATTCATGCATAAAACAATTTGTCCGGATTGTAGAGGTAAAAACTTTAAATTGTCCGAAATGTAGAAGCGTCCGAATTATTGGAGTGACCGGAATGGCGCATGTCCGGACTGTCGAAGTTGTACTGTACTTCTATTTTTAATTGTGTAGAGGTATGTACTTTACATATTTATTTATTTACTAAAATTCTGAGTAATTTTTGACTGAAGTCGTTCACATTTGCTTTGAGCGAAATGTGATTCTAATTCAGTGTTGCCATTTTAGCAATTTAGAATTTTGTTTCTCGAAAATGCATTGAAATTTTTAAAAATTATGCTAAATGCTTTTAGCATAATGCTAAATGTTTTTAGCATAATTTGATTGATAAAAAACAATTTTTTTCTCCAACAAATTTTTACTATTTTACTCCAAAAAATAACTTTTATTAATATTTCAACTAAATTTCTTTCGGTGTGGTAAATAAATGAACACAGAAATTTTTGAATTGATATATGAAATGTAATCTATTAAAACAAGTCAACAATTGTTATGAACAAAATTAGGAAAAAATATAATTTATATTTGTAATATTTGAAATAAAAATTGTATTGTTACATTGAAAAAATTAAGCACTTTTTTTTTTCTTCTGTAGAACATTTCAAGTTTTAGCATATTTTTACATTCATTTTCTGGCAACACTGTTCTAATTTGTGTTATACTTTGTAGTGGTCATCTTTTGCGTTTTCATTTATACATATAAATTCTTTAATGAATCGGTTATAACTTCTCCTGGCGGTTGTCTAACTGTTTCCTCAACTTCGTCCCCATCGCTATCTACTACTTCTCAAGAGTGCGGTTCTGATTCGACGGCATATTCATCGATAATATTTTCATCAGCTGGAAATTCAGAAGTAATCAATTCATTATCGATGCACAAAAAGTCTTGAACAATACAACTTATAGATTCCACATCATTCAAATATAGCCAGACCTCATAATAATCTTTTAAAACATTTTCGTTGTCGTTAAAATCATTTAATATTGCTAAAGAGGTGTCATCTTCTTTTTTCTTTAATATTCCTCTAGATATCCTTGTTGCCGTGAACTACTTAAAAACGGAATGTAAATAATTTGCAGTGCTGGCCTCCTGTCGATATGCTGCATTAAGATAACGAAGTTGTCTTAATAAGAAGGAGGGTCAGATACGGTGTTCGTTTTTATGAGAAAAGTAGTCCAGATTCTTGATTTGGAACGAATGTGTCTATATTTCGAACAATTTCCCAAGAAGACAATTAAGGATACTGACATCAGCGATTTAAGGAATGTCAGACCTGCTGTCCGTGTGTATGAAACAAGAGATATAAATTAAGTGGCTAGACTTTTCTATAATATCTGGGGAAGCTATTAAAGATGAATCTAGGTTTGAGGTACCGATACGCAACGTAATCGTGAATTCTCTAGCCCACATGATTTATCACGAAAACGATGTTGCAATATCTCGAACATCATCTTCTATTATTATACATATAACACTGGGGTTCGCGGCCAACATGCTAGGTAAATAGGTCACAGCAGTTCCTACGTTGTACGCTGTACGTTTTAAAGGAAAAAGATATCCAAACTATTTGCGTTCATTTTTTTTTGCAATAACTAGGGTATTTATCTATAAATACTTTGGGGATTGGGCTTGGTTTAATATGGAGACAGCTGTGACATAACCGGGTGATTGGTATCACTTGTTGGCGTCATTGCTAATGTTAAAAAACAATTGTATGGATTGGGCGTCCAATGGACGGCTTTCCATTCAACGATATCTCTCAAGTGGACTAAATGGAATATCAAATATTAGCAGAGTCAAATGGGTTTTCAAGAAAACCTATGTTTTCCAACAGGGTCATATTGGAATAACATGGACGAATTGACATATTATTTGTCGACATATCATTGGTAGAAGCTCTGGAAATTGTGGCAATTAATTCAATTTCACTCCAAAATCGCACTAAATTCATATTTGTAAAAGCTACATTTTGCATTTTCAGACAAATTCCAATTTCATTTGGCTGAATACGTCAATAGGCTAAATTTTTGCATTTGGGATTCTAAAAATTCAATTGTTGCCAAGCCTTTGCATGCATATTGTGTCACTTTATTAATCGGAATATGCGGTTATGGTGAATGGATCACACTATCGAGTTATGATCTCGAAATTCAGCTTAATTGGCTGTCCACTGGGCTAGTTTTTGTGGGGCTGGTGTGTAATCTACAGTCTTAAATCAAAGAATTCCTGACGTGATTAACGAAATAGAAAGGCTGTTGTGCCTAAAATAGTACCCAAAAAAAAAAATAGTACCATTTAAGCAACAATTTTATCCCTGATACACAATTCAACTGAGAGCCAGAGAGAGAAACATGACAATAAGCTAAAAAAAAAAACAGAGTGTGTTAAAATGCCAAAGGGTGGCCATGATGGTTGGCATCACATTGAAATTGCTTTACTTCTGAAATTCTACGAGTACGTTTTGTCTGACATATCAAACACACATTCACTAAACTACAATTCCCTTAAAGCAACCAAAAAAAAATAACGAAGGAAACAAGGCGTAACGGGTTAATGCCATACAGGCTACTCTTTTTTCTTTCAAAGTCACAAAATTTTGTCTCTCGAATGTTCATTGTTTGGGTTGGGGGTTGTTGAGGATAACAGGTAAGGGGTTTAAGGGGTGTTGGGGGGGGGCTGTTGGGAAGGAGGGATATGCAAGAATATAAGTAATATTTTCTATAGAAATTTCCAATTTGCATATTTAGATTTAACTATACATATACATATGAACGAGTATAAGTATATACACATGTGTGTTTGTGTGGATTTGTATAGTTGCCAGCAACCAGATGAGTATATTCAAAATGTGTACGTTTTTGTTGTTGCACGTTCCTTCATTCGTTTGACAATTTATACAAAATATATAATAGACATTCGTTCATTCATTCAAAACAATATATATTTTTCTTGAATTGCTTTCCACATTATTCTTGGTATAATTTAAGTTTTATTATTATAAACTAGTAAAAAATTGTTCATGTTTCTTATTATTAAATTTTCTAAAAATATTTCAATATAGAAATATTAAAGTCGGATTGTTTACAGAATATTATATAACAGATTTAAACAAAAGAGTAGTAAAATACGTGCAGTAAACGGGAATTATTTTAAGACTTTACAATTCCGTGTAGCCTAAATGTTTAGAACTAAATTATCATTTGATTTAAAGATAACCAGTCATCGAGAACCTGAGATTTAGTTTACGATTCCATGTACACCAAATGTTTTGAACAAATTTAGAGATAACCAGCCTTCGAGGACTATTCGGAGAACGGTGATTGGATTTTGTGCACAGTATCTTGGCTGTCTAAATTACTCTTATCTGTCATACGGAATATAAAAGGGACGCCTATCAAAATAGCTTCCAGTGATCGTTGATTGGCAAGATTATTTTACATGATCCGGAAAATGAGTATAAGAAAAAGTACTGCTGTGGTTTAAATTTATCGGAGTCAATGTCTATTTTATTTCAATGGTCTTTTTGCAAATGTTAATGCTAGTGTTTTGTAAATACATATTAGCTTTTAAACTTTCAGAATCTTTAATTGAAATAAATCAATGTATAATCTCAAAATAAGTAGGATATTCTGCAGAGAACTTTAACTCAATAATTATTATTAGATACTTAATAAATATTTAATTCTCTTATATGCAGACCATACAAGCTTAATACTTTAATACCGGAACATTACTTTTGTAATGCCCTGAATATCTTAGGAATTCAAAGTGGAAATATATCAAAGGAGTTCGAATCTTAACACATTTCTAAGAGAGCAGACCATACGGGAATGGAAAATCTGTATACACGAATTTGCCCCAAAATTCGGGCAATATTTAAATTTGTCACTTTATGTGCAGTAAAGAGTTGTTAGTTTAAACTTAGTAGAAATCATGTACATTGTTGAAAAATGTATCAAAAATAATGGCAATTTGGCGGATTTGGAGAGCAGAAAACCCACAAGTGATGTCGGACACATACATTCTCAAGATATCCCTATTTGGTGCGAATATTGAGAAAATGAGTCTGGACAAGAAGCGACGCATCATGATGCCTGAATTCGGGCCTTTTCGGAAATGCATCACTGCACTGCATCTGATGCGCATTTGCGGTTAGTTTGAGATGCTGATGCAAATCAGCTGATGCTCCTTTATTGCATCAGCCATTTTTGTGGTGCTTGTTTTTATGTTGTTTGCGCATCAGCTGTTGCATTTACAGTGATGCCAACTGTTGCTTTTTCAAACGTACTGCATCAGATGCAGCGCAGTGATGCATTTCCGAAAAGACCCTTCTTGCCGCCTATATCGAACGATATTGATATTATTGATAGTGTTTTCGACTGCCTTAAACAATCCCGCCTATGTACTCTCCCGTTTAAATTATGAGAATTGGTCCCCTAGGTCACATAACTTAATAACCATAAGATTGGGTTGGTTTGATATGGGATGTTTTGGGACACTTCTGAAAGCTATTTCATATTCTGTGATATTAACACGATCAACAAATGAAAATTTTTAAATGATACTGTAAGTACTACATATTTCGAAACACTTACTACTTAAGACCTTAAAATAATATTGAATATGTTACTGTAGTCGCATTAAGATTGAGTAATTATTTAATTTGACATTGGTACCAAATACGGATTAGATAAAATCAGCCACACAAGGAAATTTTTAACAATGAGTGAAGACATACATACTTACAATTTTAAATAACAAAATGAGGAATATTAAAATAATGAGTAATTCTCTCCACCTACCATTTAAGAATTTCACAATATATATATGTATGTATGTATCTTCACCTAACGATCAGAAGCAAACAGGTGTGTTTAATATACTTTTACAGGAATCAAATTACAAGCATAAGAATTAAAATGCATCTTACAGATTTTAGGATAAAGAAAAAAGGAATCCCATTGGTTAATAATTTGTTTTAAAAATGGAGTACAAAAATCTCAAGTAAGTTTAGCTTAAAACAATAACATCTGTATTAAAACAGCTGGAATTTAATACATATTTGTACAAAATAACTTAATAAAAATGGCCCCTTTTTGCCCAAGAAGTCAATATGATATTATTCATTTTATATGTTTGCATAATGTCTGCATATAATTTATAAAAATACACAAACTTTTTTTTACATACGTTCTAACTCACAACACGAAAAAAGTAAATATGATAATTCTCGAATTCTATTTCTTAAATAGATGATGTTTACAGATGGATCGTGGACAATGAAAATTGCTGATGACGGCCTTGGCAGGGTAGAAAATGCATTCCAGTTTGTCAATTGTCTAGAAAAATATAACTTTACAATGGTATTCTTTGAGTTATTAATGAAAAAATGAACTTAAGCCGAAATAATAAGAAATTTTCTCTACCCTGCAAATAATATTGGTCTACATGATCCATTTTAGATGTAATGGACTACTTACAACATGGTCCAATGTAATGCAGTCATGGACAAGAGTTTGTAGTTAAACGACATGGTTTCGGGTTAACACGATTGCATATTGAGTTGTTGTTGTTTAAAACGAACCCTCTTGAGTACTCCATGGAGTAGAAGCATGGAGTAGTTTTGGGACTACTCCGAAGGGTTATATTGTCAAATCCTAGGACATCGCAATGTTAAATCGGCCACCTTTTTCATATATTTGGAGTAGTTTTGGAGTACTCCTACTCCTCTTTGGTCTAGTCTTTACGTGCATGTATGGACTAGTCGCGTTATTTGCAGGGGTAATATCTATAAATATCATCATATATATAAGCTGAAACGTAACAATGTGTGTGAAGAAAATGGTATGTGAGTGAAGATAAATTCGAATTTAACTCGCACAGACAAAAACCACACTTTAACATTGATAATGTTACAGACAACAGAGCACTATTAAGCCTTTAACAGTTATAATACATAAAATATATTTGAAATAATTTTAGAAATATTAAAGATACAAAAAAATAATTCTTGCCATAAAAAATAATAGTAGGATATCTGAAATAATCTTGGAAGCTGAGTAATTTGGCAAATGTAAAATTTCCGGAGAGGATATGTGACCGCATACTACACTATATAGAAATGCTGGCCCAAGGGGTACGTTTTGGAACTGTGGTAGTGGGTACTCCTACTCCTCTTTGGTATAGTCTTTACATGCATGTATGGACTAGTCGCGTTATTTGCAGGGTAATAATACATAAATACATTCATACAATATATAAATATCTGTGAATATATTCACATATGTATGTATATCATGATATACCAACATTTGTGATATTTTAATCATATACATACCTACATATGTATTTATAGAGTTCGACCGATCCGGTTTTGCTGGTCGAAACTAAACCGAAATTAATATTCAGCGAAAAAAATTTATATTCGGCCTAATCCGAAACAAACCGAAACTTTAAAAATATACTATTAATTTCCCAAAAAAAAATATTTATTTTAATTTCATAACATGTTTACAAAATTTTTAGGTGCCTTAAAGTACCAATATTAAATTGCACACACCATAAATTTTGTTTTTTCATCTTGATCGGATAATTTTTTTTTTAAGGAACAGTTTTTACTTTATTCTTAAAATGTTGAAAAATTAGCAACAAACGTTATTGATTTGCCAATAGGAATCACTTCATACAGTAGAGTATTGTTAAGAACTGGAAACCATAGGAATCGCTTTTCCTCCTTACAGCTTCCCATATATTTTACTTCTAAAAATGATGCATAAATGCTGTAAAGTAGCATACTGATACCTGGCAGCCTTCTGGAAAGAAGGGTTTTTTGTTTGACAAGTAGATTCTAAAGTGACATCATAAAATCGCACAATATATGCGACCAACTCACTTCACCGAAACGCTGATATAAGTCAGTGTTAAATGCGCTTGCTATTGACTGACCTTGTCAACTTCAGCAACAATATTTTAATATCCAAATTTGTAAACCAGCTAAATTCGACAGAGCACAAATTTTGCATAAATTAATAAGAAAATCCAATAATTGATAAGCGTTGTGCGAGTGTAAATACACTAATACCCCGATTTGCGTCGTTAATTGGGACCGACCAAACGGGACGCAATGCGAAACAACGCAAATCGAATCACTTTTCTCCATATATTTGTATGGATTTTTCGTTAATTCGTTCCAGAAGAAAATTTTTAGAAAAGTTGAACATTTTTACTATAAACAAATGTATACATAGGTATATTTTTTAAAATATATTGCAACAAAAAGATAACGTAAAGTAAAAAAAATAAATTAAAGCCAATTCATATATGTAAAAAATCAACATAAACATATAATTATGTAATTCAATTTAATAAATTATATACAAAATAATTTGTGTTACTCCAAGGCAATATTCACATCAGGGTTTTGTGTTTGACCAAAACAAGTAAAAAGGGAAATCCCCTTTCTATGCACAAACTGTAATAGAAAACGACGCAATTCGAAGCCACAATTATGTATTTTTTCGGCGCAAAAGGAAACATCAACGACGCAATTCGAAGCCACGCAACTTTTTTTTTTGATGACGCAAATCGAATCAACGCAAATCCGGTCGACGCAAATCGGGTCGACGCAAATCGGGGTATTAGTGTATACAATTGAATTCTAACTGAAATTAAATCAAAAGCAAACTGTCATAACACTTGAAGAAAGGCAACTGACACAGAACATTTCGTTTATCGTCTCTTTGACTTAAAACTACTTCATAAAAATAAAACTAATGATGAATCACACGACTTTGTCGGCAAATTACGATTTCCCAAACGAGAGACTGCACGATCAGAAATTGTCTCATGCTGTAATGAATTTGATTCACTGGATATTTGACATGTCATATCAGCTTGTCGTATACAATATCATTTAAATTAGACATACATACATAGATAATAATCTTTATATATCTATATATAGGAGGCGATGCTGCCACTAGTTCAAAATTCGAACCAATCATGGACGAATTTAATTTTTGACGGTCACTGGATCGCACATGCGTCATCAAGGTGAAAATTTGGTTCATTTATTTTTGATATAATATCGATGAAGAATGAAAATGCGTAGTAATGCTGCATTTGGAAATAAATTGTGCATGACAAATCCGACATTGTCGGGTTCAATATAAAGATACATACGATAAAAGAAAACCTTAAGTACATATCGTAAACAAAAGGAAGAAAAGGAAGCACTACCATAATTAATGCAAAATCTGGTCCGCTCTATAATGACATGATTTTATATGAACAATGCTTAAGTATTTTGAATAATTTCTTCAACGTTTAGCAAGCCTCGTAAAAGCATCAATTTATAATTGTTATTGACTTATGTCAGTGAAATACATATACACGTATATTAGAACCTAAACACATAATTAAACATTAATTGACACTTCCACCGCAACAACAACAACAACAGCAACAGCAATGAAGTAACGCAAAAAACATAAAAAGGAAACTGAAAAATAAAACCCAAATATGCCATAAAAAGAATAATAATAACAAAAGAACAATAACAATTCACAATTACTAAATGATAATGAGCTAAATAATGATAATGGGGCCACACAGTCATACAGCAGCAGCCAGTCAGACAAACAACCAACCAACCAACCAACATTACCTTGACCTTGAAACCTATATTTTAAATAATAAATTCGCTAGCGAATACAACAGCAAAAACAACAGAACAAGAGATATATAACCTCATTATCATTATCAACAAACAGCAGCAGCAGCAGCAGCATCCTCAACAACATTGTCATTATTATCATCGTCATCCTCATCATCAGCAACAGGAGTCATGAGCAACGGCAAGCAGTAACTAAAGACAGAGAAAGTCATTATTTCATCAACAAATGAGCCCAAACCATTCATTCATTCATTTATTCATTTACTGAACTGCTACAACTAACTACCAACAGCCAGCCATGCAAGCATCCTTCTAGTCAGCCAGTCAAGCCATGCCATGCCAACCTAAAAAAAAACTCAACAGCAGAAGCAACTAAAATATTTTTAAACGAGTAAAAAGAGAAAAAAAAAACACAAGTAAAACATTAAAATGTTCATTCGTTTTTATTAAATATGAGGAGGCAGGTCTCGAAATTAAAGAATTTTAATTTTTGTCGCGTATGTTTCAGTAGCTAAATGTATTCTATAGTTTCTATATAATCTTGCTTAAGGATCGATTTAATTTCCCTTAATGCTGGATATTCTGAAAAACTCTGTAGTTGTTAACAGATATTTATAATCGTGAATATTTGTTATTCTCTTCACGAAGATCAAAACAATTTTGCCTAACCCAAAAGAGCTAAAATAGAGCTCTCAATGATCAGTTCTGAAACATTGTAGATCGTTTTGGGCCTGTTATTCGTTTTCAAAAGCATGATTTCACCACGGATCACTCATTCATTAGCTGTTTCGGCTGCTTAAATGTATTAGTTTGAGAATCTCTAAGAGTGTTCTCATTGATCAGTTCTGAAAAACTGAAAATCGTTTTAGGCATCACTCATCAATTAGATGTTCTGAAAAACTCGAGATAATTTTGGGAGGTAATAACTTTAGTTAGATTTTGATAACCCATAAGCTCGCAACAGGCTCATATAAAATACAATTTCAGAAGTGTTTATTACAAACGATCTTTTTTATTTTACTGTACCAAATTGCACGAACATTTATATCCCTGTCTTGAAGCTCTATTGCTGCACGTTTCATTTTATATTTTAATACTTCATTTAAATGCAATTGTGTAAATACTGAAACACATACCACTAGTTCTCTACCGCTGTATCCTTCTGTCACTACTACTTCATACTATAGAATACACAAACTGTATAAATAGTAAGCAGTAGTAGTAGTATTTGTAGTAGTGGTAGTCTCGGCATTTCTTTTTTTAATTTACATCAGCTGCAAATTCTCTCATTATCATTTATTCATTTCATTTCGTTTCATTCATTCCCGTTCATTATAAACAAAATAAAATGAAGGGAATGAAAAAAATTTCACACAAACACACACGTTTTTAGCAGAAGGATAATAAGGAGGTGAAGGATGCTGGCTGCCTGGCACTGGTAACTAATGTGCTGTTATGTTGCGGCTTTCGCGTTTTCTCTCAGTTTTTTGGTTTTCTGCTTCATTTTAAACTTTATTCATTTGCATTTCTACTCATCAAGCTTTTAGTAGTGAAGAGAGATTGCCAAGGGAAGCAGGAAAATTTACAAATTTCAACATTTTACCATGTGCCAGCCAGCCATCCACCAAAAGAGGTGGAAAAACAAAAACACAGCAATTGAAATGAATGAAAAAATAATGAAAATAAAAACAATGTTTTTTTTTTTTTTTTGTTTTATTTTTAATAGCAACTGAAATTAAAATAACACAGCGTACAAAATACCAACTACATACATAGAAGAGCAAGACAATACTAGCGAAAAAATAAACCGCGCAAATTGTGCTTAAAATGAAATTGCAGAGAAATAAATATAAATAAAAAAAAGGAACAAAATATTTTCCACATTTTCTATTATGACACAAAAAAGAAGCAAAAGAAATTAAACAGAAAATACAAACATATACATACATACACATACTACACATATACAGTTTCTCACTGCAGACATTATAATTGTTGGTTCTATGTAAAAGACTTGCAATTTAAGGTTTCCACAAAAGTATGTCATTTAACATTCCTTTACGCTTCACGGAGTTGCTCATTGCTTTGGCTGGGCTGTAAATGGAACGTTTGAGCAACATAAATGCCATAAGTTCTAGTTAATATAAAATTCAACATAATGGCAAAATATTTAATATTTGAAATTTAAGCATTTGTTTTAAATTTAGCTGTGTATTTGAAGTTCAATAGTTAGATGAGGAACATACATTTGATCTTTTATAATAAAATGTCCAAAATAGATTGGCTTTGGCTTTGTTATTCCATTGATAGGTAACACATTGAAATTTTAGTCGCAGACCCAGAAAGTATACATATGTATGTAAATTAAGGGTCCTTTCAAAATTGTAAAAGGGATCTTGCTATGTCCGTTGTCAGGGGAGTAAACATGTATTTTTAGCTGATTCTTTATTAAACTATTTTAAGGTATTTATAAGGCATTGATAGTCAAACACAGCTCCAGGGCTAGAACATTAATTTGGCTTGTTACACAAATATAATACGCACGTCTATTAAACTCTTCACAGAGAATTTAAAATAACCACCAGCAATAGAAAATTTGATACGATCTTACCTTTTTTTTACTACAATATACATATTTATCATATTTAAAAGTACTTCCGCTATGCATTTGGTTTTCAGTATTTTACATAAAAAACAAATTTAAATCTTCATATAAATCCAAACTTATTTGCCCTGGCATGTTGTAGTCATATTTTCTCTTAATTTTAATTTCTTTCTATTAATTTGAACTTATTGAAAGGAAAAAGTGTCATGCAAACATAAGAAATAGCTCACTGCTAAACACATGTAAGATTTCCTATTTTTTTTTTTTTGACGGATTTCAGGAGAAGTAATAGAATTTTTCATAAAAAATGTAAAACCGAAAAGGGTGAAAAAACATTTTTATGACAACACAGTATCACGCTAACTTTTACAAAAAAAAAAAAAATAATGACTCTGATATAATAACAGAGATTGAAAGTTATAAGAAACAATGAAAACATATCTTTAGTTTATAGTAAAACGGCACTACTATATTTATTTCCACCGAAAAGCCTTTCAACACGTTTTCAAGAAAGCATTTGTTCCATCTGTTTCAAACTTTTATTTATTATACCTAACACGAACATAGGAGGAGGGTATATTGGATTAGTGCTGATGTTTGTAAGTCAATTAAACGATGTCCGTCCGTCTATGAAACCTAATCACACTTAAACATTTTGTGCAAATCGGTCTACAATTGAGTATAGCTCCCATATAAGGCCCGCTTCCGAAAATCACATTAACGAGCAAAACTTCCTTAAACATTTTATGATGATCGGTACATAATTAGTCATAGCTCCCATATAAAGCCCGCTTCCGAAAATCAATTTTAACGAGCATTATTAAAATGTTGCTATCCTAATAAAATGCAACACAAATAAGTCACATACATATGTATATACAGAGATCTGAACACCTAATTTTATAGCGCTCAGTCCATAATTAAAATAGCTACCATATAAGGTCCAATTCCGAGAATCACTTTAACATGCATAAATCTTTTACAAGTGTTTATATTCAGACACAATTTTACACAAAAAATATTTACATATATAGTATGTTCAGAAGTTATGCCCCTAAATTTTTGGATAATAGGCCCATAATAGGTTATAGGATAGCATATAGCGCCCATTTATGAAAAACTTTTTTTGTTCATATACTCGGTGTAGGGTATTATATGTTCGGTCTTGATTGGCGGACTATACTTTCATACTTGTTTTTGAAATGTTAAATGCTATAATCTGTTTTGCATATAAATATTCCGATCAATATTCTCAAAGCTATACTAATTTGAATGTGAATTCTTTTTTTGAAATACCATTGGTGTAGCCAAAACCAATATTCGGTGTAATATATTTTAATTTAAATTTGTAGAGCTTCTGCATCAAGCCCATTTTTACTTATGCGGCAAAGAAAGCAAACTAATGTCGTAATGCTTGGTTTTCACTATGTCATTTTTGTTGTCAAATTGTCCAAATTGTTGGCAATTGTATGAAAACGGGTTGTCATATGGCGTCATCTATGTTTGCAATCATGATTGCAATCTCTTCGTTTTAAAAATCACAACATCACGTCATGAGACTTATGCCCACTTTTTAGGGCAATTTTTGGATATATGTATGTTTCAATCTATTAAGCCCTTTAAACGTATATGAATGTATTTTTTGAGAATATGAATGATCTCCACGAAATAAGTAATTAATAGAAAAAATGACGACGTTCGGACAGCCAAAAAAATATGGCTTGTGATAGCATACTTCATTATTAAAATTCGAAACTACAATATTAAAAAACCAAAAAAACCATTTTAGAAACATAATTTCTCCTTAGTCTGCTTTCACACATTTCACACGTCAAGGCAGGTATTTTTGGGTGAGAAGGGAAAAGAGAATAAAAGGGGTACAAACTTGACGGTACCAGCCAATTTTCTTATTTCCTTTTGTTTTTTTTTTTTTTCTTTCATGCATGTTGATTCGCATTAAAAAGTACGAAAATTGCATTGACGTGTGTGAATGAAATGGCAATTTCAAAAGAATTGAACAAGAACTGGTCAGCTAAACCTGAAGAGTTTGAAACAGGACTTATTGTATGACAGCACGAAAAATTAGAATTTTGAAATGCAGAACGTAAGCAAAAATTTTATTAAAAAAATACAGAAACATATTATGTTCAAAAAATACAACATCAATGTAAATATTGTAAGAAGAATAAAATATCCAAATCGTAGTGAAAATCTATATAAATTTCTATAAAACTGTCATACTCATTCATTACGATAAAGTTTTAACAAAATTCAACAATTGCCTTATTATGGATGAAGAAACATACATATTTAAATATTTATAAATTTATTAATAGAATAGTTTGGCTACAAACTGAGCAAAAGTCGTTGAACATTTTTTCGTTTTGCGTGATTTTGTCTTACATTTGGGCGCCCAAAACTATTTTACTATGTACTTGTACTTCAAACAAACTGCCTAAGATAGTAATAAACAGTATAGATGGATCTAATTAATTTTTAGTTGGGTATTGCTGAAATTGGTCGTATTTTAAACTTTCACCAGCAGAGTGTATTAAGCTAAAATTGTTATTGCTATAAAATTGTAAAGAAATTTACACCCAAAGGAAATTATAGATTTTCTAATCAGTATATTGAGTATTGAGCTCGATGTTTGCAGCTAGTTACTTCTGAAAAGCTTTCAATTCAATCAACATCATTTGCAGTAAAATGTTAGAAATCGAACAATGCCTAACAAATATTTAAGACATTGTATTTTATGCAAATATTATTAGACTTTAAAACAGAGAAACAAAATTCAATAAACTTCACACTACATTTACAAATTTGCTTGTTATTTCAAAACTGTCAGAAACGAAATCGTACCCACCCACTACTATACGCATATAAATTTTTGTGTGTATGTGTAATAATAATAATAATAATAATAATACTTTAGATAGATTTGCGACATTTGCAAAAACCAACTCTAAAAGAGTTTCTTTGGGTGTTTCAGCGTTTCAATGGTTGGCACTCGTAATTGTATTATGCGAAGCCTAAAATGATAAACTTAAACAGGGTACGTTTCTTTTTATAGGCTGGGGATTTAAGGAAAATTTGTTGTAGGTTTTATATTGCTGAAAATGTATGGGCAGAGTGAAGTATATGCATACCAAGACACACGTGTCTTTGCCACTTTCCACAACTACCAGCACCCGTAATTTTCCATTTCTAAACTTTGTTGTGTTCTTATTGTTGGTACATGTGTACATACATTCATATACTCGTACTCGCAAGTAATATTATTTTGTATGTATCGTTTTGGCATATGTAGATTTTTCACGCTTCCGGCAAGAGTTTTGACAATAATTTCATTTTTCGTTGTTGTTACTTCTTGCATTTCTATTTTTTTTTTTGGTTGGCGTCTGCCATACCCAAAATACTTGCAAAATAATAATACACAAAGTTGCGTTAGAAGTGTGCGTTAATGTATGTATATGAGGGTGTCAATTTGTATAATGTCACACATATATGTACATGTGAAAATACAAACACTAACAAAGAAAACAACAAATCGAAGTTGATATTCCATTTACTAGTAGCACTACTATGTATCACCACTACAACAGCACACGCAAGTGTGTGAATTTTAAATGTATGAATTACAGTCAGTGATAAAAATAAAATAGCTATCGTTATTATTTTTAAAAATTTAATAATACTTTGCGGGCATTTGGACCCTGGACACTGTACTGAATATTTAAATTTGCCACTATTTACAGTTTGGGAATAATACTAAAGGTATGGTATGGTCACACATGGCAAATATTTACTCAAAAAAGCGTAACCACTTGTTTAAGCACAAATTTGTTTGACGCTGTGTACTCTTGCAATATTAAACAGCATCAAATAAACTAAAACTAAATATTTGTTGTGCTTTGGCCTAAATAAGAAAAGTTTTTTGAAATAAATAAACGAGTTCGAAAATAGTTTGTTCAGTGCTTACGTCTTTTTTGGCAAATATTTGCCAAGTGTTACCATCCTTCAGCAATTGTCAATGTCATTTGAATCTATGGGACATAGAAAAATGTTACACAGACTCTAATTCGTAGAAAAACAGCCCGTAAAAAGGAGTCTTTAATTTACATAGCTTCAGTGGCATTCCTGCAATTCAAACAGATCTTTCAACAAAATTCGGTATTAACGCCTCCTCTTGAAACAACTCAGGAAAAAAAAATTGTGTGAATGCAATATTTAGCATAAGCCACATGTTTCTAAAAAGAACATACAGTCCCGAATTTCTTTGATGTTTTGAAATGGTCAGCCCAGTCTCTGGATCTCAATCCAATTGGTAACCTATGAATTTGTACCAAGAATTTGTTCGATTTGTGGAATGAAATCCAAATTGCTGGGCACGTAATTTCAAAAAAGCGCTGTATGGCCCTAGTTTAGAGTATACAAAGGAGATGTGCAGCTGTTATTAAAAACAGGATATCCTACTAAATATTAAATTGAGTTATTTTGGTTATTAAGTATAGAGTTAAAGTGCTAAATTACTATGCAGAGTTTTTTTTTTGGGTAATTGTAGTCTAGAAAGAAAACCAGTAAAATGCAACAAATTAATAAAACAAAAAATGAAGTGGTGTGATCTTAGGGTGTTATGTAACAACAATAAATATTTGCTTTAATTAGCAACATATACCAAGTGTGTTAACCTCATGTTTACCACTGGATATACTGAAACCGGGAATTTAAAAATGTTGAATATTTGTGATATTTTTTTTATATTAAATAACAAAGAAAAGTGCGTAATACACTCTCACACATTTTACAGTATTTGTGCATTAATTTTTCCTCGCATTGTACTTCACATTTGGAAATAAATGTATTAGAATCTGTATATGTATACTAGTGAGTGTGTGTGTGTGTGCCTGAGAACGAGTACATGTAGTCGTGTGATAATTTGTAAGTTTGTTTTTTTTTTGTTTTTTGTACTATATATGTCTGTCTATCTGATGAATAAGAGTTATTGGCATGGTAAGCAAATGTCACAGAAACAAAAATTCTTTAGAAAATAATAAAATAACCTACCAAACAGAAATGGTTGTTTTGCAAATTTGCATGAGTATATAAGTATGTATGTATGTATGTGTATGTAAGTAAGTGTGTGTGGGTTTTATTTTTCGGGGGTAATAGGATATGTTTTAGTGACTTATGTCACTTTGAGAAAATCCATCAAATGTTAAAAATTGACGACATTTTGTAAAATGTGATCTGTTTTTTGTTATTGATGCCAACTTTATTTTCCGTTTTTTTTTTCTTTTCGCACAAATATATTGGGAAATGTAAGAAGAAACCAAAAAAATATATACATATAGGTACATACATATAAAATAAAAAATATAAATAAATAAATATACATATGTACATACATATATGTATATGAAAAAAATAAAATAAAATAAATTTTGCATATTCTGGTAATGGCATCACACTTCAATTGAGTTAGTAATGCTTTGACGAAAAAAAATAAAGAATCCTTAGTTCTTCACTGTGTTCCCTTGCCCAAAATAAGACACGCCATCGTTATTTCGGATCTTCTTTTACTTCCACAGCCAAATCAATGACTTTAGACACGTATGTATGTGCTGTGTATAAACGTATCAATCACAAATTAATGAGATGTGAGTGAATACTAGTATATTTAGTACATTTGTTAACAGTGAGTGGCAAAAGTTTGATGGGATTTCAATAAGTTGGTTTTTCTAACTCAGCAAAATAGTAGGACCAATATTTACCACAAAACAGACGATTATTTTTAGAGAATACAGCAATACTGAAGATTTATACAGAAAATATTCAAAACTCTCCAAAGAATATACTGTCATACACAAGATTTTCTATGAAAATACTATCCAAAGCGGGAAATAATTATGTTGGATATCTTCTATGGAGTTATTTCCAAACAAAACACTTTGACAACTGTGTCGAATCTTATATACTCACTACTAATATTATACGGTCAGGAATTCTTAAGCATTTTGGTTGAATTTCATCTTAACAACGATATTTAAAAGAGTTTCATAGATATTCAACCTGATAACGCTATACATACATACATGTATAAGATATTTATGCGTATTTAGAACAAATATGGGCCGATATTTAAAAAATCCAGTATTTGATTTCAGCATACGTACAACGGATATGTGTATATTTTTCAATATTTATGTATGCACTCACATACAGTTTTAACTGTCAGTTTCAACTGTTCAGTTATAACTGACAGACTTAACTGTGAACTGAGATGTGCACACACGTGTAGTTCAATACTTCAGTTTTTAACACGGATTCGAACGAGCAGTACGGTTTGGCCGCTCTCGGTGTACTTTTTGTAATTTTAAAAAAATTGAACAGGTCATAGTACCAAAGTACCGGCTTAGCAGATGCTTCAGACTTCTTTGATGCCTCAAGTTTATTTTTTTTTTCTTTTTGTGAAAAGCGGATCTTAAGCTTTTCCGTGTCAGGTTCTACTTCTTGTAACTTCTTTCCCAGCTTGTTGTAGGCAGCAATCACGGTACTCGCTAGATTTAAGTTTGCCATAGGCAAGGTTCAGATCTAAGTATATATTGCAATAAAATCAGCTATCACTTGGTTCTGTTTACGCAACATGATACGCCCTCGACACAAATTGAACTGAGAACGGTACAGTTGAACCCCCAGAAATGTTCACTTTAGTTGAAACTGTCAGTTAAAAATAGAAACATTTTAAATTTCTCAGTTAAACTGAATAGTTGAGTTGAACTGTCAGTTATTACTCACATACATACAGTTTTAACTGACAGTTAATTTGTTTGCTAATTTGTTTCTGGATACTGCTTTTATATAGCCACTTATTTACCATAGAGTCATATTCCGGGAAGACATTTGTAATTTCCTGATATTTAGAGTGACAGAAAATATATTATGATCATGTTCCCAAATTTCAGTAGAATGCATTTCATGGTAGTATATATAAAATAATGGAACTCCGACAAAAGAAGCACTTTTCCTAAACAAATTTTAATGGACCTTAATGGAAATTATTTTAAAATCAACCAAGTCATTCATAAAGAAATTTTATGAAGTATGTAATTGGGTATGATTGTAAAATATATCCGAAAGTTTTAGCACTCACTGTATATTTTACACACACAGATAAGTTTATACATATATTTCTACAGATCTGTTCTATATTTATTTTACTTAAAAAAATAAATCAACTGATGGATGTTGTGTGTGTTTGTTGTTTTTTTTATTTTTTATTTGAAATTCTAAGAAAATGTTGTATCTTGTCCTTGTAAGTAGTATTAGGACATTTACTTTTATCTCTTTGGCTGTTTGTTATATATTATTTTTTTTTTCTTGCTTGACGTTGAGGTACCTTTTTTATCTTATTTTTAGCAAATGTGAATATGTGTGTGACAAGAACATTAGTAATGTATGCATGTGTTCATGTATTAGAAAGGTAAGTATGCAAATTTGTTGTGTGTTTTTTTTTTCAAACCCAACTTTTGGGAGGTTTATTTCTTTTTTTATTATGGAGTCCTTTTGTAATATACAAACATATGAATTATTCTCTGTGGATGCTCTTTGTTTATGTGAGTGCTGTATTTTATTTTAAGACACACATTCAGACATACACGTTCAATTTTTAAACAAAATTATTCAATCCATCATTTTGTATTTTTGCAAATTGAATTCTAATTTGAAAATTTCACTTACAAAAGTCTACATTTTCCATTTTAGTTGGGTGTTTTTTTTTTCTTGTCTTTGTTTGTTTCCAGGTGTGCTCATTTGACAAAAGGTATTTTCTCTAATTGAATTGTATCGATAGTCGTCGTTAGACTTTATAACACATCACACATGTTCTTTAACAGCATGAGGAAAACGCGAGCAGTTTACTAAACCGCTTCAAGGAATAGATATTTTCAGGTGTTTAGTTTTTAAAAAAACTGGAATTTTCTCAAAGTCTAATTGATATTCTAAGGGTTGGTAAATTACTTAAGCAAATGATGACACATAATATCAATGACAATTTATTTATTAAGTTTATAAGGAATTGTAATTATGTTTATTAATATACATTAGTGGAATATTTGGGGAAGAGTAGTGGGTATGGTAAGCCTAATTAGATGAAAGTGTAATTGATTTTATTGTTTTTTTAATAGAGTTCAACAGTTGCTGCCTGATACATTTGTCTAGTTTTTTCTCAAGAAATCTAAAGTTTATTATAAATATTTGACAGATAATATTCGATTAAAGGTGTCCTTAAATAATCCTCTCATTCCTTAATAAATGCTTAAGACAAATTTTTTTTTTTTTAATTTGTAACGCAGATTTTCTTACCATCTGGTGTACTTGTATGCCTATATAGTCTGTCTTATCACAGACCTGTGTTGTATGTTTAGAATACGATCAGGTCGTTAATGGAATAAAGCTTCAAATAAATTACTTGATTATTTCCCGATGGCTGTCAATTACTAGGGAATACAATCCGAAGAAATAAATTCTTTGGCTTTCGGTCGGCTAAGGACTAATAAGTCGCAATTTACACGAAGCAATTCTTTAAGCTAAGCTGATTAACTTTTAGACATCGGGGTGAGGAGAAGATGAGACGCGTACACACTTGTTTGAACTAGCAATTTAGTGTTACTCTCTTATTTCTATTACATATGTATGTGTACTCTCAAATAAAAATACAAGCGATTTAAGCAATTATATTGTACTGTGTGAACGCCGAAGAAATTTCAAGGAAAAAATTGTCTAAATCTTTTCAATAG
The DNA here is from genome assembly GCA_950370525.1 of Bellardia bayeri. Classification (NCBI taxonomy): domain Eukaryota; kingdom Metazoa; phylum Arthropoda; class Insecta; order Diptera; family Calliphoridae; genus Bellardia; species Bellardia bayeri. Next base: position 82,189,961 of record OX493267.1, read on the forward strand.
AAATTGCTTCATATAAATTAGGACTAAGGCAATGAAATTCGGTGAGATAAATTTTACAGCTCTCGTCAGCTAACTAGAACATGACTAACAGCCATGTCACAGAGCTTAATTCCGTTCGGAAGTGGAATTAATTCCGCATTTTGCATCTGTAGAAAAAGTAAACCGAAAATTTTTTTTCGGAATGAACGTACTTTTAATTATAAGTTATTTAAATATTAATTTAATTTAAAGTGATTTCATTCCAAAAAAATGTTTCGTTATAATTTTTCTAGAGAAGTCAAATACGGAATTAATTCCACTTTCTAACAGAATTAAACTCTGTGACATGGCTGTAAGACTAGAGGTAGTACAATCCGCTAAGATAAATACTTCGGCTCTCGGTCGGCTAACTATTGGTGTTGATAATGGTATTCGTAGAATATAAGAATTTAGGACTAGTTTGCTTTTGATAATAATAAACAAAATTGTATTTTTGGTTTTTATTTTGACTTGATATTGGTTTTTTCTGGCTAACTCGACGTTTGAGAAAGATTAGAGATTAATATTATATGCCTTTTAAAATCGATATAAACCTAAATTCAAATAAAGAATTACATACCAGCTACTTTTAGGTATGAGAAACCTTTGACAATTACGTCTAATACCAAATGAAACAAAAATTACTTTGTGGTTAATAATTTTTGCTTTGAATGAGTTTCAGTGTAAGAAAGACTAGAGAATAATAAATATTTGATATCAAATCAAGAAAATAGAATTCTTCAGATATTATAAGTATTATAAATAAATCTAAATTAGAATTAGGTTTGGAAAACCTTTGAGAATTAAGTTTGATATCTAAGAAAGATACAAACCTTTTTATTTATCACCTGAAATCGGTTTTGGTTAATAACACAGACCAGCCTCATATGTATGTTAAAATAAAATTCTAGACAGAAATTAATTAAAAATTCTTTCAGTCCACACTTTTAATTTAACATACATATATTTGTTTTAAAAACAATTCCTTTTCCCCCTTTTTAATATTGGAAACAACTTTAAAAAATTATCTTCTTTTAAATTAATTTCGAACATCACAGACTAAATATTTTCTAATCAAAATAAGAATTTCTTTTCCATGGCTCTTTTTTTCGTTGCTGCTGAACCATTTTATGTTCAATCAAACTAAATGGCAAAATATCTTTTATTATTCAGATCACAAAATTTTATGACAATCACGCATCAAAATAGCATTCATCAGGAACAGTAAAATACCAAAAAAAAAAAAAAAAGAACAAAAAACGAGTACGACAAAAAAATGGCAACATAAAAAAGAAATTTTGAACAAAGGATAAAGGATACAAACCGAGAAAACCCAATACACTTGGCTAAACGAATCGATGAATAAGAGCGAGGGAGGAAAGAGTGGGGGTTATTTTTTATATCTAACTAACTATACGGTGAATTTTCATTTTATATTTTTTTTGCCAAAGATTTCCAATTTTTTTTTAGCAGGGCTGAAAAATTGTTTTATGTTCCTGTTTTTTTTTTTTTTTTTTTTTTTGACAAAAAGAAATTTTCCCAAAAAAAGGGTCGAATGTCAATTGATTTGATTTCAAATAATTCACATACATTTGTACAAGGATGTGTGACATATGAGTATATATGCATGTATATATAGGTACATGTGTATATAGGAGTCATTTTGTATGTATGGTTTATCCAATAACAAGTATTTATATATAAATTGTTAGTGTACGAGCTCTTAAGTGTGGAAAATTTTGTATATGAACATATTAAGACTCATATGTATATAAATATTTATTTATTTATATTTTTGTGTGTGTTTCTTGTCGCCATTTATGTGTGAGTGAGATGACAGTTTGATGTTTCAAAATGGCGTTATTAGAATATAAATATTTGACATATCTAATACAATTTGCAAATGTATTAAACAAATTTCACCAATTTGTCAAATAATATTTTTATTTTAATTTTAAAGTTGTCAATATTTTTATATAAATTTTGGAGCTTAGTTGCTAAAAATTTCTAGAGTTAGACATTTTTATAATTTCAAAATGTGTTAAAGCAATATATTTTATAATTTGTGTTTTGATGAATGATTAAAATGTAAATGGTGGGTGTTTTATATAAATTTAAAAAAGGTTTAAATGTGTCACCTATAAAAAACATGAATACATAGAGCAAGAATCGAACAAATCTAGTAATTTTTGCTTCTTACTAATACTATAGCGATAACCTGTTATTAGCCGACCGAGGGCTAATTTCGTCGAAATTTATTTCTTAAAAGTTTACAGTCCGTAGGAAAGATCATCTTCTGAATATAAAAGGCAGCTGTGTGGTTATATATGTTGATTTATAAAATGGCCACCTCTGCAGAACCTGAACAGACTAAGCATACCCCGGATGAAAAATTTTAACTGTGCGTCGTTAGATTTTTGAGTTTGTATTGTTTTGGGTTCCAGTCTTTATTTTTTAAATTTTGCAAAATCTGCAACATCAAGGAGTAATTTGATGATAAAAATGGAGTCCTTAATTTATATTTGCATTGAAAATCAAGTTGCGCAGAGAATACCATTAATAAAAAGATAATTCACACAAAAGCAAAAAGCTTATTTGATGGCATAAAAAGTAAAGCTTTATCCTAGTGGTAGTAAGACAGACAATTGCTACAAGGAAATTTATTTGACGTTAAAAAAAACTCTGTTTAACAAACATTGGACCAATTTTTTGTGAACGAAAGCCTAAGTCTATCTTTGTAACCCTCTAACCTATCTTTAATCTTAACTTATTTTGCGTCGTTTTAATTTGGGTCGTGTTTTTTTTTTTTGGAACGTAACCCCGACGCAAAGTGAGGTATTGGTGTATTAGTAAAGAAGTAACAAGTTGTGGCTGAATTTCGTTAATGTACCATTGAATTTCCTTCTTTAATTCCTAAATGGTTGAAGACCCACGTTCTAGGGGCACAATTTCAATCAATAAAATTAAAGAGTACACGACACGAAACCACATGTGGTCGGAAAAGAACCCTTTTATATTTTCGCGAAACTCATTGTACCAGTCACTCCTTGACCAGCCTCATTTTCGAAGTAGTATGAACAAATTATGCAATAATCTTAAGTGAGATTTCTGAACATTAAATTCTGAAATTTTCACGATTAACAACGGCATAAAGGTGAATATGTGCGTCAGCGTTTAGCTTGATTTTGCTTGAAAAATTAACATCCATTTGTTTATGTTCTTCACTAAGGCATGATCCCAATTGTGGTGTAAATTGGCTTTTGTAATCATGCACGCCCAGACCATCAGTAAGTATAGGCTGTTGAGATCTTCCTGAAATGTGCAATTCTTTTCCAAGTAGCCAAATTGATATTCGCTCTCTGAACTTTTCAATTAGTTTTTTTTTAAATATTGTTCAACTATGAATACAAGTTAATCTCTCGTGGAACAATCCATTCTTACTATCAATAGGCTGTAAAACTGTTTTCTGGCTACTTTCGTCAGAATTTTCGTATGCAACCTACACTAACTTCAAGTGAAAACCAGTAATAATGTTCCGCAAACTTTTGTTATTAATGCAACATTCAAAACAATTGCTTTAATGACAATCAATGTTGATGTTTCAAAAAACAACATAACAATGCAGCTGATATCCTGAATGTTTTGTTGAAAACTTGAATTTATATATAATTTTTTATAATATTTAAATTATTCTTTAAAATCAAATGTAGAAAGTATTGATTTAAAAATATAAAGTAATGTAAAGAATATATATGACCATCGTTATTAAAAGCAACTCAAACATGGTGTCCTTGTAAGCTTTTATAACAATAAAGATGTTTTTCACATGTCAGTACTCCCACCCCATAATGAAATTACAACGCATGAATCACTCACATACTCAGCTACTTAAACAGTAAATGCGTATACAGCAGTAAGTACTGCTGTTGCAAACGAGAAAAACTTGCAACAAAAAGTTACATAAAGTACACAACTACTCTAAAGCCTTTATATACAACAAAAAAGGATGAATAACAACAACAACAACAAAAAGAAGAAGCGAAAAAATAAATAAAGATTTTCTACAAAAGCCATTGTTCGATGTGAAATTCTTTCAAATAAACTCGAACAAAGAAAGAAGACGAGAAACAGCCATCCATCCATTCACATGTATGCAATTTTCCTATTCCTGGTTAAAGTCAACATCCAAGGCAACATGTGATGAGTATGGTAAGCAAACAAAAAGTTTCGTGTTTGTTCCACACTGTTTTTGAAAAAAAGTTTTATTCCACTTTTCTTTGTCAGTGTGTGATGTGGTGTGGTGTATGCAACATATTTATACCCATTTTTTTTCTTTTAGAAAAGTACAAAAGCAAAGTGATTTTAGTCTTATTAACTTCATCGAGTGCAGTATTTTGAATTTTATTCTTTTCCAAGATTTTTCAAGCAAAACTTTGTTGAGTTTTTTTCTTGCAATTTCCATATGCATGTGAATTTAAACTTGATTTTTTATTTTAATAATGTCTGCAACAACCAACCATTTTGTTATTAAATTAAATGCTGTTTAAAGAAATGCCTAGATATTTTGCATAAAAAAACTTTGTTCTTTTTAATTTACATTTAATTATTATTTAGGAAAATTATATGCAGACACATGTTTTTTAGTCCAACCCACTTGCGTTTACTGTGTGTAATGCCTTCGACTGTGTAATTATTTACACTCGAAGATTTGTTTGTAAGAGCCGGTAGTTAGTGCGTGTTCATGATGGCAGTAGAACAGAGTTTCAAAGGAATTGTGTCAAAAACAAATTGACAAAAGAACATATTATAAAGAGTGATGCAAAATTCAAATAAAATTGGGATTTGCCTGCACTGTATGTAGTATGTAATGTGTTGCTGACAGTTAAGGGTTGGTAAAAATGGAGCAAAGCATGAGATAAAAGTTCGTTTTTGCAATATTTAAAAAATAATTAGTGTTTGGCAGCTACAGTTCGTAGATATAGTCCGAATATCGATTTAACATCCTCAGTTGCGAAGACATCTTTAAAAAATCAAGGCTACTGGATCAATCAATGCTAATGATACGAAACCCAGGGGCCGAACATAATCAATTATTTACCATGAAATATCACGAAGGCTAATGAAGGTCAAAAAATATTAAAATTACAATCACAATAGTCAGAAAGAGGTAGAACGAAAAATACTCCAAATTACAAGTTATTACACTGTGAGAAACTCTCTGGTCGTCCATGAGAAAGCCATGCAAATATCAATAACAAAGCCCAATCAACGTGAATGTGTTGGTGGAAAAAAAAAAAAAATCGGCGTCATGAACATGAATTGCATGCATATTAAAAGAATGACTTTATACCGTAACTCACTAAAGATCTGAGTCTACATGCTTAAAAAGTTGAATTTACATAATTACTGAAGTCTTATGACCTTATACTGCCAAGGATATGAACTCTCTCTAATGAAATATGGAACATCAACAAATGGACTCTGATTTTTTTAAATAAAATCAATTTATGTATAGCTTATTTTCTTCAGATCAAAATTATGACAATTCGACTCAGAGAACCCATATGTGATTGTCCACAATAAAATGCTTATGGCTGCATTTTTGTCAATCTGCAGCAGAATTTGGTCTGAAGGCATTACAAAGTTAGCGAGGATAGTTTGTTGAATGGATTATTGAAAATCAACAACTGGACGCTGGTCTTTCGATTCATCATAATTACAGCATATTTTTATTTGGGTTCAGAAATCCCACACGTAATTATCAAAAACCAAAAACATCTACAAAATATCACTGTTTTTGGAATCGCGAAGATTCCGAAGATGGTTCGTTGATTGGATTCTTGAACGTCAACAAATGTATACTACTTTTGTTGACGTTCAAGCATCCTAATTGAAGCATATCTTCACCCAGTTAATCGTTAAAATTAGCATATTTGAGTTTCCGAAATCCCACACGTGATTTTCCACAACCAAATGCTTCAAAAATGTTGGCTCTTAATTGTACCTAACGAATGCTTTAGTTAGTTTTTTAAGCGAACTAAATGTGATTTGGGCTTCATTAACTTCAATTCTATACTTGGATGAGAAATCAAACGAAATGTCTTCAACATACTCAGCCTAATCAAAGTTTTCGATATAAATTAATCTAATTTGGATTAACTTTGCTCCGTTTTTTCGTTCGACATCGAGAACAAGGCCTCAACTTAATGCTTTTTGATGATCTTCAAAGATCTAGAAAATAACAATAATTATACTAATCACATTTAAAATAGTAACGCAGTCATATTTTTAATGTCGATATAGGAAAGAAGTTGCTCTTAGATGTTGACGGAACAGATTATACCGAAATATTAAGCACAATCAATACAATCTCTTATACCTCTGTACACCCATCAATGTTGAATATCACCATTCCACAACAGCAATTCAAACACTGCTATCATGGACACTAACACCACTAGTATGAGTAAATATTAGTTAGATGGATAAACAACTACTTCATCACACACTCACCGACTAACTGGCTGACTGGCTGGCTGTTGTTATTAATTATGGAAAACTGCTCAAAAGTAACAATGGTTAAACATTAATGCTCCCATTTGTAATCGTAGCAAAAAATAGCAACAAAAAAAAAAGGCTAATAATAGTTAATATTCATTTAGAGAAATACCTTTAAACAATGTCGTATGGTTAACACGAGTAAAATGTAGTGGGATAGGACAGTAGTCAAGTTGGTCATTATACATATAAATATTATATTTTTTCCTATTTTCTATTTCTGGGGCAAATGGCAACACAGCAGAACTGCTGCAGGGCATGCAATAAATTTGAATTAGTTTAATTTAAGTCGCTTTCAATAAAATAATTAATTTTATTAATAATATTTAAATTATGCAATTAAATAAGTACTTTAGGTACTTAGAACATATACTTAAAAAAGTAGTTAGTAGTAATATATTTTTAAAGAATAGTTAATATACCTAAGTAATGTTGCCAGTCATTAGAGTGAAAATGATTATGGTCTTTGGAAGTTTATAAGTATTTTAAAGACTTGATTACTGCAATTTGAAGGGCAAGACAATACATTATTTATAACGTTGACGTATAATGATAAACTTGCCTATTCCAAAAAGTTTTGAATAGATTACTAAGGAAGGTAAACCAAATTTTTTATTGAAAAGCTTTTAAACAAATTGTAAATAAAATGAAAAGCCATTATTTCTACATCAGATCAGGTGTCTTTGAATAAAAATATTCAAATTAATGTCCATGGTCATTATAATATCTTACTCACTAACTAAAACCATTGGTCTTTTGACTTTAATAAAAGTAGGAATTAGTTTTGCACTTGTAATAATGTTCACTATTAATTACAACAGAATCTTTAATAGAATTGAATTTCTAAAAATATATATGAAGTCAATAAAATGTTTGAACAATATTTCCAATTCACAAGTGATGTTGTGTGTCGTAGCATACAACTCCTCGTCTGATTTTACAATAAGTGTACAAATTGGTATTTTCTATAAAAATATTTTTTACAACACCTACGACATTTTTACATGTTTTTTGAAAGTTTGTTCTCAAAAGCTAAAATATGCATCTCAACATAAACTACTACTAATTTTAGTTTAAAAAAATAATCAAACGGTAACACTCAAATCATAAACTGATAGAAAAATTAAAAAAAAAAAAAAACGGAAACTAAAATTAATACAACAAAAAATTTTAATAATGGATATTGCTGAAAATACTGCGGTATGTTTTAATTTTGGAAAACATTCATATTTTATGTTTTGCATATTTGTTTTTAGTCATTTTAAAGGTTTGACAGTACAAACATACGACTTTGCTCAAAATCGTGTTCACAATCAGATAGTTGTATCATACAATGTACAATATACAACATAACTTGTGAATTGCACATGCATATGCATGTGTTCCGGAAAATCGAACAAACCAAATTAAATTATTAGGGAAAATTTCATTTTTACGTGAATAAAAGACAAACATAATTAGATGGATAACTCTAGAAAATTTCCTGTATTTAGGACATTAAACAGGAAATATATACTAACAATTTTACTTAAACTAAGGAATTTTTGGAAATTGGAGATTTTTCATACTAAAAAAATTAATGATAACATCCTGAATATCTTTTGAATTTATATTTTAAATACCTGTAAATCATTGATTATGATGGCACAGAATCATTGGGTCGGTCGAAATTTAAAATCTATATTCGTGAGATCCTATTTGGAGATTGTTTGAAAAACTTCCTAAGTAAAGAGATCGAAAAAAACGTAACACAAATATGAAATGAAATAGTTTTTCCGGAAATTCTATTCTTTAGTCCCAATTTATACGAAGCAATTCTTTTAGACATCGGGGTGAGGGGAAAAAGAATAGTCGAGTACGCACTTGATTCTTCTAGCAATTCGTGTTGCTCTCTTATTCGTATTACATATGTGTCATATTATTATAAAAATACGAGCAATTTAAGCAATAAAATTGGGCTGTGTGAACATCAAAGAAATTAAAATGGAAAAATTGTATCAATCTTTGCAATTGTAAATTAAGGATTTTAAGAATTTTATAATGGCTTTGATCAGTTTTACAGAACATGTCATTTGACGGTTTTATGAATTCCGAATAGTTTCATTGGCCTTTTTATTAATGGAATGGAAGCTACTCCGGCAACCCTCTCTTCCAGAATTCTTAAACGACTGTCATCAGTTTTGTAGAACAGGTTGTCTGTCCATCTTTTATTAAACTTTTGTAATACAATCTTATACCTTCAGTACATTTTTAACAGGATGCCTAAATGTCGTATAATTTCTTGAGTTTGGTTATTTTTCTTGCATCTCAAAAGATAAATATCTGTTATTATGGTGCCAATATACCACATCATACCCTACTTAGGCGTAATTTAAACTCAGTTTTTCATAATCAGTTATAAGACCAGTCAAGTGTTAGATTTTTACCATAGAAAGCTTAAGAACGCTCACAAATAATAAATTCCTAGCAAAATTCCAAGATGTTAAAATAAATTGGACCCTAACGTGAGTTTTTGTTGAACAATATTTCAAATACACAATATGAAGAGGAAACCACGTTTTGTTATAAAGGTATGTGATTGACAAACAAAACTTGAAATGAGAACATAAAGGAGTGTGTTTAAACATATACTTAATTAATACAATCAAACATATGAAATTATTGCGGTGGTCATGTACAATTATATTTTTTTTCTGGGTGCACGATACTGATGTGGTCGATATGTGGTTTCAACACGATTTTTAACTAAAGAGTACGAATGTGGCAGCAAAACTGTGGAGCCCACTTGCTCGATGTGCTATTACAAATATTTCAAACCATATCCAGTTTACTTTAAGATTCTCTAAACTAGCAACAATCGAATAAGAAAAAATTTAGGGGCATGCATAACCTCGGCAAAAGCTTTTACTGTCAAGTAATGACTTAAAATGCTACTATAAGGCACTTCTATACAAAACAATTCAAATCACTATTTTAACACGATGATGTCATTTGCAGGCAAATATTTGAGTACTTAGGAAAAATGTGGTTTCGGACATTTCTAATAAAAGAAATTAGAAAAACCTTTTCCTCAAACCCGTCTGCCATTTAAATTGATATCAAAGTTATGAAAGAAAGGAGGTCATCTAAATTGAATTATTTCATAAATAAAATAAGTTTTGATTATTTTTTAACCTTTGCTTCAGCTTTCAGTACATACAGTAGATTTCACTTTAGAAAATGCAATGTAATCAATGGTATATGAGACAATTGAGGGATTTTCAAAGAGTTTTGAAAGTACCAAATTCTCCCTGATCTTAACAAACATTTGCCAGCGACCGTGGTGGGAAAGCTTCATCATGATGGTAGGAATTGCCAGCAATAAAATTTTAGTAAAGTAAATGCCAAAAATTATTTCCTGAATGCAGCAATGACCATATAAGCAATTGTAACAACTGTCGTAGAACAACAATATATATTTCAGTTAAGAGCTGACATTTGTACACATTGTAAACAGTGCGAGAACACTGTCTTGTTATAAAAACATTCAATGTTTTTATACAATTAACTAGATAATCAATATTCAAATAACATACGTGCATATTGATTATTGTTATCGATTAGAAAAATTTATCAATCAACGCTAAAAAATATTGTACTCGTGCTTGTATTTTTAAAAGCATTTGATTTCTAATGCGCGCATGTCAAAAGTAATAGTGAAATCCAACAGAGTTGGACAGGTGATACAATTCATATAAGATATAATTACAGAAATTCCAACTTCCAACTTGTGCATGTTTACAGTTGTGTTTTAACATTTTGAAATATTTTTTTTATAAATATTGTGGTCACTGTAATTATTTATATAATTTCTGCAACCATGATATGGCTAAGGTACCATTCACATGATTATAGCAATTACATATGTAATGTTTATGGTGATTGGTTTTATGATGAAATATTATACCATGTTGGTTTACGTGGTAGTTCACTACGTGCGAACACTTAAGTAGAGTCGCAGGGACCCCGTTTTAATTATACCATATTATGTTGTTTTCTATCATAATCAAAGAGCAACAAATTATGATAAATTGATTCATCATATCACATGATTGCAACAAATATATACATAGTTACTACAATCATATATATGATTGTAAAAATCAACTGAACCGTAAACATAACCATATTATGGTTACCGCAATCATATACATAATTACAGTGACCATAACATTGTTGAACAACTTTTAACAATTTTGATATTGTTGTGGTAAACATGTACATGTGATTTCAATGAGTGTTTTGTTTCAAAACACATTGCTACTAGTCATCACACCCACTCTACCATCACTAATTTAATTACTTTCACATTATTTAATTACTTCAGAGCAATTTATAGATTAATTTTAAAAGCAAAACAGTTACAAATCTTTAATGTGCACTTACATACAGGTGGCCAGCGGTGCGCGTGTGTCATTAAAGTCCCCATAATTATGATCATGTTTTAAAGTGGTTTTAATTATTGTTACCTGTTGATTACAACTCATAGTTAAGACAAAATTAAATGTTGTTTACAACATTTTTTTTATATACTATTAATTCCGTTTTTTTAACCACAGATTTGTAATCACGCGTTAAAACTGACTAAATGGTAATACAGAGAAAAATTTTTGGACACGATATACAGTAGACATTTCAAATTATTTTATTACTTTAAACACTTCTCATAAATATTATATTTGTTACAGTTTTTAAGGTAACGACTTTTTCAACTCTTACTCTATTAGTTACTATTATTTTAAACTTTTTTGTTAATTTGTTTTCGTGCCATATTATGCTTTTTTAATTTTGTTACTGTTACCCGCATCGTAGTTAAGAGTACACTGAATTTCGCTATATTCACAAATTTCTAATAACCTCCTGTTTTCTATTTCAAAACGAAATTAAAAAACTAAAACTATTCAAATTTTATGATCCTTAACGCATGCAAATTATAATAAATTTTAATTTATTCCAAAAAACCTAAAAATAAATCCTTTCATATTCATAAAAAAGGTAAACAGCATGTTGTACTTGCGCATACAGATCTTAGCAAGAAGAGGGTTCATTTGAAATTATCAATTCTATACAAAATAAAAAAAGCATCCTCGAGTCCTTACAGAATATTTCAGTTTTTTTTTTCTAACCCCCTAGACGCAGCTACTGTGTAAAAGAGTGCAATAAATGTAGAGAAAAAGGTTTATGTGAGTGATCATATGCTTGATGTATTTTTTTTTTTGTTTGTGTCTGAAGGATCTTCGTCGTTATTTTGTTGCTGGCTTGTCAATGAGGCGTTTACTCTCGCGCATAAATTATAAGACGATGAAGGTAAAAAAACCCTTTTTCCTGCAGTGGCTTGACAGCTGAGCTGTTTGTCACGTAATTTCAACATCAATCGGTATTTTCACAATAAACTCGTAGAGCAGCTATAAACTACGAGTATGGATATTTGATTTTTTTTCTTCTCATATTTAAATTTGAATACATGCATTTTGTTTATCCTTAGGCTGGATTAGTTTCTCCATTAAGTCTGACAAATTTTAGTTGTTTATGAAAAAAAAAAATACTTTGTTATTCTAATCCCGGTTTGATTGATGACACATATGAATATATTGAGGTAGTTATTTCGCTTTTTTTTATACGTACCAAAAAGTCCAACTTACTGATTATGTGATTATGAGTAATGTAAGCTTTATGTTTTTTATAATTTTGGTTGGAAATGTTTGTGGATATCGATCCATTATTTCTTCTAGCCCTCATAAAAATTTCCAACCGATATGACCAAATAAATTTAGCCACATATAATTATATAAAAAGAAATTGCATTTAAAATTTGCTTGCAGATGTGTAATTAATTGACCATAGCTACCATTTAAGACCCACTTCCGAAAATCACTTCAAAGATCATTAATATTTTAAAAATGTTGGTATCCAAATTATATTCAACACAAAAATGTTCCATATATTTCGAAAACATTCGGCCCTTATTTTGTGATGATCGCTCCATAATTCAAAATAGCTTTTATGTAAGGCCACAAAAATCACTTTAATAAGCATTAGTGTCACGTTTGGCATATATTTGCCGAAAAAGACGTCACATAAATTTGAACTCGTTTATTTATTAAAAAAAAAAGCACAACAAATATTCAGTTTTGTTTTATTTGATTCTGTTTGATCTTGCAAAACTCTTGTAAGAGTAAACAACAACTAAAACAAGTGGTTACGCTCTTTTGAGATAATATTTGCCAAATGTAACCGTACCTTTACAAATGTTGGCATCGAAATAAAATTCAACACAAATAAATTGTATACATATACATATACAAAAAGTTTGACAAATAATTTGATGACGTTCGGTGCATAATAAGTCACAACACCAATATACTTGGTGTAGGGTATTATATGGACGACTATACTTTCTCAATTGTTTAATTTTAAACATTTTATATTTTTAGATCGCCAAGAGATTTAAGTGTAAAATTTAATTTTTTGATAAACACTTCCAATGTACAGGGTGCCCAAAAATTTGAGCAGGGTTTAAACTTTACTGCACGAATGGCGTCAAAAATAATGAAAGTTTGACGTCCACAGTTTGGCTAATATTATCCCAAGCTATGAATAACATTTTCACTTCGATGGCTATGCTAATTATGAAAATTGCAGCATTCGGGCTTCAGCGAACCAGAATAGTAGTGAATCCATAAGCAATCAGCGTTTTTTGCGGATTTTTGGACGCAAGTGGTAAAGCATTCGGTCTTTCTGGTGCTCAAAACAGTTTTTACTGCCTGCTATTAGATGAATTTAATGTAGGCAGCATATGTTTTCAACAAGACATTGTCACATACGATACTACCTGTAAAACAATTCAATTATTACATGAAATTGTTTCTCATACTATCGAACAGATCGTTTGATTTAACATCATTAAACATTATGGCGTTATAAGAAAATGAAAGGTCTAACAAATTTCGTAAATTTTGTTAAATTCAGAGATGACTACTAGAAATAATTTATTTTAATTTAAGCTCGATTCTATTATTTACTTGCAAAGGTTTGGCTTTATAAATATTATCGGTAAAATAAATATGGTTTTGATTTACATTGAACTTCTTCTGTAAGGAATTTTCTAAAGTTTTAAACACTTATTTAAATTGATTATACAGAAATTTAGCTTGATATCAATATTTATAAAAAAATTATATAAAAGTTCCGTAAAGTAATCTGATATTTTTAACTCGTCCTGCCAGAATTTAGTGAAAGTAGAGTGGTATATGTTTTTATTTTGTTATGATACCAAAATTGCTTAGTTATTTATGAGTATTAAAGAGATTTTCGGGAAAAGCACCTACTTGGGCACAAAGCTCTAGAAACTATTGTTACAAAATTTACCAAGATTGATGATAAAAGGCCGCAGAATGCTTTATTTTTAGTCTAGGGTTATTTTAAAGACCGGAATCCACAACATTTTGAAGAGAGCTATAATATTTATATCAAAATTGCATTGGTAATATATAAGTGCAAAAATCAATTAAAAATTTTATAGGGAGGTTTAACCCACCAACGTAACAAAAGATGGTAGATATATGATTTTCTATTTGAAACATGTGCAGTCCAGCAAGTGATAATAAAGGCGTTTTCAACAACAACTAAGTTTCAAAAAAAAAAAATAAAACAATATGAAAATCATTAAAATTTGTATTGTATTGGAATGAGCTAGGTTTAATAATAATAAATTAAAAATTATGCCGGACAGTTGTCCACCACAGCCATACACAGAGATGTCGAATCTTTTATGATTCTTTAATCGATCAGGATTGCAATTAATCCATTGATATGGTGCTTGTGTGAAATGTGGAAACGTCCGTCCATCCATATCATTAATATTAGGCCAAAATTTAATTGTTGCATCTCTCGATAGCGTAATCCATTCTTTGTAATTGTATTTCTAGACGAATTTTTGAAATCCTGCCTGCAGACCATATAGCGCATACACTGACGAGCTCAACATGAAGAGGCTTTGCTGTTGCTGTTGGATTTTTAAAAGTCGAAATGTTGTAATTTTATTAACAAATTTCATAATAATGTTCTCAGAACATTTCATAGTGAATTTTTAATATTTTAATCCGATTTTCGAGAGACGCAGCATTTCCCTATTTGACATATTGTCAAATCTTCTACTACTGATCTGTCTACAATTTAAATGTCCATGTTATTCCAATGTAAGTACCCAGCACAAACTTTACTTACATTCTTAATTTTAATGACTTCCAGAAATCATTATTTCGTAGCTTTATTCGCCACTTTTTGTATTACTAATTATATATTAAAGAATTACTTTTTTATATACAGTTTAAAAAGGTCATAATTATAAAATCCAAAAAATTTACTTCAAATAAATTGATTTAAAGAAGTTAGTCAGGTTTTAGACGTTTTAATTCTGACTCTTCAAGGCAAGTATTTTTGGGTGAGAAGGGAAAAGAAAATAAAAGGTATACATACTTGATGGTACTAATTAATTTTCTTATTTCCTTTTGTTTTCTTCTTTTATTTTCTCCATCTTATTCTGTGCGAAGTTGTTTGTATGAGAAAATAAAAAATCGTGTGAACAAAATAGCAGGTTCAAAAAAGAGTTGAACAGAAACTGATCAGCTAAAACTGAAACGTGTGAAACAGTGGCAAAATTATACCGGATTACTTTTGGGACATTGCTAACAAAAATAAGTACTTTTTCTAGTAGATTTGTAAGTAGTCTGGTCGTAGTAAAGTTTTTGCTGGGTACTTTTCAACGTGAGAAAAACCGAGCAGAATGAAAAATAAGATTTTGTAAATTAGTTTTTTTCTTAAAACTACTCGATTATCATTAAAATTCTATGGATTAATTAATTAATTCAAAGTGATGAACAAATTTTTTAAGATAAACTGCTAATAAAACAAATAATAAACTACTTGAGATCTGTATTTGTTTAAACAAAATTGAAACACAAACAATAACAAGGCACTATGCGGCAAAAAGTCAGGTATCAATTCATGTTAATAATGTTTTATTATTTTTGCAAATATCGGTTTAACCCTTGAACTCTTAATATCCTACTAGGAACAGCAACAAGAATTTTTAACAAGCGAAAAATGATAACAATACCTACACAAGATCACTAAACAAAAGGTTGCTGTTAGTTTTTATGTTAACAAAAAAAAAAAAAAGAATGATCCTATACTTGAAAAACACTAAACATCCTTTTGTTAAACATACCCAACAACACAGGACAATGAACGTAAAAATACATTGTAGTTTACATTTAATGTGCGATTTATTGCCATTGATTAAATCAAACTGTAAAATCATCAAAAGTGGTTTTCTAGGCATTTAAATTTTTGTTGTTCCTTCGCTTTTACGCACAACCTTTTATTACTCTTTGCTAAAAATTTTGCTTTTGCGTAAAAAAAAGGATGTTTCTTTTTTTCTTCGTGTGTTGTCTATTTTGCAAAAACTAATAAAAGTTAGATAACATTTTTGTTTTATTTTATCTTTGAAATGAAAATGTTTGGGTTTAATTTTTAACAAAATAGGGGTGGAAAAACCTACTTCTATATGAGATAATCCAATACCTTTACCGGTGGCCCATTAATATAAATTTGCCTTTTAATAGTTCAATGATTTTTTTTTCTTTTTGGCTTGTGAATTTGAACATTTTTCTAATTTCGTGTTTGTTTTTTTTTTTTTTTTTTGCATATGAAGCATAAGTTTTTCATGGTTGTTTGATTTTTATGAATATTCATATTTTGATTTCGTTACGTTTTGTTGCATTCAAATAGTTTTGATTACCCCGACTATTGGTTTCATTGTTTGTCGAAATCAAGGGGTTATTATTGTTGTATGAATTTTATTTTTTTTGTAATTCTTGATTTATGGCCAAACATTTAACACATTTACAAGAGTTACACACAGAAGGAACAAAATGTAACGTTTGTGTCTGTTTTTAAGCCTTTGATATTTTAGAAAATAACCAACATGTGGTAATACATTAATCCAAGCAGCATGCATATGCACATATGTGAAGTGTATTAATGGGGCAAAACAAAAGGATGTTTTTTACATAAATATGTTTTTTCATAATTTAGTTTTTTTTTTTAATATGGAAAAATTAAAAATACACTTACCTAGTTGATAAGTTTAGAACAGCTTCAAATAGTCTAGAATAAAAGAAATAATAAAGAATTTATTAAGTTCAGATACATAACATTTAAAAACAGTTTCTCCTGTCAATAAAAAAAAGTGGGTTTTAATCTTAAAATTTAAAGAAATTAATTTTAAAGTATTATGTTTATATGTTTATTACTCTTGAAAGCCAAAAAGTACCATTAGAATATTAAGAAAAAAGTACCAATCGAATTTAGAGAAAGTACTATGTGGACCTTTACTAAAGGTATGGCCACTTTTGCCAAATATTTGCGCAAAAGACATAACCACTAAATAAAATATTTTTGAGCTCATTTATATATTTAAAAAACTTTGTTTATTTAGGAGAAGACACACCACAACAACATATTTAGTTTTACTTTATTTGATGCTGTTTGATATTGCAAAACCCTTGTAAGGGAAAACAAAGTCAAACAAATTTGGGATAAAACAAGCGGTTACGCTTTTTTGAGTAAATATTTGCCAAGTGTCACCATACCTTAAGGAATTACATTACATGTTAGTAAAAATAAAACTAATAAAGAAAAAAAGAAAATATTTTTTTGTCATTTATGTTATGTTTAATATTTAACAAGATAATTTATAAATCAAAAAGGGTCAAGTTCTAAAAAAAAAAAAAAAAAAAAAAATACAAACGAAAGGAAGACAACCCGCATGTACTAAAATTTTGCACCATACAAAAAACCTGCTACCAAATTGGTTGGAGTTAATTGATATTGTCCCTACTGCCTCTTATGAATTGACCACAAATTCTCAATTGGCTTGAGGTAGGAACTTTTTGCTGGCCACTGAATCAAAAAGAAAATTCTGCTCGTTCAGCCATTCTTTCACGAGTTTGAAACTGTGCTTTAGGTCTCCATTCAGCTGAAAAGTATCTTCATTCACATGACAGAAGCTCCTATCTACAAAATCGTAGATGAGTTTACAAAATCTTTCCTCATTGAAAAATGGTCCGAGGTGCCATTATGTAAAGCCACCCCATCGTCCATCCACCCAACGTCATTGTGTGTGTCCTTAAATTCTCCGGTCTGTTTACGTTCGAATTGAAAACCATTAAATTTGGAAGCAGGTTTTAGTTTGAATTACCCGATATTGCGAAGGACTGATTCTCCTGTCCATCGAGTAGGGTTGGAACCGCCTGAGAAATCTCAAGAGCTAGTCGGAAACCTCGCCAACGCAAAAGTGTCCGTAACGCACATTTTGGTGTTAAACACTTGTGTCTTTTTAATTGTATTGTAAATTATTTTGTTTAGCATTAAATCTAAAATAAATTACAAAATACATTTAGCAATTTTCTTTATTAGTCTTTATTGTATGCAATAAAAAGTACACAAGACACAAACATGTAACCATTTGTGCTCACCACTGTGATTTTTGGTTTCTGTTAATTTAGAGACATTTTACCATTATGAATTAAAATTTGGCCCTACTTTCATAAATTAAATGTTTTTATATGATGTGGTCGAAGTTTGTGTAACATAAGTATGATTCTAATATTGAGTTTCCAACGAAAAAAAAAGCGAATACTTTTTATCATGTATCAATAACGAATTAATCTCTTAAAAACTTTCCTAAAATGCATGCAGTATGCATTAAAAGAAACCTGCATTAAGTAAATGTAACCATTGAAATGGAACAAATAAAAACTAAACACTTTTAATAATAAAATAAAAGGATGCTACTCTGCCACTGATTATTTATGAGAGCATAAAACATATGAATTAATAATATATTACCATACAAAAACAGAAACACACACACATCAAGGACATGCGTAGAAATAACAAACACTACAGCAAATAAAAAAATGGTTAAACAATAGATTGAAATAGAATGCAACCATAAAATCTATAATCAAAAATCATAATGCGTGAAGTGGATGCTGGATAAATTACACATATAAAATACAAACATGAAGGTAAACATGTGTGTTTGTAGATAAAACCTAAGGATATTTGGTTAGACAGACATATTTAAATGATTTTCTCTTTTTTTTGTTTTTGCGTTTTACTTTAAATAAATATGCAGATGTAACACTTTAACCCCTTCTTAGATATTTATATTTGTTGTTTTAATGAGTTGTCTATGTGTGTGAAGGATTTGGTTACGTGTTCTAATACTGATAAACCTTAATAATCAGTTAAGCGTTTAATTTGTAGTGAAGATTTTTTAGGAATTTATTTGAGAGTAGAACAAATCATCGTTTTAGGCTCGTACAAAATATAGATTTGATTTTTTTTGTGCGCTCGGAATAAATAAATTAAATTTAGTGGAAGTCGTGGTAAACTTTTCTCTGATATTAACAACATTACATTTACTAAAACTGGCGAACCTGGAGTATTCATAAGTGTATCATATTCAATTCAATACAAGGTGTGTTCGTTAACACGACGATTTATTAAAAGCTAATACCGCAATTCTCCTATTGGTTCGGGGCAAAGTAAAAAAATAATATGAATAATTTGGAATACAACATATTTACTAAAAGTAAAGCAAGCGAAACATATAAGAAAGCAAAGTCGGTCAAGCTCTACCATATAACCTAGTGTATGTGTAAAAATAATTTTTCAGAAATGGACGCTATATGGGAGCTACGCCCAATTATGGACTGATTAGCCAAAAATTTAGTGGCATGACTTTTTTGCAAATAAATATTGTTGTGCTAAATTGTACTCTATATTAAAATAACATGTTAACCTATAGTGACTTTCATATAGAGGGTCTTATATGGAGCTTTGACTAATTATTGGCCGACCGTTAAAAGATTACGTCTCATGATTTGTAGGTGCAGTTTTAGTTTTCAACAAACACTTTTAAGTGTAACAAGAATTTCATTCTTCACATCGGTTTCATTAGATGTTCGTACCAATAGAAAATATGTTGTCTTGACTACAACACAATATGCATTTATTTAAATTTAAGCCGATCAAAATACATCAAAATACTTATGGTTGTGAACAGTAATCGTGGCCTCAGTTAAGTGCTAAAATTAAAATAATATCGAATCGAAAATTACTCTACTTCAAAATTATCTGTTTTGTCTAAAGAGTATATTTAATTTCATAATGCTTTAACTTAAAGGGGTCAAAGGTCACTATTATTCAACTTTGAAGTCGTATTAATTTAATATTCTTGAAATATCAGAGTTTAATACTGTGTTCAGACATGCACCTTTATTGAGTCAATATTCGGTTAATTGACAATATTATTTTAAGTGTTCAGGCATACTCAATAATCATTCAGGCTTACTCAATATAATCATTTGACAGCTGTGAAAATTTGTGTCGAAGCGTACAAAAATTAAAAAAAAGTCATGTTTTAAAAAGAGCTTACTATCGTTTAATAGAAACGACGAGCTGTTGCGGTTGGTAAGATCAATTTTTGATTCCAAAGTGGCTTCACTTAAAATGATCAGAAAAAGAAATTTGCAAATTGTGCAAAGTTTGATGAAACAACAAAAGCTTTTACTTATTATATTAGAGGAAAACGCAAATCAAAGGTCTTTATGGAAATTGGTTAGTAAAATATGAACAATATTATTTAAATAAATAACTACATTTCAAATTTTCAGAACCGCCAATCGACATTCTATTTGTTGACATTTGTCATTTTATACATATCTGCTCACTGAACACAGTTGTGAACAGTGTTGCATTCGAAATATTACTCAATATTATAACAATTTCATACTTATTGAGCAATAATTAATTGAGATTTTATATGGAGTATTGAGCTCAATAATGGCGTTTATTGCGATTATCGCAATAAAGGTGCATGTCTGAACACAGTATTAGCATATGATTTTACCGTTATCACAGCTGATGTAATAATCCTTTTGTCTTGGAAGTTTCCATGTTGTGACTTAAACTGTACTTTAAGATTCAATCAAATAAGTTGGGAGCAACCGTATTAAGGAAACATTTAGTTTCCCATTTCAAGTTATTTTCCAAATATTTTTTTTTTACTGAAGTGACTTTGAAAACAAATTTAAACATTCTTTAGTTTACTCCACTTAAGATAAAAACCACCTCAACTATAATTATTTGTGTCAGTTAATAGTTGTCATACAGTAGCGAATTAATAAGAAATTAATCAAAAATAAAAAGAGCGCGAATATAATTTCATTCAAAAAATTTAATGCACTTCTAAGTACTCGTACTTACTTACATTTAACACTGCTGTGCCATTTATACACTTAAAAATATATTTACACTAAAGTAAGAAAACTTACAAATGAAAGTATGCCAACAACGACATTCTTCAACTGCGTTATAGCAAGTACTAAATAAAAATATAGTAAATACTAATAGGAAAATAAAAGATGAAGCTAAATATATACAAAAAAAAAAGCAGTTATAAACACAATTTTATAATGAGTTAAAGAAAAAAAAAAAAAGAAATGACTCAAGAAAAGCACGTGCTAATGTGGGTGGTGGTGATGAAAGTTGGTTGGAAGTTCATTAACCTTTTAAATACAAAAATAAATGAAACAGAAAAAAAAAACAACAAAGTAATTTTTTCCAAGAAGAAGACGAAGCAAAAGTTGAGGACCGCTTAAATGAGACAAAAGAAACGCCAAGGTTGAGAGTGAGAAACAACAAAAACACATTTATAAACATTAAGAAAAATAATACAATACCCCAACTACAAAGAAAAAACAAAAAAAAAAAACCAACAACAAGTAAATGAGTAACAAAAAATATGGCGCGAAAAAAATTCTTAGTGAAAATGATGCTGCTGTTGCTGCTTTTATACTCATTCAATTCCTTCATTCATTGCCGGGTTGTTTTTAATCACGAAAACAGTTAAAAAAAATACTGTTCTTCATACAACACAAACACCCATTTACGGCAACTGTACAACTCAAACCACAAAATAAAAATGAGCAAAATCTTGAAGTAACTGAAATAGCGGAAACGGAAACAAGTGCACACAGGAAAGAGGAAAAAGGGCTTGCTTGTTTGTATATATATGTATGTATGTATAAGTAAGTATATTAAGAGTTCAAGACGTTGGCAATAAGAACGAAAGACGTTGTGGGTGAGATTTTAATGAAAATGTACACATTAAAAAAAGAAACAAGAGCCAGCAAGACGAAAAGAAAAATAATGAAAAAAAAAACAACAGCAAACACAACCCAGTTTTTTAAGAAGTTTTCCATAATAATGTTGGCAATGAATATTCTGTGACTACTGCTACTCCTACTTTTCTTTCAAATACTAAATACTACAGCTGTTTTTGTGTTCTTCCTGCTAAGAATGCTGCTACTTTTAGTAATGATTATTACGAGGGGTATTTGGAAAAATAGAAATACTACTTAATACTTTTAATTTGAGTTGCTTAGCTACAGTCGTAGTTGTTCAAAGTAATTGACGAAAAAGACGTAACGACTAAATAAATTTTATTTTAAATCTTGTGCTTATTTGGGAAACTTCTTTTGCTAAGGACAAATGACTATAGAAAGTTAATTCTATTTGATGCTGTTTGCTTTTACAAAACACTTGTAAGATTAAACGTCTTCTAACTAATTTGTGATTTAATAAAAATAGTGGCTGTACCCTCAGTTACATGTCCTTGTAGCAAAGCTGACGACATCCATCAGTAAACATCTAGGTGACATTTTCAAAAAATCTTAAATAACGTACTAAATATGTAAAAATGTATGATATGTGTTCCTTTATATGTCAATATCTTCCGCAGTAGCAATTACCTGGATTAACTCAAATTTTCAAAAGAATCTTTGAGAGCCAGAGGAGTTTCAATATTCCAGAGACTAGTGTTATTTCTCATAGTAACAGTCAATTGATAATAAGGGGACCACTTATTTTCAAAAGGTTATAATCAATAATTTAACAATTGCACTGCTGTGATTATTTCTAAAAAAAATTGTTTCAACAGTAGGATTAACCGGCAACAATGCTACTGGTGTTATGGAAAAGCATGATATTGAAAACGCTATAAACAAGTTTGATTGCAACATTCATCTTTTCCAATTCTTATGTCTACTATTAAGGTAACTTAAATATAACTACTAAATGAAATATATTTAAAACTTTTTGCATGTTTAAAGAAGACTCGCATGTCTGCCTTCAGAGCCCTCCCTGCATTCATCGGACTGCTCAGGATAGAAAAGTCATCGTTGTTGTTGTTGCAGGATCGCCTTCTTTGCAGATCCTTCAGCGTCTGAAACTCTCTAGTCTTGCATTGAAAGTTGTGAATTATAGGACCAATAAGTCTTTAATCATTATAGATTATCTTTGGTAACCAATTAAAGCTAACTACTCCCCGATGAGATCCTCAATGATTGAATCAATCTAGTGCTTGCTGTCCGCGTAAAAAGGTTTTTATCCCATTTAGTCTGTTGGAGCAGAGGGCAAATGGGAAACTAGAATTATTTCCTCTTTCCCAGAAGCACAAATACTGACATGGGGTTTAACAGTCTTTACAGTTCAGCCAAACAGTAGCAAATTAACTATTATAACCAGGCTTACAGTTGCATTCGGCTCACAACACTCCAGTTAAAATCTTTGTGAGAGTTACTTCCAACAGTGGTTAAGAAAGTCCGAACCGTGTAAAAGAGAAATTGCTCATTTCCACTGATTTGTTGGACAACTCTTAGCATTCATCAGAGTTATGTTTGTTTAGACATAACAATAATGAAGTTCCAATAAATTCTTCGACTGTTAACCCTTTCCAAAGCTGAGGAAACAGCTAGTTCATTTGGCATAAGAGATAATGTACTCGTATTTTCCAAAAATAAAAACTTTTTCTCAAGTCGTTTAAAAATCGTATGTTGTCTTAATGTGTTCAAAAAGAAATTCAGAAAGATAAACAATAAAAATTTGTTTAATGAGTTGAGTTTTCTTAAAATATTAATTTTTAGCCCACCCTCTTATGAAAACGAATCATAATAATGATGTTAATGATTCTGAGGCCAATGTTGCTGCTTCTGCTTTTGTTGTTTCTTACAGCATGCTCCTTTTGCTCAGACATTGTTTTTCTTTGGTTTTATATTCAGTGTCGTTGTTTTTCCTCTGGTGTACGTGAAAATGAAAACAAAAATTTTCCAACTTTTACTTTTAGTTGCCTTTTGGTTGTTGTTGTACGCAATTAATTAAAACTTTGTTAGGGTTGGTTATGGCTGTTGGTCTTGTCTAAATGAATGTGAATAGCGACAGAGTGTGGGTGGTTGCAGAGCACAAAGAGGCAAGTAAATGAAATTGAAAATATAAAAAAAAACAACCATTAAATAATTTTTCCCAACTTAGAGAGTTGATGAGCTGGGGTTGTGGAGGCAGAAGGGGGTTTTGTATCTGTGCGAAATTATGTCAAACTGTCTGGCTGCTTTTGTTCGTGGGAATTCCCCAATTATTTAATTTCTCTCATCATGTTCTCCTGCCACAGCAAGTTGTTTGTGTATGGTGTCTGTCTATGTTTTGCTTCGTTTAATGTTGCTGATGCTTTTGTTCTTGTTTTATGGATGTCTGTTTGTATGTCTGTCTGTATCTGTATGTCTGGGTAATTCAATTACATTTTCATAATTTCACTTTTTTTCTTCTCGAGTTTGTGGGAAACAAGTTGGAAATTTTTTTTAGTTTTTGTCTTTGGCTGCAGAGAGTGAATGAATGAAGTGCAGCAACAGGTTTGTGAAAAAGTTTATGTAGGTCATAAAAATAATGGAGAATATATAATGAGCAACAACAACAAAAGAAAAATATTAATTGAGTTTTAATAAATTTGTGTATGTGTTTTTTCCTATTTCTATGAATTTTGTTTTGAATATTGTTTTGTTTTTTTCTTTTTGTAGTAGACATTATTTTAAGTGTTTGATAGTCAATAGCTAACCAGAAATTGTTGTTTGAAAGGGGTTCTCATTTTCAGTTATTTCCATATTCCTGCCTTTTGTTGTTTGGATATTTGGTTTGGATATTCTTTACCAATTAACTTCAAGATCCTAAGATAATATAGCTAAATAAACTTTTTGCAACTAAATATGCACTTAGAGATTTCTATTTTTGGGACCATAACTGATATATTAATGTATCATTGATGTTCGTAAGTTAATTCGGGGCTTTCGAAATCCAAAAATTTATATTCACCCCTATCGTGAATAACAATTCCTCATGAAATTTGTTCCCTTTTATTTTCTTAATATTGAATTTTAATAGGAAACGTTGAAAAGGGAACAAATTTCATGTGAAATTTTTATTCACGATAGGGCTGATTGTGAAAATTAGCAACAGAATGACAAACTTAAATATAATCTTAACACAAACAAGAACCTGACAAACTAACTTAAGTATTTCTAAATTTATAACTCAAAATTTTTTGTAATCTTTATATGAGGACGAGTTATTTTCCGTCCCTGATAATTCGTCGTAAAGTCAACTAAACTGCGCCCGTTAATTAAACAGCAAACACACACATGAACCTAGAAAACGATTTATTTCTTAACTCAAAATAATTGTCAATATATAACACAGTGTTGCCATTTTAGCCCTTACAGTGATAGATTTAGCATTTTGTTTCTCGAAAATGTATTGAAATTGATAAAAAAAAAATGATTTTTTTTTAAACAAATTTTTTCTTTTTTACGCCAAAAAATACTTTTGGAGAAATAAAAAATAAATTTTATTAATATTTCAACTAAATTTCTTTCGGGGTGGTAAGCAAATGAACACGGAAAATTTTGAATTAATATATGAAATGTAATCTATTAAAACAAGCCAACAATTGTTATGAACAAAATTAGAAAAAAAACTATAATTTATATTTGTAACATTTGAAATAAAAATTCTATGGTTACATTGGAAAAAATTAGCACTTATTTTTTCTTCTGTAGAACATTTTAGCACTTAGTTTTCTGGCAAGACTGATGTAACACATGAATTTGAGGACGAGTTGTTTTAAGTCCCTGATAGTTTGTCATGAAGCTAACTAAACTGGCCCAATAATTAAACAGCTAGTTTATTCGCCTTATACAAGTTGAACACATTTATTGTTTCAGCACCTGTCGAAATATGTAGGTACAAATGGATGATATTTCCAGGCCAAGCTTGCGATGCAAATATTGTTTGGTTTGAGGGACAGCAAAAGGCCAAGACCATCAAAGAAAACTTATAATTCATGGTGAAGGGGCCAGGCAGTGAAGGCTTTTTAAAACAACTTATTTTTCGCCTTATACAAACCGATGGCTTTAGCACTGCTGAAATAGATAGAAATGCTAATGTCATCAAAGAACATGTCTCAAACGAAGATCGTATAGAACTTAAAGATACCAGTAAAGACTGATAACTCCTCTATTCTGGACAATATGTTCTATTAAAATGACATAAAAGAAAAATATATACAGAAGAGTAAATTTGATGGAACAAATTCCGACCAAAAGCGCACGAAAAATATCCGAACTAATGCAAAACGAATCGATTATTTTATTGTAATACCAAACAATTAAAATTTGGTCTCCCGAAAAAGGCTGTCCTGCAACACTTTATTTGCTTGTCGGACTTTTGCACAATTCCATACCGTTCATACCGTTTAAAAACTTTGATTTAAACACTAAGCTTCTGTTACTTAAAACCTTCCCAGCGAAATTCGACCCATAACGTTAGGCAGATGTTAAACTGTTACAGGATTTTAATCGGTCATATCTGAGTTATTTTTACCAAAATTTTGTAAAATTGTAATGCAGGTATTTTGCATCAACACATTTATTATGCTCAATTCCTTCCAATTAAATACGTTGACTGAGATTTGGCTTAAAATTGTCTAATAAATCAAGGGCTAGAGATGGATGTTAAGCTGAAGAATATCTTATTTAAGAGGACTACAATATAAGGTGTCACAGGATTTAATTAAATGTAACTAACTGGTGTTCGATAATGCAAGTAGATTTGCCGAAAAAAACTGTATATTTTAAACCTAAACTGAACTTAACATTCGGCAAAGCTCGAAACCAATATAACACATTTGTATGTCGAACTTTGTACAATTAAAAACGTTGAGATAAGCCGCAGAATATCAAATGAATGGGCCCACAGATGATGAAATTAAACACCATATTTGGTTATTTATAGTTTAAGGACTGTGTTCACATTGAAAATTTCGGCAAAAACTTGCGAATGTGTCATCAAAGCCGTGATTACCTGTAAACGACTATGCTATTCCATATGGTATTCTAGTATTCTATGGAAAAGTCACAATTTAAGGAAAAAACTGTTCTTTCTATTAAATACAAATCGTATGTACTTATTGACTAATGTTAATCCACATCTAAAAAAAAACTTATTTCCATATATTGAAAGTAATCCTAAGAAGATTATTCTTTTCCAGCTGTTGTTTTACCGTCAGAGGGAACCCCTTGCTCTCCACTCCACTCTTACACTGCATAATTACAAACACACATGTATGTATATCTAATCCACACGACACAATATAAAAAGGAATAAAATTAGACTTTAAATTTAATAAGATTCACATAAAAAATTCATTTTATTGTTGTTACTGCATCAAGAATAAGCAACCAACAACATTGTAAAATTGATCCTTAATATAAATTCAACATTGATATTTAAACCTTTGAAGTTTGCTGTTATTGTTCTAAACCAGAATCACCTACAATAACACAACACATTATGAAAAACACATGAAAAAAGTTTTGACAATTTAAAAAAGCAGACTTGTAAAAGAAGACCTCAAACAAAGGAGGTGTTTTTAAAACACGAATCCTTTGGTAGTATACCAAAAATTCGTCTTGACTGAAATAATGTTTTAGTTTTTGCGTTTTCCATACAGGTCTTCCGCTAAATTCAAAAATTTATAAGGGTACCGGTACCTATAGATATTCTGCTTTTTCTACTATTCGAGCTCAACATTGTATGTGACAGAACGAAAAAAAACTCCAACTTAACAATAGAGGCAATTTGAATACTTGCCATAACAAAAAAAAAAAATAATAATAATAAAAGTAAAAACAGCAACAACAATAACTAAAAATACAGTAAAACGTAAAGAAAACATTGAAGGATGTGTTGAAAAAATAAAGTAGACGTGCTTTTCACATGTTGGCTCTGGTTGCTGCTGCTGCTCTTGTCGCCAACGCAATTTTTTAGTATGCAATTCCTGTACTTTATGCTACGTGTATGTATGTTGCTGTTATGGCAGCGTAAACACAGTTTATAAGGTTTGGTCGAACTAAAGGAATAGCTACATATAAATTCTGTATAAAAATAACCTGGTTCTCAGGTGTTATTAAAACAAATGGTACGGCACAACTTGTATGATTTGTTTGATACTTGCAACATTAGTAGAAAGGCAGCAATTATTACGGATTATCCCCATATTATTATGAATTTGCTTTGAATTTAGTTAACCTTGGCTTATTCCATGATCAGCACTTTCAACATTATAAAAAACTAAATAACAAAAACGAAAGCATAAATGAACCAAAAAACATTCTAATTAGGGATTTCGCCATTTGGATTTAAAATCATTTCAAATATTCAAAAAGTTATGACTCTTTTGAAGCAAATTAACTTTATGATTCTCATTTAGTTAAGAATAATTTACGCATAAGCAGTTCTGTTTATAATTAAAGTCGTGGCAGCAGTTATCATCACATAGATTTCATGACTTTTGAACCCACTTGAACCGTCCACGAGTACATTAAGTTACCCTAAAGCTGTGCTTTCAGTTTGTAGCTGCCGTTCTAATTATAGTGACTACGTTTAAACCATATAAATCATAAAAGCAAATCCAAATGTTAAGGATGATTTCAACGATACGGTGGCAATTATTATTTTGTTGTTGTAACATCATTCAATATTTTACAATATCTTCTTCATAGATGTTCTGCACAGAAGACAAGTCCAATTTTCCGTTCTTCAAATAATCCACCCAATTATTTCTCTTGTATAAATTTACCAAGCTGCCGTATTCAGAATTCAGTTGAGTTATACTTGTGTCATCATGATTTGAACTTTACATGTCATCATTCTACTCTACGATTCGCGCTACTTATGCAGGCAAATTGCCGTGCATTCGACTATTCGCGACCAGCCGCTGCGGTAAGAGTTTAATTTCCAATCTGTTTCGTGTACGTTGGGAGTCATTGTAAGTAAATAATTTCTCTGAAGTCGTGTCAGTCAGCATTCTTTTAGTTAATTGAAATTCGAATTTTAGAGACTATAAAATCATTGGGTCTTTACAGTCAAACAATTATGGGTAAGTGATCTGATTGCACAGAAATTACTGAACGTCAGCTTGTAAACCAGGACTCGCAGTTAAATGTATCTAACTAGCTCAATTATTCATTCAGTGTGCAGATGTTGTATTCCTCAATCTATGTCGCCTACGCTGCTCTGGTCTTCACCAAGGCTGGAGTGATAAAAATTACGCT
This sequence comes from Bellardia bayeri, assembly GCA_950370525.1. Classification (NCBI taxonomy): domain Eukaryota; kingdom Metazoa; phylum Arthropoda; class Insecta; order Diptera; family Calliphoridae; genus Bellardia; species Bellardia bayeri. Next base: position 82,219,150 of record OX493267.1, read on the forward strand.
ATACATTAAAGTCCCCAAGGACCAGCAACTAATAAAATCCTGATGTTGAAATATAAACATTATATAGCTCAAATTCTGTTTACTTCGCTCTGATTGCAATACCTTAAACCTCAAGAAAGAGCTTTAGTTTTTACAATCACCCCTATCGTGAAAAAAATTCCACATGAAATTTGTTCCCTTTTATTTATTTTAACATTGAATTTTAAATGTGAAAATGGAAAAATGTGAAAAGGGAACAAATTTCATGTGGAATTTTTATTCACGATATTGTGCATGATGAATATAATCGTTGTTTCGGTAAACCTTATAGACTGAAATTGAAGACTGATTCTGAAATCTTTCCTAGGAGAACAGGTTTCTAGCAAGAACACTTTAGAAAACAAAAAATTCATATGAAAATCAGTTAAATGATTATTGTATTGGAAAGTGTAAAAGGCTGGACAATTCATCAATTAAACACAAATACAGGGGGGTTATTGTGTATTTCGATTCGAAAAGAAAATCGTTCGAATTTGTATACTTTTTACATTGTATTTCGAAAGCTTTTGCTTTCGAATCGAAATACACAAATAACAGATTTCAATTCTTTTATCAACATTTTCAGACAAATGGAATTTTTAAGACTGTAATCGATTCGATAGATTCTATCAGACATGTGATGGAAATCGAAAACGAAAACGAATGAATTTTAGAAGTCAATTTTTTCGTAATACATATTTCTGTATTGAAAAACTTTCATATAAATATATTGGGCTACTAAAGAGAATCTTAAAATGTATTTCGAAAACTGATTCGTCTTCGATTTCCATCACATGCCTGTATATTAGACTCTATGTTTAACATACGAAAAAAAAAAATCCAATGGTGTTAATTCGTGGCGGCTAATTAACATCTTAATTTCGAAATTTGATTTGCAATAAATTTATTGCTTCGATGACTGTATGACATCAATGATTTAGTTGTTAACATCTTTAGGTAACTGCAAACAATGTCACATTTACATGCACAGTTTGGATTTTCAGAAGCCCAAAATGCGGTAATTTTGTCAAACAACTCAGATGGAAAATTATGTTGACCGAAAGTATCAAATAAGTAAAATCTCAAAACCATGGTGTAACTATACAAGGTAATTGTAAATTGGCAACAAATACAACACAATACAGAAACAACAGGCATTTTGTTTGTGTTAAATAATGTACTGCTGTCAAAAACACTTGAAACGGTATTACTTTTGGCATAAGGAAATTGTAATTAAAGTCAGCCAGCTGTGCTACTTGCACTCACCTTGTATAGTTACACCATGGTCAAAACTTTCATGTTATTCCAATATTATGTCAATAAATTTAATTAAAAGATACTCCTTGATCAAATTTTAAACTTCCCAACTAAAAAATGGGACATGGTGCATATCCGTTTTGCAGTAAACAATCGGCAATGTGGACCGATGATATGCGTTTAAACCTGAATCTAGATGATCTAGATTCTTAAGGCAAATATTGTGTGCTGGCCCTTGGCGAGATGATCACAGAAAGAGACAAAACGGTTCGATATATATTATATTTCCGTTGCTATTATTGCATATTCAGTTCTAAAGATTTAAATTTTTGAAATTTTTTTGAATCTTTAAATTAATCATTATTGTTCTTTGGAACAGAGCATAATCATTTTGATATGTTTCAAACAGCACAACTAACTAATTATATCAAAATTCCATAAATAATTCTTATAAAAAGGGATTTTTTTTTTTGTAAATTTCATCTCAAGTGTAGGTTCAATCATTGTAAAGAAATCAACAAACTCGATTGAAAACCTTATATGTACGTTGGCACTTTGTGTGTACGTTACTTCTTTGTTTTTTTCTGCAATATCAAATAAAAAAATCGTACATCCTGTATGAAGAGTATGACATTTTGTAAGTTCTTCCTTCTTCAGATTCTTTTTTTTTTTTTTTTTTTTTGTTTGTGCTGGTGTTTCCAATATTGTGTGTCTGAATATGGTTGGTTGTGACAATAATGCTTATTATAAAATTTCGTGTTTATTTATTTTAATTTTTTTTTTTTGTACTTATTCATTCTCTGTTAAATATTTATGTACGAGTTGCTATAGAACACATGTAATAACTTCAATATACTCGTAGTATGTAAAATATTTAAAATGAGTAAAATCATAATAATAATATTTTTTTACTCCCTTCAAAATTTCTGTTGATTGTTATTATTGCCGTCATTGTTGTAGCTGCTGCTGTTGCCGTTTGCTGTCGTTATTGTCGTTAAACATTGTATTGTTATGACTCAAATAAGCATGTGGGTTTTGAAGGATTCTTAATACATACTTTTTTTGTTGTTTCTATTCAAATTTAATACAAATAGTCGTCGCTTGTTCGTTTGCTTGACGTACATACATATGTACGAGCATGTACCTTTACCTTCATTTTACCTTCGCAATTGCTTAGAATTTATTATGGACATACATACATACAATTTCTTTAATTTTTGCAATTTTTACCATTTGTATGTTTAGGTTTAAAGTTTAAGAGTTATATTTTGTGCAGCTTAAAGTACATTCAAGGAAGTACGTTTCACTTTCAGTTGAAGAATATAAAAAAATTAAAATAGGAAGACTCAATGATTCATATTGTTGTGTAAATACAGCTACATACTATGTACATTTATAGAATAACAATTAATAGTTTCTTTTACAGTTGGCGTAAATCATTGATTGTGATTATTGTTCTTTATGTGATCATTTATAAAAACTTTGTTGACGTGTTGTTTACCGGTATATAACATTTTAAGTTCTGTAACTGGCAGTTAGGAATTACAATTACTGAACAACTTACTTTTCTATGACTACTTTTATTTCCATTATTTCAAAGTTTGTTTAGCAATGGCTGATATACAGTGTTACGCACAATTGTGTACATGAATTTTGTGTTTGCGCCTTGTGCACTTTTTATTGCATGAAAATAAAACTTTGTTGTCATTTGTTTTAGCTTTAATGGTAAATAAATTGGAAAATGATAATTTTCGGCGAATAAACAATTAGTACAAACTAGGGATGCCAAACCGAAATTCCGATTTCAAGAATTCCAGGATTCGGGATTTGTTTTAAAAAAAATCGTGGAATTTTTTGGCATTAACAACTAGTATTTGTTTACAAAGTCATCGACAAAAATTTAAATTTTAAAACATTTGTCGAAGCAATAAAAGTGAAAGAATTAAAATTAATTTTGGATTGCCAAACCAGAAGGCACTATTTGATGTGTCTACAGTTTTTGGAATTTGATTTAACCCTTCTTTAAATGATTTTTTTCTGTATTAGTGAAATAATCAATTAAAATAAATCAAAGAATACATTTAATGTTATGATGGAAATTTCCACCATTCCACCAATTTGTTTTACTTAAACAAATAGTTGTCCTTTTTAAACCCGGTTAAAGTAACAGACAAAGCTCTTTGTCGCAGTAATATGAATCTCTGTTGATGTTGCACTTTTATTTATCCTCAATGAGATATCAAAAAGTGATCTGGTGAAGTCCCTCATTTAAAGACACCAACAAAGAAGGATGATTTACTAAACACTTTTAAATTTTTTAAAAACCCAAAAATGAAGAGTAAATATGTTAATGAGATAGAAATGTTTGTTATTGGAAATGAATTAAAAACGTTAATTGCGTATGAAATAATGAATGTTATTGAAATATGAAAAGGGATTTGGGATTTGATAAATGAATCCCAGAATCCCGGTATTTGAAAAACCAGTTCCGTTTGGCATCCGTAGTGCAAACCAACTTGTGTATATTTTGAAATATTTGCACAAAAAACAGCAAAGTTTACCGTCAGATTTGTATGTGTTTGATTTGTTTATGACTTAAAAAAAACAATTTGTTTAATATTAATTTGATTGCCTGTGGTAAACACTGTTTGCAAATTATACAACATAAATTAAATTGTATACAAATTATAATAAATAATGAAGAAACTGTCAAGAGCCATTGATAGCAAAAATTAGCTATTGTATGAGAGTAAAAGCTAAATTTAAGGTTTAAGTCAATCAGAGATCATAAGAATCCCAAAAAGTTGTTCTATTGTTCCCAAGCCACGAGCCCTCCATTGTCGATAAAAAATATTAAGGCACGATTAAAATTTGCCAGAGAGCACAGAAATTGGACATTAGATGACTAAATATGTGTAATCTGCTTAGACGCACCCAAATTTAATGGTTTTCAGTCTGCAGATAAACAATATTGCTGGCCGAACAGCCCAGAAAATTCAAAGACAGCATGTTAAGGAAACAATTTAGGGGAAGAAACGTCAGGATATGGGGTTGGTACCTCGGACAAATACAAAGAATCAAAAGAATAATGAGGAAAGACGACTATCTGCGTATTTTGCTAATTCATCTTCCAGATCATGTGGATGAAGTTACTCTTCAGCTTTATTTATTCTATAACATTTTGTTGTAATCAATCTACAACTACATATTTTTAGAAAACTTTTAGGTACAAAAATAAGTTATAATTTTTTTTAATTGAAAATGTTATAATTTTGGGGCATTGCGAACAAAAATAAGTACTTTTTCTAGCAGATTTGTAAGTAGTGTGGTCGACAATTTCTTATTACTTTTTAACTTAATTTGTAAGTGAAGTTTTTGCTGGGTATGTGGCAAGACACTCACCTCAATTTGTAATTTAAATTTACACTATCAAAGAAATTAAACGCAGTTATTTAAATCGGAAAAAAAACAATATTAAACGTAGTCGTTTTCTTGCACAAAATAATAAAGTAGCAGCTTTTTTGATCGGTATTCAACAGCTTTTGTTGTTCGATAAATATTCTTTTTTTTAAATTTCCTTAGGCCTAACAATAAGTATTAAAATCTGAAAACTAAAATAAATCGAATTACTCTCTAATAGAGCATTTCGATAAATATGAAAAACAATTATGCAACTTGATTTTATGTGAACAATGTCTAAGCGATAGTTCAGATTTTTGCAAGTCCTTTTATGGAAAGTTTTTATTAAAGATGCGTTCTAATTGTTTTAACACTATTTTTCGACTTTTTAAGACAATTCCTACAATAAAAACAAATTCAACAAACAATATTCATGTATTTAAACATTCAAATAATAAACAAATAATGATATGCTTTCACACACACACACATATCCACCAGCCGAATCCAAATCTAAATTTAACATTTACGCTTGAATGCAAAGTATTCTTAATATGAAAAAGAATTTCGTTAAATTTAATTCAAGTTTTTTTTATTTTTGTTAGTAATATTTGTGTTGTTGTGTTGTTCCCTTAATCAAGCAAAAATATTGTTCATATACGAGTATGAATGTTTTTATGTAAAAATTTTAAAATGTAAAGAATTTCATTTTATAACAAAATTCATGTACGAGAGGGTATACCATTGAATATACATGTGTATGTATGTATGTATGTAATCAAATGTTAATACATACACATGTGTGTTTCTGTGTGTATTTGAATATGTAAATTGTATTTTAAAAATTTTGTTCTTCGACATTATAGTGACTCTATATTTATGTTTTTTTGTAGGGATTTCTTTCATTTTGTTGTTGCTGTGGTTGTTATTAGTTTAGTTGTTGTAAATTTTTGCGAAAAAAATACATCTTTGTAAATTTGTTTTGGCAAAAATTCGACATCTCTGACATTTAAATACAGTGATGGGAAATTGCTTAAACCACAATTGTTTGTGAAACCACATGGAAACAATTTTTCATTTTAATTATGATCAAAACGACAAAGTTATATTCAATCCAGGCTGAGTTAATAGGTCCTTTTAAAAATGAAAATGTAATTGAAATACTACTAGCATGTAAAGGATACCTTGACCTATCATTGAAAAAATTATAAAATTAATTAATTTATCTAAAAATAAATGCATGTTGAGTATACTTGTTATGTTTAATAAATATTACTCATACGCTGAACAAATTTCTTGAAAATCTTACATTGCCTGCTTTAATGAAGACAAAAAAAGCTGCCCGCTGAAACCTTTCGATGACTCGTTCCAGCATTTCGACTGGTAACTGGCAAATGACACGCGTGATGTTTTCCTCCAAATCGTGAATCGAACCAAATTTGTCCGCATAAACTTTAGACTTTACATATCCCTATAGGAAAAAGTCAAACGTGGTGATATCACACGATCTTGGTGGCCAAGCGACCGGCCCAAAACGTGAATTTATGTGCTCACCGAAGTGTACTCTCAATAATGCCATTAATTGATGCGATGTATGGGTAGTGACGCTTTTGTACGCTTTCAATTTAAGATCTCGACTTAAAATGTGCCAAGTTGTTCTGTCAGTCAGTCCGAGTTGCTGCGAATGGTCTTTATGTAAAGTATCAGCTACGGCCGCTATATTTTCTTCACATCGTGCTGGACGTGGTCTATTCGGTCGATTATTATTCAATGATGAATGCTGGGTCTCAAAATGGGCGATGGTGTTGCGAATAGTACGCTCAGTAGGCTGATTATATTGACCATAAGTGGAGCGAAGTGCATGAAACACATTCCTCACAGAACGTGAATTTTCGTAATAAAGTTGAACGATTTGTAAACGTTGTTCAGGCGTAAGTCTTTCCATTATGGAATGCCAAACAATACTAAACAATAATAACATGACAGCATGACACGACTCACACGTGATCTGTCTAAAAAAGGCTCTTGAAAAAGTATATCTACTTGAATCACCCGTAATGTGAAAAAGTCAGTTTTGACAATTATAAATGATATCGGACAGCTGTCCAACACGGCAACACTTACAGATGTCCATGATCCTACCAACATTTTCATTTACATTTTGTCAAAATAGCGGATCTTTTTCATTAATCGCCGCACGGATTTTGATTTTTAAGGCTGTAATGGATTCGATTGCCTGTGAATAGAAAATATTTTTCGCATAAATATACAAAAAGTAATCCGGTTTTGATAGGGCTGAGATAAATCTCACGGACAGCTAAATTTCGTGAAATTATGCAATCGGGAAATATGATGTGCAATAAATTCATTCTTTCGGTGGTTGCGTAACCTGTGAAACCGACCTATTGAAACCACAACTCAGTGATATATATCTGATATTTATCTTCAATAGAAGGTTGTTAACACTCTCGATAGCGTGATCCATTCTCCGTTACCATAGTTCCAGCCGAAACAATACAGTTACTCATTTAGCATGTAAAAGCTTCTCAACAATTGCTCTTGGATTTTTTAAAGCCCAATTACGGCTTCATAAATTTTATGAAATATTACTTTTACAGATCCACCACAAAAAAGTTAAACAAATTTACCCTTTTAATTGTTTAGGGACTTTAGTTTAGTCTCAAGAAAGACTCTGCAATCTACTCCGAACTAAAACGATCGTACTTAGTTAAATAATTTCTCACCTTATAAAATTTGAAGAAGTATATGTATTCCTAAAACAAAATAAATGCCCTTTATTTAAATTGCACCCACTGTATTCACTTGCGACAGTGGCAACAACAACAACAACAACAACAACAAAAACATAAAATATACATACAACATATCTAAAGCATGTTATTTCATTCTTTTTATTTTATTCTTGTGATTTGTATTTTTTTTTTTTATTCTGAATTCTGCAAAAGACATTGTTGTCGTTATTGTCAGGATAAGGGTTGGTACAACACACATGCGATATACATATTTTGATATACAAAATACACATACGCACACATTTAAACATACACATACATAAACATATCGATGTGTATTGTTGAAACACACAAAAATATTGAATGTATGGAATTTATAAGGTTGTTTTTTTTTTAATATTTTCTACTGATTTCGATTTTCGTTCAGATCAGAAAAAATTGTTTAAAGTGGGAGGTGTGGTTGGTGGTGGTATATTGGTTTATTGAGTTTTGATATGAAAAATAATAATAACAACAACAATAAACCATAAATACTAAAATACATACATAGCTACGTATTCATACATGTGCATATGTATATGTAGGTATATCAGAAATTTTACTTTATGTGATTGATTGGTTAAATATCTGAATAAAAAAGCAAACATAAACACAGTGTTGGAAAAAATAATAAGAACGATAATGCTCAATTAATTTGTATTTTTAATTTTTGTTAATACATATTTCAATAATAAAAATACGATATATGTACATGCATATGTCAAATTAAAGCTCTGCAGTCTGGTAAAGGACCAAATATTACAAAAAAAAAACTTCCTACCAACCTCACTAAATATAAATATAGGGTGATTCATTTAGACCTGCATTTCTTTTCTTTTTTTTAAAAAGAATTCAATGACAATTCATCATGACCAGCCTCACACCGCAACAATATCTCCACATTTTTTAGTTGTATTACGAAAATCAGCGTTCGATGACAAATGATTGAAATAAACAATGGATTTATTGGAAAATAGTTTTGGTAAACAGTTAATTTTGCAGTCCCCACCTAAAATTTCTGATATCTAATCTCTGGAATTTTTTTTATGGATATGTGAAATCAAAATTCGTTGTTAGCAATAAAGAAAAGAATCTTAGAGTAATCCAAAATTGGATCTTACAAATGAACAGCGTAGCCGCGGCCAACATTTGCATGACATTATTTTTAAAAAGTCAATGTTAGATTGTTCATTGGGCCAATAACAAAGATTTCATTGGGACTTTTTTTAAATTTTTTGCTTTTATTTTGAAACATTTGTTCATATAAATTTATTCAAAGTATTGACCATTGTTAGCTACTATGACCGTTTCCCAGATTCCTGGCAACATAGGGATGCCGCCTCAAAAGACTTCTCATCTTTTGAGACCAATAACGAATCAAAATAATTTCGCATACCGTGTTCTGACATAAAGCGTATACCAGAGAAGAAAGAGTTCTGAATCTACTAAGGCAAATAATAGTCGGACGGTGCAAAGTCTGAACTATAAAATATTTCTAAATAGTTTTTAATATGTATTGCAACTTGTGGTCCAACGTTGTCATTGTTCACTGCATATGCTGGGAGCTTTTTGACCAAATTTCGCTTCAAACGAATCAGATGCTTTCGATACAGGCTCCTTTTGCTGATCTGGCCTGATAACAGCAGCTCATAGTAGATAAGAGCCTTTTGGTGGCATAAAATACACAGCATTATAGCGTCATGACTTTGGTGTCTAGTCGCATGGTCAGACGATCTCTTACTCTGCGGGTTATCGTTATGGAACAATTTTTCATTGCATATAATGACTCGGTGAAAAACTTATTTTCTTTTATAGTGCTTAATGCACAATCTATCCATCAGGTTGAAACCAATAAAACCATCCACCATATTCGGTGTGCTTCAGCGGTACTTTTTTTAAAATTAAAGAAATTTAAAAAAAAAATTTTGTCGCTGGTTTTACTTTTCTGTGGATTGCTTGAAAAACCTTTGTTTTGGAACAATCCATATTGTTGTGGAAATTTTAATAATTTCTTTTTCAAATAATTTAAAGTGATTTGCATTGCTTCAGTATATTTTCACCATAACAGCGCGACATTAGTTTGACAGTAGAAATTGACAAAGTTAGTTTTTATGGTTTTCTTTTTCGCATCATTGAAAATAAAGAGGCCTTTCTTATTATTTTTTCTCCTACACTGTATTTATATACATACATACGTATGTATATGTACACTGTGAAGTTAAATGCCTGTATTTTACGGACTGAGACAAGATAAATTAGTAAAGAACAATATTCTCTACTTATTTGTTTAGCAGAAATCTCATTGCTCATTGTTCGGAAATCGGTTTGTATTGCTTGGTTTTCACTATGGCATTTTTGTTGTCATTTTTGTAGTCAAATTGTCCAAATTGTTGGCAATTGTATGAAAACGGGTTGTCATATGGCGTCATCTATGTTTGCAATCTCATTAGACGCCATAGACAACCCGTTTTCATACAATTGCCAACAATTTGGACAATTTGACAACAAAAATGACATAGTGAATACCAAGCATATGTATAATTTAAAAGGACACATATTATATTTGTTGAATACATTTAAAATATACAGTATAAGTTAAAATTTAATTGATTTCATTCCTTATCTTTCTTTTCTAACTTTTTTTTTTTACAAAATATCTTTAATTTTGTTACAAATTCTTTTGAATTTTTTATTTATAAACATTTTGTTAATTTTGTTATCAGTTTTATTATTACTCGTTGTAAATAAGAACAAATATTTGGCAGTAGGTAAATTTAAATATTTTACAAAAATATTTTGCAAAAAAAAATCCACTCATATCCACTTCCTCTATTATCAGAAGTTAACTCTTAGACTAGCTTCTTAATTTCCTTCTCAATTCTGATGAAGATTATGATAAGGTCTTTGTAATTTCCTGTCATTAAAATTTTAGCATCTTCAACGGTATCAGAATCAGCAGCAGCAGCATCAGAATATTATCCTTGCTGGTTATAAACCAGGCATGTTTCTTCACCCTCTCATTTGTATCAACATAATCATTCTTAGCATCCTTATTTTGTTATACGTATCCTTTATCCTTCAAAAATTATGTCATTTTCACAAAATACTGTCTAAACATTTAACAAATATACTATATGCCTAATAACTAAATAGACATCTACATCAACTTTATTTTTACTTATTTAAATTTAAATAAATGTTGATTTACGTTACACATATTCATATACAGACAGATTTTATTATATGTATACAGATTGCATGCTGAAGGAATTTAAAGAGAATTTATATGGCTGGAAATTTTATTAATTTTATGACCTAATGAAATTCTTTAATTTAGGGATCAGGAATGCCACAAAGTTCATAGTAAATACAAATACAATACAATTTATAGTACATATATACAAATAAATACAATACATACATACAATGTCTGTTTGCCAATGATTCAAATCTAAATATGATAAAAAAAAATAATACAATGATGGAAACAGAGTTATGAAAGCAGTGACAATACAGAACATATGTTCTTCTTCAGATATAATGGTAATGGGAAGACGACTCATCTTTGGCCAACCAAAGGATGTTCCAAATTTTACCCAAGATGGGAATTTGTCGCCATTCGTACAGTAAAGTGACAATTTGGCTTACAGAAAAATTTTCCAGATTTTGAATTAAATTAAAAATATTTAGTATATTTTAAAATAAAAACAAGTTCTTAGAATGCTTGAAAACAATTAAAAGAAACTTTCAGCTCTTTATGTATTTAATAAATTTAAATAAAAAAAACCTAATTATAATTTAGCATTTAAAGATTTTTAAGACATTAAATGCTTAAACAACTATTGGACAAATTTTCATTATACAAAGATTAATCGCAGCATGTGCTTAGATTATTTTTTATATTGAATTCTAACATAGGCTCTGGAACCTTTAATAGTAGTCTAAATTGAAAAGGAAAAATAATATATGATGGGGAGCACTAATTTGTACATGTTTGTACTTTGTACACTTGTTATTATATAAAAATAAAACTAAAAAAGAAATTTAGAAAATCTTTTTGGCAAGTATTCGGCATCTCTAACATTTAAATACAGTGGCTGGAAATCGCTTAAGAAAGATATTGTTATAAATTGCTTTGTTTAAGGTGTTTATTGCAAACAGAATTGTTTCAGAAATAACCATATGGGAACAATTTTCAATTTTAGTTAAGAGTAAAAACATATTTTGAAGTTGGAAAATCATCCAAACCCGCTTGGAAAATTACTTACTACAACTTACTACAACAAGGCTTTGTAGAGCTGATTTACAACCCTTCTAATTTAAGGTCCATTTGTCCATTATGGCGCTCTCAACTGAGAGCAAATAGTTTTTAAGGTTTAGGTACTATAATGTTTCAATACTTATTGTAAGGCCTATGAAGTAAATGCAGATTCAATAAATAGATAATAAAAAGTTTTTAAAAAAAGTTATGACGGTTGTTTAACAATGAAAATGCATTTAAAATTAAAAAAAATAAAACGTATTTCATTGGCATGTAAAGCTTACTTGAGCCTATCATTGAAAACGATATAAAACTATCAGTCATGTCACAGAATTTAATTCCGTTCGGAAGTGTAACCAATTCCGTATTTTTAAAAGAAAAATTTTTTCGGAATGAAACCACTTTCAATTTGCTAAGGGGAATTGTAATTTCTATGTTTCATTCCGAAAAAATTGTTCGTTTTAGTTTTTCTGTAAAAGCAAAATACGGACTTAATTCTGCTTCCGAACGGAATTAAATTCTGTGACATGGCTGTATGTTAATTAATATGCCCATATATAAATTTTTCTAGATTATTGATTTTATGATTAATTAATATTACTCATATGCTGTCAAAAGCGTATTTTTTTTTTTTTCATTGATCCTATTTTGTTGTAGTTTAATACGTTTAAAAATAAATATATACAAGTAAAAATAAAAAGATTCAACAAATATTCATGTTGCTTTTTATTCTAGTTTGATATTTTTATGAATAATGAATACATTTCTATCAATTGTTATTAATACGCGTAACAAGTCATTTTTTATTTATAGTTAAATAATAAAAAAAATTCCCAAAATCAAAACACTATTTTAAACTATTGTGTTGACTTTTTCTATTTTTTTTTTCATCTATGACCAGAATTAACTAATAGAAACTTTAATTCCAATTTTATGGGTTTCTACTTCAGTCAGAATCATAAAAAGTACACTTGCTATTGCTTTTTGTCTTTCTTTCTGTCATTGAAGTTGATGCGACAAGTGAAGCTGAAGTGGAGAACATGGTTAAACGGACATAACTATAGATAGGAATACATATAGGCAGGTTCATATTTAACCAAGAGGGCAGTCTTAAAGGTCTTTTTTTAGCAACGTGTTTGTTTTTTATTGTTTCAAAAAACAATTTTCATACCATCCTTGTAAAATGTTTGTATAGCATCAACATACAATATGTTGGCTGAATATATTGGAAGAAAAGGCTTGACCGGTTAAGTTTAGTTCACTTGAATTGAATTGTCTGTCCGTTTGGCCGCTTGTCGGTATGCTACGATCAGTGTTGCCAGAAAATGAATTTCAAAATATGCTAAAACTTGAAAAACTAAGTGCTAAAATGTTCTACAGAAGAAAAAATAAGTGCTAAATTTTTTTTCAATACAATTTTTATTTCAAATATTACAAATATAAATTATAGTTTTTTCTAATTTTGTTCATAACAATTGTTGACTTGTTTTAATAGATTACATTTCATATATTAATTCAAAAATTTCCGTGTTCATTTATTTACCACACCGAAAGAAATTTAGTTGAAATATTAATAAAAGTTATTTTTTGGAGTAAAATAGTAAAAATTTGTTCCAGAAAATAATTGTTTTTTATCAGGCAAATTATGCTAAAAAGCATTTAGCATAATTTTTAAAAATTTTAATGCATTTTTGAGAAACAAAATGCTAAACTAGCACTGAAAGTACTAAAATGGCAACACTGGCTACGATGTTTGTTTATAATTCTTGGGACTACTGATATTAAAAAGAACAACAACCACAGCAACAACAACAACACCGGCATTTATTTTAATATTTAACAAAATAATTTATAAATCAAAATTAACAGCATCAAGTTCCAAGAAAAAAAAAATCAACCTAAACCTAAACAACTCGCATGTACTCAATTTTCAACCATACAAAAACTTGAGTAAATGATTGTGTATTATTAATATGTAATCGAAAGACCGGTTTTTCGTAAAACACTTTTTACGCGTTTTTTGCCATACGCTTTTAAAATTTCTCAATGAATTAATTTTAAATACTTTTCCAACCATTCAAGCTAAACATACTGGCAAATTTCGTTCAAATTGTTTGTCGTTTTACGGTATTGTCCCAACCGTCTCTTTACGATTGACCACAATTAATCAATTGGATTGAGGAATTTTTTCTGGCCAACGCATTAAAAGAAAATTCTGCTCGCTGACGCATTCCTTCCAGAAGTTGAAAATGTACTTTGGTTCACCATCCAGCTGGAAAGTAACCTCATGCTTATGATAGACGCTCTTATATAAAAAAATCGGGAAAATATGCAGAGAGCCTTCTTTCTTTCGATACTTTGCATTTGTCCGAGGTGAGACCATATAAATCAACCCCATGTCATGACGTTCCTTCCACTGTGCGTCATTGTTTCCTTAACATAGTGTCTTTGAATTCTGTGAGCCGTTCGGCGCCAGCAACATTGTTTACCGTCGAATTAAAAACAAATTAATTTGGATTCGTCTGGCCATATTACACGTTTCCAGGCATCTTCTGGCCAATTGCTATACTTTCTGACAAACTTTAACCATGCTTTAAAGATTTTTTATCGACAATATCACGAAGTATTCGTCTTGCTATTCGTCAACTAATGGGTTTGCCTATTGCTATAGAAGCATCTTTTGGTGTTACAATTTGTCTCTTTTCATTTGTGTCCTCATGAGACGTCCGTTTGCCTTCGTTAATAGCTTTTTGCGACCTCCGATTTGTGGTTTGGGAACATTAGAACGTTTTTTTCTCTTTTAACAACCGATTGACTTACTTTACAGTGTTTAGCTATTACTTGTGAAAGATAGCTAATTTTTGACATTGCTAGAGTATTGTCCTCAATGGATCTTAACAGTTTCTTCATTATGTATTATAATTTGATTTGTATTGGATAATTTTCAAAAAGTGTTTACCACATGCAATTAAATTAATATCAAACTAATTTTTTTCTGAAAGTCATAAACAAAGCAAACATATACATATCGAACGGTAAGCTGTTATATTTTTTGTGCAAAAAGACACATTTGTGCAAAACTGAGTAAACATTTTGTTACTCTTACTTTTTTTTTGTTTATTTTTCGAAAATTATTATTTTCCGAAGTTTTTGAATTTGTTTCCTGTGTAAGCTAAATAATCCGTTTTTATAAATGACAAAAACTTTTTTTGTAATTTCCTTTATTAGTTTTATTTGTATGCAATAAAAATTGCACAAGGCACAAACATATACTCATTTGTGCTCCCTACTGTAAGTTAAAATAACACACTGGGTTTGAATACGACAAAACGTAAGTTATATATTGATGATTTTTTATCGTAAATATTGTTAAATTTGTCGTTTCACTTAAAAATAAAAACATTTACTGAAATGAACATCTATTTTATTGAGTTTAAGAAACAAAATGCGCTGTTTCGTTAAATATATATTTTAATTTTCCTTATATATAGAGATATTTTTTTAATGCATTTCGTTAATATCCTTCAAATAGTTGTCATAAAAAAGACACAGAAATTTTCTTATCAGAAGCTGACACGCATATTGTCATTTTCATAAAAAGAAATCAAAAGGATGAGTCAAAAAAAAAAAAAAACAAAAAAACAAAATGTATAAAAATATTTATAACAACGCATTTTACATGCGTTTGTACACAAAGATACAGTAAAACATGGAATACATGGAGCTGGCTGGAACATAAGTCAGCCAGCATTATCAGCAGGAACCGAAAAGGCGCTGAAGAAAAAGCAAACAATGCAGTAAAAATACAACATGCTACGCTACAAATTCAACAAAATCTCACTCTCGCACAAACACACGCATCAGGTTCAACGCTCACACATCCAGAGATACGAAAAAAAGTGTAAAAATCGCAAGAACAAAATAAAACTGTTTAGGTGTGTGTGCAGGGAAGTGTGTATGGATTGTTGGAGAGTATGAAATGTGGAGAATGTGTGTATAAATAATACGTTGGGCTCCGCTGCATGGGTATGAGTACCACTATCTGGTACGATATTCCTTTTTCTATCCATCTGAGCATATAAAGTGAAGTGTTGCTGAATGAATGATAGATGGATGGTTGGTTGGTTGGTTGTTTGTTTGGATGGATGTTTGTTTGTGTTTGGTATGGTTGGATGAATGAATGGATTATGGTTTTCTTTTTGGCATAAATTAAATTTTCAATTTGTTTATTTTTTTAAATGAATATTCACGTAAATAAAATGATATTGATTTTTTTTGTTCGTTTTGTTTGCCATTATCTTATAATGTTTATAAATAGTTTAGCTGAAATTATATGTTTGTATTTATTTTTGATTTTTATACAAATTTACATATTAAAAGGTGGCTGGATCTGAGCCTTTAAACAGTTACAGCTGATTTTGAGCTAAATCTTATGTCCGACAACTGTGGCTTAAGTACGGTCACATTTGGCAAATATTTATACAAAAAAGCGTAACCACTTGTCTTAGCACAAATTTGTTTAACGTTGTTTACTCTTACAATAGTTTTGCAAGATCAAACAATATCAAATAAATTAAAACTAAATATTTATTGTGCTTTGGTCTAAATAAGAAGTTTATTTAAATAAATTAATGAGTTCAAATATATGTTGTTTAGTGGTTACGTCGTTTTCGGCAAACATTTGACAAATTTAGTTTAAATAAAATATTTGCGAAAGGTTTTAAGTTAGTTAAAAAAAATATTACAAAAATCGAGTTCAAATATATGTTGTTTAGTGGTTACGTCGTTTTCGGCAAACATTTGACAAATTTAGTTTAAATAAAATATTTGCGAAAGGTTTTAAGTTAGTTAGAAAAAATATTACAAAAATCGTTTCATTTTATTTAAAATTACAGTGCAATTACACAAACACATTCACAAATATGGTTGATATATTTATGCTGACCAATACTTTAGTAAAGTTAAGTTAAGTTTGTTTAATATGATGTTAATAATATCAATTTCCCATATTCCTTTCGTAAATAGGCCCACCATACAAATATATATTTGATAGTTTTACTCAAATCAGGCATCTCACACAGAGTTTAAAATTTCAGTTTGTAAAAGTTAATGCCAGATTATGACGAAATTTGACAAACATATTAAAATAAATTCAAAATTACGTGTCAATTTAATGTTTTTTTTTACTTCCGCTAACAATTTCAAACATACGAATTTTACAAAAATTTTAATTTTGATCAAACAGAGGAAAGCGTTAAATTAAACTATAGATTTCAAACTTCAGGAAAAAAAGCCCAAGCTGTGGTGGTTTTTTGCTTATATTACAAACCGCTTATAGAGTCCGGCCGAAACCGAACGAAAATATAATCCGTTCAAAAATCGATTTGTTTCGGCCTAATCCGGGCTGACAAGAAATCATATTATACTGTCAGCATGGAGGGAGGGCAAGGACATAGGGTACCGATTCCATCTCAAAGTACCCTACGATCAGCAACCAATTCCTAATTGTTTTTTATTGTGTAGATCATTTTATTTTTATAAATATGCTACCTAAAGTAAAATTTTCTTTAATGATTCCAAAAAAAAAATATATTATTTCTGATTGGGAACTCAACACCCACCCCCCCCCCCCCCCCCATATAACGAGCACGGCCGAATTTTAATAGGTAGCCCTGTTCACAGAATGAATACATCCGAATGTAGAAGCATTACAAGGTATAATGTCACAACTCTCATCTTAGTCGAAGAAAGATTGTTTCCCAAAATATATGTATATTTTAATTATGCTCATAATTTAAATATTTAAGATCATTATTTAAACAATTCAAAAGTGTTTATGCTAGTTTAAAGAAGAATCATAATTCCTATCGTATACTATCTCCACAAGGTTATCTAAGATTTTCTTTTATTTCCAGCTTAAAATTTCCATACTTTCAGCTAAGTATTATGTTGTTTTTTTTTTATTACAAATTTGTATATCAAGATCAACTAAATGCAATAAACTAAATTTAAAAGTTATATAAAAAATAAGAAAAATATATAATAAAATCAAAATAAAATAAAAATTAATAAGCCAAATATTCAACAAACATTTCATGCACTTATACACACACACACATAAATACATAACTACAAATACATACATATATAATATTGTGCTTTATTAAAATTTAAAATAAAAAAAAGAGAAAAGGAGAAAAAAACATAAAAGCTAAGAAACGTAAAGAAATAGGAGCTGAATAACGGCAACAAAAACAACAAGAACAACTACAACTAAGAAAATCCGTTTTATAAAAAACTACTCAAATTCCTTCAAAAAGAAGTGAAAAGTAGGAAAAAACAAGAACGTAATATATGTATACAAATACTTACAATACATACAATATTAAATATATGTATGTATGTATTTAGATGTATCTATATATGTGTGTGTGTGTGTGTTTGTGTTTTCATATAAAAGAACAAATTTGTTTTTTATAAGTTGATTTTATTTTGTAACCCTTCATACTTCATACTCGACAACACAGAAATAAAACGAATAAAAAGCTACAGCAGCACCAATGTTTGCATGAATAAAGAGTATAAGTTAATATATGTATGTATATATGTACGAGGTCTGATCAATGAAAACGTTTTTTCCAAACCTCGAAACACTTCTGAAACGCGCTTTTTGCTATCGCCAACAGATCCTGTTTCGATTTTTCTTTTATCTCCTCCATCGTAGCAAAACGCTTTCCTTTCATCGGTGTCTTCTGTTTTGGGAAGAGGAGAAAGTAAGCGGGCACCAAGTCATCATTGATATCTTCTCGGCCTTCCTTAAACCGGTTATACCACAATTGAACTTGTGTTCTGCTCATAGTAGTCTCGCCAAACGAAACCGTCAACATTTCAAATGTCATTGCGTATTTAATTGCATTTTTTTGACACAAAACTTAATACAGTTTCTTTGATCCATTTTTTTGAATAGTAAAAAATGGAAGAGCACACCAGAACACAACTAACCTTTTTATCTGTCTAAAACCAACTGGCAATCCAAAATGGCTGATATTACCAACATATACAACAGACATGTGTACCAACATAACAGAAAAAATGCGAAAATCTAACATACGTAACTCACGAAATTTGAAACTAACGATTAGTTTTTGATCAGACCTCGTATATTGGCTGTTTGTTTGTTGGCTTGTGTGTGTAATATGGTTGCAAATGTTTGTGTTGCGGAAAATGTGTGTATGCTGAGAAAAACAACATAATATTATACTATATAAAAAGGATCTTATGATAAATTCCTAACTACTCAACTGAATGCAACATGGTTTGTACAGCCAACAAACAACATCGCTTTTTTACTATTTCTACAATATACGAGTATAACCGCCAACCCTACCCTGTGCAGCAGTGGTGTCGGTCATATCAGTTATTAGGTATATGATTTTTGGATAACTTTATGTAAATCCTTTGCGTTCTGAAACCTGAGGTTACTTTTAAACTCTTTCTAACACTTATATGTCATTTTGAAGGGTACATATCTGTCATTTATTCTCGCATAGTTCTTGAACATTATAGACTAAAAAATGTTTTATTTTTTTTTATTTGTATTAGTTTCGCAGTTTTGCATTCTCTGACTGTTGGAATGAACAGCTTAACGAAAGTTTTTCTGATTCGAAATTGTCTTATTTTGTACCAACAAAGCTTCATATGCAGAAAGTTTTGCTTAACTTTAATTTGAAAAAAAGCCGCTTAAGTACATCGATTGCTAACCGAATCGTATGAACAATGTGTTTCATCGGTTTCAACGTGCGATAGATGTTTTATGCGCTTCTGAAGTTGTGAATTTTTCACAAAGATCGCCCAGGCCAGCCAAAAAAGTTTGAAGTCCAACAATTGAAGGCATGAAGATTGTTGTTAAACTCAACATGACCTTGCAAAATCATTGCAAGCTACCCAAGCTGCGTAATAATACATACGTATGTATGTATAATGTATGTATGTATGTGTTTGTCTAGGCTCAAAAGACGTTTTAGGCTCACAAAGCAAGCATAGGTAAAATTTATTTTTGATATTTTTGACCTAAAAGTAATAAAATTATTAATATTATAATATTTTTTTAAGTAAGTAACAAATTTTTTACTAACATTTTCTTTTTTTTTCTTCTGTTTATTAAAAAAACGTTATTTCGAATGCTTCTTTGCTTACGAGTAAAAACTCGCAAGGCTGCGTTCGAATAATCATTCGTTATCGAATGCCATCATTAGAAATTTCGATACATTTTATTCGCTATCGAATGAGAGAATCCCAAATGTTAAAAAATTCGAACTTTCGAATGAAAATTTACTCGCATACGAATGCGAGAATTAGCCCCCTGGTTGTGAAATTTTGCCCTATTAGTTGGAGATAGACTATTTAGAGCAGTCATCAACAAACTAATACTACTATATTGCACAATTATACGATCTCTTACTCGTATTTCTTACTTAACATTGTTTTTGTTGTAGTAATTAGGAAACAACATTTTTTGTGAAAGCTCATGCGAGACTGACTTGTTTTAGTTATTGTTATACAATGTCTTTGTGCCATTTTGTATTGCAAAATATTAAAAAATTCTACAAAATTATCGTTTAGCAAGTCAATATTTTATATTTATTTTTAATGATTATTTTGTAAATGTCGAGCTCGACTGCAACGTAAATAATCCAGAACTCACCCAACCATAGGATATAATTAAATGGATTATAGTACAATATTGAGCATTATACCAACATTAAGCCCTAAAAGCTTTGGTTGAACATTTAACTAGAATATGGCACTGGTGTATAAATAGAACAACTAAAGCCACTTAAAGTTGAGTTTATTGTAAATCATCGTTTAGTAAACATTGAATTGAATTACGTCGCCTTCTTAAACCGTAATTTAAGTGTGTGTCAAAGAAAATTGTTAAAGAGTATATAGAATGTTTACTAAAAGTATTTTGTACATTTGAATAAATAAAGGCTTGTTTTATTTTCTTTAAACTACTTGATGTTTTTATTTTACAATTAAAAGGCATCTGGTTTATTTAAAAGAAATAAATAAAGATTTTTAAAATGCAAACACGTAACAATATCCTTATATTTTAATCAAATATTTAAAAAAACTTCCGCGAATTTCCAGAAATGAACGCTATTGAGAAATGTTAACTCACAAACTATTGGGCTTATATTGGGATTATATGGATATCAATGACATGTGGTTTTAGCAGGATAGTGCCTTATTACACACATAAACCGAAACAAAGAATTTATTGCAAACCAAATCGGCAGCGATGATCAGGCGATTTAAGAATACTAGAGGCTATATAGGGCCATTCGAGTCAATTATAGTCTTAAAACTCACAATCCGCGACGTGATTATCAAAATTGTTGATCTTTTACCAAAATAGGGTTGAAATTTTTGATAAAATAATCGGCATAAAAAAAAACTAAGTTCTTGTTGAAAAACCCGTTGTTATATACTCGCAATATTTGCCCAGAATTACAATGCAATATATATATAAAGTAGTCCTTATAGAGAATGTTTTAAACACTGAGCCTGTTTCCGAGGCAGAACAACATTTTGGTAATGTTATCGTTATTCTTTAAACTTTAAATATCTAGTGCAACTTAAACAGCTTCTCTAATTCTAGTCAAGGACATTTTTGAAAATGACTTTATTAGAAATTCGAAACATCTAACATGAAAATCAAAGACATTTAACCTGATTGTTCGAAAATGAACTTGCGATTTCAATTTAGTGAGTTGAAATACCTCAGAAAATTTGTATACTTTCTTGGGTCCTAAATGTGTTCATAGTATGTAAAATTATTTTAGTATACTCACAAGTTCCACACTAACCAATTACCACTGATGTTTACCCTCTCCATAACAAGTACTCGTAAAAGTTATACATACATACACATATATGTACGTATGTAGAGCGGTACTTATGGTCCAAAACTATGGCTTGTTATACCAACATACATACATTTTGTATAAAGAAAAAAACACATACCATATTACTCTAGAAAAATATTATGTATGGCAAATTTGCAACCATATACAACCACTACATAACTATGAATATGTATGCAAATAAGCATATAATCACATATACTTGCATTCATACAAACAAACACACAAACATATGAATGTATATTCATACTTATTATGAATATAACAACTTTAGTACAAATAGATTCTAGTTGGAGTAGGGTTTGAAGTATAGTTTCATTAGAAATAGTTATTTTTTTTATATTTTTCTTCTGCGTTATTCCTTTGTCAAGAATTTGATGAATATAAAGCACAAGAAGGCAAAGGACGCAAAAAATAAATAAAATAAGAAAAAAACAAACAGTATCCTTAATAAATATAAACTATACTATGTAATTTAATATTTATTTCCGTGAAATACAAATCCCTAATATAATCATGTAAAGTACTTGCAATAGATTTGTGTTCGTTATTATTAAAGGAACAGTTTTGTGAGATATTGAAGGGTCTGTTAGTCATATTAGGAATACAAATTGTGACTTATTTGAACAAATATCAACTACAATTGCACAAATATAAAAATCGAATTCTAGCAAAGAAACTATTTAGGTGGAATTTCTGGGTTATAAAATTTCAGACAAACGAAATTAAATAGAAAATCATTGCGATTTTTTTGTCGAATATTCGGCTGCAAAGCAAAGCAAACAGCAAAGTGACGATTTGACGATTTTTTCATTGAAATTGACGATTTTGTTAGTTATTAAAATTTCCCATCATTTTTTTTTTTATTAATGTGTGATCCATTAATTTCTGGTGACGAATCATGAGTGTATGTCATTGACATTGAAACCAAAGCCCAATTATCCCAATGGAAACGTCCAGAAGAGCCAAGACCGAAAAAAGCACGTCAAGTTCGGTCAAATGTGAAGATTTTGCTCACTGTTTTCCTCGACGGCAATGGCGTGGTGCATCATGAATTTTTGCCACAAGGTCGTACGGTCAATAAGGAAAACTAACTTGAAGTCATGCGCCGTTTGCGCTAAACAATTCGTCAAAAGCGCACAGAATTGTGGAAAAACCAATCATGAATTTTGCACCATGATAACGCACCAGCTCACACATCGATGCTTGTGCGTGAGTTTTTGGCCAACCGTATTCACCGGACTTGGCCCCCGCTGACTTTTTCCTCTTCCCAAAACTGAAGACACCAATAAAAGGAAAGCGTTTTGCTACGATTGAGGAGATAAAAGAAAAATCGTAACTGGAGCTGCTGGCGATACCAAAAAGCGTGTTTCAGAAGTGTTTCGAGGATTGGAAAAAACGCTGGCAAATAAATACTTTTTGAAAAAATTTAAAATAACGGTTATTTTTTGATCAGACCTCATATATTCATTATAGAAATGTTAATAATGCAGATTTAGCACCACAACTTCACCCTATTAACATTATTTAGTACTAAATTATTGATTGACAAATCGATCGATATTTAGCAGCACTTGGCCAACTTAAGAACCCCGCAAATTACAAGAAAATGTTTAATTAATCCATTAGGTATGTTTGTGGCTTAGGCCACTCTGGCACTCATCGTGATTTATTATTACTCGGGTGATTTATTTAGACCTATTTTCAATTTTAAGTAAAAAAGTTAAAAATTTAAAATTTTTGATTACTCTTTGCACATTGCTGGCATAGCTGCCAGATTTGACGATTTATCGTCATTTTGACGATTTTTTGTTACAAAAATAGATAAAAAAATAAATATTAAGAAGAACATGACATATTTCAAAAACAAAACTAAGTAAAAGTAGTGTTTTCTTAATTATTGACAATTGTGAATTTTAAGTATAATAATTCCAAATAATATTGAGTCAGGATAATAGAAATTACTTATTTATCTGTAAACATAAAAAGCAATTTTAAATGCTGAATTTCATGAAATAAAATTTTTAGAGAAACAAATTTTTGAATTTCAACGGGGAAATTCTACAGAAACATCTCCTATTTTAACAAAACGTCGAAAGAATATTCAGCCAAATAAATTTAAATAACCAAGATACGAAAATCTTTGAAAATAAGTACCTGTATATGATGGATGAATTGGATTCTATACTCAAAATATTAATTAAAATTTAAAAAACTAAATTGTTTTGACATTGTAATTTAACCAGAATTAATATGCTAAATTCAGATATTTATTTATAAAATACTGTAAGCCTTGTTTCATATTCTTCAGTTTGTAGTTGAGCAGTTGATGTTCAATTCTCTTTCGAACTTGCCATTTCATTTACACACGTCAATTCAATTTTTGTACTTTTTAATACGAATCAACATGCAGGGAAAAAAATAAAAGGAAATAAGAAAATGGAAAAGTACCGTGAAGATTGAACCCCTTTTGTTCTCTTTTCCCTTCTCATCCAAAAATACTTGCCTTGACGAGAGTGTGAAAGAGGACAAAGATGTTATAAAAATATTACACAAGTTGTGTTTACCATTATAATTTTAGTGATTTCTTATTTAAAAAGTTAAAACTTATGTATTTTGATATGTATTGTACAAGAGACTATATAAACTTGAATTTCGTTTAAATAAACATTTCAAAATACTATTAAAATAGTGACTTTTTATTTTTCCGATTTTTTGGCGATTTTTAAAATTTGAAATGACGATTTTTTCTTTTTTATCGGGATTTTGAAGATTTTTTCCAAAATTAAGCTGGCAGCCCTGATTGCTGCCAGTATTTTGAAAATTACGCCAGCAATGTTGACACTCAATTCATCAAAGTTGATGAAGGAAGACTTAATGTGATCTATTCGATCGCGTATCTGTCAATAACGAACACTAAGACACAAATTTTCGAGAAAAATATCGTTTAAACCTTTTTAAAGTCATTATTCTAAACGTGTTCTTTTCATGATAAAAGTCTGTTGAATTATTTTTATGATATGTATATGAATATTAACACTCGAATTCCTGCAGATTTAAATAGAACTTTATTAAGTTTAACAATAGTCTAAAATGGATTAACCAAAAATAATTTAATTACACAATGGCATTCGATTTAAGAAACATAATAATTGAAGACTTAAATACCTTATTGAAATGTGTATCAACAAATTATGTTTTCCTTCAACTAAATTAGCATAACAAATCCTTTACACAATAAAATACATTGCTTACAAGTAAAGTCAATAAACTTTGATGGCGCGTAAATTAACATAAACGCAGCTTTAATATACATATGTATACACTAATTTAAAGATTTAATTGAGAATTCGGCAGACAAAAGAAACAAACAGAAAATACCACAAAATACGCAACATGTTGCAGTTATTTACACTCAATAAAATTTTGAAAACGTTAACTATGCTAAACGAAGGCAGCACGCAGACAGACTGAAAGACAGACATCACACGGAGAGAATGAGAGACTACGACGACATCGTTTCTTTCTGACCTAATCTTGTTAATTGTTTTCGGCAAAATGAATTAATTTATTGAACATTTCGAAAGCCAGAACAACAACAGCAGCAACAATATCGAAAAAATCCAATGTTACTGATTTAAAAAAAATGTTGTGAAAATGTCTCAGTATCAACATACACACACTCTAAGGCAGAGAGGAAACTGGCACAGAAAAGTGAAGGGAAAGAAATATAACTGCCAACAGCTCCTCACCCCACAGAAATTGAAAAAAAAATCTCACCTCACCCAGGCTACAATTATTTTTCGTTTAAAATATGGAAAACTGAGGCTAAAATTGTTTGAAATGAGAAGTTTTTTATTTCCAGGAATTGGAAATATAATGGTTTTATAATTTGAGTAAAAAATAACTAGGAGAAATAAGGGAAAATATAAAATATTTTTGTTACAATTCTTGTGTAAATTTCACAAAAAAAAAAAAAAAAAAAAAATCAACCAGACTCACACATACTACAGGGTGGGTTACAAGTGAGTGAACTCAGCTTTTTTTTTTGCTCAATGTTGTTTTTGTATTCGTTTTTTTTTTATAGCTTGTTGTACACCCATTGTACGGAAAGGATGTGTAGTAGTGTTTGTGTTCGTGCACCGTGCTTACTGCGCCTGTCCTTTTGAACTTTTACGCTCAATTCTCTTGTTGTAAGGAAAGGAAACACTTGTATTTTTAAGGGGGTGGCAAAAATATGGTGTCTTGACATGTAAAATTTGCCAGCAAACAACCCATCATTATGGCTGTTGATGGCTTCAAAACAGCTAAATTTTGCATAATTTTCAAACAACAATTTCTATACATTTTAGTAGCAGTTGGACTTTAAGACCGACTGGTACGTTTGACTTTAGCCAAACACCTTGAAAGTTGTTGACCAAATAGAATAAGGTCTTCAAAAACGTCGCGTAATTTTTGTTTGTCTTGGCTAGCGGTAGTAGAGACAACCTTAAGGCGGCAGCAGCAACACAAATATTCAAATACAAATTCGTCTTAAGGCTTGATTTTATGTGTATAGATAGATATAAGCTACAACAGCAAAAGTAAAACGCGAGAGTGCGTTTCGGTCTTTAGCTTCTATTTTCTACTTTATTTTTTATGTGGATTTTTATATAAAAAAAAAAAGTTAAGAAAGAAATTTTCGTGTACGCAGCCGTCAAATAAATCCTTCAAAATCTATTTGAAATCTTTTGAATTGTTGGACGTTTCGCTTGTATTTTCGTTACTTTTAAGATTGTAAAACCATCACAACTCAAACCACCAAAAAAAAAAACAAGAAATAAAATAAAAAAGAAATCGCAAGATATAAAGAAAATGCCATCTAACAAATTTAAATATCATTCCTTAACGTGAAGTGAAATGAAAAGGTTGTTTTGACAACTTCCATCTTTTGGTTATAAAGAAACAAAACTTCTCAAATATAATCATTAAGAAAAAAAAAACAAGAAACAAGAAAAACAAAATATTTATTGTCCATCACAAAAACACCTACAAGTAAAACAGGCGTAATATTGTTGGGTGAATTCAAACAGCAAGTGATTTATGTGATGTCAGAAACTTTAATAAATTTTGAAAATTATAATCGAAAAGTGTTTTCAAAAAAGTTAAAAAAAAAATAAAAACATTTATAAATAAATAAATAACAAATTTATTTTTCGTAAAGAAATCCTGAAAGTAATTTAACTGATGCCGTTGTGCTGAGATTTTAAAAAAATATGATGATGACAATATGATGAATTTCAATTTAGTGAATTCTACAATTTAAAGGTATGTAAAGTGCTGCTTTTACTGTATAGTGAAAATATTTATTTGAAATTGTATGTATTGTTTTAAACAAATGAACATTTTGTAATAATAAAATATTAATGATTTTTACAAAGATTCAAGACTGACTTCTTACAAAATTATAAAACACAAATGCTTTAATATAGTTCCCAAATATTTTACAAAAATTTGTATTAAAATTAAATATATTTAAAGATTTCAATCACATTTTGAATTAACTTAAATTATGAAAGTTAAATTAAATTTTTATAAAAAAATATAAGAGTAATCTTATTAATAATATTCATAGATTCCAAAACAATTTCTTATGAAAACAAATAAATTTTAAAAATAAACTAAAGTAAATTAAACGTTAAGATAAGATAAACAATTGAACATGTTCCTCAGGCAAAAATGAATAAGTTTAATAACTATTTAAAATTCATACTCGTTCATTTTAGCTTTGGTATTGATGATTTTTTGAGGAAATTGTCATATCCAAATCTAATCCCAAAGAAGCGTTGCACAGTGGCAAATACACTATGAGTTTTTAACTATTGCACAATTAATTTGACACGTGAAAAAGTTAGGGAAAATATTATATATCAATGGATAGGAAATTGTGTCTATTTTTTAAAAAAATATATACAACTTTTGACAAGTTAGAAATTTATGCCAGACTTTTTTTTTTGGAAAACAAGGCAAAAATGTGTTTTGTGTTTTTCGCGGAAATAAAAATTCTTTAAACTAAAACTTTGCATTTATATGAACACTTTTGTGCAAAACACTAAAATAAAGGCAACATTTTTTTTTCTTCTTGATAATTTTAGTCAGGCTTGAGTTCATTAAATTTAATTTTTATTAAATTATTTTTACTGAAGTTAGGAATTACAACTTGAAAAATTTTATTATTAAAAATTTTGATAATTTTTCTTGACTGGGATTCGAACCTGGGTTGTTGAATTTACATATGTTTCGAGAAATCCCACTTTCTCTCGTCAGAATTCTTTGCGTTCTAACCACATACACCACTGCGGTGCCGGCCAGTCAACAGATAAACATCAATCCTTTAACCAGTGTTAGTTCTAATTTAATGAAAATTAAATTTAATGAACTCAAGCCTGACTAAAATTATCAAGAAGTAAAATTAACAGTTCAATTATGAAACAATAATTATTCTATAAAAACAATTCATAAAAAAGGTTTGAAAAATCCCAAATATTAATTTTTTTTAAATTCTTGACCATATTGAATAATTAAGAACATATTGATTAGGTCCCATAAAATCAGTTACTACTCTTGGATATCGACTTTGCGATTTGAGAATATTTGCCTTACGATTTAATTTTAAATAAAAAGCTTTAAACTTTGAATGAAACAAAATTTTTAAATTTTTAGAGATTTCTGTTTCTGTTTTAAGAATAATTGTTAAACTTTGATATTTATTATTAGAAAACATTTTATTTGGCTTGAGTTCATTTTAATTTATAATTCAAAGTGTAGCATTGTAAAGTAATATTTTCTTAGACAATTGGCACAATTTCTGCCCTACCAAGGGCGTCATCAGTAATGTTTCCATTATTGGGAAATAGATTTCGGGAATTAAACATATTTTGTTTTAAAATTATATGAGTTAGAACGAAATTTACAATTCTTCTTATTATAATTAAAAATCTGTTTGTTGTTTTTTTTTTCATATAACATATTTCCTTTAAAGTTGACGTTACAAAAAATATAAATAAATTATTAGTGTTCTTAAATATTTCTTAAATAATGCAAAAATTCTGAAAATACCTTTTTATGTCAATAAATGGCCAAAAATCACATTTTTAACATTTTTAAAATTTAAAAGCATAAAAGTTTTCTTTCTGCGAAATTCTTTTTTGAATAGGTTTATAAAAGTGTAAGTAATCCACAAAAAAATATTTAAAAATCTTGAGAAACATTTCGTTCCACTATTAGTAAAAAACCAGCCTAATGAGGTTACGCAAGTTAAAATTTTTTTTTTCATATGCGAATATCTCGTAAACTATAAGAGATAATATAGAGCTACGACGACGCTTTGTTTAGTACTCGACTAGTAGATTTTACATATACCTATAAAGTATAACTTTTCAAATCGGATCACAGAGGAAGAAGTGCGATCGTTTTTAATATCTGATTTAATCGAGGTGTCCCATTTCGGGAAGCTATGGCACCGCTCCTGGCGGCATTATGGGGAACAAACTAAAAACTTACAACTCGAAAACACTTCCTCTTTAGGCCCCGATAGACTAGGCGATAGTGTGCCGGACTATCAGTCAGTGGGTTGCGGGTTCGATTCCCGTCAAAGACTCTGGGTGTTTTCTGGAGACAAGCCATTGTTTTATAAAAAAAAATGTGAATTTTTTATTGTAATCGCACTTAGCGTTTAGAAATTACAAATTTATTTGTTTATCATTTAATTACCTTTTTTAAAAATTCCCCAACTGTGCGTTGTCGAGCCAGTACAGGTGATTGAGAAACGTTCAGGAACCAGTACTTAAATCAAAGCATTTTGTTTAAAATTTTCTCGGAACTATTTTTAGGGAAGCTGTACGGAGCAAGCATGCATTATAGAACTAGTTATTTAATAAATGATTTTTGTTGAGGGAACAAATTTGAATTAGTTGTTCAATGATTTAAAGTTTTTACTCCGGTTTTTCCACTATATATCACTAGTGCCAGATACCTAGTTCTTTAAAAAGTAATATAAGGTCGTTCTTTTTGTTCAGTTGTTCACTGAACTACTGATTGTATTATGAAAAGGTTAAACGCAATAAGTATGTTAAAATATACCAAATTACTATACTTGTTCATATGGTGCACAAATATACTATACTTGTTTCTTTTAACAGAATGTGACAGCTTTTGACATTGTCATACTACAATCAATCAGTTGTTCACTGAATAACTGAACAAAAGGAACAACTGAACGAAATGAATAAAAACGATCAAAAAGACTGAACTGAACGAACATCGTTCATCTGCGTGAATATTTCAATTGAACTACGTCGTTCATGAACGACACAACTCTAAAAAATATATAAGTGCTTTAGAACCACAACAGCGTTCAACATAACTGGTTTCATAAGTAATTCCGCTTGTCATTCGTTCTAGAACTAGTTATTTTAGAACAAGTTTGGTTAAGTTTTCTGGGTCAAAACTAAACAAGTATTTTATATTTTTAGAAAATTCTACTTTAATATAGTAAAATAAGAAAAACTTAAGTAAAAAGAGCAAACCTTTTTGTTGGACTTTCAAATTTATATCGAACATTAAAAACATATTCGTGAGCAATTAGCCACGTTGATCTAGTCTACAACAAAGATGTTAATAGTTAAAAATAACTAGTATAGTAATGATTTAATAATTATGATTAAGGCTTTAAGGATTAAGTATTAATCCTTATCAACTAGTACAAATTACCAAGTGTTCGAGAATTTCTTCAGAAATTTCGAAGTTATAAAACTGGGTTCTCTAGTAGAGCCTTAAGAAGGAGAGGTTTTAAAAAAATTAATTCTAAAAATCAAAACCTGTCAACTAATTTTAACAAAACGGTCTAACGCAAAAAAATAAAATAAATTGAAATGTCTAAATCTGTTTGTAGCAATCAATCTTTGATCTGCAGACTTTAAATTTTCAGTAAATGTTTTTTCCACACACAGTATTTGTTTAAAAGTGTTTAAATTTATGCAAAAAAAAAAAATTGTATGCCACAAAGAAAATTCGTGCAAAATCCGTTACTTAATTAGCATATTGGGGTAGATGTTGTTGTTTGACTAATCTGACATACAAATGTTAAAATTGCAAATTCTTGTTAGTATCATAGGAATCCTTAATAAATTCAAATGCTGCGCTAACAAACGCACACACACAAAAACACGACTCTTGTTAGTTTGGCAAAAATCCTTTAATTGGTATATCGAAATTTGTATGCCTTAAAGCATAATACAATAAAAGCAACATTCCATTTCGGCTGCGGATGTTGTTGTTTTTGAATTTTGCAATTGGCAAACAACAACAACAACATCAACTACTGCACTAACACACAAAATGATGACGTCGACAATGTTAACAAGAACTTGTATTATTAATTGACATTGACGGGAACATGATTTGTAAATAATGCACTTGAATTTGCATAAAATTTACAATTTTTATGTAAATTAGTTGGATTTAAAATAAACACACACATACATACACACACACACACACACACACAAACAACACAATATCTAATATAAACTAACAACTGGATATATGTATATAGAACCACAAATACACACGTGTACAGCTGCATTGTCAAACGTTAGAGTTGAAAAAAGTAAAAGGTTTAAAAAACTAAACTAAACCAGCCGCACCAGGTACGAGTTTGAAGGGACTTTTTTCAATTTTTAGTGTTTAGTTCTTTTTTTTCATTCTAAACTAATTTGCATAAGTCTGTTTAATAAAAAAAAACGAGAGTGTAATTTTTAGCATGAGGAACATATTAGTTATTTTTTTATAGTTTTGGAAGGGGGTAGTTTATTTGATAGTAGAAATTTTATTAACACTAGAGAAACCACTAAGTTGCTTGGCATAAAAATAAAATATAAAATAGTTATAAATGTCGATTGTAGATTTTTTAACCAGAGTTTTGTTTTTCAAAACAAAATTAAACATATAATTGGTATGATGTTTATTGTATTAGAAAAAGTAAGGTTTATTATTTGTTTTAAATTATAAATGAAAATTTAAATCGGGCAGATATTTTTTCAAAATTTTTACCCACATCTATTTCGTTAATAACTTTATATTATTAACGGATTGTGAGTTTGAATGATGTAATCAATTTGATTGGCTGTATAAAGACTAATTTTTAACAACGGCCCACAATGCCCACAAAGCCAGTGGTGCCAAATCAAATTATGCGATAGGGAAATTTGGTTCGCAATAAAATCATTATTTCGGTGGCTGTGTGACTTGTGACTTGGTCCTGTTGAAAACACATGACAATGATTTTCATATCATCAATAAAAAGCCAAAATTTAGTTGTACACATTTCTCTATAGCTTACTACATTCACCGTCACCGCATCTCCATTCGAATTTTCGAAAACGGTACAGTGTCACGTTCAGCATAGAAATGCTTCCCAAAAATTGCTCTTAAATTTTCATAAGACCAAATAATCTAATTTGCATGTTGACGTATCCAAAATGGTTTTCATTTGAAAATGAAAAATCTAGCTCTTAAAGATCCACCATTTTCATAGTGATTTTTTTAATATTTTAATGCGATTTTCAAGCGAAATTATATTCCTGATAACAATTGTCAAACCTAGTAATTGATATGTCAACGACTAATATGTCAAAATGTTCATATTATTCCAATACGCTTCTGCTGGAAAACAAAATTCTTGCTAAAAAAAACCTATATATCGACAGTTCAATTCCAAACCATGCTATGTCGACTTAGCATGTTTTTAATTTTTTTGCGTTTTTGAATTTAGATTTTTTTAACTTGAATTCTGTCAAATTTTGGTTGTGATTGGCAAGTCCAATCAATAGTTATAAACAACAAAGTTCTACCTCATATGGTTTTTTAGATATCGCCTGCAAACTTTAGGAGCTTTTCCTGCAAAACTCACTTATTCGACTTAGCATGTTTTGGAATTGAGCTGTCGATATTTAAAGTGTTACTAATTTTCGAAATATTAGAATGCGGATTTATACAGCTGGGTACTAGGGGGGATTATAAACGAATTTGAGCCTATTATTCATTATTGTATAAATTCGCCTTCATCTCTAGATTATTTTTCAGCTTATTTTTCCGTGAAATATTTATCTACGAATTTCTAACAAAGTCGACAACAAAACTGAATAAATTAATTTGAATTCAATTATGTGACCACAATTTGTTTACCAAAAAACTAGTTAGTAGGGGTTAGTTTTCTGACCTGTTACTGAATGGCTGAAAGGTGTCAATTTGGCTTAAATTTATGCAAAAAAAAAAAAATAAATTGTATGCCACAAACATATTTGTAGGCTAATGCCATGTTAAAGTAATAAGCCGCATTAATATAAAAATGACAACTAAAACCGTTCCGAAACGACGCACAGTGGCTCAGAATCGTTTTTCATTGGCCAAAAATCTGTAACTTTTGAACCGATGGAGATATTTTAGTGTTTTTTTTTTTTTTTTTGTAAAAACAAAACATCTTGAGCTTTTCTCCAGTTAAGGTCAAAGTTGAACTTTTGATTTTTTGTAGTGTGCCGCGGTAACAATCCCAAGTTGTTGTCAATTTGGTTTTTCTCAATATTAATTTCCTGTTCTGGATTTCAATCTGTTAATTAGGATTTCTTAATTTCACTTTTTTGCTTTAATCAATATTAATTTGCTTTCCTGTATTACAATTTATATTTTCTCAATGTAAACATAAAATGGTGTAGAAAGATTAGATACACTTATTTACACTTTTAAAAAATTTTAGAATTTAAACATAATAAAAAAATACCTACAAACAAATCAAAATTGCTTAGCCTTTACTCCAAATATATTCGTGCCGTTTATACTCGTAGTTAGATTTTTTTTGTAAAGAGAAGTAACACTCAGGCAATTAATATGCCTATATATTAATTAATTAATTGTGTTACTTTCTTTGGAAAGGGATAGGTAGCAGAAGAATAGGTGGTGAAAGTAGAGAAAAGCTTTTCATATGACGGCACTGTAATTGCGCGTTATGTTTATTAGTAGTACAGTATTGCAGCGCCTCTGGTAGTGAGTAGACGCAATGATCAATAGCCATTATTTAATTATTTTACTTTGGTGGCGTTTAAATGCTATACCACCGAAAGAGTGAGTTTTAGTTATGATAAGATAGAAAATCTAATAATTATCGGAAACTGATGTTGTTTTTTGAGTGGCAGCGGCTGAAAATCGAACCCAGGCCACAAATAGCAACTCATGCGTAATGATCAACCGCGCTAATCAATTAAGTTCAAGAGAACAAGGAATATGTATTATAATAACTTGTTATTCACTTTCTTTCTTTTTTAGTTGCAATTTGGCCAGCAACATTCGGTGGTTATGAGTGCCGGCCACAGCTTTCCATATACAGCTTTTTAAGTAGAGTATCCAGCGAAAAAAACCGTGCTACGTATAACGATATAAATCAATTTTAGAAGGCAGCCGTAATCACAGATTTCATAAGAAATGTTAAAGTGTTTAATGCTGTCCTTTTCTTTGTTAGCACCATGTGTAACAGTGCCCAGTTATAACTGGCACCATCTTAATAAATAGCTTGATTATTACGTAACCTCATCAGGAAACCAAACTCATATCGGCCAATTCTAGCACATTCCAAATCTAGTTTCCAAAAAAAAAAAAAAAAAACGACAAAATCCAAATTTCTTTATAATATAACAAAGATCTCTATTTTTTTTTCTGCTGAAATTAGTTTTAAAAATGAGACCGGAAAACAAAGAATAACTGTCGGTTTCCGGTTTTAGTTTCAAGGCATGGAAAACCGTTGTTTCGATTAAAATACAACACAAAACTTTAAGGTGAACTTAGTAAACATGTTGTGTGTGTTTCAGAATTCAAATGAGGATGAGGCTCAATTAGAAATGAGCTTTAGTGAATGACTGTGTTCTAACTAGAGTATACGGCTTTCAAGCTAACAATGGCTGTTTAAAAGTCAGAATAGATTTTCAAGTCAGCTCTGAAGATGACATACGAGTCTTCAGTGAATTTTAAGCAATTTTTTACATTGTTCTACAATCTGGCCAGTATTATAGTAGACAGTTATTTACGATCGGATATTCATAAGAATTCATTAGATTAATATTCAAGTCTGCCTATGTGTATATAAAACGAAAACACACCCTTGTACTCTTGTCGTGAACTGTTCAAACCCATCCGTTACTTATAGTGTTAATTTTTACAATAAGTTGTTCAAAATTTTTGCACTATACCGCATCAACTCATTAGCATAATGTCTAAAAAAATTAAAAGGATTCCCTAGAAAAATTAAAAGTGTGTTGAAAAAAAAACTATAAACATCCTTGAATATGTTTTTACAGATTCATCATTATTTCGAAATTAAAAGTTTTATCTTTATTAAGTTTCAAATACGCACATAATTTCCATATGAGTATGAATTTGCAAATGAGGCCCGCATCTGTTTCCGGCTTCCTTATTTGCACAGTCAGTCACAAAAGTAATATCAACAAACGAACAAATTAAAAAGTTCAATGTTCTCTCTAGTTAATTTTTTATAGGTTTTTTTTTTTTTTTTTTTTTTTTTTTTGTTCATCAAATGTTTCCTTTGTCCCAATTGTCTATCTGTGTCTGGCTGGTATAGTAAAGTCTGGCTGCTGTGGCTGTTACTGCTTTGCAGAGTGACTAACGTAGCAGCATCAGCCTCAGTTTTTATGTATGTCTGTAAGTGTTGGCTTTTTTTTATGTACTTCCTAACCTAAATTAAAATTATGTTAATGAATGAAACAATTTTCATTATATAGAAGAAACGCAAAAATGCCGAGAGTGATGCAAAGGCAGCAGCAGCAAGCAGCATCATCGTCATCATGATTCCTGAACATCATTATCATTTCTGTTTTAATTTCATTTTATCTTTTTCGTTGTTCTCTTTTATTTTAAACAATAATTTTTGGTGGTTTATTTAAAAATTATATAGATATAAATATTTTTTTTTTTGGTTTGTTTGTATTTTGGTCGGTAAAATGTAAATCACGGCCAAGGCCATTCATTCCAATGGCAGGGAATAAAGTGAAATGTATGTACATATAAATAAATGAGTGGATGAATAAATGGGAGAAGCATCTGTTGGCGTTGCTAAGGATAATTAGTAAGGTTTTTGGTACAAAGTTTTGTGGCTGCTGATGCTGCTGTTGTTTTTGTTTGTTTGTTTGATTCATTATTTAACCATGACCAGGGTTAACATTTTATGGCCAGACTAGACAGATGGGAGGACGGTAGCAGGAGTTGGTGAGAGTAATTTGATTTAATGTATATTATTTATTATAAAACTTTATTGAAATAGTTTTGTTGTGAATTCGAGTTTTGAGATATTTATTCCGAGTCATTTCTTAAGCCTTTTGAATAGTAATTAATTTATGATGTGTTCTAAATTATATATAGTTTTAATTAATTTATATATGATTAAAGAAATTTTGGCTGTTGTTTGCTTCATGCTAGAATTGACTCTCAATGTTTAAGTTGCAGCCTCAATGCCACAGAATATGCAGATTCGTTGACTAAATTTGACTGCATAACGAAGAATGAATATTTATGTAAGGACTTCCTGTTGACCGTGGGTGCAAGAGTGAAAAAGTACAACAATAGTTGGTATTTAATGGACAATAAATCACTGGATCAGATATATTATCAGATTTCTATTAAACCTATCAAAGCAAACCGAAACCATTGAATAAAATACTTATAAGGAAAAGGGAGAGGGCAGAATTGCTCGCTTTTCAAATGTACATATGTACATTTTGATGAATTGAAACTCGGTCTATTTATAAGGAATTACAAGATACCTCTCAAAGACACAGCGACGAGTGTTGTTCTGAACAGTAAATTCTTCACTAAACTGATTGGCATGAAAAGAAAAGAACACAGTTGCTCTTTAAACCTGCAAGATTGTCATTGAAAGTGTTAGGATTAGCATTCTTTCTGTGTGACACTAAGGTTAGTTGGCCAGCTCTGAAAGGAGCAAGAAAAGGATCTGATATGTGTTACCTACAATCTCGGATGAGTCAAATATATTCCTATTGTTAGGAAGTATATAGCGAATAACTCGGCAATTCGTTGGCAATGCATTTCGCAATGAAAACACCTTCCCTGTTGTGATACTCGAACGCCTCTATATATCGCTTACACCGTTCAAAAGCGACAATCAATCGCTTTGGATTGACTCTTATTGAATGTCGTATTCACAAATACTCGATTAAGACCATGGCAGCCTCATTCCAGAGAAGTTACAGCAGAGATAGAATAGTATAGGATATCATATCCCTTTTCCAGATCCCTTTCCTTTTAATGAAATGTAATGGCAAATAAGCTTTTCAAAGGTTTCCCCCAGTCAAGCAAATGGGCCATAGATATTAGGACGAGTATGTTGAAAGCTAATGTCACTGTCCACTTCGAAGACAGAAGAAAGATAAGGATGTTTTTCCTTCTGAGGTTTAGGGTTGTTAGAAAAGTTTTTGGTATTAGATGTCATCAGATATGTGGCATTATCTATGGGCGTCATGAGAGACCTTTCAATATTAGAACAAGGAGGAGAATGATGAAATCTATTTATGACGATATGCAAGTGTTGGTGTCTGTGATAACTAGATTCTATTTGTTATATTCATAAAAAATAAAGTATGTTTGAAGTGTGCGTTTAGACAAAATTTTCATACAAAATTTTCTTAAAGGACATTTGAAGTCTACTTTAATTTTTTCTGAACAAGAGCATGCACAGAGACTGAAGAGGCAAATTAATGATTTTTTTCGGATCTACAAAAATGAGCACGATGAGAAGACAGTTTCGATATGTGATCGACTTTCTTCCTGTAGAACATTGAACATAAGTTGAGTTTTATTAGTCTTTCGCTGCTCCAGCAAAGTAACCACCTATCCCCAGTTTGACTACCTTACCACACCTTACTTAAGCCATTTCTTTTACAATTTGCTTTCTAATTGTTTGAAAGCAAAATTTACAAAGCAATAATTTTTAATCTCTAAAGTAATAACAACTCAATAAGTCATAATAGAAAGAGAAAAGTAATATCAAATTACAACTTCACGTTAAATTATTTTGAAAAGAACATTTTGTTGGAAAATAACTGATTTTCAACAATTTAAGAAAAATTCTACAGTATTTCAATAAATTTGATTTGATTTTTTTTACAACGACATTTTTTAACACTAAGATTAAGACAGTCATTCGGTTGTTCTGATTGCTTGAGAATTTTTGATATGAACAAATGTATGTATGTATATACTCGTATATACATACATATTTTGTTTGTAATACAAATCTCAAAAATTCAGCTACAAGAAATCTGCACATACGTGCTGCTCATAAAAATGAAAGACAAATAGTCGGTCGTATGAAACTAAACTAAGGGTGTGATTTGAAATTTTTGGCAAAGTAAAAATGGGGGTGTTTTTTTTTTTTTTTTTTTGTGTTTGGTAAATAAAAAGTGTGCAAATATTTTGTATATATGTACATACATATACATGTTCATATATTTTTTTTTATGTATTTTGTTTGTGGATGATTCTTGTCTATTTGGTTTTATTAACGAAAATCCTGCCAAAGATTGCCAATTTTTTGTTTGTTTTGTTTTATTTTATTTTTTTGAACTCTTATGTTTGTTATTAAACAAAGAAAAACAACCATTTTGTTTGTAATAAAATTGAATTTTCATACGTGTTTGTTGGTTTTTCTTTAAAAATACATATGCATATGTGTAAGTGTGGTATTTGACAGGTACCTATAGATATTGTTAGTAATATTGTGTACGATATTTCGGTGTTTTTGCTTTAAAACCATTTTATTTTGTGTATGTTTATCTAATAAGTGTTTGATTACCAGCGTTGTCAACTTTGAAATTTCAAAACGCACCAAAATGGAGAAAAAAGCGCACCATTTACAAAAAAAAACGCACCAAGTTACGAATTTCGTTTTTGTTTCAAATATTTATTGAATTATTTTGAAATTTTTTAATAGCATAAATTCTATAAAAAAACTTTTTATCAACGATTATTAGTAAAAGTAATAATACTAAAAGCCTTTCTTTAATAAATGAGCTAATAAAGACAAAATAAGCATTTAACCACTCAAAATTTAACTCACAATATGATATTCGGTACTAAAGTACTAATTGGTAAAAAAGCTAATTTCAGAACATATTTGGTACTTTTTTTTATATTTTTGTTTTCTAGTTAAAGTATGTACTTCTATTTGATTTTTTCCAATACAATTTGTTAGGATTCCACTGGTACTCTAACCCTGGTTGTTGTTCGTCTACAGTTCAGTAGACCAAACCATCAGGTTATAAAAGAATTTTTATTTACATGTTTAAAATGTTAATTTGATTTTCAAACAAAGATTTTTTAAGAATTTGATTCCATTTATCATACATTCGTATTTAAAATACATTTTTTCATCGTATAGATTTCATGACTTATGTATTATTAAAAAACTGCAAATAAAAATTAGTAAAAATAAAAATTTCACAACATTTTCGAAAAAATTAAAAAACGCACCGAAATACATAAAACAAAATTTTGCAGTGTTGAATGGTACTCAAACAGGTGTATTTTATTGTAGAAAGATTTTTTCTCACAGTGAAACAAAAAGTTGTGTTGAATTTGCTGTGGTGCCACCAAAAATTAAAAAGCGCACCAAAATTTAAAAAAAAAAAACGCACCGCGCACTAAAGAATTTTTCGCACCAAAAATTTTAAAAAAGCACCAAAAATGTTGCGAAACGCACCAAGTTGACAACGCTGTTGATTATACACAGCCAAAAGCAGTCTAGTCACACCTTTAGTGAAATCAGGGATTTTTAGTTCAAATATGTATAATTTTAGAAAAAAGTGACACTTAAGCAAAACAATTAGAAAACAATTGTAAGACCCAAATATTCAGAGTATTTTGTTAAAAATCTAGAAGTTTTATAGTTCATTAGTAGCTCGCTATATTTAAATCCGCAATCGGCCCAATCATGAATAAAAAATCCGCGGGAGCTTTTTCCCTTTTTATTTTTTTAACAATGCATTTGAATAAAAAAAATGGCAAAAGGGAAAAAAAAACTCACACGGAATTTTTATTCATGATTGGGCTGAATAATTTGCGGACTGCTGCAATAAGTTAGTGCTAATTTACATGAAGTAATTTTTATTGAAAAGATCGCTACAATTTTTTTCTAGAAATTTCTTCGATGTTCACACAGCACAATTCGTATTTTTACGAGTATTTGAGAGTATACACATACATATGTAATACGAATAAGAGAGTAACACGAATTGCTAGTACAATCAAGTGTAAACTCGTCTTCAAGTCTAAAAGTTAATCAGCTTAGCTTAAAGAATTGATTCGTGTAAATTGGGACTTAAGGTACGGTCACACCTGGCAAGTATTTGCCGAAAAATATATTTTAACTAGTTTATTTACTTTAAAAAAAATTTGTTTATTTAGGACAACACACAACAAATATTTAGTCTTATTTATTTGATGCTGTTTGATATTGCAAAATTTTTGTACGAGTAAACGACGTCACACAAATTTGTGCTAAAACAAGTGGTTACGCTTTTTTGAGTAAATATTTCACAAGTGTGACCGTACCTTTACACTCATAAATGTTTAACAGTTTAATTTTCTTCAAAGCGGCAGTAACTTATATGAAAATGTTTCCTAGCTGCATGCTGCATTAGAAAGAGGCTTAAATCAATGTAGGGTGTTTTTCAGGCATAGATTCTGGCAGTAAAGAAAGCAGCGTATCTCTTCTGAAAATTGAAGTCTCAAATTCAAACGTCGCAGATATTGTTCCGATTTTTTAGGCCAACATCGCATACAAGTTAGCACAAGCTAAAAAAGTTTCGTTATTATTTTTTTTTTTAAGTCAAACAAACACAGAAATAGAAAATAATAATCATTGAAGTGGCATGTTTATTTGCAATTTGGTGTGTGTCTGAAAGGAAACTTCTAAGTAAAGGAAGACAAAAAAAAAACAACAAAAAGAAATATATATGTATATATTTTTATGTCAGGTAAACATCAGACCAAATTACAAATATTTTGCTTACTTCAATAGATTTGATTTTATTTTTCTTTTTTATTGGCGGTTATCTTGTGTATATTTGCCAATACTATCAAATATTTAAAACCCAACACAAAAAAAAAGTTAAACAAAATTTGAATGCTTGAATGCAACCAACAAGAACTTCAAATGCATTTTAGAGACGGCAAAAGAAATGTGATTTGATTTTCATGCTGCCATTATTTGTATTGAGGATTATAAGCTAAAAAAAAATGTAAGAAAAAAAGTAAAGAAATAACAACATGCCATGACATGCTTCAATAACTATTTACGTATTTATTCGATAAAATTGTAAAAGGATTTTCAAGATTTTACAAACTTGTGGAAAATTTACACACTTCAAGTCGGTAAAGAATATTTGAATGTTTTATTTTTTGTTGAATTTTTTCGTTTTATTATATTAATATTGGTGGGAATTTAAACTTTTCTTTTTGTAAAAGTTTTCTTTTTATTTCATTTCTACATATTTATTTTTTAATAAATATAATATAATAAATATTTTTTAATATGTATTTACGCCCTTTTTGTTTCTTTTTTAAAGTTGTTAAAAACTACCCTTTACACGTACTTTTTAAGTATACATACATACAGACATATCTACATATTTCATATGATTTAACAATATTTGCGTTATTTATATTTCTCTATGGAAAAATTTTCACAAATTTTAGTTTGTGTCAAGCTATAAAATTTATGCAAATTTTGCATGATTTGGAAAAATTTTTAAAAATTATTGATTTTTTTTAACCCTATAGATAATTTCTAAAATGTACATACATATGTACAAATATATCAAAGCTAATATATACAAACATACATTGGTTTTTATACAGATCTTTTTTTTAGTCAGTATTGTTTGACAATTCATCAAGGCCTACAACGCAACAAAGGCTCCAAATTATTAAGCAGTATTACGAAAATCAGCTTTCTGTGAGAAATGATTTTTGTGCACAATGGCTTTATTGAGAAATCATTTTGTGTGAAGCTAATTTTCAGTTTCGGGCCTGTGAACTGTTCGGCCAGATCGCGCTATATAACATATAGTATACTGCTATGTTTTTTCTTTGGGGTTATGTGCAATCAAAATCGTTAATTCGCAAAAATTAGATTTATTATTAAATTCCAAAACTGAGATTCTAAAACAGGCAAGATACTCACCTTGGTTCTACTTTTGTAAAATTAAGTTAAAGTGATATTTTCGTTAAGTTTGTGTTCTAAATTTTGTGAAAATAAAAATATCATTTCAACTTTAGTTCATCGTAGAATAAATTTCACTTCGTAGTGAAATAAGGATCATATATAGTCGCCATATAGGAGCTGTTAATAGATAAAAACATTTTGGTCTCACCATATAGAGAGCATTACCATAGCAACATGGCTGTGGTGTCTATTCAGATGGCTGGCAATGGCAATGCATGATAATTCGGTGCAAAAATAATTTTCTTTTATAAACGCCATAAGAATTTTGGATATGCAAAAATTGCATTTTAAGGACTCTCAGTTTCAATTCACAAACTTTGGAAGAATCCTGCTGCTTGCAAAAAATTGCTTCTTGAGTAGCTCTGAATGAGTTTGCAAGCTCTTGTTGAGTATAATAATATGCCTTCGATACGATACTCTTCAAAGTTTTTATTTGCTGGCCTGGACGATCTTTGTTTTCCGTGTCAAAATTACCACTTTCTTTTCAAATTAAAAAAGTAAACTAAAACTTCTGGCATATGGCGCTTTTTTGTTGGCACAAAATTCGACATTACACACACTTCAGTTTTAGCTGACCAGTTTTTGTTAAATTCTCTTTTAAACTTGCCATTTCATTCACACACTTCAATTTAATTTTCGTACTTTTTAATGCAAATTAACCAATAATGAAAGAAAAACCAAAAGGAGTAGTACCGTCACGTTTGTACCCATTTTATTCTCTTTTCTCATCTCACCTAAATATACGTGATGTGACGAGTCAGAATTGAACAGTGTAAAAGCGCACTAATATTCAATAGCCAAGTGGACATAAATGACATATAAGTTACTACAGACAAAAACCGTGTTTAAAAGTTACGTCATGTGCTATGATACTAGTGCTGGCAAAGTATTGAGTAATGGGTACCGAGTATCGAGTATTTGCCCAATTTTTGGATACTTAATACTCGCATTTTTAAAGTATACACTCAATAAATAATACTATTTTCAGGAACGCTGTTTTGAGTTAGAAGTTAAACATTTAAGTTGAGTTAAAATAATTTAAATATTTAATTTAACTTAAAACATGTTATTTATGAATCTCCTTTTTTTATTTTCAGATCTTAACTAACGAGTTCAGAGAGTTCAAGATATACAAATCTTAAACAAGGTAAGTTGAAATATACTGTTAGCGTCAATATAAAGTAAACAGCTAATATTGTATTGCAAAATATGTTGCACAATTCATTAATAACTTGAGCAAAATATAAACTAGAAAAAGAAGGAACATTAAAAAAATAATTTAATTTTATTGGAAAAGTACCAGGTATTTTAACATTATGTAAAACATTATATTAAATATTTTGTTTGTAGTCATTCTCCTTTTAGCACATCTGACGGATTATAATCCGTTTTCATTGTAGATTCTATAAATGTAAGATTACCGATATCTGATGCCGCCATACAACCCTTAGCAAATTACTTGTTTTACCGTCTTGGTAAAATATTAATTACTAACGACTTTGTTCTTGATTTGCCACTTTCATAAGTGAAAATTATATCATACCAAAAAACTTGAGGCTCATTTACATATTTTTCTTTGCGGAATATGTAAACGTTTGTTTTAGATGTTCTTTGATATAAAGGGATTATTATGTGTCACTCTACCACATAGGCCATTTTAATGCTTAGAATATCTTTTCATGATAAATTATGGAACTATGTCTCAATTCTATCTAAAAACCTATATATAAAT
This sequence comes from Bellardia bayeri, assembly GCA_950370525.1. NCBI lineage: Eukaryota > Metazoa > Arthropoda > Insecta > Diptera > Calliphoridae > Bellardia > Bellardia bayeri. Next base: position 82,262,879 of record OX493267.1, read on the forward strand.
GCAATATCATTTTCTAATATAATCACCCCTATCGTGAATAAAAATTCCACATGAAATTCGTTCCCTTTTCACATTTTTCCTATTAAAATTCAATGCTAAAAAAATAAAAGGGAACAAATTTCATGTGGAATTTTTATTCACTATAGGGTTGAATATTATTTATATTAATATTATTAAGCTGTGCTTTTAATAATACGTCGTATTGACTTTATTTTGACGCTCACAGTATGTACAATAAATAAATACTGCTAAGCAGCATGGACTGCAATTACCGCCGATTTGTTGTAGGTTTTCTTTTCAATATTTTCAAAATTCTTAACAAATATTAAAATTCCATTATAAATCTATACAACACCTGAAAAAAAACATCAAATTACATTTCAATTTATAGTTGTCTATTGAGATGAGCTTTAGAATTTGCTAAAGCTTTTAGGAAAATGTATTTTAAAACTATTGGGAATTGCTGTGTTAAATTTATTGTTTAGTATTAACCAAGGAATACTCACAAGCATATTGTTTGTTATTTATTTGTGTATTATTCGTTATGGAGGCAGACAAAAATAATGAGTTTTGTGTGACACACAATTCATCACTAAGACAAATTTTAAATGTCACAAACACAGGCATGACACTTAACAAACAAAGAAAAAAAAAAACGGAAGATGAAATGTAAATTTGTCAGCTTTAAATTTTACAAAAATAATGGATTTATATAAAATTAATATTAAAGAAAAGAAAAATCAAATGCAGACTTAAATTTAAAACTTTAAAAACGGACAACTAAACAGTTATATAAAAAAATGTTGTAAGATTTGTGACCATTCAATTTGTTATGGTCCCAGTGATTATTATGTTTGAGCACTAATGCTGGTGCTTAGCTGTTATGACACACTGTATAATCATAATTTAAACAGTGTGAAAATAAATGATGCGATTAGACTCTTAATAAAATTGATGACTTTTTAGCATGATGCCATTTAAATGACAAATTATTTTATTACAAAAAATCTGCTATATTTTCTTCTTTAATACTTAAAGTGAATTTATTACAATTACAAAAAACTTACTCACTTTCTTTAAAAACGTACGAGTATAACTGAAAATAAAGCAAGAAAATATTTAAATTAATTTCACGTTTTTTTTCATTAATTTTATTTACAAAAAACACAAAATTAAATAAAAACAATGAAAAGCGAAGCAAAAACAAAAACTTTACCCAAGTTCTTGACCTAGAAAATAAAAAAAAACAGAAATAATGATGACGTAACAAAGTCAACCACGTTTTTTTCCTCTACCCAACTATCAGAGACTCTGGAAAAAAAGTACAACAACGAGGAAAAAGAAAATTAAAATTAAAACAAGGACACGAATAAATTTTAAGGAAACAGCAACAAAAAAAAAAACAGAAAATTATAAAAACAAACTCTAGCAAGTCATCAGCCATTCATTCATTATACTTTACAGACAACGAATAAAGCTCTTTGCAAACACACCCCCAACAGGCAGACAGACAGATTACATACACTTCCTCATTTTCATTTCAGCAGACTCTACGACACACCCCCCCCCCTTCCTGCGACAACAGCCTCGCTCATCATCACGAAATGGGAAAAAAAGGAAGAATTATAAAAACTGGGTTAATAACTGAACTAAATAAACAAAAAAGCAAAAAAAAAAAAAATGTAGACAGACGACAATAAATTGGGGCACAAACAGGCGACAAAGTGCATAATCAGCACAAATGAAAAGTAGCAAAAAAAACCTTTAGATCCTTGTATTTTAAACAAGAGCACGATAAGCAGCTAAAGTATATTTCAAGGCAGCCACAGGAAAACAGCAAATGAATTTCATTTTGCCATTTTCTTTAGCTTCGTCGTCATCTTACTAAATGCAAGATGTATTTTTTTTTTTGCTTTTTTTAATTTTTATTTTTTTTGTGTTGTTGTTCTCAAACAGCCAAGGACGACAAACTTTTCCATTTTCCTGCTTCTTGCGTCTAACACTACTCAGATGTTGGCAAATGAGTGAGTTGGTAGGAGCCTTCCAATGAGTTTGCCTGATGCTGTTAAAAAATATTTGCTTTTAATTTCATTTATTATTATACTCATTTTGTTCTTGTTATTGTGTTTATTGTTTTTGTTGTATTTAATTTTTTGTTTCCATTTTCATTTTAGTCATGAACCGGCAGGCATTATATGTATTTACATATTTACATTTTGACGTCTATAGTCTAGATTTTACAGTTTTGTCAGGATTTTCTTTTAATGAAATAGTGTTAGAGAAATAATTTACACAAAAAGGCGGGACAATTTTATTTATTTTTTGTTTTAGTTTGTAAATGAAATGTTAAGTACAATTTTAACGCCAAGTGAAATCTCTCTTCCAGCAAGTATTTTTAATAGTAGAAGGCCAATGTAAGCGGCATGCGGACACGGGCGGCAATAAGCTGTTCTTTTTGCCGCTTATACTTTTTGTAGGTAGGCAAATGTGTGCGGCATACTTAATGCGTCAAAGGTCAAAATATTAAAGTGATTTGTTTTTACATAAATAAACAAAATAAACAAACGTTTTTTTTAGTGTTTACATGGTGTAAAAAATTTAGAAAAATGGAAAAAAAAATTATTTTGAACTAAACTCATTTGTTACATATTATATACATGTGTATGGCAACATCGTTTTCAGCGGCAAAGTTGAACAAAATTCTACTTTCCCGCGCGGCCGCTTCTCACAGCATTGCAAGATTAAGTAAATTGCGATACTTCAAATTTTTTGTATGAATAATTTTGTAAAGAAACAAAACTTTTATTCACTGGTAATACTGTTGCCGCCCGCGAGCGCATGCCGCTTACATTGGCCATCCACTATAAGTGATTATTTCATAGATTGATAGATTGTATACAATCCCAAAGAATTTAGTTAATACAATTAAGAATGACAAATCTGTTGATATATTTATCAATTTTGTAATGCCCTACTAAACTACTTGTAAGTAATGCAGATAGTAATGACCTGTCAACAAAATTAACACTCTAAAACATTTGTCAACAATTGAGCTTGCCTTTGTTTGTTAAATATTTGTGATTTCAACATCTTTAGCATTGAGCCAGAGATAATCTAATCAAGTTTATTTTCATAAATCTAAAATGGTTCAGTTGGTTTTTACTATGAAACATAAAATTTATTTCATGACTGACAATCTGTAGTATTTTTTTATTAAATATAATAAAACAGTTTTTATTATTTAACTATTATTTAAATTCTACAATTTGTTTTATTGTAATTAGTTGTAATTTATTAATTTATTTATTAGTTTAATTTAATACATTTAATAAATATAAGTGTTAAATGGTTAAAAGTAACAGATATTTGTAATGAATAATAAAACCAGATGGGGAAGTATGACCAAGCTAAAGTTTGTATACGGTTAAATTAAGAAAAAAAAAAGACAATTTTAAATAAAAAGTATAGAAACATTTTTTGAGAAAACCACAACAAATTTACAAATTGGAAGCCTCAAAAGAAATTTCAAAGAATCTAAAAAACAAGTAGACCCCCAAACATTGTCAATTCGAGCTGCTGAAATGACATACGAAGGCAATGCAATTTAAAACACTTTTCAACAATGTGACGTTGTTGGTGCCAATTTACACGAAGCAATTTTTGTTGAAAATATTGATACAATTTTTTCCTTGAAATTTCTTCGATGTTCACACAGCAATATAATTGCTTAAATCACTCATATTTTTATTCGAGAGTAAACACACATTTGTATACATATACGTAATACGAATAAAAGAGTAACACGAGTTGCTAGTGCAATCAAGTGCGTACTCGTCTTGTATTTCCCTCACTACGATGTCTAAAAGGTAATCAGCTTAGCTTAAAGAATTGATTCGTGTAAATTGGGACTTTCCTTTTAAAACATCAATTTGCTTTAAAAAATAATCTAATAAAGTTGCAAACATCATTAGCCGCTGGTATTCTACATGACACAACACAACAATTTAATTTCTTGGCAATGGCACAGCATGACAATGTTCTTGAGTTGACATAGTACTTCACAGAAATGTTTGCAAATAAACGAACTCGCCAAACAATCTTTCTGGTATATTACTATAGATGGATTTATACTTTGGAAACGCTAAACTTCTTGTCCAAAATTAAAACTGATTTTATTTTTAACTAAATAAGAATTATATTGATTCTTAATTTGATACATTGTAATTATTCTTTTGTGAATTTCAATCTGCTGTATTCATAAAAAATAAAGTAGGTTTGAAGTGTGCTTTTAGACAAAATTTTTATACAAAATTTTCTTAAAATACATTTTAAGTCCAGTTTAATTTTTTGTCTATATCTTATAATTAAGTACTTAATATCTTATCGTATTTACGCCATTATTGAACCACTTCCAGGTAATGTGAAGTTAAAACTCATTATCACGTTTTTGCTGGGAAAACAACAAACAAACTAATGAAAAGTACTAAAGAAGTTCTATATCTAGTCTAGGGTTTACTTCCCTAGTTCAATTTAAAATAATATTTATTTAATAGTTTTATTTTCATTTTACCTCTGACAACTTTTTACAGCATTTGACAATTTTTTTGTGACTTTGGTTATACTGCTGTATATTGTAAAACAACGGTTTGAGATTAGGTTGCTAAATGAATGTACTATATCTACATACATACATACATATGTATCAAAAAAAAAAAAAAAAAAAAAAGACAAGGACGGACATGTTGTTAAAATGGCCAACATTTATGTCCATTCAGAATACTGTTAATTAAAACAATCTAACGCCAGGAAATTATACGATTTATGGAAACCAATTAGAGAAATTTACTTTATTAGTTATTTCTATTCTATTGAATCTACAGTGCCGGCAAAAATAATAACACTTCGATCGTTTATTTGAAATAAATGGAAATGGCGAAATATTTTATAGACGGACAAGAGTAAAATTATTTTATTTAATGGAAAAGGTTCTCGTTTATATGTTAGACGTCCCCCAAATGCAAAATACAATCCACAATTTATGGTATGAGGATGATTTTCATATTACGGAGTAAGGCCAATACATTGTATAAAATCAACAATGGATCAACGTGTTTCCGTTGATATACTAAATAATGTTGTGCTTCCCTATGCCATGGACGAAATGCCATTGATTTGGATCTTCTAACAAGACAACAGCCCAAAATATACAAGCAGAAAAGAACTTTAGTGGTTCATTGACAATAATATTAAGGTCACGGAGTGGCCAGCGCAATTATAACAGCGCAACGCATAACTAGAATTTGACGTGGTAGTAAAAAATGATTAAGGACAGAAATGTAGCCTTTACAGAGCCATGAACAGCGGTATACAAAATGTTATGATCGGACTAAAAATAGCGACACAGTGAACAAAATACTAAAAGGGCGGTATTTGTAGGCGTGGCAAAAAAAATATTTCTGGAATCGTTTTTACAACATTATCTTTAATCCTAGGGGGTGACTGAAACACACCCACTCTAATGTACAGTCGAATGCTGCTACCAGTGCTGCTATTTTTTACCGCAGCTGTACATATTTATGGCGTTCCTTATGTATAGGAATTCAAAAGTTTTCCACACAATCGAACACCATAAATTAGCAAAATGTTGCCTTTCTGAAACATATTTTATTATCAAGTATGTATACGCTAATATGTAGCATGACCTACCAATCTCTATGAACATACTAAACCTTAAATTCGCTTAAGCTTGATAATGCCTTAAATTTGTATAAATTTAGAGGCTTTAAAAACAAAGAAAACTTATTCTTCCTAAAAACCTTAAAGATAAATTTTTAAGTTATTTCAAACTTAGCTAAATTAAAGACTCCTCTCAACATTAACAAATATTTGACAATAATCGCTAACTGTAGCTGGGTATAGTCAATTCGTTTTAAACTTCTCTGTTGATGACTTTACAATTATTACGTTTTCCATTAAACTGTTTATAGCTTCGAAATTTTTATTTTAAAACTAAATACAATTTTACGAGTGCCAAATCTATTAAATATATAAATACACATTGCAAATATAACAATATTTTTACAACCGTATTAAGAGTTCTTTCATTTATGACAGCATGGGGGAAAACCTAAATGGAAACGCATTTAAATAACATTAAATTTTGTTGTTTTTTTTTTTTTTTCAATTAGGCTTCAAATAAATTTAAAAGTAATAAAAAAATATATTAACACTTCGTTAAAAATGAGTATAAAAATAAAAACGGTTAATGTAACTACATAGTTTAGAAGGAACTTAAGGTGGCCGGCGGAAATTTGTTTGTTTTTAGAAGCAAAAAACCGAATTAATTCCACTTCCGACCGGAATTAAATTCTGTGGCATGGCTGTATAATACAAGATTTTAATAAGGGAGCAAGAACATTTTCTAATAGATACAAAAAAAAAAAAAAAAAACGGATGCAAAACTATGACTCAAGCGGTTGTCTTGACAAGCCATCAATTTGTTAACTTAGCGAACAATTTATAGTCAGCTCATTAATTTGTCTTGTGTGGACAACTCTTGTTGATGTCATGTTCATTTAAACATGAACATTTGCTTTACATAGAAGAACATTAACACATTTATTTGCAGAGTCTGTACTAAGTTATTAATTTGAACAACATTGTCAGAACATATGTTTCCACAACTATGTCTGACGTCATATATAGAAATTACAAAGACAAATTTTAAAATGAACATAGTTTTCCCCACACCAAACAATATGAACGAATTTGTGTCCGTAATTCAACTTACTTAAGCATAATGCAAATGTTCACTTCCAAATTGATATTTATTATTAAAACCGTTAAATAAAAATCTCTTCCTTATTTTTTTAACATGGCGAATAACATGAGTTTTTATGTTAAAACGCAAGTAGTAGTGAAAAGAAAAAAAAAACAGACAAAAAATAAAACTGTAATAAAACATGAAATGTTCAATACAACAATTTGAATACTTTGTATTGAAATTATGAAAAAAAAACTATACGAAACTGTTAATAAATGGCAAGGAAGGTGGTTAGAAAAAAGGGCCTGCTGTAAACAAATTTTATTAAAGTAGCGAAATACGATAATATAGGCTTATTAATACACTGAACAATTTATGTTATATGTATTTAAACTTGAGGACAATTGTGCAATAATTTGATGCCAACCAAACCAGTGGAGGTCATAAGTTGTAAAAGCTCATATTATGCATTGTTATGTCTACTCAATAACATTGTCCTGTTATGCCATTGGCCAGCAGCCAATTTGTTATGTTGTGTATATAGAATATTAATCTGGCAGCTTTGGTCATACAAATTATACCAAATTTGTTTTAATTTTTATTACTTATAAATGTTTTAAAACTGTTTACAAGTAGGGCTTCATTACATTTTATCTTAAAAAACTTGTATTTCAATTAGAGCCCCCTTAAATATTGTTCGCCGTAAATTTGTTTATGATCTTTTACTACCTACATACATGTCAATAGACAGTATAGGTAGATGTACATGATTATGTTTAAGCGCATGCCATTATGCAGCAACATAACAAGAAAAAATACAAAATTATAAAAAAAATGCATTGCTAACAACTTTTTTAAACACATTTCAATAACGCTATTGTGTAACGAACTTAACCATGCTTTAAAACTGCAACAGGTTTCTGTATACTTTAACTAAACCTCCAAACCCCCCCCCCCCCCCCCCTAGCCACTTTAAAAAACTCTTTCTTGTCTAATGTTTTAAGAAATTTATGAAGTTTTAATGCTGCGGCTAAAGATGTTCAAATTGTTGGCAAAAACCAGAAAAAAACACACAGAATTAATGATTTCAATCAGTAGTTTTGACAGAAATTTATCTGGAATTTACCAGTTTTTGTATGTATGCTTTGGTTTTTTCTTTATTTTTTTTTTGTTAAAATAAATTTTTTAAGTTAGAACATCAACATGTTAATGATGACATTAAAATATGTTTAACAATTAAGTAGACATCAGTGTGGAAAAAAATCACTTAGAAAAACACACAAACTGTAGATTTGATTCTTTTTCTGTTTGCTACGTTGTCCTTATCAAGAGGAATGTTTTAAACACAAATTTTTAGTATAACTATTTCGAAAGCAACTAACTACATACAATTGTATGATGAGATATGTTAATAAATAAATAAAAAAAAAAATGCAAGCAGGAGGGTAGTTTAAAAGAGTTGGCAAAGAAAATATTCAAATATTCATGTGTACAATAAAAATTTATTCAAAGTATAGGTAGTAGTCATCGTTAGCTATGAACTTTCCCATCTTTCTGGCAACAAACGGATTTAATTTGAGGCCAAAAACATATCAACACAATTTCGGTTATCCTATTCTAAAGTGAAACATATTTTAGAGAGAGCGTTTTGCATCGATCGAAACAAATAGTAGTTAGACTGGGCAAGATCTGGGGCCAAATTACCGCATTCGATATTGAGTAAAATTTAGTACATTTTATCATAATTACGATATCGAAATCATTTTTCGATACGATAGCTCATTCGATCACGAATGCGATAATTTGGCCCCTGGACTAGAAGGCGAGTGAGGCAAAACTTAGCATACACTTCTTTCTGAATTTTTAACAGGTATTGCATTGTTTTTCGGTCAATGTTCGCTTCAAACGGATCAGATGCATTCGGTACTGGTTTCCTGTGATGTTCAGACCCGTTTTTAGCATCTTATAATAGATAGGAGCCTTTTGAAACTCATCATACACAGAGCAATTTGAATATTTGAAATTGGTGTTGATTCAGCTTTTATTGAATTTGCTGCTTTTATTGAAAGCTCTTGGTGAGTTTGAAAAAAATCTTCATGGAGTAATGCCTTCCATTCTTAGTCTTCAACCTATTTTAAGTAGCCTGGGCTATCTTGTCTTGCGTGTCAATAACACCGCTTCAAAACCGCACAAACCATCTCTTTTGCACTTTGAAACCGATGGAACATATTTACTATAATTGATGAGCAATCTTTGTGCTTCAGCTGCAGTTCTTTTTTCAAAACGATTCTGTTGATTTTCATTATCAAACTGCTTAGGTCAATGACAAAACTATTTTATACAAAATATTCAATATTAATTTCGTATTATGATCATTACAGTGTTTTCTACACACTGAACAACATAAAAAACATTTTAAATATGATTTAAACTTTCCTCCAAAAAAAACTTTGCTTTTCTTCTCCATCTGCCCTCGTATCAATTAAAGACGAGATAACTTAGTACATGGCTATAATCTTTTCTTAACATTACCATGATTTAAGTGTAGAAAGGAAGCATTTAACGACGAAGTAAGAAATAAGCAAAAACTGCGTTTAAGTATACAATATGTATTATATGAAGACGTATCCTAAACATGCATTACATAAGATTAAATACTAAGAGCAAAAAAAAAAGCTAAAAGAGATGATTATTGTTTAGCAAAACAACAAGTATGCAGAACTGGTTACACTTGCCAATGGTTTAATGATAATTTTCTTGACATCATTTGGATCATTAACAGGATAAATGTTGTATTAATATAAAATACATATAGATGTATGTAGATGGCAGCAGCCGCCTAAGGATTTACAGTGGGGTTTTTTCATAAAAAAATTACAAAACCTTCCATGTTACAAGAATTAAAAAAAAAATTATTATATTTAGTTGTAAAAGAAGTCATATTCAGTTTGAAATTTTGGACCTCTATAGCTAATTTAATTAATTTTTAATTTTTGCCCAATTTAAAATATCGTTTTTTTTTCACTACTTAACATAATCAAACTATTATGCATTTGTGGAAACAACAAGCTAAATTTCATGTATGTAATAGATTATTTATGTCCACTTTTTGTCTAAAAATTCCCCACTGTAATGTGTTATTAAAAAATATTGAAGAACTCAAAAAATTGTAGTATTTGCTAACATAATTCAATGATAAATGTTTAATATAGATTAAATGAAAAATACTTTTAATAGTTTAGCCTTTAAATACCAGCAAAGTGACATTTCAATTTAATGACGCACATAAATAAGGTTAAGTGGTATCAAGTTAAGTGAGAATTTAAAAAAATCTACAAATTCCAATATACATATGTCTATGAAAACAAATAAGGGTCGAATTTGATATACCCAACAACAAAATATGTCCAGACAAAGTTTTTCAGACATTATGTTCCAACAGTTCGATGTGTTACAACAAACAGAATGACAAATGATTAACTGCCGTATTCATAAAAAATAAAGTAGGTTTGAAGTGTGCGACAAAATTTTCATACAAAATTTTCTTAAAGTACATTTGAAGTCTACTTTAATTATTTATGAATAAGGGCATAAATCCACCACATTTTTGTGACGGTTGACGCAAAATCTACGCACAATTTGAATTCCAATTCTACTAACCCCATAAAATATCGTGAATTTAATTATATCCTTCATGTATGGGATCACTCCACATCAATATTATCCAATTTGAGCGAAAGAAACTCTGTTATCCTGTTCCGATATCGTCGCTGCTTGATCATCCTCATTTTCGAAGAAGCATGATCCAAATTTTTAAATTTTGATCAACAATTAAATGCTTGCCAAAACACGGATAACACAACTTATTCGAGAAACGTTTTAAAAAACAGGTTTTTGTAAACAAATGATTCAATAAAATTTGTTCTACGTGTGCAGAATTTCGAGAAAAAATCCTTGATTAAATAACAGATTCCACAACTAGTTTCGATGATGTTCTGTTTTAACCTTAAATCACTGGTTACAAGACCAATCATGCAACTAATTCTGGAACTAGTCAGAAAGCACTGTACGTTTTCTGAACTTAAAGAAACAATTTCAAAAAACATTGACAAAGAAGATTTTTCTAAAAGCGATAGATGAAGTATTTATAATTAAACCGGTTCCCTAAAATCAGCTTTGTAATAGAAGGAGATTTTTGGATGTCAACGATTTTACAGAACTAGTTTCGCGGATAAAAATTTTCAGCACAATTCATTGAAGAAAGAACTGGTTGCAGTACCATTTTCTGAAAGGTCTAAAGTCTCTTTAAAGCTTTCGAAGAAATAGATCAAAGGCTACAATTTTTGCTGGGTACAAAGTAAGAAATATATTCTAGGTAACGAGACAGCTGAAGAGGAAAGATTGCAAAAATCCAAGGGCATGCTCCTTCGATTACAGCCTTAAAACACAAAATACTTGCAATCATTAACGAAATAGTCGCGATATTTTGCCAAAATTAATTTGAAAATTTTTATAGAAGAATCGATATCTGTATGCGTGGTCGTGGTGCACCACTGTCCGATATCATTTATAGGTTTCAAATTTTAGTCTTTTCCATACATTAACAATCTGAATGATTGTCTTATAATTTGTTTAGTTTTATTTTGCTTTAAAAAATCTAACTCTCCCTGCAAATAGCTTTTTAACTGGTTTCATAACAAAATCAAGGAATGCTTCTATAGAACTTGTTCCGCTACGCCAATCCGTTGTGGCACAACTGCAATAGTTTTTCCTGTTATTTAGCAACATGGTTAGATTTGCTTAAAGGTTTTATCATATTACTATACATTTATATTATTCGCACATCTAAGCTTCAAAATAATAGACATGTTGAAATGTTTTAGAAATCTAAGAATACAATTTACTCATCTTAATTACTAAGTAATCAAAATTTAAACAATTTTTCACTTATTACCAACATGTCATTAAAAACTCCTTCCTGTTTCATGTTCAACAACACTAGTTCAAAAAAAAAAAAAAAAAAAAGACTTTAACCAACATTCCTGGCCAATTATCTTTAAACCAAAATCTACTTGTTTTTCTTTATGAAAAAGATTTCCATAAGATTTACTAATTTCAAATATTAGATAATGCCACCACATATTTTTCATATGTAGCTGCATAATCTCTATATATTACTTCTACTTGATTATCAGTATTTCGCAGTGTGTGTACGTACCGTTGCGTCCAATGATTAAAGACCGCCACAGAAAAGAGTGTTAAATTTACACACATAGATACGAGCAAAATTAAAGAAGAAATGGGACAAACACAAGCACAGTTGTAGAAATCTCTTTTTATAATCCCGAGTCTGGGAGTGTATTGTATGTGTTGTCAATGTTTGACTTTAACAGTTTAATTAATTATATTTAATTAAACTACGTTTAATGTAACCAGTTATCAAGACAAGTCCGTTAATTCGTTCGCTCGTTCGTTTGTTCATCCGTAAGGTACCTACCTATATGAAGATCTGTTGCTGTAGCTGTTGTATTTGTGTTCGATAATATAGTACATATACATTTCATTACATTTGTTAAAGACATGACATGACAACGACCAAAAAAAAAAACAAGTAAGAAAGTATAGTCGGTCAAGTCCGACCATATACTAGCCTACACCCAGTATATGTATAAAACAGTTTTTCAGAAATGGGCGTTATATGGGATATATAATCTATTGTGGACCAATCATCCAAAAATTTAGTGTCATGATGTCTGTGAATATAAATATTAGATGTGTTAAACTTTATCTCGATATAAATACTTTTAAAAGATTTATGGAGCTTAAAGTGAATTACGGAGAGGGTCTTATATGGGAGTTTCGCCTAATTATGGACCGATCATAATAAAATTGTACCGTATTGTTTGTATATATATGAAATATATTTGTGTTCAATATTATTTGGCTACCAACATTTTTAAAAGAGTTATGCTCTTTTAAGTGCTTTTCGGGAGTGGGCTTTATATGGGAGCTACGAGTAATTATGGACCAATCCGCACAAAATTTGTAGATGTGATTTGGCTTCATTTATTTCATTTTTATGAAATTTGTGTGAATACTTACATAATTCAAGCATTTATGATCGGTAAACCCCAATTTCGGGTGGACATTTGTATGGGGGCAAAGTGAAGTAATAGACCGATTTCCACCAGTTTCAATCCCATCCAGCCTTGGGCCGAGAAAGTATCACGTACCAAATTTTATCGAAATATGTTAAAAATTGCGACCTGTACTCTGCGCACAAGATTTACATGGACAGCCAGCCAGCCAGACGGACAGACGGACATCGTTAAATCGATTCTGAGTCGATCGGTATACTTTAAGGTGGGTGTTGGACCAATTTTTCTGGGCGTTACAAACATCAGCACAAATCCAATATACCCTCCCCACTATGGTGGTGTAGGGTATAACTATCTTGTTGTGTGCAATTTGGTTTATGCCACAAAACAATTAAGATAAAAATAAAGTGATTTTTATTTTTAATTGATATTTTTGCAAGTGATAATCATAATAATTAGAAACTGCAGGAGATTTGTCTAAAGATTCGATAAAGTTTGTTTAAGAAAACAACTAAACAACCAGAACCGTAAAATTATACTGTTATGTAAACAAATAGCCCAAGGATTTTATATTAGGCAGTAAGATTCAAATCAGCGATAAATCTATGCCAAAAATATATTTAATATATTTATTTTTATATTTTATGTAAAGGAGACAACAGCCATAACAAGCAGAAGGAAAAACAGACTATGCAAGTAGGTGTATTTGATTACAATGTTTCTGGGTTAGAAATTGCATGTGAATATTAAATATTTGAGAAAATTTTAATAGCACAAAGTGTTTGCGGGAAAATTGAAAAAAAAAAAAAATATGAAAATAAATAATGTTTCAAAACTTAAGCTAGTGTCGCTGTTTGTACAAATTTTGTTATGGAATAAAAATTTAAAATTTTAATGACTTGATTAGATTGAGTACGTTTAACCATATTCAATTAAAATTTTTAAAATTGACATACCTACAGCAGAGACATAGACATAGTTTTGACATAATATACCAAGGCGGACGGGGTCAAAAACTACAAAGTGGGAAATTAAAAACGAAGCCAATTTCATCGGTAAGCTTCCCAGTTAATGACAGATAATTACTAAACAACTAATTTTTAATAACTTTTCATACCAACTGCATTACTTGGAAGTAGTTTGGTAACGTATTAATACGTATTATAATCTCATATAAGAAATTACGCAATAACGAAATTTAGAATTAATACAGAAAACAATTCATTCAATACTTAAATTATTACATTGTTGTTAATTAAAATCTAACACAAGTTGATTTGAAATGTTATTTATGCATTAAACATGTTTCTTTTTTAATCTACGAGGGCGGTGCGGAAACTTTTTAGATTAGCACAGAAAGAGAATAGTTTTTAGTTATTCAAAAATATTTTTATTTTTTAATACAAGGTGGCGCAAAAGTAAACTTCCAATCAGGCGATCTTGCTGGCCAGTGCAAATCGCCAAAACGGGAGATTAGGCGCCCGGGAAATGCATCCTTCAGCATAACGGTTGTGGCACGTGCAGTGTGTGCCGTTGCACCACATGTTTTCCAATCCAAATTCATCAAGGTGCGCAAAATTTATAGCATTTTCTGATAGGAGGATTACTTTTGCGCCACCTTGTATAATCTCTTGAAACTTCGATACACTTAGTCCAATGCTGATCTAGCAATTCTATCGCTTGATGAAAATAGGTTTTCTCAAGGCCTTCAAAATAGTGGTTGACAACTGTAATTGCAACTTCATTTGAGGTAAAACGCTTGCCAGCTAGAAATTTTTTTATATTTGAAAACAGGCAAAAATAACTGGGAGCTAAATCAGGAGAATAAGGTGGGTGGTCAAGCAACTCGTACTTTGATTCGTTGATTTGTGCGCTGGTGCGTTGTCTTGATGAAAAATAATTATTTTGTGTTGCAAGCCAGGACGTTTTTCTAGAATTTTTACATTTACTTGATTTAGAATGTTGCAATTGTACTCTGAATTTATTGCTTTACCCTTTTGCAGATAGTCAATTAATAAAGTACCTATGAAGTCCAAAAAACCGTTGCCATAACTTTACCAGCCGATTGAATTGTTTTTAATTTCTTTAGGGCACTTCCTCCACTTTTATTCGTCGATCATTTAATACCATATCATGCACTTTGGCTATAATATTTGCCAAGTGTGACCAGCTTAAGTTTAAGCTGGGTTACTAATAATTTACAACTGCTAATATTAAAAAGTTCTACCTCAGTTCATAAACATTTCAAAATCTGAATTATCCATAACATTTCAGTTATAAACTATTAAATAATTAAAAAAAAAATATTCCCTCAACACACTCATAAGTGTACAAATGCTATAAACGAATTTACCAACAAAAAATACCTTTAATAAATAACATGATCTCAACTCAGTCACACAATTTGATCAGGGGTTTAAACTTCATGGAATCCATTTAATTTGCTCTATAACGTATCGTGACAATTAGTTTTAGTCTTTAAAGGCATAAAATTTCTTTAATTTCTTTAATTTTTGCTGTTGTGTTGTTTTTTTCTTCGCTTCAAGTGCCTTAAAACTGTCAATAACTTTGATTACATGTCTATAAACGGGTATTTTATTACACATACAATCTTCTAGTGGCGTAATAGTTGATAAATAAGCAGAAGAAAAGAAAAACGTTAAATGACAGGGAAAACTATAAAACGCCGACAATAGATGTGGCAAATGTGAATAAAAATTTACTATAATTGCAGTTAATTATATTTTTATATGGCCTTTAGATTTTTATTGTAATAGTCATAAATATCATGGGTTCTTTAGGTAGAGAAATATGCTGCATAGTTTGGAAAAAGGCTTAATTGGTACTGGACAGACAGAACTTTAAAGGATTGTAATGAAGTGTTTTGAGAATTAGAAGCTGGCTTATTTAAACATAGGTGGTCATAGTGAGATTATGGAATAGGGTTTGTAATAACATGTTATGCACTTTCTTGCTCTATTGCAATCTGAATAGTTATTGATTTCTTTGAATTTTATTGACCTTCATGTTGTTTCGATCCTGTGCGGTTAATGATGACTATAAGTGACGATCACTTATGATTAATGCATTGTGCTTTGAATAAATCCTAACATTTGTGTGACTTATTTATAAAAAGTGGAGTTAGGGGGGCAAACTCTTTTTCAATTAACCTTTAAGTTAAATCCTTAACTTGGAATTAATTCCTTCCAAGCTCTGATCGCAGTAAACCAAAAGGCTGGTGGCTTGCCTCAGCAACAAGATCATTTGTCATAAAAAGCGCCAAAGACGGAATATGACATGTAATAACTTATGAATGCCTGATTAGATTAGCAGGATATTCAACATACAATACAATGAGAATACTTGGCCTAAACATACTTATGAGTATATGGCATGTGGCAATTACATGGGTTACAAAGCCGTGTATATACTTATGTAGATACTATGAGCATTTAATGCATTTTGGTATTAATTTATAAAATACAGTTGTTATAAATGTGGTTGACTGTTGTTTTTAAACTGTCTATAGAGAGAATGATGATGATTTCAAAACCATTAAATTCTTTACAGTGAATATTGATTATAATTCCAGCAGTCCCAGGGAAAGGCTTGCCTTTTGGTTGTTTCAAAGACAGACAACCAGCCTTTAAAGACAGGTTGACGGTTTGTAGCAAGAAGTTGGTTTATCTAGTTAGTTGGTTGTCTGGCCTGACTAGCTGCTTAGCTTGTTGTTTAACTACCTTCCTTAACTTTCTAGGATTATTAAAGTCATTATCGCCACATGCTGCCCCATGAAGGTGTTTCGCACATGTTGTGTCTATTAATAAAACAGCAGGTGAGTACGATAGTCATTTCTAGGCTCAGTTTGTATTTTTCTCTTTTATTACACTTTTACACACTTAAAAACAAACCCAAAAAAGAAAAACTAAAGTTTATTTTCTATTTGTAGCTGCCAGCAGCAGCCTAAGTTTCATGACTGGCCTTATATATTTATATATTAAAAAACCGTTTTAATTTGTAAACATGCAGCCAACAATTATATTGTAGAAATAAAAAAAATTGTCATTTATTTTGTTGAAATCTTGTATAGGTACAACATGCTTCACTACTCATACTCCTTTTTTTTTTGTTGGGAATTTATTTACAACTTGCTGTTAAGCAGTTAATGAAACCAGTTAAATGCATTCCTCATTTGTGTGTTAGGCTTTTCCTATTTATTTAACAGGAACAGTACAAAAACTTAACTTATAAAATTGTTGTTTAGAATCCTGTTTTTTTGTTTTTTTTTGCAGTTTTTGAAAACCATCCTTAATGACAGTTGATGTTGTACAGAAGCTTGTATTGTTTAGTTTACGTTTGTGGCTCGGCTCAGTGGTTAGTTGGTAGCCCCTACTATGAAATGAAAAAAGGTTATAATTTATGTACTGTATTTGCAACATGTCAGACATTCATTAATATGTTTAACACCAATAATTTAATACGGGCCTTAGTTTTTGTTGAAACGCCCTTTAATAAGAAAGGTTATTATATTTTAAATAATTACAAATTTCTTCTGTTTCAGTGTTTCTGGAAAGTTTAAATTGAGCAATTTATTGTGGAAAGTCTAAAATCTCAAGAAAAACTGGACATGTTTATCTAAAAGCAGCAACTTGACTGTGAGTTGCAATTGTAGAACAACCTACATTTCACTAATTACTTATTAGCATCTGAATTACTTAGAAGTAGTTTGGTAATGGTTGGTTGGTTGGTTTACATATTTGCTTACTACATACCAATATTCAATTAAAAACTGTACAATTTACTTTTCAATACCACTCAATGCGATAAGTGAAAAGTATATCAAGTCCAGATACTATTAAAGAGAATTACTAGATCCAAACTATCAGATATCCACAATCTGCTCGCACAATCGGATGTCTCAGATAGATCCTTCAATAAATTCATGTTTAGAAATTTGTAACTAAATAAAAAAAAAATACCCGCTCATTCACAGAGTAAAATGAAAAGAAACTGTTTCTTCTTTTCTGTTAAGAAACAGTTTGAACAGGAAGCATTAAAGAAGGATGAGAGGAGTTGCTAATACTGCTAGTCTACTCGAACTATCCTTTCGTATCATCTAAGCGACTTGTGTACAGCTTGCAATTACAGAACAACTTACTTTTCAATGAGTGCTACATGACGTCTGCATTACTTACAAGTAGTTTTGAAATGGTGCATCAGTTGTTTGGCTGTTTAAGGAAAGACGGAGTTTGCTTGCATTCTAGCTAACACTGATATTCAGTTCTATATGTATTTCCTTCTTCTATTCAGCAGTTATGTGCGTTTCTCGTTGTGTGATAGTTTAGTAGTGGTTGATTGGCTTTTGTGGTTGTTTAACAACAGTCCAAGCTTGCTTGCATTTTCTCAGCTGATCTGTTGTCTTTGTGCTTTTTATGCAGGAATTGTGTATGAGTACTGCATTCCTCGTGTTATGCTGATCATTATTTTCCTGTAGTCTTGCATGTTTCCAATTTGGGCCTCCTATTGGCAGTCTTTTGAAGATCTAAAGTAGCTACTAGACATCCCAAAATTGCATAAAGAGACAACTAAAACAGATTTTTGCAATTGTGTGGCAATTCGAAAAATTTTAAACTTTTTTAGATGCAGTCGAAAACTGGTACTATTTTTTGTCGCGTTCTACATCTCGTGTTAATTGCTAAGATAAGTTGAGTATATGCATTATATTGGTTATTGTATATGAAAATGTGCATGGTTAAGAACGCGACAGATTTATTATAAAGAAACATTTTTGTAGATAGAAACTACTTAAACTATGTAATTCTTACCACAAGCGAGCGAAGAAATAAATAGCAAATTTTCGAATTTTTTCTATTCTTCTTGTCGCGTTCTTGATCTAATGTTCATTATTATGTCAATAAATGCAATGGGAAATCAAAATACAAAGGAAATCGTGCACAAATTCCTTGAAAATCTATTATTGTCAGGTTCAATGACTACAAAAAAGCTAAAACTTCAGACAGGTACTGGAAATTATGTTAAAAAACGATACGAACAAACAATTGTTATTTAAAAAAAACTTCTAAAAAAGCCTACGATGAAACATATGTATACATACTTCATAAATATACAAAATTCGATAAATTCGTTAAAGATGTCAATGATGTTTTGACAATTTCGTCCCAAATTTGTTTTACAACTAAATCTTAACCTTTTAGTTGGCATTGTTATTCATGATTTTTACCACATTATTAATTAATTTAATATTCAATTAACGCTGTTTGTAATTTACATCATCACACCCTGAAAAAAAAAACACACTGCAAGTGTGACAATCAGTAGTGTAGGGTGTTGCAAGCCCACTTATGAATTCTAGTGCCAGTATTTCCTTTTTGGTTGACTTTTTTTTTTTTTTTTTTTATTTGTTTGTTATTTGGCTTGCATCATAAATTACCTTAAACTATTATGCATATTCAATATTCCACAGACAATATAACAACAACAGACACACACACACACACTCAATATTCAATATTTATTCAAAGACACATTCTCGACAAAGATCAATGCAAAAATAAGCAGGTGGTAATTGCTGTTTTCTCTTTGCTGTTACTGCTGCTGTAGCTATTTTTGTATGAAGACAACAACTGAAAAAGTAGAAGAAAAAAAAACTTGGCTTGTCTTTTTTGTGTTATTAGCAATACATCATATTTAGTGGCAACGTATTATTTTTGGTACCTTAAGTCTATGACGTTAAGGCTGCTTAATAGTTGCTTCGTATCTCTACAAGTTTTGCATTTAAAATTAAATTTAATGAAATAAAGAAAAAAATAAAATAAAAACGTAGAAAACTTATTGATCAAAATGTTGTTTATTGACATGTGCATATTTGCCTCTATCTTGTCAATTTGCACATGTGCAGTTTTAAGCGTTTTTCTTTATTTTTTTTTCTTCAGTTTGTTGCAAAAAATCCATAAAACGACACCATTTATTTTCCATGAAGATGAAAAGCAACAAAAAAAAATCGTATTTGAAAATGCGTAGGTTTTGTTTTATCTGTTAAAGGCAATAAATATTTTTAATATGCAATTTATTTAAGTTAAATATTCATAATATTTTGTAAATATTTATTAATTAAATGCACAGATACTGAGCTCAACCACTTACTATAAGAATTTAGTGCCAGTCAATATTCGCCCCGTCAAACAGTCACCAAAATGTTAGAAAATTTTTATTTTTCAGAGAATAAAAATAGATTAGATATAAAATGTAATAAGTAAATAGTAAATTAAGTAAATATTTAAATGGTTAAAAACGAATGTATCTATATTTATTGGTGTTCAATGCCAAATAAAATTGGCATTGACAGTGTTAAAGTGCTGTTGAATTTAATTGCATAAATGCATAGAATATTTTCTTAAGAACAAAATTGTTAGAATGTTTTCAAATATTTTTGGGTGAAAAAATCCGCAAGTTTATATCGTTAGCCGAGAAGAGCTTTCTTTAGAAAAATGTTTAATGGGAATAATTTTCTAAGAAAAAACGTTCATTAAGAAGAGTCTACTTTAGAAAAAAGTTCCTTGGGAAGAATCTTCTTCAGAAAAAATTTCATTGAGTATAGTTTTCTTTAGAAAAATGTTTGATGGGAAGAGTTTTCTTAAGAAAAATTTTCGTTGGAAAGAGTCTTCTTTAGAAAACACTTCGTTCGAAGAAGAGTTTTCTATAGAAATGTTTTTATCGAACAGAACCGATATATTTAATGATGTCATGAAATAATTTACGAGTTAGTTTGGAACAAACATAAATATAATTTACATCTGCCGAAAAATACATCAAAATTCATTAACCAACCTGTCATATTAAAAAAAAAAACAAGAGCTTTCGCATAATAGAAATAAACAAAAGAAGTCACAGATCTTTTAAAGTACGAATAATTTATACCAAAAAATTCTTTAACATATGTAAATGATTGGAAGGTGGCTAAACGTTTAGGAATGTGAAATGAAAAGTTTACAAAAAGAAACTGCTGCTAAGGCAACAAAGTATTTAAACCAAAACAGCGGATGCTTTGATGTTTTAAATAATATAAATTTATAAACATACGAGTATAAATATTTTTTTCTAACCACGCTCAAAGCATGATTTGACTATTTGCAATTTAATTTAAAAATTAAATGTATTTAGTTAAAAGCCAAGTTATGTTGTGGGAATTTGAATTTATCATGCAGTTTAAATCAAAATTAAATAACCCAGCAAAGAATATTTCTGAAATAAATGGTTTAAAAACTCTGTTATCACATTTAATGTTAAGTGTTGAAATTTAATAATAAATTTATAAAATTCATTTAACATGTTTATACTCTCAATATTTTTAAAATTCTTCGCTGGGTTATTTTTGTACACAGTGGGATATTTGCCAAAAATGACAAGGAAAAATAAAACTGTGTACCATAATCTGAATATGTGACACTAGCACAGCAAGAACGTGTGTGACACACACTTTCCAAGCTCACTCCTTTTGTCAAATGACTTGCTCATGTTTAGGAATATGTGTGTTTTATTCGGTTGTTGTTGTTTTTGTTATTGCTGTATTTTGCTCTTTACTCATTTCAAATGCTTGACAGAATGTTGATTTATTTGGTGCTGCCATGCACAGTAACAGTAAACATACAGTTACCAATTGATTTGCAAGTTCTGTTGTTGTTCGTTCCTTTTAAATTGTTAATCTGTGTTTTTTAGCTGTGAGCTTTTGTTTTGTTTACTCTCATTATGGGATGAGTAGGCATAATTGGCTTTATAGAGGGATTGTAACCCACGTTTGTAATCTGTAATTAGATTTTGGCTGCAGTTGAACTGAATTATTAAAGGATGTCATTAATAATGTTAAGAGACTTTCAAAAACAGTGGGAATAGTTACTAAAATTATTTATTATAATAATATTTTCAATGAGAAGGGTTTTATTGTAAAAAATATTTTTTGAGAAGACTTTAATAAGGAAACAAAATACCTACAAGGGAAGAGTTTTTTTGAGTAAAATATTCCCAGTAAATAGATTTCCTTAGTAAAGGTGCCTATTATGAACAAAATTCGATTTTCGACTGTGGTCGAAAATGCTTATCGAACGAATTTTCATTTGGTATTATGGTGCACATTCGATGAAAAAACGCTATTGTGAAAATCACTCTTTTTGGGTTATTCACAATAGTACATTTCTATCAGCTGGCGCCATATTTGTTTACAAATTCTTAAAGAAAATAAATTAAATTTTAACTGACCACCACGGAATTATGGTTTAATGATTCGTCTGATGAATAGAATTAAGCTTCTGTGTAATGCCCTTCCATTTTTTGGCTGCCTGAATTTTAGAGCAAATACATTTTGCCAACAGTGAATCTTCTTCCATGAGAGAAACGAGCTTTTCCAATTGCTGTTTTCTACTTACGACCTGCAGGATATTAACAAAAGTAATTTACAAGTAGTATTTGGTTGACCAAAACCAAAAACCAAACAAATTCTTACAATTTAAATAAAATTTTCACAGCTTTATACAGCGTCGACAGCAAATTTGTGTTCGATAAAAAATTCGTTGAACAGCGAAATTTTCGACAGCGATACCAACTCATAATACAAATTTTATATTCGATAGTCGATTTTCGATAGCCAGCGAAGATCGATTGTCGAATGCAGCTCATAATAGGGGCCAAATCGTTCTCTGTAAGTAATTATCTTTTAGAAATTTCTCTGGCAAGAGTTTTCTTTAGGCAATTCTTCCCTGGAAATAGTTTTCTTTAGGAAATTGTTCTCTGAGAATAGTTCTGGGAATAGTTTTTTTTTTAGGAAATGCTTGTCTGAAAATAATTTTCTTTTAAAAATGGCTATGACAAGAGTTTTCTTTAGGAAATTGTTCTCTGAGAATAGTTTCCTTAGGAAATTCTGGGAATAGTTTTTTTAGGAAATGCTTGTCTGAAAATAATTTTCTTTTAAAAATGGCTATGACAAGAGTTTTCTTTAGAAAATTGTTTCCTGGGAATAGTTTTTTTATGTAATTGATCCCTGAGTATAGTTTTCTTTAGGAAATTCTTGTCTGGGAACTATTTTTCTTTAGGAAATTGTTCTGGCAAGAGTTTTCTTTAGAAACTTTTTCCTTCGCAAGAGTTTTCGTTAGAAACTTGTTCCTTGACAAGATTTTTCTTTAGAAAATTTTCTGGCAAGAGTTTTCTTTAGGGAATGATGATAATATTACCTGGAAATAGTTTTCTTTATGATATTTCCCTGGGAGTTTTCTTTGGGGATTTATAACATGGAAATTATTTTCTTTAATAATATATTTCCTGGGAATAATCTTCTTTACTAAATTATTCCCTGGAAATAGTTTTACAAATAAAAGAAGAAATTTCATCTGGCATTTTCTGGCAATAATTTTGTTTAGAAAAATTTTTCTTCTAAGTTGTGTAGGACATTCAATATTCGACCATATAGAATAGTGGTACTATTTTCTTGTTTTAAAACCTTTTTCAGTTCATAATGTAAAAAAAAGGTTTAACAAACAAATTTACATAAAATACATGAAGCTGTTACTTTGTTGGCTGGCATTTAGTAGATTTTTTTGTTCTGTTTCGTTGTTACTAACACTCAACTACTGTTGCTGATCGACGACAACGATCAAAAAAGTGATCTGTAGGTAAATTGTGTGAGCTTGACAGATCACAAATCACACCTCTTTTGTTTTTTTTTTTTTTACATTTTAAGACAATTTTAATTTTTTTTTGCAAATATAGTTTATTGTTGCTGAAAACAAACAGCAACATTACTAATAATATTTAGCAAAAAAAAAAAAAAAAAAAAAAAAGAAAAGACATTTAATAACAATAACAATATTTTGCATATAAAACCGTCATATAAATGCATATTAAATGCCAAAATTGTCTTTCTAAAAAAAATCTGTACAAGAGATTTCTTTTACCAACATAAGTGTATGAAAAAAATCTATAAATAAATTTGTATTTAGAAAAAAATATGTAAAATTTATAGTCAGTTAGTCAGTCAGACACAAAATGGTATTGTTTTAATAGCAGTTTCTTAGCGAAACCAAAAAGTGGGCGTTAATTTAAAGGTTTTTTGTTTCTTTGAGTAGAAACTGTTTAAAAAAAGCCAACAATTCCTTGCACAATTTGCTAACAAGCCCACAAAGTACGACTATACGCGTTAAAATGTTTTTTAAATTGCTTTTTTTTTGTTTAAAAAAAAAATGGAAAAATAAAACCAAATGTATTGAAATATTAGCGGCAGCAGCAGCAATAACAATAATAATAATTGTTGTCTTAATAAATTTTTAAAGTTTTCGTTTCTGTTGTTTGCTGGCAATTTTTTTTTTGGGCCATAATTGCTGATTTTTTGCCAAACTAAATAGTGTATTTGTGATTCAAGTGTGTAATTCAAATGTCACCCGGTGCTAAACCCGCACCACCACACCATTAACAATAATAGACAACCAACACTCACTCTACTACCGTCACTTATATTCATGCAATTGCTGTTGAATGTAATCGTTTAGATCTGTCGGATAAGTCAATCAATGTGATTTCTTTTAGACATAATTAACATTTGCAAAAATGTATAGAAATATAAGGAGAACAATACATACACTGGCAAAAAGTCTTGTAAATTGTTTAAGGTGCGTTAGAAAGAAGTGGTGAGAAGAAGCTGTTAGAGAATATGTTCCCTAAGTCAACAAATTTAATAAATTATTATGAAATATGTAGAAAATTCCGGATTTCTGGGGAAGATTTCCTTTTCAAATCTCTCAGTTTTTCATTATTAAAAAAATGTTATAAAGAATTATGAATTACATATTTATGTCGAAATCTCAAACATTCTAGATAAGATTTGCTTTAAAAAATTCTAAATGATTTCTTTTAGATCGAAGGTACGTACTTATATGTATATCCTAAATTATGAAGATGATTGGCTCTTTACATGTTCACAACGCGAATAAAAATAAAACTAACGTCTACTTAAATCATAAAGTTCTCCTTGTGCCTGGCACTGCCTCAAAAGACTTTAAATCAGAACACAGTCCAAACCTTATAAGTAAATATATGATAAATATATGAAAGATATTCGAGTAATCATCTTTATTCTGTTTTGGATGCAATATTTTAAATTGTTTGATGATATTGGAATTTGGAAATCTCTAGAAAAAGATTTCTTCTAAGCTCTTAGTTTGCCCAGATTAAAAAGTTATATTATAAAATTAATAAACCTCTTTAAAAATAAGCTGAAAAACTTTTACCAGTACAAATAACCTGATCATAAAGAGAGCTTTGTGCCCGACATTGCTCTGTAAGGGTGTACATTAATGGTCGGCATAAGCAGAACATGACATGTATATTTTATAATTTTGCAACAATCAACTTTCTTGGCCCCTGGTGGCTATGAGCGCCACTGGACTAATTAAATAATGAACATTAGCAGGAAATATTTCTTTGGATTGTTTCGAAAAACCTTTCGTTTGCTAAATTATGAATTCTTAAAAAAATCTCCTTCGATAGACAGCAGTAATGGCAGAGTTAATGAGCGTACTTATTTTCATACCGAGGAACTTCTGGAACCCATTGAACATTTTTTTTAAATATAAATTGGCCAGTATTACAGTATTTTCCAAAGAAAATCTTCAGTATGACAGTATTTTCCATAAAAAATCTCTAGTGTGACAGTATTTTCTATAGAAAATCTTCAGTCTTACAGTATTTTTTATAGAAAATTGTTAGTATGACAGTATTTTCTATAGAAAATCTTTAGGATGACAATATTTTCTATAGAAAATCTTCAGTATAACAGAATTTTATAAGGAAAATCTTCAGTATGACAGTATTATCCATAGAAAATCTGTAGTATGACAGTATTATCCATAGAAAATCTTCAGTATGACAGTATTTTCATAGAAAATCTTCAGTATGACAGTATTTTCTATAGAAAATCTTTAGGATGACAATATTTTCTATAGAAAATCTTCAGTGTGACAGTATTTTCCATAGAAAATCTTCAGTAGAACAGTATTTTCTATAGAAAATCTTCAGTATGACAGTATTTTCTATAGAAAATCTTCAGTATGACAGTATTTTCTTTAGAAAATCTTCAGTATGACAGTATTTTTCATAGAAAATCTTTAGTATGACAGAATTTTCTAAGGAAAAACTTCAGTAGAAGAGTATTTTTTATAGAAAATCTTCAAGATGACAGTATTTTCTATAGAAAATGTTCAGTATGCCAGTATTTTCTATAGAAAATCTTCAGTATGACAATATTTTCCAAAGAAATTGTTCAGTAAGTCAGTATTTTCCATAGAAAATCTTTAGTATGACAGTATTTTCTCTATAATGTCTTCATTTTCTATAGAATTTTTTTTAGTATAACACTATTTTCAATAGAAACTTGTTAAGGTAACAATAACAAAATGTCTACTTTAAGGACTCTGAGGTTGAGATCTCCCCTAATTCTCTTGATGTATACAGAAATCCTTCAGATTCTTCCAAAAGCTTAGGAATTTCTACAAAATTTCTTACTTACTTTAACAAAGAACTCCAATATGAATAATTTAAAATAGTTTATTGGTTTCTTCTACAAAATTCTTATTGAAGTTTTTCTTTAACAAAATCCAGACATTAAGGCACCAAAGCTTTTAAAAAATAAACATTACATGTAAAATACATAAGAAAGGGATAAACCACACTAATAACACATCATAAATATAAAAGTAAATTGGTTTTTATACATAAACATATTACATTACATATAACTAAAAAGCAGATAAAGAAATAATACCTAAATACATTATCGATAATAAACAAGAAAAAAAAAAACAAAAAAATCCTTAAATCTCGACGAAAAAAAAAACTTACTTAGCATTTACATGCATAAAGTTTTAAGACATGTTAACTAACAAATATTGTTTGTTTTTTTCTTTACAGTTCTCGTTTTTTGTGTCTTGGCCAAAATCAATTTTGTCTAATAACTTTTTTTCGTGGTTTCTTAAAAATCTCTTCTTATTTTTCAGCTTTTAAGCAAATATTTGATTGGTGATTTCTTGCACAGACTACACAACAGCGTCATTATAATCAATTTTAATTGTATTACCACACAGAGTGGAGTTGTAGTAAAGATTCTAAATATGTGTGGAGGTATGTAGGTAGGTAAGTAAACAAATATTTATTGCAAATATTATAAAAGTGTGTTCTAAAATAAGATAAAATGTGAGTGCAAAAAAAGTATTTAATAAAATGCCAACAGATATGAGACGCCTTTATTGCCATAAGCGAGGTATAGAGTTCCTACGTTCATTTAAACTTTCGTAGGAACTTAATACCGTGCTCTTGGAGGGCTGTTAACCAACAATTAAAATTAAGAAAAAATAAAGTGAATAAAGTGATTAAGATAAATGTGATATGAGGAACTAATATACATATTTATTTTTAAATATAAATAAACAGCATTAAAAACTATAAAACTGCAAGCAAAATTATTGATAGGGGCAACAAAATGCAAACATAAACTCTAGAGGTCTTAATTCTATTAAAACTTCTCTATTCTTTAATATCTTATTTAAATTACAGAAAACCAAAGATCTATAATTGAAACCAAAACACGACTTTACTCGATTTTTTAGTATTCAACTTTTAGACTATGGAAAGTAAAACAAAACAAACAAATATAAAAAAAAATTAATTTTCAAAGAATATTTGACTTATATTTGTAAAGGTCACATTTGGCAAATATTTGCCGAAAAAGACTTAACCTCCAAATAACATACATATAATGAACACGTTTATTTATTAAAAAAAAAAAAAACTTTTCTTATTAGACCAAAGCACAACAAATATTTAATTTGTAGTTGATACTGTTTGATCTTGCAAAACTGTTGCCAGAGTAAACAACGTCAAACAAATTTGTACTTAAACAAGTGGTTACGCTTTTTTGAGCAAATATTTGCCAAGTGTGACCGCACTTTAAGGGCATGTTAATTATTTAATCTAAAAAATAAAAACTATTTTTTTAGCTCAAATTTGTTTGACGTTGTTTACTCTTACAAGTGCTTTGCCAAATAAAACAATATTTTGATTTTAGGAAAAAAAAAACACAGAAAATTCAAATTTAACGGGGAATGTTTATTATCATTTTAAAGAACATTCTTTGGTATAAATTGTTTGAATATTATGTCTATCATATGTTGGCCGTTGCTACGTCGCAGATGGTCTATCTGTTGAGTCCATGACTCGTCGATGACTCGTTCGAATATTTGCTGGCGAATGACACACGTGATGTATATCTTTACTTATGGGAAGTGGCGCTGAAACCAAATGTCGCCAAGATCACGAGCTTCAATTTAAGGCATCAAATAGTCGGTTATCAGGGCACGATAACGGTCGCTATTGACGGTTACGTTCACACCGGCATCATCTTTAAAGAAATATGGGCAGATGATTCCAACGGCCCGCAAACCACACCACAGCTTGCTGGACGTGGTCTATTCGGTCGATTATTATTCAATAATGAATGCTAGGTCTCAAAATGGGTGATGATGTTGCGAATAGTACACTCAGTAGGCCCATTATGTTGACCATAAGTTGAGCGAAGTGCACAAAACACATTCATCACAGAACGTGAATTTTCGTAATAAAATTGAACGATTTCTAAACGTTGTGAAATTGATTCTGAGTCGATTTAACGCTGTCCGTCCGTCCGTCTGGATGACGCACGCAAAGCTTGTGCGCAGAGTGCAGGTCGCAATTTTGAACATATTTCGATAAAATTTGGTACGTGATATTTTTTCGGCCCAAGGACGAATAAGATTGAAACTGGTGGAAATCTGTCTATTATTTCACCTGGCCGCCATACAAATGTCCTTCCAAAATTGGGGTTTACCGATCAGAAATGTTTGAATTATGTAAGTATCGAAACAAATTTCACCACAAATGAGTAATAAATAAAGCTAAACCACATCTACAAATTTTGTAAAGATCGGTCCATAATTAGTCGTAGCTTCCATATTGGGCTCATTTCTGAAAATCACTTTAAAGAGCATAATTCTCAAATTTATTTTGAAAATTATGGTTCTGTGTTTTTTTTTTTTTTTTCAAATGTATAGAACTTTGAAGTGGAATAAAGCAAAGATGATTTTTTTTAATTGACATGAAATTTAGTTTATTCGAAAGACTATCTTCTGGCATTATAATTTAGATAAATATGGCTTCTGGCATATGACTGGCTCAGACGTAGTCTAATCTGGAGGTCAAATGTTCGATGACTTTTTCCAACATTTGCGTAGACTTGACAGCTGACAAAATGGCCGCCAGTTAAAAATGTGTTGCCAACTTAAAGTTTAATACATTACAAAAAACAACCTATGCAATGACCTTTAATTTTTAATAGTTTCTATTGCAAATCGAAGATTTTAAACGACTTATACTATATTTCTTTCTAAGTTTCAGATAATTTTCCATATTATTTTTTCACGTGCAATATCGTTTGTTAGATGGTATAATTTTTTAAAGTTTCAAAATGCTGCTAGAATGAATGAATACCTTTAAAGTACCAAGACTTAAACGTAGACGCTGGCAAAAGTAATAAAATAAAATTCACAGTGAAATTATTTTTCTTAATTTCGATGCAGGCAACTTGAGTACAAATTGCTCAATAAATTTTAAATTTCGGTTTATTGAATATTTCTGCAGTTACAGCAGATGAATGAAACCACCAAGAAAGATGTATCCGACAAATTTTAAGCAAAAATTAACATACAATCAACAGGACTTTAGCAAATAACAACAAAAAAAAAACAATATCAGTTTGCTGGCAATAAACTGACGTCCACAAACCAAGTAGCTAAAGTATCGCATTTCATAACCCTTTCTTATCTTACAACAGCGAACAAAAAATAAAAGAATCCTCAGGAAAGAAAGTATATTTTTCGCCACCAAAAGAAAAAGATCATGTAATATCAATGACCTTAACAGTAGTTGTGCGAGTGCAAACATAATTGTCAGACTTTAGTTTTGAAATAATGATAAAGAGCCTATAAAATTAAAAGGGAAGAGGAAACCTTAAGGACTTGAATGCAGTCTACAAAATTTTCATTTACTAAATGCAGTAAGACCCTTTTGTTGCTTATAACCCCTTCGGCTTCATTTACGAGTAGTTGAAGTTGCAGATAAAAAAGATCTTAAGACAATTTTTATTGCTGAGTACATAATTCACGCAAAAAATGCAATTTCTTTTTTCATAAAACAAATATTTGCATTACAGGGCAAATGTTAACTCTGTGAGTAGTAATTACAGCACATGCGCAACAAAATTTATGATGTTGAGAAGCGGGTTACGCAAAATTAAAAAAATATAATAAAACGTAACTGAAAATTTATAGCGCTTGAATAAATTTATGTGAACATTTTTTTTTTTTTTGGCAAGACTGCTTTCTTTGCAGGACAGACAGACAGACTACTTACTAAAAAAGGGGGTTTTTGGAAGATTCTTACTTTCTGTCTTTTGTTGCTGTGTGGCTTTTAGGCTGCAGCAAAGAAGAAAAGGGAGTTAATGGTCCCTAATTTGACGTTATCTCTCTTGTTAAAGATAAAGATAGTTTGCCATGATTGTTATTAGTGCCTCTTTGCGTTCTTCATCATATTTTAATGAAAGGTTTTCCAAGCGTAAATTTATGAACATAAAGATATTACGGCATGTTTAACAAGCTGTTTACGATTTACCCAGCAAAAACTAAACTTTTTTTA
Organism: Bellardia bayeri; assembly: GCA_950370525.1. Classification (NCBI taxonomy): domain Eukaryota; kingdom Metazoa; phylum Arthropoda; class Insecta; order Diptera; family Calliphoridae; genus Bellardia; species Bellardia bayeri. Next base: position 82,293,521 of record OX493267.1, read on the forward strand.
TCGGCACCTTCATTCAAACTCCATTGAAGAATTCAACAAGGCAAATATAAATTAAAAACATAATCATCTGTTTATCAAAATATTGGGAAATAATTAAAATTTATGAGTTTAAATTTGATACATTGTATCCGAAGACTACTTGGTTTACAGGCTCATTAATTAAAGTTCCATTAAGAAATTTGTTTTTTTCTTAAAACTGTTGGTGATATAGAGTTGCAGTGTCTTTGAAGAGTAATTGAATATCTTTTGCTTGTTTTTGTCTGCCTTTAAGATCAGGCGATATAGGCTTGTTTATCATGACTTTTTATGAAAATTATGAGGCACATCATAAACAATATGTAAATTGAGTGGTAATGTAATACACCAATACCTCACTTTGCGTCGGCTTTACGTTCCAAAAAAAAAACACACGACGAATTAAGATTTTCTATAACAAACCATGTAAAAATCGAAGATAGGTTGTAGGGTTACGAAAATACAAAGTCGTAAAATTGGTCCAATGTTTGCTAAAGCTGGTTAAGGACGATATGTATGTATTTGGCAGTGCACTTGTCAGTTGTACGATACATATGTAAATGGACATGTCCAAATTGGCAATTTACAGGCAGTTTATAAGTTTTACTTGCACACGTCGGTTTTTAGTTTCATGTGACATAATCTTCATTGTAGATTACAATGAAAGACAACAGCTGTTTTTGTTATGATTATTTTCGCGGGTGTTTTGTGTTCTTGCAAATAAAGTTTGAAATAATGGATTCAGAATATTAAATAACTGTTACTGCATCCTTGGAATAGCAGTTTTTATAAAATATAAAAAATTAAGCAAGAAAAGTTAAAGAGAAATCGAGCCATATGGAGACAAAAATAGTTGCATTGGCTTCCCTTCAATGGTTATGGACGAGCTGTGCTTGGAAGATGCGTAAGCGTTCCAAAATTTTTCACGGATTATTTATAAGCAGTTTTGTGAGTTGCTTGAAAAAATATCCCCGATTATTTCAAGGCAAAATACTAACATGCGTGAAGTGATTTCTCCTACTACAAGGTGGTTTCTGCCAAATACTTGTGTTGATTTGTGTGAAATAATGTCTAATATTGTTCTTTTACTTTTAACATTAGGGCGCATGAAATTATGTGCAGTTGTCGTATGGATTTCGGATTTCTGTAGTGTCTGTAACACACACTCTACACTTGTAATTGTATCTATTTAAGTTAAATAAAAATAAGCACATATGAATAAAAACGTTTTTCAATAAATATTTTAATACAATTTTATTGTTTTGTTTAATACAAATTTTTTTTATATACATTTGCTGAAATCACAAACACTATGTTCTTGGCGCCATAAATAATTGACTTTTAAAATAGTTGGTTGCAGGAGCTTTGTCGGATGAAAATAGAATATGCTCTAATTGAAAATTTTACATTGTAAATGCAGTTTGACATCTGCAGAAGCATTATATTTTTGCTTTTACACGACGTGTATGCATTTTTCAGTGGCAAATTTGACAATCACATACCGTCTAAAACTACCTCAAACTGTTTTTTTTTCAACGTATAATAAATTTGCTTGTATCAATTGGTTAATGCTTTACTTTTTATGTCATCAAACAAAGTTTTCTTTCTCAAATACCATATTCTCTGCGCAACTTGATTTTCAATCCAAATAGAAAGCAAGGACCATTTTAATCATCAAAGCACTTCTTGTACGGGTCATAATTTTAGAATCTAATAATGTTACAGAATTTGCAAAAATTTCCAAACAAAAAAAAAAATTAAGACTCGAACCCAAAACAATGCAACCTCGAAAATCTAACGACGTACAGTGAAAATTAGTAGTAATAAATAAGTAAGCAGCGACGCAACTTCAAAAAAAAGGCAATACGAAACGACGCAAAGCGAGGTATTGGTGTATAAAAATTTTAACTATTCTTATGATTCAACCAGCAATAACTAAAGAATTGTTTAAATAGTTTTCAGCGACATTGATAATCAATTACAATGGGGAGCACAAATGTGTCACTGCTTGTGCACTTTTTATAGCATAGAAATATAACTAATAAAGAATATTAAAGCATTTTTTTGCCATTTATTTTCGGTTTAATGCTAAACAAAATAATTTACATTAAATTATGTAAACTAATAATTAGGGGGAAATAAACATTTAGTGTTTGCTATGTTTATGTTAAAAGAAAAACAAATTCGTTTGAGATTAATTTAATTGCACTTTTACACTTTTTGCAAATTATCTAACACAAATTATTATTATAACGAAACTGTCAAGAGTCGTTGAGGACAATATTCTAACAATAACAAAAAGCAGTTATGCTACGTGAGTAATAGCTAAACAGCTAAAAGTGAGCCCATCAGTGGTCATGAGAGTCCAAAAAAGGCGTTCTGTTGTTCCCAAAACACAAATTAGAGGTCGCATAACGCTATTAACGAATGCGAAAACATGTCTGATGATAACCCAAGTGAAATGAGACAAGTGCTTAATATCCAAAGATGATTCTACATTAATAGAGAAACCCGTCGAGAGCAAGACGAGGTCTTCGCGATATTGGGTATTGGATATTGGCAGAAAGCACAAAAATTGGACAGTAGCTTAATGGAAACGCGTGGCCAGACGAATCCAAAATTAATCATTTTCAATCCGACGTTAACCAATGTGCACTCGGGAAAACGTCAACGCTCGTTTACGTCAACATCCCAAAACCTCAACCCTTTTTTTTACATTACCTACTCTAAAATTTTATGAAACAAATAGAGAGAAGTCTCTCTTCCAAGTGTTGGAAAGAAAAAAAACAGCAGAAAAAAATAACAGATTTTTTTTAAAACGTCAACAATTTGTTAAACGTCAACACCCTCGGTTTTAATTAGTTGACGTTTTCCCGAGTGCACTGTATTTGGTTCTAATATTATAATTTTCAGCCTAAAAATATTCTTTATTAATTTAAAAGCGAAACAACTGCCATATGAGTTATTACTAGTCACAGGGTTGTATTTTAAATTTTAACAATTATTAGAACAATTAACTCTTAATGACGCAATTATCTAATTGAAATTTTGTATGGATAATTGAATTCAATTAGGCGTTAATTAAAAAATGTCAATTAAAAATGCATGTGTGAACACCATATTACAGAAACACTTTTTCTCACATTCTTCCAATAATTGTTGTCAAACTATTTAAATGACAGATATTTCTCGCAAAATAAAGTTACAGAAACACTTGTGTGAGAAAAACCATTTTTTGTTTCATTTTACACTGTTTTTGTTGCAATTCACTAATTACATGCGGAAAATTTGACAATGCGATAAATACAAAAACGAGCCACAGGTTAAGGAAACAGTGAAGCGCGCTGAAGAGAGTGTCATGGTTTAAAGTTGCTTTACATGGTGGCCCCTTGAACTACTGCTAAGAATCGAAGGAATAATGAGAAAATAAGATGAAATAATGGGCTTTGGACTAAGTTTTTGTATGGTGCAAAATTGAGTAGATGTGGGTTGTTTTCGTTTGTACTTTTTCTGAGATATTGATATTTTAGTTTTGATTTATAAATTATTTTGTTTAGCATTCAGTTAAAATATTTGTATATTTAATTAAAAATTTAATTGAAAGTGGAACGATGAAGGAATTTGTAGTATCAATTAAAATATTTTGTAAAAATTTAATTAAAAGTAGTTTTAATTAAAAAAAAAATATATTATTTAATTGAAAATTGTTTTTCAATTAAAAATTTAATTGATATGATTAAAAGTTTAATTAAAAATCAATTAAGACTCAATTAAAAGTTTAATTTATCGGGCAATAATTTTTTCTGTGTATGTAAAATAAATGAAAAAAAAAAAACATTTCTCATTTTCATTATTAGTTTTATTTTTATGCACTAACAAGTAAAAACATGTAAATGAGCTTCCCACTGTATATTTTCAACAATACAAGTCTCCGAAATTATTCCTGTATAATTTGGAAACCGACTGACTATACGAAAGCTAAATTCATTAAATATTTTTAAAAACAATATGGGACCATCGGATAAGTGTTGTTAATACATAATTTATACAGTAACATTGTTTGTCTGTTCTCACAGACAGCCGAGTCTGTACTTGTAGCATAAGTAACTATTGTCTTATTTAAACAATTAGATCTCTAGATACTTTGTACATATTATATTAAAATCCTGATGAATCGCGCACTTACTTCAAGGCCATTCTGAATACTAAACCCGAACGTACTGAACCCGATCCTGTATATATAATACCGTACCTGCTAAAACTGATCCGGGTAAAACCCGAACCTGCTATAAGCTGATCCCTAGAAAACCGAACTTGCTAAAAAAAAAAATTAACGTGAATATAAAACCCGAACCTGCGTTAGGTTGATCCAAATTCTTCGATGAGACTATTATGCCAAAATAGTAACTCGAACACCAATAGTAATGCCACTGAATATTTAATTTAAGTGTATTTTAAAACCGTTTTATTACTTAAGGTTTTGTGGCCCAGTAAATAAACCCTGACCACGACTAATTTACCTAAGCCGACGACAAACCCATATTACAAAAATATTGTACAATTTTTACTATTTTTAACAAAATAGTTTTGAGCTACTGCCTTATATATTCTAAGTAAGTGTTATAATTTTTATACAAAATATCCCGTCACATTAAAGGTGCGGTCACATTTGGCAAATATTTACTCAAAAAAGCGTAACCACTTGTTTTAGCACAAATTTGTTTGACGTTGTTTACTTTTACAAGAGTTTTGCATGATCAAACAGCATCAACTAAAATAAAACTAAATATGTATTTTGCTTTGGCCACATTAAGCAAAGTTTTTTTCTTCTAATATATAAACGAGTTCAAATATATGTTATTTAGTGGTTACGTCTTTTTCGGCAAATATTTGCCAAATGTGACCGTACCTGAAGGCTATTAAAGACTTTTCTTTTAAAATTTTAATTTTAACATTTTTGTTGGTTACAAATTAAGCTAAAGCTGTTGAAATTTGTCCCCTTATTCAAAAACGATTATTAAATTTAACAAACGTTTATTAAGCAAGTTTTTATATGAAAATCTGTCTTAATAAACGTTTGTTAAATTTAATAATCGTTTTTGAATAAGGGGGGTTAATGATTTAATACGGTAAAATGTGAATGCAGTGAGTATTTCGAACATGTATTTGTAGGTGAAATCACGAGATTGATTGAATAACGCCTTTAAAAATCCCGCCCTGTCTACCACCCTAATCGTTCAAAATATAACATTCTCCCTCTATGATGAAAATTCGTAAAATACATTCTCTCATCTTATCCAATTCAACAACCATAGACAAACACCCCAAAATAGTACAATATAACATCCTTAAAAGGCAATTCTAATGTTAATAAATTACAAAGTAGTGCAACTGTATTACCAACCTTATCAAGAACATTTTTTTCTACTTCTAAGAGAATACATTAATTTCTAATAAGAAACAAAGCAAAATCAATACAATGGCTGAAAATTATCCAACTGATTTAAAATTTTAATTCTAATAAGTCAACAAAACAACAATTACAAATAGTTTTTTTTTTAACTAGTCGTAGATTACGTTAGTTATCTTTTATCTGTTTTAAATCACAGAATGGTTAGAGTTTTTCCTTGCATCATCATTCAAATTAAATTAAACACTTAATATGCACCCTTGCCTTTCCGTTTCCCTGCATTCTCATTTAGTTACATGCGAGTGTGAGTGTAAGTGTATTTAACTCTCTGTAATGATTTGACTAAAATTTGTTGATTTAGCCCCCCCATTGATGTGCTTTTGTGAATTTTCAATTATTATTTAGTTTGTTTAAATGTGTGTGTTTTTTGTTAAAGCAATTAATGCTGTCGGTGTGTTTCTGTTTGGTTTGGATTTTCAAAATGTCATTTGTTTATTGATTTTTAATCTATTGGCTTGTAAAGTGATACGCATTGCATTACCTGCCTGTCCCTGTCCGTGTTTGTCTATTTGTCTTTCTATTAGCCATTAAGTCTGTCTTTTGTATGTATTTGTGTTTGCTTAGAGTTCATTTTGTTGTCGTCATTGTTGTTTTTTTTTTTTTTTTTACAATCATGCCACCTGGCGGGATACCATTTGATTAGTCTGATGTTGCAGAGTGAATTGAAAATGTTGTCAACAAACACTATTATAAATTTTCATTAAGTGATTATAAATGTTGTTGTTTGTTGCTTTTTTGCTATTAGATTAACATTGGCTTTTTTTTTTTGTTTTTGCCAACAAATTAATTTTGTGTCTACTATTTTTTATCACTTTTGAAAAATTACCATTTGCAATAAACTCGCAATTTTTTATGAAGTCATTAAGAGAGATGTAAAGTTTTGGAATGAGTTGTTAAAATTTATTTTCTAGTAACAAATCACAGTATTTGTTTTAAATTTAATGTATGCGCCACACAGTTTATCATTTTAAGAATAGGGTGGCACAAAAAGCTTAAGTTAGTTTGAAAATTTAAATTCTATGACTTTCCCCCTTATTCAAAAACGATTATTAAATTTAACAAACATTTATTAAGACAGATTTGCATATAAAAATTTGCTAACCTTGTTCAATAGATATAAATAAATAAATAAATAATATTCGATAAAATAATTAAAAACAACAAGAAAAATATAAAAAAAACATCATTTACAATACAAAATATATATGGGTCTGACTAGACCCATGTGTTACAAATGTAATGTGTGCAGTAAAATATTCGAATAAGTGTCCTTTTATATTCTTTCCAGGAAGGAAGGGTACCTGAAATTTAACGTCTCTAACTAAGTGTTAAACATATTATAATAACATTACAAGTTGAAAAAGCTCTGGCCAGATTCATGTGTAAGACGAAGGGTTAAAAATAAAAACATTTAAGTAAATTTTAAGACAAAAACTTGTATGAAATTAAAATTTTTTAACTGTCATAAGTTTCGATATATCAATATATAGAAATATTTAAGTGGAAAACGTAATCGAATTAAAAAAATACAAGAAGAAAGTATATGCGGTAAAGACCGACCCACACCGGGTATATGATTAAAAACTCTGATCTATTTTGGACCGACTAGTTACTCCTGTTTAACACTCTTCAATTTTAGCTGACCAGTTTTTGTTCAATTCTCCTTTGAACTAGTTATTTCATTCACACTTATCAATTCAAATTCGTACTTTTTCATGCAAATCAACACGCATGAATGAAAAAAAACAAAGAAAATAAGAAAATTGACTAGTTCCTTCAAGTTTGTACCCCTTTTATTTTCTTTTCGCTTTTCATCCAAAAACACTTGCCTTGACGAGTCAGAATTGAAGAGTGTGAAAGCGGACTTAGACCGAATGATTTGTCAATATACATATTAAATATATTTGTATTGAAATATATTATACAACATTTTTAAGACATTTATGCTCATTAAATTGTTTTCTGAAAGTGGTCCTTATTTGGCAGCTATGGACAATTTTGGAGAGATCTGCACAACATTAAAAGGTGTGTTTTGTTTCAAAAATTGAACGTATTTGTACAAAATTTATTCGGATAATCTGTATAATCAAACATATGCCGATAAAGTCCTATTTCGGGAGGACACTTGTATGTTGGCCATCTTGAAAATTGCGGCCTGTACTTTGTGCAGAAATCAGTAAGTGATGATCTGTATATTTTAAGGTGGGTGTTGAACTAATATTTTTAAGTATTACAAACATCTGCACAAATACAATACATATACCTTACCTATATGGTGTTGTAGGGTATTATTGTAAGATATTAATTAGGTATTATTTAATTTAAATTCAAATGTTAAAAATTCTCATTTTATTTATTATACAGATATTTATTAAGATGTACACCTAATTCTGTTTTTACACGGTAATTGGTTCCGGAAAACTTCGTGTAAAAAAAGATATTGGTCGTATGCAAAATAGGTGATTGGTTCCTTATCTTTAAAACCTATTGAAATTAGTAAAGAACAAGGATTTTTTAAGAACAACTATTCAGGTTTACAATATTAAATCACATATGTATACAATGCGTTTTTACACAAACATATGTAGGTACATTAGGGTGGCCCCAAAATAAAGTTGCTGATGTTCCCGACTAATATGAATATTTGATTCATTTTACGACTACGTTTCTCAATCTTTTTTTTTGTCCTGGGGTCAATATTTGGTGAGCTGGTTCAAAGGATAAAAATGTCCTTTTTAGAGGTTTTTTGATTTTTTTTTACATTTCTTCCAAAGGAACTATATGAAAATTTGGTATCATATGAAAGGTTTTGAGAGGCGCATTAAATGGGTTATCAAAAATTTTAAAAGTTTTAGACAACATTTTAGTATTTTCTTTATTTTTTCATAGAATTTACTTAAATAAATAGTTGAAAATTCTTGATTATAAACATCATGCAATTTAACCCAAATGGTTTTTCCCGTTTTTTTGCATATAAAATTTACGTTATTTTAATACCCATTACATTAACGAATTGAGTTAACAGAGATTGTCAGATAGGGATGAAGAATAAAAATTGAAATAGATACATAGAATTTTAAAAAACAACAAACAACATCAAACAACAATTATCAGATTATTAGTTATTAGTTTTCTTTCTTTCTTAACTAATATTTATCACAGCGCCCTCCTTCGGTGGTATAACATTCAAACCACAAAGTATACTTTGTGATCAAACGCCACCGAAGTAAAATAATTAAATAAAGGCTATGAAAACAAGCTTTAAAAAATAAAGCGCCTACTCACCACCAGATGCGCTGCAATGCTGCACTAAAACAAACATAATGCGCAATTGCAGAGTTGTGATAGGTATAAAAAAAGCTATCTTCTACTTTCACTACTTTCCAAAGAAAGTAACGCAATTATATATACATAGGCATATTAATTGTCTGAGTGTTACTTCTCTTTTTGAAAAAAAAGAAAAAATTAATTAAACAAATTTAAGCCTAAAAGATTTCGAATCATGCTAAATGAATTAAAATCGTGTAAAAAATGTAAAATTAGTTTATTTTCAAACCGTGTAAAAACAGAATTAGGTGTACTGCAAAAATGGTCAAAAAATGTTGGTTATTTACACAGTTTTTTTAAATTATCTATACCTATATAATTTGTTGTTGATTTTGAAAACAATGAGGTATTAAACATTTTTAGAAAAAAAAACTGAAAAATATTCAATAACTCATAAGTTAACTATACGAATAATTTGAAAAACATTTTTCATGTTGTAGATTTACACCTAGTGGCACGTTATTGCACATATGTACATACCTAGACAAGAAAGGAATTTGCATGTCTGTATAACAAAAAAAAAGTCTACAAGTTACCTATAATGTTTATAATACATTATAACAATGTATGATTTGTTATAAATTAAATATAACACAATAACAGCACTGAATACTGTTATACAGGATAACTGTTAACATATCCTGGCGTATAACACATTTATTTAATAACAGAACTGAGAACACTTTCAAAAAAAATAACATCGCATAGAAAAAATATGCAAGAAAAATTTTGCCAACTTGGCATTTTGACGACTAACAACCAAATAAATGTATACTTGCAGAAGCAGAATGAAACCACTCAATTTCTGGTTGGTAGAGTCATTATTAATAAAGGGGAAATAAAAACATCGCATAAAATCACTCAACACTGCAGCCATAGAAATCTATATATAGCAACTACTTGCCAGAAGAGGGCGCTTGATTTTGTATCAAGAAAACACTCATACGAGCTGCGGCCTGTTAAAGTGTTTGAAAAATTAAAAATAAAAAAATAGGCGGAGCTCTCAAGCACTGGTCGCACCACTAAAACACGAAGCTGTTTGCAGACAATCGCTGTAGTAGTCGTTGTTGTTGCTCTTATATAGCAAAAAAAAATGTGCAGCACACGTTTTACCATTAAAAGAGCAACTGAGTGTGTTTTGTGGTGCTTTGAAGGGGGAAAACATAGCATGAGCTATTAGCTGAGTTAAATCAAGAGATTTTTCGTTTTACTCTACAGATTTCTGTAGAATATATTTTTAACATTTTTCACTCATTTGAAGGGGTGGTTGGGAGCAATGCACATTGAGAGAGGAACAAATAATAAACTTTAAACTTATTTTATGTTTGTTATCGGCGATAATTCAATTTTAACTGGGTGCTAAAGTTTGGCAACAACCCCATACTATGATATCACACTTTCGAAAATGACCAATTTAATTGTACGAAAATGTGTTTGAAGTTTATTTGGCTCTTTAACAAGCCCAGTCGTCTGGTGCTTTTTTTGCCGCCGCATTTTATACCCTTAAACACGATGTGATTAGATAGATATGTTTGTATCTCTACCGGTTTTCTAATGTTTTTTTGTTTTTTTTTTGTTTTTTTTTGAAGAAAACAAAAACAATTTCAAGTCTTCAATCCTTTGTCTTGCTGTGAAGGTCCTTTTGTTTCTGTTACGTTTAAATATCAAAGCAATTCCTGTTTTCAGCTGTTAGTTTTCGTTGTTTCGTAGGTATCAACTAGAATTTAACAAGTTTTCCAGGTTTTTTTTTCATTGGGTTTTTGGTTTGTTTTCGTTGGTGTCTTCGTCATTGTATGAGTACGAGTATTTTGATACCCAGCTAAGTGTGTTTGGTGGTCAAATGATGGTGTCGCTCCTTTAACTCTTTTAGTTACGCAATGTTTGGCACACGTGACACACGCATTAAACGAGTGCGTATTGACGAGAGTGCGAGTAGACTACGAACGAATTCGTATTTATTTCATACATACGCATATTGCAGCATGTTCAAAGTAAAACATTTTCAATTTCAAAAGCCCTGTAAAAGAGTTTCGTTTGTTTGAAAAGTGTATGATGATGATGATGATGATTCATTTAAGTTTCTCAACCACTTACTCACACTTACAAGTTGAATCCTTTTGTTTGGGAATATTAGTCAAATAACGGTTAACTTTTTTTTTATACATACATACATACATATTAATGTTGTTGTTTTTTTGTTTGTTAATTGTGTTGTGTTGCTACAGATGACCTACCCAAAGTTTAAATAATAGAATCAGTTACCCTTTTTTTTCGTTTTTATTTTCAAAGGTGTTATCGATTTTTTTTTTTTGTTTTGTTATTGAGTGGTTGTTAAACGTGTTTATGTTTAAAATTAATATTGTTATACATTTCTCTTGGTAATTAGTTGGCTTTAAAACTATTTACCTAAAATATGGTGGCATATGTGTGATTTTTTTAGAGTTTGTTTTGCAACATTCTTAAAACTCAAAGAAATAGTGCATTTTCATGAACCAAAAGTTTAAAATAAATGAGCTTCATAATAATTGAGATCAACATTTTCTGAACAAAAATCATTGTTTTGGAAAAACACATTTTAAGAGAAAAGAGATGAATACAAATATTAAAATTTTCTTGTTCAATATTTATGAATGAATAAAATGTGCAAAAAAAGTTGTGATACTGTATCTTGTATTATTATTATTATTTGTTTAAAATATTTTTTTTTTTGAAAATTTAAAAAAATTTCAAAATTTTTATCAAAGTTCGAAAAAAAATATTTTTTTTTTTTTGTTAATTCTTGAATTTGTTTACAAAAATAAAAATTTGTCGTACTTTACGTCTAGTAACAATGTATGGTAGATATGTATGACAGACAGCCATAGAGACTTCGGCCCCTATTATGAACTGCATTCGACAATCGATATTCGCTGGCTATCGAAAATCGACTATCGAATATAAAATTTGCATTATGAGTTGGCATCGCTGTCGAAAATTTCGTTGTTCAAATAATTATTTATCGAACAGAAATTTGCTGTCGACGCTGTATAAAACTGTGAAAATTTTATTTCAAATGTAAGAATTTGTTTGGTTTTTGGTTTTGGTCACCCAAATACTACTTGTAAATCATTTTGTTAATATCCCGCTGGTCGTAAGTAGAAAACAGCAATTGGAAAAGCTCGTTTCTCTCATGGAAGAAGATTCACTGTTGGCAAAATGTATTTGCTCTAAAGTTTAGGCAGCCAAAAAATGGGAGGGCATTACACAGAAGCTTAATTCTATTCATCAGACGAATCATTAAACCATAATTCCGTGGTGGTCATTTAAAATTTAATTTATTTTTCTTTAAGAATTTGTAAACAAATATGACGCCAACTGATAGAAATGTACTATTGTGAATAACCCAAAACGAATGATTTTCACAATAGCGTTTTTTCATCGAATGTGCACCGTAATACCAAATGAAAATTTGTTCGATAAACATTTTCGACCACAGTCGAAAATCGAATTTTGCTCATAATAGGCACCTCTGAGTTAGTTTGTTGAATATTTTCCTAATGATCTAGCTTAAATTTATGTTTTTTACCATCAACTTTTTAAATATTTGAAAGATTTCCATTCAATTAGTTGCTTAGTTACATACTAATAAAAATAAAAAATTCTATCTAAAATTATTTTATCACCGTATGAAATTTAAATAAATTCAAATATCAATAAATTAAATTAAAAAAGGTCGAAACAAAAACATATTTAGTTACATTCAAATATTTTATTTGAGATTATTCAAATGAAAAGTATAATTTGTATTAATATATTTTATCAGTCCGTATATCCGTCTCGATAAACGGCCTCTAATGTTTAATAAATATAAACAAAAACGGATCTGTAATTGTTGAACGATTCGAGATTGCTAAAGGAAAATTAAAAATTGTTTTAATAAAAATGACTTCCTGGGAGCAATCAACACACATTTGTAATATTATATTACTAATATTGTTTAAAAAACAATGTTTTATTATATATAATACAAGTACAAATAAAAAACAACAAAAGATAATGCATAATTCATAAATAACTTAAGCAAAATATAACTAACTCATTTCTTTAAAATTTGTTTATTTAATAAATTTTGAAAAATGTTTGCCTTTTACACGAGTTTGAAGCATTTTGAAGAGCAATTTTGAAGAAAATTTCAATTGTGTAAATCTAGCTTAAATCTTTTTTAATGATAAATTATAAAACTTGCAGTCAGTGATGCCAACTTTTGAGACTCAAAACGCGTAAACATTTTTGAAAGAAGGGCTAAATTGAAAAAAATCCGTTTAACGCCACATCCTGTCAAAATTTTTGATAAAGTGCGAAAAGGGCCTGAATTATAAAATGTTTCTTTTAAAAATCAAAACAATAAACACATTTTTATAAAATAATTTTTTAGAAAAAAAAATTACTACCATGAGATACATATTTCAATTACATTTCATATTACATTTTAATAAATAAGGTACATACGTAGATTAAATACATAGTATTAAATAGTATACATTTAAAATTGGTCGTTACTGAACAAAATTTCGATTTCTTGTTCATCATAATTTTCAGTAGATAAGACACTATCAATAAAATATTTAGATTTTTTATATGTTTCATTCGAATTAATTTTTGAGCACACTTTGTCAGGTATTTTGTATTTTGAACAAAATACATTATCTCTTTTTAGGCTATATTTAATGTCATGACACTAAAACTCCTCTCAACTTTTGCGTTTGAGTACGAATATGTCAATATGTGTATGGCAAAACTGGACAGTTTAAGGAATGGGTTATTACCAATAACATTATTTCTATATTATTAGATTAATGGAAGAAAAAGTACGAAAAAACTTAAATGTAGCCATATCGAGCAAAAAGTAATAACGGGCTAAAAGATAATTGTGAAACGTGCTAGATTTACGCGTTTTTTAGTTTAGGGCCAATTTTCTTTTTTTACGTTTTGAGTGACTAAAATCGGACTAAATCTAGTCCGAAAAGGGCAAAATTGGCATCGCTGCTTGCAGTTATTTTAAATGGCACTTTACCGTTTTACTTGCAAACAATGAAAAACTAAAAGTGTTGCCACTACTTTTGGAATGACAGGTGTTTTTTTAACTTTATTTTGACTCGTAAAAATTGGTCTATTTTTTGGTTTTGTGAATCCAATTCTATTTAAATAACATATGTAGTTATATAAAAATGCAATATAATTTTCTAATTAAATATTTTTTATTGAATACTATAATATTATAATATTATGTTGACTTTATTTTGACGCTCACAGTATTTCGTAATTCTTAAATTATATATTCTCTTATTCAGGGAAAGAAAATCTAATTTATAACACTTAGATTTTGTTGCTCTAAGCCGCCTTTCAGGAACTACATATGCAATAATTTATAATTTCAAAATTTTACAAAAACAAATCTGTTGGCTGTTACAGAAAAAATTATTTTATATGCCAATAATTTCTGTATAAAATACAGCATTCTATCTTGGCAGTTATTTTCCAAAAAAGACGTAACCACTAAATAACTTATATTTGAACTCGTTTATTTATTAAAAAAAAAACTTCGTTTATTTAGGACGGGACACAACAAACATTTAATTTTAATTTATTTGATGCTGTTTGATCATGCAAAACAACGTCAAACAAAATTGTGCTAAAACAAGTGGTTACACTTTTAAAAGTTAATATTTACCAAATGTGACCGCACCTTTAGACTTGTAGAAGACAAAAAAAACGTAAACATTTTCCAAGCGCTTGATGTAATGGCACATTTTTCTGCAAAAATATTAAAATTTGCTTTGTTTTTTAATAACTATGAAATAAATAAATTTTGAAGAATTTTTGTTGTTTACACGAGTTTGAAGCATTTTGAAGAAAATTTCAATCGTGTAAATCTAGCTTAATGTGTATGTATATCTTTTGGGAAAGAGATGAAGTGCAAATTCAATATATTCAATTCCGTATGCGTTGCAAAAAGGTAATGAAGAGCTCATATATATGCTTAAGATTAGGTAATGGGTTGGTATCTTTTTAGGAAGCTGGACCGGTCTGATTACACTTTATTGAAAGAATAATGGTGCAGATTGATTAATTGGACATTTAACAATCAAATTTGAAAGTATTCAAGGAAAAGCTAAGTCTTAACAACGACTACCATTTCTACCAGGATAATGAGTCGTGAAATAAAGTTTTTATTCTGAGGTCATAGTTGTTGTATAAATGTTCGCATGTTATGGAGACACCATCGCAGAGACCCTACGTTAAACCCATCGAAAATTTCTGAAGCTATCTCGTTGCCAGCATAAATAAGCTACACATTAGAATGTAAAAACAAGAGCTAAAGCAAATTTGTGCAGAGGAAGGGGAAAAGTAGGACATCCATTTTCTAGTAAGGTTGTGGAATACACGCTTACAGCAAAATAGAGATGGTTATTAAAGTCTCAATTTACACGAAGCAATTTTTATTGAAAAGATTGATGCAATTTGTTTCTTGAAATTTCTTCGTGTTCACACAACACAGTTCTTATTGCTTAAATCGCTCGTATTTTTATTTGAAAGTATACACACATTTGCAGGTATGTAGTAAATAGGGACAAAGCAAAGGTCTTCTTATGAAAACCTTCTGATCATTTTTTTTATTATATTATTAAAAGTGTACGAGTTTGGCTTTGACCCAAATTTATATTATGTATTTAATTTCATTTTCGTTAATTACATGTTATTCCATTGGTTTTAAGTTAATTTGCTATTTAGTTCAAATAAAGTATTTGTTTCACGAATAACGAATAAACTTTAGATTTATCTATTGACATTATTCAACAAATAAGAGAAATATAAAAACATTTTGCTGTACGAGTCTCGCTTGGAGCTACTGTATATTACATAGGTATATGATATTATTTACAGATCTTAACAAAATAAAGAAATTAAATGAAACATTAACTGTGTACCTACAACATTTTACAAAAATAGTTGTGGTGATTTTTAACACTGCTAACTTTGTTTTGCTACGACTGTACATGAGAGTACCCTAAATAATAATGGGCAACAAATTATAAGAATAATTTACAAATAGGTATAAAATCAGGGGCCAAATTACCGCATTCGATATCGAGTAAAATTGATCGTAATTTTCTTATTTGAGATTATGGCATTCGATATCGAGCAAGAAATTTAGTACATTTTATCATAATTTCGATAACGAAATCATTTTTCGATACGATAGCTCATTCGATCACGAATGCGGTAATTTGGCCCCAGATCATTTCGTATTAGAAATTGGAAATATGTAGGTACTAAGCATTCCACTGAAAATCACACGAAAACTCACACGCACCATTACATTTTCAAAATGGCGTCATTAGAACTAGAAAAAAAAAAACAAACAAAAAATTAAACGCTATCGTATTTAACAGCAACATTTGGTTGTATGTAGGTATGTATGTATGTATAGGAAGGAGTATACATGCATGTGCACGGCCAATTAATGCAAAAAACAACAAAACAAAATGTATGAATGTGCAAATAACAACAAACTAGCTGCTGTACTAAGTACAACAACTACTAACTAACAGTCACAAAAAACTGCATAAAGAGAATAGAAATGAAAAATGAAATAAATAAAAAAAAACAACAAAAAATAAAAACAATTGCAAATACAGTATTTACTCATACCCATGAATGTGTTACACTCATCCACACAAACATGAAGTTTTACTACAATATACTCGTACATACATACATACATAGTTTTAGCAAAAAAAGTACTTTATATTTTATTTTTTTGCTGGTTTAGACGTTGTTGTTGTTGTTGTTTATGTATTTTAGCTTAATTTAAGCTTTTACAACCAGCAACAGCTCGTATTTGAAAACAACAACAACTACTAGGTATATAAAAACAAACACACAATCGAAACCCTGCATGAGAACAAATGTGTTTTTTGTTGTTGTTGTTGTTGCCTCTGTAAAACTAGATGCCAGTTTCGGTAGGGCCGGCAAGGGGCAGAGAGTATAGAGAGCCATAGCAACTGAGAGTGGTTTATTTTTACTCTTACAACAAAGAATATCCATCCCACTTATTTGCCATAACCACTGTAGGGATTTTTTCCGAGGTATTTAACACCGCAATCATAATAACAGCAGTTGCAGCAGCTACAACAGCAATAACAACTACTATAGCAGGGGTAGTTTGTAGGTGCTTGTTTTCTTTAATTTGAGTTTTTTTTTTCTTCTTTCTTTCTTTAGTTGTATTTTTTTCTAACTTGTTTTTTTTGTGTGTTTTATTTCTATTTTAGAATGGTTGCCTTTGATAAATAAAAATTAAAAAAAAAAAACGAAAGCAAAAAATTGCTGTAGATTTTTACTGTAGTTAGTAACAGCAAAAATGGCTTGAAAACCAACAACATTAGCAGCAAGATACAACAAACTCAAGGGAAAAAATCATCGAACCGTTAACTGGCATTTAATTATGTTGTAAATGCTTTTTAGATCGCTACGACTACAACACAATTTACACATGAGATCCATCCGTGCTAAATTCAGCAGCTGATTTTACAGTGCTGCTGCTGCTGCTAGTGGTCAGATAAGGAATTGCGTAGCATAAGAATACGTTCATGTTTTAAATCATGTGATAATTAAATGAAATTCAAAAAAGATTTATGAAAACTTGGAAGCGATCATAAAAAATTTAATAATTTCTTTTAACAAGCAATTAGGTCATTTTAATTTTATATAAAAATATTTGATTTATTTTGAGGAAGCTATCCATTGTGATAGCGAAATATTGGAAATAAATATATAAAAATAAATCAAATATTTTTATATAAAATTAAAATGACCTAATTGCTTGTTAAAAGAAACTATTAAATATTAAAAAAAGGTCAAATAAACGAACTAAAGATCATAAAAAATTATAATAAAATTGTGTTTTTACAACTACTGCAGCAATTGTCATATAAATTGTTAAATCAAAACCCAACTCAAGATACAGCTACGTGCAACTAATTAAGGACACGAAGTGGCGAGGCTGAACTTTGGCTGAAATTCTTTCAACCTTGGCCGGAAAACATATTTTATTTCCATCTAGGAGCCCCTATTAATTTTTGTTATGTCCGAAAATAATACTCTTTTCCATTTTATTTCCGTCCAATGTAGGTTCTATAATGCTTTGGGATGCTATGTTGTTACGTGGTGTTCGGCTGCTACACAAAATTGAGCAAAATAGTGATAAGTTTCAGTATGCAAACAGTACAATGATACCGTATGCAAATGAGAATATGCCAGTAACATTGACGGCTCATCCCGTCAAGTGGTTTTTTAACAATTCGGTTACTGTTCTTGGCTGGCCTTCGTGCAGTGCTGATCTCAACCCGTTTTGGGAACTTATGGCAAGTTGTAAAAACCAAAGTAAGCTCTGTAAAAATAAGCAATTTTAATGCTCTTGGCCGAAACAAAGAAAGCTTGGGAAGCCATTTCAAGTAGTGTATGTAAAAATTTGCTAACCCCAATGCATCACAGATGTCAAACTGTTAGCGATAACAATAGATTTGCAACAAAATATTAAATTATTTTGAAATAAATACTGTTTTTTGTAAAATTTGTGGTATGCACGATGATATCAATCTTATTTGAAAACATTACTCACAGATTCATAAAAATTTCAAGAATATTATAAAACCTTTCATATTATTTGCTTCAAGCTTACATGTTAATATTGTGTCCTTAATTAGTTGCACGTAACTGTACATATTGACTTGATCGCTTTGTACTAAACTTTGATTAGCAACGAAAGTACATTGCCGATAATTTTTGAATGCATAATGACTTGTCGAATTGTGGCAACAATTTATTAATTAATCTGAAACAAATTTTGGGAAAAATATTATCAATTTATTTCAGTACTATAAAACGGTACCAACTCATTTGTATTGGTCGGCCGACATGACGATTTTCTTATTTGAAACGCATAAACTGCTTTCTATAGCACCGGCTAAAATATGTATTTAATAAAAACTGCCAAATTTATCCGGTTTACTCCGGTTGGATATGAGTTTGGTTTTGATTTTGGTACTCCTCACATCACGATTAAATAATTAATTTAAAATTAACTTTATCTCATTTGCAAAAACTGATGGGGAATATAGAAATATATATTATGGATTAACAAAACACGCAACATGCTATAATAAATTTCACCTATTTCATAACTAGCCACGCTCCAAGGTTGCGTCTACTTTACAACGACTTCTTGCTAAAAATACTAAAAGGTATATGAGTATAACTGAGCACCTTCCCTGACATTGCGCAGCATTTGGGGATTTATGTCGAACAGGGTTTAATCAATACACTTTGATGAAGAGTTGGAATGGAAAAACAAGCTAGGCTACAAGTAATCTAAGATTAGTTTGATTGTGAATTAAACCTAATACAACCTGTGCAATAATTGTGTGATGATCGCTGATTACAGTTATTGCTTTGAGACCACAATATTTTCCTACAATGCCCGTAAATCTCCCTATAATTATTTTCTCAACGTTACGTTTCCAAGAAACCTGCAAGGTACCTCTCTTCGCAACCTGCATTGTCGGACCAAAGTGGAATTACTGTCCATAACTTTAAGCAAAAATCGAAAACCAACTAGTTATTCGTCGATAGGGCCTTTTATCATGAAGGGCATATTAAATTTCTTATTCTATATGGAAGCCGCCCAGATAGCAACTGCTCTTGTCGGTAATTTTCCAATCAGATAAAACACCCACTGGTTGTATCTGGGATTCTTGTGTGTCTTTTGCAGTACTTTTACAAACTCCATTCATTTAAAAAAAATAACCAGTTTGTGGTTGTCTTGTAAAATTAATGTGTGACACTTGACAGTACCTCCTTAGAATCGTCCTAAGCATTTATTTTGCGCCTGAAAATATTAAATCTGGGACGATTATTGAGGTTCGCTATTCATATACGTCTTCTTGACTTTTCCACATGCAGTCCATACCAAACCAAACAGAACCAATTCTCCATGGCGTGAACCTATTTATTGTAAGCTTTATTACGGTATTATGATTATAGAAAGGAAGGTTTTATGTTAAAAAACAGATTATATTTCTTATGTTTCTACAAAGCTTGACTCTATCAGTTGTCAAATCTTCCAAAACACATTTAGCCACAACCTGCAAATACGTTTATTACTGTTGATTATTCTATTGGCAACAAGTTCAGAAAAACTTATGAAACCTCCTGAAAAATGAGATGAAACATGCTCCAAAATTCGCAGCCTCAAATTATTACGCAAATTGCAAGTACAGTCAACAAATATTTCGAATATAATTTTCATTATCAATTATTGTTTCAACCTGATCAATAACTATTTATTTTGATAGCAGTGCAGGTTAAAATCATACCAAATAATATAATACCTACAGTAGTACCCACTTCGAAACCCCCGCACAGGTTGTTCATAAATCACCACATTAGATTTAATGAAAAAAAAAAAAAAACTGAGCTGATTTGATTTTATTAGACAAATAGTAACTCGGACTAGCAAACACATTTAAATCACTTCGTAGTAGTATCGTCGTAGTAAAGTTATAATATTAGTGCAACTAACTGATGATAGTGATGATGTTGTTGACGACAACAACAATAACAACAACAACGATGACGCTAAAGGTACTGAGCGGGCAATAAATTATAAGTTAGCAACAAACCATCAAAGTACAACGAACAAAAAAGCTCTACAGTTTATTTTACTACCTCTACATTTCAAAAAAGACCGCAAAGTACGCTCGCTCGTTCGTTCGGTCGGACGGCCATTAGAGGTGTTTCGTTAGGGACGGAGGGAGGGCCGTTGGAGGGGATAAGTAAACATTGTTATTTTCACAAATGCTTAAGTATCTTTTGTATGAAATAAAAATGCATTGCAGAAATGTGCAATTAAAGCGCAAGCGTCTTAAGTGGGCGGAGTTTTTTTTTATTGCTATTTTTATAAAGAATGTAGCATTGTTTTTTTGCGATTTTTTTTTTGGAATTTTTTTCCCGTTTTTTCGCTTGTATTTTTTTACATTTTTTTTACGGCTAAAGAGAATAATATAAATCGTTTAAATAATGTTTATATTCACAGAGTTTTGAGTCATTTGTTCGGAAATACTCTCCAAGAAGCCATATTGATTATTTAACGGTTACTTTTTTCACTGTTAAAAAAAAACGTGTTCTGTTTGTTGATGTTGTTGTTGTAGTTACAGCAGCAACTTTGTCGCTTTTGACTAAATCAACAGGGTTGTATTTTAGTTTGAGTTTCTAACTTTAGATTTGTTCCTTTACACACACGCGCGCACACACACACACACACAAACCAATACAACACAGAAATACCAACAAAATGATGACAGCAATGGGATTTTTATTTCGTAAATGAGTGTGTGTGTGTGTGTGTGTGTGTCCTGTTCGCTTTGTTGGTCTCTTCGTGTTACCCTTAATCCATCCATATTGAGAACCATAAATCACCCTCCAATATTTTATTCATGTTGACCTTAAATTTTTCTAATTTTTACTCTATATATTTTTTCCCTTAAACATGATTTTTTCCTCAATTTTTCTGTATTTTTTTTCTACTTTTCTTGAATTTTTCCCTACGAAAATAGACTCAACTCACACAAACACATACGGCTACATCGAGCTACAACTAGTCAGATTGTGTTGATGTTTATGGGTGGTTTTTATGAGGCATATTTATGCCTGACTAGTTCTTGCAACATGACGATCTGACATTTACACTCATATTAAAGCCTACATTTCTCACTTATTCCTCTAAATATGTAAATGTTTTATGTGTGGAAAAGTTTTGGATTTGAAATGTTTCTAAGGGTGGGTGGTGGTGGATGATGTTTAAGTTAGTTTCACCGACTTTTATAAATTTAATTAGTTATGGTTTATTCTATATAATAATAATTATTAACTAGTTAATATATTAAAGTATTTATATGAATTTGAAAAATATGCAAAAAAAAAGCTTAATTTTTTAATTTTTAAATTGAAAATACACCAATACCTCGCTATGCGTCCTTTCGTTTTGCGTTTTTTTTTTTCGAAGATGCGTCGATGTCTAATTACTACTAATTCTCACTGTGCGTCGTTAGATTTTCGAGTTTGCGTTGGCTTGGGGTTTTAGTGTTTAATGTTTTTTTTTTTAATTTTTGCAAAATCTGCAACATCATTATATGTGAAAACGATGACCGGCACAAGAAAAGCTTTAATGATTCAAATTGAGTCCTTGCTTTCTATTTGGATTGAAAATCAAGTTTCGCAGAGAATAGCATTAAGTAAAATGGTATTTCAGACCAAAGCAAAAAGCTTATTTGCAATAGAAAAAGTTTATGTTTTAGCTAGCAAAGGAAATTTAAAGAAAAAATTAAATGATTGAATTTAAATTTTTTTTATGTTTTTTTTTTTTAATCTAGCCGAGGGAGGACTTTCTGAAAATATAAAATTCTTAGAAATCGGATGAATGACACAAGAATTGCACGCGCTTCAACCAATTTTTGAGCCCTCATCTATTTTAAGCGCTCAGAGCACCACCTTAGGAAGTTTGGCGGGGCGCGTCTTCAAAACTTAAACTCGAATACTCCTACTACACAAATTTAAAATTGTAAATCGATCAATCGACTGTTCCGATCTGGCCCACTGTGTAATAGATAAATATTTACAATCCAGCCAGAATATTGTTTCATTAAAATAAATTTATAGGATGTTCGAATCAACAATAAAAATTAGGCATCAGTACAAGCTG
The DNA here is from genome assembly GCA_950370525.1 of Bellardia bayeri. Taxonomy (NCBI): domain Eukaryota; kingdom Metazoa; phylum Arthropoda; class Insecta; order Diptera; family Calliphoridae; genus Bellardia; species Bellardia bayeri. Next base: position 82,316,131 of record OX493267.1, read on the forward strand.
AAAGGCGGCAAGCCTTTCATTACAGGAAATTACATTTGAAAAGTTTGAGGTTGTTTCGAAAGAGGCCTACTTTTAGGTTCGATTTAGTTACGCCCCGAAAAATACCGGTTTTAGTCAGAGTCTAATAATAAAAAAAAGGCAAAACTGCAAATGATGCTGAAATCAATTTTCAGACCGTAATCGGAGATGTTGAGGGTAATAGCACTTTTAATGGCTGATTGTATATATTTAACTAACTGACTCTGACGAACGGCTGGTCGTAACCAAGAGCTACGCATTAAAAATCTTTTAAAAATAGACTATACATATCTTACAGGTATTGTTATTCAAAGAATTTTTACTTTTCTGAAAGTCTTCTGGTAGACATATAATTAAAAAATTAATATTGGCCTATTTCATTTCACAAATTATATTATTTTGAATGTTGAAATTTATAATTTGTCTAGTTTTTTTGATGAATACAAAAATTTTCCAATTTAACTTAAAAACAGATATTTCAACTTTGGCAGCTTTCGTGTATTCTATATTTATTCTTAAAGTATTTTACCAATCCTGAAACTAAGATTACACGCATGAGCAAAATTTTAAAAAATCTCGGTTTTGGGATTTTCATCTGCGGGATTTTCTTTGTACTGATGATGAATTTATTAACATTTTATTAATTAGAAATTATTGAAATTTCCCGATAAAAAAATTGACTAAAACTTTGGAAAATGAAAGGAATGAAGACTGTTAGGGAATCGATTAGGAACTACTGGATGGATAACCAAAACATTTCAAATAAATTTTAATTATATTTTAAGATATTGGCCGTATTTTAGTTAAAGATATCTGAATACTGGTCAGAAGTGATATTGCACAGAACATTTTAAATTTAAACTTTTTGAACTTTTACTGCAACTTATGGTACAGTACAACCTCGCTTAACGCAACTAATAGAAATTTCGGCTGTTGCGAAAAACGAGTGACATTTTTTAAGACGCGTTTTCTTTTTTGGTGGTGAAATATAAGAAAAAACTAAATTAAGTTGATCTTCCAACAACCTGCAACTGAATTTAACGCTCTCGTTACAGCATTTTCCAGTTACAACTTGTCACCCACTAACAACCGGTCACTGCACTACACACATCCTGGTAACAAAACTAAATTTCAACTCATATCATCAGCAAGTTACATCTTGGAAAAAAAAAAATAACATGAAACAGACACATCACACATAGCTGCTGCAAATAAAGTGCACCACTAAGTAACTGTGTTGTGGCAACATGCAACATTTTTGGTGTAACTGTTTATGAATTGTAATAAATCTTTGTCATAATCACAACACAAAAAATAAATCGAAAACGAAAGAAAAAAATACCAAAAAAAAAACCAAAATAACCAACAGCAACAATCACAATTCAAAATATGGAAACATTTTTATGTGTATGTATTATTTGTACTTCTAACCACACGCTTTGGCAACAACTGCAGCAAGAACATGCTTAGATTGTGGCATAGAAGTTGCAACAAACGCTTACTTGCACACAGAAATATAATTCTAAGTTAAGGAGAATTTGCAGTAGCTGCAGTAAACAGCAGCATACATGAAACTTACTGTAAGCACTTTACGGGAGTAATACTTCATGATCGTTAAATTTATTACACTAGAGAGAAAATGCTAGTAAATTCTCAATCACCCCTATCGTGAATAAAAATTCCGCATGAAATTTGTTCCCTTTTATTTTTTTAACATTGAATTTTAATAGGAAAAGTGTGAAAAGGGAATAAATTTCATGTGGAATTTTTATTCACGATAGGGGTGAATATTTGTTACATGAAAATCTCAAAAACTAGTACAGATAGTCAAAGCTCGTTCAGTCACAACTGAAAATCGACAATTTTATTAAAAACCCAAAAAAAAATCAGATCTAATATCTCTAAATATACAAAAAATTTAGAATTGCTTTAACGGAAATTCCAGTGAGTCGCACTTGCGATTCATAGATCCCACAAGTATTGAACATATTTCGGGAGATATTGAATTCCATTCCTTTGTGATTTTTACTTAGATATCGTTTTTGTTTTTAGGTTTCTATTCCGTTATTTTGTTTTTTGACATTCTAAATGTGTTCAATAGCCACTCCTATACACAAGGACCTTGTTTTGTTTAAACGAAGACAGATCTAGTTTGGGATCGTTGTCCTACATGAATTCTCATAGAAAATTTCATCTCTGATATAAAGTTACATCTAATTTTGCAATATTTCTACGTAATCAAGAGAGCACATTTATCCATCTATCTAAGAAATTGGTCCGATACCAGATGATGGAAAAAAAATCTCACATTCTGTGTGCTCAATAAAATTACATTCCTTGGACTATGGAAAAATTCTGCGAAATCCAGACTAATTCAACAATTACCTTCCATCCTAATACAATTTTAGTTGGCGAAAACTTTAAATAAACTAGGTAGGAATATATCTTACGAATCACAAACAAATGTGCACAAGAAAATTATCTCAATGTAGCTAGAAAATTAAGCGATGATCGTGCAAGTTTCTAGAGATCTGGAAAATCTACAGTTTAATCACGTTAGACCTCACTGAAGGATACCCCAAAAGTTGAGATAACTCATACACTATTATCTCGACTATACAACCCGAAGAGGATCTATCTATATTAGTAGAGATTCGGTAAGCTCGATCAATATGGATCCCAATATATCTTACTTGATTATGTTAGAAAATTCTGTTAGTTTATATCTGTATTGGACGACAACTTCCTAATGTAAGCTTAACATGGACACATTTCATAGATCACATCTTTTGACGTTATTTTGAAAAGTTACTAAGTTTTTTATGTATTAGTCCATCGTGCCAGACTTTTTGGCTGTAAAATGATTTCCGGATAAGGGTATTCATGCTATGCAACTGTTCTGAACTACTGCGTTTCATTTTGAAACCAAATTGATGCCAAGGTATAACACTATTGTGTGCGGTATCAGTTTTTCAAGTAGAAGCTTTTTCAAAAATGCAGAGAAAATTGAAAGTAAACTGAATGGGCGATAAGACTTTTCCAGGTTTGAGAACCCATAAAGCCCGAAAGTATTTAATGCGTAATATAGAGTATAGTGTGGTAAGTAGTGCATGTTACTTGTAATCATGGCAGTAAATATCCATGCCAGGTAATTTACCTGATTTGTGAGCTTTAATTTCAGACTTCATGATAGAAAAGCTAGCGGCAGAACTTATTTTTCATAAAAAAAAATAAATCAAAGACTTTTTATGAAAATGATTGAAATGTTTATTGTGTTGAAGGTTTATAAATGAAAACTGATATTTATTAAAGTTTTTAAATTTTGTCAAAATGGCTGATCCACTTCGTTATTCCTTTCACAGATTTTGAGCTTCAAGACTGAAAGGAAAAAAGTAATTCTGTTGTTAAATTACTTAATCGAGGACGATTGGCCAAAGAAATACTGCGGGAAATTTGTTTTCCAATAAATGCACTGACATTACCATATCGTAAAAAATAGGTCGAAATTTAGTTTTAAACATCTCTTGACAGCATGATCCATTCACTGTAACCGCCTTAACAGCTTAAATTTGGGAATAATCACGCCTTGACACCACGAAATATCACGAATTTTTAAAATAAAAAGTTAGTTTAATATTAATTTAATTGCATGAGGTAAACACTTTTTGCAAATTATCCAACACAAATCAGATTATCATACATATTATTATAAATAATAAAGAAACTTTCAAGCGCCAATGCTATTCTAGGTAGGTAATAGCTAAACAACTTAAGGACGCACGTCTCATGATAACACAAATGAAAAGAGGCAAGTGTTTAACAACAAAAGATGTTTCTTTTGCAAGCAACGATAATGATTACATTTCAGCAGTAAAAATATTAAAACCTGCGTTGTCGACAAAAAAAAAAATAATGTTATTAATTAATAATGAGACAAGAAGACTATCTGCGCATTATGCAAATTTATCTTCCCTATTTTATAGACATGAGGATGAGGTTACTTTTCAGCAGGATGATGACCCAAAGTACACTTCCAAGTCCTGAAAGAATGGAATTTTCTTTAGTTGTAGTATCCAGCAAAGAGTAATGACCTCAATCCCATTGAGCATTTATGGTCAATCGTAAAGAGTCATTTGACACAATACCCATTAACTCCATCCCATTTGGAAGAGCTGTGGCAGGTTGAGCAAGAAGTTGAGAGTTTTCCAAATAAAGTAATTTAAAAATTTGTGGGAGTCTGTCAAAACGTGTAAAAAGTGTTTAACGCAATAACGGACTTTGGACTAAATATTAAAAATACTCAAGTTTTTGTATGGTTCAAAATTGAGTTTTATTAGTTTTTTTTTTTGTTTCTTAGAAGTTGATGCTTTCAGTTTGCTGTCATTAATGCTCTCCACTGTATATTAGCACAAATCCAATAGACCCTTGACAGTATGGTGGTGTAGAGTATAAAAAAGCATGTAAAACAACATTTTTCAATAATTGTAAAATTGTGTAATTGAAAAAAGACGCTTGGTGAATGAAATTTAATATTTTCAATTAAACATCTTGAATCGTCCATATGTTTGAAAATAAGCGTTTAATAAAACGCTCGATCAATTTCCCAACAAAAAACCATTTTTAAATGAAAAAATTATAAAAGCTCAAATGGTATAAAATTTGTAATGAATCGTGAAAACTTTCATATCAAGTGATTTTCTTATTTTACTAAAAATTATTCATGGGCGTAAGTAAGATACGATGATATATGTTGTAGTATTATTATGAGTTGCAGTATTCCAGTACTGCAACATGTTTTGCTATCGAAGGGGAGCTGGGGTAGGAAATTAGGTTGGGGTGTTTAAAAATAGTTGTTGTTGGCTTTCCATGAATGTATGCAATGAAATGTATGTACCCAGCATACCATTCTAGGAGCGCTGCAAAAAATGAGTCAGAAAAGAGTCCAAATAAAAAGCATTTTCGGAGCGAAAGAAAAATTTGCTTAAAAAATTATTTTTTTTTTCCATTTTTTATATATTTTATTTAAATGAATTCCATTTTATTTTTTTTTACTGTAAATACAATTTATTTAATTTTTTTTTCATTTCTAATTTAGTTTATTTGTAAATGAATTGCCTTTTTGTTTAAGTAAAAACAATTTAAAGAAATGTGAACTTTTAATTTTTTGTATTAAAAATTGCAATGACTCTTTTCTGACATGATGTAAGAGCTCTTTCTGAGCCCAAAAGACATTTTGCTGGCATTATCTAAGAGCTCTTTCTGACGGACCATTTTCGAATGTAATGACCCTCTTTTCTGAAGGTTTTCGGAGCAATAGTGATTGTTTTTTGGGCTCATAAAGAGCATGAACGCTCCGGAAAAGGTGTCAGAAAAGACTCTTTTCGGACTCATATGGCTTGATGGGTATTTAAGTGTATGTGAGTGTGTGTATGTGTGTGTGTGATTGTTTTTGTAACAATTGTTGTAGTAGTATTGTTGGTGATTTATAACTCAAATATTGTTTGTGACATTGTGTCACTGTTATTCATGTTGTTGCCTGTTATTATTAGTTGCTGTTACTGCTTGCTGTTGATGTGTACAAACTTTTCGTTGTTGTTGCTGCTGCTGCTGCTGTTATTGTTGTTCTTGTTTTTGTGGCTAAACACACAAATGTTGTAGAAATAAGGCAGACTCAGTTCAGTTCAGCTCAGTGCAGTTTGTTTTAGTTTAGTTCAGTTCAGTTCAGTGTGGTATAATTTTTTGGTTCATTACAATGTTGGGTTGATTTTGGTTTCTGTGGCGTCAATATGTTACACCAACTACCTACTAAGTCAACACTAACAACAACAACATTAACAACACTTACAGCTTTAATATTTTTTTAAACTTTTTTGTAGAAAGATTATAACAGAAAATCATATCAAAGTTAATTGTATTGACATACAGCTATATACGTTTATAAATGCTTGGCAAAAAATTATGTAGCTGCAAGCACATACTAGACATAGTTAAAGTTTCTGTACAAGTGACTGTTATAACGAGCATAAACTGTGAAAGTGTTTTTGCGTTTATTTTTGTTTTTTTTTCATAATATTTTTCAAGTTATTGATTATATTCTTAAATTAGCAGTTCTCTTAGCAAAGTGGCCAGTGACATTGAAGTTTTTTTTTTAGTCTTAATTGAGTTGATTTTGGAATTTTCCAATATAAACATATACATGTACATACCTAAATATGAATGAATGGATATAATCCGAAAGCTGTTGTAGCCTGTGACCATACTTGGTCTGATCAGATACTTTATTTATGATTTTGTTTATAGAAATTTGTATGAGTTAGTTTATTTTAAAGGTATGTACCTACTTATTAGTACAAATAGTGTTGCCAGTTAAATATATTTAGCTTGCCAACATTAAATTACAAATTTGACCTTGACTTTTTTTTTAATAATCAATATTCCATCGAAGTAATTACATAATTTAATTTAAAACAAATAAGAAATTATAGTGGGTCAAGTCCGACCATATGATATCCTACACCAAGTATATGTGCAAAAACAGTTTTTCAGAAATGGGCGCTGTATGGGTGCTATGAGCTATTATGGACCGATCATCCAAAAATTAATGGCATGACTTTTAAGTGTAATATTTTAGTTCTATATAAACTAAAGTGACTTTTTCACGACATCCCGATTTGTCAAATCCCACGATTTTTGGAATTAATCCCGAAATTATTATTTGTGTAAAAGATCCAGGTTAGTGTAACTGTTTTTATCTGCTTTTTTTAGCATTTTTAATAAGAGAAAATAAAAGAGACCTATTGACAGATCCCTAACTCCCAAATATTTTTCTAATATCCAGAACTACAGTACATACTAAACACTTTTAAATGTCCTTTAACAATAGCCAATATTGTTGTCGTTAGGCCAAAACTGGGCAAAATTAGAAAAAATAGTGGGAAGGCCTAATCCGTAAGTGAAAAATGGCAGATTTATTAACAAAATATTTTGATTCAGACCTAATCTGCACTGCACAGTGTTTAATAATTTACAATTCATAAATAATTGTAATACTCTACAAAAGAACACATTTGGTAACACTTCACAAAAAAAACAGTAATTTATGCTAAGTTGATTATGTTGATTATGTACATAGATATTTACATTTACAAGTTATTATTTAAACATATACGAGGGTAGCTTGAAAATATTTTCCAAACTAGAAACTAGTATTTGCTAAGTTTGTTTAAAATTCAAACTTGTAGTCAGTCAGCTATTAATGATTTCATTATTTATAAATCTATTGCTGTTTCGTATAAATGTTTCAATTTATTTTTATGTCTTTAATCTCTACTTCTATCTATCTCTGGTGGTAATAGAATAAATAAGTTGTCGTATCATAAATATTTAATTCTTATTTAAGTATAAAACTGAAAGTTATCTTACGAGTTTGAGAGGCAAGTAAGTGTCTATTAAACATTAATATTACTAATAAGTAGTTTTTGCTGCCGTTCTTTTTGTGCTGTAAATAAATATTTAATAATTTTGTCGTTTACTGTACTGTGTGTCTTTAATGCAGTGTCTTTAATTAAATGTAATTTATGTGTATTAAAGTTAAATATTTTACAAGAAATGTACAAGACTTGGCAGTAGGAGAAACATAAATTAAAATCTGGGAAAAATAAATGTGTACATAGCTTAGCATAGTAATGAATTGTAAAATGTAGGTGAAAGCAAGGGGTTGTATAGTATTATTTGTTCAACTAAATGGTTTCTATCTGTGGACTGCAGCATGTCTGCAATGGCAAATGTTTCAGTACTACACGTAGTAAAAGCTTATGGAAACATAGCTGACACGTAAGAAAAACTTGCGTAGTTCTAGCTTTATAAATTGCTTCAAATTTGGTAGAGCTGGCATGAATTTTTTTGTTTGCTGCAGTGTGATTTCAATAATATGGAATTTTTGTAACAGTTCATAATACCCCACATAGCGTATATTCCTTCCTAACACCTCCCCCCCAATAATCACATTTGACAACTCATGCCAACATATTGATGTATTTAAAATGATAAATAAACTCACCTTATTTTTCCTGGCTTGATGAAAAAGTTTACATCTAAAACATGAAAATCTGCAAGACAAAAAAAAACATAAAAATTTATTAAACATAAAAAGTTATGAATAAATTTATGCCAATTGAACTAATTTCAAACTGTTATACATAAATAAATATTAACCAAAAATAACACACTCGAAAAAAAATTACATAAATCTAAATAACAAATGTGTTAAAAATAAATAATAAAAATAATTTAAACAACTTTCAAAAAACTTTATGTGATTGATTAATATTTATGATACAAATACGAGTATGAACAAAAAAACTCAACTAAATTTGAACAAAATCGATTAACAGTTACGCCCACAAAAATTTATCATAAATTCCAAAAAAAAAAATAATAATAATAAAGGAAAAAAGTGAAACAAATTAAATTTATTTTTTCATTTATATGCAGATAAAATTACGTTTGTTGCACCAACAGCAGCAGTGAAAAATAAATGCACTCAAATTATTATGATACAGAATAAATTAATAAGTATTTAAAGTGTTTTTTTTTTTTTGTCAACCAATTTGTAGTAAGATGACAGACAGATAGTTCACAATCACAAGAATGTGATGTAGTTAAAGTTTCAGGAAGTTTTCAAGGAAATTTAACTACTGCTCATCTTAAAATACAATTAAGAAATTTCTATTGTTTTTAACAGCAATGTACTCTTAGTCAATAAGTTGTAAACATATTGTTTATATAAAATCAAATCACACTACAGTCTTTTTAAAATCCTGGTTATTCTGTCAAATAATGTTACAATTCGGAAGATATATTGGAAAGCGCAAATGACAAACGTTAGAAAACGTTAGCAATTGTTATTGCATAAGACTAAAACTATTAAAGAAAATTATAATTTCTTTTTCATTTATTTTATGTTTCATATTTCTCAAAATAATTTATAAATCAAAACTAAAATCTGCAATTTCTAAAAAAAAAAACAAACAAAACTAAAACAATTTTAATTTTGCACCATATAAAAACTTTTCACCCGTTCTTTAGCAAAACACTTTTGACAGTTTCTTCATTATTTATTATAATATGTATTGTAATCTGATTTCTGTTGGATAATTTGCAAAAAGTGTTTAACACATGCAATTGAATTAATAGAAAACTTTTGAAGTCATAAACAAAGCAAATACATACAAACTATACTTTGATATTTTTGTCCTAATATTTCAGAAGACACACTTGTGCAAAATTTAGTACATGCTAGTTTTTGTTTTGTATTGTAAATTATTTTATTGCATGCAAACATGTACTCTGTTTGTGCTCCCCACTGTATTTCTACAAGTGATGAGCAAATAAAAATTAAAGTAGAATACATCGTACACAAATTCTTTGAAAATTCGCAATGATTGGTAAAGTACTCTTAATAATGTTATAATTCAACACAAGTACAGATCGTTAAAAAAAAAGTCACCAATGTGTACTACTTTTCTGCTCCGCACTGTATTTCTACGAGTAATGAGCAATGAAAAATTAAAGTAGAACAAATCGCATAGAAATTCTTTGAAAATCTCAAAATGTTTTAAAATCCAACAATAATATTATAATACTATACAAGTGCAGATCGTTAAAAACACAAAAATGTTACGAAGAGAAACTACAAGCAAATACCGTATCACTATTGTATGTTGCAGCAAAACGAGGCAGAAACGATTGCTGGCTCTAATTAGATATCATCATGTTACAGGTAATTAAATTTTAGGACTAATATTTTAAAAAGCTGTAATGAATTGCTGTCGAGGAAATCAGATCAACGTGTTGGAAAAATATGAGAAAATTTGGAAAGTTTAGAAACTAAAACTTATTCATAAAATAAATCTAAGGGCGCTGTAGCTTAATTGGTTAGCGCATTTGATCATTAAGCATGAGTTGGTATTTGAAGCCCGGGTTCGATTCCCAGCCTCTGCCACTCATACGACATCAGTTTCTGATAATTATTAGTTTTCTTTCTATCCTTCATAACTAATATTTATCACAGCGCCCAACTTCGGTGGTATAGCATTCAAAGGTTACCGAAGTAAAATAATTAAATAAAAGCTATAAAATCAAGCTTAACATTAATGCGCCTACTCACCACCAGAGGCGCTGCAATTCTGCACCAAAACCAAACATAATGCGCAATTGCAGAGTTGTGATAGAAACAGCTTTCTTATTTCACCACCTTTACTTCTTCAACTATCCCCTTTCCAAAAAAAAGTAACGCAAGTATATATAGGCATATTAATTGCCTGAGTGTTACTTCTCTTAAAAAAAAAAAAAAAAACTCATTGCTAGTAATTGTTTTACGAAGCTGCCAATCAGTTACGATTAGTTAGTTATGACTCGAATAGAAACAGAAGTGCAGGATGAACGGACAAATCATAAACTAAACTTTGACTGAACAACTTAAAGTAATCTTAATCTTAAACAAATCTAAATTATATTGATGATTATTAGAAATATTCCTCTAAATATTTTTATTGTTTACAGTAAACAAACAATTCTCGGCGTAGGCACTTGGAATCTGGATTTGACCAGTAGTTTAAAGTTTACTTTTCTCCATACAGTTCTACAGCAGTCTAATATAAGTGCATATTTATATGTATGTACAGCTGCGTGCAACTAATCAAGGACAGTAGTATTCAATATTTAAATAGTGATGTTAAAGTTAATATTTAGTAGAAGAATGCTAAAATTTAACACTAATTTTTTTAGTTTCTTATTTTTGTTCTTAGTGGTGTTTCTTATAATAATTTGTGAAATAAATTCATCGTGCCCTAAATTAAGGACAGTGATAAGTTTATTAACATTTTCAAATCCAGGTAATTTTTTAAGTTAGATTAAATTAATTATGATTACTCAGTGTTTTCAGTATATAAAAAGTTCTTAATACTTGCTTAACATGGGTAAGAGCAAATCCTGTGATGTCAGTGAAATATTTCAAAAAGCATAAAACTACAGAAAAGCGTGCCCACAAAAAAAAGAAGCCGTATTACGACAATTTGTGAAGATGCACTGATTGTACGGAAGTCGAAAACAAAACTTGCATAAATCAGCAAATGAGATTCGGATTGTAGTCTTTAGCCCAAATGAGACAAATCCGTCTGTAGATACAGTAAAACGTCAATTACGAAAAGTTGGACTGTTTGGAAAAATTTCACAAAAAAAACCGTTATTGGCTGAACGTAACCGAAATAAAGGGAGGCAAAAAAGTATTTCCATTGGACGGATGTTGAATGGAAAAAGAGTATTATTTTCGGTCAAAACAAAATAAAAGGATGGCAAAAGTTGAAAGAATTTGATCCAAAGTCAGGTGTACTTTGACCACTCTGAAGCAGGGAGCAGAGATGGGCATAATGCACTATATTTTTAGTGCACTAACAATTTCACTACCAATATTTATTTAGTGGTAGTGCTATTCAAATTTCACTACCACTAAATGATTAGTGGTAGTGCAATATTACTAACCATTTAGTGGTAGTGAAATTTTATTAGCACTACCACTAATTATTTGATTTTTAGTGCACTAAAAATATAGTGCAATATGCCCATCTCTGGCATGCTTTGGGGTGCTATGTTGGGGTGTTGTGTTGGGCAGCTGCACTAAATTGAGGCAAATATGGATAAGTTTTAGTATGCTAGAATTCTAAGCGATAAAATGATGACTTATGCTAATGAGAACATGCCAGTAACATGGATATTTCAACAAGTTAACGATCCGAAGCATACGGCCGAAAAAGAGAAAGCTTGGAAAGCCATTGCTTGGAATGTATATAATAAGTTGATGGCCTTAATGCCTCGCAGATGTCAAGCTGTTATCGATAACAATCAATTTGCAACAAAATATTGAATTACATATTTTTAAATAAATAATTTTTTTTTTGTAATATGTCCTTAATTATATGCACGACTGATATCAATCATATTTGAACATATGACTCACAGATTCATAACTAATAATTAATTTCACACAATATGCAGTTATTTTCTAGAAGTAAAAGTGAAAAAAGACTACGACAAATTTTTAGAATATCATAAAACCTTTCGTATGATTTGCTTCAAGCTCACATGGTAGTATCGTGCCCTTATTTAGTTGCACGTAGCTGTATATATTGTATTAAATTAATGTACTTATATACTTTTGTTTTTTAACCAAATTCCTTTTGCAACTGACCGGGTTTAATATAATGACAACATAAATATCATCAACAACAATACTTGTATTAACAAGAAAACACACACACACACATATACACTACCACTGCAACACTAGCAGCATCAACTAAAAACAAAAACAGCAACACAAAAATCACATGAACAGGCAAAAAAAAAAAAAGTAAATACAACGTCACGTTAAATGGGTCACATGGTACACGAAACTCATCATTGGTGCAACATAGACAGAGCAATGCTACAAACAACTCTGGACAGGACAGCATCACGGCAGACCAGACGCAGAAACATGAAAAAAAAAAACAAAAACAACATATTTAAATGAAAAACAAAAACAAGAAAAAATACATTCAGCCATCCATTCCTATTTAATGATATTTTCATTATCATATTGTATGAGTAGTGGTTGTTTTTGTTTTTGTTGTTTTTTAATGATAATAACATTTAAATTCAGAAAATTCCATTTAATTTATTTTATTGTCTGATATTAAATATTGATACATTGATATTTTAATACAATATTTAAAGCACACACACACTCGCATGCAATGTAATACATGCCTCCATTTACGCAAATATTTTTTACAAAAACAAAAAAAGAACTTTAATGTGTTTCATTTATGCCAAAAGAAGAGAAATTTTTATTAAAAGGATTTAATGGACAAAAAATCATATCAATTGCATTCCGAGAACAAAGACTCACTTTAATGTAGAATGTAGAATAAAAAGCTGCTTTATGCTGAAATTAATAATGTAACATATTTTCAACAAAAGGATTTTAATTTATTTAAATAAAATTTCAATTATTTTTTTATAATAATAAATTGCGTAATGAATATATTAATTACAAAATTAAAGTAGCGTTTAGCAATTAATAATCAAATCAAAACAGTGACACTACCACACTTCACCTTAAATCCGGTCGCATACATGTTTTATTATTTATGTAACAGAATATGAACACGTTTGAAACACAAATTGAAATTGATAATTTGAATAACAAATAATTCGACTAATTTTATGAAGAATAATCGAGTTAAAAGAAAAAAAAAGAGTTTATGTAAATTCGTCATTTCTGTTTAAAAATGTTCATAATATTATAATTAAAAATTATGAGTATTTTAATTTTATTTACAAAATAAGACATATTTTTATACCCTACACCACAATAGTGGGAAGGGCATATTGGATTTGTGCTGATGTTGGTAAAGCCCCAAAACACTTCCTCAGTCGATTTAACGATATCCGTCCGTCCATCCGTGTGGCTGGCTGGCATTCATACAAAGCTTGTGCGCAGAGTACAGGTCGCAATTTTGAAGATAATTCAATAAAATTTGGTACGTGATATTTTTCAGCCCGGGGCTGGATGAGATTGAAACTGGTAGAAATCGGTCCAATATTTCACCTTGTCCGCATACAAATGTCCTCCCGATCATAAATGTTTGAATTATGCAAGTATCCAAACAAATTTCACCACAACTGAAACCAAAATCATATCTACAAATTTCGTGAAGATCGGTTCATAATTGATCATAACTCCCATATAAGCCCCACTTCCGAAAATCACTTTAAAGTACATAACTCTCTTAAAAATGTCCGTATGTAAATAATATTGAACACCAATATGTTTTGTACATATACAAATAATATGGTAGAATTTTCTGATGATCGGTCCATAATTAGTCGTAGCTTCCATATAATTTTTGGATAATCGGTCCATAATAAGTAATATCTCCCATATAGCGCTCGTTTTTGAAAAACTGTTTTATACATATATTGGTTGTAGGGTATTATATGGTCGAGCTTGACCGACTATACTTTCTTACTTGTTTAATAAACAGTTATTTATTTATATAAATTTAATTATAATTATCTATTAATTAAAGATTTTTTTGATGTTGATAGGTTTTGAATTTTGGGAGTATAAATTATAAGTAGAATTTTTATTATAAACGATTATTAAATAAAGTCTCTCAATCTATATACTCGTATAAATGTAGATGAGTGGCTCTTTATACAAATATGTAAATAATATTTCAATAAGTTATAATTCTTAAAATAAATCTGATATTTAGTAAAAAAAAAATACTGAACGAGTTTGAAATGTATTTCGTAACAGATATTTTAGAGTCCACATTTTGGAGAAATATTCAGCATTATTATGAGTGTCGTAAAAAGAAAACGACACTCATAATACAAGGTGGAGCAAAAGTAATCCTCCTATCAGAAAATGCTATAAATTTTGCGTTTGGCCCCTAATGTCAGGTCTGTTTCGACATTTGTGTAGTAAACACATGCGAAATACACGTCAATAAACAATGTTACGCTACACTGCTCCAGAACGCGGAATATTGCTGACTATTTATTTGACCAATAATCGGTCAGTGACTTTGGCACAACGCAAATGGGTATCAGTCTTTATCGGTCTTTACAGCGAATTTTGGTACAAGATTTGATGAATTAGGATTGGAAAACATGTGGTTCCAACAGGACGGTGCAACGGCACACACTGCCCGTGCCACAACCGATATGCTGAAGGATGCATTTCCCTGGCGCCTAATCTCCCGTTTTGGCGATTTGGACTGGCCAGCAAGATCGCCTGATTTGCCGCTCCAGACTTCTTTTTGTGGGGCTTTTTAAAGTCGCGGGTTTATGTCAACAAGCCTCAGACTCTTGCAGCTCTTAAAGACAATATCCGTCAAGAATGTGAGGACCTATCGCCGGAAGTTTTGGCCAAAGTGATGGAAAATGACATAAAAAGGGCTCAAATGACAATCAACTGTGGCGGCGGCCATTTACATGACATCATATGCTCGACTTGATGTAAAAATAGTTAAAAGACCAAATAAAAATAATCCACAATTACAGCCAAAAAACAACGGAAGTTTACTTTTGCGCCACCTTATATTTGCCCTTTGTTGAAAGCTTCAAAGAAAGTGATATTGAAAGTAATTGTATACAAAATATTGTATAATATGAGTTGAATCAAATGTCATATAATGACGACGAGCATATTACTAAAACATTACAATACATTGAATATAATTATGTATAAAACACAAGAAAACATAATAAATAATATTAATGGAATCATAATGGACCGCTTGCTTTTCAATATACACTGGTTTTGAATGAGCCAGTGTCATCATTACAATCTAACCTAAAGTGGAAGTGAATTAGATGCTAAATATGTGAAAGAAACCGATATTTAAGATGACATTGATGATGGTAACGTTAAATTATATAAAGAATATCATTATAAAAATGTATATAAGTTATATTACTAAAGGTGACCTTAGATGATACTACTTTCTGTACGACTTGATGAAAGAAAAAACTTGTTATTTAAATTTATTTAAAATTTTTTGAATTATTCGAATATATGATCGAATATGTGATCGAATTAAATGTCTTATTCGAATTACTCGTTTTACTCAAACAAAAAAAATTGAATAATGGATGGATCGCATTAAATGTTGGTGTGGTCAATTAGGGGTGTTCATATATTTTCCAATGCGTCGACCTGATTTCTTCAATACCAAACCATTTCATCTTTTGAATAGTCACAGTGAGCAAAATCAGGCCAAAACATCACAGAAAATTGTTGTGACGTCTATTAAGCGACAGCAAACATTTCTGTAGGCATTCTTTCATACAATAATTCACATCCGTGTTTGAAAAGGTCACAAAGCAAGAGCTCTACAGACTACAATTGCAAATTGCTTGCCCAGTAATTGCCAAGTTTTTGATATTTTTGATATTTTTTGATATTTATTTTTAAAAATTTGTTTTGGTTTAATTTAAAACTTTGCGTGTTAAGTGGGAAGGTGAAGGGTACATATCTGTCATTTATTCTTACTTTGTTATTGAATTGTTATTGTGAAAATGTCCAGTTTTTGTGACAACAAATTGTCATATCCGGGAAGTTTTACTTTACTTCTTTAATTTGAGACCATGAGACTCTATTAAACATTTGCATAGTACAGCAACTCATGTTAATGGCATGCCATAGTAATGTGCTGCGACATGATTCGACTAAGATTATGGTAAGACATAAACCCAATAAAGATCAACCACTGTTCTAAAACAGAACGGATTAAGTTTGAAAGTTTCTATCACGTATCTCCTTTTTGTGTGAAAGCTATTTATTATTATTATATTGAAAACCGATGCAACATAAACTAATCCGCAATTAAGATAAATACCACAGATTTAAGTCACAACATTTCGGTAGAATTGTTTTTACAGGTGCTCAAAGACTTCTGCAAAATTGTAATAACAACTATTCATACTGCTTAGGGGGAAAAATTAGAAAATATTAAGCAAATATTTCTGCCCTGAAACCATAAATAAATTTAAACATATCTGAATACCATGAGCAATATTAACCCTCCGATGAGTAAGAAGGTCCCTAGGGACCTTTTTGCCTTTTCAAATTTAAATTACTCCTACTTCGGCCACTACAAACACCCCCCCCCCCCCCCGAAGTTACTCTTTATTCCAGTATTTTGTTGCGCATCTTTTGGAAAAAAAATCAAGCCGATCGGATCATTACTTTAGGAGTTATCGAGGTTTTAGTGAGAATAGTACGTGGACGTGTGAATAGGTCCGTATGGCCTTGTACTGAATTGCACTAATAAATGCATGTTTTCGGGCATCATTATAATTTTTTTATTGTTTCAACACATAATTTACTTGTTCTGAACACAAAGGCCTAAACTCAAAGACATTAGGGATGATGATCAAAACAAAAAATTCTAAGAAAAATTCGAAGACATGAACTTTATTGCTTTCAAGGAAAGGCACAATATTCTAATTTTATACTACTAGCAATAAACCATTTCTTAGAATTTGTTTGTTTTTATGATCATCCCTAATGTCTTTGAGTTAAAAAAATTGAAAAAATTATTTTTGTATGTAGAATTTAGTTATAAACAATAAAAACAAAAAAAATCAAAAAAAAAAAATGTTTATATGAATAAAAAAACATGATTTACAAAAAAGGTCCATAGGGACCTTTTCACACGGCCGTAAAGTTCAGAACTGTCACTCATCGGAGGGTTAAAAAGACAGATAGATAATTTTGTCAAACGATTATGAGAAGTTGTTGTATTATTAAACTTTTGCATAAATTTTATTATTTAAACAATGTCTCGTATATTACATGTCACATTATTAAAGTTCTGTTTCTAAAAGTGAACTCTTACTTTTCATTAAGAATAAATGTTGCAGGTTTAAACACAGCAACAAATATAAAAAAAAAACAACTAAAATAAATTGTAGCAAAATGCACATGTTGATTAAAACTTGCAATATGACAAGACAAGTGAACTGTCAGTTATTTAATAAATGTATTGTGTCAAATATAATCAGCAACATAAATCTACGCAAACCAAACAACAGCAACATACAAATAACAGCAGAAAACACAAAAAGCAAACAAAATAACCAACCACTTGTAAAAATACTAAATCCACAACAGCAACAGAAACAAAATAATAAAAATTGAAAGTGATCATGATGATATTGATAAAGAAGACAATCTTTATTATTACAAACACAATGATTATGAGGATGCATTATGTATGTATGTATGTATGTATGTATGTATGTATGTATTTCTACTGTTGTTTGCTGAAGATGATGAAAATGTTTTCTATAATGATCGTGTTGATGTTGTTGATTGTTAGGTGAAGACGATGATCATGATGATGTTATTGTTGATAATAATGAAGAACATCATCCTACAGACCTACTTTACGACCGACCTAAACAATTGTTGTTTCCCTTTCATTGAGGAAATCACTACCACAACAAAAACGTACAAATGGCAAAAAAAAATGAAACTTTAAGAAAACATATGCGCCTTCTTTGTTGGTTAAAGAAATCAAAAGAAGAAAAAAAAAACCTTGAAATCTACAACAACAGTATAAACTACATACATACATATGTACATCTACTATATTTATGCATAAACTACCAGCAACATCACTACTGCCACAACTACAATAAATCAAATTGTTTGTTTTTTATACAGTCATATTTTTTTTGTGTTTTTTATAACCGATACTCCCATAATGTTGGAGTTGGTAGTTTGATTTTGTCTTGAGATAATCTGCAGATAATGGAAAGAAGTATTGTCCTCAGATATCTTATTAATATAAAGATCTGAAATATCTGATATTGGACCAATAGTTGAAGGTGTTGAAATTATTTTTTTAAACAGATTGGTGCAAAATTTTAAATCCAATTGGTTAGTTTCTGTCATAATTTGTTATAAAACGGCAGACATTTGAGGTAAGAGTTTGCACATCATAAAAGTGCTGAAATTTTATCAAATAACTGCTGTTGTTTCTTTATTGTTTTTCTATCTGGATCCCTGAAACTATATATGTTGTTTTGGCAACTGAAATTAAATTATTTAAACCCTACAACACTTAAATATTCAAGATTTTGAACAAAAAATCCAGCTTTAATTGCAAGTTCAGAGTAGATAGTTATACCAATAACTTAAAGCTTGGATTATAACTCATAACTAACTTTTCTAAATTATAAAGGTCGGCTTAGCCGACTATAACATTATTACTTTGTGTATCCACAGTTCTTTTCCGTTCTTCACTGTTTTTATTTGGCATTTTGTTTTTTTTTTCAATTTTTTGCTATTGTTTGCCGTTTAACGGATGCATACGTCTTTAACAGAAGATTTTACTTTTACTGTACAAATGTAAATCAGCAGCAGTACAAGAATAAGAAGTTGAAACGTTTAAAGAACCCTTGCCTACCTTAACACACAATTTACCACCGTTTGTCATGTAGTTGTTTTGTTTCTTGGCTGTTGTTGCTTGGCTGTTGTCTTCAATCTGAATCTGAATATTTCTCAATGTCGCCACGGTAACAGCAGTTGCAGCAGACGTCATCATCATCAACAACAATATCACTATAGCTCTTTTAAAAATATGTAAGAGTGTTATGTTTCTAAAGGTAAGCAACGAATATTCAATACCCTTTATTGTTTGCCACATGTAATACTCCATAAACGACTTTTGCGTATAAAATATATGTATGTTGGTAATCCAAGATTTGGAGAGTTAGTTCCTGATGGATCATGCAATTTTAACTGTTGTTATTTGAAAATTTTATGGAGTTGGTTTATTACTGTTTGCAGTTCGTTATACACTACTCTGAGGATGTGTTCGAAGAGAAAATATAAAGTCAGAACATTGCAATTGTTTGAATTTCAAAACTGGGAATGTCTGCTTGAAGTAAGCTGCTGCAAAATTAAAAAAAGTTACTGAAATTTTACCCATATATTGCTGGTAAATTTAAGACACTTTAATGCCCTATCTGGGGTGTCAACGCATGTTTTACCTTTGAAAAATATATCTATATCTAAAGGCATTTGAAAATATCTAATCTTTGACAATTTGAGAAACTATAGAACGAAACAACATTTCAACACAGGCTATGGTTACAATATGCTTTTAAAATATGTGTCACAAAAATATTCAACAACATCGACTAAACCAAACTTTATAGGAGAATAAACCTTATCTCAAACAACCCTAAACACATTAAAGATCTCTCCCTCCAAATAAAGACACCGTGTGTTTCAATATTGGTCCAGTTTCAATTGAAAACATGAATAAATATGACTGCCGCACATCTGCAAATAAGAGAAAGAGTACATTTACAACCAAAGAAGTGCTATAATGGAACATTTGTAACATGCAAGTATCACTGAATTTGGAATATAATGGTTATTCTTTGGCCTTTTGTAAACGAAAACATTTAGATTCGATTAACAAAAAAAGGCAATTGCATTGAATGTAATAATTTCAGTCGGAGCAGCAGAAGAGAACCTTGGACCTTTTTTTACAGAGTATTGAGTCATTTTTTCGATGAGTATACTGTCTGAATTATTAAGACCAGGTTCAGAATTTTAAGACAGATCTTCAGCATACATTAAACGGTCAAAAAAAAATTATTTTGTAGTTAAGCGCATCTTTATCAGCCATCCCAAACAGGACACAATCATTATAGCAAGAACTTCAACTGGATCTCTGTAGCGCCGCTATTATTTCTTGATATCTTGATCCCCTATATCTACTAAATTAGCTTCTAGAATGATGATCAAAGTAGCGCGAATCGTAGTCCTTCCTATTGTTAAAGTTTAGCTTGAACAGCCCTTCCTATTGCTTCAATCATAGTCCTTCCTATTATTCAAATTTACATTCGATCGTAGTCCTTCCCATTGTTGAAATTTTACTTTAATCGTAGTCCTTCCTGTTGTTCACATTTAGATTTAATCATAGTACTTTTAGCGTGAATTGCAGTCCTTCCTATTGTTTAAATTTATTTAATAATTCTTTAATATTAGTCCTTCCAACAATACCTATAGTTCAAATTTAGCTTGAATCGTAGTCTGTTATATTCATACCGGCCTCCTAGCTTATTCACATTATAGGCCTTTTGATTTTTTAACTTCTCTTTAATTGCACAATTGAAGTCCGCCAGCCAAAATAGTAGAAGATTGAATATGACCGATCAATATGGTAGACTAAGTCTTCACGATTATCCTGAAACTAATGAATTCGTAGTACTTTTTAAGTATAAAATCAACATACGAAACTATGTGATGATAGTAAAACCTATGACTAGTATCAAACATTAAAAACTTTGAATATCACTCAGTCTAATATTGCTACTAATTATATACATATGTCTAAGTATATGGATGAAAATATCCCAGCATACCATTCTAGGAGCGCTCCGAAAAAGGAGTCAGAAAAGAGTCCAACAAAAGAGCATTTTCGGAGCGCTCCGAAAAAAGGAGTCAGAACAGAGTTCAACTAAAGAGCATTTTCGGAGCGAAAAAAAAATTAGCTTGTTACTGTCCTGAGTCGGCACGCAGTATGACTCAAAACTTCCACTTAATTATGTGTTTACCAAAGCGTTGTTGTCCTGTTATTTGTGCTTTGCACAAAAAAAAAAAAAACATAGCTGTACCACACAAGAATGATAAAAACAAGATTACGCAGAGCCCAAAAAACCCCTCATAAAAGACTCTTTTCTGACATTATCTAAGAGCTCTTTCTGACAGACCATTTTCGAATGTAATGACCCTCTTTTCTGAAGGAGCATTTATGATTGTTTTTTGGGCTCATAAAGAGCGTTAACGCTCCGAAAAAGGTGTCAGAAAAGACTCTTTTCGGACTCATATGGCTTGCTGGGATCCTTTAATATCTTAAATATACACAATATACTTTCTAGGGAAACGGCATTACCTGTAGGGTACTCAAATACTAAACATAAATAAAATCACAGAGATCGTTAACATACAAACAAAATGCAAAACGAAACTCGGCAGCAAAAGTGTAAAACAAAATAAATAATCACAGGGAACAAAAAAAAAAAGAACTCTCAAAACGGAAGGGCATGAATAAATGTTGTTTACGTTTAAACCAATAACAACCAAAAAAGTGAATATAAATGAATTTTTATAAAAAGGGAAAATAAAAGATCTTTTGTCCAAAGCAAAAAAAAAAAATGAGGACAAACAAACAAACAAAAACATAATAAACTTGCTGAGAATGTGAAAACGTCAGCTAAACGATATTAAACCTCAAAGAAGCGTCATCAACAACAACATATTTCTTGCAATGAAGGGTTAAAAGCAAACGCAAACACAGATACAGATATAAACACACAGCGGTTGTTCAAAACTGTGAAATTCAAAATAAAATAAAATCTGGCTGCTGCCGCCACTGACAATGTTTGAAGACGATGCTGACGACTGACTAATTCAGTTGGAGGAGATACAAAGATGGAAATAAATAAAAACTAAAGATTGTGAGTACTTGATAAACCCCCATATAATTTGTTGAACTCAACTGCAATACAGACTCTGTATGATAGTCATTGTCATCATCATCAAGCATGATAAAAAATAAAAATAATAAAATATTTTTAAACAAAAACTCAGCTGAAATTTTTTTGAGCAAAAAAGCAAAACAAAAGTAGTTTTGATATCAAACTGATTTAGATGCGGTTTCATCATAATCATCATCACATTGTTGTTTTGCCATTACCAGCACTGTGTGTCATTACCTTAAATATAAACTTCATCATTGTCAACAGCATTATTGTCATCGTCATCTGTTCCATTTATTTGCTGTCATTAAACAGTGCAGAGGAGTTATGACAGCCAGTGGTGGTAATGCTACTTCTACTTCCACTGTCACTTTTGATTGTTTCATCATAATTTAAAGCTCCCTTGTCTTTAAGAAGATTAAAGCATTTGATATTAAATCCATTAGATGTTGGAAACAGATTTATTTTCATAGTATTCTTTACTTTTTAGATACAAATTAGAAAACAATTACAATTAAAGAAAAAATCCAAAATAATAATAAGTTCGATTTTCGACTGTGGTCGAAAATGCTTATCGAACGAACTTTCATTTGGTATTATGGTGCACATTCGATGAAAAAAACGCTATTGTGAGAATCACTCTTTTTTGGTTATTCACAATAGTACATTTCTATCAGCTGAAGCTATATTATCGATTGTCAAATGCAGCTCATAATAGGGGCCAATATTAGAATAAATTTACAATTGTAAAATTAATTTTATATTGAAGTTTAAAAAACATACGGATTTTAGAAAATCATATCATTTGAATTAGAGTGTTTCAAAGTTAGATATTTTCCGGAATCCACGCTGTGTGCGAGGTGTACGGTGAGATATTATAATGTGTTAATGTTTCGCATGTTCCATTTTCTAGACATCTAAAATCAGCTGAATAAAAGTTATAGTATCTTCTTCAAACATTTAAATTTCGGATGATATTCAGAACAATATTAAGTGTATTTTTCCTTGACCCTGGAACATATGAACTCAATTTCATATAACTGGGTCGAAATTTATAAGTATCACACATTATTTTTCCCCTTTTTGGCTGTAACTGTTTTAAAATGCCAACACTTACTTCCGTCAGTCAAAACTGACCGACATACTCGTGCATGCCATAGCGGCCATCCTTCGACACAAGAACAACAATAGAAGATTATCAATCAGACGTAAGGATGGTCAAACAGTTTATTACTGATGTTCACAAGAAGAAACATCAATTTCATTACCTTTCACATCATTATTCTCAGATAGTTCACCTAATTTGCATCAGCGCAAGACGACCCTGCCATTAAGCGGTATTATCACTGTCCATTCCATCGATACCCCAACAACAATAGGATCTCTCCACTATGCAACGTCATATATGGCTTGACCACCATTGACCTTAAGATCCACCTTTACCGCCGTTCCAACAGTGTCGCCTACAACACAAGTCTTGTGGCTGAAAAAGCTCAACCAACGATCCAAATCCATACACCACACTTCCTCTAAATACTTCAACAGTAAAACTATTACTACAATTTCACTTTTGAAACTCACATAAATGCCTAACACATATTTGGCAGTCGAATCACTAACATTGCGACGGACTTGTAGCCATGTCTTCTTTACTCTTTTGCCATTCCTAAACCAAAACTGGAACTACGATTGTCCTTCATAATCTCTATTTAAAATTGATACCATCAATACTCCTCACTTTATCCGGAGAACGACAACTGGAGCACTATTCAAAGATCCAGCCATCAATAATGCACTTCTCAAAGTTTCCATCGAACAATTGCGGTATGGCCTTCAAGATGCTTTTACATCAGGGGACTACAGGAGAACAATGCCCGATCCAGCCATCACAAATGTTATTTTTAATACTTACAAGTGCAAATATTGATGCTTTAACATCAGGAGGCTTCAGTATAATGTCAACTCGAGCACAATTACAAACTCCTGCCATACAAATGCACTTCTAAAAGTTAACATCCAAATACGGGGCCTGCTAGATGCTTTTATTCCAGTAATTTTTTTTAATACCCGGCGACTTCCTACTTTTGCTGAGAAATACTGTCCGAAATCTTGATTGGACTTAACGATCAGCTACAAACTCGGAAGAGGAATGAACACAATCCACTTCGTGAAATGCAACCCCTCAAGATAATATATTAACCAATGCTGATATGGTAAATCCTTATGAGTACAAATAAGTCAGGCAAATTGTTAGCTTTGTGAGTCTGATTGTCAGCATCGTTAAACCAAGTTTTGTCTAACCTCTCCCTTAAACACACAGACCACCGAATTAGATCTAGCTTACGAGTCAATCGACCTGCTACATTAATTGACATATATAAATTGTAATTTAAAGACCTCTTTCCTAAAACAATACCCGCTATTGTCGTAGTCCACACTACAGAGATTCCAAAATCTCTTCGTCCGTTATAATCTCAATGAGATTATATTCAATTGCACTCCAATTGTTAAACCACTTAGAGTGAAAACAGTCATTGCCGACACATACACAGTCATCATGTCTAGAACCTTTTTTTTTAGTAATTTATACCTCACTGAGCTACCATGAGCCAGAAAATCTGAGCAATAAATGTAAAATTAAACATATTATTTCATCTACTTGCCAGTTATACCAGAATAGTTGTGATTTTTTGATATCTTATTCTTTAACGACTACTGCAAGTGGTGTGTGTAAACTTCAAGGATGTTATTCGCAAAACACTGAAGCAAGACGTAATTCAAAGCAGCAATATCCGATGCGTGATTGAAAGGATCATACACGTGGGCTAATTTTTTATATTATCTTTCTTCTCCCTTATGACAAGGAGGAGAATCTAGTTCCATTTTATGTAATATAGTGTAGTTCATTCAAAAAAAAAACTCAGAAGGAAGAAGGAAGGCGTTCCTGAAGGCAGCATTTTTTTTTTATTACTTTCTCGGCTAATGCTTTACAAATATAAACATTTACTCGTATATTACATAAGGCAAAGGGTCCTGCCAGTGTTCGTTTGCAAAACTTGTCAAACTACATTGGTATGTTTCGAGTTAGAGCGAACATTTTTTTATTGCTCATTTAAGACTACGCCACTCACAGTTAACATAAAATCGCCAATTACCACAACGCGCATGTGGTTCTAATATACAGGCGAATGTCTGGACATATTTGACAAACATATAGAGATCGCTTAAAATCATAGGAAACTTTTTTCTCATGCAAACTACAAACAAATGCAGCAGTAAAATATTTTAGGCAATGAATTGTTAAGATTCTATTAACGACTTTTCATTACGAAAATCTCCCTCCCAATAGTTGCTACTGTAAACTGATGGGAAATAATAACTATTAAAGAAACTGAAAGATATTTCTTTTACAAATACATGTTTAACCGCTATCTATCTTGCAACCCTTTAAAACAAAGTTGGGAATTTTCCTTGCGATTCCTTTTTGTTAAAATCATTAAACTTGTAACAATTTCAAATTGCTTACTTACAATTGTAATATCTACATTTATGTAAATCTATAAAATTTTCAGTCTTGCTACCAATTTCTAATTAATGGCCCATTCAAGTTTAAGGATATAAAAAGGTTGATTAATCCTTTTTTCATTTGTACACTTTTATTTCGCTCCTTTTGTTGTTGTTTTTGTATGTATTTTGTAGCTGTTGCTTTTTTCCTGTCGCTATTACAATCAATGATTAATGAATCAAGTTTTTCTTAATTTTGTCTTTTACTCACGAATCCCTTTAACATTTATTTGCCATCGTTACTCTTTTCTCTATTGAAAGTATATAAAAATTTACATGTATAAAGTAAAAGAAGGGAGTGTAAATGTAAAAATTTAAGTTTTTTTACTTATTTTTTTTTCTTTTCGGTGCATAAAAAGAGTACGAAAACCAGCAAAAAAAAACATCCTTTAAGACTTTTATTTTACTACTTTTTTGTTTTTAATTAAAAAACTCAAAAGTAAGAAAAGTATTTAAAAGGAAATTTGTTGTTTGTATAATGAGTGGCAAAAAAAAAAAAAAATGAAAAAATAATAGAGGTTTTTTCTGCATTCGTTTTAACAACGACTTTTGATGAATTTTTGCCATTAATAAATCTTATACTTACTCAACTGAAGGCATAAAAAGAGTTTATTTATCTTAGAGAGAAATTTTCTATTTTTTTTTTTTTTCTAATAAAAGAAAAATGTATTTTTAAGCCTTTTGTGTTTAACAAGCTAAATTTATATTTTCCTTCAAATTATTTTGAAGGATTTAACCATTAAATACATTTAGTGTTTAAAAGGAAATGCAAAATAAAGAATTTTTCTAAAAGGCTGACAGATGACAAGATATGAAATGAAGAGTATAAATATATCAAGGCGCGGGAATTTCTAAAAGGACACACAAAGAAGTTAAATTTAATGGGAAGTTTTAAGTTAACTAAAACTTTGAAATAAATTTCATTTAATTTATCTTCATTCAAGTTTATTGTTATTGAATAAATTCATTAAAGGCTCTGCCCTATCTGTACCTTATGGTAGCAGCCTTTAAAGAGCATTGAAAAAACGCTTTGTATCTAACTATTGCATTGGGTGTGTCAAATATGACCATTCATTCATTTCAAAATTATATTAAGAAAAAAATGTGTTTGGAGTATTATTTTAGTATCTAAAAGGGCGTATTTAAAAATCAATCATAATTTTCTTATAAATAACCTAAAGGTTGTGCACAAAACTATTAGAACTATACAAACATAAAGTTTTTTTTTTAAAGCCAGTACAATAACTGTGCCTCAACCAAAGGTTCTACCAGTGACAACCAATTCGAACACAAATTTAGAAAAAGTCCTGAAACATTTTAAATATAACGAAGTCCAGCCATTAAAGATACAACTCTTGTTTGGGATGGTTTCACCTAAGGAACTGTTTCGGAATCAACCAATTTCGTTGCTGACAAACAATTCCATTTGTGGAAGAAAAGAGATCTTTATTTCGATCCAAGTTATTGTGGTCAGATCAGGGGAAACACAGACATTACAACAGCGCGTCCGCATCTGATCTCATAGTTGCATCAACCAAAAGAAGACACCGGCACGGCATGCGAAAATTCACCGATCCCTTCTTCCCTGATCTTCCAATACCCTCCAACATACATAGAGTGGATGTTCCTCGAAACCGTTTACGCAGAAGTGGATCTCTTTATAACAGCGTAATGACGTTCGAATACCTTGTTAAATGAGGACAATGCGAGCCAATAGTTAGATTAACTACAGTTTTGTATCTTGTGTTCATGTGTCGATAAGTTGTGGTCTTTAGTTCGGTCTTTCTAACCTGGCAAAGAAGGATGAAAGAGTCGTAAACTAATTAGAATTTACCACCATGTCAGATCCTGAACGCGATATCAGCAGGTTCGCAAATAAGCGGAAGACGAGAGCTAAAAGATCAACTGAAGAATTGCAACTTGTATTCAGGAGTTGACAAGTTGTGGTCTACAGTTAGGTCTCTCCAACCTGAAAATAAAGAATGACAGAGTCGCGAACAAGTTTGCGGATACCGCCATATCAGATCCCGAACGGTTTGCATCCAAAGAGTGAAATGTTCACAAACTACACAACCTTCCGGTCTCGGACATACCACAGCTTTACACTACAATTGATGTTGCCGAACGCGACTGATCCTGATGGTATGTATATGTTAAAACACCTAGACGAGCAAAAAGGCTTAACAACGATTTTTGGCTAATCAGTGAAGATCCTTTCAATGCCAACTGCTTGGAAAAGCTGAAGTCATTACAATTCTCAAAACCGCAAAGGACGCGACTGTTGGCCTATTCAGCAAGTACATATCCTTCTTGTCACCGGTCGCAAAGGCTCTATATGGTCTCCCCTCCACCAGCAGACCTTTCCAGCCTACACACAGCTCAACAACAGAATGGCGCTCAAAAATATAAATAGCTGGATAATAAACTATATGAGTCGTTCAAGGAGTTTTGAAACAAACGCTCGCAAAATCACATGTTAAAGAAGGAGTTCCTCACTGCGATTCCTGTTACCACTTCTGTTTAACTACAAACTCTATAATCTTCCCGTAGCTGCACAGGGAATGGAAGTCATCACATATGCGAATTACAACATTTATGAACTATGCGATCTGATGACTGCTTATCTTGGAGATCTTCCTGCGCATAACCTGTAACTATTGCCAACAAGGCCTTTGACGATGCTTTTCAGTCCTCTAGACGGCGATTGTAAAGTTTTTTATTCACTTAGTAATTGAAAGAATCGAAATTGCGACCGTGAACGATTCAAATATTTTAGAGGTCACATGTGACATTTCCAATTTGAAAGTAGAAACAAGACAAATGAAGTATGGATTAAGAAACCATATTAGCTACCTACCAGACGATTGGTTCAGGTTGGAGCGTCCAATTAGAGTAATCAATTTCGTTGAGTGATACCAGGTGGAGATATGTATACTCCAATCTGCCAAAATGCGGCTTAAGCACTTTACAGGCTACATGAATATTGATGGAAGCAACTATTAGTCAGAACATAGAACGTGTCGTCTATGCTCACATATCAATCAGTCAACCATACTTCACATTGTTTAATGGATTTATTCGTCCATTGAAGTAGCACAGCGATAATTACATTAATCGTGAAACAATTAAATTTCTTCATGAGATCTTGAATGTGATTTGACATCATTGAATATATTTTTGTCTGAAGTCATTAAGAAATTCGGCTACATTTATAAAAAGTTGTCTTGAAATATCTCGACAAACGAATGCGTAAAAATTCTTATGTGTTCACACTTTTTAAAACACAACATCCAAGAAGGACAAATAAAAGTTGAAAATTTAAAAATGTTTAAATTAATTCCTAAACTAATCACTGGGTTTGGTCAAGAGAACAAGAATTTGCCTTAATAAAATTCTCAGAAACAACACCATATATAAATTGTATGACCTTAATAAATCATGCAAAGAAGTTTTCTACCCTTTTAATGAACCAGAATATATACAAAATCCTACTACAACCAGACATTCATACAGACAAAAAACAACTCCAGAATTAAACCAGTTTCTGAAAAAACTCTCACAAACACACATAAAATTTAACCGCAAAACTGAAATTTAAGGTTTTTTTGCTGTGGAAATAAACAAAATTATTTCCAAATAATAATAAAAAACATGGTTTTAAAAACACAGATCTTATCCCCCCAAGTTTTGGTAAACAAAATAAAAATGTTGAGCAAAATAAAAGAAAAAAATCTAAAAAAGTGAAAACGATGACGACGAAGATGATCATCATCAGCAGCATTTAACTGTGATTCACTCCATTTATGGTTCTTTGTTTGTCTCTGCAAAAGGGGAACTTACTCTTTAGTAACCAGGGAGGTTTAGCATCAATATTTTATTATTTCTTTTATATTCAAACGAAAAAAAAAAAGAAGAGCACATTAAATTTTGTGAGAACAGGTTTTAACCTTGGCATTAAAAAAATGTGGAAAAAATTTAAATTTTTTATTAAACTTGAAAACAACACTCGGTGTTGGATGGAGGATCCATTCTACTCAACAGACAAACAAGATAAGGATTGTTAATGATGAATTTGGAATACCCTACAGAAGAATTTTTTAAAATACGTAAGAATGATGTAATTTCATACCAAAAATTAGCTTGTTCGATGTACATATGTATGTGCCACAACCGTTTTTAGTTTAACCTGAATAAAAAGCTCCTCAACCTGACAGTTTCATCATTACTATTGCATTAGTTTTGGTTTCGAAAACTTTGTTTAGTTAGACAAAAGTCTAATTGGACAACATGTCGATATTCTTGCACGCCGGTTGCAATGACTCCAGCGGCTCTTCTCCTACCCCAACTGACGCCCAACAACAATAACTTATGGATCGCAAACTATCTGAGTGGCCAGCAGTAGTTGGAAGAGTTTAGAAATAATTGTCAGCAAACCCATAAGTTAAAGAAGTAGTTCCTTAGGGTGAGTCCTGTCACCTCTCTTGTTAAACTACGACCTTTTTAAACTGTACGCAGCTGCATAGATATTGAAAGTGATCTAGACATAATTGAAGATTTCTGTGGTCAGAGGAATAGTTTTGGACACAGGAAGTGAAGCAAGCAATTGACGTCGGTAGTCCAAATTCCAAACTACCCACAAAAGTTGGAATCAACTAATTTCAATGCAATCATGCACAAATTTCGAAGTAGAAATAAGATGATTCGTTATTAGGAAACCAACAAAGGCTACCAACGAGATTTCTCAGATCATTCTTCATTCCTTAGATATCATTTAGTGCTTTTCTTAAATTTAAATAAAACGCTTAAAATAGAACTGAATGCCGGAATATTTACTAGGGCACGAAATAACAATCTTTGAGATTTCTTTAAGAGTAATTTCATTAAAATCTGCGAATACGCAAGATCCGATTTTCGATCACTCTTTGCTAATGGTATTTCAAGAATTACGCAAGTATTATTGACAGATAAGTCAATGAAGACTGGATATGATCTATTCGACCGCGTATTTTTCAAGAACATAATGTGAAACTCATATATGCAAATGGCGAGAGTGATTTTGGAAAATCTTTACGAAACCATATGCATCGAAGTGCACGAAACATATTAGAGGGAGTTCACACGCTGCGAATTTTACCTGCGACTTTTCTCTTGCGACTCGAGTTTATAGATGAAATACGTAGTGAAGAGTACGGGGTAGCTAGTGTCGCAGGTCTTGTGAAACGAAGCGACACATTTGACACTTCTTCTTTTCTCTTGTATTATATTCATTTCATTTACAACAATTTAATGTCAAAATGTCGCAAGAATGGTGCAACAAATGTTAAATCATGTCAACCGACCGATGTGAGCATGAATAATTCGTAAACGTTGTTGAGGTTTTTGAGTTGTATGACACTATGCTAGCAGTCATGCTTGATCTGTGAAAAAAAAACATACTTAAAAAAAAACTCTAAATAAATAATCCTACATATTCTAAGTAAACTATTACTAAACAACTACTAAATGTGGTTCATCCGAATTGGATTGAAAGCAGTAATATACCAACTGGCTTTGTGTAGAGTGTTTTAAAGAAATAAGATCGAAAATTAAAAGCGAAACTAAAACGGCAGCACATCCTACTTAAAAACCTACAATGAAAGAATCCAGAAAACGACGAAAAAAAAATGATTTAATGAAACCGCACGTAAATGGAGAAATCCATAAGAGAAGACAAGACAAATTTGTAAACAATTTTAGTTTTTTTTTTTTTTTTTTAACTTTCAAAAGAAAAGAGTTTTAAATGGGAACTATTTAATTAAGGTGACCAGCAGCAAAAATAAACTATTGAAAACTGTGTAACACTAGGGAAATTACAATTCAAGATTAAGTAGATATTAGCAAAGAATATGATTTATATTTTTTGGTATTAGTTTAAATCTTCGAAACTCAGAAATCATTAATATGCTAATGTGTATGTTTATAAAATTGATTTTCTGTAGCCAAACACTTTTATCCATTTAATTTTTTGGAAAAAACCTTTATTCACATGTCAATAATGTGGTTACTTTTATTTTTTCATTACTTTGTGTTTTTGGAGTTTGTGGTAGTCTTGTCTGTCTGAACTCCGCTACAATGTTACTGAACTCACAGAAAATAGTTTTTGGAAAAAAAATTCCTTACAAATGCTTAAATGTATATAGAAAATCTAGACAATTTGAGATGTTTTTATTTTATAAACAAAAAAAAAACAATTTACAAAAAGTAAATAAAAATATTTGGTATTTTTTGTTTAAATCTTCTACCATATTGTCATGACTCAATACTTTTTGTTAAATATTGGTGGGGGGTTGTGAAAAACAGAATTTAAATCAGCCTAGATGAAGATATTTGCCAGACAGCCTTTTTAATATATACATACGTATGAATAGTTGAACAAAGGAAAGCCATCAGCCAGGACTGGTCCTTATTATAGTCCCTTGTGTTTAAAGAAAGGCTTAAACATTACCAGCCCCCTTAACGAAATTATCACTTGCCCTTCACCAATACACAGTAAAAAGGAAACTTTAAGTAAAAACAGTAAATCCATAATGCTTACAAAGGATTTAAGTGAAGTTTTGTAAAGATGCCACAAAAATACAACTCTAGTATTCAAGTAGTGTCAGCCTCAAAACAAAAAATTTCAAAAAAAAAAAAAAAAGATTGTTTAACAGTTTGATATTGCGAATTACAGTTTGTTTGCGTTTTTACTCCTTTACGAAGTAGTTTTTTTTTTTTTTTTGTCTACTAAAAGAAAAAAAAAAGTATAAAATAAATTAAGTAAAAAAACAAAGAGCAAAACAACATTTACCAATATGACTGGTTTAACCCTCTTTTATAATAAAAGTGTTTTTTTTTTGTAACTGATGTCGTTAAACTGAAATCTAAAAAAGAAGCGTCGTCTGTTTCTTTGCTTTTTCTTGCAAGATTTCAACCTGAATTGAAAATAAACCAAATTACAGCTACAGAAAAATGTATAATGAAAAGATCGTGTTCCCTGTGGGAAAACTTTGCACAAAAAAAAAATCGCAAAAAACATTTACCAAAAGAATTGTAACAACAATTGCTTGAAATGAAATGTTTCTGAATGTTTATGCTGCAAGTAGTATTTACAAAACAATTCTTTTAGTGCTGAACTAAAAAAAAACAACAAAAAAACATTTATTTGAAATGGTTACTTGGTTTAGGTTTAAGTAAACCAGGAATAAATACTTCATTTTAAAACAAAATCAATATCATCTTTTAAATAGCTAAATTACATTTCGTTACGAACTATTTGCTGACATTATTTTGTAAGTTTTTGTAACGCTAAGTAACCATTTAAACTGATTACTTTTAAACTGTTTATTTTTATCAACACTAAAGCTTAATATTTTATCTGCAATTGCATGTCCTTGTTTGCATAGAATGTCAGTAATAGTACTTTTTGTGTACTTCATTTCACGGCAAAATGAATTTTGAAATGATATTCTTATACATAAAACATTTTTCTTAAATTACAACGTTTATATACTCGTAATGTTAAAATTCCAGAATAATACTTTTCCGCCAGAAATATTTGAAATATTATATTAATTGATTATTAAGTTGACTTTTATGTATTCTTTTATGTGAGCTTTAATAGTAGTATCATTATTTTTTTAAACGCCCGTGAAACGCGATAATATAATTTAGTATGCCCTAAAAAATAATATACTGTGAGTGTCAATATAAATGGTCTAAGTTGGACAGCTACCAACTTTTTATTAGGATTGGATAGGCTTAGCCTATGGATACTAATGGGGGCAATTACACATCAATATTTCCAGAATTTGGGATGATGGTGTGGATATAGAAGCAACTTAACACATCTTATGATACAGAAACGTAGGTTAACTTGTCTGAACTGTTGTTTCTTTGTTGGACTTGATGACTTAGCCGGCAATCAGGAGGATAAATGACTGAAGAGGGTGTTAAGATGGGACTTAATTTTTGGCTGGTAGTCCCTCTGCATGGCCTATATATTATTGAAAACATTTCCTTCTAACTAAAAAATACTTTTGCCTAGGTTCTATACGAAATATAGCTGAAATCCTTTTTAATTCCACATAGACAATTTCACGGCGTTCTAGAAAACGAGTGACACTTTTATCCTACAATGAGCCAAACTGGAAATTATATTTTACTTTTCAAATCATTTTCACGAAAATTTGAACACAAACTTTATGAAAAGTTCACTTCCATTTCATTTTACAAATGTAGAACACAGGTGTTTAACTTTAACCTTTAATCACTTTATCTTTTATTTATTCTTCTCATCACGCTGACAATTCTATATACAAGTTCTTATAAAACCCATGTGACACTCCTTAATCTTAAACAACATACTTAAAAAATATAATAGATGTTCTAAAATTCAGACAAGTTTTAAATTTGCCACCTTTTATACTGTAAAGTGTTGTCAAAAAAAAAACCGATTAACAGCGGACAGTTTTATTAAAATGCAGCATTTTACAAGAGAACTAAATTTTGTCATTGTTGAACAATATTTCATAAATTATACATGTTTTGGGGTGTTCGAAAGGACTACTCTTGCAGGTTCTGCTGCAATAGACAGTGGGCAACCTCCAAGAACGATGTCATTAATCTAATGTATTCAGCACATAACTCTGTATATCTTTGGTTCGTCTAGCAAGAGCCGTCGCACTTCGGGGTTTCGACCAGCTGGGATGTAACGAAAGGCTGCTGAGGTGTCGTTTTCAGGAAGCTTCCTCTTTTATTTGTGTATGTTAGAAGTTGTTGCAACATCATTTAAGCCACGATTAGTGAATTCTCTGAAGTCAATTCTGATGTAATTACGAGATTCAGAGGCTCGATATCGCTAGGTTTGGTGAGCTTGCGCAGCTACCTATAATTCCTGTGAAGAAATCGGCACTCAGAACGTGGATTCGCAGGCTTAATCCTCCAACAACGTATTTACCTCTGTGTCTAATCCTAGGTAACAGCGCCACGGCAGATGATGTGCTGCCAGACGCCTCCCACGGTTTAATAAGATCCTGTAGGTCAGATGGCTACTGGAGAAACGTTGGATTTAAGTTATTGGTCTTTAACTTTAAGATCGAGAACAAGATAACTATACTGCAGGATCTTAGCATCCACAATGTGTTTGATGTGGATTTTGGACTTGTAGCATCATTGGAACATACGGCTTTCAAAATGAGGCTAGTGAAATGGCAACTGTTACTAGTGCTATACATGTGGTTTCCACAAGACCGTACCACTTGTCATTCCATTCGTTAAACAATTAAATTACTGTAAGAGAGACTTCTTGGTTGTATACTTACACATTTCGGAGACCATAATTGGCCCCATTGATCGTGTGATTTAACAGTATTGTATTTTTGTTATGGGTTTATTTAAAGCCAAAAATCTATGCTAACAAGATCACAATTGGTGCAGAAAATTTAATATTCGAGCAGTAAAATTCAATCTCATATCATGTATGTTACAATTTTTTTTTTTAGTAATTTGAAATTCTTTCTTTTTTAGTCCGCAAAACCCTGTCTGTACGTAACAATGGTTTCAGGACTAAAAAATGTTTTACAGTATGTACCTGAAGAAAAATTAAGGAGGAGGGCAGCTAATGCTTTAATGGGGTGGGGGCTTTAATCACGCCAGTGATATTGTCCCATCGTAGCTCCGTGATCCGGAGCACTAACTTCATACAGAAAGATAAGTTTTAAATGTATAAAATAAAAACAAGATCACAATTGAAGGAGGAAATTCAACGTGGGATTTATAAAGTCTTATTATATCTTTTCTTTTATCAAGTTTGTTCCAATTTTTCTGTAGTTGAAAAATTTTCAAAACATTTCAAATTTTTCCCAAAAAAACACTTGTTTGCAACATAATTCAAAACACACAGAGTATGTTAACACTCACACAAAATTGCACCTTTGGCTCTTTTTTTGCTGGCAACAATCAACAAATCTTGCAAAGTGTTTATGCCAACAAAAACCATAATCTGGTCAAAATATATTAAATGTATAAAAGTATAAAAGTCAAACATTATACGAGTAATTATGTTTGTTGTTGTGTTTCTAATAACGACCACAAAACTTTGGTCAACAAACACCCAACATTAGCGGCAACAAAAGTACAAATTCCCCCACATTCAGACACAAAAATAGAAAAACTAACAACAAAAGCTCAAACAGCCTGTTGCAGCAACAATTTGCTAAACATACAACCATAAATATTATCATAAAGCTGCTCTGCTCATGGTGTTCATGCTGATGATGACGATGATGGTTAAATTTAGGATGAATAATGATGTTCCATGGTTGTATGTTCGTTAGTTATTGTATCCTTAGCACACATTTTTATGCACAAAATGGTAATTTTTTCTGTTTAACAGAAAAACACACAAATTTCCGGTAGTTATTATTGCAAACAACAACTAAATAAAAGTATCTCTCTTCCACTTTGAAACCGTAAAACATTTTATAATGAATAATAAAATTGTTTTGTATATGATATCTGGCCAACAATTACAAACAATGCAAAACTTTGTTGTATGTTTATAAAATAGTTATTTGCCAAACGAGTACAACAAATCCTGTGATAATAAAAATAACCTTTTTTAATTTGGGGTGTATGGCTTTTGGGGTTCGAGTTTGGAAGGACTCACTTAGTTTTATGCAAAAGTAACTTATGTAGCAATAACAACAGCATTATTACAGAAATACATATATATAGAGTTTATTATTTATTCTACAGTTTTAGCATCTGGGTAATAGAATTTTGGTTTAATTTTGCGAATTCGGTTTTAAGAGAACAACAGTATTTTAAAAATTATAAAAATTTGGCAAAATTTCTGGTAAGATCTTTGAAATTGCCACAGGTGCATTTGCAGTCATCTACAACTATATTTACTTTAAGCTCTGCATGGTCGATGATCTTATACCCAGGAAAGATATTTTCAACTCGATCATCAAAGTCAACGTTACCAAAACAGGATATAAGATAAATGCAGTATACTTACAGTAAGGGACAAAACTGTTCACGAAATTAAATTTATTGACAACTAATTCAAAATTTTTTTGTTTTATACATATTTAAAAAAAAAACTTTTAAACTAAATTAAATACATTATTTGTTCTTAATACAAAATCGAAAAAAAATTCAAGTAAATCAAAAAACGTTGTGATTTAAAATATCTTTGTATAAAAATCCAAGTGTGAACAATTATGTCCACTAAAGAAAAATTCTCTTTGTACTACTTTGATCCTTTTTGGTATACTTTTCACAAGGTTATTAAGAATTTCTGAATCGATACTTTCCCAGGCTTCAGTACAACGATCCCAAAGATCATCTACCGTTTTAGGCGGTTCTTTTTTTTTTTTTTTTTTTTTTTTTTTAAAAATCTTTCTTTTTAAGATGGACCAAAGATGCTCGATCGGGTTCAAATCTGAGGACTGTGGTGGCCAATCTAAAAGCGTAATACCGTATTCTTTAAACCACCCTTTTGTTACTTTTGCCGTGTGTTTTGGGTCGTTATCTTGCATGAATGATGATTTTGTCCCGGTTCAAGCCCAAATATATTAAGACTTGGTAGGTAGGAGTCTTCCGAAATGCTGACGTAGTCCATTGCGCACATCTTACCTCTAATGCTGATTTCCACGAAAACAACCCCAGGCCATCAATGATCCACCTCCATATTTCATTGTCTGGCATATGTTTAGATCCAAAGGCACTTTTAAGTGAGAAGAACCGTAAAAGTCGCCTCGATTTTGCCGAAAAGTACAAAGATTTCGAAGACTGGA
Source organism: Bellardia bayeri (assembly GCA_950370525.1). Lineage (NCBI taxonomy): Eukaryota > Metazoa > Arthropoda > Insecta > Diptera > Calliphoridae > Bellardia > Bellardia bayeri. The sequence continues at coordinate 82,353,648 of OX493267.1, forward strand.
TGCGGGTAACATGGTTAGATGAGAAAATTAACCGAATCGGATCAGTTGGACGACAACGGAGATGGGTTGATAAATTTGTTGGGCTAATGGCTAATGGAATGAAAGTTATTATGAAATTTGGAGGTGGATCATTGTTTAAAACCTTGAAATCAAATGCTGATAGATAGCTACTACTTGTAATTTTTCTAGACAAGACAAAAAGTTATCCAATGCATAGTCTGCCTATTCCTTAAATCATTATTATTTCTTATTTTATTTGGACAGGACATTGCCTGCCTGGTCCTTCTCCAAACACATATAAGACCGACTAGTTCTAAGTGGTGATAGAGCAACTGTCCTTGTTGCTAAAAAAAAAGATAGAATAAGATTAGTTCCAAACCAAAACACACAATATCTAATCTTACATAGTCCAACTGCATACATAATACCATAGCCGACCTTGTTTAATCCGCAAAATACTGCCTATATGCAACAATTGTTCCTGGATACATTCAAGTTTATTCGTTCCTGAAGCCAAACGGGGGAGTAAAGCAGCTATGTTTTAAAGTGGTAAAGTTTAATCTGGATTACCTTCATAATTCTTCATTTATCACAACAGTAATGTTGGCGTCCTCTGGATTCAATTTCAATAAGGCATATTTTGCAACTTACATCTTGTCAAACTGACGGCACCGTTTGTGTGTCATCCTTGTCAGATGAACACGATAATTTCCCATTACAGCTCATTGGTTTCCTAATCCGGAGCATTAGTTATGACACCAATTAAATGTCATCGTTTTTAAATAAACAAACTGATTGCTCGTCACAGCTAATTTGCTTCGTGAACCGGAGTTCTGGTTCTGTAGATAAATATTGTATAAAACCAAAGAATATCTTCCCTAGTGTCTTCAGAAGTGATGGCACTGATTCAAAGGTTAATTGACAGTAGCCTCTACAGCTTTTGTGAAGTTGCCTAGTTTGTAGTCTTGAGTGGGTTGCTAAGAGTTACCGACCTGTCGGATTCCCAGAATATCTCTTGTTTCGGATGGTATTGTATTGCTTCAAGTTCAACAGGGGACTTGATAGCAGCTTTGATATAGTTTGTTGTGACCTTAATACTAACCAACATTTTCGCATTGGCGACAATTTTAGGAACATCACACTCAGTGTCATGACAGCCAATTGTCAGTAATCCTATGAAATAGTATAAATCACTTGTGTGTTAAATCACACTGTTGATCGTCCAAATAATATAGTATTTGATGACCTCCTAATAGGATTTTATCTGAGGCAGAGCAAGCATGTTTTTGGAATGTGTGTGCCGTTGTACATTGGTCATTGAAAAGCTCTTGCTCCGTGTGTTTATCTGCAGGTTTATCACCAAACCGATGAAATTAAAAGGTACGAAAGGTCCTCTTGATATGATTTTTGTGTCTTAGGGTTTCATATTGATGTTTGAGATCATGCTGTCCTTACACGTTTTGAAATTAATAAAACCAAGTCTTAACAAAGTGTTTTCTTATCGAAAGAAAATAGACAGGTACTTCCGATAGTGCAAGATAAAACAAACAGAAGAAAGACTATTATCTAACAAAGAAGACCGAAAATTTCACATTAAAGAAACTAGAAACTAATGAAAGAAAATTAATGAATAAATGATCACTATCTAAAAGAGAAGAGTGGAAAACCTGGATCAACCACATCGATATTCACAAGATAATTCTTGAACGATTTACTGTCATATTTTTTTTTTTTTTTCAATTTTATTTGGAAATTTATATTATTTACATATTTCTTAATTCTATTCTATAACATACTAAAAAGCCTCTGGCAATTGATTAGATTTTGAGTCCAAACTGGCTAATATACTAATGAATCTTCCAATGCGATGGAGGACATAGTATAGCACTACTCCGATATTGTCCTGCTCTGAAGAAACTATAAATATGTATAAATATTGCACAACTTGTTTCCTCTTGCCTTTGGTATGGTACCGAATCATACTATAATCATATTCATATAATATTAAAATTGAGGCCGATTTGAACAAATTTCTCATTTCAAAGATTAAAATGTACAGATTTGTGTATTCACATTCTATTCTGCCTATTAGAGAAATCCATACATATATATATATATTTTCATTATATGGTAATTAGGTTAAACTACCAAAAAAAAAAAAATTTCAAGCTAATTAAAAATCCAAAACTCTACAAGGAAAAGTTCTAATAACCCATAACTTTACTGTCTACACAACAACAATTCACAGCCAAAGTAAAATAAAACTTTTTAATTTTGTTGCTCTGTCTGTCCTACCGTCTGTCCGTGTGTAGGTACAAGGGAATACACATTGTGCGAATATATGATGACTGAATTGTATAAACTTGTATGAATACATTCATCATAGGAGTGAGGGAGGAAAAGTATTAAAGGCGTACGATACATTCACATTATATATACATATACATATGTACTTATATATACGCGTCGGTTTGTTCAAATTATTTTAATAGCCAACAATTAAATTAATTTGCATAAATATTTTACTGATATTTTGCGGGACTTTATGTTTTACACAGATGATTGCCTCGGTATAGTGTTTTTATAATACTTATATGAATGTATGTGCCAAAGTGTATTCGAGCAGTTAAATGTGTGGTTGTCTGTATGACCGACTGAATGAGTGTTTTTTGCCTGCCGCCTGCCAGCCAGCCAGCCAGCCAGCACTTTGCCAATTGTGTGTCATTGTGTTTGTGTGGAAATGTTTCAATTATAACTGAGATTAAATTATAAATTATACTTTTTAATAAATATAAGAAATTAATTATATTATTTAATAAATAAACCAACGTAATGGCAAAATTAACATACAATATTTAATTAGATTGTTTGTAGTATATTACAACCGCAAAAACAAAAACGTTGTTGGCAAAAAAAAAATGGAAATTTAAAATATTATTACAATATTGTTGTTACAGAATAGATTTTAAGGACCGTTTTCTCAATGTGTCGACAAACTGCCTGTTACTAAATGTCGACATAAATTTATTAGACTGATAATATGTCATAAATATAACGACAGAAACATTATTTTCATTTGGCAATACCTCTCAAAATTTATGTGAAAATTGGGAACTCTGTCTTCTAGTGGTGCCAAGTTGTTGACATAAATATTCTTTGTGGTTCCGGAATATTTCCCCTTAATCTCCTCTCGGTGATTAAATTCGTACATGTTTACAGTCGATCGTACAAACCACCTTTGGGAATTTGGATATTCAAAAAAATACATCCACAGTAGCTGTATGCGGTTCATTAAATTTAATAAATTCTCCGCAGAGAGCTGCTATTGCCTCAGAGACGTCTCTTACTACACGGCAAGCAGAAGATACGCTTACATCACAAAAATCTCCGGCCGTTATAAGAAAATTGTGAATAGCATGATATCGTAATGTATGCAACAGTTTGATTTCGGGTGTAAGGCCATGATTTCTATCCTTCATTGAGGAAATTTTGTCGGTGATCATATCAAGAACCATTTTAAATGTTGCCTTTGACAGCCGGAATCTTTTGAAAAATTCATTATCATCCATGTCTGCCAGGTAATAAGGTTTGGCATAGGGATGGACAAAAAACATCGATGTTTTAAAAACACTCGATGTATTGTGTCGAAACATCGATATAATCCGATGTTTTTTTTTTTTTTTGCTCCTAAACAATCGGAAAACATCGATGTTTTCTTTCGATGCATCGAAATGACAAATTCGATACAGAACGTGTATATATCTAACATTTTAAAACCTCGATTTAAAAAAGATGCAATAGCCGTTGCCAATGCTGTATCAAAGATCAAGGAATTAATGAAAAATACTCTTTTGCAAAATGAAGATATTGAATCTGACTCAGAAAAATCCGATAAAAGTGAGGATACTTTTTCATTATGGACTAGCCATTATATACTGGTTCATAGAAATTGGAAAAGCAACAAGACTGAGGATATATTGTCTGATGAACTTTAAGTTTAATTGAGGACTGCTGTTGGAAGACTGAACGAAAATCCGTTGGATATTTGGAAAGATTATAAATCACAGTATCACAAGCTTTACAAGATCGCTTTTAAATACCTTACAATGGTGGGAACATCGGTTCCGGTAGGAACATCAGACTCAACAGAGAAACAGATTGAGTGGTGAAAGACTTGGTAAAGTTTTATTTCTAAACAGTATTGAAAAAAAGTATTGGGAGATGTAAAATAAATTTAAGATTTTTTGAAAATATAATAATAATAAATAATTAAAAAAAAAAACAATCGATGCACAAAAAACGTCAATGTATTTTATGAAATATCGATGCAACATCGATGTATGTTTGTGATGCATGATAAACTCTTTCAACATTCACTTGGAATTCATATTCTTCGAGTTCATCCTCCATCAATTTAATGTTTATTCCTCTATTAAACATTTTTTCTAAAATCTATTTAATTTTTTTACAAAAACTCAAGGTATTGCCACATAAAAAATATGAACAGCAGTCACCTGATTGAATTTATCTGTACAACAAATATATAATCGGCAGATGAAGGCTGGTTAGTTTTGCGACAGAATAGAAGCAAATTAGAGATTGAGAAAACCAAATTTCTTTAATCGGCAGTTTTTCGTTGGAAAAAAAGATAATCGCCTAATGAGAAAACAGCCCTAAGAGTGTAAAACAAATTAATGCCAATTCAAAATACTTTCTATTATTACTGTGTTTTTGTGGCAAGTATAGTCGTATTTCAATTATACCAGTACATTTTCGTTAATTGAGACAAACACTATTTTTGGAAATATTTTTAAAATATTATAATGTATATTATACAAACAGCAAACGATTGCAGAGATTTTTAGTTCAAGTTGAGTTCTAGTTTAGTTCTAGTTCAGTTTTAGTTCATTTCTAGTTCGATTAATTTTCTCACATTAAAAATAGAAAGGTTATAAATGATAAACAAAACTTTAGAACTCTTTAAATTACTATTACAAGAACAAAAGATGACCACAAGAATTTCAAACAATGCGCATGATTTTTAACAAACAAAAAGATTCCATGACATGTGTTTGTTAACAATTCAAAAGTATGAAAAACAAATTTAGTGCTCCTAAAGCTTTTAAGCGATTGGTTTTGCTAACTGGCGCGGTTTTTTTCTTCACATTATTGTTACTTTGTATGACAGTGTGTGATGTGCGCTGCTGTGTTTGCAATTTATGAGATACAAATGTATTGTTGCGGACTGGACTGACTGAATGAGTGCTAAACGAACGAACAAGTGACTGACTGACTTCAGCCATTAAAAATAAATTTGAACAGAAAAAAAATTGCTTAAAGAAAACATGCAATTTAAGAATATTCTGCTGTTGTTAATATTGCTGTGAGGTTTTCTGTTGAATAAAGTTTGCGTGTTGATTTGTTATTTTTTTCTTGTCGTTCTAAGCTGCTGGCACCACACTCCCTGCTCTGAACGTCCACGTAATGCGGCTGGTTGGCCAACAAACACCTACTCATGTGTGACTTGTAGTCGCTCTCTTGCTCTAACGCTCCTCACAACACAACTGAATGACGAACTGTGTGCAGATCCATATGTAGGTAAATGTCGGTGTGAGTGTCGGTAAGTGTAGAGCTGTGTATGTATGTTATTTGTTTGCAACTACAAAGCCAACATGCATGGCGTTACATGTGATACCTTTAAGACAGATAGTTAGATACAAGAGCACTAACAGTAACAACAGCAAACACAACAACAACAATAGTTAAATTAAGAACTTTTTATAGAATGAAAAACATTCTACACAAAAAAGGGGGTTGTCCAGTCCAGTCAAGTCAAGTCAAGTCCAGCCAACCAACCATCCGTTGTGTTCTTGTTGCTTCTTTAGTAATGACTTTCATTCACACCGAGAGGTAAAAAGAGATCAATCGTAAAGCAATAAATTGAAATGTTTTTGTAGCTTGGAAGGCGGTGTAGTTTTTATAAATGTTTTTCTTGTTGTTTTTCTTATTACATTCTTCCTCCTCAACTCGTTTCTTCCTGTTTGTTTGTTTCATTCTTTATCACTATAAAAATTTAATTTGAGTATTATGACTAAATCGTTTTAGTTTTAGCAAGTAAAATAAATACAAACAAAAATCAAAAAAGTAGAGGTTTGCACGTGCATTTTCTACACGTATGTCTGTATGTTTCAGTATGTATGTATGTATCTGTGTGCTGCTGCAAGTGTTGGGCTAGTGAAGTATAATTATACCACCAACACATGGTTATCGCACCGAGGCATTGTTTGCCATTAAATATTGTTATGTACCAGTATTTTATAAAACTGAGGGTGTTATTTGCAATAATTAAATACAATTTTTCATTCTTACACAATTCCGTCGTGTGTTTTTTGTTATTTAATTGTTGTTGCTGTTGTTGGCAGAAACACTTGTTGAATACTTCAATTATAGACATACAACACAACACGACACAGTAACACCACACTGTACACGTGTAGGAGTCAGACCTTGAACATATGAATTCATTAAGCAATTCCTTTAATCTTGGATAAAAATACGATTAAAGATGTGCGAGTTGTAGAGTAGCAGAAATCTAATAAAATAACTATAACAATTTCATAATAGAAATTATACAGTCAGCCTTTTAACGCTAGAAGTAGCGTGCTTGTTAAACTTGGGAAATTGTACTTTTTTTCATTTTAAGATTATCAAAGTGCCTTTTAACAGGAGGTACGAAAACATGACAAATAGTTACGAAATAAACGCTTTGACATTCTGTTTTGTTACAAATGTTAAGCGAAAGTAAAATAAAACTAAATAACTCCGAAAGAATTTCAGTTTTCAAACAAACCATAAGAAAATATCCCAAATAAATATGTAAAATATACCAGGATTTTCAGCAAGAATCTTTTTTCCCAACAGGGCATATTGGAGTAACGTGAAAGTTTTGACATTTCACTTATCAGTTGTAGAAGCTTTTAAAAATTGTTGTAATGAATTTAATTTCGCTCGAAAATTAAATTATTAAAAATTCTCTATGGAAAGTGGATCTGTAAAACCGACATTTCGTAAAATTAGTGATACTTCTGAGGAGACTGGTTGAATCTATGGGCACATTGCCCATACCAACGCGTATTCGACCGGGTCGTGCAAGTGTTGATGGCATAGCCGCACGTACTCACAATGAACACTTGCCGAATTTTTGATTTTGACTTTGACAAAATGCAATTGTTGAATGAATTGACATTGATTGAATTCATTCAAGAACAACTCGATGTTTTTTCGGGAAAGATAATGATTTCAGCTAAATTGACACATTTGGGATTCTGAAACATATGACTGTTGAACGTGGCTAATACAAATTTGTTGTTGTGTATATGCGCTATGTGATCTGGAGATAAGATTGGGCCATTTATTTTTGGAAAATTTGACTGGAAATCCGATGAGAGAGATGTTAATTGGCACGGCCAATCTTGCGATTAAACATCGAGTATGTGAAAGATAATTTATAAAGGGATATAATAGTATCGATTACAGTCGTAACTCCCATAACCTTTCATAGTAAAATTATTCGTATAAAAGCAATGCGAAAGAATTTTTAAATTAAAGAATTAATTGCAAACATAAAAAATGCTTTGGCGAAACATCGTAATGTCTCTTAAGGCTGCATTTTCAAAAGGTCAAATCAATGGGAAAATATTTCTTAATCTTTCATGTGTAGAGGAGAGTGTCTGAGGAGAAGGTTATATTTCTTTTAATGATGGATAGAAGCCGTACGCTTAGAGTGTTATTGTGATAACCGACTATGTGACATGTATGAATTACCTAGAGTGAAACAAGAATTTGTCATTGTGCTGGTTACCTACCTGGCCATCAAGATTACTTTGAAGAAATTGATCGATAGATTGGCCATCAGAACGGCTCGACGTGTCTTTGTGGAACATCTAATTATCATTTTAATATACCAGAAAAAAGTCGAATTCCTGTTTTGTATCGGAGTTTGTTTGCACTTAGAAGAGAATATCTTAACTCACAGAGACTAACAGATGCTTCAGAAAACCTTAGAACATGAACTAAGTGCCCCGTTAGGATAGATATATGCTCTTAAGCGGTCCCATTTTTCACATCCCACTTAAAAATATGTGAACTTAGAATCATGAAAGAATCCTTTTTGGCTGTGGTGCTTACCTAATATAATGTCATGTTTTGATTGATATCTAGAAATCGTTTTAGAAACATTCATGAGAATTATGAGCAAAAAAAAAAGCGGCTACATTAATTTTTTGAAAATATGTTTTGTTGTATCTCTGATACTAAGTTTCATACATTGACATTTTGAGGGTAATCTAAATAACCTTTGGTTTTTCGAAACATATTTGACAGTCGATTTCATGAATCGAACTCGATAAAGCCAATTGAGAAGGAACTAACTCTCCATGGTAATCCATTAGATATATAAGTATAAGTCGAACAGTGGAGGATAGTCTTTCTTATTCCCTTTTTATTATAAAAATTGTATATCCAGCAAAAGATGCGTCATTTTTCAAAAACTTCTACAGTGGGACACTTTTAGATATTGGGCACCAAGGTTCTCCTGCAGATCACTGGCAAAAAAGAGAGCCTTGTTCTTACCGGTGCTTAAAAAGCGTATAAAATTTAAATGCTCTCCAATGTAGAACTGGTTTAAAGAGTTTACCAAAACTGCAGAGGTTTTCATCCGTTCAAAATGTTTTCCAGTAACCTTACTTATCTGGAATACGGGGATTTAATACATTGAGGGTCACAGAAGCACCTGAGACTAACAGGCATGTGATGGAAATCGATATCGAAAACGAATCAGTTTTGGAAATATATTTTAATGCATTTATAAACTAATTTTTAAAATGTTTGTTTTAAGATTCTCTTTAGTAGCCCAATATCTTTATATTTTATGTGATAAAAGTTGTTCAATACAGAAATATTATAATGAAAAATCGACTTCTAAAACTCATTCGTTTTCGATTTCCATCACATGCCTGTAAGGTTTAAGTCTTTATTTTGGTGCTGAACTTCAGCGATTAATGGCTTTTAAGGCATTTAAGGCTTGCAAATTCATTTTTCAGTTATAGTGCAATTACTTTAAATGTTTTGTCATATTTTGAGAAGTCATTATGCAAATTATTATTTATTTGTAACACAAAATATTCGAAAGTAATTTTTTAATTATGTGAACTAAATAAAAGATTACATACTGCACACTTACCCACATTAAATGACATTATACAAAAAGGCTCAACATATTTAAAAAAAAAGCAAGTACCTTGAACTTTCAATAAAAAATATCATTAACAAGAAGTATTACAACAAGTAAATGCTGTTACAAAAGCATTAAAAAAAAATCTACGAAAATTTAAAACTTGTTCTCCTTTTTTACATTTTACATAAAATTAAAAATAATTCAGCAATTTACACCACTTAAAACATATACATATAAACATGCAACATATTTTCTTTTTTTTTTTGTTGTCTTAACTTAAACATGCAACACAACAAAAATAGCAACAGTAATTTGAAATAAAATGTTAAACACTCCTGCCAGTAAAACGATCCAGCCAGTAATAGAGTGAGAGATATTAAGTGTAGATGCAATATTGAGACATGTTTCTATTACATTAAAATTATATTTATTTGCAACAAAAATAATGAAACAAACAAAAAAAAATGGATTCTAAAACTAAGTCATCCTTTTTGGCAACCGCAAAAGTTAATACGGGGTTTTGTGTAAGGTCAAAAACATGCATACGAATGGTTGCAACAATTATAGTGTTGCACAAAACTCAAAACATAACAGAGAGGCAAACAGCAAGTAAAACTTTAGCTGCTGCACATTGACGTTGAAAATACTCGTACATAGAAATATTTATTTTTGTGGCTGTCTTGGTTTGCCAATATTATAGCAAGACATGCCATCATCATCATCATCATCAAACCCTCGTGGAAACGTATGGCATGCCATGTTTACTCCACACTCACTCCTGTTAAAACACACTGGTATATGTTACTCCGAAGTCACTCAAAGTTTGTTTTTGGTTTAAAATTTTAGTTTAATTTGTTGCATACGTGTCGTGCTTCATAGTGTTTGCTGGTATTAATATTTTTCTTGCTGTGGTACTTTGTAGTTTACAGTGTAATGCCAACAAAATTAAGGAATTGCACTTTTGTATGAGAGCAGCTTCAGTCTTGTCTTTGCCAGTTATTTGAATAGAAAAATCTGGCAAACGTTCTCATCTCTTGTTCTACGTATTTGTGGTAAACTGTTTAGTGCCACGTTTGCGGTATATAGGAGTATGTTGCCATTTAAACTGTCTACAAATGTTTGAATGAATGGCAAATAGTTTAAAATTTGGCTGTTTGTTAGAGTCTTGGCTAAAGAAATGCTTTATAACAAACATCATAACTAGAGAAATAGTTTCGAGCTGAAAATCTAACTTAGAAATTCAAACTTTTGAAAAGGATTAGTGTAAAAGTATTACATGTTTGTATAAGAATTCTTAATTATGAACTTCCTTTTTAGTTGTTTTATACTTACATATGTAAATAAAAATAAAACTTTATGCACAACAGGACATGTTGCATTTTAATTTTAATCAACCATAAAGAAATATTATTAAATAATTTTAAATTTTAGGATCCATTCATTAAGTTTGCACTACAACACCTAATAGATTTTGTGTCCCAAAAATGCTTAGAAGCCTGAACTCGGACTATTGAGATTCAAACTTAGAAGGTTAGGTTCAAGACAGAAAATAAATTAAATTATATTCCTTATACAACAAACACACACAAGTGAACTAGTTTAATGACCTGTGCACAAAAAAATACTTAATTAACCAGTGACCGGTAAGAAGATCAGTAATAAATAAAATTCCAGGATTCTATTGCATGCAAAAGATTCAATTAACAGTTTGCTGCTTTGGTTGAAAGTCAATTTAAAGTGCTTTTCGCTACCAGGATTTCCTAATCAAATTGATTCCTTAATCAAATATAGAAGAGTTAGCAGTTAAGCAGTTTTTCCATTGATAAGCTTTTGCACAATTTAATGACGTTGTCAATAAAATTCATGAAATCCTTCTTAGATGAACTCAGTGGACAAAGGGACTAGAAACATGTCAAAGCAAAAATTCCAAGATGAGAGATGTGTGGTGATTTTGACACGGAAGACACAGATCGCCAAAAAAAAAATCCCAAAAAGATTGAAGACCAATAATTGGAAACATTACTTCATGAAGGTGGCAAGATTGTTACAGGGAAACTGTACCGAATACAACTAATTCTTATAAAAGCATAATATTTCATCATGAAAATGCTTGATCACATGTTGCAATGCCTGTTAAAAACTATTTAGAAAGAAGTGATAGGGAAAGTTTGTCTCAGCCGCCGTATAGTCCAGACCTTATCCCGTCCGACAACTATTTGTTTTGATCAATGCAAAATGCTCTCTCTGGTATGCTTCTTCTATAGAACATTGGCTTGATTCGTTCTTGGCCCCAAAAGAGTGTGAGAGCAGTTCTTTTGGGTCGGAATACATTTGTTGCCAGCAAAATAAAATGAATAAATTTATTTGTACAATCTTTCAACCTAAAAGCTAAAAATTTTAAAAACTCTTGTATTTTAAAGTTACATATACATATACTTATGCTGTTTAGTCCAAGGCTACCAGTGCCGTCGCCGCATTCTGCCAGCATTCTCAATATCCTAAAAGCTCCTATAGGCCGTTTGTGCAACAAGATGGTGAAAATAACAGTTCATTAGATTTGCCAAGTTAGACCAATTGGTTTTCGAAATTTATCTTATGAAACTTATGACTTTATAGCCAATCTTTGGAATGCACACAAACAATATTCACTTTTCTCCAATCACTGAAATAGAAGACTTGTTTTAGAAAACCGAAATTTGCTAATGCTCATTAGATTTTCGTGAGATTTGGTTTAAGATGTAGCCATATACAAAGTCTTTAGAATGAAATGACCACTCTCAATTGTCATTTGAGTCAATACAAGCTTGTTTTAACGAACCAAATTCTGGATGTATTGAAAATAGCTCTAAACATTCATCAAAGTTAACGAAAGCCAAGCAAGTGCCAATAAGTTTAAAGGTGTATTCACTAACTACTGAATTTAATGAAAGGTAGAGCACGTATATGCTTGATGCTAGCCCTACTGTCGAGGATACATACTACAGAAAGAATAAAGCTGTTACATAATTTTTGGATGAGTTAATCAACGATACTGGAAGATAATCATGTTGATGTGCAGGGCTATGAAGGCAGGTAATGCAAGGTTTTGGATAAAATACACATGTAAATACTCTAGGACAGTGGTGTTCAAAAATAAAATGAAGATGTATTGGTGAGATATTTTTCCCAGCAAACATATTGTCAAACGCTTAAAATAAGAAAAAAAAAAGAAAGAGTTTTAGCCAGATATAAACACCTTAAGAAAAAACATCAGGGACCATAAATAACAATTATCAATAATAAAAAATACTTTTAAAACAGTTATTTTTAGAAAAAAACAACAATGAGTCCATCTAAAACAGTTTTTTATTTTTTGTGTTCAATTGTAATTAAATCGCGTGTGTTTACTATGCTTCCTCCAACAAGAAGCAACAACAATGCTTAACAAATTTCTGAAATAAATGACGATCGTCCGTCGCATGTGTTCTCATCGCTTGCTCAACGACGACTGAATGAATGTTTTTAAAAGAGCATTACAAATGTGTGTAAAATTTTTGCACAATTGCTGTGTGGGCTGAACATTACTGTTCTAGGAGCTAAGCGACTTAAGGGTCGAACACTTGAATATGTTGTAGGGTATTGCCATCAGAACAATACAAGCTATGTCAAGAAAAGATTCACTTCTTATTGAATATTAATGATCGATCGAAACTAATAATAGTCAGAAAGAAAAAAATATGAATTATAAAGCAGGTGAGGCAAAATTTTCCAACCACTTTTTTTCTAAATAGTTTTTAACAGGTAGTGCAACATGTGGCACATCGTTATCATGATGGAATATTAAACTTTAATGTGTTGCCGTATAATATGCTATTGTCGCGTCACACGAATTAGTTGCATTCAGTACATGTTCTCTGTAATGGTGTAACAAGAATTAAGCAAATTATTATATATCGGACTGTTTTGGTGCCAGATATTTGGTTATTTAGTTTTGGTGTCATTCGGCTGGTTGGCCGGGCTTCACATACAAGCGCAAACGCTTCAGGTTATCGTTGTGCATCCATTTTTCATCTCAAATAATGATTCCCTGCAAAAATGATTTCTTTTTATAGCGTTTAGGTAGAATTTCGGACATGCAAAATCGTCTTTCAAGTTGTCTCATATTCAAATCATATGGTATCCAATTTCCCTTTGAAAGAATCCTAAAGCTCGCAAACGTTTTGAACTTGCTGATTGAGTAGCTCCGAATCATTTTGGAAGCACTTATTGAGTTTGACAATAATCTACTTCGTAATGCCTGCAAGTCTGTCTTCAAACTTTTTTTTTTTTTTTGCTGGCCTGGTCGATCTTTGCTAAAATTACCAATTCTGAAACGCACAAATCATCTCTTGCACCTTGAAATCTATGGAACACATTAACCATAAGCACAATCAGGTGAAGCTTTATTGGCACAATATTCGACATTTTCGAAGCAAAAAAAAAACTTTACTTCAACAACTAAAAGAGAAGAAATGACAGATATGCAGCTTTAAAAATGCCACATTAGTTACTAAACACAAAAGGCGCGTTCGAAAGATACGCCATCTGTTGTGATGTTTTGTTTAAGTTATACACCCAATATAAATATAGTTATTTTCACTTACCAATTGTTTTTATTGTAGAAATTTAGGAAAATCTGAAAAATAAAGAACTAAGTTATTTATAAAGAAAAAAATTCTTAAAAAGAAGATTATTTTTAAAATATAAAATTTCAATAAAAATTAAACCTGAATAGTGAACACCCCTAATATTATTGAAAACAAAGAGAAAGCATTATTTATTATATATTTATTCTAATAGTTTTTATTGTACAATAATTAATTATAATGTTGTTTTACTGTAACTATATGTAAAAATAAATATGTATATTAACTATTTATAAGACCCAATGTGTAGCCAATCAATTAAACCTCTCAATGCCAAATAATAATAATAATAAAAACCTTTAATAGACAAAAATTAAGTTATACATTATAATTTCAACATATTAACAACGATACTTTGATTTATTTATAAATCTATTTTTTTTTAATCCAACAACTTTAAACTGGCTAAAACACGAAACAGCTAACCAACTAACCAACCAGCTAACCCACCCACGCGTATTTTTATGGCAAAAGTAAATAAATGAAAACAATTTGAAAAAATTAATTTTTAACGCGCATGACAATGGCTGAACGACAAAAACGACAACAGCAACAATGTTGCCACAAAATGGCAAAACGACAAAAAAAAATGCGCTTAACAATGTTTGAATATAAATTTAACAACTGAACTAAACTGAACTGAATCACTTGGAAAAGGGATGAATGAATGGGTGTTTGCATAGCGTAATAAATGATTGCAGACACAAAACACAAAACTAACTATGGATAGTACATTATGCAATTATGTGGATAAACTAGAGAAAAACAAAACAAAAGCTAAAACATTTATTATTTAAACATTCAAATATTTATAAACAATATGAAAACTGAAAGAACAAAAACAATCAAGTAATTTGTAACTCAACAGCAAAATGACTTAAAAGTTTTTGTAACTAGCTAACAGGCATACTAGCGGTTTGGGTTTCTGCAAATATTTTTGTAACTTATTACCAGACATGACAAGCGAAATCGAAACTAAAATAGGTTTTAAGTGATTTAGTTAATGAGACAATTCGGTACCCTACATTAAACTGATATATATGATAAATCTGCTACATAGCAGGTGTTATTTGTAATTAATCTAAATCAAAGGATTCAACTTATTCTTTGTCTCTTGCACAACATTTATTTTGTATTAAATATATTTTCAAGGTTTACATCACAAGATTTTTGCTATAAAGAAGAGGTTTCCAGTTTCCATTTCGTTATTTTCTGCTTTACAAAATGTTTATTAGTTTCTAAAAAAAAAACCCTTTTTAAGTAACTTGGTTCCATGTGGTCGACTTCAACCTTTTGAAGCTTGTCTATAACTCCAGTTATTTATTTGTTTTTATTTCTAACCTACAAAATTACTTGCAACAAAATACGCAATATCACTTACAACATGTACTAAATATACCTATTTATTTCTTTTTTCTAGCATGGGCGACAAAAATCGTTACAAACAAAGAAGTAAGAATAATTTATTTTTTTCCTTTCAGAAGGCTTTTGAAATATTATTTATTTCATAAATCAATAAACAGAACCCCAACTGGGCATGTTATCTTGAGGTTCTTTACTTTTTAGACTCGCAGTTGACCAGAGACTTATCTGATCTGACCACTGGCCCCAGAACTTGTCTTGACTGGTCGTTGGTTAAGCTACAGTCGTGTAAGATGATTGTTGGTTAAACGGCTCTTATTTTTCCTAGTAGGAAATTTGGAATAAGCAAATATATGTATCAGTAATGATGACTACTTGGTGCTTGAGAACATATTGGATTAGATTCAATGGCTGGCCAACGGAGTCAACGGTGGGGTCCAGTGAGTGGCCACAAACAAAGTTGACTCAATTTGGGCAGTAGTGGTTGTTGGACAGCATGTTATACACTGTTTCTTTTCAATAATTATCTCAGGCTTTGCTGATTGACTAAACTATGGTTGCCAATGATAAGATGGCTGAAGCTCATCACCAAGTTCCTCATACAGATTTTTCAAGCAGAACTTTGTTTTTAAAAACAAACTAAAGCAAAAGATTTATATGCGAATTATAAATAAAAAATTATATCGGACAGATATTCACCACGATACAGATGTCGATTCTTTAATCAACGTTTTAAAAATGACGTTTTCTAATATGCACCTGTTGAAAAAAAAATTGCTGTTGAAAACCCCTTTTGTAAGGCACACTGAGAGCTAATAATCACGCACGTTAAATCCATGGACTCCTGTCTATGTACAGAATGTATTATAACCTAAAAATGCGGGATTTATAAAGGCGTATCTTTTGAATACGATTTTTGTAATTGTAAAGGGTACATATATCAGTAATTTCTTCTATAGTGTAAACAACAAAGTTCTTTTTTAATATGAAAAAAATGTGCAGCTGAAGCACACATTACTCGTATGTTGAATGTGTTTCATCGGTTTCTACTTGAAAAGATGACTGGTGCGGTTAAGAAGTGGTGATTTTGACACGAAAGCCAAAGATCGCTCTGGCCAGACAAAAAAGTTTGAAGACCAAGATTTGGCAGGGCATTACTACATAAAGATTGTTGTCAAACTCAACTAGAGCCTGGAAAATCATTGGATGCTATTCAAGTAGCAATTTCAAAACTTTTGCGAGCAGCAGGATTCAACCATATGCAGGGAAATTGGATACCATATGAATTTACATATGTCCGAAATGCTGCTTAAACCCTATAAAAGAAAATAATTTTTGCATCGAATCATTATTTGCAATTAAAAATTAATTCATTACGATCACCCAAAGCGTAAGATCTCGTATGTGAAGACCGGCTAACCAGGCGATGCGATACCAAAGTCTAATATCCATGACACTAAGGTAATGCTCTGTATTTAGTGGACTTAAAGGCCAGATCAGCGCATGGAACCTGAACCTGCGCCCAGACATACAAGCGTAATATTTCATCATGACAACGCTCTGCCACATGTTGCAATATCTATTATCGGTACAGAACGCTCTCTCTCTCACTCTCTGGGATAAGTTTCATTCACTTCAAAACAGGGTATCCACAATTGACTTGATTCGTTTTTGGCAGGTTTATGATATTAAATCACATACAAATGTATCCAATGCGTTTTTACACAAGCATATGCACTCTAAGTCCCCGTTTACACCGGGAAACATTTGTAAGGGAAATATTTTGTTTAATAGAGGGACGGGTGGGGAAGAGAATATGAAATTTGTTTCCCGTTCTCGGATGCACGCTTTGCGCTTTCATTCGTATTGTTTACATTTGCTTTGCTTTTCGGCGTGCTTTGTTAGTTATGTTTTATATTTGACTTTGTTTGAATAAAAATAAAAAAATAAATAATGTTAAATAAAATAATATAGATAAATGATTTTAAAAATTTTATTTTTTATAATTTTTTCACAAGTCAAATATACATACTTACATTAGCAAATCAAAACAGTAGAAATTAAAAAAAAACAACACTGCAATTAGACAAATGTCAAAAAACAAATATAAACTGTAATGTTTCCGACAACAATGTTTCCCTGTATGACCGCGAAGGAAAATACAAAAGAGAATTCCAAATGTTTCCCTTCCAAATGTTTCCCTGTGTAAACGGGGACTAAGCTTAAAAGTAATGTAAAAAAAATGTATGACAACTTGTAATTGACAAGTTCATTTGTCACAGGGATTTGCCCTAAATTGGTGCTATTTACAATTGTTCTGACCAGTAAAATTTTTGTGATATGCACATATTTCGCAAAAATTATATTTAAGCAAAAATAAATTAAGGCTTAAATAATTTGCAACGTGCTAAATGGAATAAAATCGTGTAAAAAAATTTTTAAAATTTGTTTATTATTAAACCGTGTTTAATCAAAACCATGTAAAAAGACCGTGTAAAAGCATAATTAGGTGTAGCTACCTATGACGACATATTTATAGAGAAAAAATTTGAAAATTTAAGTAGAATAAATTTTTGGATTACACTCTCTACGAATATGGTTTTCAGAAAACGTTTTAAAAATAAAACATCTTATTTGCGATTTCGATTGTATGTTCACATACAATCCGGCCACACTACAAAAACTATGTATATATCTTTTCAGCGATATATCTATTAAACATACATATCTACCGTTATTCATGAATAAGAAGACCTCAAGATCTCAAAATGTAACTTTTAAAATGTAAAAACCATGCACCATGCATTATAGAAAGGCAAGAAAATAATCAAAAACTGGTGCAAAATGATTTATATGGAAGATGCTTTTATATGCAACAAATTTCATCGTTAAAGTGTTCTTACTTCAAAAATATGGAATGTTCAGTATTTTAAGAAATAGGAAAATTCAATAGACAAACAGGCATCTACGGTCATCAAAATATAATGCCTTATGAGCCCTCATATACAGTGGGGAGCATAAATCACTACCTGTGTGTTTGTGTTTGTGCCTTGTGCACTTTTTTGTTTGTACAGATTGGATATGTTACAAAAATTATTATTTTTCATTTTGTATTTGAAATTATTTAAAATTTAAATCTAAAATAAATGACAAACACACATTTTTCAATGTTCTTTATTAGTTTTATTTCTATTCAATAGCAATTGCTGAAAGTACTAACACGTACTCATTGCTGCACCCCACTGGTGGTATATCAGCTTTTCGGAGAAAAATAGAGACCTGCAAAAAGGTAGCGTCTATCTTCATATAACAAATGGAATTGATAGGAGATCTTTTTTTAGAAAGGGTAACCATTCTATATGTTTATATATTTAACACTGAATTTACAAAATAAAAGTTAAGTTCCACCAACCATGTCTGTCCGTTCACTGTCTATAAACTGTATACACTTCGTTACATACATAATTAAAAACTAGACATCCTTTTCATCACCTCTAACACTTTTTTAAACACAAACATTTCCAACTTTAACGACAGCACCACCACCAACAAAATGCCAACAATTAAATTAAAGTTGTGGTTTCTAATCAAACATCAACAATGCAAAAAGCAATAAGTGAGTGTGAAGACAGACAAACAAACACTTGGCAGTGAAACCACAAAAAACAATTATCACCCTTTTCAAATTCCAAATTTTATAACAATTAAATAACTGTTGTAGTTGTTGTTGTGTGATGAACTTGCCTGCATGTTCTACAGATAAAATATTTAATTATTAATTTTTCCCAAAATGATGTCATAAGAAATTGATTTGCAACCGCAAGATAAATTGTAAAGAAATACATGGGTGGGCGACAGGCAGAGCTAACAAGGAGTTGTGACATTGTTAAAGGAGGAGTAACACACTGTGAGCGTCAAAATAAAGTCAACACCACATATTATTAAAAGAAAAGCTTAAATTAAATTATATGGCAAAAAGTTTATTAATTGATTTATTGTTAAAATAGACCAACTTTTAAGCGTCAAAGAAAAGTGAACAGTGGCATCATCCTTATGAAAAAAAAAAACACCTGGCATTTCAAAAGTAGTGGCAATTCTTTTAATTTTTTTCTTTGTTTGAAAGCATAAAATTAAAGTTTTATAATTTATCATTAAAAGAAATTAAGTTGTGACGTTAAGTAGTGAAAAATTTACAATCAATTCAGACACGACAAATCATAATAGACTTACATAGAAAAGTCAAATCCCAGCGTGAAATCGGTAAAATTGTTGAAAGGCTTTACTGTACAACAAAAAAAAATATTATAGACAGGAATACCAAACACAACAACGTAGAAAATTTGGTTGGTGCAAAACAACAAAAGCGTCTTATAAAAATTGCAGCAGTAGATTTGTTCTTACCAACATATAGCGCTGTAAAAATAGCTGAAAATGTTACGAAAACTTCTGGAAGACCTGTAAGAGCGAATATGATTAGAATATCATTGGATCCGAATGGCCTGCATGGTAAAGTAAGAATCGCTTTATAACAAACAACAAACAAACCAAACGTTTGAAATTAAAAAAAAAAATACATATTAAACGAAACTCAAATTTTTGTTTGAGATATTTGGAGTCAAAAACCCCGTAAAATATGGCGAACGAAGCCTTTAGTAATAAATATGTTACCAAGACGGTTAAACATGCCGGCGACTTAGTAATGGTCTGGGGTTGTATGGCGACATCAGGGATCGGTAATCTTATATTTATAGAATCTACAAACAAAAAAGAAGATTATCTCGACATTTTAAAATTAGAACTAGAGTAGAACTTGATTTTCCAACAGGACAATAATGCTTAGATTACCTGCAATATTGTGAGAGACTGGTTGCTCAATTTTTGTCCACAAACTTTGGATCATGCTCCGCATTCCCCAGACCTCAATTCAATTGAGTAAAATTAGGCAAAGAAATATTTTTTACAAGAATAATCTAAAGGATATAATACAGAATGAATGGAACAAAGTTTCGCCTTATTTCACTAATAAACTCGTTTATCAGCTGTGATAAAGACGCAAGGACCACAAATAAAATATTATATTTCACTTTCTTTTGTACTTTTCCGTTAAAATAGAATTATTTGTTTGTGTTCCTTATTTTTCTAGTTTTTATTAAAGCATTCTATTTTGCTGAAGTTACATATCTATGAATTATACAACATATTTTGTTTTAAATTTGTACTTGTAGTACAAAAGATATAACATTTTTTTTAGCAATATTAGGTGTTTACTTTATATTGACTCATATGGACTCCTGGTCACTGCAATATAGAAGAAAATTAATATGCAGATACTGCTGCTAGGGATACACTAAGAATGCCTCTACTGAGTACTGCTAACTACAACCGCAATGATATCTTAAAATATATCAAGCACTGTTGTCAGGATCGGGAACATCCCATTGGTACAAAACCATAAACAGCGACAAAATTAATGTAAAGATTTCTTCCAATAACTATACCAACAACCTGCATAGAAAAGACGTTATTAGATTTCTAAGAATTCGCCTAGGCCACACAAAATATTCCCACGGACATTTATTTAAGATTTCCAATATACCTGCTTGTAACTGCAATATTATACGTCCCCCAACCCCTGAACACTTCCTTTCCATCTGTCCAGATTTTTAAAATATAAGACAAGATATAATTGCTATCGAAACCCCAATATCACTAATCTCTAACCCAACTATAAATAATATTAAGACAATAATTAAATTCCTAAAAAAAGCTAACATTTATAACTTTATCTGTATATTTATATAAAAATGAAATGGTCCATGTATGTAATGGCATCACGTGAGAACGGCTGGAGCGATTTGGCTTATTTTTTTTCGATTCGAAATTCTTAGGAGATGGTTTGTAAAGAAAAAAAATTCAAAAATTCCAGGTAAAACTCGGAAATTTTAAGTTCTTCACTTTTAATTTTTCTTAATAACACACATCTTTCAAGAAACTTGAAGAACTGGCACCAAAGCCTCCTTTTCACTTCTCAATAAGAGACATATTTTTTAAGAAAATTGAAGAACTGAAACCAAAGCCTCCGTTTCATTCTATATGAAATACAAATCATTAGTAAATACCGAGCGAAGACGGGGAGGTCAGCTAGTTTATTATAATTATATAATTATAATTAATTATAATTATAATTAAAGCCTAAGGCCGCTTTTGACTATGCCATCTTTTTTGTAAAATTGTCCAAATTGTTGGCAATTGTATGAAAACGGGTTGTCATATGGCATCATCTATGTTTGCAATCATGATTGCAATCATTAAAATCATGATATGACAATCCGTTTTCATACAATTGCCAATAATTTGGACAATTTGACAACAAAAATGACATAGTGAAAACCAAGCAAAAGTAGCAGCGCTGTCAACTTGGTGCGTTTCGCACAATTTTTGGTGCTTTTTTTAATTTTTTGGTGCGAAAAATTTCTTAAATGATGTGAGGTGCGTTTTTTTTTTAAATTGTAAAAATGTAATGAAATCTTCATTTTCACTAATTTTTAATTGCAGTTTTTTATTAATTCATTATCATGAAATCTATAACATGAAAAAGGACATCATTTCTATACGAATGTATGGTAATCAAACATTCGTCACATGAAGGTTATTGCTAAAGCTAAATAGGATGAAAATTTTTGTTTGAAAATAAAATTAACATTTTAAACATGAAAATAAAAATTCTTGTGTAGCCGGATTGGTCTACTGGACTGTACACCAACAACCAGGGTTAGAGTTCCAGTGAAGCTAGAAGTACTTAAAATAGAAAACAAAAATATTTAAAAAATATGTACTGAAATCAGCCCTTTTTACCGATTAATTCCGAATATCATATTGTTAATTAAATTTTAAGTGGTTAAATACTTATTTTATCCTTATTAACTCGTTAATTAAAATAAAGGGTTTTACTATTAATCGTTGATCTCTTTTTAAAAAGTTAAAAAAAGAAGAAATTAATTACATATCTAGTACAAAGTTTAGTTAATTTTTTATTTTTTTTTTCTAAAAACACTGAACCGTTGAATACTGTTTTATTGTTATATTTATAATACAAAAATATTTATATTTATATTATTTATATAAAAAATAAAATCTAAATTTGGTGCGATGTTTTTAAATAGTGCGTTTTTTTTTTCTCCATTTTGGTGCGTTCTGAAATTTCAAAGTTAACAACGCTGCTAAGTAGCTATAGCTATATTAAACAATTGGCTTATAATTTTTAAATTTAAGTTAATTTTATAAATAAATAAATAAATAAAGTAAATATTTTGACGCGAAAAATATGGTACTTTTCCTTTAAAATTTAATTCCTTTTTGTTCCTTATTTTTCCAGTTTTCGTTACTGAGTTATATTTTTACTAAGTTACTTATGAATATATTTTGTTTTATATGTAATATAAAAAAAAGTTAGGTGTTTACTTTAAGTTGACGCTCACGGTAGAAACACTAAATATGAGGGAGGAGTTTTTGGAAAAACTGTAAAAAGTTCAACAGCAAGAAAACATTTTCATGTAAATGTCTTACGTCTTACTCATTCGCCTATGTTCTATATTCCACTACGAAGTGAAACTAAATCGTTTTCAATTCCACATGGACAATTTCACGGTGTTCTAGAAAACGAGGTGAAACTTTTAACTAAAATGAACGAAACTGAAAGTGATATTTTACTTTTCAAATCATTTTCACAAAATTTAGAACACAAAATTAATGAAAATTTCACTTCCACTTCATTTTACAAATGTAGAACCCAGGCGATTGTTTTCCTCCCTCTATTAAATACCAAAAATAACCCAACTCAAATATAGAAAAATCTCTTAAAACTATTGAAAAATCAAACAATAAATAAAAAATTAGCAAAAAGTTAATGACAAAATTTCTCCTTTTTGCTGACAATCATTTTCAATTTACATACGCAAGAATTTTAGCGCAAAAATATAAATTAAATAATAAAAAAACTAAACAAATTTTAAACAAAAAATATTATTGAAATGTCACTAGATGTGACATTTCGGTTGACAACTCGATACAAATTTATTTTAGAGGCAAGAAAATCGTATTTATAATAAAAACAAATATCTATACAAACATAAAGGAATGTTTGTATGAGTTAATTTTTGATTGTAAGTAAATCAAATATGAAAGTTAACAATGGTAAAGTTAGATTGCGAAAATGTCCTATAAGAAAATTAGACACATAATATGAAAATCGGCAGGAAGCAACGAACTTGTAAGGATACGAAATTAAAAAGTTGATTAACTACTTCAATTAAATAACCTTTAATATCTACAACCATTTTTAATTAGGCTATATGTGCACAAATTTTCTAGATTTTTCATACTACTTCACAAACTCTAATTCCCACAACTCAACAATACAAAGTAGCTCATCGAATATGCTCAACTAACCAACAATAAATTTTACTATTTACTGTTTATTTAAAAATTTAAAACACCCCTCCCCACCACCACCGTTTCCAACTTAATACAAAGAAAATTATTTAAAGTAATTTTACAGCCGGAGCAAAAAAAAAACACAAACATTTCTTTAAGAAGCAAAAAATATTTTGGCATGCACTGAGGCATGCAAGAAAAAAATATTTGAAATTTTCAGTTAAACTAGAAAACAACTACAACAACAATATAGGAACATATAAAAACTAAATAAAGCGAAAAAAAAACACAGAAAATAGAAAGAAAATAAAGCAAAATTAATATAAACAAGAAAATCAAAGTGCATATTGGCCTGTTGACGCAAATTAACACAGACTCTATTTCAGCATAAATATCAAAGTAACTAAAAATTGCACAGCAATTCAAGCGGCAAAAACAACAACACCAAGCAACAACTAAAATACTACACACACAAAAGACGACGAGCAATGTGGTTGTTGTTGTTGCCGTTGCAGTGGCAAGTGTGTATACAGACAAACTTGCAACACATTCGTAAGCAGTCTCAACCATATGTGTAAAATTTAGGTTTTCTTGTTTTCCGCTTTTTATAAAAATGATAATTCTTAATTTATTTTTATTTATTTTTGTTTTTGCTCTCACTCCTCTACTTTTCTTGCTATTTGTAGATATGCGAGGGCAAATCGATAAGTGAATGCGGAATATCTTCGTTTAATGTCTGGTATTTTTCGTATCTAATATATGTTTTCATAGTCGTATTTAGTTGGAGTACAGTTGTGTATATATGTCTATGAATATGTCTATGAGTTCCAAAGTTACGGTCATACTTGGCAAATATTTGCCGAGAAAGACGTAACCACTAAATAATATATATTTGAAGTCGTATATTTATTTCCAAAAAAAAAACTTTTCTTATTTAGGCTAAAGCACAACAAATACATATTTAGTTTTAATTAATTTGATGTTGTTTGATCTTGCAAAACTCTTGTAAGAGTAAACAACGTCAAACAAATTTGTGCTGAAACAAGTGCTTAAGCTTTTTTGAGTAAATATTTGCCAAATGTGACCGTACATTAAGGATAGCAGAACGACAGGGCAAGGAAAAGCCGCTCCAAAATACGTAGTCCGTCAAGAGTGTTGTATTTAGAAGTATTACGAATCATTGCTAGCGAAGATAAATGGAACCATTTTTATTACGATTCGACACCAGTCATAAAAATCTCATGGCGCTAAAGTTCTATCTATTATGAACAACTGAAATCTGTCAAGACTGTCACAGAGAACGTGTTCCGAATGCTACTGATTCGTGTGAAGAGGGCATTGGCAGCAAAAACGCCCAGAATATACTGCCAGACATAATATTACCTCATGACAACGCTCGGGCATACACTGCAATAAGTGTTAAAAACTATTGAGAAAGAAGTGGTTAGGAAGGAGTATAGAACTTTATTTACAGGTTAGATAACGATAAAGAATGTTTAACAGTGGTGAAGATGGCATAAATAGATCTCAGTCTCAGAAGAACAATGTAGGAATAAACATTTCACGATTGGGCAGCAAATACTAATGAAATACCAACGTAGTTTCGGAGTGATGTTAATAAATAATTCGCTCGGCCACTAGCTGATATGTCCATGTCTATTCTACGACTCGATCCCTTTCAATCTCTATTTTCGAGCCGTATCTATCCGTTGTCTACTCTATGTCTGGTGCATATTTCCACAGAATTATGAATTTAACCACGTGCAATAAATAATTGTACTGTTGCATGAAATTCTTTTGAGTTGTTTGTTTTATATTTATGTTCATTTATACGAGAATGTATCGCTTGCTGTTTGTTGCTGCTGGTGTGATTGTGTTGCTGGTACTCTTGTTACTGTTGTTTCTGTGTGTTGTTGTCTTCAACTCTATTCGTGTTCAGAGTATAAAAATAATTTGTAAATGTCAAAAAATTTTGACAGTTTGCGGTGATGTTTTGCAAATTACGTTTGTAATTGCTTGCTTTAATGTTTACCTTTTGATTTATAATTTTCCCTGTCGCTCTCACTCTCTCTCTGAGTGTGTGTGTGTGTGTGTGTGTGTGTATATTCGCGCAATTGTATACTTGGATTTGCTGGTTTGTATTTGTATTTGGCTGTTTGTTGTTATTGTAATCAAAAAATATTGAATCTTCTATTGCAGTGTCATAAAAAAATGTTGCAGAAGTTGGGTTTTTTTTTTAATGAAAGAATTAAGATATTGGTCTGGAAGAAATCAGGTTCTTACTGGTTTTTGTCTTGGCACCATCATGCTCTCTAAAAGGACAACATTCAAAGTAAGAAATATTTCCCTGGGAAAACTTGTATGTATTTGGAATACATAATATTACAAATTATTTTGCATTTGAAACCTGTAAAGCTGTGCCCGCAGGACATTGTGGCAATTTTCTTGGGATTTCATTGAAGTATGTCTGCTGGAAAGAGAAAATTTCATTCATAATTTTATGCTTCCTTAAACCCATCAATTTTTGATAGATGTATCCGGCTGTAAGTAGTGTTTTTAATCTTTGTCTGTGACTTTGCAACAATTGATAAATATCTAAATACAACAGACGGTTAATGACACTAACAACCTTTGCCACAATCTGTTTGTTAATCGCATAAAACAACCTGTTCTAAACCTCAACACACAACACCAAACAAAAAAAAAACAAAGTAAAAGAATAAAATTAATAGTTTGAGGCTGAAAGCGAATCAACCTTAAATACAGACCAAAAGCCAGAAATTATCTATCAAAAGGTGTCTTTACAATTTATACGAAGAAAGAAAGATCTTCTAGTTCTGCATACCAACCAAACAGCAGCAGTAACTGCAACAATGGACACATAAAAGAGGCATCAATGATTTATTTTTTTTTTTTTTTAGTTTTTACCTTTTTAGCATTTAAACTCAAAATAAAATTAAAAGATATAAAGAAAGGAAAACAAGACAAGTGTCGTTTGTCTAATGTAAAGATCATGCAACCATCAGTTGTTGCAACTTAACATTACATGAACAACATAACAAATAAACAAACTGCCAGACAAACAAAAAAAATAAAGGTGTTGGTTACTTAGCAAGGTGCATTTATTCTACACTTTGGAATGGTTTGGTTTGGTTTCTGTTACAGCAAAAAATTTGTGTGTTAAGTACTTTTTTTCTTTAAGAGTATGGGTGTGAGTTTTGAATGTGTTAAAGACTTAAAGGATTTCCTTTAATGTTGAAATTTAGTTTTTGTTGCACTTTTTGCTTTTGTGTTTTTTTTTTAATGAAGCGTATGGTTTTTTTTTTCTTTTTTTCAATTGCATTCTTTACAGCTACCCGATGATGTATGATGATTGTCTGTCCACCTGTCTGCCAATTAGGAGGGTGGTGTGTTAAGGTTAATCATAAGAATTAATCGATTGTATTAACTGTTGCACCACATCCTGATTCATCTGCTTTGCATAATTATTCTATATCACTAAAAAAATGTTCCTTGCCAAGAAATACGGTACCAATTTTGTTCGATACCAATCCATTTTTACTTTGTTGGCTTACTCCAACAATGACCGGGAAACTGGCCCTAAAATGGCTAAACTGAATTTTAAAATTGAAAATCTTCCAGATAACATTGATTATTGCACTTCCAGAACCATTTTCTAGAGAAATGTCGGTTATCAGTTGTGAACGACACGGAGTTAGTGAAGGGATGCGTCCCCTTTCACACAACAAGTCTGTTCGAGTTGGCCGAGGTGTCCACATTCAGGAATTTGAAATAAGGATATAGTTTAAGATTCCGAAAGTATGATTATCGCACTCCCAGTAACATTTCAGAACGACACCGATATAGTGGATTTTGCCCCTCTTGACACGAGGAGTCTCTCCATATATACGGATGGCTGCAGGAGTTTGCGATAAAGATGGCGTTAAGTATTCCGAATAACATTCTACAGGCAGAATATCGTACCGCCAAGTTGCAATAAAATTCCTGAGTGGTGTATACACGACTTCGGTCAGGGAATGTCAGGTATCCTTAAACAGGATGACAAGGCCGTCATTCTCAAATGAGTAAGTCGACACAGAGATCTATTAGGCAACTGTATTACTAATGACCCGGCGAAGCAGGCGTCATGCTGTCTAACGGAGACATAAACTTCCTATGCAACATTGCATTATCCATATGTAAGCAACGCTTTAGTGATATTACGAATATGTTCAGAGATTGGATCCACGTACATGATTAGATGAGACTTAGCTGTTATAATGAAGACGATTAAGAAACTATCTCACACTTTCTTAACTACTGCCTGCCACTAAATGATCTACGCTGTGATTATTCTGGACAACCGTTCGTAAGGCAATCTCTCTTTGGCATTCAGTAATAGTGTACGGAAGACTTTATGAGTAACAGTAACTAGTTAAATCTAAAATCCATCAGATGGCTCAAAATGTTCTTAATATTCAAAACTTTCAACATGGCATTTTTAATTACTATATCTCAACTTTCCTCTTTTCTCAATATCAGTACCTTTTATTTCTACCTATCTCTCCATATCACATCTTTTCTTAACAATAGAACCAACTGAATGGTCCCAAGAGCACTGTGCGAATCGGGCCAAAAGTTTACTGAAGAGAAACATATTTGAAGAGCTGACAAAATGGACGGTCATTGTCGTAGAGAAAGTGTTTTCCTTATAAGTTGCTGATATAATTGCTGCAATCATATATATGATTGCTGCAGTCATGTGAATTGCAATTGCAATATATTATGGTTGCCGCAAACTTATAGATATAAAATATTTTGTAATCATGTTAAAATGATTGCTGTAATTGTGTACAATTATATTTGTTCTCTGGGTAAATTTAGAAAGATCTCCCTTCACTTCTGCAACAGGCCTCGCTTATCGATCTTTAACATCTTTCTTTTGTTTTTTATTCATTGACTGATTCATTTATTAAATTTTTTGTTTTTAAGGAGTGTCTGTTTGTTTGGTTTTGCCTGTTTTATTACAAACAATTATTATTATTTTTTTTTTTCGTTTCCATCTTGAAAAGCGTTTAATAGTTTTAAAATGAATTATGACTTACAGCCAGCCGTGGCACCTAGTGTTAAATGAAAATTGTAAGATTGTTTTTTTTTTATATTGTGTTCTCTGCTCAAACCGTTTAGGTTTCATTTTCAGTTATAGATTTTTCATTACATGCGTTTGTGCATTGTTGGTATGGGTTTTTTTTATTTGTTTGTTTTTTAATTGTTTTTCCCATTTCAAATTTGGCGCCATCGATGCTGACAGGTGGATTTTGGCTTTATAGATTTCGCTCTTGATGTAGCATTTAATCATTTTCTTAACAGCTGAATGTCATTTTTTGAAGTTGGAAAAATAATTTATTATACTGCGAGTATTTATAAGGAAATGTTAATTGACTGTGTGCAATACAACACTGCTGCTGCTGCTGTGTTAAGGCAAAAGACAGTAACAGCAGAAATCATACACTAATTAAAAATATGACAAGCCCAGTTAGAAGCGATTTATGTAATGTAAGACTTTGACAGGTGATTGGGTAAGCAAAGATATATATGATTGAGATAATTAAAAGGGAATTGTTTATAACGCTAACAAATAAGACATTTGTTTCCTTTCAATTAATAATAAATTAAGAGCAGCATTCTTTCATAAACCGAGTATGAACTCTACATTTATTCCGAAATTCTTTATAGTTTTTGCTTTTTCTAGCCTATAAAGTTTCGAATAATTTATATTTATAACTCGTTAATGTATGAGAATATGTAAATATCTGTCTTGCTTTATTAATGAGGCCTCATTGTTAGTTTAAATTATTGCTTTGTTTTTGGTTCATATTTCTTGCTATAAACTAAATAAATATTTAAATAATGTGAAAATATGTGTAACTGACAGCAGCCCATATGATTTATAACTGAACACCCTTCTATTTATTTTCGTCAGTTGTTTGTCTTTCGTTTTTGTTGATAGTTGGTGTGAAATTAACAAACCACAATAATATTTATAACAGAAAACATGGCAATCTTTAAACATTGTTCTGTATGTAATGTATTGTTTGTCAGTTGTAGGTATATTTATGAAATTTTTCTTTTAAATAGAATTTCAAAAGCAGCCAACAACCAAGATGCTCTCAATGATGCTTGAAGGGAATGAAACCCTGTAGTTTGTTATCATACAATTAATTCGTAATGGAAGCTTTTATGGAGACCTTACAATATGATAAATGAGCAGCATTGTCAACTTGGTGCTTTTCGCACTATTTTTGGTGCTTTTTAAAATTTTTTGTAAAATTTCTTAGCTGGTGCGCGGTACGTCTTTTAATTTTC
Source organism: Bellardia bayeri (assembly GCA_950370525.1). NCBI lineage: Eukaryota > Metazoa > Arthropoda > Insecta > Diptera > Calliphoridae > Bellardia > Bellardia bayeri. The sequence goes on from OX493267.1 coordinate 82,383,708, forward strand.
CGAAAATGTGATGATATCTTTCTTTTCACTAATTTTTATTTGCAGTAATATATTATCATGAAATCTATACGATGAAAAAGAACCTCATTAAATGTAAAGCGTAATCCATTTCGAGGTTCCCTACTTGAAAAAAAAAATCAAATCTAATTGGGATTGTTTATTATCATTTTAAAGAACATTCTTTGGCATTTATTTTTATTTTTTGAAGATTATGTCTATCAAATGTTGGCCGTTGCTACGTCACAGATGGTCTATCCGTTGAGTCCAATTTTCGATGACTCGTTCGAGCATTTCGACTGGTAACTGGCGAATGACACGCGTGATATTTTCCTTTAAAGCCTGAATCGAAGCTGGATTGTCCGCATAAACTTTAGACTCTCTACGGTCTTCGTGTACACTCTCAGCTACGGCCGCTATATTTTCTTCACATCGTGCTGGACGTGGTCTATTCGTGGAAACAGATTCCTCACAGAACGTCTATTATCGTAATCAAGTTTGTAAACGTTGTTCAGGCGTAAGTCTTTCCATTATTAAATGCCAAACAATACTAAACACAAATAACATGACAGCATGACACGGCTCGCATGTGATCTGTCAAAAAAGAGGCTATTGAAAAAAGTATCTCTACTTAAATCACCCTTTATTTTAAACACGAATATATGATAAATGCATACATACTATTAAATTCGTCACATGAAGGTTATTGCTAAAGGTGAATAGGGTGAAAATCTTTGTTTGAAAATAAAATTAACATTTCCAAAATAGAAATAGAAATTCTTATATAGCCTGATATTTTGAACTGTAGACGACCAACCAGGGTTAGAGTCCCAAAGGTACTTAAAATATAAAACAAAAATAATTTAAAAAAGTACCAAATATGTATTGAAATTAGCCCTTCTTCATTAATTAGTACTTTAGTTCCGTATAACATATACACCCCTATCGTGAATAAAAATTCCACATGAAATTTGTTCCCTTTTCACATTTTCCTATTAAAATTCAATGTTAAAAAATAAAAGGGAACAAATTTCATGTGGAATTTTTATTCACGATACGGGTGATTGTGAGTTAAATTGATGAGTGCTTAAATGTTTATTTTATCTTTAGTAGCTCGTTTATTAAAAAAAATGCTTTTTTTACTATTAAGCATTGACCTCTTTTTAAAAAGTTTTATATAGAATTTATGAAATTAAAAAAAATGTAAAATAATTCAATAAAGATTATCAAAATTTTTAATAATAAAATTTTTCAAGTTGTAATTCCTAACTTCAGTAAAAATAATTTAATGAAAATTAAATTTAATGAACTCGAGCCTAACTAAAATTATCAAGAAGTATAATTCAATAAACATTTTAATTTCAATAGAAACAAAATTAGTGGGATTTTTTAAATTACGCTTTTTTTCTCCATTTTGGTGCGTTTTGAAATTTCAAAGTTGACAACACTGTAAATGAGGCACGAGCTGTCAATTTATATGACCTAGGGTGACCTTGTGAAATCTTGCGATTTTTAATCCTCAACGCCAATGTTTGTAGAGTTGATGTAATCAATGCAGCAGTACGATTGTAAAAGCCTCCCTAATATTCAATGTAAATACTCAAATCTTTTCCGATCATTTTGACAGGTAAAATGAAGTTTCTTGTAATTCCTGTAACCTAAACTAACTACCTTCGTAAAATTGTTAAATTGAATAATCAATAAGTCTTAGGATACCTTCCTTTTACACTAAATCTATAGATTAGACTTAAGATAAGTCTATCTACAAATAAAAATTGTCACTTTATAAAAACTAACTAATTTTTTACCAAAACAAAAGAGTTTGTTTAAAAAAATAACATAAATTAAAAAAAATAAAAAAGCCTCGTATTATAAATAAATCAACACCAAAAAAAAAAAAAAAAAAAAAAAAAAAAAAAAAAAGTTTAATTGCTGTTTAAATTAATAACAAAGTGGGAACAAAAAGCTGTACTAGAAATAGTTAGAACCACTTAAAAGCAAAGAAATATTTACATAAATATATTTATTTATGCTAAAGATATTACACAATTTAAGACAAATACGGTAGTTAAAGTAAACAATATTAATAAGTCCCGGTTTACCGTATGAAATTTTTATCGCTGCGATTCTTGCTTTGTAGGCGAGAGCGGTGAGTCGTACATGCATATTTTAATAAGACTCACCGCTCTTGCCTACAAAGCAAGAATCGCAGCGACAAAAATTTCATAATGTAAACCTTTATGGAAGAAAAAAAATATACTAAAGTTCTTTTCAATTTATTTAACTAAATTGATAATTTTGTTGGTATGCCGTAGTTTAATTTATGGCATTTTTCTCGTTGGCTTTAAAATTTCTTCTTGTGTTGCTGCTAGTTTTTTAAATGAGAGTTCTTATAGTAAATTTTCTTTAAATTCTTGTGATTTGTGAGGCTGGGTTTTTTTTGTGCGCTTTAAATTGCAGGAATAATGAAAAAATACTTTATTTTCTGTCCTATAATTGTACATAATAACACTCATCATCATCATTAACATTATCGTCATCATCGTCATTAATGTCTTTTTATATTTTTCGTTACGAATATTTGTAGTTTTTGGTTTAAAAGTTTTGTTTTCTTTTTTACGTTTTCTTTGACTACTTTTCAATAAAAGCCTTTTGACATCATGAACATGTCAGTTCAGCAAATTTAATGTTTTTTATACTTTTCATATTTTTCTTTTTTTGTTATTGCTTATTTCTTACAATAGAGCAGATAGTAGTAGTACAGTACTTGTTTCAGGTTTTTTTTTCTGTACGTTTCTTTAGAAATTTCAGATCATTTGTACTGGTGTAGGGAGATACACTCAAAAAGTAAGGATAGCCAAGTATTAGTTATGGAAGACTTTAAAAATACTACAACTCAGCATTGTTTGACATAGTATTAGTCATTACTTTGCTAATGTTGTTATTATTACCCTGTAATGTTGCATTGACAACTTTCCCAGAATGTGTAAAGTAAACCAATTCAGACTAAGCCGATAAATATTACCGGCAACAATTGAGCACTGGATGGGCATTTGCCATTTGAAGTCAATAATAATCACATAAGATTAAATAGAAAGGTACATGGTTTTTTACATTACATTTCTCAAATGGTATCTTATCCATTCCCCTATCTCCGGTTATTTCAGGTCGTTAGCTAAACAATTGCGTTGTCCAAATAAATACACTTTAACCTTTGGTATTCAACTTTGATAGATTTATAGGTTGTGCAAATTAACTGAGAATTTGTAGCAACGTCTACTTCTCTCTCATTATAAGAACTTCTACAGTGGTCATTATATTTTTTTGCTAATTTAATCTTCAGGAGTAAAATCTGAAAATTTTTTTTAACAAACACAAACTGCAAAGCTTTTGGCTTATCTGCAGAAAACACCCAGAGTCATTGGCGGGAATCGAACCCGCAATCCTTTGACTCATAGTCCGGCACACTATCGCCTAGTCTATCGGGGCACTCAAGTAATGATTTGGTTTATAGCGGTTAATCAGCATTTCGGACATGCAAAATCGTGTTACAAGGTCTCTTGGCTTCAATTCACATGGCGTTTGGATGAAACCTGCTTCTTGAAAACTTTTTGTAATTGTTACTTGAAAAGTGAATTCTTGGTTTTTAAAATTTTTGGGCTGGACTGGTCGATCTTTGTCTTCTGTGTCAATAATAACAACATCCAATATTTTCTGTGTCCAGTTTATTAACGTCGTCTCTAAATAATGTTCAGTACTCCCGGATGAACAAAGACAATTAAACCTCTTCATTTTCGTTTTGTAACAAATAGTTGCCTGAAATTAATTTCATTCAAATAAAGTTTGAATGTTTTTCAGTACCACTGTTTAGTAGAATAGTGTTTAAAAATTATTCAAGAAAGAAATCTGGTTTACAGAATTTATCGATTTAAAGATAAATTCATATCGCTTACAATACAACTCGTTTCATATATCAAGATTGTCATGTAAATTGTGATCCATTTCGAGGTTCCCTACTTTTTAGGGAAAACTTAAATTTAATGGCAAATGTTTGAAAGAACATTCTTTGGCATTTATTTTTTGAAGATTATGTCTATAAGGTTAAGTGGCAGATATCCAATTATCGATGACTCGTTCGAGCATTTCGACTGGTAACTAACGAATGTCATGATGATGTGTTCCTCCCAGGCCTGAATCGAAGTGGTTTTGCCCACATAAACTTTAGACTTTACATATCCCCACAGTCTATCGGGGCACCCAAATGATGAATGAAATAAACGTTGGGATTGTTAAACTTATTGTTTTCTAAAACTTTAGAAATTGGCTGCATAAAATAAGCTGTGGCGTGAAAAAAACTAGCATTTTTTCGTTTTTTAAATACTAAAAAGTACATTTTTACAATAAATGTTTTCTGTTTGTTGGTTTTTATTTTTTTTTATAACACCAATTTCTTTTTTAGGTTTAAGTAATAGTTAACAAAAAATAAGTGCATAAAATAAGCTATAAGCCACTGTAGATATCACTGACATGTGGTTTGAAAACGGCAAGACATTTTTTTTTACAAAAACTCTAAAGCTGTCACACAATTAACGAAATAGATGCCCCATTTTGAAATAATGTGATTGAAAATTTTCGTAAAAGAATCGAAATGTGATATCATTTTTCTTTTATAATTGTCAAACCTTACTCTTTACAATACAATACATAAACTTTTTAATGATTTTCATATAAAAATAAAAACAAAGTTCTTGTTAAAAAAAAAAAAAAAAAAAGACTTGTATAAGAACCTTGTTGAAGAGTTAGAGCTATCTCATCACTGACATCGTTAGCTTAAGCAAGCAGCAAAGTCTGAGAGAATTATCACAGAGAAAAGTGTAGACCGTAGCTGCACAGCATGCCACTAGTCAAGCTTATTGCCAATCACTACTGCACTCGGCCAATTTGAGACAAGCTTGTTTGTGGACCCCGACTAGACCACACTGGCGACTCTGTTGAAGAAACTCTAATTTCTATTTAATTAAAATCAGGAGTAAAACAAATGTGAAAAACAATATAGGGTTTTAGACTAAATTTTCCTTCTCTAAACTTCACCTAAGATGACTTTATTCACACATTATTTCTCTGAGTGCATTTAATATGCCAATGTCCATATGAGTACTCATACATACATACATTGTCATACAAAAAGAAAAAAAAAAGCGTTCAGGCAAATGTTAAACTAATGACAGTTTAATTTACTTGCTTTATCGACATTAATTTCATTTTCATTTTATGCATTTATGAGACCAGCACTGAAGAAAAGAACCAATAAAAGAGAATAAGAGGTACAATAACAATAGCATGAAGATGAAACAAATTGAGCCGACAAGAGGCCAGGCCAGCATTTTTTAATTTTATTTTAGTTTTTGTTGTCCATAATCCATAAAGTATAATTCTTTTGTAGACGGACAAGTGTCGGCCTGTATGAGTGTAACTTTTGGTTTTGTCTTCTTTCTACCTTTTGAACATAAAACACTATATTTTTGGAAACTCTTGTGTAAAAAAAAAAAACTGAATTAAATAAAACGCATTAACTACAAAAACGGCCTACACACAATTCCAATTCAATTCGATTTCATTATTTCTGTTTTATTTTCACTATTTTTTCGTAAACATCATGACAGCGCACAGAGACCGATAAACCTCTTGACCCTGTTTAATGGTGTGTAGAGAGTGCGTTGAACAGCCAACCAAACAGCCCGGCCGGTGTCGCAGTTAAGCTAAAGATCCAACAGAAGAAGAAAAGTGTTAGTGGAACACAGTTTTTTTTTTATTTATTTGGTTAATGGTTAAATAGTATTAAGGGATCAACAACACCATGAACATTTAATGGCAAGAGAGCGACTAACAACCTTTTTGTTATTTAGTGTTTTTGTCTTTTTAAGTAATTGAATGCCATTGAATTATATTGTTGTTGTTGTTGTTGTTTTTTACATTTTCGTATACAATAGTTGTATTCATTAGATACCAGAAACAGGTGTAATGTTAATAAATGAACATGTTTTAGCTGCAACAACTGCATACGTACAGCTATGAATTCATTAATTCTTGTTAGATCGTAAATAAATTCCTTTAGTTTTATGTTCATGTTACTTTTTTCGACTCGCAACATTTGTATTTTAAGTCATAAAACTCTTGAGCATTGAATAGAGATGTAATTATAAGAGTTGTAAGTTACTATTGGATGTATTAGTTGTTGTAAAAGTTTTTTATTTCTGAGTTGTTGGCAATTGGCGTTTAATGTTAGAATTTAAACATAACTGCCAGCAATATTCTAAAAATCTAAGTCCTTCTTTAACGCATTTCCGCATTTCATTTACAGCTCATCAAATATCGATGGTTTCAACAAGAACGAGAAAAGATTCGTTCAGTTTGTACCCAAAGCCTGTTCTGGAATTGCTCTGGGATTTTTAGAGTCCCAAATAATTGCCACCAAAGTATCTAAAACAGTGATGGGCAAAATTGAAATTTTTCCAACACACTTGGCCACAAAATTCTAATAACGCTATGTAGACACACACGTAACCTATAAGCTGACTTATGTGTTTTACTTAAATCGGCACTTATTACTTGCTTAGAGATCAAACTTACGTCAGTTGCTGTTTAGCATTTGGGCAAGCTATACAAATTTTGACATGTTTATGATTTTCTCTCTTAATACACAAAACTCTCTGTTGCTCAACTAACACAAATATAAACATCATAGCGTGGGTTTGCCCACCACTGATCTAAACAAATTAAAATAGGCTTCGTTCTTGAATGAATTCAACGAATATACATACGAATTTGAATGCATTGTAACAATTGTCAACAGCTAATATGGTAACAAGTAAAATTTTATAACATTAATATTATTCCCACGTTGGAAAACAAAGTTTTTATTAAACGGCCCTTTAGTTTAGAAGTTGTGACGATCAAAAGTCTTGAACACTTGTCAGGCAGCCGCGGTGTAGATCCTTCAGTACTCGCTCTAGTTGACGTCCGTGGTGGTGCCGCAGTTAACAGAGAGATAATCCTTTGATACTACGGGACCCCCATTTCCCGTCGTTCTGAGACTAACCTAATATTTGTTTTCTTTATGATTAATTTAATTAATATTTTATAATTAACAAACACAAACTTCTAAACTTTTTGGCTTGTCTGCAGAAAACACCCAGAGTCTTTGGCGGGCATCGAACCCGCAACCCTCTGACTGATAGTATATCGGGGCAAAGCTATTGCTTAACAAACATGTGAATTAGTGTTAGTTTAAACTAAAAATAAAGTACAATTTGTAACGTTTCTCGAAAAGACTATGTTTGAATTAGCTGACCTTATATTAATAAGAGAATGCAACTTTTGTAATGAACCCTGAAAAGCGCAAGGTTAAACATGGAGTATATACCGGCTTGATTTTTGTTGCTGTAAGAGATCCGCTATTCATACAGATTTCCCTTAGTTGAGAATCTTTGGAGTCCAACTGGGCTTTTTCTGAATCTGAACGTCCATCAGCAACACCTCCCTAAGACAGTCTAGATCATGAATCTTACACCCATGTTAGCAGTAGTTTGAGCTTTTATCAAAACTTATTCGATTTATATCGAGCATTTTCAGAAATCGCACTATACGAGATAAAAATGGGTTATCATCCGATATCATCAAGGTTGAGTCAAAAGTTCAGTAGGATCCGTTCTTTCTCCTACTTTATTTATTATTTTCTAAATGATCTTCTTAGTCAAATTTTCAACAACAAAATTTCAACCCTAACTATTTTTTTTACTAATAATTTGCCATTCATTCAACTACAGACCAAGCCCGACGAATATTGGGGCAAAAAGGCAAAACATGAATGAAACTCTTAACCATGAGTCCAAGCACGCAAGACAAACATATAATGTTTGTTCAAAATCAGAATCTCTTGAGTGATGGCAGCCGGACTAAACATATATTTTAAATGTGGAATGAAGCATTAAAATGCCTTGGATTTTTTACTTCACATGATGTCCTTACTATTTACACCACTTATACTACTCGAGTGCGTACAGAAAGGAGATAGCGAAGGTACTTATCGGTCACAGTAAGTTTTCCAATACCATTGATTCACTGTAGCATTGACGCAATGAGCTTTGTTGTCCAACAAGAACTTTGTTTTTCAAAACAATATACAATGAAGAAATTATATGACATTCATTTAAATTTTTATTGTATTGGAAAAAGTAAAGTTTAGCAGTTATAAATGCTAACATGAGACTGAATGAAATTATGATTTATTACACTCTTTCTACAGGTTTCGTTAACAGTCGTGTTGTATCTGTGAAAATGACGAAAAACATTCGGCCCCCGGGAAATACATAGCGTCTCCTTCATCATTCTGTCTAAAAATACCACGATCTTTGTGCACTAGATAGAGGTAATAAAATTTGTCATTTTTATTTATTAACAACATAAGTCACACTACACTTTCTAAACATACATATTTATAATGATTTTTTTTTTATTGTCGGCGTCACAATACTCCTTCAGTAGCCCTATACGCTGACTTTACAAATTAATTTTCGAACAAACTTAAATTTGTTATACCTACAAAATAATATGCGTAAGAAAAACCAATCTGTAGAAATTTTATTTTTACGACTAGTCATAAAACTATGCAGAAGTATAAAAAAATCAAGACTAGTCAAAATGTTAAGAAATCAAATGATCCATAAGCATGAACAAATCAAATCACATAAAAATTAAAAAGCTTTTGTTTTTCTTTTAAAGATTTTTATCACAACATGATCTCTCTGCGATAAAAACGATTAAAAGTTATGGTTTTTAATGCTTTTAATGCATGCACACGTATTTTTAATAAATATCAGCCAACCAATGTAGTAGAGCTTTACATAATTATATTATTTTATTATATATGTTTTTTTTTTTTATTATTTTATTAATTAATACAAATGCCTCCGTAGATTTGGGAAAACAATCCCTGGCACGTTAATTAAATAAAGTTCGGACTGCTTGTGTTATTTTTTACGATCTACAAAATTTATGCATTTGGAGTATACGAGTATTGGGATTTATTTGGTGGCCATTAAAATACACAACACAACAGAAAACAGAACTATAGATTATATTTTTCTTAATTAAGTGCTAAATACTTGACATAAAAATATAATGAAAAAGAATTTTTTAAAATAAATATACTTTTTGTATAGAGTTGGTTGGTGGTGCTGCAGGTTGGAGACAGGTTTTTTATTGTCCATTGATTATGGTCTCCTGGGAGGGTCTCTAACAAGTTGCTATTTAACGATCTTATATAGACTTAATGCATATTCAAAGAATTGAGTTTGTTTTAAGTTTCAGGTGTGAAAACAATGGTATAAATTGAAATACTGTGGAAAGTGTATTGAATTTATTATACCCTACACCACCATAGTGGGCAGGGTATATTGGATTTGTGCATATGTTTGTAACGCCCAGAAATGTTGGTTCAACACCCACCTTAAATTATACCGATCGACTCAGACTCACTTTCTGAGTATAACTCACTCAAAAATTTTGGTATCCAAATAATACTTAACACAAATATATTTTATATACATACAAATAATAAGGTATAATTTTATTATGATCGGTCCATAATTAGTCGTAGCTCCCATAAATGGCCCACTTCCGAAAATCACTTTAACGATCATAAATTTCATAAGAATGTTGGTATTCAAATTTGACACAAATAAGTTTCTTTTATACAGAAATAATGACACCTAATTTTATAATGGTCGCTCCGTAATTAGTCGAAACTCCCATATAAAACCCTCCCCGTAATCAATTTTAACCTCTATAAATCGTTTAAAAGTATTTATATCGAGATAAACCTTAACATACATAATATTTATATTCACAAAAATCATGACACTAAATTTTTGGCTGATCGGTCCATAGTAGGTCATATCTCCCATATAGCGCACATTTCTGAAAAACTGTTTTATACATATATATAGTCGGGCGTGACCGACTATACTTTCTTACTTGTTTTTGAAAATGTTTGTTAAATATGAAGTTAATTAAATGTACCAAATGTAATTTGTAGCTTTAAATGAAATAATACCAGCAGATTGGTTTGTATAAAGACCGAATTAATGATATGCACGAGCTTTAATTGTATAAATTAATCTTTTAAACTAAGGCTTTGTCTGAAAATTTAATGTTATTGAATCTAAAGCAAAGTTATTTCTACAATCTTAATTTGCCACCTTATAACGTTTAAACACAGAAAAAAAATCATGTTTTTTTTCAATTAAACCTTTAATTGATTTTAAAATAATTTTCAATTAAAATTTTAATTGATTCAATTACTTTTTCTGATTTTGCTGATATTTTCAATTAAATCTCAATTTTTTTTTTTAATTGATACTATCATTTTGTTTACAGGTCCGATTTCAATTAAATTTTTAATTGATTCCACAAATATTTTAACTAAAACTCATTTCTATTTTTTTCTGTGAAGGTTTGCTTGATCCTTATAGACAAGGAAGTTGATATAACTATATTCGTTCTCTCACAATATTGGCTGAAGATGCCTCAGATATACCTTTCATTTTATATATTACACGAAATATTCTATTCGAAATATAAACAAAAATATGTATTTCCAAAAATCATGATAGTCGTGGTTTTTTGATGATTTTCAATAGCAAGATTTTCGAATATAAAGATTTTCCAAAAATAAGTACTTCACTATAATTTATTATTTTTAAAAATCCTACCACAAATTTTTTTCAAAAAAAAAATCAAGTATACAATCACCTCTATCGTGAATAAAAATTCCACACGAAATTTTATCCCTTTTCACATATTTTCCTACTAAAATTCAATGTTAAAAAAATAAAAGGGAACAAATTTCAGGTGGAATTATATTCACGATAGGAGTGAATTATTACTTTGAGGTTAACAGAAAACCGCACTTTATTATGTCGTGGAGATTTTTTCGCACTTCAATATATTTACAGCAGAAATATAAATGAGCGACTTTATGAAATTTCAATGTTTATGTAAATAATTCAGATACTGCAACAAATAACGCGCTGTGAATAAATAAAAAATAATACATGTAAAGAAAAATATCCAAAAGGAATGAATATGGTTACAAAACCGCACTTCATTTTGTCCGACAGTGTACATTTTACATGTCTCAGGAACTTCGAATATATGTAATTATGTTTTGTTTAAAGTTTGGGAAACAGTAGACAAGAGCAACGAATTATTAAGGTATTTATTTATAACTATTTCTTCTTAACAAAGGCATTAGTTTTCAAAATACACATTTATAATCAAACGTATTAAAAGCTTAGCAACAATATCTATGTACATATATGCCTACAGGAGTTATTGAATGCTATAAAATTCATATGATATTCATTGTATTGTCTTGTCTCGGGCTCTGTTATACGATTAAAAACAAATGACATCAGTTTGAAATGGTTATCAACAATAATGATATGGTAAATAAATAATTTATTCATACAATTAAATACAACTGACAACATTAATCATCACACTATGGGATAAACAAAATAATAGACACAGGCAGATAGAAAGACTCATCTATAGATTAGTAAATAGTCATTTATTTTATTAGAAACATAATAGTTTATAAACCCCACCAAACCAAAGCAATTCAAAAACAAAGAAAAGAAATCGTTTTGATAAGACTTGCGGGAAATTTACACTGCCAGCAACCAGACTAAACTTTTTTTTTTTTTCGTAGTGAAAAAACAAAAAACTACATTTAAGTTGAAACATAAATCAATTAAATTAACATCTTATGCTAATAAGATTTCTGAGCTACAACCAGCAGACGCACGGCTATTTGAACAGAACTAAATTAAATTTAAACAAATGAAAAGAAATTTTATACACAATTCTAAAATTTATTAAGTTGGCAACAGTTATGTTATGTTATTTTTTTTATTTATACATATTTTTTTTACATACATATTTAAGCCTTTATTATTTTCTTATATATGTACAGTCACACAGATAATAATACGTATCCCCCATAAATTCTGATTTTCTCTTAAAATTGGGAGCATAGAAAAAGGATAATACACATGCATTTTTATGTTGCAACAAAAATATTTATTCCAGCACTTTTATATTGAAAAACTTTAAAAGTAAGAAAAAAACAATAGAAAATAATAAATTTCACAGCACAGATAATTATACGTACGCTACATAAAAAGTTAATGTTACTAATTATTTACACTTTAAAACTATTTTTATAGTATTTTAGTTGGGCCTCCCTTTGCATTTTCTACAGCCTTCAACCGATTGTTCATTGAAAACACCAATTTTTTTGTAGTTTCGGTCATTATTTGGTTCCACTCTTGTAACAAGCTCATGTTTGTTTCTTATTCTTTTTTTGCGTATGCAGCGTTCTAATTTGTCCCACAAATGTTCGATGGAATTAAGGTCTGGTGATTGAGGTGGCGAATGGAGCAACGACAGCCTAACAATATGCGAGGTGTGCCTTGGATCGTTTACTTGTTGGAAAACCAATCACCACGAAGACCCAATTTGGTTGCGGATTCATTTAAATTGCTTGTAAGCATATCAAATATACATAACGGTCCAAATTTGTTTCTACAAATTGGAGTTTTCCAACCGACATGCAACCCCAAACCATGACCGAACCACCGCCATGCTTCACAGTTGGAACAAGATTTTTCGGTTGCAGCTCTTCATTTAGTTTGCGCCAAATTTTTTGTTTTCCGCTACAGCCCAACAAATTATACTATTTGCTCTCATCACTAAATATTACATTCGCCCAAAAATCAGTTGGCTTGTCCATATACTTTTGGGCAAATTCAAATCGCTTTTTTCTGTTGTTTTCAGTAATAAATGGCTTTTTTCTCGGCACTCGGCTGCGGAAGCCGTGCTTTCTCAAAACACTTCGAGCTGTTTCCGAATACACCATAATATTGTGGTCACTTTTCAAGGTATTTCGTATTTCTACGGCTGTAGTCGTAGGATTTTTATCCATAATAGCTTTTATATACCGGGCTACCCTTGGAGAAATTTTTGGTAGATTTTGTTTTGAAAAATTTTGTAAAACAGTTTTGGCAATTGAATTCAAAGAATTTCTATATTTTCTCAACTTTACTATCAATTCACGTATTTCTACACCAACATCCTTTGATTTTCGGCCCATTTTAAAGAAAAGCTATGCTTTATTCGTCTTCAAAACTCTTTAAACCTTCTCTGATCAACTAGAAAATAAATACTTAGCCAGTTTCTGTGCATTTTATTTATAAACATATCTGTTATTCCTGGCGTCGTAAGTATAATTTTCTGTGCTTCCATATCGGTTTTAAGCAAACTGCAGTTACAAATGCATAGATTTTGAGACGCTCTTGTTAAGAAATTTTAGATTAATAGTTCATTACTTTTTTTTTTTTTTTTTATAATAATAATTATTATAATTATAATTTTTTATAATAAGTATAATTATCTGTGTAACTGTATGTATGTACGAGTATACCATAAAAATGATTTATTAATGTTTTGATTTAATTAGTGTATTAATTGTTGTTGGATGTTTTTATTTCTGGTCTTTTGGCGCTAAATTTATAAAAATATTAAATATTAAAAGAACTTGCTGATGTTGACCTTTTCACAATAAATTGTTTTTTTTAATTGTATGGAGATTTTTAACAAACTTTCTAGTTTCAAATTGAAACAGGTTGTTGCTTTTATGGTGCAAACCCACATAATAATATTTTATTTCCTAATTTTTATTACTATTATTATTGTCTGGTGTGTTTCTTTATCTTTGATATCAAAGACAAATTAAACAAGTAAGAAAGTATAGTCGGTCAAGCCCGACCATATAATACCCTACAGCCAATATATGTGTACAAATAGATTTTCAGAAATGAGCTCTATATAAGAGCTATTATGGACCGATCATTCAAAAATGTGGTGGCATGACTTCTGTGCATATAAATATTCGTTAAATTGTATCTCGATATTATATAAAAAAAATCAAAAGATTTATAGAATTATAAAAGATTTATAGATGTTAAAGTGATTTTCAAAGGGGATCTTATACGGGAGCTATGATTAATTATGGACCAACCGTTATAAAATTAGTTGTCATAATTTCTGTATACATACTTATATGAAATTTATTTGTGTTCAATTTTATTTGGATACTTAACATTATTAAAAGATTTATGGTTGTTAAAGGGATTTTGGGAAGTGGGTCTTACATGGGAACTATGACTAATTATGGATCGATCATCACAATATTGGGCCAAATGATTTTTGTATATACGAAACAGACTTATGTTGAATATGATTTGGATACCAATATTTTTAAGAGTATTATGCTCTTTAAAGTAAGTTTAGGTAGCGGGCCTTATATGGAAGCTACGAGTAATTATGGACCAATCTACACAAAATTTGTTAATGATATTAGTCTTCCTGTACAACTTATTTCTGGAAAAATTTATCGCTATACGTGCAGAAACCAAGCCCCTTTTTCGGGAGAACATATTTATGAGGTGGACCGATTTCAACCAGGGTTAATTCCAATCGTCCTTGAGCCAAAAAAAAAATATCATGTATCAAATTTTATCGAAATACCTTTAAAATTGTCACCTGTACTCTGCGCACAAGGTTTACATGGCCAGCCATCCAGACGGACGAACGGCATTGTTACATCGACTTAGAAAATATTTGCCGAAAAAGACGTAACCACTAAATAACATACATATATTTAAAGTCGTTAATTTATTGAAAAAAAAACTTTTCTTATTTAGGCGAAAGCACAACAAATACATATTTAGTTTTAATTAATTTGATGTTGTTTGCTCTTGCAAAACTCTTGCAAGAGTAAACAACGTCAAACAAACTTGTGCTAAAACAAGTGGTCACGCTTTTTTGAGTAAATATTTGCCACATGTGACCGTACCTTTAGACGATGGGTATACTTTAATCTGGGTGGTGCACTAATATTTTGGGGCGTTACAAACATCAGAACAAATCCAATATACCAATAGTTGATAGTGTAGGGTATAATAAAAATTCAGGCATTTGAAATTAATATTCTAGAACTAGAATTCATAAGTTGTTATTGTGACAGTTGAATAAGAAAATAAAAAGTGTTGGCATTAGGATATAATAAGGTTGTGCAGGGGTTTACAACAAGAATTTTGTTTTTTAAAGCAAAAAAAATTCTAAGAAAAACATGAAAATAAATTACAACCATACAACTATTAAACTAACAATCAATTAAATACTTAGGTCTTCTTCTCTTATAAAATATTAAAAACACTCATTACTAAAACTAACTAAACTAAGTTCTTTATTTTATGGCCTACAACAGAAAAATACTCTCGGACGAGAAGCAGAATTTTCATTTGAGGTGAAAAAATGTTCAGCTGAATACATTTTAAAAATAGGCTATAATTTTTAATGTAACATAATGCACTACTGCATAAAGAATATTTATTTAAGTTTTTATTTAATATGCCATTTATAGTTTTTACTTCATTTGTAGCTTTTAGCACCTTGTGCACCAAAGAGCTTTACAACATAGCACACTTAACTGTAGGGTATGAAAATGCAAAATGTACTCGTATGTTTGGATATCTTAAACAAACAATAACAACCAATAGGTACCTACACTTAACTAAATAAATAAAGTATAGACAAATGTAAAAAATACAGCTAATCATAGTAGCCAAACTAATACGAAACACTCTGGAGAATTAGCAGAACTTTCGAAGCTGGAGTCTTTGAAAATTTATGAAATAATATCAGTTGTTCTAATGAAATTAAAGAAAAGAAAAACACTGTATAATTATTTATTATAATTATTTCAAATATATGTATATAGCGAGACAGCTTTGTCATGAGATGAAAAATTGTGGAAAGCCTAACACCTGTTATACTATACACACTAGGATAAGAACATAATCTCCTCTATATAATGTCTTAGAAGTTTCAATGCGAGTTCCTTAGCTTATGTCTCATGTCACTTACGACCAAAATAAGATCAGTGGTCGGTACTTTTAGCCATCATTATCTAAACGTCATCGACAGTGCAGATGTTAACAACAGAAATTGAAACTATTGCAGATTGTGCAGTCAAAACACATTTAGAAAATTCGTTTTATGAAACGGCCACTGATAAAAAGTAAAGACTCAGTAAATGTTCAAGTGTCTTATCTGCCTTCTCATATGTGAACTAAAACCGATCTCCACTCTGTATGCCCAACTAATCTTCTAAAAGCTAATTCCTCATGTTCACAAATAACCAAACATCTACATTGAAGAATACAATTCTAGACAACTCATTTAATTTTCTTTTTTTTATGGCACCATTGGCCGTGTTAATGTCATTCCAAAACTTGCAAGTCCAAATTACTTGCTTAATTCTTAAGCATCCAGTAGCAATGCTGGATGTAGTGATCGAAAATTAGATTTTCCGAATGGACCACATACAGCGAAGTTCGGACCAACATATAAATAAAATTATATTTAATAAGTAATTGGGGAGGAAGAATGTTATAAGAATTTTGCGACTGCATACAGTTCGTAAGCATCACCCTAGACCAGGTATGATCGGGTGGAGAGGGACACATTTAAGACTTTATTACTCAGCATTGAAACTCCATTCCTGGATTGTTTATTATAACGGTTGCCGCATATATTGCTTATAAGAATTCAAGTGATGCATTTAATATTCAAGCACTTTACTGGAATGATAAAAATATTTATTCTCCCAGACGCTGGTTGAGATTGACTATCCATTTTTATTTTTATTTAATGCGGCGAAAACCTAAAGCTGAAAGTCCACACCAAGCGTGTATGCGTTTCTCTCTAAATACCTGTCAAAAAAGTAGAATCAATGTAGTCGTATGTTTTAAGTTGCACACTTAAAAGCGTAGCAAGCGTTGACACTGGAAAATCGAAAAGTTCGTTTACTTTATACTTTTGAAAACGTCGCAAACGTCGAACAGCTGATCAAAACAAATGAAAAGCAAATTTATTTTAAAAAAACAATTACAGCTGAAAAAACATTTTTTATATGAAATTGACAAAAAAAAATTCATAAAAAACTTCATATAAAAAACAAGTAAGAAAGTATAGTCGGTCAAGCCCAACACCCAGTATATGTATAAAACAGTTTTTCAGAAATGGGCGTTATATGGGAGATATGACCTATTGTGGACCGATCATCCAAAAATTTAGTGTCATGATGTCTATGAATATGAATATTATGTATGTTGAACTTTATCTCGATATAAATACTTTTAAAAGATTTATGGAGCTTAAATTGAATTACGGAGAGGGTCTTATATAGAAGTTTCGACTAATTATGGACCGACCATTATAAAATTAGGTGTCATTATTTCTGTATAAAAGAAACTTATTTGTGTCAAATTTGAATGCCAACATTTTTAAGATATTTATGATCGTTAAAGTGATTTTCGGAAGTGGTCCTTATATGGGAGCTACGACTAATTATGGACCGATCACAAGAAAATTGTACCGTGTTGTTTGTACACATAGGAAATATATTTGTGTTAAATATTATTTGGATACCAACATTTTTGAGTGAGTTGTGCTCTTTAAAGTGATTTTCGGAAGTGGGCCTTTTATGGGAGCTACGACTAGTTATGGAGCGATCTGCAAAAAATTTGCAGATGCAATTTGGCTTCATTTAGCACGCATTTGTGATGAAATTTGTTTGGATACTTGCATAATTCAAACATTTATGATCGGTAAATCCCAATTTCGGGAGGACATTTGTATGGGGGCCAGGTGAAATAATGTAACGATTTTCACCAGTTTCAATCCCATCCGTCCTTGGGCCGAAAAAATATCACGTAATAAATTTTATCCAAATATCTTCAAAACTGCGAGCTGTACTCTGCGCACAAGCTTTACATTGACAGCCAGACAGCCAGACGGACGGACGGACGAACATCGTTAAATCGACTCAGAAAGTGATTCGGTATACTTTAAGGTGGGGGTTGGACCAATATTTCTGGGCGTTACAAACATCAGCACAAATCTAATATTAGCTGAGCTTACGACATCAGCTCCGAAACTATAATCGCGTTGGCGCTAAAAAGCGAGTTGTGGACCTCCCAGCTTAGCATTTTTATATTTCAACCGAATTTCCATGGGCAGAATTGGACGAATCATTTCAAATGTAGATTTAAAGTTCTTTTATTACGTAAAGGTTTATATTAAATTATTTCTATTCTTGCATTAGAATTTGGGCTTATGCTATATTTAATGCGTCATCTATGCCACTAATTCTTGGATAAAAATGCCATGTTCGGTTGGCATTTCCCACTCTGCTTTTCAATGCTCTATGGCCCTAGGTTACGATTGAGAAAGTATGTGGATTTAAAAAAAAAACAGACAACCATTTACATTATTGCGATTCGTGAACATAAATCTTGTGTTTTTAAGCTTGTCTTAAAAACTCATTTAGTCAATTGTTGTCTATTTTCTAGCGCATATCTATGAATGTACATATGTATGATTTAGAGCTTGTCACGATCTGAAAGAACCTTATGAAAATAGCTAACCAATATTATTGAATACAATCTTAACCGCCTCTGACTATTTGCATGAGAAAACTTTTGATTGGTATTTGTACTTTTATTGTATTTAGATTTTTTTCTTTTTATATATTTTTTTTTTTTTTGTTTATGTTCACTACTGGTCAATATTGTCTAAACCATGATACAAAAGTAAATATGGGTTTTAACGGTAGTTATTTTAGTTTTTTGTGTTGGGTTCTTTCTATTTTCTATTTCTGTTGGGTTTAGACTCTAAACTCTATTACGTACAACTATGGCCAATGCAAATCATAAAATTAGTGGTAGTAGCTGCTACTGCTACTGGTTTGGCTTTCTACCTTCAAATAAAATGAAAAAAAAAACAATTTATTTATTATTATTTTAATAGTTAGAGGTACATATTGTTTGTTTGTTGGCTGAGTATGTCCGTCCAGCTGACAGTACATTTTTTTCCAAACAACTACATACATTTATGTATCTTTACATGCGTCCGTCTGTCTGTCATGTTTGTATGTTAAGTTAAGCGTCAATTTCTTGACAGTTTGTCAAATATTAAAACGTGCTAATATTTACCTTTTTTCTTTTACTTTTTCCACTCACTATTCACTTGTTGTCATATATGTATTTGTACCGTCATTTAAAATAACGGTGATTTTTTCAATTGTTTTTTTTTCTCTTCGTGTTGTTGTTTTGTCAACTTTCCATAAACCTTAATGGCCGATAATATTGACAGTTTGAATGGCCGTTTTTTTTTTTTGTGTGTTATGTTTAATAAAAACGTCAATATTAAGAGGTTTTAATTGATAGATTTAGACAATTGATATTGATGTATAAGGCCCGAGGGAATTTTTTTCGGTTTGATTATGATTTAACTTAGACACAACAACAAACATTAAGTAAGAAGTAGAGCTGACTGAACTGAAAACAGGGATTAAAAGCTTAGATTTCAAAGTAGCAAAGATAAATGAGTTGTGTAGAATTTAATAATTGTTAGTTGTTATGAAATATGAAAAGATTACGACTTGATCTGAAAACTTTAACAGGAGCCATAATATTTAATTTTCATGCCAGTTCAACTACACCAAAAATAATTGGTCCTTTCGGAAAGAAAGTTACCGCAAATTTATCAAAAGCAATTAATTGTCGGAGATATTGTAGTCTATGACAACACTGAACTACACACAGCTTCAAAAGTGTGTAAGCACCAGTGAATTTTTTGATTTTTTTAAGATTATGAAAAGGATTATAGTTCAACTTAAATTTTTTTTCATAACCGAATCTATTATTCAACCAAATATCCAACAAAACGAAACTTTTAAATTTCAATCGATGGATAGATTTTAGGATTTTCATTATCTCAAAAAAATCAAATAATTTGTTGTGTTTACTCACTTTTGAGGCTCATAGTATAACTGAACTAGAATTGAACTAGAATTTTTTTTTTTTTAATTTAATTAAATTTATTTTTCATTTTATATATAGTAGATAATATTGATATATATAATGGATAATATTACAATTATAAAATGTGATAGTATAAACCCGCTAAGCCTTTAGGCTTGACAGCAGGATAATAGCATACATTAATTAATTCAAAGTTTTTTAAAAAAATAAATAAATAAATAAAAATAAATAAAAAAAAAAAAATATAAAAAAAAAAAAAAAAAAAAAAATTGAACTAGAACTGAAATAAAGGGTGGCTAAATTGTAAGGGCCGATGTTGAATGTGAACCACACCTAAACGCCAAGATTTTTCCGAATTTTATTTGACATTTCTCTATTTCAGACTTACTCAATTTGAACCATGGAGAGATACACAATCCAACAACGTGTTAAAGTTATCCAGACTTATTATGAAAATGGGCGTTCAAATCAAAATGCATATCGTGCACTTCGTGATTTTTTTGGTCAATTTGATCGTCCAAATGTGCGTACAATCGCAAAAATCGTGGAAAAATTCGAGCAAACCGGGTCTGTAGAAGATGTGAGAACACCAGTGCATGCTCGTACAGCTCGTACTGCAGAAAATATTGCTGCTGTTCGCGATAGTGTGGCTGAAGAGCCGTCCACCTCAACTCGTCGTCGTACCCAACAATTGCACCTCTCACGCTCGTCGTTGATGAACATTATGCATAAAGACTTGCATTTACACGCTTACAAGGTGCAATTGGCTCAAGAACTAAAGCCTCTTGACCATTCCAAACGTCGTGAATGGGCAGAATGGTGGCAAGAAATGGCAACAGTGGATGATCAATTTTCGAAGAAAACCATCTTCAGTGATGAGGCACATTTTCACCTCAGTGGATTCGTCAATAAACAGAATTGCCGCATTTGGCCGAATGAGAATCCAAGAGTGATTGTCGAAAAACCAATGCACCCACAAAGAGTGACTGTTTGGTGCGGTTTATGGGCTGGCGGCATCATCGGGCCGTATTTTTTCCAAAATGAGGCCGGTCAGGCAGTTACTGTGAATGGTGTTCGCTATCGGGAGATGATAACGAACTTTTTATTGCCCGAATTGGAAGATATGGATGTGGACGATATGTGGTTTCAGCAGGACGGTGCCACACAGCTAACGAAACAATGGCTCTTTTGCGCAACAAATTCAATGGCCGTGTTATCTCACGTAATGGCGATGTCAATTGGCCGCCAAGATCATGTGATTTGACACCGTTGGACTTTTTTCTTTGGGGTTATTTGAAAGAAAAGGTGTACGTCGATAAGCCAGCAACAATTCAAGAGCTAAAGGATGAGATAATTCGGCACATTAACGGCATAGAACCTCCATTATGCCTCAGGGTCATCGAAAATTTGGACCATCAGATGGAGGTGTGCCGCCGTGGTCGCGGCGCCAATTTGGCCGATATTTTGTTCCATACATAATTGAGTAATACCAATATATCATTATAAAATAAAATTACAATAATTTGCTAAATAGTTTGTGTTTTATTGAAAATCAACATCGGCCCTTGACATTTAACCACCCTTTAGAACTAAACTAGAATTGAACTAGAACTAAAATAGAACTGAACTAGAATTGAACTGAACTAGAACTGAACTAGAACTTAACTAGAACTGAACTAGAACTGAACTAGTACTGAACTAGATCTGAACTAATAGAACTGAACTAGAACTGAACTAGATCTGAACTAATAGAACTGAACTAGAACTGAACTAGAATTGAACTAGAACTGAAATAGAACTAAACTAGAACTGAACTAGATCTGAACTAATAGATCTGAACTAATAGAACTGAACTAGAATTGAACTAGAACTGAAATAGAACTAAACTAGAACTAAACTAGAACTGAACTAGAACTAAAATAGAACTGAACTAGAATTGAACTAGAACTGAACTAGTACTGAACTAGAACTGAACTAGAACTGAACTAGTACTGAACTAGATCTGAACTAATAGAACTGAACTAGAACTGAACTAGAATTGAACTAGAACTGAAATAGAACTAAACTAGAACTGAACTAGAACTAAAATAAAACTGAACTAGAATTGAACTAGAACTGAACTAGAACTGAACTTGAACTGAACTAAAACTGAACTTGAACTGAACTAGAACTGAAATAGAACTGAACTAGAATTGAACTAGTACTGAACTAGAATTGAACTAGAACTGAACTAGAATTGAACTAGAACTAAAATAGAACTGAACTAGAACTGAACTAAAACTGAACTTGAACTGAACTAGAACTGTGCCTACATTGGCCTGCTTTTTTCCTCCATTACAAATTCACATACTCTCAAGTCTCCGCTTATAACTCTTTATTTGACCTACAAATTTCAGTTAACAGAGACCAACACCATTTGTTAACATATTCTTTGTTGTCCAGTGTGTTACTTGGCCGTTTTTATGTATATTTAATGTGGCCGGCCCATAATAAAAATGAAAACAAAATGTTCATTTAATGAACATGTACAATGGGGGAAAATAAAAGCAATAACAACAAAACCAAAGAAAAACATTAACATCATCACAGAACAAAAAGAACATTTATGTAGCTTGTCATGATATCTGGTTGGTCACTATCTTCCTTCATTGCCTGCTAGTCTCCTCGGTTTTTATGATGGTCATGTTTTTCTGGCTACTTTCGTATGTGTTGATAATGAACCAACAACAATAACAACAAACAAAATGTTTATTTTTTTAAGAAATTATCAAAACCCCAATAAGATTGAGTATATGATGGCTAAATGCCTCAGGAAAGAAATGTGTTAAAAAACAATTTAATGCGTGTTCGAAAAAGAGTTGGAAAAAAATTAAAACTAAAAAACTACATCATACACACATTATGTACATTTATGCTAAAAATAACAGAACAGCAATAAAAAGAACAAACTTTCGCCAAAATGAAATTTTTAAAGCAGTTAACCCATTGTTTACGGGTAATATGTGGAAAGTAGAAAATGTTTGATACAACTGGATCAGCATGCCATTACTTTCGAAATATGCTTAACATTTTTTAACAATAGAAACATATTTGTTAATAATCGGTTCTTTGTTAAACTGTCATCTGACAAACTGAAAGCAGGAAAAATACATTTCCAAATTCAATATAAATCCAATCTACTTCGCAATATAAAACGCATTATTAAAAATTAAACTAAACATTTAATGGAACATTAAAGTACTTTTAGTACAGTACTTTCATATAAAAGGCAAAATAAAAGTACCTTAATTTTGCCTTACAGGTTAAACATTAAGAATACCAAAGAAATTCGTACTTATTAATTTTTTTTTTTGGTTTGCGTTTGTTGCTGCTCTTTATCCAGCTCAGCTCCTGTTATGGTAATATCTTATCGCTTCCTTTTAGGTCTGGTATTCTGATATTTATCACAAGGTCTTCTTTACTTGGTTTTGTACTGCTGCTCCGTGTATAAACATTAGGTTTATTGTCGTTTTTATGGAGCCTTAAAGGCTTTAATTAAATGCAAATTTAAAGCTACAAACAAAACATTAAAAAAATGTCGACAAGTAATTCCCACTTTGTGCCTGTATACCTGCATTGTTCCTGTTTGTGTATGTGCGTAAGTGTATTAATGTATATGTATTTATGTGTGGCATGTAACACATACTAAATGAATGCCATAGAATCCTATAGCTTGAGTAATTTTTAAACAAAATAATATTGTTAAATTTGTGATACAGTTTCCATACACTAGGAAATATAATACTTTAATTCATTGAAGCGTTAGAAAACCTTGAATAATCTCAGGGGCCTAATTCAGTTAATACAACAGTTGGCAACAAATCTAGAAATCTCTAGAATTGCTAAATATTTTGAGTTAGAATATTTAATTACAGGTGAGATTTAACATTGTATTTGCTGGAAAAATTCTATTCCTGCATGATACCATGGTTTATAAGCCCATGTTTTACAAGTCTGAGTTTTCAATACAATAAAAATTTGCATGATTTTCATATACATAAATTCTATGTTTTGTAGAAATAAACTTAGGAATGTTAATTATGTATGTGTATTATTTGCATTGCAGTAATAACCCTTTCAGACCGAACGCTAACAAAACTAACAGGTATTTTTTATGATTTTTGGAAGATGTGGTCTCTACAGTATATAAAAATATAATCAATGCTTAGGTTTTATCATTTTTATATCCTTCAAGGACTTTCAGAACACGCACACTTGATGCATCTCGGTTGATTTTCATTAATATTTTTAATTAAAACACATTTTAATTGCATTAAACGAATTCAGTTAGTTTGAAATATGTATTAATATTTTTAATTTTTTTAGTTAATATAAGTATGTGCACTTCATTATTTGTAAACAATTAATACTTTTATAATTAAAGACACTCACTTCCACGGCTCATTTTGCAAAAACTTAAATGTGACTGAAGAATTTCGCAATAATTTAAGTAACGCTAAATCAAACAGAAGAGAAATGTGAAAAGCAAATATAAAAAACAGTCTGCACAATCGATTTCAAATTGGATTAACAGTAGCAAAAATATTGAAACCGAAACCCACCCGCACAATCGATGCATCACGGTCTGTAAGAGAAAAAAGAACTTCCAAGGAAGTGATAAACAGATGAATACACAATTTCCCAGTGTTTGTGTAATAGTGCAGGGCATTGGCAAAGGGTGCCACGATAGACTAGGCGATAGTGTGCCGAACTATCAGTCAGAGGGTCGCGGGTTCGATTCCCGCCAAAGACACTGGGTGTTTTCTGCAAATAAGCGAAAAAGCTTCGCAGTTTGTGTTTGTTAATTAAAAAAAAAAAGTGTCTACAAATATCATCATCATAATCTATAGTATCATCACAACAAAATTAGCCAACATTTTTATGACCTAGTAGCAGGCACAGTTTCAATATTTGTTGTTGAGTACATATAGCTTTCTGGGACAACTGTTGACTACCCTCGATCTCATATATTTATATTACGAAGTGCTTTTGTAGCGGTCTAATTATCTATGAACAATAGCTCCTATATTTGGACATCATAGTAATCAGCCTAGCTGGTAGTGATATTTACATTTAAATATTCTATCTGTCTCCATCTATATTGATTTCAAAGAGCATATTCTTTGTTGATGGGATGCAACAGTTCTATTAGCAGTAGTTTGTATATTACTGTCTTTTGAGCTACTGCAATACTCACAGACACCTTTATTTTCGATTATCGGTCACTATACAAGTGAATCTTAACTATCGCCGAACATAGCCAATAAGCTATTTATCTTATTAGTCCTCACATTCTAACTTTTAGTTTAGTATTCAGTATTAATTCCTGAGGATAATCTCATCTCCCTAACAAAACGACATCAGCAACTAAGGCTACTCAGACAAATCGTATGCCAAGATACTGAATCCACAAGGTGCCAACTCCAATTCATTTGCTCACTTATTGATTGCAGCTAGAATTGATGAGCGATCTTTTATTTTTTTATTATTGTCCACGAAACATGCCAATACATATTCTCCAAGATCCAAAAGTGTTTCCTTTTTTATCGTCAGATCTAGAAGTGTCTGAAATATCTATTTCATCACTACTAGAATTGCTGAGCGATATTTCAATTTCCTTCGTCTGTGTGTGTTAAACACATAGGCAATTAAAAATGTCAGTAAATATTCTTTATTGGGCAAAGATGTCTCTGTTTTTACACCATTTATCATCGGGAACGTAGTCCACTGATACTTACTCTTTATTGCGATGCGAAAGCAAATTCGATGCGAAAGGTAAATGCGATAAGAGTACAAATTGGTACTATGTATCGTTCACACAAACGCTTTCACAAAATAATTTGAAAAAGTAGCACAAAGTAAACATAAGATAAGAATGGCAAAATTAAATGTCAAAATTTGTAAATCAAAACATTTTAAACAAATTTTTTGTTCAGTTCGCGAAATACGAAAACGAAAACGCATCGCAATAGAGAGTAACACCCCTGGTGAGAACTTTGTCCAACAAGTCTCTCTACTACTTATTTGATATTCTCTCTGAGAGTTTCCATCTGTGGCTTATTTACCTGATTTAATAATACTCTTAAGACATTTGGATTATTCCTGTATAGTTCGCCTAGAATTCCAAACTTTGATTGCTTAAGTATCCTTGCACATAAAAATGGACTTCGACACTCACTATGGACTTTAACTGCTTACTTTACACACATCTATAAAACATTTACACAAATAACGATAAAACATTTTTACAAATCTAGGAATAGAATATACAATTCTTTTTTAAACCAGTCCAGTACCAAAATTTGCCCACAACCGTATTTCGATCACAGGACTTTTAAACTAAAACACAAATATCAAGCGTAAAGGAAGAGTGTGAAAATACTAATTTCTAACGCTTTTAACAAAATATGTAAAATAAAGGTACAAGGTGTAAAAATTAAAAGATAAAATCATATAAAATTTAAATAACGAAATATAAACTTTAGCAGGAAGATGATGAAAGGATAAATGTTAAAAAACTACAGGTGGTTATTAAATCAACATGAAATTAAATTTTAAATTTTGCTTGTGATTGAAAGGGGCAAACTAAAGGGAAAAAAAACACATAAGGTCTGAACTGAGGTAAAAATTTCAGTGAGTTTATTAACAAAACAATAACAACAAATTTAAAAGTGACATACCAATACAAAAACAGCTTACAGACAACACTAACATTAACGAACTGAAAGAGCGTCTAAGATGCAACAGATTCAGTTTGTTTAGCAAAAGGAATATGTAAAGCAGTTCCCAAGAACTAGTTACCAAACGAACTTAATAATACAAATTTACAAATGCAACAAATTCCTATAACCGGCATTTGCTTACTACTTAGAAATACTTGCTTGCAGCAAGAAGTCGGAGAGTAACTGCGTTCTTGTTGCTGTTACCAACCGCTTAAACCATTTAAATCCATCTCGCTTCCCACGAAGAAGTGCGATCATAAATAAACATCGGCTACTGATGCCACCTCCGAGTTGGAAGAGCTACAACAACAAATTAATGATATTTTAATTATAATCGTTCTTGGTCTTTTTTAGTTGTTTTTTTCAACAGACTTTAATTAAACAAGACTTTTTCTTGTTGCCATACTGGCCGTTGATATTTAAACACACAACATTTTTGAAACCAAAATTGGTTCTGATTTAAAATGTTAAATGAAATTAAAAATTCAAAAATGTTTAAATATTGTGCATAAAAAAATAAAATAAGATAAAAAAAAGTGTACGAAAAACAAAAACTATTTTCAAAAGAGATAAATTTCATTTTAAATCAGCGAGTTGTTGATGTGTCACTTAATAAAAAAAAAATTATATTAAAATCTTTTAGTAATTTTTCTTGTTTAAATTTTAAGGTAAAACAAGCTGAAATTAATAAAGCAAAATTTCGCGTAGGTGTGCTCTTTCGTTTTTAAATTAATAGGAAATTTAAATAAAAATTTTATTCATTTTATTTAACATTTATATGTATCTATAGATACAATATTGTTGGAGGGTATAGATAGATGATGAAACATGGTTGGTAAAACAAATTGCTGCTAAAAATCCAATTAATAAAAGAAATAAAATTACCAAAAAAAATATATTTCAATGAAATTAATGAAAATATTAATTAAAACAAAACTGGCTATTAATTTGTATAGAAATTATAGAGAAATTATTCAGATTTGGTAATTTGTTATGTGGTAAAAGTTGCCGGAATAGCATAAAAAAAATTTTCTTTATCAAGCATCACTAGAAAAGTTTTTCTCAATAGAGCAAAATCATCATTATTCTAGACTTTTGATGCTTTGTAAAAATGTAAAAATTATTTGTCAGGATCCCAACTTATACAGATCTGGCAAAGGCTCTTGCGGAAGGTCCTATTGCCAACCCTTGCATGTAACATAGGATCTTGACGAGATTTTGATCGTATAGCACAAACAAGATTAACAATCAATTGATCGTAACAATGAGTTTTAAAAGAGGTTTGGTAACAAGAATATTAACACTCGCAAAATTTGGTAACAACGACTAGATACCTCCAAGCAACAAATTAGTAATATTTACCACGAGCTTCTTCAGACCAGGTAGACACTTGTGCAATTATAACATTTGACCAAGGCTTATTAAAACTTATTAAAACTACAGCGAAGAAGAGGAGGAATCGAGCACCATTTTTCAGGGATAACGATCCTTTAATAATCTATCTGAAATAAAATGTATGAAGTAGCAATTTTTATGGTACTTGGTCGTTAAATTGATTCGGTATGACTAGTCCATCGTTATCTCTGCTAATCTATGGAACCGAAATCTTCTCTCCTGTCTCCTCTTACCTATCGTCTATTGCTATCCATTTCTTTTCTTTTTTACAATCTTGTCTTTTCAGGCAACACAAAAGGACCAGTTATATGGACCCAAGTGAGCTGGGTACTATTACGGCCGCCTGTTAACCTAACCTAACCTAAGCTAGACCCAGACCGACCATCACCATTATAGTTGGAACTCCCAGAAGGTGAAGGTACCAAAGGAAAAAATCGAAGCAGAAAAAATAAGTGCACAAAAGAAGGCTAGTGATCTGATACCACACCGCAAGTATTTGGAATACGGTCAAGATATGTAAAACATATCGAAAGTGTCTACTTTGTAGTAATACTACTATAAATAGCGTGACAACTATCTGTCCCTACTACAAAGGGTGCAGAAACTTTTGTCACGAAAATGTGATTGATACAGATTAAGCTGAATCACTTTTAAGCAGCAAAAAGTTCTGCCAAAGATTAAGGAGATATTTCGATATTTTAAGCTATAATTATATTCGTCGAAAATAAGGTTTTACAAGGTTTTTTTTCATTGAAATATTTTGCTACCGAATTTCAACGTGTCGGCGATAATTTGACTTCTGATGGTCTACGGCAGTGGAGGGCGTTTTTTTAAAATGCTATACACGCGTGTATAGGAACAAAATTCTGTGTGCGCGACGTTGACACACGTATACTACCCAACAAGTCTTGTGAGTCCGAAAAGAGTCTTTTCTGACACCTTTTTCGGAGCGTTAACGCTCTTTATGAGCCCAAAAAACAATCATTATTGCTCCGAAAACCTTCAGAAAAGAGGGTAATTACATTCGAAAATGGTCCGTCAGAAAGAGTTCTTAAATAATGTCAGAAAAGAGTCTTTTATAAGGTTTTTTGGGCTCTGTTTAATCTTGTTTTTATCATTCAGCTATGTTTTTATTTTTTGTTCAAAGCACAAATAACAGAACAACAAAGCTTTGGTACACACTGTGTGCCGACTCGGGACAGTAACAAGCAAATTTTTCTTTCGTCCCTAAAATGCTCTTTAGTTGGACTCTTTTCTGACTCCTTTTTTTGGAGCGCTCCGAAAATGCTCTTTTGTTGGACTCTTTTCTGACTCCTTTTTCGGAGCGCTGCTAGAATGGTATGCTGGAATATAACCTGTTTCGCTGTCTGATATCGCTGCCCATTTTTTTGAGTACACTCAAACCAAAATGTTTAATGAAGAATGGGAAAATTATTTTTTTATAGAAAACAATTGTACACAATTGTAAGTCAAAAAATATTTAATTATACATTATGTTTATGTACATACATATCTTTCGTTGTTAATTATTAATATTAAAATTTAATGATAAACTAATTTAATGAAAAAGTTATCATGTTATTGAAAAAAAAAATTCAAATCAAATAAAAATACTAAAATCCAAAAAATATATTTAATTTTGGCAACTGAAAAATTATTTGAGTGTACAATTATTGTCGGTCGTTCGTTTTTTGCTGCTTCCAACACTAGCAGATATGACTGAGTATGTGTGTGCCCGACACTAGTCTATGGAATGGTGATGTCTAAGTACAAATGCAAGATGCCGGATACTGTCGTTCGCAGCACTTGACGTAATGGTTTTACCCTCTGAAAATTAGCAAATTTTTAACAGCAATAAGGGCTCTATAATAGATATTTCGTTTGCCAATCTTGATCATTATAGACACAGCAATCGCAGTGCTATAATAATGCACAGTGGGACATGAGAATTCTGAATTCCTGGGTAGTGTCAATGGGGCCATGGTCATTTATCAATACGTCCATAAAACAAAACTATTAATATCTATGTCTATGTTAATGTCTAGAAGATGACCAGGTTATAGCTAAAACTATATCGACACAAAGATAAATGTATATGGTTATACGGTTCCACACATTATGTAGACAAAGCTTATTAATACTTTGTATTGAACACAACTAGTTATCTGTTAGGAACATAACAAAAATTCTATAAATGGATTTTATGTGCAAAATAATAATAAAAATATATTAACAATGCGAAATTGGAAAAAAAAACACAAAACAAACCGTTAATATTCAAATCTAATGTCATTTTTCGACTTATAACAGTAACAATTTGATTTATTAACACAAGTTTTCGCAAATTAAAAATAAAAAAAAAAACTTAAGTTTAAAAATAATAAAAACACATTTTAGCACTTAATATTCTGAAAAAGATTAGAATGACGTAAAGTAAAATATAGCGGCCACGTCAAGGTATTGAATTCATAATTGATGGTATAAAAATAAAACATGATGTTGTCTCTAATTGAAACAAGATTTATTAATTAGATACTTTTGCTTAAAATAATATATTTATTAATTATTTATTTATTTTTTGTTTACTTTTTATTAATATAATTAATAAGATAAAACTCCACCTTTCACATGACGTAGTTTAATTTTTCAAATTTGTGACTAATTGTGGCGAGTTGGAAATAAAATTTGCAATAATTTTTGACAATTTTTGTTAAACTCAATTAAGAACAGGATTCTGTTATAAGATCACTGGAAGAGTGCATTTAAAGTAGTTTGATT
The DNA here is from genome assembly GCA_950370525.1 of Bellardia bayeri. Classification (NCBI taxonomy): domain Eukaryota; kingdom Metazoa; phylum Arthropoda; class Insecta; order Diptera; family Calliphoridae; genus Bellardia; species Bellardia bayeri. The sequence continues at coordinate 82,414,654 of OX493267.1, forward strand.
TTTATTAAAATTGTCTTAAAGATACAATATGTTACTGGTTATAGACAAAATGCACCAGGTGAATATGGCACATTCGGACAAGGTTCAATAGAATGTCGAAACATACGTTTTCGCAACTGATAAACTATCAACTTCATCTACAAACTATGACTTACGATTAGGAGCCCCTCTTTAGAAAGTATTTGTAAACGTACCTGAAACATAAAATTAGAAGCATTATTAGAAATATTTAATAATTTATGTAAGTATTTATTAAGTTTAAAGCATAGATAAATCTTCCCTTAAAAAGGGTGATTTTTCCACAAAGAAAAACCTTACCACTGACCAGGTGTCAGAGATTTTGTGGCACAAACTCAAACTGAAAAAACATACATACATACATACATAAAACTAAACCTAATTCCTTAATAAAATGCCAATTTTCAATTAATATACAAACTGGTCATTGAACCTTAAAGCGCGTACGTTAGAATCTATAGAAAGTATTTTATTAAACAACAAAATGTAGGGAAATAATTTAATCCTTAAAGAGTGTATGTGTGTGTTTCTGTGTTTATGAGAATAAAACAGACACTCGAAAACACGTAGCTACAGACGGACAGGCATAAATTTAAACACGTTCATTTGCCGCTAATTACAAACCTTCTGACCTAATGATAAACATTTCAGACAACAACAATACCAACATCACAGTGACCCGACTAACGATAAAGGTCAGCTGTTGCCTTGACGTACATATGTATAAAAAAAAAAGGACGAAAATCCTTTAAAATGTAAATTAAGCTAAATGCACAAAAACACAAAGATACTCTACACTCCTGTTTGTTTTGTTTTGTGTTCTTCTTTTCTAAGGGTGACTGACTGTTTTTGCATTTCAGAGTTCTATTCCCCTCCTTTCTGGTTTTAGCCTTTTGGTTTTACATGACAAAAGGACACTCTTGTGCAGTGTACACAGCCAGAGAAATAAAGGTAGTATAATAAAAAAGGAGATAAATTGATAAGATCTAATGTTAGATTATCAGGTAAATGTGCGGCAGGACATCGTTTCTGGCTGTTAAAGAGTATGTGTTGTTTAGGAATAGTGCAGTGTCCTTTTAATAATTATGCAACGGACATAAACTCGTTTCAAAAGGTGTCACTCTTGCTGACAAAAATATGGGTGTTAAAGAGGGGTTGGCAGATTGTTACAAATGAAAATAGATAATATGACCGACGGAGCGAGGACGTATAGAATGAAATCGTTGTTTACTTGTTTTTATATGCAATTTACTGCATATAATAGTAGTTTTTCATTTACTTTATACTACTTATTTTAAGTTGAATGAATGCTAAGAGATTCTTTGTTAAGGCAAGTTAAAATTTATGACTCGAGAGCAGGTAGAAGAATGTTAGTATTTTCTCTAAACATTTTAATTATGGGGAAATAGTATTAGAATTTCTTTATATGTAAACCACCAACATGATTGTAGAGTATAGGGTGTAGAGTACTGAACTGAACTAGAACAGAACTAGAACTGAACTAGAACTAAACTAGAACTGAACTAGAACTGATAACAATTAATACTTTTTAAAAATTTTAATACGTTCCCCTAAACCTATGTATCTAATACAATTTGCATAACACGCATTTGTTTCTTGAATATCTCTTTTAGAACAAGTTAGAGTGCTGTATTCGGCTATGCCGAATCTTATATACCCTTCACCTTTGTTGTGGATGCATAATTATATTATGCATAATTATATCGATAAACACGCCATCTGTTGATGAATTTGTTTGTAACAATATTAATACACTTTGTGTGATCAACGCCATCTGTTGATGAATTTGTTCGTAACAATATTAATACACTTTGTGTGATCAACGCCATCTGTTGATGAATTTGTTCGTAACAATATTAATACACTTTGTTTTTTTGATGAAATTATCAAAGATTGTCTCGAATTTTTTATCATATCTCCGTTATTTATGGACGGATTTTGCTGATTTTAAAGCATGTATGACAGAATTATTGAAGATTTGGTTCCCGAAGATATCTGGGGACTTCAGAAAATTAATTTCAACAGACAGACAGACAGACGGGCATGGCTTAACAGACTCCGCTCTCTATAAGGATCCAGAATATATATACCTTATAGCGTAGGAAAATTATATTGTGGAAATTACAAACGGAATGATAAACTTATATATACCCTTCTCATGAAGGTGAAGGGTATAAAAATAACAGAAAAAAAACATAATAATTCCTTATAATTTCTGGCAAATGATGACAGGGTTAAATGTTAATTTTTGTTGAAATGGAAATAAAATTTCCATATAAAGTATTGCTAAAAGGATAAAAATAAATAAAATATATTTGCTGATCATCTTACAAGATACTGGCGTATTTAACTCAATAAAACAGAAACCGAAACAAAAACAAGAGATATCATTCTAACTATTTAAATACATTCAAAGGATTAGAATGTCGTCTTGCAACAAGCAGCTAAAGGATTCGTTTCTCACGCATAAATTATGGCAGATAATTTCATCAATGTTTAGAAATGTTTAATACAAAATAATTTAACATGCTTGACAAAAATTACTTTTTAAGATTTTCGTCTTTTAGTTTTGTTTGGCGCACCCATAATGAGTCTTTTGTATTGTTACAAATGAACGAATGGTGGTGGTGGCCTGTTGTATAGAGAAGGGGGTAGTTATATTTATTACGTTTCGCTTGTAGACAATCAGACATTTCGTTGTACATTCTTTTACTCGTAAATATAATAAGAAGACAATAATTGTGAACATAGTATTTTGAAAGGAAAGTTAATGGCAGCCGCAGCAGAGACAATAACAACGACATCAATAGAATCATCAGCACTGCACTGCTACTAAATTAAACATTGTTTATGAGCGTTTGATTGGCGGCTGGCAGATGTTTAAAGGAATTAATAACTTTTTTTTATCAATTTAAAATAAAAAATTGAGATATTAGAAGATAAGAATTTTTTGAAGGGCACTATCAAACTTAAACCAGGAGTTGGAATCAGCTTTTAAAAAATCTGGCTTGGTTACGATTGAAGGATTGAAGCACTTTTATTATCGCGAATTTTATTTTTGAAAGTTGTGAAAGACGTAAGAGATATAAAAATGTTTTGGACATTAGAGTTGTTCCTTTTGTATGAAAGAAGGGTTGCAAGTTTTTTTTTTTTTTTTTAAATTACAAACTGAGATTCAATCAAAAGTTCCAAAGAATTAATTACTTAAAACTTCTACTCTATCGTCGGCTCTTGAACATAAAATAAAAACGCATTTACTGTAGATTCCTAACAGCAAACACCAACTAAACTCTGCTTTGCTAGAGTGTCTCTGGAAAACGTATGTACGTTACAACAACCACGTTACAAAACATCATTGATTGTTGTTGTTGTTGGTGTTGTTGTATTTTACATTACGTTGCTTGCTAGTTAAAATTCACATTTTGTAAACGCATCACGATTTGTTACGCGCCTAGTCTTTTGGCGTCATTTAAGTTCCGGCATTTCAAGAAAATATAAATTTCTATAGAAAATTTGAATAATTTCTTATAGATTCAATAATATTTCTAGCTTTAACTCTTCTTTCTATACATGTTGTCTTGAAAAAAAAACAACACACAAATATACTATGCGTGGTTAACACAAGAAGAAAGAAAATTGTGGTGGCAAGTACTAAAACATCATGCTGCATGCAACTCCACTTTAAGAGACTGTATAAAAGTAATTTCGTGTGTTGGTAATTGAGCGGTGAAAGGATTTAAATTTGAATTTAAAAAAAAAAAAAAAAAACTTTTTTATTTATTTGCTTGTTTGAGGGGTTCGTACAATTTTCTGTTTTAGAAAGGAACAACTTATTTAGTTTTTTTTTTTTTTTTTTGCTTTCATAAACTTAGTTCAGTGACGAATTGATTATTGAATATCAAATTTCCGATAACAGAAATTTTTATTTTTGTGATTGAATTTCTTTATTTGTTAATCTATTTGTTTAAGGAGTGTTTTTTTTTGTCATTTTCTATAGATTTCTTTCTTAAGAATACTTTAATTTGCATTTAAAGTCGTTGTTATGAAAAAAAAGGATTGTATTTGTTTAGGCAAATTTCTGATTTAGTTTCTTTAAAATAATAATTTATTCCTTTTTGTTTGGAAAACTGGTTTTTAATGGTATTCAAAGCAATTATTAGAAATTTCAAACATTTGAAACGAAAAAGTTAAAAAAACGCAGATGTTTTTTGTTTAGAAGAAAGTTTAAGTTTCTAAAGAAATATTGGGTGGTTGAAATCTATAGTAAAATTGCTTTATGTTAAATTTAAAACAAAAATATAAATGAAGTTGGACAGTTTCAGTTAAAATGTTGAAAGTTTGTATTTTATAATTCCTATTTTCAGTTTAATGGTAACGATAGTCTTAATAATAAATAGCTTACTTTGTAAAGATTACTTAGGGTGTCCCAACTAGAACGCAATTTTTAAATTTTAAATAAAACACAGATATATAAAAAAAAATCGTGAAACTTTATTATATCGTAAAGTAGACACAATGAGGTTATGTATGGAACAAGATATCGTGCAGATGGCCGCCGCGGCTTTGCTGACACACACGTGATCTTTTAATGAAATATTCAATGACCTTTTTGCATAAATGCTGCAGTATTTCATTAATGCAGCGTCCAATTTCCTCTTTTAAGGCTTGAGTCGTCGTCGGCTTCTTCGCGTAAACCATCGACTTCAAAAAAACCCCAAAGAAAAAAATCTAAAGTTGTTAAATAGCACGATGTAGGCGGCCAATTCTGGTCTCCAAAACTCGAAATAACACGACCGGGAAATGACTGATGCAGCAATTGAATTGTTTCTCTGACTGTATGACATGTGGCGCCGTCTTGTTGAAACCACATGCCCTCCACATTCATTTCTTCAGTTCTAGACAACAAAAAACTGCATAGTGGATTTGGAGACACCAATTTGCTGAGCTCGGTGTCGAATTGAGGTGGATGGAGTTTGAGCGACATCATCACGTACAGCTGCGTCATATTCGGTCGATCGACCTGGTGGAAGGCGCGTTGTTGTCTTTACATCACTAACAGACCCAGTTTCGACAAATTTATCCATTAATCTCTTTACAGTTGACTCTTTTGGAGCATTATTGTGACCCCAAATATTTCTCACCATTTTGGTAAAACAATTTCACAACGAGAATGCGTTCTTCATTTTTGTAGCGCTTCATTTTTACTAACCTCGCACTAACTAACCTAGCAAACAATAACAATTGTTCAAATGTCAAACAATGACACTTCGAATGGCGCCAAATTTAAAAATTGCGTTCTAGTTGGGACACCCTTTCTGTTCCACTAAGAAGTGAAACTGAAATCGTTTTCAATTCCACATAGAAAATGTCATGGCGTTCTAGAAAACGAGCGAGTTTTTTATTATACGCAAAACTGGAAATTATCAGCCACATAGCAAATTAAAAGTGATTTCATTCCGAAAAAAAATTTCGTTTTGCTCTTTCTATAGAAGCAAAAACGCAATTAATTCCACTTCCGAACGAAATTATATTCTGTGACATGGCTGCATATTTTACTTTTCAAATCATTTTCACTAAAATTAGAACAAAAACTTAATAAAAATTTCACTTCCACTTCATTTTACCCAAGTGATAACCATTCGTTCAACTCAAATTAATGCAGAAAACTTATATATACATTTGTAAAAAATTTGTTGATATATCAATTTAATTCTCATTTAGTAAATAAGATTTTACGCACACAAAATTTTGTCTCCATCAAAGCCGAATCAAGCCTTTCCGAAGCCTTTTAAAGAAGTTATGTAGCTTACAGTTGTTGTAAATATTTCATAAAATATTATTATAGGCGAATTTTATATTTTTTATGATGTTTTAGTCAAAATTAATTCTTCATTGCATTTGTACTGCAGCTAAATATTTTGGAACCTGAATGCCCTAGTTAAAGTAACAGTTTGTGTCAGAGGGGTTTTGGCTCTTGGAGTTCATACTCCGATCAACTCAAATTACAAATCGATCACTCGAGTATTAAACCCAGAGTCTTAAGACAACTGCAACTTGTTTACTGATCAATGGCAATATTCTGAATTTCTATCAGAAATCTTGTACGTACAGATAATAATGGTCATCTGAAGAACCTTAATTCATTCCAATCAAAGCCCGCCCGGGATATACCAGAAAATAAAAGTCTTTCGCTGGAAGCTAAAATTTTAATTACTTATCTAATGTCCTACGATTGAAACTAAAATTTATTATCGTTCACAACATTAAAATGTTGCGTTGTCTCGACTACAACACAACGTGCATTTTCCATACGATTAAGCCGATAAGTGTTGTAAATCGTAATCGCATTTTACAACATACAACATCAATATACTTAAGGTACGGTCACTTTTGGCAAATATTTGCCGAAAAAGACGTAACCACTAAATAACATATATTTGAACTCGTTTATTTATTTAAAAAAAACTTTTCTTATTTAGGCCAAATCACAATAAATATTTAGTTTTAATTTATTTGATGCTGTTTGATCTTGCAAAACTCTTGTAAGAGTAAACAACGTCGGGACCTTAACTATTTAATATCATAGGATTGAAGCCAAAATCGAATTATTATAATAAGTTTTATTTTTAGTACGAATATATTTACTCATTTGTGCTCTCCACTGTACATAAATACCCATGAAGAATGTTATGGTCATTTGTCGAACAAATGAGGATCAGATAATTAAGGTTTATATATTTATTGATCATTTTCGTAAGGTTGCCTTATAACACTTTATGGATCATTAATTAGCCTACTCATTTCCTGGGTTGCCTATACAACCAAACTACATTATGTTTAAACTAGGCCAGAGAATGGATATATGTAGTCAAGTAAGCATTTAAACCTCAGTTTAACACTTGCCAACAGAAAGCCTTGATTGCTGTAAAACTATTCAAGCTCTCCAAACTTCGAAAACTCTTTTAAGAAATGCGTTTCATCTTTTAAGTTTTAACAGATACAAATTTAAAAAAATTGTAGGCCCAGATATTATTGGAAGCTTCCTTAACTTGTTTTGTTTTAGATAAATTGGAGGGATTTTATAAACATTCTGCATCTGTTTTGATTCTACGTTAACATTTTTTAAGCTCGACTTATTTTCTAAAAATATTAATATTTGAAAATTCGTAGTAGGGAAAGCAATTTCTTTTGAAAATAATCAATAGATAATGTAAAATAAAAAAAAGTTCATTGAGCAGAGAACAACAAAAAATTTACTTAATTTGAATAAAGCAAATGTAGTCATTTCCTGGACTATACAAAACTATTGCACAGATTACTTCCTTTAAAACTTTGAAAGTATGTATTCATAATATTTTTGGTTTACGAACTTTTTTCTTGCCAGTTTCCCAACATTCATATTTGGATTATTTTGAACATTAAGAATATTCGAAACATGGTATAATACATTATCTCACTTCTCATCTAGATAATTTTTGGCGTCAGAATTTTTGGTCACGAACACGTACACTCAAATTTTTACATGAGATTAATTTGAAAGATTTTAAATAATTTAATTGACAGAGTACTTGTCTTTTTTATCTCTGTGGCGAATTATAAAATCAACTGATTTTAAAAGCTCGATGGGATATTAATTTCCATTTTTTAAGCAAAATATGTTGTGTAATTGAATTATTAAACCTTTTTATCAATGAATTCCGTAATACTTTTTTATTAAACTTTCTTAGAAACAAAAAATTTAAAATTTTTTTTCACATTTTCTAATTTTACAAACGAAATTGATGGCTATTCCTTTTGCAGGCAGAGAAGGTTTTTAGTTGCTCAAAAATAAAACTAAACATACAAATAATGACTTAAAATAATGGTAGAAATCATAATTAATTACAATTAAACAGATGTCTGTTTATTTACTTAGTTAATTTACTATAAAAATGCTTTTATTACATTGTACATCAACAGCAACATACGTATTCCGTCTTTCCAATTGAATTTTCTTCGACTGATACGACAATGAAAATGATTATTATGATAATGACGATCTAACAACACGTGTCCATTTAATATGACGAAACAGAAAAAGTATATGGGTTGTAGCTTAAGTGCTGTGAATTTGAAATGTTTTATGGAAAGGCATCGGGGCAAGAGAGGCGATTAAGGAAATTAATATTGTTTTTTTTTTTTTGGTCATTTTGGGTGAGGTCATCACAATTAACTTTAACAGCAACGTCATTAACATCATCATCATGATAATGATGATCGCTGTAGTAAAACAATAACACAATTATAATATGTACTATACATTCGAAGGAATAAATTATAATAAACAAAATTAACTAACAACTAAACAATATGATGCATACATATGAATTATAATCAAATGTATAAGTGTATGTATGTACATACATATATGTAGGAATGTATGTATGTGAATAGATACTTTAAATATTCATCTACATACATATATAGAATATTATTAATTATCATAGTAATTAACTATGATATAGAGATATGACCGACATACAAACTGAACACATAACCACATTTTACAGTGACACAAAATTCTATTAAAATTCGTATGTTCAAGTATGAACTTGATGCTGGAGTGAACAACTTACGGCTCTCTTGAATGGTGCAACTTGTCAGAGGTATGCGAAATTGTCTTTGGTAAGTTGCAGGTAATAACTTATCTGTAGACAATTTGTAAGTGTCATTGCTTAATCTTTTCAAGTGTTCTTTAAAGAAAACCGTTTTATATAGTAAAAACTGTTTTTAATGAAAAACGTTTTTTTTAGTAAAAACCGCTTTTAATAAAAAACGTTCTTTTAGTAAAAACCGTTTTTCAAATATTTTTTAAAGAAAAACATTTTATTTAGTAAAAACCATGTTTTAAGAACGTTTTATTTAGTAAAAACCGTTTCCAATGAAAACATTTTTTTTTGGTAAAACAGTTTTTAATAACAAACGTTTTTTTTTTAGTAAAACCTGTTTTTAATAAAAAAAAAAAAAACGTTTTTTTAGTAAAAACCGTTTTTCAAATGTTAGTAAAAACCGTTTTGTAAGAAAAACGTTTTTTTAGTCAAAACCGTTTTTGCTGAAAAATGTTTTTTACTAAAAAACTTTTTATTAAAACGTTTTTTTTTTTTTACTAAAAAACGTTATTTTTATTGAAAAACTAAAAACGTTTTTCACTAGAAACTATCTTGAGTACAATACGTTTTTGTTGTTTCTGTGTCTTTTTTTTTAACGAAAAAACTTTTTTTTTTTTTTTTTAATGATTTTTTACTGTAAAAACGATTTGTTTTACTAAAAAACGTTTTACTGAAAAAACGATTTTTTTTACTTTAAAAAACTGAAATGTTTTTACTGAAAAAAAAAACGTTTTTTTACTGAAAAATAAAATAAATTTACTGAAAAACGTTTTTTTTTACTGAAAACCCCTTTTTACTTAGAGAAAACCGTATTTAGTGCAGAACATATTTTGAAGAACATGTCTACGAAGAATGGGTATTAAAAACGCCATTTTAAGTGAAAAATGATTTTTAGTACAATACGTTTTTGAATAAAACAATTTTTTAGTAAAAAGATTAAGTGGACAATTTTGTTTTTTTCTGTTTTGCAAAATCTGTTTTATTGTAAAACGTTTAAAACGTTAAACCAAAATGTTTAACTTTTGTGAACAATCTGATGTTTAGTGATTGTTAAGGAAAAACCTTTTCCACGTTTATAGGTTCGTAAGACAACATAACAAATAGAATTCGGGCTTTATAGTATTTGCTAATATTCAATAGAAAATTTGTCCTGATAAATTTGCTAAAATAAAACCATATACAGTCCGTAAGATATCTGGCGGCTTTCGAAAATCCGCTATATGTAAATCGATTTCTTAGCCAATAAATAAAAACAGGATAATTTCACACTCCTGCTGAATGATAAGAAAATAAGACTTTTGTTGTATCTACCCTGTTGGCAATCATTGAATATTTGGCCCTACGAAACAATTACTATTTCGCCAGCTCTGCTCTCAAAATGTTTTTGTTTCTGCAACGAGTGTACTTGTGCATATTTAAGGAAACTTATAGACAAAAGCTGTGCAATTTTAAATACACAACACAACAAAATCTATTTATCTGAAAAATGTGTATACGAGTGGGTAAAAATATATTGTATATAAACGATGATGAGCGTATAACGCGTGACGCCAGCCAGTAGTTTAATTTGTTTAATTCTATGCCACCATAAACAACACCCTTTAATTGTTCGAAAATTAACTAGATCTCTAGGTTACACAGTTGTTGTTGATGAGTTGAGGTTGTGAAAAAAAAAAACGAAAAAACAAAAACAAATACATACGAGTACTTATAATAATCATAATCTCGATATAAAATAGAAAAATTTGTATACTTTGTAGTAATAATTTATAAACAAAATGAGGAATTTATAATTCAAATTACATCATCATGATAATCATCACTAACATTTGCAGTCATTGTCATCGTTATATGTATGCAATTTTTAATTTTAATGTTTACATTGTTTACTTTAGAGCTATTTTCTTGTTTGTGTTTTTGTTTAAACAAATAAATAAAATTTTGATTTTTCTTAAAAGACTAGAAAACAGAAACAATTTTCCTAAAAACACCTGTTCCATTGCAAATGAAAAATTTTATAATAGCCTGGTAAGAGAAAAGTGGATGAAAATTACACAATTAGCTACACGATGATTTCTGTCAAATCACACAGCAAAGGGCATTTATTTCTCAAATCAATCAAAAAAAACCTATTTTATTGAAAAAATGATTCTAAAAACTGCTATAGGAGTTATAGATCTGTCATATCTCCGATATACGAGTATATTGAGTCTATAACATAAAAATTTGGGATTTTTTAAATTTTTAGCTCCTATTTTAAAACATATGCGAGTATATAAATTTAAAGTATTGGCCATTCTCCTGGGATTGTCACTTTCCTATCTTTAAAACTTCTATTGCTATAACTTTCTTCGGCCTTTTTTCTCAACTTATTCCTAAACACTCTACTTTCTAAAAGAGATTTACAATTGATCTTTAGGTCTCCGAGTGGAAGTGTGCATTGCACACTACCCACCTCAAACTGACTAACTAACTATTGGTCATTGTTAGCTATGAGCTTGTGCCTCCTTTCTGCCAACATATAGATTCCGCGCCAAAAGATCTGCTCATCTTTTGAGGCCAAGAATCAATCAATCCAATTTCAGATACCCTGTTCTGAACTGAAGCGTAGCCCAGAGAGAATGTTCTGCATCAAACGAAACAAATAGTAGGCCCACGAAGCAAGGCTTGTGAAACAACACTTCCCAACCACTTTTTTCAGGGTAGTTTTTAACAGGTATTGCAACATGTGGCAAGCGTTGTGATTATGGAAAATTACGCTTTCATGTCTGGCTGCATATTCTAGATATATTCTAGCTAAGGCACGCTTCAAACGAATCAGTTAAATTCGGGACAGGTTCCCTGTTATGGTCTGGCCTCAGACTTCAGCAGCTTGGTCCCATCAAATACAGAACATTATCTTTGCGCCATGGATATTTGGCTTTGGTGTCGATTCAGCTGGTTGGCCAGGCTTCACATATGATCTCTTAGGTTTCGGGTTACCGTAACGAATCTGGCATGTTACAGAATTTAATTCCGTTCGGAAGTGGAATTGACTCCGCATTTTTCTTCTATATGCTAAATCGTCTCTCTAGGTCTCTGTTCTGCAATTGAAGTGGTACCTAATTTCCCTGCATTTGAATGAATCCTGCTGCTCGCATACGTTTTGAAATTGCTGCTGGAGTAGCTCCCAATAATTTTGAAAGCTCCTGTTGAGTTGAAAAATAATCTTAATTGTCTTTTGTATCAAAATCACCGCTTCTGAAACAAACTATATGTGGCACGTCGAAACCATAAGGTTCGATGAGCAATCGTTATGTTTCAGCGAGACTTTTTTCAAATTAGAGAAGTAAAATATCAACATTAGCTAATGATACGGATATTATTTGCAATCATTTTCACAAGTTTTTCCTAAACACAGTATAATTATACAAATGATTACGCAACCATGTAGCAAACATTTATACGATTGTAGTAAATAAGTATAGGTATATGTTAGTGGCCTTCTGTTGTGTGATATATATTCGAGAGCAACATACTATGATATAATGATTGATAGTTAACATGATTGTCATAACATATACCTCATTACTCCAATCATCTGAAACGATCTTTAGCATATTATGGTCGCCCCAATAATATAAAAAGCCACTGTAATTATAATATTGTGTAAAAAAAATTTGAAACAACTGCGGTGGTTTTGAATATGCTGGTAATGAAAGTCAGCTTCAAATGCAGATTATAAGCAAAAACCCGTGAGTATATTTGTCGACACATTTTGGAATACAACTTGAATAAGTTACCATTACTAAAAATTATCTACCAGCCCGCTAAATTCGAGAACATTAGCTTACTATTAAGCTATTAATTGAGACCAAATAGAGGCAATGTAACATTAAAATAAATGTAACATTAAAAAAAGTGGTTTTAGGTTTTCCGAAGGACCAATTTTACCGACAAAATATCGAAAATAATCATGTATATTTTGGTATTGAAAGTCAGCATAAATGGCAGTGATATAAGCAAAAATCATATATATTTTTTTTTAATATTTTTGACTACACCTCGATAAACGAGTCAAAATATGTTATCTACCATTTGCATTGTTTCAGTTCTCTCAGGTCATTTTGATCGTCACTAGAGAAATCGTAAATGTTAGTTAGCACTTAGTTTACGTACAAAGAAGTACATTTTTAGTAGCCCGCTTCAAATAAAGTTTGACTTCATTTCGATACCATAACGAAAATATTTGTTATAGAACTGACTAAGTAATCATTAGTAAACGGGAAAAAGGTTTTAATTACTAATTTTTGCACTTGTTTCAGATGTTGTTGATATTAAAAAGGTCTAAAGGTACGGTCACATTTGGCAAATATTTACTCAAAAAAGTGTAACCACTTGTTTTAGCACAAATTTGTTTGACGTTGTTTACTCTTACAAGAGTTTTGCAAGATCAAACAGCATCAAATAAAATAAAACTATATATTTGTTGTGCTTTGGCCTAAATAAACGAATTTTTTAAATAAATAAACGAGTTTAAAATATTTTATTTAGTGGTTACGTCTTTTTCGGCAAATATTTGCCAAGTGTGACTCTACCTTAAGCATTTCAGAAATTCGAATATTCTATATTTGGAAAGTTTATACAGATTGGGAAAATCTAAAAGATTTCTTCTAATTTGTATAAAAACAAGTAAGAGTGCTATATTCGGTTATGCCGAATCTTATATACACTTCACCTTTGTTGTGGATGCAATTCTTACCATAATTTACAGAGTTTGTCTGATGTTCATAATAATCTTAAGTGTAATTTAACAAACAGAGTATAAAAAAGGGGAACAATTCGGTTTTAGTGACTTTGCTCAAAAAAAAACTTCATCAAATAGGGTTTTTAGAGGAGATGCCAGCAAAAAAAATTGTTGGCGGTCACGCCTATTTTCGAGGGGGCGGGCCCGTAAAGTTGAAAATATATAGGCCTATATCTCGGGAACTACTGGGTGCCTGATAATTTTTAATACATTAAATAAAAGGTATTAAAAATACCTTTCCAACGATATATATCATGATTATAAAATATGGACCGAATATGGGTTAAATCCAAAAATAATATTTTATGATCCGAATTTATTTGTTTTTTGGAAATGGTTCTTAAATGGCAGCTATGACAAATTATGGGCCAATATTCTTAAATTTTGGAACAGTGATTTTCATGCATATGCGGATATTTCACGTCGAATTTCAACATAATAACGGTATATTTAAGATATATATATATTATTTCGGAAGTGGCCCTTATATGGGGGACATAGTCAAATATGGACCGATATTCTCAAAATCCTGCAGTTTGATTTAGGCATGTATGTAAATGATCCGTGTAAAATTTTGGATTGGTACCCTTATTTATAAGAGATTTATGAGTATTAAAGTGATTTTCGGAAGAGGGCTTTATATGGGGCATACGGTTAAAAATAGACCGAAATTCACAAAATTTTATGGGATGATTTTTGTATATATGTAAATGATCTGTGAAAAGTTTTAAGTCGGTACCGATATTTATACAATATATATAGGGATAAATGACTTTTTCAGATGTGGTCCTTGTATGGGAGCTGTGACCAATTCTGGGCCGACCACCATAAAATTTAGTACAACAATTTATTTGCCAATAAAGATTATTCATGTCAATGTATTTAAGTATTTAAGTGAATTTTAGAAGTGGACTTTATATGGGGGCTATGGTCAAACATGGACCGAACTAAAAAAAAATTCGTTTTGCTATTTATTTTTACATAAAACTTATTTTTGCTGAATTTTGTCTTGATATTCCAATTTTATAGGCATTTATGTATAATGGAGCAATATTTCGGGAAGATTTTTGTATGGGGGCTATGAGAAATCATGGACCGATTCATATTTTCCGCACACTTTCTTCTTTTATCATAAAAACAACGTATGCAAAATTGCATGGTATTATCTGCAATATATTTCAAAATATTGCAATAAAATGGACAAGAAATATCAAATTTTTATGGAGGTTGTCTCAAATATTGGTCCATAACTCTGGTTGGCCTAAACCGATTTTGCTGATTTTAAATAGCAAACTTCTCGAAAGCATGTCTGACAGAATTGTTAAAGATTTGGATCCCGAAGATCCCAGATATCTTCAAAAAACTGATTTCAACATCCAGACAGACAGACACACAGACGGACATGGCTTAATCGACTCCGCTATCTATAAGGATCCAGAATATATATATATAGGGTCGGAAAATTATATTGTGGAAATTACAAATGGAATGACAAACTTATATATACCCATCTCATGAAGGTGAAGGGAATAATAATCAAGTAGTGTTAAGAGCAATAATATTAAAAAGTTTTCTTAATCATGACATGAAAGAAACATTTTCATTTAAATCATTTCAAAAAATTATATTTCTTTCCCTATTAGTTTTCAATTATTTCCATAGTTTAGTTTAGTGGTTGTTGTTGGTATTATTGTTATTGTTACTTTCCTTTCACTATAAATTGGAAAAAACGACACCAACAAAAGCAAAAACAACAATTGACTTATTCATGCATTCCAAGTGTGAATGTGTCATTTTGGTTGTCATGTATCACCGAGTGTGTGAGTGAGTGTATGTTCAATTTGCAACTACAGACATTTGCTAGATGGATGAAATGGTTGGGTGTGTGTGTTTATTTTCAGAATAACTTGTTGTTGTTTAACTTTTTAGCTACGTATGTATTTATACCCAGCATACCATACTAGGAGCGCTCCGAAAAAGGAGTCAGAAAAGAGTCCAACTAAAGAGCATTTTCGGAGCATTTTCGGAGTAAATGAATTCCCTTTTTGTTTAAGTAAAATCCCTCATTAAAGACTCTTATCTAAGAGCTCTTTCTGACGGGCCATTTTCGAATGTAATGACACTTTTCTGAATATTTTCGGAGCAATAATGATTGTTTTTGGGGCTCATAAAGAGCATGAACACTCCGGAAAAGGTGTCATAAAAGACTCTTTCCGGACTCATATGGCTTGCTGGGTATGTACATGTTTATGAGTATTCGAATGAGTGTGAGTGTTGGTGTCATTGTTGTTAATCTTTATTAATTACAAAAGTCGCATATTTTGTGCACTGATTAATGCAACATCTAGGAAATTGCAACTCAAAGTCTGTGTAACAATTTTTCACACTGGCATTATAAATGTGTGGCACATAAACACTTAACGTGTGTTATTTATTATTATTTGCATGTTGTGCGAACAACAACAATATTGTGTACCAGAATGACAACGACAACAACAACAACAACAAAAATGCTAAACAACAGATATTTAAATATTTAAACAAAAAATAGAGACTTATTTTGTCTAAATTTAATTTTAAATATCAGAGAAATTAGAAAAAAAGTTTGTGTTTTTAAAACTCAAGATCATGACAATTTCATACATAGCTGGGCGACGGGCAAATATTATTTAATTATTTTGAATCCAACAATTTCATGCACATGTAATGTAAATATTAAATGAATTATAAAAGATTTCTGAAAATTCATGCATGATTTATATTTATCGTCACTTGTGCACTAAAGTTTTCTATAATTGCACAAATAATTTCACGTAATTTTATGATGACAGGTTAATAATTATTGGTAGCTACTAGAACCTTTTTTTTTAATTAACAAACACAAACGGCGAAGCTTTTTGGCATATCTGCAGAAACACCCAGAGTAGATTTGTGAATCTCCTGAACTTTTGACAGAAGTATTATATCCAAGTATTTGATATTTTTGAAAACTGTATGAAATGTGTATATGTTTTCTTTAAAATTTTATCAGAAATAGATGAATATGAATACATTGAAGCACCATTTACAATTGCAGCTTCTGTTTATTTTTCAACATTTTTCTTAGCAATAGGATTCTACGTAGTTCATGTTTTAATTGCAACTACATACTTTCCTTTTAATATGTTTAATACAACATGTGAGTAATCAGTTTTCATAAAACCATCACTTTGGATTTGAAGCTGCTGCTTGATGCTGACACTTTGTTGATATTGTATGATTATTTCTTTATGTTTCAATATATTGATGAGGAGGATAATTAAATATCTCTATCGAATAAAATTATATTTGACTTCCAATCATTTTTATTATTATTAATAGTATAAATAATTTTCTCAATTTTAACAATTAGTTCAATTATTTTATTAATTTTAATTGTAGTAATATTAATAGCTTTAATTCTTTAAAAAAAAAAATTAGTAGATCGTGAAAAGCATCTCCCTTTAAATATGGATTTGATCCAAAATCATATCCCGACATAGAAAAATGTTATTTGTATGTTAATTAATAACTCAAGATCATGACAATTTCATACATACATAGCTGGCCGGCATAAGAAAATTATTTTGAATACCATAATTTCATGGCACACAAAGTAAAATATTAAATGATTTATAAAAAGATGTCCTAAAATTCACCCATGAAATGTTTTGCCGTCACTGATATTTTTATTAAAATATCCAACATTTAATAAGTCCGTTACATTAAAGAAATATGTAAAAATTTACTAAAACAATTTATCAAATTAAATATTTTTTACTAAAACGGATAACCCACAAATGTAAAATGCATGTTTTGTAGGTGTTTTCAAGTACTACGTAAAAAAAGTTCAGATAATAAATTAGTTTTTCATAATTTTCTTACAGATTTCAGTTGATTTTGTAAATCAACTCAAAAATCACCTCAGCTCCGAATGTGTAAAATTTCATTAAGATATCTCCAATCGTTTATGAGTTACCGAATTATTTCCAACATCCTCGATGCTTGTACGACAACGTTTAAATTCAGCAACCCAATTTTTTACTGTTGCATATGAAGGAGCACTTTCATCTAAATTATTTACCATATCATTACAAATTTCTTAACCCGATAAACCTTTTTTATTTAAATATTTAATGACACCACGAATTTCTAACTTTTCCATTGTAAAAAAATCGCGGATGCGTCTTTTTTGAACACTTGTTTCTATATGAAGGAGTTGTCAGATCGAAAAAAATATAACATGTGTTCATAGCACAGATGAAAGTTTCCAAAACACTTGAGTCTTATTTAGGTTGAATATCATCTCAATAAGCATTTTATAGGTATTCCAATTATTCTCGGAATTGGATCTTATATCGAAGCTCTGGCCAATTATGCATCTATCGTACCCTTGACAGAATTACTGACGGACGGACATGGCTAGATCGTCTTAGAATCTTATAAGAACCCAGAATATATATACTTTTTGGTTCTACGGCCATATTTCGCTTTCCATCTGTTTGGTGCACAGAAAAAAAAATTATGTTTTTTTTTCAATTAAACCTTTAATTGATTTTAAAATAATTTTCAATTAAAATTTTAATTGATTAAATTACTATTTCTGATATTTTCAATTAAATCTTACATTTTTTTTAATTGATACTATCATTTTGTTTACAGGTCCGATTTCAATTGATTCCACAAGTATTTTAATTGAAACTCATTTTTATTTTTTTCTGTATGGGTATACAAACATTTATGTTAAATGGTCATGAAGCATTTCGACATGAAAGTGCCCCATATGATTCAATAAAAATATAACAATCTACAGAAAAGAACGGTTTTTGCTATTTACTTTAAATTTTGCATAAATTTTAAGATATCTTTATAAAGTTAAACAGTAAGGCAGCGTTTTCACTATGTCATTTTTGTTGTCAAATTGTCCAAATTGTTGGCAATTGTATGAAAACGGGTTGTCATATGGCGTCATCATAATTTCAAACATAGACGCCATATGACAACCCGTTTTCATACAATTGCCAACAATTTGGACAATTTGACAACAAAAATGACATAGTGAAAATCAAGCATTATGCAACATTTGTAAAATGAACACACTGTGGAGCGATTGAGAACCACTGCCTTAAATTCTAGTTTAACTCCCAACTACTTAAATTAAAATTGTAATTTATTGAAATTAAAACCAGGTTTTTATTTCTTATCGCAAACCACACAAGAGTGCGGTCTATATTTTATGTCTTTAATTAATAAACTTTAGCACAAAATATTAAAAACATGAAAAAAAAACCCTCTCACACACATAAAACACACAGCAACCTTATCAGAATGTAATCTAATAAAAGTCATAATTTCAAACGAAAAAAAGCGACAATAATCAAAATGAAACGAACCTAAACAATTTCGAATGAATATGAAAAAAAAAACGAAGAAAAAAATTTTGACAGCTGTCAAACAGATATGTGATCTTAAAATACAAAATTCAAAATAAAAAGAAACTAAAAACTAAAAACAAAAAACTGCACACAGTAACCAAATCAACGAATGAAAAAAAAAATAATAATTTTAAACTAGAAATAAAACCGAATGAAATATTTTTCTATAGAGAACAGAAACAAAAAACTAACAAATTCATACTCTAGTATGTATTCGTATCAAACACTTAAAGTGGTATTTTCTAAGATGTGGCATGAGGAATGCATGCTGTTGTGTTCTACAATCAACCACTAAACAACAATAATAACAAAAAAATATTATAGAAAATATTTTTTTCAAAACAATAGAGATGCCTTGTTTCTAGTCAGTTTTTTTTTCATTCTGTTTCAGTTGAACTTTTTTTTTTCTTTTGTTAAAATGGGTTTTTTTTTGTACATGAATATGAAAATATTCATACAAACATAATGATTTTTGTTTCTTTTATACGTTTTTGTTAAAAACAATTTAAACTGACATTTAAATTGATGGCTCAAGAGATTCTATATTAAAGATACCAACCAAACAGCAAAAAATAAAAATAAAAACAACAACAACAAAAGTCTATTAAGATCTTTGAACAAAAAAAAAAAAAAATTGTGTTAAATTAAAGTGTAAAACCAATTTTTTTATTAGAGGAATTTAAATGAGGAGCAAGGAAACTGAACAAATGGGTGAGAGATAATAAGCTTTTATAGAGAATATATCTATCGCAAATGGCAGTATAGAATCTATTGATCATACATACATTTGAACATGATTGAGATGTACATAGAAACGACAAGATATTGTTGTCTAGACTTATCTAAAGTGACAAATGGCTAGAAATTAGAGAGGTTGGATTTTTAAACCAAAAACATATTACATTTTTACTTACAGCCTCAAATTCATGTCTGCTGATTACGATTATAAACTATGCCTAATAGGAATGCCAAAGGGGACTGGTTTTTCAAATCCCGGGATTTCGTGATTCATTTATGAAAACCCGAATCCCACGATCGGGATTTCGAAATTTTCCGGCATTTTTGTTTCCTATTAAAACAAATTGGTTTATCAATAATAACAATTTATTTCAAAAAAGTTTCTTATTTTTAAATATAAATATCAGGCATGTGATGGAAATCGATTTCGTTTCAAAAGCAAACTAAAAAAGAAAACAGGTGTAATGGCAACACTTATTACTTTTCGTTTTGTTTTTAATTCGATTTCTTTTTAAAAACGATTCGATTTCATGTTCCATTTGTTTCTATCAAAAGCTCATGGTGTAACTATACAAGGTGAGTGCAGTAGCACAGCTGACTGACTTTGTTTACAATTTACTTATGTCAAAAGTAATAGATACTTTTTCAAGTGTTTTTGACAGTAGTACGTTATTTTACACAAACAAAATGGCTGTTGTTTCTGTATTGTGTTGTATTTGTTGCCGATTTGCACTCACCTTGTATAGTTAAGGTGAATTCACCCATACGTTCTTAACAAAAATTTTTTTCGAACAATTTTTTTTTTATATGAAGTTTGACGTCTCTCTTTTTGAGAGAGGGAAAATATTTTTTCCAAACTTGAATTGGTTTAATTTTATATTTTTTGTGGACAAAAATGAATTTGTATGCATTTTTTCACACAAATAACAATGTCTTATGTTTTTCCATGGCCATCAGCAAAAACAACTTTCTTTTTTTATTCATTTTAAATTTATATCTGCGATTTTGAATACACAATACTTTAAATTAATAATTTAATATATGTATTTTGACACTTAAAACCCACAGCAAAATAAATCAATGGCCGCCCTCGTAAAACTAATAGATTTCGTTTACATATAGCAGCTTTGATTTTCCAGACATATCTTTTGAAATGGGTGAATCGTGCTGCAAAAACCTCTCAGTAAAAAAATTTTTCTCCGGAAAAAAATTTTGTTAAGAACAAATGGGTGAATCCAGCTTTACAACATGTGTAAGCCAAACAGAATGTGATGAAAGACTAAAATACACTGCTTAAACTGTTTTTAACCCACTCGTTTTGAAAAAAAAAAAAAGGAAATTAGCTCAAATTTCAAATATTTGGAAAATATGATTGTTTTTTATGTGCTTTTTATTAGTTCGGCTTGAGGTCTCTTTTATTAAAGTTTTACAAAGTTTGTCGAAATATTTGAAATAAATAAAATATAATAAAAATTAAAAACGAACAAGAGTTTTTATATTTTTAATAAAAGAGACCTCAAGCCGAACTAATTTGGAAAATATTTAAACGAAAATTTAAGTAACCACTTTAAGATAATAATATAAGGAAACAATTTTCAGAGGGAAGCATACAAATACTTCTCAGGAGAAACAACCACAACTGGCAAAACAAAATTTTAAAGATGATAGAGTTAAAGTAGACAGGCTTTGACAAACTTTTGCTCAAGAGTTAAATAAGCTTAATCTACCTTTGAAAGATTTGGAGAATCCAAATTTAACCAACCATCGGTTTAACGAATTCCGTATTTAACGAACTCATAAAAATGTTGAATTGAGTAACTTCCCTGAAGGAAACCTGGTTACAAGTGTCTCCAAGTCACTACTTTTGTCACAATGGTTATTATTATACAATTATTTTTTTTTTCAATTGTGAACTCCGATAGACTAGGCGATAGTGTGCCGGACCATCGTTCAGAGGGTGGCGGGTTCGATTCCCGCCAAAGACTCTGAGTGTTTTCGAATTTATTTTTAATTTGGTATTTTTTAGGCTCTTTTCGTGGTTCCAAACGTAACGGAAAAGCCATATCCAAGTGACTGGCGTTATTTTGCAACACAAAGGCAAAGAGTTACTCTGTTTATAATTAAAATAATAAAGGCATTGTTCAAAAAAAATTTAGAGTTGTTATTTCAATAGTTTTTGAGAAAACAAACTTTGTCATAAATAGTACTCGGTTTAACGAATTTTTCAATTTAACCAACAGGGCTGACATATTAAATCGAAAAACAACTGTACTAGTTTTCGGAATTTGTTAATCTCGATAAATCCCAGAATTTTTGAAAACAAATTCCGGGATTCGGGATTTGTCAAATTGGCATGTCAAATGCCTTAGTTATTTCAAATCACAAATTTTCTAATGTATTTTCAAAATCCTTAACACCATAAAGAAACCCATTAAACATGTTACAAGTCTTTGCAAATCACTGGCTTCTCGATTACTCTTAAACTGCACAAAACACTATCAAATGAGCTTGAAAATCAAACGAAACAACAATTTGTTACGCAAATTTCACAAATAATTTTAAAAAGCATTTAATTTAAGTCAATATAATGTATGAAAGCAGTAGTAATAATAACTAGTGTTTGAATTCAAATCATAATTATTTTCAAATTAAGCAAAAATACATACATACATAAATATAAATATAAATTAACAAAATATTTTTATTTCTCAGTTATTTTCTTATTTTTTTCTGCTTTCAAGTTGCACAAGTCAAATTGTATCATGAATTCATTCGAGATCATTGATATGTGTCAATGTTTTTTCTCGTGTACGTTCCATATATTATGGCAGCAAATGAAAAGCA
This sequence comes from Bellardia bayeri, assembly GCA_950370525.1. Taxonomy (NCBI): domain Eukaryota; kingdom Metazoa; phylum Arthropoda; class Insecta; order Diptera; family Calliphoridae; genus Bellardia; species Bellardia bayeri. Next base: position 82,437,162 of record OX493267.1, read on the forward strand.
ACAAAAAAAGAATTCTCATGTAGAGTATTTTCATGTCATTTTCCATCTCAGATGTCAATTTGGTGAACATTATTTTCGTCTGGTTTGCTTGATACGTCAAGTATTTTTGATCAGCAGTCGTCATTGTCGTAGTCTGTCTGTCTGTCTGTGGAAATTTGTGGTGGAATTTTAATGTTGACAAAATATTTGTTTTTAACGATTTTTCATGTATTTTTTGTTGATTTTTTTTATTCGTATTTGTTTTGCTTTATTTCCATCATTTGTACATTTTCTTTTGTAATTGTATTGAAGGGAAAAATAAATAAAATATAAAATAAACGACTTGTTATGAATGACAATAATATTTGTTGGTGTTTTTTTTTATATATAGGTATATTTTTTTTAATCAAGTATTAAATATGTGGTACGAATAGCAACATAGCTACATTGTGTTGTGATGGTAATAAGTTACAGTGTGTAAAAAAAGTGGCAACAAATTTTTAGTTAAAGAAAACAATATTTTCAACATAAAACCAAAATGCTGTTTTCTCAAGAAAAGGTTTTTCGCCAAATAAGTCCTAAAGCGTTTTGAAATATGTACATACAATGTTTTTTCCATTTCATTAGCTGTTGTAAGTAAAAAAGCTTTAAAGTTCTTTTAAAAAATAGACAGTCCTAGTTTTATGACCAAATAAACTTTCTCACTAAAAAAAGCTTAAAAAATCGTTTTCTAAAGTGAAAAACTGATTTTTTTCTTTTTTATTAAATAAGCTTTCTCGCCTAGAAAGCTTGAAAACTTTTTACACTTTTTAGTTTTAGTGAAAAAAGCTAGTTTTCTTTACTAAATAATCTTTCTCAATACAAAAAACCTGAAAGCTTTTTTATATCTTTTAATAAACCTGTTTATTTATCAATAAGCTATAAAAACTAGTTTAGTGGGTTATAAAACTTTTTCACTAAAAAAAACTTGAAATTCCTTTCAAAAAATAAAAACTTTTTCAGCAAATAAAATATTAAAATATATTGTTACTTCTTCACTGAATAGAAAAAAAACTGAAAGCTTTTTATGTCTTTTAATAAACGTGTTTATTTACCAAATAAGCTTTACTGAAAGTGGGAAAAACGTTAAACACTATAAAAGCTAGTTTAGTGGGTTTTAAAACTTTTTCAGTAAAAAAAAAACTTTAAATTCTTTTCAAATATTAAAGCTTTTTCAGCAAATAAAATAACTATTTGTAAGCTCTTTTAACAATACTGAAAAATAATAAAGCTTTTGATTATAAACTTTTATCAAGAAATTAAGTGTTATTTATTTAAAAAAAAATATAGTTTCGAATGGCAGTTGCTAAAAATGTTGCTGGAGTAGTGTAATTTATAAGTGCACCTACTTATTTGATAGGAATATTTAATATGAAGTCTGAGATTTAAACCACACAATTTCATGCATCATACATTTTGCTGTTCCAAAGCATTTTTATAATTTACAAGCGGACCCGACGAACTTCGCCTCGCCCCAATTTTAAGCCTTCAGACAAACTTTAGAGTAATAATATAATACAACAGGAATAATTTCACACAAAATCTCGTACAAAAAAAATAAATTCCCCAATTTTTCGACTTTTGCGGAGAGATTTTCCAATTTTCCGCAATTTCCCATGATTTACACCAAGAACTTTCTATTTTTCCATTAAGGAATAATTTCACACAATATTTCGTACAAAAAAATCAATTTTTTCAATTTTCAATTTTCCGCATTTTGAATTTTCCGCAATTTACAAGATCACTTGATTAAGTTTATTTGCATTTAATTGAAAGAGAAGTAGTTGCTTCATATTTTATAGTTCTTTTGATGTTCGAAATTCAAGATTAAAAATAGTTAAACTTTTTTTTTTAAAATTTTGCATTACTTTCTTCAAAACTTTTTTTATAGCAAATGAAAGAAGAATTATTGTTATATACCTATACTAGGCAGTGCTGAATTGTATTATACGAGGATTTGTTAAACTTTCAAAAATTCCTAATTTTCAAACTTTTTTTTTAAATTTTCATAAATTTCCTCACAACTTTGGTATTAATTTTTAGATTAAGTTCAACTTCATTTAAAATGAAAGATTAATTATCATATACTTTTGCTTAATTTCAACTAAATCATTCACTTCTACGATGATTAATTGTTGTTGTTAGCAATACAAAGTTAAAAAAATACATTTTCAAATCTATTTTCATAATTTTCGTTACAACTTTGACAATTGTTCTTAGATAAAGTTAAACTTAATTTAAAAAGAATATAATATAAAAAATAGCAAAATTTAAACAAAATTAGTTGATTGTACGAGGATGTGTGAAACCTAGAAATTTAAATTATTCTCAACTTTATAAAGTTTAACTAAAGTAAAAAAGAGAGAAGAATAGTTGTAATACACTTTTACTGAATTGCAATAAAATCGGTTATTTATACGACTTTTGATCGACTGTTAACAAATGCGGCACCCATCATCTTGCAGAAAGCTGTTTCAGCTGTAGTTCTTCATGAAAAATTAAATGGACTCGGTCATTTGAGATGCCCATGATTTCACGCACTTTTATTCGTCGATCATTGAATACCACATATCATGCACTTTGGCTACAATTTCTGTTGTTGTTGTTGCTGTTTTTGGACGTCCACTACGTGTTTCATCCTCGATGCTTGTACGACCATGTTTAAAGTCAGCAAACTAATTTTTTACTGTTGCATATGAAGGAGCACTTTCACATAACACATTTACCATATAATTATGAATTTCTTGTCCCAATAAACCTTTTTATTTGAATATTTACTGACACCACGAATTTCCCATTTTTTTTATTGTAAAAAATCGTGAATGCGTTTTTTTTTTTGAACACCTGTTTCTACATGAAGGAGATGTCAGATCGAAAAAAATTTAACACTTAACACTTAACTTTTTTTAACTTTAACTTTTTTTCTGCTTATACCGCGCTTTCTGTTCTTAGCTAAGAAGTTTCCGTACCGTCCACGTACGAGGATGAGTTGGTGTTAGAAATTCAAAGTTACAAAATTGTTTAACCTTTTAGAATCTATGTTCATAATATTCTTCATAACTTTGATAAAAATTTCTAGATTACGTGAATATTATACTTTATTAAAGAAAAATAGTTGTTCTATTTTTCAATTAACTTCCAATAAATACGCTTATTTATACCAGGGATGGGCACATTTAGATGTTCAAAGTTAATAATTTTAAAACTTTTTAAAATCTTTTTTTATAATTTCCTTTATAACTTTAGACAATATTGCTTAATCAAATTTAAATTTAAAATTGAGAATGATTAAGGGTTACACACTTTTGTTAAGTTTCAATTAAATCACTTATGTATTTATACCAGAGATGTGAACACGGTGAGATTGAAATTTAGAAATTTAAAAATTTTAAAAAATTTCTTGTTATAAATTGCTTTATAGTTTTTGAAACTATAAACTATATAAACTATATTTCAGTAACATTAAATGCATCTTTCAAAGCAATCGTTGTAGGTAGTGAACTTCAATGTTACACTCGGCTATAGAAATAAAGTACCACCATCAGGCATATGATGGAAATCGAAAACGAAAACGAAGTACATTTTAATGTATTTCTAATGTAATTTTTAAAATTTTTCTTTTAAGATTCTCTTTAGTAGCCCAATATCTTTGTATTTTATGTGATAAAAGTTTTTCAATACAGAAATATTACGAAAAAAAAAATTGAATTCTAAAATTCATTCGTTTTCGATTTCCATCACATGCCTGTATATAAGTAAGTCATTATATTATCACTTAAAACTATTACTTGGTAATAAAAGTTATTACTGGATATTCCAGTAATAGAATTCGTGTATTGTTTAATTTATTTCTTTTTAGAGCTTAAGTATTTCTTTTTACAGCTTTCTATTTGCCCTCCACTGTTTGTTGACTAGAAAAAGTGGTTATAAAATGATGACAGGTTACATTACATTCTTGATAATTGTGGGAAAATTGTATTTTTATGTTTATTCGTTTGTTATTTGTGGTATGGTATTATTGAGGGTTTAAAAAAAAACTCTAACTTTAAAATACATTCATGATTTGTTGTTATAGTCGGTTTGTTTTCAAATTGTTATTGTTTAATGTTCAATAACCAATACCATTAGTATGCTAAAAATGTTCTATTACAAACGTCATTAATAAACATTTAAGAACATTAACAAAAATAACTACAAATAATTCTAATTATAGAAATAAAATATTTACCCTTTTTTAACTATTTAGTAGATTGGTGATACAAAAATTGATTAAAAACTCTACACAACCTGTTGATATAAAATAGTTTCACTTTTTTACGACTACCCCTGGCAAAAATACAAAAAAAAAAAAAAAAAAAAAACATAAATAAAACAGAATAAATATATTTGTGTTTTTGGCACATTAAAAAAATATGTAATTATCATATTGATTTTGTCAAGGAATACCCTTAACCAATTTACACAATATTTTGCAAATCAACCCCTGGATTTTTATTTTTGTATTTATGAATTTGTAAACAAGCAAAAACTACAATAATAATAATGACACATCCTTTGGGTTTTTGTAAATTTATTTATGTATGTATTTTTAATTTATCAATAATTGCCAATAAATAAAGCCCTGTATATACGCGAACATTAAATTGCTGTGGCGGAGGGGAAAAAGTAAAGGATCCTTGCAATAAGGAACTGACAGCCATACAAAAATGTAAACGTTAATGACTCTACAAATGTATATTGATTGTGATATTGACTTAAGACTGACAGGCGTTAAGTGTTGGTTGGGATTGTTTTATTGTAGTGTGTGTTCGCTTTTTTTATTTTCAAATTATTGGCAGCATTAAAACTAATTGAGTTGTTTATTAGATATTTAATTTACATAGTTAAATAGTTGAATCTTAAATTAATTTTAAAGTTTCAAAAGGGTGGATTTTTCTTGCAAATTTGCTAAAGATTTGTTAAAGAAGTCATTGGCATATAATTTCTTGAATTAGCATAGGCAGAAATCTTTTATCTAGTAGTGGTTTAAAATTCTAACATACACACTTTTCACCACTTACTATTCTTTAGCAATTTAATCATTATTTAAATCCGTCCATGTGATTGGCGACTTAATGCTTACATTCTTTCCGAAAGAGAGACTTAGGCTCTAATTTTGTAAAAGGCAACGCCACAATTTTCTAAGCGTTGCGTTAAATTACATTTTGCAAATCACGGCGTTCAAGCAAGTAATTGTTTGCGTTATAACAGCTGATTCTTACGTTAATATTGTTAATACAACTGTTTGAAATTGTGTATTTTGTAAAACGCAAAGCTGAATTTTTTATCACTTGAGTTGTCAAATTCAACGCCTCCATTTTCTTGGCGTTAGTTTTAAAAATTGAATTAAAATATTATTGAAAAACAAAATTATTCAATTAATTTTTTGTCCTCTATAGATTCTATCTATCCAACCGATTTGGCGCAAACCGGTTTCGTTTGAAAGGTTATAGTCTAAATTAGTTTTTCGGCTATATATATTTCAAGTGGGGGTGGCCCCTCCCACATAAATTGAATAACATCATACATACATATATCTTGACTATTGTGATAGCAAGAGTTTTGAAACATTGCAGTATGTTACTGATTTGAATAATCAGGAAAAAAAATGGGCGGGATCGGACCAGCGGGAGTGGCAGCACCCATACAAAGTAAATATTTAATATCATATATCTACAGTACTATAATTGCCAGTCTTAGAAATTTGTGCACGTTGATTATATTATGAATAGTCATGGGAAAATTGGGCGGGATCATACCAGTGGGCGTGGCAGCTCCCATACAAAGTGAATATTTAGCTCATATATTAAATATTAAATATCTAGGGTTCTATATTAGCTATATAGCCTTCAAATTTTGTACGAGTCCATCAATCTGTATATATATAAATGAATGTTTGTATGTATGTCTTTTAGAGACTCCTAAACTATGCATCTGATCATGTGATGATCTTCGGCAAAGTTGTTGTGCATGAGACCGGGAAGGTTTCTGAGTTGGTACGACCACGCCTACTCTTACGCACACTTTTTTAAATTGATTAATTGCTTCTGCATTGGGTTTTACAGATTTACTTCATACAAATTGTATCCACATCTTACTGAAGGCGAGGTAAAAATAAAAATTTTATGTGCCAAAGCTTCTTATTTCTTTCGACCACTCCTACTTTTTTAAATTGTGTAATTGATTGTACTCGGATTTTAACATATTTACTTCAAATCGAATACACATATTACTGGGACCCCTTTCACGCCCCATCTCTTGCAGGACAACGCCTGCCGGGAAGGCCCGAACGCTGGACCGATCTTACTAAAAATTTGACGGAATATAACTAAGACTCCGGCATGACTAAGAATACATACTTCTTTCGACCGCCTACTTTTTTTCAAAATGACCAAAATCAATCAAATTATTTAAAATGAATTGAATATTTGTGTAATGTCTTTCTTTCAAATTTATTTTAATTGGTAGCGTAGCAACGCGCGCAGAGTACAGCTAGTTTAGTATAAAATACTACTAAAAGTTATCTTAGGGCGAAAAGAAGCAACAACGGCAGCTCAACTTGAATTGTTGATAGCTGAAATGCAAAAGCATACAGATGTGGCTCGTGAAATGCCTAATTTTCGCAGCTCAAAGGCAACTGTTGGTAATGTTTGGGAAGCTACGTCGAAACCCCTGAATGCAGTTTGGTCCACCAATTAAAACACCCGCAAAGTTTCATTCAAAAATATTGTAAATCTCCACGGTGTTATTTTACTTACTCATTATTCGTTAAATTCATGATGTTGATAGCAGTGTTGGCAGAAAATAAATTTCAAAATATGCTAAAACTTGATAAATGAAGTACTAAAATGTTCTGCAGAAGAAAAAAAAGTGCAAAATTTTTTCAATGTAACAATACAATTTTTATTTCAAATGTTACAAATATAAATTATAGTTTTTTCTAATTCTCTCTGTTTTTAATAGTGTTCATTTACTAAACACACCGAAAGAAATTTAGTTGAAATATTAATAAAAGTTATTTTTTATTTCTCCAAAAGTATTTTTTGGAGTAAAATAGTAAAAAAATTTTCGAGAAAAAAATTGTTTTTTATCAAGCAAATTATGCTAAAAAGCATTTAGCATAATTTTTAAAAATTTTAATGCATTTTCGAGAAACAAAATGCTAAATATAGCACTGAAAGTGCTAAAATGGCAACACTGGTTGATAGTAGAGCTCAATTGGGTTTTTTCAATATCTTCATCATCCGAAGAAGAAGACATATCGCACCCTAAATACAAAAGGGTCACAACTCAAAATACTAAAATTTTCAGGGGAGACAAAAAACTTCATCGTGCAACATGCTTAACATAAAAATAGACTTAACTGTATTTTTCCAGTTAAAGAAATTTTTGCATTAGTTAGAGATGTGCACTCAGAATTAATTTGTGGAAAAAAGTCAGTTTCGGAAAATTTTGAGATGTGACCATTTTCTATATATGTAGGTTGCGATATCTATAAGTGCGAACATTTTTTATACTAATATACGAAGGCCCATTATTACAACTTGGCAATAGTTAAAGGTATGATGTTATCGGACAGATAAGAAGTATTTGGTTATTATAAGTTTACTTTAATATAAAATCCACCGATAAGATAAAGGGAAGATAATCTTGCCTTTAAATTTTATAGTGAGGTTTATGTATTTGAAGTTGCCATATGTTCAGGAAAAATGTCAACTTCATTAAAAATAAATTAATTTTAATTTTGTTTTGCCAATAAATAATTTGATAAACAAAAATGGAAAGCAGACGTTTGATTTATATTTTTTCACAAACAAATATTTTCACAAACACAAACAATTTACTGTTTCTTGTCAGTAATTTGTCAAAAGTAATCGGTTTATCACTGGTATTGCCAAATTTTAGAAAAAAAATTGTTTTATTTTACAAGGAAGTTGTAATAACGAAAAATTTAAAAGGTCACTTTATTCCTCACTTTAATGAAAGTTACCTTTTACTATTAAGAACATTAGAGGCAAGTTGTAATAATGGCCCTAAGGGGTATATAGTTATTTGCTTTAAAAGCTTTTTTTCTTAACAATTTGAAATATTTTCTTTATAAATAACCAAGCAAAATTATTGAACAGCTGATAGGTTTGTGGCATTGCCAATGCAAAATAAGCTTTATGTAAATTTCTATTTTAAATTTCAGTATCAACATTTACAATGGCAACATTAACCACGCAATAATGATTTGACAATATTGTAACAACGTAATATCTCTTCGTTCGCTAAACGCAATGACGCAGTGATTTAAAAAATTTCATATTTTTGGTGATGCGTTCGCAAAAGCGTAGGTGATGCTTTGAACGCAAGTGATTTACAAAATTAGGGCCTTAAATGTGTCATTACTTTAATGATGCCTAAAATATCTAAGTATATGTAAATCCTATAATTACTTAAGCATACTATTAGGCAAAACTTTAAAACATGTTTTTAAAAACCTGTTGCCCACATTTAAAGTTTTTGACTGAATTGATTTTTAATAAATTATTATTAAACTTAATATCAGTTACTGATTGTTGAATTCTTAATATGAACCTAAAGTTCCGAAAAACTGTAAAGCACAAAACTATTTTATAGCTACTTACGAGTATATACACTGATACTAATAAACGATCCAAATTAAGCTGGCACAATGTGATAAATTTTATGATTTTTAAAACCTAATAAAAGCACAAGCTATAAATAAAATCTTAAAACTATTTTGGGATAAAACACAAAATTGCCATAAAATATAAATAAGATGTTGGTTTCTTTGGACTAATAAAATGTTGATTTACAACAAAAGTATAATAAAATTTAAATTTTTTTCCACAATAGAAAAACAACATTTTTGAAATTCATCTGTCATGTGAAGTGTGGATTTCTTTAAAAGGTATTTTAAATTACTAATTGCTGGGTTTATTTTAGTTTTTATAGTTTTCTTTAAATATTGGATCATTTACAAAATTTATGTTTTTTTTTTTTTTGGTAATTTGAATGTTTCTTTAGCTAATTCCTTTTTTTTTATCGTAATTATTTGTGACACGATATACATATGTAAGTGTTGGTCTATGTGTATGTGTGTATTTTTAACGAGTTATTAAATACAAAAGACAATAACAACATTTAAATGAAAAAACCTGCACATGACATCAAACTGTCATAAAAATGACATTTGATGAGTGTTTTTCAGACTCTTAAGCATTTTTCAGCTATTTAAACCCAAATTAAGTAAAAAAAAATAATAATGTTAAGCAATATACTCGTAATAGTTTCGTTTTGTTATTTACCTATAATTATGTGGTCATACTATTGTTTCTTGTATGGAAATAAATACAGCAACATTAAGAGGAATTAGGAATTCACCTTTAAAACATCTGACATAATACATACACATTCATGCAGTCGCTGGCTCCATTCAATTCATAACAGCCAACATAGTTTATAACAATAGTAATATTTGGAAAAAGTCATGAAAAATAAACCATAATAAATAGCATTTTAGTAGGTGAATTCGACTTTATTAGAACCTTTATTATATTGTAATATCTAATACAGAAAGCAAAAACTCTACGAGGGCGGTTCGGAAACTTCTTTGCCTAGAAAAGAAAGCGCGGTATAAACAGAAAAGCGTCAAGTGTTTTGGAAACTTCCATCTGTGCTATGAGCACATGTTAAATTTCTTTTCGATCTGACAACTCCTTCGATCTGACAACTCCGCGATTTTTTACAATGGAAAAATTAGAAATTCGTATGACATCACGAAAGTATTTAAATAAAACAGGCTTATCGGGACCAGTAATTCATGCTGATATGCAACAGTAAAAAATTGGTTTGCTGACTTTAAACGTGCTCGTACAAGCATCGAGGATGAACCACGTAGTGGACGTCCAAAAACATCAACAACAACAGGACTTGTAGCCAAAGTGCATGATATGGTATTCAATGATCTATGAATAAAAGAGCGTGAAATAGCCAATATCATTCATGGGCATCTTAAATAATCGAATCCATTTAATTTTGCATGAAGAACTACAGATGAAAAAGCACGATGGATGCCGCATTTGTTAACAGTCGACAAAAAACGCATAAGAATGAAAATTTCTCAAGCTTGTTTGGAACGTTTAAAGAAAAATAAAATGGATTTTTAGCGTCGTTTCATAACTGTTGATGAGACATGGATCCACCACTCCAGAGACAAAAGTACAATTCAAGCAATGGTCTGAAGCTGTAGGAAGTGCTTTAAAGAAGGCAAAAACAATTCAATCGGCTGGTAAGGTTATGGCAACGGTTTTTTGGGACTTCAAAGGTATTTTGATTGACTGACTATCTGCAAAAGAGTAAAACAATAAATTCAGAGTACTATTGCAACATTCTGGATCAAGAAAAACGTTCTGGCTTACAAGACAAAAATTTAAGTTTTCATCAAGACAACGCACCAGCGCATAAGATTGGTTTAACAATGGCTAAAATCAACAAATTAAAATACGAGTTGCTTGACCACCCACCTTATTCTCCTGACTTAGCTCCCAATGACGTTTACCTGTTCCCAAATTTAAAAATTCCTAGCTGGCAAGCGTTTTACCTCAAATACAGATGAAATTACAGTTGTCAACCACTATTTGGAAGGCCTTGAGAAAAACTATTTCAATTAAGGGATAGAATTGCTAGATAAGTGTATTGAAGTTTCAGGAGATTATATTGAAAAAAAAAATGTTTTTGAAAAACTAACTAACTAACAGGGTATTTAAGTTGCCAGTTTCTAATAGGCAAACATCCCAAAACTGATAGACAAGCAATAGAAAAATGTTAGTGTTCACAGAGAATCGCTGTTGGTGAAAAAAATCGACGAAATGCCACCACACTAATTTCCCTAATAAAACCAATATCATCCGAGTACTAGTTTGAATAACTTCAAATGGTATATCAGCACTTGGTAATATAAGCAATTACAAGTGTGTTTATTTTGGAATAACTTTTTCATTTGTCAACTGTCATAATAATTATCGAATTCTACAATTAATTTTTATTTTGCAATGGGATTTTTAGATTGGAGCTTCTTTCTAGAATCATTGTTTTTAAATAAGATCGTTTTATAAATACATAAATTCAAATTGGGAGCTAATTTCTTTTTCTGGTTGATCCTAACTTAATTTAATGAAGTTTCGAGTATAAATAAACTAGTCACAACCTTCAAAGGCATTAAAGATGAAATTACTTAACTGTCATGTAGATTATTGAAGTTACATTGCGCCCAGTTGTAAATCAACTATGATGTCATCCACTTTGCCATAAGGTAAGGTCACACATGCCAAATATTTACTCAAAAAAGCGTAACCACTTGTTTTAGCACAAATATGTTTGACGTTGTTTACTCTTACGAGAGTTTTGCAAGATCAACCAGCATAAAATAAAATAAGAATAAATATTTGTTTGGCTTGTGCTAAATAAACGAAGTTTTTTTTTTAATAAATAAACAAGTTCAACTATATTTTATTTAGTGGTAACGCAAATATTTGCATAGTGTGACCGTACCTGAAATGCATACTGTACCATATATGGTACACCTAGAAAATTGCATGCACATCTAAGCAATTAAGCTAAAATTTAAAAACTATTTAAACCAAATAATATAAATGCCGCTTGGTCTCGCTTGCTATTTAGTTTAGCTGCCGAAGTGGACGGATGCGCTTTTTGCTCATAATTTTAAAAGTGATTTTTAATAGTGAACAAAATACTTGTAATATCAATTTTATCTATGAAGGTAAGCATTGGTGAATATATTAGACTTTGTTTTAGTCAAATAATATGAATTTTGATCAAGTTTTGTATGGTAGAGTAGTGTTTTCCCCTTTTTGCTATGTACCATAAATAGTACTTCATGCATTTGGACACTGTGTTTATGATGTACGTTACTTTTTGACTATTATGTTAGTGTACATGATTGTTACTGCATTTTTAGACATGGACGGCCTTATTATAGATGGAAAGATGTATAACGCTGATGAGGTAGCGGATATGATTAATAGTTTTGATGATGATGATGTAATTGGTATACCTAACAATGGTGTTCAGTCTAAAGATGAAAATGAATCGGATGATGAAGATGATTTCAATTATAACACACAAATACAGCACCGCGTGAGAAATCGAGCCGAAACCAGTTACGCTGTTTTGGATGAAGGAAAAGTTCTCAACATTGACGAAATAGATGTGCCCATTCTTGAAGCTTCAGGAAAGATGGGGGGAAAAAAAAAACGTGAAAAAATTATAATACCCTGCCCCCAAATCATAAAGGAATACAATGTACACATGGGCGGTGTAGACCTTATGGACTCATCGTTAGGTCGTTTAAAAATTGTGTTGAAAAGACGAAAATGGTACATTAGAATTTTCTATCATTTACTTGATATTTGCATGGTAAATGCATTGCTTCTTTTTTAAAGAGGAAATCCGTCAATCGCGATAAGCCAAAAGGCGTTCCGAATAGAGGTAGCTTATGTGCTGACGCATATGTCAAACAAAAAAAGGAAAAGTGAAGACAAAAAAGTGAACAACCGTTCCATTTTTAAGTGTAAAAATTGTAATATCCACCTTTGCTTGAACGAAAAACGTAACTGTTTTGTTGACTATCACTCTATTTAACAGCTGCTAAAACTTGTTACCTCTTTTAATTTTTATTTTATAATATTCTTATCATTAATTTTAAATTTTATTTTGATTTATACATTATTAAATGAACTGAAATACTTAACCAAAATAATTTTTTAAATAGACATAGAATGCATAGTGTACCATATATGGTACATAAAAAAATTACTTTTTTGAATTTTCTGGAAAAACGGTGCATTTCCTGGGAAAATTAATGCCGAATTTGTATTTGGTGAGTGATTTTACATAAGGGCAGTGTAGTCACGATTCAGCGTTCTGACCTCATGCATTTAAGGGTTAAAGAGTCTATGTAGAGACACGCTCCAATATAGTTCTGGCTGACAAAAATGGGATAATAAAATAGAATGATTTATCTGCCCCTACATGCTTACTTAGCAATCTTTAGATGTCGGGATAATATTCATAGACATTATTACATAAATGAATTGTGGGGCTCTAGAAATTATTAACAGAGATAAACTCCTATAGATACAACAGCATTTAAACAGACATTAAGTCCGCTTTAACACTCTTCAATTTTGACTCTTTAAAGCAAGTATTTTTGGGTGAAAAGGGAAAAGAGAATAACTATACTAGTAAATTTTTTTATTACCTTTTGTTGTTTCTTTCATGTATGTTGATTTTTATCAAAAAGTACATAAATGGAATTGAAGTGTGTGAATGAAATGGTAAGTTCAAAAGAGAATTGAACAAAAACTGGTCAGCTAAAATTGAAGTGTGTGAAACAGAGGCCAAATTACCGCATTTGATATCGAGTAATTTTCTTATTTGAGATTATGGCATTCGATATCGAGCAAGAAATTTAGTACATTTTATCATAATTTCGATATCGAAATCATTTTTCAATACGATAGCTCATTCGATCACGAATGCGGTAATTTGGCCCCAGGACTAACATAAAATTATAACATCACAAACCCTACAACAAACTGAAACTACTTGTCCCACAATTTAGCTTAACAAAACAATAGATCCAAAGAAATGACACAAAGTGGAAGAAAACAAAACCAGAATAAACGCAACACAAGAACTCAACACGTCATTTGTTTAGTGAATTTTTTTTGTATTCAAGAATTTGAAATTAACAAAAAGAAACATACAAATAATATTCTCTAAATAATACCTACCACTAAAAAAACTAAATAAACAGCTTGCGTGTCTGTTATAATTGATGATAAATGTTGTGTAATTAGAAAATGTCAAGTTTTTCTTTTTTTTTTAATGAAATGAAATTCAAAAAACGAAAAAAAAAAACGAAATTTGTGTACAAGACAAATAATCATATGGTCAGCTAATAATTTACATTAAATTTTATAATTAGACGTGTTATTAGAGAAAATACACATATTATTGCTGATAATAATAGTGCATTTTAGTGTTTTTTTTTTTCTGTTTTTAACAGCCTGACATTTAAATTGGAGATTTGGATTTAATCGTTTAAAGTTTTGTGCTGGGTTTTTTTGGTATTAAAGTAAGTTTTGGATGAAAATTATGGTGTTTGATGTTCATGTTGTGGTTTAAGTGATTTTGTTTTGAGCAAAGGGTTGAATTTTTGTGACAATGTCAATGATTTTATTAGATATAGTGTGCGTCGTTAAATATGATTAAGTGGGTTACAGGGGGCAAACAGTGATAATAAGAAGTTTTTTAAATCAAAGTTCACTTAAAAATCGACCACACTACAGAAGCTTTTGATAAAAATTGTTATTAAATTATTAAAAATTAATTCACTTCGCTGTAGATACCGTATCTTGTTGAGAAGCCTTTGCATGCTGAAGTTGTTACTGTATGGAGAGCATGGATCCATTATGATAAGCTGAAGCGAATGAGATCGTATGTGAAGCCCGGCCAAACAGCCGAATAGACACCAAAAGATATAGGGACCAAAAGAGTCCTATCTATCATGAGATGCTAAGATATGGCCAAACCATCACAGGGAACCTGTACCGAATGCAACTGATTAGTTTGAAGCTAGCATTTGGCGAAAAACGCCCAGAATAAGTGGCCATATATTTAAGCGTAATATTCCATTATGACAAGGCTAGGGCACATGTTGCAATGGCTGAAATTGGCTGGATTCTTTCTTGGCCTCAAAACCTGAGCAGTACTTTTGCGGAATCCATATGTTGCCTGAAATATGGTAAAAAGATGAAAGATGGCAATGAGCAGTATTTTGAATAAATTTTTATTAGCGCAATTCATAATTTTGTGCAAATGGTATTGCATCATTGCATTTGCGAAAAGGTTTAGCATATTTTTTCTCTACTATAACAAAATACACAGCAAGAATTAAAATATGCTAAAACTTTTTGCAAATGCAATGATGCAATACCATTTGCACAAGATTGTTAATTGCGCTATAGTAGAAATGTTTCAAAATAAAAATGATTGCATAACGAAATTTAGGTATTAATTTAATTTAACTGGATTACTTTTGGTGAATAAAGCCTATGCAGAGCAAATCGAATCGATTACAGACTTAAAACTCAAACTTTAAAATGTCGATAAAAGAATTGACATCCGTATATGTGGTATTGGTGGACATAAGTGAAAAATCATTTGTCATTTCTTAAATTGCAATAAATGAGTGGTTCAAAAGCATTCAATCGTTTGTTTTACAGCTATATTAAAAGTTTTCTGTGACCGGATTTTATGTGAACAATGCTTTTGGGCCACAATGTATATGTATAATACAATATTGCTCAAGTTATGTCTAAGTTGTACATATTTTGACCTGTTATAAAATGTGATTGTTTTCGCTTATTTAACAATTTGTATGATCTTCGTTGACATTAATGTCGACCCCTGGTCCACAAAAATCTCATTTTTTAGCATTGTTTAATCTTTGTTTATTGTATCAGATTTAAGAATACACTATAGATTAAAATATCATATTGTGCACTTTCTTTTGTACTCTGACTAAAATTTTGTGCTCCCGTGGCTGTGATTGTCGACCACTGATTTCAACTACAGTTAAATTAAAAGTGTTAAATTAAAAATGCCGTTGTTTAAGTTCCAATTTCTTGCTTGTAAAACATACAACTGTTATCGGCCAAATTTATACACATAAAATACAAGTTTCTTTTTGGTTCTTTAATTTTCATTATCATGTCAAATATACCTACCAATACAACAAAGTACTTATTAGCATGTTGTTTTTAATATTACGTATAGAATTACTTCCTGAAAGACCACAACCCCCCATAGAGAAGGTGGTGGCTTCGCCAGAACAGAACAGTAAAAATCTTAACGGGAATTTTTTTGTTCAGTTGCAGTCTTCCCAAAAAAAAAAGAGAAATGTATTCATATATGTACATGGACTACTCCTCGTACGGATTATTAAGACAAATAGTAATCTAAGTAAATAAAGAAATCCTACCAGTAAAACGAAAGAAGTTTTTTTCAATTTTATTTTTAGTATTTTTTCAATTGAAGTAGTAATTTGAGTAGACATTCTCCTTTCTCATCATTATTAGCATTGTCATCATTATTATCATGCCGGTGTTGTAGTTGTTGTTGTTGTTTTTAATATCACTAGTCCCAAGAATTATAAACAAACATAGTAGCATACCGACAAGCGGCCAGACGGACGGACAATTCAATTCAAGTGAACTAAACTTAACCGGCCAAGCCTTTTCTCCGAATATATTCAGACAACATATTGTCTGTTGATGTCATACAAACATTTTACGAGGATTGTATGAAAATTGTTTTTTTTTAACAAGAGAAAACAGTTTTTTATTTTTCAATAGCCAATACGTTCTTTTATGAACCTATTTAGATGACTGATTGCTGTGCCTATTTACTATTTCCAACAGTTTATAAGATGAGGGCATCTTGTAAATTTGCACAATTTAGTCACAATTAAGGCGAGTTTAAATTAGTGGCATAAAATAAACATAAATAGCTTTTAATTGTTATTATTGTTTAATATTTAATAATTTGTTTCAACTACGTTGACATTCGTGTCATTTACAAATAATTAACCGATCATGTGCAGCCCCTGAGTGACGACCACTGCCATACTTTGTTCATTTAAGTCTTTATTAACCAAAAAAGACCTTTAAGACTGCCCTCTTAGCTAAATATGAACCTGCCTATATGTATTCCTATCTATAGTTATGTCCGTTTAACCATGTTCTCCACTTCACATTCACTTGTCGCATCAACTTCAATGACAATAAAAAAATAAAAGTATGTAAACTTCGTTAAAGTTCCTTAGGGATTGTTTCGATTGTTGTTGTCTTTTTTCAGTTTTTGTACTCCGCAGTAGTTTGTACTTCAAAATTTATTTATGTTTTTTTTTTGCTCTTTTAAAAAGGGACAATTTTCATTCCACAAATAATTAGGGTTCAATTTGTGCATCAGTGCATTTTCTGTTGAAAATATAATGTGTCTTAATGGCACAACTCAGACAGACGGACGGACAAGCTGAACTGAACTGTAATGCAGAGAAATAAGCTAAATCTAAACTAATTATAGTTTCCCCCCGTAAGAATTATTTATAACAACAGCAAAAACAAAATTATTAAAAAGAACTTCAAGAAATTTTAGAAATTAAAAAGATCTTAAATTACTGAGACTATGGAGAAATGTTTGAAAACTAAGAAGTGACACTGGTTCTAAGGTGTCAAATACATGCAGAAAAACATGTATCCAAAATCTAAGTAAAATTTGAAGATGAAATTTTAGTCTTGTTAATTGAACAAACATTTCTGCTAAACGCTTAAGGTCATGGACATATTCAGTACATTTTTAAATGATTTCCAATGGATATTTTAAGAATTATTTTTTAATAATTTCTAACATTTTCGTTACTCTTTTAACTATTCACAAGTAAACTCTTACGGTGCGTTAATACAGGCAAATCCAGGTACCACCAATCTCACTTTAACGAAAATCCGATATAACTTACGACAAAGTTATTAACATTAACTATCCTATATGTATAACGATTGTTGTATGTAATTCTAAAGTTTTTTTTACGAATGTTTTGTTCGTCATAAAGAGTGATTTTTTAAGAGCTTTCGAATTTAATTTGCAAAAAAAAAAACACAAAATTTAGGGAAATGTATGAATTATTTATTTGTGTCGATAGAAGATCTAAATAAAACGTTGTTATTTTTTATGGCAGAATCATTTTTAAAAACAAAATTCTCGCAATGTAATATTTATTAATCCTACAGTTAGTAAAAACTACAAAAGATGCATAAATTTCGACGATCATTATGCCTACTAATTAAATTTAACAAAAAGGCTTGACAAGATATCGTTATGTACCGGGATTTATCTGTACTAGCAAGCTAGAAACAATGATAAATATAAATTACTCGTGTCAGTATTCTTATTGTTGCTAAAATTACATCATCAGTATTCCAAATCATGTAATTTTAACATTAACTTTTAAACAAATAATTTTACAAATATAAAAGGTCTTGTTTCTAACAAATTCAAATCCATTGTAGCTGGACACAATTAATTTTTTGTATGGTTTTGCGGTCATTGAATTAAAAAATTAGTTATACAGATCTTAATAATATGATATAAATGATCAATATCAAGAATGCGACATTCGTACGTCTCTGAAGTGAACGATTATCAGTACTCCAAGGTACTGATAAGAAACTATGATTTTTGTAAAAGAATCGTTTTTGTATCGCACGGGACAGGATCTGTAGTACATATAAGGCGGGTGAGGAAAAGCTTCTTAACAACATCCTTTTAAATAGTTTTTAACAAATATTGCAATTTGTGGCTGAACGTTGACTTGATGAAATATTACGCTTGCATGTCTGGCCGCAAATTCTGGCGTTATTTATTCCAATCTCGCTTCAAACAAATCAGTGGTATTCAATATAGCTTCTCTTTGGTGGTCCGATCAGATTTAATCAGGACATAATAGATAGTACCCTTTTGCTTTATCTTAGCGCCATTGACATTTGGATTTTGTTTCGATTCGGCTAATTGATCCGGCTTTATAACAATCTTCGGGTTATCATAATGAATTCATTTGTCATCGCACGTAACGATTCGATGTAAAAACGTTTTCCTTTTATACCATTAAGCAGCATTTCGGACATTTAAAATCTTCTTTCAAGATCTGAATTCATAAGGTACCCAAGAATTCAGAAAAGTGAAAACAGCTTGCAGCACTAAAAATAATTATTCTTTGAAACATTGGCTCAAAACATCGAATGGAACACTTTTTAAGACGCTTGAAGAAGCATTTCAAATTAAAGAAACGTTTATTTATCCGTCAAGCAAAAAAATGAGCTTTAATTTGTCCGCTTGAAAATGTCTCCCAATTTAAAACCAAATGCTGTTTTTCTTAATTTCGCACAAAATTAAAATATATTTTGCAAGTCTTCTAACCACCAAAATTTTAAAAGAGTTTTATGATAAAAACAATTAATTGGCAACAAAATAAAATTATTAATTGTCTTTCTTGTATTAACTACTTCAAATACTTATACAGTAAAAATTAAACTAATCCAGAATAAAATAAAATATTAAAACAAAAAGTAGCAGAAGTGGAAACTCTTAAAAAACGCGATAATTTAATTAACACAAACAAAAAACAATGATAAAGAAGAAAATTATAAAAACGAGAGCAATAATAGAAACAAACCTAGAAAAAACAATGAAAATGGTTCGAAACATGCTGTTAAGTCAAGTCAGTCAGTTAGACTGTCAGTCATTGAGTGTGGCAGCGTGTAATCGATTAAACCAAAACAAACTTACACTCATAAAAAATCGAGTGTACGAGCAGAGAAGACCGCGATCAAATAAAATACAAAAAAAAAAAAAAAAAGTAAAATAAACTATTGTGGTGAGTACTACATATTTATTTCAATTTTAATTAATGTGTAGAAATCATGCAATAACAAATTGTAGACAATTCATTACCAGTAATTGATTATAATTTATACTTATTGTACGAACGAGTATTGTCTTTTCTATCAATTTAATAAAATTATAAACAAAAAAATAAACTCATACCTACATAGGTACTACTTTCTATTATTTTTGTTATGCTTTGGCTGTTGTAGTTTTTAAGACAAATAGCTGAAATAGTAAAGATAAAGTTAATGTTTTCAAAAGTTAAACACTGCAACAGCCACAGTAACTAAGAAACAAACATCTTTGATACAATTTGAAATTAATTATATTTTATTAGCAATAAATTAATAATAAAAAAAGTAATGTAAATATACGAAATAATATGAATAGCTGCTATCAGCCAAGACCAAAATTTAAGAATAAGATAAGAGAAGATGCTTAATAAGTCCCGGTTTCCATTATGAAATTTTTATCGCTGCGATTCTTGCTTTGTAGGCGAGAGCCGTGAGTCGTATTAAAATATGCATGTACGACTCACCGCTCTCGCCTACAAAGCAAGAATCGCAGCGACAAAAATTTCATAATCACCCCTATTGTGAATAAAAATTCCACATGAAATTTGTTCCCTTTTCACATTTTCCTATTAAAATTCAATGTTAAAAAAATAAAAGGGAACAAATTTCATGTGGAATTTTTATTCACGATAGGGGTGAATGTAAACCGGGACAAATCAGCATTTGCAACAATATAATCTGTTGTAAATTATATGGTAGAACAACTAATACCAATCTCTTTTTGTATTTATAATTAAAACATTGTTCACATAAAATCTGCTGGCTTTTTATTAAGTTTTCTAAATATAACTATTTTTATTTTAAATTAATTCCAGCGGCACATAGCGGTACGACTGTTGAGCAGTGGAAAATCAAAATAGAAAAAAAACAAAATTGCTTCTAAAATATGCATTAAATGATTTTATAAGTTCAGATCTCTTATTCAATGAAAAAAGAAGATTATCTCCACATTAGTGTAGAGGAATTATAACCAGCGCAGAACTGGATTTTCCAACAGGACAATAATCCTAAGCATAACTTCAAAATTGTGAAAAAGTGATTGATCAATCATTGTCCAAAATCTTTAGAATATCCTCAACAGTCCTTAGACCTCAATCCAATTAAGCACCTATGGCAATATCTAAATAAAAAAAATTTGCAAAGAAGTATTTCTTGCAAGGCTAAACTAAAAGCAGTAACAAAGGTAAAACGATTACAAACAAAATAATTAATAGGTACCTATCAAGTTTTAGATAATTTGGATATACCATATACCTATGTACATATAGTCAAACATAGTACATATATATGTACATATAATAAGACATTTTTTAAACAATATTAGGTGTTTACTTTATATTGACGCTCACAGTACATAATTTCAAAGATAACTCAATGCACTTTTAAATGATATACATCTTGTCCATGAAGGACTATAACTCCCAAACTAAAAACTCCTTGATCAAAATACATATCAAATCCTAGATTTGAAGGCAGTACCTATGTATATAGGACTAGCTTTTATAAATCTGACAGATCGGAGAAGTACATGTAACGTCATTTTAAATCAAAAACTGTATAGAAAAGTTTTTGACAGCTTTTTGCAGAAAAGCTTGAATAGATTGAAAATATTTTCCAGTAGAAAAGCTAAAATATTTTTATTTACTGAAAAAAGTTCGACGAATTTTCAGATATTTTTTTAATGTTATAGTTTTGTTAGATCTTCTTATAGCAAATTTTTAAATATATACTTATTTTAAAGTGAAAATCAAATAAATCACGAATCATATTTTATATACCTATGTACATAAATATTTTGATCATCAGCATTTAATATGAGGATTTTAAATAAACTTACCTGTAATTTAATACTGATATTAATAGAAGATCATCCAAAAAATAGTTTTAAAATAAATATGAACGAAATCCGAATGAAATATTGAGCTAAAAGCACAATATATAACTTTGTTTAATTAATAAAATAAAATTTTATTTAAATAAATTATGAAATTTCAAGAAAAATGCAATGATGATTATAACATTATTGTAAAAACTATATTAAAATATAATTTTTAGATGGTCATTTAACCATCAAGCTTTGGTACTGTATAGCTATATTATAAAATATTTATTTTATAAAGAAGAAACACCCAATTTATCATTTGAAATAAACGAAATTAAAAGTTCCATTATTCTCACTAAATATTATTATAAAAATACCCCCACTCTACACACATAAAATCTCTGTCAGCACTGTCAAAAACCTTTAATATTCTTACACTAAACTAGTGGCAACACTAAAGACTACACCAAAACAATATTATTCGTATATGTATTTATTCCCTTCTTATTTATTTGTTTTTATTATGCTTTATCAATTTTGTTTTAACATCAACATTCACTTTAATATGGTGCTTTCAGCTTAATAAAAAAAAACACGCGGGTATTTCACAAAATTGCTACACAACACAAAACTTTAACACACATTTAACAACTAAAATACAATTTTGTTTGATTTGTTTTCATAAATATAACAATTGTCAGATGTTTAATTTACATTTAATTACACTTTACTTGAATTTCAATAAATATTTTAAAGAATTTTCTTTAATTTCACTAACTTTCAATAAGAACACTGCAAAATGTGACAAACACACGACCCGGTAGAATAAAAATGAAAGAGAGATAAGAAATAACAAATGACAAGAGAATTTCGTACTGAGAGCTAACAAAAATACGACTGTGTAGTTGTTGCTGTTAATACGAATGAAAGATTATAAACAAAACAGAAATACGAATGGTGCTGGCAAGAGTGGGTATAATAGAAAGCAAACATGTGGTTTAGTACGATTGTGTTTAAAAGGTTGTAGGTTTTGTTGGTACTATGGGTAAATTTTGTTTGTAAATTAGAGGTTTTAATGTGAATTGAAGGTACTTTATTAGTTGTAATGTACTTTAATGGGCATTTAGTACATTAATATTTCTTATTTATATAGAGCTTTGGATTTGGCAAGTACTTTATAGTTTAGTTAGAGGCTTATAAACGTTTTGTTAAAAATATTTGTATGATTTCTGTTTTTTTGTTATATACATACATACATATATGAAAACAACAAATTTATATGTGTATTTAAAAAACATTATTTTAATTAATGTAATTATAACTAAGAAATGCTAAATATTTTAAAAAATTAAAATATCTAACAATAATACAATTCTAGTCATTTATTTTGGCATGATTACATGTTTTAAATTTTGCTTTAAGTTTTTGCGATGTTTTACTCTAAAAATAATTTATATCTATTAACATTTTATCCGATAAAGTCAAATTTATAATTTACTTACATACCTATATTTGCTCTACACATTTTATTTTCAACAATTCGATTGTGCCAAATTTTATATACCCACAACCAATATACCTACCAGTTTTTTTATTTATACCTACATACATACTAATTTATGTTGCATTTTGTATCGATACCGATATTTATACGAGTTATTTTGTTTTTTGGATCCCTCATATGGGGCGAGCGTTATAAAATATTGTGCCAATATTTACATACATTTTATTCTCGGAAGTGGATCTTTTATGAGAACTATTTTCAATTAACCTTCAGAAAATCCAAAAGTATACTTTTTGCCTACTTATAACTGATCTGTATAAAATGTCAGTTCGATATCGATATTTATGAGATTTTTTCGTTGGTTATCGAGTTTTCCAGAAGTAGCCCTCATATAGGAGCTATGACCTATTATTCGGTATTACGATGTATATGTCCTTTTTTGTAGCGACTTGAAAGTGATGTTTATAAAATATATGTATATGCTCATTTAAGTATTTGTCGGAAGTGCACTGTTCAAATATGAACCAATGCAAACAAAATATTGTTCTGAGATTTTTCTTAGCATGATACTTATTTTTGTTGATTTTTGTATGGATACTACTTTTCTCTAGCCACTTATGTACCATAGAGTGAAATTCTGGGAAGACATTTGTATGGGGGCTGTGAGAAATCGTGGACCGATTTTTACCATTTTCAACAAAACTTGACTTTCTATATTAAAAATACAGTGAGCAAAATTTTCATTTAATTATTTGCATTATATTTAAAGAAAATAGCAAAAAATATTGAGGTTATCTGAAACTCTGATCTGTAATTCCGATCATATTAGACTGATTTTGCCCATTTTCTATTTCATTAAATTTCATTGTTCTTAATTTTTTTCGAAACTATATCGTGCCTTTGAAAGACGGAACCATTTGGTATACGACCAATATTTCGATTTGTTACAAACGGAATGACAAACTTAATATACCCAATAGATATTTTTGGTGGGTATAAACTTTTAAACCTCGTTCCTGCAAAATTAAAAAAAAGCTTGACAGTCTTCTAAAGAAATAGAACGGCTCAAGTGTTCCAAAAAAAAAAAAAAAACAACAACTAGATAAATACATGTGTCACTGTAGCTACCGTTTCTCGACGCTAAAGAGCTAGAAAAACATTAGCACACACCAAGCGCATGTTAAGGCGAATCTCTAAGACCGATCCAAAAAAATCATCCACTATCATCCAATTCAGCATATTTAATTCCTTGAATTCTAAACGAACTATTTCACATCAATTGGTGGAAGAATTTGCCAGATCCCATTAGAGTTGGACGGCTAATCAATGGAAGTATGCGCTTTGAAGCAACGAAACAAAGATTAATCTCATCATGATGGTCAAAGAACATCCAATTCTAATGAAATCTGTCAAATGTTGATAAAACAATTGAAATCTGTATGTTTGATATCATTTTGCATTTATAGTTGTTACTAATTTTAATGATATTTATCTAAATTGTTTGTTATATTTAATTTTCTCTCCAAATATGTTAATTGTCTGTTAGATTTTTTATTCATATTGTCTGCGTCATTTTCACAATATAAAATTAAAAATTAAAGTGAAAAAATAAGAATTTAATGGTAGAATGGATAAAAAAATCTGAAAAAAATATTTTTGTCCCCAAGAAAGTTCGTCTCTACTCTTAAGAAATGTTAACATTATCCTCTCATCCCAATATGGAACGTGTTTTTACTCCAAAAAGCAATTCCATGGAGAGGGACGGCATATAGCAGACGATAAAATACGTTACTTTACAAATAATGTTAAATTTTGAGAATTGAAATGAATATTATTACATATATTCAATATTAAATTATATTGAAATCTATATAAATTTATTCAAGCCGCAAATAACATTAACGAAATTAGCGTGAACGTTACCATTTCACCGTTTTCAATCATGTCCAGTGTGACCATTTTAGCATTTTTGCGGCTAAATTTAGCATATTTTATTTTCATGTAGCTACAAAATTTTACATTTAGCCTTTGGCATTTTATTTAACATTCTTAATAATATGTTTAGCATTTGAAAATTTAAGAATACTAATTTATATTCTGAACATTTATGAACATTATAAAGCATAAATGACACAAATTAATTAGAGATTTATTACAAATTACAACTCTTCAACTAAAATGGCAAAAATTACCATCATATGAAAACTCAACGGTAGAATTTTGGAAGCAAGTTTGTGAATACAAGAATGCATTTTATGAAAACTCCATTTCATCTTTTGTTATGAAGATTTTAGTATTGCCATTAAATAATTCAGAAGTTAAACGTATATTTAATGGAACGAATTCTAGAAAAATCAAGTTAATATGTATAGTCGGTCTGATTATAATACATGTTAAAGTGAAAAAAATTATGTTTTTACAACGACTGCGCATATTGGAAAAAGTTTAACCTTACTTGCGGAATTTCGGTTTTTTTAGTTTATTCAATAAACTAAACCGTTTTTGAGTTACGCGAATATATGTTGTGCAACCTTCTCCATTTTCGAAATAACGATATATTTCACTGGATTCAGCGTACCAGAATTAGGTTTACCCGTCAGGTGCCCCGCTTGTCACTTTTTCCAACTAGCACAGTGTTATTAATCGATCTGCTCAAAATTTGTAATAGGTTTCACATAAAACTTATTTGTGGCAAAATTTATTGGGATACGTTTATAAAAGCCGTTTTTCGAATACACCTAATTCTGTTTTTACGCGAGTTTCTTTTACGCGAATTTGATTTAACGCGTTTCTAAATAAATATTTCATTCTGTTTTTATGCGACCAGATTTGATTTAACGCGATCTAAAAATGTATGTATTTTTACTAGAAAAACGTTGTTTGCACTGGTTTTGGAGGAATTTAAATTAAACACATAGTTGGCAGCACTAAAAATCGCCTGGTACGAAAAACAACACTATCGAAACAGAGGATTTCCCTTGTTTATTTTAAATAAATTTAGTTGAAAGTAAGAGTGTAAGAATTCAGTCAAATTTAAGTGTTAAAGACGAAAAGATCTAAATTTCAAAATGAACTCTCTTTCTATTGTTTTTTGTTTAAATAAAATATGTTTGTGTATAAAGCAACATGAATTTGAATTATTTATCTTATTTTAACTGATATTTCATACGTGGAACCAATTCCCTCATTTAATATGGATAGAGTATCTTTTTTTACGCGAGTTTTCAAGGAACGTATCTATCGCGTAAAAACAGAATTAGGTGTACATTTGTATGGAGGCTAAGTGAATAATAGACCAATTTCAACCAATTTTACTATTAAATCGAATCACAAAGTGATTCGGAGTCGGAGGTATACTTTAAGGTGGTTGTGAGACTAATATTTTTGTGCGTTACAAACATCAGCACAAAATCAGGGTATATTGGGTGTAATAGAATACGAAACATAATGATTTAAATACCATGAATTCTATCCTTTATAGGTATTAGATGTGGACTAAAAAGATTAAATAAATGTTTTCAAATTACAGAAGACTTAATTAAAACCTGATATAGTATAATAATGAAAATTCGTACGCAAATTACCCAAAATAATATTTAACAACTGAGTCTTTAAGGTTAGACTCCTGAAGAGAACCTTAATTAGTTTTGTTCTTCAGTTCAAAGTTAATTTTTTAATCATGCGTATCTGAAATTGTAAAAAACTATTTCAAGAAAGTATTTAAAAAAATTTAGCACTTTTTTTTTGGCATTTTAAAACAAGTTTTAACTTATTTTAAAACTGATTTAGCCGCTTAACTTTTTGAGATCTGGTCACACTGATCATGTCTTTTACAACTGAACTGTTGGGACTATCAAAATATGTACATATCTATCATTCAAAATGTTTAAAATATGTAAACTATAATTGGTAGATTTTAGTTTCTTTATCCTTCCTATAAATATTAAAGTATTTATTGACTAATTGATCATGCTACATATTACCAAAATTTTTAGATGCTACTGAAACTTAAAAAAAATTATTCACATACATATGTAGGTATGTAAATATATTTTAAAAATTATTTTGTATGCATACCGGCTACAGTGAAAGGAAATTATATGTTGGTACATCACTAACTTCGAACCTCATAAATATACTAAAAATTAATAAATTTTTCCTCGCATTGAAAAAATATTTACACTCCATACATTTCATTAAAAACTTAAACACATTCGAGACAGCAGGCTACCGACTATAATATGTAAAAAATAAAATAGACACGTTTATATGAGAGTGACTATATTGACGACAGCAGGCAACACGACTGCAGGTTGTTGTCCATGCTGATTTTTTCGTCGCTGTCAAATTAAACTAAGGCCTCTGTCAGATTAGGCAACTTTATTTGCGCAAGTCTTGTGTTTGTGGGTGTAAGAGGAAAGGTCGGTTTGAAGGAGAAAGAATTACGGAGACTTGAGTACAGGCTTGTTTCTACTTGGCAATTCTGTTGCTGCTGTCATTCTTGGCTTGGGATATTTATTTGTTTTTGACATTGTCTTTTATTTCTTCTTCGGTGTGTTGTCTAATTTTGTATTAAGAAAATTTAATATTTTTGAATAAGTTTTTATTAAATTAAAAAATTATGAGAGAATGGAAGCAAAACGAAACGGAACAACTAATAAATTTAGTTGAACAAAATTAATGTATTTTTAATGTTCGTTCATTTGCTCCCAAGTAGGGAGCAAAGTTATTATTAGTAGGGAGCAAAGTTGCTTTTTTGCACAAATTTGTTAAACCTTAAAAAATGGCTTTAAACTACATAGAAAAACTGGAAGGAATTTATGATTTACACACCCATTAGCAAATCTTCTTTATCACTGTCATCGGAATCTTTATTAACCGCTTCTCCGATGCATTCAAGTATATATTTAACTAACTTCCATTGTATACACCAAATTTCAAATCACTTTCACAATTACAATGAATACACATATGAAACAAAACGCCAACAAATTAAGAAAATTCGAGCATAAAACAATTAAACTTGGTCAACCAAGTTGCTGAATGTGAACACAAAAGCAAGTTAAAATAAAATTAAAATGAAAATTATACTTGCGCAATTAAAGTTGCCTAATGTGAAATGGGCCTAATTCCTATTTTTGTTGGCGACAAAACAAAAACAGTGTTGATCATATAACAAAATGTGTAAAGCAAATAAAATAAAAAGCAAAATAGAAAATTAAATGGTCATGATCATGCTAAATGATCATTAAAATGTCATGATCATATAGTTAGCATGTCTGGAATCATGTACTTTAAAAAGTAAAACCCTTAAGTGGCACCACTGAAATATAAATGGATTACTACAACAGCTGTTTATATTTTCATTGTTTTCTTTGTTTAAAGTTTGTAAAGGTACGGTCACACTTGGCAAATAATTGCCGAAAAAGACGTAACCACTAAATAAAATATATTTGAACTCGTTTATTTATTAAAAAAAATCTTCGTTGATTAAGTACAAGACACAACAAATATTTAGTTTTAATTTATTTGTTGCTGTTTGAACTTGCAAAACTTTTGTAAGGATAAACAACGTCAAACAAATTTGTGCTAAAACAAGTGGTTACGCTTTTTTGAGTAAATATTTGCCAAGTGTGACCGTACCTTAAGTGCTTTATTGTTTAAGATTTATTATTTTTAATGTTTTTATTTACTTTTTTGTTGTATTTTAGCAATAGTTTCTAAAAAAATCAACAAAATTCTCCTCAGTCAATGTTATTTAAAAAATTCGAAGAACAAAGTTATTTTTTATTAAAACATCAGATTTCGGGATCAGATGCTGACTATGTAGCTGTCGTTTTCAAAATAATTAAGTAGCTGGCTATAGGGCGGCATAAGTACCCAGCGGCATTTCCACTCGTGTAGTCGTGTAGCCTGCTGTCTCTAATGTGTTAAAGCTAAAGTTGTTATTAAGTGATCGTTAAAAAAAAACCTCTAACTGACCAACGACTTGCAACACTAAATAGTATGCAGCTGCAGCAAACACACCGCTGTACTCTATCCTAGCGCACATTCACTTGGCGCAAAATGCACGAAAAACATGTGTATTTTTACTGTTTTGCGACTGTTACTGTTACTTTTACTGCATCCATGAGTAACGTATGAGATGTAGGCACTCGTACGTACGAGGTGTACAAGTACGTCTTGAATAAATCGTTTTTTTTTTGTTTTTGTTTTTACTTCATGTTTTGATTTCTAAGTACGTGTTTGTAGTTAGTAGATTTGAAGAAGATGATTTGGCGCGCAGTAATTTTTAAGCGGCATTTTAGTGTTTTTTTTTTTTTGCCATCTAATGCATTTTAATAAGTCTAAATGAATGAATGAAAAGTAGAGGAAGATGATTAAGAAAATGAGTTAAAGAAAATAAATATATGTAGTTACGGTGCAGTTGAAAGTCTTGCAGTGCATACATTTATTTATTCATGTACACACATAGGCCTATAAAGATAAAAATGCAAACATTTTTCACTGCCGCATACGAGTTGTGCATAGAATAAACAATGGCAAAGTGAAAAGGTGTTAAGAGCTGCGCTTAAGTCGACCGTATGAGGCTGTGCATTGGATATGGATAATAAATTGGTGCAATTCTGATCAATTTTCTATAGAAAATTATCATATCCATACAATTTTCTTTAGAAAAGTGTCTTAACCATACAATTTCCTTTAGAAAAATGAATTTTCTATAGAAAATTGTCATATCCATACAATTTTCTTTAGAAAATTGTCTTATTTAGATAATTTTCTTTAGAAAAGTGTGTATTTTTTAGACAATTTTCTATAGAAAAGTTTCTTATTTAGAAAATGTTATATAGAAAAGTTTCTCATTTAGACAATTTTCTATAGAAAAGTGTTTAATAAAGACAATTTTCTATAGACACATTTTATCGAAACACTTTGAACACTATGAAAAAGTTGCTTATCCACTTTGCTAAGGAACATAATTCTATGGAAAAGTTTCTTGTTCAGGCACTTATCCATAGAAAATTTTCTTATCCAGACACTTTTCTGTCAGACTCTTTTCTTTAGTTTCTTAGTTTCTTTCTTTTGTATAGAAAAGTTTCTTATCCAGACAATTTTCTATAGGCACATTTTATCCAGACATTTTTTTTATGGAAAAGTTGCTTATCCAGACACTTTGCTATGGAACATATTTCTATAGAAAAGTTTTTTATCTAGACACTTTTCTACAGAAAACTTTCTTATTCAGACACTTCTCTTCAGAAAAGTTTCTTATGCAGACAATATTGTATAGAAAAGTTTCTTATCCAGACAATTTTCTATACAAAAGTGTCTTCTACAGACAATTTTGTAATGAACATTTTTTTATCCAGACACTTTTCTATGGAGAAATTGCTTATCCAGACAATTTTCTATGGAACATATTTCTATAGAAAAGTTTTTTATCTAGACACTTTTCTATAGAAAACTTTCTTATTCAGACACTTCTCTTCAGAAAAGTTTCTTATGCAGACAATATTGTATCGAAAAGTTTCTTATCCAGACAATTTTCTATACAAAAGTGTCTTCTACAGACAATTTTGTAATGAAAATTTTTTTATCCAGACACTTTTCTATGGAGAATTTGCTTATCCAGACACTTTTCTATAGACACATTTTATCCAGACACTTTTCTATGGAGAATTTGCTTATCCAGACAATTTTCTATAGACACATTTTATCCAGACACTTTTCTAAAAAAGTGTCTTATACAGACAATTTTGTATAGAAAAATTTCTTATCCAGACACTTTTCTATAGAAAATTTCTTATATAGACACATTTTATCTAGACACTTTTCTATGGAAAAATTGCTTATCCAGACACTTTACTATGGAACATATTTCTATGGAAAAGTTTCTTATTCAGGCACTTATCTATAGAAAAATTTCTTATCCAGACACTTTTCTATAGAAAACTTTCTTATCCAGATACTCTTCTATAGAAAACTTTCTTATCCGGACACTTTTGTATAGAAAACGTTCTTATCCAGACACTCTTCTATAGAAAAATTTCATATCCAGACAATTTTATATAGAAAAAATTCTTATCCAGAG
Source organism: Bellardia bayeri (assembly GCA_950370525.1). Taxonomy (NCBI): domain Eukaryota; kingdom Metazoa; phylum Arthropoda; class Insecta; order Diptera; family Calliphoridae; genus Bellardia; species Bellardia bayeri. Next base: position 82,468,247 of record OX493267.1, read on the forward strand.
AAAATTTCTTATATGGACACATTTTATCCAGACACTTTTTTTTGGAAAAGTTTCTTATCCAGACATTTTTCTATAGAAAAGTTTCTTATCCATACAATTTTCTATAAAAAACTTTTTTTATCCAGACACTCTTCTATAGAAAACTTTCTTATCCAGACACTTTTCTATAGAAAAATTTCTTATCCAGACACTTTTCTTTAGAAAACTTTCTTATCCAGACACTATTCTTTAGAAAAGTTTCTTATACAGACAATTTTTTGTAGAAAAGGGTATTATACAGACAATTTTCTTTAGAGAAAAAATTAGAAAAATTTCTTATCCAGAGAAAATTTCTTATATAGACACATTTTATCCAGACACTTTTCTATGGAAAAGTTTCTTATCCATACAATTTTCTATAGAAAAATGTTTTATCCAGACACTTTTCTTTAGAAAAATGTTTAAGTACCCAAATTAAATTTACACGAAAGTTCCCATATACAGTCACAGTCCATTTTTATTCTTAAAAAAAATAATTTCAAAGCAAATTACTACAAAATACCCTACTTTTCGAATGTAGTGTAACCAGATACTATACATTTTTCTTAACACCGTTAGTTTTATGAGGCTTGAAAATTATTAATAATGTGTAATTTTTTTTTTTTTTTTTTGATTTTTTGCATTTTTTTATACTGTTAAATTGCTTGAAAATTATGATCTTGAAAGTTTTTTATTTTTTCCTGGTTGCATTTTAATTAAAATTCACACGATGTGTAAGTTATAAACATTTCTAGTTTGCAGTTTATGTTGCTGCTAACCAGCTTGTTGCCAAAGAAGTATTAAGCTGATGAATTCTCATTCACTGCTTGCAAAACAATTAAGAACTTGTGCGATTCGAACAATTTTCTAATGTTGCAGTACGAATATTTGTGTATTTGGTTGGTTATTGTGCAGTGGGGGAGCTGGCGTTCTGGGAAAACGGAACGTTGCTAAATGTAAGAGGGCCACTGTGAATGTGCAGTTATTTGGCAATAATTTACTTAATACTCGTACTCTAGAAGATACAGATACGGGTGTGGGAAATGAAATTCATTGTTGCACTAAAACTAAGTATGTACAGTACAAAATGAAACAAAGGTGTGTTGCCAGTAAGTGGAAAGAACATATAAGGGGGGTCTTTCACTGTTTTCATGAATTCATTTATTATATTCTTTTATATTGAAATGAACCAAAATTTCAAATATTTAGTTTAATTTTTTGACATTAATCGACAATTTTAAATATGTTATTGTGTAAATACATATTTAATGTTTTTAAGCTCTTTCTGTTTTAAGGTTTATTGTTATTTGCAAAAATTAAAAAAATAAAAAAATGCCAAAAAAGTTTTTTTTTTTCGTTTATTTTGAAATTTTATTTTACAATTGTTGAGAGTTAATCTATTGTTGCATAAGTTTGAAAATTTACTAAATTTTTTTTTTTTTTTTCTATAGAGGTTTATGTTGTTGTTGTTGTTGTTGCTATTGTTGGCATTGCTGTTGCATTGAAAACATGTGGGTTCATTTGCATAAATTTTCATACATCATGTTGAAGTTGTAGCTCATTTGTAAAGAAAAAATACAAATAAACAAAATAATAGCAAAAATTAAAATGCAAAAAAAAATCTAGTACAACTCTTAACAAATTACGAGAACACATTTGAAAAAAATACCAAAAATATTTGAAATTTTAGTTGCGCTTGTTGAGTTTGAGGTTTATGTTGTTTAATTATATTCAATTTATCATTCTAATGGAGTTTTTTTTAATTAAGCTAACATAATCTTTAAAAAACATTAACATGGACATTAAACAAATTATTATGAACATTTTTTGTTGTTAATTTTGTTTTTCTAATAATATTTCAATAATGAAAATATCAGTAACAAACTTCCTATTCAAAGCAAATATTTCAATATGACACATTTGCTAATTCAAGATTACTGGTAAGTACTTCAATCACCTATTCCTGTGTCTATTATCTATAACTTATGCATTCATTTATTTATAAAACTAAAATATTTACCTAGAAATTATAATACCACATACTAAAAAATCAAAAAAAAAAAGAAAAATAACACCATTCACTTGGAAACTCGCAAAGAAAAATCCAGCTGAAATGAAATAAAACAAAAAAAAAAACTTTATGCCAAATATGCGTATTTATACGATTTTCTATGCAACATACTCTGTTTGTTATTTATAGTTAAATATTACTCAAATGTACATATTGTATTATTATGCGTTTTTTATTTACTATTTATTATTTGCGCATTTGCAAAACAGGAAAAACAAAATTTATTCAATATTTACTGCGGCATGCAACATTTTGAGGCTGTGTGGCAAAACAATGCTAAGTATTTGTATTTGTTTTTGACTGAAATTAAAACAACAATGGCAATAGGAAAACGCAAAGATTTGCTTGGCATAACAATAAAAGACTGCATTAAATAACAATAATAGAAAAAAATATTTTAAAGTATCTGTTGTTCACATAAAAACTGGTTGTTCCAGCGCTGTTACCATCCATCACCAGCTTTAATCGACACTACAATGGAGATTAGAATTAAGTTTGTTGCATATATATTTGACTTATATTGGGTGGACCAATCAAAAATGCGAGATTTTTTTTAAACTTGTAGGTTTCGTGTTGTAAGATTTGTACAATATAAATTTAAGCAAAGTATTGACCATTGTTAGCTATGACCTTCTGGCAACATACGGATTTCGCTGCAAAAGAACTGCTCATGTTTTGAGAGCAAGAAAATCAATCAAAATAAATCAAGAAAATTTCGGTTACCCAATTCTAAAGTGAAGCGCTCTACATCGATTGTAACCTGCAAGATGGAGGGAGCAAGCTCTGGACTATAAGGTGGTGAGGTGAAGCAACATTTTCCAACCACCTGTTTCTAAATATTTTTTTTTAAGATATTGCAACATGTGGCAGTTGTCATGATGGCATGTTACGCTTGCAATTCTGGCGCATATTCTTGCACACTTGCAACGAATAACTCGCGTTCGGTACAGTTTCCCTGTGATGGTCTGGGCAGATTTCAGCAGCATAATAGACGGAATACTTTTGGTCTTACGAAATACAGAGCATTACCTTAGCGCCTTAGATATTTGGCTTCAGTGTCGATTTCGCTGGTTGGCCGGGCTTTACGTACGATCTCTTACGCTTTCTATATAATTTCCCTGCTTATCTGTATCCAACTTCTCTGTTTTTATATGAATATGTACTGCTGCTTGCAAATGTTTTCAGTAGCTGCCAAATTGTATTGTCTTATAATATAATTTACAGTACTTTTTAGAATCTTTAGCTTTTTTGCAATCATATAACCAGATCGTGAAAACGGGATGAAACAGAACGCTTTGAGTTCTAAGTATAAGATATCGAAATTTGCGGTCAGAAAAATAATTACTTGGTATAAAATAAGAAAGTCAAACAAAAGCCTAAAGCACTTATGTGGCAGAAAACGTAAGACCATGAAACAGACGATGGCAAAAAGGAATTCTTTTACGACAGCCAGAGATATAAATTAGGAACTAGAATTAAATATTTCGACTCGAACTGTCCAAAGAAGACTTAACAAAAGCGGTCTAAAAAGTACGTTCGCTAAGAAAAAGCCTCTTCTAAGAGCTGCAAATATAAAAAAGCGGCTAGGCTTTGCAAAGAAGTACATACATAAATATTAGATAAAATAGTAACTACATAAAAAATAAAACTATAATTTATAATTATTAGAAAATAATAAATACATAGATACATGTTTTAATTAAAAAATGAAAAATATTTGAAACCTCATTTTTTTTTGCCCGACAGTGTAATTTTTCATTTATAATTGTCAAACAATACTCTTGCCAATACAAGACAAATTTTAAAGATTTATTTCTGTATTTTATTTTGAAGAGAGTTATTGTTAAAAACAATCCGTTATTAAAACAAACTTTCAAAGCTTTTACTTTTTTAAAATTAATTTTTAAGGAATTAGTTCATGATTTTTTTCAACTTTTGATTTTATATTGCTCAGTACTCGTACAAATATATGCCAACTGATTAAATCACCAGATTTATAAAGCCGAATTTTATGTGATGATAAGTGTTAATTGAAGGACTTTTAAGGACACTACAAGTGATTTTAAAATAACCTGGTGTGAGCTCTACACAAGTTGTAAAGTCAGTATAGAAGATCATTTTTAAACAAAATGTCTTTGCTGAACACTGAAAAAGGTGCCATCTTAATCAAAGGCATCATTCTTTTTTTGCAAATAAGTCGTTTTCAAAGAAACTACACTTGATAGGAATACGGGTAGGGCCTAAATCAATCACATATTATCCCACAATTATCTTCAATAGTGATTTTTATTTTTTGTTTTTTTTTTATTAACTTCAGTTAAAATATTTTTTATTGTTTTATTTTCTATAATTTATTTTAATTTATGTTCATAATAAAATAAATAATAAACAAAAAAAAAAAAAAAAATCTAAATCTATAATAGATATTATACATACATGCATACATACTTGAATAGCTAAGTACAAGTTGGTACTTATATGTGCGAGTATGGTCTTGTAAACATATAAGTAGTACTCGTACTTGAACAAAAACTAAGGCTTTAAACAATTTCTATAAAGGTTTTTGTGTGTGTTTGTTTTGCAGTCTATTTCAAATGATAATAACTACTGTGTCAGTAGAATTTTAAATTATTTAAATAATACAAGTGCAAAACTCAAACACACGGCTACATACGTATGTACTCGTATGTACGTATATGTATTGACATGCGATAAATGGAATATAAAGTTGGCAAAAATCATTCTAATAACTATTCAAATGTAAATTATTTATTTATTTATTTGTAGTTTGTGTTTTTATTTTATGTGCATTAAATTAACTAAATAAAGGAATTTGTTTAGTTATGTGTGTCTATCTATCTATCTTTCTATCTATCTATCTATGTATATATGAATTTGTGGTGTTAAGTTATGGATAAAAGGTTGTGCGTAGAAGAGGTGTTATTTTAATAGGCACCCAATAATAAATGTTTCATTAAGAATCAATGTTAAAAAGTTTTCATCTAGATATGTATATTACTTTCATAAGTCTCTTCGTAAATGTATTTAATATATGCATTTGTTTGTGAAATTTTGTCGCATAATGTAATTAACCCTTTGTTCTATTCTTATTTAATTTATAATTAAACTAGTATTTAACCCGCTACTTTGTTAGCGTAGTATGTTTCACCCTACTTTGCATGGTTATTTCTTTATTGGTGAAATAAATCAAAGTGTTATAATTCATTTTCAAAATTATGGTAAAAATGGTTTAAAAACCTTAGCACACTCCAGTTCACTTATTTAAAGGCACTAAAAATTCCATATTCAGCAGCCTGTATTTTCTGCAATTTTTAACCAATTGCAAAATTTTAACATAGAAATGCAAGCTAGACATCTTGAGATATGAAAAAAAAATCATGACAGTAGTGGTTTCTTAACTAAAGAACTTTTTTGTGCAATTTATAAAAAAAAGTCAAAAAATTTGCTATTTTTTTTGGTTCACTTGAATAAAGGCACTTAATTATTTTTAAAGTAAGCGATGATTTTTTGTAGCGAGCGTCTGTTTATTACATTTTAATCAAAGTGGTAAAACAAAAAATTTTAAATCTATCGGAAAAAACTAAAATCGATGTTTACCGTTCTGAAGGATATTTTACCCCCGTAATAGCTAAAAAAATTGCACAAAGCCAAGTAGAGTATCTTAAATACCTGAAATTAAAAAAAGCCGCCACTTAATGCTCCTCGTAAGGAAAAGCGCCTTCAATTCGCAAGAGATTACATGGTATGGGATGTGCAGCAAAGAAGTCATGTCAATGACTGGAGAACCGTTGTATTTTCGAATGAGAAAAATTTTAATTTGGATGGACCTGATGGCTGCAAATATTATTTCCATGATTTGCGCAAAGAAAAGCGATTTTTGAACCGACATCACAACCGAGAGGGCGTCGTTATGGTGTGGGGTGCTATTACGTACTATGGCACCATCGATCTTGAATTTCAAAGTGCAAAAATGACTAGTGCAAGCTATAAAACTATTTGGTCCCATATCTTGGATATTGCAACAGGATAATGCCCCTATACACACCGCCAGAGTAGTAAAGGAGTTAATTTCAAGCCAAAATGTTAATATCTTGACTGGCCTATGCGCCAGATCTAAACATTATCGAAAATGTCTGGGTTGGTTATCTCGTAAGGTCTATAAAGGAGGTACACAATTTGATGACAAACAGTCACTAATTCAGGCCATTAAGGATGCTTGGAATCAAATATCGTTGGATTACATACATTCTCTTACATACGTATAATTGAAGTTATTAAAAACAAAGGGGGTTGTACCCATTATTAATTTCTTAAATAAGGAAAAATAAATGAAAAAAAACAAGAAAAACTGCTTTTCATTAAAATTAGTTACACAGAAAAAAAAATCATGTTTTTTTTTCAATTAAACCTTTAATTGATTTTAAAATAATTTTCAATTAAAATTTTAATTGATTCAATTACTTTTTCTCATTTTTCTGATATTTTCAATTAAATCTCAAATTTTTTTTAATTGATACTATCATTTTGTTTACAGAATATTTTAATTGAAACTCATTTTTATTTTTTCTGTGTAAAGTGCCTTTATTCAAGTGAACCAAAAAAAAATAGCAAATTTTTTTACTTTTTTTATATAAATTGCTCAAAAAAAAGTGCTTTAGCTAAGAAACCACTACTATCATGATTTTTTTTATATCTCAAGATGTCTAGCTTCTATTTATATTTTAAAATTCTGCAATTGGTTAAAAATTGCAGAAGATACTGGCTGCTGAATGTGGAATTTTTAGTGCCTTTAAATAAATAAACCGGAGTGTACATATATATTTCAAAGAAGGTAAAAATTCAACACTTGTATTCACACATGTCTTCTAAGTCCTCTTTTTTTTTTGATATGTTCTAAACTTATCAAAGGATGTCAAAAGCGCCCTCAATATACCTCCAAGTCTATATCCACTTTTCACACAAAAAAAATGTAATGTTTCTAAATTCATAAATATTGAAAATATAAAATTTAATGAAATACAAATTTATTAATACACATTAGGGAAGTCAAACGGGACTGGTTTTTTAAAAGTTTGTTTTATATTAAATTAAATTGGTTTGTAAATAATAACAATTTATTTCAAAAAAGTTACTTATGTTAAATATAAATATGTATGTATGTTTGAAAATGAATATTTTAAATTGATTAAAAGTTTATAAACCATTAATAAATAAAATACATAATACAGTTGGACCTCGGTTATCCGTGATCCGATTAACCGGGAACATCAATTATCCGGGAAAGAAGCAGAATTTTTTTTGTTTTGCAGCGGTTTAATTTTTTTTTGCATTGATTAACCGTGACTACCTTTATTATCCGGGATTATAAGCATATTTTTTTGATTAAACTTGAACAATCAAACAAAATGTGAACAAAACGAAAAAGGGGAATTCCCTAATTTGCATACGATTAGTCAGTAATTTTTTTAAGAAATTACTAAACTTGAAATCTTTATGAATAGTTCACTGTTTTCTTTTTACTTTATTTTTGTTTACATACATATATTATTTCAACAAAGTCCATTAATTAATAAAGAAAATTATTAAAAAAACTACTCAAAATTATCCCTCAATTAACTGGGAAAATCGATTATCCAGAATGCTGCACGGATTATCGAGGTCCAACTGTAACATTATGTACATATATTGAAATGTTAGATTGACTAAAATAATATGTCATTTCGCCTTTAATTTCTATACATATTAGTTTAAAAGCACCATAATATTATCGATCTATAAAGCTTCTTAAAACTATTAAAAATATTGTTTGTTTAGTTCGTTAATTTAAAAAAAAATACAAAATGTCTTGCCTCCCTTTTGTCCCATTTTTGAGCTACATACGTGTAAAACTATATTTTGAAAATATTCGTATTAATTCTTAGTAATACGTACTATTAGAAAATAACATTTCATATACGTATTTTTTATTGAGAAAATTAATTGTACAAAAAAGTACCAAGGCTACGTTTTTAGGCCTTCGAATTATAAAAGAGTACAAAGAAAATGTTTGCTCTTTATTGATTGAAGCCGGATTAGTTTTATTTATTTTTATTTGTTTATTTTTTCAGTAGATACGAACGTGGTTATAGGGTTCTATGGATACCATTTTTACCCGTTTTAACCCTCGTTTGACTTCAGTTTTGTCCGTTAAGTAGCAATAATATTGCAAAATTGTGATTGTAATTATTTGCACTTTATTGAGAAAATAGGTTTTGACAAAACAGTAGCAAAAGGGGATACAATTTTTAGGCTTTGAAATTTCGAATTTCAAAAAAGTACGAAAAAAATGTCTGCTCTTAATTGGTTTTAACCGGATGCATTTAAAATTTCATTACTATTATTATTATTACATATTTATTTTGAAGATACAAAGAGCAACTGAAGGTTCTCGGGTATCGTTTTGATGATCTAAAATTTCGAATTTCAAAAAAATACCAGACACTTATCCCTCATTTTTTAATAAAAGCAGATGAACTTAAACTTTTTATTCTATCTTTATTAGTTTTGCAGATACATAGTTAAAATTTTTACCCGTTTTATTCTACTTAACGACCGAATTGCCAAAAATACCTTTTTAGTGGATCAATACGATATAAAATAAATCCAATACACGACTTTCAGCTTTAGCGGCTTAGGCTGTGCGATGATGAATGAATCAGTCAGTCAGCCAGTCACATTACTATTTTATATATGTATACAATATACATACATATATACATAGATTTATTTAATTCAACTAAATATTTCACATACATAGTATGTACACAGAAAAAAATAAAAATGAGTTTCAAATAAAATATTTGTGGAATGAATTAAAAATTTAATTGAAATCGGACCTGTAAACAAAATGATAGTATCAATTAAAAAAAATGTGAGATTTAATTGAAAATATCAGAAAAAGTAATTGAATCACTAAAAATTTTAATTGAAAATTATTTTAAAATCAATTAAATGTTTAATTGAAAAAAAACATATTTTTTTTCGGTGTACATAATATGTACATATGCATTATTTTTAGTACTACAATCACTGCTGGTAATTTCCATTTAAATAATTAGGTATGGTTTTTTGGGTTTAAAATTGAGTAAACAACACTATACTTAGATAAACAACATTACAAAGCAACAGCAGCAACAAGAACAACAACAACATTTAAAAATAAAGAAATAGAATATGTAGTTGTTGTAATAAAAACAACATTAACATCAAAATATTTGACGATAGATAAATGATGACATTTAGCAATGATGACTGTCAGTTGTACTCGTATGTATGTATGTATGTATGTATGTATGTATGTATGTAAGACTCTCTATGACTATAACCAAACCCATAAACAAAATACATACAAATAAGAAAAACTAAAATAAACATATTGGACACATGTTTCAATAGGGAGGCGCGCTTATTTACTTAAATAGGTTTTTATAATAGAATGTTTGGAGATTTCAACTACATTATTGAATATACTCGTATATTTGGGTTGCCAGCACATAATACATTTTTTTAATGTTTAAAATAATCTACGAGCTCTGATCAAAAAATAAACGTTATTTTAAATTTTTTCAAAAAGTATTTATTTATTCATCAATAACTATCTTGTTCCCTTCAATGTAATTCCCCTCACACTTCTGAAACGCGCTTTTTGTTATTGCCAACAGCTCCTGTTTCGATCTTTCTTTTATCTCCTCAATCGTAGCAAAACGCTTTGCTTTCATCAGTGTCTTCAGTTTTGGGAAGAGGAAAAAGTCAGCGGGGGTCAACACGCCATTGCAGTCGAAGAAAACAGTGAGCAAAACCTTCACATTTGACCGAACTTGACGTGCTTTTTTCGGTCTTGGCTCTTCCGGACGTTTCCATTGGGATGATTAGGATTTGGTTTCAATCTCATAGCCATACACCCATGATTCGTCACCAGTTATGAACTTTTTGAGGAAATCTGGATCGTCGTTGACGATATTCAACAGGTCCTGACCGATGTCCATGCGACGTTGTTTTGCTCAAAATTTAGCAATTTTGGAACATTCTTCGCTGCCGCACGTTTCATGCCTAAAACGATAGCCGAACGATATGCCAACATCATCAGCAACATCTCTGATAGTGATTCGACAATTATCCAAAATCATTTTCTTCACTGCTTCAATGTCTTCATCAGTTGTTGACGCGCTCGGGCGACCAGGACGAGCATCGTCATTGACATCTTCTCGGTCTTCCTTAAACCGTTTGTAGCACAATTGAACTTGTGGTCTGCTCATAGTAGACCCTCCAAACGCCACAGTCAACATTTCAAATGTCCTTGCGCATTTAATTTAATTTTTTACACAAAACTTATTACAATTTCTCTGATCCATATTTTTCGAATAGTAAAAAAACGAAGAGCACACCAGAACACAACTAATGCTTGGTTTTCACTATGTCATTTTTGTTGTCAAATTGTCCAAATTGTTGGCAATTGTATGAAAACGGGTCTAATGAGATTGCAATCATGATTGCAAACATAGATGACAACCCGTTTTCATACAATTGCCAACAATTTGGACAATTTGACAACAAAAATGACAACAAAAATGACATAGTGAAAACCAAGCATAACCTTTTTCTCTGTCAAAAACAAACTGACAATCCAAAATGGCTGATATTACCAACATATACAACAGACATGTGTACCAACATTACAGAAAAAAAAATGCGAAAATCGAACATACGTAACTCACGAAATTTGAAAATAAAGCTAGATTTGCACGATTGAAATTTTCATCAAAATTGCTCTTCAAAATGCTTCAAACTCGTGTAAAAGGCAAAAATTCTTCAAAATTTATTTATTTAATAACTATTAATTTAGCTGTTTACACGAGTTTGAAGCATTTTGAAGAGCAATTTTGAAGAAAATTTCAATCGTGTAAATCTAGCTTAACGGTTATTTTTTTATCAGACCTCGTACATAGCTGCTAATTTCAGACCTTAATTTAATACGTTATTTCATATAAAATTAAAATAATAGCACAACATATATTATACATAACTGGTCTTATAAAACTGGTCTAATGAATAAGCGCCATGTTAATGTTAATTTTATTGAGTAAACAGTAATGTGTCTACAAGTGTACGTTCAAATTAAGTATAAACATTAACTTAATTTACGATAAAAATCAAACTACAATTACACACATAAATATCTAGATATACAAACAAATGTACATAAACATTCCAAGCACTTGTCCAATATACACATTTCCACCGAAAACCCTACAAATACTTGTACCTACCATGAAGTACAAATTTTACTGTCATTACTTTTACATTAAATACTGTAAAGTTCCGAGTACCAAGTATGCAGGAGTATTTATGACAGTGTACGTTACGGTAGCTTTTCACTAAATTTGTTACATTTTAAGATATTGTACTATTTCGAATATATGTAATCATATATATCATATGATCTGTTTTGAGTGGCATATCAAACAGTTTAAAACACAGTTTAAAGCAATGCGACGAGCTCTCCAAAAAATGTTGAAGATTTTTTTTTGCTATTTGTAAATTCCCATCTCTGAGAATTAATGCCCAGTTCTCATAAATTGTCTCATTTTTTTTAGCAAGTTTACATTTTATCACTTACGACATTGTTGACAACCGTCGTTATTTTGAGTTCGAAATTAATTTCGTGATACACCACAGCATTGGTTATTACATAGCTAGAATATGCCGTTTGGTAGATACTTTGTTGTTTAGTGTGTTCACAGTTTGGCAATTTGAGTTGCTTCAACTCCAACATCAGCTTCAACTTTAACGATGCATGTTGGTCAGGAGAAAAATTCGTTTAGTTTTTTTTAAGAAAAGGGTATAGCTTCTATTTCATTGTATTGTTACGTTTTTACCTTTAAAAAACGGTGGTTTATTTCTTTTAAATAAACCCGATTCAAGTAGTTTGAAGAACTTATAACGAGTCTTTATTTAATTAAATGTACACAAAAGCAATTAAAAATGAACCCATTGTCTTTTTACACACTTACATATATTACGGTTTAAGAACACACTTAAATTAAAGTTTTACTGCCGTATTTATAAAAAATTAAAGTTGACTTCAAGTGTACTTTAAGAAAATTTTGTCTTAAAGCACACTTCAAGCCTACTTTATTTTTTTATAAATACGGCAGTTAGAACACTTCGACAGTTTAATACCAAACCATGCTATGTCGACTTAGCATGTTTTTTATTTTTTTGCGTTTTTTGAATTTAGATTTTTTCAACTTAAATTCTGTCAAATTTTGGTTGTGATTGGCTAGTCCAATCAATAGTTATAAACAACAAAGTTTTACCTCATATGGTTTTTTTAGATATCGCCTGAGAGTAAACTTTAGGAGCTTTTCCTGCAAAACTCACTTTTTCGACTTAGCATGTTTTGGAATTGAAAATGAAAATTTTGTCTTAAAGCACACTTCAAGCCTACTTTATTTTTTTATAAATACGGCAGTTAGAACACTTCGACAGTTTAATACCAAACCATGCTATGTCGACTTAGCATGTTTTTTATTTTTTTGCGTTTTTTGAATTTAGATTTTTTCAACTTAAATTCTGTCAAATTTTGGTTGTGATTGGCTAGTCCAATCAATAGTTATAAACAACAAAGTTTTACCTCATATGGTTTTTTTAGATATCGCCTGAGAGTAAACTTTAGGAGCTTTTCCTGCAAAACTCACTTTTTCGACTTAGCATGTTTTGGAATTGAAAATGAAAATTTTGTCTTAAAGCACACTTCAAGCCTACTTTATTTTTTTTATAAATACGGCAGTTAGAACACTTCGACAGTTTAATACCAAACCATGCTATGTCCACTTAGCATGTTTTTTATTTTTTTGCGTTTTTTGAATTTAGATTTTTTCAACTTAAATTCTGTCAAATTTTGGTTGTGATTGGCTAGTCCAATCAATAGTTATAAACAACAAAGTTTTACCTCATATGGTTTTTTAGATATCGCCTGAGAGTAAACTTTAGGAGCTTTTCCTGCAAAACTCACTTTTTCGACTTAGCATGTTTTGGAATTGAGCTGTCGACTTGATGTTTACACAACAATGACTCAGAATAAACAGATTGATTAAATTGATTGGCCCTGTTAGTCTATTTATACAACAATTATAATTTCTGGAAGGTTCTGAGCTAAGATACTAGAATTGTCATGACGGCAAGTCTAGAATGTTCTTGTCTAGAATATTCAGCCAAAGTCATTAAAACTTAATGTTGACAGCTATGTTTATAACAGGGTGTTCTCAATAATGTTTATAAATTAAAACTCCTACAAATGCTAAACAAGTTGTATATCGATAAACATGCCATCTGTTAATAAACATGCTGTATGTTGATACCGGCCGTTAAATTGAAATTGAAATACAATTTCCTAACAGTATTTTATTGGTTTTGTAACTTAAAAATGCGGTATTCATAAAAGATGCCGTATCTTTTAGAATATGTTTTTTTGTCTTTAGTATCTTATCTGTCATTTATTCTCACCTGAATTATACAAAACAATCATGAATAAAAAATCCGCGACAGTTTTCCCCTTTTTTTTTTGAATATTGCATTTGAATACGCAAATAGAAAAAGGGGGGAAAATATGTATTCGTATTAGTTTAAACAACACGCTTTTTTTTTGCTTCGAAAATGTCGAATTTTGTGCCAACAAAGCTTCCTATGCGGAAGATCGCCCAGGTTAACCAAAAAAACTTGAAGACCAAGAATTAGAGGCATAACTAAGAGCTTGCAAAATCATTGGGAGCTACTTAAGCAGCAATTTCAAAACGTTTGCTAGCACCACGGTTCATCCAACAGTAGAAATTGATTACTATATGAATTCAACCCGTGAGATCTTGAAAAACTATGTAAAATGTCCGCAATTCTGCCAAGTGTCTCACGTAACGAGCAACTTGCCGTTACTGATCTGGCATGGCACTAGCCAATCACTACTGCCATTGACGAGAAATCAATGCCGGCTATCAAGCCGCTTTTTGTGACCCTATCCAGGACGGTTTGCCAGCACACATGCCATGATTGTTACCACTCCAAAAGATTTCCGGAGCACATATCCAATTGTCATCATTACTTTTAATGGCTCTGTTGATTCGACAACAGCACCTAGAGATAATTTTGTGTCTCGAAATTTGACACTAGGGCAAATTTCAGTCTTTTAACCAACTAACTTCTTCCTGCGTTTTAAGGTTTAAAACACAGCCACCACGTGTACCTGGCTTTGGAGCCCGTTCAAGATCATGGCACCGGTGTCTCCATCTCTTCCAAGCATTTTAATAGCATCAAGATGATTTAATTACGCTAAGACATATTAGCCGCTTGGGCTAAATCACCAAATTGACCAATCAACCGAATCGATACTAAAGCCATATATTTATGAAGCTTAGAATGCTCTGTTTGTGGTGGGAACTAGAGAATCCTATTGAAACTGTTTACAAAGACGTGTTTGGGAAGTTTTACCTCGCGCGCTTTATAGTCTAGTCGCTGCCCCATCCGACTACTATTTGTTTCGATCGATGCCGAATGCACTTTTTGGAATACGCTTAACTTCAGAACAGAATATTTTTTCGTGTTTGTGTTCAAAAGATGAGCGAAATCCCTATGTTGCCAGAAGGAAGGGAAAAGACTTTAAATAAATTTATTTTGTGCAAATGTTTTCAAATAAAAACTAAAGGGTGGTTAAATTGTAAGTGCCGATGTTGAATGTGAACCACATCTAAACGCCAAGCTTTTTTCCGAATTTTATTTGACATTTCTCTATTTCCGACTTACTCAATTTGAACCATGGAGAGATACACAATCCAACAACGTGTTAAAGTTATCCAGACTTATTATGAAAATGGGCGTTCAAATCAAAATGCATATCGTGCACTTCGTGATTTTTTTGGTCAATTTGATCGTCGCAAAAATCGTGGAAAAATTCGAGCAAACCGGGTGAGAACACCAGTGTATGCTCGTACAGCTCGTACTGCAGAAAATATTGCTGCTGTTCGCGATAGTGTGGCTGAAGAGCCGTCCACCTCAACTCGTTGTCGTGCCCAACAATTGCACCTCTCACGCTCGTCGTTGATGAACATTATGCATAAAGACTTGCATTTACACGCTTACCGTTCCAAACGTCGTGAATGGGCAGAATGGTGGCAAGAAATCGCAACAGTGGATGATCAATTTTCGAAGAAAATCATCTTCAGTGATGAGGCACATTTTCACCTCAGTGGATTCGTCAATAAACAGAATTGCCGCATTTGGGCGAATGAGAATCCAAGAGTGATTGTCGAAAAACCAATGCACCCACAAAGAGTGACTGTTTGGTGCGGTTTATGGGCTGGCGGCATTATCGGGCCGTATTTTTTCCAAAATGAGGCCGGTCAGGCAGTTACTGTGAATGGTGTTCGCTATCGTGAGATGATAACGAACTTTTTATGGCCCGAATTGAAAGATATGGATGTGGACGATATGTGGTTTCAGCAGGACGGTGCCACTTGCCACACAGCTAACGAAACAATGGCTCTTTTGCGCAACAAATTCAATGGCCGTGTTATCACACGTAATGGCGATGTCAATTGGCCGCCAAGATCATGTGATTTGACACCGTTGGACTTTTTTCTTTGGGGTTATTTGAAAGAAAAGGTGTACGTCGATAAGCCAGCAACAATTTAAGAGCTAAAGAATGAGATAATTCGGCACATTAACGGCATAGAACCTCCATTATGCCTCAGGGTCATCGAAAATTTGGACCATCGGATGGAGGTGTGCCGCCGTGGTCGCGGCGCCCATTTGGCCGATATTTTGTTCCATACATAATTAAGTAATACCAATATATCATAATAAAATAAAATTACAATAATTTCCTAAATAGTTTGTGTTTTATTCAAAATCAACATCGGCCCTTGAAATTTAACCACCCGTTAGAAAAAATCTCTAATTTATAAGCTATATATCTAAAATTTTACTGATATTTGGTATGATTGACAGCTATTTTATGTCAGCAGATAGGAAATTATTCGTAAATATATATTTAATACAAGCGGTAGAACGAAAGATATAAAAGAGAGATTGTTGAAAAACAAATGCTTGCAAAAGACTGCTGATGATTTTGAATTGGAGTTATCTTCGAATATAAAGCTGGTCAAGCAGTGGCTGGTGCTCGTTATTGCGATATGATAAACGAGTTCTTTCTAACTACTGACATTGTCACATGCTATTCAGCACATAAAAATATTAAATTTTTGATCGTATTGCATGTTCCAAAAATTTGTATCTTAGTAGATGAAGGAACGGCCGGTCATTCACACAGGAGATTAAAGACGTTTCTTTCTTAGCGCTTTCCAGGCAACTGCGGCAGTAATTGTTGTAGAAAAGTCTAATTCTAATAGCATAATTACTAATCGCTTAGTGACCAGTTAACATTGCTATTAGCCGCGATATGTCGCTCTATTTCCTATTCAAGAGTAGTGTGCTACGTTTTGCATCTTGCCAGTTTCTAATTTGTATTGAATATTTATGTATGTATAAATTGAATGTGGAATATTTGATTAAAAATTGGTAAATGGATTAAAAATTAAAATAGAAAACAGCGCTGCAGATTAAAGCTGATTATTATGGAGCTGTCATTTCCTGCAATGCTCCACATGATTCCAGGGGGGTTACTCTACATACAATTTGTACGCTTATCGCATCGCAATAGAGAGTAACCCCCCAGATTCTCCCTTTCCTAACGTCTCATTTAAGAAGCTTTTCTACATATGTCAATGTTTTTCAATTGAAAGGAATGTTATATTGGCTTTAATGCCCAGTTCACCTTTTAAAATTTTAAAATGTATAAATAAAAATATATAATTCAAGTATTTTACTTTTGTGTTCTTATTAGTAATGCTTATTCTTATTTTGCATTTGTTATTTCTTATGACAATTACTTTTTCTTTTAATATTTATTTGTTATAAATTAAATTCATAATTATTATGTATACGCGTGGTATTGATATCAGGCATATTACGAATACGGCTGCTGCTAATGGGTTTGGATGCTAATAAAGCAGATAAGCTAAATTTACAAACAAACAAAAAAACATAATAAACAATAAGAAAAACAACAGCAACAAAATACAGCAAAGAAATAAAACTAAACTAAAAAAAAAACAAATAAATTATTAATAAAACTGTACAGTGGAAAAAAAAACTTGCCACAACAAACAAACACAACCACTTAAAAATAATGTAAATGTGGGAATTTAGATATTTAAAGGCGGGGTATTATGAGTTACAAAACACAAAAGACTTTTTTAAACAAATAGTCAAAATTAAATAGATAAAGCGGCAATTTTAAGGTGTTTAAGGTTGCACCTTAAAATAAGGGACTTTTTGTTGTTTTTTTTTTTTTTGTCAATATTTTTCGTTCTTGTTATTAAACTCTTTTACTTTACACCAATACTTTACTTTACGTCGGGGTTACGTTTCAAAAAAACACTATGCACTGATAAACGAAGCAAAATGATTTAAGATTTTCTATAGAAAACCATGTAAAGATCGACAGATCGGTTCTAGGATTACAAAAATACTAAGTCGTTCTTTCACAAAAAATTGCTTCAATGTTTGCTAAACGTAAAATAAATTTCCTTGTGGCAATTATCTGTATTACTGCAACTAGCATTTATCGTTTACTTTACTTTTTATCAGTGTACCGCCAATGCTCTAATTGATTTCTTTTGCTAAAGAAATTAATTCAATCGAATTTAAATTGCGAATTTAATTCAAATTTTATTTTTCGTTTTGCGAAATTTATCAATAAAATTCGCAAAAGAAATTTAAATCTAAGAATGCAAAATGTATTTCTTTAGTGAAAAAAAAAAATATGTAAATCAAACAAAGAATTAATATACAAAATGTTTGCGCGAATTTAAAAATAAAAATCGTGAATACTATTTTTAAATTAAAAGTGAAATAAATGAAATTTCTCTCGCGAGTGAGAATTTTACCTACTCTGCTTTTTATATCCTCAAATAAGCTTTTTGCTTTTGTCTGAAATGTCATTTTACTTAATAGCATTTTCTGTGCAACTTGATTTTCTATACAAAAATTTATATAATATCCATTTCGATCATCAAAGCAGTTTTTGTACGGTTCATCGTTTTAGCATCTGATAATGTTGCAGATTTTTGCAAAAATGTCCAAAAAAAAAAAAACAATTAAATTTAAACACTCGAACCCAAAACAATGCAACCTCGAAAATCCCACGACGCACACTGAAAATTAGTACTAATTAAGCAGCGACTCAATCGCGAAAAAACGCAAAGCGAGGTATTGGTGTATTTTACATTAGTTCTTATTTAACACTTAGTTGGTTCCATTAAGCTTTTGTGCACTGCATAAAACGAACAAAAAAGAAAAGAATAATAAAAATTAATATATAAATGAATTTATATCAGTAAGCTAATGAACTCCATATGCTGTAAAAATAAACAGCATTTAAATTATAATTGTTTTTTATGATAATTGAAAAAAATATAAATAAAATAAAACAAGAACTACTATAAAAACAGAGCAGAAAAAAAGAATTATTAACGCAATAAAGTTGTTTTAATCTAAATATACAAATATTCATGCATTCATACATCCATCCATCCAGTGCATATCAGACTGAAAAAATATATAAGCCAAGAGGGCGAAAAAAAAGAAGAAAAAAAAACATTGAGGGAAATTTATGGCTGGTCCAAGGCGAATAAAAGCGGACGGTACAAGAGTATTTCATGTAGAAAACGAACTTGATTTATTTCGAGCTTAAAATCTGGATATTTTTTTTTAAATATTTTATAATAGAAAACTTGATTTTCAAAGAATTTAATATTCAGGAGATAAATAAAATTCGTTAAGCACGAACATTTTTCGTTTTGATTCCTATTAATTGACTGGTTTGAAGTGAAGGAAGTTTTTCCTGATATGCTCTTTAACTAATTAATTAGTTATATGCAGAATCCTTGTAGCAGCTGGAATATAAATGGAAAACACATCGTTGAGTTTCATATACACAGAAAAAAAATCATGTTTTTTTTCAATTAAACCTTTAATTGATTTTAAAATAATTTTCAATTAAAATTTTAATTGATTCAATTACTTTTTCTGAGTTTTCTGATATTTTCAATTAAATCTCACATTTTTTTTTAATTGATACTATCATACTATCACCTGTATTTCAATTAAATTTTTAATTGATAACACACATATGTTAATTGAAACTCATTTTTATTTTTTTCTGTGTAGTTTATAGAAAGATTCTCACACTCAAATGAAAGTACTGTCCAATAGAATGATACCTACTGAACTCCCCGAAAAGCTTTTACCCATATATAAATGTCAGGTAACTTCCCTTCAGTATTTACTGGGATATTGCAAGCATGACTAAATAATTGGTTTCCCTATTTAAGAGTTTTCTTTTTTTTTATTTGTATTCCATATAAATGCAAAATTGACTCAAAGGAAATTGAAATTAATCCAAATTAATTGGCTCATTGGCAGAGAACTCTAAGCTAAGTTTACATAGCATTCTCTTGTTTACAACTCAATCATAAAATCTATATGGTGTTATGAAATATAGCTATGGGGAACAGCCTCAGTTTTAAATGTAGACTAAATTCAAAGATGACAAAACAAATTGTTACGAATGATCACAATTGCAGCCTGGTACATAAAAAATTGGAATATCCATAAAACTGATCTCCAAAAAAAAAAAAAAAAAAATGCAGAAAAACCCTTAAAAAAACTTGAAGTACACCCATGCCCGTTAGACAGCAACATATTACATAATAGTGGCTATATTCGTCTAAGAAGAAGGGATACAGCGGAGTCAAAGACAAGAAGGAAGAATGTCTACATAACATACACAATCAACAATGGCCAAATAATTTTCGTCCAGCACTGGCTGGAATCATAATTAAAATTTTTTAGATATAAGATTTGAAAAACTTATTGTTAGTTCGTTTTTAATGAGGATATTATTTCTATAAAGTTAATTGTCCCAAGTTATATTCAGACACCATGTAGCAGCTGGTCTACAATGAGAAACAAAATCGTTGAGTTTCGGATACAGCAAATTAGCAGATTGCCTCTCTCAGAAGGGAGTACATACTGTCTAATATATGGATAAATACTGAAGTGGTGCCTAAAGGCTCTGTGTGAACCTTGATAACTTCGAAGCTTCTCCGATTCATTTACGATTTCCGCTGATCAGCCGCTATATTGAAGATCTCAATGGTTCGGCTACCTACTCTTGTTGATGTTTTAAACATGATGTTATATCACAGATACAGATACATGATGTTATATCTCTTATAATAATTACTGCTAATATCTAGGTCTCAAATGGGCCATAAACTGACAAACACTTTGAAATAGGTTTTAGATGCATTGATGAAAAATAAATCCCAAATGAAACACTACCCCTGTCTAGGCCATTCTCCTTGGGGATATAGGAGCGTAATGAGCAATCCACAAAATCTAATGCATTTTTAGCCTGTGGATGTCCATAAGAATAGCTTAGTTTATGTTTCGGCTGGCTTAGACGACTTTGAACATATAGGGCTTTGCATAATGGTATATATCCTATAACTATAATAAAGGCATTTATTATAAGAAAGATTTCGGAAACAACGCGACTTTTATTTTACGCCCAAACTTTAATGAAGTAAAAATAAACTTTCTAAAACTGCAAATAACTTCACGAATATATAAGAACAACAATATATTATAAACTCTAATGCTTGGTTTTCACTATGTCATTTTTGTTGTCAAATTGTCCAAATTGTTGGCAAATGTATGAAAACGGTTGTCATATCATGATTTTCATGATTGCAAACATAGATGACGCCATATAACAACCCGTTTTCATACAATTGCCAACAATTTGGACAATTTGACAACAAAAATGACATAGTGACAACATAGTGAAAACGCGACCTAACAAGGATCATAAACATTCATACCAGTTTCTCAAATATATTTGAAAAACTTTTAGTTCTTTTGAATTTGTTCATCATTTTGTGTTTACTCTTTCAAAACCTCTTTCTAAATAATCTATTCGAACAAATATTGGTAGGTGTCTCCAAACCATCACGTTCATACAACGAATTAGATGCTGGACCCACTTTTGGCAATTATTGTAATACTATAAAACTTTTTCAAAAGACTTTAAATTGTAACAAACTATAAACATTAAACTAAATACCCCATAAACACAATATGATAATGTAGGGTGTTCATTTAAAACACAATGATTAAGTAAAAAAAAAAAAATGAAAAATAACAGAAAATGTTATAATAAGTTTCTACAAATAGTCAGTGGTTTAAACAAATAATCAAGCACTTGTTGGCCTGATTGTTAATTAATTGTAATAATACGAATAATGAGAAGGAAAAAAATAACTTAAACACTCCATATTATAATTAATTAATTAATGATGGTTTGCTGGAAAATGGAACAATAACGATAAAACGAATACTCGTACATGTACATTCATAGCATTTTATTAGATTAATACGTTTAAGAAACTTTTATAGAGAGAACGAAACATTTAAAACAATTTGTATTATAAATTTGTTTAATGCTTTTTGAGAACAACGTAAATTTAATGAATGGATTTGTAGGTAGAGAAATTGCTGGTAAAATTTACTGTAATTAAAGGGTGAGTTTTTTAGCATCAGACACGGCTGTTTTCATGTAACAGGTTTACTGTTAAGCATGTTCGACTTAGAAAGGAACAGCGCTTGCAAGTCACTGAGTTTTATTATCAAAATTCATTGTGCACTTGTTACATTTGATGGTCAGTTTGGACGAAGCTCATTTGGTTGAATGGATACGTAGACAAGCAAAATAGTCATATTTGATGTGAAGAGAAAAGCATTGCAAGAACTACCAATACATCCCGAAAAATGAAAAGTTTGATGTAGATTATGGGCCAGTGGCATAATTTTATTGTACTTTTTCAAAGACAATGAAGGCAGAAACGTTACTGCACAGAAAAAAATAAATATGAGTTTCAATTAAAATATTTGTGGAATCAATTAAAAATTTAATTGAAAACGGACCTGTAAACAAAAAGATAGCATCAATTAAAAAAAATGTGATATTTAATTGAAAATATCAGAAAAAGTAATTGAATCAATTAAAATTTTAATTGAAAATCATTTTAAAATCAATTAAAGGTTTAATTGCAAAAAAAACATGATTTTTTTTCTGTGTGTGAATAGATAAAAGATAAATAAAACTTTTTTGGCCAAAAATGAAAGAGCTGGACTTGGTTGACATGTGGTTTCTACAAGACGATGTCACATGCCATACAGCACAGGATTGAGAGGCGAGTACGGTGAACAGTTTATTTTACGTTTGGGGCCGGTCAATTGGCCGCCTAGAACGCCTTTAGATTATTTTTTTCTAGGGCTAAGTTAAGGCTCCTATCGCAAAGGTTGAAGCACTGTAAGCTAATATTGAAGAAATTATTTGTGAGATACCGGCAGTTATGTCGGAGAGAGTATGCCAAAATTGTAGGAACCATATGAACCATTAAATCATCTTTAAACATTTGTTCAATTCACAAGTAATATTGTATGTTGTACATTGTATCTGATTGTGAACACCATTTTGAGCAAAGTCGTATGTTTATAATGTGAAGTCTTTAAAATGTAAGAGATAAAATATCAATATAAATATACAAAACTTTATAAAAAAAAAAATTAATAATGCAAGTGAAAAAAACAAAAAAAAAATTCTGCATTGCATAAAAAATATAATGCAAATATTTTATCACTAGAGTCAAGTAAGTAAAAATTAATAATCGTTTTTTTTTTTTCAGAAATTAAATACAACAATCTCCATTATTTAAATTTTTTGTTTATTAATTTTATTTCCTCTTTTTAAATTTGTCAAACAGTTTAAGATCTGAGTGTTACGGTTTGGTTATGGTTAAACTTTCATACAACATTCAAAAAATATATGCAATAATTTCATAGGTATTATACAAAATATTAATATAAAAATTACCAACAACATTTGTACAACTATTGTAAATTCAGACAACATACAACTCCTACGACACTACAATATTACTTGTGAATTGAACAATTGAATTGTTTAGATCGTTCTATCGACTCAAATAAAGATTTTATACATTTTCTAAATTTTATGTGTTTTTTTTAATCAAATCCGAAAGCTCTTAAAAAATCACTCTTTATATGATTTCTTATATCCTGTGTTAGCTAGAGTACGGTTTGGAAAAGGTATTTGCAGATTATATTATTAAAAGTGAAAAACTGAAGGAAACACAACATACCAATCTTGAGTACTGTCAATTGTATCAGTTATGAGGTTTAACGGCCAAACATAGAGATTGTCTACGAAAATTAAACACGCACCAAGTATAGAATTTCTTTTTTATTTAAAATGTTTATTGAAGTTTATTTAATTTCATAAATTTTATACAAATCTTTTTAATAAGAGAACGATTAATAATAAAAGTAAAAGCCTTTTTTAAACGAACGAGCTAATAGAGATAAAATAAGCTTTAACCACTCAAAATTTAACTCACAATATGCTATACGGAGCTGAAGTACTAATTGGTAAAAAAAGGGCTAATTTCAGTATATATTTGGTACTTTTTTAATTATTTTTTGTTTTCTATTTTAAGTATGTACTTCTATTTGAAGTTTTGTTTAATAAAATTTGTTTGGGCTCTAACCATGGTTGTACAGTTCAATATCACAGTTCGTCTACAGTTCGTACCAAACCATCAGGCTATATACGAATTTCTATTTCCATGTTTAAAATGTCAATTTTGTTTTCAATCAAAGATTTTCCTTATATTTACCTTTAGCAATAACCTTCATGTGACGAATTTTATGGTATGTACAAGTATTCATTTATCATACTTTTGCATTTTAAATACATTTAAATGGGATCCTTTTTCGTATAGATTTCATGATAATGAATTATTAAAAATTAGTAAATAGAAAGATTTCATCACTTTTTTGGTAAAATTAAAAAAACGCACCGAAATTTAAAAAAAGCGCACCACGCACCAACTAAGGAATTTTTCGCATAAAAAAAATTTTTTAAAAAGCACCAAAAATAGTGCTAAACGCAACAAGTTGACAACGCTGGTTATTGTGTATTTCCATTCGAAAGCAAAAAGCTTTCGAAATACAATGTAAAAAGTATAAAAATTGGAACGATTTTCTTTTCAAATCGAAATACACAATAACCCCCCTGTTTTTAATTAAATTTAACTTAAATATCTTTTTAATTTGTTGCTTCATTTACTTGTACAAATATAACTATGACCAATTTAGTTGAATTACACATTTTCTTAGACTATTTGTATATAAGTATTAATAATAATTTATATTTGTTTTATAATTCTGTGTTTACTTTTAATCATCATTATAATAATTTATAAATTTACACTCCACAAATGCACAACGCATAAACACCCGTACACAGACTTCCAAACAAGCGTTTTTATCCACTCATTCACTCACTTATTCATCGGTCCAACCAACACCAGCCATATGTACATATATATGAGCGCATTATTCGTATAAATAAATTGTGCCTCTGCCCCAAGTGAAATTAGTCTTTAGTATATCATTATCATATCTACACAATATATTAATTTATTTTCTTCTTTTTGTTTACAAGTGGCGTCAATATGTATTTATTTTTTTTAACCTTTGTCTGCCTAAAGTTGGAAGATTAATTAAAATTGTTATTAATACATGACATGACAAATGCCCAGTGGATAAACTTGTATTAGTTTCATTTAACCAATTACCAACTATTTTCTTTTATTTAATAATTGTAAAAATTGGTAAATGATTTTTAAAAGTAATAAAATTTAAACATAATAAAGTTAAGAATATAAATCTGAAATAGAGATCATCATCAGGAAAGTATTTTCTTGGATCAAAGTGTTTATAATTATAACAATGTTCAAAAGAAGTGTGGTTATTTTTATAATAAAAATATTTACGTGGTTGGTCACAAGTCTTCCCATGAAGCTGCTTCTAGATGGCGATGCACCAACTGAGTTTATGTTAAGAATAGCGTCTACATATACAGATCCAATCGAATCGATTATAGCTCTTGACAAGATTAACAAAATATTGCATTTTGCTAAAATTTTATTGAAAATTTTGACAAAGAAATCTTAAGGTACGGTCACATTTTGCAAATATTTGCCGAAAAAGACGTAACCACTAAATAACATATCGCACACATAGCACAAAAGTGGCACAACTCAAAATACTAAAACTTTCAGGAGAGACAAAAAAAGTTCATCGTGCACAAGCAACACAATAGACAAATTTGTATTTTTCCAGTTAAAGAAGATAGTGATGTGAAAGAAATTTTTGCAGTAGTTAGAGATGTGCACTCTGAATTAATTTATTGAAAAAAGTCAATTTTGGAAAATTTTGAATTAAGTCACTTTTGTACTAGGTGTACGATATATTTGAACTCGTTTATTTATTAAAAAAAAACTTTTCTTATTTAGGCCAAAGCATAACAAATATTTAGTTTTAATTTATTTGATGCTGTTTGATCTTGCAAAACTCTTGTAAGAGTAAACAACGTCAAACAAATTTGTGCTAAAACAAGTGCTTACGCTTTTTTGAGTAAAGATTTGCCATGTGTGACCGTATATTTCCTCTGTTTCATTATTTTTTTTAACAAGTAAAAAGTAGACGAGCAATTTTATATACGTTATTAAAACCATAATGAATTTTTAGTAGATTATATCAATGTATAAGTTATTGGATATCTAATTTTTCAAAAAGGATTCTATGATGATTGCAATCGAATGAACTGACTGTTAATTGAGTTTAAGAACAGCCCCCAAATAAGCATTTTTACTGGAGAATACGATATGAAAGCAAGTATAATTTTAGTCCTGAATCCGGCTTTGTTAGAATTATATTTAAAATTTAAGGTTTTTGGAATTGTAGGTGATTTAAGAAATATGTATATTTAAGGCAGCCTTTTCTAAAGCCGTTAAACGTTTCAAAATAATTATTTTAAATACTAGAAAACTAGTTTAATATGTAACTGAAATTATTTTTAAACAAATTATTTTCCAATTTACGCTGTAAGATTTGAATTTTATGAAGAATTTCAATTTATCTTGACAACATTTTGTTAAAATCTTGAACTGTTCTTGTTTCAATTGAGACCCATGGAAAGGAAATGTATACGAGTATGTCCACCATTTAATAGCAATTGCAAAGGTAATAAAGTACATATCAGGAAAGCTAAGTTTCCTTTAACTACGAAAGTAACCGATAGGCAGAGAACACATGTCAACGCTTTAATCATTTTTTTTTGTTTAAAGCTGCGCTTGGTTCCATGGAGTTTAATCCTTCTAAAAGTTTATCGCCAAAATCAAAACGTTTTAAATTTTATGAAACCAATTCAATATAAAATTGGACGCAGAATTCAACAAATATATTATATTGACTATATTCAATATTCAAACTAGATTGGTTCTCCTCCACGTAAATGCCAGGATACACTTAATCTTTATTAAAAAATATGTCTTCGTTATTAAAACTTTGAATTTCAAAATTAACCAAATACTCTTCTACAAAAAAATGTCCAGTACAGATAGTCGTGTACTACACACTCTACCTCTTCAACCTCTCGCCAACAAACTTCGTCTGTCTGTCATTCAATTTCTACATTGCAAAAGGGGACTTACAAAATTTGAATTTTAGGAAAAAACGTTACAATATGTTTTGCTTTTAAAAAATTGTCATTTTTGTTCGCGGGAAAATGAAAAATCGTAAATCGTCATTTTAATAAATTTGACTTAAAAAATCGTCAAAGTTGGCAGCGCTGGCTACAATAGCTAACACTACACAGAAAAAAATAAAAATGAGTTTCAATTAAAATATTTGTGGAATCAATTAAAAATTTAATTGAAATCGGACCAGTAAACAAAATGATAGTATCAATTAAAAAAAAATGTGAGAGTTAATTGAAAATATCAGAAAAAGTAATTGAATCAATTAAAATTTTAATTGAAAACTATTTTAAAATCAATTAAAGGTTTAATTGAAAAAAAAAACATGAATTTTTTTCTGTGTACTTCGCTGCAAGATTTTTATCCTGAGTAGTGTAAACGTATGAAATTCTTAAAAGAAACTTTATAAAATTTTGTTTATTTGATGTCGGTTTTGAAGTGATAGGAATGCAAGAGATTTTGCAAATACATACATTTGGCCTCAAGCTGATTTTTATTTCGCAAACAGACAACAGTCAAGCCTTTTTTATTTAATTAAAATAAAAATTAAAATTTCACAATTATAATTTTCTTGGGTGTACTTTATGTATTTTCTTGTTTTTTTTTTTCATTTTGTCTTGGCAAAAATAAAATGCTGAAAACATTTCTTTGTCGTACATTATTTTAACTGTAGATAGCAGTAAAACTTACATACAGTGAGAGTCAAAATAAAGTCAACAAACATCACATATTATTAAAAGCTTATAAAAAGCTTAATTATATTTATATAAATAACATATTATAAACGAACTCGTACGAGGTCTGAGCACAGTTACAGTTATTTTCTATTTTTTCAAAAAGTATTTATTTATTCATCAATAACTATCTTGTTCCCTTCAATGTAATGCCCCTCAGTTATAATACACTTATGCCAGCATTTTTGCCAATCCTCGAAACACTTTTGAAACGCGCTTTTTGGTATCGCCAACAGCTACCGTTTCGATTTTTCTTTTATCTCCTCAATTGTAGCAAAACGCTTTCGTTTCATCGGTGTGTTCAGTTTTGGGTAGAGGAAAAATTCAGCGGGGGCCAAGTCCCGTGAATACGGTGGTTGAGGCATGATGACGGTTTTGTTTTTGGCCAAAAACTCACGCACAAGCATCGATGTGTGAGCTGGTGCGTTATCATGGTGCAAAATCTATGATTGATTTTTCCACAATTCTGTGCGTTCCTGACGAATTGCTTCGCGCAAACGGCGCATAACTTCAAGGTAGTTTTCTTTATTGACCGTACGACCTTGTGGCAAGAATTCATGATGCACCACACCATTGCTCCCATATAAAGTACATTTCCAAAAACAACCAACCACAGAGTAACAATTTTCAAGTTTAAAAAAGCCAAAATTAGTTTCTTAGGGCGTTTTGTTAACTAATTTATTGTGTGTTAAAGTAAATCGGTTTTTGTTACACGCTGCAAAAAATACGAGTCTAGAGAAAGTGTAAATTCTTGATTACAACTGGAATATGCATAAAATTCTTATAAATGTCGTTATTGAGATGAAATTCAACTAAAATAAACCTAAAATAAATAAAAATTACGATACAATATTTTATGAAGTTGGCCCCATAATAGCTGATTTGGTGGTGGGTGGGCACAGCCCAATATAAACTCTTACTTGTTGTACATAATTTTAATATACCTATTTACTCATGCTTGATTTTGACGCAAAAATTCTGCTAATTTTCCATTAAAAAATAAATTATTTTTTTATGTTCCTTATTTTACTAGTTTTTGTTAATGAGTTATAATTTATTTTAAACAATATTGGGTGCTTACTTTATATTGACGCTCACAGTATAAACATACATTTGTAAGTATGAAAGGCAGCAACCAGTACTGTTTATAGTACATACTTATTTATCATAAAATTTTAATCAAATATTTTTCAGTTTATTAAATAAATTTCATTTAACACATTAACATTTACACACATTTATTTGTAGACATATACATGTGTATGTGTGTACTAACTTAAAACAGAAAAATAACATTTACAAATATTACAATACAAAAATAATATGTATTAATGAATAAAAAAAATGGCCATAGGCCATTTAATATAAAAGTTTTATGGTTTGTATTAATACATAAAAAAAAGAGTCAACAACATTAACAACAGAAACGTTGAAAAATATATAAATAAAATGCAATATTCAACTTATGACAGCTGTCAGTTAAGTGACATGTAACGAAAATAGCGCACGCACACTGCGACGGCAACAACACAAAAAAGGAGGCATTTCATTTGTATTATTTCAGTTTTATCAGCCTTTAGGGAAAACTCTGTTTTACTTTTTTCCAACTTCATTTTGTACCAAAAAAAAAAAAAAGCAAAAAGCATAACGATTTGTTTTTCGTGCTCTTTTCCTGTTATTAAAGAGCTTTATGATAATCAAAAAAAAATCAAGTCCTTTTTGGAAATTCGGTAAATGAGCAAGAAAAAAAAGCAGTTAAAAAATTTATTAAAAATGAAAAAAAATGTCATCGAAATGGAATTGTGTGTTTATATTTTTCAGATTTAATTTAAAAATTCAGTTGAATAATTGTAGTGGATTTCAATTTAATTATTTGTTATTTTGGCTAATTTCGATCGATTGTGATTTGCGACACAGTGGGCCAAATAGACAAATTAGATTTTAGATTTTTAGGAATTATTATATCAAATCAAGTATGTTAAAAATTACAGTAATTAGTAAATTCTAATTGATCATGAATGCTAATTTGCTTTAGCAGTTTTTTGCATTTAACAGCAATCCCTAAATAATGGAATTTAATTAAAAATTTGTTCCTTATGTAAAGTAAGTATAATTATCAATGCATATATTTATTGTATTTCATTAAAATTTTCCTTCAGAAATATAATCATGCCATTATTATATTATATTTAATTTTTTAAACAATTTTTGATTGTGTCTCTGTCTAATTTGACCAGGTAAATAAATGTTCTATAAATTCCCGAGTCATTGCCAACATTCTGTACGCTAACATGTGATTAAGATAGGATATAGAAATGCATATTTGTCGAAATCTAAAAATGAACATGCATATTTAAGTTCCAAATGACTAAATTTAATTCATAAAGATTTCGATAAGTCAAAAATCTTGACATTTCGGAAAATCATTGTTGATTTTAAAAAAATAACTTGACAAGCTAAAAAAAAACATACGCATTAATTTTCTTTCTTTCAACCTGTTTCTCGTTATTGAGAGAATGCTTTCCATTACAATCCAAAGAAAGAAATCTGATTTGGGTTTCATTAACTCCAATTATATACGATCGATGTCTCAAACAAGTCGAACGAAAACTTTACTGCCAATGTTCAATATTCGGTTTTAAACACATTTGAAACTAGTGATGTCTTCTTCAAGACAAGACAAGACAAGTGTAATTCAAGTCTTGATTTCACTGTCAATTATGTATAAGAAATACAAGTGTAAAACCTAATGTAGTGAACTTCTAGAGTGGTAGAATTGTTCGGTTCTTAAAGCTTTTTAGGCGCTAAATGAGCAAATTTGTAAATATAAGAAATCACTAAATTTCCTCAAAAAGAAAATAAAGAATACAAACACATTTCATTAAATGTTACTTAAAAACCTTATTGCATCTGTAGCCATTGAAGACTTCCGTTACCCACCAATTGATGTTATGCTTCCTGAGCATTTGTCAGTGACAATCGGTCGACATCCTGGATGTCACTAGAGTAAAATCTGAAGTCCAAACGCATGTGTTTAGGGGAAGGATCTTCCATCAAAATTTCAGTAACTGTCTAATTAGCTACACATTATGTATTCATGTATCCTCATGTAGATGATCCAAGTTACTCTTTTTGACATAAACAGTAATCTGTGATTGATTTTGACATAATCAGTAATTGTGTGTCTGTCACTGATAAATAAAGTCCATACTGGGCAGCATCATTGAGAAAAGCACTAGCAATTGCTTTGTACATCGCTACAATTCTCTACTTATTCGTGACAGAAAGAGCTTTTAGGAATTTATTTCTGGATATTTCACTTTCTGATTGATGTAATTGGAATGTAAAGAAAAGTAAAGTAGACTAAAACTAATCCGAGGATTTTTAAGTTTTGTACCATGGGGATTAAGTTCCGTCCTTACTTCCTTGGTCCATCAAGTGAAAAATGTCACTATAAACTTTGAATTTTATAACTTTATTTTAAGTTCCTTCAAATGATCACCAACGGCGGCCATGTAGTGGGATATTTTAACACTAATGTCGTCGATTTTTACACAGGATAAGAATAGGATGTAATCATCAGCATACGACACCCACCATTGTGACAAATTGGAGGGGGGGGGTGCGTGTTGCAGGAAGTTTGTTAAAGAATATAGTTGATAATACTGATCATCCAGTTTTATCTTACGGAATTTTGATTTCTGGCCTCTGAACTTACACAGAAAAAAAATCATGTTTTTTTTTCAATTAACCCTTTAATTGATTTTAAAATAATTTTCAATTAAAATTTTAATTGATTCAAATACTTTTTCTGATTTTTCTGATATTTTCAATTAAATCTCACATTTTTTTTAATTGATACTATCATTTTGTTTACAGGTCCGATTTCAATTAAATTTTTAATTGATTCCACAAATATTTTAATTGAAACTCATTTTTATTTTTTTCTGTGTAACAAACGCTTGTCTGCTACAGTAATATTTAGCAATGCAGCATAGAGTGTTGGGTAGAGTGGAGTTCATGATGTCATTTATCAGCATGTAGTGATTTACCTTATCGAATGCTTTAGATAAATCTATAGCTGTAATTGTGTTGATACGGTCGCTACCAATTGAGGCCATTAGTGATCTGAGAAGTTACCAAATTCAAATTTCCTGATTTCCTGAAGCCGTGTTCGCGCAGGGCGAGTGAAAAATACTCCTTTAGCAGCAGTGATTTTAAAACCTTTGCCACTGGAATTGAAATAATTCGAATAATGTTCCCGGTATTTGAAATAACCTGTTGGCGAATCGACAGTTCCAGGAGGTAAGTGAGAAATTGCAATGTTACTGTACCGAGATTTCTTAACATTAGCAGGAGGTAAGTGAGAAATTCCAGTGCTACTGTAGCGATATTCCTTAATATTGTCATATAGATTACATCCGGACCATGAGCTTCAGAGTGCTTGGGTTTCAGCGCGATTGCATCTTAATCTCGTTTGAGATTTTTGGTCCACCTTAAATCCTGGATCTGTATATTGCGTATTGTTAAAGTCAATAGCGGCGAGGTTTTTAATGTTATTGAAAGCACATAGACTTTTAATAGTAGACCAAAGCTTTTTCGAGCCCAAAGTGCAGTGGTTCAGGTGGTCTAACCATTTCGTTGGGCGATGTTCAGTTACGAGATTATTGATTTTAGTCATTAATTGCACAATTCATTAGTTGAGTTGCAGGCACGGTGGTGATCAGGCTTTGTCAGATATGCTGATTGAGATGAAAAATTGGTTCTAAAGACTTTTGCTCTCCTTCTGACATATTTGGAGAGAGGCAAGTACGAAGAAAAGAGAAATTTGTAGTTGTTGTCTGCAGGAAAACGTTTTTCACCTCCTGAGGTGATGGAAACGTTGTGCAACAGTTAATGTGATCTATAAAAATAACAAGAATTTCTATGAATTGAATTGAATTGAATTGTTTTAGCTATTCTTAAGCATTAATAAATGAGTATTAAATTAGGATTGCATTTTTTTGTTACATATGTAAATATTCAAGCCAGCGGATTTTATGTAAAAAAATAGAGGCAGATAAAGTATCGTATATTTGAACACTTGGTATTAATGAAAACAAAATTATATTACTTTTCGATAATATGGAAATCAGTAAGACTATTATAACTACAGCAACTGCATCTATAGAGCAATTCAATTTCATACATTTACATATTTAACAAAATTTGATTTACATACTCGAGGTCACCTGAATGTACCTAAATGTGTATGCAATACAAAAAATTTCGAAATTCTGACACCACCTTCTGAATCACAGTGGTGGGCCCGTATCACCGAACACATCATCATCATCATTCTCAAAACATTTGAAATTCATTTACTGACTGACTCACCCATTTAATAACTCATATACATGTGTACATAGTATGTACATATTTATACACAAACATACATACATACATACATACATATGTACTTAAATATACATACATGCATACATTTGTGAATGACATTTACTTAAATGTAAATTTAAAACGATATTAATTTATTTAAAATAATTTTTTTTTTATTTTTGTTCGTAAAATGAAAAGAAAAAAAAAAGAGTTCAGTTTTATGATGATGCCAAAAGTGACAGAATAAATAAACAGTTTAATTTTCATTAGTTTAATGATTGCTGCTAATATTGCATTTGTTTTTGTATTATTTGCTTTTGATTTGTTGTTATATGTATTTATTATATTATTTTTATGAGCTGGCTGCCGTTTGACATTTATTTTTGCAAAGTTAATGGGTGCGGTAGTGTCTGCACATTCCGCGAAATTAACAAAAATAGAAATAATAAATAAAACAAGTAAGAAAGTATAGTCTGTCAAGCCCGACCATATAATACCTTACACCCAGTATATGTATAGTATAAAACATTATAAAACGGTTTTTTTTAGAAATGATCGTTATATGGGAGATATAACCTATTGTGGACCGATCATCCAAATATAAGATGATGTGTTAAATATTATCTCGATATAAATACTTTTAAAATATTTATGGAGCTTAAATTGGATTACGAAGAGGGTCTTCGACTAATTATGGACCGACCATTATAAAATTAGGTGTCATTATTTCTGTACATAAGACAATTATTTGTGTTAAATTTTATTTGGATACCAACGTTTTTAAGAAATTTATGATCGTTGAGTGACTTTCGGAAGTGGGCCTTATATGGAAACTTTGAGTAATTATGAACCGATCATAATAAAATTATACCGTATTATTTGTACACATATATGAAATATATTTTCGTTCAATATTATTTGGATACCAACATTCTTGAGAGACTTATGCTCTTTAAAGTGATTTTCGGAAGTGGGCCTTATATGGGAGCTACGACTAATTATAGACCGATCTGCACAAAATTTGTTGATGTTATTGGCTTCATTTACCACTCATTTGTGATGAAATTTGTTTGGATACTTGCATAATTCAAACATTTATGATGGGTAAACCCCACTTTCGGGAGGACATTTGTATGGGGGCCAGGTGAAATAATGGACCGATTTCCACCAGTTTCAATCCCATGCATCCTTGGTCGAAAAATATCAGGTACCAAATTTTATCGAGATATCTTCAAAAGTGCGACCTCTACTCTGCGCCCAAGCTTTACATGGACAGCCAGCCAGACGGACGGACGGACGGACATAATTAAATCGTCTCAGAAAGTGATTCTGGGTCGATCTGTATACTTATTTCTGGGCGTTACAAACATCAGCACAAATCCAATATACCCTCCCCACTATGGTGGTGTAGGGTATAAAAACCACAGCAAATTGAAATGCGAACGAAATTATTGGATTGTTTTTGGTTGGCTTGATAATGAATTTGTGCGAATAATTGTTTTAGAAAGTGTTTTTTTTTTTTTTTGCGATGTCAGGTAAAAATTTCTATAAAATACTATTTTTAAAGTAATAATTAGGTGATAATCAGCACTGGTATATTTATGCGCCAAACATATAAAAACAAAAATATATAATGACTAATTGACTAATTGTTGCAAATGTTATTCCTTGAAAAATGCATTTGCAGGAAAATCAAAGTCCTGCTGATGGATGTATACTAGTGACAAAGATATGATCGTATGGAGCGGCTGACCTATACTAGAGCGGCTGAAGTGATATCAGCAAGACTAAGTTCCTTAATTAAAAGAAAAATATATAAAAGAAAAACAAATAAATATTAAAATTTCAACCATTTTTCATTAAAAAAAAAAAAACAGAAAACTATAAAAATTAACAAAACGGTGTAAAAAGTTGTCATCCCATCTCCGGTGTTTCTTTGTTGGAAAAAACTGAACTTAAAATTTTTGTCTTCCAACGTTGTAAGAAAAAGCATTAACAATTTACCTTTTGCTAAAAATTTTTCAATGTCAGTACATTGCTAGATCTGACAACATTGTATGATCTGACAACCGTCTATACATAGCTTAAAGAAGAAATGACAACAATAATATACATACATACACAGAAAAAAATTAAAATTGATTTTCAATTAAAATATTCGTATATTAAATTATACATTTAATTGAAAGTGGAGCGATGAAGGAATTTGTAGTATCAATTAAAATATTTTGTAAAAATTTAATTAAAAGTAGTTTTAATTAAAAATAATATTATATTATTTAATTGAAAATTGTTTTTCAATTAAAAATTTAATTGATATGATTAAAAGTTTAATTAAAAATCAATTAAGACTCAATTAAAAGTTTAATTAAAATTTGTCGGGAAATAATTTTTTCTGTGTAAGTACATATATTGCTGATATTGTCAACCAACGGTAAACGGTAGAGTTTGTACATTGTAAACGTATGTAAATTTCGTTGTAACTCATAACATAAAAGTAAAAGAAATATGATTAATAATTCCCGAAATCTATTTCTCAATAATGGTGAGTTTCATAAATGATGTTTACAAGTAGATCTGGGACAACAAACATTGCTGACAAGCAGAAAGCAAGCACATTCCAATGTGCCAATTGTTTAAAAAATATTGCTTTACAATGGCCAAATAAAATGTTCTCTAACTTAAAGAAAAACTTAAATTTATATTCCCTTATATACATAGATCCATATTTTGATTAATAGCATTATTATTGGGCAATATTTATACCCACCAGCTATTTATTCCAAAGCGCTAAATAAATTTATTGTGCAGAAGAACCACAGCGCTTTAACTTTCCTTTGACATAAGCCCAATATTGTTCAATTGCCCGTAGCTGGAGACAATTGGGAGTTTTCAGATATAATTATAATACGTGGACCTAATTCTTTTGATACCAATCCATTGTAGCTTTCTAATAATGACAGGAATAATGGTAGACAGCTGGTATACTTTTATATAAATATACGAAGAGGTAGCAAAGAGGATGCTCTTCAGATTTATTCATTTTGTAATCAAGATTCCATTGTTTCGCTGCGATATAAAAAATTTGTCTCGGATGAGGTCCATTTTTAAATACATATGTTTCATTATCCATTCATTTTATATATGTTCTATTATCCATAAGGCAATTGTTAAATTTTAGGGCCGTTTTTTTAAGCATTACCATTTTTCTAGTCACTATTTATTAGGTATCTAACTTAAAAATGCGGGATTCCTAACAAACGGAATTTTTTTTGAAAACGGTTTTTATCTTTAGTAACTTATATGTCATTTTGAAAATTACAAAAAGTTCAAAGACCAAGATGTGCAGGCATTACGGCATGTTGTCAAACTCAAAAATAGCTTGCAAAATCATTAGGATCTAATCAAGCAGTAATTGCAAAATATTTGCGGGCAGCAGTAATCAACCAAAAGCACGAAAATTGAGTACCATATGAATTGCAAACAAGTTCCGCCATTGAAGTTATAGTACGAATTCGATCAGATGTCCATTTGGTGATAGATTGTGAGATTGATCCAATATTGGATCGTGTCTTTGAAGATATTTTCCAAAGACACATTGGCGGAAATTGTTCGAATAGGTACAATCGTAGACGATGAGCATGGGTTTTCATGTTGCGAGATGATGAAATTGGATCCTGAAAATTCGCTACGTAATTGTTCGAAATCCAATTAGATGTTAACAGTCTCACTATCGGTTCTAAAATATCGTGGAGCACTAGCTGTTTAATAGGATATTTACGAAATTCTTCAATGAGCATTTCTTGAACTCTTTCTTCTGATTAATCAAATATGTTTGTGCCGAATCATTACATGCCAAGAAAAAGGGCACCATTACGATAATCGAAGTGTTAGAGATAGGATGTGAAGACCAAACAAACAGCCGCATTGACACTAAAGACAAAAATGTGTTTGGTAGGACCAAATCTGCCCAAACCGTTACAGGGAACCTGTACCGAGTGCAACTGAATCGTTTGAAGCGAGCATTGACCGAAAAACGCCCAGAATATGTGGCCAGACATGAAAGCAATACCTGTTAAAAACTACTCTGAAAGAAGTGGTTGGAAAGTCGCGATCTTGCCCCGTCTAGCTACTATTGCTTTTGATCCAATCAAAACTTTGAAATGCACTACTCTTCAGAACAATTTATCCGAAATTGGCTTGATTCGTTCTTGGCCTCAAAAGCTAAGCAGTTTTTTTTTGGCGTGAAATCCATATGTTGCCAGACAGAAATGAAAAGGTCAGAGCTAACAATTTCCAATGTTTTGAGTAAATTTATATTGAAAAAATGTTTCAAAATAAAATCTTTTAACATTTAAAAAAATTTCGAATTTTTAATTAATATACCCCCATATACTGCACTTTTGCAAGATAAACTGATTAACTATAATAGATCTTCAGGCGACATTGCGAAATTTAAGTTTCTACTTCTGTTTCCTTTCAACCATTTAATATTGTATCTATACATTTTAATGGTCATACCCTGTATTTTTTTTTTTTTTTTTGATATTTCTATTTAACAAAACTTAATTTGTTTTATTAAATTGTTTTTTTTTATTAGTTTTTCATTTCTGTTTTACTAAATACTGTTAGGAGAAGATGAATATAATAAATTAGTTTCAAATTATTGGTAGAAGTTAAATTTTTTTACGTTTTTTCCGTTGAAATCTTAAAAGATTTAACGATTTTGCACAAAGAAGAAAAACGCTAAATATATATATAGGGTGTTTTTTTTGTGTGATGTATGGAATTTTAAGTAGACAACACTTTTTTAACTGGCGGTCATTTTGTCAGCTGTCAAGTGATTATCGTTTGAAGGCGTTAGTCGAAGCCACTGATTGACCACTTAGAGGACAACATTCGTCACGTCACAAATGTTGGAAAAAGCCATCGAAGTCATATTGGACAAGTCATATTTAAATTATAATTATCTTTCGAATAAAGTAAATTTCATGTCAATTAAAAAAAATTATCTTTTTTTAAAATAAATTTGCACAATTTGGAAGCGTTCTAACTAAACAGATGTAAATCACTTGACATCTGACAAAATGACCGCCAGTTAAAAAAAGTGTTGCCTACTTAAAGTTATATACATCTCAAAAAAAAAAACACCCTATATTTATATTTCCTACACAAGTCGATTGATTAAGATTTATTAACGATTAATTTACAATAAATATACGGGAGGAAACAACAAGGTAGTAATAAATTAGAAAAAAAAAAAATAATAGAAGATGTGTCGTTGGTAAGTAGGCTTGTCAAACAAGTTGAAAAATATTGTTTAAATATTAAAATACTCAGAAAATGAAAAAAAAAACAATAAAAGGTTTGTTTGTTAATGATTCTGTTTGAAATCATTTATTTAAATTTTAAAACACTTTAAATAATAAATTGTAGGGTTTGTAGGTTCAAATGTGTGGAAATATTTATTTATAGTTAGGCCTTCTTTTTATATGAAACTTTAAATTTTGTAACATAAATTTCAGTTGTTTCCATTGTTATTGTTGTTTGTTGTTGTATTTGTTTTTACTTAGAAATCTGTTGTTGCTGTTGCTGTTTTCAAGAGCTTTAACACCATAAATCTTAAAGCTGTCAAACAATTTGTTCCCTTTTTTAACATCAACTTGAAAACCTACTTGTTGCAGTTGATAATGTTGTTGAATTTATTTAAAACTCAGCCAAAACGACGACTTCTTGTTAAACTACCAAATAAAGTTTTAGTTCGTTAAGGTTTTCTGTTTTCTTGTTTCGAAGAAGATTCGAAAAAAACAAGCACAAAAAAGGTGTGTTAGTTAAATTTGTGTATAAAAACCTTTATATCCAGCTCTTGAAAAAGTCATACATACATTTATTTAATTCAAACAGGTGGGTATATAAAGTTATGGCAATGGGTTTGTTATAATTTTCTAGCTGTATTTTAGAATTTCTATTAAGGAGTTAGTTTTATGAGTAAATATTCAGTGTTTTATAAAAACATAAAAGATAAAAGACTTTAACTTGAAAAAAACCAGCTGAATACAGCGGTGTTTTACCACTAATACAATAATATGCCCAGTCGAGTCATAAATTCTGGTACACAACTGAGCACACTCATTACGAATGCAACACTGGGCGCATCCATTTCGTATTGAATGCGATTTGAGAGTTGACAGTTGACATTAATTCTTTACAATCATGGGGCGGCATTGAAAATCGTATTGTTGTAGTAGGCCTACTAAAATGCAACATGGAAAAATGCGATATCTTTATGGCACTACGACCGCTTGGACTCACTAGCAATTTTGAGTATCGTGCTGTGAAGTTGTTTAAGGATACTGGTGGAGTACCAGACCATCTAAGATCTGGCCGTCCGCGCACTGTGAAGAGACGAATAAACCGAAAACAGAAAATCTTGTCGTGCATAAGAAAAAGTTTAATAAGTTTCGCAAAACTCCATGTCTCGCATTAACAAACAAGATTTGGGACTGATCATATTTTTATATCCACCACCAAAAAGTGGGGGGGGGGGGTGAATATTGCTTTGGGCATTCCGTTTGTAACACATGGAAATAATGGTTGTGGAACCAAAAAGTCTATATATAATGGGCCTTATAAGATTCTAAGACGTTTTAGCCATGTCCATCCGTCTGTTGTTGGCACGATAGAGCTTCGAAAAAAGATATAGAACAATGGAATTTTTACCAAACATTCTTTGGTCCACCGCAATGTTTGGTAAAATCGGTCCAATCGGATCTAAGTTATAGACCAAAGTTTTATACTACTTCGATATTTTTCAGATATGTTTTGCTGTTTTCTTTAAATATAATTCAGATAATATCATGAAAATTTGCCACTTTGTCCTGTTGAAAATGGTAGGAATCAATCTAAGATTTCTAATAGCCCACATACAAATGTCTTCCCGGAATATGGCTTTATGATAAATAAATGTCTATAGAAAAGCCGTATCCATATTAAAAATTCTGCAATAATAAGTTGCATGCAAAGTAAAAACCTCAAAACAATATTTTGTTTGCAGCGGTCCATAATTTTGACATGGCCCCATAAAAATACAACTTCCGAAAATCACTTAAATGAACATAAATCTTTTGTAAAAATGACTATCAAGTTAAATTGTTTTTCCAAAACATTAAAACTAATGTACTTAGTTGGAATTCTTTAAGGCAGTAAAAGGAAATTAGTTGTGTTTCGATGGTTACTACACATGTTTTGAGATGTATTAAAGTTATCATTCAAATTAATAAAAAAACTTAGCTGATTTTTAAATTGAAAACTAAGCCTCGCTTAGAGCTTCTTCAGCAACCTTCAGTTCTCTATAGATTTATTGTAAACATGAAGCTAAATTTCTTAAAACTCGTAATATTTTCCGGAAGGATAACTCGTTCTTCGGAGATCATATTTAAGAATTTTGTCGATGAAATTGTTGTATACCCTTGTCAAACCATATCCTATCATATGAAATTGTTATCAGGATCCATCAAAAAAAATGTTTATTTTTAAGAGGAAATTAACATGAATGTCTTATTTTAGTTATTCATAAATTTTAATTGATTAGTATATTTTTGTCCCATAAGTGAGACCGTTTTAGTTTGGAAAAGACGTTTTTTCAATTTCGAAACTGTTTGAAATGTTTGAAAAATCTGCAGTTTGTTTGTTAACTAACTAAAACAAAAACAAAATTCCCTAAATTTAAAAATTGTTCGAATTCTTAGCTTTATCAATTATGAAAATTTTGTTTAGGTGAGAAGAGTATTTTGAATTCGTCCATTGCATGGAAAACAAACACTTTTACTTGTTATGATTTTCTTTTGTGGTTAAAGTCATAAATTTCAATTTAAAATGTTTGTAAATACTTTACTTTCAATACATACTCTAGCAACTCAAAGACAAGAAGTATTTAAATGTAAAGAAAGATAAGAAAATAAACAAAATTGTCTTAAGCTATGTATGTACTGACGATTGCTAGATATTACAATGTTGTCAAATCTGGCAATGTGCTGATAAAGTACTGGCATTGAAAAATTGTTAGCAATAGTTAAATTGTCAGCTCAGACGTTTGTAAGAAAATCTTACATTTTCATTGGCACACAATTGTCACACAATAAATTTATCTGCCAACAGAAATTGTCAGTGCACCCTATTGTCAGTTTATGGTATGGATTTGTTGCTAAACATCTATATTAAATATTTCTTATTATAGTTAATTTCACTTTTTTTTTATTTTATTAATATTTTAGTAATTATTTAAGCTTTATCTCTTTAAAAAAAAATGAAATTTATAAAATTATTTCTTGAAGAAGCTACACAAAGACGTAGCGAAATATTGAAAATAAAATTTAAATATTTTTTTTAAAATAAGACCTTAAGCTTAAATAATTGCTAAAGCATCTACATACATGAAATTGTAAATTTTTACACATTGTTCGAGAAATTAGTGAAAATGAAGACAAATTACCAAAAAACAGGCCTCAGTTGGTTTGTTTGGTGTTTTAACATTTAATACTTTTTGCTTTTCACGCGTTTTCTCTCTCACCATATTTCTCTCTGTTTATATTATTTGCACACTCTCTGAGTGTGTTTGGCAAGGCAAATAGATAGGAAAAATAATATAACAGAAAAAAAACACACATAATATTGCCATTGTCAGATGTATAAAATTTGACAATGAAAAGGGTATGGCAGTGAGATTGACTATGGCAGCGTAATGTATACACACAATTGTTAGATGTCTGACAATTTTTTTTTTCTTACAATACACTGGAAATTGTTTTTCTGACAACGTTGGAAGACAAAAACTTTAAGTTCACACGGTTGTTAGAAATTTTTCTGAAAATATTGTAAGATCTGACCACAACCTCTTTAGATTTATAAACAAATAAACAGGTTTAAAACTAATTATGGTTTTAACAAAAAATCATTAAAAAAACAACACATTTAAAATTCACAAACTTAATTTGTTTCCGATTTTTAGTTTATGATTTAAAAAAGAGTGTGTTTTTTCCCCATAAATTTAATTATGAATTAGTAAAAAATCAAAAAAAAAAATCAGACAATAAAGCAATGATTTCTCTAAATTCGTAAAATTTATTTTGACGTTTCTGTATATGCAACAAATAATTAATTATTTTTATATACCATTTGATTATTATAATAATAATAATCACAACAGCTATAAAAAGGTGGGTGTGTCTGCTAATTTATCTCTTTGGGTTTTTAGCTGAACATTTGTTTTATTTTTATATTTTCAAAATTGTTTATTCAATCTTGAGTTTGAGTATTTTAAAGCAGCGTTTAAATTGCCCTTTAGTCAATTCATTTTGTCTATAGATTTCATTTTATTACAATACTAGTAAAAAACAAGTAGGAATGTATAGTTGGTCAAGCCCGACCATATAATACCCTACACCCTACACAGTTTTTCAGAAATGGGCGTTATATGGGATATATAACCTATTGTGGGCCGATCATCCAAAAATGTAGTGTCATGATGTCTGTGAATATAAGTTTATCTCGATATAAATACTTTTAAACGATTTATGGAGCTTAAAGTGAATTACGGAGAAGGTCTTATATGAGAGTTTCGACTAATTATGGACCGACCATTATAAAATTGTACGGTATTATTTGTATACATATGAAATATATTTGCGTTTAATATTATTTGGATACCAACATTTTTGAGAGAGTTATGGTCTCTAAAGTGATTTTCTGAAGTGGGCCTTATATGGGAGCTATGAGTAAGTATGGACCAATCTGCACAAAATTTGTAGATGTGATTTGGCTTCATTTACCAATCATTTCTGATGAAATTTGTGTGGATGATCGGTAAAGCCTAATTTCGGGAGGACATTTGTATGGGGGCAAGTTGAAATAATGCACCGATTTTCACCAGTTTCAATCCCATCCATCCGTGGGTCGAAAAAATATTATGTACCAAATTTTATCGAAATATCTTCAAAATTGCGATCTGTACTCTACATGAACAGCCAGCCAGACGGACGGACGGTCATCGTTGAATCGACTCAGAAAGTGATTCTGAGTCGATCGATGGACCAATATTTCTGGGCGTTATAAACATCAGCACAAATCCAATATACCCTCCCCACTATGGTGATGTAGGGTATAAAAAGGTTATCAAATGATGAAATCTTTTTCATTTTATTGGTTAGTCAAATAAATAAATAAATACATTTTTATTCATTATTATTGCTGTCTGGTTTAAATTCGAAATTATTATAAATTACATATTTAATAGACGTGTGTTAGTTTCTTTTAAATAAAATACAAATATTTTAAATATTTTATGGAATTTTTTTCTTTGCTGTTCAGCTTAAGTTTGCGGCGTAAATTTGTAAACAACTTTATTTTAAC
This sequence comes from Bellardia bayeri, assembly GCA_950370525.1. Lineage (NCBI taxonomy): Eukaryota > Metazoa > Arthropoda > Insecta > Diptera > Calliphoridae > Bellardia > Bellardia bayeri. The sequence goes on from OX493267.1 coordinate 82,511,713, forward strand.
TTTGCATTTAAGTGATAAGTTTAGAGTGTTTTTTTTTTAATAAAATTTTAGAAATATTTGTAAACAACATTCTATTAAAATAAGTGTAAATAACGTTCAATTTTGATTATGATTTGAATTTGTTATTGATAATACACTGTGTTACATTACTATAATTACACTTGATATTTGGTATTTGTTGTAAAGGAACAAACAGTTTTTTAGAATTTGTAAAATCTTTTTTTCAAAAATGTGTGAGACCACTTTATTAATTTGTTAAAAGAGAAATTATGCATTAATATTTTGTTTAAGTTTCATAACTATAAAAACATTTTATGATTAAGATAAACAAAGACGAATATTAGAGCAACAAAAGTATATCTGGTATTTATATTTATTATGCCATGTTCAACAAAGTGGTTCTTACCTTAGTGATTTTAAAAAGGTCAAATTTCAGTTTTTTATAAAAATTAGTTTAAGTTTTCGAGCAATTGCCAAAAAAAAAAAATAAACCAGTCACATGTTGTAGTAACAAATTTTTAAAGTCCGACCGAGTCACATTTTCACCGAATACTGAAACTTTTCTAAAGGGAAACATAGATTATGAAATTTTTAGGCTGATGCAGGTTTTTAATATAATTAATAGAATACAAAAATGTATATTTTATTATAAAATATTTACGAATACGGTAAAAAAAAAAACTGTTTCATAAGAAAAATTTGTCTGCTCAAGATGGAAAAACAAGATTTATTTAGTGTTGGTACTTTACGTCACCTTAAAATAATCTAGGTCTGTTATAAAATTATCATAAATATTATTATACCCACCACCAAAAAGATGGGAGCTACATTGCGTTTGTCATTCCGTTTGTAACACATCGAAATAATGGTCGTAGAACCAAAAAGTCTTATATTATGGGTCCTTATAAGATCCTAAGACGATTTAGCCATGCCCATCCGTCTGTTGTTGGCACGATAGAGCTTCGAAAAATAAGATATAAAACAATGAAATTTTTACCAAACATTCTTTGATCCAACGACATGTTTGGTATTATAATTAGGATCTGAATTATAGAGCAAAGTTTTAGACTACCTAGATATATTTCAGATATTTTTTGTTGTTTTCTTCAAATATCATATAATTATATGAGATAATATCATGAAATTTTGCACACTTTACTTCTATTATAGAAGGAAAAGGCCTGATAGGAATCGGTACACGATTTCTCATAGCCCCCACACAAATGTCTTCCCGAAATATGACTTTATGGTACATAAATGTCTATAGAAAAGCCGTATCTAAACAAAATTCTGCAATAATAAGTTTCATGCAAAGTAAAATCTCAAAACAAGCAGCGGTCCATAATTTTGACATGGCTCCATAAAAATACCTTTTCCGAAATTCACTTAAATTAACATAAATCATTTGTTAAAATTACTATCTCGTTGAGATTCGACAAGCATAATCAAAATATACATCGTACCGATTTTCCTGATGATCGGTCCATATTTGACCGTAGCCCCCATATAAAGCCCAGTTCCGAAAATCACTTAAATGCGCATAAATCTCTTATAAATATCCATAATAGGTGAATTGGTGGTGGGTATATCAGATTCGGCACTGCCGAATATAAACTCTTACTTGTTTTTATTTCTGGGAAATTAATAGTACAATTTTAAAAAATTCGGTTTGTTGCGGATTAGGCCGAATATTGAATTTTTGACCGAATATTAGTATCGGTTCAACTTCGGCCGGACTCTACAAATTTTGCAAATAATCTGAAGTATTATGGTAAAAATAAAAATGGTGGCACGAAAAAAAGCTTTCTGAATAGGATCATCGCACAATTATAAACTGTGCCGGCAACACAATGAATAGGCTTGTTCAGATTATTTATGACTACGAGGTAAATGTATTCAAATCGAACATAAGACAGACTATTACTAGACAAAAGCTATTACCTGAATTCGCTGAAAGCAACTTAGCAAGTAAATAAAAACAGGTAAGCCAGTAATCTTTGTTAACAGTTGCACTATTTAAACATATATTGGTTTAAGGTGACTTTTTTCGATGAGAAAAAATTCAATCTTGATAGTGCTAGTGGAGAGACCTACGGAAGGAACCATGATATTTCTCAAAAATAAATTTCGGAGACGGTTCTTTGATAGTCTTCAGTTTTGTCTAAAGACAGTATGCTTGATTTCCAAGGCGTGAATTCTTCTGATTACATAAAATTACTAGATGTGAAATTAGTAAAAATTTTAAAAAAAAAGTAATGAAAAACTATTTATTCTTCAACAAATTTTATAACAAGACAACGCACCTATACTTGAGTCGTCAAAAAAAAATTATTAAATATTAACATGAATGACCCGCATGTTCTCCAGATCAGAAACCCATTGGTAGGGAATATTTAGCCTTCGAATTTATGCAGAACACCGACAATAGGATAACTGTCATAGATGCTTACAGATCAATATCTGAAGATTTAGGGTGTTTTTTTTTAGATGTATAAAACTTTAAGTTGGCAACACATTTTTAACTGACCGCCATTGTATCAGCTGTCAAGTTATTTTAGTTCGAAGTCGCTAGTCAACGCCAATAAGCCCGACACGATTGATCACACATACGGCCACAAATGTTGGAAACAGTCATCGAAAATTAAACCTCCAGATTAGACTACTTCCGAGCCAGTCATATGCCAGAAGTCAGATTTGTCTAAACTATAATGCCAGAAGATTATCTTGCGAATAAAGTAAATTGCATGACAATTTAAAAATATAATTTTTGTTTTACTCCAATTCAAAGTTGTATTTATGTATCTCAAAAATACAGAACCATGATTTTCAAAATAAATTTGCACAATTCGGAGGCATTGTCCAGGCGTCAGTCTATTCATGTTAAAATGTCAAACCAAACTAAACATAAATCACTTGACAGCTGACAAAATGGCCGCCAATTAAAAAGTGTTGCCAACTTAAAGTTTATATAAAAATAAATTTGGTGAATAGTTTAGCGTGATACATTTCGAGGTTCTCTACTTTTTTTAAAGAAAAAAAAAAAAACACACAGAAAATTCAAATTTAATGGGGAATGTTTATTACCATTTGAATAAAGATTCTTTGGCACTTATTTTTTAAAGATTATATCTATCAAATGTTGGCCGTTGCTAAGTTGCAGATGGTCTATCCGTTGAGTCCAATTTCCCATGACTCGTTCGAGCATTTCGACTGATAACTGACGAATGACACACGTGATGTTTTACTCCAAGGCCTGAATAGAAGCAATATGAAACACTTGTTTCATTTTGACAGTTCTTTTTTATGTACATGAAAACGTACTCTATTCTACGATTCTACTGTACGTTTTTCCACTATTATTATTTTTCACAATTCTTATTTTTACCTTTTTAGTATTTTGTTTACATTTTATTTTGACAGCTAGTTCAGATAAACTAGCGATAATTTGTAATCAAATTAGAGAAGATAGTAAAATATTCGTGTTTGGGTAGTACATAGTTTCAAACTGAAAGAAGATGTTTCGCTCTCCAAATTTTGTATGGCGAAACAGGTTGATTCAATCATGATTGGGGTGCGAATCACGAATGAACATTTTATTAGACTTTACATATCCCCACAGGAAAAGTTTAACGGTGTGATATCACACAATTTTGGTGGCCAATCGACCGACTTAAAACGTGAAATTATGTGCTCACCGAAGTGTTCTCTCAATAAATCCATTGATTGATGCAATGTGTGGGAAGTGGCGCCGTCTTGCTGAAACCAAATGTCGCCGAGATCACCAGCTTCGATTTCAGACATCAAATAGTCGGTTATTTGTTATTTTTTGTGAATATTGGTATTTTAGGTTATTTCAATTTTAGTGTATTTATAGTTATGAAACACTAATTAATTTCTTTATAAATTTTTAAGTGGTTAAATAAAAAAAATAATGATTTTTTTGTTAAACAACATTTGTTTTTTTCGCCGTTTCACATAATACATGCAAGTTAAACTATTTACTTTTGCTTTAACTTACGAAATTGTATTTATAGTTATGCAATGCATTCTATTCGCATTTAGCAATTTTAAACTGAAGAATCTAATGCTGACGAAAAAAATTTATCAAGCCCTGCTTTTTCTTTACCCATTAATACCTGCAAAAGTAGCTAACTATAGACAGACTTCGTTCATTTCATATGCCAAACACTTGTTAAGAAAATTATTAAATTTTATTGAAATTTTTGTATAAATTTTCATTTCCCTTCGATATGGCTAAGCGTTTGCTTTAATGAACTTTAATAAAAATTTAAGAAGAAAACAAAAAAACAAAGAGAAACTACCAACATTACTGGATAAATATGTATTTATTAATTGAGTGTATACTAACTATGTTTTTTAGACATAAATCATTTCTATTAGACATTTCCCCAGAACACAACAGCCAAAGTACATACAACAATGTACAACGACAACAACATAAAGTTAATGGTAAAAACGCACGCAACGCAGAGCAACACGCACAAAACGAAACTTTTCTTTTACAAACGCTTTTTTTAAAGCCTTTAAACAGGTAAACTACCAAACAAATTTAAGCAAAACCTGTATAAAATACAAATATTCTTACTTGCCGGATTACCAGTATGAAAATTTCGTTAAAGCCGTTAAAAGGGAAATAATGTAGCAACAAAAACAAAGAATTTACGCACAAATTGTAGAGAAAAGTCAGGAAAAAAAATAAAGGATTTTGTAATGAAAACAGTCAAAATTGTTGCCAACGTCGAGTGTTTCAACAAAAGGGAAAACTGAAATGAAAACAAGAAAAAACAAACAAAACAAAAAGAAACATGAAAACAATTCTTTAGACACCCCGACCAAGGATGGGGTTGCGGAATGTGAGTGCAGATGTGAATATGATGGAAATATGACAATATGACAAGTGCTGTTAGAGGTTTATTCAAGTGGAAATTGTGTAACCAAACACGAGGACGTAAAAAACAACGATGAGAAGAAAATAAAAAAAAAAAACATGGAAGAGTAGAAAAATGAATGATAGAAAAAATATGGCAAAGAGTTTATAAAAAGTATAGTGGTGGGCAAAAGTGTTTAGCGGTGTTTAGAAAGTAAAACAAACCCAAAACGTTTTCATATATAATCGCTACGATTGGCTCTGTATAAACTATATCTTTGACATAGTCCTACAAAGAATAATCCAGACTCAGTCACGCCTTCAGACCCATAGCGCACCTTACAGTGACACATTCAGCCTAACAAGGCTGCTTCTGGATTTTAAGAAGTCCAAAACTCCTGTTGGAAAACAAAGTTCCCGTTGAAAGATCCGATATATACTATTGATTTATTAGAAAAACCATACATTTTTATTATTTATGGAACCCAATTTCAGTTCAAATCTCTTGGCGATCAGAATTGATGTAATTGGATCTGCGATAAATGATTTTTTTTTGTGATGTAGTGTAAATTATCGCTGTTATATGGATAATTTGGAAAAGATTTCGAACCTTAGGGGGCAATTTGTAGATATAACCAGAAATCGTTAGCAAATTCATGGAATATTGGGTTGAAGGTAAGGTCTACTTTTAATTAATAAAATCCTATTCTATAAACAATGTAAACAACACAAATTTATTTACATTTTAAAAAGCTCGTTTGATCAAATCTTACACGCTCTTAAAACATTTCTTTATGGAAGTTTCGTTATAGAGACTTGAAATCATCAATCTTAAATCGGGAACTATTTTGTGTGTTGGCTTTCTATGAAACACCATCCCGATACAGCCAGTTCAATGGATCTTCGTTGCGGAGAGAATCGAGTTCACATGACTAAAAATTGTAAGTCCTGTCTCAACTGTGGAACTGTTACTACAAAAACGTTCTTCAATGAAGATTTTAATGAATTTAAATCGAGACATATGTCGGTAATCGGTAAATTTTGCGACACTTGCCTAAGCAAGATCGAAACTAAACAACAATTAACTATACATATGGTCTCCTAAAATCCAAAAGTCTGTAACTACAATAAATTAAAAATCGATTTTTTGATTGATTATTATTTAATTAAACAAAATACATATTTTTTTTTAAATTTTACTCTCATATGCCGTCGATATTATTAATAGATTTCAAAAGTCCGCAACTACAATGTTAATAACTGTATAAACCAAAAAGTCGTAACTATATAATATATATCGTATAACAAATTAATTTACCATCTGATCTAGCAAATTTGTTTAAGTACTCACGAAAAAACCCATTTCCTCTAAAAGTTCACCATCTTGATTACAAATATTTCCTTGATTATGACAGTCTCCCTAAGCGATATGTTTCTATTCGACCAGTTAACTTTGTATAGTTATTTTATATGTACATATTTAGAAACATGTTTCTTAATTGCAGGCAAAAAATCGGTGAGCCGACTATTAATATGATTCGAGCCTTGGCATATGACACTTCTGGGGCAATTTGTTATTAAACCAATTAAAGACAAATATGAGGTTTTGCCACAACGCACACAAAAACAAAATTGAAGATGTAGAACCAGTTCGGTTACATAAAGAAAAAATTAAAACATCCAAAAAGAAATGGAGCCATCTCCAGGAACTTTAATGTTTACTTCAGGCTTTTTTTGTGATAGTTTACCATACCCAGATTAGATTTATAAATTTTACTTTGCACTGTGAAAGAATTTTTTCTTTAACTTTTATTAAAAAAAAATTTTTTGTGTTACGGCTGAAATTTGGCCAATAAGAATGAAATAATATTAAATTTATAAAGTTTTTTGCTTCTCCTGTAAGAAAGTAAAATGTGTATTTACGGCCGTTTGGATTTTCTTTAACGATATATACATATAGGAAATCATAGTTGAACTGAACCCAACAGCAAAGTTCTTGCCAAGTCTTTAAATTTTTACTTATTTATACACTAATTATTAATTAATTATGAAATTAAAATGAGTAAAAATACCAATATTCACAAAAATATTTAGACTTTAATAATGAGAAAAAGGAGTCCACTTTTTTTTAAATCAACTCAAAAATTCTATCAGGCATAATATTTAACAGATTTATTTATCAATTTATCAGATTTATTTATCAATATCTGAAGTCATATTGATATGCAAAAATTTATCACAGCTTTCCTATTTTCGGTTTTCAGCATATATTCTATAGCTTTGTACAGACGGTTATCAGATCTTACAAAGTTGTTCAGAAAATGTTTAATAACCATCTGATATTAAAATTTTTGTCTTCCAACGTTGTAGTAAGAAAAAGCATTTTCAGTACATTGTAAGACACAAATATTGTCAGACATCTAACAATTGTGTAAACACATTTTTTTTGTCATTGCAGGACTGTTTTAAGACAATTGTCAAACACCTTTTAATTGTCATATGTGCAGAAATGGCAACATAAATAAATAAATTAATAACATTTTGGAAAAAAGCGGAAGAAAATTAAAGACAAAAAAAAAATGGATAGCGACATTGATTAAACCTGTTTCATAGAGAGCAGCTCTGAGCCAATTAAATTGAATTGTCCCATTCAGACGCCAACAGGGTTTGAAGGCAAAAAAAAATCAAGGCTGAAACCAAAAACCTTCCGCAAAAAGGTAGAATCCGTGTGGTCACATGAAAGTATTATCAAACTTATCTAGAAAGTTGAGGCACAGCGAAGTTTATAGGATGCTGGCTGCGTTGAATATAAACCTTCCAAAGATATTTTATAGCCAGAGATCGCAGATTCCGTAAAATAAATATAAACGATTGCAATTCAATTGCACTTTATCCGGGAAAGGCACTGATGAGCAATTTCAAATTGTTTGGAAATATTTCAAGCCGATGATGTTATTGGAGCCAACAAAAGTACGCCAAACTACGCAATCCATTTCCTCTATGCAATTTGAATTTGACAATCTTACAACCATGTGAACTGACAATTTCGGTTGATAGATAATTTTATTGTATGACAAATGTGTGCCAATAAAATTGTAAAGTTTTCTTACAGTCATCTGAACTGATAATTTACCTTTTGCTAACAATTTTTCAATGACAGTACATTGCCAGCATATTGTTAGATCTGACAATATTGTATGATCTGATAACCGTCTATACATAGCTTATGACTTAATATTTTCCAAATGTTTTTAATGGGATACTGATCTGAAGAACGTGTGGGTCACTCAGGTACATTAATATTTTTCGCAGACAACCGTGCCTTTCGTAAGTCACTCCAATAGCTATTGAAATCATCTGGACCAACAATATTGAATTTATTGTCATGGAAAAAATCATCTTAAACAGATATATGTTTAAATATACTATTAACTATTAACAAAGACTAGTTACTTCCAGTTAGATTGTGAGTTTTATTTAGGGAATTCAAGTTTTGTATCCGAGTAATAGCCTTGGCACAGATAACAACTTTTGTCGAGTAATAAGTGTGGTATTCTTTTTAGCAGCCTACACATTGACAACATTCAGTAATAATCTGACCAAGACTCTTCATTGTGTTACTGGCACAGTTTATAATTCGGCGATTGGCCAGTTCAGAAAGCTTTTATCGGGCCGTCTCTTTGATTTTTACCATATAATAAACCGATTTAATTGCAAAATTTGTTACTACAACATATGAAACTTGGCAGTTGCTAGAAAACTTAAGCCACTTTTTATATAAACTGAAATTTGACCTTTTTTAAAATCACTAAGCCACGAACCACATGGCATTTTATAACAAATTGTTCAACAGAGCACAATTAGAATAAATAACAGTTATGCTTTCGTTTCTCTAGTATTCTTCTTTGTTTATCATAAAATGTAATTATAGTTATGAAACACAAACAAAATATTAATGTAAATTTCTCTTTCCCAAACTCTTAAAAAATTGTACACGTTTTACAAAACTGTTTGTAACTTTACACAAATAGCAAACATCAAGTGTAATTATAGCAATGCAACACAGGGTATATATTAAACTAAATCTTTAGAATTAACATTATTTTGTCTCTCACTGTTGCTCCTGCCAACCATGAGTTTAGAAACAACAACATTATCAACCCTAATACATAAACTTATTTTTTTTGATCACTTTTCCTTCTCTTCCATCCAATATTCCTCGACAATAGACAAAAATGACGACGTTGACAAAAAATAGTAAAAAAGCAACATACAAACATGTATGGATTTTTTATTTACAAATTTTTGGGTCCCATTTTTTTTTTCGTTGATAATTTTGGGTAAATGTTGCATGTCTCCCAACTAGAAATGTTATAAACCAAACAAGGATAACGAAACACTAACAAGGATAAATGTGAATGAATGTATTACTAAGTACACTCCACATCCAAACATAGTATGTACGAGTATATGCTCTTCTAAACATACATATGGATGTATGTACATACTGATATTAAGAGGGTATGATATGATATGGTGGATTTTTATTTACTTTTTTCTCTTTTCGTTTTTGGTAAGAGAGGGTAGTTTTAGTTAGTCATGTGTGTAACACAGCAATAGTTGCAGGAAGGAAGGAGTATGTATTTAATAGCACATACATGTGTGTGTCCTTTTGTGTATAGACTTTACTTATGTAAATATGTATGTGTATATGTAGTAAGGGCAGGTTTGTTTTAGTAATTGTAGGCGTCTTTTTTTTATAAATTGTCTTTTCATTTTATGTCAGTCAGAATATTTTTTTTTCAGTACATAATTGCAGCAATTTTTTGATTAGTTTTAGCGTTAGAAAGTTATTTATTGATTTTTGTTTGAAACTAATTTGGTAATTTTGGTAATTTATTAAAATTTTCTCTTTCTGTTTGCATAAGTAATACAAGAGTTTATATTTGTCATAGGTACATTAATTTTGTATGAAAATTAACTTTTAATTTTTAAAGATAATTTCCAGCAATTGTTGGCCGCATCCATGCTGTATGTGGTGCGTTAGGGAGGTAAAATTTGCAAGCACTCTTCAGAGTTTTGTTATCACACAATATAGGCGACCTTTTGACAGGTTCGTAACGCGAAATTAATTGTTAATCAAGATGAATGTTTGGAGACGATGTTGCTAGTACATAGTGGCCAGAGTAGAAATATTTTGAAAATAAATAGTATATGGGTCAATTTCAAAAAAAAAAAAAAAAAAAACGTACACAACGAGTTTTGTTTTGTTTATTTTTAAGGTTTTTTCAATTCGCCTGTAAGAGTGGCCAATGTATGTAGAAATTGATGAAGAATCCGGTAGTACTTTTAGGCTCTCAAAAAAATCAATATTTTTGGATTTTTTTTTTTAGGTTTTCTATGATTTCTATCTTGAGCGTCGCACACCAAATATGTAAAAAAAATCGCTAAAAATTTTAAGATGAAAATATGTAAATTTTTTTTTTAAAAAAAAAAGACTTGAACTTAGAGGTTATTTGAAAGTCATAGGCTTGTAACAATAAATTTAAAAAAGCGTTTTAAGGGAAAAAATCTAAGTGTGACGCTCGAGATATTTTGCGACGATCAAGAGATTGTGTTTCACGTAAATAAGAAATAATGCCAAATTTTAAGTTTAACGAAAAAAAGTTTATTCATTTTTACCACTTTCGAATTAAGTTTGTGGCAAAAACAGAATCAGTCAGTAACAATAAAAATTTAACTCAAATATACCACGATTATACCTTTCTTTCTTCTTTCTTTTATATTCGTCATTACGCGCTTTATCGAGCTTTATTTTCTCTCGATATCTTCTTGCTCTTTCAGCCGCCGTTAATTTTGTTGTTTTACTCTTGAAAATTAAAAAATAAAATCAAAATTAAGCTGTGAAGCAATATATTTCAAAAGTGATGCTCATGAAATATTTGCCTATTTTGGTTTTTTTTCGTAGGCAATTTGTTTCTCAAATTCACAAATTATAAAAAAAATTAGTTGAAACCATGCAAACTTCAATTTTTTACATTTAATATATTCGCTTTTAAAAAAATTAGCGTTACGCTCATGAAATTTTAACGCGCCCTTACCATGGTGTTCACACAAACTACGCAAATGCACACTTTTTGTAATAGAAACTTTTTCACTTTTGTAATAATTAAAGTTTGTACTTTCCTTAAACTATTTACTTTTTTTAAATTTGAAATTGAAAACTAGTAATATTACTTGATTTATAAAAAAGTGACGCTCAATGCAAATTGTGGGGACAACCTTTCTTTGCAACGCCAAATTCACAATAATTAAGTTTTGACGACTATAACAAATCAAAACACAAGAAAGAAATGCAATAATTCGAAAACTGTTAGTAAATGTTGCATATTTACTTTTTTCTTGATTTTATTTTATTTTGTTTACTAAAAATTCTAATGCTTGGTTTTCACTATGTCATTTTTGTTGTCAAATTGTCCAAATTGTTGGCAATTGTATGAAAACGGGTTGTCATATGGCGTCATCTATGTTTGCAATCATGATCGCAATCTCATTAGACGCCATAGACAACCCGTTTTCATACAATTGCCAACAAAACATAAAAATTTGAGAATTACGTTTTTTACATATTTCTCGCTGATCACTATCACATTTTCGTTTTTTTTTACCTAAAATAGTAGTGTAAAGTGCCGGGACACAAAAATTGCGTTTTTTTTTTAAATTGACCCATATATATTGAAATAAAATATTCAACGTATGCACAGTAGGGCTATAACCAAATATTTGTCGTAGTACCACTGAGTGCTACTATGCCATGAATGTTTTAATAATGAAAACATCTGTCTCCCATCATTTTGTGAACAAAAAACTCACGCAGGGAAGTGAATTTCTAAAACCTTTGAAGAAATTTTTTTGGAAAAATTTTTTATTATTTTTTTTTGTTGTATTTATACAATACTCATGTATTTAATATCAGGTGTATATTTTTTTAAAATTTCCGTGAAATAAAAATGGTGGTTTTCAAACTTCAACCCGATCCCAGTGTGAACTTTTTAATGAACCGAAAAAAATATCACAGTTTTTATTACTATGCAAAAAGTTTTAAAAAGTTATAACCCGAATGCAAAATTTATATTTTTAAATTATAAATTGTAAACAAATTTAACAAAATTATAAAGGAGCTACAAAACTATACAATACAATTGAAAAATTAATGAACTATTGGATACAGCGTTGCCATTTTGACGCTTTTCGGGTATTTTTTGGTGCATTTTTCAAATACCCGAAATTTTATTAAATACCCTGGTATTTATAGCGCTTTTTACAATTTCTCTAGGTGCTTTTTAGTGCATTTAAGGAAACCAAAATTGTTGGTACTGAAACATTATACTACTATTATTTAAATACGCCTGATGCTTTTTTAACCAACTGCAAACGCTAATAGTGTTTTTTGTTCACGTATCTATTTATAAAATCCATATAAAAAGCAGTAATTTTACTCTTATTCGCATGCGTGCATTTGTCTTTTGTGCAAATTTAAAAAAGAAAGTTCCTTAGGTTTAATAAAATTTAAAATTTTCGTAAAAGTAAGTTCTTTATGCAGTTATGGCTTTATTTCAAATGGAAAAACAAAAATATAGAAATGCTTGGGAGAATGATCCAGCATTAAAAAGACGGCTTAGACCAGCAAAAGATGAGTTAAAGGCACTTTGTATTTGTTGTAATTGTAAAATGAAAGCCCGATATAGTGTGTAGTTCCCTAAGTCAAAGTCCTACAAAAAAACATGAAAAAGCAAAAGATCAATGTAAAAGTTTTTCATTGCAACCTAAGCTGTCTTTTGACCAGCCGGAGCCAAAATAAAGCTCAACATTATCTTTGCTTGTATGCAGCAGAGCATACATAATTTTTCCAGTATTGACCATTTGTCCCATATTTTCAAAGGCATTTTACGGATGCCAAGGCCGCACAATTTAAGGTGCACAGAACAAGGTATTCAAATATAACAACAAATATTAGAGTTCCATATTTTATCGAAAATATTGTTGACAGATATTGAAGGCGTTTCATTCAGTCTGATATTAGACGAAGGCAGATATTTCAGTTGGGAAGCTATTCGGCGTCGTCCTTCCTTAATTCAGTGTTCAAAAGTGGTAGTTTATTACAACAGTTCATGGTTTAATAAACTATAGAGAATAGAGAATAGGAAAGAGGTACTGCAGCAGATATTCTATGTGGTTTGTAACGTCTTTTAAATATATTTTGGAACTAGACTTTAAACACTTATGGCCCTTGTTCATAAAACTTGCAACAGGTTTATAAAGACAATTTTGTTGGAAATTTGTTGTATAAACCTGTTGTAAGTTTTTATGAATAAGGGGATTAGTTGCCATTGGAACAGATAATGCTGTAGTGATGAGTGGAACACACACCGGTTTGTGTCGACAACTTTAAGAACAGTACAATCTTCAAAATATGATGTTAGTTAGATGTGTTTGCCACTCCTTACAACTGGCCATTGTTAATATATCATTATTTTTTTATGTGTGTTTTATGTATCTTAATCTTTTATGTAATTTGTTAAATTGGATTATACGTTTGTTTTTCTACTTTTTTTAGTTTAATAAAATAAATTAAAAGTTATAGCAAAACTTCAATAACAAGGTATATTAATCTGGATGCTTTTGACCCGAAATTTTGTTAATTTTTACCCCTTTTACCCTATTTTTACGTACTCACAGTGCTTTTGATGATGCAAGAGAGATACTTTAGTGGCACTTTTTTTTCAAATTAAAAAAATATTGCAAAAATATTGCTTTGCTATTTGCACTTTATGAAGCTTTGTTATTCCAATGAATAATTGAGAAAAAATTACAGAAATGACCCCTCCAAAATAACATATAAGTTAGTAAAGGCAAAAAAAAAAGCGTACAAAAGTTACGCCCTGTGTTATGAATCCTGCATTTTTCAGTTATTTAAATCATCTGAACAAATTTAATTAGAAAATGGGATTTGTGTGTCCATGTGAAAATTTTTTTCTGCATTCAAACAATTTTGAAAACACCTTCTCATGAAAATTATTTTTAAACAGGTAATTACAATTTGTAAAACAAAATACGATATGAAGACTACAGCAGCATTAAAATGATTAGTTCATTTCATTCAAGTGACTGCTTTGTATATAAATCTATGTATGTACATAGTTAAGCCAACCGAACGTAGGGTTTTTTGTCCAATCTCTGTCTATTTAAAATATAGCAGAATCCAACACTTGTTAAACTAGTTAGAGGTGTATTGCCTAACCTCCCCACCACCAGCAATAACTTATAATTGATTATTTCACTAGTTGATAAGAAGTTTCAAATAAATGAATATTATTTATAAATGTATAAAGAATGAAAAGCTAGTAAAGTAATAATGATGTCAGTGGTCAATGAGATTTAGTAAGAAAATAAATGAATTTTGCTGAAACAAATGAAAAATTACAAATAAAACGATTAATAACATTTAATATGGTCAGCAAGAAATTTGAATACCCTGCACTTGTAGAGTAAAAATAAAAACAAAAAAAATAATAAGTCCGCTTTCACACTCTTCAATTCTGACTTGTCAAGGCAAGTATTTTTGGTTGAGTAGGGAAAAGAGAATAAAAGTAGACAATTTTTTTATTTCGTTTTGGTTTTTTTCTTTCATGCATGTTGATTTGCATTAAAAATTACGAAAATTGAATTGACGTATGTGAATGAAATGGCAAGTTCAAAAGAAAATTGAACAAAAATTGGTCAGCTATCAAAGAGGAACTGTAACACAGCTATTTTTATTTGTACATATGTATGTATAGGCAGAAACCCAGCAATAGCCGAAAAGTTTTATATTTCTTAACGGTTAGTTGGTCACTGGCAGCCCAATTGCTCCACAAAACTAAAACTGATCAAACATTCGCTAGTACTATTCAAATTATAATAGATTTATTTGTAAATACGTCAGATTGCAATATACACACGAAATCACGTAGACCACATTTTTGTTTCGTTCGTTCGGTCGTTTACATTGTTCCCAGTTTTAGCAAACATTTTTGTTTTATTTTTCGAAATTAAGCCAAAAAAACTAAAATACAGCAAACAAACACATGTGAGACAACAGATAAGAATTACACTTTCAAATTAACAAGTCAATTTTGTAAGACTGACAAAAATGATTCGGAAATCAAGCCAAGCAATTGAATTGAATTTTAAAGCATCTTTTTTTTAAATTTCTGTTTTGTTGTTTGTCTCGACTTGTCTCATGACTTTAAGGTATGAGAGAGTGAATACTCCCTCGTTTTTATCAATGTACTGATGTATATAAATATGTATTTATGTATCGTATAGTTTCATGTACATACCAACATATGTATGTATGTATGTTTGTAAGTTTATGACACATTCAAGTTCAAAGAACCTTTGGCAAAAATACAATATAAGTATTTCGTTTTGCTATGTACGAGTATGTATTGTTTGTTGCTGCAGACGGCTAGCAAAAGAAATTACAGGGAAACAACAATGACGACAGCATAATCTGATGCCAAAAAATAAATTTACAAATTTGTACATATATTTATGTATAATCTGCATGAGTAGATTTTAAATCATACCTACTTGTATGCTTAACAAAACATATTTATTTTTTTAAATATGTATGAAAACAAGCTTCAGCGTATCCCGGTATAGCGAATGTTATGTTGTCAGGTCCATTCTTTAAAACGAATAAATTGATCGAGATTTTTTTGTTGGCATTTAAACACATGACTACCTTTCAAATTAAAATGCTTACTTAAAACTAAATAAAATGGTTACGCAATGCTTAGATAACCTTCTTCGTGAAACACCAGTTTCTCTAAAAATGTTTTATCAGGAGTTCGATTATTTTCAAATAAATTTGAATGCAATTTTTCTCCACTAAATCAGCTCGGGATAAATTCTCTTCTCATTTTTTACAATTCTTACACAGTATCTCTATAACCACTGCACAGTGGTTTAAAAGCTATTGAAGATATCGTAACGTTATTTCACATGGTTGCAGCCATGGTGTTTCCTAGTTGATTTCCAATTGTTAAGTTTCTTTCAGACAAAACTACCAGAAATTTTTTTTACAATTTTTGGAATATATGATTTCTACAGCATATGAAAATATAGTCATTGATTAGGTTTTATTATTTTTATATCCTTCAAGGATTTTCAGGACACGCACAATTGATGCATATCGGACGATTTTTATTAATATTTTAAACTAAAACACATTTTTATTGCATAAAACGATTTCAATTAGTTTGAAATATTAAAATTTATCATTTTTTTTAGTTAATATATGCTCTTCATTATTTGCAAACCATTGACACTTTTGTAATTTAAGACTTCCACGGTCCATTTTTGTTAAAACTGAAATGTAACTATAGAATTTCAAATATAACAAGTAAAAATGTATAGTCGGTCAAGCCCGACAGCCCGGTCATGTCCTACACCCAGTATATGTGTAAAACAGTTTTTCAGAAGTGGGCGCTATATGGGAGATATAACCTATTATGGACCGATCATCCAAAAATTTAGTGTCATGATTTCTGTGTTAAACTTTATCTCGATATAAATACATTTAAAAGATTTATGGAGGTTAAAGGGAATTACAGAAAAGGTCTTATATGGGAGTTTCGACTAATTATGGACCGACAGTTATAATATTAGGTGTCATCATTTTTGTATATGTATATGAAACTTATTTCTGTTGAAATTTATTTAGATACCAATATTATTAAGAAATTTATGATCGTTAAAGTGATTTTCGGAAGTGGGCCTTATATGAGCGCTACGACTAATTATGGAACGATCATAATAAAATTGTACCGTATTATTTGTAAATATATGAAATATATTTGCATTCAATATTATTTGGATACCAACCTTTTTGAGAGAGTTATGATCTTTAAAGTGATTTTCGGAAATGGTCTTTATATGGGAGCTATGATAAATTATGGACCGATCTGCACAAAGTTTGTAGATCTGATTTGGTTTCATTTACCACTCATTTGTGGTGAAATTTCTTTGCATACTTGCATAATTCAAAAATTTATGATCGGTAAACCCCAATTTCGGGAGGACATTTGTATGGGCGCCAGGTGAAATAATGGACCGATTTACACCACTTTCAATTGCATTCGTCTTTGGGCCGAAGAAATTTCACGTACCAAATTTTATCGAAATACATATCTTCAAAATTGCGACCTGTACACTGCGCACAAGCTTTACATTGACAGTCAGCCAGCCAGACGGATGAACGGACGGACGGACATCGTTACATCGACTCAGGAAGTGATTCGGTAGAATTTAAAGTGGGTGTTGGACGAATATTTCTGGGCGTTACAAACCTCAACACATACCCAATATACCCTCCCCACTATGGTGGTGTAGAGTATAAAAATCAATCAGTACAATGCATACCAGTCTATTTCAAATTGGGTTAACAGAACCAAAAATATTGAAATCAAACCCACCCGTACAATCGAGTTAAGTAAAACACACGAGCATATTTTTTAAAGATCTTGCCGAGAAATTACAGCAAAAATAAAAATCTTAGAAATTTAATGAAAAAAATTGCAGTCGATTCACTGTCCCGCAGCACCGTCCCTGGAGGATTTTTGGGGTCCCTCTTCAAAATTTAAACTCGAATATTTCTTGGCGGCGTTCATCGATTGGATCAGCCGTTTTTAAATGCCAGATTTATTTCCCAATACAAAATCGGCCCTTCGACAGGTGACATAGGATTGAATATGTTTCTTTGTTTATTTACACGTCTTGTAAAATCTTACGGAATCCAAACATGCCGCTTAATCTCATGAAATTCTGCAGTTTAAATATTAAAATCTTTTTCGAACAATGCAACAGGACTTGTAGAAGATAGCAAACATTTTCAAATTATGTATTATGATTTCAGCATTTTCGACAAAATTATTTAAGCAAGTATGTACAAAGTTGTTTAGTACAATATTTTTTTATTTACACCACAATGACAAAAATGGCTTTAACTAAAAATTAAAAAAATATTTGAGAAACCAAAGTTTAAGCAAAATGTCATAAAGATTTAAAACTGATCTTTCTAAATGTTCTTTGAAAAAAAAAACATGAAATATATAAAAATTGTTTTCGTTTTCAACTTATCATAGGGGTTCATGTGAAGTAGCAAATAAAATTTTAAACAACAAGAACATAAAACTTAAAAACAAAATTGGATTGACTTCAATCTTAAACTTAAAACGTATGTATGTATTTGTGTTTGTTTTTATATGTACATACATCCCAGCAAGCCATATGAGCCCAAAAAGAGTCTTTTCTGACACCTTTTTCGGAGCGTTCATGCTCTTTATGAGCCCAAAACACAATCATTAGTGCTCCGAAAACTTTCAGAAAAGAGGGTCATTACTTTAGAAAATGGTCCGTCAGAAAGAGCTCTCTTTAAATACAAAAAATTAAAGGTTCACATTTTTTTAAAATTGGTTTTACTTAAACAAAAAGGGAATTCATTTACAAATAAACTAAATTAGAAATGGAAAAAAATTAATTTTTTAAGCAAATTTTTCTTTTGCTACGAAAATGCTCCTAAGTTGGACTCTTTTCTGATTCCTTTTTCGGAGCGCTCCTAGAATGGTATGCTGGGATCTAGCTACTGGTACATATGTATGTATCAAGTATGTATATGCACTTTAAGAAAATATATATATATATCTTTTTCTTTTGTATTTAAGTATATAGTTTTTATAAAATATATGCTTGTTGTTATTTTTTGTTTATTAAATCCTCTATAAAAATTATAAAGACAACAAGCAGCCATTCAACCAACCATCAAAATAAATGTAGCAGGGGCAGCAACGTTAACGTCAGCAACAAAAGCAACAGCAACCTGTTTCATTTCATTTTATTCTAGTCACAGTCGTCAGTCAGTCAGTGTTTTGCTATTGGTATTAAAAGTTTTATTTGTTTTTTTGCTGTTGTTGTTGTTGTTTCTGTTTTGTGTTGTTGTAGTAGTTGTTGCTGCAGTTCTTTCAGTTGTTGGTGGTGTGGTGTTGAATTGATAGTTGTTGCTGCTGTTCTTAAAGATACTCGTAGTTAAATGTATGTAGGTACACTGGCAAAAATAATCAAGCAACAATTGTAGTATGAACAATTATAGATAATAACAAAATTATTTGTTAGTTGTATTTTTGTTTGTAAATTTAATACAATTAATTTGAAATGCATTTGTTCAATTCACAAGGGATGTTGTATGTTGTACATTGTATGTTACGACTATATGATTGTGAACAGAATTTTGAGCAAAGTCGTAGGTTTATATTGTCATACCTTTAAAATGGCAAAAAAAAAAATTACTTTAAAAACAAAACATAAAATATAAATACATATTTACCGAAATTAAAACATACCGTAGTATTTTTAATAATACCCTTTTATGCAAAAAATAATATCACAAAAATTTCTGTTTATGTGCAGTTTGACAGTTTACCAGAAATCAGCCCAAAAAACAAATTACATATTTCCAAAACGACTGCTCTGATTAAAAAAAATTTAGTGCTACTTAAAGAAATTTTTTTGTTTCTTTTTAATTCAATAAACTAAACAGTTTTCAAGTTGCGCGAATATTTATTGCGCAAGCTCCTCCATTTTTTTAACTCGAATACTAGAGCTAATCTAAAAAAAAACGGTTAGCACCACTGGATTCAGTGTACTCGATTTAGCTATACCCACTGGATGCCCCGCTTGTGGGTTTTTTCAATTAGCACAGTGTTATTAAAATTTTTGTTTAATAATTGTCTTGTTTTAAATTTATCAATCAGTTTCCGATTTGAGTGTTACCGTTTGTTTATTTTTTTTTTTAACTAAAATGAAAAAAGTAGGTTTTATTCGAGATACATAATTTAGCTTTTGTCAACACTTAAACTTTCATACAGCATTCGAAAAAATATGTAAAAATGTCGTAAGTGTTGTACAAAATATTTGCTTAGAAATTACCAACAGCATTTGTATATATATTGTAAATTCAAACGACGTACAACTCCTACGATATTACAACATCAGTTGTAAATTGAACAATTGATTCCTTGACCTGTAATAAGAGCAGAATTCAACTTATCTAGCTGAGGCATAAAGATGGCCAGTTTTTAATGAAGTCTAAGACATTTTATCAATTTAGTTTTATCCCAGTTTGTGTTCAGTGCTAGTTATAATATTAACAAAACAGAGTAAGTAGGTTTGGTTTAGTTGCCTGACCTGACCTGTTACAGAATGTCACAAGGGTATAAATTTAAACCCTTCTAAGACAAGACCATTTTAAAAATGTGAGTTTATTTTCATATATAGTAAAGTTTAAGAACCAGTCTCAGACAGTTTCCTTCCTCTTGGGCTCCATTGCAGTCATATTCTGTACTTTATATTAGTATCATTCAATTGTAATATAATATTTCGAAATCGTTGGGAAATTTCTTCCAAATACCCCCGACCACTAAAAAAATACTATTACATGCTTTTAAGAATTAGATCAAGTATTACTTGATCTTGTTTGCAACTTCAAAATTTTATTCGATTTTCACATATGAAATTCGATTTCTTGCAGTGTACATATTTACTTACATAGCTAGATACATAGATACTCATTCGTATAAAATTGTATTTTTTTTTTGTGTTTTGCTGTTGCAATGAACGTACAAATGAGTGCGACGAGTATTTATTTATTTATTTGTTTGTTTGTTTGTTTGTTAAATGTGCAGGAGAGTGTGAGTGTGTGTTTGTTGTTTTTTGAAGGTCATACTTAATTTTCGCGCGCATATTTTTTTTAAAAGGTTTAGCTTGATAATTGTTGTCATTACGATTTTGTAATTGTTGTTGTTTTTGCTTTAATATTAATTTACCCGCATTTAGTTGGTATTTGTTTGTTTTTTGTTTTTTTTTCTGTTACATTTTCATCAGCAGTTTTGTGCATATTTTTGAAAACATTTTTAAGTTTAGAAAAATCAGACAATGTGGCATGTCAGATTTTGGAATTGTATTAACATTTCAAGAGCGCAATTCACAATCTTTTGCAAATGCAATGATGCAATACCATTTGCACAAGCTTGTGAATTGCGCTAATGCAAGCATAAAAGTGTTTGCTTTAGTTGAAAAACGATTCAAAATTATTGTTATATAGAAGATTTTAATTTGATCGTTGAAATTTATTAAACAATAATTTCTGATAAATTCTTAACACGTTTTATATTTCCGATATACCTATAAATAAATTGTAGTAGTGTTTAACTTATATAAGATGCAAATAAAAAACTTATTAGATTTGCATTTTTAACTAAATAATTAAAATTGCTTGAGTGTTAAAGCAAATAGAAAATTGTGTATATTAAGTCCAGTGAACAGTGCTTGGATATTCAAAATTTAGGAAGAAAATATGTCACACAGCCACTAATTAATTAATGCACCGTTTTCTTTATCACAATAAAATCGCTTCGAAAGTATCCGTTTAGTATCCTGTTAAGCTTCTCTCCTTTCCAGCCAAATTTAGTGGTAAAAGCTCGGTGCGCCAAACCGAGTCCATTATCTGTTAAATGATTTCGTCAGCCTAACCTTTTTCAGTGAAGCACTTATAGGATTAAAAATTGGTTAAGGTCAATCCGTTTGAAATTACACATACTCTAAGGAATGATACCAAGATATTTGGATATGTTATCAAGATTAATCATAATGTTGATTTAAATATACATTTATACAGTGATGGACTTATAATTAGAAACGACTTTTCAGCATATATATACATTGTTCATATTTAAAAATTTAGTTCAACATATTAAAACTAATAACTAGAAATAGTAAAGTATCAATATATTATTAAATTTAAAATAAAAAAAAATCACAGCATCACCCAATAACAAATTGGTCACATAATTAGAAACTAACAAAATATATACAAAAAACTTTAGTGAGGTTTAACGGACTTTTCCTTTAATATTTTGTTGGATATCTCTTGTTTTTGACAATATTCGCCAGTCTTTTTGGCAAATTTTTAACTAAACGCTGGTACGTTTGCAGGGATATGTTTTTCCACGTTTGTTGCACCAACTGCAACGATTCATCATTATTTAGTGTATCTTTGTCCTTTAGGTCTTTTTGTACAATTGTCCATAAGTTTTCAATTGGCTTGAGATTATGACTTTGGGGTGGCCAGTCAAGAACATAAATATTTTGATCCAAAAGCCAACACTTCACTAGCCATGAAGTGTGCTTTGGGTCATTCTAATGCAGGAAAATGTATTGGACGGAAATATTCTCAAAGCAATATGGTTCCATTACATTTTCCAAAATGTTTTCTTATTAATGCTGCTCCATTATTCCCTGAACTCGTCCAATTGCATCCACACCACGCCAAGAAAATGCACCCCAGACCATAACAGAGCCGCCAATGTTTTTCACAGTTTAAACAGTGTAACTGGGGTCTAAGGCTTTATTTGAACGACGTCTAACATACAATTTTCCATCATATTGGAACAAGTTCAACTTAGACTCATCGCTCCAGAGAAATCTATTTCAGTAGCGTGGATCTTTTCTTAGCATTGCTCTTGCATACCCCAACCGCTTCAAGATATTTTTTTTTAGACATGAGGGTTTTTTGTGCTGTCCAATTTTAGTCTAGATTTGGCTTGAAGATAAAAATGGATTTTTTTACTGGCTCTACAAATAACTCTATGTTCTAGTAAAGTGGTCTTTCGTGTCCTAGGGTTTCTAGCTGGGTTTGCAAACTCCTTTGTATTTTGTACACGTGAATTGCACCAAATACCATTCTTTGAACCAAAAAACTTTTGTACAATAACCGAGATTGACAGTTTTTTATTTTGGTAACACTGCACAATTAACCGTCTCATTTCACGTCTTGTTTTTGTCCATTTTCGAAACTAAATCGTTTCATAATTATAACAAGTTAACCTATTGCTTAACGAATTATACTCACTTTGTCACTTATATTTAGAAAAGTTTAAAAGTTGAAGAAGAAAATGCGCGTTTCTAATTACGTGGCCAGCAAAAAAAAAAAAAAACATTTGTGAAAATAATATTTTTATATTTTAAGAAGAATTATTATTTTTTATTCGTTATATGGTTAAAATATTGATGTTTGTCTGTTGGCTAGCAGGCACCTGCAGTGGTGCAGAAGATTAGAACGTAAAGAATTATGATGAGAGAATGTGGTGATTCTCGAAACAAGTAAATTCAACCCAGGTTCAAACCCCAGTTCAGCCAAATAATTTAATGTAAATTAAATTTAATGAACTCGAGCCCGACTAAATAAATATCAAAAATTTTTATATTTTTTTAATTTAAAGCATAGTACTCTGTTCAAAATTTCAAGTGGAATGCTGTCAAAATACATGTTTAAAAAATAAACATGAAATTTTCATGAAAAAATGTTGCAGAAGTAGTACACTGTTCATTTTGTGAAAAACATGTGAAATGTATCTGGCAACATTATTTTTTCACAGCGAAATAATTAAAGTAGCAATTGTTTCACGTGGAATTTTTATCCAAAAGCTCTTCTGTCGCAACAACAATATCTATTACTTGTTGTTCTGCTGCACAAGCGGCTAGTAATATTTGTTTATTCATTTTTATTTAAAGATTTCGATTCAACACAGATTTCTTAATATTTTAACTTTTATTTATTTTCGATTTAAATTCACAAAAAAGGAAAACATGTGTATGTGTTTTGTTTACATAAGTAAAACCCAGCAAACCATTCTAGGAGCGCTCCGAAAAAGGAGTCAGAAAAGAGTCCAACAAAAGAGTATTTTCGGAGCGCTCCGAAAAAGGAGTCAGAAAAGAGTCCAACAAAAGAGCATTTTCGGAGCGCTCCGAAAAAAGGAGTCAGAAAAGAGTCCAAGTAAAGAGCATTTTCGGAGCGAAATTGTTACTGTCCTGAGTCGGCACGCAGTATGACACAGAAATTCAACTTAATTATGTGTGTACCAAAGCGTTGTTTGTACTTTGAACAAAAAAAACATAGCTGTAACACACAAGAATGATAAAACAAGATTACACAGCGCCCAAAAAAAACCTCATAAAAGTCTCTTTTCTGACATTATCTAAGAGCTCTTTAAGAGCCCAAAAAACCTCATAAAAGACTCTTTTCTGACATTATCTAAGAGCTCTTTCTGACGGACCATTTTCAAACGTAATGACGCTCTTTTCTGAAGATTTTCGGAGCAATTATGATTGTTTTTTGGGCTCATAAAGAGTGTTAACGCTCCGAAAAAGGTGTCAGAAAAGACTCTTTTTGGACTCATATGGTTTGCTGGGAACAATTAAAAAAAACGTCAAATTATGTAAATTCGCGTGATAGGCAACATTGGCTATACGTCAAATTTTCCGTGTGAAATAATTAATGTTGCTCAACATTTTTCCCAAATTTGAACAGAGTACTAGGCTATAGGCAACATTGGCTATACGTCAAATTTTCCGTATGAAATAATTAATGTTGCCCAACATTTTTCCCAAATATGAACAGAGTACTAGGCTTAAATTGGAACTCAATGTGTTGTGCATCAACAACAATGTTGATTGTTTACTTATTGAATAAAAACAATTTACAGTTTAGGTCTTTAAAGAAGCTTTCTAATTATATTGCCACCACTGTATGCAGCTGATCGATGTCTTTACATCTATGTATTCAAACTAAGTTTTGCAATTTTGATGATGCGTTTCAATTTTAACATATGTATGTATGTATATCGACACCAGTGGACCATTGTTATGTACCAGTAAAGAGCTATTTGTAATGCTCATAGTATACTTTAATACAATGTCCCATGAAACCATGATCATTCGGTTTCCCGCCAACGCAGGAAAATTACATTAGGGACGGTAAATGCTATCGCCCTGTTCTTGTGTTTGCAGATCTGATAGCAACCATTGCAATTCTCAGAAATATGTCATGGACTCTTGAAATGATCAATCTGAACCAATGGTTGGGAAATATTATTTTCGAATTACTTTGTATTAATCGATACGAGACTTTTTTTTGGAGCTATTGTTGAATTGTGCATTGTGAAAGGATTAAATTTGCACATTCTAATAGAAATCATTTAAAAAAATTGTAAATGAACTGTTGACTTTGAAATTGCCAAAGTTGATTATTTTGATATTTATTAACTTTCAATTTAAGGAAATATTAAAGTTTTTAAATTTGTTATAACTATAAATATATAAACTTGCAATAAAACATTTTAACAAATTAAATTAAAAAAAAAAAAAAAAAAAAAAACGCCTCTGAGGAACTCACAAATTTTGCTCTACTACCTATTTACTACTAAACTAAACACCCTGTTTAAGATATTTTAACTTTCAAAAATTATAAATTTAAATAAAAACAAAAGTCACAAATTAGCAGCCATTAAAATTGTCGTAAATGTGAAGTAAAAACAAGAACAACAAATACTTAAAAAAAAAAGTCAGCAAAACAAAAATACTTTATTGCAATTCTACAAGTCTGACTAAATTTAAAGATGTACGAATGAATATTTCGTTTTGTTTTTATTTTTTGTATTTTTTTCCATTAAATTTTTTCTGTTAAAACCAGTAGCAGTTTTTTTTTTGTTTAATACGCTGCTGCTTCTTTAACTTTTTGTTTTTGCATTTATTAACATTTAAAGTGAATCATAATTATGACTTGAATTTATGGCCGCATACAATTTATAATTAACAGAAAGTACATGAAACGTATTTTTGTTTGGGCAGCCAAAAACCTACAGATCGCTTTATGGGTTACTAAACGAGCGAGCACACATCCATATGCAGCACATGCAGCCAGGTCCCTAATTACTCATTGATATGGGGAATCGATATGACCTAAACTTATGACGCTTGATTGTTGTTGTTTGCGCTGCTTTATGATACACTATGAACAGCCCTCATTATATTTTATGATGCTGGCCTTGTTGTATCACCTTTTTAATTTTATTTATTTTTAAAATATTTTGTATCGTTTTCTCTGGCCGAAGATAAAATCAATTTGCTACTTGTTTAACCATCTATCAGCAACTTCTTTATGATGTTTCCTGTTTTTAATTAAAATGTTTTAAGTTTTTTGTGTTGTTTTTCTCTCGCATCTTGTGTCAGTCTTTTTTTTGTTTTTTTTTTGTTGCTTTACAAACAAAACAACAAAATTTTATTCTTTAATAACATTTTTTTTTTTCGTTTTTGAAATATACAGTTTTGTTTTACTTAAACGTCTTTAAACGTTGATATGGTGTTTGCA
Organism: Bellardia bayeri; assembly: GCA_950370525.1. NCBI lineage: Eukaryota > Metazoa > Arthropoda > Insecta > Diptera > Calliphoridae > Bellardia > Bellardia bayeri. Next base: position 82,537,908 of record OX493267.1, read on the forward strand.
GTTTATTTAATTTTTTTTTTAATTAAAGAATACACTATTTTATAGATATTGGCAGAGATGTTAAGGAATTAAAAGTTGTTTGAAACAATTAATGCATCTACTGTGAGCGTCAAAATAAAGCCAGCAGTGCGTACTATTAAAAGAAAAATTTAATTGTATTAATATAAATAATATTAGATTAGAAAAATGTGTTTGTTCAATTCACAACTGATGTTGTAATGTCGTAGGAGTTGTATGTCGTATGAATTTACAATAGTTTTACAAATGTTGTTGGTAATTTCTATATAAATATTTAGTACAACACTTACGACATTTTTACAGACATATGTTTTACGAATGTTGTATGACAATTTAAGTATTGATAAAAGTTAAAATTGTATATCAACAGAAAAATCATAAACTGGATGACAAATTTAAAACAAGAAAATAAATTTAATAAACAAAAGATATGGATAATAATATAATAATGGATATTATTAAAAATACTATGGTATTAAACTATTTTTCTTTTGTCATTTTAAAGGTTTCATATAAGTGTTCACAATCAGATAGTTATATCATACAATATTCAACATACAACATAACTTGTGAATTGAGCATTTGAATTTTTATATATTTATTTAAATAGAATTGCATTCACAAAATATTAACAAACACTACAAAGTAAAGTTAAGTTGATTTATTGTTAAAATATACCAATTTTTACGCTCCAAAATACATAAAGTAATGATGCCACTATATCATTCTTATGCAAAAAAATACCGTCATTCCAAAAGTAGTGGTAATTTAATTTTAATTTGTTTAAAAGTATAAGTCTAACGTAGATAATTTCTCATTAAAAGATATTAAGTTGTGACGTTAAGTAGTGAGAAATATACGATGGGAAGATACGGCAAATCATTAGAAACTTACATTAAAAAGGTAAATCCCTTTTTGATAGCAACTGATGGTTCGGTGCAAAAAAGAATTTTCTTTTACAGCCTTTAAGCAGCGTGCAAAATCGACTTTCAATGTCTCTCGGCTTCAATTAATTTTATTACGTTTTTACCTTTTAAAAACGGATTCCTTTTAATTGAAAAATAAAAGCATCAAGCAGTTCAAAGAAAATACTACGAGTCTTTATATATTCAAATGTACAAAAAACAATTTTAGTGAACATTCTCTGTCGTATTCATAAAAAATAAAGTAGGTTTGAAGTGTGCTTTTAGACAAAATTTTCTTAAAGTACATTTGAAGTCTACTTTAATTTTTTCTGAATAAGACTGTCTGTCTTTTAATAATCTTAAATACCAGCTTGATAACGCTTAAGTGTTGAACCAGCGATGAATCAAAATAAACTAAATAACTTGAGTGACTCTGTTAGGCAATTTATACACTAACCATAATTTCTGGATGGTTCGGAGCTAATATACTAAAATGTTCCTCCAAACCCGTTAAAACTTAATGTTGCCATAGTGTTCAAATATGTTTAACACCCTGTTAATAACAATGTTTGTTAATATAAACTTCTACTAAAGCTATTTATAGAGGATTGTCAGATCTAGCAATGTTCAAGCAATGTACTGACATTGAAAAATTATTAGCAAAAGCTAAATTGTCAGTTCAGACGACTGTAAGAAAACCTTACAATATCATTGGCACACATTTGTCACACAATGAATTTATCTGTCAATCGAAATTATCATTTCACACGGTTGTCAGATTGTTGTGTGGCAAAGATTGTGAAATTCGTTGTGAGGCATTGTGTGTGTGTGTTTAAAAATTGTAAATATTGTCATGAAACAAAAAAAGCAATTGAAAAATAATAATCTGTATAAGTCCTAATTTTTTTTTTAAATTTAATTCTTTAATTTTCTTTCTCTTTGTTCAAAATGTTATTAATGCACTTTTGTTTGTTTATTTATTTTGACATTTCTAGTTGGTATATGCACATATGACAATTAAAGAGTGTTTGACAATTGTCTTAAAACAGTCTTACAATGGCAAAAAAATGTGTTTACACGATTGTTAGACGTCTGGCAATATGTTTATCTTACAATGTACTGAAACTGCTTTTTCTTACAACATTTAAAGTCATAAATTTTAAGTTCAAACGATTGTTAGACATTTTCTGAATATTTTTCAAACAACGTTGTAAGATCTGACAACCGTCTTTGCAAAGCTTAATGCAAAATGTTGATAAACAAGTTCAAATATATGTTATTAAGTGGTTACGTTTTTTTCGGCAAATATTTGTCAAGTATGACCGCACCTTCCATAATTGAATATAGATAATATTGCTGTTTAATCCACTAAAAGTGCAGTGAGTAGTTTTCAAAATTTTATAGCCCCTAATAGTCTTAAATAATGAAATTGTTAATACGTTTATCAACTACTTATCATTTTACATGCCCAATAAATTAATAATAAAATAAAAATTTTAACAATAATTGCAGTATCTTTTAAACACCAATAATAATTCTAAATTGAAATAAACGGCGTGGCCTAACCGAGACATAAGTACCCTGCAAAGTACAAAATTTCAAAATTATTTTTTGTAAAAATTTTTTTATAAAATAATGTAGGGCTTTGATTGCAATTTGTTACCCTGTGTACAGAGAGCTTTTAGCATTTTAGAAATGTATATTCTTAACAACAAATTGAGCATTCGTTACAAACAATATAACAAACTCATTATTATAGTAAAGGGTAATCAAATCCTATGTTAATATTAGACAAAAAGTCTAGAAAATACGAGCAATTATTGTATGTATTTTTCTAGCTAAACAAAACATACCTACAAACTTAATTGTACTACAATAGATAGAAACAAAATTTATTAAACAAAAACATATATTTTATAAGTAGATACTTACATTCAGTGACTAATACGATTTTTTCAGATAAAAAAAAAATACTTAATAAGAAAAACATTCAACGCTTATTGACAATAAATAAGTATTGTATAAAAAATAATTTATATAGAAAATCAAATATCTATTTGACAACAAGAATAAGTATCTGTGCAATACGAGATATGAATTGTTGAGATACAAATAAACAAACATTTTGTAAACCAACTATAAGTATGTAGGAAAGCAGCTACAAAAAATAACAAGCATTATATTTATATTCTACCTATATATTATATATGTATAAGTATATTTAGTAAAACACTTAAGATGATTGATTTTTATATGAATAATAAATCACCGACAAAAGGTTTAAGCCAACCAACAACCACTGTCATTATAATCTCCACAATACAAAAGCAAAATGTCTGAATAACACAAAAAGAAGCTATACGATTTTTTGTTTTTACAAATTAATGGAAATTTACAATAATAATACAATTTAGTGGAATTTATTGTTATTTTATAAATATTGTAGCAAGATAAACTTCCCGCACACACACACTTACGTATACAACATAATGTATCTAAGATATTTATACCCTACACCACCATACCCTGGCTTGGTGCTGATGTTTGTAACGCCCAAAAATATTGGTCTAACACCTACCTTAAATTTTAACGATCGAGAAAATGATTACGAGTCGTATTAACGATGTCCGGCCGTCTGTCTGTCTAGCTGGCTGTCAATGTAAACTTTGTGCGCAGAATACAGGTCGCAATTTTGAAAATATTTCGATAACAATTTGTACATAATATTTCTTAGGCGGTTGGCAATGAAACTGTTTCAAATTAGTGCATTATTTCACCTAGCCCCAGTACAAATGTCCTCCCAAAATAATGGTTTATCGGTTACAAATGTTTTATTTATGTACCTACACTAACAAATTGCTTCAGATATAATTTCGATCGGTCTATATAATCTATATAATCAGTCATAGCTCCCATATAAGGTACACTTCCGAGAATCACTTTAAAGAGCATAACTCTTTTAAAATTTTTGGCATCCAAATCATATTCAACAAAAGCCTGTTTCATATATACAAAAATCATTTGGCCCAATTTTGTAGTAATCGGTCCATAAGTAGTCATAGCTCCATAATAAGGCCCACTTCGCAAAATCACTTTACTAACCATAAATCTTTAAATAAAATTAAACACAATTAAGTTTCCTATATACAGAAACCATGAAAACTAATTTCATAACGGTCGGTTCAAAATAAGTCATAGCTCCCATATAATATTCCCTTTGAAAATCACTTTAACATCTATGAATCTTTTATAAGTGTTTTATCGAGATGATCGGTCCATAGTAGGTCATAGCTTCTATATAGAACTCATTTCTGAAAATCTGGTTTTACACATATGTATTTATATATATCTACTGGGTGTTGGGTATTTTATGGTCAGGCTTGACCGACAATACTTTCTTAATTGTTTTTTATAATAAATAAACCCACATGCACTTGCCAAAAGACATTCTAATAAAATAACAAACGTTTTTAAAGACTTTAAAATAAAAATGAATAGAAAATGAAGTTGATATTGAAGGGTAAAGTTAGAATATTTTGGGCTGGTTAATAAGATATTAGAAGATATAATTTTAAATTGCTTTTACCAACTATAACGATGTACCAAATATAATAAAATAATAAATACATTAAAACCTATTAACATCTTCATGTAAATTAAATACAAAAATATTAACTGATTAACTTTAAATGCTTCCATAAAAACCGTACACATAAATGAGTTAGTATTTATTTACAGTGGCTCACAGCTTACCTTAAGCAGTGCATTTGTTTGTTTGTTTTCAAAGCTACATAAAAAGAAAAGTAACAGGAAATTAAAAATATAAAATTTGCGTAATTTAAAAGAAAAAATGTTATAGTCTAATAAACAAAAATAATTTCGTTTTTTCACCTCACAGCTTATTTTATGCAAGCTCATATGGGTTTCGAAATTAAAACTGCTAATTTCACGATTTAAAATTTTGTAAGATAGCCTTGTAGATAACAAGAGATTTAAGGAGATTTGGCATAGATGCGACCAGTTTCTGGGTAATACTCGGCAAAATATTCCACCACTTTGTAAGTAATGCTTTTTTTTAAATAGCTTTTGTTAACCCTTAAATACCTGAAATTGAAAATACGTTCAAATTGCAAAAATAAATTTTTTTTCTAGCATAGTCCTCGAAAGCTCCAGGACAAAAACAAGAAAGACAGCATGTAGACGGTCTTAGTTGCTAAACGGAAAAAAACTGGTTTTTGTTAATACTCAACTGATGACCGTCTATAGACGGTCTTAGCCGTTAAAGGGTTAAGGTACCGAAAAAGACGTAACCACTTAATGGAGCTGTGTCGTTCATGAACGAACGGGTGAAAATGAACGGATCACTTCATTGAACGGAATGAGCTGGTCATTTAACTGAACGGTTTTCGTTCAATAGTGTACGGATCAATTTCGTTCAGCTGCTGTTTATCAAAAGACAAGAAGAAAATCACATTCAATAAGGCAGTATTGGCAGCAATTGAATTTCAAAATATGCTAAAACTTGAAAAACTAAGTGCTAAAATGTTCTACATTTACAATACAATTTTTATTTCAAATGTTACAAATATAAATTATAGTTTTTCTAATTTTATTCATATTGTTGACTTGTTTTAATAGACTTGTTTTAATAGATTATATTTCATATATTAATTCAAAAATTTCTGTGTTCATTTACTTACCACACCGAAAGAAATTTAGTGGAAATATTAATAAAAGATTTTTTTTTCTCCAAAAGTATTTTTTGGAGTAAAATAGTAAAAAATTGTTCGAGAAAAAATTTTTTTTATCAAGCAAATTATGCTAAAAAGCATAATTTTTAAAAATTTCAATGCATTTTCGAGAAACAAAATGCTAAATCTAGCACTGAAAGTGCTAAAATGGCAACACTGCAATAGGGGTTGTATTCATTCGTTCAAAGTGAACGATTGGAAGTATTGAATGAACGAATCAGTCTTGGATAAATGAACGAAAATTACCGGTCACTGAAATGAACGACCGGGCACAACTCTACCACTAAATAACATATATTTGAACTCGTTTATTTATTTAAAAAAAAAAAAAAAAAAAAAAAAAAACTATATTTAGGCCAAAGCACAACAAATATTTAGTTTTAATTTATTTGATGCTGTTTGATATTGCAAAACTCTTGTAAGGGTAAACAACGTCAAACAAATTTGTGCTAAAACAAGTGGTTACGCTTTTTTGAGTAAATATTTGCCAAATGTGACCGTACCTTTAGAAATTTTGTGTGTTTTTTATGCTGATTCTAAAATTTGACCACAAATTTTCGATCAAAATGAGGTCTAAAGACTGTGGTGACGGTGTCATCAAATGTGGGCCTTTGTGATTCTGTGCCCATGTTCTGTAACTCCCACGTTGAGAAACTTTTCGACTAAAATGTGTAGAATAAAACAGAAATGCCACAAATTAAAACAAACACCTGTTGTTCTCACAAAACTGTGTCTGTAACTTTCTTTTGGCGAGTAGTCGCTGTCGCGTAAAAAAATTACACTTCAGTTTACAGGACAAATGTGTCTGTAAAACTTTTGTGAAAAATGTTCCCGCTTTAAACTGTCATATATACGCCTATATTCTATATTCCACTACGAAGTGAAACTGAATTCGTTTCGTTTAGAAAACGAAAGAAACTTAAACTACGATGAACAAAAGTAAAAAAAAAATATTTTACTTTTCAAATCATTTTCAAAAAATTTAGAACACAAATTTAATGAAAATTTCACTGCCACTTCATTTTACAAATGTAGAAGAACCCAGGTGATATTCACAAATAAAAACGCGACGAGATATAATTTGAAAAATAATAAATATTCAAATCGCAATGAATAATAACACATTACTATTGACACATATGTATGTATGTACATATATATTACATATTATATTTTATGTACCACTTTAATAATTTTCTTTTAGCAAAACAAAGTTTTCCTTTTTACACATTAAACTTTAAAGTTGTAGGATGTATAAATATAAATATGTACTTCGTCGGTACGGACGTCGTTGAAAATATTTTAATTTTGGTAAATTTTGTTCGCCGTCAACAATTTTTTTTCTTGGACCAGCACTCAGGACAGGAAAATATGTTATGTGAGGGAGGATAGAGGGAGTAGTGTTTGTGAACATTTGACTTGAATTTTCCTATATTGAAAATGGCAGGGAATAATACTTCTGCTGGTAGTTTATTCCACATACGGACAGTACGGCTAAAGAACAAATTTTCCCTGTAGTGTGTTGTGCGATCAACTGTCTAAGCGATCACAAATGGGTGGGCCCTGAATGAAGAACGTGTATTACGTGAAAAACTACGTGTTTCAGGAACAAGTTCCCTAATTTCAGCAGAACACATTCCATTATAGTATCGATAGATCAGTGAAACACAACCCACATTACGACGATGCTCCAATGAATCAATAGAGTTGGATACCCAACTGTCACCGATAAGCATCTTCGCCCTCTCCTGTACGCGGTCAAGTAACGCCAAAATAGACTTCGAAGCACCGGCCCATACATGAGAGTTTTCGAGAAACATAGGGGTGTTCATAGATTTTTATATTACGTCGATCTGATTTCATCGACAACAATCCATTCCAGCTTTCGAATAATAACAGCGAACTAAATCGGATCAAATATTTACTGGAGAGTGGTTACGTCTAATATGAGACAGCAAGAGTTTATGTAGTCGTTTTTTTTTAATGAATATACGAAGTCATATTTGAAGAAGTGGAACACTACAGACCACAGATTGCCAAATCATATTAATTGCACAATATTTTTAATTTTTTTAACGTAATATTTTGTAAAATCCTGATGTAATTTAATTACTATACATCTTTACATTATCTTTGTTTACGATCTGGTTAGCTTATATAATCTTTTGGAAGCTTTAGTTTCTTTTTTTGCAATCATTGATACCGGCAAAGTCGGATTTTCAATAAATTTGGCACTATTTTCTTACTATTTTGATATGTTATTGCTCAGCACTTGTACGAATATGTTCCGACAGGCCATATAAAATTACAATTTGTTGGAAAACCATTAGTTTTCGGTTAAGCTATGTGTCCACGATCGTCAGATATTACAACGTTGTCCGAAAAATGTGCAGAAAATGTCTAACAACCGTGTAAACTTAAAATTTTTGCCTTCCAACGTTGTAAGAAAAAACATTTTCAGTACATTGGAAGACAAAAATATTGTCAGACATCTAACAATCGTGTAAACACACAATTTTGTCATTGTCATTGTGTTAAGACAATTGTCAAACACTTTTCATTGTCATATGTGCAAAGTTTATGCATCTGCCAATGGCAGCATTGTCATAGAAATTATTTCTAAATGCAACTCTGTATATACATAAATAAACAAACAAGCATTGATAAAATTTATGAAAAAGTGTGCATTAGGACATAAGCAGATGAAATGGTTCCAATTGCTCTTTTTTGTTCCATGACAACATTTAAAAATTTTAAACACACACACAGAGCTGCAAAACGAATTTGACAATGTCACACAGCAATCTGACAATCGTGTGAACTGTCAATTTCGGTTGACAGATAAATTCGTTGTGTGACAATTGTGTGCAAATGAAATTGTTAGTTTTTTTACAGTCGTCTAAACTGACAATTTACCTTTTGCTAAAAATTTTTCAATGTCAGTACATTGCTAGCACATTGCTAGATATGACAACGTTCTAATATCTGACGATCGTGGACACATAGATTTACTGTTACTTTTGTAAAATATTTATCCTCAAAAGCGTTGGTCTGATCGATCAAGTTCTCAATATAAATGGCATATCTTTGAATAGTTTAAAAATAACGAAATAAATTTGAAAATTATGAAGCAATTGTTTTGTGTATCAATTGTGTAGGGACTATGATGAAAACGGGATTATTTCAATTATTTTGACAGTGTGCTTTTTTAAATTAAAGAAGTAAAGCAAACAGAAGTTGAAGAACAAATTCAAATCACCTTCAAAATTTCATACTGTGAGCGTCAAAATAAAGTCAACATCAGAAATTATTAAAAGAGAAGCTTAATTATATTCATATAAATAGTATTATATTCGAAATGTATATTGCATTTTTATATAGTCATTAAAGTAAAGTTTAATTCACAAAAAAAAACAAAAACAAAACTTTATACAAATTTAATTGTTTTATTGCTAAAATAGACCAATTTTTACCGTTCAAAATAAATTAAATAGTGTCAGCATGCTTATGCTAAAAAATATCTGTCCTGCCACAAGTAGTGGCAATTCTTTTAATAATTGTAAGTTTCATTATTTATCATTAAAAGAGATGAAGTCCCAATTTATACAAAGCAATTCTTTAAGCTAAGCTGATTAACTTTTAGATATAGGGGTGAGCGGAAAATAAGACGAGAACACACTTGATTGTACTAGCAATTCTCTCTCCCTCGCTCTCTCTCTCTCTTATACGTATTACATATGTGTATACAAATGTGTGTGTACTCTTAAATAAAAATACGAACGATTTAAGCAATATGAATTGTACTGTATAAATACCGAAGAAATTTCAGGGAAAAAATTCCATCAATATTTTTAATAAGAATTGCTTCGTGTAAATTGGAACTAAGTAGTGACAATAAGTAGTGAAAGATCATAAAAGACTAAGAAAAATACTAGTGAAAAGACTGAGTGAAATTGGAACGCATCACTGTACAATAAAACAAATTATAGACAAGCATTTCTTATTTGTTTTTTCTTAATGTAAAATGGTGTAATTAAAAATTACTTTAAGGCCATTCATTCTTACTCCTCCACATTTAATTTTGGCAGATAATGTGTGACAATGTAAACTGGCACTTATTCATGAGTGCATAGCGTAAAGGTCACTACTACATTATTGTCTTTTGTAATCTCTAATCTTTAATTTAAACAAAAGATCTACTATAACTTTTAGAATTAGCTACATCAATATCATGTATGTATAACATATGTCCATATAATACGTAAAAAAAAACAACTTAATCAAATTCAAACTCATACGACTGTAACACACCCACCAAATTTTGACACACGCACATCTCTCCAAATAAGGTCATCTCTAGTCTGGTTATCTTTTCTTTAGCTCACATAAATATGCCCACATTTTGAGTCGGTCGTAAATTTAAATCAGTTTTAAGATCTATTTAGCCATAATCGTTAAGTAAGACACTCTCACATACATTTCAAAGAAAATCCCGTTTCACCTATGTGTAATAAAATTTAAAATTATGGACGTTCACACCATTTCAAATGTGGCTAAAGCTAGTAGAGGTTTTCAAAAAGGTGCACTACTGTGTGGTGGGCAATGTCCAAAAATTAAATTACGATTTTTTGTTTGAGCAGAAAGCCACAAAGAAAACAAAATAGCTGACAAATATTTAAAGTCGTAAAAACGTACAATAAAAATGTTTCATAAATTTTACAGTAAAAGTGCTTTAACACTATAATCCGTCTAAATGGTATTAAAGGGAGAAAAGTAAGAACGAGTTTATATGCGGCTTTATATGTATACGAGTTATTTTATTTTTTAGATCCTTTATATGGAATCTATTACATACGAGGGCGGTTCGGAAATTTCTTAGCCTAGCACAGAAAGAGAGTAGTGAGTTTTTCAACAACATTTTTATTTTTCAATATAATCTCCTGAAACTTCAATACACTTAGTCCAACGCTTATCTAGCAATTCTATCCCTTGATTAAAATAGTTTTCCTCAGGGGCTTTAAAATAGTGGTTTACAACGGTAATTGCAACTTCAATTGAGATCAAACGCTTGTCAGCTAGGAATTTTTTTAGATTTGGGAATAGGTAAAAGTCACTGGGACTTATGGGGCGATTGTGATAAAATATTTACTGTATTTTAGTCTTATGGTAAATTTCATATCTCAATAACAATATTTTTATCTCAATAACATTTTATATTTTTGTTTTTTTTTTTTTTTTTTTTTGGGGGGGGGGGGGGTATTTAAGTTAGTCACGGAAATGGACCTTTAACGGGAGCTATGGTCAATTATGGACTGAACTTCTCAAAATGAAATAGTAAAATTTTTAATTACATGTAACTAATCGGTGAAAAATTTCAGTTCGATATCGATATTTATAAAATATTTACGCAGTTTAATGTGATTTTCGTATGGGCACTATGACCAGTTATGCGCCGATCATTAGAAAATTAGTTACGGTGATTTATATATGTAAATTATTTCTGTCAAATTTCAACTTGCAATGAAGTTTACAAGAGATTTAGCTGATTCAAAAATTTTTCGAAAGTCGACTTTATAAGAGGGATATGATCAAATATGAACCGATAATCAAAAAAATTGGAACACTTATTTAAGTGATTTTTGGAAATAGTTTTTATAGGGAGGTTATGGTCAAATACGTATTTATCCTCATTAAATTTGTTACGCTAATTTATGTACATTAATTATTAATTACTTCTGTAGAATTTCAACTTGATTGCGAATTTTATAAGAGATTTATGAGCATTCAAGTGGCCTTCTGAAGCGAAGTTTATATGGGGGCTATAATCAAATATGGACTGATTGAAAAAAAAAAAAAAAAATACCGTTTTGTGATTTACATTTACGTGAAACTAATATTTGCTGAAATTTGTATGGATACTGATTTTCTAAAGGCATTTATGTAACATAGGGCCATATTCCGTAAAACATTTATAAACTTGTCTCTTTTTAATAAAAATAAAATGTGAAAAATATCATGATTTAATCTGCATTTTATTTAAAGAAAATAGCAAAAAAATATCTGAAAAATATCAAGGTTGTCTGAAAATTTGGTCTATAACTCGGATCCTACATACATCGATTTTCTTCATTTACAATGACAAACATTTTGGTGAAACAAGGAATTTTATTTCTCTAAGTTGTTTTCGAAGCTTTAACAGACCTTCAACAGACAGACAGACATGGCTGGATCGTCTTAGAATTTTATCAGAACCCAGATTATACCTATATTAACTTTTTGATTCTACCAACAATATTTCGATGTGTTACAAACATAATGACAAACTTAATTTACCTCCCATCTATTTGCTGATGGGTATAAAAATAATGTTGTACAAGTATTTATTTATTTTTATTTTTACTATTTTATTGTTGGGACTAGATAAACGAAATATAATTGGCTGGTTGTTTGGATGTTTGTTTGGGAGTGAGTATTATACAATGGGTGTGGACAGATTAAGAAATATCATCGGTATAACATAAGCCCTTACATTTTGTTTAATGATTTCATTAGTTAAACAAAGACTCGTTTTGTTATTTTTGAAACTAAAATTAGTGTAATTTCAATAACTTTACAGAAAAAAAGAGGAGCTGTTAAAATTTGATTAAAACTTGTTTAAATTTGAAAGTTCTTGGGGAAACATTATATTACTTATATTAGGGCAATTCATAATATTGTGCAAATGGTATTGCATCATTGCATTTGCGTTATTATTTAGTTTTATATTTGAAAACTACATTGTATATCTTTAGGAATGACTTTCGGAAGAACTTTATGCGCTAAGAAAGTTTTTGTTTCTAGAGAATCTATGCTAATATCAAGAAGTTCAACTAAAATTTGATTGTAAACTGCTGATTACAATCTGTTAGTACCACTTATTTTAGATGCATATTCTCTAAGGAGAGTAAGCTGTCCATATCTATTTTGTTTTGCAATATTTACAATGTGTATCTATGTTTATACTTAACTTAAAGCTTAAAAATTTAAATTCAATATTATTTGGATGTGACATTGTATATTTAGCTGTAAAATAAACAAAAAAGCGTTTTAATAGCTGTTTTTTTTTTTACTTTTTATATTTTTATGGAAAAAAATATTTATTTATTTATTTCTAATTTTCACACCTTTAAGTCAATTCTTTTTTTTTGCACACCTTTTTTCTGCCCATATTACACGTATTTCGTTGCATTGTTAGTGTTTTAGTTATTTGCAACATTTAACACCTTTTAAGGTGTTGAACTGTTAAAATGTATAAAAAAAAAAACAAATCAAAGTAGATCCCAAACGTCAGCAAATGAAAGACATAGAGAGAGAGAGAGAGAGAGAGAGAGAGAGAAGAGATCGGTATATAAAGAGTGTATTGTGCGTATATGAATATGCATGAATCAGGATTGGCAAACATTGTACTTTTTTTGAAACATTTTAAGTTCAGTTGGTACCGACGAGAAATTTTATATAATTTCAAAATATTGCTGCTCCAATAAAGACAGTCCAAAAAACCTGGGACCGGATATTATTTTTCTTGTACGGCTTGTCGAGTAAAACAAGATTCCAATAGTGGAATTTGCCGGACACCTCCAAAATCCGGATTTACGGTTAAAAACCCGGTTTTTATACCTTTGCGCACTTATAAGCCTGTAATTTTGTTGATAAGAAGAAACTGAGGTCTTTTGAATGATAGATATATAATTTATCTAAGAAAACTTGAGAAATTTTATACATTACATTATAATGTATAAAAACGTCACCAAAATTGAAATTTTTTGAAAAATCTACAAAATTTGTGTTTGCTCGACAATAACACCCAAATTTCTTAAAACTGCCCCATTTCCTTAGGCCTAACAATAAGTATTCAAATCTTAAAACTAAAATTAAATCTAATTACTCTCTAACAGAGCATTAATTTATTATTAGCTGATAAGCTCACAGAAGCCTCGACTGCGTCTGGCTCTGAGCTAGAATTCTAGCAAGCGGATTCGGGTGGGTTTGTAGCTTTTGGATGTCGTAGGTGTTGTACAAAATATTTATAACAACATCTGTACAACTATTGTAAATTGTGACGATATACAACTCCTACGACACTACAATATCGCTTGTGTATTGAACAATAGAATCATAATTAACCGCTTTGATTTCAATATACACCAATACCTCGCTTTGCGTCGTTTCGTTTTGTGTTTTCTCGAAGTTGCGTCACTGCTTAATTAGTACTAATTTTCACTGTGCATCATTAGATTTTCGTTGCGTTGTTTTGGGTTCGAAGCTTTAACTTTTTTTTTAAAATTTTGCAATCATTTTGCATCATTAGATGCTAAAAAGATGATCGGTACAAGAAGTGCTTTGATTATCGAAATGGAGTCGTTGTTTTTTATTTGGATTGAAAATCAAGCTGCGTAGAGAATACCATTGATATAAAAAGTAAAACATTATCCAGTTTTAATGCTAGTGGCAGTAATACAGACAATTGCTACAAGGACATTTACGAGTATTTTACGTTGAAGAAAGCTGTTCAGCAAACATTGGACCAATTTTTTGTGAAAGAAAGCCAAAGACTTAGTATTAGTCTTCGATCTTTACGTGGTTTGCTATAGGAAATCTAAAGTAACTTTGCGGCGTTTCAATTTGCGTCGTGTAACGTGAACGTAACCCCGACGCAAAAATAGGTATTGGTGTACACTGGTTTTTAATTATACCAGTGTCATCATTACAACCTAACCTTAGTTGGTGGTGAATAGGTTTTTGAATATGTGTCAAAACTGATATTTAAGATGACATTGATAATGATAACGTGGAAATGACAAAATTAATATAAGTTTTATTATTAAATGTGGCTTTACACGATACTACTTTCTGTTTATTTACAAATTTAATAAAACAACTTTTAATATTTATTACGAAAGACATTTTCATTTTATTCGAATTGAGTTAAATTTTTATGTAATAATTTAAAGAATACCATGGTAAATTGTGTAATATAAAATAACAGCAAATTTATAATAATAATAATAAGAAGAATACATACAGATTTTAAACGTATGTATGTAAATTTCGTTCTAGATCATAACATGTAATAAGAAATATGATTAATTCCCGAAGTCTATTTCTCAATAATTGTGAGTTAAATAGATAAAGTTTACAAGTAGATGTTAGACAATAAACATTGCATTCTACCCTGGACAGGGTAGGAAATGCATTCCACTGAAAGTTGCTTTCATACACTTGCACATCACATATGATTTACAAATGATATTTTTTTTTTAAACTTTTAAGTAAGTCAAAGGGTTGAAGGAGAAATCATCGAAGAATAGTTGTCAGTTTTCGGAAAAATTCATTCTAAAAATCACTACAATTTATTACCAAACACTAAGGGCGTTTTCTTTTCTGGCAAAAATGTTACACGCTTTTCCCATTTTAATTTTTTTGCGTTCTTTTCTGAAAATATGTCAACACTGCTAAAGTGTAGTGTGTTCTTTGCTATAAATGTCACACTATAAATTTAAAAAATGTTGCACATTTCACACTCTGTATTTTTAGAGAGGGAGAATCGCACGATAAAACAGCTGACATTTGTTTTGTTTATGAATGTGTATTTGTGTTAAGTAACAAAAAAAAAAATATATACTAAGTGGAAAATATTACTAGTTTTTTATGTGCTGAAAAAATTTTGGATGACCTGGATTTATCTTCATCATTTGATGATGATGAAATATTTGATATGATTATGGAAGGAAATCCACAACCGCGAGTGAAAGGCTTTGTAGAGAACGTAATTAATGAATACTCGGAAGTTGATGCATATCTCCTACTTCTTATATGTATATGTAATGTATATGTAATGTATTTTTATATATATATAGTTTAAGAAGAATTTGCGTATTAGTCGGGAAGGTGCCTGCCATTGGTCTTTTTAAGAGATAATCATTGTCTTATTTCAAGCGATCTTACCAGGGAGCTATCTGCTTCCTCTTTTGTAACAAAAAAAAAACAAAAACAGCTGTAATGAAAAAAAGTGTTACACTGTTGTGATTTTATGTTCTATTCTGACCATTAAAAATGCGACATCTTTAAAATGTGGAGTAAACATTATAAAAATTTACATAATAAAGGTGTAACATTTTATTTCAGAAAATAAAACACCGTAACATTTCTTGTTAAATAAAGAATATACAAAACTGTTAACAATAAACGAAAGTATTGTGTAAACCACTAAGATTTGTCTGCGCTACAAAGATGCTCCTCAAGTCCCACCGTTAAAAATGTGAAATATGCAAAACAAGATATTTGAACTTTGTTTTAGTACAATAGTTGGTAATTTTTCAAATTATTTTAGGAAAAAGACATGTTCGTTTCCAACAATTTAACCAAATAAAAAATGAAAAAAGAAAAACAACATTATACAAGAACACTTGAACTCAACGTACATACGTTCGTAAACACACTTCAGAGAATTTATGCTTAAGGTGTTAACAAGTATTCGAATTAAATAAGCAAGTTTAACGCACATGTGTTAAAATAACTTAAAACGGCTATGGACAGGGTTCCAATGGATTTGAACGATCGATACGAATAACATGATGATGAACCATAAACATATAGAAAGAAAGACAGGCAAACAGACAGATAGATAGACAGACAGACAGACAGACAGATATAAATTATTTAATACTCCGACAACAACAAACCATTAACAGTAATAAAATATTCAACATTCAATATTAATATTAGCAAAAGTTATAAGCATATACTTGTATGTAAATATGTAATTATTTATTTATAGTTTATTGGAAACGCCAACAATAAAACTATTTTAAATAAATATTATCTAAATACTTAAGTATATGTATGTATACCCATATACATACATACATACATATAAATGAAAATTATTATGATCGCAATATTAATACATACATACATACATACATATAATAAAATGATCATTTTCGTATTTGTTGTTGCTGATCATCTTTAGTATTTCAGTCATGTCATCATGGCATATAAAATTAATGAATTTTATTCTCTTTATTTGTTGAGTTTAGGTTCTTGAAACTCTCAATATCGTATTTATCGTATTATTAATATTATTATACATATATTTTCTTTTATTACTTGGCACGTGTTAAACATTACATTCTTTATATTTTATTTATTGTCTGATTATGAATTTATTTATTAATTTTTTAAGAAAACAAATTTAGTATTCTTAAAAAGGAAAAGCAAACAAACAAGCAAACATCCAGGCTAGAGAACAACTTTTGTATGTAAGTGCATGCCAGCAACAACAGAGTTTTAAAAGAGTCAAGTCATTTCAAGTGACAAGTTTATCAAAAATAATAAAAATAAATTTTGTATAACCTACACCACACAGAAACAAATAAAAATGAGTTTCAATTAAAATATTTGTGGAATCAATTAAAAATGTAATTAAAATCGGACCTGTAAACAAAATGATAGTATCAATTAAAAAAAAATGTAAGATTTAATTGAAAATATCAGAAAAAGTAATTGAATCAATTAAAATTTTAATTGAAAATTATTTTAAAATCAATTAAAGGTTTAATTGAAAAAAAACATGATTTTTTTTTTCTGTGCAGCAGAGTAGGAGGGGTATATGTTTTAGATTTGTGATGATGTTTGTAACAACCATAAATATTAGCCTCCACCACCAACCTTGCCGATCGATTTAACAAAGTCTATCCGTCCGTCTGGCCGGCTGACTGTTCATATAAAGCTTGTAGCCAAAATACAGGTCGCAATTTTGAAGATATTTTGATAAAATTGTACCAACATGATAGTTTTTCAGCCCAACAACGGTTGCGATTGTAATTGGTTGAAATCTATCGAAAAAAATGTCGCCACAATTTAGTTGTACATTAAGCCTAATCACATGTACAAATTTTATGCAGATCGACGAATAATTGACCATTGGTCCCATATAAGGACCACTTCTGAAAATCACTTTAACATGTACACATCTTTTAAATGGGCTTATATCGAAACTAAATTTAAAACAAAAAAATATTTACAGTGAGTAAAAAACAAGTTGTACACTTGTTGTATGATCGGTTCATAATAGGACATATATCCCATATAGAGTACATTTTCGAAATCTATTTTTGCACATACAAAGTTTATATATTTTTTTGTTTTTAAAATTGTAGTTGCATGTTTATGGAATATTACAAAAAAAAAAAAAACTAAGCAAATTGCTGAAATATTTGGTGTATAACTTAATCATGCGGGATTCATAACAAATGGCGTATCTTTTGAACGCGTATAATAGTAACTTATATTTCAATTTGTAGGGTACAAATGTAAATAACAAGGATTTCTTTTGCTTCGAAAATGTCGAATTTTTCGACAACAAATCGTGAATGTTATGGTGAATGTATTGCATCAGTTTTAAAGTTTGTGCGGTTCAGTTTGTGACACTGAAGACAAAGATCGTATAGTCAGAAATGTTTGAAGACCAAAAATTGTGGTTATTATTCAATGAAGATTATTATAAAATTCAACAAGACCTTGCAAAATCATTTGCAACTACTTATGCATCACAATGTTTGTGAGGAACAGTATTCTTCTAAAACCTGTAAAATCATTTTTAAACCGAATCATTACTTGAGCTGAAAAATAGATCCAGAGAAGCTCGGCCAAACAGACGAATCGACACAAAAGCCAAATATCCATGGTGTCAAGTTAATGTTCTTGATTTTGCGATACCAAAAGGGTCCTACTGCCGAGGATATGCGTCCAGACACATGTTGCAATACCTGTAAAAACTATTCGGAAATAAATGGTTGAGAAATTTTGTTCATCCGCCCGGCCGACTACTATTTGTTTCGATTGATGCAGAATGCTCACTCTAGGATGCGCTTCACTTTAGAACAGGGTATCCAAAATTGGCTTGGCTCGTTCTGGGTCTCAAAAGATGAGCACTTCTTTCGGCGCGAAATTAATATGTTGCCACAAAGATAGAAAAAGGTTATAGCAAACTAAAGCGTAAAATTCTGAATTTCAAAAAATTAAATCATTGTTAATTTTTAAATGACGAATTTTTCCGAACATTTGTTATACTTGTCATAACTTGCTTATATGTAGGGCCAACATAAAGGGATCTTTAATTCATGGTTTGTCATGATTTTATTTATTGAAATTGTAGCTCAATTGTTTCAAATTACTTCGAGCATGAACTACTCCTGGTGTATTTATATATTCTTGAAAAAACTGGTTGATTAATTTTGCGTTCGCATGCTTGGATTAGTTATAATTTGGATCAGTTATATATTTATATGCGTCCTTTAGATCCATCGGCATGTACATAATTGTGTCTGCCGATTATTAAGATCCTTAATTAATTTTCTAAGCGAACGAAAATTGTTTCAAAACCATTCGGTGCTACTATATACGTGGGTAATACAGAGACCATATAAATTCTCAACTCAGCATTTGTGTAACTAAAAATGTATACACTTTTAGGACCTGTACAGAATCACATATCCTACAACTTAATAAGGTCCAAAATTCTCGCCTGAATGATCATATTAGTTCTAGCTAGATCTTGGCCTTATAAGAAAATAGGTAGCCGAGCACTGTATATGAAAGTTATATGAAATTACTCATATCAGACCGAGTAAGTACGCATTCATCAGAAAATGTTAATACAATAAATTTTAAAATTGACTGAAATCAAAAGCACTGGATTTGAACATTAAAACAAAACATTCTCGAAAGCTCACTTCCCATTTTAATATGTTTGAATTGAAAAGGTCTTTAGTTTGAAGGAACTACTGTTGTGTTTTTTTTTCACAATTCGACAATGCTGATATGATGATCATGCTCAAGGCGATCATAATGAAGATGATGATAATGATGTAGATGACGATGACGATGATGACAACATCCATAGGCTGGCTTATTTTTATAAAGTTTTTCTTTCTGAAACAGTCAATGACCAACAATAAAACGACAACAGCAGAAACATTGTATATCTAAATATGTGTGTTTGTACAGATACACATATGTATGTATGTATGCATAGTATGTATATGGATAAATACAATTCATATATTAAAACAGCAACAACAAGAACAACAACATAAAGACGCAAAAAAGGAGGAACAATAATAAAACCAAAAAAAAAACAACAACGCCATATACAATACATAAAAACAAACAACAACAACGGCAGCAATAACAACAACAACAACAACAGCAAGACAAGCAGAGGCAGCAACATTCTGCAACAGCCGCGCAAATACTACGAACGAGCGAAAAATTATAAAAATCAACAACAGCAAAATATCGTAAACAGATCATCGAACTTACTTTTACAAAGTTGATGTCGTTGTAGTCTTCGTTGTTGTTGGTGTTGTTGTTGTGTTTGTTTGTGTTGTTGACGATATTCGTATTAAAAAACAAACAACTGCAACAAGAACAACAGCGAGAGTAAAGCCAAAAAAAAAACAAAAAAATTAAAAAGAAATGTGATGTTTATATTTTTCATTTTATACCTACGAGTAGAAAATAACAAACATGCATCCACGACATACATACATACACTGAAAATCAGTCCGTCCCGTTTGTCTGTCCGTCTACGATGGTTTGGTCGTATTCTACTTCTTTATTCTTGTTGTTGCTGCTGGTAATGCTGCCGTTGTTATTGACGACATTCCCGATGTTGATGATGATTATGACGATAGTGGTAATGATGGAGGGCTTGCTGTTTGCTGCAAAATGTTGACCCAACCAAAAACTAAACAAAAATTGTGCAAAATAAGAAAATAAATACAATAATAACAATTTATTTGTGGAAAATGTGAGCAAGAGTTGCCATTATAATCTAATCTTAATATAGAATAAATTATTGCAAAAATTTGCTGCACAGAAACAGTTTTTAAGCTGATATAATTTAACTGACAGTTTCTAAAAAGTTTTTAAAATTCATTTGAATTGTTATCATACGAATTCGTTCGACCCCCTTTTCTTTTGAAAGGTAATCGAAGATGTTGTCATATCTGGCAATGTGCTCGAAATGTACTGAACAAGTAAGAAAGTACAGTCGGTCAAGCCCTCCATATAATACCCTACACCCAGGTTAGGTATAAAACAGTTTTTCAAAAACGAGCGCTATATGGGAGATATGACCTATTATGGACCGATCATCCAAAAATTTAGTTCCATGATTTCTATGAATATAAATGTGTTAAACTTTATTTCGATATAAATACTTTTAAAAGATTTATGGAGGTTGAAGTGAATTACGTAGAGGGTCTTATATAGAAGTTTCGACTATTTATGGACCGACCATTATAAAATTTGGTGTCATCATTTCTGTATAAAAGAAACTTTTTTTTGTCAAATTTGAATACCAACATTTTTGTGAAATTTATGATCGTTAAAGTGAATTTCTAAAGTGGGCCTTATATGGGAGCTACGACTAATTATGGACCGATCATAATAAAATTGTACCATATTATTTGCATACATATGAAATATATTTGCTTTCAATATTATTTGGATACCAACAATTATGAGAGAGTTATGCTCTTGAAAGTAATTTTCGGAAGTGGGCCTTATATGGGAGCTGCGAGTAATTATGGACCGATGTCCACAAAATTTTTAGATGTGATTTGGCTTCATTTACCACTCATTTGTTTTGATGAAATTTGTGTGGATACTTGCATAATTCAAACATTTATGATCGGTAAACCCCAATTTCGGGAGGACATTTGTATGGGGTCCTGGTGAAATAATGGACCGAAAATAGAGCGTGTTCTAATCGAAAAAATACATATGTATTGCCACATGTATTTTACACAAGCAAAGTTTTTGAGGTCACCAACTACATGTTTTTACTCCCATATGGAAAATTTGACATATACAATGTAAAAAACACGTAGTGTATATGCACCTTAACATGGACAGCCAGCCAGATGGACGGACCGAAGGACATCGTTAAATCGACTCAGAAAGTGATTCTGAGTCGATCGATAGACTTTAAGGTGGGTGTTGGACCAATATTTCTGGGCGTTAAAAACATCAGTCTTCTTGAGTTGGTCAATCTGTATAAGCTGTCTTATAAGGACTGACTTTGCAGTCAAGGCTTAATTTCATTTGTTCGTTGTTTAGCAAATGCAAATTAGGTGTTTTTTGTCCATAGGGAGCCTGTTGGCGCCAAATAAGGTGTCTAACCAAGTGTATGTGAAGGTATGTGACATGATCATGAAAATAAATTTCCTCTTCTAATAACATAAAAGGACCAATTGGTGTAGCTTTTACCTACAAGTAAAACCAAAAACTGATAGTAATAAATCAGATTTGAACAAAATGCCTCTAATTTCTTTATATTTGTCCGAAACAAGAATACAAAACCTTCGGAATGCAACTAAATTTCTGGTGTGTCCAGTTTCGGACATATTGGATTAAAGAACACATTACGGAAAACGCCATTACAATTTGGCAGACGGCTCGATATTACTGTTTTTTACTCTAAGATATAACATTTACTCCACCCAGCCCAATCTGAGGATGTTCCTTAATCTGATCACATAGCTGGTATTAAGTTGCCTAAATGAAGATTTTGATGGATTAACTAATCAACAGTTAAATTTAAACTAACTCACCAGGATCGCATTAATCATATCTGGACATCGTCTTATACATTTTTATACAAATTAGATTTTTAAAAACGTGTAGCGTCTAAAATATGTGAGAACATTAAAAAATTTGCTTATGAAATCAGAAATCAAGGAGAACGGATTTTGTGACAGTCATAACTCAATATAAAGTTTTGTTGTCAAGACATATGATGGTGAGGCAATTGAATTCCCGTCATTTGCCAGGAGATCCTGTGTCTCTAAAATTTAATTTTAGATGTCGAAAACGCTATTTGTAACCTAAAACTCAAAAAAGCACCAGGTATTGATAAAATTAGTAACAAAATGCTTGTACAGTTACCTAGAGTATAAATTATGCTTTTTATTTTCAACGCTATTTTACGTCTGGAGTATTTTCCTGCAGAATGGAAGTTGTCTATGATAACAATGATACCTGAACCCGGGAAAGATTCCACCAAAGTATCAGAATCCTATAGGCCAATAAGTTTACTGCCAACTATTTCTAAATTGTTCGAGAAATTGCTGATGATGAAGTTGACTCCCGTACTAAATGCTGGAGGATGTATTCCCAACAAACAATTCGGTTTTAAGGCTAAGCACAACACTGTTGAACAAACTCACAGAATAGTGAATGTCATACGAAAGTCTTTTGAAGACAAAACATATTACTCAGCTCTGTTCATTGACGTTTCTCAAGATTTTGACTACAAACACCCACAAACTTCTGGAAACTTACTTATATGGCCGCAAATATATCATCAGAGAAGGTGATTTTACAAGCCCCCCTCAGCCAATTGAAGCAGGAGTCCCGCAAGGCAGTATATTGGGTCCTACTTTGTATTTAATTTACGCGTCTGACATGCCAACAGGATCCCGAATCCACACTTCAACGTTTGCAGAAGATACAGCATTTCTTAGCGTCCACGAAAATCATCCATTAGCCTCGCGAAATTTGCAGGAACATATTGACAATTAAGAGATATGGCTAAAACTCTGGAAAATCAAGGTAAATGAACAGGAATGTACTCATGTAATATTCACACTACGCAGGGGAACATGCTTGACGATCACCACAATGAAGTCAAGTACCTTGGTATTCACCTCGACCGTCGACTAACGTGGAACGCTCATATTGATGCAAAACTGACTCAGATGAAATTAAAAGCAGTGCTTATCGGCAGAAATTCTACCTTGAAATTGGATTGCAAACTCTTGTTGTACAAAGCGATTCTAAAACCAATTTGGTGCTATGCAATTCAACTATGGGGTACCGCCTCGGCATCAAATATTAAAAAAATTCAAAGGCAACAAAACAAAATTCTCCGTATGATTACAGCAGCTCCATGGTATGTTAAAAACTCCCGAATTCACGAAGACCTAAGCGTGCCTCTGGTAAAAGCAGAATCCGCCAGGTATGCGATAAAGTATATCAACAAACTTGAAACACTGGCACGTAACATCCTTAATTTTGGCGGCCAAGCTCGGTTGAGAAGGAGGGACACCCTTGCTATCATCCTATCATCATCATATAACATACTTTCTGAATTTACAAAAATATCCCCAACGCTAAATTAAAATCTGAACATTTTTAGGTTCTCACGCATTTTTAGCTATCCACCATTAACCACAAAAGTATTTATAACACCTGTATATAAAATCTAATACATATATATGTATGTATGTATGTTGGTATGTACTCTTTGATTTATTAACTAAAATACCAACTCAACTGATAACAAACAATAGAAAATCGAATTAACGCCAGAACCGTCACACATTTCAGTGTTTTGCCGACGGCAAAATGTCTTATAAATTTTTTTTTGTGCTGAAAGACAACACACACATACCTATAAAATACCTCTAAAATTTAGTTATTTTTTTAAAGATATAATAAAAATAACTGTTTATTATTGCGATTTATAATTTTTGGCTTCAAATTAATTTGGCAACACTGAATAAAAGCAGAAATAAAATAAAAAAAAAATACCAACCAACAAAAATGAAATAAAGAAAAAACAATCAAACTAATATTTTGTTGATTAAAATTTCTCCAGAACGACAAGTGTATGGATACTTACATACACAGTCGTACTTCAAGTGTATGATTTCACATGTATGTATGTATGTATATGTACAATGTACGTACATACATATGTAGGTACATTCTTGTTTTGTTATTTTTTTTGTAACTAAAACAAACTCTCCACACACACACACACTCTGCCACATAGCTACGCACACTTGATAGCTTTGAATGCGTGTGACGAGTTTGCATGTGTGTGAGCGTATGTTTGTATTATTGTGTGACATAATTTGTTGTTTTCAAATAATTTTCTACATGTGAATATTTATTAAAAATTAAGGCGCGAAATTCTTTGATTAGTTGTTGTAGTTGTTGTTTTTGCTATAATTGTTGTTGTCGTTGCTGTTGTTGGTATAACTTTGCTGTTGATATTTTTAAAGGCTGTTTGGCTAAAACAACGACAAAAAATTTTGAAATTAAGGAAAAGTTCTTCAACGAGGGTTAGATAGAAATTTGTTTTACTCCAATCAAAAAACTCAGTTTAATTTTGTTTTTTAAGTTTTTATTTATTTAAGTATGAGTTAAACATTCAACTTTCAAGGCATTTTTTTAATGAAGCTCTATTTTATGCCCAATATCTTTATACATACAAGGTGGCGCAAAAGTAATCCTCCTATCAGAAAATGCTATAAATTTTGCGATTGGCCCCTAATGTCAGTTCTGTTTTGACATTTGTGTAGTAAACACATGCGAAATACACGTCAATAAACAATGTTACGCTACACTGCTCCAGAACGCGGAATATTGCTGACTATTTATTTGACCAATAATCGGTCGGTGACTTTGGCACAACGTGAATTTCGTCGCAGATTTCCTGGGCGTCCAACGCCTACTGGCGAAACACTGCGTGTAACCCACGAAGAGCCATTACACCCGCTCAAGGTCACTGTATGGTGTGCTGTTTTCGCTGGAGGAGTCATCGCACCTTTTTTGAATGGTGAGCGCTACAGAGCAATGATCAACGAGTTCTTTTTGCCGCAACTTGATGAATTGGGATTGGAAAGCATGTGGTGCCAACAGGACGGTGCAACGGCACACACTGCACGTGCCACAACCGATACGCTGAAGGATGCATTTCCCGGGCGCCTAATCTCCCGTTTTGGCGATTTGCACTGGCCAGCAAGATCGCCTGATTTGACCGCTCCAGACTTCTTTTTGTGGGGCTTTTTGAAGTCGCCGGTTTATGTCAACAAGCCTCAACAACAAGCCTGAGGACCTATCGCTGGAAGTTTTGGCTAAAGTGATGGAAAATGCCATAAAAAGGGCTCAAATGATAATCAACCGTAGCGGCGGCTATTTACATGCCATCATATTCTCGACTTGATGTAAAGAAAATTAAAAGACCAAATAAAAATAATCAAAGTTTTTCTTTTTTTAATTACAGTCAAAAAACATCGGAAATTTAGTTTTGCGCCACCTTGTACATCAATTTCTCTAGAGTTTGACTCAGTAAATTATCGAATACATAGTACTAAATTTGAGAATATGTTGTGTTGCAATTTATGTTTTTGATTTTTAAACATAAGCAATTTTGCCGTCGGATTCCATTTTTAATTTTGTTGTATATTTGTTTGCATTGCATAATCTGTTCGTTGCCAAAGATATTCCCGAATTTATTTCAGAAATTTCCGTATAATTCTTTAAAATTAGTAAATGATCAATAAATCTCTTATATTTCTATAAGTCAAAGTGTGCTGGCAAAAATTATAACCATTTTTAAACCACAACACATAAATACGTCAGGTGTTTGTTTTCTGTTGCAAAAAAAAAGTTGCAAAAACTGTAGGTAATCTTAGTTCATTGATGCATTATCGCCCAACTAATGCCAAGCTACAAGTGAATCCGAATAGTTTTTCCAGCCTCCCCATTCAGACACTTTCCATCAGTAACTAATGGTTAAATACGTAGAGAAGATCATTAGGGATGGGCCTTAATAACTAGAACTGGAAATGACGTTTCTTGATCTGTCTCTGTTTTTAATGAGTTCAGTAGATTTATAAAGGAACGTAAAACATTTAAGTCATTTTATATGTTGATAACGTACTTTCTAAATAACGCAATTAAATTGTTATTGGGACACAGCCCTGAAAAATATCCAATTTTACTAGGTTTTAATAGCTGATAGTCGGACATTTTTATAAAAAATCAATAGCATATTCTATCGATTTATCAACTATTACACTTAAATTAGGGTTATTGTTTCCAATTAAAACATTTCCAATATTCAGCATGAGATGTTCGTATAGTTGGCAAAACATTTTCTGACCGATCCAAAGTGAACTGTTAGTTTTCACAATTTTTACTATCCTGAATTACATCCTTTAAAAATGTATGCCACATATAAACAGTACGGCTAAAGAACAAAGTAATGCGTTGTGAGATCCCAAGTCCAGTCGACTATGAATGCATGACATTATACTGAAACTAAGAGTTTCGGGAAAGATGATTGTATTATCAATACAAGTTTGATCTTATCGAAATATTTACCAGTCGTTATTCCTCTATATTTTAAACATCATTAAAAAATATTGGTAAAGAGTTTTCCAACAAGAACTTTGTCGAGGCAAATTAAAACAAAGCAACAGAAGCTTTGACAATTGTAACAATGAATTAAATTTCGCTGATTTCATTCCGGAACAACCAGCTGATTTTTCCGGAAAACTCATTTTTTTTTTAACGAAGTCCATTTTCATTTGTCTGCAAAAGTCAACAAGCAATATTATATTATTTGGGGTTCTGAAAATTCAAGATTAATTCTGGTGGCATGATTGGGTCATTTTGTTACCAAAATTTCATCACTCTATCGAAAGATGTTAACATCAAAATTTTGCATTTACAATTGTCAAACCTTATTATCAACACTAGAAATTTTGTTTTAGTAATATTTAAATATAAAGGGTGATTCAAGTAGCGTTACTTTTTTCAATAGCCTTTTTTTGACAGATCACGTTAGAGTCGTGTAATGTTGTCATGTTATTTTTGTTTAGTATTGTTTGGGATTTCATAATGGAAAGACTTACGCCTGAACAACGTTAACAAATCGTTCAACTTTATTACGAAAATTCACGTTCTGTGCGGAATATGTATCGTGCACTTTGCTCAACTTATGGTCAACATAAACGGTCTACTGTGCGTACTATTCGCAACACCATCACCCATTTTGAGAACCAGCATTCATTATTGGATAATTTTCGACCGAATAGATTACGTCCAGCACGCTGTGATGCAAATATAGCGGCCGTGGCTGAGAGTGTACACGAAGACCGTGGAGAGTCGATTCGGCCGTTATCGTGCCATGATAACCGAGTATTTGATGCCTAAAATTAAAGGTCATGATCTCGGCGACATTTGGTTTCAGGAAGACGGCGCCACTTCCCATACATCGCATCAATCAATGGATTTATTGAGAGAACACTTCGGTGAGCACATAATTTCATGTTTTGGGCCGGTCGATTGGCCCCCAAGATCGTGTGATATCACATCGTTAGACTTTTTCCTGTGGGGATATGTAAAGTCTAAAGTTTATGCAGACAAACCCGCTTCGATTCAGGCATTGAAGGAAAACATCAACATCGAACAAGTCATTGAAAATGGGACTCAACGGATAGACCATCTGCGACGTAGCAACGGCCAACATTTGGTTGACATAATCTACAAAAAATAAATGCCACAGAATGTTCTTTCCAATGATAATAAACATTCCCCAGTAAATTTGATCACACTTTTTTCTTTGTTTTATTTTGTTTTGAAGCAATCTTGATGTTTTTTAAATTATTTATTTATATTAATTAAGAAAAATGCCGACTGTACCTATAATTATATGCCGAACTTAATCACGGTTATATTATATACCTACATACATACAGCAACTAATTGGAAATGCTTTTTTTTTTTGGAACACTTAAGCTGTTCTCGTATTTCTTGATAAGTCTTCCCAGCTTTATGAAACTCAAAAGCAGAGCTACTGCTTTTGCCTGTTCTAAATATCTATTAATCTTAAAAATAATAATATTATTATTTTTTATACAAATATTAAATAAACAATAATAAATCTGATCAAGCAGTTACACATGTAAAAGAGCATTTCCAATTACATAGTTGTCAACAGCTGTATGTGTATCTGATCAGTTGAGCCTGTAGCTCTGCGTAATTTTTGTGTTATTTCGGCTAAATTTCAATAGTAAATTGGTAAACTTCCCTTACTATGAGCAGTAGGTAGGTATGTAGGTATGTAGGTACATATTTGATTTTTGAATCGTAATCACTTATATTTATAGGTTTGTTTAAACCGTTTAGATAACCCTCGTTGATTATTTTACATCTACATATTTGAAATAAAAAACGCTTAATCATGCGTAATGTCGTAGCAAAAAAAAAAAAAATGTTTTTTGGTTTTGTCTGTTGTTGCTGCTGCTGCCTGCCTGCCGTTGGATGCTAACAAAAAAAACAACATTAAGAAACGAAATTACACAGAAAAAGAAAATGTGTATGAACAAAAACAAACAAAAACACATACAAATTTTAAAACATTATGATGGTTCTACGCCAACAAATAGGCGATGTTTTTTCCATATAGCTTTCACCTCCGCTCTATAAAATGAAAATACACAACAACAACTACACATTGACGAAAAAAGCAGCATGAAAAAAAAACGATATGAAAAGCCTACACATATCTACACACCTCTCTAAAAGCAAAAGCACAGCGTTGAAAAAAACTTATTGAAAAACACAAATCCAAAAAAGTAAAAGCCTCAGCGACAAAGCTACAAACACAATTTGTATTTAAAGAAAAAACAACAACAACAACAACAACCACTAAGATTACAGAAGATTGTTGTTGTTGTTGTTGTTTTATTTAGCTGTTTGTTATTGCTGTTAGTATTTTTGCTTGAATACAGCCTGCATTTTAGCTTTTACACTAAATAAAATAAAAACTATCGGTATTTGTAGTTTGTTATTGCTCTCCTCGTGGACTCGGCTATAATAAGTGTAGTACAGCTCTCTTACACAATTATTATTATTATTATTACTTTTTTTTTTGTTGTATTTTGCTTTTAAATGAGTGTTAATAAAAATTATACCTACTTTGTTTACTTAAAAAACATAAACAAGCTTTACCACATCCATGCATACATACATATGTTCAAATGTATGTATAATTTGTATATAGTACATAGAATTACACTCACTCTCAAATGTATGTAGGTATATACATACATACATAGATATTTCTAACAGTCGGCTGTTTAACTAAAAGAGGAGTATAATTTTCTAGGGTTTTTATTGTTGTTTAAAGCAGCTTTTCACTCTGTTTTTAGTTTGTGTAATTTTTTATTGGAAATTTTTACTCAACAGATTTCCAAGTGTCTCTTTAATGCATGAATACTTCAGCACATTGCATTAATGCAAGTCTCTGCTAATTTGAGTTTGAGTGTTTTTTTCTTCTACATTTGATGGTAAAGTATCTGTGTTTGTGTTACTTTTAAACTACCACCATTTTTCTACTAAAATATTAATACTCCCTTACTCACTCTTTCACTCGTTGACTCACTCATCGACTAACTTTTGCTCATTGCTGTAAACTGCGGCGTGTACACGAGTGCGTTTGTGTGTGCTGTTTTAGTAAGGCCTTAATGTTAGCTAAATGTTTATAAGAAATTTTAGTCTTGCGACAGCCGTTGTCGCGTATACTACATATTAATTTAACGGTAAAATAAAAGAAAAACGTTAGACATTTTTTTGGTTTCTTTAAAAAATAGAAAACGTGTTTCTGGAAAAAACCTATAAAAAAAAACAGAAAGAACACTTTAATTTAAAAAAAAAATTGGTTAAATTAAAACAGCAAACTTAAACAAATAAAACATTGTTAAGTTAAAACGTTAGAAAACGTTTAGCTAAACAACAAAAATGGAAAATTTACTGGCGTGAAATAGTTTTTGCTAAAAGCAAACTTTATTATCCTGCGTTACAAAAAAAGCTTTAAAAGACCGTTATTTATGTTTTTTTTTTTACTTGTTTCTAACGTTTTAACATTTTACTAATATTTTCTAATCTCTTGTGCAGTTTTCGTTGTAGTTGTTGTCGCTATTGTTGTTGTTGTATTTAATGCACTTGTATTACTGGTTTAACACACACCAACACAACGGGGAAACAGAAACAGAAACTGTTATTGTGTTTTGCGTGAGTGTTAACCTAGTAAAGTAGTGTGAGTGTAAGAGCTTTAAAATCCTATCACAGTGTTAGTTAAGCAAAGAGAGAGTGTGTTTGATTTGTATATATACATATGTATACAAAATGCATATACATATGTACATATATTTATGTTAATGTGTGTAGTATCTATGAGTAGCCGTTATGTGTGGCTGGCTGTTTGTCTGTTACTACTGCTGCTGCTGCTGCTACAACTTCTATTGCTGTTGCTGCTGCCGCCTTTAAAGTTGCTGCTGCTATTGTCTATAACTTCTGTTGCTGCTTTAATGGCAGCTTGTCTTTTCGTTTCTTCTGTTAACTTAAGTCAGTTGACTTTTTGCCTTTGCCGCTGCAACATATGCAATTATTATTTATTCCAAATGTCGTCATTGACACTTTTTCTTCCAACTACAAAAAAAAAAAAAATAAAATAAACGCGTCTCACAGAATTAAAAAAAAAAATACAAGTGCTTTTTCTTGCCATCAAGAATTTCATTAAATATTTAACACAAAACCAAACTTTACATGCTAAAATTAACTGTGCGCTGTTATTACACATAAAGAAATAAGGTTAAATTAATAAAAAAAAAACAAATAACAATTTAAAACTCATTAAATCGTCCTTATAAAAAAAAACGTTAAAATTTATAAGAAAATGACCAAAAATAATTGTATGAAAAATTTTCTTTAACTTAACTCAAGTAAAATGTTTCAACTGTTTTAACAAAATTGGTATGAAATTTCAAAAAATATAAATTAAAGCAAGTGCAAAAACTTAGTACATGTTACCAAAAAACAAAAACTCATATATAAAATACAAGTGTAATAACAAATTTAAAAAGGTATAAATCAAATTTTTTTAACTTTTTTTTTCTGCAATTCTAGACCTAAAAATTTTTTAAACTGAATTTTTTAGTTTTAAATCCCTAATTTGCTAGATTTTGTTAAAGGCCCCAGGCAGGTGCTTAGGTGTCTTTTAAAAATAAAATACTTTAATTTTATTAATGAATTGTTATTATTGGACTAAAACCAAACAAATTTACAAGAGATTTAAACAAAATTATGATTACTGCAACTAAAATTGATGGTTATTTTGTTTTGCCAAACATATTTTTTTATATTTAATTTAAAACTTTGTTTGCTTTAGACATATTTAGGTTGAATCAAATGATTTCTAGAGAAAACCATTAGGAGTTTTATAAGGGTCTCATAAATACATAGTATTATATTATGTCTAGTTTAGGCAAAGATAGCTGATTCTGGGCGACATCTGGTACCTATATGTAACAGCTTTCATCTCCTTTAGATTAGATGTCAAATTTTTAAAATTTTCTGCCTAACATTTTTTTTTTAAAAAACTATCTAAAACATTTTTATTATTTGTTTAAACGAAGTTTTAAAAATAAAAGTGTTTGCTAGTTTTTCAAAATGTCTATGTAGTTAGTTTTTAACATAAAGTTAAACCTTATAAAGTTATAATTTAACTGACAATATAACTTTAAGTTGACAAATAACAAGACATCCTGAAAATAGGTATTAAGCTAGATTTACACGATTGAAATTTTCTTCAAAATGCTTCAAACTTCAAAATAATTTTGCTGTTTACACGAGTTTGAAGCAGTTTGAAGAGCAATGCTTTTTTATGAGAAAAGCTTTAAAGTTTGCTAACGTTTTTCGTTACTAAAGGTCTGATTTAGTTAAACTGATAAAACGTTTGTCTAGATAATGTTAATGAAAATCACTCAGTTTTTAAATATTTTTTGAGTGATTTTCAAAGATTTTCATGATTTTCATTTTCTAGACAAACGTTCGATAAGTTTTACTGAATCCGGTTTAATTCATTGTCATTAAATCGTTACAACTTGTTAGAAATAATGTTAAAAAAAATCCCGCTAAAATTGGGGAAAATGGCGGTACAATTTTAAAAAAGGTTTTCCTAAATAAAATAGAATTTAATTTCATACAAAAGAAAAAAAAAAAAACAAAAAAGAGGTAAAATTTGATATTTAGAATTGCTGGCAGACATCATCAAAAGAGATGAATTGAAAAAAACTTGCAAACGAACACAGCCGAGGTAGTGTTGTCTGAAGTGGTGAAAAAATGCATCTGAAGTAATGTACTTGAACACAGCTCACACAAGGAATATACAAAGGTCTAAATGTTAATAACCATTAAAAGTAAACCAAAATATAATTTGTATATTTCTTCTTATAGTTTATTTGACCTTTTTTTTTATTGTTTGAAGGGTTTTTTTCTTTTTTCAAAGACTACACGTTTTTGTGTAGTGAAATATAACAAAATTAAAATATTTTCCTGAAGACGTAGCGAAATATTGAAAATAAAAATTTAAAGACCTTAAGCTTGAACATTTACTAAAATATTATAATTTTTATATTCAGAAAATATCTTAAAAAATCATAAAAGTAGTAGAAAATGTCATCTGAGTTCTTTCTTAAAAAAAAAACACAGTCTGTTTTTATCTTGCTAGTTTAACAATTTTTCTATAATTTTATTTACATTTTATGCAATTTTAAAATCATTTTAATAGCCAGCAAAAAAAACTTAAAAAAATGTAATAAAGAACTTGAATTTTTCCATTTAATAAAGGTCTTACATACGACCTATGTTTTTCTGGGGTGCATAAGACTTTTGGAAGTTTTTTGTTTTGACTTAGAAGTTGTATGCAATGTTAATAATCGATTTTCGGTTATTCGATCAACCATTTTCAACTCGATTATTATAATCGATTAATCGAACATAAAAGTGGATTTTTTTTTTATAATTTTTTTTTCTTAAACTAAAAAAATCAAAAATGTTTACAACTTGTTTTTGTTGAAAAAATAAAACATGCAATTTTATTCAATTGTTTTATTTAAAAAAAGGCGCAATTAAAAAATATGTTTTACATATTTCTGTTTAATAAATATAATTTTTTAAATCTTATGAGATTTTTTTAGATGCACTGATAAGGTAGTTGTGCTGCCACAAAAAGCTAACTCCTTCTTGCAAATGCAGCACTTTGCCTTTTTTTCATTATACATTTTTTGACGTGTCTTGGTGCCATTTTTTCACTTTTAATCACTTTTTAATAAATTTTAGTTTTATTTTGTTTGCACACCGACCTCCAAAAAACACGCGCTTTTAGTTTTACAGGTTGATTTTTCGATTAATTGACACCAAAAGCCAATTTCAGTATAAAGTCGACCACAAAATAATCGATTTTTGAAGGCAATAATTGATTAACGACCATAATCAAAGTCGATTTACCATTCACTAATTCTAATATAATGAACAAATTAGTCCTTAAATGTTGTTTTTTAGATAAACATAAAAATAATCGGTCTGTTCGTTAACCTAGCCAGTTTTACTATTTTTCAATATTTTGTTTATTTTTTGTATTATGAATTTTCTAATGCTTGGTTTTCACTATGTCATTTTTGTTGTCAAATTGTCCCAATTGTTGGCAATTGTATGATTTTCAAGATTGCAAACATAGATGACGCCATATGACAACCCGTTTTCATGCAATTGCCAACAATTTGGACAATTTGACAACAAAAATGACATAGTGAAAACGCGGCCTAAGCTAGTAAAATTGAAAATAGTAAAACAACAAAACGTTTTGTTATATTATTGATTACAAATTAAATGCTAAAATCATTTTTAAAAACTAACCAACTGCTACATTTAATAAGAATTTGGTAGCAAATACGAGTAGATTTGTATTGACACTTTTAGAAAATTATTCGGAGCAATCATGAATAAAAAATCCGCGGGAGTTTTTTCCCTTTTAATTTTTTTTAACATTGAATTTGAATAGGAAAAACGGGGAAACACACCCGCGCAATTTTTATTCATGATTGGGCTGATTAAAATTAACTTGCAGAGCAGTGATAAAAATGCGATGCGCTGAGAAGTACTTTAACAAATTAATTGCTCAAATATGTGAATATTGTTTTAAATAATTTTTAAAAATTATCTGTCTTTTACATAACATAAGAAGTTTCTTATTTTTTGCAGCGAATAGATTTGACTCTTTTTGCAAATTATTAAATTTAACTTCCACAGAACAATTTACACCCTTATTCAAAAACGATTATTAAATTTAGCAAACGTTTATTAAGTAAATTTTTATATGCAAATCTGTCTTAATAAACGTTTGTTAAATTTAATAATCGTTTTTGAATAAGGGGGTTAGTTTGTTATGACACAGGAAAAACTACTGGCAGAACAGCATTATAAGAAAACTCTAATGGCTGTGTATGTGAACTTTGGCTTATACAGAAATACATACTGGTGCATACATACATAAGTCTGTAGACACATATAGTGTATGTGTCTTGCGCCAACACGTGCTACCTAAAACCTAAAAGACTCTCACAAAATATATACATACATACATACATATGTACTGATAATTCTAAATTTTATATAAATCATGTTTCTAGACATATGTTTTTATTTATGTTTGTCATTTTTGCCATAAATTCGGAAATTTCGAATTATGCAAAATCATATTTTAAAACAAAGTAATGAAATAGTTGTTAGAAATAGAAATATGTAGGTATGTGATTTAATTTTTGTTTTATATTTTCCAATACAAGTACGTTTGGTTAAGCAACAGGTCTTAATATTTTCTAATCAAAACGTTAATAAGCTTTTATAAAAAATATTAATTAATTCATTAACAAATTATAACTTAATGCGAAAAAATTCATAATTAATTTTAAATTTTAACAAATGTTTTAAAAGAAAAAAAAAACAATTTTCTATACACAATTTTATGCTTTAATAACGTGTCATAAATTTAAAAATTTTAATTAATATAAATTTAGAAAAAATCTCATTTAATAAATTTATCTAAAAATTTTTGTTCGTTATTCATTTCATAACTTTTCATGTTGTCACCAAAATACCGCGTGTGTTAATTTGAAAACATACAGTATTGTTCATATAAAATCCCTGTTTTAATATTTATGCAGCAAAAAAATGGATTGAATACATTAAAACCACAAATTTGTTATCACTAATTAATATTTAAGAAAAGCTAAAACAATAAAGAAAAACTCATCTCCTCCCCTTAAAATTAAATTAAATTTTCTACAATATTGTTCTTGGGACAATTGGATCAGATTTCTTTGATACAAAGCTTTTGATTTTGTATATGACAATGACAGAGAGCTAAATCGTACCAAAACTTTACTAAAGATTACTGACGAGCAACATTTTTTTGCTGGCATATTTTTATGCAATATAAATTTGCAAAGTCGTAGTTAAAGAGATATTCTTCAGGCAACAATTGCAAATTGCTTTGCCCAAATATTTTTTAAGAAAGACAAGAAATTTTCTTAACTCAAAATAATATTTTTCCATTGTGAAATTTCAAGGGAACATGTTTAAAGTTACATACTTTGTAATATTTGAAAATTTCCTTTAACATCAAGTGTATTTTCTGTATTAAAAAATCATTTATTGTGAACTCTATTCAAAAATATTACACAGATCTCTGAAAAAACAAAGGTACATTTAGCAATTATATATAGAAAATAAATTGCTTTGTATTCCAATTTGTTTGTGTTGCCTAAAATTTTTCTTTTAATTATCACCTATGTCAAATTTGTATGCTTAGATTATTTCGTCTGCAATTATTCCTATTTTTGGGCCAAGAAAATTACTTTTATTTAAAGGTTTCGTTAGGATTAGTATTCTTAATATTTTGAATTTTTTACTTTCTATATCTACGGGGAGCTACAGAGAGAACTGCCAAGAAACAATTGCAACGTATACAGAAAGATTTTGTAAATTATATTTATAGGAGATTTGAAGGTTTTCCTTTTTTTGGGCCAACAAAATTATGTTTATTTTATTTTATTAAAAGGCTTCGTAACGCCATTAGTATTCTAAATATTTGAAGTTTTTATTTTCTATATCTTCGGGGAGCTACAGACATAATTGAAAAGACACTATTGCAACGTATACAAAGAGAGAATACAGATTGTTTTGTATAAGAATTTGTTAGAGTTATTTTAATTACCATTGTTTTCAAAGCTGTGTATGCTTAGTTTATTTCATATTGAATTATTCTTGTTTTTAGGGCCATCAAATATATTTATTTAATTTAAAGAAACCCCAAAAATTAATTGAAACTGTGGCGTATATTTTGATAAGCTTATAATAGGTATTTGAAATTAAATTTATTTATGGGAATTAGTAGAAAATAGTGATTTTGTGGACTAATGCATTTGAGTTAGCATTACTGGCTCTTTAAATCGTATGATTTCTTTAAATACTTCAATATATTTGTAATATATTTTCCTGGAGTCATAGTTAGGCAGTAAATTGTAGTGTGTTTTACAAAAGACCAAATTTATATTTTTAATTATGTGTGAATAATACTAGAAAAATCTTGCAATAAAACGCTCTATATTTTTCGGTTGATAACTGATTAAAGAAAAACCTAAAATA
Source organism: Bellardia bayeri (assembly GCA_950370525.1). Taxonomy (NCBI): domain Eukaryota; kingdom Metazoa; phylum Arthropoda; class Insecta; order Diptera; family Calliphoridae; genus Bellardia; species Bellardia bayeri. The sequence goes on from OX493267.1 coordinate 82,574,977, forward strand.
GACAGCCATTTCACAGAACTTAATTCCGTCCGCAAGTGGAATTAATTCCGTATTTTGATTTTATAGAAAAAGTAACACGAACAATTTTTACAGAATTTAATTCCGTCTGCAAGTGGAATTAATTCCGTATTTTGCTTCTATAGAAAAAGTAATACGAACAATTTCTTCCGAATGAAACCCAGAATTCCACATGGCAAATTAAAAGTGGTTTCATTCCAAAAAAAATTTTCGTTTTGCTTTTTCTATAGAAGCAAAATACGGAATTAATACCACTTCCGAATGGAATTAAATTCTGTGACATGGCTGATAGATGTCTATATATTATTGTAATTCCACATTACAAATTAGGATGTTATAATGAAAGTGAGCAGTACAAGTGAAGATTCCAATCAGTGAATTTCATTTTTGAATACATTTAGGACTCCCTATGTTTAGTGTTTTTAGTTCTAATTTTAATTTTACAATAAAAATTGAAAGTTTTTATCCATTTCGAGGTTCCCTACTATTTTAAAGAAAAAAAAAAACACAGAAAATTCTAATTTAATGGGGAATGTTTATTATCATTGGAAAGAACATTCTTTGGCATTTATTTTTTGAAGATTATGTCTATCAAATGTTGGCCGTTGCTACGTCGCAGATGGTCTATCCGTTGAGTCCAATTTTCGATGACTTGTTCGATGTTGATGTTTTCCTTCAATGCCTGAATCGAAGCGGGTTTGTCTGCATAAACTTTAGACTTTACATATCCCCACAGGAAAAAGTCTAACGATGTGATATCACACGATCTTGGGGGCCAATCGACCGGCCCAAAACATGAAATTATGTGCTCACCGAAGTGTTCTCTCAATAAATCCATTGATTGATGCGATGTGTGGGAAGTGGCGCCGTCTTCCTGAAACCAAATGTCGCCGAGATCACGACCTTTAATTTTAGGCATCAAATACTCGGTTATCATGGCACGATAACGGCTGAATCGACTCTCCACGGTCTTCGTGTACAGTCTCAGCTACGGCCGCTATATTTTCATCACAGCGGGCTGTACGTGGTCTATTCGGTCGAATATTATCCAATAATGAATGCTGGGTCTCAAAATGGGTGATGGTGTTGCGAATATTACGCACAGTAGACCGATTATATTGACCATAACTTGAGCAAAGTGCACGAAACATATTCCGCACAGAACGTGAATTTTCGTAATAAAGTTGAACGATTTGTAAACGTTGTGCAGGCGTAAATTTTTCCATTATGAAGTGTCAAACAATACTAAACAAAAATAACATGAAAGCATGACACGAATCTCACGTGTTCTGTCAAAAAGGTTTATTGAAGAAAGTATTTCTACTTGAATCACCCGTTATAAATGGAATTTAACCATTAAAAGAAAAAAGTTAGCAAGTTCTACTTGAACATCATACTTCTTCTTTTAGCAGAATATTAGTTTCATTTCTATTATTGACTTTGTCTGTAGTGCCTGTAATGGCGTCAAATTAAAATTTCCCAGGTCAAACGGGTTTAAAACGGTTGGATTTGTCTGACAATATTTCGTTCTAGCTTATATCAAAAGAAAACTACAATAAGAGTAAGCAATAATGGCAGTATAAACGATCTGCCTGTGGGAGTTCCAGTCTTATAGTAGAAGGCCAATGTAAGCGGCATGCGGCCGCGGACGGCAATCAGCTTAAATAAACGTTTATTAGTGTGTACATTGTGTAAAAAGAATTAGGAAAATGGAAATAAATTTTAATTTTTAACTAAACTCATATGTCACATCGTTTTAAGCGGCAAAGTTGAACAAATTCTACTTCTGCCGTCCGCGACCGCATGCCGCTTACATTGGCCTTCCACTATTATACATTTAAGCAAAACTTATCTAAACAGATTTCAAAATTTAGAAAGTTTCAGGTTGTTTAACCAGGTTTTGTGCAATACTTGTTTAGCAATAATTTATTTCGCTGTGTCATATACTTTAGTTACATAGGCTCTGGTTAAAAATTCGCTTAATTTCTTGTTAATAATTAGTTGACTTAATTGCAGTTTAGTTAAACAATTTTCCATAATTATTTATTTCTTATTGCATTGTATGTACAAATGTATATAGTGGTGCCACAATTAAATAAATAATTTTTTTATTATTTTAACAAATTTCTTTTCATATACATATATTTATTTTATCACGCCTCATTCCAATCAACAATTGCATTTATTGTTTTTTTTCCACTTGTATTTTGATATCAAATTTAAAATACAATAAAACAATATACATACATACATACCTACATATAGTACATATGTACATATACATACATACATATACTTATACATATATTCTTTATTGCACTTATCAACGATTAAAGTGTTTTATTTTTTTATTGTTATTGTTATTATTAGTTTTTTTTTCTTCTTTTTTTTTTAATATTCGCACTGTTCAAATATTGTATAAAATCTAAAATGAAAATATCGACTTGGCAACAAGTTCTGCGAACTAGAAACACACAAAAAAATAATAATAAAAAATGCTTTTTGCTCCATCTGCTACTGGTGCATGTTTTATGGAAAAATTGAAATGTATTAATTACTTTTGCATATAGAAAACTTAAACTGAAACTGAAATGAAATGAAAATGTTTTAATTTTTTTTTTGTTTTCGAAATATACAAATGTATGTAGGTATGTATATAATTGTTTTGGTGTTCTCTTGTGTGTTTCTAGTGAAGTGTGCGGGTTTGAGGTGAGTGGGAGTGAAGAGTTGATGGTGTTGTTAAAAGAATTTAAGTTTTTTTTTTGGCGTTTAGTATTTAAAACAAATTCTGGAGGTTGTGGTAGATTAAAGTGGGAGATTTGGTAAAACAGATAAGGAAGTGTATTATTAACATTGTAAATCTCTACTGCAAGTATGTATATAAAGCGGTCGCATAAATGTTTTTAATATTTATGTAAACAATAAAGTGTTTGAATACTACTGGTTTACAAATTGTTGCTTTTACATTTGTTAGTATTTAAGCAAGGCTGTAAGATTAAGGTCCATCCATCCTTCATACTTATTCCAAATCGCTAATATGTATATTCACCCCTATCGTGAATAAAAATTTCACATGAAATTTGTTCCCTTTTTATTTTTTTAACATTGAATTTTAATAGGAAAAATGTGAAAAGGGAACAAATTTCATGTGGAATTTTTATTCACGATAGGGATGATTATTATTATCTAGCACTAAAGTACCAAAGCGTTTTAACATCAATAGAAAATGCCTACAAACTATTTTTCAGTTCTTCATTTTTTTAAAGACTTCCCTCAAAATTTTTCTATAATCAATCAACCCCACCCCTGTTAATAAACACTTTCACACAACAGAAAACTGGTCCCTTTAACCGCCATTACTAAAAATTCATAAAATTTTCCACCCATATTTTTCTATTTTCTATTTTCGATTATAGATTTTTCCTAACATTGTCACGCTACTAGCTCCGCCCCTTTACAGGGGTGTTGTGTTATTAGCAGCAGGGGTAGTTTTACCTGACAAGCATTTACTAGAATTTTAATATCTTATTAGAATAATAGAATAATATCAAAATCTAATAAGATTACGTTTTGTTTATATGTCAACTCTAACTAAGCAGCTTTTAAAGAATTTCAATTATTTTTGTTTTCAAACAAATTCGTTACGCTACGTAACCGTATAACTATTCAGTGAATAATTTAAACAGCTGATTGTGTTCATATACATACGTTATGCTACATTAAGAGCTATAAAAAAAGTTTAAATGCTCCCAGAACTATAAAAAGTTATAGTTTAATGTGAAACATTTCATTACTTAAAGATATTTTGTTACTCTGGTTGTAATTTTAAATTTATGTATTTTGGCAAACACAAATGTACTTAATTTAATATTACTAAATTACTATTTCGAAATGAGTGCAAGAAATGCACCAACCCTATTTACTAAATTTCAGCTCAAGTAGGAATTTAAGGCCTTAAGGTACGGTCACACTTTGGCAAATATTTGCCGAAGAAGACGTAACCACTAAATACAATATTTTTGAACTCGTTTATTTATTAAAATAAACTTTGTTTATGTAGAACAAGACACAGCAAATATTTAGTTTTAATTTATTTGATGCTGTTTGAACTTGCAAAACTTTTGTAAGAGTAAACAACGTCCAACAAATTTGTGCTTAAACAAGTGGTTACGCTTTTTTTAAGTAAATATTTGTCATGTGTGACCATAGCTTTAGATTTCTGGATTTTTATATTCCTTTCAGTGTGCATCATTTAATTTTACACTCGATAAAAAACGACGTATTAACAAAAATATTAAAAGAAAAAAAGTTTGTATAAATTGACGTCGAATTTATCTAAATTATTTTGTAAACCTTTCTCTTCGCTTTGGAAATATTTTTTGAAAAACAATTTCTATGAAAGATGTTTCATGAGAAAGCAAAAAAAAAAAAACTAAAAGGATTTTGGGTAAATTTTCTCAAACGATGCTATTTCTATCTGATTTTGAATCGGACCTAATTTTGAAATGAAGTGTAGTGACGTCTAAAAAAAGGCAGCAAACGTTTCAGCAGTCTTAAGTTTTAACTATAACAAATTCAAAGTTATAGTTAAAAAGGTGGCTAAAGAGTAAGTTTGCTTTCACACGTTTCAATTCAGACTCTTCAAGGCAAGTATTTTTGGGTGAGAAAGAAAAAGAGAATAAAAAAACAAACTTCACGGTACTAGTCAATTTGGTGATTGCCTTTTATTTTAATCTTTTATTTTCTCCGTTTTATTCTACGCAATGTTGATTTGCATGAGAAAGTAGAGACTTGATGGTAAAGAGCAATAAAATTGAAACATGTAAAACAGCACTAAATCTTCAGACTTAAAAAGCAAATTGCTTGTCAAATCATTGCTTTTTGGTCCTGGTAGCTGCTACATATGATTCATCCATAATTAGACGGTTATTGAAGTTTGTTAAAACCTTTTTGTAAAGAACGCTTGTCCGTTTTCTAGAAGCTTTTGTTTGCTGCATTGTGGCAGAGGGCTGGCTTAAAGAGCTTAATTGAACGCATTATTTTCTTTGCAAGTTTTTGGTTTCTGTTAATAACATTTTAGCCTTCATTTTGTTTCAAAATGTTCTTATGGTTTTATAACATCATTTACAGTTTTAGCTGTTTTTCAATTCTAAATAGTAGTGGAATTTTTCTGCTGAAATTATGTAGTTGTAAAATACAAAACCGAAGAATAATTGTCGGTTTTCGGTTTTAAGATATTAACAACCACGGTTTCGTTTGCGGTTTACAACGCAAATAAATTAAATTTAATATTACGTTTTACATAATATGTAGTTTATGCAGTTTATGGAAATGTTATTAATTAACTGTCTTTTAATTAATCAAAAGTTATATGACCATAAAAGTAAATTAATTAAAAATTTCATGATTTTTTGTTATATACCCAATATTATATTAAATTTGTATATAACATCAAATTTCAAAAAGTTGAACTATAAACACTGCCAGATCACTAAGAAAGTAGTTTTATTTATAAAATTAAGACTTCTTCAAAACTAAATTTTTGAAAATAACGCCTCGTTTACATTTTAAAATGAAACCAAAAGAAAGAAATTAATAAAGTATAAAAGAAAAAAAATGCACAAAAATGTTTATGAGATTTTTATCATGATTGTAGTCTCGTCGTCACAGTCAGCAACATCAAAATCAACAACATCATCGTCATCATCATCAACAATAACTTCGTCAGTACGCGCGCCGTCAGTCATTTGTAGAGTGTGAGTGAGTGAGTGAGTGATGGTGATGGTGGTGGTGCTGGTGGTGGTGGTGGTATGTAGAATGTTGCTGACTTTTAGTTAACGATGGATTTGTTCAACATGTTTTTATTCTTTTTGATATTTTGCTGTTTTTGATGTCGTTTAAGCTCAGTTTAACTTTGGCAATCAGTGAATGTGGTCATGCATTGTGTGAGTAATAAAAAGTGTATTTCTACATAAAAATAAAACAATTTAACTAGAAATTTTTGTTGCTTTTTTTTTTTAAATTTATTTAACAAAAAAACAAAAAAAAAAAAAAAACTTAAAAATTGTGTATTTTTCGATTGTTCCACTTAGTTGAATGTGTCGTTTTAAATTTCTTTTTTGTTGTTTTAAAAGCAATAATAACAAAATTTGTACTTCCATATAAAAACAACAAATGCAAATATTTAATACAACAAAACTATAAGTGCGTATGTGCATTTGTCTGTCTGGCTGTGTTTGTTTTTAAATATTGACCAAAAACAATATAAATAAAAATAACAAAAATCAAACAAAAAATGGGTGTGTTTCTCCATACTTAAATACATACATACATACATACATAAAAAATCAACAAATTTCTACTTACTATGAAAAAAAAAAAAAATCAACAAATATTTCTATAAAAAATGTGTTTTTTTTCAAGATTATTCTTTTCTACACAAAAAGTGGTTATAAAAAACGGCAACAACAATTTTATCTCTTTCTTTGTCATCGTCAATATTTACCGATTATTATTGTGAAATATCTGTAGAAAAAAAAATAAACGTAGACATGAAAACTACACTCAGAGAAAAGTTGCCATAAAATTGGCTGCCATGTTTTAATATACATATGTATGTATGTATGTAGGTATTTATGTGACTAAACACACAATGCAATACTTTTGAAACTTACTGATTTCTTAATATTTAAGAAAATTTTAAACATGAAACTAAAATTGATTTCCTTTTATGAAAATCCGTGTTTTTGTTTTGCAGATCGCTTAACAATTCGATTCGCCTGCGCTGCATTTTTAATCTAAATCGCTTACATTTCGTATTTTCAAGAACTCAGTGTCACTCTGTTTTTATTTTCCATTGACAATAGTCCAATCCTGTTCAATTGCTTTTAAGCTGAGAACAATTAGTGCTGTTTGTTCATATATTTTTCTATTATTTCGATCGGATTTCTTCAATACTAATCCATTGCAATTTTTGAATAAAGACAGTCAGCTAAATCAGGCCAAAACACTTTAATATTTATATAAACATCTGCAGCTCTTCAGACCACAATTGCCAAATGCAATGGCATTTTTACCACATCTCTGCAACAAAGAATTTGGAAATCGTTTGCTGTTTTCATTTGTTTAATTATCTTTGTCTTGAGTGCACATGCAGTTGTCTGATGTGGACAACTCTTGTTCATGTTATGTTCTTGTTTGGATAATCTTGTCAGCCCTTTTGTTCGCACAATTAGTTAGCTTTACATTTGTTTAATCATCTTTGTTTAATCATAAATTTGGCTAAAACCAATAAACCAGCGTCTTGACAAGCCTCTAATTTGTTCACTTGGTCAACTATTTCTTGTCTCGTATAGATAACTCTTGTCGATGTTATGTTATTGTTTGGACAATCTTGTCAGAATATTTGCTCGCACAATTATGTCTGACATAATTTTCACATATATAGAGTGCTATTTTTTTTAAATTACAATGTGAACATTGACTTGTTTTGGCCACACAGAAGATTATGAACAAATTTATGTCCGTAGTTCTGCCGTGGTTTTCTTTATGTTTGCACAAAACGCTGGCTCGTCAAGACGTAAATGCGTGTCCAGTTTATAGCAAAGTTTGAAAACTGACCTTTACACACATTCTTTTTGCAATACTTATAAGGGAGTTGAGTCATTGTCGGAGAGACCCGGATTTTGCTTTACTGAACGAAGGATTTTTTAGAAGCTTCCGTAGCGGTGCCGATTTAATTAAACAATTCTGTATTTGATCGTTTTCTTCATCAACCAATAACACATTGTAGTTATTTCGAATTGAATAGTTCTCAAAAGTATCTCCTCAAAAACTGTAATTTTTATGTCTTTTTCATAAATGTGAAGCAGCAATGGAAAAAAATTGTAACTAAAGCTAAAACTATTAATAACTATTAAATAAATAAATTTTGAAGAATTTTTGCTGTTTACACGAGTTTGAAGCATTTTAACGAGCAATTTTGTAGAAAATTTCAATCGTGTAAATCTAGCTTAATGAAGCTAGAATAAAAATTTAAAGTTTATTGCCTTTAATTAAAAAAGAAGAGGACAGGTGTATGGTACTTTTTGGAAATTCGAGATTCTAGATGAACAACGCGTTAATGGAGAACCCTCTGTTATCCTTCGTATCTTCTAAATAAATAAACATAGAAATACAATTTTTAATGCCTTCGACTAAAATCAGCAGACATTTTTTGGGCACTTTTTTGAAGTTCGAATTTTTAAGACCTAAAAATTGTATTTCTTTTTGGTAGTTATTTGTCAAAGCCGATTTTCTCAATAAAAAGATATCGAAATATAATTCTCTAATACCAGGTCTTACAAATATGTAATTATAATGACAATTTTCCAAAATTATTTCTACCCAACGGACAAAACTGAGGCCAAACGGCCGTCAAAACGGGTAGAAATGATAACCGTGGAACATTATGGTACACTTTGTATCTGCTAGATAGAATCAATAAAGAGCAGAAATACTTTTGGAATACGAATTCTTAAGGACTAAAAAATGGATATTTTTTTAAAAAAAATTAATTTTCTCAAAAACGAATTATTATTTGCTACAAGTACTAATTAAGATTTGAACAATAAAAAGTCTGTTTAAAAGCTCCTTAGAAATTAATCTTTGAATACTTAGTACACTTTGTATCTGCTAGATAGAATCAATAAAGAGCAGAAATACTTTTGGAATACGAATTCTTAAGGACTAAAAAATGGATATTTAAAAAAAAATAAATTTTCTCAAAAACGAAATATTATTTGCTACAAGTACTAATTAAGATTTGAACAATAAAAAGCCTGTTTAAAAGCTCCTTAGAAATTAATCTTTGAATACTTAGTATTTGCTGCAAATAACACCTTTCAATGAAGACAAAGAAAAACCAAGCACTTACACTTTAGCTGCCACAGAAGCTAATAAATAAGCACTTTGTATTGTTTGAAAGCATAATATTACTTTTAAAACTTACTCAAAACTGTACCACATCTTTTTTAATATTTTTCACCCCAACATCTCTATTTTATTTTTAATTAATTAACTGGTAATAAAAATAATAATAATACAAAAAGACAAACTTGACAGAAATTGCTTAACGGTAAGTTGGTGGTTATTTTTTTTTATGTTTTAAATTAAATAAAATTCATTTATAATCTTATGTTTTATCTGCCATTAATAACATAAGTGTGTGTGTTTTATCATTATTATTGTTAACAAATTATAAACTGTTTGTTCTTGCTCTATAATTAAATACAACAAATAAAACTTTAGAAGCAACAAAATAAATATTTAAAAAATAAATAATAAAAAAAGCAAAAAGAAAAAACGAAAAAAAAGAAATAAAAAGTGAAACAACGATTCTTTAACCGGTTATTGCCATAAGCGAGGTATAGAGTTCCTACGTTATTATTTGCAATCAGTAGGAACTTCATACCGTGCTCTTGGAGGACCATTAAACAACTTTCTAAATAAATATATATATCTACATATACATATATACTAATATGTAACAACAAAAAGTATTTAGTTTTAAAACAGAAATAATTTTGTATAAAAAAATCTTACAAATACAAAGTGTATTGATTGTATTAAATAAATGATAAGATATAAGTGTGTTTTTTTTTAATAATAAAAAATACATTGTTAAAATGCTGCAAAAAAATGTTTACAATTTTTATAAATATATTACAGAAAAACAAAAATCAGATTAAATTTAATGATACGTTACTCATAAAATTTTGAAGAATTTTTCAACATCATCACCGACGGAAATTGTTTAATTGTATTAAATATATATATTTTTTTAGTTACTTAAGCTATGTGTCCACGATCGTCAGATATTACAACGTTTTCATATCTAGCAATGTACTGACATTGAAAATTTTTTAGCAAAAGGTAAATTGTCAGTTTAGACGACTGTAAGAAAACTAACAATTTCATATGCACACAATTGTCACACAATGAATTTGTCTGCCAACCGAAATTGTCAGTTTACACGATTGTCAGATTGTTGTGTGGCATTGTCAAATTCGTTTTGCAGCTCTGTGTGTGTGTTTAAAAATTTTAAATATTGTCATGGAACAAAAAAGAGCAATTGGAACCATTTCATCTGCTTATGTCCTAATGCACACTTTAATTTAATTCTTTAATTTTCTTCTCTTTTTTCAAAAATTTTATCAATGATTGTTTGTTTATTTATGTATATACAGAGTTGAATTTAGAAATAATTTCTATGACAATGCTGCCATTGGCAGGTGCATAAACTTTGCACATATGACAATGAAAAGTGTTTGACAATTGTCTTAAAACAATGACAATGACAAAATTGTGTGTTTACACGATGGTTAGATGTCTGACAATATTTTTGCCTTCCCATGTACTGAAAATGCTTTTTCTTACAACGTTGGAAGGCAAAAATTTTAAGTTTACACTTTTGTTAGACATTTTCTGAACATTTTTCGGACAACGTTGTAATATCTGACGATCGTGGACAGCTATGTGTGTACAGTGTGTACACGAAACAGTTTGTTACATTTACACTTATTTTAGGATTCAATAATCAACATTCTCCATAAAAGACATTCTCCTAGTTGAAAGGTTTCTATATAGGTTAGTAATTGTGCCGTTATTGGTTCTTTGTAGGTAGAGTTCGATTCCAGTTGCAACATTTGAAGAGAAGAGGTTCTTTCATGAGCTGTCACAATAACATGACGAAGTTCAAGGTGGAAGTAAATTGATATATTTTATATTGTACATTAATTGACGCGCAACGCAACAAACTAAAAAGTATATTTTAATACTATGTATTTTATAAAAATTTTTATTCGAAGTTTTAATTCAAGTTTTTTTATATTAATAATATTTTACTACTGGTCATACAAAATCGTCACATTGTTGGAATAAAATTCAACATTTTCGAAAACTTTGCTAATTACACTAAAATTTTTAGTAACTAAGTGAGAATAAAAATAACAGATATTTGCCCTTTAAAATAACATATAAGTCCCAATTGACACAAAGCAATTTAAATTGAAAAGATTGATAAAATTTTTTCCTTGATATTTTTTTGATGTTCACACAGTGAAAACCCTCGTATTTTTAAATTGACAGTAAACACACATTTGTATACACATACTATGTAATACAAATAAGAGACTAAAAGTATGGTCACACATGGCAAATATTTACTTTAAAAGCGTAACCACTTGTTTTAGCACAAATTTGTTTTACGTTGTTTACACTTACAAGAGTTTTGCAAAAAGAAACAGCATCAAATAAAATAAAACTTAATACTTTTTGTTCTTTGGCCCATAGCATTGAAACGCCACCGCAGTAAAATATTTTAATAAAGGTTATAAAATCAAGTTTTAACATTAATGTGCCTACTCACCATCAGAGGCGCTGCAATTCTGCACTAAAAACAATTATAATGAGCAATTGCAGAGTTGTGATATAAACCTTTCACCATCTTTACTTCTTCAATTATCCCCTTTCCAAAGAAAGTAACGCAAGTATATATAGGCATATTATTAAAAAAAAGTTTTTTTTTAAATAAATAAACGAGTTCAGGTATATTTTATTTAGTGGTTACGACTTTTTCGGCAAATATTTGCCAAATATGACCGTACCTTAACACGAATTGCTAGTACAGTCAACTGTGTACTTGTCTTATCTTCCCCTCACCGCTATGTCTTAAGGTAATCAGCTTAGCTTAAAGAATTGCAACGTGTGAATTGGAAATAAATAGATAACATTTTCTAATATGGAATAATCTAAGATGTAGCTTTAGTAAAATGAAAAATGCCACTTTAGATAATTTTTTCATTCATTTAAAGAACTCAAGTCTGGAGAAAAGAAAACATTCATCATGTTCCCCTTTGGTTGTGGCTATACCATCATGTATGTATGTGAAGTTCAAAAAAGTAACATTAGTTCGTTCATAGTTTAGGCACAAATATACAGTGGGAAGTATAAATGAGTATATTTTTCTACTTTGTGCATTTTTTTGGATACAAATAAAACTAATAAAGAAAATGGAAACATGTTTTCTTCCATTTATTTTAAGTTTAATAATTAACAAAACAAGTAAGAAAGTATAGTCGGTCAAGCCCGACCATATAATACCCTACACCCAGTATATGTATAAAACAGTTTTTCAAAAATGGGCGTTATATGGCAGATATAACCTATTGTGGACCGATCATCCAAAAATTTAGTGTCATGATGTCTGTGAATATAAATATTATATGTGTTAAACTTTATCTCGATATAAATACGTTTAAAAGATTTATGGAGCTTATATTGAATTGTGGAGAGGGTCTTATATGGGAGTTTAGACTAACTATGGGCCGACCATTATAAAATTAGGTGTAATTTTTTCTGTATATAAGAAACTTATTTTTACCATATTATTTTTATACATATGAAATATATATGCATTTAATATTATTTGCATACCAACATTTTTGAGAGAGTTCTGCTTTTAAAGTGATTTTCGGAAGTGGACCTTATATGGGAGTTACGAATAATTATGGACCGATCTGCACAAAATTTGTAGATGTAATTTGGCTTCATTTACCACTCATTTGTTATGAAATTTGTTTGGCTACTTGCATAATTCAAACATTAATGGCCGGTAAATCCTAATTTCAGGAGGGCATTTGTATGGGGGCCAGGTGAAATAATGGACCGATTTCCACCAGTTTCAATCCCAACCATCCTTGGGCCAAAAAATATCACGTTCCAAATTTTATCGAAATATCTTCAAAATAGAGACTTGTACTCTGCGCACAAGCTTTACATGGACAGCCAGCCAGCCAGCCAGCCAGACGGACGGACATCGTTAAATCGATTCAGAAAGGGATTCTTAAGTTTTTTAAGTTATACAGCCATTAGCATAATTTCATTTAAAATCCGTATTTATAAATAGTTTGTGTTTTGTTTTATTAAAAATTATATTTTTATAAGTTTTATTTTGTCTATTGTGAACTATTATCGGTTGGGAGCTCGTCAAAGAGTATGAAAACTTTTGAAACAAACATGATTTCTATTGATATGAATCAAACTCACAAATACTCTAATGATCGCTTATTTGGTAGTCATATGTAAGATTTAAAAAAATTGCTTTTTTAAAATATTGCCGTAATTAGATTTTTTACACACACATATGGGCTATTTCAAATTTTTTGAGCACCTGCTGAAACCGACATACTATGGCTCGTATTCCGTTAAGTTTTATGAATTGAGAAAAAAAAACGTTGTACAGGGTTTGGATGACTATACTTGAAGGATATGACGTGCAAAGTTTTACGTTGAAAAGTCTTCACCTTAAGAATTGGTGGACATCTAAAATTCGAAAAATTAAAAAAAAAACGACTTGAAACTTGCAAGAGTTTTTTCATCCATTCCGTTTTCTTTGTAATAGTTTTTAGCTTTCATATACAAACCAATACAAAAACAATTAATATCGCTGCTGAAACGAAATTTTTTCGAATTTTGAACTTTTTGAAGATTTTACATATGGTTTTTGCGCCGTTTAATAAAAATGAGTTTTAAGCGCAGAATTAAAAAAAAACTGCGTAATTTTATAAAGTTTGTGGTATATCAAGTTGGTGTCAGCGCACCAATAACGTATCACGGAGATCACAAACTTAAAAGAAATTAGCGTAAATTTTGTAAAAATGTATCTTTTTTGCGGCGGACAATCTGAATTGTCTTTTAAGTTGGGTAGTGTATTGCGTGATGTGAGTAACTTGATAAAGGGTATCTCCGAGGCGAAAACGCACTTTACAATTTTTAAACGCAAAAATTTTATGAACTTTTGAAAAATTTTGCAAAAAAAACATTTTTTTAAGCTTTTTTTTTTATATCAAAACATGGCATGGGAACATGTTTAGGTATCTAAATAGATTCTTCGCGACGGATTAAACTGATAAAGGCAGAAAAAATATTTTTATCAACACGGGCGCGTGTAGCGGCAGTTTTTCCCAAACACATTTCGCTTGGTGACAACTAAAGCGCTGTATCAATTGCGCTGAAACGTACATCGAATAGAAGACTTTACTGAGCTTGATACTAAAATTTAAAACGCACGAACAAATTTTAAAGATTTAAAATTTGATGGAGGAAAAAATTTTTTCTAACCTCAAAAACTGTAATTTTTATAACTAAAACCACAGTAAAAATGATCAACGCGAACGGATTTCACATGCTGAAATATCGATTTATACACACGCAAATCGACATTGATGTCAGACAAAAAAAAAAAAAAAAAATAAAAAAATTCTAAGTGACGTAAATTTTTGAAGTTGCCCATATACATATACACAGAAAAAAATAAAAATGAGTTTCAATTAAAATATTTGTGGAATCAATTAAAAATTTAATTGAAATCGGACCAGTAAACAAAATGATAGTATCAATTAAAAAAAAATGTGAGATTTAATTGAAAATATCAGAAAAAGTAATTGAATCAATTAAAATTTTAATTGAAAATTATTTTAAAATCAATTAAAGGTTTAATTGAAAAAAAAACATGATTTTTTTTTCTGTGTATATGCCTAATAATAGGAATTCGATTGATTTGAACTAATATAAATTGTTTGAAAAAACTTGTCAACAAATAATTATAAACAAGTCCAAAACCAAATCAATGACTATGAAAATCATTTAGCATAAGTTCAATATAATAACGAGCGATAGAATAAGAGTTTGTATAGAGATCGAGATTGTTTTATGTAAAATCTGGAGTCAAAAAGTCCAAGTCAGCTCTAAAAAAATTTGTTAAATTAAAATAAATTTTTATCCTATTTTAGCAATTTATGGGCTTGAACTGAAATAGTCTACTTCAGAGTTAGTTATAGCGAAGCTTTATTGAGCTGGCATACATTATTTGGTAGCTGTTCTTTAAACATTGATTTTTATTCAAAATTTTTACTCTGGGTAGTATTTCTACAGAAGCCTAGAGATCAAACTCACCTTCTTAGGAACCGTTCTAGTATAACATCTTTCTTCAGTGATTTTTGTTTGAAATTATCACGCAAACTTGCAGACTATTTATAGAATATAATAGGGCCACCTGAAAGTAAAAGAAATGTTTATTATAAACCAGCTGTTATATTTACGCACTTAAGCTCATTTTTGTATTCATTCAGTGTCCATACATACATACATACATATGTATTACATTAGATAGAATTCTGTTAAAATTCGTTTTCGTATTTGTTTCTCAATTTGTGTAATTTATGTTCATTAATCCCAATTCTTAACGAATCATATGTATTGTGTTTATTTTTTATTATTTATTTGAGCATGTCAACGAAAACTTTATCTTCGTTTTTCTTTGATTTTTTAAACATACAATAAGTTTTATGTTATTGCCAGTGAATTGAAGATTTTAAACAGCGGTATATAGAAGTATTCTACAACCAGTGAATCACCAGTTCTACAGAACTGCTTCCTACAAAATATTATAATAGTACTTTAAAATTATAATAGTGTTTCACAAAATATGCTCCAAAGCTAATTGCTAAACCAGCTATTAATGAATCTGAAATGGATCTGAAAACAATCGTTCTAGAAGCTGAACACTATCTTGCCTTTTTCAAACAAATCCAGGTATAACGAATTTCACTTTAACGAAAATTCGATATACGAGCACGTAGAGCAAAGTTCTTAACACTAACCACCTTATATAACGAATGTTTAATATATAATTAACATTTTGGAAATTAAAACAAAATCAAACGAACATCAAAATTCTTAACATTGACAATTATATTTAGAATAATTTAAAAACTCGTTGATCTTTCTCCTGTTGGAAAAGAGACTTTTTTACTGGTTTCACCATCAGAGTAAAAACGTTTGTTTGACGCAGTAACAATTTAATTTAAAAGGAACCCAGGACGTTTTTATAAGAAAGTGTTTCCTATAAATTATCTTCATTGAAATAAAACGTTTATGGTGGAATGAATCTTTTTTAAAACCGAAATCCCCCAATATTATTCGTTATAACGAGATTTGCCTGTATTATTATTTAAAAATGTGTACAATTTTGCTTTAGCTTTAAGTAATAATAGAGTTTAGAAAAAAAAAAACGGTTTTCGATGAAACGCAAATAATTGTGGAGTATTTTGAAATATTTAAAAAAATTCGGCATATTTTTGTTCAAGATTTTGGTCAAGAAATTTCAAAATTTTGCCAAACCCAGATTCGATTTCTTTTAATTATAGAGTATAATTTTTTACCTCATCAAACACAAAATATTTCAAAGATTTTGGTGTATAACTTTGAAATCTTTTAAACTTAGTTTTTGTTTTTAGTAACTTACCTACAGACATATACGGTAAGCGTCAACATAAAGTCAACACCACATATTGTTGGAAAATCATTCGAAAAGTAGAGACAATTCTTTGTAAATTAAGGAATATTAATATCAGGTTTAGAAAACTATATGTTTATAAATACCAACCAAACTCGGATAAATTAAACTTTTATATGGTGCATTTTAAAAATTGCAAGTTATAGAATTTTTCACATAAACATATGGTCGCATAAATGGTTTAAAACTTATTCGAATAAAAAGTATTAAATACATTTAACACATGAATTTCTATTATGTCGCCTTGATTTCTTAATCAGTTCAAAACTTTATTAATGACGAATAATAATATATGAAGTCATAGATGAAGATGGATTGGTTACCAAATTTATACATTTTCACATTTCTCAGCAATTGTACGAATATATTTCGACCAGAGTCCGAAAATAGCTCGTCACATATGATCAAAATACAAAATAGTGGTTGATATTTTGATTTTGGTAATTCTTATTTTTAATAAAAATTTTTATCCTGAAGAAGTTACTCAAAGAGTACCGAAATACTGTAATATAATTTATTTTTTTTTATAAAAAAGACCTACAGCTTAAATAATTACCAAAATCGTAATAAAAAAAGATCAAATAAACAATAATAAGAAATATCTGTTATATTTTGTTTTAAAAAATTAATCAATGAAAATAACTGTTGTAAAATAATTTTTGTTTACATGGTTTGGTATGACCTTTATAGTTTTCTGTTGTTTTTTAATGCCTTGGCGAGAGACAAACTATGTATTTGAATTCATGAATCAAATAATAAAGATTACGCATTGCGCAGGTCCGTTAAATTTTACAAAAACTATGAGAGTAAAATTGAGAGCAAAAAATATTCTTGTGACGTCACAAGTCAAATATTTTTAATTTTGCTTAACTTTTATATAAATTTGAATACTAATAAAAGTTTTAAAATGAACTATGTCGTTTTAATTGTGAAAATATTAAAAAAAAAATTAAATCTAAGTTTTCTCCAGTTTTTCAAAAGAAAATAGTTAAAAAAAAATCAAAAAAAAACAAACGAATATATGTATACAATAAATAGTAAATAATTAAATGTTTTATTTTGAAACAAAAAGTTATTATTTTTTTTTGTAAAATATTGTTCACAAAAGTTATTTTTTGCATGTTGATTATACGGAAAAAGTAACCTGTGACGTCATGCGCAGAGACAAGAAATTTTGTTTACATTCTTTGCTCAATCTTTATTATTTAAATTGTGGTTGATCATAATAACTGTTATCATTCTTTCTCTTTTATCTACATACTTGGCGAACATTTTTTAAATTCCAATTGTGGACTTAATGAATTTTAATTTTTTTTTCAATTTATCAGCCATGTCACAGAATTTAATTTCGTTCGGAAGTGGAATTGATTCCGTTTTTTGCTTCTTTAGAAAAAGCAAAACCAAAAATTTTTTCGGAATGAAATCACGTTTAATTTGCCATGTGGAATTGTAGTTTTAAGAATTTCTAGGTTTCATTCCGAAAAAATTCTTCGTTTTACCTTTTCTATAAAAGCAAAAAACGGAATCAATTCCACTTCCGAACGGAATTAAATTCTGTGACATGGCTGTACAATTTGTAAAATTAAAATTTTTTTTGTACAATTTTGGATTTTGTTTTGTTTTTTTTTTCAATTTTTGCAAAATTTCCATTTTTTATAATGTAATTTTTTTAAGTTGGTACAAAATTTAAGATTTTTTCTTTCCTTTTTATAAAATTTTAAATTTTACACACAATTATTTATAATTTTTATATATAGGCATCATTGATTTGCATCAAATCAACTGTTGCGATTTAATCACCTTTAAATCACCCATTATTATTTCCATTATATCTATTTCCCTCAATCATTAACATAAAATCTTCTCTTATAAATCACTCTCTCAGTGATATAAAAGATAAAGCGATTTTTAAATGGTAAATGATGCCAATTAACCACTAAAATTTAAGTGGACCTGTTATTTCGACTAATTAAAAATCAATCAAAAATTCACGAAAGCTTTGCCAACAGGTTTTAAAACAAAGCTTCTGGTGCGGCCAGATTTCAGAAAATAGCCAGAAATTTTAGTATGAACCTAACGAGCCTGATTCCAAAAAGTGTAGAAGATTTGTCATATACATATTTATATTTATTATATAAGATTGCTATTCCGTTTGTAACATTGACAAATATTCATCTGAGACCTATTCGATTGAGCTATGTCCCTCCGTCTGTCCGCCTGTCTGTATGAAATACTCGCATGTCTAAAATACACAACTAAAATTAACATGATTTACATAACGTTTGTAATTTTTCTAGACAGTTTGGTATTGAAAATCAGCTTAATCGCTTCTGTAGATCCAGAGTTATGGTGTGGACCGAGACTGAAGTACTAATTGGTAAAAAAGGGCTAATTTCAGTACGTATTTGGTACTTTTTTTGTTAATCATTTTTATTTTCTATTTTAATTTTTTTCAATAAAATTTATTAGGACACCACTGGGACTCTAACCCCGGTTGTTCTTCTATAGTTCAGTGGAGCAAACCATCAGGCTACAAAAAACAAAAAAAAAAAAAAACGCGCCGAAATTTAAGACAAGACTAAGGAATTTTTTGCAAACAAAAATAAAAAAAGCATGAATGGCTGGTACAATCAAGTACTCGTGTTAAACTACTACAGACAATATCGATGTTAAAAAGATACGACATCCGTTATGAAACCCGAAATATTACGTTATATTTACATGCAAAACATTGAATATACTCAAATATTGATACACTTCTCCAGCCGGATTTTGAATCATGCTATTTTTTTTTTTTAACGAGAAGTAAAATTCAGGCAGTTAAAATGCCTATATGTAATTGTGTTACTTTCTTTGGAAAGGGGATAGTTGAAGAAGTAAAGGTGGTGAAAGAAGGAAGCTTTTTTAATTCATAACTCTGCAATTCCGCATTATGTTTGTTTTTAGTGCAGAATTGTAGCGCCTCTGGTGGCGAGTAGGCGCATTAATGTTAAAGCTTGATTTTATAGCCTTTATTTAATTATTTTACTTCGGTAACGTTTGAATGCTATACCACCGAAGTCGGGCGCTGTGATAAATATTAGTTATGATGGAGAGAAAGAAAACTAATAATTATCAGAAACTGATGTTGTTTGAGTGGCAGCGGCAGGGAATCGAACCCGGGCTAGAAATATCAACTCATGCTTAATGATCAAATGCGCTAAGTTATAAAAAAATTTAATTTTTTAAAAACTTTAAGAATAAAACATGGAATAAAATGTTCTTCATTTTCTAGCAGAGAATATTTACTTTCATAATGTAACAATCGGATCGCCTGTTGTCACATACTCTTACAGTTTTCTGTAGCGGCAAGAAAAGCGCACATTATCTCTGCAACATCTAAAGACTAAATAAACATTAAAGCGGCATAGTTTTGATTTATGAGATGAAATTAAATTAAAGATTTTTTTTTCATACATAAATATTTCTCTTTGTTTTTAGCCACAGCTAAAGCAAAATGTTTAAACATGAAGGAAAATGTGGAAAACAACATTTAAAACAAAGTGTGTTTATAGAAAATATATGTATAAGAAAAATAAAACATTTTAAGCGAAGAAGTGGTAAATATGTGGTAATAGAATTGAAATAAATACACATAAATTTATTCAGATACAGTATGTACGAGTATGTATCTATGTATTTGTTTTTGCTTTTTAACACTTTTGTTATGTTGCACAAACAGCCAACCTTAAAGATGTTTTTCTTTTGCCTTAACTTCGTTTGTGGTTGCCGTCTAAAAAAAACCATCAAACCATAACTGGCCATTTGAAGACTGCAGAAAAATGGAACGACATCGGAAAATCAGTTTGTTTGTGTTTAGGAGAAATGATGTCAAATGTTGGAAAATAAATAAATATGTATGGATTTGTAAATTAATATGTATTTAAAAGATTATGATGAATAACTTAATGGTGTGATTGATGTGATTGATTAAAAGTGAAAAACAACTTGGAAATATATTCCAAATTTTTTTTAAATCAAAAATATTATTATTTAGATTTCGTTATATGCAATTGAAACAACAATGCCAGAGACTGGAATTGGCTGTTTAACTACTGAAGGAACCAATCTATTCGTTAGTGATTTGCAATAAAAAAAGCGTTCTCTTTATTATAATTCAAAAACTAATTTGATTACACTGAAGATTTAGTTACGATCCCTTTGAAAATATTGTATATTTGTTGTTGTTATAATCAGGGCAACCGAAAATATGTTTTATGTATTTATAATAAATTTTTTTTTTTTTGTGAAATACAAAGTTTTGTTAGTAAATATTGGGTGTATAGCTTCAAAATGTGAGATTTTTATACCCACTACCAAAAAGATTATCTTTGTTATTCCGTTTGTAACACATCGAAATATTGGTGGTAGAACTAAAGGTATAAATCTGTCAGTTAAAACTGTACGTATGTGGGTAATAACTGGCAGTTCAACTCAACTGAAATTAAAAATTTTTATATTTTTAACTGTCACTTTCAACTGAAGTGAACGTGTGTGGGGGTTAAACTGGGGTGTTCACAGTTCAATTTATGTTGGGGAATTACAAAAAGTACACCGAGAGCGGCCAAACCGTCCTGCTCGTTCGAATCAATGAAGTATTGAACTGCACGTGTGTCTACATCTCAGTTCTCAGCTAAGGCTGTCAGTTATAACTAGGTGTGACCACCTCAATTGTGAGCGAAACCGGAACATTTTTCGAAAATAGTACTAAAATCCGGAACATTCAAACTTAAAACCGGGCCATTTTTTGTGGGAAAAAAACTTTATTATAAGTAATTTGAATCTAATTTTCTGTCACTTTTTGTTTAAAATCGTATTTATCCTGTAATAAACTTGGCTTCAGCAATGTTGAGGATTCTTGCAAAAAATTGTAAAATTCAACGCATTCGTACTTTGAATTATATTTGAGAAAGAGCATATGTTTCAAAGTATCTAGCTTGAGTTGCGATTTTTCTTTTCTCCATAATTTTGCGATCAACGAATATATACGCCCTACACTTGCAGATGTTGCTGGGAAACAAAATATAAATTCAATGATTCGCGCAAAGCGAGTGTACGGAACATTGTTACTTTGAAAATGTTTGAAACAGTTTAGTAGAACATGGCTTAGTAGGAGGATTATTTTTATTCCATTCGCTGATTTTCTCTGGGGGTAATACATTTCAATATGTAACCAAACTCGTCAAACAATTCTACATTGTTGTCTTCAGGTTTTAACCAATTCTTTTCAACCATAAATTTGATCGTTATTTCGACATCTTTCCAATTCGATGCAGCAGCAATTAAAAAAAAATAATAAATGCGACCTTTAAATTTGTTGTATTTAAAATTGCAACGACTCTTTTTTGACATGATGTAAGAGGTCTTTCTGAGCCCAAAAAACCCTCATAAAAGACTCTTTTCTGACATTATCTAATGACCCTCTTTGCTGTAGGTTTTCGGAGCAATAATGATTGTGGCTTGCTGGAGATATGCATAGACACATGATTTTAAAATTAATCATTCAAAAGAATTAATTTCCATTAAAATATGAGGCGATTGTGCCAAATTTCAATGAAATAGACTGTTTTGTTGTTCAAGTCCACATATTTTTTATTTAATTAAATTCAAAATAAAAATCCGGGCCATCCGGGGGATGTCGCCGGGACACCAAAACCGGGCCATGTCCTGGATTTTCCGGGCCAGTTGGTCACACTAGTTATAACTGAACAGTTGAAGCGGATAGTTTAAACTGTACGTGAGTGGCCGGCTTAAGGCAATCTAGCTATGTCCGTCTGTCTGTCCGTTTGTTGAAGGCAGGATAGAGCTACGACAAAAAGACTTCGAACAATACAAACATTCCTTGTTTCACCGAAATGTTTGGTATTTAAAATGGGAAAAATCGAATTATAGAGCTAAGTTTCAGACAACTTCTACTAACTAATGCAGATACTGACATCAAATTTTACACTTTATTTTTAATACAGAAGGTACGAATCGGTTCGCAATTTCTCATAGCCTCCATACAAATATCTTTCCGGGCATAAATACCTAGAGAATAGCAGTATCCATACAAACTTCAGCAAAAATAAGTTTTATGCTACGAAAACTCTCAAAACTATATTTTATTTGCATTGTTCCATATTTAAACAAGCATCCACATAAAGTTTACTTCCGAAAATCATTTTTAAGCGCATACACCTCTTATAAACATCGCTATTAAGTTATAATTGGACGATCGGTATATATTTGACCATAGACTTGCGAAAATCACTTAAATGTTCATAAATCTCTTATAAACATGCTAAACTTCATGGTAATCGGCCTTTAATAGGTCATAAGTACCCATATGAGGCTACTTCAATAAACTACTTAAAGATCTAATAAATACCGATATCCAAGCGAAATTTTACACAGATCAGTTAAATGTAAGCAAAAACTTTACTATTGGATTTTGAGAAGGTTAATCCATAATTGGCCATAGCTCCTATATAAGATCCACTTCGAAGAATAACTGAAGTACACATAAAATTCTTTTAAATATCGTTATTGAGATGAAATCCAACACAAATAATTTTATGATGATCGTCAAATAATAGCTGATAGCTCCCATGTGAGGGATACGAAAAATAGAATAACTCGTATAAATATCGTTATCGAAACAAAATGTTATGATACGGTCATACATGTCAAATATTTACTCAAAAAAGCGTAACCACTTGTTTTAGCACAAATTTGTTTGACGTTGTTTACTCTTACAAGAGTTTTGCAAGATCAAACAGCATCAAATAAATTAAAACTAAATATTTATTGTGCTTTGGCCTAAATAAAAAAAGTTTTTTTTTTAAATAAATAAACGAGTTCAAATATATGTTATTTAGTGTTTTTCGGCAATTATCTGCCATGTGAACGTACTTTCATACAAATTAGTTTCAAGTGTAAGTAAATCACCAGTAAAATACCAGTAGATATTGGTAGTGTGTTTAAAATTTCAAACTCATCTTTATAGTAACATATGGATTCAGTGGTAAACGAATTGCTCATATTTTGAGGTCAAAAACAAATCGAGCCAATTTCAGATACCCTGTTTTGTAGTGAAGCGTATACCAGCGAGAACGTAGTAGTCGGACGGGGCAAGGCAACACATCCCAAACACTTTTTTCTTCGGCCAATGGTCGCTTCAAAAGAATCCGTTGCATTCGATATACATATGAAGAGTTCCTGTGATGGCCAGAATTCAGCGGTCCTTTTTTTTTTTTTGTTCCACTAACTACAGAGCATTACCTTAGCGCCATGTGTTTGTAGCTTCAATGACGTTTCAGGTCATGGGCCTGACTTCACATATAATCACTTAAGCTTTGATTTATCAAAATGGATCCTTTTTTTCATCGCTAGTAATGATTCGGTGCAAAAATAATTCTCTTACAAACCTAAACGCATTTCGAGCATGCAAAATAGTATTTCAATGTTTTTTCATATTTTGCTGTTTTTGGTTGCCGTGTTTATAACTTTATAAGTGTTTTGAAATTGCTGCTTGAGTAGCTCCCAATTATTTTGTAAGCTGTTGTTGAGTTTGACAGCATTCGTGGTGGAGCAATGCCTCCAAATCTTGATCTTCAAACTTTTTTGACTGTTCTGGTTGACTTCTGTCTTCCGTGGCAAAATCACCACTTCTGAGCTTCACAAATCATCTCTCACACTTTGAAACTGATTGAACACATTCTCACCATAAACATCGATGAGCAATCGCATAGGAGACTTTGTTTGCACAAAATTCGACATTTTTAAAACAAAATTAAGTTTTGTGATTTACACTATAATGAGAATAAATGACAAATATCGATTTTTATTGGGCCACTACCTACAGCCTATTTATAATTCCATATAAAAAATCGCTTTTTGTTCCGAAAATTGCTTATTTTTCAGATGAGGCCACTATTAAAGGATCTATTACGGATTTCAGATTATTCGAAGCAAGGTATCGATTAATAGTGCAATATATAAGTGATAACAGATTATCCTTCTGTTGAAATTTTCACTACTTTTAAAGGATCTTGAGCCTATTTTATATATGTAGATAGATTTGAGGTAAATATTCACATATGACATTATGATGTTGCCCTGTTTATAACTTTAAGTTATATATTTTAGAATTTTGTATGTGAATTATATGTGTGTGAATATTTAAAATAAATTGTTTACTATTTTTTACCACCATCGTAAACCAAAAAAAAAAAATTATATTACCAAGTTGCATAAAACAAAAGTGGGTTTAAAGTTTTTTTTTCTGTGTTGTTTTGTTTTTGTTCAGCAAAAGAATGCAAAAACAAAAATTATAATAATGAACTCTAAATATGTATTTATGAATGTGTAGGAAGGAGGGTTGTCAGTTCAAAATTTAGTTTAACATCAAACCCAATCTAGAAACACAACTCTTTTGAAATCTTTAAACGCAAATAAATCTGTTGTTTTAAATAGTGATTCCAAGAGATTCACTGAAGTATTTTACTGGAGTATTAAGAGTGCAATAATTCTCCGAGTTTTGAAATACAAGAATCACTATTAAGGAAAAACGTTAACGCAATCAGGTCTCAACTGACAAAATATAAAATCTATTATTTTGAATAAACAAATCACAAATCTCGGTACTATATAAGATTGATGACAGTCCCATTCGTTGAATCAAACAATTTGTTAAATCCAGTTTACTATTTCAATAAGTTTTAAAAGGTACGACATTTAACTATCGGTCAAAATTTGTTTATCTGTTGGCAATTTTTACCAATTGTTTTTGCTGTCGGCGGTTTGGAGTATTATCAAGGATTCATTGAAAGATTCCAGCATTGAAAAATATCCTGGCTTCATTTGAATGAATTTATGAATTCTGTTCCAAACTAAAATTGTTACTCCACCTTTCAAGAACTTTCTTCCAGAATCTGTACTTTCTCTAAAGTGAGCAAAACGTTTCATAATAATTATGTTAGCATTTTCCAGTATCCCTGGTCGCTATTGTGAATTTCAATTCAAAAACCAAATCGTTCGACTTTGTAGACATACTTTTCACATTGTTTTTCGAAAGCTTTTGCTTTCGAATCAAAATACTCGTACACAATAACCCCCCAGTTTCGTTGGCATTGTGTATAACATCATGAATTACATTGTGCACAACTTGTTTAAAGGGCCCTCCAATCAAATAATTCAGGATGATAACTATTCTGTTAATTCTTTTAAAAGTCTTATTTTCACTTACATTGAATCTACCATCTTAATTGTATTTCTATGACTTGGTTTTTAAAGCAGTTCCATTGATTTAAATGTTAATTAACCTTTAAAGAAGCTTATTTTTAAGATCTATAGCGAAAAATAATAACTCTGTTTTTGATCCAGTAAGCTTTATGCCACAACCCTCGCATATATCTATCTATGTTGCTGTTAATATCGAAAGATAAAAAAATTGCAATAGCAACAAATGGAATGGAATGAATATAATGTTCAAGAGGTACACTGACTCACACCAATGGCCGTACAAGAGTAATATTTTTCAGAAACTATATATCCAATTTTAACCAAAGATTTATTATTTACTAACGAATCATATCATATATGAGAAGATTTGTGTGCTGCAACAACTGTGAAACATGGTGGTGGAAGTGTGTTGCCATGTTAGCTGGAGTTGTCGGAAAACTCGTGTTTTATTGTAATCAGGCATAACTATGCAAGCATATTGAAAGATAATTTGGAAGATAGTGCAGCGAAATTAGAAAAATACGATTTTTGGTTTGTTCAAAACTATTTCCCAAAATATAAGTGCAAATTTTCAAATAAATTGTTAGGTGTCAACATAAAATAAGTGCTTCCTCACAATAGAACCTCTATAGGGAGTATTAGAGAAACAAAATTTGTCAGCATACAATTACCAACAAGCAAATACTAAAATATATCAGACTTCAGGGGCCTAATTACCGCATTTGTGATCGAATGAGCTATAGTATCGAAAAATGATTTCGATATCGAAATTATGATAAAATGTACTAAATTTCTTGCTCGAATGCCATAATCTCAAATAAGAAAATTACGATCAATTTTACTCGATATCGAATGCGGTAATTTGGCTCCAGGAATGGAGGAATATTAAGAACGAAATCACTAGAAAATTAGTTTTACCTACTGAAAGCCATTTAAGAAATCTCATTAAAGTCAAAGGATTTGCGTTATTGAAACTACCTATATTGGGTGTATAACTTAAAAATGCGGTATTTTGTTTTCAATTTTAAGCTTTTATTTAGAAACATTTCTACAATATACATAACTTAATTCAAAGTATTGGCTATTGCAACATATGGATTCCGCGTAAAATGAACCGCTGATATTTTGAGGCCAAGATGGAATCAAGCCAATTTCGGATACCCTGTCATTAAGTGATGCGTATCCCAGAGAGAGCATTCTGCATCTTTCGTAACAAATAGCAGTTGCAGGCTAAACTCAATTCGTTGTAATGATGGGATATTACACTTTCATGTCTGTTTGCTTCAAACGAAGCAGTTGCATGCTGCCATTGAGAGATGCATAAACTTTGCACATTATCTTAAAACAATCTTACAATGACGGAAAAAAATGTGTTCACACGATTGCTAGCTGTCTGGCAATGTACTGAAAATGCTTTTTCTTACAACGTTGGAAGACAAAAATTATAAGTTCACATTTCATTTTCTGAACATTTTTCGGACAACATTGTAAGTTCTGACCATCGTCTGTACAAAGCTTTAGTCGCAATTTACACGAAGCAATTTTTTAAGCTAAACATCACGGTGAGTGAAAGGTAAGACAAGTACACACTTGATTGTTGATTACATATGTATATTTCAAATGTGTGTATACTCCGAAATAAAAATACGACCGATTTGAGCAATAAAATTGTACTGTGTGAACACCGAAGAAATCTCAAGGAAAAAATTGCATCAATCTTCTTAATAAAAATTGCTTATTGTAAATTGTGACTTCTATGCCATTTTGAAAGGTACGGTGGTACATATCTGTCATTTATTCTCACTTACCCAGTATTTTTTAGATTTTAGGAAGCTATAAAGTCACTCAACTGCATCTCGCTAATAAGCGAATAAGCAATGAAATGATTTCTGTAATTAATGTAATCCCAAATAAATGCTTTCCTTACAGGGAAGCAGTTTATAAGCGAACAAATAGAAGGGTTATTTATCGACGAAGCAGGTTGTATTGCTTCCTCGATGTATTTCTGTACAAAAATGCTAACAAGTAAGGTGCAATTTTAGCTGTGTGAACATTATAGTGTTAACAAGAAAGTTTTTTCTTTTTCTTCTAAATTGGCCAATTTTGTGCCAACAAAACGACAGAAAAACTCCGTTAAAGCATAACGATTTGTAAATGTGTTCTATCGGTAGGAAAGATGGTTTATGCGGTTCAGAAGTGATATTATATACAAGGAAGAAAAAGATCTTCCAGCCCAGAAAATAAAATATGAAGACCATAATTGGAGACATTACACTATGAAGATTGTTCTCAAACTCAACAAGAGCTTGGGAACTCATTGGGGTCTACTCAAACAGCAATTCAAAACTTTGTGAGCAGTAGGATAGAGGGAATATAGTACCATCTAAATTGAAGCCGAGAGACCTTGTAAGAATAGTTTGCATCTCCGAAATGCTGCTTAAACGCTATGAAACGAAAACATTTTTGCACCGAATTTGCGATAAAAAATTAATCCGTTACGATAACCCAGAGCATAGAAGATGGATGTGAAGCACGAACAATTAGCCAAATTGTCACAGAAGCCAAATATTCCAGGCGATAAAGTAAAACTCTGTATTTGGTAGGGTTAAAAGTGTCCTATTTATTATGAGCGTCTAAAATCTGACTAGACCATCACGGGGAATCTGTACCGAATAAATCTGTCAATGTGCAGCATTGCCAGAGAAATTATCACAAAAGTGTGCATTAATAACATTTTAGAAACAAGTGGAAGAAAATTAAAGAATTAAATATAAAGAAAATAAAAAATGGATATCGGCGTTTTGTTTTGTTATTTTGTCTTCAGCCTCGCAACATTCTAGGATAAAATTGTTTCAATTGCTGTTATTTGTTCCATGACAATATTGAAAATTTTTAAACACACACACAATGCCTCACAACAAATTTGACAATCTTTGCCATACAACAATCTGACAATTTCGGTTGACAGATAACTTCATTGTGTGAGAATTATGTGCCAATGATATTGTAAGGTTTTCTTACAGTCGTCTAGATTGACAATTTACCTTTTGCTAACAATTTTTCAATGTCAATCCATTGCTAGATCTGACAACATTGTATGATCTGATAACCGTCTATACATAGCTATGAATTACAAAAGATAATACCGCCTTCAAAAGATACACCATGTGCTATGATCACCAACCAATATTTGTTTGGAAACAGAGGTTAGAACGCAAAGAATTCTGATGAGAGAATATGATGATTCTCGAAACATGTAAATTCAACCCCAGCTCAGCCAGAAAAATTATCAATAAAATTTTAATAGAGATTTCATGTTGTAAAACAATTCTTTCAGTAAAAATAATTTAATGAAAATTAAATATAATGAACTCGAGCCCGACTAAATAAAATCAAAAATCAAAAATTCAGTTATATTTGCAACAACTTAATGTACGGTTAATTGTTTAAGTCAGTGTATACATATAAATATATGTTGCATTCATAATTATAATATTGTTGTTTTTTGTTGCAGTTGCTAGTGTTGTTGTTGCTGTTGTTGGTTTTTAAGAGTGCACTACGAGTGTATGTCAGAGTACATATTGTGGTTTTACTATTATTTTATGTTGCTGTCGTTGCCGCTTTTCCTCTGTTGTTGTTTTCGTTGCAAATTTTTTTCTTTTTTTCGTATACATATACATACATATACATACATATATATTTTTCAAATTGTTTTTTTTGTTACAATTGTTGGCAATGATTGACGTTTTTTTCCTTTGTGAAACGCAATCCATGCCATTCATGTTGTTGCATTTTTATTGTGTTTTTTTTCGGTTTTAATTTTTTTGAAAGTTTATTTTTTGAATTTTTTTCTAGTACGAATTATATAGTAGTTGCTGTTTGTTGTTGATATTTCGTTGTATTTGTATGAATGTCTGTCGCTTTTGTATTTTTCATATATTTTCGTGTTTTAATTAATAGTACATAAATAATAAATATTAAAAAATATTAAAAAAAAAAAAGAAAACAATATTTGTTATGATAACAATTACATCATTTATTAAGGCACAGTGGTGGTCGTGTAAGTAGCACACTGGGGGTGAGATGTTTTTTATGAACAACATGGTATAATAAATTAAAATGGAATTTGAATAATGTGCAAATATATGCATGCATGTATAAAACGCTATTTGAGTAATAATCCTACATACATACATTTTTAGATTAAAATTATTAATTAATCTAGAGTTTAAAATTTATTAAACAATGTCTGTGTATGTGCTTTTTGTACACAATAAATTGTATTTATGTTATTTTCTACGTATGTATGTATGTAATGCAAGTAATGTTTTTTAATAATTTTGTTTGGGTTTGAACTTATTTTAGAGCTTTTAATTAAAAATAATTCATCCATGCTTTATTACTCCAACGTATTTA
This sequence comes from Bellardia bayeri, assembly GCA_950370525.1. Classification (NCBI taxonomy): domain Eukaryota; kingdom Metazoa; phylum Arthropoda; class Insecta; order Diptera; family Calliphoridae; genus Bellardia; species Bellardia bayeri. Next base: position 82,605,071 of record OX493267.1, read on the forward strand.
ACTCTGTTACGCGTTACCGGATTCTAATCATTTTACTCATTAAAAGATAATACCTTTTAAGCTGTTTTTAGTCCATTAAAATTGAGTTTTCGACCACACGTTTGTCACCCATTAGAACTGTTGTTTAACTATAGACAGGTATTTGTACTCGTAATACCAATATGTCGTATTTGTTTTATTCTATAAATATTTAGAATGTAAATTTAATTAAATTCCTATAAATTACTGCTTGTATTTTATAACATATTAGTCATCATCAGCATGCACACACATGTGTATGTGTTGTACTCGTATGTACACATGTAGGTTTGTCGTTGCAAAAGTATTAAAGTACTTTTAGGGGTTTTCAATTAATGAAGGGAAAGTTTCACTTTTATATGGAATTATTGGAAATTTAAAATATTTAAAATCAATTTTTAGAGTTTTCTGTTTTTTCTTAATGCAAAATGGTTGCATTTTTTCAAAACTTATTATTGGAGAAAATTTTTTATTTGGCTTGAGTTTATTAATTGAAAGTATTAAGTCATTGTAAAGAAATATTTTTAAACAATTAAAAAATTATTAGCTTTCATTTTTAAACGTTTCTAAAACTTTAATTTATTCAAAGTATTCGCCATTGTTAGCGTATCTGTTTAATACAAGAGCGTAGCAACATTCCCAACCATTTCTTTCTAAATAGTTTCTAACATATATTGTAACATGAAGGTATATTCCGCTTCCACGACTGGCTGCATATTGTGGGCGTTTGTCGGCCAATACTCACTTTAAAAGCTGTAACTAATCAGTTCTATTTTATGGTTCCCTGTGCTGGTCTCATCAGATTTCAGCTGCCATAGCGTCATAGATATTTGGCTTTGGTGTCGATTCGGCTGGTAGGTCGGGCTTCAGAGACGATTTCTTACGCTTTGGATTATCGTAATTATCGCAAGTAATGATTCGGTGCAAAAATTATTTTCTTTTATAGTGTTTAAGCAGCATTTCAGCCAAACAAAATCATCTGGCCACCTAAGAGCTCTTTTGGCGCAAAATTCTACATTTTCCAAGCAAAGTAAAACTTTGCTGTTTACACTACAATATTCATTAACCATGTGAGAACAAATGACAGGTACGTTACTGACATATTAGTTATTAAAGACAAAAACCTCTTTCAAAAAATACGCCAGTACAATATCCAATACTACGAGGGTGGTTCGGAAACTTCTTATGCTAGAACAGAAAGCGCGTATAAACAGCAAAGAGTTTAGTGTTTTGGAAACTTCCATCTCTGCTATGAACACATGTTAAATTTCTTTTCGATCTGGCAACTCCTTCATATAGAAACAGGTGTTCAAAAAAGACGCCTCTGCGATTTTTTTTACAATGGAAAAATTAGAAATTCGTGGTGTCATTAAATATTTAAATAAAAAAGGTTTATCGGAACAAAAAATTCATAACGATATGCTGAATGTGTTGGGTGAAAGTGCTCCTTCATATGCAAGAGTATTTGAGGATGAACCACATAGTGGACGTCCAAAAACAGCAACAACAACAGAAACTGTAGCCAAAGTGCATGATATGGTATTAAATGATCGACGAATAAAAGAGCATGAAATAGCCAATATAATGAGCATCTGAAATGATCAGTTCCATTTAATTTTGCATGAAGAACTACAGATGCAAAAGCCTTCTGCAAGATGGGTGCCGCATTTTTTAACAGTCGACCAAAAACGCATAAGAATGAAAATGTCTCAAGCTTGTTTAGATCGTTTTAAGAAAAATAAAATGGATTTTAAGCGTCGTTTCATAACTGTTGATGAGAAATGGTTCTACTACTATACTGCAAAAAAAAAAAGAATAATCCGGCAAAGAACTGAAGCTGGAGGAAGTGCCCCAAAAGAAGGTAAAAACAAGTCAATCGGCTGGTAAGATTATGGCAACGGTTTTTGGGATTTCAAAGGTACTTTATTGATTGACTAGCTGCAAAAGAGTAAAAACATAAATTCAGAGTACTATTGCAACATTTTGGATCAATTAAATGTAAAAATTCGAGAAAAACGTTCTGGATTACAAGACAAAAATATAATTTTTCATCAAGACAACACACCAGCGCACAAAACAACGAATTAAAGTACTAGAGTTGCTTGACCTTATTCTTGACCACCTTATTCTCCTGTTTTAGCTCCCAGTGTCTTTTACCTGTACCCAAATCTAAAAAATTCCTAGCTGGCAAGCGTTTTACCTCAAATGAAGATGCAATTACAGTTGTAAACCACTATTTTGAAGCCATTGAGGAAAACTATTTTAATCAGGGGATAGTATAGCTAGATAAACGTTGGACTAAGTGTATTGAAGTTTCAGGAGATTATATTGAAAAATAAAAATGTTTTTGAAGAAGTTTCCGAACCGTCCTGGTAAGTGTAAAACATTTTTCATGTAATTTTTGACAATTCATGTACGAGGGCGTGAAAATGCACAGTTTGCGAGACTTTTAAACGATATCATGAGGACCCTTATTGTATTTTTATGATAAATACCATAATTAGTTGGAGATAACAAGTACCAGAGATTATTTGCATGCTGCTTACATTCTTCCTGAGTAAGAATTTTAAATATGTTCTTAATAAGTAGTTGTAAGGAAAAAAATAAAGGTTTAATAAATACCTTTACATTGAAATTCTTTGAAAAGAAACTCTATTCCACAAAAATGCATTTGCAGTAGGTAAGCCTTAATTACATGCAACCATTTTTTAAATCCCTCTTACTTAATAGATTAACTCCTTTTCATTAAGCTTGAATTGGAACAGGAGATCCTTCATAAGAATTCTGGGATTTTTTTCTAGTCCACTGAAACCAAACAATTTTGGTATCATATGAAATGCGTCATCAAATGACATAAATTACACTGTGCTCGATTTTAACACTTTTTTAACAACAAACCTAGTGGGCAAAGCTAAATCGAGTACGTTGAATACACTGGTGCTTTTTGTTAGTTTAGATTTAGTTTTTGAGATAAAGCGTTATTTAAAAAATGGTAGAGGTGGTGCAATAAATATTCACGTAACTCGAAAACTCTTTAGTTTATTGAATTGAATAAAAAACCGAAATTCGGCAACAAAATTATCTTTGACTAAAGCTATGTGTCCACGATCGTCAGATATTGCAACGTTGTCCGAAAAATGTTCAGAAAATGTCTAACAACCGTGTAAACTCAAAATTTTTGCCTTCCAACGTTGTAAGAAAAATCATTTTCAGTACATTGGAAGACAAAAATATTGTCAGACATCTAACAATCGTGTAAACACACAATTTTGTCATTGCCATTGTTTTAAGACAATTGTCAAACACTTTTCATTGTCATATGTGCAAAGTTAATGCATCTGCCAATGGCAGCATTGTCATAGAAATTATTTCTAAATGCAACTATGTATATACATAAATAAACCAACAAGCATTGATAAAATTTTTGAAAAAGTAGAAGAAAATTAAAGAATTAAATTAAAGTGTGCATTAGGACATAAGCAGATAAAATGGTTCCAATTGCTCTTTTTTGTTCCATGACAATATTTAAAATTTTTAAACACACACACAGAGCTGCAAAACGAATTTGACAATGCCACACAACAATCTGACAACCGTGTGAACTGACAATTTCGGCTGACAGATAAATTAATTGTGTGACAATTGTGTGCAAATGAAATTGTTAGTTTTCTTACAGTCGTCTAAACTGACAATTTACATTTTGCTACAAATTTTTCAATGTCAGTACATTGCTAGATGTGATAACGTTGTAATATCTGACGATCGTGGACATGTAGCTTAAGACTAATTTTTTTTAATGCGAGCAGTCGTTTTGGAAATACATTTTTTTTGCAAAATCACAAAAATTTCTATTTATGTTAAGTATGTGTCTTGAATAGCAAATCATTTCCAAAACGACTTAAGTCCAGTTTAAAGAATTTTGACTTTATTTTTTAGATTCAGCGTACTCGATTTAGCTTAACCCACTGGATGCAATGTTCTTATTAGAAACCTTTAAGAATTTTATTTTGGGAGCCACCCTAATATTGTGAGTGTAAGTGAATGTTTGTGTGTTGCTATTTCTGCTGTGGTGTTGTTGCTTGCTGCATTTTGTATAACGAGAGGGTTTGTTATTTATTGTTTAAATTTCATTTAAGCTTTGGTCATCAAAGTACAAATATTTACATTTTTAGTTGTTTTTTTTTTGTTTTATTACCAACTGCTGCTTTGCTTCTAATGCTGCTACTTCATACATACATACATATGCATTATATTGTACATGCAAACATATTGCTGCTGTTGATGATGTTTTTTTTTTGTTTTTGTGTTATTGTTAGTGTCAGTATTGTTTTTGTTCTAATTAATATGAAAGGCTTCATCAGTTTAAGTACTTTAGTTGTTTTATATATTATTTATTTGTTTTTGCATTTCTTGTATATGTACAAGGTGGCGCAAAAGTAAACTTCCCATGTTTTTTGGCTGTAATAAAAAAAAAATAAAAACTTTGATTCTTCTTGTGGATTATTTTTATTTGGTCTTTTAATTTTTTTACATCAAGCCGAGAATATGCTGTCATGTAAATGGCCGCCGCCACAGATGATTGTCATTTGAGCCCTTTTTATGGCATTTTCCATCATTTTGGCCAAAATTTCCGGCGATAGGTCCTCACATTCTTGACGGATATTGTCTTTAAGAGCTGCAAGAGTCTGAGGCTTGTTGACATAAACCCGGGACTTCAAAAAGCCCCACAAAAAGAAGTCTGGAGCGGTCAAATATGGCGATCTTGCTGGCCGGTGCAAATCGCCAAAACGGGAGATTAGGCGCCCGGGAAATGCATCCTACAGCATATCGGTTGTGGCACGTGCAGTGTGTGCCCTTGCACCGTCCTGTTGGAACCACATGTTTTCCAATCCCAATTCATCAAGTTGCGGCAAAAAGAACTCGTTGATCATTGCTCTGTAGCGCTCACCATTCACAGTAACCGTTTGGCCCGCGACGTCTTCGAAGAAAAAAGGTCCGATGACTCCTCCAGCAAAAACAGCACACCATACAGTGACTTTGAGCGGGTGTAATGGCTCTTCGTGGGTTACACGCGGATTTTCAGTGCCCCAGAAGCGTAAATTTGGCTTATTTACGTACCCGCTAAGATGGAAATGGGCCTCATCACTCATGATTATTTTTGATGAAAAATCATCTTCCTGTTAGTGGTGATTAAGGATGGCTTGAGCGTATGTTAAACGCGATTGGCGGTCAGCAGCTAACAGCTGATGCACCGTCTGGACTTTGTGCGGAAACATCTTCAAATCTTGTACCAAAATTCGCTGTAAAGACCGTCGACTGATACCCATTTGCGTGGCACGTCGTCTGGTCGATGTCGATGGCGCTGCCATGACATCCTCGGCTACAGCAGCAATATTCTCTACAGAACGACTACTCCGGGGTCTGCAACGCCTGGCAGCAGCTCGTGTTGTGCCAGTCTCTTCGAGACGTGTTTACTACACAAATGTCAAAACAGAACTGACATTAGGGGCCAATCGCAAAATTTATAGCATTTTCTGATAGGAGGATTACTTTTGCGACACCTTGTACATTGCTAATGTAAGTCTGTGTAGTTGAGTTTGTTTATATGCAGGTAAGAACATCTAAATAGAGATACAAACTTCTGAGTAAGCTACTTATGTATGGTTTAGACTAGATAGACCTTAAATTTCCAATGTCTTTGTAAAAAACAATGAATGCATTTAAATAAAATGTAATTTGAACTAATTGCTTTTAGTTTGCTTCTTTTATTTGCCGTTTCTATAATGAATGGAATTGAAAGCGATATTTACGTGAAACAATGTATTTAATCTGTTCTTAACACAGCAGAGTACATGAGCTTTAAAATGTTCTACTACACGTAAATATTAGTTATTGTTGGACAAGTTATTATTAAATATTATTATTTCTTTAAAGTCTTATTAAATAAACCGGGGAATGAGACTGAATCTTTCTCATCAAATGTACCAAGTGTGATCTCTGCTAGATAACTTTTTCGGCTTAAGAAATTCTACTGAATTCTTAACTTTGGCACAATTTCGAGACTTAGAAAATAAATGTTCATTATGTAGTTCTATTTAAATTACATTTTTCTCCATTGCTCAACAAATATCAATCAATTTCCAAAGTGTGCGGCTGGTCTCTGCTGATTTTAATAGACTGGCGAAAGATTGATGATTCGAGTTGAAACTTTCTCTTCTTTATGATTCTACACTTGTAGATGAAAATAATTTTCAACCTGCTAAATCTGTGTAAGTGAAACATAATTAAGATTTATGTATTTGAACATTTGCTTATTCATTCAATCGTTCACTCACTCACTCACTCACTCATTCATTCATCTTTATGGCATGTTTCCGTGTATTTGAAATTTGTATTAATCATACAAGTATATGTGTACATATGTCTGGCAGAAATGTTCAGTAACAATTGTACATTCGTATATACATATTTCCTTTAAGAATTAATTTTTTTTAAGTTATTTTTTCTTAAGTTTCCGTCATATTTTATGTGTTTTACACCTTTCAATGTGAGCATTTGAAAGTGTTAAAATAGTACAATATTGAATGCATTAAAAAAAACATAGCTGAAGGCAGAGCTGGGGCAATTTTATATAAAATCTGAAAGTTCTTGCTTCAAAACAAAGAAAACTTGAATAAAAGGAAATTATGCGAATTAAAGAGCTCTTCAGCAAGAACTTTGTTTTTAAAATGGAGAGTTTATATGAAAATCATTTAAATGTTTATTGTTTAGCAAATAGTAAGGTTTGACCATTATAAATTAATGATGATATTAGACATACACTCATACAGAAGCCGATTATTTTATCAACATTTTCAATAATATTTTAGTAAAATTATGTTAATCACGTTATGGATCGTTTGGCTCTGTATAGAATCTGTTTTTAACATAGCTCCATACAAATTAATTCAGCTGCTTAATGACATTATCGGGCCGGACAATTAACAGCTAAATATCGTTAAAGTATGCGATTGGAAAATTTGGTTTGCAATAAATTTATTGTTTCGTTGTCTGTCAGCTAACTGTTTTATAGTTGATAAAGAACAAATTCCGTTTAATGCTTTTGAGGTAAAGAGCGAATCAAGCCAATTTCGATTACCCTGTGCATCGAACTAAACAAATCGTAGTCGTACGGGACAGGGTTTTGACTTTTGTTTAAACTGTTTTTAACAGGTATTGAAACCTATGGTCGTGCGTTGTTATAATGGAATATTACGCTCTCGCGTCTAGCCGCATAGTCTGGACGTTTTTCGGCCAATACTCGCTTTAAACGCCTCAGGTTCCCTGTGATGGTCTGTGATAGGACCCTTTTGGTCCCACCAAATGGCTTTAGTGTAGATTTTCTTACGCTTTCGATTATCGCCATGCATACATTTTTTATCGCAGGTGCATTAATTATGTAAAAATTATTTCCTTTTATAGCGTTTAACAGCATTTAAAACATGCCAAATCGTGTTTCAAAGTCTCTCGGCTTCTATTCATATGGTATCCAATTTTTCCGCTTTGGAATGAATGCTGCTGTTCGCAAACGTTTTGAAACTGCTGCTTAAGTAGCTCTTGTTGAGTTTGACCACAATTCTCATGAAATAATGCCTGCAATTCTTGGTCCTCCAAATTGTTTGGCTGTCCTGGTCTTCCTTGTCAAAATAATCACTTCTGAACCGCACAAACCATTTCTCGCACGTTGAAGCCAAAGCAACATATTCACCATATGTTCCAATTTACACGAAGCAATTCTTTAAGCTAAGCTGATTACCTTTTAGACATCGGGGTGAGGGGAAGAAAAGACAAGTAAACACTTGATTGTACTAGCAATTCGAGTTACTCTCTTAGTCGTATTACATATGTTTATACTCTCAATTAAAAATATGTGCGATTTAAGCAATAAGAATTGCGCCGTGTGAATACCGAAGAAATTTCAAGGAAAAAATTATATCTATATATTCGTTAAAATTGCTTCGTGTAAATTGGGATAAGCTTTGGTGTGGTTCAGAGGCAATCTTCTCAAATTAAAAAAGTAAAACAAAACTTCCCATAAAAAAACCGCCATATTTATATTTATATATGTCGCAACTTTGAAGATATTTCGATAAAATTTTGTACATGATGGAAATATGTCCATTATTTCACCTAGCCCCAAAAAAAATCTCCTGCCGAAATAAAGGTTTATCGGTCATAAATGTTTGATTTATGCACGTATACTAATAAATTTCTCCATAAAGAAGTTGTACATGAAGCCTAATTTCATCAACAATTGGCCATAGCTCCCATAACAGGTCCACTTCCAAAAATCACTTTAAAGAGCATAACTTTCTTAAAAATGATTTGGATTATATTCAACAAAAGTCTGTTTCATATACGAGTATACAAAAATTATTTTGCCCAATTTTGTGATGTTCGGTCCACAATTAGTCATAGCTCCCATATAAGATCCCCTTTGAAAATCACTTTATCATCTATAAGTCTTTTATTTATAAGTGTTTTTATGGAGATAAAATTCAACACATAGAATATTTCATGCCACTTCATTTTTGGATGATCGGTCCATAATAGGTCACAGCTCTTATATTGAACACATTTCTGAAAATTTATGTTTACACATATACTGGGTGTAGGGTATTATATGGTCGGGCTTGACCGACTAGACTTACTTACTTGTTTGTTTACGGTCTGTGCTTAAGGTTTGCTTGTAACATTTTATTACAGCATTTATAAAACTTTTGCGTTTTTGCAATTATTGAATTTTACAGTGCCGAACTTATGCACGATTTTCTTTCTATTTTAATTATCCAGTACTTAGCATTCTTGGAATTATATAATCAATCGGTTAAGTTTGACAAAAATGTTTAGAAAATTAATCACTAAAAAAAATTAAAGTTTTGCCACAAGCATTTTAAAAATAGCTTCTGTAGTGTGGCCGGATTTTATATGAACAATGTTTTATTTTCGAAATTGGTAGTAGAATTAAAAAGGTTTGCTTTGTTCTCGATTAGGCTACGAAAAACCTGTTTTAGTCAGAATTTATATTTATGCTTAAAAGATGATTTTACGAAATAGTTGCGAATTTTTCCATTTTCAATAAACATCTTAAACATCTAAATATTGAGAAAGTACCTCTTTAAGTTCACCTCCGATTTTACAGTCTTTTTTTTTTTTTTTGTTTTTCATTAAAGTTTTTTCTGTTTTTTGTGTTTCTTGTAGCGATTTTTATTTTGTTGGTACAAGTAATAAAAAAGTTTGTAACTCATTGCGTCGACATTTTAATAGTTCGAACGTTTCTCATCCGCCTCAATTCGCTTGTACTCGTTCCATACAATATTGTATGTACCACAACAAACACGTACTTAGATTTTTGCACCTTTGTTGTTGTTGTTATTGTTGTTGTGTTGCTGTTCGATAGTAATGTTGAAAGTGTTGAAAAGTAATGGTTGTAATAGTTTTTTTTTTGTTTTTGATTTGTTTCGTTGTTGTTTTCTGGTCTTCATGTGTTGGTTTTAATATTGTTGTTTGTCTTAATTTTATTGTTGTTGCTGTTTTTATAATATTTACAAAACTTTGCTCATATGAAGATTTTTTCTGTTGTTGTTGTTGTTGTTTGTGTTAATAAAAGTTTCCTCTCACTTCGAAAATAAATAGATTTTTGCGTTAGATAGATGGATTTACTTAGATAAAGATATGTTTATGTCTATAATGTTTCAATGTTGTTTTTGAGGTTGCAACGTTTGTTTTGATTGTAAATAAATATGTACTTACATATATACATACATACGTATGGTTAACCAAATTATGTATACGATTTTAATTTCGTTCGAATAAAACGGATAAGTCGACTAAGAGCCTTTCAATTGTTCGAATAACTCGATCAGCTTTATATATCACAATTTCAAAATGAATCAAATTATTCAAATAATTGAAAGAGACATTGCATAACATTATGTACATAGTGTTGTTTCACATTCTTCAGTTTTAGCTGAGCAGTTTCTCTTCAGTTCTCTTTTGAACTTGCCATTTCATTCACACATGTCAATTAAATTTTCGTACTTTTTAATGCTATAAAAAAATTGACTAATACCGTCCAGTTTGTATACCTTTTATTATTTTTTCCCCTTCTCAACCATAAATACTTGCCTTGACGAGTCGGAATTGAAGAGTGTGAAAGCGGACTATTTCAATGCAACCATAACTATCATTTTTATTTTCAACATCACTCTTTTCTGAGCTAACATTTTGTTAAGCATTATTTGTTCAAACATGAATAAAACATAATTGTTATTCGATTATTCGTACGAACATTATTTGTATGGATACCCTAGCATATACTTATGCATGTTTGCAGTGGTGTTGCTTGTTGGATTGATAGATTTGTTTTAAGTGTGCAGTGTTTCTAATGCTTAATGCCAACATTATTGGCAGCGAGTATTATTATTTGTTTTAGAAATGAATGTTGATGATATTGGAAAATAAATATCATGGCAGAGACGTGAGTGAGTAAGTTAGATTGTTTTTAAAGGCCTATTCTTTGTTGGAATAGAGAGGTTTGTAGAAACGTAATTGTTGCTATTTTATTATAACACAAGCTAAGAGGATCTTGCCATATGTATTTTGTCTGAAATCACATAAAGTATTGTTCACAAAACATCTGGCCACAAAACGTTTTTCTTAAATCTGTTTACAACATATTCGCTTTTTTAATGATTTGATTTCAAAAATAAATACAGTTATATTCAGTAAAGAGATCAGGAATTTACAAAGAAAAGTCTACGTTTAATAAAGCCAATTCCGGATCAACAGCGATCGCGCATAAAAAAACAACAGCAACAACAATTGCAAGATTAATACCTTTGGATGCAATATTTTCAAACATACTCGAATTGTGTTACTAAATATCCACATAAAGCTTGATTCATTTCGAGGTTCCCTAATTTTGAAAGAAAAAAAAAACACAGAAAATTCAAATTTAATGGGGAATGTTTATTTTCATTTGAAAGAACATTCTTTGGCACTTTATTTTTGTAGATTATGTCTATCAAATGTTGGCCGTTGCTACGTCGCGGATGATCTATCCGCTGAGTGCAATTTTCGATGACTTGTTCGAGCATTTCGACTGGTAATTGGCGAATGACATGCGTGATGTTTTCCTCCAAGACTTGAATCAAAGCGGGTTTGTCCAAATAAACTTTAGACATTACATATTCCCACAAAGTCTAACGGTGTGATATCACACGATCTTGATGGGCAATCGACCGGCCCAAAACGTGAAATTATGTGCTCAGCGAAGTGTTCTCTAAATAAATCCTTTGATTGATGCGATGTGTGTTAATAGGCGCCCTCTTGCTGAAACTAAATGTCGCCGATATCAAGAGCTTCAATTTCAGGCATCGAATAGTCAGTTATCATGGCACTATAACGGTCGCCATTGACTGTTGCGTTTGAAACATGATTTGACATGTCTGAAATGCTGCTTAAACGCTATAAAAGTAAAAAAAACTTGAGCGAATTATTTCTTGCGATAAAAAAATAGATCCATTGTGATAATCAAATTGATCGTACGTGAAGACCGGCCGGCCAGACGAAACGAAATCAATGGCACTAAGATTATACTCAGGATTTGGTGGGACAAAAAGGGTTATATCTTCTATGAGCAGCTTAAATCTGGACAGACCATCTCTGCCTGTGATATGCCTGTATGCAATAACAACTCTCGGACACATGTAGCAATACCTATTAAATACTGTTTAAAAAGAATTGAGTTTTGCCTTCAACTGCTATTTGCTCTCTCTGGAATACGTTTCACTGCAAAACTGGGTATCCGAAATTGGCTTAATTAGTTCTTGGTCTCAAAAGATAAGCAGTTCTTTTTGCTCGGAAACCATATTTTACCAGAAGAAGACAGCTAACAATGGCCAATACTTTGAATAAATTTATATTTTCCAAATGTTTGAAAATATTTTAAATAAATATTTTGGAAAATCTCACATTTTTAATTTATACACCCAATATATATCAAATAACTTGATATCTACAACTTTGTTTAATAATACTAAATACCAGTAGATTTGTAATTTAATTCGAAATTATCAGTATTTATTTGGAAAACAAACAGAAATCCAAACCACAAAAATTATTAAGACATATAAAGAAATTTGATAGGCTTTTTAGATTTACACAAATACCTGACATTAAATTTATATATCTTGAAAACATACAGCTCTGGACAGAGAAATAGCGAATTAAAATTACATGAAGTATCAAAAGTATTATATTGAAAAATGGAATAATAATAACATGAAATTCTATGCTATACGTTTGCTTTACTTTGCCGCTGCAAAAATTTCGTTGGAAATGTTCTGTTTACTTTTGCACATTCTTTATGTTGTCATATTTCGTTAAAAGTTAAGTTTTTTGATCGGACAATGAAATAGCGCAGAGTTAAAAATAGTTGATGCTAATTACGGTGATTAATAATAGTGTAATTTAACAAAAAATATTATTTATCATTACTTTTGACAGCCAAAATACCAAGTACTTAAGAGAAAAATGGTTACATATTTGGGAACTTCACCAAAAGAATGCAAATCAAATAAAAGTATCTGAAATAATTGCATGTTCTTGAAAGATGCAAATTTGCTTAATGTGAAGAAAGATCAGGCAATAGTTAAAAAAAGCAAGCAATATCCTTTCAAGTCATGGAGAATAATAATGGCTGAAATAAAAGAGGAATTTTAATTAAATGTCTCTAGACTAGACTTGTACTATAACGACTCAATGAATCAGCTTTATGGTTGTGTATGTAGGAAAAAAAAACACTTGTGCCAAAAAAGTCTATAAAATTACTGAAACACCGGAACAAGGATAACAAATTCTGGAAAAGAGTGCTTTTCACAGATGAAACCAATAACAATCTGATTGCTTCTGATGGAAAACCGTAAGCACATCGAGGGAAAAAAACCAAGGACTCAATTCCCTTTATGCTGCTAAAACAGTAAAGTGCGCTATTTCTTTGCCCATAGCTGTGCATACATATGTGCAGATATATTTATGTTATACATAAATAATTCATAAACTTCCTACTTGTTCTAACATTTAAAAAATTGTTAAAGAAAAAATGAGTACAAATATATTTATTTATACATCTACATAGTCTTTAACAAAGTACAAATAAATACATATTTATGTATATATGTACATATGTATTTATGTTTAAAATATATTTCATTCTTTTAAAGACACATTTATATAATATATATATGTACATAAATATATCTTATAGATAGCTAGATATACATATCTAATATTTATGTATTGTTAGGAAATATTTCAAGTTAAAGAGACGCAAGCTAAAAAGATATATTTTTTTTTTTTTTTTTGAATTATTAGACCTGTCAACAAAATATCCCCAAAAAAGACAAGCCTACAAACAAATATAATACAAAGACATATGTTAACATAAATTATGAAATATGTACATACATATGTATACACATGTACACATATAAATACATACTACAAATACTGAGACTAAGACAAATGTCATATTGAAATACATACACTCACATGCAAATACGATTTAAAAACAACTTTTTTAAAACTAAATATATTTATAATTTCTGTTTGAAATATGTGTGTATGTATGTATGTATTTATTTCTAATTCTAAATTAATAAGTAATTACAAGCATTTGTTGGTTGTTGTCGTTCGCTTTGTTTTCAGTTTCTTACTTACATATTGTAAATAAATTTGAAAATTACTTTTAAAGACAATTTAACAATAAATAAAAACTTTAATTGTATTTTATGACCGTTAGAGAATATTGTAATCACTTTTCGATAAATGCCTTTAACAAATAATTATATGTATTTGCTTTTTGCTTTTGTAATTTGATACTAAAAGTTGATTAGTTCCTTATTATTTGTTTGTTTGTTTGTTTGTTTTATCTATGTAAGTGAAGAATGTATTGTCAATATATATTTGCATATTTAATGCAAGTTAAACATACATAGCACTTTTCATTTTAGATTATTATTCCAACTATACATATACATAGTTACATATTAGTAAAGTTTGGTCAAAAACCAAAACATCATTCTTTCATTTTCGATTTTGTTTCTTTAGAATTACAGTACCAGCTCGTTAATCCGAACTACTGAATGTGCTCTAATTATTTGTTATAATCAGCGTTGCCATTGTTAGTCTTTTCCGACCAAATCGCACTTGTAAGTTTAAGTGTGTAAACTATTATAGGTGTAAGCAAACCAATTATATAATTCAAAGCAAGGAAATTGCCATTAACACAGTTTTATGCACTCAAAAAGAACACGATGCCATGGAGCGACGAATTCAGAACAGATATAATAATGTCAAAACTATAACTGGAACGCAAAAGTTTCATTGCTTCATACCAAATATTTCTGATATGTCAATTAATGTAAAGCGGTACTCTTCGTCCGCCGACGTGCTACATTTAAAGTTACTTTAATTTTATAATGATGCCAAGACAATTGAATTTTTTAATAAATATTGTAATTAAGTATAAGCAGCAAAATAAGAAAGATTTTTTCTTCATAAATGTATTTTTAACTGTAAAATAATGTTTATAATGTATTTTTAACAAGGTGGTCTCTTAAATGCTCTTCTCCTGTCCAAACAAGGAGTCGGGGCCCATTTTTTTATTGCTGATTCTTAAAGAAAAAATTATGAGGAATCCAAAAAAGAAAAAATTAGCCGGAAAATTTAGGAGCTTCTGTGGAAAATCGGAAAATTTAATTTTCATGGGAAAATTTAAAGGTAAATTTCTAAGAAAAATTAGGAAAATTTTATTTTTCAATCAAAGCCTGATTCAATACCTTTCCAACGAGCTATCACTCGTTGCGATCGCTTTAGTAGTTTTTTTTAAAACAACTTTCAATGAGGTCCCTTATGAAGAATTCTTCAATTTTGTCAGTGACAGTGGTGTACACCACCACTAAACCAGTCACTATAAAAAAAAAAAAAAATATGTAGGTACATTATTTTTTGCTGGGCAATCGATTGAGACTATTTATTTTAAAATCGGAGAGGGGTCGTCCAAAAGGTGATCGCTTTCATATGGAATTGCTCTATAACGACTTTTTATTTCTTTTCGTACAAAAAGCAAATATAAAACTTAAGTTCATTAAAAATTTGTGTGATTTTTTAAAGCTGCAAAAATTGAAAAATTTTATTTTGATCTACTAGTGTACACACATACATACAAATGTATGTACGTACATATTTATAAAATAATAAAAATATAGTCCCAAAAGAATAACCGAATTAAAAGAATTTCAAGAATACTGTTCTGTGCCATCGCATAAAATATTAGGTGTTTCCTATACAAGATGGCTTTCTCTAGAGGGAGTTATTGTAAGAATTATAGAACAGTGGAATGCTTTGAGGCTGTATTTTGTCTAATAAAGTCAAATGTTGTCTAAAGAAGACTTGCCTATATTGCTCCTAATTTTTAAATTTTCCAACCTTGTTGATTGTGACCCTGATATCATTGTTACTCAGTGCAACTTGTTGCGCTTGACAAAAATGAGTCTTTCCATTAAAAACGGACTAAATCAGAAAAGTTTTGGAGATCTTGCTAGCTTTGTATTTAATTTACTTTCGCATAGTTTTCAGCACTTTTTTTCAATTAATGAGGCATAAACTTGAAATAAATACAATTAACAGTATAAGGCTCTGTAGGGTATTCAAGGTCTTAATTCCCTCCAGGAGTGAGTGGCATAGGGGTAATTTCCTGCACAAATATGACACTAGGATATACACAGACGGTTCTAAGATGAGCTGCGATGTTGGTTCTGGGATCTTCTGTGACGAACCTGAGGTAGGCATCTCGTATTGTCTTCCGAATGAGTGTAGTGTTTTCCAGGCGCAAATCTTTGCAATTATGGCAGCTTGTAATACACTACATGAACATAACATTATCGCCAATGTAGGTATTTTTGTCGACAGTCAGGCGGCACTCCTCTCACTTAATGCCTACACAATTTCATCTTCACTAGTTAAGCAATCTAGGAATTCTCTGTCAAGGCTAGGTCGTCTGTCTGACATTACCTTGGTGTGGGTGCCTGCGCATAGGAACCACTACGGCAATGAACGGGCAGACGAACTAGCCAGAACGGTATCTGCCTTGGATATCTCCGATGGGGTCTCAGTAGCAATTCTACTGGGGACTATCGAAGGTATTATCTTCAGACATTTTCTTACAAAGGCTGAGTATAGATGGCGTAATTTAGACACATGTAGGATAGCCAAGTTGATGTGGCCATCTTTTAACGAGAAACGCACTACGCAACTGATAACCCGGAATAGGAAGGTTATATCAAGGTAGCTGGCAGTATTAACGGGACACTGGACGTTAGGCAAGCACGCAAATCGCCTGGGACTCCCATTTAACGACCACTGTCGTAGTTGTAAGGATAGGGAAAAAGAGGAAACGATTTTTCACCTTCTCTGCGACTGCCCAGCCCTGAGTGTCAAAAGACATAAATTCATGGGAAACTATACATTGAACAACCTTGGTGAGGTAGCCGGGTCAAAACTCAATGACCTACTGAGATATCTCACAGCTACAGGTTGGGTTTAGCAAAACACGACTTTCTGTACACATATTAGCTACAGTATGTTGTACGCTTCATGGGCCACTTTTCACACTTACTTTGCAGGAGAGCGCATTGTCTTTACAAAGAGTACAAAGTCTTTGTAAAAATTTGCTTAGTGCAAATTAAAATTTGCAAAGAATATTGTGGAACAAAAACACTTATCACTTTGCTAAAAAAATTCAATTTGATAACTGAAAATTTTATAAATTGTTTGTGAAATATAGCCCTAGTGCCCATTTTGGAGTCTTAGCTATTAGATTTTAAAACAGTTAGCCTAAGAAAAATCACCTAAATTAGCAGGCGTTTAATAGACTTGTATCACGGAAGTGCCCTACATTAAAATCCCAAAAGGCAATACTCAGTGTCCGTTGTCAAAAATCAAACTCTAGTGCTCTTCTGCTATGTATATTTGTATATCAAACCGATCGGCTAGTTAAAAATGGCAGATTTATTTCGAAAATATTTTGTTTCTGATTCACTGTATTTTGGAGATTAGTTTTAAGTTTTTTTTATCCCTTTCAGACCCGACGCAAAACTACCAGGAATTTTTTTTATAATTTTTGGAATATATAATCAATGTTTAGGTTTTATTATTTTTATAACCTTTAAGGATTTCAGGACACGCACACTTGATGCATCTCGGTCGAATTTTATAAAAATTTTTAATTAAACACATTTTTATTGCATGCAAAGATTTCTAATAGTTTGAAATATTAAAATTTATCATTTTTTAGTTACTTGCAAACGATTAATACTTTTGTAATTAAAGACTTTCACTTCCCGTTTTGCTAAAACTGAAATGTATCTGAAGTATTTAGAAATAATTCAAGTAATAGTAAATCAAACAGAAGGGACATGTGAGAAGCAAATATAAAAACCAATCAGCACAATCGACGCATGTCAGTCTATTTCAAATTTTGTTAAAAGAAGCAAAAATATTTAAACCGAAACCCACCCGCACAGTCGATAACACACAGGGCTTCATTAGGGCGGCGACTAAAAAATACGGACGTGAGCAATTGCACTTCGGTGCAACAACTTTATCAGGGAGAGGAGTATGGTCTAGAGAATCAGTTAATAGGCTTCTGGCAGGTTAGGAATAAAAGAAACTGCTTTAATTAGTACTAGAATCATGTACTAGAGCATCGTAGGTGCATGTGGTCTCGTAATGATCGAACGGGTATCGGTTAGATTAGTTTGCCGGTTTTCACTTTTTAGGACACCTGCAGGCATGTCGTCGCCAATGTACATTGCTCATGACGCCCTTTGGGCCGATATTTTCAATGTATTAATTGTGTTCGAGATGTTTGCAGGTATTTTTGCTTTTAAATTCTTTTAAAGTTTAGTAAATTAAGTGCAGCTTACGGATAACAGGCTTAATATGAATAGGATTGAAATTATTATTTAATTTGATTAATTTGAATAGGAATCGAGGGTAAAAGTAATTCATAATTCATTCAAGTTAAAATTTTCTTAAGTAAATTTTCCATAACAATTGAATCATAGACGGTATGACCGGAGTTGCAAACGGTGAAAGAATCGCAACCTGATGACATATTCGTCAACTGCAAGTTTTAATTACAAAGATAATTCTCGAAGTGTTACAACAAACACAGTCAATAATTTTCTGATTAAATTAATTTTTCATTTTAAATCCAATTAAGTTTTCCTTATAAAGGAAAGATTATTGGTGATAACAAGTAGGGCTCCTCGTGCGATTTTAGATGCAATGAGCTTTTTACATAAAAGAACGATTAATGGTTTAAAATTGTAATAGTGATTGTAATTTATTTTCAATCTTTAATATAGAAAAGTGATTTTTTTTGGAACTGTTTGTAATATTTAAAGAACATTGTAGTTTTTCTTGCAAATGTTTGGTTTTTTGTGAAAAATATTGTTCATGTCTGAGGGATGGTATTGGTGTTCCCATCTCTGTCCTGTTGGGAGATGATGTTACCATCAACAATATAAAGAAACGACAAAATATAGAGAAGCTCTACCAGGGCGAGAGACCTAGCACGTCTCAAGCCCTTGTTTTAAGAAAAAACAAGGACCGTAACGCCCGCCGCAGACGTAATCGTAGAACAAAAAATGCGTTGAAAAGGAGCACCGTAGCAGGGACCGTGATGGGTAAGCGGTTCAGTGTTGCTGAAGCCAAGAAGCGAATGGCCGTTTCGTTAGTGAACGCGCACTAATAGACACTAACTCAGAGGTTTCCATTATTTCGGACGAAGTGACACGGAGAATTTCTGCTCGTAGAATCATCGTTGGTGACAAAGAGAAGTGGTAACTACGGTTCCAGCACCATAATTAAGGTTTACACTGAAATCAAGCGAACTCTGAACATAATGGCACCACCGAGATCAGTCGATGGTCACATTTTTGACGAATTTCCAGAGCTGCAATTGGCAGATCCGCATTTTAACATAGCGAGTCCAGTAAACCTCTTATTGGGTGGTGATGTCTATAGCCGAATTATAAGAAATGGTGTGTATGTATTTGGCTATATCATTTCGGGATTGTGTTCATATTAGAGTTTGTATGGAATTACATTAGTCGTTATTTTTTTTAAATTTTTAAATAATTAACAAGAAGTAAATTTATATATTTTATTCTTTTTTAGTTTTCTTATTTGTTTTCTTTTTGGTCTTTGGATGGCTTCAGAAACTTGGATTACTATGGAATGGATTCATCACATTTAAATATTTATTACTTTGTTTTGGAATAAATGGAATTTTTGAAGTTTTCTGAATTTTTTGAAGTTTTTTTTTGCTTTTTTTTCTCTATTTTATTAGCTTGGTAAGTGAACAAATATTGTTGATCATAAAACGTGCTCCTCGTCTCATTTAATATGAGTGATCGGTCATCTAGTTACTCTTCTAAATTGAATTCTAAAACATTGATTTTTTTAAGAACATTTAAGTTTGTCAAGCAAATGTTTGGTTTGTGGCGGTAAATATTGTTAATAAAAAATATAGTGCATGGTGTAGTTATACAAGGTAAGTGCAAATCGGCAACAAATACAACACGATACAGGCAGGCATTTTGTTTGTGTAAAATAATGTACTACTGTACTAAAGCACTTGAAAAATTATTACTTTTGACATAAGTAAATTGTAAACAATGTCAGACAGCAGTGCTACTGCACTCACCTTGTATAGTTACACCATGATTCAAATGCTAATTTAGAAAATCATAGACGACTTAAATTTGTTTTTGTTTTGTTCATACAAAAAAAAAAAAAAAAAAAAAAAAAAAAAAAAAAAAAAAAAAAACTATGTTTAGTCGGAAATATGAATAATCTTTGATGGAGCTTCAGTTCTACATTAGAGCCTTGCCAATTTTCAAAATTATTGGCGATGTTAGTGCCGAATTATTTTTGACATACTGATTTTCTCTAAAGTTAAAATATATTTCAGCAAATGACGTTTGTTCATTTTGAATGGACATTTAAGTAATTATATAACAAGAAGAAAAAAACCTTCGGTTCTATACCGTTTCTCACCATGTGTTGTGGGTAATAAACATTCAATTATGTGGTAATACAATTTTTCCATTATTTTACTTTTCAATAAACATCAAATTGAATTGTTTCGAAAAAGAAGAGAGAGAGAGAAAAAAAACAACAACACAAAACCTTGTGAAACACGACATGAATGTGCAAATTAAATGCAGTGACAAATGCATTTTAAACAAATTATTGAACCCTCAATAAACCTTCATACACAGAGTGTTCGAATAGAAAGGGATTACATTATCGTTGCATGACCATGGATGTGTGTGAGTGTTTTTTTTTTTTTGGTTATTTCCATTTGTTTTAATGTCCACAAACATACAACACTTTATTAATTATTAAAATTGCTGCTTTAGAAGAGTTAAATAAAGGGTTAAACAGGCTGGAAGGAAATGTCATCTGAATAGAAAAAATTATTAAATAAAATACTTAAAACGAACAAAGTATGAGTGAGTAACAGCAGTATGTAAGAGAAACAGTAAAAGTAGCAGGCTTCAGCAGCAGCATGCAGCACAAAACCAGCACAGGAAATGCAACCAGCCAAACAGTTAGACCAACTACAGTCGTATAAAATAAAACAACTGTCAAGCCAAAAAACGACCGCCTGACTCTTTTTCCGTTTTCATTTTTTTTTTTGTTTTAGAGAAATAAGGATTTTTTATTAATTGTTTTTTGCTTTTAGAAATAAATTTTTTAATAGACTCTTTATTTTTTCAAGAAATACAAATACGAGTACATATATGTATGTATGTATGTATTGAACTGTAAGTATTTGTTTGTGTGTGAAATAAACATATTGAATAGCACTGCCCCTGATATGAGTTTGTCAACTTCAATAAATCTTTAAAAACACTTGGGATGATTTTTAAATATTTTTTTACGTATTTTTTCGGTTTTTTTTCCTATAAAAAAATTTATAATGATTTTTATTTAAAATGACATATGCACATTTATGATTTCTGGTTTATTATTGTGTTCGTTTTTATGAAATTTCTACAAATAAAAATTATTTGTATTTATCAATTTTGAAAAAGTGAACCCTAAACTCATTTGCATATTGATTTGATAATTCAACCCTTTTCTCATACCTTCGTATTTAAATGTCATTTGTTAAATTGGAAATATGTTTTTACAATATGTATATGTATACAAAGAAAAATCTTTAAAATTAGTTCTGCTCAGTTTTTAACCCTACTGCTGACTTTTGATAGATCTCAGTGGTGTTGAAATGAAGAATCTTTATGCCAGATGCTGTTGTAATTAATTTGTAAATTTTGTTTTCATTGTATGGAATATCAAAAAAAACTAGAGTCATTTGATTAGTTATTTAATGATAATAATATTTGAATTGCTATTGCATAGATAAAAGACAAGGGAGTGGTGACAATAAAATATTATAATACAAGCCAAGTAAAAATCGTTCGTTACCAAGTAATGAGTTAAAATGCTAATATTCAGACACTTTTCTATTAACACAATACACATACATATGAATGTACATGTAAATAAGTCATTACTTTGATAGCACTCAAACAAAAAATAGCCCAGTATTGTAAAATTGGACGAAACTGGGTACAATCAGAGGGCACCTATGGGTGCCCTGATAGACTAGACGACAGTGTGCCGGACTATCAGTCAGAGGGCTGCGGGTTCGATTCCCGCCAAAGACTCGAGTGTTAATTACAATATTAAAAAAAATATATATTTTTTTCTATTACGTCGACCGGGAGCTAAAATTGAAGACTGATAACGTCTTATAAGAGGCAGCAAACGTTTCTACAGACATTTTTTTATATACGACTATATACATAAATATCCGAAGTATAGCTGTTAGATTTGACGATTTATCGTCATTTTGATTATGTTTTGTTTCAAAAATAGCAAAATGACAATTTGACGATTTTTTCACTGAAAGTGACGATTTTCCGAATTATTAAAATTTTCTATCATTTGTTTTTTTTTATTAATATTGTTGTTACCAAATTCTATTTTTTTTTGACACAACAACTATTTATCTAAATTTTTGGTATTTTTTTAGTCAGGCTCAAGTTACTGAAGGTAGGAATTGTTTTACAACTTGAAAAATTTTTTATTTGATAATTTTTCTTGGCTGGGATTCGAACCTGTGTTGAATTTACATGTTTCGAGAACAACCACATTCTCTCATCAGAATTCTTTGCGTTCTAACCCTCTGCACCACTGCGGTGCCCGCTAGCCAACAGACAAACATCAATCCTTTAACCAGTGTTACCTGGTGGTTCGAAATTTGCTGTAATTATCATTTTTCTCATTTAATATCAAAATCAAAACTAAATGCTAGTAATATTTTCTTAATTACTGACAATTGTTGAGTTGGTATAATAATTTCAAATAATTTTATGAGTCCGGATAGTAGAAATTACTTATTTATCTGTAAACATAAAAAGAAATTTTAAATGCTGAATTTCATGAACTAACATTTTTAGAGGAAACCATTTCTGAATACCAACGTGGAAATTCTACAAAAACTTCTCCTCTTTTAACAAAACCTGGAAAGAATATTCAGCCAAATAAATTTAAATAACAAAAATACGAAATTTTCTAAACATAATCACCTGTATATGATGAATGAATGGGATTCTATACTCAAAATGTTATTTAAAACTTAATGAACTAAATTTATTTGACATTGTAATTTAACCTGAATTAATAAAATATGCTAAATTCAGATATTTATTTATAAAATACTGTAAGTGTTGTTTTACACGCTTCAGTTTTAGCTGAACAGTTTTTGTTCAATTCTTTTTTGAACTTGCCATTTCATTTACATACGTCAATTAAATTTTCGTACTTATTAATGCAAATCAACATGTATGAAAGAAAAAAACACCAAAGAAAATAAGATTATTGATTAGTACCGTCAAGTTTGTACTCCTTTTGTTGTCTTTTCCCTTCTTATCCCAAAATACTTGCCTTGATATGGCAGAATTGAAAAGTCTGAAAGCGGACTAAGATATTATAAAAATATTACACAAGTTTTAGCCCTATATTTTTTGTGATTTCTGATGTATTGTACAAGAGACTATACAAACTTGAATTTTTATGTTTTCGTTTAAATAAAAATTTAAAAACACTATTAGAAATAGTGACATTTTTATTTTAACGATTTTTAAAATTTTAAATGATGAGTTTTTTCTTTTTTTTGACAATTTATTCCGAAATTCATCAGGCAGCCCTGATCCGAAGTCATATTTGATGAAGTGACAATAGATATGCTCTTCAAACCACAACTGCAAATAGCTTGCCAAACCATTGCCTTTTTATTGAATGCAACCAGTTCTGTACAATTAAATAAAAATCTAGGATAAGAAGTTTCCGAACCACCCTCGTATGTCGCTTAAAATAATCGCAATTCTGAGACTTATTGAAAATTTGTTCGATAAAATTCCCGCATTTGAGAAGCAATATCCATTAGCAATTGTTGAGAAGCATTTGGTTGCCGAACCGCCCTCGTAGTGTGAGCTGCCTTTAAATAATTTTGTTTGCTTTATATAAAGCTTAAAGAGTGTAAAATAGATTTGAAATTTATTTTAAGTGTTCGAAAAAGATATTTCCACTACTATTTTTAAAGCTGTTGTGCATGACCTTTAAATAATTGTTGATCGCATTAAATAACATTTAAAGTTTGCTGAATATACTTTTGACTACTAATTTTTTTTAAAAATGTTTTCATTTTCAACATTAAAAAAAAAATATCGCAAAAGTTTAAATAACATTTAAAGTGTGTAAAATAGATTCTTAGCTTTATTTAGAGTGTTTGAAAAAAAGTAGTATTTCTACTACTAAAAAGTGATTTTTTAAGATCTTTCAGGTTTGCTTTAAAAAACACATCAAATTTAGAATAAAATTGCTTGAAATAGCTCATATCAGGGGCATCTCAAATGATGGAGTCCATTTAATTGTGCATAAAGAACTACAGATGAAAATGCTTTCTACAAGATGGGTGCCGCCCATAAAAATGAAAATTTCTCAAGCTTGTTTAGATCGTTTTAAGAAAAATAAAATGGATTTTAAGCATCGTTTCATAACTTTTGATAAGACTTGGTTTCACTACTATACTTCAAAAAAAAAAAACCAATTCAAGTAAAGTACCCCAAAGAAGGCAAAAAAATAGTCAATCGGCTGGTAAAGTTATGGCAAAGGTTTTTTTGGCACTTCAAAGGTACTTTATTGATTAACTATCTGCAAAAGAGTAAAAAAATAAATTCAGAGTACTATTGCAACATTTTGAATCAATTAAATATAAAAATTCGACAAAAACGTTCTGGCTTACAAGACAAAAATATAATTTTACATCAAGACAACTCACCAGCGCACAAATCAACGAATTAAAGTACTAGAGTTGCTTGACCACCCACCTTATTCCCTGATTTAGCTCCCAGTGACTTTTACCTGTTCCCAAATTTAAAAAAATTCCTAGCTGACAAGCGTTTTACCTCAAATGAAGTTGCAATTACAGTTGTAAACCACTATTTTGAAGCCATTGAGGAAAACTATTTTAATCTAGCGATAGAATTGCTAGATAAACGTTGGACTAAGTGTATTGAAGTTTCAGGAGATTATATTGAAAAATAAAAATGTTTTTGAAACACTAACTATTCTCTTTCTGTGCTAGGCTAAGAAGTTTCCGATGAACACAAAATACACAAATTTCTTCCTATGGAAAGAAAGAAACCAATTTTTAATGTAAATACACTCCGGTTCACTTATTTAAAGGCACTAAAAATTCCATATTCCATAAAAAAATCATGACAGTAGTGGTTTCTTAACTAAAGAACTTTTTTTGAGCAATTTATAACAAAAAGTCAAAAAATTTGCTATTTTTTTTTTTTGGTTAAAAATTGCAAGATGCAGGCTGCTGAATATGGAATTTTTGTTTGTGTTTTGTATAAAAAGCAGAATTAATGGGATGTACGTTTCAGAAATTAGTTTTTTATTGTTGTATTGGCAGTTAACAATTGTATAGTGTTACAATGAGCACTGAAGTAGACAAAATCTTTGAAACAGTTTCAATATCTGACCCTAACTGTTATGTTAGATTGGCAGAGACAATTGCCAATGATATAGAAAACGAAATCCCTAATGAGGCTGATGGAAATGAAGACGATGCTTCTGATACTGCGAACGAATTAGAAGTTGATAATGAAATTGAAGATTTTTAATTTAAATCCTTACAAAATATAAAAAGTCCCAGCTCGACCCTGGGGTTCGCTTATGTGAACACATTTTGGTGTTTTCTTAAGGGTTAAAAATGTTCCCTATATTATTACTTTAAAAAACGACAACATAGGTATGTACTTCTTGGTCGAAGGTATCAGATATGAAACATGAAATGTTTCGACCGTCTCCAATCTAATCCAAACAAGGGATTTGCTGAAGTCATTTAATTCGTGCTGCTACAATTTAGAAATAAGTGAGAATTTGTTAGCAAGTAGTATATCATAAATGATACTTTAATATTCAGATCTCAAGAACTATTGTCTTTATGTACCTTTTTAAACTATAACATTAATATTAATTGTTAAGTTTATCTACGTACATATATGTAAGTACTTAGTACGAATGAATTTTAATGTGTTTTTTATTAATTGTGAATTTTTTACACACATAAAGGGTGGTTAAATTGTAAGGGCCGATGTTGAATGTGAACCACACCTAAACGCCAAGCTTTTTTCCGAATTTTATTTGACATTTCTTTATTTCCGACTTACTGAATTTGAACCATGGAGAGATACACAATCCAACAACGTGTTAAAGTTATCCAGACTTATTATGAAAATGGACGTTCAAATCAAAAGTTCAAGCAACAGTGGCTGATCAATTTTCGAAGAAAATCATCTTCAGTGATGAGGCACATTTTCACCTCAGTGGATTCGTCAATAAACAGAATTGCCGCATTTGGGCGAATGAGAATCCAAGAGTGATTGTCGAAAAACCAATGCACCCACAAAGAGTGACTGTTTGGTGCGGTTTATGGGCTGGCGGCATCATCGGGCCGTATTTTTTCCAAAATGAGGCCGGTCAGGCAGTTACTGTGAATGGTGTTCGCTATCGTGAGATGATAACAAACTTTTTATGGCCCGAATTGGAAGATATGGATGTGGACGATATGTGGTTTCAGCAGGACGGTGCCACTTGCCACACAGCTAACGAAACAATGGCTCTTTTGCGCAACAAATTCAACGGCCGTGTTATCTCACGTAATGGCGATGTCAATTGGCCGCCAAGATCATGTGATTTGACACCATTGGACTTTTTTCTTTGGGGTTATTTGAAAGAAAAGGTGTACGTCGATAAGCCAGCAACAATTCAAGAGCTAAAGGATGAGATAATTCGGCACATTAATGGCATAGAACCTCCATTATGCCTCAGGGTCATCGATTTGGACCATCGGATGGAGGTGTGCCGCCGTGGTCGCGGCGCCCATTTGGCCGATATTTTGTTCCATACATAATTGAGTAATACCAATATATTATAATAAAATAAAATTACAATAATTTCCTAAATAGTTTCTGTTTTATTCAAAATCAACATCGGCCCTTGAAATTTAACCACCCGTTATATGTAAAATGAATTGTTATGTACGTTTTTAATAAATTTTTTATAAAAAATATAAAAAATATAAGAAAAGATTTAGTACAATTGAGCTTTAAAAGTACAGTTTTTCTTAAAATTTAGTACAATTTATAAAATCTTATTTTGCATGCCTGATGTGTACGTATGAACGTTTCAGAATTTGCTGCTTCTGTTTCAAACATTTTGCTTTTGTTCATTTATGTGTGTGACGATTTGAATTCTTTGTTGCTATACAAAAGTGAAAAAATGAGTAACCAACTTTTTTTCACTTATATGTATATTTGAACATTTATAAGAAATTTCAATTTTTATAATTTTTCATGAGTGAGCTGATCACAAATCAATCTTTACTATTACATGCACATTCATTAATGTAAAATAACATTAATGAGTACAATCAGATATGTGTAATAGTTATTTTCTTGTTTCTTACTCATATGTGTTATGAGTTCAAAAAACACAAAAATATGCAAACACTCATGTGTGATCATAAGCAAAACAAATTTTCGTATTCGTTGATGAGTGTGAATACGATTTAACATATTTTTGATTGTTCATCTATGAGAAATATCAAAAATGTGTGTTTTTTAGAGCTCACATATGAAAAAATTTGTACCCTGATTTAAACCTAGTGCGCAGAGTACAGGTCAAATTTCCATAAAACTTGGTACATGATATTTTTTTGGCCAAGGTCGGTTGGGATTGAAATTGATTGAATTCCGTCCATTATTTCAACTAGCCTCTATAGAAATGTCCTGCTGCAATAGGGGTTTGTCGGTCATAAATGTTGGATTTCTGCACGTACAAACAAATTTCGCTACAAATAAGTTCAACATGAAGCTTAATCATAGTTACAAATTTTATACAGATCGGCCAATAATTGCCCATATAAGGTTCTCTTCCAAAAATGACTTTAAAGTGTTGGTATCCAAATAATATTCAATACAAATATGTTTCATATATGCACAAATCATTCAGCCCAATTTAATAATGATCAGTCCATAATTAGTCATAGCTCCCGTAGAAGGACCATTTCTGAAAATCAGTTTATTGTTGGTATCCAATGAAAATTTAACACAAATATGTAAGTTTCATATATACAGATATTATGACACACAATTTTATATTGGCCGTTCCATAATTAATCAAAGCTCTCATATAAGATCCCCTACGAAAAAAAAAGTGTTTATATCGAGATACAAATTAACACAAAAAATATTTATATGAACAGAAGTCATGCCACTAAATTTTTGTGTGATCTGTTCATAATAGGTCTGAAAAACTGTTTTTACACATATACTGGGTGTAGGGTATTATATGGTCAGGCTAGACCTACTATATTTTTTTTACTTCTTTTTTTATAAAGCTAATAGAAATAATTATTTTAAAATTAAAATATTTTGGTTTTTGTTTCAATACAAAAGCAATTGCATTTTAATAGCAAAAACAACTTTAATTGAAATAACTCTTCGGGTGATGAACACACATGGAATGGAGCCATCTAAGTGTAGAAAAGTTTCATTGACACAATATCTGTTACGCTACTGAGAGTAACATGTTAAGTCAATAATGGGTTAATTTGTTTTACTTTTTGTGATACAAATCCTTCTAAGTTTGTTTCTTTTAAAGTTTATTTTATTTCATGTTAAAGTATTTAACACTTGTAGGTATTTATTTATCTCTATTAGAGGTACATACACACATACATAGATACATACATTCATATATACAAATGTATGTTTACTACTGATAAATACAATTGTAGGTACATATATTGGTTTTGCTAATGTTTCTGTTGTCATTTACAGTCTAAGTAGACATTCTGACGACGTTAGCAGTTTCTTTTTTTTTGTTTTCTTGCTTTTTGGTGTCTTTATTTTAAAATTTTTTTTTTTTTTTTACATTTTAGTTTGTCATTTGCTCATTACGTTTTAATGATGTTTGTATGTACATATGTAGGAATATTTGTAAGCTTATCTGTAGCTAGGTATGTATATATGTATGTCTACTAGTTTGTGTATTTATGGCGTAAACTATGTATGGAAGTACATTGTATAATTATTTTGCATGTACATTCCTAATGCCAAAATAATATTGTTTGGCACTTTTGTGAAATTGGCAAAAAATAAAATTTCAAACAAAAAATAAATATGTAAACCGAAAGCGAAAAAATATTTATGCTAATCTTAAAGCCACTAATGTGGGCTCATTCATTTCGACATTTACTCATTTATACATTTCATTATTGACATGACAACAAGTCTAATACAAATATTTATTAACCCTTTAATAACCAGGAATCCGATTTAGATGAAAAAATATTATCTAAATAAAAGTATTAATCATTTGTAAACTTCTGTACTTGTTAAAGGGCCTAAAAGATTACAGCCATATACATTTTAAAATAAAAAAATTTCAACTTTACCATCAGGTGTTTTCAAAATCTATTTAACTACAACATTTACAAGGTTTCCTTACATACAAATGTTTAAGGATAAAGTTCATTGACTTCTTTGCTTAGTTTCCTTAACACACACACACACACACACACAGAATATTTAGCCTATACAACGAACATGGTAACAACTAAAAACTCACAGTTGGTCAACTCAAAAATATGTATGTATATCCGTATGTCCTTAAACATAAATATTTCTTATACTCATTCCTGTTGGTATGAAATCCTGTCATCTGTTGCTATTCTGCAAATTCAATGTTAAAACAATAGCTTGTAAAAGTAAATGTTTTTGTTTTTTTAAACCAACAAGGTGAATGAACTATTTGATGAATTCCCCTGACATTTTTTTCTTCGCTGTATTATTTGGCAATAAAACAGTTGTGAAGTAGCAAAAAATTAACAAACAATATAAAGGCTAACAAACATAAATATTGCATAATATTTCAAAAGGCTAAAGAATGTTTAACTTAACAAAAACACAAAAACAAAAACAAAAAAAAAATTGCACCAGATAAAAAAGGTACAAAATTATGAAATTTATGAGGAAGAATTTCAGTTATTCATTAAAATGTTTGGCAAATTTATTGATATTAATGTTTTGTATAAAAATTGTTGACAAGTTGTTGTAGGTAAATGTGATACATATTATACTGCGAGAATACTGAATAAGGTTTTTAAAGGTAATTAGTTTTTAAATTTTACTATAAACGTATTATTGATATTCAATTTTTAAAAAATATCAGCTTGAATATTGCATGCTAGTAGCACGAAAATATTGAGTGAAATCAAATTGTTTCTGTGTCCAATAGATCAAACAGTTTATAAAAAACAGTTGATCCGAAGAAGATCATTAGTTTCTCACAAAAGCGGTTCAGGGATATATACAGCCCAATCATGAATAAAAATTCCGTGGGAATTTTTTCCCTTTTCCCATTTTTCCTATTCAAATTTAATGTTAAAAAATAAAAAGGGAAAAAAACTCCCGCGGAATTTTTATTCATGATTGGGCTCCGTTACTCTGAGGCCACATTTATTCATTTAAAATTAAAGATTTTAATATATTCTTTAAAACCTTTAAAATTTTGCACTCTGTGTAGCTCTACTTTGAGAATTTACAGTACAGCACCTGAGGTGTTTGTGTGATTTGTCAAAAAAAAAAAAAAACACGCTCTTCTGCTACTCCTAGTGAAATTTCATGACAATCCCATCATAAAGTTCAAAAAGTGGAAACTTTATATTTAAAATTTTGATTTTTTCCCATTGTGCGCCAGTGCTTTAATATCTTTCCAGCTCTTGTTCTCTCTGGAAGATTTTGTATAAATTAGAGTGCTAGCACCTTGCTTTTTAACAAAGCCAGTCCAACGCTGGTACCTTCTAAGAATTTACTTATAGGAGTTTCTTTTGTTGTGCTCCTCAGCCCTTCGTTAGATATTATTTAAGGACAAACTATTCGAAGGATTCTGCACAAACAATGGTTTATAAAAATGTTTAGTGAATTTATATTCCTATTGACTCGCAGCCATAGATAAGTTTGGTCCCTTTTATTATGTTAGCAGACAGCCAGATGGGATTTAATTGGCCCACAGAATGCTGGTCTGTATATCATTGCTATAACCATCAGTTGCTATTAACAGACTGTAATTGAATTTTTTTTTTTAAATCTTCTAATTATTCGCAATTTGTGGAGACCGCTCTGTTATTTGAAGAAATATCTTCATATCGTATTTCTGGTTTTTTCTGCACTGTTGTAATCTTTGCTTCCATATCGTTGTAACTAGTTGTAAAAAGAAGAATTAATATCACCAAGCCTTGCTCTCTAAAAACACCACCAAATTCCGGTTTCGAATTTTTTTATTTCGATTTATCTTTTATTGTTGGCATTAAGATTTGGCACTGTATTGCAGAACAATTTTTAAAATTCACTTTTTAAAAATTTCATTAAACATTTAGTTGGTCAATTCGATTCTTTAATACAAAGATACATACAGCTGCGGTAAAAAAAATAGCACTGACTGCAGGATTCGATTGTACATATGAATTTTTCTTCGATTTAGTTCCCTAGTTATTCCCGTGACACATATTTGTGTAACTTTTATTGACTTTTTATTGAAATGATTTACAATTCCAGGTGAAATGTCAAAATATGGACGGTAAAATTGCCACTATTTGTTATAGATTTAAAAAAAAATTAAACTACATTTCAAATAAATAAATTAAAAGACAAATAAAATTAAGCTGATGCAACAAATAACTTATTAATTAATATTTTGTTGCTTCAGCATGCAGTTAATTAAATTTAAACATTTTTCTTTAGATATTTTCGCCCACTACTCCTTCACTACAGTTCAAAGATACTCATTGTTAGTCGGTTTTATATGAGATACACTTTTCTTTACGTCAGTCCAAAGATTCACTATTGGGATCAGGTCAGGTGATGGTGATGGCCACTCCATGACCTTAATATTGCTTTTCTGTTTGTATGTTTTGGATCGTTGTCTTATTGGAAGACCCAAATCAATGGCATTTTGTCCATGACATAGGTAAGCATAACATTATTTAGTATATCAACGTTAACATGTTGATCCATTGTTGAATTTATGCAATGTATTGGCCCCACTTCGGAATAATAAAAGCATCCCCATACGTTTTAGATGTGAATTGTGTATTGTATTCTGCATTTGGGGGACGTCTAACATATGAACGAGAACATTTTCTACCACATAAAATGATTTTACTCTCGTCCGTCCATAAAATATTACGCCATTTACTAGCGGGCCAGATATGAAATTAATGATCGAAGTGATATTATTTTTGCCGGCACATATGTACATACATCTAGCTCAATGTCCCAGTGTCATATTTAGAATATTTTATACAATGTAGTCATAATCATGATTGCTTTTTTTTCTTCTTTTCATATACATACATACATACTCGTAAATACATAGACTTGTACACTTACTAACAAAAGTACTCGTACACAAAACATGAATTTGTACATGCATAAATATAACTACCTATGTAAGTATATAATAAATAGTTATAAAGTGACTTGTATGAGATGTGAGTGGGGGAATCTTTTGTTAATTTTTTAATAAATAATAAATCATTTGTGTGAATGAATATTCATTCAAATTGCTACTAAACATTACCTTAACAATCATTTGTGGCTACAAACAACTATGAATACAAGTCTGTTAAGTGTTAAATATAAAAGTGCGATTTAATGTCAAAATATTTTTGTTAATCCAATAATAATTTCGTACTTACAAATACGTTTTCATGTATCTGCTTGTTTGTATGTATTCGCTTTTTTTATATCATACATTTTACTGTCATAATCATTATCATCATCAGCTTGAGTTTTAATACGAGTATTTATGATGATGATGAAAAACGTAAGTTGTTGCTTAATCGGATTTGTCAAAGACAGCGAAAACCACATGATTAAAACCCTTAAAAATCAATAGTAATCTATTTGGTATGCCAGAGTTAGAAAACAAATGAACGTACAAATACAAAATACCTGTTTCAGTAAGAAGCTTAATTGGTTAAAATGTTTAACAATATTCAATTTGCCGAAAATAATATATCAGTATTAGAGGGGATTAAGAAGCTTGATTATATGTATAATAAAGTATGATCAGGTAATTTTTAAGTAAAATTTCAACTTTCTCTTTTTTAAAAAGAATATAGAAATTGAAGATATTGTTACGAAATTGTATTTGAATTTAAATTTAATTTATACGGCATGTTTATCGACCTACAACTTGTTAAGCATTTGTAGAAGTTTCAATTTAGAAACATTATTGAGAACACCCTGTTATGTAGCTGTCAACTTTAAGTTTTAATGACTTTGGCTGAATATTCTAGACAAGAACATTCTAGACTTGCAGTCATGAACATTCTAGTATCTTAGCTCCGAACCATCTAGAAATTATGATTGATGTATAAATAGACTAACAGGGCAAGTCAAGTTAATCAGTTAAGTAAACATAAAAGTGTTCTCAAAGTGTTTAAAAGACAGAGTCTACATTTACAATTGTTTTTGTATACATTTAAATAAATAAACCCTCGGTTTATTTTCTTCAAACTACTTGACGCTTTTATTTTGTAATCAAAAAGAATCCGGTTTATTTATAGGGAATAAACCACCATTTTTAAAAGGTAAAAACGTAGCAATATCTTTAGATTTACAAATCTTTAAATAGGGACTCATACAATAAAATAGGAAAAATTACGCAACTGCAAACATACGCCTATAAACGATTACAACAGCAATGTTATGCCAGTAAAGAGATACATAGGGAGCGAAGAAATGACAACTAGACAGGTTTATATATGTACATAATGCAAGACGACCTTAAAATAGGCTACATTATTCAGTTTATAAGGGGCTTCAGATTTAAAGATTAGCCTCCTTAAATAATAAATAAATAATATCCATACATACAAAATTTGCTTTATAAACCTGTTATAAACCTTTGACAAGTTTTATGAATAAGGGAGTAAATTAGTAATATTTTATTGCATGCAGATGGTTTGTATTTCTTTTTTCGAAATGAATTTTGAATTTTTTGCTTATTTTGCAGATAAAAAATATAATTACCACATTAATTTCAAAATTTGAAAAAGGTTTTTAACAATATTATGAACACTGTAATTATTTATATGATTGCGCAAACCATAATCACATAATTATACCAAGCACTTTATTATTGGAATCAGCTGATTGCTATAATCATAAGTTTGACATACACAATATTTATATTCACAGAAATCATGACACTAAATTTTTGGATGATCGGTCCATAATAGGTCATATCTCCCATATAGCGCACGATTCTGAAAAACTGTTTTATGCATATACTGGGTGTAGGGTATTATATGGTCGATCTTGACCGACCATACTTTCTTACTTGTTTAATATTGGTATTTTTTTGACACTTCAAAACTAAAGCATCACTTGTAAAACAAATATATTTTGTTAACATATGACAGCTTTGATTTTCCATACAAATCGTTCGAAATAGGTAAAACAACTTTCAGTAAAAATATGTTTGTCCGGACAAAATTTCTGTTCGGGACAAATGGATGAATCCAACTTTAGATTGCAATATCATGTTTGTAAAAAAAACCTTCAAATTACAAACTGATAAACTCTATAGTGGCAAGCTTTTGGAAAATACTGTAGTAAACAATAATCGAATAGAAAATTTAAAAAAGCTAATTTTCACTTTCACAAACTGCTCAATTAATTGACCAATTCCACGATCGCAATCTGGCTTATCTACATATTTACGAGTGGTGGTCAAGTGGTTACTTATATAGGTAATTATTAATATGTATATGTATATGTAATTTGAAACGTGTGTATGTGTTTTAACTGTAAAACTAAATTTGTACAAATCAATGTTTTATGTTGCGAGCAAGCTTTCATGTTAAACATCAACAATATTTTTATGGTTTGGCACACACCCTGTCTCATGTTCATTTCAAATTGACTGGCTGTCAGTTGTTTGTTTTTGTTTGGCCAACAAAGCTGTTCTTCATTCAGTAACCCAGTCATTTATTCATTCATTCATTCCTTCATTTATTCTTTCATGCTTTCTACGTCTTTGCTGTTGATGTCTTTTACTTCATTGTAATTTTTGCGCTTTTCCTGGCTAATAATTTTGTACTTATTTGGTTTATTACTCGTTGCTTTGTATGCATTACTTAAACTAGTTGTAGGTACGGGTATGATTAGTCAAATACACGTCAAATAGTATAGACTTCAACATACTTACAGCATATTTTATACCTACGTACGACAATCAGGAAGACTTTTTATGGAAATTGTGTGTTTTATAATCAACAGCAGTAGCAGCAACAAAAAAAAAAAAACAGCTAAATGAATGTGGTTAGTACACTGACGCACGTTGGAGAAGATTGAATCGAAATAAATTGCGAAATAGCTGTCTGTCTATACAATTGCATTAGATCGTTTTTATGTCATGTTTTAGAATCGAAACCAGTACCTGTCCCATTAAAAACCAATTAAGTGTTTTATAAAAATGCCGGGTTTTTCAATAAGAACTTTGTTTTTCAACACAAAAACAAAGCATTAATACCAAAGCTATTCACATATGTAGTTATCTATTTTAAAAATGATATCAGACAGATGTACACCATGAACATGCTTACAGATATCCATTCATTTGATCAACACTTTCAATCACATTTTGGCAAATTGGCGAATCTATTTCGTTAATCTCGCCTTGGATTTTTTTTAGGATTTTTAGACTTTATCTTTAACAAAGCCCCATAAAAAATTAGCTAAAACTGTCTATCATACAGTGACACATAACGTTCAGCATGCAAAAACTAAACATTTCCTCTTGTATTTGCAGTCTAAAGGCAATTTTGATGGTACGACAACAGAGAGATAAATATGGGCTTCAACATTCGCCGCATATGTATCAAAATGTATATGAGCAAAATGTATCAAAATTGTTTGTTTTGAGATTATGACATTTGATATCGAATAAAAAGTATCGTAATTTGAGATGATGGTATTCGATATCTAATAATTAACTATAAAACATCACTCGATATGTTATTCGATACGCTAATGACTATCGTAGTTTTTCTACCGCTAAAACACACCAGTT
This sequence comes from Bellardia bayeri, assembly GCA_950370525.1. NCBI lineage: Eukaryota > Metazoa > Arthropoda > Insecta > Diptera > Calliphoridae > Bellardia > Bellardia bayeri. The sequence continues at coordinate 82,640,993 of OX493267.1, forward strand.
TTATTTTGTAACGTTCCTCTATTTTATTTTTATTTGTTTCTTCATGGGCACACCTTAATGTGACCCTGACCAGTGGGTCACTGGGATTTCTGTATGGAGTCATAAATCACGATTCAAGCGTGCATCCTGAATCTCGTTTAGTGTTAGATATATTTAGTATGAAAAAATATTTGTAAAGCTCTTCTAGCCCCCTTTTTTCCGCGAAATGCCACCACACAAATGAGCCATGAGCTGCGTCACCATTTTTCGACATAATGCTCAAAACTTAATGTTCATGATCATATAGATGATGATAAACACAACAGCAATGAAGGGTTATTATTAAACACACTTCGTTTTTATTACCTACACCAATATACCCTGGATTTGTAACGCCCATAAATATTGGTGCAACACCCACCTCAAAGTATACCGATCGACTCAGAATCACTTTCTAAGTCGATTTAACGATGTCCGTCTGCTCGTCCGTCCGTTGGACTGGCTGGCTGATTGTCCATGTACAGCTTGTGCGCAGAGTACAGGTCGCAATTCTAAAGATCTTTCAATAAAATTTAGTACGTACCATTTTTTCGGCCAAAGAACGGATGTGATTAAAACTGGCGGAAAACGGTCCATAATTTCACCTGGCCCTCATACAAATGTCCTTCCGAAATAAGAGTTTAACGATCATAAATATTTGAATTATGCAAGTATCCAAACATATTTCACCAAAGATGAGTAGTAAATGAAACCAAATCACATCTACAAATTTGGTGAAGATCGGTCCATAATTGATCATAGCTCCTATATAAGCCCCACTTCCGATAATCACTTTAAAATGCATAACTCTCTTAAAAATGTTGGTATCTAAATAAATGTTAACACAAATAAGTTTCATATATACAGAAATAAGTCCACCTAAGATTATAATGGTCGGTCCATAATTAGTCGAAACTCCCATATAAGACCCTCTCCGTAATTCCTCCATACAATTTTTAAAAGTATTTATATCATTTAACATACATAATATTTTTATAGCGCCCATTTCTGAGTGTAGGGTATTATATGGTCGGGCTTAACCGACTATGCTTTCTTATTTGTTTTATTTAAGATTTATTTTCGTCTGCCCGAAAAAATCTTTCAATTCAACAGTTTGTTGACATGAAGAAAACATATGTATGTCTATAAATATGTGTGTATATATGTATGTATATTAAAATTTCTTAAAAATTACGATTCGATATACAGTTCAACCTTGGTATAACGAATCTTAAGGGAATTAAAAAAAAACGTTATAACGAATAATTCGTTACAATGAGGTTCGTTATATCGAGGTGAAGTTGCACTTCTATTCGTTATAACGAGGTAATAAAAAATTTTGTACGTATATTAATCATCATCTGCTTACCATGTTATAGCGAACGATTTCCGCTAATAAATCAAAACACATTTGAAGGAAAACACTGTAGTTTGTAGTTTTAAAATTCAACAATAGTTTACATTTATAAAATAATAAGTCTGAGCCAGTGATTTGCTGGAGACGTTGTCGTTGCAAACACAATAATTTTGTGTGTATCTATTTAATATAATATGGACTAATTGATAGAAAACGTTATGACAAAATTCGTTAAATAGAGATAAATAATTCTTTCTATTTTGTTAGTCTGCAGTGAATGAAAATTCGTTATAACGAGGCTATTGACAAATGTATTCGTAATAGAGAGGTTTATTTTGTATTAAATCTTTTGGAGCGTTGTAGGGGATTTCAAAAAATTCGTTAAATCGAATCGAATTGGTTATAGTGAGGGTCGTTATATCGAGGTTTGACTGTATATCGAATGCAGTTACGATACGATAGTTTATACGCTGTCGAATGCTGCGACTTGGCTCCTGCGTTATTCTCGAAAGAATTCAGCTAATCTATGTTGAAGTAAATGAGCGGACCGCTGTAATTATTGCACTAGTTGCACCTTGTAAGGCCTCAAAACCAAATTATTACGCAAAATTCGCCATATGTTCTTTGTGGTTAGTAACAATTGTAGAGAACGTCCAGCTATTGAAAAGTTCGTATCTTATGTGGTATTTTCACTTGAATGAAATTAGCTAGCAAATCAAGTCAAATTTAACGACCACATTCTTAATAGTGGGCTCAGAGGGACATATATGTGGACCGAAAATATCACGAATATTACGAATTATAGCTTTCCATCATTTACAGAGTGAATTTATTATTCATCCCCACCATAAAGGATTTTGATCACAATACTAATATTAATATATTTGATTGTTATTGGCATTTTAAGTCAAAAAGTTTCCTTTGGAGGTTTTATACACCTAGATTTTTCCAGTGCACCAATTGCATATGCTGTTAATGAGTTTTTAAAATATAGTCATAAAAATTATAACAACAAATTCTGAGACCCTTTAATTTCTAAATTACTCATCTTTCACATACAAAAACACACCAACGGACGGTCGGACATAGCCTGACATTACCCAGTCAATGATCAATTAAATATTTTACATCATGTTTATTCATGTTTTTTTTTTTTTTTGAAAGGGGGGTTATAAAGTAACACCGTCGAACACAGTTGTTCTAACTGTAAATTATATTTCATAATTTTACAATATAAAAATTTCCTGCAAGATTCCTGCACAAACTCTTACTAACTATGTATGTACATACATACATACATACATACATCCATACATACATATGTTTGTATGTATTTGGTAAGTGTATATTTTATAGTTGTTGTATATTTTTACTACCCATCCATAAATATTTTGTTGCAGTAATTTGCTTGTAGTTAGAAGACAGGACCTCTTTCTCAATGTTTCTTGCTGTTGGTCTACTTGGACTGTTTTACCCGATAATCGCATGTAATTGCATTTTATCTACCACTTTCATCCTGACATGTCTGTAAACAAATAAAACGTTGTTAAAAAATGTTTAAAAACAAAAATTGTAAAACTCTCTGATGCAAACACAGACACATATACCCTGTATTTTTTGCCAAAACTAAATTAAGGTGTTGAATGCAAGTCAGTGAACATTAAATTTAGTGTGTTTTTGGCTAAAAATGTTTTCTCTAAAATGTGTACATAATAATCGAACGTATGTGTAGAATTACAGTGAAAGAAATGATAATATTTAATGGCAAATTGGTATTCATGATAGGCAATAGGTCTAATTTTAACAGGGTGGTAGGTCAGATCTTTAGTCTTTTACGAGCTTAAGTTCATGTAAGTATTCTTTCAGGGGGATCCGGTAATTTCTCGCTGTATCTATCTCTAACGAAGTTTTCTAAACTAGTGGTTTGTCAATGGCACTTGTAAGTCTCTAGGGATGTTTTCATTTCTCATATTAAAACATCACAGTATAACATCAATACTGTCTACTTGACGTTTCCCATAATTGGTTTTTATTGACGATGCCGATTGATTGAAGATATTGTCAAACTCAACAAGTGCTTGCAAAATGCTTGGTAGCTCCTCAAGTTTCAATTGAGTAAATTGAACAAAACGTTTGCAAGCAGCAGGATTTATCAGAAAGCTGGAAAATTCCATACCATATGAATTGAAGCCGAGAGATCTTGAAATACGATTTTAAGTTTTGCAATTGCTGCCAAACGCTATAAAAGGAAATCATTTTGCGCCGAATATCCGAATGATCTGTGGCTGCGGCTGAAATCTGGCCGCACGAAGAACTAGTACCGAATGCTGCTGATATGTTTGGCCCAAAAAAACCCCAGAATATGCATTAAGACATGAAGGCGTTATATTCCATCATAACAATGGTAGACCTCCTGCTATACCCGCGTTAAAACTATTTCAAAAAAAGTAATTGGATCTTGAACAGGTTCGACTATTATTTGTTACGATCGTTGTACAACGCTCTCTCAGGGATACGCTTCACTTTCGAACAGAGTATGCAAAATTGGCTTGATATGTTTTTGGCGTAAAAAGGAAAGCAGTTCTTTTGGTGTGGCATCCATATGTTGCTAAAAAGATGGGAAAAGTCATAGCTAACAATGGCCAATTATTTAATTATTTAAATAAATTGATACTGTACAAATGTGTCAACGGCTTAAAATTTATAAAAAAAAAATCCACCATTTTAAAGTATACATCCAATACTTAAAATAAAACGGGTATGAAAACATGAATTAAACGTGTAATATTGACTCCCAAGTCTTTATAGTCAATGATAACTAGGTATGATCTATTCGGCCACGTATCTTTCTAAATTATGTTGCTCCTAATTTACAAATTCACTCCATTGCTTCTTAAACAAAAAAAAAAACAGATTAAAAATGTTTAACAAAATTCAGTGCCGTGAAAATGTGCTGTTTCAAATATTTTAGATCCTTCAAATATCATACTGGTCCTTCTACTTGCAAAAAAATCCAATAGAAAAATTGTAGTTCATCCTCAATACATTGCAAGCCTTTAAAATTGATGGTAATTATACCAAAGACTAAAAATAAGTCGCCCTTAAATCGAAAATCCAGAGATTGCTTATTTTTAATTAAAGTAATGTCTTAAACAGCCATAAAATAAGTTGGTTTAAAGTTACTTATTAATTTTTTAAGGTTACTTGATTCTTTGGAGATAGTATTGAAACAGCCAAAAATTATCAATCTGCCTATAATCGGTTTCGGCATAAATTTTAACAATCTTTTTTTACAATTGTTGAATTCACAAGTGATGTTGTAAGTTGTACATTGTATGATACAACTATGTGATTGTGAACACAATTTTGAGCAAACTTGTATGTTTATGTTGTCAAACTTTCAAAATGCTAAAAGAATAATAGTTTAAAAACAAATATACATACAAAACATTATTTATAAATACTCGTATTTTCCAAAACTCGAACATACTTTAGTTTTCTTTTAGAAATATTCTTTATTAAAATTTTTTGTTTTAAATTTAACAATCAGTTTATGATTTGAGTGTTACCGTTTAGTTATTTTTTTTTAACTAAAATGAGTAATATTTTGATTGAAATACATATTTTAACTTGTGGTAATACTTAAACTTTACTATGTACAACATTTAAAAAACATATGTAAAAATATCGTAGGTGTTGTACAAAATATATAATGGGTGATTCAAGTGGAGATACTTTTTTCAATAGCCTCTTTTTGACAGATCACGTGTGAGTCGTGTCGTGCTGTCATGTTATTTTTGTTTAGTATTGTTTGACATTTCATAATGGAAAGACTTACGGCTGAACAACGTTTAGAAATCGTTCAACTTTATTACGAAAATTCGCGTTCTGTGCGGAATATGTTTCGTGCACTTTGCTCAACTTATGGTCAACATAATCGGCCTACTGTGCGTACTATTCGCAACACCCATTTTGAGACCCAGCATTCATTATTGGATAATAGACCATGTCCAGCACGCTGTGAAGAAAATATAGCGGCCGTAGCTGAGAGTGTACACGAAGACCGTGGAAAGACGATTCGGCGACGTTCACAGCCGATTATTTAATGTCTGAAATTGAAGCTCGTGATCTCGGCGATATTTGGTTTTAACAAGATGGCGTCACTTCCCACACATCGCATCAATCAAAGGATTTATTGAGAGAACACTTCGGTGAGCACATAATTTCAGATTTTGGGCCGGTCGATTGGCCACCAAGATCGTGTTATATCACACCGTTAGACTTTTTCCTATGGGGATATGTAAAGTTTAAAGTTGATGGGGGCAATTCCGCTTTGATTTAGGCCTTGGGGGAAAACATAACGCGTGTCATTCACCAGTTACCAGTCAAAATGCTCGAACGAGTCATCGAAAATTGGACTCAACGGATAGACCATCTGCGACGGGAACCTCGAAATGGATCACGCTTTATATAAAAATTACTAACAAAACTTTTACAACTGTTGTAAATTCATACAACGTACAACTCTTACAACACTACAACATTAGTTGTGAATTGAGCAAATATATGCGGATCTTCCTAGGAGTGTGTAGTTCTTTCACGGAGAGAATTATTGAACACTATTTAACAAATAATAAAAGTGTGGCAGCCACAATACGCAAAAAAATAATTTTTTGATATTCATTAAAATTGCCTTCTTCTTGAATTTAGAGAATGGAGTTTTTTCTATCGAACTTAAATGATATTGATGTCTGTCATACCTGCTGAGAAGCTATTTAATTACATTATGAGGCATTTCCTGGTCGTGTACTTGCTTCTTGCTGTGATCAGAATTGGCCACTAGATCTTGAGATTTTACACCATTGAATTTCTTTATATCGAGTTATTGGGGTGAAAAGGTCTCAACGCTGCATCAACGTAATTCAGCCATATTAGTACAAAATATTACACAAAATATTGAGTTCATGCTAGCAAAATCATGCAGGTTATTTGCATTATTTTGTATTCCATAAACACAATATAATTTCTCATTCGTTTGCAGTTTTCTATAAATTGTTGCTTTAATATTCATGTTTTCATATTGCAGGTTGGAAAAAACAATTTCCCTTAAAAAATTTTACAATTAAACTAAAGAAAAAAGTTATTAAAATTTGGCTTAACAAGACAAGTTTCTGAAATCCGAACAGATGACCAAGAAAATATCTAAGTAAACATGTTTTTATTTTCAATTTGAAATATTGTATTTAATTTTGTTCAGTGTATGTTTCAACACTCATAAGCTGATATAAAACATCAACTTACTTGAAGATGTTTATTTTTGCATGTAGACCTTAATTCAATGATGTTATGATGACGATGGCGTTGACTACGACGACAACGATGTCGTATTCCATGTTGTGGCTGACGATGATGATGTTGTTATTGGCCTTGCTGCCTTGTTTTGTGGTGTCGTGGTCAAAACATTTTGATGATGGCGTTGATAATGATATTACCAACTGATAACGAAGGGTATTCCATTCTGTGCAAACTAAATGAGCAAACATCAAATGAAAGACAAAAGGGTATTACTCTTAGCCTGCTTGAATTTCTGTTTGCTTCTTTTGCTGTTTTTTTTTTTGGCAAAATATTCATATAAGGCTAGTTAGTTATTTGATGAGTGGGTGAATGTAAAAGTTGTTAAAAAATATGTTTTTCAAAATTGCAGGGAATTGCTGAAAAGTCATCACACTATGAAGACTAGAAAATTGCTGAAGAAGGACTGGATTACACTCTGTTCTGTCTCTACGAATATAGTTATAAACAAGTAAGAAAGTATAGTCGGTCATGCCCGACCATATAAAACCCTACACCCATTATATGTATAAAACAGTTTTTCAAAAACGAATGGGAGATATTACTTATTATGGACCGATCGTCCAAAAATTTTGTTCCATGATTTCTGTGAATATAAATATTATGTATGTTAAACTTTATCTCGATATAAATACTTTTAAAATATTTATGAAGCTAAAAGTAAATTACGTAGAGGGTCTTATATGAGAGTTTTGACTATTTATGGACCGACCATTATAAAATTAGGTGTCATCATTTCTGTAAATATGAAACTTATTTTTGTTGAATTTTATTTGGATACCAACATTTTTAAGAAACTTATGGTCGTTAAAGTGATTTTCGGAAGTAGACCTTATATGGGAACTACGACTAATTAGGGACCGTATTATTCGTATATATATGAAATATATGTATGTTCAATATTATTTCGATACCAACAGTTTTAAAGAAGTTATGCTCTTTAAAGTGATTTTCGGATGTGGGCCTTATATTGAGGCTACGACTAATTATGGACCGATCTTGAAAAAATTTGTAGATGTGATTTAGCTTCATCTATTACTCATTTGTGGTGAAATTTGTTAAACTCCTATTTCGGGAGGACATTTGTATGGGGGCCAAGTGAAATAATGGACCGATTTTCAGCAGTTTCAATCGCATCCGTCCTTGGGCCGAAAAAATATCACGTACTAAATTTTATTGAAATATCTTCAAAATTCCGACCTGTACTCTGTGCACAGGCATTACATGGACAGCCAGCCAGACGGACGGATGGACGGACATCGTTAAAACGATTTAGGAAGTGCTTCTGAGTCGATCGATATACTTTAAGGTGGGTGTTGAACCAATATTTCTGGGCGTTAAAAATATCAGCACAAATCCATTATATCCTCCCCACTATGGCGGTGTAGGGTATAAAAGTTGACAATCTTTGGCTGTATGGGACACAGGTGGCCCATGATGTTAACAATGAGCACGGAAGTTATTGAGTTGCTGTTGAACCCAAACGAACATACACATCTTAACAAATACCTCTCAATTATGCCACTTACCTATAACCAGTACTTATTCCATCAAATTGCAATTTACTTGGTCATCGTCAGCTTATTGCACGCGCTTCACTGAATTTACTTTGTGTGTTTGTGTGTTTGCGCTTAGCGAGCGATTTATTTAAACTGATAGAAACAACGGTACATATTTTTCCCGTTTTCTATCATTAAAATTTCTTCAAGTACAACCCCCAGTTCTTGCAACTCGAAGGCTGTTTGTAGTTAAACAAGGAAGTACATATTTTTATTTTAACATACCTACATTCATACATACAAATATACATATGTATGTAAGGATGTATTTTTGTTGGTCTTAAACAAACATTTTAAATGAAATTAATTTTACTAAAAGTAAATTTTGCAAAATATATAATTTAAAAAATTCTTTACTTTAAAATAGCGTGTTGCAAGCACAAGCAAACAAACAGACATAAACTACATACGCATGGTTATCAATTTAACACTCGTGTTCATAAGTATGGAAACAAAAAAGTTGGACTCCCAAAAAAAGGGGTGTATTTTGTGAATGGCCACCACTTATCACTTGCACTGAATTTAAATTTCAGTTTGAGTAAGAGGTTGTTTCAATAAAGTCATTTCAAAAAACTCTACACTCTACCTTAAATAATATTTAACAGCTTTCTTAATAATTTTGTAGACCACAATTTAGCCGGTCTTTACTTTCTTTATTTATTGTGCAGGTGAGCATTTGTTTGCCTTCTATTGGCTCATTTAAAGCCCCTGCTACTTTTCTGTACGTGCACATGTCTCATTTAATCTTGTTTATTCATGTTAAATTAAATATTTTGACAACATTTTCAATATGTTTTACTGTTTTTTTTTTTGCTCTTTGGCATGATTATTATTTATTATAAAATAAATTTGTTATAATTACTTTAAAAAAATATGTGAGATCACTAGGTGGTCAAGATATAAAAAAAAAACAGTTTTCTGTTCATAAATTATATGTTTTGTTGGCCAAAATTATGCTAGTGTTTTTAACTGCTTGTGTTTTTAATTAATTAAATAATTTTGCAAACTTTCAAGAAATTTAATAAAACTTGCTGGTTATAAATTAGGGCATTATTAATAATAAGGGTCATAATTGTATCTTCTTAGAAGAGGGCTACTTAGCAAATTCACTAATGTTGACGGGAACTTTATATGAGAATTCTAAAGCTAGAAAAGAGTACAAAATATGAAAGATTTACTTATCTTCATAATGGTTAGAAATTTACACCATTTTTAAACAAACAAGTGGCTTAACGCCCAAAAATATTAGTCTAACAACTATCTTAAAGTATATAAATTGACAAAGTATATAAATTGAGTTGATTGTCCATTACATACAAAAAAAGTTGTGCCAGTCACCTCCTAGGATTAAAGATAATGTTAAAAGAATTCCAGAAATAATTTTTTTATTTTTTTTTGCCACGCCTACAAATACTGCCCTTTTAGTATTTTATTCACTGTATCGCTATTTTTAGTCCGACCATAACATTTTGTATACCGGTGTTCATGGCTCTGTAAGGGCTACATTTCTCTCCTTATCAATTTTTTACTATCACCTCAAATTCTAGTCATGTCTTTTAAAAACTCGGTTCGTACCCACAATAATGCTAAATATTTTTGTACGCAAAAATGGGCCCATTCTTTGGCGAAAGTTTTTTTTTTATTTTAAGATTAAGGACAGAAATGTAGCCCTTACAGAGCCATTATCTTTAATCCTAGAGGGTGACTGACACAATTTTTTTTCCGAACCACTCTACTGTCCATGCTAATTTATGCGCAAGGTACAGATCGCAATTTTGAAGAAATTTCCATAAAATATTGTATGTGAACTTTTTTCGGACCAAGCACAATTGGTATTGTATTTGGAAAATTATTCGTTTCTCAAATATTAGCGCCAAATGTCCAGCTTTTTCATTCTTAATATCCCGTTTTTTTTAATAAAAGCCGTCGTCTGATCACGTTACTTATACGCTCTCATGGCTTATGCGAAAAATACAAAAAATATTTTTCATTCTAATTTTTTGTAAAAATTTGGTTTGTTAACAGAAACTATTTCACATTGGCACACGTTTTTTAAAAAGATGGCAACAACAATACAATTTAGGAAAACAAAATGCCGAAATTCCCCCCCCCCCCCACCAAAAAAAAAAATTAAAAACGACGAAACTAAAGTCAACCGATACCAGTCTGATGGAAAAGAATACTATTGGCATAGGCCGCATGAGCGCATCCAAAAGCACCATCTTTAATGCAAAATATCCGGACAGTTTTGCTTTCCACTTAACATATTTCAAACTTCCTTAAGAAACATTTCGAGGAATGTATGATCTTTTTTGGAAAAATAAAAACGAAAATTTAATTTTTTTTTAAATTTTGAAATTAAAACTCAATAATATTTGGGCACGTACAAATTATTGTTATGAAACTTTGTCTTGTTTCACACTCTTCAAGTTTCATTCACACACGTCAATTCAAGTTTCGTACTTTTTAATGCAAATCAACATGCATGAAAGAAAAAAACAAAAGGAAATAAGAAAATTGACTAGTACCGTAAGGTATGTACCCTTTTATTCTCTTTCCCCTTCTCGGCCAAAAATACTTGCTTTGACGAGTCGGAATTGAAGAGTGTGAAAGCGGACTTTTACTGTATGCATATTTTTTTTCAATTTCAATATACAAAGTAATCCTCCTATCAGAAAATGCTATAAATTTTGCGATTGCCCCCTAATGTCAGTTCTGTTTTGACATTTATGTAGTAAACACATGCGATATACACGTTAATAAACAATGTTACGCTACACTGCTCCAGAACGCGGAATATTGCTGACTATTTATTTGACCAATAATCGGTCGGTGACTTTGGCACAACGTAAATTTCGTCTCAGATTTCCCGGCCATCCAACGCCTACTGGTGAAACACTGCTACGTTTAGCCGCTCGCCTCGAAGAGACTGGCACAATACGAGATGCTGCCAGGCGTGGCAGACCCAGGAGTAGCCGTTCTGCAGAGAATATTGCTGCAGTAGCCGAGGATGTCATGGAAGCGCCGTCGACATCGACCAGACGATGTGCCACGCAAATGGGTATCAGTCGACGGTCTTTACAGCGAATTTTGGTACAAGATTTGAAGATGTTTCCGCACAAAGTCCAGACGGTGCATCAGCTGTTAGCTGCTGACCGCCAATCGCGTTTAACATACGCTCAAGCCATCCTTAATCACCACCAAGAGGAAGATGATTGTTCATCAAAAATAATCATGAGTGATGAGGCCCATTTCCATCTTAGCGGGTACGTAAATAAGTCAAATTTACGCTTCTGGGGCACTGAAAATCCGCGTGTAACCCACGAAGAGCCATTACACCCGCTCAAAGTCACTGTATGGTGTGCTGTTTTCGCTGGAGGAGTCATCGGACCTTTTTGTTTCGAAGACGTCGCGGGACAAACGGTTACTGTGAATGGTGAGCGCTACAGGGCAATGCTGAACGAGTTCTTTTTGCCGCAACTTGATGAATTGGGATTGGAAAACATGTGGTTCCAACAGGACGGTGCAAGGGCACACACTGCACGTGCCACAACCGATATGCTGAAGGATGCATTTCCCGGGCGCCTAATCTCCCGTTTTGGCGATTTGCACTGGCCAGCAAGATCGCCTGATTTGACCGCTCCAGACTTCTTTTTGTGGGGCTTTTTGAAGTCGCGGGTTTATGTCAACAAGCCTCAGACTCTTGCAGCTCTTAAAGATAATATCCGTCAAGAGTCAAGAATGTGAGGACCTATCGCCGGAAATTTTGGCCAAAGTGATGGAAAATGCCATAAAAAGGGCTCAAATGACAATCAACTGTGGCGGCGGCCATTTACATGACATCATATTCTCGACTTGATGTAAAAAAATTAAAAGACCAAATAAAAGTAATCCACAAGAAGAATCAAAGTTTTTCATTTTTTTTTTTAATTACAGCCAAAAAACATCGGAAGTTTACTTTTGCGCCACCTTGTACATAATAGTTTCTGTAGGCGGCATTTAAAAACTCTGCGACTTAAAGGTGGTGAACAAATTTAAAATTCAATCAACTAAGTATTTTACTACGTGCGATACGAAACTGGCAATTTTTTTCAAATTATTCGAACAATTATTCGTAATAAATTGGTCTATTATACGATTGGTTACCCTACTTGTTATGTTTAAAAAAGAATACACGGAAAAAACGAACTTATTACCAGCAGGTTTAAAACAAGCTTCTGTAGTTTTACCGAATTTTGTATGAACAATCCGTTAATACAAAGTGTAGTTACTATAATTTAAAATCAATTACACAACTGTAAGATTTTTGCAGCCTTTGAGGTCAAACTAACACTACAAGCCTACTCGAAAAGAAAAAAATATTTATTTATGCACATCTACAAACGGATTACAAGATAAATGCCACTCACTCTCTTTCGTTTATAAATTTGTCTTGTTATTTTAATTTGTTTAAACAAATAACTGAATCCATTTAAAATGTATGCATTCACTTTTATTTAAACAAAGTAGCCAACAAAAAAAAAAAAAAAATCAAATTAAAACATTTGCATGGTATATGGATACGACAGAGTTCATACATACTATGCAAAGTAAAGCAAAAGACTTTCATCCTGCCAAAGAAATAAAAAAGCCAAAAGCAAAGAAAAAAACTCGTGCCAATTTCCTATACATCTTTCTTTATAACTTTTAAATGCCGCTTTTATAGATTTTTGTTTTAAAATGCACAAAAAGACACAAACCAGCAAACAAAAAATTAAATACAAAACGAAACATTAGTAAAGAATGAACGATTGAATGACTGAGTGAATGAATGAATGATATTAAATGTGATGTTAGCTTAAGAATCACTTAATACAAATGAGATTTTCAATTTAATCATTTTGTTTGCGTATTAAATTTGCATCGATAACTGTCTGTATTTGACCAACAGGCACACACGATGCCAGCAAAAAACCATATAAAATGGGAACTATATATATATGTGTATATGTATGTATATGTAGGTATGTAGAGAGCAAATGGACAGACGGAAGGACGGACAATATATTTACTGTCCATCTGGTTGGACGATTTGTATGCTGAATTTTCAAGCCATTCATTTATTTCAACGTTTGTCAATGTAAATATGGATTGCCATCAATGTTATAGCAAATACACGTATTCAAATAAACAGCTGTGTTAAAAATTATACCCACTTTTACAAATTATAATTACAATGAACATATCTGCCTTTAGAGGCGTCTCTTTAGAAATATTTCATTTAAATTCAGAGTATCTGCCAAGTTATGTATATGTTTTACTTCATATTCTGTAAAAGCCATTCCTGAATCATTTCCTATACTTTGCCTAATTAATTATTCAATACTGCTATTATTTAAAGCTTTATTGTATCTGCAGACAATAATATGTACTATGATAATATAAATACAAATATATTTGTATATGGATAAAAGTAGCAGCGTTGGTTTCAGCAGCAGCAGCAGCAGCACCAAGCAGGTCGTTGTCATTTTAGGTGCATGATGACGATAGTGTAGTGTTTTGAGGATGACAATGGTGGCATGAAAATGCCTAGAACAACACACAAACCTGTACAGTGTACACACAATGTTTGTCACCATACAACTAGAAATACAATTTTGATGGCCCATATGGTAAATTGTACTTGGACGTACATACCAACATACGAATGTATTGCTGGCATTGATGACAAACATACATACAACATTTCTATTTGTTGGCTTGACTTTAACAAACATATTCGTATGCCAATAAACATTGGACACTTCATTCAATACACGCATAAGAAAAATGTTAGTTAGATGTAGTGGGAATTTTCCAAAATTTCGTAGTTCATGGTAATTGGAAACCAGACCAAATTAGTTTTTTTTTTAAATTCATAGATATCCTTCCTATTCTTTTAAGCCTAGTACACTGTTCAAATTTGAAAAAAATGTTGAGCAACATTAATTATTTTATACGGAAAATTTGTAACGTGTAGCTTGTAAAGAAAATTTTTGTGAATTTAAATCGAAAATAAATAAAAGTTAAAATATTTAAAAATCTGTGTTGAGTCGAAATCGTTAAATAGAAATGAATAAACAAATATTACTGGCCGCTTGTGCAGAGCAGCACAACAAGTAATAGATATTGTTGTTGCAACAGAAGAGCTTTTGGATGACAGTCAACTGTTATTGAAAATTTCACGTGAAACAATTGCCACTTTAATTATCTAGCTGTGAAAAAATTATGTTGCCAGCAGGGCTGTCAGATGAATTTCGGAAAAAAATCGTCAAAATCCCGATAAAAAAAGAAAGAAATCGTCATTTCAAATTTTAAAAATCGTCAAAAAAAATCGCAAAATAAAAAAGTCACTATTTCTAATAGCATTTTGAAAGTTTTATTTAAACGAAATCATAAAAATTTAAGTCTCTATAGTCTATTGTACAATACATATCAAAATACATAAGTTTTAACTTTTTAAATAAGAAATCACAAAAAATATAATGTTAAACATAACTTGTGAAATATTTTTATAATATCTTAGTCCGATTTCACACTTTTCAATTTTGACTCGTCAAGGCAAGTATTTTTGGATGGGAAGGGAAAAGAGAACAAAACGGGTACAAACTTGACAGTACTAGTCAATTTTCTTATTTCCTTTTGTTTTTTTTCCATTCATGTTGATTTGCATTAAAATGTACGAAAATTTAATTGATGTGTGTAAATGAAATGGCAGTTTCTAAATCGAATTGAAGAAAAACTGGTCAGCCAAAACTGAAGAGTGTTCAGGTCAGTTCAGGTTAAATTACCATGTCAAAACAATTTAGTTTATTAAGTTTTAAATAACATTTTGAGTATAGAATCCAATTCATCCATAATATACAGGTACTTATTTTCAAAGATTTCCGTATTTTTGTTATTTAAATTTATTTGGCTGAATGTCCTATCGACGTTTTGTTAAAATAGGAGCAGTTTTTGTAGAATTTCCCCGTTGAAATTCAGAAATTGTTTCCTCTGAAAATTTCACTTCATTGAATTCAGCATTTCAAATTAATTTTTATGTTTACAGATAAATAAGTAATTTCTACTATCCTGACTCATTATATTATTTGAATTTATTATACCAACTCAACAATTGTCAGTAATTAAGAAAACAGTACTATTACTTAGTCCCGGTTTACATTATGAAATTTTTGTCGCTGCGCTTCTTGCTTTGTAGGCGAGAGCGGTGAGTTGTATTAAAATATGCATGTACGACTCACCGCTCTCGCCTACAAAGCAAGAATCGCAGCGACAAAAATTTCATAATGTAAACCGGGACTTAGTTTTGTTTTTGAAATATGTCATGCTCTTCTTAATATTAATGATATTAAATGCGAAAAATAGTTGTTGTCTCAAAAAAGGGAGAATTTGGTAACAAAAATATTAATAAAACAAACAAATGATAGAAAATTTTAATAATTCAGAAAATCGTCACTTTCAATGAAAAAATCGTCAAATCGTCACTTTGCTATTTTTGAAACAAAAAATGGTCAAAATGACGATAAATCGTCAAATCTGGCAGCTATGGTTTTTCACAAATAAAAACGTAACCACTTATTTTGGAACACATTTGTTTAACGTTGTTTACTCTTACAAGAGTTTTTTAAGATCAAACAGCTTAAAATAAAATAACACTAAATATTTGTTGTGTTTTGTTCTAAATAAACGGGGTTTTTTTTTAATATATAAACGACTTCAAAAATATTTTATTTAGTGGTTACGTCTTTTTCGGCAAATATTTGCCAAGTGCATTAGTTTTCACTTTCAATTGCTCTTTCAACTGCTAAGATTCTAAATGTTACAATTATTGTTGAAAAAACACCATAATACTCCGTCCAATATACGTTTTAAGACAGACTTGTTTATCTCGCCAAATAAAATAGGCTTTCCTTTCAAGTCTTACTAATACATTTCTATGAGTGAATTTTGTGCGTACATGTGTTTTGCTCTATGTTGATGGTAGGTTAGTTTTGTGGACATTAGCCGCTGGCAATAAAGTTTGTAAAAGCATTTTGCACATGGACTCTGGCTCGGCCGGCTGGCTGGATGTTACGTTGGCAGACTGGACACAAACACATTTTGCTTTGCGCATTTGAAATAAGCTTCTTAAAAAAAAAAAACATGAACTGCAAATTATTCTCAACATTTATCGTTTTGTTATCAATGGCTGCGTGTATCTGTCATTGTTTGTATGATTATATACGATACGAAATGATACCATACACCATGGTATCATGCTGCAGAGACAGACTTACATACGTACTCGTACACACATATATGATAGATAGATAGGAAAGAGGATAGATACTCTTTGGTCTGCCGTCTAGGCAATCGATTGAAGTTTCATTTACACTATTAGCTCTTGAAAAACAGAATTGTTACAACAGAAAACAAAAACTCTTCGTGTTTTTTGGGAAAATACCTATAAAACTGTTTTTCAAACGAATTTACTTGGTAAAAGTCAGGGTAGGCAACACTGATGCAAGTGATGGGTATACGAGTACCTATACATATACATATGTATAAATGTATGTATAATATACTTCCCAGCATACCATTCTAGGAGCACTCCAAAAGAGCATTTTCGGAGCGAAAGAAAAATTTGCTTGCTACTGCCCTGAGTTGGCACGCAGTATGACTCAGAAATTCCACTTAATTATGTGTGTACCAAAGAGTTGTTGTC
Source organism: Bellardia bayeri (assembly GCA_950370525.1). Lineage (NCBI taxonomy): Eukaryota > Metazoa > Arthropoda > Insecta > Diptera > Calliphoridae > Bellardia > Bellardia bayeri. The sequence goes on from OX493267.1 coordinate 82,658,004, forward strand.
CTGTTATTTGGGCTTTGAACAAAAAGAAAAACATAGCTATACCACACAAAAATGATGAAAACAAGATTACACAGAGCCCAAACAAAACCTTATAAAAGACTCTTCTCTGACATTATCTAAGAGCTCTTTCAGAGCCTCAAAAAATCCTCATTAAACAGTCTTTTCTGACATTATCTAAGAGCTCTTTCTGACGTACCATTTTCGAATGTAATGACCGTCTTTTCTGAAGGTTTTTTGGAGCAATTATGATTGTTTTTTGGGCTCATAAAGAGCGTTAACGCTCCGAAAAAGGTGTCAGAAAAGACTCTTTTCGGACTCATATGGCTTGCTGGGTTATGTTTGTGTGATGTGGCATGACATGGATGTGCAAATATTCAATTTATTTGGTGGTAGTAAAACGACCAAAAAAATCACTCATTTCATTTAGTTTTCCAACGAAATGTAATAAACACACTCTCGCATAACCCGAACGGCACATGTATCCAACAGAGCAGAATACGGGGTTGCAGTTGCAATGTCGTCATTTGCCAGTTTATATTTGCCAGCTATTTATCGACATTATAACTGATAGATGACTGACTGTCAGAGTCGGTGAGTAAGCTGAATGGCTGGCTAGTTGAACTGTATGGCATACTCATACGTTTGGAAAGAATCAACGTAAGTCAAGTTGAGTCGAGTTGAGTTTGCATTCATATGAATGCTTTTAGAATGTTAAGTAAACAATTTTTACTAAAGTTTACACATTTAGCTTCTTGTTTTCTTTTCCCATTTTTCAACTTTTTTATTTATTTTTTTTTATTGTGTATTTGTACAACACAAACTTTAATCAGTTTTGCTTGCTGTCAGCTAGCACTTGGTTTTATGTATGTTCCTAATGGGTTAATATACATATTTACACTACTGCTACTGTTGCTACTTTTAAAACAAATACTATTAAATGTTTCTGTATGCCAAATGACCGTGCTGTGTTACAATGACCAAATATACGTAGTTGGAGTCGCTGTTAAGTCTACTACTCACTCATTCGGTTTAACCTTTATGGAAAAATGTCATCAAAGTCAGACTGTTCGCAAATAATAATCAACATGTTATTTTTTATTCTGCTGCTGGTGTTGATAGTGTAATTTGTTTGTCTGTTTGTCTTTTTTTTCTTTGGTTTGTTTCATTACTTTTTTTTTTGTTAATTAAGTTTAATTATTAAAATATTGTAAATGATCTTTGTTTTAGCAGTTTGTTATGTTAATATGGACAAGACAACTTTAGCGAAGGTCATGAACTGCGTTTAAAAATAGTTTTAGTTAATGCAACTACGAGAATCTTGGTTATGATTATGAATTGCATAAAATGTTGGTGGTATTAAATTAACGACATCTTTTGAGTTGTGGCCTTAATTGTAATATATGTAGTTGATATTGTAATTAAATTTGAGCAAAGTATGTTTTATAGTTATATGTATAATGTGACTATAATTGTATCGTGTCTCATCAATTTCGTAGGTTTTTATATTGTTCCATTTCAGCTTAAATCATACGTATGTATAGGTATATCTTCATGTAGTTGTTAATTTAAGCTTTATGTTGGCTAGCAGGCACCACAGTGGTGCAGAGGTTAGAACGCAAAGAATTCTGATGAGAGAATGTGGTGATTCTCGAAACATGTAAATTCAACCCAGGTTCAACCCCAGCTCAGGCAGGAAAGTTATCAATAAAATTTTAATAGAGATTTCATGTTGTAAAACAATTCCTTCAGTTAAAATAATTTAATGAAAAATTAAATAAATATCAAAAATTTAAAATTAACAGCTCGAATAAAAAAAAAAAATAAATTGTTTAGATTTTTTGTTGTTCCACTTTTGTAGTTGAATTTAGGCTTTAATCGTAGCTCTTTATGTTGTTAAATTTTAGCTTTTGACATAGGACCCTTTTGGAAATTCATCATTGCGCTTCATCTGATGCGCAGTACGTTCGGAAAAGCAACAGTTGGCATAACTACAAATGTATTGTGTTCTAAAATGCTGATGCGCAAACAACATAAAAGGAAGCATCAGAAAAATCCGCCAGCGTTGACAACTTTGAAATTTTAAAACGCACCAAAATGGAGAAAAAACTCGCCCTTAAATAAAAACGCACCAAGCTTAGAATTTCTACATAAAAAGTTACAGCCCAATCATGAATAAAAAATCCGCGGGAATTTTTTCCATTTTTTATTTTTTTAACATTGAATTTGAATAGGAAAAATGGGAAAAGGAAAAAAAAACGCCCACGGAAATTTTATTCCTGATTGAGCTGATAATATTTTTGTGTTCCAAATATCACAATAAAACTGTCTTCAACAGTTTAGCGTTTTTAGAAAAAAAAAATAAAACTTAAAATAATAAAAATTTAACTAAACAAATTCGTTTGTATTACTAGATACGAGGGCTGTTCGAAAACTTCTTAGCCTAGCACAGAACGAGAATAGTTAGTTTTTCAAAATCATTTTTATTTTTCAATATAATCTCCTGAAACTTTAATACACTTAGTCCAACGCTTATCTAGCAATTCTATCACTTGATTAAAATAGTTTTCCTCAAGGCCTTCATAAAAGTGCTTTACAACTGTAATTGCAATTTCATTTGAGGTAAAACGCTTGCCAGCTAGGACTTTTTTTAGATTTGGAAACAGGTAAAAGTCACTGGGAGTTAAATCAGGAGAATAAGGTGGGTGGTCAAGCAACTCGTACTTTAATTCGTTGATTTTAGACATTGTTAAAACACTCTTCTGGGCTGGTGCGTTGTCTTGATGAAAAATTATTTTTTTTGTGTTGTAAGCCAGGACGTTTTTTTTTTTAACAAATCCAAAATGTTGCAACAGTACTCTGAATTTATTGTTTTACCCTTTTGCAGATAGTCAATCAATAAAATTGAAGTTCTTTAAAGTCCCAAAAAACCATTGCCATAACCAGCCGATTGACTTGTTTTTGCCTTCTTTGGGGCACTTCCTCAAGATTCAGTCCATTGCTTGTAGTTTTCTTTTTTTTTTCTTTTTTTTTTTTTGGAGTATAGTAGTGGATCCATGTCTCATCAACAGTTATGAAACGACGCTTAAAATCAATTTTATTTCTCTTAAAACGATCTAAACAAGCTTGAGAAATTTTCATTCTTATGCGTTTCTGGTCGACTGTTAACACAAGCGGCATCCATCTTGTAGAAAGCATTTTCATCTGTAGTTCTTTATGCACAATTAAATGGACTCCATCATTTGAGATGCCCATGATATTGGCTATTTCACACACTTTTATTCGTCGATCATTTAATACCATATCTTGCACTTTGGCTACAATTTCTATTGTTGTTGCTGTTTTTGGACGTGGTTCATCCTCGATGCTTGTACGACCATGTTTAAATGCAGCATCCCAATTTTTTACTGTTGCATATGAAGGAGAACTTTCATCTAAATCATTCACCATATCATTATGAATTTCTTAACGCGATAAACCATTTTTATTTAAATATTTAATGACACCACAAATTTCTAATTTTTCCATTGTAAAAAAATCGCGGAGGCGTGTTCTTTTGAACAGCTGTTTCTATATGAAGGAGTTGCCAGATCGCAAAGGAATTTAACATGTGTTCAAAGCACAGATGTAGGTTTTCAAAATACTTAACTCTTTGCTGTTTATACCGGGCTTTCTGTTCTATGCTAAGAAGTTTCCGTACCGCCCACGTATTTGTTGCATACGAGTATATTCATATTATGACATGTCACAGTATATAACATGAACATTATGACACTTTTAATTATTAACTGTTTATTTAAGAAAAATATTAAAGTATGGTTTCCAGGAGAAGATGACCTTCTGTCAGATGATAAGCTCCTAAATCTGATGAATAATATTGCCGGCATACACATAATCACTAATTGCGTGCCATGAATTTCGTGACACTTTATTCGTTGACATTGAAACACATTTTGTTGTTTCATTATGTCCATGCACTCTATGACAGTTTTTGTTGTGCCATAATGTCTCTGACACTTTTTGATGTGTCATAACGTCCTTGCACAATATGACATCATTGATCGCTACAACAAACCACCATCACTAGTATGTTGGTTTATCATCTAAATTGAGTTATTTAATATTTAATTTTAAAATTTTTAGATACATATGTCACAGAATTTAATTCCGTTCGGAAGGGGAATTAATTTCGTATTTTGCTTCTATAGAAAAAGTAAAACGAAAAATTTTTTCGGAATGAAGCGAATGAAAAATTCCACAAAATACGAAATTAATTCCACTTCTGATCGGAATTAAATTCTGTGACATGGCTGTAGATTTAAATGAAATAAATCTATGTACAATTTCTCTCACTGTAATTTTAGATGCCAACTGGATTGAGAACAAATTGAACATTTTGACCTTTTATTAAACTGATAATAATGCTGCTTTGAAGTATGATGGAATTTTATATAAAAACTCAGTCAGTAATTTTCGGTTTTATTTTATCATCATAGTTAGAGGTAAGATTAGGTCAACCTTGGCGGTACGATTAATGTATATATATTTTTAGAAATATTAGATCATCTGTTGTACGTTGTTAACAACTTTATAATCTATAAAAACATAACTGGGTACACTTTAGAAGATTTTTATTACAATAAGTTTTGTTTGTGTTTTTTTTTTCATCAAAAAAGCTTTATATCAAATTGATAACAAACAGTATTTAGAGAAGCAGAAAAAAGTGATACTTTCTTATCATGAAATATTCACACACTATGTTTAAATTAATTATTTTAAATAATAAATGCTGCTTATCATACAACAAGTGGTGACAGTGGGTAATAAAAGTAAGTTTAGTAACAGAAAATATTAAAAGAAACTGTTTAACCATATGACTGCATAAGATTTCCTCAGTGTTAAATTAACAATTTGTTGGAATGTTTTTTTAGTTGTTTTTTAATTAAAGTGTAGTTACACTTTTGTTTGCCACTGTTGTATGTGTGAATTACTTACAAATATTTATATATGTACATACTTATGTAGATAATAATTATATATTTTTCTTCTTTTTCATATTTATTTGCTGGCACATTCTTCCAGACTGAATGGCATTTTTAAGTAATTAGGTAATTTCTAATCTAAGCACAAAAGTGTGCAACACAGAAGCACTAGCGGTAGCAGCAAAAAAATAACAGCAACTATTGCATAAAGAAAAAATATCAGTTTGTAGAAAAAAATAAAAAAATTCTAACTGACACGAATTTCAGTACATACTACTTACATATTATTATTACTAATGATGAAAATATGTATATACAGTGACTCAAAGTAATAATGGAACAGTGTGAATTCAAAACAGTTTTCCTTAATAGCAAAAAAACTACACATATTTTTTGTTATTTTAAAATGCACATTGAATATAATTTTATTGATAATAGAAAATGTTTGCAATATTTATATTAAAACAAAATAAATAGTAATTCAAAACAAAATAAGGCAATTAGTCTCAAAGTTATAATGGAACACAACTCAAAATTAATGAAAAATTTGCGTCCAAAAACAAATAATATGGTTTTTAATATTTTGTTGGGAGTCCCCTTTATTTAGTCGATTGGGCATCGATTCCACCAATTTGTGGCAGTAAGATAACGGAATGTAGTTACATTCTTGTTTTGACGCATTCACCAACTCGGTTTTATTTTGTATGTGATAATTTTTTAATTCCATACATGTTCGATGACATTTAAATCAGGTGACTGTGGCGGTGTATCAAGCACATGGCGACAATTGTAAAGCAACCAATTACGCACAACATAAGCCTTGTGCTTTGGGTCGTTATTCTGATAAAAAAAAAATAAAAGTGCACTCTAGTCCCAGTTTTCTAGCGCTCTCTTTTAAAGAGGTTCAAGTAATATATCTGATCTATGTTTCTTTCGATTATGTGTAAATTGCCTGGTTCTGCAGCTGAAAGTGCATCCCATTACTGAACCTAGACCATGTTTTATTGTTGGACGGAGGTTCGGCTTTTTTCAACTCTTTATTGGGCTTGCGCCAGACATACGATTGTTCATCTAAACGAAAAATATTAAATTTACTCTCGTCGTTAAATTTGACTTTTTACCAGAACAAAACATCTTTAGTTTTCATGTTTTTAGCAAATTCCATCCGTTTTTTTTTATATTGGACTTGCTTACGAAAGGTTTTTTTCTAGCTACACGTCCATGATACTGATGTTTTCTTAGCACATTTCTAATTGTTTCAGCGTTGGTTTTTTTCCGAGATACCTCTCAACATCTGCTGCTAATTTTGGGGGGTTTTAGTAATATTCGGTAGTATCCAACGTTCATCTGACTCTGAAAAAATTTTACGTCCACTAGGTTTGGCCTTATTTTCAGAGTTTGTGGTATTTTTGTAGCGCTTGATGATGTAAAAAACAGTTGTTGGTGCTCGATCAACAATTGCACTAATATCTCTAACGGATTGTCCTTCTTTTGATAATCGAACTATGATTTCTCTCTGTTCCACCGATTTTTGCTAACCTTGAGGTGCCATTATTTTAATTTAATTGTCAATCCATAAGAATTATAACTTTTTCGAAAATAACAAAACTAACGCCACAAATTAAGCATAATAATGAAGTTAGGCGCGGTTGTAACAGCGATGTTGCCACATTTTACAAAAGTGTTCCATCGTTACTTTGAGACTAAGAGGCATGTCACAGGATTCGATCGGAATGGTTTCAATTCCGTATTCGCAAATCGATCGTTTTTACTTTGCGTTCTCTAGATTGCGATCGATTTTGTTTATTCCCAAAAAAATTTTAAATCTCGGTTTTTAACTTAAATATGGTAACGTTGTGTAACGAAAACAAAAGAATATGATTTTGAGCGCTAACAAAGAAATTTTAAATAAAACTGAACAAAATTTTTCAAAAATTCCCGGAATTTAAATAGTTGCTGTTTTAAATGAACTAAGACATCAAAACGCAGTAGAAAAGCTACGAAGAAGAAATTTAAGGGATGCATCTGAAAACGACAAAAGTTTTCTTGTTGCTGACACCAACTTTAAAATGTTGAACATTTTATTTAAATATAACTAAAACAGCAATGAAATAATAAAATTAATTGTTTAATTGTATGAGTTTTTTTCAGTATAAAATAATAAAAAATAACAATTCCACTTTAGAAATCTAAAGTGGTTTCATTCCGAAAAACAAAATCGTGTTTCGTTTTCTAAAGACTCAATTTACGGAATCAAAACGACTTTCGATCGGAATTGAGTTCTGTGACATGGCTGTAAAACAGCCTTTTTTGCTTAATTACATAAAAATTGGTGTAAATTAAAATCAAAAAATCTGTTATAATCAGCAATAATTTTAACTACACGTATTTTAGTTATTATGATATCCAAATGGAAAATTATAAATTTATGCTGTTCTATTATAACTTTGAGCCACTGTATGTATTCTATTCTATTTTCATTTTCATAATATTGTTTTTTTTTTTTTTGTTTAATTTCATACCAAACAATGGAATGTTAAATAAAATAAATATGAACAAAAAGAGCAACAGCAGCAGCAAAAAACCAAATAGTTTTGATAAGAAGCCAAAGCAAAAATAAAACGTTGTTGGAAATTTAAATGAAATTTGTATTGTTTTAAATAACTGAGTTAATGTTACGTAAATATATTTAATAATAAAAAAATGCTTTGACTTTTTGCACAGATGTTCAAACAACGCATGTCATAGCAGCAGCAACAATAGTTATTAGTAACAATGCAACTATAAATAATTATTTTGAATTTTATTAGAAATTTTCTTTGTTTTTAATTTTAGTAGATTTTCTTTATTTAATATAAATTTAATTATAATTTAATTAGTTAACAAAAACAAGTAAGGTCAAGCCTGACCATATTACCCTACACCCATTATATGTATAAAACAGTTTTCCAGAAATGGACCTATTATGGACCAATTATCCAAAAATCTATTGCCATGGCTTCTGTGAATATAAATATTATACATCCAGATATAAATACATTTAAAAGATTTATGGAGGTTAAGATGAATTACGGAGTGTATCTTATATGAGAGTTTTGACTAATTATGGATCGACCATCATCATTTCTGTATATGTATATGAAACTTATTTGTGATTTTCGGAAGTAGGCATTATATGGGATCTACTACTAATTAAAGACCGATCATCATAAAATTTTACCATATTATTTGCATATATACGAAACATACTTGTGTTCAACATTATTTGGATACCAACATATTTAAGAGAGTTCTGCACTTGAAAGTGATTTTCGGAAGTGGGGCTGATATGAGAGCAATAATCAATTATGAACCGATCTTCACAAAACTTGTAGATGTAATTTAGCTGTATTTACTACAAATTTATGGTGATTGGATACTTGCATAATTCAAACATTTATGATCGTTAAACTCATATTTCGGGAGGACATTTGAAATAATGGAGGCCAGGTGAACCGATTTCCACCAGTTTCAATTCCATCCGTTCTTATCACGTACATTGTATTGAAATATCTTCCAAATTGCGAACTGTACTCTGCGCACAAGCTTTACATAGACAGCCAGCCAGCCAGCAAGACGGACGAACGGACGGACGAATATTGTTAAATCGACTCAGGAAGTGTTTCTAAGTCAATCGGTATACTTTAAGGTGTGGGTTGGTCCAATAATAATGGGCGTTACAAACATCATCCCAAATCCAATATACCTTCCCCACTATTGTGGTGTAGGGTATAAAAACGTATGAAATATGATTGATAACAGTATGAAACAAACAGATGTTTTAATTTATTTAAAAAAAAAACTATTGTTACTGATTTTCTATGATTTATGGTTTAATTAACTGATTACTGGCCTTAATTTATTATCAATGACGTGCTTTGTTTCGCAGCTTAAAAATACGTTTCGAACAAAATTAGAACAATTTTCAACAATTCAACAATTTCAAATTTTTTAAATAGCTGTTCTTCATTTAACCCAAACGTTTTCAGGGTGTGTCAGACATCGGCTACTCTTAGTAAGACAACATTAACAAATTGAAGAACAATATTGTTGTTACAGCCAAGAAATATCAAATGTATTTCAAGTACAAATTAAAAATTATTAAATATGAAGCATTAATTTAGAAAACCTACATTAACGCATTCGGTACTCAGAGAACTACTTGCGCCGTTTGGGTAGCATCCCAAATCTGTTGTAAATTGAATTTTGGCTTTACTTCTAAGGTAAGCAATATTTCCAGCCTTTGGCCAGAGGCAGGAGTAATAAATTTCGGTTATATTGAACACCGTATTGGCACAGTTAATATTTTTCTTAATATCATCATTAACTAAACTCCCTAGACTCGTGGACATTAACAGATTTCTGTCATTATGTTCATAAACTCTATGAGACTTTTTTGTATGTCATAATTAAGGTTTGGGGTTTGCGAATTAAAAATTTCCCGACAGTTATAATTGCTGTACTCGTAAATATACTACAACCTACAAAGAAAAACCAGCAGTAATTATAAGTTTTTGAGTAAAAAATTTAAAACTAAAATAACTTAAAATGTATTTTGTTCCCAATTTACACGAAGCAATTTTTATTGAAAAGATTGATACAGTTTTTTTCATTGCAATTTCTTCGGAGTTCACACAGCACAATTTTATTGCTTAGTCCCAATTTACACGAAAGAATTCTTTAAGCTAAGTTGATTACCTCTTAGATTTTACACACTTAAGGTACTATGAGCCTCAAAAGTGAGTAAACACAACAAATTATTTGATTTTTTTAAGATAATGAAAATCCTAAAATCTATCCATCGATTGAAATTTAAAAGTTTCGTTTTGTTGCATATTTGGTTAAATAATAGATTCGGTTATGAAAAAAAAAATTAAGTTGATCTATAATGCTTTTCATAATCTTAAAAAAATCAAATAATTCACTGGTGCTTACACACTTTTGAAGCTGTGTGTAGGTCATATTTGGCAAATGATTGCTGAAAAAGACGTAACCACTAAATAACATATAATTGAACTCGTTTATTTATTTAAAAAACATTTTCTTATTTAGGCCACAGCACAACAAACATTTAGTATTAATTTATTTGATGATGTTTGATCTTGCAAAACTGTTGTAAGAGTAAAGAACGTCAAACAAATTTGTGCTAAAACAAGTGGTTACACTTTTTTGAGTAAATATTTGCCAAATGTGACCGTACCTTTAGACACTTTATTGTACTAGCAATTCGTGTTACTCTATTATACGTACTACATATGTGTAATACGAGCGATTTAAGCAATATGAATTGTGCTGTGTGAACACGGAAAGTGTATCAATCTTTCTAATTAAAATTGCTTCGTGTAAATTGGGGCTAAGGAAGATGTTCTAGCGATTCGCCTTCTTTTTCAAAATAACTTCTGCTACAAGTGATAAGTGACAAACGTATAGATTCTGATATATTTCCTATTAAACAGTGCGTAATTTGTACGCCTAAGTTCAAGCGTGTTCCTATCACGAGCCAGAAGAGATCTGGTCTTTTCCCTTAACAAAGATGATCAGAGCCTTTTATGATATTCATCGTCATATCCGACTGCGAAATCAAGGTTATGTCTAGGGAATTTTGCGCCACAATATCATTGCATTCTGTCGTAACTTTATTACATCCGATGCTCTGAATACTCAAACTAAAACCACGCTTTATATAAGGTATTATTGATAGTAATTGCAATTAAAAAGACATTTCTACCGTTTTACTGCTTTATTTATGCAGTAGTAGCCAATGGTAAGTGTCTCGTACTCTTCTTGGGAAGGATGTAAATTTTCGACTGGAAAATTATGCAGATATCAAACAATTTTAAAGAAATCAAGTGGCCAAGATTATCAGAGAAATTATTTGAACCAGTATCCTTTTCCGTGTTTGATTCGTCAGTGCAGACAGAGACAGAGTGAGAACAGAGTTTGCAGCCCAGTCATATCTAATGCGTCAGTGTTTCGGACTCATTCTACGGCTGTATCGATGGCATATAATTTTGACTAGAAAGTTATACGGATATCAAGCAATTTTAGAGAAACCAAAAGATCAAGTTCATCACAAAGAAAATGCTCGAGTTAAAATTCGTTTCCGTCTTTAAATCGTTAGTGCCGACACAGTGAGAAAAGAGTTTGCACTCTAGTCATGGCTTTTGGTGGTTATAATTAATACAAATTAATACAAATAAATTTAAAATCTTAGAACAAGACTATTTAGAAATCTCAATCATCAGAAGATGGATAGTATTGCAAATGTTTTATCAATCTTAACAAAACATGAAGCATAAAAGAAATAATTTTTTTTTTCGAAATTCCCAAAGGCTCATGATCCCCGTGGTACCAGATGTCGCATATCTCTGGTCAGACCTTAAAAGTTTCTACTTTTCTCTCGGTATAAACTCCAGAAAAGTATAGGAAATAATAATTACCTACATACAGATACGAGTATATTAAAATTGTCATACAGATTATGACTAAATACTCCAGCAAACTTGATCGGATTTTCTAAAACACAAAAGCATCATGAAATAGAAAAGACCCCTTCTGCCTTTACATCGATTGTATCCGTATGTCGAATTCCACTCCAACCAAACTGGATTCCACTTTACTTTCAATCTTAAACTTTTGTTAATTTTTTAATAGTTTTATCAAGGTTTATACACATACATGCATACTCGTACATACATATACTCGTATGTATACATATAATAAAATCTACATATACATACATACATTATGCCACATATTCAATAGTTTTCAGTGCAGTAAGTCATTAATTAAATAAACGTAAAACAATTCATTGTAAAATGACCAACATATTTGTGTCTTAAAATAATAAACCAACCACAGACAGATCCTTTTACTTTTTATTAGACAAGTTAACACTAGAATATATGTACATATTCCAATAAACTCCTCGATTATTTAACCATAAATTTTGTAGTAAATTGTATGGGAATCTAATTAAAAAGTTAAGTAATTTGCTCATAAACACTGCATGTGGCTGTGTGTCCGTCTGTCTGTCTTTCTGTCTGTCAGTATGTTCGTCTGTTTGTTTGTGTAGATATTTTTGCAAAAAATAATTAATCCCCAAACACCAGTTGCATTTGTTTTCCTATATCCACAGGAAAAAAAAAATACAAAATAGTTTCTTTCAAAACCAAAAGCTTTAATCAAGAATTGAACACATTCATTTAATTTAACCAAAAATCGATGCTTATGAGAAGCATTTTGTCTCGACACAAATGCGAATGTGAATATTTCACAAAATCTGTCTATTTGTAGTCTTCCAAAGATGTTTTATTTTAACGTGAAAATAATATTTCTGCTCATACCACTCCAACCACCACTGATGTTTGTTCGTTCGTTTGTTTGTTTTTTAGAAGGTGATCATTAAAATTGAAGAAAAATCTCCACACAGCTGGTAGCAGTGATATGTTTGGGAATAGACATGCTGTGATACTGATTGCAATTGCCACTTAAGGTTTTTCTAACGTGATTTCTGGCACAAAAAAAAAAAAAAAAGTGGCAATGAAATCGTAATAAATAGAAAGGGTGGTTAAATTGTAAGGGCCGATGTTGAATGTGAACCACACCTAAACGCCAAGCTTTTTTCCGAATTTTATTTGACATTTCTCTATTTCAGACTTACTCAATTTGAACCATGGAGAGATACACAATCCAACAACGTGTTAAAGTTATTCAGACTTATTATGAAAATGGGCGTTCAAATCAAAATGCATATCGTGCACTTCGTGATTTTTTTGGTCAATTTGATCGTCCAAATGTGCGTACAATCGCAAAAATCGTGGAAAAATTCGAGCAAACCGGGTCTGTAGAAGATCTGAGAACACCAGTGCATGCTGAAGAGCCGTCCACCTCAACTCGTCGTCGTGCCCAACAATTGCACCTCTCACGCTCGTCGTTGATGAACATTATGCATAAAGACTTGCATTTACACGCTTACAAGGTGCAATTGGCTCAAGAACTAAAGCCTCTTGACCATTCCAAACGTCGTGAATGGGCAGAATGGTGGCAAGAAATGGCAACAGTGGATGAGCAATTTTCGAAGAAAATCATCTTCAGTGATGAGGCACATTTTCACCTCAGTGGATTCGTCAATAAACAGAATTGCCGCATTTGGGCGAATGAGAATCCAAGAGTGATTGTCGAAAAACCAATGCACCCACAAAGAGTGACTGTTTGGTGCGGTTTATGGACTGGCGGCATCATCGGGCCGTATTTTTTCCAAAATGAGGCCGGTCAGGCAGTTACTATGAATGGTGTTCGCTATCGTGAGATGATAACGAACTTTTTATGGCCCGAATTGGAAGATATGGATGTGGACGATATGTGGTTTCAGAGGGACGGTGCCACTTGCCACACAGCTAACGAAACAATGGCTCTTTTGCGCAACAAATTCAATGGCCGTGTTATCTCACGTAATGGCGATGTCAATTGGCCGCCAAGATCATGTGATTTGACACCGTTGGACTTTTTTCTTTGGGGTTATTTGAAAGAAAAGGTGTACGTCTATAAGCCAGCAACAATTCAATAGCTAAAGGATGAAATAATTCGGCACATTAACGGCATTTGGACCATCGGATGGAGGTGTGCCGCCATGGCCGCGGCGCCCATTTGGCCGATGTTTTGTTCCATACATAATTGAGTAATACCAATATATCATAATAAAATAAAATTACAATAATTTCCTAAATAGTTTGTGTTTTATTCAAAATCAACAACGGCCCTTGAAATTTAACCACCCGTTAGAAAAATATACAATGGATATGAGTAGCAAATTGCAAACTCTTGCAATTCAATAGTTTTCTGGTGTATTTTAATACACTATGAAAAGACAAATATTGAAATACAATTATAAAATAAATAAAATTGAATATGGATTTCAAAATCATGAAAACAAACATATAATCAAGTACCTACACATGAATTGTGTTGCATTGTCCATTAGCTATACTCAAGCAATATGAATTATAGTTGAGTCAATTATTATTGAAAATGATTCTACTAACAAAACTACAAATTAAATAGACAAATATAGTTTAGACAGCAAAATCTTTATTTATTTTTTTCTTTTTTTTGAAAAAATACAACAAATGGTCAAGAGTAAGAAAAAAAACCGCAGTTGAAAACTTACAGACAGTGAGGATGTTCACAGTTACTTACTAAAGACACTTATTTAAAGAAATTTACTGCTTTGAATAGATTTTCCTAGTAAAGTGTGAAACATATAAAGTTTAGCGAAATGTAAGAAATATTAATTAGATTCGATGGAATGGTCTATATAATTCAATGTTTTAAGTTTATTTCATGTAAATTTTGACTCAAAAGGTTCATACACTGGGTACAATTTTGTTATACTCTCTCCAGCATAGCGGTCGTTATCTCACTAATAAATTCTACAATATTAGTTTCCAGTATGCCAAACGCTGCGGGCTTATCCCTTTCGAGATACATAAGCCTTGACATGGCTCCACTGCAAATAGGAGCGTGCTGTGTGTCATGTGGCGCCGTCTTGTTTAAACCACATGTCAGTAAGTTCCAGCTCTTTTATTTTCGAAATAGTAATCATCACATGTTAGCGCTCGCCATTCACAGTAACGTTCCTGTGTGCTAACAGAGCATTTTTCGGGACAGTTCTTGCAATGCTTTTCACATCAAATATGACAATTTTTCTAGTACAAAATGTGCACGCTGCACTTTCTTGATCAAGCATGAATTTTCGTACTAAAATTCAATAATCTGCAAGCGCTGTTTGTTTGTAAGTCAATTCATGGTTAATTTAACAGTAACATGTTACACGTCAGCAGCTGAGCTGTCAAAAACAGTATTCCCAAAAAGAAAGTTGCTAAAAATCACCCTTTAGAAATATTATCATAAATATGAAAACTGAACGTAAAATACATAATAAACACACGTTTTACACATGTCGGGACTTGTCATCTGGATGCATTTCTAGTTTGTTGGACTGCAGCAAAAAATAAATACTTTGTATACGATCTGCACATTATTTAGAAATCAGCCCCGTATCGGTATTATAGGTGGAAATATTTTTTAAGGCTGAACTATTCGCGATTAGGGAAGAATTAAATGTCTATCGTGAATAAAAATTCCACATGAAATTTGTTCGCTTTTATTTGTTTAACATTGAATTTTAATAGGAAAAGTGTGAAAAGGGAACAAATTTCATATGGAATTTTTATTCACGATAGGGGTGATTGTATACGGGAATTCCATGCAAGATTACTTTGAAGGTGCACACCTAGATATTTTATAACATTTACTTCTGTTATTTGTTTGCCATCTATTTCCAACACGACATTACATTATTTTGACAACTATGTGGTCTAAACCTTTTGAACTTAGTTTTATTTGCATTTAAAACTAGTTTATTAATTCTTGTGAACTTTGAAATTAATTCCGCATCATGCTCAATGGTGGATTTAAGTACTTCTACTTGCTTATATGGATAAAAAATGCATAGATCATCTGCGTACATAAACACTATTCCTTTCAGTCTGATATTCTGAAGATCGTTAATATAAATTTAAAAAGGCAGAGGTCTTAATACGCTGCCCTGCGGTACCCCATACTTTATGTGTTCCATTGAACTATTTTTTGAACTTGTAGTAACACACCGTTTTCTATTGGAGAGGTAACTTTTAAAATACGCTAGTTCTCGTCCTGCAATGCCATAAGAGGTAATTTTTTCTATTAAAATTGAATGTTCCATCAAATCAAACGCTTTAGAAAACTCATAGAATAATTCTTCGACACCAGTATAACCTCTGTCTAAACAATCACAAATATAATTTAAAACATTGACAACTGCTTCATTCACTGGCACAGTTCCCCTCTAATCTACCCTGTTTACTAAGATACGAATAATCTACAAATAATAAAAACTGCTTCAGCAATTTCATTGCGGAAAACTTCAAAACGAATAACTTTGTTAATTCTCACTATCAAAGTATTAATGATCTTATGAATAATTTTACTGATAACCTTTCTATGCAGCTGCTTAATGGTCATAGAAAAATTGTGTTAATTTTATAGAAATTTTGCGGGGAAAGTTAAATAAGAAAGGCATTTTCAATTTTGTATTTAAGACATCATAGAATTTTACTTCAAGTTTCCTAATACAATCAATAATTAAAATCTTCTATGTTTTAAAATTGACTTTAGTTCAGTAAAGTGTTATAATAGGACTTTCAAAGCAAATAAAGAGAGGAGCTCAGAACATATGTACGTATGTGCATTCAAAATAGTATTTGCCTTATTAAAACTATGGTCAGGTTTTGGAGAGACTGTAACAATCTTCGGAAATAAACCCGATTGAACACTTTTGGGGAATCCAAAAGTTAATCAAATTAAATTAATCAAAACTTAATTAAGACATCGGGCATTACATTGTGTGAACTAGTTGGATATGTATACCCTATCTCATTGAGTGGTGTGGTCCTTTCCAAAACAGAATCAAATAGATTCAACCCCAATACTTGTAAGTTAGAGCAACTACATTAACCACAACAGGCAATTGAATAAGTTGTGTATTATGTTCGCTTAGTCCCGGTTTACATTATGAAATTTTTATCACTGCGATTCTTGTCGTATCTTCTTTAAAATTGTATTTGCGTCTACATTGTGAGATTTTTGTTGCAGAGATTTTTTGTGGATGTATACATGTAGCTATACATTTTGTAGCTAGCACATACATACATACATACGTGTATGAAAATAAAAAATAACGAATGAGGGAACAAAGCGTGTCTCACGAGTACATGCATATGTGAACCCCTCTCGCCTACAAAGCAAGAATCGCAGCGACAAAAATTTCATAATGTAAAAAGGGACTTACAAATAGAGACTTTAAAAAGTTTTCACTATTAGGTACATTCCAAATTGCCTTTGAAAAATGATTCTTCACTTGCTTTCTAAAGAAATTAAGAAACAGATTTAAATAAATAAAAAAATATTTTAAATCAATTTAGAGTGTACTAAAAAAAGGGATTTTCAACTAGAAATTTGTTTCCAACAGGGACATATTGGAATATTGTGGAAGTTTTGATATTTTACTTGTTGATGTAAATATTAGAAACTTTGACAACTGTTAGTAATGTTTAAGCAACAAATGTATGCACAACTTGACACGTTGCTGGTGGGGCATAATTATGGTAACGATTTAAAACTTTGGAGTATCGGTAACTTACTTAAAAATGTCAAATGTTTTAATTGAAAAACTGTAATGTCCCTAAATGCTTAATAGAAATAAAATACAGTAATTATTTTTTATTTGTGGATAGGTCATCGCAGAAATATATTAAAGTCCAGAAATGCTTGTATGAGAATAAGTTATACACATCTTATGAAGTCCAAAGAAAACTTTTCAATTCAAACTACTACTTTGTTAGTTGTTCCTCTTGCCGTTGCTGTCTTTTTTTCAGTTGCAAAATGTTGCTTGCCAATCATTTTGTTTATTTTGCGTTTTTATTTTTGTTCAGCCAAATATGTAAAAAATGAAATACAACAATGTATGAATATTTTTTTTTTTCTATTTTTAAATTTAATAATTGAATACAAATCACAAATTGACACTTTAACACTAACAACTTTCAATAAACTTCAATTGTATTGTTTCAAGTCGCATTTAGTTGCATTCATTCTTCCCCTGCTACCTACCTACCTCTCATAGTCTGGTGGCATAAATATATCTTAGGATTATTATAATTCATATAAACCTAAATAAAGCAGAGACATGCTCCATACAAATACTATATTTATATTTTTTTAATAACGTGTTACATGTCAATTTATAATTTAACCAATATGGCTCGTACAACAGCCAACACTAAAGCTATGTATAGACGGTCGTCAGATATTACAACGTTGCCGGAAAAATGTTCAGAAAATGTCTAACAACCGTGTGTACTTAAAATTTTTGTCTTTCAACGTTGTAGGAAAAGGCATTTTCAGTACATTGCAAGACAAAAATATTGTCAGACATCTAACAATCGTGTAAACAAAAATTTTTGTCATTGTCATTGTTTTAAGACAACTGTCAAACACCTTTCATTATCATATGTGCAAAATTTATGCATCTGCCAATGGCAGCATTGTCATAAATAATTTTCAACAATTACAATCGACAGCTAAATTCATAGTGTGACAATTGTGTGCCAATGAAATTGTTAGTTTTCTTACAGTCGTCTGTACTGACAATTTACCTTTTGCTAACAATGTCAGTACATTGCTAGAACATTGCTAGATCTGAGAATGTTGTATGATGTGACAACCGTCTATACATAGCTTAAGTTTTTGCAAAATGCAAAACAAAACAAACAAAAAACGAAAAGAAAAAAATTAAATCAAATTGAAAAAAAGTGCAAAAAAATCACAAACAAATAAAATATTGTCAGTTTTAATTTATAAACTCATAAATACAAAAATCACAAAAAAATAAACGAATAAATAAATAAAATAATAAATGAAAATGAATATAATCATACAGGCGAATGTAAAAACTTTTGCTATTTGTAGCAAGACATACAAATATTCAGCAAACACACCGACTCGGTGTGACAAACGATTGTCACATAGTCATCATATTAATTTGAATATGTTTAACAAGTTTAATTTATGTTTAAACATTGTTATCAGCAAAACACAACAAACAAAAAGCAGCGACAACAATAGCAACCAACGTCTACAATGACAACGACAAACGAAAACGTAGATAACAAAAATCAAAACTGCATGCACTGCATTCTGCTTGAAACACTTGCCTAACTCAGCGAAAAACCTTACAATAAATGGCATCAAAACTATTCGACATGACTAAATTATTTGTATAGTGTCGATCAAAAGTTATGGTTGCCTATGCCTTAAACAAACATGTTTAATTCAGGAACACCCTACAATCACCCTATTACATGCCAAGACATTTTTATCAAGTGGATTTTTAGAGCAGCACAGAAAGTCTGAATTTGAATTTGAACAGCGAACACAATACCAACACAGTTCATCTGTTTTTACTGTCACCCCACGTCTGGAAGGATTATAGTTTTGTGCGTTGGTAGATTAAGTCCCCGTTTACACAGTCGAACATTTGGAAGAAAAACATTTAGCTTGGGAGAAAATTACGAGTGGGGAAGAGAGAATCAATTTTGTGTTCGGTACTCGGTGAACATGCTTTGTTGATATTTTCTTTGCTGGAATTTACTACAAATTATTACACAGCACGAATAAGAGATATGTTAAAAAAGCAAATAATAATGAAATGTGTCTGACAACATTGTTCGACAGTGTGACCGCGAATGAAAAAACAAAAGAGAATTCCAGATGTTTTTCTTCCAAATGTTCGACTGTGTAAACGGGTACTTACGGACACAAATTGTTTATGTTTTTCTTGTCCATCTTCATAACTTTTTAAACTTGGGATATTTTTGTGCGCAAATACATTTGATGGCAGACATGGTTGCACAAACAAATTTTCTGACAACGATGTCCAAACAAGAACATAACACTGACAATAGTTGTCTATACGAGATAAATTCATGCCAGGGCAAACAATAGTTCGCTGTGTAAACAAATTTATGGTTTGTAAAGATCATCAAATCAAATCAAGCAATGATTAGCATAGCTGGTAAACTGATGTACTTCTCGGTGTTACTCAATAAAGGTATATTTGTTTTTGCTCACAACGACAGTCCATATTCCTGTTGATGCGTTGTGTTGGCGAGAAATAATGAAACGAATAGTGTTTCTGAATATGTAATTTAAATGTTTCTTATTTGAAACGTTGTTTACTCTTGCAAGAGTTTTGCAAGATCAAACAGCATCAAATAAATTTAAATTAAATATTTGTTATGCTTTGGCCTAAATAAGAAAAGAGTTCTTAAGTAAATAAACAAGAATTCAAATATATGTTATTTAGTGGTTACGTCTTTTTCGGCAAATATTTGCCAAGTGTGACCTCTACATTTTTTTGAGTCTGAGTCGATGTAATGATCTCTATCTTCACGTCCGTCTGGCTGGCTGCCCATATAAATCTTTTGCGCAAAGGACATGTCGCAATTTTTTTATAATAAAATTTAATAAAATATTGTATGTGAATTCACGTTGAAAAATGTCCTTCAAAAATGGAACTTTATCTCACACAATTCTTTATTTTTACACGTTTCCAAACAAATTTTGCCTCAAATACTTTGTATGTATGTAAAATGAAATCACACCCAACAATTTTGTACAGATCGCTTGATACAATTATTCTTCCTAAAATAACTTAAATGAGCACAAGTGTCTTAAAAATGAAGGTTATATTTACTTTTTAAAGATGTATTAAGGTTAAAATGGATAACGTAGGGTGTCCTATATGCCAGCTTCAACTAATTATTGACCGACCGATATAAAATTAGATTTAAAGAAGTTAGTCCGCCTTCACACGTTTTAAGTCTGACTCTTCAAGGCAAGTAATGTTAGGTGAGAAGGTACTAGTCAATTTACATATTTCCTCTTGTTTCCTTCTTTTATTTTCTTCGTCTTAGTCTGCACGAAGTTGTTTGCATGAGAAAGTATGAAATGGCAGGTTAAAAAAAAGAATTGATCAAAAACTTGTCAGCTAAAACTGAAACGTGTGAAACAGCGCTTAGTACATATATGATTATAAATCTTTTTTAATATCATTTGCAATAAGTTTCCCTATATTTTGTTCTAATAAGTCTACAACTACACATTTTTATACAACTTTTAAGTTACTAAGTTACTAGGGATTACTTTTGGGACATTGCGAAGAAAAGTACTTATACTGTTTCTAGTAGACTTGTAAGTAGTCTGATCGACAATTTCCTATTACTTTTTAACTTAATTTGTAAGTAAAGTTTTTGTTGGGTTCGAAATGCTACAAAACAAAAACCTAAAAAAACTTTCGACAGTTCTTGTTTGCTAAACTCCCTAAATTTATACAGATCATTAATTACTTTTACATGAGTTTTAGTAAACTAAAAACTCCAAAAACCAATATTTTTCATCTTACCATTTGCAACCAATTAATGATATTTTCTCATGTAACAAAAACTCAAACTAAGTGAAAATTTTTTAGGTAAGTAAAAGGAAGCTAAGAAAAAAAAAACAAACCAACAAATAAACTACATGTATTCTCGTATATTATTATAGTATTACTATTAGTTTTGCATTTAGAATACAACATACAAGCATAAATAAAAATATATAAATATGAGTCATAGATACAATTTGCAATATTCAATCTTATAGTTTTGGATAAACACGTACGATTATGTCTAAAAATGGTTGAATAGTTTATTTAAAATAATCATACTATGTGTACGAGTTCGAGTATGAAAATGTTACAGCTGCAATTGAAATTGTTAAGTACACACACAATAACAACTAACGATAGAAAAACTCTGAAAAATAAACAAGGTTCAATTTAAATTTGTTTTTCAGACAAGACAACCCATAAGATACTCACTCACTCGTTCGCAATACCCAGGCACCACAAGTTGAGCTACTGTTAGTCATATTTATGGGATATTGACTAGATATTTTATTTTGTAGAGTTGTTGTACATGTAAACTATAGACATTTTTTGTTTGTTTATTTGTTTATTTATCTGGTAAATACTCACACAATGTCCCTATTAAATGTGATGCTCTAAAAAGTGGGAGTTATTTTGTTTTTTATTTGGTTTGTTTTCGATATTAAAGTTTTTAATAAACTTTTGTTGGTTTCAATTGGTTTTTTTTTTTTTTTGTACAGTAGCGTTTGAAGTGTTAATACAGTATAATGTTTTAATATATTTTTATATGAAATTTCATTATTTCAAATTTATTTCGTCTAAATGCTACTACTCTTTTTTTTTTTTTTTTTTTTGGTTCAAAATAAAGTTCCCAACAAATTCCCTAAGTTTTTGTCTGAGCGGAACATTTGCGATGCTTTCAATTTAACAGTTTTCTAATATTCAAATGATTTTAATTAAACTCTTATACTCAGCTGATAGAATGATATCGTCCCCTCAATATAACAATAGCGTGTGTGCTCATACGCTATTATTTTTTTATTGCATATTTAGAATCTGCATCATTGATTTATGTCTGATCAAAATTTCGTTAAATTCTACTTCCAAAAAGTGGGTCAAAATGTCATTGGAAAAAATAGTGTATAATTTCTTGTTCAAAATTTTCCTTCAATAGGTGTGTAAACTCATATGCGCTATTTTAGTTGCAATTGTCACTCCCAAGTTATTAAAAGAATAATAGTGTATACGCATTATACTCCATTTTAGCCTGTAGAAAAAAAATTCAATTTATCAAAACTTTAACTCATAAAATAGGGCTGTTTTCATAAACGCAGTATAAAATGCAACATTTCATTGCATAGAGTTCCTAATAGCATTTAGAATATAATTTAAAAACTTTTATCACATAAAATATAAAGATACTATTAAAGAGAATCTTAAAACAAAAATGTTTAAATTATATTTCTAAATGCTATTATGAGCTCTATGTAATGAAATGTTGCATTGCATACACAGAAAAAAATAAAAATGAGTTTCAATTAAAATATTTGTGGAATCAATTAAAAATTTAATTGAAATCGGACCTGTAAACAAAATGATAGTATCAATTAAAAAGAAATTTGTTATTAGAAAAATCAGAAAAAGTAATTGAATCAATTAAAATTTTAATTGAAAATTATTTTAAAATTAATTAAAAGTTTAATTGAAAAAAAACATGATTTTTTTTCTGTGTACTGCGTTTATGAAAACAGCCTAGCTTATAATAATATACACAGAAAAAATTATTGCCGGACAAATTTTAATTAAACTTTTAATTGAGTCTTAATTGATTTTTAAGTAAACTTTTAATCATATCAAGTAAACAATTTTCAATTCAATAATATAATATTGTTGTTAATTAAAACTACTTTTAATGAAATTTTTACAAAATATTTTAATTGATACTACAAATTTCTTCATCGGTCCACTTTCAATGAAATGTTTAATTAAATATACGAATATTTTAATTGAAAATCAATTTTAATTTTTTCTGTGCACTATTGTTTGAGAAATAGTTTCATGCCGACCATTTCTATACCCCACATACAATGAAAACAATTATTAAACAAGGAGGAATGGAATGGAGACTTGAAAGTTATTGATATTGGAGGAACGCGAAAAATAAAAGAGGCGATCAATTTTTCGTTTACTGGAAAATACAATAGAGAGCTGCCAATTTGTATTTGTATATAGCATCTAGTATACTAGATAGCTATCTAAGGTCTGTGGAACCATGGTTAAACAAATGGAGCAAACATGTTACGTTCACATTGAGGAGGGTATGCTGTCCACCTGTCACACTTAACAATGTAAATATACCTCAGTCCGATTATGTAGCATACCTTGGTAATTACTTAGATAGAAGACTTACTTGGCGTCGTCATATAGAAACCAAGAGACTTCAGATGAAGTTAACAGCATCTAGCCTTCACTGGTTAAACAGTAACCAATCTAAGCTAAGCCTGGACTATAAAGTCACCCTGTATAAAACCATTTTAAAACCAATTTCGACATATGGAATCCAATTGTGGGGAACTGCTAGTAATACCAGTATTGAAATTATACAGAGGGCCCAATCAAAAATTCTTAGGACCATGACGGGCGCACCATGGTACATAAGAAATGAAAACATCCACAGAGATCTAGAAGTACCATTGGTAAAGGATGAATTCAGAAGGGTTCGCGAGAACTACATCAAAAAGCTACAAACCCGCCCGAATCCGCTGGCTAGAATTCTAGCTTAGAGCCAGACGGAGACGAGGCTTCGTAGAGCTTAACAGCCAATAAGAAGTTAATGCACTGTTAAAGAGTAATTAGATTTATTTTAGTTTTAAGATTTGAATACTTATTGTTAGGCCTAAGGAAATAAGGCAGATTCAAGAAATAATAAAAAGTTAAAAAAAAAAAAAAATTGTAATCGAAAGCTGCATGATCTGCAAAATTTGTGCAAAAAGAATGTAATTCCTCGTGGCTCGCAGTCATTTTTTTTTAAATACAAGGTGAAAAGAAGCGAAATTGTTTAGATGAGCCAGATGTAGCAGAGGAAGAGAAAGAAGACGAATGATTTTCTAGTTATTTTTGATTTACGCAATGTACATGTACCTTAATTTGTCATCATTTTTTGTTTATAATAACCCAAATTGGAAAGTAATCAATATGTGCCAGTTTCTTAACAAAACTATTAAGTAATCACTGTTTTATAATGTTACAAATTGATATTTTTTGATATCAAATATTTTAATAAAAATACCTTAAAATTATTGAATAAAACAGCGTATACCATACAAAATAAAATAGTGTATCAGATACATCATACCTATATCGACGACTTACGCTTTGAATGACATAATTAAGGTCTTAAAGGATGCGTAGAATAAAAAAAAATTGGCCAATTTAAAGACAAGAAACGATATTATGTATTCGCCGAAAAATCCAATATGAAGAATTTTTATTTACCGCGATATTGAGGTTTTAAGAGACATCCGATTTGACAAAAACTTTAAACTCTATTTTCTCAAAACCCCAAAAAAATTATACGCTATTGTTATATTTCTATAGGCTTTACTGTACCTCAATACATATTTACATATTTGCACTTACGTATATTTGACTTGAACTGATATGCACATTTGGACATATGTTCGAACATAAATATGATAGTTTTTTTTTTGTTTTGCATGTACTCGTATTCCATTTTATTTAATTTAGTTTTTGCCAAGTATTTGTTTTAGTTGCAAAATGATTCATGCTGGGATTTCCTGACTCAAATTGACATGTTGAACGATGAAAAGTCAATCAGTCTTACCAGAACAGAATGGAATAGAACAATACAATAGATCGTTATTTTAAAAGTATTGTAAAAAAAAACAAATATTTGCACTAGTTAAATTCGATTGACCATAAAAGTCGAAAGTTCGAAGGTTCTTTAAATAAATTATTTTGATTTTGTGAATGGAATAAAGGCAAAACTAAATTAACTAAATTGTAGGACCACTTGGATTTTATTTCTTTTTTTGATTTTGGAATATTTGTTAAGTATATTTTCCGCAATAATCCGTCGTGCCTATAATGAGCATAAACCTCTACAAACTCTGTAGCAAAAACAATTACTCTGATACCTTTACAAATCTAAGAAGTAAGAATATATTAGATGTAATAATTAAAAAAAATGTGGGATTCTTAACTGATGCTGTAGCTTGTAAACAACAATTTTTTTTGCTTTGGCAAATATTTACTTAAAAAAGCGTAACCACTTGTTTTAGCACAAATTTGTTTGACGTTGTTTACTCTTACAAGAGTTTTGCAAGATCAAACTGCATTAAATAAATTAAAATTAAATATTTGTTGTGCTTTGTGCTTTTTGTTTCAATAAATAAACGAGTTCAAATATATGTTATTTAGTGGCTACGTCTTCTTCGGCAAATATTTGCTTAGTGTGACCATACCTTAGAAGGAAGAATATATACCTTAAGAAGGAAGAATATATTAGGTGTATAATTAAAAAATGTGGGATTCTTATTTGATGGTGTAGCTCGTAAACAACAAAGTTTTTTTTGGTTAGAAAATGTAAAATTTTTTTCCAATAAAGCCTCATATGCGGGAAGCTTTGCTTTACTTCTTTAATTAATAATAGAGCCACTGAAGCACAGCGATTGCTCGCCAAAGCTTATGGAGACTGTGTTGCAACGGTTATAATGTGCAAGAGTTGGTTTGTACTGTTCAGAAGTGGTGATTTTGACAAGAAAGACAAAGATCGCCCAGGCCAGTCAAAAAAGTTTAAAGACCAAGAATTGAAGATTGTTGTCAAACTCATCAAGAGCTTTCAAAATCATTGGCAGCTACTCAAACTGTAATTTCAAAACATCTAAAATTGGTTGTCATATCAACTCAAGCCAAGAGAACTTGAAAGACGATTTTACATGTCCGAATTGCTGCTTAAAATCTATAAAAAGAAATTATTTTTGCACCCAATCATTATTTGCTATGAAAATCTATTGCGATAATCCGAAACGTAAGAGATTGGCCAACCAGACAATACGACACCAAAACCAAATATCTATGGCGCTAAGTTAATGCTGTGTATTTGGTGGGACCAAAAGGGGCCTTTATATTATAAGCTGCTGAAATTTGGCCAGCACAGAAAATCTGTATCGAAAGCAACTACAATTCTTTTGAAGGGAAATTTGGCAGAAAACCACCAAAATATGCGGCTAGACATGAAAGCGTAATACTACAATTTGACAACGTTCTGTCACATGTTGCAATACCTGCTAAAAACTATTTAGAAAGAAGTGGTTGGGAAGTTTTGCCTCAATCTCCTTCTAGTCCAAACTATCTTGAAAGAAATAATCGTCGGAAAATATTAAAACCACCAGAATATGCGGCCAGACATGAAAGTGTAATATTCCATCATGGCAACGCTCGGCCACATGTGGTAATACCTGTTAACAACTAGTTAGAAAGAAGTAGTTGGCAAGTTTTACAAAATGCTCTTTCTGGGATACGCTTCACTTCAAAGCAGGTATATTGGCTTGATTTGTTATTGGCCTCACAAGATAAGTCGTTCTTTTGGCCCAGAATCAACTCATTGCCTCTGAAAATATAACAATCAGCGGTAATCCGGATACTATATTTTTTACCATAATAGACTCTATAATCCGGACATCACCCTACTAGCATTTGGAAGATTGTTTTATCAAAAATCACCTAACTGAGGCTTCCTCGACCACTTTCGACGATCAAAAACTGATTAATCACTTGCGCGCTTGAAAAAAGACTCGAAAATGATTCGTGCTTGTGCTTAGCAATCGAAAATGGATCATATATGTACATATGTAGGTGTTTGAAATATGGCTGTTTTGAAGTTATTTATGAATAACATTTTGCTCATCTAGATGATGAAATAATGATTTTAATTCTGTTATTTTTAATTATAACCTACCCCAGCTCATTCCAATACCTAAATAGGAAGACAGACATATTCCTTTGAAGATTGATACCTAGAAATCAATGGTTGAAAGGACATATAGTGAAAGCCTTTTTTAAATAAAGAAGCTAATATAGATAAAATAAGCATTTAACCACTTACAATTTAACTCACAATATGCTATTCGGAACTGAAGTACTAATTGGTAAAGAGGGCAAATTTCAGTACATATATAGTACCTTCTTAATTATTTTTGTTTTCTATTTCAAGTACTTCTATTTGAATTTTTTTAATAAAATTTGTTAGGGCTTCTCTGGGACTCTGATCCTGGTTGTTCGTCCGTCTACAGTTCAGTAGACCAAATCATCAAGCTATATAGGATTTTTCATTTCCATGTTTAAAGTGTTAATTATACCCTTCACCTTCATGAGAAGGATATATATAAGCTTCTCATTTCGTTTGTAATTTCTATTAAGAGTCTATTAAGCCATGTCCGTCTGTCTGTTTATCTGTCTGTCTGTTGAAATCAATTTTCTGAAGTCCCCAGATATCTTCGGGATCCAAATCTTCAATAATTCTGTCAGACATGCTCTTGAGAAGTTTGCTATTTAAAATCAGCAAAATCCGTCCATAAATAAAGGAGATATGAGCAAAAATCAGAGACAACTTCTGAAATTTTCATCAAAAAAACTATCAAACAAAGTGTATTAATATTGCTACGAACAACTTCATCAACAGATGGCGTGTTTATCGACATACAACTTGTTTAAACTGTTATAAAGATAGCAATATGGCAACATTGTGTTTTAACGACTTTGGCTGAATATTCTAGACACGAACATTCTAGTTTCGAACCTTCCAGAAATTATGATTGCTGTCTAAATAGACTAACACGGCCAACCAAAGGAATCAGTTTATTGTGAGTCATTGTTGTTTAAACATCAAAGTGTTCCAAAACTTTAAGTGTGTTCTTAAACCGTAATATAAGTGTGTAAAAAGACAGTGTGTTCATTTTTAATTGTGTTTGTGTACATTTAAATAAATAAAGATTTTCTGCAAACTACTTGCCGCTTTTATTTTGCAATTAAAAAGAATCCGGTTTATTTAAAGGAAATAAACCATCGTTTTTAAAAGGTAAAAACGTAACAATATAATATATAGTTATATGCATGTATGTATATAATATAATAATGCATCCACAACAAAGGTGAAGGGTATATAAGATTCGGCATAGCCGAATATAGCAATTTTACTTGTTTTATTTTCAAACTAAGATTTTCACCCTATTCACCTTTAGCAATAACCCTCATGTGACGAATTTGATACTATACATTTAATGGGGTCCTTTTTCATCGTATAGCTTTCATGATAATAAATTATTAAAAAACTGCAATTAATAATTAGTAAAAATAACAATTTCATCATATATTCGGAAAAATTAAAAAACGTACCGAAATTCAAAAAAAAGCCCACCGCGCACCAATTACGGAATTTTTCGCGCAAAGTATTTAAAAAATCACCAAAAAGCTGACAACGCTGATAATAATTGTCCCTAATTGCAAAACTTTGTAGCAGCGTGCCAACCACTGGTGAAACATGTACTACACTGCAGTAGATTTACTAAGTCCTGTTTCACACTTATCAGTTCTGAGTGTCAAGTCAAGTATTTTTCAATGAGAAGGAAAGAGAAAAGAACCTAAAATTTGAATTATGTATATCGGAATAAAGTGTACTTCTATAATAAAATAGATTTTTAAATTATTATTTACTAAAGCTAGATTTGAAGTCTATCGGTGACTTCATATATATGTACATGTGTCTTAGCAACAACAATTACCCTTTAACAAATAACATAAAGTGTATTCGTTCGTATGCATATACAGTACATTCATAGAACTTATGGTTGCATAGAACAATGCTTGCTGTTGCTGCAGCTTGCAGTCAATCAACAATTAGTTTGAAAGTCGTCCAACATCAGCAACCAGCAAACACACTAACTCACACATGACCTGAACAAACAAAATACATAAAAACACTTAAATGTATTAAAGTTCTTTTATTTTATTTTTTTATATTGTACATACATGTTTTTTTTGTTTTTTTTGTATATTCCATTCCAAATGTTTTGTTTGTCAATTTATTTTATGTTCCAATATAATATTTGTTTAGTGTTGTTGCCGTTGTTGTTGCTTTGTTATTATTATAGCTGTTGTTGTATTTTGTTTTTAGTTTAATCATGCATTTTGATTGAAACCTTTCACTCCGTTCACAGTTGGAATTGTGGTTTTATTCATTTAACAAAATAATAATGCAAAAAAAAAAAAAAAAAAAATCAAAATTGAAATAAAATCTGTGGCATCGACTTTGAGTTCAACTACTGTTGCTGCTGCATAATGTTTCTTGTACATACGAGTATGTAGTATGTACAGAATAGTATTTTGTACGTGTTCCACTAATTCTTTGTATTTTCAGTTCTTTTTATTGAAAAAAAAAGAAGAAAAACAAAACTGAAATGCAAAAATTTTGCTGCTTTGTTTTGTACTTCGTATTTTGCATTCTACACGTAGTTGGTATTTGAAAACACACAAAAAAAATCAAGTGAAACAAAAAATATTTGATGTCCCATTGTGTTCAATTTCCATGCATTAAAAAATCAGTTTATTGTTGTACATAAAACGCTAAACAATAAAAAAAAAGAATTTTAAATTATTGTCCAGACCCTCATATTATTTTTGAATTTTTTTTTTCTTTCAGTTTTTGCTTTTTTTATATAAATATAATTTGTTATAAAGGAATACTTATTAATACTATTCTTTAATAACATTTATGAATATCGAAGATAAAAAAGAGTTGAATTACTATAATGGCAAAAATAAAGTTGATTTTAAATATTGTCGTTAAACAAAAAAAAACTCAACTAAGAACAGTGCAGCAAACACATCTATAAATTCAAATGTTAAAAGCTCTGTGGGATTTTGGTTTGAAATTAGTTAAGGACTGAGATTAGTTGCACTAGATCAGGAAAAATTGTCAATAAATTTTGTTGTGCTGCTTTTATTTCCATATTTTGTGGAACGCTATTACGACCTACAATTGAAAATACACTTGGACTGTATAAAGACGTACGATTGAATCTAAACTTGGACTATAGAAAGATCTACAATTGAACTATCTAAAGACCTATAATTGAAGCTGAACTTGGACTTCATACACACTTACTAAACTTGTACTGTATAAAGACGTACGATTGAATCTAAACTTGGACTATAGAAAGATCTACAATTGAAGCTAAAATTGGACTATATAAAGCATTTCGATTGAAACTAAAATTGAACTATCTAAAGACTTATAATTGAAACTGAACTTGGACTACATAAACACCTACGATTGAAGCTAAACTTGTACT
This sequence comes from Bellardia bayeri, assembly GCA_950370525.1. Taxonomy (NCBI): domain Eukaryota; kingdom Metazoa; phylum Arthropoda; class Insecta; order Diptera; family Calliphoridae; genus Bellardia; species Bellardia bayeri. The sequence continues at coordinate 82,688,459 of OX493267.1, forward strand.
GTAGAAAGACCTACGATTGAAGCTAAACTTGTACTGTAGAAAGACCTACGATTGAAACTGAACTTGGGCTGTATAAAGAAGTACGATTGAATCTAAACTTGGACTATAGAAAGATCTACGATTGAAGCTAAAGTTGGACTATATAAAGATCTACGATTGAAGCTAAAGTTGGAGTATATAAAGCCCTTCGATTGAAACTAAAATTGAACTATCTAAAGACCTATAATTGAAGCTGAACTTGGACTTCATAAACACCTACGATTGAAGCTAAACTTGTACTGTACAAATACCTACGATTGAAACTGAACTTGGGCTGTATAAAGAAGTACGATTGAATCTAAACTTGGACTATAGAAAGATCTACGATTGAAGCTAACCTTGGACTGAATAAAGACGTACGATTGAAACTAAACTTGGACTGTAGAAGGAGCTACTATTGACGATAGACTTGGACTCTAGAAAGACCTACGATTGCAACTAAAATTGGACTATTTAAAAACCTATGATTGAAGCTAAAAATTAACTATATGAAAAACTACGATTGAAGCTATGATGACAAAATAAATTTTACAATTAAAGCTATATTTTAACAAAATGATAACCCAAGATTAAGGCTAAGATTAAACCATATAAAGGCATGCGAAGCTAAAATTGAACCACATAAACTTGAGCAAGAACATAAACTTGAACAAGCATACAGACCTACGATTGAACTACACAATATATACAATGACCGAAGCTAAAATTGTACAATTGTACAAAAGAGCATCGCTTGAACTACATATATAATGACTTTAGATTGAAGACCTGCTATTGAAGTTAAATGGAACAAAATAAAGATATACGCTTGAAGCTAAAATTTAACCACATATACAGCTATCCGTGGAGCTAAAACTAAACAAAGTTAAGAACTTCGTATGCTTGAAGCACAAATTTAAATACATAAATGTTTAGCTAAGATTTAACTACGATTAAAGCTAAGTTTGAACTGCATAAATTTCGACGATTGAAACTAAAATTTAACTATATAAAGAAATCCGTCTATCCTTAATAAATATATAAACTAAGATGTGTAGAAAATTGTTTCAACAAGTAAGCGATTTTTTGAATAAATTATTCATCCTTGTTTTAAATAGATTTATGTTCCTCTATTTCCCCCTAAAAAAATACGTATTCCTGCACCCACATTTCAACTATCATTAGCGATTCATACATCTTTCTTTATTGTCTGGGGTAATAATCAAGAAATTATGTGCTCCATTTTAAACAAACAGATCTTACATTTTTGAAACAACAATTTTACATGAACAAATAAAAATGCAGATATAAAACAATGTTGTCAATATGATAAACAAAATAATGGTCAACATTAAAACAATAAAATACAATCTAAAACACATAAAGGAAATAATGATCGTTGAAAAACAATAAAAGATTTGTTTGCCATGCAAGAGAAGTATGACTGCGAGTACAAACGGAATGTCACAACAACTAAATCAAATGGCAAAGATTGTAAACAACAAAAAAAAAACGTAACGAATGAAATAAAAATATCACCATACGAATTGATGAACAATCACGAAACAGATAGTGTGAGAGAGAGAGAGAGGTTAAAAGAACAAGACAATAGTTATGTAGTAAAGGGTGTAGCACAAGGAGGTGTTTTCTTATAAAGGAAATAGTGGGGAATTATTCAAAATAATAAATATGTATTCCTAAACGGACAGTTTGATGTTAAAAAATTAAAGATATACTGTTAAAGCTAGTGAAGCATTAAAGATATGGCAAGGAAATTTAATACACTCAAAGCTGATTAGAATTTGCAAAGTCTCATAGTTTGTCTGTGAAACTGTTTTCAGGCCTGCTTCTCTATCATCACAAATATTTTATAAAAAAAATATTTAAGCTCAATAGCAAATTAACCATACTTTCTGAAAAACCCTTTGGAACAGCAACCACAAGCTTTTAACTAAATCAACATTGAAAACAGTTAAAACTAAACTCCTCAAACAAGAAAAAAAAAACAGAAACAAAACTAAAACCTCATTGAGGGAAAATCTTACTAGATCAATAGTTGAGGCAACCTCAACAACCTCTGTTTGCCAGTCACCCAGTCAAGTAACCAACTTAAAGAATGAATAATGAAACAATAAAAAACAAACAACAACCTCCAATAACACCATCATAATCGTGGTCGTCATCGTCAGCATCTGTAAGCAGGTGTTACTAACAATTACTTTGCACACTGTCCCAACATCTTGCAGAACACGAGTAGAACTAGCACAAAATTACAAAAAAAAAAAACAAGTAAGAAAGTATAGTCGGTCAAGCCCGACAATATAATACCGTACAACCAGTATATGTATAATACATATACATATGTATAATACATATAATACCTATTGTGGACCGATCATCCAAAAATTTTGTGTCATGATGTCTGTGAATATAAATATTACGTATGTTAAATTTTATCTCGATATAAATACTTTTAAAATATTTATGGAGCTTAAGTTGCATTGCGGAGAGGTTCTTATATGGGAGTTTCGACTAATTATGGACCGACCATTATAAAATTAGGTGTCATTATTTCTGTATATAGGAAACTTATTTGTGTCAAATTTTGTTTGGATACCAATATTTTTAACAAATTTATGATCGCTAAAGTGAATTTCAAAAGTGGGTCTTATGTAGGAGCTACGACTAATTATGGACCATTCATAATAAAATTGTACCGTATTATTTTTATACATATGATATATTTTTGGGTTCAATATTATTTTGATACCAACATTTTTGAGAGAGTGTTATTCTCTTTAAAGTGATTTTTGGCAATGGGCCTTATATGGGAGCTACGAGTAATTATGGACCGATCTGCACAAAAGATGTAATTTGGCTTCATTTACCACTCATTTGTGATGAAATTTGTTTGGATACTTGCATAATTCAAACATTTATGCTCGGTAAATCCCAATTTCAGGAAGACATTTGTATGAGGGCTAGATGAAATAATGAACTGATTTCCACCAGTTTTAATCCCATCCGTTCTTTGCCCAAAGAAATGGAACGTAGCAAATTTTATTGAAATAGCTTCAAAATTGCGACCTGTAGTCTGCGCACAAGCTTTACATGGACAGACATCGTTAAATTGACTCAGGAAGTGATTCTGAGTCGATCGGTATACTTTAAGGTGGGTGTTGGACAAATATTTCTGGGCGTTACAAACATCAGCACAAATCCCGCTATGATGGTGTAGGGTATAAAAACATCCAAACTCTATTCAATTTAAATGTAAGAGTATAACTTAAATAAACACCAACATCGTCATCGTCGTCATCATCATCTGGAACAGAAAAAAAAAACACTTAGCCGCTACACAAGTAGAAGACCATGTCCGTCCGTCTGTCTTTATCTATGAAACCAGCGCAATCATTTTGTAGACCAGCCACAACAATATCTTCTGCCTCTGAAGCAAACAAACAAGAACTGCAACTATAACTTACCAAATAATGATGGAGTAGAAGCAACTACAACTTGGACCGTACATACGTTCGGTCATACGTATGTATGTCTGTATGTATGTATGTATTTTCGAAATGTATTTTGTATGTTAAAAAGTAACCTGCCATGATTTTAAATTTCAAATATTTAGCAGTGTGTTTGCAAGAGTGCCAGTGTGTAAGTATATGCAGATATGTGTATTACTATAATGGAGTTTTACAATTTTACAGAATAAACTATTAAAAATAAATCATGACACGGTATCAAGATCATCAATACACCAACCAAACACCACACTACACTACACTGTTGTACAAGCCAACAAACTGCACAAAAATTCACAGAGTCCCTGAGAAATACTCGTACATTGCATTGCGCCAAGACAAAAGGGCTTAATGCTGTTTTCAAGAGTTAAGCGCCCTGGCGCAAAATATATGTAATAATAAACAAATGAATAACTTCAACTTCACCTGCTAGAAGGAAATCTTAAATAAGACGGCTTCAATACATAACACATACATATCTATATAGTTGTTATATTTAAGGAATGTGTAGGAAGAAAATGTGATTCTATTGGTGGTCGTTGTCCCTTAAGAGGGTTAATTGTAATGCGATCATATGATTTTGTTTCTTTGGGTTTTCAGGATTATAACGTTTTAAATTTGTTTAAGTATTTCCGCAAAAAGAGTTTATACCAGAGGCAAGGACTTTAGATCTGACTTTAAACGTTTTTGAAAAGACATAATAAATATTTTATACTGATCTATCTGTTAGATTAGAGGCAAATAAATATTAAATATTTCGACAAGAACTTTGTTTTCGAACAGAAGAATATTGGAATAACATGATAGTTTGAAAGTTTAATTTTTGACATAGCTGTACAAAAATTGTTACAATGATTTAAATTTAGATCGAAAATCGCTTTAAAATATTAAAAAATCATTTGAGAACAAACACGAGAATAACTAAATTTTCGCATTTGATTTTCGCAAACTCCAAGAGCAATTGTTATAGATATCAGTGACATGCGGCTTTAACAGGACGGCGTCACATGTCATACAGACACCGAAATAATGAATTTAGTATAAAAAAATCTTGCAACTTAACACCACTGGATTAAGTTTTGTGATGCTATAATTAACAAAGACTCCATACAGGGACGATCGAATAAATTACAGCCATAAGGCGCAAAATCCGAGATACGATCATTAAAATATAAATATACCCGCCATTTTCCAAAATGTGAATGAAAATTTTAATAAATGAATCGACAGCTGCTTGGGTCTGTTTGACACCACCAAAAATATAGGGTTATATTAAGTTTGTCTCTCTGTTTGTTGCACATCGAAATATTGATCGTAAGTACAAAAAGTATGTATGTATATTCTGGATCCTTATACAATTGTAAGGCGATTTACTATGTCCATTCGTCTGTTGAAGGCATAATAGGACCTCGACTAGGCGACCGAAATCTTTGGTGTTGAAAATGGGCAAATATCTTTTGTTAACATCATAAATTCTGAATTTTTAACCGGCTGATACGACTGACATGAAAGTGCATAAAGACCTAAGATTGGACAACATACAACTCCTATTGATTGAAGCAAAACATGAACAACTTAAAGACCTATAAGTGAAGTTGAACTATCAGCCATGTCACAGACTTTAATTCCGTTCGGAAGTGGAATTAATTCGGTATTTTGCTTCTATGGAAAAAGTAAAACGAACAATTTTTTCGGAATGAAACCTACAAATGCTTAAAATTACAACTCCACATAGCAAATTAAAAGTGGTTTCATTCTGAAAAAAATTTCGTTTTACTTTTTCTATAAAAGCATACAAGATCATATTATGACCTAAACTAATAATAATAGTACACAAAGTAACCATATTATAGTTTAAAGTAATTATAATATGATTTAAAGTAATCATATTGTAATCTAAAGTAATCATATTATGATTATGGGTTTATAAATCCATCTGATTAAAGCAAAACATTAACAACATATATTGTACCTATAATTGAAGCTAAAATTTAGCCACCAACAATTGATGAGAAATTTGGACTACATTAAGACCAACTAACGTATGTGGCGTAACAGGAAAGTAATCAAAACTTTTAGGATTATTTCACATTGAAACCACATTTAAGGTTTTCTTGATATATTTAATGCATATTAAGGTATACACTACTCTATTCAATTGGGAATTGTCTGCTTTGATTTCACAAAAAGAGCTAAATACAAAATTTGACATAAATTTATTGATAAAAAAATCTTCGTAATAATATCTTTAAGAAAGTTATAAATTACAAAAAAATATAGCCCAGCCTAGCCAAAAAAGCTTGAGCTCAATTGGGTTCTTTATATTATGAGCTGGTGAAATCTGGCCAGATCATCACAGCGAACCTGTATAGAATGGAACTGATACGAATATTGTGGGTATTGGCTGCAAAGCATAGAGAATATGCAGCCAGAAGTTTTTCCTCACCCGCCTTATAACAGTCCAGGCCTTGCGCCATCTAACTACTATTTGTTTTGATCGATGCAGAACGCTCTCTCAGGGTATCTCGAATTAGCATGTTTCATTCTTGGCTTCAAAAACTGAGAAGTTCTTCTGGCGTAGAAACCATATGTTGACAACAAGTTGAGAAAAGGTTTTAGCTAAAGGTACGGACACACATGACAAATATTTATTTAAAAAGCGTAACCACTATTTTTAGCACAAATTTCTTTCACCTTACAAATGTTTTGTAATGACAAACATAATCAAATAAAACTAAACTTCTATTGTGATTTGTCTTACATTTTATTCAAATTATGACAAATTTTATTTATCTTTTTAGTCAAATATTTGCCATGTTTGAACGAACCTTAACAATGGCTAATATTTTGAATAAATTTATATTGTATATAAATGTTTCAAAATAAAATTTAATAATATTTAATAAAAAGTTTTTTTCGTTAACAAATTGCAATAAAATCATATTTTTGATGTTTTTTTCTTATTTTTTCTAATGTTGCCCATCCAGGACTAAATTAAAAATTTCAATAGATTCAATACGAAAGGATTTAGCGCAAACTTTTTAGTAAATATTACCCTCCTTATTCATAAAAACTTACAACAGGTTTATAACCTACCTATTATAAGTTTTATGAATAAGGGCTACATATTTTTTATTTAAAAATTATCCTTTAAAAGATATACATATAAAATCATTAAAACTTCTTTAAGAAACTTTTGTACAAGGAAACTAATGATTTGGTGCTAGGGAACTGTTAATTGTTTGATTTGTCTGCAGTTCAAATAAAATTAATAATTCTATTAAGGCTTTTTAACTTGTTGAAATACAAAAAACAATTTTTAATAGAAAATATATCACATATTATCCTCTTGTTTCAATTTACACCACTATTAAAGGATCTGGATTAATGATTTTTGATAGAAAATATATAAGATTATCCTTATGTATCAATATATATCATATATTTGTTTGTGCTTTATAGGAGGACAAACCCTTGGACCGATCTTCCTGAAATTGTTACATAATTATAACATGCTACTGTGACTCTGGCAGGAATAATAGGCTATATGAAGTTTTGACTGTCTAATGGGGCATGGCACCGCCCATATAACTCAAAAATGTTTTGTTTAATTAAATTTATGTTTTATGTTGTGTTTATGTAAAACAAAATATATATAAAATATTCTAAATGCAAAACTATTGACGAAAGATTATATATCTAATAAAATATCCCTGATGATGTTGGGAATCTCCAACGAAACGTCGGAAAAATAAGTTATGAAATAATCTTTTATTTGCATAGAATACATGACCTTAATAAGCCCGATTTAGAAATTTCTAAACAAATCAATAATAGAATAAGGAAAAGGTCGATAAAAACCTTAAATATATGTAAATCGCCATATTTTGGGCATTTTTTGACCTGCATCGATGATAATTGGTACATATGGTATTGGCATAATTAGGAATACGTGCCAGCAGAAAAGTGGGTGGGATCACGCCCATTTTTAGGAAAATTAAAAATCGTAATACAGTCTTACGAAATAATAAATTCTTGACTATATAAAATTGTGAGTGGACAAAAGGGCGTGGCGAACTTAAACTATTATATATCCTAAAGCATTGCAATAATTAAATTGAATTTAAATAAATAAATTTGTGTAAATACAGGGTGGCCCAAAATTATCGAAGGGATTTCAAGTCGTTATAACTTTTCATTTAAGAAATAATTATTATTATTTTTTTAGTACAGTATATAAATGGGGAATATTTTTAGTTTAGTGATGAAAAATAATATCTCGCAAGTGGTGGTCATTTTCTGCTTCGCAAATTCGTGCTCTTTCCAACACATTTGCCATAATCTTTCGCAAAACTTCATTTCTAAATGGTTCTAGGCTTATTAATGTAGACTTTTCCTTTCAAATAACCCTATAGCAAACAGTCTGGGGCGGTTAGATCCGGTGAACGCGGAGGCGAATTAAAATCCCTTGTACGCAAAATAATTCGTTCAACAAAGATGTCGCGTAAAAGAGCCATTGTATCCCTGGCAGTGTACGCTGTGGCTTCATCTTGCTTTCCATGGCTGGCCTTAAAAAATTTTCCAACATTGTCCGATATCTGACACCATTGACGGAAACGATGACCCCGTGTTGATTTTCAAAAAAAAAAAAATAAGGACCAATTATCCTTTCCGATGAAACACCGCACCAAACCGTACACTTAGGTGGGTGTAATTCTCGCTGTTGAACTACTCTCGGATTTTCCGTAGCCCATATCCTGCGTTGATTTAAAAAATGAAGCTCAACAATTTGGGATTGTTGTTTAATTGAGTACTGCTCAATTTTAAATTCCCAAAATCGACTTTACAAAATACTAAAAAGAAAACAAAAATTAGAATAAAAAAGTTATAAGCAAGTCAAACAGGTTCGGTAATTTTGGGCCACCCTGTATAAAAATACTGTTTATTTTATTTTATAACGAGGGGGCAGCGAATCACACCGGTTTCAGCTAGTTCCATATATAAAAATCGGTTTTTGGTGGGAAATATAATAGATCACACTATTTAAGAATGTAGAGCCCATTTTAGAATTCCATCCAAAAACAGGTTTTTGTTGGGTAATCTAAATGATCACAGATTTTTCTAATTTTTCAATTTAGACCACTATTAAATGAGTCATAGGACGTTTATTTTCGGAATTCCAAAGTTGAATGCAAATTAATGGTTACAAGACCAACATAAACTGACTTTTTGAATAATAACATTTGATTACTGTAATTGACTTTTGTACACTGCAACTAATAACAAACTCATTGCCAAAGATCTCAGATTTACTTACTTATAAAGCAAAAAAGTACATTTAAAATTTCATCCTAACTAAATCTTTTATTTGTGTCAGTTTAAATTGTGTGTATAATGCTGTTTCTGTTTTTCTGTAAAAAATATTTGTATAAGCGACGAGTATTTAAAAACTATTTTAGATGGAATTCTATTTTTTAGTTATTTTCTGGTTCGAAATAACTCTCTAGTTGTACTGGCTTGCTTTTTATTATAAACTTAAAACGCTTAAAGATCGTGTAAATTATTTATATGGCATATAAAGATAATTTTGCAGAGTTATTTTAATTTTTGTGTTTTTTTTGTTTTATGTTATTTTTCATATCTTATAATTTCATACATTATATCTAGCAAAACAGGTGGTGGCCAATTATTGTGGACATAATATTAAGAAGTACATATTTAACTTTGAATAAAATGAAAAATTTAAAGATTTCTGTTATTTAACCCTACGGTCAATTACAAAATATGCGTTAGTCAATAACCAGGTACCCCGGTACCTCTTTGTAGATTTTCGCACTTTTATATTAAAAATTATGGTTTCAAATTTAAATATATTGATTATACACAAATATGTTGAAAATATGTATATAAAAAAATTAAATTGAATAAGTGTTTTGTTTTAAGTCGCATAGGTTTAGCGGGAATTCCACTCAGTAACTTATTTAATCAAAGATCAAAATTTGTAAAATCAGGTACAATCCAGATCTAAACGCAAAAGAATTTTGTCTTTATAATTCTAATTGATGTTTATATTTTATTGAATTAAAATTAAAAAAACAGAAAGGGTTTATGATCTTTAGTTTAATGAATTTTAAATAAACCGTCTCGTTTCATTGACCCATGTCTGTTCTACTACCATAATATTGGTTTTTAGTAAAAATAGGTAAGAAAACGATTGGATGAATTTAGCGGACATTGACTGAATGCCAAGTTAGCGGCTTGTTGACTTAAAGAACTTTTAGTTATTCTTTGCTGTTGCAAAATTTCATTTCGTTTGCGCAAGAAAACAAAACAAAACGAAATGAAATGAATGGTTTGGCAAGCAGAAGCCATAACAGCTCCTGCTGTTACTCCTTCCTGTTTATAGACAAGACACAGTACAGTATATTTAATATAAGTGCAGTGATCGTTAAGGTTTTAACTATTCATAGAGGGCTTTTGCCGGTTAATGAAATAAAATGCTATAAAAATAACAGCAGCAGCAAGCAATAATAAAAAAAAAAACAGAATACTAAAAGAAATATAAATAAATAAATGAGAAAAAGGGGAACCTGACTAAGAATAGTTATAGCCAAAGGCTAGTTAAATTAATACACAGATGCAGTAGCAAAATAGTTAAACTCATACTCGTTTAAATACACACACACACACACACACACACGCACACACACAAGTACTTTAACAGAAAATAGCTGTTGAAAAATACCAACACTTTCAGACATAAACAACAAAAACAGCGTCTAGATAAAGTTGCAAGTTGACTAAAAACTGAAGAGCAGAAACTCTTTTCGAGGCACTATGTAACAGCAACAACACCAGTAACACCGGCAACCAGTAAGTGTTGTTTGTGCCAGGGTGCTTGTAATCAATAAATCTAAAAATAATTCGCAATACATGTCAAAGATGTAATAGGGAAACCATAAATTCGCTTATGTCCACTAAAGTCGTTCAGTCTTTTAATATTTATTTATACTTTTTTTTCAGCTTTGCTACACTCTATAACCTTTATGGCGGCCAGAGGAGGCTATTAAATGGTTTGATTGGTTGGTAACCCAGCAAAGCTAAACTTACACGGGTGCTGTAGTGTTCAAGCAGACCATTTTGTGATCATTGCTAAAAAGTTTAAGCAAATTTCTCCTTAATATTCTAGAATATAGACTGTTCTACTGAAAGGTTTCATTCGTAGTGCAGCTAAGAAATTCTTCTACATGAAAATTTCTCGAAACCGTTACTAGATTATCACCATCTAGTCTTGATGTTGGTAATAAAGTAACGGCTGAATGGAGCATTTTATCCTGAATTGAACTGATGTTTTTCCCTTCTTAAAAAAATAATTTTTCAACAAAAACTTTATTTTTGTGCAGACCCATATTGGATTAATATGAAAGTTTTGACATTTAAGATATTAGAATGCATTAAATTTCGCTCAAAATTTCACTATAAAGATAGTGTATCTACGAGGGCGGTTCGGAAATTTCTTAGGCTAGCACAGAAAGAGAATAGTTAGTTTTTTAAAAACATTTGTCTTTTTCAATATAATCTCCTGAAGCTTCAATACACTTAATCAAACGTTTATCTAGCAATACTATCCCCTGATTAAAATAGTTTTCCTTAAGGCCTTCAAAATAGTGGTTTACAACTGTAACTGCATCTTCCTTCAAGGTAAAACGCTTGCCAGCTAGGAATTTTTTTAGATTTGGGAAAAAGTAAAAGTCACTGGGAGCTAAATCAGGAGAATATTTCGTTGATTTGTGCGCTGGTGTGTTGTCTGGATGAAAAATGATTTTTTTTTTGTCTTGTAAGCCAGGACGTTTTTCTCGAATTTTCAAATTTAATTGAGCCAAAATGTTGCAATAGTACTCTGAATTTATTTGTTTACTCTTTTGCTGATCGTCAATCAATAAAATACCTTTGAAGTCCCAAAAACCCGTTGCCATAACCTTACCAGCCGATTGAATTGTTTTTGCCTTCTTTGGAGCACTTCTTTTAGCTCCAGTCCTTTGCTTGGATTATTCTTTTTTTTTATTAGTAGTAGTGGATCCATGTCTCATCAACAGTTATGCAACGACGCTTAAAATCCATTTTTTTTTTCTTCAAAAGATCTAAACAAGCTTGAGAAATTTGCATTCTTATGCCTTTTTGGTCGACTGTTAATAAATGTGTCACCAATCTTGCAGAAGGCTTTAGCATCTGTAGCTGTTCATACACAATTAAATGGACTCGATTATTTGAGATGCCCATGATATTGGCTATTTCACGCTCTTTTACTCGTCGATCATTGAATTTTTTGCTACAGTTTCTGTTGTTGTTGCTGTTTTTAGACGTCCACTACGTGGTTCATCCTCAAATACTCTTGCATATGAAGGAGCACTTTCACCTAACATATTTACCATATCATTACGAATTTCTTGTCCCGATAAAACTTTTTTATTTAAATATTTAATGACATCACGAATTTTTAATTTTTCCATTGTAAAAAAAAATCGCGGATGCGTCTTTTTTGAACACGTGTTTCTATATGAAGGAGTTGACAGATCGAAAAGAAATTTAACGTGTGTTCATAGAACATAGAATTAAGTTTTCAAAAGACTTAACTTTTTCTGTTTTTACCGCGTTTTTTGTTCTAGGCTAAGAACTTTCCAAACCGCCCTCGTATTTCGGTCAACATAATCGTAATTTTGAGACCGCTTTTATAAATTTGTTCGATAAAATTCCTCATTTGTGCTTCTCAATATCCATGAGCAATTGTGGAAAAGCATTTGCTTGCCGAACTTGTCACTTACTCTATGGGGCGCTATATGCTGGCGTGATTGAGTCATTTTTACGATGAATGTAAGCAACTAAATTTATTACTCTGATATGTAGTTTTAACAGAATCATGTGACACAGCCACCGAAACAATGCTAAACAAATTTCCTGATCTCATAATTCCACAAAGTTCAGCTAATTATTTCTATATTTCATTATTGAAATCGCCTTAATCCTTCTAAAGTAAGAATAGGGTACCTTAACATCGTTTTAAATACCATCATACCTTGCAGCAGTCATCATCAGGCGGTTTTAGAACGATAACAACTTCCATTCCTGCTAGTTAAAAAGATTCTAAAACAACAAAAAATAAAAACGAAACAACAGCCATTAACTGACCAGCTTTTGGCATTTGCCCCATTCTTTACGTTACTTTAAATTTGTGTCCACTAGAAATAGAAACATAAATGACAACAACGACAACATCATCTACTACCACATATGACTACTACAATATAATATATGTTAGTATACATATATGTATAAATATCACTAGTACTTCCACTCTTACAAGTGGCAAATAGAATAAATGCCATTGCTAAATATTTATAGGCTGGTTGTACGCAAGTATGTATCGTATGTATATTGCCAGCTTTTGGCTACCAAATGCAAATACAAATAATTTAACCAAACAGATTCATAAAGACGACGACTATTTTGTGGTTAGATTTTTAGATTTATTTCCTCATCATATGGTTTTTAACATAATAAGGGTTTATCCAGCCTCTGTTACACACTGGCTCATAACTAAAGCTGTCTTTAGCCTGGTCGTGTTTGGTTTGGTCTGGCTTTTAGTGGCCCAGTGTTATGCTGAAGGAATATGAAAAACTATTCATTCAATTGAGAATCACTAATACTTGTCATTATTTGACAAATTTGCTGGAGCAAAACCAGAATCGGCTGTAGTTTTTTTTTCGTTTCTAAAACAATTTTTTTTTTTAGTAATTTTATGTGGAAATAAATTACAAAACACGCCTTGTAAAGTAATAAATTTCTACAGCAAATAACAGCAAAATAAAAACGTATTGAAAACTGCTAACAAATTAAAATAATTTATTTATGCATGGGCAATATAAGGGATTTGTTTATGTCAATAGGATGAAGAACTAAATAATTAAGAACCTTAAGATAAATTGGAAAGTTTTCATTTGAAAAAAAAAATAAGAAATATTTAACATTAGAGGAAGTTTTGCCAGAAATATTTTGACGTCTATAATTTATCATGTATTTTTTTCTATACAATTTTAGATTCGCCAAAGGAGTTTCAAATATTAGTGTATAACTCACTCACAAAGTTAAATTCATATAATTTATAAATAATTTCAGGTATTGGTAAAATCATAAATATCTGTATGTATATTACAAAGTTACGGTCACACAAGGCAAATATTTACTCAACTATTATTTTTAGCTAAAATTTGTTTGACAATGTTTACTCTTACAAGTGTTTTGTAAGAGCACACAGCATTAAATTAAATTTAAATTTCGATTTGTCCTGCCAAAAAAAAATTTCCAAATGGTACGGTCACATTTGGCAAATATTTTCTCAAAAGAGCGTAACAACTTGTTTTAGTGCGAATTTGTTTGATGTTTTTTACTCTTACAAGAGTTTTGCAAGATCAAACAGCATCAAATAAATTTAAAAATGGATATTTGTTGTGCATTGGCCTAAATAAGAAAAGTTTCTTTAAATAAATAAACCAGTTCAAATATATGTATGTTATTTAGTGTTTACGTTTTTTTTACGTCAAATATAATATTTATATCAAATACGAGTATATAAATATAATGTGTGGCCATACTATAATTAACCTCAAAAGGATTTTTCTTCAATTTAATGAATATGGGAACAGTGTTGCCAGAATAGCCGATTTATCATCATTTTGCTGGTTTTTGTCCATCAAAATTACAAAGTGCGATTTGACAATTTTTGTTCTCAAAGTGACGAATTTGATAAGTCTGCTAATGAATTAAAACAATAAAAATATTATCTTTTTTTATATTTAAGTTCTTTATCGACCTTTTCCTTATTTTATTATTGATTTGTTTAGAAAATTCTAAATCGGGCTTATTAAGGTCATGTATTCTATGAAAGTGAAAGATTATTTCATAATTTATTTTTCCGACGTTTCGTTGGAGATTCCCAACATCATCAGGGATATTTTATTAAATATATAATCTTTCTTCAATAGTTCTGCATTTAGAATATTTTATATACATTCTGTTTTACATAAACACAACATAAAACATAAATTTAATTAAACAAAACAAATGCAAAAATATAAATAAAAATAATATCACAGTATAATTAAATTGTATTAAACTAAGTATCACTAAGTATCTTTTTTTGTTTGTCAACATGTAAATACAGAATAAAAATGGTTTACTTTTATAAAATAAAACTATCGTTGCAAACTTTTTATTCCCAAAATGAAAAATTTTTATACAAAAAATATCGAGCCTAGCACATTCGTTTATGAAATCATTTTGGCAAAGAAAGAAACGAAGGAAATTTGTACTATTTAAAATTAAGTACAGTTAAACCTCGATTAACCGGGCCTCCATTAACCGGTCACATCTATTAACCGGCATGCAGATTTTTTTAAATTTTTACCTCTATTATCCGTGCTTTGGTTTTTTACCTCTATTATCCGTGCAGCATTCATATGATTTTTTATTATGTTAATTTTAATATGGTGGTTCCCCGTTTTAATTTGTCCGCACATAATTGTATCATGTGCTTGTAAGTATTTTTATTCATTATGTAAGTGGAATTTGATCTGTGAACACCTGTTTTGTTTCGATGACTCCCACAAATAATAAATTGCCAAATTTTGCTATTAGCAATATACAAATATATACAAATTGAATTCCTGAATAAAAATGAATTAAAAAAAAATAAAATCTTGTATGTTTTAATACAACCTCTATTAACCGTGTACTTCGATTATCCGTGCTAAGCCCGGTCCCGAGCGAGCCGGATAATCGAGGTTCAACTGTACATAAATGAAATTGCTTTAATAGTTTAATAAAACCTGTAATATCAGTTAAATTAAATTCCAATATGTATAAATAAAAATAATTTATTAGATCAAAGTGTAACGTTTGTATAAAATTATTATATAATTTTATTTATTTAAAACCTATTTATACTATTGTTCAATTCAATTCTGGTGTTGTAGTGTCGTAGAAGTTGTAAGTTGTCAGAATTTACAATAGTTGTACAAATGTTAATTTCTATAAAAATGATTTGTACAACACCTTCAAAAGTTTTACATATGTTTTTCAAAAGTTCTATAAAAATTTAAATTTTGCCAAAAAATGTATATCTAAATATTATACCAAAATTAACTTGTGCTCCAACGCCTGATGCGGAAGCGGACTTTCTCTTCTTTCATGTTCATGATATGGCTGCATTCTAATAGATGCAATCTTTTTAATTTTATATATTAAATAAACATATTACATATGACTTTGCTCAAAATTTTGTACACAATCAAATAGTCTCATAGTATCATACAATGTACAATAAAATAATTTGAAAAAAAAAGTTGTGTCAGTCACCCCTACAATTTAAGATAATGTAAAAACAATCAGTTTGTACCCACAATAATGCTGAATATTTTTAAAAGACATGACTACAATTTGACGTGGTAGTAAACAATTATTAAAGACAGAAATGTAGCCCTTACAGAGCCATGAATACCGGTATACAAAATGTTATGATCGGACTAAAAATAGCGACACAGTGAAAAAAATACTAAAAGGGCGGTATTTGAAGGCGTGGCAAAAAAAATAATTTTGGAATTGTTTTTACATTACTCTTAATCCTAAGGGGTGACTGACACAACTTTTTTTTGAACCACTCTAACCTACATTTTTTCTAATAAAAATCGGAAATTTTATCAAAAAGTAATATATTTTTGTTTTTCAGATTTTTGGACGATTTTAAAAATATATTGCCTATTTTTATATCTAGTTTTGATGATTTGACGCAAAAATTGTTTAGCAACAATGACCATGAACAATTCCCATAACCACAACATTCGTCACATTATATAAAACCCCCTTAGCCCCCGCAAATTTTGTCAGTTTTGATAACAAAATTCTTGACATCAATTACTTTTTTCAGCTATCACGAAAACAATATTTCTATTAAATTAAAATAATAGTCTTCATTAAGTTATTGAATAATTTAATTTAATTACCAATTGTACAAAATTAATAAAAATAAAAAAGAAACATTTTTTTTACGTAGTTCATTGGGGAGTATACGCACACGATTCTCCTTAATTTAATTCCAATTAACTAAATTTTATGTATGTACATGTTCTAGTTCAGGTTTTAGTTTTGGTTCAAGTTCAGATTCTAGTTAAAGTTCAGGTTCATGTTCCAGTTCTAGTTCAGTTTCTACTTCAGCTGCAAGTTCAGGTTCATTTTCTAACTCAGGTTTGAACCATTTCCAATTGTATGTAAGAAACTTCTAATTGAATTTCAGAACTTTTTAATTCTATTTCAGAAATTTCTAATTGTATTTCCGAATTTTTTACTTGTATGTAAAAAATTTCTTATATTAATGTAGATTAAATTTTCTGAAATACAACTGGAAATATTGTATAATACAATTAGTTCATAAATTCAATTGGAAATTTCTAAAATATAATAAGAAAATTTTGAAATTCAATTTGAAATGGTGTAGTTCAATTTAAGGTCAAGATTTTAGTTTAAATTCTAATTCCAGTTCAAGAGTTAGTACAGGTTCAAGTTCGTGCTCTAGTTCAGGTTCCAGCTCACGTTTTGATCATTTCCAATTGTATTTCAGAAACTTCTAATTGAATTTCAGTAATTTTCATTTATAAGAAATTTCCAATTATATTTCAGATTTTTCTAATTGAAATGCAGATTAAATTTTCTGAAATACAACTTGAAATTTCTAAAATACAATTAGTTCATAAATTCATTTTTTTTATAAAGAGAAGTAACACTCAGGCAATTAATATGCCTATATATTAATCAATTAATTGTGTTACTTTCTTTGGAAAGGGATAGGGTAGAAGACGAATAGGTGGTGAAAATAGATTAAAGCTTTTTCAAATGACAACACTGTAATTGCGCGTTATGTTTGTTAATAGTACAGTATTGCAGCGCCTCTGGTGGTGAGTAGGTGCATTGAACAAAACTTAATTTATAGCCATTATTTTAATTATTTTACTTCGATGGCGTTTAAATGCTATACCACCGAAGGTGGGCGCTGTGATAAATATTAGTTACGATAGGATAGAAAACTAATAATTACCAGAAACTGATGTTGTTTTGAGTGGCAACGGTAGGGAATCGAACCCAGGCTACAAATATCATACTTAATGCTTAATGATTAAATGCGCTAATCAATTAGTCCCGGTTTACATTATTAAATTTTTGTCGCTGCGATTCTTGCTTTGTAGGCGAGAGCGGTGAGTCGTATTAAAATATGCATGTACAACTCACCGCTCTCGCCACCAAAGCAAGAATCGCAGCGACAAAAATTTCATAATGTAAACCGGGACTTAAGCTACAATATCCTTTTGGAAATTTCTAAAATATAATTAGAGAATTTTGAAAATCAATTGGAAATGACGTAGTTCAAGTTAATGTTCATGTTTCAGTTTAGATTCTAATTTCAGTCCAAGGGTTAGTTTAAGTTCAAGGTTATGTTCTAATTCAGGTTCATATTCTAGTTCAGGATTTATTTCAAGATATAGTTCACGTTTTAGTCTAATTCAGGATCATGTTCTAGTTCAGGTTCTACGTCCAGTTCAGGTTCTAGATCAGGTTATAGTTGAGGCTTTTATTCAGGTTCTAGTTATTGTGACTTGTAGTAATGTAATAGCTATATAAAAATGAAGATGGCGGTAAAACACGTTGTTTTTCGATATTTAAGTAAAACAAACGCTATATAGCTTCTCTGTTACTTATAAAAGTATTCATGAGAAGCATCAAAACTTAAATCTAAATAGTAGTTTTAAAATTCCACTTGCACAGAAACAAAATGTTTTTCATGTTTTATTTATAAACGACTTTCCTGATTATTTATTGTTACTTAGCTTAAGAAAGTTTTAAATACTGTCCCACTGTTCTGCTACTGTGCTTCGATTTTTACACCAAACCCATTTTGAACAGCTACATTTTTAAGTTCAAATATAACTGTATACAACTATTCTTTCAAAATTTATTAACGGCACACAAAAGACAATAACAAAAAGCTTAAAGCTAAATGACTTTAAGCATTTTATTGTCTTTTGACAAAAGACAATTTTATTTACTATTTAATTAAAATCGAATATTATTAAAATGCCGCTATTTATGATAATTTCTTGGCATATAAATCGATATTGGTTGTTTGTTTGTTTGTTTGTTTGTTTGTATTTCGTTGGTTGGTTTTGTGAACGACAACAAAATAATAATAATAATAATTTCCCAAGTTTATTATAATAAATAAACTATTTTCTTAATCAGCCAAATCTTTTAAAATACCATATTTGTTTGTGCAATTATTATTAGAAAATATAATACAAAAACAAGATCTCCAAAGACACAAACAAAGAGTATTTAAATAACAAGTATCTAAAGAAAAGCAGCAAAACAAGCAGATACTTATAAAAATCAAAAAAAAAAAAAAATGAACAGACAACAAAAACGTTTTAAAACTAAATTGATATAAAGGAAGAAAGAAACCTGTTGCATTGAAACGAAATCACCACTAAATAAAATTAGACTTTTGCAACAACAGTCACAAAAACAAAAAATATAAAGAAAAAAATATAAGAAAAATTTAACAGAACTGCAAGATCTACAAAACAAATGCAGGCATAAATATCAAATTTCAATACTCTGGCTCTTAAGGTTGTGACAGTTGAAATGTTGATTGTAAATTGTAATTTCAAGATTAATAAAATTGGCAAAGAAATTGTCATGATCACAAGTGTACGATAATGATAATAATATTAAACTCGTACTAAAAATATAAATACATACTTACAATCATACTTGCACTTACATACTTACATCCAATATACATACATATATTTATATATGTATATACTCGTATGTTTATAGATAGATAGATAGTCATACATATTTCTAGTAACTTAACAACTAGTTGTTGTTCCTGATATTGTTGCTATGATTGCTGTATGTGTAGACAGAAATAAGTTTTATACATATTTAGATATACCTACTAACAGTTGAAAACAAATATTTAGATGAAAAAGGACAGACGAATAAAGTTAGATTGAACGGATAGATGAACAGACGGTAGGACGGATAGATGGACAAAGAAACGGTCAGCTAGACCTAAAAAGTGATATGCGAATAGACTGATTTGGAATGCATCTCATTTAAAATCAGCTTTTATATGCCCTACAGTTAAGTTAGTTGGTCTTTGTAACCAAACGAGCTTTGGTGTGCTTTGCAATAGAGCGAATATACCCGTTGGTGTTTGGTGTGAGTTTTTAGCTATTGAATGTTTAGAATGAAATGTCTCTAATAGCATTCCAGAAAGCCTGGTTGCATAAGTATACGGGGGTTTTTTTTCTTGGGCCAGCACTCAGGGTACGACTCCTACTTATTGAATGCATTGTGTTGGAACTAGGAAAATAGGTTATGGGAGGAAGGATAGATGGAGTAGTGTTTGTCAACATTTGACTTGAATTTTCCTATATTGAAAGTGGCAGGGAATACTTCTGCTGGTAGTTTATTCCACAACGGACAGTACGGCTAAATAACGAATTTTCCCTGTAGTGTGTTGTGCGATCAACTGTTCAAGCGATCACAAATGGATGAAACCTGACGTGTATTACGTAAAAAACTACGTGTTTGAGGAACCAGTTCCCTGATTTCAGCAGAACACATTCCAATATAGTATCGATAGAACAGTGAAACACAACCCACATTGTTATGATGCTCCAATGAATCAACAGAGGTCGATACCCGCATCGTAGACCTCTTCTATACGCGGTCGATTAACTCCAAAATAAATTTCGAAGCACCGGCCCATACATGAGAGTTGTATTCCATTTTCGTTCGAATATAGGTGGTGTAAATTAAGACGATCAGATGTAGTGAAGTATTTTCTACACCGTTTTAAAAAACCAAGGCACTTAAGCGCTTCCTTTGACACTTGAAAAATGTATTTGGTCCAGCGGCCATCACACTAGATTCTCATGCCTAGAACAGCAAGAGCGTCTGATTCCTTAATATTTACACCGCCCATAAAAACAGATGAATCAACATGATCTGTTGTGCGTTAATAAACAACACTGAGTCTTACGTGCGTTAAAATCGACTCTGTTCGCACAACCCCATTCCGAGATTGTCTTTAGATCTCGGCTCAGCGTATCATTCATATTCTGTCTCATTTCCCCAATCTCCAAAGGGGTTGGGCTGTGGTTAAATGAGTATGAATGACAAATGTTGCTATCATCTGCAAAAGAATAGATAGGGTTTGAAGTTTGACAAAGAAGGTCATTTATAAAGATGAGAAATACAGTGGGAGAAAGAACGGAGCCTTGCGGTATCCCTGAATTAATCTTGAATTCGTCTGATGACGTAACAACGTAACCACTAAATAAAATATATTTAAACTCGTTTATTTAATTAAAAAAAACTTCGTTTATTTAGAACAAGACACAATAAATAATTAGTTTTATTTTATTTTATTTTATGCTGTTTGGTTTAACGTCAAACAAATTTGTGTCTAAAATAAGTGGTTCCGCTTTTTTGCGTAAATGTTTGCCAAGTGTGATCGTACCTTAAGACTAGACTGTAGAAGTTTAAATGTCGTTTACACAACTCCCTTGAATCTCTATTGTAGCCATAGTATTGATTATCGATTATCGTTTGCCAAAACGGTTGATACGTTAACATAAGGTTAATTTAAGTCCCAGGTCATAGATACGACAGGAAAATGTCAGCATTAATAATATGCACTATCAATCGGGTTTCCCCGGATTGTAAAGGCGTAGGTAAATTTCTACTTTCTTGCAAACAGAACTCTAATATGAGATATTTAACGAGGAATGGTTTAAGGGCATCAAACCAACTGCGCTCACATTTAAATACTAAGCATACTTGAGAAGCAACGATGACTTTAAATGTATATGTGACTTCTGAACTACTGGCCAGATTTCGATAAAACTTTGGAGCTTACCACGAGCAATTTCTCTATGTTTATGAAAACTCATATAAAAAATAAATCATGCTATAAATTTTATACTTTTTTAAAAGCAACTAAAGTGGTTAAAAGGCAGTTTTTAATAATAAAGGGTGATTTTTTAGCTACTTTCTTTTTAGCAGAACTGTTTTTGGCAGCTCAGCTATTTTCGTATAACATATTACTGTTAAACATGTTCAGTTTGTTTTACAATTTAACCATGAATCGACTTAAGGTTCGGTCACACATGGCAAATATTTGACGAAAAAGACGTAACCACTAGACAAAATGTGTTTTAATTCTTGTTTTTATTTGGGAAACTTCTTTTACTAATGACAAATGACCACAGAAATTTTGTTCAATTCTATTTGATGCTGTTTATGTTTACAAAACAAATGTAAGATTAAACGTCGTATAACTAATTTGTGCTTAAAAATAGTGGTTACGCTTTTTTGAGTAAATATTTTTTAAGTGTTACCATACCCTTACAAACGAACAACGCTTGCAGATTATTGCATTTTATTATCGAAATTCATGCTCGAGTAAAAAAGTTGATCGTGCTATTTTTATCGGAAAATTTTGTTCAGCGACGAAGCTCATTTCTGGTTGAATGTAAACGAAAACAAGCAAAATTCTTGCATTTGGTGTGAAGATCAGCCAGAAGCATTGTTAGAACTGCCAATGCATTCCGAAAAATGTATGGTGTGCACTATGGGCCGATGGCATCACTGGACCGTAATGTTTCAAAAACAACGACGACAGGAACGTTACTGTGTAAGGCGAGTACTACAGTGCGACTATTTAGACTATTTTTAGTGGCGCTATAAAAGCTCATATCTAAAGGGACAATACCGCAGATGTTGACGCACTGGAAACTAATGTGGAAGAATTTATTGGTGAGATACCGGCCGATATTTTGGAGAGAGTTTAAAAAAATTGATTTAAGCCGCTGTCAAAATTTACATGAAATCATATTTAAACATTGAATTATATAAAGCGTTTTATCGACTTAAACAAAGATATCATACTTTTCTCTAAATGTTATGTGTTTTTTAAAACAATCCTGAAAGTTCTTAAAAAATCACTCTTTAGTAGTAGAAATACTACTTTTTTTCAAACACTCTAAATAAAGCTAAAAATGTATTTTACACACTTTAAATGTTATTTAAACTTTTGCGACATTTTTTTAAGATGTTGAAAACATTTAAAAAAAAAGTAGTAGTTAAAAATACATTCAGTAAACTTTAAATGTTATTTAATGCGATCAACAATTATTTAAAGGTCATGCACAGTAGAAGATTTATAACTTTTTCGAACACTTAAAATAAATTTCAAATCTATTTTAAACTCTTTAAGCTTTATATAAAGCAAACAAAATCATTAAAAGGTAGCTCACACTACGAGGGCAGTTCGGCAAGCAAATGCTTCTCAACAATTACTAATGGATAGTGCTTCTCAAATGCGGGAATTTTATCGAACAAATTTTCAATAGCAGCCTCAGAATTACGATTATTTTAAGCGACATATGATGTCGGTTCAGAAACATATTATCCTAGAACAGAAAAAAATTAAGTGCTTTGAAAACTTCCATCTGTTCTATGAAAACAGGTTAAATTTCTTTTCGATCTGGCAACTCCTTCATATAGAAACAGGTGTTTAAAAAAGACGCATCCGCGATTTTTTTACAATGGAAAAATTAAAAATTCGTGGTGTCATGAAATATTTAAATAAAAACGGTTTATCGGAACAAAAAATTCATAACGATATGGTGAATGTGTTAGGCGAAAGTGCTCCTTCATATGCAACAGTAAAAACTAGGGTTGCTGAATTTAAACGTCGTACAGGCATCGAGGATGAACCACGTAGTGAACGTCCAAAACAGCAACAGCAACAGAAATTGTAGCCCAAGTGCATGATATGATGTTAAATGATCGAAGAATAAAAGAGCGTGAAATAGCCAATATCATGGGCATCTCAAATAATCGAGCCCATTTATTTTGCATGAAGAACTACGCATTTGTTAACAGTCGACCAAAAAGGCATAAGAATGAAAATTTCTCAAGCTTGTTTAAATCGTTTAAATAAAAATAAAAAAAAATAAATAGCTATTGATGAGATATGGATCCACCACTTCAGAGACAACAGAACAATCCAAGCAATGGACTGAGGCTGGAGTAAGTGCCCCAAAGAAGGCAAAAACAATTCAATCGGCTGGTAAAGTTACGGCAACGGTTTTTTGGGACTTCAAAGGTATTTTATTGATTGAATATCTGCAAAAGAGTAAAAACATAAATTCAGGACACTATTGCAACATTATGGATCAATTAAGTATACAAATTCGACAAAAACGTCCTGGCTTACAAGGCAAAAAAAAAAATAATTTTTTATCAAGACAATACCAGCGCACAAGAGTATTTTAAAAATGGCTAAAATCAACGAATTAAAGCACGAGTTGCTTATTATTTTCCTGATTTAATGAACACAAGTTTTCATCAGTTAGATATGATGGTACAGGGTTAGTTTTAGATCTCGGAAGATTTGCTGCAGAAACGCTTTAATGAACTCAAGTTGTCACTAATTCAATAGGAAGTAAGACTTTGTACTTTAGAATTACTTGCACGAAGTTTTACATCCAGGAAGGATAGAAAGACTAGCTGCAAAATCGATTTAATGAACACAAGTTGCCATCAGTTAGATAGGATAGGTAAGGGTTAGTTTTAGATCCGAAAAGTTTCAGGAAAAAATACAAATGTTTTTTTGAAAAAATAACTATTCTCTTTCTATGCTAGGCTAAGAAGTTTCCGAACCGACCTCGTATGTTTACAAATAGTAGTAGAAAAAAATATTTTTTCAATTGTTGCAAATTTTCATCATCGTAAGAGATACCAAGAGTGCATTTATTTAAAGTCCTTCAATGAAGTAAGTATTTAATAACATTTCAGTTTGTTTGTATTAATTTTAGATAAAATGAAAATATTTTGTATTAATAAAAGTTAAAAATAATAGAATTATGTTTTATTATTATTATTATAAAAACAATTGATATGTATTTTTAATAAATTTTTTGATTGTTGGTTTTATTAGCAGCCAAAATAAAATTAAAAATATATTTAAAACATTTGTAATGCAAATGTAATGTAATTCATAGCACTTAGAAAAACTTTGATTTGAAATACTTTTAAAGTTAAAAATCTATTTTAAACACATTCAACGTTATTTAAAATGTTTAGAAATGGTTTCAGCTGTCAAAATCATTTTTTAAAATTGTAGTGGAAATACTACTTTTTACACCCTACACCACCATAGTGGGGAGGGTATATTGGATTTGTGCTGATGTTTGTAACGCCCAGAAATATTGGTCCAACACCCACCTTGAAGTATACCGATCGACTCGGAAACACTTTCTAATCGATTAAACGATGTCCGTCCGTTCGTCCGTCTGGCTGGCTGGCTGGCTGTCCATGTAAAGCTTGTGCGCAAAGTACAGGTCGCAATTTTGAAGATATTTCGATAAAATTTGGTACATGATATTTTTTCGGCCCAAGGATGGACGGGATTGAAACTGGTGGAAATCGGTCCATTATTTCAAATGGCCCCCATACAAATTTCCTCCCGAAATTAGGGTTTAACGATCATAAATGTTTTAATTATGCAAGTATCCAAACAAATTTCATCACAAATGAGTGGTAAATGAAGCCAAATCATACCTACAAATTTTGTGCAGATAGGTCCATAATTACTCGTAGTAATTAGAGAGTATAGCTCTCTCAAAAATATTGGTATCCAAATAATATTTAACGCAAATATATGTCATATGTATAAAAATAATACGGTACAATTTTATTATGATTGGTCCATAATTAGTCGTAGCTCCCACATAAGGCCCACTTTCGAAATTCACTTTAACGATCATAAATTTTTTAAAATAAAATTCGACACAAATAAGTTTCTTATATACAGAAATAATGACACCTAATTTTAAAATGGTCGGTCCATAATTAGTAGAAACTCCCATATAGGACCCTCTACGTAAATCACATTAACACATCGAGATAAAGTTTAACACATATAATATTTATATTCACAGAAATCATGACGCTAAATTTGTAGATGATCGTTCCATAATAAGTAATATCTCCCATATAACGCCCATTTCTGAAAAACTGTTTTATGCATATACTGGGTGTAGGGTATTATATGGTCGGGCTATACTTTCTTACTTGTTTAAAAATGGAAATTAACATTAAAAAATATTTTGCAGCAGCTTAGCAGATTTTTTTAAATAGTAGTAGTAGTAATACTACTTTTAGCAGTAGAAATACTACTTTTAGCAGTAGAAATACTACTTTTTAAAAAAAAGCTAAACAAATTAAATTTTAAAAGTAAATTTTTTTTATTTTTCCATTATTTTTTTTTTATTTAAATATTATTTTTTATGTCTCTATAAAGTTCGCCAACATCAGATCTAAATGTAGAGCTACTAGTAATCGCATAACACAACACAAACACTACATAACTTTATCATCTGACTTTGTGTGCTGTAGCCAACCAGAAACCCACTTGTTTATTAAACAAAAAATCAAAATAAACCTGCCAGTACATGTACTTAAATATTTACATTACAAATATCTGTGTGACAATTCGCCTGTCGTTCTCTGTAGGTCTTGTGATTTGAACAAATAAACAAAATTCATACATACCTACATATATATGTATGAATAAAGTATCGAATTTTATTACAGTTTATTAAAACGAAGCATAAATGTATTAGTTTCAATCTTACTATGTATATACAAGGTGACGCAAAAGTAAACTGCCAATCAGGCGATCTTGCTGGCCAGTGCAAATCGCAAAAACGGGAGATTAGGCGCCCGGGAAATGCATCATTCAGCATATCGGTTGTGGCACGTGCAGTGTGTGCCGTTGCACCGTCCTGTTGGAACCACATGTTTTCCAATCCCAATTCATCAAGTTGCGCAAAATTTATAGGAGGATTACTTTTGCGCCACCTTGTATGTATGCATGTTTGTGTTTCAAGTTTATCATATTTGATCATTACTTTGGTGACAAATTATTTAGTTTTTTTTTTAAGTAAATGCTTAAGAAAGAAATTACATATTTAGTGTGTCAGCGTTAGATGAAGTTTAATTGGACATTGCGGTTTCTAGCTTAGTCCCAATTTACACGAAGCAATTTTTATTGAAAATTTTTTATTTGAAATTTGTTCGGTGTTCAGACAGCTTAATTATTGCTTAATCCGCTCGTATTTTTATTTGAGAGTAGAATATGTAGAATAAGTGAATAACACGAAGTGCTAACCACGATATCTTCCCCTAACCACGATGTCTAAAAGGTAATCAGCTTAGCTTAAAGAATTGCCTTGTGTAAATTGGGTCTTAGTGTAAGTTTTATGGAAAAGTTAAGAAATTCTAAACAATTCATAAATTAGAAATAGATAACGTGAAATATCAGCCAAGCAGTAAATAAATTAACTTACATTTACTTACAATTTATAAAATCTTATTTAATGAAAATAAGTACGGTTTTGAAAACATTTTAATTTCTACATCATTCGTTTTCTATGCGTACTATTAGAAAACTTAATCATACATTTGTTTGGTTTGTGATCTAATCCAACATTATTATCATACAGTTCACGTATTTTAGTCGATTAATGTCTAACTCTATATTTTTGTATTCGGCTTACAACATGCATTTAAAAACAACATTAAAATACTACTACAGCAATATTGCAAAAGTTCAAAAGGGCCACCAGACATTAGCAGTCATTCCAGGCTATAGTCATAACATTTTTCTGTACTTATTTGGCTGGCAGTCTGGCAGGCAGCATGTATCTAAGACAAATATTGTTTCAGAGATTTGGTTTTTCCCAAACAGTTTATTATGTCGTTTTTAACCCTTATAAGAGGAGGAGTTGTGTAGTAGGCTGGCAAATTATGATTATGTGACAATATACGCCAGGATGCTTCAAATTAGTATAAGGACTAATCGAAATTGGGCATTGATTGTAAAGTTCACCTGTACAAGACTGTTTTAGAACCAATTTGCACATATGGAAGTTAATTATAAAGAATGGCAAATACAAAACAATATTGATGTTATATAAAAGGCCCAATACTGATTTCTAGGACAATATTATATATGAAATAAAAAACAAATATAGAGTTTTAGAATTAAAGACTACTTTCTAAAGATTCGTAAAAGATAAAAAGCGACATTGTTAAACCATCCAAAACCACTTGAAAAATTACTCACTGCTTACAACTCAAATCTAAAGCTAGATTTGCACGATTGAAATTTTCTTCAAAATTGTTCTTCAAAATGCTTCAAACTCGTGTAAAAGGCAAAAATTCTTCAAAATTTATTTATTTAATAGTTATTAATAGTTATAAAATAAATAAATTTTGAAGAAATTTTGCTGTTACACGAGTTTGAAGAAAATTTCAATCGTGTAAATCTAGCTTAAGTTCTGTAATTCTCTATTTCTAAGTGTTAGTTTCTTCTAGTTGTTAGTCAAAAATATAGATGAGAATAAATGAATGGTATCTTCAATAGCATTGTAACTTTTTGTTGTTTATCCGTAGGTTGCTGAACAAAAATTTGCCAATATTCCGAATTGCCAAACTAGACTAGCCTTGTTTATCTTGAGTAATCCAAATCGCTAAACAAATTGTCAAGAACTACAAAGTAACATGAATACTTTACTTTGTAGTTTTTTAACTTTCCTTTAAAAAATAGTCCAATACTGTCCAATTTGCCGAAGCTGGTGGCAATATTGGGATGGATTTCTTCGAAACCAATTATTTGGAACAAAACTTGCTGGAGAGTGTGAACATCTAATAAGAGGCAGCAAATGTTTATACCTTTTTCGGTTCTCTCGTTTCATTTCGGTTCCGGTAGCTCTTTGAGGACAAGAACTACAAAGTAACAGGAATACTTTACTTTGTAGTTTTTTAACTTTCCTTGAAAAAATATTTGCCGAAGCTTCTATACCAATTATTTGGAACAAAACTTGCTGGAGAGTGTGAACATCTAATAAGAGGCAGCAAATGTTTATAACTTTTTCGGTTCTCTCGTTTCATTTCGGTTCCGGTAGCTCTTTGAGGACAAGAACTACAAAGTAACAGGAATACTTTACTTTGTAGTTTTTTAACTTTCCTTGAAAAAATCGTCCAATACTGTCCAATTTGCCGAAGCTGGTGGCAATATTGGGATCGATTTCTTCGATAAAAATTATTTGGAACAAAACTTGCTGGAGAGTGGAAACATCTAATAAGAGGCAGCAAATGTTTATACCTTTTTCGGTTCTCTCGTTTCATTTCAGACAACATTAAGACAATTATGTCAGCATTAGAAGGAATTCATATCAATTCGAAGATTTCGTTTTACTTTGTCATAATCACAATGGGACTTTACAATCACTTTTGTATCATATATCAGACTTATGACCGAATTCACAGTATTTAGTTAGCTTATGACAAAGGCTTAACTAATGATTCGCAATGTTTAGTTTGCCATAAGAATAACAAGTAATAGTTAAACAATTCTCGGTCATTAGTGTCCAAAAAAACGAAGTTATGATCCGCAATTTTGCATTCTACCAATTTAATATTAAGCTCGTTACGTATATTACTAAAAACATTGTCTATGGATTTTCCACTTGCTGGTCGAGTAACGAGTGTGTGACAATTTGGACAGTCTAATAATTGCTATAAGCTCTCTTGAGATTGATGCGTCCAAAAACTCTATATTCGAATCTCCAACCAAAATGCACGGAAATCGAGCAACAAGTTGTAGAATATAATTCATATACAATGTCAAAAAGTTACCAAAGCTACATTTCTGAGATCTATAAAACTACATGATTTTTAGCAGTTTATCAGAAAATTTATGATCTTTTGGTGTTATTGCTATTGCATCAATAAAGTTTTGACTTTCACACAAGTCAACAGAGTACTGGATGCTATCTCTGATATAAATTGACATTCCATCATAAGCATCACGTCGGCAACAATGAATACTAACGTATCCAGGTATATTATATAAGACAACTAAGTAATTTTTAAGTCATGTTTCTTAAATACAAATTATTGTTGGTAGTTTGGCAAAATTTGCTATTAGCGTTTTGAACTTTATCGAAAGTTTTTATTTATAAGTTCTTTTTTAATTACTTTTAATAATATTTTTGCTATCTTATTGTTTACGATATGTGCTTAAGGGTTTGTTGGTAACTTATTTTTGGAAGCTTTAGCTTTTTTTGCTAATATCGAACCAAACAATGTCGGATTGTTAGCTTGTAAGTAGAATTGCAAGCTTATTTAAAATATATTGTACTTTTCAGCTATTGGCTAAAAGAAGACTGAGTAGTATGTTCCCTGTAAACGTGTGATTTATTATGAAAACGATCATAGTCCCTAGTAAACATCTATTTGAAGATCTAACTGGAATATAACGAACTGATCTTTGCCTGAATCTTTCAAAACAATTATTCTTCCTTGATGAC
The DNA here is from genome assembly GCA_950370525.1 of Bellardia bayeri. NCBI lineage: Eukaryota > Metazoa > Arthropoda > Insecta > Diptera > Calliphoridae > Bellardia > Bellardia bayeri. The sequence continues at coordinate 82,718,565 of OX493267.1, forward strand.
ACAACATAATCATTGAAGATTATTCTATTTATTTCCCACTCTTAGCAATCAATGATTTCTTCCTAGACCCCAGCATACCCTTAAAGGTTAATATTACATTTCTTTGGTATGTTCATGTCGTATGGAACACATTGTTGTTATTTTGATCTTTTGATCGTTGCATGTCCATCAGATGCATACAAAATATAAAAATGTTGCTACTCACACACACACACACACACACGTGTTGTTTGGATTTCTAAGCTTTAACAAAAGCTGATTCAAAATGACTACGAATACTAAATAAATACAAGTACTACTAGAAAATATTTAAGATAGAAATCAGACCTCTATGACCGTTATATTTTGTCTCGTTTTATTTTCTATTCCTCTAGCCATAGTTGTTGCTGGTTGCTGGTTTTCATATATTTCTTGTTTCAATTTGACACGGTATTAAGGAAATGAATACCAATTACTTGGAAACAACAACTTGGACAAATCTGTAGTCGGCTGTTGTTTTTTTTTTTCAGATATGTATTTTTCTTGTCTCCATTTATTTAAGAAAACTTTGTTGCTGCTACTTTGTGTAGATAGATTTCCTTGTATAGAGTTTTACAATTGGAAACAAAACTAACAACACTAAAAGTCTTTCATTAACAAACAACACTAAAGAGTTTAAAAACAAATTAATTATTTATTTGTTCAAGAAATTAATTACTGCAACAAGTATGTATGTACCTTCGTATAAAACCATAAATAAACCAAGCATACATTGTCATAACAATTATATATATTTATATTTATATGCAATATATTTGTTTTAATTTTATTTCATTTGCAAAATTGTTTCTACCATTATGGTGACAATTTACTATTATTAAAAAATTCTTGAGAATATTTGCATGCAACATTGTTGTGGAGTTAGTGCTGCATGTTTTGTGTTACAAATGTACTACATACATAAATAAATATGTAATTTGAGCTTAAAACAAAACAATAAAAATAAGAAGGAATTAAATGTAATAGAATTGTTTCAAGTCAAAGTATTGTACTCCACTTATATTTCATGTAAAATTGTCATTAATTTTATTCTGTAATTCACGCCTGTCACGCTTCTACAATTGTCGCTATTAGACTTGTTGCATTTAAGTGATTTATCGATAAATTATTTATTATTAGTTTGTTGCCGAGCAAATTGGATAATTTCATTGTTGTGATTTTCTAAATACCAAAATTTCTAAATACTTTGTTAAGAAATAAGTGGCAATGCTTTAATCAAGGGAAAATTGACTTGACGTTATCAAATAAGTTTAAGGAGACCCCCTGTTGACAATATTGTCTGCAGTAAGTTGTCTGCTACTGTAAACTCAACTAGTGGGGCGTTAGCATTAAAATCAACTAGTCAACTCAACGTGGCGATTTTTTAGTCCTTATGGCGACATAAATTTCCATTTAGCGACATGGCGATTTCATTGCGAAGTAATACTCAGGCAATTAATATGAATATATATAATTGCGTTACTTTCTTTGGAAAGGGGATAGTTGAAGAAGTAAAGGTGGTGAAAGAAGAAAGCTTTTTTATATCACAACTCTGCAATTGCGCATTATGTTTGTTTTAAGTGCAGAATTGCAGCGCCTCTGGTGGTGAGTAGGTGCTTTAATGTTAAAGCTTGACTTACAGCCTTTATTTAAGGAGGACGCTGTGATAAATATTAGTTATGATAGAAAACTAATAATTATCAGAAATTGATGTTGTTTGAGTGGCAGCGGCTGGGAATCGAACCCGTGCTACAAATACCAACTCATGCTTAATCATCAAATGCTCTAAACAATTAAGCTACAGCACCCTTAAATACCACATTTAAAGTCAAAAAAAAAAACAAGTAAGAGTGCTATATTCGGCTATGCCGAATCATATATACCCTTCACCTTTGTTGTGAATGCATAATTATATTATGCATAATTATGTCGATAAAAAACGCCATCTGTTGATGAATATGTTCGTAACAATATTAATACACTTAGTTTTTTTAATGAAATTTTCACAGGTTATTTCGAATTTTTGCTCATATCTCCGTTATTTATGGATGGATTTTGCTGATTTTAAATAGCAAACTTCTCGAAAGCATGTCTGACAGAATTATTGAAGATTTGGGATCCCGAAGATATCTGGGGACTTCAGAAAATTGATTTCAACATCCAGACAGACAGACATGGCTTAATAGACTCTGCTATCTATAAGAATCCAGAATATATATACTTTATAGGGTCGGAAAATTATATTGTGGAAATTACAAACGGCATGACAAAATACAAGTAACATTGACTGTTGATCTGTTAATGTAAAATCATCTATCGATTTAGCCGATTCTTTTCTTTCATTAGATGCAATTGCTTGTGGATCTGAGTTTTAAACTGAATTAAACAAAATAGATATGGAAAAGAACCGAGTAAGCATTTTAAAACAAAATTATATTTAACTCAAGAGACTTTTAAAAGAAATGTTGAATCGATTGCCATAAAATATAGGACTCTTTAAAGTATATGGAGCATTTTCAACATTAAAATGTGGTACAAAATTCTTGAAAACCTTTTTTAGATCCAAAAGTGTCATTAGGCGAAATCAAATTCAGTGGTCAAATTGGGTTTTAATTGGAAATATTATTTTACAGTAGAAATGCCAACAAACTTACTAGTCTCTTGGCCTGAAGTTTACAACTAGAGCGATGCAGCGCAAACATTTTATTTTGAAGAGATTGCTTTGGCCATTCTTAATATGTTGATCATTCCGTCTAGCAATGATACAGTACACCTTCATATATGAAAAAGAGGTTTACGACCTTATAAATATATGGTGGGGCACTTGTGTATGGGAAAAAATAAAAGTTAATTAATAAAGTTCTAATAATAAAATTAGGTAATACTTGAAAAAAATATTCAATTAAGTGATATCTTTGGCCCGCGCATGCGTCTTACAATTTTTGTAATTTTCAAAAAACACTTTTCATTTAAACTTCAATATTTTAAATATTTTATTATTTTGTTACTAAAAATTAATACATTTACATAAAACACTACATAGACCCTACAACAACTGCGACAATATGTTGTAGAGTCTACAACATATTGTAATGTTCATAAAAATATTTTTATGAAAATTCCAAAAATTTTAAGACGCATGCGCGGGCCAAAGATATCACTTAATTGAATATTTTTTTTCAAGTATTACCTTTTCAAGTCTAAGACAGCAAAATATTACTATAAGAACTTTATTAATTAACTTTTATTTTTCCCATACACAAGCGATCCATCCTACTTTGTAGTCATTTAAAATATTTCAATAACTTTTTAAAGACTTCTATTTGAACTAGTAACACAACAAAATTTTGCTATTAGAAGACGATCTAAGGCAAAACAAAATTTCACCACACCCTAATATACATACTCGTAGATATCATATCTATATTGATCTCAATTTTATGTTTATTATATGTTAATAAACTGACGAAAAGTAAAAATAAATTTTATTTATAATCTTCATTAATGGAAATAAAATGTTAATTTTAAAATTTTGACTCTGTCGACATTTTTACGATTTTTTTTTTTGGCGATTTCTGGCAACTGTTTTGCCTCAAGCCGTAGAAAATCGAGCTTGTTACAATGTGGCTCTTAGAAGCCAGGTTGGATCTGACACAGTCTATCTGCAAGACAGTTTCGCTTGTATCCAGAAATATGCAATATTAATGATTCTATGTCCGTCAAAGATCTACCTCGGCCTTTAAGGCCTCAAATTCTTTATCTTTAAGAGGGACTTCACCTTCATGTGCTGCCTACAAAATAATTAGTCGGTTTGGTGAAACCGAGCCAATGAGCTCATGAAGCAACAGAAAAGTTATCTCCAATGACAACCACCATTATCGAAGGGTTTATTAGTTCTCTGCAGAGGATCGCATTTCAATACAGCGCCTAAAAGGCACCGGTCTAAGGATGACAATCTTCCGGAAGCAAAAATTTCCAAAAACATCTTACAAGGAGGTGGCAAAGAATATTGACTGTAACGCTAGAGAGGCACTATTTCTTCAGGTGGAGATTGGTTGTCATGTCTTTAAGTGGGGTGTTGCTAAAGTTTGTTCGGGTTAACCCTGGTCCACCACCCAGATGTTGGCCAGTACCAAGACCACGCTAATAGCTTTTGCACATAAGAGTTTAGAGCTAAGAGGAAGACAACATTTTGTTAACCACAGCGACCAACCGTAGTGAAGAGGAACAATTATTTTATGCGGCCAAATCAGGTAAGACCAGATTTTGTATCACGATCAAGAACAAACTTAAGGTTCTTATTCTATATGATTTTAGTAATGAGGAGAACTGTACTAACGACATCAAAAACAACAGGCTAGTAGTGTGGCTGATTGGCTATTATGTGGCACATGACCAGAGAGAAAAACTTGTGCAAACCAAAAAATATTTTTTTTCATAATCTGCTCAGGAGCTGCTCAGATATTAACCGAAAAGATAAATTATATACGACAATAAACTTACTGCAGTTAATATAAACCCAAATTTATTGTAACAAAAAATAGATTCCTAAATATGCAAAAGCGATTAATGATTTGAAAGTGTCTGTGGACTGTATATATTCCGATCACATTTATACATCGCAACAGAATCTGATAACTCGTGCTTAAAGAAGAAAAATACTAACTGATCTTTATTTATGCTTAAGTACTAACTACGTGTCCGGTCATCAGTCACGATGACCAAGTCAAGACTACAACTAAGTTAATAAACAATGTCTTAGCTGAAGGTAAAGATATACCCACTAGGTGGAAAGTTGCAATTGCTCATAAATAGATAAAAAAAGTAATATAGGAAACTATTCAATGAGGCGATGATTGAGCCTCATATAAATCCTTGCACAACCTATTTAAAAAGGCTAAAAGACAGTCCTGGAGAAAATGTTGCTAGAGTATAAAACACTTCATAAACAAGTTGGCTAGGAAAGGTTTTTATTGACAAGTACTCATGTTCTCATGTAGACACAATTCACAGACTATCATGAATTAAACTTTCTCTATATGGAGAACAACGTTTCACTCCTACCAACTCATCTCCTTTATAAATTACAGATTTATTTTCACATTTTTCAAATTTAATTTTACATTTGCTCAACTATTGCGCGGACATACAACTCATACAGTAGATAGTAAATCGAATAATTATGTATCTTCCCAGTTACTCTTAGCTTATTCGCCATCCTACTACGCCCTAGTTAAAAGTTAAATAATATGAGCACCTTATAACTTTAAAGTTTAAGCATGATTCAACCTTCTTAATGCTTTAATATAAAATAAATTAAATTTTCATACCTCTATTTTGTTTTCTTCTTTGTCGAAAACAAAATAATTAAACAAAAATCTTAAAGTTTAAATTCAATCCACCAATTAAAAATTGATTGTTTGATATTTAAACAATAGATTGATCTTAATATACAACAAAAGTTCATATTAATTCGTTTTATTTATTTGTTGTTATTGTGTGCTAGTGGTGTTTTCGTAAATATAATTAAGTTGTTAGTCTCAGTTACAGTTGGTGGGTTAGTTTATCTTAAATATCAAACTAACTTGAAAAAAATAGAAAAAAAAAAATTAGATAAAGCTACAAAATCTAAATTTATTTCAGTATAAAAATAATGTTTGGTTTTAGCGGTTGTTTTATTATTGTTGTTGCTATTTTTTTCAGTGGATATTTTACCATAGATAATGAATTTAATGAGTATAATAAAAATGAAACATTTTTAATTATTTTTCTTTTTATTATTGTACGTACTTCTAAATTTTTACAGTATATGGGGTATTTCAAATTTTTTAAGCATCTGCTGAAACCGACATACTATGGCTCGTATTCCGTTAAGTCTGATGAATTGAAAAAAAAAAACGTTGTACAGGGTTTGGATGACTGTACTTGAAGGATATGACGTGCAAAGTTTTACGTTGAAAAGTCTTCACTTTAAGAATTGCAGGTCATCTAAAATTCGATAAACTAAAACAAACGACTTCAAATTTGCAAGAGTTTTTTCATTCATTCCGTTTTCTTTGTAATAGTTTTTAACTTTCAGATCCAAACCAATACAAAATATAGTCACTAGACTTGGAGGATATATCCACAAAAAAAAATTTAATATCGCTACTGAAACGGAAATTTTCCGAATTTTGAACTTTTTAAGATTTAATGAGTTTTAAGCGCAGAATTAAAAAAAACTGCGTAATTTTATAAAGTTTGTGGTATATCAAGTTAGTGTCAGCGCACGGAGATTACAAACTTAAAAGAAATTAGCGTAAATTTTGTAAAAATTTATCTTTTTGAGCCTGACAATCTGAATTGTTTTTTAAGTTGGGTAGTGTATTGCGTGATTTGAGTAACTTCATAAAGGGTACCTCCGAGGCGAAAACGCCCTTTAAAATTTTTAAACGCAAAAATTTTATGAACTTTTGCAAAAAAAACATTTTTTTAAAGCTTTTTTTATATCAAAACATGTCATGGGAACATGTTTAGGTATCTAAATAGATTCTTCGCTACGGACTAAACTGATAAAGGCAAAAATAAAATTTATCAACGCGGGCGCGTGTAGCGGCAGTTTTTCCCAAACACATTTCGCTTTGTGACATTTAAAGCGCTGTATCAATTACGCTGAAACGTTCATCGAATAGAAGACTTTACTGAGCTTGATACTAAAATTTAAAACGCACGAAAAAATTTTAAAGATTTAAAATTTTATGGAGGAAAAAAAATGTTTCTAACCTCAAAAACTGTAATTTTTATATTTTTTAATTTTTAACTTAAAACCGCAGTAAAAATGATTAACGCGAACGGATTTCACATGTTCAAATATCGGTTCATACACACGCAAATTGACATTTATGTCAAACAAAAAAAAATTCTAAGTGCCGGAAATTTTTGAAGTTTCCCATATGTATGTACATATATACTCATATGTGCGAATACTCTTGAAGTTTGTAGGAGGGATATGTTAGGGAATGTGTTCCTTAAGCCGGCCACTCACGTACAGTTTCAACTGTTCAGTTATAACTGTCACACACATAACTTCATTCAAAAGTAAGTTCCTTAAAGAACCAATAATCAAGCAATAGCACATATAGATGAAAAATTGATTCAAATGAAATTGATCCAAATTAAGTGGCTCATTGGCAGAAACTCTAAGCTAAGTTTAGATTGCAAACTCTCCAAACTCCAAAAAAATGCAAAAAAAACACTTAAAAAGATTGACGTGCACCCACATTAATTAGCCCGCAACGTATTAAATAATAGTGGCTATATTCGACAAAGAAGAAGGGATACAGCGGAACTGAGCCGAAGACAAGAAGGACGAATGCCAACTTAATAAATAAAATAAACAATGGTCAAACAATTTTCGTCCGGCACTGGCTGGACTAATAATTGAAATCTTTTAGATATAAGATTTGAAAAACTTATTGGTATGTAGTTGGTTTTTAATGAAGATACAATGAGTGCCCCGATAGACTAGTCGGACTATTAGTCAAAGGGTTGCGGGTTCGATTCCCTCTGGGTGTTTTCTGTAGATAAGCCAAAAGCAGTTTGTGTTTGTTACAAAAAAAAAATTTTCAATGAATAAGTTTTATTTGAAGAATGTATCCGCATTCATCATTATTTACCTTAATTGATCATTTTATAATATATAATAAAAATTTATAACTCGCCCGTCCGTCTGTCCGTCTGGTTGGCTGGCTGTCCATGTAAAGCTTGTGCGCAGAGTACAGGTCGCAATTTTGAAGATATTTTGACAAAATTTGGTAAGTGATACTTTTCGGCCCAAGGACGGATGGGATTGATACTGCTGGAAATCGGTCCATTATTTCAACTGGCCCCCAATACAATAGTCCTCCCGAAATTGGGGTTTACCACACATAAATGTTTGAATTATGCAACGAAACAAACAAGTTTCATCACAAATTAGTGGTAAATGAAGCCAAATCACATCTACAAATTTTGTGCAGATCGGTCCATAATTAGTCGAAGCACCCATATAAGGCCCACTTCCGAAAATCACTTTAAAGAGCTTAACCGGCTATACCTTCTTACTTGTTTTTATTTAACAAAGGTAACAATAAGTAACTTAAATTCAAACAACACGTTTCTGATGTATTCAAACAATAAAACAAGCCAAAAGAAAGTGTGTTTCTTAAGGTACGATTACACTTGGCAAATATTTGCCGAAAAAGACATAACCACTAAATAAAATATTTTTAGAATCGTTGATTTATTAAGCAAACTTAGTTTATTTAGGCCAAATCACAACAAATATTTAGTTTAAATTTATTTGATGCTGTTTGATCTTGCAAAACTCTTGTAAGAGTAAACAACGTCACACATATTTGTGCTAAAACAAGTGGTTATGCTTTTTTGCTTTAATATTTACCATGTGTGAACATACCTTTAATGATTTCTTGAAATTTCAGTGCAAGGTCCCAGCATACCTTTTCACACGTTTCCGCACTAAGCACCTTTAAATCTCAACTATTGGTCGGTTCGCCTTGAACTTTTTTTAGAAGATTCTAAATAATATTTCCTTGGTGTAAATATGAGAGTCGAGTATACTTCCCATTGACCATATAGGTGTAATTTCAGTTTGAAAATGAAAAAATTCCACAGGAACCTTTTCACCCAGAAGAAACCCATTGAATACATTCCTTTAAGCTTCTAGCAACGGGAGTAGAATTATATTCACTGGTTTGTTAAGTCACATTCGTACACCACCTTACTTGGATGTGTTAATTAACTCAGGAAAATAAAATTAAATTGTTTCTTAGTTTTTTTTTTTTTTTTATTTTTTGTAAGCTGATGTTGTATTTGTTGTTGTTGTGGATTTTTTTTTCTGTCTATAAAATATTGTGGTTATTAATTTATACATTGTTGTAGATATTTTAACTTAATAGACGTCATATTTGGTCTGCCTGGTAGTAAAGTAATTTATTTACTTTGTTTTTTAATTTTTTGTTTGTATTAGTTTTATTTTTGTTAAATTTATTATGGTTTAATAAGTCCAATTAATAAAAGCAATTATTTAAGTTTTTTTCTCAATGAAATTCCTTTAGATAAGCGTATTTGGTGAATTTATACATCCGCTATGAATTTTGTTTTATTTATTGTTAAAATTTTTCATAGAAATAAATTAGCTAAAGCTTTCTTTTATTAAGAAAAGTTTATGTGGTCCATTTCAGATTATGTTTTTGGATAATATTGAAAGACTGAAAGACTTTTCTGTATTACTTTCATATTTTTCAAAAGATTTGCAAAAGTTGGATTTGTTTAAAAAAGAATACAAAAGTAAAAAAGTTAATTTGTATATTGTTTGAGTTTATTTGCTTTTACAGAAATCATATAAGGATGCAACTACAGTTGTAGGGCTCCTTTAAAGAAATATTTAAATAATGAGAAGTTTATAAAAGCTTCCCGGATCTTTATACAGACCAGCAGCAAAATAACACCTTATTCAATATATGTAATTAGTAAATATTAACAATATTTGAAAATTATTTTAACATAAAGGACGCGTTTTACTCAAATTTGTAACATATTGCATGACGATAAGGAAACCTTATAAACCTTATACACATGTAACAACAAATTCATATTAACACATGTATGTACATGTGTATATCTGCACAACTTTGTATCTAGATCAATGAAAATATGTTTAAATGTTCGCATTAATCCCATAATTATCATCATTGAACATTTAATTAAAATCGTAGTGAAAGAAGAATGAAAGAGTGGAAGACAAACAAAACCATAAAAACAACTTGGTATAATTTAAACAAACACATGTTTTCGATACCGTTAAAGTTTAATTAAAATGTAATTACAAACAATTGCACCGTACTGCACTTGCATTACACACACACTACATCGCACCGCTCAGCCCCGCACAACACATTTGCACATGCAGTCTTAAAATGCAAACAATGAAATAATAAGTTGGCCATAACAATCGAAGCCAAACATTATACTCTGCATACCAAACCAAAACCCCTTTCAGACCCCCTGTTTAAAACAAAAAAAAAATATTAAATAAAAAACTGAAAATAATACATAAAATTAAAACGAAGAAGGAAATATATGGATGAACATGTGTATTATCCGATCGATTTAAATAAATAATAAAAAAAAATTAAAAATAACCAATAAATATGAACAGACCCGATACACCACACAATACTTTGTGATACCGAAGAAATACATCCGGTTGGGTTTCATACTCGTACCATATTTTGCCCATTATTTTTCTCCTGTTTTGTTTTAATTTGTTCAATGAAGTTTTATTTTTATTCTGCTATTTATTGTTGCATAGTGGGTTAGAATCGTAATATTTTGTTGTCTTTTTCCATTTTTTAAATTAATAGGCTTTGAACTAAAGACCCCAAACCTTTGAAGCCATTTCACCATAACATTATACCCTACACCACAATAGTGGTGATGTTTGTAACGCCAATAAATATTGGTCCAACACTGGCCTTAAAGTATACCAATCGATCCTGAGTCGATTTAACGATGTCTGTCCGTTCGTCTGGCTGGCTGTCCCTGTAAAGCTTGCGCGCAGAGCACCAGTCACAATTTTGAAGATATTTCAATAAAATTTGGAAATCAATTCATTATTTCACCTGACCCCCATACAAATGTCCTCCCGAAATAGGAGTTTAACAACGGTCATAAATGTATGAATTATGCAAGTATCCAAACAAATTTCACCACAAATAAGCAGTAAATGAATTCAAATCAAATTTTGTAGAGATCGGTTCATAATTACTCGTAGCTCCCATATAAGGCCCACTTCCGAAAATTACTTTAAAGTGGATAACTTTCTTAAAAATGTCGGTATCCAAATAATATTGAACAAAAATATGTTTCGTATATGTATATATAAACAATATTGTATAATTTTATGATGATCGGTCCATAATTAGTCGTTGCTCTCATATAAGGCCCACTTCCGAAAATCACTTTAACGACCATAACTCTCTTAAAAATGTTGGTATCCAAATAAAATTCAACACAAAAAAGTTTCATATATACAGAAATAAGGACACCTAATATTATAATGGTCGGTCCATAATTAGTCAAAACTCTCATATAAGGCCGTAATTCACTTTAACCTCCTTTAATATTTTAAAGAAAATAGAGTATAACATACATAATATTTATATACACGGAAGTCATGGCTCTAAATTGTTGAATGATCGGTCATATATACAGGTAATATCTCTCATATAGCGCCCATTTCTGAATTATATATATTATATGGGCTTGACCGACTATACTTTCTTACTTGTTTTAAAATTAATAATAATAATTTAGTGAGAAAGCAAAACAAGATCGCTTAGTGAGTACAAATATACAAGTTTATCATTGGGGTTTCTAATTTTCATTTGCCCTATAATTTTGGATACTTATAGATAGCGAATTCAATTAAGTGTCCTCCGTGTCTCACTGTGTTGGTTGAAACTGGTTTTGCAATTGAAAATCACCATAATATAGTTACTGAGATATAAGATAAAAACACAGGACTAACTAGACTGTTAAGCCTTTACCAAAGAAAACGTTGGGAAGCTACGAAATTAGTCAAAAATATTTTCCGAATTGTCTTTGGTGAAATAATTATTGTAGACGAACACAAATGCTGACGTATGAATGAATACGTGGTTAGCGAATGAAGGAGACAGTTAAAAATTATATTAAGCTGCATAAATTAAGTTTCGATAGATTAGTCCGTAATTCATGAATATTAATTACCTCAGATGTGCCAGAACGTCTATTGATTTACGTGGCAGAATCTACTTGTCATCTGTAATAGGCAGTGAGGCCTAAATCAATGTTTTTCAAAGCTCACAAGTACGAGATGTTATCAAATGCATCCTGTATATATCTCTGTATGCTCTCCTCAGGTCCTGTTTGACATGTTTTGGGGCAGTCTCGAGCGTAGAGCAGTAGTTTCGGTTATCAGATCTTTAGGTTTCTTGAATAAAATTTCAAATGCCTCTGTTGCTGTATGAGTTGTAGATATACCTCTTATACAAAAATATACAAGTTGTTATTTAGGGTAGATAAGTTCTCTAACATTTTGATCGTTTTTGGTTACAATATCAGTATTGGTGATTCGTACTTTAAATGATCAGGCGGAAATATTATTGAGTCTGCTAAATTCTTGAGTTTTTGTAATAAAATTTCAATTCCCGCTCTTGTTAGTGAAATATCAAAGATACCTTGATGAAGACATGTTGGAAAGCAAATATTCCTTGAGTTATCCACAAAGATACGAGGGCGGTTCGGAAACTTCTTAGTCTAGCACAGAAAGAAAATAGTTGGTTTTTCTAAAACATTTTTGTTTTTCAATATAATCTCCTGAAACTTCAATACACTTCTTCCATGGCTTATCTAGCAATTCTATCCCTTGATTATTTTAATTTTCCTCAATGCCTTCAAAATAGTGGTTTACAACTGTAATTGCAACTTCATTTGAGGTAAAACGCTTGCCAGCTAGGACTTTTTTAGATTTGGGAACAGGTAAAAGTTACAGGGTTCTAAATCAGGAGAATAAGGTGGGTGGTCAAGCAACTCGTACTTTAATTCGTTGATTTTAGCCATTGTTAAAACACTCTTGTGGGCTGGTGCGTTGTCTTGATGAAAAATTATTTTTTTTGTGTTGTAAGCCAGGACGTTTTTTTTTTTAACTAATCCAAAATGTTGCAATAGTACTCTGAATTTATTGTTTTATCCTTTTGCAGATAGTCACTCAATAAAATTGAAATTCTTTAAAGTCCCAAAAAACCATTGCCATAACCTTACCAGCCGATTGAATTGTTTTTGCCTTCTTTGGGGCATTTCCTCCAGATTTAGTCCATTGCCTGAATTGTACTTTTGTCTCTGGAGTATAGAGGTGGATCCATGTCTCATCAACAGTTATGAAACGACGCTTAAAATCCATTTTATTTTTCCTAAAACGATCTAAACAAGCTTGAGAAATTTTAATTCTTGTGCGTTTTTGGTCGACTGTTAACAAATGCGGCAACCATCTTACAAAAAGCTTTTTTATCTGTAGTTCTACATGCAAAATTAAATGGACTCGTTTATTTGAGATGCCCATGATATGAGATATTTCACGCACTCTTAATCGTAGATCCATATCATGCACTTTGGCTACAATTTCTGTTGTTGTTGCTGTTTTTGGACATCCACTACGTGGTTCATCCTGAATGCTTGTACGACCACGTTTATATTCAGCAACCCAATTTTTTACTGTTGCATATCAAGGAGCACATTCACTTAACGCAATCATTACGAATTTCTTATCCCAAAAAACTTTTTTTATGTAAAAGCTGAAAAAAGAGAACAGACACACACCTTAACTGTCATCTGGCTTTCATTGACAAGACTTGTCAATCTATTGGTGATTACGAAGTGATTTATATCTTTGTCAACACAGCAGGTTATTTAGATATTCGGAATTTGGACAATTTTTCTATACTGCAGCCAATTTAGATTTGCTTGAAGAGGCTTTCGAATCAACCTAATCTATGTCAACTTAAATGCTGACTTTAGCTCTCTTTGCCATTAATTTTTACACTTTCAGAAATTGCAATTTACAGAAATTCGTCAAAATTACAGAAAATTAACAAAAAAAAAATTTTTTTCGACCAATCAGTAATAAGTTTTTTTAATTTACTGCCAATTTTGGAGTGATTCATACCGTTACCAACACGACAGGTTGATTATGCAGGATAAATGACGTACGTATCTCTAATTTGACCATAATTTAGCTTAATGTGTCAAAACTCTGCCTAATAATGGAAGCGGGTAACCTAAATTGACTTAAATATCGGTCTCATCGAAATTCGCTCAAAATTTGCCGAACATAAAATTTGCAAGAATGATGTTCCAAACCACTGTGTGCTGCTGCAGTCAACTCTACCGTTTTTTTTTTCTGCCATGAATTATTTTCAATTTTTATTTTTCGTTTGGAATGAAGCATAAAATTGCATTACAATGCGTTAATTTGTTAATAAAGTGTGTAAACACAGCTCATAATCATAATTTCGCTATAACGGTACTTTGGTTTGGAGGCGAACCAAACCAACAATAACAAAAACAAAACAAAAAAAGGAACTTTTTCTCATTGGCGGTAGATACAGTTGGTTTAAACGCAAGTGTACACGAGCACGATGGAGTGTGTTAAATATTGAAAAATAATATTAAAAAAAAACACACACAATATTGAAATTAATAGAGCGTGTAAACCGTTTCAGAGGAAACCACGAACAAAAACCAATATTCTTTTATATTATTATACATACGTATATTTTAAGAAAGGAATATAAAACTTAAATAAAGTATGTATTATGAAACAGAAAACGGTGTTTTATGGTTGAAATGGTTTAATTATACAAATAGAAGTTGCAGAAGATTAAAAGTGTTTGCCTGCTGCCCTCAAAGGATTGTTTGTTATGCTTTAGCTGGTGTAAAAATAGATTTTGTTGGTCAGTTCTTTGTTAAAAAAAAAAAAAAATTGTATAACTGTTGTGCGGAGAATCATCAAATAAGCAAATTAATAGAATTGTTAGATATTAACGAGAAAAATAAGTAAAGCTATGTGTCCACGATCGTCAGATATTACAACGTTGTCATATCTATCAATGTGCTAGCAATGTAGTGACATTGAAAAATTTTTAGCAAAAGGTAAATTGTCAGTTTACACGACTGTAAGAAAACTAACAATTTCATTTGCACAAAATTGTCACATAATGAATTTATCTGTCAACCGAAATTGTCAGCTTACACGGTTGTCAGATTGTTGTGTGGTATTGTCAAATTCGTTTTGCAGCTCTGTGTGTGTGTTTAAAAATTTTAAATATCGTCATGGAACAAAAAAGAGCAATTGGAACCATTTTATCTGCACTCTATATTTTTTTATTTTCTTTAATTTTCTTCCACTTTTTTCAATAATTTTATTAATACACACTTGTTTGTTTATTAATGTATATACAGAGTTGCATTTAGAAATAATTTCTATGACAATGCTGCCATTGACAGATGCATAAACTTTGCACATATGACAATGAAAAGTGTTTGACAATTGTCTTAAAACAATGACAATGCCAAAATTGTGTGTTTACACGATTGTTAGATGTGTGACAATATTTTTGTCTTTCAATGTACTGAAAATGCTTTTTCTTACAACGTTGGAAGGCAAAAATTTTAAGTTTACACGGTTGTTATACAATTTCTGCACATTTTTCTGACAACGTTGTAATATCTGACGATCGTGGGCACATACCTTAACAAATAACGAAAGAATTTTCACAGCCGAGGTGGTCAACTGTAAATTGCTGTAGCTTACCCGGTATATATATATAATTGTTAGCTACCAGATCAATATTATGGAAAATATTTATGATTTTCTAAAATCTAAAAAACCAGTATATGCCCTCAACATTAAAATTGTAGGAATTCTAGATATCAACTACAGCTACATTTTCTACGATACCACCACGCAATTAGCCACCTTCAATTCCTTATTTTATATTATTGCATATTTAAGAAACCAACAGCCCATATTACAAACAAGTTGCCTTACCATCTCAGGAAATTCTATGAATTTATTTATCCTCTCCTAAGGTGCAATTAGACATTCATAAATTATCATACAGAATTCGCATTAGTATGCGAATGTCTGTCTGGCCATAAAATCTTAGAAGCCACCCAATTCCTTAATAATGTGATTTGTATTCTACCATCTCTCTCTCTCTCTCTCTCCATAATATTATTTTAATTATACGTCTTTTACATTTTAACTGTAAAAATTTATACGAGTATGTGTTGTATAAGAAAATCAAAATAAAAAATAAAAAGAGAAGAATATGATTTAAGTAATTTATGATCAGCAACATGAACATAATTTAATCACATAAAATCTGTCGTTCAACGCCTGACAACATGTGTACGCATAGAATTGCGTACATACGCATTCTATGCGGCCGTTCAATATCAACGACACCGTACGACACAAGCCAGCCAGCTAACCAAGCAATAATATCCATGGATGGAACTGGATAAACGAGAAAATTGTGTTTAAAGTTAAACTTTATTAAAAATCAATTCGTTAATAATAATAATAATACGCTCATGCCATTGACCATATAAAAAGAGATGGAAAAATGCTAAAATTTGCAAGGTAAAAAAAAGGCAAACAAAAAAACTCCAGACGCACTTACATCAAGTCACAAATCACAAGTTTGCATTTGTGTAAGTTTGTGAGACTGTTAATGGGTATCGAAAACATGTTTGCCAGACAATAATACAGAGGTGGACCAATTTAATAAGGATATTCAGAAATCTTGAAGAGAAAAATTGCTCAAAAGCTGCAATAAATTACTCAATTATCCTCGATGTTATTTTAAGCAGACTAACAAATATACTCGTACAAGCAAATTCCGGTATAAGGAATCTTATTTTAACAAACATCCTTAAATCACATTAACTAACTTGTATGTACTAGCTTTGTTCCAATTTACACAAAGCAATTCTTTAAGCTAAGCTGATTACTTTTTAGATATCGGGGTGAGCGGAAGATAAGATGAGTACACACTTGATTGTACTAGCAATTCGTGTTACTGTCTTATAATTGTGTGTATACTCTCAAATAAATATACTAGCGATTTAAGCAATAATAATTGTGATGTGTGAACATCCAAGAAATTTTAATTTTAATAATTTTAATTTTAATAATTTTAATGAAAATGAGTTCAAATATATTAATCATTTTAAAATATTATAATTCTCATTTAATTATTTCCATTGTAAGTATTAAAAAATTGTTTTTTGTGAGAAATTCAGAAATTGCAAAAAATAAAATGTTTCCTTTTTTTTAAGTAGAGTTAAACATGTATATTCTTGATAGTACCGGTGTAAAACTTTAAGGTAATTAAAAAAAATCTTGAGCATTTTTGCGACTGCCATACATTTTTTTCACTTTTCCAGAATGACCTCCACGCTTTCGCGAAAGGAAATTTTTGAAGAATGGTGAAGGTGAAAGTGAAAGTGTATTTATGTGTTATTATCTATCTGTATTATTAATAATGTAATAAAGCAAAAACAAGTAAAGAAAACAATTATTATCAAATATTTATTAAAAATATTAAAATAATTTTAATATTAAAAATGATTTTATTCGAATTCTTACGTAAAAACTCACGAAATAATTTTATTAATCATGAATCCTAGTTATATTCAACCTATGTAAATACTAATATATATAACTATAGATAATCTCAGAGAATGTATTTAAGAAACCAATTTTTTATCTTAAAAATGTATTTTTTTTTGACAGTGAGAACTGTTTATTTTTTGCCTCGTTTTATTAAAAAAATCTTCTTTTAAAAAAAACTTGATTTTTTATTCCTCTTGAAAAAGAGCTAGAGCTTCGCTTCTCTTTAAAATCTGAATGCTCGTGTGGACAGCAACTGACTGTAAAGCCGACTTTTTCCTAATCAGAGCTAAAAACAAACAAAAAAAAACATGAATTACAGATACATTTTATATTGAAAAGCTCATTAAACGAGCAGAAGAAATGTTGCTAGATATTTTATTTCAGCTAGATTTGTGATTTACCACAATGTGGATCGGTGCGGCAAAACAGCTGGATTGCGTAAAATTTTGTGACCGGACGGACAATTTTGTATGCAAGAAATTCATTGTTATGGTGGCTGTTTGTGACATGTTCAAACTATACGACACTGATATTCATATCATCAATATTAGCGTAATTCATTCAACATAATCACATTTTCGGCGAAATTTTGGCAACAAAAATGCCTCAATCACGCCTTTAGGTCATATAGCGCACTAAACAGTGGCACATTAATCATGCAAAGGCTTTTCAACCAAAAGCCCAAATGCAGCATTTTTATCGGCCAAATTCTTCAGAAACACAAATATATCATGAGTTTTACGAAATTTTATTCAGTCAAAGCTTCTGCTACTAGTTATTGATATGCCAACAAGTAAAATGTCAAATCTTGCCCCTGTTGCAAAACATGGTTCTTGTTGAAAAAGTCTTTATATATACTTGCTCAATTTATAGTTGCACCTTTCTGCTTTTCACTACGATTTGGATAATTTAATTTCACATGCGTGACTTTAATATTTATAACGATTTCAGGATTTATGTTTTTAATTATTTCTTTTGAAAGTGTTTCTAGTAATTCAAATGTTATGCCCACTTTTTATGTAATATTTTTTTCTCAATTAATATTTCTAGCCCCACTTATTCTCATACTGTAAGTGTTTTCCTACTTATCTCCTTACAATGCCAAACAATTGATGTCCCTATTATGTTGGCCACCAGATTGTCATCACCATCCCCACACACAAATAGTATTTGGCCGCAAGCATTTGTTAATGCATAAAGAAATGCAAATGTTACAAACATTCTCAATGCAGTAGCATATTAATGTTAAATGAAAATTTTCGTAAGAACATCAGAAAATGTTTACCATATACATACATGCATATATAGAAATTAATTTACGTGGGTTAATTGATCATTAAGTTATAACATTAAGAAAACATTTCAGTAGATTTACGAACATTTACATTAGTTAGCTTCGTGTGATTCGAACACTTCGTGGGACAAAACTAAGAGCAAAATTCGATTTTCGATTCACTCACATTTAATGCCTTCTAATACCCTTAACCCCTGACTCATATTTTTTACTCAATGCAGAAATTATTTTATTTTTCTCACTTTTATTATTAATTTTTAATATTTTACTTTTGACCTTTTTAAGGCTTCACAATCAAATAGTTGTATCATACAATATACAACATACAACATCACTTGTGATTTGCACAATTGTTTCATTTGCTACAACTCCAACAATTGCAATTTTTATACCTTGAGTTTTCAATTTTCACAATAATCATTTGTGAAGCTGTAATGTACAAGTATATATAATTATTTAAGATCCCTATATATAGAGGTGTTCGTTTAACGACATCTATTTGTCAGTCAGTTTGTTGAAATTAACTTTCGATGGAATTAACATTTACTTTGGAAACTATTTACAGAATTTTGTTATCGGTTTTTAAACATTTGAGTTTTCACACATATCGGTCTGTTATCCAGATTGAAAGATTGTATCTATAGAAATCTCACCCAAATCTATCCAAAAATGGCGAAAAGCCTCGATTTTGCAATAATAGTTAATTATAAATTCAGTAAATCTCATTAATAAATTTAACGCATACCAAGGTCACATAAAATTTAAGCCTATGACTGGTAAGTTAGTAATAAGATCATAAAGTCACAAATCAACTACAGAAGCTGAAATTTTAAATATTCTGATGCTTTTTGTCTTGTTTAAAATCCAGACGAGACATATATACAATTTTCTTTTTTTAAGGCTACACAATTTTAATGACATGAGGGAAATCTGGGCTAAATGCAAATTAAGACACATTTTACTCAAACATTTTTATAAATTTTTAAAAAAAATTAAAAAAAAAAAAAAGCAAAATTAGAATATCTCCGACAATGAGCGGACAAAATAATACAACATCAGTGTAAGTACCGCAAGAAGAAAACGTGTGGATGCTGGTTTTCAAACCTATTAATTGCGTAAATATCCAAAGCGTAGTGAAAACGACAAAGTTTGATACATATGCAAAAATTAATCTTAAGCAGGAAATGCCGAACCAAAATATAAATATGTATAACAAAATGAAATTTGCTGTAGTGGTCTGATGAGAAATCCCGCACAGTGGGACAGACTCGAATTCTTTTGAAAATAAATCTGCCATTTACATCTGTATGTATGTTTAAACGGTTGATTCAATTGTTACAAAATGTAATTGCACTTAGTCAAGGAGTATTCGACATGTTATTTTTTTAATGCTTAATTTTGTATGAAAATTTTGTCTTAAAGCACACTTCAAGTCTACTTTATTTTTTATAAATACGGCAGTAAAATTTTATTGTTTTCAATCCGATGGCAATAACCTTTTTAAATTTTCTGATAGTAATCTGAATATTTCTGCTATTTATCTCTTATGGCTTACGAGTTATAAGTATCACACACATTTTCAAATTAATATATGTATGTATTTTCTATGCCCAAAAGTAAAAGATTTTTAATTTAAAAGTTAAAAAATAATTGATTTTAAAATTTTGTTTGACAACAAAGTGCCTTAACTCTTTTTTACAATAAAAAAAAATCGTTTTTTAGGAATAAATAAAAAATTTATATTTTTCCAAAAGATATCTTTATGGAGATCATTTTAATATAAGAAAAATGCGCATATTTTTCAAATATGTCTCTACTCAGTTCCGAAATTAAGCTATTCTACCCAAAGCTGGGACTACACAACGAAAATCTTTTTCGAAAATCTTTACAAATTCGTTATTTATCTTTAAAGCATTTCAGCAGCTCCGCTAGAAATGTGAACCTAAACAGCAAAATTTTGAAAAAAATTAATTTTTGGGAATTACCTTATTTTGCCCTTTCCTTTAATTTTCTTAAGTTTTGAATCTCAAAAAAACACTTGTTTTATTAACATGTTGAAAATTTGCGAATATAGGGAATACTTTGACGCATATTTTTCTTGAAATAAATTGTTTAGAGTGATGTAGCTTAATTTAGCGCATTTGGTCATTAAGCATGAGTTGGTATTTGTAGCCCGGGTTCGATTCCCAGCCGCTGCCACTCAAACAACATCAGTTTCTGATAATTATTAGTTTTCTTTTCTATCCATCATAACTAATATTTATGACAGCTTCCGCCTTCCAATGATGGTATATCATTGAAACGCCACCGAAGTAAAATAATTAAATAAAGGCTATAAAATCAAGCTTTAATAATAATGCGCCTACTCACCACCAGAGGCGGTGTAATTCTGCACTAAAAACAAAGATAATGCGCAATTGCAGAGTTGTGATATTAACCTTTCACCACCTTTACTTCTTCCCCTTTCCAAAGAAAGTAACGCAAGTAGATATTAAGTGCCTGAGTGTTACTTCTATTAAAAAAAAATGTGACATTAATGACTTCTGATATTTATATTATAGAATGCCTGCAGAAATCTTATTATCTTATTAAACGTATCCCCTAATTATCGCCAGTTTCATTTAGTTAATCTATATTGGGCTACGGTGGTACTGTAGTTCTTGATAACAAACAAATGTTTGTGAATAAGGAAGAAGAATGCAGCGCAGTTCGATTGAAATGTTATTTTTGTTTAGATGGATCGTGATACAGAACTTGGATGGACTTAACAGATATATGTAACTGCATGACTTGCGATCATTTGTAGGCCCGATAACCTATAAATTCAATTCTCTTGTTTAAGGAATATCAATATTTAGAAAGAAATCTAATATTAGACAAACAAGTCATGTTATAAATGGGAGCTGTGTCCATTTTATTATGCGTATTTTGCTAAATATATATTTAGGAAAAAAAAGAAACATTGTAAATAGACGTCCAAAATTCTAGCAGTCCTAATAAAGCACGCTGACTACATTAGATTCGAATTGACAACAACGCTTTCAAACTCTAGTAAGCACAAAGAGTGCGTAAATGCTTTTAACGAATATTTAATTTAAATGAATTCCAAAAATCTTCAGAATTCAATGACTGCAACAACTGAAGACCAATTTTTATTTGTAACATTTTGTGTGTGTTAAATAATTTACACCACAAATACGAAACAATGTTTTCTTTATTTTTATACCCTACACCACCATAGTGGATATATTGGATTTGTGCTGATGTTTGTAACGCCCAACACCCACCTAAAAGTATACCGATCGAATCAGAATCACTTCCTGAGTCGATTTAACGATGTCCGTCCGTCCGTCTGGCTGGCTGGCCGTCCATGTAAAGCTTGTGCGCAGAGTACAGGTTGCAATTTTGAAGTTATTTTGATAAAATTTGGTACGTAAAATTTTTTTCGGCACAAGGACGGATGGGATTGAAAGTGGTGGAAATCGGTCCATTGTTTCACCTGGCCCCCATACAAATGTCCTCTTTAAATTAGGGTTTAAAGCTCATAAGTGTTTGAATTATACAAGTATCCAAACAAATTTCACCACAAATGAGTGGTAAATGAAGTCAATTCAGAGCTACAAATTTTGTGCAGATCAGTACATAATTTATATTTGCTCCCATATAAAGCCCACTTCCGAATATCCCTTTAAAGAGCATAACTCCCTCAAAAGTGTTGGTATCTAAAAAATATTGAACGCAAATATATTCCATATATATACGAGTATTATGGTACAATTTTATGATGATCGGTCCATAATTAGTCATAGCCCCCATATATGTAAGTAAGGCCCAGTTTCGAAAATCACTTTTAAGAGCGTAACTCCCTCAAAAATGTTGGTATCCAAATAATATTGAACACAAATATGTTTCTTATATTTAAAAATAATATGGTACAATTTTCTTATGATCGGTCTATAATTAGTCATAGCTCCCATATAAGGCCCACTTTCGAAATTTATTTTCACGATCATAAATTTCTTAAAAATATTGGTATCCAAATAAAATTTGACACAAATAATTTTCTGATGTACAGAAATATTGACACCTAATTTTATAATGGGCGGTCCATAATTAGTCCTATATAAGATCCTCTGCGCAATTCAATTTAAACTCCATAAATCTTTTAAAAGTTTATATCGAGATAAAGTTTAACACAGAAATCAAGACACTAAATTTTTGGATGGTTGGTCCATATTTGGTTATACATATCTCTCATATAGCGCCCATTTCTGAAGAACTGTTTTATACATATACTGGGTTTAGGGTATTATATGGTCGGGCTTGACCGACTATACTTTTTTACTTGTTTTTTTTTATTTTCTGCTTTTTGGTTGAAACCAAAGTGAGCAGAAAGAATGAGGAAAAATATTTTTTCCTTAAACTCGTAGCTTTTTCGGTAAGTAAGTATTTATTTAAGCTTGTAGTTGTCGTAGTATGTATCTATGTACAGTATGTTTGTATTTGTGTATTTGTGTTAAATATTTACCTATCGAAACCAATCAAGTTCTATTTGTATTGCCGATGTTGTTGTTGTTACTATTTCATTTGTAGTTGCTGCTGTAAAATGGTCAGTCAGACGTAATGTCGCATGTTTATAATTTTTATGCCAAGCAAGTGTGTTTTTTTTTCGGTTTTGCTCTTGCAAAATGTGTGTGTTCGTTCGTTCATTTAATGGCCAAAATGTCTATTTGAAGATTGTATTTTTTTGTTTTCTGTTGTTTTGGGCCTTTTCTTCTTTAATGTCATTCGACAACATTCCAAGATTTTTTGTAACCAAAAAGACAACAAACAACACCCTGACAAACCATAATGTTTTTACTGCTGCTGCTGGTGTTGCCTATGATAATGGTGAACCACATCACAGCATTAACATTAAATGATAGACGTTATTATCCACATATAAATTTACAGCAATGGTCAATTAGTAAGCACTATTGGTCTAAAGTAAACATATATGCTGTTAATATGTCTATTTAGCTGTTCATCACTGTTTATATAGACATATTTAGTGTAAGGAAGTTGTAGGGGATACTGGAAACTGTTTTATGACCACAAAAAATAAAGTCAATCGTACATAGAAAACTAAAACCAACAAGTTGGAAAAATAGTTTAAATCCATATCAAGTAAATGTTATTGCCGTTGATGGCTTTTTGTCTGTTTGTTTATTTCTTTTGTGATTTTTGCTTTTTTTTAGATTTTTTTTTTTTGCCCACTTGGGCGTATACAGTTTACGGTTTTGTAATGTTTGCGTGAGATTGGATATCAATCTTTGTGCAATTTGGAACATAATTTGAAATTCATGAAATTTTTTTGTCTAAAAAAGAAATCATATATGTATGTATTGACGTAGAGAAAAGGCAAAGAACAAACAATTGATGTTTGTTTGGGGGCAAAATTTCAAGGGTTACCAAGACTGCTTAAAACTAGCCCAACTTAAGTAAACATTTTATCCACGAAACAGATTTTACCAAACTTTAATCGGCATATGAAATCTGAAATAACATTTTTCTACATTACATATGTGATTATCAAAATAGGTATATTACTTTTATTTTCAAAATGGATATATGGTCAGCTTTTAAACTATTGGACACATTTTAACCAAATTTAATATAAAGTTATAAAGCAAATAAAATTCTGATGTAAAAAGTTTAACAAAATGCCTCCCCCATATGGAATTATGGACGAAAATTGTTTATAATAAAATAATAAACCATATAATTGGGCATTTTTTTCGAATTAAGTAGATTAGGCAACTTTAATTGCGCAAGTATAATTTTAATTTTTATTTATTTTGAACGTCAAAAACAAATAAATATCTCAAGACAAGATTGACCGCAGCTACAGAATTGCCAAGTACAAACAAGCCTGTACTCAGCAATTCGCCAATTCTTTCCCCTTCCAACCGAACTTTCCTCTCACACCCACAAACACAAGACTTGCGCAAATAAAGTTGCCTAATATGAAAGGGGCCTTATCAAAATATTTATAAAAACATTAATATTACAATTCTACCAAAAATGGGTTATATGTCTAATATTTGCAAAACAATTGTACTGTTTTTAATTACAAATTGTGATGAAAATTTAATCCATCGTTATCCTTATAAGGAATAATTAAAATTTTAGATGAAAATAATTTACTAAACCAAAACAAACTGTCTAATTACGAATATTTTTTGATTTGATTACTAAAATGAATATAATAACAATAATTTCACATTTGTCTGAAAAAAAGGATATATGAACATCTTTTCGCTTACTGGTTATATCTTAACTAATTTTAGATAATAGTTAGTGTGCTTTCAACTACAAATTGAGCTGAAAGAATATTTGTAAAATTCATTTTCCTTCTAAAGGATAATTCTAATTTTAGACTAAAGTTTTTTTATTTTCATGATATGATTTTTTTATATTTATTTAAAAAAGGATATATGAGGAACTTTAAAGCTGTCGGTTATATCTTAACAACATTTGGAAAACAATTGTACTGTTTTTAATTACAAATTGTGATCAAAAAATATATACAAAATTCGTTATCTTTATAAGGAATAATTAAAATTTTAGTTGAAAATATATTAATAAGCGAACACAAACTGTTTGATGGCGAATATTTTTTGATTTGATTACTAAAATGGATATAAAAACAATAATTTCACATTTGTTCCAAAAAAAAAAGGATATATGGCCATATTTTGCCTTATTGGTTCTAATTTTATAAATTTTGGATAATAGTTAGTGTGCTGTCAACTACAAATTGAGCTGAAAGAATATTTGCAAAATTCATTTTCCTTCTAAAGGATAATTCTAATTTTAGACTAAAGTTTTTTTTATTGTTATGAAATAATTTTTTTATATTTATTTAAAAAAAAGGATATATGTGGAACTTTAAAGCTGTCGGTTATATCTTAACAACATTTGGAAAACAATTGTACGGTTTTTAATTACAAATTGTGATGAAAAAACATATACATAATTCGTTATCCTTATAAGGAATAATTTGAATTTTGGATGAAAATATTTTAATAACCGAACACAAACTGTTTGATGGCGAATATTTTTTAATTTGATTACTGAAATGGATATAAACACAATAATTTCACATTTGTTCCAAAAAAAAGGATGTTTTGCCTTATTGGTTCTAATTTTATGAATTTTGGATAATAGCTAGTGTGCTGTCAGCTACAAATTGAGCTGAAAAAATATTTGTACAATTTATTTTCCTTCTAAAGGATAATTCTAATTTTAGATGAAAGATTTTAATTAACCATAAATCGATTAGCTGATTGGGAATATTTTTTTTAGTCATTATTATAGTTTTTCTTATTATAGTTTATTTGATTATAATTGTTATGAAATAATTTTTTTACATTTGTTTCTGAAAAGGATATATGACTAGCTTTTAAGCTGTTAGTTACATCTTAATAAAATTTAGATCACACTTAGATTGCTAACAACTAAAAAATGTGATGAAAAATTATGTACAAACTTTCTCTTCCTTAAAAGGATAATTCAAATTTTGCTTTTAATAACCTGAAATCAACTATCTAAAAAAAATTATAAATATGTAATTATTTTTCTCATAAATAATTATTTTTAGATAGATAAATAATTATAAATTAATTGTACCTAAAAAATCTGGCGAAAGATATTTAAAAAAGTTACTATTACTTTAAATGATAATTTCAATTTGATATGACATTTTTTGATATCATAATAAATATATGTAGTTATAAAAATTTCATTTCCAAAAAAGGATATATGGCTGACTTTTAAGCTGTCGGTAATATGTTAACAAAATTTAGAATACAGTTAGTTTAATATAGATAGTCTTCAATTACAAATTGCGCTGAAAAAATATTTGTAAAATTCCAGTTTTTTGTACAGGTTAGTAATAAGACTTTAAAATTAAAAAGCTTCTGAAAGACTCATGTTATTGAGAGTATTATCAGTAAGAATTAACAAAATTTTCATCAATGCATTAATTTAACTGTTGTACCTTAAAAGGATATGTGGTTAGCTTTTAACTTTTATAGATATTTTATCAAAATGTTATGCAAATTAATTACATTACAAATTAAAATTAAATTACAAATTGTTATCAGCTAAATTTTTTTTTACTTATACAGAATATCTGGAATTTTAAATGTGTTTTTTTATTTACTGAAATACAACATTTAATGGAGAATATTTTGTAATTTCATTGTAAAACTAGTTAGTTGTAAAAACGTTAATATTAATTTTGTTACAAAAAAGGATATATAGGCAGATTTTAAACGGTTGGATTTATTTTAATCAAACTATAGTGTAGTAAATTACAAGTTGTGTTGAATAAAATTTTACAAAATTGTACTTTTTTATACATATATAATTATTTTAATTTTATAAAAAAAAAACTGCTGAAGTTCGAAAAAAGCGAACGACACGTTGGGTAAAACAAATTTATAAAAAACCATAAATGTTTTTTATTTCCATTTGTTGAAAGAAAAAGAAAGAATTATTGATCAAAATAGCCCGTGAGCAAAAACAAAAACCTCAATAATAATAAAAAATTATAAAAATTTTTAGCAAAAAAATTAACTATCAATTAAAGCAAATTATATTTCACTTTAATGTATTTTTAAAATGGATACATAAAATTCGTAATAAAAATAAATCTGACAAAACAATCAGAATTAGAATAATTTCTGTAACAGATGCTTTCTACAAAAGAACATTCTAAAAGTAAAAAAAATAATCCAATCACACCTCCAGAGCACATAACGCACCATAAAGTGACACTTTCTCAACAATTGCTCTTGGATTTTAAGAAGCCCGCAATTTTATTGACCAAGTTCTTTATAGCGCTTTCAGAAGGACGATTATGTTAACCAAATCATGAGTTTTACGAAATGTACCTATTACAGATCCAATTTCAAAAGTTTAAACCACGTCGCTGAATGTTAGTACCAAAAAATGGTTTTAAAACCTTTCATGCAATTAAATATACCAAGCGTAATGAAAAGAAGAATGCTTTCGCTACAAAGCGCTACGAATTCATTAAGACAATCCTTATTTAGGATGAAATATACATATGTACACCTGCACCTCATACAGCTACATTTTATGTTGCAGCGAAGTCGACCCAAAATATAAATATACAAAAATGCACAGATTTGATTAAAATGCAATAGTTTTGAAAGCAATTTGCCGTTGTGGTCTGCCATTGTGTTCTGCCACCTCTTCAGCTATAGACTCAGTTATTTCTAAAAACCTCAATACTTCTCAGTTAGCTGCAATGGATTGGTATCGAAAAATATTGGCATTAGAAAAATATATGAACGACCTAATTTTCCCAGCTTCTACTAATTGAACAATATTGTTCTATTGTCAAAGTAAAGTCAAAGTAATTCTTTCATATGCAGCGCAATTTTATCAATGTTGCTTTAGTATAGGTCCTGTTTCATACTCTTCAATTTAAACTCACCAGTTTTTGTTCAATTCTCTTTTGGACTTGCCATTTCATTCACACACGTCAATTCAATTTTCGTACTTTTTAATGCAAACCAATATGCATGATAGAAAAAAACAAAAGCAAATAAGAAAATGGACTATTACGGTCAAGCTTGTACCCCTTTTCTAATCTTTTCCCTACGCATACAAAAATACTTGCCTTGACGATTCGGAATTGAAAAGTGTGAAAGCGGATTAAAGTCAAGTTTTTTTGTTACATAAATATTAAAACACTTATTTTACACTTTAGTAATTACAAACAATCTGCTGCCAAAATAACACATTTTTATAAGATTAAAGTATGGTTGGCAATCATTGAATATTTAAATTCTTACCCAGCTAAATACTTTTCCTAAATCTACAGTTAAACTGATGTGAAAATTGCATTGTCCAGCAAACAAATGCCATGAAATGACAATGATGATGAATGTTTTTTAGCAGGTTGTGATAAATTGCCATTTGAATTATTTATACTTTACACAAAAGATCTAAAGAGAAAGATTTGTAATAAAAATTAAAGAAAAAACTTGCATTATTAGAAATCAGTGAACATTTTTAAAAGCTGCGAATTTATTAGAAAGTTTGTAACCAAAACTTTCAGTAGGCCATAAATGTTTTTGAAAAGTTTTGTTTTTTATATCACTTAATATACGAGTACTTTGAACATGCTGTATCTATGTAAACAGAATCAAATGAGTTTCCTTAATCACATATGTACAAATTTATGAGGTTTCTTTTGAATGAAATGAAAAGTAAATATTGAAAAAATATACAATTAAAAAACCTCATGAATACAGTATTTTCTAGATAGATAGAAAATAAAATCCTTTTTATTTATGCTTCATATGTGTGATATTTTGTGACCATATACTTGTGAAATATACTTTCCATTCATGCATTAATATCATACTTGATAGAAATTATTCACAAACATTAGCTCTTCCTTCCATAATGTCATATTGAAAGGTCCTTAGAAATCTAATATCGTTTATACTTTTATTTATACTGTTTGTAATATGTTAAAAATGCCTTTTGAACACAAATATTGAATTTCTTGAGGTGCTCTTACATGTTGCTAAAATCATAAATAAAAAGATGTGGCTGATAATTATGAATAGATTTCAATAAAAGAAATCTTGACTGTTAACATTGAATTTCACGTTCACAAGAGTTTAGCTTCAAATATTTATTAAGAGAATTTTTAATAGGGTTTTTTGGCAACTAAAAGTTAAATGCCTCTGCCACAGGCAACACAAAGAAATTTTTAATGAATAGATGAAAAATATATGTTTATTAAGGTTTTTCTTGAGGTCTAATGAAGGTAGTATATTTTTGTATAAAGATTGCTTTTTGGGTGTTTGTTTCTTAAAATTTTATTGAAATATATTCAGACATTTATAAGTTGATCTATATTTGTACTCATATTATGTTTAAAATGCAAACAAAATATGTTTAATTTCAATAATATTTTGTTTTAACCATTTGCTTTTGCATTTGTTCAGTAGTTGGTCTACGTGATATTTGTTACATTGTCATGATTTCTGTGAATATAAATATTATGTGTGTTAAACTTTATCTCGATATAAATACTTTTAAAAGATTTATGGAAGTTAAAGTGATTTACGGAGAGGGTCTTATATGGGAGTTTCGACTAATTATGGACCGACAATTACAAAATTAGGTGTAATTATTCTCTGTATATAAGAAACTTATTTGTGTTGAATTTAATTGATTACCAATATTTTTTAGAAATTTAAAGTGCTCTTTAAAGTGATTTTCGGAAGTGGGCCTTATATGGGAGCTACGACTAATTATGGACCGATCACAATGAAATTGTATCGTATTATTTGTGTATATATGAAATATATTTGTGTTGAACATTATTTGGATACCAACATTTTTAAGAGAGTTATGCTCTTTAAAGTGATTTTCGGAAGTGGTCTTATATGGGAGCTACGACTAATTACGGACTGATCATCATAAAATTCTACCATATTATATGTATGTGTACGAAACATATTTCCGTTCAATATTATTTGAATACCAACGCTTTTAAGAGAGTTATGCTCTATTAAGTGATTTTTGGAAGTGAGCCTTATATGGGAGCTACGACTAATTATGGACCGATCTTCACGAAATTTGTAGATGTGCGTTAGCTTCATTTACTACTCATCTGTGGTAAATTTTGTTTGCATACTTGAATAATTCAAAGATTTATGATTGGTAAAGCCCAATTTCGGGAGGACATTTGTATGGGGGGCTAGGTGAAATAATGGACCGATTTCCACCAGTTTCAATCCCATTCATCGTTGGGCCGAAAAAATATCACGTACCAAATTCTATCGAAATATCTTCAAAATTGCGACCTGTGCTCTGCGCACAAGCTTTACATGGACAGCTAGCCAGCCACACGTACGGACAGTGTTAGATCGACTTAGAAAGTGATTCTGAGCCGATCGGTATACTTTAAGGTGGGTGTTGGACCACTATTTATGGGCGTTACACACATCAGCACAAATACAATATACCCTCCTCACTATTGTGGTGTTGGGTATAAAATATATTAAATATATTAAATATTACTACAAAATACACAAGTTTCAAAGAAGTGTCAAATACATAAAATAAATAATCTTAAATTTCACAAAATAAAAATCTATTAGAATGAATGTGAATTATTTTATATACATACGTTGAAAGTGCGCAAATATTTTTTTATATTTACAAAAATATTAACTAGTGCTTGTAAGTTGTGTGTTAAAAAAAAATGTAGAAATAATTGCGTCATACTAATTATTGTTTTACAAAAATAATCATATTGTTTTATAGTTTTTCATTAAAAATATTGTGTTGTAATTTTCAAGTTGATCATCTGTATTATGATGAGAAATTTCCGCAACAGTTTTTCATCAAGTTTGCCAGAAATCCTTGACATAAAAGTGTCACAATTGATGAAAGAGTTTTAAAAATAGATAATATATTATAATATGATTACTTTAGATCATATTATGATTATTTAAACTAAAATATGGTTACCTTGGATCATAATATGAACATGAATGATAATTTTATGATTATATTGGGTTATAAAGGGTGGTTAAATTGTAAGGGCCGATGTTGAATGTGAACCACACCTAAACACCAAGCTTTTTTCCGAATTTTATTTGACATTTGTCTATTTCAGACTTACTCAATTTGAACCATGGAGAGATACACAATCCAACAACGTGTTAAAGTTATCCAGACTTATTATGAAAATGGGCGTTCAAATCAAAATGCATATCGTGCACTTCGTGATTTTTTTGGTCAATTTGATCGTCCAAATGTGCGTACAATCGCAAAAGTCGTGGAAAAATTCGAGCAAACCGGGTCTGTAGAAGATGTGAGAACACCAATGTATGCTCGTACTGCAGAAAATATTGGTGCTGTTCGCGATAGTGTGGCTGAAGAGCCGTCCACCTCAACTCGTCGTCGTGCCCAACAATTGCACCTCTCACGCTCGTCGTTGATGAACATTATGCATAAAGACTTGCATTTACACGCTTACAACGTGCAATTGGCTCAAGAACTAAAGCCTCTTGACCATTCCAAACGTCGTGAATGGGCAGAATGGTGGCAAGAAATGGCAACAGTGGATGATCAATTTTCATCGGGCCGTATTTTTTCCAAAATGAGGCCGGTCAGGCAGTTACTGTGAATGGTGTTCGCTATCGTGAGATGATAACGAACTTTTTATGGCCGGAATTGGAAGATATGGATGTGGACGATATGTGGTTTCAGCAGGACGATGCCACTTGCCACACAGCTAACGAAACAATGGCTCTTTTGCGCAACAAATTCAATGGCCGTGTTATCTCACGTAATGGCGATGTCAATTGGCCGCCAAGATCATGTGATTTGACACCGTTGGACTTTTTTCTTTGGGGTTATTTGAAACAAAAGGTGTACGTCGATAAGCCAGCAACAATTCAAGAGCTAAAGGATGCGATAATTCGGCACATTAACGGCATAGAACCTCCATTATGCCTCAGGGTCATCGAAAATTTGGACCATCGGATGGAGGTGTGCTGCCGTGGTCGCGGCGCCCATTTGGCCGATATTTTGTTCCATACATAATTGAGTAATACCAATATATCATAACAAAATAAAATTACAATAATTTCCTAAATAGTTTATGTTTTATTCAAAATCAACATCGGCCCTTGAAATTTAACCACCCGTTAATATCAAATTATGATTATTAAGAAAATGTTATGATGAAATATAACGATGATAATTGATCACAATATAATATTTCGTGCCATTTATATTTATCATAATATGTTTTGACTACAATCGTAAATCTTATCATAATATGTTGCTGTTGCCACAACCATGTTTTTTCTCTGCGTGTATAAATCGAAATTATAAAAGATTTGATTCTACATACTTAAATTGGTCCTTGAAAACGTTGCAAACGACCGATGTATGAAATGATTCATTGTCTCTATTTTAATGTTGTATACAATTCTTGGCTGCTTAATTAGTATCTACTAATTTTCACTGTGCATCGTTAGATTTACGAGTTAGCGTTGTTTTGGGTTCGAGTTTTTAATTTTTGCAAAATCTGCAACATCATTATATGCTAAAACGATGACCGGCACAAGAAGTGCTTTGATGATCGAAATGGAGTCCTTGTCTTCTATTTGAATTGAAAATCAAGTTGCGCAGAGAATACCATTAAGTTAAATGGTAATTCAGACAAAAGCAAAAAAACTTATTTGATGACATAAAAAGTAAAACATTATTCAACGATAATGCGAAAATGAAATTTATTTTACATTGAAAAAAAAGCTGTTCAGCAGACATTGGACCAATTTTTTTTTTTGTTAAAGAAAGCCGACTTAGTATTTTCGTAATCCTAGAACCGATCTTTCGATCTTTACATAGTTTGCCATAGGAAATCTTAATTCACTTTGCGTTGTGCTTTTTTTTGGAACGTAACCCCGACGCAAAGTGAGGTATTGGTGTATTTAAAATTTCAATCTCACTATATGAGGATAGCATTAAAGATTCAGTACAGCCGAATATAGAATTTCAGCAGTTTAGTCTTATGGAATTATTATACGCTGGCAGTGATTCTTCAATGAACAGAAAAGAGCTAAAACATTATTTCCTTGTTATGAACACACATTGAAAGATAATCAGAGCAAAATAACATTCTCAACACTTAAAGTCACTGACAACATATTTAAGTGACACTAAGTAGCATGCACACCAATTATCTGCAAAAGGCCAATAACGATTACTGTTCACACTCCATATTTTTAATGAATAATAAAATTATTCACCTTATTTCAGTGCTAATAACATTTTTAATAACCATTTGTAAGGCCAAAAGAATTTATTTTAAATTAGTGTGTGGTAGAAAATAATTAAAAAAAAGATGGCAAGATCTGCAGCATATGTTCCTACGTGATCGTTAGTATACTAAGCAAAAGCAATAATGCGGAAAAGTAGCGTGAAAAATGACTGAAATAATGGCAATTTCTAGAAAATGTTATAACTAGAATTATAAAATTACCATTGCAATATGTAAGTATAACAAAATTAAAAAAGAAAACGCTTATTTCCCAATAAAAATATTTTCTTTCTAGTTGACACCAGATTACCAACGTAACTTTTTAATGATTTCACAAATATTTAAAAAAAAATACCCTAAATTTATGAGAAAAAAAAAACATTATTTATTAAATATTCTACATAAGTTTTAAGTATTAAATTTTTTTCTTTTGTTTTTAACTTTGTTGGAAAAAAGCAAAAACCTAAAGAAAAGAAGAGAAACACAAAGTTCATTTGAAATGATTAACTTTTCAAATATAATTCAAGTCACACAGAGCCATTTATGTTACACGGCTGTCATGACCAACTGTCAACTCTACTTTGAAATTGTAACAAAGAGTTGGATTTTGTTTGAAAAAGTCCACAAAGTGGAAAATGAAAGAAAAACCAACCAACAACAGAAAGCTACAAAATTATGGAAAAAAAACATCGCCAAATGAACTTGTACTAAATCATCAAAAGAAAGAAACTCATTATATAAACAAACATACACATAGAGTGATGAGTGAGTGAGTGTGTATTCACACATGCATATTAATCAAGGGGAGGTGGGTGGTGCGTGAAATTATAAATAATTCATTATTGAAAAATAGAATTCGGAAAAATTTTATTTTATTCAAACTTTTTACCACAAACTAAAAAAACGATAACAAGCTATAAACTGGACTGGATTAATCAGCTTAATATATCTTGTTATTCACGGTTGTTATAGAATCCAAGTCAGAATTGAAAATCGATTCTGATTTAAATTGTCATGAATCAGTCTGGGCTGGGCTTACAGTCTTGTTTCGAGTTTAAGCAAAACCAATATTCGTATCGGCTGATTTATTGTGTACACATTTTATAGTAAATCTTTTAGCAATTTGTTGGTATATAAATTTTTGTGGCAACAATTTTTAAACGTATTTAAAATGGTTAAAGTTTTAGTAACTTTTTTATTGCTAGTGAAGGAGTAAAGCGAAAAACATTGGCGGATTACAGCCATCCATTGAGCTGCCAGAATAATCGTAAGTAGATGTTATGTTTTGGCGTAAATTTTTTTTATTATTACAATGTATGTACATTAATGGTTTGTAAATTTATTGTTTCTGACAAAAAAAAACAAAACGATAAAATTGGATTCTATGACACCAAATTCTGACAACAATTCTGATTCGAATGTGAAACCGATAACTATAACGCCAAAATCATTTTTTTGTCGATTTCAATTCAGATGAATTCAATTCGATTTCAATTTAGAAAAAAAAAATGACAATGTGTTCTCATGGCTTGCTCAACGACGACTGAATGAATGTTTTTAAAAGAGCATAACAAATGTGTGTAAAAATTTTGCACAATTGTGGTATTGGCTGAACATCACTGTTTTGTTGTCGGTGATAACTTCTCTCGAGTTGTTATAGATGGGATCAGGCGCAGCGCAAGTCTCCGTTCATGCTCCTACTTTATTTCTAATCTTTCTAAATATCCTTATACCTCAAACTTTCAACCCTATCTGTTCATTTTTTTTTTAAGAGAATTAATAGCCCATTTATAATTGCGTTACTTTCTTCTAGTTGAAGAAGACCTCTGCAATTGCGCAATTGGTGCAGCATTGCAGCGCCTCTGGTGGCGAGTAGGCGCATTATTATTAAAGCTTGATTTTATAGCCTTTATTTTAATTATTTTATTTCGATGCATAGAAAGCTAAAATTTATCAGAAACTGATATTGTTTGAGTGGCAGCGGTTGGGAATCGAACCCGGGCCACAAATACCAACTCATGCTTAAATATCAAATGCGCTAACCAATTAAGCTACAACAGATGATAGCAACATTTACTATCCATATTCATTCAAACATAGACCAAGCCCTTTCGAGATTGGGGCAATGTGGCAAAACAAGAATGATACACTGAACCAAGGTCTTGTGGCAATCACATACAGATGTCGACTTTCTATCAACATTTTTAATCACTTATTAGCAATATGGCGAGTCTATTTTGTTAATCGCGTCACGTCCTTTTGAGTTTTAAGGCTGTAATAGATGCGATTGGCTCTGTATAGACTTTCGGTCTAATTCATCAAATATTAAAGTAGACTTCAAATGTACTTTAAGAAAATTGTGTATGAAAATTTTGTCTAAAAGCACACTTCAAACCTACTTTATTTTTTATGAATACGACAGTTTATCTTTAACATACACACGGTGGTGTTAAAACGTTTTATCGGGACCCCAACTAAGAGATGATTTATGTTTCCAAATTGTGGTATCAGGTCATTTGGTTTGCACTAAATTCATTGTAACACAATCACGCCTCCCGATCACATAGCACACCATAGTAGACGTATCCAGACGAATGAAAATTGATTTCGATTAAAAAAAAATATTTTTTCAGAAAATCCAAAATCGATGAGATCTTCTACAAAAATTTAATTCATTGTAACAATTTTTGTTTTGGTTTTTTGTAGATTTCCAATAAAATAGCATCTTTAGACAGCCGTCGCACTTCTGTAGTACAACATAGTACTTATACCAACTGATACTAGGAATTAGATCAACCACATCGCACATCCATATATTAGGAATTCCATACTAATACGCATACACTTAAATATTTATACAACCTATACATACTCGTACATACGCATTTCATACATACTTTCTTTGCATTTTTCCAATTTAAGATACGATTCGACGTTTCTGCTCTTATACAACAATAATAAGCAGACGTAAAATGTTCTGCTTTGTGTGTGTTTAAATTTTAAACAAACTTTTTTTTTTTAAACTTTAAAACAAAGCAGCAGCAACAACAGCAACAAAAATGAAAAATAAAAAGATCAAAAAACGATTTATGTGCACATTTGTTGTTGTTGTTGTGGTTGGTTATTGCATCGTACATTGATGAAACTTATGATGAGGCTGTTGCCGCTTCTGTCTGTGACCGATGATGCAGACGAACAATTGAAAATGCTCGTCGTTGTATTGCAGACATTTCCCAGCAAACATTTGTGGAGATAATATTGTAATAGACGTTGCATCTTTGCCGCTTTTACATTATCATAGAACTTTAATCTTCTGAATGTGAAAGTAAATTTAGCAAAAGCTAAACACATTTTTATTGCGTTTCTCAACATGAAAGTCCCCGGTACACTTGTGTGATGATGGTTGGTAATTCCCTTTTAAGCAGGAATTAATAAAATTTCTATTTAATTTTCGTTGTCTGGATTAAAGGATTATTCAAGAAGAACTTTGTTTTCTAAAAAGGGAAATATTTGGAATAACATGAAAGTTTTGAAATTTTACTTGTTGACATATCAGTACTAGAAGCCTTGCCAATGAATTCAATTTCGCACGATCATTCACTATAAAAATTCGTAATATTTTCAGTCAATATTTTCGTTATTCTGAGACCTCTATTAAGAATTTAAAGATAAAATTGCCATATTTGGAAATGCGGTGACTGGATCACTATATCAAGAGCTGTTAAGAATAAAATGTTGGCGTATCATTATTGATCATATATTAGTGACATGTGGTTTCGGAAACAATAAATTTTTTTCAAATCAAACTTTCCAAACGCATAATTTCCCCCTATTATGCGACATCACGGCGCCCTTGTCATGCGATTTAACACTACTGGATTATATTTTTTTCTATGAGTTAAACATAGAGTCTCTACAGATCCAATCGAATTGATTACAGCTTTAAAATTCAAACTCCGTGGCGTAATTAACGAAATTGATTCGAAATTTTGCCAAAATATGATGGAAAATTTGTATAATAAAATCGACAAATATATGTACTCGTATGTGTGTGTCATTGTGATACCAATTTTTCTAATATCATTTGAAATTTATTATGACAAATAATAATTAATTTCAATTTTTACTTTTTTCAATACAATCAAAAATTTTAATAATTATCCTATAAATTTGCTGTTTTAAAATAGAAAGTTCCTGTTGAGAAACCTTTTGCCTTCCAAAATCACTAACATTTGTGTGCTTGCAGTCTTGAGTTTTCATTATCGCTTAGCAGACTTCAACACAGAGACAATTCTCTCTGGTATAAATTGATTTTTGGTCACATCCAATAGAAAATGTTTGCTGGGTTATTGTACGTTTAGTTTGGCCTATCAAAAGGAACATTTTATGATTTTTAGTTTCGATTTTGATGATGTCGACTATGATGCTGATTCTGATGATGATGGTGATGGCCAGTTTATTTCCAAGAATTGTATATTTCATCAAACTGACGTATGATCCATATTTCCCACTGTATAATTGAGGAAAATGCTGCCAGCCTACAAGTGCCAGTATACACTGCAAACAATACAAATACAGAGTTACAAAGTAACTGTATGGAAGTTCATTAGAAACTAAATGCAACAAACAACTTAACAGGGACGTTTTTATGGAAACTATAAATAGGGAAGCCTAGAATTAAACTCAAATTAATTTAGTAATTTTAATTTGCTTAAAAGATCTAAAGATTATAACTGGCATTCGCTTGTCTTGCTTTGGTAGGGCTAAAAGTTAACTTTAACTATGAATTACGTGTTAAATACAAGAATCTTTTTAATGTGTTTAAATAAAAAAAAAATTAAATTATTAAATTTGTAAAACTTTGTGCCTTCTTAATTTATTTCAAGCCCATTAACTACTTATCCACGCCCCTGTTCCAGCGCAATGATATCAATCATATTTATGGCAAAAAGAGGCAAAATGTCAGTTTGCTTTACTGATGGTCTATTACAAACTTGGTAAAAATCATTGTAACAAAAACTCCATAGACATTTATCTACACACATAGCGTGCGTATTAACCAAGTATAAAAGTCTCAGAAAGTTTGTGCATACAGAAGAAGTTGTTAAACATTTTCAACTGGATTCACTCTACTCACTACTGCATTTGATATCAAACGTGTATTTGGCAAAGCTTCTTATTGCCACTACATGTTTAATCGCCTAAGAGCGGTATACTACGATCAACATTTTAAATCTTTTCTTTCGGTTGTAGGCAGATAAATTTGTTTAGCGGTTTATTAAAACTTTAAAAACTTGAAAATATTTTAAAGTTTACAAAAATACATGTAATGTAAACTTTTTAAGATTGTTGTTTATATACGGGAGGTAGGCCATAATAACACAAGATCTTGTGAAAAACAGGGGGGTTACTCTCTATAGCGATGCGATCTCTATTGCGATGATACTCTTATGCATCGAATTTGCTTTCGCATCGCAAATTTTTTGTAAAAACATTTTCCATCATATGCCTTAAAAGAACAAGTAATTTCAATTGAACTAATTTATAAATTTGACAATACCGAAAAAATTTTTTGGTTTACTTTTGCGATAGAAGCAAAATACGCAATTATTTCCACTTCCGAACGGAATTAAATTCTATGACCTGGCTGTATACATATTTCTCTAATTATATTTAAAATGAAATCCACTTGAATATGATTGTAACTAAAGCACACTTTGAAATTCACGTCTTCACTATCGTCGAACAAAAACTCATGTGTTAATATTTTGAAAGCTTCTGTAGTTACAACAATAAGAATTTGAAAAGCGATCGTTTAGCTTGCAAATTTTTGACAAACTTATCAAAATTTACTTTGCAAAAATAGAATTTATAGTTTTTGTGCAAAGAAACAGCACTATTGTTTTGCAAAATCTTAGCAAATGACTCTTTTCAATATTAACTTTGCACTTTGCACAAGAGAACGCGCATGAAACAGAAATTGCAAAGAGAACATAAAACTTTCAAAAACTTGTCAAATTAAACTTATCCATTTCAACCTATCATTTATCAAATTGTATAGCTCTGAGGAACATAAAGTTTTGCAAAAAAAAAAAAAAAAATTCCATAACTGCAAAGTGAAAAGTTGATAAATTGTTTTGTGGAATAGAGCCCTGATCTACAGTTTCCATTGATATCCCAACTTACATCACAGTAAATTAAATCTAAAGTAGAACATTTCGTTAATTTTTTGTACACTATTGACAGATTTTCAAGTGGCTCTCAAAGGTTTAACCAGCAACTGAGTTCACATTTGATATTATAATGTATTTAGGCAAACATTGGCATGAATTATTAGACCATATTTGTGCGAAATTTTTAATGCTTTTAGTTCTTCCTTTTCCAGGAAATAAAAACTAAACTAAACAAAACAATATATAGACTTCATCAGTACATTAGAAAACAACGGCAAAGTCGTTAGGCCGTCTGACCATAAACATGAAATGGTGTTGGCCATTTTTGACATGAAAATGATATTTCTGTTTTCATTGCTAATGTTGCTGTTGCTGTTGCTGTTGATGTTGCTGCTGTTGTTGATGCGTGGACATTAATGATGATAATGACTGTTAACTGCTGTTGAATCTTAAAGTTAATGTTAATCTTTTCTCCTCTTGTGCAGAATGGAATAAATGAATAAAACCACAACAAATGTTGTAGAAAAAGAAAATTTACAAACAAAAGAAAATAATAAAATAAAAAAAATAAGAAAAAAATTAGAGGAAACTAAGAGCTGTACACAATGTAATGACAATGATGTACAACCTTTAGGAATACATATTGCAATGATTGAAAGAAAAAATTAAATGGCTTGAATTTATACTTGTGTTTATTTTTAATAAATCATTATGGAATTGAGACAGCAGCTAAGTCCAAGGGGGCCTTAAGTTGTATTCTAATATAAATGTCATCGTCACTAAGTCTGGTCGGTAGTTCGTTCATTCCTAGGCAGCCTGTTAACTTTCATGTTTATTTATGGACGGTTAGACAGACGGACGGACGGATGGGCACATAAATGACTTTTCTTACTATTATTATTATTATTATTATTGTAGTGATTGTTGTTATTGTTGACATATGCTTTTTTAGCAGTTCCAATCTTTTTTTGAAGCAATTTTTATTAAACTCTTACGATTTAGTGACAAAAACTAAAAATAGTGTAGTAGCGAATGAGTTGAGCAGTGGCAAGAGTCTCTCGAAATGTATAAAAATGGTCAACATAACGTTAATTAAATCAGCGACAGACAATTTGACAAATAGTTACAAATGGCTAACAACGTTTCAGTTATGGCTGCTGTTGTTGTTTTGATTAAGTTTGGTTTTATTCGTCTTTTTTTTCTATTAAAGAAATTTACGTATTCCGCCGGCCAGTCATCATGGATGTCAATATGTTTGCTTAATTAAAGCATTGCATTGTATAAATATTTAGAAACAACTCATCACAACATTTGCCAAATAGTCATGGAAATGTTGTAGTAGGATGGATAACATGGGGGATCATAAATTAAAGTTTCCGTAATAATTTCTGTTACAGCGAGATTTATATTAGAAGAAATCTTTTCATAAACATCTATTGTGTGATAAAGTGCACGTTATGATACTTTCCTGTGTTAGGAATCTTAAAAAGACATAAAATATTAATGGTGGAAGTCTTGTGTTTACAATGCAATATTTTCAGATATGTACAGTAACGCGGCAGATATTTTGTAAATTGTAAAGTTGGAGTGTGCATGGAATTCGGATTATTATGCAGTTAGTTCTGAAAATTCAGTGCTGAAAGTTTTAGTCAAATCGGGCAATGCTGATGAGATGAACATTGAAGCCAAAACGAGTTGCATATTAATATATCTATTCGTGGTGGAACGACTCTTCATAGATGGAGAACTAATTGTGATATTCACATTCGTATATTGTTTTCACTTTACTAATGATACGTACATACCTGCTGGCAAGCAATATGATCTTTAATTCTTTGCACATACAGATAATGGAAAGTCACAGTGATGGGCAGCCACTGATATCTTGTAGTAGATGTCTTAAGTTATTCAAAGAGTTGAATAGATAAAATAATATGAGCAAAAAAAAAAAAACTTGTACAGCTTTTCTCCATATCAAGTCAACTGCACTAAATCTTCTATAAATCTGCTACTACCTATAGATATATATATATAGAAATCCTGTGGTAAGGAATACTATTAAAAATGAGATGATAAAGATCCTAATAGCAATAGCAATTTCCAGGCTGTCAACTTTTATTTCGATCGTTCTTAAAACTACAGGATTATATCCTATGTGTACATAGAAGGAATCTTCAATAAGGACGAAACACGAATCGGCTTATCAAATTTCAAACTTATTTAAATTGGATTCCATGAAATTTATAACGTCTTGATATGATTACACCCGCTCAAAGTCACTGTATGGTGTGCAGTTTTCGCTGGAGGAGTCATCGGACCTTCTTTCTTCGAAGACGTCGCGGGCCAAACGGTTACTATAAATGGTGAGCACTACAGGGCAATGATCAACGAGTTCTTTTTGTCGCAACTTGATGAATTGGGATTGGAAAACATGTGGTTCCAACAGGACGGTGCAACGGCACACACTGCACGTGCCACAACCGATATGCTGAAGGATGTATTTCCCGGGCGCCTAATCTCCCGTTTTGGCGATTTGCACTGGCCAGCAAGACTTCTCCAGACTTCTTTTTGTGGGGCTTTTTGAAGTCGCGGGTTTATGTCAACAAGTCTCAGACTCTTGCAGCTCTTAAAGACAATATCCGTCAAGAATGTGAGGACCTATCGCCGGAAGTTTTGGCCAAAGTGATGAAAAATGCCATAAAAAGCGCTCAAATGACAATCAACTGTGGCGGCGGCCATTTACATGATATCATATTATCGACTTGATGTAAAAAAAATTAAAAGACCAATTAAAAATAATCAACAAGAAGAAACAAAGTTTTTCATTTTTTTTTTTTTAATTACAGCCAAAAAACTTCGGAAGTTTACTTTTGCGCCACCTTGTATTTAACACCAAATCCTACCAAAACTGCGTTTGTTTACATTAGCAAAAACATATGTTTTTGCATCTTTTTTGTGTAATAGTGAGGCACCTATGACCAGCGTTGCCAGAATGATGATTTTATCATATTTTTGATGATTTTTTAACTAAAATATGATTTGATGATTTTTTTGCCAAAAATATGATTTTTTTTTTTTTTTCTTCCAAAAATATGATTTTTTTAATTAAGCTTTTTTTTCTTTTAATTAAAAAGTTAGAATATTTTTTTATAATTCATTGTCTCCGTTTATGTAAAGTTTGCCAAATTTAATTAATGAAAATTATTCTCAAAATTTAGACGATGAATTTAAAGAACTTCGTCATTTAGATTTCACAAAATATTTTCAAACCTTAGAAAATGTTAACTGCGAAGATTTTTGGGTCACGATCTCTAAAATAGCTCGTGCAAATAAGGACTTAGCTGTACCAACATGGACGAAATTTGTTTCCAGTATAATTTTTCTTCCCAGTTCATTGAATAAATTTTTCCAAAGTTTATTTAAATAAAACTTAAAAACGCAACATTAGAAAGTATTTTATTTACACATGATTATTTACTAGTTAAAAAATGTTCTTGCTATAATTTAAAAATTGATGAAGATATTCCAGCCTTATAATGAGTGTCGTTTTCTTTTTACGACAACGACTCTTTCGTAATAGATTAAAGATAAAATTAAATTTGCTTCTTTGATCTATTACGAAACAGTCGTTGTCGTAAAAAGAAAACGACACACATAATAAGGCTGATTATTATAATAAATATGAAACCTTCTCGTATCATAATTAAATTATAAAAAAAAACATTAAAAGCTTTATAAAACTTTACTTTTACTAATTATATAAAAAAAATCCAAAATAATTTTTTTTTTTTAAATCGGACGAACATTTGAGGTGAATATATCTGACACTTATAGAAGCTATAACACAAAGTATGAGTTACTTAAACATTTGTATTTTACTGCACCTTATAGATATCAGTATACTATACTATATACTATACAATATTTTTGGTAAAACATGATAACAAAACCCGATAAGCAATCAACGTCATAAATTTAAAATTTGAATTGATTTTCATTTTTTTAATTTTTTACAAATAAAAACTAAAAATTTTAAAAATGACGATTTTTTTCCAAAATATGATTTTTTTCCGTGAAATAATGATTTTTTAACAAAATCTTCTGGCAACACTGCCTATGACAGACTTTGTTGCGGGTTTTTTTTTTTTTTTTTTGAGTGTGAAAGAAATCGTACATTCACTAGCCGATTTCTATTGTGTAGGATAGTGTATGTTCCGATTTACATTATGAAATTTTTGTCGCTGCGATTCTTGTCGTATCTTCTTTAAAATTGTATTTGCGTCTACATTGTGAGATTTTTGTTGCAG
Organism: Bellardia bayeri; assembly: GCA_950370525.1. Taxonomy (NCBI): domain Eukaryota; kingdom Metazoa; phylum Arthropoda; class Insecta; order Diptera; family Calliphoridae; genus Bellardia; species Bellardia bayeri. The sequence continues at coordinate 82,762,492 of OX493267.1, forward strand.
AGATTTTTTGTGGATGTATACATGTTTTTATATATTTTGTAGCTAGCACATACATACATGTCTGAATATCAAAAACAACGAATGAGGGAACAAAGTGTGTCTCACGAGTACATGCATATGTGTACCCCTTTTAATACGACTCACCGATCTCGCCTACAAAGCAAGAATCGCAGCGACAAAAATTTCATAATGTAAACCGGGACTATCACGAACTTTAGTAACATATTAACTGTAGTTAAAGGACTCTGCTAATGGGGTATTTATGTCAAAAGGCCTGCACTGCCATCAAATGACTGTTGCATAAACTGTTCTGTCCAGAAAGACTGGAATACCTTATTCTTTCTCCTCTGTCCAGGCATATAAATAATGAGATGATGATCATTTGAGAGTTTTCCCAAATGTTCTAAATTCTAAATGAGGTACGGTTGATTCTAACGATACCTAGTTACAGTCATATAATATTAACATCTGTCTATATTTTCGCCGTCCCTTTTACTAGTACCTTTTATTTGTTTACAATTTTATCTTTCACAATAGAAAAGTAATTCAACATTTGCTTCTTTTTCCAGGCACCACAAAGAAATCAACATAATGGACTCAAGTAAGCTCTAGCAATTGGTGTCTGAGTTTTTAACTATCAACTATCAATTCTGAATAGAATTGCATTTAGTAAAATTTAAAATTTTGTTTTCTATAATAAAACTTCATTATAAAACTTCAACTTTTTAATACAAATCTCCCAGCTAAAACCGTCCACCCTTCTAACAAATATACAATGCATAAACCTTAAACTTCAGGCATTTTAATGTTCGCTCATCACAAAACCCCACCTTTTAATAGCACACCTTGATCAGTTTTACATACGCGATATCAACAATGAACAAAAAAAACAGAAACTGAATCATTGTGAATCTATTAAGGAATTTTAATTGATTTTGTAAGTTTTTTTTACTTTATTACATTTGTGTTATTTAATTAAAATTACATACCTTTTTGCCATTTACATATTTATAAGAAAAGGCCAGCGACAGACTGCAAACACAAGAACAAGATGATGCAGAATAATGAATTCATGTTTAATTAATATTATTAACTATTATACTTAGAGAAATAACTTAATATGAATTATAAGAAAAGAAGTTGCTGAATAAAATGAAAAAATACCATAAAGCATTATGATCAGGCCACAAGACCAAGAAAAGACCAGCCAGCCCACCATCAAAGTTTTGTGCGCAACCCGCAACCATTAAACAAAAGACAGAAGCTGTGACTAGTCGGAAGCTCGAGTCCAATATAAAAGTAATAATAAAAAAAAAAATAAAAAATATTTAAGCGCCTTCAGGTAGAAATAAATACAAGTACCGACTAGTATTATTTAAATTATTCGTTTTGTGTTTTATTTTTTTCTGTTTATACTTGTTGCTGCTGTTGGTGGTATTGTTGATGTTGTTGTTAAAACATCCTTCAGATGGTTGAGATTAACATACAGTAGTCAAATAATGTAAGCCACCAAACGCCAAAACATCATGCATACTGCTTACTGGCTTGCTCTCATTGACTCCATTCATTCATTCATGGGCTTACTGTTTTGGAGGCATGAACACCATCAACATGTCTCACTTTAATAGGATCAATGTGTCTACAAAATAACAACAAAAGTCTAAAATAAAAATTACTACCAAAAGAAAAAAAAAAATGATGATGTTAAAACAAAATGCCAGCGGTCATATGGTCTACCACAATACTCCAATACGAGTACCACCGAATATAAAAATAGTTTACTGAATGCTGTCGATCATATTTTGATTTTTTTTTTTTTTCTTTTTTAATTTTCTGTTTTATTGACTGTGTCTTTACTTATAACTCCAGTATGAAAATCGTGAAATTTTTCGTGGTAAAACATTTATCAAAGTATTTGCCTTCACAGTGGATGTATTACAAGCCAATATACAATGATTGGCGAGGGCCATTTGAAAATTAATTGCGATTTAATGAGCATGGCTTTAAACTCATTTTTCAAATAAAAAATGTTTGGACCTGACTTACACACATGCAGAACCTCCGCACAGAAAACAAAAATGCGTCCATAAAAAAAGACAACACATATTTTCAAAACTCCAATTACAAACCTATTAGAACTTTCTTAAACAAATTCTAAAATAGTTAGCGTTAAATAGAGGCTGTGGGGTCAAGTTTCACAGCTTACTGCAATATAAATTCTCCACCTCGAGAGACTTCAGATTCTTGTTATCGATTAGTACTGCACTTTTGCTGAAAATATCATCTTCTGTTCCTTATCTCGGTTAGTACAGTACTAGGGTTTGGGGTCGGGGAAATACCGAGAATTCGTGAAAAATAAATTGACAGGCAAAGTTTCCAGTATTTGGCATTATAAAGATATTTTATCCTATTTGCTCTTGTTTCAATTGTAGTTTTAGAAGTTTTTAGGTAATTTATCAATTTGATGATGCATATTTTGATAGAACTTGTTACATAATATTTTTTTCGGCCCTTCGTGATTGAAACCGGTTTAAATCGGTTCATTATTTCACCTAGCCCCCATACAAATGTCCTCCCCAAATATCATGATTCTACAGATCATAAAGCCTCAGTTAGCCGACTGTAAGGCCGCGTTTTCATTATGTCATTTTTGTTGTCAAATTGTCCAAATTGTTAGCAATTGTATAAAAACGGGTTGTCATATGGCGTCATCTATGTTTGCAATCATGATATGACAACCCGTTTTTATACAAGTGACAACAATTTGACAAAAAACAATGACATAGTGAAAACCAAGCATAACGGAATGTAACTGCAACCGTAAGAAACAGCTGATGGATATTGTTATGCGTAAAGTAATGCAAATGGTTATGGAGATGTAAAGGTAACACAACACCGTAATGTATGAATCTGTAAGAAATAGAAACTCCTTACATTTTTACGTCATTACATAACATTCCGTTACAGTTGGCTAACTGAGGCTTAAGTGTTTGATTTATAAACGTATCTAAACAAGTTTAGCAACACATAAGTTGCACATAAATTTTGTGCAGATCGATTCATAATTGACCACAGCTTCCATAAATGACTTCCGAAAGTTACTTTAATATCCTAAATAATATTCGTCTCAAATATGATTTATATACCTACACACAAATCGTTCCGCCCAGTTTTATGCTAATCGGCCCATAAGTAACCATAGCTGCCATATAAATATTTTAAAAGTATTTACCTAGGTACCTATATTAAGAAAAAATGTACACAAAAATATTTACATGGTCAAAAGGCATACCACAACATTTTTAGACCACAACATCGGTTCATAGTAGGTCATAACTTCCATATATGTATACTCGGTGCAGGGTATTATATGGCGAGCTTGACTGACTATATTTTCTTACTTGTTTTTAACATATACATATGTACATATTAATTATAATACTACATATTTTCATTCGTATAAAATCAAATTATTCATAAAACAAAATAAATTATTCTTATGTAAATAAAAAACTCACCGCTCTATAATTTATTACATTATTAATTATTTTTGTATAGTTAAACCGAAACCGTACCGATTTCCGTTTTATTATTAATATTTATGGAATTGGCAACTCTAGTCCGTATTTTTGCATTCTACTAAAATCAAAAAAACATTTGATGAATTTGTTTTTGTAAGTAAACACCAAAAAAATACACTTCACTTCTTTAACTTGCTCTGCTTTTTCTATAGACATTTTTCTCTCTTTCTTCGTATACTTTTTTTAATTTTGCAAAACTCAACCAACAGCAATTACAACACATTGAAACGAAATCAAGAAGAAACATTCACTCACACAACACGTGCATATGTAAAGAAGGGCTTTTTACTATCAAATAACAACAACAACAACAACTGAACACCGCTAAATGCAAACACAATGATATTTTTACAAACAAATTTTAATGCTTGCTCTTTTTATTTTTCACTTGATTTATTTGAGAAAAAAAACTTATTTTAACACAGCTTTTACAACTTTTAAAGATTATTTAATAAAACAATATTTGGACACTTTATATTTTGTTGCTTTTGTAAGAATTACAACACTTTTACTAAATTGAATATGCACTTAAAGACGAACGATAAATTAAAACGACTGTTTATTAATAGGGACCGCGTTAGAACTAAAATAGTTAGTGCAAATAGAATAGAGTTGCCAGTACTTAGGGCATGTTATTATTTCAAAGGATTTTATTACGGTAATGAGAATGTGATGGAACGGATGATAAATATGTTTCGGAATATATGTATGTACAAACCTATGTACCTACATACATATGTACTGATTATTATTATACACAATTATAAACAAACTGCCGTATTCATAAAATATAAAGTAGGTTTGAAGTGTGCTTTTAGACAAAATTTTCATACAAAATATTCTTAAAGTACATTTGAAGTCTACTTTAATTTTTTCTGAATAAGACTGAAAGTTTCTATATGTGTAGGTGTGTACACCAGGGATGCAAAAGTTGGTACAATTGTACTTTTTTGAGCACTATTTGAAAGTCAAAAGTGCAAAAGCACCCCAATGACTAATTTAAAAATTTTCCCTATAGATATTATTACATTCATATCAAAATATAATAAAAACCAACGAGAGGAACAGACTGTTTGTTGCGACTGTCTCCAATCAAATCCAAACAAAGGATTTGCTGAAGTCATCTAATTCGTGCTGCTAAACTTATAAATGTGTAAGAATTTATTATAAGTACGAATGAAATTTAATGTGCTATTATATTAATTGTGCAGTTTTTTACACACATAACTATATACATACATATGTAAGTATGTATGTACAAATTAATTGTTATGTACATTTTTAGTTAATTTTAAATAAAAAAATAAGAAAAGAATTTAGTAGAATTGGGTTGAAAAAAGTATGTACACTTTTTTGAAATTTAGTACAATTTGTAAAATCTTATTTTGCATGCTTCAAAATTGTATAAAATGGAAAATTTGCATTTCTTTTAAATTTTTTTAAAAAATTTTGCTTATTATGTATTTAAATGGAATAGAACGGAAATGTGTATTTTGTTTTTTAAGAGTAGTAATGTTTTTATTAATAAAATTCATATTCATTCATAAAGGGTGATTTTTAGCAACATTTTTTTTGGCAAGACTATTTTTGGCAGCTCTGCTGTTTTCGTGTAACATGTTTAGTTTGGTGTATAATTTAAAATGAATCGACTTATAAACGAACAACGCCTGCAGATTATAAAATTTTATTATAAAAATTAAGTTGGATAAAAATCAACTTTTAAATGGTAAATTTTGTTCAGCGACGAAGTCGAATGAATACGTAAATAAACAAAAGTGTTATCTATATGTGAAGAGCGGCTAGAAGCATTAAAAGAACTGCCAAGACATCCCGATGTATGCAGTGTATGATGTACATCAGTGGACCGTACTTTTTCGAAGATGACGAAGGCAGGAACTTTACTATGAATTCGAAGCGCTTTCGTGTGATTATGACAAATTTTTGTAATTTTTACCACTTGCAACTTGTCCGTTTACAATAAAAATAAAGTGTACAAAATATCATAACATTATCTGCATTATATTTAAATATGATAGCAAAAATATCTAAAAAACTTCAAGCTTGTCTAAAACTTTATATATTACCCATTCTCCTAATATTTTTCATAACGTAATTCTATAATCCATAGAGCAAATCTAGGTGTGGGGACGGCCTATAGCTTGATATTTTTTTTTCGTCCATACAATCTTGAAGTTCTCCATTGTTCATACATATGTAAATACATACAAATACCTATAGAAACTTTATCTATAATTGTGTGTGATAATAATCAGTATGTTCCGAAACAAATTCAAGGTTGATCATCTGCCTTTCCATACATTCTATTTACATGCTCATTTTTGTACTAAAATCCTTTGACCTAATAACATGCCCTTAGAATTGGCAACTCTACTCTATTTTCACAAACTATTTTAGTTCTAACGCGTTCCCTCTTAATAAACAGTCGTTTTAATTTATCGTTCGTCTTTAAGTGCATATTCAATGCTGTGAAAGTTTTGTAAAGCGTCCAAATGTTGTTTAATTAAATAATTCTTAAAAGTTGTTAAAATCTGTGTTAAAATAAGGTTTTTTTCTCAAATAAATCAAGTGAAAAATAAAAAGAGCAAGCATAAAAATAAAATTTGTAAAAATTTCATTGTTTTTGTAATTAACGGTGTTCAGTTGTTGTTGTTATTTGCTAGTAAAAAGCCCTTTACATATGCAAGAGTTGTGTGAGTGAATGTTTCTTCTTGATTTTGTTTCAATGTGTTGTTATTGTTGTTGGTTGTGTTTTGCAAAATTATAAAAGCATAAGAAGGAAAGAGAAAAATCTCAATAGCAAAAGCAGTGCAAGTTAAAGCAGTGAAGTGTGTTTTTTTGGTGTTTATTTACAAAAACAAATTCATCAAATGTTTTTTTGATTTTAGTAGAATGCAAATACGAAAAAGAGTTGCCAATTCCATAAATATTAATAAACAAATGGCAATCGGTACGGTTTCGGTTGAAATAAAAAAAATAACTAATAGTGTAATAAATTTAGAGAGGTGAGTTTTTTATTACATAAGAATAATTTATTTTGTTTTATAAATAATTTGCATTAATGCCTATGTAGGTATGTCAATTAATTTATGTACAAAATGTTTATGTATGTTAAAAACCAGCAAGATAAAAATAAGAGATTGGTTGCTAGTTGAAAGAATATTGAAATTTTTTTAAAAGAAATTTCATATCTGAAAGCCGTCTGAAAGAAAGAATTCAGTGTGTGCATACTAGATCGCAAATAATGCTGGGAATGATCCAGTCTCTTTTAAACTAAAGAACACAATAAAAATTGCAGATATAGGACTTGTTTCACATTAAAAAATATTGGTACTCGTTTTAAACTCTATTAAGGTTGCAATAGGGACCTCTACACACATTTCCAAAATATGTAAAATTAAGTAACGATATTGGTGTCATTGATAAATTACCTTAATTGTTTAAAAAATACAATTGAAGCGAGTGCAAATCGTACAAAAAAAATCTTTATAATGCCAAAGACTGGAAACTTTGCCAGTAAAATGACAAATCAGATGTAACATAACTTATTAAAAGCATTAGTTATTTTAAAGGACATTAAACCATTTGTGCTAAAGGCGTTTAAAATAATTTTTTTATTTCTATAAGATATAACAAAATTTTGTAGCAACAAATTTTCTTAAAATGATACAAATTTAAAAAATATTTAACATTTATAATTATTTTTTACATATTAGCTAAATTTCAATCACTTTTTATTTCCGTTTCCTGGGAAAAGAAAATAGTCCACGAAATCCCAAACTCTATACGGTACATAGGTACAATGTAAATTAAGGACTCATGCCCATAGGCTGGGATTAATATCAAGTGACTTTTGAAGAAACTGACATAGTTTATCTGATGTCTATGTCATTTACTGACACAAGCTAATGAGAACTACATTCTTCGGGAGTTTGTCCGAAGAATCTACACGATCTCAAAAACTAGATGTGTTTACGAATTGACTTGTAACAAAGAAATATGAATATTGTCAAGATAAGATATGATTCGTAATGTTGGTTCTAAAGATGTCTATATTAAGGGGTGTGACGTTATGTATTCAGACAAGATATTGTACATTAAATTCAGTTTAAAATTAACTCTTTGGGGTTTGTCTACAATACAATATTTGAAATTTGTTAGTTTAATTTGGCAAATCTTATAATAATTGCGTATTCTAGTATATATCTCCATAATTTGTTGTTTGTAAAAAAAATCTACACTTATCAATTACGCCACGTAATTGCAGCATGTACATAAAAATGCAGAACAACACTTGCAGCTTCAAATAACAAAAAAATTGCAATAAACACAAAAAATACCGCCAACAACACCACCACCACTAACATCATCATGTTGAACATTTAAGTCATGACAACAGTACCTCAACTTCAGACACATATCCAACCAATCAACCAACCACTCATTCCAACCATACGAGTAGACCATGGACGAGAAGACTACCTACTAAATTCACATTTTTTTTACATGGAAAATAACAATATAAAGAGCAAACAAAAAAAATATATAAGAGGAAAAAAACAAGGCCCAGAAGAGAAATCCAATTTCAAACTAATCTATAAAAGACAAGTGGAAATGCATTTTTTAACCATCTTGTCTTCGTATAAATATATGTATAGCTTTTTGTGTATTTTTTCCATTTGCTTGTTGTCTTTTTTCTTCGAAAGACATTGCGACTGCCACTGTTTTTCTGCCATTGTCCATATTATCATCATCAATGTTATATTGCAGCAGCAACTTGCAATAACAACTACAAAATTACTGTAATTCACATCACTTTGAATGCATATTATAGCATTAATATACTCGTACTTATATTTATAAGTATTTATGTACATACATACATGTTGGTTCCTACTACTATATGGTGGGCATAATAAAGGCTTAAAAAAAACCGTCCCACCGACAGTCCAACCATGCACTGAACCGAACCTCAAACCAACTCACACTCTGAGTTGTACAAACTTTATATAGAACTGTTTAACATCGTGATGTGAATTTTATTAAGAGCAAAATAATATTATTATTAATTAAATATTTTTTAATGCTGCAAAACGAACAAACAATTTTAATAATCGTATATGGAATATACATATTTGCTTTTGAATATCTTGCACTTGTTGGAGTGTGAATTCTAGGAAGGAATTTTTATTTTTTTTTTCTTTAGATATTGATTTTAGATATTGATTTCTTTATTTAGTTGACAATATATACAGTAAAATTTCTTTATAGGAATTACATTTTTTAAGCAGCTTTTCCTATCTATTGAATTCTTGAATTATGAGGTTTTCTAAATACAATTTTAAACAGAAATAGTCTAGAACTCATTTGCATCTTTTCCACATGCTTTTAAAATGCTATGTTAGAATCATGTTTGAGCATGACATAAATATTAACAGATCTGTGCAAACAGCTCTTTTTAAGAAGAATAGCTAAGTTATTAAATAAAAAACCGCGCTATACATAAATAATAATTCAAAAAGCCTACCGAGTGGCATAAACTTGTTGGTGGCAAAAACAGATTTTAAGTTCATACTTCTTACAAAACGATTATCTGCAGAGACCTTATTCCATATACGAACATTGCGAACGTTACATACATATATAAAATATTTGCAAAATTCCAAGAGTAGGCACTATTTGTGAGTCATCTGATATAAGTATTATATATACAAGTATTTCGTATTTTGAAAACTTAATGACTTAAGGATTACCATGTTAAAGAAAAAAATATTTCTGATCAATATACAGAATATCATTGACCATAAAATCTTAAACTTAAACTTTTCATGAATTTTTGGTAAGGAAAATTTAAAATTCCAACTACTTTAAAATTCTAGCGTATTAAGATATTGTAATGAAATATTTTAATGTTTAGATTAGAAAATCTTTTATAAAATGAGTTAATAACTTATAATATTTGCTTGATTTGAATACCGAAATAGATTTGTCATAATTGTGGCCCCAAGTGCCTTTGAGGGTTAATTTAGATTTTGCGCTGGTTTTGTAAATTTTAAGTTTTTGCATAAATTTTGCTCAAGTTTCATAAACGTACACTCACAAATTTATAGCATTTCGCTATCTTTATATTAGAAATCCTAAATACAGTAAAATTTGACCTTTGACCTTCACGCTTTAACGGTTTTTGGAGAAACTTTTGAAAAGTATTTAACAGTATCTGATGGGGATGGGTTTTAGTAAAAAAATTAAGCCTATTTACAAAATATGGTAAAAAAATTAATTTTTCCGTTATTGACATTATTTTTTATATTTTTTTCCTCATATCGACAGCTCAATTCCAAAACATGCTAAGTCAAAAAAGTGAGTTTTGCAGGAAAAGCTCCTAAAGTTTACAGGCGATATCTAAAAAACCATATGAGGTAGAACTTTGTTGTTTATAACTATTGATTGGACTAGCCAATCACAACCAAAATTTGACAGAATTTAAGTTAAAAAAATCTAAATTCAAAAACGCAAAAAAATTAAAAACATGCTAAGTCGACATAGCATGGTTTGGAATTGAACTGTCGATATATCCTTAATAGATCCAGAAGAAATGTTCTAAAAATTCTTAATTTTTTTTAATAAAAAAGGTAAAAAAGTCAACGATTTTTGATCATTAGATAATAGGTTAACGTTATGCTACGAAGATAAAAACGCATATCCAAGTAAATACGTAAATATTTCAAGTACAAATTTGTTAATTTTTTTTCCTACATTTCTTATTCAAGTGGTGTGAAACACGTTAATGGTCTGAGGAATATTTAATAACTTGAAAATTTGTTAACCGATTTTTACGTTTTATGTTTTATTAAAACGCTAGTTTCATACAAATTTCGATTCTTGTACATTAAAATGCAAAAATAATTATTTAATGGCAAAGTTTTTGCAAAAGTTGTGTAATATACGTGTGCATAGGGAAAACCCTTGTAAATGCACCTCAGCACTTCAGAGCCAATGCGGCGCTAGTTAACGTTATCGTATTCTCCTAATATTTATGTATCATAACGTGTTTCTATAATCCATAGAACAATTCTAAGTGTGGTGATGGCCTGTAGCTTGAACATTGTTTTCGTCTATACAATCTTGAATAACTCTAATGAAGGCTGTTTTGAATTCATTCCATTTTATTTAATTTGTAGTATACATATATTTTTAAATTAAAAAGTTCCACAAATGCACTAATAATATAATTTTACTGATAACTGTCAGCCCAATCATGAATAAAAAATCCGCGGGAGTTTTTTCCCTTTTTATTTTTTAACATTGAATTTGAATAGGAAAAATGGGGAAAGGGAAAAAACTCCCGCGGAATTTTTATTCATGATTGGGCTGTGTATGTTTATCAGTTCTACTTCTAAACCTTCACATGATAAAAGAAAGGAATGACTTTTTATAAATTATTTATTTCAATAGCTACCTGTTCTATTATTACTTTTATTACTTTCTGGCGGTCCTTGTTGTATAGAGTAGCATGAAACTATTGAAGTAAAGACATCAGAAAATTTTGGTAATATATACCATAATTATGTTCTATGGTATGCTGACGAATGTATATTGTTTACATAAAGAAATCATCATAATTTTCGCTCCTGTTGTTTGATACAATAATAATCATGTTAACATAGAAATTCAATTCCCAAGAAATTCTAAATAATTTAATAAAATCTTAAGGTATGATCACACATGGCAAATATTTACTCAAAATAGCGTAACCACTTGTTTTAGCACAAATTCGTTTGACGTTGTTTACTCTTACAAGAGTTTTGCAAAATCAAACAGCATTAAATAAATTTAAACTAAATATTTGTTGTGTTTTCAGCTAAATAAACGAAGTTTTTTTAAATAAAAAAACCAGTTCAAAAATATTTTAATTAGTGGTTACGTCTTTTTCGGCAAATATTTGTACTTTTACTCTCATTAAATTGGACTATATTATATGTATGTTCATGTTGAAAGAACATAAACAAATATACATACATATGTATATAAAAAGTAAAAATCTGTACATGTTTTAGGGCCACAGCTTGCATCGGCCGGTAAAATGTCATCATCATCATCATCACCTACATTCACATCATTTGCCAACATGACATAATAGACAGAACAAAAATCAGACCTTTCAAACCGTTACATACTGATACTCGTATTCGTGTTTGTATTTGTATTGGTACTGCAACCATTTACATAAAACGGCATTAAAGCGGTAAGTTTGCCACAAAAAGCAACCTTTGTACCAGTTTATTGCACTATGGGATAGCAAACAAAGAATTTGTGAACATTTAAGCATTGTTGATGATGATTTGTTTTTAAAACTTAATGTTTAAAAATCACAGGGAAATATTTGTGTTGCAAGTGCTCAGTTCCAATTTACACGAAGCAATTCATTAAGCTATGCTTGAAGCTAAGCTACCTTTTAGACATCGGGGTTAGGGTACGCACTTGATTGTGTTCTTAGTCCCAATTTACGCGAAGCAATTTTTATTGAAGAAATTGATACAATTTTTTACTTGCAATTTCTTACGTGTTTACACAGCACAATTGTTATTGCTTAAATTGCTTATATTTTTATATGAGATAATAAACACATTTGTATACATATATGTAATACGAATAATAATACAATAAAGGGTCTTATGATAGGATAGAAAACAAACAATTATCAGAATGTGATGTTGTTTGAGTGGCAGCGGTTGGGAATCGAACCCAGGCCACGAATACCAACTCATACTCAATGATCAAGTGCGCTAATTAATTAAGCAACAGCACCTATTTACTTAACGTCACAACTCTTGCTATCTTTTAATGATAATTATGAAACTTGCATTTTTTTTGAAGGGCACTTTAGTGTTATATACGAGTATTCAAACAAATGAATTGCCTCTACTTTTGGAATGATTTTCTAACAATATGTGGTGTTGACTTTATGTTGACGCTTACAGTATGTGCCCTTAAAAATTAATATATGTATGTAAGTCAGTTACTAAAAACAAAAACTGAGTTTAAAAGATTTCAAAGTTATACAACAAAATCTTTGAAATATTTTGTGTTTGATGAGGTACAAAATTATGCCCTATAATTAAAAGAAATGTTTTTAAATATTTCAAAATACTCCAAAATTATTTGCGTTTCATTATTGAGCAAAAATTAAGCCAGGATACTAATCGAAAACAGTTTTTTTTTTCTAAACTCTATTATTACTTAAAGCTAAAGCAAAGTTGTCCACATAAATTAATCAATTCATAAGTGATGTTGTAGATGTGTCGTAAGTTGTATGTCGTCTGAATTTACAATAGTTGTACAAATTGTTATTGGTAATTTCTACATAAATATTTTGTACAACACTTAGGATATTTTTACATATGTTTTTCGAATGCTGTAAGAAAGTTTATCCCGGTTTACATCATGAAATTTTTGTCGCTGCGATTCTTGCTTTGTTGGCGAGAGCGGTGAGTCGTACATGCATATTTTAATACGACTCACCGCTCTCGCCTACAAAGCAAGAATCTCAGCGACAAAAATTTCATAATGTTAACCGGGACTTAAAGTGTTGCCAAAAGTTCAATATGAATCTCTATCAAAAAATTACTGATGTTAGTTCAAAAAAAAATAATCAAACGATATAAGTGTTATTGTGCTTATAATTGACAAATTTAAAACAAGCAAATACAATTAACTAATTCAATTAATGGAAATTGTTGTATTTAATTTGTGAAAAACTATCATTCATTTTTACTTACTTGACTCGATTATTAAAATGTCTGCATTATATTTTTAACGCAATGCAGAAATTATTTTGTTTTTCTCACTTGTATTATTAATTTTAAATAATTTACGCTTGACAACAAACGACATTGCTCAAACTTACATTCACATGTAAATTGAACAAATATAACTTATACCCATAGTGCAACAATAGCTATTTGTTCACAATCAAAACTGCAAAAATGCAAGTATCTTCTTTGCATATCATTCAATCTAGTAGTTGGCCACTTTACATATCAATGGTTGCAGATTTTTTTCAACTTTTTTTTTTAGCAATAAAACCTTAATACATCATCTAAAGTGCATGATGATGGATTGTGCATTAATGACCTAAAGGTTTTCGTTAAAGCAGCCATCCCTCACTTCACCTACATGCATTCATGTTCGAAAGCGAACACCAATATTCATCATAAGCACAATCTGAATACGAATACGTATTATGGTAGTAGTACTTATACATGCTTCCATACAATTGATCGATTCATAATCTTCTATAAGGTAGAGCTTAAGTTTTTTTCTCTCTTGTAGTACGTACTACCAATTCTCTAGGGCAAACGTGCTGTATCATGTTGGCAAAAAAAAAAAGAAAGAAAGAAAAAACATAAAACCAAAAAAAGGTTACATTACTAACCTTAATTAAGTATTCTTTAACGCCTTAATGTATTGTAATAAAAATTTATGAGTTAATTTTCAGTATGTCAGTACAGTGACAGATAAAAGTCGTCAGTGCTTGGCAAGGAAAAAATGTAATTTTTAATCTTAATTGCGTATATGTATTTAACAAGATCGGTGCTACCAATTGTCTGTTTTAAAGTTCTCTTGCGATTTTAAATTGACCAGATAACACTTGAAATATAAACTTACTTCTATCCACCACTGTCCATTTAAACATCATGCACCAAATGCATTTATGCTAATTTTGCTAAATTTTTTTTCATTCTTGCATCTTAAGTTTATTTCATTTCATTTGGCCCTGTAACGAATATCAATGAAATTTGTTTTTTTGATTTCTGGCAAATTTATCATTATGTAGTGATATTTTTGCGATAAAACCTTACACATATTGCAGATGTTTTCTCAAGAGAAACTTGATATGTCAGATACTATTATAGTCCTTTCAACATTTACATAACCAGGATTAAAATCGATTATCTTCTGAGCAAACATAATTGTTACTTGTTACACATACTACATACTATTATCTACAAGAGCTTAACATGGCAATATTAAATGTCATGTTGAATAATTATTTAATATTTATTATAAAAAGAATTAAAAACTGTTTTTTTTTTTTTTTTGTTAAATTAAGATTGTATCTTCTAAAACAAGCTAAAGCTTTTAATTGGTACGTACTATTTAATATGTAGAGTAAGAGGAAGTTATAAGGCAAATAAATGATTACAAAAGCTGGTCTTACTTTGAGTATTTAGTGCGCTAACTGAAAAGTTGCTGCGGCACATTAACGGCATAGAACCTCCATTATGCCTCAGGGTCATCGACAATTTGGACCATCGGATGGAGGTGCGCCGCCGTGGTTGCGGCGCCCATTTGGCCGATATTTTGTTCCACACATAATTGAGTAATACCAATATATCATAATAAAATAAAATTACAATAATTTCCTAAATAGTTTGTGATTTATTGAAAATCAACATCGGCCCTTGAAATTAACCACCCTTTATAAAAGGTATTAGTATTAAAAGACAGTGACTAAGGATATTCTAGGCCTACATACACTGATTAGTAGTTATGTACTTCTCATTATATTTAGGTGGATGCAGTGGCGAATTTAAGCCTGCTCCCTTCCTAGGCACTCTTTGACATGCCGCCCTTTTTGAGTATACAGAAGTTATAATAAAAAACCATATAATTTTTAAATACTTAAATAAACGTGTATTCATTTTTATTAATTTATGTAGATACACATACATATGTACGTTTTTCAATTCACATGTAATTATATATGTGATATCAGTCTTATTTTTCATAGATATTTAAATTTGTTATCATGCATAAAAATTTGTTTATAATTTTCAAACAAAAAATTTGTGTAGAACGCACATCTTTAGTATTTGCCAATGAATCTTCGAGTTGATAATGTAAATGAATGCATTCATATGCTAATGTCTCTTCTAGATCACCAGGATACTTTCTGGCGAGTTTATTTGCCTGACTTTTTAACTCAGTTGTATCTATTTTATATAAATTATCAAAAAAGCTGAAGTTTACAAAAAGCTTTTCATATGCGTTTTTACGTTCGGATACATGTAAACTCAGAGTATCCAAAATGTGATAGTAAATATTTGTACGAAAATTTTCTTGTCCAGAAAATTGTGCTCTTTAATTGACCCGTGATTCATCTGACTGGAGTTTTCTGCAAAGAGTATCATAATGATAATAATCCTGAACTCCAGATAGCGCTTTGGCTTTTTCTTCAAATTCTTCAAATTGTTTATTTATCATATCCGGAAGAAATGAGACTAGAGAATCGTAAATTTGGATAACAGATGATCCCTGTAGTTTTTTACTAGCAGCATTAAAACGGTCTAAAATTACATTCCAAACAATGACTAGAATAGCTGTTTCTAGGTGCTCGTAATTTAAAACAAAACTTAGCCAAATCAATTTTCGAAATTCAATTGCCTTACAAACTTTTACCTTTAAATTTTGGCGCCCTTTAAATTATGCCGCCCTAGGCTCCGGCCTCACGGGCCTAGGCGTAAATCCACTACTGGGTGGATGGTGACTAACTTGTTTGTAATTATTTTGTAATCCGTATTTATTTGAATTTAGGAATTTGTTGAATAAATTAAGTTTTTATGAAACTTGTGTGTTTTATTCAAAATCCCTGTGGAAGTTACTAAAAGCTATTTAGACTGGCGTGTCTCTGACAGACAGGGTCCATGTTGATAAATGTTTAATCATCTATTATAAGGCTGCTCTGTTAAAGCTTTTTTCCGAAGCATACGAGTCCGTTTTATAGCAACTTGTTAGTAATGATATAATCTGCTAAAATTCGAGGTAATCTGTTTGGATTCATACAGATATTTTTTTGTGGTACTTTAACTGGTAATGTATTTCTTTGTCCGGTTACTGTGTGATAAAACCGGATTTTGCTTTATTGAACGTAGTCAATCAGTTTCTGGTATCTTTTAATAACATTTGAGGTTGCTTTTCTATCCTTCATGATTTTTTGTTTCGTTTTACAACATAACTTACAGTAGTTTTGAGAAGCTTTGCATACAGTGAATCTGACAATGTGGGATTTTCAAAGAATTTATTAATTTGGGCACCGAAACATTACGTTTGGTTCATCTCACAGCACTAGTTCTGTTTGACAAAAGTGGCTTCATACCAAGAATGGTGAGGTTCTTACCCATTTAAAGTGTGAGAAATTGTTAAGATTGTTTCGACCCTAAGGCCTCTAATGATTAGATTAGAGTCTAATCCTATGCTTTACCAGATAAGATTATTTTACATACGGAGAGAAACTTCGGAGCGCACCAGCTACTTTTTTGTATTTTGATTTTTCTCAGCACTCGTAGAAATGTTCTCTGAATGATTAAATTTCCCAACAAAATAACGTTAGCAAAATGTTCTGTAGTTTGCCCGGATTTGATATAAACAATGCTCTTTTCGTACAGCTGAAATAAGTGTTGTCCATTTCAATATTATAATTTTAAAGAGTTAAGTACAAGTACAGTACAACTTCGACAATTCGGACACATATAGTTTTAGGGTCGGTCGGATTAGCGAATTGTCCGGGCTATAGTAGTAATTTTATAGTTAGTAATTTTATCTTCTCCTTACTTTTTTTTGTAATGTCGCAAATCGTTGATTTAGGAACATGGAATTTTTCGGCAACCCGAATAATAGGTTTTCCCTCATCAAGACTTTGTAAAATATCACACTTTTTCTTTAAGGTTAGTGTTTTATGTTTGCGTTTATTATTTAAAACAAGTAAGAAAGTATAGTCGGTCAAGCCCGACCATATAATACCCTACACCCAGTATATGCATGAAGCAGTTTTTCAGAAATGTGCGCTATATGGGAGATATGACCTATTATTAACCTATCATCCAAAAATTTAGTGTTATGAATTTTGTGAATATAAATATTGTGTATGTTAAACTTTATCGCGATATAAATACTTTTAAAAGATTTATGGAGGTAAAAGTTGCTTACGGGGAGGGTCTTCTATGGGAGTTTCGACTAATTACTGGCCGACCATTATAAAATTAGGTGTCATCATTTCTGTATATTATTTGTGTCGAATTTATTATCGTTAAAGTGATTTTCGGAAGTGGGCCATTTATGGGAGCTACGAATAATTATGGACCGATCACAATGAAATTGTACCGTATTGTTGGTATACGTATGAGATATATTTTTAGTAAATATTATTTCGATAACAACATTTTTGAGTGAGTTATGCTCTTTAAAGTGATTTTCGGAAGTGGGCCTTATATGCGAGCTACGACTAATTATTATCTGCACAAAAAAAATCAAAGTACGAATAACATGCAAGTAAAAAACGGGAAACCCCCCCCCCCCCCCAAATTTTAATATTTATTCATGCAAAAAAAAATTTGTCCGGATTGTGGAGGTAAAAATTTTAAATTGTCCGAAATGTAGAAGCGTCCGAATTATTGAAGTGACCGGACTGGCGCATGTCCGGACTGTCTAAGTTGTACATAAATATAATTAAGGTTGATATCAGATTTCATCTAACACTTGTGAAACTTTTAATTCGTATTCAATAAAACTTTCTAATAAAATATAGGCACACAGCATTTTAACATTTATTTACGACTTACAGGCAATAAAATCTGTTATTTCTCCATCACAATGTTGGGGTGTTATTTAAGGCAACTTGTTTTAATTACTGATACTAATTTTATGAATCATTAAAAAAAAAGTATAAATATAATATAAATGTGCCTACACTGAAGCAATTTAAATGACTGGCGCGTCAATAGAGAGAAGTATCTACTGATTGTAACACTAAATAAATAATTAATGGTTTAAAATTCAAATGCTAGCTAGCATTACACACACACAATTAAAAGGCTGTTAATTTAAAAATTAAATGTAAAAAAAATCCAATTAATTTGAATTTAATGAAACAAATTCTCCTGCATAGGCATTAAAAGCTAAATTGCTATCGTATGGCAAACATCTGAAGAAATAAAACAATTATTGTTTTACGCTTGGATTATATTACACTTGTAATAGCTAAATTCACAGTCTTTAGTTAGCTAATGGCAAAGGCTTAACTAATGATTCTTTATTCGCAATGCTTATGGCCGAATTCTCAGACATTAGTTAACCATTAGTAAACTAAAATACTAACTATTGTTAACCTATTACTTGTTATTCTTATGGCAAACTAAGCATTGCGAATTAAGAATTATTAGTTAAGCCTTTGCCATTAACTAACTAAAGACTGTGAATTTAGCCATTAGTTTGCCATTAGTTAAACCCCCAAACGTCGTTGGTTAACTATTAGTCAAATAACAGCTGTTGCTATGAAAATAAAGTTTGCAATTGTTTTCGGCGACAAATTGTAAATATATCTTACGAATTTGAATAATGTCTAAATGCACAGTCTTAATAGTAATAGTTAAACAATAGTTAGTATTTTAGTTTACCAATGGTTAACTAATGACCGAGAATTCGGCCATAGGTATATTAGGAAACCAAAAATGTTTTCTTGAATTTAACAGTTATGTTTTTGTTTTTTTTTTTATAAACAAATAAATTTTCATTACAGCATTAATTAATTAATTTTTAGTTTGTTTATTGTTTGTTTTAATTTAAACAAATATGTATAATAAAGCATTAGTTTTCAGCCTTACAGCAATGTTTCAGTGTTGGTCGTGCGAGTGTTGTTGTTTTTGTTTTTGTTTTCTTTTTTGTTGTTCTCAACCAAATTAACAAATAAATTGTGTAACTTATAATCCGTTAAATTTTAAATTTAATTGAAGGTTCACTGACCTTTACATGTAAATTTTTTACACTCAAAAACTCACTCCCCCTTTTTTAAACGTTTGCAATTTGTTTGTTTTTTGTGCTTTACACACAACACTGGCAATAGCAAAAACATATTTTTTTGTTGCTGCAAAGAAAAAAAAGAAACGAATCGAAAAAAGTTGCCTGAACTTAGTATGGCCTAAGTTGTGGAGTCGTAGTACGAAATTGAATTGAAACTAATATTTCATGCCTTTCATGAACACCAAGAAGAGAAAACAAAAAAAAAAACTTAAACGGCAAATGGCATAAAACGCCAATAGACGGTGTAAGAGGGTAAAAATATTAAGTGCGTTAGTTTTGCATATTTGGTTTTTGTTGTTGTTGCTGCTGCTGCTGCTGTTGCAAATACTTATTTAGTTTGTTTGTTTTGTTAGTTGGTCAGCCTAGTATGTTGTATATGAAGTTACTTAAACGCTTAACTTTCTACTTCTGTGACACCCAGCAACAAGCAATATTTTGAAAAATTGTACTTCTATTATAGAATCAATGGTATAAGAAGTACATAGTCGACTTGTATGTGCTGTAAATTCAGCATAGAACAGAATCCGTATTTTTGTTTTAATGACTGGCATTAACTGTTGCAATATTTGGCTAACATTTTTTTTATTGTCAACAACTAACTACGGTGTCAGTTCGCTTAACCTTTAACAATAGTTTAACATTGTTCAAGTGGCCGAAGGTGTCCATAATTAGGGGGTTCATACATTTATCTATTATGCCGACCAGATTTTTTTGACATCAATTCAAGATCTAAAACTTTACTAAAGAATATTATCCGTAGTCATAATTGAAGAGACTCGGAATTTGCCTTATTCCCATTTATGTTACGAACCGTTTGGTTCGTTTGGCTAGGTTTCCAGCTAGCTTTGGCATACCTGTATCAGACAGGTCCCAACCCTCTTGTGCGTGACCTAACACAAAAAAAGGTAAACACAAAACAAACATTCCTAAATAATCACATATCAATATTTTCAAATATAGAGACAGATGCTCGTCTCCTGCCCTCCCAACCTTGTGGTGTTAGATAACCTCAACGTTGTCCACGACCCATAGCACACTCGACTCCGTTCACGCAGTTACGTGCCCACCATTGCCAGATTCAGATTATTAAGCTTCTTTGTAAGTTCCTGGTTTCTCGGTTCACAAGTTTAAAAATCAATTCTCGATTAAAACGAAAGTGGTGTTATCATGTTATTTCAAAAAAAGTGCTTTTATATTTGTACAAAAAAGTATGTAAAATTAAGCTTTCTCCATCAATGTCAAATGATTTTATTTTGCAATTGTTAGAATTTGATCAGGCAAAAACAAAAATATAGTATGCCTATATATTGTTCTTGAACTATAATTTTGCGATTTGTACTATGTATACGAATGGAGCGGGTCATTGCGCTTCAGACGGTATATAACAATAAATTATTAATATATTAAATGTAGACCTTTGGTTTTCAACTGACTGGTAGTAAGTAGCGGTCGGGAAAACCTAAATCCATCAAGCTTTGTCTCAGTTTTACCCAACCAGGCATTAAATTTAAACACGCCTTGTCCTGTCCATTCAGTAGAGGGCTTCATATTACTAGAGATCCTGTATAGTGTGTAAACTATGCTAGTGGATCTACTATTAGTGCTCTAAACCCATATCGAATAAATCTGTTTAGCAGTTGAAGCTCGAACTTTGTAACATGTATTTCTACCTCAAAGGCTCCCAAATTATATTTATTTTGAAATTCCTGCTGGCAAGGTGAACAGCCAAAATACTCTTGGAAGTACCGGGGGACTTGCGGTACTTAAAGGTTATTTGGGTAGAATTTACACCTAGATCAATATATCTTTAATGAAAGGTATATTTTTGGAAAAGTGTCTTCGAGTCGCAGAAAGATTAATTCATGAGCTGCGGCGTTTTTTTTTTTTTTTTTTTTGAAAGCCTATATACTGACTTTGATAACTTTGGAAATCAGAATTGCTACCATCTATAAATAAAAGACAACAAAATTTATTTTGAAATTATGTATATTACATGAGGAATAAATTTTTTAAAATGTTAAAAAGCCAAGTTGAAGTAACATTCACCTCTATCGTGAATAAAAATTCCACATGAAATTTGTTCCCTTTTATTTTTTTCACATTGAATTTTAATGGGAAAAATGTGAAAAGGGAACAAATTTCATGTGGAATTTTTATTCACGATAGGGTTGATTAAGTGTATTCCTAATTGAAATGAAAATGTTGGGCAGTCTTACGCAGCAATGTTTTCATATCAAGTGATTTAAATAAATATGATACATTTTCTTTTATAAAACAAGTGCTTCTGAATAATTGTACAGTTTTCTATAAAAAGCTTTAATTAATTTAAGAACTCAGAAACAGAAGAAATTATTGAAAATATCACAATAACATTACCAAAAACACTTATATGACATCGCAAGTTCGATGAGGATATACAGTGGGTGGCCAAATTATTAGTTACACTATAGTTTTTCTTATTAGTTAAGAATCAACCGCTTTTAATACGTATATAAATCTGTTTCTTGTACCATATGTTTTCGTATTTTAATTCTGGTAATACTGTTAAATATTTTGTGCAGTGTCAACAATGATTGGTAACATTAGAGTGCAGTAGATCATTCTGCTCTGAAGTGTGAAATATGCAATTTTGCGGTTATACAAACAAAATCTTATAGAGGCATTGATTAAAGTCTGGCATCACGATGAAGAACTAAAAAAATGTTCAAAAATGCATTCAGAGCATGCCAAAAAGGGTGCAAGCTGTAATTGATGCCAAAGGAGGTTCTACGAAATATTAAGATTTTTTTCAAAAAATTTCTTTTCCTCAAATATATGTTTTTAAAACAAAAGAATTTATTTTTAATTGAAATAGAAACACTTAATTTACCTAAAAGAACAAATAAAATGATAAATTTTTACTATTTTAAAATGTTAGACGGCTTCAAACTAAACAATTTTGCATGTGTAACTAATAATTTTGCCACCCACTGTATATGTAAGTCTAGTTAGTGGATAATGCATCAATACTAAATGACTTATGCTGAGTACTGAATGTGGTAATTGTACTTAAAACTCTTATATATTCAAAAAATTTTGAGGCCAAAAGCGAATCACGTCAATTTCGATTGTCCCAGTGAGAACGTTCTGTATTGATCGAAACAAATAATAGTCGAACGGGCAAGGTCTGAAGTATAAGGCGGGCGAAGCAAAACTTCCAATCTACTTCTTTATATCAAAGCATGCTTCATATGAATCGGATGCATTTGGAACGTGTTCCCTGTGATGGTCTGGCAAGATTTCTACAGCTCACAATAGATAGGACCCTCTAGTGCCCACTAAATACAGAGCATTAATTGGATATTTTGCTTAGTGTCCATTCGGTTTGCGACTTCACATATGGTGCAAAAATGATTTCCTTATACAACGTTAAGGCAGCATTTGGGATATGTTAAATTGTTTTACAAGGTCTCGTAGCTATAATTTGTATGGTAAGCAATTTTGGATAATTATTGCTGCTAGCAATCATTTTAAAATTCCTGCTTAAGTAGCTACGAATTTTGCAAGCTCTTGTTAGTTTGACAACAATTTACATAGAGTAGTGTTTCCAATTATTTGACTGGTCGGGGCCCGTGTCAATACAGAATACCATTTCTGAATCTCACAAACCACCACATGCACGTAAAAACCGCTGGAACACATTCACCACAAGCTTCAGCGAACAATCTGTATACTTCAGCGGCAGTTTTTTTTTTTCAATTAAAAAATGTAAAATAAAACTTCCTGTTTGTAAATGCTTTGTTGGTAGAAATTCGACATTTTCGAAGCAAAAAAAACACTTTGTGGTTTACACTCAAATGATATATAAATTAAGCTATGTGCCCACGATCGTCAGATATTACAACGTTGTCCGAAAAATGTTCAAAAAATGTCTAACAACCGTGTAAACTTAAAACTTTTGCCTTCCAACGTTTATAAGAAAAAGCATTTTCAGTACATTGGAAGACAAAAATATTGTCAGACATCTAACAATCGTGTAAACACACAATTTTGTCATTGTCATTGTTTTAAGACAATTGTCAAACACTTTTCATTGTCATATGTGCAAAGTTAATGCATCTGCCAATGGCAGCGTTGTCATAGAAATTATTTCTAAATGCAACTCTGTATATACATAAATAAACCAACAAGCATTGATAAAATTTTTGAAAAAGTAGAAGAAAATTAAAGAATTAAATTAAAGTGTGCATTAGGCCATAAGCAGATAAAATGGTTCCAATTGCTCTTTTTTGTTAAATGAAAATATTTAAAATTTTTAAACACACACACAGGGCTGCAAAACGAATTTCACAATGCCACACAACAATCTGACAACCGTGTGAACTGACAATTTCGGTTGACAGATAAATTCATTGTGTGACAATTGTGTGCAAATGAAATTGTTAGTTTTCTTACAGTCGTCTAAACTGACAATTTACATTTTGCTAAAAAATTTTCAATATCAGTACATTGCTAGCACATTGCTAGATATGACAACGTTGTAATATCTGACGATCGTGGACACATAGCTTTACTAAATAAAAATAAAATACGTTTACAAAAGATACGCCATCTGTTATGAATGCCGTATTTTTAAGCTATACACCCAATAATTATATTTTATTAATTTGGATCGTATTTCTCTGAGAATCTACAGGAGAATGTACATATTCATTGAATATAGGGAAATTAAAATTTTTAATTTAAAATAACATTACTTTATGAAACTGTCCAAAGATGAATACGTAGAAAAACTGCTTTCTATCTATAGTTTGAGAAATCTTTCAAACCATAAGGGAATCACTATTAATTAGCAGTACACTAATACCCCGGTTAGCGTCGCTAATTGGGACCGGAAAAAAGAGACGCAAACTGAAACGACGCAAACCGAATCACAGTTTTCCATACATTTGTATTAATTTTCATTTAATTCGTTCCGAGACTTAGCAAATACCAATTTTTTATTATTATTTGTGTAATAATAGTTTTTATTAAAGTAAAAAAATAACAATTCATGAAAAACACATAAAAAACCTTAAAATATTAAGATTAAAACTTGTAGACAATTTTCACATACAAATTTGCATTAGACTTCGACGGGAAATCCCCTTTTTCTATTTTTGCTCTGTACATACAAACATTTAATAACGACGCAAATCGAAACACTAACAATGCAACTTCGAAGCAATGCGACGCAAACTGAAGCAAAAACGACGCAACATCGAAGTCACAGAGAATTTTAAAAAGACAAAACTTCGAAATGACGCAAACCGGGGTGTTGGTGTATTGGTCTTGCGACTTATCACACCTTTAATCTAATCCTTATTACAAACCAATTGATAGACTTATAACCTATAAGAATTAATGCGTAGCACCTTTCAATGGTGGAAGAAAAATAAACAAACCAAAACTATGTGGCCATATAAACTTGACTATGAATTTGTTGGCTATAAACATTTTTATTTATTTATTTCGTTCATGTTTTACCTACTATTTCTAATAAAGTTCAGAGTTACATATGAAACGCACTGTAGTTTCATTGCAAATAAAATAAACTACTTGCTACACTCCTAATTGTACATACATATATGTACATATAAAAGTTCGTTGGCAAATGGAGTTTTTTGTTTCTTTATTATGGGCTAATTCTATAAACTCACTATGATGTAGTAAATAATCGTACATACATACATACTCGTAAATATAGAAAAATAGAGGGAATACAAATGTAGAAATATGTTTATACTAGAGAGTACAAGTATAGTTGTAGAAATGTGTGTATTTAAGTCTTAAAGTTATAATCAACTAACTAAGTTACCAAACAAACAATTTTCTATTACTATGGGCCGACTACTAACTAACTAACGAAAGCAACAACAACAACAACAACAGCAGCAGTAACAAAAAAAAATAATGGGAAAAAACTAACCCATGTCTAATTCCGAATGTCAAATGTCAAAATATATGGTGAAAATGTGTCAACTTTCTTATCTGATTTGGTCACGCTGCTACTTTATTTGAAATTTGAAAATACACACTCACACAATGTTCTCTCTCACCGTTATACGAGTATTAAGACCAACCAATATTGCAGTGTATTTATGTACGAGTACGTGTATAGGCCGTGGCAGTAGCTAGCAGTATTAGTTCGTGTTCAACTCGTAACATCGTGCAAATAAAGAGGCCAGCAGAGTGTGACTGAAAATTAAACAAATCGTATTCATATATACGAAATATAGCTATGGATATTTTAATTAGTTGGGCAAAAAAGTTAATTCCATTTCCTTTAGAAATTATTCTATTAACTATTTCGGATGGTGGTGGCTGCTCAGTCGGTTGGTTAGTTGGTAGTTAATGCATATTTGCCACTACTATCTTTATATTGGTCATCTATGTATATGTTTTGTTGCAAATGTATTTGCAGCATTATCATAACAATAAGATCGACAATCTTTAAACATCATTTCGTTGTGCTTTATTGTCGGTTGAAAGCGCTGATCATAGCTGCAGTATTAAATACCAAAGATAGAATTCAGATGTGTATGAATGTAATTTAAACTTATAAAAATTAAGCAAATTTACATGTGGGTTAAAAGCAGATTTGAAAACCTTACAGGAAGTAAAGTATTTTCCCAGCTTCTATAGATATGTAAACCATATGTTATTAACAAACGAATATTTTATTGCTTATTTGTTGCATCTCTAAAAACACTACACTTACCAATCGATAAAAGCTATGCATGTATAAGATATACACTTTCGTTCAAAAAAAGTGCGTTTTCAAATATCTCCTGTTTTTGATTAAAACATGTATTCAATATTTTCTAATAATTACAAATTATTGTTTTATTTCATTCAGTTACTATTTTATTATATCCTACACCACCATAGTGGGCAGGATATATTGGATTTGTACTGATGTTTGTAACGCCCCGAAATATTGGTCCAACACCCACCTTAAAGTATGCCAATCGACTCAGAATCACTTTCTGAGTCGATTTAACGATGTCCCTCCGTCCGTCCGTCTGGCTGGCTGTCCATGTAAAGCTTGTGCGCAGAGTACAGGTCTCAATTTGGAAGATATTTTGATAAAATTTGGTAAGTGATATTTTTTCGGCCCAAGAACGGATGGGATTGAAACTGTTGGAAATTGGTGCATTATTTCACCTGGCCCCCATACAAAAGTCTTCCCGATATTGGGGTTTACCGATCATAAATGTTTGAATTATGCAAGAAACCAAACAAATTTCATCACAAATGAGTGGTAAATGAAGCCAAATCACATCTACAAATTTTGTGAAGATCGGTCCATAATTAGTCGTAGCTTCCATATAAGGCCCACTTCCGAAAATCACTTTAAAGAGCATACCTCATTCAAAAATGTTGGTATCCAAATAATATTTAACGCAAATATATTTCATATGTCTAAAAATAATACGCTTAAATTTTATTATGATCGGTCCATAATTAGTCGCAGTTCCCATATAAGGCCCACTTTCGAAAATCACTTTAAGCTCCATAAATCGTTTAAAAGTTTTTTTTATCGAGATAAAGTTTAACACATATAATACTTATATTCACAGACATAATGACCCTAAATTTTTGGATGATCGGTCCACAATAGGTTATATCTCGCATATAACGCCCATTTCTGAAAAACTGTTTTATGCATATACTGGGCGTAGGCTATTATATGGTCGGGCTTGGCCGACTATACTTTCTTACTTGTTTAATAGTTATGTACTTCTTTCCAAAGTCTAACCGTTTTTTATATTTGCAGCTCGTAAAAGCGGCTTTTTAGACTGCTTTCGTTAAGCCTTCTTGGGACATTTCGAGTCGAAATATTCAACTCCAGTTCCACCTTTATATCTCTGACTGTCGTAAAAGAATTTATTTTTGCCAGAATTGCAAAATGATCAGCGTCAAGCTTCGTGGTTATACGTTTTCTGCCACATAAGTTATTTAGCCTTTTGTTTGATTTTCTCATTTTATACCAAAAGTAATTACTTTTCTGATAGCAGTTTCTAATATTTTATACTTAAAACTCATCACATTTTCACGTTAAAGTCCTCGTTTTAAGAAAGGTCTGGGTCTAGCCTTATTTTGTGTACATTTAAGTAATAATAAATTAAGTAAACAAGTACCAAAGTTTCTTTAATCTACCGCTGTAGGGTTTGTGGAATACATTTTTAAAGATACATTCGTATACTCCTAGGTAATGAGCGTGTAAAATTTTGATAAGATTAAAGCTGTCCCAAATTTAGATTCTGTCCCACTGTGCGCTGGACTAAACACATTTTTCAATACCGAAAGAAGCATTCTCAGCCTTAGTTTATGGTTCAGGAAGTAATTCATTTAATTTCCTTACTTTTTATACCACTTATATTTGACCGAAAATGAAATACAACTCTCATGTATGGGACGGTAATTTGAAGCATATTTTAGAGTTCTACTTCAACCTGCGTACAGTGAAACGCAACCCACTTTAAGATGGTGCTCCAGTGAATCATACAATGGAATGTTGTCTGTTAATATTAGGGAACTTGTTCCCAAAACCCGTTCTTTATGCAATACTCATTCTTTATAGTGGAACAACACATTACAAGAAAAATTTGTTCTTTAGCCGTACCGTCCGTACAGGGAATATAATTCCTGCTGAATCATTATAAAACGAATTCAATATAGGAAAATTCAACTCAAATTCTCACAAATACTACTCTCTGTCGATACAAAATTTCATGCTTTCAACACAATGTATTTCAGGAGTAGGGGTCATCCTCTGAGTATAAGTCCAAGTAAAAACTAAAAATAAAAAAAGTTTTCCTGGTAGATCTTTGAGGTACAGTTTTGCATATGTTTCATCAACCATAATAAAACATTTGTTGAATTTTGTTAAAAATATATTGCAAATAATTTATGTACATTTTATAGCAACAACATTATGCTTTTCACTACGATTTGTGTTGTTTTTTACTCTCAATGAGGTGAATGAGGATATATGTATGTACGTTTTTCATTCCAAGTGTAACATTGAGAAGTAATCATCTGAGAAAAACACAAAGTGTATATGTATTATTGATCCTTATGAAATTCTAAGTCGCTAGAGCTATGTCCGACTGTCTGTCCGTCGTTCTGTTAGTGTAAAACACTCTCACATCAAAAATACAAAACCAAAGTCAACAAAATTTACATAGAATCGTGTATCATTTTTTTAGCCAGTTTAGTATTGAAACTCAGTAAAATCGAATTTGTAACACGGGAGTTATGAACCAAAATGTCAGACAACCTTTAAAATGTATGTTTAAATGTATTGCAGATAAACTCATAATTTGCCACACGTAATTTCTGGATTAAAAAGGTAAATTCTAGTGAAAGTGGTAAGAATCGGTCCATGATTTCTCCTATCCCCCAAACAAACTTCTTTCCCGTATATGGTTTTCTATAAAAAGAAATGAGCTTTATATTAAAAGAAATGATAAAATCAAATTGCTTGACGATAGGTCCCCATATAAAATCCACTTCCGAAAACCATTTAAATACGTAAAAATCTCTTAAAGATATCTTTCTCAGGTTGAAACTCGACACATATTCTCATATATATATATGTATTGAATTTTGTGAAGATCGGACTTCTGAAAAACACAATAACCTCTTGTAAATATCGATATTGAACTAACAATTTGGCAGTTTCTGCAATTCTCATTATAGTATATGTATATCTTGTTTTTGCACTGCCATTGTTGAGGAGGCCAGAATTTTACTTTTTTCAATTTTGTATTTAAGTTCATGGTTTCTTTTAATAACATGCCGATATTCAACTGGCATTTTATGTATGCATAGAAATAATTTGTTCACTAAACCAATAGTTTTCTAAGCTGTATGGCCTAATATGTCCTAAGAAAAATAATTGTACAGAGTTTTTTGAAAATATTGATGAATAACGCAAGTAACTGGAAATAATGCTGAACAAGAGTTTTAGTTTAAATAGGAAACACCTTGTGTCACTACAACTGCTTATATACATAAGGTTCCACCGATATTTTTCTAATAGTCACTTAAATGAATATAATTTTTTCTTACAGGTCACTGTACATCGATGTAATACACCAATGAACACAGCTTGAACATCTTAAAAAAAAAATTCATTAAATATTTATTATACATTCAATTTAATTCCATGTATTGCAACATAACAGTCACACTATAATCTCGTGTTTATTTTCGCTTTTCATTGTATTGATATTTGCATACGTAAACATGAACTTAATTTTTAACTGACCATGTTTTTTTTTTTTTTTTGTGGAATAGCAAAAAGGAAAACTGCAATATTTCTAAACAATTTGCATAAA
The DNA here is from genome assembly GCA_950370525.1 of Bellardia bayeri. NCBI lineage: Eukaryota > Metazoa > Arthropoda > Insecta > Diptera > Calliphoridae > Bellardia > Bellardia bayeri. The sequence goes on from OX493267.1 coordinate 82,792,316, forward strand.
AAGCATAAAACACGCGTGTGTACGAACTTAGAACTTACATAAAATGATAAATTTATTACTAATAATATGCATATGTACGTATGTACATTTATATCCACATACATAGCATGTGCGAGTATGTATTGTAATGCACGTATGAATAAGTGGAAAATTGTGGTATTACAATTGCATTATGCATTTAGGGAGGTAGTTTTCTTTAAAGGTGTTAAATTGTAAATAAACGTATAGGGATTAAAAATAAGGGAATTAGCCATTAGTCGTAAAAAGGCGGTTTTGCCAACAACCTAGAATCGACTTCAAAGTCTTACCTTTTTTTGTGAAATAAACTTTCCAGCGCAGGATTCATCCAGACTATTCAGTAATTAATCACTGATGTATAAAATTTGTAACCTATATAGATCCAAAGTTTTTTTTTAATAAAAGTGGCTACTCTGCGATTATTTTCAGTGCACAGTGGGGCATAATAGAAAAAAATCTACTTTGGCTAATCCGACTGATATGAAATTTTACATAGGCGTAGCAGAGCAATATTTAAGTTTAGGTTTTGGCAAAGCACCCCACAGAACCCCTAGAGTGGCTCAGTGGAGTCTCAAAGTAGTTCAACTTAAGGTACGATCACATTTGGCAAATATTTGCCGAAAAAGACGTAACCACAATAACATATATCGTTTATTTATCTAAAAAAAAACTTTTCGTATTTAGGACAAAGCACAATAAATATTTAGTTTTAATTTATTTGATGCTGTTTGATCTTGCAAAACTGTTGTAAGAGTAAACAACGTCAAACAAATTTGTGCTAAAACCAGTGGTTATGCTCTGTTGAGAAAATATTTGCAAAATGTGACCGTACCTTTAGTCATGAAAAATTTTTAAGAGCTTGCAAATTTTTCGTTCGACCAATTTCGTATGATTCGTCTGGTTTCTTCAAATTATAGCGTTTTTCAACCAGAACATTGTGTTTTAAAACAAAAGTAAACAAAGGATTTATATACAGTCATTAAAATTGTTATTGTATTGGAAAGAGTAAGAGCAAAATGGCGGATCTTTCGTCTGGTTTCTTCAAATTATAGCGTTTTTCAACCAGAACATTGTATTTCAAAACAAAAGTAAACAAAGAATTTATATAAAGTCATTAAAAATGCTATTGTATTGGAAAGAGTAAGAGCAAAATGGCGGATCTATTTCGTTAATCACACCACGGAATTGGTGTGTTAAGGCCCTTATCGATTTGATTGACTATGTATAGACTTTATCTGGAACAGAGATAGCCTCTCAGAAAATAATACAGTTGTGTTTAATCAATAGCGTATCATACAGTAGAGTTGGTAAAATTCGTGCTCACGAATTAAATTAAATGCTTTTCTTTCATTTTAAAATTTGTCTTGCAAAAGTCAAAAGATTTTGATGAAATTTTCAGTGAATCTTCAGAATATTCAGGCGGCTGCCACTGTGAACTCTGATTTTTGATTTTCGGTCTGCGGGCTGAGGGGCGTGGAAAAATCCATTTTTCATATTGCATTACCAATCTCATATACATGCATACATATATTTATTTTTTTTTTGCTTTTTTTTTATTTATTTTGGTGTCAGATACATTCTTTCATACTTCATGTAGACAAATAAAATTTACGAATAATTATTATACCCTACAGCTCTATGAAACGGCCATAAATATTAGTCTATCAACCACCGTAAAATCGATTTAATGATGTTCGTCCGTCCGTGAGCAAAGTACAGGTCGCAATTTTTTCGATATTTCGATCAAATGTGCAATATAATATTTTCTTGGCAAAGATGATTAGAAATTGGCTGAAATCAGTCCATTATTTTACCTAGCCCCCATCAAAATATCCTCCCGAAATATGATTCTATCGATCATAAATGTTTGATTTATAAACGTATCCAAACAAATTTCCCCACAAAGAAGTTGTAAATGTGCAGATCGGACCATAATTGACTATAGCTCCCATATAAGGTGCACTTCTGAAAATTCAACACACATGCGTTTCATTTATACATAAATCATAACTTAATTTTAAAACGATCGTTCCACAATTAGTCAAATCTCTTATATAACAACCCCTTCGAAAGTCGCTTTAACATGTATTCATTTTTTAAAAAATGTTTATATAGAGATACAATTAAAAACAACAAATATTTATATGGATAGAAGTCATGCCATAAAATTTTTGGATGATCAGTCTATAAAAGATCATAGCTCTCATATAGCGCCCATTTCTGAAAAACAGTTTTTGCACATATACTGGCTGTAGGGTATTATATGGTCGGGCTTAAAATTCCTACTTGTTTTTAATTTATATTTACATCGGGAAACGAAAAGAAAAATTCTATTTAAATTTAGAAATTAAATTCGCATAGGAAAGAAATCAAATAGATCATGCGCAATACTGACACGTTCAGCATGTAAAGCCTTCTCAACAATTGTCTTCGAATTGTCTGAAGTCAATACGTCAATTTTCTCAACCAAATTCGGTCTCAGAAAGACGAAATATTGACCGATACTATTACGAATTGTAGCTTTTAAAGATAGATAATTTTTATAGAGAATTTTTTAGCAACTTGAACTCTTGTTGAAAAACTTTCTATTAAAAAACCTTGATAGAAGACGACGGTCTTAGGCTGGATAAAGTTGCTTCTAACTTTGGTGTACTCTGGATTTTAGATTCATTTAACAATCTCCCCTATAAGACAGACGCAGAATTTTTAAACTCTGACAGCTCACAAAGCACACTTGATTACCTCTACTTACGAGGCTTTTCATAAACATTTGCAATATTGATAACTGACTGTGGAAAAAACCCACGTATCTAGTTCATTAATAATTTATTTTTCACATTCCATTTCTAACGGTCCAGTAGTTTGGAAGATACATATTATTAAATTAAAATAAATTTGCCTTGTGTAAAATGCGTAAAACTACATTATCTCTGTTTGCTATAAAATTGAAAGGGTGTTATCCTAATTAGATAAGCATTTATACAACTTTAAGCGCTGAGAAGTCTTAAAACTGAAAAATTAATTTTTATAATTTATGGAATTTATTAAATTGGCAACAAAGTAGTTGCACATTAAATTTATACTTTTCATCTAACTAGTTAAATATACTTCATGATTAAAAATTAAAACTCCCCTAATACTCCTCATGTATGAACATATTTATTTAAGAGTTTATTATTCTCTAGTTAATACATTAGATTATTATTTAATTATCTATCTGTTTATTTCAACTACAGAACTATAAATATTAATAAACATTTGTGAAATTTACAAGGCGTTGCAACGGAAACGCATTTAATTGTAGCAAAAAAACATTTTGCTTAATGTGACCAGAATCTCAAGCCAGAATTTTGTAGACTTAAATGCGTAAAATAACTAATTGTCAAATTTTTATGGTTCGCTTTTTTTATTTGCAAATATAGGAAAACATCTGTGCTAGCTGATTTTATGTGAACAATGCTTTATTTACCAATTTTTACAACACAATAGTAAAAATCCCAATTTCTCAAATATTTTTTACAAATCCCTGTTTTTATCATAAACAATTTAGTGGTCGCATTACTATTGCTCCCCTTTTGATACATTTAAATTTTTTAATTTAGAAATTAGCTGTCTATTTTTCAAGTTGAAAGCTAAACTCTTCCCATTTGTCTGTAATAAAAACCGATCCATCTTAAGCTAAAATAAACAGCTACAAAACCTAATTATGCCTACTAAAAAAACAAACACAATTACAAACCAAATACAATGACTTACAACTTTAATTCCCTACAAAATAAATGCTGCAAATCTTAATGAGGGAATTTTCTGATATTTTCATTTAGAAAAAAACACAGTTTATTACAGAGTCAGTACCATTCAACTGCCAGCCAACCAGTCGACTTATGGGAGTAGAGCGAAAGAAAGAAAAAAAACCCAAATGCAAACTGAAGTGTACGAAACCGAATTGAATAGAGTAGAATAGATTTGAATTGAACTAAACGAAGCAACAACGCGTGTACTGAAATGGAACAAATGAACGCAAATACTAAATAAAGGTGCGTATGAATTTCTAATGAGACAATACGCACTTCCGGTGGTGGTGCCGTGTGGTTCAGACTTTACAAACCATGTCATTATAAAATTGTACGACTATTCGATTGTTGTTTTTTTTTTTTTTTGTACATATATTTTAAGTTGTAGTGGCATGTGAATGCAAAATATTGTACAATATCGTTTGCTGCTGCTGTTGCTAGTATTGTTGCTGCTGTCTTGTGTATGAGTAAGAGCAACATGTTCTAGTAAGGGGTTGGGTCAAACGCTATTGATTTATTTATTTATTTACGTCACATAGTTATCTAAGTTCTAGGAATACAAATATACATACATATGTTAAATTCAGTATTTTACGTGCTGTAGCTTAATTGTTTAGCGCATTTGATGATTAAACATGAGTTGGTATTTCTAGCCCGGGTTCGATTCCCAGCCGCTGCCACTCAAACAATATCAGTTTCTGATAATTATTAGTTGTCTCTCTATCAAAACTAATATTTATCACAGCGCCCTTCTTCGGTGGTATAGCATTCAAACGCCACCGAAGTAAAATAATTAAATAAAGGCTTTAAAATCAAGCTTTTAAAATAATACTCGCCACCAGAGGCGCTGCAATACAATCTGCTACTTTCACCACCTTTACTTTTTTAACCATCCCCTTTACAAAGAAACTAACGCAATATTATATAGGCATATTTATTGCCTGAGTATTACTTCTCTTAAAAAAATATCCTACAAAAAATTTACTAGTCCAACAACCGATTAGTTAACATTAGAAGCATTGTTTGTTATTTGAAGCGATAAACATTGATTTTGAAATTAGTTTTTTGTAAAACCTTATACACGGTGACTAGTGTCATATTGTCATCATATGTTTATTCAGTATTTATCATCACATAAAAGTTCACACCACAATAACGTCTCCAAATTATCCAAATTAGTGATAGTATAAGCAATGGCTGTATTGCAAAATAATGTTGGTGTTCAGTTAATTTCATGATCCACACCTGTTAATTGAGCACCAAGAACTTGTTATATCACAGCTATGATTTTTATACCCTACATCACCATTGTTGGGAGGGTATATTGATGATGTTTGCAACGCTCAAAAATATTAATCTAACACATACTCGCTGTATGGCTTGACCGATTATACCTTCTTACTTGTTTTCTTTAAGGTTATGATGGATGTAAAAAAATCAATTTTTAGAAAATTAAATATATGTATGTTTAATTCACTCGTGATGTTGTATATTGTACATTGTAAGATACAACTACATATTTGAATGCGAACACAATTTTGAGCAAAGTCAAATGTTTATGTTGTCAAACCCTGAAAATGACAAAAGAAAATATTTTAAAAACATATATGCAAAATATAAGTCTTGTTTCACACTCTTCAGTTTTAGCTGACCAGTTTTTGTTCAATTCTCTTTTAGACTTGCCATTTCATTCACACACGTCAATTCAAAATTCTTACTTTTTAATGCAAATCAACATGTATGAAAGAAAAAAACTAAATTTGTCAATCAGTTTATGATTTGACTGTTATCCTTTGGTTATTTTTTTTAACTAAAATGAGTAATTTTTATGTTGAACTACATATTTTTAGTTTTGGCAACACTTAATCTTTCATACATTTGAAAATATATGTATGTTAAAATGTCGTAGATGTTGTACAAAATATTTATACAAAAATTAATAACAACATTTGTACAACTATTGTAAAGTCAGACGACGTACAACTCCTACGACACTACAACCTCAGTTGTGAACTGAACACTAGATTTTACAGACCCACCATTTGATCGAGAGAAATTGAATTTATTGGAACAATTTTAAAAGTTTTTACTGATGATATCTCAACAAGCAAAAATTGTCAGAACTTTCTAAGTTGAACTGTATAGATTTCTAACACCACTGGTTTTAAAAATATTATTGAAAAATATACATATGTACATATTGTTACGTTTTTACCTTTTAAAAACGGTGGTTTATTTCCCTAAATTAAACGAATTAATTTTAGTTGCAAAATAAAGGCGTCAAGTAGTTTGATGAAATGTACATTTATTCAAATGTACACAAAAACAATTATAAATGAACACTCTGTCTTTTACTACACTTTTACGGTTTAAGAAAACACTTAAATTACAGCTTGAGATCGCTTGATGTTCACACAACGATGACTCACAATCAACTCAACTCACTTGACTGGCCCTGTTAGTCTATTGATACACCAATCATAATTTCTGGATGGTTCGGAGCTAAGATACTGCGAGTCTAAAATGTTCATGTCTAGAATGTTCTGCCAAAGTCATTCAAACTTAATGTTGCCATATCACTCAGCTATGCTCATAACAAGGTGTTATCAACAATGTTTATATATCGACAGCTCAATTCCATAACATGCTAAGTCGAAAAAGTGACTTTTGCAGGAAAAGCTCCTAAAGTTTACAGGCGATTCTAAAAAACCATATGAGATAGAACTTTGTTGTTTATAACTATTGATTTAAGTTGAAAAAATCTAAATTCAAAAACGCATAAAAATTAAAAACATGCTAAGTCGACATAGCATGGTTTGGAATTGAACTGTCGATATAGAAATTTCTACAAATGCAAATGTTGCTAAACAAGTTGTGTGTTGATAAACATGCTGTATGTTGATAAACATGTTGCATGTTAACAAGCATGCTGCATGTGCACCGGCAGTTAAATTTAAATTGAAATACAATTTGGTAACATTATATTAATAAATAAAGATTTGATTACATATTCCTGATATACACATGTACTCGTATATATAATTGATTCTTTTAGATAAAGTAATATTCGATTTTGAAGACAAATATTTATGTCAATATCTCGATTAGATTCAAAATCACAGATATATACAGATTCTGTGATGTGGTATATAACCTTTACTTCAATAAACCCCATCGAAAGATAAGGATAGTAATACATATTACTAGACAATTTTCTATCTCTTACCTACGAGGGGGTTAAATGTGTAATGCCGCTTTGAAACATTATAATAATTATAACTGGCCCTGTCGTAACTGGTGTTATCTGTATTCAAAATCATACCACTTTAAACCTATAAAATTAATAAAAATATTATTATAATTGTACAAAATGTGATATTCTATCTTAGTCTGAAGGGTATCTGGGGTACATTATCAAAATCGAATACTGCTTGATTACGCCCATGTAGATTCTTTATTGTATTGGATATCTTTATATGGGGGTATTTGAAATCAAATCAAATTTGAAATCAGAAGCATGCACAAAATTTAGAAACATTTAGAAAATCTGGAAAATTTCTCCAAAAGAGTGCCGATTCATACATATGAAATGATGTACAAAATCATTGAAGAATCATTTCACAATATACCAGAATTACCTACCCCTTAATTCATTTAAGACATTACTGGTTAAATTTACAATGTCAAAATGATGCAGTTATTAGGATAATAGTCTAAGTCATACTTGTTTCATTTTAAAATTTTTATAGAACTCAACTTGCAGGAAAGGAATTTCTGATTCTGATCTTATTACTAATTATCATCTCTGAATTATCCCTGCAATATTGACCTAACAATTTTAGCGAAGTTTGTTAGAGCGCAATAGATCAAATGTTGGTTGGCGTACATGATTTGGCATTCCATTAAAATAAAAAAAGATTGTTTAATTTTATATCTTCAATTGTATTCCACAAAAGGGTAATATTGTTTGTGTAGATCTCAATGTTTATGGAAATGATGTGTTGATGTAGCTAGTTGTAGTAAGTATCTTCCGGTCACAACAGTTCTCGAGGTGATGTTTACTCTCGGCTTAAAGATCTTTTGAATTTATGAACAGTTTGGGAAACACATTTTATTAGTGGAATTGTGCTTAATCTCGATATTTGGCTGAAACCAAATTTCTATTTGTCCATCAAATGAAACGCTTTATTGTTAGCAAAATTGTTTTGCTAAAACTTAAAGAACTGACAAAACAGACTCAAAATTATACCTAACTCAATTTTAGTATTTTTTTTTGACTTAGACTACTTACATAGTAATTGCCACATAAAACTATAGTGTGCATTTGTAAATATGTTCATATATATTTGAATATGGAGGAGAGTTAATATTATACCTTTATGTATGCATGTTTAGCGTTTGAACAAATAAAAATTATAAGTTTGTATCTAGCCTACATATGTATATCGTAATAAATAAATCCATTTATGTTTTGTTGCTTTTATTCTTGTTGCCATTTTCGCACGAAACATTTCGTTATGAACTTTTAACAATACAAACACACACAAGACTTTTCATGATTAGAAGGAAAAACGTAACATTTTCTAAAGCTGACATTTTGTTAGTTATGGGATGGGTGTACGAGTACATAATAACTCATACTCGCACAAAATATTATAAATTTAAACAAATGCATGTGTTGTTTCCACTATGTATGTATTTATTTGCAACAAAGAAACTAATAGGCAACTCAATTAGATGGTTTTTAAAAGATAAATTTAATAATGTTCCAACATAATTTGGAGTTTTAAATATATACATACACACTGACGAATATTAGGACAATTATTTAGTAAACTTTAATATTCTATAATAATAAAAGTATAAGATATCATCAGCATTCCAGTTTATGTTTGAAACAAATCCTCTCCAAGATGTATAAGTAGTTAGTTATCTGGTTTAAATTCGCCTTAGCAATACTCTTACCAGCTTAGGATAAAAATAAAATATTAAAATTATCATATAACAGAAGATTTGCGTACAACAAAATTGCTCAGCCATTTCCCCCATAATATTGTATTTTACAACAAGAACTTTGTTTTTCAAAACACAAAGAATTTATAAGAAAATGTTTCAAATCTTTATTCTATTGCAAAGAGTATAGTTTGAGAACTACATATAAATGTAAAATGATATTGGATAGATGTTCACAGCGACCAATGTATATAGAAGTCGGTTATTTTAACAAAATTCTCAATCACATTTTGGGCAAAATAGCGGCTGTATACCATTAATCAAGTCACAGATTTAGAATTTTAATGCTGCAATCGATTAGATTTGCAGTGAAACGTTCAGCTCGCTCTTAAATTCGCAGAAGCCAAAATATGGTAATTTGATCGACGAAATTCTAATAAAGGTCTCAGAAAGGCGATAAGAACGAATTTTACAAAATGAAGCTTCATAGTGAATTACAAACGTAATTGAGTTCTTTGTCACAATTGTAAAGCTCTGATACTGATATAACAACAAGTAAAATGTCATAATCTTCAAGTTATTCCAATATACAACGGTTCGAAAACAAAGTTCTTGTTGAAAACCTCATTATATACAAAGTACCTTTAACAATGTGAAATTGTTCTTAATAGGCTTTGGCGAATATCGAAATTAATGCTAATACAAAACAAAAGAAATTGTGACCCACTCCAGCCAAAAAAAAAGCATGACAAATAAAATATTGATAATAATAAAAAAGGTTAAATAAACTAAACAATAATAAGAGATTTTTCTTTACTTTACAGAAAACATTTTAATATAAACAAAAACTCTAATTTACCAAATATTTTGATTGTAACATCTTCCGAATGTAACGTATTTTGTTTAAAACTTTTAATTTTTCATCATATGTTCTAAATTTCTAAAGCTTGCCTTCATTGACACTGTAAGGTACCAAGATTCTCTTGGTTTTTTAAAGGATTTAATTATATTTCTAATAGACAACTCGGCTGGACACTACATAATTGGTTAAAATTAACATAACTGTAGAAGGGCAAATATTTTGAGAAAATATCGTCAATTTCGACGATAATCAATCTTTGCACAAGGAGTCAGGGATACCGACGCTTTGACTGTATTGATCATGATACCATCCTCAAAGCATAGAACAGCTACTCGTACTCGAACTTGGCCTTAGGTCCTATTCGCCTTATACGCTTGTTGAAACAATTTGGGAAAAGATGAGACTTAAAACCGTATGAACAATTGCGTTTGCATAAGTTTCTGGGGATTATATAACTACATATTTCAAGATGATTAATTCAGTCAGAAATGTTATGGACTGCAATAGAGTTGTGGGCTAAATAAACGCCTTTGGCTCAATATTATTATAATATTTATTACAAATATTTATTAGATTTGTAATAAATAAAATATAGATTATTTGAATTTAATGATGGAGTTTTATTTTACTTATTATAGGTTGGTTGTTCACCCTTTTCTTTTGCTTCTCCTAGCAGAAGTGTTTTATGCTGAGTTTAAAGCTAGACAGCAAACTTATTTCTATGTTTTCTTTCATTGTTTCTCTTGTTTTCGAAATAGTTCAAAATACTTTTAAGTTAGTCCTTACTTTTAACATTTTAGTTAACATATTTAATAATATTCCACACTATTCAGTTTTGTCTCTAAAACATACAATTTTAGACACCGTAAATTATACAAAAGTCGTTATGTAAATTATTGCCTGCTGGAGGAGAGTGTACACTCCTCTTCAATCTGTAAATGATCCAAGACTAACACTTCTTACATAAATTTGGATACGTTGGTCTTATCATATGTCATATGCATTAAATAATTATCTCTGAAATCAGCTTAAATAGTCAAGGGAACTGATATTGATAATGGCTACCAGTGTTGCCAAAATATGCCAGCAAAAAATAGCCAGAATGGATAAAAAAAACGCCCGAAACCGCTTAATGTTAAAAATGAACCAGCTGAAATTCGGCTAAATACTACCATGTATAAACGTTAAATCTTACATGTATAATTTAAATGCCTTAATTACATGCGGTTTTTATACTCTACACCACCATAGTGGGGAGGGTATATTGAATTTGTACTGATGTTTGTAGCGCCCAGAAATATTGGTCCTTAAATTATAGCGATCGACTCATAATCACTTCCTGAGTCGATTTAACGATGTCCGTCCGTCCGTCCGTCTGGCTGGCTGGCTGTCCATGTAAAGCATGAACAGCAGAGTACAGGTCGAAATTTTGAAGGTATTTCAATAAAATTTGGTACTTGATATTTTTTATAAATGTTTGAATTATGCAAGTATGCAAACAGATTTCACCACAAATGAGTGGTAAATGAAGCCAAATCAGATCTACAAATTTTGTGCAGATCGGTCCATAATTTATCATAGCTCCCATATAAGGCCCACTCCCGAAAACCACTTTAAAGAGCATAACTTACTTAAAAATGTCGGTATCCAAATAATATTTAACGCAAATATATTTAATATACATATATACAAATAATAGGGTCCAATTTTATTATGATCAGTCCATAATTAGTCCTAGCTTCCATATAAGACCCTTACCGTAATTCACTTTAACCTCCATAAATCTTTAAAAATTATTTATATCAAGATAAAGTTTAACACAGAAATCATGACACTAAATTTTTGGATGATCGGTCCATATAGCGCCCATTTCTGAAAAACTGTTGTATACATATACTGGGTGTAGGGTATTATATTATTGGTATAGTCGTTGTCGACTATACTTTTTTACTTGTTTTGTAATAGATTTCAGATTTTTACAACTCAAAACTAATAATTTGCACAAGTAATAATAAGAAACAAAAATAATGTGATTGACTTAAATGTCTATAAAGTAGAAATAAAAAAGTAGCTAAAAAAAATAGTTCAGCTGTTGTTTCACAAACTTTCCCGTAATTGTCAAAATAAAAACACCATATCTGGCCGAAAAACCGCTGAAATGGCAACGCTGATGGCTACAGTTGGTCATATATTCTAAAATCTCAAAGCTAGCTCTCATTGACAGTGTAAAGTAGCAAGACTCTCTTGGTCTTTTAAAGGACCGAATTATATTTCTACTGGACACTGGATAAAATCAGCATAACTCTAGAAGCCGTTCAAATGAACGTATCAACACATTCTAAGTGTCTTTTCTGCTTTAAAATTTTGTTCAATGAACTTCATTATCGACAAAAAAGTATTATTTTAATATTGTTCAGCGCAATTATTCATGATTTCCAGGGCATCCAGTAACTTCTTAAAGTCATACTTAAAGCATTTTATAGCTTTAAACACATCTCCCCTGATTAGACCTGCATGTGCGTTGGCCATTAGCATGTATGATGGAGTTAAAAAAAATTAAAAAAAATGCCATACATATTGTAATTGAGTGACATACAACATCATTTGAACTGTAATGCCCACCACCAACATCAGCGCTTTTCTTAAGCGTATTTGTATTTTGATGGACACTTAATAAGACTTATGCAGAAATAGATTTTAAAATCGCGTGATCGCTGCTAAAATTGTTGTCTTATTGTTGTTGCTGTTGCTGTTGCCAGCAGAAAGTGAATACTCTGCATATGTGGGCTGTACAGGTTCAGAAAACGCACAGTCATACTAAGTGGAATCAAAAATAAATTAAATATAAATTTATGATAATTTAAAAAAATACCACCAATATAAAATCTACTTACAATGCACGTAACTCATGCATTTGTATTGCTAAGGACAATTGTTATTCCAAGAAATACAGATCATATGTTGAGGATGTTGAAAGAGTTTTTTTTTTTTAATTTAAATAAAAGCAGATATTTAGGATGGCAATAGATAGTTGTAATAATACATGAAGAGTGTGATGATATTATGGGATGAGTATTGAGTTTAATTATGGCTTTTAATAAAACTTAAGGTACGGTCGCACTTGGCAAATATTTGCCGGAAATGACGTAACCATTAAATAAAATATATTTGAATTGGTTTATTTATTTAAAAAAAACTTTTCTATTTAGGCCAAAGCAGAACAAATATTTAGTTTTATTTTATTTGATGTTGTTTGATCTTGCAAAACTCTTGTAAGAGTAAACAACGTCAAACAAAGTTGTGCTTAAATAAGTGGTTACACTTTTTTGAGTAAATATTTGCCAAGTGTGGCCGTACCCTTAGCGAAGAAATTAAATTTCAATTATAAACTAGATACAAAATTAAATTTACACTTTAGTTAAACTATGTCTGCTCTTTATTGTGATATTTTAGTTGCAACAAAATTTAATTTTTCTTAGTTTGTGTTTCATTAACAAAAGCAGCAAAAATTTAACTGCCTAAAAAACGTCTCTCAATTTTGTTTAGAATACTAGAAAATCCAATTTAATATTTTAAATAACTTAATGCACAATGTTCTATTTCCTACTTTTACACATTTAAATTTAACAGTTTTCATTCCCTTATTACCCACAACCTTCTCCATATACATTTCCAACGGGCGTAATAATTACAATATTGTAACGAAACCATAGTATTTATTTGCGCAGTTAGAAAGTTCTAGTTTTTCAAAGGATATACTTAATGCGTGTAAAATTAATTACATGTTCTTTACAAGCAAAACTTGTTACATGTGTGACTATTGGCAAAGACGAAGAATTAAATAACAAACATTGCATTTGTTTAAATTAAAACAACCTACTGAATAAGCTAAAAAAAAAATATGAAGGGGAAATTGCTACTTTAGCAAACGCATAATTAAATATAAAAAATTCCTGCTGAGTAAAAGAAGAAATTTCAAAATTATTCACATGTAAAATGTACATTAAAAACAAAGTTTATACGCCTCGGAAATTAAACTTTAATATGTTTTATAAGGACTCTAAAAATATTCCCGATTTTCTAGATAACTGGACCATTTAAAAACTCTATATTTAATGTTAAACATTTTGGTTTGGTTTTGAATCGATTTAGCTGATTCTCAAAACCAAACTGTTTTGAACAATGACAAACATTCTGTGAAAATATTTCCTTGTGCATAATAACGTGCATATTATTTTCTATCCGTCTTCTCAGATTTGTGGCGCGGTAAGACAACTGAAAAATTCTAATCCTTGGAAACGATAATTACAATTACTTTCAAGTAATTTTAATTACTCTCAAGCAGTGGACAGAGCCCCTTATATAGGGTCTATGGTCAATTATGGAGTGCTCTACACAAAATTTGTAGATATGGTTCAGCTTCATGTAAAACTTATTTGTAGCGAAATATGTTTCGATACGTACAGAAATCAAACATTTATGACCAATAAACCCCTATTTCGAAAGGACATTTGTATGGGGGCCAGGTGAAGTAGTGGACCGTTTTCAATTAATTTCAATCCCAACCGTCCTTGGCCAAAAAATATCATGTACGAAGTTTTATGGAAATTTTGACCTCTACTCTGCGCACAAAGTTTACATAGGCAGCCAGCCAGATGGACGGACATCAACTCCAGAAGTGTTGGACTAATATTTTAGGGCGTTACAAATCCAGTATAGCCTCCCGCTATGGTGGTGTAGGGTGACTGTCACTGGTGCGCAATACAGCGCAATTGTGTTCTATGGGCCTATATTTAATGATGTTAATGGGGACAACAAGTGGCTTCAGCAAGACAGCCTGTGAAACAATTCAGTTATTTTATGACACATTTTTCTAAAATCTTTCTTTTCGATTATCCCAATTAGCTGCACAAATCATGTAATTTTACATGAATCGATTTCGTTTTAAAAGGTTATTTAAAGTCGACAAGTATTTAACTAATTTTAATATGTCAAGGATTCCTTGGCACTACATGTGACGATGAATTAAAAAGGTTAAAAACCAACGATTTATCCCACTTTTTTTTAACAGAAGTATTGATCAGGCAATTAATATGCCTAAATATTAATAATTGAATTATGTGACTTTCTTTAAATGTCGAAAGGGGATATGTAGGAGAAGAATAGGCGGTGAAAGCTTTTCATATGACAACACTGTAATTTCGTGTTATGTTTATTATAGTACAATATTGCGGCGCCTCTGGTGGTTAGTAGACGCATTGATCAAAGCTTGATTTATACCATTATTTAATTATTTTACGGTGACGGTGACGTTTCAATGCTATACTACTGAAGGATAGAATAAGTAATTATCTGAATTTGAGTGGCAGCGTCTGGAAATCGAACCTCGGCCACGAATACCATGCCTAATGATCAAATGCGCTAATCAATTAAGCTATAGCACCCTCTGAAATCTAAAACTATCAAGGATTCTTTGGCCCTCTTTGACTCCAGAAAAGATTTGGCCTCTGTTAGGAACTCTATGGGACTTCTAACAGGTTGCTTACAGAGTACAATGTGATTGAACGCTAACCAGAAGAACTACTATAGAAATTGTTCAGATAAAGACAAGAGCACAGTTTCAGATATCCTCTTATGTGCTTCTTTTTTTCTATACTGTCTCAGTGAATTGTGGCAGGTGTTCAGATTTGTCAGAAGTCTGTAGTTATAAACAGTCATATCCTCTTGTGTACATTCTATAAAATGGACACTCTGAGAGAGAGAGAGAGAGAGAATGCAGATAGTACAAGTGGCATGACATGAATCAAATAATAAAAATTGCGTAAAGAATGTAAACAAAATTTCATCTCTCTCTCTGCGCATGACGCCACAGGTTATTTTTTCCGTATAATCAACATGAAAAAAATAACTTTTGTTAACAATATTTAAAAAAAATTAATTTTTGTAAACTTTTTGATTCAAAATAAAACATTTAATTATTTACTGTTTTATACATTTTAAAATGTATCAAAAAAGTGAACCAAAATATATGTAAGTATATATTTTTGTATTATCAATTTATTATGCTTGTTTGTTTCCGTTTGTGTTTTTTTGTCTCATCCGCTAGGAGTTGAAACAATCTCGACCGAAAAAAGTGTTCTAGCTTTAATATCCGCATTAATAGTACTTGGCGCATTTATATACTTTTTTAAATGCTCGTTGCAAATCAAGAGGTTTTCACCATTCAAAGATTTGAATACAGCTTCCAGATTTTTTTGTTTGACGCACAAATTCTACAGTATTTCCACAACTAAAAATGGCACACTTCATTTTAAATTTTTTATTAGTATTCAAATTTATATAAAAGTTATGCAAAAATAAAAATATTTTTGACTTGTGACGTCACACAGTTATACCTAAAATGAAGATTAATTCAAGGAAGGGTGCAACTAACGAGATAATATTAGGCAAAAAAAAAAAACTTCTAATGTTTTTTAATGGATTTTTATTTATTTTTATTTAATTAAAGTAATTTATTTGAATATTCTCTATTTTTTATTCATCACTTGAACTATCATAGTCTTTATCATCATTACAATTACTGTCATCTGTATCATCACCATTATTATCATCATTATCATCAGTATCATCATCACGATTTTCTTGAGAAATTTTGCTGTTTACACGAGTTTGAAGCATTTTGAAGAGCAATTTTGAAGAAAATTTCAATCGTGTAAATCTAGCTTTACTTGTAGCGCCACATACATACGTGGAATTCGTACCCGTTATTGCGTTGCACACTTTTATTGGAAAGTCCTATTTTTTCGCTGGAATTGAGTGTTAATTTTTATTGTTTTCTGGTAAATTGGTCACCCTCGCGAACATACGTGATCAAATGCCACTTTGAAAACAAGACTTTTTACATAAAATTATTACAAAAAGGCAAGTAGAAATCCCATACTTTTCAAAAAATACAACTTAAAAGCCGGCACTTTACTACTTTGTTACTTCTGGTCCATTATATATGGAAAATACCCCGATTTTAGAGCTTTTTTTTTTTTTTAATATTACAAATATTTCCACACATATTTTTATAAACACAAAATCATTTTTTGTACACTTAAATACCTGAAGTTGAAGGTTCCATCATAAAAGTTTAACTTTATTAATTTTATTAATTAGAAAAGGAATTGAACTAATATTTTATTTTTTTAAGAGAAAAGTTTTTGTTCAGGCTAGTAGTTCGAGAATTTTAAAGAATACTATTGTAACGTATTGGAACAATTGGCAATTATTAATTTTAATTTTAAATTTAATTTTAAATTCAAAAATATAAACACTTTTTCACTTTTTAAGAAAACAGCAATAATTAGCTAACTTTGACAGCTCACTACGGATGACGTTAACAACCTAGATGGTTCAAATTTTAAATAGTGATGTAGAATTTTATCTAGTTTTATTCGCTATCAATCATTATGGCAAAAACTTAATTCTAAAATTTCAATTAAGCGCCACTTTGGACCCAAGAAGAAATTTTGCTCTCAATTTTACTCTCACAGTTGTTGTAAAATATAAACGGACCTGCGCCATGCGTAATCTTTATTATTTGATTCATGGTGCCATGTAGTGTATGTAGGATTCTTTGGTCTTCATTAACGTATGAAAGAGTCTTTTGGCTTTAACAACTCCATTATTTAGATCTCTAACAGGCAACTTAGTTTGTAAGTTCCGGAAGGTTTCTAACTTAAATCTGATAATTTAATTGTTACGCATCATAAATTCAGTTTATGTTGCTTTTTATTTAAAGGGGTTAAAGAAACATATTTTATTAAAATCTGCCATAATAGAAATTAATGCAGTATAGTAGCCAGTAGCCGCCCAAAAAAAAAAAACTTTTTCTAAAATTAGCGATTATCTTTAACTGAAAACTAAGAGTTAATAATGCAGATATTTTAACAAAGCCGTTTATATAGATAAAGCCCCTAGTCTTTAACTAATTAAATCCTTATTATAACCCTTAAATATTTAAACAAAAAAGGCGTAGCACTTAAATTCGTTTTAATTAACCATTTTATTTTATATAAAACCTAAAAAAAGAAAATATTAAATTAAAAAAGTTTAGAAAATTTATTTAATACGTTTTTAACCAAAACCAAATAAAAAAAAGCCGAAAAAATGTATTCATGTAAACTGGCATTTGCGATTAGCGTGTTAAAAATATATTAATGTTATTTATTTGTCTACACTTGACTACTTCTACTTCTGCTACCAACACCAACAAAACTATTACCACCATTGGCTAAGCCAAGAAACTTAAAGCAAACCAAAACTCCAAAACTAAATAATGGAAAACAAAAGAAAACTCTTATCTGCTTTGTTATACTATTCGCAACACACTCCCCATCTAAGACTTTTTATTGGCTTGGCTTGGCTAACAAGACAGGTTAAACTTTATAACCATTTTACATAAGTTTTGACTACAAACGGATTAATCAGATTAATACCGAAAATAAACGAATAACACCAACAAATAAACATAAGTATGTATATTAAGTGAGGGATTAGCATGCTAATATAACAAATAAACCAAAGTGCAGAAAAAAAGCCAGAAAACTTTTCTTTCTTTGGGCTTTTATTTTAACATTTGCTTTGGTTTATTTTTAGGACTTTCAAATGATTTCCGGTGTCTATAAAAAAAAAAACAAAAAATCCAGAACAAAATGTTTCTTGGTCTTTAGTCTGCATTATGGTTTGATTGTTGTTGCAAATACATATTGCCACAAACTCTGAACAAACAACAAAAAAAAAAAAAAAAAAAAAAAAACGAATTAAACTTGATAAATCGACAGAGAGAAGGATAAACCTGTCTTTGGGAGTGGGAAAGAGATGAATGCAGCAAAATATGATTAAACTTTAAATATTAAATTTTGAAAACAAATTTGGTAATAATAAAATATCAAAACTATAGAATAAAATTAAATATCAAATGTCTCTGTATTAAAGCAACAATGTTGCAAACAACTGCTATAAGGTGACCAGATTGCTCTCCTCCGGTCTTGACAGGCCATAAATTTTAAAATTTTCTTGAGCGCTAAATGAATTTGTCTCGTGTGGACAACTCTTGTCGATGTTATAATCTTGTTCGAAAAACGTTCTCGGAATATTTACTGGCACAACTATTTCTGCCATCAAATTTCAATTTAACATTAAAAACCTTAATTTTAAAGCAATTAGATGCATGAACATAAGCATTGCCACGTTTTCACCACTTACAATAACATGTGTATCCGTCATTTTGCCAATATTTTGTTCATGTGCGCACAACACGATGGTTTGTCAAGATGTGAGTTTAAAGAAGATTTCCAAAGTTTTTAATTTGTCGCCATTAGACAGTTTAGATTTAATAGAAATGGAGCAATTTCTGTGTATAAGAATGATGACACTGTTTATTTTATTTTCTTTCGTAAAAATTTGTCTCAATTAAATTTGTGTACGCTTTTGTTATTGTTTCTTTTTTTTTTTTTTGGATGAACTTAATTCGACTTATATAACTAAATAATAATAAATAATTTGCTAATTTACGAAGCACAGAAAGAGAATAGGTAGTTTTTCAAAAACATTTTTATTTTTCAATATAATCTCCTGAAACTTCAATACACTTAGTCCAACGCTTATCTAGCAATTCTATCGCTTGATTAAAATAGTTTTCCTCAATGGCTTCAAAATAGTGGTTTACAACTGTAATTGCAACTTCATTTGAGGTAAAACGCTTGCCAGCTAGGAATTTTTTTTAGATTTGGGAACAGGTAAAAGTCAGGAGAATAAGGTGGCTGGTCAAGCAACTCGTACTTTAATTCGTTGATTTTAGCCATTGTTAAATCACTCTTGTGCGCTGGTGCGTTGTCTTGATGAAAAATTATTTTTTTTCT
Source organism: Bellardia bayeri (assembly GCA_950370525.1). Classification (NCBI taxonomy): domain Eukaryota; kingdom Metazoa; phylum Arthropoda; class Insecta; order Diptera; family Calliphoridae; genus Bellardia; species Bellardia bayeri. Next base: position 82,811,851 of record OX493267.1, read on the forward strand.
CTTGTAAGCCAGGACGTTTTTGTCGAATTTTTACACTTAATTGTTCCATAATGTTGCAATAGTACTCTGAATTTATTGTTTTACCCTTTCGCAGATAGTCAATCAATAAAATACCTTTGAAGTTCCAAAAAACCGTTGCCATAACTTTACCAGCCGATTAACTTGTTTTTGCCTTCTTTAGGGCACTTCTTCCAGCTTCAGTACTTTGCTTGAATTATTCTTTTTTTTTGGAGTATAGTAGTGAAACCATGTCTTATCAACAGTTATGAAACGACGTTTAAAATCCATTTTATTCCTCTTAAAACGATCTAAACTATCTTGAGAAATTTTCATTCTTATGCGTTTCTGGTCGACTGTTAACAAATGCGGCACCCATCTTACAAAAAGCTTTTGCATCTGTAGTTCTTCATGCAAAATTAAATGGACTCGATTATTTAAGATGCCCATGATATTGGCTATTTCACGGACTTTTATTCGTCCATCATTGAATACCAATATCATGCACTTTGGCTACAATTTCTGTTGTTGTTGCTATTTTTGGATGTCCACTACGTCGTTCATCCTCGATGCTTGTACGACCAAGTTTAAAGTCAGCAACCCAATTTTTTACTGTTGCATATTCACCTAAATCATTTACCATATCATTACGAATTTTTTGTCCCGATAAAACTTTTTTATTTAAATATTTAATGACACCAAGAATTTATAATTTTTCTTTTGTAAAAAATTCGTGGATGCGTCTTTTTTGAACACGTGTTTCTATATGAAGGAGTTGACAGATCGAAAATAAATTTAACATGTCTTCAAAACATTTAAGTTTTTTTCTGTTTATACCGCCCTTTCTGTTCTAGGCTAAGAAGTTTATTATTTATGTTAATATAATTAAGCTTTTCTTAATTGTAGTGTTGTCTTTACTTTGACGCTAACAGTTTATTGTATAATATTGATGTGGACTCAATAATGACCGTGGTGTCAACAGTGCCACATGTAATAAAACCTTGTCGTGTTGATAATAACAATTGGCTCCATCCAGGTCCAGTCAAATGTCTTTGAATTCTTAATTATCAAGTTATATTCATTATAAACGATTGCCATAATTTTTCCTAATAGCCAATGGCCACCTTATTGTTCCAAAGAACATTTTATTAAAACAAACCTTTATAAAAGAAATTAATATACTTATATCGAATTAAGAACAATAGGAACATTTCCATGGCAAACGACTTTTTTTTTGGCGCCTATTCAGCAAAAATTAAGAGTTTTATATTACACAAAAAATTTAAGGATTTTCTAAAGAAGTCCACCAAGGTAGTTTGCAAATGATCTTATACCTGATTAAACCACCAAATTATAATTTTTACTCAACTCTCATAACCTCCATTTGTCTGCTGTTCCCTTTTCTCTTTTTTTCTTCTATGTTTTATACAATTTGTTATGGTAATTTAATATTTTATAAGATTGTTAAGAAAGACAACAACATGTTGTTGTTCAATATTTTTTTTTTGCAAGAACTTTTTCGTTAGTCCAGTCACTCAACCTAATTGAAAATTTTATACAAGTTCACTGATTTCATTATTAAGGCAAAATATGACATGTTTTGCATATAGCAAAATTTTAATATACATACATAGCTAATTCTTTTAAGAACTTGAGAGATTGTAAAATTCTACAATGTTTTAAAGGCTGAAGCAGAAGTTTGCAGAAGGAAATATGTCTCCTGATTTTCACTGTGGGTGATATTTTTCACAGTGATTTGATAACGATTAATTTAAAAAAAATTAGCAAATTTGGCTTTGGGTACAAAACTATAGAATACAAACTATGTTGATCGTACCCAGTTCAGAAATTATTTGAAGTCTATAGTAATAAGGAAGAGTTGGTCACTAGAACGCCAATTAAAAGTCGAAAATTTATTTTTAAGGGAATATATCTGATATTGCCAGACTTGTGGATTTGATCCCTTGCAATCACCTTGGAACTAATAAATTGGTTGCAGGTAAATTACAATAACGCAACGTATTTACAAGAGTTGTATGGTTGTTTGTTGTACACGGAAGTAGACTTAATTTTGGAGCTATTGCCAAATATGGACTAACATCTACAAGATTCAGTAGCAAAATTGCCGTATACCCAATATTAGCATGATTTTGGGATTAAAATTCCTGATCTGTATAAAATGTTTATTCTATATCAATATTTATTTGACACTTAACTTGTTTTTCGAAGCTGGTACGTATATGTGAGCAATTACAAATCATGGGATATGAGAATATCCCACGTTTACTTTCAACATAATACAGTTCAACCTTGGTATAACGAATCTTAAGGGGATTAGAAAAAAACGTTTTAACGAATAATTCGTTACAATGAGGTACGTTATATCGAGGTGAAGTTGCGCTTCTATTCGTTATAACGAGGTAATAAAAAATTGTGTACGTATATTAATCATCATCTGCTTACCATGTTATAGCGAACGATTTCCGCTAATAAAGCAAAACACATTTGAAGGAAAACACTGTATTTTGTAGTTTTAAAATTCAACAATAGTTTACTTTTATAAAATAATAAGTCTGAGCCAGTGATTTGCTGGAGACGTTGTCGTTGCAAACACAATAATTTTGTGTGGATATCTGTTTCATATAATTTGGATTAATTGATGGAAATCGTTATAAAAAGGTTGTAAGTTGACAAAATTCGTTAAATAGAGGTAAATAATTCTTTCTATTTCGTTAGTCTGCAGTGAATGAAAATTCGTTATAACGAGGCTATTGACAAATGTATTCGTAATAGAGAGGTTTATTTTGTATTAAATCTTTTGGAGCGTTGTAGGGGATTTCAAAAAATTCGTTAAATCGAGGAATTCGTTATAGTGAGGGTCGTTATATCGAGGCTTGACTGTAATAGTATATTTAAGACACATAATAGTATTAACGTGAATTTCGGAAGTGGACCTTATACGGGGGATATAGTCAAATATGGACCGATATTTTCAAAATTCAGCAGTTTGATTTTGGCATAAATGTAAATGCTCCGTGTAAAATTTTGGATCGATATCGTTAATTATACAAGATTTATGAGTGTTGAAGTGATTTTCGGAAGAGCGCTTCATATGGTGAATATGGTCAAATATGGACCTAAATTCACAAATTTCATTAGAATGATTTTTGTGTATATGTAAATGATCTATATAAAGTTTTGACTCAATACTGATATTTATAAGTTATATATAAAGATAAATGACTTTTTCGGTTGTGGTCCTTATATGGGAGCTATGACCAATTATGGACCGACCATCATAAAATTCAGTTCAAAAATTTATATATCTATAATAATTATTTGTATCGAATTTTAACCTACTAACTATATTTGACCAGTTTTATACGTATATAATTGGATTTTGAAAGTGGACTTTACATGGGGTCTATAGTCCAACATGGACCGAATAAAACAAAATTTTGTTTTGCGATTTCTTTTTAGATGACACTTATTTTTGCCGAATTTTGTAGTAATGTTCCAATTTTACATGCATTTTTTTTTGTTATTCAGCCCTATTTTGGGAAGATTTTTGTATGGGGCTATGAGAAATCATGGAGCTATTTTTACTCTTTTCCGCATACTTTCTTCTGTTATCATAAAAACAACGTAAATAAAATTTCATAATATTATTATTATATTTAAAAATATGTATAGCAAGAAATATGTTTAAAAATATCAATTTATATGGAGGTTGTCTCACATTTTGGTCCATAACTCTGGTTTTAGTATATCGATTTTGCTGATTTTCAATGCCAAACTGCTTAGGAGAACTATAAGCGGTTTTTTGTAAACTTTATTGATTTTGCTGGTGTATTTTGGACGTGAAAGTGTTTTACACAGACAGACAGATATAGCTCAATCGACTTAAAATTCTATAAGCACCAATAATATATATACTTTGTTGGGTCTCATATGAATATTTCTCAGTGTTACACACGGAATGACAAACTAAAATATATCCTAATTCAGCACTTATGGTGGGGGAGGGTATAAAACATAAATCAACTCAACACGTTTTCCAGAATTCATTAAAAAGTGTTTTTCTTTTTTCTTGTTTGGTATCCATGACCCCTTGTTTTTAATAACGCTTTTCATTCGCCTTGGCAAACTTTCAACCAAGTTGTCCTTTAATTCACTTGGAATATTTTTTCATTCGACCTTAACACGGTTCCAAAGCTCCATAAGACTGGTTGGCGCTCAATTGTGTTGTGCCAATCGTCTCTTCAATATAGACCAAAAATTCGATTGTGATCTGAGCTATGCGCAGCCCATTTCATCAGCTGAATTTTGAACAATTTTATGTAGTTCTTTTTTGAACGCTATTTCAGTTTACAATATAATCCCCCAAGAATACACAATGAACTGTGAACTTAATTTGAGAGATCCCTTTTGTTCAGTTGAAGCAATTATCGGCTTTGTTGTGGTGACTATTATTAGTATTACTAAAAAATTTACAATATAATCGTTTTACTGTGAATTGTTTTTAGTGGAAACAGTATCTTTACGTTGTAACAGATATTCTTTGAAGATTTGAAATGAAACAAGTAAGAAATATGATTTGTGTGCGTATTTGTTTGCCAAATAAATACCGTATTTATATTTATATATGTACTCGTATACTCCCGAAAGATCAAACCAATTATGATTTAAACCTACATACATGTTCAGATGTAAGTAAAGCAACATGCCAATTCAAATATTATATCTACTTACTTTACTTCAGCGATCATATTTCAAATGAAACGCTTTTACAAATGCTGAAAATAAAGAGAAGAAAAAAACACTTTATTCGAAATAAATGACTAAAATAAGTAAAAAGTGTTTTTTGTTTCGCAAATATTCTTTCTTGTCTCTTTTTGTAATAATTGTTGTACAACATTTGTGACATTGTTATTGTCGTGTTTGTCGGCAAGAAAAATGCTTTAAGGCCAGTTTCAATTTCAAAGTGAAATATAAAATAAAATATGTACAGAAGAATGAATAAATATTGTTTTGCACAAATACTGCATGTTTTGCAATTATCTACTTGTACAAGGAAGCCAAAGTAAATCACAAATACGACAACATTTTACATATACAGCTACAAACACACACACACATGTTTTTATGTATATACTTTTCAGCTCAAAGGGAAGATGATAATTAAAAAAATATAAAATACGCAAACGAACGAACAAAAAAAATTCATTGTATTTTAAAATTTTCTTTTGAAATTCAAACAAATTCAACGTACATTAAGCGTTAAGACTTGCACTCAAACAGACCTCTTTTTCTCATTGTTTTTTAGGTCTGCAAAACACAACAGACAGAGAAATAAAGGGTGACACCTTCAAAAAAGTGTCTTTTGATGTCCAACAAAATGGAGAGCTTCAAACCGACAAAATTAAAAAAAAAAAAAAAACAAATAGTAATCATCATCACTGCCAATACTTTGGCAAAAAAATAACATTTTAGGGGTATAAAATCACAGTATTCACCTACACACACACTCTCACTCTCAATCGCTCTCACATACCCTCAAATCCAAATCCTATACATAAAAATATACTTATGAAAAAAATTACTTTCACTTTCTTGGCTAAAAGCAACAAAATATTGTAGATTTTTTTTACCGCACATGTGTAGATTTCAATCAAACATTTTATGGGAGGGGTTTTACTTTTGATGGCAACATTAAAGGATCATGTGTGTAAGTGAATCTTTTCTTTTTTTTATCCTTCTTCAAATCCATATGAGGGTGGTTTTAGCAATTGCTCACATGCCCATCTGTAACTGCGTGTGGGTGTGCATTTGTATAATTGTGAGTAAATACACTTAAGCATGTAGCTAACAGATACTTTTCGTATCTTGGGGTAAACCTTGGTTTTTTTTTAGTAGAATTTCTGGCATTAAATGAACGGATGTGTGAAATTTTCATGATTTTTTTTTTTTTTTTGAGGAGATTCAATGAGTTTTTATGACAACATATAATAACTTTCGACTACATTTGATTGTGATTTATTTTAACTTTTTAAAAGGATTGAATATTCTCAGCTAAACTCAAGTCAGAAAACTATATTCGGCAGGACTACATTTAATACTCCCTTCACTTGAATAGAAAAAACTGCATTTATTAGAAATTTTCTATATCCTTATGCTGATTTCTAAAATTGACCATGCATTTTCAATAACATTAAGGTCTGGCGACTATGGTGGCGGTGTCATCAAATTCGGGCAGTTATATATTAGCCACGTTTGCACAATACCCGATTTGTGCTTTGGATCGTTATCATGCTAAAATCGTAAATCTGATCTTATTTATATAATATAAAAGGTGTTTTTTTTAGATGTATATAACTTTAAGTTGGCAACATTTTCTTGTAACTGGCGGCCATTTTTTCAGCTGCCAACTAATTTATGTTTAGTTTAGTTTGGCTTAGCATTTCAACATGAATAGACTGACGCCTGAACAGATTCGTTGGATTCGGTGAATGGGCCCATAACAATATTGCCGTTGATTCCGATTTTTACAAGCGAATTTTATTTAGCGATAAAGCTCACTTTTGGTTGAATGGATACGACAATAAACAAAACTGCCGTATTTGGAGGGATGATAATTCTCAATTGTTTGTTGAGACATCGTTACATTCAGAAAAACTGACTGTTTGAAGTGCTTTAAGGACTGGTGGAATAATTGTACCGTACTTCTTTAAAAACAAAGCTGGCCAGAATATTACTGTCAATGGTGACTGTTATAGAGCCATGATTACTGAACTTTTCCTTCATCAATTGAACAATCATGATTTGCAGGATGTTGTGGATGCCACAACATGTCACACACCTTGTGCCACAATTAATTTATTGAAGAAAACATTTGGTAAACGCATAATTTCATGTTTTTAACGCCGCTTGACTATTTTCTGTGGAGATATGTATGTAAAGTCGCTAGTCTACGCCGATAAGCCCAAAACGATTGACCACTTCGAGGACAACATTGGTCGCGTTATTTCAGATATACGGCCACTAATGTTGGCAAAAATTCTTCGAAAATTGAAACGCCAGATTAGACTAAGTCCGAGCCAGTCATGTGACAGAAGATTATCTTTCGAATAAAGTAATTTGCATGTCAATTTAAAAAAAACATCTTTGTTTTATTCCATTTCAAAGTTTTATACATCTAAAAAAACACCCTTTATAAAATATTCTCTCTGTTATTTTTACAATCGTTTCTTTATTGACTTCTGTATTTGGTCTCCGCCAAACATACGACATGCCATCTGAACCGAATATGTTAAACTTAAATTCATCAGAAAAGACTAGCGAATTCCAAAATGGTAATTCCTTGCTAACATGTTTATTGGCGAAATTTGGCCTGCAAAGACTGTTTTTTTACCCACCACCAAAAAGATGGGGGTTTGTCATTCCGTTTGTAACACATCGAAATAATGGTCGTAGAGCCAAAAAGCCTATATAAATCCTTATAAAGTTCTAAGATGATCTAGCTATGTCATTTCGTCTGTCCGTCTGTTGCACTCACGATAGAGCTTCGAAAAAAAGACATAGAACAATGAAATTTTTCTTTGATCCACCAAAATATTTGGTATTGCAAATGGGCAAAATCGGTCGAATAGGATCTGTGTTATCAGATCAAAGTTTCATCGATTTTCTTCAGATATTTTTTGCTGTTTTCATTTTTATTAGAGAAGGATAAGTCCTGTTAAAAATTATAGGAATCGATCCACGATTTTTCATAGCCCCCATACAAATGTCTTCTAGGTATATGTCTATAGAATATCCGCATCTAAACAAAATTCTGCAATAATAAGTTTCATGCAAAGTAAAATCTCATAACAATATTTTGTTTCCATTGGTCCATAATTTAGTCATAGCCTCATACAAAGACCACTTCCGAAAATCACTTAAATGCACATAAATCTTTTGTAGAAATGACTATCAAGTTGAAATTCGACAAGCGTAATTAAAATATACATTTAAATTCGTATCAAATTTCATTATGATCGATTCATATTTGACGGTATCCATGGTGGGTATATAAGATTCGGCACAGCCGAATATGTACTCTTACTTGTTCAGGTTTATAAACAGTTTCTGGAGTGCAACTCGGCCATTAAAATAATGTTGGCGCAAGACACGACGAACAGTATCAACGCAACATTGTTTGCCTAGGTCAGCTTTAACTTCAGAGGCCAGTTGTGACACTGACAGTATTGGATTTGCCCTTATTTTTCTTAAAATGTGTCCCTCGTCATGCACATTAATAATTCTATCTATCTTTGTTATGGACCCGATTTTTATGAATTGTACGCGGTTTCATTCGAACTATTTTAAATTGACACTTGACAAAATCACTAGATATCCAACAAATAAAAATTGAAACGAAAGATTTCAGTTCGAGTTTTTCCAGTAAAAGTTCCAAAATATTGAAGCAAAAATTTTGCTTGCAATAAGCCATCTTTTTGCTTCAGTGGGACACCATGTTGTTTTGAATTCATTTTTTAATAAAATCCAGCTAAACTACTTGTGCACAATGTATATAGTATTCAAATCTTTAGTCAAGAGCATACAAAGATATTCATTTCATTCTTAAAAGTAACTCCGCCTTTGTGCTTTAAGAATGTAATTATTTTGCAAACATCCGGCATTCCTTGAAAATGCACAACAAATGCATGTCAACAAAAAATGCAACCAATAAAAATTAAGAATTGACACATGAACTATCTATAGTGTTCACTTAATAGGCTTCTTCAGTGCACTGCCAATGAACAGGTTTAAATATAAAATACACAATATCAAAGAATTTTTAACTAAAACAAGTAAGAAAGTATAGTCGGTCAAGCCCGACCATATAATACCCTACAATCAGTATATGTATAAAACAGTTTTTTTAGAAATGGACGTTATATAGGAGATATAACCTATTGTGGACCCATCATCCAAAAATTTAGTCATGATGTCTGTGAATATAAGTAATATATGTGTTAAACTTTATCTCGATATAAATACTTTAAAACGATTTATGGAGCTTAAAGTGATTTTCGGAAGTGGGCCTTATATGGAACTACGACTAATTATGGACCGATTATAATAAAATTGGACCGTATTAATTTTAGACATATGAAATATATTTGCGTTAAATATTATTTGTATACCAATATTTTTGAGAGAGTTATTCTCTTTAAAGTGATTTTCGGAAGTGGGCCTTATATGGGAGATACGAGTAATTATTGACCGATCTGCACAAAATTCGTAGATGTGATGATCAGTAAACCCCAAATTCGGGAGGACATTTGTATGGGGGCCAGGTGAAATAATGGACCGATTTCCACCAGTTTCAATGCCATCCATCCTTGGGTCGAAAAAATATCACGTACCAAATTTTATCGAAATATTTTCAAAATTGCGACCTGTACTCTGGGCACAAGCTTTACATGGACAGCCAGCCAGCCAGCCAGACGGACGAACGAACATCGTTCAATCGACTCAGAAAGTGCTTCTGAGTCGATCGGTATACTTTAAGGTGGGATTTGGATCAATATTTCTGGGCGTTACAAACATCAGCACAAATCCAATATACCCTCCCCACTATGGTGGTGTAGGGTATAACTACCTGTATAAATGAAAATATTTTTGTATAGTCATGTGATCTTAGAATTAGTAGAGAATTTATAAAACAATTACTCTTCAAATTTAATAATGACTACTATATGAAAAACACTTATTTTGTGACCTTTCATCTTCAGCCAGATGCTTTTAATTTGATTACATTTTTAGCTATATTTTCAAATCTAAATTCGAGTATGTATCTAAACACGTTCACCATAAGTAGAGTCACATATTGTGTCGATTAGATTTATCATTTAAATTGCCTTATTACCATGTTTCCTCAAAGAGTTACTTTCTAACTTAACTATTTTTACCAGCAACAGCTAGCTGTACGTACGCTTTTACATACATACATATGTATGTATTTTACCCCCAGTTTCCTAAACGAACATGTGTTAAATATTAAATTATATGTCTGTATGTACATATATATAAGAATATATGTATATAGCATTAATACATATGTACGTATAAATCTTAAAAAAGCAACATTATTTTCTTTATCATTGTGGTTGATTTTTAGATCTCATCACCTGTTTCTTTACGAAAAGAAACTATGTTTTATGTACATACTCGTATGTATGTATGTATGTATTTTTATGTAGCGAAATTGTTAAGTGCAGGAATGAATGAATGTTACAGGTGCCGATAATCATGTCTACTTGTAAATGACTGTGTAATAGATTTGACGATACATTTCCGCTGAACGTGTCTACAATATTCAACTATTATTAAAATCGTATTTCTTTTATTATCTTTCACTAAGAACAGAGCATGTGATTTAACAAGCTGTTGCACAAATGTTTCTATTTAACCCTTAAAGGAAGCTGTGCATGGGAAAGAAGTACCAACAAATGTGTCCGTACAATATGACAGAGGTGTCATATCTTAGGTCAGTAAGCATTCATAGTTAAATATAAATAAATTTTAAATTTTCTTCTAAATCTTTTGTCCCAAACTAATTTATTAATTGATCTGATGAAAATCAATTTAACGAGCATAAACGTCTTTAAGATATTGGCATCATATTGTGTTGCATTACTTGATGTTTGCTATTTGCTATAAAGCTTCAAACAGTTTTTTTTTTATAAAGCGTGATCCATTTCTAGGTTCCCTACTTTTTTAAAGAAAACAAAAAAAAACATAGAAAATTTAAATTTAATGGGGAATTTTTATTATAATTTGAAAGAACATTCTTTGGCATTTATTTTTTGAAGATTATATCTATCAAATGTTGGCCGTTGCTACGTCGCAGATGGTCTATCCGCTGAGTGCAATTTTCGATGACTTGTTCGAGCATTTCGAACGACACGCGTGATGTTTTCCTTCAAGGCCTGAATCGAAGCGGGTTTGTCCGCATATTACATGTCCCCACAGGAAAAGTCTAACGGTGTGATATCACACGATCTTGGTGGCCAATCGACCGGCCCAAAACGTGAAATTATGTGCTCACCGAAGTGTTCACTCAATAAATCCCGTGATTGATGCGTTGTGTGTAAAGTGGCGCCGTCTTGCTGAAACCAAATGTCGCCGAGATAATAAGCTTCAATTTCAGGCATCATAAGTCGGTTATCATGGCACGGGATAATTTTTAAAGAAATATGGACCGGTGATTCCACCGGCCCACAAATCACATCAAACCATTGTTTTTTCTGGATGAAGTGGCAGTTCTTGAATCTCTTCTGGTTGCTCCTCGTCCCAAATGCAGCAATTTTGTTTGTTTACATACCCATTGAGCCAGAAATGGGCCTCATTCATGAACAAAATTTGCATCAAAAACGTCGAATCTTCTTGGAACTTTTCAAGAGCCTATAGAGCGAAGAGATGTCGCTTGGGAAAGTCAAGCGGCATCAGTTGTCTTTTGTACACTCTTAATTTAAGATGTCGACGTAAAATGCACGAGTTGCTGCGAATGTCGCCGAATCATCTATCCGCGGTCTTCGTGTACACTCTCAGCTAAACTGTGCTGGACGTGGTCTATTCGGTCGAATATTATCCAATAATGAATGCTGGGTCTCAAAATGGGTGATGGTGTTGCGATTATGTTGACCATAAGTTGAGCGAAGTGCACGAAACACATTCCTCACAGAACGTGAATTTTCGTAATAAAGTTGAACGATTTCTAAACGTTGTTCAGATGTAAGTTTTTCGTTTTTTCTTTTTTTTTTTACTTCAATAATTTCAATAATTTCTGTTGAATTGTGAGTCCAATTTTGTAACGTCGTGTCAATTTAAAATAGTTCAAATGAGTCCGCATACAATGATAGTCCAACTAGGATTGATATTAAACCATTCTCAAAATGGCCACTCACAGCGAAAAATAGCAGAAATCGTAACGTGAAAGCTACGACAGTCCAAAATATCATTTAGCCATGCAAGTCGGCCAAAGGCACCAAATAAAATTTTCAATGAGCCTGATGAGTGACACATTTTAGAAAAAATAAGGGCAAATCCAAGGCTATCAGTTTTACAACTTGCGTTGAAACTGTGCGTCGTGTCTTGCGCCAACATGATTTTAAAGGATTTTTTTTTTTCAGCCGAAATTTTGCCAAAAAACATGTTTCGTGAATGAATTGGGCTGCAAAATATTTTTCTTCGGACATAATTTTTGTTTGGAACAAATGGGTGAATCCGCCTTCTTCTTTTAAATGAAACCAATTTCTTTCTTAAGTTCCTGTTAGTTTGCTTTTTATGGAGCTTTGAAAACATAAAATAAACTGTGAGCTAATGCATACAGAGACAGCAAAAATCTAATTTTTGGTTTGAAAAGCGGTCTATAAAAATTAGTCCGTATAAGACTTAAAAAAACGGGATAAGCTGTATTTATGGTCACGTTAATCATACATGACTCAGTTTCGATTGTTTAGTGCCTTTTCTTGCTTGAACACACTCTTGTATTTAGTTTTCTGTATACATATGTATAGTGTTCCAAGTGAAAGTTACTTTTCTCGCGTGTCCATTTGACATTTAGCTGTGTTGACATATCTGACCAGCACTCATAAGTCTTCCTCTTCCTTTCCAAATGCTATAATGTTGGATTATTTTGTCATTAACATTTTTGCCGTTTATTTGCGTTTGGTTGTTTTCGTCTTTTTATTTTAGTATTTATTTCGTTCGTTTTTTGAGAATTTAGTTTTTATGTTTCATATGAACCTTGGTATCGTACGTATTGTACTCATACCCGTGGTACCTTCTATTTTCAGTTGAAATTTTACGTTGAGTGAGTGGTTTTTCATGTTATTGGTTTATTGTCGGTTATTTTTAATTTTTTTTTTTTTCGTTGGGTTTTTGCTTTTTCTGTTTTGCCATTAGATATTTGTAGATATAATACATATCACGTGACAAAATCGTATATACATATTCCTTTTTTTTTTTTTTTTGTTTGTTTGTTTCGTAAACCTTTCAACGAATAATGGATGATGTATTGGGTTCAGCGTTTTGTTGGTCACAAAGAGAAATTTGTAATGAAACTTAAATATTTAGAAGTCGTCCTGTGGTATTACGAGTAGTCAACCAATATAAAACAATTGTTTACTTTATGCATCCCAGGTAATCCATAATGAAGTCAATTGTCACTTTACTGTCTTTGAGTAATCTATGTAGTCGTTTTTACTGCTCACACAAATAATAATTTAGAAAGTCAATTGTCATTTCGCTTTGTCTAATGATACAAATTAAGATTCCTATTTTGAAAACTTTTGATGAACCGTATTCTTAATTCGTCTCTGCCTGCATATGTATGTATGCCATTGCATGATGCATCACTCTTACTTACAGTTTGTGTTCCTTCTTTTTTTCGCTTTGTTCAGTTTACCAAATACCAAATACACAATGTATAAATTTCTTTTAAGAATGAGGACGATAATTAGTAATTTAATATAAATGCGGGATTATTGTAAAACTTAGGAATTTGTATTTCAACAATTTACGCTATTAAAATATATTTAATGTAAAGAAATTCTAAGAACACCAGCAACTCTATGAAACGTATGTACATAGAAATGCCTTAAATCATCGGTATATTTACAATACGTTTTTGTTTAAAACTGTTTTAAAAATTATCTTAATTTCTAGTTAAGTGCTGGTGAATGTTGAGTGAGATTCTGTAGAATTGCTGTGTATCGGTATTTAGAAAAAATGTGCAACATTTATTTCATAATGGAGATTGTTTTTTGAAAGATATTCAAGGAGTAAGTTTAATGGCAGAAAGAATAAAGCTTAACATACCCAAAACTAATATTGAAAATGTGGTGTCGCAAAATTTATGTAAAATTTCAAATAAATAAAAATCACAGGTTTTTGTTAAGATTGTTAATTTTTTTGTTCAACCATAAAGTACATACCTACAGTGGGAAGCAAAACTGTCCGGATGTTTAATGAAAATAATACAAATATAGGTATATTATCATATATAGTTATACCTTATTCTAAATTATAAAGCACAAAAACTCACATAAATTGTTTAAAACTATTTGGACACTCTTGCACAGTACAAGAAATAACAATTATCACGATATTGCTCTGTTAAAATGTAACGTTATTTGACCCGTTGGTTGTTTTTTTGTTGCGATCTCGTTATCAAGCATTTATTGCTCTATTTGTACATTATTGTTTGACCTGTTAAGTGATTAACTTGATTTTTGAATAAAAATAGAAAAACGCCAACTGATATTGAAAACAATGTAATAAATTTGTTGCAAAATAATTATTCCTGCCGTAAAATTGCTGAAAAATTAAATTTAAGTAAATCCACGTAAATGATATAAAAAACGGCGTAATGTAGCTGGCAATAATAACCAAGGGGTATGACCAAGACTGCTTTCTGATGGCAATGCCCGGCAGATTGAACGTTTGCTACATAATAAGGACATCAAGACCCCGAAAGACGCTGCAAAGGATGTCAGTTCCTGGACGGTTAGACGCGCATTAAATAGAATTGGCTTAGTAGCCAGTGTAAAAAGAAAAAGCCAGCACTTTCCGATAGAAATGTGAAAAAACGCCTTAATTTCTGTAAAACCTACAACAATTGGACAGTAGATGACTGAAAAGAATACTATTGACATAGGCTGCATGAGCGCATCATTACCTTACTTCTTTAGTGGAAAACATCTGGACAGTTTTGCTTCCAACTGTACATTGCTGCAATTCAAAATTCCAAAATATAAGAAAAATTATTTTTCTGAACAGATATTGTTTGACATCAATATTTCGCTTGGAATAATAGACCAATGAATTATAAAATTATGACAGATCTAGACAGATTCCATAATCCAAAAACAAAAGTGTCTTATATGGATCGGTAAATTGACTTTTGTATATATAAAACTTATTTCTATTAAATTTTATTTAACAGATATTTTTAAGATATTTATGGTCGTTAAAGTGATTTTTGGAAGTGGTTGTAATATGAGAGCTATGGCCGATCATCATCAAATTCGTTCCAATGATTTGTGAATATATGTATGATACATATTTGTGTTGAATACTAACTAACATTTTTAAGCGAATTATGGCCTTTAAAGTGATTTCCGGAAGATAATCTTATATGGGAGCTATGGTCAATTGTGGACTGTTTTTAGGTGTGATTTGGTTTTATATATAATCTATTTTTTAACATTGTTTTTTGGATACATGTATTAAGCATAAAGACCTATATCGAAAGGACATTTGTATGGCTGCTAGGAGAAATAATGGTCCGATTTTAAACAATTTCAATCCCAGTCATCCTTGGGGCCAAAAAAGTTCTCATACTAAGTCTCATAAAAATTTTATCCAAATAGCTTAAAAACTGAGACCTGTATTTTGCGCACAAGTTTATATTGACAGCCGGCCAGCCAGCCAAACGGACGGAGGGACGGACATCGTTTAATCTACTGAAAAAATGATTCTGAGTCGTTCGGTATACTTTGTGGTGGATGTTAGACTAATATTTTTGGTTTTTCCGTTGTGAAGAGAACTACACCACTCAGATGATAGTAAGTAAAGAGTACTATGTACATATTTCGAGACTGTCGCGTGAAGGTATTAGATTAAAACGCATCATCTGATACTTGCTAGATTGCTAAGCTAGATTGCTAAGTACATACATATATGAAAATTGGAAATTTGAGTCTTGAATTGTGAAGATCCGGCCATTCAACAAAAAAAGAAAAAAAGATGAAATACTGTTTCTTAGTTCTGCCGATGCTAGCAACTGCGGCAGTGATTATTAAAAAGAAGTCGAGGTATGCTTGCATGCTTACCAATCGTCTAGTGACCAGTTAACACTGCTTTTATCCTCGATAAGTTCTTTCGTTTCCTATTAAGAAGCTGCGTTTTTCGTTCTTTACTGGCCAAATTTGTCTAGTGGTTTAGCATGTGTCCAGATTGCGTCACCTATTTTCAGCCTTTTGAAAGTAGTGCCTGAAAATGTCACTTTTAATGGTCCCTAGCGGTGTTGCGAGTGATACGGCTGTTGAAATGTGAAAAGCGGATTCATCTCTGGCTAGTTCGTCAGCCTGTTTAATACCGCAGTAGTCCTTATGCACAGGGACCCAAATTAGAGTAATGTAGGTTAGATAAGCTAGCCTAGTCAGTTCTTCCTTGCATTGCCTGATTAGAATAGATGTTTTAGTTTGGGATTTAAGTGAAATGAGTACCGCCTGGCTGTCAACAAAAATGGCAGTGCTGCATATTACGCATTAAATACTGCAAGCTTCCTTAACTTCCTTAACTCAGCCTAAATAAGACAAGATTTCCAATCTCGACTTAATGAAATAGTGATTTTGAGCATCTTATCAAAACCTATAAGGGATGTTTTATAGTAGGATGTTTGGTGTTGTGCAGGCAAAGCAAATTCAAAATCGTTGCATGTCCAAACATTCTTGATCTTCAGCAACCAGAGGCAGATAATCTCACCGCGCAGCTTGTGGAAATGGCCATTGGGGTTAGATGTCTCTGTCAAAGCCTCTGAAGGACTAGTACGTAGTTCAACACTGACAATTAACTTTTATTTTTGTTTAGACTTCAATAATTGCTACTTATTCATTGGACATTGTCTCTACTACTTTAACACATCTTTATATATTTTTTTAAATTTTGGAGCCATATCTGATTAAGCAAACAAATAAAAAAAGAACTTTGAGTGGTTAGTACAAACATTTTCAAATCCAACACATTTTTTTAATCTTGCTAAAAGTCTTTGGAAGTCTAACGAAGCGTTGCTTTTTTCCATAAAAAAGCAGTTCTATAATGACGTTGCATGAATTATAAATAAGAAATGTAAGTATGATGTACAATACATGTATGTACATAAGTATGAATGTATGTATGATGAATGGATGAATGTATATGAATATTGTACATACATATTTACACATGCACACATGCATTATTATATGACTATTTTTTAAACAATGTAATGAGCTGCAAACGAAAAAAAGAGTTAAAAAACATAAGTGTTTTTTTTTGAAAAAAAAAATGTATATACACTGAGAGAAATTTAGGGAAATATTGATAGTGTCAAATTAAGGTTTAATTTGTCGACAATACTTAATTGCTTGATTTATCAGTATAAATGAAAATGTGAAGCGTTGCATATTCATAATTGCTCTGAAACCTAAAACTTTTCTACATGTACTTCCTTTTTATCCACATTTAGGCCTTTCATTGTTTATAGATGGAAAGTGAGGAAAAAAGTGCATAAAAAATATTTGTTAAAATTAAAAATGTACACGTCTACCACATCATTTTTTAACTAAAACAAAAGAATGTCTCAAGTGGAATATGCATATTGTACATTGTATTCAAAACTCTCACATACACATGCACACACACACACACACAAACACTCAGTAACATCAAACATGCATAAATAATAAAACAATGAACATACACAACGATAAAAGCAGCAGCAACAACAACAATATATAAACGAAAGTGAATGCACAGAAGTGAAATAAAATCAGCGAAAAGCGGAAAAAACTAAAAAAAAAAACAAATATGCTGGTATAAGCAGCAGGAATAAAAGGATAAACACAAACTCTCACACGCAGTCAGATACACACCTACTCATCACACAGCTCCACAGTGTATAGCAGTAGTAAGTATAAGAACCACTTACCAGGAGTGAGTAACAACTACAAGCTTAGCAACAAAGCATTGAATACAACATAACATAATGCAAAAGCATAAAATCCAATGGTGTGCATTTTTTCCTCTAGATTTTTATCCACTCTTTCTGTGTGCTCTAAGCAAAAAGGATTTTGTATTCTCTTTCGTTTTTATTTTATTTAATTTTTTTTTTTTTTTGTTAATAAAAGGAACTAAACTAAAGCCCGAAACATATTTAAAAAGTCCTGAGAAAAAAAATCGTTGTCAAAATAGCAAAAGAATAAAACAAACATGAACACAGGAGGATAAGAAGGAGGTGGAATGTTGTATAGATCTTAAATCGAAACAGTTGTACAGTACTGTAAGATACAGTTATTGCGAGTGAATAACAAGATCCTCATTTGGTTATAGATGTATTTTGAAATTAACCAATCTGTAGTTTATCTAAAGGATTTGAAATAACTGGCATTATTAAAACTAAAAATACCCATGAGTACATAATATGTAGATGTTTTCTAATGACGTCAGGCAATTTACATGTACATGTCAGTTAAAAAAGGAAGATTTATTTAAAAAATATGTTTGTTCAATTCAAAGAACAATTTCAGTTCAACAAATGGCCAGTAGCTCGAGATTGTTTTCAAACATAGATCAATGATAATCTCCTGACATGTGAGAAACGATTATTTATTAGAAGTATTTTGTTTTTCTTAAACTGTTTTCTTAGGTTAACGATTTTAAGTGGACACTATTAATTCGTTATTGCCTACACTAAAGTTTAATCCTCAACTCGACATTTTTGTTATATTTTGCTGAACTTTCCTGAAAATGTATCGAATATGTTTGATTTAGAGTCAACTTAGAAAACACTAACTGAGGATTCATTTTATTCTCTCCGTCTGTTTTAATCCCAAAATGGCCTGGAGGGAAAAACCTAGAGGGATTAAATTTTTTCAAAATATTCTCTTATGATCAGAAAAATTTAATCAATTGAGAAACATTTTCCACCTTCAAAAATTCTAGAGCAATAAACAAAAATGTTTCAACCGATCATCATAAAATTAGACCGAATGATTTGTGTAGGTATGAAACATATTTGTGTTGAATATTATTTGGAAACCAACATTTTCAAAAGCGTTCTGCTTCTTAAAATGATTTTCGTGAAGCTTATATGATCAATTATCGACTGATGTGCACAACATTTTTAGATGTGATTAGACTTCATATAGAACTTATTTGTAGAGAAAAAAGTTTCGCACATAAATTTTGAATATATTTATGTATTCGGAGGGACATTTGTATGGGGGCTAGGTGCAATAATGGACCGATTTCAACAAATTTCAATCACAGCCGAAAAATATCATGTACCAAATTTTATCGAAATATCTTCAGAAATGCGGACCAGCCAACCAGACGGACTTTAAGGTAAATGTTGGACTAATATTTAAGGGAGTTGCAAACATTAGCACATATCCAATATACCCTCCCCACTATGCTGTTGTAGGGTATAATAAACCAAATAGATTTAACTGGCAAACATTTGGACAAAAAAATAATTAACTTTGTTCCGACTTATGATTATAAATTTGTTTCCCTATAACGTTTAAATGTAGACGAGAGTCATAACTGATATTTTCTAGTAATTGGGTGTATTAGATAAATACGTCAATGGCAATTCGAGGTCATACTTAGAGTATTCTGTAACATTTTGAACTAATGCTACATAGGCTGATACGCTTTGTTTATATGTATAAAATCTGGTCGCATAAATGTTTAAATATTCATAAAACAAAAAAATCGATTAAATAATTTTGAACCACAAACTGATAATCATAATAATATTTAAGAAAATATAAAAGAATAAACTATAATTCTCTTATAATAATCCGTGTTTTGGTTTTGATGGATCACAATAACTTTTTCGTACTATTTTTGCTAACAGAGAACTACAGTACCACTTTCCTCTGACAATTGACCAATTTTGTTCGATGTAAAATGTTAAAAATTTTGTTACTTTTACGATTAATTTTACATATATTTCAACATCATCCTTAAAAACTAAGTTAGTTAAGAGTTAGTGACTCTTAAAAGCCTTTTCTTATCTGCCACTGAGTTTTTTTTACAAAAAGTTACCAACAATACCCAAAATAAAAAGTACCCAATAAAGTGCTTGTAAAGTGTAAAAGAAACAGAGTAAATGTATCCTTTTATTGCTTTGCTTTTAGGTTTGCATTTGGTGCATTGTAGGATGATGTCTTTAATCATTCCTTATTCACTGTTATTATTTTTTTCCACAACTAAATTACAAGAAATCCTTTCATTTGCTTGAATGGATTTAAGGATGTTTTCCGTATTTGTTGTTGACTGCATGTGAGTTTGCGTTCGCAATAAGAGTGGATGTAAAAAATAAATGCACTAGGCAAAAAAGTATTAAACAGTTTTTTGATCATGTTTTTTTAGAAAACATCTAAAAAAGGAAAAGGAAATAATTTGACCATTTGCAAATGTGTTTTGAAGAAAACTCAAAAATCAAAAGTTATTTCGCTGGCTGCTGTTAAAAGTATGTTTAGGGATTTTAAGTGAAACTCAAAAGTAGCAAACACTTACAATTTTCTTAAGCAAGGAATAAACACAAACAATTTAACACATTCACCCATATCGTGAATAAAAATGCCACATGGAATTTGTTCCCTTTTCACATTTTTCCTACTGAAATTCAACTCGTTAAAAATTCAAATGAAAGACATTACATGCATATGTATGTATTCAAAAGTCACTATCTAAACAATTATGATTTATCACACATAACCGCTTCTGCGATCAAGAAAATATATTTTAACAGTTAATTAATTGGTCAATTTAAAATTGCATGAAAAAATTCCAGTAAAACAACACCAACAAAACATAAACTTTCGAAAACACACGCAACATGTCAAAAGGTCTTCTCAAATAATTTTGCCTCAAACATAATTACAGCAAAATCTACTCTCTAAACTGATTAACGAACATGAAATGAACATTCACATAGCATAAATTTGCTCATTCAAACATACATACATACATATGTACATATATGTATGTTTGTATTTACGTATGTAATTAAGTACATACGTACGTACGTACGAATAACTCTGGTATCATTCGAAAAAAAATCAAACAATAAACGACCATAAAATTTGATTGGAAATTGTTGAAAAGTTAATATGTACGAGTATGTAAAAGAAAAATACCATTCATTCATTAATTGCTTAATTTATTTTATTTTTTCATGTTTAGAAATATCTTTTGTACATGATTTAAACATTAGATAAAACGAAACTTAAAGCTGGCAAAAGAAATATGTAACTATCTAAGATTTAAAACCTGTACTTTCGAAAATTTTGCAACAGAATTCTTATGGAGCAATTGAAGCGGGGAAAAAAGGTCAAGCGTTCAGGCAATAACTTCAAATTTATAACTTGTGCTTGAGTTTGAGACAAATTTCTTAACAAGACACTTTATGATCCGAACGTTTGTTTCTGCCTCACTTTGGTGACTTGAAGTTTTCAACACTTTTTTTTCTTTTGTTTTTTTTCTGTTGTTTAAAAGTCTTTAATGCTGCAAGCCAGTACTTGCAATTGGATTTTTGCAATAATGTCGCACAAATACTTGTATATTGGGGACATTTAATCATTTTTCACTTCATCACGAATCATAACAAATAACCTTTAAGCACGACAATGAAATTAATCAATAAAATTGTTGCATATTTTCTTACTTAGAAGAAATATATGTAGCTATGTATGTATTTAGTTTTTATATTTATACATACTGGGACTTAAGAAAAATCCTAGTTTAAGTTTATGAGTTGTGGCAAAAATCTGAAATAAATTTTGTTCGCTTCAGGTAACAGGATTGCCAACAAAGCAAAATGTGTAAATACTGCGTTTTGAAGACATTTGCTATGGGAAATTTAAATATATGTACATTAGAGTGCAATTCAAATTGCCAGTGAATTCATGGTTTTAACGATTTGAGCTTATTTTGTCCCCAAGTGTGTTTAAGGGTTAATTTCGAGTTCTCTACTGTCATTGTAAGTCCCGGTTTACTTTATGAAATTTTTGTTGCTGCGATTCTTATCGTATCTTCTTTATAATTGTATTTGCGTCTACATTGCGAGATTTTGTTGCATACATACATACATGTATGAATATCAAAAACAACGAATGAGGGAACAAAGCGTGTCTCACGAGTACATGCATATATGTACCCCTTTTAATACGACTCACCGCTCTCGCCTAAAAAGCAAGAATCGCAGCGACAAAAATTTCATAATGTAAACCGGGACTTAATATTGTACTTAAGATATATTTTCTTCAAGTTTCATAAAACTCGAAATATATAATATTTGTTGCTATCCAAGCAACAAACATTTTCATTGAATTCTTTCCATACAAATTTGTTTTATCATCGATTTATTCGCCGCCTCGATATTCAATAAAAGAACATCAATACTATAACTTCTTTAATTTCCTTGGAGCTAAATTTTTAGCTGCTGGCGACTTTAACACCAAACATACATTTTGGGGTTTACCTCTAGTGATACCAAAGGGTCATGTACTCTTGAACATCATTGCCAAAATGGGCTTAGATGTACTCTCAAGCGGGCATCCCACCTACCGGCCGACGGACCGACGGAAGATTCCCAATGTTATCGATTTTGGAGTAGTAAAAATATTCCTGTAGAATGTTTGCAAGTGGCGCCTTCATTAGACTTGTCTTCAGATCACTCTCCTACTATTATTTCAATGCGTTTCCCTTAAGAGTATGGCGCTCCATTTAGGGACATGTCTAAGACCCGAGTAAGTTGGATAATATATAAAAAGTATTTAAGTTTCCATTCGACAAAGTCTGGCATGACGGTTTAATGCACAAAATAAAATTAACTCTTAACCCCGCTCTGCCAATTGCTGCAGTAGTGCCCCAGGGTAGCATAAATCTGTAGTTGGCCTACTAAAATGCAATATGGAAAAAGGCGATATTTTTAGAACGTTGTGATCGCTTGTAATCTAATCAGTCGTTGAAGCGACTCCTTGTCCGTGCAGTGGACAATTTCCGCATGTATGAAATTCGTCTTGCGATCGATGAGTGGACCACCGTCTCAAGTCGTGCTGGAAGGCAAACGGAAGTCATTTTAAATAAGTTGTTTTTAGATTTGTAGCCTTAAATAACCCAATAAAAACAGAAACAAAATTTTGTACCAGTACTTATGACTTGACTTATGCCTCCGGCATGCCGTCAGACCTCAAATACACACTTCAACTTTTGCAAACGATACAGCCTTTATTAGTGTTCATAAGGACCATCAAGTAGCATCACAGAATCTGCAGAATTATGTTTATAAACTAGAGAATTGGCTTGAGCTTTGGAAAATCAGGGCTAATGGACAGAAATGTATTCATATCACTTTCACATTGCGAAAACAAACTTGCTCATTCATCAAAATTCATCAAAAAAAAAAAATACAAAAATATATTAAATGCTTTGTGGACGACTTTGCACACTCACTTTGCAGGACAACGCAAAAACTTTACAAAGAACGCAAAGTCTTAACAAAGAGCTAAGTATTTGCCAAAATTTTCTTATTACAAAATGAGATTTGCAAAAAATGCACTTTCATAAGTGTGAAGTGAAAAAATGATAAATTGTTTCGGAAAAAGGACCCAGAATTTATAATATGCTTTATTTTAATGTCTTGGTACGATCATGAACAATGTAGAGACATCGGGTACCATGACGTCGATCAATTTGTATCATGGCATCCATAATGAGGTTAAGACACCTTGGTAAGTTAAGAGTTGTATATGACAGCAGTTTTTAACCTGCCAATAATGAGTCTGATTATATACAATGCCTGGAGAAATGGTAAAGGTATGCTGATAATAGAACATGAGAATAACGCCATATACATATTACAATGGATATTCAATTTGTCAGCTCTTTAGAAAGCGTTTGAGTCTCTTCTACAGCCATTTTCTTGTCTTCAGTAGCATTTATCAGCTAGTTGGCAATCATAGTTACATATTGCCAGTAACAATAACATCAACAATTCCCATAAACCTTTTTATAAACACAGTTATTATGATCGATTGTACGGTCATAATAAAACATTGTTGGTACAAATTGTTAAGATGGCAAAAACTAATAAATAAATTAAAGTGATTTAAAAAAATAAATAAAAAACTATCCCTCCAAGATAAATTTAATTGAACGGAAAACCTTCTATTAGCAGTGACACTTTGTCAAAGCTAATGGATCTTAAAGATTGCTTATGCACTGAGAGAAATGTAGTGATCACAGTATTGGTTTATTGTTTGTTAATTGCTAAAAATATACATTTTTTAATTCGTTAAATTAAGATTTAGAATTTCTCTTGTTTATCGCCGTCCTTCTTTGCGCTGTTCCCATAGCGTGACCTTCATGTTCTGTCTATATGTGGTTGAAAGCTGCATTATACGATATCGTTCAAATACATCGTGCATATTGTATATTATCCTTATACACTCCAAGGTCGGGAAGAACCTTGGAGGGAATTTATTATGTTTTATTATTCCAAGAGAACCTTCGTTTCGTTGTTTATTGGGATGCAGATGTATTTTGTAACAGTCCTAACAGTAGGAATTGGCTGCTTTGAATATAAGGAATCCTCAACGATGTTGACAGGAGCAGCGTAATTGAAAACTTAACGACAACTTGTCTTAAATGAAGCCAACGATATGACTTTATACTAGCTCAGAGTGTTTTGAAAACTTTTGTTCTACTTTATATATTATGCTTGATTGAAGTTGCATGTACCAAGGAAGTTCTCGTCTGATTCACAGTCGAAATTAAGATATCTTGCTTATGCTCTACCACGAATTACCAGATTGCGGCATATCAATATAAAGTTGTGTTCATCCGCAAATGGTTACACTACGCCTAGAAAAACTACTTGCTTAAATCTACGTGGTTTTCAAGGTATCATATTGGCAGCAGTATTAAGGCGTGGCTATAGTGTAGAAGACCTTTTAATTGTCTATATCCATATGTACTTTCCTTTTCGAAGGCCTCTGAAGTCTGAGTGGCATTGGCGGTTTAAATAGGAATACTGCGTATTGTAAGAAATTCACATTGATAATAAACTAATTGTTAGGCAGGAGAAGGCAGTCAAATTCGGACAGGATATCCTAAAAGAGTTCGAATAATCTTGAAAAGAGTAGAACCTTTTAAAAGGTCTCTATTGATTTAATGTTTCTGAGATCTGAGTGGCAATGGTAGTGCTGTGTATTTTGAGAAATACAGTCTGATGTTTCGATAGTCGTAGGCAAGAAAAGTTACTCAAAAGCTTTCGTAATAGGTGACAAGATGAACATCGATCAACTTATGTTGTGATAATTACCAATATAAGTGCCCCGATAGATCAAACGATAGTGTGCCAAACTATCAGTCAGAGGGTAGCGGGTACCATTCCCGCCAAAGACTCTGTTTGTTTTCTGCAGATAAGCCAAACAGATTCGTAGTTTATGTTTGTTAAATATATTTAAAAAAAAAATCAAATCTTGAAATAATTTAACAATTTTTCGGCATTTACCAACTTATTTCCGCATATTGCAATCAACTTGGGTGATTCTTGGATATTTACCGTTTATAATTTGGATGTTAATACGTTAATTTGCATGTCCCTATGCTTCCTGACTAGCATAAATAACCTAATCTCAGCTACACTGGTTTGGAACACATTTGAAATTTTTAAAATTTTCAGCGTTTCATATTTATAGCACACTAAGCCGACCCCCATTCCACGGAATTCGAAGTGGGGGGTGGGTTTACTAAGAGAAACCGAACAGTAGATCACAGCTTATGTTATGGTAATTACCAATTCCTGAACTGAAATTGCAGTTCTTCAAATTATTTTATTTGCTGGGTTTAGATAATTGTGTGGTCAATGAAATGCCATAATTATTAATAATTAAAAGTTTAGTTAATATTAAATTAAAAAAGTATTTTTTCAGTGTTTGAATTTTTCAACTATCAACTGTGAATTCCATATTGTAAACTTTATCATACCGTCACTCATTCTATTTCAGTGAAACAAATTAGCTTTATTGTAAAAAACTGTGTAATGTTGTCGAGCTTATTTTAAGTTTTACATATTGAATGGCTTCTGGGTTAAACCCTACAGCATAATGTAGACAAACTAAACTAAATGCTATGACATAAACATAGACAGACAGACAGACAGACGGACGGACATACTAACAGACATAATACAATGTATAGATTAGTACAAGACATGGAGAGAGAGACAGAGAGCGATACTTGTAGTTTTCAGTTTCGATCACGTTTTACAGGAAATTTATATTGTTGTATTAGAAATGAAATAAATAAGGCACAAGTTTAACAATCAGCAGAATTATGAAAAAAGGGTTTGGCAGTCAATAATATTTATTTATATTTATATCGTTTTATTTTAAAGTTTGCCGCTATAAATTTTGATTGATAAAGATTATTTATTATTGTTATTGGTTTTGGTTTTGGGCTTAAGTTTTAGTTTTAGTTTATTTTATTTTCGAACAAAATGTTTCATTTAATTTTATGTTCATAACGTTTTGTTGAAAATTAGTTCAACACGTAATTTCTGTTAAAAGAATCTAAGTTATATTTTTTGTTGTTGTTGTTGTTGTTGTTTGGCCAACCTAAAAACTAACATACAAATACATTCTATTCAATTTGCTGGTACATTTGTCTGTATATTTCTTATATAAAAGTTCTGTTTTGTTTTAAGTTCAAAAGGTGTAACTACTGATTTTTAAGTTAGTTAGACAAGAAATATGTGTATTGTGTATTGGAAAACAGAAATTCCATAAATTTCATTTGAATAAATGACCCGAAGCATTTAATTAACCCCTTCTTGTACGGTTATTGGTATTGCCGTCATTTTATATGACTAACTTACAAATCGATGTAGTGTTAGAAATAACAACAACTAAACGATTATTAATTGCAGAAATAGTTTACAGAAATACTCAAATAAATATTTTTAGCCATAAATAATAATAAATCTGTCTTATCCTTACAAACAAAAAACAACAAATTAAAAATTCATTCAAATACCTCTGTCTACTAAAATGAAAGTACAAATATTTATATTACTACTTCAATTGATTTTGTTAAAAAATTTACATAATACTCTTTACGTACATTGTTCTATATTTTCATATTATTTTCAAATAAGATTTAACTAAAAGTCCTTGACAGCATTCCGCCAGTAAATGGTCAAACTATTTAGCATACAGACACAAGACACACCACCACCACCAACACCACCAAGTTCAAGGACAAAAGGCGCGAACCGCAACCACAATTGAAAATTGTCACAATTTAATGCCTTCAACATCGTTCAACATTGCAGTTTACAGCAGCCAAAGGACGAATCATAAAGTTAAAGAACACAAATTATATCAACTTACAGTTGTGTCTGCAAAAAAAAAAAAATTGAAAGAGTAAATGGCAAAATCAGCAATGTTTGAATAATATTCAATAAATTTATAAGGTTATAACCTAAAGCTGTGGGTTGGCAAAGATGTAACGAACAAACAGGATAAGTTGCACAACGAACATGGTGGAAAAGAAAACATATTTTTATGGCAGAAAGTTAAGCGAAAACAGTGGTTTCTTAAGGACTTTAGACACATACATTTGTACATTTGAAAGCTGGTAACAGGCCAAGTGAATTTACAAACTAAAGTTAGGTTATGTTAAGCACAGCGAAAGTTGCCTGTTACTATTCTGTATATTTTTCTAATATTTTATTCCATATTAAATCATTTATTATTTCATTTGTTTCGGAATCAACGTTTTGAATGCATTTCTAATAACAAACATTTCTATCACATTATCAAATTTACTTTTCAATTTTGTGGTTTTTCAAAAATTTAAATTTGAGTAAATTATCCTTCTTTTTTAGTTTCTTTGCTATCTCTGTGAGCATAAATAAAAGTGCAGAGCTTCATATCACTGCGACAAAGAGCTTTGTCTGTTACTTTAACCGGATTTAAAATGACAACTACAAATAGTTGTAAGTTAAACAAATTCTTTATCTCTTGAGGTTTTAACCCTTCCTTGCATAATGGTGGAAATTTCCATCATAACATTGAATGCCCTCTTCTATTTCTATTCAGTACTAAGTTAATGATCTAACATTGCATGATGTAGGCAATTTTAAATTTATTGGTTTTTTGCTAAATTTTTACTATTAATGCTATGATTTTTTTTTAACAATTTTTCATTTAATTTTGAACATGAATTGTATCACCTTGATTTATTTCACCAATAAAAAAAATCATGCAAAGAAGGGTTAAATCAATTAAAGCTTTTTATATAGGAATTTCCACATTCCAAAAACAGTGCGTTCGAGTTTGGCAATTCAAAATTAATTTTAATTCTTTGATCTTTATTTCTTCTATAAACTTATCAAAATTAAAATTTTTGTTGATGACTTTGTAAAAAAATATTAGTTTTCGGGATTTGTTAAACCGTAGGCCCAGTATCATAGCAACAACACCCGCTTGGCTACCCACACAGCTTGTTCCACCTTTGAATACTTATCCGTAATGGCCTTGGTATTAGTCTGCGATCTGGAAGACGATAGTATCTACTTATATTTCGCCTTAGTTTGTAAAAGACCACTGCCGTACGATCACCAATTATTAATCTTGATCATACCGACCTGTTACTTAATCTTATTCTCTTCTTAGCGCTGTTTTCTCATTAGGCGATTATCTTTTTTCCCAACGAAAAACTGCCGATTAAAGAAATTTGATTTTCTCAATGTCTCATTTGCTTCTATTCGGTCGCAAAACTAACCAGCCCTCATCTGCCGATTATTTATTTTTTGTACAGATAAATTCAATCAGCTGACTGCTGTTCATATTTTTTATGTGGCAATACCTTGAGTTTTTGTAAAAAAAAATTAAAGAGATTTTAGAAAAAATGTTTAATAGAGGAATAAACATTAATTTGATGGAGGATGAACTCGAAAAACATGAATTCCAAGTGAATGTTGAAAGAGGTAATCATGCCAGACCTAACAACCTGGCAGACATGAATATTATTTCTTTTTAAAAATATTTTATTTTTTGTTATTTTTGCACATTTGGAAAACAGCTGGTTTATGTCAACAACGTGTCACCTGAAGACAGAGTTCCCAATTTTCACATAAATTTTGAGAGGTATTGCCAAATGAAAATATTGTTTCTGTCGGTAAATTGAGGACATAAATATTATCAGCCTAATAAATTTATGTCGACATTTAGTAACAGGCAGTTTGTCGACACAGTGAGAAAACGGGCCTTAGTTTATCTTTTCCTCTAATGCAGTTGGTGTTTACATATTTTGTTTGAATTGTGTCACATTCTTCAGTAGTAATATTATCCAATGGTAGGATATTTATGATACTTTGTTGTCTGTTTGAGTGATAATATAATAGCCATTCTTCTATTACTTCTTCGAACTTTACATGCAGTAAACAGCTTATGACCAATTGTAAGGCTATCGCTCACCTCCAAAAAGTTCATACACCAATACCTCGCTTTGCGTCATTGCATCGTTTGCATTTTTTCGAAGTTGCGTCGCTGCTTAATTATACTAATTTTCGCTGTTCGTCGTTAGGTTGCGTTGTTTTGGGTCCCAGTCTTCAGTATTTTTTTTTTTTTTAATTTTCCAAAATATGCAACATGACCCGTACAATGAGTGCTTTGATGATCGAAATGGAATCCTTGCTTTCTATTTGTATTGAAAATCAAGTTGCGCAGAGAATACCATTAAGTTACATGGTAATTCAGACAAAAGCAAAAAACTTATTTGATGACAGAAAAAGTAAAGCATTATCCACCGTTAATGCGAGTGGTAGTAATGCAGACAATTGCTACAATAAAATTTATTTTACGTTGAAAAAAAGCAAAGATTGCACCAATTTTTTTGTGAAAGAAAGCCGATGACTTAGTATGTTCGTAACCCTGGAACCTATCTTTGATCTTTACATGGTTTGCTATAGAAAATTCTAATTCACTTTGCGTCGTGTTTTTTTTGGAACGTAACCCCAACGCAAAGTGAGGTATTGGTGTATTATACATATATAAATATGTATATCCAATCGAGTAGTCATACTTTCCTTGTTAATTTAATTGTCTTGTTTTGAAGGACATGAAATATGATATTTTTAGATGATTTCAAGTCTAAATTTATATTTCAGCAACTAAATGAAACCTATTCCCATATTACATTTCCGAATCAAAAGCCACTGACTCCCCATAAATAAATTCCGCAAAATCACTGTTTCATTTAAAAGAATTTATGGCAGCTTATTGCAACCTCCTTGGAGGAATACCCAACTAAGCCATTAAAGGCAAACAACATGAATGGTTTGTCTTGTCTGCCATTCACCAGACAGAGTCACTACATACAACACATTTACTGCTAAACATAAAGATTATGGCGAACAAAAAACTGCAAACAAACTGAAATATATAAAGATTATGATTCAATTACATTCTTCTAAATTAAAGTTCAACGAAATAAATAAAATTGAAAACACCAGAAAACACGAGTATCTGGAAAAAAAATTCAAGAAGATATTTGTTTGTATTAAACCAAACCATGTTTTTGCAGTGACCTTTAAAGGAAACGAAAACGAAATCTAAAATAAAAATGAAATAATTTAAAAATATAAAAACTATAACGTGAATCCACCCACCTTTCTACACCTCTTAGTTATTTCAGCCACTTTTAACACTCTAAGCTACTCTTTTCCTTTATTTCTTTTATTTCTTATTTTTATTAGCTTTATTGATAGAGCTAATAAAATATTAACAATAAGATCATCATTGTAGTCATCAGCAACTCGTTCATATACTAAAACAACAGATCACAATACAATAGCTGCGGGTAGTTTATGCCTCTGAGAATTGCCAAAGAGTCGTTTGTTGTGGCTTTTATGTTGCATCGTGATCACGAGCAGCTTAAAAAGCAACAAACGCGTTTTATTTTAACCAGCTATTCAAGCAGCAGGCAACAAATGAACCCAGAAAAATGTTACAAATTTTTTTGTTATAAATTTGAAACTCAATTGCAAAATCTAATAAAATTTAATTGGCAAACTTCATTAAAAAAAATATGGGGTGCAAAATTTCACACCGTTGGTGTTGTGAATGCTTTTGAATGTTTTTCTTTAAGATTATTATTTGGTTTATCTTTAATGTTTTTAATAGAATTATATTGAAATATTGGCATGAGCTTTAACTAAGTCGTAGTGACCTCTGCTTGCTGGTGAAGGTGTTAACTATCATTAAAATAAAACGAGTTTAGGAATTTCGTAAGATCTTATTAACCATTCAAACTATTGATTATTCCTATTTACAATAAATTAGTTTTTGTCATGAGATATACACACATACATACATGGGTCAATTTAAAAAAAACGCAATTTTTGTGTCCCCGCACTTTACACTACTATTTTAGGTAAAAAAACAAAAAAAACAAAAATATGAGAGTGATCAGCGAGGAATATGTAAAAAACGTAATTCTCAAATTTGTATGTTTGTTTTTTTGTTTATTCAGAATGGTGTTTTGTTTCTTCCTCTGACTGCTTCCATACAAAAGCCTGTGCCCCCCGTTAGAATTTTTAGATAACAAAATAAAAGAAAATCAAGAAAAAACTATATATGCAACATTTAATAACAGTTTTCGAATTATTGCGTTTCTTTCTTGTGTTTTGATTTGTTATAGTCGTCAAAACTTAATTAGTGCAAATTTGCATTGAGCGTCACTTTTTTATAAATCAAGTAATATTACTAGTTTTCAATTTCAAGTTTAAATAAAGTTAATAGCGTAAGGAAAGTACACACTTTAATTATTACAAAAGTGAAAAAGCGAAAAAAAATCTATTAAAAAAAGTGTGCATTTGCGTAGTTTTTGTGAACACCATAAAATTTCATGAGCGTCATGCTAATTTTTTTAAAAGTGAATATAATAAATGTAAAACATTTAAGTTGACAATCATTGTTTACATGGTTTCAACTCATTTTTTTTTATAATTTGTGAATTTGAGAAATAAATTGCCTACGAAAAAAAAACAAAATAGGAAAATATTTCATGAGCATCACTTTAGAAATATATTGCTTCATAGCTTAAAATGCTTAATTTTGATTTTATTTTTTAATTTTCAAGAGTAAAACAACAAAATTAACGGCGGCTGAAAGAACAAGAAGATATCGAGAGAAAATAAAGCTCGATAAAGCGCGTAATGACGAATATAAAAGAAAGAAGAAAGAAAGGTATAATCGTGGTATATTTGAGTTTAATTTGTATTGTTACTGACTGATTCTGCTAGTATTTTAGTCTTTTACAGTTTAAGAGATATTTGACTTTATTATTTATGTTATCTCTTATAGTTTACCAGAAATCTGCCAAAAACCTTACCTATTGTTTTGAATTTTACCATTTTAAATTGTTTACACTTTTGAAAAATTATATAATTATAAAATTATTGAATTATAAACTATAAAATTATAAATTCTTACTTACGACTAATACATAATAATATTGGCAAAATTCCGAAAAATTTCATGATTTTCGGAATTTTTCGTTAATCGGAAAATGCAAGGATTATTTTTTTGGCAAATCCTGGGACTTCGTAAATCCCGAAAATCATATTATTTTCAGACACGAGATATAAGGAGATTAGCATCCCTATGTACAACAAATGAGTTTGTATGTAAGGTTTTCATATAAATGTGTAGTTACGTCTTCTTGCATTTAGAAATACACGCACTTGTAGTTACGTCCGTTTGAATTTCGTTAATAAAATCGCGATTTGTGATCGTAGGAATCTAAAATTTTGCACGAGCATGTATTTTGATAAAACGAACCATAATCGATAAAAAAAAACTCAATTTCGATATTTTCTGTAGTTACGTCCGTTTGCATTTAATATGACGATATGTAGTTGTTGTTTATTTCATTTGAAACATTTTTAAATTTTATTTCCAAAGTTAAAGTTTTTATAAATTGAAGTTTTTTTCTAAATAATGGTGATGCAATTTATAGAAGTTCGATTGTATTTTCTTTGCTTTTGAACGATTAAAACTAATAAAATTGTGTATCTTTTAACGAAAATATTGGATAAGCTTAAAAAAAAACGTTACTGATTATAAATCTTAAAGGTGTTTGATATGTCTGTCTTCTCAACTATGTACTTGCCTTTAAGCTTATTATGATTTATAGCCCCAAATAATCAAATTACCTAAAACTACATGGAATATTATAAATGTAATTTCAACTACAGATTTATTAAAAAAGAAAAAAAATCAATTGAATGTACTTTTCAAGTGAAACATCTACGACTTTTGACACAAGAGACAAATGCATCATAGTTTTTATGATACGGAGGGAAAAAGCAACCATGAAAAACGATCTGAAAAACCTCAAAAACATGGTGGCACCAAGGAAAACTAAAAACTGTGAAGAGTACAGTGGAGAGCAGCAGTAATATGAAAAAGTTATGGGTCTGCCTTGATTGTGATGTGTGTGTGTGTGTGTGTTGTGTATGTTAGATAAACATGAAAAAACACAAAAATGACAAACAAATAACCCAAAAGTAACGATAAACCCATGTGAACAAATAAAAATGTGTTTTTATTGGTTCTTTTTATACATATGTGCAAAACTGACCCACCATTTGGTAGAGACTGGCATAGGTGGTTTGTTGGTGGTTTGGTAACATTTTCTTTATATACGAAAGCTAGTTTTTTTTTATGCTGACTTCAATAAGAATAATTGATTGAGGTCTTTTCAAAAGATTCTTTGTCTAAACTGTTCAAGAGATATCACATTAAATAATTTATATTAGCTGGAGCTTGTGTTAAGTTTAACTTGTGATAAGTATCTCATGAAACCTAAGTGTCAATTAAAAACCTGTGGTAGCGTATTTTAACCTAGTATTAGCCAACTGTTTTTTTTTTTTTTTTGTAACAAATAAGACAACAGAAAACTTAAAATGAACTATCCATCTAACGCTGCCTAATGTATTTTGGCCATCTGTAACATAAAATATCTTTCATACTCATTCATATTTCAGCAACTCGTATGTAACATTTTACTATTCATACACATGTCTAGGGGGGGGGGGGGGGGGGGGGATGGTAGTGGAGTACATATGGATGTGATCTTATGAATGCAATCAGATAAAAAACCATACTTTATGAGTAAATTTCATGAAATTATTTTGTATGGTTTTTTGTTTTCTTTCTTTCTCATCTCGTAATTTTTCCGGTATTTGAAGGCATGAAAAAGTGTCTTTATGTGGAAAATGCTCATCTATTCATATGAACATCATCTCTAGTACATTCATAATTCATCAAAACAATTCGCTGTAACAAATAGTTGGTTGTGGGTCCAGCTACATGGAGAACCATCCCCCCCCCCCCCCCCCAATAATGCACACATCTTATTTGTATGATTGGTGATGAAACTTAGCCTGTGTGGTTAATGTTGTGGGTTAGAAAATATAGATGATGATGATGAAGGGGAACATAATTATGATAATGTTGTTGTTTCTAAGTTGTTTAAAACTAATGTGATTATTATTGCTGTTGTTGTTGTTGGTGGCTTGCATGTCTCTGATGACCACATGACCAATTGGCCCCAAAAATGGTTAGACCTCGTGTATTTGCGTTTCTATTGTATATGATGTTGTATACTCGGTAAAAGGCTACACTGCCATAATATTATAAAAATTTTTATTTTTTTTTGCGAAATCATATGTGTTTTGTTTAGAAACAATAACAACAACAACATCTATAAAACAATAATAAAATGCAACTTGGGTGAACCCAATAAACATTAACATATTCGTTGTGACAACCTGCCTATGACAAATAATTATATGTGCAATGATTTATAGTGAATTATTATTTAATAAACAAAAGTTTTTTCTAATAATTATTTTTTTTAAGTATGTTTTACGGTGATTTCAAATTTATAAAAAAAAAAACTATTTTATATTTCATAAAAAACAAAAACAAAATATACAGCCCAATCATGAATAAAAATTCCGCGGGAGTTTTTTTCTTGTTTCTTTTTTTTAACATTGAATTTGAATAGGAAAAATGGGAAAAGGGAAAAAACTCCCGCGGAATTTTTATTCATGATTGGGCTGATAATATGTACTTCATAGAAAATATTTATACAGGAACGGTTTGACTGTACATATGCATTTTTCTTCGATTTATTTCCCTAGTTTTTCCCATGACACATAAATTTACTCAACGTAAAAAGATTTGTCTAACTTTTATTGTCTTTTTATTGAAATGATTTACAATTTCAAGTGAAAAATTTGGATTTGGAAATATCACTCATTATACATAGATTTTAAAAAATTCTGTTTTTACACGGTAATTGGTTCTCGAAAATTTCGCGTAAATTAAAACCGTGTAAAAAAAAAGACATTGATCGTATGCAAAATAGTTGATTGGTTCATGAAAAACATGGATTTTTTAAGAACAACTATTCAGGTTTGTAATATTAAATTTTTACACAAGCATTGTTATTAAAGAAAAACTTGAAAGTAATGTAAACAAGTCAGAGTGCAATATTCGGCGGTGCTGAATCTTAAATACCCTCCACCTAAACGTAATAAGAAATACAAAAAAACCGTTCCAAATTCTTCCTCCCAAATTGAAAATGTTCAGCAAACGCAATACGCGCTCTTTTGAGGCGCTGCGTTAGGTACGGTTTTGCTATTTTGTGTTTTTATATTTAAGACCAATAACCTCTTTTAGCAGTTTCTGTATACGCTGCCGGGTAACACTGAGGTCGAATTATACTTATATTTGCCTGCAGCTCATGTTTTCATCTGCTGCTAAATGTCGAATTGGCCGCTTAGTCCTAGTGTCTTGACACTGCGTTTATTTTTGCCACAATTTCTTGGATCTTTTAGAAAATTAGAGATCGTATTTCGTGCTGGTTAATTGCAATAGGGATCTGTGCAATCGGTTTCCCAGCAAAACGCTTTCCCTTAATTTCTCCGTGTTCCTCGTCTGTTAATTCAGTTGTAGTTTCATTCAGTTTAATGATTCCTTTTTGTACAGTAGCGTTTAATACTCTGCAGGAAAATCCAAAATTGTCGGGTATAATGTTTACAAAAAAAGCTAAAGTTTAGGATTAAGACGCATATTAACAAAGTTTTGTAAAAACTGTTTAACATAATTCTGCATACTGGGTAAGTATTGGCAAAAAAAAAATCTACAAAAAAAGTCCAACACACATAGAAAGTTATTCATGGCAAACTGCAAAATTGTTTTTCAGTTTAAGGCACAGGTGATGATGCTCCTTCTATAAAGATTGTTTTCCATGATACGCATGCATCCACATACAATTCATGTATTGTGGCTATTGAAAAAAAAATTGTTTTTCTGTATGATAACAGTTTTATTTTTTTTCAGTAAAAAGTTTATTTTTATTTTTCGGCAAACCTGGGAAATGTTGCCCAAAAATTTCAATTTGCTTTCTGTAAACGAGGTAGTAAATTTGCAGAAATATAAATGAATTTTTTCGTTCGAATATGAATTAGCGTTTTCTTAAAGGAGACTAGTATCAGACTTGGGATGTTGATTTGGCGCAAGGAGAATTTAATAAGGTGACAAGAATAGGATAGGGGAGATTAGTTTTTTTATGATAGATTTGACATTAACTCGATAAAGTAACATAAACAGCTGGACTCGTAATGGAAATGTTTCTTAATTTAGTATTACTGAATTTTCATGATATATACATACTGCTGCTCCAAAGAGGTCTAATAAAGGGTGATTTTTTAGCTATTATCATTTTGGCAACACTGGTTTAAACAGCTGACGCACGTTTCGTGTTTTGTTTCACTGTCAAACATCTTTAGTTTGGTCTATAATTTAACTATGAATCGTCTTGCAAACGAACAAAGCTTGCAAATTATTGAATTTTATTATCAAAATGCGTGCTCTTTTAAGAAAGTTCAATTGTGTTCAGCGACGAAGCTCATTTTTGGCTCAATGGGTACGTAAATCAGAAGAATTGTCGATTTTGGAGTGAATATCAGCCAAAAGCATTGCAAGAGCTACCAATGCATCCCGAAAAAGTCACAGTTTGGTGCGGTGTATGGGCTGGTGGCATCATTGGACCGTACTTCTTCAAAGATGATGCGAATCGTGGTGAGCGCTACCGTGAGATGATATCCAACTTTTTTTTTGCCCAAAATGCAAGAGCTTGACTTGCATGACATGTGGTTTCAACAAGACGGTGCCACATGACACACAGAGCGCGCAACAATGGACTTATTGAGAGGCGAGTTCGGTGAACATTTTATTTTATGTTCGGTACCGGCCTAGATCGTGCGATTTAACGCCTTTAGACTTTTTTGTGGGGCTATGTTAAAGCTCAGGTCTATACAGACAAGCCCGCTTCAATTGAGGTTTTGGAAGACAACATTGAAGCATTTATTCGTGAGATACCTGCCGAAATGTTGGAAAAAGTATGCCAAAATTTGACTAAGTGGATGCACCATTTGAGGCGCAGTCAAGGTTAACATTTGCATGAAATAATCTTCAAACATTAAATTATATGGACCGTACTATCAATTCAAATAAAGATTTCATGCATTTTTCTGAATTTTATGTTTTTTTTTTGAAAAACTTTCCTATAGCTTTTAAAAAATCACCCATTACATACTATTGCTTCATATAATATATCTATGACACAACTTAAAATTAAGAAAAATTTTTAGTTTTATTTTTTTAATTTTGAGCATATTTTGATTATATGTGAATGAATATATGACAGTTTATTAATTGCTCGGTAGACCTTATTTTTTTTTTTGTTAAAAATCTTTGTATATTATTAATTCGGCTTGAGGTTTGTTTTATTAAAAAATTTATAACAACTCTTGTATGTTTTTTTACTAAAAGAAACAATTGCAATATTTCGACCAACTTGGTCATCTTCATTTTAAGTTTAATGCAGTGTTGTTCGTAGTTGTTATCCTAATTTTTTTTCATTGACTTTCACTTTCGTTAAATATATGTACATTAGGGTGGCCCCGTTTGTATGAAGAAAAAATAAGGTATCGATGTTCCCGACTAATATGAAAATTTGATTCACGGGAAAAACCATTTGGGTTAAATTGCATGATGTTTATAATCATGAAATTTCAGCATTTTATTTAAGTAAATTCTATGAAAAAATAAAAAAAAAAAAAATTTTGTCTGCAATTTTGAAAATTTTTGAATTTTTAAAAAAAATTCTTAATTTTTGATAACCCATTGAATGCGCCTCTCAATGACCTTTCATATGATACCAAATTTACATATAGTTCCTTTGGAAGAAATGTGGAAAAAATCAAAAAACCTCTAAAAATTACATTTTTATCCTTTGATCCAGCTTACCAAATATTGACCCCAGGGCAAAAAAATTTAAAAACGTAGTCTTAAAATGAATCAAATTTTCATATTAGTCGGGAACATCCGCAACTTTATTTTGGGGCCACCCTAAAGTACATACATACTTCTGTTTTATCTTACCTACAATGATTTAATTCCTTTAGAAATGTATCGCTTCTGTGAATGCTTAAACAATGTTTAATCTCTATACTGATACCAATTTTTCAATTTAAGCACATTTTATGGGTTACATTCTCGAATAGTTTATGTGAGTTATGTTTTTTTTTTAGTTTTCCTTGTCAAAGGTTGCAAACAGTTCAAAATTAAAATTGCACACATTTACTGTTAAGAGAAGAAAGAGAAGGAGAAAAAATTTAATCGTCATTAAATTGTTAAGAGAAAATATGGCAACAATGTTGCTTATCTGGAAAATCATTGTGTTTTTAAAATAAGGCCAGTGTTTTTAGCCAAGGTTTTTATTTCACTGACATTTATGTTTAACTTTATTAAATTTATTTATCTGGAAAAGTGAGAGAGATGGTCAAGTACGACACCATAATGTCTAACTAAACTGCGTTGCATAACTATAAATACACAAAACTTTGCAACTTAAAGAAAAAGTACAACAGAATCACTGACATTTATGTGAAACGAACAAAAAAAAACAAATATTATTTAATAAAAAAATCATTATTTTTTATTTTACCTCTAAAAAATGTATATAGAAATTAATTAGTTTTGTAAATATAAATACGCTGAAATTAAAATAACTTAAAATTCCATTTATAGAAAAATAATGTAGACTTTGATAATGTGTTGGGCATCCTTTTTTGTGAATCAACTTAAAAATTCGATCAGGCATACTATTAACCAGATTTAATATTATATCTTCAAATATGGATCTCCAAGCATCTATACAGTTTATTTTAGTTGATATATGCTTTTCTATTGGTTTGCAGCATAAGTTCGACGGCTTAGGCCCTTATTTTGTAAAACGTAACGCCACTATTTTCTAAGGGTTGCATTAAATTACATTTTGCAAATCACGGCGTTCAAGCAAGTAATTGTTTGCGTTATAACAGCTGATACTTACGTTGTTGTTAATACAGCTGTTTGAAATTGTGCATTTTGTGAAACGCAACGCTGAATTTCACTTGCGTTGTCAAATTTAACGCCTCCATTTTCTTTGCATTAGTTTTAAAAGTTGAATTGAAATATTATTAAAAAACAAAATTATTCAATTAATTTAATATTTTATAGGAACTTTATTAATACGATTTAAGTAATTATATACAAACATGTTCATTTAGTATAAAACACTGCTAAAACTTTTCTTAGGGCGAAAAAAGAATCCACAACGGCAGCTCAATTTGAACTGTTGATAGCTGAAATGCAAAAGCATCCAGATGTGGCCAGTGAAATGCCTAATTTTCGCAGTTGTTTGGGAAGCTACGTCGAAACTCCTGAATGCAATTGCAATTGTTCATTAGGAAGTTCATCTGAAATCTTTAAAAACTAAATACAAAATATTGGAAATCTCCACAGTGCGTGGGTGATGCGTTGAACGCAAGTGATTTACAAAATTAGGATTTCAATAATTCTTAAATGATCTCAATGCATATCAAGTGTAATAACGTTTTTCGAAGACAACCATCTCATCTTCACAAATAGTTTGAGAAATATCGTGGTTCCTTCCGAAGGTCTCTCCAATAGCTGTTTGAACCATATGAACCATGAAGATTGGATTTTTATTCATCGGAAAAATTAACCTTCAATCACCAATTATTAACATAGATTATTGGCTTATCCAAGGTGGCCAAACGACATCAGCTCTGCGGCTGATAATGCGATCTTAAAAAACATGGCGCAAAACATCGAGTGTAGTTTCGGCTGAGTGGCACGTAGCGCCGTCCTGTTGAAACCAAATGTTGCCAATATCATCCTCTTCAATTTTTGTGAACAAAAATGCGTTCAACATAGCCCGATAACGATCGCCATTGACTGTAACGGCCAGTCCTTGCTCATTTTCGAAGAAAAATGGCCCAATTATGCCTCTGGACCAAAATCCGCACCAAACACTGACTCGTTTTGGGTGCATCGGCTTTTCAATGTATGCGTGCGGGTTTTCTGTGCCCCAAATGCGACAATTTTGCTTGCTTACATACCTGCCAAGATCAAAATGAGCTTCATCTGAGCTTCATTTTGGCAAAATCGGCATCTTCTGTAAGTCGATCGCAGGCCCACTTAGCGCAGCGAAGACAAGCGTATACACAACGATATTCGTTCAGCGGAAGGATAAAACTAATTATCTGTCCAATCAGACATGAGCTAAGTTTTACTATTCACGAAATAAGCACTAGTTGAAAAAAATGTTAAATGACGGACCCGTTATTTCGAGGTGGTTTGTAAGTTTTTGTTTGTTTATTCTAGAATGTAATTATAGTTATGAAACACTAACAAAATATTAATGCACAATTTCTCTCATAAATTAATGAAGTGGTCACCCAAATTTTTGATAAAAACAAATCCCTAACCATACCCTTGAAAACTGTTGTAACTTTACAACAAATAGCAAACATCAAGGGTAATTATAGAAATGCAACATAGTGCAGTTTAAAATGTAATTTGATCTTTAAGTAAATGTTGTTGTTTTACTGGTTTTAAAAGATATTAGTTTGACCATTGTTTGAACTAATTCATACAATTCTGAAGCACAATGCTAAAAAAAAATTGTCTAAATCGAGCTAAAACTGGATTACTGAAGAGTGCACAAAAATTGTTGCTCTTCCTGTAGCGGTTTACCAAATTTATCAATATACGCTCTTGGATTTTCAGTTATCCCAGAAGGTTGACCGAAAATATCACGAATTCTACGAAATGTAGCATTTACAGATCTACCATTTTCATAGTGAATTTTCAAACGAAATTGAACTCGTTTTAACAATTGTCAAAGCTTCTGCTATTGATATGTCAACAAGTAAAATGTGAAAACTTTCATATTATAGCAATGTGTCCTGTTGGAAAATAAGTCTAAATCCTTCAGCAATGTCATTGACCCATCTACTATTCGTAGCGTTAATGGGGACACAGAAAATCGATTTACGTTTAATATTAAATAAACTACAATTGTATCCTAATACAGTAAAGCAGTTTGATCTTATAGGATTTAGAAGAACTAAGTCCTAATTTACACGAAGCAATTCTTTAAGCTAAGCTGATTACATTTTAAATATCGTGGTGAGGGTGAAGATAAGACGAGTTCACACTTGATTGTACTAGCAATTTGTGTTACTCTCTTATTCATATTATGTGTGTATGCTTTTAAATAAAAATTCAAGCAATTTAAGCAATAACAATTGTGCTGTGTAAACACCGAAGAAATTTCAAGAAAAAAATTGTATCCATCTTGTCAATAAAAATTGCTTTGTGTACATTGGGAATTAAATTTTGAAAACTTACAAAAACGTATTAGTGCTGTAATAAAAAACATAAATCAGCGACATATCAACTGTTAAAATAATAACTAAAGCAACAAAATTTCAAAAAAAAAAAAATTGTAAAACCGTCTTCCAGAATCAACATACATACAATAATATCAGAAAATAGAAATTTCTAATTTATCACAACCAGACATTAATTAATCATCCTTTGTAATTATACAAGCTAATTTATAAAACTAATGAATTCATTTAGTCATTCTAGATAAACCACATTTTTCTTCGGTGGCTTCAATAAACAAAACAAAGCAAAAAAAAAAATTGTATAATTAATTTATGTAATAGAAATTCCAATTTATATTTAATAGTCTTCTTTAACTTTTTTTCCAGTTCTTATTTTTTTTTCTTAGTTTCACTGTGTTTCATATTTTTTTCAACACAATATGATACTAATCATAAAACACAACTAATTTGATGGCATCACAAGAATGTGTCTTGTCAACCAATAACCACACTGGCTGAATGACTGACTGAATGACTAGCTGCATCATGATCATAAATGCAAATAATACTTCACAAGAAGACAACAGC
The DNA here is from genome assembly GCA_950370525.1 of Bellardia bayeri. NCBI lineage: Eukaryota > Metazoa > Arthropoda > Insecta > Diptera > Calliphoridae > Bellardia > Bellardia bayeri. The sequence goes on from OX493267.1 coordinate 82,854,092, forward strand.
AGCAGCAGCAGCAGCAACATAACACAACACAACAACATGTTTGTTAGTAAGCAACAAAAATTGCAATAAATTTTTTTCTATCTTTAAATCTAAGTTAAGAGGTTGCATACAACAATACACACAACTAAGTGCATAACAACAACAAAGAGCGAAAAAAAACAGAAAATAAGGTGCGGCTACAAGTGGACACAACACACATTCTATATCCCATTACATTGAACAGATAGACGTATGTAAAAACAGACAGAAGAGACAAACACTCATACTTACATACAGATAGAGAGATCGTGTACAATAAATATTTTAACAATTACATGTTTCACGTTCATCCTCTATTTACGCGATAGATTTATGTAGCAACAATTAGATATAATTGCGTTGACAAGATTCATAAGCTTGACACTTGCCAGCTGCAGATCACAGAAGACATATTTTCTCAGTTGAAAATATGCAAATGCAACAATATAAACCAAGACGACAACATTAGCAGCAGCAACTGCGCAAAATATCACTGAAAACGCCCTCACTTATACGCATATATGTATGTATACTCGTAAATATATGTACGATTAAGATGAGAGGTTGCTTACTTACTATTTACTATTTTGTATGTGTTATTGTTGTCTTTTTAAAATACACTGAAAAAAAAAACTAAATAACGAAGAAGTATGAAATAGAAGGTGTGGGATTTAAAGTTGATTTCTCTATTCTTTATTGAAGACAACACTTGAACATGTTCTTTTGTAGAAGTGAACTCTCAACCGACAGCATAATATTTTGGAAACCTCCAACTATTTTGCACTAGTAGACATTATAGATTAAGCGAATAACTAACATTGGAGACTGTTAACTGCAGTAGGATTATCAGCTTATTGTTTTCTCATTTATGCCAACGACCTGTCCTATCTGAATTTCAAAATGATATTTTGTATCAATTTTATTTGAAGTAAAGTTAATAGGCAGTGCTAGTTTAATCGGCGACTTGTTAATGAGTATCTGTGTTTGTTTTAGTATCTATACTACGTATCAGTTTTGGCAAATTGTACTTTTTTTGATAGATTTTCGACACAGTTGGTAGGTACTACCACGAGTCATTTGGTTGGTTGGTTGGTTTACGTGGTGGTTCACTACGTGCGAACACTTAAGTAGAGTCGAAGGGATCCCGTTTTAATAAGACCACACCACTAGTCAGATTTAATGTCGTTTACATCATAATGTAACTAAAATGTGTACAAAAAGTCGTGCTTGCTAGACCCAACCTGTAGCTGTAAGATATCTCAGTAGGTCATTGAGTTTGTATAATTTCCCAAGAATTTATGTCTCTTGACACTCAGGGCTGGGCATTCGCACAGAAGGTGGAAAATCGTTTCCTCTTTTCTGCTATCCTTACAACTACGACAATGATCGGCGATTAGCGTGCTTGCCTAACGTCCAGTGTCCCGTTAATACTGCCAGCAACCTTGATATATCCTTTCTATTCCGGGTTATCAGTTGCATAGTAAGTTTCTCGTTAAAAGATGGGCACATCAACGTGGCTACCCTACATGTGTCTAAATTACGCCATCTATACTCAGCCTTTGTAAGAAAATGTCTGAAGATGATGCCTTTGATAGTCCCCAGTGGAATTGCTACTGAGACCGCATCGGAGATATCTAAGGCAGATCCCATTCTGGCTAGTTCGTCTGCCCGTTTATTGCCATAGTGGTCCCCGTGCGCAGGTACCCAAACCAAAGTAATATAAGACCTAGCCTTGACAGAGAATTCCTACATTGCCTAATTAGTGAAGATGAAATTGTGTGGGCATTCAGTGAGAGGAGTGCCGCCTGACTGTCGACAAAAATACCTATATTGCCTCGGATATTATGATCATGTAGTGTATTACAAACTGCCATGATTGCAAAAATTTCCGCCTGTAAAACACTACACTCACTCGTTCGTCGCAGAAGACCCCAGAACCAACACCGCAGCTCATCTTAGAACCGTCTGTATATATCCTAGTGTCATTTTTGTACACGAAATTACCCCTACTCCACTCATTAATTAAGACCTTGAATACCCTATCAAAATCTGTGTATGGAATAATATAGTCAGATGGTTGGAGAAAGTTTGGTTGGTACAAATTTAAAATACTGTTGCATCAAAATTTGGTATTTTAGATGAAATATATACATATGTATATATGTGCTAAAGGGATGTTATTAAATTTCATGAACATTTTGGAACTGATATCAATTTGATCTTTAAGTATTTAAATACGATATTACGACAATATATTTTTGGCTGAATTATCGAACAATTGGAGCCCCTGACATATTAATTCACATTAAATGATTTTGTGACTGAATTCAAAAACTAAAGCTTAAAATGTAGTTAGTCAGGATTTCCAAATCGTTAGAAGTTAATCCTTCTATTTCTTCTATTCTTGGAAATGCAATCGAAGGATGCACAAATATAAATACGTACATATGTATATATATATATATATATAGATATTTATCAAGGTTAAATTTTCGCAAATAATCCGATGCTTCATAAATAAGAATATTTTAGATAATCGCGATAATAAACGCAAATAATATTCTTAAAAATTCAGAAGTGGCCCTCTAACTCTATATGTAAACAAATACATACAAATCCCAAATAAGGCTAATTTACAGGAAACATTTTATTCTGAAACGAACTCTGTTTCTTTGCCTTGCAAACTAAAGAATTATTGAAAAATTGACTTAAATAAATTTTAACGTTTAACGTATAAAAGATAAAATATGCCCAGAGCTTACAGTATTGATCGGTTTATTATTTCTTAAGTAAGCGATGAGTATTTTATATAATAATCTAGATGTATACAAATTTTCTTTTGAGTGTATGTGCGTGACTGGAACATCTTAGATATGAAGTTTTCAAAAACAAATCTTAATAGGACAATAATTTCTAGTAATAATATATATAGTAAATCAAAACCGACTGATAAAACAACTCTGTAGTATAAACTTTGAGACCAACCAATAATTTTGTATCTAAAAAAAATTGAGCCAAAATTTTAACCATTAACCCGGCGATATCACTACACGGAACTAGTCTTTTAAGTGGCTCCTTAACGTTTCAAATTCTATTACTTTAAATAAAAAAGAACTGTCACTTTAACATCAAGTGAAATATTATGCCTTTAATTTATAAATTTATCATCAGTATATGTATGATCATAATCATTAATATTCATATCAAACTATTGCCACGAAAGTCTAGATATACCTGGTCAAATATAGGGTATTCTAATTGCCTTTCCACTAACTAGACATGCGTTTTTATTTTCGTATCTTTCCAGCTTTTTAAAATTAAACATTGTTGAGTCCTACATTTGCAACACGCGTCTTTAGTCTCGCAATTCACTTAGAGGTTATCAGCGTTAGCTTAAAATAATAAAAGAAAAACACATCTAAGGTTGCATATTTCTAAGAGAAGACTGAACAAAAAAATCTAATACTAAAAACTTTTATCTTGTAACATAAAGATCATACATACACTTGCCTAATAACACAAACACAAACTTAAAACGAGTATAAAATCAAGCGCAAATATTTGTAGTTAATATGCAATGTTACGATAGGTACCCTATAACATTGCATTAACCCTACCCTAGTATCTAGTACCCTATAACACAAGGCTGTATAACTCCGAAACCAGCATTCAGTTGTAGGTTATCAGAGTTTTTGGTTTTGTGTATTATTTTTTTTTTTTTGCAATATGAGATGTAAATAAGTTAACAGTCGATCTCATATATTTGCAGACTGTCCAAGTCGTAGACATGATGAAATTTCAAGAGTATGTAAATCGGAAATCAGGTCCCTATCAATTTGTATTTATGAAATTTTCGTCAGTTTGCCAAACTTTAGGCACTATACAATTTGATAAGTGATAAGTTGAAATTGATAAGTGTAATTTGCAAAACTATTTTTAAAATTATTATTTTCTCTTTGCAATTTCTGTTTCACGTACGTTCTTCTGTGCAAAGTGCAAAGTTAATACTGAAAAGAGTAATTTGCAAATATTCTGTTGTTGTAACAGCAGTGTTTGCTGAGTTGACAGCCCTTGGCCGAGTGATCTGTGGTCAGTCCGGTGCGTAGAACCGGCTTTCGTTCCACAAAAACTGTAAGTTATATTTTTTTCAAATTTTGATAAGTTTTTCAAAAATTTGCATACGATCGCAAATTCACACTGTTGTAACTAGTAAAGCTTTAAAAATGTTAAGACATGGGTTTTTGTTCAACGATAGTGAAGACGAGGTTATAAGAAGAAATTAAAGAGAACGAATTAAGTCTTAACAAAGAGAGCAGAGTCTCTGCAAACATTTCCTTAGGGCAAAATGAGATTTGCAAAGAATATTGTAGAACAGGAACACTTATTTATATATTTGCCAACCAATGCAAACAAATGATAAATTGTTTATGGAATTGGGACCAGCTTTCATTTATATTTACACCTAATTCTGTTTTTACGCGAGTTTTTTTTACGCTAATTTGATTTAACGCGTTTCCAAATAAATATTTCATTCTGTTTTATGCGACTAGATTTGATTTGATGCGATCTAAAAATGTACATATGTATTTTTACCAGAAAAACGTTGTTTGCACTGGTTTTGGAGAAATTTAAATTAAACACATAGTTGGCAGCACTAAAAATCGTCTGGTATGAAAAACAACATTATGTATGTATGTACTTTTCTAAATGAACTCTCTTTTCTATTGTTTTTTGTTTAAATAAAATATGTTTGTGTATAAAGCAACATGAATTTGAATTATTTATCTTATTTTACCTGATATTCTATACATGGAACCAAATCCCTCATTTAATATGGATACTCTACCTTTTTTACGCGAGTTTTCGAGGAACGTATCTATCGCGTAAAAACAGAATTAGGTGTATATCGTATTATCAAAGGTTGGTGTATAATTTAAATCCTTCCTTCAGTTTTTAAGTTATTTGAGATGTAGTTATGGATGTTTAAGTCCCTATTAAGTGCTGGGGGTGTAAGTGAGAAGTAGTCCTATCCTATTCTGTTGTACCATTTTTATATTAACTAACCATTTAATGTCAAATTTATAAATTTTTAAAAAATTGTAATTCCGATTTATGCTTGCAGTTTTAAAATTTCCAATCAACCTGTTTTTTACAAGCTCTTTTAATCGTCCATAAAAGTGAGTGCCACATTTCTACAAGCAACTTTGCATACCCATTATAGCGTTGCAACATCAGCATACCAAAGTTATATGCATTTTTCCAAGTTATTCATAATAAGTAAAAAACAAAATACAATTTGGATAATAAAATTTATACCCGAATACATGCAGTCATACATACAGAGGCATACACTGATTCGTGCAGAGTGTGGCGCGTCCACAGTTTTTTTTTTTTTTTTTTTTGTATATTTTTGATACGTCTACTTTCTGTGTATGAAACACTAGTCGTACAAGGAAGACAATGATACTCATCTCTATGCGTCGTCTTCTTTATTACTTGTTTAATAATATTAGTTGGAAGAGGCTAGTTAAATGATGCCGTTGTTTGTCGTTATACTCGTATGTGCCCACTGGCGCTTTCCGTTAACTGTGTTTATGGTTTTTTATTCGATCTTTTTCTTTTATTCCCAAAAAAAAAAAAAAAAACACAAACTAAGGAAGGACAAATTACGGGAGTGTACAACCTTAAAAAAAAATTTTATTGGAAATTATTGGATTTTTAGGATTTTTAATACAAAACAGTTGTAGAGGGGAAATCAGCAATATTATGTACTATTTGTAATTACTGTAAATGGAGAATAATTGATATGCTGCTGTTGTAGCAGGTTTAATATGGAAACTACACCCTTATCTTATAAAATGTAAGTTTATCAGTCCAATTATAGTTTCTAAAATGCCCATTATTTGCTACCCTTTAAACTACATGTTCTGATGCTTCAGATACCTAACCGTACAACTACAGCTCCAATATAACAAATAACCAACGAAAATATTGGTACTGAAAATCAGTTCATAAATCCGCTTCACTTTAGAACCGGGTATCTGGAATTGGCTTGATTCGTTCTAGGCGTTCAAAAGATGTGCAATTCTTTTGGCTCGGAATCCATATGTTACCAGCAAGACATGAAAATGTCATAGCTTACAATAGCCAACATTTGGAATAAATATATATTGTGCAAAAGTTTCAACACTTTGGTTGGGCAGATGCAGATTCTAGAAATCTTTGAGAACGACCCTACTAGTATTGTAGTATTGAACTAATAAGTAGTTTATTATTATAAAAGAATTTAAGAGCCCTTATACCTAAAGTGGTCAGTCAGGTGTGGTTCACCGATGTTTTCAAACAATTCAATCGGGACACTGGGGTTTTGTTTATGAGACCAATTTTCAAAGTTGTATTCGATACCGAAGTACTCAACAGCATTTCAGGCTGAAATTTACACACTATGCTCTGCTGAGCGTTTCAAAAGAAAATTAAGGAGCGTTAGAATTTTTGTTATGTCAGATAGCCAAGCGGCATTGGGCCTTATCAGCCTATGAAATGAGTCCATATATGTTTTGATATTGTGCTGGGAACCTTATATTGAGGAGCAGACTGGAAACAAACAGTCCGATTACTTGACTTAACTGGCGTGCTATTAAACGAAATATTATTAAAGGGAATAGGAATTTTTCCGATATTTATATAGGAAAATGCTTGGGAAAATGTTTTTTGCCTCTTATAAGACGTTACCAACCTTCTGTGTAGTTTGGGTTCAATTTAGCACCCTGTTACTATTATGCAGCTACAATTGTTATCAAAGAAATCAGGCCCAAGTTCAATAAAGAAAAAATTGTTGGAAATTACTTCAATAACTACAATACACTTCTGTTGAAAAGTTTATCTGGAGGGATTAAATCCAGCCCATTTTCGTTTCTCAGGCTTAATAACTTTGCATCTCATTCGCACTGGTTTAATTATAACCTATACCACCATAGTGGGCAGGGTATATTAGATGTGTGCTAATGTTTGTAAAGCTAATAATTATTAGTCCAACACCCACCTTCAAGTGTGCTCAGAATCACTTACTGAGTCGATTTAACGATGTCCCTCCTTCCGTCTGGCTGGCTGGCTAGTTGGTCACAATGTTGGAGATATTTCCATAAAATTTGGTACATGCTATTTTTTTGGCTCAAAGACGGTTGGTATTGAAATCGGTCCATTATGTCACCTAGTCTCCATATAAATGTCCTCGGTCATAAATATTTGATTTATGGACGCATCCATACAAATTTCTCCAATTTTAAAGATCGGTCCATTATTGACCATGGCTCCCATATAAGTAAGAGAATAACTGTCCTAAATATGTTAGTATCAATATAATATTCAACACAAATATGTTTCATATAAATAAAAATCATTCAGCCCAATTTTGTAATGATCGGTCCATAATTAATCATATCATCCATATAAGCCAACTTCGGAAAATCACTTTAACTACCAAATATAAAAAAGTCACTTTAACTAATTTTATATTGGTCGGTACATAATTAGTCAAAGCTCATTATACATATTAACATTATATGGTCGGTATTGAACGGCTATACTATCTTACCTGTTTTCTATTCTGAATAACTGTTTATTTTGTGCCCTCTGGTGAAAATCATACCTATAAAAAATTCATTGTATACGAGTATATTTGTGGATTATCATAAATAACTCAAGATTTTCTTAAAATGTTCGATTTCGAAGATATGGGTCAACTTAGGGGTTCTATTAAAACGAAGATGGTTTGAGTTGCAACCATGACAAATTTGGAATATACAAGTAAGAATACATGTCCTCTGTATGATTTAGATTTCGTTTAAAGATTTTCTTAAAATGTTCGATTTTAAAGATATGGGTCGACTTAGGGGTTCTATTAAAACGAAGCTATAGATGGTTTGAGTTGCAAACATTACATAGATGACGAATTTGGAATATTCAAGTAAGAATACATGTCCTCTGTATGATTTAGATTTCGTTTAGACATCAAATTATAAGAAGCCATGAAAATAGTATTCAATAACTTAATTTAGACCACAAACTAAAATTTTTATTTAAATTCTTCTTTAAACAATAAATTTCTACTACAAATTGTTTTATTTCAGTCTCTGATTTCAAAAAAGCAAGATTGTAAGCAATTCTAGCATTTACACAACTCTTAAGATAGAAAGGCAACATTTTTACCCTGTAATAAATTGATGGCAACAAATCTGCAATTTTTTTACACTTTAACAGTGTTGTCTTCAATTATAATAGTGTCGTGCAATATCTTTTAATTTTTGATAAGTTTTCATTTTATTTTTGTTCTCGATTAATAAGACGTCTAAAGTTGTTTACAGAGATCTACCTATCTTAAACTTTCTATCACAGCCAGACATTATAGAGACTAAGACAAAAAAGTACTATTAATGTTGGACATTCACTCCATGATATGTATGTTACAATACGACTGAATGTTTCAATATAATCTTGAACGTCAAATGACGATAATGTAATAGGCAACGGAGTTGTTTTAATATTTATCACAATGCAACAAATACTATGGCTGCAAAAACAAAAATATAAAAACGATCATTTAGTTGCAGCTGCTGCCGTCGTTACTGATGTCTCGGCCTGTCAACGCATCATCGTAATTTGCAAAAATATTGTAAACTTAATTTCCTAAGAGATCATGTGTTCGTTTGAACGTTGACTATGTGCGATCATTATTTAGTTTTATTTTATTTAAAAGAAAAACAACATCAGCAGCAACAGCAACAACAAATACCACAGAAGTCATCAGCTGCACATAAAGTGCCGTCATAAATTGAACTTTTGCTGATTGTACGCTGTGTGAAGATTTCAAATCAACCATTCCATTCCTTCATTCATATCCACCAAATCAACCGACAGACGGACGGACGTACGTAAGTACGAACCGACCAAACATCCATACAATGCTAGAATTCAACTAGAAACTTACGACAGTAATAAATTTTATAAATTCATACGAATTCTCGAAATGTTAAAGTACTTTATGGAATTTATTTAGGAAAAAAAAATATGTACTCGTAAATATAATTTGCGGAAAATAATAAATTTCCTTTTCAAGGAAAACCGTACTCGTTTAAAATTAACAATAAAATGAAACGTGTACTGTATGTTGTTGGCTTAATTTAACTTGGCTTTAATATTTCGCATAATGAGTATGAGAAAATCAGTTAAAATTTGTAAAAAAAAAACTTTTATTATATATGTACTTTATTTATTACATATAATTGCCAATAGTTCAGTATTTATGTGTTTTAGTATGACCTCTTCAAAGTCTATAAATTTCTTATGACAGACTTATGACATTTTCTTTTCTGGCAAAAATGTGACACGTTTTTCCCATTTTGCACCTTTTTTAATTTTTTTGTGTCCTTTTCTGAAAAAATGTCAACACTGCTAACGTGTAGTGTGTTCTTTTCTATAAATGTCACACTATAAATTTAAAAAATGTTGCACATTTCACACTCTGTTTAGAGGGGGAGAATCGCACGATAAAACAGCTGACATTTGTTTTGTTTATGAATGTGTATTTGTGTTAAGTAACAAAAAAAAAATATATACAAAGTGGAAAATATTACTAGTTTTTTATGTGCTGAAAAAATGTTGGATGACTAGGATTTATCTTCATCATCTGATGATGATGAAATATTTGATATGAAAGGCTTTGTAGAGAATACTCTGAAGTTGATGTATATCAAATTTCATAGGACAATATCTCCTACTTCTTATATATGTATGTAATGTATGTTTATATATATAATTTTTATAGTTTAAGAAGAATTTGCGTATTAGTCGGAAAGGTGGCATTGGTCTCTTTGAGAGATATTCATTCACCCCTATCGTGAATAAAAATTCCACATAAAATTTGTTCCCTTTTATTTTTTTAACATTGAATTTTAATAGGAAAAAACAAATTGTTGTATGATAATTGCATAAACAATTATTTCTCACCCTCCCAAACAAATAATTGTTTTTTTTCAATATTTGATTCCATATCATTACAGACATTATTAGGTGTTCATTATTCAGTCATTATTTCATTCGTTTCGCAATCAACTTTTTTAATTCAATCTTAATAACAAACATTTCAATCGCAGTATTAATTTTGGGGTTTTTTTTCGAAAAATTAAAAGTGTTTGGTAAATCATTCTTCTTTTTTGGTTTCTTTAAAGGAGTAATTTCACTAGTTCAACGCTTAATCACTTTTTGATATCTCTTTGAGCATAAATAAAGCTGCAACAACTGCAGAGATTCATACCAATGCGCCAAAGGGCTTTTAATTGACAACTATTTGTTTAAGTACAACAAATTCGTCATCTCTCAGCTGTTGAGCTTTTAAATCAATTAAAGCTTATTTTTTATTTCCAATTCCAAAACCGTAGACAAATCAAATCTTTAATCTTTATTTCTTCAACATTTTTGTGTATTACTTTGTAAATTATTTTGAAACGTTTCTGACCTTTTCAATTAGTGATATAATGTGGAATCTGTCAGCAGATATCTTTGATTTTGTCTTATTAAAAATACTACAGAATGTGTATGTCAAAAAGAAGGTAAAAACAATTTCACTTCACTGGATCTTTTACACAAATACTAATTTTTGGGATTTAATAATCCCGAAATCCCGTGATTTTATGGCATATCTAAGTTCCAATTTACACGAAGCAATTCTTTAAGCTAAGCTGATTACTTTTTAGACATCGTGGTATTACATACATATGTGTAAAGAAATGTGTGTATGTATACTCTCAAATAAAAATACGAACTATTTAAGCAATATGAATTGTGCTGTGTGAACACCGAAGAAATTTCAAGGAAAATATTGTATCAATATTTTCAATAAAAATTGCATCATGTAAATTGAGACTAATATAGACCCATATACAAACAATCTCTGTAGTTTTTCTTAAATAGATTTTATTATCTTAAAACTTATCTGTGTGTTATTTCATCTTAGGTCATTAAAGTTATTTTTAGAAGTTGGCCTTATATGAACGTATTGGTCTAGTAGAACTTTTTGTCTAGAACACATTGCTTTGATATGCATTTTATTCCCATTGCTTCTCACAAACAAATCGGAAATTTGATTTGTTAAATACTAAGTTGTAGAGAAATGATATTTTAGTCGTGTATTGAAGCTATGACCAATTATATGGATTGTTCGTCAAACAATTTGAAAATGTTGTATAATAAAAACTATACTTCTATGCAATAGATAGAAAGCGATGTAGATACCTAAATAATTTATACGCTTATGGATTCTTAAGGTCTGTTCTAGGATGATGGAAAAATATCATCGAATTATCTTTCAATTTGGGATCTGTGGTTTGATAACAAGGTTCAATGGACTTAAAAGCTAAGACTCTAGGCTTCATATGATTTTCAAGGTCAACTGAACCAAATAATAAAAATTTCAAAATGACAGCAAATTATTACGAATTTTTGGAGTATGTAGTAAGTAAATTGAACTAAGTCCCAATTTACACGAATATTGATAAAAATTTTTCTCTTTTTGTTTTCTTATTGCTTAAATCGCTCGTATTTTTATTTAAGATTATACACACATACGAGGTCTAATAAAAAAATAATCGTTATTTTTAAATTTAGTGAGTTACGTATGTTCGATTTACGCATTTTTTTCCATTATGTTGGTACACATGTCTGTCATATATGTCAGTAATATCAGCCATTTTGGATTGTCAGTTTGTTTATGACAGATAAAAAGGTTAGTCGTGTTTTGGTGTGCTCTTCGATTTTTTACTATTCGAAAAAGTGGATCAAAGAAGCTGTAATAAGTTTTGTGTAAAAAATTAAATTAAATGCACAAGGACATTTGAAATGTTGAATGTGACGTTTGGCTAGACTACTATGAGCAGAACACAAGTTCAATTGTGGTATAACCGGTTTAAGGAAGGCGGAGAAGATGTCAATGATGATGCTCGTCCTGGTCGCCCGAGCGCGTCAACAACCGATGAAAACATTGAAGCAGTGAATAAAATGATTTTGGATAATCGTCGAATCACTATCAGAGAGGTGATGATGTTGGCATATCGTTCGACTCATGCCAAGCAATTTTTACGGATGTTTTAGGCATGAAACGTGCGGCGGTGAAGATTGTTCCAAAATGGCTAAATTTTGAGCAAAAACAACGTCGCATGGACATCGCTCAAGAGCTATTGAACATCGTCAGATTTCCTCAAAAAGGTCATAACTGGTGACGAATCATGGGTGTATGGCTATGACATTGAAACCAAAGCCCAATCATCCCAATGGAAACGTCCAAAAGAGCCAAGACCGAAAAAAAACACGTCAAGTTCGGTCAAATGTGAAGCTTTTGTTCACTGTTTTCTTTGACTGCAATGGCGTGTTGTATCATGAATTCTTGCCACAAGGTCGTACGCGCAATAAGGAATACTACCTTGAATTTATGCGCCGTTTTCGCGAAGCAATTCCTCAGAATTGTGGAAAACCCAATCATGGATTTTACACCATGATAACGCACCAGCTCACACGTCGATGCGTGTGCGTGAGTTTTTGGCCAAAAACAAAACCGTTATCATGCCTCAAACACCGTATTCACCGGACTTGGCCCCCGCTGACTTTTTGGGAAGACCCAAACTGATGACACCGATGAATGGAAAGCGTTTTGCTACAATTGAGGAGATAAAAGAAAAATCGAAACATAAGCTGTTGGCGATACCAAAAAGCGTGTTCAGAAGTGCTTCGAGGATTGGAAAAAAACGCTGGCATAAGTGTATTATATCTGACGGGGGTTACTTTTAAGGGGACAAGATAGTTATTGATGAATAAATAAATACTTTTTGAAAAAATTTAAAATAACGGTGTTTGTTTTTTGATCAGACCTCGTATGTATGTATGTAATACGAATAAGAGAGTAACACGAATTGTTAGTACAATCAAGTGTGTACTCGTCTTATCTTCCCCTCAACAAGATGTCTAGAAGGTAATCAGCTTATCTTTGTGTAAATTTAAAATTTCAATATGACGAAAACAATCTAAAGAAAAATAATTTCTAAAAATGTTTTAGAGTTTTAGAAGTGGAAACTGTGATCCAAATGTTAGAAAATACATGGCGAACTGAGTATCTACATAAAAGTTTATCCTGAACTATTTTTAAACGCCTGTCTGCCTGTCTGCCTGTCTATTGCCTTGAATCTAGATATTTTGTTTTAGTTATTGATAAATAACTTTTTTGAAATATAAGACTCCATGCTATAAAGAACTAAAAAACAATTCGCATCAAGGAGTTAAAAAGTTTGTTTTAATTAAGAAAATCCATATTAGTATATTTTAGAAGTTTTATATTGGGTGTATAATTTAAAAAGGCCGGTTTTTTTAAATTTTAAGCTTGAAGTATATGTACTATATACAATATAAATTTATTCCAATAATTATTAATTGTTAGCCGAGAGCTTTTACCATCTTTCTGGCAACATATGGATTCCCTGCCAAAACAAGGTCTGGACTCTAAGCAAATCCTCTTAACCACTTCTTTCTAAATAGTTGTGAATAGTACTTTACAACATGTCGCCGAGAGTTGTAATGATAAAATACTACGCCATCATATCTTGCACCATTTTGAGCGTTTTTCGGCCAACGCTCGCTACTAATTAATCAACTGCATTCACTACAGGTTCCCTGTGATGGTCCGCCCAGATGGTAGATAGGGAAGTTTTGGTTCCACTAAACACGGAGCGCCCTGGATAATTCGCTTTAGTATCGATTCAGCTGGTTGGCTTACGCTTCGGATTATCGCAAAGGATTTATTTTTCATGGCCAGTAATGATTCAGTACAAAACTGATTTGCTTTTTAGCGTTTAAGCGGCTTTTCGAACATGCAAAATCGTCTTCCCACATTTTTGTTTTGTTGGCAAAAAATTAAAAAAATAAAAAACTTATAAGTTCTTTAAGAAAAATGTTTTCTAGGAAGCAAGAAATACGTGTGGATGCCTATCAATCAAATAAATGTCCAAATCGTAGTTATTGTCAGAATGGGTGCAAAACTATGAACTCCCTAACTGTCTCTAGCTTCGGCAAATTTAAAAATATATCTAAAAGTTAAAACGGGGCAGTATTGTAGTTCTTGACTATTAAAAATGTCAGCCATAAGCGGAATAAATATGCAGCGCACAGGGATCGAATTATGTTCAACGGTTAATGTGATCCCTCAAAGTAAAAACAAAGATATTTTTAAGAGGAACTGAATTTTAAATTTTATCACAGGCCAAAATGTGTGATTACGCATTTGAAATATAAAAATATGTTATTCCCTAATATAAATAACATATCTGTAATACGGATTCTTCCGTATGACTGATTGCTATCATCCTCTAAAACCGTTCTCGCTTTTTTATTTAAATATCACTCCTTGTTTAAGAAATATATTGTACCATAAACTTGCACAGAAGAACATAATTATAATTATTATTTTTAATACACCTATCATTAAATCTTATATGGAAATTTGATATTAAACAACAGCAAAGATAATGTCATGTTAGATTTCTGTGTGATAATATTGTGCATACAAATTTTCCTTTGAATATCTTCTACATTGTTGTCGTTGTTCAGAAAAAAAAACAAAACACAATTTCTCCAAGTTCATCACAAATGATGGAACATATCACAACTAAAAGTGTTTTCCAACACTCTCTACCATTTGCCAACAAACTCCCCGAGAACGTGGCTTTATGCCTAAAACAACAAAAAATAAATTCTATAAAAGCATCAGTTTACTGCAACACGTACATACAGCCAGATGCATGCAATCGGGGAGCGAGTACACCAAATACTGGGGTGTAAATATCACGCGCTCTTAATGATTTTACAAGTATTCAGAGTAATCAGAACAAGTGAAGTGTGTGCTCCATAAAAGAAAAATGTATGACAAAAAAAAAACAAAAAAAAAAAACGAATAAAAGTATTAAAGGTATGCACTTGAGACATTTAAAAGAACTCATATATACTAGCTAGGTTTTTTTTTATCATCTTTATTCATAAATGTAGGAACAAGTATGTACGTGTATGAAAGTATGATGAAATCACTCGCTTTACTACCAACCAACAACATCAACTTATTTTCTTAGTTATTTATATCTACATATCTCAGTATCTATGCAGCAGTATGCAAAAACACCTTCAAAATAAAGAAAAAGTTTCTTTTGTATAATATTGTGTACTTAGAAAGTCTGTGTGTATGTTAGTTGTTGTCACGTTCGCAATAGATCGCATAGGTTGCAATCTCGTTAATTAACAAGGTGCAAATTGTTAAGCGCGTCATAAGGGCTCACGTTGACAGTATAATGAATGTCATGTGCAATGAGCCATTTCTTTAGTTTACACTGTCAGCCATTCATACTTACGTACCGTTCCGTACTACTATAATACCGTACAAACAAAGTCAAGCCAACACCACCATACCACCAGCAAAACGATAGCAAACCATTCAACAACCAACCAGCCAACCATTCAACCAAACAAACATTCAACCTATCAACTGGCAGCAGCAGCAGAACGTACCATCATCAGCATCATAATCATAATTTTCTTTTACAACATCACCAGCATCCTACCATCACAATTTTCACTGCATTGTTAAAGTTTATGTATTTGAACAGCTCCCGGGAATATCATATGTTTATATCAATACAGTGAAGAATAAAAGTGTTTGTTAGCTTGAAGAATATGAAAAGGTTGAACTGAATTAATTAAAAAAATTATTATCTTCCATATTCAGATTATTTAGAATTACTAAATTAAAATCGTTAACTGAACAGACTGAAGCTATAGGAAGCAGTAGAAAAATTTTCACTTGAACCATATTTTAACTATGTAGATATACTGGATGGAATGATCAAAACAATTATAATGAGATATCAGAACTTATTCCAAACCGGTATAAAATATACAGAAAACAAGCAGGAGTTTATATTTGGCTGTGCCGAATCTTATATAACCAAACATTTTGTATAGCTCGGATCTCGTGTATGTGACATTTGACATGTTATGAGATGATCGTTATAAAATATTTTACTGTATTTGAGTCTTATGGTGAATTTCATATCTCAATAACTGTATATTTTAGAGTTTTTTTTTTGGTATTCCAGTTATTCTCGTAAATGTACCTTGTATTGTTTATACATTTTTACTTATACATAACTGATCGGTGAAAATTTTCAGTTCGATATTTCTAACGAAGGGAGCTACGACTAGTTATGGGCCGAGATTACCATAAAGTTCGTTACTATGATTTAAATAAATATGTAAAGTTTATTGAACTTGATAATGATGTTTAAAAGAGATTTAGTTGATTTTCGGATATGAACTTTATAGGGGGACTATGATAAAATATGAACCGATTGTCATACAATTCGATACACCGATTTATGTGGATTATTTCTGTCGTATTTTAACTTGAGTTAAGTTAAGTTATCTTCGGAAGTGGACTTTATATGGAGGCTATGGTCAAATATAGACTGATGCAAACAAAATATTGTTTTATGATTTTGCTTTGCGAAAAACTAATTTATGCTGATTTTTGTATCAATACTGCTTTTCTCTAGGCATTTATGTACCATACAGCTATATTCCGGGAAGACATTTATATGGGAGCTATGAGAACCGTGGATCAATTTCAACAGAACTTGCCACTCTATAGTAAAAATATAGTGTGCAAAATTGCATGATATTATCTGCATTATATTTAAAGAAAATTGCAAAAAATATCTGAAAAATATTGAGGTTGTCTGAAACTTTGATCCATAACTCGGATCCTGAACAATACTGAACATTTTGTTGAAATAGAGAATTTTTGGGAGGAATTTCATTATTCTAAAGATACAGTCACACATGACAAATGTTTACTCAAAAAAGCGTAACCACTATTTTTAGCACAAATTTGTTTGAAGAGCAAACATCATCAAATAAACTAAAACTAAACTTCTTTTGTGATTTGCCTCTAGGAAAGAAAGTATTCCAAATAAACACAAGCATTATAACAAATTTTATTAAGTGATTACGTCTCTTTCGTCAAATATTTTCCACGTGTGACCGTACCTTAAGTCTTAGAACCTTATAAGAACCCAGAATATATACTCGTATACTTTTTGGTTCTACTGCCAATATTCCGATGTGTTACTACATTATTTATTTCCTTAAAAACAGAATTATTCCTAAAATTAGTCCTGGTAGCAATTGTTGAATTTTTTGTAACGAATGCCTGCTGGAAACTTTGTCGTAAAGAATGCCTGGTTGTTTAACACCAACAGCATTTTGCTTTTCACTACGATTTGTATATTAAATTTAATTTGAATTTGTGCGGTCATTGTCGGAGAGACCCTGATTTTGATTTATTGAACTTGGTATTTTTTTTAAGTTCCTCGTATTGTATAATTTCTTCCTATATATTTATCAGGTATCTGCTGTAATATCATTTTTTGTTTTTGGAAACACTACCATTTTGCAAGCAAGGAACTCGACTGTGCCGAATTTTGCAGTAGTTTGTGAACGGTTTTATATATATAGTCGCTTTTGCTCCCCACTGTATTACCAATATTAATTCATATATATGTGTCTATATGCCTGATGCCTGTTAAATTTAAATTTTTCTTAGTATTGATAAATTTACATTTGTGTGCATATGCTGTTGACACTCGTTGTTTTTATATTTAGTATTTTTTAACAAAAACACAAACAAGAAGGTCTCCTGAGTCAGTTTTATTTATATTAATTAATATAAAAACATGAGCTTATTATACATACGAGCGCACTTAAAACTCTAAAGATTTTCTTATCTGCAGGTAGGAAATATACATATTCTGTTTTTAAATATTTTGTGTTTGTTGTGAAGTGTCTCTTGAAAGATGCCAGCCTAGCTGCATTAACTGTTTCACATTAATTAACAGGGCAACCGAAAAGTGACAACAACGACTAACTTGACTGCATCATGTAGGCTTTGTCAACTGCATTAAGTACATGTACACCTTATTACGTGATGAGTATTGCGGTTGCAACACTTTTAAATTTTTTTAACTGTTTGACTGATGGTGCATGATACGTATTATTCTGTTTTTTTTTTTTTGTTATCTTAAGATTATCATTTATAAAATTATGGTTGCTTTTTAGGAATTATCGATGTAAATGATGATGTTTTGTGACTTTTGTGAGTAAAAAGTTGTGTTTCAGTGATGCCAGTTATAGGTACCCTGACCATACAAGCCAAAGAAAAATATGCTTAAACTACTAAAGATTCAAAGAATGATATTTTTTATTTGCTTCAAATGTGTATAATTCTTTATAGCATTTAAAAGTAAATACTTTATTTATAAAATGTATTATTATTTATTAATTAAAATGTTTATTAATTTAAAAGTTAACAGCTCTTAAATAATAAAAAAAATCAAGACATGAAGAACACAAAGTTTGAGAAGACAAATTGAGTCCAATTTCATAAAATGTAATAAATGAATGAATGGACAGTTATTACCATAATTCTTTTAAACGTGAAATACCCAACAAATCTAAGAATATTTTGTAAGTAAAACTCAGTTTTGTGGTTATGTTTTATTCTACTTGACAATATGTGATTTATTTGCGAGATTCATAATGAAAACTGTAAAAAATATATGTATGTATATTCCTCAACTAAAAATAGAAACAGATATAAAAACAATCGATACAGTGGCTTAATATCAAAGTCCAAGCTAATCACCCTTATTGTGTAAGGCGTTGGCGTAAAACGACACCTTGCATTATCATAGTAAAACGCCAAATTTTTCATACGCCAACGCCTTACACAATAAGTGTGCATATTTTAGCATAATTATGTATATAATAAATAAATAGAAATTAAGATCAGTATTTTTCCATATTTGTTTGCTTAAAACCAAAATAAAACCTTTTAGATGAACTTCACATACAAACCCTATCTTTACCCGGAAAACACTTATTATACCCTTCACCACCATACTGGGACCTGCACCATAGTGGGAAGAGTATAATGGATTTGTGCTGATGTTTTTAACGCACATAAATAAAAGTATACCGATCGATTCAGAATCACTTCCTAAGTCGATTTAACGATGTCCGTCCGTCCGCCTGTCTGGCTGGCTGTCCATGCAAAGCTTGTGCGCAAAGTACAGGTCGCAATTTTTAAGATATTTCTATAGAATTTCGTACATAATATTTTTTCAGTCCAAGGATAGTTTGGATTGAAATTGGTTGAATTCACTCTATTATTTCAGCCAGCCCCCCATACAACTGTCCTCCCGAAATAGGGGTTTAACGGTAATAAATGTTTGATTTATGCAGGTATCCAAACAAATTTCTCCACAAATAAGGTGTACATGAAGCCTAAATACAACTACAAATTTTGTGCAGATCGATCCATAATTGACTCCCATATAAGGCCAACTTTCGAAAATCACTTTAAAGAACATAACTCCTTTAAAAAACGCTAAAAGCAAAATAATATTCAACACAAATATGTTTCATATATACACAAATCATTTGGGGCATTTTTATGACCACAAGTGGTCATAGCTCCCATATAAGGCCCACTTCTAAAAATCAGTTTAACGACCATAATTCTCTTAAAAATGTTGGTGTCCAAATAATATTCAACACAAATAAAGGTACGATCACACTTGGCAAATATTTGCTGCAAAAGACGTAACCACTAAATAAAATATATTTCAATTCGTTTTTTTATTAAAAAAAAACTTCTTTTATTTAGGCCAAAGCACAAATATTTAGTTTTAATTTATTTGATGCTGTTTGATCTTGCAAAACTCTTGTAAGAGTTAACAACGTCATACAAATTTGTGCTAAAACAAGTGGTTACGCTTTTTTGAGTAAATATTTGCCAAATGTGACACCTAATTTTATAATGGTCGGTTCATAATTAGTCAAAACACCCATAAAAGGCCCCCTTCTGAAATCACTTTAGCATGCATAAATCTTTTTTGTATCGAGAAAAATTTAACACAAACAATATTTATATGCATAGAAATCATGCCACTAAATTTGCGGATGATTGATCCATAATAGGTCATAGCTCCATTATAGTGCCCATTTCTGAAAAACTGTTTTTACAAATATACTGGGTGTGGGGTATTATAGGGTCGCCCTTGGTCGGCTATACTTTCTTACTTTTTTATCTGGATGACGTATTAAGAACTATAATCAGAGTTCATCAGATATACAGATGATATCAGATTCTACGCCACAGTTTATCTGCAAAGCATCAGTTGAACTATCAGATCTGGAAAGAATTTGAACATCCTATAAAAGTATAACTTGGTATATATGCCTTACTGAATGCCAATATCTCAATTAAACAGACACTAGCTTTATCTAGAATAAGAACTTGGAATATCATTTTATAGTTCATATAAAAGTTTATGTAGTCAGGGGTTTTACACTTAGAGAAAAATAATTCTTTTTTTAAAAGTTCTTCATTAGAAATATGAGAAATTTTATTCCAAACATGAAATTGTTCATTGGATTAATGAAATTTGTCATAACTTTCAATGAAAAAATTATTTTTCTCTTAGTGTACTTAATAATAATGAGCAAAATATCAAGATCCTAGCATGTCCGTATATACTAGAAGATCAGCAGGATTCAAAGGCAATACATGTGGTCATTGAGGAAAAATATATTTTGATTTTGTGTAGTTTTGGTTTTAGAGCCTGTGAAGATTGCGTAGAACATCTGTAATGCTGATGCAAGCAGATATCTACATTCTGTGCAATTTAATGGTATCTTGAGTTTTGATTAAAGAGCAATGAATATATGTATATTCGAGACTGTTACGTGACTACAGATTCTAAAAGTTTATCTTCGTCTAGAGGCAGTTTCTTCCACTTTACTACAGGTAAATGAAGCCATTATGTAATGTTATATTTGAATTATGTCAAGTATAGGGTTTAGATATTCTGAAGGACTAGTGCGTTGCTTTTGTTTTCTCTTACATGCATTTATACAAATCATGCTTAGCTATAAGGACTCTTATTTTGCTCTATAATTAGCCAATTAATGTAACCTTGTAAGCGGTTTGATAGAAATTTGCAGTAACAGGATAAGTTTTATACCCTGCCTTGAACCTGCTTTGTACTTTTTTTTTATAGTTTTGATCCTGAGTTTACTTACGTCTTGAGCTTGAGATCATTTGAACTGCTATGCCTGAGAAGTGCTATGTACAGTAACTTTGTACTGAAGGAACTTGTCAGTTACAAGCAGATAGTTAATGCGTTCGAAGCATTCTTGAATGTATTGGCCAGCTTAATTAGCACTTTGTGTCTCTAACTTCAATTGTTGCCATTTGATTTGATCGTTCGATTTCTTCGTACAACTTTTGTTATGCGATTTTCATTAAATCAAATTAATAAAATTTGTTGACAATTTTTTGATTTTTTTTTTAATGTCACTTAAAAATTGTATTATTTTTCAGTTGCAATCAGTCACTAAGCCCAACTTGAGTTAACAACATTTTCTTATTTATTTGCCCAAGAATGCAAAAGACAGGTGAAGTATGTAATTTGCAGTAACTTGTGGTAATTAAGTTTTCGGATAAAACGCTGTAATTTAATTCTTCACTTCTTTTAAATAAATGCTCCTTCCTTTCTGACCTTAGTATTTCTCTATAACTCTTTCTTCTCCCAACAAGCCCCACTAACGTGCAAGTATTTAAATCACAATAAAAGTATGATGACTAAAACTGTATGAAAAAGTATTTTTTTTTTGTATTTGATTTAAGCGATTACTTCCATATGGTGATATTGTGTTAAACATGTACAATTTCTTAAAAATGTTTGTTTTTTTCAGAATTTTGTTCCAGCTTTTCTTAACAATTCATACGAGTGCATATATTTTGCATACTTCAGCAAACGCGCCATATTTTGAAGTGGTTTTACTAACACAACAAGTGCTCTTCACTGAAGCAAAAAAATTAAAATCGGAGGCAAGGAACAAAAATGTACACAAGTACACATCCTTGAAAAGCATTTTACTCTAAAGTACTTAAAACATACTTTCATTGTTTGGAGTGGTAGTAAGAAAATAATACAACAGGAACACAAAAAAAAAAACAAAATACCCAGAAAGGGGAATGAGTTTTCTCAAGGAAGAGCGGTTTGACTGTAAAGAAATGAAACAACAAAAAACCTCGAACTGAACGCAAATTTTGAGGGTAGAGGAAGGGACAAATTGTAGGAAGAAATTAAATATCACTAAATCGTGCAAAACTTTAAAGACGTTTTAAAAATAATTCACAAGTCTTTGATATTAGAGAAACAGTGATAGAAATCGAGTTGTGATTTTATGTTTTTGGTATGTCTAATGTCAGTTTCACTTCGTAAAGATTCACTGTAAAGAGATATATATCGGAAATGTAAATATTTAAAGTTTTTTTTTCGGGATTTCTTCCCGCCTGGAATTTCAAACCGTGTTAAATCAAAACCGTATAGAAACAGAAGATATCTTTACTCTTGAAAATTAAAGTCTCAAATTTTTATGTCATTATAGTATCATCAACAATAGACCAATATTTAGCAGCTCACGATGGCGTGATTCATTCAAATGTACACCCAAATTTTTAGAATAAAATAGCGCACTATACAGTGTTCAGCATACAAAGGGTTGAGAACATTGCTCTTTTATTTTCAGAAGACCAAATACAGCAGTTTTATCGATAAATTCTTAATAACGGTTTCAGAAGAACGATTACATTGAAAACCTTTACAAAATGTAGCCACCATTTTCAAAGAGAATTTCTATTCATTGTAACAATTGTCAATACTCTTACTATTCATATGACAACAAATAAAATGTTAAAACTTTCATGTCAAGCCAATATGGCCCTGTTGAAAAACAAAAGTCTTGTTGCAAAACCCTTTAAATTAAGAATAAATTTAAATAGCAATAATCTCTTAATTAGAAGTTTTTTAATAAAGTAAAGTCATAACATAACACCTACATATACTGGTTAATTAAAAAATAATTTAAAAAACATTTAATACTAGCTCTGGACTCCTAGACCTAAAGCTAGATTTACACGATTGAAATTTTCTTCAAAATTGCTCTCTCAAAATGCTTCAAACTCGTGTAAACAGCAAAAATCCTTCAAAATAACTAATAATTAATAGCTATTAAATAAATAAATTTTGAAGGATTTTTGCTGTTTACACGAGTTTGAAGCATTTTGAAGAGCAATTTTGAAGAAAATTTCAATCGTGTAAATCTAGCTTAACACCTTAATGTTTATTAGCTAAAATAAAAACAAGCTAGTTTTCTATTCAATCGATAAAATATTGCAAATATTTATTTATATCTTTTAATCAGTTTTTGTTTTTACCAAAATCAACCTTAACAAGCACAACATGTATATTGATTTAAGTTTAACTCTTTTGTTTATCTCTGCGATATATCAGTTCGTTCGTCAAACGTTAGATTGGATGGAGCCCATAGTGCGGTGGGGCAACACATACATACACAAGTATGTGGACAAAATTGTTTTTATTAGGCTGGCAGATTTTTATAAAATTTAATAGAGTTTTTATTTAAATTAATTTATGCAATAAATAATACATACATATGTACATACATACATATGTATATACATACATACAATAATATAAAATATACAATATGCAAGTATGTAATGTGCTTGTTTTTTATTAAGTGTCGTATTTTAGATTTTGTTACCACTCAATAACTAATATCAAGTGTAAATTGATGGAATTAGTACATAATAAAAATTAAAATATTAAAACAAAAAAATAATGTAGTTCAATCATGATAAAAAGTCTAAGGCTTCATTCAATTGCTTATTGAAAGTGCAAAGCGAATAATAAAATAAATAAATTCGTATTAAAACAAGTAAGAAAGTATAGTCGGTCAAGCCCGACCGTATAATACCCTACACCCAGTATATTTATAAAACAGTTCTTTAGAAATGGCCGTTATATGGAAGATATAACCTATTGTGGACCGTTCATCCAAAAATTTTGTGTCATGATGTCTGTGAATATAAGTATTATATCGCACCCTAAATTCAAAAAGGTCACAACGCAAAATTTTCCAAAACGGACTTTTTTCCATAAATTAATTCAGCGTACACATCTCTAGCTACAGCAAACATTTCTTTCATAACACTATCTTCTTTAACTGGAAAAATACAGTTATGTTTATTTTTATGTTAAGTGTGTTGCTTGTGCACTACATATGAAGTTTTTTGTCTCTTCTAAAAATTTTAGTATTTTGAGTTGTGACCCTTTTGTATTTATTTAGGGTGCGATATGTGTTAAACTTTATCTCGATATAAATACTTTTAAACGATTTATGGAGCTTAAAGTGAATTACGGAGAGCGTCTTATATGGGAGTTTCATTTAATTATGGACCGATCATAATAAAATTGTACCGTCTTATTTTTATACATATGAAATATATTTTCGTTCAATATTATTTGGATACCAACATTTTAGAGAGAGTTATGCTCTTTAAAGTGATTTTCGGAAATGGTCTTTATATGGGAGCTATGATAAATTATGGATCAATCATAATAAAATTGAACCGTATTATTTTTAAACATATGAAATACGAGTAATTATGGACCGATCTGCACATGTGATCTGTAGATGTGATTTGGCTTCATTTAAAACTCATTTGTGATGAAATTTGTTTGGATACTTTTGCATAATTCAAACATTTGTGATCAGTAAACCCCAATTTCGGGAGGACATTTGTATGGGGGACAGGTGAAATAATGGACCGATTTCCACGAAATATCTTTCAAATTGCGACCTGTACTATTTTAAAAAATTACTCAGTCCATTGTATAGTCTTTGCTGTAGCGTAACCAAATAGTGCTCCTATAGTTGACTAATGTCAACTAGGAATTTATTTCTTACCAGCTGATTGTTGTTAATAATTTTTAATTGATTTTTAATGGGAACATGTTGATCATTATCTTTTTTTATTATTATTCGTTTCATTTTATTTTATTCGTTTTTTTTTTGTATTATAGTAATTCTTTTTACATTCATGACATGAAATATTTATAAACACAATAATATACTATAATCATTTTATTATACACGATCTAAGACCATAAAAAAAAGACTTGTTGAAAAGAAAACTGATTGATAGAAAACACAGATGCCTGCAAACTAGTTGCAATCGTGCGTTGGTTTTGATAAAGCAAAAAAATATTGCTTAAGTTTTGCAATTCATACAAATAGTTATTGACAATTGTCACCATTTACAAATTTTTCAATATTGTTTGCAGAATATTGATATAAGGAATGTATATGTTGACAATTATTTAATTTTTTGCATTTACTTTTAAGTTGCAAAAGAAAATAAATATGTATGTTCTCAAGATACTCTGAAATGCCAGTTTATTCTAATGGCAGAATGCAACGTAGGAGATAAAAATGAAACCTACAGACATCTAGAGCCTATTTTAAGATCCCAGCAAAATATAGCTTTTATCCTTTGTATATAAAATATAAATAATATTATTTTCACAATTGTTTTTTTTGCTGGCCACGTAATTAGAAACGTTCATTTTTTTTCTTCAACTTCTAAACTTTTCTAAATATTAGTGACAAAGTGAGTATAATTTGTTAAACAATAGATTAACTTGTAATAATTTTGATACGGTTTAGTTTCGAAAATGGGCAAAAACAAGTCATGTACTTCAGAAATGAGACGGTTAATTGTGCAGTGTTACCAAAATGGAAAACTTTCAATGTCGGCTATTGCACAAAAGTTTTCTTGAAAAAAAAATTGCAATTCACGTGTGCAAAATACAAAGAAGTTTGCAAACGTAAGACCACTTTAGTAGAAGATAGAGTTATTTGTAGAGAGAGTAAAAAAAATCCATTTTTATCTTCGCGCGAAATAAAGGCTGAAATTGGACAGCAAATAAGCTGCGTAAAATTCAGTGTAGGTATTTCAAGAAGCTACACAGCGCTCCTGCTATATCAAAGCATCGTTTCTAATTATATGTCCACCACAGTATTTGTACTCGCATATAAATGTTGGTTTATGTTTGAAGAAATTCTGGGTATTGGTCCAATCCCGTGCCAAGGAAATGCATTACATTACCATCGCCGTGTTTAATTGCTTTTATAGTATACTTTGTATTATGCTGCTGCTTATTCGAACGATATATATACCGTTTTCCATTAGATTCGCAGCGGCAAAACTTTGCTTCATCACTCCAAAGTACGTTTTTCCAATAACTTTTTAATTTTCTTTTGCAAACTCTAGCCTTTTTTTTAATATTATTTCTCTAAACAAAATGTTTGCATTGTGCGATGCAACCACGAAGAGAAACTTAACTAAGTTTTCGTTTTATTGTGCTAAATAAAATTTCAATCCCTTGCGATGACTTCAACCAGTATTTGCCTGGTTGTTTTAAATGTATCAGCTTGAGAGATTATTTTTTAAAAGTTGATCTTCTCTTTTGTTTGTTTTTCACTGTTTGGAAGCTCTTGCAAAATTTGTAGTCATTCCATATGTATTTAAATGATTGATGGCGTTGAATACTTTTCCGCTGGAGCAACCAAGAAAATTAGCAATTTGTAATACACTTTTACCAGAGGTTTAAGGGTACTAATTCCCAGTTTATACAAAGCAATTTTTGTTGATTTGATTCAATTTTTTCCTTGAAATTGGTGTTCACACGGCATAATTTTTATTGCTTAAATCGCTCGTATTTTTATTTGAGAGTTTACACACATTTGTATAAACATATAATAATACGAATAAGAGAGTAACATGAATTGCTAGTACCCGTCTTATATTGCCCTCACCACGATGTCTTAAAGGTACTCAGCTTAGCTTAAACAATTGCTTCGTATAAATTGGAACTAATAAGATTTTTTTCGAAACAAGTTGGAGCTCTACCCATACCTAACAATGTAAAACTTTATAATTCTGCATGAAAATACTTTTTTAATATCTACTTACCGACAATATCTTTGGGGAAGAATTTGAATATATGTATGTAGATATATTAAACCAAGTTGAAAATGCTTTAATTATGAGTTCTTCCCGCAAAATGTATTAACGCAAAATAACGCATTATTTTACAAAACAAATTAATGATAGCGAGAAATAACTAGGGACGAATTAAGAGCTTAAGACATAAAACAAAACACTAGCGTTCCTATTGCAAAAGAAAATTTTAAATTGGGTAAGATTGTAATTATGTTTTAATTATATGGACACCACTGTATGTAGCTGGAAATGTCATCATATACTAAAAGATTGAATTTATTTAATATTATTGTTTTAGTACTTTATCTTAGAAATATATTTTTTTAATTTACGAACAAATTTTTGGTTTCATACAATTAATGAAAGCAAAAACTAAAAAAGTACTTCTCGCAGTAGGTGGGTTTCCTAATTATACCTACAAGTATAATTAATTGTATATAGTGGGTTTCCACTACAATAATTATTTAATTAACAAATTAATTTTCTTCATGATTTATATAATAAATACAAAGAAATCCAACAATTTCAAAATATTCGTTAAAAACAGCTGGTGCCGTAAAGTTAAGAAAACAACATGAATATTTTGAATATCATAAAAATCGTATTTATAACAAGTATTATTCTTACAAACGTCAAGGCACAGCTACAACAGAAGACTGTAATCGATGATATAAACTTGGCCTTTCAAGTGGAATTAAACGTTTTCATTAATTTCAACTCCAGCAGTGACTTTGACAATTATCAGAAATTATTAACATCAAGTGATAAACCTTTAATCGTGTACAATAATATTAATGCCAGTGTTGCACCAATATACCAACAGCAAACAAACAACTTATTGGTAATTGTGTGGCTAAATGAAAATGTAACAGTGCCTGACACTATCAATTTTTTGGATCGCATTTTATGGAAATTACATTGGGTGGAAATTATGTTTATAGAGCGACAGCAAGCAAATAAAAGCAATTTGTTAATATTATTTGAACAATGTTGGACCAAAGGTTTTAGTAATGTTGTGTTGTGGCAGCAAGGTCTGTTATATACCTACAATCCTTTTCCCAAAGTGCAGCTGCTACAGCTAGAAAATGTGAGAATGTATGTGAATAAAAATCATTTAACAAACTTTCAGGGCTATGCATTAATTGTGCCATTTCGGGAACGAGCTCCTCACTGCTTTAGCTATCGAAATCGTAATGGCGACAAAGTGCTGGCTGGCTATTGGTATAAAATAGTTGATAGTTTCATTAAGCATTACAATGGCACTACTCTCGTTATACCTATTTCCATAAATAAAACCAGAAATCCACAAGATATTCTTAAATTGGTCTCAACAAAACTCTTCGATTTTATACCCACGGTCATGTATTTGAGTGAATACTATTCCAACAGTGATGTATTTTACTTGTCAAAGGTGGTGGTTATATGTTCTATGCCTGTGAAAATTCCTGAAAGTTGGTATCTATTAATCATATTCGATGGCAATGTCTGGCTGATGTGTATTTTTACATTTGTAATACTGTCGCTGGTGATAGCTTCAATTTATAGATTTGCTACAAATCGATGGGATTTTGCCATGTCCTTTATGCAGGCTATGACTACTTTAATCCACCTCCACACCAGTTACTTGAACAGACGTACCTTTTTAATGTATATTTTACATTTTATGCCCATAGTTACGGGCTTTTTATTAACCAATTTTCATAATTGTAATTTGTCTAGCTTGCTAACGGCTAAAATTTATGAACCCCCCTTGGAATCGCTAGCAGACATTGCGAAAACAAATACTAAAATACTCGACTCCATCCATGATATTGAACAGACCTTAAGCTTGGAATCTGTGCCGGAATATATTAAGCAACGACTGGTCATTGCCGATTCACTGGACTCATTTTTACATCTACGCTCTAATCTCAATATAACAGCATTTTTTTATACGGGACCTAATGATTTGGCTGAATTTTATTTGTTCCAGCAGAAATACTTAGCACGTCCTTTTGCCACCGCCCTTAAAGAGGCCCTCTATTATCGACCATTCTTCTTTGCTATGCCTCACCGTTCACCATTTTTACGTCTATTTAATCGCTATTTGATGTGTGTTCAGGAAAATGGTTTGTATGATAAACTTCAGAACGATGCCAAATGGGAGGGCGTTGTTGGTGGCGAGCTAAAATTTTTTGTTGGCTCGGATTCAATTGATAAATCCTTGAGCTTGGAATATTTAAGTAGTGCTTTTGTTTTCCTTATCGTGGGCTTAATTTGCTCTATGATTGTATTCTGCATTGAATTATATTTTGCAAAAAAAAATCGAAAATAAATTTTAATATGTATTTGTGAAATAAAGTTAAGATAATGAGTTTTTATTCATTTATTAAAGATCGATAGTAATTATAGTTATTTTCTAACATAAATAATAATAATTTAATAATATTAATCATTTAGTGTCCATAGATTACTTTGAAGAATTATTTATTTGCGAACAATATGACATTCATTTATTTATTTATGTCTTTACAATATTATTGATACACTCAACAAAGGTTTAAGTAGTATAGCCGCAGAAAATAGGCTATTTTCTAATTAATATAACCATTATGTA
This sequence comes from Bellardia bayeri, assembly GCA_950370525.1. Taxonomy (NCBI): domain Eukaryota; kingdom Metazoa; phylum Arthropoda; class Insecta; order Diptera; family Calliphoridae; genus Bellardia; species Bellardia bayeri. Next base: position 82,883,788 of record OX493267.1, read on the forward strand.
TAATTTTGACCAATTTTGCCTGTCTGACCCTTTTTATTTCGTTGAAATTCAAAATATTTTAACAAGTTGAATATCTTGGGAATATTTGTGAAAACTTAATGTCGCACAACAGCAGCTGTTTTAAAACCGCGTTGACAACACTTGCGATTTTCTGTCAAACAATTCAATCAGTCGAAATATATTTGCACAATTGCTGAGCAATGGAAAATCAAACAACTAAAAGTTGTCACCTATTATGAAGATTTATAAGAGATTTAAGCGGATTTAAGTGATTTTTGGATGTGGTCTTTGTATGGGGGCTACGGTCAAATATGGACCGATCATAATGACATTTGATACGACGATTTAAATCTATATTTTGATTACGCTTGTCGAATTTCTACTTGATAGTCATTTTTACAATAGATTTATGTGCATTTAAGTGATTTTCGGGGCCACGTCAAAATTATGGACCGGTGCAAACAAAATATTGTTTTCAGATTTCACTTTGCATGAAACTTATTATTGGAGAATTTTGTGTAGCTACGGCTTTTCTATAGACATTTATGTACCATAAAGCCATATTCCAGAAAGACATTTGTAAGAGGCTTGTGCTGCTAACAAAATGTGCAAAATTTCATGACATTACCTCCATTATATTTAAAGCATACACAAAAAAATATCTGAAAAATGTCGAGGTAGTCTGAAACTTTGATCTATAACTCATATTTTGCCCATTTTCAATAGCAAACATTTGGGTGGAGCAAATAATGTTTGGTAAAAATTTCATTGTTCTTTCATTGTCTTTTTTTGGAAGCTCTATCGTGGCAACAAGAGACGAACAGACGGACGGACATGGCTAGATCGTTTTAAAATCGTATAAGGACCCAGAATATATAGACTTTTTGGTTCTACGACCATTATTTCGATGCGTTACAAACGGAATGCAATATACTCCCATCTTTTAGGTGGTGGGTAGAAAAAGAAAACAATCTTGAACAAATTCCTTTAAATTTTTACATTGTTGTTTTCACCGGGTGCAAATTTAACAACTGCTATATTATGGATAATGAAACATACAGTGATTTAGAAACGTTTTATATTGGAAATAAATCGGTATCTTAGGGCTCCTTTGACTTGTACTTTGTTTAAACGATTTTCGTCCAATTTCTTAGATTTTTATATTTTCTGAAAGTCTTCGGCTTGATCTTTAAAAATAAAGCATGTGTGATTTATAATTATCATTTCTAGTGTTTGAGTTATACCCATTTCAAAATTTATATAAAATATCGATCCAAATGTTCGACCGATTTCTATTAAATTTTTTTTTAGTGAAATTTGAAAATTGATCATCAGACGCAGCATATTTCAAATACTTGAATAGAAAGAATATAGTTAAAGTAAGTTTTTAAGCCTATTAAAACAGTTTTTCCTAAATAACTATTTAAATTGTTTTCTATGAAAAATTTTATTTTTTTCCACAACTCTTCTCAATTCTTAACATTTGCTCAGCTCTCACATACACCTCACCCAGGAATATATTTAATCTTCACACTTACGACATATAATAACATAAAAAAAAAATAATTAATATCACAAATTATAGCAATTAATTTTTATTTATTTTAGTAATTCTCAATTTAAACTTGTTATAAAAAAAATTCCATTAAAAATGCAAAGACAGCCAGAACAACACCACTGAAATACAAAACCAAAGGTGCATAAAAATATTCCAAAGTTAAGAGACGTTCATTGTTATATTTCGAATCTTTAAAGTAACTAATTTCACCACTCTGTATACCATCCCATTCGATGTCATTCATTATCTTTTGCAGTAAACCGGAATCGGTCATATAATTCAAATAACGATTAAATAACTGAATAAATGGTAGATTATGACGCATGGGAAAGAAAATTTGTTCTGTGATTAAAACATGATCTATCTTCTGCACCAGTGGGACTTTAAGAAACTTTTGTTGCAGCATAAAGAAATTTATTTTGTCCTCAAAGCCCATATGAAAGAAAGTAGCGTTCAGGCTTCGACGTTTAGTGTCCACATCAATGGCGTCTGTAAGTAATATACGTTTGAAAATAATTGATGGCATGGAGGCTACAGAAAGGAAATGCATTAAATCATTGGTATACATGAACGTTTTCAAATCCGTGGAATTTATGCCCGTTATGGTTTTTATTTGAGGTTCATAGATGGTCAACACTAACATGCTGGATAGTTTACAGAGATACATTTGTACCATAATGAAACCGTAAAGAAACAAACAAATATACACAGAATCGCTTATAAAGCTGGAGTTTTTAAAGATCTTAATGTGATGCTGATATATGGTCAAACTTAAGACATAGAGTAACGATTTGGAAAAATCCACTTTCATGTTCTTAAAGTACACTACGAAAACAAGGACTATGGAGCACAGTAGTACTAGTAATAGATATAGAAACCATATGTATTTTTTAAAAGGTTTTTCAAAATATTGATACTTGGGAATTGGTTTAGCATTTGGCACAATTATGATGGCATGAATATTCCTTAAAACTGCTGAAGTGGTAAAATTCGGATTGCGATAAGACATAAATGGTACAACATCCATTTTACCAGATACCAAGTCTTGTAGAAGAGACTCCATGTGATCGGTATCATAGTCATTTGGATATTCAATGAATTTAAAATTATATTGTTGTATAAATTGGATTAAAATTTTATAAAAATAACCAGCATAGACGAAATTTCCATAAGAATCCCGGTAACGATAGCAGCGTGGTGGACTTGAAGTTATTGGGAATGTGAAGGGTTGTTGATGATAATTTACCAAGTCCTTTGAGTCATAAAGTTCCTTAATGGAGTATAATTTCAAAACGCTTAAAATCGGCAATGGTCTATACGTATAAATAATTTGATTGTATAGAAATAAAACACGTACAAAACCATGATTCCAACTTAGTTGAGAGATTTGTTGTAAATATTTCAGTTCCATTCTATCATCAGTATCAATAATCCATAAAAACGTGGTAAAATGTATTAACTTTAAAGTTTTTACCAACGATTTAAATATAATTTCCAAATTCTGTACTTTATCCTTTTTCATAGTTTGATCCTGTTTTCCAGGAAATATTATGGACATAACATTTTGACTGAAAATGTTGTGTATTTCTGTTTCATCTTCCTTATATTTCTCAGCCGTTTTTAATACTATTGATTTATTTGTATTCCTTAGAATATTCTCCATATACTCCAAATTTTTCATGGAGGACGGTCTTATAATTATATTCCATTCAATATTGAGATGTTTGTTTATGTCGTTAATTAAGTTCATTAAATTTATTTCAGCTAAAGTATGTTTTCCATGCAAAAGTATTGCCAGCAATAATAATATGTGTTTATACATTTGTTTTAGAAGTATTTCAAAACTAACTTTTCACTTGAATATTTGTTTTACTATTAGTTGTTGTGTGAGTTTTACACTTCCACTACAGCGCTAAGGAATATTGCTGTAAACAAATTAACCCTTAATCTCAAGTAATAAATTGACCCTTTAACAAATAGTAATACACAACTAATAATGTTACATATATGTTTAATTCACAAGTGATATTGTAGTGTCGTAGAAGTTGTATATCGTGTGAATTTACAATAGTTGTACAAATGTTGTTGGCAATTTCTATATAAATATTATGTACAACACCTACGACATTTTTACATATGTTCAAATATGTATCTCAACATAAAAATTAACAATTTTAGTTTAAAAAAATAACCAAACGGTAAAACTCAAATCATAAATTGACAACAATCTTTTTCGGGGTGTACCACAGGGATCTATATTGGGTCCATTACTATTTCTGTTGTATATAAACGATATGTTGGACGATTTACATCCATTGAGAGGTTTTCTGTATGCTGATGATTTACAATTAGTGGCAGTCTCTAATTCAGTTCATGAACTGAATTGCACGATTAATATTTGTTTGCAGACTATTGATTCCTGATGTGTGGAAAATTTTATAATTCTGAACGTTTCAAGGTCGAAAGCAATGTTTTTTTTTGGCGTAAATGGTATATTGAGACCAGTTACTATAGTAAATGGTGGACTTGTTGATATAGTTTCATGTATTAAGGTTTTAGAAATTTATGTTGATGATGGGCTTTCGTTTTCTCAACATATTAGTTTTATAATTTCAAGCACTGAATTTTAATGGAGAAGAATTTACAACACTTGCCATAACTTACGTAGGAAAATTAGAAAACTAATTGGTCATTTACTTCTTATGCCATTGTTGATGTATGGCTTAAAGATACTATCCGGAACAAACGCCATGAATTTATTAAGATTGAGGCGTATGAGTTTTAATAGGATCATTCGTTTTGTCTATCGACTGCAACCTAGGGATCATGTATGGGAATCTGTTTTTGTATTCGTGGATTGAACTTTTGAGGATTTTATTAATGTAAGCTTACTGTTTTTTATGGTATTTAGTCTAAATACTCCGTCATATCTAGTTGCTAGATTCAGCTTTTCGAATTCTTCGCGAACTTGCTCCCTTATTCGTCCCAGGTTTAATACGACTATTATACAAAAATCCTACGCTGTGCGTGTAACTCGTTTATGGAATATCTTAATACCATATAGTGATCGACATTTTTCAAAATCTATTGAAATCTTTGTAAGAACAGTTATTGGTCTCATGAACTGATGTATGAAATTGAAATAATAATTTTAATTTTTTTTCCACAATTTATTACCCTTTATAAACTCTTGTGTTAAAATTATGATGCAAATATGTAATCATTTTTGGCCTACATAGATTTTTCGATTACAATTAATAAATACACAAAATAAATAAAAAAAAAATGATTGACAAATTTAAAACAAGTAAATTAAATTATTAATCAAAAAATGTTAATAAGTCCGCTTTCACAATCTTCAATACTGACTCGTCAAGACAAGTATCATGGTGTAACTATACAAGGTGAGTGCAGTAGCACAGCTGACTGACTTTGTTTACAATTAACTTATGTCAAAAGTAATACTTTTTCAAGTGTTTTTGACAGTAGTACGTTATTTCACATTATTTGTTGTCGATTTGCACTCACCTTGTATAATTACACCATGGCAAGTATTTTTGGACGAGAAGGGAAAAGAGAATAAAAGGGGCACAAACTTGATTTTTTCCTTTTATTTTTTCTTTCATGCATGTTGATTTGCATTAAAAAGTACAAAAATTGATTTGACGTGTGTGAATGAAATGGCAAGCTCAAAAGAGAATTGAACAAAAACTGGTCAGCTAAAACTGAACAGTGTGAAACAAGATTAATAGATATTGCTGAAACTTCTGCGTATTGTTATATTATGTTTTGTATATTTGTTTTTAAATAATTTTTCATTTGTCACTTTGAAGGTTTGACAACATAAACATACGACTTTGCTCAAAAACGTTTTCACAATCAGATAGTTGTATTATACAATGTACAACATACAACATGATTTGTGAATTGAACAATAGTAGTTAACGTTAGTTTGTTGTTAACTTCTAGATTACATATATTTACGTAAATGTTAAGTATTACAAATATGTTTTATGAAATAAGATGTTTAATAATTTATCAACTAAAGTTCAAAATCTATCTAAAAATTGTTAATTCTCCTAATTTGGAAAACGATTATTACTAAAATTTGCTACATCGTTTGTACAAATAAAACTTCCTGATTTTTTTCAGTATGATCAGGATATACAGTGAGTTTCAATTTAAAGTAAACACCTAATATTCTTAAAAAAAATGTTTTATCATAAATAAATACTATTACAAACTTAAAACAAAGTATATTGCACAATTCAAAAATAACTTGAGCAATATATAACTTATTAACAAAAACTAAAAAAATAAGGAACATAAATTAATAATTCAATTTTAACGAAAAAGTACCAGATTTTAAATTTTAAATTTACAGATTTAAATCTATCGATGGAATTTTTTCCAAAAATTGAAAGGGCATAGATATATAAATGTAAATTCTTATTTCAATTCACATATATAGTAACTTTAAAGTTGCCCTTAACAGGTTAATTTAAATGGCGATATACTACTATGTATATTTATTTGCTCACATAAATATTAATCATTTAATGTCAATAGATTAAACTGATAAATTGTTTATTCACTGCCAGTATGATCATTTGAATACAATGTTAACATTTCTTTACGAAGTTTTAAATGAATTACACTCCTTGAGACACAAAACAAACAAAATTAAATGATTTCGTTATTAAATTTTGTAATCATACTAATAATAAGTAAACAAAAACATGTAAGAAAGTACAGCAGTCGGTCAAGACCGACCATATAATAACCTACATCCAGTAGATGTGCAAAAAGAGTTTTTCAGAAATGTTCACTATATGGGAGCTATTATACCTACTATAGACCGATCATCCAAAAATTCAGTGGCATATATATAAGTGCAATATTTCTTATAATGGGAAACTACTTTGATAATAAGCTTGAGAAAAATCCCGTCTCAGTAGGTTATAACATAGAATACTACACTAAGTAGCTTGTCGATATGATTATCATTCATTGTTGTGACAAGTTTTGACTTTCACTGTTGACCGACAGTTATAAAATTAAGTTTCATGAATTTTGTATATATACATATAAGTATATGTATATGAAACTGTTTTGTATTGAATTTCATTTGAATACCAACATTTTTAAAATATGAAACTATGAAACAATTATTTTGAACTCCAATATAACGATAACACAGCGTGGCGAATTTGTTATAATGGGAAAGGACAAGGGATATTTTTGAAAGTCCACTAAATTTCCTGTTTTCATATACTGCTGAAAATCCCTTAATCTTGTTACTAGTATGTGAGGCAAAGGCTCATATGCATATACATATATTTTCTTGTACATATGTAATATAATATTGGTATTGCCGAAATTCAACGATATATTTGATAATCTTCATAACTGTTGCATACAGTTGCCCCATACTTTGGGGTAAATCCACAAAATATGCGTAAAATGTTTTCCTTGCACTAACTTATTCACTTCAGCAATTTCATATTCTCTGACAAAGGCCAATAGCAGCAAATTACCAGACAAAGTATTACGTAATTTTTTAATTTTTAAATTGTTAGTTTGTATTATTTTTGGTATATATCGAATTTTCAAGGTAATTGACAGCATGATGTTAACAAAACAAGTCACCAGAGTATGTACGAATGTACGAATTGATTTATTTCACAAAACAAATTAATTCGATCAAATTTAATTTGAATTCCGATTCTCGAAAGAAATTTAATTATAAGAATACAAAATTTATTTATTACGAGAATTGAAGTAAAAAAAATTAATCGCGATATTATTTTTTTACATGAAGCATGAGAAAAAATTTAAATTAATTATACCCAACACCACATGTATATGTTTTTAACGCCCAGAAATATTGGTCCAACAACCCACCTTAAAGTATACCAATCGACTCAGAATCACTTTCTGAGTCAACTTAACGATGTCCGTCCGACCGTCTGGCTGGCTGGCTGTCCATGTAAGTGATACTTTTTCGGCCCAAGGACGGATGGGATTGAAATTGGTGGAAATCGGTCCATTATTTCACCTGGCCCCCATACAAAAGTATTCCCGAAATTGGGGTTTACTAAATGTTTGAATTATGCAAGGAACCAAACAAATTTCACCACAAATGAGCGGTAAATAAAGCCAAACCACATCTACAAATTTTGTGCAGATCGGACCATAATTAGTCGTAACTCCCATATAAGGCCCACTTCCGAAAATCACTGTAAAGAGCATAACTCTCTTAAAAATGTTGTTATCCAAATAATATTTATTACAAATATATCTCATACGTATACAAACAATACGGTACAATTTTATTGTGATCGGTCCATAATTAGTCGTATCTCCCATAAATGGCCCACTTCCGAAAATCACTTTAACGATCATAAATTTCTTAAGAATGTTGGTAATCAAATAAAATTCGACACAAATAATGTACAGAAATGATGACACCTAATTTTATAATGGTCGGTCCGTAATTAGTCGAAACTACCAAATAAGACCCTCCCCGTAATCAACTTTAACCTCCATAAATCGTTTAAAAGTATTTATATCGAGATAAAGTTTAACATACACAATATTTATATTCACAAAAATCATGACATATACAAATTATACATATACTAGCCTTGTCTATTATTTTCTTCGAAAATATTATCAAGGTCTTGCATGTGTTCCATAGTTATTTGAGTAGACTTTGACAGTCCGCCCTCAGACAAATGGTCAACCTACGAATTCGATGAACATTTTTCGTTTTCTGCTATTTATTTATTTTATTTTTCCGGATCTGCAGGAAAGTTAAATAAACTTACACGATTTTTTTTAACTTTAATGAATTTTTATTTTTCACAATAAACCACAATGCCCTCTGTCTACGTCACTTAATCAGCTGAGTGATAGCAACAAAACTAACGGACCTGCGCAATGCGAAATCTTGTTTCTTTCATTAATGGGTATTGATATTGACATTTACATATAATAAGAAATATGTAAATGAAATTTCTGTCGCGAGCGTGAATTTCTGCAAATCACTGAAAAAACGAAAACGTAGCAAACAGTTTGGTAATAAAAGTTTGGGCTTAAGTCGGTTTTAGTGACTTTTTTCAAATCACACTAATAGAATTATAAATTCTGATTAAAATAAAAAAAAATGGGGCGGCCACGCCTATTTTCGAGTTGGCGGAGCTCCAAAGTTTGTAATATATTTAGCTATATCTTGAAAACTACATTAGGCGATATACATATCAAATGATAGGTATTTTAAACACCTTTCCAACGATATATAACATGACCTATTTATATGGACCGCCTATTGATAAATTTCGCAAAATTATTTTTTAATCCGAATTTCTAGTCAAGAAATTTAGCTTTAATTTAAGGTATAACATGATCATGTAGGTAATATAAATCCGAAGATATTAAAGAAAGTTTATGACATTTCACCATAAAAAATACAATCTGTACTATGAGAAGTCGGTATTCTGTATACCATGGAGCAGAAAAAACGTTTCGCCCGGCCATAGGCCGACAATTGGGGGATGGGGTATTTCGCGGAGGTGCACTTGTGCGGAATGCTATCTGCCTATCATCCACTTGGGGATGACAAGAAGCGATTCCTCTGTTCGAATTTCCCAAGCAGCTCACTACTTCCGGTCTTATACCAAGTATCCCCTGGTAATGTCTTGCAGACACCCGTCTGTCGACAGCTAAAGTGAGAAGGCACACATTTGAGTAACCTGAATGGCATGCTAAAACCGATGCGTCTCAGGTAACTAGGTGGCCATCGAAATGAAGAGGCACTGAAATTCAACTGTTTGACCTGCCTAGAGGTTGTTGGCAGCCCCAACACTAGGATCGGATGGGAGGCCTAATCAGTCCCTCAATCTTAAACTGAAATGATTACTGAAACCGCAACAAATTATAAGCGGCCCTTTGTTCCTACTAGGAACCACAGGACATAATATATAGGCTGACAATACAGGAAATTTGTACAATGCGAAGCCGGTATACCATAGAGGAAAAAATCCTATACTGCATACAAAATTTTGCAAAAAATGTGTATAAATTAAAGCTTAATGTCTTGGCTATTTATATTAATAAACTAAAATAACACTTATATAGACATTTTTTTTAATTTTTTTTAGACATTAAAAAAAAATTCGGGTCTAAAAATACTCTTTTCGGATTTAACCCATATTCGGTCCATATTTTATAATCATGATATATATCTTTGGAAAGGTACCTTTTTTTAATGTATTACAAATTATCAGACACCCAGTAGTTCCCGAGATATAGGCCTCTATATATTTTCAACTTTAGGGGCCCACCCCCTCGTAAATAGGCGTGACCGCCAACAAATTTTTTTTGCTGGTATCTCCTTTTTTTGTTGAAAAAAGTCACTAAAACCGATTTGTTCCAAAGTTTTTGTAGTGTGGCAAGGTTTTATGTGAACAGTGATTTAGTAAATGAAATAACTTGTAACATATGTACATAAAGTTGCTGGTGCCCTCTGAAGACATTAAATTGCATTAAAAGAATATTCTAACCTTGTGTTAATTCCACAACCCTTAACAAAATACTAACCACACAGAGGTGAAATTCAAAACAACCCCTATTTGATTAAAAATATATAAAGAAACATGTACATAGGTACAAAATAAAAAGCGTAGAACACTATTATCATTTAAAATAAAATTTTCACATACTTTCTTAACACAATTTACAACAACTACACTGTAATTAGTTGTTTAACGGACACCAACACAAATCGTTAAAACCATAAAACCGTTAGTTTTAAAATTAACATTTAACCTTAAAAATTGCCATTATAAGTTTTATTGTTAGCATCATTATTTTTTTACATACATATGCTTTTTATTTTGCACAACTTTAAGATACACCCTGCAATTGAGGTGGCTGATACTTGCAAATGGCAAAAAAAAAAACGCCACTGCCAGAACTGTGTGAGCATCCGCAAATAATAGAGTAGAGGGCGAAATTATTGCCACACTTAAAGCTGAATTTAAGCACACGTAGTAGATTACGGATCGATTGATGTTGTTTGTTTTCTGTTGTTTTTTTTTTTTCTTTCTTCTTTTTGGCCAAATAAAAACACCTGAACCTGTAAGTTGTGTTTGCTTCTTTTTTTTTTTGTGTAGATTTTGCGGTTTGTCGTGACTACCAAGTAAATATTGGCGTCTATTTTCTACTGCAGACAAAAAAGGCGTAGACTACAAACTCCACTAACGAATCTACATATTGGAGTAGTAACGTAGGCCCTGGTAGAATGAGGAAATTATAGTCTAATTATATTTCTTTTTTGTTGACTGTCATGAAGCCGACGCTATTCTTCAGTTAGCTTATAAAACAATTCTGTAAGACAAAAAATAAGGATTAATATAAATCCATTTTCTATTAAAATTGTGCATTAAACAAGCCTATATCGTATAAGGTTTATATTAATTTTATAGACCTGTAAAGTTGAATATCCCTGACATTATCTAGCAATCTCTTCGGGGTCGAATAAATTTGTAATGAGTCATAAATTTGTAAACATGATATCGTCTGAATGGATTTAGTTTTTTCTTTAGAAATATTTTATAGATAGTATATAAAAGAAAACATTCTAGTGAAAGACCTGCAAAGTTAAAAATGTCCTTTATATTTAAATATCCTATAGGATATATGCCCTATAACTTACTGAGCATCTTCATAAATATGCGTAGTTTAAAAATTCAGCCAAAATTGAGACCAAATCATTCTTTGTGCATTCAAAAAGCCTTTGATATATTTATACAGTTCTTCCACGTTTTGTTGTGAAAATCAAGTCATATTTATTTTAAGATATTGACTCATTTTAGATGACATACGTATAGTGAAGGAGTTGATTGGCCAATACTTTTCACTTATAGCAAATGAAGCGGTTTGGGGGAGACTATCCGAAGCTGATATTGAAGGACCAATAAGTTTTCAATCATGATGAAATGGACCAGGATATATGTATGTAGGAATTTATTTATTCCTTTTAAATAAATAAAACACGGGATTTTAACTAATCCATATTATTTATTTATTAAAGTTAAAATTAAAGGCCGTGGGTAAAAAACAAATAAGAAGTATCAAATAGTTTATTATGCCGCGTCACTGGTGTTCTCTATGACTTCTCGGCTCTCGGTAGACTTTTTGTTAATTATTTAAATTGTCAGTTGTGGTTTATCTCTCATTCCGATTCGTCCGTTAACCCCTTACTGTCCGTACTTATCATGTTACACATGATAAGTTTCATGAGCCTTTAGCTAGTGAATAAAATAAAATAAATGTTATAGAAAAAAAAACTTTTGAATGACAAATGATGCTGTTCTCCAATAGGATCACAGTGCATCGAACTGTGACGAATACTATTAAACATTTTCCTTATAAATATTTAGCCATGTCACAGAATTTAATTCCGTTCGGAAGTGGTATTAATTTCGTATTTTGCTTCTATAGAAAAAGTAAAACAAACATTTTTTTTTTCGGAATGAAACCTAGAAATGCTTAAAATTACAATTCCATATAGCAAAATAAAAGTGGTTTCATTCCGAAAAAAATTACGTTTTACTTTTTCTATACAAATCATTGCTAACCCCTTATGACAGTGTCTAATGATATTTTTCTATATGTCGCCGGCAAAAAGAAGCGTACAGAAATTCATTTATTTATATTTAAGAAAAGCTAAAAAAAGAAACTAAAATTCATTCCCTTATATAAAAACCCGAGTTTTGGTATTGTACAATATTTCGATCCACCTGTGTTGTATACTTATTTGAAATCGCTACATTTTTTAATGCCCAGAACTACAGTGTTATACCGTTTTAACTTTCGTTTAACAATAGTTTAATTGGCCGAGTCTGTGGACTATTACAAGGGTAACATATTATTCGATTACGAGCATTTCAGCTTTTGAATAATGACAGGTAGCTAAATCGATCTATAACTTTACTGAAGATTGGTGTTGTCTAATAAGCGGCATCAAAAAAATAAAAAAAAAAATCTATATAAATATTCCAAAACAAGTTTGGAGTAGTAGTAAGAGGTGGTTGCTCTGCTGTAGCTTAATTGATTAGCCCAGTTGATCATTAAGCATGAGTTGGTATTTGTAGCCCGGGTTCGATTCCCAGGCGCTGTCACTCAATCAACAACAGGTTCTGATAATTATAAGTTTTCTTTCTCTCCATCATAACAAATATTTATCACAGCGCCCTCCTTCGGTGGTATAGCATTCAAACGTCACCGAAGTAAAATAATTAATATAAAGGCTATAAAATCAAGTTTTAACATTAATGCGCCTACTCACCATCAGAGGCGCTGTAATGCTGCACTAAAACCAACATAAAGCGCAATTGCAGAGTTGTGATATAAACCTTTCATAACCTTTACTGCTTCAACTATCCCCTTTCCAAAGAAAGTAACGCAATTATATATAGGCATATTAATTGCCTGAGTGTTATTTCTCTTTAAAAAAAAAAAATAAAAAAAATTGCTTGCCAAATCATTGTCTTATTTATATTTTTTATAGACATACCCTTGTTTCTCTGCACCATAACTTTTTGGTCCCGGTAGCAGCTTGAGGTCTTTTTTTCATATGTTTCATCATACTCACTTTATCGTCAGTAAAAAATTCCCTTACAAATTAAGTTAAAAAGTAATAGGAAATTGTCGAAAGGACTACTTAAAAATTTACTAGAATAAACCACTAATTTTAATAAGGCAGTGATGAACTTAGTTAAAACTTTGTTGTAAAGGTCAGATATGTTGCAACACCATTTTGCTTTTCACTACGATTTGACAGCATTCATAGGTATTCTTTTTGCAATACTTATTTTGGAGCTGTATTTACTTAGGCACTTAATTGTCAGAGAGATTCAATTCTTATTGAACTTGGTATTTTCTCTTTTAAATTATTGTTTTTTTTAATGACATTTTTGTTTTATTTTTGTCCACGATCTGTGCTTACGACTTATTTCTATCGTTTTAGAACATTACAATAATTTTTTTTGGAATATTTATCATTTTTGCAATAACTGCACTCGACAAGGTCGGATTTTCAAGGAATTTTAGAAAGATTTTCTATATATTCCGATTATTTTGATAGAATAAAGGAAGCTCTGATTAGTAATCAAATGACTGGAAAAAACATATAAGAAAGTATAGTCGGTCAAATACGACTATAAAATACCCTACACCTTATACGTGCAGAATCAGTTTTTCAGAAGTCATCTCTATATGGAAGATATGTTTTTTGTATGTATTTTATTTGGATGCCAAGAATTTTAAGAGATTTATTGTCGTTAAAGAGATTTTCGGAAGAGGGCATTATATTAAAACTACGACTATTTATTGAGAGCTCATCATAAAATTGGGACGAATGATTTGTGTGGATATGAATTACATTTATGTTGAATGAAAACATTTTTAAGAGAGTTTTGCTCGCTAAAGTGATTATAGGAAGTGGGCCTTATATAGAAGCTTTGGTCAACTATGTATCGATCTATGTGGTTTCGTTTTATATATAACTTATTTGTGGTAACATTTGTTTGGATACGCCCAATTTCGGAAGGATACTTGTATGGGGGCTAGTTAAAATAATGGATAGACTTCAAGAAAATTCAATCCGAAACGTCCTTGGGCCGAAAGAATAATTTTTACTTTGCAAGGATTACATGGACAGCCAGCCAGACGGACGGATGGACATTGTTAAATCGACTCAGAAAGTGATTCTAATGGCCAGTTTTTAACTTGATATTTAAATACGAAATTAGTTAATTTTTCTTTAAACTTGAGTTGTATTTAAATACGGTTTCATTTTTTCAGTCTCAAATTAAGTTTGGTATTTAATTATGATAAAAAACTTAAATGCGCAATTTTCATAATTTGCAGAACTGTCAAAATCATATGGTAGTATGAAAAACTTAAGTTGTATTAAAATGGACGTAGTCAGTGATTTAAGTTCTATTTAAATATGATCTATAAAAATGTATTTGGTATTTAAACAGAACTTAAGTTAAAACACACTTTAATTTTTAAGTTAAAAACTGGCCATAAGTCGAACATTATAATTTAAGGTGGATGTTGGATTAATAATTTCGTAAAAGAGTAATTTTGATTATACGAGTTTATGTATAATCTAAAATATTCTATGCTTACTGTATGTCATTGTAATATTTTGTTTACCTTATGTAATGATTTTTTCACTAGCTTAATTCCCTTTACCACGTTCTACTAGGCCTGCCTGTAAACTCTAAATGATAATTCTTTACTGTGTGCTACACACACAACTGACTTTCAATTAAATCAATATTCATGAGCTGGACCATCCTCTAAGTACAATCTCAGTACTCTGAACTATGCAGTAACGATTTGATTTTTTTCACATTTTTCTGGGTCTTTTTTCACCAAAACTAACTACAAAACTAAAAATCGAAAACTGACTGAATTGGCAGCCAGCTGCTGTTTATTATTATTTTTTTTTATTGTGAGCATTGGTTAATCTAATGTTCTGCAAAGGAGAGAAGAAACAACAACGAAAACTAAAGGTGATTACCTTATAACGTCACAGAAAAAAAAATTGCCTCAACTTTATTGCATTTACGGATTTTTGTCGTGGGAAATTTTGTAATTTTAGCTTAAGAAAATAAAGCTCTTCTAGCTGTTTATTTTTCTTCTCAAATTGTAACGAAACGATACAAAACGTCTGTTGGCTATGAGCTTAAAAAATGTGAGCAAAAATGTCTCAATTGGCGGAGACGAACTTAGAGTACAGTATACAGGTATTATGATTTTGTAAAAACAAGGGAAATATTACAGAAAATATCACCAAAAAAGGGTACATACATATATTTATAGCAACTTGTATGCTAATGTAAACTAATAACTTCTTGGTGTTTGGAAATATAATTATTTTATGTTACTCCTTATCGTGATGCCTCAAACACTACTTCAATTTTAAATTACTCTTGACATTTAGTGTAGCTCACTGTTTAGCTGAAGGTGGTAGGTAGGTGGTAGATGGTGATGGTGGCGGCAGTGGCGGCACCGTAGCTGGTGTTGGCAGCACTACGACAATCAATGATAAACAAATACTGCCAGTATGAAAATAATTAATGTTTCATCATAATCGAAGACTCCTTTTGGTTAATGGCAAAAAAAAAAAAATGCTGTTGATTTTATGTAAAACACTACAATGGTCTTTTGCATTTGCTTTAAGCAATGCAAATTTCATTTTAATTTTTAATAGCTACACTCAAAGGCGTGTAATTTTTATAAAGTCGAATAAGAAAAAAAAAAATACCATAAAGCCACTGACTATTTTCAAATAATGTGCGAATTTTTCTTACCTCTATCGACTAAAAGTTGGCAGTAAGTGTGAACAACAGCGAACAAAAAATGTTTGAATAATTGTGAAATATTTTTAATGATTGCACGGCTGGTAGCAATGGCAGATAAAGATTTATTTCAGTGATTATTAATTAATGGTTTATTGGAAATTATGTCATTTAAATTTGATGAAATTATTAGAATATTTAATTATGTTTAGCAATGTTGGTCTTACAAGATCTCTGCATAGTTAGGTATACTCAGGGCGACGTACATATTTGAAATTTATGGGACGAAACAGGAAATGTCTCAAGTTGGAATGTAGGCAGCATCTAGTTGAAACAACATATCCTTCGCATCAATATCAGCCAGTGGCTTTAGCGAACACCAGTAACAGTTCGTCTTGAGCTGCTTCATTTTCGAAGAAATATGGTTCAATGATGTAATTTTTCAAACATGATTTCCATGTTACTTCGATATATGTATGTATATTCATTCATGTCGTGTTAAACTTCATTTCTTTAAATTTCGTTTAATATAGCTATACCCAATAATCATAGCATGAAAGCACAACCAGGGGTGACAAATGATATTCAAAATTGTACAAACTTTCACTAAAAATTGTATTGTTACGGTTTTGATTGTACTAATATTGTTTCTGGTACCTGTTCCTTAATAGAAAATACTCAGTCTATTATAAAATAGTTAATAATTTTAGTTATAAAGGGTGTTTTTTTTAGCAACATCCTCTTCGTCTAATATGTTCTATAATTTAATCATGAATCCATTTACAAATGAATAACATTTGCAGATTATTGAATTTTACTATCAAAATTCATGTTTATTTTGGAAAATTGGGTTCAGCGACAAAGCATATTTCTGGTTGAATGAATACGTAAACAAGTAAAGTTTTCGTATTTGGAGTGAAGAGTAGGTAGAAGCATTGCAAGATCTGCCAATGCATTCCAAAAAATGTGTGATGTGGATTATGGACTGGTGGCTTCATTAGACCTTACTTTTGCAAAGACGACAAAGACAGGAACGTTATTGTAAATGGCGGGCTTTACCGTGCGATGTTGTTTCGACAAGAAGGTGCCACATGCCACACACGCGAATCAACGGCCCATTTGAGATTCGAATTTTGTGAAAAGTTTATTTCACGTTTGGGGCCAGTCAATTCGATCGTGTGATTTAACGCTTTTAGAATATTTTTTCTAAATAGCAGCGGTTAACATTTACATGAAATCATCTTTTAACATGGAATTATATAAACCCTTCTATCCACTCCAATAAATATTTCATAAATTTTTCTAAATTTTATGTGTTTTTTTCATCAAATCGAAAAGCTCTTCAAAAATTACTCTTTACATTCGTGTAAAAACCAATAATTTATATTTTAATATACTTTTTGGATCTTAATTCCTGAATTATGAACTAAAAAGGTGAATAAATAAATTTTTAGAAATGAGATTTTAAAATTTTCAAGAAAATTAATTACCCCCTTATTCAAAAGCGTTTATTAAGCAAATTTTTATACGGAAACTTGTCTTAATAAACGTTTGTTAAATTTAATAATCGTTTTTGAATAAAGGAGGTTAGACTTTGAAATTAAAAAGTTTAGGATGAATTATCTTTTGATGTTGTGATATGAAATTACTGAAAACTAATATAAACAGTGGAGATTATGATACATTTATTAAAAGTGTAGTGTATAACAGCTATCTAAATGGTCTGTAGCATTTTCTATGAAGAAAGCTGTTCTTTTTTTAAGACATTTTTTGTTTCTTCCATGGAAAATTGTCATTAGAACACTTTAATTTAGTTAAACATTTTGCGTATAATACATAGCATAGTCATATAAAGAAATTTGTTAGTGTTTCATAACTATAAATACACCGAAATTGAAATAACTTAAAATACCAATATCCACAAAACATTTACTGCCGTATTTATAAAAAGTAAAGTATGCTTGAAGTGTGCTTTAAGACAAACTTTTCATACAAAATTTTCTTAAAGTACACTTGAAGTCTACTTTAATTTTTTACAAATACGGCAGTTAGACATTAATAATATGTTCCTTCTCCTTATTTTTGGAATCAAAGATTTATTCTAATATCGTTAGATATATGCAGTTCTCAAAGTATCTGTTAAAGTCTTCATATTGTCGATTTGCAACATAAATACGACGGCCTATTATTCCTCAAATGTTCTCAATGGTGTTCTGCTATGAAGAACATGCGGGCCATTCATATACATTAATATTTTTCGAAGACAATCATCCCTTTGTTTGACGACTTACTTGAACAGATGCGTTGCGTTGTCTTGTCTGGGTCAAAAATAAGTTGTTGCTTTTTCTAAAAATGGTACTAATTTCTCATCTAGTAATTTTGTGTAATCAGATGAATTCTTAATGATGCTTGAAAAATACCAAATCAAGCAGACTGTCATTACAAAAAGCACCCTAAACCATCAAAGAAACGCCACTGAAATTAATTTTTTTTTAAGTATTACGGTATTTTCTATAAACTCAAATTTTAGCTTTCTCAAACTCACTGAAGTTTTATCAAGTGTTTAGTTTAAAATGGTATTAATATTTTTTTAGTGTTTCATAACTATAATTACATTTTATGATAAACAAATAAGAATACTAGAAAGACAAAAGTATAACTGCTATTTATACTTATAATGTAATTTTCCACAATTTGCTATAAAATGATTTCAGGCATTAAAATGTAATTATAGTTATGAAACACTAAAAAAATATTAATACCATTTTAAACTAATGAAGTGGTCTACCAAATATTGTATAAAAAGAGTTCATTAATCATATGCTTAAAAAATGTTACACGTTTTAAAAAACTGTTTGCAACGTTTCAACAAATAGTGAACATCAAGTGTAATTAAAGTAATGGAACACAGTGTAATTGTTTTTTTCAAACATTTGGTATATAAAAGAATTTTCTGTAGACAATTTTATGATTTTTCTCTAGAAAATATTCGGTATATAAGTTTATTGTGAAAATTTGGTGTAGAAAAGCTCTTTCTATGGACAATTTACTTCACTAGAACTACTCTAATATGCACTACATTAAAAATTAAAATTTTAGTACTTTGACGGTAAAAACGTATAATTCTCTGTGATCCTGAAAGATAACCCAACATATATGCATTTAAAAAAACACTCTTATAAACATCATTCCTTTTTTTGCTGAGTCACTGTAAATAACACAAATTGTTCGCAAATTATAGTATTTTAAAAAATGTCTATAAAAATATCAGTATGTTCGCTACTTAAGCTATAGAAAAAGCTACTCTCGTAATAAAAAAAAAAAAAACACTTAAAAAATACGATTATTATAATTTTCTTGCCCTTCAATTTAATTGTTAAATAATATTAACATTTCAGTTATTTATTTCACTTACATATTTGTATAAAACTATAAATTCTAATAATTTTAATTAGCTGCACCCACTCTCCGAACATGTAAAGGGTCATTATTTACAGCGAATCATTGTTTGGTCAGATATTAAGAAATAATTTGTAAATTAAAATGACATTTGATTTAAAGTATATAGTATGTTTGTATGTATATTTGAATGTATCTATAATATATGGAAGTAAAACGACAACAAATATAAAAATATACGTCCATTTGAAATATACTACAAATACTCACTACCATAAATAAATAACAAACCAAACCAGCAACCAACCAACCGACCAGCCGACACACAAACAGACAGACAAACCAACTACTTCTATGAGTAATAAAATACATTTTAAATAACAATAAAACTCAATTGATTTAATCGGAAATGCACTAGAACCCAGAAAACAACAAAATAATTTTGATTTTTTGTTAGTGGTTTTGTTGTCGTTATTGCTCTTGTTTACTTTTTCAATTCAACTACACGAGCACACTTTGAATTTTACCGCACCCCGATCACACCAACGTAGGAGAGTTTCAAAATTTAAGAAGAAACGGAATAAAAAACCTAAATATCCCACCCTACCCATATTTTCAGTTTACTTTGATTTTAATTTATTATTATTTGTGTTTAGCTTAAAGTTTAAATACTGTAATTAAAAATGAATTGAGAGCCAATCAAAGTGATTTCAAGCTCATTTGACTCAAATTCTGTACAATCTTCACACTTTATTGTGGTCTAATGAACGAACTTTGGATGGCTGAATAGGATGGTGGCATGTATGTGCACAGTTTGATCACAATTTTAATCGAAATGAAATTTCTACGTTGTATTAATTTAATTGTTCATGTACACTTAAATATGGTTTAAATTACGATTTTTAAAATGGTATGTTTGGTTAAGCCTGGTGTTTGGTTATGTGTTTTTTTTAATGTGTGACATTGCTATAATTAAACTTGATGTTTGATTTGATTTAATGTAAAGTTACAAACAGATGTTTAAAAATTGAAAATTGTTGCAAGTGCTTAATCTCTTTCATAACTATAATTACATTTTATGCTAAACATAGAAGAATATTAGAAAAACCAAAGTATAACTCTTATTTATTCTTATTATCCAATTTTCAACAATTTGTTATAAAATGCCTTAATAATTTTTAAAAATTTTAAATTTTAGTTTATATGTATAAGAAGTGGCTTGAATTTTCGAGCAACTGACAAAAAGCTAACTCGCTCACATGTTTACGTAACAATCTTTGCAAATAATCCGAATTTTTAAGGTAAAAATAAAAATGGAGGCCCAAAAAAAAAGCTTTTTGAACTGGACATTCGCAGATTTGTAAATAGTAGCAGATCTATGATCGCAGTTATACAGCAGAGACAAAAGAACAATCCAAGCAATAGACAGAAGCTGGAGGAGGTGCCCCAAAGAAATCAAAAATAATTTAAACGACTGGTAAGGTTATGACAACGGTTTTTTTGGGATTTCAAAGGTATTTTATTGAAAAGGGTAAAACAATAAATTCAGAGTACTATTGCAACAAAAACATACTGGCTTACAAGACAAAAAAATTATTTTTCATCCGGACAACACACCAGCGCACAAGAGTGTTTTAACAAAGACTAAAATGAACGAATTTAAATACGAGTTGCTTGACCACCCACTTTATTCTCCTGATTTAGCTCCCAGTGACTTTTAACTGTTCCCAAATCTAAAAAAATTCCTAGCTGGCAAGCGTTTTACCTTAAAGGAAGATGCAGTTACAGTTGTAAACCACTATTTTGAAGGCCTTGAGGAAAACTATTTTAATCAAAGGATAGAATTACTAGATAAGCGTTGGACTAAGTGTATTGAAGTTTCAAAAGATTATATTGAAAACTAAATATGTTTTTGAAAAACTAACTTGTTTTTAATTAAGCTAATGATGGAAACTCCCACTGATATTCAAACAAGTTTTTAACTGTTACAGCTGATTTGTGTTACTCTTTGTACACAGTGGATGTTGCTATTATGGTAAAAGACTTGCTCTAACAAACAAAACTCATTTTAACCCATTCTTATTGGGAATTCCCCTCAATTGATCCACAGTAAAAAGTCATGATTTAACGATTAAAAAAAGCGGGAATGCCCGCTCTTTAGCTTAATGAAAAAAAATATGTAATGCTCTTGATAGTCACAGCTAAATTAAAGTGCGGCCGAAAGGGTTAAGAATCTAAGTCAGAATGTAAGACAAATGTGTCCAAATCAACCATAAGCAGACTGCTAAAAAACTCGACATTACTCGACAATAGCTGTTGTCTGTTCCAAAGCTATTACACCGCCACAAAACTGCTGGACTTGAATTCGGTAAAAGAGTCTTGCAAGCTGACTGGAAATAGTTAAGCCGATAATCCTTGTTACTAGTTGCATTATTTAAACATACATATATTTGTATATAGAGACTTTTTCCGATGTGATCAATCTTAATGGTGCAAATGGTTTCATTGGCTATTGAAGAGTCCTACGGAAGGAACCACAATAATTCTCAAAAATTAATTTTAGAGCCGGTTCTTTGGTGGTTTGGAGAGGTTTTTATGAAGATGGTATGCATGATTTGGTGTTTCCAGGCACCAAAATGAATTCTTCTAATTACACAAGATTACAAGATGAGAAATTAAATTAATGACAGCTTTTCAAGACGAAGTCTTGACAGAAAGAATACGAAAGAAAAAACTGAAGAAAACAGGAGGCAACATTTAAATAAAAATTGAAAAAATGATAATTACAGCAAATTTCGAACCACCGGTAACACTGGTTAAAAGATTGATGTTTGACTGTTGGCTAGCAGGCACCGCAGTCGTGCAGAGATTAGAACGCAAAGAATTCTAATGAGAGAATGTGGTGATTCTCGAAATATGTAAATTCAACCCAGGTTCAACCACAGCTCAGCCAGAAAAATTATCAATAAAAATTTTTAATAGAGATTTCATGTTGTAAAACAATTCCTTCAGTAAAAATAATTTAATGAAAATTTAATTTAATGAACTCGAGCCCGACTAAATAAATATCAAAAAAAAAATAAATATCAAAAAAAATTTAGAAAATTATAATAAAAAACAAGTTATTTTTCAACAAGAAAACACACCAATACATCGAAAAGTATGAATGTTTTTAAATGGCCCGCATGTTCTCCAGATCAGAACACCAAAATATTCCTTCGAATTTATGCTAAAAGCCGTAAATATGAAAGCATATATCATATTGTCGGCTTGAAGATCTATATCTGAATACATATATATAAATCTGATGAATATTATGCCTGATCAAATTTTTGAATTGATTCAAAAGAAGGCCTAACATTAACTATTATTTCTAAGAGCTAAAATAAAATATAATGATGTTTTCTTTTTGTTTTATAAAATGTATCTTCCTTTTTATTCATGTGGGTTTTAACTATTTTACTATTTTTTTAACTAACAAAATTATTCAACGCTGTGTATATAGTTGACAGATTTTCTCCCACCGTTTGATATACATTGAATAATTGATTTCAAACCCTTTTTGTTATTCTGGAGCCTAATTCATTTCTAAAATTAAAAAATTAATAATATTTCCTCTGAAACCACCGAAGCGAAAATATTGAATATGCTTAAAACGGTTTAAAATAAATAAACTTAATAATCTTACAGTCTAATTTATAAAAACTTATCAGGGGTTTATAACAGGCTTATAAAGCAAATATCCATACAAAATTTGCTTTATAAGCCTGTTATAAACATTTGACAAGTTTTATGAATAAGGGGATTAGTCTATCATGTCATTTTGCAATAGAGCCAACCGAATTTTTCTTACCAAAATTTTGTATGAATATGTTTTAATATTTAAACCCAAAGGATTAGTTTGGGAAATATGAAAATCATTTTCTTTATAATGCTACAATTTATATAAACTAATTAAAATTTATAAACTAATACTTAAAAACTTTGTTATTCCTGTAATTTAGATATGTATCGTTGACTAAACTGATGGTTCAGTATTCCTATATTGAGTCCCACACTTCACCAGCTAACGGGCCAGTAGTTAAATTTCGTGAAATTATACGGAAATATAGTTAACAATAAATGTATTGCTGAGGTGACTGTATAACATGTGACATCGTTTTATGGAAACCCCTTTTTAGATATCCCTGGAGAACTTGCACTCCTAAAGGCTTTTAACTTTATAAAAAGTATCATATTATTCTGCATGACAACTCCAAGTAAGTGCTAACTAAAAACCATTCTCAAAATAGGGTATTTCAAGCAATTTATATTCACTCTTATAAATGTACAAAACCATATTATGGTCAGTATATCTATATATCTATTTTAAATAATAATAAATTGTATCCAATGAATATTTGTAACTGATTGATGGAGATCAAACCAATTGCCTCGCCACCAAACAGCACCACCACCACAATCACCAGCACCATCATGTTTTAATCTGTTCTGTGCCATATTTCTTATTTAGACGAATATGTGTTTGACTGTGAGATCTCTACTCAACAAAAAAACAAACGACAATGAATCGAGTGGAAAATACAAACGAATTGTATTTTTAAATGTTTTAGATTGAATGTTTTTCTCCATATTTATAAGTATTTATTTGTAACGAACCCACAACTTGACTTTAATTAATGCAAAAAACAAAACAAAAAACCAAAACAATCAAAGAAGGCAGCAATAAAATAAAACAAAAGAAAAAAAAAACAACATTTATGTAAATTACATGAAATAATTTATCACACGTCGATTGTAAAATTCAATTTGGCTCGTTTTTATTATTTTATAAATTCTTAACAATTTTCAATTAACTGACTTGTTAGTTGAACATTTTAAATATTTATTTCTATTCTATTGTGTAGAAAAGTAGAAAAGTGTTTGTATTTTTTTTCTGACTTTTATGTAAAATAGTAAATTTATTTAAATCGAGCAATATCAGGTTATTGAAATACGAGTACAAGTATTATTTAATTACTGTTTTGTACATATTAATTGTGAAAACAATTTGTTATAATTCTTTTAAAATTCCATTAGATAGCAGTTCGTTGATTTGAGCCTTGGACAATTGAGAATATATAAAATAATTAGTTTTATAAAATTCTTTTATTCGAAGTTGTCTTCTAGTCAAATATAAAAAATTCAATTCGAAATTTATTTTTGTATATTTCCATTATATATTCTACATTTCTATATTTGACTAGAAGGCAACTTCGAATAAAAGAATTTTATAAAACAATTTTTTACTCGCAAGAGGAACAAATTCTCATTCAGTATATTAAAAAAGTTAGATATAAAAATTTCAAAATAAACAATATTGGACACAAAGAATGCTGATGACGGCTTTAGCAGGCCAGAAAACGTTACATTTTGCTAGTGTCTCTTTGTATGTTTCTGTATGATTTTACATTTATGCTTTCCAACGGAAAGCTAATGTAGAACATATAATGGAAATATACAAAAATAAATTTCGAATTGAATTTTTTATATTTGACTAGAAGGCAACTTCGAATAAAAGAATTTTATAAAACAATTTTTTACTCGCAAGAGGAACAAATTCTCATTCAGTATAAAATAATTAGTTAATAATTTATTATACAATTTGTAGTTGGTTTTTTTGAATAGTAAGTTAATAAAAACAGACAACTAGGTATTTCGTAAGGGAATATCTAAATTTGTTAGCCAACCTTAATGGTCTACATTTGCTAGTTTATTTGTAAACTTGTTTACTGCACTTGAAATTAGAATTACATGAACTTGTTGGAATATTTCCAGTTAGCGGTGCACAATAAATCTGTACTTCATCATCGACTTTTTGGAATCTGAAAGCTTATCAAATATGACAATCTTTGTCTAAATGTCCATGGCTTCATAAACTTAATGGACAATATGACTTATTTTGGACTGTCATAATGCTATGAAAATGGATGTTAACGCCACGATTAATACTATCCCAAATATGTAAATGCTGGTGTCGTTTCCAATCACTAAATATAAAAATTTCTTATATCGCGACTAATTTTTTAAGCTATGTGACAGCGCAGTCTGTCCATCTTGCGCTGTTTTTATTAATTGTTTTTTGAAGAGTTATTATCAAGTCTTTATTGAGAGTGATTTTGATTTCAAAAAATATGCTACCATTAACCAATTTCCACATTTTATTTGAAAGAAGAGAATTTACAAGCAACACATTCTTATGAAATATCCTGGGTTTCTTTGCCTTTTCAACATTCTTTTTGGTAAATTAGTTCTCTAACGTGAACAAGTATTTGAGTTTTATTGAACTTATTATTGTAACTTAGAAATACATTTTCAAGCTTCAGGCAGATAGGGTATGCTGTATCTTTAACAGATTTGTGTCTATTGTACGAAACACTGCCAATGAAAATTTTATTAAATGTTTAATACATGGCTTTCCCCTCCAAATTAAAACTTTTTTGCAATATAAAGACGTATAATTAACATTTTAATTTTTATAATTAAATATTACTCATACGCATAATTCATATATATGTATACAGTAGACGCTCGGAAATTAGAACCACTTTGTTTTTAGGGCGATTCGAATTTTTGAATTATTCTAATTTCTGGACGGGTTTTTTATACTAAAATTTAGGTAAATTTTACAATAAAGCTATAGAAAAACTATGTCTTTGTTTTAATTTTAGTTCATTTAACATAAAAACTATGAAAAGTTCATCTAAATTTAACAATTAACACAAACAACATCAACAATATTTGTAAAACATTTACTAAAATGGGATTCCCCTTTTTGTTTTCTATTAGGTTAAACTGAACTGCCAAAATTTTAGTGTTTACAACGAAAAAGAAAAAAAAACGCTCGGAAATTAGAATTTTTAGTTCTAATTTTAGAGAGCTTAATGCAATGAAATCACTGATTCTAATTTCTGGAGTTCTAATTTCTGAGCGTCTACTTGGTATAACGAATCTTAATGGCATTAGAAAAAAAAACGTTATATCGAATAATTCGTTAATTCTTCTTCATGCAATATGAAGGTTCAGCTTTCGGGTCAAACCATTGACGATGTTAAAAACGTTTGCTATTTGGGGAGTATAATTTCAAAAAGCGGGGGCAGCAAAGAAGATATACAGAATAGACTATGTAAGGGGAAACAAGCTTATGACACGCTTAATAAATTCTGGAGATCGCAAAATATCTCAAATCACACCAAAATTAAAGTTTTTAATAGCAACGTGAAATCGGTGCTTCTGTATGGCTGTGAAACCTGGAATATTTCGAGTCGGGAAATGAGATGTATGCTAGCTTTTGTAAACCGATGCCTCAGGCGTATACAAAGGATATTCTGGCCTGTCACAATATCCAATCAGGGCCTGTGGAACTTAA
The DNA here is from genome assembly GCA_950370525.1 of Bellardia bayeri. Lineage (NCBI taxonomy): Eukaryota > Metazoa > Arthropoda > Insecta > Diptera > Calliphoridae > Bellardia > Bellardia bayeri. The sequence goes on from OX493267.1 coordinate 82,910,534, forward strand.
CCAAGCAAGTCCCTTTAAACGTGAATATCCGATTACGTAAATTCAACTGGCTGAGATACACAATGAGAAAGCCAGTGAATGATTCAACTCGACAGTCCGTTGAATATAACCCCCAAGGGACGCCAAATTGAGAACGAGTTGAACGAGCATGAGGTGTCTTGGAGTGAAATGAAAACGATGTCTACTGATAGAAAACAATGGAGAACATTTGTTGCGGCCCTATGTTCCACTGGGACTTAAAGGACTAAATATATATATATATTATAAAATATTTTGTATATTAATCATCATCTACTTACCACGATTTCCGCTAATAAATCAAAATACATTTGAAGGTAAACACTGTTCTTGGCAACAATAAATTCTGCGAATATTTCAGCCGTTACTCTAATGCATGCTGCTGTCAACTACGAATGTAGGTTTGCTGGATACGTTGTCGTTGCAAACACAATAATTTTGTGTGTATCTGTTTCATATAATTTGGATTAATTGATGGAAATCGTTATGAACAGGTTGTAAGTTGACAAAATTCGTTAAATAGAGGTAAATAATTCTTTCTATTTCGTTAGTCTGCAGTGAATGAAAATTCGTTATAACGAGGCTATTGAGAAATGTATTTATTTTGTATTAAATCTTGTGGAGCATTGTAGGGGATTTCAAAAAATTCGTCAAATCGACGAATTCGTTTTATTGAGGGTCGTTATATCGAGGTTTGACTCGATTTATATATATATATAATAAACCTCAATTAAACATCAACAAAAGGAATAGTTATGAACTGCTGAAGTCTAACCAGACCATCACAGCGAACATGTACTGAATGCAACAGACATGAAAGCGTAATATTCCAATATTGCAATACCTGTTAAAAACTATTTAAAAAAAGTGATTGGGAAGTTTTGCCTCGCCTGTCATATAGTCCAGGCCTTACACTGCCGACTACTATTTGTTGTGCTCTCTCTGGCGCAGGGTATACGAAATTGGCCTCAAAATATGAGCAGTTCAACTGACGCGGAATTCATAAGTTTCCACAACGATAGGAAAAGGTGATAGCAAATAATGGCTCATACTTTACTTGTAATTAGTAATTGGTTCCGGAAAATTTCACTTTGATTCATACAAAATAGGTGAAAAGCAAGGATTTTTTTAAGAACAACTATGCTTGGTTAAAAACACATCGTATATGTGATTTAATATTACAAACCTGAATAGTGATATTAAATCACATATACGATGTGTTTTTACACAAGCATAGTTATTAAAGAAAAAAAATATAAGCTTAAAATTAATGTAAAAAAAATGTATGACAAGTTCATTCGCTTGTATACACTAAAAGGAAATTGCCCTAAATTTGTGCTGTTTACAATTGCTCTGACCAGTAATTTTGCTTGTATCCACAAAAAGGGAATTTAATTAAATTTGTCATATAAACATATGTATTGCGAAAAAATTTAATTTAACCAACAAAAATTTAAGCCCAAAAGATTTTGGATCGTGCTTAATTGAATAAAAATTAAAAAAAAATAAAATTTGTTTATTTTCAAAACGTGTTAAACCAAAACCGTGTAAAAACAGAATTAGGTGTATTAAATTTTGTTAAAACTTATTCGCAAATAATGTTTGCACTTTTATAGTAACATCATTCTGCTTCTCACTATGATTTAGTTATTTTTTGTTTTGTTATTGCAATTGCACTTTTGTAAGACTTAGATTTTGCTTTATTCAACTTCGTATTTTCTTTGTAAGTTCCTAGTTTCTTTTAATAAAATGTTTGCATTATTTTTGTTTACGATCTGTGCTTATGCTTTGATGGTAACATTTCGTAACATCATTTAGTCCCAATTCACACAAAGCTATTTTTAATAAAAAAAAAAATTGATACAATTTTTCCTTGAAATTTCTTTGGTGTTCACACAGCACAATTCTTATTGCTTAAATCGCTCGTATTTTTATTTGAGAGTCTGCACATATTTGTATACACATATGTAATACAAATAAGAGAATAGCACGAATTGCTAGTACAATCAAGTGGGTACTCGTTTTATCTTCCCCTCACCCCGATGTGATGTATGGCTTAAAGAATTGAATCGTGTAAATAGGGACTTACTGTAATTTATGAATTCTCTTTTCGTATAATTAAATATTACTCATACGCAGAATAAAAAAAAAATTACCTAATTAAATATTAATCATACGTATTAATAATATTTAATACAATACATTACTTATACGCCCAGTATCAGAAAGAAAGATTTGTTATTCTTAGAATACAATTATTTAAATACATAATTTTTTTTTAAAACTACATACAATATTTTCTAATACTTTTATTTTAGTTTAATGCATAATGTGTAACAAATCTGCGCCATCTGCAATTGAATTTCAGAAGTTGCTAGTTGTATTTCAGAAACTGTTAATTAAATTTCAGAAATTTACCATTGAATTTCAGAAATACAATTAAAAATGTCTAAAACACAAATGATTATTTCTGAAAATCAATTGGAAGTTTTTGATTTAGAGTTGGAAATGATAAAATATGTGGCCAGCATACAATGCGAAGCGCAGTTTGCAGCTGCTGAATGTGAAACAAAAGGACATCTCGAAAATCATAGCCGTGCTAATCGATCCCTGGACGATTGGTAAGCATGCAAGCAGACTCGGACTTCCCTGCAATAATCACTGCCGCAGTTGCCAGCTCCTGGAGAAAGAAGCAACACTGTTTTATCTACTTAAAGATCTAGATACAAAATTTTAACAATCATATACTAAACAACCTAGCGGAAACATCAGGTATTAGGTGATGCGATTTCATTAGATACCTGAACGCTATAGGCTGGATATATTAGCGATTACATACTATCATCCGAAAAAGATCAAAGAATGGAGTGGTCTTCTTCAAAACGGAATCAAAATGTTGCACTTGAATGCTTGCAGGCAGCAAACAGCAGGCAACCATCAACCCAACCAGCCAACCAAATATTTATAAATTCAATGCGTTTATGAAATTATTTGTTAATGCTGCTTTTAATATTCGTACTAGTTTTCTTGTTACACATACATATGTACAACATGGGTAAAATAAGTGCGTCTAGTTTGGACTATCCAGATCAACCAGAAATTCTCTAATTTTTTAAAACTTTTATAGTTTTGTAGTCGTATTAGTTTAACATTTTAACTGAGTTTATTAACAACATTATCACAATACCACTGCTGCAACTCACATGAATACATTCAATACCAACAAAAAAAACACAGGCAATTTATTTAATCAAAATTAGATTATTAAGACAGTTAAATTTCAAAACACATGAATACCAAATAAATTACACTTTAATACATAATTATCATAAATTTTCATCAGCAACATTTCAATGCATCCCAAATTCTACTCGTATTTAAAGTTTCCTCAAGTTATGGCAACATATTTTGCAACACTTAAACAATTTCAAATGTCCTCAAGGGACAATTGTCTCAACGAGTATGAGAGTAATAAAGTCAAAAAATCGAAAAAAACAACATAAAACCTAGAAACCAAAGCATAAAAATCAATTTACTAAATGTTCATAACTTTATCAAATACACGTACTTAAAGTTAAATATTTTTGTCCGTCCTGAGTGCCGTTTATTTTGCCACCACGAAAATCCAACAAGACCTCCAACGTTTACGTAAATATGTATATGTAATTGTATGTACATAGTTTATTGGCTTCAATGAAACTGTAACGTATTGAGTTGAGATAGTGGAAAAAAAAGGAATTATTCATTGCAAATATGAGTTTTTAACAATCATAAATAAAAGATCTTTTATTTTTTGAGTTGTATTGTAAAGCATTGGTAAGGTTAAAATGTTTACGAAATAAAAAAGAAAAAAAAAAGACTTTAAGATGTATGATAATTGTTAAGTGTTTTGACCAAAACAACCAACTACTCTGCTAAAGAAAAAAAGTACACAGTTTTTTGCAGTGTGTTGGCAAACTATGTGTGAGGTAAAATTGTTGATTGTACAAAATTGTTATAAATTATTGCCAATAAGATTTACAACTTTATTTATTTGAGAAAAAAAAAAAAACTAAATGACTTAAAGTTACTTAAAGAGTAACTTACATATGACACGCTATATTCAGTAGTTTATTTGTCTAAATGTTCTGGGTTGTTTTTTATGTACAAATGCCTGGCAGCGTTATAATGAGTTACTGTTGAAAGTGGTAGCAACACATTGTAATGCTGAAAAAAATTCTTATATTAAGAAACATGTTTTTAATAATTTTTCTATCAGAATTTTTCGCTTTATTTGTAGCAGTTGTCTTTAACAAAAAGCATCTTGTACACTATTTATCGTTATTTATTAAGTCATTTTTCTTTTATATGTTACCAACCTTTCAGCAGTTCTATCCTATATTCAACTCATTGAGTAGTGTATCTAAAAGGCCAATGAAATAAATGACTTTTTTACGGTTTCAAATAAAAGTGATTATGTCAAAGCGTTTAAAAAATTACTATCTTTTGGTGTGTTGTTGTTGTTGTTGTTGTTATTTTGTATGGCTTTCATTCACAGATACAAATCTTCAATTTAATGTCCACCATAACAATAATAAATACTTCATCTTTATGCCAAAGTAATAATTTTCAAATCAAAGCCTTTTCTCAACTAATGTCAAAGATTAGTTACAAATCGGACGGAAAAAAGTCGCTATTTTGTCTGGCAAAGAAAAAAAAATATATTAGACAAAAACCACAGAGTTAGGGTGACCATTCGAAGACTTGAAAGTGAACATTAATCGCATAAATCTCGCGAAACCCTCCGAATGTACCATGTAGTCGTGGCTAACATATGCATTAAATTATTTTTGAAAAGTTCATGTCAAAGATTGTTCTTTCCGACAATAATTAAGATTCCGATATCCAGTTCCATTTTAAGTGTTTTATTTAAAATTTTTTCTATATCAATTTTTAGAGAACATTATGTCTAACTTTTTTATTAGAGAAAATTTCATTAATTAGGCTTGAGTTCATTTCTTATAATTAATAACTTGAAGAATACAATTGTGAAAACTATATTTTTCTAGACAAATGGCACACTGAAATGCATTTTCTGCCCTGCCAAGGACTTCATCAGCAATGTTTATTGTCCAAGATCTATTTGTAAACATTTTCTATATCTTTAAAGAGATTATATTCTTTCAATTATTCAAATATTTAACTATGTATAGGGTATTTTTTTAAATGTGTAGAACTTCAAGTTGGCAACACTTTTTAATTGGCGGCCATTTTGTCAGCTATCAACTGATTTATGTTTAGTTTGGTTTGGCATTTTAACACGAATAGACTGACGCCTAATCAACGCTTTCAAATTGTGCAAATTTATTTTTAAAATCATGGTTCTGTGTTTTTTTTTAGATGTATAGAACTTTGAAATTGAATAAAACATAGATGGCACACAGCTTGTGCCACATTTACTTTATTGAAGCAAACGTTTGGTAACCGCGTAGTTTTACGTTTCGAACCCGTGAATTGGCCTGCAAGATCGTGCGATTTAACGCTGCTTGACTATTTTCTGGGGGAATATGTGAAGTCGCTAGTTTACGCCGCTAAGCCCGAAACTATTGACCACTTGGAGGACAACACTCGTCAACACAAATGTTATAAGCATTCAATAAATATCTTGTGAGGAATTTTCTATATTATATTAATATTCGCAAAAATATACAGATATCAAAAATTTAGAATAAACTTCACTCTTGGATCAAAATAAACTTCAAATTTAATCAAGTATTTTGACCTCAAGCTTTACATGTATGTCTACAAAAAACAATCCCTATTGATATCATTCAATATTTTTTTACATATCAAAAATCTAAACAAAACCACCCTTTCTTGATGTTTGCTAAGCGGAATTTAATGTAAATTTCAGACAATACGAGTAGCATCTTACAGGCAATATTAAATTTGAAAACTATTGGTGTTTCTCTAAATTCTTTCTATGTTTATTTAGGTCGTGTAAATAGCATTAAAAGTTGCAATATCTAAAACATAATCCAATACTCTCTAATTCTCTGCCTTGCCGCAGAGGAAGATCTACTTTAGTTGTATTTTATATGGGTTTCCTTATGACAATCGTTGAATTTTGCTCCACCGCGAAATATTTAGCGTGTTTCTTAATCAATATTGTTTCATGTTTGTCATTTGTACCAGACAGTATTCTCCTGTACAGGATCAGAAACTACCACAAGCGAAATATGAAATTCACTTGCAATCAGTTTTGCCAGGAGTTTAAAAAAAGAGGCTAAATGGGCTTTAAAAAAGACAGAAAAAGTTAAATCTCTTTCGAAAAATGAAGAAAAATGCCAACACAATTTTAATTCGTATTTTTTAAAGTAGTAAAATTAAAAAGTACTTTAAGTATAAAACATGTAACGACTACTTACAAATACATATATAAGTATTTTGTTAGTAAATTTATGTTTTTATGTGCATATCGATGGTCTCATGTAGAAAGGCCCTAACTCGCATATTTGAAACTTTACAGGAGAAGGTAAAAACATAATAGAAACTGTAATATTCAACATGTAACTTTTTTTGTACAACTGTTTATAAAAGCGTTAGTTTTGACACTATTGCAATAAATGTTTGTGAGGGGGTGTATTTGCGTTAAATGCATTGGAATCGCAAAAAAAACTAATTTCGAAAAAATAGCGAGTTAGGTTCTACATGAGACCAACGATATGTATATGAATCAAAGTTTATATTTTCATAGGTTGGGTCCTATTTTATTCTTTAGTATTTATACCCTACACCACCATAGTAGGGAGGGTATATTGGATTTGTGCTGATGTTTGTAACGCCCCTTAAAATATACCGATCGATTCAGAATCACTTTCTGAGTTGATTTAACGATGTCCGTCCATCTAGCTGGTTGGTTGGCTGGCTGGCTGTCCATGAAAAGCTTGTGTGCAGAGTACACCTCGCAATTTTGAAGATATTTCGATAAAATTTAGTACGTGATATTTGTGATATTTTTTCGGCCCAAGGATGGATGAGATTGAAACTGGTTGAAATCGGTCCATTATTTCAATTGGCTCCCATGCAAATGTCCTCCCGAAGTTGAGATTTACTGATCATAAATGTTTAAATTATGCAAGTATCCAAACAAATTTCATCACAAATGAGTGGTAAATAAAGCCAAATCACATCTATGAATTTTGTGCAGATCGGTTCATAATTACTTGTAGCTCCCATATAAGGCCCACTCAAAAATGTTGATAACCAAATAATATTGAACGAAAATATATTTCATATGTCTAAAAATAAGAGGTTGGTGTAAATCCAACCACACTAGTGCGACAACACTTTCATTTATTTTTTGGTGGAGATTTTTCCATTCATCGGGAAATCTATGTTTAAAAATAATTTCACCATGTGGTGTGTATTGTATTCCTCGAATGTCCGTCACTTTGGAATCGCCTTTTCCACAGCCAGGGCGAATATTTTTACAAAATTTTACATTGTTAAATTTTTTAAAAATTTAGTGATCCAAATAAGTAACATCATGACGATTAATGTTATGACTGTCAATGGTGTTGATACTCCAAACAACGAGAGTGTAGCCAATGAGAAATAATATTATGTCAATTGGTTGGACTCTCTGACTATTCCGCGCGAAACAGTTGATATGTCAATATTGGAAGAAGTGAGATATTACACAAAGATGTGATAAATTGGACTTAGCGCCTTTACTCATCACTACAAAACAACAACAACAAATGAGATAACTGTATTTTTTTTTTTTTTTGTAATCGATGTATTTTTACTTATTGAACACAACTGCATCAAAATCTCAATTTCTAAAAAAAAGTGGACTTAGAGTAAAAATAAATCGTTCTGTTGGTTGTTCTAGAAATTGTTTATTTTTTTAACAATATAACGATGCTACATTAATAAGAGCATACGAGTATATACTTTTATTGAAAATATATTTTAACTTAAAATAAAAATAACCTTCTAAAGACTGTTTTAGAAATTAAAAATATGTTAAAAAAATGGCTAAATGGTAAATAGAATATAGCCACAAAAATGATAAACTGGCAACACTGCTTGCAATATTCTTCACTTCATTTAGGTTATAAAAAGTGTTCCTAGATTACACCGCTTTAAAGGCATTTTTCAAAATGTATCATATACAAATACATACATACATATATCAAATGTGGATGTACAGATAGTTTAAAAAATTAGAAATTATTTGCCATTACATGTCTTGAATAACAACAGCATAGAAAGTCCAACTAAAACAAAAGGCTTGGCCTTTCGAACTATACTTAGCAATTTCTTATAACTCCACAAGATACTTTGCAGACAGTCAGAGCTTTTTCGGAAAATCGCACAAGATTGGAGAGTATCACCCTAAAGCTTTTTAAAAAGGAAAGTATTTTTCTGTAATATGAAGGAAAGATGTGCATTATTTCTTCCTTTATAGCCTTTTAGGGGTTCCTGTATGGCTCGTTTGGTAATAAATTATTGGCATCAGCAACTAATCTAGATGACTTCAGACTTTCAAAAAAAAAAAAATGCAACTTTGTTCTCACGGTGGTTGATAATCAACCGGCCAAACGTGATCTTAACAACCTAATTCTTTCTAATTCGTTGGATATGAACCTGACAGTTAAATTTAACCAATATCTCGTTACAGCGATAATTAAAACTTAAAACGATTTTGATTCCAAACGATTGTGCGGTAGTTTCAACATGAAAGCAAGCTGTGAAAACTTTCTTCATAAACACTCAGTTAAAACTTACAAGCAATGAGTTAAAATTATGATATTAAGAAATTTCACCACTGATACAATAAGATTTTAACGTTAACTTTCTTCTCGAGATGCCTGGTATTTTGATTCTTTACATCTTATTCAAATACATTCCATGACAATAAACAGTCTACCCACATTCCATCTCATTATGGTCACTCTACTACCTTAGTACAAATGAGATAAAATATCTTATAGACTTATTCTAAACAATCCACCCGTAATTGCTGCATACTCATACTTACAGCTGTAACTTTTTTTTGAATTATAGTCTTTTTCACTTGCCATTTAAGTCGTCTGTTGTTACTCTGTTAGTTAAGTTAGTAACAATTGTTGTTGTTTAATTTTTGAGTGGTCGTCATCGTACGTACATGGACAATGGAAGAAGGAGGAGTTAAATGAAAATCAAACCATTACTAACTGTGCGCTATTCAATTCAAGCGCATCAAATGTAAGTTTTTTTATTTTTTCCCCAAATAAAAACCCCAAAAATGTGATGATCTTAGTTTTCGTTATATAGCAATATTTCCTGATCATCGTTAGTTGATAATGGGTTCATCCTGCAGCCATATTTGGTGTTTATTGTTAGACACTCATACTCTTTTCGTTCAACTCCATGAATTTCTGACTGTTTGGCTGGCTGGCTGGCTGACTGACTGGCTTATTGTACATGTATTGTTCGGCTGGAATGTGAATGCGCATTGTTGCTGTTGTTGCGGTGTGCGCATTCGCATAAAACAATGGGAAATTTGTTTAAGAGAATGATGCGATTTATTACTATACGATTATTTATAAATTTTTATTTATATATTTATCGTTAGACTATCGATCTTTTAAACAAAAACAACTGCACAACAGAAACCAAACCAAAAAAAAAAATCCAAAATCTGTTAACATTTTGACAGTTCATGTTTGACCTAGGCAGCATGAAAAAAGGCGGCATTCGATTCGTTTGGCCATTAGTGATGAAAACATGAGGTTAATAGAAAAACTATTGACCTTTTCAATATTGTTATATTGCTTAAATATATTTCATTGGAATTTTCGTAGAATTTTGTTTTTGTTGCATGGTGTAATTGTAATTGTAATTGATTTCAAGTGATTTATCGATGATGTTAAATAGTGAATGTTAATTTTGTATTTGAAAACATAAATATGTAGATAGTATAATTTGAGTTGGTATTTGGAAGTTGATTGGAAAATTTCGTTGCATTTGAAATTTAATTTTAAATTACAAAAAAAAAAAACTACATACATACATATACAACATATTCTACATGTTCTTACAAACTAACGTAGACATGTGGACGGTTTTCAAAGCACAATTTTTTTAAAATATTATTGAGAATGCGACACATATAAGAAAGATAATTGAAACTTAATCACTCCTATAATATAAAGGACGATTTTTTAGCAACTGTCTTTTTGATAAAACTGTTTTTGATAGTTCATCTGCACAGAAAAAAATAAAAATTAGTTTCAATTAAAATATTTGTGGAATCAATTAAAAATTTAATTGAAATCGAACCTGTAAACAAAATGATAGTATCAATTAAAAAAAATTTGATATTTAATTGAAAATATCAGAAAAAGTAATTGAATCAATTAAAATTTTAATTGAAAATTCTTTTAAAATCAATTAAAGGTTTAATTGAAAAAATAAACATAATTTTTTTTTTCTGTGTGTTTTGGTGTAACATGTTACAGTTAAACATGTTCAGTTTGGTTTTTAATTTAACCATGAATCGACTTACAAACGAACAACGCTTGGAGATTTTTAAATTTTATTAGCAAAAATCATGCTTGGTTAAGAAAGTGCAATGTACACTTTTTTATCGGAAAATTGTGTTCAGCATCAAAACTCATTTCTGGTTGAATGGATACGTAACTAAGAAAAATTGTTGTATGTATTTGGTGTCGAGAGCAAAAACTACCAAAAATGCACTGTTTGGTGTGGATTATGGGCCGGTAGCATCATTGAACCGTACTTTTTCAAAGGCGAAGAAAGCAGGAACGTTACGTGCGATGATTACAATTTTTTGCCCAACATTGAAGAGCTGGGTTTCTTAGCTGACATGTGGTTTTAACAAGACGGCGTCACACAGCACGCGAAGCAATGGCCGAATTGAGAGCAAATTCGGTGAACAGTTTATTTAACGTTTGGGGCCAGTCAATTGACCGCCTAAAAAGTACGATTTAACGCCTTTAGACAATTTTTTTTTGGGGCTATGTTAAGGCTCATATCTACAGGGACAAGCCCGTAACGGTTGACGCACTGGAAACTATTATTAAAGAATTTATAGAATAATTATTATTTCATAATCGAACTGTTAATTTTTACTTCTTGATAATTTTAGTTAGGCTCGAGTTCATTAAGTGGTGCAGTGGTGCATGTGGTAAAACGCAAAGAATTCTGATGAGAGAAAGTGGGATTTCTCGAAACATATGTAAATTCAACAACCCAGGTTCGATCCCCAGTCAAGAAAAATTATCAAAATTTTTAATAATAAAATTTTTCAAGTTGTAATTCCTAACTTCAGTAAAAATAATTTAATGAAAATTAAATTTAATGAAAATTAAATTTAATGAACTCGAGCCTAACTAAAATTACCAAGAAGTATTAAAGAATTTATTTTATTCTTGAGATACCGGCAGATATGTTGGATATAAAATGCCAAAATTGAACAAATTGGCGTATGAAATATATGAGGCGTAGCCGCTGTCAACATTTGCATGAAATCATCTTTAAATATTGAATTATATAGATCGTTTTATGGATTTAAATAAAGATTTCATACGTGTCTCTAAATTTTATGTGTATTTTTAAATCAAACCCGAAAGCTCTTAAAAAATCACTCTTTAGTCTCTATGTAATTGCGTAAACTATATAAAGTATAAGCTAAATTTTATGTTCAATCGTAAGTTATTATATATAAGGAGAATAAAACACTTAAAATGGAACTAAATGTTTGAGGATGATGATGATATTGTCCGAAAGAACAATCTTTGACTTTTTAAAAATAAGTAAGCGATAACGCTGCATGTCGTCGTTTCGAAAGAACGAATTTTCGTTTATTCTTTCAGCATTGCTCCCAGTTGCGTATTACGACTATTTTCAGCATTGCACTGGTATCTTGCAAATAACAACTATTGACTTCACATTACCTCAAAGAAAAACCAAAAGGTATGATGTCACAAGTTCTAGGCGGCCGTTTACCTCTGAGTAATTTAAACACTCTGTTACGGCGCGCGGCGTGAGCTTTTCCATAATAAATTGTTAAACTATACTGAAAAAAACATAAATAGTTATACCTAATCTGTGCACAAAAGCAAAGAGAAAGAGGTTTAAATGAATCACTCTGTAATTTTTTTTTTTTTAAAGAAGAAGTAACACTCAGGCAATTAATATGCCTCTATATAATTCCGTTACTTTCTTTGAAAAGGGGATAGATTGAAGAAGTAAAGTTGGTGAAACTCTGCAATTGCGCATTATGTTTGTTTTAGTGCAGCATTGCAGCACCTCTGGTGGTGAGTAGGCGCATTATTTTTGAAGCTTGATTTTTATTTAATTATTTTACTTCGGTGGCGTTTGAATGCTATACCACCGAAGGACTGCGCTGTGATAAATGATGATAGAAAACTATTAATTATCAGAAATTGTTGTTGTTTGAGTGTCAGCGGCTGGGAATCGAACCCGGGCTACAATTACCAACTCATGCTTAATGATCAAATGCGCTAAGCAATTAAGCTACAGCACCCTCAATTTATGCTTCAATCGTATGTCTCTATATAGTTAAATTTGTTCATCCAAACATAGCCATCTTTATAGTTTGATTTTAGCTTCAATCTTAGGTATTTTTATAGTTAAATTTTAGTTTACAAGTTCTTTACGTAGTTCAACCTTACCTTCACTTAAATGTCCTTATATTTTAAAATTTTTGCCTCAATCTTGCTCTTTAAGCTGTTTAATTTTAGCATCAATTTGAGGTCTGTGTTGCCCAATTTGAGCTTCAATCGTATATATTTGTATATGTGCGAAAATAAATTCGAATTTAACTGACACAGACAAAAAACACATTTCTTAACATTGATAATGTTACAGTCAACAGACCACTGTTAAGCACTAAACGGTCATATTTACTTGAGTTTTGAAAAAAGTAGCTTTTAGGTGGAAATTTTGGACAAATGCCGAGTTGCACACGTATCCCACTATATAGAAAGGGTAGTTCAAAGGGTCCTAAATGAGACTACATTAGTCGGCTTTCTGAAATAAGTTTGAAATTTGAATACAACGAATTTGAAAAAAATTTATTTTTAAAAAACTACACTTTTAGGATGAAATTAATGCATTCTCAGTTAGGACTTCACTTATTATTTTTATTTTAGAAAAGTTGTTTACAATAAACAAACTACGAAATTCTTCTGGGGGAAATTCCAGTTATGAAAAACTCAAAAAGAATGGTATTGAAAAATGTAAAAAAATACAAAAAGTCGAAATATCTATAAGTGAGTAGAACAAGATCCCAAAGGAAGAAATTATTATCGGAAGATTTATCGCTTTATGCAAGACAAATAAATATAAAGAGGAAAGGTATGTTAAAATGTCTAAGGAGTTACATAATTTGTGGACCAAGCTAAATATAAGAACCATGCGCGTGGATCTTATAAAAAGAAAAATTAGACGGTTGGTTCTATTTGTTTGTGCTTTCTGGTTTGAAATTTGGTTTGGTGGTCATTGCTTCAAAGAGAATGATTTTGAAGCATTAAGTATATCTTTAAAAAACTTCACGAAATCTAACGAATGCTTCTTAAGGCATTGGGTAATATAAACGTCTAAAATTAAAGATCAAACATCAGCGCAGCAACATATGCGCCGAGCGTGCGATTAACGTGATGCAAGATATATGTATATCCACAGTGTAAAACTATACGCACATTAAACTTAAAGTTTATAGCTTATAATTCCTAGTATTTTTGTGAGATAATGAAAAATCTTAATTTTTAAAAAATAAAAATTTAAAGCACTTTAGAAAACGCTTTAGGTGCGGAAACTTTTTTCACCGAATCAATCTAAAAACCAGTTTTTTATTATCAGAACAACATTCACCACATGGTACTGGAGTGGTATTTTGCACTCAAAAAAAAGTTATAACCCTAATGCTTACGTTTTAGAGTAGTCTATGTAAAAAAACAATATGTTCATGTTTTTGGATAGTTCACTGATATTCACGTTTCTGCGAGTTCACTGTATGTAATTAAATCTTAGCTTCAATTTTATCTTCAATTGCAGCTCTATGTATTTAAATTTTACACTCAATTCTCCTTATTTAGATATTTTTAGCTACAATCGTAGCTCTTTATGTAGTTGGATTTTAGCTCTTTATATAGTTCAATTTTAAGCTTCAATTGTATATTCAATGTATTGTTAAATTTTTTATGCGATCGAATAAATTTAGCCCTAACCTTAACTCTTTATACAGTTTAGATTTAAATGCAATCGTAGCTCTTTGTATATATTCATTTAGATTTAAATACGAGTTCTTTATATAGTTTAATTTAAGCTTCAATCGCAGCTCTTTATAAAGTTACATAAATATTCTTTTATAGTTAAACTTGAAATTATTATTTTGAAATTTTAGTCGTCTTAAATTCGTTAGTTTCGCTTAAAGATTATTTTATAGTTAGTGTCATAAGTTTAATATTTTTGATTTCTTTTGCTCTTGAATCTTGTTTTATAGATTTTTAATATCATGTTGTAAATTTTAAATAAAAACTACATGAAGTTTTCAAAGTGTGGTTAGTTGGCTGATTGATTACTTCATGCCAATCAATTTTGATTAGCCACGATTTAAGTGTCGGCTCAAAACTACCTATACATTACAATGCAAAATTATACATATAGTAATGTACACAGGACTCATATATATATGGTATTGCATGTGTTATTTACATTACAATCATATTTATTTAAACATCATATAAACATCATACTTAATGGGTATAGTAACCCTATATACACACAGCTTCAAAAGTGTGTAAGCACCAGTGAATTTTTTGATTTTTTTAAGATTATGAAAAGCATTATTCAACTTAAATTTCCAACAAAACGATGGATAGATTTTAGGATTTTCATGATCTTAAAAAAATCAAATAATTTGTTGTGTTTACTCACTTTTGAGGCTCATTGTACTCGTATTGCAGGGAACTGGAAATATTTAGTGTTGTTATGTAGTATTTTGAGATCTCAGTTTCATGTATTTTCCCCGGAATCCGAAAACAATTACAGCCTAGTTTTTACATTTCTACAATAAAATAGAAAAGTACAAGTAAATATGTTTGCTAATATAATATTTTAGTATTTTCTAAGAATCATTCAAACTGAAAGCTTCTTTTCCTATCAAACAGTAATATGCCTAATGTAGCGTCCAAATAACAATCCTATAATCTATTTTACCAAAACTAAAATCTCCAGCTATTATTGTTGCTGCAGAATAATACACTTCAGAATTATTATGTTTTAATATTTTTTTCTTTTTGATTTCTTTTTGGTTCTGTGATTATATTTCATGTGAGTTGTCTTCCTAAGGAAATTGACTGGGAGCTACTGTTATTAAAGCGTTTCATTTAATATTGTACACATCACGTATCACAATCAAAGATATGAATGAATAAAAACTGTTATTAAATAAAAGCAAAACTTTTTTTTATTGTTTTGTGTTACAGTGCACTAAATTTGCTAAAAAGTAAATTTAAAAAATTAAAAAAAATTTAAAGTTATGTTGAAAACTTAATTAAAACTTTATTTTATTAAAAGCTCCTCATTATTTTCTTACTCACATAATAATAGTGTAATTTAATTTGATGATTTTCAATAAATATTTACCTTTATTATTAAAAGTATGCATCTATCTCTCTATTTATCTATGCTTGTACAATGTACAACTCCATTCACTTTTATTCGAAAAACTAAAATTTATTGACAATAAAATTTATTTGTCAACCTGTACGATACGAGTGGCACATAAAAATTACTTTTGCTTTTTGTAATTTAATTTCATCATAATTTACGATGCTTTAAAATTATTATTGTGTGCTATTTGCATAATTATTATGAGTATATTTTTGTAAACTCAATTATGTTTAGGAAATTTAACGACTTAAGGAATTGAATAAAAAACACATACATACATACATACATACATGAATATTTTAATCATCGCTTAAATAAGTGGCAAAAATATAGGATGATAGTTTGTTACCCTACGTACGGTTGATAGTTCAACCATGTCACAGAATTGAATTCCGTTCGGAAGTGGAATTAATTTCGTTTTTTTTTCTTCTATAGAAAAAGCAAAACGAACATTTTGTTCAGAATAATTGGTTTCAGCCAAACATACGACATGTCATCTGTAGCGAGTATGTTAAACTTAGATTTATTGGCGAAGATGAACGAATTCCAAAATGCAGATTCCTGACAAACATATTCTTTGGCGAAATTTAGCAGACTGTACTATTTTTCAGGTTTATAAACGATTTGTTGTATGCACACAACATTGTTCCTGGGCAAACAATGTTGTCAGTTGCGGCGGCCAGTTGTGAAGCTGATAGATAGCCTTGGGTTTGCTCTTATTTTTTTAAAATGTGTCGCTCATCAGACTCATTGAAAATTTTATTTGGTGCCTTTCTGCCATTGTTATGAACCCAATTTGCTGAATGATTTTTTGGACTATCTGTGGTCACTATTTTGGAAATGGTTTCAAATCAATTCTCGTTATTCTATCGTTGTACGCGGACTCATTTAAACTATTTTAATGTGATTATTCTGAATCGATTTTAAAATCGGACTCGAAGTTCAACAGAAAATATTGATGGAAGTAGATAAAAAGAAAAGGTACGTAAATAAACGAACATTTTTTTGGTCTTTTAGTTTTAATATATTTAAGTTTACATTTTTGCAATAAATAATTTTTGCCTGTTAGACTGTAACACCAATTTCCAAGTTCCTATTAGTTTTCTTTTTATGGAGCTTTTTATTTAGCTTCCATCATAGATCTTTATGCTATTTTATTTTATCTTAATTTGCTGTCTGTTGTGTTTTTGTAAAACTCAGATCAATATTCTTGCCCGGCCCTGTGTTTGGCATTAGAAATACTCAAGGTTACCGTGTGAGAATGTATTTTTTTCGAGGAGGTAATTAAGTATGTAACACAGTTTCTGTAACCAGCAGGAAATTTTAAACCATCATCAACCAGTTTATTTCTATGTAATAGTACACACAGAGAAAAAATATAGTTGTACATGTTTACCACAACAATGTTAACATTTTTACAAATTTTTTAACAATGTTATGATCATTGTAATTATTCATATGATTGCGATAATCATAATATGGTTAAGTAACGACACAGATGATTACTACAATCATTACATCATACGATTGTAGCAATTATGTATGTGTATGTGGCAAACATGTTATGATGTATTAATTTATCATAATATGTTGCTCTTTGATTATGATTGAGAATATCATATAAACTTTCATCATAGAACTGATTACTGCAAACATTACATAATTACTATAATCATATACATATATGATTGCTATGATCATGTGAATCATAACTTAACCATATTGTGGTAGCCGCAATAATAATGATAATAATAATTACAGTAACCATAATATTTTAAAAATAATTGTAAAAATGTTGGAATAGTTGTGGTAAACATGCACAACTATATTTTTTCTCTGCGTGTATTTTTTATTATATAATAATTGAATTATAATATATAATGGAGATCTTTCAGGGTCTTTTTACAAGTCTCCTAATGTCTTGATTTGGATATTTTCAATGATCAATAATGTCGCCCGATTTGAATTAAGACTTCTTTCGTTAGTGTTTTTAGATTTTAAAGATTCTAAAAGCTCTCAAAGAGAATATTCAATAAAGTATGATAACTTAACGCGCGATAAAAGTTGTAATTGCCAATTGCCTTTTAAAACGAATGGAAAAAAAATATTTCTTCTAATAGCTGAGCGGTTAACAATGAGAGAGATTTCTTTAATTCTAAGTGGCTACATTGGTTAGATTTAGCTGGAAATCATTTCAAATATTTGTAAATAATTATTAATTAAACATGTCATATGTAATGTCCATGGACATTAAGACACTTTCAAAAGTGTGTTTAAATCCAAGTGGAAAAAATATTGTTGAAAAAAATGTTGAAAAGAAAAACTGAAATACTTCATTCATGCTCATGTGCAATGCAATCATAATTTAGATTATCGTAAAATATGAGTTTACCCACGTCTGTAACTAAGTATTTGTTGGTTAGTTGCATTATTTATTGTATTACTATGACTTTATTAACAGCAAAATTCTAAAAATAACTTAAAACGAAAAAGCAAGACTTTGCAAATCACCCTATCTTGTGCAACACAACTTTTCTAACTTAAATTAAGTTGCACTAGTAAATACATATAAATTATATAAAGTAGCTCCATCTTAACAGATTATTAACACCCTGTCCTTTATGTTAAAACATAATTATTATGGCTTTAACAAATGACCAAATGTCACAACCTGATTAATAAACTTAATATACGACAATAACGTGCTTACATACATACATAGTTACTGGGTAACAAACAATAAGACAGATAGTAAATGTAACCAACAAATATTGAAAACTATAGATATTTACGATCAAGTTTTATGGCCAAGTATTTGGCATTTAACATTTTATTGGTTAGACGAATATGTATTGAAATTTTATATACATATGCATACATACATATGTACATATGTATGTATATTTAGATTGCTTTCAGTAACACGGTTGAGACAAATATGTATTTAAAACACAACACTACACCAACATGTAGTAAAAAAAAAACATTAAAGAAGTAAATAAAAATACGATTGATAATCCACCTAAACTCTGGCGAGTGAATACTCGAATGTAACTAATAATCGAAATGCGTAGGCAGCATTCAATTACCGGCTGAATGCAAATGTGTACAGCTGACGATTTTGTTTGCCTCAAGCCATTTGCAAGCGAGTAATAAACAGCTGTAATGTGCTTAAAGAACTGCTGATATCTACATATATAGTAATAATAAAATTATTTACATACATATTTCTTAACAAAAGGGTAGAAATGTCTTAACGTTTCCATTTAAATTTGTTTACTTTTTTGTGTGTATTGTTAAATATATGTAGGCATTAATATTTATCTATTGAAGTGTCGGTCTGTCAAGAATATCTTTTGGAAATCTCATATTTTGTATTTGTTTAAATGATAATCAAGGTAATAGAGAAAGGATATTTAATACAATTGCAAAACTTATAAAATCAAGATAAAGAAAAACATTGACATTTACAGTAGTTGCTATGTGTTTCAATAAGTTTATGTGATATTAATTTACATCTTATTGTGAAAGATATTTATTTGTGTAACTACATTAACTTCAACAATTATTTAGACTTTTTGTAGTACAAATCAATCGTACTTGTTTCACATAAATCTGATATAAGGGATTGTTTTATTTTGATCCATAATTAATAATCATTTATTAATAATTAAATAGCCGAAAGATGAATTAATTTCCTCTAAAAAACCACTCAGCCTTAAAAAAAATGCCATGTACCATATTCTATACCATTATCTTCAAAATTCCGACCTATACTTTGCGCCTGACGGACGGACGGACAGACATCGTTAAATCGACTCAGAAAGTGATTATCAGTCTTTAGGGTGTGTGTTAGGCTATTATTTTTGAAATCCAATACCCTCCCCCCCCCCCCGCATATGGTGGTGTAGTAATTGCCAAATAATTGCTCCAACTTATGAAACCTAAATTCTTTCAAAAGCTATATTCAAGGGACTCCCTTAAATGATGCTAAACATTTGGCATGCAACAAAAATTCCAATTCCTTTCAGCTTTTAAACAAAACAAAAAACAACAACAAAAACTTTAACACGCAACAAAAGATTATCTGGCCACAATGAAAAATAGTGTCAAAATAACAACAACAACTACTACAAAATGAAACACAATAAGGAATCAGGAACAACAACTACTACAATAAAATCATAATAAATACAAAGTGAAATGTCGTCACACATTTAGTTTGCAATTTGTGGCAACGATAATACAAATACGAGAGAACAGCTTCAATGAGGGACGGTAAAATTTATGTGCAGTTGCAACGAATTGTATGCACACCACTTTGGCAGGAAATTGTTTACAGATAAATTGTACATATTTCAAATTTCAAGAAAAGCAAACATGTTTACAAAGTGTGGCAAATGATGTTATAAAATACTTTTTAAATCAGAATTTTGTTTTGGAAAGCAAAACAAAATAACGAATTTATACGAAAATCATTAAAATTTTTATTGCATTTTTAAGAATAAGGTTTGACAATTAGAAATGCAAAATGTTATATAGGACAGTTGTCCTATACACAAAAAAAAAACATAGTTGTGCATGTTAACCACAACAATGTCAACATATTATGGTTAAGTTACGATTCAGGTGATTACTACAATCATATAAGCGATTGTAGTAACTATGTTTATATTTGTTGCAAGCATATTTATGATGAATCCATTTTGTTCTTTGGTTATGATTGAGTACAACATAATATGGTATAATCTTTCACCATAAAACTGATAAACATTACATAATTGTTATAATAATATATATGATTGCTATAAACATGTGAATGATAACTTAACCATATCGTGGTTGCAGAAATCATATAAATAATTACAGTGACGATAATACTTAAAAAAAAAATTTTTTTTTAATGTTAAAATAGTTGTGGTATAAACTTGCACAATTATATATTTTCTATGCGTTCGTGACCATGCATACATACTTTCATACTTCGATTGCATAGCCTCAGTACAGTTAGCCTTTAAACCTATTTTTGATGAAGAAGTGGTAATGTAATGTTCCTTTACCAGACTGAAGTGCTTTAATACGACATATGTATGTCTATAAATTAATTATTATTGAATAATAAGCAAATATTAAAAAGAAAAATAGTTTTGGAAATATCGTTCTTATTATTAGTTTTAACACTGTATATGTTTTACAAACTGCATAACAAATCTATCAAGCCGCCCCATTTTTTTTTTTTTTGGTGATTTGTACAAGTATTTATGAAAAAACGAAACAAACTGAACACAATTACAAATGACACCGACAAACAATAATAACATTAAATAATTTTTCAAATACTATTCCAAAAGCTTTCAACTTGTTGAATGGATGAATGAATGAATGAAAAAATTAAAAAAATGGATGAATTGTTGGATGGTTATATGAATAAATGTATGAATGTAGTTGTCTAACCGTCCATGTGTCCGTCTGACAGTTTTTTTTTTTTTTTTTGTTAATATGCACATTTATACATTCATATTGAACGTATTAATGTTGTTCGTTTTGTCCGTCCAAATTGTCGGTAATCAATCAAATTGATTGTATGTATGCATGTCTGTCTGACGAACTGACTGAGTCTATCTTTTTGTGTATGTATGCGTGTTTTCGCATTGTTCATTTGAAATGTTGGTCATATGCACATGCACATGACACTCGAACAATTCTTATTGAAGTTGATACAAACATAAAATGACAGCAACTATAGCATCACACAGCACCAATACAAACTCATACTCGTACGCTCAACATGTTGAACATGCAGGCACTATTTAAGTGCATTTAAAACTCCATTTGGCTCAAGGAACATAATTGTGTGTTGGATGATGTGGTTGGTAGTGGTGCTGGTGATCTCTCCAAAAGACATTTTATTGTAGACAAACAATTATCATTTGACAAAACCGATTTTCTTTGTTTTGCCACAACTTTTTTTTTTTTTTTGCTGCTGTTGTGTCATGTCGTACTCATATGTTTTTCGTAACATTTTACATTAAAAACATTAAATTACGCATTCTTTTGTCAGGTTTCTTTTGCTCCTTTTTTTCGTAATAATAGTTTAAACTGTTTACGTATTAAGCATTTTCTGTGCAGCTTTTAATATTGAATCAATGAAAATCAGCACAATTGAATGAGTCGCATTTAATGGCACCCTGCTAATAGTATTAAATAATAAATGAAATAAATGATCTTCAAACAAACAGTTAAGTGTTTAACCATACTAAGGGGTTTTATTTTATAATTAAGCGACTGCTGGGGAACCATAAAACCTGAAAGTCAATTTAAATAGTCTGCCAAGACTTGTGTTTAATAGGCTTTTTATTTTGTTAGCAGTTTAAGTGTGAAAATGAGATCTCAATTGATACATATGGGCAATTTCACGTCAAGTGGCCCAATTTTTAAAATCGATGTCTTCCAATTTGGACAAAATTTGCTCCAAGGTTAGTACTATTGGCTAGTATGCCAGACTAGCTCTGTCACTCAAGAACTGCCGGAGTTAGAGGGGATCAAAGTTGGACATTTTGGTCATACAGGGTTTTTTTAAAATAAGTGAAACTTTTCACCTATTGGTCCTAGCAAAAATTGTCCAAAGGACTTTAGATAGCTATTTCATCAATCAGTCCAAAAATATTTTTTTTTAATTTTTAAACAATTTTTTTTAAAATAATTTTTTTTTCAATTTAGGCTCTTTTTTTCTCAAAAGAAAGCTTATACAATTTTCTTTAATGCCTTTATAATCGCTTAATGCCTACTTGCATGAGACATCCATCAAAAAAATTATTTTTTAACTCAAGAATAGGATTTTTCAATATTTGGCACATGTATCATTTTCATTTCCCCCCATTTTTATATTTATTTTTTTTTTCAAAATGTTTTTTTTTTATTTTTCCTCAAAAGAAACTTTAGACCATTTCCTTTGAGAGCTTTGTGGTCACTTAGTAGCAAGAGGCATGTCTACAAAAAAAAATATTTTAACTCAAAAAACAAAGATTTAGAATTTTACCATATGTGACCACAAAGCTCTTAAAGGCAATGGTCTAAAGTTTCTTTTGAGGAAAAATAAAATAAATTGCCAATATTTAAAAAAAAATAAGAGTTAACAGCGTTTGATAGTGTTAACGATTTTTAATAAGTATCTGTGCAGAGCAAGTGACTTAAAATTTAGTTTCTTCTTATAGCTTTTCTTAAATATTCCTAAATAAATTTCAATTTCTAATTCCAAAGAATTCAACCAACTCTTTTGACACAAACATATTAAAATATATGTATGTATATACCAGATTTTAAACCTTCAAATTCTTAAATAAACATTTTACAATGTCACAAATTACCCTCAAGACTTTCAATACCTCATCAATAATTGTAGAGTAAATTGCAAAAAAAAAAAAAAAAAAAAAAAAAAAACACACACTCACAAAACAACGAAAAAAGAGAACGGTTCATTTTCCTTAAGTGGTAAATAAAGTAATTATGTAAAATGTTGTTGGTGATTTGCTTTAAAAACATCATTTACAAAACTCTACATAATTTAGTTAAAGTCAGTTGTTAGCTTTGTCTATCTATGTAACTGTCGCTCTGCTCTGTCCATCCATCCATCTAAGTATCTATCTATCCATTTATATGTATACGAGTATTGTATATTCATATACACGAAATACTGTTGTTAGACTGGGCTCATACTCGAAATAGTAATAGTAGTAGTTGTTGATAAATTACATCTCAAAAACAAGTGTCACTTGAGATTCCATACACGCATTTCTGGCTATAATTCATTAAAATCCACTTACCATAGTTTGTATTAACCAATTTTCTAGAAAATACATACAAATACTACAGAAAAAATTGAAATAAATATCAAAAACAACAAACAAGTAAGATTTTATATTCGGTTGTGCCGAATCTTTTACACCCACCACCTACATATATACCAGTAGTGTGAGCTGGAAAGAAATTTTGTATAACATTTTGTGGCGATAACGATATTTATACAATTTATTTCAATTTTCGTTTCCCTTATATGGGATATATTACATGTTTTGGGACGATCATCATAAAATATTTTACCCTGATTTCTATGTTTTGAGTCTTATGGTGCATTTCATCTCAATAACGACATACTTAGCGTTTTTTTTTTTTTTTTTGTATTCCTGTTATTCTCGGAAATGTACCTTATATGGGAGCAATGGCCAATTATGGACTGACCTTCACAAAATCAAATAGTAACATTTTTACTTGCATATAACTAATCTGTGTAAAATTTCGGTACAATATCGATATTTTTTAAGATATTTACGTAGCTTAATATGTTTTTCGAAAGTGGTTCCCATATGTGAGCTATGACCAATGATTTATAGTTCGTTACAATGATTTGTATTCTCATGTGTAGAATTTCAACTTGATAGTGCTGCTTGTAAGAGATTTATGCGCATTTATATGATTTTTGGAATGGGACTTTATATGGGGGCTATGCTCAAATATAGACCGATGGTCATAAAATCCGGTACGCCGATTTATTAATATTAGTGGATTATTTATATTGAATTTCAACGTGATAGTGATTTTTGTAAGAGGTTTATGAGCATTTAGGTAATTCTTGGAAGGGGACTTTATATGGGGGCTATGCTCAAATATACATCAATCGTCATAAAATCCGATATGCCGATTTATTTATATTATTGCTTTATTTATATTGAATTTCAACGTGATAGTGATTTTTGTAAAAGATTTATGAGCATTTAGGTGATTTTTGGAAGGGGACTTTATATGGGGGCTATGGTTAAATATACATCAATCGTCATAAAATTCGATATGCTGATTTAATAATATTATTGCATTATTTATATTGAATTTCAACGTAATAGTGATTTTTGTAAGAGATTTATGAGCATTTTTGAAAGGGGACTTTGGTTTGGGGGCTATGGTCAAATATACATCAATCGTCATATATTGAATTTCAACGTGATAGTGATTTTTATTAAAGATTTATGAGCATTTAAGTTATTTTCGGAAGTCGTTTTATGATATTTCTTTTTATGAAAGTTATTTTTGTAGAATTTTGTATGGATACTACTTTTCTATAGTTATTCATGTAGCATAAGGTCATATTTCGTGAAAACATTCGAATGGGGGCTAGAATTGTGCCCGATTCTTATCATTTTCAATAGGACTTGACCCCCTATAAAAAAAATAAAGTCTGTAAAATTTCATGACATTATCTATATTTGAAGAAAATAGCTAAAAATGTCTGAAAAATTATCGAGTTTGTCTAATATTTTGGTCTATAACTCTGATCCTACCAGACCGATTTTACCCATTATCAATACCAAACATTTTGGTAAAACAAAGAATGGTTGGAAAACATTTTATTGCTCTGAGTCATTTTCGAAACTCTATCGTGTCTTCAAAACACGAACAAACTAAACCGTACTTTTTGTTTTACAAACAATATTTCGTTGTGTTATAAACGGAATGACAAACCATATTTTTGCTGGTCTGTATTAAATGAGTAAATCAACAACAATCAAGAGCAGCATCTAAGCACTATATAATACACTACATTGGAGATTTGGGTAATAAGGAATCAATTGATGATTTTAGATATAATTTAGATATAATTTAGAATAAATAGTAATGAGAATTTTAAATAATTACCACTATTACCGCCACTGGAAAAATCCCCTTGATCTCTTAATCTATTGCAAATAATTAATATTTTTCTGATTGTCAATTAATATAAAATTTAACGAAAAATAGATATGTACTCGTATGTATATAATGTTAAGTTGTGTTTCTGAGCCTTAGCCATTTTACTTAATTACTTTCCGTGCTCAGGAAAAAAGATTCCTAGTGGTTTCCATACTAAAAAGTATGTAGATTTATTTTTAAGTATTTGAATGAACATACTCGTATTACATTTAAAATTCCTAATTATTTGAATTTATTTAGAAATTTTAATATAAACACATTTGAGGAATAAATTAAGTTTTTATGAAACTTTTGTGTTTTATTTAAAATCCCCGTGGAAGTCACTAGAAGTTATTCAGACAGGCGTGTCTCTAACAACCACGTTTCCAGGAAGTTGACCATTGCGCAATCCTACTGAAAACAATATAGCAGGAATCACACTACTAACAACTTAACCTTAATCTCAGTCATCTAGCCACAGATAAATTTGTAGATATAGTCTTTATTTTAAATAAAAAGTTTGAAAAATATTAGATCTGAATTTGTATTATATTCGTACATACTATAAGGCATTTTATGTTCTCAACTAAATAAAAAATAAATAACGTAGGGTATTCACATACCAATGTTATATTTGAAATTCGAGTACAAAATAAGTATAATTTTGAACTAACATCTTTGCTGGCTGCTTAAATAACAAGTGTCAAACTGGCAGCTGCATTCTAAACATTTTAGTCTAGATTAAAACGCTAAATTTGTTTTTATGATAAGTTGGTGTTGTTGTTGTTAATGTTGTTAGCAACATATTTATGTTTATATTTATATCTGTAGTATGTAGTAGTGTAACCGTAAATGTCATCGTGATGCTACATGTTCGCGCCTTAAGTTATTGAATAAATACATAAAAATTACATTAAATTTTGTTAGGAAAATGTAGAGGAAAAATAAATAACTGCCACAACAAAATGCTCTTACAAAAGGAAGTCAGTCAGTCAGTCGTCGGTCGATCGGTGTTGGCAGTTGTAATGGCAGACAGCACATACGAGCAGCAGTGGTTTTATGTTTAGTTTTTTGGAATTTGTTAAATGAATAATAAAACTTTAAAATTGTATCGAGTTAGAGGTTTGATTATGAATTTTATAAAATTTAATGCAGCTGCTTGCAGTGAGTTTTTGTAGATAATTTCGTTAAATCTTTATAATTGAAATTGAAAGAAATTTTAGCTTAAATGACATTTTCCAAGTAGATATTTTGGGTTTTGCAATATTTAAATATTTCAGATTTGTTAAATTTTCAGGGCACTGCAGAGCTAAAGGAATCTTAATAAAAAGTGTATTTATTCTTGTCTAAGGATTGTTTTTTTTTTTTAATATTAAAAATAAATTTTGGAAAAATATGAAGACAGAAAAAGAAATTTAATATGTGGTTTACCGATTCTAAACGATTACTTTAAGTTGGATTATTTCGTTAACGATAATGTATTTGCTAAGATTTCGTTAATGATATTTTATTAACATCTCAGTGTGGGCAGAATCTAAATATTTCGTAAGTAATTCCTTCATTTTTAAACGGCTGGTCAGATAGTAATTAGCCAGCAAGCATTACAGTTTATGTTTTGAAAATAAATTCTACAGAAAAGTTTCACGACAGACTAAATAATAATATGCTGGACTATCATTCTGTGGGTTACAATTTCGTTTCCCGGCTAAGACTACGGAGTGTCTCTGCAGACAAGCCAAATGGCTTTGCAGTTTGAGTTTGTTTAAAAAAACATACAGGGCCGGAGTACCAGGGGCTTAAAGTAAGTGTTATGTTTATTAAGTTTTTAAATTTTTCTAAAAGTCCTCCTCCAGATCTGTGCTATTTATATCTTATAGTTTCTGAGTTATACGCATTTGATATTAATCTTTCAAATTAGTTCAATTTAAAAAATTTTATTTTGTTATGCTATGTATAGACGATCGTCGGATATTACAACGTTGTCCGAAAAATGTTCAGAAAATGTCTAACAACCGTGTGAACTTAAAATTTTTGTCTTCCAACGTTGTAAGAAAACGCATTTTCAGTACATTGTAAGACAAAAATATTGTCAGACAACTAACAATCGTGTAAACATACAATTTTGTCATTGTCATTGTTTTAAGGCAATTGGAAAAACAATTTCGGTTGACAGATAAATTCATTGTGTAACAATTGTGTGCCAATGAAATTGTTAGTTTTCATACAGTCGTCTAAACTGACAATTTACCTTTTGCTAACAATTTTTCAATGTCAGTACATTTCTAGCAAATTACTAGATCTGACAACGTTGTAATATCTGACGATCGTCTATACATTGCTTTAGTTAAACAATATACGATGAAACTTTCTGTGCTTTATCGAAAATAAGCAAAACTTTTGTTAAGAAAATAAATTAAAAACAATTTATTATTTTTTATTCGAACCGACTAAAATAAATATCAAAAATTTAAAATAAATTAAATTTATATTTTTCTGAAAGGTATCTTTACAGATATAATTTTAATACAAAAAAGACGTCAAATTTTTTAAATATGTTGCCACTACGTCATTGCAATTTTGGGTATTTTTAAAGAACTTGTAGGTATAATCAATTTATATTTTTCTAAAAGGTATCTTTATAAAGATCATTATAATATGTACAAGGTAGATTTTATATTCGGCTGTGCCGAATCTTGTATACCCACCATCTATATATCTGAAGTGTGATCCACGCATACTTGAAACAAATATGTGTTACAGTTAATATGAATTATTTTGTTTTTGGGATCCTTTATATAGGATATTATATGTATATGAGTTTTATGGGGAATTATATCTCAATGACGAGTTTTTATCTCAATAAAAGTTATACTCGAAAATGGACCTTATATGGAAGTTATGGCCAATTATGGATTAACCTTCTCAAAATTCAATAGCAAAATTGTTATATCGAATTTCAACGTGATAGTGATTTTTATAAAAAAAATTTATGACCATATAAGATAATTTCGGAAGTGGACTTGGGGCTATGGTTAAATATGGACTGATGCAAGCAAAATATCGTTTTATGATTTCCCTTAGCATAACACTTCTTTATATTGTGTTTTGTATGAATAATGCTTTTCTATAGACATTTATGTACCATAGAACCTTATTCTGGAAAGACATTTGTATGGCGGCTATCAGAAATCGTGGACAAATTCTTACCATGTTCAACAGTACATGTCCTTCTACAATAAAAATAAAGTATACAAAATTTCATGATATTATCTAAATTATATTTGAAGAAAATATCAAAAATATCTGGCAAATATGCTAAAAATGGAATGAAAAATATTACTTTGAACCCTACACAGCTCAGCTACTGGAGGTTTTTTGTGGAGTCTATCTTCAAAATATAAACTCGAATACTCCATCTTGGATAGGCCCTTAACAAATTTTATACCAATTTGACCAGCCGTTTAGAAATATTCCATTTTGTCCCACTGTACATCTAGTGAATTTTTAAAACTTAAGGTACGGTCACATTTGGCAAATATTTGCCGCACTCATTTATTTATTTAAAAAAAAACTTTTCTTATTTAGGCCAAAGCACAAGAAATATTTGTATTTATTTAATGCTGTTTGATTTTGCAAAACTCTTGTAAGAGTAAACAACGTCATACAAATTTGTGCTAAAACAAGTGGTTACGCTTTTTTGAGTAAATATTTGCCAAATGTGAACGTATACTTACATGTGCAGTCAACATTTAAAAGTAAAAATCAAAAGTTATCGAAGTCATATTATTCAATCCTTACATTTGAGCAGAGTCATGAAACTTATCCGTCAAATGTTTGTCATATACATTTAAAAACAAACACTAAAAACCATTAAAAATATATACATACATACATATATAATTATGATTAAGATTATTATATCGTGATTACAAAAATAATAATGATAGATGCTAACACAAAACACAAATTATTTATAATTTATGAAGGACTTTCTAAAATCTAAAATAAAAGCGAAATATTAAGAATTTGTGGCATACTCACAAGCATACATACATATGTATCTACATAAATAAGTACAATGTAAAGATGTGAACATTGATCATGATCAGAAAATGAATAAAGCTAAAAAGTATTTATATTTGTATTTGTGTATGTTTGATTTTAATGCAGCTGTCAATTACAGTTTTGACATTTACCATAAACAAAGTTTTGTGTCATAAAAACAAAATAGAAAATAAATTGAAGATAATTACATTTATCTTGTCAAACAAATACATCAAATGCTGTAGCGTGCGTACATGCATACATATGTACATCCATACATAATGTAAGTGTCAGTGTCAGAGTATTTGTAATCATTTGAAAAGTTTATATTTTTTTTAACACTCAATACTATTTATCTTTTCAGCACATACGTTTTTATATGTGCGAGTATTTAGAGAATAAATTTGTGTTATTGACAACCCATTGACATTTGCTATGAAGTATCATATCAACAGCACTTGCACTACACTGTGTGCAAGTAGTAAGCACTCGTTCCTTCGTACTCACAGAAGCAGTACATGTAGTACGAGTAGTAAACGTAAATAAATAGTACGACCAATAACACTGCCACTTCTACTTACTGCCACTTGATTGTTTGTCTGTTTGTTTGTTTGTTTATTTCTTTTGGCTTAAATACTGCCGTTAGAAAAACAAAAATCAAAGGAATTAAACTGCAACTCAATTGGGTTAAGCTAAGCTGCAACACCACCACCATCACCATCACCACGAACTGCACAACAACTTCTGCCTTGGAAAATAAACATTAATTCAACTTTGACGTTATATGTATGTATGTACATTGTTGATAGATCAACTGTCATATAACATCAGCCATAACCATAAAATAGAGTCCGCTTACACTTCGATCAAATCGTAACGTTACGTTATTGAACTGTTGCATGTAGTTTGTATCTCATTGCACGTATCTAATTCGCAGCCTTATTCTTAGGCAGTTGTGTGCAGCACCAATAGATTCCTACAAAAACACAGTGGCGGCATTTTGTTCAAAATTAACATGGCGTCGATTGGTGTTAATTTATGCATTTGTT
This sequence comes from Bellardia bayeri, assembly GCA_950370525.1. Taxonomy (NCBI): domain Eukaryota; kingdom Metazoa; phylum Arthropoda; class Insecta; order Diptera; family Calliphoridae; genus Bellardia; species Bellardia bayeri. The sequence goes on from OX493267.1 coordinate 82,941,058, forward strand.
TGAGTGGCAAAAGCCAACAGAGAATAGCAGGCAAAAATATTTGTTTTTCGATTTTTTTTTCATCCATTTGATCGTTACAATGCAGAGTTTTTAAAGAGTGTAAGAATTCAAAAATATATTTTTAATCTTATATACGTAAATGTTTGCTAATATTTAATTTTTGTTACAATGTTATCCAATCGTTTTAGATTGAATTAATAACATATTTCAACAATTGGCCCACTGATTGCTCAACAACCATTATCGCTACTTCCTGTACACACCGGTATAAGTAATTCCATTCAGGCAACACCTCTAGAGAATGCATAGCAAAAACTCCTTTGTCCCACTACTTACTCAAATATCCAGCAAATGTTAATCGTGAACCAATGTGTCTGCTGCTCAAGGATCTACTCCTCTATATCATTTGACAGTTCGATCAAATTAATATAAGCATCAGTCACTTACTAATAAGTTATTGAAATGTTTACAGATAAAATGGTCCTAGTAGAGTTAAATATTCAATGAATGCATTTCGACTAAAACATATACTCTACAAAAAAGGGGCATTCAAAGTTTACTTGCGACTTCGACTTGCAGTTTTGTTTATAGCGTAAATATCTGTCTAAAATACAGTGCATGTATAAGTTAATCTGTGGGATACAAAAAGTTCTGTGCCATCAGATAATATTTCCTAAGTCTTCAACAAACGAAACTTTCGAATAACGTAAAATGCCACCAAGGTTTGTATGTCAGTCACGAAAATCATTCGAGGGAATATATAATTATAATTTATAATTAATATATAATTGTTGAACCATGGCCAATGCTTGATTGAATGATGATATGTTCAAAGGTATTGATTGATTAGGACCTCAGTTATATGATCGAATTGGCTATATATTTCATGTAGATATAAAATGAAAGCAATTCTGATAATATATCCTCCGATCTGCACAAGACAAGTGTGTAATAGGTAAGAATTTGTCTAATTAATGAACACAGTGTGCGAGTGTTTGATATCAGGGGCCAAATTACCGCATTCGTAATCGAATGAGCTATCGTATCGAAAAATGATTTCCATATCGAAATTATGGTAAAATGTACTAAATTTCTTGCTCGACATCGAATGCCATAATCTCCATTAAGAAAATTACGATCAATTTTACTCGATATCGAATGCGGTAATTTGGCCCCAGTTCTTTTCTGAAAGAAAAGAAAAGATTCACAGCATTTCGTTTCAATGAAAGTTTCGAGTCCAAAACTGCTCCCGGATACTTGACATTTCTTGAAAATTACAAAGATAACATTTGCATTTAAAAACCCCTACACTGTTCTAGTAGGTGCTTTATTTAAAGCATATTCCCTGAGTTTTCTTATTGTGTAGATAAATTTTCGATTTCTTTCCATACTGTCTTGTGGAGTATCCATAACAAGACTGAAATTTATGGCCCGTTACTTAAACATGTTTCCCTACTTAATAGTAATTCATTGATTTAACCCTAAACCATACAAAGTTGTGCATAAATAGGCACTTTCGAATATTACATTAGCATTTTGTCAAACTGTGTTAACTAAGCTTCTTTATAATACATGTTGTAATACACGTTGTAACCTGCACAATCTTTAAACTGTTTTAAACAAAAGTAATGCCGAAATGTTTGATTTGCACAAATAAAATGTACTAATTCAACTGCTTGGATTTCAAATGTCTAAAAAAAACTTTGAAATGGAAAATTTTGTTTCCATAATTAATTTTAAAGTCTTTGTAAATATGATTTCATCAGGTATCCAAGGAATCCTTGCTTTCCCTGCTTCTAAAGTTCTTTCTAACACTCAGAATAATTTATTCCAAGATTACTTTTTTAACTTTCTAATTTCTATTAGGAAAGTATTAAAACCACGAAGAGAAAACTGAGCCGATGCACTTTTAAGAGAGAATACCTTAATATATTTCCAATTTAATGGAGAATATAATTTTTTTTTAATATACATATAATTAACAAACACAAACTGCGAAACTTTTTCGCTTATCTGCAGAAAACAGCCAGAGTCTTTGGCGGGAATCGAACCTGCAACCGTCTGACTGATAGTCCGGCACACTATCGCCTAGTCTATCGGCATTTCTGTTTGAAGTGAAATCAACTAATTTCAGACAAACTTTATTTTTATGTTAAAAAAAAGATGGCACATGAGATTAGGCAAGTGCCTTCAATTTTCTATAAATCTTTTTAAATCCAAGAAACCTTACATCTATCATTACTGTTTACTAGTTTCTATGTGCATTACTCGTACGTTCAAAGCTCACTTACAACTACTTCTGTACAAACTGTAATGGCGAAGATGTGTATAAAACACATTCCTCGTCACTGTTTGGAATAAGAAGTCAAAAAAACTGTCTATCTAGTAGAGATTTGATTAAAATTCACACTTCAATTGAATAAACAGGATGGCTGGAAACGGTTGTAATAGACTGAAACACGATCATGGACCCAATGCTTCTAACAGATACCAACTAAACCTAACCATAACGATATTTTTTCCTGGGCAAATGGAAGAGAAACAAAGTCTAATATATCGTTTATAATGGCCAACTTTTTCGTCTCTAACTTCGACATGATAATGACTAAAGGTACGTTCACAATTGGCTAATATTTGCCGAAAAGACGTAACCACTAAATAAAATATATTTCAATTAGAAACACTTTATTATTTTTTATTCGAACTGTTAATTTTAAATTTTTGATATTTATTTAGTCGGGCTCGAGTTCATTAAATTTAATTTTCATTAAATTATTTTTACTGAAGGAATTGTTTAACAACATGAAATCTCTATTAAAATTTTATTGATAATTTTTCTGGCTGAGCTGGCTAGCAGGCACCGCAGTGGTGCAGAGATTAGAACGCAAAGAATCTGATGAGAGAATGTGGTGATTCTCGAAACATGTAAATTCAATCCAGGTTCAACCCCAGCTCAGCCAGAAAAATTATCAAAAAAATTTTTAATAGAGATTTCATGTTGTAAAACAATTCTTTCAGTAAAAATAATTGAATGAAAATTAGATTTAGTTAGTTTATATATTTAAAAAAAACTTCGTTTATTTATAACAAGACACAACAAATATTTACTTCTATTTTATTTGATGATGTTTGGTCTAGCAAAACTCTTGTAAGAGTAAACAACGTCAAACAAGTGGTAAATATTTGCCAAGTGTGACCATACCTTGAGAATTTTTACAAATCTAGGACCCCTAAAAATACGAAATGCAATAATCCAAAAATTTCATTCGAAAGGTATATTAAAGATAGGATCATGAAACCTATTGATACAAATCACTTCTTACAAATATATAATGATATACATATGTCAGTAAATAAGTAAAATATAGTATAACAACGAGTACCACAAATTCCACAAAGAGGCATATGCATGTTCATATTAAATATGCTGATGCAGAAATTACATTTGCTAGACTTATACGTTAAAGTTTTGCTACCAATACATAGAGAAAAAAAATTCGATTTTTTTATATTTTAAACACAAACAAAAAGAATAAATACCTTTAATGCTCTACACATAATTGCATGATATTGCCAGTGCAATATTACAAACAACCAAAAAAAAATCAACTTTGTACACTGCATTGTAATGCAGAAGTGGGAGATTTAATTTATTTACGCTTTTATTAAAGCTTTTGACCAATTTAAGCGTAACACTCTACCAAATGACGCTTTAATGCAAATGTTGCAAACAATCAAATGCAACATAACGCACATAAACAGCACTGCACTGCAACAACAGCAACGACAAAAGCACTCATACTTAAACACATTTATTCAAACAGCAACTCACTCACTCACTCAGTCAGTCATTCATTCAATTGCATTGCACTGCATGTTCTCGTCAATTTCTTGTTCAATCATTTAAATAATTTACATTTTTTTCTACTTAAACAAGCACTTACAATTTTTATTTCTATTCTTTTTTATGTTTTTTTTTTTTTTTGAATTTTCATTTGTTGTTTTTCTTTTTGAGAACCACAATTCACACCTCAAGCGGTAACTAGCATTAAAAACCACAACAACATACATTTATGACACCCCGAAACAATTGTTGAAAATTGCAGGTTAATGCTGCAATCATTAGGTGCTGTTGCTGTTGTTGCTGCTGCTGCTGCTGCAATAACTAAGTATTCAAATGTTGTTTAAAGGGGAAAAACAAAACATTATAAGCAGCAGCAGCAGCAACACAAAACAAAAATTTAAATGAAAATGTAAATGTAAAAGAAATAAAGGTAAAACACAATAATATTCGCAATAACCATCTATTCATGTGATGTATTATAATATTAAGTAGATAAATAATTTTTATGATTAGATACCGTGAAATACAAAAGGATAATGCGAGTATTTACTGGCAGTAACGCAAATACATAAGAGTGTGTTGTTGAAAATCTGAACTGCGGTGCATTGTTAAAATCTAAAAATTAAATTATAACACAACCTGTTTCTATGTCAGTAAGTAATTCGTTGAATTGTGTGTAGGCCATGAAGCTATTTTAATAAAGCTTCCTTTCTGTTAAATAATGTGTTGTATCCTGCTAAATTCTATTTTGCAACATAATTCTCTATGTCCAACATCCTTTGATGTGTTTAAAATAAACATTTTGCCAAACTGTGTGGTCTGCAGTCGTTTGCGGTATAACCATTATATCCTGCTTGGAGGATAAATATCGCTTTTACTTTGTTTGGAAAGAACAACAACTATGAAGATATGGCAAAGCCGATGCGTTTGTGAAAGCTGGCACTACTTTAAGTTCGAACGAATTTATTCACCACTAATTTCACACAAACTTTATCTCATTGCCCAAGAAAGATGATTTATAATACTTAAAACGTGAAACTACAAAATATGGAAACTGCCTTATTATGGATTATGAAATATATATACACAAATGTACCTCAAATCGGGACCCAAATTTGTAAAAAGGCAATGAATGGTTTGGCCTTTTATGGCAACAAGAACTTTGTTTTTCAAAACAAAATAAAAACAAAAATGTAGTTATATGGAAATACTTGGCAATTATTCAAGCTCAATTATATAATACCCTACACCTAGTATTTGTGTACAGACAGTTTTTCAGAAATACCCGCTATATAGGTTCTATGACCTATTATGGACCGATTATCCAAAAATTAAGTAAATTTTATCTCGATATTAATTTTAAAATATTTATGCATGTTAAAGTGATTCTCGAAGGTAGTCTTATATGTGATTATTATTTGTATACCGATATTTTTAAGAGAGTTATGCTCTTTAAAGTGATTTTCGAGAGTGGGCCCATATGGGTGCTATGGTTAAATATAGACCGATCCACAAAAAATTTGTAGATGTGTTTAAGCCTTATGTACTACTTCTTTGGGATGAAATTTGTTTGGATACGTGCATAAATCAAACATTGATAATCGATAAACCCCTATTCCGGGAGGACATTAGTATAGGGGCTAGGTGAAATAATGGACCGATTGCAACCAAATTAAATATCAACCATCTTTGGACCGACAAACTGCTCATACTAAATTTCATCAAAATATCTGCAAAATTGCGACTGTACTTTGCGCACAACCTCTTCATGGACAGCCAGCCAGACGGACAAACAGATGGACAGTCTTCGTTAAATCGACTCAGGAAGTGATTCTTAGTCGACTGGTATACTTTAATTTACCCACTTTAGACTAATATTTATGGACGTTAAAAACATCAGCACAAATCCAATATACCCTCCCACTATGGTGGTGTAGGTTATAGTTAACACAATATAATCATTATTTACCTCAATTAATTTTCATACCTTTTCAATACAGCAATCCCTTTAAAATATGTAATAGTATTTAAAATATGTAATCTTTGTCAAACCACAATGAGCTAAAAAAAATGCTTCCAAATGATTTGCGGGTACATAAACTGATGTTACCTTATCTAAATGTGCATAAATTTTGTCTACTACATTTTTCTCTTTTTCTTTTTGCTGTAGCTTCTTAAACATCTAATTGAATAGATTTTCTACTTTGTTGCTTAAACATTAATGTCAGTCATAAATTAGATGTCTTTGACTTGAGCATATAAATATTTACAATAGAATCGCTACTACACAGAGCACACACAGAATAGCGACAGCAATTGATGTGGTTGCTACTTAAAGCAGTTGCCGACAACAACAATTGACAACAAATTCCAAACCAAAGTCAATTAAAAGATTCATTATCTTTTAAGCGTTCCCCAGGAAAATTAATGAAAAAGCAAAAGCAAAAAACTCGTAATGCTTAAATAAATGAAAATCAATTATCCACCCTTTTGAATAAATGTATTTATACCCTACACCACAATAGTGGAGAGGGTATATTGGATTTGTGCTGATGTTTGTAACGCTCAGAAATATTGGTCCAACACCCACCTTAAAGTATACCGATCGACTTTGAATCATTTTCGGAGTCGATTTAACGATGTCCGTCCGTCCGTCCGTCTGGCTGGCTGGCTGTCCATGTAAAGCTTGTGCGCAGAGTACAGGTCGCAATTTTGAACATATTTCGATAAAATTTGGTATGTGATATTTCTTCGGCCCAAGGATGGATGGGATTGAAACTGGTGGATATCGGTCCATTATTTCTCCTGGCCCCCATACAATATCCTCCCGAAATTGGGGTTTACCGATCATAAATGTTTAAATTATGCAAGTATCCAAACAAATTCAATCAGAAATGAGTGGTAAATGAATCCAAATCACATTTACAAATTTTGTATAAATTGGACCATAATTGATCATAGCTCCCATATAAGGCCCACTTCCGAAAATCACTTTAAATAGCATAACTCTCTCAAAAATGTTGGTATGCAAATAATATTGAACACAAATATATTTCATATATATGCAAATAATAAGATACAATTTTTTTATGATCGGTGCATAATTAGTCGTAGCTCCCATATAAGGCCCATTTTCGAAATTCACTTTAACGATCATAAATTTCTTACAAATATTGGTATTTAAATAAAATTTAACACAAATAAGTTTCTTATATATAGAAATAATGACACTTAATTTTATAATGGTCGGTCCATTATTAGTCGAAACTCCCATATAAGACCCTCTCCGTAATTCAATTTAAGCTGCATAAATACATATTTTAAAATTATTTATATTGAGATAAAGTTTAACACATATAATACTTATATTCACAGACATCATGACACTAAATTTTTGGATCATCGGTCCACAATAGGTTATATCTGCCATATAACGCCCATTTCTGAAAAACTATTTTATACATATATTGGTTGTAGGGTATTCTATGGTCGGACTTGACCGACTATACTTTCTTACTTGTTTTCTATTACTTTTTAGCAAATTAAAATTGTTTGCTGTCACTGAATGTAACACAAAAGAATCATACACATGTATATGAATAAATTTAAGAGTTGGTAAAAAGATCTTTATAAAAAAATATTTTTTAAAGCATTTCTATGAAATGAAGAATCGTAATAGTAATTTTGTTTTCCCAGCCGGCAAAATATCAGCAAATAGTGAATATACATAGTTACTTGTTTACCAAGATGTATATTTTACCAAAAACTTTTAAAGCCTTAGAGACGTTAAAACAATAAAGAAAGTCATTAAATAGTTACCTAATAAAGATGAAACCAACCTGTACTCTGTGAACAATTACTCTTTCCTCTTAAATACTCGTATAGTAAATATTTCTTTCATTTAAATAGTGCAAACAACTACTTGAAGTACTAGCAATATGCTCAAATTAATATAGAAATTAATTTTAGCCATCCAATTGCTGATAATTTATACAACAGTCAATCATTTTATAGAATTTTTTCCAGGGATATCAAATATAAATTCGTTCTTAACATGGTGCAACTATACAAGGTGAGTGCAATAGCCCAGCTGACTGACTTTGTTTTCAATTTACTTATGTCAAAAGTAACTCTTTTTCAAGTATTTTTGATAATAAAACATTATTTTACACAAACAAAATGACTGTTGTTTTGTTGCCGATTTGCACTCACCTTGTATAATTACACCATGGAAGCTCCGTTCTGTTATACAATGTGCTGTATCCTGCTGAAGTTTTTTTGCAAAAAATTCCTTGATGTCCAACAGCCTTTACTGTGTTTGAAATAAACGTATTGACAAACTGTTTTGTCCTTAGTTGTTTGCAGTATAATGGTTATATCTCCTGCTTTGGGGATAAATATCACATTTACTTTATTTGGGAATATACACGGAATTCAGGATTTGCTTAAAGGTTTTCATTAATAATGACAACCTACTGCAATAGCATCGGAGAAATGTTATCAGGCTCTTCACATGTACGTTTTGTCAATTTCAGAAGTCTGAAGGTCTTTAAAATAGGAAATTTAGTTTCCACAAGTAATTTTAAAGTCTAATGTGACAATTACAAGGGCACGAGATTATTTGAAAAAACAATTTTACGGACGAATGACCAAGAAAAGTATCGGCTATTGACAAAATCGATTCACAGGTGCTGAATGAAATTGTCATTGATATGTAATCGATTATCAATTTAGTACAGAAATTGCTGCTTAATTAGTTATTGTTCCTTAATTTATGAACAGGTATTACTAACTTATTAAACTACAAATTCCTATTAATTTCAACTAACGTCAATATGATGTTAAAAATATTCTAAATAATATTAAATGACATTTTAAAGCTATCTTTACACATTAGAACAAAGGCCAATAGAGCCTTAAAGAACTAATTTTGATAACAATTGGAATAAGGAAATCTTTCAAACGTTGTTTTATTTCACATTTAAATCAAATTTGAGTCTGATTAAAACAATATAAAAATTTTAAATACATGTTTTCATTATATAGTTTTAAACACACAGAATATTTTTACTTCAAGCAAATTCTACACAATTTTATTGTTTTGATTTTTCATTACTCAGTACTCGTACAAATAATTTTAGACTTATTCTTATAGAATAACAGCAGCATATTTTGAAATCACTGAAACAAACAAAAATATTTCCACCAGATCTATATAAAAATGCTCCTATAGTATGGCCGGATTTTATGTGAACAATTTTTTTCTCAAATTAAACGGTGTGTTGTTAAAATCTAGAGAAACTCTCAAAATATTGAAATAATTACTTACAATAGTTGTCTGCTATTTCTCTTACAGCTTATAATTCGTCCATATAAACCATCTAATTTGTATGTAGGGCATTAAAAATTGTCCCACAAAAAAGGCGTTAAACATACGAGGGCGTACGTATTAATGGTGAGAAATTTTTTTACACCAATCTGATGTTTATTTTTTTATTTTATTCGTTAAATCTTTTAACAGGCGTTTTGTAGCAAAAGAACAAACCAGGATAGAAAGATAAACCCACCGACAGACAGACACACAAACGTTCATACATACATACAATATATTATGGTGAACATAACAATTTAATAGACCAACTGTTGTTACCCACCAGAATCATTTCCATAACTTACAATAAGTGAAATTGTATATTATGTATTCTAGTGGTAGACCTTTTTGTATAGGTTTTTATTATACCCTACACCACCATAGTGGGGAGGGTATAATGGATTTGTGCTGATGTTTGTAACGCCCAGAAATATTGGTCGAACACCCACCTTAAATTATACCGATCGACTCAGAATCACTTTCAGTTCGTCCGTCCGTCTGGCTGGCTGGCTGGCTGTCCATGTAAAGCTTGTGCGCAGAGTACAGGTCACAATTTTACAGATACTTCGCTAAAATTTGGTACGTGATATTTTTCGGCCCAAAGATAGATGGGATTGAAACTGGGGCAATTCGGTGCATTATTTCACGTGGCCCCCATACAAATGTCCTCCCGAAATTGGGGTTTACTGATCATAAATGTTTGAATTATGCAAGTATCCAAACAAATTTTATCCCAAATGAGTGGTAAATAAAGCCAAATCACATCTGCGAATTTTGTGCAGATCGGTCCATAATTACTCGTAGCTCCCATATAAGGCCCACTTCCGAAAATCACTTTAAAAATGTTGGTATCCAAATAATATTTAACGCAAATATATTTCATATATATACAAATAATACTGTACAATTTTATAATGTTCGGTCCAGAATTAGTTGTAGCTCTCATATAAGGCCCACTTCCGAAAATCACTTTAAAGAGAATAACTCTCTTAAAAATGTTGGTATCCAAATAATATTTAAAGAAAACATATTTCATATGTCTAAAAATAATACGGTGCAATTTTCTGATGATCGGTCCATAATTAGTCGAAACTCCCATATACGACCCTCTCCGTACTTCACTTTAAGCTCCATAAATCGTTTAAAAGTATTTATATCGTGATAAAGTTTAACACATATAATACTTATATTCACAGACAACATGACACTAAATTTTTGGATGATCGGTCCACAATAGGTTATATCTGCCATATAACGCCCATTTCTGAAAAACTGTTTTATACATATACTGGGTGTAGGGTGTTATATGATCGGGCTTGACCGACTATACTTTCTTACTTGTTTTTCTTCTACGTTTATGCATTTTTATTTGGGTTCTTCTTGTGCTCTTTTAAACTTTTACAATATATATGAATAAACGAAAAGTCTTTTGATATATTTTTGTTGTCGTTGTTGTTGTTGTTGTTGCTGTTGACTGTTTGTTCGCAAGTTGTTGTCTTAAAGGCATCAACAAAATTAGTAGTGTGGGCGCTCATGCATTACAACATTACAAATATTGACTGCCTGTCAGCCTTCAACATAAGCATTTGTATGAAAACAACATGTATCTACTACAATACTGGTAGAAGTACTGGCGAATTTATATTATAAGCAGTAGATGCCATACAATATCAGCCAACAAATAAACAAACTAACAAACTATCAAACGAACGACCAAACTAAACTAAACAACCAACAACTATTGTACAAACATTTTATACACCCAGGCACAACATTGTTGAATACCAACGAAATATAAGAAATATAAATATAAAATCTGTGATAAACAACCTTTAGCCAGAACTGGCATGTTTGGCATTCATTACAGGAAGTGGGTGTTTTGGACAGAAATATGTAGTAATATTTAGGGGAACAGTTATAATTTGTATGCACAGGATTTCATTTAACACATGTATAGTATAAGAAATTATATTAATTGTTTTGGCTATCGCAATTATGAAGTTCTATTGTAATTCATTTTATGCCTTTAAATTAGTGCTCTTACCATAAATATAGTTTAGTTTGTTCACCTCCGTTCTCAAAATGATAAAGATTTTAATAGTGCACCTTTACAATATCGTTTGGTTTCTGTAGCAGTGATTGAATTTATGTTAATTTTTCCCTAAGATACTGTTTGTAAAATTAAACGTGAAACATAATTATGTTAAGAAAATTGACTTTATATGGCATATAATTTTTATGAAGTGGTAAATTTTACTTGTAGCTTTACACATGTTTGCATCTACCAAATGTAGAACAATCAACTACTCTATTAGCATCCAGGTGTTAGGAAAGGAATAAAGGAAATTGAGCAATATTATGAAATACATATTGTTTATTTTGTATTTCTATTAATATTAAATTAAAAGGTTTCTGCCATGAAATTAAGGTTTTAAAAGAATTAAAGCATTCTTCACATAAAATCCGGTAGTATAAATTTTCTAATATTTATAAAAAGCTGAAAATATAAATTAATATTACTTTCCTCGTGTTGCAAAACACTTCGATACAGCTACGCTTCATACTTATTCCAAATTCATAATATCACACCGCTTTCACTTTCCTTTGACGGTAGCTCAATATTGTTCAATTTGTAGAGGCTTTGATATGAATCCATTTTAGCTTTAGAATAATGACAGAAATCTAAATCGAAACAAAACTTTACTGTAGAGTCAAAAACAAGCAGCATTCTACATTAAAGCATTATTTTTTCTGCTTATTGAACGTGGTATTTTCTTTGTAAATTTAAAATACTTTTTTTATGCTTAAACTTGAACCCGATAATGTCAGAGTTTCAAGAAAATTATGCACAATTTGTTTTCAATTTTGATTCAGATTTTGTGAAATAATAGGTTGACTAAGTCACAGAACGTCATCATAGCCTTATGTATCATGAAGAAAGTTACACATATTCTACCAAGATAGAAACCATGGATATGCAAATTTAGACTGAGCATTGATATTAGTTACTAAGTATAGTCTCATAATTGGTGATCTTAGCGAAATACACATTTTCTTCAACGCACATAACAAAATTTTAGTGCATCCAAGTGAGGCATATAAAATAGTGACACACTTGGATCCTTCAGTATTGCACATGATGTTAAACCTGGAACGAAATGAACGAGGATAGGTGCGGAATCTGCACTCCCTCCGATCGCAATGAATCCGTAACAAAATTAGTCAGTTACAGAAAATAATGACATTTATCTTTCTGATCTTAGATCTGGCTAGTGACATTAATTATTAAAAAAAATTTTAAAACTTCCACAGAAGTCTTCAATCACTACACTTAATCTCCTAGAGTACACTTCGAAAAAGCACTACTAGATTCCTCAGTTGAGCCCGCGGAATGTCTCTGCATTCCTATATGTAGTAGAGTATTGTCGGAATCGTATGCTGATATCATGAAAACGGTACAATTATATTGAATTACCTGTACAATTGTACAATTCTAGCATTCCAACTTTTATTAACAAGGGATTTTTTCAATATAACGCACAACCTAATGAAATGCAATTTCAACAGATTTTCCTTTCAAATAGTGTGATGCAGTTTCTTTTCCCAGCCGCGGTATTCCCATTCTGTCTAGGTCCTTCAGAGGTCTGCTTCCTCTGAAATATTTTCACTGCACTTTCTTGTACATTCAGTATACGATCGGATCGTTACCGGGATTAATTAATTCCTATGGACCGTTCGCCACAACTCTGATATGATTACACTAACTCAATACGGTACAGTGCAATAACTCCAAAATTAAATAAATCCCAAAAAATTTTCCATACAAATTGGGACTTATTTCATTATGAAATAACTCCCAATGCATTGGGAACACCGGCTTCGCATAGTAGAGATTGTATTTTTTATGGTGAAATGTCATAATCTTTCTTTAATATCTTCGGATTTCTATTACCTACATGGTCAGGTTATACCTTAAATTAAATTATTATTACTATTATGTATATGCTTACATATAATTGTGAAATAAAAAGCGTTCTGTAAAAGGAAACAAAAAAATTGGGAGTTAATTCATTTTTGTTGGGACTTATTTCATTGGGAGTAAATTCATTTTTATTGGGATTTATTTTTACATTTGGAAATAAGTCCCAAAAAATTGGGAGTTCTTTCATTTTGCCTTTGGAAGTTATTTCATTTTTTTCAGTTGGGCGTTATTTCATTTTTCATGGGACTTATTTCATTTGGGAGTTATTGCACTGTCCCACTCAATACTACTATCCGACAAGATAAATACTTCGGACCTTGGTCGGCTAACTACTTAATAACTATGATTACAATCCGACGAGAAAAATACTTCGGATCTCGGTCAATTAACTACGGCCACGGTTGCCAGATTTGACAATTTTGGGTGAGAAAAATGGCATTTTGACGACTGGACGATTTTTACCTTTAATTTGATGATTTTAAAATATTTTTCAGTTGGCATCATTTTTAAAATAATTTTGAACTTCTTCAAGAGCAAAGCAGTTTTGCGTCAATATGTTATATTAGTAACGAGCAAAAGAGATAGTTATAACTAACAGCCTGGCCTACGATGTCGAACGATAACGTTCGCTTAGATAAGACTTAAGACACAAACTTTTTATCGTATCAATTTTTTACTCAATCAAGTTTGGGTCTTAAGTCTTATCTAAGCGAACGTTATCGGTCGACATCGTTGGCCAGGGGGTTAGTTATTTTCGTGTTGATAATTTTAGTATTTCAAGATTTTTAAACTTCTTGTCCAAAATTCTACAACTGCTGCATATTTATATATGTATGTGTGTGTGTTTGCATATGTATGTAGACATATTAAAGTACCTTAAACATTGTAAGAAGTACGAGTACAAATATTGAAAATGTAAATAAACAATGCTAAAATATTTACAAAAAACGGTAAGTTTATAAATACGAATTATTCTATAAGATGTGTAGAATTAAAGGATTTTTTTATAGATGGCCGAGCTACTGAATAAAGTCCGGATGACGAAAATTTTAGTTCTACATCTAGAAGTAAAAAATTCTATACGCTGTTTTCTTTATACAGAATACTATTTCTAAACTTATTTTATCAGAACAAACGTAAACAAAGAAAAAATAGAGACGGTTGGCTTAAAAATCCCAAAATAAAGATATGGCAGAAAAGTTTTGTAAAAGTTGTACCTGATATAATAAAATTGCTCAATTGCAATATATATGTGTAATTTTTTTTAATATATGTATGTACAATTTTTTATATACATGTTGATAAAGTCTTGTAAATATATTTTAATTAAAAAATTTGACTATAGTTTTTAGTTAAAAATACAGTTTGATCTCTGTATTTTGTTTATTTTGTATAAAAACTATGAATTTGTTTGTTATGTTTTTTTTTGTTAAATAAAATACATTAATATTTTGTTTGAGAAGTGTTTTGTTTTCTATTTTTGGCGATTTCTTGACGATTCCTTAAAATTAGTATGACGATTTGGACGATTTTCCGTTGGCGCTCTTCGATATTTATGCTCATTTCTGTCTGCTTTAACAAAAGCTGTTTGTTCCTTTATTATTACAAATCCAGGTTTTTAATTTGAATTCGAGTCTTTGTTCTATAGTTTAATGACCTGCAAAACAGTAGACTAAGAAAACTTTATATCCGGTTATTTAAAGGAAATAAACCACCGTTTTTAAAAGGTAAAAACGTAACAGTATAATAAATATATATATGTATGTATGTAATTATGCATCCACAACAAAGGTGAAGGGTATATAAGATTCGGCATATCCGAATATAGCACTCTTACTTGTTTTATATTAAGTACTTAACATAAACATTTTAATGTGCCAATATATTACTATGTACATACAATTTTAATTTGAAATTATCTGCAGTCTTTTGTATGCATTCAATGTTGCAAGAGCAACAATTGGCATAAGTTGCAATAAAAAAATTTGTCTTTTATCTTTAAATGATTAAATGAATCTCTCTTGTATCTTAAAAAACTTTATTACGTAATTTATATATTTAAATTGTTTTATATTAAAACAAATCAAAAGAAAACGTGTTACTACATGCCCACATTCATTAAAGATTTTTAAGACACATAGATTTAATATTAACAACATTCCAGTGCAGTGTAGTTAGTCAGTTTGTCAGTCAACTATTCAATGTGGTAAACAATAGCCGCAACATGAAATATATTTAATTTTGTATTTTGTACTCAAACTGAAATGATGAGGGAAGAAAAATAGTAGAGACTAAATCTTCTAAGATAAAAACATGATTGTTACTTAAAAAACCTTCTGCGATCGTTTGTCACTTTATAAACTTCCTACTTTAGAGCAGAACAAAATTACAACAAGAACTTTAAGTCTTACTTTTGCCTAATCATATCCGAACTTATGAATCTGAACAAAAAAGTATCTGTCCTATTATTTCACTGGCCTATTTGTATTTGCATAGTGTTAATGAGCAAAAATGACGACGATCGACTAACTCAGGAAACGGTGCATTGCTTAAGCCCAGAGCCCTAGTAGACCAAATTTAATACGAATTACTTAAAAAGTTTTGGATTTTGCGATTTTTTAACAATTTTAGTTTTTTTTTAAGCAGTTTAGCATTTTTTGTCGCCCAATCATCTAAACGTTTTAAGATCACTGTTAAACATCTACGATTTACGAATCATGTCTGAACTATTGTTATTTCACGATTAGAGTTTTTATTGTTTGTTTTTTTTTTTGTGGTGGTTCTCACCCTCGCTGGAAATGACACGTTTTACAAATGTTTACCACTTTGTTTATAAATTTTTTGTTAAATGCATTTTTTGCTTAGTCTTTTATTTTTTGTTTTAATATAAGTTGACTCTATTCAGTGTTTTTGTTTTTGTTTCAAGTGACACTATTGATTGGACATGACTTCCTTTGGATACAATGAAAACAAAAACGAAAACCAACAAATACAAACTACAAACCAACAAACAAAATACAACTAAAACAAAAACGTACATATATAACTATAGGAGAAGTGATTAAAAAGACAAGTTAAATCGGTATATATCATTATCGTGACTTTTAATCTCGTTTTACTATTTTTGGGATGACAACTTTGAACTTTGACATACATACATACAAATACTAAACACTACAATTTATGTTTGTACAAACTATTCCATATTTATACGAGTATATTTGCTTGTATGCCTACATGTTTTTTTTAGATCTGATGTATTAATTTTTCTCTTTGTAATAGATTTATAAACACCCACACAGTTTTGTTTTGTTTTCAGTTTTTATTCTATGAACGTTTTTCATTTGACTTGTGATTAAATGAATCATGAAAATGCCATTTTAGTTTATAAATGTACATATGTATTTAGAAACATATATGGAAATAATTTGTATATGGTGTATTAAAGTGTTGCAGTTGGGTTAATTTAAAGTGTGGCAGTTAGGTTCTATTTAGAAAAAATGGTAAAAAGGCTAGTTTCAGTTTTTGTTTTAAAATTTACTTGCAGTTCCATACATTTTATTAACTTGTTAGACTGTTACATTTATACTTTAACATTATCTATAGAAAATTTTTTTTTAATATCGTTGTAGAATCTACAATAGAACATGCATTTGATTTACAGTTTGTGGATTGGAGCTTTGAATGATAATCATAGACACGTCATCTATTTTCCGTTCATCAAGTTTAATCCAATATGAAACGATGGCATTAGAAATAGCCTTGTTAAATATGAAGAAAGGTAAAATTCAATATTTTTGTTTCACACTAAGAGATTTAAACTGTGATTGGATAAAACACTAATCGATGTAAATTACTATTCTTATTACCGGATTTATTATTCTGTATTGATCTAGAAGACTTTCAGTTATAATTACCTTAATTTCAAAAAGTTATATTTGGTATTATTTATAACTACACCACCATAGTGGGTTTGTGCTGATGTTTGAAATGCCTAGAAATATTGTTCAAACCCCCATCTTAAAGTATACCGATCGACTCAGAATCAGTCAGAATCTGACTGTCCATGTAAAGTTTGTGCGCAGAGTACAGGTCGCAATTTTAAAGATATTTCGATAAAATTTGTTATTTAATAATTTTTCGGACCATAATTGATCATAGCTCCCATATCCACTTCCACTTCCGAAAATCATTTTAAAGGGCATAACTCTCTCAAAAATGTTGGTATATAAATAATATTGAACGCAAATATATTTCGTATGTACACATATAGTAGATACGGTACAATTTTATTATGATCGGTCCATAACTAGTCGTAGCTCCCGTATAAGGTTCACTTCTGAAAATCTCTTTAACGATCATAAATTTCTTAAAAATGTTGATATCCAAATAAAATTCGACACAAACAAGTTTCTTATATACAGAAATATCGACACATAATTTTATAATGATCGGCCAATGATTAGTCGAAACTCTCATATAAGTAATTGACTTCAACCTCCATAAATATCGAGATAAAGTTGAACACATATAATATTTATATTCACAGAAATCATGACACTAAATTTTTGAATGATCGGTCCAAAATAGGTTATACTGTTATATACTGTATTACTGAAAAACTGTTTTATACATATACTGGGTGTAGGGTGTTATATAGTCGGACTTGACCGACTATACTTTTTTACTTGTTTTAACTTTAACATTTTTTAGCTTTCTTTTATTCTCTTTACAATTTGCTCATTTATTTTTGCTTTGTCAATATCTGTCTGTCTCTTTATTATTTTTAATCCAGATTTTTGATTTCTGATAGAGCGTTTTATATATTCGTTTTATTGTTTAATTACCTTTAAAGCAGTGAATTAAGAAAACTATATACATATATTTTTTGCTATTTTTTGAAATCGCAATAATAGTTTACTGTATCTAAAAAATCTTTTGTCTCATTTTGGCTAAAGACTGCAATCCGAATCTCATTATGCGGATCGTATAAATGAAAAAAGAGCCTCTAGCAGTAAGCACTAATAAATATTTATATTTCAAATAGATTTTGAATATAATAAACTCAAATACCTTAAATGCTTAAGATCTTTGTAAATGTACATTTAAACAAGAAAAGAGCCTCATTCTGTGATCACTCATATTTATATCTCAATATTAATGTTTTATATTTATAAAAAACTAGAAATTCGTTTTTTTTATATTTATAAAAAAATAAAAAATCTTTCTTTAAATCGATTTTTCTTATAAAAGTTTCAAATTTTTTATATCCTTACAATCTATGTAAATAGTCATGTTCCTTAAAAGAATTTCCAATAATATCGAAGTATGTTTCTTAAAGCTTTCTGAGACCTTGCAATTGTTGCAGTTTACAGATTACGCGTATGTGTCTTGAGTCTTTGTTTTAGATATCAATAACGAGTTCGTGTTTAAAGTCTCTAGAAATAAAATGTCTGCCAGGTATGTTTCCTAAGTCTTTCAAAATAACTACACAGCTCTTCATTATTTTTAGTTCATTTCTTAAGTCTTTTGTAAAATTGTAGAAAAACATTAAAAAATGGCGTTATATATTCGTTTAATATTTTTTTTTTAATTTTTTACTTACGAATATTAAACGAGTAACTTTAAATTATTTTATCTTGAGATCCAAAAAAAAAAAACGAAAATATACCAATATACTTCATTTAAAACAATACAACCTACAACCTTGTCCTTACTCTGAATTAATAAGCAAAATTACTATTAGACGTATATACTGCTAAACACTAACGAATTCAGTTTTTAATGTTTAATCGACATTCAAAGACGTTCTAAAAACCATAAAAAAAACATTTCTATAAAAAACAGTTGCATTGCAAAAAAAAAAGTTAATATAAATTTTTTCAAAATAAATTTGTTAACCAAACCCATTACAAAAACATTAAACAACAATAACAACAACAAAGAAAACTGAAATGATGAAAAAAACAACTGAAAAAGCGAATGGCAATTCAAATTAAAAATATAAGCAAATCAGTTAATTGACTCGATTAGTTTTGTTTGCCAAAAAATTGACTACGAAATTCAAATACGTTTTTAACACGGATGGATGGTTAAACGTTCAAATTTAAATAAATCGAACAAATAAATGTAAACTACATTCAATATATATATATATATATATATTTATTTGTTGCATTTGGCCCACAAGTGAAGACCAAAAAAAATAAACTCTAAGAGCAGTGTTGGTGCTGGCGCTGCTGCAGCGGCTACTGCCAATATTTTGTTCGGTTACTTACTGGAGCTGATGTTATTGGTGCCAGAGCACATTTTGTTTAATCGGTTTCAGGTGCTAGTTTCACAGATACTCGACACGTATTTGTGAGTGCCAAATGCATAATAAATAGCAGCATGCCTGACATTTAACAAGCGTGCAATATAATGAGGCAGGCCGACTGTAAAACGAAGAAAACCAACAACAAAAATAGCAACAACAATCAAAAACGCGGCACTGGAACTATACTTACTATGTATTTTTACTACACTACTATTGTATATTTTGGATTTGTAGCACTGGCAATATCGACATCAACATTGTACGGCAAAATAGCAGCGTTAGCTTAAAAGCAACAGTTATTGAGTTTTTACATTTAAATTGGTTAAATAGCAACAATAACACCAATAGGCAAATATGGAGGTGGTGTTGTTGGTTGGTATTCTCTATAGTTTACTACTAAATTAGAGTTTGCCAGTTCGTTTGACAGAATATTCAGCAAGACTCAAAATACATTTTGTAGCCTTTTAGAAACTTACATAGGAATATATTACAGTAATTACATTTTTGACAGAATAAAGGTAGTAATGTTTAAAAAAGAAATCACTTGAAAAAGAAAAGCAAGGGATTTTATGTGAACAATGATTTGGAATTTTTATTTAATTCGACTTCGGCATAAAATAAAAAAAACTTTTCCGCAAACCCTATCGCCTCCTCGCTGCTAGTTGTGCAGTAAATTTGGAAACTGAATAACTGAGACGCAGACCTCGTTGCCAAAGCACAGACAACGACACCAAACTTTTCAAAGAAAAAAAAAACTCATCCTCTTCCTGAAGGCAAATTGACAAATTACCGCATTTTGTTTGTAGTAGTTACAAATATTCCAATGTAGGCTTTAAAACATTTTTAAAATGTTATATCTTGACGTTCTTCGCTTTATTCGCAAATTAGCTCTAGTTAAACGTTTTATTATACCGTATACACAGTACACACTCTCTCCTACCATAATATTCAACCTCGACAATTATTGACACACGCAAATAATTACGACTGAGAGCATACCGAATAGTAAAAAATATTTTGGAACAGCATGCATGCAACAAACTAAATGAGCCGGTTGATAATTGGAAAAGGAAAAGTTCAAAGATGACTTGTCCATTAAAATGTGTCTGTTTTATGGAAATGTAAGTTTAAAATTTATGCAGCCATAAGAGTGTGAATTATTTGTTTGTGAAGTTTTTGTTATTTTGGTTACAAAAAACGGCATGGTAAATTCATTTTAGTGCTCTAAGGATGTTGCATTTCCGTAACATGTACAAATTTAGGAATAGTTATTTACTTAGAAATCCAAGTTTAACGAGTGAATAGGTCGTTACATTATGAACGGTCAGCAAGTATTAAGTCTCTTTTATGGGAAAAGTTTCTCTGATAAGACATCCATTACTGTTTGATGCTCTTGATTTAAGAAGTATTTATATGAATTCCTGCAGGAGTTCGTGATAAGTTGATTCGGCTTTCACTCACTTAGTTTTAAATTGTTACGTACTATCTTATGATTCTCTTTAACAAATTCGAAACGTTACCAGTTCAACCATAAAATAAATAATCTATCTTCTCCCATGTATAGCTCTTCCCAACAAATGTCTCTACGCACCTTCAACATTTAAAATGAAATCACAATTATGTTTGTCTAATTAATTTCTGCTACCCTCCTTATTTCTTAACATTAATACAAAATTTACTTACATATTTATTCGCAATATTTTCTTGAAAAGTGGTTTTCAATTTTATTACCATGAGTTACACCTTCTTCTTTCCCATGTACTCATTCATTCATTCATACAATACAGGTGCAAAATTTCAGAAAAAAATTCATATATCTTGTTATCTCCAACAAGACATTAAAAAAACAAAACAGAAAAACTGCGAAACAAGCTTCTGGTATGTAACGTCTGACATTGATGACTGTTGGTATGTATGTGCGTTTCGTTGGTTAATGGGGGTCAGTTCAGTCCAACTAACTAAATGTTATTAAAACGTTTTCATAGCTGCGTAATCTTCACTACGTTTTATGTAGCTTCAAAGAAAAATTGTGGTAATTTTTGTTTTCGTACATAATTTAAATTTGACATTTACATGATTAAAATTAAGAAATGTTTTAATGGCAGCATTTTCCCCACAACGACAGTTAACATAAAATTTATGATAATTGAAAAATATTTGGAAATGTTGAGTGCGTGAATGAGAACAAGTACAAGTGTATCTTTAAGTTAGGGTGCCCGCTTGAAAAATACTTTTAAACTTAAAAGCTTTTATTATGTACCAAGTATTATCTTATGTTGTACATGCAAGCTTTTATTTATAAAATCCTTTTTTTTTTTTGTTTAGTTTAAGCTTGTTTTCTGTTCTACCAAACAATTGTGTCTGCATTTTGCTGTTCTTTAGATCGAAATCTTTGCATAACATAAATCACCTTCACCCTTACACTCACCTTAACTGGGTTACTTGGTCTTTTCTCAATTTAAACGTTTCGTTTTGTTTTGGATTTGTTTTTTTTTCTACAACTTTTTTTCTGTTATTTTTTTATTTGAAATTTTACAGTGGCCTTGAGTAGAACATAAATGGAATGGTGTTGTTCTTAAGATGGTAATTGTTTTACAAACAAGATCTTATGGTTGTAAACAATTTTAAAATTTGTTTATATGTCTGAGATGGGCTATATGTGGCACGAGTTGTTGTGCAACAACTATTTGAAAGGTTTTATATAAATATTCTTGTTTGATTGGGTTATCAAATTTCATTATGAAAGGACTTTGAAAGGACTGAAATGCAGTATGTAATAATTTTCCTTTCCTAGTTTATTTTGAACAGGAGACAAAATTTAAGATTATTAAGCATATTTACTATGCCGAACAGTCGTTTAGACCGTAGTCGATCTGGATTTAAACATAGGTTCCGTTGTGATACCGTGAACGATACGCACCATTCCTATATCATATTGTTTTAATTAAGGTGTTATATCTACTTCAACGTATTTATCATTAAGTATTTGCTCACCAGACGTTATTCGTGAAGGTAATCAATTAGTTTTCTTTATTACTACATCTACGATAGTCATGTACGTTTGAAGAGAGTGGAATCCTTTATGAGTTCTATGCGGTTCCTCATATCCATGAAGGTAACTAAAGGATATTCCTTATAGTTTAGATATCTCTCTTTACAATGAGTATAATGCAGTTTCGGTAGAGTTATCCTTTGTAAAGGGAAGTCAATGATTATTTCCAAAATTTTTAAGAAAACTAATTGATCTGAAATACTTTTTTTTTATCTTGCCTCCATTGGAAATGAAAACAGTATTATATGCTGTTTATCTGTATGAGACAGGAAAACAGAAGTGACCTCGTTATTATTACAATACAAAAGTAGAAGAGTATTATTTGATAATATATCCAGTATACATATAATTATAAATAAAAGTACCATTTTGTAATGCTTTGTATAATTAGTTTGTTCAACTCTGCTTTTAAGTTCAATCAGTTGTTGTCATTCTTTATTCTTTATTTTTTCCTATTACCACAATCATCAAGGTTACTCAATTAAAAGTGACATTTTGCAATAGTTTTTTATTTTGTGTAGCTATTTCGTATTCTACAATTTGTGATTCTGTATGTAAAAGTAATTCTTCTACACACTGCGATGAAACAGAGTGATCTACATATTGTGGAACAATAATATTCTAAAAATAAAATGCGTTTAATGTTGCACATTAAACAAAATATGACATATCAATATTTATAGTTACTTTTGGAGTTTCTATATTAGAATACCTGTAGCGTTACACTGTAAAAAGTCACTAGCTCCGAAATGCTTCTGACATCTGAGACAATTAACTTCCATACATTGTGTAACATCAAGCTTTTAAATTGCACTTTTTACATGCTGCAATTCTTCTTTTTAGAAGAAAACACATCAGTGGTCACATATCGACATCCTGTAGATAACTAACAAATAAATGATTAGGATAAATAGATACACTGATCGACGTTTAAAGAAAACTATTCTGAGTAAATATTTCCTACTCTTTTTATATTTGGCAAACATTATTAATTTGTAACTAGTATACTTGGTGCCACTGTATACATACAAATACCACATAGTACCATTTTTAGATATTGTATTTTAAAAACTATTAATTCTTTTATTTGTATTTAAAATTAACTTTAACATTGTTAAATATAAAACCATTTCCCAAAAAAATTTTTTTTTTAATTTCTACATTCAATTCTTAACACTCGAATTAAATTTATTTAATAATTTTTAAATAGGATTTTAAATCAATATTTGCTAAATCCAAAACTTAGTGAACAAACTCCTTTAAACCGCGGCTTCGGTATTCTCCGTTCGTACTTGTATGCTTGAGAATTGTTCTAAATTCTGTAACGAATTCATTTTAATACACTCGTACAAGAAGTGATTGAGGTTAAGTTAAATTGTTGTTAATAACTTCAACAAGAACTTTAACAACAACAACATCAACTGAAAAAAAAACCGAAAGACAAACATACAAACATACAAACCAAAATAAATATGGCGTTGACAATTTGGAACCATACAAATTAAAGAACAAAAACATTTCGAAACAAAGTCACGTATTCCTATGTGGGTTTTCATTTGAAAATAATACTTTTTTTTATACAATTTGTACGTACCTACAATATATACTTACAAATACTCGTGGGTACTTGATATTAACTTTGACTTTAACTTAAAGTTTTTAAAATTTTTTCTTTGTTTGTGTATTTAGTTCCTTTAACTAGTGACTTGATTTTGGGTTAATCGTTTAATTGAACATTTTTTACAACTAAAAAAAACATTTTATACGTTTTAAACGATTTAATTGTGGGTAAATTGCCGGATGTTGGTTAAGAAAAATAAATCCCTATTTTTATTCGTTTATTGAAAAGATTTTGCTAAATGTATGTCATACGTTAGCAGAATAAAAAATGTAACAGAAATGCGGTTTAAGAGCCATTTTCAATGGGGTTTTTTTAATTAAATCCCAAAAAATACCATTGCAGTGATTTTAAATGATTTTAAATTCATGGTTTTAGTAGCAAAATGTTGTTTTAATTACAAGTGGGCTGTAAATCTCAACATGAAAATAAACATTTATTACATATATAAATGTAATTAATTTTTATGAAGAAAAAATGTAAGAAAAGAACTGGCAAAGTGGCGCCATTGTTAACTCAAAAGACTTAGGATACATACTTCAAATTTACTTTAAACAGATTTAATTGTTGAAACTCATACTCTACTGTAAATACTCAAGTTACATTTAATATTACAAAAAACACTAACAATTCCTTTGAATTGCTGCTAATTATTTTAAAATTATGAGATCAGACAATTGTATTATCAATTAATTGTGATAATCATGTATATGATCATCACATTATTAAATCGTTGCTATATTATAAAGAGAAAAATCTTTAAATTATTTTCTATAGATATCCCTAAAATTTAGATTGTAAGCATAGAGATAATTCATCTTGTATTGGCTTTAAAAATGATAATTTTCAAAGCATCCCAGCATACCATTCTAGGAGCGCTCCGAAAAAGGAGTCAGAAAAGAGTCCAACTAAACAGCATTTTCGGAGCAAAAGAAAAATTTGATTAAAAAATTATATTTTTTTCCATTTTTATATATTTTATTTAAATGAATTCCATTTTATTTTATTTTTTTACTGTAAATACAATTTATGTAATTTTTTCCATTTCTAATGTAGTTTATTTGTAAATGAATTCCCTTTTTGTTTAAGTAAAAACGTGACGTGAGCAGATAACAATTCAAAAACAACTGTGAATAGAAACGATTAGCCTGAGAAAAATCTTTCAATATGCCTTGGATGGATCTAATTTTATTCTTTAGTATAGTAAAACTTATTAGAGGAAACGTTTAAACCAGCTGAAATATCACATATTTTTGGTCTAAAATTATTTTGCTTTAGGAATTATGGTTGGGCGTTATTCACTCAGTAACTTAAATATGTTGTTTAAATTTATACTTAAACATATTTTTTCATCCATCTACCACATAATTCACAACATGACAAAATCATAATATTTATACAAAATGCGGTCATACTTTGCAACACCACACCAATTAAAGATTAATTATAAATTTTATTTTCTTCATATTTAGTTGAAAATATTTACGTTTAGCGAATTAAAAAAACCAGCAATGTAATTAATGAAGATTGTACAGAATGTAGGATGCAAGTTAACGACCACCCATAAAAATTGTATGATTGTGTGAATGTGTGGATGTGTGGATGTGCCGTCAAAGCGGCCACGAGCAACACTTAACAGACAGTTCAAATGATCTTCGAATAGGCAAAAAACAGTTACATACATAGTTATATTGTCTTCTTAAAAACAGCTAAATAAAAGGTTAAAACACCTCACAATTTTTTATTTATTTTGTTTTTTTTTTTTTTTGTTGCAAAATGTTTCTTATAGGCCCGAACAAAAGACAAACAAATGGAAAATAAAAATTGTTTAAAAGAAAGTGGCACCGCCATAAACTATTGGCCAAAAGTCTTCCCAGTGCATGTTTTTTGAAAAAAAAAAAAAACAAAACAATTCTATTCATCTAATTGTATTAAGGAATTCGGTGTGTTAGGCCATTAGGTATTTGTTGTTGGTAACCAAACTCCACTATACATATGACTTCCAACTATTCACTTACTGCTAGGAAGGAGTGTGAGTATTGTACCCCGACTGTTAGCAGCCTGGCAAACTTTAGAGATGGCAGCATAATTGTTATTGGCACATTTCTTTGTTTTTATTATGGATTTTTTTCTTCATACTCTCAAGCATTTATACGGGTATAAATATATTTTATTTTCTCGTTGGCATTTAACATGGAAACGCATTAAATTCTTATTTGTTATGTGGCAACACAATTGTTAAATGATATGGTGTGGCCAAGAATATATCTATATGTACGAGAGCAGACAATGCACACCGTATGAGTCCATGTACCGTACTATACATTGTTAGAGTCAAGCGTTAAAGCAGCCATCAGCAATCATTGAAACAAAAGCCAACATCCATGGCGCAGGCGTAAAAAACATTTTTCAATTGTGCATATGAAAAAAAAACGGGTCGACAGACAGACAGACAGTTAGGCCAGATATTGCTACGTACTAGCAACAACAAAGTGTGATACATACTTGCAGTCTAATTTACTCACGAGACTTAAATCGCGCCTGTTTGTTGTTTGATATAAAACAGGGATTGCTAAACTGTGGCTATCACTTCATTTTTTTTTTTTTTAAGCAAACTTAAGATTACCAAGGTAACAGAACATTGATAAAATGTATAATATTTACAAAAAATACACATTATTTTATACTGTGTGACATTCACAACACTTGTATAACTAAAGCATTTTCATTGAAAATCAGTCGTTGTGCCAAAACATTAGATACAGCATGAAATTCCTGTGACATATTTTGAGATTGTCACAACCTTTTATTGAGTAACATGAGCCTACAAAAGTAATCTTTTCACTTGACATCTCATACATTTTACACATAAAAGGTACCATTGAAGCTAAAACTCCAGAACTAAAAGAACCACGAATGAATATAAAATTCCAGAATAAAAAGAACCACAATTGAAGATAAAATTCAATAATAAGAAGCACCTTTCAGAATAAAAAGAACAGCGATGAAGGTTGAAATTCCAGAATAAGAAGAACCGCGATTGAAGTTAAAATTCCTGAATAAAAACGATTTACGATTGAAGTTAAAATTCCAGAATTAAACGAACCGCGATTAAAGTTGAAATTCCAGAATAAAACGAACCACGATTGAATGAAGATAAAATTCCAGAATAAGAAGAACCGCGATTGAAGTTAAAATTCCTGAATAAAAACGATTTACGATTGAAGTTAAAATTCCAGAATTAAACGAACCGCGATTAAAGTTGAAATTCCAGAATAAAACGAACCACGATTGAATGAAGATAAAATTCCAGAATAAAAAGAACCACGAATGAAGCTAAAATTCCAGAATAAGAAGTACCTTTCAGAATAAAAAGAACAACGTTTAAGGTTAAAATTCCAGAATAAAAAAACACGAATGAGTTAAAATTCCAGAATAAAAAGAACCACAATTGAAACAAAAACTTAACAATAAAAAGAACCACGACTGAAGTTAAAATTCCAGAATAAAACCAACCACGATTGAAATTAAAATTCCAAAATAAAAAAAAACGCGATTGAAGTTAAAATTCCAGAATAAAAAGAATCGCGATTGAAGTTAAAATTCTAGAATAAAAAGAATCGCGATTGAAGTTAAAATTCTAGAATAAAAAGAACCTCGATTGAAAATAAATTTCCACAATAAAAGGAACCACGATTAGAGCTAAATTTCGAAAATAAAAAGAAAGTAAAGAAAACTAAACTTTAATGACACACTGCAGAAGCTTTTTCTAAAATCCTATATATACAAAAATTATAGGTGTGATCTAAATAACCTTTTGAACTATGACCTTGTACATTTATATAAATATTTAGACGTCACCACTCTAGGGTAAATATCTCGTGCTATAAATCTAAAACTAAACATTTTCTGATTCAGAATTATCGATTTATATCACAAAACGAACATTAAATATATATGTATGTAGTTAAACCTGCTAAACATTTTCAGCCATACCTTATGTGTCCACGACTTGAGAACCTCTGCTAAATTGCACATAAATAAATACAACATAAAACAACAAGGCGGTAAACGAAATAAAACAATTCAACTTCTCAAAAAGAGAAAAAAAAACTGACACACAGCAAAAAAAAAAACTGTGCAAAGACTTTGGGGGCTGCAATCCAGAGCCAAACTGAATTGAATGAATAATTTGAAGTCAATTATTTAACGTCATCTTATAAGTGCGATAGCAAATGTGTAAGTAAATTTTAACATGGATCTATGTACCAACATATGTACATATATATTAATATCGGCAAATACGATTAGGTATGTACGGACACACAACACACAACCTATACATAGTTATTCGATTAACCAGAAGCGTATTCACTGCAGATTAAAAATTCAAATGGTAATAAAATTTGACAAAAACAAAATAATTAACATTAATGCAACTAGTAAACTTAGCTGATTTAAATATGAAAGTTTATCTTTGGTTATGCCAATATTAAGTGTGTTCATATGCCTAGTGGTTTTTTATTAAAAATTTATTTAAAAAAAATATTAAAAAATAGTTAAACAAACAGGAAGACAGTTTAATGTATATACATATGTATGTATGTAAAGAGTAACAGTGTTGAAACACAACAACATGAAAGTTTTACATATTTTTTGGAATTCAGATAGTATTTAAAAGGAAAAAACGTAAAAGAAATCCAAAAAAATTTGTTTTGTCTAAAGACCATTAAGGATTAATTTCATTTTATTCCCAATAAAAACTTTATACACAATTTTATGAAAACCAACATTCACTTAAGTCAGATAATTATCCATACCTTAGAATGGTTCGGTCCATAACCATATCATTCTGAAAAGGTGTTTGAGTGAAAAGATACACAGAAGTTTGGACTTTAGATATCGCTTACAACCGAAATTCCAAAACTCTGTGCAGTTTCTCGCAAACCCTGCTGCCACTAAACGGAGCAAATCATGCTCGTTAAGGAAGTACAAAACAATGTTTGAAAAGAGTTTCAAATCAAACTACAGAACCTAAGTATCCCCAGAGGAAGAGAGGTCGTTCTGCTGGATCAATTTTCTTAAACATGTAGCTAATAAAATATGGCTAAGAATCATTCGACGAAAAACTGAAACTTATTTAAACTGCAGTTCTAGAAAAAAAGTTCTGAAGCTTCAAAGAGTAAAAAATTACCCAGGACCTTATTCCATCATTGAAGACATGCAAAGATGCTGAACTCAAAATTTTAACTGAAGTTCCCAAAATAAACTTATTCATTAAAGCTGAAAAGCCTGATATTACAGTCTTTGCGCTCTCCTGCAAAGTGAATGTGCTAAGTGTTCCACAAAGCATTTAATATTCTCTACATTGCATGAATGGTTTCCATGTCGGTCCACATATTCTTCCTCGTGTAATATAGGCGCATACATGTTAATGATTAATGCCATCCACGCAATAACGTCGACAACTCTATGGTTGGTCCTGCAAACTATTAATGCATAGCTGCAACTCTATGATACTGACAACCATTACCGAACCGAGCATAGTAGCAGTTTATTTTCCGCCGATAAAACTTGATTGTGCTGTGTATTGTGCTCTAATTTTTCTTTAATTATATTAAAAATTAAATCAACTTGAATTTCATTTAAACAAAAGCACTCTTTTAAATTAAAGTTTTGTAGTCCCGAAAGATTAATTCGGTTTTTATAATTTCTTTTAATAGAAGAGTCTTTACTATCGTCAAACAAAAATCCATGTTTTAATATTTTGAAAGCTTCACTACTTATAGTAATATTAATTTATAAAGCGATCGTTTACCTTGCAAATTTTTGACAAACTTATCAAAATTTGCTATGCAAAAATAGAACTTACAGCATAATTATTTACAAAATCTGTGCACATTACTCATTTCACTATTAAATTTTTTTAATTTGCAGAAGAGACTGTATGTACATGGAACAGAAATTGCAAAGAGAATATAAAAATTTCAAAAACTTTGCAAATTACACTTTCAAATTGTATCAAAGTTTTGCAATTTGACGAAAAATTGTATAAGTGCAAAGTGAAAAGTTGATAAGTTGTTTTATGGAATTTGCATCAGATAACTGAATATAAACTAATGCCTTCTACCAAGTCTGGTTTAAATAAGATTGAAGATACATCAAAAAAGGTAAATAGTGGAACTGAAGCGATTGTTTGTGGTACGAATTTTGAAAGAGGAAAATAAATAAGAAGGGGATGATTGTTTTTGATTTTAAATATCATTGTCGTTTGAAATAAAATTGGGAGTAGTTATGGACGTTAGAACCAATACAGCACGAATTAACAATGTGCAATTTGCAGTATTATAGTTTTATATCCCACTTCTAAATATTCCCAATCTTTTGATCTACAATACTTTTAATCTGAATACAGTTAAATACAACATTCAACTATTCTTAAAACTGTTAAATGAATACAATTTTACATATTAAATTGATTCTGTAAATACTGCATTCAAATTTATAGTTTGTTAGATAAAGATAGAAACACACAAAAAACATTTACAATTTTCAAATCAAACAAAGGGACATACAAATACTTATTTACGATTTCAAAGGTGAAATCAAAAATTATAGCTTTAGATTGCTCTAAATTTAAAACGAATATCAATGGAAATATTTACCGCCCTGGCCATAAAAACAACAACAAAAAACATTAAGTAAATGAAATGGCCTCTGGCTAAACGTACGCCAAACGTTGACCCCGTTGCATTACAAATGGCTACTGACAAAAGTTTTAAGAGAACAACGAACAAAAAAAAAAACAAAATACTATAAATCCATTTATAAAATCGTTGAAGGTTTCCTTTATCACATACAGCAACACAAACAACAACAGCAATGGAATTCGTAATCGAATAAAACCCCAAGAAAAAAATAGCTGAAAATAACCCATAGGCAATTAGCCACCCAAAAAACCGTTGAATGACGTTGCTTGAATGCATTTTTTTTTTGAGTGGCAAGCGTCCGTTTTGATACCACCAACAACAACCAGTACGAAGTACAATCACCAAACGTAACTCTATGACTAGTACCAGCAACAGTAACACTAGCACTGCTCTAATGGCTAAAACAATTTGTTACAGTTCATTTTCAAAATAATAGAAAAAACGCTTCTATCAAAATCAAAAGAGCAACAAAAAAAAAGGCACAGAAAATGAAACAAATTATTTGCCAATATCTATTATTACAATGCAATATGAACTGACAGTATCAGTTAAAGACAGACAGAGGGACATACATACAAAACGACTAAATTTTAAATAAAAAACTGGCAAATCTAAAACAAAATTTAAAAATGTAAGTACTCGTATTTCCTATTTTAGGCACGTGCCACATGAATTAAATTGATTTTTGCCAGTAGGTGGAAAAAATTAACAAAAAATATTTACAACAAAATCAAGTCAAATTTTATAGAAACGGCCCACAATTTAAATTTGCTTTATGAATGTGTTTTTTTTTCATTTTTTTTATTAAATTTATTTAATTCTATATTTTTTTCATAATTTGTTTTTGTCGTTTCCTCCTTTTTTGAAGTAAGTTTTTGTTGTGAGTCTCCCCCTTCTAAATTTTATTGATTTTTAAAATCCGATTTAATAACATGTTTTTGTTGATTAATAATGTTGCAAATATGTTTGCAACTATAAATTTATAATTTTTCTGTTGGAAATTTTCAAAAAAGAATTGTTCAAGGGGAAATGTCAGTCTAAGTTTGGTTTATTTTTAAATTAGCTTTTAAGTGGGGTTTAGTTTTTTCTAATTTTCTATACAGATTCCAATATAATCTGTTACATTTGCTGCAAAACAATTTTTATTTGCTGAGAATAAAATTAATTAAAGCAATATTAATATCACACAGTAGAATTGCATTTTATCTGCCTGGGAAAGGATATACTCGTATGTATGTGCATACGAATTTGTAAACCTTTAAAATATTGAATGTTTACCTATCTACATATCTGTCATATACACCTAATTCTGTTTTTACACGGTTTTGATTTAACACGGTTTGAAAATAAACAAATTTTAAATTTTTTACACGATTTTATGCCATTTAGCACAATGTTGGGCTAAATTTTTTTTGGTTAAATTTAATTTTTTAATATATTCATATCACAAATTTAGGGAATTCTCTTTTTGTGCCTACAAGCAAACTTTCTGATCAGAAGCACAAATTTGGAAAATTCCCCAATCAAATGAACTGGTCATATATTTTGTTTACATTTACATTTTACATTTCTTTAATAGTTATGCTTGTGTAAAAACACATTGTAATACTATATGATTAAATATTATAAACCTGAATAGTTGTTCTTAAAGAATCCTTGGAACTAATCACCTATTTCGCATACGATCAATTTCTTTTTTTACACGGTTTTTTTACTCGGGGTTTCCCTGGAACCGATTACCGTGTGAAAACAGAATAAGGTGTATTCTCACTTTAAAGTGTGAAAATAAAAGCTTCATATGCGTCAAGTTTACTTTGATGAACCGTGCCGCTGACACATAGCGATTGCTCACCGACGATATGGTTTATGTGGTTCAGAAGAGATGATTTTGACACGGAAGACAAAGATTGTCCAGGCCAGTCACAAATGTTTGAAGACCAAGAATTGGTGGCATTATTCCGTGAAGATTGTTATCAAACTCATAAAGCAGCAATTTCAGCATGCTGCAGTATTCATCCACGCTTAAATACTATAAAAAGAAAATATTTTTGCACGGAATCTACAACGAAAGGTCTATATATTATGAGCTGCTGAAATCTGGCCAGACCATCACAATTAATCTATACCGAATGCAACTGATTCGTTTGATGGCCAGACATATTCCATCATAACAAAGCTTGGTCACATGTTGCAATTTTTCTATACCTGCTGAAAACTATTTAAAACGGAGTAGTTGGGATGGGCCTCTCCCTTTTTAGGAATCAGCGTTTCATTAGCAACCTTCCAACACATGTGAAATTCATTGGCACGGTATAATGCGCTGAAAAGTTTATAAAAGGATATACATATTTGGCATAGTTACTGACACTTATTCGAGCTGGGGCAGATGTTGATTACGTTGATTAAATTTGAATTATTTGCAAATAATTCAGCCAAAAGGTTAGCTTTCTCAATCGGGTCAGTGAATGGTTTGACATTCCTTAAAAAAATTAGCATTATCCTTTTAACGAATGACCAAAAGCTTTTAATGCTCCGGAGAGCAGAAAGACCTCAATCTTTTGCATAGCAAATTAGCCTCTCAATAACTTGTGGGAAGTTTTGGAACTTCTAAAATGTTAAATATTATATTAACATTATATATAATAACGATACGCACTTGGGCCCATTCAGTTGGTCCATTTTCCTGTTGCCTGAAAAGATAAGATATGGAAAAAGAGGTATAGATGAAAAAGTTAAAATGAAGAGAGAAAAGAAAGTTGCTATCTATAGGATATGGATACGAAATACCGTTTTATACGGTATAATTCAAATATTCATTCTGTAGTCGTCCGCCATTATATTTCAATTCAAAACGAGGTGAGTTAGAAGTATCTACTGAATTGAACACATTGCCTGACTTAGCTTGGGTATTACATTATATTGAGTAGGGCACAATATTTCTATTTTACTTATTTTGACTGCGGAAAAGTTGTTCAGTCAGTAATGTAACTAAATAAACATAATGAGTCGAATTATTCATTCCGTTTCACGATTGCGAAAAGAAATTTTTTGTGCGGAAGCATAATTTGAAATTATTCATTCCATTGCTGCGGTATTGTTCCTTTTTGCAGTATCATCTCTACACTGACAGTATTGCGGCATGCCGCAGGAATGAATAATTACATTTTACATATCGATCAATACTTCTTTCCGCTTAGTTTTTCTTTCCGTGTGGAATCAATGGTGATATACCCAATATATTTTTATATGCAGACTTCGACTGGAGAAATTGTCTTATTTCTGAGATGTTTCCAAAACCGCCTTCATATTGAAAGTTTTCTATTAAATAATGACCTTCGGTAGTAATATTATGGCTTTTCCTCCTACATAGAAGCATCTTAATGCTTTAAAATAGTCTATATCACTTGACAACTAGTTTTTCACTGTAGCACAGTGTAATTATAGCAAATATTTTACCTCCCAAACCCTTATTTTTCAACAGTGGCAGCTTGTAAAAGAAAAAGCAATAAATTGAAAAATGTTTCAAAATATTTTAACAAGCTCTTAACAAATAATTATATTCGTATGTAGTTGTTACTGCTGGCATAATTTGCAACCTTTTGTTAACCCATGACTGCATTTAAAATATTTGCGGAAAAAGTAAAAAAAAAAAACAAAAAAACACACATATGAACATGGCATTTGTGGTGAGTGATTGTATATATTGTATATGTGAGGGTAAACACTTGTAGATACTTGAGAAATAAAAAATCAAAAACATCGAAACTAGCTCCTGTAATTGAGCACCACAAGTGTAAATATTTCAAATAAACAAATAATGTTTGCGATAAATAAACATAACAAAAGTTTGTTACGAGCAGTTTGCAGACTTGGAGGTGTGTTCAGACCGACTTATTTATTCCATTAATTACAAATGCAGAATTGTAAATATTAAAAAAGCTATGCCGCCTTAATAATGTGGTAAAATGTCAGCAGAATAAAAGCCTCAGGATGTCTCTAGTAATAACAAATCTACGACATTTCCTTATTATAATATTTCAGTTCTATCTTTATAGGTATATACCAAAGGTCCTGTTCTACTGACATTTGAACAACTGTTGTGAAATAACCCAAAGTAAAAATGTCACCAAATCAGTTACGAAATCTATTCCCTACATTGCATTGCAACTTCGTGTAGAGTGCAACAAACCATAAGTAAATCTCATAAATACAGTAGGTTTAACAACTATTTTTTGTTAGCTGTTCAGTTTTTTTTTATGATGTAGTTATTGTACCATGATGTAAACTAAATAACCAAATGACCTGACGCGCCATGTCGTGTATGGAATTGTAGTTAACGTCGCCGTCATCGCCATAGTCGCTGTGTTTGTTGTAGTCGCAGTCTCGGTTGCTTTCTTGCCAACGTCTTAAGGTCTGCAAAGCCAGGTGCAAGAAATCTCAACAACAATGACAACCATTATACGCCAGCAAAACTAAATTAAATTGAATCCAAAATATATTACATGAACACATTATTGCAACTATATAAAACTGTGTTTTAACTGGATGTGAATGAGTTTTAATGCACCAACACAAACAATGTCTGCTGCAGCCAGCCAGAAATCAACCTCGTCTAGAAAGCCCCCCCCCCCCCAAAAAAAAAACCTAAGTTAAACTAAATAAACTTTAAAAATTGTTGACAATACATACATAATGTCGTCGTTGCCAAATAGTCGACAGTTGTAACGTAAACAACAACAACAAACATACTACATACTAGTATACATGTGAGCCAAATTTTCTGCAAATTCAAACTGCTCGTAATAAAAACAATAACAACAAACATCAGATATCCGAACCACAACAACATTGAAAACCAGAGAACAAACAATTGTATGGCAACCTTAATACCAACAATTAGTTGAGGAAGTCGAGATACAATCTTATTTTTATATGAGGGGCCAAACACTATATCCACATACGAGTACATATGTAGTACATCCATTGAGATTGAGAAAATCAATTAGAAATTATTTAATTTACTTTGTTTTTAGAATAAATATGTACGAGTGTGTTGATAAAAGCAAGACAACTGAAATAGAAGTGTTATTTATTATACATTTGATACTAGGAACACAATTGGGACGAACGACGAATTTTTATAATTTTTAATTTTTAATAATTTAATGGTTTTGTTTTCGTATAACAGCTAATAGCTTTACAAAAGCTATATAAAAAATAAACATTAACAAAAACACAGGTAAAAACAATTCATATATTATAGTTAACTATTTTGTATATTTATTTTAAAATATATATAAAGTAAAAAATAAATTAAGTAAAAAATTACATTATTTACTAAAACATTAAAAACTAAAACGAAGCGTGTTCGTCGTTCGCCGGCGAAATAAACTCTATTTCAGAGTTTGTCGCATATGACGAATTCCGCCAACGCCGTTATTGTATGTATTTTTATATACACAAATGCGTTTTATTTTTAGAGACGAATATTCGCGACCAAAAATTCATCGTTCGTCCCAGTTGTGTTCCTAGCATTAATTTGATAGACACTAATTGAAGGACTAACTAAAAACCGAAGCCACTTTGCGAATTGTATTTAATGGAACAAACGATTAGTGGCGGATTATGAGCCGGTGGCATCATTGGACCGTACTTTTTCAAAAACGATGAAGACAGAAACGTTATTGAATGAAAGAGCTGAACTTGGCTGACATGTGGTTTCAACAAGATGGTGATAAATCCCACACAGCACGGGAAACAATGGCCCAGTTGATGGGCGAGTCCGGTAAATAGTTTATTTCAACGTCTTTTGATAATAGTCTTTTGACTATGTTAAAGCTCATATCTATAGCAACGGTTGACTCACTGGAAACTAAGAATTTATGTGTCAAAATGAAAAAAATTGGCCAAATTGGCATATGAACCATTTGAGACGTATCCGCTGTTAAAATTTACATGAAATCATCTTTAAGCATTGCATTATATAGATCATTCTATCGACTCAAATAAAGATTTCATACATTTCTCTAATTTGTATGTGCTCTTAAAAAATCACACTATGTAGGGATTTAATGCAAGAGTTGAAAATTTTCATTTTGATTCTTCTTGATATGTGAAGAGACCACCAGATGGGGTTTAAGACGCCAGTAGACTCTTTAACAAAATTAATACAATTCATCACATCATCACTAGAACGACCAGTATTGTTGTATATTAGCGCAAATTACAATATTGTGCAAATGGTTGCATCATTGCATTTGCAGAAAGGTTTAGCATATTTTTGCTCTACACTAACAAAATACACAGCAAGAATATGCTAAAACCTTTTTGCAAATGCAGTGATGCAATATCATTTACACAAGATTATAAATTGCGCTATTGTTAAACTATTTATTTGAAAAGATAATACGCCTTGATCTTTGCTATGTTAATCTACATACTAGATTTGTTGCTTCTTTTTGCACGTTGACGAAATCTAGATCATCCAGCCTTCTAAAAAAAAGCCCAACGAAGTCACTTTTTCTTCATTATTGGTCTTTTCATAATTAAGAGTTGATTTAATGCAGCCTTGCCTGACGACTGTATTTACAGCAAGTCCATTACTAATATTTTAATACATCACTTTGCAGCCGAGTATGAGGCGGTATCAAATGCATTTACAAAGTCAATGATGTACCTAATAGTAGGTGATCTCCACACAATAGACTGTGTCAAACTCTTCACATTAACGATGCAGGATTTTTGTTCGCAGCGATGCTCGGGATCGCATGCAGTTTAGAATATTTGTTTGTGGAGTTAAATTCCTCAGCACGGTTGACATGTTGTCTGTATTTGGGTAATTAATTTTTAGAATGTATTGTGACATATTTTCTTCCTAAAGCGAAACTTGGTCGCCATGTGTTCTGGAGGTGTAACTTTTGCTGAAAATTCGCTTAGAAATCCGATTGCATTGAATGGATCGCGCAATCGAGATATGTAACAACTTATTATTGATGATATGATTTACACTGGCATGTGCTTTCAATTGCAAGTTGCCACATTTTACACATCCACCGAAACAATGAATTTATTACAAACCAAATTCCCCGATCGCATAATTTCACGAAATGCAGCTGTTAATTGGTTGCCCCAATCATGCAGTTTAACACGAATCGAATCGATTAATGAAATAGAACCGACATTTTGCCAAAATGTTTCTGTACACTGTCCGATATAATTTTTCTTTTATACTTGTCACACCTTGATCTTTCCAATACAGTTAACATTTGTATGATTAGTACTTGGATTAACAAAATTCGTCACCAAGTTAGTACACATCTGGTAGGCAAGAGGAAAAATATTTATCTGTGTATTTATAACATATAACGATTTCTATTGGCATAATTAATTTTGATCGTAGACATAAATTCCACAACAAAATACAACACACATTTGGGAAAAATCCGGTTCAATTACCGGCAAGAATTTTCTACAAACAACAGAAAACCAAAGCAAAAAGCACCAACAACAACAAAAGCTGTCTAAATTTTATGTCTCCATTTGTTAAACGCGTTCAAAATTAGAACATAAATATACAATATACCTACTACATATTTTTTTGTTTGAATTTTTTTTCTTACACTGTGTCCAACTGCCGGATACTTTGATTTTGAAAACCAACCATCAAAAAAAAAAAAAAAAACAATGTTTAAAGCACAAAAAAACCCAAACAACCTTGCAGCTGTAGAAGTTTTAATTTAAAAAATCTATTTCTTTTTTTAATATTTAAACATTTCAGTCAGTCGTATGGGTAAATTCTCATTGTGTTCTTGTAGTGTTTTGGTTCTAACCTGCCTGGTGTGTGGGTTTTTCTCGATTTTATTTATTTGTAAATTTTTAACTCTAACACCAAATATTTGCGGAATGCAAATTAATTAAGTCATGTTATTATATGGGATTTTGGTTTCGTTTATTTAGTTTTTTTTTCCTTCTACTATTGCCACAAAATTGTTACATTTATCTCATTTTTTTTTTAAATAAACTAAATTATATGTAATAAATTTGCCGTTGAGTTCGATTCAATTCAATTCGAAAATGTTAACAATAATTTACGTTAATTGTCGTTGATAGTTGAATTGGCTTGAAAGGATTTATTAATTTTTGATAAATTCGAAAGAGGAAAATATTTTGTTTTATTTTTTTTTTTTGTTATTTCTTTAAGATTAAACAAATATTCAGGTGCTAAATAGGTTTATTTTTTGTTTTTCTTTTTTTTGTTTCGAATTTGTTTTTAATTTATTATCACCAAATGAGTTTGAAGTATGTATAATAAGAGGAATTTATAATGTGTGCCAAATATGGTATTGTAAATACACAATGAATTTTATGGGAATTTTTATGACATTAGTATTTTAATTATCTGTGTAGGATCGGAAAGTTTGGATTTTAATTGTGTATTCT
The DNA here is from genome assembly GCA_950370525.1 of Bellardia bayeri. Taxonomy (NCBI): domain Eukaryota; kingdom Metazoa; phylum Arthropoda; class Insecta; order Diptera; family Calliphoridae; genus Bellardia; species Bellardia bayeri. The sequence continues at coordinate 82,980,390 of OX493267.1, forward strand.
AGACCCTTAATGATATATAATAATTCTCTAACCAATAAATGAAGAAAATACAAAAATTACTTTTTTAACTATTATAAAGCCTAAAAATGACAGACATTTTTATTAACGTAAATTTTAAAAATGAATTAAACGAAATTTGAGGAATTATGTTCCTCAAAATATTAAATAATTTTATACTAATCGCTTCTAATGATTAATTTTAAAATAATCAAATATTTTTGTTTTGTTACACAGAAAAAAAATAAAAATGAGTTTCAATTAAAATATTTGTGGAATCAATTAAAAATTTAATTGAAATCGGACCTCAATTAAAAAAAAATGTGAGATTTAATTGAAAATATCAGAAAAATGAATTGAATCAATTAAAATTTTACTTGAAAATTATTTTAAAATCAATTAAAGGTTTAATTGAAAAAAAAAACATGATTTTTTTTCTGTGTAAGTGTGCAAAATAAATCGTAGACTACACAGAAAAAAAACATGTTTTTTTCAATTAAACCTTTAATTGATTTTAAAATAATTTTCAATTAAAATTTTAATTGGTTCAATTACTTTTTCTGATATTTTCAATTAAATATCACATTTTTTTTTAATTGATACTATCATTTTGTTTACAGGTCCGATTTCAATTAAATTTTTAATTGATTCCACAAATGTTTTAATTGAAACTCATTTTTATTTTTTTCTGTGTAGCTAACGTCATAACATTTTTTACATACCTCAAAGTGAAGATATTTAAAATATTTGCAATGAAAAAACAACTGCTATGATAATATTTATCGCATCTTCAGGTTACTCATTCTCCCTGTGGGGTAAAAATTGTTTATAAATTTATACTTAAAATGCTTGAAGCTTCTTAACTGTAAAGGAATGTTTTTATAATATCTTGGCAACCAATTAAAAAAAAAAGAGAAGCTGACAAAATGTATAAAATGCACAGTGTAACGGGTGGGACTTTGAGTTCAGTTAAAACAAAAGTAAAAAAGTTTTAACTAAAAAATTTTGTTTCAAGTTTTTTAGTAAAAACTTTTTTACTAAAAACTGTAATTTCATTAAAAGACGTTTTCACTAAAACGAAACAGTTATTGTTACATTAATAACTAACAAAAACATCAAAATCGTTTCTCACTTTAAAACTCCTATTTTACTTTCAAAAAACGATTGCTAGTAAAAACTTTTTTCACAAAAAAACTATTTTTTCACTTTTTTATTAAAACCCGTTTTTTATTAAACCATTTTAAAATAAAACAGCTTTTTCTAAAATCGTTTTTACTAAAACCGTTGTTAACTAAACACCGTTTTTTTTACTAAAACCATTTTTTTACTAAAACTGTTTTTTACTAAAACGTTTTTACTAAAACTGATTTTTACTGAACCGAGTTTTTTTATCAAAAACTGTTTTAACTAAACAAGTTTTTCCTAAAACCATTTTTCTTAAAATCATTAATTACTAAATTTAATACTAAAACAGTCTTTAACTTGAACCGTTTTTTACCACAACCGTTTTTCATTAAAACCGTCTCTAATAAAACGATTTTTTACTAAAACCGTATTTAACCTAATCAGTTTTTTACTTAAACCGTGTTTTACTACAACCGTTTTTTACTACAACTGTTTTTAATAAAACCATTTTTTCCTAAAATCACTTTTCACTAAAACAATTTATTACTAAAACTATATTTAACTTAAACCATTTTTTACTACAGCCGTTTTCACTAAAAACGTTTTTTACTTAAATCGTTTTTACTAAAACCAAGCCCGGTTTTGTCAAATTAGAGGTAGTCTTAACAGATTTGTTTTGACTCATGCAGAAATGAAATTAAGTAGCCTCTTCCAAAACAAGCATCTGTCTTGGCAAATGTTTATTTAATTCACAAGTTGACCTCTCCCCTTTTGTCACCCAATTCCGCACACTGTGCAATAGATCACTGTACGTACTCGTATAATTGCCTAAACAAGTTATACCGCTCCCATTGATGTGTTTTTGAAGTGTTAAATTTAATTTAAACGAAGATGGTTTTTTTCATATCCCCGAGTGAATATGTAAAAAATGCACACACACAAAACATTGTAAATAAAACTGCAACAAATACGTGCAACATGTTATAGTGCCTCAAGGTAAAACAATGTTGTCAACACAAACGAACGAAAGAGCAAAAAATTCGAAATTTTTGTGGCTTTTCAAAGACGTGCAGACACAACCAACAAACAAACAGATCTACGCATTTTGATGCACAAATGCAATAAAATAAAAAATTTTACCGTATGAACCGTAAAATTTTGTTGACAAAAACTTTTCTGGTTTTTTGGTTTCTTTAGAAGTTGAACATCATAATGATGACGATCAGCACAATAACGATGGTGTGAATGATAATTATAAGTATTTTTGCAGTTGTATATTTATCATATTTAAATAGCAATAAAATGTATTTTATGTCGACAAACGACATCTATGACAGCTTCAAACGGGCAACAAAAACCAATTTAAATCTACTTCGTACACACACGCGAGATGGAAATAATCCTATAACTACCAAATAACGCATTAATTTCAATTTTTTAAATGACAACCGAAAAAAAAAACAACAAACTAAACAGAAACATCACATAAAAGTACAACACAATTATGTGTAGACAAATATTTATTTAAAAAAAATATATACATATTTGTATATATATACATATGTATGTACTCGTATATGAAAATAAGAAACATTAAAACAGAAGACAATGTGCATCAGGCAAATAAAATGCAATAATTCATTATAATTGCACTACTAACACATTATTTACGGCATTGTACACTGACTTCACTTCTACGGTACTGTACTGCCATTACACTCAAGTGGTAATGAGTAGTTTGGTGACAAAAATAATCATCGGTTGATTGGTATTTCGTGAACTTAGTAATTATTTGTGTAGCCTGGTTCGACAAAGATTTTGGAAGAATCACATTATATTAAAAACAGAAATTGTTACTGTTTCGTCTGATACGCTATTTACACAATAAAGAACCATAAAAAAGAACTTGTTTTAGTCCAGCCCTTACAGAACTACTGCTAAGTAATGATTACAGCATTTAATATGTTAGACAGTTATGACTTTTACCAAATAGCTTTAAATCTAATTTGCAACAAACACATTATTGTGCCAACTTTACCTACTATAGCGTATTATTTAATCATTTTTTTTTCTCTATCACTCTCATAAACATTAAACGTTAAATGCAAAAAGTAAATTTATGATAATAAATGAAATTTATTGGCGAAAAAATGTAATTAACTTGGGTGATTATTTATGAGACACAAATGAACCAAAATATTTTTTTCTCAATGTTTTTATGAGTTGTGAAAATTGTAAAGGAATATTATAATTTTGTGTTGCTAAACTTAAAAGCATATAAATTAACAGTTCAAAATATGTATTACATTTCCTTGTTTTAGAGTTTTTCAAATAATTAAGGATCTTAACTCGGGTAAGAGGTATAGTTGAAACTTAATTGGAAAATCGATCTTTGAAATCAATTAAAAAAATATCACTTATGATAGAATTTTATTGGCTATTGATAGATAGTAATAGATAGATGTCACCATCGCCTTTCTCACTACTACGTTTCACTGAAAAGGTCAACGTCCCACATATGAGGCAGAAGTTGAGAGGCTGCTCACGAATCTTGAAACAGCTCTGCAGGAGTTTAAAAGGACCAACGAAAAATCACTGGTATTTCAATGATAACAGCTTACTTTAACATGTATTCATATTTAGTTGGGTTGATCTCTCCTCCACTGTGACTGAATCTACTAAAATTAAAGTGATTTAAAATGTCATACATCATTGACCCCAGAGATACTGAAACGTCTAAGCTGAAATCCAGAGTTATTACTACGTCTTTAAAACAGCAAAAAATCAAAGCAAGTTGAACATTGAACCACTCAAGGAAGCTTGATCTCTGCTTTATTGTGGCTAATTTTTGTTAGAAAATAAAAGAATGAAGGATATTGTTTAGACGTTGCAGTCCAGTCATGTTTTTTTGGATGTGTTTAGTGTCTTGGAGTTGCTCAGGTATTGGATAACAGAAAGCGAACTGGGAATAAACACAAGCAAAAAAGAGCTAGTTCTATTTACCAAGTTATCACAATTCAGACTGCTAAGGGTATTGAGCTGCACAGAAAAAAAAATCATGTTTCTTTTTCAATTAAACCGTTAATTGATTTTAAAATAATTTTTAATTAAAATTTTAATTGATTCAATTACTTTTTCTGATATTTTCAATTAAATCTCAAAATTTTTTTTAATTGATACTATAATTTTGTTTACAGGTCCGATTTCAATTAAATTTTTAATTGATTCCACAAATATTTTAATTGAAACTCATTTTTATTTTTTTCTGTGTGTGAATTAGCCCTATCAGGCAATGCAAAATATCTAATGGACTTGAAGTAAGACGGACATACAACACAGGGTAAAGATGGCTACGGTTGCTTACTATAGCTGCCGCTTGTCGTGTCCTATGATTCTCAATACATACTACTTTATGGGTCTCAAGTTTGGTGGACTGCAATGAAAACGAAATACATCGTGGACCAACTGTGCAGAATTTAGAGATCTATATGTCTTGTTATTACATGCTCTAATGTCCTTCAGGGCCTCTGAACACCATGCTCCACCTTACTCCACACAGAAAAAAAATCATGTTTTTTTTTCAATTAAACCTTTAATTGATTTTAAAATAATTTTCAATTAAAATTTTAATTGATTCAATTAGTTTTTCTGATATTTTTAATTAAATCTCACATTTTTTTTAATTGATACTATCATTTTGTTTACAGGTCCGATTTCAATTAAATTTTTAATTGATTCCACAAATATTTTAATTGAAACTCATTTTTACTTTTTTCTGTGCAATAAATCTTCACTTAATGACTATTTCCCGTCTCTGCTTCCCTCTCTACTGCTCCAAATCTCCGTCAATATTATTATTATTATTATAATATATGTATATTATAAGTGTAAGGAAGAACTGACTAGGTTAGGGTGTATTGTGTTTTATCTTGTTAGCCAAAGAATAATATGCATTTAATGTCTCAAATGTCGATACTTGTATTTAGCGAGAAATTACGTTAAACAACCAACTAACTAAGATAGTGGTTAATTGTCTAGAACTAGGTGCCACGATAATTATTTAAGGACTAAAGGACTAAAACATATTTACGTATAATGGAGTGCAAACGTAGTTTTATAAACGGTGTAAAAAATACTTTGCTCCATCCAGCCCAGTTCCTTATTGTCTGCACCATCGTTGTACGATCGAAAATGGAAGTGGTGTTTCTCGACCGCGAACAGTATAGGTATTAATGGTGACAGTAGGTTATTCAAATCTAATGATTCATTGGAGCATAGTGGCAGTATACATTGTGTTTTACTGTTCTATGCTATATATATGTGATATATAGTATATCTGTAATCAAAAAACTGTGATCGATTGGTCCATAAAGAATATAATACATTGCAGGGAAAATTCATTTTTATGTAATATTGTTCGTATGCAGAATAAACCTTAAACCGATGTCTTTTTTTCCCTGCCACATATAATATTGATAGTTTTAGGTATGTACATATGTATATCTTCCACAAGCACTACTCTATTTACATACATACATGGTTCTTAAAGTACTGACTTTGTTTCTTCAGTTTTGCCTGTTGCGCTTTTGTATTGAAAGAAAATACACTGCTAAATACATGAGTAAATTCGTATTGCATTTGACATCAAAGGAATTCACAAATGTAATAATTTTTAAGCAAACCCATAACATTATTTTAAATTTATGAGCAATTATTGTTACAATGTTGCAGCAATAACATAATCGTCATTATCATCCAAAAAAGATAATCTCACTCATGATTTTCAATTATTTGTACGGGGCTAAATACATAAGTTTAGGTTTACTCTCAAATCGTTAACTATGTAATATAAGTTCTCGCTTATTTATAAACTCTGTTGAAAAAGTCTCAAATATTACAATTAAGTGAAAAATATGTGGATTTAAATTGGTCTATCTATTAGTTCAGTTCAAAACATTATAAATAGTTAGAATCTCCGTAAAGCACTATAGTAATAGAGAAAGCTACCACAATCCATTCGGAATATTATACTAAAAATTTATATGATTTGATACTTCAAGTTTAGTGAAAACTACTCGCATTTCTTAGTAACTCAAAACTTTTTAGACGACCTTTTAATGATGCAAAAATGACGAAAACACAGATGTGCATATGGGACAGTGACAAAAATACATGCAAGTATAAATGATAAATAAAGCACACAAAAAAAAAAAAGAATTTAAGTACTGAATTATTATTTAAATAATGCTAAAATCACAACACTAGAGTGCAGACTATGGAAAACCAACCAAAAATAAATTGAGAAACTAAATTCAACATACACATAACATAAAAATCTTTTATGACAGTTGTAAAAAAAACAAATTAAAAAAAGCCGTTGTTTTACAGAGTGGCAATCAATATGATGAACAGTTTACAAAAAATTAAAATTGGAAAAAGTGAAAACCTAAATGAAAAAGAAATAAAACGTCATATGCAAATATATGCTATTAAGATTAAAATTTGCTTTTAATCCCAGGATATGCAAAACTATAATCGTTGGCAAAATGCTTAATACTTTGAGAAACTGATTAAGAATATATTGCTATGTATATCCTGGAATAGACTAGATATACTCCTAAATATATGATAAAATAGACTATTGCACTCCCAGACCCTTCTTCGACGAAGGCATTGGGCCAATGGAAGAACTGATGCAATCTCTATCTTTTGGACTACCGCCTTGGCCGCGAACTGTATGAGGTTTTATTAAATATAAGGTGTATTCTGACCTGAACTGAAAGCCTGGGCACACTCTTCCGGTGTCTACACGACATCTAATCAGGTCTAAAAATGCCGGTAATCTCTTAATGAGAAAATGCGAGATATTCTACACCTGGACTCTTCTGAATATCGGGACACCAAAATATTCCAGTAAATTACTTTGCAGATTCATTAACCAAAACAGGAGCCTCACTCTCAGATGAGGAGATTGATATATTGATGGCAGCTTCGCTTACATCGTGAAAATGTTGGGTATGAGATGTATCCTACAATTGGTGGCTTGAGGCCATATAGCCCAATTATAATTATTGCCGAAGTGCAATACTAGTGAACATTCCACATGATCGACTACGGAACATGGTCACAACCTGATTGGGATATTAAATCTTCCTTATAAAGACTTCTGCAAGAGTTTCCACGATTGAACAGAGGCTTTGTAAAATTCCCGGACCCGAAAAACCAAATAATGGAAAGTCTGGGCTAATTTTTATTGCACGACTTAATAAATCTGTTGGAAATAGACGCCAAATTCCAGATGTCTTCATATGTGCAACGTAATGGTTTGTGCGGAAAATAACTTAAAATTGGTCAGCTATTGGAAACTATTTGTCTCTCTGTTCTTCTTTTTTTTTCAGATTTTTGGTACAAACAAAACTTTATTGGTACGCTGGTATAGTTCATCCCTTTTTGGTACAATTTTTTTCAAGGCGAATTCATTTTTCAGGTGTCGTTGAGAGCACAGCTGTTTTACTTTTTTTCTTACTTAGAGAGAGAAATGTCAAAAGTTGCTTGTGTTTTTGACGTATCGACCAACGAAAGCAATAAACAAAATTTGAAAAATTGTTTTTAAGTTTTCTTTCTGTTATTTTCTTACTACAGTAAAACTCCTCATAACCGGACACTCACCGTCGCAGTGTTTTTGTCCGGTTATGGGAGGTGTCCGCTTATAGGGAGGGTGATCGAAGGGGGCTCAGAAAAATTTTATTTGAATTGCTTCCAAATCATTAGAAGTTGTCGTTTATTTCATATTTAGTACGAATTTATGAATAATATTTAATAATACATATGTATGTATGTGCACTGTACAAGTTTTTACATTTCATTACTACCTTGGTTGAAAAAATTTTCTAATGGTTGATTGCTTAAATAGTGATTGTTTTAATTTAAAATGTTCATTTTTAAAATGTGTCTCGATATTTTTACTGTGTTAAAAAGCTACAAAATCATTTTTGGCAAATTGTTTCAAACGCACAACAAGTTTTAACAATGTGTGCATACATGTTAGAAGGGGAATCATCAAATTCGTGTTTATCAATGCAATGTGAAAAGGGGAATCGCCAATTTTGATTTTATCAGCACAAATGCGATGTCTTTTATAAGGATTACCAGATTTTTAAAAAATTTGTTTGTGATTTTTCAAATTTTGTCCGTTTATAAAGGATTTTTTGGTCAAAATAGTTTGAAGTATGTGTCCGCGTCCGGTTATTAGAGTGTCCGGTTATTGGAGTCATATTTGTATTGAAAAACTAATAAAATGGTTGTGTACACGAAATTTGTCCGGTTATAAGAAGTGTCCGCAATGGGGAGTTTTACTGTATATGCTTTTTTATTTAATAGCGAAATTTAGGTACAATTTATGGCAATTTGGTACAATTTTGCCATTGAGACGGTACAATTTAAGAATTGTAAGATCCCAACAGTGACCGAAACCCATGTATGCATGTCAATTTCACAATGGACTCCTCATTTCAGTCCTTGACTTCATCTAGTCTTTATGTGATTTTAAAATATCATTTGGTTGTACGGGTACTAAGACATACTGGCCAATTTCATGATGAAGATGAACTCCATGAACTTTTTTATAAAAACCTAAATTAAAATTTTCTTGAAAACTGGATCGAAAACAATTCACTTACTTATACTGCAGATAAAAAATCTAATTTAATATTTTTATTGCAGCACAAATAAATTAATAATAGGTATAACATTAAAAATTACTATTTGTATCATTGTGCAATAGTGCCTGTCATCTACATTTGTATCAAACCAATAAAATATTTTATTGTTTTAGCAAAATGAAAATTGAATTCCCGGATTCAATTTAATGATTTCCACAACTTTAGGCATTATTTTAAGTTATAACGCATTCTCAGCTGGCTGTAGACAAACGCTAAAAGTTTCCTTTAACCTGATCAATTGTACTAACTAGCGTTTCCACATGCAATCACACATGCTGTCTTAAACTAAGACAAAGTACTTACTAGCATGATTGGATCTTAAAGATCATAATAATCAATTTTACGCAAAATGTAATAAAAATCTAAATAGAAATGTGCATATGTGCATGTGTATATACAAAAGTACATGAATAATATTGTTTTAGTTTTAGCAGTCGATGGTCGATCTAAGGAGCTGCTACATACATACATACTAATCAATTAAACTCTTTAGTGCTTCTAAAAACAAAACAAGCTCAATTTATTAGAGGATCTATATAAACGGTAATTCCCCAAGTATGTTTAGGCAAGACATGCTCTGTTTGATTTTTACATAATCAACTTGGGATATATGTATGTTAGTACGAGTATGTATGTGAATTTTTCTTATTACTAGAAAAATACTGCCTATAAAGTATAAAATGTCTCGTTGCAGGGTATTTTAAGCCTGGTACTATTTAGACATTTTGATCAGTTTTAGTAACAACTTGTTTATCATATCATATACCAGTCATTTAGAGCATTCATACAACTGCTCCGAGTAGTAAGAGTAACATGCATCTGTATAAATACAGTTTCAGACGATGGCGAACAGTACACGCAGAGAATAAATATTTTAACACTTTTAAACAGTTTGTTTAAAAAATATTATGGTCAGTGTAATTATTTATATGATATCTGCAACCATGATATGGTTAAGTTACCATTCACACGATTATAGCAAGAATGTAATGTTTATGGTGATCAGTTTTATGATGAAAGATTATCCATATTATTATAATCAAAACCAACAAATTATGATAAATGGCTTCATTACAAACATGATTGCAACAAATATATTCATACATTGTAGTAATCATCTTAATCTTAACCTAACCATATTATGGTTACCGCAATCATATAAATAATTACAGTGGCCATAATATTGTTTAAAAAAAAAAAAAAAAATGTTGCCATTCTTGTGGTAAACATGTACAACTATATTTTTTCTCTGTGTGTAGTTATTGACCGTTTATGTTTCCTTCAAGATTTTTGTTTTTGCATTAATTTTCTGTTGGCCAAGTAGTTTAGTATAGTAAGTAGTATTTTAACCGGAAAAACAATAATAATACTTTAAATTCATGCTGTTGCAGTGATTGTACAATAATATTATTTTATTTACAATCACACCAATTCTGATTGAAATCCATTTAAATTTTACTGTATTTTTTTTTTTTAATTTTTTATTATTTTTTTTTTTAGTTTGTTCATGGATGTATGTGAGTTAATATTATTTATTATTTGTGTGGATTATTTTATAAGCTTCTTATTGGCAGCTGCTAATTTGGGTTAACGAACAGGTCTTTTCTTTAACATTATTTTTTTCATTCGTATTCTGTTCATACCTCAAATAATTTTTACAATACATATACTATGTTCATAAAACTATAATTTGTAATGGAGTTTTCTTTGTTTCGATTTAAGTCATATGCGAGTACGAGTTTATAATATGATGTTTAAAATAATTACACAATAAGTGCTAAAATAATATTAGTATAATATTATTCAAATACGTGTTTAACTACTGTGGAGAAGCTGTGAATTAGGAGTGTTCTTGAAAACATAAATACATACTTAGGAGATGTGTTATTTTTATACAAATTAACTGCCAAATAACTTTTGAAGTCATGCAGATGGTCGTTTGTGTTTGTTATATTTAGTAATTTATAAAGTCAAGTGCAATCTATAGAATTTGCAACAAATTATTACTTAAATTTTATTATGCCACAAATTGACCAGACTGGGGGAGAAAGCATTAGGAAGGAAGGTCCCTTCTGTGAAAGAAGAACTAGCAGTGAACAAATCTTAAGCGCATAATATCACACTTTACAGGACAATGCAATTTTTATATAATTGTTATTTAAATTCAATATAAACCTGCATTTCCGTTTTATATATTCTCTACCAAATCTGGTTGGTTTTTTTTAATTTGATAGGATGCAAGACTGGCCTTGATTTTGCTATGTTTGATTGTTACGAATACTTTTGAGAATTCGCAGACAATTTCCAGAATTTATTTAGACGTTTCCTTGAAGATACGGTCACACTTGGCAAATATTTGCCGAAAAAGAAGTAACCACTAAATAAAACATATTTGAACTTGTTTATTTATTTATTAAAAAAAAAACTTCTTTTTTTAAGACAAGACACAGCAAATATTTAGTTTTATTTTATTTGATGCTGTTCGATCTTACAAAACTCTTGTAAAAGTAAACAACGTCAAACAAATTTGTGCTAAAATAAGTGGTCAAGTGTGACCGTTCCTTTACATTATTATTTCCGACAATAATAAAAAGAAAGATTATGTTAAGTAGAAACATTTATTCACATTACAAAGGGCTTTAAAACGAGAACTTTATTTTTAAAAATAAAATAAAGCAAATATGAAAATCATTCAAATGTGCATTGTATTGGAAAGAGTAAGGTTTAGTAATTGTAAACGAAGAATAATATCGGATAGTTGACCATGTCGATTCTTTTATCCAAATTTTCAAGCATGTCACGGATTTTGTAAACCAATTACCATAACCACATTTCCAGCCGAATTTTCAAAAAAAAAAAAAACCCCAGTCACAGTTGCTAGCAAAGACATTTCAACAATTGCACTTGAGTTTTCAGAAGCTCAAATGCGGCAATTTTGCAGGTTTATCCAAACAAATGAAAATGATCTTCAACGGAAAAAATTATTTTTCCAGAACAAAGTGATATCTCAACAAGTAAAATGTGAGAACGTTCATGTTATTTTTCAGTATGCTCCTGTTGGAAAACAAAAAAAAAAGACTTTACATTCTTAGTCCTTATAATTCTATTGTGGTCCAATCAGCCAAAACTTTAGTGCCATGACTTCTCTTCATATTAATATTATTTGTGTTAAATTTTATCTTGATATTTTAAACGATTTATGCATGTTAAGGTGATTCTCTGAAGTGGGTCTTATATGAGAACTTTGACCAATTGTAGACCGATCGTTAGAAAATTAGGTGTCATGATTTCTGTATGTAGGAAACTTATTTTTGTTTAACTTTATTTCGATATCAACATTCTTAAAAGAGTTATGCTTCTTAAAGTGATTATCGGAATGAGAGCCAAGGTTAATTATCGACCGATCTGTACAAAATTTGTAGGTGCCTTTAGGTTTCATATACAACTTATTTGTAGAAAATTAGTTTAAAGACTTGTATAAATCAAACATTTATGACCGTTAAAGCCCAATTTCAGGGGACATTTGTGTGGCGGATTTCAACCAATTTCAACACCAAACGTTCTTGGGTAGTACAATTTTTAACATACCAAATCTTATCAAAATAGCTTTACAATTGCCACTTTTGCGCACAAGGTTTACATGTACACTCAGATGGACGGATATCACTGAATCAACTCAGGAAGAGATTCTGAGTCGATCGGTATAGATTATTATTTTAGAACGTTACAAACATCAACACAAATCCAATATACTATGCTGGTGTAGGGTATAGAAATAATTAAGATTAGTTGCTGCCAGGTTATAGGTTTCATTGTTGGTTTCATTTAGTTTGAAACCATTAAATCTCAATCATATTTTATTGTTATACAAAGTTAAAAAGTAAAGTTGTAGTAATTGTATTTTTTCTCTACTAACATAGAATTGGTTTCATAGCCTGTACAAATAAACAACGAGCTTTTTACTTAATTTTGATTGATATATACTGCTAACATCTCCAAATAACTTTGTATTAATAGACAAATTACCGTACTTCACTAGTATTAAGATTTTTCCAATTGCTGTCTTGCAATAACTACAGCACTATTCGTATTTTATAAAGTACTTGGGTGGATTTTACGTTGGTACTCTTACAGCGTTCGGTGTATTGGATTGAAGCAACAGATCGAAATGTGATGAACTTGGCCCTGCAAACAACTCTTGGCTATTGTAATCAATCGTGAATAAATACAGTGAAAGTAAAACTTTTTATTTTTTAATTGGTTATTCACGTTCTAATAGGACTTAAACTGCGCAGCTGAAGGCTTCCTCTTTCACATCATTTTGAAAATATAAGTGTTTTTTTTTACCTTAATATATCGTGGGCATGCTGACACTAGTATTGTCTATGTTAAATACAGGTGTTCTCATATAATATGCATTTGGCTCCAATTTAGCCACAGAACATACACATGGGCGGCTTTGGAGCCAAACATAAAACCTATCAAATTTCAAATCTCAACAAATCTAGATACTATTTCTGACTCTAGACATTAAGATTTCTGAGAAAGAAAAAACAGAAATAAATTCAAATTTTATAGAAGCAAATACGAAGACGAGAGGGTATAAGTAAGTAAATAGTTTCATACATACTTCATACGAGTAGTGAATATGCATGTAATCAATACACTAATTAATTCTTGATATGTTTTATGGGTTTTTGGTTTTGTTAAAACACGACTGTTACATGTTTCGAATTGGTAACCAGTAATTGCTTCTTAAATGTAATAACTCAATATTTGAAATTCCAAAACGTTTGCATTTAATCTTTCCTAAAGCAAAATACAATGCGACTGCATGTGTATTTTGTGCATTACTCTAACTAAACAATCCGTTTAAGTTATTTAAGTCTATAAGTAACGATTTGCATAATAAATCATTGAATTGCAATATTGTCGCCAAATTGTTTTTCATTGCGACCAACTAACCAGCCAACCAAAGCTAAATAAATAAATGAACTGCAACACACAGAATTTTTAAGCGTTAAAAACATTTACGGTTCACAAGGGTATTAAAACTACCACATTTACAACCGTATTCGTACTTAAATTCTTAGATATGGTCTATGTCTGCGCACTTTGATGCCAGGGATGCATGAATAGCAATAACATTTTACTGTTTCAGCATTAATTGTACCAACATTTCGGTTTAGTATATAAAGAATGATTTGATTTAAAAACGAAACACATAAAATGTAAGAGAATTGTATGAAAACTTTATTTGAGTCTATATAATTCTCACGAAATTCTTCAATATTAGCTTCTGGTACGCCAACCGCTGCGGGCTTGTCCCTATAGATATGAGCCTTTACATGGTCCCACAAAAAATATTCTAAAGGCGTTAAATCGCACAATCTAGGCGGGCAATTGACCAGCCCCAAACGTGAAATAAACTGTTCAGCAAATTCGCCTCTCGATTGGGTCATTGTTTTGTGTGCTGTGTTGCACGTGTCACCGTCTTGTTAAAACCACATGACAGCCATGTCCAGCTCTTTCCTTTTGGGCAAAATAAAATTTGTAATCATCGTACGATAGCGCTTTCCATTCACAGTAACGTCCAATGCCACCGACCCAAAATCCATACCAAACAGTGCATTTTTCGGGATGCATTGTGCAGTTCTTGCAATGCTTCTGGCTGTTCTTCACACCAAATTACGTATCCATTCAATCAGAAATGAGCTTCTTCGGAACACACAAAACAAACTGATCATAAAATGGAAGAAGTGAACGGTGCACTTTTTTAACCGAGCATTAATTTTGATAATAAAATTCAATTATCTGCAAGAGTTGTTCGATCCATTGTTAAATTAATCTCAATTTACACGAAGCAATTTTTATTGAAAATATTGATACAATTTTTTTCCTTGAAATTTCGTCGATGTTTACATGAGAGTATTTATGTTTATTTGAGAGTATTCACATGTATGTTGCACGAAAACAGCTAAGCTGCCAAAAATATTTACATATGTATGCCAGACTTTATTTCTAATATTTTAGAAATCTTTTGAAACTTTACAATTCCGTCAATTTATTTATGTCATGATTTTGTTTTGGAACTAAAAAAATCGCAATGAAAAATTTTTTTAGATTATTTTGTTTCCGATTAAGACATTGTACTTTTTAAGCTCTGAATTGTTTAAATAAAAGTACTATTGCAACAATTGTTTCATCCCTGCTTGTTTACTTCGTGTTTAGAGGTTAATGCTGCTGCTGCATTTATGGCTACTCAATGAATTCTCTACTTATAGCTCCTTGCTGGAAGCAACAAAATATTTAAAAGTTTTATTTTATTCCATTGTATACAATGATGCGCCACTTTAAGTCAAAAAGCCGCTTAAAGTCAGCAAAGTTCAGCGCAAAAGTCATGCACACACATGGTAGACGACGGCGACGTCGACTAGAAAAACAAACAGACGAACAAACAAAACACCAGTATGTAGTAATTTGCAAAAACATACTCTACCACATGGAGTTTTGTAACATACTTTGCAACCTGGAGCTTAAAAATACAATAGCTAAATACCGATAGAATACTGCAGACCGCAGACACCCTTATACACCCTTCATGAAAACTAAACTTTATATACATACAACGAAAGTTACGTTCACATTATCGAAATATTTTTATTATTTTATATTAACATGAAGAACTATCAGATGTATCAACCGAATGACCAGATACTTATAATGAAAACTGGTCTCAAAAACAACAACTAGATAGAATACCTAATGGTAGATTTAACCACAAAATTACTTAAAGCTTGAAGCAAAAGTCATTCATTATATGCAATTGATTAATTTTAACTAGCCAAGGTCATGGTCAAGCAAAAATAGTCCTACAACACTATAACATCAGTTGTGAATTGAACAGCAGTGTGATTAATTGATTAAATAAACACAAAGTGCGACGACGCCATTTTGCTTGTCTACACCCAGAGTGAAAATTAAAAATCATTTCTAAAATCAATTTCTCTTTTTTAGATATTGTTTATGTTGGGTGGTATTATTGAGTCTGCACGGAAAGGAAAACTAAGCGGAAAAAAGTATCGATCGATATGTAAAATGTAATTATTTGATGATACCGCAAAAAGGAAAAATACCGCAGCAACGGAATGAATAATTTCAAATTATGCTTCTGCACAAAAAATTTCTTTCCGCAATCGTGGAACGGAATATATAATTCGACCGGCTGTATTTGTAAAATTTTTTTAAAAACATAAAATTCAGAGGAAATTTTTCTGGTCTTTTAAAATCATACTTTAAACATATTTCCGTTTGCAATAGGGTACTTAAATAAATCGTGTATTGGATTTATTTGTAGGCAAAAAAAATGTATATATGATAACAGCAGTATATACGTAATAATATGTAAATATACAAATGTATGTATGTATGTGCGATTATTTTCATTATCTATTGAAGAAGAGAATCCGAATACTTTGTATATTTACGAGTAGATGCCTATAAACGTGTACGACTACAGTATTTTTGCTCAATGGGTCATTGTATTGAGTCTGAATGTTGAACGCGTTCATTCGTACGATTCGATTAGTATTTTTGTTTTTTTGCAATTTATTTGATTTTCTTTTGTTGTTGCTGTTTTTTTTATTGTCTTAAACTAACGGCTAAAATATCTTTTGTTACGTTTACTGCATGTAAAACAAATCGCGTGTATTACACTCGTGTTCCAAATCCAATAAGGAGCGTGAGAAAATCAATCTCAACTTGTTGCCGAAAAGACCAAACTGCTTTTTGATATTCTATAAAAAAAATATAAAAATCATTAAAATGTTATTATAAATTAAACAGATATGCATAGATATATAGACGTATCATCTATTGTTTTATCTAAATTCCAGTTATATTTTCTCAAAATGACGGATCTATTTTGTCACGGATTTTGATATCAGTCAGTTGAATCAGTCTTTAACACAGCTCCACAAAAAGTAATCCACTGTCGTAGTAGTTCAATTTTGTTAAATAATGCTCAATAATCATCTCAATTTCTTAATAGCGGTCTTAGAAAATTTCACGTATTTTATTTTTTTTATGATGTCAATATAAAAATTATAAAATAAAGCACTGTTCCCATCCACTTGCATGAATGTTTTAATATCTATACTGTGGTGGACACGAGTTAAGCACACTTGGTAACTGTTTCAATTAAAGCAAACATTTTCTGTTGTACGTTATTTTTTAAAACCCTTTATTTTTCAAACGTATTACATATACATATGTAGATATGTATGTATGTATATAACCCTAAGATCATGCCACTACACTTTTTGTTTTATTACATAATTTGTTGCAGAATACAACTATCGAAAAAAATCTAGACACTAATTTAGCACTAAATAAAAATTGCATTCTCATAAAAGAAACAAAAAAAAAACTTCATTTAAATCTAAAATAGGATTTTTTGTCTTCAATAAGCGATACACATCTCCCGGGCATACTCTTCACCTTAGCAATACAGCGCTCTTTTGGAATTACGTGCCAAGCATTTTGAATTTCATTTCATAAATCTGGCTCCAGCTAATTATAGGTTTTCAATTGAATTGAGATCCGGAGATTGGGCCGGTCATTTCAACACATCACTCTTATTCTGCTCCAAGTTATGTACATATGTATGACAAGTTCATTTGATTGTATGCATTAAAAGGGAATTCCCCCAAATTTGTGCTATTTACAATTGCTCGACCAGTAAATTTGCTTGTAAAGGGTGGTTAAATTTCAAGGGCCGATGTTGATTTTGAATAAAACACAAACTATTTAGGAAATTATTGTAATTTTATTTTATTATGATATATTGGTATTACTCAATTATGCACGGAACAAAATATCGGCCAAATGGGCGCCGCGACCACGGCGGCACACCTCCATCCGATGGTACAAATTTTCGATGACCCTGAGGCATAATGGAGGTTCTATGCCGTTAATGTGCCGAATTATCTCATCCCTTAGCCAATTGACATCGCCATTACGTGAGATAACACGGCCATTGAATTTGTTGCGCAAAAGAGCCATTGTTTCGTTAGCTGTATGGCAAGTGGCACCGTCCTGCTGAAACCACATTTCGTCCACATCCATATCTTCCAATTCCGGCCATAAAAAGTTCGTTATCATCTCACGATAGCGAACACCATTCACAGTGACTGCCTGACCGGCCTCATTTTGGAAAAAATACGGCCCGATGATGCCGCCAGCCCATAAACCGCACCAAACAGTCACTCTTTGTGGGTGCATTGGTTTTTCGACAATCACTCTTGGATTCTCATTCGCCCAAATGCGGCAATTCTGTTTATTGACGAATCCACTGAGGTGAAAATGTGCCTCATCACTGAAGATGATTTTCTTCGAAAATTGATCATCCACTGGTGCGATTTCTTGCCACCATTCTGCCCATTCACGACGTTTGGAATGGTCAAGAGGCTTTAGTTCTTGAGCCAATTGCACCTTGTAAGCGTGTAAATGCAAGTCTTTATGCATAATGTTCATCAACGACGAGCGTGAGAGGTGCAATTGTTGGGCACGACGACGAGTTGAGGTGGGCGGCTCTTCAGCCACACTATCGCGAACAGCAGCAATATTTTCTGCAGTACGAGCTGTACGAGCATGCACTGGTGTTCTCACATCTTCTACAGACCCGGTTTGCTCGAAATTTTCCACGATTTTTGCGATTGTACGCACATTTGGACGATCAAATTGACCAAAAAAATCACGAAGTGCACGATATGCATTTTTATTTGAACGCCCATTTTCATAATAAGTCTGGATAACTTTAACACGTTGTTGGATTGTTCAAATTGAGTAAGTCTGAAATAGAGAAATGTCAAATAAAATTCGGAAAAAAGCTTGGCGTTTAAGTGTGGTTCACATTCAACATCGGCCCTTACAATTTAACCACCCTTTACATATCTACAAAAAGGGAATTCCCAGAAATTTGTAATATAAATATATTTCGTAAAAATTAAATTTAAGTTCAAAAGATTTGAAATCGTGCTAAATGGAATAAAATCGTGAAAAAAATTCAAAATTTGTTTATTTTCAAGCCGTGCTAAATCAAAACCGTGTAAAACAGAATTTGGTGTACATATTTCTTTTTTATTGTTAGCTTCAAACAAAATTATATTGAAAGTGGTTGCATACAAAATATTGTACGAGTATAATATACATAGGTTGAATCAAATTTCAAATACTAAAACATATCAATACATCAAATTTAAATACATATGTGTATGTACCTATAAAAAATAAGAAAATATAATAAATAATATAAATGGAATCATAATGGACAGCTTGGTTTTCAATATACCTACTCGTTCACTGCTTTTTAATTGAATTTATTGAACATTACAACCTAACCTGAAGGTGAATGTGATGCCGAATATGTGGAAGAAACTGATATTTAAGATGACATTGATGATGTTAACGTTGAAATATAGGTATAAAAATTATAATTATAAAAATGTATGTATATGTATGTATGTATGTAAGTGATATTACTAAAGGTGACCTTAGACTAATTTCTGTACGACTTGATGAAGGTATGTATGTTTGTATATATTTTTTTATCTATTGAAGAAGAGAATCCGAATATTTTGTAAAAATTTAATTATAAAAATATATATAAGTTATATTACTAAAGGTGACCTTAGATGATACTACTTTCTGTACGACTTGAAAGAAAAAACTTGTTATTTGACTTGATTTAAAATTTTTTGAATTATTCGAATAATTCGATTAATAATTCGATCGAAGTATTCGGACAGATTAAAATGTCTTATTCGAATTATAATGCACTCGCGAAAATATGAACACCCCAAACTATGAACACTTTTTCTCTGCCATTGAATATTCCAAAATAAGAAGTTTGTACAAAAGCTTTAAAATATTAACATTTATTTTTTTATTTTGAAACGGATTTCAGTTCCATAATATGCATAAAAATTAGAAGAAACTCCGAACTATTAATATTTGAATGCCAAATGTCAATGGTCAAACAAACAAGTGCATATTTTTACTTACTTTTTACATGTACGCAGACGCAAACACATGTTTGGGGTTTTCAAATGTTAATTAAAAGTGAATAATTTGTATGATATGCTTACAAAACAACATAAATTTCTAACATAAAAAAAAAAGATGAAGTTTTGGAGAATTTACAAAAAGGTGCTGTAGCTTAATTGGTTAGCGCATTTGATCATTAAGCATGATTTGGTATTTGTAGCCCGGGTTCGATTCCCAGCCGCTGCCATTCAAACAACATCAGTTTCTGATAATTATTAGTTTTCTGTCTATCATAACAGCACCCTTCTTTGGTGGTATAGCATTCAAACGCCACCGAAGTAAAATAATTAAATAAAGGCTATAAAATCAAGCTTTAACATTAATGCGCCTACTCGCCAACAGAGGCGCTACAATTCTGCACTAAAAACAAACATAATGCGCAATTGCAGAGTTGTGAATTAAAAAAGCTTTCTTCTTTCACCACCTTTACTTCTTCAACTATCCCCTTTCCAAAGAAAGTAACGCAATTACATATAGGCATATTAATTGCCTGAGTGTTACTTCTCTTTAAAAAATAAAAAAATATGGAGTGTCATATTTAAATTAAATGATTGTATTAAAATTGTGTGCCCTTTGTAAATATGAACCAACCCAAAAATTGTAACTGCCCTTGTTTTTATTAGTTCATATTATCGAGAGTGTATGTATTCGTTTCAATCGAACAATTTGGTGACCCTAATATAATAAAAATACCATGCCCAGAAAACACTGCCCACACCATCACATTCCCACCAAAGTGCTTTATGGTCATAGAAATATGGGTTATGCTGCATGTTTGTAGGATGCCATACGTATCGTTTTCCATCAAAAACAAACCTACAAAATCTAGATTAATTGCTCTCAGAAAATTATTGGTTTTTCTAACTGCCCATGGGCAAAAGTAATGCGGGACTATAAGTTTTTTTTTTTTTTTTTGAAACATGTGGCTTATGTGGCCAGGCAAGTTTTTTCATTAAGTCTTATTCTTATAGTTCTAGAGGAGACGTTAATACCGAATTTTGTGATAAAGATCTCTTTGAATTGCGGTAGAGCTTTTGAATGGGTGTGCTTTCACGTTCTAAATTATTGTCCAGCTCGAATTGTCTATTAATTTATTAATTAACCACAAATAGTAATAATAATGGACAAAGATTGCAATTAATAATTATAATCATGTAAAAGAAATACTTTTTAAAACAGTATATAAGAAGTGTCCACTACAGTATATGTAACAAAAAAGCTATTGAATACTTTTGCAACACAAATTCATACTATTTTTTTAATATTTAAGAATAACTAAAACATTAGACTTAAACAAATTTCTTTTTATAAAAATCCGAGTTTTGTTCTGATGAATTGCATCAAATATTGCAAAACATTTACAATACGATCCAACTGCGCTGCATACTTATTCCAAATCGTAAACTTTTTTATTGTTAATAATGTTTAATTGATACCGGCAGCTTTTTGAAGTCCATTTTAACAATTTAACATAAACTATAGCTAATAACTTAAAACAATTAGTTCCTCTACTAGCGGGCCAAATTCAGCACAGCGCATCAATAAAACCCAACCACAAAACAATTCAAAACAACATGCAACTCACAAACAATATTGTATTTGGTTTTATTATACTTTTTTAAATATTGTGTTAGAAAAGTCCATGTATGTATATTATCACCATTATTTGCATGAATAAGACCAATATTTAGACTCTTGTTAATGCTATTACTAATATGTACTTGCATTCGTACTCTCAAACACATGTGTCTTGTGGCTAAAATTCTGTTTGGCTTTAGTTGGTTGTTTACTAATTCTTTGTTTTTTTTTTAACTAAAAATTTGTTGTAGTTTTATTAGCAAGTGTAAATATTGAAGGTGACTTTAATGTTAAAATAAACATAAATTTATCGAATAACAAATCTGCATAAACAAACTAATAATTATGTGTTGTAGAAGAAAAAAACACACACCAACAACAGCAATAACAACAACAAAATTGACAGTACATATAAAGTAATAAAAGTCATGTACCTGAGTTTTTTTTTTATACCCTACACCACCATGGTGGGGAGGGTATACTGAATTTGTGCTGATGTTTGTAACGCCCAGAAATATTGGGCCAACTCCCACCTTAAAGTATACCGATCGACTCAGAATCACTGAGTCGATTTAACGATGTCCGTCCGTCTGGCTGGCTGGCTGGCTGTCCATGTAAAGCTTGAGCGCAGAGTACAGGTCGCAATTTTGAAGATATTTCGATAAAATTTGGTACGTGATATTTTTTCGGCCCAAGAATGGATGGGATCGAAACTGGTGGAAATGTTCTCCCGAAATTGGGGTTTACCGATCATAAATGTTTGAATTATGCAAGTATCCAAACAAATTTCATCACAAATGAGTGGTAAATGAAGCCAAATCACAT
Source organism: Bellardia bayeri (assembly GCA_950370525.1). Classification (NCBI taxonomy): domain Eukaryota; kingdom Metazoa; phylum Arthropoda; class Insecta; order Diptera; family Calliphoridae; genus Bellardia; species Bellardia bayeri. The sequence continues at coordinate 83,002,742 of OX493267.1, forward strand.
CTACAAATTTTGTGCAGATCGGTCCATAATTACTCATAAGGCCCACTTCCGAAAATCACTTTAAAGAGCATAACTCTCACAAAAATGTTGATATCCAAATAATATTGAACGAAAATATATTTCATATGTATAAAAATAATACGGTACAATTTTATTATGATCGGTCCACAATTAGTCGTAGCTCCCATATAAGGCCCACTTACGAAAATCACTTTAAAGAGCATAACTCTCTCAAAAATGTTGGTATCCAAATAATATTGAACGCAAATATATTTCATATGTATATAAATAATACGGTACAATTTTATTATGATCGGTCCCTACTCCCATATAAGATCCTCTCCGTAATTCACTTTAATCTCCATAAATCGTTTAAAAGTGTTTATATCGAGATAAAGTTTAACACATATAATACTTATGCTTGGTTTTCACTATGTCATTTTTGTTGTCACATTGCCCAAATTGTTGTCAATTGTATGAAAACGGGTTGTCATATGGTGTCATCTATGTTTGCAATCATGATTGCAATCCCATTAGATGCCATAGACGGGTTGTCATATGGCATCATCTATGTTTGCAATCATGATTGCAATCTCATTAGATGCCATAGACAACCCGTTTTCATACAATTGCCAACAATTTAGACAATTTGACAACAAAAATGACATAGTGAAAACCAAGCATTATATTTACAGACATCATGACACAAAATTTTTGGATGATCGGTCCACAATAGATTCCCATAACGCCTATTTTTGAAAAACTGTTTTATACATATACTGGGTTTAGGATATTTATGGTCGGGCTTGACCGACTATACTTTCTTACTTGTTGATTCAATGTTTTCCTTTCTTAAGTTATTACTCCAACTAACTACTGCTGCAAGTAACAAAAACCATGGATGAGAAAATGATGCAGGTGTAAAGTTATTTAATGGCTTTAAACAAATATAAATTGTTGTTTTTTTTAGAAATATGTGGCCATAATTTTAAAATAATACCTCTTACATACTATATTGTTAAAGTACATACTTACTTACTTGTACAACATTTAATGGTACGCAAGGATTTATTTAATATTAAAATCACTAAAGAAACCAGTTGAAACGCCCAATTAATTAACAAGCTAAGGAAAACAAAAATTTTAATTAAGTTATATTTGAAAGAGCTCGGTACTTAGTTTTGTGTTTTTTTTTTTAATATTTTAAGTAATAATGTAAGAAAATGTAATATGATATTTGAATTATTACTAAAGCATTATCACAGATCGTTTTTTTTTTTTTGTATGAAAATCAGTGTTGCCACTTTTGAGGTAATTACCCAAATTAGGTGTAGTTTTTGCTGTCGTAGGTTGAGCGTGGGTAATTTCTTCTAGGTGTAGTTCGGGTGTAATTTTTTAAAGAGAAGTAACACTCAGACAATTAATATGCCTATATAGACTTGCGTTATTTTCTTTGGAAAGGGGATAGTTGAAGAAGTAAAGGTGTTTGTTTTTAGTGCAGAATTGCAGCGCCTTTGGTGGTGAGTAGGCGCCACCGAATGCTATACCACCGAAAGAGGGTGCTGTGATAAATATTAGTTATGATAGATAGAAGAAAACTAATAATTATAAGAAGCTGATGTTGTTTGCGTGGCACCGGCTGGGAATCAAACCCGGGCTACAAATACCAACTCATGCCAATTTAGCTACAGCACCCTCGCATCGGGTGTAATTTGAAATTTTTTCGTTTTAAAACACTACATTTCCATTTTAAATTTTTCATTTTTCAACACTTAAGCTATACATACATACATACATACATATATCCTTCTTTTCCCGGTTATCTAAATTACAATTACGGATTTGTTCTTTTTCTCATTTAGATTTTGTAGGTCATGGATCATATTAGAATGAATGTATATGAAATACTACACCGTGTATGTATATGTATGTCTCATTACAATTGCATTGTACAGCATGGGCTCTTAGGTTTCGATAAATATGTACAAGCTTCAAGGTGATTTAGAACCTGAAGTTTATTGGCCAAAGGTATTCAAACTAAAAAATAATCTGGGTGTAGATATATTTGCAATGTTAGAAAAAATATTATATTTAATTTTGCCATTTTTAAATGCTTCAGTTACAAGAACATTAATACGCTTAACCTTTGTAAAACTGATTTGAGAAACAGACTGTCGTCTGAAACCATTCCAGGAATTTTATTTACAAAAGAAGGTATACAAAAGAAGGGCAATGAACATTTTGAAACTTCCATAAAAATATGCAACCAAATGTAGAAATAGAGCTTTTTATATTATTAATTTTATTAATTTATTTTAAGTTTTTAATGTTATTTTTGTTATTTTTTTTTAAGTTACTAAATAAATATTTTGTGGTTTTTAAAAATGTTCAATAAAATCTAACGTAATTTGGTATCAGGTGTAATTTTATTTAAATCGGGTAATTTTGAATGTTACTGGTAGCAGCACTGATGAAAATACAATTTAACGATACAAAGTGTTTTGAAAATCATAATTACTTGTATCTTAATTGGGTTTAATTAAACAACTTCCGTGTCATGGATTCAATTGTAGCAAATCTCGCATTAAATTATTCTATTTTAATTTAGAAACTCTTAAAGACTTTAATAACGACATCAATATATATTATTTATGCTTCTAAGAATTATGCAATTTTTACTTTAATAGCCAAATTATAAGCGAAACCACCTTATTGGATAACACACACAACTTTCAGAAATACATTAAATATTAATATTGTTGAATAATATTACCAAATCGCTCCATTAATGTCTTATATAGGTGTGTCTAGCCACTAAAAACCGGCTTATCACAAAAACTGTTAAAAATTTCTATGTTTTTACAAAAATAAACTGTTTTTTTAACATGCTAAATTGCAAGAACTTTTCTTCAAACAAAAGACTTAGAATACAAACTTCTTTGCACTGCTGTACTGAAGAGATTTTTATTTTCAAAATGAATCGTATGTGGCTCAGTAAGTCACCTGGTGACTGGTGTATGGCTTAAAAATTTTTACAAACTCATTTATAATAAACTATATAATAAACATATTTTAACTTTGAAAAAAAAACACTGTTAAGCAGGTCATATCCCTTTCAGACAATTTTAAGAATTTTGAAATTGCTTTGTTAGTGCAAATTTCAGCATTTCAGCTCTTTACTGCATATTTTGCTTTTTATAGAATATTTTACTTATAACTACATATTTTTGTTGCATATTTTTTTTTTTTTTTTTTTGAAATAATTTGATTGTTTTTATATTTACCACAAAAAATACTTTCTCTTCCGTTTGTAACACTTTGGAATATGTATATTCTGGCTGCTTAAAAAATTCTAAGACGATATGTCCGTACGTCTGTTGAAGGTACGATAGAGCTTCGAAAAAAAAACTAACAGAAATAAAATTTCTGTCAAACATTCTTTGTTTTACCTTAAGGTTTAGTATTGAAAATGGACAAAATAGCAGACAACCTCCATATTTATCAAATATGTTTTCATAATTTCTTTAAAAATATTGCAAATAATATCATAAAATTTAACACATCTTATTTTTATTATAAAAGAAAAAGTTCTGTTTAAAATGATAAGAATCGGTCCATGATTTCCCATAGCCCACATACAAAGTAAATAATTGGTACATACATGTCTATAGAAAAGCAGTATTTATACAAAATTCAGCAAAAATAAGTTTCATGCAAACGATATACATATTGTCCACTTCCGAAAATCACTTAAATACGCACAAATCTGTTACAATAATAGTTATCAGGTTGAAATTCTAGTCAAATATTCCCCTAAACAAAATTTGATGACGATCGGTCCATAATTAGTCGTAGCTCTCATATAGGATCCAAAAATCACTAAAGTAGGCATAAATCTCTGATTAACATCAAATTTAATGTCAATAATTCCTATTTACTATAATTACACTTGATGTTTGCTATTTATTGTAAAGTTACAAACAGTTTTTTAAAACGTATACCATTTTTTAAGGGTATTGGCTAATGATCTATTTTTATACAATATTTGTTAGACTATTTTAATAATTTAATAGAGAAAATGTGCATTAATATATTGTTAGTGTTTCATAACTATAATTACATTTTATGATAAACAAAGAAGAATATAAGAAAAACAAAAGTATAACTGTTATTTATTCGTATTGGCCGCGTGGTACAAACCTCAGTGATTTTGAAAAAGGTGAAATTTCAGTTTAAATAAAAAGTGGCTTTAAGATTTCGAACAATTGGCAATGTGACCGGCTTCACATTCTGTAGTAACAAATATTGCAAATAATACGGATTGTTATGGTAAAAATAAAAATCGCGGCTAGAAACAAAGCTTTATGAACGAATTATAAACTGTCCCAGCAACATAATGAAGTCTTGGTCAGATTATTAATTAATGTATCCAAATCAACCACCCAGCAAAAAATTCCCTTACAAATTAAGTTAAAAAGTAATAGGAAATTGCCGACCAGATTACTTACAAATCTACTAGAAAAAGTACTTAGTTTTGTTCGCAATGTCTTAAAAGTAATCCGTTATAATTTTGCCACTTTTAACCAAAAAATTAATAACTTATTTTTATAATTAAAAGTTTTATAAAATACGAGGTCTGATCAAAAAATAACCGTTGTGTTCAAATTTCGTGAGTTACGTATGTTCGATTTTCGAATTTTTTTTTGCTGTTATGTTGGTACACATGTCTGTTGTATATGTTGGTAATATCAACCATTTTGAATTGTCAGTTTGTTTTTGACAGATAAAAAGGTTAGTCGTGTTTTGGTGTGCTCTTTGATATTTTACTATTCGAAAAAATGGATCAAAGAAACTGTAATAAGTTTTGTGTAAAAAATTAAATTAAATGCACAAGGACATTTGAAATGTTGAATGTGACGTTTGGCTAGACTACTATGAGCAGAACACAAGTTCAATTGTGGTATAACCGGTTTAAGGAAGGCCGAGAAGATGTCAATGACGATGCTCGTCCTGGTCGTCCGAGCACGTCAACAACCGATGAAAACATTGAAGCAGTGAATAAAATGATTTGAGATAATCGTCGAATCACTATCAGAGAGGTTGCTGATGATGTTGGCATATCGTTCGACTCATGCCAAGCAATTTTTACGGCTGTTTTAGGCACGAAACGTGCGGCAGAGAAGATTGTTCCAAAATGGCTAAATTTTGAGGAAAACCAACGTCGCATGGACATCGCTCAAGATCTGTTGAACATCGTCAGATTTCCTCAAAAAAGTCATAACTGGTGACGAATCATGGGTGTATGGCTATGACATTGAAACCAAAGCCCAATCATCCCAATGGAAACGTCCAAAAGAGCCAAGACCGAAAAAAGCACGTCAAGTTCGGTCAAATGTGAAGGTTTTGCTCACGGTTTTCTTCGACTGCAATGGCGTGTTGTATCATGAATTCTTTCCACAAGGTCATACGGTCAGAAACGCACAGAATTGTGGAAAAACCAATCATGGATTTTGCACCATGATAACGCACCAGCTCACACATCGATGCTTGTGCGTCAGTTTTTGGACAAACCACAGTATTCACCGGACTTGGCCCCTGCTGACTTTTTCCTCTTCCCAAAACTGAAGACACCGATGAAAGGAAAGCGTTTTGCTACGATTGAGGAGATAAAAGAAAAATCGAAACAGAAGCTGTTGGCGATACCAAAAAGCGCGTTTCAGAAGTGTTTCGAGGATTGGAAAAAACGCTGGCATAAGTGTATTATATCTGACGGGGCAGCGTTCTCAACTTGTTGCGTTTCGCACCATTTTTGGTATGTACTGAAATTAGCTTTTTTACCAATTAGTACTTTAGTTCCGAATATCATATTGTGAGTTAAAATTTGAGTGGTAAAATGCTTATTTTATCTTTATTAGCTCATTTATTTAAAAAAAGGCTTTTACTATAATTACTTTTACTAATAATCGTTTTTTTTAGAATTTATGATATTAAAAAATTTCAAAATAATTCAATAAATATTTGAAACAAAAACGAAATTCTTAACTTGGTGCGTTTTTTTTTTGTAAATGATGCGCTTTTTTCTCCATTTTGGTGCGTTTTAAAATTTCAAAGTTGACAACGCTGCTGAGGGGGATTACAGTGGGTGGCCAAAGTATTAGTTACACATGCAAAATTGTTTAGTTTGAAGCCGTATAACATTTTAAAATAGTGAAAATTATCATTTTAATTGTTCTTTTAGGTAAATTAAGTGTTTCTATTTCAATTAAAAATAAATTCTTTTGTTCTAAAAACATATATTTGAGGAAAACAAATTTTTTGAAAAAAAAATCTTAATATTTCGTAGAACCTCCTTTGGCATCAATTACAGCTTGCACCCTTTTTGGCATGCTCTGAATGCATTTTCTTTTAGTTCTTCATCGTGATGCCAGACTTTAATCAATGCCTCTATAAGATTTTGTTTGTATAACAGTATAACCTCAAAATTGCATATGTCACACTTCAGAGCAGAATGATCTACAACTGCACTCTAATGCTACCAATCATTGTTGACACTGCACAAAATATTTAACAGTATTACCAGAATTAAAATACGAAAACATCTGGTACAAGAAACAAATTTATATACGTATTAAAAGCGGTTGATTCTTAATGAATAAGAAAAACTAGTGTAACTAATAATTTGGCCACCCACTGTAATTTGAAAGGGACAAGATAGTTATTGATGAATAAATAAATACTTTTTGAAAATAGCGGTTATTTTTTGATCAGACCTCGTATGTAGTTGTTGATTGATTAAAACAAAATGTTGTGAAATAAATAAACTAATTTAATAAATACTCGTACGAAGGAAACTTATTGCAAAATTATATTAATACAGATTTATAATCATATAATAAGTGCACGTTTCACTGCCATTTCGTTTACACGCGTATCTTCAATTTTCATACTCTTTACCATCAAGTTTTTACTTTCTCATGCAAACAACTTCGCGCAGAATAAGACGAAGAAAATAAAAGAAGAAAACAAGAGGAAATAAGAAAATTGACTAGTACCATCAAGTATGTATACCTGTATACCTTTTACTATTACATGGTATTTTATAAACTACATTTGACATTTCTAATTTAGGTATCCTATCTTTTATTTGACTGAATAATCTGTCTACTGTATTATACATTTTTGGAGCCATTTTTGGGGTTATCAAATATATTAGATTTTTCTAATCTTTCGGATATTTTAGGTACATAAGTTAATGATTTATATATTTTAGGTTCAGAAAGTCTTTTTGTGTTAATCAATTTATTTTTGAATTGTCTTAGTAATTTACAAATTATATTAATAATATTTTAATATTTTTTTAATCGTTTCTATATTTTTCTTGTGAAATTCCTTATTACTTAATAATTGTTAATATTCTCTTTATAAGATTTTTAGCTGTATTAATAATAATTCTTTAAGGATGTTTTGAATAGTAATTAATGATTCTTCCTGATGATGTAGATTTTTGATACCAGTCTATTAATAATTTATTACCTCTCTTTATTATAAGGAAGTATAGAATTACATTCTTTTTCTATAGTAAATTTAATATTAGGCTGAAATGATTTAAAAATCATCAATATATATTCTAAATATTTCACTTTCTGAAATTATGCAAAACAAATGATCTACATATTTTGTTAAAATTTTTGGTTTTATAATCAATTTTTCAATACAAGTGTCAAGTATATTTTCCATGACAATATCAGCAATAATTGGAGAAGCTGGTGATCCCATTGGAAGGCCTATTTTCTGTTCAGTTTTTTTATTATTATGAATTGTTATATCCTTTATCTTATCTTTAAATTCTAATGAATTCTTTACATTATATTTAGAATTTAAAGTTAATTTTTTAAGAATGTTAGTAATATATTTACAAAGTTCATATGATGGAGAGTTAATACATGAACAAATTGGTCTTAAAGGAAATGTCTCTTTATGATTTTTTGGTAATCCATATAATTTAGGAGCTGTTGCCACATTTGTTCTAAGATTGTTTCTTTCAAAATTTGTAATTATTTTTAATTTAAAAAGATCATTAACGATATTATTATTTATTTTCTGTAATTTGTTTGTAGGGTCCTTATTTAATATCTGATATGTATATGTTCTCCAGATCAGAAACCCATTGAGAACATTTAGGGAATATAAGGCCGTCAAATTTATGCGGAAAATCGACAATATGAAATCATATATCTATCACCTAACAGAAGCTGTTATAAATGCTTAAAGATATATATCTGAAGATAAAATAATAAATCTGCTAAATATTTAGTATGCCTTATCGAATTTTTGAGTTGAAATGCAATACAGTGTATGAAACTAATGGTTTTTATTAACATCGTTCCATATCCTTTGAAAATCACTAAATATGCATAAATATGTTATTATTAACAAGCTAAAATTCAAATAATTCTCATTTACATGAAAATCGACATACCAAATTGAAATTAGACATCACATCAATACATATATAAAAATCGTCATACCGATATTATGAAGATCTGCCCATTATAGCTCAAAGCTCCCATATAAGAACCACTTCTGAAAAACACATTAATCTACATAAGTATCTATCAATTAAAATGTTTACCTTACGGATTTTATTCGTTACGACACGCCAGCAAAATGTTCAATATTATTGGCATTTTATTTTCAAAACATAGCAAAAACAAAAGACTTAAAACACAAACATTCTACGTATCTAACAATTACAAATAAATTATGTAATAATAATTCAATCATAATACTTTTTATAACTTATGTATGTACATTAGTGTATCGAAAAAAAAAAGTTCGCGATTCACCACCGAATATGAAGTATTATTGCAAGACAATTTCGTAGCAACTGAGATCTGGTGAGTAAATACTAAAACGGGATATTTGAGGTAAATGCAAGATAATAACATCGATAGATCTCTTCAAGACAAAAATATCGATATATCACACTTTGAGATCGGACTATAAATGCCAAAGATATAATAAAAAATGTATTTTGGCGACCCCTATTTTCGGCAAAAAAAAAAAAACAAAGAAAAATTTTTTCGAAATTGTCTTGCAACAATACTTCATATTCGGTGGTGTACCGCGAACTTTTTTTTGCATTTTAAGGCGAGACTCTAATGTACATACATACATATTTATCAAATAAAATCATAGAAAAAAGATCTTCCTTTTTTTTATTAATTTCTTGATAAACAAATAATAGTAGTATTTATAAAAATTTATCTAATAAATCTTAAGAGTGTAGAAATTATCATCTTGTATCTCAAACTCTCCATCTCCTTTATGTTTCTTGATGTAAGTATCTATGCAATTTTGAAACAACTTTTTAACAAACAGCCCAAAGGCACATTATTAACGCATTCATGGTATTTTATCGACAACAACCAGCTCTGAGTGTAAAAGATGAAATGATGATATTGCAAAATGTTTGTGTTCATACATAAATACAATACAGTTTATTTATATACATATTCATTTATTTATTTATTATTAACAACTGATGATAATGTTTAAACACACTGTATATTTATTTCATTTAACACATGACAATGATTAACTTCTGATTTTACAGATATGGACATGAATGAACATGAAAATTGTCTGTATGTCGTATGTTGTACTCGTATTTAGTCATCATCATCATCATCATGGCTAAAGTAACAATTATTTAATTGAACATATTAGTAACTGATTTTGTGGCAATAAACTTTATGTACAGTTTTGTGGAGAAAATTACATGTTTATATTGTTTTAAGGATCTGTGATTGAAAAAAGTGATAATTATTACTATCGTTTACTACTCAATATCCCCATTAAACTGATCCCATAAGCGCTAGAAAAAAGTAGAAGAATGGAACTTTAAGCATATACTCGTATAGAGAACTTTGTATTGACCTCTAGAATTATCTACTCCGCAATTAAGGCGCAATAAATCAGTATTTTAAGGCAAATGAAAGAAAATGTGAAGAACCTTCCTAGATGGGTATTCTTGTTAACTGATATCCACGATACACAGACCGTCCAATCACCTACCAAGAGGAACTGTCTTTTACCTGTGTATCACTTAACGATGATTCACCACTGACTGACCAATCGTCTAAATGCCACATTGAGAACCTTGTTTCTATTGTTGTTTTGTTTGTGTTCAGTGGCATGAACTGGATAGAGATAGAGACAGTATTATCGAAGAGTTTGAAATCATTTCAAATCCATAGCAAAACAACGGATACACAAGTGATGATATCAGTATACACAAAATAAAAGTTATGGGTCGATTATGTAGAGTTGTGCCCGGTCGTTCATTCCAGTGACCGGTCATTTTCGTTCATTTATCCAAGACTAATTCGTTAATTCAATTCGTTCAATCGTTCACTTTGAACGAATGAATACAACCCTTATTGAATGTGATTTTCTTCTTGTCTTTTGATAAACAGCAGCTGAAATTGATCCGTACACTATTGAATGAAAACCGTTCAGTTAAATGACCGGCTCATTCCGTTCAATGAAGTGATCCGTTCATTTTAACCCGTTCGTTCATGAACGACACAGCTCTAATAAACATTTATATGTTAAAAATATAAATAATTTAACAACAAAATTGCTAACATTTAAAATTTACCACTTAAAATAAAAGCAAAGCAACCACAAATTTTCGGTTGCCATGTTAGGCAACTGAAGTTAACAGCTGACAGTTGTCATCTGTAAGATGTTTTTGGCAACTGTCAACTCAGCCGAGTTTCGGTTTCAATCTGTAATCGACCCATTAAAATCTACTTTTTAAATGCAAGTCCATCAATGGCTGTTCATTGCAACAAGTGGTTCTGAAAAAAAAGTTATAACATATTGTTGTTTATTGTAACTAGTTCATATTATTTATTATTTCGGTCGCTATTTAGTCTCACCCAAGACCATTTAAAATTATATGATACATTATTAATATTTCTCACTTTTTTATTCTATACAAAACATTCGCTTCAATACTTACTTTATTATTTATGTGCGAGTAATATAATAAAATAAAAACTAACACAACTTCTCTCTATATTCACTATATAATACTTTTTATTGTAGTTATCATTCTTAAGACAGTCGTTAAATTAATTCCAAAAAAAAAGAATAAAATAAAGAAATTTTAGACTTCATAAAAAAAAAAAACAAAGTAATAGAGTTAACAAGGAAATTCGAATGTCGCCGTAGAAGGAAAGCAGTTAAATTATATTTCCTAAGACAACAATTAATTAGTTTTAGTTAGTTTTTTTTGTCTATTCATTTTGCTGCTGTTGTCTAGTAAAATTAAAAAATTTAACATAATCTTGTACCAGGGTCATTTGATTCCAATACAAATCGACCCAGCGAGAATAAGCCGATTGATAGGCTAAATTGAGAGAATCTGTTGTGGGATTTGTTAAAGTGTTGGATGAATTGCTGCTGTGATTACGAGTGGCAGTTGTTATTGTATGATTTTGAGTGAAATTTGTGGCCATTCGGTTTTGAAAACATTCACCTAAGTCCTCCTCATCATCACCATCCTGCTCATCCTCTTCCTCAGCTTCATCATCTGTATTAAAATAATGTTCACTTTCATCCTCTTCTTCTTCGTCATCTTCCTCCTCTTCGTCATCGCTTTCATACGAATCTTCTTCACTTGATGTATAGTACACAGGAATTTGTTGAGGCTTTTCTTCTGTATTACTGTGCTCTGAAGATTCAATGCCCGACGAACCAGATGTTGATGTTTTCTCATCAAAACCACTGGTATTGCCACTATGTTCTATATCAGAGCCGGAGTTGTCCAAAACTTCTTCCTGAGACGAAGTTGCAGAATCTGAAGAACTGGCACTAGTTGGTGATGAATTGTTTTCATTATTTTGTAGAGCATTTACTAAAGGTGAGACGGAATTAGGTAGTGATTGGTAGGGTGGAATTTCTATCTGAAAACAAAATAAAGAGTTTGTTAACTTTAAGCTTTGTTATTTAACTCTACAAAATAAGCCTTACTTGTGTGGTTATGTTAATAGATAACTTTTGCTGCAGTTTCTGATGTTGCTGCTGCGGTTTATTCTTTTGCAGCTGCCCAGACAAAATGTCTGGCATAAATTCTGGCATTTGATTGTGTGCTGGGGATGGAAAGTGTTTTTGTTCCTTCTCGCCCCTTGGAGTCTCTGTACTTATGTTAGTTTCATCTGTGGCTGGATATAGATCTGAAGAATTGTTTTGTAATTCTGAAAAAGAATCCTGTTGTACAGAGGGTGTTGCTACGGAGAGTATAAAGGTTTGTTTATCAATATCTTCAGATGCCGAGGTCGAAATATCATCTTCTTGGAAGTTAGCAAAGTCGGAATACAGATCATGTACTTCATTAATTGGTGATTTTTCATCTGGTTTATCGATGAGCATAGATTTCAATTGCTCTAGTTTATTCGAGGACAGCATTGGTTCGTCAACAGTTACAACAGGCTGTAAAGATTTGGCAAATGTATGCTGTGTGTATAATGACATAATTTCACAAATTAGGAATGAATTGAAATCAAACTTTTAACCATACCAAAGTTTTGTCTGTTTTTCAAATTTTCTTTAAGATTTTATAAAAAATCTCTAAATACAACATTTTCAGAATATATATTATTTTCAACTTACCTCTGTGAAAGAATCATTATTATTTAAAACCTCTTTGGTGTAGGCATCAAATAGATCAATTTTAGTACAGGGTTCCTTTGTCTGCGAGTCCTGTGAAGAATGACGATCGACCAGAAATTCCACCAGTGTTGGTATGGCCGATTTTTGCATTAAAACCGATTGATAACGTGAAATATCCTGTTGACTACTGCGCAAACTATCCGCTGCAATGCTACTGGCATCATCAATTGTATTTGAAGTTAAGAGATGGTGAGAAGAACTGTTGTGAGATTCGCCCGCTGTGTTAAGATTTTCGGAAGGGTTTGGCGGTGGTGGCGGTGTGCCTAAGGGTGGTAAATCAGGAATACAGCCATCGTTATTGGAAGGAGATAACATAATTTGTTGAGCATTAAGTTGTTCACTGGACAAATTTGGCACTTGTAAAGCACTGTCTTGAGAATTGACTAGAAAAGTATTGGTATCGATGGACGATTGTTGGCTGGATGAAATATTATTTGTAAGATTTTCCTTATTATCCGATAGAGAAGAAGTAAGTGTAATGTTGTCTTGTGAGGCTAAAGGAGCCAATAACTTTTGGTTATCACTTTGATAAACACCAAAGTAATTGGCATCTTCTTCAAATTCACCAAAAGTCCATAAATCTCTTGATACCTTTTCTTGTTGATCTTTTAAAGGAAATTTCAACACCTTCATACCAGTACCAACCTCTGTTATAAGTTTTTTAAACGTTCTTTGATCTTTTTCCGATGCCACAAAACTAATGGCTAAACCATGAGACCCAAAACGTCCTGCTCTGCCTATCCGATGAAGGTAAGTTACTACATTGACTGGCAGCTCAAGATTAATAACCAAATTTACATGTTCCGAATCCACACCTCGAGCCATTAAATCCGTGGCCATGAGTATGCGTGTTTTGAATTCCCTAAATTTACGGAAATTCTCCAAACGTGTTTTTTGATCCTGAGCGCCAGACATCAGTTCACAAGGCCAACCATCCTTTTCCAAATAATTGCGATACGAGTCAGCTCGAGATTGTGAGCCGGCGAATATTAAACACTGTTTAAAAGTTATTCTTCCAAAGATGTATCTTAAAGCCTCCAACTTTAATTGCATTTCCAATATACTTGTTTTTTGTTCAGGCAATTCGTAGACAAATTGTTTAATGCCCACCAACAGAGTGGCACGTTCCTCTGTAGATATCAACAAAGGATTTTTCATAATCTTTGCCAATTCCTTATCCAAATTGTCAATGAATGTGGCACTACACGCTATAGTCTGTTTGCGATTTGGCAAAGCTTTGCTAATTCTCTGCAAGTCTTGGCGAAAAGTTTGGGTATACATTTTATCAGCCTCGTCTAAAACCAGCATTGATATTTGTGAAGTATTTAAGACTTCATTTTGTATCAAATGTAAAATTCTACCCGGAGTGCCAACCACACATCTAGCACCCTGCAAACGTCTACGATCTTCTGCCACATCCATACCACCAATAACACACACAGCACGAAATCCAGCACAATATTTACCAATTTCATTGAGGATTTCTTCAATTTGTACGGCAATCTCACGTGTTGGTGCTACAATCAATGACTGTGGCTCCCGCAAATCGCTGTGATAGAACTCCAAAACAATCGTAGAAAATATCAAAGTTTTCCCTGTTCCCGATTTAGACTGAACTAATAAGTCTGGATATTAAACAAATTTTAAATTTTATATGTAATAGATGTGTTAGAATAATTAAGTAATATTTACCCATTCCTGATTTACCCACCGGTATAGCGGTGGCCTGTATTACAGTGGGGTACATAAAGCCAGCTGTATGTAAACCTTTACGCACCGGTTCTGAAAGTAACATTTTACTGAATGGCGCCAATTCTTTTAGACGCACATCATCGGTTCGCTCTTTAGCATCTAATTTGTGAGCAATCCCTTTTGTGTCCATTTTTTACTAATTTTGTTTTATTTAATTAAATTTTTGATACAAATTTCTGTAACTGTAACTTTTTCTGTTTATCGTTTACCTGTTTTTAGCACGCCATAGACAGTAAAAGAACACTCAAGTAAAGGAAATGTCAAAAATTACTCTACAACAGTGATGCCAATTACTTACATATATGTATACACAAATAAATTTGAAAATTTCTCATTATCTGAGCAGAGTAGATTTAAAAAGAATTATAATTTTGAAACTTTGGAATTTATATTTCGTTTGTTAGAAATCGTAAACAAGTAATACACTCTTTTTAACCCTGCCTTTACACATGCAAGTGCTGTGTACGTATTATATACGAAAACTTATTCGAAAAACTCGAGTAGCTCTGCAATTGAAAAAATGTGAGTGTATTAGTAAAAAAGTGTGAATGTATTGACTTTTTCGAACTTGCACTTGCATGTGTAAATGCCGGGTTAGATTTATATTTATTGAGACTGCAGGTATTCAGTTTACATATGTTTTTTTTTTTCTTAATGAAAATTATAACAAATAAATACGATTCTAATTAGATTAAAAATGAGTAGCATCTTGCCCCGTGAAAATATGTCCAATTCACAATAATGAGCGTTCTTAAGGTATATTAATTGTGCTTGTTCCCGGTATCGCATAATATTAGATTAGAAAAAGAAACAAATAATATCAACAAAAATAAATCTCGTTAAGAATACCTATCATTTAATTTGACTTTCCGAGTCAAGTTATACATAAAAGCCAGAGCATAAATACACAAAGGAGTAACATTTGACTCCCTATAAGTTAATTAATAATGGAATTCGAAATTACGACGAACACAGCCTCAAAACGTTGCGTTCGACGCAACCGTTAACCACAGTTGGCGAAATCGGAAACCATACAGGAAATCCTTAAGGTAGAATAGTCCTGATGCTTACGTTATATATTAAAATCTTCGAGTCCCGACTCAAGTAACGTTTTATCAAGAGCAAGTCATATACAATTTTATTTTCGTAAAAACTTAAATCTGGCAATACTATACTTAATTAAATATGCCAACTTGGTATTACTTTTATTATTACTAAAATATCCCAAAACAAATGTGTTTTTTTAGTTCGCATTCTACTTTTATTTTAATTTGTTGGTTTTATTTTTATAAAAAAATGCTCAATTTGTAACAATAAATATGACCTTCAATAAATATCTTCCAATATTACCTTTGGCCACCATAGATTCTTTAAGTTATCAAAAATGTTTAATACCTAAAGATATATTTCCTGTTAATGCCAGGCCGGGCCAATGGGCAAAATGTCATTTTACTGAAGTTGCGTCAGGAAGTAAATATTATGCGATTGCCCAAATATTTCCTAGAGGAGATGTAGATGGTGTGTGTTATATCGATACATGCGTCACCAACTATACAAATAATAAAGATCAACAAATAATACTAAATGAATTGAAGGTATTGGAAACAAATCAAGAAACTTATAAAGCTGATTTGATAATTCAATTAAACCCACAATTTTTTATTAAAAACTCCAGTTTTTTAACAAAATCTTATCTACATGAATTGTGTAAAACATTATTACAGAAATACCATTTTACACATGCTAGTTCAGTTACGGATACAATTTTACTAGACAATGGTGTAGATTCTATACGCATTGATTTTGAGGAATATAGAGATGATTGCATTTATTTAGTAACTGATGATACAAATTTAAATATTAAAAATATTTCTTTAACAAACAAAAACTTAAATCAAGATGTAATATCTTTAAATGTCGCACCATTTACTGGAGCTAGTCAAGAACTTGATGATTTAATGAAGTTTTTCCACATGCAGCGTTCTCAAAAACATTCCTTATGTATGAGCTTAAATTCGCTGTTAGTTGGCCCCGTTGGTTGTGGCAAAACAACTTTAGTAGAGGAGTTTTTACGACACCATCGGTGTAATGTTTTTGATATTCAAATTGGAACTTGCATTAAACAATATCCTGGAGAAACGGAAGCTGAATTGAGAAAAATATTCAAGGCAGCTTGCGATTTTGAAACTAAATTACAAAATGAAGGTACATACTAATCTTATTTAAGATTGACAACGGAAATTATTTGCTCCAGATAAGAATATTCGACAAGTCTGTGTTCACATGTTTTAAATCTCATTGATTGGATTATTACTTTTTCTTCTTTGGTGTTCACACACTAAAAGTCTTATAGTAAAATTCTTAATTTTTTGTATGAATGTGTGTAAAAGTAAAAGTAGAAATCTTATCAATAAGACCAACATGTTAATAAATTTTTTGAACTTGTTATACTTTAATTCTGTTACAGATCCCACCATAATACTGCTAGAAGAAATTCACCTACTTTGCCCACAAGCCACTTCTACTGGGGGCAACAACTCAGAAGCCTTAGCTAATTCTATGCGAATTTCTGCACAATTATTATCGTTGGTTGATGGTCTTTTTACCACTAGAACTAATATAATGTGTTTGGCTACCACTTCTAAGCCGGATAATATCAATGAACTTGTTAGACGTCCGGGAAGATTTGAACATGAAATTTCCATAGCTGCTCTGCAAGAAGAACATCGTAGAAATATTTTAGAAGAACTACTAAAGCATAGTATACCAAATGTCAATATACCTCATAGCCTATTGGAAACTATGACCAAACATACACAAGGTTACGTTATAGCCGATTTAGCTTTACTAGTGCGTAATGTGACCCAAATAGCATTAACAAAAACCGAAGAGAGTTTTGAAACTGTTGTACTTGATATACTAAAGAAATCAAAACCAATATCCTTAAAAGGAACAGATGTAACGGCCTATAGAACAACAGAAACATTTGAGTCTATAGGTGGAATGTTTAAGTTAAAAAAAGTGCTAGAAGTTTCTGTTTTAGCTGGTCTAAAACAGGAGGAGTCATTTAAAAGATTCGGCTTAAGCCTACCAAAAGGTGTATTGTTATATGGACCACCAGGTTGTGCCAAGACTACAATAGCCAAGTGTTTAGCTACAGAGGCAAATATGACGTTTATAGCCACATCGGGAGCTGAGGTCTATTCGCCATATGTGGGTTGTGCAGAAAAGTTTATAGCGAAAATTTTTCACACTGCTCGTAAAAATTCACCATGTTTAATATTTTTAGATGAAATCGGTGGGTGGTAAAAACATACGTATAAAATATATTTTTCAGATTTAAAGTGTTTTTTGTTTTTCTTCTAGATTCTCTAGTAGGCCGTAGATCAGTAGGAGGCTCCTCAAATTCAGGCGATGTCCAATTGCGCATTCTATCTACCCTCTTAACAGAAATGGATGGTGTTATTGCTACCTCTGGCAAGAGCGCTCATATTCTAGTAGTAGCCGCTACAAATCGTCCTGATATGGTTGATGATGCTCTTATGCGTCCCGGACGTTTTGACAAATTAATTCATGTGCCTGCGCCCGATTTATTATCGAGACGTTCTATACTCGATTTGTACAAAAATAAAATGCCATTTTCTGAATTTGTGGATTTAGATGCTATTGCCGTTCAAACGGAGAACTATTCTGGAGCCGATATTTGTAATCTTTGCAATGAAGCTGCTATGCAGGCCTTTCAACGTGATTTTAACTGTAAGGAAATTATAATGGAAGATTTTGAAAACGTTTTGAAGACAACAAAATCATCTTTGAGTCATGTTCAAATTGATTGGTATTACCAATTTGAAAATAAATTTTAATATATAATGATGCGTTTTACCTTTCTTTACAATTATTTAATACTGGTCAGGGTTTAAAAATGCTTAACTATTTTCAAGCACAACGTATGTGCTTAACTTTAACTAGAAGGAAATACACAAGCAAAAGCAGAGCACAAAGTCAAAAAACAAAAATAAAACTATTGACTGTAGCTTTACTATGTGATGTTATTTGCTGACACAGTCAGCCACAGCAATTCACTTTAAAAAATTTACAGTTTTTGAATTTTTCTTTTATAAAATTATTAAATACTTCGATTAAAATAACACCTTCAAAAATCTGGATATTTTATTTTCTAGATACACTGCATGTATATTAACGAAGCAGAATATTGAGTCTGTATTATACAAAATGTTTAATCCAGCAAACAATCTTTTAATCATTTACTTCAAATATATCTAACATTTTTTGTACTAACAAATCTGCTATAGTGTTATCATCACAGTCTAAAGTTTCTTCCTGTACCATTTCATCAACTTCATGCCCTTCAATCTCCAATTGTTGATTATCCTGTTGACTTTGTGTTAAAGTATAAATTCCCGAAGCTATCTGAAAACTTCCTGTATCAGTAGCAGACTGAGAATTATTAATCATAGCCGGGGTTATCATAGTGTTGCGTTTTAATAAATTCACATTAACAATCGTTTCCTGCGATGTTATGCTGTCAGAGGACGAATTATTAGTACTTAAAATTTGGCTAAGTGTAGCTACGGGTCCTATTTCCGTTGTTTTTTCTTTGTTAACATAAAGTGATGTATCTAATAAATCGTGCGATACTCCTGTAATGGTTTTATGATGCACAGTTTGCTCGGTAACTGAACAAACGTCACATTTAAATTCCTGTATTTTTTCCTTAGAGCCTTCAAAGCCGGGAATGCATGCCGGATTATGGGCTCCAAAAGCACCACAGAATTTACATGTTATAAGTTGCCATTTAAAAGCTGTAAAACTATTTTTTATGAAACTACTTTTTATAATTTTAGATATTTATAGAATTACCATTTATATAATCCCTACCCTTGGGACAGTGACATATTTCCATATCACAACGTTTATGACTTCGGTACAATTCACCATATGCTCCTTTTTCTTTTTCCCAATTGGCATCACGATCTGGCACAAAAATTCCAAGGTATTTAATCTCCTCGCGAAAACGTTTGTCCTTGCACCAAATACAGGTCAAATAATATCCAGCACTTAGAGCATATATTTTCATGCATTTGGAATGTGTAAAACCGTTGCCACAACACTTGGCATAGATCCAACCTTTTGGATTTGTTCCCATTATTTGCTTACAAATAAAGCACAACTCTGTTGTTAAAGGCGGTTTTCGTGCAAATAGTTCCATCTGATATTGATCGACCGGCAGACAGCCATGACAGTACGATTTAAATTCTCCCACAAACTGTGTAAGACATTTGCTGGTGTGGCCGCAAGTCAAATGGAAATAGTTTTTACATGTATTACACTGTACGGTGGCACTTATCTCAAAACAATATTTGCATTTACGCTTCTTTGCCATGGCAATTTCATGGCGTATATCACGTAATAGGAAACCCAGTATTCCACTATGATCTGCTCCACGCTGTGGCAAATTTGTCGACAACAACTAGAAGAACCGCTTTAGATTTCAATTATCAAAATTGGTAGTTGACAATACTCACCAAACAATAATAATGTACCACCACTCCTTTCTTTTCCATCCATTCACCAAAGTAAATAAGGGAGATACCCTCCGCTTCCGACGATTTGTTGCATAAACTACATATTTTCATGGGTATTTGGCTATATTCTATACTTTTTTTCATGTTTTTTTAATATTTTCAAAATAGCGCTAAAATTGCATGAGTTTTGCCAGACTACGAGAGAAAAAGAATTAAATTATTAAAATTTCTGTAATAAAAATTAGAAAAAAATTATCCCAGCAAACCATATGAGTCCGAAAAGAGTCTTTTCTGACACCTTTTTCGGAGCGTTAACACTTTATGAGCCCAAAAAACAATCATATTTGCTCCGAAAACCTTCAGAAAAGTGGGTCATTACATTCGAAAATGGTCCGTCAGAAAGAGCTCTTAGATAATGTCAGAAAAAAGTCTTTTATGAGGGTTTTTTGGGCTCTTAAAGAGCTCTTAGATAATGTCAGAAAAGAGTCTTTTATGAGGTTTTATTTTGGCGCTATGTAATCTTGTTTTTATCATTCTTGTGTGGTGCAGCCATGTTTTTCTTTTTGTTCAAAGCACAAATAACAGAACGGACAACAACGCTTTGGTACACACATAATTAAGTGGAATTTCTAAGTCATACTGCGTACCGACTCAGGACAGTAACAAGCAAATTTGTCTTTCGCTCCGAAAATGCTCTTTTGTTGGACTCTTTTCTGACTCCTTTTTCGGAGCGCTCCAAAAATGCTCTTTTGTTGGACTTTTTTCTGACTCCTTTTTCGGAGCGCTCCGAAAATACTCTTTTGTTGGACTCTTTTCTGACTCCTTTTTCGGAGCGCTCCTAGAATGGTATGCTGGGATCATTCTTTTCTTTTACATTCAAATATCCATTGATAATTATTTTTTATATGGCATCTCTGCTTTTATAAATTATCGTCTAAAATATCAAAAAAACACGCATTTTCGAGAATTCAGTAAAAAGGAATTAAATTATACCTATATAAAAAATTTAAACATGAGAAACAAGAGCAAACTGTATTTTGAAAATAAAATTTATGTTAAGAAATTCAGGGAAGAAAGTAAAGCAAAAAAATTTATGTTATATCAATATCTTGTCAAAGAAACAATGTGTAAAACTCATTAACGAACTTGAAGTATGTTCTACATTTTTTAATTTATTTAATTAAATAAAAAAAAAACTATTTAGTTTTGACGAAATAGCTTTTATATACACATCTCCCTTTTTAGTGTTAAAAAGAATGAAAAAATAAAAACACTAAATTTAATTATTTAGTTGTTTTAAATAATTTTTTTATGAATATAATTATAATAATCCATACAAATCTTCCAATATAAGAAATCTGGCTACTTCGCTTCACTTTGACATTCTATTTTACACGAGTTATTCGTTAAGTTTCGTTAAACTATCTGTATCTGTACTCTTCTTACGCCATTGTAAAATGAAAAATTGACGCATAGAAAAAAGTGTTGTGGATGTAAGCTCCGTGAAAAATTAAAAATTTCATCAAAAAAATTACTATTTTTTACTAAATTTTAACATTAAAAGTTGCAATTAGCTTAACTCTTTAACAAATAACTGAAGTTTGTGCAAAAGGTAAGCATTTTAAGTGGAAAAAGTTTAAACATTCGTTTACGCATTCGATCGGCAAAAACTGTTCTGAAAATTTTCCTTTGTGCTTCTTTTCTTTTGTATTACTCTTCTAACTACATGTTTTCTCTTATTACACACACATATACAAACAATTCTTGTTTTGCTGCTGTTTCACCGATGTCAATTTAATGAATGAATGAATGTCAAGTAGAAGGAGAACAAGTAAAAAAAAAAAAAACAAAAACAAGGCACATAAAACGAATTAAAAAGGAGGAAAAAAGCCGCATTTGTTTTTTATGGGTAGTTTGCAATAATATTTTTTTTTGTATGTGAAATTTTATACCAGTGTGCGTGAGAGTGTGCATTTGTATATATCCCATTGATTTTTGAGCAAACGAAATCAATGAAAATTATGGCTGATTTAGATGCTGTACATTTGGGCCTAGATGAAAATGAAGCTGACATTGCTGAGGAACTGCAACATTTCGATGACTCATTTGATACGCGCAGCGAAGCCTCCGAATCTGGATCGGATTCATCGGATTCTCAACCCAGTATTAGTTCTGTAAGTACATCGCACTCCAACAAATCAAAAGAGAAGAGAAAAACTAAAAAATTGGAAAAGCCGTCGAAAGATTCCAACAAGAAGTCAGCCAGCAAACGTTCTAGTTCAACTACGAAAGATACGTCGGCAGCTGTAAATGGCAAAACAACTTCCTCTAAGAAGAAAAAAATGGAATCGAAAAAGGACGTTAATACTTCTACTGATTCGATAGAACATAAGAAGGGAGAATCGGCAGGAGAGTCTAAATCTTCTCGCAAAAAGTCTATTGACAACGCACAAAACACTTCCTCCAACAATGCCAATGTTAGTGGCAGTACAAAAAGTGATGCCAGCGATGACGAAACTGGAAAACCGAAAAACACTACTCCTTTTGACAGCGATTCAGAATCGGAGAATTCCGATTCGGCCGCAAATATAAAACGTAATGGTCGCAAAAATACCTCTAAAAGTGCATCGCCCGAAAAGAAAACTAGTTCTTCTGGTGCTGGAATCAGCAATAAAGGCGTCTCTTCGTATGACTATAAAACAAAGTTGAATTATTTATTCCGTGATACACGCTTCTTCCTAATTAAATCAAATAATGCTGACAACGTCACCATAGCTAAGAGTAAAAGTGTTTGGGCCACCTTGCCCCAGAACGATGCAAATCTGAACCAGGCTTTTAAGGAGGCACGTAATGTTTTATTAATCTATTCCGTCAACGAGAGCGGTAAGTAAATTATATTTACATGCATATGACTTTCATATTATCAAAAAATATGGGTTTGGTTGTGCTTTTTGCACATAGTATGTATAATATCACGCGATAAATATCAGATTTAAAAAGGTACCTACCTATCCACATAAACCTCGAAACAAATAAGTTTTAGATAAAAAGCAATCACATTTAAAAAAATGTTTACGTATCTTTCCTAAATTAGTGATATACTAATATGTATAACCAACTATACTTGATTACTTAAGCTATGTGTCCACGATCGTCAGATATTACAACGTTGTCAGAAAAATGTGCAGAAATTTTCTAACAACCGTGTAAACTTAAAATTTTTGTCTTCCAACGTTGTAAGAAAAAGCATTTTCAGTACATTGGAAGACAAAAACATTGTCAGACATCTACCAATCGTGTAAACACACAATTTTGGCATTGTCATTGTTTTAAGACAATTGTCAAACACTTTTCATTGTCATATGTGCAAAGTTTATGCATCTGCCAATGGCAGCATTGTCATAGAAATTATTTCTAAATGCAACTCTGTATATACATAAATAAACAAACAAGTGTGTATTAATAAAATTTTTGAAAAAAATTGAAGAAAATTAAAGAATTAAAATAAAGTGTGCATTAATAAATTTTTTTAAAAAAGTGGAAGAAAATTAAAGAATTAAATTAAAGTGTGCATTAATAAAATGTTTCAAAAAAGTGGAAGAAAATTAAAGAATTAAATTAAAGAAAATAAAAAATGGATAGCGACATATTTTTTGATGAATCCTGTTGAATAAAGTACAGATAAAATGGTTCCAATTGCTCTTTTTTGTTCCATGACAATATTTAAAACTTTTAAGCACACACACAGAGCTGCAAAACTAATTTGACAATGCCACACAACAATCTGACAACCGTGTGCACTGACAATTTCGGTTGACACCTAAATTCATTGTGTGACAAATGAAATTGTTAGTTAGTTACAGTCGTGTAAACTGACAATTTACCTTTTGCTAAAAATTTTCAATGTCAGTACATTGCTAGCACATTGGTAGATATGACAACGTTGTAATATCTGACGATCGTGGACACAGCTTTATTATTAACAGAATTAAATTTTTTTTGGAAAACTTATTTTATTTATTTTAAAAAACTTATTGTGTAATCATTTCTGTGTTTATGTTTGTTTAATATTGTTTAAACCTCCAGATACATACATATGTATGTACATTAATTTTTTCCTAATATTTTTTTTTTAATTTATTCATCTTTATTTCAGGAAAATTCGCTGGATTTGCTCGCATGACCGCCCCATCCAGTCGTGACATACCCCAGCCAGCATGGGTTTTGCCTCCAAGTATCTCTGCTAAAGCATTGGGTGGTGTCATCGAAATTGACTGGATTTGCCGCAAAGAGCTGTCGTTTAATTGTACCTCACATTTGTATAACTCTTGGAACGATGGTAAACCGGTAAAAATTGGACGTGATGGTCAAGAGATCGAACCGAAAGTTGGAGCTGAATTGTGTCGCCTCTTTCCCGAAGATGAGAAAATTGAATTAACACCCATTTTACGGAAGTCGAAGGACACAGCCAAGATGATGCGAGAAAAAGGTATACGAGTGATTTATAAGGCTCCAAGAAGTCTATCATCGCGCGGTGGTGGCCGAGGCAATAATCATTATCGTAGTGGTAGTGGCGGTGATCGTCGTGAGGTTGGTGGTGTTATGCGTCATAAAAGATCCTATGGCGCTCCACATCGCCCATACAAATTACCACATATGGGCCATCCAGGTTCAGGTTATAAGCGTGGTGGGTCACCCTATGGTCGCGGTGGGCCTGGTGGTGGTGCCGGTGGCAGTGGTGGCTCGAGAGCGGGTGGTGGTGATTCTTCTTTACCTCCTTGGGAAAGGTATATGACACCAACAGCTGCGGCCGAGGCATATTTGGCCGACTACATGCGTACCATGCACGGCCAACTGCCGCCACTGCCGTTTGTACCTCCATTTGGTCAAATACCACCACCAACACCAGGTGGTACTGCTGTACCACCTCCTGGCATGCCAGGCTCGATTTATGAACAGTTGCCACCACCGGCAAGATATTACGATGGGCCTCCATTGCCTGACTATCCTCCACCCCAGCCAATGCGTCCGCCACCGCCAGGTTATGATAAGAATTCACCATCATTTGAAGATTTTGCAGCTTGGAAACATGCTGGTTTACCCACCGGTGCTTTGCCACCCGGCTTTCCACCGAATATGGCTGGTGGTAATGGTAATAGCAATTCCGCAGCATCCGGTGGTAGCAGTGCTGCCGGCGGCCCCGGCGGCAGCAATAACTCAAATTATCGCGGTAACCGTAATAGCAACTCTAATTCAAATACGAATCGTTCGCGTGATCGTCCAGGTCGTGCTAATGACTACCATCATCGTGGTGGTGGTAGTGCGGGCGGTTCATCACGTAGTGGAGGCAGTGGAAGTGGTGGTGGAGATCGTGATCGTCACTTCCGTGGCGGTAATGAACGTAATAGTCGCAATTATCGAGATAATCGTCGTTAAGTGTTTAAACAAATATATATTTATCTCCTCTCTTCTTTCTAATTTTTATAAAATTATCGAATCGTACGCAAGTTTTGTGTTTTCACTGAAAATCGTGTAGTGTAACTTAAAGAACAAGTCTCCTATTTTAACACAAACAAAAAATCAACCAACCATTAGACACCTCCATCCACTCCACTGTACTCTATGCAACGTAATTAGTGATTTTTTTTTTTTATTTCGAAAACAAAATATTTTAAAGGTGTTTGAAAAAATTAAAAAGTATTCTTAACTTTTTAAAAGTGTTTTAAAATCGATATAGTTCTTTTTACGAAAAAATATATATTACAACACCTTACCAGCAATAAATAAGAAAAATATTAAAAACATAAATTTAAAAAAAAAATAATAAGTGTGAAAAAATATTTGAATTTGATGCTTAACAAAAAAAAAAAAAAAAACTAAAAAGTATAACAAAACTTAATATTTAGTATTTAACCTTAATTTAGTTTCTTTCTCCTTCTACATAATTATATATATATAAAAAACTTTTAAGAATTAAACATACAAAAAGAAAAATATTAAAAAATACATATAAAAAGAAAAATAAAACGTAAAAAGAGAACTTTTTTATTGCAATAAATTAAGGTGGAGAGCCACTGTATTTGTTTCAAAGTTACAAACAAAAAAAAAAAAAAGAAACAAATTTGAAAACAAAAGACTGACCTCTAAAAAAAAAAAAATTATTTTGAAAATTAATCTTTTTTTTTTAAAAAGACGTTCACTACTCTCCTTACCTTAAAAACGAACTGTTGGTTATTGCAAGCAAACTAAAGAAAAGAAAGAATATAAGAAAATTTTAAATTAAAACAAAATTGAATTCACTCACCTGAAAAGTGTTGGTTCAAATGAAATGAATTTTTAAAAATATTTCATAAAAATATACAAATCAAGTGCTAAATCCAATCATTGAATCAAAAAATACAAACAAGTGCAATAGTGTTTAAGGAAATAATATAAATTTCCAATCCCAACCTTTTCAATCACTTAAACGGACTTACAAAGTTAAATTCCCAATTAAATAGACATTTAAATGGACTTTCGTAAATAGTTAGTTCAAGTGATCACAACTAATTCCCCAAGGATTCAAGTAAATTAATTATACTTTAGAGTCCTTTACACATAAATAGCTGCCAGCCAGTTGTTCTCAGAAAACCAAAAGGAACTAAGCATTCAGTTAATTATTTATTCCATTACTCTCACATCAACAAAGCAATACAATCATAATTGTTGCTGTTGTTTTGTCTCCTCATTTATAAATAACATTAAAATTGTTTAACATATTTAACTAATACTTTATTTATTATTATTATTGTCTTTCAGACCATTTAGTAAAAACAGTTCCAAGCATGCAGTATATTTTTTTTTGTTTGCTTAGCCCGTCAAGATTGCTGTTTTCCATAAATGACTCATTAGTGCTCGTAGGGGAAACATACAATAATATACTTTTGTTTAAATATTTAACTAAACAAAACAAAACAACCAACCAACCAACCAGTCAACAATTAACAATAACTTTTTACCTGTGCAGTGCAATTATAAAATGGTGAAATGTATGTAAAACAAGGAAATGTAGGTGTGTTTATTTTATATATACATACAGTTATGTGAAAAATAATAGAGCCACCCCCAAAATTCGATTTCAATACTAAAAAATTTACATAAATAATAATTTTCTTTAAACTTTTTTGTTGTTTTTTATTAGATATTATTGTAATATGAGAAAATACATAAATGAAATATTTGCATCCTTTGCATTAAAAATAAAAAAATTCTTTATATACATTGAATTGCTCTGTGAAAAAAAATAGACCAAACCTTTTAAAATTATTAAAAAAAATAAAATAAATAATATCCTTAATAAAATAACTACTAATACTACCTCAGTACATTGTAGAACTACCATTATTTTTTATTACTGCGAAGCAGCGCTTCGGCATAGAGTCAACAAGCTTTTGACAAGTTGTAACTGGAATATTATTTCATGCAGTCTCAACCATTGTCCAAAGCTCATCTTTCTTTGATGGATTCTTTCCTCTGAGACATCTTTTAACCTCGCCCCACAAGTTTTCGATGGAATTTAGGTCTGGTGACTGTGAAGGCCATCCCAAAACTTTCACATAGTTGTCCCTGAACCATGTCTTTGCCAACTTCGATGAATGTTTGGGATCATTGTCCTGTTGGAACATCCATCGAAGTGGCATTTCCCACTCAGCATAAGGTATCATGACTTCTGTTAAAATATTTGTATACAATTTTGCATCCATTGTGTCCTGAATGCGGTACAAGGGTCCAACTCCATAATAGGAAAAGCATCCCCATACCAAAATATTACCCCCTCCATGTTTAACGGTTTTAATAGTATATTGAGGACAAAATTCTTTATTTTGGGGCCTCCGAACTTGAAGAGAACACCGATTCGAGTTAAATAAATTTACTTTAGTCTCATCCCACCACAAAATATTGCGCCATTTAGATACGGACCAGTTTACGTGTTCCTTTGCGAATTCAATTCTTTGTTTAATGTTACGCTTTGATAGAAAAGGCACTTTACGGGCACTTCTTGCTTTTAAATCATTTTTAAGGAGCATAAGCCGTATTGTAGAAGTGTCCACATCAAGTTGGTATTGCTTTTTAAGTGCGGATGACGTCACAAAGGGGTCCCGTTTCACATGACGCAGTATTTTTAGTTTTAAAGTTTCAGATATTTTGGGTTTTCTTCCTCTTGTTTCCTGTTTATCTTCATGTTTTATAGCATTTTCCACCATTTTCTTTGAACATCCAATTATTTCAGCAATTTTTATCTGAGAATTACCTTCTTGATGAAGCTTTTTGATCAATATTCGGCGCTCTATGCTACAGTGTTTGCTTCTGCCCATTCTGTTCAATATTTTTTAAATATTTTTTAAATATTTTTTTAAAATTATAATAGAGAGTCTTTTTACTCACTTTTTAAAAATAAATTTAAGTTTTTTACTTTAATATTTTTACTTTAATATATATATTTTTTTTAAACTTTAAAATTGGCTCTATTTTATTTCACACTTGCTTTTTCTCCAATTTACATACAAACACTGTCATATTTTGAAATGTTGCTTCAATAACGGAAAAAATAACGGGATTACAATAAAAAACGGAGTAACTAATAATGCATAAAAAATTCGTTCTAAAAATATTTTGTACAAGGTTAAAAAAAATTATTAAATTTATAGAGCAGCAGGTGGCTCTATTATTTTTCACATGACTGTATGTACATATATCGCGTATGTAAAGCTAGATTTACACAATTGAAATTTTCTTCAAAATGCTTCAAACTCGTGTAAACAGCAAAATTTCTTCAAAATTTATTTATTTAATAACTATTAACAACTATTAAACAAATAAATTTTGAAGAATTTTTGCTGTTTACACGAGTTTGAAGCATTTTGAAGAAAATTTCAATCGTGTAAATCTAGCTTAAGTAAAAATTGTGTAAAGCGATACTATGATTTTCATGTAAATATTCAGATAAGCAAAAAGTTCTGCACTGACTTATCAGAAAGTTAGCAGATCGTTTTTCATTAATTTTTATTATTATTGGGATAAATACAAGTTTAATAATTTATTTAAACAAAACCGGCAACAAATCACATTTAATGCCAAATAAACTACAAATAACAGGCATTATTACTAAATTCGATGGTGCTTTGACAATTTGTAGAAAAAGCTGTCCTTTCTTTAATGGAGCTCTTTTACTACAACACCTATTTAATTTTCTATATGTGTCTGGTTTAATTCTCGTGTATTAAACTCGAAAATATAGTACTTCCAAAGTAATACTATTTTCAAGGCTAGCCGAACTAATGTTTTAACTATCATTTAGAGCCACCGCAAGCAACGTTACTAGTTAGTTTTATTTTTGTGTGTCCTATGCTCAATTGGCTTTATATTACAAAGAGACTGTCTGACAGCAGAATTCACAACCGGTTACATAGAATCAGCAACGCAATATCTGCACAATACCAGTATTTAAAAAAACATTATTTATGATATTTTAAAGAATAAACCAATTTTTAATATAATATAATATAATAGAATAAAATACAAAAACTTACTGTGAGCGTCATTAAAAGTAAATACCCAATATTGTTTAAAAAAAACATTTTATTATAAACATAAATACTATAAGTATAAATTTAATACAAAATATATTGCATAATTCAAAACTAACTTAAGCAAAATATAACTCATTAACAAAAACTAGAAAAATAAGGAATATAAAAAAATAATTAAGTTTTAACGGAAAAGTACCAGATTTTCGAGTTAAAATAAAGTAAACAGGTGCATTAAAATTATGTAAAAATTGTATTTAATATTTTGTTTGAATTCTTTTGTCTTTATCACAGCTAGACATAAAATTAACAAGTTTTTTTTAGTGAAATCAGGCGAAATTTTGTTTCATTCATCCTGCATTACTGTCTGGGGTCTACTGATGGGGGTTTTGACTCCAAATATGTATCTCAGACTTACTTTCATCGGTAAAAAGAATATTATTCCAAGAAATTTGAGGCTCGTTTATATATATTTCTTTTCTTTTTTTTGCGAAAATCAAACGTTTGGTTGTTCTTTGATATAAGGGGTTATTACGTGGCACTCTACCATGTAGGCCAATTTGATGCAAAGATCTTCTAATCGTTCTCGCGCTTACAGCTTTTCCGGAAGTTTTCCTAATATTTTCAGCTATTTTTACGGCCCTAGATGTTGTGTTTGTTCTTACTTCTCTTACTTATTGTGTTTGGTATACTTGTCTATAATTTGTTTTATTGTACAATGATGTGGTCCAACTATTTTACTTATTTCAAGCAGTTATTTAAATTTTCTATGTAAATCTATTATAATTTTCCGTGTCTCAATTGATGTTTGTTTTCTGATTATAAATTAACGTCACAACTTACTCGTAATCTCTTTTAGTGATAAATTATGAAACTTGCAAATATTTTGAACGACAATTTTTCGTTATACTTTCAAACAAACAAATGTTAAAAGAATTGCCGCTACTTTTGGAATGGCATGGGCTTTTTTGCGTATGGATGATGCCACTGTTTACTTTATTTTGACTCGTAAAAATTGATCTTTTTTTAACAACAAATCAATTAAATTTGTATACGATTGTTTCTTTTTTGAGAATTTAATTTTACTTAAATAACTACATATATAAAAATACAATATAATTTTTTAATGTAATATTATTTATTTGAATATAATTATGCTTTTCTTTTAATAATGGTGTTGACTTTATTTTAACGCTCACAGTATATTTTATTAATAACTACAATTTTATTGTCAATAAAAGTTCTCAATGTGAAATGGATGTTGCAGGCCAACAAGTTAGCCAAGTGGCGTTAGGCCCGGAAAATGTTTTAAAAGAATTTCCATATGTAGAATATTATTAAAATTCTGATTTAAATATTCTTAATGAAACAGCTCTTTAAAAGCAAATATTTTATTTCATAATCTTTTGGAATCGATCTTTCTGTTTGTTTATTTGTTAATTTTTACAATATAATCTAATTAAAGTGGGAGATTTTAGCAACGAATATAAGAAAAATTGTCAAAAAGTATAAAAAAAACAGAAAAACAATAAATTACAAAAATTTGCAATTTTTTCACAAAAATTTTAAGAGCCGCTTAACCGATATAAAACAACCGGCTTGTCCGTTCCCACGATCTTTGATCCGGAGTGTGCCATGCCTTAAAGAATGTCAAATCAACGACAACTATATCAACCGGAAGTTTTTTTTTTTTGGGAAGAAATTTCGAACGACAGCAAACCACTATTCACTTCAAAAATACACAAACGAAATACGAGACGTATCTAAAACTATATTACCAATATTTGTAATATATAAGCTACTGCTGCTCTTTCCTATATGTCTTTAAATGCATTCACAATATTGGTCATCATACCATTGCTTTTTCACGAATTCAGCAAACATTTAACACACGTAACAACATGAACTTGGCTGTATCATTATGTAGATTTGATTAAGCAACGCATAGAATACATGGGTAGTCGCGAATATAATAATTTACCTCAACATTTAAAGTAAATAACTAGAACTTCGTTATTTAAAACTGACTTGAAAAAATATTTATTTAAAAATCTTGAAGAACTTTTGACGTAAAATCTACCTGAAACTTTTTTTTTTTTTTCTTTTTTCTTCAACTTTAACTTGTATATTTTGTTAGCAGAATTTGTATATTGTAATGCCAACTTGCCTCTTTAAAGCCTATATGGCGCTGAGGCACTACTTTGTAAATGAATTTTTTATGAATAAAATTTAAAACAAAAAAAATTGATTCGGTAGAAAAAACTAAAATCTGAGACAAGCTCTAAATGATTTTAAATATTTTGCCAGACAATCTATAACATGATTAGATTATAGTATTTTTTTATAACTTTGATTGTTGCTGTTTCTTTTACACTGTTTATAAAAAAACAATAATAAAACAATAATCCCAGGGGGAAAAAATCCAGTAAAATGACACAATTTTCCCCTTCCTAAAGTTCTTTTTTTATACGGGGTGTCATTGCCTACCCACTACTTGTCAGAAGGGCTAATAAAAGTACACCTGTTGAAGGTTTGTAAAAAAAACCTGCTAAATAATGCCATCTAGAATATCTACATATGTACTCCTATTAAAGGCCTAAAAAGGATTGCCAGCCAAATGGGTCTTTTGAAGCAAGTATTTCAAAAGTGCTATTGTTATTCAATTCACCATTAATCCTTTAAGCATGCATATGGCTGTTTTCATAAACGCAGTATGCAATGCAACATTTCATTGCATAGAGTTCATAATAGCATTTAGAAATATAATTAAAAAAATTTTGTTTTAAGATTCTCTTTAATATAATTTTATTTAATATCTTTATATTTTATATGCCAAATGCTATTATGAACTCTATGCAATGAAATGTTGCATTGCATACTGCGTTTATAAAAATAGCCTATATTTTCATATATTTATTTGCGAAAGGACCCACATAAACCATGACTGGTAATAAAAATTCTTTTTTAAGAGTTTTCAGATTTGAAGAAAAAAACCAAAAATTCAGATAACTGTATGAGCTCTTGATTTGAGTCGATAGAACGATATAATTCAATGTTTAAAGATGATTTCATGTAAATGGACCACAGCTATGCCTCAAATGGTTCATATGCTGGGTCCAATTTTGGCGTACTCTCTCTAACATATCGGACGGTATCTCACGAATAAATTGTTTAATATAAGCTTCCAGTGTGTCAACCGTTGCTGGCTTGTCCCTATAGATATGAGCCTTAACATGGTCCCACAAAAAAAATAGTCTAAAGGCGTTGAATCGCATTGTCAGCCGAGTTCATATCTTTTATTTTGCACGAAAACTACAGGGCTTCTAAAAACAGTATTGCCAGTATTTGCTTCAGTTCGACCCAGTAATTTTATATATGTACATACATCATTATTACTTCTAAAAACGTAAAAACCGCTTAAAAACCAGGAAATTTTGATTTTTATAATAAGAAACCGCGTAAGAAACTTACAATTCAGTTGGAGTTAAAAAAAAAAAATTAAATATTTAGCCTCAAAAATATGTTTCTAATTAATAAAACTACGACGATTGTTAGGTAAAACATGACCCTACATCTTCGCCATATTTTTATGATTGCACTTTGCAGTACGACGTTCGACTAGGACCATTTTAGTTTTTGTTCCAAATAGAACAATCAAGCCTAATACCAACAAATTTTTTAAAAGAGACAGAAGACTGCAACCATTTAGGATTTCTATTGTTTTTTATTTTATATATTACATGTCTTTACAGATCTCCAATTAAATTTAAATGAAAATCCTTCCCAGAAGATAATCGAAAAAATCAACACGAATGCATGAGAGATGGCAGTTGCATACTATATTTTTTAACAGATTTTTTTATAAAATTTATTTATACAACATATTTCATGTAGATTTCCAAAATTTATATTAATGATTAAAAATAAATACTGATATTTACAACATGCTTATTTTAATTTTTCTTTAGAATTAATTGTGGTACTAATCATCGATTCATCATCGGATAATTCTAATATATTAAAATTCCTTTCATTGGTTGGGTTATTAGAAGTATTTGTAGTAGAAATAGAAGGATAATCATTATTTATTACTGATTGCGTAGTGTTGTTGAGATTGTTTATGTTGGCTCTGGCAGATGTGGACGAAGTTGCAGAATTATATAAGGGATCTGAAAATTAAAATAATTATTTTTAAAACCATAATTTAAATATGTTGCAAATAATTTTATATAAAAATAACACTATTCAGAGTATTATTTATTATACATGTATGTATGTATATTTATTCGACTGGTCCGGATATATCACACCTTCCACTTAAAAATAGTTTAAAAATGATTTTTTTATGTAATAAATAGGAGCTGAATTAACGCACTTTTTGTATATTATGCTCTTGAAAATTTACCCCTATCAAAATTCTTTTTTTTAACAGAAAAATTTTTTTGGCAAACAACTTTGTGTATTGTCAAACCAGAGGCCAAATTACCGCATTCGTGATCGAATGAGCTATCGTATCGAAAAATGATTTCGATATCGAAATTATGATAAAATGTACTAAATTTCTTGCTCGATATCGAATGCCATAATCTCAAATAAGAAAATTACGATCAATTTTACTCGATATCGAATGCGGTAATTTGGCCCCAGGTCGTGGCATACAGTGCAGAAAAAAAACAAGAACGTCTTCTTCATTTTCGATGGTTCGAAGAAGAAAAACTTAAAAAACAAATTTTTAAATCTTACTGTCAAACTACTGAGTTTTTATGGAACTCTTTAATGGTCACATGTTAACTGTCTAAAATTAAATTGAAATTAATAATGGGTCTTGCAAGTCCTGCACTTTATTTGAAAATACATTTAAAAGTTTCGAAAACGTGGAAAAAGTTTAAGTAAAATTGTAAACTGATTGTGGTGCTTGAAAAAACTCACAGAAAAGTAAAACCAGAGACAAGAGGCAGGAAACAAAAAACAACAGCACGGTTTGAGCAGTTTCTAATGTGTAAAAGATAAAGAAATTATAGGTCATCTAAAGAGCTGAAAATTTAATTATGTGCATGTTACTTTTTGCACAATTATACATAAATAGAAAGCACATATGTATAGGAATTACAAGTTTAAAACAGAATATTGCATAATTCATAAGTAAATTAAGCAAAATATAACTCATTAACAAAAATAATTAAGTTTTAACGGAAAAGTACCAGATTTTTCGAGTCAAAATTAAATAAACAGGTACATACATATATAAAAATTATATACATATTGTATTTAATATTTAATTCTTCTAGACATAGAATCAACGAGTTTTTTAATTTTGTTCCATTCATCCTGCATTATCATTGCAAGAAATATTTATTTGCCTAAAGGTAGAGTTACAGTATGCTATTTAGTGGTTACGTCTTTTTCGGCAAATATTTGCCAAATGTGACCGTAACTTAAGATTTTTTGTACAGATATTTCCACAGGTGCTCAATTGTATTAAGGTCTGTCGGCTGCGAAGGATAATCTATAGTTTTTAGACAATAATTAAGCAACTACTCTTTCACAATTTTGGAGGTATGCTTAGATCATTTTCCTGTTAGAAATTACAGTTTTGCGCTAGTTCTAGTTTCTCTACACTAGGGGCTATATATTTTTTTTAAATGGCAAGATATCTTCCTTTTTTCATTGTAAATTCTAAATGTAAGATTGATGCCGCCATATAACCCCTGACCATTACTGAAACTTACTTTCATCGGTGAAAAGAATATTATTCCAAAAAATTTGAGGCTCATTTATAGGTATATTTTTTTGCGAAATTTTACGTTTGGTTTGGTTGTTTTTTGATGTAAGGGCTTCTCACGCGGCACACTACCACGTAGACAATTTTGATACAAAGATCTTCTTATCGTTCTCGCGCTTCGAGGTATTGCAGAATTGTTCTTAACATTTTCAGCTATTTTTACGGCACTAGATGTTGGGTTTGTTCCTACATCTCTTACTATAGCTCTTATTTCAGGTATGTAAGACGCTTTGATCGTTTTGCGCCAGACAAATTCTATATGTATATATTTTCTTATTGTGATGCCTCTTACAGTGATGCCTTCCAAAGATTTTACATATTTCACATTGATTTACCGTTTCTATGTATGTAAGTCTGTTATAATTTGCGGAGTCTAATTGGTTTTTGTCTTTCCATTGCAAATTTTTCACAACTTAACGTCACAACTAAATCTCGTTTAATGATAAATTATTAAACTTGCAATTATTTTGAACGGCACTTTACTGTTATACTTGCAAATAAAGAAAAAAGAATTGCCACTACTTTTGGAATAACGATTTTTTTTTTGCATAAGGATGTTGCAATTTTTCCCAAACACTGTACTTTTATAAAAAAATTATACAAATTTAGATTAAGAGAATATTGTCCAACCTAAAACCTATATGTAATAGGTATGTATAGTGGAAACTCAAATATTTAGTACACATACAAGTTCCGTAAGTGTTGTTTTCATTTCCATACACATTTAAATAGTTATTTTTACTAAAATATGTACCTACATACGTACATTTTTATCAACTCTTATCCATAACAGAAAGAAAACTTAGTATTATTATTTACCTTCATCATTTAGTACGTCATGATTGCGTTCCTGGCGTTTGGTTATCAAATATGTGATAGCATAAAAT
This sequence comes from Bellardia bayeri, assembly GCA_950370525.1. NCBI lineage: Eukaryota > Metazoa > Arthropoda > Insecta > Diptera > Calliphoridae > Bellardia > Bellardia bayeri. Next base: position 83,039,016 of record OX493267.1, read on the forward strand.
AGCAGCGGCAGGCAAGATGTTATACACAAAGCAACGGTAAATAACATTATATTATAATCACGACGACAACAATTTAACTCTTTTGACCACTTATTACGTGTGCGATTCATCTATCAAATAAAAAAAAAATTAAATGGGGAATTACCATAATCCAAAATTTCAGCCCTGCAAATACTTACAGAATCTTGCAAATCATAGCAAACTTCTCCATTATTATGTTGATCTAATTTGATAAAAAAATCATTTAAATCCAAATATTGAATTTTACACTTATCACAAGGATTATTTGGTTTCGAAGTTTGTAAACAATTATAAAGGTTTGTGTTTTTTTCATCAAATTCTTGACTATTATTATTGTTGAAGCAGTCTGTCGTTCATAATAACCGAAAAGATGTTAAATACTTTTAAAATGCACAAATTAAATTATTGTAAAAATTACCATCACAATACGCCTTTGTCCATAGTCCTGTAAGCACAGATTCCGTAGATGCCACTAAATTAATACGATCCTTATCGAAATACATACTTGTACAATTTGTTGCCAGTGTATCATATGCCACTAAGACGTCCTTGTGATGACCAATGCAGTTCCTACACATTGTGACTGGAACCGAATTGGTTGTAATGCAATATAATAGAAGGGTTTGTTCGTTGGCTAATTCCCTTAAAAATGTATTACATATTTTCTCGCTTGTTGCATTTACATGAAATATTATTAAACATGTTACTATTATTTTTAGTAGCATATTTCTGTTAAATAGTTTTTTGCGATGCACTTTCCGGTAAAAAATTATGAAACTTCAACCATCGAATGAGTCAAACAAATGAACAGCTGTCAGAGACCTGTGCCGATCGGCTGACAGACGGCTAAGCCGAGTCGCCGACAAAATGTAGTAGCCGCCGCCGCTGAAACATTTTCGACTTAAGTCGGCTTAAAACAAGCCGCCGTTTTAAACATTTGAGTACAATTTATATTTTGCAATATGCTAATATGTATAATTGTACCATTGTATTTGCTTGTTTTTGTGAATATTGTAACTTTTTCAAATAAAAAAGGGACGTACATATTTTTCATAGAAGTTGTATGCTAAAAAATGGAAAATCAAAAAATTACAGATTTCTACCAAAATTCAGGCAATGGAAATGAATTTAACCCAGAATCTGACTCTGTCCTGGCAGAGATAAATGATTTTGATAATGCCATTCATGAATACGAAAAAATATTCAGAACGAAAAGCCAAATAAAGGAAAAAGCCAAAATTGTCCTTAATAAGAAATCTTCTGCAATATCTTGCGCTTTAACCATTTTTGCCAAATGGTTATTTCAAAGAAAACTGTTTTAAAAAATTATGTTATACATATGTATGTAAAGTTCTTTCTATGCGTTTAATGGCTAATTCACAGTCTTTAGTTAGCTAATGGCAAGGCCTTAACTAATGATTCTTTATTCGCAATACATAGTTTGCCATAAGAATACCAAGTAATAGTAAAACAATAGTTAGTATGTATTTTAGTTTACCAATGGTTAACTAATCACCGAGAATTCGGCCATAAAGGGGTAATGAATTTGTTATCAACATAAATATTTAACAAGTAATGAATTTGTTATCAACATAAATATTTAACAAGTAAGAGTGCTATATTCGGCTATGCCGAATCTTATACACCCTTACTCTGTATATATATGTATACTCTGTTGTGGATGCATAATTATATTATATACATACATAGGTACATACATATATATGTATATTATATTGTTACGTTTTTACCTTAAAAAAACGGTGGTTTATTTCCTTTAAATAAACCGGATTCTTTTTAATTGCAAAATAAAAGCGTCAAGTAGTTTGAAGAAAATATAACGAGTCATTATTTATTTAAATGTACACAAACACAATTAAAAAAAATTAAAGCATTGTCTTTTTACACACTTATATTACGGTTTAAGAACACACTTAAACACTTTCTTTGATCAGCGCCACCTGTTTATGAAATTATTTGTAACAATATTCATACACTTTGTGTGATCAACGCCATCTGTTGATGAGTTTATTAGTTTTTTTGATGAAATTTTCAGAGGCTGTCTCGGATTTTTGCTATATCTCCGTTATTTGTGGACGTATTTTGCTGATTTTAAATACCAAACTTGTCGGAAGCATGTCTGGCAGAATTATTGAAGATTTGGATCCCGAAGATATTTGGGGACTTCAGAAAATTGATTTCAACAGACAGACAGACGGACATGGCTTAATAGATTCCGCTATCTATAAGGATCCAGAATATATATACTTTATAGGGTCGGAATATTATATTGTGGAAATTACAAATGGAATGACAAACTTATATGACGGTGAAGGGTATAATTATAATTATACAAAATTTCAACCTTTAGTATGAGTTCTATCTAAAAACGGAAACCAGTTGCATTTGACTTATGCGATCGCAAAGATATTTTCCATAGTGATTAAATAATGCAACTTCGGTCAAAATACATGAATTCTTGAGAATTAAAAAAAGTAAAAATTTACACAGTGCTGATATTCAGCCGGTTCGGACCGTTTCGCTCGAACCGGTTGTTAAAATTTTAAAAATTTTCCGTACCGGTTGTTGCATATTATGCTTTTTGCTTTAACGGTTTTTATACAATGTGTATTTATCAAGGTGATATAGTCTCGGCAACAAACACAATATTTTTCAGTTGTCAAATGATTTGCATTGTCCAAACGTACAAACAAATGCTTTTATTTTGGTCATACATTGGATTCTTGGATGATTTTATCTTACGGCTACTCACATGATTTCATTTAACACACTAGTTTATGTATTAAATTTGATTTATTTATTTTTAAAAATCATTATTTAAAAATAAATTTTCCAAATTATAAGTTTTTATTATTTATTTAAAATAAACAAATTTACTTTACTTTGACTACAAAAAACATGAGCAAATTTGACAGTTGAAAACTCAACATAAACAAACAAATAATAATCAGCTGGGTTTGTAAATTCACCTTGTTTTTCTACTAATAAAACGAGATTTTCCCGTTCTAAATACTCTTTTAATTTTATATATATTATATATTTTGATGGTGAATGGCTGTCTATTACTTTTGCGAATAATAATAATTTTAATCACGCGAAACAGATACAAGAAAACTATGAAAAAGCTGGAACGTCCCGTGATGCTATATGATCATTACATCATTAGTGGGATGCGACTTTAAAATTTTCGCTACATACAATTTATTTTAAGCGAACCGGTTGTTAAATATTTCGAATATCACCACTGGGTATACATATGCATACATACATATGTAAATAATTGCCCACAACTTTTTACAATGAACAAATTTTAATATTGTTTATTGTTTTTAATACAAATTAAAGATGTACAGTTTTAAAGTACACTTTTATCGAGTTTTGATGTTTTTTCAGTATTCAAGTCATCATATTTCTGAACAGGAAAAGGTTTTCAGTCAAAAAGTCAATTATTTCATGGACACATTCAATATATCTGTGGCAAATGGTATTGAAATGATGTGTTGGAATAGATTCTCCCTAAAGTGTATTATTATTGGTTTACTTTGTTATAAGTCTTTAGATAACATTACTTAAGTTTATAGAAATAAAAAGTAAAACAATTTCAGATTGCGAAGTGCTCATGGTATTGACGTGAGACAAAAACAATGTTAGAAAGATCTGAAATGGAAAACTTTGCTAATGCAGTTTTGCATGTACAGATGTTCTGCGGAGATTTGCGGCCTTATAATATTGTTTAACAAGGATTTATAGATTATATGAAAACAATTAATTAAACCCAATTTATAACAAATCACAGACATCAGCAACAACTTCAGTCGTATCAAGTCGTTCTGCATTGGAAGATGTATATAATACATACAAAACAATAATATTACAATTTTTACCTATTGCTTAACAAATATTGCCCTGGTCCTTGCCATGTCGTCGTCGTCTAGTCCGTCCATTTTTTTGTGTTGCCCCTCTTTCTCGTCGAAGTGTCGACGAAGCTTCTTTCTGAAGAAAGAACTTTAAAAAAAAGAATACGGGAAGTTTTTGTAAATTTCGTTTGTCACTTTGCACAGGTGCTGCCCTCTATGTATTTTTGTTATAAGTTTCGCGAAACAAAATGTACTAATTCGGTCACTAATATCCTCAGGTACTTTTGAATTTAGAAAATGTAACGCAAAATGTACATACGTACTAAATTAATCAACGCTGAAGCCAACTGTAATTTCTGCACAGCGTATATTTTCATCAGTTTTGTTTTTTAAAATGCCGAGTGTAGATGGTTAGGCGGATAGTTGAAGATAATTATGCTGTTTATAACAACACTTACATTAAATATACTTGTATATATACAACAATAAAATCTATATGTAAAATTTTTGTCAAACAACAATTGTTAATAACAATTAAAGTTAGTTTGCCAAAGAAAACGAAGGTTTATGCATGTAAATATAAAGTGTGTAATTTTTAATAGTTTAGGGAAAAGTGCAAATTATTAAAATATAAAATCCAATTGGATTTTTAGTTAAGCTACAAAGAAGTGTGAAAAAACAAAACGGAGCAGCCTTTTTGTTTGTTTGCGTGTTTCTATAATTTGCCAAAACGAACAATTCAAACAAACAAAACGATTTTTGATAAATAAACAACAACACAATAATAAATAAAAGTAAAAGCCGGTAAATACTATATTTTAATTAAACGAAAATTAAATGTGTGAATATTATTGGTGTGATAGAAAAAATTTTCATTAAAAAAAAAAATACAAAAAAAAAAAAATATATACATATATAAAAAAGGCGACGCTGCGCCACTCCTTTTGCAAAGTTATTTCTTCTTTTTCTCTTATTTTTGTTGTTGTATTTGTAGTTTCTGTGTGTTTCCCGTTTGTCTGCAAATTCGGTTGTTTTTTCTCTGCATTTTTCCTGGTTTGATAGGTATTCATCCTTGTTTTTGGTTGTTGTTGTTTTATTTTGTGTTTATCCTTGTCAATAATAGTGGTGGTTGTTCTGAATTTCTGCAAAATTAAACAGCCAGAAAGAAAATACAAAAAATAATTGTAATACACAGTATAGTGAAAAAAATAAAAATAAAATCACCCGTATAATTTATTTATATGAATATCGATAAAGGAGAAATATACCTAGTATAAAACAATTGTTTAAACAGTTTGAAAAACTTCAGCTATAATTTGTCTGCAAGCAGTTAAAATGAGGTACGAGTGTGTATGTTTGTAATTGTTATTTCTTAAATTTATTAAAAAAGATACCTATTATGTATAATTATTTATAGGTAAGTATAGACTGGCTAAATATAGTACAAGCCAAAATTAAAAGTGTGAAATAATTTGTATTCGACAGTTTCAAAAAAATGTGGAATAAAATATGAGAAAAAATATCAATTAAACTCTATTTCTCCAAAGATAATTATAATTAGTTAATAATAGCGTTTTTATATTAATAATAGCGATGTAAAGATTTTCGAGTGCTGTTCGTCTGTTGAGAAGATTTTTCACCTAAAGCCGGCTATTACACTGTGCTCGATTTTGTCACTTTTTTACCGACGAATTTCAATTTTTTTTAATTTAATTCAATAAACTAAACATTTTTCGAGTTACGCGAATATTTATTACGCAATCTATTCGATTTTTATAATAACGCTATATCTGGAAAACTAGAGCTAATCTAAAAAACGGTTAGCACCACAAAATTCAGCGTACTCAATTTAGCTTTACCCACTGGATGCCCCGTTTGTTGGTTTTTTCAACTAGCACAGTGTTATTGGATAGTTTTTTTCTGCATGCTTTGGACTTCAAAATAAAGAATTTCGAACAAGTGCATTGCCTTCCAGCAATAACATATTGGAATAAAATAAACGTTATGTTATGTTTCCAACATTAGGTACTAGCGATTTTAGAGTGAATCTAATTTCTCTTGAAAACTTACTGTGGACATAGTTTTTTGCCAACATATGTAATTCTGAGAACGTTATTAAAAAACATAGTTTCACGAAATTCAGCTTTAGCTGCCCGATAATCCGATATAACACAACTGGATTACTTTTTATAGGGCTACATTTAAGATAAAGCCTATGGAAATAATTACCGCCATTTTTCCAAAATGTGATTGCAAGTTTGGTAAAAAATCGATGTCTATTGCCTGGGGGGTTACTGTGTACCTACTTCGATTCGAAAATTAAATCATTCGAATTTGTATACTTTTTATATTGTATTTCGAAAGCTTTTGCTTTCGAATCGAAATACTCAGTAACCCTCCTGGATACTTGTGAAAATAAAATCAATAAATTTTTGACTTATTGATCAACTTTCAAAAAGTATTTATCAGGGTTAAATACACAAGGTGAGTGCAGTAGCTGACTGACTTTGTTTACAATTTACTTATGTCAAAAATAGTATTTTTTTCAAATGTTTTTGACAGTAGTACATTATTTTACACAAACAAAATATCTGCTGTTTCTGTATTTGTTGCTAAAATGCAATTAGCTTGTATAGTTACACCATGGTATTTACATAACGATTGCTTTTTTAAGAGCTTTCGGATTTGATTTCAAAAAATTCACATCATATTATAGAAATGTATGTACGAGTATATCTTGATTTGAGTCGATAGAACGATCTTTATAATTTAATGTTTAAAAATGATTTCATGTAAATGTTGACCGCTGCTGCGCCTCATATGGTTCATACGCTGGGTCCTATTTTTGTATAATCTCTTTAAAAAACGTATCGGCCGGTATCTCACATATAAATTCTTCAATATTAGCTTCCGTCAACTGTTGCGCGCTTGTCCCTATATATATATGACTCTTAACATAACCTCATAAAAAATAATCTAAAGGCGTTAAATCACACGATATAGGCGGCCAATTTACCGGTCATAAAGGTGAAATAAACTGTTCACCGAATTCGCCTCTCGATTGGGCCATTGTTTCATGTGATGTGTGACATGTTTTCTTTTATTTTGTTAAAAAAATTTTAATCATAGCACGGTAGCGCTCGCCATTCTCAGTAGCGTTTCAGCCTTCGTCATTTTAGAGAAAGTACGATCCAATGATGCATTTTTCGGGATGCAATAGCAGTTCTGGCAATGTTTCTTCTTTTCACACCAAATATGAGAATTTTGCTTGTTTACGCATTCATTCAACCAGAAATGAGCTTATGCGATAAAAAAGCGTACGATGCACTTTTTTTAACCGAGCATAAATTTTAATAATAAAATGCAGTAATCTGCTAGCGTACTCGATAATTTGTAAATCGATTCATGGTTAAATTATTCGTATAGACCAAACTGAACATGGTTAACAGTAACATATTACTACACGAAAAATGATGTCGATATTGAAATTATGATCAAATGTACTAAATTTCTTGCTCGATATCGAATGCCATAATCTCAAATAAGAATATTACGATAATTTTTACTCGATATTGAATGCGGTAATTTGGCCCTGAGCTGCCCAAAAGTTTTGCCAAAAACTGTTTATTACCTTTATTAGAACCTTTATTTAGAATTATATAAAAAGAACTAGCTCACCATAGTTAGTTGTTGATATTTAATTAACATAGAAATAATACTTAGAAGTAATGCTCTAAAATTCGTATCCAAAATTAAGTAAGAGAATATTGAAATGATGGAGGTAAGTAATTCCACATATTTAGAATGGAATAATAAAGTTTTGTAATTAATTTGTAATATTTTTGAATAATTTCAATAAAGCGGTTTCACCGAAAGTATTACAAAAATATTAGTTTATTTCTTTAAAATAATAATACAGCAAAATAGATTACAATATTATTTTATAATATGTAATTGGTAATTAAAATTTATTGAAATCGCAGACTAACAAAAACAACACTGTATCAATTATTTATCTAATAACAAGTCTAAAAAATATTTCAAAATGTGTAATAAAAATAAAATTGAGAAAATAAGCTATGCATATAAGAATATTTAACAAATATGGTAACAAATACATAAACTGTAACTTGTAGTATCTTTTATAAATAATATAAAAACTTACAAATGTATCCAAAGAAATTATGAAATTAAAAAAAAAAAAAATAAAATAAATTATAGGTACTTATTCAACTTATACTTAATATAAACAAAATATAAGTACATAATTTTTCCTTAATTTTCTATGATTTTCTTTTACAATATAGATAAATTTCTATTTAATTCGAGCAGTCTCCTTTTTGTACTATTGGCATTTTTTTTAGTTCTCCATTCAAGAAATTTATAAAACATGTCTTTTTTTTCCTTGTTTATTCTCTAGTTTATCCTGTTTTTCCTAGTACATCTTCCTGTCTGCAAGAGGAATATGTAAAAATCATAAAAAAAAAAGAAATTACGATATAGAATCTTTAGCTATATTTTGAGTTTGCGCACTAGTTACGGCAAACAAAACAGGAAGCCAAATATTTTCTACAATCTTTACTTTTATTATTACAAAATTTACATAATTTTAAGGCAATGGAATAGGATTCTCTGTATAAGATGATGTCTAAATATGGAAAGGGATTATTTACAATAACAAGAATGCAATGGAGGTATATTTATTTTATGGATTTATTTACTAGATATTTTCATAAATTTAAATTATTGAAAGGAATTATTTAAGAGAATTTTTAAACAAATTTTAAAAATTTTTAGCAACTTCTTTTTTTGGCAGTCCTGCTGTTTTCGTGTTACATGTTACTGATAAACATATTCAATTTGATCTATAATTTAACCATGAATCAACTTAGAAATGAACAACGCTGCAGAATATTGCATTTTGTTATCAAAATTCATGCTCGGATAAAAAATTACATCGTGCACTTCTTCCATTCATCCATCGAAATATTCACTGCTTGCTATGGATTGTGCCCGGTGGCATCATTGGACGTTACTGCGAATGACCAGCGCTACCTTGCGATGATTGCAATTTTTTTTTTTGTCCAAAATGGTATAGCTGGATTTGCTGACAGATGCCACAAAGCACGCGAAACAATTGCCAAATTGAGAAATTTCACGTTTGGTATCGCTCAATTATCCGCCTAGATCTTGCGTATAAACTAACGTTTTTAGATTATTTTTTGTGGAGCTATGTTAAGGCTCATATCTGTATTGTCCCTATATTGCCCTAAATGGTTGACGTACTGAAAACCTATATTGAAGAATTTATTGGTATGATACCATCCGATATGTTGGAGAAGTTATACCAAAATTGGACCCAGCGTAGGAACCATTTGAGAAGTAGCCGCGGTAAATAAGTACATGAAATCATCTTTAAACATTGAAATTTATAGATCATATCTATAAATTTTATGTTTTTTTAAAATCAATTTCGAAAGCTCTTAAAAAACCAGTGTTTATTTTATACTTGTTTATATATTTTAATAAAAACATAATATTTGTATCTTAAAAATATAGAGATTTGAAGTTATGAAGTAAATTGGCTGTCAAAAGATGAAATGTTAAGAATTGTTCTGTGATCTTTAGATATTTATTTATTTATTACAGACTTAGGAAATTTTAACCTTAGTACGTTGTGGAAGTAGTGAATAGTATGAAATGTTAATAATCGATTTTCGGTTATTCGATCAACCATTTTCAACTCGATTATTATAATCGATTAATCGAACATAAAAGTCGATTTTTTTTGGTCGATTACGATTTTTTTTATAATTTTTTTTTCTTAAACTAAAAAATCAAAAATGTTTACAACTTGTTTTTGTTGAAAAAATAAAACATGCAATTTTATTCAATTGTTTTATTTTAAAAGGCGCACTTAAACAAATGTGTTTTACATACATATTTCTTTTTAATAAATTTTATTTATATAAGGTAGTTGTGCTGCCACAAAAAGCTAACTCCTTCTTGCAAAGACCGCAGCACTTTGAATTTTTTTCATTATACATTTTTTTAAAATATTGCAGTGGCTTGACGTGGCTTGGTGCAATTTTTTCAGTTTTAACTAAATTTTACTTTTATTTTTTTGCACACCGACTTCCAAAAAACCCGCGCTTTTAGTTTTACAGGTTGATTTTTCGATTAATCGACACCAAAAGTCGATTTCAGTATAAAGTTGGTAATGTAAAATCGACCACAAAATAATCGATTTTTGAAGGCAATAATCGATTAACGACCATAATCGAAGTCGATTTACCATTCACTATGTGGAAGCTAGCAACGTGTGTGAATTGGCAACAATATCAACAATATATAATAAATAAAATGAGGCCTATTTTAAATTCTTTATGTAAGCAAACGAAAGCTGATATCACTGATCATTGGCTTCAACACCAAGCCGCCAAAAATTTCATTTATTGTTTCGGTGGCTTTGTGAAATGTGATAACTTTCTGTTGAAACTACATTTCATTAGTCATCAATAACAAGTCAAAATTTAGTTGTTGACATCTCTCGAGAACCTGATTCATTTACAGTAACTTTATTTACAGCAGAAATTTCGAAAAATTGTCCAGTAACGGTTCAGCATGCAAAGGTTTCTCAAAAATTGTTCTTGGATTTTTTTAAAACATTATCAGAAGGATGATAAATATTGCAAATATCATGAATTTTCACGAAGAATTGCCAAAGCTCATCATCAAGATGATATGATATTCTCGGGTGCTATCATTATCACATAGAACCAGACAGCTTAGTATTTTCAATATTTCTTAGTTTTGAACCAATAAATTAATATTTAGAATGCTAGTTTTAAAACCAAATTATTTTCAATAAAAAATTTACGTAATACATTTTAGGCAAACAACAACCAAGAGAAAACCTGAAAAAACTGTTTTAAACTTAACTTGTTTAACAACAACAAACATTTAATTTATGTTTGGGACAAAAAAACTTGATTTGTTATTTGAAAATAGCAGTTTTCATAATGCAAAAAAAGACAAGAAATACAAAAATCTGAAAAAATATGTACCATTGAAATTGATCTTTGATATAAGAATTTAAGTTATTAATTAAAAAAAAATGAAAACTTGAAAAACATAGTGGTGACTGGGTTTTTGTTAGGTTGTCGTAAGCGCGTAGTAAGTATTTGCTGCGAAGGAATTGTTGTTGGCAACTGTCTGGTTCAATGGTTGTATATTTATTTTATTAGGAATGGCTTGGTTGGGTATTTGTATTGATGCTGAATAAATATCGGCAGCTAATCAGCATTTGTTGCTGGGTTTCTTTGATTCATTGAAAGACGGCCACGAGTTAGTGAGTGAGGTAGGTTAGCATTAAGTGTGGGCTGGATTAGGTCTGTTCTTTGCATTTTTGTGGCCGTTGTTATTATTAGTTTGGCCAAAAAAACAGCTGGAAAAGGCTGAGAATAGAAACAAGTTTGGAATGAATGAATGCTGTTTGCAACAACAATGTTTTGGTAAAGCTTTTTTCTTGAGTTACTTGTATTCTTGGCATTTAGAATGAATGCGGTTGTTTTCTGCAAATAAGATAAGGGAACAATTTGTGAATTTGTTTCTTGTTGTTCTTGCTATGAACCTTGGAAATATTTAAAGACTTTCTTTGTACAATACTGTTGATTACATATTTTGAGAATGAGTTTCTTAAGCTGTAATGTTTATGACTTTGGTTAACATGAAATAAGTTTGTAATGAAATTAAATTTTTTACAAAATTGTGTTGGAGAACTGAAGAAATGTGAGCGTAAAAATAAATTCAACACCACATTAAATTAAATTATATTAATATAAATAATATCAATTTGAAAATTATATTGTATTTTTAAATACACAGTTATTTGAGTAAAATTGAATTCACAACAAAAAAGAAAGCAAAATAAAACCAAAAACGTATCTATACTTATTTAATTGATTTGTTGTTAAAATATATAAATTTTTGCGTCAAAAGAAACTAAAGTACATAAAAAAAATTATTTCAAGTTTCATAATTTATCATTTAAAGATATAAAGTTGTGGCCTTAAATAGTGAAAAATTTACAATGGGAAGACAAACATCAATTGGGACTCTGCAAATCATAATAGACTTAGAAACGGCAAATCTCTGCGTAAAATAGATAAAATCATTGAAAGGCATTACTGTACAATGCAAAAAATTATAGAGAGTGCAATATTAAATGTTTAACTTTAAAGTTCTAATTTTTGATGATTGTAACTCATTGTTTTATTTTCTTGATGATGCTTACCGATGATAGGCGAAATATTGAAAAATAAATAAATAAATAAGATAATTGATTATAACACAGACCTCGAGCCTGATTATTTACCTAATTTATTTGACATTTGGTATATCTACCAAACACAATATCGTAAAAAATTTGCCTGGCGCAAAACTTCCAAATCATCTTACAAAAACTGAAATAAGAACTATAGTAAGAGAAGTAAGAGTAAACCCAAGATCTTTGCGTCAAAATAGCCTACATGGTAGAGCGCCATGATGCCGTTTACATCAAAGAACAACCAAACTTTTGGATTTCGCAAAAAAAATATAAACGAATCTCAAATTTTTTAAAATAATCGTTTCACCGATGAAAGTAAGTTTAAGATTTTTGGAGTCAAAAACCCCCAAAAATATGACGAACCAAGAACGAAGCCTTTAGTAATGCTTGGTTTCAACTATGTCATTTTTGTTGTCAAATTGTCCAAATTGTTGGCAATTGTATGAATACGGGTTGTCTATGGCGTCTAATGAGATTGTAATCATGATTGCAAACATAGATGACGCCATATGACTTACTTATGAATTATATAATATATTTTGTTTTAAATTTGTACTTGTAGTATCTATATATAATGAAACATTTTTTTAATCAATATTAGGTATTTACTTTATATTAACGCTCACAGTAGTTTATATAATTGTTTCAAAGTAATAGAAGTTATCCGTAAATTTGTTCAATTTCTAAATTCTGAAAATTCAAACCGCTATTACTTTTTGCTTCTTAAAGAAAAAAGTTTCTTTAGGAACTAATAATGCGACATACGAAGCGAATTTCATTGTGAACAAAGAAATCCTATATTAAATTTTATATATAAATTAGTTGCATGTTAAAATATAACCAACTATTGAAGCACATAGGACTCAGGGTGATCACTACTCTCAGGGCTGCACAAGATTCTTGGACATAGTTTAATGGTTTAAACGTTCTTAAAATCTGATCTTAGCGCTAACCATCCCGTACCACACCACGTTTCTCTACTATGTTAACAGCGGCTGTGGGATAATTGTCCCTTATTTGGTTGCATTGCTACGTTTATAACCTCAAAGGGCCAACTAGTTGTTGTCTTCTAATTCTTTCAGTATGAAATGCGTTCGCGTCTTCATAATATACACAACCGCATGCACTCTACTAGATTTAAATTTTGCCAATCCCCCATGAAAAGTAGGAAGATAAAGTTAATCGGACTGACTTGTGTTGACATTGGTCTGAAAATAAGAACTGTTTGTACTTAACAAACTGGTAGGCTCTCTTCGGAAATCTAAAATGTTGTGGTAAAAAAATATCATTATATTTATCAATGCATTTATTGTAAACGAAATTTCCGGATCGCGCAATTTATTTGTAATTGGCCGGCCCGATCATGTGATTTAACAACACCATCTAATCAAATCAATTATAGCATAAGAAATAGACGCGTCAGTTTTGCCAAAATATGATTGTCTGTCTGTCCCAATTTGCAAGGGTTCGAAACTAGATAGAGTGGAATCTGGTTTACCAGAGGAAGGTCGAAGCTAACCAGAGTCTTTATCTGGTACTACGGGATCAGTTAAAGCCCGGGGACTTGTCCCCAATTTAACTATTGGGAGCTTGTCCCCTAACTGATAATTGGTTGAGGTCACTTCGGTGTCCACGTAGTGGCTGTGGTTGCCACCCAAAGCGGGAAGAATGGCAGTTGGTTTAATGGCTGATGTTTGACTTCCCGCAAAAGCAGATTTCAAGCCAACCAAATTGTCCTAGGTGCTGTTGCCGATCTCAACAGAGCCGTTGTTAATTAGCGAAGACTCTTAGTTACGTGCTCATGGAACGCATAGGATCTAAGGCTTTCGTAGTCCGATGGGTACTACGTAAGTGCGAGGATCCTGTTCTATGGGCTTTACTAATAGTACTAAGTTATAGACGGCAGGGATTAGATAGCCCAATCACTCTAGCAAGGTGATCTTTACATGATCTTGCAGTCATGTATTGAGAAATTGCAAATTGTGTGCCCCTGTAGGGGCATGCAAGTGTGAAACTCTGATGAGACATGGCTCCATGTCACTCACAGGGGCTTACAATGCGGTTGACGGGCCGAGTCCGTCCTGCGTTTAAGTACGTAGTGAAGATTAAGCCAAACGGCAGGTGCTTCACTCAAATCTTAGAACACATTTGTCTGTCTGTCCCCTACAATTTTTCATTTATAGTTTTTGAAATATGCAAACATATACCGAATGATTAAGAATTTTGACAGAATAACTGTAGCAATGTTTATTCTATATGTATTCTGTGATACAACGAAAGTAAAGCCAGCATGTTTTTTAAAAAGCTTCCCGTATCTACTGTTGCCGGATTTTATGTCAACAATATTTGATAACTTTTCCTATTTAAATTGCAGATCAAACTAATAGTTATTTTCGTTGTAGCAATAACATTTTCAATATTAGCTGCAATTATTTAAGTTCTAATAAAACTAAATCAAAATTCTATTGTATTGAATATTATTATACTTTAAGTGCGTTTTTTGTTGAACTATGTTCATCTTATATAAAATACTACATACTTACTTAATGCTCGTTTTTGTTTGGCTTCAGTTTTATTTAGTATGTCCAACTTCTTCACAGAGTTCCAACATTTCAACTTAGCTTTCATGAATCTAGAATCAACTATAAATAATAGTCTACATTATAACCTACGGTAAACACACATAGCTAACTAAAGCATATCGTATTTTATATGTATTATATACATATATAGATTACTATATCGTCACATTAAACGGAAAACAACATAATAAGAAAAATAAACAAAATCCAATGTTGGATCTTTAATGATAAAAACTTTAAAGATTGGAAAATCTTCATTTGGAATTGAGTTTTTCATTCTGTTTAAAGATTTGATAGCTGATATAAAGTTTATTATATATATATATATATATATATATTGTTTTGCTCTCACTTTAAACACTGTTAGAAATATGCATTTTAGCTGACGATATGTTTGCTTATTTATTTGTATATAATACACATGGTGTTAATAATACATGCCCATCATCTCGTCATTCATTCGCCTCATCGTCGTCGTCATCACCATCACATTAAACTTTTGATTTTTATATTCTTGCGAATTCTTAAAAGTTCATGAGAAAAACAATCTTTTGTTTTCATTTTTCTTCGTATGCTAGATTCTTTGAGTTTATCTGTCGTCATGTTTTGCTCTATGATTTTCTTCAGCATTTTCAAACGTACCATCTATATTTTGACTTGCTGTGTCTTTACATGCTTATAGACTCTATAATATAGAGTGTTGTAAGAGGAGTTGTTATTGCTTCGTGGTTAGATTGAATGTTTCTCTCATATATTGTACAATATCCAAACATAAACTTCAGAAATATGACTCTATTAAAAAAGAATATGAATGCACAATACACGAAAAATAAATCTGTGATTTTACGGTTGTATTATAAAAGACAGGTAGTGTTTTTGGTATAACTATGTATACTGAAAACAATACTCCGGGAACAATTATTAGGCGTTATTATTAGTTCGAGTTGGGTATACCTATATTGGGTAATATCGCACTAAGGTTGAGCTGATCGTTGTTTAAAAGGTAATTAAGTAGTTTTAAGATCTACTAGTTTTAATGACTCAAAATTCAATGGTTATAGTTTACCTAACGACTCTCGCATACACACACTTTGTTTTGTGTTTTGCTTTCAATTAAAAATTTCCTTGTTTAACCAAATTATAATTTTATTTTGGTTTTTTTAAATGCTTTTTGGCTTGTCCATATTTTTATGACCACATTTGGCGTTCTTTGTGTCGCAATACACACTCGTTTAAGTTTTATTGTGCTTATAATTTCAGCCTAATGTCAAAAACTTTTAAAACACTGGATTGAGGGCGTTCACTTTAATTCTTTGTGTTTTAAACAAACACCAAACATGTGGTGATTTTAACATGTAATCAAAAAACATTGTTGACAAGCAAAATAAAAAACGCCAAACTTGATTTATTTATAGAAATTTACAAATTTTCTACGCTGGCTTGTGATGACTACGACAAATATTTTAAGAGCTTAAATTGAATATTTTCATTCGTAGTTACCACTTAATTAGGCAAATACTTGTATAATTAAGTTTTTATATGAAGATTCCAGTTCTAAATTCAAAAGTTACAAAACATAAGAAGTCAATTGCATGTTAAAAGATCGCAAACAAGTTTTAACAGCAACTCTTGAATTATTGTTCTAAAAAATTAAAGGCTCTTTAAAATATTATGTAACATTAAATTAGAGCCAGATACTCAAACACGAGTTTCTGGCGGGTTTGATTCCTGTCAAAGACTCTGGATGTTTTCTGCAGACAAGCAAAAGTCTTTTCAGTTGGCAAAACAAATAAAGTGCTGTCTGCCACTTCTACAAAGTTTTTGCGAAAATACTTATGCTTGGTTTTCACTATGTCCTTTTTGTTGTCAAATTGTCCAAATTGCCTTAGTATTCAAAATAAACTTCTGTAACTATGTTTTGTATTGACACCTCTAAAGTTCGCTGCAACTACATTGTTTGATTTGCTTTGGTTTGTGGGTTCTTTGGGATTACGATTTTCCTTGTATCTATTCATACTTGCATTTTGATGCATTAGACGCAATTGAATCACGCATAACTTTTGATAAATCTGATCAAATTGAAAAAATTCTAAATGTTTGTTAGTTTTTATCTGAAAGTACATCTCTTATGGCCGAATTCACAGTCTTTAGTTAGATAATAACAAAGGCTTAACTAATGATTCTTTATTCGCAATGCTTAGTTTGACATAAGAATAACAAGTAATAGTTAAACAATAGTTAGTATTTTAGTTTACTAATGATAGAGAATTCGCCCATTAGTCCTCTAACGACAAATCTTTTTTCTTCAGGAAACCAACATTAAGATTTTCTTGGTTTGATTCAAATATATGAAAAAACTTATTTTTGCAGCATAGCCGGGTCGACTTAACCGGACTGTTGTGCATGGATATGCCAAATCAAACAAGCTGTCATGTTATTGTAAAGCAACCAAATTTTGTGCTGAGTTATAAAAGTAAAAAAAAACGAAAAACAAGGAATCATTTTTGGATAACAGAACAAGTTTAAAGTGTTCATTGTATGTATTTAAAGGATTAGTTAATTATTCTAAAAGTTTATATTAATTACAGTTTCACTTTCATTGAAATCATCTCAAGACCATCGTACAAACATGTTTTTAACTATTACATTGTAAAAGAATTGTTATATGACTTTTAATACACTAATTATTCATATTTCATGTTTGACTGGTAGATTGTTTGTTTGCCTACACACAAAACACACACGTCTGACAGCTAAAATACACCAATAACATACAAACCAATAACATACAAACACTTCAACAATTAAGTTGTCTAACAAGCGAAAACAAAAACACTTTTCTTTACTCTCTTAATACTAGTAAACAAATTGATGGTTTTATTTCAAATATGTAATTTAATTGTTTATATTAAAATGTTTGGAAATATGTAAAGTAATCATTAAATACTTAAACCCATTTGTTTGTATTTTTATATACATGTATATTTTTTAAAAATTTATGGCAAACATAAAAGTTCTCTGTGAAAACCTACATTTTGTTGGCATGTTATGTTAAGCTAGATTTACACGATTGAAATTTTCTTCAAAATTGCTCTTTAAAATGCTTCAAACTCATTTAAACAGCAAAATTTCTTCAAAATTTATTTATTTAACAACTATTAATAACTATTAAATAAATAAATTTTAAAGAATTTTTGCTGTTTACACGAGTTTGAAGCATATTGAAAAAATTTTCAATCGTGTAAATCTAGCTTTACGTTTGTCTTTTACATTTTTGCTTGTCCCAAAGGTCATAAATAGTAACTTTAAACTAACTGCAATTAGAATTTTGCAATAATTGCAGAAATTGCCAGGAAAAAATTTAGTTTCTGCATTTAGATTACTGCATTACTATTATATTAAGATTTATGTTTAATTATTGTAATAAAAACCAAGCCAATGGCCAGAATGTTCAAGGTAATCTAATCACAAGTATAGGGTAGTTAAAAAATTTAATGTTTGCTATCTAATACAGAGTTAAGTCTTATTTTTGCTTAGATCAGCAGTCAGAAACACAGTAAAAATTTTATTTCCATTTTCCTATATCGAAAATGAAAGGGAACACTTCTGCAGAAAGTTTATTTTACACACGGACAGCTAAAGAAAGAATTTTCCCTGTAATGTGTTGTGCGATCTACTGTCCGGTCGACCATGAATGTATGAGCCCTTACTGACAAACGTGTATGGAGTAAAAAACTACAAGTTCGCTAATTTCAACAGAACACATTTCATTATAGTTGGGATAGAACAGTAAGTCCCACATTCGTTCTTATTTTAAGGTTAATATGCTCATTTAGGACTCTCCAAAGGTGTTCAATAAGGTTTATGTTCGTGGATTGTGATGGCTATTTCATAACATGGTTTGGTTAAAACAAAGACTTAATCTACTTTAAATAATTGTCTGCACGAATTCCCATAGGAGCGGCATTTCTTCTAAGGCACAGGGTGGCATTTGATTTGCCAATATTTTAACGTAAACCACATTGCACATTTTAACGACTTTCCAATAAATTGTACTAACACCAGATAAAGAAAAACAGAACCTGTGATCAAATTCTTTATTTTGTGGCCTTCACGAAATTTTTACCAAACAAATTTATCTTTGTTTCGTCTGACCGAAGCGTATTTCCCCAATTTTATCGGTTAGGATGTTTCTTTGCAGAATTTTATTTCCCATGCATACTTAGCACAATAAAAATTCCGAAAGTTTAATTTTGCATAAACTGGTAAATATGTTTGCAACATAGCGATATCATCTTAAAAATTATTGCAAATATAAATTACATAGATAGACAATCAGGCATGTGATGGAAATCGAAAACGAATGAATTTTGAAAGTAAATTTTTTTCGTAATATTTCTGTATTGAAAAACTTTTATCACATAAAATATAAAGACATTGGGCTACTAAAGAGAATCTTAAAACAAAAATTTTAAATATTAGATTATAAATGCATTAAAATGTATTTCCAAAACTGACTCGTTTTCGATAACGATTTCCATCACATGCCTGAATAAAACTTAAAGTACAACTTACTTCTCTAACAGAAGTTTTAAGAGAACTTTAAACCAATATCATTTTATTGTATTTTTATTGCATATTTAAGACTTCATATTAAACACAATTCAATTCATAATTGCTCTAAGACAATATCAAAACAATTTTAAACCAAAACCGAAACAATTTACTGTTACGCCTTTTTAATTCACAACTGATATTGTAAGTATTGTAGAAGTTGTATATCGTGTGAATTTACAATAGTTGTAAAAATTTTGTTGGAAATTTCTATATAAATATTTTTTACAACATCTACGAAATTTTTCATATGTTTTTCGAATGTGGTATGAAAATTTAAGTATTGCTAAAAGGTAATGTATATGTATATATACGAGTACCTCAACATAAAAATTATTCATTTTAGCTTAAAAAAAAAAATAACGAAACGGTAACACTCAAATCATAAACTGATTGACAAATTTCAAACAGGAAAATAAAATTAATAAATAAAAAATTTTAATAATGGATATTGTTAAAAATACTATTATATGTATTAATTTTGAAAAATATTCATATTTTATGTTTTGTACATTGTTTTTAAACTACATATTTTTCTTTTATCATTTTGAAAGTTTGACAACGTAAACATTCGACTTTGCAAAAAATTGTGTTCACAATCAGATTGTTGTAGGTAAATCATACAATGTACAACATACAACATTACTTGTGAATTGAACAAATGTCTTGATTTTCTATAAAATATTGCTAAATAGTAATAATAAAAAATTACCCTAGAATTTTGTATGAAATTTTTGGTGCCATTTTTCATTCATATAATTTTAGTATATGTATTTTAAAAAGTTAAGTAACGAAAGATATCCACGTTCTCTTTTTTCATTTCACTATTTGGGGGTAATTTTTCATTTATGTATCTATAAAATGCAAAATCACCCCAATAACAAAATTCATCTTTACCCCAAAATAAATAGAAAAAATGACACAAAATTTCGTGTTTTTGTAGTGTGTATTGGGGTAATTTTTTGTCTTTTTCATTTGGGGCTACAATTCGCAATGCCGAAATTAACAAAGTTATTTTAAGTTTTTCATCTTTGTATTATTGAACATTTTTTATAAAATTTTTTTTATATAAAATTCTTTTATTCGAAGTTGCCTTCTAGTTAAATATAAAAATTTAATTTGAAATTTATTTTTGTATACTTCATTATATGTTCTACATTAGCTTTCCGTTGGAAAGCATAAATGTAAAATCATACAGAAATATACAAAGAGACACTAGCAAAATGTAACGTTTTCTGGCCTGCTAAAGCCGTCATCAGCATTCTTTGTGTCTAATACTGTTTATTTTGAAATTTTTATATTTAACTTTTCTAATATACTAAATGAGAATTTTTGTTCCTCTTACGAGTAAAAATTTGTTATATAAAATTCTTTTATTCGAAGTTGCCTATAATGAAGTATACAAAAATAAATTTCAAATTAAATTTTTATATTTAACTAGAAGGCAACTTCGAATAAAAGAATTTTATATAACAAATTTTTACTCGTAAGAGGAACAAAAATTCTCATTTATTAAATTTTTTTTCCAACATTGTATATTCCCACCGACTGCAATATATTTTTAATAGTAAAACTAAAGTGCTGCCAACAGGTGTGTAAAAAAGCTTCTATAGTGTGGTCGGATTTTATGTGAGCAATACTTTAAGTTTATTTAAAAGAGAAGGGCACATAACACAGATCACAGATCCTATTATTCTTAACGCAAACGCACACGTTATTCTTTGTTTAATGGCTTTGTAATATTTTCCATTTGAAATGTAAATTTTGTAAATGTAGATTCAATTGTTATTCATTCAATGTATCTCACACAGTTTTGTTTTATTTTTTGGCTAACATTTCGTATGTGTGCCGCTTTTTTGTTAATTTGGCAAAAAGGGGCATTTGTTTATTTGTTTGTAGTCATTTCTTTTTTTTGGCTACAACACATTTTTATATTTAAATACATTGTTTCGTGTATCTACTTATAACGGAGTGCATTGTTTAATTTATTGTTTAATAATTAATGCAAAATTTATTTTCACTAGTTGGCAATTATAAAGAGGTTTACATAAGTATTATAGTGAAATGTATAAATGTTTAATACATAAATTAATGGTAATTTCCTAAGGTCAAGTTTATTGTAAAGCGTGTAACCTGGAAATGGTTAGATAAGTAACGAACCTTATGAAATTTTAATAAATTATTAATTAATCACTCACAGATTAATTAAAGGTTTCTTTTAGATTCAATCTCAAAATTAGCTTTATATTTTAAAATGTTACACATTTTTCTTTGTTTTGTCTTCTAAAGTCTTATACCAAACGGACATTAACTTCTTCCTTTTAACGGTCTCAGACATTTCCGTTACCTAATCGTGGTATTCCTATTTTTTGTTGTTAAATACTAACAACTACACAATCATTTTAAACCATTTAAGCTCAAACTTTTACATAAATACCAACATATTTCTGTTTAACATGGTTTTCATATAGTTTCTTATCCGTTTACCAGCTTTAAAAGTCATTATCATTGTTTCCTTTTAGTTTAACATCCTGTCCTAACTGTCAAATCGTTTGAATAGCAAAAATTTTAATCAGTATAAAGAAAGAAGGTGTAAAAAAACCAAAACGCCCACATTTTATCAGGCAAGAAAAGTGCATTTCATTTTACGTTCTTACATAAATAGTATTCATAAATATTCATATGTTTAAATATAATCTCTGATAGTTTGTATTTAACATGAAATCCTTGAAGTGTAAATATTTAACCAAAGTTTAATATCCTGTAACCATAATATTCTCACTATTTAAAAGGTTTAGAGGGGGCAAATACATACAGTTTTTTTTTTCAAACAAATCAATGTTTGTAATTTAATATGGAAATATTGGAAGTTGGCAAAAAGAAACCTGAAATGTTTTGACATGTAATGGTTAAATAATAAATGTAAAATGTAGAAATATTGTAGCAGATACTTAAATATTTACATATTAGGTTTCCAATCAAATGAATAATGCTAAAAAAAGCAATTTTATAGTTCTGCAATTTTGTATATTTTTGTTTAACTCAATGGGCATAATGGAATTTTATTTATCTGCTTCACATCCTCATGTGTGTTTACTAGGATATAGTTTACCAATTTATTTCTGAACTTTTGACTTCCAACGAGTTAATTTTTAAGAACATATGGTCATGATAATTCGGAGTCATTATATACTATATGTTATTTGTAAAAGATTATCTACAAATCAAATCCACCACAATATAATGTTCGATCCGGAGTGACTGCGATTCAATTTTATTCTTAAAAAAATAAAGAGAGTCTTAGCACATCTTCCTGAACTTTTTATTTTCGACGACTTAATTTTTATGAAAATATTGTCATGTAATTTTGAATTATGTTCATGCTAAGTCTTTCTTAAAGTTGTGGGAATGTAATTTGATAACTTGGTTAGTGCAGTTTACAAATTGTGGATTTCGTTGAGATAACCATACCGCAAAGCTCATTAATGTTGTGAATACTCACTTATGGTTGTCCACGTAGGTGAGGTAGTTTATAGGGGAATAACTTAAACAAAAGCGGAGACAGGACCCCACTCCGTTTGAATTGGAAAGTGCAATTTCGTACTATTGAATTCCTCATGATACGTTTCACAGATTATTCAAAGGATCACCCCATTATTGCGCATTCAAAAAGCCGTTGATCTTTATCACAGAAGCCTTAACGCGACGAGGCCCATACAAAACTTGTCATAGTTTTGCCTAGGTGTATATATTTCAACCTTATAAAGTTGGTATCTAGAGCCGTGATTCCCGCAGGACTAAACATCTCGGTATCAATGAACAAAATTTTCGTAAATCTCCCGCTGTAAACAGCACAATTGGGCAGCCTGTGAGATAGGAAAAAGCTCGGCAACCATTTTGGTTTTCTGTAAAATGTTACATCTAGGAAATTAGTTTATTTTAACAGTGATACAGAGAGAGAGAGATAGAGATCGTGAAAACTGTTGGGCAATCTGAAAGCCACCATGGGACTCTAATATTATAGCACGTTCAGATAGCATTGCAGTTTTAATATGATCTCATACCCCACTAAAGATACTAGTATTACTTGCCAATTTCCACAATTGTCCAAATTAGTTTTAAAGCGCTTTTATTAAGAATATCCTTAAAGTCAAGGCTTTATTTTAATTAGTCAGTAATTATCCAGTGAATTATTGAGGCTTTCAAATTCATGTGAAATCTCCTGTTTTCTATATGACGACGCCAAGTAAGTCGTCTATCCAAGTGATCACCAAGGTATGTAACATAGTCTGACTGAATATATTTACATTGTTAAGTGTGATAGACAATTTTCTTTCCTTAACGCAAACATAACATGTTTATTTTGTAATTGATTCCCCCGTATTTGTCAAGTAAGAGGTGTAAATCACCTTTGAGTGTTATACTT
This sequence comes from Bellardia bayeri, assembly GCA_950370525.1. Taxonomy (NCBI): domain Eukaryota; kingdom Metazoa; phylum Arthropoda; class Insecta; order Diptera; family Calliphoridae; genus Bellardia; species Bellardia bayeri. The sequence goes on from OX493267.1 coordinate 83,062,866, forward strand.
TGTCGAATGCCTGAGCAACATTTTAAAATATTGCCGAACTTTATTTCCATAATTCAAACGATTTTGTGAACTTTCCAGTTATACGATTAACTTGTTCAATTACACCGTGCCAAATTGATGAACTGAGATATTATTCTTCTCATTTAAGAATGGTAGGATTTTATTTTGGAGTATTTTTTTTCGAATAGCTTCGACATACTAATATGTCTATAGGACGATACCTTGCTTAGGTATCATTATTACCTGAGAAATTTTCCACTTCTAGTTTAAAGATCGCATTAAATATTATATTATAATTGGTGTTACCGTATTGTTTCCTGTTCATATTTTTAAGTTTACATTCTCCCTGATAACTCTTGATTTCCCTTCACCATTTTGACGATGAGAACTCTGATAACCTTTTTAGAAGTGGGTCCGGTTTACAATCGAGTCCAACGAAATAACGAATCTTTGTCTCAATTCTAAATGGCTGACGAAATTAGCCGCCGTGTAGACAACCATAACAGATTTCAAGGCTCTCTGCTTTCCTCACATCCAAAAAAACCTCAGCCAGTTTTAGGACTAAACACTAATAGTCTGAAAGACGCATTCGTTCCAGTGTCCATCATTATTTCTATCTCGATTCGATGGGCTCGGCTCGTTCACAGAACCATTTAGTTCAGTTTTAATTTCAGTTAAGAAGAAATTAAGTGTATGCTAGAACATTCTCTTGTTTTGTTTATAACTTCATATTAGAAGAATTTATTTCTGGATTGATATTAGTTCAGTTTCGATTTCCGCTGAGAAATTGGAGGTATGCTAGAAGATGTTGGAAGTAACATTTCTCTTGTGTTATCTTTACATTTATATTAGAGTGTTATAGCGATCTATAGGTATACAAAGAATCAACTTTCATTCACCACTAACAAACAACACCACTCTTAACAAGCAGCAAAGTGTAGTGTCACATTGTCGACCTTGATCGTATACAATTAAATTTTTATTCGTTTCTTTTCTTCTTTTTTTTTATCAATATGACACTTACAATGTTTTTGACATGACACTATTGCAAGAATTCTGACAGAAACAATGTTGTCAATGTACGACACTTGCTATGTGCATTTTATTATTTATTTCCATTTCTATCAAGATGTGCCGAAATTTATGTGTAGTGTACAAGTTTAAATGAAAACACACAATAAGTTAACGACCTTACGCTGAACATGTCATGAATTTTTAATTTCGTTAGCAGTAAGTACCCTACAATGCATTTCACTTATTGTTTATTAAGATATGATAAATCTATGGTTAAAAATCAGTTAATGTTTAGAGATTTTTAAAGAGATATTTTGAGTTTGATTACAAATTGAATATTTTAATAATATTAATTTGTTACAATGAATGAATTATCCTTTTTTCGAAATGATTTTTATTCTGTTAATTTGTTCAGAATAAATAATACGAACGATATTTTAAATTTTGTATTTAAAGGATAGCAAGGATAATAAAATAATCAATATTTAAAACTATTTTTCTATGTTCGCTTATGTTTTCAATTGCCTTTAGTCCAGAAAATTGCTTACAATCGGTTTTGCGAAGCACTGCACTTTATTTGAAAAATAAATTATTTTAAAACTTCGAACACAAGGATTACTGATGGATTGTTCAAAAACAAAGGTTATTCAAGCAATTCATAGGAAAGTAAAAACACAGACAAGAGACAGTAAGCGAAAAACATCGACACATCGGTTTTATCAGTGTTTAAAGCAACCCATTTGTATTCAAAATTTGTTTATGTGCATCTGGTACTAGTCGCACAATTAGAAAGCTGGATTAAAATTTAGTACCTTAAAAAAACCGTGAAGTATTCTTCATCTGGTTTTGGAACAATTATTGGATAAAAGGGAAAATGAGCTTTTTACGCAGAAATCAAATGCTACCCAATGCCAGAGAAGAAGTTAGGTCTTGGTTTAATCAAAACAAAGTCCATGTTATGGAGTGACCGTCACAAATTTCGGACTTTAACTCTATTGAACAAATTTGTGGAGTGCCAAAAAAAGAAAATATCGGGATAGAAGCCTAAAAACTCAAACGATATGTGGGAACAAAACCAAGAAGGAATAAAATTCCATATCTCCCTAAATATATTCAAAATTTAAAGGATCTATCTATTGTAGGTGCGAAGAAGTGTTGAAAATGGATGGAGGTTCAAATAAGTAGTTGACGTCACTACTCTTCAGTAAAGTTTTGCTCAGATTTAGCTCGCTGTCATTATTCAAAAGCTTTAATGCGTAGGTATCGATTAAGTGGGTTTTTAACAAGATTTTTGTTTCAAAACACGGGTATTTTGAAATAACATGGAAGTTTTGACATTTTATTTGTTGAGCTATTACTAGTTGAAGCTTTCACAATTGTTACAATGAATTAAATTAAATTGTAGCTCTAAAATTCAATATGAAAATGGTGGCTGGTTCAGTGATGATCAATACATAGTTCTTATCGGAAATTGGTCTTAATGCAGTATGTAGTTGTATCGAGTATCAAGATGGCGTTGAAAGCAACTCCCTTACCTTTTGGTAAAATCAAAATGTAGTCAGTTTAACATGCCAGAAATTAATGTTGAAGTTGTAAAGACCAGGGGCCAAATTGCCGCATTCGATATCGAGTAAAATTGATCGTAATTTTCTTATTTGAGATTATGGCATTCGATATCTAGTACATTTTATCATAATTTCGATATCGAAATCATTTTTCGATACAATAGCTCATCACGGATGCGGTAATTTGGCCCCAGATAATTTAATGCGGTCAAAATTGTCTAAAACCATCCATCAGCGAATTTATATTTTCTCAGTTCCTTCACACTGACACTCTCGACTAAGTATTTAGGATCCATGATAGCTTTGAATTCAGAATATCCTTTTCATACCGTTCAAACGAGTAGGTTGAATAATAAGAGTTTTTTATTTTCTCGTGAACAGCACAAAATCTGTTTTCCTATGGTTCAAACCGAGTTCTTATCTAGTGTCTGCAACATAGAGTGAACCTTAAGCCGATAATTTCAAATAATAATAACACTAGCTTTTAGTTTTTAGAAACCTTTTTTTACCTTTACGATTTTTTTTTCAAAAATGAAATTTCACACAAAATTACACTTGTAGCATATTACTTAGGTCGACCAATACCAGATTTTACTTTTTAATATTTGACTCACAGGTGTAATGTAACGGAAGTTTGTGGTAAAAAGGTAATAAAATATATCTGAAAATCCACTCACACTATTGTATATGGATGCACACAGTTATATATTTGTGCATGTTTGGGTGTGTGTGTATTTATTCATTCATATTTTATATTATAAATTCACTAAGTTGAATCTTTTTTCTTCTTGTTGTTCTTTAAAACGTAATCTCCTTCTCCTTCTCAGTCTCTACTACAATTCTTTTTGTACTTTTGGCTTCAAATCGTATTATTGTATTTAATTCTTATAATCTTGTCCACACTCAAACTACAAAGCCAGCCTACCATGCAAGAAGAATCGTACGGTGGGTATCATTTTGCACCATGTTATTGCAACACACATTCTGCAGCAGTCTTCTTCTAGTAAGTATGTTTCCATTTTAACTGTCAACATTCAGAAAATTTATTTAACAATTTTACAATATTTGGCCTTTTGTATGTGTGAGTAAAAAAAACAGTCTGTCAGTAAGACAGTCGGACAGACAGACAGTCACAAAGTTAAGCCTATTCGCTTTAGTGTAGAAGCTAAACAGAATGAATTTCTTTCATTTTTAACACTCTTAAGTTCCTTAGGTTTTAAACAACATCTTGTTGGGCACGTTATGTCTGTTAGACAGTTGGTTCGTTAGCTTGTCTTTATTCATTGTGGCCCTTTTCTACTTCTTCAACATTTTATAGTTTATTTACCTTAAAATTGCACTTTTAAACAGACAGTTTCGTGTTTTTATTCCATACACAGCGCAAAGAAAAATGGGATTTTGTTGAAATTTTTTTATTTGAACTTTGTTTGCTTTTTCTTTTTTTTCAGCTGACTGTCTTCTCGTTTTTTCTTTGTATCTGTATCTACGAGTATATTTATCTGTTTTCTGGCTTTAATCCATACACGGTGTTGCAGCCAAAGTCACTAAATATTAGAATTTTTCGCACGACTTTAGTTGCTATTGCCATTGTCAGGAGTTCGAGAAAAAAAACACACATTGTCAGACATGCTTACATGTTTATTAGACTACTTACAGGCTGTCCAGGATTTATCGATACAATAATGTTAGTTGCGTGAAGATAAAAGTTGATGATAGATATAATTTGAGCAATATAAAATGTCTGCCTTTATATTTCTTTTTTACCACCAATTATTGGGAAGGAAAAATCTTAAAGTTTCATAATTATCGAAAATATCGCCATTATCCAAATACATTGTTAGTCTAAACAGGCGGTCAATCTCCAGAGAGGAAATCGTTTATAAGATCATACAAAATCCTGAAATTTTATCATTATAGATAATTCCACTTGCAAACATAACAAATTGTCGAAATATCTGAGATAAAAATGAGCCGAGTTTTCAGTTGGTTATTTTAATCATCAGAAGAAATTCATTTAGAGAGATATTCATTTACCTTATGGTTTTGAGATTCCAGTTGATAATTTATAGTCCTTAACCAAAACTTTCTAATAGACGAATGAAGTTATTAACCCTTCAAATGCTCATCTCCAATACATTTTTTAGCGACTATTATCTATAGTCAATATGGATGGGCCAGTGGCAGAGAATCTGTCTCATCGTGCCTGCTAATCTTGCTGCTGACGTTCATCACATCTGCAAGGTCGGACAGGAAGTACCTATAGTAACGTCTCGAATAATTGCTTCTTTTTCTCTTTATCTTCAAACCATTCTGATGCACGCATGAGGACATTAGCTCTTCTAAATTTTATCTACAATATATCTGCTTGTGTCTCGAATCAGTAGTTAACCTGGACAATCCAGTGTCAGTGAAATTGTCTCATAGAATGTTCGCCTTTCCGAGACTCATGATATAATTATCCTTTGATCCAAAGGTAGTCCGTTCAACATGAAAGAAAGTGTGCCGAAGTTGTCAGACACTGGCCTGAGTGATATTTTCCATTATAGCTTTGAATTAAGAATGACCTTTGATAATAAGGATCCTGACAGGGATTTAAACTAAAAATCTACTTACTCAACTTCAAGAACGATTATGAGTAGTTGTAATCATGTAAAAACAATCAGAATAATGTTTGTTCATTACCTTAAGTCTTGAAATGCCATAATTTTGTATTCACTTGAAATTTGTTCATTATTATCCAGTGTGTGGAAAACCAGTTGAAGTGTTAAGCCATAATTTTCTAAAATGGCAATATTGTAGTTAGAAAATTAATTTTGATGGTGTGCGAACAAATTTACAGACAACTCTGTTCGAATAAGAATATAATGGACAAGACAATACGCAATTCAAATTTATGTGCGGATAATAAATTGTTTGCTAAATCAAAAATATATGTATATGGCATATCAAGACCGGGGGTTAGTATCACTCGTTTCTCATGTCCACGAATTGCGGACATGATACGTAATCAGAGCCAATAAGTTACATAAACACATCTTTAGTCTAAAACCATGTAAACCATGTATTAAAACGTTTTTAGCCTAACCAAAGTGTTAGGACTGTTAAAAAACTGGTGGCAATTATTTATGGTCACATTGTTAATAGTGAGCTGGAATTACAGCTATTTAAAAATCTTTATGTAGAAAATGACAAGCGGAAAATTATGACGTTTTGTATATAAATCTAGGGAGTAACAGGTAAAAGTTAAACATTTTGTAATATAATCTTAAAAGTTTAAAGGTTAAAATATTAGCAATAAATACATTATAAGATTATAAGTTTTTAAATTAGCTTGTAAAGAGTAATTTTTTAAGAGCTTTCGGATTTGATTTAATAAAAAAAACATAATAATAAGGAACATGTTTGAAATCTTTATTTGAGTCGTTAGAATGATCTATATAATTCATCTTTAAATATGATTTCATGTGTTGTTGAAACCAAATCACAGCCAAGTCCAGTTCTTTTGGGCAAAAAAAAAATGGTAATCATGGCACGTAGCGTTCTTGCCTTCATCGTCGTTAAAAAAGTACGGTCCAATTTTTCGGAATGCATTAGCAGTTCTTAACAACAAATACGATAATTTTGCTTGTTTACTTATCCATTTAACCAGAAATAAGCTTCGGCGCTGAATACAAAAATGAGTGGAAGCATGAACTTAATAATAAAATTCAATAATCTGCAAGCGTTGTTTGATTGTAACATGTTACACGAAAACAGATGAGCTGCCAAAAACAGTCTTGGCAAAAAGAAAGTTTTTTAAAAATCACCCTTTACAAACATTAGCAGCTAAAAAAATACCTTATTATTCGCATAGTAGTAGAACAGGTAACTAACGTCTGCAGGAATCGGATCTGCAGCCTCCAGGCTGTCCGACTTATTATCACACTTCCAGTAAACCTATTTGGAAATCATCGACAATAACGCAAATAACTTTGTTTTTATTTATTACATTACTCTGTATATTTATTGATAAGCATTACAGCTCAGTATCTATATTGTAAATTATAATAATTATCAATTGTTTTAAACATTTTAAACTTTCATTCTAAATTAAAATTCTTTACCAACACTTGGTATTTCTTCGATGAAATCAAATATGTAAATTATAATGACACTAAACATAAATTTCTCCTTCGCAAAAGAAATAAAAATTAGATTTATTCGCATTAACAAAAAATATTAATCGTATTCGTTTTCATACACCTTAACTTATGTTTTTAGACACTTTCCATTATTTATTAAATTTTTGTTTTCTTCTAGACAAATTTGTTTTTATATTGTTGGTAAAAGTGAGTGTGTGGTTTGTATGACGACACGTAAATACATACTTATGTATAATTTGTAGGCATTTACTAGCGGCGTAAATAGTGGTGGTTGAAATTATGATATTATATTTGAATACAAATCAGACTGGTGTAATTATTTTCCGGAATAAGTAATCAATTAATTAAGTACAATTTTCTTCCTTTTAACCAGAACTAACTAACGGATTATATTCCTTTTGTACATCATACAAAAAGGATTATATTCCTTTAGTTAGTTCTGCCTAACAGACTAGGCATATCCCGTTTGGAAAGGAAATCTGCATTACAAGTTTGAGTCAGACATGTCATCCAATTTCTATTTATACCAAGTATCCAATTTATATTTATTCCAACACCCTTTTGTACAGCTACTATTTTAGCCACAACTTTCCTTAATTTATATGGCGTTATGGTGTTAATTTTTTTGTCGCAGTTTAATTTGTTTTTTCCGCGGTGACGACAGACAAAAAAACCACGTCCGTCCGTTCGTTCCTTGGTCGTAGTCAACATGAGCACACCATACAAAAACATCACTTGACATGATATTGCATTTTGCTTTTTTATTTTAATGTCGCTTTTTTTCTTTATTTTTTAAGCGGTTTAATGACCGACAATCGTGACTGTTTGATATCAATGTTTTTGTGCAAATATTTATATACAGACTAGGTATATAAAATGTTTCTAGGTTTGGCATTCCATGTGTAACACTGAGAAATACTCATCTGACACCCAACAAAGTAAATATATTCTTTGCCCTTACGAAATTCGAAGTCGATTGAGCCATGCCCGTCTGTTTGTCTGTCTGTCTGTGTAAAACACTCTCACGTCCAAAGGGCACAACCGGAATCAACAAAGTTTACAAAAAACCGCTTATAGTTCTCCTAAGCAGTTTGGTATTGAAAATCAGCAAAATCGGTATAGCAGAAAAAAATTCATATTTTTAAAAATTTATCTTCCATTTTTTTAGCTGCAGATATTTCCATGAAAGTTTGTATAAGTTGTTTTTATGATAAAAGAAGAAAGTGTGAGGAAAATAGTAAGAATAGGTCCATGATTTCTCATAGCCCCCATACAAAAATCTTTCCGAAATATTGCTCAATTATACATACGAGTAAATGCCTATAAAATTGGAATATCAATACAAAATTCAGCAAAAATAATTTTCATAGACCCCATATAAAGTTCACTTCTAAAATTCACTTAAATACGTGTAAATCTGATATAAATAAAATTGTTGTACTAAATTTTATGGTGGTCGGCCCAAAATTGATCACATATCCCATACAAGGAGCACATACGAAAAAGCCATTTATCTTTATATATATCGTATAAATATCGGTACCGACTCAAAACTTTGCACAGATCATTTATATATATACAAAAATTATCCCACCGTATCCCCCATATAAAGCCCACTTCCGAAAATCACTTCAATACTCATAAATCTCCTATAAAAAATTTTACACGGATCATTTACATGCATGCCAAAATCAAATCAGGTTTTGAGGATATCGGTCCATATTTGACTATGTCCCCCATATCAGGCCCACTTCCAAAATCTTAGTTAATACTAATATGTATCTTAAATATACCGTTATTATGTTGAAATTCGACGTGAAATATCCTCATATGCAAAATTTAAGAAGAAAAAAACTTACACAAATGTCTAATAAATATTGATATCGAACCAACTTTTATATAGATCAGTAATTTTAATCCAGAAATCATACTAATATCGATTATACGGCAATTGTGCTACTGGATTTAGTAGCTGTCAGTCAATAATTGCCAATAGCACCCGAATTAAGTCCACTTCCGAGCATACCACCCAACCATGTTGAGATGAAATTCGCCTAAATTACATAGAATCACATTAGTGGATACTGGATATAGAAGCTATCAGTCCATAAGTGGTCCACTTCTACTATGCCACCCAAAATCGCTTGTAAATAATGTTATTGAGATCAAATTCAACCAAAAGAAGCCTCACCTTATATTCTTACCATTTTTATATTCTATTTCTTAACTTGTTTTGAATATGGAAAAATGTTCTCTTAATTTTATAAATTGTTTAATTACACTCTAGATTATTATAAAAATCAGACAAACTCTGTAAATTATGGTGAGAATTGGTAATCAAATCAATTATAAATGGTCAAAATTAGATAAAATTTCAAAACATTTAAAATAATTTTTGTTGATCGTAAAATTGTCTTTCAAACAATATATAAAATAATAATAAAATATGCACTAAGACTGGGTAGAAAGCAAAGAATAGGATATTCTAGTCTAAAGCCAGTGTAGTTTTTGTATTTTTTATTACGTTTAGGTGCAGTGTATTTAAGATTCGGCACAGCCGAATATTGAGCTCAAACTTGTTTCCTTTGTTTTTTGTCACACTATCCACCGACATCATTATTGATGTCAAGCATTTGTGTCGTTTCGTTTTACTGTTTGTGCCTTTCTAAACACAAAAAATATTGTTGTAGGTCGGTCGTCTAGAAAAATGTCGCGCATTAATACTTGTAAAAAAGTTAATTGTAGTGTTTTCGTTTAAAATTTCAAAAGATTGTTCAACTTTGTGGTGTAAATTTGGCGTTGGCATTGTTGAGACAGTTGGATATGTTTTTGAGAAAAGTGGGGAAAATAAATTATTTATAAAATTTATTATTTTCAAAATTGTTTTATTGCTTTTTAAGGCAGAACTCAAACCCGCAGACAGCACAAGATAAAATTCCATAAGTTTAATTTTAAAATAATTTCAGTACATATAGAATTCAACTCCCATCTCTTGTTCATTGTGGTATTTCCAAGCGATTGTTCTTCTATGCCGCACTGTTCAGGGACTCATAGGAGGTTCTTCGATAAACTTACACTTTATGATTTCATTACAAATAGAGACTATGGACCCATTGCATGTTGCGATATGTAGAATAAAAAGTGTTCTTTTATGTAGTTGTAAAATCAAATTGTATTTTTATTAATCTAAAAATTGTTTACATTATTATTAATATCATATTTGTTCTTTACTTTCAGCACATAACTAAAACGGTAAGCTCGAAATAAATCTGTATATTTTAAATTTGTTTTAATTATGATTAGTCAACATAAGTTTTGTATCTATCGATATCTATCAAAGTTTCTTAACAAAAACTGTCAAATAACAAGTGGAATGAATAACAATGTTAAATCTCAACAACACAACCTTATTTTTAAAATATGTCAATAGTATAATAAATCTAACCCTCTTAGAAAATATGTATTTATTTTGAAGCTTGCAACAGCTATCGACCCAATTGTAACTGGAATTTCAGAACTTTGATGGTAAACACTTCAAATTATTACTGGTTGTGACAATTCCTTTTAAAACAAGAATTATTCTATTGTAAAAAAATGCTACCCTTTATATAAAAAAACTTCCAAGTTTTTATGTCTTCCATTATGTTAAAAATAAAACATGCTGTTGGTAAAAATAATTCCAGTACATATATTAACATATGATGACTATGAAGACGTTGACGATGGGTAATAATAATATTATTGCCAGCATTTAACCAAGCAACCAAACATCCAGCCATCTACTTGCTTACAATCTTTGTCTCAGCATCTTTAATGACTGGTGTTTGCATTTCACACCCAGAGAGACCGAGAGACCAGACCAGACATTGTAAGGACACTTGGCTCTTGCACAATAAAACACTGTTGAGGATGTTAATTTAAGAGTTTCTCGTTAAAGATACAATGTGTTTCTTTTATTTTATTATTGTGGTCAAAGAATAATACAAAAAAAAAAGAAATGTCATGCCAAGCATCCATAAAGTGATGGAATGTATGTTTTCAATTATTAACAAATATGTATGTATGTAAAATTGTGAAAAACTTAACTCATGCATGGTAAATTGAAGGAAATTATTTATTGGTGAAAAATATAGTTGGGTAATTTGGAAAAAAAGGGAAATAAATTTATAATTTCTAAACGGTAAATCCCATTGCAATAAAATTTCACATGCTTAGAGAGAAAGTGTTGTCAAGTTTAAGTTTTGAATTTTGACTGCATAAGCCCACTAGAGTGTCAGGGACCCCCAAAGTGGAGCGCGGTAAGTGAGAAATGAAACAATTTAAATTTTTCGTTTATGATCTTCGTATAGTTTACGAGATATTTGCATATGAAAATGAATTTTTAACTTTTGTAGTCACTTACTCTGGCTTTTTTGTTAATAGCGAATCCAAATATTTCCTGATTTTTTTTTAATAATTATCTTTGGATTAATAACAGTTTTATAAGTTTATGCATTTAAAGTTAAAAATGTTATTTTTCCATTTTTGCCATAAAAATTTGTTTCTATTCTTTTTACATTATTTAAGAAATTCTAAGACGGCTTATAACATGTTTATATACATACATATATGTTATATGAAAAAAAAAATAAAAAACTTTGTTACCGAGGGGACCACAGTCATTCAAAATATAGCTAGTTTTTTATGTAAAATTAAACTTTAGGGCAAATGTTCTCAAATCGCATAGTCGATATCCAAAAATATTAACCACTTTTATTTCGTTCAATATGTTCTTAATTATTCTGTAAAGGGTTTCGAAAACTCCGCCCCTGGTATAGACAATAAAGCCAAAAATCCAAAAAATAATTCCATTTTTGGGATTTTTCAAAACGTTTTTTTGGGAATTATGCTCCTATTATGAGCTGCATTCGACAATCGATATTCGCTGGCTATCGAAAATCGACTATCGAATGTAAAATTTGTATTATGAGTTGGCGTCACTGTCGATAATTTCGATGTTCAACGAATTTTTTATCGAACACAAATTTGCTGTCGACGGTGTTTGAAACTGTACAAAATTTATTAAAAATGTATTTGTTTTGTTTTTTGGTTTTGATAAACCAAATACTAGTTGTAAATTACTTTTGGTAATATCCTGCAGGTCTAAGGTCCTAAGTACAAAACAGCAGTTGGAGAAGCTCGTTTCTCTCATGGAGGAAGATCAGAAAAACTATTGCCAATTTTAATATGTTTGGTATTGTTCTGCCCTTTGAGCATTGTTGCAGCAGTTCATCAGTAATGGACAGCAAGTCCACAAACGTCTCTTTACAGAGACGAAAATTTTCAAGAAATCTGTAAATTAAATTTATAATATCCTTCTCAAAACCTCATTAAATAATATACTAAAGTGGTGGAATCCATTTCCAAAATGTTGGAAGCATCCTTCAGCCTTTTTCTGCTTCTGGCGAGTTTTAGTAAGGATTCATCTTCATCAGACGAGTCATCAAACCGTGGTGGTCATTTCAAATTTAATTTATTTTTCTTTAAGAATTTGTAAACAAATATAGCGCTAGCTGATAGAAATGTACTATTGTGAATGACCCAAAAAAGATTGATTTTCACAATAGCATTTTTTTTTATCGAATGTGCACCATAATACCAAATGAAAATTCGTTCGATAAGAATTTTCGACCACAGTCGAAAATCGAATTTTGCTCATAATAGGCACCACAAAATTTTAAACCTAACTTTAGTAGAAAAACAAATTCGGTTATTCTTGAATGTAAATGCAAAATTTTTTAAAAATATATTTCTAAATAAAGTCTTGATTTCAGTTTAGAAAATTTTTTGTTTCCGCAATATCCTCAAATCCTTGTTTTGCAAAAAAGTCTTTCGTGAATTTCTTATTTGTCAAAAATTTTATATATTTAAAAAAAAATAAACACAATTTCCTATATGTTTTCCTTATCTTTTCCACGTGCCAAGGGCTGTCAACTCAGCAATTACAACGACAACAACAACAATAACATATCTGTCAAGCTAGCGATAAATCTTTTTGCAGAGAGATTCTATCTCTTTGCAGAGAGATTCTATCGCTTAGATAATTTTAATGATAAATTCGATAGACTGTGATTAAAATGAATTGTTAGCATTCCTAACTATTTTCTATTTAAAACATGGCTCATGAAACAGAACAATTGCTAAGTATTTAATTTGTTTGAATTCGCTGTGATTGCTGCTTTAATGGATTTGGATCTCCACTTGCGGTACTTTCACGAAAACACGTGCTCTTTTGTAGGTTGGTGATGGTTAATCAAATTCTTTTTCGGAGCCATCTGTGTAGAGCACTGACTTCGATCGATCTGATAATAATATGGAATTTGGTTGAATTCGTAGTTATTGCTATTTTATTTGATTTTCTCTTGCTTAAACTATGACGCGTGACGGATTCATCTTCCAAAATAGTGGTACTTCTACGGAAACTGGAGCTATTTCGTTGGTTAGTAGTGGTGAAGCAAATTTTTTTTCGTCCTCCACAATGGCGGTATCCTTAGTTGGTGGTGGTGAAGTAAATTCTTCTTTGCAACTAACTGTGTAGATCTCTGGCTTTTGGAACAATATTGGGTTCTTGTAAAAATGGAACTGAAAAGGAAAGGTGTTTCAGTATGTCAAGAGATATTAGAATTATAATTATGTTAGTTATTTTATTGAGTTCTTAAAATTTTCCTGTTGCAATTCATTATTTTGTTTCCAGCATGCCGCTACTTAATATTTCTTTCCCTCTAACTTGTCATTAAAGCTCATACATTTTCAGTGGAAATACGGAACATACCAAAACGTTTTGAACATCAACTTTTCTAAGATTATTCTCCGCTTGTTTTGTGAATCTTCTGCTGCTTCAACTATTAAGCTTAAAGTCATAAAATACTTAATTAAATTATGATAAACATTTTATGAGAAAAGGAAAAATATGTTCGAACCTAATTTAACATTCTTAGGAGTTCTTCAATACGAGCAGCATTGGCCATTGTACGATACTGGTATGCCAAACAATCTGTTGGGCATTTGTAATGGTAAACCCGGAACGACAGACGGGCCATTTAAAAGCATAAAATATCTTTGTGTGTGTAACATGATTTTGTTTAGTTATTCAGTTTTCAGTTAGTATTTTTCAGAAGCCAACTTAAATTCATATCAATACATTTCACATCTCATCTTAAAACTATTTTTGTAGTCAATATCATTATCATCATCAGTGTCGATGTAAGGTGGGGCATTATTGTACAACTTAATGGACCCCATAAAATAACTAAAGGGAAAACATGAACAACATGATTTGTGTGGCAAGAGAGTGAAGGAATGAACGATGACGGATTATGCCAATGAACTTGACATTAATAGGGCTTCTTTATCTTTTCTACTGATTTGTTTTGTATTCATTTTGTAGCTATTTTCTATTCTATTCTATACTCGTACTATTTTTATTGCTGTTGGAAGTTCTTGGGATTATTTTTTACATATATGATTTTATTGTAAAGTTATGTTTGACTATTTTAAGTAGCAGCCAATGGTTTTCTTTATGCTAATGTTCATATTATGATTATTAAAATGTTTACAGGGTGTTGTAATAAAAATAATATAATAATGAACTTAAGTATAAATTTCATCCAAGTTGAGAACATATACATAAATCAAAAACAAATCCCTCAAGTCTGAAATCTCTTTAATATACCAACTATAGCGCGTATTGTTAGCAGTTTGTGCTAACACAAAAGTATGCGGTTACTTCTGCTTGTCTTTAAAATTTAACATTTTATTTACGACAACAACATTAAAAAAAATACCCAGAAAAATTCTCTAAATATGAGCATTAAGGATGTTTTTTTATTTTTAAGCTCTTGCAGTAGTTTTACTGCGGCCACTGCTAAAAATATCTAGTAAATGAAAATATCTACCACTGGCATTTGTTACAAGAAAAAAACTGAGTAAATAGAAAAAAAATGAAACCAAACAAAGATTTTATTTAACATGTTTATACGCCAGCCAACCAGCCAACCAACCAACAAACTGCCAAACAAAGTACTTAATACATAAAACCGGCGGCAAAATGCCAGAAATAGTTGAGGCAGTATTTCCATGTACCACCACCACCAGCACCAGTCATGCTCAAATATGCCACATTACCAGCTCTACTGTCGTTAGTAAACAAGAACTCGTACAAATATGTCTCCGTCTCTACTACTTAGGAGTAAGTAGGAGCGGCCTTAAATATTCTAAATTATGATGTGTATTTATACTCGTATTTGGAATCATACCAACAACAACAGCAAACAAATGGGGAAAAACGTATGTATGTCCAACAGACTGACTGACAAACGGATGCTGTTACATATAATACATATAATATTACTACTGATAGGCTTATTAAAAGAAAAGAAAACAGCACAAGAATAAATAGAATTTTAGGTTTAAGTACCATAAAGGGAAATATGGAGTGATGCCCTACAAATAGTATGTTGTATTGGTTTTAATAGTACGGTCATGTATAAGGTTAGGAAGTCAGCGTTTATAGAGACCATTATGATTCAATTTTACCAGCTTCTTGTGCTTTCAAAATGGAATAGGATCCAAGTAAAGTAAAACGTCCATTTATTAGTTGATTGATCAGTCAGTTTTTATAGAGAACAAAGCGATCCATTACAATTCCTTTTCCATTTGACCATCTTCTTCAGCAAATTACTCTGATATGTATTGTGTTCTCTAGTTGTCAGAAAGAAATATGATCCAAAAAGATCTATGCATATTGTACATCCGCCATGAATAATCTAAAAGTATTACACTCAATTATGCCTAATATATGATAACCGAGAGTATTATGACTGGCAATAAGAATAATGATCATCCCTAGTTGTCTTTTAATTAGCTTCAAAAAGTTTCTTACTATGTATATGGAGATTTCTTGCATCTCTAATCAATTTTGTTTGCAACCAGCTGACAGACTCTTTCATTCAAATTATTCACTTCAACCTTAAGCTTAAGACTTAAGCATTCAAAGATCAAGGATAGGATAAAGAATATGTCACTTTTCGCATTGTAGACTGGGAAACCCTCCAATTCGCAAATTCGTCTGCTTTCTTTCTCCTTACCTAGAATATTTGTGTGGCCAGGCACAAAGCAAATATTAATGTACCTAGGGTGTATAACTTAAAAATTCGGGATTTTTTCAAATTTTTAGCTTTTGTATGTGAAATATAAATGAATTAAAAGTATTTATTAAAAGCCATTTTAGCTATGACATTTTCCCATCTTTCTGTGGCTTTCGCGTAAAAGAACTGTTCATTTTTGCAAGTCCCAGAGAGCGCTCTGTATTTATCAAAAGAAATAATAGTCAGATGATGCCAGGTCTGGACTAGATGGCGGGTGAGACAAAACCTCATAACCACTTCATTCCAAATAATGTTTAACAGGTATTGCAACATGTAGCCGATCGTTGTCATGATGGAATATTATGCCGCATATTCTGGGCGTTTTTCGGCCAATGCTCGCTTTAAATGAATCAGTTGCATTCGGTACAGGTTCCCCGTGATGGTCTGGCAGCTCATAATAGGTAGGAACCTTTTGGTGTCGATTCTGCGGGTTGATTGGTCTACACATACGATTTCTTACGCTTAGGATTATCGTAATGGATCCATTTTTCAAATTTCATTATTCATCGTAAGTAAAGATTGGATCAAAAATTATTTCCTTTTACAGTGAAACAGCAGCATTTCGGGCATGATAAGTCGTCATACAAGATCTCTCGGCTTCAATTCATATGGTATCCAATTTTCCTGCTTTTGGATGAATTCTGAAATTGCGTTTTTGAAAATTGTTTTGAAATCCACATGGAGTAATGCCTTCAATTCTTGGTCTTAAAATTTTTTGGCTGGCGTGTGCGATTTTTGTCTTCCGTTTCGAAATCACCACTCGTTTACTGATACCGATGGAACACATTCACCATAAGCTTCGGTGAGATTTCTTGACATAAATGTAGACATCTTTATGCTTTCAATTACCTATATAGAGGTCTTTAAATCTTGTAATAACTAAAGCAGACTATCCCTAATGTCAACAGGACTTGTCCTAATAATATCAGATTAAAATCCCTCCATCTCAGACGGTCGGTAAGCCGGATACATACAACATATTAGTTAATTTATCGGCGTCAATGCCCGAGATCTCAGTATGAATAACAATGCACGGGTCCGACAGTTCAAAATTCTTTGCATTCCAATAGATATAAATACCATAGCCTCATACTTTTATATAGGACAAGGTATATTTGGTGAAGTAGGCCATCATTGTGAGGTGTTTTCGGGATACAGCCACGACGACTTCGACTGCGAGAGCGAACTCGATAAAAGTAAATAATATAAAATGTATTTTGAACGTGAGTTACGCATGATATTTTAGAAAGAAATTAAAGAGCAGGGGATTATAAATTAGATGATATGATCATTACACAATAAGACGTGTCCCAGAGAGAAAATAGAATAGCCACTTATTCAAATGTTAAATATTTCGATATATTGAAATACAAAGAGGAATTAAAATT
Organism: Bellardia bayeri; assembly: GCA_950370525.1. NCBI lineage: Eukaryota > Metazoa > Arthropoda > Insecta > Diptera > Calliphoridae > Bellardia > Bellardia bayeri. Next base: position 83,080,160 of record OX493267.1, read on the forward strand.
TCTCATTTTCACCACTTGCGGCAAGGTTTATTAAAAAGAAATAAATGATTCTAAAATTCTTTAATGAAATTCCATTTACCCCGTGTGGTAATTAACGGCTAAATTTTATATTCATTTTATACGTAACTGTATGAGCGAGTGTATCTATGAGTTGCTGCCTCGGTATGTGTGTTAATCTTAACCTACATTTGCACCTTAGAGTTGAATTGCAGCACAAATTGCAAAAAAAAAGCAATAGAAATAAAAAAACCTAAAAAAATATAATTAACACGCAATTGCCGCATTGAAATAAACAAATAATAAAATAAATTAACCCTTTAATGGATTATGTGGATGTTTTCGGGTGGGTGTAAAATGAAGAAAATATTTTGAATATCAAGAAGTGCAACAATAATTTTGGGCATGATTTTAGGTTTATAACATTTTTAGCAGTGATCAAATTGTAAGATTTTAATTGATAAACGATTTAAAGAATATCGGAGTTTGCCATAATGAATGGTCGTGGTCAAAGAGTTAGATACTACAGCTTCGTAACAATTGCAAGACGTCTTTATTAAGATGCAAATGCTTTAGTTATCAATTTCGAAACACTTCTGCTAATGTTTCTAAAATTTCTAAATTAGTAGTTTAGAAGGGTTAAACAATGGCTGGCTCTCATATGTTAACAAAATGTTTTACAACTAAAGTTACAGAGGAGTTTAAAACACTTTGGCTCCGGTTGCGGAGATTGTATAACTGACAACCTTCTCAGTAATAAATTAACTAAAAAAATACAAACAAAAAAATTGCAATTTTAAATGACATTGAGTTTTTGTTGCATTTATTTGTTATTTTTTTCTTTTTTTCTTTGTAAATGTTTATGTAAATGCAAATAAACTCATACTGACTTGTACTTATGACTATGTATTAGTTTAATTATTTATGATCAACCTAAACTGAAAATTTACAAAATGAAAACTTACAGCCAAAGAAAAGAAACAGTGTCAAATTTAGAAAAATATAATATGCTATATAAATTCAACAGATTGTGTTTATTAATATGGAGATAAAAGTCCATGACCTCATATGCAGATGTTAGCACAAATCAAATGTTTATTTTATTGTAAAAAGTCAAACTTTACTAATGCCCAGTAACATTTTCATGACAATTCACAATATGCCAGAATTTTAGAATTACGAATTTAAATTGAATACTAAAATAATGCACAACAGCCCTAATTGCTGCAGATAAAATTTTATCTGGATCTGAGAAATAGAAAATTTGTACAATATAAATTTATTGAAAGTATTTTTGGTATTTTGATAGCTGTGACATTTTACCATCATCTGCTCATCTTTTGAGGCCAAGAATATATCAAGCCAATTTCGGATACCATGTTCTGAAGTGAAGTGTATCCCAGAGGAGGCAAAGTTTTCCAGCCACTTCTTTTTAAATAGATTTTAGCAAAGCCGAGCGTTGTCATGATTGAATATTACGCTTTCATGTCTGCCCGCATTATACGGCCAATACTCGCTTCAAACGAATCGGTTGCAATCAGTACAGGTTTCCTGTGATAGTCAAGCTAAATTTTAGCAGCTCATAATAGATAGGACACTCCAATTCATGGTCTTCAAAGTGTTTTGCCTGGTCTTTCCGTGTCAAAATCTGAACCGCACAAACCATCTGCGACACGTTGAAAACGATGAAACACATTCTGCATAAGTTTCGGTGAGCTATCTGTGTACTTTAGAGACAATTTTTTATTTTTATTAAAGAATTAAATTAAAACTTTCCTTATATGATGCTTTGTTGTCACAAAATTCGACCATTTCCAAGCAAAAAAAAAAAAAATTCTTTACATCATAATAAACGACAGCTACGAGAGATGGTTTGTGCTGTTCAAAAGTGGTGATTTTGACACGGAAGTTAGAGATCGCCCTGGCCAACCAAAAAAACACAGCAAGAGCTTACAAAATCATTGGGAGCCACTCAAGCACTGAAAATTGGATACCATATGAATTTAAGCCAAGTGACCTTCGAAAAGCTATTAAAATAATTCATTTTTGCACCAAATCATTACTTGCAATGAAAAAAAGATCCATTACAATAATCCGAAGCGTAAGAGATCGTATAAGAAGCCCGGTCAACGAGCCGAATCGACACCAAAGCTAAATATGAGCTGCGAAAATCTGGTGAGACTATCACAGAGAACCTGTATCGAATTCAAATGTGAAAAGGGAACAAATTTCATGTGGAATTTTTATTCACGATAGGGTTGATAGTAAAACGTAATATTCTATCATGACAACGATGGCCTACATAATGCAATACCTGTTAAAAACTAATTGGAAAGAAGTGGTTGGGAAGTTTTGACCCATCCGCCTTATAGTCCAGACCTTGGCCCGTTCGAGTACTATTTAATTCGATCGATGCAGAGCGCTTTCTCTGGGATACGCTTAACTTCAGAACAGATTATTTAAAATTGGATTGATTCGTACTTTGTCTCAAAAGATGCAGCGGATTCCAGAAGGTCTCAGAAAGATGGGAAAAGGTTATAGCTAACAATGGTCAATACCTTTAATACATATTAATTGTAAAAATGTTTTAAAACAAAAGTTTAAAATTTTAAAAAATTCAGCAATCTTAAGTTATACACCCAATAAACTTAACCTCCTCTTATACAATTCCGTGTTTTAGTTTTAATGGATCCCATTAACTGTTGAACAATATTAGGAACCACCGCGCCGTAGTCTTATTCCATACTTGTCTTTGACAACAGACCAATATTGTACAATTGGCCGAAGGTGGGGACAATGTGGGGAGTTCATTTCTTTGTCTATTCATGAAACAGATTTTTTCGATACCAATAAAATGCAGCTTCTGAATAATTACCCAAATGGGTCGAAAAAGAGTGGTGTCGTCTAATAAAATGCTGCAAACATTCCAGTCAGCATTCGTTTATATAAACATCCCAAGTAAAAAAAGAGATGCTGTTAACATTACTACTTGCCAAACAAATTACAAATTAATTAATTTTTATATATTTATAATTGCATTAGCATCCCTTCATTACTTATAATGTATGTATATACTGCACTTTTCGAAAACTTAAGTTTTGTTGTAATCTTTGAACTTTGAAAATGAAGGATTTTCAAGAAATTATTGCACGATTTATTTTGATTTTCCTTTAAACATATATGCCCTTATTAATAAAAAATTAAAGTAGACTTCAAATGTACTTTAAGAAAATTTTGTCTAAAAGCACACTTCAAACCTACTTTATTTTTTATGAATACGGCAGATATACTCTTACATATATATTACGACTACTAATTTTTTTTAACATAATAAGTGCCGGCTTTTATACCAACAATGCTATATTAACCTTCTCTTAGATTAACTATTAGGAGTCAATTACCTTGTAGTACTTCTGAATTCTAAATATTTTCATTTTAGAACTAATAGAACGAATTAGATCATTTTACATACCATTTCTATGAGTGTAAAAATCAAGACAATCGTTTTATTTTTATTCTTTAAACACTTGTTTCTATGTAAAAAAATTCACATGACATACAAACAACTTTATTTAGAAACACAAATTCTTATGCAAAAGAAAATTATTATAAAAAAAATCTAACAGAAATACAGAAAAACATGAATTATTAAATTACATTGTAAATTTCTTCATTTGCACAGTATTCAGCAACATACATACATATGTATTATTGCATGTATTATACTTAATCTGTTTGATTTTTCTTTTTTTTGTTACAAAAATTGTTGCAATATTTTGTAAAATACTCATATGAGAGATAAACTTAAATTGTGGCAATAATTTTTGTATTTTTTTTTTTAATATGTTGCCACTTCTTTAACACCATGTAGTATTTTAAAGATTTAACACATTCGTAATAGCGAATGATAATTATGATTATAAGACATTAGGGAGTTTTCACAGTTTGACTTTGGGGAAATTATTTACATGAGTTAATGACAAGTCAGAATCTGTGATCACAACAAATAAGGCTGCATATTGATCTTCAAGCGATCAGTTCAGATTAGAAATTTCGCACAATAATGAAGATTATTAGCCATCGAGTTGTTAATAAAACTTCAAAGAACCTAAAAGTATAGTCACACATGGCAAATATTTACTCAAAAACGCGTAACCACTTATAAGAGTTATAAGAGTTTTGCAAGATCAAACAGCATCAAAAAAAAAAATAAAACTAAATATTTGTTGTGTTTTGTCCTAAAAAAGGAAGCTTTTTTTTTTAAAATAAACGAGTTTAAATATATTTGATTTAATGGTAACGTCTTTTTCGGCAAATATTTGCCAAATGTAACCGTACCTTAGATAATGCAATTAAAATTTTGACTTAAACAACCCTACTATTCTATTCAATATCTTCCCAGCCGTTGCTAAATTACACTTTTTTTTAATATTGTATAAATGTAAACGTTTTTACGCTAAATTAAAGTCAGTCTACTCCTCTAACCACCAACAGAGTTAACCGCTCCCTCATTCTATGATTGTTTGGATCTTGTTGTTATAGTTTTCACCAGCTCCACAGTGTTTTAATATTTACGCTTCCATAATTTTCTACACACAAACACTCTCATAGGTATAAGTAAATACAATTTTTAATGTTAATTTATTTACATTATTTTCCAAACAATTTTATTTTTAATAAACGTATTTATTTCATATGTTATAATTAGCGGTTTAAAAAAACAATAGCAACAACAACTAAATACATATTGTTAAAATTTTGTATTTTTTGCTAAGAGTAAAAATGTAAACATCATCAGTCTAGTATATTATTTTAAATTACATATTTATTTATTATTAAATCGTTAGCAGCAGTTTTATAAATAGAGTCTGTCTGTCTGTCTAGTTGGTCACCTGTTTTGTCTAAGTGACCATTAATTTAATATTCATTAATTTATACCGTCCGTGCGGCAGAGTTACGTGCGTATGATTTACAATGATTTGTTAATGATTTTTTGTTCCAACTTTGTTTTCATAAATATTAATTAAATATGATAAATAAGCATTAAATTGAGTTATTAGCTAATGTGATAATGGCTTATTTTGGATGACCAAGTTTTACTCGTATATGAAATTATTAACAAAATGCAAACAAATTAACAAATTAGTCTTAGATGCTTTTGCCAATTTTATGATATTGTTTAATTAAACATTTATTAAGAAACATATCTTAATGCTCCAACGGCAACCTAAGAGATAAACTGAATCGAACCTACTCGGAAACTAACTGAAGTATAGCTACGTTTCACGACATACTTTATATGGGGTAGACTTTTGCTGAATTCTATTTGTATCTTTCATCTCGAAGAGTGTTTTTTGTGGAAATAGTTTTTTGAACGATTTTCAAAAACCACAATCGAAATGAAGCATCCTGTTGGAAGATACATATGTATTTAAAAAGCAGATATCACATAAAATTCCGTCGCATAATTGTTTTAATATTAATGCAACAAAAAAGTTCAAGATTTGTTTCGTTTTAACATTTACAGTATTTTTTGTAAGCTTAAGTTTTTTTTTTTACAATCATGAACCCAATAATGTAGAATTTTCAATGAATTTCTGCATAATTTTTTATTTTGATTTTTTGACTGTTTGATTTCGTATGAACAATGTTTTATACAGTCACAGAATAAACATCGGCAAACTATGGAACGTATGTATGACTTTGTTCATATCAAGCTACGTCCGCTTCTAGGAAACTTCCTACAGTGCGGTGCAAATGTCAATTTGGCAATTTATGGTGGCCCGAAAGATCTGGAGCCAGTTTGGCTACATTACATAATAGAACAACACGTTTGCATTCTTGAACAATATTTCAGCAATAATGAATGTTTGGCGGATACAGTTCGAGAAAATCATATTAGTCGATAAAGCTTGATGATGAAGCATTATTTCACCTTAGGTAATCGCCGCATTTGAGATTCGAAAAATACACATGTGATTTTCGAAAAACAAATGCATCTACTCGTATAACGTGTCACTGTTTAGTGCAGGTTTTGGTCTACAGGCATCATTAAACCGTACTTCTTCGAAAATGACGCTGGTCAAGCAGTAATTGTTTGTAATGTTCGAAAACGCGACACATGCCATACAGTCCATTAAATAATTCTATCACTATATCTGGCATTTCCTGGTTTTGGTTAACATTAACACCCTTTATGGTGTGATTTACCACCTTTATATTTATTTTCATGAAGTTATTTAAAGTATTTTTAAGTTATTTGAAGGAAGCAATTTAAATCTATGCAGAATGATCATTGAATAAACACGTAGTGTCCATTTGGCCAATGTTTTATTCCACAAATAATTCTATCATTTGTGGTTTTGAAGTTAGTCTTTAATGAAATTCTGTTAATGGCAATATAACATTGAAAACTTTGTCTTAAGTTACGAGAAGAGCAATAGTAGAATATCTGCGGACTAGTATATAGGTGAAAAATCTTAAATAGTTTCTTCTGTTGAACTATGTTAACGACAACTTGAGAGAAAAAGTCTTGAATGTTCTCTTCAACATTTTTAATACCAAGCAGTGATGCCAACAATTTTTGAACAAAACGCGTCGTAAAGTAACGCAAACTCTAAATATTGGTTTTCTTAAGAATTTGTTTTGTCATATTTGTTTTATTAAATATATTTCAAAAGTAGATTTAAATTGAAAGCTAAATTCTTCTGGTCCGACTAACGGGCCATAATTCTGATTTGAAAAATTGGCTTTTAACCGAAAGTTCTCTTGATGTAATTATTTCAAACTTAATATAATCTTGTCGACCCTAAACACAAGAACTGCACATCTGTCGTTTGGTTTATTGAAAAGAAAAAGATTATGCATTAGGTATATCGTCGACCCCTTTGCCTAATTAGTTGGTATAATTTGTGAAACTAGCTCGTTTTTTCAAAAGTCCTCTGACTGACAAGAACGCGACTTTTGGTTTATTAACAAAGTCTAGATTAACACTGAAATCGATATGGACCTCAAAGTCTTAAATGCTGGCATCTGTTGAACACAGTACATATACAAGGTGGCGCAAAAGTAAACTTCCGATGTTTTTGGCTGTAATTAAAAAAAAAATGAAAAACTTTGATTATTCTTGTGGATTATATTTAGTTGGTCTTTTAATTTTTTTTTACATCAATTCGAGAATATGATGTCATGTAAATGGCCGCCGCCACAGTTGATTGTCATTTGAGCCCTTTTTATGGCATTTTCCATCACTTTGGCCAAAACTTCCGGCGATAGGTCCTCACATTATTGACGGATATTGTCTTTAAGAGCTGCAAAAGTCTGAGGCTTGTTGACATAAACCCGCGACTTCAAAAAGCCCCACAAAAAGAAGTCTAAAGCGGTCAAATCAGGCTATTTGCAAATCGCCAAAACGGGAGATTAGGCGCCCGGGAAATGCGTCCTTCAGCATATCGGTTGTGACACGTGCAGTGTGTGCCGTTTCACCGTCCTGTTGGAACCACATGTTTTCCAATCCCAATTCATCAAGTTGCGGCAAAAAGAACTCGTTGATCATTGCTCTGTAGCGCTCACCATTCACAGTAATCGTTTGGCCCGCGACGTCTTCGAAGAAAAAAGGTCCGATGAATCCTCCAGCGAAAACAGCACACCATACAGTGACTTTGAGCGGGTGTAATGGCTCTTCGTGGGTTACACGCGGATTTTCAGTGCCCCAGAAGCGTAAATTTTGCTTATTTACGTACCCGCTAAGATGAAAATGGGCCTCATCACTCATGATTAATTTTGAAAAAGTCACCGACCGATTATTGGTCAAATAAATAGTCAGCAATATTCCGCGTTCTGGAGCAGTGTAGCGTAACATTGTTTATTAACGTGTATTTCGCATGTGTTTACTACACAAATGTCAAAACAGAACTGACATTAGGGGCCAATCGCAAAATTTATAGCATTTTCTGATAGGAGGATTACTTTTGCGCCACCTTGTATAAATATTTAAATAAATGTTTTAAAATCCTTTGCTAATTTTTCTTATTCACTGATCTAATTTTATTTGACATTGGGCTAAAGTAGTTTCAAATTTGTTTTAAGAAGCATGGTTAATTATGAAGGCAATTATCGGGTCGAATTATTCATTACCTTCCGCAATTGCGGAAAGAAATTTTTTGTGCGGAAGCGTGATTTAAAATAATTCATTCCGTTGCTGGGGTATATTTCCTTTTTGCGGTATCATTTCTGCAGAGACAGTATTGCGGCATACCGCAGGAATGATAATTACATTTTACGCATCGATCGATACTTCTTTTAATAATACCACCCAATGTAATATTTAGTTACTAGATTAGGCAAACAATTTTGCTTCATATCGTCCCAGTGTGTAGCAACATTATTAGTTTTCGTAGTAAATGTTGTAAATTAATGCCCTTATTCATAAAAAATTAAAGTAGACTTCAAATGTACTTTAAGAAAATTATGTATGAAAATTTTGTCTAAAAGCACACTTCAAACCTACTTTTTTTTATGAATACGGCAGTAAGTATTTAAATAAAATTAAAAAAAAAAAACACTAATAACTTAACTTATTGACCGAGTTTGTAAGAGCCATAACTAACTTCCAATTAATAGAAAACGAAATATAAATTATATAATTTTCAAGTAGTTTTGATAATTGTCTAAATATTTGTGAAAGATTATTTAACTGTAAGTAAGGTGGTTGGAAGCAACAGCACGTTAACTACGAGACTTGTGTTAAGTGTAACATGACAACTTCATGAAAGCTGAACAGTATCGTTGAGAAACAAGAAATTATCACTTGAAGACACGCTAAAATGATGTTTTCTAGATGATTTTTTGATTATATAAATTAAAATTATGATTATAATCATAATAAAAAATTATCGTTAAAATAATGAACTTGTTGAATAATAATACTAAAAAACTAAACATGAAGTTTTTGGTGTTTTCCTACTACGTGCCTGGTCAAAATATTGTAAAAGAAATGCCTAGACTTTCATATTAACTCATTCAGTCATGTATGATGAGTTTTTAAAAAAGTTTTTATGTTAAATGTCTTTTGTGTTTGAGTTTGTTTGTTAGTTGGCGTTGTAGAAATGAAGCCGTTTATTTGTTTCTCGGTGTGTGGTCTGAATTTGGTCATGTCGTGCTTTAGTTAGTACTACTTCTTCTGTAGCTTATATGTGTGTCAATTTTTCATTTTTGTTTTTACGTTCCAAAGGAAGTAGTTCACTATCTACTGTGATGTGGTTCTTTGTTTTCTTTCTTTGTCTAGTACTTGATACATAAATAAATTTCTTTTTAATTTGTTACCATAATTAAGTTATCTAGAGTAGAAATCAATTTGCTAAAAAACTTGTCAACATGACAATGGAATTGAAAAAGAGATGTATTATAGATTCTATTGTATGCATCATAACGAACTTTTATTAATTTTTTCCATGCGCACCGTATGATTTACAATCGTTGGATTGTCGTTTAACATGCTCTTAGAAGACGTCTCTTCAAGTTGTGTGTCATTGTGAACTAAGGGATGCCCAGGAATAGTGACGTGGCCGTAAGTGTCGGCATTGTAGACTGCACATTACCAGTTTTGTACAGATGTACAGGTAATGCCAGGATAATCCTCCTTTTACAAGGGTGGCGGTGTTTTAGGAAATTTATTTGCACAATTTCAAAACATGTTGGACTCTGAGCATAAACTTAACTTCACGAACCCGCAAAACAGTGGGATTGGCTTGTTAGGAAATAAGCCGAAGGTCCTAAGTTATTTGAAAAATAGTACTTATAGATGAATTTACTTGAAAGCTGTCAACATTTAATTATAAAACATGTATCTTATGTAGTGTCGATCACATTATATTGCTCCTTGCTGGTTATATGTTCTTTGTGATTTGTTTTATGATTGTTTTCCTTTTAGTTTTCATTTCTATACAAGACCACATCTGCAACTATACTTCGATGCAGATAATTATTGTGTTTGTTGTTGTTTAAACTCACTACTGGCTGCTCATTAAAGTATCAATGTCAAACTCTTAAACAATAAAAATGATATGAAACCATCTAAAGATGAACAAAATAAAAATGCAAGACTTAAAACCGCAATCGCATCATTTAATCCGATATCAACGATTTTTGTGACGCATTCACATACTTAATTATGATTTCACTGGAGTGCAAATGAAGTGAAATAAACTCACACACCAACAAACACACTCACCCAATTTCTACTACTCTAGTTACTCTACAAACAAATTAAAAAAAAAAAAAAAAACGAAGAAAATAACTCGATTAAAATGACAAATTCAAAAATCATGTATGAAGCCCCATCATCATTGTTTTATTTATTTTTTATTTAGTTGTAGTATTGAACGAATAGAGCTATGAAGTCATTCACTCACTTAACTCCTATAAAAACGGCTAAATGTGTACAGCAAAACCAAAATAGTCAATGTTTTTACCTTTCTGCAACAAACGAAATAAAACTAAAACAAAAATAACCTGAAATATTAAACTCCACATATGAAAGCTTGTGTGTGTTGTTCTGCTAGTCAGTCGTCTATATTTTTCGCTATAGTTAAACTATAGTTAAACCTGAAACGGCCTTGTATGCCGTATACATGTGTGTAAATTGCCTGTGTATTTAGTATGAGGTGAAGACACAACTCCCTCGTATAGCGAGTGTTAAAAAAAGTGTAAACAAATATTGTATGTGGCAACACCATTACAAGAAAGTAAAATCAGAATACATTTTTGTTTCTTTAGTTGCAAATGTGGTTATAGCGATTTGTCGTGTCGACATCCTGTTTTGTGTCAAAAATTATAAAAAACAATGTAGATGCTTTTGGATTATAAAAATCATTTACTCTTCCCCAAACTTAAGGAGACAACCAATGGAACGAGATAATGTGATGGTAGGATGAAGCATTACATTCAGAAGCTGAAACACTTTAAAAGATTTTGGAAAACGATCAATATTAGAAAATAATTTCGGAATTTCTTAATTTTATCTTATCAAAAATAAACCATGAGCAAACATGATGGTGAATGACTGAAGCCGTATGAAAGACAAACACATAAGAACTGAATATAATCAGTCGAAATGCCGACTAGCTTATATTGAAAGGCTTCGAACTTATTGTGAAGAAATTGATGATCTGCAGAACAAACGATAAGATCAATTTAGTAGCCAGGTTCTCAAGGCACTATCAGCCATCACTTGGGGCATGGATAAAGAAATTATGTTGGTTACGTACAAGAGCGTTAGTCTGCCAGTAGTTAATTATGCAGCTCCAGTGGGGTCAGTGTCAGAATGCTGCCATAACCTCGGAACAGCACATACATGTGAAAATTAAGGATCTCCCAGCAATGGGACACTTTATTTTGACAAAACAGTTCCTTCTGGGATGTCTCCTTAGGTACGTGGATCCATGATCCATTACAATGTTACCTGCAGGATCCATTTAATCGATACTCGTATACAGCAGGTTTGAACTACATTCGTACAGACGCCAACAATACTGCGGCCGCAGGATCCCATCAGCAGAGACAAATCGGATGGTGCTACGGACTCAATGGCTACTGGTCCCGCAAATGTATGCCCAGCAAGTGGTCCGGGTCGCCATGATAGCACCCCACATTTTCAATTGCCCAGCTAGCCATACTTATTTTTGTCCTATGGTTATTGCGGACTAGCTTAGGTGAAGTAAATCATTCCTTGATCAAAGATTTAATAAATAACAAATAAACAAAATTATTCAGCTCAACTAAAATAGGCATCAGATCCCCATGTGCGGAGATGTTGGATGTGTTTCGTGCACTTCGAGGAACATATGGTTTGCATCATCGACATTCCGAGCCATTTTTGTCAAAACCATTCGCAAATTTGAGTCTCAGTGGACGTTATTGGAAGATACGCAAATGGATAGATAAAATCCAGTCTTCATCAACTTTTAAAACTTGGAAAATATTGTTGGAATAACACACTTGAGTGAAATGATTTTTAAAAAGTAAATTTCAAAGATTGTTCTTTTGGGCAATAATAAAGTGCACTTGCAAATACTACAAATATTGAAAAGGACATTTAATGAGGCTAAAGTAGTATTCATCCAAAAGTCTACCTTGACTTAAAACTACCACATCTTGATCACGAATGCACTGTTTTACGATTCTAAATTTGAACAATGTCGTGTTGTTATCTTCTAGCTATGGGCGCAAACAATTATTTAGATTGTGGATAGGCTTCCTCTAAAGTACGACACAGACATCTTGCTTTAGTTAAATAATCCTTATTCAAGATACGTATAAAATCAATTTCTTTATTTATTGATATTTTTCAGTTTTTATACATACATACATGTTGTCTGTGAATAATTTAGTATTGATGCTATGTTCATATGAATTTTTATTGGGTTGAATTACTCATTCCGTTCCGCGATTTCGGAAGCATAATTTGAAATTATTAATTCTGTTGCTGCGGTATTTTTCCTTTTTGCGGTATCATCCCTATACAGAGAGTATTGCGGCATGCCGCAGAAATGAATAATTACATTTTACATATCGATCGATATTTATTTTCGCTTAGTTTTCTTTTCTGTGCGGAATCTATAATACCACCCATTATATCCCAGCCATTTATGGACCGATTTTGCAGATTTATTGAAGATTTGCTACAGTTATCTCAGACAGAATTCTGAGAATTTATTTATTATGTAAAGGAAAAGCAAAATCTGAAAGGACTGGTTAAATACAAATACAAAAAGTCTTGTAAAATCGTTTAGGCAGACCCAAGTGTAGCTGAAACGTATATAGTAGTAATTTACTTAAGTGAACATACATTTGTTCATATTATACTCGTGTATTCATACAAGACTGGTTAATTATGGCATGAGCTTTGTTCATATGTATGTCTGTCAGTCTCTCTTTAAGTTTGTCATTAATACTTTTTGCTGTTGTTGTTGATTTTTTTCACTATTACTATTTTTATATTTTCATTTGTTTTTGTAGCTTTTGGTTTTATTTAACTTTTTATGGCTTAAAAGAAACCGTTAAGTACAATAATAATATATGTATATATTTGTATATACATATATTTAGTATTGTTTGTACATTAAACTCATACTGATTTAATGTCAATAATCGTTTCCTTTATTAATAAAATTATCATGTTTATTGGTTTTTAAAAATTTTACTAAAATGAATTACCAGAGTAATATGGTGTTACTAGGAATTGGAATATTCATATTTATAATGTCTTAATGGGCCGACCTAAAGGAGAAAAGTGGAAAATAGTTAAGGTTGAATGCAGTTATGGTAATTGTTATAATGTGTAAATATTTGTAATTTATTTATTTTTTTTATTAAGTATAATATATTTGCCATAATTTTACTACAAAAGACATTACAGGATGTATTGCTGCAATACAGTTTTATTGAATATTTTATCATTAAATTAAATTGCCTTTATTTTTAATACGAGTACTGCTTAACTCTAATTTTATTTAAAAAAAAAAAACAAAAAAAAAACGTTTGGAAAACTTTCCTATTAGCAATTTTAATTCATAAATTAAAACTCAAGTACCTGTAATGCCCTCAATCATGATAAAAAGAAATATTGTTTCTGTATTATACAAGTAGCGTACTCTATTAAATACTTGGAGTGCAAATAACAGGGATGGAAACTATATAAATATAATATTAAAATTGTTTTTTCACTATCAAAGTACTTAATTGCAATTTCATAAGTTATTTGGCTAAATTTTATGGAAAATGTTAATTTTCTCGACGAAAATAATAAGAACGTTATTTTAAATTTTGTATTTGGTTGGTTGGTTTACGAACACTTAAGTAGAGTCGAAGGCACCCCGTTTTAAAAGACCACACTACTCGTCAGATTTAATGTCGTATACAACATATTGTAGCTAAGATGTGTACATGTCGTGTCTTGCTAGACCCAACCTGTAGCTGTGAGATATCTCAGTAGGTCATTGAGTTTTGACCCGGCTACCTCACTTAGGTTGTTCAATGTATAGTTTCCCATGAATTATGTATCTTGACACAGGGCTGGGCATTCGCAGAGAAGGTGGAAAATCGTTTCCTCTTTTTTCCTATCCTTACAACTCCGACAATGGTCGTTAAAAGGGTGATTTGCGTGCTTGCCCAACGTCCAGTGCCCCGTTAATACTGCCAGCAACCTTGATATATCCTTCCTCTTCCGGGTTATCAGTTGCATAGCACGTTTCTCGTTAAAAGATAGCCACATCAACTTGGCTACCCTACAATTTGCTACTGATACCACATCGTAGATACCTAAGGCAGATTCCGTTTTGGCTAGTTCGTCTGCCCGTTCATTGCCGTAGTGGTTCCCATGCGCAGGCACCCAGACCAAGGTAATGTCAGATAGACGACCTAGTCTTGACAGAGAATACCTACATTGCCTAACTAGTGAATATGAAATTGTGTAGGCATTAAGTGAGAGGAGTGCCGCTTGACTGTCGACAAAAATACCTATATTGACGCGAATATTATGATCATGTAGTGTATTACAATTTTTTGTATTTAAGTCATAACTAAGTTTAACTTAAATAGGAAAATATTAGAATCAGTAGTCAAAACCATTTTTCTATGTTCCCTTATGTTTTCAATTGCCTTTAGTCCAGAAAAGTGTTAATAATGGGTCTTGCAAAGCACTGCAATTTTTGCGAAAAATAAATTGCGTGTGAGTGAAGTTTGTTTAAAAAATTGATTGTTCTAAAAATAAAGGTTTTTCAAAACCTCTAGTCTGAGAAATATCGACACTGCTAAAATTTGGGAACTGTGGTTTGGTCAGATAAATCTAATATAAATTTCTGGTACCTCTGCCAGATGTGAAATGCAGCTGCAATGGGAATTCATGCATGGCAATGATCACAATCACACTTCCAAACTAATTAAGTCTTGCTTTAAGCAAAACAAAATCCTTGTTATGGAAAATCAACAAAATCGATATCTAGGAAAAATCAGAAAACAATGGAATTTCTATATCCTTATATTCAAAATGTATTATGGATGAACTGAATATTATGTGAGAAGTAAATGCAGATGTTTGAGGTCCATTTTGAGATATGTTTCATCATCCACATTTTCCAAACTTTGTGGTAAAGAAAGTGTAACCGGATTATAGCAACATTTGGATATTTAATGTCACGATATATATGAGTATGTCAGTACTTTTAGGAGCTTTAGCTTTTTTGCAATAATTGAACATGATGGATTTTTTTTTTGCGATCGTACGAATATATGCGACCCATTAAAAAAAATTAAAGTGTTCCAACTCCAAAAAAGCTTCTGTGGTGTGGCCGGATTTAGTTTTTTGAAATCATTGAACCGAACAATGTTGGATTTTCAAGGAATCTGTGCACGATTTTCTTTCTATTTTATTTTTGTTTATTTGAATTTTAATTTTAGAATGAATGTTTAAAAACCAAATTACTGGAAAAACGTAAGAATTCCCATCAGGTTTTTACAAAAAGATTAAGCATTGTGGCCGGATTTTTGAATATGCAGTCCTCTAAAAAAAGTACTAACCTATAAACTTTTCCATTCCTGCTAACTACATACATACTTAGAATACAAGTCAGCTATTTCTGCTGTTTAAAACTATTCTGCGCCCTTTTTAATTTAACATGACTTTAGGTGTCTATATGACTATAATAGTTTTCTGTCTGTCTATAGACCATTTTTCTCATACTCTCTTACCCACGTGATTTACATTCATTACTTCATGCTTGAATACGTGATTGTATTGATGATAAGTTTTCTGTTTTTTACTATATCAATTTTTCTGAATTTCATTTAATTTTTATTTTATTTTTGTTTTTTATAAAACTGCCACACTACATTTGTTGCGATTATATGTGTTTGTATTTTCGCTGTGGCAGTTTAATTAATGAATGAGCTGTTGCTGCTGTTGAATACTATTAACTCGCGTATTGTGGCTTCCAGCTCCTCTAGTTAGCTGCAAGTTTTCACCAATATTGTCAGTAGAATTTAATGCCTATTTACTTTGGTATTTATTTATTAGCCAAAGTTGTAAAACATAGTAGATTTTTGGGTTGGGTCTTTAATGCTTTGTTTGTTGATCTCTTTTACCATTTTTTTTCTTACAACCTCCCCACCCAAAAGTACAGGCTACAACAAAGCAAAAAAAAAAAATGTTGGTGCTCAAAGCAATAAAGATTCTTTTATTGATTATAATAAGGTTCTATGGAAGTAGTAAAGTAAACAAACTATAGCCCCCACTTATAAACTGCGTTTGTGCCGCTTTCTGATCCACAGGGTCGACACATATGGGATTACAGGTTCTCATATGATCGAAATTTGACCATGTCTTCCATAGTTACTTCTTTGAAAATTCTAAGAGAATTCAGACTCGGTCACCACCTTTTTGGACATCACATCTTAACTAAAATAAAAAATTAACTGTTCTCCATTATTTCAGTTTGTTGCTGGGTTATGTATCTATATATAAGTAAAGGTTTTTTATTGGTGTTAATTTAATACAAATTTATTTTATCATTCTCGTATCCGTACAGATTAGCATGGTCAATGTGTTTGTACAATTTGCACTTTCTAGAATACAAATTGTTGGCCAACCAACAAAATACAAAAAATTAAATAAATAAAAAACCAAACCAAACTAAGAATCGTCTACGTAATTAATGTGTGAAATAGAATGTTGATATTGTTACTACTTACTAGTAAAGTAATACGGGAAGACAATGTTGTTTAAAGTCGATTAAATGTATAAGTATAACGATAGTAGCATTAAATGAATAAAAACTTTGTTTCTTAAAATCATTTAAACTCAAAATCATTTAAGTTAAATGTAACAAGAAACTGCAGCCTTGTAATTTTAATTACGATTTCGTGCTGTATTTTTTCATCCAATAAATATTACTACTTTTTCTATTTAAAACAGCTTTTCTGTCAGAGTAGAGTTTTTATAATATGGAGATCAAATATTAACAAATAGGTAGTATAAAGTTGTATAAAGAATTTTGGCGCTAGAATTATTACGGGGTTAAAAAGAGCGAAATTAGAAATCATAGAGTTTTTCGAAACACATTACAAATTATCATGCCAAGACAACTTAACAAGGAAAAACTTTCAATTACGGTGATAAATTGCAAATTGACTTTTAAAAAGAAATTTTCGTTGACAAATTTGAAGTTGCCTGCCATAAAGACTGTGTAAAATATACAACATGTACGTATTTATTACTGATATACCATATCTTATTTGTTTTTATTCTATGAATTACGAATATGTCGTTCTAGAATCGATACTGAAATTTAGACTGGATAAGAACTTTAAAGGACAGTTAGAAGGAAACTTCTCTGTGCTATCGAGGAGACACTACGCAGGAAGTAATATATTTTATGGAAACTTAATGAATAGTTGGACTCGCCACGGTATTCTAGAATCGATACTATGTAATGCATCTATTGCAGTTATCATTTAAACTGAAATTTAGACTGGATAAGAACTTTAAAGGACAGTTAGAAGGAAACTTCTCTGTGCTATCGAGGAGACACTACGCAGGAAGTAATATATTTTATGGAAACTTAATGAATAGTTGGACTCGCCACGGTATTTTATTTAGTTTATCTCTGTACATTGTTGTAGAGTCTACGGAAGACGAAAATTCAGAGTGCTATATTCGACTATGTCGAATTTGAAATATAGTGAACGTGTAAACTTTTAACTTTAGATGTGAGCTCTTTTTTTTAGCTGTGGAATTAATTACAGATCTCGATTTGGTGATGTTGGCTATTCAAATTATTTGGAGAGTCTTGCGGCAATTAACGTTGGCAGTTCGCATATGGTGAATTAATCACCATGTTGACTGGGTGTTATGTGTCTTTCGGGAAATTAAGTTTAAGTTTCTTCAATAATAAACATTTCGTCGTAAAAACGCAGCCAGATTTATATGACAGTAAATGATCGGATCCTTATGGTAAGGACCCTAGACACTCCAGAATTTTGGAATAATATAGGGCTATAGCTAAGTATGTCGATGACTGCATATCGAGACCTTTCAATGATATGCAATTCCTCAAATTCATCCCGAATGAAGTAAGCAAGATCTTGGACATGAAATAACTGATGTAGCGTTCTTGGCAAGGTAGGAAATGCATTCTAATTTGTAAATTGTCTAAATTACTTTACAATTGCATTCCTTGTGCTATTACAGTAATAAAGAACTCAAGCCAGAATAGAGCCCTCTTATATATTAAATAATTATTGAGTGTAAAAATGCGGGATTCATAACAGATGGCCATTTATATGCCATTTTAAAGGTTCATTTATTCTTACTTAGTTATTAAACATTATAGTGTAAACAAAAAAGTTTACATCGATTGCTCACCGAAGCTTATGATGAATGTGTCCCATGGGTTTCAACGTGCGAGTAATGGTTTGTTCAGTTCAGAAGTGGTAATTTTGTAACCGAAGAAAAAGATCACCCAATCTAATCAAAAAAGTTTGATAACCAAGAACTAGAGATATTACTCCATAAAGATTTTTGTCAAACTCTCTTGTTGAGTTTACAAAATCTTACAAAATTATTGGGAGCTACTTAAGCACTCAGCAATTTCAAAACGTTTGCGAACAACAGGATTCCTTATGAATTGAAGACTTGAAAGACGATTTTGAATTTCAGAAACATTACTTGCGATGAAAAATGGATCCATTACGATAACTCGAAGCGTAAGAAATCGCAAACAAATTGATACCAAAGCCAAATATGAAATCTGGCCAGAGTGCAACTGATTCGTTTGATGGGATGGCCAAAAACACCCTATGTCTATGTATGCTATGTCGCATGTTAAAATAGCTGTTAAAAACTATTTAGAAATAAGTGGTTGCGAAGTTTTGCTTCTTATAGTCCAGACCGTGTCTTGTCCTTGTCGCTGAGGAACGCTCTCTATGGGATACGCTTTACTTCAGAACAAATCCAAAATTTGCTTAATTCGATCTTGGCCTCAAAAGATGAGCAGTTTTAAATATAGTATAAATTGTTTTTTAATTTTGCATATACCCATGGTGCGGTATTAACCCCTGATATTGTTTAATGTTCATAGCATTTCAAAGTTTTTTATTTAATTTGACGACAGATTTATTTATACTTGTTTTTGACATTTCCTAACTTTGGGAAGTTATTGCCATATATGATACTGATAAATCGAATCTACTTATTGGAATCCGTTACGAAACAAAGTGATGTAGAACAGAAATTTATTTTGGAAATAAATTTGCAATTTCTGAACGAATGGTCCGACCGGGTTCAAAATTTACAATGATAAGGGGCATTTGAGTTTATGTTTTTAAAATTGACCCCACAAACCCTTAAGGCGAGATATAAATAAAAACAACAACATATTATAAATTTATAATCTTCTGAAAGATGTCTTTACGAAACTCATTATACCCTACACTGATGTTTCTAACGCCCAGAAATATTGGTCCAACACCCACCTTAAAGTATACCGATCGTCTCAGAATCACTTTCTGTGTCGATTTAACTGGCTGGCTGGCTGTCCATGTGCGCAGAGTACAGGTCGCAATATTGAATATATTTCGATAAAATTTGGTACGTGTTATTTTTTAGGTCCAAGGATGGATGGGATTGAACTGGTGGGAATCGGCCCATTATTTCACCTAGCCCCCATACAAATGTCCTCCCGAAATTGGAGTTTACCGATCATAAATGTTGGAATTATGCAAGTGTCCAAACAAATTTCATCACAAATGAGTGGTAAATGAAGCCAAATCACATCTACAAATTTTGTGCAGATCGATAATTACTCGTAGCTCTCATATAAGGCTTAATTCCGAAAATCACTTTAAAGAGAATAACTCTCTCAAAAATTTTGATATCCAAATAATATTGAATGAAAATATATTTTATATGTCTAAAAATAATCCCTATGATCGGTTCATAATTAGTCGTAGCTCCCATATAAGGCCCACTTTCGAAAATCACTTTACAGAGCATAACTCTCCCAACATTTTGGTATCCAAATAATATTGAACGAAAATATATTTCATACATATAAATATAATACGGTACAATTTTATTATGATCGGTCCACAATTAGTCGTAGCTCCCATATAAGGCCCACTTACGAAAATCACTTTGCAGAGCATAACTCTCTCAAAAATGATGATATCCAAATAATATTGAACGAAAATATGTAAAAAAATAATAGGGTACAATTTTAGAATGATCGGTGCATAATTAGTCGTAGCTTCCATATAAGGCCCACTTCCGAAAATCACTTTAAGCTCCATAAATCGTTTAAAAGTATTTATATCGAGATAAAGTTTAACACATACATATAATACTTATGTATGTATGTTCACAGACATCATGACAGTAAATTTTTGGCTGATAGGTCCACAATAGGTTATATCTCCCATATAACGCCCAGTTCTGAAAACTGTTTTATACATATACTGGGTGTAGGGTATTGTATGGTCGGGCTTGACCGACTGTACCTTTTGACTTGGTTTTATATAAAAAGCTTATTAACCAAATTTTAAAAATCACATTTTTGCTATTTCGTTATTGTTTTACATTTATTTCTTTGACAATGACAAATTTAATTTACATACGTTGTAAATTTAATTTCATTGTGATAATAAATAACGATTTTATTACAAAAAGTTAAAAACATTACAATGAACTTGTACAAATAGGAAACAGATAAAAAAGTATTTATTTTTATTAAAAGGAAACGTTGCAAAATATTTACAATTTCTTAAATATTGAAAATTTTCGAAACTAAGTTTTTTTTTAGCTTACATTTTTACACAAGTATAAATTCTTAATTAAAAAATCCAACATATCCGTTACTTTTTTTTTTTTTTTAAGGCAAACTTAAAATGTTCCCCTTCATAAAACTGACAATAAAAGTTTTATTTATAATTTGTTTTACCAATAAATTGAAAAAAATTAAATCAAACAATTCATAATTGTTTCTTTATGTTATTTTTGTTTTCTTTGCAGATTTGAACACTTGAAATATTGGATACGTACATATTAACCCCTTCCCGAAAGAAACCAAAAATAAAAAATAACAAAAACTAAACGGAACGAAAGAAATAATTGCAATTTGCATATTCATCTGTGTTAACATTTTGTATTTTCTTTGTTGCTGGTGTTTTTATACCCAAAACGAAAAATGCTTGAGTGCACAGCTGCATAAAAGTTTATTAAAAAACAACAAAAACTTTTAAGAAAAATAATCATAAATAAAAGAAAAACAACTGCAACAAAAAAAAAACACATGTACTCGACGTACTATTGAAGAAAAACCAAAAACAAAAAAAAAAAAAAAAACAAGAGTGCAACCGCCAAGTAAATGGTATCTGGTATTGTGTTTTTGTTGTTTTATTGTTATTGCTCTCATTATTATTATTATTGTTGTTGCTGGTAATGTTGTTGTTGTGTTAACCCCAAAACTCCCCTTTTCAACACAGACTACTACTGACAAAACACAACAAAGCAAAACTAAAACCAGCCAGCACAACCAACAAAAGAGAATAATAACAACAAAAAATGTCTCAGTTACAATAATAAACAACAACTTCAAATACAAACTGTAGCTGTTAACCACCAGGCCAACAGCAGCCAGCCACACCAGTCACTCACTAGCAGCAACTGCTGCAGCAGAATCAGAAGCAGTTTCCCCACAATTTAGAAACAAAAATAAAAATAACAAACATCACAAGTATATTTACATAACGATTATGTAAATATGTAAAATAAAACACAAAAATAACAACGACAGCTACAAGAACAATACAACAAATAACAACTAAAAAACACAAGGAAAAATTAAAGAGAACAAACAAAGATAAAACTAAATCCAAAATACACAAATACAACAAAATGTAAAAATGAAGTAAACATTAGAGTTTTTTGTTTGTAATTTTTTTGTTTTTCTCGCCATTTTAGTTACAAGTAACAAGAAAAACAGAACAACAGAAACTACAACTACAACAAACAAAAATTAATTCTACAGAATCCAGTAGTACAGTTAAAGACTCACACCACTTGTAAGGAACCTGGGATTCGACAACAAAAAACATTCCTGGAATTAAAGTATTTATATTGTTTTATTTAAATACATTTAAGCCAAAATTAACACAATAAAAGCAGACAAAAAGACAAAGTCGATTTAAAAGGTGAGTAAGTTTAAGTGTTAACATACATATGTACATACGAGTACATAATAAGTACGAGTACTTTTATTAACACCTTACAGTTATAATACAGTGTATGAAGAGAAACGTTCTTTAACCTTTATTTTTTCTTTAATGAATCTACAAAATTCGAGATTTCTGAAATTTCTTTATGTTGACAGCTAATACTTAAAGGACATTGCGACTAAATTGTTTTTAGTTTTTATTCCATTATTTATTGTTTTTTATAATTTACTCTAGCATTATTAAAATTATTGTGTCTTAACCCACAATGAATTTTTATCTTTTATAATTTATTACTTCATTTATTTAAACTTCAAATCACATTCTTTCAAATTTCCTAATTTGTAATTAATCTCTTTTTAATGCCGTTCTTTACCACTTGCCCCAACATCATTAATTCAATTGTTTAGTTTAAAATCATAAAAAATTATTATTGTAATTATGTATATCTCTATATGTATTTCAATAACAATGGCCAGTTAATAATAATCCAGCTTCTAGCTACAATAACACTCTGTGGGAAAAATTCCGCAACACCAACATTATGACAAGAAACCAGTAACATTAAATAATTAACATAAAAATAATTTGAATTTAAATAATGCAACTAGACTTTGCACAGCAAACCCACTTAATAGAAATGTGTAACGTATAAAATTTATGACTAACAAATTCGTAATAAGTTGTCATTCTTAATGGGTATTAGAAAAATTATGATTTCTTAAGAATCTGGTTATCGGAGCAACTATTGCCTTATAAATTGTTTTTAATTAATTAAAATTGTTTTGATTTGAGGCAAAATATTAATAACAGATTTTATTGCACAGTGGGTTGTTGTTATTATTATTATTTTAAGGATTTATTTTATTAGAGGTTAGCAATTGCACTAGTTATTAAATATTTTCCCACACAATTTTGTGTTAAAGAAGAAATGAAACAGAAATGTTTGTGCTGTAAAGCCTTGAGAACCAAAACAAACAAAAAATAATAGTTTCGCAGCTGACAGTTTAGTAAAAATTGATATCGGATTTTCATTGCTGTAATTTATTTCGGTGGAATAAAGTGGAATATGTGTTTGCGGGATCTTTACTTGATAAGGTCTATCGCCTCATTCTGTATCTATTACTGGGTCTATAAGAATTTGCTTTGGAGGCTGTTCTGTACTTCACATAGAAGTACATTCAGACTACCGGGTGTAATGTGTGATTTTTTAAGAGATTTCGAATTTGATTAAAAAAACACAGAAAATTTAAAGAAATTAATAAAATCTTTATTTGAGTCGATAGAACGATCTACATATTTAATTCAATGTTTAAAGATAATTTCATGTAAATGTTGATCGCGGCTACGCGTCAAATGGTTTATACGCTGGGTCCAATTTCGGCATACTTTCTTTAATATATCGGCAGGCATATCACGAATGAATTCTTCAATATTAGCTTCCAGTGCGCCAACCGTTGCAGGCTTGTTCCTATAGATATGAGCCTTAACATAGCAAAAAAAAAAGTCTAAAGGCGTTAAATCGCACGATCTATGCAGTCCAATGATTTCACCGGCTTATAATCCACACCAAACAGTGCAATTTTCAGCATGCTTTGGCAGTTCTGCAATCCTTCTAGCTGCTCTTTATCAACATCAGACATTTAGAGTCCTTATACGTAAAATGAATCAGACTTTTATTGCACAATGGGTTGGTTTCATTTCCAATATTATAGAAATAGCAAATGTAAATAAATTTTGTAATAATTTGGTATCATGAGAGCAGTTAAGTCTTGAAAACTAAAACAAACTAAACTTACAGTTTGACAGCTAACAGTTTAGTTCTAGTAAAAATTGACATTGAACATTATTAAGCATTTTTTCCAAAATAATGAAAGTTTGGCGCTCTTATGTTATGTATAGTTGCATAGTTCTGCAGTATCAGACTACATGTTACCGACTTTGGTGTTTGCAAAGCAATTTCCGAATCCTTATACCTTGAAAGCAATCAGTGGCCAAATTAAACTTGAAGACATGAAAACGACGTTTACCACTGGGCATATTAGCAACGGAATATTTACATCAATATTACAGGCGGAATCTTGTTCTGCTCTCTTGAGGGATATTTGTATAAATATTTCAGTTGGAATCCTGCTTTACTCTGCTATGTGTTTTAGAGAATATTAACCAATGTTAAGATTCTTCTTATGACGGACATAACAAGATGAGGTTACCCTATAATATGAGGTCTGGTATCGTCATTGACTGCAATGGTATGTTGCTGTCGTTCGGATAGGGCGATTTCAGCCTAAGGAATGGCCTTAATGGCTACTGTGGATGTATTAATAATAATGAGATGAAGCAGATTTGTAATGTTGCATTTGAGGGTTCAGAGAAAGACTGCTTGCTATTGATTTTCGACTGTTACTAAATATGTGAACAAGTCATGTAAACATGTTCTTTTTGGCTAAATTAGACTGTCACAAAAACAAATATATCCAAAACGTTGATCTGAAGGCATAATGCTTCTTAGAAAATGTCGCTGGTCAAGTAAATACTGTCGCATGTGTTCGACTGTTCATCGAGTCGTAACATGTGTATAGTGGTATTTTCTTTGAAAGTTCCTGCTTGCGTTTAATATCATTATTGCTTTCTTGCAATGACTCTTTTTTGACATGATGTAAGATCTCTTTCTGAGCCAAAAAAAAACCCTCATAAAAGACTCTTTTCTGACATTATCTAAGAGCTCTTTCAGAGCCCAAAAAAAAAAAACATTATAAAAGACTCTTTTCTGACATTATCTAAGAGCTCTTTCTGACGGACCATTTTCGAATGTAATGACCCTCTTTTCTGAAGGTTTTCGGAGCAATAATGATTGTTTTTTGGGCTCATAAAGAGCATGAATGCTCCGGAAAAGGTGTCAGAAAAGACTCTTTTCGGACTCATATGGCTTGCTGGATAGTACCACACTGGGCCTTTGTTTACTAAACACTTACAATGGCATGAGAATCGTCTCAATTTCCTTGTGTAAATATATAACGCATAGTTGGTTTCAATTTTATATTATTTTCCCACATTAACATCTAAATGCTGGCATCCCACTGTGTTTTTATTTACTACAAACCATCCATCTTGTTAACAACAAATTTGCTACAACCCAACCAACCAATGAAAGCACCAAAAAAATAAAATACCCGTCCGATTTAATGTTAAACATGTTTAACATCATAAAAATAAATTAGACAAGGAAACAGTTTGTTAAAATTTATTAATAATTATGATGGTAACAACAAGACTTTAACAACAGCAAAAATTACAACAACGTCATCATCATCATCAACAACAACTGACAACTACAATGACAGCAATAGCAACAGAAACCTACATTTCTATTTTGCTGGTGCTGCCGTTGTCGTTGTTCTTCTTGTCATTTTTTTCTGGTTCAAAAGAACCAAAAGACTTGTAATAAGAACTTGTAAGAGGATTTTTGTAGCACAATTTGTTGTTGTAGTTGTTGTTTTCTATTTCGTTTTAGGATGGGTAAATAGTTTTGTGTGTGGATGGTCAGTCTTTTGGGTTTTTCGAAGAGTTTGTAACAAGGAACTAATTGAAAATTTAAAAAACATTATTTTTTTATATCTGAAATAGTGTTCTGACATTTATTGTAAACTTTAAAAACAAATTTTAAATTAAAGTTAAGATCACACACACTTCTTACTTTTTTCGAAGATGTTTAATTTTGCCCAATTTTATGTATTTGACATTTTTAAAAACGATGTTCTGAAAGCTTAACTACTGTTCTATTAATATTGCAAAGTTTGTATAGTCCTGTCTTATTGTTACGAAAATCCATTAACATATTCTGCAGTTTAGTGTTCCTTACAATTCGTTGCAGTCTTTAAAAATATGTTTCTCATTTCTTTTATTTCATATTTTTTTGTAAGTTTTGTTGTTGTTTTCTTTCTATGCTAAATATAAAATGACAACAAATTGTCTAGAAGTATAAATATAAAAACTGGGTAAAGTGCTTTCATTTCATTTTATTTTAGTTTTATTTTGTTTTACTTTGTAACAAATAAAAAACATTTAAACGCACTTGACTGTTGCACTAAAAATAGTTTTAAATTCAAGAAACTAATAATAAAAATAGAACCCACTATTTTTGAAGATTCTCTTTTTTTTATTTTAAATACATAGTTCCATTTTATTAGGAAGGGAAAACAAACTGTCAGTATGTATTTGTTCAAATATTTTGGGCCATAGTGAAAGCATTGTGTACATAAAATCAGGTCGAATAAATGTTTGAATATTTGTGTAATAGATAAATGTGATTGAACAATTTTGAACTAGAAATTCATACTATTTTTTTAATACTTTAGAAAAGCTGAAAGAAGATACTATTTATAAAAATCCAAGTTTTTGTTTGGATGGATTGTATTAACTGTGGCACATCATTTGGAGTCACACCTATTCCAAATCTTTGAAATTGTTTTTTTTTTGTCTAGCATTAAAGTACCAATTCTCTTTAAATTTCCCTTAAGAATATACTGACAATATAGTAATATTGTTCAATTAGCCGAATCTGGGGACAATTAAGCCCGTTGATGTATGTATTTGTCGACTTAAAATTAGAGTTTTAAATGTTTCTCCCTTTTGGTTTTGATAAAATTATTATCATGTAATCTTCTCTTAAATTAGAATTTTATGTCGTATAAATCAATGTTGATGTCATCTGAAAGTAGTCCGTTTAATCAATAAAATATTTAAAAAAAATTATATATCTTCCCACCAAAGGGACTAAATCGAGTAATGTCCTTTATCCGTAAATATTCTGGAAAAGCCTATTTTTATATATTTTTTTTTACACAAAATAGACAACGGCGTTACAGTTATTGTGTGATAATTACAAAATGCAATCCCAATTTGTTCTACAGTTATAATAGTTTTTCTTTAACAATTTACAAAATTTCCAATGAAAAGTTTTAAATTTTCGATATTTCAGTACAATTAAAGTCTAACCCAACAAAAGTTTTGATGCAAAATTAAATAAAAACTGACAGACCATTCTTAATACGGTGGTAAAAGCTTAAATAAAAGCTTTAATAAATTAAATTTGATTATAAATTAAATCAAAATACTAGAGGTCAAAGGTCACAAAAATCGATTTTTTGCTTGTTATTTGATATCTCTGGTTTGTTTCGAATAAAATCATTGAAGATAACTGTTAGATAACATCATTAGGTTTCGAGTTATAAGCAATTTTTGTTACTTTGCAATGTATTTTTCTAACCTCAATATATTAAATATTAATAAAGATTGTGTGATCACTTTTTTTTCTCAATCATTAGTGTCAAAATAACTTTCTAGATAGTGCATAGTGCCGTTAATTGTCCGTTTATTAAAAATTTGTAATAAGGCAAGTTAAATCGGTCCAAAGCTTTACTAACACGTGGTAACGTCGAATAAGAGTCAAATAACTTTTCTGCATTCATTCTTTTATATATTGCTTGCCAAACCATTGACCTTTTATCAAATCTATCAATGTTTGTGTATTTGCATTCAACATAAAATATCAACATAAAATTTTGGTTTGAGCTTAATTTTTGCATATTATTTAGCCATAAGAAGAAAAGCTTTGCATTAAAATAGCCTACATGGTAAAGTGCCACGTAAGAAGCCCTTTATATAAAAGAACAACGAAACCAAACGTTTGAATTTCGCAAAAAAATATATAGACAAGCAGCAATTTTTTTGGAATAATAATTTGTTCATCGATGAAAGTAAGTTTGAGATTTTTAAAGTCAAAAACCCCCAAAAATATAACAAACCAAGAAGGAAGGCTGGTCTGGGGTTGTATGGCGGCATTATTACATTTACAGAATCGACAATGAAAAATTAAGTTTATCTAGACATTTAAAAAAGCAATATAGCCCCTAGTGCAGAGAAATTAGAACTAGCGCAAAACTGTATTTTCCAACAGTACAAAAAGTCATTACTCAATCATTCTCTAAAAACTTTAGATCATCCTCCGTAGTTCCCAGACCATCTGGGGGAATATTTTGACAAAAAATTAGACAAAGAAATTTTGACATAATTTCTATATATAACTTTGTCTTACACTACTTTGTTTTTGTTTTTTTACATTTAACAAGTGACATTGAAAATACTCGTATACAAAAAATAACAGTAGAACTAATTCCAAAAGTAAAACATTTGTACATTTTCTACTTTTAGCTGCAAAAATAGAACAGCTTTGACAGAAGTCTGTCTATGCCACTCGTATTTAAATCTCTAATATGTGTCATAAATTTTTAAAGCTGTATTTTTAATTTTAACTTTTATCTTTTAGCTTATCTTTCGTTTTTTTTTTGTGTAACTATCTTACTTATCTAAAACAAAAATTAATAATAAAAAATTAAAAATAAAACAGAACCTCTAACAATTTATCATTTTAGTTCTGGTATTTACTTACATGCCAGGTTTTCGTCTCTCCTCACGTTTGTTTCATATATTGCAGAGTACGATAAGATAAAGTTTTATTAAACAAAAATAATATAAAAAAATTTTGTAGGATACTATATTTAATATTAGTATAAAAAAATTTAAACAGTTTAGTCTGGTTTAATTTTTCACAATGCGACAACTACAGTTACAAGAAAAAGTATACATTTGTTTTGTATAAAATACAAAACGGGCGAAGTTTCAAATGCTAATTAACTGAAATAAAAATTAATACATATTTAAATTTATTAATCAGTGCTAAAGATCATTAGAATTGGAATCAAAAAAAAAAAAAAAAAATGCAAGTGTGCGTCTATGTTAGAAAGTGTTTAATTTGAGAGGCTCTGTCTAAAAACCACCAGCAGCTGATATAACAAAGAATTTGTTGGAAAATATAATAATAAATAAGTAAATACAAAGAATTGTGCTGTTATCATTTCTATAGTATTAATTACTTGTCATTTGGTAATTGTTGATTTAATTAGTGAATATTAAAGTCAAATATAAATATAATCGCATATCACACTCATTTGAAACGTGAATAACGATTACTTAATCTATTAACAAAGCAAAGTGTTCTATATCATCAGGTATTTTGCTGTAAAGTTTTGTTTGTTCGCTATTCAAACAAATCACGATCTTTATGTATATAAACTGAAATGTAAGTAGTTGTTCAAATTTAAAAGTTTTTATTTGAATTTATACGATTAATCGGTTATTAATTTCATTGCTTTTAATCGGCGAATTTAATATTTAGACATATGTACATATCGTGATAGTAATAAATCAATATTTAATCAATTAATCAATGTTAGGGTTAATAACCGCTTATTTTCCGTAATAGTTTTTCCAGAATATTCTTAAAAACTTAAAAATTTGTGGGTTTATCTGCATATAATGGCTACACTAAACAATTTATATTGACTTTCAAAGAGTGTCGCGTTCGCTATAGTAACTGTAACTTTTTTAGACAACAATGAGCATTTTTTTTTTTTTATCAGTGAGCTAAGTTCTTCGGTAATAATAAGAGTACTCTTCGACCGTTCTAATACAGTGGAAGAACATTTTCATTAAAATCGAAATTTAGTGTCTTAAGCTGAAAACATATTACTGCATGTAATATGATTATTAACTTTTTATTTGGATTTTCAACTTTGTTATAAAATTTATGTTAAAGTTTTAATAAATTATGCTGTAGTAAAACTATGTATGTAGATACGTACATATGTATGTCAAAACAATAAATAATAATTACATTTTGTTTTCGAAATTGCTATTGAATTATTCCTTATTACAATTGTGATTGCAAATATATTGCTGTATGAATGCCGACTGCTAAATCACAATAAAGGTTGTAAAAAAACGAATGCAAATATTTCAATTTTCTTTGATCCCATTATATTCTTTTAAAGAGTGTCGCGTTCGCTATAGTCAGTGCAACTAGCGATGTAAATTTTTTATCAGTGAGCTCGGTCTGTATTAAATCATCATAGCATTGTGATAATAACAGTAAAATTCATTTAATGGCTTACCCCCTTATTCAGAAACGATTATTAAATTTAACAAACGTTTATTAAGCAAATTTTTATATGCAAATCTGTCGTAATAAACGTTTGTTAAATTTAATAATCGTTTATGAATAAGGGGGTTAAACTTTGATCCCACTTTTATTTCTGATATAGTGGAAACAATAAAATCTACCGTTTGTATTAAACGTGTAACGCATCAATTAAAGAAAAAATACAAATGCCCAAAGTAATTCTCCTTTATTTCCCTTATATTTGTTTACACTTTCTGTTTTTAAAACGATTTATCGCTACTGATACACCTCTAAAACCATTATCGATAGTTGTTTACAAAATTTTTACACTTTCTCATCATTAGTTTCAACAAATTCTAAGCTACTGTTATGTTTTACTTGCTTTTTATTTCACACTTCTTTTCACTTTCTTTCAACATTAAACTTATTTATTTATTTATCTTTTTGTACGTTTTGTTTTGTCTTGTTTCAATTTTGCTGATTAGTGCTATTGTTGTTATTGTTTAAAGTAAAACATTTTCTTAAAAATCAATTTCATGTTAAACGATAACAAAATATATATAATAATAATAATAACAACAACAAAATAGTAATAATTGTCATGAAATAGATATATCGTAATTGTTGTTTTTTTTAGGCACACTCTTCTTCGCACACCTTCGTGCTGTGCTTCTTCATCTTTTTAATTGTTATGTTTGAGTGAAGTGGTAGGCTTAGTTGGACAGTTGATTGGTAACACCTTTATTCATGTTTTATTTGTTATAGTTGAAATTAATGAAAAATAAGAAATTATTGATTAATATTTTGTATTGCTGGATCAAATTATATTATTAAGCTTTTATTTTGTGTTGCCTCTTTAAATGTTATTTGAAAAATAATTTTTTATTTGTATTATATATATTTTTCAATCAATTCAGATCCTGAAGATGAACAGAAGATGTTTGAAATATATTGGTCTAATTTATAAAAAAATACAATAATTTTTTATTTTATTGGATTTAAAGAGGCAACACAAAAAAAAAGCTTAAAAAATAAGAAATTTTATAAGTTCAACTGGCTTAGTAAATCGGCGGATAGCTGGAAAACTTTTAGCGGAACATTAGTGACAAAATTAATATATTTAACTATTAGAAGTTATAATTTTATAAAAAAATTTCAATCTTTACAACAAGAGGATTACATACGTTTCTTTTTAATAAAGTTTCAAAAAAGCGTTTAAAGCTAAATACATTTTGAGAGTTTTGTTATCGTAAGTAGTAATAGTATACTCGTATACGAGTATATATATATTTACCTCAGAAAGTGTGCTCATATCTTCTACTTCCACCCATATGTAATGTATCAATCACTCTTGTCGTTATTGTTTAGTGTACGAGTATATTTTGTTGTCAATAAACCAACTTAAAGAACTGATTGCAAAAGTACTTGAGTCTCGTAAACTATTACGTTTGTATGGTTTGTCATAAAAATTGTACTTGTATTTATTATTATTTTACGTAGTTTCTTTATTCATTCCACAGTATTGCTCTACTTTAGACGGGTTTCGCTGAAAAATCTAAAAAGAAAAATTGTACTGATTTTGGTGTAATCAGACAGACAGACAGACAGATTTGCAACGTGTTGAACAAATATATTATAGAATGAAAACGATTTGATTGCTCTAAAACATACAATTTATACAACGAATTTACACAAAGTGTTAAAGTGAAATTTAAATTTAAGTGGAAATTAGCCCCATTTTCTCTTTGTTAAACAACATAAATCAAGTTTTTTTTTTTTTTTAAATAATTCAAAATGGTAAATAAAATTATTGAGAAATATAAAATAATAAAATTTTGTTTAACTTTATATATAAAAGAAATTGATGATAATAAAAAAATATAATTAATATGATATTGGATTTTAGTTATTAATAACTCAAAACTCCAGTTATTGGAAATTGGCCAGTTAAAAGTTATGGAGAATTCAAAAGTTTTGAACGTTTTTATGAATTCATATCATAAATTGATTATTATATTCTTATTTAGTTTTTTTTTTAATTTTCTAAAGCCATACATTTGTCTTTCATCTCAATTTTAGACATCTATTGTGCCAGCATTTTTAAAAGAACTCTGCTACCGTTTTAATTGTCAACATGGAGAAACCTTTACAGCAACAGCCGGTTGGTAAAGTTTCGCAAATAGCGAATCTTTTCCAACGCAAACCGATTGAAATACAACCGGTTGAACAATTAAGTGCTGCTGCAGCAGCAGCCGCAGCAGCTGCTGCCGCCGCCGCCGCTGCTAATGTCGCAGCTGGTACACCCGTTACCGTTGTACGTACAGAATCCCATTCGGCTCGTTTCAATAACGCCCGAGCTCTTTT
The DNA here is from genome assembly GCA_950370525.1 of Bellardia bayeri. Taxonomy (NCBI): domain Eukaryota; kingdom Metazoa; phylum Arthropoda; class Insecta; order Diptera; family Calliphoridae; genus Bellardia; species Bellardia bayeri. Next base: position 83,112,804 of record OX493267.1, read on the forward strand.
CGAAAAGCTAGGCGTTGAGAGCAATTCAAATTTAAGCGTTAAACGCTCCGGTTCGCGTGAAGATAATTTGTGTGATTTACAAAACCATTCGGATCGTTCGTCGTCTCGCTCCTCAGATCGTTCCGTTTCTCCGCCAAAACGACGTTCACCGTTTCCGTCCGGCTGCCAAGTGGCCGCCTCGATGGCCAATAATAATTGCAATCAGCTGAATGGCGGTCCCAATTTGGCCAACTCCAAGTTCATAATGGAGCCTAGTCCTAAATTTCAACACAATATATCACGCTTGAAGTCGGAAGAAATCATATCGGCTTCTGCAGCCACAGGTGTTGTAGGCGCCTTACTGGCGGCCGACAAACCCGAGAAACCCGAACGTAAGTTTAACTCACGCGAATTAATCGAAAAACAGAAAAAGTGGACTTCTCACTTTACCAAAACAAAGACAACACGTTCTCACGGTGATCTAAATCGTTGTGATATTATACGCACTGGACCGGGTACCGTTTTAATACCCAGCTCCGTTATACAAAAGATAGAATCAGTCACAACCTCTCCCCTGAGCAATCACAAAATCACCAACCAAATGGAATCACGTTCACCCATCTTAGCCAGTCTAGCCCACGAACAGGACAACCCACCCAGTCCGCCCGTCAGGCACTCCGTACAACCGCCCGAGATAAAGCCGCGTAGCTCTAATAAGATCGGTAGTCCCGTTAAATCGCCACCACTGCCACCCATACCAGCGGTTAAGCCGAAGAATGTCAGTCCCATTAAATTAAATCCGGAGCGTGTACGTTCGCCCACAAAAGTCTCCGAACCACCACCACCTCCACCAGCCAAATCGGCCGCCGCTGCGGCTGCCCAACAACGTTCCATTGATGAACAGAATGGCATAGCACCGCCACCGATACCACCCGAAAAACCTCGTAAAAAATCTATAGATTTAGTAGAGACTGATTCGGAGCGCCAGACACCCGTTTCGCCAACAAAGCAACCACCCTATGCTTCTGCTGCCAAACGCGCCTCCATCGATAGTCTGGGCAATAGTATTTCCACAGCCAGTGGCAATGGTATATTGAGTGGTAGCAGCAATTCGGCTGCCTCACCGGCGGCCAGTGCTTCCTCAGGGCCCTCGTCGCCGGTTCACACTGAAGATGAGAAGCAGGAAAACGAATCAACCGAAAAGGCGGAAATGCAACAACAGTATTACCACAGTATGCCACGTAGACGGAAGAGCGAAAATGAAGGTGAGTTTTTTTCTAGTAATATTATTATTATTTTATGTTTTGTTTTGCCATTATTATATACACATATACATACATATGTACATATTAGGATGACTGCAATTTGTATGAAGCTGAAAAAATTTAGATGATGTTATTAAACTGAAATTTAAATATACTTTAGCTTAGCTCAAAATTGTTTTCCAAATTACTTTGCCAAACGAATGATTTAATATTACAATAATTTCGTAAAGATGATTAAAATATAGCTGAAGCAAAGGTGATTTTGTAAACACAACTAAATAAACCAAACTCAATGTTAACTGAATAAGATTACAAAATTAAAATTATTGAAATTGTAACAAAAAACTTTGGTTGCCTGCAACAAACAGACGCAATATTGGTTTGCTTCATATAATATTTTCTTTTTATTGATTTCTCTCATTAATTATCAGGTTAAATGCCACATTTCAACTTGTGTAAGTTTATTTCAAATTCTTTTAATTGCTATCGATAACAAAATAAAAACATTTTAATCCTAAATGGAATTTTGCATGTGGTAAACAGTTTTTTTGCCACTTTCGCATTTGTTGCAAACCAGTATGCAACGCATCATTACAACAGAATATTTACTATATGTTGCAATTGTTGCTGTGTTCTCTTGTAATCTCGTATTAATACAATTTCAACAACATTAAAAATGTTAAACAGCTAAAAAATATAAAAAATCAACTGAATGAATGATATCATTTAAACAACATACATATGTATATGTATGTATGCATATAAATCCATGCATATGTGTTGCATGCCGCATTGGAAATGAGTTACATGTCAAACAAATATGCTTTTACACTCTTTCAATTGAGTCTCCAGTTCTGGCATCAGGAAGAAATTCTTGTTGATGGAGTTTATGTGAAGAGTAGACATGCTGTTTTAGTGGAGTCTAGTGTAGGTTAAATTCGTGAAGCGGGTGTTTAAATGCATACTTCATACCCTTATACAACAGTAAAAATATTTCGTTAAAAGGAGGTTGGCAAACAAAAACATAGCCGACATATTTGTGTCTACGAAGGCTGTGTGAGAAGGTTAAACTATTGTTTCAATAGTTTAAATAATAGATTAATTCAAATTTCAAATATCTCACTAATGCGGAATTCTTTTAATACATATTTAGCTTTTATTATGAAACATTTGTACAATATATGTAAATTAATTCAAACTATTTGCTATTGTTAGCTTTGGCCTTTTACCATCTTTCGGGAAATATATTAATTCCCTGTCAAAAGGACTGCTCATGTTTTGAGACCAAAAACGAATCAAACCAATTTCAGATACCCTGTTCTGAAGGGAAGCGTATCCCGGAGAAATCGGAATTGGCCATAAGGCGGGTGAGGCAAAACTTTTTAACCACTTCTTTCTAAACAGTTTTTAACAGGTATTGCAACGTTTATAGACGTTTTTAAGCCAGTGCTCGCTTCAAACGAATCAGTTATATTCGTATTCCCTGTGATGGTCTGGCCAGATTTCAGCAGCTCATAATGGAGAGGACCCATTTGGTCATGTCAAATACAAAGCATTACCTTATCACCATGTATGTAAGACCTTGACGTCGATGTGTCTGGTTGGCCGGACTTTATATACGATATCTTACGTTTCGTAATGGATCCAGTTTTCATTATTTGGTGCAAAAATGGTTTTCTTTCCTGTTTAAACAGCATTTCTGAAATGCAAAATCGTCTTTCAAGTTCTCTGGGTTTAAATTCATATAGAACGTATTTTTTCAACTTTTGGAGAACACCTGCTGATATTTCCTCTATCTCTCATTGATTGACAAGATATCGTTGAGATTGACAACAATCTTCATGAAGTAATGCTGCCTCCATTTCTTGGTCTATAATTTTTTTTGGTTGCTCTGAGCGAAACGAAAGTAACGAAAAACTTCGCACAAAATTGGAAATTTCTGAAAAAAAAAAAAACTTTGTTGTTTACACTATAATGTTGAATAACTCAGTGTGATTAAATGACAGTTGTGTATGCTTCAAACTGAGGGGAATCTGAAAAGCATTCCTAGATTAATCACAAGTTGTTGTAGTATTACGAATATTGAACTGTTATTTTAATACAGCCTTCGTTTATTTATGTAGATTCAAATTCTATTTTACTACCATCATAGATTAATACAAACAAGCACAAAGTTGTAATTAATTTAATTGTTTGTATATTTTATTTCAAAAGAACATTGTATCTGATACAGTCCTTATAAGGTGTATTTTACTGCAACTGCTTGTAAATTTATTGTTGTCTGTATTTTCAGTTGTTTTTTTGTGTTCTAACTCCTCCCCCTCTGAGGCAAGTATGAAACTTGCTACAATCAAAAGTAGAGACCAAAATGAATATCGCTATTATGTCTGTATCAGAACCTAATTTTTGCTTCAGAGCTCTTAGGCTCTTCTGATAATATTCGATCTTAAATATAAACTGATTCGTTGACTTAGTTTACGATTAAGAATTAGCAGAATAAATAAGACACTGTCACTTTCTCTTTCTCATTATTACAACAGTACGTTGAACTCATGGCATGAGTTCCGCTTATACATATAGTAGCTTTAAATACAGTTCAGATTTACGTCAGAATACAAGTAAAGTATTCAATATTCTCCTTATTCATTTTAGCAGTTCGTCTAATTCATCAAGTATACAGTTATGCTGATTAAAGACACCCGGCATTCTGATGTCAAATGGCGATCAGTATACACCACCATAACACTACCTATAGAATCAGTTCAGCTAATCGGAATTGAAAACAAGTAGAAAAGTTTTTCTGAAATAGGCGCTATATGGGAGATATAACATATTATGAACCGATCATCCGAAAATTTAAATGATTTCTGTGAAAATAAATATTATGTATGTTATACGTTATCTCGATATAAATACTTTTAAAAGATTTATGGAGCTTAAATTTAATTACGGAGAGGGTCTTATATGGGAAATTTGATTAATTATGTACCGACCATTATAAAATTAGGTGTCATCATTTCTGTATATATGAAACTTATTTGTGTTGAATTTTATTTAGATATCAACATTTTTAAGAAATTAATGGTCGTTAAAGTGATTTTCGGAAGTGGGCCTTATATGCGAGCTACGACTAATTATGTTCCTTAAATCTCTAAATGCTTCGTACTTGAAGTAATTAAAAAAATAGTACCCTTTTGTTGCCATTGAACATTTTTTTAATATTTAAAGGACGCTAAAGAATTAAATAGCCACCACCCACTATAGTAATATTTTATTAGGTTGGTGGCTATTAATAGCAAATATGTTTAATAACTAATATAAAACTATTAGTTTCATTATGAATTATTAAACAATTTTTGATTTTAAAATCCTTTCTATTGCAACTTAATTTTTCATTTGGTATCTAAATTTATGTATTTTTGAAATAAAACTTTGTTGTATCTTAATTTTATGTAAAACGTAAGTTTATATTGCACTTTGTTTCATCAATTTTACACAAAATTACATGCGCAAATATTTTAAATATTGACTAAGGGGAAGAAATCTACTCTGCGTAGCTAAATAGATATGTTGATATGGATGCTCTATTCTAAAGATGTGAGGGAGAATCAAATTAAATACTTAAAATTCATATTAATAGAAAATTTTACAACAAGCTTTATTATTTGCACTTAGAGAAATTTTGAGGAAATCCTTAAGAGTAAGAAAGAAGATTCTTGAAATTTTTATGTCTAATCAAATGGTTTGCTATATTATTGAAACCTTTAGAGATTGTATATATTTTTTTTAGTTAGCTATACTTCCCATCTTGCCAGTATCTCTTTAGTTAATAGTTTTTATTGTAGTTTTATTTTATTAATATTATTGTTTCTATTCAGTTGTTTATATTTTATTGTGCAACAATAAGTGGTTGTTCTTGTCTTCATCATCATAGTCTTCACTGTCGCGCTGGCTATTTAACTTCTTGGCATTCTTGCTATACGAATCGAGTGTGCTGCTGCTGTCGCTGCTGCAGCTGATGATGATTATGAAATTGTTGTTGATGAGGTTTGACCTATATTGAATCCAAGTTGTTCTGCTATGCAGTTATAGTCACGATTTTTATTTGGTTTTATTATTCTTCTATTCTACTCTTGCAAAATTGCCACAAAGAAAATAAATAAATTGTAAAGAGAAGTACGAGTAAGGTAATGGCTGGCTGGCTGTATGTAAGCGAATATGATGAGTACATTGTGTGCTGGTAAATATTTAGACAACGAAATTATTATTCTATTTACTTCTAAGGTATCTTAGGAATAAATAAAGAAACGGTTTGTGGTCACAAAGTATGTAACATTTTGACACCCTTTGTTATTTGCTTACTGAACTTTTGACTTTTTGAGAGAGAGAAAGACAGAGTTTGAGTTTATAAAAGGGGACAAAAGGATTAGGGATTACAAAAGTAGGTTCAAGCTATACAACTAATAATACATACTAAATTCTAAATAATGTATTATTAAGAAATTCCATAACAAATAAACTATTATTAATATACTTTAGTGATATTGTAAATAACAAGCGTTGTACAGAGCTAATATAAACAAATTCTATAACAACAAAAATTTGAATATAATTTTGAATTTTCATATACATTGTACATTCATACATATTTACTAATAAATATAACGATTTAATAGAGAAAATTAATTTTCTAAAGTATCGAATTTGTAATGAAAGCACTCTGTAAGTAGTTTTCGGTCAAATTATCAGTGTTTACAATATTTTTTTAGAATTTATCAATTAGTTTTATAGAAAGAATATTAAATATTAACTTTTTCCATACTTTAACGTCATTTAACAAAATTAAAAAAAAAAATATATACTGTGAGCGTCAAAATAAAGTCAATATCATTAAAAGAAAATCTTAATTTTATTAGTATAAATAATATTATATAAGAAAATTATATTGCATTTTTAAAGACATACTGCCGTATTCATTAAAACTAAAGCAGGTTTGAAGTGTGCTTTTAGACAAAATTTTCTTAAAGTACATGTAAAGTCTACTTTAATTTTTTATGAATTAGACCGATAGTTATTTAAGTAGAATTCACAAAAAAAAGAAACAAAAACAAAAGCGTATACAAATTTAATTGATCTATTGTTAAAATATACTCCCATTTTTTATGTGTCAAAATAAACAGTGGCATCAACCACATGCAAAAATATTTTAATATTTCTTTGTTAGAAAGTATAACGTTAAAATTCCGTTCCAAATAATTGCAAGTTTCATAATTTTTCATTAAAAGTGATTAAGTTGTGACGTTAAACAGTGAAAAATTTACAATGGGAATCCCAAACCGAATTAACACTCGGCAAATTATAATAGACTTACATAGCAAAGGAACACATAGACAAGTATACCAAAAACAACACCGTAGAAAATTTGCCTGGTGCAAAACCTTTAACAAAAAAATAAATTAATATCTATATTAAGAGAAGTATGAACAAATCCAACATCTAGGGCTTGAAAAATAGCTGTAAATGCTACGAAACCTTCTGTAAAACTGGTAAACGCGAGAACGATTAGATCTTCACAATGGCCTACATGGTAAAGTGCCACGTAAGAAATACTTTATATCAAAGAACAACCAAATTTGAATTTCTCCAAAAAATATATAAAAAAGCCTCAAATTTTTTGGAATAATGTCCATTCTACCTAAAAAAGTTAGTTTTAGATATTTTGAGTCAAAAAAAAATAAAAAATGACGAAACAGGAACTAAGCCTTTAGTAATAAATATGTTACCAAGACAGTAAAACATGGCAGCGGCTCAGTAATGGTCTTGGGTTGCATTGCATAGAAAAAGGAAGCCCCTAGTGTACATAAAATAAAGCCAGCGCAGAACTGGGTTTTCCAACAGGACAATGATCCTAAGCATATCTCCAAAAAGAGTGATTGCTACATCATTGCCTAAAAACTTTAGATATCTTTCGCAGTCCCTAGACCCCAATAAACGCACCTGTGGGAATATCAGGACAAAAAATTAGGCGAATAAATAATAAATTTCTTGCAAGGAAAATCAATCGTTGATTCTATATCTCAAAGATTTTCAGCTATGATAAAAGCCTTTTTCACTACAAATATAATTACATAATATAATATACCTGTTTACTTTATATTGACGCAAAAAACCGGGTACTTTTCCCTTAAATTAAAGTATTATTTATGTTTCATATTTTTCTACTTTGCAATATATTTTGTTTTAAATTTGTACTTGTAGTATATGAAATAAAACATTTTTTTAATAAAATATTAGCAGTTTACTTTATATTGACGCTCACAGTATATGCTTTTTCCTATTTCCTCTGTTATCACGTTTGCCTTTATCATACCGCATTTTTATCTTTTTGACAAGTTTATGAAGTCATAAACATCAAATTGTTAAAAATTTTGTGCATATTTCATTTAAAAAACATTTAACCACCCACCACTTATCCATTGAAAATAAAATCAATATTTGATCCTTGAACGAAGAAATAAATGTTAATAGGATACTAGACGCCCATTTTCTAGTACATTCGTTTCAGTATAGAGAAGAAAAACAGAGATAGAACACAATTTAATGTTTTTTTTTCGCAAAGACATTAAATCGTGTTTGTTATTGTTGTTGTTATTTTGTCTTTAATGCCATCTAGACAAATGTTGCGGCTGTTTGACTACATATGTATTTGTTTTGTTATTTATTTTATAATTTTTTTGCTGCTATTCTGCCAGTTTTTGTTGTTTTTTCTTTCGCATTTTCTGAAATAATGACGTAAATCCTGTGTTGTTTATTTACGATTTTTTTAAGCCCTTGGGGACGTTTCGGGATGTCTTAATTTAGTTTTGCTAAACAATTTCAGACAATTTGGTAGACATTTTATCTTATTCAAAGTGGTATTTTGTTGTTATCATTTCTGGCTCTGACTTTATTATCTTTTTCGACATTTTGTTTACACTTGAAGTTATCTTTAACAAACCAAAATAACTAAATTAAAGAAGGTCATTAAGGTCAAAAGCTTGAAAAAAACTTTGTTTAACTTTAAATGTTGTTGATTGAACGACGATGCTTGAGTTATTCAGGAAATTATATGGATATTATTTAGTTTTATAAAGTGGAAAGCAGTGGAAATTTTCCTGAAGAGTATCAATAGAAAATACATTAAAGTTTAGTGACATCCTGGTTATGTAAGTCATTTTAGCTGAATGAAATGTATTAACATTTTATGGCAAAGCGCTCAATATATTCAAACGACTAGGATTACAGAAATTTGATTTCATTGCGAAGCAAATTAAATAAGATCTTCTAAAGGAAATATTTTAAATTTTGAAAGAAATGAAATAACATTTATGATTCGAGAAGATCATCCCATTTTTCTTTTCTCAAGAAATGCATTTTTTAATATTTTCCACTTCGTTCCGTATATTTTTTGATAACGTCCAAATTTCTCAAAAATTTCTGCTTTTAGCTTGTCATAATCAATCATTCCGTACAACTGGAGCAATACATGTTGAAGTTCATGTGGAGAAGAATGCTTTCAGCTGACCAGTTTTTGTTCAATTCTCTTTTAACCTGCCATTTCGTTCACACGCGTGTCTTAAATTTTCGTGCTCTCGACCATCAAGATTCTACTTCTTCATACAAATCAACGGGCAAAAAACTTTGCATGAAATAAGAAGGAGAAAATTAAAGAAGAAAACAAAAGGAAATAAATTGTCTAATATCGTCAAGTGTGTACCCCTTTTATTCTCTTTTCCCCTTTCACCCAAAAATACTTGCTTTCAAGAGTCAGAACTAAAACGTGTGGAAGCGGACTTACTATTTATAATTATGGTTCGACCTCTAATCATTAGAAATATAAACCATCCTTCTAATTGTTTTGATATATTTAGATTAAATTAACATCCCTTTATATATATAAAGCTTTACAGTTTTCTATAATATGTTGAGTTCAAGAATGAAGCTCATAAGACCAGCAAATTTAGACAAATCTACGTAGTCCCGTCACAGCATTACCTAGAGCATTTACGCAGTACCAAAACTTATTGTATGTTGTGAGGCGACCTTTCGAGTATGTAATGACCATTCTCGAATATTCTTAGAATACGCATGTAACCATAATTTATGCCAGACAGCACCAAAATGGTACTTATTTTAAATTGCTAGAATAGTTAAACTTTTTAGCAAATACCGATTAACGAACTATTGATGGGAACAAACATGGGACGAACGACAAATTTTTGGTAATAACAGCGTAGGCTGAATTCGTCATATGGGGCGAACTCTGAAAAATTGGGTCTATTTCTATTTATTACGCTGGCGTACGACGAACAAACAATACGGGGTGACCATGTTTTAGTTTTAGTTTTTAATGCTTTACTGTCGTATTCATAAAAAATAAAGTAGGTTTGACGTGTGCTTTTAGACAAAATTTTCTTAAAGTACATTTGAAGTCTACTTTAATTTTTTCTGAATAAGACTGTTAGTAGTTAATGTTAATTTTTACTTTGATTATTGTTCTAGTTTTTACTTTATTCAATTTCAAATAAATATAAAAAATAGTTAACTATATTTTTTTTACCTGTGTTTTTGTTAATGTTTTTTTTTTATACATGGACACACTATCTATCAGCTGTTATACGAAAACAAAAAAATTAAATTAACAAAAACTATTTGAACACTGCGATAAAATGGATATAAGTGAAATTATAATTGAAATGGTTAAAAAAATTAAATCTTATACATATACATATACATAATTATATGGGATACAATTGGTGGGATGGTAAATTAATCCGATAAGAATAAATAAATTGTACATACATAACTGTCAATTATAACATTCGAAACACGAAATTCGTCGTTCGTCCGAATTGTGTTTCATGCATATGATATGTAGTTATGTAGGCTCTAAAAATTGATACCACCATTAGATGAAAAAAAATAATAGTATAAATTTCTTCCTATTCGGTGGGTCCATTTAACTTTATTATTTGCTGAAAAAAGAGGAATATTTTATTGTTTTGTATGTTATTCCATTAAGTTGAATGAAAATATTGGAACAACTAACAACAGCAACAAATAAATACACTCATACGAAATGTCTATTGATTTTTCGCTGTCAATGGGTTGTCTAGGGACATGAGTGCGTATGTCTGTCTGACTATATGTAGACACATACATACATACATAGATGTGTGTACACATGTATTATTTGTTTTTGCTTATGGAATAAACAACAACAGACAAATGTAAATAGTAAAACAATAGTTAAATATTGAAATTGGATTTTGTTTCAGATTTTTTCTCTCTTTTTTCTGTTTTATTTTTTGATACAGTAGACGCAATATAAAAGTGCATCTTCGTTTAGAAAATGCACAAAAAAAAAACACTACTGCAGAGATTTTTTAATTTATACAATATTATTAAAATTCATCACAGATTAAAGAAAAAAACGTATTTTAAAAATACGTATACTATATATAGGTATGTATAAAAATTTCAACTTAACGCTGCCGAAATATGACTACGCGTTTAAAATTTCACACAATAATGAACAAAAATTCACTGACAATAAAAATTACATATGTTAGTAACATGGGATTCCCCTTTTTTAATGTGTGGAAGCCAAATAAAAACCATAAAAACAATTTTTCAGTGCTGAAAACAAACCAAAACTAAAAACGCTCTCGGAAATTTGAACTGACGGTTCTAATTTTAGAGCATGTAGTGTGCTAAAAACGTTAATTCTAATTTCCGAAGGATTCGAATATCCGAGAGTTCTAATTTACGAGCGTCTACTGTATTATGAATTAAACTTTTAAAGAAATGAAATCAATCAATGACTGGGAGTGAGTGTGCTTTACATATGTATCACTGATGGCAAACATGGTACAATTGTACTTTTTTTTGATACATTTTAAACACAGTTGGTACCGTGATACTACCACGAGTCATATGGTACAATTTCAAAATACTGTTCCATAAAAATTTGGTATTTCAGATAAAATAGATAAATATCAGCCATGTCACAGAATTTAATTCCGTTCGGAAGTGGAATTATTTCCGTATTTTGCTTCTAAAGAAAAAGTAAAGCGAACAAATTTTTCGTTTTGCTTTTTCTTTAGAAGCAAAAAATGGAATTAAAATTTAAATAAACGAACATATGTGCATATGTACATACATACATATGTGTGTATGACTGGATGTGTACTTGGTACATGCATGCATATTAATCTAAGTATGTACATTTATAAATATTTGTCTATTGATTGTAGGTATTTTGTGTTTTTACAATTGTGCTTGTTGTTGCTGATTTTTCTTTGTTTTCGTTTTTGGTCTGTAAATAATTTTTCATTTTTGTTTTGTTGTTGTTTTACAAATATGTACATACATACCGGCATAATGCACTTTTTTTTTTTTATTTTTATTTTTGTCGTTTTGGTTTTTATGAAATGCAGTTCTCTTTTCTCCTCCATTCAGTCTATTATTTTACTGTTTTTTGTGTATAAAAATGCTTGGAACAAAAGGTTTGTGTTAGTATAGGTGTAATAATGATTTTTCTTAAGAATAATCCAAAGTTTGTTTACATTTCTGCACACAAAATATAAAAAATGTGTAAATAAAAACTTGCACAGAGAGAAACATTTATCAATTTAAGCGCTCTCTGCCTTTTTTACTCTATTCAGGGATGATAAATGAGAAAACCAATATCGTACCAACGAACTTTTAAAATCGTATTTTTTGCACCCCAATAGTACTAAATACTTTTTTTACAATTGTTTTTTAATTTTATTTTAATAAACAAAAGTTTAATACAACAAAAACAAAAGGTACTTTAAATTCATTGGTACATGTAAAGTAAAGATAACAAAAAGTAAATAAATACATGTTCATTAATTATACATATGTATGTAGATAATTATGGTCATATAAATAATAGTAAGGCACATTCAAATAAATGAGATGAAATCTATTCATTTTTTGATTACAAACCAGTTGCTATATTAAAGTTGTAACAACAAGAGTTTGATTTTAGTACTACTTGCAAAAAACTGAGACGACGCTTTCATACTGCAAAAAGTCGTATTACAGTTTTTTAACAAGATGACTGCTACTCTACAACAAAGCATTTCGTTCCCTTTCTTTTTTTTTTTTTGTCAAACTGCATAAACTTTACAATTGCTCTCTTTATTTTTTAAATGAAGTTTAACAACAACAAGAAAACATTAGCTAAATACTAAAAACCACTTGCTATTTATTCCCAATGAACAAGTGCAAAAATCTATGCACAATATTCATTTAGTAAATAAGCGTTGCTATTTTATATAAATTTAAAATATGTTTGGGTTTGAAAAATTTGGAAATAGTACCAAATGAGCCACAGGGGTACCAACGTACTTTTTAGTTTTGAATTGCACCAAAAAAAAGTACAATTGTACCATCTTTATCAACCCTGGTTTATAATAATAAACAGAAATGCTTTTTTGTGTGCAAGTGTAAAAGAAAAGCTTTTATAAGCTTGTGACAGCCAAAGTTCATTAGAGTTTTATAAAGTTTCACCACAGATGGCGCTTGTACTAATATTTTTGAAAGTTTTATTTAGTGTTAAATTAAGTTTTTGTTTTATTTATTTACTAAAGTTCATGTGTAGCTTCCATCTGCCTCATCTTGTGTAGCAGCTACTTTTATATTTACGTTGTGGATGGCTCTTGTGTTTGTTTTCGATTTATCATAATTGTCCTCTTAGTTTTTCTTGTTTTGTTTCTCTTCTTGTTGTATTAATTGTTAAATAGTTCTTTTACATACATATATGTATGTTTTCTTAAGTTTTAGTTTCATTTAAATGTTTGAGTTTCTTTTTTTTTTTTTTTGCGTTTGTGAATGGTGGGTGGTTCTCTTGTTTACATGATTTTGAAATATGTTTGCTTGTGTTCTTTTTAAGAACAAAATTTTTTTTTTGGAAATTTTATTCAGTTGTAGACAATTGTTTGTAAACAACTTGTTTCTTCGTATTGTCAAAGAAACTTTGAGGATTTTTGGTTACGTGTTGTTACAGCGAGATTATTATAAACTACATAGTTCGATGTATGTATTACTAATTGAAGGAAAAAAACTATAATTTTGGTGACACAATCGTTTGAACGCACCTTATTAATTTTATTTACAAGTAATTTAAAATTATTTTTAAAACTTAGGCCCCGATTATCGTTTACAACACTAAAATATTGTGTTGTCTCGACTACAACACAACTTGAATTTTTCATACGATTAAGCCGTTAAGTGTTATGAATTGTAATCGCAGTTTACAACATACAACATCAAAATACTTAGTGTTGTGATCGGTAATCGGGGCCTTATTCTTCGTTTCTAAAAATGTAATATGACTGCCATTATTTATATTCTATTGGCACAAGTATTTTCATTACGTATTGAGTTTTATTTTTTAAACTGTTTGAATAAGAAATTTTTGAAATGATCGGTTCTGATGATCTGTTTCTATAGAAAACATTCTAACGATCAGTTTTAAATGTTAGAAAACTTTCTGACGATTTCAATAGAAAACGATTAGTTTTTTCCAATAAAATAGTTGCGGCTGTTTCATAAAATTTAAAAAATATACATATGTATATTGCACAATATCTTATGCTCCAGACCTGGTCAGATTTCTATTTCTGCAGCAGAGATTGTATATCATAGTAGCTTTCCTGAAGGAAACCTGTCGACAAGTGTCTCCAAGTCACCACTTTGTCTACTATTCTGATGACTGTTTAGCGACATTCTCAACAAAGGCGGCACAATGGTTATTATTAAACAATTATTCTTTCTATTGTGTGCCCCGATACAGTAGGCAATATTGTGCCAGCCCTGTAGGGAATGCCAAAAGTGAAATTGTCACTGTACTACTGACCAGGCTGGGTACAGCCTACAGCGTTCTCTTGTTTTAAATAAAGAAAATAGATTTAAAAAGAATGTTTTATAATACTGCATTTTTATGCCTGTCATACTAAATAAAAACTTCTACTGTAAAAGTTCATTGAACAACATATCGATAAAATTCAATAAAATAATAACTAAATGACCCCACACTTTATAACAGTTCACGCATTTTAAATTGATATTTGTGTATGTCCAAAACAAATACACATTTCCTCCCCCCTCTCAAAGAACTACACGCCTTTACAATTTAAGTATTTAAATCTCACTTATCCGTAAAGTATCTACATAATAAAATAAATAAACAAACTTCTTCATACTAGCCTCCGAAATATTTTTAACGTTACTGTGTGGAAAAACTTAAAAGATCTCACTAGAGCAATCTTTCACTTCCATCAGCACAAAAATTTTTTACACTTCTGCTTTGGCAGAACATTTATAAAAATAAGTTAGAGTGCAATATTCGGCTGTGACGAATCTTAAATACCCTCCACTTAAACGTAATAAGAAATATAAAATACTTGTTATAGGACTAGAATATCCTTATTCTTTGTTTTCTATTCAGTCTTAGTGCAACTTTTATTATTATTTTATATGTAATTGTTTGAAAGACAAAATTTTACGACGAACATAATTTATTTTAAATGTTTTTAAATTTGATCTAATTTTGACCATTTATAATTGGTTTAATTACCGATTCTTACCATAATTTACAGCTTGTCTGATTGTCATAATAATCTTGAGTGTAATTTAAAAATTCATAAAATTAAAAGTTAAGAAACAGAGTATAAATGAAAAGAGTAAGTTATAAGGTGAGGCTTCTTTGGTTGAATATGATCTCAATAACATTATTTACAAGAGATTTATGGGTGGCATAGTAGAAGTGAACCAATTATGGACTGATAGCTTCTAAATCCAGTATCCACTAATGTGATTTCTATGTATTTTAGTTTTATTTTGGTTGAATTTCATCTTAATAACGTTATTTACAAGAGTTGTATGGTTGGTTGTTATGCTCGGAAGTGGACTTAATTTAGGAACTATTATTGACTGAGAGCTACAAAATCCAGTAGCATATTAATATGATTTCTAGATTATTATATCTGATCCATATAAAAGTTGGTTCGATATCGTTATTTATTAGACATTTTTGTGGGTTGAATTGTTTTTCGGATATGGTCCTTATATGGCAGCTATGACAATTCCCATGAGTGACTCTTATGCATATGAGGATATCTCAATATTTAAGATACATATTAGCATTAAAGTGAATTTCTGAAGTGGAACTTATATGGTGGATATAGTCAAATATGGACCGATATTCTCAATATTTTGGCATGTATGTAAATGATCCGTGTAAAATTTTCGATCGGTACCGTTATTTGTAAGAGATTTCTGAGTATTGAAGTGACTTTTGGAAGTGGGCTTTATATGGGGGATACGGTCAAGTATGGACCGCAATTCACAAAATTTTTAGGAATGATTTTCGTGTATATGTAAATGATCTTTGTAAAGTTTTGTGTCGATACCGATATTTATAAGATATATAAATAAAATTGTTCTTATATGGAAGCTATGACTAATTATGGATCGACCATCATAAAATTTAGTACAATTTATATATCTATTTGTGTCGAATTTTAACCTGGTAACTATATTTGTACCATATTTATATCTATTTAAGTGAATTTTGGATGTGGACTTCATATAGGGACTACGGTCAAACATGGACCGAACATAATAAAATTTTGTTTTGCGATTTCTTTTTACATGACACTTATTTTTGCCGAATTTTGTAGTAATATTCCAATTTTACAGGTATTTTTTTTTTGGTTATTAAGCCAAATTTCGGGAAGATATTTGTATGGGGGTTATGATAAATCGTTGACCGATTCTTACTATTTTCCTTACACTTTCTTCTTTTATCATAAAAAAACGTGTACAAAATTCCATGGCAATATCTGCAATATATTTCAAAAAATGTTGGTCCATAAATAACTCTGGTTCTACTACATCGATTTTGCTGATTTTCAATACCAAACTGCTTAGGAGAATTATAAAAGGGTTTTTGTAAACTCTGTTGATTTTGGTTGTGTCTTTTGGACGTGAGAGTGTTTTACACAGACAGACAGGCAGACGGACATAGCTCAATCGACTTAGAATTTAATAAGGATCGAGAATATATACATATAGTTTATTGGGTCTCAGATGAATATTTCTCAGTGTTACACACGGAATGACAAACTTATATATACCCTCATTTACCACTTATGATGGTGGAGGGTATAATAAAACAACAAATTAATAATGAAATGCGAAGAAGTACGCAGAAATATATGCTGTGTATTTGGAAAAGTGTGCTCAGTTTGCTGTGGTTCTTCTCCATTTTGGAAATGTAGCGTTATTATTTAACCCTTAGGGGAAACTTTGTGACGATCTGTTTTCTTTAGAAAAATTGTAGCAATCAATCTGTTTTGTATAGACTTTGCAACGATTAGTTTTTTTAATAGAAAACTTAGTAACGATCAGTTATAAAATTCCAAATTTTGCAACGATTAGTTATCTAATAGAAATCTTTTCAACGATCAGCTTTCTAATAGAAAACTTTGGAACAATCAGTTTTCTAATAAACGATCAGTTTTTTATATTTGCATAATCTCACAGTTTTCGAATTGATTTATTTGTTCCACCTTAAGGTTAATTATCTAAAACAATATGAAATTGTTAATTTTTCTCTCTCTCTTTATCTGTCAAAGATCTTGAAATGTTTATTTTTATTGCTATTCTTATAAACCACAGGGCAGCTAAAGAGCGCTAAACTAACAAAGAGAGCACAATTCGTAATGAATTATTTAGTATGACGTCGTTCACTTGTAAATGGGCAGGCAGGCAGGCAGGCATGCAGTCACATTGTTCCTTTAATACATTCTACTGATTGGGCATTGTGCCAAAATTTTTACAAAATAAATTAAAAAAGAGCATCATTCTCCACTCTATTAAAATATGTATTTCTTTAGGTTTTTTTTTTTTTTCAAAATTCAGTGTACTTTTCTTTGAAATATTTGAGAGTAGCAGCAGAATATTTAAAATAAAACGATCGCAATAATGATGATTATCGTCATCATCATTATGATGTTTAGAAAGAACTTATTGCCGCTTTTTCTTCAATTCAAAATGTACGAGTATGCAATATTTTTTAGTTGTTTTGTGACGGTTGGATTTAAAACGTTTTCATTTTTGCGTACGCATTAAGTAACCAGAAAACGAAAATTAAAAATTTTGTTCGTTCTCCTAAAAAATTTTTAATTAAAAGAAAATAAACATGAAAATCGAAAGTTTATTTATTTATGAATTAAAATAAAATAAAATGAAAAGAAATTTAAATTAAATTAATTAAATAAAAATTAATATTTAAAGTTTGTGTTTTAAAATATTAAATTAATTAATTACGTTTTGTATTGTGTGTTACATTTGTTTCAAATAAAATTGAAAATATATTTGAAATAAAAATAAATTGTTAATTAAATTTAGCGCCTGCAAGCAGTGTATTTATTATATTATTTATTTTATGAATGAAAAATTTATAATTTTTTGTATTGCTGTATAAATTACACAAAAAAAAAATTAAAACAAAAAAATAACAATAAACAAAATATAACAAAAGAACATTTATTAAGCATTTGTTTTGTGTATTTTAACACGATTCTCTAGTTATTTGTTCAAAAAAGTGTGTGTATTCAATTGAGTGTGTAAATAATAATACAATACAAATTTTAATTGTTATTGTTAACAGAAAAAAAAAAAAAACTGTAACAATGTTAATCAAATCAATGCAAATTTAGTTTTATTTAAAACTTTTTTTTTTAAAACTAAATTTAGAATTTAAATGTAGAATTTAAAGATGTTAAAGTGTTCATTTGGATAATACATTTTTAAAATTAAGAGGAAATATTGCTTTTAAATTATTGTTAAACAGGAATTATTAAAATTGCGTTTATTGATAATATTTTTCTTTATTTCTTTTTATTTTTCCTGAATTTTTTTTTAAATTTTCTTTATAAACTTACTTACTTACAAAATTCGTTATTTCAGTTTCAACAAGTATTTATTTAATAAAAAAGCTTTAAATTGCAACATCTCACACCAGAAGATCATTATTATTTCTTTGGAAATTATTTGCTCGTACAAAAGTTATGTAAAATCAACTAATATTTGTTCAAAATATAATTACTTGCATCCCAGTAAAAAGCTGAGCTATAGTGCTGTAAAAATTAACCAGAAAAATACGTTTTCTCTACATGGTTCACCTAATAATAATATTTAGTTAAACCACCATCGATTTTTAACACTTCTTCGCACCTACGATTCGTAGATCTCACAAGTTTTTAACATATTTCAGCAGATATGGAATTCCATTCCTTCTTGATATTTTCCCACGCATCATTTTTATTTTATGGTTAATATGCCGCTCATTTCTTTCTTAAAACTTCCTAAAATTGTGCAATAGGAGATTGTGAGGGTCACTTCCTGAGTTGATTTAAAGATGTCCGTCCGTTCGTCCCTCTGACTGGCTGGCTCTCCATATTAACCTTGTGTGCAGAGTACAGGTCGCAATTTCGAAGATATTTTCATAAAATTTGGTGCATGATATTTTTTAGGTTGGTATTGAAATTGGTTGAAATCGGTTTATTATTTCATCTAGCCTCCATACAAATGTCCTCCCGAAATAAGGGTTTAGCGGTCATAAATGTTTGATTTATTCACAAATTTCGCCACATATAAGTTGTACATGAAGCCTACAAGTTGCATGTTTTATATATACAACAATCACTCGGCCAAATTTTATAATTATCAGTCCCTAATTAGTCATAGCTCTCATATAAGCCCCACATACATAAATTAAACACAAATATTTTTAAATCTAATTTTAGAACGGTCGATTCATAACTACTCAAAACTCCCATATATCACTTATATATCATATATACATTTTTTAAAAGTGTATATATCGAGATAAAATTTAACACAAAAAACTAATATGCACAAATTTTTTGGATGATCGGTACATATATGGCCATATAGCGCTCATTTCTATAATAACTGTTTTTGCACATATATTGGGTTCAGGTTAAGCTTGACCGATTACACTTACTTACTTTTTCGAAGCAGTAGTGTAAGAGAATAAATGTTCAATTGTAAGCGATAAAACAAAAACATAACATTTGCCCTGTTGACGGCTTTGTTGTCACACTCTTTAGTTAAAATAGTTAAGATATACAAAAAAAAAACTTTGCAATAATCATGTTTCTAATAGAAATCTTTGCAACAGTCAGTTTTAAAATTCATTAAAAAAAACTTTGCAAATGATCAGTTTTCTCTAGAAAATTTTTCAAATGACCAGTTTTCTATAAAAAAAAAACTGCAAATAATCAGTTTTCTATGGAAAAGTTTGCAATTGAACAGTTTTCTATGGAAAACTTTGCAATAGAAAAGTTTAGAAATGGGAATCACAATCCTAATTTAAAATCGTTCTCTTGTTCTTTTGTTTTGCCCGTTCTTGGTTTCATCTTAATCATCAGGTTGTTTTTAGATCTTGTGACTTTCGCGGAGACATGTTTTCATGTGACATATAACTCTATTGCTATATAATTAAACTCGTTTGATTTTGCAGGGTTTGAATTTATTTTCTACACTTATATTTATCTCTTCGTTGCGCCAATCAAATCGAATATCTGTATTATTCCAATCAACTAAAATGTACTGTATTATAGGCGAAGAAATTGTTAATAAAAATGTGTGAAACCATGTGTAATGACGTACTACTTAGCTTCAACAACTGTCAACTAAATTTACATTAAAAACACATCTGAAACATAATTGCTCTTAATAAAGATATTAAAAACAATTTACAATTGCTGCTGACTCTTAATTATTTTCAAACCTCCATTCCTGTTTAAATTTTGATGTAGTTTATTTAATACTTGATCCCTACAAACTATAAACTACAAAAGTGTGTGTCTGTGTAAAAAGTATGTGTAAATTTTTAAGTAACTCAATGACTTATGATAAAGAACAATATTTGTTGATTGTTCACGGATCCATAACCCACTAACATCAATTTAAAACAACAATAACAATGTGTTTTCTTTCAGCGAAAATTCAAAGCATTTCCCATTAAAACTCTTATATACACACACAATGCCGGCTGTCTCTTAAATGTATGAGCGAAAGTGTGTATGGGGATGTGTGCATTGGAAATATGGATCAATTTGTCAGTCAACAAAATCCAAATTGTTTGTTCTACTCCCCATAATGCATATATGGGAGAGAGGAGAAGCATCACTAAATAGCAGCAGCCCCCCACATAATTATATTCCATTCCGTCCCATAAACACATTCACTTTATAATGTATTAAATTTGTTGGTTTTTTTTTCTTGTTGCTTAGAAAAAATATTTACTTTTTATGTTAAAAATACAGAAAATTTTTGCATTAAGTCTTTATTTGTTTGTTACAATTAACGCATTGACATGAATTTGTTGTTGAAAACTTGAGAATAATTTTTGTGTGTTTAGCCAATATGAATGAATATTTAACTTATTGATTGTGAATATTGAAAAATTCCTCGAAATTGAGATGAGCAGTGTGTGGCGCTGAATATAGATTATAAATTTTCAATAATGTTATGTTTTAAATTTTTATATTTATTTACTTCTCTTGGTTAGATTTTTAAATATTTGCCATGCAATTAAAAGGAAATGATTATAAACTGTATCTTTGTGTGGCAAAAAACGAATTTAAAAGTCACTGCTTGCGACATTTGGTATCAAAGTGTTTTTACAACATTTTAAGGAATAAACTATGAGTAGAACAAATATATAATTTACAGTTTATATACCTATGTACAGCTGCGGTAAAAAAATTAGCACTGAAGGCAGCATTCGATTGTACATATGAATTTTTCTTCAATTTAGTTCCGTAGTTATTCCCGTGACACATAATTGAAAAATAGCACTATTCGTTATAGATTAAAAATAAAATTAAACTACTTATATTTTAAATAAATAAATTAAAAAAGAAATTAAATGAAACTGCTGAAATAAATAAGTTTTTAATATTTGGTTGCATGGCCTCTGTTAGCAATAACGGCGGCGCAGCGCTTCGATATGGAGTTAATTAAGTTTTCACATTTTTCTTTAGGTATTTTCACCCACGACTCCTTCACTACAGCCTAAGATTTTCATTCTTAATCGGTTTTACTTTAGATACACTTTTCTTTACGTCAAACCAAAGATTCTCTATTGGGTTCATGTCAGGTGATTGCGCTGGCCACTCCATGACCTTAATATTGTTGTCAATGAACTACTAACGTGCTTTTCTGTTTATATGTTTCGGGTCTTTGTCTTGTGGAAGACCCAAATCAAATGCATTTCGTCCATGGCATAGGGAAGCATAACATTATTTAGTATATCAATGTAAGCATGTTGATCCATTGTTGATTTTATGGAATTTATTGGCGCCACTCCGTAATATGAAAATCATCCTAATACAATAATGCTACAACCTCCATACTTTACCGGCTTAGATGTGAATTGTGGATTGTATTCTGCATTTGGGGGACGTCTAACATATGAACAAGAACATTTTCCGCCAAATACATCGAAGTGCTATAATTTTTGCCGGCACTGTATGTATAAACAAAATTCCCATGGAATGTTAATATAAAGACTACTTATATATAGACACTTTTAAACACGATGGCCACGTAACAAACTGATTTGACAAACTCAGTTTTTTTGATTGTGTTAGTGAAAAAAATCTCACACGTACATATATGTTGATGTGAGTTTGACGAAAATCAAAACAATTTAGATTTCACTGCCGCCGCTACTTCAAACTAAATATTACCAATACATACATATTATTTGTCAAATCAGTTTGATACGTGGCCATCGTGCTTAACTCAGTGATATCATTAATGCACTGAGCACCATAAAGAGAACAAGGAGCATTGATTATACCTAGCATGCCATTCTAGTAGCGCTCCGAAAAAGGAGTCAGAAAAGAGTCTAACTAAAGAGCATTTTCGGAGCGCTCCGAAAATGGAGTCAGAAAAGAGTGCAACTAAAAAGCATTTTCGGAGCTTACTTATGTGTGTACCAAAGCGTTGTTGTCCTGTTATTTGTGCTTTGAACAAAAAAAAAAAACATAGCTGTACTAGACAAGAATGACAAAAATAAGATTATACAGAGCCCAAAAAACCCTCATAAAAGACTCTTTTCTGACATTATCTCAGAGCTCTTTCAGAGCCCAAAAACCCCTCATAAAAGACTCTTTTCTGACATTATTTATTCTACCAATAACATAACATTTTTGTTTTTCAACTCGAAATAAAACAAAGAATTTATATGAAAATCATTAGAATATTTATTGTTTAATTAATGAAAAATTATATCGAACGTTGTCCCCCACAACCTCGCGTACAGATAACGATTCTTTTTTCAACCTTTTCTATCATATTTGGCAAAATGGCGGTAAAATTTTGTTAATTACGTCATGGATTTTAAGTTTTAAAGCTGTAATCGATTCGATTGGCTCTGTATAGTCTATTTCTTTAACTTAGCCCCACAAAGTAATGGATGACTTTAGTTTAGAGAAGTTAAGCACTGCACAAAACAAGGAAAAAGTTTGAGAGAAATTGCAATACGGATGGATTGTTAGAAAACAAAGCTTCACAGAAAAGTAAAACTAGAGATATGAGTTAGGAAGCAACAAATAACGACAAGGGTTGATCAGAGTTAATTTTGCAAAGAAAGCAATTTGGGTCGTCTGAAATGGATTTATGTGCATATTGTATTAATCGCACACTTAGAAATAAGCTTCAGGAAGCTGGGTTAGAAGCCTGTAGTCAGAAGATGTTAAAAATTGGTTGTGTTTGGCTAAGAAACATTGAAGAAATGTGCTTTGGTCAGATGAAACGAAGATAGATTTGTTTGGGTCTGATGGCAAAAGCTTCTTTCGAAAGCCACAAAATATTTAATTTGATCCCAGGTATTTCCAAAAAACCATGAAGATTACAGGAGGATTGTGAATGATATGGTGTCTGCAGTCAGTCCAATTTGTTGGATATATGAAAAAATGTGAGCTGTGTATTGTGTATAAATATTGAAACATCAAATGCTACTCTAATGCCTGGAAAGAAATACCGCCCCTAAGCGAATTCATGCAGCTCAATGATCCCAAGCAGACATCCAAACTAGTTAAGTCTTGGTTTAATCGAAACAAAGACCATGTTATTTGGTGGCAGTCACAATACCTCGACTTAAAACCTATTAAGCATCTTTAAGGAGTTCTAAAAAAAAGAAAATAGCGGCGTACTAACAAGAGGCAATGGAACTCCATATCTACCCGCAATACGTATAAAACTTGTGGGGTACAGGAATCGTATATGCGAAGAACATAAAATAATTATAGGAGGTACAACTACATATATATTAATATTATGTGAGAATTTAAAGTCTTTTGGTAGGAAGTTATAAATAATTCTGAATAAATTCAATTGTTCTAAATATTTTTTCCAACATCTTAGTCGTATGAAAAAAGTAAAATTTTTTGTTAAAAACTGTTTGCTTGTTTTAACCAAGATCACTTTCAATTTGTTACAAACACATCAACCAAACCAATTTAATTTATAGCTAACTCATGCTGTAGAGCGACACTAATGGCATTTGACGCAAGTAGTTGAAAACAACATCAACAGCATGTGTATGAATTTATCAAATTGTAACGATTTGAAGGCAACCAATTGAATTTTGTTTAGTGATTTCATTTCAATGGGTTTTCAATTTGTGTTTTATCTCTAACACTACTGGGCATAGCCAGCCAAGAATGTGTGTGTTAGCAATCACATTGACCCATTGATTTTGTATCTCGTCATTTGTAAATGCAGTCAGTCCGTCAGTCGATTCATTGACCATTGTTTTATATTTACTTTGAGAATTTTTGTTTTTTGAAACAATTACATGTGTGTGAAGATAAATATGCCGAGTTAAATATGTTTTGACGTAACGACTTACGTAAAACATATTTAAGTGTGAAGTTAAATATGTTTTGACGTAACGACTAATGGCAAACGTATTTAAATATAAAATACAAATTAAAATAAATTTTAAATACGTTATGACCAAAAAAACAATTTAATGAAAAAATTTATTTTAAATTGGGCATGAAATTTTAAATGGTTATAAAAAACAATTTACTTAAAACTTGATATAATTATGAAGTTCTTCTTAAACAATTTTGGACTTCTATGAGGGATTTTGGCCAAAGTGGGCAAATGGAGCAAATATATGCATAACCACTATATAGGATATGTGCGCAATGGGAACAGCTATCAGATGCTGTTTTTGGAATTCCAGAATTGAATTTGTGAAATTTTTTATAAACTTTTAAAAATTCACTTAAACCATTTTGGACTTCTATGAGGGATTTTGGCCAAAGTGGGCAAATGGAGCAAAGATATGCATAACCACTATATAGGATATGTGCGCAATGGGAACAGCTATCAGATGCTGTTTTTGGAATTCCAGAATTGAATTTGTGAAATTTTTTATCAACTTTTAAAAATTCACTTAAACCATTTTGGACTTCTATGAGGGATTTTGGCCAAAGTGGGCAAATGGAGCAAAGATATGCATAACCACTATATAGGATATGTGCGCAATGGGAACAGCTATCAGATGCTGTTTTTGGAATTCCAGAATTGAATTTGTGAAATTTTTTATAAATTTTTAAAAAATCACTTAAACCATTTTGGACTTCTATGAGGGATTTTGGCCAAAGTGGGCAAATGGAGCAAAGATATGCATAACCACTATATAGGATATGTGCGCAATGGGAACAGCTATCAGATGCTGTTTTTGGAATTCCAGAATTGAATTTGTGAAATTTTTTATAAATTTTTAAAAAATCACTTAAACCATTTTGGACTTCTATGAGGGATTTTGGCCAAAGTGGGCAAATGGAGCAGAGATATGCACAACCACTATATAGGATATGTGCGCAATGGCAACAGCTATCAGATGCTGTTTTTGGAATTCCAGAATTGAATTTGTGAAATTTTTTATAAATTTTTAAAAAATCACTTAAACCATTTTGGACTTCTATGAGGGATTTTGGCCAAAGTGGGCAAATGGAGCAAAGATATGCATAACCACTATATAGGATATGTGCGCAATGGGAACAGCTATCAGATGCTGTTTTTGGAATTCCAGAATTGAATTTGTGAAATTTTTTATCAACTTTTAAAAATTCACTTAAACCATTTTGGACTTCTATGAGGGATTTTGGCCAAAGTGGGCAAATGGAGCAAAGATATGCATAACCACTATATAGGATATGTGCGCAATGGGAACAGCTACCAGATGCTGTTTTTGGAATTCCAGAATTGAATTTGTGAAATTTTTTATAAAGTTTTAAAAATTCACTTAAACCATTTTGGACTTCTATGAGGGATTTTGGCCAAAGTGGGCAAATGGAGCAAAGATATGCATAACCACTATATAGGATATGTGCGCAATGGGAACAGCTATCAGATGCTGTTTTTGGAATTCCAGAATTGAATTTGTGAAATTTTTTATAAATTTTTAAAAAATCACTTAAACCATTTTGGACTTCTATGAGGGATTTTGGCCAAAGTGGGCAAATGGAGCAAAGATATGCATAACCACTATATAGGATATGTGCGCAATGGGAACAGCTATCAGATGCTGTTTTTGGAATTCCAGAATTGAGTTTGTGAAATTTTTTATAAATTTTTAAAAAATCACTTAAACCATTTTGGACTTCTATGAGGGATTTTGGCCAAAGTGGGCAAATGGAGCAGAGATATGCACAACCACTATATAGGATATGTGCGCAATGGCAACAGCTATCAGATGCTGTTTTTGGAATTCCAGAATTGAATTTGTGAAATTTTTTATCAACTTTTAAAAATTCACTTAAACCATTTTGGACTTCTATGAGGGATTTTGGCCAAAGTGGGCAAATGGAGCAAAGATATGCATAACCACTATATAGGATATGTGCGCAATGGGAACAGCTATCAGATGCTGTTTTTGGAATTCCAGAATTGAATTTGTGAAATTTTTTATAAATTTTTAAAAAATCACTTAAACCATTTTGGACTTCTATGAGGGATTTTGGCCAAAGTGGGCAAATGGAGCAGAGATATGCACAACCACTATATAGGATATGTGCGCAATGGCAACAGCTATCAGATGCTGTTTTTGGAATTCCAGAATTGAATTTGTGAAATTTTTTATAAATTTTTAAAAAATCACTTAAACCATTTTGGACTTCTATGAGGGATTTTGGCCAAAGTGGGCAAATGGAGCAAAGATATGCATAACCACTATATAGGATATGTGCGCAATGGGAACAGCTATCAGATGCTGTTTTTGGAATTCCAGAATTGAATTTGTGAAATTTTTTATAAATTTTTAAAAAATCACTTAAACCATTTTGGACTTCTATGAGGGATTTTGGCCAAAGTGGGCAAATGGAGCAAAGATATGCATAACCACTATATAGGATATGTGCGCAATGGGAACAGCTATCAGATGCTGTTTTTGAAATTCCAGAATTGAATTTGTGAAATTTTTTATAAATTTTTAAAAAATCACTTAAACCATTTTGGACTTCTATGAGGGATTTTGGCCAAAGTGGGCAAATGGAGCAAAGATATGCATAACCACTATATAGGATATGTGCGCAATGGGAACAGCTATCAGATGCTGTTTTTGGAATTCCAGAATTGAATTTGTGAAATTTTTTATACATTTTTAAAAAATCACTTAAACCATTTTGGACTTCTATGAGGGATTTTGGCCAAAGTGGGCAAATGGAGCAAAGATATGCATAACCACTATATAGGATATGTGCGCAATGGGAACAGCTATCAGATGCTGTTTTTGAAATTCCAGAATTGAATTTGTGAAATTTTTTATAAATTTTTAAAAAATCACTTAAACCATTTTGGACTTCTATGAGGGATTTTGGCCAAAGTGGGCAAATGGAGCAAAGATATGCATAACCACTATATAGGATATGTGCGCAATGGGAACAGCTATCAGATGCTGTTTTTGGAATTCCAGAATTGAATTTGTGAAATAATTTATAAACTAATTGCTATACGAGTTTGATATAATATTTTTGTTAGCTACTGTATTTTTGAGTAGTGGCAAAATGCAGAAAAAATAGTTTGCAACTTCCTTAAGATCGTGTCAAACATTTGGGAAAATTTTATTTACTTTCCATAATTGGATGCACAAAAAGTCGTTACAAAATATAGATTTGTAAGTATTAGTATTAGGTGAACATATTTTGGTGTATAAATGATTTAATACAAATGATTTTTGTCGCATGTGGTAGCATGGTGGATGCGTTCTTGACTGGTATACGGTGAGTTCGAGTTCAAATCTTGGTGTTTTTTTTTCGATACAATTTTTTTTTAATAATTTTTTATTAACATTTAATATATATTTTTTTAATTAATAAGAAATTCTGTCATATTTTATTACTTTTTATATTCTTTAGGTCTAATTCCTAAAAATTAAAATAGTCTTATAACAGGTTTATAAAACAAATTTCCATACAAGATTTGCTTTATGCACCTGTTGTAAGTTTTTATGAATAAGGGGGAAACCTTCTCACTAGTTAAGTTAAGTCTGAAATAGAATGACTCTAAAAGTTGTAAGAAAAGTTCTTCTAGGTGTTGAGATAAGTAAATCCGAGCCTAGAGAAAAAAATGTTAAGGTACTTTTTTAGATCTTTTTTTTTAAACTATATCATTTTATTTTGTAATAATTAAAGATGAAAAATGATTACAATATATTTATATACATATATATATATATATATACATACATACATATATATATATATATGTATGAAAAGAAATTCATTTGGCTAGTATATAAAGCATATGTATATATATGCCAATAAAGTAGTATAAAAATAGTAGTAATAAATAGTAGCTATAGCAAACATTTTGAGATCAAGTTTTTAAAATTTAATAAAAATTCAGGCTGGTTTTATTTAAAAGTAAAAAAGTAATTCAATAAAATATATACTAATTAATTAATTTGTACATTTTAAATAGGTACAAGTAATTATAAATCATTTCTAAGAAAAAGGGCAATAATAATAAATTAGTTACAAAATTAAATTTATACTTATGTATATATATTTAAATTTTTTTTTAATTAATTATTAATAATTAAAACTTTTTGGAGATATTTTTTTGTTAATTTTATTAAAATGCATCTGTACATTGGTTGTTATTTCAGATATACTTATATAGGTTTATATATTAGTGGCGTTTAAAAAAGACATATACAAAATAATTAAAAATTAATTTATATAATTTAAAAAAATCTTGTACTTCTGTATATACATACATCCATTAGTTTTGAAAAATGTACATAAATGCTAGAGTGATTCGACTGAGAATGTTTAAATTCTTCTTATTCATATATTCAGGTATGTGATGAATTTTGACCGATTTTAAAACCCATTTCAGAATTATATTCTTAACTTTTTGTTCTAAAGAATATAGACAGTAAAAAAGAAGAAATAGAAATTCTACTCTGATTGTAAAATTTTATTGGGATATTTGCAATCATTCAGCAAATAAAATGGCTGAATCATTTTAGAATACATAATTATATTTCAAAACAAAAACGAAGTATCAATTTACTTCGAATAAATATAAGATACATGGAAATAAAACTCAAATAATCAATTTTTATTTATAAGATTTAAGTTAAAACCATTTAAAATTGTGTATAAAATTCATGTTTATTTATTTATATATATGTATATATATTGTGATTAACTAAATATTTGTACATATTTTTAAATGTTTTTATAGGTACTAATAGTAATTGCTTTTAGCTTTGTACTTAAATATATATGAACTTAACATTTATATTTTTTATTAAAAGATTATTAGGATTTAAAATTAAAAAATTACTTTTGGCAAATAAAGCACATAAATGGCTCAGAAATTTTAATTTTAATTTCTTTTAAATATTGTAGGCAGTCTTGATCAACTCCTCTTGTACATTTTAGGCACTTAACAACAGCCTGCAATTTTCCATTTTCGCAATGCATGCAATTAAATTTATTTTCTCCATATTGGATTAGATCACTTTTTATTGTTGTTCGGTATTTGTCAGGATTGTCTAAAGTTTCAAGTGATTTGTTTGTTAAAAGAGCTTCCATTAACTGAAGACACAAAATTCCACAGTTGTAAGAATCATTTTGTTTATAATGATTTACTATCTTTAAACTCCATTCTTTACTATCATCAACGCATTGTACAAATGTTTCAAACTTTTTTTTGGTTTCATCTATTGTTGCCTTCATAGGATCGATGTAATAAAATTCTTTTAGATGGAAATTGATGCACACGAAGGTAAAGTGGTTAATTGTGTGAATAGGTATAAAAACCATTCTTTTGCCACTTACGTTTGGTATATTTTTTATATTTCTAACTGTCTTGTTATTAAATATCTCTATGCCAATTTCGCACGGCAGGCACTCGGTGTCAAATATTTTATGTTTATAAAAAATGATATTTGCGTACAAATCAATAATCGTATTATATATTTCCCTCCTGGGATTTAATGACTGGAAGTCATGTAGGCAAATTGATCTGGAGAATGCAGGTATTTCTTTATTTAGTTTTTTAAAAATTTCGTCATAATCATATAAAATAAACCTAATAGATTTGTGTTTGCTTAAAAGTTTTTTTTGAGAATAGGTGTCAATTAATTTTTGATTATTTAGAAAATACTTCTCAGTTTCTAATAATTTTACATTAACATTTTCTTTGATTTTTTTTGGGGTAGTTTTCCAGAAATCTTCAATTAAGATATCATTTTGTCTTTTTGTAGCCTTTTGTTCAATTTTTTCATTCAAATTTAAATTTTCAATTTCTTTTATTTTGGCCTGTATATATACTTTTGAAGATCTAATATAGGCACTAGGTCTCAGGTGACGTTTACTATTTAATGTAATATTTTTATTAATATTAAAATAGCTCTCAACTGGTGCGTTTGAAATTCGGGTATTACTGCTTAATTCTATTTTGAAACCCATAATATTCGTCCAAAAAACAGCATATGGTACATACTTTTTTAAAATTATATTTAAGTATTTTTCATTTTGGAGACAGTTGGTCATTTGAATATTTCCGTTATCTAATTTCAAAGAGTGTTTAATATCCAGAGCTTTTTGATAAAATGGGCTGTTTTGATATTGAGGGACGTTCTCCATTAAATTTTCTTTGAATTCGGAGCGAGAATTATTATCTGTATCGGAATGCGTTGGCAGTAATTCAAAATAAGACTTTGCTTCGTATAGGATTTGATTTTCATTAGGAGATTGAAGAACTATAAGTACATTTGAAAACCAATCCCAAAATTCTCTTATATCACAGATATTAATCCCTCTGATCATAATTCTTTTAAAAAAATCTGCTTGAATATCATCATCTGCACATTCCGCTATATCATTTAAGCATATTTTCAAAAAATGGCAACAACAAATTTGAACTACTACCATATTATGTTTCATTTTTTCTTTTTTGTTCAAAATGTTGAAGCATTTAGTAATATATATGGTAACAGATTCCATATTATTTATTGTTTTAATTGCTGCATTTATAAGGGCCCAGCTCCAATCAGTGCATATGCGTTTACATAAAGGCCATTTAATTTTATTTTGAAGACAGTAAACTTTTACATCCATCAAAAACTTCCGGATGTCTTCTTCAAAGTGTCGTGCCAATAATGCCTCCGCTATCGGAATTACAATACCTTTTTTGTCACTGTCAGAAACGTGCATGACCATACTGTATAGAAACACTCTTTTCGAATCATTGTCAAATTTCTTAACAACACCGCCAGTAGCGTCCACAAAAAGGGTGCTTCTGCTCCTTCGCATTAACTGTCCTGAATATTTCTTTGTTAACCTTAATTGTTCTTCCGAAAAAAGGTATATTTCCTGCGGTATTGAAACTCTTTGTATAAAATGTTTCCACTCTTTGTCTCTCTGCATACTTATTACATCTAGAACAATATCTTTATCTCTGTTTCGGTTTTGCATGAATTCACTTTTAATTTTCCGGATACCGTCTTTTGATGGTATGGACTGGCTATTTCCAACATCGCGCAAAGCTCTAGACTGAGCAATTAGCATTTTATTTCGATATGTAGATGGATGCATATTTCTCATATTGTTTTTAACAATTTCTCTGGTAACTGCTCGAATCTGCTGGTGTTTTAGATAGTCTGGATGCACATTTTTTGGGGAATTTGTAAAAACTGATACAGAAAAAGGAGACTTGGATAAATCCACAAAAAACTTATAACTTCTGCACCCATCTTTGGCATATATACATTTTCCATATATTCTCATTGAACTCATTTTTTTCGAGTAAGCATAGCTAGTTATGTTAATGGAGCATACATTATTTATTGATTTATAATTTTCTCGTACTAAGTCCTCGACATATTTTGTGAATTCACGTTTGTGTATAATTTCATTACTTTTCATGAAATACTCTTGGAGGAATTTGGTTTGTTGTTCATTAAAAATAAATTTTCCTGCGTTACAATGACGATTGGATTTTTCACAAGTTTTTTGTTTTATAAATTTGGGACTTTTATTTATTATAACGTCTTGGTTTGGTGCAGATTCAATAGAAATTTTTCTTCTAATAATTGCATATTCATCCATTTTTATATCATATTCCGTAGTGTCATTAATGTCCGATAAATTGTGTTTTGTTGATGAAAATGGTACTTGGAATTCAGTTGTATAGTTATTTGGAATTGAAATTGATTCTTCTATTGTATTTATAACATCTAAAGACTTATTATTAAAAATGTTGCTAATTATATTACATTGCTGAACGGGCTCTGCAGGATTCAAAATTTCCGAAATCATAGATTTCAAGCTATCATCGTCGAAATTATCAGCTAAAACAAATTTAAAAATTCGGCATAAATATTAATCCCTTGTTTATTAATTTTAAATTATAATAACAATAATTAAATTCAATTTAACAATTTTAAATTATAATAACAATAATTAATTAAATTGAATTTAATTATTATTATTATAATTTAAAATTGTTAAATCCCTGAAGAAGCGAAATGTTGGATAAATAAATATAAATATATATAAGAAATTTTTTATATAAATATTTTTACAATTTCCATGGACAAAAAATGTAGTTCACTCAGGCAGTAGGATATATTAAATATTAATAAGAAAAAAGTCTATTATTTCAAATGAAACCCTAATTGCACTCAAATTCAAAAATATTTTTTTTGCTAGCAAAGATTGTAGCAATTATCGAAATACATATATAAAATAAGCTCTGATTTTATAATCATGATTGAAAATAATACTGATTTTTTTTAAATATTAAATGTTTGCACAACATTGATTTTGTATAAACAGAAACTAACTTCATATACTACCTATCTACAGTGAGCAAAAAAAAGTTGTACACAAAAAGAAATTAAATAAATTGAAAAACAATATGAAAAGTATAAAGTAAATATGTATGTATTATATATCAAACGAAAGCTTGAAATCCATACAATAACTTACAATAAAAATTCTTTCCGAATATTTCATATTTAAAAAAAAACATAACAAAAACAAAAATAAGCCAAGTTCAGTAAGCAAAAAAAAAATCAATTAAAAATCATATTTTAAACTAAATTAGTATTTTGTATGGTAGCCCTTACCAATTTTTACTGCTAGGAGCCTATTTGGTATGTGAATGAAGTTGAAATCTATTTCATTTTGTATACGACAATTGTGATAACATTTTAACTAAATAACAATAATTAATTACATACCCGTTTCAAAAATAGTTTCTCTTTGTTGCAGCTTTAATACTTCATTTCGCAAATTTATATAGGTATGCTTGGTGCACCACGTCGAAAATGCCTTAACTTCACTTTCAAAATCCAAATTGGTATTACGCTATTTAAATTATAGTTAAAACAAATAATTACATATGTATGTATATTTAATTGTAAGAATACATTACTTACAAAAATGTTTTTGGCCCGTTGATAATTTTTTTTATTATCGGCTATATGCTCCATTTCAGCATTTTTTAGTATTTTATTTGCAAAACAAATAAATGATTTTGGGGAACATCCACTCACATTTTCACTATTTTTACTATTTATATGAGAATAATAAATTCTGCATAAGAACACAAAAATTTCTTGGTGTAACATTTTAAACTTTTATTTAAAGCTAATTAATATTATTCCACTTTTTCCACTTTATTCAACTTCACACGTTAACAGGGGCATAGAGAATATATAGAAATTTCAAAATACAAAATCTGTTTCATTTTGATTTCCAAAAGTTTATTGTCAGTTTTTTTTTTCTTTTTCATACATGTCTGTCAAACGCAATGGAATAACTAGAAAAACTATAATCTACAACATTCTACTGTATTTTGGAACATTACTAGTGACAATATTCTAAAAAATTCCAAAAAGTAATAAAATATGACAGAATTTCTTATTAATTAAAAAAAATATATATTAAATGTTAATAAAAAATTATTAAAAAAAAATTGTATCGAAAAAAAAACACCAAGATTTGAACTCGAACTCACCGTATACCAGTCAAGAACGCATCCACCATGCTACCACATGCGACAAAAATCATTTGTATTAAATCATTTATACACCAAAATATGTTCACCTAATACTAATACTTACAAATCTATATTTTGTAACGACTTTTTGTGCATCCAATTATGGAAAGTAAATAAAATTTTCCCAAATGTTTGACACGATCTTAAGGAAGTTGCAAACTATTTTTTCTGCATTTTGCCACTACTCAAAAATACAGTAGCTAACAAAAATATTATATCAAACTCGTATAGCAATTAGTTTATAAATTATTTCACAAATTCAATTCTGGAATTCCAAAAACAGCATCTGATAGCTGTTCCCATTGCGCACATATCCTATATAGTGGTTATGCATATCTTTGCTCCATTTGCCCACTTTGGCCAAAATCCCTCATAGAAGTCCAAAATGGTTTAAGTGAATTTTTAAAAGTTGATAAAAAATTTCACAAATTCAATTCTGGAATTCCAAAAACAGCATCTGATAGCTGTTCCCATTGCGCACATATCCTATATAGTGGTTATGCATATCTTTGCTCCATTTGCCCACTTTGGCCAAAATCCCTCATAGAAGTCCAAAATGGTTTAAGTGATTTTTTAAAAATTTATAAAAAATTTCACAAATTCAATTCTGGAATTCCAAAAACAGCATCTGATAGCTGTTGCCATTGCGCACATATCCTATATAGTGGTTGTGCATATCTCTGCTCCATTTGCCCACTTTGGCCAAAATCCCTCATAGAAGTCCAAAATGGTTTAAGTGAATTTTTAAAACTTTATAAAAAATTTCACAAATTCAATTCTGGAATTCCAAAAACAGCATCTGGTAGCTGTTCCCATTGCGCACATATCCTATATAGTGGTTATGCATATCTTTGCTCCATTTGCCCACTTTGGCCAAAATCCCTCATAGAAGTCCAAAATGGTTTAAGTGAATTTTTAAAAGTTGATAAAAAATTTCACAAATTCAATTCTGGAATTCCAAAAACAGCATCTGATAGCTGTTGCCATTGCGCACATATCCTATATAGTGGTTGTGCATATCTCTGCTCCATTTGCCCACTTTGGCCAAAATCCCTCATAGAAGTCCAAAATGGTTTAAGTGATTTTTTAAAAATTTATAAAAAATTTCACAAACTCAATTCTGGAATTCCAAAAACAGCATCTGATAGCTGTTCCCATTGCGCACATATCCTATATAGTGGTTATGCATATCTTTGCTCCATTTGCCCACTTTGGCCAAAATCCCTCATAGAAGTCCAAAATGGTTTAAGTGATTTTTTAAAAATTTATAAAAAATTTCACAAATTCAATTCTGGAATTCCAAAAACAGCATCTGATAGCTGTTCCCATTGCGCACATATCCTATATAGTGGTTATGCATATCTTTGCTCCATTTGCCCACTTTGGCCAAAATCCCTCATAGAAGTCCAAAATGGTTTAAGTGAATTTTTAAAACTTTATAAAAAATTTCACAAATTCAATTCTGGAATTCCAAAAACAGCATCTGGTAGCTGTTCCCATTGCGCACATATCCTATATAGT
Source organism: Bellardia bayeri (assembly GCA_950370525.1). Lineage (NCBI taxonomy): Eukaryota > Metazoa > Arthropoda > Insecta > Diptera > Calliphoridae > Bellardia > Bellardia bayeri. The sequence continues at coordinate 83,148,284 of OX493267.1, forward strand.
GGTTATGCATATCTTTGCTCCATTTGCCCACTTTGGCCAAAATCCCTCATAGAAGTCCAAAATGGTTTAAGTGAATTTTTAAAAGTTGATAAAAAATTTCACAAATTCAATTCTGGAATTCCAAAAACAGCATCTGATAGCTGTTCCCATTGCGCACATATCCTATATAGTGGTTATGCATATCTTTGCTCCATTTGCCCACTTTGGCCAAAATCCCTCATAGAAGTCCAAAATGGTTTAAGTGATTTTTTAAAAATTTATAAAAAATTTCACAAATTCAATTCTGGAATTCCAAAAACAGCATCTGATAGCTGTTGCCATTGCGCACATATCCTATATAGTGGTTGTGCATATCTCTGCTCCATTTGCCCACTTTGGCCAAAATCCCTCATAGAAGTCCAAAATGGTTTAAGTGATTTTTTAAAAATTTATAAAAAATTTCACAAATTCAATTCTGGAATTCCAAAAACAGCATCTGATAGCTGTTCCCATTGCGCACATATCCTATATAGTGGTTATGCATATCTTTGCTCCATTTGCCCACTTTGGCCAAAATCCCTCATAGAAGTCCAAAATGGTTTAAGTGATTTTTTAAAAATTTATAAAAAATTTCACAAATTCAATTCTGGAATTCCAAAAACAGCATCTGATAGCTGTTCCCATTGCGCACATATCCTATATAGTGGTTATGCATATCTTTGCTCCATTTGCCCACTTTGGCCAAAATCCCTCATAGAAGTCCAAAATGGTTTAAGTGAATTTTTAAAAGTTGATAAAAAATTTCACAAATTCAATTCTGGAATTCCAAAAACAGCATCTGATAGCTGTTCCCATTGCGCACATATCCTATATAGTGGTTATGCATATCTTTGCTCCATTTGCCCACTTTGGCCAAAATCCCTCATAGAAGTCCAAAATGGTTTAAGTGAATTTTTAAAAGTTTATAAAAAATTTCACAAATTCAATTGTGGAATTCCAAAAACAGCATCTGATAGCTGTTCCCATTGCGCACATATCCTATATAGTGGTTATGCATATCTTTGCTCCATTTGCCCACTTTGGCCAAAATCCCTCATAGAAGTCCAAAATTGTTTAAGAAGAACTTCATAATTATATCAAGTTTTAAGTAAATTGTTTTTTATAACCATTTAAAATTTCATGCCCAATTTAAAATAAATTTTTTCATTAAATTGTTTTTTTGGTCATAACGTATTTAAAATTTATTTTAATTTGTATTTTATATTTAAATACGTTTGCCATTAGTCGTTACGTCAAAACATATTTAACTTCACACTTAAATATGTTTTACGTAAGTCGTTACGTCAAAACATATTTAACTCGGCATATTTATCTTCACACACATAACAATTACTATGTTTGTCTATTTCCGTTTCTTTACATTATTTTTTTTTTGTTTCTTTTTTTATATTTCAAATCAATTAAAAAGAAAATAAAAGCAGAAACAAAATAAATCATTTCCTCTGTGTTTTAAATTTAGTTGCCAAGTTTTTAGTTTGATTTCGTCATTTTCAGTAGAGACTATTTTTAACTAAATGTATTTTGTTCACTTGTGATGATGAGAGATGATATCTAATGACAATGTGTTATATTGACAATGTACATAGATCATAGTTAATTAATTGTTATTTTCAGCTAGTTTCAAAGGAACTAATTTATTTGTTAGTTAAAGAGAGATTTTGGACAAAAAAAAAAAATATTTTTCGTGCATTATTTGTGACAAGATTGTATTTATTGCAATAACTTTTGTTTGTATATTTTTATAAATAATTTCTGGAACTGCATGGCCACACTTATGCATTAAAATTGCTTTTAACTCTAACATCTACCCATATAGAAATGCAACATGTTTAATTCTAATTCTAATTTTCAAAAGTTATTTCGGTTTCTCGCTCGTTTTAACCAAGAATTTAGCACATTTTTTTCTCATGTTGTTTTTTGCATTTGTTATTTGAGAATCTATTTATTTTTTGCAAAATTAAAATACGTAATGTAGTTTTGCTGTTGTTGTTGTGTCATCATACAAACTATTTGCCGTTGCTGCTGCTACTGCTGCTGGTGTAGTTGTACAGTGAATAATTTAATTTCACATCCCAGCAAACCATATGACTCCGAAAAGAGTCTTTTTCTGACACCTTTTTCGGAGCGTTAACGCTCTTTATGAGCACAAAAACAATCATAATTGCTCAGAAAATCTTCAGAAAAGGGGGCCATTACATTCGAAAATGGTCCGTCAGAAAGAGCTCTTAGATAATGTCAGAAAAGAGTCTTTTATGCGGGGTTTTTGGGCTCAGAAAAAGCTCTTTGATAATGTCAGAAAAGAGTCTCTTATGAGGTTTTTTTTTAGCTCTGTGTAATCTTGTTTTTATCATTCTTGTGTGGTACAGCTATGTTTTTCTTTTTGTTCAAAGCCCAAATAACAGGACAACAACTCTTTGGTACACACATAATTAAGTGGAATTTCTGAGTCATACTGCGTGCCGACTCAGGACAGTAACAAGCAAATTTTTCTTTCGCTCCGAAAATGCTCTTTTGTTGGACTCTTTTCTGACTCCTTTTCCGGAGCGCTCCGAAATGCTCTTTTGTTGGACTCTTTTCTGACTCCTTTTCCGGAGCGCTCCTAGAATGGTATGCTGGGATGCTTCTCACATCAAGCAGCAGCAGCAGCAACCTCATCAACACATTTAGTGTAAAGTGTTGTGTATGAGATAAATATTTGTACGGTTTGCCTTAAATACTTTTGTTGCTCTGCCCTAAAGTCCCTCACTGTATGCAGGAATATTCCTATACATTTGTTCTTACATTTATATGTATGTATGTACATATACATATTTATATATATATAAAATATTCCTATATGTATACGAGGTTAGACTGAGAAGTTCTTTAAAATTATACTTGTTCATTATTCCCTGTACCACCATAGTAGGGAGGGTTTGGTTAGTTGAAACAAAGACAAATTTGAGGATGTTGCTTTTCATGATATGGTAAGACAATGATCCCAATCAGACATCCAAAAAGTCTTGAGCAAAATAAAGTCCATGTTGGGGAGACATCGTCACAATCATCAATCTTAAACCCTTTTCAACATAATTGAGGAGTCCTAAAAAAGAAAATAGCGAGATGAAAATCTGAAAGCAAGAACGATATGTTGGAAAAAATTAAAAAAAATCATGGAATTCCATTTCTCCTAAAATATGTTAAAAAATTTTGAGATCCAGTAATCGTAGGTGAGAAGAAATTTTATAAATACATAGTTGGAGGTATAGTTTAATATTAATATTATGTTATAATTAAAATATTTTCATAAATTAAAAACAAAAATTAATAGCATAATATCGTTCTTCATATTTGGTCCAGCACTGTATATGTCTAATAAATGAGAACCTTTGTATCGCATTATAAACCAGTCAATACTCATCTACTTCTGTGTAATGCAAATTGTAGTCATTAAGAATTTTAAAGCTAGTAAACATCTGTCTTTATTATTTTTTAGCAAATATATATTTATTCATTGTATCAATCAATATTTTCTATATAAAATCTTATGTTTAAGATTACTTTCTATAGAAAATTATCTGTATAGGAATATTTTTAATAGAAAATCTTCTGTATAAGAATTTTTTTTTTTAGAAAATCTTCTGTGTAGAAGTATTTTCTATAGAAAATCTTCTGTATAAGATTATCATTTCTATAGATAACCTTCAGTATAACAGTATTTTCTATAGAAAATCTTTTGTATAAGATTATCATTTCTATAGAATATCTTCAGTATAACAGAATTTTCTATAGAAAATTTTGTGTTTGACTGTATTTTCTATAGAAAATCTTGTGTATAACGGATTATAACTCGAATCATTACTAAACTACTTCCATGTAATGAATACAGTATGTAATATTTAATAAAATAAATGTAAATGTTGTAAACTCATGTCTTTGTAATTCTTTTTGGTATATCTAAAACTATGATCTTCATTTTGAAATAAATAAACATTTCAAACTTCCCTCGTATGTACATTATAAAAATTTCAATTTGCAAGTATATGTTTGAAGTGGTGATAGCTCAAGTATATTTCTCTCTTTTATGGTTAAACATTATTATTCACTTTTCATTCTTTCATTTTATTTTTTATTATTTTGTTTTGTAATTTTTATTCTTGCTGTCTTTTTTTTTTAATTCTAACTATTACATATTTTATGTATGTATGTATTTTTCTTTCACTTCAAGTATTTTATATTTTTGGTTGAAAATGTTTTTTATTTTTGCACTGTCATGTTTTAAATTACATCACATTTGATGGTGTCTGGGAATGAGTTTTTTTTTCTGTTGTTGTTGTGACGTTTACGTAGACAACTTAGAATAAATAAATTCCCAGCATACCATTCTAGGAGCGCTCCGAAAAAGGAGTCAGAAAAGAGTCCAACAAAAGAGCATTTTTGGAGCGCTCCGAAAAAGGAGTCAGAAAAGAGTCCAACAAAAGAGCATTTTCGGAGCGCTCCGAAAAAAGGAGTCAGAAGAGAGTCCAACAAAACAGCATTTTCGGAGCGAAAGAAAAATTTGCTTGTTACTGTCCTGAGCCGGTACGTAGTATGACTCAGAAATTCCACCTAATTATGTGTGTACCAAAGCGTTGTTGTCCGTCCTGTTATTTGTGCTTTGAACAAAAAAACATAGCTGTACCACACAAGAATGATAAAAACAAGATTACACAGAGCCCAAAAAAACCCTTATAAGAGACTCTTTTCTGACATTATCTAAGAGCTCTTTTTGACGGACCATTTTCGAATGTAATGACCCACTTTTCTGATGGTTTTCGGAGCAAATATGATTGTTTTTTGGGCTCATAAAGAGCGTTAACGTTTCGAAAAAGGTGTCAGAAAAGACTCTTTTGGGACTCATATGGCTTGCTGGGTTGTTTGTTTTATTGAAAATGTATGTATGTATATTTGAACAAAATTGTTGTTTGCTTCTTGTTCTTTTAGAAATTTAAAAATAGTATTGCAAATTTCGATATTTTATGCACTACATATTAAGAATATGGGTTTGAATTTAAATGTGTGACTTAGATCACATTACACAGCTAACGAGATTACTTACATATGTATGTACATATTTAGGATAAACTAGAGCTTTTACTTTTACATATATTATAATTTAAAAATTTTATATTTCTTATTATTGTTTATTTGGCCTTTTTTTTATTATTTTAAATCTCAATTTAATAATTTTTTCAAACATTAATGCCCTTATTCATAAAAATTAAAGTAGACTTCAAATGTACTTTAAGAAAATTTTGTCTAAAAGCACACTTCAAACCTACTTTATTTTTTATGAACACGGCAGGAAGTAATTTCTTAAAATCTTTGTAGTTGTTACATCTTCAAGTTGAGTTATAATTTCCCCGTCATTTCCGTTTTTCCTGATGTGATTATTTAAATAAATTTGTATCACATTTTGTCTGAAATAACAGACGTACCTATGTATATTTTTTCAACACGCAGTGTTTTATCAAATGTTTAGTATTACAATTTAAACGTAAATTAGCTAGTAGCATAGATAATTTAATAGTAACTACAGACACTTTTTTTAATTTCTACGTCTGCTTTACTTTATTTGATTGCCAGCAGGGTTTTCAGATATTGTAGATTTGTGTAAAACTGGAATGTAGAATGAGTTAAAATTTACTAACTAAAAATAAATAAATTCAATTTGAAACGAGTTTAAGTTTTTCGAGTTTCTAACTTGTAAAAATATATTCAATAATGATTCGAGTTTGAGACTGTCCTTCGATCAGAGTTATCATATGGACTAATATTCAATAACAATTTCAATAGAAATAAATACAAATGTTTTAACTGACTTCTTGAATCACGCCTCTCGTACACTCGAACAACTTGCCGATTTCTACATAACTGTTTCGGACTTATCGGCGTAGTCTTGCGACTTCAAACATAAATCACTTGACAGCTAACAAAATGGCCGCCAGTTAAAAAAGTGTTGCCAATTTGTTGAAAATTTTCTTGATCTAGGAATTTTACTAGACAACAAATTAAACTTTGTTTCGCACATTACCATGATGATAAATAAAGCTAGAGGTGTACTTGCATTTATAAAGCGATGGGCTAAGGAATTTGATGATCCCTATGTCACAAAACAACTTTACATTTCCTTAGTAAGACCTATATTGGAATATGTCTCTATTATCTGGGATCCTTATTATAATATTCATATTCACCCTATAGAGTCTGTACAGAAACAATTTTTACTCTTTTGTCTATGTGGGTTACCTTGGAATCCTGATATTACCTTCCATCATACATCGATAGACTTAAATTGATTAAATTACCAACTCTATATAGTAGAAGGACTATGTAACATTTATGATCAATATAATCAATTTTGATGTTCCTCAAGTACTAATTATGATCAAGCTGAAGAAGATTATTTTGTGAATTTAACAATATATATGAAATAATTGATTTTTCTCTTTCAACAAATGTAAATAAGCATAAAATAATTAGTTTATTAAATAATTAATCTTTTGTAAATTATTTGTAATTTTCAATATACATACTTTCTTTTTAATAGTCTGTAAGGATTTAATCCATTGACTTAATAAATAAAATGTAAAATGTATTGCTGCATTTTATGTAAATATTTAAATAAACATCTGAAAAACAACCTATATTTCATGCAAACAACGGCTCAAAAGATGAGCAGTTCTTTTTGTTTGCGGAATTCAGATGTTGCCAGAAAGATGAGAAGAGGTCATGTCCAAAAATACTTTGAACAAATTTAAATTATACAAATGTTTCAAAATAAAAGCTAAAATTTAAAATAATCAAGCATTTTTGAGTTGTACACCCTATACATAAACGAAAATTTAAAAATTAGCAAATTGAAAAAAAAAACGGTATCAAATTAAAAAATATTAAATTGTTTGTCAAAAATCGTTAATCTTTCGTAAAATTAATTTAAAGTTATTTGAGTTTAAGATTTTTTGTATATTAATATTTACAGCAATAATAACATTTCAAAAATGGAAATTTTTTTACACGAAACATTTAAATGAAAAATTTTTTCCCAGGTATTCCCGCCCATTATTTCCCCAAACCCTAGACAGGTCTCTTTCTTAGAAAGTATTTTATTTATAACCGGTCGTTATTGGGCCAGTTATGTATCGGTTCATTTTCCTCTAGTTAGTTAGTTCGATTTTGGTTATTTCAACATTTATAGTGTATCGACCCAACTCGCTTGTGTGTGACGTGTGACTGGCGAACCCTTTTAAATGTTGTTCTCGCCCTGAATATAAGTAAAAAGTAAATACTAGCGCTATATCTATTTCCCTTTTACTCCTTTTCATTTCCTCATTTGAAGCATACATAACAAGAACCTGCTGTTTTGTGTTCAAAAAAGAAACTCTCTTTGTTTCTGTAATTAATAAACTTTAAATCATTTTTATTATGCAAACATTGTTAATTAATAAAACAACAGAAAACAACAACAAGCAGCATTTAAATATTTACACGTAGAAACATTTACAACAAAACCGGTAGCTAATTAAAATAGTGTTAAATTGTTGAAAAACATGCAACAAGTTTGTTGCAAGTTAATCTCTCGTACAACTAAAGAATTCTACAAATTAGTTGGCCATAGAAAGAACAACATGAAGCATTTATTAAAAATAATTGTCTTGATGGGATTTTGGAGTTCTAGCCACTCAAGTGTAATTATATATTCGAAAGCAAACATTCAATTATTTCATCAACAAATTTGTCAAGTGGTGAACAGCAGAGATGCTTTAGTTAATATTGTGTATAGACTTAAACTGGAAGCGGAAAAAGTGACTTCATCGGTTTTTGAATTAAACGAACCGGATAATTGGGATTCATTTTATGGTTGTGTTTGCCAGCATCCTGTAGTGATACGCGACATGGACAAGTTTCGAATGGAACCTTTACGTTCACCCAGCAGCTTAAGCATATATTTCATAGACTCCTACCGCACCATGAGAAAAGTGGAGGCCTTTTTAAATCCTACACAAAGATGGAAACATGGTCATCGTTATTTATTTATATGGCTTTTGGATGATAGTTCTGCCTTGAGAAGGTTTTTTGAGAAAGTGTGGCTTAAAAATATTCTACATGCAGTGGCGGCCATAGTGAATTCCCAGGAAATTTATACCTTTGAACCGTTTACACCCCAGGGGTTTCAATTGAAAGTTCTGCACAAACCTCCTTACTTTTATGATAAATTGAAAAACTTTTACCACTTTGAATTGCGCATAAGCATGTTTAAGGACAGTGTAAGGGCAATACCCTTGGAAGGCTATGCTAAGCGGGGCTACAAGAGAGTAGATGGCTGGTTGGCCCGCACTTTGGTGGAGCGTTTAAATGCTACGGCGTGCTATATAACACCCACCGACAACGAAACTTATGGCGCTTTGTTGAATAACACCTTTACTGGCGCTTTAAAGGATATACATTCCGGTCTTACACATATCGGCTTTAACTTTCGCTACACTTTGGATCATGTTAAACCCCATATAGAGGAACTGTATCCCTATAATAGACGTCTGTTGTATTTAGTAGTGCCGGCAGCTGAAATGAGACCAGAGTATTTAATATTTGCCAATGCTTTCACCTATAACTTATGGCGTCTGCTGTTAATAAATTTCTTTTTAATTCTAATGGTGTTTATTATTCTACAAAAACTAGTGGAACGTCTGCCCAATCACAATCTGCAAAACTCACCCAAACATTGGCGCTGGTATGAAATGGTGGAAATATTTATGAAAACCCAATTGGGTGAACCGGTGGAAGGTTTTTCCCGCATTAGTTCTTTAAGGCAATTTTTAATAACTTGGATTCTCTTCAGTTATGTTTTAACCAGTGTCTATTTTGCCAAATTGGAGAGTAGTTTTGTGCAACCAATTTTTGAGCCGGAATTGGATAGCCTAAAGGACTTGGATAAATTAAAAGTTCCTATTTATGCTTTCGATACGGTGTTCCAGGCCATAAAGGTGTCGCTGGATCCCAAATATTATGAAATCATAAGTACTAATGGCATACGTGTACCGCGCAATATAAGTGCCGATGATTTTTCGTTTTCACTGGCCAAGAAACACAAAAATGTGGCCATTATCTTGCACGGCGAACTGGCCAAAGATGTCTTGGCTCATACCTACAATGATGAAACCAAACGCCCTGCATTTCACATAGTCAAGGAGTATTTACGTTCGCTGACCTCTTCTTATGTTTTGACCAAAGGTTCGCCTTTCATCCATAAGTTTCAGACAATTGTAAGCTCTTTTTATGAGCACGGCTTCATAAATCTCTGGCTTGAGGTGGATGCTCAACAAAATAACTATTTACATCGTTCGACGGAATTTCTACAGGATTTAGAAGAGAATAGCGACTGGTTGGACAATGATGATGTGGGTGCTACTTTGCCGGCTGCAATGCAGCGTAGAAAGAATGTTGTGCTTAATATGGAAATCTTACAGGGTGCTTTTTATTTGTGGTTTGCTGGAATTTGTGCCAGTTGCTTGGGTTTTGTTTTAGAGTTTGTTTATTGTTGCCATAAGAGGAGAAGAAGTGATAATGTGATGCAGGCTTCATGGGTAATTGAGTGATTCCACAGGAATGTAGTAACTATACACCCCTATCGTGAATAAAAATTCCACATGAAATTTTTTCCCTTTTCACATTTTCCTATTAAAATTCAATGTTAAAAAAATAAAAGGGAACAAATTTCATGTGGAAATTTTATTCACGATAGGGGTGATAGAGAAGAGAAATGGCTGGTGAACTTTGCCTAGATGTTGTAAAATGAGCTTTAGAAGCGCTATCTTTTTCTTTGTGTGTTAAAGGTCATAAAATCATTTAACTTCTTAACAAGTATGTTGATTAATTGGCTAGTTACATGCTTTTTATTTTTTTTTTATTATGTGAACTTTGACTTTAAATATTTCGAATTTAGGTTAATTTTAAAATGTTTGTGCAAAAAAAAAACGAAAGCTTTCTATAATGCGTTTGCAAGAAAAGGGTCAATTGAGTTCAAACTTTAGTTAAATATCATGATTAAGTGACTTGATTTTAAATGTCTATCTCGATAGTAATAAATAGCTTTTTAAACCTCGGAATCTAGTTACCTGACAGTGCAATTCGCTTTGATGTTGTAAATTGAGATTTAGAAGAATATTAATTTCATTGTCTACTATTTTAAATATTAATGATTAAAGGTCATCAAATCGATTGAAGTTGTAAACTTAATCACCCCTATCGTGAATAACAAGTGGAATTTTTGTTCCCATGAAATTTTTTCCCCTCGTGAATCTCCCGTGAAATGTTTGTTCCCTTCATTGCATATCTGTTTAAAATAAAGAAAACTATTAACGCACAGTGAATGTAAATAAGAAAAAGAAGTTTAAAATAAATAAATCACGTAAACAAATGTTTAGAATTGAAAGTAAAGTAATTTTTTAAAATATTTTAGTGTATGAAAGTAATTAAAATAAATAACTACCAATATGATGAATTACTCCCCAGTAAAAATAAAGTGAACAAAATGAAGGGAATAGAAAAATATTTCGAGGGAAAAATATTTTCACGATAAGGGAAATTTGGTTTAGATGTGAAATTTTTCACAAACATCACTCCCCAGTGTATTGTTAAAAAAGGGAAATATTATTCAAGATTGCAATTTGGGGTAAAAAGAAAACATTTCGAGGGAAAAAATATTGCCGATAGGGGTGAATATCTACATATATTTCTAATTTAGTAAAATAATAAAAAAATGTTTATCGAGCCTTTAATAAAAATGTTTTAACTTTTATTTACTAGTCTTTAATATAATTAAATTAAATACAAAACATGCATTGATTGGATTACAAAATTGTTTAAAACAGTTTCACTTTATAAATGTATAATAAAATTTCCTACTTTATTCCTTTAGCTTAAATTATGTTGACTATTAAATCATTTATAACCATTAAAATAATAAAACTCAAATGTGTTTTTCATAAAATCTCAAATAATTAAATTACATTGAACAGAATAAAAACACTAGAAATTAAAAACAAATATACAACAGAATTCTTAAAACAACATGTGTTTAAGTATACGAAATTTCTGCAACCCCTGTCGAGGTCAGTATAAAATAATTAAATATAAAAACATTCAAACAAATTTCTCTTAGTCAATTTTAACTATAATAGAAATTTGCGTTTAATGTCTGGCTAGCAAATTGAATTTAAATTATAAATTACGAAAAACCAAACAAATTAAGTATTTCAATTATAGTTTCTATTAAAGACATCACCCAAAAATTTGTCAAAATAATGAAATGTGTGTTGCATGGTGCAACTATACAGGGTGAATGCAAATCGATAATAAATACATCACAATACAGAAACAACAGGCATTTTGGTTGTGTAAAATAATGTACTACTGTCAAAAATACTTGAAAAAGTATTACTTTTGACATCAGTAAACTGTAAACAAAGTCAGTCAGCTGGGCTACTGCACTCACCTTGTATAGTTGCACCATGGTGTGTTGTATGTGTGTGTCTGTTTTTATTTCATTTATATCAAATTATAATTTTTAACAAAAATATTTGAAAAATTTATTTTAAATCTAATAAAAAATTATTGTTGTTTTGCGTATTGTTTTGGCCTGTTTAGTCTTAATAAAATATAAAAGTACAGACATACACAAATACATACATACATATGAATACTTTTAGCTAAAATATTCTAAATTTAATTTAAAATTTTCTTACTCTATAATATATGTATGTATGTATATGTATGTATGTACATAAATAATATAATTTGAAATCGCATGTCGGGACAACATTTGACTTTTTTTGGTTGTCATTTATTTTTTTTTTGTAGACGTTTGCTTTTTTGTGAGTTTTTGCGGGTTTGCATCTGTGTGTGAGGCTTTTTTTTTTTTTGTTAATTTTGCGAGACTTTTTGGCTTTTTAACTATAAACCAAGCAGTTATTTTGCGGAACATAGAACAGTATTTTGAAATACCCTACACTTTAGACATGTGACATAGCAACTGATTCAACGATTTCTATATCTTGTATCAGGAGTTCAATCAATCAGAATTATTTCTACATTTGAGCTTTCTTATATGTACTAAAATCACTTCCCTAATAAAGGGAAGTGTTACTGTTACTGTTAACCATGTTCAGTTAGGTCTATAATTTAACCACTTACAAACGAACAACGCTTGCAGCCTATTGAATTTTATTAGTAAATTCATGCTCGGTTACCTCGGTGTATTGTGCACTTCCTCAATTCATTTTTGCAGATGCGCAAACAAGCAAAATTGTCGAATTTGATGTGAAGAGCAGCCAGAAGCATTGCAAGAACTGTCAATGCATCCCAAAAAGTGCACTGCTTGGTGTAGATTATGTGCCGGTGACTTCATTGAACCGTACTTTTTCAAAGACAAAGAATGCAGAAAAGTTACTGTTAATGGCGATCATTAGGCTAGATTTACACGATTGAAATTTTCTTCAAAATTGCTCTTCAAAATGCTTCAAACTCGTGTAAACAGCAAAATTTCTTCAAAATTTATTTATTGAATAGTTATTTCTAGCATAGCTTTATTTCATAAACACATTTAGGCCTGGCATTTGAGCCATCAACTCCGTCTGAATATCAACATATAAAGTCTCCTTAAAGCCACAGTTGACATTTCCCAATACAAGTTCTGAAACATTTAAAACCTCCAGAATTTTTGCCTGAAATACATTACATTAATTTGGAAATTCTACTATTCATCTTCATTAAGTAGAGACCAGAACAGGTAATTGTCGCCATTTACCTCATAATCTCTCCAAACTCTTTAAGACATCTCCATACGAGATTTCTTCTTAGGATATCCACCGAAAGCCGTGAAGTTCAATATTTGTTCATATTGGTATATTGGATATTTTTAACGTCCAGAAATATTAAAGTATACCAATCGACTCAGAATCACAGACTAATGTCTCTAATGTAATGTTCTCGACCATTAGTTCCTTCATTCTGTCGTAAATATGAAAATCATAAATTTTACTTCTCCTGATTTAGTGCCTGTGATACGCAGGAATAAGATGACATTCATGACCTGTGCCTCAAGGACCGGAGTTTTACATAGTTTCTATGTGTAGGATCCCATGTTGGATGTACAAGAACCTAGATTTTCTTGACCTTGACTTCAAGAGAGAGAGAGAGAGAGAAATCGGGCTATGCTACTGTACTGCGTTCTTCACGAATAAAATTAGGTTAAGTGCTTTCATATTGTTAAGGCATTTCTTTATTCTGGAACCTCTACCTTCCTTAACAGATTTAATTAACACAACTACACTTAAAAGCTTAAAATGCTACTAAAAAGCATCTGAATATCAGTACTCTAGGTCTTAGTAGTAAAAACTCAGGAAAAGCATACATACCTATATAATGATTAAATTAATATGTACATTGTAGCGCATTTTATAATTCCTCTAGATCAACTAAAATTCCATTATTTTCTTTCACATTTAAATTTAAAACACATTTTTTACATAAAAAAAAAATAATATATGCAAAAATTTCTGTGAACCTGTTACTATTTCAAATGGAAATTTCTCCATGATTTTCTTCTTAAGTTAAACTTTTCGCAGGAAAACTTGACAGCGACAAAGTACAACGACACACACAATTTTCTTAATATATTTATATGTATATACATATATATATGTATGTGTGTGTGGTTTTTAAAAAATCTTTTCAGGTTGAACAATTTTTCTTTTTTTATGTGGTGTTAAAAAATATTAAATTTTATTTGATTCTATTTTTAATCTGTTTTGTTTTTTTTTTTATAACTTTATTTTGTTAATACATATATTGTACGTGTGCTAATATTTTGTTTAATTGTTATTGTTTTTTGGTGAAATTTCTGTTTTATATCTATTTATAATATTTTTAAAATGAAATTTGTTTATAAATTGCTTTTCATAAATCATCCATAGTCAACCCAAATATTTTTGCAGACCACAGCCACGTGTATTGAGTCACAAGGGTTTTTTGAGGGTGGGGGTGGTGGTCAATAAAAAGAATTTTAAAGGTTATCATTACATCAAAGCATTACACTGGTTTACAGCCAAATAATACCAAGAACGCCACATAGATAACGGTATTTTTGTGTTTTTCGGTGTATGGTCCCACTCAAATCCTTGTGGAGCCCAACCCATTGAGATAAAAGGCATATCGTTGGAAAGGAATTAAATGATATGCTGCAATTTTCTATCTGACAAGAAATGGCTGAGTTATGGCACCTTAAAGATAAAAATTTGCCTATTTTTTTTACGTTTGTTTCAAAATTTATAATTTTTATTTCGTTTTTTTTTCTACGTTATAGTAATGATCTAATATATTTTATTTTTTACCGAATAGTTTAATTACCAAAATTTTTAGCGTAATTTGGGGGAAAAAAACGGATGAAAAAAAGTTTTTATTAATAATTTTGTGGAACCACGATATTTTCATTTTCATTGCTCACACACTATATTCGGCGTAAATTCAAAAAAATTAAATTAAAATGACGAGCGACTTGAACTTTTGCGTTTTTTTTTCGGATGGATCTTCGCGAATGAGAAACCAACAATAGTCCGCCATAATTTGTTCATCCCACCAGCCTTTGTAACGTCTCTCGATTTCTTTCATTTCCTGGTGAAAACTTTCACCTTTTCCATCACTTTCGGAGCCCGTGGGGAAAATATCCAAAATGACTAAATAAGAAGTGTAATTTAGGTGACACATTTGAACCTAAAAGTTAAAAACAATAAATATTAAAGTTTTTTATAAAAATTTCTTCATAATTAAAATATCCCATGTTTTTTAAAGTGTTTATTTTATTCGTTACTTTTTTCAACAAGTATTTACATGGTGTAACTATACAAGGTGAGTGGAAATCGGCAACAAATACAACACAATACAGAAACAACAGGCATTTTGTTTGTGTAAAATAATGTTATATTATCAAAAACACTTGAAAAAGTACTACGTTTGACATAAGTAAATTGTAAACAAAGTCAGTCAGCTGTGCTACTGCACTCACCTTGTATATGTAGTTACACCATGAATATTTATGTAAACTAATTGACATTTCAGTTCCAACATTTCATTTTGAGAAAATTTACAAAATTTTTATTCAAAGACTATTTAGAAAACCTTGTAGAATAAATTGAAATAATACAAATGGAAATCAATTACGATGATGCTCTTACTGAAGATTCCCTGTTTCTGTTGGAGCTGTGTCCCGTTCAAACATTTCCACCAAATTCTGAAGAACAAAATTTAGCCGAAAAGTGGCTCGAACATTTGTGCACTTATGTGGTTGAAGATCTTAACGATAGACGTGTGAGAAACATCTATATCAGTCATTTATGTTCTGCTCTAGTGCAGCGTCAACTCTATGGACCTTTCGCTAAGGAACCAGCTAAGGGAAAATTGGAGAAAGTAGATTTCCATGCAGTATCTGCCTGTCCAATTAAAAGTATGATACAGCAGTTGCAGCAGCCAATGACTCCCTCTATAATGCAAAATCCAGCAAGGGAACAATCGAATCTAACCATGACTCTAAACACCAGCCAGCCAATTGTTTGTAGTCCCGAATATTCCTCTTATACGATAGTGAATGCCACCAAGACCATAAATTCCACAGGTGGAGACTTTTAAATGTTTTATTATTTAGCTGAGTTTTATAAAAATTATGTTGTTTATTTAAGGCATTGAATCCCAGGGTCAAATATCTGCAGGCTCCACCAATATGTCGTTTAACATAACAAGCGGCGACGCGGCTAATGCCACCACATCTTGTAACTGTCCCCCCAAACCTTGTCAATGCTCTTCTAATGGCATTCCTTGTAACTGTAGTCGTTCAAAAGCTGGTGCAGAATCAAATGCTGCCGAAGATGAAGATGCTATTTCCAATTATTTAATGCAGAAGTTAGATTTTTCTCCACAATTTCTAAACGATTTTGATGCCACTTTAACCTCTTTTATGAGTTTGTGTAAAGTGGCTTCTTTGGAGGGGAAACCCCAAAACCAGTCACAATTATCTTTAAAACCACACAAGTATTATTTTTTACCCAAGAACCCATCTTCTGTGCAGAACACAACTACTTCCGTCAATTCTTCTAAACATAACCTAGAGGAGCCAAGAACATCCTCAACTTTTTCGCATTGTGAGGAAATGCATGAAGATTTTAATGAGCTGTTGGAGGCTATAACGGCAGAATTGTGTGGGGATGCCGAACCAGGCAGTAATGATTATTTAGATCGTGAATTGTCGCGTTATAAAATATTCGTTATGGCCAATTCCCATTTAGCCAGTTATTTTCGTTCTCTTACTTCAAACATGAAATTGCGCAATTGTTTGCTGTTGAGTTTTCAAAATGATTTAGTGAAATTGTTAAATGAGGAAAAATCTTAATAAATTGTTTAAATAAAAACTATACAAACAAATATATTTTTTTAAACAAATCTTAATTGACTTTAATTAACTTTTAATGTTTTCTTTTTAGGACGCTCGAACAAATCGGAACGCCAGACACAGGATTTCACCGACAATGCCAGTGTACAAAATCATATCACATCTCCACAACGTAACTCCAAACGTGTATCTAGTATTTCCGTAAATATGCCAGCCGCCGGTTTAGGCTCCCGACCGCCCAGCATTATCTCCTCAACGAACAGCAATGACGAGGGTGGCTTCAATGAGCCCTCACCCGAAATCAAGGCCAAACTAAGGCCAGCCTATGACTTTGAAAGTCCCAAACATCAAACGAAACTGCTGCAACAGAGTCCCACCAAACCACAGAAACTCGTAAATGAGCTGTCATCGGCCAACGAAGAAGATGCCGAAGATGAAGCCGATGAAGAGGCTGAAACCCCTAGTCTTAATTATGTGGATGTAGGCTATCGCCTCAATCCCGATGGCAGTGAGGCTCATGAGGTATTTGGCGAATCAGAGCTGTATGATACGGCCGCCAAAATCACCGACATGCATAAGAAATTCCATGCCAATGGTTTTGCCCAAGAGACTACCACAGTTTATGCCATTATAAAGCCAGATTTACTACCAAATGCCACCACAGATTTGTATTATGCGGCCAAGCCTCAGCAGGACAACAAAATTAGTTCACCCACAAAATCCAACTCGGGGTCAAATTCCCTTGCCAGTTCACCCATCAAAACTGCTACTTCTCCGCCGGTGGGTGTAGTCTCCCCCATACGACGACGCGGCTCGGAAATCAGTGTTAAATCCACACCACCCATGTCACCAGCCTCGGCTACCAGCAATGCAAATTCATCTTCCAACTCACGTTCCATGCCGTCGATTGCCAAAGGTGTGGCACCCATCGCCTGCTTAGATGCAAATGAAGATTTTGGTTCTTCCGATATACCAGCATTGCCGGAAAGACCACCGCCTACGGCAGTGCTTATAAATAATGTTGAGACTTTAGATATGCAGGACTTGGAGTATGCCGACACAAGTGCTGGCGAAGACGAAGATGATTTAATGCGTACCATTGAGGGAGATGTTGACTTAGTCGATGATTTATATATTGATGATAAAATCATACAAGTATCGGCTCCAGTTGCCGGGCAAACCGAGGTTATCGGCAGAGAAGATAGTCTACCCGATGCTATGACAGCCGATGAAGCTGAGAGATTGTTGAGCTCAAGGTAAGTGATTATGATTTTTTTTCTTATAGTTTATATTTAGTTTATTAAAAGAAAGAAAATGCACAAATAATTTAAGTAAGAAAAGGGGTTTATTCGAATGAGAGTTTATTTCTAACAGAGAGTTTACATAGGAAGAAAAAATGTAGTCATTATTTTGTTTAATGCTCTGAAAGAGTTTACGGAATAACACTATTGGAAATTAACATGCTATGAGCTAGACATAGATATTAGATAAAAAGAATAGATAATCGATAGAATATCATTGAAAAGTTAGCGAGTTACAATGTCAGTCAAACCAATGAAAATAGCTAATATTTATTCCCAGACTCTTGTTCTCGAAATTATCACAATATTGTTTTGTCAAGAATACTACCAAATATTACAATATTTATTTAGTTATACATATTTTGATTGAAATATTGACTCTGACTGCAAAGTGAGAAGTTTCCATATATGTATTATCTTTAAGATTTACTAAATTATTTACTATTAAAGTATGCTGGTCCTTCCCCTAGTTTTAATCTCTGGCAAATGTTAATGTTTCTTTCAAATTCAAGGAAATGCTTCTTGGTGTTTAGTAATGATTTGGTGTTTGCTATTTTGGTTTTGTTGCATAATATTGTGGTTTGAATGGTTTAGATATTTACAAATATAAACCAAAATTAATCTCCTAAGTGAAATCATCTACAATAATTATAATTAAATTAGTGCCAAGTACTCAGTCATAAATATCTAAGATATAGTAGGGCTTCTTATAAAAGGAAGTTATGGAAATGTCTATTACATAAAACATTATTTAAAATTAATAGAAAATAGTATCGAAAAGATTATTCACATTTTATTGTACAGAAAAATTGTGTTGAATCCTTCACTGTTATACTAGGATATTTTCTATGATATTTAGTTATTAAATGTTTATTAATTTAATGAGTTGAAATTAGCCAGTATGATTAGTATTACTAAATGTAAAATACAATTAATATCACACACGTACGCTTCGCTGATCAATCGATGGGCTTCGACTGCACTTCTTTTAAACTTCTTTTAATTTAAAGCAAAAGTTTGTTGATACAAAATTCTACATTTTCGAAGCAGAAAAGAAAAAAAAACTTTTATGTTCAATAACAACTAATGGCGTTTTCTTTTCTGGCAAAAATGTTACACTTTTTTCCTTTTTTATATGGGAAATGGGTAAAAAGTGTAACATATATGTAACATTTTTGCCAGAAAAGAAAACGCCATAAGTTAGAATAAATGATAGTTATGTACCCTGACATATTTAATACTATAGACGCTAACCGTGTTTTTTAAGTTTTACACCCGATATATTCTTACTACCCATATTACTGCGGACAACTGATTTACTGTGAGCGTCAATATAAAGTAAACACCTAATATTGATTAAAAAATGTTTTATGTATTATATATACCACAATTACAAATACATAGAATCAACAATTTTGTTTTTAGAGAAATCACGCAAAATTTTGTTCCATTCATTCTGTATTACTTACTGCCTTTAGGTTATCCTTGCAAGAAATATTTCTCTCCCTAATTTTGTTGTCTAGATATTCCCACAGGTGCTCTATTGGATTGAGCAACCACCAATATGGCCCCTAGTGTTTTTAAAATGTCAAGATAATCTTTCTTTTTCGTTGTAGATTCTATAAACGTAAGATTACCGACTCCTGATGCTGTCATACAACTCCAGACCATTACTCAGCCGTCGCGCCATGTTTTACCGTCTTGGTAACATATTTCTTACTAAAGACTTCGTTCTTGGTTCGCCATATTTTTTAGGGTTTTTTGACTCAAAATATCTCAAACTTACTTTCATCGGTAAAAAGAATATTATTGAAAAAAATTTGTGGCTCGTTTATATATTTTTTGCGAAATTCAAACGTTTGGTTTGGTTGTTTTTTGTTTTAAAGTGTTTCTTACGTGGCACTTTACCCTGTAGGTTATTTTGAAGATCTAATCGTACTTGCGCTTACAGGCTTTCCTGAAGTTTTCGTAACATTTTTAGCTATTTTTTCGGCACTAGGTTTCGTGTTTGCTCTTACTGTAGCGCTTACTTCAGTTTTTGTAAGACGCTTTGGTAGTTTTTCATCAGAACAGTTTTCTACGGTATTGTGTTTGGTATACTTGTCTGAATTTTTTTTTTATTGTACAGTGATGTCTTCCAACAATTTTACCTATTTCACGAAGTCTTCCCATTGTAAATTTTACAGTATTTAACCCTCCGATGAGTGAGAAAGTGCCTAGGCACCTTTTTGCCTTTTCAAACTGAAATTACTCCTACTTCGGCCACTACATTGTTTGTTTCAACACATAATTTACTTGTTCTGAACACAAAGACCTAAACTCAAAGACATTAGGGATGATGATAAAAACAAAAAATTCTAAGAAAAATTCGAAGACATGAACTTTATTGCTTTCAAGGAAAGGCACAATATTCTAATTTTATACTACTAGCAATAAACCAGTTCTTAGAATTTTTTGTTTTTATCATCATCCCTAATGTCTTTGAGTTAAAAAAAATTTAAAAAATTATTTTTGTATGTAGAATTTAGTTATAAACAATAAAAACAAAAAAAAATCAAAAAAAAATTTTATATATGAAAAAAAAAACATGATTTACAAAAAAGGTCCGTAAGGGACCTTTTCACACGGCCGTGAAGTTCAGAACTGTCACTCATCGGAGGGTTAAGGTTACTTAATGTCTTTTAATGAGGCAATAATTTTGAACGGAATTTTACCGATATAAGTATTTTTAAACAAAGAAAAATTAATAGAATAATCACCACTTTTGGAATGACAGGGATTTTTTGCATAATGATGTGCCCCTGTTTACTTTATTTGGAGGCATTGAAATTGGTAATTTTTAACAGTAAATCAAATTAATTTGTATAAATTTGTATTTGGTTTTTTATGAATTCAATTCTACTGAAATAATTATATAAAAATGCAATTTTTAAAATCTGTAGATGAATTTAATTGTGGTTTGTTTGTCAGTTGTCAACATAATAAAATTTACTTCCTTGCGGCTTTTATGATTATTAAATATCTCTGTCTATACTCACTCATTCGTAGATGTTTATTTAACCTGTTGGCCCAATGCTGGAAACTCAATGTGTCTTTATTTGTGCATGTGTGTTCTTGTTGGCAGCAAGTCTCCTCTTTGTAGCTATTCAGAGGTTTTTCCTCTTCATATCAATGTGGTTTATTTTAGAAAGCTTTTTTTAAATAGAAAAAAAAAAAAATTCTTTTTGTGTTTTCTGTTTTATGGTAAATAAATAAAGGAAGTATGAACCTCATGTATATACAAAAACTCGTATTAGATAGAACACACAAATATACATATGTACATATATGGAAAACCAAGTCCATGGAAATATCTAAATATGTATTAGCTAAATGACAAACATTTTTAAATATATGTACAATATTTTTTGTAGTAATTAACAACGACAGTCAGACATTTCTGTGTTTTTTGCCAGTGGAAAAATTTGTTGGTCGGAAATTTTTTACAAAAATAGTTTTATTTTATACATATTTCAAACAAACTATAAATGGAATATTTTGACAAATTTTTAAATTCTAATAATTTTAAAAATTTATTGATGAAGTGAACAACTTAAGAAACCTGTAGCTGTGCAGGAAATACATACCTGTCTGTTTAGTATCTGAATATTTTTCATATTAATTCAACAACAATCAGTAAATTAAATTTTCTTGATTTTTTTATTACAAAAAATTCTATTTTAAAATGTTCAAAAAAGTTTACCTTGATGCACATTAAAGGGTGTTAAAAGTAAATTGGTCTCTCAGACAAATTACAAAAAAAAAAAAAAAAAAAAAAAAAAGTCAAGGCGTAAGGCTGCAGAAAAACTAAATTATTTGAAAGTTAGTATGTAGTTCTCAAAAAGTTTCAGATATACAAGTTATCAATTTCAATGAAAAAACTTTGACTAAAAACGCCAAAGGTACCCGGGTACCTTGGTGCACACATAAGGGTTAAATGAAAAATAATAATATTTTCATTTAAGTTTACATATGATTATTAGTTTAAAAGATTTACTGAATAAAACCAAATATTTTTGTAACATTTATGTTTAAATATTGTTAATGCAACAGGTAAATTTTTTCAACTATAGGTATGTAAAATATGTAGGATTTTTAAAGAGTTTTAAAAATATTATTTCAATATACATAATGACATTGTAGACATTTCAATAAAAATAAATAAACTTCCTGTGGCAGTTTTCAAAATATGTTAGAAATAAATCTGTTATTTCTAACTGGCTGATCCGATTGACATGAAATTTCACATCTTCCCCTGGCTTCTCAAAATAGGGAACCTCTTTCATGCAAAATTTTAAATATTTGAGAAATTGTTAAGGTTCTTCTAAAATCAAAAATTATATACACACAGCTTCAAAAGTGTGTAAGCACAGTGAATTTTTTGATTTTTTAAAGATTATGAAAAGCATTATAGTTCAACTTAAATTTTTTTTTATAACCAAATCTATTATTCAACCAAATATCCAACAAAACGAAACTTTTAAATTTCAATCGACGGATAGATTTTAGGATTTTCATTATCTTAAAAAAATCAAATAATTTGTTGTGTTTACTCACTTTTGAGGCTCATAGTAGGTATATATATATGTATTTTTTTTGACAACATATTGATTCCGCGCAAAAAAAAAAACTGCAAATCTGTTAAGACCAATCAAATTTTGAATACACTGTTCTGAAGTAAAGCATATCAAAGAGAGAGCGTAAAACATCGATCGAAACAAATAGTAGTCGGACAGGGCAAGGTCTGGACTTTAAGGTGGGTGAGGCTCCACCTTCCAACCACTTCTTTCTAAATGGTTTTGATGGACGTTTTTCGGTCAATACTCGCTTCAAAAGTATCAGTTGCATTTGGCACAGGTTCCCTGTGATAGTCTTACCGGATTTCTGCAGATCGTAATAGTTATTAGCCCTTTGTTTTCACCAAATACAGAGTAATGCTCCTCTGAATACCTTAGCGCTATACATATTTGTCTTTGGTGTCGATTTGGCTATTTGGCCGGGCTTCACATACGTTATCGTAAATCCATTTTTCATCGCAAGTAATGATTCAGTGCAGCAATAATTTCCTTATATAGCGTTTAAACAGAATTTCGGAAATGCAAGATCGTCTGAATTTGTATGAAACCGGCAAACGTTTGGAGTAATGACTTCAAATTTAAGTGTTCAACTTTTTTTCTGACCTGGGAAATCTTAGTTTTCTGTGTCAAAATCACTTCTTTTGAACCGCACAAACCATCATTCTCACGTTGAATTCGATGGAACACATTCAGTAATCGCTGTGCATATTTTTTTTTTCAAAGTAAAGAGGTATAACATAACTTCCCGCACAAAATTTGACATTTTCAAAGCAAAAGAAAAAAACTTTTCTATTTATATTATGTATAATGGTAATTAACGAAATGAAAATAAATGACAGATAGTACAAAAACCTCTAAAAAATCAAATCTTAGCGGTTGCAAAAAGATATTCACAAGTGTTCACAAGATTATTCCAACATAAAAAATTTGTAAAATTTTTAATATTATTCCTTACAGGTCCTCCCAAACTTCAATGAATTTTGTTCCGAAATTTGGAATTCAGATTTTCGGAATCACCAACGGAATACAGTTTTTTTTAACCTTTAACTTGGGTGAGAATTTTGGAACAAAAAAAAAACCAACATATCTTTACGATACTTCAAAACAAATTCCGTCTTTAGGTCGTTTATAATTAAAAACAACCTAAATAAATATTATTAGCAAACATTTCTAACTCTATTTTTTTAAATTTTAACTAAAACTCTTAAAATTTAATTGGACGTCGAAATTTGTATTATTAAACTAAAAAACAAATTCAGACATGTACTTTTTAAAGATATTTTCATTAAAATCCTCTCTGTGACTACGCTGTAGGTGGTCCATTTGAAAGGTCCAATTTTCGGTCACACTTTCCAGCCTAGCTACCGGTAGGTCGTGAATTATACGAGTAAGAGTAATAATGGTGGTTTCCAGTTCTTGAATCGTCAAAGACTTTTGACTTCATTAAACCCCAAGCAAATATAAAACGATCTAGATAGGCTCAGAACGCAAAATTACCTGGTCACTAAAATGCATCGAAGAATATGAAAAACATTTTTCTTAGTGACTGCAGATTTTACTAATTCAGAGATTTGCTCTGTGAGTCTTTAAATGATGAATTGACAAACAATACTAAATATGCATATACATATGTATGTGTAAAATAATACATGAAAAAAAACACCTCTTAATATATTACTCTCTATTTGTGTAGTTGACTAAGTACTCTCTTGATATCTACATAATTAAGATAATTAAGATATATATACTTCAACATAATTACTTACTTGAACTTATACAAAACACTATTCTCGTGAGTTTTTCTGCAGAATTTGCACAAATCTAAGATCCTTGCAAAACAACAAGAATATCATTAAATAGATTATGGTATATTGAATAATCATTATAAAATGTTTTAAACAAATTAACTTTTTTCATTACTCTTTCAATACAACATCTGTATGTTTTTGTGGTATTTAGCATAAAAGTTGTAGTGTGGCAGTTTTTTTGTAGCACATTTGCTACTTTCAGCATCATTTATCCTTATACAATATTAGTTTATATGTTGCACATATTTGTAGTTGGTCTGGGCCCTAGTTATCCAAGCACACATTCTGCATATTCATTAAACTTTATCCATTATTTGGCTGCTTTAACTTTTGAATTTTTAAATTTTCACTTTAGTTTTTAATGGCGCCAAATTACAAGTCACTTCACTTCCGTATATTTTCTTATTTAAGTTTATAGTTTTTTCTTTTTATTTATTCTCTCTTTTACTTTCACACTGAGAGGGTAATATAGTGATGAGTTTAAGGGGTACATTTCGTACATTTGAAAGAGAATTGTGATAATAACTAAAACTTGTATGTAGTTTTATGGGCGGTTTGAACTGTTAATCATTAAATATTTTAAATCAAATCTCATTGTTTGCTGCACCTATACAAAACTCTAGTTACCTATGTACCTACTAGTATCCCTTAAAGTACTGCGTTAAGTCGTTGTAGTAAATAGAAAAGTCTAGTACCTCTCCACATTGAAAAGTACCTTTTTTGTTTTAATTCGTACCATCTCTAGTTTGGTTTAAACTCTACAAATTCAAGTACATACATAACTGTATATATGTTTTAGTAAATATTTATGTACAAGTGAATGTGTTTGTGTATTTACCACGTTCTGAGCCATTATATCTACAGCACTATTATGTAAAAAAATAGTAACGACCCTGCAGGAAATGTCAATAGTGAAACTGTACTGATTTACTATTGACACATGCACCAGTACTAGTGACTTAGTATACCCCAGACGATGCTAATTACTATAGACATTTAACATGTGCGTGTCATTGAAAATCCACTACTGACATAGGTACTATTGACAAGGTAGTTCTTTTGGGACCATTGTCTACACTTTTGGTACTTTTCTGAAATAGAAAATAAAAATGCATTTTTTTTTGCTAATTTTTGGAGTTTTATTAAAAACTAAAATACTAAAAAAATATTTAATTAAAAATAAATTCGAAAATACCCAGAGTCTTTGGCGGGCATCGAACTCGCAACCCCTTTGAATGATAGTCCGGCACACTATCGCCTAGTCTATTGGGGCTCACAATTGAAAAAAAAAATAATTGAATAATAATAACCATTGTGACAATGCTGCTGACAATGTCACCAAACCATCACCAAAATACATAGTAGACAAAAGTGGTGACTTGGAGATACTTGTCCCCAGGTTTCCTTCAGGGAAGTATGAAACTAAACACACTCTCGCTTACAAGTAAACATACAAACAAACACTTGCACTCTTACACGGATACATACGATACAGTGGGTAATAATAAGAATGTAACATAAGCGAGGAAAGTGTTTTATTAATATGATGTGGTACAGAAAATGTAGTTGCAAAAATCATTAAATAGTTAAAAAGTTATTATAACCGAGATGGTGATTTGTGGTACTGTAGCATGTAATATGTTGAAATTTCAAATATCTATTATTAATATAAGGAAAGTTTTTTCTTTATTAAAATTTAAAGCAGTGGTCGGCACCACAGGTGCCGTATAAAAACAATGAATATTATAAAATCTATAAAAATAGAACCATAAATTACAATTAATTAATATTACAACAAGGTAAAGGTAATATTTAATGTAAGAGCATAACATAATATTTTTATTACACTGTGGAACAAATTCAGGTTAGCAAAAGTTAGGTCGATTCTGACAGTGAGGCGTGAAAATAGAGGCTAAATTAGAAGACTCATATCGCGGCGTTTGTTTATGTTAGTTCGAGTTTTTTTTTTTTTTTTTTTTTACCGACCTTCGCACTTTGCTTTGTTTATAGGTTTTTTTTTATCTATAACTCGTCGACTAATTGATATGTTTTAAATCTGTAAATTTAAATTGTAATTGTTGCACAGGCCTCTAGCAATAATTTGGCTTTTACAGATTTAAAAAAATATCAATTAGTCGATAAAGAAAATTATTATTTTTTTTTTGTTAATTTTCACAGAAATAACAAATAATTTGAAATATATAATGAAAATGTTCTAGTTTTTTGCAGCTTTTTGAAAATAGTAGTGGAAAAAGTACTTTTTAAGAATAGTACTAATGTTAACTTAAAACTATTTTTTTTACAAAAATAACAAAACAATTATTGATTGTATAAAAAAATCAAATTTAAAAAAGTACTTTTACTTAAATAGTACTTTTGCATATTTTTGTGTAATTTTAATTGAAATATAAAAAAAATCAAATAAAATAGTACCAGAAAACGTACCTTTTTTAAAAACCATTTAAAGGAAATTTTAATAAATCTAAAATTTAAATATTCTGTAAAAAATAAAAATGTGTTAGTTTTCTGCTACTTTTTAAAAATGGTAGTAGATAAAGTACTTAAATATTAATTTTAATTTTGCTTATTTGTGTTTACGTTTAATTTTACACATGACGAACTAAAAACAATACTAAACTAAAAAGTAGTGAAAACGTACTTTTTTTGAAAAAGGAACTGATTTTAACACAAACTTACTTTTTATCTAATTTTTTTTTTTTACAAAAATTACAAAAACTATTGTTTGTGGTATATACAGTGCTGGACACAAGGTTAGCACACTTGTTATCTGTTGTCAATTAAAGAAAATATTTTCTATTGTTCGTTATTATTTTAAATATTTATTTTTTAAATGTGTTACATGTCACCCTAATTTGTATAATGTGTAAAAATTAAAAATGTGATTTTTTGCTACTTTTTAAAAATAGTAGTACTTAGAAAAATTATTTTTAAAAAATTATTAGAATATTATTATATTAGAAAAATTAATTTTAAAATTAAAACGTTGCTTGCTATTGTTTCTATCCAAGACAAATTAAGAAAAATAAGAAATGTGTTATTTTGTTACAAAAGTTTTATTGTATAAAAAAAATTATTAATTGTTTTGATACTTTTAGAAAACATTAATATACTTTTTTCATATTTTGACATGACAACAACGGGAAAATATTAAAATAAAATTATAGAAGAATAAGTAATTTAAAAAAATTACTGATTTAGAAAATATCATTTAAGATAAATTTAAAGAAATTTTATTTTTTTAAAGAGTACTTTTGCATAGTTTTATTTAATTTTAGTTTTGTACATTACAAAAGATGTCTAAAATTATATTCTTTGTTATATGATAGTTTTCTAATACTTTGAGCAAATAGTAGTAGAGAAAGTACTTTTTTGAAAATGTTATTACCATGAAATTGTATCTTTATAAATAATACGTATAAACTACATATTTCTAGATTAAAACACATGTTATAAGATTTTGGAAATAGTAGTAGTAAAAAAATACTTTTTGACATATTTTTGTTAAATTTAGGTTTTGTATATTATAAAATCTGTCTAAAATAATCAAAGAAATATATTATCTTTGTTAATAGTTTCTGAATTCTTTAAGAAAAAAGTAGTAGAAAAAGTACTTGTTTAAAAATGTTACTAAAAGGAAATTATGATCTTTTTTTTAAATAAATTACAAGTTTTTTTTTGCATAAAACTCATGTTTTTAGTTTTTTTTTTAAGATTAGTAAATAGTAGTAAAAAACTCATTTTTGTAAATCTTAAAATTTTTCCCAAAAGGTACTTAATTTTTTAGTATTTGAACAGTAATATACTCTAGATATTGTTGATTTTGCTAAATAAAACATATGACTCGCTTTTGTCTAACACTGTTTAAATTTGTGTGCAAGCAAATATATTTACACGTATTCATGTGTTTATTTTGGTACAATATTTTTTCTAAACATTTTTTTTTTATAAAATTTTTATCATCTTAGATTTATGTCATTCTATTCCTTTATTAATGTTTAATGTTTATTTTGTGAGTTTAGTTGTACTATTATGTTTATGTGTTGGTGTGTCTACGAGTAAATATTTTATAATTAGAAGACACTTTATTATTTTGACTTAACACATACATACATACACTTACTTGCTCGCACACATATTTACAATCCTGTATATTAATATGACTTTAGAATTAAAATGTGTGTGCGTGTGTGTTGTGTAAATGTGTACACAAGAAATTGTAACGTTGAACTCTTGCGTAAAGTTTGTAGCAAACAAAATAAAATGTTAAAAAAAAGACAAAAGCCCTAAAGCCAAAACAAAAAATTATTTTGAAATCTAATTCATAATCATTATCAGGGTAAAAGTACAAACACAACGTACACACGGGCGGATACAGCTTTTCTCGACCGCAAACAAAATTATTGTAAAAAAATCAAAAGTTTTTGTTTGACAAAATAAAAAAGTTGAAAAATTTATGACATAAAGTAAAAGCAGCGATAAAAAGGATTTTGAAGAATAAGAACGGCAGCAGAAGTAGCATGCAATAACAAGGCAACTTTTAAGAAAACAATAGTTTTGGGTTTTTTATTGTTTAGAATGTACTAAGTAAAAGTTACACGTATTGCACTAAGTTTTTTTTTTGTTTTGTTGGGAAAAAAATCTTATACTATATTTTTTT
This sequence comes from Bellardia bayeri, assembly GCA_950370525.1. Lineage (NCBI taxonomy): Eukaryota > Metazoa > Arthropoda > Insecta > Diptera > Calliphoridae > Bellardia > Bellardia bayeri. Next base: position 83,177,182 of record OX493267.1, read on the forward strand.
TTCGTTTAAAAGAGTTACCAAGTTTTAAAATACATTATACCTTGAATACGCACACATAGTTTCTTAAAAGTATAAGAATTTTTTTTTTAAATTTTTAAAATAATTTTTTATTTTATTTTCAATTAATATCCACAAAAATTTAAAAATCATTTAAGCACATTTTGACAGAAAGTTACACCGGCATTAGCAATTAACACAGTAAACAAATGATTTTTCTAACATTATATTAAAAGAAATTTAAAATTTTTTATAATATGATGTATTTGCAGCTTTATTCCGACCACAGATTTATAGCATGATTGCAAATTTATCATATCTTATGAACTCTTTTTATCAACAAGCAATTAATATAAACAAATAAAACAGACCGATGAAAGCTATATCAAACTGCGATCATTCTAATAATGTGGCTGAACATTTTAATTCAAATCAAAATTTAATGGCTTTAACTTAAAAATGTACTGCTTATTATAATAACAATGTCGCGTTCTTGTACCTAAATCATCGTTTGTTCATAGTATCTAAAAATTTCAATTTTAATCAAAAATTAGAGACTTTAAATAAAAGTAGAGTAACTGCATATAGTAGTACATTTTATTTTGATTTTAAAAGTGTGTTGTTCGCATTCGTAATTTAAAACTAGTTTTTTTTAACACGAAAAACTTACCTTTGCACTTGTCCTAGTACTACGAAAATTCTAAAGAAAAAAATGTTACAAGGTTTCTTTATTTTTCACTTGAAAGGCGTGAAAGTGTTGCGTTCTATAAATTCCTATGTGCCAAAATTGATAGTTGGTGTTTGAAAACAGACACAACAATTTACTTATTTTGAAGAAATATCGTTCCTCTAAAGTAAAGTTATTCTATAAATTTCAGGGTTTTTTTCGGAGCATGACATGGTTCATTATCAAGGATTAATATAGTCTTGATTGGGATTAATGTCGGGTTTAAAAATGATTGTACCATTACAAAATCTTCACACTTTATTCGAATGACGACAATTTACTAACAACATTTTGTTAGGAATAGAGGTTTAGTTTTCTTTGTTCCAGATGCAAAGTTGTTAATATGTCCTTTGATAACTTTGTACCTATATGGTAGTGTCTTCAGCAAGAACAAAAGTTTTTTTCTGATATCATTTCCAACAGACAAGATAGGACGTAGATGGTGCCCAACTATTTTCTATGGCTTTGGTTTTTAAAGCATTCAATTAATTGCAGTATGATTTTCCCCTGGCAGAGAAACCAATAATAAAGCTTCAATTCCCTCAGGAAATAATCATCGTTCTTTAGAAATAAAATATTTCTTGATTCATTGTTAGTTGCTTGATATATTTGCCATTGTTACAAATTTAGGTTGATAGTTTTTAATTACAATTTTTAAAACTATCGGTATATAAGGCAGTTAATGATAAAATTTTGCCAAACTTTTTATCAGATTTTGTTAAAGTTTTACTACACTAGGAATTTCACTATACTTTAAATTTACTGTTGCAGACTGACTGCAGATAATAAACGGACGTAACTTTAATTCAAAACGGTCTGTAATAGGAAAACATTATTCCCTTTAGCAATCAGCTGTGAATTTCGTCAACTGAAAGAAGTGTACATGTGTGTAAAAAGACCTTCAGGATTTTCGTTTTTTACATTTCTTTGATAATTACTTCAGAAAAATAAAAAATATGCTAAAAGCAATATGAAACTAATTAAATATATTTAAGGTGTGTGTACAATTTTAAACCAGCTTTATTAGTCCTTAAAAATAACTTCCATAACTACTTCTTACCTTGATAACCACAGTTAAAAGGTATTAAGAAAAGAATGGAGTCACATGGTCATAATGTTAACACGTCATAGCTTATAGTTTTTTTTTATTTTATTTGATTTTGGTAAAACAAAAAACTATAAAAATTAATATTTCATGCTTAAGCACAATTAAAATTGTCACACTTACGTTAACTGAGTTGGTTCTCTTTTTTGTTATTAAAAACCAACAAAAGAGCATAATGTTTATAAAACTGAACTTTTTTCTCTTACTCTTATATTTAAAACAGCAAAAGCATCTGATGCAATTACATTTTGAGTTTAACTCAATCTAATAGTTTCTCTGTTTCTCACTCATTCCACACTCATTGAAAAATATTCATAGTAGTTTCCTGTGTACGCGAGTGAGTGAGTGTGAGTGCTTTGTATGACAGTGAATTTCATTTAGTGATGACGTTAGTCCATGTCGTGTTATTCTTTTTAGCTGGTATATATTCAACTCGTGCTATACACTACTATTGCTACAACTACAACAACTATTACATGGACATTTATTTAAAGAGCACGAGTTTAAAAATCTTTACAGTGACTGTTTGAGTTTGTGTGAGAGTGTAATGTTTGTGTTTTTATATGATGTATTTTTGTGTATATTTTTCCTATTGCTTCTGCTTGTCTGTTTCTTTCAGGAATGCAAAATAGAAATTTCGAAAAAGTACCAACATATGAAAGTAAAAAGTTGGTACTTTTAAACACAAAGGATTTCTGGTGCTGAAAGAAAGAAACTAAATTACATTTCCTTCTATACAAATCCTGGGTTTTGTTTTGATGCCCCATGCATTAATTGATAATTCTATTTTTTTTCTGTTCGATGCCAATCTATTGAAGCTTTTAATAATAACAGGATGCTGTATCGGTTCAAAAGTCTACTAAGAGGCAGCAATCGTTTTTGCAGGCATTCTTTTATATAAATGTCGGAAATCAATTGGTCGAAAATGGGAGATATTACAGCGGTTCCTGTATTTTTCAATTACGTTGACCTGATTTTTTAAATAGAAAACTTTACTGAAGACGAACAAGAACAATCTAATAAGAGGTAGTAAACGTTTCTGCATGAATTATTTTATATTTATTTCTGAAGAGATGACAAAACTTGATTACTTCGATTAGATTTCTTCGATACGAATCCCATTAAAAATTCGTTGCTAAATGTTGGTGACGGTGAATAAGAGTCAACAAATGTTTCTGCAGGCATTATTTTATGTAAATGTCAGAAGTCATAGTTGAAGATATGAGAAATTGCTCCAAATTGCCAACCATTGCCTTTTTATCCAATTTATTTATTTTTGTAATAATGGGCAGGCTTTTTTAATAAGGACGATACTTCTCAATAGATTTCTGTTTTTATTTTATTTACAATTATTTATAACTTCCTACCAATCTACCATTATGTCTCAATAATATTAATATTTAGTTAAACCTTTATCCATTTTCAACACTTCTTCGCTCCTACGGTTTCTGTTAATCTATAAGTTTTAATCATATTTTGGTAGATATGGAATTCCATTCCGTTTTTGATTTTGTCCTACATGTAGTTTAAAGGGTTTAAGTCCTGGGACTGTCATACACACTCCATAACATGGACTTTGTTTTGCTTAGGCCAAGGCTTAACTAGTTTTGATGTGAGGATTGACCTGCAGGAATTCCTATAGGAGCGGCATGTCTTCTCTGACATAGAATAGCATTTGATTTTGCAATATTCCTATGTAATCCACAGCGCACATTTTCCATATAACCGACATCAGAGAAATAAAAACAACCCATATCAATAACGAAGGAGACATGTGTCACGGTTTTTAGGTATACCTTGGAACGAAGGTTTTGCCATAAGATCCAAACAAATTTATTTTCATTTCATCAGACTAAAGCACATTTCCTCAATTTTTCCGGTGTAGATGATTCTTAGCAAAACTCTGTAGAGTACAATAATCAAAAAGCTTAAAATCTCCCCTGTCACTATAGCAAGTTTCATATATATCCGTCTAGCAGTTTAGAATTAAAATACTTTTTCGATTTAAAATTGTACCACACAAGTACAATTCATCATCCCTATTTTGTAGCATGTGAATACAAAAGTAGTGGACTCTTTCTACTGAGTGTATGTAAGTGTGTGCGTGTGTGTTGTGTGCGTTGTGTATTGTATTTTGGGACAGCTAAAGAATTTACCATGATTCTAAAGTTTAGTTCAGTATTAAAACTGCATTCATTGTTCAAAGATTGTTGAACAACAACTACATACACTAAAAATTCATATTCAAATGCAACTTTAAATAGTTATTATACAAATGAAGGTTAATTAAAAAAAAACATTTACAAACAAAACCCAAAACAATTAATAAATTTACAATAAAAAAAGAGAATGTGAAATAGAAGTGAAATAATTACAAAAATAAAGTAAATTTAAGAAATAATTATGTTAAGAAATTATTTACCAAACATACTCCTATAAAAATCTTGTGTAAAAATTGTTACTTTTTATACTACAGTATCGTGTTAACTTGTACTTTGTTGCTGCTTTCTAATCAAAATAATTAAAAATTTATATTAATCATACGTCAAGGTGTTTATAGTGTAATAGGATTTCAGCAACTTCCAGGTGTGTGTATTTGTATTTTTGCACTTATTTTCTGCTTTTTTAGCTTTAATTGCTAAAAAATTGTGAAATTCAAAAGTATGTTATTAGAATATTAAATTTTTTGTAAAACTAAACATGCAATTTTATGATTGAAAGTTCTCATTAAAGGGTAAAGTAAGTAGTTGAGTGTAAGTAAAATGTGTATATTAGAGTGGCCCTTACTTTTGTCTTTTTAGTTTTTAAGTAATCCCAAGGTCTAAAATGGTTTCACGTCATGTAAATACCAAATGTTGCAAAATTCAGCCAAATCGTATAACGTTGAGAGTTTGCACATTTTTTTTTCTTTTGGAAGTTTGGAGTTTTATCTGACATCGTTAACCCATTTGATGAAAAAAGCATAAAATTAAAATTTTTTTTTAAAAGAAATCTCAAAAAATTCAAAAAGTTAAATTTTAATCTAATAAATGATAAATGAGGATTAAAATATAAAGGTTTATAACTCTTAAGGTTTAGCGTGGGGAGCTATTTGATATGGGTGAATTCAAAGGAAATTCCATTTTTGTTACAAATTTGTTGAAATTACAATTTTTTTAAATATTATATTAAAAAACTAATAATAAAAATGTTGTTTATTTGTAATAAATGCTATAAAAGGATTAACAATGAAAATTTTAATGGTTATATCTATTTTGTGTTAGCGTGGGGAAGGATTTAGAGGATATTTGCTATTTAATTTTAGATTGTATTTTTATTGAATATCTAGGACATTTTTAATTTGAACCCTTTTGTATCTGGGGTTGTATTTATCCAGGACATTTCAGCCTCGCCAATTCTATAAGCTCCAAGTTCAAAACTAAAGCTCGGTTGATTTTTTTTTTTTGCAATTTTATCCATAGGGTCTACAATTCTTATGTAGCTGGTTAAATACGTTAAGGCTAAATTAGAAATACATGAAGATTTTTGAACCTGCTTTACGTTTCTTATACCAGCTTTGGAATTATAGAACATAATGGCTTAAATTCGAATTTTGATTAAAAAAGAAAATTCGGAATGTCGTAAAATTCGAAATTTTTTCATATTAAAATGATTTCTTCAGAAAGATATAAATTTGTGATACATTATTCAAGAAAGCTTTTCAAAAAAAAAATATAGAAAAAAATTTAAAAAATAGGTTGTTTTTTTTTCAATTTTCGAATTGAAAATCGTTTATTTTTGCATCTAGAAAAGATATTGCTTTGAAATATTTATATGAGAAATTATATCGATTAAAAAATCTGCCTGATATTTTAAAAAACGAAACTAGGGTTTGGCAAATTTTTAGTCCCTTAATTCATAAGATATAAATAGCACAAGTAAACATATTTTTAAAGAACTATACGAGTACTGTTAGAAAATATAAAAATCTTACAAGTTGGATGAAAAAACAAAAATAAAATATTTTAAAGCTGCCCTATTTTGAGACCCCACAATTCTGTCCCTGAAGAGTTTTTCAGGATCTATCTTCAAAACTTAAACTCGAATTCTCCTAGGCAACAACCATGTATAATTTCATATCGAACGGATTAACCTCTTTGGAATATCTGATTTATTTACCAAAATTCTGCCCCACTGTGCAATGTGCTGTGATAGGTTATTTTGTTATTCGTTTCGAAAAAGAAAATCAATCGAATTTATACGCTTTAAATATAAAAGTAATATTTTTATTGTACTTGAAATTAAGTGATATTTGAAACATTTCGAGTGGCTACATGCTTAAATTTTAACAACAAAGAACCCCCCCCCCCCCCCCCCCCCCCATTTAATTAAGAGTTTTTACAATATTCTCTTCCTAAACTAACTAACATATTCCACGCTTGACCTCTTACAGTAATTTGTTGCAATTTCTTTTTTTTTTGCATTAGTCAAAGAAATGAAAAAAAAAAATTCTACACAAAATTTATGAGTTTTATGCCGCCTGAAAGTCCTGGAAATTATTGCGCAAAAATATATGCCTTTATAGAAATAAAAAATGCAGCCTATTAAAATAGGAATTTTATAATGTGGCTTAAAATTTGTACTCGCTTGTTCATACTCGCATAAAAATGAACCACTACTCTCATTGGCTGCCTGACCAATTTTTTAAAATTCAGCTGCTGGAACACATATTCACATTAACACAGAAATAATAGAGAAATTAAGTGCTCTTGCTGGCTTTTTAATTATCTAGCTGGCGAGTTTAAATATTTTTTGTTTAATTTTACTTTTTTCTGACTTGAGTATAAGCGCACACAAGTACAATCTAAAAAAAATCCTTAAAATGTAGGTTTCTTATAGTTGTTTTAATCCAATTTACTTAACAAATCATACTCACAGGTTTGTATACGCTACACGACCATATTGGGGAGGTTATATTGGATTTGCACTGATGTTTGTAATGCCCGTAAATATTAGTTCAATTTTTTGTTTAAATTTTTGCGTAAACTACAGGTCACACTTTTTAAGATGTTTCGATAAAATTTGGAACATGATATTTTTCGCACCAAGGAAAGTTGGGATTGAAATTGATTGAAATCTGTCCATTACTCCACATAGTCGTCATACCAATGCCCTCCCGAAATATTGGTCATAAGTGTAAGTAAGTATCCAAACAAACTTCGGCACAAATAAGTTTTACATGAAGCCTTATTACATCTACAAATTAAAGGAAAGAAATAAAATTATTTTTACATCATTACTTGCGATGAAAAAGGAATCTATTATGATAACCTGTAGCGTATGAGATCTTTTCGACACCAAAGCAAAATATCCATGGAATAGTATGTGCTGTTCAAATCTGGCCAGATAATCACAGGGAGAAGTGATTAGAAAGTGTTGCCTCACCCTGCTTATAGTCCAGATAATGCTCTATCCTACTACTATTTGTTTCGATCGCTCTCTCTGGAATGCGTTTTACTTCAGAACAGGATATCTGCAATTGGCTTGATTTGTTCTTGATATGTTGCTAGAAAGATGGTAACAAATGCCAATACTTTCAATATATTTATATTATACAAATGTTTTAAAATATGTAAAAGCTAAAAATATAAAAACCGCATTTTTAAGTTATACTCTCAAATTGAGAGTCTCAATATATTGTGTTTATAAAAATAGTAATTCTACTATGTGACAGACTGATCAATTTTACTATTGTTCAGAGCAAACGTTTAAACCCAATAAACATGAAGCATGCAGGTATTTTTGAGCTGTATTCAGTATTTTAGTGATGAGATTTATGGCGCTATGATGGTACAACAATTTGGCATTAAATAAAAATGTACTAATCTCATCACTGCTTTATATTAAACTTTTTTAATTCTACTGAAAACCTTAGTATCTTTTTATAGCCCCCTTTTTATAGAAAATAAAAAACCTAACAATACTGAGCAAATTAATGTATATTTATACCATTTATGTTTTTGTGTCCCGATTTGGGGACCTCTGGCACCTACCCTGGCGACAACACTTTCTCTCTAGGCATGTGCAATTTCTTGGCAATTGGACTTACCGGACTTAGAATTAACAGATTTATTTCCCTTCTTTTAATTCAGTTTTCAGTTTTAATGAAAAGTTTGATTAATTTGATTGTTTAGAAGTTTGCTCCTGTTGAAGCAAGAATGCCGACAAGTATCATCGATCTCATACTTTTAAAATATTTGACAAGCTTCAATATCTTCAGTAAGTCTAATCCAAAACGCTTGTATTACACTAGACCTTACTACGCAACAAATTAAACAATAGTTTCCTCACACTGTGCGTGCTTTTACAAGGAAAATGGAAAATCCAAAATCGAATTTTTCTTTATTTTACACAGTAATTAATAAAATTATTAAAAACTAAAATTTTTTTTAAATTAATTTTCTTACCACCCTCGTTTATATAGTAAGAAAAAATAGCTTCTTGTCAACATCATAAAACAAACAAAAAACCAGCAATTTGCATTTTAAAGGATTTTTTGGTTTTCTCTGGTAGATTTTTTTGTTGTTCTTGCTTCTCTTACTCTTTGCCTTCTATTAATCGTTTAATAAAAATACTAAAAAAAAATAAAGCTAGTGGATAGAAAATATAAACGACAAACTTATAAAAACGAAAAGTAAAACAGCAATGGTAGGGGGCAAGCAAATACAAGGAAACTATTGAAAATTACACTTAAGTGCTTTTGAATTGGCGCTCAATTGTACTTTAGTGTTATTGTTGTTTTTTTTATACATACATAAGTATATATGAGACTATAGTTGTTATTGTCGTTGTGTAAAGTCGTATCGTTCGTTTATTTGTAGTTGTAATTGTATGTAGAGTGTAAATAATAGAGGAAGAATTTTTTTTGTTGCTGTTTGAAAGGAAATGACAATCTACAACAATATTCCGAAATAAAAAGTATGAATGGCGCCATTTGGAGTCTTCATGATTCTTTTGTGTGTTGTGTGTGTGTGCTTATTTAAAGTGTAGGGATTAGTTTAACCTGGTTAAAAAAGCAAACTACAAAATTAAACAGTTTGATTAATTTGATGGTTTAAGGCGCATAGAAATTAAGAAGTGAAAAACTGCTGTTGAAGCAAGTATTCTGACAAGTATCATTAGGTCATCGATCTTATGCTTTTAAAATGTTAAACAAGTTTCAATATATTTGACTTACTAAACCAAAAAGCTTGTATTGCACCAGACCTTATTACTCAAAAAATTAACAGTTCTCTTACATTATGGAAAACCCCTTCACCTTAACCTCTCTAGCAAATTTAAAAAAAAAAAAAAAAAACTATAAAATTATTTCTTATACTTCATCCCTAAATTTAGTTCTGTTACCAAAGTTGTTGTACTGAGTCTGTGGCAAACATTAGAAAAACTACTAAACTTATGACATTAGAAATGTAATTTTCCTTACCACGCACACACATGCCAGGGAGGAAATGGTCATTGAGGGACCATTTAAATATTTTTATATGTTTTTCAAAAACTTTCTCTAACGAGTCACAAACCGCCAGGTATTTTAAAGTTTGTTTGTTGAGTGGGAGTGTTATAGTGTAGGGTGGTGGAAAAAAGCAACTACAAATCTGATTAAAAAAAGATAACGATGATTTGTATAAAAATTATTCATACAAAATGTACTATTCATTTGTCTCTTGAACGTCGACAAAAAGTATAAAAACGAAAAAAAAAAAATATATATATTTGGTATTTCAGTAGAGAAGGAAATGTTGCAGTTTTTTTTTTTAGTTAGCAATGTTTAATATTTTTTTTTTAGGGCGGTGGGGAGGGGTTAGTGCTATAAAGGTATGTGTTTTGAGGTGTTGCGCACAATGGCAGTACAAAATTATATTTGTTTCTACATAAAAGCGTTTTATTGTGGAGAGGCAACAAAAATGTTTGCTAAAGAAAGAAAAGGACTTAGTGGGTATGGTATTTTCTGAAAATATTCCCAATTGATCAGAAATCTTTGGTATTGAAAAGTGCAAATTCGGCAATGATTTCCACAGATACAAAACCCACGCAAACCTGCTTTCAATTAAAAACTCATGATTTTTGTATTATGAGTTCTCACTTTCTGTTAAAACATTGATTTTTTTTAATAATTTATTCCCTTACACTAGTGCGTATAAAAAGCTCTTTTTTATTTACTATTTTTCTCTACAACAATTATGAAGTTGCAGTAAAAAAGTTTCCTTCTTATAATCTTCAAGCCCACTGTAATTTGCACTCTGCTACCAAGTGTCTTTTAATATTTGTATTGTGTTGTTTATACATAAATTTTCGTTATTTTATATATTTAAACAAAAAGAATAAATGCAAATATTCATATGTATAAACAATTTCCTTCCTGAATTGTTTTTGTCTGTGTGAGTGAGTAAATTTAAATATTGGTTTATGGCTGTGACACAGGAATACTAAATAAAAATTACAATTTGTACTGAGCACTTTGGAAAATAGTACTTTTAAGTTATCAACGAAAATTTACAAAAAAAAAAAAAATAAATTTTGCTTCTCTATTTAGCTAAAAGTAATAAGTATTCCTTTTATTGGGTATACAACTTAAAAATGCGGAATTTTTTTCAGATTTTTAGCTTTTATTTCGAAATACATGTATAATATAAATGTGTTTAAACTATTGGCCATTGTTAGCTCATCTTTCTGGCAACATATGGATTACGCGCCAAAAGATCTGCTCATCTTTTGTGGCCAAGAACGAATGAAGCCAATTTAGAATACTATGCTATGAAGTGAAGCGTATCCCAGATGGAACGTTCTACATCGATTGAAACAAATAGTAGTCGGACAAGGAAAGGTCTGGACTATAAGGCGGGTTAGGCAGAACTTCCCAACCACTTCTTTCTAAATAGCTTTTAACAGGTATTGCAACATGTGGCCGTGCGTTGTCAGGAACGAATATTCTCTATGATGGCTTGGCCAAATTTCAGCAGCTCATAACAGATAGGACACTTTTGTTTCCAACAAATACAGAGCAGAGCGCCAGGGATATTTGGCTTTGGTGTCACATAAGCAAGTAATGATTCGGTGTAAAAATGATTTCGTTTTATAGCGTTTGAACAGCTTTTCGGAAAAGTTTTAAGGTGTTTCGGCTTCAATTCATACGATACCAAATGTCCTGCTTTTGGATGAATCCTGCTGCTTGCTAACGTTTTTAAATAACAGCGATAATAATTTTGTAAGCACTTGTTTAGTTTTACAACAATCTTCCAATTCTTAATTTTCAAACTTTTTTGACTGGTCTGGGTGATCTTTGTCTATCGAGTTAAAATCACCACTCCTGAATAGCACAAACCACATTCACCATAAGCTTGCATTAGCTGTGCTTCAGCGTCACTATTTTCTTCACGCCTTCGTCATGCTTTTTTAGCACAAAATTCGACAATTTATAAGTAAAAAAAAACTTTCATGTTTACACTTTATGCCGGTTAGTTTGTCTGTGGAAAACACGCTCACTGCCAAAATACAAAAGCGAAATAAACAACATTCAACCCAAATGTTTATCATAAACCTAAGCAGTTTTGTATTGAAAATCAGCAAAATTGGTTTAATAGACCAAAAGTTATAAACAAAAATGTAAGACAACATCAAACATCAGAAAAATTTTTTAGTAAAAAGCGTTATTGCTGCTTATATGGTTGTATTGTAAAATATAATGTATTTAAGTTTTATTGGTGTAAACATGTTGTAGTGCTATTATTGTGGTAATGCAAAATCATTAACATAATGGACATTAATATTGATAAATTAAGATTCTGGTCTTTATATGTTGCGAATTTGTAATATATTTTAACATTTAACTACAACTGCAAAATATTTCTCTATATTTAACAACCAGCATAAAATATTTATCATAACATTTCATAAATAGTGTGTAACACTTGCACAATTCGTCCCAACTTGCCACATAAGCATTTAAACATCACCATCAAGTGTTATAAGAGTCAACCATCAAGTGTCATCAATTTACAAGTTGATTGTGTGTTAAAATGTCATTAATTTTATGTAACAATATCATTATTATCCATCAACAATGAACGACCATCACTACAAATACCAAAAATGCAAAAACACATGCATTTAAACTCTCATGTGTAATACAAATGGACTGACACTTCTGACACACATTCACTCGTGCATCCACACAAATTAACCTAAGGGTGTTGCTGACGTTGTTGTTGGTGGTAGCATGACTATGCAATAACAATAAAGTATTCCTGCACTGTCCCAAAATATATGAAAAAAATCTGAATTTCAAAAGGACAGGAAAAGCCAAATTTGTTGTTGTCAGCGGAAATCAAGTATTCGTTCTCAAGTAAATAAATTATAAATAATTTACTATTTATTCATTTTCATTTTAACTGCTTTAGTTCTGTGTTTTTTTCCTGTCATGCAGTAAATTTCATCATTATTTTAACACTCCCTTTATGCCATTGTAAGTGAAGCCAATTCATTATCATTGTCTGCTATTTAAACAAAGGTAATATATTCAAAATAGTTCAAGTGACAGTTGTCATTTATTATATTATTAAGTTGGTAAATACAAGTGGTTTTATCTTAAAATGGAAACAAAATTGGGTTGGCACAGATGGTTCAAAGTAGCAAAATATTGAAAACACACTTCTGAATTACATTTCAAATGTTTAGCATGAAAATTCAACAATTAATGTTAAAATATAAATTTTTACAAAATATCAACTAAACAAATTATATTTGTTTTTTGGCCAGAGCATTTGAACAATTTATTACATTGTTAATTACGTTGTTAATTTCTTATATGTTACGGAAATTATATTGTGAGAGCATGTTTCCTATCTAAGTTGTTTTGTATAATTTATATAATTATGTTTGCTGGGTAGTTCGCTCACACACACAACCTCATTTTACGCTTTGCCTACCTCTGCATTACATCGAATTTTATACGAACGTTTCACTTAAGGTGGATTCGTTCTTAACAAAAATTTTGTTCGAACATTTTTTTATATGAAGTTTGACGTCTCTCTTTTTGAGAGAGAGAAAAATATTTTTTACGAACTTGAATTGGTTTAATTTTATATTTTTTCTGGACAAAAATTAAATGAGTTGCCAATAGGTTGAATTTTTTCATACAAATAACAATGCCGTATGTATTTCCATGGCCATTAGCAAAAGCAACTTTATTTTTGGGTGAATACACCTTTACAAACAGTTTAGAACGACTATCGCAAATATTTAAAAAAATGTTCATGTGTCGTTCACATGATTGATTGCTCTCAGCTTATTTCAGTAAAGTTTTGAGAATAGTATGTTGCACAATCTTAATGTAATGTAATTTTATTTATTATTGTAGAAAACACAGAGTATGTGGATCATAAGACTTTTAGTTCTTGCATCAAAACCGCTAAATTGGCAACATTGCTTTACTGACTAGGTATAATACTGTGTTCAGATATGCACCTTTATTGCGATAATCGCAATAAACGCCATTATTGAGCTCAATATTCCATAGAAAATCTCAATTAATTAATGCTCAATAAATACGAAAGTGATATAATATTGAGTAAGATTTCGAATGCAACACTGTTCAAAACTGTGTTTAGTAAACAAAATTGTATAAAACGGCAAATGTCAACAAAAGAAAACAAAAGAAATCATTAAAAATCAATGTGAAAGGTAAGTTTGTTTACATAGAAACACAACAACCATTTAGAGTATTTATACCCTACACCACAATAGTGGGGAGGGTATATTTGATTTGTGCTGATGTTTGTAACGCCCAGAAATATTGCTCCAACACCCACCTTAAAGTATACCGATCGACTCAGAATCACTTTCTGAATCGATTTAACGATGTCCGTCCGTCTGGCTGGCTGTCCATGTAAAGCTTGTGCGCAGAAGATATTTCGATAAAATTTGGTACGTCATATTTTTTCGGCCCAAGGATGGATGGGATTGAAACTGGTGGAAATCGGTCCATTATTTCACCTGGCCCCCATACAAATGTCTTCCCGAAATTGGGGTTTACTGGTCATAAATCTTTGAATTATGCAAGTATGCAAACAAATTTCACCACAAATGAGTAATAAATGAAGCTAAATCACATTTACTAATTTCGTGAAGATCGGTCCATAATTAGTCGTAGCTCCCATATAAGGCCCACTTCCGAAAATCACTTAAAAGAGCATAACTCTCTTAAAAATGTTGGCATCCAAATAATATTGAACAGAAATATGTTTCGTACATATACATATAGCATGGTAGAATTTTATGACGATCGGTCCATAATTAGTCGTATCTCTCATATAAGGCCCACTTCCTAATAAAATTTAACAAAAATGAGTTTCTTATGTACAAATAGGATGACACCTAATTTTATAATAGTCAGTTCATAAATAGTCAAAACTCCCATATAAGACCCTCTTCGTAATTCACTTTAACCTCCATAAATCTATTAAACGTATTTATATCGAGATAAAGGTTAACACACATAATATTTATATTCACGGAAGTCATGGCACTAAATTTTTGATGATCGGTCCATAAGAGTTAATATCTCCCATATAGCGCACATATCTGAAAAACTGTTTTATTGATATACTGGGTGTAGGGTATTATATGGTCGGGCTTGACCGACTATACTTTCTTACTTGTTATTGTATACATGTTTGTTTTGGGTTATTAAAAGAAGACATTTATTTCTGCTTTTACTTTTTATTAAAAATTGTGTTTTAATTTGTATTTGTATTTTTGTACGCTTCGACACAAATTTTCACAACCAAAATAAAAACAATATTGTTTTCCAGATGTCAAATGAATATTGAGTAAGCTGAAAATTGCGTATGCCTGAACACTTAAAATAATAATTTCAATTAAGCGAATATTAACTCAATAAAGGTGCATGTCTGAACACAGTATGAGATAAAATGCAACAATTACTGCACACAATATTTCTAGAAAGACATTTTTCGCAAAATATCGTTTATTTCTCTCGGATCTCTTACAAACATTCCTGCCCGTGATCTCTAACGAATGTGTCATCTTGAAGTCTAGGTTAACTGGATTTACCGTAACATATTTGGATGTAGAAGATCCTGGTGTGGCCAGTTTTGTTGGCTGTACTTGGTCAGCAGATCTTTGGGCTGTGCACAGTGTATTTTTATGAGACTGTTTTCGTTGATTTCTACTATATAAAACATTTATTTACATGAGAATTGGTCTTACGATCAATGTGTACACCTCGTGCAATCTCTTGAAACTCTTTCAGATATCACAATTGAGGGATCTCTATTAAAAAATTTTCATTAACTTTCAGTATACAGGTCATCCGTACTTATTCTCGTAATCGCTGTGCAGATCCAGTTTACTAAGCTCGGCCTTAATTAAAAAACTTTACCTATAGAATTCCTACAGGCTTAATAGGCAGTCAGTTCCTTTATGAGTATATTCTGTGTGTTATTCTTTCAAGACAGTTTGCCATCTAAGAAGACTTCTTGACATTTCAACAAATTGTGTGTGTTAAATTCCTCCAAGTTTCGGCGTTATGAAATGGTCCATTTATGAAATGCTCCATTTATACCTTCTGATAAAGACAATAAGTTCAGTCTTGTCCGGATTACGGTTAATGAAGACACTTCTCTAACACTGTTTGCATGATAACGCTGAGAAATGATCCCTAAATCAGCTCATTACATTATCGGCGTGAGCTAATCTTAAGTCTCGTTCTTCAAATTCGGAGTAAGGCCGTCAATATCGCCTCTTACGGTATTTCCTGTTAACTTTTCTCCTTAACATTAGGATTTATCTTAGAATCAAAATCGCTCGCCTGTATTTTAATATTTATTAAGCATTTCTGTCCAAGTATCGCAAACTAGAAAATTACGGAAAAAGCTATGCCACTCTTTATTTGAACATGTCCGTGTCCTTTACATTCCAGACTACAAAAGGATACTTAACAACAATTGACTCTAGTTTCTAAAGTACAGTTCAAACAAAAGTTTAAAGTAACTACACTTTAGATTATTAAGAGTCTCTAAGGTGGCAATATTTAAATTAACTTCTAGCAGATTTATAAAGTAATCAATTAACTTCTCTTTGCACTAAAAAGACGTCTTAAATGACAGCCAAGTATTAAAACATTAGTGAAAGTAATATCTAAAAGGGACAAATCATTAGGATCACCTTTAGTTACAGCATTAGCTATGCAGCCATTTATTTTAACATGTTCGTGTAATAGGCGGCCCGGATTGCAATGGGGTAAACTAATAATAATAATGGGTAAAAATTTTTAAAATGCATTACAAACATAATTTAGAGTAACTACACTTTAGATTACTTAGAGACAATTAAGTGACAATTAACTGCCAGTTAGATATAAATAGGAGACATCCAAGTGTTAAGGCATTAGTGAAAATTACTGTCCAAAAAGGGATACATTCACCGCTGTTCTATAAATCGGGTGATTTCGAAAACGCATATGTAAAATAAAACCGGTTTGTTTACTCGAAAGTAAAACGAGTAAATTATGCTCTTTTTGTTTGCACATCACCAATATATATCTGTATGAAAACGTTACTCGTATTCGTTGATAGAACAGTGGGAATTGACTTCTTTAGTAGTCAGTGAAGTACTGCTGAAATTGAAGTCACCTTTTCTATACAACCATGTATAAGACTATACGATTTTTTTCAGGTTTATTCAATCTTTAGAAATTCCTGTCATACCATTACCACAAAATATCCCAAACTATACCATTTCTTTAAACAGTACATATCCTTCTTTTATAACACTTCTCTCACTGTAAATAAGTTTTAATTTATTTTTGCACATTTGTTGGCATGTGTATGAGTGTATTCGTTTGTTTTTTTTTTTTGGTTATAAATGCATTTAATTATAAACAGCAGGCGCTAATAATTTTCAATGCTCTTTTGGTTTTTAAATTGCTTTTTGTGTGTTTTGTTGAGTTTGCAATGTACGTGAGTTTTAGATCCTTTTTTTGTATCAAATGCTGCTGGTATGTGTTGTGTGAGTATATACAATATATAAAACAAACCAAACCATATACATATACACATAATTTAAATAGTGAGTGTTTGTGTGCGGGTGGCTGAACAGGGAGTGGGGGTCCTTAAAATGGATTTAGTATTTTTTTAATTGAAAAACTTTTTAGTTTGACTTTAAAAACGAGTGTAAGAGCGTGTGAATAATAAATAATTTAACTTCAATTTACACTTTGTAGTAAGTTGTGTGTATTTTAAAGGACATTTAAATATTTTATAAACCACTTTTGAGAGTGTTAATCTAAAATTAAAAAAAAATGAAAATTGTTCAGGTTTTAGATAAAATGTGGTTTTAAGTTGGAAATTTAAATGGAATGTTAGAATAAATTAAAAGTAATAGAAGATTGAATTAATATGAGAAATGTATAAGATATTCTTTAAAATAATTTTCGATCCCTTTAATAATTTCTCTTTAAGTTTTAGCAACCATTAATACCTTAACGGAAACGGAAACAATTTGTATTTATCTTTTCTCAATTGGCTGCAATAATAAATAAAATCTACCATTTAGAAGCAATTTTTTCATCAAATAAAACAGTTCATTTGTTTCTATTGAACTAAATTCTCTTGTTTAGAAATTTTTCCCAAACAACAAACAGACAATTGAGAAAACTACAACAAATAAATTCTATATACTCTTCATATATATCTGCTATTTATTTTGGAAGCATGTCAAGGACAATTATTTAATACAAAAGCCAGCCAAAAATACATGCAAGCAAACTTAGCAATAAAAAGGATTTACTCGTAACAGAATATGCTCATCATTGAAGAAGGGCCACTAAAACTTTAGAAAAAAATAGATTTAAAATAAGAAACAGTGTCAATGATAAAAAACTACAAGTTTAAATACAAGTAGTAACAAAAGCGGAAATATGATTTACTTGATTTTTTTTATTTCGATTTTGATCTCATTTCATGTCTTAGAGTTCCCAGAAAAAAAAAAACGGAAATGAAATTGTTGCTAAATAGTTTTATGCGGCAAGCGAAACAGTAAATAACAAGTGTTTAACGTTGAACTTTGTAAAATATCCACAGCTGCTGGAAAAATTTGTTAAAAAAGTTTTTATAAAAAAAAAATGATTACTGTTTTATTTTTATTGTAATTTATGAAATACATTGACAACAGGAATACGCAGCAAACAATAGCAAGTCATGGTTAATTGGCATGTGTTATTTACAAGCACAAATTAAAATCCTACATTCTTTGGTTTTTCATTTTCTTTCTATTGATGAACAAATGTTGCTGATTTTCAAAACCAAACTGTTTAGGACAAATTATAAATATTCTTAGAAAATCTCATTAATGTAGCTCTTGTTTTTTACACAAACACACAGAGAATTCTGTTAACCCTATTTGAAATAGACTGGCATGCATCGATTGTCCTGATTGTTTTTTATATTTGCTTCTCACATTTCTCTTTTGTTTGATTTACATTTCAATTTTAGCAAAATTAGCCGTGGAAATAAGTAAGTGTCTTTAATTACAAAAGTATTAATCGTATGCAAATGTATATTAAATAATTCCAGTTTGCCAATTGTTCTAGTACTTTACAATAGTATTCTATGAAATTATTTGAAAAATTGGAACTATTAGCCTGAAAGAATAAAACTTTTCTCTTAAAAAAATTGATAAATTTTAATATTTCAAACTAATTAAAATCGTTTCATGCAATAAAAATGTGTTTTACTTAAAAATATTAATGAAAATCGAGATGCATCAAGTGTTCGTGTCCTTAAAATCGTTGAAGGATATAAAAATGATAACCTAATCATTGATTATATTTTCATACGATGTAGAAATCACATTATATCAAAAATTATAAAAAAATTCCTTGTAGTTGTGCGTCAGGTCTGAAAGGGATAAAGAAAAAAGAAAAAAATATACAATTTTTAATCATACATACATACGTTAAACAAAAACCAGTAAGAAAGTATAGTCGGTCAAGCCTGACCCTACTGTATAAAACAGTTTTTCAAAAACGAGCGCTATATGGGAGATATTACCTATTATGGACCGATCATACAAAAATTTAGTGGCATGATTTCTGTGAATATAAATATTATATGTGTTAAACTTTATCTCGATATACATAAATACGTTTAATAGATTTATGAAGGTTAAAGTGAATTACGGAGAGGATCTTATATGGGAGTTTCGAATAATTATGGACCGACCATTATAAAATTAGGTGTCATTGTTTCTATAAGAAACTTATTTGTGTCAAATTTTATTTGGATACTAACATTTTTAAGAAATTTATAATCGTTAAAGTGAATTTCGAAAGTGGGATTTATATGGGAGCTACGACTAATTATGGACCGATCATAATAAAATTGTACCGTATTATTCGTATATATATATATAATATATATATGTGTGTTCACTATTATTTGGATACCAACATTTTTGAGAGAGCTATGATCTTTAAAGTGATTTTCGAAAGTGGGCCCTTTATGGGAGCTATTACTAATTAGAGACCGATCTTGACAAAATTTGTAGATGTGATTTAGCTTCATTTATTACTGATTTGTAATGAAATTTGTTTGGATATTTGCATAATTCAAAGATTTATGATCGGTAAACCCCAATTTCGGGAGGACATTTGTATGGTGGCCAGGTGAAATAATGGACCGATTGGGTGTTGGACCAGTATTTCTGGGCGTTACAAACATCAGCACAAATCCAATATACCCTCCCCACTATGGTGGTGTATGGTGGTGTATGGTATGATCGCTGTAGTCAATGTTTACCAGCAAAACATACGAAATTATTGTTGCTTTGTACTTGTTTGTATACAGTGAAGAAGGATAACAAAAATGTAATAAGACAAAATTGTTTGTGTATTTCGTATTACTAGTGCTGAGTGTTGTATATGTGTATTAGCCCATAGCTAAGCGCTTTTACAAAAACAAATGAGCACCGAGTGCATAGGGATTAGAATATACCAGCGTTTGTAACAGCCAAATATAAAACTCCAACTTTTTTCCATTTAAAGCTTAATATCATTAATGTAAATTACACTACTTACTTACTTAGTTTCCATATTTACTATGTCTTTTAGCGAAATAAACAAAAGTTTTTTTTTCAATTCAGCCACCCAATACTTTTTCGTACAGTTTCCTCCATACAATTTAAAAGTTTTGTTACACCTGTAAAATACTAACTAGTAGGTAGTTAGTTGTGCAGTTTATTTTCAGCGCTAAAAAAAATCTGTAAATTTTTAAATGGCTTTTTTCTGCCTTTTGTTTGTTTGCGGCAGTAAATGAAAAGAAAACAAAATAAAAGCGCAATGTTCTACAGTTAATATTAAAAATACATAAAATAAAACAAGCTACGAAATTGTTGCAAATATTTTGAAAAGTTTTATGTTGTTTTTTATTTTTGTATACGAGATATTTTGTTAAAAACAAATGTCAGCATAAAAATATTGCTGTTGCTACAGCTGCCTAAAAAAATAAATAAAATAAAAACAAAAAAAAATGCAACAAATCATCAACAAAAGTTGATTTTGCAGCAACCCAAAACTTAACTGGGATAAAGTTTTTTTGTAATGTTTTTTTTTATAGGTTTTAAATACATTAAGTAGGGTTTTGTTTACTTTTTTTTTTACTTATTTTAAGTTTATTTTTGTAAACTATAAATCGAAAAGTAGGAGTAGTGTAGCCTCAACAGAATAAAAACAAAATAAATAACAGAAAGGAGCACAGTCAACCATTCAATAATAAAATGTCTACAAATTGTTTGATGTTGTCGTTTTCGTTACAGCAGAAAGTTTGGCTGTTTATATAGCCAGCGGTAAGATGTTTCAAAAACAAAATTTTAAAACAAATGTTAAAATATTTAGAAAGGAAATAAAATTTTGAAATAAGAAGGAGAAACATAAAAATTTTCACCGTTTAGTTGTTGACGTATCTGTAGCTGTGGCCTTGGCAATTGTTACAAAGAATTTCACTATACATTTCTACGTAGATTTCCTGAATTCGTTTGACTAGCTAAACTGACTCATTTTAAATTTAAGATAATAAATCTAGCTTTTCCGTGCGAAGGTGTTTTCATCTATAAATTTGGGATAAGAATGACCTTCCGAATCCCAAATGAATGTAACAGTATTCAGTCCGAAATATCGGCTATCAAAAAAAGAGCTAATTGGCTCACATATAACACAATGCCAGGAAGAGATATCCCTATATATACTGATAGTCAACATCAAGGTCAAGGAATTCAGGGCGTCCTTAACCCTCCGATGAGTGAGAAGGTCCCAGGGACCTTTTTGCCTTTTCAAACTAAAATTACTCCTACTTCGGCCACTACAACATTCATATGGGTGCATGGACTTAGAGACACTATAGGCAACTGTATTCCCAATAAACTGTTGAAGAAGAGCGCAAGGCTGCCAGACGAGGACAAAGATTTCCTATATGGTAACAACTTGTAAACAACAATTTAGTAACTTTTACAAAGATATTGCTCAGCCTTATGTGAACGTGAACCCACCTGCATGAATACGAGACTAATATGGCTTATGTTAAACCGAGAACACACAGCATATCTGCTGAGACTACAATGCTCTGAACTATGTAATTTGATGTCAGTGATCACCTGTAAATTTAGCAATCATGCTAGAATTATGATTTTTTTTTAACAAACACAAACTACGAAGCTTATCTGCAGAAAACACCCAGAGTGTTTGGCGGGAATCGAACCCGCAATCTTCTGACTGCTAGTCTTGCACACTACTGCCTAGTCTATCGGGGCACCCAAATTTTTCTGCGGAAGTTGTCACAATGAAAAAGACGAGGAGACTATCTCTCACTTTCTTTGTCACTGCCCAGCATTGGACAACTTAAGAATAAAGTAAATAGGTTTCTGGGACATCGCTCTTATATGTAGCAATCTCTCTGAACTATCGCCTATGAAGTTAGAGAAAATAGAGGCCTTTATAACTAACAGTAACTGGTAAATACAACCAGTCATTTCGCACCCTAAGGTGTAGTATTCTTTATAAATCTTTAACTACTGGACTATCTCAATCTGCCCCTTTACCTCTTAATTCTCGAACTCTTTTCTTTTTTTTTCCTTTTTATCTATCGATGAGATTGGGGCATCTTATATCTATCTTTCCTTTCTTAGTTATGTTTTCAGGCAACACAAAGGTGAACTGTTTTTCTGAAAGGTCACCTGTTAAACTAAACTACTTACTACTACTACTACTTATTTTTAATAGCCTAATTTCTTCATAAATTTTAAATGTTTACATTCTTTTTATTTCAGAAGTTTAAATTTTTTTTTTAATACAAAATTTCCAACATTTAACATTAAGATTCATTAGTTTATCTTAAAATGACATGTACAAGTTTAAAAATATGTCTTATGAGTACAACACAAAACACAACATCTACTAAGTAAAAATAATTACATGTGAAACAAAGCTCCTTAGGATAAAATATTCTTCAAGGGTATTTTAAAATAACTTTCTTGCAAAAATGTCATTCATTGTTCTCTAAGTATGTGTATTAACTGCAAAAATACACATAAGCGCAATATGGAAAAATGGGCAAAATAAAAACATATATAAACAATTAAGTAGAACAACAATAACAACAATAACTTTAAAATTAAAACAACAAAATATTAAAAAAAAAGTAAATAAAGGAAAATAGGAAATCATCTTCTGACAAATGTGTTAAGAATAAAAAGAAATGTGCCAACAATATTATTAAAAAATATAAACATAAAAACACAATACATTCACATATTCACATCCGTTTTTCTACACTTACACAAACGTTTTTATGCAAAACAACGATTAACATATCCTTACTAAGTACATACTTACACATCATTATTTTTAACAATAAAACTT
Organism: Bellardia bayeri; assembly: GCA_950370525.1. Classification (NCBI taxonomy): domain Eukaryota; kingdom Metazoa; phylum Arthropoda; class Insecta; order Diptera; family Calliphoridae; genus Bellardia; species Bellardia bayeri. The sequence continues at coordinate 83,199,976 of OX493267.1, forward strand.
AGTTTTGTTTTCTTTTCTTAATCTTCTGGCTGCTTCCCTCCCTCTTTTTCTCATACTCTTATATTTGATATGTTTGATTTGTATAAAAAATGTTGAAATTTGTTTTAGTTTTGAATCTAATCAAGATATTGACTTGCATTTTTTTGGATAAGAAAATTACTTTATCTAAAATTAAGTCTAGGAAAAATGTGGCTCAAATTGCTCCCGATTTTTGCAAATTTATCAACATATTTTTTAAAAATAGAGTTTTCAGAGATTCAACTAATATGTTAAAAACAGTCTTTATTTGTTAATATAATGCAATGAAATAAATGTTCAATGTAGATTGAATTTATCATTCGAAATAATAAGTTATAAAAATTATAACAAAAGTACAAAGTTAATCCCGCAATTTTGAAAAAAAAAAACAAGACGAAAATATCCAAAATTATTTTTTTCTTAATTTTTTCCATTGGGACCACATTTCTATGGGGGCTGGTAAAAAAACTTTAAGGATAAGTTATATGCACATGAGGGTTTTCAGAACAGCTTTCCGTTTTGTTATACCAGCTTTGTATTTATAAGACAATTGGCCTGAATTTGAAATTTTTATAATATATTTAAAAAATTGGCCATGTTTTTTGTAATAAAGAAAAATATAAATTTGTTTTAGGAAAGTTTATTTTTAATAATAATAAAAAAAAAATAAAAAAAAATCGATTATTTTTTTAACTTTCTTAATTAAAAATTGTTTATTGTTTCAAATATATCTTATCTAATGAATAATTTTATTGTTTAGCTAATTCAAGGAAAATTGATTAAAATTTCTATCCGGTATTGAAGAAAAGCCGGAACAGGGGCCAAATTACCGCATTCATGATCGAATGAGCTATCGTATCGAAAAATGATTTCGATATCTAAATTATGATAAAATGTACTAAATTTCTTGCTCGATATCGACTGCCATAATCTCAAATAAGAAAATTACAATCAATTTTACTCGATATTGAATGCGGTAATTTGGCACCAGGTTTTGGCAAAATTTTAAAATTTCAAATGTGTATAACTCGAAAACCATAAGAGATAAACAGCATACGCAATAATGTACTTCAGCCGAGGAATTTATAGATAATATAAATCTTAGAAATCCGATGAATAACAAAAAAATTGAACATACATGTCAAAGGTGTAATATTTAGAGCCCTCATAGTTTCGCTATGGACCCCTGGTTTGTGGGGTCCATAATCAAAACGCAAATACTGCCTGTAAAATTTTATCTCCATCTGAACAGTCGTTTAGATATGTCACAATTTATTTCCAAAAAATTTCGATTCTGCCCCACTATGCAACGATGTGATAATTGGGAAAGTTTTTTTTTTAACAGAAAAACGTCATGAGCCCGAAAGTTCATTTTCTTCTATTGGTCGCCGGACATTTTAGGCGCAATATTTAGTTCGTTATCTCTTTGCATCAATCATAAGACAGGCCTGTGGTTTTAATTTTCTTTCACATGATAAAATTTCAGAAATCAGAAATTAATTATCAGAGATCAGACGAATTCAGAATTCTTATAGAGTTGGATTATTTTAAGTCGTTTTATTTAATTTGTGTTTGTTTCCTTTCCTGCTAACGATATAATTGTTATTAAATATTTTTTTATCAGAGCAAATCTATGAATGTATGTATTAGCATTTAAGCTCTTTTGTGCTGAACAAATGGTAATTTGTATCTGTAATCTCTTGTGTATGTAAAATTCTGTTAACAAATTTTACCATGATTATTGTGTTGCTCTAGATAACATTTATTTATGAGTTTATTACAGTTTAAATTTATACTAAGGCTTTTTCTTCTTTAAACAATTTAGTTTGTTTTTTTTTTTTTTGTGTAGAATAATAGTTTATTTTTTTTACATTTTATCATCAACTATCATAAATAATCTATGTAAAGTGGCAAGATTGCAAGAAGTATGGAATGAACAATTTTAAGTACATACAATTTTAGTACATTATAATTTTTCACAAGGATCTATTGATTTTAATCATTAATAGTACAAATTAAATGCAAAACTGTAAATATTAATTATCATATCGAAAAATTAGTAAAACTTTTTAGTTTTTTCAAAAAAATAAGCATTTCAGATTAGAAAAGTAACCAACATTCAGGGAACGACAATGCTGCTGTATATTTTCTGTTTTTTTTCTCTTCTCTGTCAAATAAATTCTTGATGTTTTGATAGTTTAGCACAAAAATTTGTTAGTGTTTTTGAGAGAGAGTGAGAAGAGGAATAGGGCTGTGTGTATATAAATTATTATTTATGTATGTACGTATGCATGTGCTTGCTGGTGGTGGGAGTGTTGCATCTGTACGAGTACGTGTTTTGAATATTTAAATTTGTGTGATTGTTTTTGCAACCATTTGTTTTTGTTGCTGTTGTTGTTCAATTGTTAACAGCCTTACGTTGTTGTTGATGCATATGTTAACAACTTTTTTTAATTTCATTTTTTTCTCCCTTGATATTGCAATTTCAATTAGTAATAAAATACAGTTTAAAAAGCTAAAATAAATGTAAGAATGGTGATAAATTCAGAAAAAATATAAATTCCAAAACTATAAATTTGTTTATCTTCCAAAATTGTTACTGCTTGTTAGAAATAATTAAAACTTTGATTTATCAATATAAATAACATTGAAAAACTTGGTAATAACATTCACTACTACTTAACATCTGCTTTACTTAAACGTAGTTTAATAATGGCTGGTTTGTAATCTAATATATGTATGATGTTTGCATAACATGCACATTGTTTTTCTAAAATCAATACTAAACTAATGCATGTGTGCTTGGCATCATTGAACCACATGAATTCCTATAGGATCAGACTTTTATTTCTAGCAAAGGTTTTTGCAATATTTCTATGTAATCTACAGCGCGCATTTTTCAATCAATACATAAAATTGACAAAATGACAAAAAACAATCCCTTTTCAATAACGAACCTTCTCCATGCTTCACGGTTTTTTTTTTGATTATAGCAGGTTTAAAATTCTTTATTTTGTGGCCTTTGAACGAAGGTTTTGCCATCAGAACCAAAGAAATTAATATTCGACATTTCTTAGCAAAATACAACCTATTTTTAGTAATATTCTGTTTCCTCAATCCAGCTTTCGGAATCCCATTTGTAATTGTGTGACTTTAAATTTCCTCTTTGTTATTACAATATTTGTTTTTCATATTTTTTATAAAATAAAAATTGGCCATAATTTGATTTTACATTTGCTAATTTATTTGCACTCAAAACTCCCTATAAATTTATGTGCTTTTCGGCTCATAAAGTCAACCTTCTTTTTAAGGCTTTAACTGAAATTAAAGTTCTGTAATTGATGACCAATGCATGCATACAAATGGAAAAATCAACAAAAACAACATTGTGGTCTTTACACATGCTGTTGACAACAACAACTAAACATACTACAACTGCATATGACTACAATTATAGCAACAGAAATGTAGTATAGCCTCAGGCAAATAAAACCTTTAGCATATTTTCACAATAAACATGTCTTTCTCTCCACAACACAGGCACACTATTACAAGTCAGATTTTAAGCAACAAGACCAAATTTTCCTAGGTGTATACAACCCGGTATTCATGCATATTTACATTATAATTGAGATTTCTAAAAAAAAGAAAAATCCAGCAGCAACAAAAATATTGTTTACGAAAAACTATTTTTGTTTGCACACAAAAACCTTAATGGAAATTGTAAAGATTTCTTCTATTTCTATTTGTGACTTTAACAGCTTTGAATGAAGGCAACAAGGTTTCTATAAATTTTTTTTTTGCAATTTTCTTTATTGGTTTACATATTGTAAATTTCTATTTTTCATAAGCTAATTTCTTTTATCCATATACGAATATAAATAAACAAACAGCTTCTGTTTTATATTTTAATTTTAAATATATATTGTATATTTATGTCAATTTCATTGAAACATATTAAAACACCAACCACATTGTATGTATTTAACACATATTTCTAACCAATCAGTGTATATTCCGATTTATAAATTATAAAATCAATCAAATTGATTTTTAAATGTAAAATATCTTATTGATAGTTTGCATTTATTGTTAGACAGAGCTGTTAATGTTTTAATTGTTGAAAAGGAATTTGTTACTAAACGCGAAATTCGTTGGAATTGTTAACTATTTCCTTTAGTTTTAACAGCTTTATACGTCTGTGTGGCAACCGCCAATTAAATGGTGGTAAATCCAATTATTTCAAGTTATGGATTGTGTTTGAAATAAAGTGGCATTAATAATTCAAATAAATAGTGGTATTATTTTTAAATTGTTTGTGATTTTAGTGAATATTTTAATGGTATTTGGCTAAAAGTTAATTTGTTTTAAACATAAGCATTAGTTAGGGGATGTTTAATAAAATAAAACTTGGAAAAAGTAATAAATTTTATGGAAAACTAACATAAGATTTGTATGTCCTTCGACAAAAATAGACATCGAAATATTGTTCGAGATGCACAAAATACAGTGTCGGAAAAAATAATAAGAACGATACTTCAAAATTCATTTTTGCATTTATTATAAATTCAACAATTAAAGCACTTTAGTGTAGTAAAGAAAAAACGTAACCAATCCAACGCCATAGCATTAACGAACCACCGCGATTTTTTGTGGTATAGCTGGGATCAAATTCTTTATTTTGTGGCCTTTTGAACTAAAGTTTTAACGTCAGAACCAAATTAATTTCCCAATTTTGGAACAATTCATCAGTATTGTAATATTGTTTTTACTTTTTCTATGTTTTCGAAGCTTTAAAATAACTTATTTTTCAAATAAAGTGCAGTACAGTATCCAAACAATTTAAATGGAATTTCAACCAGGCTATATCCAGGGGAGCTGTTCTCTTCTAGTTTATTGATACACTAACTGCTCTTAAAGGTCCTTGGCAGCGCTATTAAACACCTTGTTATTTAAAGTGCACTTATAACGTACTTATTAAGGCAAAAGGTAAGAACTAACAAACCAGCTGCGACAATCAACTGTTATTAAAATAAAATCTATGTCAGCTTGCATTCTTTCAGCTCGTCTAAATACTCTTTAACAATTCCATTAGCTTCGACACGTCTTTCATTGCATTTGTTTGCACTACATTTTTCTGTAATTTTGAACTGACGATATGCTCTATACCGAGCCTTCAGAAATTTAAAGATTTTTTATGAATAAATCTAGATTTATAGAGTTACAAAAGATAGTTGTTTGAGCTTAAAAATATCAATTCACTATGAGGTTAATTTGATAAAACGTTTGATAAATGGCAGTTTCTCAACCTAATATCAAATGTATATTCAATGTTTGTGAAATTTTTGGTAGAATTATGTTTTTAAATTATATAATAAACTTTTAATGCCGAATTGTTCTCATACCTGAAGATAACATTGAATTCAGCAAACGAATTCTTTAAAATTGAAATTAGGAACTTGGCTTTGAGTAAGTTGAGAATGAAGGTATTTCTAAAATTGAAAATAAATTCCATTAAATGTTGAGAATTTATTAAATTTTAATCAATATCAAAAGTTTGACATTTGAGAAGTAATTTGATTCCAAATCATTCGCAGTTTCACATCAAACTTACGTGTTTGTTGGGCAATAGGTCGGGCATTATTGCGATATCTACTGATATTTATTGAGCCTGAGTTATTTAAAAAATTTGTTCTTGTGGAAGAAAAATAAAATATTAAAGGAACTTTTGAGTAGTGTCAACTATAGAAGAGTTCAAATTTAACAGCCCAATAATGTAATTAATGTAACATGCTAAAAATAATAAAAGGTATTGCAAAACAGAGTAATTCTATATTTGAATAAACTTCTTATTTTCTTTATCTTTTCCTTTTTCTTCCAAAACTCATGGAATATTTGACCACAAATTCGTGAAAAATTCGCTAATATTCAAAGAATACTTTTCATATGAAATTGTTGCTAATTAGATAATATTCAAAGTCTGTAAAGTGTTTGTATTCTAAATGATTTCTTGGATGACGTATACTCAATATTTAATTTAAATATTAATCATATGTTTTATTATAAATATTACGATTTGGTAGACATTTTTTTTTATTAACAATAAACGAAAATTCGACAAAAACCATAAATTTATATACAAATACATACTCATTGACAAAAAAAAAAAAAAGCATCCATTATATTTAATGATTGTGACTCATAAAAAGTTCGTTATAAATCAAAAATATGTATGGAAAAATAACAGAACTGAACAGAAAAAACACGCAACATAAAACACTGTTGTAGTTTAGTTTGGTACTAAATAATGATTAACTAAAACTAGTACGAAATAGAGCTACACTGATATACAAAAGTATACCAACACAATTGTAAATATGTATGTATGTATTTATGTATACGATACCAAGAAATACCGTTTAACACCAACAGAACATAACCTACAACAACAATAGCGTCATAGTTTACCTTGGCTAAGTGGTCATAAAATACAAAAAAATAAAATTATAAAAAAATATGAAGCAGAAAGAAGGAGGAAAACATAAATACATAAATAAATGACAACCAAAAATTGTTTAACATTTACAATAAAAAGAAAAACACAGCAGAATACATATATTGTAGAGTTCTGCGAGTGGGTGTTCATACATTTTGCTTTGTTTAGTCTCTTTTATAAGTATTAAAGAGAGTAATGCTTAGTATTGCTCTTTGAGTATTTTTTATAATAAGAGTTTGCACATCTGCATTTTGCTTTCAAATGACGTCATTGTTAAACTATGACAAACATTTTTAGCTCTTTCTCTGGTAATTATTTTGCTTTAATGTTTTTGGTTTTGGTTTCTGTTTCTACTCATTTTTAGGTTTTGTTTAGGAAACACAAAATTTTAAATACAATTCTTTTTGTTTATTATTTTAAAAGATGTGTATTTGAAATCGTGTTTTATTCTTCAATGTGTTTTAAGCCTGCATTTTAATTTTTAATTGCTGTATTTAAGTTTTTCACTGGTATTTATGTATATATAAGAGAGATTTGCAATCTTTCACAAAATTAAAATATGTGAGGTTTTCTTTAATTAAAAAGGAAAAGATTGGTTTATTTTAGTTTTTAAATAAACTTTTTAAATAAATTGATAACAAGAAAAACTATGAAACGACAAAGTTTCAACAAAATTTGTATTCTATTTCATTAGTAGTCTTCCTTTCTTTTTTCTTTTTTTAATTCCTTATAAATTAGTTTGATAACCTAGAGTGAACAGTTACTGTTGTTGTTTTTTTTTTATTTTTGTATATGTTAATGTTGTGTGCGTTAAAGTGTAAATTAATTAAAAATATATGTTAAACATATAAACCATTGACCTTGTTTTGTTGTTGAGTTTTTTCTACATATAATTTTTCTCAAAATCCACCAATACACAACACTTCCTTTGGTTTGGCACCATTGTTATTGCTCACATTTATGTGCTTTTTTTTAACATATTTACTCTCACATAAAAATACATACATATACGAATCTGTGGCATGTACATTAAAACAATATAAGTCGTAAATTATAATTTTAGTTTTGTGTTGTAAATTAAGTTAATACTTAAATATTCTTTGAACATTTACTGCCGTATTTATAAAAAATTAAAGTAGACTTCAAGTGTACTTTAAAAAAATTTTGTATGAAAATTTTGTCTTAAAGCACATTTTAAGCCTACTTTATTTTTTATAAATACCGCAGTTAAAGTTTTAATATAAAATTTACAAAAGAAACTTTTTTTTTAATAACTTTATGACAAAAGTTTATTTTCTTCCCATGATTTGTTTAAAACCTGACGTTATTTCGTCAAAAATTAATCACTCGGAATATATTTGAACATGAAAATCTTTCTTTTCATCTTCCTAGAAAATTTGACATTGTCGAGTTTAATGATTGTAAATAAGCTCAAGCTTTTAAAAGTACTGTAAAAGATGGTATAAATTATTGCAAGTAAACCTTAAGCATAAACAAAAAGAAAGCTTAAATGTCATTAAAAAACCAGCAACTTACAAAAAAAACATTATATTCAATGTAGCGAATCGAGGAGTTAACGAACTAAAATATAAAAAAAATTTATAAATTTTCTGATAAGAGGTGGGTTTAGCAAGCAATTTGCAGTTGTTATTTAGTTTTACTCTTCAAATATATCTTGGGATATTTATATAAAATAATGCCTTTAGAAACATTACTGACTGTTATTAGACGTTACTATTCTTCAGTAAAGTTTTGGCACGAATTAACTCGTGACAATCGATTTGCTTTTATAGTCTGAAAGTAACCCTTTTATTAACTTTAGGCATTTATATAAAATAATGCCCACAGAAACGTTTGTTGCCTTTTATTAGATGTCACCACTTTTCAATGAAGTTTTGGCTCAATGTAGCTGCCTGTGAGTATTTTAAAGCGGCAATAGATTGTTATGGAGGAAAACAGGTTGACGTAATAGAAAATTTAAAAAAAAAATTGATGCTGCTAATTGTCGCCATCTGCGAACAATTGAACCCAATATTGTTCAATAGTTAAAGCGGATAGTTAAAGCGTTGATGTACTGTAGTTTTCGGCAATAAAAAAACAATGATTTTTATAAAAGCTAATTAATTTTGGTTTCCTTTTATCTTTCTTAAATATCAATTTATTAATTTAAAAACAAACATTTATGCAGTCGAATTTTATGTGAGTAATAATACTTTAGAAATTTGTTCATTTAAAGAAAAAACTGGCTGTAAATAATACGTCTGACTATTATGTTTTTAATTTTTCAGATTGCAAATTAAAAAAAAAATATATAAAAAAATCTAAATTAATCTATATTTTTTCACTCCATTCTTTCGACGTAAAGTACACAATAAAAACTTAAAACTTACTATCCAGGGATTATTATGTACAGTCTGCATTACTTAAAAGTATTCATATATGTAATTACTTATTTATTATCTGTTATAAAATTTCTTGCTTTACATTTTTCACATTTTGTTTTTACTGCTGTCATTGAGTTAAAATGTACACAATAGTATTAAAGTCCATAATTTAGCATTTTAATTGATTACTGGGTAATGAAAGTTTTTGCTGGATACTGACAGAAGAGTTAAAGCGTCTTAGTATGCCTTTTTTAAAAAAGCTGATTTTTTAAAACTAACCTAAGTCTACTTAAGTTGATGTTTAATATTTTCACAGTTTTCAATGTAAATATGTATTCGTACTCATGTATGTTACAATGTGTGCCAATGGGTTTTTCTTTTCTTTATGGATGTAGTGTGTATGTATTTTTGTTGGTGTTGTGATATATTGCTGTTGTTAAAGCGCGCTTTTTATTATAGTTTTGTTGTGTACTTAATATGTGCTCGTAATTGTTGAAAAGAAAGCAAGAATAAGTGAGTGTTGTTCTCTTTTCTGTTTCTTAATTTCATTGTAAAAAGGGAACGACAAATGAATTTAGCAGACATGTTATGTATACGCAATATTAATTCTTGTTTGAATATAAATTCCACATATGCATTTTCATTAGGCAGGCTCTAATGTACTTTCAGTCACTACCACAAATTTAAGCAGAAAGTCATAAATATAAAAGTGGATTTTTGTTCTTTGTCCATCTATCAAGTTAACATACTTTGGTCCAAGTTCCATAATATGTTTCAATAATTTGAACACAGTGTGTACAGGACAAATTTATAATACATAAAGCGTGTTCTGGAGTCTTTGAATATATGTAATTATAAAGCATTTTTCATGAGCTTGTCTGATACGCTACATACATTTTAAATTGCTCATACGTATACGTAATATTTGTACAATGAATACAAATAATAATAATACGTATACGCAATGTTGTAATACATATGTAATATTAAATGAGAAAATGGATTTAACAATATGTAACGTACTCGTATTATGATTTGGGTGGATTTTCTTTTTTAGAAAAATGCACAACAAATATAATAAACTGTAATAAATATATTAATGAAAAATTCGTTTATGCAAAGCAATCCAGTTTAAAATATACGAAAAATACTCTGTTTATAAATAAATATTTTTTTTTTTATTAATTTCTATACAAATTTTCTTTATAGCTAAACGTTTTATTCATTTTATTTATGTACTTCTTAAATTCATACATTTCTTATACATTTTTGTATAATATTATAAAAAAGGCTATTTTAAGTTACTGGTAGTATAATTTTAGTTGGTTTTATTTTTAGATTTACTTACCCCATCATTTAATATTTAAAAATTCGTTAAATATTGCTCAGACCTCCATTTAAACAAGACAATTCTATTAATTTACACATAAGGTACAACGGAGTTACAACAAAAAAAAAAACTGTATTTAATTAGAATTTGTTTAAATATTTAAACAAAACAAGATAATATAATTAAAATATTACGTAGTTTTACAGGTATTTTAGCAACACTAACTGGGTTATTATAATTTAGAATTCAGCAAATGAATAAAAGAGGTACATATTATAATTAAATGTACGTAATAGAAGTATATATATATATATTGTATATAAACTTGTTAGAGTGGAAAAGAGAAGAGAAATAGAGAGAGATGTAGGGTAATATTTGTTTAACAAAAAAAAAAAAAAAAAAACATTGAATACTTTTGTAGCATAAATGGTTACTAATTTTTTTTTTTATAAAAATCCTTGTACTTTTGCACAACATTCCAAATCGCTAATATGGTTTTATTGTCAAGAACTACAGTAGCTCTCCGCTTTATATTTCCTTTGACAATAGTCCAATATTGTTCAAATGGCCTAAGCAGAGGACAAGTTTTGTAACATTTTCTACATCGAGCCGACGTCTAATAGGAGACAGCAAATGTTTCTGCAGATATTTCTTTATAAAAATATTGGAAGTCATAGTTGAAGAATTGAAAAAAACTGTGCTTTTTAGAACTTAATTGAAAGACGTTAACGGTGAATTAATCACACTATGAGAGATATTGACAACTAAATTTTGGTTATCAATGATGTGTGGTTGCAATATTTCCTACACCCACCGAAACAAGTGATTTATTGCAAACCGATTACTAATCGATTACAGCCTCAAAACACAAAATCTATGGCGTGATGAACGAAACAGACAAGTGATCATAGTGGACGTCTGTCCGATATAATTGCCAAATTTTACAATAAAAATTTGAGTGATTTCATATAAATTCTTTGTTTTATTTTGTTATGTAAAACTCCTTACTTCTAGTCGGTATCCGCTTGTTTATCTGCAATATAAAATTTTTGTCCTTGGCTACTGTTTGAGGTAAATTATTATATATTTTTTATTATAAATAATGCCGGTTTTATAGCAACATCATTTAGCTTTTCGCTACTATTTGGCTATTTAATTGCAGGATATGTTTGAAAACCAGCATCCACACTTATTGTTACTGTGGTAATTACACACAATTACCTGAGCGTACCGGATTTTGCTTTACTAAACGTAGAATATTTTTTTTTAATTTACTGGTTTCTTAGAACACAATTTTAGCTTTCTTTTTATTTAAGATGTGTTACCAAAGTTTACTTGCATCTTTTTATAATATGATTTACAGTGTTTGTAAGCTTTAGACTTTTTGCAGTAAATGATGTCGGATTTTTAAGAAATTCAGGCATGATTTTTTTTTCTATTTCATATTCCATTGCTCAGTACTCGTACAAATATATTCTGAATTATTATATTTTTTACCGAACTATTTTTTAAAGACTTTTTTAGTGTGTCTGGATTTTATGTGAACTCTACTTTACATTTAAAATTAAAACAGTTTAGATTTCAATTTTAGGTTATTTCACTCAGTTTTATTCTATAATTTACTATAAATTTGATTTAATTTTTCTATTACTATTCGATTTAATCTCTACAATTTCAAAAACTATTTAGTAAAATCATTAAAACCATAAAATATATATGCCCTTAAATCTCAGCACAAACATGACATTCAATTGTAAATCATTCTCGTTTAATTTTCAATTTACAACATGTTCTATACAGTAATTGAACTATCAATAGCTAACTACGTGCAAACATTCATATGTTGTTGTCTAAGAATTGCTTTTAATGACTATGAATATTATAGAAAATATAGCAATCATTGTCATTTAGATTTATGTATTAAATACACATTCAGCAACAGCAACTAACTAATCGTGCCACAACTACTGACAGCTTTTCGTAGTTGGTATTCCTGGTAAATGCATTATTCTTTTGCTTCTTGTTGTAGTCATTTAGTCATTTATTTAATATAGTTTGTAGTAAAGTAAACAAACCTCATAGTATCGGGCTAGCTGGCTGGTAATTAACAAATAAAATACCCTGATGATGATCTAATAGTAATTGGAGTAGTTTTAGCCATTTCAGTTTGTCTTTATGAGTGTAATAGATTCATCAGCAAAACATTTGTCAATAATTAGATTGGTTTTGTGTTAAAGTATTATTTGTAAAGTACACATTACAGTGTAATGAATATAATGTAAGATGTTAAGTTGAGAGTTAAGGCAGTCACTTTTCAAAAGGCTCACCTAGGATCATTCAAATGCTGTTATCTTTGTGATACCCAAGAAGTTAACAGCATATGAAATGTGATATTTGTTACTGTCATATTGAACCAACCAGATTTGTTGTTGTTTAGTAAATAGACGTGTTTTGGATTCATCCTTGACAACTCTTGCAAGAAAGTGAGAAAAAGTGAAGGTTCCCGGGTGTTGACAGAATAATTGGGTCACAGTCTCATCCTCTTCCTTGTTATGATAGCTTATGTAGTAGTAGTTAAACTGTAGACCCAATCTACTCTTCTCTCTTCTAAGCATTCAAGAAAAAAGGGTTTTTAAGTGTGCGTTCCCTCATGTTGGCCAAAGACGGAAAGCATTAACGTAATAAATGGATCACCGTATCCTCCTATTCCTTGTTGAATGTCCTGTAATAATTGAAACACTTAGCCTTATTTTTTAGCGACGAAAGTCGATCTCACAATATCAGAAGTAGATTCATTGGTTTCCGTGATCTTTAAAATCTCACAAAGTTTGAGGAATACCTCCATGTGAAAATAAAATCATAAAATAAAAGTTCTAGTAAACTTTTGGAAATCATTTGTAACTTTTTCAATACTGTAATCCTTCTTTTACTAGGACTTTTATTTCTCATTTCCGAAAATATTGTGAAAATTATTACATGTTACTATCTTTACTTAAACATTGTAATATTTTTTATTAGTATTTTTTTTATTGGTATTATAAAATCACGACACATACATGACAAACATTTAAAAATCCATAAATCCTTTTTACGTGAGATCATAAAAGACACACATTTATGTGTAATAGGGTGGTTTCGTTTGTGGTGTATGTTGATGAAATTAAAGTTTAGTTTGTTTGAGAAGACCATTTCTTCTTTTTGGAAGTTTTTATGATTTTGTATGATTCGCAAAGGTAACATATGAAGTTTTGATATCATTTGAAACGTCATTGATATTTAACACTTTATATTTCATTATATAAAACACTACCTGACCCGACAAACAAATTTTATTTTCATTGAAAGTCTGGTTCCGTTACAAAGTCTGTTTCTATCCATTAATAAAAATAAATAAAAAAGTACCAATTTTTACCCCTTACAGAGTATGTACCCTATTTTTTTTATCTGGGCCATATACTATCCGTCTACTAAATTTCATCCAAATCCGTTAAGCGGTTTTTAGCGTAATTGCGTTACAAACTTATTACTCCCTCGTGATCATATTTTTGAAAAAAAAAATACATGGCCTTTGTGTCCTTCTATCTATCTATGTTTTAAATATGATTCGAATTAGGCAAATAGTTTCAGAGAGGAAAAAATTGCCCTTTACCCCCCTCGTGGTGTAATGTTTGAAAAAATATATAACCTTTGTATCCTTCCAAACTCTGTTTTCTCTATCTATGTTTTAAAATTTATTAAATTTGAGCAGATAGTTTCAGAGAGGCTGAAAAGAGGACCACGAGGGGGACAATTTCTGAATTTTTGATTTTTTTTCAAAACTAATAAAAAAAATTCCAGGCAAATCCATTCTCGAGTTATGGAGTTATAATCAAAATGTACACTTATTTATATATATATACAGTCGGGCCTCGATTATCCGTGATGGACGGGACCAGAAGCATTACGGATAATCGATTTTCATGGTTAATCGAATTACAATTTTGATTATACAGTTTTTAAATATTTTTATTAAATTATTTTATTTCAAAATTAAACTTTTAAATGCTACTGACTCATGGTATGCAAACAAGGGAATTCCCCGTTTTCATGTTTATTAAATTGTATGTATGAATTTGAAGTTAATAAAAAAAATTCTGCCATCACGGATAATAGAGGTAATCACGGTTAATCGAAGCAAACAATTTGAAAACATTGCAAACAAAAAACAATAGACTGATATTTTTCCATCACGGTTAATCGGGATTACCGGCTAACCGAATCACGGATAATCGAGGCCCGACTGTATATGTATATAGATTTAGCACTTTAATTTAACTAACGTTAAATTTAATTTAATTAACGTTAAGAACCATTTAATCTTTTCCAGAGTGATGGTGTTTATTCATGATCTCATCGTGTATAGTTTGTCTGCCTTTTCGTTTCTAATAATAGAACGATGAACTTGGATTTAACACTGTCGTTTCTTAGGTTTTTAATAACCGCTTTACTATCCGTAACAAAAACGAGTTTTGTTTTTAATTCTCTTAAAGCATTTAATACCCTTCACTATCTCAACCAGAAAAAATTTATTTCGGTCAGGGAGACTAAAGCATTAGTTTTTTTTTTAGGGGTGTTCACCACTCTATCGTTGCATACGTGGGTTATCTTCAGGCGTATGTCCCATTTCGGGCCCATCGCTCTTGTGCATTAAGCCCATATTCTGTGTGCTTTTTCCACTCTTCTATCAATGTAAATCTTTCAGTATAGTCTCCAATGAAGTATTACTCGAGGTATTTTTCTTTTTTGTAATTTGTATTCATCCCTATCATGAATAAAAATTCCACATGAAATTTGTTCCCTTTTCGCATTTTTCCTATTAAAATTCAATGTTAAAAAAATAAAAAGGAACAAATTTCATGTGGAATTTTTATTCACGATAGGGGTGATTGTGTTTTATGAAAGATGGGGAATCATTGTTTGGAACTTTCCGCTGTCTTTGTAAATATAAAAATGTGTGTTTTATTAGGGCTTATATTTAGTCCTCTTACCGTCTGGCCCAGTTATAGAAATTATTTTCTTTGGATCTTTCTCTTTGAACAATATCGCGGCGTTATCTGCATAACAGATGGATTGGAAATCTTTATCATAAAAAAATCTTTAGTAGAGTATGTATAGTAGTTAACCATAGTAGGAGGGATAAAATACTACCCTGTGCGGTTCCTCTGGATACTTTGTTTCGTATTTTTGTGTCGTTTGTCTCACAATTTATTGATCTGTTTTCTAGCATATGAGCTATGCAAGCGATAATGTCTAGAAATTAATCCGAACATTATTGAAAACTGCTTCGATATTAACAATTATAAATATATATAATATAATATACTCGTACAAGTATTAAATTTCAAAAGTTCAAATATTTTTGAACTTTCATGAAAATTACTGATGCGGCATTGAAACCACCCTTCCACGACAATTAAAATTATAGCAAGTTTCCATATGTTTTTGGCACAAAATATGAAAAAAAAACCATAAAAACCTCAAAACGGACTTTTTATTTTTGGGACCAGTTCACTAAATATAGATTCCAGCCAAAATATTTTGAAGAACAGTGCCATAGAATGAAGTAATCTTTCATTATAGTAACCACCCTATTGTATAACTATAGTTTGTATTTAAGTGTATTGTTATTGCCTGATCCTTTAACAATTTTAGATAAGCACACAATCGAACAAGGTAATTACAACTATTTGTTAACAATAGTGTTGTTTTTCAATACAATTGCTTTTGGGATTGTTTTTATATTTAACATACCAGTGGCTTTGGTCAAACGGTGTTATTGATTTGTTTTTATAATTTTTATTATTCTTATAGGTTTTTAATTTCATTTGTAAACAGGCATAAAGTCTTTTAAAAATTATAAATTTTTTAAAAATCGTTTTTAAAAAACCAAGATATGTCAATAGGGTCTATAAGCTATTCTATAATTGTTTTATAGAATTCCCTTTCCAAAACCACTACGGCACTGCTGTGAGATTTCGAATGTCCAATTCAATTCAATAATCAGCAGCACAGAGTATTTGTATCGACATATTTATAAAAGTTTTTAATTGACATTTATAATAATACACACCTGTCCAATAAAGATTTTGGTGGTAGCGGTTATGGTTGTGGTATAAAAATCCATCCATGTACTTTTATGTGATGAAAACAAGAGCCCGAACAACATGAAGAACATATAAACATATTTGTGGTCAACCACCCAACAGATAATGAACTCAAGTGATAATACATACATAAATATATACAAATATTCATATAGTATATTGACACTCACACATAATATCTATGTATTTACAAATCAACATGCATGTATGTGTATTTACACTTGTGAATTGTTCTTAAAACTTTAATTGACGCTCATTTGTTGGCATGTCTATTAATTAGCACCATAAAAAATATATAAAATTACACTGAAGTGTAGAAAAAAATATATGAAAAAATATATAACCAGCGCGTAAGAATTTTCATATAAATAGTTTTTCAACAAGAATTTTCTTTTCCAACAGCAGTTTCTTGTCAGTCTTTTATTAGTAGATTATCAGTAGCTTTGTGAAATTACAATTAACTCGATTTTGCTTGACAATTGCCTCATATTCGCTAAATTCATTCAAGAATAACCCGCATTTGGGGGTTTGCGTGCTGAACCTGTTAATGTGTTCTGGAGGTGTAATTAGGATTTTTACTTGAAAATTCGACTACAAATACGGCAACGGATTGCTATAGTTAATTATTCTATTGATAAAAAGAATATTGTAATGTGATTTATAATAAACCAAATTTCGCGATTGCATAATTTCACAAAATGTAGCTGTTAATTAAGGACGTCCAATCACCTGATTTAGTACCATTGGATTATTTTTGGGGGGTTTTGTCAAAGAAAGAGTCTATGCAGAGACAATCGAATCGTTGAAAGCCTTGAAACTCAAAATTTCGAACGTGATTGATTGACCACTGATTAAATAGAACCTTTCACCAAATGCCATTAAAAAATCCTTTTTAAACATCTGTATGCGTGTTCGTGGTAGACAACTGTCTGATTTTACATTTGTTTTTATTGAATTTATAATTGCCAAAGCATGCACTTTCCAAAACAATATAAATTTTAATGACTTTAATGTAAATTCTTTGTTTTATTTTGTTTATAGAAACAAAGTTCTCATTGAAAACCCCTTTAATATCGTATTGTACTCTTTATTTATACACTGAAGGTTTTTGCAGTTACTCTTACTTACTTACATATATTTAC
Source organism: Bellardia bayeri (assembly GCA_950370525.1). Lineage (NCBI taxonomy): Eukaryota > Metazoa > Arthropoda > Insecta > Diptera > Calliphoridae > Bellardia > Bellardia bayeri. The sequence continues at coordinate 83,217,489 of OX493267.1, forward strand.
ATACAACCCGATCCGCCATATTTACTTGTATGTTGTACTTGTATTTTATACGCTTTTAATTTTATAAAATATATAGCATATTTTAAGGACGTAATTTAAATATACTGTTTAAATATACTGTCATACAAACAACTAGTTATGAATTAATTTATTTAATTTTCATGAAATATAAGTTAAATAAAGTTTGTATATTTAATATGAACTTTAATTTAAATTAATGAGTGTTAAGTTTTTATCTTTGGAATGCAAGTTGTGACCATATTTATTTTAAGCTAAAATTAGGTAATTTTGAATAATTTAATTGCTGCCAAAGGAGCATTATATTACTTCACATAACATACTAAACTGTATAAAAGCGTGATCGACAACTTTATTTTAAGCCATCAGCCTTAACCAAACCCCTTATTTAGTTTAATTTAAAAGCTATTAACATTCAATTTAATTAAACTTATAGCATATACATATACAATATATCATAAATTATACAAAAAATGTATTCCCTTTTCATTATAGTTTCTTTATATTAATCCATTTATTTGTGCAATGTTCTTTTTCAATTTATTACTTTTAGCAAAAAAATATTTAGGAAATTTATTGTTTTATATTAATTTTTTATTTACATTTTATTTGTTGCATGTATTTATTTATTTCGTAAATTTAATTTATTAATATGTCATATTTTCTTTTATTTTGTTAAATATAATTAATTATAAAATGTTTCTTTTTTTTAATTATTATTTTCATGCTACAATTGCTTGCCTACTTGCTATGTATATGTACGTGTTTGTCTCTCTCACACTTAAAAATATATTTTTTTATTATTGCCTGTATTTTGTGTTTATCTTGCAATTTATTTTGTTTACTTCATTCAAAAAAAAAAAAAAAACAATTATTTCTCTCCTTGCCACGGCAATTTTTGCAAACATACTCACATACTCTGTCGCCATTTTACCTTTGGTGTTATGGTATGTGTGTGTGTGTGACCGGGCTCACTTCATAATAAAACTGTATTGATTGTATATGTATTGTTTCCTGCCATTGAACGTGATCTCTGTCGCTCTCTTACTTATTATATACATACATACATCGTATTATTTGTTGCTGCTGCTGTTTATTATTTGTTGATCAACTTTATTCGTATTGTTGTTTTTGATTTCATGTAGAATTTTGGAAAGCAAAATAAGGTTTGTTCAAATTATTTTTTTTCCTTTTTAATTACTTACTTTGTGTTAAATTGGTTGTGGTTTAATTTAAGTTTATTTTAGTTTTAAATTATTTAGTAACTGCCGTATTCATAAAAAATAAAGTATGTTTTCATACAAAATTTTCTTAAAGTACATTTGAAGTCTACTTTAATTTTTTATGAATAAGGGCATAAATTAGTAACAATTAATAATTGAATTTAGTAAAACATAAGAAAATCATTAAAATTTTCTTGTATTATTTTGTATTGTATTAGAAATGGTAAAAATTAAAAATGATATCGTACAGTATCGTACAAGACTACGCATACAAATGTCGAGTACTTTATAAATACAAATTTAAAATCACTTTTTGCAAAATGGCGATGGGTCTATTCATCATCACTTCACGGATTTTGATTTTTAACAAAGACCAACAAATGTTGTTAAATCGCGGCCAATTGAGGTCTGAAATTTCAAAACTTTTTTTTATTCCAATATTCCCCCGTCGGAAAACAAAGTTTTTTGTTAAAAGAACCCTTTACTAACATAAAATATGTGAAACAATATGATTTAAAGGGTCCAAACTGGCAATTTATTGGTCTATTTGTCTGATTCCAGCCAACGTTTACACATATAATATTTTCATTCCCAATACTTCGGAAATACATTCGTTTCCCAAATATTTTTGCAGGACACTATAATGTGATGATTATTGATGATTCTTTACACATTTTTTGATTTTTCCAAAAAAAAAATAAATAAAAGTGTTTCCGGAACTAATAAGTTTTCTATAGAACTAGTTTAGAACCAAAGCACTGGTTCTTAAAAAAGAAGTATTTTAGAATCACTAGTTCCAAAGGCTGTCAGTAAGGAATCTAAAGTGTTTCAGATTATACTTGTTCTAAAAGTAATTATTTTAGAGCAAGCTCCTGCGTTAATTTCGAAATAGATTTTGAATATTAAGAGCATATCTAAGAATTTTTAAAAAAAAAATTTTATAAAACTTGGAAAATTTAAAAAAAAATTAACCAATTATATAAATAACTAATATTTATTACCCGTATACTATCTTAAGTATCTACTAAAGTGTACTAACCGTAAGCTTTTTTAATCCATTCCAATTTTGTTATGATGCACACTAAAATATTTACGATTTTATAGAAAAAATCAGTAATCAAAATTTAACTACACTATCTTCCCAAAAAAAAAAAAAAAAAAAAAAAACAAATTTTTTATATAATTTTCACTTTATATATGTATGTATGCTGATAAAAGCTCTATTTATGCAATACATTACTGACAATTTCTCTGCATTTCTATTCTTTATTTTTGTTTTTCCAGACAACAATCACTTTTATCTGACGAACAAGCCAAAGAAGTTGAACAAATACTATCAGCAGCACCAACAGTTGGTGTTGCAGTAGCTGCAGTTGTAGCCACAGCCAAATCACCCACTAGCATTAAGAATCTCATAGAGGAAGTAACGCCACAAACGCCATCGCCACCAGCAGAAAGTCACAAACAACAGCTACAACAAAAACAGGAGCAACAACAGTATCAACAACAACAAATAGAAGAAGAAAAACACGTAAATAAGGAAATACGACTGGAATCGCAGAAAGACACAAATAATTTCGATGAACTCATACACAATACTAAACAAGAAACTATTTCAATTAACCAAAAGCAACAACAGCAGGAGAAGCAGCAGCATCATATTATCAACAATCCTGTCGTAAATGTTCATACTACTTCAGTCTCATCACTAAATGATAATGATGTTGACGATAACGAGGATGATGACGATATCGAAGATGTAGATATTGTTGGTTTTGGTGCCACTTCTGTGTGTATTAATTCAACATTTACTAGCACATCCTCTGAGGAGAAACAGGAAATACATACCATAGCTACAACTGAAATACAAACAACTACTACAGTTCCCTTTGAGGCAGCAGCAACAAAAACCGATGACGATGAACCGGAATGGTTGCGTGATGTTTTAGAGGCTCCCAAACGTAGTTTAGAAAATTTATTAATTTCATCCTCATCACACCAACAACACTCGTCGTCTAACAATAAAGGTCGTAAAGATTTTAAGGATAAACATTCCGTTGAATCAACATCCTCTACATCATCCTCATCTTCGTCTTCCATACTTGCCAATGATGTGGTGGTTGTAACCACAGCCTCAAAAGTTGAGACAACTTATGATGAAGCCAATGATAGCACCACTATTTATATAACATCACAAAACGAACAACAACAACAACAACACCGTCATTATTCTCCCGATAAATATGATCAGCAACAGGAAACATCATCGCCCACATCTTTTTTGAATCGTACATTCATACAAGATTCCACTGTTAATAGTACATTGCATAACAACACAACTGCTGCATCAACAACAACTACCGCAGAATCATTGCATGAATCAATCGTTTCGGTTGAATCTACCCAATCGGATGCAACATTCAATCAGACGACAACAATTGATGATAGTATTATATCGAGCAAACACAATTCCACATACTCATTGGCCGACAATGACCAGCATTCGTCGTTGAACACCACAACCGAATTAGATGATTCACAATTTTATATACCCGAATATCCACCGGTACGAAGTAAAGAAGTCTATGTCGAATCCGGTGTACATTACTTTGAAGATGGCAATTTTTGGATGGAAGTACCCGGTAAGTTTTTGTATTTTTAATAACATATCCCCTGATTTAAATAGTAAGATTTTCAATATACATACCTAATTTTGTGGATATTAAATAATAGTCACACACCTATCGTGTTGAAATTAAAATTGGCGATCAGTTTTTCCTAAGCTACAATCAAATGGTGATGATATTCAGTTTTCTTAGAATTATTATTATATTACATATATTAATATGGAATGCTTTTCCATCTGATTAATTATGTAAAAATCGTTAAAAATATATTGTAAACTCAATGGCTTTAGGATAATCAGATATTTTATTAAGCTCTGGAGAACTCTTCTTTAAGAGTAACAATATTCCTTTTATAATTTTCGGAAATGAGGGTATAAGTCTTCTGCAAGCTCTGGAAAAATAGAACAGATATGTTACAGTTGTTCAATATTAACACAATGAACTAAAACTAAATCCAACAAAAGCTTTTTATTATCAAACCGAAGCTCTTCCTTCCTCCCTTCAAATTGTGTTAAAAAGCAAATTTAACTTAAATGTAAATCACTTCCCCCTTTTAAGGTCTCCTAGACTTTGACGACGATGAACTCTCTTATCCGCCCATATCGGTCAAGAAAAATCCAAAAGTTCGCTTCAGCTCGGGACCAATACAAGTATTTTCCACATTCTCTGTCAACGACTATGATCGCCGCAATGAAGATGTCGACCCCGTGGCCGCCTCAGCGGAATACGAACTCGAGAAACGTGTCGAGAAAATGCACGTTTTTCCCGTTGAACTTATGAAGGGTCCTGAAGGTCTAGGTCTCAGCATTATTGGCATGGGCGTTGGAGCCGATGCCGGTCTTGAGAAATTGGGCATATTCGTTAAGACGATAACCGATAACGGTGCAGCAGCACGCGACGGACGCATACAGGTGAGTTGAAATTTTCAAGTTTTAAGATTTCTGAAGTTCAATGTTTACACAAACAAACAAAACGAAACTTCAATTAAAACTTAAAAATTTGCTCAGGTTAATGATCAAATCATCGAAGTGGATGGTAAAAGTTTAGTGGGCGTAACGCAAGCATATGCCGCATCTGTACTGCGTAATACTTCAGGTCTGGTCAAATTTCAAATAGGACGTGAAAGAGATCCGGAGAATAGTGAAGTGGCTCAATTGATACGCTTAAGTTTACAAGCGGATAAGGAAAAGGAAGAAAGATTAAAAAGGTAATATGGATTGGGTTCATATTTAAGGAACATTTAATTTATAAAATATTTTTCATTTAATACAGACAACAAGAGGAGTATCTTAGGCGTACTTTAGATTACTCTGAAGATTCTACCCAACCCGTTTCGGCTAATTCTAGTGTTTGCGAGGGACCTACCAGTCCCGTACAAGTCGAACATCCCATGGAGGTCGAGGCTACACACTCACAAGAGGTAGAGTCTCTTAAGAGATTGCTACAAGAGGTAAGCTGAGTTTAAACTTTTTACGAACTTAAGTGTGATTTTAACAATTTTAATAACTTTTATTTTTGCTTAACATATGTGTTTACATGGAATTTTATTACATCGTTGTCCCACAGCATAAAGCGGTAAATAAGTGTTAATTTTATTTAGTTTTGTAATGATAGACAAATTTGGATTTGTGCCTTATTTTTTAATTTTTATTTATTGTAAATAGAATTTGTATATGTTCTTAGGCAAATGAAATGAATTTTTTCTTTTGCTTATTTGCATTTTAATTATTGCATGGATTCCCAATATCCATTTGATAGATTTCCCACCAATTTAACATTTATACTTCATTTTACAAATATGAAATTATTTTCGACATATTATTCATTATTTATAGGAATACAAAATTTATTTTATTTTTGCTCTGATTTAAGATGCAGTATGTTGGGTGGAATTTTGTTATTTGTATATTTTTAGAAGTGAAATTCAAAATATAACGGCTTCGTTATATTTTCTAAAAAAGCAATGATTGCTGAAGCTTTTCATGGGAAAGAGTGGATTTTGCTGAATCGGGCGCATTTAGAGTATATTATTACACTATTATGTTCAGAAGTTTCTGATAGTGTGGGGTATTAATATTGAAAGTATAAAATAAATAAATCTTTGTGATTCATAATGGAATAAGAGTCACCAAATGTTCCAAAGAATTCATTATAAGTTTATTAACCCCTATAGTATTGAGCATTAATTTTTAAAAGAAATTATTCTTTATTAAATTATTAAACTTGGCTTTAATTCAATTTTTTACATCATAAATTTTTATTAAATTCACATCTATAAAAAATGTATTTCTATTAATTTTGGAAATATTTAAAAACAAAGGCAACATCAAATTTAATGAATAATACTTTCAATTAATTTAGATTAGATTTGGTTTGTTCATTACTTAATGAATTGAAAAAAAAAACGTTGAATGTACTTTAGAAATAATAAAAATTAAAAAAAATATAAATCAAAATACTAATGACTGCCTTGAAACTAGAGTTGTGGCAATTGCTTCTGGAACCAGTTCAGTGGAAAGCTTTTGCCTATGTAAAATACTCCTGTAGGGGTTTTAAGGAACCAGTTCGTTGTTTCTAGGTATATATTCTAGTCTAGTTCCCAACACTTTTTAGTTTACGAACAACTTATCTAACGGTCACTGAATGAATTAAAAACAAGTAAGAGAGGATAGTCGACCATATAATACCTATACCCAGTACATATATTTGCAAAAACTGTTTTTCAGAAATGGGTGCGAGTTCCCATCTATGACCTACTATGGACCGATCATTCAAAAATGTAGTGGCATAATTTCTGTGTATATAGATATTTGTATACACTTCAACTTCTTTATTATAAACATCAGCAGAAATCCAATATGAGGGTATAAATATAAATTCTTGGGCTAATTCAATTTGTAAAAACGATAGAAACAATAAGAACATCTTCTTTTGTTCTATAAAACTAGTTCCAAAAGTGAAAATTTCAAACAATAAAATTGTAGGAAGAACTAGTCTTAGTTCTGTTCTGAATATGTATTTGCTATGTAAATTATTGTTTAAATATCTGGTTACAGAATCGTTTTAAATAACGTATTCGTATACTAACTTCGCAACGTTTCTGTCGAACAAAATTATTAATTCCAAACTCATGCAATATCGACTACTGAATGTATGCATTTATTCTAGAACTATTGTGGAACTAATCAATTTTTACCTGCAAGCTAAATAATTGGTTTGGGTATGATGTTTTTGGAATGAGGTCTTGCCATTTTTAAATCTGAATTAGGATTTTAGTGAATTAAACTCAAATTGCGTGAATTAATTCGAAGCTGTGGATAAAAAATACACAAATAACAAGTCTCTCATATTATAGACAAGTATTTTGCTACATATATTAATTTATTTAAATGGCAGGATTTCATATTTATTTTACTAAAATAATGTATTTATTTCAACTATTTATAATTTATGCACGTTTTATGATTTAATTTTTTATTTTCATTTTAATTATTTTATTTTAGAGCGAAATGAGTTGCCTTTTAAAAGACGACTTAATAGAAACCCTTAAACGAAAGGTGCGTTGTTAATTATCCTTTTTTTACACAATTATTTCTAAAATTTAAATTGAATGTGTTAATTAGATACGTCCTCTATTTACTATTTATTTTCAATACGTGCTGGTATTAAACACACTATAATATAATCTTTTTTCATGCAGCTCGTCAAACTTGAAACAACCGGCAATGAAAATGAACTACTCAGCGAGCGTTTGCGTCAAAGCGAACGCGAACTGGTCAATATTAAAAAAGAGGCTGCTAACCTACAAAACATGCTACAACAATCTCAGGGCCAGTACATGGCCCTCGATAAGAAATACAACAAAGCTAAACGTCTGGTGCGCGAGTATCAACAACGCGAAGTTGACATGTGCCATCGTGAGGAATTCTATCAACAGCTGTTGCAAGAAAAAGATACCGAATACAATGCATTGGTGAAGAAACTTAAAGATCGTGTCATTAACTTGGAACATGAACTGCAGGAGACACAACGCAAGGGTGGCTTCCCTGTGGGTCTACCCTACGACAGTGCCACACTCAAGTTGACACCACAGATGATGCGTAAGACACCACCAAAACCATTATTCCAGAAGTTAGAAACTGAATTGTCCGATACGGAAATCTCAGATTTGTCACCGGATGGTGAGGGTGTAAAGACTGCTACGGTGGAGCGTAAGAATCCGGTTAAAGACGAATTGGATGCTGCGGTGCCACAACATGAGTTACTGGATAATTCAGCTAATAAAACGAAAATAGATTTGGGTAAGTTTCGATAATGTGTGTGTGTGTGTGTTGTTCAATTTCTTTCCCAATATCAAACTTTAATTCGTTTCTTTTTTACTACCTTTGCTTTGCATTTTTAAAATTTTTTATTGTTATTTGAAGAAAAGTAGTAAAAAAATAAATGGTGGTTAAATTAAAAAACAAAAAAGTCTCACAACAGTTTCAAACTTAAAAACAAATAATACTTTACGCCTATTGTATCTTATAATAGTAATGCCCTTATTCATAAAACTTACAACATTTGCTTTATAAACCTGTTGTAAGTTTTTATGAATAAGGTGGTAAATTTACTAGATTCCTTTTTTAACAAACTGTTTTTTAAAAATACATGCTATTTTTTTCTAATCGAAAAGGCTTGCTTGATTTGGAAATACAAAATTGCTTTTATTAGTTTAAGTTTTAAAATTGTTTTTGTAACTTTCTGAAACTAAAATTGTATGTAATTGGTTTCCAATCACCACTTATTTTTTTCCTCCTTACTTTCCCTTGTACTTAAAATTTTGCACCAGTTTATTCTGTGTTCATATCCTAAGCACCTTTTCTTGTATAAGCACCGCTTTGTATTTTTACTAAATCCTTTTTATATAAAAACTACACAATTCCTTAAAAATCTCTTCAGTTTTGTAAAATTCAAATGTTTTTCTTTTTCGTTTAAATTCTGTGTTCATTTCATTTTATTTTCTTTGTGTAAAAAACGTACCAACAAAAAACTTAAGAAAATGTAATTTTTTATTTTATTTTTCTTTTTTTTTTATGTAAAAAACAAACAAAAACTCATTTTTCAAAAACAACTATTTCTATTTAAAATAAATATATTTATGCGCTGCTGTTGTACTGTAAATGTTGTTCGAAAATGTTTTTAAAAATCTTGTGTCATGTGTACTGTGCTGTTCAAATAAAAAAAATAAAAATAAACAAAATTTACGTTTATTGTTATTGTAAATCATAATGCAACAATATATATTAAAAATAAAAAATAAATCTCAAAACAATCATCATTATAAACAAAATCATCTTTTGAAATACTTGCCCAATATATTGCCACGCCTACTTTTTTAACATAAACAATAAAATGAAACCATACTAAATTTGAACTTCCTGTTGCTGCTGGAAAAAAAATTAAAAAAAAAATAAATACAAACATACTACATACACTTGCATAACGTTAACAAAAATCATAAACCATAAAAACAAATAAACTAAAACTAGCTTCCCGTGGTGGTCTAGCAAATCGTCAATTGCCGTCTGTTAATAATTCCAACACTAGCTCGAGTGCCTCAAATGCCACTACGGCGGTCACCATAGCAGCAGCCAACAGCACTAACAATTTGTCTAAACGCACTTTAAGCAACTCAAGCTCTGATTGTGCTCTTGATGATAGTGAGGATGAGACTGCTGCTGTTGCTGCTGGCTTAATGCTCAATAGTCATCATAATTCCACGTCAACACATGAACTTAATCTTTTAAATGGTTTGCATCAGCTCCAACAACAGCAACAACAACAACAACAGCAACAACACCAACATCTACAACAACAACACAACAATATCATTAGTAACGGCCATCACAATAATAGTAACAATATTAGTAACGGTAATAACATTAACAGTAATAACAATAATTGTAGTAGTAACGGTGGCGGTAGTGTTGGAGTAGGAGTAGTCAGTGGTGTTGTTAGTGGTATTAGTAATAGTACCAGTAGTGGTATTATTGCTGGTACAACGACCGCCATTTTACTTAATTCCACATCATCATCATCAACAACATCATCATCAGTTAATTCTAGAGAACAGCAAATTAATCAATTGTATGCTCAAGTTCATAAGGATCATAAGAGTTCGTCATCATCTGCTTCACACACCGGCTTGCCGGCATTATTTAAAAATACTCTGGGCTCACCCGGTATTGAAACGTCTAGTCCTAATGATTTTCATCGTGGTGGCATGACCACATTCGGTACTAGCAGCCGTGATCTCAATAGTTCATATGATTCCATTCTAGGATCGAACGATAAATTATCGGAAAACGAACAATCATCGGAGAATTGGATGTATCCGAGTCGACGACGTGTCGGTCCAACGGGAGCAATAATCAGTGGCAAATTGCCACCCACATCATTTACGGAACAATTAAATCAAGCATTAACGGAGAGAGAAAGGTAAGAACATTTTAGATATTTGAAATGAAATTATAAAAGAAGACTGTGTTGCAAAATATTTTAAACTTTCCAATACGCCCTCAAAATTTTAATTTATTATGAAAGCAAACTAGTTTAAGGTTATTAATTTGTGTTAGTTTTCAGTGATATAGTTTAAAAAATCATTTTACACTTAATTAAAGCATTAAGAAATTTGTATGAAAATCATTCAAATTTGTATTGTACATATTTGAAAGAGTATGATTTGAGAATTATAAATGAAAAATTATATCGGATAGTTATCCACCACTACCACGCATACAGATGTCGATTCTTTAGAACAGCGGACTAATTTGTGAATAAATTCTATTTTATATAGTGGCAGGATAAAAATGAGTTTTTAAGTATTTTGCTCAATGACAATATTTGATATTTTGCAAAACAAATTGAGGTCTTCTAATTTAATATTAAATTTTTTTTTCATACATTATCAGACGATCATTACCCCTTTGCCTGTCCCCATAAAAAAAATCGTGACCTACGTTCAATATTTTAATTTTAAAACCTTAAAAAATATAATTTGTGAAGCATATGTGATGGACAAGCGTATGAAAGCAACTTGCTGTGCATCATATATGGGTTAAAATGTCTCAGTACACATCCTTTAGTTGTTTCGTATTCATATGAATTGATATGTACTTAAACCCAGTGTTATATGTTCAAACCAAAATTCCTTATTTAATAATTAATTTCTTTATTTTCTTCTATATTACAGACGTCTGGGTGATGGCTCATCACGACATTCCAGCGATGATTATACCGAAATAAATAAATCACAATCAGTGGCAGCTATAAACTGTAAAACTTTAATTAATGAAATACGACAAGCTGTAAATGAGGCTCAACCAAAAGGTGACACATCATACTAATTAAATAATTTAAAACAAAAAATAAAAACAAACAATCACTTTAATTAAAAAAAAAACTCCTTAAAAATCACAACAACAATAAAACAAATCCCACTAGTAGTTGATAGAAATTAAAAAAAAGATCCCCAAAACTAACAAAATTCCTTAATTTGTTTTATTATTTTGATTTGTTACTAAAACAAAATTTTATTGGTGTTGTTGTAAATTGTAATAGTTAAAATGCCTGCAAAGAAAAATTTAAAAGATGAGAGAAACATAATTTTGCTTCCTATAAACGAAAAAGTTATGTTTTTTTGTTTGTTAAATTTTTGTTCATATATTATTTTAATTAATGTCGTTATTTTTAATCATATATTTAATATATATAAATAAATATATAGCATTATATACCTATAAATATTTATACATATACATACATACATTGTATATTAATTAGTATTATTTAGCCACATTTTAAAATATACAACAATACAAACAAAACATGGTGTGAGTGTTGAGTAACAATATATATAAATATCTTTCTTTTGTCTTTCTCTACTTTATTTGTCTCTTTTTCTCTTTTATATATTTTCTCTTCTTTGTAATCTTTTTTTAACATGCTTGCCTTTTTAAAAACAAAATTTTAAATGATACTGGTAACACTTAACTAACAAAACAAAATTTATTGATTGATAAATATTAATAACGCTTTAACTTGAATATTTTGCCAATTGTGTTTGTGTATGAAGTTAAACAAGTTATTCCTCAATCTTTATCTCCGCCTGGTACAGTACCATGGCAACAGCAAACTTCGGCTCATAGCAATGGTCCTCCCTCGCCAACGAGCATGTCTTCGGGCTGCTCTTCGCCCGGCTACTCGCCTAGCAGAGGTTTAGATTTGTCCGGCTCTAGTTCGAGTTTTTCTGAACGCAAGGCAGCGGCTTACAACTATAAAGGTGGACCAGTACATGAATGGACCAAGGAGCAGGTGAGTTAAAAATTATATTATAGAACATTTATGTAGATCTGTCTAAAATAAAGAATTATAAAATTAATTAATGGTTGAAAAATAGACAGCAGCAAATAGTGTATACGTTTCATATTTCTTTTCAAACTAAATAATTGAAAATGTTGCCTTGATTAAGCGGATGCTCGTTACAGCGTATCTTTTCTAAATATATAACTTTTATCTATAACCTGTTGTTCTATCTTCTAGGTGGGTCATTGGCTTTTGGGCATTGAAATGGAACGTTATATACCTGTTTTCAAAGAACACAATGTCGAAGGTGGCGCCTTGTTATCTTTAGATTCGAAAGATCTAAAAACGCTGGGCGTTACCGGTGACGATAAGCATCGTTTAAAACGTCGACTTAAGGATCTCAAGGCCAGCATTGAAAAAGAGCGTAAAGATCAAGAACGTGAACGTAGAGAACGTGAAAAGGCCATACGAAAGGCGGAGAAAAAAGCGGCCAAAAAGAAATAAAATGGATTCAATACTAATTATAACTATAACCAATAACATAAAAACAAATATTTTAATTATTTTAAATTAAATTAAATTTAAACTAAATTAAATTAGTTTTTAGAATTCCTAATATTTAAGCTCTACCAAATATAAATTTAAACACACAAAAACCAACAAAAAAAAACAACTTAGCGAAAAAATAAAAGGAAATAATTGCCCAAAACAAAACCAACAACAAAGAAAATAATTAAACAAATAATTATTTATGTATTAATAAAATTAACAACAACAACAAAAAATACCACAAATATAGCATTAGTAGTAATTTTAACATTAAAACATAAAAAATAGTCTAATAATAAGTTACTTAAAAAACCGATTTTCATAAACTCAAATTATTGTCATTTACTTACTTACTTTTCATTTTCACTTACTTACTTTTCATATTTTTCTCGTATTTTAAGCTCTTTTGTATAAAACTTTTAGTTGTATTTATAGTTTCTTTTTTAGTTTAATTCAAACAAAAATTGTTACAATTTTCTCTTTATTATTATTTTTATTATAATTTTAAGTGTTATTTTTTAAAATACATTTTAAAATACTTTTTTTGAATTTATTGGTATTTTTGTTTTGTTTTTTTTTTTCTTAACATTATTTTATTCATTTGTTTAATAATTTGTTTAATCATAAAACTGACTGATTTTAAATTAGTTTTTGTATAGAGAATAAAAAAAAGAAACCCAAAATTAACAAGTAAAATAAACAAATATATTTAAACAAAAATCATATACTCGTACGTACATATTAATACGTATTTAATATTTATTTCAAACTATCAAATTGTATTCAAACATTTTGTATTGTATTTTATGTAGCAAGAGCAAAAAAGGAGTGTGTATGTCATTATACTTATTTTAAACTGTCATTATTAGTAATAATTTAATTTAACCCTGCTACTACTATGTTAGAAAAAAAATACACATGCTATGTTCGGGTAATATTTTGACCACACATTTTTTTATTGAGAAAATTTAAATTTGTACCTTTCAAAAATATTTTTAAGGCTTGTGATTAATGCAATATATAGTCGTTTTTTTTTTTGCAAGTTATGCAATGTTAAATACGATTTGGGTCATCAAAAGACCCTAAACGTAGTACCATGGTTAAAGATATTGCCAGTAGTGTGGTTTTCATTCTTGGTTGTGATTAATGTTGAAAGAGAAAATCAAGTGATTGACTGATGTAAATTTACGTTTAAAATCAGCTGTTTACAATGTTCAAGAAATATACATTTAAGCTTTTTATACAAAAATCAAAGTGAAACTACTAGCACTGCTGTCAGTACCAGCAAGAGTGAAAACCGCTTGTAATTCTTAAATAACGAATCACTAAATTTAAGTTTACTAAATGTGTAAAATGTTGCTAGCTTTTGTAATATCTTGTAACATGAGGAGTTTTATTATCTTAGAAGCAAAACTCTGAATATAATTGGAGCTAAGTTCTATACCAGCGTAAAATCATGCCAAAAAAAGGCATGGGTCCACAAATGCTTTTTTTTTTTAGCAATTGTTATGTTATAGAATTTATTCCACTTTTAATGTTTAATCATTAATAATCATTTATAAAATTAATGAAAAGCATTGTCTAATTCTAAGTTGAAATGTATTTATATTTAATAACTGTTAAAGAATTTACATTGAAATGATTAACAATAATGAATTAATTCTATCAAGAATCAATTCATTGCGTTTGAAGTCTATGAATTAATTCTTAATTAATGCTTTCTTCTATGCTTATCTTTTTTTATGTACAATATATTAAAACAGAAAATTACAAACTTAAGAATTTATAAAACTGTATTTTTCAACGGTCACACTTGGCAAATATTTGATGAAAAAGACGTAACCACCAAGTAAAATATATTTAATTTTTTTTATTTATTTCAAGGACTTATTTTATTTAAGAGAAGTCAGACAAACAAATTTAGTTTTATTTTATTTGATTCTGTTTGATCTTACAAAACACTTGTAAGATCAAATAGTGCCAAACAAATGTGTACTAAAAATGTAGTTACGCTTTTTTGAGTAAATATTTGTCGTGTGTGACCACAGTTTTGGAATGGTTTTGTTTCTTTGTAGTAATTCCGATACATATTGTTTTAACTTCTTCAGGGGGGTTATTGTGTATTTCGATTCAAAAGCAAACATTTTAAAATACAATATATAAAGTATACAAGTTCGAACGATTTTCTTTTCGAAATGAGTTACAAAATAACTCCCGAGTTTTCCGAATTAACTGAATTTGTCAAAGTTGCCTTTTTCAATTTTAAACTCAATAGAAAAAAATGAAAAGACATTTATTAAATAATTTATAAATTAAAAAAAAAAAGTAAAAACAAATATGTATACGTCACTATTCTGTTAATTTGTGGGTTACTCCCTTATTCGATACGAATGTAATCTTTTTTGAAATATAATGGTTTAGACACACAAATTTAAACATTTCGATTCGAATAACTGAGTAAACCCCCGTATTATCCATATTTTTTAAACCTCATATTTTTGGGTAAAAAAAGAAAGAATGTGCTAAATTGTTCGATTTACAGAATATCAAAATTTTCTTATATTAGTTTGTGAAAATTACTTGTTTTTGAAAGCAAGTAGATTTGTAGAATCATGCGATCAATTCTACAAATTTCATTCCATAAATATTTGTTTCACATTTTCTAAAGAAACAAAATACCGTGTTAATTAAACTGTTAAACGGATTTGACACGAACATAATCAAACTTGTATATGTATAGACATTTAAAAAGAAAATGGATTTATAAAATCGACAATTGTTTCCTTTTGAACAAATTCTTAAAGTAAAACCTATAGAATACAGGCCAAATAATGACTTACAAGTAATTTACCAAATCAGAGTAACTTGTTCTATAAATTGAAGCCACATGATTTCTTCATTTAACTTTCGACTAACAATGTTATAATTCATGCGATTTGCAGAATACCAATTTTGTTTTTTTGTAACGACTCGATTCACGGACACGGGCAGAAAATAATTTTAAAATGTCTTAGTCAGTTTTTATTCATCTATTGATTCAGAAAAGATTCGAAAGATGTCAAAAGCCGATTATGACAAATTATATCGTTTTTTGATTTCAAACTGATTGTTAACATTCAGCTCCGATAGTATTAATATATCTTCAATTTACAAACGTCTGAGTAAATTAGTTTAAATCTTTACATTTTATACCCAAATTCTATTTAGATATCAGGGGATTATTTTGTAATTCTTTTCGAAAATAAAATTTTTCGAATTTGTATACTTTAAATACGCTGTATTTCGAAAATGTTTGCTTTCGAATCGAAATACACAATAACCCTATAGTTTTTACGAAAAAATTAACACATTCGAAAGGACTTAGATTCCGTTATTAATATGCGGATAGTTTTTGTTTTAGCTTCTTTGGTTTCCTTTTGATTTTGTAGTTATTTTTTGTTTTATTATACTAAAGCTACGGTCACATTTGGCAAATATTTACTCAAAAAAGCGTAACCACTTGTTTTAGCACAAATTTGTTTAACGTTGTTTATTCTTACAAGAGTTTTGCAAGATCAAACAGCAGCAAATAAATTAAAACTAAAATTTGGTCTTAATAAGAAAAGTTTTTTTAAATAAATAAACCAGTTCAAATATATGTTATTTAGTGGTTACGTCTTTTTAGGCAAATATTTGCCAAGTGTGACCGTACCTTAATTTAGCAATGTTTTAGATATCAAAACAAATATCATAATGAAAATCCTGATAGCATTTTAGCTAAAGATTTGTGTAAGTACATATTCACCCCTATCGTGAATAAAAATTTCACGTGAAATTTGTTCACTTTTCACATTTTTCCTATTTAAATTCAATGTTAAAAAAATAAAAGTGAACAAATTTCACGTGAAATTTTTATTCACGATATGGGTGAATTATTTTTAAATTTCCAAATAAGTCATCTGCTTAATTAAATTGTTTTATTATTATTGAATCTATAGGTCAACAACGAACCACATTAATTTTATCAATTCCCAAATTGGTGTTCAAATAAAAACGGTTCAAATAAATAACAGAATTAAAGACAAATAATTGGGTTTATAAATTGTTGGAATATTGACACGAAGAAAGATATAATTGTTGCAAATAATATGCTGATAAAGAATTTTGGTACGTAACATAACATTTTTTTTAAGTATTTTTTTTATTTCTATATACATATATATGATGTGTACATATAATACATTTTTCAAGATTATCTTTATCTTATACGCTTATTCATCTGAGTTCTTACCTGAGTTAAAAGATAAAATATCAGTTCAATGTCATCTGAGTATGCAAGGCACAAACTTCAATTTAAAATATTTCCGTATAATACACATTAAATCGATGGCTTCATATATAAAAATGGCCTAACTCAGTTTTGTTTAAAAAAAAAATTAATGAAAAAGGCCTTTCTTCGATACCTTCATTAAAACAAAAATAAAAAAGAAATTAAATAAGAAATAAAATGTGTTGGTTTGTCAAAAAAGTTTTGTGTATTGAATCCGATTGATCGAATCCACATTATTTATTCGCTGTATTTTCAAGTAAATAAACCCGTTTAATGTATAAAAACTAGAGATTTTAAGAATATGAATTTATTAATTATTCGTTTTTGAAAATCACTCTATGTTCTGTATGGCAAACTATTTTAATATAAAAAAAGTATTATTAAAACTACGAAGATTTCAGACAATGTATACGAAAAAAATTAAAAACACATCAACACTTATAAGATATCAAGACGTTTTGGTATCAAACATGCCATATGATTACAATTTAATTTCTATATAATTCACTTAATTTAGTCAATGCCAGCAATTTATAAAGGATTATTATTATAATATTAAATAGCTTTAATTATAAGTAAAGTTATTTACAGAAAAAGTGAAAAATCGAAAAAACGACTTAAGTACACTTGAGTTTTTGGCAGCAGAGTTTTCTTTATAATACCATTTAAAAACATTATTATTACAAATTTTAATATATAAACTTTTTACTTCAAATTTAAACTCTAATTAGTTTCTAAATTCAAAAGTTTTTACAACTATCGAATTCACTTCTTCGAACTGCAAATATTTCAATTTCATACTGTAATGTTTACAATATGGTATTCGTCTGATGCATTTAGGCTGTAAACGTTAGGAAATACAATCTTCTCTTCTTAGTGGTACATATTTAAAGTGACCATATTTTTTCATCTGGAAACGGGACATCGTTTAATTCTGATGGGTTCGGTTATATGAAATAAATATGCATAGATAATATAATAATATTTTATTTGTCCGTAGTGAATGGCATTATTTATTTTATGTTACACTACAAAAAAAATTGTTTATACATTGTTATATTTTTCAGAGGGAGGTACAAATTTGTTTAAAAATTTTAGGTGACGATTTCAAATATATGTGGAACTCTTGGCAGGATTTTTTAATATTAATTTTAACAATTAACATAGCCTTAAGCACTGATATACTTAATTGAGTTTTATCTGCGGTCCACAACTTGTTCATCAAAGAAAATACACGTTCAGCTGGCGCATTTGTTCCAGGCAAACATAAAATATATTCAACGATAATTTAAAAATTTGCATGGTTTTGCTTTTAAAATGAATGTTTAAATACTTTCAGCCAACGATTTTCCGTAGAAATATTTTGTTGATTCCATTCATCAATTTTCTGCGATGTTACATACATATTTAGATACGAGTGAATATTCATCGAATACTCTCGTATCTTTATTGCAATCGATATGTTCTAGAACTTTTTGAACATCTTCCCACTGTGGTACTTCTGTTAAATTTGCCCAATTAACTTTTTCTAGATCTTTGCACATACATACATATATTAAAAAACTATCTTTGACGAATTTGAAGATTTGTTCTTAAATTTTTGAACAAATCAACTATTTCTTTTTTCGCATTTCTAAAAACGGGACATTTTTGCGTCCCCAAGTTGTTGTCGGGGACAACGTGACAAAGTAGCTGAAAACGGGACGTATGGTCACGTTATACATATTTGATTTTCGATGGGTTTTGAAATGAATTGTAAATGCAATTTTCTTAAAAAATTATATATGATGTACTTAGGATTTGAAATGCTACTTTTTTAAAATTAAACTTTGTTTGCCAGCTTAAAATCAAACATGTCAACATATTAATTAAAATTTCCTCACTCGGCTTAATTTCTTTCTATTCACTTTTATCTAGTTATGAATTATGAAAAAAAAGAAATAAAATTATCATTTTAACCTTACATTGTATAAATTCTAGGGCCTTTTAATTCTTGTAAAAATACAATGATTTCACAATTAAATTTTGTGTATTTTGTAGTTTTAATTACTTTTTATTCTTCAATAGCATAATACCTAAGTTAAATTTTTATCATTAGACATGTTTGTCAATGCTTTAAATTATGAAAACTATGCCCCATTTTCTAATATCTGGTTACAGTTTTTTCAGCTGGTTAAAATAATTTGTCTATCAGGCATGTCCTGAAATCACGGTGATTTTAAATCACGAACGATTTTGAAATCACGGAAGGAATATTTTGGTGTTCTAAAAATGACGAGATTTTTAAGTTTTAGCAGTAATTTTGGTTGTTCTAACAGCTGATTTTCTTTGTGTTGACTACTAAAAAGTAAAAGAAAATCACGAAAAATGTAAACAAATCTAAAAAAAAAATTTGTAAATTTTTAGTTTTTTCTGTGTAAAATAGATAGTATTATTTCGAAAACAAATAAAGAACAAATGATTTTAAGTGTATGTGATAATTTTATTACAAGAGTTCAATGAAAAATGCTTAAAAAACTCTAAGTGATTTGAAATTATTGGGCTGTTTTAAATCACGAGATTTCAATAATTTTTGTGCACAGAACACCTTTTCAGTGATTTCAAATCACTTTACGAAAAAGTGATTTTCAGAAACTTGTATGAAAACTTTGAGTACAACGTAACAGTAAACTGCCTGTGTATTTCTATGAAGAGAAAGTGTTTTAAAAGGTTTATATGCATACTGCCGTATTTATAAAAAATTAAAGTAGACTTCAAGTGTACTTTAAGAAAATTTTGTATTAAAAATTTGTCTTAAAGCACACTTCAAGCCTACTTTATTTTTTATAAATAAGGCAGATAGCTTTTTAACTTTAGTTATAAATGCTTAATTCTTCGAAAAGAACTAACTTTACTAAGAACGCAAAATATGACATTTCACAGTGTCTCTGTTCATAAATTTTTAACCGTTTTTATACGAGATATTCGATATAAGCCTCATAAATATAATACGATATTTTTATGGCTTTCTTCATCACTTTTCAATTTTTAACCTTTTTAGAATTGTTAGATATTCCATGAAAATCTGCATATAGTGAAGTATATATGATTAGAACATAAAACGTTCTTATGGTCTCTAAAATGAGGAAGTATTCTAGAGATGAAATCAATATTATGAGGTTTTAGCTTATTAATATTTATACTATTCGTACTAGAGATATGTAGGTATATTCATGTTCAAGTTCCTTATTTGTAATACAAACATTTCTACATTCCACTACGAAGTAAAACAGAAATCGTTTTCAATTTCAACATAGATACGATGAACCAAACTGGAAATGATATTTTACTTCTCCAATCACTTTCACAACATTTAGAACACAAAATTAATGAAAAATTCACATCTACTTCATGTTACAAATGTATAACCCAGGTGATTATATTTTCTAAAATAATACCGATGGTAAACTTTGCACTAAAATTATGCCAAAATGCCAAAATAATTTTAAATAAATCTATTTATTTCCGTTTAAAGTTTTCATTTATGTTTTTTATAATTTTCTTAGTTAAATATGCATACTCAAAACTAAAGTCGTTTATTTTGTAAACCGAAATCTTATAAAATAACTAAAGACTTTAGTTTTTTAAGAGCAATTTCACCATATGTGCATTATGTTAACTTTAAATAGTCATTCTGAATAGAATACAATTTAAGATTTCGCTCTGAATACGTATTGGAATGATTATAATCTAAGCTTTTCGAAAGCTCGCCTAAATATAGTGCCATTAAAATTTAAAAAAACCAAAAAACCAAAAAATAAAAAACATAAAATCTTATATATTTTTTTAATTTATTTATTACAAATTATATAAATTTATTTATTTATTTGCATTTGAGTTGAAAACTTAAATTTTTAGTTCGTTGAAGCAAAAATACAAACAAACAAACATTCAAAAAAATTAAAACAATTTTGTGTATACTATCAAATAATGTAAACCAATATCTAATAAAATCTGACTTTTGATAGTAGTATTCACATACATTCACATAACATATATAATTATAAAATGCCTTACCACCACCTACTAAATATTAAATAATAATATTTATTATAAATATGTATTCTTCTATATTATTTGTATTTAGAACAAACAAACGAACGAACACAAATTGAAATTATATTATATATGGAAGTTTTGTCTTAACTCACAATTATGCCTTCAGTAATCAAATCAAATCAAACAACCACAAAAAAAATAACAAAATGGTAGTTTTAAATGAGCCAACAAAAAAAAAAATACACAACATCCTCTAACAACTCAATCAAAAACAAAAATATGAAATGAAAAAATAAATACATAAATAAACTTTACACAATCGTGCCTTTTTTCAAATTGTTGCGCCAAATACCCGTCCCACAAAATTTAAATTTTTAATATATTCAACGTTATTTATTAAAACAAATAATTCATACAAAGATAAAACAATAAATTTAAATTTGGATTTAAAAGGATTTTATTTCATCAATCAGAAAAAAATTTGTATTTAAATCCAAAATGGCCTTAGAACTGTATAAATATCAAACTTACTCTCATTATTATTTAAATGTTTTTGGTTTTTCTTTAATTTATAAAAAAAAAAATATTTTGGCATTTTTAAAAATAATTCATTTTCAAATTTAAAAAAAAACGAGGAATTTTCCTTGTTATTTAGAACATTTTATAAGGAACTTTTTTTGCATTCACATAAGTACATATTTCAGTATAACTCGTTGAAGAAATAACACAACTGCAGAACGAAACCTCAGAAATTTGTTGAATTTTTTTAATTTTTAGTGATAGAGAAATTGTATTCATTATTACTGTAATTATTCAAAGAATACAATGATGGTAAAGTAATTTAGACTATTATTTGTCTTAGTAATGGGAATGTAAAATAGCTGATACTTACGCAAGTAGATTTTAGACAATGAACCTTGCTGATGACAGCCCTTGTCAGAAGATTCATTCCAATTTGCAAATCGTATTCATTTCGTTACAATTGTATTCTTTGATTTATTACAGTAATCTGAACTATTATTTTTAAGTTCATTTTAATGTAATATAATTCAAAGAATACTACTGTAAAATAATTTATAGACAATTGGCAAACTGGAATGCATTTATCAAGGGCGTAATTAGCAACGTTCATTGTCCAAAATCTACTTGCAAACATCATCTATTTAACTCACCATTATTAAGAAATAGATTTCGATAACTAATATTTCTTTTACATCGTTATGAGTTAAAACGAAATTTATTTTGTTTCTTATGTATTATTATTATAAATTTGTTGTTGGTTTTATTGCTGTTTCTTCGTCAGCAATGTATGTATGTTATTGTTGTCATTTCTCCTTTTTGGTAGTTTGTGTTTGTTGTAATTACGAAACACCAGAGATGAGATGACAACTTTTTGCACCGGGCATTGTGTGCTTGTTAATTGTTTAGAGGTTTTTGTTTTTTCTCTATGAAAAATTGTTGAACTTTTTAATATTTATTATTAAAGAAATTTTATTTTATTTTATTTGAGTAACAATTCAAAGAATGTTATTTTTGTAAGGTAATTTTTAGACGGTAGACGCAGCAATAAAGTCAACAACAATGCATTTGTAATAATGCAAATTTTTATTTTTGTATTAAGAAGAAAACACACACATTATAAACGTATGTAAATTTCGTTTAAACACACAACATGTAAAAGAAATAATTCTCAAAGTCTATTTCTCTATAATATCCCAATCCCAATTTATTATTGAAATATTGGATTTCCTAAGCCGGCATCTGATAGTCGAATGGTTCGATTATGTATTGCTACCAAACTTGAGTTGGATTGCCAACTGATCGCCAAAATTTGCAACAACTATTACAAAATTCTTTGTGAATAATAGACACGATTGAAATGAAATGTGATTAAAACAGTTTTTAAAAAGGTAATACTCGAAGCATTCGACTTAAAACTTCGAGAATTACAAATCTCATTTTAACGTGTTTTATTTAAAATTTGAATTACAGATATTTAAAATAATTGAAACATTTCATATTATAATTGTTAGTAATTTTAGATATTCAGTATTTCAATATAAACTACTAATAAAAAAAAATACTTTTTCGTAATTTTATTTGTATATTTAAATTATATAAATACAATAATTTTTACTTAGTCTTGTATTTAGGCTGACTTCAATATGGAATTGAGTCACAAACATTTTTAGATCTTTTTCAAATCAACATAAAATTGTATTGTAAAATTGTATTACGCATTTTTTTTAAATGTTTTCTTTTAAAATATTTTATAATTTTGAGAATAATATTTGATAACAAAACTAGCATTTTTAGGTTTTTTTTTTCAAAACAAAATAAAATTGTAATCAAACTTGAGAAATCTTTGAAAATAATATTTGATACCAAATGTAATTAAACATTATTTTTAATTAAATAGTTGACGTGAGATTTATTTGGTTTATGCCTGTGATCTACATAACGATAACGTGAAACATAGAAATATTGTAAAACCATTTATACATGATCTGATCTGACCTGATATCAAAGATATATAATATTCCGTTTGCTACACATCTATATACTGGTTGTAGACTTACAAATGTATACATATATATTTTGGATCCGTCAGCCCGCTGAAAGCCTAGAAAGATATTTTCCAAAGTATTATCTGTAGCTCACAAATGTTTTTTTTTAGAATAAAATGTCTTTCCGAACTTTAATAACAATTAAAACAAGGAACACGATTTTGCAAAAATTAAGTTGTTTAACCGGTATCTATATGTTATGAATTAAAATATGTGTTCGAAAAACCTTGTTTAGACTTACCACTATATATTTCGTTCCCAATAACAAGGTGAATTATAAAATTAATTAAATTCAGTGAACCAGATAACTGCTTTTATACAAAAGTCACAAAAATCGGTGCCCGTAATCTATATACATACAATATAAATCACAAATGATCAGAAAAAGCATTACCAGTACATTGTAGCACAAAAATATTGTTAGACATCTTACAATCGTGTTAAGTTATTTTTCAGCAGACTTGGGTTTTTTGCAGCAGAGTTTCATCTAATCTTCCATTATATAAAGATGAAATTGAATTAAATAGGAAATTACAATTTAATACAAATGTGAAATTGAGAATTAGTTTGATATGAAAGGAAAATAACATAATTGTTCAAATGTTTAATTTTGTGTTTTATTAGGAATCAATTTCATTCAAAATCTATGAATCGAAAAAAATTTGTAGAAAAATTTTATTTTTATAGAAAATTCAAGTTTGTATTTTCATTTTCCCAATAGCAATTTCGATTTTTCAATTTCAATTTGATTTTTCTCAATATCAATTTGCTTTTCTGAATTACAAATTGTATTTTCTCAATTTCAACTTCAAATGTTGTAGATAATTTTTTAAGTAAATAAATACGACGATATGTACAAATTCTTAACAACAGGTCTTCTACATTTTGGCATCAAATCTTTTTTAAAATAGACGTTTCTGAAACAATCTAAAAGTTTTATCCTTAAAATTGTTATTAGAAACGAAAATGTTTTTCAAAAAAACTTTATCTTATTTGTATTTTTAAAGGTTTTCTTAAATTAAAATTAGCCTGATATTAATTTTAGAATTAAAAGATTTTGCTTTATAATACATTATATAGTGAATTATATGTATATTATGTACAAACATACTTATGTACATATATGATTCATCGCATAAGAATATTGAGTCAATATTATTAATTTATTCAGTATTTGTTTTAAATTCGAAAGTTTAGACTTGCTATTGTTTGTAAAACTAAACATCAAACAAATACTAATAATGACAGGGTAAAGGAATCATCTAATTCATATTTGCTTAAAAATAAACTCATAAAACAATAATGTTTATATTGATAAATATTAAAACGCATTTTATGTAAAATAGAATAAATATTTTGTATTATTGTATATTAATAAGTTAATATTATGTTAAATTTGTTTGCCAAATATAAAATACATACACTTACAGACACTTCAATAGCACTAAACACAAATCCAAAAACAAACCAATCATTTGAAAATCATAATAATGAAAAAAAAAACCTTTTGTAGAAATATCTAACACTTCTCCCATGATTGAATGAATGAATGAATACAATTAAAACTCATTAAATTCTTAAATGTAACACCACGTTACAATTTACACCCATATAAAGTAGAATTAATAATCATTGAATAGTAAATTACAATTTTAAACAAACAGAGACTGCACTAGTCAATATTAATTATAAAATAAACAAAACAAAAAAACTAAAAACTGAAAAATAGAAATAAAAAACATTTTCATATTTTATTTATAAATTTACAACTTTTTAATTTCCTCACTAGAACCAAGGCACTTGTACTAAAAAATTTACATTAAACCATCAATTTTTTCAAGGTGTACTAAAACAAAATTAACAAAATTAAATGATACAAAAAAAAAATCACAATTTGTAGAAGTTCATCTATTAAATTAAACAGCATATTAATAAATTAATGAGAAAATAAAACTGTAATACATCACTAATATTTCTTACATATAGATTACACAATAAACAACAAACAACAAATAATAATTTAATTAAATTATTCATTAAATAATAAAAATAAACAAATACATATATTTAATATTAAAGCAAATTTTGGTGATTGCCAGACTTGAATTCAATTAGAAAAAGTCTTCAAGTTTTATTCTCAATAAAATGCAGTTAAAGTTCAATTACGTTTGTTTTTGGATTATGGTGTCAAAAAGAGTTAACACAACTTTAGCCGATATTGAGTCGCCGCCGATAGTCTTTTGCTTTGTCTCCCTCCGGCTTTTATCATCAACTTGTTTTATTGTAAAATATATTCATTTCTATTACTTTCTTTTACCGCTTAAACGATGTTATTAGCTGCTTTCAATTTCAATTGTCAATTAAAATAAATTTTACTTTTAATTTTAAGAAACGTAACGTAAGGAGAGGTTGTGATATAAGTAACGCATTCATTGTATAGCCAATTTATTGAAACTGTAACTAAGTAAATTAAAGAATCCGTCACATTCGAACCATATTTGAAAACCTTGGCCATGTAAATGTAACAATTTATTGCTTTCTACTGTTTATTTTTTTATACATACATATACATATACATATGTATATATTTTGATATTTATGACTCTAAGTAGTATTGTAGTTCTTGAGAACTTGCAAATGATAGCGATTTGGAACCGTATTTTGCGTTGTATAAATGTTGTAATATTTATCAAACAAAAAATGCGTTAAAATAATTTCGAACCATAAATTGATACTGATTTATTAATATTTTAGAAAAGCTAAAAGAAGAAACTTAAATGAATGTACTCGTTTTTGTTTTGATGAATTGCATTAACTGTTGTACAACGTTTCGTTACACCTGCTCTGCATACTTATTCCAAACCTGTATTTGTTGATTCCCAAGAACTACAGTACTATTCCGAGACCTGCGGCGAACAAATTAAGCGGCGGCGGCTGCTGACTCTCAAAAAGTAGGCGTAGTCTAAAGTCTTTAGTTGCCGACTAAAAATGGTTTTTGTTCGTTGTTGTTACTTTAATAGAATTTTTATAGAAGCCTTTTTTAATGATTTTTGCTTGAAATTGACACTTTTGGAACTACTTCGGCATAATTGATACTTTTGTTAGTGATTTTACATAAAATTATATCGTTTAGAACAAGAATTTAGAAGCAGTTGAATTTTGTTATTTTAGGATTCTATTATCCTTGCTGATCGTCCAATAAGAATTATGAACGAATGTTTGTTTTTTTTTTATTTTATTAAAAACTAAAAATTTTCAAGCAAAAAACAATATTATTAAAATATTAAAAAACATTTGGTTATATTCTGTTTTTACTGGAGAATTCTAATTATATAAATTTTAATTTATTTGCTTGACTTTGGATTCAATGCTTGAATTTCACACTAGCTTTCAAATTAAATTCTAGTAAAAAAGCTTATTTCATGGTGTAATTATACAAGGTGAGTGCAAATCGGCAACAAATACAACACAATACAGAAACAACAGGCTTTTTGTTTGTGGAAAATAATGTACTACTGTCAAAAACACTTGAAAAAGTATTACTTTTGACAAAAGTAAATTGTAAACAAAGTCAGTCAGCTGTGCTACTGCACTCACCTTGTATAGATACACCATGACTTATTTCATTCATTTTTAATTATTATGAAATCCTGTTCGAAAAATTTTCCAAAGAACGTGGGTATCGTCAGTTTGTCATCGAATTATTGGTCGTAGAACTAAAAAGTATATATGTATATGTATATTTTCTGGGTCCTTGTAAAATGCAATGTACGTCCATTTGTCCGTCTGTTGTTGACACAATAGAGCCTCGAAGAAAAGATTTAAGGTACGGTCACATTTGACAAATATTTACCTGTTTTAGCACAAGTTTGTTTGACGTTGTTTACTCTTACAAGAGTTTTGCAAGATCAAACAGCATCAAATAAATCAAAACTAAATATTTGTTGTGCTTCGGCCTAAATAAGAAAAGTTTTTTTAAATAAATAAACGAGTTGAAGATCGGTCCATTAATGGCCATAGCTGCCATATAAGTACATATGTACATAGCTTGGTGATGGGTATAAAAGACTCGGAACAGTCGAAGTTATTTTTTCAAGTGAAAGCTTTTGTGCGAGCAAAGTTGTTACGAACAACTTCCATACAAAAAAAAGTTGTGTCAGTCACACCCTAGGATCAAATGTTAAAACAATTCCAGAAATAATTTTTTTATTTA
The DNA here is from genome assembly GCA_950370525.1 of Bellardia bayeri. Lineage (NCBI taxonomy): Eukaryota > Metazoa > Arthropoda > Insecta > Diptera > Calliphoridae > Bellardia > Bellardia bayeri. The sequence goes on from OX493267.1 coordinate 83,245,379, forward strand.
TTTTTTTGCCACGCCTACAAACACCGCCATTTTAGTATTTTCTTCACTGTGTCGCTATTTTTAGTCCGATTATAACATTTCTGTCCTTAATCATTTTTTACTATCACGTCAAATTCTAGTCATTGAACAGACGGACGAACTTTATTAAATCGACTCAGAAAGGGATTCTGAGACAATTGGTTAGACTACTATTTTTGATCGTCACAAATGTCAAAAAAAAACATTAACACAAATGCAAAACATAGGCAAAAAATCTTAATAACATTTTTCAGCACCTTTTAAACAATATATTAAAAAACACATATTTTTTTTGTATTTCTTGGTAAAGCCTAATTACGTTGTAGAAATAATTCTAAATAATACAGACTAAAACCACCTAAATTGAAACAATAGAGAACAGTTCTGATGGTTCCCATAAACTACTATATAAAATGCTATTGAATAATGAATTAGTTCGTAAACCTTTTTATGTCTTACAATTGAAAAAATTGTCTGCATTTCCAACATGGATTAAGACTGTTTCTAGAAAACCCATCTTATCAGTTGTGTAACACAAAACATTCAATAATAATGATGATGATGATTGGTCAACAACATCGTTTCGGGAAAAAAAAACATACAGAGGAAAAAACCAAACAAATCATTGTTCACATTTCTTATCAGGATTTCTACATGTAATTGAAACATTAACAATAGCACGCCTGTAGTTATTTGGGAGATACAAGTAAAGTTTACAGGTAAGTGATGACATTTCAGCAGGTTCTATTGTTTACTGTGGCATTATTTTGAAAAGTGGCAAAGCATATAGCATTGAAAGAGCTGAAAGAAGAGAAAAGAAACAATAGTATTGAAAAAGTCTTTTGTTGAGTAAAATTAAATTTATTAGTTTTTGTTAAAACTAAAGAGTATGGAAATTTCCAAAACACCTAAACGTTTTTTATGTGGCTGTGGAAATTGACCGAACTCAAAAATTACACCAATGTATTGTTATTAGAAATTTGTGGATGCAGCTGCGTCATTTATTGCATTGTTAGAATTAAGTGGAGTGGTCGGTTACACACAATAAGATAAAGTAGAGAAGTCAATGGAAAAGAAAAAGAGAAAATTTATTTTCGGTTAAAATATGTGTATGTCAATTGAAAAATATTTAACTAATTTAAACTGTCATGAATGTTAGTTGCTCAATGTTTATTAAATTAAAAGTAATATAACAAACTTTTTAAAATTACAGCATAGAAATATTAATAAATACGATAAAAAGCTGACAGACACGACATCTTTACAAAAGATCTACGCTTCATCAAATTATTTATCTCTTTGTATTGTAATTAGGTATTAAGTATTTCCAACCATCCATAGGCATTCGACATCTTTGAAGACAAGCCATTCAAAACAATATCAACCAATTTACATATTTTTGATTCCTATATTCTGTTGAAATTACCAATATATTCTCAATCATTTGTTTTCAAACACTTGTCTGCCTGTCATTCTAATCTCACGCCCTGCTATAGTAACTGCATAATCAATTAACAATTAAACCCTTTAGAAATTACAAACGATTTTCCGCTGATAATTTCAAAATATTTGAAAGCTAAACAGTATTTATTTGTTTACTATATGCAATCCATTTGTACACAGTCTGAATGACTGGGGGTCTGAAAATGTACAATATTATTGTATACATATATGAAATGGAAAATTTCTAATTAAAACCTTTAATAATAAGAACAAGTAAGAAAGTATAGTCGGTCAAGCCCGATCATATAATACCCTACACCCAGTATATGTATGTATAAAACAGTTTTTCAGAAATGGGCGTTGTATGGGATATATAAGCTATTGTGGACCGATCATCCAAAAATTATAAGTATTATGTATGTTACAGCTTTATCTCGATATAAATACTTTTAAAAGATGTATGGAGCATAAATTGAATTACGAAGGGGTATTATATGGGAGTTTCGACTAATTATGGGCCGACCATTATAAAATTAGGTGACATAATTTCTGTACATATGAAACTTATTTATATTGAATTTTATTTGGATACCAACATTTTTGAGAGAGTTATGCTCTTTAAAGTGATTTTCGGAAGTGGGCCTTATATGGGAGCTACGGGTTATTATTGACCGATCTGCACAAAATTTGTAGATGTGAGTGATTTGGCTTCATTTAGTAATCATTTGTGATGAAATTTGTTTGGATACTTGCATAATTAAAAGATTTATGATCGGTAAACCCCAATTTCGGGAGGACATTTGTATGGGAGCCAGGTGAAATAATGGACCGATTTCCACCAGTTTCAATCCCATTCATCCTTGGGCCGCAAAAGTATCACATACCAAATATTATCGAAATATCTTCAAAATTGCCATCTGTACTCTGCGCACAAGCTTTACATGGACAGCCAGCCAGACGGACGTGATTCTGAGTTGATCGGTATACTTTAAGGTGGGTGTTGGACCAATATTTCTGGCCGTAACAAACATAAGCACAAATCCAATATACCCTCCCCACTATGGTGGTGTAGGGTATAACAAAATGTGCAACAAAAATCTAAAATTAGTTTAAATTTACATGCGAATTCTTTCTTATCAATTCAAGCTTTATAAATTTGTCTGATGCAATAAAAATGGAAAACGTAGTTAGAAAATCATTTCATGTTATTTGATTTGGAAAAACAATTCAAAGTTTTACAATTCATTTAGACGAAGTATGAATACCCTAAAAAGTTGAATTTGTTTTGAATATTTTATAGTTTTTCAAATAAAATTGCATCAATCTTTTAAACTTTAAGTTTTAAAGATTGATCTTACAGATCACATGAGATTTGCTTCATGTTTTCCCAAAGTAAGACACCTCAGTATGTAACAGAATGCTAATTTTTGTTTATGATTATGAACTCATAAAGTAAATCTTTAATAATACTACGTATTTTTCAAACTTAGCATTGTTCACATAAAATCCTCCTCTATAACTAAGACTTCGAATCTTTATATAGAATGGCTGCAGAAAAGTTAGCTGCTTAAAAATATTGGGCTCAAAGGAAAATTTAATCGGATTGATAATTCCTGACAATAATTAATTTTAGCGATTTGAAATATATATGTAAGTGTGCAGTAGAGTGGTTCGCCTTCCATACAAAAAAAAATGTTGTGTCAGTTACCCCCTAGAATTAAAGATAATCTAAAAACAATTCCAGAAATAATTTTTTTATTTTTTTGCCACGCCTAAAAATAATGGCTCTGTAAGGGCAACATTTCTGTTCTTAATCATTTTTTTACTACCACGTCAAATTCTAGTCATGATTAAAAAAAAAAAGCATTATTGTGGGTACGAACCGAGTTTTTCAAAGTCATGTCATTGGATTATGGCCCATTTCTGAAAAACTCTTTCCACATAAACTAGGGTTTTATATGGTCGGGCTTGACCGACTTCCTTGTTTTATTTTACTTTAAACAATTATGGGCTGGTTATGCCGATTTTCAATACGAATATTGTGCAATTATCCATTATATACCAGAATTTTGTGAAAATATGTGATCGGAATACTTGGTGGCAGTGTGACTTGTGACAACGTCGTGTTGAAACGACATGTCAGTGAAAATGATTGTTAACATCTCTCGATAGCATGAGTCATTCACCGTAACCGTTCAGAATTACAGCAGCATTTTCAATGGCCCAATTTTTTCCACCAGTGTATACACCCATAAAACACAAGATGTAGGATATATTTTGATCAGGAACAGAAATGACAAATGTAAGGTCTCTCGGTTGCTGTTTTTGTTGTTTATAATTATACAACCGAGACCCCCCCATGGTCAGCTCCTGTGGGCGTGATCGTTGCTATTTCTTCGACTTCGACCAAATATTAAAGAAAAACAACTAAATTTAAAATTTCAATTAATCAAATATACGTAAACAAATTAAACATAAGATTTTTTTTCAACTTTCACAGTAAATTATACAAGACTGATAAGACAAATATTTTTTTAAATGGTTGCTAAACGTTGCTACACGAACGACTTATTTAGTTTCGATTTCTATGAAATAAAAAGTGCAACAACTACATCTTGAACCACTGGGGGTATTTACGTTCCTCAATTCCTCTCCTTGACTGACAGGTCCAATAACTGAAACTTGTTTGTATTTGTTTATAAGTAAGTATATAAGTACTTAATTATTTACATGCGTATAACAACTGATGTTACATTACAATTGCTTCTTTGAGACATTTAACGTCAATACCTTTTATCAACTCTTGCCATCTCTGGTAGTAAACAACTTTATTGTTGTTTTACGATTGTTTTTTTGCATTTTGAAAAATATTTTTCATAATATTTATTTTAAATATACATATCAAAATCACAAAAACTCAAAAATAAAAAACATATTTTGAACACAAATAAAAAACAATTAAATATGTTACAGTTATAGTCGCTAAAAATATGATTCGATTTGTTTTGTATTGTATTGAAAACACAAATAATTGAGCTAATTCTAAGAAGTACTTGATCAAAAATCAACTGATCAAAGATCAGTTGTTTTGAGGAAGTAAAAATTTTATTATAGAAAATAGTCTGGCTATAAATGTAATTTTGATAATTGAAATGTGAATCAAGTAAAATTTAGCCGCATATTTACAAAATGTCATTATTTTGGTACTTTGATGAATCGATACTATTCAATATTGTTCAACCAAACTTTATTAATATAGGGCCCGATTATCGTTCACAACACTAAAATGTTGTGTTGTCTCGATTACAACACAACATGCATTTTTCATACGATTAAGCTGATAAGTGTTGTGAATCGTAATCGTAGTTTACAACATACAACATCAAAATACTTGGTGTTTTGATCGGTAAATGGGCCATAATAATAGCTTGATCTGAATTTTCACCATAACAAAATTGCCCAATCATGGCTCCAGACCACATAGCTCACCATACGTTCTGCATGAAAAGGCTTGTTGGGCTTCAAATTCCCAACATCTTAATAGCATATCCAACATTTGCATAGCGAAATTGAATTCATTGTAACAATTGTCAAATCTTTTACTACTGATATATGACCAAGTAAAATGTCAAAGCATTTATGCTATTCCAATATTAACATGCTGGAAAACATAGCTCTTCTTGAAAAATACTACATTCAAAGAATCAATTTTTGTGGCCTTTAAACTTCAATGTTCCCGTTTAAAACTCATTATGTTTTATGGTGACTTTTAGCATATTTAGGATTTATAAACATTTTAACCCTGGTTGAGTGAGGTTACATGTGGGAAGAGTTAGCATACCTAAGAGATTTATTTATTGTGGCGAATTACTTAATTTATCTGTAAAATTTAACTAGAATTCAATGTCAAAAATAGATGAACCACATATTTATGTGTTTATTTGCATAAACGGAAGTATTTTTATTCTCTGTTGAATTTCTTGTAGAAATTCTTATGTAAATGAAAAATGAAAATGTTGTTACACTTTTTAATAAAAATCAGATTCAATTGAAGAAAATTATAGCACGAATAGGAGTTAAATAACAACAAACTAAAATAAGAAAACAAATAATAAATATTTAAATTGTTTTCAATCAAACAAATTCTCTTTGTGTGTTTTTTTTTTTTGGTTAATTGTACATGACATCTGACTGACTATATGCAGTTTAGACGCAGTTCTATTCACCCTATCGTATGATACTTACGAGTATTTTTTTTTTAAATAGACAAACATCTCTGCTGATATAAGGCTGCTTTAAATTTCTTTTCGTGTTAAGGGAAATGCCTGCAGAGTCTATTTTTAACTTAATGCGTGTCTCTGTGGGGTTGCCCAAATTATTAAAAAAATGTTTTAAAATATTTTATGGAATGAATTAAAAATTCTTAATTTTACAAATATAAAACGACATTACTGCAAATTGCTAATTTTGAGGTAAAATATCGGCTAAAAGGCAATAAATCTACACGTATGTAAATTCAGACATACTCATTAAAAGCACATTTACTCAGATGCAGACAATGTAACAAAAGTATGGAAAATTGTTAAAAATCTATACCCTATTTAAATCATATGGGTCGCCAACTAATTTTTTTTTAAGAGAAGTAACACTTAGGCCTATATATATTTGCGTTACTTTCTTTGAAAAGGGGATAGTTGAAGAAGTAAAGGTGGTGAAAGGAGAAAGCTTTTTTAATTCACAACTCTGCAATTGCGCATTATGTTTGTTTTTAGTGCATAATTGCAGCGCCTCTGGTGGTGAGTAGGCGAATTAATGTTAAAGCTTGATTTTATGGCCTTTATTTAATTATTTTACTTCGGTGGCGTATAAATGCTATACCACCGAAGAAGGGCGCTGTGATAAATATTAGTTATGATGGATAGAAAAGAAAACTAATAATTATCAGAAACTGATGTTGTTTGAGTGGCAGTGGCTGGGAATCGAACCCGGGCTACAAATACCAACTCATGCTTAATGATCAAATGCACTAACCAATTAAGCTACAGCACCCTTAATTGATTTTCGGAAGAGGGCTTTATATGGAAACTATAGTGAATTATTGACCGTTCTGCATAAAATTTGCAGTTGTGATTAGGTTTTATATTTAACTTATGTATATCTGGTGAAATTTTTTTGGTGCACGTGTATAAATAAAATATTTATGATCGATAAATGCCTATTTCGGGGGCATTTGTATAGGGCTAGGTGAAATAATGAACCAATTTCAACATCAATCGTCCTTGGGCAAAAAAAAAACTAATGTAAATATCTTGAAAATTGCGACATGTACTTTGCTCACAAGGTTGCACATACAGGCGGACGATCGGACAAGGTGGGTGTTAGACTAATATTTTTTTTTGAGTTACAAACATCAGCACAAATACAATATACCCTCTCCTACTATGGTGGTGTAGGGTGTACAAACATCATCATTCGTAAAAGAGACATAAATTAATAGAACATAAACGAAAAGAGAATTTAATAAAAACTCGCACATAAAATAATGCACAAGAGAGAAATATTGTTACAATTGCAACAACTAGAAAACTTTTAATAAAAGTAACGATTTCATAATGATTATCTTTAAACCTAAGTAAAGATTTGGGGACAATTTTAACAGAAATAACATGAAAGTTTTGACATTTTACTTGTTAACATTCTAGCCGTAAAAGCTTTGGCAATTCTTACAATGAAATCAATTTCAATTAGAATTCGCATTAAAATATTAAAAATTCAGTGTAAAGTATTGAATCTGTAAAATATACAGTTGGTTACGAAGCCACTATTAAGAATTTGGTCGACAAAATATATAAAATATATAAGCCGTTAGGATTCATCTTTGAAGCCTTACAAGTTGCAACTGGTGCATAAATTGTAGCCGACCATTAACATTACTGAATTAATTCAAGAACAATACAATAAATATTAAAATGATTTTTAAATAAAACTTTGATTTTATTTTGTTTTAAAAAAGTTCTTGTTGAAAACCCTGTGGCATACACGAGTGGTGGATTATTATACCCTATACCACAATAGTGGGGAGGGTATATTGGATATATGCTGATGTTTGTATTGGTCCAACACCCAGTTGGACCGATCAAATCAGAATCACTTTCAACGATGTCCGTCCGTCTGGGTGGCTGGCTGGCAGTCCATATAAATCTTGTAGAGTACAGGACGCAATTTTGCAGATATTTCAATAAAATTTGGTACGTGATATTTTTTCGGCCCAAGGACGGATGGGATTCGGTCCATTATTTCATATGTCAATGTCCTCTCGAAATAGGAGTTTAACGGTCATATATAAGCCCCATTCCGAAAATCACTTTAAAGTGCATAACTCTCTTAAATTTGGCGGTATCAAAATAATATTGAACATAAATATGTTTCGTATATATGCAAATAATATGGTAGAATTTTATGATGATGGGTCCATAATTAGTCGTAGCTCCCATATAAGGCCACTTTCGAGAATCACTTTAACGACCATATACATATCTCTTAAAAATTTTTGGTATCCAAACAAAATTAAACACAAATAAGTTTTATGTATACAGAAATGATGACACCGAATTTTATAATGGTCGGTTCATAATTAGTCAAAAATCCCATATAAGACAATTCACTTTAACCCCCATAATTCTTTTAAAAGTATTTAAATCGAGATAAAGTATAACATACGAGTACATAATGTTTTTATTCACATAAGTAAGTCATGGCACTAAATTTTTAGATGATCGGTCCATAATAGGTAATACCTCCCATATAGCGCGCATTTATGAAAAACTGTTTTATACATATACTGATTGACCGATTATACTTTCTTACTTGTTTTTACCTGAATTATATTATAGTTATTTAAAACCTTTTTACACGCAATACATATGTATGAATGTATGTATGTATATTGCTTTAACATGCTTAGTTACAGATTAATACAAAATGAATAAATTTAAACCAACCCACAAGTTAACTTCTAACTTGTAGTGCCAAACAATATTTTTTGAATCTCGCATTAGTGTTAATAATACCAATGAAGGAATTGCAATTGGGAGATAAGTAAAAAAATTCTCTTTTACTCTCTATGAAATAATGGATCAGTGCAAAACACAGTGGGCACAAAATAAATGGTAAAAAGTATTTTCATACACTATATATGTATGTATTATATCCTTATTTATATTTATGTTCCAGGCTACTAAAAGCTACATAATATGTATACATATTAACTAAATGTTGGTATAAATATTATTATTTATTACCATTTATTTTCCTAGCCGCCCACTGTGCAATGCCATGTTATCAGCTATTTAAGAATTTTTGTTATAACATTTTCGATTTTTTATTATTAAATTAAAATTAATTTAAATATGTGTGAGTGAATTTTATTTACAATTTTTTTTCACAAAAAGCAAACGTCCAAGAAGAGTTCGAGAATATAAAAAAAAAATAATATAAAAGAAAATGAAAACAAAACACATACGACAGAGACGATTATATACGAATGCAACTACATGTGTAGTAAACAGTGTGACCAGATCTCACACTGTTAAGCGGCTAAATCAGTTTAAAAATAAGCTAAAACTTATTTTCAAATGCTAAGAAAAATGTGCTAAATTTTTTAAAATATTTTTTTGCAATTTGAGGAACGCATGATTAAGAAAATACTTTTTATATAAATAATTTAACTTTGAACTCGATAACAAAACTAGTATAGGTTCTCTTCAGGAGTCTAACTTTAAAGATAACTTAGTTGTTAAATATTTTTTGAGTAATTTTCATACAAATTTCCATATTTTTTTTACTGTGTCAGGCCTTATTTAAGTCTTCTGTAATTTGAAAACATTTTAATCCACATTTTATATAAAGGATAGAATTCATTGTATTTAAAATCATTCTGTTTCTTATTTTATTATACCATACATCACCAGGGTATGGACAGGGAGGGTATATTGGCTTTGTGCTGATGTTTGTAACGCCCAAAAATATTAGTATAACACTCATCAATCGACTCAGAATCACTTCTGATGTCCTCGTAAAATACAGGTCGCAATTTTGAATATATTTCGATTGTTGAAATTGCTTCATTATTTCACTTAACCTCCAAAAAAATGTCCACTCGAAATATGGCTTAATCGATCACAAATGTGTGATTTAAAATAAATTTTGCCACAAATAATTTGTATATGAAACCTAATTACACCTACAAATTTTGTACAGATCGGTCATTATAAGGTCGACTTCCGAAAATCACATTAACGGGCATAACTCTCCTAAAATTAATAATATTCACTACAAAAAAGTTTTATATATGTATGTATGTATATTGAAATCATGATGCCCAATTTTATAAAGATTGGTCCATAATTAGTCATTGTTCCCAAATAAAGCTCAATTCCGAAAATCACTCCAAAGAATATAAATCGCTTAAAAATATTGGTATCCAAATGCAATTAAGAATTAGAAATCATAGCAAATAATTTTATAACGCTTGGTCGATAATTAGTTATAGCTCCCATATAAGAACCACTTCTGAAAATCACTTTAACATGCATACATTTTTTAAAGTATTTATATCGAGATACAATTTATCACAAACTATATTTATCTCTCTGAAGTCATGCCACAAATTTTTTAATGATCGGTCCATAACAGAGCCCATTTCTAAAAAAATGTTATTACACATATACTGGGTGTAGGGTATTATATACTCAGACTTGACCGACTATACTTTCTTACTTGGTTTTAATAGAATTCACTCCACTAAATAAATGTACGTCTAACTTCTAAATTACTAAATGGCAAAACATATTCATGACAAAAGATGAATGGATGTTTTCATACAAAGCATTCTTGTGTTCACAAACTTGCATCCAAAATTCTACAGTTGAGTTTTTATTTTTTCACTTATATGAAGTTAATTTTCGCTATTTGCAAGAGTTGTAATGTCATCTGTTGATAAATTTGTCATTTATTCTTAAAAATTTTCATATAATTTTCTTTACCTTATTTTCTTTCAACAGAAAATAAATTTATATTTTTAAAATTTTAAAAGACTAAAAAAAGCTAAACCTATCACTATAAAATGCTAAAGAAAATGCCAAATGTTAAGTGTAAAATTTTCAGCTAAATCAAAATAAAATAAGCTAAATTTAGCCACAAAAATGCTAAAATGGTCACACTGGTAGTAAACAGTCAAATACGATTAACTAAGTAAACTGATGATGAACAGCAATGACAAAACTACTTTCTTATAAATAGAGGCCATGCCACTGTTAAATAGATCAGTTAACAAACATACTTCAAACAGTAAACATCAGCAAAAGTGCACGTTCTGAAAATAGAAAAATATTTAAAAAGCAACAAACAGAATAAAAAAAACAATAGAACAAGAAGAATTTATTAAAAATTAAACGAATTCTAGAAAACAAAAATTAAACAACATAAATTATAACTAATTAACATAACAAGATTTTATTAAAGCAAACAAAAAACTTTTTTTTTAAAAATTTAAACAGAAATAAAATATTTTAAATAGTTTAATTTATAATAAAAAAAAACAACAAATTTAACAACATGACCGGTTTCGATATCAAAGGTACCTGTCTCATCAGCAAAGCCAAATCTTCTGCCAATGGCACTGATACCACAAATGGCACACGCAACTCCTATACAGCCAGAGAAAATTCCTCGTAAGTACTTAATTACTGTTTCATGTATTTTATAGAAAACTTAGTTAGTTGTTATTGTAGTTGTTATGTACTTAAATAAAAATTCTGCAGACTATAGAGTTGCTAGCAGAATATATAATGATATATTTTTGCAATGTGAAAAAACCTGCAAAAAGAAAAGATAAATTATAGCAATTCGTTTTGAAAATTATGTAAATTTTCTGATATACCAATTTCGGTATAGATAAATTCAATGCAAGTTTTTAAAGTTTAACTCTTAACAATTTTTAATAGGTAAACTAAAGACCACATTTATTAATTAAATTAATTGTATAAAAATCAAATATTTCAATCATGGCAAATTTATATTCAAATAAAAGTAAACACTATTTTCTGCACAACTATTAAATAAACATTTATATGATTTGACCTAAGTCAAGGTTTTTCAAATAAATACAAGTTTAAACATATTTTATTAAGTGATTGAATCTTTTTCTTCAAACATTTTTCTTGTGTGTTCAGTAGACTACGCAAAATTGTTCTTATTTCTATTATTTAATAGGTATTGATATTAAAAGTTATTCGTTGTTACATTAAAAGTTTAATAATGAATTCTAAAATCAAGGTTTAAAATAATTTCTCAATACTAGTATGTACGATTATATAATTGGACATTTTGTTGAAAAAATGTGAAAGACTGCAAAATTGTTTATTTTTCTTTGAACCTTATAATAAATCAAGAAACTTATTTTGCAAAAATCATTTTATTAAATGATTATTTGTGGTTTTTAAGTATAAAAATGCGTTGCCATTCATATTTATAAATTTTGGTGGCAAAGACAATATTAAGAAGCTTATAGGTATTATACTAAATCACAAAATTGTGCGTTCAAACAACAATGGATTAACAACATCTACTACATCAGTGGTAGGCATTCATATTGACCAGAATTCAAAGTTGGTTAAAACGAAAGTTGTACAACAGTTTATATAGTGAAAGAAACAAAGCTGCAATCTGAAACCACTCTTAATTCCCGGTCTTAAAATGTTACCAATTTGTTCAGACAGCGAACAATTTCTTGTCCGCATATTAATTTGTGTCGTGTGGTCACCTCTTGCTTATATTATGTTCTTGTTCGAACTAAATGTAATTTCATCAAAAAAAAAAAAAAAATCATATAAAAAATTACAAAGAAAACCATAAAAATTAACATCGATACGTTTTCCACACACAGAGTAACAGGAACACATTTGTGTCTGCGTTTTTTACCTGTGCGCTCAAAACGAGGTAGATAAAAATCTACTTAAAAACCACGAATTTTGGATATACATACGTATCGTACACTTGTTCAAAATCTAAAACCTTTTTCTAACTCAACTTTCTTCTAACTCATTATTATGCTCAAACATTTTAATAATTTAGTTCTCTTTTGATCTCTTTCGACCAGAATTAATTACATAGGTTGCTTGTTTACCTTTCTTTCCAAGTTGTTTTCAAAAGTTGTCCAAAATACCTCACAGAATTTAACAATAATAGCATGTAATTTAATCACACGGAAAGTTTCTAATTTGATGCTAGACAGCACATAGGTACATTTTATTATTAATTTATAAGTTTTAAGTCAATGGACATTCTAAAAACACTAATTTTATTACGCATAATATACCTATATTTAATATTAAAGTAAAAATAAACTAAATATACATATGTATGTATGTATGTGTAAACAATAACATAAACAAATTTTGTATATAAAAGAAAGCCAATCGTCAGCTTTCTTTTTAGAGCTTCTGAGTTCATATCAAATTCCTGCATAATTAACCTTGATCCCCAATATCTGATGTTGTTTGAATACAAAGAAACATAATAAATGCTACCAATTTCTCCAAATTGATGTTGATAACAAGTTCAAAAATTATTGTCCAATAGCCTTCAGCTAAAAAAATATTTTCGAAATTCTAAGTTCGAAAAAAAAACTAACAGCACAATTATTATAATAAAAACGTGATTACCATTAATACAATAGCTTAAATAAATTCAATTTATACATGTTTTGCAGACCTTAAACTTTGTAACTTGTTTTGTGAAGCGACGACGCCTTCTTAAAAAAATACCGGCCTCCTCGTTTTGCATAGTTCTCTATAATTTATTTGCATGATAATGGCCACCGAATAGAAGGGGTGTGTTTTTAATTATTATGTAATAATTTTGTTTGCTAATTTTTGTATTCATACAATAATGTTGTTTTTATTAATTTTGCGAGTGAAATATTTGTTGGTAGCTTCTTTGGATAATTCAGCAAGCCATTTTGTAGTCCCAATTTACACGAAGCAATTTGTGTTGAAAATATATATACAATTTTTTCCTTGAAATTTCTTCGGTGTTTACACAGCACAATATAATTGCTTAAATCACTCGTATTTTTATTTGAGAGTATGCACACATTTCTATACTCTCTTATTCCCCAGCGGGAAAAATAGCAAGTGCTTCCATTTGCAGGCCTTTTAGAAGAAGATTCGATACTCATTCCACTATGCCTTCTCTCAGAAGACTTTCCAGAAGGCCTTTCATACACATTACAAATTTCATTTTAAAAGAATGTCAACAAATCATGATTTCAATAGCAAACACGAATGTCCTATATATCGTCACTATAACAACAAACATTACTTTACTCAATTTGTTATACGAGTAATAAATATGAATAGAGAGAGCGTCTATAAATTTAGTATTTTATAAAATTTTATGTAACCAGTAGTGAGAGTAGGCTAGGCCTTGGCAAATAATGACACGCCATCTAAAATTGAAACGATTTGGCAATGCGGCTGGAAGTACTTGTGACTGCCTAAGAAGGCCTTCTAGAAGGGGTCTCTACAGCATATTTTCCCCGCTGGGTCGTATTACATATGTGTATATACTCTCGTATTTTTATTTTAGAGCAGTGGATTGGTGAGAGATGTGTAATGTCAAACGCTTAAAATAAGTATTACAGACAAAGTTTTTACCAGATATAAACACCTTAAGCAAAAATATCAGGGACCGTAAATACCAATATCAAAAAGTAATTTTAGAACATTTATTTTGAGAAAAAGAAAAGTAAATCCATCTAAAACATTTTTTTTTATTTTCGTGTTCAATTGCAATTGAATCGCGTGTGTTTGTTAAGCTTCGTCCAACAAGAAGCAACAACAATGCTTAATAAATTTCTGAAAAAATGACAACAACCATCCCTATGTGTTCCCATCGCTTGCTCAACGACGACTGACTGAAAGTTTTTAAAAGAGCATAACAAATGTGTGTAAATTTTGTTAAACAATTGTATGGGCTGAACATCACTGATATACACATGTGTAATATAAATTAGTGAGTAACAAGAATTGCTAGTACAATCAAGTGTGTACTCGTCTTAACTTTCCCTCACCCCGATGTCTAAAAGGTAATCGCCAGATAATCTTAAATAATTGCTTCGTGTAAATTGGGACTTAGAGTAGAACTGTCAAATAACTATTATATTTATTAGTTCCTCAGCGATAATCCTACTCATGAACAAGTCACCATCATAGGGGTGATAAAAATTCCACATGAAATTTGTTCCCTTTTCATATTTTTCCTATTAAAATTTAATGTTAAAAAAATAAAAGTGAACAAATTTCATGTGGAATTTTTATTCACGATAGGGGTGCATGTAAACAAGAACAAAACATCGAACAAAAATTGCATCAAGTTCAGAAAACGTGTCAATGTGACATTCATGTTTATAGTTTTCTTTGTTATTTATTAAAATTATTGTAATTTTTATCTTTTCGTGTAGAAATTACATTTGATGACAGACATAGCTTTGCGAACAATTGTTCTGACAAATTCTTATGTGAACAAAAAAATGATTCAGGTGAGAATAAATTACAAGTTTGTCAAGAGCGATTCCAGTAAAAAAAACTTATAACATAAGCTCCTTTAGATCCGCTGATATTTTGGATATCAAATTAGATGAAAACTTTATTTTTAAATTTAATTAGTAAAAATTATTGATACATTTTTAATATTCTGACGTACGTTTAAAACAACAGAAACCTTAAGGAAACTTAAGGACTGATATCAAAAAAATCTTACAGGTTAATAGTTACATCCACAAAATGTCTTATTATTCTTCCATTAATATTGGTTGCAGGGTTCTGTCACGTTTTCTTATAGGTTGTTTATCTTTTTTTTTCGGCTTTGAATTGTATTTTAACAAGAATAATTATTTAACAAGAATTTTTAATTTTAACAAGAAAACATTTTTTTATGAATAAAATTATTCGAAAAATTTCAAATAGACCATTTTTGAATAACAAATAATTAGATTAATTTTAAGAATAATAATCGACTAAAATTAATAAATATTTTTGTGTTAATTTATTGTTTCCTATAGAATTTTTCATTATTTTATTATTAAAAATAGTAATAATTTAACAGCATTCCCTTTTAATTGTATTTACAATATAAACAGATATTTGTGTATATAAATTAAGTTGTTATTAGTTATATTTTAATTTTGGATGGTGACATTTTTAAATTTCAAAAATCTAACAATCCGTTTAATAAAAATCTACAATACGAAAAAGTCTGTAAAGCAATCATAAAATATCAAATCCGATATTAACTTTCAGACATATTTGAATTCGATTATTTAGCATGAAAAATATCTAGTAATGAAATTAATGAGATTTCGGACAAAAATTTTGCTGGGATTTATAAATACATTTTTATCAATTAATAGTAAACGAGTTATTTTTTTAACTCAAAAATAAAATTCCGAAAAATAGAATAAATTCACTACCAATGTCAAAATTATTGGTAAATAAATAATACTACTTTACACTACTTGTTTAATTTCATACAAAAATAAAAAATAAACATCGGAAACATTTAGTCATATTATCATCTTGAATTTAATTAAATTATTTATATGTGTGTACATAGTTTTTGTAAACTTTTGGTGAAATTAACTTTTTATAATACATATCTGTTTCTTTATTTGTATCCAAAGACAAAGAGTCTTGCTGTAGTGCCATTAAAAGGTTATTGATTTTTATTCGATTTATTAGGTAGGCATTAATTAATAACATTTAATAAATATTTTTCGACATCTTTGACCACAATCGTAAACAATTGTGGTTTAAATTGGTTTTAATTTAGACATACAATAATTTGTGGCACTGGCGAAAGTTTCAAATGACTGTTAAAACAGTAAATAACCATAAAAAAAGAATACACTTAAAAGAAGGCTAATTGCACAGACTTTACTTAACTTAAAGTTTAGAAAAACCCACATTAACAGAAATATTAAATACAAAATCACATTCAATTCATATCTATATAAAGTGTCACTATATTATATATTTTTAAGAATGACCGAGACTGACACACACAGAAAAAACATCATTTTTTTTTCAATTAAACCTTTAATTGATTTTAAAATAATTTTCAATTAAAATTTTAATTGATTCAAGTACTTTTTCTTTTTTTCAACTTTTTTTTAATTAAATCTCAATTTTTTTTTTTTTAATTAATACTATTATTTTGTTTACAGGTCCGATTTCAATTAAATTTTTAATTGATTCCACAAATATTTTAATTGAAACTCATTTTTATTTTTTTTCTGTGAATGTCACTGAACTCAGCTTCAACTTCATTATGTTACAGTTTCAAATGTAGTATTTCTTTGTAAAAATGTATATACATATGTAGGTATAAAATATAGTTATTAATAAAATGTACATATGTATATTCTAATTTGACATTGAATTGTTTAGTTATTCCCTCAATTTATTTAATAATAATAATAATACATTTTTGTTTACATTTATAAAAATTTGTTTCCAATTTCTTTTTATTTTAATGTCATTTAATATAATCTACTAAGCAAAGCTATTTTTATATTTTATTATATAAACAAACTAAGCATGATTACGCAAATTAATTATTTTAACAATTGTTATTCGTTTTTTTTTTTTAATTATAACTATGTATGTAAATCTAAATTTCATTGCTAAATGACACACCTCCTTTAAAATAAAAATAATGTGGAACAAGTTTTTTTTAGAAAGTTAACAATTTAATCAGTTTAGTTGAAGTTAAAGGTACCCTAATTAAATAAAATCAAAAAATTCTAAAAATATTTCTCCATTTACTATAAGCGAATCCAGAAGAGCTTGAACTAGAATTGGTTAGAATGTTTATTGATTCTATCTTAAAAGCAATAGTCGATGAGAACGAATAAGTATTATATCTTAATTTCTATATGTTATTAAGAAATTTTGAAGAACTTTTTTTAGCCCGATTAGTATAGTTAGTACTGTGACTATTTCGAGTAAGAAGGATTTTTAACAGTTTTCAAATCAACGTTTTCATATTGCCAATGAATTAAAATTAAAATTAGTTCTGAATCAAAAATCAGAATTATGTTAATTATATAATTACACAGTTTTTGTTCAAAGACGGAAAAATATTTCAAATAGCTCGGAACTGGGCTACTGTTAAAATACTTCAAAAAAGAAACAAAATATGTAGAAGATTCCAAACGACATTTTTATAAAAAGGTGTCAGAAGCCCCTTGAACCCATTATGGGAGCCCTAATAGGATTTTCATTAAGAAACACAATATTTATCAAAATTCGTATTTGTTAAGATTGAACTTATTAAAAGTATTCTAAATAACTATTAATATTAAAAAAAAGGAAATTTAAATTAAAACAAATATCAAGAAGACAAATAACAAATTATTTTCGGGTAAAGCATAAGAGTTCGAAAATGTTTAATAAATAATACTAGTGTTAATAGACAGATTCTTTTGAACTATGTAATAAGTTTAAAATAGTGTATTTCCGAAAGAGAAAATGTAAGAATTCTCTCTCTATACTGAACTCAAATCTGGCTTAATACGAATTGTTCATTTGTCTGATAGGATGAGGTCCCATTAATCAAAACGTTCTCAGAACATCAGAAAGATCTTTGTATGAATATAAAAATATAGAAATAAATGATCGTGAAAAGAGCTAAGAGATGAAATTATTATGGCTGCTTAATTATTAATCTCGCTAACTATTAACTTTTCTAAACTATAAACCAAGGACTTTTTTTGATTCTATAAAAAATTTAACAATATATTTTATATGCAAACTTGTGAAGAGGTAGTAATTAAAACACCACCACATATTTTAACAATTATTTTTGCAGTATGTACTCTTTAAAAAAAAAATAATTCACAGCTAAAGTATAAGAATTGCATGTCATACATCAAAGTTCACAATACAACCGGATATTGAGTATTACAATTCAAAACTCATTAACCTAAACAATTATGTAGAGATATAGATTTGCACAGCAACTTGGAGAAAATAGTCCCCAAATCGAACCAAGAACCAAGTGTATTACTGTTTTATCATTATACCCTACACCACCATAGTGGGGAGGGTATAAAGAATCACTTCCTTAATCGACTTAACGATACCCGTCCGTCCGAAGTAAATGAAGCTAAATCACATCTACAAATTTTGTCAAGATCGGCCATATAAGGCCCACTTCCGAAAATCACTTTAAAGAGCATAATTCTTTTAAAACTGTTGGTATTCAAATAATATTGAACATAAATATGTTTCGTATACATACATATAATATGGTAGAATTTTATGATGATAGGTCCATAATTAGTCATAGCTCCCATATAAGGCCCACTTTCGAAAATCACTTTAAAGATCATAGCTCTCTCAAAAATATTGGTATCCAAATAATATTGAATATATTTCATATATATACAAATAATACTGTACAATTTCATTATGATCGGTCCATAATTAGTCGTAGTTCCTATATAAGGCCTACTTCCGAAAATCACTTTAACGACCATAAATTTCTTAAAAATATTGGTATCCAAATAAAATTCAACACAAATAAGTTTCATATATACAGAAATGATGACACCTAATTTTATAATGGTCAGTCCATAATTAGTCGAAACTCCCATATAAGACCCTCTACGTAATTCACGTTAACCTCCATATGGTCGGGCTTGACCGACTATACTTTCTTGTTTTCTCTTGAAAATTCCGCATTGATATTTAGATTTCTAGTTTAATTACAATCTGTTTATTCATTATTGGTTACTTTTACGATTACAATAATTGGTTTTCTAAACATATTAGTTTGAGAATTCTTATCATAAAAATGTTTGTATTAAACGATAATCCATAAAATATTTAGATTCATAAAAAAGCTTTTTCAAATTTTGTTAATTTTTTTTCTAACATTGATATTGAAATTCAGCAATAATTACACCAAAAACTTATATATGTATATACATATTTTTTATTCTTTAGTATACTTCACATAGTTTTTGCGTAATTAGGTCGCAATAATCATTAAAATATAAAAAAGACTAATAAAGGCGTCAAACCATTAGCAGATAATTGTAATACTATTTATAAACTACATGCTACATATTTTATAATGTTTCCAGCAAGAGTTTTGCCTGATCTAATTTTTGGTGCTAGAAATCACTATATTTATGTTCTAATCATAATTGGTGACATCGTACAAAACATTTTTCCAAGATAAGATAATGATGTCAAAAAACATCTGTTATTATCTCATCTGGGAAAATTACAAGGTTTTAACATGTCGCTATCTAGTATATCCTAGAGTGTATAACGATATCATACAGTAACGATTTTTCATATACATACATATCTATTTTTTAGTTCTAAAACAAGTAAGAAAGTCAAGCCCGACCATATAATACCCTACACCCAGTATATGTATAAAAAGAAATGTCCGTTATATGGGAGCTATAACCTATTGTGGACCGATCATCCAAAAATTTAGTGTCATTATGTCTATGAATATAAATATTATGTATGTTGAAGTTTATCTCGATATAAATACTTTTAAAAGATTTATGGAGCTTAAAGTGAATTACGGAGAGGGTCTTATATGGGAGTTTCGACTAATTATGGACCGACCATTTTAAAATTAGGTGTCATTATTTATGTATAAAAGAAACTTATTAGTGTCAAATTTGAATACCAATGACAAGAAAATTGTACCGTATTGTTTGTATATATATGAAATATATTTTTGTTAAATATTATTTGGATACCAACATTTTTGAGAGAGTTATGCTATTTAAAGTGATTTTTGGAAATGGGTCTTATATGGCAGCTACGAGTAATTATGGACCGATCTGCACAAAATGTAGATGTGATTTAGCTTCATTTACCACTCATTTATGATGAAATTTCTGTGGATACTTGCATAATTCAAACATTTATGATCGGTAAACCTCATTTTCGGGAGGACATTTGAATGGGGGTCAGGTGAAATAATAGACCGATTTCTACCAGTTTCAATCCCATCCATCCTTGGGCCGAAAAATATCACGTACCAAATATTATCGAAAAATCTTCAAAATTGCGACCTGTACTCTGCGCACAAGTTTTACATGGACAGCCAGCCAGCCAGCCAGACGGACGGGCGGACATCGTTAAATCGACTCAGAAAGTGATTCTGAGTCAATCGGTATACTTAAAGGTGGGTGTTGGACCAATATTTCTGGGCGTTACAAACATCAGCACAAATCCAATATACCCTCCCCAATATGGTGGTGTAGGGTATACAAATTGTTTTATATTGTATTATTTTTTTATTTTTAATTATTAGAAACTTTTAGGGCAATCATTTTTATTGTCTCATTAGCAAATTAGACACGTGTTAAAAATAACATTGGAATAAACGTGTCTTCTAATAATTTGCATAGATAAATTTTATTGAATTAATTTAAATAGACAAATGTATAACATTTCCATAATTTATATTTTTACATTGACACATGCTGTCTAGAATGAATGAATTACATAAGTTGTAACATGGAACAGATACAAATGATTGTTAAAAAATTCATAAATGTAATGACGTTTTTAATTGACATGTGGTTCCGATTTTATACCTATATATTTCTATATAAAATATTGATAAAATTATCTTTGTATAAACTAAAGTCTTAAAAAACTTACATATTGCTCTTATCAGATTTCTAGTTGTATTTTACGAATTTTTTAGCTAATTTATTAATTAAATTTATATTGTTCATTGACCTTACATATTTGGAGAGATGCGTTAAATAGATTTTAAAACATCAGCTAATCAGGAATAAGTTCTTCACTAACTTTTCTATATTGCGTTCTTTAGATTAAGAAATTACTGAATCATCCAAAATTTTCTGTTCCACCTAGTATGGAAGTCTAGATTTAGGTGTTCCACTTTGTTCCAGAAATGAAAATTCTTAAAAAAATTTCAAATATTTGGTTTTTATTAGGATTAGTTGTGTTTGATGAAATTAGTTTATACATAACCAAAAAATATGAGAAGTACAAAATTACAAATTTTAAAAAAACCAAGACAAAGTTAAAACGGTTTTTTTTGTCAAAAAATTCTAATCTTTCGTAAAATTAATTTTAAGCTATTTTAGTTTAAAATTTCTTGTCCAAAAATTGTTTATAATAATAACTTATAAATAAATTTTAACTATGATAAAAGTTTCAAAAATGCTAATTATTAACCAAATTATTTTATAACTATGTACGTTCATTGTAAATTTGCCATTTTTCCCGAGAAAATTAAAATGTTTTCCCGGAATTTCGTGTCTACTATTTTCCGGGAATTCTCGAATAGTGATGTTCAGCCCATAAATCAATTGTTTAAAAAATTAACACACGCATTTGTTATGCTCTCATGCGGATGTTCATTGACATTTTTTTTTAGAAATTTATTAAGCATTGTTGTTACTTCTTGTTGGACGAAGCATAGAAAAATAAAAAAATTGTTTTAGATGGAGTTATTTTTGTTTTTTTTCTCAAAATAATTGTTTTAAAATAATTTTTTTAAAATTAATGTTATTTATCTCTTTAAATTTAAATTGCATTTATTTAATGGTATCTGGCAAAAACTGTCTTTTATTTTAATTTTAAGCGTTTGACATTATGTTGCTGGGCAAATCTCTTACCAAAAAATCTTAATTTTTAGTTTTGAACAGTTTAAAAAACAAATTTCTGTTCAGAAAGTTTAAAAAATAAATAAATATACTATGTACCTATGTATGTGACATATATTCTTTACAAAGTGCTTTAAACGTGTTTAAAGTTTAGATTGATTAAATAGATATAATTGAAAACCCTTTGATAATTTAAAATATTTAGAGCTTTTATTAAAAGCATTATATCAATTTAATTTAATTAAAAAAGTTGTAGGTACTCATATTATATTTTTTTTATCAAATGAAGAATATAATTGTCAATTATATTTCATAAAAATTTCATAATCTCTCTCAATTTATTTCTATTAATTCCACAAACAATTTGAGCAACAAAATTCTTCAAAACGAAAATATTTTCTTTTCTTATTCCAGTGAACTTCAAACTTCAACAACAAATGAATTGAGAGCATCCCAACAAGTAGAAATGGTGATAAATGAAGACAAGTTAGTAAACAATTTATTTATTCATTAAACAAAACAAAATTATATACTTATTAAATAAAACAAAAAAATATTTCTAATATTGCATGATTAAACAAATTAAATTAAAATTGTTGTTATTATTTCTTATAATTTTTATTCTTATGATTGGGTATATTACTCACATGTTTTATGATACCTATTGATTTACATATCAATGTCAATTCAAAACTAATTATGACAAGTTATGTACTTTTTATTTATTCTTGTTTTTGTTCTTGTTTTTGTTTTTGTTCTTTTTCATTTCATTTCATTTGTTTAATTAACTTTCGAATGAATGTTTTACTATATCCATGAATGTGATCATTTGTTTTTTTTTTTTCTTTAAAAGTTTTTGTGTTTTTAACAATGTCGGCGAACGATCCGAAATTATTGACAGGTAACGGCAACGACACTTTTGTATTATTTCGGTAATGATCTTTAAGCGATAATGGTATTTTGGTTTATTTTATTCTTGGCAAATTTATTATGTAAATTGAAAAGTATTTTTAAAATTATATTTAAATTTTAGAAATTGCTTATTTTTTTATTATTTTGCTTATAAATAAATTTTAACGGTATTCCCTTTAATTTCGTTAACGCTATTTTAACGGTAACGACATTATTTTTTTTAGTTTATTGTAGTAAATGTATTTTAAGCAACAGATCGTTAATTTATTGGTAACAGTAGTAACAATTATTATGAATTTAATTGTTTACACTTGTTGGTGTTCTTATTTTATTTTGTATTTTTATTTCTTTATTTGTATAAGCCACATTTTCATTAGCATTATAACCTATAGCAAGCATAACGTTATACACTAATATTTATTTTCCAGTAAAAGGCCTGGAATACGCTGTCCAGGAATCTAAAATTTAAAAAACAAACTGATAGTCTAGCTTTAACACTTTTAACCACTAGCACTACTTGTAATTATCCCTGGACATTAGAATTCTATTTCAACAGCTTATTTTCGTCGTTGCATTTTCTTTTCATCCAATTAAATTAATTCAAACATCTCCCTGATAAAACTTGTTATTGACTTGCAATTACAGACGTACATATTGTTAACTGATGTGATTAATCTTCGCCAGGATCTATCGAAAGTATTTATTTGGAATCAATTAGTGAATTGGTTTGATCATATGATTATAAAATAAAATAAAAAAAATAAAAAATTACATATGCCGTTTGCAAAAAGGATACATAATATAAACGATACCCTGAACAAATTTCGTTATAAAGTAATTCTTGAAAGTATAACAATGGTGCGAGACATCCAGGATCGCCAAGTTTTAGTAAGATAACAATATTATTATTTTTAACACAATGAACATCTTTTGGAGGAAGTTAAAATAGTGGATAGCAAAAGAAATTCCAACTGCTGAATTTTGTGAAAAACAACTTCATATAAAACTTCATGTCGACAATGTATTGCTAAAATTCAAAGTGGTTTAAATAAAAGTATTCAAAATTATAATAAATATATTCAATATTAATTAAACTTAGAAAATACATACTCGTATTAATTAGACCACAGAAATTGAAATTTGATATTTTTTTTTAAACTGTACGAAATCTCTTGATATACTTAAAGAAAAACTTTGAATTAACTAATGCAATTTGATTTTAATTCACTAAAATCTTAATTCATATTAAACAAATGAATCTGTAGCATCATTCAAAGGCTTCATATAATAAGCTTTAGTGGGAAGAGAACTGGGGGTTTCCTTTATAAAAAAAGACCTCTCACTTTAACATGCGATGTAGGTAGGAAAACTCTATATTTTGTTTTGAATATTATAACTTCCCACCCTTCACACAAAATTGTTTAATGATTAAATGTATGTCAATTTAAATCTAATCCAAATTAAATTAAAAAAAATTTTTTTAGGGCCCGATTTCCGTTCACAACACTAAAACGTTGTTTCGATTACAAAACAACATGCATTTTCCATACGATTAAGCCGATAAGTGTTGTAAATCGTAATCGCAGTTTACAACTTACGAGTACAACATCAAAATACTTAGTGTTGTGAACGGTAATCGGGGCCTTGAAATCATTAATACATGTTGCTAAACCTAATTTCCAATTGATTTGAATTTGAAATGATTTAATAATTAATTCCGTATAGAAGATTGAAATACTAAGGAATTAAACCTATGAATTAAATGTTATTTTTACTTTGAAAATTCAATTAAAAATTAATTATTTCGAACCTTTGCCTTAAAATAATGAAAGGTAATTAAATCAGTTTAATTTTTATTTAGAATATCCTGATCATTAAAATGAAGTAAGATTTCCATTAATATTTTTAATAATTGAAAAAAATTATCTTAAGAAATTTCTAAACAATTTTAACATTTGATATAATAAGCTTTTTAATAATTCGGTCAAGTATTTAAAGTTGTTTATATTTTACCCTAATTTCTTTGCATAATATTAGCCATTTCTTATCGCAAATTCTTAAAATTGTTTATAAATACTTGCGCATTTACAATGTACTTTTTATTATACGATTAGTACAATAAAACAACAACAATGTCTGGTATCGTAATTTGATACACAATATTTTTTTATTTGTTAAAGTTTTGTGAAATCCCTTTTCCCTTTTGTAGAATTATTAAATATGTTTTTTAATTGTAGCTGACACTGAAAACAACTTTACTGAAAAGCTGGTTGATAGTGAACTCACTTTCAAAATCGAACTATGACATGTTTTTGTTTTCTAAGTTAGAATTTCTCTTAAAATTTGCATTATGTAGTCCAACAGTATACACCGGTTAAATACCCTACGTTTAATTGCCTTTTTCGTTTATTTACCTCGCCTTCTAAATGCCCCTATATTTTTCATATTTTTTCAAACAAAACAATACGTTTTACACGTTTTACAGCTCTCTATAAGTCAAATTCATACCAAATATTAACGATATAGTCCATGAGCGATATAATCACATTTAACATATATGCCAACTATGTGTGGTTATTTAAAGCATACTTACATGCAAATTATTGAGGATATTGTCAAATACATTTAGGTAATATTACACAGCAATTTAAACTACAAACCAATAAAATGTACCTACTACAAATCAAATGGTAAAATACAACCGTGTGTTTATTTTAACATTTTTGTTTTTTAACGATATTTAATCAATATAAAAGTACTGCCTTTTGGCGCACAAAGTATTTATGTATTTGTTTATAACATATACAATACATATGCATATGTACATACTATACATAAATAAATGAAATAAATCTGTTTTCTTTTTTATAATCACACTAGCTGTACTCTGTACCCAATTAAAATAAATTTGAAAGAAAGATATTACACAATCGGTCCAGCGGTATGGTCTCCCCGGCAGGCGTTGTCCTGCAAGAGATGGGGCGTGGAAGGGGGCGTGGTGTATGAATCTTAATTTTTACCTCACCTAGAGTACCATGTGTATTCGATATGAAGTAAATATGTTAAAATCCGAGTAGAATCAACTACACAATTTAAACAAGTAGGAGTGGTCGAAAGAAAGAAATAAAATTTTTATTTTTACCTCGCCTTCAGTAAGATGTGTATACAATTTGTTTGAAGTAAATCTGTAAAACCCCATGCAGAAGCAATTAATTAATTAAAAAAAAGTGGGGGTTAAAGTAGGCGTGGTCATACCAACTGATAAATCTTCCCGGACTCATGCACAATAACTTTGCCGAAGATCATCACATGATCAAATGCATACATAGTTTACGATTCTATAAAGGACATATGTGCATACAAACATTCATTTTAATATATATAGATTAAATATTTACTTTGTATGGCGAGCTGACACTCCCACTGGTCCGATCACGCCCATTTTTCCCATAACTATTCACATTAACAAATAATCAACGTGCACAAATTTTTAAGACTATGGCTGTTATAGTACTGTAGATATATGATATTAAATATTTACTTTGTATGGGAGCTGCCACTCCCACTGGTCCGATCCCGCCCATTTTTTCCTGATTATTCAAATCAGTTACATATGGGATACTGCAATCTTTCAACACTCTTGCTATCACAATAGTCAAGATATATGATGTTATTCAATTTATGTGGGAGGGGCCACACCCACTTGAACAATATATAGCCGAAAACCTAATTTGGACTATAACCTTTCAAATTAAAGCGGTTTGGGCTAAATCGGTTGGATAGTTTTAGAGTCTATAGAGGACAAACATACAAACATTGTATTTTAAATACTATATATATAGAAGATAAATTGTTTATATCCGATTTTGGATATATGCCATATCGTGACTATAAGCGAAAAGTACTGTAAGAACTCTCGTTTAAATACCCAATTCGGGTAATTACCTCAAATAAATTTCCCATCACTGACATTTTCGTTAATTTAACTTTGTTTATTTACCCAAAGTACCTTTTTATGCAATTTGTTAAAATTTAATTCAGGCACCTGGTAACTTCGTGCTTGTTGTTTTCATTTATTGTTAGTGATAAAATTGTAGAAACCCAAAAATTTTGGATTTTTTGTGAGGTATTTTACCGGTATACTGTATGTAGTTTAAAAAATGTCGCTCATTACCTTTTAAATATGAACAACTACGAATCTTATAATCGGCATTTGTCCACTGCAATGAGTAAAATATGAAACATTAAACAAAATTTCAAAATAGCTACATACATATGTATGTATGTATATAGATGTATATAGATAAATATCTGTTTATCTAAGTATTAGATTTCTGCAATAGTTTGGAAATCCGATACTTTGAATTAACAAACATTGATTCATAATTTTTCTTTATAATTTATACACAAAGTGCAAATAGTACGAGTAGGTGGTTGGTAGTTTTAATAAATACATTTTGATAAATACAATACTTTAATGGATTTTTTATCAATATTGATAAAAAAGCTGAAAAACTTGAAATTACAAAGATGGTTAAAAGAAGTTGGTGCAGGAACAAACAAATTATTACTACGTCAACAATAAAATCAAATAGACTGGCAATCAAAAGCAAAAAGTTGAAAAAAAAAAAAATAAATAAATACATAAACAGATAACTAAAAAATGTTTAATTTAGAGAAAAATTGCAGGTGGGTATTTATCTGTTAAAAGTGGTATAATGGTAAAAAAGCAATATTATTTGTGTGCATATTTCAATATTTATTTTTTTTAAATTTTTGGCACGGGGTTTCATGTACTATGTTTGTCTGCTTTAAAGCTTTTTATAATTCTTTCAAGGTTTTAATTGTGTCTTTATTTTTTTCCAGTTACTGCTATGACGTTATTAAGGACATTGCTGATTACCTGCTGGAACGTACTTCTATAAGACCTGCCATTGGCATCATCTGCGGTTCCGGTTTGAATTCCTTGGCCGATAATATTACCGATACGCAAACTTTTGAATATGAAGACATACCCAATTTCCCCGTCTCTACTGTAGAGGGTCATGTGGGTCGCATGATTTTCGGTTATTTGGAAGATCTACCCGTCATGGCTATGCAGGGTCGTTTCCACTACTACGAAGGTTATCCATTGGCCAAGTGCTCCATGCCGGTGCGTGTAATGAAATTGGTAGGTGTACGTTTCTTAATGGCCACAAATGCTGCTGGTGGTCTCAATCCTAAATTCAAAGTTGGTGATATCATGATTGTTCGCGATCACATTAACATAATGGGCTTTGCCGGCAATTCACCCTTGCAAGGACCCAATGATCCCCGTTTTGGTCCTAGATTCCCACCCATGACAAATGCCTATGATGCCCATCTCATACGTACCGCACGCAAAGTGGCCAAGGATATGGGTCTTGAGAATGATATTCACGAGGGTGTCTACACTTGCTTGGGTGGTCCCAACTATGAGACCGTAGCCGAATTGAAAATGTTACGTACCATGGGAGTGGATGCTGTGGGTATGAGCACTGTACATGAGGTCATTACGGCCAGACATTGTGATTTAACAGTATTTGCCTTTAGTTTGATTACGAACAAATGTGCCACCGATTACGATAGCGGTGAAGATGAGGCCAATCATGAGGAAGTCGTATTGGTGGGCAATTCCCGGCAAGCCATTTGCAGTCAACTTATGTGCCGTGTCGTTAAAGAAATTGCTGTGCAATGCAATTTGGCGCCAAAGAAATAAATTGTATAAGGGAATTTAAAACAAAATAAAGTTTGTGTTTAGGTTAAAAATTATTAGATTTGTAAAATGTTAGAAAAATATGTAACAATTTTGATGTTATTAATATGTATGTAGTTGTATGATTATATAGAAAACAAGAAAATTATAATATGTATGTTAGAATAAATTAGTAGTCAATTGATTTGACCGCATAGAATGTAATATAACAAAACTACTACTTTTATACACGAATGATAAAAAAAAATAGTATATAAATAGGTTTGTAGAAAAAAACAACAAAATTAAATAAAATTATAAAATATATAAAATTTAATAGAAATACAAAAACAAAGAAATGCGAGTTTTATTGCAGTTTTAGATAAATGTAACTAAAAAGGATGTTGGGAAGCAGTGTTCTTAAAAACGATACCCTATTATCCTGTTGATGAAGTTTTTAACTTTATTATCATTTTTAATAATCGTTACTCCTTAAAGTATGTTATGGATACAATATTAACCATTTAATGGTAACAATGTTTTCAATTTGTGATAATAGTGTTTTCAGTTTCATGATAATAGTGTTTCACATGATAATACTGTTTACGACATACTACCTCTGTTAACTAACAGAATTTCTGTCGTTTTTTTGCAAAATTTATGTTAAATCAAGAAATTTTAGTTTTTAGAGGAAAATTG
The DNA here is from genome assembly GCA_950370525.1 of Bellardia bayeri. NCBI lineage: Eukaryota > Metazoa > Arthropoda > Insecta > Diptera > Calliphoridae > Bellardia > Bellardia bayeri. The sequence continues at coordinate 83,274,901 of OX493267.1, forward strand.
TGCAAAAATTTTAATTTTTCTAAGATAACTGGTATCACAAAATTTTAAGGCTCTTTATTGAAGCAGAAAACAAAAAAATTTTTCTATTTAACGTTAACATTACAATTTAACAAGCATAAAGCAAAACTAAAGAATCTTAAATCAAGATAAAATACATTCGGAATAATTTTAAAGAAGAATGATAAACTGGTGATTATGTGATATGTATATTCCATTTACAAATAAAAATTTTAAACTATTTTCTTAAGGTACGGTCACACTTGGCAAATACTTGCCGAAAAAGACGTAACTACTAAATAAAATATATTTGGATTAGGTCCCTATTATGAGATGCATTTGACTGACAATCGATATTCGCTGGCTATCGAAAGTCGACTATCGAATATAAAATTTGTATTATGAGTTGGCATCGCTGTCGAAAATTTCGTTGTTCAACGAATTTTTTATCGAACACAAATTTGTTGTTGACGCTGTATAAAGTGTGCAAAATTTATTTAAAATGTAAGAATTTGTTTTTTTTTGGTTTTGGTCAACCAAATACTACTTGTAAATTACTTTTGTTAATGTCCTGTCGTAAGTAGAAAACAGCAATTGGAGAAGCTCGTTTCTCTCATGAAAGAAGATTCACTGTTGGCAAACGGTATTTGCTCTAAAGTTCAGGTAGCCAAAAAGTGGGAGGGCATTACACAGAAGGTTAATTCTATTCATCAGAGGAATCATTAAATCATAATTCCGTGGTGGTCATTTCAAATTTCGTTCGATTAGCATTTTCGACCACAGTTTATTTATTTCTTAAAAAAAATCGTTTATTTAGGACAAGACACAGCAAATATTTAGTTTTATTTTATTTGATGCTGTTTGATCTTGCAAAACTCTTGTAAGAGTAAACACCGTCAAACAAATTAGTGCTAAAATGAGTGGGTACGCTCATTTGAGTAAATATTTGCCAAGTGTAACCGTACCTTAAGTTTAACAGAAAATTTGTAGAAAAATGGCAACAATTATGTTAATTAACAGAGTTATAAGGCTTTAAACACTATTATCATGTGACACTTCATTACCATGTCTGTTAAACATTTCGAAAACACTATTATCATTGTATACTAAATAACACAAAATAACAAAAATCACTGCATACTTAATGGCGCAATATAATGTTCAATTTCTATGTATCTAACCGATAATAGTGTTATGTTAATTAAATAAATTCCCGTTTTTAAAAGAAAATTATTTTTCAAAGAGAATTGATATCAAAAATTGTTAGCTTCTTATTAAAGCAGAAAATTACAAATAGTTTTAAACAATTTTTTTAAAGTTTGATATAAATTGTAATGTGTTAGATGTAATGTTAAACGTGATAGCACAATTATCTTCCAACTGAACTACAAAACAACATCTTATCTTATTACATATTACAATTTAACAAGCTTAAATCAAACCAAAAACAAATTATGAAGAAATTTTTATTCCATATGAAAGTTTAAATTTTAATTTATATTAGAGAAGATTTCTTATTATTTTGGCTTGAGTTAATTTTAACGAGAATTTGTAGAAAAATTACCACAATTATGTTAATTAACAGAGTTGATAGACAAAAACCGTTTTACCTTGTTCAACCGTATTATCATATACGCTGAGTACATTCACACTATTATCAACTCTATTAATTAATGTTACAACCTTAAGGTATGCTTTGATTTTCAATATTTATTAAGAATAACACTTGCTCCTCATTTAACTTCCCATATTCCCCATAAAACACTAGATTAGATTTAATTATTTTTTAATATTTATTTTCAATACTTAAAAATATTCATTTGAAAAATAATTCTCGGCTGCATAATATAACAAATTGCAAAATAAAAAGTTAAAATTGATTGACACAATAACTTAAAATTTTAAATGAAAAATTAAGTATTAACTAAAATTTTACTAAAAAAATAGACACTCACATTAATATATAAAAGAAAAAGAAAATAATTCAACAAAAAGAAAATTAAATTGAATTTTGAAAAGAAAACTCAAATAATAATAGAGTAGTAATAAAATATTTACAAAAATACAATCAATAACAAATTAAAATAATAAAAATTTAAATGAATAAATGAAATGTGTTAGTAATTATTATATCAGTTAGTAAATTACTTGTAATAAATGTATAATGATAATAAGCTGGCTTTATAAATGAAGCAATTTTCAATAATCAATTTTTTATATCGTTATTAATTCAATTTTAAATTTAGTTTTTTATATATAAGTAATATGTATGTATGTATTATGGTGGTATGATTATTTAAAAAAAATGTTTGTTATATGAATTTAATTTTCATAATGCAATAATTTAATTTAATAATTATTAAGCGTGCTGTAAAAAATTGATAGTTCTTTTTTAGTTTTTGTAGGGAAATATGTGTTAAGGCCTTGTTTTTTATACCTATATGTATGTATATAAAAAAATGATTGAAATTTTGTTTTAGAATCAACTCATACCAATAGGATTTGAGTTGTTCCCTATATGTATGTATAATATGTGTATAAGTTTTGTTTTTCTTTATATAAATTTAAGAAACTATTTCAGCCTGTTGTGCGTTTAAATTTCAATTCCTTAATTTGTTTTTAGAATAGACCGTTTTCTTTCTTCAAATTGGTTTGCTTCCACAATGGCATTTGTTCGAATTCTGTGCGCGTTATGCCCAAAGCTTTCTCAAAGTCTTCATTATTTAGATACAATTCTAAACGAGTTGGATCGACCCCTTCGGGTAATGGTCTTTCTTTAAGCACATCCAAGGGATATTCAGTTTGTGTTAATTGCTCCAAGACATCCACAATTGGTAGAGGTTCATCTGTACGGCCGTCCTGGTTTGGTAATACAATATTAATATTAATATTTTTTAGTTTCGTTAATATTACGTTGAAGAAGGATAACACTTACTTGCAAATTAATTTCTTTAACATCTTCTCGCACAGACCATTCGGGAAATAGAGCCTTGAAAGCGGTTGATTCTAAGCCAGCCCACACTACGTAACCTTTAATGCCATGGAATTGTTTTTCTTCATTGTCACCTACAAATAAAACTTTTATATAATAAAGATATCGAGATGGTAGTGCTTTTTTTTGCTCATGTCCCAGTCATTTATGGCTCCATTTAAAACCGACTGTGAAACTTGTGTTCAAATTAAACAATTCAATATTTGCTGGCTTTTAATAATAAAATACATTTTCGTAGTATTACACAACTTACCAAACTTAGCTCTCCAATAGGATACAGCTGTTTCTAAAGCAGCTCTGCGTTCGGAAATCCAACGATTAACACCAGCACGATTTTCATTAGTGGGACTGCTGCGTTCTTCTGTATTTACTAAAACAAATATAAAAATATAAATACCTTAAAGCGATGTAAATAAATACTAATAAACCAAACTCACTTTTAATATCTTCCAAAGGCCACCAGCCCATCCATAGCCACAATATATCACAATCGTCTATCATGAAGATGGTAGGCTGGCGAGCATTATACAATTGTGTTTGGGTAAATGGATATGGTGTTATTAGATCTTGGCACCTTAAAGGCGAATACAATTCGGCTGCCTTAAACACACCTTGAGTACTGGAAAAATGGAAAATTCTGGGAGTATAAGAGAAATCTTTGGAAGTTTCTGCACAGAGACTGCCATAAATTTGCAAAGGTTGAGAGAGATCTGCTGCTAAGGCCTGTTTAAAGTCTCTTAATTCCTGTTGCTCATCTACAATTTCTATGGACACTGATGATGTTGCAAAGAGATCTTGGGGTTTTAAGTCTTTTAGTTTTTCTGCCGCCTTAGTGGCTACATCTCTGGTGTGTTGAGCTGCCTTACAGCCATGCCATAAATAAATGATTCCCTTCTCACCATGTATCAAGAGCATAGAAGCCTTAGAACGTAATTGATTGTCTTGACAGTCTACTTCTTTCAGCATGGTTTCTTCGGAGACATTACCGGAAACTTGATATAAACGCCATTGCTGGCGGCGTCTTAGACCTTCTTCTTTGCGGCCTTTGTGAAGACACATTACACCAAAGAGACGCAAGAAAACAGTAGTTTCATCGCCTTGGGCCACACGCATTTGAGCGCCTTTCTCTTTATCTAATTCGACGGTTAAGAGAGCAGCAGCACCTTTTTCATTTGCAGAGGCTTCACTACCTTGCCAAGTGAAATATACACAACGATCACGACCCACCGTACTGCGATTGGAAATACGACCACTTAGTTCACGCACTGTAACATTGATTTGATAGATCCACTTCAGTATATAACTTTCGGCTGAATAGAAGTGGCCATAGGAAGCCTCTTCGGCCTTGTCGAAGTTAAATTCATTTATTTGCCATTTATCACAAGATTTGGAAATAATCTCGAAATGACGCATGCTGTCTGTGTCATAGTAAAAGTTACCACGACCCAAATTCGATTGTTCCAATATCAAATTGGGTTCTTCATAGGCAGCACCCTTGAAAATAGCACCACCATCTAAAGCTTTTACAGCATGCACGCTATTTGTCAAATAGTCTTTCTCCAAATCTTCACGCTCTACTTCGGGCCAATCGGCAAATTTCTCCTTGAACAATGAGGTCTCCATATTTTGTGTAATCTTACCCAAAATACACCATTCTCCACGTTTATCACAACGTTTAGGGAAGTTATAACTGTTCCGGGAGCCAACAATGCTAGAGAAATGCATGGGATTAACATAACACTTGGAATAGTCCAGTTGACCTTCATCGTAGTGTTCCTGAGCCAGCTTAATGGCTGCTCTCTTGGCATTCGAGGAGGCATTCTTGCCATTCCATATGTACATTTCGGAACCGAAATCAAAAACTAATACTTTTCTGGTGTCCAACATATCTACCTTGGGTATGCATCCCCAGTACTTTTCAAATGGCACTAATGAATCATCTTGGAATTCATAGACTTTATTAGTCTCTATGAGACTGGCCTCAAACAGATCATCTTCATCGGCATGACCACTGTCGGGTATTTGATAATCTTCGGGCTTATCCAGTAACTCCCAGAAGATTTTCCAATGATATTCGTTCATGAATTTACCATCAGTTAGAATGACCTCTGAGGTGGCTGTGCAACCTACGTCTTTATTTTCCAATATGTAGGCACAGATTTTCTTGCTACGCGCAATTTCTATTATATTGGCATACGAGCCCACATAGCGATATAATTTATCGCCATTTATTAAAATGAAACAATCTCCGCGGTTGAGTGATAGGTAGGAAGGTTCCACCAGTCTGGTTTGTACATGAGTACGACCTTTAACATGCAGCAACATTAGCGGTTTATATGGCAACCACATTTGGTTAAGTGGCAGCGAGGATGACTTCAGTGCTACTGCCTTAAAATCTTCTACAGAGGCTAAGCCGGCAATGGCTTCGGCAGCTAAATTGGTGCGACAGCCAACTGAAATGAAGAGAATTTAGGAAAAATAATATAATAAGTATAAAAGGGGATTCATTTTTATTTTCTGCGATTAGTTAAACTTACAGGATTCTGCTTTAATTCTGCGCATTTCCCTTTCGGCTATGCCCGATTTTACTTCTGTGTATTCCGAAGTGATATCATTGCGTGAGGCTAAATTTCTTAAAGGATTACGAGCAGCCCGACGACCTTTGGGCAATGGTATGGTACGTTTAACGGCCAATCTGCAAAAAATATGAAAAACGTTTATTACTAAGTTCTTTTTTCTCTACTCTAAACTAACTGTTACCTTTCTGTGGGTTTAATCTTATCGAAATCTGCAATATCAATCCCTTCCTCATCCGGTGTAGATTTAACTTGAGTTTTCTTTGATACAAAGAATTTCTCGAATGTTTCCTCATCATCAAATTTGGGTACGACAACACGAGCACCACGTGCAGTCTGGCCACGACTGGGACTAGTTGTTGTGCTGGATGGCGTTTGGTTATTAATATTACGTTTATCCTTTTGCTCCTTCTCATTGTCGCTGTCCGAATTGCTAGCATTCGAATTCGATTCAGAAGCACTATTAGGATTTTCATTATTGACACTTAAACTACGTTGTACAAAGAGAGCACCATTGCTGGACTTTTGACCAACCACACCATTGGCGCTGGAAGTAACCATCATCGAGGCACTTTTAGCCAAACCCAATTGCGGTTGATTGGCACTGCGTATAATTTGTAGAGGGCATTTTTTGGCGGCATCATTAGTGGATCTTTCGAACTGCAATTCCACTGGGGATTGGGCCTTCTTTTGAAGTCGACCAGCGACTGTGAATTTAGCAGCATCGGATTGTTCTGTAGATGGAATAATTTACATATACATAGTTAAAGGTTAATAAAAGTTTTAGGATATGTGTTTGAAATTAACTTACCAACACGATTTCTCCAACTTTCTGAGGAAGATTTCAATTTACCCAAACGGTCAGAGACTTTGCCGCCTTCTAAAGATGTGGGTATTAGGGGGGATGGTGGTAAGGGTTTGTCAGAGAGATTGTGTGATAAAGATAAAGATTCCTGTAAAAAATATAAGCAAATTATAAAGAAATTAGTTTGAATTTAATTTTAGTTTAGTTTTAAATCTGCAAATATTCAGTTTTGATAACAGATTAAGAATAATTTTGAAACAAACTCTTTCTCAAATCCAAAAATAAGAGAAGTTTATTGCGAATTTAAGCAATGCCTTTATTTTCAAATTGTTTTAAACTTTATTCTCAAAGGTATTTGTAAAAATGTAGATTACAATTTGTAAATTAAATTCGTACATTTATTTTAAATTTCAAGTGTGATTTGAGAATAAACTTTGTTATCAAATGGATAAAATTAAAGTCATCAAGCTGTTTTTTAAATCAACATCCCAATAAGCACTAAAAATTTAAAATTCAAGCATTTTTTTGAAATTTTACTTGATTGCAAGTATAAATGTGTTTAAATTTAAAAAAAAATTAAGTATTTCTCATGGTGTAACTATACAAGGTGAGTGCAGTAGGACAGCTGGCTGACTTTGTTTACAATTTACTTATGTCAAAAGTAATACTTTTTCAAGTGTTTTTGACAGTAGTACATTATTTTACACAAACAAAATGCCTGTTGTTTCTTTATTGTGTTGTATTTGTTGCCGATTTGCACTCACTTTGTATAGTTACACCATGGTAGTTCTCAAACAAAAAACATGTGGCTGGAAATATGTTTCCTGTTTACTGTTTAGGATTTGGGATTTCCCGGACTATTATATATATTTCCCGGAAAACGGGAATGGAAAATTGAATTTAGTTAATGATTAACAAATAAGTACAAAGATTAAGTTTTTTATAAAATTGTATCATTTTATTACAGAACAACAACACATCATGATCATTTAAGATCATTTATTACCTAAAAAGATAATTATATACATATATATTTCTTCTAGCAAAATTGTTTTAATGTGCTTTTAAAATAACTAATGCATCTTATAAGTCAAACCTCATCCGATTTGTTGGTTTACTGGGTCTTTCGCCTTAAAAATTTTTGAATGTTTTTAGGTAATTTATCGCGTTTTAACTTTACATATTTTGTAAATGCGTATTTATATTTATAGATAGTAGCTGTTCATAAAGAATATTCATTCATATGCCTACTGCAAATGTGGAACAAGTTCCTCACCAGCTCTTTTTATTGCGTTCTTTAAAAAGTGTAACCACTTGTTTTAGCACACATTTGTTTGACGTTGTTTACTTTTACAAGAGTTTTACAAGATCGAACAGCATCAAATAAATTAAAACTTAATGTTTGCTGTGCTTTGGTCTAAATAAAAAGTTTTTGTTTTAATAAATAAACAAGTTCAAATATAGGTTATTTTTCGGCAAATATTTGCATTATATTTTGCATAATTTTTTCTTTATTTAATATTGGAGACAGACAGACAGACGGCTTTCAAGAAAATATATTTCTTAAAATTTTTTTTTTTTAATGTTTGACTGTTTTTTTTTTGACTCAAATAATCTTAGAGTTTAATGAAATTAATTTATGTACATATATATATATATTGACCCCCTTATTCATAAACACTTACAACAGGTTTATCAATATATAACTTAATATAAATAAATAAGGCAGATTAACAACAGATGGCAAATCATCTAAATACGATTTTGAGCAGCAGGCTTCATTCAAAATATCCAGACTATGCGGCATACTTTATACTTCAGAAGGAGGTGTTCGAAATTCTTTTGATTCGTTCTTGGCCTCAAAAGATGAGCAAATCTTTTGGCGCAGGATCTCTATGTTGCCAGAACGATGGGAAAAGTTAATAACCAACAATACTATGAATAAATAATATATTGTACAAATCATGGTGTAACTATATAAGGTGAGTGAAAATCGGCAACAAATACAGCACAATACACAAACAATAGGCATTTTTTTGTGTAAATTAATGTACTATTGTGAAAAATACTTGAAAAAGTATTACTTTTGACATAAGTAAATTGTAAACAAAGTCAGTCAGCTGTGCTACTGCACTCACCTTGTATAGTTACACCATGGTACAAATGTATGAAAATAAAAGTTAAATTTTAAAAAATTCTGCATTTCTAAGTTGTTTACACACTTTAAAAATTACAAATTAAATAATTTTTCATTTGCTGCCGTTTTGTTTAACTGTATGTCAATTATCGGTACAATAATAATAGTCCGCTTTCACACTCTTCAATTCTGACTCTTCAAGGCAAGTATTTTTGGATGAGAAGGGAAAAGATAATGAAAGGGGGAACAAACTTGAAAGTACTAATCAATTTCCTTGCATTAAAAAGTACGAAAACTGAATTGACGTGTGTGAATGAAATGGCAAGTTCAAAAGAAAATTGAACAAAAACTGGTCAGCTAAAACTAAAGAGTGAGTGTCCTGCATAGTTTAAAATGTTTTCTTCAAAAATTTAATTTTTGCTAGTTTTTCTTTATAGGTAGCATATTTACAGCATAATTATTAACATTTAACTACTTTAAACATTTCAAAAATGTTAATATTTGGCAAAAAAAAATTTTTTTAAAACTATGTAGTACGTTAATTTTAAATTTCCCGAAAATTTTAATTTTTTTCTCGTGAATTTCCGGATCCGAAACCCTGTGGAGAATGCTATTGATAAAAAGTGTAACACTATAAATTACTTGGAACTAAACTTGAATTCCAACAAAACTGTTTATTGCAATAAGTGTTTTGAGTGATTTGAGAAACCTTTGGGAATAACATATGATTTCAAAGGGCAACAACATAAGTTTTCAAACGTTTGACTTTGGTTTTATGGGACAGAGAAAACTGATGTACATATTGTTTCACATTTTTTAAATGCTTCTATTTTAATTGCGCCACATCCTTTCATTATAATTCAATGTTTCAATAAAACGGTTTTTAAGTGTGTTTATTAATCATAAATAAATAATAATTATATGTTTACACCCACGCATATACATATGTATGTATGTAAATAATTCATTAGAAATCACTGATTCGCTGAATATTCCCCACTTTCATCAATGCCAAGAGGTACTTAAATTATCTTATTATTAATAAATATTCACATTTAAAAAATATTGCGTCTTAATTAAATTAAGTAAAACAAAATCAAAACAAAAGAAATTGAAAATTGCCCAAAATAAAAGAGCCATTAGAAATTGTGTAGGATTAAAACTTTCAAAAAGAAACAAATTTTTGTCAAATGACCTTAATACTCATGAAATTCGAGAAACAATCAGGTGTTTACAAATTAATTATCGAAAAAAAAAATAAAATTTTTTTGTCATAGGTATCTTTTTTTAACATTCAAATCCAAAACAGGCCTTTTAAGGCATCTTTCTATATTTAAATATTTTGTGTTTTATTAAATGATATATGTATATCTAAATGAATATGCATGCTGGTGTTTTTTATGCAAACTTTATTAAGTAACGTTTATTATTATTATTATTTTTTAATTTTATAGATCAAGTTTTGAAACATTGCGAAATCATCTTGTTTCGTTTAAGAGCAACATTTAAATCCTTATATGGTTTACAACTAAATATGGAAATTTTGTTTAGATTTATGACAATGGAAACGAATAGTTAGTTAACAACAGTTGTAAGTGCAGTGTGGTAATTATGGTTAAAAACGTTTTGTTTGACTATATGTAGTTTTTTTTGTTTTGCATAAAACTTTAAATATGTAGATACATATCGTACATATGAATTAACAAAATATTTATGAATAAAACAGTTGAGTTTAAGTCCAACAAAAAATTGCAACGAGAGTTGTTTGATAAGTATCTGGCATTGGCCTCATTAGGAAACAAATATATTGCATTGATTTTAAAAAATAATAATTGAAGACTTAGTCTAGCTTCGATATTTCCCTAATGAAAGTAACATTGGACATACAATATCAATTCCAGGAGGAGTTAATTTATTTATTTTTGGGGGTTTTAAAAATAGTTTAGATGGTTAAAATATGTATTTAGTTTATTAATTATTTCATTATTTCAGTGAAATATAATTAATGATAAGTATTACCGACAGAACTATTATTCAGTTATCTCTAAAATAGCGGAATTATTCTTAGATTAACTAAAATTTCAGCTATAATTGATTAAAAAGTACTTGACCTCGATCAATTAATTTAATTTGAGACTGTAAGTTTGAGGCTAAATCTAAAAATAATTCAATTTTTGTTTTAATCACTTTCAATGAAATTTAAGTTATTAAAGTTTTTATAATCAAAACAAGAATTTACAATATATCAAAATGAAAATGAAAACTCTTAATTTGAGTTTCTTTGTAAAAGTATAAACAGAAATATTTGAAAACAAATGGAACTACTAATATTCTGAGTAGTTTTTATGGCGAATATGTTGATTTATATGATATAATTAGTTGGGTTTAATTTAAAGATTTTTTTCCTTCTTTTTAGAGCAGTTAAATGAAAGCTTGTTTTTTATTATAAATATTCCACATTGACTGCAGTTTTTAGTCTGTTACAAAAGTATCAATGGTAAATCCTTTGTGTGGGTAAATACATATTTTAACCATCTAAGCCATGAATCAAATAATAAAGATTACGCATTGACACAAAGTATACATATGTGGTGACAATTTTGCAGTTTCAAAGGGGCTAAAATCTTCCTTTTCGTGACACCGTTTACCCTGTGACATTGTGCAGGTCCGTTATATTTGACAAAAACTGTGAGAGTAAAATTGGGAGGAAAATTTCTTCTTGTGACGTCACAAGTCAAAAATATTTTTATGTTTGCTTAACTTCTATATACAGTGGGCCCTCGTTTAACGAACACAATTCGTTCCAGAAGCGTGGTCGTTATGCGAAACGTTCGTTAAGCAATACCATTATTTCCATATATATCAGTGCAAAAAAAAAATAATGCGTTCCAAGTCGGAAAAAGTACACACTAACATATTTCAACATCAATATTTATTGAAAGTAATATAACATATATTTATCAACATTTTTAAGGAACTGAATATAGGACGAAATGAGACAATCTGCAATGGAAATAACGAAAAAATTACGGTTGTTGTTCTTCTGTAACCTCCTCGGTTAACGTCTTGTTAATTGTATGAACACAAGTGATGCTAAAGCTAAACACAAACAGAGAAGTTTTATGCGCAATTCGGTAGTTCCCCTTTTTTAACAAAATCAAATAATGAACATGTACTATATGTTTGTATGTCTCAACACGTCTTCTTAATTGTATGAACCAAGTAATGCCATAGCTGAACACCGACAGAAGTTTTTCGCATAATTCGGTACATATTACCCATTTTTCGTTGGTCGTTATACGAAACTTTGTTCGTTAAGCGAAACATTTTTTCGTTTTTAAATGTGTTCGTTAAGCGAGGCGTTCGTTAGCCGAGGGTCGACTGTATGTAAATTTTAATGCAAATAAAAGTTTTAAAATGAAGTGCGCCGTTTTTAATTGTTGAAATATTAAAAATATAAAAAAAATTTAAGTTTTTTTTCGATTTCCAAAAAAAAAAAAAAAAATTAATTAAAAAAACAATGGCACAATTTTGCCACCTTGATAACTAAAATAAATAGTGTTTCATAGAGTTTATATTGAACACTTCAAGGTACTTAAAGGATAAGATAACTTAAGATAACTCATGTTAGGTTATCAAAACCTACTAAAGAATTTGTGTGTCAAATTAGAAATCTGGAAGCTGTGTAATCAAATCTTTGAATGATGAAAATCTCTTGATTTGCAACGAATATTAAAAAAAGCATATAAATGAGTCATGTACTATTAATGCGGATATTAGAGCTAAAACACTTTTTGTTCGATCGAGAAGTTTTTTCAATAACCTAATGTCTTAACAATCGAAATATTGCTTACAATGTTTTCGGTTGGTTAACTTATCATTTACACTTTTCTAATTTATTTGTTCTAGGCTTAGTTATTAGAAGTCTCCTGTTTATCTGAACAAGCCGCAGATCTTGTTTGTCCTAAAAGACGAAATATCAAATTTGAAAACCAAATTAAAAGGAAGGAGGGATTATAAATGCCTTTAATGTTTTACTGCTTCTGTTGTGGTATTCTGAATTAATGATTGTTGATTTGTTTACCCTTCATAAGGTTCAGCATAAACTTTTTAAGCATTTTAAACATTTTTCTAAACTCGATCGAGATAACAAACTTCAAAATAAAAGAATAAAGAGATTAAATGCCCAAATGCATGATCCATTAATTTAATCCTTTGTGTACTGAATAATTCTATTGTAAAAATTGATTTCTTAATTGTTGATATTTGGGAATAATAAGAAAATTTTGAGATGATCCATCAATTCAATCGGTTGAATATTCAATACCTCTGCTGCTTTAATCAGCCAATATAAGTTTGCATTGTTGTTTCCCCAAATTTAAGTTAACGACTTCACAGAATTAAACTCGAAATATTTCATGTGGGAATATTTAAGTTGATTTGGCTCGATAAGAGAGAACTATACTGCTGAACAGTGTGACCATTTTAGCATTTTTGCGGCTAAATTTTGCTTATTTTATTTTGATTTAGCCGCAAAATTTTACATTAGCATTTGGCATTTGCTTTAGCATGTTTTAATCATATGTTTAGCATTTTAAAATTTTAAAAATATAAATTAATTTTTTTTTGAAAAAAGCTTGAAAATAAAATAAAGAAAATTATATGAAATGAACATTTTAAACACTAAATGACAAATTGCAAAAATTAACTTCATATGAGTGGGAAAATCAAAACTCAACCGTAGAACTTTGGAAGCAAGTTTGTGAATACAAGAATGCATTTTATGAAAACTCCTTTCAGCTTTTTTAGATATTTAAAAGTTAAACGTACAGGTATTCAGTGGAATAAATTTAATAAAAACCACGTAAAAACGTATAGTCGGTCAAGCCCGATTATAATGCATGTTGAAGTGATTTTTAGAAGTGGTTCTTATATGGGAGCTGTGACTAATTATCGACCAATCTTTATAAAATTAGGTATCATGATTATTAATTTTAAGAGAGTTATACACGTTAAAGTGATTTTCGGAAGTTGTACATATATGGGAGCTATGACTAATTATTGAACGATCTGCACAAAATTTGTAGGTGTGTTTAAGTTTCAAATACAACTTATTTATGGCAAAATTTATTTAGATACTTTTATAAATCACACATTTATGATCAATAAATCCCTATCTAGACGGAACATTTGTATGGAGACTAATTGAAATCATAGACCAATTTCAACAATAGAAATATCTTCAAAATGGCGACCTGTACTTTGAATGGACAGCCATTAAATCGAATCAAAAAAAGGAATCTGTGACTAAGATTTTTGAGTGTTACAAACATCAGCAAAAAGCTAATAGGATATGGTGATGTAGGACTATGGTGATGTAGGATTAATTTCCTTGTAAAAAATCTGTGTTTTTGTTGATAAATCGCATTAGTTGGAGCACAACTTTACGATCCCCATTCGCACACTTTTTAAAAATAGCAAAGATTTTTTTATTGTCAAGAACTACAGTATCACTCCACTTTAACTTTCTCACCTTAACTTAACGGTCATTAACGTTTTTAGCAAATTTATCCATTATTCATTAATTCCGTTCTGTATTAATTCAACAATGAATGAATTCTGTTCATACATGAAGCTAAAGAATTCTCTTTTAGATTAATTAAGATATTAGTAAATTAAGTTTAAATTGAATTAATTATAAATTGATGATATTCATGTCGGTACAATATGTAAAGTATTTTAGTTACTGTATCAAATTACCGCATTCGTGATCGAACGAGCTATCGTATCGAAAAATGATTTCGATATCGAAATTATGATAAAATGTACTAAATTTCTTGTTCGATATCGAATGCCATAATCGCAAATAAGAAAATTACGATCAATTTTACTCGATATCGAATGCGGTAATTTAGCCCCTGAATTGGTCATCTAGATCGTGTGATTTACTATGCAATCATTTACTCATTTTACTTATGAGTAAACAAACCAGTTTTAATATAAAAAATCAAGAGAGTTGCATGATCAATATGTCAACTATTCGTTTTTGTAATCAATCGATTTACAGAACAGAGCCGATTAGTATATCGCCTTAATTCCAGTTACCAATTATTTGTTTTACGTTATTGAAATGTCACAAATACATGGTTTTTTGCACTTTTTTATTTATTATTTATTAGATTTAATATTGGCAATATTGTACTGCTTTCATTCATTCAAGAACTTCCACGATTAAATATAAATATTTATTTGTTAATTTGTTATTAACCGTTTTTGCTTATTATTTTTTTTTATTCCATGTTTCTAATTATTACCGTTTTCGTTTCAGTTTCAATTTTTCGCGTATTTGCATTTTCAATTTCATTATCCATTTAGTTGTTTCAATTCAATACACAGTATATTCGCTTTGTTTGGCACTCCCGTAAAGTCATTTATTTATTTATTTGTTTGAAAAATAAATGCATTAAACAAATTGTTAAAATGTACAATAGTTAACAATTTGTTCTTAACTAATTTACTGGAAATTGTAATTAGTTAATGTATAGTTTTTACTTTTTTCTCTGTTTTTTAATACCCTTCTTTATATGCCGTAAGGTTTGTACTTGGGTTTCCCTGCGATCTCAAATAATTTCAAAACACTAAACCATTTAAAATAACTGACATACTAAAGAACCAACCGAACTACCAACCATTAAGCAACCACCTTTCAATATTTTTAGTTGCTTTTTTTTTTGGTGTTTCATTGTAGTTAAAATTATTTAAGAGAATGTCTAGTATTTATTGTTATATTTATTTAATGAAATTAAGAGTTTCATTTCAAAGCACTTAAACTTTTTGTCTCGCATTTTATCGATAGATTGATAAGCAGTTCTGCCAGATGAATTCTGGAAAAAATCGTCAAAATTCGGATAAAAAAAGAAAAAAAAAAAATCGTCAAAAAAATCGGAAAAAATAAAAAGTCACTATTTCTAATAGTATTTTGAAATTTTTATTTAAACGAAAACATAAAAATTTAAGTTTATATAGTCTCTTGGACAATACATATCAAAATACATAAATTTTAACATTTTAAAGAAGAAATCACAAAAAATATAATGTTAAACACAACTTGTTTAATATTTTTATATGTAATATCTTAGTCCGCTTTCACACTCTTCAGTTCTGACTCGTCAAGGCAAGTATTTTTGGATGAGAAGGGAAAAGAGAACAAAAGGGGTACAAACTTGACCGTACTAGTCAATTTTCTTATTTGCTTTTGTTTTTTCTTTCATGCTTGTTGATTTGCATTAAAAAGTACGAACATTGAATTGACATGTGTAAATGAAATGGCAAGTTCAAAAGAAAATTGAACTAAAACTGAAGAGTGTGAAACAAGACTTACAGTATTTTATAAATAAATATCTGAATTTAGCATATTTTATTAATTTTGGTTAAACAATTTTATTCAATTTTAAATAAAATTTTGAATAAAGAATTCAATTCATCTTTTTGAAATTATTATACTTAAACAATTAACAATTATCAATAATTAAGAAAACCTTGCTATCATTTAGTTTTGTTTTTGAAATATGCCATGTTCTTCTTTATATTTATGATATTAAATTAGAAAAATATTTGTTGTCTCAAAAAAAAAAGAGAGAATTTGGTAACGAAAACATTAATAAAACATACAAATGATAAAAAATTTTAATAATTCAGAAAATCGTCACTTTCAATGAAAAAATCGTCAAATCGTCACTTTGCTATTTTCAAAACAAAAAATCGTCAAAATAACGATAAATCGTCAAATCTGGCAACTATGTTGATAAGATAAGACTGGGTTTTATATGTTTGGGAATCTACAACATACTCGTGCTGCCTTGTTTATTTTGTATGAGTTTGTGTCTAATTCGTTTTTATATTTTTTATTTGATTAATTTAATTTTTTAAGTTAGCAGTTTACAAAAAAGTACCACTACCATTTACGGCTGTAGGAAATTTTAGTTAAAATGTTTTAGTTTTGCTTTATTTTTTATTACAGGGAGTGTTAAAAGTCTTATCACTTGTTAATCATTAAAACAGTTTTTGTTGAAATTTTAAACTTAATAAATATTTGTGTTAATCCAGGCAATCAATGCTTTCCCTTAAATTGGCGAAATAAGGTGGCCCCTGTTTTTTATAAGGAGTGGTGTTCAATTAAATGTTATTTTAACAATTAACAAATAGCTAAAGGAACAACTAAATAATGTTTTTTGTAAATTTCACTCTTTTGTCCAGGAAATCTGATAAACGCAGGCGCATTCTTTTATTTTGGCAAACAAATAAAAATAATCAGTTTTTAGTAACTTTCACTATTAAGGAGTACGCCTAAAAAAATGTAACACATTTATTTACTTAATTATTATTATATTATATATATTATATTTTTCAAAACATTTTCATATGAACTTGTAATTGGGAAATACGCCTGATTTATTAAAGTATTGTTCACATAAAATGTAAGAAATCAACATATGGAATACTTTTGCACCATATATTAAGGCCCCGATTACCGTTCACAACACTAAGTATTTTGATGTTGTATGTTGTAAACTGTGATTACGATTCACAACACTTATCGGCTTAATCGTATGAAAAATGCATACATTTTAGTGTTTTGCGCTAATACTCATTTACATAAAAAAAGCTAAATGAAGAAAATAAAATTAATTTGTTCTTATAAAAATCTGTATTTTTGATCATTGAATGTAACACAATATTGCGCTAAAAACTTATTCCAAATCGCTAACATTTTCTTTCATTATAGTATTTTCTTTGACAATAGCTAACGAAGCTAAAGACGTTTGAAGGCATTCATAAAGTTTTATATTAGGTTGTTGACCTGGTTTCTTTGATACCAATTCATTTTCAAATAATGACAAGGATCTAAATTGGATCAAAATTTTACTAAAGTGTGGTGTATAATATGAGGCAGCAAACTTTTCATTTACTTCAATATCCGAAGTCATATTTGAAGAAGTGACAAAAAGGACGCTCACGCAAAACAATCGCTCAATTGAGAGGCGAGTTCTGTAAATAGTTTATTTTACGTTTGGGGCCGGTCAATTGGCAGCCTAGTTCGTGCGGTTTTACGTCGTTAGACTATTTTTTGTGGGACTAAGTTAAATCTCATATCTATAGGGACAAGCCCGCAACGGCTAACGCACTGGAAGCTAATATTGAAGAATTTATTCTTAAGATACTGGCCGATATGTGGGAGAAAGTATAATAAAATTGGGCCTAGCGTATGAGCCATTTAAAGAGTAGCCACGGTCAACATTTACATGAAATTATCTTTAAATATTGAATTATATACATAGATCTTTCTAACGACTCAAATAAAGATTTACTACATTTCTCTAAGTTTGTTTGTGTTTTTTTTAATTAAGCTCTTAAAAAATCACTTTTTATAACTGAAAAATAAAGCAGGTTTAATACTGTTTCGAAATTTGTTTGTTCAGTTGATTGGTTAATTGAAACGAATGATTGAGATTAAACCTGGAACAGGTAAGGAGGATGAACTCAAATGTACATAAATGTTTACACTTAATAATGATTTTAACAGAAATAGACATACATATGTATGTATATAGACCAATTTGACTTGACATAAATCAATTTAACAATGCCCGCTCTTCTGTTTGTCTGTTGAAATCAATTTTTAAAAGCTCCCATATATTATAAATACTTATGTACATACATATTTTAATACATTGGTAATGCTTTCCTAAAGGTTGGAATTTAAAAATAGAGACATTGAAAAAGTCATCAGGGTATTGAAAATATTGACTACATATAGGTATTAGGAGTAAAATAACATGATGAAGCTAAGACAACCATGAATTCAATACCCTTACTTTTACATAGCAAATTTATTGCTTTAAAATTTAAACATAAATTTTATTTCGGTCTTCACTTGTGAACGAACGTCAGCAAGTGTAGTTTAATTTTAATTAGGATGTCGAAATTTTTCGTTGCTGTTTTTAGCACATTGACCCAATTCAGCACTACGGCACAGCCACGAAATGTGTACAAAAAACTGTTATAATAAATGCAGCTCTAAGGTAGCAAAGCAAGAGGTTGATAATAAAAATTCAAAAAAAAAAAAAAAAAAAAAAAAAAAAGATCCCTTTATAGGTATACATACATACTTAATAAAATAAATAAAGCTACAGCTTTCTCTTAACTCGCCACTCTTTTGCCTTCAACTTAGCATTTAAAACTCTCTTAAATATAAAAAACAATTCAATGAAAGAGTGTGAAAATGATTAAAAGTCATCAAAAAAATTTATACCGAAATAACAAAACGAAAAAAATTCCAATGACTCATAAAATTTACTGATAAAAACCTTTACAGCTAAAAATGTTTATTATTAAAATAAAAAATATATAAAAATAGTAAAATGAGAAAACAAAATTTGATATAAGTTTAAGTGTTTATCAATGACAAAGACGGCCATATATTTATTGTTGTTAGTTTTTTACTTTTATTAAATGAGAAAGAAAAAAATGTAAACAAAATATATCAAAACATCAAGAACACATTTAACTACACATACATATGTATGTAAAATTTTTGACATTTATTTTGAAATGTCTGCATTTGCTTTTGTGCAGCACAGTTTATATTATACTAGCTAAAACCCGGTGTGCTTCGCTACCCGTATCGTAATGAAATAAAAAGTTCAAATATACCGTATTTGGCGGACGATAAGACGCACCCTGATTTTAGGTCGAATTTTCAGAGTAAAAAGGTGCATCTTATCGTCCGGCAAATACGGTATTTATTAAGTAATTAAAACCTACAGTTTTCCTTTTAAATTAGATCTTATTACATTATCTTCTTATGATTTACAATATACAAACAAACAAACACACATTCACTTTTATATATAGATAAGGGTTTCAAATGTAAACAAATTTTAACATTTGTTGCTAGTCAGCGCATTGGTGTCCTAAATATTAATATTGATAGCTGATATATGTAGCTTTCCCTATATATAATTTGTCATCATATCTATGGGAGGTGCCACGCCCACTATTGATAGTCCGCCCATTCTTGTCCTAAATATTAATATTGATTGTAGAATAACCGTACCATATATCTTATTGTATACCATATATTTGATTTTTTTTTTCAATTATCATTATATGGGAGGTGCCACGCCCCTGTCGCTTCTACTTCCATTTTTTCCGCAAATATTTAAACAAACAATGGAATTGCTGATGCAAAATTTGAGTACTATAGCTATTATAGTTTCCTAAGTATTTGATTTTTAAGATTAACTTTGTATGGGAGGTACCACGCCCACTTAAAATTTCAAAAAAAAAGTAGCCTATAGCTCCTTTCAGACATACAGAAATATACTGTGAAAATTTCAAGCAAATCGGTTCAGCCGTTTAGCCGTCTATAGATCCCAAACTAATAATAATAAACATACATACATACATACATACAGACACACAATCACTTTTATATATATACAGATTTTATATATTTTTATATAGTTTAATTATTTAGCTGTGTGTCATTTATGGAATCAGTTGAATATTTTATTTCAAATTTGATAATACATACATATATACATATAATTTAAAAACAAACGTTGATTTATTACTTTTTATTTGGGAAATTTCAATACAAGTGTTTGTGTTTCCAAAAAAGGTAGTTTTGTATTTGATTAAAGCCCACACCACAAGTGTTTTGTTTTTAAAAATTGATGACACCTTTATTTACCTTAATTTAGCATAATTTTTGAAAACGTAATTTAGTAAATAAAAATTTACTGGTAATTAATTAAACAGTGGCTTCATTAATTTACAACAATTTTTAAAAACAAAGAAATCAGCCAAGTTTTATTCAACTCCATAAAACAAAATATTCAACAAAATACCTACATATGTATGTGATTTTTCAACAAAATACTATTTTTTCACCGGGTTTTCAATAATTATATGATTTTTATCATCAAAGAAACATATTTACCAAAGGCAACGATTCAGCAAATGTTTTCTAAAACCCAACTTTCTGTAATTCTTTCGCAAAATAAACCGGCCATTATTCAAAGAAAGTCTATCTAATTTAAAAGGCATCAATTTGGCAAGCAATTTGCAGTTGTGGTCTGAAGAGCAAGACACTCCTATTGCCACCTCTTCAACTATGATTTCGCATATCTATAAAACGCGTGCTGCTACTTACAACGTAAAGTTTTGTCCCGATTAAGCTCCCTGGAAGGGCTGCCAGATGAATTTCGGAAAAAAATCGTCAAAATCCCGATAAAAAGGAAAAAAATCGTCATTTAAAATTTTAAAAATCTTCAAAAAAAAAAATCGGAAAAATAAAAAGTCACTATTTCTAATAGTATGTATATAATTTTATTCTATTTTCTTCGACCTTTTTTATGATTTTTATTAAGTAATTTTTTTAAGCTTGAGGTCACTTTTTGTTTTTTATAAAAGATTTTTTATTTCTATATATATAAATAACTCGATATTTCGATTTCCTTTGGAAATCTTCTTCAGGAGTAATTTTAATATTATAACACATAAAAAATTTGTTATAATATTAAAATTACTCCTGAAGAAGATTTCCAAAGGAAATCGAAATATCGAGTTATTTATATATATAGAAATAAAAAATCTTTTATAAAAAACAAAAAGTGACCTCAAGCTTAAAAAAATTACTTAATAATAGTATGTATTTAAAATTTTTATTTAAACGAAAATATAAAAATTCAAGTTTATATAGTATATTGTACAATACATATCAAAATACATAAATTTTAACATTTTAAAATAGGAATTCCCAAAGAATATAATGTTAAACACAACTTGTGTATTAGTTTTATAATATCTTAGTCCGCTTTCACACGTTTCTATTCGGACTCGTCAAGGCAAGTATTTTTGGATAAGAAACAAAATGGTACAAACTTGACGTTACTAGTCAATTTTCTTATTTTCTTTTAGTTTTTTATTTTATTCATGTTGATTTGCGTGAAAATGTACGAAAATTGAATTGACGCGTGTGATTGAAATGGCAAGTTCAAAAGTGAACTGAACAAAAACTGGTCAGCTAAAACTGAAGAGTGTGAAACAAGACTTACAGTATTTTATAAATAAATATCTGAATTTAGCTTATTTTATAAATTTTGGTTAAACAATTTAGTTTATTAAGTTTTAAATAACATTTTGAATAAAGAATTCAGGTACTTATTGTCAAAGAAATCCGTATTTTTGTCATTTTAATTTATTTGGCTGAATATTCGACGTTTGTTAAAATAGGAGAAGTTTTTGTAGAATTTGCCCGTTGAAATGCGGAAATTGTTTCTTCTAAAACTTTTAGTTCTTGGAATTCAGCATTTAAAACTGCTTTTTATGTTTACAGATAAATAGGTAATTTCTTTTATTATTTGGAATTATTATACTTAAACTTAACAACTGTCAATAATTGAATTTTTGAAATATGTCACGTTCTTCTTAATATTTATGATATTAAATTAGAAAAATAGTTGTTTTCTCAAAAAAAGAGAGAATTTGGTAATGAAACAAACAAATGATAGAAAATTCTAATAATTCAGAAAATTGTCACTTTCAATGAAAAAATCGTCACTTTCTATTTTTGAAACAAAAAATCGTCAAATCTGGCAGCTATGCTCCCTGGCATTATACAAAACCTGCAAATAAGGCCGACGTAATAAAATAATGAATGTGAGCCGCCCTAATTGTCATAAGATATGGCATCAGAAAGCTAACTTTCAAAACTGTCATACTTTCTTTAAAATTATTTTGAAGAAATTCTTTACCGCAAAAAAGCCCTTTTTTTAATCAAAATTTATTTATTAAGAAATTAAAAACAAAAAAAAAACACATGATAAAATTATCTAGTAATAAAGAAATAGTTAATAATAAAAAATAGCAACAATAACAATAAACATAAATTAGGCCCACAAGCAGGCATTTTATTATTGAGTACTTTAAGTATCTGCTAAAGAAGACGACCCTTTAAATATAGATACATACGTATACATATTTTTATCATTTCAGTTCAGTTTTCTTGCCTAAACGAATGAGAATGCAAGATACTGAATGTGTTTGGTTGGGCATCTATAGAGTCATTTAAATTTACACAATTTAAATGAATTATGTGCCACAAACTGCTGGTTGTTGCAGCAACAAGTTTATAAAGTCAAAGTTCAATGGCTTTACAAAAAGTTTAAGTAAAGATGGCACGAATGATTATACAGAGTAACATTACGATGATGATGATGAGCCACTCTGTGGGTCAACAATTCACGTAAATGTTTATTAAAATAATTATAAAATATATTAATAAAACAAAAATATATATTAAATAAAATAGATAAAAATCACTTAACAAAAACCAGCATGACATCAATGAAATGATAATAATGATAAAATATCTAAAACTGCATCCAAACAAAACAAATTTGTTTAAAACTTAAAATTTTTTATATTTTTATTTCAACAAAAACAAAAAACATTAAATGAAAAAAATACAAAACATTAAGTCTTCAGTTAACCAAAATGTTCAACAGTTCAATACACCTCGAAATGTGTTAAACCACAATGAAAATGCGAAAAACAACAATTTTTCAATTAGAAATATTTTGCCATCAACAAATTATTTACATATATAAAAAATATTGAATTTTATGCGGGTTTTATGAAGTTTTTTCTTCAATTATATTATTGAAAAAATATTTTTATTGCTGTATTTCAACCATTATTTTATTTATGAACAATTAATTTGTTTAGACTGCATAAAATGGGGCGAGTATAATAATTTGGCCTATGCATTTGTAAATGTTTGAAATATTATTTCTGAAAACCATAAATATGATTATTCAAAGTGTTAAGGGGTGTACGTGACTTGATTTCTTTATTTCTTTAATCGTTTATTAAATAAATAAATAACCGAAAAAGTTCAATATCAATTGAATTCAATTTATGTTTTTAAAAGGTTTAGATAAACTTTACTGTTGTGAAACATATTGAAAAGACTTTACTAAAAATATATCTATACGAAAATGTTTTAAACATGTTTCAAGTACTTTTGAAATAAATAATACTTAATTATTTAAGACAGTAGAATAACATAAATTAATTGATAAAATTGTTAACATAATGTTTCGCAATAAAGTAATTAACATACGCTTAATCAATCACTTATTGGACTTGTTAATTTCCCAAACTTTTAAACCTATTATTATTTAAAATACTACACTATTTGAAATTATAATTGTTTTAAAGAAATTTAAAATTATATTAAAAAAGTTTCTACTTATATTTCACTGTTCACATACAATTCGGCCGCACTGTAGAAGCAATTTTTGAAAACCTGCTGGCAACACTTTCGTTTTTTTTTAGAGAGAATATATTTGTATAAGTGTTAAGTAATGGAAATTTAAAATAGAAAGAAAATCGTTCACAAAAACCCTACATTGTCGGGTTCAAAAAACTAAAACTTGCAAAAATAGTTTAAATTATGTTATATTATAAAATTATACAAGCATCTTTAAGCAACTGTTTGTAAGCAAAAATCTTGTTAAAAGAAACCAAGAACTTACAAAACAAAATATTACGTTCAATAAAGCAAAATCCAGATCTTGATAATTAATGTCTCTGATAATTAATGTCTCTGCTAGAAT
The DNA here is from genome assembly GCA_950370525.1 of Bellardia bayeri. Classification (NCBI taxonomy): domain Eukaryota; kingdom Metazoa; phylum Arthropoda; class Insecta; order Diptera; family Calliphoridae; genus Bellardia; species Bellardia bayeri. The sequence goes on from OX493267.1 coordinate 83,299,094, forward strand.
GTTTAGTATATGTGTGTTCAAAAACTTTAGTCTAAAATTGTGAAGTGCCGGACATTCACAGAGAATATGAAATACAGCTTCCTTATCCTCACGTTACTGGCATATGCGGCAGTTATTATTGAAAAGAAGTCCAAGTTTACCAATCGTCCAGTGGCTGGTTAGCAGTGCTATTATCTTCGAGATGTCCTTTCGCTCTTATTAAGGAGCTGTGTTTTTTCTTCTTTCTGTCCAAATTTTACTAGTGGTCTATCATGTGTTCAAATTGTGCCACCTATTTTTAGCCTTTTGAAATTGGTGCCTGAGGATTTCACTTTTCATGGTAACAAGCGGTGTTGAGACCGAAATAGTAGTTGGTACATTTAAAGTGAAACCTCCTCTGGCCATAAGAGTAATGTCAGTTAGGCGACCTATTCTAGACCTATTCTAGACTCTTCTCTAGCTCTTCTTTACATTGTCTGACTAGAATAGATGTTGTAATATAGGATTTAAGTAACATGAATGCCGCTTGGCTATCGACAAAAATGTTAGTACATACTGCTGCAAAGAAGAAAGCCTGCGGAAATTTTATATTAAATTTTTAAATTACTAATATTAAAGTTGGTATCAAAGAAATCATCTTGATGAAATATAAAAATATCTCCTATTTGCTTACAGCTTTGGCCAATTTAAAAATATTAGGCTATTGTAAAAATTGAAAGCGTGATGATAAGTGACACTGCAGTTCTGGACAATACTATATGTTAGCGATTTGAAATAATAATAAAATATGGTCTAAACTGGCAGACCATTGCTATTTTTACTATTACTTATCTGTCCAAAATGAAGAAAATCAGTTGAACATTCACCGATAGTTTCTAGTAATAAAAAATATAAATTTAATCAGATCGACTGATAAATTCCGAAAATTCTGTGTCTGTATTGAATAGGCGGTAGGTATACTTGAACCTATAAAACATGTTAGTATTAAATATTTTTATATTTTTTGTTGCTTCAAAATTTGCTATAAATATCTTATAGAAGAGAGCTGATGGCCATCGTAGCTAGTGATCTGTATTAAATTTAATTTTAGAATTTATTCTGTTAGATTAAATAAATCAATAAATTATTAATATCTTATAGAAGTAACTTAAAATTTGTATATACATATGTAACAATAAAATATTTCCTAGGCATTTAAATAAATAAATATTGTTAGAAAAAATCGAACTAAAATTATTTGTCTATTCATTGTAAATACTTCATCAAAGACATGATTCAAAACGTGACTACGTGACTTAATATTAACAATTACTCGAACAAGTTCAATACTGATTAAATTCTATATTTAACTAATATCAGGAGTCGCTAGCAACAAATTTTGTATTTACAAAATGTGTATAAACATTAGAATTTGGAAATATTCGCCAACGTTAAAATTAGTTAGCAGCAATAATTAAAATTTTGTCAGACATACTATAAGAAAATATCAAATATGCAAAAGAACAAAACTGTATATTTTTTAAAAATTATTTTGCTGATTTTAAAAATTAACAATTAAAACAAATGTTACTCTATACAACATATGTTGCTGGCAACATTTCACAATAAAAACAGATAAAACTATTTGAAAAATACCTAAATTTCTTTGTTTGTGTTTCTTTTATAGATTTAGAAACAAAATATTTCAATAATGACTTCGATTAGTATAAAACGAGACAGGTATAAAATATTTGAACAAATAAGTGATAAAAATTATTAAAAAACATCCTTCCAGAAAAAAGTCTAGACTCTTCAAATATTATCATATCATCAATTTTTCGTAGGGCATTATTTACTTTACGTAAATACTTTTAAACATACGTTCATCATTATTTACTTCCTTGCTATTTCTTTTATTTATTGATATTATAAAAATTATACTAGTGCGTACATACAATACTCGTTCGTATGTTTTGATTTTATTGATGTGCATTTTGTTGGCTAAACGAATGAACTTAATTAAATTGTAAATAAATTTATCAAAATCAAAACAAGTGGAAAGAATTCATTCAATATACATACATATATTGTTTAAATAAATTGGTTACGTGTTAAAAAGATTTATATCAACTGAAATCTTGATGCGTCATACGGCTACAATTTTTAGAAATGTTAAGAAAACAAAAGAAGAAAACAATTTTGAATGAAATTGGGTCAAGCAATGTTTTAATATGTTCTGTTTTAATTAAAATGATAAATTTTAAGAAGTTTGTGACAATTTACTGTGACCCTGCTCGAAATGAAGGAAATAATTATTGTGCACATTTTAAGTCTTTTCAGACTTAATGAGCAAATTTTACAGTTGTGACTGTAAAACAATTTAAATGTTTCAAATCTAATTTGTGTGTATCAACCGAACTTCTGTTGCTGCAATCAAAAAAATCTGTAACATTCTCTTGATAGCAAATTTAACTGCCACTACGGACATTTATCCTCTGTATAGCTTTCAGAAATGTCAAGTTGTTCACATACATACATTATTAATATGGTCTTATTATATTAATTTTATAATGCAATCTTATTCAGCTAAATTATGATGCAAAAAATATCATATGTAAAGATACAACAAAAAAAATCTTGTAAATTCTAAAACATTTAAAAATATAACTTTTGTATTTGTTTCACCTTGAAATGATAAAAATATAGAATTTTATTTATATAAGTATTCACTTAATTAAAAAGGTGTGTTAATAAGTTGTTTCTTTTTTAAAGAGAAAATTAACAGAGCACAAAAGAATTTGATATAGACTAAAAAAAGCAAAACTATAAACATTTTGATGAATGAACTTATTTTTGTATTGCATGTAGGTACAAATAAATGTACAGATTCTTAGAATTCATAAAATCAAATAACTAAATTACAAAAAAATTACATTACAAAAATTTACTATCATTTAAAAAAAAACTAAGTGTACTACTAAAGTATTCTCTTAAATATGGTGTTTTAATCTCCATATTTGTATGTAAAGATACTTATTTTGCAGATATTTTGAAATAGTATAAAATCGTTTTTGAGATTGAGTGTACTAATTGAAAAGTGTTATTGTTTACAATGTTTGAATTAAAGATTAGTTAAAATTGCAACTGTATTAAGAATAATATTTAAAACGATCGAATTGTGCCTAAAATATATATTTGTAAACTAAGATGTAGTCGGCCAATCCCGCCCGAGTATATGTGCAAAATTGGAGCTATATGGGATCTGTAGGCCACAGACCAATGGACCAATCATCATGACTTCTGTGTATACAATTATTGTTTGTGTTAAATTTTATCTTCATATAAATACTTTTAAAAGATTTAAGCATGTTAAGTGGTTTTCGGAATTGTGCGATCGCACTTACATATTTGTGTTGAATTTTGTTTGGATCCAAAATTTTTAAGAGAGTTATGCTCGTGTTTCGGAAGAGAAGAAATCCCTATTATTTGTATGATGGCTAGATGAAATAAAAGACCACCTCACTATGGTGGTGTAGGGTTAAAAATATCTTAAAAATTACATATATTGTATATTGTTGGAGTACCATTTATAATAATTAAGTATTAGTGGATGACCTTAAATAACTCTGGATTTGTATAAAAAATTCAAGAGCCACAACTTCATAAGCTAAAATAGCATAATGAAAGCGTTGCATACATAACTTTGATGACGGATTTGGATATTCAAGATTTCCAGCTTCCTATATGTAGATATAGCTCGTCTGGTGGGGTTTTCTTCAATTATATTGGCTTTAAAACTCAAAGTAAAAAAGTTCTGAAATGCGGGCAATGATACTATACATGACGTCAGCTAATAGGGTGTGTGCCAGCATAGAAATAATAAAGCGAAGTAATCGTCTTCTAACTTCTATTTTCAATGTTGTCGCAATAGTGTTACACCAAAAATACTGCACGTTTTGTACTCTTGGTATCACATGTGTACTCTACATGTATTTTCAGTGTTAAGGTGCAACATAAATTTGGAATGCTGTATCACTAACATCAAGTCGTTGTGGTACAGTATTCTAGCATGTGTTTATATTTTTGATTTTACAGTATTTTGGTGATGCGTAGTTTTTGGGGCGTGTCGTTATTTTGTAGTTGCAGTAATGTAGTTGGGTTGAATGTTGGTAAGAGTCGGAACAAGTTATCTAGCTTAGTACCTCAACGTTGGTTGCTTTTCGATCGAAATCATTCCTTCAGAACTAGTTTTAAATTGCTATATTTCATTAATGAGAGTTTTAATCAGAAGCTATTTGATGAATCACATGAGTAACTTCCCTTACAACAACCGACTTGTCAGTTCTATGACAACACCTTGACAAGTACTTCATTGATTGAAATAAAGTCTTGGTTTTACAAGCAGCCTAATACGTAACTATTCCTATGTCTCAAAACAATTCAATTCAACAAAAAATCGATTGTGTAGATTGTAGTGAGTAGATGTAGTATATGATCAAATTGTCGGTACATTTTATAAAATAGAGGACTTTTACATACCAAAAACTTGATAAAGTGATGCGATTAATATATTTTGTAATGACTACTGCATATCATTTTATAATGAGGTCTATCATTATAAAAATACTCTAATGGCTAAATTCACAGTCTTTAGTTAGCTAATGGCAAAAGCTTAACTAATGATTTTTTATTCGCAATGCTTAGTTTGCCATTAGTTAAACCCCCAAACTTCGTTGGTTAACTATTAGTCAAATAACAGCTGTTGCTATGAAAATAAATTTTACAATTGTTTTATGTCTTACGAATTTGAATAATGGCTAAATTCACAGTCTTAATAGTAATAGTTAAACAATAGTTAGTATTTTAGTTTACTAATGGTTAACTAATGACCGAGAATTCGGCCATAAGTAATCTGAAATATGAGTTTTATTGCACATATTTATTTAACAATTCAATAAAAATTCTTAAATTGTTTTTTTTTTTTAATTAAATCGAATAAATTATTTTATTATTTTTGTATATTTCTTTGTTTATATTTACAATATAATATTCGTTTTAGTTTTAAATTATTATTTAATAAAAAAAATATTAATAATACTTTATTTACAAACTGGTCTGCAATTAGCAGCCCCTTAAAATCGTATACCTCTGGCAATTACACTTACTATAGTCTGAAAACAACTGATAAATTTTTAATAATTTAAAAAAATCTAACCATCATTTAAACATTTAATGAAACACTTAATCATCATACACAAAATAAGTCAAACAATTTTAACAAAAAAATTTCTTATTTTATAGAGAATTAAGGTTTAAAGTTACACGCATAAATAAATAATATAAAAAAATAACTTTCAATTATTTAAATTAGTTTTAATAAAAATGAGTGTTAAGCAATATAATTAAAAACGTATTAAAATACATAGTAATAAATTTAAGTTTAAAGCTTGACTGGCATTTATAATTTTTTTTTTTTATATTTTGCTAAAACTTCAATAGAGTTAATAATGGTGTAAGAAATAATTTATTTAATAAATAAAAATACAAGCGATTTATAAAGTGAATGAATAAACCCGATGACTCATTTAGTTTTATCATTTGTTTGTTTTGAACTGCCCTGACATTTTTCCTTTTTATTTTATGTTTAAATGATTAACGCAAATAAACTTTTTTTGTTTTTAGTGTTTAACATAATGAAACGATGGCACTTTGAAACATTTTTGTTTTCAACAAGAAATATGTTACAGGATTTGTTTGTTTTTTATTTTAATTTTGAAGGCCTTACTTAAAGGACGTTTTCATAGTGGTAGTTTAAGTGTTAAGTAGAAGTTATTAAAGTTTTTTTTTAGCTTATTTAATGTTTTTGCTTAATAATTAACTAACTTAATTGTTTGAGTTAAACTCGTAATCTAATAGAATTAAATTTAACTAACCATCTGTTTAAATTACTTAAAATAAATTAATCTAAACGTTGCATGGTTTAATTGACGAAAGAAAAAACACATTGTCATAACCAGAGATTATTACTCAAATGATGATTAGTTCCTGCTAGTCTATTAAAACTCAGTTCGATTAAATGAAACTTAAACTTTTCTTCAACCTTCAAAATATAAATGTATAATTAGAAACTGAAGACTCAGCAAGGTATGGCTTCATTTGACCAGCCATTTAATAAATATGGCTTAAATTTATATTCATCTGAGTGATGCTGATTAAAGGTTATGTAAACGACATCGTGCAGATCAACATCTAGTTATGTTTAGTTTTAGTTTAAACTATAGTCAACATCAATATACAATTTTATTAAATAAAATACTTTACTAATTCTATTTATCACTTTTACTGGCATTTAAATTTTATAACAAAATATTGCTAGTTTAAATCATAGTTAAAATTTCTTAAAGCCTTAAATAAAAAAAATTAGAATTACAAATATTTCATTAAATAAAGCACATTAGCATACGTTGAGAGTGTCCAAAGTCCTTAAAACTAAATAAATAGTATTTAAAAAAACGTCTTTCATTTTCCCTTTATTTACTTAAACTTAAACGCACACTGTGAAAACTTCCTTTTTACAGATTAAAGAATTTCAAGTTGTATTTAAAACTTTTAAAAAATTCTCCACATATGATTCATCCATGCCTTTATTGGGTTCTTCATTCAAAAGATCACTTATAGAATACGCTGATAAGGGTCGCGACAAACGGCGCTGCGACAATATGTCGTCAATGGAGGTAACGGGTGAGACAGAGTTGCAGCCGGCATACAAGAAACCATCTGAATTTTCGGCACTCTTGGCAATGGCCACAAATAGATCCTCTAAACTAGTGTTCATATTAAGTACGGGAGCATTACGCAACAGAGGCGATGAGCAGGGCACCGGGGAATTGCAGGAGCGTGGTGAAGACAGTGGTGATGAGTGGGCGGGGGAAACTGTTGAGGGTGTGGCGGATGTACCATTAAGCATTAGCATGCCACTAGGCATTTGACGTTTACGTCTTTGTATGGTTATGGGTTCACTGCGCCAACTTGTATTATGCAAATCGTTATGTTCCTCCTGAGACATTTGATTTAAAATATTCGAAGAATTTTCATTATTCTCCTCTAACTCCTGGGTAAGTTTCGAAAGTCTTCTTAAAACCACATTTTCCTTTTTAAGAGGACTTTCGTGTGACTGATTTGTAAACTCCGCCTTTTTATGATAACTTTCGTCATCATCAAAGTCCATGGAGCAACGACGAAAATCGGAGGGCAATACTGTGGGCGTTACACGATTGATTTTCTTTTGTACTCCACCATTCTCAAACATTTTGGCGATTTTATTCACATTTGTATGGGTGTGTACCTGACGCTTATAGATATTGGCCGGTTCATCGGGAATTACGGCAGTAGTATGAGTGGTGGTCACTACTTCCTGTTTAGCCGCCTGTTTCTTGGGATATACACGAGTCACAGCTTTGCGTGGCTTTTGTTTTGGTAAAGCTTCACCAGATTCCCCTAAATTGTGACAGCAAATGTCGGGCGCATAACATCGATGCCATTTATTACGATTCGCTTCATAGTCGGCTTTGGCGAATTGGTTGATTTTACTTACAGATTTCGGTATGAGAGTTAAGAATACAAAGGTGTAGAATATATAGGGTAGGTAGTACCAGGCTGTCTCCAGATATTCTAGGTACTCCATGATTTATTGCTTTAATGGTTTTGCAATTTAATTATTGTGTTGCTTTGTGTTGTTTAACACTTTATTTAAGTAATTTGTCTTTTAATAATGTTCAATTTTTATCTGTTTTTTTATCAGAGTTTTTTGTTTATTGTTTAAAAATTTTCGCTCTTGTTGATATTATATTTGAGTTCTTTTTTTGTTGTTCTTTCATTTACGATAGTAATGTTTTTGATTTTATTTTTCTATATAAAGAAATTATTATTATTTGCCGATATCACAAATTTATGTTTTATTTGTTGTGTTGCAAAGTCTTGTTTTTAAGTTAAAGTTCAACAATATTATTTTAAAATGTTATAACTGTATCCATTTTTATATTATTATTATTATTATAACAGTTTCATTTAAAGCTTCCTAATATAATTTGAGATCCGCAATTTTATAAAATATATACAGTGTTGCCAAATTTTTTTTCGCAATTTCCCGTCAAATTGTGGTTTAAAAATCGCCAGAAATCGCTAAATAAATTTTTTTACAAATCCGTCAGAAAACCGTCAAATAAATAGTTTTAAAAATTTGAATTTACGTTAAATAAAATAGCTGGTAAAATAGAATGTAAATTAATTACACATATGTATTTTTTATTCAATTGTTTTTAATCATTTACAAACAAAATTAGGTATTTTCAAAAATATAGTGCAAGTCTTCAGCATTGTACCTACTTCGCTAGAACAGATTTTGGAAATTCATAATCAAAACAATATTTATTCTAAAGTTTGAGACCGTATCTGTAATCCAAATTGAATTCGTATAAAAAAATTACATTGCAAAAATCTATTAAATCAATATTCAAAAATTTTATTGAATAAAAATAAGAAACCACAAAATTTAATAAATTGCTTTTTAAAACTTTTTAAAGAAATTATGTATGTATATTCCCAGTAAAAAAATTCCTGTTTTTTGAAGCACTTAAGAGAAAAAGCGCATAATCGAGTGCTTCAATAAAAGCGCTCTTTTGAAGCAGTAAATGCTTACGACTAAAATATACAAGAAAGATGCTTTTTTAGTGCTAACAACGAAGAAGGTTTTAAAGCGAAAACCAAAAATGAAATTATAACCTATAGATTTACGTATGACAACGAAAGTCAATTACAAAACAAATATCGCGCTTCTCAGTTACTATGAATTTTTCTTAAGCAAAAACATTCAGATAGGATTAAAAAACACTTTAGGAAAGTGCTTTATTTGCATGTTTGATTAGGTTAAAAGAAGCGCTTATTGTCAGCTGAAAGTAGTCCTCCAAACCGGGAACACCTCATACAAAAATCATGCATCCCATCAGCAGGTTTGGAGCGATTTGAGGTATGAATTCATATATAAAAGCTGCTCCTTTTGGAGCACATTTATTACTGGATTTTTTTTTTTTTATTTATTTAGCTTTTTGAGAATTCTTAAAATATTTTAATAAAAAATGTATATAAATTTAAATGTTGGCGTTTAAAGTAAATTTACCTTACTCGAAGCACATCATTGACTGTACTAGTATTAGCCTGTTTCGTAGTTTGGTTTTAAATAGGTTGAGTTACTAGTTAAGTTATACCACATAAAAAAAAACGCTAACAAACGCTAAAGCGCTGTGAAAAACTCCAGATTTCACGCCAATTGGCATTGCACAAACGTCAGATTTGATGGGAAAAACGTCAAATTGGCAACAATGGACATTTATAAATATATCTATATATATATATATATATATATTATATATATATATACATATGTATTTAATTTATAACTTTTATTGCAATTTATAACGTCATAAACTTAACTGTTATATACCAAACTGATTAAAACGAAATTTAGCACAATTTGAATAACATGTTAAGATTTTAAATAAAAATTGGCAATTTGGTGCAAATCATACAAACATTTTTATTTATAACAGTTAACACTTAATTTTCAACAAAAGTAGCGTTACTTTAAAAAAAACTGTTATACTTTCTATAGAAAAAACCACAAAAAGATAAAAAAGGAAAACCTTCCATTAAACCTATATACAAAATTTCTACAAATTGTCATACAGAAAATAGTTTATAGAAAAATTCTCTATTAAAGAAAACTGTTATACGCAAAGCCATCATTTAAAAAAAAAAACATTACGCTCAAAATTTTCTTATGAAAAAACTGTTATACAAGCAAATTTCTATAGAAAAATATAATTTTGAGTCAATAGACATATTTAAATTTTTGGTATTTCTTTAGTCAGGCTCAAGTTCATTAAATTTAATTTTCATTAAATTATTTTTACTGAAGGTAGGAATTGTTTTACAACTTGAAACTATTTTTTTTATGTGATAATTTTTCTTGGCTGGGATTCGAACCTGGGTTGAATTTACATGTTTCGAGAACAACCATATTCTCTCATCAGAATTCTTTGCGTTCTAACCCTCTGCACCACTGCGGTGCCCGCTAGCGAACAGACAAACATCAATTCTTTAACCAGTGTTACCTGGTGGTTCGAAATTTGCTGTAATTATCATTTATCAATTTCTATTCATATGTTGCCTCCTAATAGTAATTATTTAGAACTAATAACACGTTATTGGTTCTAGACTATTACTATAGAACAAAAATTAGTTTAAAAAAACTGCATAAAAGACTTACTGCCGTATTTATAAAAAAAAATAGGCGAATTGTGCTTTAAGACAAAATTTGCATACAAAATTTTCTTAAAGTACACTTGAAGTCTACTTTAATTTTTTATAAATACGGCAGTAAGTCTTTTATGCGGTTTTTTTTAAGTAATAGTCTATAAAATTCTATAAAATTACTTAAAACCACAATATTGTTCTTCAGAACAATTTCTAAAATTAGTTGCGATACCACTAGTTCTGTGTATGTTACCAAAAATAAAAATTTACGGAATGCGAAATTTTTTATTTATAACACTTTGTATAACAAAATAATTTTATGAATACAGTTTAAAGTTTTGATACAAAACCATTAAACGTTTCCTTCAAGAAATATCTTATTTTTGTATAACAGTTTTAGAAATTTCAATGCTAACACTGTGTTAACTCTTTATAAAATATAATTGTGTTCAAGTTTACAAAAATGTTTCAAAAATCCTTTTAAGTAAACTCGAAATTTGTTCAGTATTCTGCTCTAAATTAAAGTAATTTCGAAGATACAAACATGTTTTGCAGAAAATGTAATCTGTTTTAAAAATCAATATTTATAACAGTTACAATTATTGTAAATTAATTTATTATAACAGTTTAATTGGTAATGAATCAATCAGAAATAAAACCGTTCTTTATCAGATTGACATTGTAAAGTGTATAACATTTTTAATTAGGTGAAAAATTTCCAAACAAATTTATTTAGATTTTTAGAAAAATAGATAATATAACTACAGTTGAATACAATTTAATTGTTTATTGAATAACGTTAATGTATGACAGTAAGTGTTATATTACTTTGTTTACTATTGTTAAGTCAATATTTGATCTAACAGTTTTTAAAAGTATTTTTGTATTGAAATCTGTTGATTTTTTAACAAAAAAAAAAAAACTGTTTCAAATCATAATACAAATTCTTAGAATTATAGTTTATATGCATAATTTCTTTGATCAATTTAATTAATTAATCAATCCGCGTCAAGCAGGCGCTTCCATCTCTTTATGAATCATTATCAAAGTATAGTAATAAATATTATGCAATTAATGTATGTTTTTTATTTCCATTAATAAAATTTTTGTATACATTTTCCAAACTGTTATACAAAAGCGGGACAAAGAATTTTAGCATATACAAAAGCTTTGTTGTAACAGCAGCTTTGTTTGCAAATTAAAAACAAAACACTTGTTAATATACAAAATTAACATCAACACACGGTTTTTTAATAAAAAAATATATTAAAGTAAATATTTAAATAGATATAAATTTAGCAATTTTTATTAAAAATTATAATTTTTCTTTTGAGCGAAAACAATATTGTTGAACTTTTACTTTTTTTATATTTTGATCTTTTATTTGATGTCATTTAAAAACCTTTTAGGTAAAAATAGTTGCCATCATTTTTAAGTTTTTATTTATTGACAAAAACTATCGCTCATAGTTTTTAAAAATATATTTTTGTTCATGAGATCACTGCTATTTTATATAATAATAAATATTGATTATTATATTATATATAAATATTTCTGTTGCAGAAGTACAAATATATTTTTCAAAATTGTTTTGTGTGCAAAATAATTATAATGAAATCCACTCTTATTTGTTTTATTTTGATTTCTTTCAAAAAACAAATTCTTCCAAAAACGCAATTTTTCTACCGTCGCGTGAAACGGTCGTTGTTTTTAAATCGAATGTACGGCGTTGACTGAAATTAAATTGAAATGTTGTATAAAAATCAACATTCAATCCAAAAGATAAGAAGAAGAATATCTTTTGGGGGAAGCTTTAACAGCAACTAAGAGAGTAGCACTGTTAGCGGGCTCTTTTATTAACAGAGACGATCCCCCCTTTTGAAAAAAAACTATGCTTGAATGTTAAAATATGCAAGAGTGTATATATTTGTCCTCTCTTTTATTAGTTTGTTTTTGTTTTATGGGGATTTGATCAAGTGTTTGTTGTTTTTTTTTCAATTGACTATTGGAATTGTCGTGTTTGTGTGACGGATTTAAGCTGTAGTTAAATAACTGGTTTATTTTTTTTTCTATTTTGTTAATATTTTCCTTATTATTATTATTGTTGCAGTTGTTGTTGTTTCTATTAAGCCATGTGTTCTGTAATGCACTTCTTACACATAATCTCACATACATAAGTATTTGTATAGGAAATTGCATAGTTTAAATGAAGTCGAAATTTTGTAATTATTATTAAGCCGGTTCTGCTGTGATTGTTTTTTTTTCTAAACTTTGTTTATTGCTCTTAAATGTTAAAACAAAAGAGAGTTATGATGAGTTACGTTTCTCATATAAATGCCAATAGGAAATTTGTATGAAAAATGAAAACACTTTGAAATTTATTTCAAAATATACCTCCTTTATATAAGATGTGTTCTTCTTTAACAAGGATTTATATTTGTGTATGTTTTAACATATGACATACCTAAACTGATTTTAAGATTTTGTTATTTTTATAATGCATTTTCTATAATTCTAATTCGAATAATAATAATATGTTTCAAACTATAATTTAAACAAAAGTGATACAAGTTCAAACAAAGTACCTATAATCAATGACGGAAAGCACCATCAATTCATTGTTAAAATTTGTAAAATAAATTTTAAAAGAATTGTTTAAAAATCACCACAGAGCCAAAAGTTATATGCAAAAAATTAATTTTTCGGCATAAAAAGTCACTTTTATTTTTTTTACATTGTTTAAGAAATTAATTTTTTTTAAGTATACCTAGTCGATATCCATAAATAATAAATGATTTTATAAGGCCCAATATTTTCCTAATTATTCCGATAAACCCGAACATGGTGGCCAAAAAAGTAAAAAAAAAGTCTTTGTCATACACCTCATTCAAAAGGAACATATGTAAGTATAGGGCTATTATGGCTAAACTTTTTAACTCATTTACTATAAATTTGATATTTAAACAGTGCCTCCTTCCATAAAAAAATAAAATGAAGTTTTGTGTTCTGCTTTTAAATTAAAAACTCAACTTTGCCCAAGCGAAATTCCAAATTTGCAAATTCAAATTATCGACATGGAACAAATTCAGCATATAGCTATACACGACACTATATTTATACTTTGGTTGTGTGTCTAAGCATTTTTTAAGCAACAAAAAACTAAACAGTTTGCTGAGACCGACATTGATCCATCCGAGATTCTGACCCTTATTGAGTTTCAGTCAATGGAACGAAATACTGAGTGCCGTTTACATTATGAGATTTTTGTAGCTTCTTTTTGAAGGTGCTGTAGCTTAATTGGTTAGCGCATTTGATCATTAAGCATGAGTTGGTATTTGTAGCCCGGGTTCGATTCCCAGCCGCTGCCACTTAAACGACATCAGTTTCTAATAATTATTAGTTTTCTTCTATCTATCATAACTAATATTTATCCCAGCTCCATCCTTCGGTGGTATAGCATTGAAACGCCACCGAAGTAAAATACATATTAAATAAATGCTATAAAATAAAGTTTTAATATTAATGCGCCTACTCACCACCAGAGGCGCTGCAATTCTGCACTAAAAACAAACATAATGCGCAATTGAAGAGTTGCGATATAAAGCTTTCTTCTACTTTCATCACCTTTACTTCAATCTATCCCCTTTCGAAAGAAAGTAACGCATTTGTAATATAGGCATATTAATTGCCGAGTGTTACTTCTCTTTTGCATTTTGTTTACATTGTGCGATTTTTGTTGCAGCGATTGCTTGTAGATCTATACATGTGTCCATATTTTTCTTCACGTTTAAAACTACGAACGAGGGAACAAAGCGTGTCCCACGAGCACATGCATTTGTGTACCCGTTTTAATACGTTTCACCACGCTCGCCTACAAACCAAAAACCGCAGCTACAAAAATCTTATAATATAAACGGGGAGTGAGTGAGATATATCAGCTCAAATCTTATCAAGCTATTTAAACAACAACGACTACTATTTTCAGTCAAACTAGAAACTAATACATTGTGGGGTTATAGAATCTATGAACATTGATTAATTAAAAGTTTTTGCAGCGTAATTTTGTATGATTTCCGTTTTAGAGTAAATTAGTAACAATTAGAGTTCAACATCATACCGCGTCTAAATGGCCCGAACATAGCGATAGTGTTCGGAAAGATGTGACTAGTTTAAAGATTCAGGGACAAATTGTAAGACAAAATACGTCACAGATCAATACAGATCAATACAGATGAACTTTGTGTAGCTGCAAGATAAATCCTACAAAATTAAAGACTTTGTAACCAACATACTCGTATGTCAACAATTTTCAGTACTAGAAACAATTGTAGATTTTCTCTACTTCTGTTCCACTGTGCCAATCACATACAACTTACTATCTCAATAAAACAAAAATATTTCTTCTATGGAAATTTCTGAATATTGTATGTAAGTGTGTCGCTTAATGAAACTAATCTGTGTCCAAATATTGTTCTCTTAAAGATCAACAATTGTAGGTGAATTAATTATATTATTTTTCCTCGTAAATATACACAACACAAAAAAAAAAACACTTCTTCCAACATTTAAGAAGGTGACAACGAAAGTATCAGATTTATTTTACACCCGCATTTTTTCATTGTTTTTCATTCTGACTACTGCTGCTGGCTGTTTGCTGCTGGCTATTTGCTGCTGTCGTAAGTAATGTTTGTGTCACAAAGTGTTGATTTTACTACGACTCTACACAGCGGTGTTCGACGATTTTTCTCTACTTTTATTTTTCGTGTATAAATGTGATTTATTTTTATATGTGTGTCATCTTGCTTAAATTGCATTTAATAAAGATAATTTATAAAAACAACAACAACAATAAAAGAATAAACAATTTAAATTATTAATAAATAATATAAACAAAAACAAATTTGAAATGCTCTACATTTAAATGTTTTGTATGCATTTGAGTGCACTTGTTGAAGCAATAAATTGTTAGAAATTAAAAACAAATAGACACAAAATCATGAATAATTTCTTGAGTATAACGTTGTTGGTTTACATGTGTAACTGCAATGTTTAATGGGACCTTGAAAATATGTTTTCTTGGGCTTTTAAAATTTTACTATTAAACAGTTGCTTGACGTTTTTATATAAACACTTTTTAATAAATTGTTTATGAGTTTGTTCTAATTAAAATTGGTGGTAAATGTGTCTTTTGCAACGAAAAAATAATTGTATAATTGCACTGTTGAAAAGTACAACCTCGAAAAGTTTCGAACATCAAAACTTAAGCATCGTTTGGCACAGCTTGACGTATTATATATTATATATATGTACCAACTTATTACCCAAAATCTAGGTAGGTTTATTGGATACTTAATGCTCTTAACGCCGAGCAATAGAAATTTTAATCACCCCTATCGTGAATAAAAATTCCAAATAAAATTTGTTCCCTTTTATTTTTTTAACATTGAATTTTAATAGGAAAAGTGTGCAAAGGGAACAAATTTCATGTGGAACTTTTATTCACGATAGGGGTGAATACTTTTTTTAATAGGAAGTTTAAGAATTTAAGAACTATTTTATTAGTTCTTTAAACAAAAATCTGAAAATGTTCTTTCACATATTTCAAATAATTTATAATTTTGTGCCTCTTAATTATTAATAATTTATTTATTACAATGTTGCACTCATTTTTGACCCCAATTTGCACATAAACATGTTCAATTAGTTAACAATCTTAATTATAGTTTTTACAAAAATCTATAATACACTCAATTTTAGTGCATTATCTCATAATCTGCAATCAATTTAATGGCACCATTAAAGTGATTTTTTGTTGCAACATTAACAATTTTTTTTTGCTAAATCATTTAAGATTTCATAACATTTACATAAAAAAGCAACACACGCAAATACACGATTTGTTAAGTTATTTTTTGTTTATTATTTGGCATTTTTTAATTTAATTTATCATTATTATTTATGTACGACTATATTATGAATTTCAATTATTGACAAGAATAATGACCGAAAAACCAATGGTCAGGTGTGGAATTATTTAAAATTGATTTATATCTACTTAAAATGTACTCTACACAGACAAGAGTGGATATTCTATGAAAAATATTAATTATATAGATGACTTTTAATCATAGACTGTGTATAGAAAGGGCAATATTTTAATTGTTAATTTTAATTTATTCAATTAAAAATAATATTTAATATCCGCACAGTTTTTTAGGTTCAAATCAGTGTAATTGAAACCAGAAACATTAAAATAAGTCCATTTGATTCTAATTGAACATTTTAGTAGATTTAAAGTTTCTGAGTTCAATGACATTGAAACCTGAAGAAAATGTAAGCAACTGTATTTAACGGATCAAAACAGGAAGAGGCTAGGGCCAAAAAATGGACACAAATTCATACTGAATTTTAAAAAATCAGTCTAAGGTCAACAGCAAAACGAATGTGAAAATAGGAGACGCTGTCATCTCAGTATTTCATGGTTGGCATATCTCGAAAGCAGCAATCACCGGCCCCTGATAAATAAATATTAACAACAAGTCATACTGCACGGTTAAGTTGAAATGGACATAAGTGCACACAGAGAAAAAATATAGTTTTACATGTTTACCACAACAATGTTAACATGTTTACAATTGTTTTAACAATGTTATGGTCACTGTTTATTATTCATATGATTGCGGTAAATATAATATGGTTAAGTTACGATGCAGATTATATATACGATTGTAGTAACTATGTATGTATTTGTGGCAATCATGTTTATGATGAATTTATTTATCATAATACGTTGCTCTATGATTATGATTGAGAACAACATAATATAATCTTTCATCATAAAACTGATCACCACAAACATTACATAATTACCGTAATATTATATATGATTGCTATTATCATGTTAATCATAACTTAACCATATAATGGTTGTCGCAATCATATAAATAATTACAGTGACGATAATATTTTAAAAATAATTGTACAAATATTGGAATAGTTGTGGTAAACATGCACAACTATATTTTTTCTCTGCATGTGAGCTGTGTGTTGTTACGGCCGCCTGCTAACCTATCCTATGAGGCCATGATAAATACGTTTCTATCAGCACAAAAGCAATAGACAAACTCTGGTTTATATTCAGGAAAATAAAGATATGTTATTAAATTGTAGGAACCTAATGAACATAAATTTAAAAACAAGGACAAAATTAAATAAAAAACGACAAAGATTAGCAACAAGGAAAGCAGACTGATTTGATGCAACTCAAATAGAGACGTCAACGACAGAAAACGATAGACAAAAGACTAATTTAAAGATGCCAGAAATTTGTTTTGTGTCCAAAATTGACCATACTTTAAAAAAAGTTGGAATATTAGGTGGAATAACCTATGATTAAGACGACACGGGCAAAGCATATTCGATCGTTTAATGGGGGCCTTGAATAAACACGACTCTAAATGCATAAGAGAAACAGAAATACTCCCATATGTTATTAAACATTTCTGATAAAAAAAATTACATACTTAATCAAAATTGTTAAGTTTCTTTTAATAAATAAAGACTATTTAAGTCTCTATCTAACTATTTAACCCATTTAATCTACCATAACAAATATTTACAAATAAACATCTGACCGTTACATTCTTTGTCACTCTGTTTTAACTCCAAGACTTGTTACCATTAGATTTCATATCAACAATCCTACTCAAAACATACTCGTACACTTAAATTCTTATAAAATAACTAAATCTATTCCATCATAATAAAGTTGTTATTTACTAAGTTCAACGACTTGGGTTGTAGAGTTTTCCTTTATACATTCAAACTAAATTTTTAACTGCCAGTCTTTACAAAAATCAACTGCAACTGCAATCATTGACCAAAAATGGTGAAATGTTTAATGTCAATATCAATACCAAATACTCGTATGTTAGTGTTTACAGCTGACAAACAGACATTTATTGTCTGCCATAATTATGGCAGGCAAAAGTCGTATCGTGTTTAAAAGTACAAAATTGTACAAAGAAATGCAGTTTTTTTAAATTAGTAAAAAATAATATAAAAATTATGGTGTGATAATAAAAATTAGTCTCTTTTTAAGGCGATTAGTGTATTTTTCTTTCCATATCGTAATTAGGAGTATTTGTCTTTTTTGTTTTCAAATCTTCCGGATAGTGTTATTTTAAAACATTTAAAACTCATCAAAGTTTTTAATGGAAAAATAACAAGAAATGTTTATAGATAACAGACAGGGTGTTGCAATAAGAGAAATATACTTTTTTGTATTTACTGAATTTAGAATAAATACATATGTGTATGTTTATTTTGTATGAAAATTATTTTTCAGTGCAAACAAAATCAATTGATATTGTGAAACAAAATCTCACACTTCCTCTTAAAATACCCTGTTGTTAATATTTATAAAAGCTTACAACAACGACAAAACCTAATATTTGCAACACAACACATGAATGTTTGCCACTTCAAAGAAATTCAACAAAACAAAAAAAAAATTGTGATATTGAAGTCAGCTTTATTTGAGTGACTTCCTGACTTAGTTTGTATTATTTTCAATTTTGTCTTAAATTTTTTTTTTAATTTATTTTGTTAATAAATATAGCATG
Source organism: Bellardia bayeri (assembly GCA_950370525.1). Lineage (NCBI taxonomy): Eukaryota > Metazoa > Arthropoda > Insecta > Diptera > Calliphoridae > Bellardia > Bellardia bayeri. The sequence continues at coordinate 83,317,987 of OX493267.1, forward strand.
ATCAATTATTGTATATCATTAATTTGTTTTTTAATTATTAAAATTTTCTGTTGTTGCACTAATTATACTTTAATATCACTCTACAATTGTGTCTTTTTTTGTTTTTTTTGTTGTTAATGTTTTCTTAGTACGAATATCGTTGCACTAAATGCGCCGGCGCATTTGCGGCTTAATTGTTTAACTGCTCACGTCACACTGAAAAAACCACAATTAAGTTCATTTTAAATGACAAACAACAAGTTAATTTGTGTGCAAAAAATGCTCTCTTACACATAAAAAAATTTATTAACAACAAGAAGTGTAAGCTTAAAAATAACAACAACAAAACACAAAGAAATTAAAAGAAAGTATGCAAAAAATATGTACAACAAATAACTACACCAAATAGTAAAACAACTGAAATATTTATAGGCAAATTGTTTTTTTACTAATTATATAGCAGATGTTCCCAGTTGTTTAATGGATAAAAGAATTCTGAAACTCATAGTACTAAAAAAGTACTTTTTCTTTGGTTTTCTTTTTAGGATAATTTAATTTCATCAGTTTTTACATTTTTTAATTAACAATAATACTTCTTTAAAAGTTACACTTTTTTGGAGCTAAATTATTAAACTAATGTCAAATACTGTGACATTAAAATGGTACTAACCAAAAAAGTACTAAATTCATAGTAGGAAACCAGCAGCAGAAAACAAGAATTTTAAATGTGTCCTTTGTTTTTGTACCGTTTACTAGGTAACATATTTAAACAGGGATTTAAATTGGAAATTTCGAAATGATACCAAAAATTACTTTTTTAAAAATATCAGTATTTTCGAGCTAACTTATTCGGCCAGTTAGAGAAAACAAGAAAGGGTACTTAATATGGAAAGTGCTTTTTTTAACACACATACGGTGAATGTATATCAATATATTGGAAAACGTTTGGTAATGGAATATTAAAATGCTATTCAAAATAGTACTTTTTTAAAGTATTATACGAGGACGGTTAGGAAACTTCTTCGCCTAGAACAGAAAGCGCGGTATAAACAGAAAAGAGATAAGTGTTTTGGAAACTTCCATCTGTGTTAAATTTCTTTTCGATCTGGCAAATTCTTCATATAGAAACAGGTGTTTAAAACAGACTCATCCGCGATTTTTTTACAATTGAAATATTTAAAATTCGTGGTGTCATTTAATATTTAAATAAAAAAGGTTTATCGGGACAAGAAATTCGTAATGAATGTGTTAGGTGAAAGTGCTCCTTCATATGCAACAGTAAAAAATTGGGTTGCTGAATTTCAACGTGGTCGTACAAGCATTGAGAATGAACCACGTAGTGGACGTCCAAAAGCAGCCACAACAACAGAAATTTTGGGACTTCAAAAGTATTTTATTGATTGACTATTTGCAAAAGGGTAAAACAATGAATTCAGAATATCCAAATATTTCACAATTTTGGAAAATGTTGAATAATTGTTTCCTAATGTTGGGTTCATTTGAAGATACATTTCATGCAGGGATTATCTCTCACCAAACATGATTTAAAATTCATTAATGAACACAATCTGTTATGGTGAACAAACAGGTGCGTAATCTACAGTTCAAAGGGTTAGCGAATATGAGATGAGTCACCAGGAAACTTAGACCACATATAAATATACACGACTAGGTAACAACTTGCATGAGGTTCACTATTTCTTGTTTCAATCTATAGCATTAAGAAGTAGTTGTTTTTGGCTTTGATTTCCCTCTCTGTCAAGAGGTTTTTGTAAAACTAAACGACAAACGTTTTAAAAGATGTGAATAAAAAAAATTAATTTACAAATCTTGTTGCAAAGTTTTGAAACGTAAATAATTTGTATGAAGCTTACTGGGAAAAAGGTTTGAAATTTGAATATTTTCCATTAAAATTTTTAACCTTAGTTGTTTAGTTTTACAATTTTAAAACGTTTCGAGACCATGAGTATATTTTGTCTCAAAGAAACAAACATTAAGAACCTTTGGTATTAATTGAAGACATCACTTATTAACATTTAACTTATTTTCTACAAAAACATATTATTTTTGTTCCCATACTTAAAATCTTCAATAAAGAAAATAAGCAAACTCCCGCATTTTCCAGACAACATTTATGAAGAAAAACAAACAAAAGACTTCTTCTAAAGATCTACAAAAGTATTTGTATAAATTTGTTTTAATGTGAAACTAAAAAAAGACATACAGAAGGGAAAAGAAAATAAAACAGAAATAATTTGAATGAATTTCAAACAGAAAATAACTGTTGCATATTTGCAATGACTATGCAACTAGTGGGGATGTACATACTTATGTACATCTTTTGCTAGAAAACTTAAAACAAAAACAAACGTCAAATCCTTAAGAAGTCAAAATCGAGGGAAAAAGAACAATAAACACAATTTTTTTTATTTGTTGTTGTTGTAAGCTTATCATTACAGAGACGGATAACGATGACTTACACTGGCAAGTTGCAACGTTTATTCCATGCCACAGCCTTTGATGTATGTGAAGTATAAAGAAGTTTAAGAATTAAATGCTGATGATGATGATGATTCATGGATGCTGAGTAAGTGAGTGAGTGGTCTTTAAAAGTTTAACAGGAAAAGGCTGCAGTAAATACAGCATTTACATTTTTCCTCATCTAATGCCGTTGTGTAGGGGAATACATAATGTTTTCTTTTCTACATATTTATTTATTTAGAAATGTGGCGTCAGCTAATTCGTATAAAACAGCCTCACAAATCTAAGAATATTTTTTAAATACATAGTATTTATTTTGTTTATCAGTTGCTAGTGATAAGTAAAAGCAACTGAACACAAATCAAAATACGGTGGTGCAAAGATATATTATTTGCTTATACAATCTAAAAATATAAATTCAAATACAATACCTGACACGCTAATTTACAATAACATTTACTTTACAACACACTAATTTACCATTGTCTATGTTGTATGCCACAACTGGGGTGACAGCCAATAACACACACATTAAATATTGGCTGGCTTATCACATCTTGTTGTTGTGTGTAGACGTGAAACGAATGTATGGACAGACGGACTGTGAGACATTCATTGTACGATTGGGCCAGATATAGAGGCGACATTTATTCACGCATTTCTTGTTTATTGCAGTCATACCCAAACGAAATGGCAATGAATCACTTTGTCTTATTTTAGAAATAAAATAAAATGTTGTTTTTTTTTTTGAAGAATGATGTTTGTAAGGATATTGCAAATTCATTTTAAAAAAATAATGTTTGCTGTGAGCCAAGAAAAACTGTTAAAAATAATGGTTATAATGGTACTAAAGTTAAAGGTCAAGAGCACTTACTACTTTAATAGGGCCATTCATATTTAGGATTTTTTTTAACGTTTGTTGGACCACTCCAAAAAACAAAAACACTAAAGCTAGATTTACACGAAAGAAATTTTCTTCAAAATTGCCCTTCAAAATGCTTCAAACTCGTGTAAACAGCAAAATTTCTTCAAAATTTATTTATTTAATAACTATTTTGAAGAAAATATCAATCGTGTAAATGTATCATAACAGTTTGATATTCTAAGGGAAAGTTACTTAGAACTAGCTACATAACTGGTGCCTTATAAATAATAACATATTCGTATACTAACACTAAAAAGATTTAACTCCAGAGATTTCAAAATGGTGCTTCTTTAGGTCTAGGAAAATCAAGTTAATTTTTACAGTATTTGAAAATATATTTTATAAGTTTTTGTGCTTCAATATAATATATATCAAAATCTGTTTCCTTTGAAAGCAGAAGCTTTCAATATTTTTAACTCTTTTTTGCTTTTGCTGTTGTTATTACTTGTTTTTCAGATTGTATATCAAATTTACACAATAATTTGCAACAATGTTTTATAAAGTTAATGAATGCATTTAATAAACTTAGCTAAGAATAAACTAAAAAAAATAATTAGGGTAGTCACAGTTTATTGTGATTATTAAAGAAGGTTTTCATCATGTCTAGAAATTTTTTCAATTAAAGTTATACTAACAGTTTTCATACAAAAACTATTTTTAAAGACAGTATAACTTTATTAACCCTCCGATGGATGAGAAGGTCCCTGGGTACCTTTTTTATTTTCAAACTAAAATTAATCCTCGATGGTCTATGGGAAGTATATGCGAGGAAATTTTATTTAGAATCGTCTAAAAAGTTTAAGGTGATCCGACCAATTGTTTAGTTTCTATTGAGATTTAAAGGTGTTTAGTATCGAAACGTATGAAGAGACTCGCTGGGAGCTTTTACTGAAATTTAAAGAAATAATTAACAGATCCACTTTCATTTGGCTTATTTTATTGTTTAAACACATCACAAACGAGTTCTTCCAAATTTTGCAGTCTTACTTGTCAGCAGCTTACACACCACATGATGCAGTGACCGCTGATGAGTAGTTATTCCCATACAGAGGCCGCATTCGCTTTACACAATACATTTCATGGAAGCCTGCCAAGTATGGTATCTTTATATGGTGGTTGTAAGACTCGAAATCATTTTATCCTCTCAAAGAAATGATTTACTGTGAGAAATTGCTTGACCAGTCATGAGAGGTGAATCAAGGGCAGAATGTTGTACTTCAACTTTCGGAGAGATATGCATGCCGCACAATTATTTCACAACTTTGATTTTGGCGCGTACTTTTATCAGGAAGAAAACTGCATATGTTGGAACAGTTCGCTCCGTGCCACGGGAGTTCAAAAAAATCGTACGCGTCCTGTCAACAGCACATAGTTTGGCTTCAACGAAGGCGATATAGGACTATGTTCGTATTTGCCCAAGAAGAACAAAGCTGTAATTTTGTTTTCGACACAACATTATACTTGCGGTGTGGACATGCAAACTGTGTACTATGTATAAGCCGTTTGCTATTTTGGATTACAACGCCAACACTGGCCATGTTTTATAATATGGGGGACATTGCTGTATTAGCTTCAAAAAGAACTGACAGACGACGATTATTCCTAATGATGCTGACAAACCAGTTGGCACTACCAAATATAGAAAAACGAGCGCTGAACAACCGCATAACCGCATATCTAAGAATACGAATTAGATATTATCAGCACCAAAAGCAGGAGCTGCATCGTAGTTTGCCGTTCTGAGTATGAACGGCAGCGGAAAACAAGGGCCTATTGCCATTTCTGTAACAATCTAGTTTGTGGCATTCAACACTTATGCACCGATGCTACACCTGCACACAATCTACACAACAATAATTTTTTAGGCTTTTTTCATATAAAGCGCATAAAATATTAATAATGCTATTAAATAAAAATTAAATTAAATAGTTGATATTTATTTAGTTAGGCTCGAGTTCATTAAATTTAATTTTCATTAAATTATTTTTACTGAAGTAGGAATTGTTTTACAACTTGAAAATTTTTTATTATTAAAATTTTTTTGATAATTTTCTTGGTTGGGATTCGAACCTGGGTTGTTGAATTTACATATGTTTCGAGAAACACCACTTTCTCTCATCAGAATTCTTTGCGTTCTAACCCTCTGCACCACTGCGGTGCCTGCTAGCCAACAGACAAACATCAATATTTTAATCAGTGTTACCTGGTGGTTCGAAATTTTCTGTAATTATCATTTTTATTTATTAATTTCTATTTTCATGTTGCCTCCTTTTTCTTCAGTTTTTTCGTATTCATGTCAAGACTTCGTCTCGAAAACCTGAATACATTTGTTTATTATGTTTGTTGCCCACTTTCGTCGACATTTTTTTATGTATACCACTTAATAATAATAAAAATTTTTCAAGTTGTAAAACAATTCCTACTTCAGTAAAAATAATTTAATGAAAATTAAATTTAATGAACTCGAGCCTAACTAAATAAATATCAAAAATTAAAAATTAACAGTTCAAGTAAAATAATAATTGTTCTTAAATAGTTGATTAAAAATTAAATAAAAATTCCATTTACAATCATTATACATTTGTAATTAGTAAATACATAATAATAAAGCAAAACAAAAAATGGCGTTTCGATAGAAATAGGTTCTTGTGGACTCACTTAACGGAGGGTTAAAATAATAACCAGACATCTTAAAAATGGCACTTAATGTTTTATTTAAGTAATTAAAAAAATAACTTTATAATTGAAAAAAGTTTTTAATATTTTCTATTTCAAACTTATTAATGTGATTACCCTTTATATTTTCTGTTCATTTTTTAAACGAGATGCTGTTCAAGTTTAAAATTGCTTTCTCTTTTTTTCTTCTTACTTGTATGTAGCAACAAGATCTTTTGTATGTGATAAAATCCTACCAGTAGTACTATAGCTTCTACTCCAGTCACTCACTAACTCAGGGTTAGTTAAAAATTCATGATCTTTTGTTCATAGAAAATTAAATAAATAATAAAATTCTAGTTTAAACTATAACGACTGATAAAAACACTTCTTATTAAAAGGAAGAAATTATGAATCTTTCATTAAAATAAAAATAATGGAAATAAATATGTAAGAGATTTGGATGAAATTTTAAAAAGGCATTTATAATGTTTTGCATGATTTTGAATCCAATATTATACTATTTATATTATATTAAATATTTATTACACTATTTTGAAAATAAATGCATCAATGTTCATTGATCAAACTCCTAAACAAAATTTCAAACAAATCTGTCAAAAATTCAGTATATTAAATAAATTAACCTTTAACCTCGACAATGAAAGGTTTCATAATCTGTATATTTTTTCTAGTCCGATACTAGATACTATTCTGAAATGATTTTATTATATAGGTAATAAAGTTTTTCTTTAATAAAATATAGTACATGCTTAATATAATTAAAAGCATGCATAAGCATGCATAATACATTAAAAATGTGTTTTTCAACAAATGTTTCTTCCGTACTGAGAAACCGTGAATGGTTTATCGGGTGTATGGATTGGTTTCAGTTCAAATACATTATATAAAACGTGACCCGTTACTTCAAAATTTCAGATTAGAAAGCACAAATGACTGAAAAAAACTTTTTGCTCAAAACGTATACCAAAATTTTTACAAGAAATTAAAATTCCACAAGAAACGACAGAAAAACTGTAAATCAACATTGATCTGATTCTTTGTCATTTATCAAATTCGTCCTTTGAGACTTTTTTATATAATAAGCAAAGTCCAGCAATATAAATTTTTCTAAAATACAAAACGAACAGATTTTTACTGTTCAAATTTTCTTTGCAAACATTATTTGTTTATAAACTAAGCTGTTACTTTTTTCAGAATGAGTGATGAAAACCAAGTCCAACAACTTTATTGTTGAAATATTAAACAAAAAATATTTCCGGATTGAGTAGATTGTTTCTATCTAAGCATTATTACTGTAGAAGTTATCATTAACCCATTTAAGCCCAAATAAAAACCACCGGAAAAAAATCAATTTTTTTTATTTTATTATTAAATTCATTACATATAAACAAAAAAAAATTAAAAAAGATAAATTTTTTTGGAAATATGTTTTACATAATGTCTGAACTTTCAGTTAATCAATAATGCAAACATATTATGAATAATGTCAAGAACTTTGTTGTATGGCGCCAATATTGAAGTGTTCCCAAATTGGCGCAGCGGGCGTAAGACGGGAAGGACTTGTTAAGACACCTCCTTTGCAATTGATCTGCTTAATCGATGATCAAGAATGCGACACTATCTACAGGATCTATCATGGAGGTTACACAGGCAAACAGAGAGTCTTATTGGATAATCGAAACATTATTATTTTCCGATTATTATTTCCAATATAATTTGTTTGCAATTTTAATATTAGGAAAACTTAGCCTTTGATTGGGCATCTGATTTCAAAAGAAAGATCACCGAATTTCCTCTGGTGATAAGTAAGGAAACAGAAGTAAGGAAGTTATAATGAAATTCTATAAAATAATGGATAACAAGTGTTATCCAGGCAGATTCTTTTCAGTTTCCAGATGACACTTTTTTATTTTAATGCTTCAGGAAAATTTCGAACCAAAACTTACAGTTATAAAAAGCAATTGGGGCTGAATAATCAGGTCATTTGTAGCAATGTTGGCAAAGAAAGCTTTTCTGCCTTTGAAATGACAGTATATTGGGCCCACAAATTGTTTGGCCTAATTGGCAACTTGTCAAGAAGTTACTAACTAACACAAAACGAATTACCTGACAGGTTGTCTCTATATCGTAAGGATGGGTACTAACACGATACTGAAGGGTTTTACATCTTATCTGAATGGATGTGTTCTGTGTCGGTTTCTGTTAAAAGGTCAGAGTTAAACTGAGAATCTTTAATTTCAATCTCTCATATTACAAACTACTACTTACTACTAAATCCTTAAACTATTATAGTGCTGCTGAATGTAAATGCTTATTCGATTTATAACAGTTTCCATAATACTGCTGCTATTATAATCTTCAATAAATTACATTTTCTTTTATCACATTTTAACCAGTTATATGATGTGTATTCGTTACCGACCACGATCCGTAACTGATTGCAGTATTTCTATATTTACAAGTCTGTTTTGAGATATTGTCACAAACAATTGGAGATTTCTTAAGAATTATAACATGTTTTTTACCAGGAAAGGCAAATTTTTGAAACAGCCTGGAACTCAAAGATATCTGGATCTTGTTAAAAGTGGATAGAAGTTCACGCACGTTACTTTATTTCAATGAAAACATACAGGCAAACAAAAATTGTTTCAGATTTAAAACAGATAACCGAATATATTGTTGGTTAAGATATTTATGCTGTTAGAAGTTGATATGCGCGATTGGTGCGTGATCATATGAATCTCCTCAAGGTGACCTCAAATGACTTGGAACTCGATATTGTCGCCTTATTCTGACCTCTTTTTCTACAACGTGTAAACTAGACTTCTTAAACAGCACTAAGTTTTATGTCTTAACTTCTCTCTGTTTTCTTTTTTCTTCTTTGCAGTTCTACTTTTCTTTCCCTTTCCTGTGTTTTAAGGCATCAGAAAAGGGCCAAATAAATGGGCTCATGTAAGCTGTACGATTGCATGGCCGGCCGCCTGTAATACATTCTTCTAAGGGTTACAAATGAAGCAACAAATGTAGTACATTCAATATATTATGTATAGGTGAAACAAGAACTTACAAAAATATTAACGAGACTGACGATCATTGAGTTGACGTTGGAGATGCAGCAACTCCAGCAGTCTTAGTACTCCCAACAAAACACATACTCTTTTATATAAAGAAGGATTTCTAAGTGAATTACACAACATTAAAACGTTTCTTTTTTTCAGTTCAGTTTCAGTTTTTTCTTTTTTTTTTTTTGTATTTGCCAGAATAATTTTTTGTGTAATTGTTCTTGATTTTAAAGTTGAAGTTAGTTGGAGTCGTTGTTTGTTGTCTCCTTCATGTTGTTGGTTGACCACGATGTTGATAATGATGATGCGAATGAAAATGACGATGATTATTACAACGTGATGCTGGTTTAACAAGTTTCCTTGTTATAGGGTTATAAATTATTCGCTGGAAGTTCGGTGTAAACATTTATATCATACAGTAACGAAATGGACAGACTTAAATTTGGCTTGACTTGATGTTATTTGAAGTTCATTTTAAAAGACGGTATCAGGCCTAACTAAGCAGCCGGCAGCTAGCCATTTCTGCTTAGTCAGCATTATGATCATCATCAACCATATTTATTTTTTTTAGTTTGGTTTAGAGTGGCAGAATAATGATCTTGATGCTGGTGTAAGCACCAGCACCAGTTTTTTCTAGTTATCTCCTGCTCCCTCTGTCTTTCTTTAATTCTATGATTACAACCTACAGTTTTTTTAACAATCATTTATTATTAATTTATCCATATTTTATTTCTTTTTTAAGAATCCTTACTTTTAGATTTTTTATTTCTTTGAAATCTATATGTTTTCTTGTTTTGTATAAATTTTTTTTTGATCACTTGTGACTTATTAGAGAAAAATAAATGTTGGTCAGAGTTAAAGAATTCTATAGAATTATTAATTCTGATTTATGAAGCAAAATAAATAAAGTAACCGAAGAGAAGAGAATAGTAACAAACTGATGTAATTAACCTTTGAAATCAGGGGTCGAACGTATTCACCTATCTATATATGTATGTGCTAAGCTCTTATTGTCATCAGCGACAGAATAAGATCTCACTCAAAAAAATTTATAAAACCATTAGGCTTGTTTGAATTTTACACTGAATAAAGTATGCTCTCTTTAAGTGCAAACAAACAAATGTAACAAGTGCTCTTTGTGACGAACACTGCTTTAGAGGAGCAAATGCATTTGATACAAGTGCAAAACGGGAGATATTGCTTTAAATTATTTTTGTATAATCTCTAATAACCATAAATTTATTTAGATTTTATATGTTTTACACAATTTGAGCGCTTTCGAGTTAAAATTAAAACTTCTTCAAGTGTTAAAAATCTTAAAATTTTAAGAATGCATTCAACAGTTCTTTTTTTTAAATTACCCACTACCTATACACTTATTTAAAGAAATCTTTTTCAGAAGACCTCAAAGTGTCACACTGTAAAAAGTTTTTTTACAACACAAATGGCCAATATAAATAAATGTTTAGCGTAAAAAACAAAGAAGAAGTTCATAATTATTCATTTACCGGCATTAGCACTGGCAGAAGACAATTGTGGGTCAAATGCCAAAAGCTTGATTTTCAAAGCATTTTGTTCTTATTCAGCGGATGCATCTGCTCACAAACACCAAAATAAATGCTGACAGACAGGTCTCTTACGAAAACATGACAGAAAGTGGTTACAATTTATACAGAAAAAAGTAATAATAAAAATCGTCTAAGTACAACATAATTATGGAAAACTACTGTCGGCGTTTGAAGACAATAACAAAATATTATTTATAAAACGATAAACCACAAAATATGTTTATAATTGTTGTAGTTGCGGAAAACTGCAAAACATAGAAAAACGAAAAATCAGAAGAAAAAAATTGTAGGTAATAGGTGTATTGAAATATGTATAAGTACAAGATATTTTTAAGTGTTTACAAAATCCCCCGTTATTAAACATCAAAAAGACGGTTTAATTTACACTGACTTAACAGTGTTTAATATGTGATTAGAAGCAGTAAAAGTTCACTTTTTGTCGACATGTTATGAAACTTTTTGTTTACTCCCGTTTTCTAAACTTTATGACAATGACAAAATTGTAACAAAATTGTTTTAATAATAAATTTCATACAAAAGTTGACAAATGTTCAGTTTTGTTATAATTGTTATTGTTAATCAATTTGAAATGGAGCGAAATTTTGTTATAATAAAGTGAAAAAACGTTTTTTTTTCATTCATAATGAACCCTACAAATCGGTTAATCGATTTAAAATTAAACGGTTTTTTTCGATTAACAAATTAGATTAATTTTTAATTCGGTTTAAAAGAAACCGAATATTATTTAATCGATTCATAATGAATCGGTTACTTTTGTATTCGATTCAATATTAACCAGTTAATTATTTATTCGATTAAGAATCCAATTTTTTATTTTTTACAAAATGAACGATTTTTTTTAATCGATTCAAAATTAAGCATTTAATTTTAATTAAACGTAAAATATTTTGTAACAAAATGATTTGTTCGATTTCAAATTAAATTTAAATTTGATGCAAAATTTATCAGTTCATATTGACTCGATTATTAAATTAATATTAAATTATTCGTTTTATTTATATACGATTCTTTTTTTAAAAAACAGTCGAATAATTTTTTATTCGATACAAAATTAATGGATTAATATTTAATTCGTTTAAAAGTGCGATTGAAAATTTTCATTTGATTTTAATTAGATTCCAAATTTTATTTTTTTTTTCGATTAAATGTTGCAATCGGTTAAATATTTATTCGATTTAAAATTAAACGATTAACATTTTATTCGGTTAAAAAATCCATTAATTTTTATGCGATCATTTTAATTAGTCTGATTTGGTAAATTTGTTTTCGACACAAAATAAACAAAATAAGTTTGTAAATGAATTGATTAAATTTCAATTCGATTCAAATTTAATCGGTGAAAAATTTAAAACCGACTTTGAAATAATTTCAAAGCTGAATAATGAAATATTTTAAAATACTTATTAATTTCAATAAATAGAGAAAATCTCCTTATGTCTCTATAAAATATATTAAGCATTTCCAAGTTTTAATTTTATAATTTTTATCTAATGTAAAACCTAAACAAATTCAACCTTTAACAAAATTCCACCCACTATAAAAACATTTAACACTCCGATGATTTGAGTTTGTCTGGCGGTGCTAATGTATGAGTGCGTTTAAAAGTGTCTGTTAGCCAATTATAAATACATTAAGTAGAGTGTGGCTTAAAACAGCAAAAAACATAAATAAAAATAAAATAAAATACAGCACAAAACAGTACAATAAGATTTTGCAACAGTAAGAAGATAAAAAAAAAATTGTCATTTTATTTATACGATTTAATAAAAGTTCAAGAAACTGCTGATTTTGAAAATTTATGAGCACTAAAAAGACTTCTTAAAACAAAACAAAGAAGAAATAAAAGTGGCTTAAACAAATATGTACCTACTAAAGAAAGTTAAAATGACATTTAAAATAATTTGCAGTCTTTTTTATAAGTCACCAATAACAAAAAAATGTAATTATTATTCTCTGCACATATGTATGTAGTTGACAATTAATTACTTATGGTCTTATAATATAAAAAATATGTTTAAAGAATATTTAAACATTACGTTTAAATGATTTGTAAGCACTTAAAAATAAAAAATATATGGAGTAAAATATTCCGTTCTGTTTGAATTTATGAATAATTGGCAGAAAGTGAAATTTTATTTAAACATTTATAAGGAAAAATAGTCGAAGTTCATTAACAACAATAAAATAAAAAGTGTAAATAAGTATTTGCTTTATGGAGAGCCTAACATTTTATTTTTATGAAATGCCTACAAGTATGCTTTGAATTAAGCCTGAAAAACATTTACAGCTAAAACTTTTGTACAAACATTTTGTGTGGTTTTTAAAACTCTGTTCAACGTTTTTATTTTAAATGACATCAGAGCTGCCAAGTATTTGAGAGTTTAAAAATATGCAAAACAAATATACATTTTAACCACCATTAACCTGAATTAAGCACTAACTATAGGTTTTTAATTCCAAAATTCCCAGTAACAAATTTAGCCGGAATAAAATATAACAAGTTCTAGCCAAATTATTTCTACTCATAAAAGGTACCACAACTTTAGCATTTTATAACCGATTTTAAGTGAATAATAGGTGGATTTAAAGAAACATGGTTTCTTTAACTAATGTTAATTTGAAAAATTAAGAAAAAAACAATTTAGTTTTAATATTATTTTGAATAAGCACATAAATGTATATTTTATTTAAAACAGTGGTATACATAAAGTGAATGAACATGGAACTTGTAATATAATATAATGTTATGCACTTTTTATTTCTGTTATAATCTAACCAGCGGTTTTGATTGTAATTTGTATTTCTTTTTTGGTAATTTTTATGAACTTTGTTGAGTTTTATTTTATTTACGAATGGATATGAGCGGCGGCCACTGATTTAAAACCCCTTGTGGATTATCGTTAACGAAATATTGTATTAGGATTCGTTAAGTGCGCGAAGTCACAGAAAATCTCATTTAAACTACAATATAACTTCAAATATTGCGGGTATTTTCTAACTTTGAAAAAAGAAGTTCAATGCAGTAAATTGTAGGAACTTGGGATACGCAATTTTTTTACCAATTTAACACGAATTTGTTTTGTTAGTTGGATAAAAAAATTTTCCATCAGATGCAAATATCTTTTCTAGGTCAAAAAATAAACAATTTTTAATTTGAATGTAAAAAATAATTGATTTATGCATTTTTGGACTCCTTTTTATAAAAACATTTTAATACACAACCATGCCAATTTTTTCAAATATGTTGCCCCTACGTTGTTCCGAATTTGACCTATTTTTTTTAACAAAATTTAAAATAAAGGCATATTTTCTATAATTCTAAAACTGGTGTTACAAAACGAAAAGCAGTTTTGAAAACCATATGTATTTCTTATTTATGCTAAAAGTATTTTATCAGCCCCGATACAAATGTGGTCTTTATAAGCGAAATTTTAAATATACCATTTTTGGTATATATATTTGCGTGGTACTTTTAGTAAATTTGTTAATAATTTATTATTTAAAATAATAATTTTAATCTACATTGAAATTATCATAGTATTAAATTTTTGTTGAAAGTCAATAAACACAATTTTTCAAAATTTAGATAAATTTTAAAATATTAGACTCGTATTTTTCCTGCACTTAATTGATTTCCTTAGATAAATTAATATCCAAACTTAACCAAAAATATTCAAGTAAATGTCGGGGCAGGATTTAACAATAATTAAAGCTTCAACATTTTTTAATAATTTTAAATTTTTTTTTGACATTATCATTATTTTTTCACAAGCGCTTGTGAAATGCTTATGTTTTTTGCTTCCACAAGCCCAACGTAAAATATCAGAGTTTGTAAAAATATTTTTAATGTAAACGGCTAATGTTAGACGACAATTAGAAGAATTTGAGGAATTATGCTAGATTTGCTTTTACCATCCAAATTGATTTTTCAACCATGTATTACAATAAAAAGCTTGTTTTTCAGTTTAAAATTCGTATGCTAAAATTAATTCTTAAAGAAGCAATTGTCGGTTTTTGATTTTCAGCCAAAGGGAAGCGTGGTTTGGGATTCGGTAAAAAATAGGACCCGAAACTCTATTCTATAATAAAAAAAATTTAAAGTAAATTCCAGATGAATACCATGCTTGGCAATATTAAAAAAGTTACAGCGTAAAACTTCTTAAAGAAACAGAAGAGTAGTTCTCAGTCACCTCAGCTGATTTTGTAAAGCGCAAATACTTTTGATGTTATTATCATATTGTCATAACAAATCTGCATGCAACACGGTTTCATCGAAATATTTCAGAAAGTAAACAATTATTAGTCATATAGAAACAATATAAAAAAAATTCAACTGTAATCTCCACTAGTTTAAAAAAATCTGTACAAATTATAAATTATTTTCACTATTTTAAAATTTTAAGATGCAGGATTCTTTCTAATATCCAAAAAAAATTTAAATTCAAATTTCGAATTTCCTTTTTTTAATAGCCAAGGTTATTTCAAACTTATTTTTTAATTTTCTCAAAGTTTTCAAAGTATGCGTTACAAACATGTTTAAAGTTATAGAAATAAATTTAATAACTTCTATAAAAGCTATGACTCAAATTACGGCACGCGTTAGGAAAACCTAAAATTTTTCACACTTTTGCACAATTATAAGCAAAAAAAATTCACTCATAAACACCTTCATTTAAAAAACAATAAAAAACTAAATTACATAATTTCCAGAGAAAGAGGTTTGTAGAGAAAAATGCTGTTGCTTTCAAAGACAGAGGAAGAGGGAAATGGAAATAATTAAAGGTGTAAATAACAATGAAACACACCACTCAATGAAAACCGCAACACAAAGTGTGTGCAACAAACGTAACAACGTAAATAAAACAACAACAGCAATGACAAAGAAATCAACTAAAAAAATAATAATAAACGTTGTAACAGCAAGTGCGTAATTAAATGTAATCGGAGATAATTAAGGAAAACGAAAGTAAATATGTATGTATGTATGTATATTAAAACAATGACTACAAACACAACTATAGCTACATAGATATATGGTTGCTGAGCGAATAATAAAACATTTTTAGATAATTATTTTTATTTCTGTACTTACATTAACAAAATTTTCACGTTTTACATCATCAATATCGTCACGCTTTGAAATGCGTCGTTTCCAATCATCTTCACCGCTTTTCTGCAAAGCTGCCAATCTATCGGCTATAGAGCCAGTTTTGGATATGGAACGTTGATCGGGACCCATGACCTTGTTAACAAATTTGAAAAATTATAAATTAATTTAAATTTATTTAACATGTTTACAAAAACTTACTTGCGTTTGACTGCGTTTTAGGCCGCCTTGTAAAAATGCCGGCAAAGCTGTGGGTTGTCTTGCTAGTTCTTCTTGCTCTAGTTTATTTTTATCTTCTTCTGTTTCAGTTTCTTTTTGTTGTGATTGTCTTTCCAGCTGAGTTGTTGAGGAGGCTGTCGTTTCCTTTATGTCGGCTTTTTGTTTATCCGATGTTGAACCTACATGACGCAACTTAATGAAACCACCCGTTAATGGAGGTAATTGTGGTCCAATGCCAATTGCTACACCACCAGGTGGAGGAGGAACAACAATAGATGAATGACTTTTACTTTTGGCTATGAGATTTCTGTTAAGAGATTCCCCGAGAGAGAGATAGAGAGAGAGATAAAATAATAATGATGAGTAAATTGTTGAAATGGTAATTAAATTTAGTTTAATTTTAAAATAATTTTTTATGCTTGTATGTACCTATGTAATGCAATCTACTTCTGTTATAGAATATTTAATTTATACTATCTTAATTACTTAAGAAGTTCTGTTACATTTACACCAGGGTTGGCAGTTAGACTGATTGGGTTCAAAATATTGCTGCATCAAAAATTGATATTCCAGATTAATGATTTATATGATTTAAGTTACCATTTGTGTAATAGTACAAGCCAAAGAGATGATTTTATTAAATTTCATGAATTTTTTTGGTTATCTCGAAGAGAAGTTGTTAGTTGAATAATCGAACTAAATGAGCCTTTGAATTATTATTCCACATTAAGTGATTTTGAGGTTAAATCGAAAGCTTAAAATTTAGTTAATCAGGATTTCAAAAACTTTAGAAAACTTTGTATTTCTTCAACACATTCTTAACACATTCTTAAAATAACAAATCTGGCCTGATATATAGTTTTGTAACATTAACAAATGTTTTATCTAGTATACTGTATGATAATTTCTCTCCTGATTATTTTAGAAATTTTACACTGTATACTTTCTTGCAATATATTCAACATTATAAAGCCTTCTTGAATTTCTATGGGTTTGATTTTTTTAAGTTAACTAAATTATCAATAGGCAGGCTGAATCTTCTTTGGATCAGTGATGGAAAATGGCTTTTTGGATTTTTAATATAAATAAAAAGTACTTTTAAGACCTCCACGGTACCATTTTTAATATTTGATAAATAATAATAAAACTTGACCAGAAACTCACTTTAACAAAAAAATTCGATATAGTCACTTACGGAAAAATTTTTAACATTACCTTATACGAGTATAACGAACGTTTAAACAATTTTATACTCAAACGACCAAAACATTGTCATTTTTGTATAACAATAATGACTCAAAAAATGGCCTAAGTCTAATGAAAATGAAGCTTGGGTATTGATTTGGTGACAAAAAGAAATACGGTGTAAGACTTCTTTAAAGAATCACAATCTAAGGCCGTGTTTCCACTATGTCATTTTTGTTGTCAAATTGTCCAAATTGTTGGCAATTTTTTAAAAACGGGTTGTCATATGGCGACATCTATGTTTGCAATCATGAAAATCATGATATGACAACCCGTTTTCATACAATTGCCAACAATTTGGACAATTTGACAACAAAAATGGCAAGCATAACTCTATTGGAAAATGCTGCCAGATAAAACGTTTGTTCACGATATACAACTAATGTTCCGTGTTTCGTAATAAAATGTTTCCTGTAAATGATCGTTATTCGGAATTTGTCTGTATTTGTTTAAATGTATAGTTAGGCTACTTCTGATTTACTAAGAATATTATTTTCGTTTATTATCATGATTACCTTTAACGGTCTTATTTATGAAGTATCGGGATATATATTCTTACATACTTCGATTAGAATTTCAAAATAACAGTTGGACCTCGATTATCTGTGATGATCGGGACCGGAAGCATTCTGGATAATCGATTTTCCCGATTAATTGAGGGACAATTTTGAGTAGTTTTTTTAATAATTTTCATTATTAATTAATGGACTTTGTTGTACATATTTATATAATAACCACTTCAAGTGTTGTATGTACATACATGTTGAAATAATATACATATGTAAAAAAAATAAAATAAATAGAAAACAGTGAACTATTTATAAAGATTTCTAGTTTAGTAATTTCTTAAAAAAATTACTGACTAATCGTATGCAAATGAGGGAAATCCCCCTTATTCGTTTTGTTCACATTTTGTTTGATTGTTCAAAACTAATCAAAAAAATATGCTTATAATCCCGAATAATAGAGGTAATCACGGTTAATCAATGCTAAAAAAAAAATTAAACCGCTACAAAACAAAAAAAAAAATTCTACCTCTTTTTCGGATAATTGATGTTCCCGGTTAATCGAATCACTTATAACTGAGGTCCAACTGTACTAAATTTTTTTATTTCAAGAATATATTTAAAAATTGAAGGGTTAACTTCTAATGTTTTTAAAATTCCGATTAAATTAAGCTTTAGTTTCTGAATTCAGCCGCAAAATCATTTAATGTGAATTAATATTTCAGAGGCTGCCATTTTCCGATAATTCAACCAACATTTTGTTGTCGTGATAACCATATTATAGATGCATATTTAAAGATCATATGGATATCAGTTCCAAAGTGTTCATGTAATTGAACAAAATTATCTCTTCTACTTGCACTACTATACAAATGTGCAAAATAACTTAAATTATATATTTATCTATATATGTATTTCTTCTGGTATACCAAATGCAATAGTAATTTCAAATTGTACCAAATGACTCGTGGTACCAACCGAGTCTAAAATGTATCAAAAAAAGTACAATTGTACCATGTTTGCCAACACTGCTTTGGATAGTTCGAATCGAAATACTTAACTGTAGCTTTCTGTTTCATTCCATTTTTACGATCTAATACCCACAAATCTTTTCTTTTTCGGTTAAAGTCTTCATTTCGAAAAAGTCTGGGTCTAGCCTTATTTGTTATATATTTAAGTAATATTAAATGAAATAACTAAGTACTTCCTTATAATTTATTATTTTTTAAGAACTTACTAAATACAAAAAAAAAAATCAGGAATACAACTCTTATTTTAAGGTTAACAGAAAACCACACTTTATTATGTCGTCGAGATTTCTTGTGCACTTCAATATATTTACATCAGAAATATAAATGAGCGTCTTTATCAAATTGCAATGTTTTGTAAATAATTCAGATACTCCAACAAATAACGGGCTGTGAATAATATATGTAGAAGAAAAACAGAAAAAGGAATGAAGAAGGTTACAAAACCTCAATTTATTTTGTCCGACAATGCATATATATAGTTGTTACAAGATCCAAAAAGCTCTTTTCCATCCCTGATTTAGACTAAGTAAATGTTGAAATGCTAAACCAAAAAAAAACTTCTTTGGAACACCTTCATTGTTACATTGGCTGTGTGTCTTGCCTTAGTCTAGCCTGTGGTACTAATAATGTACATGTTCGTATGCTGGCGATGATCATACATCATCATGGGATTCATTTTATGGCATTCAATTGCATTTCATTCATTTATTTTTCATTTAATCATATTTTTGTATGTTTAATACACAAATCGTGACCAAGCACTTCACAATTTAATGAGATTTTTCTCTTTACTTTTCTTTAGGGTGTTTTTACTTTTTTTTTGTAACACTTTTCCTTGTGTTACACAAAACAAATGAAATTGGAAGAAGAGTGTTAAGTATTAGAAGAATGGTTAGATATTTAAACATATAATTATGAAACATTTTTTGAAAAGATTTAGACGATCAAGACCTGTAGATGATTGTAGAGATCAAGTTAGTTGGTTGTTCATTTTTAACATCCCGAAAGATAAAATTTGGAAGACACATTCTCTTCTTGATAAAATAACAAACAAATTCTTAAATTGGTAAATTTATCAATTAATGTTTGAACGCGACTTTCATAGAAATGCCTGACTGCCAAATTGCTGTTAGTTTTAATACTTCTGTAGTGTTCCAGAAGTTTGCAAAGAAATATATTTTGACCTTCATCCTAACCGAAGCTTCGAAGGAATTAATTCTTAATTAAATTGTCAGAATCAAATTCAATTCATAATTCATAGGATATTTACAGAATTAATTAATTTTTGAATCACTTAATTTATTTATATTAAAATCCATAACAAAATATGTATATTTTATTTATGTAAACTTTAGACTAAACGTGTATTAATTAATTTTATAAATAAAATTTAATGAAATAGAAAAAAAACATTTAATTTGGATTAGATTTGACTTAGCAAACATTTAACTATTCAATTTTATTCAAAATTTAAATGAATTTTGTTGTGAATTAGTTTCATTGTGAATGAATTCAATTGTGAATTCACATATAAGGAATATATCAAGTGAAAAGTAATGGGATTTTTAAAGTCAATCTTCAAAACACAATATTTGTATAGTCAAGACATCAAGCTATAATTTGACGTATAATACGAATGCGCGACTAAAACCAGAATGCATAGCTTTCAATGAAAGTGGTTGGAAGTTGATAGTTCTGTAATACCTCACGCTTTGACAATAGGCAATAAGACCCTTGTATTTGTGGTTGAATATTTGTACCCATTGTTTTAAATGAACTAGTTGCAGGACTTGATAAGATTACACATCACTTCACAGGTCTATGTATATACAAGTGTTTACAAATTCTCAATGAATTTTAAAATAAGCTATTTTAAACGGAAAATGTTCGCTTTGATTAGTTCTGTGACCTGGTACAGTTCAAACTCCTAAACCAGCACAATGATCTAGTCATAAGTTTTATAATTCGTTTTACATCCAGTATCTTTCATCGAGATACCAATTACGTGATTAGTTCTATGGATAATATTGCGACAGGCAACAATTCATGAATTTAATTTAGATTGAGTGTATTCTAAATTTTGTTTTTAGTTTTAGTTTTGAAATGTTTATACAATATAAATTTATTCAAAGTATTGGGCATTGTTAGCCATAGCCTTTTCCCATTTTTCTGGCAACATATTTTATCCGCACAAAAAGAACTGCTTATCATTTGAGTACAAGAACGAATCAAGCCATTTTCGGATACTCTGTTCTTAAGTGAATGTTCTCCATCGATCAAAACAAATAGTAGTTGGACGCACAAAGTCTGGTATATAGTTAAACAGGTTTTTTCGTATCTGGCCAATGTATCCTGCTGCTCACAAACAATTGGAAACTGCTGCTTGAGTAGTTTCTAATGATTTTGTTGAGTCTGACAACAAACTTCAGGGACTAATGCAATTATTGATCTTCAAACTTTTTTGACTGGTCTGGACGATATTTGTCTTCCAAATCTCTGTTTCTGCACAAATCATTTCTCGTCCATTGAAACCGATGGAAAACATTCACTAGTAGTTTCGGTGAACAATCGGCGTGCTTCAGTGCCACTTTTTTCAAATTAAAGAAGTAAAACAAAATTAACTGCGTATGACGCTGTGTTGGCATAAAATTCGACATTTTCGAAGTTATAAAAAAAGGGTTGTTTACACTACACTGTTTAATAACTAAGTGAAAATAAATGACAGATATGTACTAGGATATCCAAATTATTCGATTTTTCTTTTGTTCGAACAAAACCAATTATTCGAATAAGAGATTTTAACTTGTTCGAATAATTCGATCACATATTTGAAATTGATTGAATTATTTGAGTAAACTAAAATAAATAAAATAAACTGAAAAATGTTTTTCTTCATCATAATATAATATAACTTTCTTCAACATATTCAACATCTCATTTACCACCATTAGGTTGTGTTATAAGGATGACTCTGGTTCAATTAATAATCCTTGTATTTGAAACCAAAGATTCCTTTTCTATTATTTATAGTTTGTTCCTATAATATGTTTTAATAATATGTATCATTGAGATTCCAAAAGTTTCTTACTATATTTGATATTTGTTTTATCCCATAAGTATTTTCTTTGCAATCATACATAATTTCTATTAAGCATATATATATATACAACTTTTAAACTGGTTCACTAATCTTTTTACTAAACACCAAATAAGTATTTTAAGAAGAATAACTTTATTTGTGTATATATTTGAATAATTAATTTATTATAATAAGCTATCTATCAGCCATTTATTTCCGTTCACAAGTGGAATTAATTCCGTTTTTGCTTCTATAAAAAAAAAAAACAAAACGAAAAATTATTTCGAAATGATACCACTTTTAATCTATTTATCTATCTTCAATCTGTGATTGAAAAACTTTTTTAACTTTTGTTTATATTAAAAATTGTTAACATAATTTTATATTATAATAATTTACCAGACAGATGTTTAGACTTCTGATAGTCAAAAATGTAATCATCAAAAAAAGTTTTAATAATAGATGATAATAACTTAATTTATGTATATACACAAAACAAGACATGTTTAATCAGTCTTGTTTTGTAACTAAAATTGAAACTATATTGCTATATATTTTAAATATAAAAATATTAAAAAATTTATAATAAAACGATAAATTAACACAATATTAATTATTCATTTTATTCGATATTATTCTTAAAATTAATCGAATTACTTGTTATTCGAAAATTGACATTTTTAAATTCTTCGAATAATTATTCGTAAGATATTGTTCGATTACTCGAACGTTCATTATTCGAATTGATACGCTTCAAAATTATAAAAAGAATGAATTTTTATTATACATATGGAAATTGGCTAAATCAGTCCATGAAGGTAGGTAAAAAAAAAAAAAATATTATTGCATTTAGAAACAGACACCATTTTGTATAAAGTGGTAACTTTCACTTTGCCAAATTACCACTTTGCCAGATGAATGTATTTAAATGTTATCGGGAACAAAATATGATAATTTCTAACAAAGTTTTTCATATATTTTTATCCACAACTTTTTACCTTTTCAAAATATTTTTTGAAAACTCGTCATATCTTAATAGTTTGTAAACGTTCACCGACAAATTCTTCTGTCAAATTTTTGATTTTTGCAACGCTTTTAGGGAAAAGGCGCCACAGTGCGACGAAGCATATTTAGGAAATTTTTCCATCGTGAAGAAACGAAATGTCTTAGAATTGAACGTCTTAGAATTTTGTAAAGATTCAAAAATTTATATAGTTTTGTTGTTATACGACCAATATTTAGATGTGTTAAAAAAATAATTACAAAGCCATAAAAGTTCCATAAAACTCTTTGGTTTTGAACAATTTTAAATCGTTTTTTGGCTAGAAGGTTCCTTGAAAATAAATCTACAGAAAATCGTAGTATATAGAACCATGATCTAAACTCCTGTTATCCACTATAGGCCAAATAGATTTTTTGGAAATTTCATTATAATTTAGTAAAAATGTTGCTTTTAGTTATAAATTTATTTTTCTTCCGATTTTATATCTAAACGAAAAAAACCGACAACTGACAAATAATTGTGGGTTTCGGCTCAAATCCAAAAACTGAATACTAAACACTATTTCCCTAACTTCTTTGTAATGGGTAAAGAAATTTAAATTCTGTTCACTGATTTATTGAAAAAAAACCCCGAAATTTTTCTACAAAATTTTAATTAAAAAAAAGTATGTTTTGTTATTTTAAACTCATATAATAATTCACTGCTGCATCTTTCATATCACCTGAATGTTAATGTCTAAAATCCTTCGATGGTTGGAGTTTAAAAATGTGTTCAAATTATTTCAAACGATTGCTTTGCAAACAATTTATTAATGATTTAGTTCATTGATTTAGTATTCTAACTTTTTTGATTAACCAACTTTGATAAATTAGCACTAAACACTTTGATTTACACTGTAAATTGTAATTTTGTATATTTCAATGTAATTTAAATATCAGGTTTTTTATTAGCGAATTCAAACTTTGACTTAGAAGGTTACAAAGCTGACACTTGTTATTGAACTATTACAGAATATCCATATTAGTTTAATTTTTCACATTTATTTAAACACACTTATGTATATTAACTTTAGTCAAGGACTTTATTCATATGTTACTTTTAAATGTTTATTCTGCACTTGAACGAGAGCACAACCGTTCTTAATGAAAATCGCGAACACACTAAAAATTATTAAATTTAAAAAAGTCCACCTCAAACAGTAGCTGATGTATTTTTACAACTAAATATTAAACAGTTTAGGCTAAATCGTAAATCATAAAGACACAACAGTGAGAGAAGTAGAAACAAAAACACCAAGCAAAGAATATCCTGCAAATCTTAAGTAATGCACTTTTAACACCCATAACAAGAATTTTCGTTCAGAGTCGATACCTGTTCACAACGTACTCAAGAAGCAGCCTTAGCCCACCTTTTGAATATTAGAAACAAAATAAAAACAAGTAAGAAAGTATAGTCGGTCAAGCCTGAACATATAATACCCTACACCCAGAAATGGGCTTTCTATGGGAGATATAAGCTATTATGGACCGATCATCCAAAAATTTAGTGTCATGATTTCTGTGAATATAAATAACTTTACTTTATCTCAAAATAAATACTTTTAAAAGATTTAAAAGTTTATATGGGAGTTTCGACTAATTATGGACCGACTGTATATAAGAAACTTATTTGTGTCGAATTTTATTTGGATACCAACATTTTTGAGAGAGTTATGCTATTTAAAATGATTTTCGGAACTGGGCGTTATATGGGAGCTATGGGGGCCAGGTGAAATAATGTACCGATTTCCACCAGTTTCAATCCCATCCGTCCTTGGGCCGAAAAAATATCATGTATGTACCAAATTTTATCGAAATATCTTAAAAATTGCGACCTGTACTCTGCGCACAGCCAGCCAGACGGACGGACGGAAAGTGATTCTGAGTCGATCGGTATACCTTAAGGTGGGTGTTGGACCAATATTTTTGGGCGTTACAAACATCAGCACCAACATCAAATATACCCTCCTCACTATGGTGGTGTAGGGTATAATAAATACCTTAGATATTTATTTGTACTTGAGTAAGTGTATATCTGCATCTGTGTAAGTTAACAAATAATAAACAAATATTCAAATACATTTCAAAAAACATACATTGTTTACCTACATGTTTATGACACATGCTTAAATTTAACTGCCACTAACTACTTGTGGCAGGTATTAATTCTAAAAATCACTAAAAAAAACCTCAGCAGTCTACAAGTTTTAATGTTTTGCTAGTGGTAGTGCTGTTGTTGTTTTTTTATTTTTTAATAATTAACTAAAACATTAGCAGCATGAACAACAAAATTAACAACAAAGTAATAATTTTAGTATTTATTGGGTAATTTAGCACCTACACGCTCTATTTTAGGACATGCTGCTGCTTGCTGCCATTGAAACCTAAAATTTTAAAATTGTTATCAGTTTATGATAAAATTTTGGATAGAAATATATTGTATTAAACAACAAATTAAGGATTAATTTACATGTAGTTACAGATAAAAATATTGTAGATAAATAAAAATTATGGAATATTCAAGAATTATTACACTAAAGCAACATTGACACTGCACACTGGGGCACAATTTAAATATTTTGGAAATAAATATGTCATTACTAACTGCTTGATTCGATTTAAATGAAATTTCGCACAGGATTAGAAGAGCAGGATAAATTAGAATTAACGAACCTTCAGAGATGGCGCTATATGGCCTCAAAATAAGGTACCTCACATATGCAACATTTATAAAAACTTAAAACTGTTTTTGTGGTTTCTCAAAAATTAAATATTACTACGATGTATTCTAAATCAGTAATATTAGAATTTAAGTATCACAGACAAAACCATCGGCAAAGATGATTGAATTCCAAATGTAGATTCCTTGCAAACATGTTCTTTGCCTGTTTTTCGGTTTTATAAACTGCATCTTGCTTGCTAATCGGTCATTAAAATCATGTTATCACAAGACACGACCAATAGTTGCAATGCAACATTGTTTCAGGTCAGCTTTAACTTTGGAAATTAGTTTCGAAGCTGATTTTCTTGGAGTTGTTCTTATTTGTTCCTAAAATGTATCGCTCCTCATGCTCATTGACAATTTTATTTGGCGCCTTTCTGCCTTTGTTATGGACCCGATTTTCATGGATGAAGCGCTCAAAGATTTTTTTACTGTGGAAGCTTTATTGTTAAACATTTCTGCTGTTTTTAGCTGTGAGTGGCCAGTTTGACAATTGTTTACAACCAATTCTCGTTGTTGTATCGTTGCACACGGACTCATTTGAACTATTTTAAATTGACACTTAACGTTACAAAATCGGACTGACAAGTCAACGTCAACAGAAAATATTGATAGAAGTAGAAAAAAAGATAAACGAAAAATCAACAACGCTGCAATGAGCTATCGGTACAGTAGAAATTGACTGCACAAAATAAGCTGTGACTTTTTACAATAAAAGTTTTTTGTTTGTTAGACAATAACATTTTTTTAAATTACACCAATTTCGTTTTTATGGAGCTTCGAAAACAAAAATTTGCAGTGCATTAAATAATCTACGAGCTACTGTATATTAACTGAATTTTATACAGTCAAAACTAAGGTTGGTTTCTAATTTGATTTGTATTGACATGTGTTTGAATTTTGAATGGATGCTTTGGGGCGGCTCTTCAAAGTTAATTGTCTATAACATTTTAAACAAACAAACGTTTTTTATCGTATACATGCTCAAAATGTTATGCCTTATATATAATTTAATCATATCATATTTTACACTATGAATGTGTCTATTTTATCACAATTTGGCATTTACATATATGTCAGATAAACTGTCTTGACAATTACCATCTAATAATTGGTCAATAAATGGCTGAGTTGCAAATTTTATTATTTCTCAGATTTGAACAATTCAAATAAATAATTTTGGCAACAAACATTAATTTCTTGCTTGCAAAATATAACACTTTAATCGCTGACTAATATTCCAATTTGTCTATAGAATCTAATGTTTGTACATATTTGTTCAACATGTAGCAAATTTAAGCTTGAAAAAAAACTGCAATTTGAAATTCAATAATCTCTAGATTTTATAATTCCGATAATAATATTAAGACAGTTTCTGTAAATTACAACTGCACAAACATGTAATTTATATTCTACATTATTTTATGAGATTTTCGTAAATAAACACAAAAAAGTAATTGCCAGCCGTAGCAACTTTATTAAATGCAACTTGTGTACATATATTTCATATTTCAGACCAGTTTTATTTCGCATGTTGTTGCCACAAATCTAATCAATTTATAATTTTCTTTGCTTACAAATATGTTTATTGGCAACGCTGCGATGGTGAGATGGATGGGTGATTTTTTCTGACAACTGGCAACTAAAACGAGTTGCATGGTAATATTGGTTGCTGCTGCCGCCGCTTATATTAACACATAATTTATTTCCAAGACAAGTTGTAACATGACTTAAAGAAGAAATAACAACAAAAACGCTCAAATTAATACTGTGTGTTAAATGTGGAATCGTGTGCTCGTTTACGATTAATAGTGGTGATTTTTTAATTAAAAACCGAAAGTAAACAAGTGGGTTTTTCTTTTCAATAATTATTGTTTGTAGTTGGCGTACATATGTATGTTAATGTATGGGTTTGAAGTCGGCTAAATCAATTAGTTTTATATCCGTTGACAAGTGATGATTGAAAGGATGTTAGATTTCAATGAATTTATTAAAAGAAAATTAAAAATGTTCAAGAAATAATATTAAAAATTAGCTTGCAAGTACTATCACATTGCTGATTAAACTTTCTAAATTTAAGGGGTCACGAAAGGTCAAGACCAAATGGCCAATTTCTAATGGCACACAAAATTTTCGCTAAATATTCTTTTTTTACTCTTTTCTACAAAACAATCAAAGTTTTTTTGTAAATACTATAATTTACTTTATTACGTTAACAAAATTATTAAATTTGTCACTTCATTAGCCTATTATGTCTTAATTTACATATATTTAAATTAATTAAGGAAATTCACCTGTCCCACTGCCAACATAATTATTGCATAATAAATGCCTTCTAATATAAAAAGTGTTGGTCAATAAGCGTGATTAAATTTTTTCTCGCCTACATTTAAGTACCAGTTATAATAAATTGCAATGCAATAAATAAATATTCTTAGAAGAAAAAAAAAAATAAAACTCTAACATGCAAAATTAACCGTAAGATTGCTCTATAAGGTAACAACGAAAGTTTTATGCCCTATTTGAGAGACTTGAACGACTGCAATTCATAGTAATGAGTTGACAGCTATTGAAACTAATCGAATACTTACAAAATATAAATATGCGTTCAAAAGATAAATTACACACAATAATACAATGTAGCCCTAGTTAAGTACACCAGTAATGTAAAGAGATTTGGAGAAGAAATACTGAAGCTATTAGTAAAATATTCACATATCGATATATCGACATAAGGTTTATCAGAAATATCTTTAGATTTTATTCATACCCGCTACACACAGCCAATTTACATTAACAATTACAAGGGTAACCGTACCGAATTTTAAGTATCATTTAGGGCGACAGAGTTAGTTATGTGATTAGTTATTTAAACATGTTCGTGTCTTAGGCTAAAGTAAATTGTCCGAACACTTACTAAAAATTTACCCTCAACCAGATTACATCTGGTGGGCAACAAAACTAAAGCGCAGTACAAAAAAGTTTCTACAATCTAGATTACATAGACAGTAAAGTAACGATTGACTACGCGCTAGATTATCTGAAAGTGACTTGTTTTTTGTACTACTTGGAACACATACATATGTACTTGTAGAATGACCCACAAATACATACATTGGAGTCATTGACTTCTTTTAAAACTCTTGGGATTTTAAAATCTACTACTTTTACTATTACTACTATAATAATAACCTTTCTTTACATTAAGCATATTTTGGAGCTTTTTCAAATCGTGTGTAACTAGGCTTATTAGATTTTTTTTTAAACTAAATTCATAAATTTCTTCAGTATATGAGATATATCCAAAAATATTTCCACAAATCAATGTAGTGTGTTTTTTTACTTACATACATATATAGCGACCGATTTAGTTGATTTTCAAAAAAATTCTTAAGCATAGATCCGATATAATGTTATAAGATTTAGGTTTATAATATATCTATGATCTAAGAAAGTTGATTTTCACTTACATAAAAACGTTATTTTATTTTAAAAATAATAAAAATTTTGGTCAAAACAGATTCGCGATAGCTTCGTGTGCCAAAATGTTGAGGCGTGAAAAAACTAACCTTTTGGCTGAACTATTTGCAAATTATTTTAATTTATCGAAAAACAATCAACATTAGCTTAACTCGAAAGAATATCAGTATGTGTGTATCTATGACGAATATATTATTTCGCGGTCGAGCATTGAAACGAGTTCTAACGATTCTCACCATAAATATGACTCCAGGGACACTGATATTGAAACAGTGTTCTGCGACAGTAACTCGTCGATTAGCTAACATTTTCGGGTTAGCGAACGGCGCTCTACGGGCGGTCTTCTAATCGCAAATATGATGTCGTTCCATTTACCGTTTTGACGAAAGTATATTGGTTTCTCGAGATATTTCCTAGATAGGCATTCGATAGAGTCTAGCATGATGCACTTTTAACAAATTTTACTTTTATTATTGCTTTTGGTGTTGGTGATAACTTAACTCGATTTATATCGAACTTTCTCAGAATTCGCACTATACGAGTTTTTGTACATGGGAAGGATACCATCAGTTCAGCGTTGAATCAGAGATGCCTCTAAGCTCCCTTCTTTCTCCTACTTAGTTTTTTATTTTTCTAAATGACCTAATACGTGAAACTTTCAATACTATTTTTTTATTTTGCAGACGATTCCAATTAATATTTATTCAACAATGACGCATAATCAAGATCTTGTGAAAATTTGTGAATGTAGTTTATTGATTAACTTTCAATATAAGAAAAATCAAAAAAAAATGCCCACAAACATTTCGTCCTCTATCCTCACGCCTATAACCTATTTTTCTAACATGAGTAGGGCTCATCTCCTTAGTGATGGTCAAAGCAAAGAAAATTTGAATTTTGCAAAATGCAACCACATTTGGTCCGTTCAACACATACTTACTAGGAAATATATAAAAGTTAAGGATTGAGATTTTAGAACAAATACGTTAGATCCGAAAAAGTTGCACACGTTCTTTCTTTAAGTAAATACATAATAACAATATTGTACATTTCTGACATTTTTTCCAGGCACTATGATTTATTTGATGTAATTTCAAATGGTAGGAGCTACCAACCTGTTGGTGATATAAAAATAGCTGTAGTCAGCTGTAATCACCTATTTCAATATCCCGGAAAAAGAAAAAAACATCGTTTAAATACATACAAACCACCATACAAATTTAAAACACTCTCTCCAACCAAGTACGGCACAAATATGCAAAAACTTAACAGCAAAGAAAGAAATAAAATAAATAATAAAAACTTGTATAAATAAATAAATTGCATTGAACTAGTGAAAACTTGTTGCCACCAACCACCACCGCAAACGCCATCGTCGCCAACAACATGCAGCAATTTTTCCAAAAGACAGACAGACGATAACAACAACAGCAATAATAGCAACAACAAGTGTGTATGAAATGGAGTGTCACACTACTAACACTGTGACAAACAAACATGCATTCATTCGTACGATAATGCAAATGAATGCCACAGCGACTGCGTGACACGGTTACACAAAATGCAATTTTACAGTATGTAAAACAAAAACAAGCAAACAACAGCAGCAAGTAGCAACAACAACAAACCAATATATTCATACAACTAAGCCAACAACTTTGTGTTGTAGTTGTTGTCATAGTTTTTGTTGCTGTTGTAGTTGTTATTGTTGTTGCTATAATTAAGAGTCAATTATATGTGCGCGAGTGAAGACAGACGGACTTTAGTTTTACAAACATTTGTTCATAAAATGTTGTTGGCTGTAGATTTTATTAGAATATAGAAATTGAAAATTTAGGTCAAATTTTTAAAATATGGAAAAAATATTTTATTTCATTTTTTTTTTTCTTTTTTGTTTAATTTTTATTTTCACAAGTGTTAAGACTTAATTATGTTCAAGTAATATGTATGACTGCCTAACAATATTTTTTTCCATTTAAGTATTAAATGCAATTGTGAAATAGAAATTATAAAATAATTATAGAAAAAATAGTACAAATATGTAATAAATTCTTTTCGTTTTTCTTCGGTCTCTAGTAAATGAATTAAGTAATCTTGTTGTTTTTTATAAATAGCTTTCATTTTTAGCTTTTATTCACCATAATGTTGTGAGCAATGAATTAATGGTTGAGTGCTGTCATGTCATAATGGTAATATAGTGTTTAGACTAGGTTTGAAATTTCACAAAGCAATTATAGGAAATATTACTAAATATTAACTGATACACTGATTTATAATTCACATAGAGAAAAAACATGGTTGAACATGGTTACGACAACTACACTGTATTTTTGGTAACAATATATTGTTGCAGTGCGCAAATAATTGTTATTTTAATTTGATTTTAACGATAATTTAGTTAATATAAATATTTTTATGTTTATCGCAATTATTAAATTGAATATGGTTCACTGAAACATAATTATTTATAACAAATGTTTACCACAGCTATTGAATGATAACTATTCAAACATATTATATTATTTACAACTATTTAAACTAACAAATAACCATTAAATAATAAGTTTCTATATTTGTACTCATATTATGTTTAAAATTCAAACAAAATATGTTCAATTTAATTTTAATATTATTTTATTTTTATCATTCGTAGAATGGCTTTTGCATCAGTTCAGTAGTTTGTCTACGTGATATCGAATTATTTATTTGGATTTAAATGTTTCAATAAATAAAAAAAATCAATTCGTATTTAAAATATTTTTGTTACAAAAGAGAATATTATCTTTCTAAACTAAGTTTTAAATGTATTTTTATATAAAATAAAAACAATAAACAATAAAAAAAATATTAAAATAATGGTGTCTTCATTAGAAATAATGTTTCATCTGGTACCACTACATAATTTTGCATTTATATCATGATACTTATGAAATCATAATATGATAAATAGTAACAATAAAATTATATTAATTTAACATATTATGATAAAGTACTATCATAATATGATTACTTTATATCATAATATGGTTATTATATATCATACGATGATTACTTTAGATCTTACTTTAAACTATAATATGGTTACCTTGGGTCATAATATGATCATCATAGTGTTTTTTTTTTTTTTACCGAACGCTGCACCGTAGTAAGGCATACTATAATACTAGATCTACAGCACAGGGTAAACAGAGGTGTCACGATAAGGAAGATAATGAAGTTTTATACTTGTCTCTTTCTTTGAGAACTGCCTTTTTGTTTTCTTTATGTTACTATTTTTCTGGCGCAATAAAATTAATTTTTGGCATTTTAAATTAAATTTTGATTTTTTTCGACCTTTCTTTTAATAAAATATTTTTTGATACAATCATAAAAAATGCGTTTATATCATCTAACGAATGCACAAACTACACAATGCATATCACAAAGTATAACAATTATTAAAATCAATTTAGTAACTTATTGAAATCGACAAACATATAAACAAAATTTCGATTTAAATATTCTAGAGTTTGGAAATCCAAAATTATTTTAATTCTTTCCTCTTTATTTCTTCAATTTTTAAAATTTTTGTTGATGACTTTGTAAATTATTATGAAATGTTTCTGACCTGTTCTGTCTTTTATTTTCTCTTATCAAAAATGATAAAGAAGCATTCATTTGTGTTAAATTTAGATGTTTTGTATTTATGTATGTCAAAAAAGCAGATAAAAACAATTATAAAATTTTCTCGGGATCTTTTACACAAATACTAATGTTTGAGATTTATTAATCCCTGGATTTTTTAAACAAATTCTGGGATTTGGAATTTGTCAAATTTCGAAAATCCCGGGATTTTCGTGATCGGGCTTTCGGGATTGGCATCTCTATAAATAAGTCATGCACAAAAAAAAACAAATTTAAAAACCGATAAAAACCCTTTTATGTAACGAAACAAACCTCTCAAGGGACTGTGCTACCTATCATACCGGCCGTGCTGTTGGAAAGTGGGTTGGTTCTTGTCCCTATTGAATCAGTAGTGTTCAGTACACATTTAAAATTAAGTAGCTATAAATCCAAGTCGACAAAACAAAAAAAAAATAAAATAAACAATAAAAAAATAACAACAAAAAAATAAAATAAAGAGGAAGCCTAATTAAAGAGAAATTGATGTCGATTCCCTTTTAATATCATTACCCACCCGACCTTGTTATCTATTTTTATAATTCTCAGATAACCCTATACCAACAACTTTTAAATGGACCTTAACTTTTCATGAAAATATAAAAAAAATTAGCCTTTCATGTTGAAATTACATATACATATATTTAATTATACATTAAAAAAAAATTATCATATGTATTTAGGTTTAGCGACAATTAATTAGTGAATAAAATTTAGAAACGAAAACTTATTTATATTTGTACTTTAAAATTATAAAAAAAATCAATTTTTCAAAGAATAATGTAAATAACATAATATTTATAATTTGTTTAGTTAGTATTTTTGCTGGCATTTACATATATGAATGTTAAATAAATTAATATACAAAAATGGAAAAAAAAGTTTTTTATTTTTAACTATACTCATATGTCATATATGTATAATATAATGTATGTATGGCAACATCGTTTTAATCTGCAAAGTTGAACAAAATTCTACTTTGCCGCGCGGCCGTCAGATTAAGTAAATTGCGATACTTCAAAATTTTTGTATGAATAATTTTGTAAAGAAACAAAACTTTTATTCGCTGGTAATACTTTTGCCGCCCGCGGCCGCATGTCGCTTACATTGGCCTACCACTATAAGAAACCTAAATCAGCAAATGTGTAACCGTTTCCTAGAATAAAACCTGAAAACAAAATCCATAAAGACCTATTTGTGTGTATTGAACAATTTTATACCACATGTAAAAGAGAAGAACTTTCAACTTTCCAAAGATACTTTTATTTGAGTAGAACAATTTGGTAGCACATACCTTGTGTGACAGATAGGGTATTCATTCGAATAATAATTCCAGAATGGTAATTTTCGAATAACGAATAATTTAATAAATTTTTTCTGACATTCGATAAAATTGTCTGAAAATCTTAGAGCAATTGTTGAGAAGCCTTTACTCTATATGATCTGAAGGCGTGATTGGCCATTTTGAACAATTAAATTTTACTGATGTATGTGCAACAGGACAAATCATCTCTAACATTAACCAATAAATAATGTAATGTATTATTTTGAAACTATCTATCGGCAACTGCAAAATGTATAGCATGACCATGATTATCAATGAATGTGCTAAACGTTTGAATATGTTCATTCACATGTGAAAACTGTGTATGGATTTTTCTCGTGGCATGAAAAAGACGCCTCTTTTAATTATCACGACACAACTCTGAGCCGTGCAGTACAATACAGCCACCACTTGCGCAGTGACTGATGAACTGTCGATAATTAAACAACTTATTTTTATTTCTATTTTTAGTTATTTTTTCTATTCTTTTGTTTCCTATGTGCAAAAATTGTTTATACCCCCTGACAACGAAGAGCTAGGAATACGCAATTAAGTTTCGGCTTTATACTTATAGTTCATATATATTATTTGGCTGACTCTATAAGGTCAAAGTTTATTTTGCGAACTGTGCATGATTGTGCTATGAGATGGCACTCCCTTATTTGCCAACAAAAATACAACTTCACTGACATTTATTTAATATAAATTTTGATTTTAGCTTCTATATTTTTTATATTTTTTGTCTTAAATAAATAAGAAAAAAAAAAAAAAACAAAAGTATGTTTTGTTGATTTTTGATTAAAGGCCAACGAATAGCAAATGTGGGTGGGTGGGTGTGAGTTTATTCTGTTGATTTCTTAGATATGTAATTATTATTTGTTGCCAAAGTAATTTTAAATGATTACAGGAAAGGAATTCTTTAAGGATTTTCTTGTAATGACCTCAAAGTGTTTGCTAACGAATTTTTATAGAGCAATTATTAAATCGAATTGATAATTATAATTTACTGGAAGGTGTGGTTGTTTTTAGGGGATAAAATTATAAATAGATTTAGTTGGTATATTTGCAATTAGTTAAATTAGTTTTAAATTGTTTGCTAAACACACATTCTATATGTCTTTGTTTTTTTTTCGTGTTCACACAGCATAATAAACTTTAACAACAACTCTTGATGAAGGGTATACATACTTGTAATAAAACATCTCTTAAGTACATAAACCACTGAGTCACTAACTTAATAAAAAAAAAATATTTATTTGCTAAATTTAATTGGTAATTGCAGTGTGTTATTGAAAGCTAAAAAAATGTAAGTAAATACCTACATTGTCAACAGAGATGGCAACGTGATTTACACTATAAAATGAGTCACTACTTATTAATCAATTATAGAATTTTACAAACATTTTACTTCAACATTAACAATTGTAATTTCTTAAATATTTTTATCAATTATTTAATTCACAAATGATGTTATAGTGTAGGATTTGTACGTCGTCTGAATTTACAATAGTTGTAAAAATGTTGTTGGTAATTTCTATACATATAAATATTTTGTACAACACTTACGACATTTTTACCCAGACTTGCCAAGAGTTTAAATATATATCTCTATCAAAAAATATCTCATTTTAGTTCAAAAACAAAAAAAAAAAAAAAAAGAACCAAATGGTAGCACTCAAATCATAAACTGATTGACAAATTTAAAACTAGAAAATAAAATTAATAAACCACTAATTGAAACAATGGAGATTGCTGTATTTAATTTATGAAAACCGATCAGTAATTTTTACTTACTTGACTTAATTGTTAAAATATCTGCATTATATTTTTCACTCAATGCAGAAGTTATTTTGTTTTTCTCAATTGTATTATAATTTTTTTTATTGAGTTTTGTATATTTGTTTTTAAAATATTTTTCTTTTGCAATTTTCATGGTTTGACAACATAAACATACGACTTTGCTCAAAATTGTATTTACAATCAGATGGTTGTATTATACAATATACAACATACAACATCACTTGTGAATTCAACAAATATTTTTAATAGCACCAAAACAACTCTAATAGAAAAACTTGAAAAACACATTTACCATAATTAGAAGATGTGTTAGAATCTGTTAAAAAAGATTTCATATTGAGTCTATATTGTTTATGTGTTACATTATTGTATTTATTTTATTGTTTTATAATTTTTAAATAGACAGTCCCTTGAAAAAGTCGACAAACAATCGACGAAACGTCGGGAAAAATATTGTAATTAAAAATTGGATTTTTATTTACATTGAATAAATTTAGGCCATTTTAGCTTGAAAAAAATAACATTCTTAAATTCATCACTCTGGCCAAAGAAACAACTGCAGAAGTACTTTTAGTTTTTAATTTCAAAAACAAAAGCCTAAAGGTTATTTGAAGAAGTTAAATAGGCGAAACATTAGATACTTGTAGCTTGTATGCACTCATATCGATCACAATTACTGTCAGTTTCTTGTCAAATTGTGGTCGATAGTATTAAATTGTGCTGTATGAAGGTATCTTGCAGTGGATTCATAGATATACATATATTTACAATTGTTTAAATATGAAAACACATGCTAACATGTTACTACCACTCTATATTATTTAAATGTGGTAACAGATAAGTTCATGTTGTTATTGCTGTTGTTTCTTTACTTCAATATAAACGTCATGTCAAATATACATAGAAAAAATTATAATAACAATGATTTGTGAAATTTCATTTGTTGTTGATTAATTTTTGCTACTGTTTGCCAAAGTACAAACAATTAATATTGCTCGTATTACAATGATAATTGCATACAATTCTAGCTATTCAATTCTACAACTATTGTATACAATTCAATTCTATATACGAGTACATACATACATATGTACATATGTAATTGACGTTGTGCTGATGTTGAACATCAATTATTCAAAACGCAAAAATTATACATATAAAAATACATACTATCGACTAGTGGTTGTATATTAATTTGCTGCTTGTATGTTTTTTATTATTTGAAATTTACCATGACCTAAACTTGGTATTTTTTGCTTCTATTACCTTGATCATGATGTTGCTGGTGGTTAAAGCTGTATTGGAACTTAAACAGTTGTAATTTAGTGTTAAACGCAAAAATTGGGGCGCCAAAATAAATAATTTATAGAAATGTTTTTCTCGTGTTATATTTAGACATTTTATTATTAACGTCTTGTTTAGATTTACTTAAACCGATTCATTTATATTTTGCCACCTTTATATTTAAACCAAAATCGTGTAATATGAAAGTATTATTATCACTTTCCAATATTAAACAAAAATTAAAACATATTTCTCCACAGCTATCTCAATCTCAAGTTTTGTATTTGCTGTTAAAAAACCTCTCGCCTAAAATGACAATAATAGTAATAAGCAGAAATAATGAACACAATTTAAAAAAATAAAAACATTTATAAAATACTTGTCAAAAATGTCAGTATCAAATTGATTATTAATGTTTTTTTTATAGTTTATTTTGTTATTTAAACTTCAACTACTTACAATTACTTATTGTAAAGTGAGATAATGATTATTGAATTGTTTTTCGTTACAATTTAAAATAGGTAATATAGGTTTATGGTAACATTGGAGACATGTAATCTAAATTTAACATATATTAAATAAATAAAAAAAAATATAACAAAGGCATGGCCACTCTAAGAGAAAGAGAGAGTGATAATATGTGAGCTTTAGAGAAATCGCAAGGAAGATATAAAACTTTTTAATTTTGTGCGATTTCAGTTGTCAACACTTACAGACCCCAAGGCTTGGGTTTCTGCTCGATGACGCAGCACATGACTTTTTTTGGAAATTGAGCAATTGAAGATATTTTAATCAAATTTTACATACTCACAGCTGAGGTGTTTCTAAGATCATTTGAATTTATGTACATAAGTTTGTAGTTGGAATATGGGTTACCCCAAAGTTCATCACCTCGGTTCTACTAAATTTAAAAAATGCGATCCAGTGTTCAGTATACCATAAATGGATGAGCGCTTGATAAAGAACTTGCATCACTTCAAAAACTGTGAGTATTGGGTACAAGTTTTCTAATTTAATTTTTGGTCTAAAGAGTAGGGAGATCATATGGAATGAAGTTATACAGTTTTTAAGTTTGACGTTTCTCACACTGAATTCTATGCCCAGAAAATCAAGAGCTTTTGACATAAATATTTACTTCGTCCAAGAAAACAGTTGAAAACGACATTAAAAACAACTTTTTTCGCATAACCCTTTCCGGAAATTATCACAAGATATTGATTAAACGAATCGTTCAAGGAAATAATCTGAGACAGGCTTGACCTAAAGATCAATATGTTGGAAGTTTCACCCAGAACAGATCCTCGGCACCCTTGAACTCGTCTGCTGAGATCATATCTGCAACAACTTTTATGCTGAGAATGCTCTATATAAATCAAGAGAAGTTAATAAAAATACTAAAAGCCATAACTTTCGATAAAAGTGCATCATGCCAGAATCTTTCGGATACCTTGGAAATGGTTTGATCATTAGTCGGCATTAGTTAGTGTAGTCCCGTACATCGTACCATACGAAAGCCATACATTTTCGAACTGAAACGTGGAACTTGATTTTAATATCTACTGTCAAATCTTTCTGATTTGATTATTCTCCAACGTGATGAATTAGTTTCACACAGCTGGCTTATAATTACTAATTGCAGAATACAGAATCAAGACTTTCTTGAGAAATTCTGATACATACTTACATTGAGCATTGTGTGATTGGACGCATTTATGGAACACATTTTACATGTAACAACTATTTCAGTTTTTATGTTTTTTTGGTGAGTAAGATGAAAAGTTTGTTAACACCTTCTAGGTTAATTATTTTAATGGAAGATTTTTCCTGACAGTTTTGATGATTTTTATCAGTCGTGTTTTATATTCAACGCGGTAAACGTTAAATTCATATTTTTTTTTTAAATGGGAGATTAATATATATCTGGATAATTACAATGCTGTGAACTCACAGACTTGGGGCCGACTCACGAATTTGTATTCTATGGACTTCAGGTACTTCACGAATTCCGATGAAGTCATTTCATAATCGGCTTTCAAATTCTAGAAAAGGTATGAAAAAATATAAAAACTATTCATTAACTAGGCCTACCACATTTACTTTGTAATTTAACAAGCAACTTTTCATAAAAAACTGTGATGTTATTACATTAAAATATTTCTCATACTATGTGAGAAATATTAAACACTAACGCAAAAAAAAAACAAAATTTTCCATTCCATGATCAATGAAAACATGAAATTTGTTCCCTTTTATTTTTTTAACATTGAATTTTAATGGGAAAAATGTAAAAAGGGAACAAATTTCATGTGGAATTTTTATTCACAATAGGGGTGAATATGTTAAACTGCTAAAAAGGTATTCCTGGTGAAAATTATTACTTTAAACTGAAATATATTTGTCTAAGTTAAATATAAAAACTTGAAGCTTTCATGTATATTGATATTATTGCCCATTAAAAGTCAATTGTTTTCAAAGTTTCCTCATCTTTTACAAAAAACGAACAATGCACTATAACGTTTCAAAACAATGAAATACCAGTCTCCTTTCCCTACATTAAATACAAGATTGACCAAAAAAAAATTATATCCTAAGGGAATAAAGATGAAACATTACTGGTTTAGAAAACGAAAGAAAAAAGTCTCAACAAAAACAATGAAAAAGAACAAAGACAAACTGGGCACATCATCATACATATTTCTCCCTGCTTGCAACATCTACTCATACGAGCAGTATTTTAACAACATAAAGCAAAAGTGTAATAAACTTTTCTTTGTGAGATGCCCCAGCAATACAACAGCAGATCGACAACATACAGTTTAATATTTAAAACTTCAGCACAGTATGAATTTTAAGGCAAAAAAATCATTAGCCAACAATTGTTTTTTTTTCAGCCTTTTTGTGATTTTTTTTAAAACAAGTTTGTTAGAAGTAAAAGTGTTTCCTACTGAAATGATCACCACTTGACTGATAAAATACAATTGTAAAAATAAAATGTACATTATAGCGATAAATTATTGTGTTAGTTGTTTGTGTTTTTTTTTTTTTGTTCATATTTAACAACAGTTGCATAATAAACATTTTGTTGCAAGTGAGTGTTGACTATATATGTATATATATATATGTATAAAAACTAACAAATTTTCTTCAAGCTTCAACGATTTTACACTTGTTCATACACACGTTTGTTTACTAAACAAAGAGTGATGTTTTTCACAAGTTGTAGGTTTTTCTGTTTGTTTAAAATTAATGGCCTAAATTTAGAAAAAGTAATTAAATAAGTTTTAACAAAAATAAATTATTTGTTAGTAAAAATGATAATAATAATTTTTGGTGTTAAACAAAGAACTGAACGAGGTTATTGGGTGCGAAGGACCATGTCGCAATGCTTTAAAA
The DNA here is from genome assembly GCA_950370525.1 of Bellardia bayeri. NCBI lineage: Eukaryota > Metazoa > Arthropoda > Insecta > Diptera > Calliphoridae > Bellardia > Bellardia bayeri. Next base: position 83,358,593 of record OX493267.1, read on the forward strand.
TATAACAGTAAATATTAAGCACAGTGGTTAAGAAACATTTTATTTTGGAAATAATTCGGTAGCTCGTGAATGATTGGAGATATCTTAATGAAATTTTACACAGTCTGAGCTGAGACTTTTTTAAGTATATTTGTATTTACAAGGATATGTAATTCAAGTGGGTGCTATTGAGCGTTATTTTACATTTAGATCAATTCAGCAGATTAATAAATTTAACCTAATGTCAAGATTATATGTTATATTTAGATCATAATTGCAAATATTTCTTTAGTTGAGATAAAAAAAATTACTTTTTTTATTTAGGTGCAAAAATTAAATTTTTTTTGGTCACAAAATTAATTAAGTTTTAGAAATAGCATTAAATTAGGCAAACCATTCAACTGTTATGAATCGGTAGTCATTGTTTATAAAATAATAATGAACCTATTACTGGTGGATCCAAGCAATTATACAAATTCTTCAAGGCCTAATTAGTTTTTACGTTCTGTTCTGTTATGAGTCAGCTGTTTCGTTTCTGCTCAATTAGAAATGTGTATATGCGGTTTGTTTTTACTTTTTCGTTCTGTTCTGTTACGAACAGTTCTGTAGAAAATAGAATTCACCGTTAAGTGACAGCTTGAAGTGCGTTTGTATAAGTTTGTTGTCAATCAGAAAATAGAGAATAAAAGGTAATTAAATTTCTGTGTGAAATTTAAAGAATTGAATTTTAAAAAAGTTTTTTACCTCAGATTTTCACAATATAATGGATGATGAAAGACTCATTATTTTAGTGGAGAAAGAAATTTGCATGAAGAGATGGACTGCAATTAGGGACAGGTTTGCCAAGGAAAAGAAAAACGAAAGACTTTCATCTGGTAGTGGCGCAGATTTTAAACATCGATGGCCTTTAATGGGGCATTTAGAGTTTTTGACGCCTCATATAAGTCCTCTGTAAGTTTTTGTTAAAAACTAAAGGAGTTGTCCTCAGTGACTTGCAAACACACCTTTTGTATGTGTGTCTTTCTTTTACAGTGCGTGGAATGACAAATATTTGTGATACAAAAGCCTTCAATGACAAAATTTTAAAAATTGCTCAACCAATAACACCGGAATCGTTTGAACAAAACTTAAGTTTTTTTGGAAATGCAAGAAATCAACACCAAAAAATAGCTCAAAAATAGTTCCTGAAGCACCAAAAGTGCTAAAAAAAACAAGAAAGAATCAGATGATACTGACAAATTGTGTGTGGAGGCAGTAGCCACTTCAAACGAGTTTGCAAATCAAGTGAAGAAAAGCATGAAATAATGAAATAAATTATAAAAAACAAAACTTTTTAGGATTTTTATTTTTACAATTTCTTTACATTTGTTTTGAACTTTTCTTTATTTAAAAACAGCTGATTCCTTTCACGTCAAAAGTAATTAGAAAATATAAGCTACAGAAAAGAACGACACAGAACGTAAAAACTAATGAGGCCTTCAGAAAGACAATATTTTTTAAAATTTTTTATATTTGTTTCATTTCCTTTTAATAACAGCATTATGTCAATTATGTCATATGTGTGTAATAAGTCTCACTCAAATATACTGACTTAATTCAGTTTGCTTTTACAATAATTATTAATTAAATTTAACGTGAAATAGCTTCCCCAAATTAAGTCCTAAAAATATATTCTACAAACACCCTGTACCCTTCCAGTGGAATTTTTGTACTAAACATTATCCAGCTCACGTTCCACACAATAAATGAGTAAAAAGCTCTAACAAACTTTTGCTCTCCTAAGAAAGCCGGTAAAATAAACAAAATTACGGAATACAACCCTTAAAAAGTTGTGTATCGACCCCCAAACCATATGATTCGATAAACGTCTACCACCGGTATATGGCTTTTAGACAAGTGTGCAAAAACAAAAAAATAAATAAAAAAAACCGGCTACAAACAATAAACATAAGAAAACATGTGTTGCCTCGTACTCTGCAAACAAAGAATTAAAAGCAAACTTTGCACCATTTAATAAACATGTGTTTGGGGATGCACACTCACTTTCTCGGCAAAAAATAATCAGAAATACAAAAAAGGAAAAGAAAATAATCGATGCATTATAAACAAAAATCTCAATCCAGTTAAACAAATATTCCATAAGCATTGTGTAGAGAAAAAGTTTACAATCAACATTGATTGTATTCAACTTGTACACGCTGTTAAGGGTAGATTTCCTTTCTTTCATTCAGGTCTCCGATACAAAATGCAGTTTAATGTGAAGTGGTTTGTTTGAAAAAAAAGAAAGAAGAATATTGTAGGCGGGTGTGGCTAGGTGGTGACGTATGTGTCATTGTGCCATTTTTATGACATTAGAATTGTATGGTTAAAGAATTTGAAGTATTTGTATTCATATGGTAGGCAATGAAAAATGCTGCACAAAACATACCAACAAGAGTTTGTTAAAAACTTGCAATATTATTAGGAAGCAGTCTTGTAATGACTTATTCACTATCTAATAATAACATATATTCTAATCATTTGCATGAGTAGATTCTATATTTAATGATAACGGCCTAAATTTACTGTGATACCTAACTAGGTGTTATTCAAGTCATTACTCGTAATTAGTTTCAGTGATATTACATTAATTTTATATTTATAAGAGGTTTTGGTAAATACAAATTTATTATTTTAAGTTAATTTACAAAAAGCCTTTAGAATTATATCTACATTTATCACAGTTTAAAATAGTAATAAAATCTATTCAAAGACTATAAAACGCTTAATAAAGCTTTGCTATATAGTGGAATAATATGAACGTTTTGACATTATACTTGTTGATATATCAGTAGTAGAAGCTTTGATAATTTCATCAATTAATTTATTTCGTATAATTCGAGATATTTTCTTAGACGGCTATTAAGAATTTGTCGATAAATAAATCGTCAAGCAGCCGTGAGCAGCGATGTTGAAGAGGATACACAATTTTCAATTCCTTGACGTTCTATCCAAAAAGGGCACATGGCGAATATTGCTGAGTTTGACTTTAAAGTCTTACAGGTGCAACTGGTGCATGAATTGAAGACAGCTGACCATTCATTTTGTCGTAGAATCACTGCATAGAATACATGACTGAGTCTCCCTCTCAACTATGTATCGATGGGTTGGAGGAGAGTGAAGGCTATTTTAATACCTAAAAATGGCCAAATAGTGGTCAAGAGAGTGCAAAAGTCTTATAACAGTCCAATAGACCTTACATCTTTACTACTGAAGACATTAGAAACGCCTACATATAAGGCAAAAGTTGGAGAGTTCTTCACTACCCTCGAGATGTCAACATACCTACCTAAGGGGTCGCTAAACGGAAACAGCCTTACACGAAGTAGTACGGACCTTAGACAATTGAAGAGCCTTTAATAATGTAAGTGCTCTAGTAGATTTAAATGTTGAATCTTACAGCAGCAATTGGATAGTAAACAGGCTGAAGTCATGAGTTATTACTGCAGGTCTTGGTTGGAGACGTGAGTAGACTATTTGTTACCGAGAGATGTTGAGGTTATGGATATCCCTAGCATGTTTTTCACACACCCATGAAACAATGAATTTATTGCAAACCTAATTTCCTGAAGGCATCATATCACGAAATTTAGCTGTAACAACCCTTTAGTATTTTTGGTGTGGCTATGTAAAATATAGTGTCTATACAGAACAAATCAATTACAGCCGTAAAACTCAAAATCCGTGATTTAACACCAAAAATTGATAGAAACACAAAATTCTTATTAGAAAAAGTTGACAAAGTTTTTTGACGCATTCATGTAGGAGAGACATAATATTTTTTTTTGTTGTCTTTTTAACGTTTTCAATACTATGTGAAAGCTTTAGCTTTTTTTTGCAATCCAGTCAGTGGTTAAAGTATCGGATTTTAAAGGAATTTTTGCCCGATTTTCTCTCTTTTTTATATTTTCTTAATTTTATAATTTTTCCAACAGTAACATCATAACAGTAAAGTCATTATGACATTATGATGTTAAGTTTTCTTCCATAAGATGTGTATGTCACAAAGTGTCTAAACTGTCTCACTTCTTTCATCATATTACAACTCGAATCCATTCACTTGCCTAATTCTCTGTCAGTTTCATTCTCTCTAGGAACACAAATTGATTTTTCTTGTAATTGTATTCCAATCTTTGGGGTCAGTTTAAAAAATCGAACAGATTTTCATAGTAAACCGAAAGATTTCAGGTAGAATTAAGGTACGGTCACACTTGGCAAATATCTGCCGAAATAGACGTAACCACTAAATAATATACATATATTTAAACTCGTTTATTTATTAAAAAAAAAAAACTTTTATTATTTAGGCCAAAGCACAACAAATATTTAGTTTTAATTTATTTGATGCTGTTTGATCTTGTAGGAGTTAACAACGTCAAACAAATTTGTGCTAAAACAAGTGGTTACGCTGTTTTGAGTAAATATATGTGACCGTACCTTTAGTCTATTGATCTTAAATTTTTGTTTTCTGCATACCATTAGAAACATTACTTATCTATTACTAACAACATAACAAAGTTTCTACGACTATCCAGTTCTATGGTGGTGGTTTATGAAAAAAAAGAAAAACAACGAAAAAAAAAACTTAAAAGTCATTGAATTTTTCTATTGTTTGGTAACATGTTGTACGTTGACATTAACCAACGTATGAGCCAACCTACCTACCAACTAACAAGCCAGTCAGCTAAGCAGTGAACTTAATCAAAGTAAAATAATAGTGGTAATTACAGTACATTCAACTATGTACAAACGTATTCCACACTAACAATTGACTCGCTTACGGGCTCACCAACTCACTAAAGCACTGAAACACCACTGTCATTATCATGTTATGATGGGACAATTTTCTGTTGTTGGCTGTTTTTACAAAGAAACCTAAATATTACCCCACAAGAATAAACAGAAAAATTACTATTGTCTGTTTTTTTTGCTGTAGTTTTTTTTTTTTTGTTAAACATTAAACAAAGAAAATCTTACAAACATGTTTGACAATCGTCGTTTTACTACTACAATGTAGTGTAGTACATAAATATTTCTAATGTTTTTCAGAATTCTTAAATTATCATTATTATTGTTATTGTTTGTTACCAACATGAATCATTTTAATTATACAATCTAAGAAAAACAATAAAGAAACTAAACAGCAGCAACAGCAATTTAAAAAGTTTAGGAGATCTAAAACTTTACAAGTATTTGCGGTACCAACCAACATGACAAAACAGTTAGATTTTCTATCAGACGTTTGTTATTATTGTACATTTCTAAAGATTTTTGAAGTGTTTAAACGAGACAAAATGCCAAGTACAAGTTGAACTTGAAATCTATATTATTTGTTATTTTAGCCATTTAATAATTTAATAAATATTTAATTGAGAAAAAAATAGCTAAACCAGCTGAAACACAAAGCCCTCATAATTAAATGGTACGAAATTGTTTAACATTGATTTGTAGACTTGTTTGGTATTGTTGTTGGCGTGTTTTAGTTTGGTTTTTTGCTGATCTGTTTTTAAACAATTATTTTTTGTTATTATTGTGTTGTTTAATAAACCACAAACACAATTAAAAAATTGTGTATTTAAAGGTTAACAGATGTGGTAACAAAAATTTATTTTAAAAATTATTGTTTTTATGTTATTTTTAGAATATTGTTTAGTATGCAAAAACAAATTAGTAAGGGTATTCACATAAAGTGGATACTGTGTTTTAAAGACCCTATTTGAATTTAATAAAATTACATTCGGCAACAATTACATAGTTCTCTTTGAAAAACCATCTTGAATTTGCCATTTGTGTAGCTGACAGTTTGTGATTAGAAAAAATGGAGCATTACTCGAAAAAACAGCCGCTTTTATTGTTGAAAAGAATTTCACAAAGTATGAAAATTTGGCGGCCACAGTTTCGATTCAGCTTGATATCTTAATTAATCGACAAATTTCTCAAATTTGAGCTTTAGAGAACAACATGAGATTTTCGAAAAAAAAAAATGTTTCTACAACCTGGATCATAATTTTCGAAAATTAGACTTTAAGGGTGCTGTAGCTTAATTGGTTAGCACATTTGATTATTAAGCATGAGTTGATATTTGTCCCAGTCGCTGCCACTCAAACAACATCAGTTTCTGATAATTATTAGTTTTCTTCTATCTATCATTACTAATATTTATCAGAACGCCCTCCTTCGGTGATATAGCATTCAAAACGCCACCAAAGTAAAATAATTAAATAAAGGCTATAAAAATCAAGCTTTAACATTAATGCGCCTACTCACCACCAGAGGCGCTGCAATGTTGCACTAAACACAATCATAATGCGCAATTGTAGAGTTGTGAATTAAAAAAGCTTTCTTCTTTCACCACCTTTACTTCTTCAACTATTCCCTTTCCAAAGAAAGTAACGCAAGTATATATAGGCATATTAATTGCCTGAGTGTTACTTCTATTAAAAAAAAAAAAAGATATTTCCATAAAAAAAACGGATTGTTTTTTATGAATTTAGGGAATGAACTGCGAAGTAAATGATCGGTCTTTAATTCAGTCACTAGTTGCACCTTGTAAATTTTCAATGAAACATGTATAGCGCTAATTGTTAATAACGTCAAGGAATTGATAAATTCGGATCTTCTTCAGCACTGAGGCTTACGGCTGTAGTATTACTTGAACTACCCGTTTACGCATTTATGTTTGTCTCAAATTGTTCGATAAAATTCTTAATAGCGGAAATATCAATTTCAAGAGAAATATAATTTTTTGTAAAAATCGCCAAAACAAAGTTCTTTTTAAAAAACTCGTAATGTAAAAGAGTAACGGTATGACTTCATCATCATACGCAAAAACGCCTGAAACAATGGGTTCATCTTCCTCCAAATAGGGCATCTTATGAGATCTATGCGTATTTTAACATGAAGATTATTTTCTCGAATCATAAGCTGATTTGTAATTTTATGACAGATTTATGCGTATTTAAGCTAGCGGACTTAATATCAAATATGGACTGATTCAAACAAAATATCGTGTATTTGAAACTTATTATTGCTGAATTTTGTTTGAAGATTGGTCTCTAAATGCAATAGAAATCAAATTCTTAACACATCATAAAATATAATATACAATATTTGGTACTTTTTGGAAATACGAAACTTTAGGGCAGATAGTTCCAAAATCGACTTAAGAGTTTGAAAGTTTTTTATAACAAAATGTATAAAAAGAAAAAAGACGCAGATTTGCATCGTATGTGTATCATTTGTATTTAAGCATATAAACATTTGTACGTAAACTTTCTCCGAAATTAAGTATTCAAAAAATTAAATCTTGAAGAAATAGGATATTAGTACAATTCTAATGGTACTTTTCAAATATTTTAGATTAAAGAATTAAAGCAAATAATAGCTGGCATGCTTCTGAATGAAGTATGAATCAATGTTAGGGGGATTTAATGTTTTTTTTTTTTTTTTTTATAATGGTACCAAAAAGAGACAATGTATGTACCATACATATTCCTATTACACATAGAGAACACAGTTGTTCATAAACGCCGCAATTATTTCAACATGTAATTATTTATATAAGGAAGTCAAGCAGGTCTTTTTAATAATATTTCTTTAGAACTTTAATAGTTTCTTCTTTTTCCAAGCAATAAGGTCAATTGCATTTTATATACAAATATTTTATTTTATTTATATATATTAATTTCCGATATTTCGCTATCACAATGGATAGCTTCTTCAGGGATAATATAAGTTTTGAATTATAATAAAATAATAATTGAAGTATTTACAAAAATGAAAAAATTTTTTAACAGAAAATGAAAAGTTTATAATTATGATATACAGTTATGATATATATATATGTATATAAAACTTGTTTGGAATAGTAAATGAAAAATTATATATGTAATATTTTTAGTTTCTAAACTTATTTTTATAAATTAAATGTCTGTAATTTTGAGCTACATTGTCTGTATCTGTTTTAAAATTAATTCTCTTTTCTATCGGTACATTAATAATCTGTAACATTTCTAACATAAATCGTCTTTTATAATTTGTTTCTGTATTTAATATGGTGGTATTTTCAAAATCTGGATAATGATCTAAATTGTAACAATGTGATGTTAATGCAGTTTTTTGAGAAGAAGTGTGTTTGTGTTTTTGGTCAGATTTATGTCCAGCTAATCTAGTTTTCAATTTGTTCTTAGTTGTACCTACATATATTTTATTACATTTTTCATTATTTTTACCCTTACACGGTATTTTATAAACAATATTGGATTTATCTAATTTTACTGTTTTATCTTTTATCTATTTAATGTGTTATAAGTCTTATGGGCTATTTTATAATTATTCCTGTCATAAAATTTTGAATTTTCTAATCGTTCAGAAATTAATGGAATATAAGTTAGAGATTTATACATTTTAGGTTCAGAATTTATATTTGTATTATTATTTATTGGTCTTTTATATTGTCTTATTAATTTATTAATTAGTTCATTTGGAAAACTATTATCTTTTAAAATTTGTTTGATTTTTATTTTATTATTTTTATGAAATATTTTGTCACTAATATTTAGAACTTTATCTATTAAGTTTTTAGCCGTATTTATAATAACTCTCTTTGGATGTTTAGAATAATAATTAATAATTCTTCCTGATGAAATCGGTTTTTGATACCAATCTATTAGTAATTTATCTCCATTTCTAATTACTATTGTATCTAAATATGGAAGTTTATTATTAGATTCTTTTTCAATTGTAAATTTAATATTTTGGTGAAAAGAATTAAATATGTTTAATATATTTATTATTTCATAATCTGAAATAATACAAAATAAATCATCCACATATTTTGTTATAATTTTTGGTTTAATAGACAATTTGTTAATACAAGTATTAAGTAGTTCTTCCATAATTATATCTGCTATAATTGGAGAAGCTGGAGAACCCATAGGTAGACCTTTATGCTGAGAATATATTTTGTTGTTATATTGAAAGTATCTGTTATCCTGTATGCAAAATTTTACAATTTCTAAAAACAATTCTTTCTCCATAGATGTATATTCTCTAATTATATTCCATTTATTTTCTATAATATTTAATGCTAAATCTATAGGTATACTAGGAAATAATGAAATTACATCTAAAGAAATGATTTTTTCATCATTTTCTATTCTAATTTGTTCAATTCTATCTTTAAATTGTAATGAGTCCTTTATATTATATATTGAATTTTTAGTTATATTTTTAAGAATTTTTGTTAAATATTTACTAAGTTCATGTGATGGAGAATTTATACATGAACAAATAGGTCTTAATGGAAATGTTTCCTTATGGATTTTAGGAACTCCATATAATTTCGGAGCTATAGCTGAAGTTATTTTTAAATTTTTCTTTTCCATCATTGTAATAATTTCTAATTTGCTAAGTTTTTCTACTATATTGTTATTTGTCTGTTGTAATTTAATTGTCGGATCTTTATTTAATATTTGATATGTTGACTGATCATTAAGAATATCGTTCATTCTTGAAATATAATCAGATTTATTCATAGCAACTGTAATGTTACCTTTATCTGCATTTAAAATTAAAATATTTCTGTTAGTTTTAAGAAAATGTTCTGTTTTTTTAACATTATTAAGGGTGAATTTATCTCTATTAGATAATTTTATTTTATTGATACCATTATCTATTATAGTAGTTAGTCTAGTCCTTGCTATTTCTTGTTCCTCTTTTTCTTTTATAGTCTGTATGAAATCTTCTCCTTCTGCTATCATCCTAAGAACCGGAAATTCTTTTTTCGTGATTGGTAATGCGTGTTTTTTGCCTAATGAAAGAGTCCATTGTATATCTATTGGTATATCTGTGCATTTAAAATTAAAATATTTCTGTTAGTTTTAAGAAAATGTTCTGTTTTTTTAACATTATTAAGGGTGAATTTATCTCTATTAGATAATTTTATTTTATTGATACCATTATCTATTATAGTAGTTAGTCTAGTCCTTGCTATTTCTTGTTCCTCTTTTTCTTTTATAGTCTGTATGAAATCTTCTCCTTCTGCTATCATCCTAAGAACCGGAAATTCTTTTTTCGTGATTGGTAATGCGTGTTTTTTGCCTAATGAAAGAGTCCATTGTATATCTATTGGTATATCTGTGCATTTAAAATTAAAATATTTCTGTTAGTTTTAAGAAAATGTTCTGTTTTTTTAACATTATTAAGGGTGAATTTATCTCTATTAGATAATTTTATTTTATTGATACCATTATCTATTATAGTAGTTAGTCTAGTCCTTGCTATTTCTTGTTCCTCTTTTTCTTTTATAGTCTGTATGAAATCTTCTCCTTCTGCTATCATCCTAAGAACCGGAAATTCTTTTTTCGTGATTGGTAATGCGTGTTTTTTGCCTAATGAAAGAGTCCATTGTATATCTATTGGTATATCTGTGCATTTAAAATTAAAATATTTCTGTTAGTTTTAAGAAAATGTTCTGTTTTTTTAACATTATTAAGGGTGAATTTATCTCTATTAGATAATTTTATTTTATTGATACCATTATCTATTATAGTAGTTAGTCTAGTCCTTGCTATTTCTTGTTCCTCTTTTTCTTTTATAGTCTGTATGAAATCTTCTCCTTCTGCTATCATCCTAAGAACCGGAAATTCTTTTTTCGTGATTGGTAATGCGTGTTTTTTGCCTAATGAAAGAGTCCATTGTATATCTATTGGTATATCTGTGCATTTAAAATTAAAATATTTCTGTTAGTTTTAAGAAAATGTTCTGTTTTTTTAACATTATTAAGGGTGAATTTATCTCTATTAGATAATTTTATTTTATTGATACCATTATCTATTATAGTAGTTAGTCTAGTCCTTGCTATTTCTTGTTCCTCTTTTTCTTTTATAGTCTGTATGAAATCTTCTCCTTCTGCTATCATCCTAAGAACCGGAAATTCTTTTTTCGTGATTGGTAATGCGTGTTTTTTGCCTAATGAAAGAGTCCATTGTATATCTATTGGTATATCTGTGCATTTAAAATTAAAATATTTCTGTTAGTTTTAAGAAAATGTTCTGTTTTTTTAACATTATTAAGGGTGAATTTATCTCTATTAGATAATTTTATTTTATTGATACCATTATCTATTATAGTAGTTAGTCTAGTCCTTGCTATTTCTTGTTCCTCTTTTTCTTTTATAGTCTGTATGAAATCTTCTCCTTCTGCTATCAAGGACTAGACTAACTACTATAATAGATAATGGTATCAATAAAATAAAATTATCTAATAGAGATAAATTCACCCTTAATAATGTTAAAAAAACAGAACATTTTCTTAAAACTAACAGAAATATTTTAATTTTAAATGCACAGATATACCAATAGATATACAATGGACTCTTTCATTAGGCAAAAAACACGCATTACCAATCACGAAAAAAGAATTTCCGGTTCTTAGGATGATAGCAGAAGGAGAAGATTTCATACAGACTATAAAAGAAAAAGAGGAACAAGAAATAGCAAGGACTAGACTAACTACTATAATAGATAATGGTATCAATAAAATAAAATTATCTAATAGAGATAAATTCACCCTTAATAATGTTAAAAAAACAGAACATTTTCTTAAAACTAACAGAAATATTTTAATTTTAAATGCACAGATATACCAATAGATATACAATGGACTCTTTCATTAGGCAAAAAACACGCATTACCAATCACGAAAAAAGAATTTCCGGTTCTTAGGATGATAGCAGAAGGAGAAGATTTCATACAGACTATAAAAGAAAAAGAGGAACAAGAAATAGCAAGGACTAGACTAACTACTATAATAGATAATGGTATCAATAAAATAAAATTATCTAATAGAGATAAATTCACCCTTAATAATGTTAAAAAAACAGAACATTTTCTTAAAACTAACAGAAATATTTTAATTTTAAATGCACAGATATACCAATAGATATACAATGGACTCTTTCATTAGGCAAAAAACACGCATTACCAATCACGAAAAAAGAATTTCCGGTTCTTAGGATGATAGCAGAAGGAGAAGATTTCATACAGACTATAAAAGAAAAAGAGGAACAAGAAATAGCAAGGACTAGACTAACTACTATAATAGATAATGGTATCAATAAAATAAAATTATCTAATAGAGATAAATTCACCCTTAATAATGTTAAAAAAACAGAACATTTTCTTAAAACTAACAGAAATATTTTAATTTTAAATGCACAGATATACCAATAGATATACAATGGACTCTTTCATTAGGCAAAAAACACGCATTACCAATCACGAAAAAAGAATTTCCGGTTCTTAGGATGATAGCAGAAGGAGAAGATTTCATACAGACTATAAAAGAAAAAGAGGAACAAGAAATAGCAAGGACTAGACTAACTACTATAATAGATAATGGTATCAATAAAATAAAATTATCTAATAGAGATAAATTCACCCTTAATAATGTTAAAAAAACAGAACATTTTCTTAAAACTAACAGAAATATTTTAATTTTAAATGCACAGATATACCAATAGATATACAATGGACTCTTTCATTAGGCAAAAAACACGCATTACCAATCACGAAAAAAGAATTTCCGGTTCTTAGGATGATAGCAGAAGGAGAAGATTTCATACAGACTATAAAAGAAAAAGAGGAACAAGAAATAGCAAGGACTAGACTAACTACTATAATAGATAATGGTATCAATAAAATAAAATTATCTAATAGAGATAAATTCACCCTTAATAATGTTAAAAAAACAGAACATTTTCTTAAAACTAACAGAAATATTTTAATTTTAAATGCACAGATATACCAATAGATATACAATGGACTCTTTCATTAGGCAAAAAACACGCATTACCAATCACGAAAAAAGAATTTCCGGTTCTTAGGATGATAGCAGAAGGAGAAGATTTCATACAGACTATAAAAGAAAAAGAGGAACAAGAAATAGCAAGGACTAGACTAACTACTATAATAGATAATGGTATCAATAAAATAAAATTATCTAATAGAGATAAATTCACCCTTAATAATGTTAAAAAAACAGAACATTTTCTTAAAACTAACAGAAATATTTTAATTTTAAATGCACAGATATACCAATAGATATACAATGGACTCTTTCATTAGGCAAAAAACACGCATTACCAATCACGAAAAAAGAATTTCCGGTTCTTAGGATGATAGCAGAAGGAGAAGATTTCATACAGACTATAAAAGAAAAAGAGGAACAAGAAATAGCAAGGACTAGACTAACTACTATAATAGATAATGGTATCAATAAAATAAAATTATCTAATAGAGATAAATTCACCCTTAATAATGTTAAAAAAACAGAACATTTTCTTAAAACTAACAGAAATATTTTAATTTTAAATGCAGATAAAGGTAACATTACAGTTGCTATGAATAAATCTGATTATATTTCAAGAATGAACGATATTCTTAATGATCAGTCAACATATCAAATATTAAATAAAGATCCGACAATTAAATTACAACAGACAAATAACAATATAGTAGAAAAACTTAGCAAATTAGAAATTATTACAATGATGGAAAAGAAAAATTTAAAAATAACTTCAGCTATAGCTCCGAAATTATATGGAGTTCCTAAAATCCATAAGGAAACATTTCCATTAAGACCTATTTGTTCATGTATAAATTCTCCATCACATGAACTTAGTAAATATTTAACAAAAATTCTTAAAAATATAACTAAAAATTCAATATATAATATAAAGGACTCATTACAATTTAAAGATAGAATTGAACAAATTAGAATAGAAAATGATGAAAAAATCATTTCTTTAGATGTAATTTCATTATTTCCTAGTATACCTATAGATTTAGCATTAAATATTATAGAAAATAAATGGAATATAATTAGAGAATATACATCTATGGAGAAAGAATTGTTTTTAGAAATTGTAAAATTTTGCATACAGGATAACAGATACTTTCAATATAACAACAAAATATATTCTCAGCATAAAGGTCTACCTATGGGTTCTCCAGCTTCTCCAATTATAGCAGATATAATTATGGAAGAACTACTTAATACTTGTATTAACAAATTGTCTATTAAACCAAAAATTATAACAAAATATGTGGATGATTTATTTTGTATTATTTCAGATTATGAAATAATAAATATATTAAACATATTTAATTCTTTTCACCAAAATATTAAATTTACAATTGAAAAAGAATCTAATAATAAACTTCCATATTTAGATACAATAGTAATTAGAAATGGAGATAAATTACTAATAGATTGGTATCAAAAACCGATTTCATCAGGAAGAATTATTAATTATTATTCTAAACATCCAAAGAGAGTTATTATAAATACGGCTAAAAACTTAATAGATAAAGTTCTAAATATTAGTGACAAAATATTTCATAAAAATAATAAAATAAAAATCAAACAAATTTTAAAAGATAATAGTTTTCCAAATGAACTAATTAATAAATTAATAAGACAATATAAAAGACCAATAAATAATAATACAAATATAAATTCTGAACCTAAAATGTATAAATCTCTAACTTATATTCCATTAATTTCTGAACGATTAGAAAATTCAAAATTTTATGACAGGAATAATTATAAAATAGCCCATAAGACTTATAACACATTAAATAGACTATATAGTAAAATAAAAGATAAAACAGTAAAATTAGATAAATCCAATATTGTTTATAAAATACCGTGTAAGGGTAAAAATAATGAAAAATGTAATAAAATATATGTAGGTACAACTAAGAACAAATTGAAAACTAGATTAGCTGGACATAAATCTGACCAAAAACACAAACACACTTCTTCTCAAAAAACTGCATTAACATCACATTGTTACAATTTAGATCATTATCCAGATTTTGAAAATACCACCATATTAAATACAGAAACAAATTATAAAAGACGATTTATGTTAGAAATGTTACAGATTATTAATGTACCGATAGAAAAGAGAATTAATTTTAAAACAGATACAGACAATGTAGCTCAAAATTACAGACATTTAATTTATAAAAATAAGTTTAGAAACTAAAAATATTACATATATAATTTTTCATTTACTATTCCAAACAAGTTTTATATACATATATATATATCATAACTGTATATCATAATTATAAACTTTTCATTTTCTGTTAAAAAATTTTTTCATTTTTGTAAATACTTCAATTATTATTTTATTATAATTCAAAACTTATATTATCCCTGAAGAAGCTATCCATTGTGATAGCGAAATATCGGAAATTAATATATATAAATAAAATAAAATATTTGTATATAAAATGCAATTGACCTTATTGCTTGGAAAAAGAAGAAACTATTAAATATTAGAAAAGGTCAAATAAACGAACTAAATATTTCTTTAGAACTATAGGAGTCTCATCTGTAGCTCCTTTTCTTCCTTCTAATTGTATTTTATGCATTTTTAAAACTGAATCTGATTACTCTGATTGTGTAAGAATACAAGGTTTTATGGTACTTTTTCTTTAATGAAATTGTACTTTTAGGTTTTTCTATTACATAAAGATTTTTTAGCTATTATCTTTTTGGCAACACTGGTTTAAACAGCTGACGCACGTTTCGTGTTTTGTTTCACTGTCAAACATCTTCAGTTTGGTCTATAATTTAACCATGAATCGTCTGACAAATGAACAATGCTTGCAAATTATTGAATTGTATTCCCAAAATGCGTGCTCTGTTAAGAAAGTTCAATTGTGTTCAGCGACGAAGCTCATTTTAGGCTCAATGGGTACGTAAATAAGCAGAATTGTCGATTTTGGAGTGAATATCAGCCAGAAGCATTGCAAGAGCTACCAATGCATCCAGAAAAGTCACAGTTTGGTGCGGTTTATGGGCTGGTGGCATCATTGGACCGTACTTCTTCAAAGATGATGCGAATCGTAACGTAACTGTGAATGGTGAGCGCTACCGTGAGATGATATCCAACTTTTTTTTGCCCAAAATGGAAGAGCTTGACTTACATGACATGTGGTTTCAACAAGACGGTGCCACATGCCACACAGCACGCGCAACAATGGACTTATTGAGAGGTTCGGTGAACATTTTATTTCACGTTCGGGACCGGTCAATTGGCCGCCTAGATCGTGCGATTTAATGCCTTTAGACTATTTTTTTTGTGGCGCTATGTTAAAGCTCATGTCTATACAGCCAAGTCCGCTTCAATTGACCCATTGGAAGACAACATTGAAGCATTTATTCGTGAGATACCGGCCGAAAAGTTGGAAAGAGTATGCCAAAATTGGACTAAGCGGATGGACCATTTGAGGCTCAGTCAAGGTCAACATTTGCATAAAATAATCTTCAAACATTAAATTATATGGACCGTACTATCGATTCAAATAAAGATTTCATGCATTTTTCTGAATTTTATTTTTTTTTTTTTTTTTTTTTTTGAAAAACTTTCCTATAGCTTTTAAAAAATCACCCCTTATAATGAACTAGGAAAAAAATTATAAACTTAAAAATATAAAATTAGACTAATTTGATACTGAATATAAATATAGTTTAAATATATATCTGAAATATTTCTTATACATAGAAGCCTTTTGAATTATTTAAACAAAAGATAAAAAACAACAAAAGCCACTTATTGGGAAAAGTACTTAAATATTGACAATTACAAAATTGTTTCATATAGTTTGTGTTACTCATTATAATACTCATATTATAATCACTCCGCCAGCAAAGTCAAGGGTTAAATGCTGGTCCAAAATAAAACAAAATCTGCCTGCATGCTGTTAGGTTGTATCTTCTAATCACGAGTAAATCAAAATTTATAAAAAAAAAAACAATGCAAAATACGTGACTACTATGGCCAGTGTATGCAACAATAAATATAATGTTTATTTTTAACCCTCTAAACTTTAAAACAGACAGTTAAAATGTCTTTTAATAAAACCGAGAATTAACTGTATGAGTCACACTGCAATAGATAGATATACAATTAAAAAGGTAGCGATAAAAAACCACAACTATGTATATTTAAAGATTATTCATAACAATGGCATAAATACTTTTACTGTTGCATATATCGGATGTGAAGATACGATAAGAAATAATGTAAATTCTACCATGGTCCCTAAAAAACAGCTTCGCTTCATCTTTTAAAAATACTAGTAGAGTACTTTACTACAACGTTGTTGTCGTCGTATTTTAAAAATGTTTTGTTTAATGGTTAATAATCAACAACTTTGTATATACACTGGCGTGCAAAACCGAGTGCATGTGCAATATAATTTTACTTAAAGGGTCATAAAATGTATAAAGAACGAAAGAAGTTTTGTCAAATTTTTACCAAAGTCGTCTTCAAATTCTTCTCTCTGCCTCTAAAATTTTTTCATAGCGTTATTAACGCACTAATAAATCTATAATACCCGAGAAACAAACAGTTGCATTTCGAAGATAAACAATAAAATACACCAATACCTCACTTAGTGTCGGGGTTACGTTCCAAAAAAAAAAAAAAACGACGCAAAGTAAATTTAGATTTTCTATAGCAAAACATCTAAATATCGAAGATATATTCCAGGCTTACAAACATACTAAGTCGTGGGCTTTCTTTCACAAAAAATTGGTCCAATGTTTGCTGAACAGCTGTTTTTCAAATTAAAATAAATTTCCTTGTAGCAATTGTCCGTATTACTACCACTATCATTATCGTTGGATAATAATGCTTTACTTTTTATGTCATCGAATAAGCTTTTTGCTGTTGTCTGAAATACCATTTTACTTGATGGTATTCTCTGCGCAACTTGATTTGCAATCCAAATAAAAAGCAAAGACTCTATTTCGATAAACAAAGCACATCTTGTACGGCCCATAGTTTTAGCATCTAATGATGTTCAAAAAAAAATTAAAAGACTCGAACCCAAAACAACGCAACTTCGAAAAGCCTCTAGTGCACAGTGAAAATTAGTACTGATTAAGCAGCGACGCAACTTCGAAAAAACGCAAAACGAAATGACGATGTATTGGTGTATAGCATATTGACTCTAAATTTGTATAATGTAGAATATAATATAAAATATATGCAGCAATAACACCAGTAACCCGGTAAATAAACTAATTATAAATAATAATAATAATAATACATACTCTGATAAGAATAATAAAATATACGCACGCCCATGATGAAGATTTCTAAAAATATTTACTAATATTTTAAATTAAGATAACAAAATCAAATCATAAAGATGCAAAAAACAACAACAGCAACAATAAGATTTCAAAGATTAAACAAACCAAAATCGTCCCTCAGCTGTCAGGAGAGCAGGTGAAAATAAACTATAAGAATTATGATAATTTCACAAAAGTGGAGCAGTCTCTAACGATCTTTTAAAGCGAACGCGCAAATCGAATGCATAAACGGCAAAATAACGAGATTTGAAATTAAAGTGCACAAGCGTGACATCATGAATAGTTTTGTGTTAAATTTTATATTGGCCTGTGCATTGCTGCATGTAGCCTGTGGTGTGTATCCAGATCCCCAAAATTTGTCTTATATGTTCTTTAAATCACGTTTGGCTTCCCAAGATCCTACCATTTCCATGGCCTGTTTTTCGAATTATGTTGTTAGGTCGAATGAAGCGGGCGAAGCCTATGGCCGGAATTATAATCAGTGTTTATTGGATGCTAAGACTGGTCGCCAAGCGATTGTGACAGAAATGGTTGATAAACGTATTGCTATTGCAGAAAGTTCTCAGGCGATTTGCAAACGTTTGTCGACCTGTGATGGCTTGAACTCGACTTTGGAAGTTTTTAATTGTCATACTAGAATTGTGAGTATTCGAAAAGTGATGTTGTTGAATAGCATGAAAATTTGCTGTGTCTAAATAAGACAATATAACAAATATTGAATTCAGATTAAATCAGCTTATTTATAAAATCAAATTTAGTGCTTAACAAAAAGTTTAATTTAATAAATTAACCATCAATCAGAAACAGCCATTTGGTGTAATGAAAATACATACATATGTCAATAACGAAAGTTAATTAATTGTCTCCATTTAAAATTAAAACAAAAGCAAATTAATCGCGAATGCTTAAGTTTTGAGAAATCTGGAAGCTGTGAAACTCGATTCGATTCGAAAATATTGCCAGTTTCTTTGGTATCTAAATCGAATTAATTAATTATAATTTTTACATTCTGCTGTTGTAGATATTATAATTTGATTTTATATATTACTTTTAATAAACATTCTGCCTTTTTAATTACAGGGTGCCAACAATACCAAAGCCGTTTATAGCATTTCCGGCAATGCTTCTGAATATGCTAATATAATGCAAGAAAAATACCGAATAATTGATGTGCGTCAAGAACAGTGCTGCAAAATTGCCGAACGTAGTTATGTCGAAGCCACTGCTGCCAACTATCGCAGTCTGCAAGATTGTTTAGACGGTCGCGTTAAACCCAACCCACCCACTACTACCACAACGACGACCACCACAACTACGCCCCAACCAACTACCACCACAACGACAACTTTGGCACCTGTTTCTAGCACCTCTGAAGCTGAAATACCCGATTTAAATAATCCAGAAGCACCAGAAGCTGGAGACCCCACTTCGTTGCCTGTCACCGAGGAATTTGCAAAACTTTTAAAATTATTTAAGTAGTAAAAATAATGATATAATGAATTAAAATGATTGAGATTTGAACTTACCAATAAATATTATATTGTGTATATAAAAATCTGGCAAAAGCTTACCTGAAATTAAAAGAAAAGAAAACCTAAATTAATAAATTTGTTCAATGCTGTTATTGTTTTTTTTTTTTTTTTATTAGAAAACAATTTGACTAAATGGTAAAACAAGAATAGCTGATCATTTGCCCATACCTTCCATATACATACTGTGAGAAAGCTTGTGAGAAAAATTAAATGTTTGATAATAATTTGGTCAATATGAAAGTTTATAGTTTATTAAATATATTTTAGAAATAAAAAAAAAACTTTTGAATATTACAGAAATACAATAGAAACGTTTCTCATGTCTGTAGATTTGATGAAAATTTTTAAATGAATTGAAAATAATATTTTTATTGGATGGTACTTTGCATTCCAGCACAAATTTAGAATATTAGTTAATGTTAGATCACATTAAACAAATGATTTAATACAAGTATAGGGTGTTTTTTTAGATGTATATACCTCTAAGTTGGCAAGACTTTTTTTGCTCAGCTGTGATTTATGTTTAAAGTCGCTAGTCCACGCCGATAAGCCTGAAACGATTGACCACTTATTTTTAGTAATAAGTTTAGTAAAAAATGATAGTTAGGTCTCATAGAAGCCGACATCAGTAATAACAGAATGTGCTAATACAAATGACTGGAAAGTAAGCAGTTGTAAAAGGTGATTTTTTAGCAACTTTCCTTTTGGCAAGACAGTTTTTGGGAGCTGAGCTGTTTTCGTGAAACATGTTCAGTTTGGTCTATAATTTAGCCATGAATCGACTTACAAACGAACATCGCTTGCAGATTTTTCAATTTTATTATCAAAATCTTTATTGGAAAAATTGTGTTTAGCGATGAAGTTCATTTTTGGTTGAATGGTCACGTAAACCAGCAAAATTGTCATATTTCGTGTGAGCTGGAAGCATTGCAAGAACTGTTAACGCAGCCTAAAAAATGCATTCAGCCTTATTATGAGTGTCGTTTTCTTTTTACGACAACGACTGTTTCGTAATAGATTAAAGAAATAAATTTAATTTTATCTTTAATCTATTACGAAAGAGTCGTTGTCGTAAGAAGAAAACGACACTCATAATAAGGCTGATTGTTTAGTGTGGATTATAGGCCGATGGCATTATTGGACCCGTATTTTTATAAGACAACGATTGCAGCAACGTTATTGTGAAGGGCGGACGCTACGAAGATTACAAATTTTTTTTGCCCAAAATGTAAGGGCTGGACTTGGTTGGCATGTGTTTTCAACAAGACAGTGCCATATGCCACACAGCACGCGAAGCAATGGCCCAATTAAGAGGTGAGTTAGGTAGACAGTTTATTTTATTTTTAGGGCCGGTCAATTGGCAACCTGATCGTGAGATTTAAGCCTTTAGACTATTTTTTGTGGGGCTATGTTAAGGCTGTGTTATGATAAAGCTCGCAATGGTTGACGCAGTGAAAGCTTATAATGAAGAATTTATTCGTGAAATACCGGCCGATTTATTGGAGAAAGTGTGCCAACATTGGACCCAGCCACGGTCAACATTTACATGAAATTATCTTTAAATATTGAATTATATAGATCGTTCTATCGCCTCAAATAAAGATTTCACACATTTATCTTTATTTTATTTGCATTTTTATCAAATACAAAATCTTTTAAAAAAATCACTCTTTATAACAGAATATAAATATGTCATTATATGACTACGTTTAAGGTTTGTAATATAATTTTTAAAAAGTAAGGTATTGAGTAATTGTAAATCTTTAGCTGGATATGTATAGATTATTAAAACGAAATATTGCTGGTGCTATTGTTTGCTCTTGCGGCAACGGTTAACAATAACTGTATATTTCAAGTTGCAACTTTATAATAAATGTTGCACTTTACGAAAGTCGGTAAAAAACTTAAAAAAAAACAATATCGTAATGTAAGTTCATATATGCAACTATTTTTAAATTTAACTGATGTCATGATAAAACTTCAAACTAAAAAAAGACAATGAAAACAAACAAATTATGTATTTGGTAACTATAAAATCTAAATTGCATATAATAAGTAATTTTTATTTTCAAAACTATTTATTACAACAGTTGTACAGCTGCCGGGGACAACATCACTGATACTGATGCAAAATATTGTACAAACAAATTTATGTTGAAGATACCAATTGGCAATAAGAAACAGAAACAGAAGCCGAAGTAAAATAGAACCAATATTAATATTAATATTAAACATTAATATTAAACACAATAATTGACGGTAACACCTGCGTTGTTATACGTTAATGGGAAAATATATAGAAATCGGAATCTAGTTCTGTTTGTGGCAGTTAGTTATGTAGTTGTTAAAACAAGTGTTTTATTTTATTTCCCCACTATGATCATCACCTTTTTTAGTTGTATATTGGATTTTGTGGAAATTTTATGCTTTTCGTAACTTCCAGCCAGCCAGCAGAGTATTTTTGAGTGTGAGATAAAGCCGCTGAAAGTTTTGTTTTCAACCAGCCTTTTATAGTCATTGTGTATAGCGTAGTTGATTGGCAGCACTTTTAAGCGTTTGTTTTTTTTTTGTTCCTTATAGAAAATTGTTTATGTTGCCTTACTAACTAGAAAATATATGTATGTGGCATATATGGTGAGGCAAGTTTATTGTCAGGGTTTTTTGTTATTAATAATAATAATTGCATTATAATCTTACATTATGAGGAAGGAAATTTTATAGAGAGTTTTATTAGTAATTATTTGTTAGATATGAAAATGGAAAAATATAAAATATTTTATTGAAAACTTTAATTTCCCTTATTTAATCGATTTCTTTTTACGCTGTTTGGAAGTAATCTTATTATTACTGAGCTTGCTCAGCAGTTTTTACACATGATGTTGAGTGAATAGTTATTTCAAGAAACCTAGCAACATCTTTGTTAATGACTTGCAACTACTCAATAATTTGATTTTTCTATGTCCACTACTCGTAGTAGCATCTCTTGACTGATAATGGCTTCTGTGAAATCTAACTATCAATGTCACTTTTTAAATGTCTGAGACATTTATAAACTAACATCCAAAAAAAGTTGCAATTTCTTTTGCAAGGGTTAGAAAATATAGTGTAATTTTTCTACAATTCTAGACCACAGTGCAAACTACAAAAAAAAAAATTTATTATTTTTTTTTTTATTTTTTTCATTGAAAAATAACAACAGCTTATAGCCTTTGGCACAATAATCTTTTCTGCATACTTAAATATGGTTAAATTGGAAACAGCAAGAGTGTGTAGTCAAAGTAATTTCAATATTTCCTACCATAAATGGTAACAATAGTTTCGTTATCACAAAAGCATCCCGTAAACTTTAGATTCCCTTATTTGATCTCATTGTTGGTTAAAGTGCTTAAATGGATGGTTGGATGCTTCAATGAATTTCAATACACAAAACCAATCTTGAAGTAAATTAGCTTTTTTTGATTACTTTTTCATGTCTATTTAATGGTGTTTTTTTTTGGTTCTACAATAAATGTATTTTAAATGGTTTTCAATTTCATAATAGAGATTATAGATAATTTTAATTTATTGGAACAATTATTGGCTTAATTTAAGCTATCCAAAAGTTTTTTTTTATAAAGAAACACTATGTTTTTGTTTTTGAAAATTAATTGATGATTAATTAAGTATTGAAAAGCTTTTTCTTATATTTGAAAAGTTAGACTTATTAGGTATGTTTCGCTTTGTGTTGTAGTAATAACATAGAATTTTGTTTAAAGACTTTCATTTTTCATATATTTGACTTAAGGTACGGTCACACTTAGCAAATATGTATTTGCCGATTAAGACTTAACCACTAAATAAACAAAACTTCGTTTATTTAGGACAAGATACAACAAATATTTTGTTTTATTTTAATTGATGCTGTTTGATCTTACAAAACTCTTGTAAGAGTAAACAACGTCAAACAAATTTGTGCTAAAACAAGTGGTTACGCATTTTTTAATAAATATTTTCCATGTGTGTGCAAACATGGCAAATCCATTTTCAAAAATGTTACAAATATTTTTGATATTTGTTAAAGCTGTATTGAACTTGATTGATATTATTTATAATTAAAAATATTTTTATTAAATAATTTTTAAGCTTGAGGTCACTTTTTGTTTTTATAAAAGATTTTTTATTTTTATGTACATATAATTAATTATATATTTCGATTTCCTTTGGAAATCTTCTTCAGGAGTTATTTTATTTTAATGTTTAAAAAATAACAAAATATAAAATTTCTTTTATAAAAAAACAAAAAGTTACCTTTATTTAATAAAAATCATACAAAAAGGTCGAAGAAAATAGAATAAAATTATTTATAACTAAAAATATAAATAGTTTGAAATGAGCAAATTGGCAATTTATAAGTCCTAATTTGATTTTTAGCACAGTAATAATTTTATATATTTTTCAAGGACCTAACTATTTCCTTCTAACATTATTTCTTAGTTTTTATTTCATTTAAAGACACTATTATCATGTAAAAAAGTAATAGTTGTAAACGTTTTTAAAGCAAACCTTAAATTTTTGCAAATTCTTACGTTTTGTATTCAAATCTAAATGTTAATTAAAATGTACTTGACACATTTGCTCATTCATCTAACGATCACGGGTATTTTATTTTTTTTTTTTGAATTTTGAAGAAAAAAAAGTTTCGTATTAGCGTATTTAGTTGTAACATAGTCGTAATATCTATAAAATTATTTATCTAAAAATATTGTTATGAAATTGTATTTCAATTTAAATTTAACGGTCGGTATCAACATACTACATCTTTATCTTTGTAGAAATTTTAATTTATAAACATTATTGAGAACACACTGTTCTAAACATAGCTGAACAATATAGCAACATTGAGTTTTAAAGACTTTGTCTGAATATTCTAGACACGAACATTCGAGACTTGCAGTCATGAACATTCGTAGTTTCAAACCTTCCAGAAATTATGATTGCTGTATAAATAGACTAACAGAGCCAATCTGTTAATCAGTTTATTGTGAGTCATCGTTGAGTAAACATCAAAGTGTTCTCAAACAGTAATTTAAGTGTGTTCTTAAACCGTAATATAAGTGTGTTAAAGACAGACTGCCGTATTCATAAAAAATAAAGTAGGTTTGAAGTGTGCTTTTAGACAAAATTTTCATAAAAACATTTCTTAAAGTACATTTCTCAAAGGTTAAATATTTGAATTTTAATAAATTTTACAGTGTAATAAGACTTTTGGAAAAAGTCGGTTTTATTGACTTTGCTCGGAAAAAATTCATCAAATAGGGCTTTTAGAGGAGATGACAGCAAAAAAAATTGTTGGCGGTCACGCCTATTTTCGAGAGGGCGGGCCCTTAAAGTTGAAAATATATAAGCCTATATCTCGGGAACTACTGGGTGTCTGATAATTTGTAATACATTAAATTAAAGGTATTTAAAATTCCAACGATATATATCAAGATTATAAATTATGGACCGACTATGGGTTAAATCTGAAAAGAATATTTTTTGACCCGATTTTTTGTTTAATATGTAAAAAAATTAAAAAAAAGTCTATATATCTAAGTGTTATTTTAGTGTATTAATATAAATAGCCAAGACATTAAGCTTTAATTTAAGGTATCATTGGTGTACTATAATCATAGAATTATAAGATCTGAACATGCAGGACAGGATTTTACAGAATACCGGCTTCGCATTGTACAAATATCCTGTATAGCCGGCCTACAGCCGGGCGTATGGATTTTCTCCTCTATGGTACACCGGCTGCGCATAGTACAGATTGTATTTTTTATGGTTAAATGTTATAATCTTTCTTTAATATCTTCGGATTTATATTACCTACATGGTCATGTTATACCTTAAATTAAAGCTTAACTTGACTTGAAAATATTGTAATTCAGCTACTTACTCATATAGACCTTTTTCCCGCATTTTTTAGATTTTTTAAAAAAATTTCGGATCAAAAAATAATTTTGCGAAACTTAGGTCATGTTACATATCGTTGGAAAGGGCTTTAAAATACCTATCATTTGATATATATCGTCTAGTACAAAAATGTAGTTTTCAAGATATAGATATAATATATATATTACAAACTTTGGAGCCTCGCCCACTCGAAAATAGGCGGAGCCGCCCAATTTTTTTTATTTTAATCAGAATTTAAAATTCTATTAGTAATAAAATTTTGATAGTGATTTGAAAAAAGTCACTAAAGCCGACTTAAGCCCAATTCAAGTTAACAGCCAAAAAAGGGTATTTTTTTGTAACATTTCTAAAATTCCATTTTCAAACTATTTATAAATTTGTTAAATAAGTTATACTTAAGAAGTGTTTTATAGCGTTTTATTAAGGATTTATTGAAGAGTAAAAAACAAAATTAATGTAGATAAAAACTCTCATAATTTTTAAGCAATTGCGACTTGAACCTTAAGGATTTTGGGAAAATAAAATGTTTGGCAATACTTACATTTAACAAAACATATTTGCCCTTATTCACAAAAAATTAAAGTAGACTTCAAATGTACTTTAAGAAAATTTTGTATGAAAATGTTGTCCAAAAGCAAACTTTATGAATCTGCCGTATTAAGAATATTATTACTTAAAATATAGAAATATATGGAGGATTTTACTGAAATCGGGTAACGGTAAACTTTTCTTTAGTGGAGTTAAGAATTAAATAATTGAATATTTCTGATTTTTTCAATAAAATACAAAGAAATTTAATTTATTTATAAATTAATTTTGCTATAAATTTAAACAAATATTCCATAAAAACTGAAAATTTTATTGTTCCTTTAATTAAGCATTTATTTTTATTTCTACTAACAAAATAAAGAATTAAAAGCTGAAAATTTATATTTTAGTAAATATCTCATTATAAAAGTATAATTTGCCAATTGTCACATTGTGAGCCATTTAATGATACTGAAAACATCAAATATTTTATTTGAACTGTAATTAAAAATACTATACCATTTTTTTCATTTCAGACGATTTAATAGGAATGAGACTTTACTAGCTATAAACACCACAATATGGGTCTTAAATTAAAGCTAATGATTTAAATAGCTCAAAAAAAATATAAACCAAACAAATTTTATGTTACTTTAACTATATTCTTAGTCTTTCGAAATAAATAAAAGTTTAACAAACCAAAATATTATTTTATTTTAAGTATCACACTACCATTTGATTAAATTAATTTACCTTAAATTAAAAACAATTTGCTAAAATCACCCAAAAGTTCAAACTATCCACATAATATCTTTGCCAAAACCCTCAATATAATGTTTAAGTGAAAGTAAATCAACGTGTTATTAACTCCCATTTAATTAAGTCAAAACCCATTATGTATTAATTTTTATTTCTACTACATTAAGTTACATCACATGGAGGAAAAGTTATAAACACCAAATACAAAAACAAAAAAAAAGCTGAAGGAAAAAATCCACACAAATAAAATTGTATCCAGACTAAACTTGAACTGGTTGCCTATAAAATCGAAAATCAAATAATATTGCACACACATATTTAAAAAAAGAAAAAGAAATAACAAAAAAATTAAAATTAATTAAATATTTGCCATATAAGAGTCTATGGAAAACTAGTTGCCAACGGCCATCTACCAAAAAAAATTATATAGGAAAATGTGTTAATATAACGTGAGATATTTGAGCAACAAGTTTAGTTTTTTTTCTGATCGAAATCTATATGAGTCTTTGCTGTATGAGCAAATACTTTGGTTTTTTGACCAAATTCAAATGATTTTTCCACATTGATATCGTTAAATTTAAGTGGCCAACCAGAAACTATAAACAACAGCATATAAGAAAGAGCAAATTATGCCAGTAAGACATAAAAACATAAATAGTTTATGGAGTGGAGTATAAAGTCCAAATAATAATAATAATAATAATAATAAAACATTCCACAGTGTTTGGTGAAGAAAACGTGTAAGGATATGGAAGTTTTTTTTTATTGACATGATTATTGAAGAAAACATAACTAATAAACTGGTCACAACGCCAAAATTATTCAATCGCATGAACAGAGCGAGAGAGATTTGGAGAAAATTGTTTACATCCAAAATAATGCTATTTAATTGTGGTATAGATAAATAAAAAGTACACTTCTTATACCAAAAGTAATATAAAGTATTAATATATAATAGTTTATAATATAAAGAAAGTAAACTTATTATTAGTTCAGTTCAAGAACTTTTATTTGTAATCTTCAGTTGCCCAAGATATTAGTGAGAAATAAAATTCGGGAATGATTTCTGAATTAGGCGAAATTATGTATGTTGGTTGCAATTCACAAACAAAACGAACAATTTAAATTACCCTTGCCATCCAGAGTAGCGTAATATTGTAAGACAAACTTGTTTGGTCATTGAGTTGACAATTTGAAGCTGCGCAAGTGCAAGTGCCTTTAGGCTGCCTTTGTAACATAAAAACAAAAAGGAAATTTTTACCAGCAAGTTTTTGGTTTTAATTTTTTTGTTTTCATTGACTCTGATGGTGTTGTTTTTTGTGTGTTGCAAGTTGCTAACTTGACTGGTTTAGGCCGAATTGACTATGTATTGGTAGTGTGAGCAGTTTTAGCCATTTACGGATGTATTCAGGTCAGCTGCGTTTCTTTAAAGAAATTTTCACATATTCGTATATTTTGCTTTTTTTTTGTTTTTATGCACTTTTTGCGACAACACTTGCAACATAATGATGTTTTCCTTTTTTTTTTTTTTTTGTGTTTTTTTGCAATATATTACGAATAGGTTGCTTTGCTGTATACTTGTATGTATATTTGTATGTTGGCTTTATTATGTGTGGCCAGAGCGACTATTTAATGGTTGTAGTCATTGCCATTCATTCACTCGCTCGCTCATTCAACAAACCATTCATGCAACACCAGCAAACACTTGCACTGCACCAGCTAGCGATGAGGATGACCATGTTAGCTGTTTACTGCTGCATGTATTGACCATTTGATTTTCTTAATGTCCAGTTAAATGTTCAATGAGAATGTGGTTGATAATGTTACTGCTGCTGCAGCATAACGGCCTCTATGGTTTATATCGACCATCTTATTTAGAGGTTGATGTTGCCGATGCTCATGATAATGATGATAAAGCGATCGTAATTGCAACTTGACACTTTCAAGAGCTTTTATTTCTTTTAAGCATTTTCTTTCATTTTTAAGATAGGCAGTCTCCTCAGTCTTTGTGTCTTGTCAATATGCTAATTATGCAAAAAGACATTAATAATCGATTTACAAGTTTATATTGATGTTCACATTATTTTGCTTGATTTTGCAGTAGATAATTAACTTGTCATTCTATGTTGATTTGTTATTGTTAGTTGTGGACCTTGGGGGTAAGGAAAATCAGTGTGTAGTGCAAAAAGTTTGAAAACATTTAACAAACTGGATTGTTGTTAATGTTACCAAAGTCTGGGAAATTTATGTTTAGAATTATTATGTGTTTCTTTAGATCTTTTTGTAGTGGTGATCCTAATATTTACACTTATTTGTAGGTATTGTGTACACTATTAAGTAATGTTGTGATATTAGAGAATTTGTTTTTAAATTGAGACTTTAATACCCTAGATTTTACGATATTCATTCTAGAATGATCGACAAATACTACTAATTTGAGAAAGACAGCGAAATGAGTTGAAAAGCGAAGGAACCATGGATCTATTCTATCTTAACCGATCACTACAATTTCCATGAATTAATTCATTGTAGAATTCATGTAAGAAAACGTACAAGAATTCATTAAATTTTTTGCTGGGGTACATGATTATTTAAAAAGGTTTTGAAGAAAGTTTTTATTGAAAACACCTAATTTAAATATGCTGGTGTCATTTTACACAACGGTAATCTTATCTCAAAACTTAAGGACTTGTAACTATCGCACAATCTTTCTGAACGGGCTAAAAAAAGCTAAAAAAAATATGACAGATTATTAAAAATTTGTGTTACTACTTATTTGAAAAAAAATTTGCGAATTTTTGCCTTAAAATATGTATATCGATTCAATAAAACTTAATAATTATTTATAAAGTCTTATAATTAAAAATAGCAGAACTTATTTGTAAAACTAATATATGTGTTCATTACATTTATATTTTAATTTAAATTATTTCGAAAAAACATTTTGCAAATTTTTAACAATTTAAGGTTAGAACCGATTTCATAAGAATGAATAAAAATGCAATAAACCCAGTCAATATGGGACTCAAATGAATGCTTATTATGTATATATGTCCAGAGATAAATAATTTTATACAAAAAGTTTTTGATATTTGTCATTTTGAGATTTCGTCCGATTTAAAAGGAATGAAAAGGGTATTGTATTTGAAATCAGAGAATATGGGTCTCAAACTAATGCTAACAGTTAAACAGTACAAAGAAAATATAAACCTGGAAATTTTGTCAATTTTTATTAATTTATGGTTAGAACCGATTTCATAGGAATAAATGTATGAAATGAAATGCATAAAATCATGTCAATATGGGTCTCTAATTAAAGCTTATTATTAGAACAGTCCGAATAAAATTTTAATTTATAAACATTAAAATTTGTTTAAAAAATACGTCTTACACAAATATTTTATTGAAAATTTAATTTAATTTTAAAGTTTAAAAAAAATATGCCCAGAAATAAATAATCTCTTATGTATATAAAAATGGTGTAAAAAATGTATAGTAATTCATAAAACGAGAACGGATGGGCCGATTTCTGTAACATTTTTTGTCAGTTGTTCGTATTTTCGAGGAGAAGGTTTTTACGGAAGAAAATTTTGGAAAATCCCTACGGAGAAGTCCTAAAATTTTAAAAATCGAAAATCGAGTTTTTGTATGAAATTTTGTGTGAAATGAATTAATGGCTTTCCAAATGAAAAAATAAAAAGTTCTTGGTGTAAAATATGGAAAATTGCGGAAAATGCGAAATGCGGAAAATTGGAAAAACCGAAAATTGATTTTTTTGTACTAAATTTTGTGTAAAATTATTCCTTAATGGAAAAATAGAAAGTTCTTGGTGTAAATCATGGGAAATTGAGGAATATGCGAAATGCGGAATATTGGAAAATCTCTCCGCAAAAGTCGGAAAATTGGAAAATTGGTTTTTTTGTACGAAATTTTGTGTTAAATTATTCCTGTTGTATTATATTATTACTCTAAAGTTTGCCTGAAGGCTTAAAATTGGGGCGACGCACAGTTCGCCGGGTCCGCTAGTTTTATACAAAAATTTTGTGCCTTTTTCAATTTCTGATTTTGTCCGATTTAATAGGAATGAAAAAGGGTTTAAAAATAATGGTTATGGTTGAAACATTACAAAGACAATTTAAACCTTTAAATATTAAAACAATTGATTTGTATATAAAAAAGTACTGAAAATACTAAAGAAATGTAATGAAATTTATGAAAGCTTAAATATGTTTCCAAACTTTGCGGGTGTAATATCTAAATTTATCTTTATAAAAATATGTTTTACTACAAAGATTTAAATAATTAATCACTGATCGTTTACTGTGTAGGGTATCCTATGCTTTGACATGATCCATCATATTTTCTTCTTACTGGCTTAGTATGTGGAAATGTTTAATGGGCGTTAATAAATTTTACATAGTCTTTACACTTTATTACTTCTAACATCTATGGGGTAGTATCATATTTTATGACAGTTTTATATATGAAATGTGTATAAGAAAACACATTGCCTTCCGCATAAAACAGTTAAAAAACGGTAAATTAGCTTATGCTTGTATTGTAGCAGGCCTAACTTAGAATTTTATTAGGTAAATAAAGTGTAAATTTGAGCAACCTTGTTCCTAAAGCTAGAATAAATGAAATGTTAGTTAAAGCAAAACTTACAGGAAGCCTTTTTAAATTATAATCAGTAAGAGCGCTGAATTTTAAGAAATGTGTTAAGAACAATGTGTCTTAGAATTAAATTAATCGTTCTCATCGTAATTATATCGTAATTCTAATAAGCATTCAAATCTGTATAAGTTTATTATTAAGAACTTTATAGATAATAGTTCATTAGCTTTAATTTACAACCTATCATTTTCCCCTTTAAATATGCCCAGGTTAAATGACCAGCTAAATTTATAAATTCCCCCATAAATTAGGAATCAAGTATTTCGCTTTTTTATTTTCTAGACAATTAAATATTAAGTAAATGTCTAGACACTTTTGACTTTAATAATCGTCAAGAATATAAAAACTTTCTTAAGGCAAACAAATAAAAAGAGTACATTTGATACTTGCATATAAATCTATATTTACAACACTTGTATATACATTTATGTATAAGTTTTATTATCTTGAACTTTTTAGTAGCCGAACTGCATTATTATTTTATTTTTGTTTAAAGTACTTTTACTTTTTCTTTCCGCTTTTCAACATCATTTAAGTTGAAAGATCATGTTGTAAGTAGACAACAATCACTGCAGCCAGCAGCAGAAGATCCCTCTCGTCGTTTTTTTTTAACTTTCAGTACGCTTATGCTCTTTGATACTAAAAAGAGAGTATAAGATGCTACTTGCAACAAGAGTGTTTATCAGCAGGCTTTTAAATATTGATTTAAACTACATACGAGTAGTTTTATATTTTTTGTTTTCATTAGTTGAAAAGGAAAATAAATTGTTATTGCCTGATTTCTTTATTATGCCTTGTTTACATTATAAATGTTTATTTAAGAAAACAGAAATAACAAAAAAGTTTTTAAGTGATAGTAAAATATATTGAACAAATATACAGTAGGAGACCTAATTAGTAATGCATCATAAAAAGAAAAGAAAATAATATAATTTGTAAATAGAAACCTTTGCGAAATGCATTCTATAACGAACGACAAATAGTACTAAATTTAAAAAGACAGCTAAATCAATTAAACCATAAACGAACTCCATTTACAAAAGTCATTATCCCTAAACCATTTATATTTTCTATCGCAAACGATTTCAAGCGGACTTTCCGAAATTTGTTCGGAAGAAATTTGCTGAAACTGAATTCATAATACCAGAGAAATGTGCCAAAATTTGGCTGTTCATTCATTTATCAAAACATAAAGTGTTTTTAAGCATTAAACAATATAAAGGACAACATTGTTGCATCAAATTATTACATGGGATAGTAAATAGATCTATTACGAAAACCCGAAGCATAATAAATCGTATGTGAAGCTTGGAAAACCAGCTAAATCGACATCAAGCCAAATATCAATGGCTTGGTAGATTCAAAAGGGTTCTATATAAATATTATATTTGTTGAAAGCTGGCCAAACCATCATACAGGTTCTCCGGTACCGAATTCAACTGATTCATGAGAGCGTAATATGGTTGCGACCTTATAGTTCAGACCTTGCCCCGACCAAATACTACTATTTGTTTCAAGTGATTTTGCGATGCACTTAACTACAGAAAAGGGTATTCAAATTGGCTTCGTTCTTGTTCTCAAGAGATAAGCATTTCATATGCCGCGGAAACTATATGTTGTCAGAGAGATGGAAAAAATGCATAAATGGTAAATATTTTCAATAAACCCAATGTTAACATCGAACTTTAGGAAAACATTTCTCCTAAAAATATTTAAAAACTCCAATCGCAAATGATCCGAAAAATTTTACCTGACGCTCCGTTTCTGTCAGTAATTAGTAAGGGATGTTTGAAAGTTTATTACTACCTTCTATGCTCACTTTATATCAGGGGCCAAATTGTCGTGATTGTGATCGAATGAGCTATCGTATCGAAATATGATTTCGATATCGAAATTATGATAAAATGTACTAAATTTCTTGCTCGATATCGAATGCCATAATCTCAAATAAGAAAATTACGATCAATTTTACTCGATATCGAATGCGGTAATTTGGCCCCAGTACTTCTTTTACAATAATTTTTCTGAAAAGAAAGGAATTGACACAGAAATAGTCACATGACAAGTTCCTTAGGAATAACAATAGTTTCCAGTTCTAACACTTCATTAATGAGTATGGCGACTTTATCATTGGACAGAGTAAGAGGATTTTGCTATGATCTTTTAGTGTCCCGCCAGTAGTGTTTTCAATTTCGGTTAACCGATTAACCGAAAAACCGGTTTTTGGGCATATTTACGGTTTTTAGGAAACCGTAAATGAAGCATCTTCATCTCAAAATAGTTTAAAAGGTTATTTTACAACAAAAAGTACAACCTTATCTCTTCCAGAGGTTCTATCTCGTTCAGTGGCTGATAACGGGCTTTCCGTATGTGCGATACAAAAATCAAAGGTAATATCTAAAGACAATAAATAAGGAAATGTCATGCTAGGCTACAATATGGAAACGTATTTATTCATATTATGAAGCTGAATACAGTAAAATTTTTAAAGCAATAAAGGAGACTAAAGGAAAGTTTTCTATTACTGTCGATGAGTGGGTTTATATGTATCTCCAGCCTGAAATACATATATAAACGTAAGTGTCCGTTGCTTTAACCCTAGTACCTGCCAATTGAAAATTTTTAATCTGGAACTAAAACAACTCATTGCTAGGGGAACTGCAGAAAATATAAAGCAGTATGTTAAATATAAGCGATTAACCGGTTTTTTCGAGTTCGGGTAACCGAAAAACCGGTTTTCAAAAATGTCGGTTTTTTGAAAACACTACCCACCAGACCAGAATTTTTCTTACACATATTCGAGAACAACTATTCCAAACGATCCGAAAAACATGCACTTGTCGCAATAACTTGAATCCTCAAATATTCCACAACTATATCAATAACAATTCATTAGCAATATCAATTGAGATTTGTATGCTAGAATAAACTGGAATAAATATATCAATCGGAAGATATGCGTTATTATTCATTATGCAAAATTATGAATAATACTTATTATTCATAATTTTTTATTATGAATAAATTATGAATAATAATAGAAACTTTCATCTTACAATAAACGTTTGAATGATTTTCATATTTTTCTTTGTTTTATTTTATTTTAAAAATCAAAATTCTTGTTTAAGCCGCCTCTATTTATAATAAGTTTTCAAAAGTGCACAGACTTCAAACTTTCAATATATCACTTTTGCTCATCACTGTTAAAGTTAAATTAGCTTTTTTGTTTACTTTACTGCCTGGCTTTTTCGCCGCAGTGTTTATTTTCTTCAAATGCTTGTACAGCAAACGAACAACGTCTAGTATAATTTCTTTATATTTAAATATAATTTGTTGTTTATACACATGATTAATTAGTATTTAAAATGATTGCTTATTTTGGTGTTTTGTCTTTAAATATTAGTTTGTGTTTAAAGCCTTTCTGTTTCAAATATTGGTTGGATCTTTTGTCTCTATGTTTTGTATATTTATCGATATTTTCTTGAACACTCCCAGTTAAGTTAAAATGCTTTAATTATATTTACTTTGCGTATGATTTAGTGTTCATAAGACTCTTGTTTAAATTTTACATTAAGTAAAAGTGTTTAAAATTTAATTACATATGACGTCATGTTTTAATGTTTAAACTGCAATTAAATGTCAATGCATGTTTCTTTTATACATTTGTTTTTATTATCTAAATGCTTACAATAAAATTGTTAACAAAAGTTGTTAAAGTAAGAAAATTAAAGTTTATTTAAAGTGTTGAGTTTATGGTTCCCGTTGTGAAGAATGTTGTAACTCAACTGGGTGGATTATTAAAGAAAAATCGTAAAATTGTTTAAAGGTTAAAAAATGTGAAGAAATTTGGTTGAAATAGATGTTAACACAGATAAAATTAAGGCATAACATACATATAAATGTATGTATTTATTTATATTCGTAGAAAAATACGTTTAGAGGTCAAAAACTTCTTTGGAATAAAACAGCATTATCAACTTTATGAGTATGTTATTTCAAAACTTCTACAAGATTTCTCAATCAAGAACTTTGTTTTTTAAATAAAATAAAATATTTTATTTTAAAAAAGAAAATAAAATATTTGTTTAATAGTTTATTTGACCTTTCAGGAAAATTTTTTTCTGAAGATGCTACACAACGAAGTAGCAAAACATCGAAAATAAAAGTAATAAGTAAGAGTTTATATTCGGCTGTACCGAATCTTATATGTGGCCAACTTCATAAAATATTGTACATACCGTAATTTCTATTTATTTTATGTTTGTTTTAGTTGAATTTCATCTCAATAACGACATTTATAAGAATTTTATGCATATTCCAGTTATAACCAATAATTTACACTTTGTTTGTATTTTTGCAGCGCGTAACATAAAGAGATTTACTTTAACAAACTATAAATTAAGTGATTTTCGAAATTGAACTTTATATGACGCCTAAGTTCAAATCATCATTAAATTGGGTGTGAATATTTATATATTTGTTTAGATCTCCAGCCTGAAATACATATATAAACGTAAGTGTCCGTTGCTTTAACCCTAGTACCTGCCAATTATACATTTATATGTATATTTGTGTCGAATTTAAACTTGATGCTGATGCTTATAAGAGATTTATGCGCATTTAAGTGATTTCCGGAAGTGGTCAAATATGGTGCGATCATCATGAAATTTAGTACGACAATTTAGATGTGTCTACAGATTACTTGTGTTAAATTTCGTCTTGTTAGTGATTTTTATAAAAGATTTATGCGCATTTAAGTGATTTTCAGAAATGGGGCTATCGTCAAAATATTGACCGATGCAAACAAAATATCGTTTTGAGATTTTACTTTGCATGAAACTTATTATTGCAAAATTTTGTATGGATACGGCTTTTCTATAGACATTTATGTACAATAAAGCCATATTCCGGGAATACATTTGTATGAGGGCTATGAGAAATCGTGGACCGATTCTTACTATTTTCAACAGGACTTGTCGTTCTATAATAAAAATAAAGTGTGTAGAATTTCATAGCATTATCTGCATTATATTTGAAGAAAATAGCAAAAAATATCTGAAAAATATCGAGGTAGTCTGAAACTTTGATCTATAACTCGGATCCTACTAGACCGATTTTAACCATATTCACTACCAAACATTTCGGTAAATCAAAGACTGTTTGTAAGAATTTCATTGTTCTATGTCTATGTCGAAACTCTATCATGATTTTAACACGCGGACATGTCTAGATCATCTTAGAATCTTATAAGGACCCATAATATATAGACTTGGCTCTACGACCACTATTTCTATGTGTTACAAACGGAATGATAAACGT
Organism: Bellardia bayeri; assembly: GCA_950370525.1. Taxonomy (NCBI): domain Eukaryota; kingdom Metazoa; phylum Arthropoda; class Insecta; order Diptera; family Calliphoridae; genus Bellardia; species Bellardia bayeri. The sequence continues at coordinate 83,395,540 of OX493267.1, forward strand.
AATATACGCCTCATCTTTTTGGTGGTGGGTATAAAAAGATTTTATTAAAAAAGACATTAAGCTTGAACAACTATTAAGATATTAATAAAATAAAATAATCATAATAATAAAATTCCACGGAAGTTTTTTCCCTTTTTCAATTTTTCCTATTCAAAGTCAATGTTAACAAAATAAAAAGGGAAAATACTCCCACGGATTTTTTATTCATGATTGGGCTGAATATAAAATAAAACAAAGACTTTATATGAAAATGATTTAAATGCTAATCGTATTAGGAGTAAAATTTGACCATTATAAACGAAAAATTACATCGAACAGCTGTCCACCTCCATCAAGCATACAAATGTTTAAACATTTTGAGTTTTAAGCTTCGATTCGAAAGCTTCCAAGGGCTATGTAATAGTATTTCAGAACCATAAAATCCAGGAGGAAGCTTTGGAATTGGAAATTGAATATAGGGATCCGAATAAACAACATGACTAGAGGATTATTTATGTCAATGATCGATATAAAAGAGCATGGAGAATGGATACTAATAATATGGAGTTTCTATCTCTATTATAATGTAACCAGTTTTTTTCTGATTTTTTTTTTCTTTATTTCTGTTTATTCAAATAATATTCAAAAAATAACTAATGTTTCTCGGCTCCTGCTGGCTATGAGTGCCAACCAATAGCCTAGTGGTAGCACTTCGAAACGAAGTATGTATTCAAATGTATCAGGCTGAATCTTTGAAATAAAGTAGAATTTATGTGGAAATAAAGCCTGGAAAATGTTTACAGAAAATATTCAGAAATTGAATACTATTCTTGAGTTCAGCTCACACAGTTCCAACCTACAACTATTATTTGTTCTTTGTCTTCTAAAACAGGCATTAAAATCAAATTTGCTTAATTAAAACTTCAAGCAATTCACATTAAAATATCACAAACAAACTTCAAAAGAAGCCAACTAAAGATATGGGATTAAATGGAAAATTTTTCCAAACAACATTTTATATCCTTAGGAAAAACTGCATACATGTACTAGAAATACAAACATACTTTCAAACTGCATATATACATATATATATATATATATATATATTTAATGGTAGAATATAAATTAAAGCTTGGCAGCTAGCTGAATGTTTTTCTCTGGTCTCTGCTCATGCTGGTCCATGTATAGACACAACAATGTTGCATCTTTGTTTGCAGTATAACAAACATCGAACAACAACACAAAAATAATAATAAATACATGTACAAAGGAAGCAATAACAACATGGAAAACTATTCATAAGATATCATTACATATCTTTAAATAGGAATGAATACAATATACCTCCCTCCTTGTATGGCGAGGCTCAGCCCAGACTCCGCATCATACTCTTACAAACATTCATTCGCCGCAACACGTTCAGTTGCGGTTAATGTACTTTAGTTTTCATACAAGAATGATGTGATGTACATTGGAGGGCACAGCCGAGTGTGACTTGTGTATGTGTGTGTGTGTTTGTGGAGTGTAGTAATGTAGTTAGGTACTCTTTGGGATTTGTCTATTAATGGGCAGCTGGATTTTTGCTGCCTTTTATTTTCCTCTTTTGAATAGAAAACTCAAATAAAAACAATGCAGTCTGTGGGCAGTATTTGGCTGCATAATGGCGGGTGCCTTTACCAAAGAACTACAATTTTACACTAGCCAGAGAAACTACTTACTACACTACTACGTAAATGAAAACGAAATCACGTTTATGCGAAAAAAAAACAAAACAATTTGAAGAGGAGATCTAAAATATTGATTGTATTAACAAAAAGATGCATTCATTGTATTTTAAATAGCTATTTAGGCATATCACTGTCTACGCTTTGGGAATATAAAGTGTTTAGATGTAGGAGAGTGCAGCACACAATCATAGCTTATACGAATTTGCTTTATATAATCACTCTGATTAGGTGGCGAAATTTTTTTTGGTCTTAAGTAGCCTTTAATCTTAAGTTAAGAGTGAGTAGAAAACAAAACAACATTAACACACATTTTGTTGCATAAAACTAAATTCGTTTAATTTAAAAACAATAATACAATGGAAACTTTATAAATTTATCAGCTTTTTCAAGAAGCCCCGGCTTAACGATTTCGTAGTTGTTTCTACTATGTTTGTGAAATAATACCAAATTGTGTTAAAAATGCTTCTGCATACATTTTATTAGACTTGTCACATTTATGTTTTATTTAATAAAATTTTACTTAATTTTTTTTTTTAGGGCTATTTCATAACGTTCTGGAACTTTCGGATTATTTCAGTACTATTTAACTTTGGTTTTAAGGACAATTAATTAAAGCTCATTGTTACAGATTGTTATATTGTAGGCTATTTTATAGAGTAGCACCAAATGATGTCCATTTCACTATATTATTATCTTTAAGTTCATTCCGTGTTGTGTTTCACTGTTCATTTTGTATAAATTCAAATTCAATCAATGATTTTAATTAATTTAATCTCTAAACATGTTAGATTAACATAGGAGTGATTAAGCCTAAAACTCGATCAATAAATCAACATTCAACACGGAACAGTACGAAAGCGTTTTGGAATCTTCTTAGTCTAGAACAGAAAGCGCGGTATAAACAGAAAAAAGTTAAGTGTTTTGGAAAGTTCCATCTGTGCTTTGAACACATGTTAAATTTTTTTTCGATCTGGCAACAGGTATTCAAAAAAGACGCATCCGCGATTTTTTTACAATGGAAAAATTAAAAATTCGTGGTGTCATGAAAAAAGGTTTATCGAGACATGAAATTCATAATGATATGGTGAATGTTTTAGGTGAAAGTGTTCCTTCATATGCAACAGTAAAATATTTTGTTGCTGAATTTAAACGTGGTCGTACAAGCATTGAGGATGAACCACGTAATGGTCGTCTAAAAACAGCAACAACAGAAATTGTAGCCAATGTGCATGATATGGTTTTCAATGATCGACGAATAAAAGTGCATGAAATAGCTGATATCATGGGCATCTCAACTGATCGAGTCCATTTATTTTAGCATGAAAAACTACAGATAAAAAAGCTTTCTGCAAGATAGGTGCCGCATGTTAACAGTCGACCAAAATCGCATAAGAATGAAAATTTCTCAAGCTTGTTTGGATCGTTTTAAGAAAAATAAAATTGATTTTAAGCGTCGTTTCATAACTGTTGATGAGACATGCATCCACCACTATAATCCAGAGACAAAAGTATAATACAAGCTGGAGGAAGTGCCCCAAGAAAGGCAAAAACAATTCAATCGGCTGGTAAGGTTATGACAACGGTTCTTTTTGGGACTTCAAAGGTATTTTATTGATTGACTATGGTAAGGGTAAAACAATTAATTCAGAGTACTATTGTAAAAATTCGAATAAAACGTCCTGAGTTGCAACACAAAAAAATAATTTTTATCAAGACAATGCACCAGCGCACAATAGTGTTTTAACAATGGCTAAAATCAACGAATTTAGCTCATAGTGACTTTTATCTGTTTCCAAATCTAAAAAAATTCCTAGCTGACAAGCGTTTTACCTCAAATGAAGATGCAATTACAGTTGTAAACCACTATTTTGAAGGCCTTGAGGAAAACTATTTTAATCAAGGGATAAAATTGCTAGATAAGCGTTGGACTAAGTGTATTGAAATTTCAGAAGATTATATTGAAAAATAAAAATGTTTTTGAAAAACTAACTTTCTGTGCTAGGCTAAGAAGTTTCCAAACCGCCCACGTACACCAATATTTGTTTGGAAGACTCAACAATCATTCAAACAAGTGGATCTTTGAGACATAAAATTGATGGGTGAAGCGCGCTCCAATACGGTTAATGGTGCCGTGCACCAACTGGTTTATTGTGTGTTTTCTGATAACAAAACATAAATCAAAAACCTCATAATTACACCCCATTAAATAAATTTATTTACACTTCTCTCGAAACTATGACAACCTTTGTAAACAAAAATATTTGCACTCACCATTGCATGTTGTTTATTACTGGTATTTACATAGATTTTCGATTTCTTTACAACGTAAACAATCCAAATAATTCGAAGACATCTATCGTTTCTTTTCAGGGAATTTAAAACATACAATGAAGCAATTTTACAACAATTTTGTATTTAAATAATTTTTTTATTTCGTTCTAGTTTGTTTTTCTGCACATCGGCAAATCAACAATAAACTGACAACAAAAACTAAAGTTCATTGTCCATGATGATGTTCTTGCTCCAGAGACTACATTTCTCCTTGTTAATTGTTGTAGAAAAGTTAATGAATTGTCATGTTCTTGTCAGTTAACAAGTTGAATGTTGAAAGTAACATGTTGCAAGTAGTAACAAGTATATACGTACTATATTACAGTGATGTTTTTCTTTTTCGAGGCATCAAAACAAAGAAATTCATTCATTCGTTCATTCCTTATTTATTTCATTTTGTTTAAACATTCGTACCTACAGTGGCGTTATAATTTGTTTTGTCGTTTATACGTTTGAAGATAAACAAGTCCTTAGTAGTGTTTATGGAAAAGTAAACAAAGGATATTTTTGTTTACGAAGCTAAAGGAAACTCAAAAAGAGTAAAGAGCTTTAAGTTGGCGACTAACTAATTAGCTGCTTGTACTTTTCTTTCTTTACTTTGACTAAATAGTTAGTAAATTATTCTAAATAATATTAATGTTTATTTTGGTTTAGGTGTAAAATATAAAAATTTTGTTATAATACAAAGGTATATTGATGAATTGAAATCTTGAAAATTAATTTAACTTTGTTGCTAAAACAATTTCCCATTAACTTTTCTCAAATCGTTCTCATTTCCATTTGCAAAGTTTGCTTAACACACATGTAGTTTTAATTTCCCCATTTTACAAAATAATTTCAATCTTGATACAAATTCTTTTATAGTTTTCTGCATTCTTTTCAAAAAGTAAAACTTTGCAACCATTCTCTATTTTTTGTATTTATTAACTAACAACTTTGCAAGTGGTGGTGCTGGCGTGGCATCTTCATTGAAATGTTTTTAACATTTCCTTGATATGTTGATTTTGAGTTTCTATGGTATCTTTTCATGTTTTTGAATCATTTAAATAGTTTTTCGTTTTATTTTCCTTTATATATTTCAAACGTGATGACGCATATTGTTGGGTGTATTTTATGATGTATGGAATTTTATATTTCACTCATGTAACTTTCTGACAATGTGTCTAGTATCTGCGTCATATCAAAAATAAAATGATGATTAAAAAAGAAGGATATATAAAAGGAAACGAACAATATGATGAAATGAAATAAATATAAAAAAGTGAACTATTTTCTTTTGAAAATAAATCAACTGGTACAATAATGTGGGCACTGTATGTGGGCATATAAAATTGTATTTATTTAATTGAGGAAATTGGAAACTGGCAATATTAAATCTTAATAAATATTCTTGCATTTGTGATTTTTAGCATTATATAATTAAATTATTACTTAATAAAGTTTAAATAATAAAAATATCCTAGGGTGAAGGGAGCTCACACCGAATTGATTGAGTCACACATAGAAGAGAATTGGCTAACAAATGTAGGAGGAACAGATAGTCTTTGAAAAAGACGCTGGCATGAATGAAAATGTATCGATGAATGATGGATATATAGAAATTTCTATATTTCTGGAAACGTGGTTTATGTTACTTGTTGATTTCTAAACTTTTATATACGTTATTGTCTCATAAAAGGACTTAGGATCTCTTGAACTTTGACAGAAATTGATTTAGACTTGAAAGTTACCTTTCCTTTACTGACTCAGATTAAACTTCTACTACTTGGAAGTTATCTAAACTTCTCTGTCTCTTATGGCCGAATTCTCGGTCATTAGTTAACCATTGGTAAACTAAAATACTAACTATTGTTTAACTATTACTTGTTATTCTTATTGCAAACTAAGCATTGCGAATAAAGAATCATTAGTTAAGTCTTTGCCATTAGCTAACTAAAGACTGTGAATTTAGCCATTATTGTCTCCGGAAATTACTAAATTTCTAAAGCTTTCTAAACATTGAGAAGACGTTTTAGTAGAATCTGAAATATATCGACTTTAGTTTCAAACGAAATGCAAAACACATACTGCAAAAAAAACATAATATATGACTAAGCTAATCGTAACCTACCACCATGACTTGCTTTGTATCAGAGATGTCTCATTGACAGATCTTTTACCATTTGTTATTATTTATCTAGTTTTATTATTTTCATCATACTTACATAGAATTTAATCATTCTATAGAAACTTAATCATTTGCAGTAAACCAAACCAATAACTAATGCAGAAAATATTATTGACTTTCAGGCCTGAGTAAAAAATAAAGCAAACTAATCGAGTCACTGCAAAATTCAAAATAATGCAGAGAACTTTTTCTTGCGGAGATTATTGATAATTGTCGATGTTGATTTATATAATAACGATGTGACGAACAACTTGTTAAGACTTTTGGTGGTAAAAAAATATTCCAAACTCATTCGTTAACTTTGATGTTTTGCAGAAACAATACTATGTTCTTTGCTTTTTTGAAGGACAATCCCTGGTCATCATGTTTGCCAGTTTTACGAACACAATCGTTATTATATTTTGGTTAAAAAGTAAATTCGTTAAGTTGGTACAAAAAATCTGTTCTTGATATAAATAACGATACTGCTATGTGGAAATTGATATTGCAAGAATTCTTTAAATAACATATAATTTATTAATTGCTTTTTTTAACCAAGCAGTTGATGCAGGGATCTGATTACAAATTATAGCTAATCAAATGCTAATGCCCAAGGTTCCTCAATATTGACTGTAAATGCTCGGTCAAGAACGACATCCTATACGAGGTGTCACCATCGTGATCAGTACATGGCAGATCTAGAGCGCATGCTCGGCAATAAACTCTTAATTACAGATTTAATCCATACCGTGTCCATTAAATGAATGGCAGAACGTTAGTGTGTATCCTAACGGTGGCCTCTAGGCATGTGCACTGACCGGTTGTGTTTTTGTTCCTCTTCAGTAAATGGATGATAACTTAGTGTTGGCGGACTAATATTCCGAATCTGTTGGGTATCTATTTAACGAATAAGGAAGATGCATTATTGGAGTCTCATCTAACATTCACCTTCCACATACGTCAATACCGATGACATAATTTGCAATGGATAGATCGAAACTTTGCAGGATTGCATGCAAACGTCTAAAGCTCTATACGGTTCAAGGCATGCATGAGTATCGAAGAGACAAGAGTACTGTGCCTACGGCCAATGAAGAAAGCTCTCAATGACGTAGTTCAACTATGAATTTGGATATTTATATATAAGAATGCCTGCAGATAACTGTACTGCCTCTCATTAGACGTCACCACTATCCAGTAAAATTTTGGCCCGATTTAGCTGACTATCATTATTCAAAAGCCGCAAATGATTCGTATTTAAGAAATCAAGTCTATGCTATAGAAAATATATATTAACCCTTTAATTGTCCCCAGCTTCGGTCAATTGAACAAGATTTGGCCATTGTCAAAGATATGTTAAAGCAAGATTTGATAAAAGTCGTGTTTATAAGCCAGTTCATGTGATACATCAAAACAAAAACATGGCAATTCATTTTATTATTATTTACTATTTATTATTATTCTATTAGGTTTTCTTAAATATTAATAAACTGCTTTTTTTGTTACAAAAATATTAAAACATTTATACGTCATGATTTTGAATAATGATTGAAATGATTAATTTATTTCGTAATCTAAATAATTAGTATTTTTTGTGCATATTATTGGACTAAAAGGGCAAACTCTTTGCATTTCATTCGAAGCTTAGATTTAGTTAAAAAGTTTAAGCTACATTTATACATTTAAACTTTTAAGAGTTTTCTCTTTCAAATATCACTTCCTTGCTTTACTTAACATAAAATAGTTTTAAATTTTTACTTCTGTCTAGATTTTAAAATCTCTCAATCCTCTCGCTTGGCATATCGAATCAGTATTGGCAAACATGGTACAATTGTACTTTTTTGGTACATTTTAGACACAGTTGGTACCGTGGTACTACCACGAGTCATTTGGTACAATATCAAAATGCTATTGCATCAAAATTTTGGTATTTCAGATGAAATATGTAGATAAATACATAATTTAGGTTACTATTTGTGTATTAGTGCAAGCTAAAAAGATTTTATTGAATTTCATGAACATTTTGGAACTAATAGCAATTTGATCTTTAAATACGTATCTATAAGATTTTTATTACGACATGAAATTGTTGGTTGAATTATCAATTGTAGCCTCTGACATATTAATTTACATTAAATGATTTTGTGGCTCAATCCAAAAACTAAAGCTAGTTAATCAGGATTTGAAAATCGTTAGAAGTTAACACTTCTATTTTTTCTATTATAGCCCGGGAGCAAGGGTAGGTTTACATTTCTGTTAAATGTATACGTTATTTTTTATACACAAATATTAATGTTAATGCTTGGTGCTTTAAACAAATTATTGTAAATTAAGATAATACATTATAGTCTTAAGTAATTTTTAATTTTTGTTTCAAATACTTTTATTCTTTTAAAAAAAGGTTCAATAAAATTTATACAAATTATTTCTTCTATTCTTGAAATAATAAATCAAGTAATTTTGGAAATGCAATCGTAGGATGCACGAATATATACATATGTATATATTTACAAAGGTTAACTTTTTGCAAATAACCCGATACTTCATAAATACGAATATTTTAGATAATCGCAATAATAAACGCAAGTAATATTCTTAAAGATTTACCCACTTATTCAAAAACGATTATTAAATTTAACAAACGTTTATTAAGCAAATTTTTATATGCAAATCTGTCTTAATAAACGTTTTTTAAATTTAATAATCGTTTTTGAATAAGGGGGTTAGAAGTAGCCGTCTATCTAAGATTGAACAAATATAAACAAATCCCAAATAAAGATAATTTACTGGAAACATTGTATTACGAAACGAGCTCTGTTTCTTTGCATTAAAATAAAATTGTTGGAGTAGCCTTTGGTAACTTCCTTCCTGGAACACTAGTTGCTTATCGTGAACAAACGCTTTATCTGATAGCATTTTCCAATAGAGACCAGTTTATCAGCCTTTATAATATCACCAGAAGTAAGATAATGACTTTTTGAAGAAGTCTTACACCGTTTTTTTTGTGTATCACTTGCAATAAAATTAAAAATGTTGCCATAAGATACATATATCGAATTTTCGATTAAGTAAGTCTGTAGTTAAGTTTTATTATTATTTAACAAATATTGAAAATGGTACCGTGGAGGTCTAAAAAGTGCATTTCATGGGTACGAAATCTAAAAACCCATTTTCCAGCACTGTATCGAATGTATTCATCAGCGTAAAAGAGTACACAGAAAAAAAAATCAGGTTTTTTTTCAATTAAACCTTTAATTGATTTTAAAATAATTTTCAATTAAAATTTTAATTGATTCAATTACTTTTTCTGATATTTTCAATTAAATCTCACAATTTTTTTAATTGATACTATCATTTTGTTTACAGGTTCGATTTCAATTAAATTTTTAATTGATTCCACAAATATTTTAATTGAAACTCATTTTTATTTTTTTCTGTGTAATACAATCATGTTTTCTTTTATTTAATTCCAACCAGAATCTGAATTCAAGTCTCAGTCAGTTAACTTCAATTCAAGTATTAAGATGTTTATCGATAAAAACTATTATTGACTTTAAAGTACAATAACCTAAGAGCTCTTTATTCACTTATATAAACTGACCCTATGTTAAGGTTGGATGACTATAGCCGTATGCCTGTCATCCATTTGACAGTGAATAAGGTAATTTTACTACCTCAGTGATTGATAGCAACGAGTCTCAATGTAAATACGTAAACACAAGAGGAGCAAATTAACATACACCCGCGCTTTTTAATCAAGAATATTTTATTTTTTTTGTAAATTACCAGTGAACAAACCCCTTCTGCTGAGCTGGAATAATAAGAGACGCACTCGTAATGAAATGAAATAAATTAAATGCATTTTTGAATGTGACTTAAAACGTTACTGTTATCAATTACATGGTGACTGGTATTTGTGAACTTAAAAATAACAGAAACCGAAAGAAAAACGTGCGTGAGGAGCCATCTTAACATTGTGATTTGATTTTTTTACGGTTTTCTAAGTTTTTTTTCTGTTTTGTTTTTATGTTTGAAAATATTTACTTTCAAATGAATTATGAGTTATAAACATGCAGACAGCAACCATGTAAAAAGAACGACTATGATGATGATGATGACGATGTTTGCAGCAGCAGTAGTGTGCTATAATTTTTTTTTATTATTATTATGTAGTATTATTATTATTATTATGTATTGGAGGTACAAAGGGGTACTATTATGCTGCTCTCTGGGTACTAAATCACAGCAATGAATTTAAGTGCATTTCCGTATTAAAGTGCTGTGTGTTATTTTGTACAAATTACTTGGGTTTTTCTCCTAAAAAATTGGTAGTTGTAAATATATTAAAGCGTTTGTGTGTGTGTGTGTGTTTTTTTCTCTATCATTATTAATAAAATACATAAATTAGAAAAAGTCACGTTTGTGATTTTTTTCTTTTCTATTTCCAGGTCTATTACTTTGATTAATATAATGAAGTTGAATTATAAAATTAAAATGCGATTAACTATGACAAAGATTTAAATCAGTTTAATGAATGAAATAAAAAAAACATGTTTTTAAGTGTAAGAAAAGTGAAGATATTAAAATTATTATGTGTGCTTTAAAATTGTATCAAAAGGCTGCTTTTAAGTAGATATATTAAATTGTAAAGATAGACTTATAAACACGATCAATTGAAAGATATTGAAGTACAGTCATAGCATCAGGTGAGTTTTGAATGATATTCTTAAAACTCTTTCTTAAAGATTTTTGGAAGAATTTGAACTTTCATCTCCAAGATGAGCCACTGATCGATTACTAAGAAGATCTACAATATGTGTACATTATACACATGTTAAGGTTTCTTGGAAATGCTTAGCACCAGATGTCCATCAGACATCTTTAATTTGGTTGTAGTTCTGGGCAGGGTGTGCGTGACTTCAAATTTGTTTAGGTAAGTGCTTAAACAGCGTGCAGTCTTAAAAATTAAAGTCAATTATTTTGATCTTTAATGAAAAAATTTGATAAAGTTCGGATTTTGACATTTTAAAAAGGGTTTAATTTTCTACATTGGAGTATTAAATAATATTGAATTCGTTTGAATGTCGTAGTGGTTCCATTTATTAAACTAGCCAGGAGAGCGCTTGCGTCAAGATTTACAAAGGATTTAGGCAGTACTTTTAATTGTTTGATTTTAAAACAATGTAAAATTGTTTGAAAGAGAAGTATTTTATCTGACTTTTATTTAAATATTTAGCAAACATATATGTATGTATGTATTAAATTTGTATTGTTTTTCTCAAGTAAAGAGAATTTGCCATACGCCTTTATTAATTATGTATATGTAATTTTCATTTGATATCAAACATACTTTTCAAAGGTTTCTCAAACTTTAACAGAGGGGTGTATTTTACATTCGAATTAAATTTCAGATTAATTTAAACAAATGTTTAAAAACTGTAAATTGCAATACACATTTGAAACACATACTCGTACATCTGAAACAATTATTATTAAATGTAAATCAAATATTTCACTAACGTTTGATATTTGAGAAAGGATTTCATTTGCAACTATTTTAGATGTAAAAGCTGAATGTTAGGTTGGAAAGGATTTTTGGGAGTTTTAGTCAAAATGGGCTATGAAATGTTGTTCCGGTTTTATTTGTTCGTTACCATTTATATTCCTTCTGTAATAATTTGCGTCAAACTAGCGACAAGCAAGAAGAGATTTAAGTTAAGTAATATTACTAGGTTCTAAAACCGTGTAAAACTGTGTTATTCAGACACTGTTTTGGAGACAGTCAAAACAAGCATTTTGTCTAAACAAAATATTTAGTTAAATATTTAACAAAAACATATGTACATACATACATACATATTTATTTTAAATTACTCTGTCCAATGTTCTACATAAAAAGAGAACGTGAAAAATATAGTTTTATGTTTTAAATTTATCGCTTAATTACAATTTTTTGACATAATTTTATAAAAAAATCTGTAGAACATGGTGCAATTATACAAGTTGAGTGCAAATCGATAATAAATACAACACAATACAGAAACAACAGGCATTTTGTTTGTGTAAAATAATGTACTACTGTCAAAAACACTTGAAAAGTACTACTTTTGACATAAGTAAATTGTAAACAAAGTCAGTCAGCTGTGCTACTGCACTAACCTTGTATAATTACACCATGCTGTAGAAGTTATAAATATTTTTTTTTTTTTTATAAATTTTAAAAACTGCTTATAAAAACACATAAAAATCGCATTTACATATAATTATTTATTAATACTAATATTTACACACTTTCCTTCTGTATTTGGTTATACATATTTATATTTTATTTATCTTCTTTGCTTTAACATGTCTGCCAAAATATGCATTTCTTTTTAAGTTTTATTAATTTTTAAATTATTTATTATTTTCAATTTTATTTCAAAGCTGTCTATATTTTGCTTTAAAAAATTGCCAATTAGATTTTATAAACTAACAAATATGTACATATGTATGTATGTATATTAGCAAATGTTTGATTCTTTCGCTTTGTGTCTGTCTTTCTAATAGTTAATTTTAGGCGTAAACTTGGAGTATTCATTAAATTTATACAAAATTTACTTAATTGTGTTATCAGCAATGTTTTTTATTTGAATTTCCTCTTAATAGTGGCATTGTTTAATGGAAAATAATTAATGTTTTTTTAAACAAATTAAATAAATATTTGAGTATGTGGGTTAAATTTTAATCAAACTGCTAATTATGTACTTGTTTCGTTTTGATATGAAAATAAATGGCATTAAACCATATGAAAATAGTTTTAGAATTCTTATAATATTTTCATAAAAGACGTCTTTATAATAAATCTATTAGTGTTAAAGTAGGTATAGACCAAGACTTAAGGTTTTTATTTATATTTCATTAAGCGTAATATGTAGTGGGCGTTTGTTTTGGCGCTTACTGTGTTTTTCTTCTATTTTTGATTTGGTTTAACATGTTAGCCCACATTTTTTTGGTATTTGTTTTATAAATTAAGGTGAAACACTAATTTTATAATGTTCTATTCGAAATGTTTAACAAACCTGTTTATACTCATTTAATTGTATCGTATTGCCGCAGCAAGATTGATTATGAGTGATGACGATGTGATTGAACCATTCAAGTTGCGTTTAATTTTGTTTTTTTTTTTAGTATGGATCAATGAAATGAATGCTTTGCTAATTATTTAAGGTTGATAAAGTTATAGTATTATGGCTATATAACAAAAGATTAATGGCTTTTGTAGAAACGTTATAAGCCGGTTCTTTTTACTGTTATCATCACTTTATGGTATTAGATAATGACTTCATAAAGATGTTTTTGAACTAAATAAGTTCGATAATTTGACATTTTGAAATAAATATATCACAAAATAGAGATTTAATAAATGAGTTTAGTTACTGAAATTACTGTTTTCAAAATCAATAGATTTTTGGAATATTTTCTATAGATTTTGCCAAGGGTATTGGTATATTTTTAATTAAATAATTTTCTTATTTTCATTTGATATAAAATAGAATTCTTCAAGTATTCGCTAACTTACACAGACATCTGAAATTTGCATTTGTATACAACTTGAGATTGATTATCACAACGTTTTAAAATTATTGTTTTTATGTGCTATGTAGACCTTTTTATATTGTTAAAACTCTTTTTATTTTATTATTAATTCGGCTTGAGGTCTCTTTTATTAAAAATATAAAAACTCTTGTTCGTTTTTAATATTTATTATATTTTATTTGTTTCCAATATTTCGACCATATTAGATTATATTTCTTCCCTGAAGATTGGAAACAAATAAAATATAATAAAAATTAAAAACGAACAAGAATTTTTTTATTTTTAATAAAAGAGACCACAAGCCGAATTAATAATAAAATAAAAAGAGTTTTAAAAATGATAATTGCTATATACATATGTATGCATGTATATGTATAACTGAGAACTGTTATTATTGAATGTTTTTCAAACCGTTCTAAAACGTTTGACAATTTAGAAAGGGTGAATCTAGTGATAATTTTTCGTGTGTTATTAAACCTGCCTGTTTAGAATTCAACAACATAGTGTTTCAAATACCATGTAGGAACCAATTGTTCGCTACCATCTGTATATCTTCCTACTAGCGATTGCATCAAGATTTACAAAGGATTTAAATTAGAAAATGCTGTTAGCTGGAATATTAAACTGTGATATTTAGACAATGGTTTTTTTAGGAAAAGGTCTGGATTTTAAAATTGAATTCAAAATTAAATTGATTAAAAATGTTTTAAAAATACAAACTGCAATTTACATTTAAATAATAAATACATTCTTCTGAGAACAATTGTTCTCAAATATTTAGCAAACGTTTGACTTTTGAGAAAGAATTTAATTTCAAATCAAACTCTATGTAATATCAAAACTGAATATTTAGTAGGTAGTTAGCTAGTTGGAGAATTGAATGTGCAACTTTGATTTTAGAAACATTTAATTTTAAAAATAATTCCGTTAGCACAAGAATGATTGGAGATACCTTAATGAACACTGTCATAACTGAAGCGTGCTTGAGTTATATGGGTTTGTAGTTGGTAAAGCGTTTTACCAATGTTGATCAACTCGGGGCTTTAAAATTTGAACAAAATCACCAAAAACTTATTTATTATCCGAATGTCTAGAAATTTTACATTTAAATAGGTAGTATGTACTTAAAAAATTGTTAAGAAATTATATTTTTAAATTTATTTTCGATTTCCATCACATGCCTGATAATAATGTTTATAATTATATTTCTATAGCACATTTTTTGTATAACAGTTTGTATATGTATGTATGTACCTATTTCAAACAAAACATAAGTGTACATACCTATGTATACTAATTTTTTATGAAAAATTAAATGCATAACAGTTTTTTTTGGAAAATTGTTTATACAATAATCGTTTTGAACAATTTGCGTATCTATTAAAAATGTAATGTACATACCTACATATGTATAACTATTTTTTATATGTTAAATTGTTAAAAAGTTTTTTTTTTATGATAACGTTTATGTATAATATTATTGAAAATTGTATGTACAACAGATTTTTCTTTCGAAATTTTTTTTAATGTAGGTATCAGTTTTTTATATCGAAAAGTTTATATATGTATGTATGTATGTATAACTATTTTATATAAGAAATTTTATGTAGAAAAGCTTTATAAGGAAAATTAATTTAGAACAGTATTACCTACATAATTTTCCATCAAAAGTTGTATACCTACATACCTATATAACAAGTTTTTCTTTTTAAAATTGCCTGTTTAACAGTTTTTTGCAAAGTAAATTGTATGTTATAGTTTGTTGTATCTAA
This sequence comes from Bellardia bayeri, assembly GCA_950370525.1. Classification (NCBI taxonomy): domain Eukaryota; kingdom Metazoa; phylum Arthropoda; class Insecta; order Diptera; family Calliphoridae; genus Bellardia; species Bellardia bayeri. The sequence goes on from OX493267.1 coordinate 83,411,073, forward strand.
ACTTTTCGGTATAACAGTTTTTTTTCAGAGAATAAAAATGTATTATTTCAATATTATTTTGATAGCAAAAATATTTAATTTTCCTTTCCTAGTAACCAACATAAAACTAAACAATCCAACAGTGATCACACATTTCCCAGAATGTTTGGTTATAAATTTCACACTATAAAATGACATTAACATTCGATAACTGTATATTATAGTTTATTGCCAAAAAAAAAAACACTAACAAAATATAAATTTTAATTAGGTACGTAAATTTTTTTTAAATTTTGCTGATTCAATGAATTTCTATGGAATCACATACAAAAAATTAAAATTTAAACGTTTGTAAGAATTTTCAGACCAAAAAACAACGAAAATTATTACAAAATATATAATAATCAAAACAAAGGCGGACATAATATTAATAAAAACAACAACTAAATACCTATAAATACTCCACCAGTAAATTTGTAAACAGAGAAAAAACCTACACAGTCAGGGGTTTTCTCTCTCTTTTGATTTGTTTTTGTTTTCGATTTCAAAGCGGGGAAACTGTGAATAAGTTAAGTCAAGTTTTGTTTTGCTTTGTATTTTTTTGCACAGCTATTATTTTGTGTTTTTTTTTTTTTTATTTTATAATCGTAAGATAAATATAGTAAAAATGTATTACAACAACATTACAACTACATACCTGCACTTAAACAAAATTCAATGAATGTAGAATACAATGAACAAAGATACAATACGGTAGACCAGAAAGTAAAAAAAATAAAATAAAATATTTACGGCACCACAAAAATATTCCTTAAAGTTCTACACCATTTCCTAGGATAAAATATAAAAATGTTTACCGCAATGAGGACTTGCTATGGAATTATGGATACCTATAACGATTAACTAAGAATAAATGTATAATAGAAATTTGTTGTTGTTGTAACAGCAGTAATTGCTGAGTTGACAGCTCTTGGCCAAGTGATCTCGGGTCATTCCGGTGCGTAGAACCGGCTGTCGTGGGAATGATAGGAATTTGTAGTTTAAAATACTATTCTGGTTTCACGAAATTTAGCTGTGATTATGCGATTTAGCACCACTGGTTTATTTTTTGTGTTATAGATAGCTCAATAGAATCTATTACAGCCTAAAAACTCAAAATCCATGGCCATGTCAAAAGTCATCCATCCAAATGTGGCTGAACATTTTGATAAAAGAATGGGCATATACGTGATCGCAAAAAAAAACGTAGTATATGGACAGTTTATATTGGGAGTGAAACTTAAAAATACGGAATTTTTGAAACATTTGTACAATATACATACATACATACATATGTACATACATAAATAAATTTATTTAAAGTGTGTTTGTTGTGGTGGCATTGTTAGCAAAAAGCTTTTCCATATTTCGGGCAACATATGGATTTCGCGGCAAAAGAACTACTCATCTTTTGAGGCCAAGAACCAATCGAGCCAATTTCGGATACCTTGTTAAGAAGTGAAGCATATCCAAGAGAGAACGTTCTGCATCGATCGAAACAAATAGTAGTTGGACGGACCAAGGTCTGGACTATAAGGCAGTTGTAGCAACTTATTTCAAAATAGTTTTTAACAGGTATTATCAATTTGTGGCCAAGCGTTGTCATAATAAAATATTACGCTTTAATGTCTGTCTTGACGTTGCATTTGGTACAGGTTTTTGAGATGATCTGCCCATTTTTACAACAATCTTCATGAGTAATGCCTCCAATTCTTGGTCTGCAAACTTTTTTAGTTTTTTAGGCAATATTTGTCTTCCGTATCAAAATCATCATTTCTAAATCGCAGAAACCATCTCTCGCACGTTGAATCCGATGGAACATCTTCACCATAAGCTTCTGTGTGCTTTAGAAGCACTTTTTTCAATTAAAGAAATAGAACAAAACTTCCCACATATGAGGCTATGTTGGCACAAAATTCGACATTTTCGAAGGGGTCAATAACTAAGTAAAAATAAATATGACCGATATGTACCTTTCAAAATATGTATTACCAAAGACAAAAACTGCGTTTAAAAGATACACAATTTTTTATGAATTTCGCATACATATTATGTATGTAGTTGTATTATGTATGTGCATATACATACATACATATGTGTATTAAATAAAAACTATTTAAAAGGCTATTTCAGAAACTTCAGTTGAAATACTTCTTAAACTTAACTGAAAAAATCTGTATTCAAGTGAATATTTTTCTTGATAAAGGATAAAAGAATAGAACGTGTGAGTTCCAAAACTCTTTCGTTCCAAAAATTTAAAAATTAAGATAACAATTGTTACTGTTAGTTATTTTGCTACCTTATAAGGATAAATATACCGATGGTATCAATTCGTATCCTTTCTTATGTCTTTTTATATCCTAAAATTCCAGTTCGTAGCAAACTGTTTCATTCCAATTAACAGTCATTGTCAAAACTATCTCGTTTTTTGGAGAAAATTGTAGACAAAACAAAACCTTCGACTTTCGACAATGCTGGTGGCCATGACGTGGAAGAAAACAACGAGGATTAAACTCTCTTTGTCTGTTTAAAAATTCATATACCATTTAAAATATAGTGAAGCTAAATAATTTATTTTACTGGTGGGATATTGTAATTTGCAAAACTCGTTAGTTCCAATATGGAATGTAGCAAAACTCATTTGTTTCGAAAATTCGTAGCAAAACTTGTTCGTTCCAAACTGCAATACTTAATTTTTCTTTAGTTAAGGAGTATTGATTTTGTAAATTTTAAGGTTTTAATAAAAAATATCCTAATATTTGATTATTTGGCTCATTTACTAAGCTGTAGCAAGTTTTTAGCTTTTTACCAAAATTTTGTAAACATGGAACAAACGAGTTTTGCTTCTCACCTCCTCAATAACATGTTGTCAAATATCGAAATTCTTAACCGATTTTACTGTCTAAATATAGCACTCGGAATTGTTTTTTATTTCGATACCTATTTTAAACACCATAATTTTCCGTCACTATTGCAAAATACGAAAAAAAATATAGGTACGAAATTTAAGGGTTAATTTTATTTTTTACGAAAATTAACTTTTTTGGAAACAGTGTTTTTGGTACAACACACAAACACAGAAAAAATAAAGATAAATTAAGGTAAATTAAGACAAGCAAATAAAAATATAAAAAATATTAAATACAAACCTGGTTTAGTAGTAAAGAAGATTTGGCAAAAAAAAAACGACAAAAATCCGTTGAATATTCAAAATGTCATGATGCCACAGGAAACCTCAAAAAATGTTTTCTTGGTTTTTAAATGTTGTTGTTATTCATTAAATAATTGTATAATTTATGAAATGCAAAATAGGGAACCTCATTGGCTGAAAGTGACCGATTTTTTTTAAATGAGAGTGAAAAATATGTTCATTTCAAAAAGCTTTTATGGGCAAGAAGCTTTCGGTTTTGATGTTATAAAGCACTTTTAAATGATATACCTATGTATGTACCTATATATTGTCAGGATCGTTTCATAAATCACAGAGATATATGTACCTATAAATCTAAGCTTTAAAGCTATATAACTCCCTAACTAAAATCTTCTTGCCCAAAATGCATACATCACTAATCTTAGATTTCAAAGCCGTATAAATAATAAAAAAAATTTAACGATCGGTGACTAGATTTACACGATTGAAATTAAGTCAAAATAAGCCACTATATATTTGCACGATAAAAATAATATGTACCTATTTGCAGTTCATTTTAATCTCTAAAGAATATTACAAAAGCAATGAATAAAAAGCTATGTATTTATTTATTACTAATAATATGTAATATAAATTATTTATTACCGATTTGTTGTTATTTTTTTAACATACACACTCTCACTTTTGTTCAAATGTCTTATTAAGCCCTCTCACTAAGAAGCTACAATAAATTTATACTGAATTTTAGAACAGTAAAGAGCCACTATGAATATTTAGTTTGACACACAGTTGATTAGACTGTTGGTCAGGCTGACTGACTGGTCAATCTTTGATTATGTGTTGTGTATGTAAACATATCGAGAAAAATACGGACAAAACTCACTTTTGCTTGTTGTATTATTGTATTGTGTGGTTCGGTGTTTCTCTTCCCTTTCACAGCAATAGGGATTCTTATTTGGATTTTTGTTTATTAATTCTATAATATGGAATGAATCTACAGATGTTTTGACTCAAAAATGAACTTTTAAGGCAGTTTTTATTTTCTTTTTGTAAGTTTATTGTAGCAAAATGATGTGCAAGCCACCAAAGAAACAAAACACGAACGACAGACAACCAACCACTAGAATTTTTGCGCGTTCAACTTTAATAATTTTTCCCGTTTTCTTTTTTTAGAAGATGTTTGACAATGACGATTGTTTGTTTTAATGTGAGTGTTTAGTATTTTAGCAAAAATTTAACTACAAAATATAATCACTGTATAATTAAATAATTTAATTATTCACGTATTTGTATGTTCATAAACATACACAAATTCCAGCTGTTCTGCTTAAATTATTTGTTTATTTCATAAATTTTCTTTAATTCGGAAGACACACAGACGACTCAATTCAAAAACGCAACCTCACTAAAACACGTCTAAAATTTAACTAAACAACCGAGGTTTTGTTTATTTACTTACTACGCGCATTTTAGTGCAACAAAATATCAGCATAAAAGAAAAACAAACACACACAACGAGAAAACAAAACAAGAAGTGGTGAGACAGAATGAGAATAAAAATAATACAATAAAGTTGCCTGATTAAAAAGGGTTGCTCACAGGGCTGCCAGATCAATTGCGGAAAAAATCATCAAAATCCCGATAAAAAAATTCAAAATATCGTCATTTCAAATTTTAAAAATCAGAAAAATATAAACGAAAACATCATTTTTCTTTATTCAACTCACGCAACAAAATTTTGAATAAATTAATATTAGTTATCTTCTTGAAATATTCTTAATTAAATTAGAAAATAATAGTTCCTGTTTAAAAGAAGAGAGACAGAAATTAAAGAATTTAAATAATTTGTATTTAAAGAGTTTATACATATTTGTATTTTTTGCTGGATAGGAGGAAAATTCAAAAATCACTTTCAATAAAAAAAAATCGTTAAAATGAATCAGTCAAATCTGGCAGCTATGTATGATGTTTGTTTTTGCATTGTGTATGAATTTATTCTCCTCTCTCTACATTTATTTTCTTTTATTCACCATTATCATCTTTTTTATTTATTCGCATATTCAGGGCGCAAAAAAAACTGTTATCAGAAACAACTCTGTTTGTAAATCTACGGTAACTGAACTCGAGCAGCCAGCCAATAGAGGGCGCCGCACCTTTTGGAAAGGACAAAAATTTTCTGCATAAAATTCCCGTATTCTTTTTTTTAAGTTCGCATTAATACAACAAATCCAGTTTCATTCTTTTCAATCTCAAAATCAACGCGCAGCACACAGCGACAAGGACGATGGATGACAGAGGAGAGAAAGAGAGATAGGAAAGAAGAAAAAAAGAGAAAGAGAAAAAAAACGTGGAGTGATGGAAGCCGAAAGGAAAAAAGCGTAATGAACGAACGGAAAATTGAAGGGGAGGAAGAGGAGAAAAATAAGGACCCCTGTCGACCCCCCAGAAAAAAATTTTCTCGTGGTGAATTTTAAAAAAGTGGAAAAAAATCGTAGGATTATAAAAAATTGTGGTGAGTTTTTTAAGTAATCCGTTATTCGAAAATTTTCAACGTCATTGAAAATTTGTCATTCTTAAAGGAGGCAATGGTGCTTTTTTACAATATTACGGGGTAGTTGATTGCTGAATTAGTGCTAAAGAAAGAAAATAACTTTTTTGTATGTGGTGTATATACATATGTATATAAAAATAATATAGATTGAGAAAATCTTTTTGAAGACCTACTTAAATAAATTAAAAAAAATTTTAAACAATATTTAAATGAAATAAATAAACTTTTATTTTATTAATAATTCTTTGTAATTAATTTGAATTTTTTTTTATAACATTAAATAACATGCATACATTAAATAATTTACTGCTTTTATTACTGGGTTTACCAGGCAACTCTATTTTATTGTTATTCTTGTGGATGGTATTTTTTAATGTTACCAGATGTATGAGATTACCAGATTCAACCAAGTGAATTTGGGTATAAAATTCCCTTTTTACACAAAATTCGTTATTTTAAAATAAAATTTAAATTTAAAAATTTAAAGTAATTTTGAAATGATTCTTTTTTTGTGCAATCAAATCTCTGAAAAATTATTACCAATAAATATTGAGAATAATATATTTAATTTTCAACATTGGGCTAATAATTAGATTAAGTATTAAGTATAATTGTACAACAAACCTTGTCTTATGATCAAGAATTTTGTAAACTTATGAAATCAGCAAACTTAATTTAGCAATATATTAATTGTTTAGGTGGCTGTGTGACATGTGGCACCGACCTTTTGAAAGCACATGTCAATGATATTCATATCATCGGTAATAGTTACAAATTTTGCGTAATCCGTGATTCACAGAAACCGCATTCCCAACCGAATTGTTGAAAAAGGCCCAATCACCCCTCTATACCACATAGTTCCCTATGCAGTGACACTTGCTTTAGATCTTATCACTGGTTCATAAGTTGACTGCAAATTCAGCCTAGTCAATCACATAATTAAGTATGTACTAAGTATTGCAAAAATAAAAGAATATTTATCTAAAAAAGTTTTGAAATAAATCCAGTTTTAATAATTTTATTTGATTTTTAAAAATAATTTTATTTGTCCAACAACCCTTGGTTCTGGTTTTGTATACATACATATATAGAAAATCCCTTCCTTTTAGTAACTAGTTACATACTTTGTATTACTGTGGGGCATGCTGTTAGTTAAATTAAAGCTATATACAATCTGATAACTTCAATAAAATCCACTTAAACTGGAAGTGTAATTCAAATCACATAACAAAGTCTACACTAATATAGACATACAGCAACAATTTTACAAATAATAATAACTATTGCCTACGTTCAGGAGCACCTTGTAAATTTAACTCCACTATTTGTAGTTTTTAAAGTCTATTTAAATTGGAATGTTAGTACATATATGTTTATATACACAATTAAGTAAAACACATATATATATAAAAGTTTTTAAAATTTTAGGCATTTTATTTATGAATATCAAAAATCAAAAATTAAAATTTAAAACCATAAAAAGAGAAAAAATTTACATTTATTTATGTCATAAATATTCAAAAATAATACATTTAATAAATATGTAATTCAATTGTTTTATTCATTAAAAGAAAGTTTTTGTAAAAAATTAGTATATCGTTTATTTATTAGAATGAGTTAAAACAAAATATACATATTTATGGTAGAAATAGAAAAAAGCTTAAATGTAATTTTAATTGTTTACTTTTTCTTAATTTTTTATTATTTTCTTTTATTCACAAACTTTATTTATAGAGTTGTTTTTGGTTGTGATTTTGCTGTAATTGCTGTTGCTGTTGTAATTGCTGTTGCACATAATAGGGATTTTGTTTATAAGGCCAAAAATGTTGTGCAGTTGTAGGAGGAGGTTGATTTTTCAGTTTTGCATAAAAAAAGCTGCATAATTTTTGTTTTCGTTTTCAATATTTTCAAAAAAATAAAATTTGGAATATAGTTTTATTAGCGTTAAAAAAATAAGAAATTTCGTGTGTGTGTTGTGTGTTTTTTTTTGTGTGTTTGTGCAAAATATTTATTAGTTTTTTAAGAATTTTAATTGTTATTTCGTTTAACATTTAAATGTGCTGTTTGGTTAATTAAAAAATGTTTTTGTTAAAATTATGTGCAATTTTACTTTTAAAATGCTTTTCTTTTTGTATTTTTTTTGTTAATAACTACAAAATCATTAAAATTAATAAAGTGTATATCAAGACCAGTCTTAGGAAAATGTTTTTTTTTTATATTTTTGGATTAACATTATTAATATGTCAATTGTTTTGTTGTTAATTAATTAGTGTAATTTTATGGTTAGACTAACTACAAAATATTTTCAAGGGTATTCAGTAGAGTTGGAATATGCGATTTAAATTTAAAAAAGTAATATACATACATATATGTATGCATTCTGATTTTTTAAATAACTCTACGTCCCCGCAAATGTTTTAGATTTGGATTTACTGAAACTAATTACAAGGTTTACAAAGTTTTTGGCATTATTGCCAAATATCGAATCAAAATACTACGCCTTCGATTTTTGTGCATTTTGTGCAAAAACATTAAGCTAGTTCATTTGATTTGGTTAATTTTCTATTACTAAAACATAGCGGATCAACATATTTTGTTAATTTTTGAACACTTAATTTAGCTAATTTAATATAAAAGAACTACTTCTGGAAAACTTTCTAGTTCTCCTCTTTAACGCCCAAGAGCGTTTTAATAGACGGACGGACATTTCGTTATATATTTTTTTTTTTTGTTTGGCCCAAATGTTATTTATTTTAAATACCAAACTGATCAATATATGTAGATATCTCTAGACCTTATTGGGCCTTTAAGAGACAGACATAGCTAGATCGCGTTAAACTATTAAAAGGATTCAAAATTATTTTGTTAATCTACAATCAATATTTCGGTGTATTAAATGGGAAGGACAAAATCTACATAACCCTCATTAAAATATTGTTGTTGTAGTTGCAACAGTTCTTTCTTGCTGCAGAAAAATTCCTTTATCAACAGCTGACGTTGATTTAACAACTGTTGGCCAAATGAATATTAGGCCGTTCTGGAACAAGGATGAAATTGTCGTGGAACACCAATGACTCTACATAAATAAACACCCAACTTATTCTACTGAATACTCTGTAATATTTAATATTTCTTTAATATCAATCACATAATTACAGTTTTCAAAGTATGTAGGTATGCGTTTGTTTTGTTAATTATTTGTTACAAACAAGTTGATTATTTTAAAATCTAAAGATTTATAGAATCGATTTTAAGTTTAACTAAAATCTTGAATGGATTTGTGAGAACCTATTGTTGATTTTACTTTACTTCGTTTTTAAGAATTCCAATACGATCGCAAGTGGAATTAATTCCATTATTTTCTTTTCTGCTTCTTTCAACCACTAACCTAAAATGTTTTATCATAAATTACTCTCTCAGTAATATGATGATATGACACAAAAAACAAATTTTAAATGGTAAATGATGCCAATTAACCACTAAAATTAAAGTGGAGCTGTTATTTTCGGTCTCTGTTTTATATACACATGTATGTATATGAATAATATTAATACATTAATAAAGATTTTAGCACAAATTGTTGGTTATCAAATTTATAAATTTTATAAAATCCATTCTTTAAATCTTCAGTTAAATATGTTACAGTTGCACATATGTTAAAAACTAATTTTTCACATGATAATTATATTTTTAACATTTTGTTTTTGTATTTAATACAGACAAAATTGAATTATATTAATTAGTACAAGTACAAAAACGAAAGCTTAATATTACATCAAAATTTTAGAACATCAGTGTTAGTACAACTATCTATGTACATATGTATGTATGTATCTATGTACATATGTCTACAAATCACACATTCATCAATCAATTAGTTAATTTAATTCATTTAAAGTATAAACAAATTATTTAAATTTAAAAAACAACATACATTAATATCAAAATACATTTATTATTTATTAATATTTATCTGATTTGCTTTGCTTTGCTTTAATAACAAATTTTTGTGTGTTTCTTTTATTTCTTATTATTACTCTAGACTAAACTGTTAAACTCCTAGTGTCAGGTCAAACTTACCCTTCGTTAAATTTACGCCTGCGTGCTACTGCACTATTTTTAATAATCTCCGATATTTCGCGGCCACCCGAACTTTCACCCTCCGAAGCTGAAGTAATGTCGGGTTCCATTTTCAGGGGATCTCTTAGTTGGGCTGGTGGTTTACCCAAATTCGAGAGATTACGCACTAAACTAACAGCATCATCATGTTGGGCCGACGACGATGTGGCATTCGCGGTTGTTGCCGATTTACTTAAATTTGTAACGGCTGCATTTTTCGAACTTTTAAGACGATTTTTTAATTCATTTGTTAGGTCCATGGGCATAAAGCCGACACAGCCTGATTTGGATTTTAAAATACCGCGTGGCGGTTCGTTCGGAGCAAGGTTTTGTTTGGAGGATGATGACGCTATAAGAGGGTGAGAAAAGAATTCAATAATTAGTTTATTTTGTTAACACACTTAAAAAAAAATATATATTTCGTTAATTAGGACACGGATTTTGAGTTTTAAGGCTGTAATCGATTCGATTGGCTCTGTTTAGACTCTATCTTTAACACTGCTCCATGAGCGGTTATTTTCATGAAATTATGCTATCGGGAAATTTGATTCGAAAGAAATTTAGTTTTTCAGTGGCTGTTTGCATCCAAATTTTAGTGATATCGATATCATAAATAATAGGCCAGCATTTAGTCCTAATGTCCTAATTAACGAATATATTGGGAAATTATTATACTTACCTATTCGTTAGGTTTAATTTAAATATCCTCATGCTCAACTTTAGTGTGGATTAAAAGAAAAGATGCAATTTGTTTCTGATTAGTAAATTAGTGGCGGCTATAAGTAATCTTATAGTCCTGATTATATACTCAGTTTGAAACTGAACATGCAAAATCATAACGTGCTTGATGAAAAAAAAAATAATACAAAATTAATATTAAAGCAGTATAAATACAAATTAAACAATTGCCCGGCGTTAATTATTTTTGGATGTCTGGTACTATTTCTTTCGACTTTATTATATAGCCCCTAGTTTATGAACAATTTACACTCGAATATTGTAGAATATGCTAATCTAAAGTTGTCTTAAGTTTTACCATAGAACAGTAATGTTTTAATAGATTTATGACTATTATACAGACTTGGAAGGCATGTTTAGTATACTAAACTAAAATGGATGACTACAATTTAATGGTATGTGGATTTCAACTGAATGACTCAATAAGCCACAGTACGTCAATGCAAAATTTTTAAAAGATAATGCTACTAGTTAAATTGAGACTATTTGAGACATACCAATTACACTTGGCTGTCAAAATGAAGTCAAAATTAGACTAAGTAGAAAGATCCTTGAACAGAGAAGAAACTCTTGTAATTGAAAAATATTCTGAGATTTTCCGGAATTTATCTCTTACCTGGTGGGTTATTGTGTATTTCGATTCGAAAAGAAAATCGTTAGAATTTGTATACTTTTTACAATGGTATTTTGAATCAAAATACACAATAATCCCGCAGTTTAAGGTTTAGGGATCCGTCAACATCCTTTTATAATTCTGTGGCTCTAAAGCTTCTTTATAAAACCCTGTCTAATATTTGTTTTTTTTTTTTTGCTGATATCGAAAGTTCTTCACTGAGGAATTACTTTTGTTTATTGTAATCTTTGGCATAGTATGACTCCAATTGTTTCAGAGTAAAGTTTCCTTCCATTGTTCCTAACTGTTCATTTAAACAGTTAGAAATTGAATATAAATAAGTCCTTTATTCCAAAACTCACTTATTACTGTATTTTGGTATAAATTTAAGTTAGAGAAATAGAAGTGAAACATTTTTTTTTAACTAAATTTAAATATTTTTCGCAAAAATTTATTTTTATGTAACTGTGGGTATATTTTTATGTATATATAATAATATTTTAAATATAATTTATTAATAACACAATAATAAGTTGTTTTTTTTTTTTTTTGTTTTTAACAACTAAATTTATACTGTTTTTGTTTTGTAAAATAAAGGAATAAAAATTAAGCACGTGGGCAACATTTAAATATATATTTTTTAATAAAAACAAATTTTTTCTTAGTTTTTTTCTTCTGTATAAGTATAATAATAATAATTAGAATAAATATAATAATAAACAAGAGAGAGCTTTTGTTGCAGTTTTAAATGGTTAAATTATTAATAATTACAAAAATGTACATTTATTTAAAAAGAAAAACATAAATGAAAATTAAAATATTAAAAAAAAAAAATTCAACAGTTATAATATGTTTGTAAAACAAATTTAATTTAGCAAGATTTGGAAGTTTTTTATTTAATTAATAAGATTATTAATATATTAAGGTTTGAGGTTTAGTTTTAAGGATTTTTATAGATTTTTAATTCGATTTATAATAAAATTAAGTTTAAATCGTTTTACTGTAATCGTTTTATGTTTTCGTTTATTTATATTTTAGTTTTTTTTTTTTTTTGTATTTTTCGAAGTTTCTGTTCAGCATTGTTTATTATTCTTAAAATTAGTTGTAAATTATTTGAAATTATTTTATAGGTAAGTAAGTATTTAATTAACAATATGGTTAATTTTATGTTTGTATTTAATTAAAACCTTTCGTTTTGTTTATAATTTGAAAGTTGAAGAGTTTTGGCATGATTTTTTTTTTTCAACAAATTATTTCGATATTGCGATTTGTTTCAAAATTGAGCTAAATTTTAAATAAATCCATTTGATATTTTATATTATAGTGTAAAAAAGAAATGTGTAGAAATTTATTGTTAAAAATATCTATAAAATTTAAGTTTTATACTAAAATTAGAAAATTCGTTTTTTTTCCTTTCATCTTTTCATTTGTCTTAACTACATACATATTTCCCAGATTTTCTGGTTGATATTTTTTTTTTATTTCTAAACCTTGTTAAAAATCTGTTTAATTTTCTTAACATTTAACAGTAAAGGTTCAAGATATGAATTGATGCAAATCCAAAAAAAAAAAAGTTCCGCATTCCTAAATATGGCTACTAAAGATGTTGGAATATTAACAAGAACTTTCTGCAATATAGTTTAAAGTTATGACATAAATGGAATATTTAAACACTTGAACTATGACCTTAACCTACTGTTTAACAATTATTATAAACAGTTTTAATTTAGCATCTACATATCTTGTTTTTCCAATACCTATAAAATGGATTAACAGCCACATCACAGAGGTTAATTCCGTTTAGAAGTAGAATTAATTCCGCATTTTGCTGCTATAGATAAAGTACAACGAACAAATTTTTTTCGAAATGAAACCTAGAACTGGGGCCAAATTACCACATTCAATATCGAGTAAAATTTATGGTAATTTTCTTATTTGAGATTATGGCATTCGTATCGAGCAAGAAATTTAGTACATTTTCTCATAATTTCGATATCGAAATCATTTTTCGATACGATAGCTCATTCGATTACGAATGCGGTAATTTGGCCCCTGCTTAAAATTACAATGCCACAAATTGAAAGTGGTTTCATTACAAAAAAATGTTTCGTTTTACTTTTTCTATAGAATCAAAATGCGGAATTAATTCCACTTCTGAACGGAATTAAACTCTATGACATGGCTGTTAATTTTGTTTCTTTAATAAATATCAATTGAAAAGTTGAAACTTTCATTAATCATTAACAGCACCTGATACATTATTAACACAACTTATTTAAATTAGATTTAAGTTATATAATAAAATAAAAAAAAACAATTAAATATAATTATCTTACGCAAGTTTTTATTTTGCATTAATCTTTTAAGTTAGTTTTATTAAATCAAAAATCTTAGGCCGTCAACCTAACAACGATTTCATTTCTGCAAAATCTATTCTATTTTAAGGACTGTCGGCAGGATGTTAAATGAATTTAGTGATGCATAAAATTGTATTTCTTTTTTTTAAATGTCTTCGATAAACTTTAATAATAACGAATTGTTGTAAAATCAAATAATAATAAGAGTAACAAAAAAAAAAAAAAAAATACATAAAAACCAATTTGGAAAAATAAAATTTTAAAGAGTTTTGCAAAAACTAAAAAAAAAAAATATTTTTCATACAAAAATACATGTGTTATACAAACAAACTTAAGCAAATTAAAAGTATTATAAAGCAAAAATATTTAGAAACTTTTAAAATTATAAAAACTTGTATGCTGAAATACCCTATAAACAAAGACAGTTTTTATCAGAGATATAAAACACAATTATTCATATCACAACTTTAAAGCTTCAGTTAAATTAAAAAGCACTTTTATTTGGAAGCTTTGCAGCCACTTGTTAAAGCTTAACCAATTGTTTAATTTAGTTTTTCTTTTAATTTGTTTATAATACAACTTTAGTTTTTATTTTAACACAATTTTTTTTTTAAATTTTAAAATAAGGTAAGATTTTAAACTAAATTCGTTTTCTTATTTAAAAGAAAAGCTTTAGATAAATTTTGAAAAAAAGGAAAAATAAAAGCAAATTAAAAAGAAACTTTCATAAAAAAGAAAATAAAAACTTAAAAAAAATTTTGCCCAAAACTACTCCAGTGTCGAATTTTGATTCTAAATTTAGACTGAACCACAGCAACTTAAATTTGTTTTAATATAGCTTAAATGAAAACAGCAGAGTGAGATAAAGTTGATTGTATATATTCTATAGAAAAACTTTTAGTTTCATGATTTTCCTAGAAAACATTTCAGTTCTTACGTTGAGAAAGAATTGCACAAAAACGTATTATTTTGAAGTAATATTAAAAACTTTTATTTTTCATTTTCAAAAATAACAAATGTGTTGTTTGAAAAATATGTATTTAAAAATCGTTTGGTTTGAATTGTCGAAAATTTTCATAAATAGTTTTTATCATATTTAAAACTAAGCTCGAATTTTCAAAAATAACCAAAAAAATCATTTCGAATAACGAAAAAAATTTGAAACCATTTTTAGATTTCATAAAAATATTTCAACATCAACATTAATATTTCAAATAACACAAAATTGGTTCGAAATTTCGGAAATGCTCAAATCATCAGTAAATTCAGCTTTTTAAAATAGCTAACATTTTGTTGGCAATTTCGAAAATGTTTAAAATTATATTCGAAATTATGTTATAATTTTTCGTAAATGTCAATAACAGCTTTAGAAATAATGAAAAATATTAGGAATTTATTTGACATATTACGAAAATATTCGAACATCAAAATAAATATTTCAAATTATATAAATTATTTCCAAATAATATTTCTAAACTTAACAGGAGTAAAAGTAGCAATTAAGTCGAAATGATTATTGAATAAAATTTATATTTAGAACTTTTTTGAAATTGCATTTATTTATAAAATGAAGTAAGCACTGGCTTAATTGTATTTTTAAATATTTTAAAATATGTTTGAGTTCTTAAAAAATTCAAAATCATTAATTACTTTATATTGAAATAATAGAAAATCAATTTCATTAAGTTTGATTGATTATATTCTACCCATAAAATTTAAATGTTTAACATTTGTTAAACCTATTGTTTCGAAATCAAAATTGAATTTTTTAAAAACTCTCATAAAATTTGTTTTTCAAGCGAAAATTAAACCGTATATATTCAATTATATTAAACTAGATTAAATATGTTAAACAATTTTATTTAAAACAACTCAAAACCTCTGCTGTGTTATTCGAAATCATTTCGATTCCATCTCACTCTCTGTTGTAATTAAAACCGAAGATGTTATTCCGTAATTCGATTCGAAAGAAACAAATTGCGAATTACAATGTGTCCAGCAAACGAATTGTAATTCTTTTAAAATCCAATCATACAGTGCAAAAAAATCACACTCTTTTTAACGATTTTCTTGTATACGAGTAAGTATAAATACTTTTTTCAAATAAAAAACAATAAAAATAATTTATAAAAGAAGACAAGCAAACAATAAATACACTGGTGTTTTGTTTTGTTTTGGGTTGTTGAAAGTAAAAACATAAATAATACACAAAATAAGTGAAACAAGCAAATAAAACTTATTCGTACATTAAAAAGAAAATAATTTTCCACTTTAAAAAGAAAACATTTATGAAGACATTAAAAGTTACAGTTGCTGACTTAATAAAAACTGAAAAAAAAATACAGAAATTTGAATTATACATCACTTCATAATTTATCCCTCTTTACTGTATGTGTATCATACTATGCTGGAAAAGATTTGTTCCAATTCTTTAAAGGAATGTTTCAATATCGTATCATTGTTTAGCAGGTTGTCGAATTCTTTTGAGGCCAACTTTAATTCCTTATCGGTGACAATGATATCGTCGAATTTTTTCAATTCATTTATCACGGAGGACATACGCTTAATGCCTCTGCCTGAAGAATGCCACAGACGTACATTACGATTGATGGCTACCATTTGGGTTGATGGGGTTTTTTCCAGGTACTGGCCAAATTGGTCTTGTGAGGCGGCGGGTGAGGTTGGTGGCGGTTGTTTGGGCAATGGCGGCGGTTGGTTGGTTTTTGCAGCTTTGTTGGTTGTTGCCACACCGAAATATTTTGCATATCTATCATTCACCTGGGGTGAAGAATGTGGACCATTTAGGGAAGCTGATCTGGGTGTTAGTTGTCGCGTTATGCCACTGCCAGTGCTGGTATTGAATGATTGCGATGAGTTTGCTTTGCGGGTAAATTTGCGGCGTATTTCCACCACGGGTGTAGTCTGTTCTTTCAGGGAAGTATCTACATTCTCTTTGCCCGAATCTGTGTTAAAATCTTCAATATGTTGATGACCATTCGTTTGCAATGAAGTATTTGGGTATTTTCGCTGGATCAGGCCGTTGCCGTTACTCATACCATTGGTAGTTGCGCTAACATCCATGGAATGGTGATCGGCACTGTTCTCCAATGAGGTTAGGGCCGTCAAAGAGGTTTGCAATTTATTGTTGTAATCAAATTTCATACACTTTGTATTGATTTGCATTTGCTTCTGCTGCTTCAGATTGCAATTTTCAATGAAGGGCGATTTTATTTTACCAATCTTTTTAGGTGGCCCCGAATTCTCATTTTCACCATTGCTATCTGAGGACTCTTTGGCAGAGGCCGACTCTTTGGAATTGTTATTATTGCGATCATTATTAAGGAAGGTTGAGGGCAACATAAGTTTTCCAATAGTCTTAAGTTTAATGCGTTTCATGGTGGGCGTTAAGGTAGAAGTAGGCGTGCTTTCAGTTTCAGTAACATGGACCGGCATGGGCAGCGACTGTTTGCTGGCCTGTAAAAACGGTGAAGTTTTAACTATGTCCGCTTTAATGGCAAGTCGAGAATCGGTTAAATCATGCTCTGTCTCTGTGGCAGACGTTAAGGCCTCATTTGTAACCGTCGTGGCAGAGCTGTCCTTTCTCCATATCGTGGGCGATTCCATGAAAATTGGCAGAGGACTCTCCATGGGTGTGGGTGTAACGCTGGCACTGCTTAGACTGGTACTACTGCGCGGTGTTGTCGACATATAGTAGTGGTAGGAACCAATGCTCGAACTGCGTTCTATAGAATTAAAAGGCGGGCTCCGGGTAAAAGTACAGGAGTTACGTTTGCCCGCTTCACTTAAACTGCTGAAAAATCTCAAACGTTCCGATACTGGCAAAGAGGAGGGTTCTAAAAAAAAAACGTTGTTGGCAAAAAGAAAAACCACACGATGTTTAAATAAACTTACTTATGAAAACAGGTTACAAATATGTATGTATGTATGTAGACTTACGTGTTTTCATTTTAGTTTTTATATTTTTCTTTATTTGAAATATTTATGTTGTTGTTTGCTTGTTTTGTTGTTTTGTTTTTTTTTTTCAAAAATATTCTTTATAAAACTTAAATTTAAATGTTGCTCGTTTGAGTTCCAAATTAAAAATAATCTTTAGATTTAGTTTTTTCTTTAAAGCTTGCTGCACTTGCAGTTTAAAACGTAGAGGAGGAATTCGTTTTTATCGTTGCACAAGGAAGTGAAACGAATTTGTTCTTGGTTTGATTCGCTTTTTGTTTTATTTCATTACATTTTTTTATACTTATTTAGTTTGTACTGTTTCGCTTCTGTGGTGATAATTTTTTAGAATTTTTTTCTCAACAAAATATATAAATGATAAAAATCTTTTTGTAAGCGTCATTTTTAATATGTATATATGTATTTATGTATGTGGGTGGCTCAATTGTGAAATAACTACTGAAATATGGATTAATATTTTGTATTGAAACAATCGTGATAAAGAATTGTAATACATATAATAATTTCTATATGAATTTTTTTAAGGAAAAATTTATTATTTTTAACAATATTGTACAACCCAGAAAAAAATACACTGTTCCACAATAACTTTCACTCCTTATTGTAGCGCTTCTAAAAACAGTTCTTGAATACATGATTTTTGTTTGAAATTATCACTCTCGGTAATAGTTTCATAAAGCCGTTAAGTAACGTTAAGTTAGAACGGATCTAGAAATACTAGTTGTTTTGTTACGGTTTTTTTTTCGAAAAATTATAATATTTGTAAGAAGCGCTTTTATTGTTTCTTGAATTGATTTCTTCATCCATTTAACAGTTGTTACATTTCAAATAAGCGTAAAATTAATTGATTTTGAAAATATCTGTTAAAATTATTCGATAAAATTTCAGTATTTTCATATTTCATTAAAATTTTACATCAAATTTTAAAATTTTTATTATTCAACAAAGTTTTGCTTAGTATCCCAGGAAAAATTGTATTAGTTCCAAAACTAATTCGAGAACTCATCCATATAGCCAGTATTCGTTTCTAATTTTGTGTTGCATTTATGTTTTTTGTTTAAAATTTTCAGAATAAGTACTACGGAATCGTTACGGTTCTTATACTTAAATCAATGTTTTTTACAGAAGCGATGAATAACTTACACACCTTTCAAAGAACTATTCTAGAACCACACCATTTCCAATTGTATTTCTGAGCTTTCTAATTGCATTTCAGAAATTCCCAATTATGTTTCATTAACTTCTAATTAAATTTCAGTAATTTCTAATTTTTTTATTTTAGAAACTTTCAGTTATATTTCAGAAATTTCTAATTATATTTCAGAAATTTGCAATTCCATTTTAGAAACTTCCAAAATTTCCTTAACTAAAAAACATTGATGGAAGAACTACAACATTTTCAATTGTATTCCGAAATTTCCAATTGTATTTCATAATTTTCAATTTGTATTTCAGAAAACTTAATCTGCTAATCTGCTTATCTTAATCTAAAATACAATTAGAAGATTTTGAAATAAAAATAAATGGAAATTTCCGAAATTCAATTCTTGCTCAAGATATGCACAAAATGTACAAGTTAATTTTTTCTCCAGTTTTTAAAAGAATTTTGTGCATATCTCGAGAAAATTTTTGAAATTCATAACTTTACTTAATTGTGAATAAAAGTGAAACGCGTTCATCGATTTTCATAGGACTTGACACTTTTTTTTACCGTTTTGGATTTTTTATGAATTAAAAATAAAAAAAAGTAAATTTTTTAGGCAAAAAATAGTTTTTTTTTACAATTATTTCATACAATTATTTATAACTGCGAAACTGTTGCTTCTGTAGCAAAACGTTGTATGAACAGATTAAAGGAATTGTAATTCTTAATTTTTTTAAATTTGTTTCAGCTTATTCGGAATAGTGGTTCTCGAGTTATGACACACAAAACAGCCTAAAACGTGACAAATTCCCTATACGATACTCCTAACTTCAAATTAGTTTTTAAATTATTATTTGATGTAACATGACCAAACGAATGATGCAGAATTTCTCCTTTTTGAGCTACTTTCATAAACAATTATCAGAATTGAGTCTCGAAATCATGTGTTGTACTGTGTAATGAAACCTTGTTTAAAAATATTTTAAAAAGATACGATCTCAATTACTCTTTTTGATATAAAATTTAAGAATATAAATTCTGCGCATTTTCGGGCTTTCGAAAGAAAATTTAGCATCTACTGTATTTTCAAATTTAAAATCAATTAGTTTTTGACTTCTAAAATACATTGCTCTGAAATAGACAAATTTTCAATGAAATCTGACATAAATTGTATCAGATATCAAAAAAAAAACCCTAGAACAAGGTATGGAAATTTGTATAACTCGCTAAGAGTAAGAGATAAAATAATAGCAGATACAAGCATGTTTTTTGTAGGCATAA
Source organism: Bellardia bayeri (assembly GCA_950370525.1). Taxonomy (NCBI): domain Eukaryota; kingdom Metazoa; phylum Arthropoda; class Insecta; order Diptera; family Calliphoridae; genus Bellardia; species Bellardia bayeri. Next base: position 83,431,020 of record OX493267.1, read on the forward strand.
TCGAGTTCTTAATGAATATATTAAAGTCGATACACGCTTACAATTTTTGCATGTCTTAGGTGGCCGATAATAAGATCACACAACGTTGTGTCTGAGGGATCTGAGGGTTCCGTCGCCAAAACTTAAACCCGAGTACTCAACGCTTATATGGAATTTTATGTCAAACCTATCAGCCGTTTGGAAATTGCATTAGTAGCAATTGGAACTTCATATGCATTACTTAGAAGTACTTTAGTAATTTGCGGACATATAATCTCATATTTACATTTTATAAAATTCAAATCTAATCCAAAAAGATTTGAAAAATTCGTTCAGTTTCTTGTTTTTAATCTTTTAGAAAATAAATGAAGAATGCATTTACATCTTAAAGGTTAATTTTAAATACTTAGATTTATTAAAAATAATTTATTTAACACCTTATTCGTAAACGTTTATGGTGAGTATTTAAATGCCTCATATGACATTTCCGAGTGAAAATAATACGCCAAAATGCCAATGTACATATATGAAAGAAATGTAATTATATAAGCAATTTAACTCATTACTTTTGAATGTAAGAAAGATTTAGCGGGCATTTAGTGTAAATGTAAGTTGGCTGGGCAACGTCCACGACTCAAGAGTGTTACCGAATTCGTCTGTAAGGCAAAGATTTGACAATGAATGATGTTGTTTTGGGTGATAGTGGTTACGGAGTTACGCCGAAATTCCGATGACCCTGCTGAAGAAGCTTCCAATCGTTGCCACAAAAAAAAAAAAAAATACGATGCATAATTGCAAACAGTTTTGTCATGTAAACTTTAATATGTTCTAAATATTTATAATAATTTTATAAAAAAAAATACTTTATAGTTTTGAAAACTAGCATATAAAATATCTCCTTTTTCTTTAATAACATGTAACACTGCATGTTTTTTCCCATTTATATTTTGCGGTTCATTTCAACAAGTTGTTTTCAGCAATGCAAAGAGAAAAGCAATGCAAAAGACAGAAATGTAAATATGATTAAATGCTCTGTGAAACACTTTGCACTTTGCAGGAGAGCGCAAAAACTGTACAAAGCGAACAAAGTCTCTGCAAAAATTTTCTGAGTGAAAATGAGATTTACAAAGAATATTGTCAAACAGAAACACTTATGTATAGCTTTGCAAACAAATGCAATTTCATAAGAGCGTAGAGAAAAGTTGATATAAATTGTTTGTAGAATAGGGCCCTGGAATGAACCTTTGAATTTTATTTATATTTTGCAGATTTACTATGACTTACTTTGCATTTAATTTAACATCTATGCAAGCAATTGTCTAAAAGTTTAAGGCCCCGATTACCGTTCACAGCACTAAGTATTTTGCTGTTGTATGTTGTAAACAGCGATTACGATTCACAACACTTAACGGCTTAATCGTATGAAAAATGCATGTTGTGTTGTAGTCGAGATAACACAACATTTTAGTGTTGTGAACGATAATCGGGTCCTAATACTTCATGTATTTTATTATTTAACAAATGTAAATTGATACTGAGATATAGCCAGAGTCTTTGCCAGGAAATGAACCCGCAATCCTCAAATCCACCGTATTATTTATTGTCTAGTCTATCTAAGGTGCCAGTACTTTAGAAGTTTGACAATTGTTAGCAATTATGTTTCATGTTGGTAAATTAATGAATGCACTGTGGTAAAGATAATTGGCATCTAATTAATATCTATATATTTAACTATATATGTCTCTTCTTACAATACAGATATCGATATATGGTTTTAATCATATTAAGTAATTAATTACTTTTAATTAAAACAAACATAAATTATTGAAAATTAATACCCACAAAAACATGCAAACGATTTAAAAAACTTTTAAAGAATATTAGAAAAATATTAATTTATATGTAGGTATGTATATATGTATGTATGTGTGTTTCCCCATTTATGTAATAAATTCAAAAAAATATCAATTTCACTGGTAACACTCAAGTTAAAACTCATGATCATCATAATCCAAACATTTATGGAAAAATGTTTCTCTATTCGAAAAAGCGAAGGAAAAGAAAACAAAAGTATAAAATGCATAAAATTAAAACAACCAAAAGCGCATGCGCAACATAAAAGTATTATTAACATTTTTAGGAAAAAAAATCAAGAAAATAATAATATTAGATATTAAGAAGAAATAATAAAAAAACAAAATGCATTCCAAAAGTTAATTATGAAATAAACAATAATAACAAATAATTTTTATAATAAAATTAAAATGAAAATAAATGTAACGTAATGAAAATGTAATAATGTAAAATATTACCACAATTTTCAGACGTAACAAACGTACTTTCGTACCGATTTGTCTGTATTCACAATAAACGTTTGAAAGCAATTTTGAAATTAACGCGTTTTAATAAAAATTGTAGGCCAATAAAAACCATGTTCAAGATTTACCTATAAGTAGTTGCAACATTCGTTTGTAATACATGAAGGTAAAATTATGTTATTTTCATTTAATTATAATTTTTTTAACTTATTATTATTATTATTATCATTATTATTAGTAGTAGATATTATTGTTATTAAAAAAAATATTAACAAAATTAAGAGTATAACAAATTTGCAAAACAAACAAACAACAACGACAATAACAAAAATTGCATTCAATGAGCAAAAACTTAAAATAAAAACACATTGCGTCCATGAAAAGAAATTAAATAAATTTTCAATTTATAAACGTAAAATTATTAAGATTTTAGTAGAAAACAAAACAAATTGGTTTGTTATTTAATTAATTGTTTAAATAAACTTACCGATTTCATCATCTGGAGGAGGATTATTTGGCGTTTTAGGTTCAACCGTATTAACAGCTGGAGAAGGTGATAAACGACGCGGTACTGGAATATAAAAGAGAATTGAAATTATTTAGGAGAATACATATTTTAAATACATATTTTTTTCGGTTCCGTTTTCGGATTAGGTAAAAAATCGGTCTAATAACAGTATTTGGTATTCAGCCACATTTTGAACGAACACTAAAACCGAAACATTAAAAAATTAAAAACATTGTTTAGACATTTTTAAGGTGATACAAGTTTTAAATACATATATTAGATAGAGTACAAAAATTTTAAATTTATTGTCAAATATTTAAGAATACGTTAAAAAAAGTTTGTCCCTTCAAGATGAAAAACAAGATTTATGGAGAACGCAACGTCACATAATTCGATCGGAATGGTTTCAATTCCGTATTTGCCAATCGTTCATTTCTGTTTTGTGTTCTCTAGATTCCAATTGATTTTGTTTATTCCCAAAAGATTTTTAAATCTCGGTTTTTAACTTAAATATGGTAACGGTGTGTAAACCAAAATAAAAAAAAAACATATGATTTTTGTAATAAAAAGTATAACAAAAGCGAACATAAACAGGGCTAACAAAGAAATTTTAAATAAAAGTAAAAAACATTTTTTTAAAAATGCCCGCAATTTCAACTGTTGCTGTTTTAAATGAACAAAGACATCAAAACGAAATTGAAAGCTACTAAGAAGAAATTTAAGGGATGCATCTGATCGTCTGTCATATTTTAGTGCAAACGACAAAAGTTTTCTTCTTGCTAATACCAACTTTGAAAGTTTTAACATTTTATTTAAATATAAATGAAATAATTAAAAAAAAACAATGAATAAAATGTTATTATCAATAAAATTAATTATTTAATTGTCATTATGAATTACGAGTATGAGTTTTTTTTTCAGTATAAAATCATAAAAAATAACAATTCCACTTTAGAAATCTAAAGTGGTTTAATTCCGAAAAATAATTCGTTTTTCGTTTTCTAAAGACTCAATTTACGGAATCAAAACCACTTTCGATCGGAATTGAGTTCTGTGATATGGCTGATAGAGTTGTTACTTTGGAGCACGTTAAGATTATACATATAAAAACATGATATAAAATTAAAATTAAGATTTTGGTAATTATTAATTACTGCCCTTATTCATAAAAACTTAAAGTAGACTTCAAATGTTGTATGAAAATTTTGTCTAAAAGCACACCACTTCAAACCTACTTTATTTTTTTATGAATACGGCAGTAAAGCTTTAGGTCTTTTTTATAAAATATTTAAATTTTTATTTCAATATTTATTTGAAAAATAATTTTTGAAATTTATAAAATTATAAAATTTTTATCCTGAAGAAGCTACTCAAAAAGTAGCTAAATATTGAAATAAAAATTTAAATATTTAATAAAAAAGACCTAAAGCTTTAATAATTACCAAAATCTTAATAAAAAAAAATGTCAAATAAACAATAATAAGAAATATAAAATTAAAAAAAGTATTTTTTTTTTTTTGGAAATTAATAATACATTTCAAAAGATTCGGTTTGTCGACCGGTCGGACTCTAATATTTTTTGAAAATTTTACTACAGTTGAGGTAAAAAGTCTTCAGTTAAATATACAAAGTGGTAACCAGATCTGCAAATTGCTTTGCATACCATTGTCTTTTTACCAAATATATTATTTTTTTGAATATACATATTGGATGGGCATCCCATTGTTCAGCTGCTTTATAACATTTTAGACCCGATGAGATGAGGTCTATTTTTACGTATGTTTTAACATCCATAATGTGACAGTTTTAAATTTTATTATCTACCATAAAAGAGAAATGACAACAAAAACATACATGGCTGAAATTGTCAACCAATTGTAGACCCAGCAAGAAAAACAGCAATAATAATAACCCAATAAACATATTGGCAAGCGTTTTGTAAATTAAGATTGCAGCAAGCTTGCATAAATAAGTGTAAACTATTATTAAAACAGCATATCCAAACTTTAAAACTAATATTTTGCAAAATAGTTTGTTAAATCTAAAAGAATATTTTTACGGCAGTCTAGAGTATTTGGTTACAGTTTAAAGAAATCTGAAAATGTTTAAAATAAATCAGTCCCTATTTGATCGTAAATCTTCTAATATCTTCTAAGCGTCAAGAAATTAAGGTCTTATTTAACAATAAATTCTATAAAATATTCCCCTTTTTACACCCTGCAATTTTACATTCCAAATTTCACAGCAATTGCAGTAAATGACAGATTCTCTCGCACAATGGCTGCAAAATCCAACCAACGCTCTCATAATCACATTGTGCAAATACCATGATGAACAAATGAGCCCTAAATGACAACAAAAAAAAAAGTTCTTGCAACAAATTCAACCAAGCATAAATTTGTTTATTTCGAATATAATTTTGTGTTGATGTTGTTGTTCTGTTAAAAGCAATTAATGACAGCTACTGAAAGATAAAAGATACATAAAAGTAGTTAACCATATAATACCCTACACCCAGTATATGAAAAACAGTTTTTCAGAAATGGGCGTTATATGAGAGATATACAGCCCAATCATGAATAAAAACTCCGCGGGAGTTTTTTCCCTTTTCATTTTTTTAACATTGAATTTGAATAGGAAAAATGGGAAAAGGGAAAAAAACTCCCGCGGAATTTTTATCCATGATTGGGCTGATAACCTATTGTGGACCGATCATCCAAAAATTTAGTGTTTAGGGAGTTTCCACTAATTATGGACCGACCATTTTAAAATGAGGTGTCATTATTTCTGTATATAAGAAACTTATTTGTTTTAAATTTTTTTTTTTTTTTTAATACCAAAATTTTTAAAAAATTTATGATCGTTAATGTGAATTTCGAAAGTAGGCCTTATCTGAGAGCTACGACTAATTATAGACCGATCATTATAAAATTAGGTGTCATTATTTCTGTATATAAGAAACTTATTTGTATAAAATTTTTTTTGAATACCAACATTTTTAAGAAATTTATCCTCGTTAAAGTGAATTTCGAAAGTAAGCCTTATATGGGAACTACGACTAATTATTAAATATGTTTGGGTTCAATATTATTTGGATACCAACATTTTTGAGAGAGTTATGCTCTTTAAAGTGATTTTCGGAAGTGGGCCTAATATGAGAGCTACGACCAATTATGGACCGATCATAATAAAATTGTACCGTATTTTTTGCATACACATGAAATATATTTGGGTTCAATATTATTTGGATACCAACATTTTTGAGAGAGTTATGCTCTTTAAAGTAATTTTCGGAAGTGGGCCTAATATGAGAGCTACGACCAATTATGGACCGATCATAATAAAATTGTACCGTATTTTTTGCATACACATGAAATATATTTGCGTTAAATATTATTTGGCTACCAACATTTTTGAGAGAGTTATGCTCTTTAAAGTAATTTTCGGAAGTGGACCTTATATGGGAGCTACGAGTAATTATAGACCGATCTGCACAAAATTTGTAGATATGATTTGGCTTCATTTACCACTCATTTGTGATGAAATTTGTTTCGATACTTGCATAATTCAAACATTTATCATCGGTAAACCCCAATTTCGGGAGGACATTTGTATGGGGGCAAGGTGAAATAAGAAATAATGGACCGATTTTCACCAGTTACAATCGCATCCATCCTTGGGTAAAAAAATATCATGTACCAAATTTTATCAAAATATCTTTAAAATTGCGACCTGTACTCTGCGCACAAACTTTACATGGACAACCAGCCAGACGGACGGACGGACGGACGGGTATCGTTAAATCGACTCAGTAATGGCCGAATTCTCAGTCATTAGTTAACCATTGGTAAACTAAAATACTAACTATTGTTTAACTACTATGTACTTGTTATTCTTATGGCAAACTAAGCGTTGTGAATAAAGAATCATTAGTTAAGCCTTTGTCATTAGCTAACTAAAGACTGTGAATTCGGCCATAAGTGATTCTGAGTCGATCGGTACACTTTAAGGTGGGTGTTGGAACAATATTTCTGGGCGTTACAAACATCAGCACAAATCCAATATACCCTTCCCACTATGGTGGTGTAGGGTATTAAAAGAAAAGTAAGAAGTTAATTTTATAAAATTGTCATGTTGACGAGTTTGTTTATATTTATGAGTTAATAACCTGAAAAATATATGTCACCCTTCACATAAGAAACTTGTACTTAATTGGTTAAGAAAAAAAAATTAAATATAATAATAATAAAAAATAATAGTAACTGACAAATTACCTAGAAAACAAACATTAAGAGCTGCAAACATACACACATGTTTGTATCTTATTAAAGATGTTTATGAATGTGGTAGTTTGCTTTAACTTTAAATGTTCCGTAATAAAGACCATAAAGTGTATAAATACTAAATAAAAGAGATCTTTACGGTTAATTTTATTTTAAACAAGTTAGAATGCAATATTCGGCTGTGCCGAATCTTGAATACCCTCCACCTAAACGTAATAAGAAATACAAAAATTACATCGGTTATAGGACTAGAATATCTTATTCTGTGTTTTGAGTCTTAGTGCAAATTTTACTAGTATTTTATATATTGCTTGAAAGACATTTTTACGACCAACATAATTTATTTTAAATGTTTTGAAATTTTATCTAATTTTGATCATTTATAATTGATGTAATTACCGATTCTTACTATAATTTACAGAGTTTGTCTGATTTTCATAATAATCTTGAGTGTAATTTAACAATTTATAAAATTAAAAGAACATTTTTCCATATTCACAACAAGTTAAGAGAGTATAAAAAAGGCTATTATTATAGGGTGATGCTTCTTTTGATTAAATTTGATCTCAATAACATTATTTACAAGAGATTTATGGGGTGGCATAGTAGAAGTGGACCAATTATGGACTGATATCTTCTAAATCCCGTATCCACTGATATGATTTCTACGTATTTGAGACTTATTTTGGTTCAATTTCATCACAATAACGTTATTAACAAGAGTTGGTTGTTATGCTCGGAAGTGGACTTAATTCGGGAGCTATTGCCAATTATTGAAAACAAAAACCAGTAGCATAATTGCCGTATAACCGATACTCATATAATTTCTGGATTAAAATTTCTGATTGCTTTGATATCAATATTTATTAGACATTTTTGTGGGTTAAATTGTTTTACGGAAATGGTCCTTATATGGCAGCTATGACAAATCATGGACCGATCTTCATAAATTTTGGAACACTGAATTTTATGCATATAAGCATATCTCATATCTCGAATTTCAAGATAATAACGGTATATTTAAGATACATTTTAGTATTAACGTGAATTTCGGAAGTGGCCCTTATATGGAGTATATAGTAAAATACGCACCGATATTCTCAAAATCCAGCAGTTTGATTTTGGCATGTATGTAAATAATATATACAAAGTTTTTAGTCGGTAGCGATATTTAAAGATATATGTATATAGGATAAATGGCTTTTTTTATGACCAATTATGGGCCTACCACCATAACATTTAGTAGAAAAAATTATTTACCTATAACTTTTACCGTTATTAATACCAGTTTTATACGTATTTAAGTGAATTTTGGAAGTGGACTTATATGGGGTCTATAGTAAAACATGGACCGAACTAAAAAAAAATTCGTTTTGCGATTTCTTTTTTAATGAAACTTATTTTTGCTGAATTTTGTATTGATATTCCAATTTTATAGGCATTTATGTATAATTCAGCAACATTTCGGGAAGATTATTGTATGAAGACTATGAGAAATCATGGACCTTTTCTTTCTATTTTCCTCACGCTTTCTTCTTTTATCATAAAAACAACGTATACAAAATTTCATGGAAATATCTGCAATATATTTAAGAAAAACTGAAGAAAAATTTTTAAAAATATAAATTTTTAATGGAGGTTGTCTTACTATTTGATCTATAACTCTTGTTCTACTATACCGATTTTGCTGATTTTCAATACCAAACTGCTTAGGAGAACTATAAACGGTTTTTTGTAAACTTTGTTGATTTCGGTTGTGTTCTTTGGACGTGATAGTGTTTTACACAGACAGACGGACATGGCTCAATCGACTTAGAATTTCGTAAGGACCAATAATATATATACTTTGTTGGGTCTCAGATGAGTATTTCTTAGTGCTACACACGGAATGACAAACTTATATATACCCTCATTCACCACTTATGGTGATGGAGGGTATAAAAATAAATCTCGAGTAATTACTTAGAATTATTACATTTACAAAATTACTACATATTGTATTAATCACAAAAACAAAGTGTCATAATTTTGTAATAATTTCTAATTTGTACCACATACCATTTTAATTTTTATTTTAACCTTGTAATAAATACATACAGTTTACAAACGATATAATTTATTTTTAATTTCAGACTGTTTATTACCCTAAAATAATATTTTCAATAGATAAGGGACCACCAAACACATTGTTTTTAAATCGCCTCCTCTACATTTTGTAATCTAATCTAAACATTTTCTGTGCGTATAATTTCATTTAACTATAAAACTCTTGCATATTTTTCAATTTAAATAAAACATATAATTTAAAAGAATATGAAATACAGGGTAACAAAACCAAACCACTTGAAAATTAATATTATAAAAATAATAGAACGAAGTAATGATATAAATTTTGAATATTTACATTTGCAAGCCCTTAATATATTCATTATTTAATATTTAGCTGAAATTATTCTGTCTTCAAATAACTCTATAGAAATAAACCAATAAATGTTACAGCATGCATCGTAGGATGTAGGAGCCAATTCTGCACACGGAAACGTGAGAGTACACGACCTACAAATGACTCATGCTCTAATTGAAATGTTTCGCAAGCAATACACCTTCTTGCGTGAATTGTGAAACACTTTTTACATATTTTTTTTTTAAATACATCATTATTTATTTTAAAATAAAAATTATTTAATCATCCTAAACTCTCAGAAACCACAAAAAACTTTAAAATATTTTTAGTATTTTTATACCCTTGACCACCATAGTGGGATAGTGAATTTGTGCTGATGTTTGTAACGTCCATAAATATTAGTCCAACAATCACCTTAAAGTAACGATCGACTAACTTCCTGAGTCGATTTAACAATGTCCGTCCGTCCGTCCGTCGGCCTGACTGGCTGGCTGTCCATGTAAACCTTGTGCGCAGAGTACAGGTCACAATTTTGAAGATATTTCCATAAAATTTGATACATGATATTAATTAATTTGTTGTTGAAATATATGTACGTATACATAGATTATTAGAAACTTTTAAAATACAATTATAAAATTCTGAAATACAATTAGAAACTTCGGAAATGCAATTAGAAATTGTGTAGATCCGAATGCAGTAAAATAACAACTATTTTTGCTTTGTTTACATACAAATGCATCCTACATAGTTTACATCAGTGGCCGGTACTTTTAGCCACCAGTAAACTAGCGAACGCGAACGCCTATGCAGATTTCTACAACACGAATAAGATCGAAATACCTTAAAATTTTCGAAATAAAAACAAATTAAATATTGAGCATCAACAAATTAAAAAAAAATTACGAAAAATTCCAATACAATTTCTAGTGTGACACATGGGACATCTATTAAGGACACACCAAAAATTAAAAAAAAAAAATTTAGTTAAAAAAAAAATCAATATTTTATTGTAAATCCATTGTTATCGATAACAGTTTGACATCTGCGTTTGAGGTCACCAAATTTTTACCTACACTACTTAGAATGGCTACCCAACCTCTCTTTGTTTCGGCAAAGATATCATTAAAATTGTTTATTTTTACAGAGCATGCATTGGTTTGTACAACTTGGCATTATTTCTTAATCGGGTTGAGATTAGGACTGCACGAAGGCCAGTCAAGAACAGTAACTGAATTGTTAAAAAACCGTGTTTTTATTTGAGAGTATACACACATTTGTATACACATACTTTTGTGTTACTCTCTTATTCGTATTACATATGTGTATATAAATGAGAGTAACAAGAATTGCTAGTACAATCAAGTGTGTAGTCGTCTTATCTTCCCTTCACCCTGATGTCTAAAAATCAATTATTCAGCTAAGCTTAAAGAATTGCGTAGTGTAAATTGGGACAAAATTAAAATCTCAATTACAATACAGTTTCTGTTGGATTTTGTGTCATTTCAGATTCCAAAATTTCCCTTAAAATTTAAAAAAAATAAAATCTTATGCCACTTACCTCTTTTTGGTGATGTGCGATCCTCCCGATTCAATGACGCACTATTACTTGTCTTCTCTTGCAATTGCTGGAACATATTTGCTCTGGCTCTCACACTATTCGTACGCACCACGCCACCCGACAATGTCGACGATTCCGATGAGTCTTTGTTTAAGGGTGTTTTAGGCTCTTGATTTTCAGCCATACTAACATCTTGCTCGAGACTAGACATTTCGAAAATACGTTCACTATTGCTATTACACGATAAGCCCGAATCGCCGGTAAACGAAAGCGTTAAATTAGCGTAGTCCTGCGAACAAAGCAGACTAGAACGAGCTGACGATTTACGCGGTAGAGGAACTGGTATGCCCGCCTTAAACGAAGAGGATGATTGAGGGGGCGAATAAATTGAACTTGAGAGCGGTTGGGTAAATGAACGCGTTAAAGTAAATGCTGACGGAGGAGCGTTAGGCGATTGATTGCCGTGTGAGGATAAGTGAGCAAAACCAAGACCTTCTAATGATTGAGCCGGTTTGAAAGCAGAACCACTGGATAAAGTGTCATTGACAGAAGATACGTTGTTTTTAAAGCTACAAAGAGTAATAATTTTTTTTAAATTTTATTTTTTTAATGGGTTTAACAACTTTGTTTAAACGGTATATTTCTGTTGGCTCATATAGAATTGAAAAGAGGAGGTCACACAAAATTTTATTTATTTTCACTTAATTTTGTTTTTATTTCATTTTTATTTTCTTTTCTACTTTGTGTTGTTTCAACACTTGCCAATTTTTTATTATTATTATTTTGTGAAATACATTGACACATTTTCAACTCTCTGGAAAATGATTATATTTACACTCATTTAAGATTTTTTTTCACAATATTTTTAGATAATTTTTGCCACAGTGGATTTTTTACTGTATATATGTATTTTTTTTTTTTTTTTTGTTAAATTTCAATATATTTTCTTTGAAATGAAAGCTATTTTTAAATGAGATTTTTTTCTAATTTGGATTTGAAAGAAACTTTAAAAGGCCATCAGAAAATCTTTGTATATTTTTGTTTAAAAGATTTTATAATTTTCTAACACTTTTTATAGACTTATTACGCCAACAAATCGTTAAACACACTGTGAGTAAATAAAAAAATTATTTAAAAAAAGAATCGCAACGTAATAAAACCGCACTTGCTTAGAACGAAACCGTACGTACTTGCGTCCGTCCGTTCGTCCGTTTGTTGCTTTATTTGGCTCGCTCTAAACAGCGTTAAAATAGCAATAAATATTAAAATAAATTGATAACTTTATATTTGTCGTTATAACATACAACTAACTAAGTACATAATTTTATCAACTATTTTCTTATATATGTATACAATATTGCTTATATAAACTTATCAAACCACAATAATAACAACTAATAACGATTCCATTTTATTAAAAAAAAAAACGTTAATAAATATATTAATTATTTTATAACTAGGTTTTTTATTTTATTAAATAAACAATTTTTTCTATACCGTCAAATTGTGTTAAAAAAATGACGCGATTTATACCTATATTTCAAACGAAGAAATTCAAACGGACACCAAAAAAGCGTGAAAATTCAAATGACGACCGTTAACAACTGAAAATGCAAAATTTTTTTTTATGTTTACCAACTCAAGAAACAAAATTTAAAATCTTATGTGGATATTTCGAAATTGTTTTCATTCAAAATTTAAAACACACTCTCACCAAGAGATCAGTTAGCAGAGGCAGAGAGAGTAAACTTAAAAAAGCTGCGCGCGTTTTTGTTTTGTTCAATTTATATTCAAACTAATTGTGTTGTAAAACACTCTCGAATTAACACAATTTTCAGTTTTTTTTTAGGGAATAAAAGTAATATTTTAATGCGTTTATAAATGATCGTTTTATTTCGGTTTTTCTTAATTTCTTTTTGTTTTTCTTTTTTTGTTTATCTATTTCTTTGTTTTGACCAATTTATGTAGAGTATTTTTAAACAACTATTTTGTGTGTGATGGTAGGAAAATTACAAAAATGTTTGTGTCTAACAAATGGTATGAAATGAAAATGAAACAAAAAGAAAACAAATACAAACTGAACAGAAACAAAAATAAAGTTAAAAAAAACAGCAAAAAACAACTTCCAAAGAAGCGAAATGTAGGGTAGAATCAAAATTGTTTGGAAATATATCCGATATATCTAAACGGTTAGTCCGATTCAGATAAAATTGTAGACACCACTAAAACTCCAAGGGCGGAAATGTTGAGCTTAAAAAAGGACAACTTTAACATATAATTTGTTTAAAAGCGTTCAATTTTTTGTTTCTCATCTAATTTTTATATTTCCTAAAAGTCCTCAACTACAAAGCTAGATGCGTTTGTGTCTTATGGTTTTCGAGTTAAACGCATTTAAAAAATTAAATTTTGACTAACCCGTTTTTTTAAATATTAGGCAGACTTTTTTTTTTATTTAAACAATAACATAGCAAGGGTCCAGAAATTAACGATTTTCAATTTGAAATTTAAAAAAGATATACTGCCGTATTTATAAAAAATAAAGTAGGCTTGAAGTGTGCTTTAAGACAAATTTTTCATACAAAATTTTCTTAAAGTACACTTGAAGTCTACTTTAATTTTTTATAAATACGGCAGATAGAATTTTAAATTTTTTATTAAAAAACAACTTTCTTGAAGAATTTATAACAAACTTATATTGGGTGTATAACTTAAAAATTTTGAAAATTTTAGCTTTATTTTGAAAAGTTTTTACATAATAAATTTATTCAAAGTATTGACTATTGTTATCTTTATGGCAAAATATATTTAGATCTCGTGGCTCATCTTTTAAGGCCAAGAACAATTTTTTTAGGCCAAGAACCCCGTTCTGAAGTGGGGTGTATCTCAAAGAGAGCTTTCCACAGTAATTGAAACAAATTGTAGTGGAACGGGCAAGTTGTAGGCTATTATATGGTAAAGCAAAACTTCACGCATATGACGCTTTGTTGGCACAAAATTCGACATTTTCGTAGCCAAACAAACTTTGTTGCTGACACTATAATGTTCAATAACTAAAGGTAATGTTCAATAACTTGGCAAATATTTACTCAAAAAAGTGTAACGACTTGTTTTAACACAAACACAAGAGCTTTACAAGATCAAACAGCATCAAATAAAGTTTTTTTTTAATAAATAAAATAAGTTCAAATACATGTTATTTAGTGGTTACGTCTTTTTCGGCAAATATTTGCCAAGTGTGACCCCACCTTAAGTTATTATAAATGACAGATATTTACCCTTTAAAATGATATAATAGTTACTAAAGACGAAAACCGTTATCAACATTTTTATAAAAAATTTAAACTTTAGGCCGTCTGTTCTAAAAACCTTAAGTTGGAATTACATATTTTGCATTTGGCGATTTATACGCATAGATACTATAATGTATTCCAAATAATTCACATTATTATTTTACCAGCCTCGAAATGTGGACTTTATGCAAAATTTAAAACAAGAGAAAATTGAGATTTTTTATTTTTTTTTAAGGAATTAGTTTTTTCTAAACCGTTTACTTGCTTATCAAAACGTGTGACCAAGTAACAAATTGCATTGAGATTTATTAACGAACAAACCCTTTATTGATATTAAATACAAATATGTATGTAGTTATGAATTCTTCAATGTCATAAATATGCTGTATTTTTTAGATTTTATTACTTTTACTAAATTTAACATATTTGTTAGCACAATAAGTAGTGGGCAACGATAAAAGAAGCACTTTAATACAATTTAACTCATTGTCAATTTAACTTATGTCAATGCCTGATATTTGAGGAGTCATGTATTAAAATTACTTCCACATCCCGTGAACAAACATTTTATCTGGTAGCATTTTTCACTAGAGACCAGTGTTTTCCGAATTGGGAATAACAACTTCTCTACTGATTCTTTTAGGGTTATTTTCTTTCACACTCAAATAGCATTTCATTATATGTATTTCACTTTATAGTTGAAAAATATGTATGACTCAAAAAATACTTCTTAAAAATTGGCTGATTTTGCATTCATAAATAAGTTGGGTGTTTCCCCAACTTTATTTCAAAATCAACTTTTTTTTTGCACTTTCAACATCTTTTAATCTAAAATCTAAACAAATAACAATTATTTACTAAATTTGTTTACCGTTTTCTAAAATACGCAGAATACATGTTGCAATGTATTAGTTTTTACTTTGGACTATTCTTTTAATTCTTTAGCAAACCTTTTAAACGGTCTGGCCTGCCTCAACAAAATGTGTACAACAACTAATGTATAAATTGCGAAAGCAATAACAACATAGCAAAAAAAAAACAATCTAAACCTATGATGATTGTGAATTTTACATGTTAACATGATTGTTAACATTTTGTATCATACTCGTTAAATAAAATAAAACAAAAATTCAAAATGTTAAATTAAAAATAAACAGAAAATACAAAAAAAAAGTTCACCCAAATACCCCAAATATATACAACGAGAGTATGTATAGACAACTGAATCAAACTGTATAGCTATAGATAGATATTCGTAAAACAAATCAACTTTGCCTTTTTTTGCTTTTGTTTTTTTCGTTTTTTGAAATCGGGCTTCAACTATTGAAAACAAGTGCAATTGTGGTAATTATTCGTGCCACTACCCCAATAAACACTAATTAGGCATTATTGAACCAGTGTGTGTGTGAGAGAGAGAGAGATAGAGATGCAAAGGAAAAATTGCAAATCCACTCATACATTTTGAAAAAAATATGTGAATGAATTCGTATATTTAAGTTCTACAAAGGGAATTTTAAACAAAAGCTGTTATTTTACATTATAATAAATTGTTTTATTAAATTATATTGTCAGATGTTTCTTCACATACTTCAAGTAAATTAATTAGAAAAAATGCAATTTGCGAATAATTCCAATAAATTCGTAACGAATTTTATTTTTTGAATTCGACAATAAAAAAAAAATTCTTTGTAATAAATTCGAAATTAAATTCGCTTGCAGAAGAATTCAATTCGAAAATACTTTACGTAGAAAAAATAAAATTTGCGAAGAATTCCAATAAATTCATAACGATTTTTAATTTTTGAATTCGCTAATTAAAAATATTTTTTTTTAATAATTTCCCTTGAATTAAATTTTACGAATGAATTCAATTCGCATTAATCTAGTAGTAGGTACATATTATAAACATCAGTAGTCTCTCGATTGCGTTTGATTTTGTTTTGTTTCTTTAAGTCAAATTCTTATAAGAAAAAAAAAAACACTTCTTAATAAAACACCCTGTCTACTAATTTCTCCAAGAAAAGCTAACAATAAATTTATGAATGCAAAAATGTTATTGAAAGAACCTTCTTCTGCATGATGGCCCTTATTATAATGAACACTCACTGCTGCAGTTAATTTCTTTTGAACTAACATTTTGCCTTGAGCGTTTAGGGTCATAATGTTTACAAAGACTTCTTAATGTTAAATTGTCACAGAAAAATGACAAACTACAAATTTAAAAACTATTATTATTTAATTTTTTTTTTTTACAAAACATACATAATTGTGGCAAAACGAAAAGAGCTGCAAAAAATAGAAACACAGAGAAACATAAACTAAATACATACAACAAACCAGTAAGTAGTATTTGTTTAATAAACTCATACGACTCATAACTAAATATTTAAACAAAATAAATTCATAATTTCAGAAAAAAAAACGTAAAAACCTATAAACCGCCACATCAAAGGGGAGTTACGACTTTGTGAAATGTGTGCAATAAACCCGAGTACACAACATTTTATTTTTACATTTAAAAAAATTCAAAAATAAAAAAAGAAAGAAAAAATAAACAAATGTGTTGTGTTCCAGTTAGTGAATTTAAACAATTCATTTATATTACTAATGTTTTTTTATTTTTACTTTATTATTATTATTATTATTTTGTATTGAATCATAAATAGGAGTTACATATGTATACTATATTTAAAATAATTATAATATTTCTTGTTTAATACTACATATTTATAATTTCATAGTTTTGCAAAAAAAAAATAAATAAAAAAACAAAGTTTTATGTTTCATTCGAGTTTGTTTAAAAGTTCAAAAAATTTCTTTTGTTTCATTTCCGCTTTGTTGATGGTGATGGGGGTATGCTAATTTTGAACTATATTCAAATACAATTGGTAATTTTCGCTGAATTAAGTTGCTTGTTTTGGTTACTTAATTTTTGTTTTTACCAAATTAACATATTTTCAATGTCAAGCTGTAAAACAAAAGATTGCAAAAGGGTTTTTGTTTTTGTAAGTTAGGCAAAAAATTAGGATGGTCTATCTATCAATACTAATATTGCTTAGTGGAATTAGTTTATGTAATTAATGACATTAAAGAAAGGTTTTTTGCAAGACTACAAAAACACGTAAATCTATTTCAGTGTCTTGTGTAAGATATCAATGCGACATTTGTTAGAGTTTAACTCATAGTGATGGATTAATTGAAGTGAATAGGAAATGAAATTAACTTGAATTGGATAAAAGTCAAATAATAAGCTTTAAAAAGTAATTTGCTAATCAGTCCTATTTTTATTATTTAAAATTGTATTTATCAAGATTTTAAACTATATTTATGCTTATTAAGCAATGTTTCATATTACCATAAACGGCATGCAACTGACACAGAACTTTTTATCTGTTCGGATTATTAAGAATAGGGATAGTTGCCGCAAAATTTCCAATTGTATTTTTATCTGTATTTCAGAAGTTTCCAATTATATTTGAGAAGTTTCTTTTTATATTGCAGACACTTCCAATTAAATTTTTAGTAGTTTCCATTTAGATTTCAGAAATTTCTAATTGCATTTCGGAAATATTTAATTGTATTGGGTGTATAACTTATAACTAAAGAAATACCAAACATTTAAAATACGATATTTTTTATAATGTCTATTTTTCATTTTGAAAGAGTTGTACAAAATAAATTTATTCAAAGTATTGGCCATTGTTAGCTATGACCTCTTCCTATCTTTCTGGCAAGATATGGAGTCTTTGTCTTTTGAGCCCAAGAAAAACTCAAGCCAATTTCGGATACCCTGTTCTGAAATGAAGTGTATCTCAGAGAGAGAGAGTTGTGTATCGTTCGAAACAAATAGCAGTCGGATGGGACAAGATCTGGACAAAAATTCCCAACCACTTCTTTCTTAATAATTTTTATTACACTTTTATGTCTGGCCGCATATTTGGTCAGTGTTCGCTTCAAACGAATCAGTTGCCTTCGGTGCAGGTTCCCTATTAAGGTCTGGCCAGATTTCAGCAGCTAATAATAGGTGGGACTCTTTTGGTACCACCAATTACAAAGCATTAACGCCATGGATATTTGACTTTGGTGTCAATTCGGCTGGTTGGCCGAGCTTCACAAACGATCTCTAACGCTTCGGGTTATTGTAAGGGATACATTTTTCATTCCGTGCAAAAATTATTTCTTTTCAAAACGTTTAAGCAGCATTTCATACATGTAAAATCTTCTTTCAAGGTCTCTCGGCTTTAATTCATATGGTACCCAATTTCCCTGATTTTGGATGGTTTTGGCTGCTCGCAAACATTTTGAAATCGCTGCTTGAGCAGCTTTCGTTGATTTTGCAAGCTCTTGTTGAAAACACTCTTCATAGAGTAATTCCTCTACTTTTTGGTCTTCAAACTTTTTTGACTTCTTTGTCTTCCGTGTCAAAATCAAAACCAAAGGAAAACATATACCAAAAGCTTTGGTTTGCTTCAGTGGTTACCGAATCAATAGAGCCATTTATTAATAGTGGTGACAATTAGCTATGTGCTCAGAAAACGCATTGGAGTGGTTGCATTCGTGGCATTTGTGCTGACAATCCGCCCTGGACAGGGTAACAAGGGTTTTAGGATAGGCCGCTGTAATTTCTCGTCCTTGGCAGCAGTGGTTGATCAGTGCAGTGCTAGACCAGTTTGTAGCTGGAGTGATTGCCGCGTGTCTAATAAATGCCTTCGCCTAGGTTAGTTGACTAAGCTATGGATGGCAGGGATTAGATAGCCCGAACTCTCTAACAAGGTGTTTGTACAGTGATCTATGCAATTGCTGCGAAGTTGTGAATTGTGTGTCTTGCGAGACATGCAATATTGTATATTCTTGCAAGGCATGCAATGCGTTGGTTTGATGTTCGTCAACCCGGTGTAAAGAACACCATGTGGTCAAGTCTTATTGACTATACCGCATGTAAAACCCCTGGACTTTGAACCCTTGTATTTTAACAAACTTTCAAATCAGATTCTGATCAATCCAAATATTTGTTAGAATATTAGATTTGATTACGGCCTGATTATACCGGTTAAGCTTAGACTCTAAAAAATTAATTTTTGTGTTTAAAATCTACAATATTTTTAATTAATTTCTAACGAAAATTTGATTTTCCTTTTCAAAAACTAATTATGTACACGTTATTCCCAGAAAAATGTTTTATGCTTTAATTATACATTTTTATTAACGGCGACCCAATGACATTCTTCCGGTTTCTTTAAATTTAATATTTATTGGTTTAGCTCTCAAAATTATCACAAAAAAATATAGTTGCCACAAGCTATTTCAACTGTAAATAGAAATAGAAATGCTCTAATACTAGGGAACACAAGAAACGATACTTATCTTTAAAAAACAAAATTGGCGTCACCAAAAACACAAAAGGCAATAAACTTTAAAAATTTAATTGGAGACAAACATAAAAAAAGCAAAATACTTCCATAAAAGATAATTAAAATATAAAAATGCAGTCACTTATTTTACACATTTAAATTTCTAGGCCCTTTTCTTTTTACACCATACAATTTTAAATTCCAAATATTGTTATTTAAAAATTAGAATATTAGAAATACACATCAACTTCTACTTTTCCTTAATGCTGCTACTTACAAACGTGTGTTGCAAAGGAAAATGCTTTGGCTTAAAATTTCATTTTGGAACATGCATGCTGCACGTTTATTTATAAATACTGCTGCATCTAAGCAAATATTTGTTTGTTTCATCGAATTGAAATATTTTCTAGACTAGAAATGCATTTTAAAGATTCTATTTTATGAGATTTTGTTTTTTTATATTCTAGTTTTGTTTCCTTTTTGGCGCATTACAACGACTCAACGACTTGTGGAAGCAGCAGATAGACATGAAAAACAAATTTTCTTTGGCTAAAAGCCAAAAATGTGAAAAAATTGTCTTGTCTAAGATTTGTATGGATAATTTTGGTGTGTGTGTGTGTGTTTTTTTTAAAGAATTTATTTATAATGTATTGTAGAGTTTTCTGGTAGATGATGCATATTAAATAATTCAATAATACGGATATATTTGAACATCTGTTCGATTTATTGTACGATGTTATTTGTTAAAGTTAATTTTACACTTTTTGTTACAGTTTTAATGTGGTATTTTTATAATGGATAGTATTATGTTAATATTCAGCTTTAATTTATAAACAAGAAACCGGATGCTGTCATTTTGCTTTTACTGATTAAACTGATGTTAAAGATGAGACTTGTTAATAGATAGGTATTGAATGAACACCCGGTTATCAACACCCAATGTTATCAAAAAAATGCAGTGTTAAAAAAATAATAAGAAACTCTTCTTTATTTTCAATAAAAAAAAACACTTAAAAACGAATAATGTTATTAATTATTATTGTCAAATTATTGATGACAATGATATATGATCTCCTGGCTGATAAGCTTTCTATGAATTTATGTAAGTCCTAATATACACGAAATAATTCTTTAAGCTTAGCTGATTACCTTTTTACCATCGGGGTGAGGGGAAGATAAGACGAGTACACACTTGATTGTATGTACTAGCAATTTGTATTACTCTCTTATTTGTATTACTTACATATGTATGTGTATACAAATGTGTGTATAATCTCAAATATATATACAAGCGATTTAAGCAATAAATTTGTGCTGTGTGAACACCGAATAAATTTCAAGGAAAAAATGTATCAATCCTTTCAATAAAAATTGCTTCGTGTAAATTGGGACTAATGGCCAGTTTTTAACTTGATATTTAAATACGAAATTAGTTAATTTTTCTTTAAACTTAAGTTGTATTTAAATACGGTTTCATTTTTTCAGTCTCAAATTAAGTTTGGTATTTAATTATGATAAAAGTATGGTAGCACTATTAAATATCAAACAAATATAAACAACTTCTTCATTTAACAGCTGATTTACTATTTAGTTCACAAATTGTTGTAAACTAAATGGACAAAGGCTGCATCATTCATATTCTCTTCATCTAAATTCATTGTTTTAGTTGATATTGATAATGGATAATCACAATGTTTTTATTCGCGGCGAGATTATTTATTGAATATTTTTATCAAAAAATAAAAAACTTCAATAAGCAATTTTCATAATTTGCAGAACTGTCAAAATCATATGGTAGTATGAAAAACTTAAGTTGTATTTAAATGGACGTAGTCAGTGATTTAAGTTGTATTTAAATATGATCTATAAAAATGAATTTGGTATTTAAACAGAACTTAAGTTTAAATGCACTTTAATTTTTAAGTTAAAAACTGGCCTAATGGTCATAAGATAATTTCCTAAATTTTATGGAAAATATTTTTTCGAAATTTTGGAAAATTTTCTTGCAAAGCACTGTACTTTATTTGAAATGTGGATTATTTTAAAGCTTCAAAACAAGGAAAATTGTAGAAAAGTAATGCTAGGAGCACAACTGGGACAAGCTCAACACGACAAATTAGTCGGTGACAATTCGCTGTGAGTGAATTTGTCGTATGAAGCACAATAAAGACGAAAAAATAACGTTTTTGTTTTCGTATAACAGCTGATTGAAAATGTGATCATATTTTACTTTTTAATTTTAAATTTTAATTTGTTTTACAACAAATTTTATCCCTATAGCTACAATTTTGTATATTTTATTAATTTAAAATTAAATTATATAAAGTAAATTTTTTTTTTACTAAAACATTAAAAACCAAAACGAAACATATTGTTTGTTTGTCGTTCGCCAGCGTAATAAATATACATAAATGTATGTATTTCAGAGTTCGTTGCGTATGACAACTTCTGCCGACGACATTATTGTATATATTTTTATATACATACATACATAAATGTGTTTTATTTTGGCGACGAATATTCGAAAAACAATGACACGGTTTGATTAGCATTAAATACGTAAAAGTTAAAGAAATCCATTTTGGTCATCTAAAGAGCTCAAAATTAAATTAAATGCTCGTAACCTGAGGAAGGTACATACCTGTATTGAGCAATAACAGAATGTTAAAAATAAGTTGTGTTTTGCTAAGAAACATTTACACTGGGAAACTGAGCTTTAGTCAGATAAAACGAAGATAAATTAATTTGGTTCTCATGGCAAAATCTTTATCTGAAGGATACAAAAGAAAGAATTTACTGAAAAGATATTAGCTGTGGATTACATACAAATATTAGAAAATCAAATGTTACAATCTGCCACAGAAGAAATTCCACTTTTATGGGATCTCTCATGCAAAGATCCCAAGCACATTTCCGAACTAGTTAAACAAATTATTTATAAGAAAATTAACTTTTAGGATGAAATTCTCTAGAAGAATTTGGACAAATATGGAATTTTACACGTAATATCCTTTAAACAGTTCTTGGATGAACTTTTTTATCCGTAGAATTTTTGATTCTTTTTGGCTCTGAAAATCTAGGATTTTTTGCTACGTCTCTTAATATAAAACCGACATCTCGTTTGGAGAATTTGGGTGTTTTGATCTTGGCTTGCTGTCTACAGAGCTAGAGTTTTTTAACTTTTTTATAATGTACTGAACTGTAGTAAAAGGTTTGTTAAAAAGTTTACTGATTGCGCGGTAAGATTTTCCTTTTTTGTGATCTTGAAAAATAAGATTTTTTACATCGACACTAACTTCTTTACGCGTGCTCATCTTGTTAATTTGTAACAACTTATTTGAATAAAAAGTAATTCAGCAGTCTGAACTCTTTTTAAATTATAAATAAAGCAGAAGAGAATGTAGTGTATGAGCACGTTTTTCTCTCTTTATTTTAGATTTTCTTTTCATATTTACCGTTATTTTTAGAGAAAATAAAATTTTTAACTTTGACATTTTTTTTTTTTTTTTGATTAGCGAATATATGAAATTTTGGGGATGTATAACAACTTAAGTCGCTAACTGTATTATGTAGATACATAATAAATAAAGAGACTTTTAATCACTATTTGCAAGAATATTTTCTAATGAGCCAACTTTTTATAAAAACACATCATAAAAATAATAAAATAATATAAACATGTACTCACAAATTCTTCTCATCACTGGTTACCGGCTGAGTTTTATATCTATCCTTATAGAGATCACGTCTTATGACACTGGGTTTTAAAATTTTAAAACCACCCGCTACATTACTTGAGCTATTCGGATCATTTTGTAGTGGTGATTCCCATGATGTATTTACGGCTGAAGTATCCTCAGCAGTTGCAGACAGATTTTCACCAGGTGATGATCGTACGCCACTTTGATTGGCAAGGAACTTTTCAACAGATTTTATACGTTCAGCTACTGATATATTTGTACCAGCCGTGGAATTGGTCAATGAAGAAACCAATTCACTGGGCAGAGCTTGTGAGGTAGCAATTGCATTGAGAGCAGCACCTAAATCGATCACAGGTGCTTGATCGTGACGTTCTAAGGAACGTGTACGTCTTTTAAGTAGGAAGGGTGATAGAGATTCACGCTGCTCGCCTTCCGACTTGGTATTACTACTGTCAGGTTCTCCTAATGAGCGACGTTTGGAGGGTGAATCTGTTTTAAGTATGGGCCTAACCTGGGGTTCTTGTTGGATTTCGCTATCGGAGTAGCCACCAAATTCAAATTCTTCTCTACTCGATTTACGTGAAGTTTTTAGAATTGGTTTTATTTCGTATTCATCCGAGTCGCCGGAAGATTTCTTCTTTAGAATTGGTTTAGGCGGTTTAACTAACTCATCACCAGTAAATGAATCTAATTTGAGTATGGGTTTGATATCGTACTCTTCATTACTGGGTGTGTAGTTGTCATCAGTTGGAAATTTGTCTCCAGTTTCATCAGCAGCTGAGAGTTCGGCTGCTGCTAAAATCACAGCTTGAGAGATCGATACATGTTTAGGAGCATGGTCCCCTCCATCTGAGGGCGTTGAAGTGGAATCTTTTTTCTTGAGTATACTATGAGGTTGTAGAGGTTCTCTAGTGGCAGAAGGACAACCATCACTTTTAGAACTGTCGTAACTGCTTTGCTTTAGTATGCCATGATGGCCTGCTCCTTGAGCGGAGGCGGAGGACGAGCTGCCATTAGCTACTTCTTCGAGAGAATTGCGACGAGCTGATTTGATCAAAATGCTGCGTTCATCTGGAGAATGAGAGCGTGAATAATAACGCGATTCATCTAAAGATGAACGTTTTTTGAGTATACCAGCTCGTTTATGTTTCGAGGGAGTATCCATGACACTGGAGGAAAAGGTTACAGGTGAGGCATTACTAGATGCTGAACTCGACTCTCCTGCCGACAGATGATCTTTTTTCTTGAGAATCGAGACGATATGATTTGGTGTGGCTGTAGCAGTGATTCCTTGCATTAGGGAGATGGGTGGACAATCAGTACTTTTGCGTCTTAAAATTGGCGAGAGTTTAGTTGGTTCAAATGCTGGAGTTTCCCTCTCTATGCTCTTAGCCTTGAGCATACGCAAAGAACGCAACATGCCAACTTTCAAATGCTCTGCTTCGCCATTGGACATTTCGATATGTTCTAAAGGTTCTGGTTCATAATAAATACGTTCCTCCTGCACAAATGTGGCATGTTTTACGGGTGATGGCCTGCGTTGCTCCTCCACCCTAGTAAAGGGTAAATTAAGAGATTCTGCTTCGGCTTCCCTTTCTCTCTCTTGACTGGCTCTCAAGCGATTTATGGTTTGGGTTAAACCGGTAATAGCATTTGCCGTATTTGATGAACCATCACTCACATTTTCCACAATTTTCATTATTTCTTCCAAACCAGTTCGTGTACGTTCATTTAGTTTACGATTCACCTCTGAGGAACGTTCCTTACGGAATTCACCTATGACTACAGTGTCACTACGTTTACTGCTTCTGGAAGGTGGATTAAAGGATTTAGGGGACGGACTGTCTTTAACATTTTTCGGGCTGGCTGTCTGAGCTCTTCGACGCTCCGAACTAGTGGCCAAATCTAAACCCCTTCTCGCCATTTCCATGTGATAAGCTAAATCATTGCGTATGGCTGGTTTTGTGGGTGATGGTACAGGTGTCTTTTGTGGTGAAATCAAGGCCTTTAGAGAGGCATCATCATTGGGCACCAAGGGACGTGACATACCCATTTCACGGCGTCGTCTTCTACGCATGGCCGACTCATCTATAAAAGAATTTCAAAAATTAGTTTAATAAAAACCATTTTACTTGCAAGAGAAAATTATTAAGTATTTGAAGCAAAAAACAATTCATAACATACATACGTGCATTGAAAATCTTTTTAAAATCACATTGAAAACAAACATATTTTACACAAATCTTCTGGGTTAGTACAACAAAATGATGATCTTTGGTACTTTTCAAAGTGAATGATTGCAAATGTAAATGTTTTAAATTAGTTTTAATATCTATGGCTTGAATTTGCAAATATTCCATTAAAATAATGGCCAACTATGGTTAGAGTTCTTCTACGGGCTTGTGTCTTAAGACTAAATTTGTTGTTTGGAAATTATGCAGATATTGCTGGTTAAAGAAAAAAAGGTGCATGATTTTGATTTTAGTTTTTTTCTTTCGTTACTAAATTCTGCAATTGCATTTTTATGCTTAAGTAATCACGAGCACTCAACCAAAACCAAAATTCATTTAAATTTTAATTTGTTTTAAAAGTGGAATCTCTTATGAAACACCCACTAAATACTTAGTGATTTGGAGATGTTATGTTGTCTATAAGAGTTAAATATTGATATGTCATGCTAATTATGGATACATATGTACTTATTTAGAAGAGTGCGGGGTTTAGCAGGGAGTAACAGTTATAATTTGTATACTTATAATAAGATTCGTTGGTATATTGCTGTCGTACAGAATGGTATGAAAAGATGTAATTTAAAAGATACTTATTTGAAAATCTTGGTAGTTTAGAAGGATTTTTTATAATTATAACAAGTTTCCCTTTTATATTATGGTCTTACAGAACGGTAAGAGAAGGTTTAATGTTAACGAATATAAAGTTTTCAAAGATTAGATTGTAAAGAAGATATACTCGTATTAATAAATTCCTGAGATGAAATGTTTTTAATAAAATATAATATTTATAAAATTAATGAAGAATAACTTCTGCATATTTATAAACTTCAATTCCTTATAAGCTAAAATTTTATTTTACTTGTTATACTTATTTTAATAGAATTTGGGGAAAAAATCACTAGAAAACATTGTAGTTTCGGTTGTTTTCCCTCCAAAAAGACCAACCGAACCATGATCAAACTGTAACATCGGTTCTAAATAAATTAGTTCTGATCAAAACGCGAGTGCTGTACGATTGAAATCGGTAGAGAAATTTAAAAAAGCAGAATATTATTTTGAAATGAGATCGTTTGTTAGTAACAGAAATATTTGGAAAATTAATTGAACTGATCATTTCCAACTTATTTCATTGAAATTTCACCCCTAATTGATTGATGAAGTAGCAAATCTGTCGTCTGAATTATTGAACAAAAGTAATCTTAAACGCGCCGAAAAGTGCATAAGCTTGACTTTGTGACAGTGTGCTGGACTATCAATCTGAGAGTTATGTGTTCAAATACCGCAAAAGACTCTGGTTGTATCGCAGTTTGTGTTTGTTAAATTATTTTTATTAACAATCACATACTGAGCCTTCTCTGGAGTAGACAAAACTTTATTAATAATTTCAATTCAAAAACCTTTGACTGACAAATTTACATCTGAAACGAGCTAAATTTTGAACGCTTTTTACAATAATCTTAACTAAAATATGGCCTTATCAAAACCCCTAGGTCATGCGCTCGAGTCGAGGTCCATTTTGAAAAAGAACCTACATACAAACGGTACTTATATGAACGTATATACTAAAAAATTCTACTTTTGGACACCTTAATAAGATCTTGCGTTGCTTTGCTACAATGAAAATTGGCTGTACCTTATTCTATTAAAATGCAGCAATATTGGCAGGAATTAAAAAAATAATATTCTTAGAAACTCAAATTGTGTAATTATGTAAAATTGAGCCATGTAATCATTAACATTATGATCTACAAAAGTATTGATAGAATAAGAAAAAGAACATGTACTCTATGAGTATTCCTAAATTACTTTAATAAGATCACGTCATTAAGTAGTATAGGGTGAATACTTTGATAGTTGCATTTATACTGAGTTTAAAGTAAACCTTGCCAAATATCTTACAAAATCCTTACCGAAAAATAGTGAGAGGATCCTTGTAGAGAGACTGTTACGAAAGACATGCTATCATGGTATAAACATACAGCATGTTTGTCAACATACAACATGATTATCAACATTTGCAATGAAAGAATTATTAACATAGTTGAGCAGTATAACAACATTTAGTTTTAAAAAGCTTTGATTGAATATTGTAACAAAGAACTTTTGATTCTCTAGAGGCCGCCGGAAATTACTAGAATATGGTGCTGGTGTATATATAGAACAAACCCGGCCGCTCAGAAGTGACTTTATTGAGTGTCTTCGCTGAATAAATATTAAAGTGTAATATTACCGCGTTTTTAAACCGTAATTTAAAGTAAATTGTAAATGAGTATTAAAAGACAGAGTGATTATTTAACTAATTTTGTACATTTGAATAAATAATGTCTTTAAACTACTTGACCCTTTTATTTTGCAATTAAAAGAAAACTGGTTTAAAAAAAAAAAAACACCGTTTTTAAAAGGTTAAAATATAAAAATGTTAGCTGGTGTCTAAGAATATTACTTTCGTAATGTAAATATTTCTATAACAGAGCACCCGAACAATTTTTAAATCAGAATATTCGTATATTTAATTGAGACGATCCTTTAAAAATTCTTACATGGATGAACAAAATCAATTAAAGCAAACTGTTTTTTATGAGCAGACCATTGTTGGGACATACTTCTTTAAGAAACTGAGACTGAATCAGACACTCGGAGGTGTGTATGTGCAGTATTCGTTGGATTGAATTTCGTATACAGCAGCTTTGTACGGCATTCATAAACACGTCATAAATACTGAGGCCACAGGTCAACGCATGAATGTCGTAGTTGTAGATAGTTCAACTCCCATAGCAGACGCGGTTAAAAACCTGCTGTGTAAACAAGGTTTGTGGTTGGAATAGAGCAATAGGAAATTTCAATAATACCCCCAGATTTGGAACTCCCAGGAACTCCTACTTTATCAAGAACTGCTGCACCGAATTGGAAATTACATTTTAAATGCTAAACTGATCGTTGTGAAATTCTTAGAAAGAAAATCATAAACATGGATAAAATCTGGTACATTTTACACATTTATTACTTTTTTATTACTAACGATAAAGTACTTTTTAAATGCAATACAATACAACCTAACATATTTACTTAAAAAATCTATAAACTTTTTAGATGAATTCCTTCGTGTAAGTGCTATAAATAAATAAACATTTTTACCGAAGACCTAATCAATGAAAGATCTGGTTTGTTGCTCCGTAATTTATTTTTTAAAAGAAAATGCTCTGTAATTACATTGCATTTTACATAAAACCCCGAATATTTTTGTTTTCGAATTATGTAAGTTTCTTTTTTCACCTAACCTATACTTTAAATCCAATCAACTTACCACTGTCTGGTGTTGCCTCTTCATTTTGCGAACGATTTAAATTTGATTTACGTTTCGAAGACTTATCACGATCCTCAGTTCGTCTAGGCGATCTATTTG
The DNA here is from genome assembly GCA_950370525.1 of Bellardia bayeri. Classification (NCBI taxonomy): domain Eukaryota; kingdom Metazoa; phylum Arthropoda; class Insecta; order Diptera; family Calliphoridae; genus Bellardia; species Bellardia bayeri. The sequence continues at coordinate 83,460,049 of OX493267.1, forward strand.
ACTATAAGAAAAAGGTCAGGAAAATATTAAATAAACATTAATTACAAATAAAAAAAACAATAATATACAACTTACAGTTCTACTTTTATGCACTGGACTCAATTCCAAAAAAGTTTCTTTATTTTGACCGCCATTACTCAACGATGACTTTGACTTATCTGAATCGGTATACATGGTAGAACAGCGAGGTCTGATGGTATGGCCATCATCATTTTCCAATGGATTTACATGCAAATCATTAATTTCCAAGAAATCAGCATCGATTTCATCATCGTTATTGATATGCTGTGGTGAGGTTTTCGAGCCACCAGGCGATTTTGTTTTCGAATTTGGCGAGGCTGTTATTTTAACCGTGCATTCTGTGTTGTTATTTTGTGTTTTCTGTTTGGGAGATTTGGGTGAATTGGCATTCGAGCGTAGGCTATTCGAACGGGAGGCCGTGCAATGGGTTTCACTAAGATTCTGTTTCATTGAGACGGAAACCGAGAGTACCAGTTTCTTGTTTCCACGATGTGTAGGTGAATTATTGGCCGAGGACATTTTGTTATGTTCTGCTTCGGAGCCACTAGTTAATTTCGGATTATCCGAACAAGTGCTGGAAGGTGAAGTACGTCGATTGGATAGTGTGTGATGTTGTGGTTTAGGTGATGTTGGGGAGGTATAACGTTGCTGTTGTTTTTCTTCGTCCTTTTTCTTGTCTGTGAGGGCAAAGCAAATAGAAAAAACAAACAAATGGAGGGAAATAAGTAATACATTCACAGATTAGTGGTACAAGCTTTTAGTAGGCACAGATGTTTAGTAAAAATGAGTAAACATAAATATACGGAGAGAGAGAGAGAGAGAGAAATAAAGAGGAAAGGATAGGATAAAAAGCTAGAGTTATGCGAGTGTTAAAGTTTTTTAGAAAATAATTACTTACTGCCGTATTTATAAAAAATAAAGTATGCTTGAAGTGTGCTTTAAGGCAAAATTTTCATATAAAATTTTCTTAAAGTACACTTGAAGTCTACTTTAATTTTTTATAAATACGGCAGTTAAAGTATGTTTAAGTACTAAATTGGTTAAGACGTATGTATTAACATTTCACATCTTATAATAATATGAAATTATTTTTTTAATTCTGTGTTAATTTTTTGAAAGCATGTATTCTAATTTACATTAATTTAGTTTTATAATGATTGTTTAGTAAAAAATAGATTTGTTTTACTTTAATCTATTAACATTGTTTATTAATTATCCATTAATTAATCGTAACTGCTACAAAGCACCCCGTATTAATAAAATATATTTAAGCACTGAGAAACTGACACTTTATAAAAAAACGTTGAATTTTCTTTGTTTATATATTATATTTGAAATCTGGGATTATGTTTTATATATATGAATGGTTATCTGGTACGAAGAGGAGCCCTTTGAGCTGTTATCTTCAAAATTGTTGCTGGAATTAGTGTCATGCAATTTAAGGCTAATATATTGAATTTTTTGATATTTATGTATATTTGAATCGTTTATTATTTATTTAACAATATTATTGTTACTGTAAATAAGAGTGTGACTTGTTGAATATCCTGTAATCTTTTTAAAATGATTTCTTTGATCATGTGAAACTTTAAACACAGCATTAAAAAAATATTGTCACAAAAATCAAGCTATACTTTTATGGACACTGAAATTATACACAGCTACGTGCAACTAATTAAGGACACGATACATATATGCGAGCTTAAAGCAAATAATACGAAAGGTTTTATGATATTTCTAAAATTTGTCGTTGTTTAGTCAATTTAACTCTTACTCCTAGAAAATAACTGCATATTGTGTCAAATTAATTATTATTTATGAATCTGTGAGTCATATTTTCAAATAAGTTTGATACCAGTCGTGCATATAACTTAAAAAAAGTCTTTATTTAAAAATAAATTAATATTTTGTTGCAAAACAATTGATAACAGCTTGATATATGCGAGGCATTGAGGTCATCAAATTTTTACGTACAATACTTCTGTTCAAGTTTTGTTTTGTTTCTTTGTTGCGGCAAAGAGTTAATTATCAATTAGGAACGTACTTGAAACGACGTTGAATAACCTGTCCATTTGTGAGTCTCCTGCCACACACTTTAGGGAGACTGTCTCCAATGGGTTGTGGAGAACTAAGGAAGCCTCTTTGGAGTTAAATGTTTAATCAGTTAAATTACATTGCAATATAATACATTTATTATAAATTTATATATTGAACCTTACATCGTTAACGATTTTGGAATCAATTTTGCCTGCTCTAAAATGCGGTGACAACGCAATTGTTGCATTTAATGTGTTCTAAGTAATAAATTTCAAATGATATTTCCTTTTTTAAGTATAATTTCTTGCCTAATCTCCACTTGGGTTTCACAAAGGAGCCCTGAGATATTTTGCGGCTTGTCATAATGAGGAATCCGGTTGCGAAATTGTGTCCATGATTCCAGTTAGTTAGTAATTGATACAGACTTTTTCGTTTCACATTTTTTATGCAATATTTTAGTTTTGATTTGGTTGCTTAGATTTGTGCGAATTGGCAGCACTCTCTTAAAACTCTGCTTTCCTACATCACTGTTGGACATTCGCAGAATTATTATATTATATCTGATTAATCGTGGTGTTAGGGTAGAATGTCGAGCAGAGATTTTGAGAATTATAAATATCGATATCTTCTGCTATTCTATGTTTTTTGATCTATGAGGTATAATTTATACCCTAGACCACTATAGTGGGAGGGTATATTGGATTTATGCTGATGTTTGCAACGCCCAAAAGTATTAGTCTAACACCCTCCTTTAATTACTCAGAATCCATTCCTGAGATGTTCGTCTGGCTGGTTGTCCATATAAACCTTGAAGTAAAGGTCACAATTTTTAAGATATTTCAAAAGTTTGTAAATTTTTCGGATCAAGGACGATTGGTATTGAAATTTGTCAAATATTTCAGCTAGTCACCAAACAAATGTCCTATTGAAATATCTGATTTGTATAGGTATTCATACAAATTTAATAAATAAAAATTATACCTAAAAATGTTGTGCGGATCGGTCAATAATTCACCATAGCTCCCATATAAGGTTTACTTACAAATGTTGATATCAAAACGAAATTATACGTAAATATGTTTTTTATATACATACATATGTACAAGGCCAAATTTTAGCCAATTTACAATAAAGTAACAATAGTTGCCAGAGTCCAAACAAAATCGTAATGCTTCCAATTATAAAGCTTATAACTGGATTCTTGTAAACGAATTTGAAGTACTTTATGTTCTCGTCCTAAGTGTGATGTTTGTTGGCATAAGCAATAGCTTTTAAAGAGGCAACTTATTCAATCCATTGCAATGATTTTTTAAAAGTGTATAGTAATTATTAGGGTAACCAAATTATTCGATTATTCTTCTTTTGTTCGAATAAATTGAATAATTCTAATAAAACATTTTGATTTGTTCGAATAATTCGATCACAAATTTTAAATTAATCGAATTGTTCGAATAACTTTTAAATAAAGTTTTTTAAATAAACAGAAATTAGTAATAAAACTTAAAAAAATTTTGTCTGTTTCAATGTTATCATCATCAATGTCATCTTAAATATCTTAAATATGTATTTCGATCCGAAAAGAAAATCGTTTGAATGTATATAATTTTTAGTGTATTTCGAAAGCTTTTATTTTCGAATCCAATACACAATAACCCCCCATATTCAACCCCTCATTCACCACCACCTTAGATTAGGTTGTAATGATGACACTGGTACATTAAAAAAACATTGTATTTTGAAACCAAAGCGGTCCATTTTGATTCCATTTCTATCTATATTATTTAGTATGAGTGGGTTCACATGCTGCGATTTGTCGCCGCGACTCTCTTTTGGTGTCCCTTTTAAATTCATTGTCTGTTCACATGATGAAACATTTTGAAATTAAATTGTTAATTTCATCTATTTTGATCATTCGCAGATGTGTTGCCATATAGGACCTAGTTAAATTACAGGTACATTATACAGGTATGTACATATTCATATTTCACTATTAAATTTTTTGACCACATAGTATTTATTTATCTAAAATTAAATCAACAATTTGTTTTCTTTTTAATTTACAATTATATTCGCAGTGTTGGCAAAAATTTTTTGTAATCCCATAAAATGAAATTTCATCATGGCAACACTGCTGGTAAATGAAATAAAAACAAGTAAGAGTGCTATATTCGGCTATGCCGAATCTTATATGCCCTTCACCTTTGTTGTGGATGTAATTCTTACCATAATATGAATTAAAATTAATCTTGAGTGTAATTTAACAAACAGAGTATAAAAAAGGGGAACAATTTTGAATTGGTACCCTTATTTATAAGAGATTTATGAGTATTAAAGTGATTTTCGGAAGAGCCTTTATATGGGGCATACGGTTAAAAATAGACCGAAATTCACAAAATTTTGTGGGATGATTTTTGTATATATGTAAATGATCTGTGCAACGTTTTGAGTCAGTACCGATATTTATACAATATATATAGGGATCAATGTCTCTTTCAGATGTGGTCCTTGTATGGGAGCTATGACCAATTCTGGGCCGACCACCATAAAATTTAGTACAACAATTTATTTGCCTATAGAGATTATTTATGTCAAATTTTAGCCGTTTAACATTATTTATATCTGTTTTTACGTATTTAAGTGAATTTTGGAAGTGGACTTTATATGGTCAAACATGGACCGAACTCAAAAAAATTTCGTTTTACGATTTTTTTTTTTTGCATGAAACTTATTCCTGCTGAATTTTGTATTGATATTTCAGTTTTATAGGCATTTATGTATAATTGAGAAAATATTTCGGGAACATTTTTGTATGGGGGCTATGAGAAATCATGGACCGATTCTTACTATTTTTCGCACACTTTCTTCTTTTATCATACAAACAACGTATGTATACAAAATTTCATGGTATTATCTGCAATATATTTCAAAATATTGCAATAAAATGGACAAAAAATATTAAATTTTTATGGAGGTTGTTTCACATAGGTATTGGTCCATAACTCTAGTTGGCCTAAACCGATTTTGCTGATTTTAAATAGCAAACTTCTCGAAAGCATGTCTGACAGAATTGTTGAAGATTTGGATCCCGAAGATATCTGGGGACTTCAGAAAACTGATTTCAACATCCAGACAGACAGACAGACGAACATGGCTTAATAGACTCCGCTATCTATAAGGATCCAGAATATATATACTTTATAGGGTCGGAAAATTATATTGTGGAAATTACAAACGGAATAACAAACTTATATATACCCTTTTCATGAAGCTGAAGAGTATAATAATACAAGAGAAAAGAAGAAATGTCAAATTTGTTGCTTCGTTTCACAAAACCTGCGACACTAGCTACCTCGTACTCTCCACTACGTATTTCATCAATAAACTCGAGTCGCAGGTAAAAGTCGCAGCGTGTGAACTTCCTCTATGTTTTATTGTATATTATGAGTATTTTAATTTGTATGTAAGTACATATTTTGTATGCAATCACTTTCAATATGACTTCCTTAGAAGCTATCAATGAGCACAGTTTATATAATACTTCTATAGTGATTGAAAAACTTTATTTAGTTTTCGTGTATAATTAAAAGTTTTAATAAAATTACGTATTGTAGTTTCTTACGAGGCAAATGTTTAGACTACTGAAATTCAAAATGTCATAATTAAACAAATTTTTAAATAATTATTAAACATGTCTAATTTTGTAAATAAAATTAAAACGGAATACAAATTTTAATTATCAAATGATAAAAAATTTTAAACAGAAACGGTAAATTAACATTAACATTTTTATTCGATTATTATTCATAAAATTAATCGAATTATTCGTTATTCGAAAATGGTAATATTGAAATTCTTCTCACGATCATTATGTGAATGGATGCCCTAGTAAATATACTCTATAGTAAATACGCTATATTTATTTACACCACGGAATGATTTAAAAAAATCACTTGGCTGCTGACAGAGATTTAAAAATAGAATATGTAATAACTTATTGAAATATGTTAAAAATTGATGATGATGAAATTAGGAAAACAACTATCAGAACGCAACAGTTCTCTGTCCGCAAGATACCTATACATATATACATAATTAATAATAACACCACTCTGACCATTTTTTTAAAATAAATTATTATAAATTAGTTGTTACTTTATGCTCTATATATATATAATAAAGTAAATTTTATTAAAAAAACAAATCCCAATCATTAGTAAAATTGTATGAGCAATCAAAATGTGATTTAGTTAGCAATTAGACTACACTGTACAAAATCGTTTATAAACTATAAAAAACAAATTAAAGGTGGGACAGGAGGCATGGGAGGGAAGTTTTACAAACAAATTTAATTTCCAAAAACAATATTAATTAAGGGTTGGTTGGGTAACAAAATTAATAGTTCTATTCTTTAGAACGGGAACCAGCAAAGTAGTTTTAGTTAAAAAAAAATTATTTTCAGTGTATGAGAATTTAGAGAACTCACCCAGTGCGGCGGCACGTAAACGTGTGGTTTTCGTGGTACGCACTAAATGCACTGACGAGGAGCACGTCGAAGAAGAATTTGGCGACAGTGGTGAAAGAGTTAAACCCAGTACAGGACTGGCCGGTGATAATTTGACAAAGTGCTGTTGCTGAGTTTGTGGCAGCGGCTGCATTGTAGTCATCAATTGCTGTGAGGGTGATGACAATGATGATGTGTTTGAAAACAATGGTGCACTTGTGGTAATTATAAGCGGTGACAGGGGACATTTGCGAAATTTAGATGGTGATAGAATTGCAGTTGGAGTAGTTGAAGAAGAACAATTTGCAGAAGAATTTTGCTTGCGTTGCTTGAGTACTGATGAAGCAGTGGGCGTGGCATAATTATTGTTACAATTATTGTGATTATTGTTAATATTAATAAGATTTAAATGATTGTTAAAATTATTTGCATTGATATAATTGTGTTTATTGGAAATTTTAAGTTGTTGCAAGGGAACCGTTTGTTGCACATTATGATGATGATGATGGTGGTTGTCCATTAATTTGTGATGCAAGGCAGATATTGCTGGGCAGGCAGAGGAAGAAGCTAAAGATTGTTACAATTTTTGTTTTATATATTCGATATATGTAATTTAAAGACGGGTGTTATAGGTAAATGGAACGAATAACCAAATCAATTAAAAAAATCGGCAGAAATTTATTTAAAACCTGCTTAAAGCCTGTTTAATTTCACAATGTTTAGAAAATGGTATGTATTCAAAACTGAAATTTTGATTTTCTATAAAAAGGCAAAAGAAAAGTCAAACATTTTATTCTCTAAGTGTACTTTTGGCATATTTCTATTAACATAAACAAAAAATATAAAACAGTTAAATTATTCTAGCTTCAAGCAGTCAAATATTTATTTTAATAATAATGATGATGTCGATGGTCATAAACCCCAATTCAAAAGAAGAATGAGAAAAAAAAACAGAAATCATTACAAACAGCCACAAAAAATATCTACAATTTGATAAATGATTTTTTTGCTAGTGTGGAAAAAAGGTTAAAAATAACTTTTTTTTAAACGTATTTCTGTTAATATTTAAAAGTGCGTAGCATTTAAATGATAAACAATCAAGTACAATCAAGTGTTGATAATAAATAAAAATGAAGAGTTAATGCTAGAAAATGAAATCTGTCAGTATCTTCAATTTAAAAAAACCAAATATATTAATTATTAATCGCTTGAAGAAAAAAAATTCAATTTCCTTTAACATCTTCAGGTTAATCATTGCTTTTTCATCATATCAGTTGTCAAAATTTAGTTCTTTGTGGCCACTCAGGAAACAAATAAATGGCCTACCATTGTGTAAACACTACATTAGATTTGTCAAGTAAAAATCTAAATAAAACAATTCAAATATAACTAACTAACTAGGAAGTCTAAATATTTAAACTAAATTATCTTTAGTTGAAAGATCATTTTTTCATGTCAACAATACAATTTTTCTTTTTTCATGAACGTTCTTCGATCATTAAAAAATGAGGCTGATCAAGCAGTGACTGATATTGACTCTCGATTTTGTGACTTGATAACGGAGTTCTTTATGCCTAAATTGGATTGACACAATTTACAATTACAGTTTGAGACAGTTACTGGTCTTAAGGTACAGTCACACTTGGCAAATATTTACCGAAAAAGACGTAACCACTAAATAACATATATTTGAATTCGTTTATTTATTTAAAAAAAACTTGTTTAGTTTTAATTTACTTGATGCTGTTTGATCTTGCAAAACCTTGTAAGAGTAAACAATGTCAAACAAATTTGTGCTAAAACAAGTGGTTATGCCTTTTTGAGTGAATATTTGCCAAATGTGACCGTACCTTTATAGATGCAATCGCGAGTTCCACTTTGTAACAGATACCTAATCTCTACAGTATAGTTTTCTTTAAGTGTTGTTATTTAATATTTTCATTTTATATAATCAGGCATGTGATGGAAATCGAAAACGAATGAGTTTTAGAAGTCAATTTTTTCGTAATATTTCTGTATTGAACAACTTTTATCACATAAAATATAAAGATTACTAAAGAGAATCTTAAAACAAAAATTTTAAAAATTCGATTATAAATGCATTAAAATGTATTTCCAAAACTGATTCGATTTCGATTTCCATCACATGCCTAAATGTTTTAATATCGAAACACCTACACTATATACAAGGAAGCAATAATAGTACATATTAGTATTATTTTGAGGTATTATTTCGGAACACATTGAACTATCGCTTGGTTTGGAATATAACACTTAATATAGCAGTGGTTCAATATATTAAACTAACTCTAATATAACCGAAAAGTCTTAATAAAGACCCTGAAGGAAACCTGTAGACAAGTGTCTCCAAGTCACCACTTTTGTCTACTATTTTGCTGACTGTTTAGCGACATTGTCAACAAAGGTGACACAATGGTTATTATTAAACAATTATTCTTTCAATTGTGTCAGCCGATACAGTAGGCGATAGTGTGCCGTGCTATCATTCAGAGGATTGCGGGTACGATTCCCGCCAAAAACTCTGGCTGTTTTCTAATTTATTTTTAATTAGGAGAAGCCTTTTAGTATTTTATTTTGTTTTAAATAATACTCTAAATGCAGTTTAATTTTCTATTTCAGAGTGTAGACTAAAGTGGTCCCACAAGAACTACTTAGTCAGTATTGACGTAGTCTACTGATAGATTTCGTAGGACAAGCCTGTGCTAAACGTCAATAGTAAATAGCATTAGTAAGGGTATAATTCGTCAGTAGTAATGGTGACATCGTCAATAGGTAATCAGTATAATTTTACTATTGACATTTCCTGCAGGGGAGTTTCAAATTATATATGTACATATGTATGTGGGTATTTAAGTTTCTTTCGAAAATTATTTCCTATATATGTACATTTTCCCATGAAATTTTAGACCTATTGAATAATTCAATCAATATTGGTGACAAAATAAGCAATATGTAATCATAATTTTTCAAAACTAATTATTAATCCATTAATAAAAATCAAGTTTACTGTGTTTTGATTTTTGATTTCAAATACTTGTTATAAGATTGGGATTAAAGAGTTTTAACATAACTATCCAAACTTTTTATTTTATTTTAAACAACTGTTATGTCAGTATCATTATTTCAATTCATTTGAAATATGGAATATGTATTTGTTTTGCTCCACACCGAATCCTATTTAAATGCTGAACCAGTTGGATAAATAAAATAAACAACGGTTTAGTTTTAAATTTTTTAGGATTTAAAATAATTTTAGCGCGTAAATATATAATTATATTTACAAAGTAAATACAAAACAAAATATTTATTAAAAAACTACACATGTGTATTATTAGGTTTAAAAAAATAACAACTTTTAAAGACGTTTTAATTTATTTTTTTTTTCCAGAGAAAAAAGACAAATAAACACTTTTATTGTTTGTATTAAAAATAAACGGGAAAAAATATAGGACGGACATTCAAACAGATAAGCAGCGTAAAGTGTTTTAATCAAAACGCTCTGTAGTTTGTTTTTAAATGATTGTAGCTTCAAGTCATATGTAAGAAAGAGTATCTTATCTACTGATTTATTTATTTGTTTAATTTTTTTTTTCAGTTAAATTTGCATAAATGACACATTACTTAGTTGATTGGTTGGCATGTGGTTGTTGTTGTTGCAGTAGTTGCCGCTATTAAGTATGAGGCATCTATCCATCCATCCATCGTTTGACAGATAAACATATATGTACATACATAGACAGACAAACAGATATTCGTCGTATGGACAGACATACAGACAGACAGACTTGACATCAAGCAGGGTTAATAAAATATTCAAAACACTTGACTGACAAGCAGACATACCGACACACTGAAATGGGGAAGAAAAGCTTGGTTTATGATTATGTATTATTACATTAGTGGTATTATGTATGAATGTATGTAGTATGTATCATGGTTCGAGTCAGTATATTTGTTTGCATTTAAGAGAAATTAGCTGGAAGCCATAAAAACGTCATACATATTTTGTAAGAAATTTATTAGTATACATACATATTTTTATTGTTATTAAATACCATAAGCAGCAACAACGAAAAAAAAAAAAAAGAAACCACAACAACAAAAACCCAATAGTACCAATTAATTTGTGTCTATAATAGAAAAATAACTAAAAAATGTGTGAAAATTTTTGGTTTCCTAAGAGAACGGTGAAATACCTATTACATTAATTTAACATGTTAATATTTGCTGTTTGTTTATTGGCTTGTGGTTTTACAGGTCACATATTTTTGTATATTTTGTATATTAATAAAGTTTCTAATAAATATGTACATATGTATGTTTTGTATTCTTGTTACCATTTTTGTAATATATTATTATGAATGAACATTATCTGAACTTTATTGTCTTAACTCTAGATATGTATGGATATTTATGTATGTATTTACACCAACCATACTGACTGCTTCAGGTTTCCATAACGACGAGTTACTGAGCGTAACTTATCCTAAAATTTATTCATTTACTGTAAAATTACATTCGAAAAAAAATTATATCTCACCCGGCTTAAAGGTACGGTCACATTTTGCAAATATTTACTCAAAAAAACTTTACCACTTGTTTTAGCATAATTTTATTTGACGCAAGATCAAACAGCATCAAATAAATTAAAACTAATTATTTGTTGTGATTTTTCCCAAATAAGAAAAGGTTTTTTAAGGCCTCGATTACCGTTCACAACACTATTTTGATGTTGTATGTTGTAAACTGCGATTAAGATTTACAACACTTATCGGCTTTATTGTATGAAAAATCCATGTTGTGTTGTAGTCGCGACAACACAACATTTTAGTTTTGTGAAAGATAATAAATAAAGGAGTTCAAATATATACATATGTTATTTAATGGTTACGTCTGTTTCTGCAAATATTTGCCAAGTGTGATCGTACCTTAACAAACGAAAATTTACGAACAAAAATATTCGTAAATCAATTTCTCGAAATGTAAATCCAAGAAATTGTATAAAATTATTAAAATAAAAATCGATCGAGATTGTTTTTGATATCGTTTTGAAAACGTTCTCGAATAAAAGTGCAAGTGTTTAACCATTTCGAATCTTGATACTCTTGATTTTTTTAATAGAAACGTTTGGTTTCTATCTCCGACATTGTTTTTCCTTTAAGATTCTTCTAAGGTCGTATTTCTTTGAAATCTACTTCAGATAGGATTTGAGATGTAATTCGGCTATAGATTTAGAACTAATGCGCCATTTACAATTGTATTTTAGAAGTTTCTAATTGTATTTCTGAAATTTTCAATTTCAGAAACTTCCACTTATATTTCAGGAATTTCCAGTTATATTTAAGAAATGTCCAATTAAAATTTTGAGTTTTCGAATTATATTTCGGAAATTTTCAATTATATTTCAGAAACTTCTAATTCGATTTGAAAAACTTCCATTTATATTTCAGAAACATCTATTTACATCTGTACATATATTTCAGAATTTTCTAATTATATTTGAGAAATTTCCAATTGTATTTCAGAATTTTTCATTTGTATTTCAAAAAATCTAATCTGAATTTCTAACAAAATCAACATAATCAAACATCAAAAATTGTCCTATAATTCGAATCTAGACTGAGATTTTTCATTAATCATAACTGTTAAATTTTCTACTTTCTATCACTCTAAATATCTCCTCCAAATGTTGGTTAAGCCAATATCAATTTATGGTGCTAGAGCGGTCTTCTAAAATCCATCCATTTTAAGATATTTAAAATTATCTTTCAGACTTTCGTACTTATGATTGCAAGTGCGATACACTCTTCGAGTACCTCAACAGAGGATCTATATACTACAGGTACTTGGAATCGTTGAAATTTTGAATAAGCGACAGTTTTTCACTCCCCAAAAGAGTTTATTCGATGCCCCATAAATGAGCCGTAACATCAAAGTTGGTCCTTAAAATAGTAGAAATTTCTTAACGAATTGGCGACTAATATAGAAAGTACACAGGACTATAGACATGCAAAAAATAAGACTTTGCTTGACACCGCAACTATAGCAGTGGTCCTCAGAGATTAATTGTATAACAGAAGTATTGATCTTGGTCGATAGGTCTAATAAATCTTCCGCAGCTTGAAATAGGGGATAAAGTAGCAATGATTACTCGTCACTGTTTGTCGTGTTGCATGCCAGGAGATTGAATTTCTTCTTATCCTATAATTATGTACTTCTGTAAAGGTTTTCAGAATCAGAGGATTGTTTGGGAGACTTATTTTTTTGATCTGATAGATTAATCAGAGATGTACTCGTACATCAGAAGTACAAATACCTCCGGTCTATTAGATTGTATTGTTAAGTACTCTTAACGGTTGGAGGGGATGCTGTCTCAATAAGGGTCTGAACCTGAATAACCGAAATGTGTAACAATTACCGCCTGGAAGATTAATCCGTAATTCGATTTACAAGAAAAAACTTTCAAAGACCAATTTATTTATCATACAAATTCGAAAAATTTTATTTATGAACCCAATCAAAATCTAATACAGTATGTTTTCGTCTTGTAACGGCTTTCGCCGAACTAGATAATCATACGCTTTTTTTTAATAAGTTCACTGACTTTGATATTTAAACTCAAACCTTGTTTAAGTTGAAATCAATTAACAAACTCTAAAACGCACCAAAAAAATATTATAAAAAAAACTATGAATAAATATTTAAAAATGTTAAATATTTACACTGATTAAAAACTACATTAAATTGAAATTAAAATTGACGGATCGAATAAAAGTCAACAAAAAAAAAAATTAAAAAAAAAATAATTTCACATGAAAAATCAAAATCAGAAGAAAAAATAATAAACGATAAGAATGTCCAACAAAATCTGAATTAAATGAGAAGAAAATATACATGCATATGTATGTATGTATGTACATACAACTACAAAACAAAAACATGCCGCAATAATTAATAATAACAATAATAAAAACAACAACGAACGAAATGTAAAATACAAAAAAAAACAACAATATAAAGAGTTGTTTGTAATCATTTGTGGAAAATAAATAGAAAAATAAAGAACAATAACAATAATAAGAAACAAATAAAGAAAGAAATAAATAATAAAAAAAAACAACAAAGTGCATTTATCAGCAACAACAATAAAAATTGTTTCGAATTGAAATTACAACAACTTCACAATTTACCTGCAGTACTTAAATATGAAGCGTCGGTAGCAGCAGCAGCTGCCGCTATAGCTGTTGCTGCAATTGTTGTTTTTGTTGTCGATGATGTTGTGTCGCTTGTTAGTGGAAGATTTATTTTTAATTCTTTAGTATTTGTTGTGGTTGCTGTCGCAGTCGTTGTCGTCTTTGATTTTTTACCCGAGTTATTGGTCATTTCTTCTTCTTGTTCCTTATCTTCGCCGTTTGTTTTAATCGTAGTGTGACCGTTGATTTCAACTGTTCTTGTTTCAGAGTTCGTAGCTGGGTTCAAATCTTGTTGCGGTGTTGCATTGAGGGATGTGGAGTTTACAACGGATGGTGATGATCTTGAGTCATTTGTTTGTTGTTGTTGTTGTTGTTGTTGTACACGTTGTGAACGAGTTATATATCTGGAAGTAAAAGATTTAAATCGTATTTTATAAACTTTTTTATACAATATAAATAAATCTTTTAAATATAGTTTGGCAAATTAGTTAGGGTCTTGGAAATTTGTAAATATTTATTTAAATCAGAGATGGGCATATTGCACTATATTTTTAGTGCAATAAAAATCAAATAATTAGTGGTAGTGAAAAAAATGCACTACCACTAACCATTTAGTGGTATTTAAAAAAGAATTGCACTACCACTACATTTTAGTGGTATTTAAAAAAGAATTGCACTACCACAACATTTTAGTGGTATTTAAAAAAGAATTGCACTACTATTAAAATTAGTGGTATTGTAAAAAAAATCAAAGCAGAAATAAAATAAAAAATATTGTAAACATTTAAATGAAAGCATGAAAATGTACCTTTAATTTTCTATTATATTACATAATTCATCCAAATTGCTTTGATTTTTTTACAGAACCACTAATTTTAATTATTTTTTAAATACCACTAGATTTAGTGTTGCACTACCACTAAATTTAGTTTTTTAAATACCACTAAAATGTAGTGGTAGTGCAATTCTTTTTTAAATACCACTAAATGGTTAGTGGTAGTGCAATTCTTTTTTAAATACCACTAAGTAAATATTGGTAGTGAAATTGTTAGTGTACTAAAAATATAGTGCTTATGCCCATCTCTGATTTGTATTATGTATAATTAAGTTGTATACATACATATGTATATTAATTATTTTGTGTTTTTTAGACCTCTTTAAAACTCTATGTATGTATGTACAAATATACAAATTTTAGAAAAACGAGAATTCTTGGGAAAACCCCAATAAAAATGGCTTTGGAATCTTTCAATTTTGTAATTAAAGATTAATTTATTATAGGTATTTAATATTTGCATTATTTTGTTTAAGTAATTCATTAACCCTTTCAAATACCTACCTATTTTCTTTTTTTTTTTTTTTTTGTAATATACATACAGTGTGTCGCAAAACTATTTTGTCTACACATTTTTAGGAGAAATTTTAAAAATTATAAATGTTTCATTTTTATTTAGTTATTGTTGCTTTTTATTAATTTGCAATAAATATTGAAGTTCCCAAAAGTATTTTGCTTTTTTTAAATTCCTCTTAATTTGTTTAGTATTTTTTTAATTTTTGTGGATTTCTTAAATATTTTGATAAAAAGATATGTGTTTACATATTCCAATTGTAATTACATAGTAATAATTTTATGTTACGATGAAAAAAAACTTTCTCTTGAAAATGAGTAGACAATATTGTGTATACGAGAGCGGTTCGGAAACTTCTTAGCCTAGAACAGAAAGCGCCATATAAACAGACAAAAATTTGGTAAATTCCATCTGTGCTATGAACACATGTTAAATTTCTTTTCGATCTGGCAACTCCTTCATATAGAAACAGGTATTCAAAAAAGATGCATCCGCGATTTTTTTACAATGGAAAAATTAGAAATTCGTGGTGCCATGAAATATTTAAATAAAAAAGGTTTATCGGGACAAGAAATTCATAATGATATGGTGAATGTGTTAGGCTCCTTCATATGCAACAGTAAAATATTGGGTTGCTGAATTTAAACGTGGTCGTACAAACATTGAGGATGAACCACGTAGTGAACGGCCAAAAGCAGCAACAGCCACAGAAATTGTAGCTAAAGTGCATGATATGATATTAAATGATCGACGAATAAATGTGCGTGAAATAGCTGATATCATGAGCATCTCAAATGATCGAGTTCATTTAATTTTGCATGACGAACTACAGATGAAAAAGATTTCTGCAAGATGGGTGCCACATTCGTTAACAGTCGACCAAAAACGCATAAGAATAAACATTTCTCAAGCTTGTTTAGATTGTTTTAAGAAAAATAAAATGGATTTTAAGCGTCGTTACGTAACTGTTGATGAGACATGGAAGTGCCCCAAAAAAGGCAAAACAATTCAATCGGCTGGTAAGGTTATGGCAACGGTTTTTTTGGACTTCAAAGGTATTTTATTGATTGACTATCTGCAAAAGGGCAAAACAATTAATTCAGAGTACTATTGCAATATTTTAGATCAATAAAATGTAAAATTCGAGAAAAACGTCCTGGGTTACAACACAAAAAATAGTTTTTCATCAAGACAACGCACTAGCGCACAAGAGTGTTTTAACAATTGCTAAAATCAATGAATTAAAGTACGAATTGCTTGATCACCCACCTTATTCTCATGATTTAGCTCCCAGTGACTTTTACCAGTTTCCAAATGTAAAAAAATTCTGGCAAGCGTGTCCCCTCAAATAAATATGCAATTACAGTTGCAAGCCACTATTTTAAAGGCCCTGGGGAAAACTATAGGTATTAAATTGTAAGGGAAATGCTGTAAATTTTAGACCTAAGAACAGAGCTTCACAATAAACTGATTATTTCACTTCATTTAAAACTATTTATTTGAAGAGAATTTATTAAATTAATTCATAACTCCCCACTTAATTAATTTAATGTTTCATAATGAACATTTTTTAATTCAATTAAGTTTTCTTTTCTTTATGAAATTGCAAAATTAATTATTTTTTAAAGTTAATTTTTTATTGATATCAATTGAAAAAGAAATCAAATTTTTTTCTACAGAATAATTCCAACACTAAAAATAAAACCAACAAATGTAGAGTTACAAATTACATTCAAATTTTGAATTAAGTTGGAAGTTAATTTGTAATTAAACAAAGTTTTATGGTCTATAAAATCATATCATAGATCACAAATATGGCCAATAGCAACCAAATCGATTTTTTATTACTCCTTTTTAATTATTGTATCTTCATTAAAAACAAACTAACAATAAATATTTCAAATATTATACATATGTATCTAATGAATTTTAATTATTTAGCCAAGTCAGTGCCGGACAAAAATTGTTTGACCATTGTTAATTTTATGTACTAAGTTGGCATTTATCCTTCTTGTCTTGTTGCATCGAAATGTTGTGAAACAATTAATGCGATCAATCAAAACAAAAACACGGGTTTTTATAAAAACATATGAACTATAGTTGTACAACAGTTAATGTTGTGATTGATCAAAACTAAGAAACGCTTAAACATGAATATCAGTTTATTTCTTTAGCTTTTCTTATACACCAATACCTCGCTTTGCGTCATTTTGGTTTGCGTCTTCTTAGAAGTTGCGTTGTTTTGGTCTTAAATTTTTTTTTTTTTTTAAATTTTTGCAAAATCTGCAATATTATTAGATGATGAAACGATGACCCGTACAAGAAGTGCTTTGATAATCGAAATGGAGTCCTTGCTTTCTATTTGGATTGAAAATCAAGTTGCGCAGAGAATACCATTAAGTAAAATGGCATTTCAGACAAAAGCAAAAACCTTATTGGATGACATAAAAAGTAAAGCAACGATAATGCAACATTGGACCAATTTTTTGTGAAGGAAAACCGAAGACTTACTATTTTCGTAACCCTGGAAATTATGTTCGATATTTTCATGGTTTGCTATAGAAAATCTTAATTCACTTTGCGTCGTTTCAATTGTTGTGTTTTTTTGGAACGTAACCCCGACGCAAGGTGAGGTATTGGTGTATATTAATAAATGATTATTAATAAATGAAATGCATTAATATTAAAATAATTATGCCACCGGATTTAATGTGAACAATGCTTTATTTTCGGCAAGAAAACGCTATATTAAATATCTTTAAAGAATTTTGTCGATTATGATACTTCTGTCGTAATTAAGAGCAGTTTTTGTATCCTATTATTATACAGTAAAGCAGAAAAGTTCTTCTATAAAAAAGTATAAAGAATACATGGAGTAATTACATTTGGCTTAAAAACTGTTCAGTTAATAAGATTTTATTTACAAATGTTTGCATTTTTAAACATATTTATGAAATTGTATTCTATTTAATTTTATTAATGTTTAACAAATATTTTAATTTATTTAGTTCTTTTATTCGACCTTTTTTTATATTCTATAAATTGTTTTTTCAAGCAATTAGGTCACTTTTAATATTTATATAAATATATAAAACATTTTTATATAAATATTAAAAGTGAGTGAAAAAACAATTTATAAAATATTTTAATTTTTATAACATTTAGTTAAACAGGAAGTCCAAATAAATATATGTATGTACATACTCGTATATGTATGTATGTATATGTACTACATATGTAGCTGTATGAACTCTTCTAACACCCACTGTAATAGCAATTAACAATTGTATTTCATTACCAATTTTATGAACCCATTAAAATTCAATACTAATTATAAGCATTTTTATTGCCATTGTTAAACGTTATTTTTAAAAAGAATTATTATACCTACGAGTATTTTTTGCAATATTTTGTTTATCTTAAAATTTCTAAGGCCATCGTTTAGTTATTTTTAAGCATTTCTATACAGACATGTGTAAACAAAACAAAAAACAAATGATTAATTTTATAGGTTTTCTATTCAATTGTTTGTTTCTGTATAAACTAATTTGTATGTGCATAGTGACACTTAATTTAATTTTTGAGTAGAATTTTGTTTGCTTGTTTGTATCTTTAAGATATTTTCGATGACGGTTTTTTATTGTTTTTATTTTTGATTTGCAATTATCATAATTTAAACATTAATATTTGGAAATTTATATTAAGAGTTTGTTTTCTTTTTCAACTGAATATAACAAAAATCAAAAGTAACTTTCAAATACTTATTGTTGTGTTAGAAATCTTTAATATTTTATTGTTTGTTGACCTTTTTTTTTAGTTAAAATTATTCTTTTATTTCGATATAGGTATTTTAACTTTAATATTATTATAACATGTTTCTTTTGTGTAAAATAAATTGATTTAATGAATTATTAACATTTTAAAATAACTTGATTTGGTTTGTTTAAGCTGTTTTATCCCTGCACACTTATTATAACAATTTTGCAAATTTTAATGAATTTATAAATTTTTTTTTAAATATTTTGAAATTTCACATACTTTTTTTGTTATTATGTATTTTATATTTTCTTTCAAGAAAAAACGTGCTTTTCGTGCAGATTCGTGCAAATATTGCAACAAAATTCTACTAAATGTTGCTTGATTTGGTATTTTTCCTATGTATGGATATGCCACAAGAAACGAACACAAACACACATTTATAACAACACTACAAACACAACAAAAAGTCATTCATGCCATTCATTCACTTCCACATTTAATGTTGTATTTTTTCTTTTAACTCAACAACTTTTCAAATTTTGTATTTATTTTTTTTGCTTTTTTCTTCTTTTAATTCGCATTGATCGTTTAAACCACTCTTTTTGGAAGCAATTAAGTACGTAAGTATCTAGCTAGTACTTTCGTTATATTCGTGAATTTTGTTTTAATTTATTTTTAGTAAGTGGTGGAAGTGAGCGCGTTAAAATGAGTGAATGTTTGACGGCACGCACGCACTCTCGTAAGGTTCGCTAAAAACTAAACGCAACTAATATTTTAAATTGTCTGTAGAGCGTCAGGCAGCCAGGCAGCCAGGCAAAAGACCGAACGAATATTGAACAAAACAAAAGCGAAGAATGATGAAAACAGCAACAGCAACGAGTACAACTAGTCAGACAACCTACCATCCAACTACAGTTACAACAACAATAATGGTAATATAATGGTATCTAAGAGATACATTGTACACTAGAGTTGCCATTACAGCGGATTTTAGTTTAAAGTAGGAATTCCATATTGGAATAAAGAACGTAATTCAACCTACAATTGTAACGAGTAAAGTATTATTCACATAAAATCCGTTGAACGGTAACGTCTAATGAGGGAAAGCAAAGATTTCTGTAGACATTATTATATAAATATATATACTAGAATTCATAGATGAAGAAGTGAGAAAAGGGTGCTATTTTGAAAATTGCTTTTTTATTAATATTATAAATTGTTCCTAGTTCCTAGGGGTTTGCTTTATTGAACGTAGTATTTCATTAAATATAATTTTTCCTTCCTTTATGTTTACAATTTCTGCTTAAGATTTGCTGGTATCGTATTGATTTAATATTTAACTTTTTTGCAATCAGTAAACCCGAAAATAAAAAACCTTAATAGTAAAGCCGGATTTTATTTGAACCATGCTTTAGATCCAGCATATAGCGCAAAATTATCGTAAGCATTAGACAGCCTTGTTCACAACTTAATAAAAGTTAATAGATATATTACTAGCGATTTTGTTGGCAAAGGTTATGCAGGAAATTTCAAAATTTTCAAAATTAAATTAAATATCTGAAAATAGTGTTTTATAATAAACTATAATTAATAAATGCAGCATTTTAAAGACTTTCAAATAATTTAGAAAATTTCACTACCTAATAAGTTCGAATTTTTAGATATTAAAAATCTTATGAAAATTAAGAATATATCCAAAAGAAAGTTTTATATTTTTACATAATTTTGAAATTTCGAAATTACGTTTGAATTTTTGGAAAACAAAAATTAAATCCACTTTTAGTAAAAATAAACCTTAGCAAGTTCCAAATAAAATTCAAAAAGGAGGTTAAATTTAAAAAAAAATCAAAACATTGCAATAAACGAGCATAAATATAAAATGTAACCATTAACCATTTTAGGAAATTTCAAACTTATGCTCGAATTTTCGCAAATCCAAAGTTAGTTATTTTATTAGAATTGTTTTATAACAAACTTGGAGAAAAGCTGCATTTTATAGATTTTTCGGCTTCTTTAGTAATTTAAATAATCAAGAATTTTATGAATATCAGTTTAGTAATAAAAGTAAATTTTGAAATTAAATTCGAATATTCGATAATGAAAACAATGAAAAACGATAATTTTATAATAAGAGAAAATATTCATTGTATATATTGTTAGTCCGCTTTCACACGTTTGAATTCTGACTTTCAAGGCAAGTATTTTAAGCTGAGAAGGGAATAGAGAATAAAAGGGGAACACACTTCATAGTTGGGATTGCATGTTGATTTAAATGAGAAAGTAGAAAAATGATACTAAAGAGCACGAAAATTGAAGATATTCTTGAGAATAAAAATTTGTTAGCTAAAACTGAAGCGTTTGAAACAGGAACTTAAAAGACATATATGAAAATTTCGAAACTATGTGAAATTTAAAATAAACCCTAAAATCGAGCATTTTACATTTGAAGACTTTTATGTTTTATAAATTTTCAAAATTAAGCTCGAATTTTCAAAATTTCAAAATTGTGTGGATATTAAGAAATATTTAAAATTTTCTTATATTAGACATATAAATTTTTAAAATTTAAAATTATGTAAAAAAAATCAAGATGAAATAAATAAACACAATAAAGGAATAGTTTCAAAATAATGAATATTTTAGAGATTTTAGGAAATGACCTTAAAATTTAGAAAAAACACATAACATAACGACAGTTTTTTTTAAATAAAATAACAAGAAAGCAGAATTTTAGATATTTATGAAAACATTAAAATTAAGTTCAGATTTTCGAAAATTTCAAATTATATATGTGAAATTAAAAAAACAAAGTGCAATCCATTAATATTTTTATAATATGTATATAAACACTTAATCACAATTTTAAAAATTTTAGCAAATTTCGATATTAAATTTGAAGAGACAGATTTAAGTCATTTTCTTCACATTTTCGAAATTATTTTTAAAAATATTAATAATTAAAGTTAGTTTATATTAAAAAAAAATATTAAATCCAATGATAAGTTTATATGAAACAGGAGAAAGGCTGTTTTGTAAAGATTTTAAGACATTTTGGGAAATTTTTGGGAATATTAATAAAAGCTTGTAATCTCGTGGGAGTTTACAAGCATTTAAATTAAATTTTAGAAAATTTCGAATTTAAATTTGAATTGTTTGAAAATCAAAAGTTATGTTAAGACGTATAAAATTATTAACACTATAAAATAAACTTATAAATAAATAAGAAATATGCGGTATTGCATAGATTTGTAGGCATTTTAAGAAAATTTAAAATTAAGTTCAAATTTTCGAATTTTTAACAAAAACATGTAATCTATCACTGGATTAGTTTTAAAATAGCATTCAAATAAATTTCTAGAAATTTAAGTAAATTTTCTAATTAAGTTCGAAAGTTAAGCTTTATTAAAATAATTAAACGCTGCAATAAATTTATCATCAACTACAGACATACAAATGGTATTATATGGCTAAAAGCCATTTCAAAATTGAAAATCTAAAATTATGTGAAATTTTATAAAAAAAAAGTAAATTAACAAAAAAATTGAGATTTTTAAACATGCGGACAATTTTTCGAAAAAAGGGGAAATTTATAAAAAAAAAACAAAGCATTACGATACATTCATAAAAAATATCATAAAACTAGCAAAACTGAAAAAAGGTTCCACTTTAAAGATATTTTAGCAAACTTCGAAATATTTAAAAAAAGCTGAACTTAAAATCTTGGAACATGATTACCAAACTAATTGTCGGATAACACTCCAACTAGTAGGATTATTTAAAAACACACTAACAAAACAGTTCTTAAATCAACTAAGTTTTTAATTACATATTTTGATTTAATTTAAAAATAATAAAAAAAATGCTGGAAAAAATCATGGAATATTGTGTCACACATCATAAAACAAACACTTTTTCATTCAGTCGCTCTAATGTATAAAAATATTTCAAGCTAGGAAAATAACAACGTTGTGCTTAATAAATCAATTAGTGTGCTTATATTTACTTCCTTGTAAAATATGTCTACCTAGGGAAATTTACTAAATTTACCCAATAAGTTATTCCAAATAACTTTTTGGGGATTTTTATAATTGGCTTGGTAACTTAAATACCAGCATAATATATGCTGGCAACTCATTGCCCAAGTTTACACTGCCGAAGAGTAAACCACTCTTTCAAACAAATAACTAATAAAATGAACAGCGTTGTCATATTGGTGCGTTTCGCATCCTTTTTGGTGCTTTTTAAATTTTTTTTTGTGCGAATAAATCCTTAGATGGTGCGCTATTTAATATTTTTACAGTTCTTTACTCTTTTTTAATAATTCATTACCATGATATCTATACGATGAAAAAGGACCCCATTCGTCACATGATGGTTACTGCTAAAGGTGAATAGGGTGAAAATCTTTGTTTGAAAATAAAATGATCATTTTAAACATGGAAATAAAAATTCTTGTGTAGCCTGATGGTTTGGTCTATTGAACTGTAAATGAACAACCAGGATTAGAGTCCCAGTGGAGCCCTAACAAATTTTATTGAAAAAATTCAAATAGAAGTATCAAAATGTACTGAAGTTAGTACTTCAGTTCCGAACAGCATATTTTATCTTTATTAGCTCGTTTATTTATTACTTTTACTATTTGTTAGTATATAAAATAAAAAAAATTAATTTCATATCTAGTACAAAGGTAGATAGGTACAAACAAATTTTTTTGTAGTTTATTTTTTATTTTTAAGTTTTGCATATAGACAAAAATATTATATTCTTTTTGTAAAATTAATTCAATTAACATTTTAAATAAAAAATAAATTCTAAACTTGGTGCGTTTTTTAAATGGCGCGTTTTTTCTCCATTATGGTCCGTTTTGAAATTTCAAAGTTGACAACGCTGAAAACGAAACACATGGATAGAAACCAATAACAACACCAACAAGAAATTTTATAGCTCAAAAAAATAAATAGATATGATAATCCATATGTTTCCAGCAGCAGTACGGTTACTTCTTATACCCTACACCACCATAATGGGGAGGGTATATTGGATTTGTGCTGATGTTTGTAACGCCTAGAAATATTGGTCCAATACCCACCTTAAAGTATACCGATCGACTCAGAATCGCTTTCAGAGTCGACTTAACGATGTCCGTCCGTCCGTCTGGCTGGCTGGCGGGCTGGCTGGCTGTCCATGTAAAGCTTGTGCGCAGAGTACAGGTCGCAATTTTGAAGATATTTCTGTAAAATTTGGTACATGATATTTTTTTACCCAAGGATGGATGCGATTGTAACTGGTGAAAATCGGTCCATTATTTCACCTTGCCCCCATACAAATTTCCTCCCGAAATTGGCGTTTACCGATCATAAATGTTTGAATTATGTAAGTATCCACACAAATTTCATCAAAAATTAGTGGTAAATGAAGCCAAATCATATCTACAAATTTTGTGCAGATCGGTCTATAATTACTTGTAGCTCCCATATAAGGTCCACTTCCGAAAATCACTTTAAAGAGCATAACTCTCTCAAAAATGTTGGTATAATATTGAACGCAAATATATTTCATATATATACAAATAATACGGTACAATTTTATAATGGTTGGTCCATAATTGAGCGAAACTCCCATATAAGACCCTCTCCGTAATTCACTTCAGGCTCCATAAATCTTTTGAAAGTATTTATATCGAGATAAAGTTTAACACATATAAAACTTATATTTACAGACATCATGACACTAAATTTTTGGATGATCGGTCCACAATAGGTTATATCTCCCATATAACGCTCATATCTAAAAAACTGTTTTATACATATACTGGGTGTAGGGTATTATATGGCCGGGCTTGACCGAATATACTTTCTTACTTGTTTTTCATGTGGTTTAAGTTTTAGTTTCATTTCTTGGTTTGGGTTATTTTTCACAAAAAACAAAAACATTATAATAAACAAAACAAAAATCAACAATCAAAATGAACATGTTGATTGTTAACAAAAAGAGAAATAATATTTACACCAACAAAAAAAAATAACACTAAGAGAAATTATGAAAATAAGAACTGGTGGATGAAAAAAGAGAAGAGAATAGTTAATGTAAAAACAGATTACCCAAATAAACAGTTATTTTGTGAAAAAGTGACACATAAGTACATATATGTACATGTCAGTCTGTTTGTCAGACTGCCTCTCTGTCAGTATGTGTAGATACAGTGCGTGAAAAAAGGCGGTCAGTATAGATACCCATGCCTACACTTAAGAGATAGTGGCACATTTGTTTTATTTTTTTTTTACAGTTTTTGCTGCAAATAATTTTGCATTATTTGTTTGTTTCATTTGCTTGCAATGTGGCGGTTACAACTGGGTCTTTGTTGAATTTAGACTGCAGTTAGCAAATCTACATATTTTTTGTTACTTTGTACAGATACACTGTATTGTAAGTTGGCACGATTTGACGTTTAAATGACAGAACATGCATTGAAATGTAGAGCATTAGGTTTCTAAAAATAAGTGAGATTATATGGAGATTTTCTTAAAGGAATGTAATTGCATTAGGTGGCTACGTAAGTCAATCTTTATATTGATGTAAAAGTTTCAGGACCTGGAAATTATACTTTTTTTAAATCCTTTTGCAATAAACTCGAAAGTTTGAAACTGGTTTTACTTTATTAAAATAACGTCGCATTACCTGCAATCATTTTTCAGCAGACGTTCTCTTTTGGTGTCCCTTCTAAATTCATCATCTGCTCACATGATGAAACATTTGTTGCGCCATTTTGACATTAAATTGTTCATTTCTCATATTTTTTCCAATCGCAGATGTGTTGCCATATAGAACCTAGTTACATTACAGGTACATTATACAGGCATTCATATTCCTGATATTATTATTTTACTATTAAATTTTTTGACCACATAGTATTTATTTATCTAAAATTAAAACAACATTTATCATTTGTAGAATGGCTTTTGCATCAGTTCAGTAGTTTGTCTGCATGATATCAAATTATTTATTTGGATTTAAATGTTTCAATAATTAAAAAAAAATCAATTCATATTTAGAATATTTGTGTTACAAAAGAGAAAATTATCTTTCTAAACTAAGTTTTAAATAAATAAGCTATAAAAAATATTAAAATAATGGTGCCTTCATTAGAAATAATGTTTTAACTGGTACCACTGCATAATTTTGCATTTATTTCATGATACTTATAAAATCATAATTTGACAAATAGTAAAAATAAAATGATATTAATTTAACATATTATGATAAAGTACATACTATCATAATATAATGGCTATAGATCATAATATGATTATTGTATATTACAACATGATAAATTTATATCATAATATGATTATTATATATTATAATATGATAAATTTAAATCATAATATGATTACTTTAAATTATATTATGGTTACCTTGGGTCATAACATGATCATGTAGGACAATTTTATGATTATATAAGGTTATAATATGATGTTATAATATCAAATTATGATTAACAAGAAAATATTATGAAGAAATATTACGATGATAATTGATCATAATATGATATTTTATCACACTTATATTCATCATAATATGTTTTAACTACAATCATAAACCTTATCATAATATGTTGCTCTTAGATTATGTTTACCACAGCCATGTTTTTTCTCTGCGTAAGTAGTGCTACAGACATCATACTCCTGACCAGCAACAGAGGCCAGTTCTAAACTAATTTGCAACGTTAACTTACTTCGTAAGTAATGACTTCGAATTATCAATAAATTCTTCAAAAGTATACATACTACAATACATACTCTGTTGTGGAAACTTCCTAATTAACACGACGAATGAGATTATATCAAGATCATAATGAACAAACTGCTATACGAAACATTTGATTACAAAGAGCAGGACAATAATTTCAGATTTATTAACAAACAGTTTGTCGCCTCTACATCATCGCTTAACTAAGTTTTCACAGATTTCCAGACAGCATTATCGCTGGCTATTTTCCATTAAGCTATATGCAGATCATTAGAAATAGACAGGGTTAAGAGCTGTAAACTCAATATCATGGGCGATGTGATGGGAAACTCAGGCAAACAAAATTTCGAAAAAAAAATTAACTACTTGTTGTTACTTATTATTTTTATTTAGGGGCATTTTCCATAGTTTTTTTTTTTGTAAAAAATCCCAAAATACAATCAGATTTCGTTGTTAGTGTAAACATATTTTTAGGTATATTAGCACAATAAAAGAGGGTAGATAGCCGTCCAACAATTCTTTGCGTTTAAATGTATTTTCTAACTTTGCTTGCTGGGTTTCTTAGGCAGTTGCATGATTGATTGTTAAAAAAGAAACTTGTTTTAAAAGTATGACCAAATTTACTTCCTTTTATGAAATGCACAAAGTTATTAATGAAATGTACGAGTATGTGTCATGTTCTAGGATTTGTTTGGCAGACAGAATCATCCAAAATTTTTAAAGAATTTCCCCCACATTCACAAACAACATATGTATCTATGTATGTATGTATGACAGACTTGCTGACTGACTGAATGCTGGAAATGTTAATAAACTTATTGCCTGCGACAGTTTTGTTTTGTAGCTGTCACTTGATTTTTGTTTGTGCAACATCTAGACCCAGACCACAAACTGTCATACTTTGCACAAACAAAAAATAGTTCGTTATGAAACCACAACACAACAAACAGCCTACCTACTACAAAGTGCGAGTACATGCCACATTGTAAAGTTAAAGATTTTATTAAAAAACCATATCCGTATTTCCATATTGCCATGTGTAGGATAATTTATTGATTTACACATTTATTTATTTATTTGTTTGTTTCCTTGTGGCAAACTAAAACTGTCATTAATTTCGTATGCCTCAAATGCGACTAAAGCAAAACTATTAATTTTAATGTCATAGAGAAAAATAATAAACAAAAAATAAAATTATTAAAAACTTTCGCCTTTGGAGAAAAAATCGTCTACAGGTAATGACAGATGACAACCTTTGAAGTGGCAGCAAGTTAAAAAAAAGACACAACAGTTTTCTTAAACATGCAAACAAACCATAATTTTCTCTGAAGATTCCCTACTACTATTTTTTTTTTATTTAAGCTGAGCTTCAGGCATCATCATCAGCAGCAGCACAAACACCATCGTTGTCACCAACCAACCACATTGTCATCGGCATAAAAAATGATTACGACAATAGTAGTTACAAATACGACATGAATACAAACAAGTAGTTTTTCAAAATAGACAAAAAAAAAAAAAAATAAATACACATCACATCCATATGAATTTCAACCAATTAGTTGCTGGATTTATGACTATAATGCTAATAAATAAAGTGGATGACTGCGACTACGTGCCACAGAGTTGCCACCAGAGTGTTAGTTATTGTCTTGTGGTAGGTGTAAACGAAATTTCCAATTTCTAAATTTCTTAAAACTTATTTAGATTCTTGGCACATTCATGAACTTCTGTTTGCTTCAAAGCAATTGTTTTCATTTTCGCGCCGTTTCTACGGCCAACAAAGTGGCAGATGTCAAGATGTGACATTTCGGCAGTTAAAACAATGTGTTTGCAAGACGTGTGGCCAAGGGAAAGATGTCGTTTTATGTTTTTAAAAAATTACTTAAAGTAATAAATAAATTGCAGAAACATGTAGTATGTGAGGGTTTCATCAAATGCAAATTTATTTTTTTTTTTTATTAAAAATCCTTTGCGGATTTAGGATTCGTTAATATTTTTTAAGAATATGAATATGCAGAAGTACCAGCGTGGTCAACTTGGTGCGTTTCGCGCAGTGCGCTTTTTTTAATTTCGGCGTGTTTTTTAATTTTTCCGAAAATGTGATGAAATCTTTATTTTTACTAATTTTTAATTGCAGCTTTTAATAATTCATTATCATGAAATTTATACGATGAAATGGGACCCCATTAAATGTACTTCAAATATGAATGTATGATGAATGAATACATACTATAAAATTCGTCACATGAAGGTTATTGCTAAAGATGAATAGGGTAATAATCTTAGTCTGAGAACAAAATTAACATTTTAAACATGGAAATAAAAATTCTTGTATAGCCTGATGGTTTGGTCTACTGAACTGTAGACGAACAACCAGGGTTAGAGTCCCAGTGGAGCACTAACAAATTTTATTGAAAAAATTTCAAATAGATAGAAATACAGTAATTTCACGATTTAACGAACAACACATTTAGCGAACCTTTTTTTGATTCCATTGAGTACCTTAAATAACGAAAAAAAATATTTTTTGGTCTCAGTTTAACGAACAAATTAAATAAACATTTTATATAAAAAAAAACTAATTTTACTAACTTAGTAGTAAGAAATATTTAGTTCTAATTTATTTTATGCTGTTTGATCTTGTAAGAGTAAACAACGTCAAACAAATATGTGCCAAAACAAGTGGTTATGCCTTTTGAGTGAATATTTGCCAAATGTGACCGTAGCTTTAGTCTTGTACTCGTATGTTATTTTGTTGTGTAAACATTAAAATGGAAAGAAGTAAAATATTGTTTTTAAAAGTAAAAAAAAAAAATAAAAATCGTCGGAGAGGTTTGCGAGAAAAAGATTTCTGTAAAAAGTATGGATTGACCATAATTTTTTTTCCTTGAAATTTCTTCGGTGTTTACACAGCACAATTCTTTTTGCTTAAATCGCTCGTGAACTTGTCTTATCTTCCCCTCACCCCAATGTCTAAAAGCTAATCAGCTTAGCTTAATGAATTGCTTCGTGTAAACTGGGACTAAAAAAATAAAAACTCGGATGCAAGAATTAACGAACATTAATCTGAGTTAACTGGCAACTCTACTCTATTGTCATTTAACAATAAAGGCAATACTTTCAAGATACTTATAGTACAACAAAATAATAACAAAGTGTTGTGATGTGCATGCAGCAGCAGCAGCATCAGCACCAACTGCAACAAAGCTATCACTGTCTATAATGCGAGTATCACAACAAGAAGATGCATTATGAACATGTATGCGTGCGTTTGAATTTGAATACAAAAATTCAAATTGAGATTTAAATTTAAATATGAATATGAAGTACTATTTAATTATTTATTTTCTATCCGCATCTGCAAGCTGTACCGGTTGTTGTTTTTTATTTTTTTTTTGTTATTGGCTTTTTTTTTTTGTTATTGGCTCCGAAGAGGTACACGTTTTTATTATTGTGGTTTATAATGGGTTACGGTGAGATTTTTTTGTTTATTTTGTTTTTTGTTAAATTAAATTTGTCATCTGTATTTCATTTGTTTTTGTTTTCGTTCACTCGAAAAGTTGTAGTTTTTTGAGCAGTTTATGGTATATACTGGGAGTTACACATGTTTTTCGTTTTTGGGTGTGTGCTCTTAACTATCTAACATGGAACGGTGTGATGGAAAAGCTTAAAGTTGGACAAGTGATTGTTTTCTTAATAAAAATTCGTAATTTTTATATAAATTTTATAACGCATTTCTAAGTATGTATGTATATTGTATCGGGTTTTCAACAAGAACTTTCTATTCCAATATTTCACTAGTTGACATATCAGTAGTAGCAGCATTGACAATGAATTATAAATTTCGATCAAAAATCGCAAACAAATTTCAAAAATTCACTATAAAAATGGTTGATCTGCTTCGTTATTTTAGTGATTGTTAAATTAGTGATATTTTCGGACCGAGATGAGACCGCTATAAATGTGCCAATACCAGCGCTTGTTCGACCAAGTCTTTCAAGTGAAAATATCGCAGCCGTTAGTCCGCTTTCACACTCTTCAATTCTGACTCGCAAGTATTTTTTGATGAGAAGGGAAAAGAGTATAAAAGGGGTACAACTTGGTCGTCTATCTGATATTACTTTGGTTTTGGTACCTGCGCACATGGACCACTACGGCAATGAACGGGCAGACAAACTAGCCAGAATGGGATCTGCCTTAGATATCTCCGATGCGGTGTCAGTAGCAATTCCACTGGGGACTATCAAAGGCATCATCTTCAGACATTTTCTTACAAATGCTGAGTATAGATGGCATAACTTAGACACATGTAGGGTAGCCAAGTTGATGTGGTCAACCATTAACGAGAAACGTACTATGCAACTGATAACCCGGAATAGAAAGGATATATGTATCAAGGTTGCTGGCAGTATTAACGGGACACTGGACGTTAGATAAGCACGCTAATCGCCTGGGACTCCCTTTTAACGACCATTGTCGTAGTTGTAAGGATAGGGAAAAAGAGGAAAATCGTTTCCACCTTCTTTGCGAATGCCCAGCCCTGAGTGTCAAGATACATAAATTCATGGGAAACTATACATTGAACAACCTTGGTGAGGTAGCCGGGTCAAAACTCAATTACCTCATGAGATATCTCACAGCTACAGGTTGGGTCTAGCAAGCACGACTTTTTGTACACATTTTAGTTACATTATGATGTAAACTACATTAATTCTGACGAGTGGTGTGGTCTTAATAAAACGGGGTCCCTTCGACTCTACTTAAGTGTTCGCACGTAGTGAACTAACACGTAAACCAACCAACCAATTTTCTTATATCCTATTATTTTTTTTTTCTTTAATGCATGTTGATTTGCATTAAAAAGTACAAAAATTGAATTGACGTGTGTGAATGAAATGGCAAGTTTAAAAGAGAATTGAACAAAAACTGGTCAGCTAAAACTGAAGAGTGTGAAACAAGACTTAGTTGCAGTGTTGAGAAAGATCCGAATTCCCAACTGCTTGACGTTCTCAACAATTGATTTGAAGCATTACGAGGTGCAACTACGCTAGTTTCTCTAGAAAAATAATTTTTTTCTTACTTTTTTGTTCCACTGTTCGCTTCATACCGCTATGAAAAAACAAGTGCGTGAAACTAATAATTTTGCATATAAATGATCATGTATGAATAAATATACAAATTCATATACAAAATATTAATGTTTATGAGACAAAACAGCCAGCCATTTACTAACATACAACAACAGCAAGCGGTAAATGATGTTTTGTTTTTAGCGTTAAAAGTCATTGGATGGATGGATGGTTGGCATATTGGTTACACCTTAATTTGTCTCTAAGCTTATTCAACTACATACATATGTACATACAACACCACATCAACAACAACAAAAAAGAAAGAAACAATTTACAGAGTTTGGTCAACAATTTATTATAACTCCAAGAAATCAATGGGTGTTTGATTATTTTTTTTTTGCGTAAACCACATTTGCAGTGGACTGAAAGTGAAGCGGATTTTAAGAAAGTTAATTGAACGAAAGTAATATTTTTATTAACCACGAGACAAAAAACATTGGAAGACATTTTGGGATGACGTATAAATTTTAATTAAAAAAGTATGTGAAATAGATCCGCATTTAATGCTGTTAGTTATCAAATTTGTAATAAAGTTTTGCTATTGCAAAAGTTTTCGTAAATTTAAATTGAAAGGATATTTATCGATGTAAATTAAATTTAGTTAGATAATATGTATGTAATATGTATATTTGATTGGAAAATCATTAAGGCGACTTCCAGTTTAAAGCGATGTAAAAAAGATTGAAGACTTTTGACTTCAAACTCTACACTCTACTGATTTATATCTAAATTATAATTTCACACACATCACACCATTGCGTCTGCAACAGTCAAATGTGCTCAACTTTATTGCAATGTTTGGATTTTGGCGTTTGCTAGACTTTCTGCTTTTCAGTATGGCAAAATTAAAAGAAAAAAGGGAAAACTATTAACAGGACATGAACGGACATGTTTACATCGAACATTAACACATTTTGAGTTGATAAGAATGTGTAAATTTGTTTATTATATTAAAAAAATACGGAAATCAACTAAAATGTATTAAAAATACGATCATGTACAAAATTTTATTCTATAACTGAATAAAAGAAAAAAAAATCTTTTTTATCAGAACCAGTTTAAAGAGTGAGAATTTCATTACTGATGATTAAGGAACTAGTACTAGAACGTGTCTGAAAAATGTTTTTATGCAGTTTAAACAGTGTCGAGGGTGTTAATTTGTAACAAAAATAAATTTACTAAAGAACTGATTCCAACACTGTTTCAAATAATGAGTGCCAGATCCTCAGGAGCTAGTTCTGAAGTGACAATTTAAAACAAGTATAGAAAAAACTATGTTATTATGCCTCGAATCTGGAAACTTGAATCGATTTCTCAGATTTTCTCAGACAGTGAGTTCAATTTTCAGTTGCTTCGAAATTAATATTTCATTTTGAGAAAATTTAAATGATTATATACGTCTCGAAAAATTTATACGAGATTTTTAATTTTCCATAAAAGAACGGTTCCAGAACCGATCCAGATAATGTATGATAGCTCCGCGAAACTTGTTTAGACTAGTTCTGAAGGTACCAATTGAATTGGGTGCCTTAAATCTAGACACTTTAATAGATTAATCCGACAGTGAGTTATGCATATTTACAAACAAACAAGTGTGTTTAATGGTAAGTTGCTGACAAGACGAAATTTCACGTTTGTTAGAGTCGCAAAAATATTAAAAGCTGCTGAAACTGAAAACTTTTCTACTCAAGTTGGCTTGAAAATTGCTCCTTAATAAATTCAATAAATTTTCGTAATTCCACTTTTTTTAAACTACATATTTTTAAACTTTCTTAACAATATTTCATTAGCCGGCTATTAGTGGATTTAAAGCGACAGCCCTCGTGAGATTTAGGCTGCGCAAGACTTTACCCGTCAGCTACGATAATGATCACTTGTTATCTATCATCCAATGGTGAGTTTTTTAATAATAAAAGCTTTATAAAAATTTCAAAGCAAAGTCAGGGCTAGTCAGTTGCGTTATCGTAGACAATCTACTGGACTCTTACTAAACAATGTACAATATTGTGTACATTATTTTTGATTTTTTTAGATTCTCACTTTAAATTCTTAGGGTTTTGAAGAAGTCTCCAGAGCACAAAATTCAAACAATATTAACATGTTGTAGTAAATTAGACAATTCCTTTCCTTTCGGCTGAATAACACAACAAGATGAGTGTTTTATTCCAATCAAAACTGGGAAACCTTTTTCAAGTTGTCAAGACTTTTCTTTCGTCCATATTGACATATCGATTCTTAGAATGGTGAATGGGAACAGGAAGGAAATATTTTTGGAGAAACTGTACACAATTCAGACATATGCTTACACTACGCTTTAGTTCTTCAAGGGCTGAACCTAATTCCAACTAACTTTTAATTATTAGCTACATATATCCATATGTAGTGCGATAAAACTTGGAGAGTTAAGGCTGAAGATCTAGAACGTGTGGTCACTCAAGAATCTTGTATATCAAAATAACTTTGAGAGGCTGTTTAAAATTCTTATTCCATCCATATGTGTTCTCATTTAAGTCTTCCAAATAATGTTGGTGTATTTGTATTTCCGAGCAGGTAGGCGTGCAAAGTTCTACCAGAAACGAACTTTTGTAGGAGCAATGTCAGCTTTCTTTAAAGTCAGGTGGTACTTATGTATTATACCCAGTCTTCTAAATTAGTTCTCCACAGTCTAGTACCACTATCTGACGTCGTTCCAGTTGAATTACAATGGTAAAGCCCGAGAGTATATATTTTTCTCAAGACAAAACTCACTGATCTTGAACACTTATTAAGTGTAATATTATGAAATTAATATCAAATATTAATAATATTGAACATGTCTCTAATAGTACCTGCAAATTTGTTTAACAGAAACATAGACTCTGATAATCTTTGTGCTAAATTTCTTTAATTTTCAAAACCATTTGGCCATTTCTAACAACTGGTTCAATGAACCCACAGCTGTATACTTAGTTCCAAGAAACGACCATAATATCTAACAGCCATGTTGTTGTACACATTCAAGTTCAAGGATAATTACAAAATTATAATTTCAAACACTAGGTGAATGATTGTTGTGGTAAAGTAGAAAAACTACAGCAAAAAAATTAAGATGAAGAAAAAATCATAAAGTCAAAACTTTGCACAAGTTAAACTATTACAAGTACTAGAAACTAGGAAATAAAAATTATAATAAAAATAAAAAAAAAAGATGGAATAAAAGCATAATTTTGCAAAACACTTACCTTTTAGCATTTGCAGCGGCATTACCAGCTAAAGTATGAAAATCGTGACCGGCACCATTTAAATCATGATATTGTGAAGGATGATGTTGATCATCATTATCACTATAGCCATCACCATCAACACGCTGATATTGCTGATGATAATGATGATCGTCATCAGCATTATTATGATGATGATGATGAGTATCATCACTATCAAAATCATTTAACTCGGATGGTAATAGTTTTATGGCACCATCAGTATGACGTCTCGGTTTATCGTCACGCAAACGTCTATGTTTGCGAGAATAACGATCAGCTTTGGGAGAAGCTGTAGTTAAATGTTGTTGCTGCAGTTGATCTTGTTGATTGTTGGTGGTTGTGGTGGTCGTGTTGTTGGTGCCAGCACCTGTATGTGGTTGATCATGTAGCGAGCTACTACTTAAATGCATGTGAATGGGTTCTACACTTAAAGTGGTGGTATTTGATGATAATGATGGATTTGATGATGCTGATTGTTGTGGTGGTGGTGGTTGAGCTGCCAAATTAGCACTAGAACTTGGTAAAGTTTTACTACCACTACTGGACTTGACTGTAGACGCTAAGGTTACTTTATTATTCTTTTTGGATATGTCGGATGATAATGAGTCATGACTGTTATGATTGGCCAGACCTGGCGGTAGTGAAGAGGACTTGGTCTGTTGTAATTCATCCCAAAGATTGCCCTTCTTGTGCGGGTTGCGCATGCGAAAGTTCTTACGTGAACAACCGCCCTCTAAGCGATGGATTTCATCGTCATCATCATCGCTGAGATCATTTATAAAAATCGAATTTGGTGAGTATTTATCGTTACGTTTCTTCTGTTGCAAAGCTGATCTATGCTGGGGGTGATCGCCACCCGACGAATTGTTGGCCAGACTACCGGACATATTGGAATTATTGATACTGGCCACCGAAGACTTGGTTTGCCTTGACACTGAACGAGAATGTGATCTACGAGATCTACTGGGGTTGGTGGCGTGGGCTTTCTCGTCGTCGTGACTATGCGAGGGTGAAGAATCTTCGTCGTTCGTAGTGGTGGTGGCTATATCGAGACCTTTTTCTTTGCATATTATATCATACAATGCACTAATCGGACGCGATTCACTGCGTACCCTTACGGCCCGTTTACGATTGGCGAAACGCTGAGTATTACGACTGCGGCACGTTATGTTCTGCGCCGGAAATTCCGAGTCGGCTGTAACACAAGGTTTAAAATTGGTACAAGCAAAAACTACACTACCATCAGCCGCCTGAACCGGTGCCGCTAATGGTAGATGACTATTATCTTCGTCTACAATAAAATCTGAGGGAGAACTACTATTACCTTTGGTAGGTTTCAGCAATCTTCTGCTTGACGGCATATAAGAAGGATCGTTGCTGCGACTCTGTTGCCTTTGATTGCTGTGAGCATAAGCCCCTCGAAAAAATGTTCCTGTGTTTGCTGCTAAATTTTCCACAGCCGCAGACGATTCCTTGGCCAATTTTTGCTGGGGACTTAGTGATAGTGGTGCTGGGTGGTGAGTGGCTGTTGTGGTTTTCGGAAATTGATGTTCGTCTTTGATTAGTTTCGATGGTGTACGATAGACACTCTGATAGTTTTCATTAACAGAATCTTTAGCTTCCGGTGTATGGATCTTTAGATGAAGATCTGTATAGTAAGCTGGTGCTGTATGATGATGAAAGTGCGGATGATGTCCTTGATAACGTTTGGGTAATTTTCTCGATTGTGGTTTAGAGGATGATGATTCCTGTTGTGTTGACTGTTGTTGTGATTGTTGTTGTTGTTGGCAGCTAGGGTTGGCAGTGGCTGAATTTGATGAACTTAAGTCGTTCACAGAAACGTCAGTAGCGGATTCTGGAAGTGAAAAAAGGGAAAATTGTTTAAAGAAAATAATAATAACAAGTTCAAAGAATAATTCATGAATAAATATAAAATTCTGAATGCTGTTAAGTTAAAAAAAATATTTTTTGTGTCATTCGATCAAAGTTTAAAAGAAAATTTGAATGTTGCCCTGAAACTAATTTCTTTGTTACATCATAAATATGTTAATAATTTGTATTTATGGTGAGCATAAACATAAATAATTGTTTCCTATTATAGTTTATTGGAACTTTTTTATTATCAATATTTTAGTAATTGTTCAAGCTCAATGTTTTTTTATAAATTTTATTTAAAAATTCAGGATAAAATATTTAGTTCGTTTATTTTACCTTTTATTAATATTTAATAGTTTTTTTACAAGCAATTAGGTCATTTTAATTTTATATAAAAATGTTTGATTTATTTCTATATATTTATTTCCAATATTTCGCTATCACAATGGATAGCTTCTTCAGGGATAATATAAGTTTTGAATTATAATAAAATAATAATTGATAAATAAATAAATCAAATATTTTTATATAAAATTAAAATGACCTAATTGCTTGTAAAAAGAAACTATTAAATTCAGGATAAAAATTCTTAATTTTATAAATTTCAAAATTATTTGTCATAGGAAAAAGTATATGAACATTTTTAACATAACAAAATATTAAAAATAAGAAAATATTACTAATTATACAATACTTGTAAGTTGTGTTATTTTTATTTATTAAATGTCTAAAATTTTAGTACAGATTTACAGAAATTTAATACATAATAATTTTGAAATTTATAAAATTACATTTTTTTTCCTTACACAAGGACGTAGCGAAATATTGAAAATAAAAATTTAAATTTAAAAAAAATACCTTATGCTTGAACAATTACTAAAATATTTCAAAAATAATTGTATTGAGCTTTCCTTTGAAAATCTCAAGACTCATTGAATCATATATAAGCCAACAGCTTAAATACTTCCAACGGCTTTCGAGCTATCAACATCAATGAAGACTTCTCTACATTAGGTTGTAAGAACTATTTAGGTATCACTTGAATTAAATCAATATGCGGCTTTATTACATATAGAAG
This sequence comes from Bellardia bayeri, assembly GCA_950370525.1. NCBI lineage: Eukaryota > Metazoa > Arthropoda > Insecta > Diptera > Calliphoridae > Bellardia > Bellardia bayeri. The sequence goes on from OX493267.1 coordinate 83,498,009, forward strand.
GGGCCTTTTTTACACGATGTAACTAATGTAAATAATTAGTTTTTTAACATTCTAAGTTATTATATGTTTTTATAACAATTAAACAGCTATTACTCAATACTTTAAATTGTTTACATGATGTAAATTCACGGTAGACAATGTAAACAATTGAAATTTCAACCGGTTATCGGCTATTGGAAGGAAACAAGATAATCAGCCTTATTATGAGTGTCGTTTTCTTTTTACGACAACGACTGTTTCGTAATAGATTAAAGAAACATATTTAATGTTTGTGTGTGCTAGCTAAAAAATATATAAAAACATGTATACATCCACAAAAAATCTCTGCAACAAAAATCTCACAATGTAGACGCAAATACAATTTTAAAGAAGATACGACAAGAATCAAGAGCGACAAAAATTTCATAATGTAAACCGGGACTAAGTCCGATTGCAACAAAATTTCACATGCCTCCATAAAAAATATTATCGGGTTGAAATTTTGAATATTGACCTCATTAGCCCTCCAGGGTTTTACGGGAAAAATGTATTTCCCTTTGTTTCTAAAACCCCCACTGTGCAGCAGCTGAAAGAAACTTTGCTTCTAGAACTGAATTTTATAAACATGAATTATTGATTTCAATAATAATGTATAGTTTGCTGTTTATGCGAAAGATTTGACATTGATGGTTGCAGAAATCTGTCTTGGATTGGAACCGGCAGGATATGTCATGTTAATGACAGTGTTTACTGGATGTTCAAAAGTTACTGTTACAGCTGCTAGAGCTAGAGAAATGCGGAAACTATATTGACATTGCCAGGATCTTTATTTATTAAAACACATATTTCTGTATGAATCTATACTGCAGGAGCTGACATGCATTTTCGAAACAGAAGACCTACAAATTCGAATCTTTTCCTTAGCAACTCTGAGTACGATAGGTTGGTTCTTATATTAATTTCACTAGACAGCTTCAAACCGTTATCCATTTCTTACAAGGGCCAATTTATATTTTCAACTTTTATTTATATTATTTGTTGTATAATTTACATTAACAGTAAGTGTACTTGTAGTGTATTGTACATACTTGTATACTCGTATGTACTATATGAATATCTATGCATCCCACAGTTTTGAATTAGCACTTCACAAGCTTTTACGTCATAACTTTATTTTACCTTCAACCACACAACAAAAGTTAAATACGCTGTTTCTGTGGAAAAAAATCTACTTCAGTTAACGAAAACGCTCATTAACAACTCAATGCTAGAAGTATCTACAAAATACACCAACACACATGGTGGGAAAATAAATGTTTAAACAATAATATTTGTTAAAGCAAAAACAAGTAACAATAATAATAATAAAAATAATTTAAATATGAGCCATTTACTAATGTCAAAATTTTATTAGAAATAATTCCTTAATATATTTTCGTAGCAAGCAGTATATATATGGAAATATTTATTACGTTTCAAATAAAAGAACAAAACTTGGTTCCGATATCTTGGAAATTATGACGTAAGAAAATATATATGTATTATATAAATATTTGTAGTTAGTTTCAATGAAAATATTTATTATTAATAAATACTTACTTATGATGGATTACTGCCTGTCATCTAAGTACTTAAGTGAAGTAAGTATGTAGGTGTAGGGTATAAATAAAATTCCCCATTGAAAATCGTTCATTGACAGCTGAATCGACAAACGAATTTGTCATTAGTTTTAAAATAGATCATAATTGATAAGAAAATAACAATTAGCACTTTCAAATTTGTTTAACAAATTAAAGCCATGGAAACAGCTGCAAACAAATTTTGAACAAATTTCATATTTGAAAAAAAAAAATATTTAGATAAAATGCACTAAATACATAATTTCATTTAAATAACTGCAACATTTATTAAAATTATTTTACAGCCAACTGTATGTAGCTGTAAATTATTACAATAAGTAAACTCCAAACTCAATCCTTCTTGTTCTTGTGCAATACATTTAGTTATTCAGCTGTATTCGAGAAAACTCATTTCCAGTATACAAATTATACAGAAAAAAAAAATCATGTTTTTTTCAATTAAACCTTTAATTGATTTTAAAATAATTTTCAATTAAAATTTTAATTGATTCAATTACTTTTTCTGATATTTTCAATTAAATCTCACATTTTTTTTTAATTGATACTATCATTTTGTTTACAGGTCTGATTTCAATTAAATTTTTAATTGATTCCACAAATATTTTAATTGAAACTCATTTTTATTTTTTTCTGTGTAATGTTAAAATAAATTTTAAATTAAGAAATTCTAAATACACATTTAACCATATTTTGATAATTTGCGTTTTCTTCATTAAAAAGCTCAAAATATGATTAAATAAAAGTAATACACAGAAAAGAAAATCATGTTTTTTTTTCAATTAAACCATTAATTGATTTTAAAATAATTTTTAATTAAAATTTTAATTGATTCAATTACTTTTTCTGATTTTTCTGATATGTTCAATTAAATCTCACATTTTTTTTAATTGATACTATCATTTTGTTTACAGGTCCGATTTCAATTAAATTTTTAATTGATTCCACAAATAATTTAAATGAAACTCATTTTTATTTGTTTCTGTGTAGGAAACTAGCCAGAATTTAGAAATGACTACATTTCAATCACTAATACATACCGTCTGCATTACTTACAGGTATTCATATGATTTATTTAATATTACATTTTTTAGTGATTTGAATTATTAAAGTAATATGTACATTACCGACATCACCGTGTTAAAATTATCAATTTAAATGCTATTGTTGTCTACGTAGTGAGATATTAGCATATTTTAACTTATTACTTGGCAATGGAAGTTTTTGTTGAGAATAGCTCTGATAATTTAAGTTTTATAAACTGTGTAGCTCACTTTATGCTTGTTATTACTTTTTGTTTGTGTTGATTCATTAAAAAGTTAAAACTTTGCAAGACTAAGTAAATTGATTTAAAGAAGTTACACAATACAAAAGAGATTTAAGGGAAATTAGTAAATGGCGAAAGTTATGCTGCATGTCAACAAGAATTTCAAACTGTAAGACTTTTACAATTAGTATTCATAAATAGTTTAATACAAAAATAATTAAACTATTTTAATTAGGATGAAGAACATTCACTGCTGTTCATTGCAACTTAGTGCCAGAAAAAATCATTTTGATAATAAACGATGAGTGTGAAGATAAATTCGAATTTAACTTGCTAAGACAAAAACCACATTTCCTAGCATTGATAATGTTACAGTCAACAGACCACTGTTAAGCACTTAACAGTCATATTTACTTGAATTTTGGAAAATGTAGCTTTTAGGATGAAATTCTCTAAAAGAATTTGGACATATATCGAGTTGCACACGTATCTCAAAGGGTTAAATATGATTTCTGAAATAATTTTCGTTTTATTCAAATTCTAAAACTATTTCGGAAAGATTCATAAATTCACGAGCATAGTGTCTCAAAGTTCATGGGTTAAATTAAGTCATGATGTCCAAAGAATTCATACCTCAATACACAAGTAAATATTATGAAATTGAACTTCAGAATGTTATACGGATCAGTCAATAATTGGACACAATTCCCATATATTCCCTTCTTTCGAAAATCAAATAAAAGGTCATAAATCTATTATAAAAATCCCATCATGACAAAATTAAACCTTGATTAGTTTTATATATACGGAAAACTTGCTCCAATTAGAGTTTGGCCCACTATCGAAAATTACCTAAGCTTAAATCTTAATGTTTGACAATTAAGAAAATAATTAATTTTAAACTATTACCCCCATTTGATACTGTGCGGATTGATAAGTATTTCCCATCACGGATGGATTTTTTACCAGCTATATAAATAAAATATACTTTTTAGATCTCCACTGTGCCAATTGTAATATTTATTAAAAACTAGCTGACCGCCCCCGGCTTCGGTCGGCATTTACTGATGATTTGTACTTCATATAGAATGAAAAGGTGGTTTTGGTGTCAGTTCTTCAAGTTTCTTAAAAAAATGTCTCTTATTAAGAAAAATTAGAAGTTAAAATGAGGCAGTAAAATTTAGTTCTTTGAGTTTTCATAAAATTGTCTCATACTTAAAAAAATGAGAAGTGAAAAGGAAGCTTTGGTGGCAGTTCTTTAAGTTTCTTCAAAGATGTCTCTTAGATATTAAGAAAAATGAGAAGTGAAAAGCAGGCAATATATTAAAAACTTAAAATTTCCGAGTTTTACCCGGAATTTTTCTTTACAAACCATCTCTTAAGAATTTCGAATCGAATAAAAAAAATCAGCCAAATCGCTCCAGCCGTTCTCACGTGATGCCATTACATACATGAACCATTTCATTTTACGGCAAAAGTTTAACTTTATTTTATAGTCGATATACCGAACGATCAAATTTGTAACATTGACAATCTAGAAGGATATCTAGGATATCTAGAATGTCTCAAAAAATCGAATTGAATTGCTTTAAAAATCAACCAAATAGAAATACAACAAGTTTATATTCAGCTATGCCGAATATTATATACCCACCATCAAATCACCTATTATAGAGATTTATGCGTATTTACGTGATTTCCAGAAGTGGACTTTATATAGGGACCACGGTCAAATATGAACGGATCAGCATGAAATTTAGTACAACGATTTAAATGTATATTTTGATTATGCTTGTCGAATTTCAACTGGATAGTCACATTTACAAAAGATTTATGTTCATTGAAGTGATTTTCGAAAGTGGTCTTTGTATGGGACTAAATATTGTTTGGACATTTCACTTTGCATGAAACTTATTATTGCAGAATTTTGCATGGCTACTGCTTTTCTTTAGACATTTATGTACCATAAAACCATATTCCGGAAAGATATTTGTGGATCGATTCCTACCATTTTCAACAGGACTTGTCGTTCTAAAGTGTGCAGAATTGCATGGTATTATCTGCATTATATTTGAAGAAAACAGCAAAAAATATCTGAAAAATATTGAGGTAGTCTGAAACTTTGATCTATAACTCGGATCCTACTGGACCGATTTTGCCCATTTTCACTACCAAACATTTCGGTAGATCAAAGACTGTTTGTAAGAATTTCATTGTTCTATGTCTATGTCAAAACTCTATCATGATTTCAACACGCGGACGTGGCTAGATCGTCTTAGAATCTTATAAGGTCCCAGAATATATAGACTTTTTGGCTCTACGAGCATTATTTCGATGTGTTACAAACAGAATGACAAACGTAATATATCTATCTCTTTGGGGGTATAAAAAAGCTTTTTTATGGTGGATTTATAGAAAAGTCTTAAGGTGTATGACTTTTAAAAAAAATCAGAAGAGAATTTATTATACCGAAATTATCATACTGCTACCAGATAAAGCATTTGTTCAGGCTAAAAAAAAACTAGTGCTCCAAGAAGAAAGTTATTGATAAATAGAGTAGCAATTTTTATTTGCGCTAATGTATATGAAACAAAGATAATTGAAAATCATCTAATTGGAAAAGGAATAAAACAAAGTTCGTTTCGCAATAAAAGGTTTCCTGTGAGTTACCTTCATTCAAATAAATTATATTTAGAACAATTTATAGAACCTATAGAAGACTTTATGACTTATGATATGCCTCCCAACGTCAAACCGACTAAAATATGTATAGGTATATAAAAAATAAGTCTCGATATAAGGAATCTTTCTATGCTTCACAATATATCGTTCGTTATACCGTTAGTTATAGTTTAAATAGACTTCTGAACCTATAAGAACATTATTATCGTTTATTATCACGATTATCTATAACAAAATTATTTATGAAGTATCGGGTTATTTGCGGACAGTTAACCTTGATAGAAGTATACACCAGACCAAATTTATTTTAACTTCTAAAGGTTTTTAAATCCTGATTTAGTTAAACATTAAAATTTATTTTGAGATTTAGCCTTAAAATTATTTAATGTGAAATAATAACCCAAAGGTTCCCTTGGTTCGATAATTTAACCAACAACTTTTCTTTGAGATAAGCACCTTTTAGATGCATATTTGGAGATCATATAGATATCAGTTGATAAATGTCTAATAAAATCATCTCTTCATCTATATCTATTTCATTTATATTTATCTATTAAATCATATATTTATCTATTTAATTTTTGATGCAGCAATATTTTGAAAGTGTACCAAATAACTCTCGGTAGTACCGCGGTACCAACTGAGTCTAAAACATTTTACAACTGTACCATGTTTACCAACCATCCTTATGGTACGGTCACACTAGGCAAATAATTGCCAAAAAAGACGTAACCGGTAAATAAAATATATTTGAACTCGTTTATTTACTTAAAAAAAAACTTCGTTTATTTAGGACAAGACACAACAAATATTTAGTTTTATTTTATTTGATGCTATTTAAGCTTACAAAACTCTTGTAAGAGTAAACAACGTCAAACAAATTTGTGCTCAAATAAGTGGTTACGCTTTTTTGAGTAAATATTTGCCAAGTGTGACTGTACCTGTAGAAGTATTGTATGGCTGCATTGCGAATGTAAACCCGAATAATCGGTTTTAGAAAAGGCAAACAATTCAGTTTCGCCTAGTTTTTAAATTTAGCCGGATATTTGGTTTGGTTTCGATAGAACTCAATATATCTTTGCATTAATGTGAATGTATCTAGATAGAGTACTAATTGCTTTATATTTCAAACAATACTTATTATTACAACAAAACTATCTACATAACTAAACTTCAAACTTTAAATGTTTTATAAATTACGAGTACTCTGCCATAAACTTTTTCAGATAATCTAATATATTTACTAAAGTTTTTTGTTATTTTGAGAGAGAGAGAGAGAGAGAGAAAGTGAAACATTTAAAGGGATTTTTTAAAGTTTGCTTAACTTTTAATCGAAATATGATATCTAAAAAAAAACTAATATTAGTCTGTTATATTCATAGTTTATTATTTTTCCACATTTAAATAAAAAAAAACTATAATTTTTTTTTATTGTCACAAATGAATGATATTTTTATAAAAAGCCCAGATTTTTTAAAACGCAACATAAAAAAGTGAAATTTTAAATAATTTTGTTTATTAAAAAAAATGCTTAAAAAGTTGACCAACAAATTTTATTTGACCATATACTCGTGTAACTAATGAATTTAATATAAAACTAATTCAATATTTTATGCTCGAACGAAACAAATAATACAAATAATTTAACAGCAACAACAACAATAGTAACAATTAAATAAACAAATAAATTTAGACTAAGCCAATTTATAAGAGAATTTCACAAAAAAAAATTATAAAAAACAACACCCACATAAATTGAAGTGTAAAATACATATCTACGTGTTTCTTTTTTGTTTCCTTTTAAATCAAATGAATTGTAATGAAATCAAATGAAAACCATTTGTTTTCAAAAACATAAAAAATAAAATAAAATGCCTTCTTAAATTTTCATGCCAACAAAAACCAATTTGTTGTGTTATTTGCTGTTGGCCTAAAAGTACCAAAGAGTAAAGGAAAACGTAAGATAGAATGTTCTAAAACGGCCGAGTCGAATATAAAATACACTTTAAATGTAGCCCGAATAATTTGTTGTTATAATTAAAGATAATTAAAGACAATTACTAATAAAATATTAGATTTTGTGTAAAATAAAACAAGAGAGAAGTTCAACCTTTATTAAATAATTCTGTAGATTGGCCATAGTTCTTTCAAAATTTCGTTATGAAGAGAGTGGGGATCACAAATGAGTATACTCGTATGTTTGTACTTTGAGCCCTGGTTATTGTACATAAACAAAACTGATAAAGAAAGTTAGAAAATGTTTTTTGTCATTTATTTTATATTTGATACTTAACTAAATTATTTATAAATCAAAACTGAAAATATCAAATTCTAAGAAATAAGGCAAACGAAACGGAAACAATCCGAAAACTTTAGGGAATGATAGTATTATTAATATTTCTTCAAAGAGCACTTTATTTTGTAAAACATTTTTAACACGTTTTGTCAATCTCTCCAGCAATTTCATAATTAATTCAATATTCTCTCATTCCAGCTGAACCCGCTGCCACAGCTTGACCAAATTGGTTGGAGTTTATCCGAATTGCCCCAACTCATCTCTTAACGATTGATCACAGATTATCAATCGGATTGAGTTGGGGACTTTTTGCTGGCTACTACATCAAAAGAAAATTCTACTCGCTAAGCTTTTCTTTCACGATTTTCAAAGTGTGCGTTGGGTCCTCCATCCAGGTGAAAAGTAACTTCAACCAAATAATGGCAGCTAATATCTACAAAACAGGGAAGCTGAGTTTGCGAAATACGCAGATAGTTTTCTTTTCTCATTATTAATTCGATTATTTGCAGTGGTGCGAGGTGCCACCATGTAAAGCAACACCATGTCAAGACGTTCCTCCCACCGTGATTCATTGTTTCCTTTACAGGGTGTATTTGAATTATCTGGGCTGTTCGGCGCCAGCAATATTGTTTACCTTGCAAACAATTAAATTTTGATTCGTCTGATTTTGATTGGGATCAATAAAAGTCATTTTTTAAACTCTAAACTAAAGGTACGGTCACATTTGGCAAATATTTGCCAAAAAAAAAATGTAACCACTAAATAACATTCATTTAAACTCGTTTATTTATTTAAAAAAACTTTTCTTATTTGGAACACAGCACAACAAATATTTAATTTTTATTTATTTGATGCTGTTCGATCATGCAAAACTCTTGAGTAAGAGTAAACAACCTCAAACAAATTTGTGCTAAAACAAGTGGTTACGCTATTTTGAGTAAATATTTGCCAAATGTGACCGTACCTTTACTTTAAACTGTTTAGGTTATTACTCGCGTACAATATAGACTTTTTGTCATTGTCCTCAATGGCCATTTACAGTTTCTTTACTATTTATTATAATTTGTATTATAAATTGATTTGTGTTGGATAATTTGCGAAAAGTGTTTACCACATGCAAATAAATTATTAACAAGCTAATGTTTTTTTTTTTATTTTTTTAGTTATAAACACAGCAAACACATACAATTCTAATGGTGAACTTTGATTTTTTTGTGCACCTACGTTAAAAGACACAATAGTGTCAAATTGAGTTCTTTTTTGCACTAATTGTTTATTTAACGAAAATTATTATTTTCCATTTTGTATTGTAAATTATATTGTTTAGCATTAAAGCTAAAATAAATGACAGAAAAGATTTCTCAACTTTCTTTATAAGTTTTGTGTTTAAGCAATCTCTCATTTCTGCTCCCCACTGTAAATATAATTCCCTAAGATCCCGGAAAATGTGTTTTATAAGTTCTCTAACTCAATGCTACGAACAAAATAACATAATAGTTAGACCCGCTTCTTGCTGGTAGAGACTTTCAACATGACATGCAGAAAGACCGATATACACCAAACAGTAAGTTAAATTGTGCGATTCAGAATTGAAAATAAATAAGAAAAAAAGAATAATTTCAAATAAAATATAAATGGACACAAACTAGACACCAACCACAACAAAAACAAGTGACATAAATGTTTTTTCAAAAAAAAAAAAACAAACGACAAAATTAAAAAAATACAAATACAACATAAAAAGTGACAGATAAATTGAATTAAATAGAGGGAGGGCGTATTAAAAACGGCTTAAATATTTCTTGTTGTCGTTTTTTTTTTTTTTTGTTTCTTACTTATTTTTTCTAATTCTTTTTTTGTTTGTTTGTTACAAAAGCAATAAAGAACCATGAGAGTATTAAATAAAACGAAAATAAAAGTTGGCAAAGAATCGAATTTACTAGTACACCTGTATTCATGTCAAGGCTAAGTTAATGAAACAGAAAATAAGCTCAACGAAAAGAAACAGAAATACAACAAAATTAAATTTTACAATTAATTTGTTTCTATTCCAATTATGTCAAATGTGCTTAATAATGTTGTAAAGTGGTTTTATTAACATGTAATGGCTTTAATAACAATTTAGAATTCATTTTCTTTTCTCTAAAAAATTAATTAATATAAAATAATCACTCCTATCGTGAATAAAAATTCCACATGAAATTTGTTCCCTTTTATTTTTTTAACATTGAATTTTAATAGGAAAAATGTGAAAAGGGAACAAATTTCATGTGGAATTTTTATTCACGATAGGGGGTGAATTTATTAAGAGATACTTACATTTCAGTACAAGGACAATGTCAGATAATTAGGTTTTTAGCAGGAATTTCTGTTAATTGTTCTTATATTAATTAATAAACAGCACAACACTAGCTAAATGCCACACATTATTATTATTATTAAAAAAAAGGATTATTTTTTAACAGGTTCCACTGTATTGAAAACTATTTTTTTCTTAAAAAATACTCTTTCTCTGTAATCAATTTAAAACAATTTGCCACACATTTTTATTTAAGTTTTAATTTGACATATTTAAAAGAAAATTTCCTTTAAATTTAAACAATTTAAAAATTTATAAAAAAATGTTGTTTTTGCGCTAGTCTATTTTCTAGCCTTACCAAGACGTTTATGCATTTGTTTTTCAAACATTTTCAGAGAATTTATGTAAAAATGAGTTTATTTTTAAAGATCATTGACATTGCGCTACTTTTGTTTTGATTTGTTTTCTTCACGCTGAAAACATGACAACATTATTTATTAACAGAAAGCAATGGGCAAAAGTAATAGGTGACTTTGAAATACCTTACAATGTTTTGTTAAAAACATAATTTTAGCTGATTTTTCATTCAAAATGTCTCAAGATCATTAACTGTTGGTGTTATATTCAAAATAGGCATATATATATATATATATATTTTTGGTCGCATCCGAAAATTGGAAACAGATTGACAAACTTAGGAGCGAATGTAGGAATACGTATATATTGGGTGTATAAATTAAAAATGCGGAATTCATAATAGTTGGCGTTCCTTTTGAATGCATTTCTTTAAGATTTGTGTTTTCATTGTTTATGACTTAAAAAATAAAATATTAATTTGATATTAACTTAATAGTATGTGGTAAACACTTTTTGCAAATTATCCAACCCAAATCAAATTAAAACACAAAATTAAGAAACTGTCTAGAGATATTAAGGACAATATTTCAGCAATTCTATTGCTCCCAAACCAAAAGTCAGAGGTTGCAAAAAGCTATTAACAAATGCAAACGTGGATCTCATGATAACTCAAATGAAAAGAAGCAAGTGTTTAATACGAAAAGACAAACTCGTTTGTGGATGGTCAACAAAACGAGCCCTTCCCGATATTGGTTACATCTCAGCAGTAAAAAAAAAAATTAAAACCTGCATTGTCGATAAAAAGAAAATGTTAAGTTGCCAGAGAGCATAGAAATTGAGCAGTGGATGACTGCAAATGTATAATCTGGTCAGACAAATCCAAAATTAATCGTTTTCAATCTGATGGTCAACAATATTGCTGCCGCCGAACAGCCCAGACAATTCAAAGACATCATGTAGTACGGTGGGAGGAACATTATGATATGGGGTTGCTTTACATGGTGGAATAATGGGAAAAGAAGACTATGAACGTATTTTGCAAACTCATCTTTCCTAATTTTGTCTCTCATGTGGATGAAGTTACTTTTCAGCTGGAGGTGAAAATTTCGAAAATTCTGAAAGAATTGCTTAGCGAGCAGTATTTTCTTTTCATGCATTGGTCAGCAAAAAGTCCTCACCTCAATCCGATTGAGAGTTTGTTGTCAGTCTTGATGAGACAGTTAGTAAAATGCCGATTAACTCCAACAGCTTTGGCAGCGGATTCGGCGCGAATGTGAGAGTATTACAAAGGAATTAATTGAAAAATTATTGGAGGGTATGCCAAATCACGTAAAAAGTGTTTTACGAAATAATCGCTTTTGAACTATATGTAAATATTAAAAATGCTATCTCCCTAAAGTTTTTGTATAGAGAAAACTTGAATACAGGCGGCTTGTTTTCGTTTCGTTTGTCTTTTTTTTTTGCAAGATATTAAACATAAAATAAATATATTTATAAATAAATTTTAAACTTTCTTTATTTGTTTTATTTTTATGCAATATCCAGTGGAAAAAGTACTAACATGTACTCATTTGTGCTTCCCACTGTATCTGACGTTATTTTAACTTAGTTATTGAACATCATATTGTAAACAACAGTTTTTTTTTTGCTTCAAAAATGAAAGATCCAGCCTTGATTGACTGAACAATATAGATGTGGTATTAATATTTAAGAGCTCAAAGAATAGACTAAATTTATTTATTGTAAAGAACTACAACTGAGCGTTTATAAACTTTCCTTTGACAATAGCCCAATATTGATAAACTTTTTCTATTAAATTCACATCATTTCTTGGATACCAATCTATTGCAGTTTTTGAACAATGACAGGGAGATAAAACATTATTTTATATCTTTGCCTTTTTTTGAACAACTTGATTCATTTTTATATGTTTTAATTTTGGGTCGACATGCCCAAATATCTGTTTGAGCAACACCATTCTGCTTTTTCCTGCGTTATGGATATTTAATTGCACTATGGTTGTGAAATTTATGATTTATTCACACGTAGTCTTGTTGCTTACACTGATTAGTTTGTTCGCTATCTTTGTAGGAGAAAACTGGATTTTGATTCATTGTACGTAGTATCATCTTGGTATGTTTCAGGTTTATTTTAAAAACATTTTTGGCCTGGACCAACACTCAGGGGATAACCTCTTCTCATGATTCCGGGAGGGAGTAATATTTGTAGACATTTCATTTAAATTTTCCTATATTGTACTTATATTATACTTGTGCAGGAAGTTTGTTACACATACGGACTGTACGGCTAAAGAACGAATTTTCCCTGTAATGTGTTGTGCGATGCAATGTTCAGTTGACCAGGAATATATGGGCATTTAATGCAGAACGTGTATTACGTAAAAAATTACGGGTTTCGGGAACAAGTTCCCTAATTTCTGCAGAACACATTCCATTATAGTAGCGATAGAACCGTGAAACACAATCCACACTACAGCGATGCTCCAGCTAATCAATAGAGTTGGATACCCTACTGTCACCGATAAGCCCTCTCCTGTACGCGGTCGAGTAACTATAAAATAGACTTCGAAGCACCGGCACATACATGAGTGGCGTATTCCATTTACGGTCGGTTTATGATCCGTACTTAAGGTTTGCTTGTATAGTTTTGTAACATAATTTACAGTACTTGTTAGAAGCTTAAGGTTTTATTATTAACATTAAACCTAATAATGTCGGATTATCAAAATTAATGAAAAAAGGTAAGTTCTGTTAACAGGTTTTTAAAAAGTGCTTCTGTGCTTCTAGCTCGGTTTTCCAAAAAACTACTGAAAACTTTGTCTCTAAATACTAAAGCTTTTGAATTTTTCGTTTCTTAATCAATTTTGCTGGCAAGTTTTACGAACAATTATGTATATTCTGACATTTGAAAAATGCATGTTACAAACCCAGTCAACAACTTGGTAGAGTTTTAAACAAAACGTAGGACCACTAAATGACAATAATGTTGATACTGTACAAAATCTATATGGAGACTATAATGATGCTCCTGCAATAGAAATAGTGATGATGTTGTGTGTTTTATATTTTGAAATTGCGGCGTAAAATTTCTGTTAAGCAGTGTGTATATTTTTATGATGATCATAAATTTGGATATTTTCATTTGCTTTTCATTTTGTTGGTGTTGTTTCGCTCTATATAAAAATAATTGTGACTAACTTTCAAATATTATAAATTTATAGGTTTTATTTTCCTATTGGGGTTGTTTTCGCACACAATTGATTTAGCTTTTCTTTTGTTAACAAAAAATGTGTTTGTTTGAAATTTTATTGTTTATTTTAATTTGTTTAAAATATTTCAAAAATTTCATTTAATAATTTATGACATTTGTTTACTTTATTAATTATAGTTCGGTTCTTTAATACATGCCCTCGTATGGATTTAGAGGTTTGTTGCGAAGATTTGCAATCTGTTCATCAAAATGATCTGGTGGCCAGCTAAAGTTTTCGATTTCTTCGTTGCACATAAATTGCAAAGATACGCAGAATTTTGCCGCAAATGCGCGATACTCTAAATATAAATACGAGTTGATAGCTTTAGACATGGAGAAGAAATTGTGGCATTTAAATTGAGGGTAAATAGTACAGGTTCACTGAGAAAATGCTGCTAGTAGGCTGGCAACTAAATTAATGTTAAGAAATATAACAATAGTTCTTAATTAATTTTAAATTTATGTGAAACCGTAAAAATTTACCCTTCCCTACATTAAGTCATATTGCATTCTCACCCCTTTCATGTTTACAAGCAGATATCTCCATCTCACAATTCGTTTTGAAATGTTTAAAACACGTTCGTTTCACATCTAAATAACACTGATGCTTCACTTTGATCTCACAGTCCTGTTCAATGCGATCGCTACACTTGCTGGCCAAATTTAAAGGGGCCCCTAAAAACAAACACGCTAAGGAAATGTTTAACACACACATTTTCAGAAAAATTATTGGTTAATAAATTGTTTTACTTGTTTTAAAATCATCTTTCTTACCCCATAAATAATAATAGCTAATCTTGAACAACATTTTGGTTTCAGGTTTAATTTCAGACTAATCTCAAAATTTTTTTTTTCTGTTGTTGTTTATTTTAAAACAGAATCACTGCCACCCAACGCGCCACATGTCGTTACTCTGTTTAAATTTTAAATATATTTTTTCTAATTATTTCCTTGTATTACATATTTACTTTTCATACAAACACAATATTATTTCATATTTTTTTTTTTTTAAATATTTTGCCATATTTATTAAAATTTATTTAATAACAAACAATTGTATATTTTTTATGAAACTCTTATTTCTGTTTACGAAAGTATTTTTTTTTTCAATTTTTTGAATTCTTCTTAAATGCGCGCATTGTATAGAGAATAAATTTCTGTTTTCTTTTTTTTGTTATTATTTAAGCTGTGTTCACATTATGTGTATTTGTCATGTGGAATGTCACTTTTCTACCCATATGTAATATCATGTGTATGTCAAAATTTGAGTTTTACATACGATTTATAAATTACACATTTACATACATGTGTACTTACTTTTGTTAACTCTATTTTTGTTTTACTATTAGATATAAATTATATTTGTTGAAATGTCAATTAATTTCTGCCGCCACAAAATGTTGGTTATAAAAACCAGCTGATGTCAGATGGTTTGTCACTTCAAAATAGAACTCGTTCTAAATAAAAAGATGTCATGTGTATTGCACACAGAGAAATAACACATGCTATTGTTTGGAGGTGTTCAGACCATATGTACAAATTTGACATGCGAAAAAGTGACAGTCCACATGACAAATACACATAATGTGAATACAGCTTTAGTATTTTATTTGCATTTGGATTTTTTAGGATTTAATTGTAATCTAATGCTTTTTGTTTTTGTTGTATTTTTTTTAACAAATATAAATAGATTTTATTTTTACTGCAGTTAGCTTTTATATACATATATATACATATGTACATACTCGTACGTAAGAAATTCCAGTAGAAAATGAATGCTGTTCATTCACTAATTCAGTAGGCAGTAGTAGTAGTAGTTGCAATAAGAATGTTGTTTTGGCAGTAAATTGATAACAAAAAATCGTAATACACTTAACGAAATTGTACGATATGAACCAGCAAAATCTTTGAAATATTTTGTAATGACTATTATATACTGTCTGCATTACTTCCAAACAGTTTGGTAATGTGTGACCTATAATCTGATTGTTATCCGCTTATATGTATGTAATGTTTTCGAGACCAATAAAAAGTGTTGTTCACATAAAATCCGGCCACACTGGTAGCAACAATTTTGTTTTTCCTCGTGATTTTATTTCGAAACAGACAGTGTTGGAAGAACTAACGGTTTCGTTATTGCCTATGATGCCAACAAGAAAAACTTAAAAATATATTAATTTTTTGAATCTATATTGATATGCTTTCTATTAAACTTTTTAATTGTCTAATTGTTGTGGTAAATCTTAATTTTCTTAGAAAAAAAAAAGATTAGAAGGATTTTATTTCAACAGGAAAATAACAGAATCAATACTTAAAAACCGTTTTTATTGTTTTTTCCAATACTGTAGATATTGTTAGTATATATTTGTACAAGTGCTGTTGTTGTTATTGTTGTAACAGCAGTAATTGCTGAGTTGACAGATTTCGGGTCATTCCGGTGCGTAGAACCGGCTGTCGTGGGAATGGCTGTGCAATAGAGTGGTTCGCCTACCATACAAAAAAAGTTGTGTCAGTCACCCTCTCGGATTAAAGATAATGTAATAACAATTCCAGAAATATTTATTTTATGGCAAAAAACCACGCCTACAAATACCGCCCTTTTAATATTTCGTTCACTGTGTCGCTATTTTTAGTCCGATGTATAACATTTTCCCTTATCAGTTTTTACTACCACGTCAAATTCTAGTCAAATTTTAGAAGCAAAATATCAAGACAAATGTACAAAACTTAATAAATAAAATCAATAATACAAGTGAGAAAAACAAAATAATTGCTGCATTGCGTGAAAAATATAATGCAGATATTTTATATATATTTGACATTTTTTATATTTGAACTTCTGGCAACACAAACATTCGAATAACATAAGTAAAAATGTCGTAGGTGTTGTACAAAATATTTATATAGAAATAACCAACAACATTTGTACAACTATTGTAAATTCAGACGACATACAACTCTTACGACACTACAGCATCACTTGTGAATTGAACAAATATGTTTGAAATAACAAATAAAATTTGAAAGAATTAAGTACGAAATAAATATAATTTATTAATGGCACTCTTTTGCTTTTTCTCTAAATCTTTAAATATTTCAACAAGTAAAACCCACTAGTCCTTTCTTTTCCCAGTAATAAATATTTACATTTACTTGTCAAAATATTTTTTTTCTGTTTCTTGAAACGGTCTAAACGACCAGCCACAACAAAATGTGTGTATATTTTTGTTTGGAAGAAAGTATTTCTTATTTCAAAATGTTTTTCTCACAAACTTGTTCAAAAATATTTTACTAAAAACAAAGAAAATGCTAACAAGAATTTTGTATTTCTATTTAGATTTTATTAGACTTTTTACACTAATTGAATATTGTTAGGGCGCGTTTTTATGAACACAAATGTTTTCCTCAGTTGATAATGATGATGCAAAAGTGTGTAAATAATTTTTATTTATTTTATTTCATTTTCTTTTAAAATTCTTATAGTTTTATATTGTGTAGTCGCCTGTTTGCCTGCTGGTGTTTATTTTATTTAACGTAAAGAATTTTATATTTCAAAGAAATTTCTTGGCCAACTCCCATGAAACAAAAATAATTATAAATTACGAAAAAACCCATGTAAACTATTTATGATCGTGTTCGGTTATATGTTTAGGCAGATCTTATCAAATCTTAATTGTTTATAGCGATAATTAATTTTGTTATTAATAATTAAACTATATTGTTTAAGATATTTTTCTTTATGAGAGGCTGGCTAAAAACAGATTATGACATGATCCGTTTTTGGTGTGGAATGTTGCATGTAATTTTAATTATGTGACATGGAAATATTTGTACAGATTTTATAAGTTTTCCAATAAAAACTTGATGAATAACATACTTTACATAGAAGTTGTCTAATAATGAGTGCAGCGTATCATACATTCAAATATTAATATAATTCTTACTCTGTTAAGTGAATTGTATTTTAAAGGTATTATAAGAGAAACATTTTTAGGCCCCGATTACCGTTCACAACACTAAGTATTTTGATGTTGTATGTTGTAAACTGCGATTACGATTCACAACACTTATCACGTTAATCGTATGAAAAATGCATGTTGTGTTGTAGTCGAAACAACACAACATTCAGGCCCTTAATTTTCAATTTTCGCAGAGTCCATTCCAGTTCCTTCCATAAAGAAATTTCGAAAAGAAAATTTGTGTCTATTTGTTTCAAAATCCCAAAGGATTTGTTTGGAAATTCCCAATCGATAAAAATGTTGAATAACAATATGAGTTCTGATTACATTATGTAAATCTTGATCAGTCTGGTACTAAATATGGACTTAATGGGTTAAAATCGTAAAAATTAAATTTTAGGCATTTTTTAAATTTATTAAGACATTACGCAGTTCTTAACTGCAGAGCGAAAAGGTTTAAAGATATTTCAAATGCTTTACAAAAAAGGAACAATTGCAGAGCTTTAACATGCTGCAGTCTAATGTAATATTTCTATTATTGTAATTTCTTTAGAAATATAAAACTATTAACTCAATAATTATGTTTAAATTCAATATGATTGAAATAAAACGTTAGGAATTTCAATGCTACAATTAGAATTTTCATTTGTTCATTGTTAAAATAATTTACCATGAATTCAGATATTCATTGTTAGACCTTTTACATGCCTCAATTGTAATTCAATACATTGTGGGTAGTTGCGTATGTCTGTTTATGTAACAGAGTGTAGTGTAGTTTTTTAAAACCAAATTTCATATAAATTTTAAAAACAAATTTTCTGTTATTCTTCTTAGATTGTTGTAATGTTTTTATATTTCTTACCCTTCTAATGTTTTTTCTTGTTAAAGCTCTTTAAAGGTTTAACATGTTCTTTTTTTTTGTTTTAAACAAATATAATTTAATAATATGCGACATTGTGTGCCCTTATATTATATCTTTTATCAATTACTGTTAGTGATTAAACTTAAAGTAATTGTTCAGGTAAAGGAAAAAAATGAGTAAATAAATTAGAAAGGATCATTGGTACCGAATTGAAAGAGGACCTTTGGAATAAATAGACCCCTATTATGAACTGCATTCATCAATTCGCTGGCTATCGAAAATCGACTATCGAATGTAAAATTTGTATTATGAGTTGGCATTACTGTCGAAAATTTCGTTGTTTAACGAATTTTTTATCGAACACAAATTTGCTGTCGACGCTGTATAAAACTGTGCAAAATTTATTAAAAATGTAAGTATTTTTTTTTTTGGTTTTGGTCAACCAAATATGTAAATTACTTTTGTTAATATCCTGCAGGTCGTAAGTAGAAAACAGCAACTGGAGAAGCTCAATTCTCTCATGGAAGAAGATCCACTGTTGGCAAAAGGTATTTTCTCTAAAGTATACTCACGTGGTGGAATCCATTTCTAAAATGTTGGAAGCATCTCTCAGCCTTTTTCTTCTTCTGGCCAGTTCTAGTAAGGTTTCATCTTCATCAGATGAATCATCAAATCAATTTAAATTTAATTTATTTTTCTTTGAGAATTTGTAAACAAATATAGCGCCAGCTAATAGAAATGTACTATTGTGAATAACCCGAAAAGAGTGATTTTCACAATAGCGTTTTTTTATCGTATGTGCCCATTTTGCTCATAATAGGCACCATAATTTTAGATGTACGAAATAAAAATATTTCGAATATAAGTGCCATGATTTCTTAATTCTTAATTGCATTTACATACCAATACTTTTAGGAGATTTATGGTCGTTGAGGTAAGTTTCGAAACTGAGCTTTATATGGGAGCAATGATTAATTATGGACCAATATTTATAAAAGTAGGTACATATTATGATATCTATAAACATATATGAAATTTTTTTTTATTGAATACTATTAATTTTAAGAGAATTATGCCCGTTAAAGTGATTTTCGGAAGTGGACCTTATATGGCAGCTATGACTAATTACTGATTTGTAGGTGTGATTACGTTTCATATATAACTTATTTGCGGCAGATAAAGCTCTATTTTGAGAGGATATTTGTATGGAGATAATTTTACCCATTTCAACACTCGAAATATCTTCAAAATTGCGATCTGTACTTTGATGGACAGCCATTAAACCGAATCCGAAAGTGATTCTGAGTCGATTATTATACTTTAAGGTTTGTGTTAGGCTAATATTTTAGGACATTACAAACATCAGCACAAAGCTAATATATGCTCATACTATGGTAATGTAGGGTATAATATAATAAGAAACATAATGATTTTCAATACCATGAATTATATCCTTTACTTTAGATGTGGATTAAAAATATTAAATAAATGTTTTCGAATTACAGAAGACTTAATTAAGGCCTGATACAGTAAAAAAAATTATGAAAATTATTCAAAAAATGTTTAACAACTGAGTTAACTTTAAGGTTAGACTCATGAAGAGAATCTTAATTAGTTTTGTTCTCGAGTTCAAAATTGTATTATTTATATAAAAAGTTTATTTTTATATACCTCAGATTGTAAAAAATTATTTCAAGAAAGTATTTTAAAAAATTTAGCACATTTTTTTTTTGACATTTGAAAACAAGTTTTAGCATATTTTAGCTTATTTTTCAACTGATTTAGCTGCTTAGCTTTTTGAGATCTGGTCACACTACACATATGATATACAAATAAGAGAATAACAAGAATTGCTAGTACAATCAAGTGTAAATAAACCCGAGGTAATCAGATGTAAGAGGCAAACAGCTAAGCTTAAAGAATTGCTTCGTGTAAATTGGAACTAAGTTTATTATTATTTTACAATAAAACGAAACCACTGTAAAGCCATTTAAATGATACACATGTACATGACCGCTAAAAATTTGAACCCCCACTAGAGGTATAGTAGGCAGCAGGCTTAAAAATAATAAAAAAAAAAAGAATATTCTTAAGGTGAAATGCCCCTTGATAAATCTCGTCAAGAGCAATGTCTACGTGTGTATTCTTATTCTGCTATGGTTTTTCTTTTATGAAAACTATAAATACAAATAAGACAAGAATAGTAACGTAATACAGAAATAAATATTTAACATTAGAGGCTCATACAAGTCATAACAATTGTTAGAAAAATATATTATCAAAACAGAAAAAACTTAGACAAAAATAAAAAAACACACACATGAAATTATTAAAAGAAAACCGACAACTGACTTCAAGAGATGAAGAAATATTTATGTAAGTATGTATGTAAGCTTGTATGTAAATAATAAAAGTAAATTCAAACAAACGTAAGACGTTTTTCGTATTTGTGAATATAGAATATAAATGCTAAAGAATACAATAATACAATTCGTTACACTGTTCTGTTTTCTGACACTTTAACATTCATCTACTACTACTACAAGACCACAACTCAACCAACTACTACTGTTCAAAACTACTAATATATTTTTTTTTGGGATTTCTAGTAAAATTTTATTGTCGTAAATAATACTTGTAAAATAACAAAGAGACTAAAAAAACTAGCTTTTTTCATAATTCTGGTGTTCTTGTGGTTTTTTGTTTCTTTATTTACATAACAAAACATTAAAAAAATAACTTTTTATTAGAAAAATAATAATAAATAAAACCAAAATAGTACAAAAAAAATTTCAAGAAAAATGTGAGCTTAATTTATACGTAATAATGCTCGTTATTGTTGCACGTAGTGTAAATTAAGATTGTGTATAGACTCAGTGAGAAAGTATTCTGCGGCCATAACATGTGTATTTAGTAGGTATTTATCTATTGCTATAATGTATGCCGGGCTGTATAGTTGATTATTTACATTGATATTTGAATATGTAGCCAATGAAATCATGTAACCAGCTGGAATTATTATTAAATAAACACAGTTGATTTTTGTTTGTAGGAGTCTGGTGATCAATAGCTTGCAACCTTTTAGTTGCACTTTGGCCCGTTTTCTCAATGTGTCGACAAACTGCCAGTTACTAAATGTCGACATACAAAATTTATTAGACTGATAATAAGTCCGTTAAGAATTTTGGTTTTCTCAATATACCGACAGAAACATTATATTCATTTGGCAATACCTCTCAAAATTTATGTGAAAATTGAGAACTCTGTCTTCAAGTGACAAGTTGTTGTTGACATAAATCAGCTGTTTTCCAAATGTCAAAAAACAAATATTTAAGAAAAATAAATAATATCCATGTCTGCCAGGTAGTTAGGTCTGGCATGCTAAACTCTTTCAACATTCACTTCGAATTCATGTTCTTCGAGTTCATCCTCTATCAAATTAATGTTTATTCTTCTATTAAACATTTTTTCTAAAATCTATTTAATTTTTTTTACAAAAACTCAAGGTATTGCCACATAAAAATATGAACAGCAGTCACCTGATTAAATTTATCTGTACAACAAATAAATAATCGGCAGATGAGGGCTGGTTACTTTTTCGACAGAATAGAAGCAAGTGAGACATTGAGAAAACCAAATTTCTTTAATCGGCAGTTTTTCCTTGGGAAAAAAAGATAATCGCCTAATGAGAAAACAGCCCTTAGTCTAAAGAACTATGCATTACTAA
Organism: Bellardia bayeri; assembly: GCA_950370525.1. Taxonomy (NCBI): domain Eukaryota; kingdom Metazoa; phylum Arthropoda; class Insecta; order Diptera; family Calliphoridae; genus Bellardia; species Bellardia bayeri. The sequence continues at coordinate 83,520,344 of OX493267.1, forward strand.
ATTATTCACTATATCATGTCGAACAGGATGACAATTTTGGGAAATCCAAGCAATGTGTATCTGCACAATCTCTAGTATCGGATAATGCTAACCTGTACCGCACTGACGCACTGAAGTTTGAAAATGGGGTTGAAAATTATTTACTATAAAGCCATTTGTCTCGAAAAATATAGTTTCACAATGGTATTCTTCGAGTTATTAATTAAAAAAAAATGAACTCAAGCCAAATGAAAAAGTTCTCTAAAGTTTAAAACCATGGTGCAATTAAATAGGGTAAGTGCGTAAATCGGCAACAAATACAACACAATACAGAAACAACAGGCATTTTGTTTGTGTAAAATAATGTACTACTGTCAAAAACACTTAAAAAAGTATTATTTTTGACATAAGTAAATTGTAAACAAAGTCAGTCAGCTGGGCTACTGCACTCACCTTGTATAGTTACACCATGGTTTAAAACTTTCTAGTAAAGGGTGATTTTTTACAAACTTTCTTTTTGGCAAGACAGTTTTAACAACAACCTGTTAAACATGTTCAGTTTGGTTTATAATTTAACCATGAAACGACTTACAAACGAACGTTTATTGATTTTTTTTTTAAATTCATGCTCGGTTAAGGATCGTGCAATATTTGTGGGAAAATTGTGTTCAGCGACGAAGCTCATTTCTGGTTGAATGGATACGTAAAGCAGCAAAATTGCCGTACTTGTTGTGGAAGCAGCCAGAAGCATTGCAAGAATTGTCAAAGCATCCAGTGCACTGTTTGCTTTGGATTATGGGCCGGTGGCCTCATTGGACCGTACTTTTCAAAGCCGTTATAAATAGCGAGCGCTTGCTTGCGATGATTTCAATTGTTTTTGAACAAAATGGAAGGGAAAAGTACTACAAACAATTTCAAAACGGAATGAAAACATTCTACTTGAATGCTTGCACGCAGCAAGCAACCATGTAAATAATAAAAAGGCCAAAGAGGAAACAAAAAATCTCACTTGTAATGTACCATTATAAGAATAAAAAAAGTGCCATAAGGCCTGAGAAGAGAAAATACAAGACCATCTAAAGGAAGAAGAAATAAGAAAGTGTCATAAGGTCTCTAATATTGTTGTACTATTAGAAGGAATAAAGTATTATTAAGCCCCCTAATGCTTGATTTGTACTTCACGCAAAAGGATGCCAGCTAGCTTTTATGTTTGCAAATTTATTAATTTAAATTCTTATAAAAGTACCATTCGAAGAATAAGGTACCATATTTGAACACTCATCAATCTTCAATTTTCAGAATATTGCATTACACGCTAGTTTGTGTGACACAGATATGACTTAAACAATCTAAGATTATTTGGTCAAGAAAAATTATGTTTTAAAAAACTACTAAACAGAATTTGGTTCTATAGGCTTTCGCCGGCGACAGATGAAAGTGCATTTTAAATCATGCTGCTTTATCCCACCAATCCAATAACCAAAAAGAATTCTGAATAATGAATCATTTTCCATCAACCAATGATTCACTTTAATAACATTTGGTCAAACCAAAAGATAACAATGACAAACGTATTGCTCATATTCACCTAGCGTGGTCGAATAGTATCTAGACAGTCAAACAAAATCGATGCTAATATTTTGTGGCATAAACAAAATTAAAACCAAAAATAATACCAAACTTATGACGACTAGTAAATCGTTAGAGAAATTTGTTTCAGAATATTTAGTTGTAGCAAACATTCAATTATTCATACAACTAACTCTTCTATTATATTCTTTTTTTTTTTTTTTGTAATATTTAACAATTTAGCCAAATATTACATTACATTACTAGGTAATACTTTATATATTCTTACAATAAATATATTTTAGTTTCATTTCACTTTAAATGAATGCATTTCGATATCATATTCAATAATTAAATGAAAATATCCAAAAATATTTAATTTAAACTAGTAGTTAGGCAGCGCACAGTTGGCCTGTTGAAGTCACAATACATTCCAATATATGTATGTACTAATGAATCTTTATAATTAATGAAACTACTTTTAATAAAATAATGATTGCTGAAGAACCAAACACAAACATATATGAAATATGTTTGCAAAAAACACTAATAAGGCATTTCACAGATTGTATATACAGTATAAAGAAAAATAAATATTTAAAGCGCATTTGTTTAAGGTAAAAAGTATATTTTGAAATCCTTTGTAAGTAAATTTGATAAACTATAAATCGTTACCCATATAAAAATGGGAAGCAATTCTTAAGGTAGGGTCATGGCCAATATTTGACTAAAAAGACATAACCACTAAGTAAAATATATTTTAATTCGTTTATTTATTTTAAAAACTTGTTTTATTTAGGACAAGTCACATAAAAACAAATTTAGTTTTATTTTCCTTTGATGCTGTTTGATCTTACAAAACACTTGTAAATAAGAGAATATTCTAAAATGAGAATAAGCCAAAATGTGTAAAAATTGTTTAATGAAATAACGAGCTTTAGAATAAATATTAAAAATAAGGTATTTGTGTAGTGCAAAATTTTAGCTCATGCGGATTGTTTTCATTTCATTTGCATTTTTTTTCTAGAACTTGATACTTTTAGTGTTGAGTTATAAATTATTTTGTTAAATATTAAACATAAAATAAATGACAAAAAACATTCTCTTTTTAATATTTTTATTTTTATACAATAACAAGTGCACAAAATACTTACATGTAGTCATTTGTGCTCCCCACTGTAAGTATGTACTTACAATGAATAACATTTTGCTTGATGTTATTCATGGTTTTCCTGGACAAATTTTGGTTCAGTTTCATTTGTCTGAATACTTCAAAAAACTAAATTTCCTCATTTGAGCTTTTAAAAATACAAGAGCAATTGCTGAGAAGCCTTTGCATGCTGAGCATGTCAGCATTGTATCATGTGCTTTGTGGTTTGGAGGTGTGATTAGTGCATTTTTTTCCTGGAAAATTCATGCTAAATGTTGTCCTATTATAATAGGGTTTTCCCGTTTTTTAGCTTATAAAATTTACGTTATTTTAATACCCATTACAGTAACGAATTGAGTTAACAGAGATTGTCAGATAAGGAAGAACTTGGGTTTTTTAAAAAACGGGAAAAATATTTGGGTTAAATTGCATGATGTTTATAATCAAGAAATTTCAACTACTTATTAAAGTAAATTCTATTAAAAAAAAATAAAATTTTGTCTGAAATTTTCAAAATTTTTGAATTTAAAAAATTTTTTTTTTTAATTTTTGATAACCCATTGAATGCGCCTCTTAAAGACCTTTCATATATTACCAAATTTACATATAGTTCCTTTGGAAGAAATGTGAAAAAATCAAAAAACCTCTAAAAAGGGCATTTTTATCCTTTGATCCAGCTCACCAAATATTGACCCCAGGACAAAAAAATTGAGAAACGAAGTCTTAAAATGAATCAAATTTTCATATTAATCGGGAACAGCGATACCTTATTTTTTCTCCATACAAACGGAGCCACCCTAACGACATACATACATTATTGAGAAAATAAACATGTTGTTTTGTTTGCCCCTAAATACTCTTGTCAAAAAACCTTGTGTATTATTTATATGCCAGTTTCAACTAGTTTTTGCTAAACTAAGAAAATCATGTTTTTTATTATAAAGATGCCCCGGTAACCTAGTTAGTAGTGTGACTTTTACTATTGTACATTTTCTTAGAGTGTAGGAAATCAAAAATTCCTAGTTGTTCTTAAAATGCGTCACAGTATTCTAAAGGTACGGTCACACGTAACAAATATTTAGTCAAAACAGCTCAAATTTGTTTGACGATATTTAACCTTACATATTTTTGGTAAGAGAAAACATATACAAATAAAATAAAACTAAACTTTGATTGTGATTTGGCCTTAGGAAATTTTCCAAATAAACACAAGAATTATAACAAATTTTATTAAGTGGTTTCGACTTTTTCGTCAAATATTTGCCAGGTGTGAACGTACCTTAACAGTTGTGGGTTCAATTACCACCAAAGACTAGGGTTTGTAGCAGTTAGAATATAATTGCTTTAAATTATATAAAAACATTAAATTCCGCTAACTTTTAACTCTAAAAGTTATTAAAAAACCAGAAATCTGTAACATTAGTCGGTTTGAAAGGGTTTCTACTATTGTAAATTTGCTAAAAGTGTGGTAAATTATTAAGCCATATATTTTATTAAAAGGGTGCACCGATAGAGTGCTAAACTATTACTGTGTTATTATGCTTGTAAAATTAAGTTCAAATATATTTTGTAATTCCATGTTATTACAAAAATAAGTACATACATAAAAGTTTTTTAGTTATTATGATCTTGTAAATTCTAGTACTTTTACAAGAGCAAATTTAGTTTTAGACTTAATTTAATATTTTTTGTTTTTTTTTTTTATTAATTTCAAAATCATAACTCTAAGTAACATTATTAGGTTTCAACTCATTTCTACATTTTGTTGTTGTGGTCTTGTAAACAGTAGTACTTTTACAAGAACAGTTTGCTATAAAGCATAAACTTAGTCAATTCTTAGTCCCAATTTACACGAAGCCATTTTTATTAAAAAGTTTAATACAATTTTTTCTTATATCGCTGGTAGTTTTATTTGAAAGTAACACGATACTCAAGTGTGTACTCGTCTTATCTTCCCCTTACCCCGATGCCTAAAAGGTAATCAGCTTAACTAAAAGAATAGCTTCGTGTAAACTGGAACTTATTTCTGGCATTTATTTTAGCTCAAACTGTGAAATCCCATTTTATATGTCGAATTATTTGTTGTTATTTTGATTTACTTAATTTTCACTTAATACTCGTGATTTTCGGAACTTGTCATCAATGAATTTTCGTTTATTTAAAAAAAAAAGTTTTTTTTGTTGTTTGCTGGCTGGGCTGCAATTTTTCGGTGTGTGTTGTTTTTTTAATTGACTGTAGTTTGTGAGAATTTTGTTAAAAATAAACTACAAATTATTTTATTTTTATAAATCGTTGTATCGTACTTTTTTTGTATCAAATATTGTTAAGTAGAACACGAAATAAAATATGTAGTAGTTGTTTTTTGAAGTCTATTGAATTCAGAAAAACACATGCAAATTAAAATCTAAAACAAAAAAAAAAAACAAAAATACAAACTTTTTAGTGAATTATTCAGCATATTGAGATTAGAGCCAAAACTATAACGATTTCTATACAAAGTATAGGCAGAATTCACATCGGTGTATGGTGGTACTGGATGGTTGAAGCTGGATGAATTTGTAGATAAATTGGGTGGATTCAGGTTTAAGACACCTTCACGTATTAGACACTCTTTAATGGCCAACATGTTGGGAAATTAATTAAATTAATTTTTCTTATTAACAGAATTTATTTGTTTTAGGAATTTGACCAAAGTTTTTATTTATTTATTTATCTTTTTTTGATTAATCAAACTTTTTACAACTTTTACAATAAAAATAATTTTTTTAATTTAATTAAATTTTATTTAACTTTCGATTCTTTTACAAAATTTAACACGTTTTTTATTCTTGCTTAGATTTTTATGAGAAAATCGTTTAAAATTAATGATGTTGCTGGAAAAACACACACTTTCAATTGAATTAATTTTCTAGACGCACATTAAATTCAAGTCGTATCTTTGAGATGGCAAAAATCATTGAAGTGAAAGATCATAAAGTAACAAAATCTTGTTATTTGTTTTTCTTTCTAAAGACGTTGTTTTTATTTTTATTTTTAATTTCTTTTGTATTCCTTAGACGTCTAGTCGCGGTCTTACGACGAGATACAATAAAAAATTCAATGCGATACTGTGCGCTACAGTACAATAAATATAAAAACAAAAATTCAAATACTTGACGACGACGACTTGCAGCAGCAGTAGCAGTAAAACTAAACAACTGAAGAATTGTATAAATTTCTGGGCTCATCATCATTCACTCATTCAGTCAGTCAAGTCATTTATTCATTCATTCATTTACTCGCCTCAGTAGCATGAGTATCTGTGTTTGTATTTCTGTTTACAATATATAAAAAAAATAAAAAAAAAAAAAAAATATTGTGTATTTGCAACGAAAGTATCTAGAACTCTCACCTCCAACAACAGCGTCAGTAGCAATGGAAAAAAGCTGACAAGAGAAAAATATTAAACAAGCACAGTGGGGGCGTTAAGGAAAAGTAGGAAGGTAGAAAAATTATAGGTATAAGTAGATAATAACAACTATGTATATAGATCTTCCGTTTATCCAAACAGGGCAAATATTTAAATATGCATAGAGCTAGAGTGCAGCCTTAGTTGTCAAACAGACGCAATGGGCCATAACCATAGTCTCAAAAAAAGTGTACTTTAATAGTTAAAAAGTTGATTTTTTTTTTAAAAGTATACTTTACTTTAACTATAGACATGTAAAAGTATACTTTAACCGCTAAAACATACTTTTAATTAAAAACTAGCTGAAGTTGCTTTTAAATAATTTAACATCACTTTAAAATCAACCAGCTGTTTATGCAAAAAACAAAAACAGTGATGCCAACTTAGCTATTTTGGAGCTAGATTTAGCTCTTTTTAATAACTACTGACACGTAATATTTTCCTTTAGCTCTTTAAAAAAAAGAGCTAACACGAGTTCTTTTCCAACATGATATTGGCACGTTTAACACTTTTTGCATCTATCAGTAAATAGAATAATCTTTGATTTTCAAATTAAGCACTTTTTAGCTCGTTTTGACTGCTCGGTCGGCACGTTTTGCCATTGAATAGTTGGCATCTTTGTCTAATACACTCCCGCAAATATTCTCTTTCTGCAGTAGCATAATTCGCCTCTCTTTCTCTTTGTTTTTTTTTTTGTTCCTGTAAAGAGCCTAATTATGATATGATGATTATGATATTAATCTTACATTCTCCATTTTTCCACCGCAAACACTTTTCTTAAATTTTCTCGCTTAATTTTATTACTTGCCGATTTTTGTTTTTTTTTCAATTTTCAATGACAGCTGTTTAAAGCTGCCACTTGCTTATTTATCAATTTTCAATGACAGCTGTTTAAAGCTGTCACTTGCTTATTTTTATTTACAGTTTGTATGAAATAATTTTCTACATATGAGGTGGCATCCAGTTAAAGTCGGTTTAACTTAAAACGACCACAAATTGTGACTATAGTCACAAAATAATTAAAAATAGATTTTAAGTTTAAAATTGTTTTTAAAAAGAACCGACTTTAGTGTTTGTCTATGGTTATGGCCCAATGTGTCTAAATGATAAACAAAAATTTTTCTTTCCTTCACTATAATTTTCAAATTCTACTCTCTTGATATTTCAAATTTGAAACATATCCCGCTTGTAGTTATACGGCTCCACTGTGCCTCGCTACAACAACAAAATATTTACAAAAATAAATTTGTAGGAAATCAAAAAAATTAAGGAAAAATAACAACAACAACAACAAACACAAACCAGGCAGGCAGACAAGCACTCACACACAAATTTGTATCTGTTAGATGTTTAACTAAAATAAAAATAAAGAACCAACTACAACAACTACAAGAGTGTTAGGAAAATAACAATAATAACAACAAATAAACAAGCCAGCAAGCAGTAGTGTAGTACAACAAGTATCTCTGGCTCATTGTTGTACTTGTGTGTATCTAAGAGATACTTATTCACTCATTCATTGTTATTTCAATTCTTTTTCTTCATTCAGTCTCGTTGTTCGTGTGTTTAAATGAAGACAAAAATTTTCCTCTTTTCAAAATTGAAAGAAGACAACGACGACGACAATAGAAACCACATGTGTTTATGTAAAATCATAAGAATCAAAACAAATGATGATGAAAAAAGCTGTAAATAAAATGCTAAATTGTAGGATAAACAGACAATCAGCTGACACCCTACTTAGTTGGGTTTTAAATTCTATTAGACATTTCAACTGTGAACATCCATTGAATAAAATGCATTAAATTTTAAATCTGAAGAACTTCTGGAAATAACAATATAACACAAATATATATGTATGTATAAACATTATCTTTATATATATTTTTAAAATTTAGTAATGTTATGAACATCTGCCTAGTATGAATGTGGAGTGAAGAAGTGAAGGCTCACCGCAAGGAGATGTTATATATTTACATTTGTGGAAGCTTTTCGTAAATAAAATCCTTCGCAGGATGAAACGACTGTTTAGAATTATTGTTTTTTTACCAGAATATCTAGAATTAAGACCAACACGATTAAATAACATTCTGAAGCCGTATTATATACCGTGCGTAATTTTAGATGCTAAGCTCTTGTGAAAGCTTATTGGGAGTCAGGCTTGATTGTAGACTCACTTACTGGGCTCAGATACAGCATGCGACTAACAAGGCGGCAAGAGTGACTGGCATGTTGAGCAGGTTGATGGTAAATATTGGAGGACCTACGCAGAGCAAGAGAAGATTAATTATGGCAACTACAAATTCGGTGCTGCTGTACGGTAGTGAGATTTGGGGAGACGCATTGAAAACAAAGACCAGGCGCAAGATGATGGAGGCGGTACAACGAACGGCGGCATTAAGAGTTGCTTCAGCCTACCGCACAGTCTCTGGTGTCGCAATTTTTGTAATCAGTGGCGAGATACCTATCGACCTTCTGGCAAGTGAGCGAAAAACAGCGTGGGACGCAAAGCGAAGAAGCCTGAACATTAGAATGGAGGAACTGCGATTTCAGACAGTAGAACGATGGCAAGAAAGATGGAATGTTGCTACAACCGGAAGATGGACGGCGAGACTTATCCCCAACATAGAGAGATGGATTAAAAGAACTTTTGGAGAAGTCAACTATTTTTTGACTCAGTTTCTTTCTAATCACGGATATTTTAGAAAGTACCTATTCCGTATGGGAAAGGTAAGCGATCCAGGATGTATATACTGCGAATCAACAAACGATGATGCTGAACACACCTTTTTCGAATGCAACAGATGGCATACTGAAAGAAATATATTGATGGAACAAATTGGTTCATTCGGACCCAATAATATAGTGGAGAAAATGCTTCAATGCGAGGAGATGTGGAATGCTGTAAGAAAATACATAGAACTAATATTACGTGCGAAGAAAAGAGACCTCGATGCCCTGCAAGTAAACGAGACGTAGGAAAAAAGAAAGAAGATGAGCCGATGACTTGACGCGGGCTTTAAAAAGTTGCGTTCCCAGACATGGGAGAGTGTAAATGGTCCTTTTCAGGACGTCGCTCTGGGCCTTCTCGAAGTAATGCAGGAAGCGGTTCCGAGAAGGTAATCTCACCAGAGGAGGAGGAGGGATTGTTTTAGTGGATACACCACTCAATGTAGTTGGTGATGACCAACTGTAAGTGCGAAGGCATTTTAAACCCTACCTCACACGCAAAAAAAAAAAAAAAAAAAAATTGTTAAGAGCCCAAAGCAAATGCACTATAGGCTTTTTATGCTTATAAGACAACTTTTGGGAGATTATGGAATCTAAAACTTAAGATTGTGAAGGGCGATGGAGATTTAAACACACTTCTCCATTCTGAACAGGAGACTTATTCGTCTTACTATTACTATTCAGATACACGAAAGAAACACTTGTGGCATATTCGGTAACACAAGGATTCCAGCTGGGCTCTGAATTAAAATTTTAATTAGCTCAATTTCAGATTTAGTCAATTCAATAAACTTGTACTCTTTTTTCTCTCGGACTGCTGTGTCTAAGGTGTTTTTTTTACTCGCAACGCTATTGTCGCAACTTAATTTTTATAACCGAGAATCGCAATCATGTTTCTACGCCAAATGGGATGATGCTTCCAATACACAAATATTCAATGTTATGATTCAATAAGTTTTATGAATTAATCACATTCCGAGTTTAAATGCTGTTTCTTTAATCGTTCATTTGTTGTAAACCATTTTAATTTATTTGGAGCAACAAATCGGTAGAGTCCGTCCGAAATCGGTTTTTACAGGCCGAAATCGAACCGAAACTAATATTTCAACAAAAAATTAATATTTGGTCTAATCCGAAACAAATCGAAACTTATAAAATATTTATTTTAATTTTATAATAGGTGTAGATAATTTTAAGCTGCTCTAAGTACCAACACTAAATTTTGCAATCCATCCATCTTGATCGGCCAATTTTTTTAAGGAACCGTTTTACAATAAAAATTTTTGTATTCGATTATTTATTTTAAAAACTAAAATCACCTTAAAAAATCCAAAATCTATGCTTTACTTTTTAAAAGTTTCGATATTCGGTCAAAATATCGCCGAATACTGAATATTGGTATTATGTCCATTTTTGGCCTTGCCCAAAACCGAATACTGGGTCGAACTCAACAAATCGGCTGATATCAAATCAGTTTTTAAAACATGTCGAAAAAATAACAAAAAGACAGCCTTTTAAAGACTGCTTATAAATTTCAAATTCAAATCCATTTTAGTAGATAAAAATTGATTTATTAATTTAGTCGATTGAAATTGGAGTCTATATATCGGAATTTTACGTTCGAAAGAGCAATTCAATCGAAATTATCTACCGATTTCGTTTGACTTGTTCCAGACATGGATCGTATAAAATTTTAATATTTTTAGCTTTTATTTTGGAAACACTTGTACAATATAAATTAATTCAAAGTATTGGCCATTGTTAGCTTATGATCTTGTCTCATCTTTCTGGCTAGATACGGATTGCGTTCAACTTCTCATCTTTGGAGGCCAAGAACGATCAAGTCAATTTCGTCAAGCGTATCACAAAGAGAGCGTTCTGCATCAATTGAAACAAATAGTAGTCGGTCAGGGCAAGGCCTGGACCATAAGGCGGGTTAGGTAAAACTTCTCACCAACTGGTGTTGTGGCATGTGGCCAAGCATTGTCATGATGGAATATTACGTTTTTATATCTGGCCGCTTATATGTGGCACTTTTTCGGCTTCAATTTATATGGTAAACAATTTGACTGCTTTTGAATGAATCCTGCTGAAATTGCTGCTTGAGTAGATTCCAATGAATTTGCAAATTCTTGTTGAGTTTATGGAATAATGCCTCAAGTTCTCATTATTTAAATTTTATTTGTTTTCCTGGGCGATCTTTGTATTCCGTGTCGAAATCACCATATCTGAACAGCAAAATCATCTCAAGCATGTTGAAACCGATGAAACACTTTCACCATAAGCTTCGGTGCTTAAATGGCACTTTTTTTTGAAAGAAATACAAGCAAAACTTCCTGCATATAAAGCTTTGTTGACGCAACATTCAAAATTTTGAAGCACTTTAATATTCAATAACTAAGTGACAATAAATAACAGATATGTACCCTTCAAAAAGTTACTACAGACAAAAATCGCGTTCAAAAGCTACGCCTTCAGTTTTATGTTAATTATATCCAAATGTCCCACTGTCACAACTACTACGATATGTGGTTAATCAATGATGAACTATTTCCCTGATCAGCAGGGAGGATTTTCAAACAAATAACGATAATTTACATAAATGTTACATGATGGTCATGTATTTAGATATATTTACCTTAAGTAAGTAAATATTTATTTGTAATTACCTGCAAATAAAAGAGAAAATTTAACAATTAATATGGATTAAAGAAATCAATTAAAATCTAAATATAATCGGGTGATATATTTTAAAATTTGTTTAGGGTTTATTTCCAAACAAAAATAACAAAGGATTACTGGCTACAAATAGGTAGATTTACTTGACGATTTGGTCCAAATTTTGTTTGGCATTATTACTTTTCTGTTTTGACATTGAACAAATTTTAAAACCAGACTTGCTGAAAAAACACTATTCAAATACTGGGTTTAAAATCAAAAGACCTTTAGTAAATTAAATTGGTTGAATGGAATAAAGTAACAAACTGAAAAATTTTATAATAATAAATTTTGTATTTTCTTAAACCAAAATTTTCACAAATTAAACAAGTTAACATTTAACAAGTTTTTGCTATTGTATATTACACATGTAGACTTGATATTTAATAAAAAAAAAAAAAAAAAAAAAAACATAAAAATATAGAGACAAATTTTCATATAGAATAGTGAAGGCAATTAATTTACTTCATGGCATCACTGTAAAAAATGTATTGCTGACTTTACAAAAAAAGACTCTGTGAAATGGATCACATGCAGCAGCAGCATTTGCTATCTTCATACAACCAATAACACTCATATTTATTATTGCAGTTGTCAGTATATTTGTTGTTTGTGATGCTGCTGCATTATATTGCTGTTGCTGATATAAGTTTGCAATATTTACACTTCCTTTATTTATATTTAACACCCGCAATATTGTTTTTCTTATTTTGCTTTTCATTATTTTTGTTTTTCATTTTCTATAAACAAAGTGAAATGATCTTGTGAGTACATAAAATTGTTTAAAAAAAGAGAGCAGACTATGATTTGTCGATGTTATTTATTGTTATTTCACCCTGCAGTTTAAAGAACTAGTTCCAATTTTATGAATTTATTAGTCATTAAAATTTACCAATAAATTTCCGCCAAACTACTTGCAATGCTATTGTCAGCTGAATTAGGGAGAGAGTGTATATATGGTCATACCTTGCACTACCTTTCGCTAGTAAGGTAAGTAACACAACATATTGACAGGTAGTGTTAATTGAGCAGGTTCTGAAGTGGTGATTTTGACAAAGATCGTCGAGGCCATCCACAAAAGTTTCAAGACCCAGAATTGGCGGCATTACTCAGTTAAGAGTGTTGTCAAACTCAATAAGAGCTACTTAATCAGCAATTTCAAAATGTTGGCGTGAAGCAGGATCCTTCCAAAAGCAGACTAATTGGGTAGCATACGAAATGAAACCGAGAGGAAATGATTTTTGCATCGAATTATTACTTGAGATGAAAAATTAATTCATTATGATAACCCAATGTGTAAGAGATCGAATGTGAAGCCCAGCCAACCACACGAATAGCCGCTAAACTCAAATATCCATGGCGCTAAGGTAATGCTCTGTATTTGATGGGACCATCTCTAAACTATTATGAGATACTGAAATATGCCCAGACCATCACAGGAAACTTGTACCTTTGCCTTGCCTGCCTTATAGGCCAGACCTGGCCCCGTCCGACTACTATTTGTTTCAATCAATGCAGAACGCTCTCTCTAGGATACGCTTCACTTCAGAACTTCCGAAATTGGCTTGACTCGTTCTTGCCCTCAAAATATAAGCAGTTCTTTTGGCGCGGACTCCATATATTGTCAGAAGGATGGGAAAAGTTTATAGCTAACTATGATCAATACGAGTACTTTGAATAAATTTATATTGCACAAATGTTTCAAAATAAAAGCTAATGATTTCTTAAATTCCCGCCGTTTTAAGTTCTACACCCAACATTTTAAATTCTATTGATTTCCTGGTTTTTACAACTGGATGTCATCACATACCAGACAACTCAAAGGTAACCAGTGTTGTTTAAGTGCAAACTACCTACTGCTTAGTTGGCGAATGTCAAATTTAAAACTGCAGTTACCTTGTAATCGCTGTGAAACTTTATTTTTATTTGTAAACTACTACCAAGCGGTTTTGCTCTTCTAGCTGGGTTTTTTAAGCAGCCTGATTGCTTAAAAACTGACTCGTTGACTGTCTGTTTGCACAAATGTTAGTCTAACTAAACGATTAAATGGTTATTTGCAGCATGTGTATCAGATGAGTCTGAGAAGCAGGGAGAGCACAAACAAAAAACAAAACATTTACTGTTGATTTGTTAAGATTTTGTTGATTTTGTAATGCTTTTGTTGTTGCTGTTGCTGTTCAGTTTGTTTTATATCTTTTGCTTTTATTTGTATTGCTGCAGTTGTTTGTGTGGGAGTTTAATAATTAATACTTGTGTGTCTCATTTGATTTTGACTTACAGTGCATATTTGTTGTTGTTATTGTTGTTGTACAACGACAAATGCAACATTATTAAATACGCGATGTTTAATAAAATTTCATGGGGAACAAAAAAGCATAAAAAGATCAGAAAATAAAATTAATAAAATGAAATTGTTTATTTATTGTTGATCTTAATTATTTTTTATTTAACTGTGATTTACACATGATGGATTTTAATTTCCTGGGCGTGTGTGAGTGTGTGTTTGTAAATGAGCTGGTAGTAATAGTTGGACTTATAGTTATTGCAAATAACACTAAGACCGGAAAAAGGAGAAAGAGCAATGTTATATTCGGCATTTCAAAATCTTGCATAGCGAAAACTTGATATGTAACTGCTTTTACAATGTTATTCATTTTGATTATCCCAAGCAATGCAGGAAACTCTCCAAAGAGGCTAAGCGGAATAGTGAGTAGACCACATACAAATCCTCATACAACGGTTTCAAAAACCTTCTTAAAGAAAACAAAAAGACAATCCTGCAGAAAACTCTTTGGAAACATGTCAGCTACGAAAGATCTTATTAAGTCCAACACTACCAAACTATTTCCAGAAAACAGATGGACATGCTGAAGGTACTAATGGAGACACACTTTCCAATCTTTGATTTGCTTTCCGTTTTGCGTCGTTAATATGGACTGGGAAAATTCGACGCAAACTGAAACGACGCAAATCGAATCACTTTTTTATACAAATGTACTGACTTTTTGTTGAATGGGTCCAAAATTTAAAAAAATTTAGCAAGCAAAATCATATTTTTATTCAAAAACGTGTTATATTTATTTCAGTAGGTCTGGAATAATAAAAAATATTTAAGGAGAAAAAAATCTATTTACATATGCACATACATATGTAAAAACTTAACCAAAACTAATTTAATAGCTTAACTTCTTATGACAAGTATGAATAAAATGGTAATTCCCCTTTTTACACACAAGTAGGCAAAATATTCACATGTAATAATGGAATTATGGTATACATATAGCGACGCAAATCGAAAGGAAAACGACGCAAAGCAGATTGATACATAATTTCAAAGCCGACGCAAATAGGAATATAAACAACGCAAAGCGGATTAAACCATATTTAGAAAGGCGACGCAAATAGGATAGACGCAAGTCGGGGCTCTAGTGTACTCTAATCCAACTGAGGACCATAACATAAATGACGTATCGAGCATACCAATCTCATAGTATCGCTTTTGGTGGGCAACTAAAATCTTCCATACTTTTAAATCTCCAGGTCCGGAAGGCATTATTATAGCGGACTTACAGGAGAATATTGATACTCTCATGAAATGGCTCTCAGTACTCTTCAAGCTTTCCCTGTGCTTATTTCATGTCCCATTAAAATGGACATCCTAAAAGATTATCTTTATCTCTAAGGGAGGTAAAGTATCTCACACTGAAGCCAAGGATTTAAGGCATATCAGTCTCTCTCATCCTTTTTACTTAAGAAATTGGAAAGGATTGTTGATCTCACATTCACAAGACTGTTACACATTCACTAGAAGGCCATATAGATAAATCTGTACTTAACTGGTTACCGCCAGACCTAATGACAAAACAAATAGCTGCGAACACCGCAATAACACGTAGAAACTAAGACCATGCTAGCATTTTAGGTAACGTCAACATTAGCTAGAAAAGATCAACTATACAATTCTTTAACCAGCTTTCGTTTCAGGTTTTATGACAAAAGATAGACTGGATAGATCAAGCGTTGACAATGGCATCCATCTTCAGAAGTATGTCATCGAAATATTTTTTGACTAATTAAGAATTTTTGAGAATATCGCTTAAACTATTAAATCGAAAATTGTTCAATAATGGCTGATGTCTTCAGATGAGATAGCGAGACATTCATCGCTTACTCTCACATGGCTTCCTGGACATGAAAGCATTAAAGGGAATAAATAAGCTGATGTACTCTAAATTCAAACGTGATACTAACATATTTCTCCTAAAAAGAAAGGAACTAATTTCACATAAACTCTACCTGCAAAAGGACCAGAAAAATCTGCCCTAATATGAATATGCCGATTTACGATTAATCTGCCAAGAATCCTTATAATGAGCAAAATAGCTGTCGGGCAACAAAAATTTATTGAAAAAACCTCTCTAACAACAGAAGATGTAAATAAAATCCATACCTTCATTAAAGCAATATCAAAGCTGGAACATTAAGGTGGCCAAGTATCATAACGGGAACTATGCTTGAACCCAAGTGAGATATTCTATGGGCGGGTGCCAATTTTTCTAATCTAATCAAAGTGTTCAATTATTTAAACATGGCAAACTAAGCACTGCGAATAAAGAATCATTAGTTAAGCCTTTGCCATTAGCTAACTAAAGACTGTGAGTTTAGTCATTAATCATTCAATTTATTTAAATAATTCGATTATTCCTTTTGTTATACAACGTAAATGTTTTTTTACATTTTAAAATAATTGTTTGCTTAAAATGATGAAACTTATAATTCAATACTAATTGTAAAGGTACGGTCATATTTGGCAAATATTTACTCAAAAAAGCGTAACCACTATTTCTACAACAAATTTGTTTGACGTTGCTTACTCTTACAAGAGTTTTGCAAGATCAAACAGCATCAATTAAATTAAAACTAAATATTTATTGTGCCTTGTCCTAAAAAAACAAAGTTTTTTTTTAATAAATAAACTAGTTAAAATGTATTTTATTTAGTGGTTACGTCTTTTTCGGCAAATATTTGTCAAGAATTTTCTTTTGATGTCATAAATAAAATTTATGAAATATTATGTATGTATGTATGTACCTATACATACATATGTGTATAATAATTCTAAAATTGTTTTTTTTTTGTTTAAAGTAAGTAACGAAAAACTAATACGAGGTCAGATCAAAAAATAACCGTTATTTTAAATTTTTTCAAAAAGTATTTATTTATTCATCAATAACTATCTTGTCCCCTTCACAGTAATCCCCCTCACATATAATACAATTATGCCAGCATTTTTTCCAATCCTCGAAACACTTCTGAAACGCGCTTTTTGGCATCGCCAACAGCTCCTGTTTCGATTTTTCTTTAAACTCCCCAATCGTAGCAAAACGCTTTCCTTTCATCGGTGTCTTCAGTTTTGGGAAGAGGAAAAAGTCAGCGGAAGCCAAGTCCGATGAATACAATGGTTGAGGCATGATAACGGTTTTGGTTTTGACCAAAAGCTCACGCACAAGCATCGATGTGCAAAATCCATGATTAGTTTTTCCACAATTCTGTGCGTTTCTGTCGAATTGCGTAGTGCAAACGGCGCATAACTTCAAGGTAGTCTCTCCTCCCTATTGACCGTACGACCTTGTGGCAAGAATTTATGATGCACCACGCCATTGCAGTCGAACAAAGCAGTGAGCAAAACCTTCACATTTGACTGAACTTGGCGTGCTTTTTGCGGTATTGGCTCTTCTGGACGTTTTATGATTGAGTTTTGGTTTCAATGTCATAGCCATACAGCCATGATTCGTCACCAGTTATGACCTTTATGAGGAAAACTTGATCGTCGTTGACGATGTTTAACAGCTCCTGAGCAATGTCCACGCGACATTGGTTTTGCTCAAAATTTAGCAATTTTGGAAAAATATTCGCTGCCGCACTTTTCATGCGTAAAACATCCGTAAAACTTGCTTGGCATGAGCCGAACGATATGCCAGCATCATCAGCAACCTGTCTGATAGTGATTCGACGATTATCCAAAAACATTTTCTTCACTGTTTCAATGTTTTCATCGGTTGTTGGTGTGCTCGGGCGACCAGGACGAGCATCGTCATTGACATCTTCTCGGCCTTCCTTAAACCGGTTATACCACAATTGAACTTGTGTTCTGCGCATAGTAGACTCGCCGAACGCCACAGTCAACATTTCAAATGTCCTTGCGCATTTAATTTCATTTTTTACTCAAAACTTAATATAGTTTCTTCGATCCATTTTGCGAATAGTAAAAAATCGAAACACGACCAACCTTTTTATCTGTCAAAAACAAACTGACAATCCAAAATGGCTTCTATGACAAAAAAAATGAGAAAATTTTTGATCAGACCATTTATTTAAAATGTACAAAAAACAAACAAATTCGAATAATTTAAAATTTTTATAAAATTCTGGAGTTTTTTTTTATAAAATTCTCTTATAAAATTCACAAGTTTAAAACAACAAACTAGGTCGAAAATTTACTGTTGTTGAATTCTTTTGATCAAACTCGAGTAATTACAGTTCAGAAGTGAGAGTAGATGAGGTTAATTCTGCTCCTTAGATAAGATTAATTCTGTACTATAATATATATTAAATGGAAAGCAGGAAAACGAAAGATTGCCAAAATTATATACCATCAAAGAAACTTTAAAGTCTGCAGTAACTATTTGAACAAACATTTTTACAAAAGTTTTATTAATTCTAAACAAAGTAAGACACTGAAATAACCAATCAATCAACTGATTGATGATAGAGTTCATAATATATAAATAGCAATTACGAGAAACTTAAAAAAGTCTTCCTATCATATTTCCATTAGCACCCACTTGTAATTATGTACTTTTTTTTTGTTTGTTATTTAATAAAAACCAAACAAATTTAATTAACAACAATAAATAAGACACAACAATTTTACACAATTACTACATGTTCATGACGCAACAATCAAAACTTAAAAATTAAACGAGAAAAAAACCTTATACCAACTCCTACTTTTTTTAAAACTTCTTGCACACAAAATATGGCAAGATCGCATGTCAAATTATGAAAGAAAAAAAAAAACAAAATTAAAACAAAATTAAGCTTCAATATGAGCAGTTAGACTGAAAAACAGACAGACAGACAAACATATAGTCATTTGTAAACTAAAGTATATTATTTGTACGAAGTAGTTGAGAAAACAAACAAACTAAACAACACACACCTACAACATCTCAACGAGCTTAATTAAGTCTAGTTTTCAATTTCAATATTGTCTTAAATACAAATAACAACAACTATAAACTATTATAAACTACAACACAACAACAGCAAAACAAAATCAAAGCAGTAGACATGCAAGTAATTGAGTCAAGTAAATAATACTCGATGACTGAATTCGTAGGTAACAATAACACAACGTAAATATTTATTAAAAAAAAAAAATTATTTAAAAGGAAAAAAACAACAACTAGATCAACTAATAAATGCAATGTGGTAACAAGTTGTAGAAGGACACCTAAGGCACCTGTGTATAGTTTTGTAATGGTAGACAATTTTGTAAACTTTACACAATTTGTTTTAATTAAATGAAATGTTATTATTGTTTAACAAATGATATTCAATATGCCTTATTCTTTTACTCACGTACAACTTAGAAATCTTTATCTTTCCAAAATCTTTTGCAAAAAGTTTTTCTGATGATCTGGTCTATGCAACCAGTGATATTTGCATTACCCAACAAAAAAATCAACACATCCGTTTACGTTTCGATACCATTCCGTCGTGTACAGTATGTTATTGAATTGACACCGTCCGTTGACGATATGACACCGAAAGACTTTAATTTTCCGGTTATGCCAAGAATTTTGATTCGATCAATGATCTCTTTCAGAAATAACGATTTCAAAATTCCAGTGCAACAGTAGAAGCGGTAACATAATGTAATCCCTGGGTCAGATAATGTTCCTGCAATTGTTCTAAGAAAGTGTCTGGTGTACTTTTCCTGAAATGTCGTTGTGGCCTTCCCTTTACGAATTTTGACGGTTATCAAGATCAAACAAGGTCTACTGGCGCCCTTCTTACAACGATTACTGTAAATGATGTCATGATAATGACGAGAAGAAATTCATGAAAATCTTTCTATGTATACGTCCTAGTCTCCATAAACTATCATATTTACATCCCACAAAAAGCAGCATGCTTATATTGCCAGTACAAACAAGCAACTAGAGATGGCTGGACCCAAAACTCAGTCTTCTGGGA
The DNA here is from genome assembly GCA_950370525.1 of Bellardia bayeri. Lineage (NCBI taxonomy): Eukaryota > Metazoa > Arthropoda > Insecta > Diptera > Calliphoridae > Bellardia > Bellardia bayeri. The sequence continues at coordinate 83,540,200 of OX493267.1, forward strand.
TGATGCGATCCAAGCCTAGCCTGATGGTATAAAGACGGGAACGATAATGAACTTACTTACTTTGATTTCTTTCGGGTTGCCAAGGTGAAAATTTAAGCCGTCGATACTAAATCTGTAAACTTTGATATTTCATTAATCAAGGCCAACAAACTAATTTGATTAATAGTCTAGGCCAGTTTGGACAACATTTTATGTAGTTAGTATAAATTGAAGGAGAAAAGGGTATCTGGGACCTTTGTAGAAGAAACTGGGAGAGGAGAAGAAACTGGGAGAGGAGAAGAGAAAGTACGGCATATTTACGTGGGGTAAATAAAAATTTGTACCACAAATTCAGACAGTGTTGGTCGAACTATTTGTCCGGGATCACACAATGCAACTTTTACTGCTCAACTTTTGAGTTTTTGGGTGAGAGGGGAAAAAAGAGAGAGATAGAGAGGGGACCACTCTTCTTTCCCCTATCACCAGCAAACTCAAAAGTTGAGCAGCAAAAGTTGCATTGTGTGATCCGGGACTTTCGAACTGTCGGTGCACGGCACATTAAGCGTGATCCCACCACTGGTCCCTTTCAAGAATAAGAAACCGTGCAATACCAGAAGTGGTGAAATAAAACCCAATGTAAATCTCTTCCCGCAATTGTTCAAAGAAAATCTTGCTAATCGCTGGCTCGTGTATTTGCAAATCTTTTATATTATTATGTAATTGTTCCTAATTGTTGTAAGCTTTGTCTACGGTCAACTAATACCCATCAAATGAAGACTCCACTAATCCAGATAACTAACTACCAATAGTATTTTGTTATGCGCTATCATAAGTTATAGACTTTTTAATCGTAGACTATATGGATATCACATTGGTTGTCAAATTGATGATCCAATGAAGATGGGGACAACTAAGATTTTGAACGGGTGTAGTGTGATTCATTTGTAATTTATATGAGCGAGTTATTGACAACAACTATGTAATCAAATCCAATTTATTCTTAAGCAAGTGAAATTTGTCACTTGTATTAATTCTCTTTCTAAGATTTTACTTTCAGGAATGAATATGATAGTCTTGTTAGATCTCAGGCTCAGATAACTCAGTGTTTCATAATGATACACAAAAAACTGGAGAGTTAATCACTGTCATGTGTTCGTATGCATAAAGAAAAATTGTCATATCTGTTTATATTGCAAGAGAAACATTTAGATGCTTAGGTTTCTTGAGATGTTGTAGGATGTAATTCTCCTCAACCGACCAACATACAGCTACATAAATTCTAGATTCATTCGATTAAGCTGAGAATGAAAGTATTTTTTTTTTTTTTGGAATGGAACTTTTGAACAACATGGTCGTTATCTTAATTATGGGGATGGAGAGGATCCGTCTACAGTTGTTTCGAAGCTATATCTCAAATTAAATCTGAAGCACTAAATTCTTTGCCCAATGAATTTGGCTTACACAATACTTGCGATATTGACTAAGTCGCTAAGACTGCTGCACCTCTATATCTTTTCTTGTCAGACGACGGTAGATCGTATAAAGGACGAAACTGTTACGAGGTCTATGATACTCTGGAATCAGAGATGGGCATATTTCACTATATATTTAGTGCACTAAAAATCAAATAATTAGTGGTAGTGCTATTAAAATCCCATCAAGTTGCACTACCACTAGTAGTGAAAAAGAAAATTGCACCATTTAGTGGTATGTATTTAAAAAGAATTGCACTACAACTAAATTTTAGTGGTATTTAAACTGCTACACGTTCAATAAATATCGATATATTTCTAGTATCATCCAAATTGCTTTGATTTCTAGTATCACGATATTTATTGAACGTGTAGCAGTGCCCTATGACACCAAAGCATTTTTTCTTGTCGGTTTTAAAACCAATTCTGACAATATTAGTTTCTATGACATCCCTGTATGTTTCTAAACGATCGGTATTCATCGAAATACAATACAAGTTGTTTTCGCATTTAGTGCTTGATATATGAGTGCTAGTGGCAATGTTTGCTCATACCTGCAGTATCAGTAGGGGGTGGTTGTAGGTTGTAGTCAGTTTATTGACTTTTCGTTTCAATTATATTTGCTTTTGTTGTAGGAAGTTTTTGTCACTATTTGTTTATGCACTGCAATGAAGGCGTTTAAGTTTTGTTGTTTTGCTTTTAAGCTTTTGACTACAACGGAAAAAATCCGTTTGAAATCTTGAAAGTCATCTGTGGACAATAGCAAAACAACAAAATAAATAGAACACATTATTTAATCAATGATTATGATTATTTTGACACCAAGTGCAAAGCAAATAAAAAACCTATTAAATCATTTTAATGAACTTGAACTTAAAAACAAACGGCAGAAAAAATCAAAAGAAAGTAGGAATTTACTAATTGACTTTAATACTCGTACATATTTAACTCCCCACGCAAGACACGTAGGAAATGCATTTAAATTTGAAATTAATTGACAAAAACCCATTACTCATTATTTATGTGTATTTAAACATTTTTAGTCAGTTTAGTGTTTACTGGCGTTTATTTGTTTTTGAACGTGAAAAATTCCATTAATTTTGATATACAAATATGTAAAAACAACCAAACAAACAATCAAATTGCTACCTACAACGGCATCTCAAGTCTCTAACAAGCAATGTTTCTAATATGACTTTAGAAATAAAGAAAAAAAAATTAAGTGACTTGAATTTAATCCGTATAAATGAACCTTGAAATTTAAAGTAACTGTTGCAGCAGCTGTTGACTGGACAGGTTTTTTGTTTTCAATTTCTTTTTTATTTAATAAAAAAATTCAGAAAAAATAACAGAACGAACAAAGACGTTTCATTAAAAGTTTCCATTTTCACTTTTTACTTTGTTGTTTGTCTGTCATTCATAAAATTGTTATAATTCAAAAATACTGCCCAGAATTGACCTTTACATAGAAGGTTAAATAAAATAACCTTTGGCCACTAATTCCAGTTATTCAACTCTTCTCATGGACAGAGATTTAAGTAGACTTTATGGTTGGTTGTATGTATGTATTTCAATTTATGAACAGTTGCAAGTTAATAAAATATTTTGCAGAGCAGAGATTTTATTTGATATTACAAATTGCAGATTTTAATCAGTGTCTATAGAAAATGTTTCAGAGAAGGTTTAAAGTGAAAGGGAGCTAATGGAGTGGTCATCTTGCCAATTAGGACAACATTTTTATTAACTAGAAAGTAAACTTGTGCAGAAGACATGTATATCTTTAGTTAGAAGGCATAATGTAAAATAAAAACAGTGTCAACTGTGAAGTTCTTTATTTATCTTTAGTGTAGATACACTGTCTGTGTTTTGTGTAAAGACACTGTCTGTATTTTGTGTAAAGACACTCTGTCTTTAGTGTAAAGACACTCTGTCTTTAGTGTAAAGACACTATCTGTCTTTAAGGTAAAAACACTGTCTGTTTTTAGTGTAAAGACACTGTCTGTCTTTAGTGTAAAGACACTATCTGTCTTTAGTGTAAAGACACTGTCTGTTTTTTGTGTAAAGACACTATCCATCCTTAGTGTAAGGACGCTGTTAGTCTGTCTTTAGTGTAAAGACACTGTCAGACTGTCTTTAGTGTAAAGACTCTGCCTGTCTGTCTATAGTGTTATCAAACTGTCTGTCTTTAGGCTGTCTTTAGAAAAAAAATAACTCTTATAATAATAACTTTTTTATCAAGCCTTTGCTTAGTAATAAACGTCTCCTTATTTGATATTAATAATCCATATAATTTCTCTTAACTAGTTAATAATTGGCTGACTTTATTAGAACATAATTCATTAATTATAATATTTAGCAATTTACTAACTAATTTACAGCTAATAAATGTTGATCAATCGACATACATTTGGAAAATCTAACATGAAAAAAAAACTCGTCAAATAAAAATTTCTCCTAAAACTCTTATGATAACCAGCTGTATTATTTTAAACTGCAATTAAAGTCACACAGCATCCAAAAAAAGTAGATAAAGTTTATAGTTTATAAAAAAAAGGTCTTGATAAGAACCATACCACATCAAGACACAACTGCAGCATTCATTAAACTTATTCACTACCCAAACAAGTATGCACTAATGTAAGTTGAATTGTAAAGGGTATGACAAAAATATTTGATATTTTTGGAAAATTACGAATAGCAATAGTGCCGTTTTATCTTTCGTAAAGGGCCGGTTTCTGTTTATTAAGCATCGAACAAGTGGAGGTTCTGTGTCCATCATACAATAAATTATTTTCTCTGTAAGCGCCATTCCATGAAGTCCTGGAAAAACGAGGACATAAAACATACCACGTAGGCTCTCGGATAGTTCGATAATAACATATGTATTACAGACAACGTCATTAAGATCATTGTTTGTTGTGATCCACTGGATGTTGGCTGATCGCATGACCAGGCGACTGGCGAATATGGTAACAACTACATACCGTCAGTTTTATTAATTTTGTTAATAGGGGATCTATGACATTGAAGACAAATATGGATGGAATTCTGCAATAGGAGTTGCTGGAAAATTTTTCAGTAAGGTTCCAAGGCTATTGTGAAACAAAAAGTCGAGATTTTGAATTTTTTGACTAATTTAGATGGACATTTGACATTTTTTTTCTTTTATTTACAATAAAAATTAATTATAAATTACGCCTTCTATGAACTTTTTTACTGTTAGTCAACTTTTATAGAAAACCTTAACGGATTGTTCGTAGCTTTTTACTTTTCGTCTCCTTTCTCGCATTTGAAAAAAATGTCACGTTCTTGCTCTCGAAGCTTCTTTCCTTTCCAACTATCGACGTTTATCAAGAGGAGAGCAAACAAGATCAACTGGCTGAGCGCACATGAGGATATTGAGTCCTTCTCATTACGATTACTGTATATCTACGCCATAGTCTCTCGGTGGGCAGTAGGTTTCGGCTTGGCCGGACTTTACTCGCCCGTTTGGAGATATTTTATTGATATCTACATCAATGCTTAACATAACATTCAAGGAGTCAGGTGAAATAAAGTACGACCAGGCTTATATTGTTCGCCAGTACCCACAAAGAACTTTGATGATGTGATCCACGCCTAGACTAATGGTTGAATACGGGAACGATTATAAACTTACGCTTTTGGTTTCTTATGCGTTACCTTTGTGAAAATGTATGCCATCGTTACAGCCACGATAAGAATTTGGAAACTAAATCTGAAGGCATTGACTTTACCGTAATCGTCAATCATTATGTAGATCAGTTTGGACATAAGGAAACTGGGGTGAGAGAAGATAGCGAACAGCCAATATTCCGACCTATGGTTTCTGGTACCAATCTTATCTTTGCTAGATCTTTAGTGATACTCAGAAGTCAAGTATGCCAAATAGTAGTGGTACCACGCATTCCAAATCTAGTATAACATGCTAGTTAATGTCCTGGATATAAGCTTATCCTTACTGACAAAATCCTCTATCTATCTATGTGTTGGAATCTAAATTTTTGATGTTAAATTTATCCATATCATAAAGGAATAAGCGGCAGGCAAGTGCTGTCAACTTATTTCGAAAAATAAAACGTTCAAATGTGTTTGATAGACACAAATTTCGTATTGAATTTCGGAATAACGCATTCTGCTCTTGTAAAGTTACCATTTGATCCCGATCAGTACGCTATTTATTGTTAGAAAAATACTCGGTAGTTCGTGATACGAAAAGATTAAGATCGTTGGAATCACATGAGCCCAAAATAGTGCATACAGAGCAGAGATGGGCAAACGCATAATATGATTTTTTTTTGGGTTGGTTAAGTAGCAGAGGGCTTTGTGTTTAAAAGAGAAAATCATTAACTTTTAAAAAATAGCGTAGCAAGACTTTGCTTGCACAAGTGCTTACCAGCAACTGTCTTCAATTTGATCTCAACAAAGCAAGAAACAAATGCGCATTTTAGTAAAGCACACAAGGAAGCTTATGTACGTGCTGGGAAATTTTAATTTCGACCATCACTGATATAGAGCCATCTGTTTGAAAGTAACCAGCAAATAGTAATTCCACAAAGATCTTTTCTGATATTTAACTTAGTTGTTCTTCAAACGAAAATAGAAATTGGAGTTTTTTCCAGTTACGCTTATTTTGTCCACTATTTTATCAAATTTTAAGTATTGCCACATATTTTTTAACACATCTCGCAGCAGAACCTTATTTTTTTCACACACAGTATGGTTTCGCTAAGAAAACAAATAGGAGGTTTCTATAAAATAAACACAAAAATATCAAATGAAAAACCCACTTAATTCCAACAAGAAATGACAAACAGAAAATAAAAATGGAAACAAAATCGAGAAATTAAAACGACAAATAAAACTGTATAAATTTATGACACTTTTTTTTTGTGGTTTGTTCATTCGCTCTTCATGCAGATGTTGTAAAAGTGCTTGTAGCCGTTTTTTTATAACCAAAATGTTTGTTTGTTTTTTTTTTTGGCTCATACCAGGCAGCCAAGACACTTTCTAACACTCTGTCTGTGTGTGACAACAAGTAGTGTTGAGAATTTGTTAAATATGATCGGTAAACATACGGTTAACGCCTCTATAGGAAAAATATTGGCAATAAAATAATGAAAAGATAAAGAAATATACATTTATTGCAATGGTGTCTTGCATAATCTTTGAAGCAATAATATTAAGTTTAAAATCTTGCAAACTATTTAAGTACTTCTAAGTGAATCATATTTTCATCACTTCAAAAAGTTGAAGTTTCATTGTATTAACAACATCAGAAAAAAACTTGGTAATAAATAAGGACATTTATTTTATTCAAGGACATTTTCATTAAATATTCACTTTGTTATGAGTGTTTTGGGTCACTATCGATTTCATGAATATGAATAAAAACTATCAATTATATTTTCCAGTCCTTCCCAATTATATAGGAAATTTCTACTTATTTTTAACTTTTTGTGACCTTTTCTTACCGATAGACTAGTACTTTTTATGACACAACTACTCTTAAATTTTCAGTTACCTAATACCTGAAACTTGCTGTAGGGTATTAAGAGAAATACAAAAATATCCAGGCACATTGCCATGTCATGCTGTACATTGAAATTAATTGTAAAAAATTCAATAAACACTAAAGACAAACACAAACACAAAGTAGGTTGCATTTGATAGGCAAATCTAGCAAATAATAACAACCACATTAAAAATGGTAAATAGAAAACAAATTAAATTGGCCAAAATGAATTTTAAATAAGGAAACAAAGAAAATTAAAAAAAAAATGATTTCCAATATCTGTCATGCATGAGTTTAATGAAACGTTAGCGTATCCTCTTCGTCTGTGACACAGTTGGCAAAAGGACAAAATAAGGTCACGTTATAATTGAATTTCCGCTTAAGGATAATGGCTCAATTTCATAATGGCATGGCTGCTGTTTGGTTTGGAATTTAATGGGAAGTTAATAATTTGTGAGTTCAGGTTGATTATTTATTAAGTTTATTTGGGATTATGTTAACCATAAGAAATTCAAGTGCTAAATTAGGGTAGTTTAAAATGAAAATGACAAATTTTGAGCTTAATTGTGATGCCACGAGACGCACACTTCCTGCCATAGAATAGGGTGATTTGGCAGATTTACTTCACTTTAGTTTTATATCTGAGAGTTAGGAAAGTTTAAGGAAGTTTTTCAATCCCAGGGCAGTTGCAAAAACAGGGTTAACACTCTTCTCCTCAATCTCTCATCCAGTCTGACGAAATTCATTGAATTAATAAAACAATGAGGAGTTAACATCGGCACTATCAATGAGATAAGCTTCCAAGTTATCGAAGGTAAAAAAGAGAGTATGATCTATATTCCACTCTGAAATTCCTGGTAACAATAAAATATTTGCCAGATCTTCAGTTTTACTCCGAAGTCTGGTTAAGACGGTTGTAGGAAGTCTTTACTATGAAGTTAAGTTCCAGAGTTTTCCTGTACGTTCACACAATCAACAAGCTTCCTTTTAGTTGTAATTTGTTATTATGCAATATTTAACCTTTGCAACTACCAAACTGCCCAAGAGTGTCAATTATTACTTAAAATACATATTCTATTGCAAAATTACAGCATCACTACAAGCTTTGCATGACCTTTACATGCACACGCATTTGCTCTAGAGTTATTGCATTATTGGCCAAGATAAAAGCCTTGAATTGCAATGATAAAATACAGTAGACGCTCAGAAATTAGAACTCTCAGTAATTAGAATTTCCAGAAATTAGAATCAGTTATTTCATTACATTAAGCGCTCTAATATTAGAACTAAAAATTCTAATTTCCGAGCGTTTATTTTTCTTTTTGGTTGTAAACACTAAAATTTTGGCAGTTTTGTTTAACCAAATAGAAAACAAAAAGGGGAATCCCATTTTAGTAAATGTTTTACAAATCTTGTTGATGTTGTTTGTGTTAATTGTTAACTTTAGATGAACTTGTTATTTTTTATTATGATTCGTTATGTTTTTCATAGTTTTTATGTTAAATAAACTAAAATGAAAACAAAGTCTTAGTTTTTTTTATAGCTTTATTGTAAAATTTACCTAAATTTTAGTATAAAAACCCGTCCAGAAATTAGAATAATTCGAAAATTCGAATCGCCCTAAAAACAAAGTGGTTCTAATTTCCGAGCGTCTACTGTAATGTGTTTTTACAAAAATGCCATTACAACCAACTACTGCAGCCTTGAACACACACAGCAAGTACAACAAACAAACAAACTATCAGGCATACACAATTTATTAATAATCTTTTCCAATGAAAAATCATAGTTACATGACATTTGACATGTACAGTAAAACCTACAAGTACAAAATATTTACATTGTTCTTTATTAAATGCTAAATACTGTAATCATCCAACCAGACCAAAACGCACTCACAACTCAATAACTCAGCTATATGTAGTTTTCAGCAGTCAGCCAGTCACTCATTTACGTTCATCATTCCCTTCCAGTCTAACTTTTAAATTCATCGATATACACAGAGATTCGCATATTGTTGATATTAAATTTCATAAATTTATAAATGACATGAATATCTTAAAGATACTTATGTATCGCATACTTTTTAGCTACATTTCTCTAGCAACCCACAACACATTGTAATCGTTTGATATACGAGTATAATTGCACTTTAGTGTGACATTTATATTTGTTGGAATTGAAAAAAAATGAAACAAAGTTGCCAATTACACTGTGGAACGAATTCAGGTTAGCAAAAGTTAGTTCGATTCTCAGCGAGAGGGATGAAAATAGAGACTAGAAGACCCGTATCGCGGCGTTTGTTTATGTTAGTTTGAATTTTTTTTATTCGACCTTCGAACTTTGCAGTCAAATGCCGATTTTCAGCATATTGTTTATATGGTTTTTTTGGCTATAACTCGTCGACTAATTGATATTTTTTAAATCTGTAAAAGCCAAATTATTGCTAGAGACCTGTGCCACAATTAAAATTTTTCAAAAAATTCATTTAGAAAAAAATATCAATTAGTCGACGAGTTACAGCCAAAAAACCATATAAACAATATGCTGAAAATTGGCAATTGACTGCAAAGTTCGAAGCATAAGCAAACGCCGCGATACGGGTCTTCTAATTTAGCCTCTTTTTTCACCCCTCACTCTCAGAATCGACCTAGCTTTTGCTAACCTGAATTTGTTTCACAGTATTACAGTGTAACGAGTATATAGTGAAAACTAAACATTTGTGAAATCTTAAAGTTTGTAGGGATTTTAAAACGATGGTTTGTGTTTATTATTACAATTCAGCCTGTTTTCAGTGTTACTTACGTCTAATGTCAATTCAAATACTTATCCTTGTCATCGATTGCCTAAAAGTTTTACAATTTAAGTGTGCTTTTGTCTATGTGTAAATGTAAGCATTACACAATTATTGCTTTTTCGTGGAAAAGACAACAATATGAAATTATTCATGCAGCCATGTTAAAAAAATAGCATGTTGTAAATGTAATGGCATGTATGTAAAGCTTAATAGAATAAATCGAAACCCTTCTTTGAAATCGTACTGAAACTTATTATTTTTAGGAGTCAATTCTTTAACTTGTCCCAAGAGATTTTAACTTTAACTTTTCGAGAGACAATTTTATCTATTCTTTAATACTTGTTCAATGCAATATTCATCTGCACCTAATATTCAGCGTTATTATGAGTGTCGTTTTCTTTTTACGACAACGACTCTTTCGTAATAGATTAAAGATAAAATTAAATTTGTTGTAGAAGAAAATTTCTTGTCATGGAAACCTTAAGATCTCTGTTTTATGTGAAAATAAAAATCGTCTTTATATTTGGAATTTAAACATATACGGAGTTTGAAATTACGGATAGCAGTTAATATATTTGCTATTTTAATACATAGTTCTTCAACAGGAACGTCTAGGAACACATTGGAATAACTGCCAAGTTTCACCATTAATTTGTGGAAAAGCGGTCACCGATTTTGTCCTTTAGACTCCAGGGCCTCTATTTACTGAGAAAAGAACTTTTATATTTTAACTCAAAATAGACGCATTTTTACAAGTAAAAGTGAATACCAATATTTGAACATTACGTTCTGGGGTCTTTATTTACCGAGAAAAATGGAATTTTATATTTTCACTCAGACTAGACGAAATTTGTGGAAATAAAAGTGATCACCGATTCTCGTCCTTTAGGCTCTGGGGCCTCTATTTACCGAGAAAAAGGACTTTTAAATTTTCACTTAAAATAGACGAATTTTTACAAGTTCAAGTGAATACCAATTTTTGTCCTATAGGTTCTAGGGCCTCTATTTACCGAAAAAATTGACTCCAAATTGGAAGAATTTTAATAAGTAAAAGTGATCACCGATTTTTGTTCTTTAGGCTCTAGGGTCTCTATTTACCGAAAGAAATGGAATTTTATATTTTTACTCAAAATCAAAGAATTTTTGAAAGTAGACTCTAGGACGTCTATTTACCGAGAAAAATATAATTTTTCGTTCGTGAATTTTTCTAAATAAAAGTGATCACCGATTTTTGGATTCCAATATAGTCATATCCGATCCCCTCTCATAATTTCCAAAATAGCCAAAAACCTCTCCAGATCTATTTTTTCAAAGAACTAAAATTTACTGGAATCCCAAAATTATTTCAGATATCCTACAGATATTCAGATATTATATGTAGTACCATTTCGTGGCTCTTTTTAATATATACTTTTTACTATAGATATACATTTGTTTATTACAATTCAAGTATTATGGCTGTTAAGTAACGGTGCTCTGTTAACTGTTAAATGAGTTTGGCTAAAAACTTTACGTTTTGTATGTGGTAGTTTAATCTAAATTTATGTTTACACACATTAAAGATTTTAATAACAAAATTTTTATTATGGGTGGATTATTGACGAGTCAAAATTTTCAACTCAGGTTAAGTATTCTATCCCAAAAATGGGATCTAATGGGATATAAGGTAGTCCACATCATTTATATATTCATGACTTGATGATCGTATGACATTAGATCGGGAGTTATATTGCAAATCTAAACGAACTAGTTCGGCACAACATATTAACATTGTGCTCGATAGATGGGCAATTATGCAGTTTTCTAAAAAAGAATCACTCAATAGTTGTCCTGTCATTTACATAATTGTGAAAATTATGATGGTTTAAAATATTAGCAACTATTTTTTATTGCGAATACTTTGGACTACAACTTTGTCCTTGACTGTTTAAGTATGTACACAGTATTAAGAATGACATTTAAGCGTCAAAAGTTTCTTTGTAAATCTTTGTTTTGCTCTTCAAGAAAAGAACAGCAGCAAACGGCCTTGAAGTAGTTGTTTACATTAAAAATGTGCTTGAACAAGTACAATTACCCTATAATAGAATATATTGATTTTATAATTATTTTAAAATGAGATTAAAAAAAGGAGAATAGTTGTTAGTAAGTTTGTTAAACAATTAAAAAATATATAGGGAAAAAGTCTTTAATTTTTCCTGATTTACTAATTGAAGTGCAATGTAATAGACTTATATGGAATGAGTTAGTTAGAACTTGATTGAAATATAAGCTAAAATGTGTTCTATTGAATAAATCTGACAGAATACTAAGTGGAAATCAAATTTCCTTTTAAAATTCTTAACGCTTGTTTTTTTCTCTGTGTAGTATTATTGTCACCACTTAGCAACAGGCATTATATACATTATAAATCACTTTAAATATTATACGTTTAAATTTATACAACAGTCATAAAGTTTAAGCTAAACGAGGGTTTTTGCTACAAGTTTTAAATAATGTATTTATATGCAGTTAGTTATAAAAACAAATAACATTTAATTCATTAATTAACATTATGACTAGAGTTTAAGATAATCTCACAAATACCTTCAACTAAACATTTAGTTTAAATAATTAATATTTGTACATTTAAAAACATACGTGTTAAAAAAAACTTGATTTCAATTTAAACAAGTCTACTAATGGCAAAAACACAACTCAAATGAAAATTTGCATAAGTAAAACTTTGCTTTATGAATAAAATTTAAAATAGTTTTCATTTTATTTTACTAGTTTCTGTAGTTTCAAGCAAAAAAAAAATAACAACAATAACAAGAATATAATAGTGTAAAATTGTAGGTAAAGACATGCAAATTATACTTTTGCTGCAATAGAAAAATCACACACCAAAAATAAATAAAAAAGCAGTCATACAAATGATACAAATGAAACGAAACGATAAACGGAAGTTGCATTATATGCAACCGAAATACTAAAAAACAACAACCCAATAGAAAATTTGGCTAAAAGGCTAAAGGTACGATCACACATGGCTGACATACTATATATTACAGCAACATAATTTACTATTTTTTTGCATGATCAAAATATGTTTTGAGAATTACGGCAGATTTTTTATTTTACTATTTCCGGTTTTAAGAATCAGCTTGTTTATTAGTGACTGACGAAACTCATTGCAGTCCAAGCATAGGTAATTAGTATGTAGTATGTAAGTAATTATTATTATACCTATAGCAGAAAATCAACGAAATGTTCCTTAACAGTATCTATTAAAATCAGATCAAAAAATCATAGGATGATGTGTATTAAATTTTTTAATTTAGCTTAAAACTTTCAATTTATAAACTAAACTCTACAGTTTGAAGTATTTTTGAGTGATATTTAGTGAAGATATTTAAGTCGGAACCAGTTTAGCAGATAACCTCTTTGAAAAACAAAAAAAGACAATAGTTTACTTTACACATCCCCGGTAATCTAGCGAGGAGTGGATTGTTACTTAAATGTGCCTAAGAAATCTGTAGTTACCAACAGTGTTGCTTATGTTGAATGTGTTCCATCGGTTTCGACGTGCGAGAGATAGTTTGTGCTGTTCAGAAATTGTGATTGATTGACACGAAAGACAAAGATCACTCAGGTCAGCTAAAAATATTCAAAGATCGAGCATTGGAAGCATTACTCTATGCAGATTGTTGAAAAACACAACAAGAGATTGCCAAATCATTGGGTGCTACTCAGGCAGCAATTTTAAAACGTTTGCGAACAGTATCATTCATCCAAAAGCAACGAAATAGACTTGAAGTCGAGAGACCTTGAAAGAAGTTTTTGCATATCCGAAATGCTGCTTAAATGCTATAAAAAGAAACCACCGAATCATTACTTGCGATAAAAAATGGATCTATTACAATAATCCGAAGCGAAAGAGATTGTATGTGAAGCCCGGCCAATTATCCAATTGACACCAATTGGTACCAAAATGGTTCTAAATATTGTAAGCTGCTGAAATTCAGACAGAAAAAGCATTAAATTCCATCATGACAACGCTCGGCCACCTGTTAAAACTATTTAGAAAGAAGTGGTTGGGAAGTTTTGCTTCTATCGCCTTATTGTCGAAATCTTGCCCCGTCCGACTAATATTGGTTTCGATTGATGCAGAACAAATTGATGCCACCAGTAACAGTCACTGCTTGATCTGCCTGAATTTCGAACAGGTTCAATGATGACTTCCGACCATAATCATAACCAAACAACTGATAAGCTGCGGATGCTTTTGTATTTCGACAATCAAACGCAGATTCTGTGAAACTAAAATTCTATTCTTTGAACGATTAACAAAGACATCAAGTTGAAAGAATTATTATTCGCTCGAAAAATACTAATTATTTTTAAAATATTCAGCCTTATTATGAGTGTTGTTTTCTTTTTACGACAACGACTCTTTCTTAATAGATTAAAGATAAATTTAAATTTGTTTCTTTAATCTATTACGAAACAGTCGTTGTCGTAAAAAGAAAACGACACTCAGAATAAGGCTGATTGTCCCATAAAATCATTCTCAACAAAAACAATTAATTTAGCTTCATTCAAAGGCTTTTATGTGAATAGAATTCGTTCACTGTTAAATTAATTCTTAATAAAATTAATTCAACCTTTGAATGGATCAATCATTGTTAATTCAAATCTAATCCAAATACAATGAAATATTTTGTCTTTCTTTAAATTTCAATAATTTACAAAATTTCAAATTCAAAATATCAAGCATATTTGTAATAAATTTAAACTTAGTCATTGTATAAATTTTTTAAGAGTTTTTTGAATGGATTTAAATTAAATATTCAATAAAGAACTAGTTCTATAAAGAATGAATGCTCAAAGTAATGAAATCAATACGTTTGTAGTACTATGGAATTAAGCCTTTAAATTAATTCATAATTACATCTGTAAAGAATTATTTCACAGATGAATGGATTCAATTGTTTAAATCGTTAAGCCTATGTATTAATCGTTAATCCACAAAGGAAAAAACTCAATATGGAATTAAGCCTATCAATTAATTCGTAATGCATTCCTTAATGGCCTGGTTAAGAAATCAAAAATAATTTAATTTTAAAAATATAAGAATGAATCCTTTCGAATCTTTGATTCAAAACATTGCTGATTAGCTTGTGATTTTTTTAAATCTGGATATTGTACGTTTAATCAATTTTGAGCTTTTCTTTTTGTTTTGTGTTATTTTTCATACGGCTTTATGTAGATCGAAAATACTCTAATTTGATAAATATTTTATGGTTTTCATTTACATAAATCTCATTTACATTAATTACATGTTACCATTTTTATTAACTCTTCCTTATATTTAAATTTTCGTAACTCTATTTAATTCCCTTATGTAATGAAAATATTTAAGTTAGTCCTTTTAAATTTCCTACCCTGTCCACCTGCTTTGCATGATTATTGCAACAAAAAAAAAAAAAAAAAACAATGTGGAAGTGTGGTTGGTTTCAGGTGATTTGTATGCTTTATTCCACAAACAAACAAACACAAACCAACAATAATTTTCTTACGGAAATTTATATCATGTATGATTATGGTTGATTATAAATGATTATGGCATACAAATAAATAAATATAAGACAGACCGACAGACAGACAGACACACACAAAAAAGCCAAAACATTTCTACAAAATTGTCGTCGTCTTTTGGTAGTTGAAACATCTTTGCAATATTTTTTCGTTTTTTTTTCTTCTTCATTTGGTATTTGTTTAAAGCAAGTGTTTAAAAATGATTGATATTTATTTAATGTTGTAAAAATTGCAAAAAACTAAAAAAATAAAAAAAGTATTGAAACAAATAACAAGTGTGGTTTGTGTATGTGTGAATTTTTGCAAGTGTACAAGTCAAACTCCAACTCTGTCTCCGATTGAGGTTAGTTTGATTTATAAATCAAACAACCTACTTACGAAATGTGTGACAGTGGGTCGATAATAAAACTAATAATAAAAAGTTATTACAACTTTAGCAGTAGATTAGTTTAACAATATTATTGACAAACAAATAACATTTTTTTTAAATTCCCCTTAGTAATATAACTCCCTTTTATAACTAATTAATTGAGAGGCCGTAATAAAATTATTTTAAGGTAGTGTAGAGTTATAATTTTCAAAATCAAACTAAATGTGATCTAATAGCCATTTCATTGAATAAGACGATGTGAATTAATTCTTAGGCTTCAAACCCCTGAGAATTCATTATTTAGAGAATGAATTCCAGATTGAATTTTTATTTAATTCAAATCCAATTTATTTACTTAAAAAATCCTTCATACTTTAAACGTATTCACCCCTATTGGGTATATTTTGCCCTCGAAATATTTTCCCTTTTCCCCAAAGTGCAATCGTGAATATTTCCCATGAAATGTTTTCCCCTTTTTTTTAACAATTTACTGGGGAGTGATGTTTGTGAAAAATTTCACATTCAAACAATATTTCCCTTATCGTGAAAATATTTTTCCCTCGAAATATTTTTTTATTCCCTTCATTTTGTTTACTTTATTTTTGCTGGGGAATTGAATTCATCATGTTGGTATTTATTTGTTCTAATTAGTTACATTAGTTTTTAAAAATTACTTTACATCCAGTATATATGAAAACACTGCTTTATTTACCCTGTAATGTAAATTGTTCGTTGATGCCTATTGTAATAAAAATAAAAAATAAATTACTCCTGTAATAAAATTATCAGGCATGTGATGGAAATCGAAAACGAAAATGAGTTTTGGAAGTACATTTTAATGCATTTCTAATCTATATCTTTAAATTTTTCTTTTAAGATTCTCTTTAGTAGCACAATATCTTTATATTTTATGTGATAAAAGTTTTTCAATACCGAATATTACGAAAAATTTAATTCTAAAACTCATTCGTTTTCGATTTCCATCACATGCCTGTATGGCTCCAGTTTTAAATATTTTTTACGCGATTTATATATTTTAAACTTAATTTTCTTATTTACATTCACTGTGCGTTAATAGTTTTCTTTATTTTAAACAGATATACAATGAAGGGATCGCATTTTTCATTTCTAGGGGAATAAAAAATTCATGGAAACAAAAACTACACTTGTTATTCTCGATAGGGGTGATTATTCACGATTGCAATTTAGAGAAAAGGAAAAACATTTCGAGGGAAAAATATTCCCGATGGGGGTGATTAAATCCATTAGCATGATAAATCATTCTCTGTAGAGTTAATTCCTTATTGAATCAATCAAGTTTTGTATAATTGAAATCCATTACATAGCTTTTTAACTTTTAACCATTAACAATTCATTCTGAATTGATTATTTGCCTTAATTCATTCGTAGCATTCTTCACCCAACAAATTCCTTATTGAATCATTAAAGTTTTCTTTAAATCAATTTTTTTACACAATTTTGTATCTCTTAACCATTCCATTAGAGAACTCATTGTAAAAAAGTTAATAGGCTTAATTCCTTAGTACATACTTCAAAAGTATTAAATCATACTTTGAGAATTTATTCTTCAACGAATAAATTCCTTATTGAATTGTTGTTTTTTATTAATTCAATTCCATGAAACAATTTCTTATATCTTAACTATAACATTAAAGAATCAATTACGAATTAATTCTTTGAGAATTCATTTCGTTAACGTATTGAAAACATTCCTTTGAGAATTAATTCTTTATAAAGTTAATTACTTATTGAAACAATAATTTTTTACATAATTTTTTAACTTTTCATAATTCATTATAAATTCATACATAGACAAATTACTGTACTACTTCCAGCTTATTTAAGAATTAATTGAGATAATTCTTAAAATAGTTCTTTAAAGAACCATTCAAGTTTTCTTTAATTGAAATCCTTTACAAAACAATTGATTAACAAATTTATTGAATGATTATATTTTTCTTCAATTCAAACCTTTTAAAAAATAATTTCTGTTTGAACCATTTAAAGAATAAATGAATGGATTTTATTACGAATTTATTCTTTTTTGAATTAGTACAGCAATAAATTAATTTCATTACAATAAAAGCTTTTCAATGAAGCTAAAGAATTTAGTTTGTTGGACATATTTTTATGGAATTAATTGCTCAGATTTTCAGTTCCGAATTAAAATGTAAGTAAATTAAGTTTAAATTGTATTAATTGATTTGAAACCTAATATAAACCTTGTCGAAATATTTTTTGATTGTGATTGAAATACCGTTGCCGAAAAAATACCTTTATCGCAAATATACCGTTTTCCAAATATAGCCAAAATGCCATTTTAACTTGCCCAATCGGTAGCCAACCTTGATCTATATAACTCACCGTTGGAGATGAATTTTTGAGAATTTCGAACCAACAAAGACGCCAAAAACCAACATTTCATGCTTTAGGTTTGGTTTCGGCTTTGTACAACCGATTTTAAACGAACTCTAGGTCAAATGTCACTCTTAAATTTTATAATGTTTCTAATTATTTGCGTGTCCTGCTAAATCAAATTCTCAATACCCACTGGCCCACTGTTTGTCTTCTAACTAGTTTACACAAGTTAGTTGGTAATGTGGTGGTACAACAAAACATACTTGCTGCAACACAACGCAACATGAAATAAAAAGACGTAATTGTCATACGGTTTATAATGACTATTTGTAGTTTATTTATTTATTTTTTTTTTGTGCAACTACCACATATTTACTACGACTACGACCACAACTACTAAGTCTAGGTAGTCTTATAAATAGTTTAATAAATGATGCAAAAACTATGTACATATGTATGTAACTACTACAAGTAAACAAAAATAAAAATAAAAACAAATCAAATCAAAGATGCTGTTGATCCGGTTACAATTTTACAAGAGAATTCAATTTAATATGATAAATGTTTAATGTGTGATTTTATTGCTTTTACTGCTTTATTATTTATAAATTATAATGTTTGTAAATTGTACAAATAGTAATTGTTATATACATATGTAGTTGTTGTTATTCTTGTTGTTTTTATAATTATGATTGTTGTTGTTCTTGTTGTTGTCATACCACCACAAAACACTAATGAGAAATAGCGGTGAAATTATTATCATTATAAAATCAAATCAAATAAAAATAACTGTAACTGTATCAGTTAAACTCAACTCAATTCATATACAAATAATAATGTAATTAGTTTTTGCAAACTAAAAAAAAACCCAACAAAATCATAAATTATCAGGATGTAATTATGTTATACTCGTATATGGGCATAATTAGACCAATGTGCAATGAAATAAATTATTGATGAGAGATTAGGAAAGACATTGTAAACATTTTTTTGAACAGAAATATGGGCCATAAATAAACAATAATATTAAATGGTTGTAAATCGAAAATTTGTCATTAATAATATAATGCTTAAGTTATTTCAAGAGACAAGGAAAATGTACAATATTTGACAAATTAGTGGGCATTTCTTTATTTTTTACTTCCTATATTCAATAGAGTATGTATTTGCCGTATTTTTCTTTAAACATTCAAATATCATGTAGACTAATTAGCCGAATTACTGTTTTTGTTGTTAAACGTTAACACATGTTATTTACAGCAATTCAATGAATCGATAGCTCATGCATATATTTTAGTTTTCTTTCTGTTAAGAAATTTAGATCAATCGAACTAACCATTCATAACCATGGAGTTCCCAATGTCACAGTTCTTGTTCCCAACTTCAGCTGAAGTCATTAGAAAGTAGAACACATCTCCTCATATAGGCAACTTTTAAACAGTACCCTGTTGACATGAAAACCAGAACCCATTGGTGTTACAACATCTACTCTACGTCCTCATTATAACAACTTCTGTCGAAGTCAGTAGATGGAAGATTCTGTTCCCAATGTCACAGTTCTTGTCCCCAACTTCAGCTGAAATCATAAGAAAAAGGATTACATCTCCTCACATAGTTAGGCAACTTTTAAACAGTGCCCTGTTGACATGAAAACCAGAATCCATTGCCGAGAGGTGTTACACCATCTACTCTACCTCCTCATTATAAAAACTTCTGTAGAAGTCTGTAGATGGAAGATTCTGTTCCCACTGTCACAGTTCTTGTCCCCAACTTCAGCTGAAGTCATTAGAAAGTAGATTACATCTCCTCACATAGGCAACTTTTAAACAGTGCCCTGTTGACATGAAAACCAGAACCCATTGCCGAGAGGTGTTACACCATCTACTCTACGTCCTCATTATAACAACTTCTGTAGAAGTCAGTAGATGGAAGATTCAGTCCTTTTCATTGGCATCTATTAAACAGTGCCATATTAACATCACCACCAAAAACCATAACTGAAACCCTGAAAGTCCCATTAGATTTCATAACACACCTATGAGAAGAAACCTGATATCAGAGTATTTATTAATCTTAGTAAGGCAAAAATGGTTTTGCTTTACAAAAATTCCATGATTTCTTGAGTTATCTTCTCCAAGTGTTCTCAAATACATAATCGGGAAATTCTTAAAAACTTAAACATTTTCTAACCAATTGAACAGATTGGCTTTTGAATCTTGTTGAAAATATTAAATGCGAAAAAAAAGTTCCAGTATTTCCTTCGTTTTGAATGATGGAGGACAGCGAACTTAGGCTTGCTTATCTTTTCCAAGGTCTGAGAAATATAAATGTTGCAGCAATTCCTTCGTTTTATTGGACAATTCCATTGTAACTAGGACAGTGGACATATGTTTGCGTATCTCGTTCATAAGGACAAAATCAAATCTAGATCCAAGTATAATTTCTAGGTGAATGCTGGTACGGGTTAACGTTACTTGATTCGGATCAAATTTTTGTTGCTCCTTTGGATTCGAAATAAAATTTAATTTTTCCTTTGTTTTGCGAAAATTGTTGTGTCAATTGCTTTAAACGTACTTTGGCAGAAGAACTTATAAATTCTGCCTATCGCTCAACCACGTTTCGTTGGGTTAGAGAAGAGTAAACTTCCAGAATCTTTCAAGGGGTCAATCAATCGAGACTGCTCTAATGAAAATAAAAAATATATGCTAGCAACTTTCCTAGATATTAAAGAGGCCTTCAACAACATGACATTTATTTTGTAAAAATATAACAGTCAATGTTAAACCAATAATAACCCAAATAGAAGAACTTGTGAGACTTATCACAGCGATCCATTTCAGAGCCATCTCATATAAAATGTTACAACTACAACCGGTCCCTAACACATAGGCACCAATTTATGTGTTTGCTGCCTACACAGAAAAAAATAAAATTGATTTTCAATTAAAATATTCGTATATTTAATTAAACATTTAATTGAAAGTGGACCGATAAAGGAATTTGTAGTATCAATGAAAATATTTTGTAAAAATTTAATTAAAAGTAGTTTTAATTAAAAAAATATTATATTAGTTAATTGAAAATTGTTGAAAATTGTTTTTCAATTAAAAATTTAATTGATATAATGAAAAGTTTAATTAAAAATCAATTAAAAGTTTAATTAAAATTTGTCGGGCAATAATTTTTTGTGTGTATCTTCTAGGAATTTTATAGAAATGCCATAAATTAAATGAGAAAATTTATTAAAAAAAGTCAACTGGGCAATACTGTCGTAATTTAGTCGTTACGAGTATATTTAAATACGTGCTACTTGATACCAGGTGTAAGTGAGCATTTAAATGTTTCAGTACCCTGCTGTTCATGGACTTTGTGTCGCATTGAGAAATAAATTTGTCATTAGTTAACATCATTAGTTGCCCACCAATGTACTTGCCAGACAGGCATATTTATAGTTGAAATTGTATTACTTTATTGTTAAAAATGAATTATGCGTCTCTTCTAGTTAGAACTTATTGTTGGACCTGAATTCAAAGTTAAACAAATCTCAAGTTTTGTAGTCAAAAGTGCTAATCACTAAGCTACTATTCACTCTTTTTGTATTCTATTTACATATTGGCAACATTGTTGACGAAATATAATACAGAGGTAATTAGTTGATACCACTTGCATTACTTTAACTTAGAAAAGTTACTAGTGATAACGATTTCAGTTTATTTGTATTAAAAACAGTAAATAGTAGTAGTGGAATCAAGTGTAACCACTTGTATCAGCACAAATTTGTTTGACGTTGTTTACTCTTACAAGAGTTTTGCAAAATCAAACAGCATCAAATAAATTAAAACTAAATATTTGTTGTGCTTTGGCTTAAATAAGAAGTTTTTTTTTTTTAAATAAATAAACGAGTTCAAATGGATGTTATTTAGTGGTTATTTTCGGTAAATATTTGCCAAGTGTGACCGTATCTTAAGTGGATAAAAGCTGCTTCTGAAAACTGCAGGGTATGCAAAGTAATTATTTAGTGCAACTTGTGTTGCAGTCTTGTTACAAATTCATATTCGTATTATTATTAATGCTGTAACGGCTGCTGCTACTGCTGCTGCTGCTATTACGGCTGCCAGTGTTTTAAATGGAACATTACGTAGTATGTATTAATAACAATCATGTTAAAAGTAAATTGAAGGTCAAACCACAATGTATGCTATAAATATTTTACAACAAACTAAATGTATAGAAACGTACATATGTACATACATATAAATATTTCACATACCTACTACACTTACTTACATTTTGTATGAATATAATTTACCGTGGCTGAATTATTTAATTAGTAAATAGAATATAATTTTTCTGCTATTAAGTATTTTTTTTTATTTTTGTGGAATTTGAGGTTTTCAAACTACATTTCAATTGTTGGTTAGATTATGGTTTTAATATTTTTTTTTTTTTGTTGTAAATTTTATTTATTTTCTAAATTGAGATTAAATTTTCTGTGTTAATCTGTGTTAATTAATCTAAACCAGCTACAAGTAATTTATAAAAATATGTATGAAAATATTGTTAAGTAGTTGGAAAATCTCATACAATAAAACTGCTTTAATTAGTTACAATTAATTAGCATTCATCAGAGGCATGTTATCTTGACGATCTTCTCTCACGTTGATATGGTAGAGGGAATATAAAGTGATACCAGTACCTTAAGCTGCACAGACAGTCATATATCGGATAATGGGAAGCAGTGGCCACAGGCCACATGATGGCCAAAATCGTAAGATATAGCTAGTTGGTTAATTGCCTAATGATTGTGCTAGTGACAAATGTCAGAAATTAGTGATGGAAATTCACTTGATGCTTGAGAAGTATTGTAAGGAACAAAGCCTGCGACATAAGTAGTCATTATAGAACTTAGTTAGTTTAGTTTCCGTTGAGGAACCACAAAAAAACTTTACTCAATTAGGCTGAAAGAAGTAATGGTCGGTTGATGGCATAATCACACTATGGATGGCAGAGATTAGATAGCTTAAGCTCATTGATCCATCAAATCGTGCACATAGAGTTGGCAATTATATGTTTTATGCAGGTCATACATTGGCTGATGATATTTCACGCTAAAGCTATGGACTTCTTTTTATCCCTCAACTACGTTTGGTTGGTTATTTAAAAAAAAAGAACGTTTGCCCAATAAACCTATCATATTGAAACCCTTAAACGATTCATTGATACACACAAATTTTAAAAACTTGAGATCTTCCTAAATTTCTAAAGGATCCATTAATGGAGACTGCTCAGCTTAGGAAGGTAAAGATCATTGAGATATCACTTGAATTTAATAAATATACGAAGCCAACTTTCCTAGATAAAGAAGGAACTTTTAACAACGTGATAACTATTACAACTATCTATCTAGGTGTTGAGAATGGATAAGGCGAAAACTAAAACCAGTTAAACATTGAACGTCTTAAAATAGGTAAATCAATACTCTGCCATTGCAGATTGTAGTTAACTCGATGCTTGTTCAATTGGGAAATAAGGAAATAAAAGTTGTTGCATATATGAACGATGTGATATTGATAATGTTTCTGGATGTTATTAGCAAATATCTAACATGATAAGTGCCTTGAAAATTTTCTGCAAATAAAAAAATGAAAAAAAAATGAGCTGGTTCTGCTTACCAAAGTGACGAAGATATAATGCTTTAGAATATCACCCTACGGGACTGTGAACTTCATTGTCAGAAGGATCTATATTTAACATAACTCCAATGGGCATTCACTTAATATCAAAAAGCAATTCTCAAGCGGTCTATCAACTTCTAGAGGAAGGAAATCAAGAACAGATTGTTCTAAAATAAAATGTGCCATATGATCTCTCATAAGATCGTGATAAAGTCCTCAAGAAGTCGTTAAGCAGGCATGTGCAGTTCTATGCGAAACGAATTTTATTGGAAGCATTATTCAAGGACAATCCGGCTGCACGTATGCCACTTAGATCTACTATCACATCTTCTGTCTAAGTCAGATATGGCAATTAAAATTTATCAGACACAGTATCTGCCGCATAGGCGCTTAGTACTGTTAATAGGGAAATTTCATAAAAAGTCTGACACTTGGATCTGAAAGAAAATGTTCAAGGTTAGCAGAATTATTTATGTCAAAAAAAGGTCAAAATACAATTAGAAATACACTATACAAATCTTGAATATATCTAGACCGAAAGGATATTTCGAGGTTATTAGCGGTTGATTTTGTAAACAAGTAAACAGACTTACAATTCTTTTCAACGGTAGAGTACAATTTTTAACAATTTTTATCAATTATTAAAGTTATGGAATCCTTACATTAAAAAAAAAAACTATTTTTTAGTATAAAATAAGAAACCGCCTTTTCTATAAAATATAATATTTGAGTTTTCTTTTGCTTGAAAATGTTTAAAATTTATTGACTATTTTGGAGAGTTTCTCTATTGACAACGTTGTAAAATAAATGTATGTATAATTTATGGTTTTCTATTATTTAATTTACATAAATTGTTAATTATGTGACATAACAGGTTTACATTTGTATAAGTCTCTTCATTGTTTTTGCAATCCTGTAGAAAATGTGAATTGTGGCACGTGAGATGTAACAAATGCTTAATTAAATTTTATATTTTTTGGAGAAGTTTATTTTTTTTATATAAACTAACAGAAACATGTTAATGTCAGATGTATCCTACTTCACGTACAAAAATAAAAATAAAGAATAATTCGTTTAAATTTAAATTCTTAAACGAATTCTATTTTTTCTTCTGTATATTTCAATTTCACTCGTGAATTTTATTTATTAACTTTGCAAATTGTAAAGAAACATTTAATTAGCTCTTGACTATAGTTTGCATTTATTATATATAAATTTCTTTAGCGAATTGTATTTAATAAATGAAAAATTCGTAAATTAAATAAATTAAGTCGAGCATTCTTTGCTAAAATTATTATTTTAATATATAGAATTTTAAACAGAATATATAGTTGATGTGAATTCAGTGATTTATATTTATTTTATTATTGGATTTACATATTTGCTAGGTATTGTCTAAACAATTCCTATTGGGTTAATAATAATTATAAATGTAAATTGAAAATTCATGTGTATGAGAGTTACACGCGATATGTAAAAATAAAAAATAGTACAAAAATAAACTTTAAAAACATGTAAAACAAATACGAGTATGAGGTAATAAAAATCCAATGAAAGGGAAGTTAAATAAAATGGAATGAAATGAAATACCTGTGGTAAGGTAAAGACTAATCATTTAATTACCACAGTCAATAACACTGCAACTACAATACGAATAATTTCAAATGTAAAGTAAATACAATTTAAAATGGATAATTTATTAGTGAAAAAACTAATTAAACTACAGAAATCTTTTATAATATTCGAAATAGAAGTTTGAAAAGTGTTAAAATTATGAACAATGTTTTACCTTAATTATGTTTAAATGTAAAATTGTAAGTACTCGTACCTGCAAATAGAAAATAATTTGAATTATAAATTATTATTATACAAATTCAGAGTTTAATAAACTTAAATTTATGGGTTTTTCAACTACATTGCCAAATAAATCTAGGTAAATAGGTACATATGTAAGAATTTCGTAGCATTTATCATGTTTCTTGTTTAAACTGAAAAAAATACGCATAAATTTTTCAGTTCTATTTCCGTTTTGCCAAAAAAAAATCAAAACGAACGTACGAACAAAAACAAAGAAAAAACGGAAGTCTTTATGCCGCCATTGCAAAATAATAATAACAAACCTACAGCTGGATATATTTTTTACAAATACATATAAATGTATATAAATAGCAGTCTGTGTTTCACACTGTAAGCTAAATGAATAAAACTGAATTAGAAAAAAAAATTTTACAAAATCTTTTCATAAGAGAAACAGTTAAACAGAAATTGTTCCATAAGAAAAACTCTTATATAGAAATTTTTACATAAGAAAAACTTTTATGCAGATATTTTTTTCCAAGAAAAGCATATGTGCAGACTCTTATGCAGATATTTTTTGATAAGAAAAACTCTTATACGCTAATTTTTCTATAGAAAAAACTGTTATACAAAATTTTTTCTTAATACAAAATACTGTTATACATAAGATTTTCTATATAGAAAAAAACTGCTATACATAAGATTTTCAATATTGAAAAAACTTTTATACACAAATTTTTCTGTACAGATATTTTACATAAGATTTTCTATATTGAAAAAACAAACTTTTCTATAGAAAAAACATTTCTATATAGAAAAGACAGTTATACACAATATTTTCAATATATAAAAAACTATTATATATGAATCTTTCTATAGAAAAAAACTGTTATACACGATTTTTTTATAGAAAATACCTTTTAATTAAATTTTTTTGTAGAAAATACAGTTGTACTAAATTTTTTATAGAAAAAGAAGTCTATTACTTCTAATAGACAGGTTCTCAATCAAAAGCTAAAAACCGAATGAAATAAAACATTTAAAAAAACATGCTAAGAATTGATAATCAAAACCCAAAAATTTCATTTCTTTTTCTTGAAGTTGGGAACCTCTGCTATGGGTTATTTAACTTTTGACCATATGCCTACATGCACAAACATGTAGGCAAATATTTTGTTGGCTGGCATCTAAATAACCTGCCCATTTTCATTTTATTTTTATGTTTTTTCTAGCTTTGCTCAGTCTAGTTTCAGTTGCTGTTTAATTTTTGTTGCATTTTAGCCTACAACTGCAAACTTAACTGGCTTTTGGCCAACCCCAAGCACTCTATTTAATGGAAAATATATAGAATACTAGCTTCCACACAATAAAAGAAAAACAATTTTTAAATTGACTTAAGTAAAGTTAAATTTATTTCAGTATGAAAGAAAAACGGCAAAAATTAGAAAATTATTGTTTAGAGAAAAAATATTTAGCACAGAAGTTCATTTGAAGGGTCATTCCTACATACATAAATATAAAATTAATAAAATTTCAAATTAGTTTATAGAATATTGTTTATTCTCAAAGAAGGCCCGTAAATCATAGTTTAAATTAGAAACCCCTTAAAATAAAAAAATCGCAATCGGGATGTTTTACAATAAGAATAAATTAACATTCCTTTAAATAATGTAGACGTTTAATTAAACACATGTTCGCTATTTCATGGAAATCATTTTCCGCATTTGATATTTTGTGTGACCATTAAATTAAATCAACCTCCACCCCGTACTCGTGGACACTATAGTAAATATCATCGTCATAACAATATATTATTAAACCTGATGTCATATTTCTAACATTCAGATAGTCCATAGTCAAATATTCATCAGTGAAGTGCAAGTAAGTACATTTAAACATTTACAATGATTCATAATATTCATATAATAAAAATTTATATTAATCACTCTCTTTATGAACCGTTAACATTTATAATAAAATTAAAATTTAATTAAACACTAAACAAAGACAAAGATATATACAACAAAACTCCACTTAATTAGCATAAAATAAACACTACATTCGTCTTAATCATTATTAATTCAAGCAACAATTCGTAATTTAACACAATGAGGGATTTTATCATAATTTTAAAGATTTTTTTTTTAATTTTTTTTTTTTGTAGAAATTTGTATTTATTTTTATCTATGGCAGCTATTGACGCAATTGTCTTGAAATTATATGCCTTTTTGTCTAATTTACTTTATGATTATGACATATTACTTTATTACTACGTCTCTTTTAAATAAAGATAAAATATATTAATAGCATTTTGTAAGTGCAAAGACAAAAAGTAATAAAACAGATATAAGTCCCAATTTACACGAAGCAATTTTCATTAAAAAGATTGATACAGATTTTTCCTTGAAATTTCTTGTGTTCACAGAGCACAATTCTTATTGCTTAAATCGATCGTATTTATATTTGGTAGTATTTTGTGTATACTCTTTGTACTCGTATACACATATGTAATACAAATAAAAGAGTAAAACGAATAGCTAGTACAATCAAGTGTTCACTCGTCATATCTCCCTCTCACCCCGATGTCTAAAAGGCAATCAATTTAGCTTAAAGAATTGCTTCGTGTGAATTGGGACTTATCAATCCAAGTAGGAATACGAGTACATATACGAGTATGAATGACATGGCGTATAAGTAATATTAATTAATTTGCTTAAAAATATTTATATTGGCAATATTTATGTAGTATTTCCCTTGACAGAGCAAATTTTTGTATGAATTACAATATGAATTTAATAAATCAATATTGTTATAGCATAATTGATATACGAAAACATTTATGTATATGAAACGAAACGAAAGTCGTTTTTAAGAAGAAATTAGCTGTGAATAGCTATCGAAATGCAAAAGCGACTTATTTTAAACCAATAACTAATAAATACGAAGCATTTGAAGTTAATGCTTTTAAAAAACGCGAAGATTATATATTTCGCGTACTAAATCATATTAAACGTTGTAATAAATCGTATGTAAATATGTATTTTAGTATTTCAAAATTCGATGATTTGTGAATTTTTCTAGACACAGACGAACCCATCCCATTGTTACAGCTAATTTGCAAATTGTAGCGATTTCTTTATTTTTGTTCACTTTAAAGGCGTACAATGTCGCGTTCTTGACTGTGGAAAAATAAAAACAAATTTTATATATACATATAATATCTTTAGTTTTTTTTTAATATAATTAACAAACACAAACTGCGAAGCTTTTTGGCGTATCTGCAGAAAACACCCTATTGGCACAGTCTATCGGGGCACCCTCTCACCTTAAAGGTGGAAGAATGTAGCGTTCATCATTATGGAAATGCCTATATGTTGAAAAAAAAATTATTTTTAAGTTGACAAAAAGATATTAAAAGTAGTACATAAAAATGTTTCAGTTTGTTTCGGATTAGACCAAATATCTTTTCGCGGTGTATTTTGTTCGGTTTTAGCTTAAAAAATAGTTGGGACGCAACAAAATATACATAACCATGTTGTCAAGTGGAAAAAACTCAGCAGTTAAATCTATTTTTTTATTTTTTTTTTAACAAAATGAAAATCAGTTACTCTTTAGAGCTTTAATCTAACATTATTAAAGTGGTCAATAAATTTCTTCCGCATAAATAACTTAATAAATTTAGAAAAAAAGTCATTAAATAATGTAAATAAACACAGATCAGACTCTACTCTTTATATGTACATATTCTAAAGAGGCAATGTTCGCTACCCCAGATATTGGAGGTCAAAAGTCCCAAAAATGTTTTGCAAATTTGTTCGTTTATTATGTGTTTAGGAGTTATAAAAGAATACTGAAGTTATAAGACAATTTTAAATTTTGCACTATATTACATATTATTTGTAATATTTGGTCCAAAGACCATTATTTCGTAATCATGTAAAAAATGTTTTGACCAAATTTTTGACTTAAATTATTTAGAATACTCTGCCATTCGCGCTGGACCCAATGTCAAAATATTGCAAATTGGTTGTAGTTAATCAGTATTGTTCTAGCCTTCTCTTCACGATTAACCAAAAATCCTTAATTGTATTGAGTTGAGGACTTTTTGCTGGCCACTGAAGCAAAAGGAAATGCTGCTGTCTAAGCTATTTTTGGACGTGTGCTTTGGGTCACTAACATTACTAAAACTAACTTCATCCACATGATGGACGGTGTTATCTACGAAATTGTTTGCCAAATACGCAGATAACCTCCTATTCCCATTATTCCATTACAGTGGTCCAAAATGCCACCATATAATGCAACCCCATATCATGACGTTCCTCCTAACGTGCTTCATTGTTTCCTCAACGTGTTGTCTTTGAATTCTTTGGGCTGTTCAGAGCCAGTAATATTGTTTACCTTCGGCTTGAAAACGATTAAGTTTAGATTCACCTGACAAGATTACACGTTTCCAGCCATCTACTGTGCCCTATGGCAAACTTTAACTGTGCCTTAACTATTTTGGCACGGTTTGCCTTGCTGTCCATCGACTACAAGGTTTGTCTATTGCTATAGAGGCATCTTTTGGTGCTAAACTGTTCTGTTGTCTGTTTTCATGTGTGCGTCCACATTCGGTTATAGATTTTTGCAAGTACCCTATTTGTGCTTTTCACTGTATATCGTTCAAACTCCATGCATTAGTAAGGAGTGCTTCTAAAATCACGGTTTAGAAGAGCGAATTGTTTTAAAATAAAAAAAAACAATTGAATTGCTGACCATCTAAATAAACTAAAAGAATCTCAAAACGGTGCCAGCATTGGTATTTATAGACCTGTTGAACAAAGTCTTTTAAAAACTGTCTTATATAATAAGCCAATCTTAAAAAATTATGTCCAAAAATTAAAGCCATGATTATGACTGTCATTTTTAATATGAAATATATTTAAACTTCTGACCATTAATCATTATGGCAATTTATATACTGTTGAAATATGTAGCTTTTTTAAATTATTATTGTGTGTACTTTAAACAGTTTTTTTGTTTGTTTATATGTTTCAATAATAAAAAGTTAATATTTTCTTACCATTATTGGCTTTGATAAATAAATTGGCATAAATACACAGACAATCATACTTGTGTAGTCTTTATACTCAAATACGACAGTATGATGAAATGCATTTATTTATTATTGGAAACACCATTCAATGAATATGAATGAGTCTATGGGGGAAGTTTGCCAATTTCAAATTGCTGTAGACCTAAATATATGTTTAATGTGATTTTAGCATAAAGTTCTGTATTAATTAAAACCATGTTTTCAGCTAAAAGAAATTACCAACAATAAAGTATCCGCTACTCGAGGTTAAAGGTCACAAAAAAAAAAAAAAAAAAAAAAACAAAATAAATTTTACACATTTTTGACTACCAACAACTGTTTTGGCGTTATATTACATATATGTTTCGTTATAAAATAAGTACCTCCAGTATTTCGTGTGGCGGAGTGTAGATTTGTACATTTTATATTAGAAAATAAAAACGAAGGTTTAGGCCAATGGTTATTTCATAAAATTATTATTTGACAGGACTTTTGGAAGAATTTCTAATTATGTTTGACGGCATTATTCCCCCTTCTGTTAGTCATACAAACAGAATAATGCCAAATACAATATTTTATTGTCATCAACAATAAAGATCAGTTAAATTTTGTGTCATTCATTCGTTGGTTTTCCTTTTTCTGTTCTTTTTAGTACAATATAATGGGACGGACAATATTATTGTTTTCCTTAATTTCAAAATTTGTACCCTACGGTATAGTTTAGTCAAGCTTCCATCGTTGGTCTTTCTGTAATTTAGTTTTAACTTCAATCGTAGGTCATTCTGTAGTTCAATTTTAACTTCAATCACAGGTCTTTATGTAGCTTAATTTTAACTTCAATTGTAGTTCTTTCTGTAGTTCAATTTTAGCTCAACCAACGGTCTTTCTGTAGTTAAATTTTAACTTCAATAATCTTTACCTTCAATCATAGGACATTCCTAAATTTGGTTCAGATTGCCAGTAGTTTAACTCTAAAGCACTAATGTTCGTCTCTCATGACCACAAGGGGACAAGTTCAAATTTTAATATTTAGCTTTAAGTTCTTGCTGCAAACAGTTTGAAAAAATTAATTGTCATCACAATACTTCCAATTTTTCAAAGCACGGAAATGCCTTTCAATAATTCACCTATAGAACCCAATTTCTAACTGGTCTTTTAAACAATAATTATCCATTAAAGCAAACAACATACATTTTTCATTATTTAACTTTTTCCTTAACCTTGGTTTATGTTTTAAACATTACATATAAATACAAGTTTAACCTTAAAACATATTATGGGTTACAAGGGTATCGCTAAAATCGACCTCGACTAACCATAATTTCTTTCTTCCCTTTTTTTTCATTTAGCAAATATTGTCTCACTGTTCGATTGACTGTCTGTCAGTCAGTCAGTCCGTCTGAATATTAGTTTGAAGTGCAATGATTGACAATGACTGACACTTATGGATGTGTATAGTAAGTACAGTGGATGGGGGTTTACCGTTTTTTCCCTCTTGCAGTCGTCATTGTTGTTCTGTAAACATATTTTAATAAGACTTGAAATTTCAGTAATGCGTTGTAAATATTGTTTAGTCAGTCATATTTATGTACTGTATACATACATATATTTAAACATACTCTTTTGTATATAATTATGACTGCGACATTAAATATGAAACAAAAATAAAAAAAAAAACGAAAATACAATAATTTTCCGCATGCATGAGTATGTGATAAATTATTTAAAAAAGGTTTTTATGTTTAAAGCTAAATTTAATAATTACTAGATACTGCCCGTGCCCTTGTATTTGGTAACATTTTAAACTTTGCACTTTTTTGGGAATTTGACAAAAGTAATTTTTAATTTTACTGAAAAACTACTATAACGGCAGTAAGTAACCTTTATTAACTTGACGATATTTAGCTCAAGAAAAGAAAATCTTCACCTTGAACTATATTGCATTGTTATTATAACCTTTGACGTATAAGATAGGTGGAATTAAACAAACTTAAAATGTTCCATAACAAGCACTAGAGGTCGAAGCTTCGAAAGAATTAATTCATAATACAATTTTTTAAATGAAATTAAATTTGTTCTCTTTACTATCAAAGAATTAACATTAATATTATCCTATAATATAATAAACTAAATTGGACCCAGACTAAACAATCCACGTATACTGGCTTTACGATTTTGTTAGAAAAGTATCATCACCAAAGCAAATTTGAACGTATTATGAGAATGGTGGCTATTATAAATAATAAATTTTATAACAAATATACAGAATAAATCTGACTATGGAATGGCTACCACCTTTTGGAAAACTTACACTGATGGATAAATATCACTTCAAAAGTTCGCATGTATTTGGACTAGTTAAATTTCAGACGTTCTCTAGACTACCAGATTAAAAGATTGAAGAATATAGTTGAAAAAAGCTGGGTGTCTCTTGAGGAGATAGTGACACATTTATAGTTAAGTTAAGTATGTACCCCCATTCTAAATTGTTTCTTCAGCAACTTCTTCTTCTAAAAATTCAACAATTTTTTCTTTGGCACTTTTTCGTGGCATTTTTAAAATACGTTTAGAAATTGTTGTTTATGTAGCTCAGCTGTTTTAGTGCACAAATTGCTTTAGTATCGCGAAGTACGAAATAAATGGAGGGCTCGCAATCAATGTCAAAACATTTGCAAGTGCAAACTTTTGCAATACAAAACGCATCGAACATCGAATACCATTATTGTAAAAATTTTTGAAACTAAACTCCTCTAAACGCCCTCTTCCACACTGCTATGGTAGATATTTAAAATTCCCCACAATTTACCATGAGAATCTCTTTTACATGATCCTTCATTTGCTCTCCACTTTTCACTTTATACTCTTGCTGTCTCACTGCCCCTACTCTACTCTATTCTTCTTATTCAAAATTACAATGGTGAGATTTTTACGGTTTGATTGTATGTGTAAACTAGAGCTGTAAATTTATTTAACTACTCTAAAACAAAAGCAGCAACAACAACATTTACTTTATTGTTGTATGTAATTCTATTATTGTTAATTTTAGTGAGTTTGTTATTGTAGTGATGAGAAGTTGTTGGCTTTTGTATTTTGGTGAGTTTGTTTTTATTTATTATTGTAATTCGTTTAATTACTGAAAAGTGCTTTAGATTCCATTGTTCGTTTGTTTTTTTTTTTTTTTTTTGGTTTACTTTGTATTTGTTGTGGTCTGTTTGTTCTTGTTATAATATAAAAAAAATAATTAGTTTTATTTATCACATTTTTGTGTGTTTGTTTAATTATTGTTTTACATTGTTACTGGAATTTACAAGATAAATTCGGAAATGTAGAGCCATTTAAGGGAAGCGTAAAGGAAAATGTTTAAAAAGGTACTTTTAATTGTGCAAATAATTTGGAAAAATTTTATTGAAATTGATTTAAGTTTAATTTTACGGCTTAAATTTAAATCCGGGCATGACATTTCTAAATCTTTATAACACACAAACTTGTATAGTTTAGCTAAAACGTTTGCCATGTTCCACTGTTCACGGAAATCACAAGTTTAAATGAATATACCTACATATATTCATGTAACTAAAACAACAGTTTTTAATACTTTTGTTGTTCGTTTCAACCGTATAAAGCACTTTTAACTTGTTTTATTTGTCTTGGAATGATTCAAAACTTTTTCCAGCGAACAAAAGAGGAAAAAACCAAACATCAAATAAAATTGTGTAACTTTCTCTAGGAAGGTCAAAACGTTGAAAGCACAGTTCATACGAGTCTGCTACTGTACTTGTACAAGATGATTTTCGTTTAAATGACCTCGATTTTCGCAAAAAAAAATATGAGGAAAAAGTTAAAACATAAAGAAGACATACATTGTACAATGTATATTCGTACATATGTATACATACACTACATTTCAATTAGACCAGAGACCACCATCACCACAACCACCAACCATATGGTTTATGATGAGTTGAGATGGCCTGGCCTCCACCATGAATGTGCTGTTTATGAAAACAAGTCTTAAGACATGAAGAATTAACAGAAAGCTAAAAAATTATAAACACATTACCAACCAGAATAAGGTCATAACAAAATTAGGGAAAATAATTTTTAAAGTTAACAAACATTTTTTGGGAATTAAAAAAAACTAAATGGGAGTTTTGGTTTCAATTTTTAATTATTTACAATTTCAACGTTTATTACAATTTTCAATTTAATTTTATTTTTATTTTGTAAACTGTTAGCTAGTGTTAATAGATTATTAATAGCAGCAGTTTGTATGTGGCTTATTGCCAGCAAATAAATTATGTGAATGAGGTTAAAAGTGGTGTTATCCAAAGTAGAAAAAAACTTTTAAAGAAAACGAAAACAATAACAAAATTTTTTTATTATAACAACAACATGACACGCATTTTGTAAAGTAAATACATATATACATATGTGTATGTAGTACATCATTGTAGACGATGTATAAAGTACTTTTTTATGAAGACTTTTAACGTGAAGTGGATATTTACTTTATTGTACTGCTATTATGTACCCCACAATTGATTGTAGCTAAGGAATGTGTATTAAAAAAAGATAACATAGAAATTGTTGTAATTATATAAGATATTTGTAGTAAGTGACTAAATGAGCGCCCCGATAAACTAGGCGATAGAGGTCCGGACTATCAGTCAAAAGTTTTCGGGTTCGATTCCCGCCAAAAAGCTTCGCAATTTGTGTTTGTTAATTATAAAAAAGTCCGTTTTTAGGACGTAATCGGAGCGAACCGAACAAAATATTCGACGAGTAAGCCTTAACTTTTACTGCCGTATTTATAAAAAATTAAAGTAGACTTCAAGTGTACTTTAAGAAAATTTTTTATGAAAATTTTGTCTTAAAGTACACTTCAAGCCTACTTTATTTTTTATAAATACGACAGTTAAAATTTACTATCAGTTTGCGAATAAAATAATTAACTATTTTATTTGCACATTTTTAAATGCCCTGCAGCACAAACTTTTAATTGTGGACCCAATTATCATGTTTAAACATTTGACAATAATATATAAATGTTTGTATTTAATTTATAATAATAAATGCTACCGAATTGGACTAGGTAAGTGACCAAAGTTTCTTTATCATATCTTTTCTGGTTACGGGTTCATTCGCAGGGTTTGTTTTATACTTTTCAGGTTTCAGTAATTGATTATTGAACTTTGTGAAAATGTTGGAAACCCATTTCCTTCGCATGCAGCTTTAAACAATTTTAATTAAAAATTGTGGATTTATAAAAATATGTATTTAACTAAATATCTTATTGCATATTATTTTTACCTATCTTTCTGGCAACATATGGATTCCACGACAAAAGAACTAATCTTTTGAGACCAAGAATAAATGAAGCCAATTTCGGATAGCCTATTCTGAAGTGAAGTTTATCCCAGAGAAACCATCTAAACATATAGTAGTGAGACGGGGCAAGGTCTGGACTATAAGACGGGTGAGGCAAAACTTTCCTATCACTTTTTTCTAAATGGTTTTGACAGGTATTGCACTACGTGCACTACGTTGTCATGATGAAATATTAAGCTTACATGTCTGGCCGCGTATTCTGGGCTATTTTGGGCGTTTTCGGTCAATGCTCGCTTCAAACGAATCATTTGCATTCGGTACAGGTTTACTGCTATGTTTTGGCGATAAGCGTACAAATTGATACTCTTACGCATCGAATTTGCTTTCTCATCGCAATAGAGAGTATCTAACCCCCCAGTTACTATGAAAGTCGCATTTTTTATGTATACACCCAATATACATAAATACGTCATTTCATTTTTATAACGATCGGTATAATTAGCCATATATCTACTCCCAATTAATACCCACAAAATAAATTTAGCATTCATTGATCTTTATTGATATCGAGATAAGATTTAGCACAAATATTTCATAAATATTAAAACATTTATGAGACCGTATTTTATGTGAACAATGCTCTATTTGCCATTAGCATTCGTAATAAAGGGTATAGGTACAATTGGTTAATTTAAAGTCGATTTAAATTCTCTAAAATGAAACAAGCCAAATAGAAAAACTAAGTGTACCCCCTCCCAATCATTAGCAAACGTATAATTGGTACAAAAAAAGTTAAAATGACAAGCCGGAAGGGCTGCCAGATGAATTTAGGAAAAAAATCGTCAAAACCCCGATAAAAAACAAAAAAAATCTTCATTTCGAATTTTAAAAATCGTCAAAAAAATCGGAAAAATTAAATTCACAATAGTATTTTAAAAATTTTATTTAAACGAAATCATATATTTCATGTATATATAACGTGACCATACGTCCCGTTTTCAGCTACTTTATCCCCTTGTCCCCGACAACAACTCGGGGACGCATAAATGTCCCGTTTTTAGAAATTCGAAAAAATAAAATTCAAAGATAGTTTTTTTTAAATAAAAATATAATGTTAAACACAACTTGTGTAATATTTTTATAATATCTTAGTCCGCTTTCACACTCTTCAATTCTGACTCGTCAAGGCAAGAATTTTTGGATGAGAAGGGAAAAGATAACAAAAGGGGTACAAACTTGACTAATCAATTTTCTTATTTCCTTTTGTTTTTTTTTTTTTTCATGCATGTTGATTTACATTAAAGTGCACGAAAATTGAATTGGCATGTGTAAATGAAATGGCAAGTTCAAAAGAGAATTGAATCAGCTAAAACTGAAGATTGTGAAACAAGACTTACAGTATTTTATAAATAAATATCTGAATTTAGCATATTTTAATTATTCAGGTTAAATTACAATGTGAAAACAATTTAGTTTTTTAAGTTTTAAATAACATTTTAAGTAAAGAATCCTATTCATCCAACATATACAGGTACATACTTTTTTTCAAAAAATTTCGTATATTTTGTTATTTAAATTTACAGTACATTTTGCTTATAGTCACAATCTTCAATGCACAAAAATTATTGACAATATCGCTAATGTGACTAAAAGCGCAATTTATGTGTATGCCATATAAAGGCATATAACCGAATTTTAATATAGTCAAATATAGTGATTATAAAAAAGCATTTATTTATAATTTTAATTACATTACATGTAAATTTTTTAATCTATTTACATTGTACATACATATGTATAAACACATGTATTTAATTGAATAGAAAATTCCTTGGCTTTGTTTAAAAGCATCAAACTTGTGACAACGGAATCATGACTTCGCATTTCATTGAACCACAATTGGATGTTCACTCTTTCTTTGACGTTTGGACTTTAAATTAGGCGACTGGGCCAGACCAGTCATATACTCGGCAATAGATGTCAACAGTATTCATTGAATTTACATTTAATATTCTTATGGAGTGGTTTGTGATTTTAATAATTTTCTGTAATTTTTTATGTGATTATAACCCTAATTATATGTACATATGAAGTGTTGCCTTTGCTAGATGTAGATGGCAAATAGACAAAATGTGACTATATCGCAAATTGGACAATAACGTTTTAAATTTATATGAAAATGGGAAAATAAATGTCTAAAAATCAAAAATTTTGCATATATGGCTAATGTGACAATAAGCGGTAGTGACTATATGCGAAAAGTACTGTATTTGGCCAAATATTCTTTCGCCGGTTTGTTAAGATAAGAGAGGTTTTTGTAGAATTTCCCCGTTGAAATTCAGAAATTGTATCATCTAAAAATTAAAGTTCATGGAATTCAGCGTTTAAAATGGCTTGTTATGTTTATAAATAAATAAGTAATTTCTACTATGCTGATTCAATATTATTTGGAATTATTATGCTTAAACTTGTCAATAATTAAGAAAACTTATTTAGTTTTGCTTTTGAAATAAGTACCTATGTCATGTTCTTCTTAATATTTATGATATTAAACATTAATAAAACAAACAAATGACAGAAAATTTTAATAATTCAGAAAATCGTCACTTTCAATGAAAAAATCGTCAAATCGTCACTTTGATATTTTTGAAGCAAAAATCGTCAAATCTGGCAGCTATGGAAGCCGGTTTGTTTTGTATTCTTCATTTATTATCTTCCCTACACTCATTGTTATTGTTCTTCTTCTTTTATTTAGCATGATAGCTTTTATATTTTTGTGAAGAGAGAGAACATGATACAGCAGAAACCAACTACCGTAAAGTTAATGCTAAATGATTTATAACAATAATAAAAAGGTAAATAAATAATAAATAAACAATTTAATGTGATTTAGATTTTTACATAAAAAACCTATGAAAGTACATATTATATTTATAACAAAAACAGAAGCGACAAGTCTCACGAAACAAAACCAAAGAAATTTAAAAAATGTTTGTATGTGCATGACTAACCACAATTTGTTTTTATTGTTGCTGCTGTTGTTGTTGTAGTTGTTTTCTCGCAATATATTATTTCATCCTCATCTTCGGCTTCGTTTCTTTCTTTTGTTTTAATCACTTTTGTTAGGTTCTTTTTGTTATTGTTTTAGGTGATTGTTATCATCATATTTAATAATATTTGTTTTATTTAAATAATTTGTGTTTGTTAAACAAAAAAAAAAAAAAAACTATAATAACAAAACTAAAAAACACAGCATAACAGCACTCATTCACTTCACTCTAAATTAGTAACAAAATTAGAAAAGAATATTTAATTTTATTTGTTTCGTTAGTAACAATACTTTTTGCTTTTATGGCTAATATTATTAATTTCTTTTAATATATTTTCTTTTTATTTACTTTTATTTGTTATTAAATATTTTTTTATGATTTTGTTTAAAAATTATTCACTTTTTATTCTTTCTTTCTTTGTTAAGTTTTAAGAACCGTTTCGTATCGCATTTTCAACAAGACTAAACACGTTTTGTTATTTTTTTTTTGTTTTGTTCAAAGTTATTGCTGTTATTGTTGGCCACACATACCACTACATACCATCAGACATTCATACATATTTATATTTACATATGTATGTAATGTTAATGCTGTTGCAGGTTTTCTACAACGCCAACAATAAACAAACCAACAATAAAACAGGCTTTTTAGCCTTTAACAAGCAACCATCCAACCGAACAACCAACAAACAAACATTGCATTGTATTTATTGCAATTATTTATGAAATGTGTGCACAAATGAGGGTCGGTCTCCCCTGTACAAATCTGTTATCATTTGATTGTTTGAATGCATTTACTATATGAAGTTAACTACTAATGTTTTGAGATACGGTAACACCGCTAGCTGACATCAGAATTACTACATATAATTGTTGTAAGTTTTGAAATGCATAAGCTCAGCTCAGATTTTCCAATATTTAAAGTTCTTTAAAATACATAGTTTTATAGGAACTTATCGTATCTTGAAGTTATTTGATTGTTCAAATAAAATCCAGCTACACTACAGGAGCTTTTTCAAATACACAGGGGGTTATGGTATATTTCGATTTGAAAGCAAACATTTTTAAAATAAATTATGCATACATACATACATACATATGTACATATCGTCGTGGTGAATGCAATAGGCTGTATGTCAAAAAAAATTGAATTTGGTTTTATTGCAGCGTTGTAACCAAAATTAAGACTCCTATAACTGCAATTTATCTTATGCCGTTTAGGCAATTAGAAGAGAGCTTTTGCGCGCTATTGCAATATGACGAATGTGCAGTATGTTTGTTTTGGTTACTACAAAAGGACGTACTTACATATGTCAATCGCACGCTTGATTTGACAGTCGCGTGGTGTGTTCTTTCGAGACAATTTATACGGCCCAATCATGAATAAAAATTCCTCGACAGAAAGGTCTTCTTCGGACAATAAACAACCAACTATTACAAATACCAAGGACGTGTTGGGTTTGGAAACATTGTAACTGAGAATGTTTCCAAACCCAACACGACGCATGCGTGCAAATAAGAATGCTGATGAATGTACAATTCAAATTTACCTTAGACGAATCTGTATCACAAAGAAAAATTTACATATTGTTTACCAAGGTCTACTATTCCAAATTGTCGAATATCCAAAATTCTTTAAAAAATCGGAAACCTTCTGCGGTGAACAACATTTTCAATATTACAACGAAGAAACTTAAAAACGAATAACTTTGTTCATTTCTACTGTCAAAGTACTCATGATCTTATGGCAAATTTATACTGATAAGCTTTATATGAATCTCTTTAATGATCATAAGTTAAATGAATAAATATTACGGAAAATGTTAATTTGCACGGAAAGCGATATTTTCAATTTTGTATTTAAGACATCATTGAATTTTATTTCAACATTGTTTTCTTCATCTGGTGTCGCTCCAATTTATTGTAGTTGAAAAAAAGGGCGCTATGGCTGACGTAAATGTAATTCAAAATCAAATGCTACCCTATGCCAGAGAAGATGTGCCACTTCTATGATAATTCATGCAGTCAATGATCCCAAGCACACATCCAAACTAGTTAAGTCTTGGTTTAAGCAAAACAAGTCCATGTTATGAAGAGGCCATCACAATCCCTTCTACTTGAACCCTATTTAACAATTTTGGAGTTCCCAAATGTAACCTAACCTTATAATCAGCCTTATTATGAGTGTCGTTTTCTTTATACGACAACGACTGTTTCGTAATAGATTGAAGAAACAAATTTAATTTTATCTTTAATCTATTACGAAAGAGTGGTTATCGTAAAAAGAAAACGACACTCATAATAAGGTTGAATATACATATGTATATGCTTTTACTCGTATCTTTCTACCAAAACACATGAAGTAACCCTCCTATATTTATTTACCTTTGTATTTTTTTTTTTTTTTTGCATGATTATCTATTAATATGAACATGTACGAGTACATTTGTATATGGCTGTGTGCTTTTAGCAACTTAAGAGGTGTTAAAGCTTTGATCCGAAGTCAAGCGTAAACCATTGTATTATAATAAATCAAAACATATAAAACAGCATTTAAATTTTAAATATAAACAAGAGACACTGTTTAATTTTAAGAGTAAATAAGAGTGTAAAGATTTTAAATATACTCGTACTTTTTATGCAATGAATGAATAAACAGAGAGATCTCATCATCATAGAGTATAGAATGTGGCAAAATGTACTTGAAAATGATATGGTTACTGTGGAACTTAATAGGCCATTTAAAGTGGTAAAGAGAATACAAACAATTAATAAAAAAAAAATTTAAAGGTTTGTCAGATAGATTTTAATTAGAAAACATAATTAAAACCGGGTAACCGATTAAAAATAATGCACGGATTTTGATAAATGTTACAACGACTTTTCAAAGAGGAAATACCAATAACACAGTGCAACAGACAAAACGAAAATCAGCGTTGGCAACTTGGTTCGATTGGCATCATTTTTGGTGCTTTTTTAAATTTTTTGTGCGAAAAATTCCTTAGTTGGAGCGTTTTTCGGTGCGTTTTTGAAATTTTCCGAATATGTGATGAAATCTTTATTTTTAATTGCTGTTTATTAATAATTCCTTATCATGATATCCATACGATGAAATGGGACCCCGTTAAATGTACTTTAAATGTATGATAAATAAATACATACTATCAAATTCGTCACATGAAGGTTATTTCTAAAGGTGAATAGGGTGAAAATTTTTGTTTGAAAACAAAATTAACATTTTAAACATGGAAATAAAACTTCTTGTATAGCCTGATGGTGTGAACTGTAGACAAACAACCAGGGTGGAGTCCCAGTGGAGCGTTAACAATTTTTTTTTTTAATTCAAATAGACGTACTTAAAATAAAAAACAAAAAACCTTAAAAAAAGAACCCAATATGTACTTAAATTAGCACTTTTTTACCAATTAGTACTTCAGTTCCAAGTAGCATATTGTGAGTTAAATTTTGAATGGTTAAATGATTATTTTATCTTTATTAGCTCTTTTATTAAAAAACGGCTTTTACTATTATTACTTTTGCTATTAATCGTTGATCTCTTTTTAAAAAGTTCTATATAGAATTTATGCAATTAAAAAATATGTAAAATTAATAAACATTTCAAAT
This sequence comes from Bellardia bayeri, assembly GCA_950370525.1. Lineage (NCBI taxonomy): Eukaryota > Metazoa > Arthropoda > Insecta > Diptera > Calliphoridae > Bellardia > Bellardia bayeri. The sequence goes on from OX493267.1 coordinate 83,582,857, forward strand.
AAAAAATAAACTTGGTGCGTTTTTAATGGCGCGCTTTTTTCTCCATTTTGGTGCGTTTTGAAATTTCAAAGTTGACAACTCTGATGGGAATGGAATAAGGCCAAGGGTTTTTTTTTAGTTCAGTGAGATTTTTTATACGCATTTGGAAATTGATGATTTTGGAATGATCATTGAAAATTTGATAGAATAATGCTTAGTTATTTTTATAGTCCTCGAAAATTATTCGTAAAAATTAAAATGTTTATATGGAAATGATAACATATTTTTTTGTACATATGTACATACATACATATCTATATATCGTCACCTGAAATGCCCAAAGACGTAACCCTCAAAAAATCAAAATTAGTTTTTTGATTGAATCTGGAACACAAGGCTCAAATAAAATGCTCCTAAAAATTTCAAGCTTCTACGTTCCAAACAAACGATTTTATTAAAGAAATGGAAAAAGACATAACATCATTTGAACGTTTTCATAAAACACAAAAGACTTAACTTGACACAAAAGACTTAATTGTTGTTGCATATAATTATATTCGATTATAATCGAATTTTGAAGAAACTTTTTAAGCCATAAATTGATACAAATTTTTGTTATTTTTTCTTTTACTGAAATTTGTGTGTCATAATTTTTAATTCTATATGAAATACAAATCATTAGTAAATACCGAGCGAAGCCGGGGCGGGGCGTTCAGCTGGTATGATATAAAATAAATTGAAATTAAGTTGAATTCCTTGGTTTGTACCATAATATTGGAACACCAAACTGCATTGACTTTCTTTTCTTTTATAGCCACTTATTTAAAGAACCATTGCACTTATCCACACACTTTTTCAGGTACCTAAACTACTTTCTCAATAACCTGTACTTCAAAATACTGTGAGTACAATTGTTTTATACTCTTATATTTTGGCACCAAATTTTTATATTTTCCATAAACATAACAATAATATTTTAAATTTATGAATTTCTTAAACAAAAGATGAAAAACATACCTTTTCAAGATAATAAAAATAAAAAAGCATTATTTTATCAAATATTCAATAGTTATTCCTTGTTGGACAGCGTTCCAAAATCACCAACTTCAAATAAGTATTAAAAAGATCTCCCATTGAACTGAAAAAAGGTTTTGGTTATGTATAATGTCAACTTTCATTTGCAATTTGTCTCATACCATTACCATTCATAAAGTTCGATATTGTATCACTGTCTAATTAAACTGTATTTTTTTTAGATTCCGGAGATGTGTCACAGTGTAGTGTAGCAATTTCAAGTATATTACTTTTATACCGTCAAACGAAACTCAGGTGTTTGTCTAAACCAAAAATATTCACACCGCTAACAATAGCGAAATAAAAACAAAACAATCTCTAACTTAAACATTTGTTAAAGTGTGGCATACAACACTTGCAATCAAAATATATATATATATAAAATATGTATAAAAAACCCACATCAATTTGTACCACATTTACGAGTACAAAATAATTCAAATTTTCAACATCGTTAGAAACTTAAGCTAGATTTACACGATTGAAATTTTTCTGAAATTTTTTCTTCAAAATTGTTCTTCAAAATGCTTCAAACTCGTGTAAATAGCAAAATTTCTTCAAAATTTATTTATTTAATAACTATTAACAACTAAATTTAAATAAATTTTGAAGAAATTTTGCTGTTTACACGAGTTTGAAGCATTTTGAAGAGCAATTTTGAAGAAAATTTCAATCGTGTAAATCTAGCTTTACATACATAGTTCTCAGATTTGAAACAAACAGACTGCACATGAATGACAGACAAATAAATGAGGAGTGTGTACATTTTGCAGCAGAAACAATCAACTTAATCAATACAACTTTTAAATTTATATAGACAACAACTGACAGCTGCACAGATTTGACAGTTTGATATCGTAAATGTTGAGATTTTTTTTTTTACAAATTTCAATTGTTTTTAACTAAATATTGAAAAATTGTTAAAAAAAAAAAAACTAAATATATGCATTACTATTTATAAGTGCTGGGTGTTAAATGTCAAAAATTTCAACAACTACTTTAAGAAAACTGCTTTTGGTTAACATATTTGATCTACGCTTATATTATCACAATAAACATATATTTTAAATATAAAATTAGGAATAAACCAATTTAATATTTAAATTTATAGAGATACGGTGTTTTATAAATCTATAGTAACCGACTGAAGCCACATTTTTAAGGCAGATGATCGCATAAATTTACAATAATCGGGCAAACTGAAGACTAAGACTTTATACGCGCTATTTCATATTGTTCATTACTTAAACTTAAGGTACGGTCACACTTGGCAAATATTTGCCGAAAAAGACGTAACCACTAAATAAAATGTATGTAAACTCATTTATTTATTAAAAAAAAAACTTCGTTTATTTAGGAAAGACACAACAAATATTTAGTTTTGTTTTATAAAAAAACTATTGTAAGAGTAAACAACGTCGAACAAATTTGTGCTAAAACAAGTGGTTACGCTTTTTTGAGTAAATGTTTGCCAAGTGTGACCATACATTTAGTAATTGAGATATACGAAAATATAGATCCAAATTTGAGTTTGACGTGTTTGCTTATATCTCAATCATGTGTGCACTGATTATGCCTATTTTAGTGTTTCTTTTTTGTATCTATGTACAAGGTGGCGCAAAAGTAAACTTCCGATGTTTTTTGGCTGTAATAAAAAAAAATTAAAAGCTTTGAATCTTCTTGTGGATTATTTTTATTTGGTCTTTTAATTTTTTTTACATCGAGAATATGTTGTCATGTAAATGGCCGCAATCCATTTTCCATCACTTTTTCCAAAACTTCCGGCGATAGGTCCTCACATTCTTGACGGATATTGTCTTTAAGAGCTGCAAGAGTCTGAAGCTTGTTGACATAAACCCGCGACTTCAAAAAGCTCCACAAAAAGAAGTCTGGAGCGGTCAAATCAGGCGATCTTGCTGGCCAGTGCAAATCGCCAAAACGGGAGATTAGGCGCCCGGGAAATGCATCCTTCAGCATATCGGTTGTGGCACGTGCAGTGTGTGCCGTTGCACCGTCCTGTAGGAACCACATGTTTTCCAATCCCAATTCATCAAGTTGCGGCAAAAAGAACTCGTTGATCATTGATTTGTAGCGCTCACCATTCACACAGCACACCATACAGTGACTTTGAGCGGGTGTAATGGCTCTTCGTGGGTTACACGCGGATTTTCAGTGCCCCAGAAGCGTAAATTTTGCTTATTTACGTACCCGCTAAGATGGAAATGGGCCTCATCACTCATGATTATTTTTGATGAAAAATCATCTTCCTCTTGGTGGTGATTAAGGATGGCTTGAGCGTATGTTAGACGCGATTGGCGGTCAGCAGCTAACAGCTGATGCACCGTCTGGACTTTGTACGGAAACATCTTCAAATCTTATACCAAAATTCGCTGTAAAGACCGTCGACTGATACCCATTTGCGTGGCACGTCGTCTGGTCGATGCCGATGTCCATGGCATCCTCGGCTACAGCAGCAATATTCTCTGCAGAACGGCTACTCCGGGGTCTGCCACGCCTGGCAGCATCTCGTGTTGTGCCAGTCTCTTCGAGGCGAGCGGCTAAACGTCGCAGAGTTTCACCAGTAGGCGTTGGACGGCCGGGAAATCTGCGACGAAATTCACGTTGTGCCAAAGTCACCGACCGATTATTGGTCAAATAAATAGTCAGCAATATTCCACGTTCTGGTGTAGTGTAGCGTAACAATGTTTATTAACGTGTATTTGGCATGTGTTTACTACACAAATGTCAAAACAGAACTGACATTAGGGGCCAATCGCAAAATTTATAGCATTTTCTGATAGGAGGATTACTTTTGCGTCGCCTTGTACTTAAAGACTGTGAACAATAAACTTCGTTCCAAAAATTACACTTTAATCAAGAACCACAAATGTTTCCTATATGTATTTTTATATGCTCAATACATTGTAATACGAAAGTGTACCGTTTTTGATGACATTTAACTTTGTTGCAAAAGTCTCTTCTTAATAAAGATTTGAGAATTGTTTCTTTTGTTCATGAAACGCGCACACAAAAATCTTGACATTTAAATTTTTTCTCCAAATTTCTTGTCCTCATGTTAACACACGCATACCAAACATCATTATTTAATGCAAGCAGTGAATTTAGTTTTCAAGGATGAAGATCCTTTTTAGTTTTCTTTCCTCATATCTATTTGTTTATTAAGGTCATACGTTTTAACAAACCCCTGTGCATGTTGAATCTCCCATAATACTTTTCAACATAATTGTGGTCTTTTCTTATAGTTTGTATTCATTTATACGGTCTGTATGAGTGTAAATTCCCATAAAATCTTTGCCAGTCTTGAGTGTTTGTCATAATTTTCCTTTAAAGCACTTGTAGGAATTATTATAATAGAAATAAAAACCAAGTTGCATAAAAAACCCTCGAACATGCAACATCCTTAGGAAATATTCCACCTTGTGTAGCCGGGTGCTGTTTTTATTGTTTCCTTGTTCACTCACAAATAGAGGGAAATGTTTTGTCTTTTAAAAAAATAAAAAAATGGGGGGAAAAACTGCAATAAAAGTATATGAGAATAACACTCGAGATACTTAATATTATAATGATGTTGCGAATAGTTTTTTTGTTTTTTGTTTTTGGAGGGAAATCTAATGCCAAGTCATTAAGAAACCACTATAGTGTAATTTTATAGTTATTTCTTTGTTTTTTGTGGAATTTTTTAGTTAAAAAAAAAACTAAAATTTAAAGTGGTTTTATAATCAAGTATATTACAAGTAATAAAATGTAGGTATGTTCAACGCATTTGATTACCTTTTGTTTCGTTGTTGGGGAAGTAAAATAGTTTATCTAAAATTAGAAATTTGACTGAAATCGGGAAACGTTAAGCCTTTCCACACATTTTCGAATATTTGCATACAGACAAATTTGCAACAATATTTTCATCTGTCTAAGATTCTTTACAGCTCTGTTCTTAATTTTCGTCTAATTATGATAATACTTCGCCATGCCCAGGTGCCACAAATTCAGTTGTACCATTTTCAAAACTTCAATTCAAACTTTTTAACTTTTTTTTTTTTTGTTAAACAAATTTTAAAATTTTAGGAGCTGTCCCTTAGTATTTCATTAAGAGTACAAATGAGATTAAAAGCCTAAAATAATTTTAACGTAACAGCAATCTAAATCTGAAGGATTTCGAAAAAAAATTGTTCAATAATTTTAATACTATGACATTTATACTGTACTACGTTTAAATGAAACAAATGCAATAAATTATACCCTCGATTTACAGGAAGTTTACTTTAGGAAATATTGGAAAAGCTTTAAGAATACGATTGATAGTGAACACAAACACTGGAAATTAAGCCAAAAATCAATGTTGACCTATTTGGAGTATAATTGATACATTAATTATTAGATTTTCTTTTTAAAAATCTATAATAAAATTATCTGTATAAGATGAGAAAATTTCGAAATTGCTACCAAAATGACCCAAAAAAACTTATTCTCAATATCCTTGTATATATCTGTTTGAAATGAGAAAAGGGCCTCAATCTGTAAACACTTATACTTCTGTAAATATAACATTTTATTTAACGTTCGGGACCGGTCAATTGGCCGCCTAGATCGTGCGATTTAACGCCTTTGTTAAAGATCATGTCTATACAGACAAGCCCGCTTCAACTGACGCATTGGAAGACAAAATTGAAGCATTTATTCGTGACATACCGGCCGAAATGTTAGAAAGAGTATGCCAAAATTGGACTAAGCGGATGGACCATTTGAGGCGCAGTCAAGATTAAAACATTAAATTATATGGACCGTACTATCGATTCAAATAAAGATTTCATGCAATTTTCTGAATTTTATGTGTTTTTTTTTTCAAAAACTTTCCTATAGCTTTTAAAAAATCACCCGTTACAAGCTAAGAGGACTCACACTAAATATTAAACGAGAAAAACGCTATTTGTGATAACTCATAACTCCAACTGAAAACCGATTTTTCATACGAATAGTCAAAATTACTTTAAATTGTTGCAATGAGAAAAGGTATTCAATCTGTAATTAGCCATATTTCTGACTCTGTAACTGACTGAAGTAAACATTTCTTAAATCCTTAATAGCTCTGTATACATATATAGATATGTATGTTTTTAAATGAGAAAAGGGCTTCAATCTTATATTAAATTTTCGATTTAAAATCGATTTTTTATTTAAAAGTCAAAATTTCTTAAATTCTCGATATCTTTGAAAATATATGTTTAAATGAGAAAAGGGCGTCCATATTTAATCACTCATATTTCTGCCACAAAGTCGGTTTTACATATAAAAATTAAGTCTTAGGAAGTAAAAATATTCCTGCATTCAAAAATTTCCAAAATTTGAAACTCATATACATACAGTTCACCTTCTATTTCAGTTTCTAGATGAGTTTCCAGTTCAGATTCTAGTTCAGTTCTAGATCTAGTTAAATTTCTAATTCAATTTCCAATTCAGTTTCTAGTTCAGTTTTCAGTTCTAGTTAAGTTTTAGATAAGTTTCTAGTTCTGTTTCCAGTTCAGTTCTAGTTAAGTTTCCAGTTCAGTTTCTAGTTTAGTTTCTTGTTCAATTTCTAGATGAGTTTCTAGTTCAGTTTCCAGTTCAGTTTTCAGTTCAGTTCTAGTTAAGTTTCCAGTTCAGTTCATTGTTCAGTTTCTAGTTCAGTTTCCAGTTCAGAATCTAGTTCAGTTTCCAGTTCAGTTTTTAGTTCAGGTTCTAGTTAAGTTTCTAGATGAGTTTCTAGTTCAATTTCCAGTTCAGTTTCTAGTTCAATTATAGTTCAGAATCTAGTGCAGTTTGTTGTTCAGTTTCTAGTTCAGTTCCTTGTTCAGTTTCTAGTGCAGTTTGAAGTTCTGTTTCCAGTTCGGTTTCTAGTTCAGGATATAGTTTAATTTCTAGTTCAGTTTTTTGTTCAATTTAAAATATTAAATATTTATCGTTTAATGTAAACTTAAATTACTCTATATCGGTATTAATGGTGGAGAAAGTGATCGAAAACTAGACCTTCCGAATGAAATACTTGCAGCGTATTCATGGCCAACATTTGACAGAAATTATCTTTCAAAACTAAATGTTGTAGATTGTTCTTTTGGGTCATAATTTAATTGTTCTATTCAAAATTAAAAAATCTCTAAACAATTCAACCTTTAGATAGTGCAGACGAATTAAGAATGTTAATCTGTTAGTTGAAATCAATTTTCAACTTACCTATGTTATGTCTATATATCACATATGCATATTTTCGGGAAATTCGCTATTAAGAATTTGCAACATCAGCCCATGAATGCTGAAATTTACGCTATAAAGCACGATTACAAATGTCACTTATGATAAATGAAATGGAATACAACGAACCAAACTTTAGTTTGTGAGTGTGATTACAATTTAGCTACTGAAAATCCTATTTTTCAATTGTATGAATTTTCTAATAATCTGAATATAAATAAAATTTATATATACATACATACATACATATAAATATATGTACTTCACTAACGATTTAAAACCCCATAATAAACATCATTTGATCTTTTACAATTGTTTCACCAAACTTCAGGGTCATTAAAGAAAATTCTTAACAAACCTTAATAAAAAGCAAAACTAAAATTTATTGACTTGGAATTTTTTCTACTTTAAAGAATAACATTTTTATGATTCTTTATATGCTTTCTATGAATTTACATATTTGTGCATAGTAAATTTCTATATTCTACAAGTATAATCTTACCATATATTAAAATTGTACATTGGCTATCAGGACACTGCAATGGCAAATAATTTACGTTTCATACCTGCAATGAGAAAAAAGAGAAAAACAAAATATGTATAATAGAGTAATAAAAAAACTGAATTCTTAGAAATAATAAAATAATGTAGGAAAAACACAGAGATTCAACAAGCATTTACATGTTTATACTAAAGGGTGATTTTTTTAGCTATTTTCTTTTTGGCAACACTGGTTTAAACAGCTGACGCACGTTTCGTGTTTTGTTTCACTGTCATACATCTTCAGTTTGGTCTATAATTTAATCATGAATCGTCTTACAAACGAACAACGCTTGCAAATTATTGAATTTTATCAAAATGCGTGCTCTCTTAAGAAAGTTCATCGCGCGCTTCTTTGTGTGCAGCGACGAAGCTAATTTTTGTTCAATGGGTACGTAAAGAAGCAGAATTGTCGATTTTGGAGTGAATATCGGCCAGAAGCATGGCAAGAGCTACCAATGCCTCACAGTTTGGTGCGGTTTATGGGCTGGACCGTACTTCTTCAAAGATGATGCGAATCGTAACGTAACTGTGAATGGTGAGCGCTACCGTGAGATGATATCCAACTTTTGTTTTGCCCAAAATGCAAGAGCTTGACTTGCATGACATGTGGTTTCAACAAGACGGTGCCACATGCCACATAGCACGCGCAACAATGGACTTATTGAGAGGTTCGGTGAACATTTTATTTCACGTTCGGGACCGGTCAATTGGCCGCCTAGATCGTGCGATTTAACGCCTTTAGACTATTTTTTTGTGGCGCTATGCTCATGTCTATACAGACAAGCCCGCTTCAATTGACCCATTGAAAGACAACATTGAAGTATTTATTCGTGAGATACCGGCCGAAATGTTAGAAAGAGTATGCCAAAATTGGACTAAGCGGATGGACCATTTGAGGCGCAGTCAAGATCAACATGTGCATGAAATAATCTTCAAACATTAAATTATATGGACCGTACTATCAATTCAAATAAAGATTTCATGCAATTTTCTGAATTTTATGTGTTTTTTTTTGCAAAAACTTTCCTATAGCTTTTAAAAAATCACCCGTTACAAGCTAAGAGGACTCACACTAAATATTAATAATACAATTAAATATAATAAAAATGTTATTGGAAACACTTAATCGGATTTAGTTAAAAATTCATGCGGACACTTGAAAAACGATATTATCGTCAGTAATATTGTTAAGCACAAATTTAACAAAACTTTTCAAATAGAAAGCTGGTAAATGAAGTAAATATGTACAAGTCATAAAATTAAATAATTTTAGTAAGAATTTAATTTTTATAAAGCTGTATAATTATAAAAAGCAAAAAGTATTCACCCCTTCGTGAATAAAAATTCCACATGAAATTTGTTCCCTTTTAGTTTTTTAACATTGAATTTTAATAGGAAAAATGTGAAAAGGGAACAAATTTCATGTGGAATTTTTATTCACGTTTTTAAGAATTAAGGAATTCATGTTTCATATTTCTAGTTTCATTAAATAATAAAAATCAAAAAAAGTACCATGAAGAAAAATGAAAAAGTACCTAATAGTAACACCATAAGAAAAAGTACTAAATAGAATCCTCTGATGGGTTCATATAGCTTGAGATAGATTGAGAATGTTTTTGTATATTGCTCTAATTTCATATTTCCAATTAATTGATAAAGGAATATCAAAAAGTACCTGCAAATGAAGAAAAAATCTTATTTTTCTGTTTAAAAATTGGAAAAATAAAAAGCTACCTCCAGAAGAAAAAAGCACCATTAAATATTCTCTTTGTGTGATACTTATCTCAGCAAGGAATAAAATTGCCAACATTTGTGTTACTAGTTTCATTAATGTAAGGAAATCAAAAAGTACAAGTTCTATTAAAAGTCAGATTCCTACCTCTGGAAGAAAGACAAACTTGTATGTGGAAGGTTTTAAAATATCACCACAAGAAACAAAAGTACCATTTAGACTACTGATTTTTAACATATGTTAAGAAAACATAATTTTTATTGAATTCCAAAAAGTAAGAATGATATCGAACAGATGTCTACCAAGACCACGCAAGCAGATATCGATTCTTCATGTTGTTAAAAAAAATCACAGATTTTCAGTTATGAAAAAACGATTATTAAATTTAACAAACGTTTATTAAGCCAGATTTGCATATAAAAATTTGCTTAATAAACGTTTGTTAAATTTAATAATCGTTTTTGAATAAGGGGGTAAGTCTTTATGGACTCAATCTTATACTTACTCTTATCTTTGATAGTTTACTAGATATTCGCATAAGAAAATTAAATTTTTAACTTTTCTACCCACCCTAGACTGGTTTTTTGCTAATAGCGGATCCAACTATTCCCCGATGTTTTTAAATATTTTTTTGTGGATTACAAAGCTCCTCCAAATGGGCTGAATTAATCTGTATTGTCCCAACCGTCGGGACTTCTTGCTGACCATTCTACTCGCTAAGCCATTTTTTCACCATCTTGGAAGTGTGTTTTGGGTCACCATCCATCGAAAAAGTAACTTCATCCATATGATACGATCTTAACTACTAAAGCGGGAGTATGATTTTGCAAAATACGCAGTTTTCTTTTCTCAATATTTCTTCCATTCTTTGCAGTAGTCTGAGGTGCCAGCATATGAATCACTCCATGAGGCGATTTGAAAATATTTCAATCGAATTTGGTACATAATATTATTTCCAGTCCAAGGACGACTGTTAGGATTGAAATTGGTTAAAATCGGTCCGTTATTTTACCTAGCCCCAATACAAATGTCCTTTCGAAATATGACTCTATCGATCATAAATGTTTGAATTATAAACGTAGCCAAACATATTTCGCCACAAATAAGTTGTACATGAATCCTAATCACACCTAAAAATGTTATGCGGATCCCATATAAGGCCCTTATCCGAAAATCACTTTAACGAGGATAACTCTGAAAAAATGCCACAAAATCCCCTCTCTCTCTCTCTTTTCCCACTCACCCAAAAACTCAAAAGTTGAGCAGCAAAAGTTGCATTGTGTGATCCGGGACTAAGTATACTCAGTTTCGTAATAGTCAAACACATCTTCCCTAGTTTTAGTTTAGTATTTTATTTCGTTTCTCCCTATTGACTTTAACTTAAAACACCGCAAAAAAACTCTTACCCTTTTTGTAATAAATTGAAAAAATTTTCCAAAGACTAAAAAAATATGGTAGTAATAAAATACTACGACTATGTTTTATGTGCATCTGTTTGAAAATAAATCCTTTGATAGTAAAATTCTAAAAATAAAAGCTATACTTGCCACAGAACACACATAGTTAGTAAAAAACTATAGCATAGGAATAATAATATTTATAATTGAATAAACTAACAAATTTATGAATGAGCCATACAAAGCACACACACGCCCAAGAATTCAAGTGGCTGGCTGTCCTAGAATTAAATAAAAAAAGGTACAAATAAAACTTTTTAACAAAAGTTTAAAGGATGCTAATAACAAAGTTATGTATGTATGTATGTATGTATGTATGTATGTATGTATGTATGTATATTAATTTAAACAAAACTTCAATTAAATTTTGAAACGTGTACAAACGTTCTTACTATTCGTAGACATTTTAATTGTGTTGTTTAACAGACGAACAAAAATAAACTGAAGATAATTAGTAAGTTATTTAATAAATTAGTTAATTATTAGGTTGCAATGTAATGACAAGTTCAAATTTATTTTAACAGTCTGCCAGATAATGTTACAGGGTGACAAATGTTGAATAAAACATTGACAAATTCATATCAGAAAAACCGAATTGTTAAAACTTTTTTTAAATGGAATTTGGAGACGAAATCGATCGTAACTGCCACATTAAAAACATTCCGTGGCGGGCCTGTAAATATATTATTACTTTTCAGAATTTAAAATTTGTATTATTCTATACATGTCAGCCTGTAATTTCATTATCCACCAAAATAGAATACGAGCACAAAAGCCAGCCAAATATGGCAGATAAAAAGACAAGACAAGACAACAAACAAACAAATACGCCCAGATATAAGACAAACTTATGCTAGGAACACAACTGGGACGAACGACGAATATTCGTCGCCAAAACTAAAAATATATATAAATATGAAAATAGGCACAATAATGGCGTCAGCTGAACTCTTAATAAGTTTATATTTCTATTTCTTACGCCGGCGAACGACGAATAGACAACACAGTGTGACCATGTTTCGTTTTAGTTTTTAATGTTTTAGTAAATAATGTTAATTTTTACATTAATTATTGTTTTATTTTTGACTTTATATAATTTAAAATAAATATACAAAATAGCTAACTATACATAGTTAATGTTTAGTCTTAATATATTTTTTTTTTAATATGGTCACACTATCTATCAGCTGTTATACGTAAACAAAAACATTAAATTATTAAAAAAAAAAAAGAAATTATAATTGAAATGGTTAAAAAAAATTAATCCGGTAAGAATAAATTGAAAAAGATTTAAAGTGTAAGTTAAAAACAGCTGTATTTGTTTCGTCGTTATAGTGCTTCATACGACGAATTTACACAACGAATTGTCACCAACTAAATTAGGCGAAATTCGTAATTCGCCCCAGTTGTGTTCCTAGCATTAGAGGCAAACAGACAGACGCGTTTGCGTACACAGCAAAGACGGACAGCCAGGCAACAAGAGGGAGCTACAAACTGTCAAGTCTCATTCATACTTGAGATCAAGTAACAAAAGTAGTATGTAGTACGTCCGGCCGGCCTACCGGTAAATTTATAGAAAACTTGTTTGCTGCCACTGTTTGCAGTTGCTGAGAATGAGAAGTTGAAATTAAATTTAATCATTAAATAAATGTTTTTGTATCAGTATTTATTTTTGTTGTTTATATTTTTTTTTTAGCAGACGTGACATTCGATGGACGACAATTATTTGTGGTGTGTAGGTCGTGAATCTCGGTGTCTGTCATTGAATGACACTGTAGTCTGGAGCTGGCAAACTGCGCATGTAATTAGATGCCAAATAAAACACAAACGCTTGATTAATTAATTAATCAGTTAATTAAATTTAATAATTAAAAGGTCATTAATGCTGAGTTCAAGCCAAGTGAAAATGGAAAAGGCTATACAAATTTAAGAGTAAGATTTTGAAAGTTGTTAAAATAAATCCAATATTAATATACAAATGATTTTCAATTTCTAAACACTGTCAGTGTCAAGAGCTTAAATTATAAATTATATTTTATTATAAATTAAACATTTTGCTGTTAGGCCGTTTTTATCCTTTTGGCCAAGTTATAGAGCAGTCGAATACGAACAACTATTCAGATGTACACAACATGCAATTTAAATATTTAATGCAACGCTACAACAGATTTACTTCTAAGAAAAGTTGTATTTTTGTCGGCCGAAATTTCCAATTATACTTTAAATTGAACAAATACAGTTAGGCTCTTTTTGTTCATTGCCCCATATTATAGAGCCCTAATAGCCAACAGGGGTCGAATACGAACAACTATTCAGTTGTACACAACATGCAACTTATTCAATGTAACGCTAAAACACATTTACTCCTAAGAAAAGTTCTGTTTTTGCAGGCTGACATTTCAAATTATACTTTAAAAAAAAAATTTGCAGTTACGCTCTTTTTATTCATTACCCCATGTTATAGAGCAATAAATAGCCCTAATAGCCACCATAGGTCGAATACGAACAACTATTCAGTTGTGCACAACATGCAACTTATTCAATGCAACGCTAGAACACATTTACTCCTAAGAAAAGTTCTGTTTTTGCAGGCTGACATTTCAAATTATACTTTAAAGAAAAAAAATTTGCAGTTAGGCTCTTTTTATTCATTACCCCATGTTATAGAGCAATAAATAGCCCTAATAGCCACCATGGGTCGACTACGAACAACTATTCAGTTGTACACAACATGCAACTTATTCAATGCAACGCTAGAACACATTTACTCCTAAGAAAAGTTCTGTTTTTGCAGGCTGACATTTCAAATTATACTTTCAAGACAAAAATTTGCAGTTAGGCTCTTTTTATTTATTAGAGCATTAAGTGGCCCTAATAGCCACCAGGGGTCGAATACGAACAGTTATGCAGATGTACACAACACAAATGAGAACGCAACTTATTTAATGCAACGCTACAATGCTCTTTTTGCCGGCCAACATTCCGAATTATGCTTTAAATTAAAAATTTTGCAGTTAGGCTCTTTGTATTCATTGCCCCATATTATAGAGTATTAAACAGCCCCAATAGCGCTCAGAGATCAAAGACGAACAATTATTCGGATGTATACAACCAAAATGAGAACTCAACTTATTTAATGCTACACTTAAACATATTCACTCATAAGAAAAGTTCTCTTTATGCCGGCCGCTGTTAACACAACATAGATAATAGACAGCAAAATAGAGACATTAATTTTTAAATGACTGTGACAACAACATTAAATTCTGTTTATCAACCTTAAATGGACAAAAATAACCAATTTAAATGTATCTCTACCTATTATTAACATATTTATTTAAATTAATTTTAATATTCTGTAAACAATTTGATCTCAATAAATAAAAATGATAAATGTGATAAATATAGACAACGATGCCAAGTTAAGCGCCAGATGTGGGTTTATTTTGATGTTTGTCTATGTAATTTGCATTCATTTAATATTTATTGCTATTTATTATTTATAAAAAAAAAATATCACAAAATTACCTTTTAATCCTTGATGCTTAAATGTTACATGAATAAATGCAATTTAAATCCTTGTTAAGCGCTTCCCAATTGTTAAAGTTATTAGTTCAACATTTTATAAGTTTTATTTATAATTTTATACTCAATAACAATAGTCACAAATTGGTTGTAGTTTTTTGCACAAATTAGATCTTTATTCAGCTGTTATTTATTTTGTTTAATAAGATTTTAAAGCGTAATTTTTATTGTTGAGAAAAATTTTCAATATAAAAATAAAAAATTGACAAGCTCAATCCAAAAAAAAAAAAATAAAACAAAAATTGAAAGAAAACTCAATATATTACAAACAAAATATCATGGTGTAACTATATAAGGTGATATAGTTCAGCAACAGCACAGCTGAACACATTTTTCCCATAAATATTGCACGATCCTTAACCGAGCATGAATTTAAATAAAAAAAATTTAATAAGCGTTCGTTTGTACGTCGATTCATGTTTAAATTATAAACCAAACTGAACATGTTTAACAGGATGCTGAGCTGCCAAGAACTGTCTTGCCAAAAAGAAAGTTTGTAAAAAATCACCCTTTACTAGAAAGTTTTAAACCATGGTATAACTATACAAGGTGAGTGCAGTAGCACAGCCAGTGTTGCCAGAAAATGAATTTCAAAATATGCTAAAACTTGAAAAACTAAGTGCTAAAATGTTCTACAGAAGAAAAAATAAGTGCTAAATTTTTTCAATGTAACAATACAATTTTTATTTCAAATGTTGCAAATATAAATTATTGTTTCTTCTAATTTTGTTCATAACAATTGTTGACTTGTTTTAATAGATTACATTTCATATATTAATTCAAAAATTTCCGTGTTCATTAACTTACCACACCGAAAGAAATTTAGTTGAAATATTAATAAAAGTTATTTTTTATTTATCCAAAAGTATTTTTTGGAGTAAAATAGAAAAATTTTTTTTCAAGAAAAAATGCTTTTTAGCTTAATATTTAAAAATTTCAATACATTTTCGAGAAACAAAATGCTAAATCTAGCACAGAAAGTGCTAAAATGGCAACACTGAGCACAGCTGACTGACTTTGTTTACAATTTACTTATGTCAAAAATAATACTTTTTTAAGTGTTTTTGACAGTAGTACATTATTTTACACAAACAAAATGCCTGTTGTTTCTGTAGTGTGTTGTATTTGTTGCCGATTTGCACTCACCTTGTATAATTACACCATGCAAAATATGTTTATTATACTACATGCTAAAATAAATTCTTTAAACTCTTCAGTAGTAATCGTAAATAAATAGTTGAAAGATTCTAAAGCATTAATACTTAATTCAGGTTTCAAAATCTAATTGAATTACAGTGAGGAGCACAAATGAGTACATGTTTATACTGTGTAAACTTCTTATTGCATAAAAATAAAACTAATCAAGATTTTAAAATGTTTTTGTCATTTTTTTAAGGTTTAAGGCTAAACAAAATAATTTGTCTTTAGAAATATTTGCACAAAAATGTCAAAGTTTACCTTTAGATATGTATGTGTCTGCTTAGTTTATAAAATGAAACATTAGTTTGTTAGTAATTTAATTGCATGTGGTAAGCACTTTTTGCAAATTATACAACACAAATCATATTATAACTCAAATTATAATAAATAATAAAAATAATGTCAAGAGTTACTGAGGACAATTATTCCAACATTTAGAAAAACTAGTACATAATAGCTAAACAGCTTAAATTAAGTCATTCAGTGGTCATAAGAGGGCAAAAAGGCGTTCTATTGTTGCCAAGCCACAAATCAAAGGACGCAAAAAGCTGTAGGTAGTAACGAATGAATGCGAACGCAAGTCTCATGACAACACAAATGAAAAGAGACAAGTGTTTAACACCAAACGATTTTATAGCAATAGGCAAACCTATTCGTCGATGGACTAACGGGCAAGACGAGCTCTTTGCGATATTTATTACATCTTCCTAGTAAAAATTTTGTCGATAAAGAATGTTAGGCCACGGTTAAAGTTTGCCAGAAAGCACAGCAATTGGACAGTAGATGACTGGAAACGTGTAATCTGATCAGACGAATCCAAATTTTATACACGACAACGACCCAAAACACACCTCACCCACTGTGAGGACTAGCTTAGAGCAGAATAAGATTGATGTGTTGAAATGACCAGCCCAAACTCCCGATCTCAATGCAGTGGTAAACTTATGGGATAATGTGGCAGTAAGACCCATGAATTTGGCCGATTTGTGAAACAAAAACAAAAAGGCTTTGTACTCAATTTCAAAAGAGCTCTGGTACATGCCCTTCTAAAAAATATGATTTATATAGAGTGTTTTGTTTTGAGAATATCATTTTTATTGGGTGCTAAATTAATGTCCATAGTTTCTTTTTTGGGTAGTTGTATATTGTATATGAAATACAATAAATTAACAAAGTCTGCTAACCTCATGTTGATGTATAAACACACAGATCATTTGTGACTGTGAACATCTTAAAATCAATTTGAGATTTTTTGTAAATCAAAAATTTCTCATATTAAAGGAACCAGACAAACAATTCGAAATATAATATTTGAGAAAATAAATATCTGTATTTTCCCTAGTTACGAAACTCTTAGTTAGTCTCCGTTAATCCAGGGCTTTTTAGTTTTAATTTAGAAATATTCTTGAAGACTTTTTCTCAAAAAAAAAAAAATATGTACATATATATTTTCAGGTTTTCCCAGAAAAACATTTTTACGGGATTTTTATATGTGAATTTAGGAATTCTGTATTTATTTTTTGTTTCCATTAAAAAAAAAAATTGTTTATTAATTTTGATCAAAAAAGGTTGAGGTTACAAATATTTTTTACTTTTCCCCAGTTAGGGAATTTTTTAAAAACACTTTGGGAATTCGTAAAATTTTTCCATTATATGATTTAAATAAATTGTACATACAATTCTGTTATATTAAAAGCAACAGAACACTTTTTTGTTTTTCCCCAGTTAGGGAATTTCCTATAAACATTTTGGGAATTCTTTAAATTCTACAAAATTGAATAAAACAAAATGTTTTCATTTAAACACGTAGGTAAGAACTTTTATGTTTTTTTTTCTCAATATAAATATTTTTAAGGGATTTTTTAAAATTAATTTAGAAATTTAAAATTCAAGTTTTTAATTAATTTTAGCATAGTGCCGTGAGCCAGGCTCTAGATAAACAAAAATAAACACTGGATTTTAATTAGTTTCGATAAGCTTATCGTTAGATAGTCAATAACAAGTTGTATTCAAAGCGAGTTCCTGCTGTATGTAATGTTAAATCAGTCTTAGTAATGTCAAGTGTTTCTCTGGAAAGGAGAGAATTTGAAGAATTTTTAAAGACAATTTTGTATTTAGTTCAACCAAATAATAACAATACAAGGAATAGTATTTTGTTAAAAAAAATAACTTGTTCACAGTGATAAGGACTTGAAATTGCTGAGATTATTCATTCATATTGTTAAACTAAGAATTGCCTAAATTTAAATCTACTTCAATAAATATGACGTTTAAATAATTGACAATATATTTGCCAGACAACAAATTACGTACATTCAATTATTTATACCTATACAAACTGTTGAGCAAAGGATATCAAAAAAGTATTTGAGACTTTATATTTAGTCCTAATAATTCATCATGCTACAGTCCTTTAAAGCGTTATATTCATCTTACACACGCTTTTCTATTGGATTTTGATTTTAAAACACGTTACTCATCATCATCAACATCATCATCATTGTCTCCATTAATTCGCCATCATCATCCTCATCATCAACTCCCATCTGCAGCATAAATGTTCTGGCAAAGAACCCACAAATATAAAACAAGGAGAAACTAACTACAAGTACCACAACAGTAGACATTTATCTTGCTTAAATCTTTGTAATCTCCGAGTTTTAAGAATAAACAGCGTACAAATCATTCTTTCCATTTTCATTTGTTTAAACTAAGGCCAACGGCAGACAGACAGACAGACAGATATAAAAACGATACTAAAGTCAACAAACAGCATACAAGTAAGTATTCGCTTGAAATCATAATGACAAACTTTGCAATACTGGTTACTTGCTGTTGCAGTTGCTGTTGTTGGAGCATGAGGCACCCAATAACAAAATAAAACCTACATGCAGCAACATGAGGCTGTCAGGCCGACTGACTTGCAGGCACACAGAAAGACAGACAGACAGTTGTCGTATAAAAACCCACAGTGAGCAAGCAGTCAAGAATAAACCTCTAAAAACAATAAAACGAATTAATCTTTGTTTTATTGTTTCATTTAGTTAGTTTTTCTTTTATTTTTTGTTGCAACGAGCTGGTTAAGTGCTGGGGATGTAAGTAATGATGATTAGTCGTTTTGGTCGAATAACATCTAAAGAATTTGTGACTTCTTTTATTTTCTTTAAAGTTGTTAAATAATCGTTAAGTAAACGTGATAAATAAAAACAGTTTTAACATATTCCTCATATTTGTTTTTATTATTAGATAATTATTATTATGATAATAAAACAGTTGACTTATATATTTCATTGTTAAAAAAAAAACTGTATTGTAATCGATTAATCGCTTAGAAAATACTGCGATTATTCGGCTATCTTCTAAAACCTCGAATGGTTTTCAAATTTAAAATTAAATATAAATGTTTACTTTCGAAAATGGATTTCTAGTTTTGGAATACAATTTCCATTATATCTCTTGCAAACTAATTTCCAAAACAATTTTTTAATTCCGAAATAGGGGCCTGCCAAACAATGTAAAAAAACTCTTTTTTAGTCATCGAACAAATTAAGGCCCCCATTATCGTTCACAGCACTAAAATGTTGTGTGGTCTCGACTACAACCCAACATGCATTTTATTAAGATTAAGCCGAAATTCGTAATCGCAGTTTACAACATACAACATCAAAATACTTAGTGATGTGAACGGTAATCGGGGCCGTTTTATAGCAGCTTCAACATTACTATCGGAATCCTTATACATAACAGCAACAACAACATTACTATCAGAATCCTTATACACAACCACAACATTACTATCAGAATCCTTAATCCTTAAAACCACAACATTACTATTAAATCCTTTGGAAACCGATGCATTCACAAAATAAAAAGGTCAACGAATCGTTTTAGTTGCAACAATTTTTAATCAGAGTTAGCGTTAATTCCTAAATCAAAGAATGAACTACAGGTTATCAAAATTTTCCCTAAAAGTGTATGCGTTATTAATATTAAATATTTGGGAGTAGAACTATATAATACGTTAAATTAAATCACGTGATACGATAATGATGTCCCACCAGCGACCTGAGCCGAACAAATTTGACGGCGGCTGATTCTATGGATTGTCGGCACCGCTCAAAATAGCCTGTCAGCAGCCTAAAGAAAATTTTTTCAAATTAGTATATAAAAATGTAAAAATGAAATTTAAAAAATTACTAGAAACTTATTTAAAAAACGGCGGCTAACGGTCTAAACATACTAACTAAACGGTCGTCTTAAGCTGAAGACTTTAGACGACGGTGGCGGCTGTTGAAATTGATCAGCGGCTCGGCTCAGCCGGCAATAAAAAAATCTAAATCTAAAATCTATTAGTTAAAAGGAGCTTTATGCTAGAGGAAAATGAGCTCTAGTTGTTGAACAATATTGACAAAAAGAATAAAAATTTGGTGATTAAAGTTCAAACTAAGCGCTGAAGCACAATTTTACCTGCATGAATTCGTTATTCGCTAAAATATAATTATTTAGGGTTGAGAGAAGCCACAGTCGAATGTTAAATAAAACAAATGCGGATTTTGCATCTAGTGCAAAGCAATGACTGTTAATAGCCCTCGATATCGCGACATAATAACACATTTCATTCTAGCTAAATTTAATGATATCATAGGTTTCAAGAAAACGCAGCCATATGTTTCATTATTGATAATTTCAAAATATGTCAACAATATATTCATCGGACCTGGAAAATCCAACAATTTAAAAATCATTGTAATGTTGAAAAAAAGAAGGCCAAGGAATAAAAATTCCACGTGAAATTTGTTCACTTTTATTTTTTTAACATTGAATTTAAATAGGAAAAATGTGAAAAGTGAACAAATTTCACGTGGAATCACTCGAGTTGAAGTCAGAGTTATTTTCCATAATATTCACCCCTATCGTGAATAAAAATTCCATGTGAAATCTGTTCACTTTTATTTTTTTAACATTGAATTTAAATAGGAAAAATGTGAAAAGTTAAACAGCTAAGACCAGAAAAAATATTGCTCCAATTGTCACTGATATTTGCAAATTTCACAAGTTTTTTATAAAAGTAATGTTTTTTTGGAGTTGAAATTATATTTAATATGTAATAAATTCCTTATTTAGAAACATAATGCCATGAAGCTTTAAACGTACATTAAATTAAAGATTCTAAATAATAAACCTTATATAAATTAAAAAAAAATAAATAGAAAAGAAATGTCGCAAAATTTACACGAAAATTTGATTTTTTTTAAATTTTACTCATAAACTATATATTTCTATCGGAGCTGGTAAAATACTTTAAATATATGTATGTATTCCTTCATCAGGGTTTTCGAAATTGCTTTGCGTTTTGTAATACCAGCTTTTTCAATTATAGAACATAAGACTTATTGATGAAATTTTGATTCAAAAAAAAAAAAAAAATAGGTCAAATTCGGCCTTGGAATGTTTGTGTGTGTGCATTTTCAAAACATAAACTCAAATACTCCTTATCTTCGGCTATGTTTTATCTTGATCGAGCGAGCGTTTTAGAAAGGACAGTTTCTTTCCATAAAAAAAATTAAATTCTGCCCCACTGTGCTCTACTTAATATCTTATAAATTTGAAAGAAGTTTATTTAACTCATGTACAGTCGTTATGTTGTGCCTTGCCCAATTTTCATTGCATAAAAATAAAACTAATAAAGAAAATTTAAAACTGTTTTTGTCATATTTTTAAAGTTTAAGGCTAAACAAGATTATTTACAATACAAAATGGAAAATATGAATTTTCGGCAAATAAACAATTAGTACAAAAAAACCTGTACATACTAAATTTTTAATAAGTATGTCTATAGCAATAAGTTTACCGTTAGATTTGTGTGATTTTGCTATATGTATAATTTAAAAAAAAAAAGACAAAAGACATTAGTTTGCTATTAATTGAATTGCATGTGGTAAACACTTTTTGCAAATTATATAAAACAAATGAAATTATAGTTTAAATTTAATGAAAGATGTTAACAATGACAAAAAGTAACTATTCTAAACGAGTAGCTTAAAGTAAGTCTATCAATGGTTATAAGAGTCCAAAAAAGGCGTTCTTTTGCTTCCAAACCATAAATCAGAGGTCGCAAAAAGCTATTAACTAATGCGGACGCACGTCTCATGATAACAGAAAAATAAAGGTGCTGTAGCTTAACCATTAAGTATGAGTTAGTATTTGTGGCATGGGTTCGATTCCCAGCCGCTGCAACTAAAAAAAAAAACAACATCAGCTTCTGATAATTATTAGTTTTTTATCCTATCGTAACTAATATTTAACACAGCGCCCTTCTTCGGTGGTATAGCATTTAAACGCCAGCGAAGTAAAATAATTAAATTAATAGCTATAAATTAAGCTCTGACCAATGCGCCTACTCACCACCAGAGGCGCTGCAATACTGTACTATTAATAAACATAACGCGCAATTACAGTGTTGTCATATGGAAAGCTTTTCTCTACTTTGAACACCTATTCTTCTTCTACCTATCCCCTTTCCAAAGAAAGTAACACAATTAATTATTTAATATATAGGCATATTAATTGCCTGAGTGTTAAAAAAAAAAGAGACCACTGTTCAAAACTTAAAGATGCTTATATAGCAATAGGCAAACCTGTTAGTCGAAGGACAGCAAGACGAGCCCTTTTCAATATTAGTTATATATCAGCAGTAAAAAATTAAAAGCTAAAGTCGATAAAGAATTTTAAGGCTCGGTGGAAGTTTGTCAGAGAGCACAGCAATTGGGCAGTAGATGACTGAAATGCTGTAATCTGGTCAGACGAAACCAAGTTTTATCGATTTCAATCCGACGGTAAACAATATTGCTGGCGCTGAACATCTCAGAGAATTGAAAGACTCCATGTAAAGGAAACAACGATGCACGGTGGGAAGAACGTCATGATATGGGGTTGCTTTATATGGTGGCAGCTCCGACCACCGCAAAGAATCGAAGGAATAATGAGGAAAAAAGACTATCTGCATATTTTGCAAACCCAACTTCCACATATTGTAGTTAAGGCTATCTATATACATATCGTGAAAGAATGTCTTAGCAAGCTATTGATGCAGGAATATGATGCAGTGACCACCAAAAAGTCCCGGCCTCAATCCGATTTAGAGTTTGTGGTCAATCGTGAAGAGACAGTTGGGACAATACCGATTAACTCCAACCCAACGAGCTTTGGCAGCGGGTTCAGCACGAATGAGAGAGTATTCCAAATTAATTAATTGAAAAATTGTGGGAGAATATACCAAAACGTGTAAAAAGGCTTTGCACTAAGTATTAAAAATACTATCATTCTCTAAAATTTTGGGTGTAAAATTGGTACATGAACTTGATGCTTTTTGTTTTGATTTATAAATTATTTTGTTAAATATTAAACATAAAATAAATGACAAAAAACTTTTTGTTGTTTTCTTTCCTATGTACTCTTTGTGCTCCCCTACCGTATATAAATTTTTCTTTAGCAATTATTCGTTTCGGGCTATCCTTATATGTTACACATGAAATAAAATTCCTTGAAAATTCTAACTTTGAAAATAAAATAACAAAAAAATATACAATATTCAGAGCTAGAATTAATATCAAATTTTCAAGAAATTACTTGTGAAGTCATTCTTGGGAAGGGAAATATTTATACTGAAGTGTTATTAAAAATTGAAATGTCAAATTAAAAATGTGTAGGAATTTCTTACATTCCGATTTTTCAAATCGATTATATGTCGATGTTTGTCATTAGTTTTGCCGAATTTTCATCAAATTTATCTGGCGCTTTTGCATCACACACCAGGCTTCATAGAGACGAATATCGAATCTGTTTCACTCAGACTAGTTCATGCAATTTCATAAATTGTTTTTGGGCGTTACCAGTTCATAATCTTACATTAAATTTATAATTCTACTATTTCAATTTGGAGTAAATACCATCACACAGTATAATAATAATTCTTTGTTGTGATTAGAAAAAATTATTTGAATTAAATACTTAATTTTCTAATTAAATAAAAATATATTGAAAGAATAAAAATTTTTTTTTAAATATTTTACCTGTCCCAACGCAAACATTATAAATGATGGTGCAAGTACCAAAAAAAAATCCTAAATGTCACTATATCTCCCTGCTACGAGGTTAATAACCAAATTAGTAAAAATTCAAACATACAAACTACACCGGCAGAAAAACTAAACTTTAGAGCAACACAAACAGAAATTGTAAAACAACAAACAATACAGACAGAAATAAACGTCTCAAAAACAAACAAAAATAAATAAACTTAAAACCGAAACCAACAACTAAAACTTAAGATAACAAATGCACTTGCTGCAAAGTTCAATTGCCACAAACAACAGCAGCCTTAAAAAAATATTGCAAAGGGATAAAATAAACACAACGACTTGATAAAAGCTTAAACAATTTTTTTAACAATGATTTAAGGAAAAGACTCTTTAGAAGCACTTACATAAAAGAACTGTTTTAAAACTAATTGAATTCTTTATTACTTTAATTAAAGTAATTTGCTGCACTAACAACAAACTATAATCCTTTCACATTTTATTTCAATTGTGCGGTTGGTTTTATGGGCGAATTTTAGTCATCCATCACATCAATTTTTCATTCTTATTTCATTTTTATATGTTTGTTTGTAGCAGATGATTCACTCACTCACTATTTATAAATTTGTTTTTGTTTGTTTGTTTTTTCGATTTTATTTGCTTTTTATGTTTTGTTTTGTCTGTCGTTGTTAATTTTTCTTTATTTTTTCGTTTTTGTATGTCTTTAAGAAACTTAAACTACAACTTTCTTTTCTCTGTTTTTGTTATTATATACGTTCTGTGACATTTTTGTTGAATGTTGTTTTTGCGGCAACATAACTTTTACAACTAACTTGTCTAATATGCACTGATGGCACATAAAGGTTCTAGTTTGCCACAATTTGTTGCGAGACAGCAACAACAAAGTAACGCAGACAGGTTTCGTTTCATCGTCTTTGTTATGGTTTTTGCCTGTATATACCCACTTCAAACAAGGCATAAACAAACAAACCAGAAAAAAAGGCTTTTTCTTTTTGTTATTGTTGCTGTTGCCATTATGTGATGGTACATTATTAGGCAAGTGATGGTACAATCATGATTATTGTTGGCATTATCCTACGTTCACATACATACAGCTGCATTACAAGAATAACAAAAACAATATGAAGAGGAATAAACATGAAATCAGCTGTTGGGGTGTTGTTAAAGCAACAACAATAGCAAACAAAATATATTATTGCGCAGTGATGCCAACTTTTCAGAAGCAAAACGAGCAAAACAGTGCCTCAAAAAGCGCTAAATTTCAATTAAGCGAAAAGCGCTAAGATAAATTTTAATAAAATGGGTTTTAAATTCAATATTTATATAAAAATTAGTTTTATTTGTACATTTTGAGATCATATAATATATTAATTTTAAAGTGTATATCAGCACAAAAAAAAATATTTTAGCGAATTCAGTTAAAACTGTTAATTTTCGAACAAAAATGTAGAATTTTCCTCTTCATCGTCTGGCCAAAGTACTGTCTTAATATAAAATTTTGACTTATTGTAAGTTTGAATTGAATTAATTTTTGCAGAAACATGTGGAGGGATTTTATAACTTACACAGCATGAATTTGCCATCTTTAACCCGTATTTAATATGAATTAAAGAATTAACGGTATTTAAACACATTCTGTTCCGAATTTTGTTTTTAAAATAATTCATAACGCATTATGAATTTCCACTTTCCACTTCAGCATTGGAGTATGGAAATGTCAAAATATCTATGACAAAACTTGACAACTTAAAGAAGGTATTTTCATCGACTGCGTTTTTGAAACTATGTACTTCAATCCAAAATAAATCAGTTCGGTCTATATTTTTCCATTTACAAAGCTTTAAATTGTTGAAACGAATTTAAAATTCTTCGATTTCTTTTTTATCTCTTTTTCATACTCTTGCATAAAATTCAAAACTTCTTCGGAGTTATTGGACAAAATATTTTTTACGCTAAATAGCGATATGTTTTTCAACATTTTGAAATTGGATGGCAATTTAGCCCGTATCTCGTAAATAAGAGATTTAGTGAAGTGAATTAATTTATCTTTAATAAATACTTTTTCAGATTCCTCAATGTTGTTATCAATGCAAGCCTTTTCAAAGCTATAACAAATGTAAAATGTACCTTTTTGTCAAAGTGATTAGTTGTATGAAAAAGGCGCTAAAAGCGCTAAATGAAAAACGAAAACGCGCCAATTTAGCTTTTTTTAAAAAAACGCGCTAGAGTAAAAAATGCGCTTTTTGGGTAGTAAAAAAGCGCTAAATCTAGCGCCAAACACGCTAAGTTGGCATCGCTGTTATTGCGGCATTGAAAATAAGAAAGAGAGAGAGAGAGCAAGAGCAAAAAGTTCCGCAAACTGGAGACAGCTTGTAATGTGTGAGAGAAATGTGAGGTTATTTTGGAGATGTAACTAATTAGATATATTAAGGATTCAATTGTAAATCATACAGAGCTGTATTTTAAGGCATACCCTATTTTTGGCAATTTATTTAATACCATGTTCAGACGACAATCAAGATATGCACAAAATTCTTTTAAAAACCAGAGAAAAATTACATTTTGTGCATATCTCGAAAATTTGAAATTTTGAAATTCATACCTTTACTTAATTGTGAATAAAAGCGAAACGTGTTCAACGATTTTCATGATTTATGTCTCATTTTGTTCATAGGTTTTTTTACCGTTTTCGATTTTTTATGAATGAAAAATAAAAAAAAAATCAATTTTTTAGGCAAAAAATAGTTTTTTTCTTCATACATTTATTTATAACTGCGAAACTGTTGTTTATGTAGAGAAACGTTGTATGAACAGATTAAAGGAATTGTAATTCTAAATTTTTTTAAATTTGTTTCAGCTTATTCGAACTAGTGGTTCTCGAGTTATGACAAACAAAAGAGCCTAAAACGTGACAAATTCCCTATACGATACTACTAACTTCAAATTAGTTTTTAAATTATTATTTGATGTAACATGACCAACCGAATGAAGCAGTTCTTCTTTTTGGGGTTACTTTCATAAACAATTATCTGAATTGAGTCCCGAATCAATCACCTGAAAAATGTTGTACAGTGTAAGGATCCAGATCTCATGAAGGTGAAGGGTATAAATACATACTTTATTGTGTTTAAACTTTAAAGTAGTAAATAAAATATCTTTTTTTCCTTTAATAACAAGAAATACTGCAAGTTTTTTTTTAATTTTTATTGTGCGGTTCGCTTACAAGTTGTATTTAGCAATGCCAAGAAAAATGTGATAAGACAAAAATGCAAAGATGATGAAATACTTTGTGGCACACTTTACATACATAAATACTTTACAATGAGCGCAGTCTTAACAAAGAGAGCAAAGTCTCTGCAAACATTTTTTTACAGTAAAATTTGCAAAGAATATTGTAGAACAGAAACAATTATCTCTTTGCAAAAAAAAATGCAATCTGATCAATTCAAAGTTAATAAATTGTTTGTGGAATAGGGCCCTGATCTGATATTTAATTAAGAGCAAGTGCAAAGTCTTTTATGAAGATATGGTCAAAGAAATATATATTCAAATACTTTTTAAACAGTAAAAAAAGGAGGTATGTATTTTGAGTTTTTCATACGGTTTGGAATACCTCAATAATTAAAAATTCATTAAGATATACTAAATTTAACTGAAGTTTAACTAGAATTTAACCGGAACTGAAATATAACTAAACTAGAATTGAACTAGGACCAAAACTAACCGAGAAACTAAACTTTGGTTTGGAATACCTCAATAATTAAAAATTCATTAAGATATAGTAAATTTAACTGAAGTTTAACTAGAATTTAATCGGAACTGAAATATAACTAAACTAGAATTGAACTAGGACCAAAACTAACCGAGAAACTAAACTTGAAACTGAAGTAGAATCTGAACCAGAATCTGAACTAGGAACTGAACTAAAAACCGAACTAGAAACAGAACTAGAAATTAACTTAGAAACAGAACTAGAAACGCAACATGAAGCTGAACTAGAATCTAATCTAAAAACTGAATTAGAAAGGAATTAAAACTGAACTACAACTGTACTAAACTTAGGTAATCAAAAAATGTAAAATTTGAAGAAATTCCCATCATTGGTATCGATAATTTCTCTTTCTTAAATCAAACTTTTAAATTTATCTAGTTTACCATCACTAATTTCGAATTAAGCACTAGACACACCGAACAATTGCTTGCATCCCCAACACGGCAACCACATGGTTTTTAAGTTGTTCGAAACAACAAAGAAACTCAATGCGAGAATAACAAGGATTTGTTTGTACTTGCGCTGTGGCTACTGAAAGATGATGCATCCGATATGTTTTACACCACCCTAACCTGAGCTCACTATTGCACTCTACTTACAGCCTAGTACGATGTACGAGTATTTGCGAGCAAGATAAAAAACAACAAACAAAAAATACTATTTCATAAGAGAATCATAATTAAATTTTAATAATTACACTGTACAAAAAAAAAAAAAATAAGAAAAGAGGCTTTAAAATTTACGATACGAGTATGCGTATACAAGTGTATACACAATGTATTTATTACGCTCAATATATGTACATATGTATGCAAAAAATACGAGTACTTATACTGTGACACATGTATGCATCACTTTCATGCCACTATTTATATTGTGAGTGTATTTGAAAGGACTTTGTTTTTGTGTCAGCACGGAAAATTTTGTTCGTTCACCTTCCTTCTCATACCGGAAATGTTTTGAAACTACTAATGTCTGAGTAACAAGGAAAATATGCAAGTTGTGCAAATAAAAACAACAATATAAACAGAAAATAAAAAAAAACGAAGCACTATTTGAGACTTTTTTTGTGGCTTTAACTTTCCCGCCTGCCTCCCATTATTAGACGTTTGAAAAACAAAAGACATATTAAAAGTACATTTAAGTTGTGACAGAACAGTGCCGGTAGGAAATAGTTTAGAAAAGGTTTCTTCGATTCTACTCGAGTTCCTAGTTCAGATTCTGTTCCTGTTTCTAGTTCAGTTGCTATTTTAATTTTTAGTTCAGTGCCCATGCTCTGTAACTTCCGAGTCGAGAAACTGTTCGATTAAAATGTGTGAAATGAAACAGAAATGCCATAAATTGAAACAAACTGCTGTTTTTCTCACAAAACTTTTTTTTTGGCGAGTAATCACTGTCACTTAAGAAAATTACTAGTCAGTTTACCGAAAAAGTGTGTCTGTAAAATTTTTGTTCCCGCTTTGAACTGTCAAATATTCTTACAAATAAAAACGCGTCGAGATAAAATTTTAAAAATAAAAAATATTCAAATCAATGCAATGCAATGAATAATAACACATTACTATACATACATTTATTTTATACTTTATATTTTATGACCACTTTAACAATTTTTCTTTTAGCAAAATAAAGTTTTTTTACATCACGAAACTATTTTTATTTTATAGCAAATTTTTTTTACATTTTACATTATTTTGTATAGCCGACGGTTACATTTTTGCCGCCGTCGTTGAAAATTTTAAATTTTAGTAAATTTTGTTCGCCGTCAACGATATCTGTGATTAGCGGTTTCAAACACGGAAATTTCACATCGACTATGGGTTGTGTATTTTGACGTAATCGCTTTTGATAGTTTTTGACATTTCTTTCTCACTTTTCGAAAAACAATGGAATATTTTGTTTCACATCTTTTCGACGCGATTTGTTTTCACTAAAGTTACAGAACATGGGCACAGATTTTGATTTTGTTTCTAGTTAAATTTCTAGTTCAGTTTCTAATTTCGTTTAACTTTAAATATCAAAATTACGCCATATCAGGAAAGGAAGTGATTGAAAACTGGACCTTCCGAATGTAACACTTAGAGCGTAGTCGCGTCCAACATTAAAATTATCTTTAAAAGGTAAATAGTGTAAATTATTCTTGTGGGTCATAATTTAAATTGTTTAATTTAAAATTTGAACAAATTTCGAATGAATCAACGATTTAAAAATATTGAATTGTTAGTTGAAATCAACTTTTCCAAGACGCCAGATAACTTGCGGTTACATATGTTACAACTGTATATTACATATATTTTCGGGAAACTCACTATTGAAAATCAGCAAAATCGGTCCAGCAATCGCTGAGATTTAAGCTATGAAACACAATTATGATACACGAAATGCAATCATACAACGAACCAAACTTTAGTTTGTGAGTGTGATTACAATTTATTTTTTTTCATTTTCAGTTCCCATGATATAATTGAAAACATTTCCTAACAGGACATAAAACAATTGAAAGCAAACGCCAGCCAGGATATAAATAAAATTTATATATACATGTTAACATGATTGTCGATAACAATGTAAAATACATACATACATACATACATATGTATATAGAAAAATAAATAAATAAATTAGGTTAAGTATTTGTACAGAGAAAAAAAAAGATGCTCAAGTACTACTTGATAACTGAATATAAATAACGAATAGATTTTTTGTGTGATATTCCACATAAGACCAATTTATTTAGGTTTAAATTGTCTTTAACGTAAAAGCAGGAAAATGTCACACAAACAATTGAACTCAGGATAACAACAGCAGCAAACTTCTTAGGCTTAGATACTTACTACATCACCTACTACTACTCTGTCGTCAAGTCAGATAGTGGGCAAGTGGTATTATTGAAATCAAGGAAGTAATTAAAAGGAAAAGTAACTGAACTATTAGCAAGAAAGGCATTTAAGACGTCAGCTTATTAGTTTTTAAAAACGGGGTGTGTAAAAGATGTTCTGTATTTACACGGCACAGTAAATAGTTGTTAATTTTTTTTTTTTTGATTATTGAAATGCCTTTTCTATGCAAATAGAAAAAAAAATATTTTTTTCCTGGTTCCTGTGGCTGTTGTTCTTGAGTTGGTTGGGTATGAACAGAAATGTACAACTACGTTTATACAATCTCTATTTTCTTTCTAGCTTTGTTTCCAAATAGTTCATTGAACCTTGTACATATTTTGTGGGTGCCAAACTTAATGAGGTTTTTTTGCAGTTGTTGTCAGAAGGTTGAATTTTGTTGCCACAGTTGGTTAATATTAATTAAATGTGATGATTAAACAAAAAAATAGGGGAGTGTTTTCAGGTATTTATAAAAGATAGGAAATGAAGGACGACGTTTTAACAAGATGTTTGGGAAAACAAGTATATTAAACGAAATGGTACCTGCCAAAATAACACTTCAGTTATTTATTTTAGACACTTAATTTGAAAATCATTAATTACCTTAAAAGAAATTCTATTGTATTCCTAACGTTTTGTTATAGTTTTTTTTATATTTCTTATTCGAATAAATGCACAACGAAAAACGTCATTCCCCAATGATTTAGTGGTCATATATGTATGGACGTCAAAGAATTATGGTATTTAAATATTGTTAGTTTACGTTGAAAAAATATGCAACAATTTATTTTCAAATGCTTAAAGTTTCCAAAATAAACATTCGTTAAGCGTCCAAAGGATTCGTTACATCAAAATAAACTTTATACAAGGGATATTAGAGTTTTCAAGTGTAAGATGCAGTATTCATAATGTTTCTAAAGGCAAATATTTACCGGAAAAGACATAACCACTAAATAATATATTTTTGAACTTGTTTATTTATTAAAAAAAAACTTCGTTTATTTCGGTCAAAACTCAACAAATATTTACTTTTATTTTATTTGATGCTGTTTGATCTTGCAAAACTTTGTAAGAGTAAACAAAGTCAAATATGCAAATTTGTGGTAACGTTTTTTAGAGTAAATATTTGCCAAGTGTGACCGTTCCTTAAGATGCTTTCTAAAAATAATGTTTCGTTAAGTTTCTTAATCGTGCGTTAAGTGTAAAATTTTTTTCGTTCAGAAAATTTCGTTTGCATAAAGTTAAGCCTATAAATAACTTTAAATAAGTTTTAAAAAAGTTCCTAATTTTTTTAGTTCCAGAAATAAACTTTCGTTAAGTTTTAAAAACTTTAGTTAAATTGTATTTTAACCCAGCTGTAAGTTAAAATAGTGCGTAGTATGGTTAAACCGGTTTTCAAATGTTTCTATGTTTTTTGGTTCCCGAAATAAAGTTTCGTTAAGTTTTAAAAAGTTTTGTTAAGAAAACCGGTTTTAACATTTTTTCAAATTTCTTAGTTTCCATTTCGTAAATACCTTCGATAAATTTAACTTAAGTCCATAAAAGAATCTAAATGACATGTTTCATATTAAAACCGTGTTTAATTATTTCTAAGTTTTTTAGTTCACCAAATAACATTTCGTTAAGTTTCAAAAGCCTTCGTTAAATTAAAATAAGCTAATATATAAGTTTAAAGAGAGTGTAGTAAATCTGGTTTTTAAATGTTTTTAGGATTTTTAGTTTCCAAAATAAAGTATCGTTAAGTTTTTAATAATTACTTTGCAATTGAAATAAACTATTACATAACATTTCAGCTAAATAACTACGCTTTCAAATTATAATTTAATTAATTTAATTTTAATTAATCAATATTCTCTCTGTTAATTTATATCTCTCTCAACACCATTTTTTGTTTGGAAATGGCAGATTTATTTTCAATAAATTTTAAATTCTGTCCCACTGTAAATGTCTTAATATCAACTTAAAAGATTAAGCTAGATTTACACGATTGAAATTTTCTTCAAAATTGCTCTTTAAAATGCTTCAAACTCGTGTAAACAGCAAAATTTCTTCAAAATTTCTTTATTTCAATCGTGTAAATCTAGCTTTAGTTATGTTTCTGAGAGTCAGCGAATATCGTTTTTGTATACAAAGATGTTTTATTTAGCTATAAAGTTTCCTTGGAATTTTAGGAACTTTCTATAATAATTCGACCCATTCTGCAGTTGCTACATTCTACATTTACAGGTAGTTATGTATGTATATAAAAAAAAAAACGTTCCATACACAAATGTGTACTCCGAAAAGTAGCGCTGTCATAAACCTTTTATGTTGTTGCAGAAACGTGTCTAGCTAAGATCAAAACCACATAAATACAACTCAAGTAGTGGAATGTAAGGGTGATATGCCGCTACAGAATACTAGATGGCGCTGGAATGAATTCCACGATTGCTTTCGAACATTAAAATTAATTTCTATTACCAATGTTGTCTTTAATACCAAGGTTAAGTAAGGGTCTCAGTTTATAAAACAAACTTTTTAAATAATTGTTTTTTTCCAAAAACACAAATTAAATTAAATATTGTTACAATATTAAAAATAATAATCACATAATTTTATCTTTGTTTTAATACTTTTCAAAAATATATTTGCTTATTTTCCAATAATGTTAATATGTTTAATTTTGATAAAAAAATATTATTCACCCATACGTGAATAAAAATTCCACATGAAATTTGTTCCCTTTTATTGTTTTAACATTGAATTTTAATAGGAAAAATGTGAAAAGGGAACAAATTTCATGGGGAATTTTTATTCACGATAGGGGTGATTATGTATACATACGATTAATACTAGGAGCAGCGGGCAAACAGTTAAGGAGCAATTTTATTTTAATTTATTAAGCCAGTGTTGTTAATTTATTAATAGGTAAATAAAACACATTATTTTAATAGATTTTAATAGCGATTTTTATTATTTTAACTTTTTTGTAGAAGGATGAAAGGGTAGGCAATTGATGAAACAATAAAATGGTTTCTAAATAAGTTAGAAAATAAGGCATATTTATAATTTTATAATGAAATGTCTGAAATCATAATTAATTTAATATAAAACTATAAACTAAATTGAATTAATATCGATGGTTATGGGGTGACACCTCGAAACTAATTAGTTTCTACCAAGATGTATCTCATGATGCAAAAAAAAATGTCAATATGATGGTGAAATCTCATCGGTGACAAATATTTTAGTTAGGAGCTGTTCACCCATAACCATATCGATATTGAATATGTATGTCTATGAAAAGCCTGAAAATTAAGTATTTCTCCTATATTTAGCGTTTAAAAATGTCGATGTAGAATAAAACCTTAGATAAGGACTGAGATCAGTAACAATGGTTAATTTTGCAATTCTTTAATTATGTATTCTTTTACTGTGTTCTTTTTTAAGAAGTCAAGAATTAGTATGATTTAAACAATTAACACACAATTAGTGCAGGTCTCCTCTAAATTATAACGTTGCTTTAAATTGACTGCCAACTCCTCAGCAGTAGAAAGTTTAGGATATTCTAAACATCTTTATGATTATCTCTCCTCGCAATAGTAACCTCGCTCTTAAAGCTGTTTTTAACTTCAAAACGTATGTAGATTGTAATTGAAACTAAATTCTAGAATGACATTCAAGATTTGCTGACTTAAAGGAAAATACAATAAACTAACATTACCGTGAACTGCATCTGCTTAGGTTGTAAATAAAGAACTTAGGGAAACTAATTGTGTTAGAGGTTGGATAGTGTTTTTGCTCTTCACTAATCCTGCCCACAAATAAATAATTAACTAGAAAAGATCTTAATGAAACTAACGGATACTAATCTATCTACTAGGAATTTAGATTGCTTCATAAATGGCAGAGATATAAGCACCCACCCAATACTATTTACAAGTGAATGGGACTTTAAATTTGCGGTTAATCGGATTATACGAAGTTCTCTCCAAAAGCAGGACCAATCGCTTCATAGATTAACCATTTCCAACTCTAATTTTAATAAATTTAAGCCACAATAAATGACAAATTTTTCTTTACTACACAGAAAAAAAATCATGTTTTTTTTCAATTAAACCTTTAATTGATTTTAAAATAATTTTCAATTAAAATTTTAATTGATTCAATTACTTTTTCTGACATTTTCAATTAAATCTCACATTTTTTTTAATTGATACTATCATTTTGTTTACAGGTCCGATTTCAATTAAATTTTTAATTGATTCCACAAATATTTTAATTGAAACTCATTTTTATTTTTATCTGTGTACAGATACCTAAGTCTTCTACTGCTATTGGTTGTACAACTTACAAAAGCAGGATTTGAATGCGGTTTTTGTCTTCAGTCACCTTCATACATGTCATTTTGAAGGGTACATACATACATATGTATCTGACATTTATTCGCACTTAGTTATTGAACATTATAGTGTAAAGTTTGGTTTACTTCTTTAATTTGAAACAAAAAAAGTAAATATGTTCCATCGTTTTTAACGTACAGGGGATGGTTTGTACGCTTTAGAATTGGTGATTTTGACACGGCAGACATAAATTTTCCACGTCAACCAGTAAATTTTGAAGTTAAAAACTTAAGAGTCATTACTCCACGCAGATTGTTGTCAAACTCAACATAACATTAGCCGAAAAACGAACAGAAATATGCGGCCAGACAAAAGCGTAATATTCTGTTATAGCATCGCTTGGCCACATGTTGCAACACCTGTTGAAAGCTATTTAGAAAGAAGCAGTTGGGAGGTTTTTGCCTCACCTATCTTATAGTTGAGACCCCGTGCGTCTACTATAAGTTGCAGATGCCGTTGCAGAACGCTCTCTCTGGGATACGCTTCACTTCAGAATAGGGTATCCAAAATTGGAATCCTTATATTTTCATAAAGAAAGGCTAAAAAAATGTATGTAGGTATATTGTATAAGTGTTTGAAAATAATATAAATACTATAACCCGAAACGAAAGAGATCTTATGT
Organism: Bellardia bayeri; assembly: GCA_950370525.1. Lineage (NCBI taxonomy): Eukaryota > Metazoa > Arthropoda > Insecta > Diptera > Calliphoridae > Bellardia > Bellardia bayeri. The sequence goes on from OX493267.1 coordinate 83,618,424, forward strand.
GAAGCCAGGTGAACCAGTGGAATCGACACCAAAGCCAAATAAAAATGTAATGTAATGCTTCGTATTTGATGGGACCAAAACGGTTCTATCTATTATGAGCTGCTGAAATCTGGCCAGACCATCATCATCGTTTGAAGCGAACATTGACCGAAAGACGAACAGAATATTCGGCCAGACATTAAAGCATAACATTCCGTTGTCATAATGGAATTTTCCGCTTTTGGCCACAAGTTGCAATATATTTAAAAAGCTATTTATAAAGCAGCAGTTAGGAGGGTTTTGCCTCATCCGTCTTATAATTTAGACCTTGGTCTGTTTAACTACTATTTCTTTAGATATATGCAGAATGCTCTCTCTCTCTCTCCGGCATACGCTTCACTGTAGGTATTCGAAATTAGCTTTATGCGTTCTTGGCCTCAAAAATTGAATAGTTCGTTTGGCATGAAATCCAATGGCGACTACTCTGAATAAATTTATATTGTACAAATGTTTGAAAATAATTGTTAAATAGTTGAAAAAGTCCGCAATTTTTAAGTTATACAACCACTACGAACCCTCATAACCAAATTCCTTAACCATACGTTTCAAAAAGAAACCATTCAAAACAAATGCAATTATTTTTACAAATATTTTATTAATATTTTTTTTTTTTGATTGTGTTTTTTTTTTTTTTTGTAATCGTTATTTTAAATAATATAGATAAGTATAACTTAAAATTGTTATTGCAATAAACTTAAAAATAAAAAACACAAATTTTTAAAAATAAAAATATGTAAACTTAAATTTAGAGAATTTGTCATTTTCATAAGACAAAATATTTGCGAATAAAAAAAACAAATGCTTTTTTGATATTCCTGGCTACTGAAACTATCTGAAAATTCGTTTAATCATATTCAAGGCGAATTTTAAATAATAAAAAATATTTAATTTCAGACATATAAGATAAAGAAAACAAATTTAAATGCTGCTTAAACTACAAATTTAGCTGAAAATATAGGGAAAGAAAAATATTAAATATAAAATACTTGGTTTGCTAAGAAAATAAAATCTTAAAAAAGTTATTTAAAGTCTTAGAAAGGGAATTAAATTTAAAGATTATTAAATAAAGTAAAATTAATAATTATAATATGGAAAATTATAATAATAATAAAATCATTGGCACAAGTTGCAGTCTAATATTAAAATCATAATTAATATTTATAATAAGTATTAAAATTAAGATATTTATACAAAATAGTTGTTAAAAAAAAAACATATTAAACATTAAGTTAATTAAGGTTATTTTAATTATTAAGAATTTGATTTAAAAAAATTTGATTGCACTTAAACAAAGACTAAATATAAAATTGTTTAAAAACTAAATTAAAAAAATCTATGAAAAAAAACTACAAAAAGATGCTAACAAAATTCCCAAACAAAAATAGTGTCGGTTCTGTGGTTATTTTTCTGTCAAAACTATTAAAAAACAAACATAAGTGCACTTAAAACTTGGTGGTGAATTTTTCGTTATTTTTAAACAAAAAATATATGTATGTATATAAATATGTATGTAACAACATTTAACAATTTCTTTATCTATTTCAAAATAAGGCTATAGCTATAACAATTATGATGCCAATAATTATAAGACACAGTGTAAATATATCATCCGTATTGACAATGCCTAATGTACAAGCGGCAACCAGATGCTCTAATAATGTTAAACTATTCACCGCTTGGCGTCGTTCACCCAAAACATTAACCAGCATATTGGAGGAGACTTTGCGGCTGGAGGTTGAGGGCAACTCTTCATTGTCGGGAGTATGCCATACCCTTAGCCTTAAGTCGGTCTCTGTTTGATTTTGATTTTCTTCTTTGTTTTGAGTTTTTGTGTTGTCTAAGTTTGAAGATTTTGTTTCATCCTCTAAATTCTCTGTTTGGTGTTGTAAAGTTTCGTTTAGTTCTAGGCAATTATGTGACAGTTGTCCTATACCTAAAACATCATCAGTAGGCTCTATCGCTGTGTCCTCCTTATTAACACTAAACTCATAATTAATTCTCTCTTCCATGATATTCATTTCCAAGTGTGGAGTTTCTATAATAATGCTGCCCTTGCGTAAGTTAGTCTTGTTATCGTTTTCATCTAAACTTAAGCAGTTATTACCAACTAGCTTCAAGTAGTCACAATTTTCAGTTAAAGTTTCTTCTTTCTCTTCTCTTAAACTATTACATTTCAACTGATCTTTTTCTCTTAAAGCTTTTTCTTCCAAGGCTTTTACTTCAGCCATAATCTCATCTCTAGCCCAGATAATTCTCTCGCCCATAAGTTCGTGATCTTCTTTGGCCAAAGCTAATTTCTCTCTTAAAACACTTTGTTCTCCCAAAAATTCCTCGGTTTTCTTAAGGTTCTCCTCTAAATCAAAACGTTCCTTCAAACTGTCTTCCAACTCCTCGGCCGTGGGAAGTCTAGGAAAATCTACAAACTCCTTTTCCTCAGAATTCTCTTGATTATCTTTTTCTTCCCCCAGCTCTTTCTCTCGACTCTTATTATCAATAGTAACCTCGCTCTTAAAGCAGTTTTTAACCTCAAAACGTGTATTGTAATTAGAACTTAATTGCAAACTAACATGAAGATTTTGCTGATGACCTAAAGGAAAATCGGCTAAACTAACATTACCCGAATCTGAATTAGAGGAAGTTTCCTCTAAAGAACTTAACGAATCGAATTGTGTTAGAGGTTGGGGAGAGCTTGCTTGCTCTTCGCTCATTCTATCCACAAATATACTTAATTTACTAGCATAGATCTTATTGAAATTAGCTGATAGTTTAACTGACTCTACCTCTTGTCTATCCTCTAAGCTTTCTACATTAAATTCTGGTATAGTTTCTAGCCTAGATGATGACGTTGACGATGATGTAGATGACATGGGAGTAGAGCTAGCATTATTAGTAGTATGTGAACATGACTTTGGGTTTAATAACAACAATAAACAATCATTAGTTTTAGCACAGTATTGATAATTATCGGAATTAGCGGTACATTCTGGGGGGGATGCAGCGTTAGTTTTTTGGATTTCTTGCTCGAGCAATAACTCTGGCGTAGTGGTAGTAGTAGTAGCGTTAGGTGTCACATCATCTTTACCTGAATTATTTTGAAGTTTTTTCGCTTTTGACTTTTCTTCGATGCCAAAGATCATGGCCAATTCCTCGGAGGAATTGTACTGAGATGGCGACGAAGAGCGTCCACGCTGAGTGTTGGACGCTATGGTGGCACTGCAATTGCTGATGGGCGTAAGATTTAGCGGTGGCGGTGAGGGTGAATAGCTGAACGTACTGTTGGTGGTTAGATTCGGTGTGGCACTGGTTGTCGACTGTACATCGTAGGATGTAGTGCTGAAGGTTTTAATGGGATCAGTGCTGGGTGCATGAAATTCACTACTGGGTGATTTGACGTAATCACTGGACGAGTATGGATTAAACGAGGTAATACTCGAGGAAAAACGTCTACTGCCCGAGGGGCTGGATGACTTGGCCAAACAGTCGCTGGAAGAGGAGAAGGAGGAGGCAGTGGTGGTACTGGAACCGGACGCCTTTATTACTTGTGTTACCACTGCTGGCACACCTTTCACTTGGGCGGTTTGTTGTTGCTGTTGTTTGGCTTGATCCTCACACTCCTTCATTATTTGATCGATCTCCTCGATTTGCTGTTTACTGTTCGTTTTGTTGACTGGTTTTCGTGTTTCTGTAAGATTAGAAGAAGTCAAATCATTTGTAGTTTCGTCTTTTGTAACCTGTTGCATATTACACGATGAGGCCACCGCTATATCCGGTTGATTCAGATTGTCATAGTCATGACTGTCCGCCAAATCGCTTAATTGGCGCATACATCTTCTAGCTATAGCTTCGATATTTGTCGAATTTATGGGATCTAGTTTCTTGATCAAAGTAGGCATAACCAGAGTTTCTTCTTTGGCCGATTTGCTATCCGTGGATTTATTTTGTGTGACTTTGACAGCTTCTTGCACCACTACTGGTGGCTCAGTGGTTACTATGTCTTTGAGTATCTTTTCACACACCTTGTTGGCGGCCTCTGATACCTGATCTATGGCCTTTATTAATGTATCTTCCTTGTGCAGTTTTCTGGGTTTAGCTATATCATCTCCAGAGGCAGGCGCATTATCAGGCAAGGTGTCTAACAGCATTTCACCGCATTTCTTGGCGGCCTGAGATACTTTTTCTATTTCCTGCAGCTCCTTAACCAATCTTTCCTCTTCTGGGTTAGGTTTCTTAGGTTTGCTGGCAGTAATTAAGGCCTCTTTTCGTAGTTCCTTTAATTCCTGGGTTAATTTTATGCTGCTCTCTTGGGCATCCTGTGCAATTTTGTTCAAAGCCTCCTCCATTTTATGGGTGTCAGTATTTTGGGGTTCTGGAGTTAGAGATTTGCGTGGCAAGGGTACCGGTTTTGGAGGTTTTTCCTCTTCGTGGCTTGCAGCACTAAGTTTTTCGGGTAGCTGGCAAATTGCCCCACCCTGACTAGGATGGCGAAAAGGTATATTCGATTTCTTCATTTGATTTTGTTCTTTATCCTGCTCTCTAAGACTTTGCAACAGTTTCAAAGTGGTGGGTATATCACTGGCAGAATCGTTTTTGTGTAAATCCGACATGCTGCCTGAACGATCGATGTTTTTAGTTAATTCCATATAAGAATACAAGTCACCTCCTGAAGGTTTGGCTGCATCTCTTTGTATCAGAGCATAAATATTGGCCGATTGAGTGCGTGTAGCACGATTTTTCTTTAGTAAGCTACCAGAGGGATATTGAAACCTGCCCTTGTACTCAGCAGGGTCTTTGCGTAAAGCCCTGACAGCCAAATCATCTTTTATTACATCAGGGGCTTTAGTAGTTTCATAAGCCACGATCTCCTTGCGTTTGGGTTGCACATGCAAATAATCAGTTTGTGCTGCTGGCACTATTGGACCCAAAGGTATGCCAAATGGTGGCTGCTTCTCAGATTTATGTTGCAAATTAGCCAGTTTTATGTTGCGGTAGGCAACATCATCTCTTACCGGATCAGGTTCTCCAGCTGGAGAATCTTCGTCATCATACTCGTCGGCATGAGCCAAAGCATATTTTTCAAAATCATTGGGAGTTGATATGCGCTCCTTCTTGGTTTCTGGTTCCTCGGTTAGCCCCAAAGAACGATAAATAGCTTCCAATTCATTAATGGCCTCCTCTAAGTTGGCCGGTTTCTTGCGAGGAAAACTCAATTGCGGTATATGAGGCACAACACTTAGTTTCCTTAGAGGTGGCTGAGGAGCATCAAACAAAGGATTATGATTTTTTTCACGGCGTTCATTAACATATTCCTCATACTTATTGGGAGTGGTGGGTATTTCACCTGAACGTCTATGATAATGATTGGGCATGGATTGTGCCTTATTGGCATCCTTGTTACGTATTTCCACATAATTATTGCTGCTATCCTGAGCGGGTTTTATATGCAAACTGCCGCATATAACACTATCTACTTCATCGCCTCCAATGGCTGAAGGAGATGTAGTGTTTTGCAAAGGTGAAGGCCTATTTTTTAACTTATACACCTCTGAATACATTGGCACTGGATAGGCTCTCAGTTCTCCCACACGAGAGCTTGAAACTGAACGAGGTTTCATGGTGACTTCAACACCTGTCGAACGCTGTAAGTCTCTGCCACGTGGTGCTGGTGTTGGTGTATTGACATTCTGGGCAGAACCCTCCAAACGTTTCCAGAAGTCTGTAGCATTGGTCTTATTAGGCGAAGTGGGTAGACCGCTCTTAGTGGTGCGCAAAATGCCATTGGTTGATGGTTCATTAATGTCATTTTCAAATGTATTTGGTTCCAGCATATGTATGGGTTTGCGAGAACGTGGTGTTGCATCGGCAACATAGTGAAAATCTAGGCCATTGGGTAGGGATTTCTTACCCGGCTGAGCATCTCTTTCAGCTCTTGTAATAAATCTACGGTTGACTGGTGCCGTAGTTTGCTGGCTAGCCTGATTGGGTGTAATATTTAAAGAGTGAATGGATTGGTAATGGGGCTGTTGAGCCCAAATCTTGTCATCCGATACACAACGACCATTTAGTCCTGAAGAGGGCAAAACTGGCACTCCGGTTTGATCGAAAGCATATGACATGGGCCTTAAATCACCAGCACTGCCGTCTTGTGTGTGACCACTGATATTTACTCTCCTCAAAGGATCCCTAGGAGGAGGTGGTGGCGGCATTGGCTTGTTTTGCAATCTTCCATTGACATTTTGCAAATGTATATGACTGTCGTAACTAATGCTACGTTTGGTATCATTGACCGAGTTTTGTAAGTTCTTTGGTTGCTGCTGTTGTTGCATTTGTCCCCATTGGACATATGGAGCCATATGTTGCAAGCTATTAGTATTACGCAATCTGGAGTATTGGCTGTTTTGTGAGGTGGAAGAACGCATTTGCGGCTGAGGTTGTTGGGGAGCGGCTACCTGTTGCTTGGGAGCCTGATAAATCGACAAGGGCACAGGTTGAGTTTTCCATCTTTGGGTAGGCTGCTGAGCATACATGACGGGAACCTGCCCGTGACTAACCTCACCATCACGTGATAAACGCTTATAGTAACGTTCATTGCGTGCAGCCCTTGATCTACGACTTTGGCCATTAGCTTGAGCCTGACCGCCACTATGAATGCTTTCGTCACTGCGATATTTGGAGAAAGTGGTAGAATTTAAAGAGATTATTTCCTCCTCTTCACTAGAAGAACCTACAACATCCCCAGATGTTAGACCATTACCAATTAATTTTTGCGCCGAACGCTGTTTGGCCCGGGCCGATCTACGATCCAAGGAGTGAGCAGACCTACTCATCAATTGTTGTTGCGTTTGCGGTACATGCGGCAGGTACTGTTGAGAATGATGCAAACGCTGCTGCGCCTTTGACGCCAGCATATGCTGATTATTTTGATAGTAAGGCTCCTGAGCCGGTACAGTTTCAACGGGCAGGAAAAACTCATTATCCACATGTTGCACTGACGATGAACTCAAATTCTGAGAACTATTGCCCGTTGTTGGGACTGGACTTATAACGACATGATCAAAATTATCGCTCATTAACTTGCTGCCGCGACTAGCAGATTTCGATGATTTGGTTTTCTTATTTGGCGTTGAAGTGATTGCGGCCACAGGGTTACTAACACTGCGATTATATTTGGGCGTGGGCACAAAACCCGCCTTACGATCCTCCTCCGAAGAGGATTCCGATTCGACTTCCTTTTTGCGCCGAAACAAGCGTCCGAAGGACCATTTCTTATTGGAGTTGCTGCCATTGTGACTGGCATTTGAGAGCTGTGAGCCGTTGAGGGAAGAGTCTTTTTTATTGTTGCTACTTAAATGAAATCGTTCCATATCGCTGTCAATGATTTGTATTTCGTCGATGTCGACGTCGTCGTCTGCTGTTTGTAACTGATGAAGATGATGGTTACGGTTGATGTTCTCATTTGAGAGATGAACTTCTTTGGGTAGGGGCAATTGTGGTCGCCACGACGATTGGACAGTCTGTAAAGAGAGAGAAGTGTAATAAAAGAAATTAGCAATGATATATTGTTTATAAAGGAAACTTGTATTTAAATTTAAATAAATTTGCATAAATCTGAAATACTCCACTAAAATTAGAACTGATGATAGATTTAACTAGAACTGGTGTAAAACTTAAATAGAACTAAACTTTTTGACTCCTGAAATGCCAAATCTGAGTCGAAGAACTCATTTGGTTTATTGCTAATTTGCGTATTGTGAATTTACCTTTTTCTGTAGAGCTTTAATTTTGAAAAAAAATAAATTTTAAAAATATTTCAAATTCGAATATACATAAGTTCACAGTTTGTTACTCATTAAAATATAATAAATTTTAAATTTCACACTTGATTTCCATAAAACAATTTAGCATATTTTCGTCACTTCATTAGTTTTGAGTGAAAATTTAAGAGTATCTTCTACATATGTATGTGTTTAGCCCACCTTTGTTTATATTTTGATTTGTTTGTTGTTTTTTTTCCTTAAATACTAAAAAAATTTGAGAGAATTTATTAATAAAATTTTAATAATTTAGCTTATCACAAAGAAACACTTTTACTTTTAACGAAAAGTAAAAAACAACAAAACTTTGTTCCCTGATAGTGTTTTCTAATTCAAATCAAAAACATACTTTATCGCTAAACTTTCCTATGATGTCAGAGGTTGTACAATGGAATATGTATGTTTAAATTTAAATCAAATTTAAAATTTAAAGATTTTTTTTTTGACGTATTCTGAACATTTGATTAAATAATAATAAAATAAAAATAAATCACTACACAGATGTAAAACCACAAACATTTTAACATTAACAAAATAGTTTTATTTTTATAAAACAAATATTTACAATAACAGCCTTGTTTCAAGTTCATTTTTTTTTTCTTAGTGGGAAAGGAGGAAATGATGAGAGAGGGCTAAAAAAGGTGCTTGTTTTTAGTGTAAATGCTTATTAAAAGAAAAATAATTTTAGTTTTTTGTATTTATTATTATATTGTGAAGAACATATTGTACTGATAGGTATAAGAAAAATGTTAATGTAAACAAATATGTAGTCTCATACGAGGCATAATTGTGAAGTGAGTAGAGGTTTTTTTTAAAAGCAAATTATTTTTAGATGTAAAAAAAGGCTTGTAAGAAATAGACACAAGCTATTGTTTTCTGTTTTAAAACAGATTGTTTAAAACTTTAGATTAGAATCCCTTATCAAGTGGCCCTTATATATCTGATTTGGTGGGGCATAAAGAAATTTGTTGGGCTTTTTGATGATTAATATTAAAGCCAAAGAACTGAAGGTGTTATTAGACATACTACGTATGTTATATGTATATATATGAATTTAAATATTTATGTGTTTCTTATCTAAAAATAGTTCACACTTTAGTATAAAAGAAGTCAATAATAATAGTAAATAGTTTTAACTGATAACAAAAACTTATCTATTCTACAATATCAAGTAATATTCAAACTTATCTAAATTATGTGCAAAAAAAAAAGCATTAAAAAGTACTTAATGGGAGACAAAGTTAAACAATTTGGAACCAGTTAAACATTCTAATTTAGTTCCCTTTAGTCAACAATTATTATTTAAATCATTTAAGTATTTTTATTAAAATCACATTAATTTCTAAACACTACAATTATTTACAACACATACACTTTTTGCAACTTTTTCATTACAGCCATGATTTGGAAATTCGGGAATGATGTTGCCACTGTTGTTGCTGCTGTTGTTGCTATTAATATGGCTTAAATCATTTGGTTGGTTAATTTTGTTAATAGAATTGTTATTGTAATTACTATGACCACAACGTATATAAATAAATCCCTCATTACTACGTGACGAAGCGGATTTTTTATGATGATTTTGATTGTTATGATGACGTTTTAACGGAAATTTAAACATTATGTTCTAATATTCTTTTTAACGTTTAGAATTTTACAATTAATTATTTCTATATACACACAATATTAACATTTAGCAAAAAAATTAATACAAATATACACACATCGTACAAACAAACAAAAAAAAAATATAACTAAAAAGAAAATTAAAAAAAAAAATTATATTTAGCCAGATTGAGTAGGATTTAAACAAGTACAACACATAAAAAAATTAACCATTTAAAGGCAGGTATATTTAAGACGATTTAGAAGATTATTTATACTAAACAAGATCGGACGTGCACTAGAAATTAACACGAATTGAATTAGAAGAGAATGAATTAGTTATTAATAAGAAACTAAATTTAAACTGAACTAGCACTAAAATAGAAATGCACCAGAACTGGACCAGAAATTTATGAAATTTATTTATGTTTTTAAAAATGTATAAATGAACCTGAAATGAACTAGAAATGGACGAGAAATAATCTAGAATTATACTAAGACCGAATAGAACTAAACTTAAACTGCATTAAAAATGAACCAAAACTAAACTTGAAATTAATCAGGAGTGCACTACAACTGAACGAGAACTAATCGCGAAATGCACCAGAAGTAAACGAGAATTAATCTAGAAATGAAATAAAACTGTAAAACTTAATTAGAACTTAAATAGAATTGTACTTGAACTATAAATGAACCAGAACAGAACTGAAACTGAACGAGAAACTGAACAAGAAACTGCACTAGAACTGAACTAGGAATGACTCAGACTTGAAGTAGAAGTCAACTAACAACGAATTAGAAGTGAACTAGAAACTTAACGAGAACTAAACTAGAAACTGAACCAGAACTGATCTAAAACTAAACTAGAAATTCATCAGACATGAAGTAGAACTAAACAAGAAATGAAGTAAAAGTGAACTGAACTGAACTTGAACGGAAGTAGGAATGAATCGGACTTGAAATAGAACACAACTAAAAATTAATTAAAAGTGAATTAGAAACTTAACGAGAACTAAACTAGAAACTGAACCAGAACCGGAACTGATCTAGAAATTCATCAGACATGAAGTAGAACTAAACAAGAAATGAAGTAAAAGTGAACTGAACTGAACTTGAACGGCAGTAGGAATGAATCAGACTTGAAGTAGAACACAACTAAAAATTAATTAAAAGTGAATTAGAAACTTAACGAGAACTAAACTAGAAACTGAACCAGAACCAGAACTGATCTAGAACTGAACTATAAATGAATCAGACTTGAAGTAGAACTGAACAAAAAATGAATTAAAAGTGAACTGAACTGAACTTGAACGGAACTAGAACCAGAATTGAATAAAAACTGAACTAAAAATAAACCAAAAGTGAACTAGAAATGAACCAGAAGTGAACTGAAACTGAATTAAAAATTAACTAGGAATGAATTAGACTTGAAGTAGAACTAAACTAAAATTGAATTAGAAGTGAACTAGAAGCTTAACGAGAACTAAACTAGCAACTGGACCAGAACTGATCTAAAACTAAACTAGAAATGAATCAGACTTGAAGTAGAACTAAACAAGAAATGAATTAAAAGTGAACTGAACTGAACTTGAACGGAACTAGGAATGAATCAGACTTGAAGTAAAGCTTCACTAAAAATTAATTAAAAATGAATTAGAAACTTAAGGAGAACTAAACGTAAAACAGAACCAGAACTGATCTAGAACTGAACTAAAAATGAATCAGACTTGAAGTAAAACACAACTAAAAATTAATTAAAAGTGAACTAGAAACTTAACGAGAACTAAACTAGAAACTGAACTAGAACTGAATCAGACTGGAAGTAGAAGTGAACAAGAAATGAATAAAAAGTGAACTGAACTTGAACGGAACTAAAAATAAACCAAAAGTGAACTAGAAATGAATGAGAAGTGAACTGAAAATATATTATAAATAAACTAGAACATAACTAGAACTAAACAGGAATGAATCAGACTTTAAGTAGAACTCAACTAGAAATTAATTAGAAGTGAATTAGAACTGATCTGGAAAGTGAAGTAGAAATTAACTAGAAGTGAACTAGAACTGAATTAGAAATAAACCAGAACTAAACTAAAACGAAACTAGAAATGAACCAGAATTGAATTAGAACTGAACTAAAAATAAACCAAAAGTGAACTAGAAATGAAGCAGAATTGAATTAGAACTGAACTAAAAATAAACCAAAAGTGAACTAGAAATGAACCAGAAATGAACTGAAACTGAATTGGAAATGAACTATAACAAAACCAGAACTGAAATAGGAATGAATCAGACTTGAAGTAAAACTAAACTAAAAATAAATTAGAACTGAACTAGAAGGGTAGAAGTAACTAACCAGAATTGAATTAGAACTGAACTAAAAATAACCTAAAAGTGAACTATAAATGAACCAGAAGTGAACTGAAACTGAATTAGAAATGAATTAGACTTGAAGTAGAATTAAACTAGAAATGAAGCAAAAGTGAAGTTAAAATAAACCAGAACTAAATTACAAATAAACTAGAACTTAACTAGAAACCAGAAATTGAACCAAAAGTGAACTAGTGACGACTAAAAACTTTTTAAACGATTTTTTTGTATTTTTCGAAATGTTTCAATATTTTTATACACATTTATAGCTATTTGTGTCTCGTTCTTTAAAGGGTTAACTTTTTGCAGCTTGTACTTCAAATTTATCATTATTATATATTTTTGTTGTTGTTTTTTTTGCCGGAAAATTAAATAAATAAATAGAAACATGAAAAACACCACACAAGAGCAGAAGAGAGCAGCAGTAAACTAACACAAGCAATATGAAATATTGGGCAAAAGGCCAATGATTTTTTAAAAAAGATTAAAAAAAAATAAATATTTTAAGGGATCAAACTAACGACACAAATTTTAAAAATAATGATCGACTGAATTTTAATAGATTATTACAAAATCAAATATTTTCCTTTTTCACAAATATTTCACACAGTTGTTTTTTTAAAGAAACTTAAACAATTATTTCAATTGTGCTAAATACCAAGATTTTTCTTTCAAACACCTTAAAAATAAAAACAAACAATATAAATAAACACTTCAAATAATATACTCTGAACACTTGTCACAAAAACCAACAACAACAACAAAAAATTACGTTTCAGAATGTGTGTTGGGCCTGTCTAAATTGAGTTACAACTTTAATTGTTGCCTGTGGTTTTTTTTTACGAGTAGCGAATATCCAATATGTGCTGTATATTGTTTTAAAATTTAAATAAACATGATGATCGCTTTTTTATTTCTTTCGATTTTCTCAAAATATTTACAAAAACTCGACACGAAACTTTAAAAGAAAAACTACATTAAATAAAAATTAAAGCAAAAGACGAAAGAAAACTAAAAATTCTAAACGTATACTAAAGTAGCTAGCTGTGTTTAGCTGTTGTAGCGAGATTGGAGACTAATGGCGTTGAACAATTTTGTGGCACCTAAAAGCCACCACATTAAGAATTTTGAAAAAAAAAAAAAAAATAAAAAACAACCAACAACAACAGCACATAAAAAGTTTAGGAACAACATTAAAAGAAATAAAATGTGTTAAAAATTGTTCACAACAAACTACACAACAAGATCAGAGCATGAGAATAAAAAAAAAAAACAAAATACTACCAACAACAATATAACAACATTATCACTCTCCAGCGTTGTCAGTTTAGGGGATTTAACCCCAAATCAAGGATTTTTTTTCGTGATTTGGGATAAAAATTTCATCTTGGGGAACCGGGGATTTGTTGGGGATGACAACACAATTTTAGGCAATTTTTTGGAGATTTTTTTTATAACTGATGGTAACAAGAATGATTTTTGAGCTAAAACATGTGCGTCTGGCAAGTCTAAAAATGTGTGCTATTATTTATAGTGGATGGTTTCTAATAAAGAAGAAGCTTTTCCATGGTTTGGCCTGAACACACTTCTCAGAATAAACACATACTTTAAAAATAATTCAATTTGTTGTGAGAAATTTAATCCATCCGGCATTTGGTAAATAATATTTTATACTTCTTTATATTATATTATGTGTAATTTTTTCTTTACAAGACTTATAATTACAAATCGAATTAGTTTGAATATTAATATATGTAGCTATCGATAAAAATGATTTTTTTTAATAAATATGTTATTTTGTAAATAAAATAAAAATTTTACAAAAAAAAATTTAATAAAAAAAAATTAGTTTGGGGATTTTGGGGATAAGCTCTAAAAAAATACTGGCAGCACTGTCACTCTCTGCAAAGAAAAACAAAATTCTACTAAAAAGCAACAAAAAAAACTATAAAAATAAAGAATAAAAATAGAGAAAATATATACGAACTGACCTATTGTTGTTCGTCTTTTTTAAGAGAGAGCGCAAAATCTTTTGTACAGAAATGCTAAAAGAAATATAATTTTATATATGTAAATAGTTAACTACCACAAACAACTGGGAGTATTTTGATTTAGTTAGACTATTTGTAATACTTTGAACTAATGATCATGCACTCCAAAAATTTAGAATAATTCCGGCACTAACTTAAGGCAAAACTACAATTGAACAAGAAAACAACTGACCAAGATAAATTAAAATAAATTATTTCATTAAACAAAAAAATTTCTTTCAAAATTTCAATCTTATATATGTAGAGGGGACTACAATTGTGAAAGTTGGAACTGCATATATGCTTAAAAATTCTACAACTTTTTAAATTTAGCAAACTAAATTTGCTATTATTATTGTATATTTGGAATTAACAGTGTAACTATTAGTGTTACTACCATTTACCATTAACAATTTTTAAATATCATTAATTTGAGATTTCAACCGATCTATTAAGAATGTGTTATAATACAACCAAAGTTTAACAAAATGGGTGTCAAACTTTAGCAAATCAATAGAAAATTACAAGAAATATATAAACTATTTTATTTATTCAAATTGTCAAAAATTCTTAAGTAAATAATATATGTAGTAATTTAAAATGAAGTTAGAAATTTTACACTTCAAAATCATACAAGATTTTTTTTGGTTTTACAAATCTAATTTACTTTATTTGTATATATTTAAAATCAATAAGATTTAAATTAGTATTTCCCTTTAAAAAGCTTTTAATATCATTCTTTTCAGATTTCAGCCAATTCATTAAGAATGTCTTTAAAAGCAATCAGAGTCTAACAAAATGGGTGTCAAAATTTTATACCTAAAAATCTCAAGCTATTATGTAGAATTAGTTATGACTGCTAAATATTAACCCCCTTATTCAAAAACGATTATTAAATTTAACAAACGTTTATTAAGACAGATTTGCATATAAAAATTTGGTTAGTAAACGTTTGTTAAATTTAATAATCGTTTTTAAATAAGGGGGTAAAATTATAAAATTAAATTAGAAATTATGCCACATTAGCGGTTTACTAAATCAAGTTTCATAAAGTTGTCTATATTTAAACTCATTACAAGTTTAACTATAGCTACACAATGAAATGTTTTATATATAGTTTAATTCAAATATCAGCCGATTTATTAAGAATGAGTTAATATTCCACTTTAGTATGACAATATGGGTGTTAAAATTTAGCAAACTATTACAACATCATAATAAAAATATAAACCAAGACATTTATTGTAAATATCAAAAATTACACTTAAGAGAAAAAAAAATATTGTATGTAAAAATTGATTACTTCAAAAGGCATTCATTCACTGCAATTGCTAATTTCAATTTGTTGAACTTTTTAATTTATAAAATAAGAATATTAACTATCGTTTGACATTTAATTTTTTAAAAATTTCTTTAAGTTTAGATTTCCACCGATTTATTAAGAATAAGTTAATATGCAATTATAGTGCGACAATATGGGTGTTAAAACTCTGCAAATTAAAACTACAACATAATAAAAATATAAACCAAATAAAAATATAAAACTATATATATCAGATATTACAATTAAAAGAAAAATATACAAAATCATTAAATAATTTCAAAAACCAGATTTAATTTGTTTAACTTTCCTAAATATAGAATTAAAAGTATTTTAACAATTATTTGCCGTTAAAATATATAACACATCTTAAAGTTTAGATTTTAAATGATTTATTAAGAATGAGTTAATATACAATTTTAGTGTGACAATATTGGTGTTAAAATTTAGAAAATTAATGTAGTAAATAAAAATATAAACCAAGAGAATTTCTTGTAAATAACTTACGAGGTCTGATCAAAAAATAACCGTTATTTTCAAATTTCGGGAGTAACGTATGTTCGATTTTCGCATTTTTTTTTTCTATTATGTTGGTACACATGTCTGTAATATATGTTGGTAATATTTTGTATTGTCAGTTTGTTTTTGACAAATAAAAAGGTTAGTCGTGTTTTGGTGTGTTCTTCGATTTTTTACTATTCGATAAAATGGATCAATGAAACTGCATAAAGTTTTATGTAAAAAATGAAATTAAATGCGCAAGGACATTTGAAATGTTGACTGTGACGTTTGGCGAGTCTACTATGAGCAGAATACAAGTTCAATTGTGGTAAACCGGTTAAGGAAGGCCGAGAAGATGTCAATGGCGATGCTTGTCCTGGTCGCCCGAGCACTTTAACAACTGATGAAAATATTGAAGCAGTGAAGAAAATGTTTTTGGATAATCGTCGAATCACTATCAGAGAGGTTGTTGATGACGTTGGCATATCGTTCGGCTCATGCCAAGCAATTTTTACGAGTGTTTTAGGCATGAAACGTGCGGCAGCGAAAATTGTTCCAAAATTGGTAAATTTTGAGCAAAAACTACGTCGCATAGACATCGCTCAGGAGCTGTTGAACATCGTCAACGACGATCCAGATTTCCTTAAAAATGTCATAACTGGTGACGAATCATGGGTGTATGGCTAGGACATTGAAACCAAAGCCCAATCATCCCAATGGAAACGTCCAGAAGAGCCAAGACCGAAAAAAGCACGTCAAGTTCGGTCAAATGTGAAGGTTTTGCACCATGATAACGCACCAGCTCACAGATCGATGATTGTACGTGAGTTTTTGGCCAAAAACAAAACCGTTATCATGCCTCAAGCACCGTATTCTTCGGACTTGGCCCCCGCTGACTTTTTCCTCTTCCTAAAATTGAAAACACCGATGAAAGGAAAGCGTTTTGCTACGATTGAGGAGATAAAAGAAAAATCGAAACAGGATCTGTTGGCGATACCATAAAGCGCGTTTCAGAAGTTTTTCGAGGATTGGAAAAAACGCTAGCATAAGTGTATTATTGAGGGGGAATACTTTGAAGGGGACAAGATAGTTATTGATGAATAAATAAATACTTTTTGAAAAAATTTAAAAAAATAACGGTTAATTTTTGATCAGACCTCGTAAAAGATAAATATAGAATATAAAAATTATTTTGAGCTTAGATTTAAACGTATTTATTAAGAATAATTTATAATAACACCAAACACAGCCGATGTGGAAAATAAAATTTTGGCAATCATTAGTAGAATTTAATAAAAATTTAAGGCAATATAGATTGATATATATTTTTAAAATTAGTATGTAAATAGAAATGTACAAGAAATGTGATTTAGTATTGAACTAGAACTGAACAATAGAATAATTTCTAGAAGAAAATATTTCATTATACTAATACAAATTCTTTAATCTTATTTTGGTGCTGGGCATTTGAAATTCAGCACTGCCGACATCTAAAACAATTTACATGTTTTCTTTTATTTTCCATTTGTAATGCGTGCGCATGTGAAATAAATTAAGTTGATACTATAACGACTAAAGTTAAGTTGTTGTCTGTTATAATTATCTGAGTTTAATTTTAATTAATACCATTAAAAGTTACTTTTTGTTATCAATTGCATCAAATACAAAAAAAAAAAATGAAAGTTTGGTGGTACTGTTAGGGTATATCTTGGCTTCTTCTGAAATCCCATGAGGGTAATTGATTTTATTCCTAAGAGTGTAATAATCAAAATAAAATTAATTAAATTATATTTGGTTTTTATCACAAGCAATGGTAAGAAAACAATTATATCAAGAAAGACTGACTAGCAAACATAAATGAGAAGAAATGAAATGCTTTTTATGGGAAATTGCTACAAAATGATAAAACGTAGATAGAAATTTATATTAAAACAGCCTAGAAGATATGCTTCAAATTATAAAACTATTTATCTAGCAGACACAATGGCTCCTGTACTGTATATATAGTCTTTGGTATTTAACGTAAATTTTTTCTGGGGGAATAATCACTGCTAACGTGTAGTTATAAAAAATCTTTAAAAGTTATTTTTTATTTTGACAGCAAAATTTTGAATATTTAGGCAACTTGAGGTTTCAACCGATTTATTAAGAATGACTTTATATTCAGCTAAACTATGGCAATATGGGTATTAAACTTTAACAAACCTATAGTAGTATTTAATAAAAATATAAACTATCAGATTGCTTTTAGTGGTAAAGATATTTTGTAAATTTTAAATAAAAAATAAAAAATTTTTGTTGCCATTAACTGATTAGTTTTATTTATTATAAAAATTTAAGAAAAATTCTTTTTTTTATATACTTGTTTTGTTTTTAAATGGGTTGAATGAACTTTTAAAGACAATAACAATTAAAAGCAAAACAACTTTTAAAAGTAAATTAAATAAAAAGATAATGTAATAAAGTTTTAACATAAAATGTTACAAAAATATAAAATTAAATACTTAGTTAAGTACAAATCTAGATCTTTTAACAAAACATAAACTATAATGACGATTACAACTTAATACATATTCCATAAAATTTAAACTGTTCCCCTCTGTGAGCAAAAATATATCCCCCCCCCCCCCCCCACCCTTCACTTCTTTTAATATGCTCTTCATTCTAATTTCCATTTGTAAACCAACAAGTAATAACACTATCAAATAAAAAAAAACATTCCACACCTAATTAGCAAAAATTTGAAGCAGCAACAAAAAATATTTATTTAAAAATAACCAAATTACCCATCTTCTACACAACTTATAACAGAAAAAAAAAACATACAAACAATACTGAGACAATCCACTCAAATAAACTTAAATAAATATTTTTAGAAAAGATTTGTGTTTTCTTTAAGAAAACTAAACAACAAAAACGAGTAAAGAAAAACTCTTTAAAATTTAAGACAACAACAACAAAATATAACAGAAAATTTTACGAAAATTGCATGTCTTTTTAAAAAAAATGTTTAAAAGTGACAAATCTGGGGGTCTTAAAAAGGTGGAATGCGAGTGTGTTGAAAAGATTTTTTCCAACAGATATTCAGATCTGTGTATATACAAAATGTATTTAAAAATACATTTGATTTATGTAAAGTGTAATGAAATAATAAAATTCACAATATTTGGAAATATTTTATTTAGTTTTGTTAAAAAAAAAAAACACATTTTAAAACCATAAACTTGGGATTTCATCTTAATTTATTTTACTTTATTACTTGGTATGAATTTTATGGTTGTTGCATTAAATTGAATTTTAAATGGGTCTCAAAACTTCGCTAAAGTAACAAAGAATCTTAAATAAATATAAACTCGTAAAAATATAAATTTTATGTTGTTCAATCCAAAAAAATATATATATAATAAAATCTGATTACAAATGATATTAGTTTATGTTTAAAATTATGGTCAAGTTCAAATTTGTAACATTTGTAAAATTTTTTGCTCATAACTTGATTTTCAAATTAGACCCGATTCATTAGGAATATGTTTTTATATAAACTAAATATAAAATTATGGGTCTTGAACTTTAGCTTAAAATATAAAATTCCCTTAACCCCGAATTGTAAATACATCACGAGTATGTATTTGTAATTCTATCTCTATAAAGATTGGCCCCCTTTTAATTTTTGCATCGAATCTTAGGCCACGTTTTCACTAAGTCATTTTTGTTGTCAAATTGTCGAAATTGTTGGCAATTGTATGAAAAATGACATAGTGACAACCAAGCATTAAGGAGATTTATTATTATTCCCCGAAATAATACAATATAGAATATTATTTTTTTAATATAAAAATCATTAAATAATTTTAAATACCAAATTTAATTTGTTTAACTATTCTAATTATTTTGCAATTAAAATATATAAAATATCTCGAAGTTTATATTTCAACCGATTTATTAAGAACGATCTAATATGCAACTATAGTGTGACAATATGGGTGTTAAAACTTTGCAAATTAATACCACAATATAATGAAATAAAATACCAAGAGAATTTCTTATAGATAACCTGAATATATTTGACATTAAAATATATAAAATATTTTCAAGTTCATATTTCCACCGATTTATTAAGAATAACTTTTAATACCAGTAAACACAATCAGTATATGTAGATATTTAAATTTTGCAAATTCTTAGCAGAGTTTAATAAAAATAAAAAGCATTTTATTTAAACAACTTGTAGATTGCCATCATGATTCAATAAGAAATAAAAATAAATTAAATTTTACCTTAAATTATTCACACACATTGCTTTCTTTTTCTTTTAGTGAATCAACTTTACAATTTAACAAAACAAACAGCATGTGAATCACCTGTTTTTACATGAGATGAAAACAATTGAACGATTTGAGAGTTGGGGAAAATAAATAAATTTACAAACAACAAAATCGCAATTATTTTTAGAGTTGTCTTATTAGTAGGTCGATTGTGTTGGTTTTTTTTTCAGGTGGGACTGAAATATTTCTGCCTTTAATTTATATAGAGAAAAAGTTGTAGAGTTATTGAAGAAATGTCGAAAATGCGGAAGACATTTATTTAATTTGTTTGTTTGATCGGTGGTAGCGTAGTGCTTTATTTACAAATACCATTTGAAGTGGGTGCTTTTAGGCGGCCTAAAAAAAATCGGAAAAAAGTGTTTGAATTGTTTGTGGTGGCGTGTAAGTTTTTTTTTTTTTGGCACAAATTGTGTAAGTAATGATAGGCAGGCGTCTGGCATGAGCAAAATAGAAACTAAATATGGGTTAATAGGTATTTTGGCATGAATTTAACAAACGAAAAGTAAAAAAAAAAAAAACTGATTTTAAAAACACAAAAACAAGCAAAGTAAAGTAATAGAAATGATAAGAATTTGTAAAAATTTTTGTAAAGCCAAAATACAAAAGTTTCAAGTAATTGTATAAGAAGAAACACAATAAATTAAGAGGAGATTTATTACTTATTTTAGAATTAACAACAAGTATAGGTATATTTTTAAAAGAAAATAATTTTCAGTATCTGCCTTTGTGTTTTAAAATTTCGGCAAAAATTAATGATTTTTGGTTTAACTGTGAATCATATTTTGTAATTTGTTTAAATTTTAATCAAGCAATTTATTTTATTTCTGGTTTAATGACTTTTTGGTGTTGAACTTTTTAAATTTTTCAAAATAATATACATACTATATGTATATATAGTATATATACACACAAAAAACATATTCTCTGTTCTTTTTCCTGACTAAATAAAACTTGATGTTTTTCATTTTAAATAGAAAAAAAAATCATTTTATTAGTTTTAAAGCAAATATTTTTGCAAAAAGAACATAAAATAACAAAAATACAATTTGAAAATATTTTTCACTCATAAATAATGAATATTTGTGTGAAAAGATAAAAACCATTTTGAGGAAAAATTTTGCGAATTATAAATACACAATAAAGACGAACTCGAGTAAAACGAACTAGAAGGAACGTAAAATTTTAGTACGCCATAGAAATTAATAATAGTGTTCAAAATAATATCTAGAAATTTTACAATACAGCAGAAACTTCATTTTTCTTCCAAACTAAATTTTCAAGTTGTTTGAAAATTACAAAAAAATAAAAATTACGGCCGATTTATTAAGAATGAGTTATAAATGCAACAGAATATTAATATTATTATTCATAAAAAATAAGGTAGGTTTGAAGTGTACTTTAAGACAAAACTTTCATACAAAATTTTCTTAAAGTACATTTGAAGTCTACTTTAATTTTTTATGAATTAAACCGTAATTCTTTTAGCTCAAATATTTTTTTGATGAAAATTAAAAAGATTTTAAACGATTTTGGAGTTTTTTTTAATAAAATTTTCAACCGATTTATTAAGAATGAGCTATATATACAAAAAATAAACTAATTTTTCCTATGGAATCCTGTATTCCCCATATATTAAATGAACTGCTGTAAGACATAAAACAAATTTATCAGTTTTTATAATATTTAATTTACAACCGATTTATTAAGAATGAGTTATATGTAGAGAAAATACCTATTTATTTAGATTACTATCTAAGTAAAACTGTATAGAATTTAATGAGTTTCAAACCTAAATTTAGGTTTCTTTAATACCTATATAAATTTCCACAGATTGATTAAGAATGAGTTATAAGCATATATTAAAAAACCCTGTTTTTAGACTGAATCCAGTGTTTCAGAAACAAAGAATATTTTTAATTTCCATAATATTTTATTTACAACCGATTTATTAAGAATGAGTTATATTTTCGGAAAATACCAATGTATTATGACTTTATATTCATGACTTTAAAAGTTAATTGTCAACAGATTTATTAAGAATTATTATTATTATTATTATTAAGAATTATTATTAAGCTGAAAAATAACATTTGGTAGGCTAAAGTTTTTCCAGTAAATTCTGAGTAAAAAAAAAAATAATTTAAATAATTAAATAAAAATTCAAACCGATTTTATAAGAATGAGTTAAAACCAAACAAAATCTAGAAATATGGATCACAAATTCTTACTTTTGCAAGTAATTGTAAAACAGATATATAAACTCCAAAAAATTACTTAATATTCGTTTAAGTCTTAAATCCGATTTAATAAGAATACGTTTTAAATATAATATAAAACCTGTTTTTCATACGGAATTCTTAATTTCAAAAATATATAAAAATGTCTGTATGATTTTTCAACAAATTTTCAGTTTTCATGACATTTAATTTACAACCGATTTATTAAGAATTTGTTTTAATTAGCATCAGTTTTATTTATATTATTGATAATGACATTCTTAATTTGTTTAAATTAATACATAATGTTTGAAACTTACGATTTCGCCCGATTTATTAAGAATGTCATTAACTCTTAACAAACTATAGCAATAAGGGTCTTAACCATTAGCTTAGATTTTATACAAATAAAATAAAATTTTAAATTTAACACAAATATTATTTTTCTGAAATAAATTAACAAATAAAGCCAAATTTACTATTTACGGAAAATTTCATGAACTATGATAATTTTTTATTAAACTACATATGTATGTATGAACTTAACTTTGTGTTAACAATTATCACATTTTATCTTACATTTCACCTAATCAAAAATGTAATACTGCAAATTTAAGATTTCAAACGATTTATTAAGAATATGAAAAACTAAAAACAAACTATAGCAATATGGATTTTAAACTTTAGCTTAGAGGGTATACAAACAAAAGAAAATATAAACTTAATGAAAAATATAACTTGTCTGAAAAAAAAATTAATAAAAATAAAGAAAAATGTACTATTTGTGGAAAGTGTATGAAGTATAATAATTGTTTAAACTTTATTGCTTTAAAGACAGTTAAAAGAACTCAATTTTGTTAAACTTTAATTTATTAAGCTTTTCCTTAATTTTCTTTAACCAAAAATATAAGATTTCCAACGATTTATTAAGAATATCATATCAAGATAGATATATGAACTCAGCTCTGTGTTAACAGTATTCACATGCAGCTTTTCTTCAATTCCTCCGTAACAAAAATATAATATTTCAAATTTAAGATTTCAACCGATTTGTTAAGAATATCAAAATCTTTTAATCAACTATAGCAATATGATATTAAACTTTAGGTAGAAACTTATACAAATAAAAAAATATATAAACTTTAATATTTTAGTAATTGTTTTTTATTTTCGATATTCGATAATAAGAAATATGTACATATACAAGGTGGTAATCCTCCTATCAGAAAATGCTATAAATTTTGCGATTGGCCCCTAATGTCAGTTCTGTTTTCACATTTGTGTAGTAAACACATGCGAAATACACGTTAATAAACAATGTTACGCTACACCGATCCAGAACGCGGAATATGGCTGACTATTTATTTGACCAATAATCGTTCGGTGACTTTTTCAAAAATAATCATGAGTGATGAGGCCCATTTCCATCTTAGCGGGTACGTAAATAAGCAAATTTTACGCTTCTGGGGCACTGAAAATCCGCGTGTAACCCACGAAGAGCCATTACACCCGCTCAAAGTCACTGTATGGTGTGCTGTTTTCGCTGGAGGAGTCATCGGACCTTTTTTCTTCGAAGACGTCGAGGGCCAAACGGTTTCTGTGAATGGTGAGCGCTACAGAGCAATGATCAACGAGTTCTTTTTGCAGCAACTTAATGAATTCGGATTGGAAAACATGTGGTTCCAACAGGACGGTGCAACGGCACACACTGCACGTGTCACAACCGATATGCTGAAGGATGCATTTCCCGGGCGCCTAAGCAAATCGTCTGATTTAACCGCTCCAGACTTCTTTTTGTGGGGCTTTTTGAAGTCGCGGGTTTATGTCAACAAGCCTCAGACTCTTGCAGCTCTTAAATACCATACCCGTCAAGAATGTGAGGACCTATCGCCGGAAGTTTTGGCCAAAGTGATGGAAAATGCCATAAATAAGGCTCAAATGACAATCAACTGTGGCGGCGGCCATTTACATGACATCATATTCTCGACTTGATGTAAAAAAAAATTAAAAGACCAAATAAAAATAATCCACAAGAAGAATCAAAGTTTTTCATTTTTTTAATTACAGCCAAAAAACATCGGAAGTTTACTTTTGCGCCACCTTGTATAAACTTTATAATGGAAGGCCAATGTAAGCGGCATGCGGCCGCGGACGGCAGAAGTAGAATTTTTTCAACTTTGCCGCTTCAAACGATGTTGCCATACACATGTATATAATATGTGACATATGAGTTTTGTTAAAAATTAAAATTTATTTCCATTTTCCTAATTCTTTTTATACAATGTGCACACTAATAAACGTTTATTTAAGCTGATTGCCGCCCGCGGCCGCATGCCGCTTACATTGGCCTTCCACTATTAAGGTGTAAACTTTACTTTTCTTATATTTAACAGAAATTTACTATTTCAGAAACAAATTATGACCTATTTTTAAACTCAACTTAATTAAAGATGAGAAAAGATATATTTTCTTTTATTTCCCAGGTTCAAAAATACTATCACACCTATCGTGAATAAAAATTCCACATGAAATTTGTTCCCTTTTATTTGTTTAACATTGAATTTAAATAGGAAAAAATGTGAAAAGCGAACAAATTTCATGGAGAATTTTTATTCATATTTAAGATTACAACCGATCTACTAAGAATAAAACAAACTGTTTCCCAAAAACCTAATATGGATAATAAATAAAAGCTTGAGGTTTAAGCGTTTTATATTAAATATAAACTTTAAGAGATATTCACTAACTTGCAGTTTAACAAACAAATTTATTTATTAATAGTCTTTCCATTAAATGACTATATTTAATTATTGCTTATACTAAGAAAATAAATTGTTTTTTTTTTTTAATTTCAAACACGCAAACCCATTATGTTTAAATATAAAAACTACTTCAAATTTGTAAAGCAAATAATGTACAAAAATACTAAAAATTGCATGTCTATAAACTTGAACTTGTTAATGTTAGCCATTAAATGTTTACATAATACATAAATACTTTAGCTCTTATTATTATTTAAGTTTAAAATGTTTATTAAATGTTCGCATAAACATTTCAATTAAAACAACATCCTCCCGTATCTTATGATTTACATTTTTTTTGGCTCTGCAAACAACAGTTTTTTTCTTTCAAAATAAGTAGTACTGCAAGTAAAAACCACACTTATGTCTTGATATAAATCGGAAGTAATTAAGCATAATTTCCATTGTCATCGGCTCGTGTTAAGTTGTTATAAAATCTGTTAAATCTTTCTTTTAATACTTTTACACAAAAGGTGTATTTTTGTTTAAATATTAAAAGCGTAAGACACAAAAACAACACAGTAATTATGTTGGCATTTTTTTAAAAGGGGCTTAAGATGAGGGCATATTGTTTGTGTAGACATAATTGAGGTTAATTAAAACATGTTTCTATTGTTTTGTTAATAGCCACTATTTTCAATAAACGTTTTCTTTGTCAAATTTTATATAATGGTTTTATTTACAATTTACTTAAAAGTATTTTAATGTAAACAATTAAAATTTACATGAGAATCACTGTGCTAATTAAGTGGCCCATCTAAAAGGTTTTCAAATAAAAACACCTAAAATTTGTTATAAAATAGGGGGACTTTTTAACTTATTTTGTGATTAAATTGTTTTTTTTATGTAATGCTCTTCATTCGTGAAATGAAACTTTAAAGTTTATATTTCATTTAAATAGTTTCAGGCTATTTTCAGGTATTTTATGAACAATATCCCAAATGGCTAATTAAAAAATTGCAATTTTCTCTACTTTTTTTATATGTTTCCTAACTCAAGAATTAATTTCTTAGATTGTTTTGCAATATTTCAATGTTATTTTATTAATTATTCCAAATTCATTTCACCCGATTTATTAAGAATGTAAAAATCATAACAGGAAATCGCTCAATATGGGGCGTAAATTAAGGCTTACAATTAGTACGTTGCTTAAAAAAGGCAACATTTAGTCACAAAGATCACAAATCCTAAAATGACAATTTTTAAATATGGAAAAACACATTTTTAACCCCTTAATTTAGCTCTAAAACAGTTCAAATGTGTTTTTATGTATTTTTTTCAATATTTAATTTTCGACCGATTTATTAAGAATATAAAAATATAATAGGAAATCAAACAATATGGGGCTTAAATTAAAGCTTATGCATAATAGGTGTTATAATAAATATAAATCTTATATTTAAAGTATATATGTAGAAGAAATTTTTACAACTTTCATAACAAATTAAACTTTTTCCTACTGATTTTTTTTTTTTTTTTAACTGAAGAAAAGGAGGAGGAGGATAGAAATTAATAAATAAAAATGATAATTACAGAAAATTTCGAACCACCAGGTAACACTGGTTAAAAGATTGATGTTTGTCTGTTGGCTAGCAGGCACCGCAGAGGTGCAGAGGGTTAGAACGCAAAAAATTCTGATGAGAGAAAGTGGTGTTTCTCGAAACATATGTAAATTCAACAACCCAGGTTCGAATCCCAGCCAAGAAAATTATCAAAAAAATTTTAATAATAAAAATTTTTGAAGTTGTAAAACAATTCCTTCTTTAGTAAAAATAATTTAATGAAAAATTAATTTAATGAACTCGAGCCTAAATAAATAAATATCAATAAAACTATTAATTATAAGAAATTATTTCTGCATAACATTATATTTTTTAACATATAAAATACATTTCTTAACACTCAAAATATATTTTTCCTGCATATCTAAAAATTCTGGTTAAAACCGATTCATTAAGAATAAGGAAATATAGCTTGAAAACAAATAATATTAAGCTTAAATGAAATAGGTACATTAGCATTTGAAATATGGAAATATTTTAAAAAAATAATACATACAGCCAAGGAAAAAATTATATGGTACATGTGTTTTTTCTATAAATCTCTTCCGTTTTAAAGCTAATGTAAAAGTTTATATATTTTTTATATTTAGTAGAGAGAAACAAAAAATTAAATTAAAAGATTTTCAGGGTTTGTTTATTTTTATTAAATACTTTTTACTGTTAATTCAAATTCTTAGAGGAAATATTTATATGATACAAAATAAGAAAAAATTCAAAACCTAAAACTAATTAAATATATTCAACTAAAATATAAATTTTTTATAATGCGAATGACCTCCTCGAGGAATTTCTTTCTTCTTTGAGCTCTTTTAAGGAGTTATAAGTGATTCCATTTTTATATATTTCGGCGCTTAAAATATCCCAGATGTTTTCAACTGGATTTAGATCAGGGCTAAAAGGTGGCCAGTCCAAAACAGCTATATCCTTTTCTTCAAAAAAATGCTTTAGTTCTTTTGGCTTTATGTAAAGGGGCGTTGTCCTGCTGAAAAGTAAAATTATTTCCATAACTTTCCTCAGCAAATTCAATAAAAACACTGTCCAGTAATTCTACGTAATTCTCCGCATTCATTTTATGAGAAATAAACAAATTGGAGAACGTGCTCTATACCCAAAACCAACCCAAGTCATCAAAGATCCTCCTTAAAAAATTGCGTGCTATTCTGGTTTGTGTATCGCCACCTTTTTCCCTCCAATAAAATTGAAATCCATCTGGTCTATCAAGGTTGAATTTTTTTTCATCGCTGAATAAAACATTACGCCACTCCTCTTCCCAAAATTCATACTTTTCAGCGAACGATAATCTGGCTGTCTTGTGTCTAGGAGTCAATCGTGGTTTGGGAATCATTTTTTGTTTTGTCACATCTAGAAATTCATTTAGAATTTAGTTAATCCGTCTTTTGGTCACATTTAGTCCCAGCTCCGACTTTATTTGGTTACAACTGAAATTATTTGTAATAGCTAGGCGCTTGATTGATTGTCTATCGCGGTCAGTAACTGTTGGTTTTCTACCAGATCTTTTTTTGGTGCCGTATGATTTTGGATCCGCCAAGTAATTTTTTATGGTCGTCTTAGATCTCTTAACACGGTTTGCTATGTACCTTATTGAGGGCCCCTTTTTCCTCAACAACTCAATTTGCGTACGTTCTATCAACGAAAGTTGGTTTCCCCGTGGCATTTTTGCCTAAAATTCAATAATTTTTACACAAAAAAACATTATTTTATTTGCTTATAATAATATCGTTTTGCACTTACACCAAACAATATTGTTTGCATCAAAAAATTTGTTTTAGTTGTAAATTGTTAGATAAATCTGTTAAAAATTTTACTTGTACCATATAATTATTTTATATGAAAACAACGATATAAAAACAGAATGCAAAAATATGATGTCTACATCAGAGAAGTTATTGTTGTTGGGAAGAGGATTGATGCAACGTTAAAATACGATAAATAGCATTAAAATTAGAGTTTTTACTACTACTTAATTATAATAAGTAAAAGGAATTTGTACCATATAATTTTTTCCTTGGCTGTATTTAAAATGTCGTGAGGCTGTTGCAAGACCTTAAGCTAATGCAATATTGTGTAAGACATAAGGGACATTTCTACCATTTAACACAGTTTCAGGCTAATTTTTGAGTTTTTAAATTTGAACCGATTTATTAAGAACGAAGAAATATGTGAAGAAATTAAATTAAACACCTACAAAATTAAAGCTAATAGGTATTGGTATTGTATAAAATATAAAATTGTCATTTGATAAAAAGAAGTTTAAACTAAATTTCTTAATTCAAAATAATATATTGTAAGTTTTTCGATTGTTTTTGCATAAAATCAACAAATAATACGAGGTCTGATGAAAAAAAAACCGTCATTTTTTGATCAGACCTCGTATGTATTTTAAATTATTTTTGTAAAACATAATATTTTTATCCATATAAAACACATTTTCTAACATTAGCCATGTCTTTCGCTTTAATATGTCAGAGTTTTGGTTCCAACCGATTTATTAAGAATGAAGAAATATTGCTTGAAAACAAACAATAATCATCTCAATTTAAAGCTAAGAAATAACTTATTCTTTAAAAAATATAAACAATTAATTTTGTAGATATTTTCAATAAAAATTTAACATTTTGAAAATAAGTTCATTAATTATTATTTTATATTTTCTCACTATTTACGTTTTTGTCATTCACTGTATATGTTACATTTAATCATACGCAGCCATTTCTAAACATTTTTGGCTGTGATGTGATAAAATTCTGTTGGAAAGCGTAATTAAATTAAGGTCTACAAATAGAACTTAGATTTTAAACAATTAAACTAATTGTTTACATTTCAAAACCTGATTTTAATACAAACTTAATTTGTTATTAAAATCTAGTTAAAATAATTCTTTTTTTATTAAACTTTTTTATATACCTAGAGATTGCTTTAAAAAGTAAACTAATCAAAACAAAAATTGGTAACAAAGTGTGTATTTTTCCAAAAAGTAATAAGTATTATTTATTTAAAAAATATACAAAACGTGCCAAATAAATTTGTATCTATAAGTTTTCAGCAAAATTCTAGCTGTGGAGGTATTTTTCAAATATGATTTATATTTAGGTATAAACAAATTTATTTAAATAATACAAGAAACCACCTAACAACAATAGCAGAGGCAGACAAATACCCTATAATACCGAATAATCAGCAAATAATCAGTAATAGGCAGCAAACATTTGAATGAACTTAAACTGATTCTTCTTTTCCGTAGTGTTAAAAGCATTATTAAGAATTTTCTATTATTTATATACCGCCACCTCTAAAGTGTCGCATGATGAGTTTTGACTTAAATTTGTTGCACACAATTTATAAAGATTTTTTATTATACAACAATTAATGCGAAATATAAAGCTCTAACATGTCTAGTTATTGTTCATAAAAATGATTGAATATATTTTTCTGTTGAAATTATCTACAATATTTTATTAGTCATCTTAAAATTAACAGCAAATAATATTTAAAAGAAATATTATAAAAACAAATATATTTAACAAGAAATCGTAATTAAGAATTCCTAATAAATACAATGAAATCGAAATTAAATCTAAACAATTTTGAAATATCAAAAATGTATACGAGTACACCATTTATTTCATCATTTGCCTTCATATGTGCTTAAATTTTCCCAAGTTCAGATTACAACAAGGAATAGATAAAAAGTTGCACTCTTTTCCTGACATTTATGGTCTATGTGAATTTTTATATTTATACATGTTTTCCTAGACTTACCAATAACTTTCAGCTCAATTTTGAAATGTTTAGATTCCAGCCGATTTATTAGGAATGAAAAAATATGAAAGTTATTGCAACAATAGAAATCTCATATTAAAGCTAATAAAACATATATTGGTATATCCCCAGTTATTGCTGCATACTTTTGTGCCTCGATATACCAGGCGATAGTGTGCCGGACTATCAGTCAGAGGGTTGCGGGTTCGATTCCCGCCAAAGACTCTGGGTGTTTTCAGCAGACAAACCAAAAAGCTTCGCAGTTTGTGTTTGTTTAAAAAAAAAAAAAAAATTCTATTTTTATAATGTAGTTAAAACCGATTCAATAGGAATAAAGAAATATGATAAAATACTAATTAATATGGATATCAAATTAAAGCTAACAATGAGTGCTTTACATAAGAAATATAAACCTTCATCCAAATTCGTATACTTCGATAAAATTTTGAAAATTAATCAAAAAACTAGTAAAAATTTTATATTTTTCTGCTTCAAATCGTTTACTAGCATTTGGCTAGTTTAAGTAAGTTTAAAGCTTATAAAGTGTACAGTTCATATTATAAGTTAGAACCAGTTTTGTAATTTTTTAACTTTCAGGCGATTTATTAAGAATGAAGAAATATAAGGATTATTTAAGCGATATGTATCTTAAACAAAAGCTAATGAACTAAAAAAGCCTTACAAAATATAAACCACAAATTTCAAGTCTAGATTTTTATAAAAATTCGACATTTAAAAAAAATATATTGTAATTTCTATTTCTTGATAATTTTAGTTAGGCTCGAGTTCATTAAATTTAACTAAATTTAACTAAAATTATCAAGAAGTAAAAATTAACAGTTCGATTATGAAATAATAATTATTCTATATATTGTAATTTTTTAGATTTTAAAATTTACTTCATTTTTTTTAATAATTTTAAAGCCAATTTCTTATAATTTATATAAAATATTGTTTTCTAGCATTTGATATAAGTTTTTCTTAAATGTATTAATGCTTAGTTAACAACCGATTTAATAAGAATAATGAAATACGTATAAAAAGTTAACAATTTTGATCCCAAATTATTGTTTAATTAAAATAAAGTTTATATCATGTGTTTTAAACCAGTTTTTTCAAATTTTTAGTTTGAGCCGATCTATTAAGAATGAAGAAATATAAGGATTATTTAAGCATTATAGGACTTAAATAAAAGCTACCTAAGTAAGTAAGCTTTAGAAAGTACAAACCAAAAATTTAAAGTCTAGATTTAGATAAAAAAAATTAAATTTAAGAAAAAGTATCGTAGTTTTTTTAAATTATAAAATTTATTTATTTATTTTTTTTTAATTATTTTGAAGCTAATTTCTTTTAATTTATATAAAATGTAGTTTTCTAATATTATCTCAAGTTTATCTCATATGTATTCCTGTTTAGTTCACAACCGATTTATTGAGAATAAAGAACTATGCCTAAAAAGCAAATAATATTTAGAATACCGTTTATATGAACTATAATTATGTACTGAAATAATACTTATTAGTAATTCCTAGTGTTAAGTGTAAAATATAATGGCTTCATAACATCTTTTAAATTTATTTAAAAACCAGAGGGAATAATGTAATTAATTGTAACACTTTCTAATTGTTAATAACCTTAAAAAAAAAGCAGTATTTATTTGAACAAAAACAACAGAAACCCACAACATTTGCCATTTAAATTATTTCATGCTTTTAATTGAAACCTTAGAAAACTAAATATGCTCGCTTACAATATTCACGCCATACATATTTGTAAATATGTACGTAAATTTGTTTAACCTTGAAAACATGGAAAGTGTCAACAAAAACATGAAAAAAAATCAATCCAAAAAACGTGAACTAACTAACGCATTTTTACTAACAATATTACGTTGAAATTTTCTTCATAAAAACAAATCAATAAATGACAATTAGAAAAACGTTTTAGATGTTAAAAAAAAAACACAAATAAGAAAGTATAGTCGGTCGAGCCCGACCATATAATACCCTGCACCGAGGATATGAGTAAATACAGAATGGTAGCTATGACCTATTATGGACTAATCATTCACAAGTTTTGTGGCATAAAAACACTTTTTAAAGATTAATACATGTTAAAATGATTTTTCGGTCTTATTTACATTACAACCATTACAAAATTAGCTGTCATGATTTCTGTATATATGAAACTTATTTTTGTTGAATTTTATTTTGATACCAAAACTTAAAAGATATTAAAAGTAATTTTCGAAAGTGGACCTTGACTAATTGTCATAAAATTGAGCCGAAAGATTTGTATACTCGTATCTAATAAATATATTTATGTTGAATATTATTTAGATACCAAAAATTTTAAGACAGTTATGCCCTTTAAAGTGATGAGAGCTATAGTCAACTATGGACCGATATGCATAAGGTTTGTAAATGTGATTAGGCCTCATGAACAACTTATTTGTAATGAACATTGTTTGGATACGTAAATCAAACATTTATGAACGATAAACCCTATTTTAATAGGACATTTTAGGGGCTAGGCGAAATAATCAACCGATTTTAAACAAACCCTTGAGCCGAAAAAATATCATGTACCAAATATGAATTGAAATATCTTGAGAATCGACTTAGGAAGCAATTTTAAGTCCATCGGTATACTTTAAGGTCGGTATTGCACTAATATTTACAAACATCAGCACAAATCCAATATACAATCACCACTATGGTGGTGTAGGGTATAACAATTAGTTAACTAAAATGTAACAAACATTATTTTATGTTAAACAATTAATTTAAAATTTCTGAAACTATTTTGTACTATTCAGTACAAGGTAGCTCAGTGTTTTTGAATTTTAGGTGAAATATAAATTAACAAAACTAAAACAAAAACCAACAATATTTTTCCCAAAAAAAAATATAAAAAAAACGCTAAATTTCTAAACCGAAATTTATTAAAAACTGGTTGTAAAAGAGACGTTGTTATTTTTTTTTTGGCTGACTTCTGTGTATTACGAGCTTATTACCGTTTTAACTGTTTTCAACTTATGACAGGTTGCATTCATTCCAGTTTCGTTGCCAATTTGGATTGTGTGAATTTTGCATAAATTTCGAGAAAAAATATAAACAAAATCTTGTTTATTAGTTACAAAACACTTTGAAGAAATCATATTTTATTAAAGGCAGGAAGTATCATGTAGAAATACAAAGAAAACAAACCAAACCAAAAAACTTAGCCAAAAGTTTGTTTCATTTAATGGGTACATTATGAAAATTAAAAAGTTAGTTTTAACACAACAAGGAAAATTTAAATAATTTATCTATAAAAAAAACATCTTGATAAATTAATATATGTACATTCATTCGTAAATCTCTTTGCACATAAAACATTTACAAACATATGTCACATTTTATGCAATAGCAAACGTAGAAATTTCACAATCCATACATACCACTACAATCAAATATTTAACCAATTTATAAAGAATGATCAAATACATATATGAAATTTGTAAAAAAAAAATTTCCAATTTTTTTTAATAGTTCTTAAAAAATATTTTAAACGATTTATTAAGAATGACAAAATAGAGAAAGAATATATAATTTTCACTTAATATGTTGTTTTTCTCCACGAAATGATGTCAAATATTAAATTTTAAGCACTTGTGAAAAAAATATTTCAACCGATTTATTAGGAATGACAAAATATATGCAATTTGTTTATCAATATGGGTCTCAAAATTTAGCAAATAATCAGCTCAATGTAATTTTAATATAAACCGGTATATATCACTAAGATTTTTGGAAAAAAAAACAAAACGTTTAAAACATTTTTAACCAAATAAAAATTTTGACATTAATAGTTTTCAAGGTCAATTTTAACTTAAGAGGAAAAAAGTCTTTTAAGACCAAATATCATACTTATTTGTTATAACACGTAGTGTTTTGGAAAGAATTGTGATTTCTTTTAATTTAAAGAAAGTTTTGGTTTAAGAATAAAGAGTTTGACAGTACAGTATAATTGCAAGCATATACCAATACAAAAATTATTACGACTGATTTATTAGGAATGACAAAATATAAGTATAAGCAGAGATATGGGCCTCAAAATTTAGCAAATAATCAGCTCAATGTAATTTTAATATAAACCGGTATATATCACTAAGATTTTTCGAAAAAAAAAAACAAAACGTTTAAAACATTTTTAACCAAATAAAAACGTTGACATTAATAGTTTTCAAGGTCAATTTTAACTTAAGAGGAAAAAAGTCTTTTAAGATTTT
Source organism: Bellardia bayeri (assembly GCA_950370525.1). Lineage (NCBI taxonomy): Eukaryota > Metazoa > Arthropoda > Insecta > Diptera > Calliphoridae > Bellardia > Bellardia bayeri. Next base: position 83,653,058 of record OX493267.1, read on the forward strand.
TATGGGCCAAATATCATACTTATTTGTTATAACACGTAGTGTTTTGGAAAGAATTGTGATTTCTTTTAATTTAAAGAATGTTTTGGTCCAAACCGATTTATTAAGAATAAAGAGTTTGACAGTACAGTATAATTGCAAACATATACCAATACAAAAATTATTACGACCGATTTATTAGGAATGACAAAATATAAGTATAAGCAGAGATATGGGCCTCAAACTTTAGGAAATAATTAGCTCAATGTAATTTTAATATAAACTAGTATATAACAATAAGATTATTGAAAAAAAAAAACTGTTTGAAATATTTTTAACAAAGTACAAATTTTAACTTATGAAGAAAAAAGTATTTTTAAGATGTTTATGGGCCAAATATCATACAAAAATGATGAGTTTCTCTTTCATTTAAAGAGAGTTTCGGTTCAAACAGATTTATTAAGAATGAAGAATGCTACGTAGAAAACAAACATAAACATACATGCTGATATAAAAATAATTTTGGAAAATTTTTAAAATCCTTGATATTCATTAAATATTGGGAAAAAATAGGCTTGTAATAGCTGTTATATATTATAAATTTGACCGATTTATTAGGAATGACAAACTAATAACAATTAGTTAAGTTATATGGGTCTCAAATTAAAGGTATTAAGCAGCTTAGTTAAATTACAATATAAAGCTAGCTTTACACGATTGAAATTTTCTTCAACATTGCTGTTCAAAATGCTTCAAACTCGTGTAAACAGCAAAAATTCTTCAAAATTTATTTATTTAATTTAATAGTTATAATAGTTGACTACAAACATGGGTTTGAGCTAGATTTACACGATTGAAATTTTCTTCAAAATTGCTTTTCAAAATGCTTCAAACTCGTGTAAACAGCAAAAATTCTTTAAAGTTTATTTATTTAATTTAATAGTTATAAAATAAAATAAGTTTTGAAGAAATTTTGCTGTTTACACGAGTTTGAAGCATTTTGAAAAGCAATGTTGAAGAAAATTTTAATCGTGTAAATCGTAGCTCAAACCCATGTTTGTAGTCAACGGTTTTTATAGATCAGAAAACTTTATTGTAACAACCTTTCAATAAAAAAGAGAATTTATTTGAAGAACTTTTAGTATATTTTTGACATTTATTAGCTTACAGTATATTTCTCAAATAAAAATTATTTTGACCGATTCTTTAAATATGACTAAATAATAAGAAAAATATAAATTTTTCATTTATATTCCATTATATTGTGCATTTTAAATATTAACACTATGATTTACATAATTTTCAAAAAAAAATATTCTGACCGATTTATTAGGAATGACAAAATATAAGTGTTTCATGCAGCGTCTTAAACTTTTAGTCATATTAAGCAGAGTTTAAACAAAATATAAACTAATATTATATCTCAAAATAACACTTTCGTTTAAGAATTTTTTAATTACTTTTTGTAATTAAAACTTTTTGATTTTTTTCTAATCATTGCCTCAACTCACATAAAACGAATCCGTAATGTTTTAAAAATAAATTTTATATGGCTTTTGACTGGCTATTTTAATTAAACGTTCAGTGAATTTGCCAATAAAACTAATTAAGATTCCATAAACGTTTCATTATTAATTGGCGCCATCATGCAGAATAAAATACTAGGGCAATTTCCTTAAGATTGAATTAAAATCTCAAACACTTAACAAAATGACAGCTAAAATATTTCGAAAACAATAATTTTCAAATATAATTATTTTGAAAACATTTTTGAATTATTTTTATTAAAACGTTTCATTTTGTAACTCTGTACTCAAGAAAACAAAAAATAACATTTTAAAAAAAAGTGTCACTGACCTATGGCCGTTTTATGTAAATTAATTGTTGTTTTTTTTTTTACTACTGTTGCTGTTGTTGTTGTGTTTATTTTCATTTTCTTATTGTTGTTGTTGTTTTTCCAATAACTGAACGAACAAGAACTGAAATTATAAATGCACAGCACGTTTTTGTTTAAATAACACGGATATGTAAGGTCGATATGAATGATGATAGAATGAAGAGGGAAAAAACATTTAATTTAAATTTAATATACAAACAAATTCTTAACGTATTTAACGCTATTAAAAGATGTATGTTTAAAAATTCTAAACAAGTTTATAAAAGAAAAAAAACACATATTTTATGAACATCTATAAAAATACAAATGCAATTTGAATTTCGAATAGATTCTTTATGTTTAAAAAGATTAAATAAAAACAAATTTCAGTATGTAGGTATGTAGTTATTAAATCACAGAATTCGGAGTAAATTTATTTAAACATTTTCTTTTTTGCTCAAAGGTTTATAGTTTTAATTTATAATAACGTTTATTTTTTTTTAGAACGTTTTTTTATAACATAATGTTAAACGATTTATTAGGAATGATGAAATTTTCAATTGTAATAGCATTATTTGTTTACAAAATGCTTTAAAAATGTTAAGGTGTCGATTTTTAAGTTTTTTTTTTTTTTTTTTCAAAAAAAAATACTTTGACCGATTTATTAGGAATGACAAAATATTACAAAATTGAGCAGAGATATGGGTCTCAAACTTTTGGTTTTATACAGCAGAGTCTAATTAATCCTAGGATGTTCAAGTGGGCTTTTCGAGGCCCATTTTGATTTTGAGTAGTCGTCAAATTTTTACCTTTGCTCTGAGCGAAGAAATTTATGCCTTCTGAACATAATGAATTCAGTAAAATATTGTTACTAATGATTTCGTAGAACATGAAGCCCATATGAAAAATGAATGCCAGCTGATCCACATTCAACGCATTTGATCTTCTGATTGACGTTAAGTTGCAAAAATGTAAGTATTTGAAGGCATCATTAACACCCACCAAAAACCCACGCCCACGCTCAAGTCTGAGCCACGCATTAACAATAAGTGTGGTATAAGACTTCTTCTACACACTACACAATCCCAGCAATCAATTAAAAGCTTAAAAGGGAGAAAAAAGCTTAAAAGGGGAGAAAAGGGCCTCGCCAGTCAGTTACCACTGCCCAGGCAGTCAGATATTCTAGAGTTAAAAATATAAACTAATATTTGCCATTAGTATTTAAACGGAAACAAATGTATTTTGTAAAATATTACTTTTAAATAAAAAAAATATAACTCTCGCATTCGTATGCGTATAAATTTTCAAACGTTCGAATTTTTGAATATTTAGGGTTCCCTCATTCCATAGCGAATAAAATATATCGATATTTCTAATGATGGCATTCGATAACGAATGATCATTTAGGTTAAAAATAGCAAAAATAAAAATTTTAACCAAAAGGAGATGCAGAACATACGGACTAGGCAAAATAAGTATTTTTCCAAACAGTTCCCAAGGAAAGGCAAAAATGAACCAACTTTGGGAACAGCTTGCAGCAAAACTTAATGCTTCCGGCCCACCAATTAAAGATTCAAGACTATGGCGCAAGGTGTGTTGAAAACCACCGGATGCCAACAATGATAATGTTGACGCCAACTAAAAGCCGCTGGAAAGTATCACCTCAAACTTTAACTGCCCAAGAACATGATTAATTACTCATTGTATGTCAATCTAAAGCGGTCGGAGGAGTTTCTTATTTGTTTCCTTATGACATTAATGTTTTCTATGTCGACAGAATCAGAATACAATGAAAAAAAAACTTAACTAAATCAATTTTTAATTTAAAATAATTTTTGTAAAAAATTTAGTTTTTACTTGAGTTATTTTTTGGACAACCATCTGTTTTTTATTTACGTACTTATTTAAGCTTTCTACAACACTGAAGCAATGAATCGTTTCGATTCGTATCGAGTACCATCATTAAAAAATTTTGCACTGTCAAAATAAATTTCAATTCGAAAACAATTTCGATCACGACTTTTAGAATTAGCTCCCTGAATTAAAAAAAAAATGTTTTTAAAACATGTTATGATGGGCAAAATGTTATATTAATTTTTCAACAAAATAGTAACCGGGTATTTTTCTAGAATTTATGCAAATTTTGGTTAGAACCGATTTATTAAGAATGAAAAAAAAATTGATCTCAAATTAAAGGTTTTATAGAATACAATGTATATTGCACATACATATTTCTTTCATAAAATAAAAATATATTAAACAAACATTGTCAAAAACTGGTATAGTTTATTATCAAAAATAAAATCAAGAATGTTTTTTAACAAAAGCAATAATTTTCTTTTGCAATTTAAATTATTTCTGTAACAAGCCTAAGTTATAAAATGTTAAACACAAAACAAGTAAAATTAATTTTGAATCAAACTTTAAACAAAACATTTTTTTTCTTTCAACTTTCTCCCAAATATTTTTTATAACATACCCAAAGACATACTATAAAAAAAAATATATGTAAGTATGTATGTTTGTAAGCTTATAATAAATATTTGTTATTATACCACAATAACAGCGAAAAGATATTTGTTAAAGAAATCTCTATTAGACGCGGTCAGTTTATGCAGAAAGCCCGGTTATCTGTCTATGAGAGAGTTAAGACAAAAAAATATATTTTTTATACATATATGAAATTTGTATTGTTTTTGTGTTAAACTTTTTATTTAATGTAAATTAATTTTTAATTGCCTTTTCATTTGTACATAATTGTTGAAGATATTTCATAATACGTACGTAAGTATGATTTGGTCTATTGGAGGTAAATATTTAACAAGCTGAGATAACAGGTGTTGACACCTGATAATTTGAGCTGGTATTTAATGCCAGTAAATTACAATCTTTCATATTGAATGTAAATATTAAGCAAAGAAAAGAGGGATAGGTGTTAAATAAGTAAACATTTGAGATAAAAACAGCAGGCATTTAAACATTAGTAAGTAAATTATGCAAAAATTTAGAAAAAGTTTTAGATTGCTGGTTAAATACAATTTTTAGTTATATACTCGTAATAATGCGAAAATTTACAAAAAAAAATTAATCGTTCTCATTTTTAAAGGCAATTATTTGTATAATAATTTCGAAAAAAAATATTTTGACCGATTTATTAAGAATTACAAAATACGACGGAAAATCTCTAATTTCTCTGGTAATCACAAATTTGTGTTAACAAATGTATATCTAAATGATTTTGAATGGCTTTGATAAAAACTTATGTTGACCGATTTATTAAGAATGACAAAATATAAATACTTCGTGCAGACATATGCGTTTCAAAATATTTCTGTTGTGTATTTTGTTTGGCAAACTATTGCACGAAATTATGTAATAGATAGTTTTTTAGCATTTGACAGAAGTTTTTTTCAGAGTTAGGGGCAATAAATTAAAATTTCTTACAAAAAGAAAATGTTCCTTTAAGAAAGAATATCAAATATTATTAGTTTTAACTCAACCAAATAATCGTAGGAACTTTAACTCATTGTACTTCGAATATCTGCGCAATGTGTCATTTGTAATTCTAAAATATTGAAATACATATAGTAAAATTTTCCATCAAACTGAACTTCAAGCTTAAAATATTATGTTTCTCAATTATTTTTATTCAACTTTTCTATAGAATCTATTTTGAGGCGGGCCAATTTCAATGTTTACCTTCAAACTGCTAGGATTTTAAAATTTTTAGGAGGGCCATTGTTTTTATACTTGGCTCGTAAAATGTTGGAAAATCTCGCAACTTTGTGATCACCCTGCAAAAATCTGTGGAGTACGTGGTCCATTGTAGCTAACATGTAGAGACTACATCATGCTACTATGTAATGCACTTATGGACCATTTCATTTTCAAATCAGAACTTCTTGTTACACGACAATTATTCGTACTTTAACGACCGTAGTCGTTGTTTAAAAACATTTGATGTAGTTACAAGGAGTAGTTTTGAGAGTAGTCCCGTGTTATGCAAAGCTGGATTGTATGGTGCAGTCCTAGGACATCGTAATGTTAAATGGACTATTTTTTTTTTCAAACAAATGGATTATGTTTCGAGTACTCCTGGTCCAGTGTGGAGTAGTCCATACATGCGTGTATGGAATGGCGTGTATGGACTACTTGCATTTTTTGCAGGGAATGGCTTCATTTATTGGTCTTATATTCAAATATAGGTCATTATACAGTCGTTAAGTTGAGCTGCTATAGTAGCTCTTATTTTTATACCTTAATGATGTAGGTCACCATGTAGTCGAGATGAGCTTCAGATGCAGGTTCTTATATTGTCTAAATTCAGCTTTAATTATAGATCGTTATGAAGTTTAAATTAAGCTGCGATCATAGGTCCTTAATGTAGTCTAATTTGAGCTTCTATAGTTTGTGCTTAATTGTTGGTTTTAATGTAGTCTAAGCAGAGCTTCAAACTCTAAGATGAGCTGCAATCATAGGACTAAGTTGGCTTCTCAGATCCTAATGTAGTCTAAGTAAGTATTGAAGTCTTTATTTTAAGGGACGGTGACACTTGGCAAATATTTGCCGAAAAAGACGTAACCACTAAATAAAATATTTTTGAACTCGTTTATTTATTTAAAAAAAAACTTCGTTTATTTAGGACAAGACACAACAAATATTTAGTTTTATTTTATTTGATGCTGTTTGATCTTACAAAACTCTTGTTTGGTTTTCACTATGTCATTTTTGTTGGCAATTGTATGAAAACGGGTTGTCATATCATGATTTTCATGATTGCAGTCATGATTGCAAACATAGATGACGCCATATGACAACCCGTTTTCATACAATTGCCAACAATTTGGACAATTTGACAACAAAAATGACATAGTGAAAACATAGTGAAAACGCGGCCTCAGAGTAAACAACGTCAAACATTTTTAAGCTTTTTTGAGTAAATATTTGCCATGTGTGACCATACCTTAAGTCTTAATCGAGCTAGAATTGTTGGTATTTATGTAGTCTAAGTTGAGCTTCCATCGAAGAATTTATTTTGGCCTTAGTCGAGCTTCAATTGTAGGGCTTTATGTGAGCATCAATCATAGATCGAAAATGTACCCTAAGTTGAGCTTATGTAGAAACTCTTATTTTAGTTCTTTTAGATAGTTTTAAAGTTTCAGTAGAGTTAAGCTTTTATCATTAGTCGGTCTGCAGTCTAAGTTTAGCTTCCATCGTTAATATGGTTATATGGTCTCAGTTGAGTTCGCTGTCTTCGCTTATTTTAGTATAACTTGAACTTAAATCGTTGATTATAAACTATTCAAAGTTAAGCTGCAATTATAGATCGTTTAATTGAGGTTCCATCGTAGCTCTTATTTTAGTCGATGTTGAATTTCAATTCTAGATTTTGTAGTCTAATATGAGCTTCCATTAAAGGTCTTTATAGAAACAAAGTTCAGCTTCACTTATACATACGTATTTATGGTAGTTTTTGTTGAGCTACAATCATAAAACTGTATTTAGTCTAAGTTGACCATCAATCACACAAAATTAAGCAAATTTTCAAGGCATTAGAATACATACTAACAAAAATATGTGACAGGCCGCCAACATTTGCTTAATTAATAAATATTAATGATCACTTGATGAAGTTGAGTACATTTCATATGACGTAAGTTTTTAAGTAAAAACAATTATTGTAAATATATGTATTTATTTTACATTATACCCTATAGAAAGGTATTTCATTTCAAAATCACTATAATTGAACTCAATTAATGTGAATGTCATTTTGTAAAAAAAAGGCACTAAATGCCACAAAATCAAATACACTAAACAGTTAGACTGTGTTGAACAATTTGATATTGAAATTAATTGGATTTAATTTAAATGTTTTGTATTTCTATTATGCAGAAAAAATTCAACTATTTATGCTGATTTGTACAAAAAAGTGTTGGAAAAAAAACAAGTGCATACTTAACTGCAGTAAAGGGTTTTAGAGATTTAAAAATACATCAAAAGTACTTCAAACAATACATACCTGAAAAAAGAAAGAAAAATGGAAATAATATATTATTATTAAATCACGGTTAAACAAATTTTTTAATTAACTTAAATAATAGACACACAATAAAAGCAATAAAAACCTTAACCCTAAAAGTCATATAAAAACAAATAAAAAGAATTTTCATTTCCATATTATTTGTTTGTAGTTGAAATTACGAAACCAGACTGATCATGTTAAAAGGGCTTTACTAGAGACACCTGCATTGATTACACCTTCAATTAAGTGAACGTGTGTTTTACATTTTCGAAAGATTTTTATCATTTAATGGTTGGCAATCTGTTAATGTTCAAGTACATACATACTTTGAAAAAAGATCATTAAAATCTTTCTGTAGTTAACCAAGTGGTGAGGAGGTAAACCAAAATAAAGGGGTGTCAGTCAGTGTTGTAAACATACATACAATTGTTGATTTTTTTACACAAAATTCTTAACATTTGTGAGTCATAATAACTGCTATTAAATAAACTATTCCGAAAAGTTCCTATTAAAGTGGGCCGTTTCTATGTTTTCATTTGTAGTCCGCCTAAAAATATTTATTATTTTTATTATTTTACAACAAATAATTTAATTACCACCTTAAAGTTTATTTAAACTGCTTTGTTACGGGATTTTTAGTATAATTAAGAATTTATAATTTAAAAATTTTAATATTTTTAAAATGTTAGCCTTATATTTTACTTAATGTTTAGAGTTTATAAAAGATGTGTCTTCCACAATACTTCTCAACAAATAGGGAATTGATTTAAAAAAAGTTTGAGGCGGGCCATGCTACTTTTGTAAAACACAAGTGGCCCGCCTCAAACATTAAAGAATTAGCTTGTTTTGAAGCACATTTGCATAAAATAAACTACTAAATTGCATTTTAAAGCAAGTATATTGAAAGAAACCCGCTTAAGGACAAATAAAAAGATGTTTGAGCAATTTCACATGCTTCTGAAAGTGTCTATAAACTGTTTAAAACCATAGCTTTCAAATTTCAAAAATATAAAACTTTTTATATTTTTACTTCAAATGTATTAAAATTTTTTGTGGAGTATATTTTAAAGGTATTGATTGACCAAAGAAAATAGAAACAGGTTAAGAAGGGCCAAACATGAAAGCAACAATGGTCCGCCTTGAACGCAAAAAAAATAGTTTGATTTAGGTATTAGAAGCCTAAAAAAGCATCAGACATTTTAGTTTAAGCAATTATAAATCAGGAAAGTTTGAGTAAAATTAACTAAAAGAATTTTTTAAAATTTAAAAACAAACAAGTATATTTTATTTTTCGAAATTAAGGTCTAATATTGTTTTTATTTTTATTTTTTTCCGATATTTCGCTTAAACAATGTGTAATATCTTCAGGGAAACAAAAAAAAAAATAAAAATAAAAACAATATTAGACCTTAATTTCGAAAAATAAAATATAATTGTTTAATAAATAAAAAGGTCGAAAAATCTGTTAAATAATTTAAAAACAAATATCTCAAAACCTTGCCCCTGAAATAAGCCTAAAAATGTTAACAAAAATTGCCTAATACTCCGATTGTAAGCATGGATTTAGTTTTCTAATATTCAAATATTGATCATTTTTAATTTTTACTTAAAATTTCTCTAAATGTTGGAATTTAACAAAATGTAAATGCTTCACAATACTTCCAAAAAAGTAAGGAATTCAATTTAAAGAACTTTGAGGCGGGCCAAACTACTTTTTTAAAACTTTAGTGGCCCGCCTCAAACTTAAAAGAAATAGCTGGATTAGATAATTTGCAGTATAAAACAATAAATGAAATTTTATTTGAAGCTAATACAAAACAGAAAATGATAATTAAAGCTAAAATATAAATATTTTTAAAGTCGCATTAATTGAAATTCTTACTTGGAAGTTTTATTACAAAAATTCACGTTTAGTTAGTTCATTTAAAAAAGAACTGTACTACAGTGACACTCCCATTTTAATAAGATAAATTAAAAATATGTCTGTTAAATTACTTATAAATTAATGAAAACCATACAACAAACATCAAAAAAAAATTTTTCAATTATTTTTATTAACGCTATTTACATAAATAACTTCCTAAGATCTTAAACATTTATATATACATATGTTTGTACACCTGCCTGCCACAACTACTAAACTCACTTAATGGCTGAAGGTCAAGTTTCAATTATTCAACGTCTGTTTGTTCTTTAATTCCACAACGAATTAAAGCAAATAAAACCAGCCAAATATATTCAGAAATACATACATATTATTTCTAAAAGTATTTTTAGTAATTTCTTTAGCCAAATTGAAAATTTGATTATCAGCTTAAATTAAACACAAAAAACAACCTGACAAAGAAGTAAAAAATTTATTATTTAATCGAATATTAATTTGATATGCATAGGTACTCGTTTAACAGCAGCAACAACTTAAGAAAAAAAAACAACAACAAAACTTATTAAAGGTCTGTAATTTAAATCTTTATTAAATAATTATTTTTATAAAAAAAAGTACCTTTATAATGTTTAAGATTACAAAAATTAAAAAAATACGTAAACACAACATTAAGGGTATTCACAGATATCGTAATCAAATGGAAATTGTTAAGTAAATGTTTTATTTGTAGAAACTTTTTTGTGATTACTTTTAATTTCTAGCAATGTCGTTAAAGTAGAGTGATCTTAGTCGTTAGGTTTTGTATTACACAGCTCAGTTTCTTTGAACATACATACATAAATGTTAATGACTTTATTGTAATGAAATCTGACGATGTTCATTTGACATAAAAGAGAAACAAAAAACTAAATAACTTGAAAATTAATAAATATAATTAACAAAGAATTCAAATTAAATGTTACGTAATTTGCAACAAAAAATCAAGTTTAAACTAATAATTTAATAAGGAAATAATACAATTTTTATTTAACAACATCATGAATAATTCGAGGCGGGAGGAAGGTTTTTAAATAGGCAAAGTTGGAGACTAGCCTCAAGTTGTATCAAACAATGAAGCAGTCAAAGAAAGAAAAAACACAAAAATAAGCTTTTAGTAAATCAGAATAAAATAAGCTTTTAAAATGTTGTAGAAAAAATTACAAAACTTTAAAATGTTTGCACAATACAATAATGTCCTCAATATTTGTTAAATTGGTCAGAAATATTCTATATTTGAATTGACAGAATAGAAGCAAACTTTAATATTCCTATAAAGTATTACGTTGTCTAGCTTAAAAAACATCAGATAACAATCATTTTGAGGCTGTTCGTTGTTATTAACTCAAATGTTATTGACCCGCCTGAGAATTTTTGTTAATCCTAAAAGAATGATTGCTGTTGCCTTAAATTGAAATCATTAATATTTTTTAGCTTAAGTAACCAACAAAAAAATAAGGTTTAAACTAAAACTTCTACAGTATATTTATTTACCTTAATATTTAAAATTTGGCTAGAAAGACTTTAATATATTTAAATATTAACAAATTGGGCCGCCAGTATTATTTTCGTCAAATATTAACATAATTCTTTATAAAAACTGTCTTCAAAAACATGTTGTCTGTTAAACAAAAAAAGCTTGCGTTGTCCGAAAAATGTGAAAGCTAGGCTAAAATTTTGTAAAGAGCACAAAAATTGGACCGTCGACGACTGGAAAAGGGTTATTTGGTATGACAAAAACAAAATAAATTGCTTCCAGTCTGACGGCAAATAATACTACTGGCACAGCCCCTATGAACGCTTAGAAAAACACCAACGGTCCAATTTTTGTACTTTTAACAACGCAGGTTTTTTTTGTTTAACAGCTGATATAAGGCCAATTTTACAAAGAGCTCTCCAAGCTGTCCACTCGATTACAGGTTTGTTTATAGCAACTGCAGTCTGTTTGGAAGATAATAATCACTCCGTTGTCCTGGCGTCTCGTTCCGAAAGCAGACAAGGTCGTGATTGTTTTAGAGTTTGCGGGCTAATGTTTCTTTTTTAATGACTTGTCGCACTGTTCGATGACAGATTCCCAACTTCTTAGCAGTTTCGCGGTCTGAGTAATTATTATTTGTCACATCCACAATTTGGTTTTCTAAAAAATCTGATATTTTTCTCATCTTTATTAAAAGCACGCGATAAGCAAAAAATTCGCAAAAAACATTTATGAACAATTTTGAAAAATTCCATTTACTGTTGCTTTGATATTTTTACAAATATCAAATAACAGTGCTTATGTACATAAATTCTAGATTAAATGAACTTTAACGTGAAACAGTGGATTTCACATAAAAATACCCAAAACTTCACATTCGCTTTCATGAATTTTAATTTATTTTTATTTTTGTTTTATTTATTTAACATTTCAAATAAAAAACCATTATTATTTTTAAAAATTTGAGGTTTGGCGCTCGCCACTGTACATTTTTATTATAAAATATGTAAATGTCGCATTCACTGCAAATTATTGTATGAAAAAGGTTTAAAATTTTTTGGAATACTACAGAAATTTTAAAATATGTTTTCAGTTTGGTATTCATATGAATTGTTCAATTGTCTGCGTAAAATGACGTCAACTGAAAACAATTTTAGGCGGGCTTTTGTTATTCAACTTAAAATACTGTTGGCCCACCTGAAAATATTGGACAATCTTATTGGAATACTTAGCATTCTATTAAATTATTGTCATTTATATTGTTTTATTTAAATACAGTGACTCACAGCTTATTTTATGCAGTGCATTTTTGTGTTTTCAAAGCTCCATAAAAAGAAAATTAACAGGAATTTATAAAAGAAATTCGTGTCATTTATTGCAAAAATTCACATGTTAATATATTTAAACTAAAAAGACAAAAAATGCTTGTTTTTCACGTCACAGTTTATTTTATGCAGTCTACTGTACCGATAGCTCAATGCAGCATTGTTGGGTTTTCATTATTCTTTTTTTTTACTTCTATCAATATTTTCTGTTAAATTGTGTATCGGATTTTGTAACGCCAATAAAGTTCAAATAAATATGCGTACAACGATAGAACGAAAATTGCTTTTAAACTACTTTCAAAATGCCCACTCACAGCGAAAAATTGTTGAAATGGTTAATATTAAATCTTCTGCAGTCCAAAAAAAATCAATGAGCGCTTCATCCATTAAAATCTCAGCCATAACAAAGGCAGAAAAGAACCAAATAATATTTTCAGAGAGCATGATGAGTGACAGATTTTAGGAAAAATAAGGACAAATCCAAGGCTATCAGCTTCAAAACTGACCTCTGAAGATGAAGCTGACCTAGGCAAACAATGTTGCATGAAAAATGTTAATCCCTCCAAAAAAAAAACCATATTGTGCAGGCTAAATTTTGCCAAACAACAGATTCCTGCATTCTGGTATTCGGTCATCTTGGCCGATGAATCTAAGTTTAACATATTCGGTTTAGATGGCATGTCGTATGTTTGGCGGTGACCAAACTGTAAAGCATGGTGGCGGCAGTGTCATGGTTTGGGTCTGTATGTCAGCTGCGGGTACTGGGAATTTAGCATTTTTTGAAAGAACCTTGGACAAGTTTGGATTGTGAAGGAAAACTTGTTCGATAGGGGAGAGAACCTGGATATAAGATTAGCTTTTCGATTTTACCAGCATAACCATCTAAAGCAAAGCCAATCGTGGCTAATATATACCTGCCCACATTTGATGACAACGCCAGATTTTAATGTTATCGAAAATTTATGTTCAATTTTAGAAATCCGCATAAGAAAACACAAAATTTCTAACAAAAGCGATTTACCGAAAATGCTACTGAAGTAATGGTCGAATATTTCGCTGAGTATTATTCAGAAACTAGTCGCATCTTTGCCATATTGCCTAAAAATCCATTAAAGATAATAAAGGCTAACACACCAAAAATTAAATTGTGTAACTGCTAGTTTTAATTTAAGTTTTTGAAACCCCTATGTGCCTGCATAAAATAAGCTGTGACGTGAAAAGAAGAGCATTTTTTGTTTTTTTTTTTTTTTTAATTTTTATGTATTATTATTATTATGTATTTTTCCAATAAATCTTTTTTTGTTTGTTAGACTATAACACTCTTTCTTTTAAATGACAGCAATTTCCTTTTCAAGTGCCTGTTAGTTTTCTTTTTATGGAGACTTGTGTTAACCACTGCACATGTTAAGGCCTAAAATAATATATGTATATAAATCATCATTGAGACGGGCCAAGTTACTTTTCTGAAAGAAAAATAGCCTGCCTGAAAGTTTGTTCAATCTAATTTTACAAAAATAATAACAACTGAAAATATTTACTGTTTATTATTTTAAGATTTTATAGATTTTTAGAGGTTTCTGAAAAAAAATATGGCTAATATATGGTCATATAGCTTTAATTTTATTGTGAACTTTTTTAAAGTCTTTTAATTTCAAAAACTAATTTTATGAAATGAAAAATATGGCGCCTTTTAAATATGTGCATATGTGTCAAATTTCCACTATATATTTTTTTGAAACCCAAAATTTTAAAACTATAGCCTTTGAATTCCCTTATCATTTTACATTTATTGTGTTTTCTTTCATTCAAATTTATTTAGACAATGAAATATTAAACGCATATCATTTTGAGTTTTACATGAAAAATCTTTTTATTTACAAAAGTAGTCATGATTTATTGGAGACATAATCTTTAACAGATACAAATTGAAATAAATCGTATTTGGAGTGGAGAAAAGAATAAAAATTCTTATCAAAAAATTATTCTTTAGTAATTGATAGGGGGAATGGTTTATGAAATCTTAAGAATGAAAACCTTTTTTAAGAACATTGTTGTGTTTTTTTTTTGTTTGGTTACATACAATGCTAGGAACACGCCTTAAAAGTTATAGAGTTTTAATAGCTGCTTGCCGCAATTTCTTTGGCTATTTATTGTTGTTTAATACTTGACTGACAGCCTAAAATTATAAGAGTGTAACCATGACATGCGGCGGTTTCGTTTTCTACTTTGACGGAATGTTTGATTTTTTTTTTCGGTGTTAGGAAATTTAATCAAAATATTTAGTTTAAGAACAAAAGGTTGTTTTTAGCAATTGTTTAAGAAACTTCTTTGGGCAAAGTTGCTAAATAGCTAGAGTTTGAGGCGGGCCATTGTTATTTTATTTAAACAATTTTTGTGTTTTAGAATAAACTTAAGACTTTCTCTGAGCCTCAGTAAAACAAACTTTCAAAAATTTAGCAATCCGATCCAATGTGCAGAGATTTTTCATTTGTAAATTAATGTTCAGTCACATGGCTAGATTCCAATCTTTAATTGCTCTTATATATTATTAATTTTTATTTAACTTTAAAATGTAACATTTTTTAAAGATAAAATCGCAAAATATACTTTACACTAATGTATATAAATACAGCGAAATATTTACAAAATTAAAACTAACAACATGATTTTAAAAACAATTTTTAACGGAGTTTTAATATTTCATTTAACAAACGTTATCGGCGTAAGTGCAATTAAAACTAAGTTAAATCATTTTAAATCAACAAAAAAATCCTAACAATTATTCTTTCATCAAGTGTTTGTTTGTCTACGAATTTTATTTCCCGGATGAAGACTTTATACAACCTTGTGAAGATGACAATACCTCACGTCCCGATTATTATTTCGATACCAGCAATTTGCAAGTTAAGAGATTAGAGAATGGTCCTATAAATATATGTGGCAGCGTAGAAATTATTGCGGGATTTTCGGAAAGCCACAAAATGGAGGTATTTCTCTTAACCAAGTATTTGTGTCTTTCTTTACCGTGTCTTTCTCATAGCTAAGCCTAGAGTTTTATAAAAAGGAACGTGGCTCTTGGTTAAACACTATATACAACTTTCAACGCTCTGACTTATGCAGGTCGTTATTTGATCCCACTGAAATTTGGCATATGTATGCCGAACACATACCCAAGGAACAGCGCAAATGTCCTTTATATAATGGCGTAAGTTTTCATTAATATTTAATAGTTTTTTTTAATATTTATATAATGTTTGTTTAATTGCTGTTGTTATTTCAGCAAATATTTACCACGAATATTACTACGGATAATACTTTTAGTTTACCTAATCCACGTCTGGCTGGAGATTATAAGGCTCATTTTACAATTTCTTCAGATGGTTTCGAAGAACCTTTATGTTTCAATATATTTGTAGAAGTTTATAGGGTTTAAGCTAAATATATATGTTTACTATTTGAATAAATATTTGAAGATAAAAGCAAAAATGTATGGAATTGATGACATTTACAAAACAACTAAGAAAGTATAGTAGGTCAAGCAGCACTATTTTATACCCTACTTGGAGTATGCGAGTAAAAACAGTTATTCAGAAATGGTAGCGCCCATAGTAGCGTGACTTCTGTGCATATACAAATTATATGCATTAGTAAAGTATTTATGCAAAATGGTAGCTATGACTAATTATTGGCCAGTCATCGTAAAATTGCACCGAATGATTTTTGTATATATGAAACATATTTGTGTTAAAATTTTTTTGGATACCAACATTTTCAAGAGAGTTATCCTACTTAAAGTGATTTTCGGAAGTGGGGCTTATGTAGTTAGGGGAGCTATGGTCAATTGTGGACCGATCAGCACAAAATTTGTAGATGTGATTAGCCTTCATGTACAACTTATTTGCAGAGAAATTTATTTGCATATGACCGATAAACCCTAACTAAAATAATTGAATTGACCTTCATATTCCTTTCATTTGGCTATTTAAAATACTTAAATTTCTGAATCATAACTCTGCAATAAATGAACCGATTTAGATGATTTTCAATACCACAATGCTTAGGATAATAATAAATATTATAGTTATATTTTATTTGCCATGCTTTAGTATTTTTGACTTAAAAGTGTTTTACACACACCATCAAATCCAGCAAAATATCTAAATCGACTTGGAATTTCATCTGAGTCATAAAAATATGGTCTAAGATGACAAATTCTGTGGAAATTACACAAATCCGTCAGTTTAAGGGTTGGGTTTATTGATATTTTTATATTTTTTAGATATATTTTCAAACTGGGTGTGTAGATAATTTTAGTAAGAAATTTGTAATATTTTCAAATAAATATAAAACCTAAATCAAGCCATGACAAATAGACTATCACCTAATAACTTTAATGCTATTCCCCCTATCAGACAAACTTACATGTAATGATCTCCAGTATTTTTTGAATAAATTCTAACAAAAAATTGCTTAGTGTTTGTAGTTGCTTATATAACATTCTCAGGAAATTATCAACAGTTTTTGGTATGATCTAAATCCCTAAGGGTATATTTGTGTGTTTCCAAACATATATCATTAACCTTAATGGCTGTGTAACAATTTATAACCATTTTTAAAAGTAAAATATTAATGATTTTATGCCTTTTCAAAAGTAAATATGCATGTAACTAAACTAGGATGACAAACAAAAAAAAAAACAAATTTAAATATGACAGTTAAGGGGTTTTCAAATTATTAGAAAACACCAATAAAACCAACCGTTAATGATCTGTATGTAATTTATATTGTTTTCATCTCTCAAACTCTTGACTCAAATGTAAAACATACGTAGAAGACTGTGGCTGTGGTTTGCTCTATATTTGAGCTGATGGTAAGGAAATGTAAACAAGCATTCTATATTATTTCTACTTCAGTTAAAAAAAACATCAATGAACTTTGTGGTTTCTGCAAAACTTTATAAAAAAAAATGAAACATAAAACTTAATCATCAACAATATTGAAATTTAATCCCACCTAAGATTAAATCTTTTTTATTTTAAAATTTTTCTCTTGTATTTCAAATTTATGTTGCGACAATTGAACAGGCAAATGGCCTCTTGAAAACAGCATGATTTTTATGTTTTTAAAGGGAGTGCTTGTTGTTCTGTTATTACAATACAAATTTATTAAGGAAATCTTTTGGAATTCCTATACACATTAAGAATCTTAAATGTTAAATGTTCTGAAAGTTCCTAAAAGAAATGAATATGAGGCTTTTAAAAGGGTGTAGCCAAACAAATTTGTGGTTTATTAGTGTTAAATTTTTGAAATGAAATGAAAAAGTAGACATACATTTCTTCAGCTTTAAATGGCAGAAGATGTTAAAGGGAATGGTCTTCAGTTACTCCCTCCCTGTTTTAAAGATGATGAAACAAATTATGTAGCAATTAATTTGGTGATCATGCATTAACAACAGTGGTCGGCATTTATAGCTAACAGCGGCCAAACACGTTCTTTTATTTTTATGTAAATAACACACATAAAACACAAACATCACAATATATAGCTCAACCGAGAAATTAAGTTTTTATAAGCTTATTCTAATCCTAATGCATTCTTAATGCCGACCACTGTTTACAAGCAACTGTTGTAGAGCTGTGATGGGTTTTTATAGTCACGAATGTCAACCAAGTTTGTAAAAATGGTCAAATAAGCAACAAAAACCAAAATGATTAGGTGATCAGTTTTCAACAGAGAAAAACGTGTTTAACATATTATAAATACATGTTCTCCTTATGCCGATCACTATTCTTACAACTACTAATAAAATCTTAAGACGGGTTAAGTATGTTTAAAAAAAATCTTGAAAAGCTTGAAAAAATAACATTCTTAAAATGTATGTAGTTAGAACTTTTCCCTATATCGCACCCTAAATACAAAAGGGTCACAACTCCAAATACTAAAATTTTCAGGAGAGACAAAAAACTTCATCGTGCACAAGCAACACACTTAACATAACAAGTAAGAAAGATTAGTCGGTCAAGCCCGACCATATAATAACCTACACCCAGTATATGTATAAAACAGTTTTTCAGAAATGGACGTTATATGGGAGATATAACCTATTGCGGACCGATCATCCAAAAATTTAGTGGCATGATGTATGTGTATATAAATATTATATGTGTTAAACTTTATCTCGATATAAATAGGGTCTTATATGGGAGTTTCGACTAATTATGTACCGTATTATTTTTAGACATATGAAATATATTTTCGTGCAATATTATTTGGATACCAATATTGTTGAGAGAGTTATGCTCTTTAAAGTGATTTTCGGAAGTGGCCTTATATGGCAGCTACGACTAATTATGGACCGATCATAATAAAATGGTACCGTATTATTTTTAGACATATGAAATATATTTTCGTGCAATATTATTTGGATACCAATATTTTTGAGAGAGTTATGCTCTTTAAAGTGATTTTCGGAAGTGGCCTTATATGGCAGCTACGACTAATTATGGACCGATCATAATAAAATTGTACCGTTATATTTTTAGACATATGAAATATATTTTCGTGCAATATTATTTGGACACCAATATTTTTGAGAGAGGTATGCTCTTTAAAGTGATTTTCGGAAGTGGCCTTATATGGCAGCTACGACTAATTATGGACCGATCATAATAAAATGGTACCGTAATATTTTTAGACATATGAAATATATTTTCGTGCAATATTATTTGGATACAAATATTTTTGAGAGAGTTATGCTCTTTAAAGTGATTTTCGGAAATGGCCTTGGCAGCTACGACTAATTGTGGACCGATCATAATAAAATGGTACCGTATTATTTTTAGACATATGAAATATTTATGTAACGGTCGCAAAGAGTCGTACCATTTCAGAGTACTTGCTACCTATCAAAACCAGCCGTGCTCAGTGAAAACTCCTTATAGGTGGACCAAACCAGTCACAAAATTATTTAAATTAAGGTAGCTAAATTATATAGTAGTGTCGATTAATAATATTAAAGAAATCAAATTAAAACTAAAAACACAACAGATGAAGAAGTTCACGATGAGGATTTAGAAGTAATTATCTTTAAGTAATTATCTTAGAAGTAATTATCTTTAAAGTGATTTTCAGAAAGCGTTACAAACATCAGCACAAATTCGATATACCCTACCCACTATGGTGGTGTAGGGTATAAAAATAGACATAACTGTATTTTTACAGTTAAAGAAGATATTGATGTAAAATAAATGTTTACAGTAGTTAGAGATGTGTACTCTGAATTAATATATTGAAATAACTAAGTTTTGAAAAATTTTGAGTTTTTGTATTTAGGGTGCCATATATTATTATAGCGTTTAATAGCATGTTTAACCAAATAGTTGGTATTTACAAATCAATACCCAATTCAATAGTTCAAAACAAATCTCATTAAACAAA
Organism: Bellardia bayeri; assembly: GCA_950370525.1. Classification (NCBI taxonomy): domain Eukaryota; kingdom Metazoa; phylum Arthropoda; class Insecta; order Diptera; family Calliphoridae; genus Bellardia; species Bellardia bayeri. Next base: position 83,673,095 of record OX493267.1, read on the forward strand.
TGTTTAAAGCATTCGCACCTAAATATCTTCCATAATACACCATACACAGATAAAAAAAAACGAAAGAAAACTACCGCAGCACAATTTCAAATGTTATTTTTATGATTTGACACAATTACACGCTACATTTGACAGTTTTTATTAATAATGTTGATGATGATTTCAAATTTTTGACAAGCCATTACGCACTTGTCAAAAATTAAAATACTCACATATTTTTAGCAATTCATCATATTATACATATGTATGTACTATACATACGTATGTACTCGTATATCAGTGTATTTATGTCTGAGAAAAAAATAGACCAAAATTAAATTAACAAAATAAATAATATGGTGTCAGTTTTTCAACATTACAAAAGATCAAAAAAGATGGACGATAAATTCAAAACAATTTTAAAGATTTTATTTAATGGACAATAAGTAAAATATGAGTTTGAATTTAAAAATATTTTATATCTGGTTTAAAAAAATCATTATAATGTTTCTTACATTACATATAAATAATCGTAACCCAGTAGATAACAATGAGAAATCCTTAATATTCTTTACAAGGCAAGTTTCATTTTACAAAAATCCTAATGCTTGATATTAACAAAAACAGTTCTTTAAATCCTATTTTATCCTCAAAATCAACAGTTTAATATTTACAGCAGGTAGAGAAATTCATGAAACTTATTATTCTTATACTTAGTAACTATTGGTGTATCTATCTGTTATTTGTACATTTTATGGGGTGCAAAGTCATAAAATTGTCTCATACTGTGATTTATTGGATTAGGGCATTATAAAAATGTGTTTGGTAAACAGTGTGAAAAATTTCCATTTAGGGGAATGAGAAATTTTTTAAAAAGTAGGGTTTAAATTAATCCTATTGAGAAAATTCAAAAAAAAAAAAAAAAAAAAAAAAAAAAAAAAAAAAAAAAAGCATTTGTAATTAATTGAAACATCTCCATTTTCCCACAGAAATAATCAATCATGCCAAAGATCATTCAAACTAAACAATGACCCAAATGCAAGATTTACATTAAATAGAAAACCATTTTTACTTAAGAATATAATAATATCAACTTAGAATTTCATCTGAGACATAAAAATAAGGTCTAAATGAAAAATTCTGTGGAAATTACACAAATCAGTCAGTTTAAGGGTTGGTTTTATTGATCTTTTTATATTTTTTAGTTTTATTTTCAAACTGGGTGTGTAGATAATTCTAGTAAGAAATTTGAAATATTTTCAAATAAATATGAAATCTAAATAAAGCAATGACAAACAGACTATGTCACGATCTTTTTCACATAATAATTTTAGTGCTTTTCTTCCTGTCGGACAAATTTAGTTGCAATGATCTTCAGTATAATTGGAAAATTTCTAACAAAAAAAATGTTTAGTTTTGACAAATGATTTGTAGTTGTAGGAAATTATCAACACAACATTTATCATTTCATTTATGGGAGTGAGTAATATTTTAAAAAGTAAGATTTAACTTAATTAAAATTAAAAAAAAAACATTTGGAATTAATTGAAACATGTCAAGTTTCCCACAGAAATAATCAATTATGCAAAAGATCATTCAAACTAAAAAATGTCTCAAAATTTACGCAAGATTTACATTAAATAGAAAACCATTTTTACTTTCGAATATTGTTATGTATTAAATTATAAAGACCACTGTATAAGGTTACAAATAAAAACTATTATGACCATTTTACATTTAAAAACCCTATTTTCGGTTATTATGGCGCGACATTGAGCACCAATAACGGGTTTTGCTTTACCAGCCTTACTCTTTAAGACATAGGCTGCCATGATGCCTCCAGCCTAAAATAAGCATCAAGTAGCAACACGTATGTAGCAACGTAACTAGTAAAAAAATGACCTCAAATTTGACTTGACTTTCAAATACATTTTATTCGACATACTTGTTGTCTATTTATAATACTTAGTTTCCAAGATATATTCAAAAATATATCCAACAATTAAGATGATTGTGGCTTTTAATCATAGCTAAGCAATCCATGGATCGATTTGGTAGATTTTCAAAACCGAGGTGTTTAGGACACTGATAAATATTCTAGGTAAATCTTACTTAACTCGGTTAAGTATTTAAGACGTTAAAGTGTTTTACACACACAGAAAAAGACAGTTAAGTTGTCATAAATTTACATCTTATGTAAGTACTCACAGCACTTATACAGAACGTTTTAATTCCTGTTGATTTATCTCTTATCTGTACGAGTTAAAATAATGGAGATCTTATTGAACACGTTGATTACATTTGCGACGTTTTGATCAATTTCTTCAACACTATTGTAAATAATAAAAATCTATTTACTGGCATACGATAAAGAGATAATAGCAATCTTAATTCATGTACATATTTTTTTATAACTAGTCATGTAATTTTGAAGATAACAAATATTAAACATGGCTTGATTTCTAAACTTAAGATCGACAATATTAAGTTTAGATCTATAACAGTGTGATACTAGGATTATCACTGTGTTTAGACGCCAGTTTAACCAGTGGATATTTAGACACTGGTTTTTATAAAACAAATTTCTAATTTAAGCATAGTTTAAATTAAGAGATTTAAACACTGGTTTTATAAAACTAATTTATATTAAGCTTAGTTTAATCACTCGTTTTATAAAGCTAGTAACCAGTTTAACCAGTTTTAAACACTTCTTTCATGAGACTAATTTATAGTTTAAGTCAAGTTTAATTTAAGAAATTTTTACACTCAGTCATACCTTGTATTCACATTAGTAATCTAGTTTGGTAGCTAAAATATTAATTGTGATATGAGTTTTAAAAATTGGATCTGCAATATTAAGTGTAGATCATATATTGTTATTAGGAATAACACGTTGTTCAGAAGCCAGTTTAACCAGTGGTTATTTAAATACTAGTTTTATTCAACTAATTTGTTTTTAAACTTTATTGAATTTTAGAGATTTAAACAATATTTTTATAAAACTAATTTGTAATTTAGGAATAGTTTAAATTTAATATCATAAAGTCTTGAACCCTCAAATTGTATATGACAATTATTTTAAACCAATAAGATATCTTACTACATACTTTTACCCCCACACTGTACTCTCTTACATTTCGTATTAGAATTGTTAAACAGTCATCATTATCCGATGAGAGAATATTAAAAACAATGCCATCATCATCATCATCATAATGATTATCATGCAATCGTATGAATGATGCTATTTATTTCCTAAAATTGTATTTATATTTCTCAAATACAAAATTTGTTATTAAACTTTAAAAACGAACAATAATAATAAGAAGAAAAAACTAAAAGCTAAACAAACAAATTCTTACGGTTCTTTAAACAAATGCCAAGTCATGCAAAACTAAGTAGAAACAATTTGATTTTATGTCTCAGTTTTGTAAAACCCCCTTCAGCACACTCCTCCGGACCAAGTTTGAACAATTGCATTGACTCACATGCGTGAGTTTAACAATGAATTGCAAACAAATTGCTGGAGTTTTTTTTTTGACTGGTCACATTTTAATCTTGATATGGTTCTTAAACAATTATTAGGCGGTCACATATATAAACGGCAGTAAACAGGGTGCTTAGCTTGAAATATTATACTATAAAAAAGTAATAATTTTTCATTCAAAGCACCCAGTTCTTGAAAGATTTTCTGGTGAAGTGTGTATTTTGTTAGCAGTTGAAAGTTGTAAAGCGTTTGGAATTATGTCAATTCCGTTATAAACTAAATACGTGTATTAAACAATGTTTAAAAATATTGTATTGTCATTAAATTAATACTGACCATTAGTCACACAGCCAGACGGACACACAGACAGACATCATTAAATCAGTCATTTGTTCTTTCATGTGCAACATTTGAATTTACTTTTATGGCTTTTTAATTTGTTTTTTTATTTATAGCAAGTTTGGTTCTTAAAAATCCTTTAGAAATATGTACATACATTAATTTTTATAATGATTAGAGAGACAAATTTAAGTATGTACTTAAAATTAACCCCAATAACCATTTACCATAAAATACTACAAGTATTTAAAATTTACTGTACATATTTAAAAGATTAAAGATTTTAAAACTTAATCGTTTCTAAGGCATATAGCAAAGGCGTAAAGCTTTCACATCAAATAACCAGAATTGAAGCATACTTTTAGGCATTTAAAACATTTTTATTGTTGAATTTCTCCATTTAAAGTTGCTAAATTTAAATTGGATTTAAAATACTTGTTGCAATCTTTATTAAAGAAATTGTATTGTATTAAAGCCAAACGTTTTACAACAAATTAAGGGCATTTAAAAGCATTAGAAATAATTGTCAGGAAAACTAATTTATTGTAAAAAAAAATAAATGATTATATAAAACCAAAAAAAGGAATACAAACGATTACATATACTTTAAGTGTTCTTAAATAAAACCCGAAAGACATACAAAAACACACCAGAAAAAGAAAGTCTATAAATACAAATTCGTTTAAATAAATGAAAATCTGTTTAGGAATTAATACTAAATTAACTTTAAATCATACATTATAAAAATAAATAAAAAGGTATAAGAAAAAACAAAATAGCCTCAAGATACACAAACGTTATTGTTATAAACGCTTAAATGGCCAGTGTGAACACATACACAGGTGTTCTTGAGAAAAAATTTATTTGATTTTTATTCTAGCTTTCTTTAGATTCTTCAATATCTTTTACTGCGAGATTAGTTGGGTGGGTTTAATTTTGTAGATGTTGTTATTATGGTTTTCTTTTGCTACATTAGTTTCCGTTAGAAAACATTTTTGTTTATCATTTTAGTGATTTTTCAATAATATTTTAATAATAAAAAATTTAAATGTTAATAAGTATGATTTGGAAACGCTATTTAGAATTATGTTCAAATTATGTTGTTGTATTTTTTTTTTGGTTAAAAAATTTTTGTTAAAGATAAAAAGCTTTTAAGAGTTCTACAAAATTTAAACTAAAAGAAAAAAATAAAAAACTTGTTACATAAATCTTTATGTAACAGAAAAAGCAAATGAATACTTTTGAGAAACGAATTAATACTCATTTAATATTATTCAAGAAAATCTAAAAGAATAAACTTAACTTCGCATTAACTACGGCACAAAATTTGAATCCATCTGAGCTGAAAACTTATTCCAAATTGCTTCTAAAAATATTTGACATTATTGTCGAAAACTACGATAATACTCCGTTTTAACTTTCCTTTGACAATAGCCCAATATTGTTAAGGTAGCCGGGGACCTAGACCTGATACCAATTGGGTCCTTACTTTATTGAAGAGTGGTGGCGTTTAAGAAGAGACAACATCAACCTGCTTGCGAAACCACTACGTTTATACCAAATGTATAACATAATTTTTGCACTCTTTGACAGTTTTTGAATTTTCAAGGAATTTGAGCACGATTTTCATTTCCTATTTAGATTGATTGATTCCATTGTTCACCCCTCGTACAAACATATTTTAGACCTTTAAAATATTTTCTTTTTATAAAAAGCGTTTGAGCTTAAGATTTCGATCTGATCATATGATTGGTGTTGCTCATAAATGTAGGATTATATAGAAGTTTGAGATGCCGTTTTCAACAAGAAATATGATTAATTGTTACTAACTCTATAATTTCAACCTTCAATGGGTTAATTTTTGTCTTAGCAACACTTTACTGCATGTACAGCGGCAAATTCAAATCCTGAGTTAATTTTGGGACACCCTTTATAAAAGATTTAGGAAAGGGAACTAACACAAAACTATATATGTACTTGACTTTTAAATACCTCCAATTTGAAATACATATTGTCCATAATACTTACTTAGTATCAGAGATACATAATAATACTTAGTATCAGAGATACATATATGTATACATAAATATTCCCAAATATTTTCCAACCTTGAGGGTGGTCGTGGTTTTTTAATCATAACTCAGCAATTAATGGACCGATTTGTTTGATTTTCAATACCACAATGCTTAGGACAACAATAAATATTAAAGTTAAATCTTATTTGCCTTGCTTTAGAATTTTAGACTTGGAACTGTTTTACACACACAGTCTGATCAAGCAAAATAACAAAATCTACTTGAAATTCCAACTAAGGCACAAGTATAAGTTCTTAGATGAAGGTCTTTGTGGAAGGTTCTTAAATTAGTAATTTTAAGTGTTTCTGATTTTTTTTTTTTTTGCAATATAACGGGTTATTTAACAAGAACTTTGTTTTCCAACCGGGGGCTTATTGTAATAACATGAAAGTTTTGAAAATTTTACTTGTTAACAAAGTAGAGGCTTTGGCAATTGTTACCATGAAGTTAATCGAAAATTCACTATGAAAATGTTGGATCCTTAAAAGATAAATTTAGTAAAATTCGTGATATTTTCAGTCAATTTTTGTAATTGTAAAATGGCCTGAAGGCATTTTCATTGAATAACTTCAGAATGTTGGTTTTTTAAGGAAATTGTTCGCGATTTTATTTTTATTTTGATTATTCATTTCTTAGAACTTGTACAGAACTTTTAAAAGCTATAGGAAAGTTTAAAAAAGAACACATAAAATTCAGAAAAATGCATGAAATCTTTATTTGAATCGATAGTACGGTCCATATAATTTAATGTTTGAAGACTATTTCATGCAAATGTTGACCTTGACTGCGCCTCAAATGGTCCATCCGCTTAGTCCAATTTTGACATATTCTTTCCAACATTTCGACCGGTATCTCACGAATAAATGCTTCAATGTTGTCTTCCAATGCGTCAATTGAAGCCTGTATAGACATGAGCTTTAACATAGCCCCACAAAAAATTGTCTAAATCGCACTATTGACCGGTCCTGAACGTGAAATAAAATGTTCACTGAACTCGCCTCTCATTGTTGCGCGTGCTGTGTAGCATGTGGTACGTCGTTCGTCTTCAATTATTGCACCAGCTGTATTTTGAAAGGCATCACACCTAAATACTTCCGCAAAATTTTCCACGTTGTTGAGTAACAGAGGCCCAATTGCTGCGAACGGCGACGAATCGATAACTGATGGTCATCATTAATACTGGCCGATACAGCTGCGACATTTTCTTCAGTTCGCACTCTACGTAAGCGTGTTGGTGGTTTAATGTCCAACAATGTAAATTTGGCACGAAATTTGGTCACAATAGCCCGAATAGCCGATTCAGTGGGTCGGTTAAACTGACCATAAAATTGAAGTAGCGCTCGATGAACTTTCTTAACAGAGCACGCATTTTGATAATAAAATTCAATAATATGCAAGCGTTGTTCGTTTGTAAGACGATTCATGGCTAAATTATAGACAAAACTGAAGATGTTTGACAGTGAAACAAAACACGAAACGTGCGTCAGCTATTTACCAGTGTTGCCAAAAAGATAATAGCTAAAAAATCAGCCTTTATATCCAGACTGTTTAAGTGTTTGAATGGATTAAAGACAGTTGCCAGCAGGTTTATAAAGAAAATTTTATAGTTGGGCCGGATTTTTTTTTGAACAATGCCAAACTATTGGTTAAACTAAGTTTATATATTTAAAAAAAATACCTAAGTGTTCATATGTACATTTCAATGAAAAATAAAAATGATTTTAAGTTATGCTGAAAATAAACTGAAGAAAAGCTTAGCAAATTAAACTTTTGTTTAACAAAACACACCTTAACTTTGACACAAGGAAATACTTACATACAAAAGTATTACCACAGTCATTTTGAACAATTGCATTATTAAGCTAAAATATTTCCTAAATGGTGTAAGAAAAATAAAATAAAATTCCCCTTAATATTTCTGCAGCTGTTTGTTAAAAAATAACAAACTACAATGTTTATTTATAAATATATATAGAGTAAAACCAAATATTTTGAATGTACAGATGTATGTATGTATATTTTTTCTGGTTTTCTTTAATTTGATATTCATAACAGTCAATATTTAAACGTTATTTATACTCCTATGCTTCTGAATCAAAGGTATGTAAGCATGACATTATTTTATAACACACAAAAACTTGGCTTAAACGTTGAAAACATAAAAAAAAACATAGAAAACAACCATTCATGCTTAAACTACAAAAACAGTGAACCTTTCCGAACCAACCACCACCAAATAAACAACAAAAATAAATAATAGTACAGTTTAAATGTTGGTAGATGTCTCTGTGTTTTGTTATTACCCTGAAAACTGCATTATGGCCAGATCGTAGCCATATTGTAAATATTCATTCTTGATTTGAGCCAAAAACACCAAAATGTGGTTTACCTTCAATATTGCTATTTTATTTTGATTTTTTATGATTTTTTTAGTCATACTGCTAAATAGAATTTTTGTTGAATTAAACCATGGTGCAACTATACAAGGTTAGTGCAGTAGCCCAGCTGACTGACTTTGTTTACAATTTACTTATGTCAAAAGTAATACTTTTTCAAGTATTTTTGACAGTAGTACATTATTTTACACAAACAAAATGCCTGTTGTTTCTGTTTTGTGTTGTATTTGTTGTCGATTTGCATTCACCTTGTATAGTTGCACCATGCATTAAACGTTATACATATGCAATATTTATTCAGAAAAACATAAAAACCGAGCTAAACAAATCATAAATATAAATCGAAAATTATATTTAACCTAGAAAACCTGTATGTTTGATGTCATGCAAACAAAAACTTTTTCAAATAAAAGAAATTTATAAGGCTCAAAAAGAATTCACTGGCATTTGTTGTTATATAAAAGCCTTAAGATTATAATAATGTTGACTTACAAGCCAAAGGTTTTCAAAAAAAAAAAAAAAAACAGAAAGTTAAACAATATTAATATTTTCTGCAAAGAAAAAAATTTTTTTTTTCAAATAGACAAAGTTTACAATTTGTGTTGATTTTTTATACAAAAAAAAAAAAACAATATTTTTGTAATTCATTGCTAACATGTAAAGTTTACCCTAGGGACTTAGTTTAACTTACATACATACATATGTATGTGACATAAAAACCTACTAACGAAATATTTTTGGCATGACCATAATCAAACGATTTTAGATGTTTGACAAATAAAAATTATTATTGTGCACTTAAAAGAAAAGTAAAAAAGTCATGTTTTAATGTTGCACTTAAGGCAAAGCACCAACGCTAATTTACCTAAAACTATTAATATATTGGGTGCATATCTTCAAAATGTGGGATTCATAACAGGATTTTATGCCAACATGCGGCAAAAGCGAGAAGTTTCGCTTTTCATTTTGAAAAATAATTTCGCTGAAGCACACCGAACCATGTGAACCGGTTCAGAAGTGATGAGTTTGATTTCTGCCAAAAAAGTTTAAGGACCTAGAATTGGAGGCATTACTTCACGAAGATTGTTGTCAAACTCAACAAGAGCTTGCAAAATTAAGCAGCAATTTGAAAACGTTTGCGAGTAACAGGATTCATTCAAACAGGAAAATTAGATACCATATGAATTGAAGCCAAAAACCTTCAAGGACGATTTTCATATCCGAAATGCTGTTTAAACGCTATAAAAGGAAACCATTTTTACACCGAATTATTACTTGAGATGAAAAATGGATCCATTATGAAACCCGAAGCATAAGCAATCGTATTTGTTGCCCGGCCCAACAGCGGAATCGCCACTATAAAAATGTAATGTAAGGCTTCGTTTTTGATGGGACCAAAACGTTTCTATCTAATATGAGCAGCTGAAATCAGGACAGTCCATCACAAGCAACCTATACAACTGATTCGAATGAAACGGACATGAAACGCAAAACGCCCAGAATATGAGGGAAGACACGAAAGCGTAATATTCGTATGTTGCAATACCTGAAAAAAAAAACTATTTAAAAAGAAGTAGATGGAAAGTTTTCCTTTACAGTCCAGACCTTACCCCGATTATTCCGAGTAGTCCGATTAGTATTTGTTTCGATCGACGCAGAACGCTCTCTCTCTCTTTGGGATACACTGTACTTCAGAACAAAGTAGCCGAAATTGGCTTGATTCGTTCTTAACCTAGAAAGATGAACAGTTATTTTGGGCGAGGAATCGATATGTTGCCAGCAAGATGAAATAAGGTCATAGTTAACAATGGCCAATACTATTAATAAACTTTGTTTTTCAACATGGGCATATTGGAATAACACGACCATTTGGACATTTTACTTATAGATATATAAATGTAGAAGCTGTTTTATCTGAAGAATTCATGAACTGCTTTTAGATACTTTCTACATAATCTGTTTGCGTTTTGCAATACTACGTTAGGAATAATCGATACGCGACTTTTTTCTCCAAAACTCTACCAAAGAAGATGGCTTTAGTTTAGCAAAGCTTTGCTTAGAGCTTATTCTGATTCGAAGTGATTAAAAAATCTATTTTTTTTTATTTCCAACTCTTCTTTAGAAGTACTCGTATTTCTCAAGTTGAAATTTTCAATCGGACGGACACCATTGGTCTCAACACCTAACTGTAACGACTTAACAGAGACAGACTAAAATCTTTAGAAGAAACAAATATAAGATTGGAGAATGTAAGGTTTGAGGACAATATTTATAATATTTTCAATGGTTTATCATATCAAATGAATATTGTAAACCAAGACTTTATCAGAAATTGAGCCATTATAGGGGAGAATATTGGACAATATTTTAAAGAGTCGTAATTCAGCTCTGAATTATAGAAAGAGCTCGTGCGTCATTGCCATTATCGCTTAAGGATAATCAGGCCGTACCTTTTTCGCTGGCTTCAAGAGCCTTGCAAATTACTCTCGCTTTGGTCGTCTAACTGTACCGAATTACGGTTTCTCGAAGTTTGCATTAACCACATGCTATCGTTTTTGGTTATATAAACTATAAGTTTGTCGTGGTGGAGTACCAAACAACATTCACTTTAGATCTTGGCGGACATCATTAAACACATGAGTTTAGTTGGCGAAGTCCGGTTTCCTATACGAAGGTTTAGGTCGGTGGATTTTAGTGAACGAGTTTCCTTTTAGACCTAAGTCGTACATTGGTATATTTATCAGGCCAAATACATCCTCGGACAACTTAAAAAACAAACAAACTATATTTCAAATATGTATAATGAAAGTTTGGCGATCAGCGATTCGAGCAACATCATCTTAAGCGATGAAGATTTTGTTCACTTTGATGACTGCGTTATAATCGCCGAATTTGCGGTAAATTTGGCTTGAATTTGTATTGCATATACGAGTAAAACTTGTTCTTAAATCGAGAGATGTGCAGTATTTATCTTTATTCTGTAGATTTGTAATAGAATTTATATATTATTACGTAAATTTGATTGTAGTTCGTTGTTCAATTTCATATTGCAAACTTTGAAGAATAATATCAAGCTTTAAAGTTTTAAAAAACTCAATTAACTATGATGTTAAACATTATAAAATTTGTCTTAAGTTATACATTAGAAACACTTTAGAAAAAAAAAAACTTTATAAAGTTTACCAGAAATTTTGTGGAAATTTGGTGTATTAAAGTATTTTTTGTAATGCTAAAAATAACTATTTGAATTCAAGAACTACTACGAAATGATTATTTTCTTAAATTAATTTGAGTTTAAACTTCAGTTTTCTAAACTGAAGCTTCCCTAATCTATTTTTAAATTTATTTAAATGCTTATAAGACAAACGTTTCATACAAATTTTGATAAATATAAAATTTGTAAGGTATATAGCTTATTTTAAAGAGTCTTAGCCTTGGGCTTCCTTCCCCTTTCAAATGGCCAAAAAAAAAAACACACACACACACAAGAAATCATTATTACGGATAATTTTTTAATTACTTTTGTTAAAGCAACAAATAAAAAAATTTAAACAATTTTCAAAAAACCTGTTGCCAATTTATAAACAACAAAAAAGAGAAATTTATATAATAAACAAAAGGCAAAAAAAAAAAAAACTAAAAATTTATATGGAAACAAACATTTTTTACTTTAAAGAAATTAAATTCTCTAAACAAATATAAATAAATAATTAAACAAAAATAAACAAAAAAATCTCACCTGTATCAAATACATTTTGTTAATTTTTCTTTTTAATAATTATTTGCAATAATTAAATAAAAAGTGGGTGAAGCAGAAATTATATTCAAATAATAAGCAAAGAAAAATAAAAAAAAAATCAACCGAAGATGTACTACATTAATTATTGAATATAATTATGATGTTTGGTTAAACAATTTTACTTGATCTAAACGATGTTTGCTGGGTTGTAATGTATTTTAAAGTAAATAGACTACAAAGCCGTTTAAATTAAAGCGTTTGCTGCTGTTTAAGTTGGTTTTTTTGATGTTTACTTCATTTGCTGCTACTGTTTGGGTTTTTTTTTAAGTTATTTGGTTTAGTTTTTCTGCAGGTGTATTTTGAATTTTTGTTGATAATTTATGCAGGTTTACTAGTATATCTTGCTGTTGCTGGTTCTTTTTGTCTTTGCTCTATTTGTTATTAATGTTGAATATTTTTTCTTTAATATTTTTGTTTTTTTTATAGAGTATGAAGAAAGTGTTAGTTTAGTTGTGTTTAAAATTTACTTGGAATTTGTTTTAATAATTATTCGATTATATCAAATTTGAGAAGAAGTTAAGTTAAACAACTTCTGTCGTTTATCATTTGATTTAGTTGTTGTTTGAGCAAAAATTTACTTAGAACTCAGGTAAGGCAGTGTATCTGAATATTTTGTAGGTGTTTTTAAATTTACCTAGAACTTGTTTAAATTTTTGGTGGCAATTTAGTTATATTTCCTAAATGTTTGTTTTGTGGTGATTTTTAAAAACTTTGTAGAATTTTCTGGGATCTAAGTTGTTTGTTATTTCTGTTTAAGAATTAGCTACAAAACAGTTTAGGAGATTCTGGTTGTTCTTCAAAAGTTGTAAAATTTATTTATTTATTAAAATTTTTTTTTTGGAAATTTCAACACTTTTCTTAAGTTTTGTTTTCGATTTTTAGAATTCGTTTAAATTTGGTAAGATTGAAAATTTTCACACTTTCTGGTAATTTTTGTTTTCAAACTAATTTGAAATTTAATGACTTTAAGTTTTGTTAAGTGGGAGTTGTTTGTTGCTTAAATTACATTTGATTGTAAAACTGAATGATGAATTATATTAAGCTTAAAAGCTTAACTTGATTAAATTTGTAGTTAAACCTGACTCAAAATTTTGTTATATATAAACCAATGAATTTCGGGTTAAACTTTTCTGGCTTATTTCTCTGTAGAGTTATGTTTTAGTTAATTTATTATTTCCTTGTTTCGTTGCAAAATTTGTTGTTTAATTTTATGTCAAACTTTGAAAAATAATCTTAAGCTTTAAAGCTTTTAAAAACTTGATTAAATTGTATGTTAAAGTTGATTCAAAATTTTTAAAATTTGTCTGTCTTAAATATTGAATATACTTTATTGAATTTGGGAAAAACTTTTTTATTGAAACTGAAGATATATGATGCAATTCATTTATTATTTCGTAGAACTTTCAAGAATAATCTTAAGCTTTAAAGCTTTTAAAAGCGTGAACAATTTTATAAATAAAATTTTGAAATTTGTCTTAAGTTATAAAATCACTGATAGTTTTAGTTAACGTAGATAGATTTGCCAGCAATTTCGTTGAATTTTATAGATTTGGAGTATTTTTTGTTACTTAAAGAATTATTTGTTAAAATTTAATTTAAAAAACTTTAAACTTGATAGAATATTCCGAGGTTTATGGCTTTTAAAAAACTTTGTTTGGAAATTTTTTAAATATTAAAGAACTTTTTCACTTATTTTCTTCGATTTTAAGCAAATCTCAACTGATTTTGACAACACTTTTTTTCTTGTTCAACAAAAAGTGAGTTCAGTTTAATTTGTTTTATTTGTTTAGTGAAAGAAACCAATTTTGCTAGTTAAACGATTTGAAGAAAAAAATTATTCACACGCGTATAATTTTTTATAAATCAACAGCAAAATGGAATTATTTAAATATTTTGAAAGGAAATTTTTAAAATGTTACCAAATAAAACTGACAGCAAATGTTTTTCATGCGATTTCTTGGATAAAAACTTGACGTTTCTTTGAAATTGTGCAAATGTTGCTAAATTTAATGGATTTTTTTGTTTGTTTGTTCTTAATTTGCGCTATACAATAATTCCAAAAATAAAAAGAAATTATTAACACAATGTTTTTACTTGCTTGCTTAAGTTACATGTTTGTTTCTATTTTGTACATATTAATTTAAATTGATTTTTTTTTCTTGAACATTATTTTGTAATAGTTGTTGAAATTCTTTTACTGGCATAACACTGTTTGATCGATTTTCTTTTAAAAGGTTATTTATAATGTATTCTATTCATTTTTATTATTTATTTGTATTATTTTTCTTAGTCACTAAATTTGCTATTATTCTAGTTTTAGATATACTTATATGTATTATACACGTTTTAATTGTTTTTTGTATTGTTAAACATTTGTTATTATACGACTTTCTTTCGCGCTTGCGTTTAGTTTATAATTCAAACAAATTTTAGTAACGTTTTTATGAAATTATCATGTTTATGCGTTAGTTTTAACATTTTGTGCCTTTCGTTTCAAAGGTTGTCACGCTATTGAAATCCACTGAATTGGTTGCATTCCCAACAAGGTGTTCGCCCAAGTAAATGTTTGTGGTGTGTTATACAACGTGTTGTGTCCGAGCAGGTATGAAGTAACTCGCCACATGTTGTGTTTATGTGAGTTTGATAATAATGGGGATTTGTTTGTTAATCAAAGTGTTATACTTATATACATGTGTGATGTGTGTTATATACAGACACAGTGGCACAAAATGTATTATTTGCAGGGACCGTAACGGTTATAAGTGATATCAAAAAAGTTCTTCTCCATCTAAAACAGTTATTTTTCAACGTAAAAATAAAAGTCAGATAATCTTAAAAAGAGAGTTTTATTTTGCTGTCATAAAATAAAACTCATTTGAGGAGTTTTATTTTTCCCCTCTAGAGTTTTACTTTTTTCCGTCTAAAATAGAACTCCTCAAAAGAGTTTTATTTTTTCCGACAGAAAATAAAACTCATTTTATTAGGCATGTTCTGCAAATCGAAATCATTGGAAATTGAAATCACACGAAATTTTTAGTTGCTTTATTTTAAAAATGGAAATAGGTTTTTCAGATTTTAAATATTAAAATGTGGAACTTTAGGAACGAACAGCGTTTTCAAAGGCAATTATGTTAGCAATTTAAAACGTCTTTTAATCAAAAAGCATAAACAACATACGACATGGAACTGAATAATGAGGATAATAAATGTAATGTACCATTAAAAAAAAGTTCGATTTTCGGTAACAATGACTCCTGAAGAAATGAAGAAAGCGTGTGTTGAGTTTGCCACAAAAGAAAAATTACCATTTGAGCTTTATTTTAAACGAAGAAAAGTTTTATTTGAGACGGAAAAAAAATAAAACTATATTGAGGAGTTTTATTTTAGACGGAACAAATAAAACTCCTCAAAAGAGTTTTATTTTATGACTGCAAAATAAAACTCGCTTTCATTCATTCATTCATTCGATCTTTTATGTTTTCGTTGAAAAATAACTCTTAACTGTGAAGTTGAGATCGGTTTTTTTAATATCACTATAGAAAGAGCAATTCAATACGAATCTATTGGTATATGACAGTATAGTTCTCCGTTGACTCTAACATGGAGAGTTTTTGAGTTTAAATTTTCAGGATAACTGTTATTTACGGTCCCTGATTATTTGTAAAAGTTATCGCAAACTTCTCGAAAGCATGTCTGACAGAATTATTGAAGATTTGGAAAATTGATTTCAACATTCAGACGGACAGACCGACGGACATGGCTTAATAGACTCCGCTATCTATAAGGATGCAGAATATATATACTTTATAGGGTCGGAAAATTATATTGTGGAATTTACAAACGGAATGACAAACTTATATATACCCTTCTCATGAAGGTGAAGGGTATAAAAAAAAGCTTGGATTTTTTTGGAGAAAAGTTTTGGATAACTTTGATTTTCTCATAAAAAATTATTAATAACTTGAATTTTCTCTAAAAACGAATAAAATTTCTCTTAAAAAGAAATTGATAACTTTGATTTTCGCTAGAAATTTTTTAGATAATGATGATTTTTCCCATAAATGTATGTTATCGATAGTTTTGATTTACTATAGAAAAGTTTTCGAAAGTTTTGTTTACTATAGAAAAATAAATTTTCTGTTACAAAATTTGTTTTGTGTTTCGATTTAGACCTTAGAACTGCCATATAAATTAAATAATTTATATAGCGATTAAAAAAAATAATTCATCAATTGCTATAACACAAATAATTTCAAAATTACTCCAACATTAAAAGTCAGATACATCCACTGTTTTTCACTAGAAAAACAACCAAAAATTATTTGTTTACATTGACGGCAAACAATAACAAAATTCGAAAAACAAAACATTAAATACCAATCAAACATAAACAACAAACATGTTCGACCAGCACCAAGCTACAAAAAGTAATAAGACTTTGGCAACATGTTGCGGCAACATTTAATTTCGTTTTCAATGCAGCACTTAGCCTAAATTCCTGTTGTACGCACATTTTAAAGGAGTTTTTAATTATAACTAAAAATTTATTTTATCGTTTAAAGAAAAAAAAAACAACCAGACACTAGAAGTAGAACCGTCTGATGAAAATGTTATTAAATATTGCAGCATATGACAACAGGTAACATTTAAAATTTCAGTTTTGTTGTTTTAAACTGTTAACGGAAATTACACAAAACTTACTTGCATGAGATCAAATTAAAAACAAAAAAATCAGGCTGGTGGCCAAGTAAAAATGTTAGGAAAAATGTGAGTGCGTTTTTTTTTTTTTTTTTTTTTTTTTTTTTTTTTTGTTCAATATTCCAGTCATTAATTACAATTTAATGTAATTTTAAATGTTTTAGCGTTCGATTGATTTGAAATTGAAATTATAAAGTATTTCAGTATCCTGCTTTGCCATAAACTGAACGTTTTCTTGTTAAATACACATCAGTTGTTAAAGATTTCATAACAAACTGACACATATTGCAAAAAATTAAATAAATGAAATTGCAATAGCTGATAAAAAAATAATGTTGTTGGTTATAAGAGGGAAAATGTTTTCATAATCATTGTTTTTTTTATAAGACTGGGCCTGTTTTTTTTCTTTTTTTTTTTTGTCTGTTGAACATTTTACTTACAAATTGCCACCACTCATTTTGATTGTGTGTATTTTTTAACATTTTATAAATTTAAAACTTCTTTTTTGCTCATTGTTTTAGGCAAAAGCCGCCTCATGTTTGTACATTAGGGAGGCAACTTACATGTTTAGTTTGGGATTGCATAGAATCGAATTCTTAGCATTCAAAAATAAGGGACAATGTTTACAAAGTCACTTAGCCCGTGCAGAAAAGTTGTAGAATTGTGTCCAAAAGTCGAAAATTTATCACTAAATACAGGCACGAACTAAAAAACTCCTAAACTGCCCTTCAATTCTGAGTCCACGAAAACGTTACAAATAGTCGCATAGTGTCATACAAATTTTTTCTTATGTCTCAATATTGCAAAAGTGGATGTGGGGTATTTCCTCCAGCAAGCTAAACTTGAGGCTGTAACTTAGACTAACGGATCACGATCAGGGTAAAGTAATAGGCTTAAGGATATCAGATTCAGATGCTGTGTATTAAGAAATATCAGACTTTGATTTCCTTTTTACAGTTTCTATAACAAAATCCTTTTAAAAGCTTCTAACAGTTATCTCCCTAATCTACCTACAACACAAAGGAGCTATTCAGCATGTGTTTATACACGTCGCTTTTTATTTATGATTGTATTTTCTGGTATTTTCAACAACTTCTTGGCATGAGTCAAAAGAAAAAAAGAAGTATGTTGTAAGTATTAATGATGGCAAAAAACAAAACCGGGAGGATGTTGAGAGTTGTGAGTTAATAAACAAGTTCTTCAACATCTCAACATGACCACCACCAACAATCATCAATGTACGGGCTACCACTAACTACATCAACTACATATTTATACTACAGCTTTTCAGAGTATAATCATCTTCATCTTGATTGTATGATTAAATTCAGTTGCATGGATGGTCAGCACATAACATAACCACATGTGGTGTTGGTGGGGGCTACTCTCAACTTTTTGACTAGACTTAGTTGTTTTTTCATCTTCAGTTTTTCAAGTCTTTGAATTTCAATTTAAGTTTTTCTAGGTTTTTTTTCACATTTTTCTTGTTGCAGCAGTGATTATTTTGATAATTATTTAAACTGGCAGCTATGTTTTGATACTTACTAAATAAATAAATAAATAATGTTGGGCGATTTAGTAGATTTTTCAAACTCCAACTTTAAGAGATCTTTAAAGAATTTTTTAGATGAAAATTCATCGCTATCTTAAGAAAGGTAGACTAGAACATTCAAGCCTAGTCTGTCTATAGCATAAATCTCATAAATGAAATGAAAAATTTATGAAAATACATGAACAGAATCCAAAACATACAAGTTAAATATGCATAATTGAAAAACATAGCAGTATTCAAAATTTGGCACTGGCTTACTAATTCAACAAAGTTTTGTTAAATCTAGTTGTGAGAGCGATACGCCCAGTCTTAATACAACTGTTCAAATAATTAACATTAAAACAGAGAGCTTTTCGTCTGGTGATCGTGCTTTTTATGGAATGGAGATCGTTTTTGAATCATGACAATTGTGTCCGAATGGTTTTGTGTTGATGTCTGTGATAGCCAAACACTGAGCAGATGGTCAACGGTTCTTGGAAACATTTGTATTTTAGAACATCAATCAGCCACAAGTTTCGAAGTAATAGCATACGCCACTTGAAGCAAAAATAAAGAAAACTAATTGACTATATACGAGACGATTGCTTGTTATAGAAGTCAATCTGACCTTTATCGGTAAACGTGACCATTAGGTCCTACTTAGAACATAGTTTTCAAAATGCAGCAAAAATAACCTTAGGGTAACATATACACAAGGAAACGAAGGACTTTGTTCAGTGGATGCAATAGAAAGAAGTAGCCAAACTTACAAATAAGCGATTTTTGAGATCATCATTAACCTTTAAGTGTACAAACAGGTAAGGAAGAGATATGAATGTTCATTCCATAGCAGCTAGATTTGATATAATTGTCAAACTTAGTTGACGACCACAACGTACATTTAACAGCGAGATAGAGGAAATGCTAGAAAAAGTAGTTCGGGAACAATTCAGACCAAAATAAAGTAGCCTTCATAGACCTTCAGTTCCAAGGTGAAGCACCTCATGAAAACACCCATAGATTTTATAGTCTATCCAAAAACCTACTTTACCACGTCCAGTTAATTCATTGAAATCTTGAATATCATGTCAATGATGTTATAATAACTACAACTAAGTTATTTTGAGATTATCACTGAGTGTGCAAGTAAATCAGACAGTAGAATGTTCAGGATCCATTCCATAGCAGTATATACTTAATAGCAATAAACTGGGGCCAAATTACCGCATTCGTGATCGAATGAGCTATCGTATCGAAAAATGATTTCGATATCGAAATTATGATAAAATGTACTAAATCTCTTGCTGGATATCGAATGCCATAATCTAAAATAAGAAAATTACGATCAATTTTACTCGATATCGAATGCGGTAATTTGGCCCCTGTTTTTGCAGGATACAGAATAGACTAGATTAAGACAGTTCTGAGAAGAGTCTTAATGCAAAATTGATATAGGGATTGATAAGCTCTTATAGGTCAAGGTGTCCATAAAAATCCTCTCATATTTTACAAATCGACTTCACTCTATCCACTAAAGTTACAGATTCCTCCAGTAGAAGTATTACAAGCCTAAGTCATGGCCTCAGAAAACAGTCTTGTTTATAGCTGTTTTAACAACTACTTGTTACTATTAAGAAATTTTTGCTATTTGTATCTCTTAATTCCAATTTTCATTCACGATTTCAAAGAATGCTATGATCACGTCTCCAAAATAGACTGTTTTAATCAGAAAATTTCCTCAATCCCTAAAGGTTTAAAAGATAAAATCATTGCTAAAGAAAGCTGTAATTCTTTACTTTAATTTTTTGCCCCATTTTTACTTTACTAAATAATAATTTTTTTATTAAATTTAATGTATCAATGTCATTGCAAAATTGTTTCATTAAAATATAAATACCGACCAAACCAAATTAATAACACAAATGATGGCCACCCATAAATAAACAAATATATCTCTAGCTATAAAAAGACAAAAAATAGGTTGACTATAAAAATAAATTTTAATTTTTTAATTAAAAAAATTTAAATACACAACAATTATAAGAACAATAAAAAATTTGTCGCCTATTTTTTACATTAAGGAGATGAAACAAACGAAAACAACGAAAATAAATTTATAAAACACTCCTTCCTTGAGAAAATATTGTTGCATGGCATAAAATGTGTTGAAGTATGTAGGTATTAAGTACAAACGAAACATATACATACATAACTTACATACTTAAAACACACATAAGTTAGTATAGTGAAATGCAAAAGTATTCGTGCCATCATTTCCAGAAACATTCTCAAAACGAGCCTGATTTTGCTAACAAATATTACAACTATGCAAAGCACAAGTCTGCAACGTGAAATTGCTTATGTTGATAGCAAAACGTCAAAAATAGATAAAAAAAAAAAAAACAAGTAAGAAAGTATAGTCGATCAAGCCCGGCCATATAATACCCTACACTCAGAATATGTATAAAACAGTTTTTCAGAAATAGGCGTTATATCGGAGATATAACCTATTGTGGACCGATCATCCAAAAATTTAGTGTCATGATGTCTGTAAATATAAGTTTTATATGTGTTAAACTTAATCTCGATATAAATACTTTCAAAAGATTTATGGAGCCTAAAGTGAATTACGGAGAGGGTCTTATTTGGAAGTTTCGACTAATTATGGACCGATCATAATAAAATTGTACCGTATTACTAGCATACATATGAAATATATTTGAGTTCAATATTATTTGGATACCAATATTTTTGAGAGAGTTATGCTCTTTAAAGCGATTTTCGGAAGTGGGCCTTATATGGGAGCTACGACTAATTATGGACCGATCTGCACAAAATTTATAGATATAATTTGGCTTCATCTACTACTCATTTTTGATGAAATTTGTTTGCATACTTGCATAATTCAAAGATTTATTATCGGTAAACCCCCATTTCGGGAGGACATTTGTATGGGGGCAAGGTGAAAGTTACAATCGCATCCAACCTTGGGTAAAAAAAATATCATGTACCAAATTTTATCAAAATATCTTCAAAATTGCGACATGTACTCTGCGCACAAGCTTTACATTGACAGCCAGCCAGCCAGACGGACGGACGGACATCGTTAAATCGACTCAGAAAGTGAGTCGATCGGTATACTTTAAGGTGGGTCATGCGAGTCTGATTTTACCATCAAATATTCGAACCATGCATCACTTACATTGATGGCAAAAGAACGTATCCAAAACATCAGATAGATAGAATCAGTGGTCGAAAAAATACAGACCATTATTCGTACCGTACCTTTAAAGAACACATTGCTAAAATTGATTTTTAGTGTTTGTGTACGTATGTGTATGCAAACCCTGCAAAAACGCGAGTAGACCATACACGTATGTATGGACTACTCCACAATAGACCAGGAGTACTCGAAACATAATCCATTTGTATGAAAAAAAAACTCCATTAGTTTAGTCCATTTAACACTACGGTGTCATAGGACTGGACCATATAATCCAGCTTTGCAAATCACGGGACTAGTCCCAAAACTATTCCTTGTAACCACTTCAAATGTTTTACAACAACGATTATGGTCGTTAAAGTACGAGTAATTGTCGTGCAACAAGAAGTTCTTCTTTGAAAATAAAATGGTGCATGAGTGCATTATATATGATCATGATGTAGTCATTTTAGCTACAATGGACTACATACTCCACATATTTGCCTTAAACCACTAAATAACATATATTTGAACTTGTTTATTTATTTAAAAAGCTTTTCTTATTTTGGCCAAAGCCTTGTACGAGTAAACAACGTCAAACAAATTTGTGCTAAAGCAAGTGGTTACGCTTTTTTGAGTAAATATTTGCCAAATGTGACCGTACCTTTAGTTTAGGAATGTTAGGTATAAAATAAAAGCAATTGTATTTACTGACTTAAAAATTATATTTACAAGAAATTTGTGGTCTGTGTATATTGTTAAATGAAATATTAATGTATATGTATGGATGGATGTAGTTCATATCTTGAATATACAAATTTCTATGTAATTAGGGAAACATTGAACTGAATACAAAAGATAATTGTTGGGAAAAAAATAATTGTGTTACTACCTGTTTCACAAATTCCATTATTGTAACTCTTTTTAAAGGATTTTTATGATACTTATAAAAATGTTCAATGCCACAAACCCATACATACATTTATGATACTGGCAGCTATACTCGTAATAATGTGAGAAATGCTTCTAATTTTAATGAGTGTTATTTGTCAAAAATAAAAAAATCCACAGAATAATTTAGTTTAGTTTTTAATAAGTAAACATGTTTAATAAATACTAGAACACAAAAATAAAAATGTTAATGAATGGAATAAATTCTATATTATTTTCCAGAACTTTCCTCCTCAATGTGAACTAATGTTTTTTTTAGTTTCATTAATAAATACTTAAAACTTTCAAGTAAATAAAAACTATATTAAGAATTTAACCAAAAATATAATTTAATTTCCTTTATTTAAATTTATAATTATATCAAAGACAAAAAACAAACATTTACTATAAACGTATGTTTTACAATTAAAAACTTTTATAAATACACATCTATCGAATTTCTTTTCTGCAAGTCATGCAAGTGTTTTCTTATAGAAATTGCCAGTGTCATAATAACGTTGAACGAAACTCAGAATTAATATCAACAAAAGTATACAGACCCCACTTCCACATTGTCCAATTGTCCATCACATATTCAGCCCAATCAGGAATAAAAATTCAGCGGGAGTTTTTTTCCCTTTTTCCATTTTTCCTATTCAAATTCAATGTTAAAACAATTAAAAGGGGAAAAAAAACTCTCCTGGATTTTTTATTCATGATTGGGCTGATTAGAAATAAACAAATTACACGTCTGCAATGTGTACTCATTTAAATCACTTTTACTGTCTAAGAGGGTTGATTATAATTTGAAATCTCTTTGGCTACCTGTAATCAGGCAATAAATGCTGAGCTTTCCTTAACTTCTATGGAAGATTCTAAAATTTTCAGAGTAAACTAATTGTATCAGTCAAAAACAAAATTGAAAACTAGACATTTCGTATCGCAAAACATCATATATTTCAAAGAATTCGGAAACTTTTCTTCTGCACTGTCTGTGCAATAAAACGCTGTAATGCCCAAGGCAATTAAATGAAAACGAATTTTTGTATAAATAAACCATTTTCTTCAAGACTCGTATTGCGAATAAAAAACACATAATCAACTGATCATTTACAGACGCAACGATCTTGTATCTTGTTGAGTGTGCCACACAATGAACACATGTATGTACGTGCATAAAGCTGAAAGACGCAAGATGCACATCAGCACCAACAACAACAACAAAATGAAGAGTGCAACTTTAAGATGATAAATGCCACAGTTAACAACGGATCAACGAAAACAAACAAAGGCAACAAAAAACATATTGCAAATTCAAAACTATGAGAGAGTCTGAAAATGGAAAATTTATAAAGACGATGGATGTTGCACTGATTTTTTAAAATGTTTGTCATTTAATCAAAACGAGGGTTGTACCGGGTTTTAAATAATTTGTATAATAAGCGTAATGGAGTAATGAACCTGTTTTGACGAGAGACTCCTCAGATTTAGCATTAAATTGCATTTAGTTTGCACTTTAGCCAACAATTCTATAATCCCAGCAGTTACTAATCTGTGGTACGACATTGCAAGCATTTAGCAATTAATATGTTGCTTTTAGAAAGAAAAATTCTAGAGAAAGTGTTCCTTGATGCAATATGTAACAAAATTGTTGCCTTTATCCTACCTTTCATTTCTGAAAAGGCAAGATTGTGGCAATTTTGCCCTAAATTTCAAAACTTTTTGAGAATGTTACCTTTTTAACAAACGATTTATTCCATTTGTGAAAAGAAGATTGTTTATTATACGGTCGGTGCTTGAAATTTTCCAAAGATATAATAGAAACACAAGCGCAATTTTAAGTAAAAATAAAGTTGACTGATTCGTGTGATGGTATAACTTATACAAAGCAGTGTATATTCAAAAATGGCGAACTAGAACTAGTACTAAACTAACTGATATACAAACTGCTGTTTACCAAGGAAATACTTTGAACATGTTGCTCTCAAAATTTCCACTTCTTTAACCCTGCTACTACGTTTAGGGTCTTTTGATGACCCAAATCGTATTTAACATTGCATAAGTTGCAAAAAAAAAAAAAACGTGTTTGTCCGTCACACCGAAATACAATCACTCTAACGACGATATATTGCATTGATCACAAGCCTTAAAAATATTTTTGAAATGTACAAATTTGAATTCTCTCAATAAAAAAAATGTGGGGTCAAAATATGACCCTAACATAACATGTGTATTTTTTTCTGACATAGTAGCAGGGTTAAGATCATAAAGAGAGAACACTTGTTGAAAGAGTTGAACACTTGTTAAACCAATGGCCCTCTCGGGAACGAATCTACTGCAAAGTAGCTCCATGAACTTGTAGACATTGAATTATAACATACCTAACAATCATCACGATTTTAAATCGATCTTGGCTCAATCTCTTTCCTACAAATTCTTGCTCAATCCACATACAGCAACCCTCGTTGAACGAACCACTATTAACTACAAACGAAAGTGAAAAAATTTAATATACAACATACTTGCAATTTTCTTTACACAACTAAAACATTGTTTGCAACATTTATCATCATCATCCGCAGCAGCAGCAGCATCTTGTGTGTTTGCTTGTATAAACTTTTACGCACATTAATGGCATTGCAAAAAAAAAAGTTAAGTTGCACAAAATAAACTATGTAAGGCTTAAAAATCTGCCACAAATATTTTGCCCCATCAATGTTTATTTGATACTCTAGTCATGCCTGATGATCGTTAGTCTTGATACAAGTACAAATATGAAACATCATAAATAAGATTTACAAATATAAGAAAGAAAGAAATATAAACATACAGTAAAATAAAATTTATACGCATCTATGTTGATTAGATAGTACGATTAGAGTCACTTTAGACGGCAATAGATTGTATTTAATACAACTACTTATGGTTGTTTGTAACAAATCTCATTTTTTATAGAAGTTTAGTTTCATTCATAAACAATCATTGATATAAAGCGATGAAATGTCTTCAAAGAATTGAAATTATTATAGTTTTTGTAGTTTTGTAAGAAAACTTAGTAGTGGAGTTTAGCATGATAATCAGTATGTTTTCAAAATTTACATTACTACGAGTAGCTGTACTCAAGTAAAAGTAATAAAACTAATTATAATATTCTTGACTGTGCTTGATCAGAAATTCTGAAAACTCAAACTACAAGCAAGGACAAATTGGAGAATTTATGTTTACTTTGCAAATTATGGAATCGATTACTTATACTAAAGTGAATTCGTTCAATATTTGTTTTTATCCCATTTTGCGTGGACATTCAAACTTGTACATAGAGTTAAATTTTTTCCCTAATAACTTGAAAATGAATTACTACGAACAATTAAAAAAATTGTAGATAAATTAAAAAATAGGCGTAAAAGTGGGCGTGGTTTTCTTTCCATAAAAATCTAAGACGGGTTATGACGAACATTAAAATAAAAAAAATTAGCCAAATCGGTGCGGCCGCTCTCAATTGATGCAATTACCAACGAACAACGTTTAATTTTTTTAACAAATTTTTAAACAAAAAAAAAATCGTGCATTAAAAAATTGCAAATTGCCTTAATTCAAAACTTCTGTACGACCAAAAAACAATAAATAATATTTATTCAATATGTGGCAAAGGTAAGATTACGGTGCCGATTATCGTTCACCAAACTAATATGTTGTGTTGTCTCGACTACAATACAACATGCACTTTTCATACGATTAAGCCTATAAGTGTTGTGAGTCGTAATAGCAGTTTACAACATACAACATCAACATGAACGGTAATCGAGGTCTACAATAAGCGACAAATTTAACAGCTTTTATGTGTAAAAATTCAGAAAACCAAATATTTATAGAGTTCCCTTTTCAAAAATATGTAAACAAGCATGAATCTATTTTAGTGGGAAATACACTATTTAATTAAAAAGAATTTTAGCAAACCAAAAACACTCACACGCAAAAACGTGATTTTTTTCAAATTTTCAGTTGAACGAAAACCAAAAAAACCCACAAGAAACTTAAATTTAAAACTACATATTTTTATTCACAGATTAGAAAATAGTCTAAGTCAATATTTATCATCTGTAAACATTAATTGAGAGGTGAGGTCTCACTCACTTTTTTCTGCTAACCAAAAACTAACAAATAAATAAATCTGTAAAATAATTTATTTATTTAATCATGTACGTTTTTAAACACACATAATAAACAAACAGCATGTGCGAGTCTATGCAACAACATAATTTTCATGTGGATGTTGCAGATAAAAAAGACGAACGCAGCCTGGACGGACTTACTTTCCGTTATGCACGTACGAAAGGGGACGAATGTGTAAATTTTTAAATGCACGCTAAATATGGTAACACAACAACAACAGCGGCAAAAAATGTCGGCAACAACAAATCACTTTCACCTTTTAACAGAATGCACAGACGGAAATATGAATGAATGAATATATGACGACTATGTTTGAATAAATGAAATGAAAGATCATTTATGCAAGGCGTGCTTGGTGTAATGAGAGTATGTACTATGTATGTCCCCTCTAACCACGTGATCCCTAACATGGTTAGAGGGGACAGTGGAGCTAAAAATGTTAATGGAGTGAAGGACTGATTTTAATTCTATCACAACAAATCTCTTTATAAATTGTATTTTTTATCATATTCTGCGGGTTTGGCCCTCAGTAAATATTATATTTTTAAAAAAAATTTTCAATTAAATAAGATGATCTTAAAAACGAATGATTAATTATATAACTTGTTGATGATCTTTTATTATTGGATATTTATTGTATTGTTGGAAACACTTCCTGAGTCGATTTAACGATGTCCGTCCGTCTTGTGCGCAATGTACATGTGCAATTTTGAATGTATTTCGAATATATCATGAATAAAAAATCCGCGAGAGTTTTTTTCCCCTTTTTATTTTTTTATCATTGAATTTGAATAGGAAAAATGGGAGAAGGGAAAAAATCACGCGGAATTTTTGTTCATGATTGGGCTGATATTTTCGGCCGGAGGACGATTTGGATTAATATTGGACAAATGTCCTCCCAAAATAGGGGTTTACGCTCATAAATATTTGATTTGTGCACATATCCAAACAAATTTCCCCACATATAAATTGGCCATTGAACATAATTACATCTGCAAGCAGACCATAATTGACCCATGTAAGAACCACTTTCGAAAATCACTTTAAACAACATAACTCTCTCGTTGGTAACCAATATTCTACATAAATATGTTTCATATATACACAAATTATTTGCCAAATTCTTTGATGATCAGTCCATATCTAATATGGCTATAATAGGTCTTAGTTCCTATATAGTGCCCATTTATGAAAATCTGTTTATATAGTCGGGCTGAACCGGCTATACTTTCTTACTTGTTACATAAATTAGAAATCTGCATTTAACGTAGGATGATCTTTTTTTTTATTTGAAAAAGTTGTGCATTTTTTTATTGTGACACTGTGTAATGAATTGTTTCATGATTTGTTTCTTTTAAATCTAAAGATAATTTTTTTGTTAGCGAGCTAAATTAAAAACCACTTCTGCTTGACATAACAATTTATTTGTAAAAAAAAATTAGCACAGTGGAATCTTCTAGTAAAGGATTAAAAAACAACAAGACTGAGAAAACTGCAGGACTAAAATGTTGTATAAAGGCCAATATCAATCTGCTTAATCAGTGGTCTCAATCTTTACTGGTCTGCGTACATATTATATAGTAAAAATGAATAAATGATTTTTCGAAATGTTTTCTGAGTTTTCGACTAAATTGCAAAAATATTTTCATTCATATTTGACTTAATCTTGAGACTTGACAATAATATTTGTATATATGACAATATAAAATCTAATATTTTGAATGATACTTGAGCAAAAAGCTGCTCTATTTGCGAGACATGGACCTGCTGTTGAGTTACTCCAACTCAACATGATCATAGTTTTACGTAATTTGGCAATTTTGTCACATCAACTTAAGCTAATAATTCGCAGATTTTCTTTATTTAATGAAAAAAATCGGTTCTTTTTCGCCCTAAGAAGAAAACAGTTGAGGCAAAACCCTCCCGAATACTCTTTTCTAAATAGTTTTTTAAAACAGGCATTGCAACATGTATCCCAGTGTTGTGATGATAGAATTTTGCGCTTTGATGTCTGACCGTATATTCTGGGCGTTTTTCGGCCAATGCTAGCTTCAAGCGAAACAGTTGCATTCGGTACGTATTCCCTGTGGTGGTCTGGCAAAATTTCAGCATCTCGTAATCCACCAAATACAGAGCATTACCTTAGCGCCTGGGATATTTGGCTTTGGTGTCGATTTGGATTCAAGCTCTTACTCTTCGGGTTAATGTCATTAATCAATTTTGCATCACAAGTAATGGTTCGAAGAAAAAACGATTTCGTTTACGCAGCATTTAGGACATGCAAAATCGTTTTTCAAGTCCTCTCGGCTTCAATTCATATGGTACACAATATGTTCTTGATATTTCCCCAATATATTATTTTTGGAGCATTGTAAAGTTTAATAATCAAACAAAATCAGCAAAGTTTTTTTTTTTTTTTTGGCTTGTCTGTAGAATCAACCAAAATCTTGGGTGGAAATCAAACATGCAACTCTCAGAGTGATAGTTTTGCAGACTATCATCTAATCAGACGGTAAAGGTAATACTTAAATAGCCTCTTTAAAACTACTAGGATATATAGGATATAGGATATTACCATTACCCATTATTTAGACATTTTACTGTACACATTTTCAAAACATTAAGACATTCATAATGCAGACATTATTATTAAGTGTAGAGGATAAAACAGAGTTTTTCTTTTAAAGAAAAAATTTTCATTTCGTGCGTAACAAAAAGAAGGAAAGAGAAAAACGCTCTTACAGGTTAAAGGCGCGTCATGTTGTAAGTATTTTAACTAAGACGACAACATCAACAATTACAACAGGTAATAATGACCACTGCAAATAGTTTACAATGGAACCAAACCAAATGTGTTCACACATACAGCAGACTAGCCAGTCAGTCATACATGAAAGATTGGTTTACTGCGCGAACCAGAGCCAAAGTGTCTAATGTCTGTAAGTCCCCGTTTACACAGGGAAACATTTGGAAGAAAAACCTTTTGTTGCATGAGAGGGACGGGTGGGGAAGAGAATATGAAATTTGTTTCCCGTTCTCGGAGGCACGCTTTGTGCTTTCATTCTTATTGTTTACATTTGGACAATTTGACAACAAAATTGACATAGTGAAAACGCGGCCTTACATTAGCAAATCAAATACAGTAGAAATTAAAAAAAAAAACACTGCAATTAGACAAATATCAAAAAAAAAAAACAAATATAAACTGGAATGTTTTCGACAACGATGTTTCCCTGTATGACCGCGAAGGAAAATACAAAAGAAAATTCTAGATGTTTTCCTTCCAAATGTTTCCCTGTGTAAACGAGGACTAAGATGCTGGTTGAGCTGGCATCGTATAAGAAACATAAAATTTGCAAGCAGCAAATTTTGCTTGTCTTAAATACATTTTGCAAGGAGTTAACTAAATTTTTTTTTTTTTGTTATTTTCCGACATAGCCATACATACAATATAATTTGGTTTGCATAAAATTGATCATAAATATTAAGAGGTGTCTCCTTTGAGGCAAGCCAAAAACAGACAAACAAAACACACAAAATGGAAGGCAGGCAGGCAGACGTTAAGATTTACAGGTAAGTATTTTAATAACAGGCATACTTACGACTACATGCCAAAAACGGCTAGACAAATTGGAGTCTGTTTTAATTTGAGATAGTAAAAAACCAAAATTACCCAAAAAGAAAAGTATTTATTTCAAATAAGAAGTTAATTAGCTGAAAGAGTAGTAGGAGTGAGTACTTTAAAGTCGATTATAACATTTGTCCAGACAAACCATTTTCTTAAATGACTCACAGCCATAAAATTGCTAATAAGTCTTAAAAAATTATCTTTAAATTATATTTTCCAAGAACTAATGCTGCTACGTACTACTAATTATGTTTGTTTGTTAAAAAAAAAGGTTGAAATAATTTTTAGGACATTTTAGGGATATTTCCCATAACTGTGTTAATGATGTTTAATTAGTCTTAGTTATTCGTTTTATTGCCTTTTTAAGTAAACCAAATATTTGTTTAAGATTTTTTGTAATATTACTTTATTAATGTTTTATGGAGAGAGGATCTAATTTCGTTTTCATTTCCTGTGGAAATGACTCATCTTCACTAATTGTTTAGTAGGGACTTACTTGTTTAAGAATATTAACAATAAATGAGACTTACCTGAAAAGGAAAAAAATGGAAAATATAAATATTAATAAAATTAATTGTTTATTTAAGTACAAAACTGTTAAAAACGGTATAAGTTTTTTTTTAATGGGATTGAAAATTGATTCGAATTTATTTAAGAAATTCTGTCTCATTAATGGATTGCTTTATTTTTAACTTTGTTTGAGTTAATATATTAGGAAACTGTGTGTGTTTGTTATGAATCGTAATCTAATATACATATGTACATTTCCTGACTCATGACAGGTTATTGGATGATAGGAAAAACTGTTAGTAAACTAGGGCAGGGTCAGTGTAATGGAAAAAGGAAGGAGACCATTTATTGATCTTCTGAATTATTGCGTTTGAAACATAATTTATTAGACAACACTCGCTAAAGATTTATTTAAAGTATTTATATAGGTATAATACCACAGGTTTTAATTTAATTTAATTTGACTTTATTTTAAAAAACTAAACTACGAAAGAGTGATTTTTAAGAGCTTTTTTATTTGATTTAAAAAAAATGCATAAAATTTAGAGAAATGTATGAAATCTTTATTTGAATCGATAAAATGATCTATATTCCATGTTTAAAGATGATTCCATGTAAATGTTTACCGCGGCTACGCCTCAATTTTTTTCTTGACCAAGAAGAGTTCAAAAACGAATCAAACCAACTTCGAATACTCTGTCCTGAAGTAAAGCGTATCTCAGGGAAAGCGTTCTGATACAAACAAATAGTCTGATGGGGCAAGGTCTGGACTATAAGGCAGGTGAGGAAAACTTCTAAATAGTTTTAGCAAGTTTTACAAATGTGGCCGAGCGTTGTTGTGATATTATTTTTCATGTCTGGCCGCATATTTTGGGCATTTCCCGCTAAAGCTAACTTGAAACGAATTTCCTGTAATGGTCTTGCCAGATTTCAGCAGCAAGTAATAATAAATAGGACTCTATGGCTCACAGGAGCTTTACCTTAGCGCCAAGGATATTTGGTTTTCGTTCTGGTTGGCCGGGCTTCACATACGATCACTGACGCTTCAGGTTATCGAATTGGATCCATTTTTCATCACTAGTTATTATGCATTGCATATTAATCCCAGCTCCTTTTATCGCGTTTAAGCAACATTTCGGACATGCAAAATCGTCTTTCAAGGTCTCTCGGCTTCAATTCATATGGTATCCAATTTCCCTGCTGCAAACGTTTTTAAATTGCTGCTTAAGTAGATTCCAGTCTTGTTGAGTTTGCCAACAATCTTCATGGAGTAATACCTCAAAAGTTTTAATTGCCTTAAAACTTTTTTGAGTGGCCTGAGCAATCTTTGTCTTTCGTGTCAAAATCAGCACTTCCGAACCATCTCTCGCTCGTTGAAACCGCCTCTGATGCACTTCTTTTAAATTAAAGAAGTAAAGCAAATCTTTCCGCACATGATGCGTCGTTGGCACAAAATTCGATATTTCCGAAGCAAAAGAAACATTAGCACAATTCACAATATTGTGCAAATGGTATTGCATTATTGCATTTGCCAAAAGGTTTAGCATATGTTTGGTCTACACTAACAAAATACACAGCAAGTGCAAAAATATGCTAAACCTTTTTGCAAATGCCATGATGCAATTACCATATGCACAAGATTGTGAATTGACCTATAGAAGTGAGAAATATAATATTATATTGCTGATAATTATAAGTGAGATTAAATGACACATAAGTTACTAAAGACAAAAATAACGTTTAAAAGATAGTTATGATTCCGGCATTTGTAATTTATACACCCAATAATTAAATTGAGAGGGAGAGACACAGCAGACCTGTGTATCAGACAAAAAGAAAGAATGCCAATTTAATCCATATAAAAATAAATACAAATTTTTGTTTGAAGTAATGGGGTTTTCAATAAGAAATTCGGTGTCCCACAGGGGCATAATATAATAATTTTGGCAATTTATCTATCAATAGTATAAAATTCACTATGAAAATGCGGATCTGTAAAAGCTTTTATTAAGCTTTGGTTGATAAAATTGAAAATGTTATGCTTCTGCAAAAGCAAGAGTAATTGTTGAGAAGCTCTTGCTTGCTGAACGAGTCCCTGTATGATAGGGAAGCCTGATTGTGTTTTTTTTTTAGAAATAGCGGTGGTTACATTAAATTATCACGCTATCAAGAGGTGTTAACTGCTAAATTTTTGCCCACTATTGGTGACATATGTTTTCAACTGAACTGTTCCACATGCCAAACAACCACCGAAATAATACATTTATTGTAAACCAAATCTCATTTGAAAACTCCTTTACAAAACGACATGGATGTAAGTTCAAGGTAAACGGAAAATCTTCTAAATTTTAATCAAAAAATACTGTGTATCTTCTGATTAAAATAAATTGTGCATAAATATTATTAAGTGTTATCCAAGTTTTACATTGCACACAATAATTGGTGATGAAAAAATAAACAACTATTGGCACTCCCTAAATTTCTCATGAAATCCCAGCTAAGATAAAATCAAAAGTTGCCAATGTTGAAATGTTATAGGAGAAAATTATGATTTTTTCCAGTTGAAGTTTAACACAAGCGATGTTGAATTCATGGGGCGTCAACAGATTTTCTATGGAACCAGGTGCAAAAGCCAAAAATGTAATTAACAATTATATAACAACAATTTCTATTATTTATAAATATAAATTAGTTTGTTTGTAAGTACATAGTACGAGTACATATATATTCCCCTACCACAGACATACACTTTCAATGATAATTGAATAGCAACTGTCAAGACAGCATTTGATTTTCAAATTGCATGCATGTCTAATTCAAAAAATAAAAACAAAAATGTGTATACCATAAATGGCCAATAAATCAATCTAACTCTCTATGACCATACAGTTGTTATCCAATATTAGTTGTCTTTTTTATATACATACATATGTACATATTTATGAAGGATTTTTGTTTTGAGAAATGTTTGTGTAATAATTTCTTAATATTTGATGATGCTTCAAACTGTCCTCGCGTCTCTAAATCAATGATCGATAGCAAGTCCAGCTAGCCATTTGTACAAACACGCAAGTGATAAAAGTCTCTATGGAGTGGAATGGAATGGAGTGGAGTGAGTGTCCATTAATAAAGTTCATTGTACTGGTGTAACCCTTTAACACAAAGACAAAGAAACAAACTACAAAAATTAAAAAGCGGCTCCCACATTGTAAGCAACAACAACAACAACAACCACAGCAATAATAACAACAACATTGTATCATTACAATATAATAGTATTGTGTACAATGGTTTGTGTGTTTATATTTTGTAAACAAAAGTATTGTATTTAACAAATTTCCTTTACTTTAAAACTATTATAAAAAAATGAAAAAAAAAACAAAAACTCAACAATTTATTTGTTTTTTATTTCACACTTAATTTGATTGGTTTTCTGTTTTTAATAATGAAATTGTAAACAGCAAAACACAAAACTAAACAGACTTGTAAAGTAATTTATTTATTAGAAAACCTCAGAATATTTTAACCACAAATACTTTTGCCTAGCGTCTAGAAAGAAAATGAACTAATTACTAGAATCGTTCTAATAAAATTTACAAAAAATCTGTATTCTTAGTTCCAGCAATAGTATCGGCCATGTCCCAGAATTTAATTCCGTTCGAAAGTGGAATTAATTCCGTATTTTGCTTCTATAGAAAAAGCCAAAGGAACAATTTTTTCAGAATGAAACCACTGCTGTGATACTTAGTTTAATACAATTTAAAAATACTGTGATATTATTTTTATTTATATTTTTGCATTTGTTTTGTTTAATTAAATTTATGTTGTGTTTATGTAAAACAGAATGTATATAAAATATTCTAAATGCAGAACTATTGACGAAAGATTATATATCTAATAAAATATCCCTGATGATATTGGGAATCTCCAACGAATCGTCGGAAAAATAAATTATGAAATAATGTTTTATTTGCATAGAATACATGCCCTTAATAAGCCCGATTTAGAATTTTCTAAACACATCAATAAAAAACTTAAATATATGAAACCACTTTTAATTTGCTATGTGGAATTGTAATTTTAAGAATTTCTAGGTTTCATTCTGAAAAAAAGTTTCGTTTTACTTTTTCTATAGAAGCAAAATACGGAATTAATTCCACTTCCGAACGGAATTAAATTCTGTGACATGGCTGTATAACTATATTTCAGTAATTTGATATTTCTCGAGCTCCTTAGCCATTTAGTAATCCTGCAGACAAGCCAAAGGCTTCGAGGTATTTGAATTAAAATCCATATCAATTAAATAATGAAAAAAATAAGCCTAGAGTATTTTAGCGATCAGTTCTATGATTTACTGTGAGCGCCAATATAAAGTAAACACCTAAAATTGTTTAAAAAAATGTTTTATTATATATATATATATATACTAGGGCTGGACAAAAAACATCGATGTTTTAAAAACACTCGATGTATGGTGTCGAAACATCGATATAATCCGATGTTTTTTTTTTTTGCTCCTAAACAATCGGAAAATATCGATGTTTTCTTTCGATGCATCGAAATGACCAATTGTATACAGAACGTGTATATTGGTATATAAACATTTTAGACCCTCGATTCAATAAAATGCACTTTAACGATGCAATAGCCGTTGCCAATGCTGTATCAAAGATCAAGCAATTAGTGAAAAATACTCTTTTGCAAAATAAAGATATTGAATCTGACTCAGACAAATCCGATAAAAGTGAGGATACTTTTTCATTATGAAATTGGAAAAGCAACAAGACTGAAGATATATTGTCTGATGAACTTACAGTTTAGTTGAGGACTCCTGTTGAAAGTCTGAACGAAAATCCGTTGGATATTTGGAATGATTATAAATCACAGTTTTCCAAGCTTTACAAGATCGCTTTTAAATACCTTACAATGGTGGAAACATCGGTGCCGGTGGGAACATCGGACTCAACAAAGAAACAGATTGAGTGGTGAAAGACTTGGTAAACTTTTATTTTTAAACAGTATTGAAAAAAAGTATGGGGAGATGTAAAATAAATTTAAGATTTTTCGAAAATATAATAATAATAAATAATTAAAAATTTATAAAAAACATCGATGTATTTTATGAAATATCGATGCAACATCGATGTATGTTTGTGATGCATAGCATCGAAAAAAACATCGATGTTTTTTTACAGTGTCCATCCCTAATATATACTACAAGTACAAATTTAAAACAAAATATATTGCATAATTCATAAGTAACTTTGCAAAATACTCGTATTAGTAAAAACTAGAAGAATAAGGAAAAAAAAATTATGAAATTTTAATGGAAAAGTATCAGATTTTTTGTGTCGAAATAAAATAAAATTATGTAAAATATTGTATTTAATAGCTGACAATCTGCTAGATATAGAATTAAAAAGTTTGTTAAGTGAAATCAGTCGAAATTTTGTTCCATTCATCCTGTATTACTGGCTTTAGGTTATCCTTGCAAGAAATATTTCTTTGCCTATTTTTTTTTTGTCTTGGCAACTGCGTCTGGGGATTGGGAAAGATGATCTAAAGTTTTTGAATAAAGATTGAGCAACGACTCTTTCACAATTTTTAACATAGATATTGATTACTAAAGGTATCGTTCTTGGTTCGCTATATTTTTGCGGGGTTTTTGTCTCGAAATATCGCAAACTTACTTTTGCTTGCTCTACTCGACATCCAACTTTACGGATTACGTGCTTTTAATCCAGCTTCCTGAAGCTGAATTGTGGATTTTGTAATAGATACATAAAAATTAATTTAAAGCAGATGACCAAAATGGGTTTATTTTGCTTTTTGCGTATTAAAAACCGATCAAACCGTGTCGTTGTTTCTAGCTTCCTGTCTTTGGTTTTACTTTTCTGTGAATTGCTTGTAAAAATTTTGCTTTGCAACAATTCATTAGTATTGCAAATTAATAATTTATTTTTCAGATAAAGTGCTTTGAAATACCCAAAATGACTAAAGGCAATTGAAAATATAAGCCTATGCTCGCT
This sequence comes from Bellardia bayeri, assembly GCA_950370525.1. Taxonomy (NCBI): domain Eukaryota; kingdom Metazoa; phylum Arthropoda; class Insecta; order Diptera; family Calliphoridae; genus Bellardia; species Bellardia bayeri. The sequence continues at coordinate 83,709,871 of OX493267.1, forward strand.
TATGTTTTATATTGCCATGATTTTAACAATTGGTTCGAATATTTTCTTGCTGAAATATTGGGTGCATAACTTAAAAATTGCGGGATTTTTTCTAAAGTTTTTGCTCTTATTATTAAAGATTTGAACAATATAAGTTTATTCAAAGCATTGGTCATTGTTAGCTATGACATTTTACCATCTTTCTGGCAACATATGTATTCGCACCAAAAGAATAGTTTTGAGGCCAAGAACGGGTAGTCTGTTTTGTAGTGAAGCGTATCCCAGAGCGAGCGCATTTTGCATCGATGAAAACAAATAGTAGTCGGAAGGGGCAAGGTTCAGAGTATAAGGTGTGAGAGGCAAAACTTTTCAACTACTTCTTTTTAAATAGATTTTAACAGGTATTACATATTCTGGGCGTTTTCGGCTATAACGAATCAGTTGCATTCGGTACTGGTTCCCTGTGATAGTCTGATCAATCATTATAGAGCCTTCAATTCTTCGTCTTTAAACTTTTTTAAAAGTTTGGAAATTGACATATAACTTACTAAAGACTTAAATCCCGTTCAAATGATAAGCCATCAGTTATGAATTCCGCATGTTTAAGTTATACACCCAATAAAATATCGTGCTTATTTCTTTTCTGAGCAAATAAACATTGTGTAGAAAATTTTAGGATCATAATATCATCAGTAGATGGTCAGTACGGATTTATTTTTTTTTTTCAAGTTTTGCTTCTTCCCATCATTTAAAATTAAGAAACCGTTATTATAATTTTTTACAACACTGTACATATATATGGACAAAACTGTGATAAGGAAGTTTCGTCCGTCAGTCAGTGTTTAAATTAATTAAAACAAAATAGGTAATTTCTTCTATTTTGGTTTCATTTCTTTTAAATGTCTGCACTTACAAACCCTATAACGATTGAAGTTTTCATTTTCTGACGATTATAATTGTATGTAAGTGTTGCTTTCGTTTATAAAATTTAAAAGGGAAAAACAATCTTATTTAATCTTGACACCACCATCTAATAAGTAGTGTATGTAGTGTGGTGGTGTGGTGTGAGTTTGTATAATGTGCTGCTGCTGGTGGGTACATGTTTGATTTTAAATAAAAATTGTGATTTTTTTTTTCATCAAGAAACCTGCAATTATAGAGATTTTTCTTTGCATAGCTTCAAGAAAAAACAAACAAAAAAAAAACATATTTACAATTGCCATGAATTATGCAATGAACAGCAAAAATACTCAATAATAAAAAAAAATTTTTGCCTTGAATATTTTGTCTGACTTGAAAGCAATTTTGACCATTCGATAAATTCGCTAGACTGGGCTGGTTGATTGGTTAGTTAGTAATTTACATTTGAAAAACAATATTATTTAAAGCTAAAATGTCTGGCTGCTAGGGAGCTGTGCTGTTTTAGCACGTTCCTGTTAAACTGATTTGGAAAATAAAAAACAACAGGAATTTTTTTTTATTTGAGTTTGTCTGGTTTTTTGTTAGTTCATTTTGGTGGTGTAAAAAGTAATGTAGAAATAACAAGGAAACTGTAATTGTATCAACAGATTGCGGATGTTGAATTTCAAGAAATGTTGTTTAAAGGAGCACTTAGTACTACTAATTTCAAAGGAAATGCCTGGTAATGAGTTTTAATTTTAAAAAGTTCTGGGGTCTTGGAAGTTCGTAGGCTACAAAATTAATATTATTACTATTTCATTCGAGAGTTTAGGTTACTGACCTCTAGAATTAAACTAGCGATAGTATGTGCATATGCAAATGACTAGAAATAACACGTAATTAATAAGTCATTATACGACTACTTCAAAGTAATGCAGACAATAAGAATTTGTTATACAAACACATTGTACAAGTTATTAACCCTCCGATGAGTGACAGTTCTGAACTTCACGGCAGTGTGAAAAGGTCCCTATGGAGCTTTTTTGTAAATCATGTTTTTTTTTCATATATTGTTATTGTTTATAACAAAATTCTGCATACAAAAATAATTTTTTAAATTTTTTTAACTCAAATACATTAGGGATGATGATAAAAACAAAAAATTCTAAGAACTGGTTTATTGCTAGTAGTATAAAATTAGAATATTATGCCTTTTCTTGAAAGCAATAAAGTTCATGTCTTCGAATTTTTCTTAGAATTTTTTGTTTTTATCATCGTCCCTAATGTCTATGAGTTTAGGTCTTTGTGTTCAGAACAAGTAAATTATGTGTTGAAACAATAAAAAAATTATAATGATGCCCAAAAACATGCATTTATTAGTGAAATTCAGTACAAGGTCCATACGGACCTATTTACACGTCCGCGTACTATTCTCACTAAAACCTCAATAACTCCTAAAGTAATGATCCGATCGGCTTGATTTTTCTTCCAAAAGATGCGCAACAAAATACTCTTGTTGTAGTGGCCGAAGTAGGAGTAATTTCAGTTTGAAAAGGCAAAAAGGTCCCTAGGGACCTTCTCACTCATCGGAGGGTTAAGTAACTGAAAGTTTTTACCAATTACTTGCTGAGCAAGCTTCGGAGGTATTTCGATTTGGCAAGCTACAGTGTTGGAAAAAATAATAAGAACGGCTTTTTCATTTTAAATATTGAGAAGAGAAATAACTTAAAAATAAATAACATAGATAATTTTTACTGCCAAACTACTGGTGTTCTTATGTTGAATCTTTATTGATCACATTTCTATGAAATCCTTTAATGGTCATAAGTTAATTGCCTAAATTTTTTCCAAAATTTAATTTTGCTCGGAAGGAAATAATAAGAACGATATTTAAAATTTTATATTTAAGACATAATTGAATTTTATTTCAACAGGGAATAATAGTATCAATAGCCAACACCATTTCTCTTTGTTGCCTCATGTTTGCAATTGCCTTTAGTTCAGTGTTAAAAAAGTTGCCTTGCAAAGCGTTGCACTTTATTTGAAAATTAATTATTATAAAGCTTCGAAAACAAGAAAAAAGTATGACGGAAATTGCAATACTGATGCATTGTTCCAAAGCAAAGGTTTCCCAAGCCATTCATAGCAAAGTAAAACCAGTAACAAGAGGTAAGAAGGGAAAAACATCTGATTTGATAAGTATTTAATACTTAAAAGCAAAAGGAAACACATTTTGGTCATCTAAATAATTCAAAATTGATTTATAGTAACAGTCGCAAAATTTGAAATAGACTTCAGGAAGAAGGCACCTTTATCGAGCAAACAGAATACTAAAACTGTTTTTCTAAGAAACATCTACACCGGAAAATTGATACATACTTTTTTTTCGTAGATTATGAAATAATAATTGACCCACAAAATATACCCACAAATTCGTAAAGCATATACGAGTAGGAGTTACGTTTAGTGATGGGACGATTAATCATTTGATGCATTATAATCGATTTTTTTTCTTTCAATTAACGATTTAGTTGTATCGAAAAATGGGTTTCGATGAATCGAAACGTTAATCGATTAGTTGCTAAAATAATCGAAAGTAAACATAATAGCTGGCATAACCGGCGCACTAAAAACTGCTTCTTCAGAGGCACTGAACACTATATTGCATCTTATGCTAATAGACCTTCACATAATGGCCACTTCTGCCTGCAGCGCAGCGAGGCTTCAGGCGTCCGGTTGCTGGAGATCGAGAATATATGACCACGCGGGGATTCTTGGCCAGCTGCCTTCGATCGTTCTCCAACCATCTGACTATATTACTCCATACACGGATTTTGATAGGGTATTCAAGGTCTTAATTCCCTCCAGGCGTGAGTGGAATATGGGTAATCTCGTCAACAATTATGACACTAGGATATACACGGACGGTTCTAAGATGAGCTGCGGTGTTGGTTCTGTGGTCTTCTGTGACGAACCTGGGGTAGGCATCTCGTATCGTCTTCGAATGAGTGTAGTGTTTTCCAGGTGGAAATTTTTGCAATCATGGCAGCTTGTTATACACTACATGATCATAACATTTGTCGACAGTCAGGCGGCACTCCTCTCCCTTAATACCTACACAATTTCATCTTCACTAGTTAGGCAATGTAGAAATTCTCTGTCAAGGCTAGGTCGTCTATCTGACATTACCTTGGTCTGGGGCATAGGAACCACTACGGCAATGAACGGGCAGACGAACTAGCCAGAACGGGATCTGCCTTAGATATCTCCGAAGTGGTCTCTGTAGCAATTCCACTGGGGACTATCAAAGGTATCATCTTCAGACATTTTCTTACAAAGGCTGAGTATAGATGGCGTAATTTAGACATATGTGGCCATCTGTTAACGAAAAACGTACTATGCAACTGATAACCCAGAATAGGAAGGATATATAAAGGTTACTGGCAGTATTAACGGGACACTGGACGTTAGGCAAGCACGCTAATCGCCTGGGACTCCTTTTTAACGACCATTGTCGTAGCTGTAAGGATAGGGAAAAAGAGGAAACGATTATCCACCTTCTCTGCGAATGCCCAGCTCTGAGTGTCAAGAGACATAAATTCATGGGAAACTATACTTTGAACAACCTAGGTGAGGTAGCCGGGTCAAAACTCAATTACCTACTGAGAAATCTCACAGCTAAAGCTTGCGTCATTACATTTTTCGCGCAAAATCTGAGCTTGGTACGGACGCTTTCTAACAATTTCTAATTTTTTAACAAAACTATGGCTCCAGACAGATATTTAGCCTTCAAAATTGAATATATCAGGCATGTTCTGCAAATCACTTTTTATTAAAGTGATTTGAAATCACATAAAAGGTGTTCTGTGCACATAAGTTTGTGATTTGAAAACGTTCAGCTAGGTCACTAATGTTCTCAAATCACTTTGTTATTTTTTCGGCTATTACATGGATAACATTAAAATAAATTATTTAAATAAATTAATCAATATGTTTTTTATTAATTTGCTTTTACAACAACACATTTTATTCAAAAAACACCTAAAAATTAATAAAAAACTTGAGGCACATTTTTTTACTTTTGTGATTTTAGGCTTGTTTTTAGTTGTCAGCTGTTTCTTCCAATAACCAACCCTTGTATTTGACCTTATCTATGTACTTACAATGCTTCGTTCATATCCATTGGATCTGATAAAACCCGCAAACAACGCTTTTTAGTGCGTTCATCTCTTAACTGCTTTTTTTAACTCAATTAAATATATTAAAGAAGCTCCAGGCATTTTATTTTATATATGTACGTTTTATTGTTTCTAAAAAAAATATTTCAAAATAAACAAATCAGCTATTTTCCTGTGCTTTCGACAAATTAAATCACATTGAAAAACACAACAATGGTGTGATTTACATAACAGTACAAAATCACACGTGTGATTTCAAAACGGTATGTGATTTGAAATCACGTGATTTTCAGAACATGCCTGTATGTAAATAGTTACTAAAGACAAAACCCGCCTTTAAATGATACGCCATCTGTTATGTTATTTAAGAAGTTATACACTCAATAAACCTATAAATAAAAACGATATGTATTAAAAATCAAGAAAGAATGCCCTATCTACCAAAATATGTGTGAGGTTTAACTAAATATTGATATTATGTGACACATAAAGATTGATTGGTCGAATGTTATAAATAGTTCTGAAGATTAGATATAAGTATATTCTTCATATTACTTTTTCCAGCACTTTATGCACTTTCTCTGAAGAAGTGAAATCTAAAATTTGCTATTGGTTATTTATACCTTTACCAGACTAAAGTGCTTTAATTTGACATACATGAAAAAACAATCCAACTAAAAGTAACAAATTAGGGCCACAACCTAAATAACCAAATGGTTTATATTTAAATGATAAACTAAGTTCGAAAAATCACTTCAAAAGCTGCTTAAGTACAAAGAATATAAAGTAATACAAGTGAATATAACAAACAACAACTTGCAGCAAGAAATCGTTACTTTTTTTTTAAACACGCGCTTAAATACCAAATTGTTTTCTATATTCGAAACGGTATTATTTGAAAAGATACACAAATGCAAATTGTTGGTGACAGCAACAAATCAAACAAAAATGTACATAAATGGCAAACAAATACAAATCAAATCAAAGAGAGAAAAAACTACAATTGAAATCTAAACAAAAAAAAATTAAAAATCTAAAGACGTTGCCATAAAAGAAAACAAACTACAAAATAAACCAGGTATTGAAATTCAAACTAAATGTATACAACAAACAACTCAATATGCAAAGCTAAATAAACTCTTAAGCAAGAAGCTAGATTTTTTTTCTAAAAGCTAGTTATTTTTATTTTTATATTTAATTTTATTTTTAATAAACAATTCCCCTCGTGAAACGTGTTAAGATTTTTAAATTTTTGAAAACAACACAAAAGTGGCAAATTCACTTAAAGAAAACACAACGCACGCACGCACTTGCACATAGTTGTGTTTAAAATACACGTACTTGATTGAGGCATTTTTGTCTTGAAATATGTAGATAGATATTTGATTTGATAATCATCTATTAGGGATTTTTTGTTAAAATTGTGCAGCATTTAAATTGAAATTATGACAGTCATGTCATATAAAATGCATTTTGTTAAGCTGACAGTAAGTGGAAAGAGAGGTGACTTTGATTTCTTGTTAATTTTGATGGACAAAATGATTCAAATAAAGTGTGTTTTTTCCAAGAGCTTTCGAATTCGATTTAAACAAAACACATACAATTTAAATGTTTAAAGTCTTTTTTTGAGTCGATACACAGAAAAAATTATTGCCCAACAAATTTTAATTAAACTTTTAATTGAGTCTTAATTGATTTTTAATTAAACCTTTAATCATATTAATTAAATTTTTAATTGAAAAACAATTTTCAATTAAATAATATAATATTTTTTTTAATTAAAACTACTTTTAATTAAATTTTTACAAAATATTTTAATTGATACTACAAATTCCTTCATCCACTTTCCTTTACTTTCATCCACTTTCAATTAAATGTTTATACGAATATTTTAATTGAAAATCAATTTTAATTTTTTCTGTGTAGATCGATCTATGATGATTTCATGTAAATGTTCACCGCGGCTACTCCTCAAATGATTCATACGCTGGGTCCAATTTTGGCATGCTCTTTTCAACATAATTATGTCATAAAAATTCTTCAATTAGCTTTCATTGCGTCAACCATTGCGGTCTTGTCCCTTAAAAAAAAAAAAGTCTAAAGGCGTTAATAAATCACACGATCTAGGCGGCCAATTGACCGGCCCCAAACATGAAATAAACTGTTTACCAAATTCACTTCTCGATTGGGCCATTGTTGCGCGTGCTGTGTGGCAGGTGGGGCAGGTGTTAAAAAAAAAAAAAAAAAAAATTAAAAATTTAATTGAAATCGGACCTGTCAACAAAATGATAGTATCAATTAAAAAAAAAATTTGAGATTTAATTGAAAATATCAAAAACATCAGAAAAAGTAATTGAATCAATTAAATTTTAATTGAAAATTATTTTAAAATCAATTAAAGGTTTAATTGAAAAAAAACGTGATTTTTTTTTCTGTGCAGCTCTTCCATTTTAGACAAAAAAATTCACAGTAACGTTTCCACAATCATGGTCTTTGAAAAAGTATAAGTCCAATGATGCGACCGGCCCATAATCCACAGTAAACACTTAATTTTTCACACCAAATAAACAATTATTGCTTGTTTCGTATCCATTTAACTAGAAATAAGCTTTGTCGCTATGTCCCAGAAGTGTACGATACGATGCACATTCTTGAACGAGCATGAATTTTGATAATAAAATTCAATAATCTGCGTTGTTCGTTTGTAAGTCGATTCATGGGTAAATTATAGATCAAACTCAATATGTTTAACAGTAACATGTTGCACGAAAAGAGCTGAGCTGTCAAAAACAGTCTCGCCAAAAAGAAAGTTGCTAAAAAAAAATGTTGGCGTTTTGTATGCTGTATGTTATGAAAAGGACTTTATATAAAAGGTTTGGTCGCATTACGCAAATACATATTTGAACGGGTAAGTTAGACAAAAAGTATAGAAAAAATCTTGTAAAACTTAAAACTAATTTCAAACAAAGACTGATGAAAAAACCCAGGTAGAAAACGCCAAACTTTAATTTCGATATTGCGAATGATTGCTTAGCGTCTAATAATGGTCCTCTTTTGAGTACATTGTTGCCGCAATGTTATAAAACCAAAAACTAATATCAGTCCTGCAAATTCCATATCACATTACCAGCCCTGCAATTTGTACAGTATAGAGAATAAAAGAGACGGCATTTTGTAGTTAGTTGATCAAAAAATTCCCTACTCATGAGTAAATTTTCCAAAAATTTTATGGATCTATGGCACATTACTCGTATTACTATACCGAAGCAGAATTATACTTTGAAAATCATATTTAAATGCAACCATTTCATATTCATATGAATCCCCTAGACAAGTTAGGGTTAAAGACATTCATTGTTTTTGTTTGTACACGTCTTGCAATTAAAATATTTTCATTAATAACCTGAATAGGGTGCGTCGTTACAAAAGGTTCCAAAGTCATCAAATAGTTTTAAATATTAAAATCATTTTTATGTATAAAATTCATGATTTTATTAGTAAAGGAACGTGTCAAGCAAAACATTTTGGTGCGTGTGTGAGATTTAATTTTTCAAACTAAAGTTAAATTTATTTTATTTTGTATAAAATCAAAAAATTAATTGCAACCTAAGACAATATGTAAACTATAACTTGGAGACAATATGCAAGGTATTGGAGAAACAACTTTTCTTAATGACATAGCAAATCATTTAGTTCTGAATGAAGAAAATGTGGTTAATTATTTAGTCTTAACAATCGAATAATTTATTTGTGACTAATAGTTTCATTTGCGTTTGTTTGTTTTAAATGTATTTGGTCTTTCTAACTAAATTTTTACGAATCTTCACGAATCTCACTAAACCAGAGCAAGGATCTACAGATCCAAATTGAAATTAAAGATACCTTAGTCTTGATTGATTTGTATCGTAAATTTAAAGAGGGATTTGTCTGAAAGGATGGAGAGTCTGCGCCTAACATGCCAACATCTTCATCCGTATTATGCCTAAAACCGGTTACTGATTAAACTCTATGGTAGGATGAGGGCCCTAAAATCTGGAATGGCCTATTGATAATGGTGTGGTGGAAAAAGTCACTGTTAAGGCCTCACTGGATAAGGTTCATAACCTCAGTTACATATCCATCGCTAAAAAGACTTGGTGGTGTGCGGTAGCAGAGTGGAGAAAATGTTGCGGTCTACATTTTCAAAATATCCCCAAATTTCAGTCGCAAATAATTTTGCTTTAGTATTTGCTCTAGAAAAAGCTTGAGGAGATGGTCCAGTGATACAAGAATCATTGTGATGAACAGTATTACTACTCTGATCAAACTAGAGTTATTTGGGAAGGATTCTTAAGCGGAGTTTGTTCGTTCTGGACTCGTTGCATCATGCTGTATTTGGGTCAAATTTATTTTAATTATCGTATAATGTAAGGACAGGAGTTGTCTTGGACAGTATTAAATCCCTGAAAGGATTAAGGAAGAACAGGCTTTGTAGATTCCTAAGTACGAAGATCAACTTTTAGAACGAATTAGTTCAGAATTTGTTTGTTGGGTGCTCTACTTTTTGAGCCATATTTGGGCTTAAGTAGCCAAAGCGCTTTGTTCTGGGAAAAAATCTCAGAAACTGCAATAGTCCATCAAAGTTACCTTAGAATTTTTACGGGATTACTTACAGAACAATGTAGTAGAAATATCGTAAGATGTGCAGGATTATTAAACGAAAACTTTGTTTTTCAAAACAAAGAATTTAAATGAAAATTATTCAAATGTTTATTGTATTTGTAAGAGTAAGGTTTGATAATTAGAAATGATAAAGTATCTTAGACAAATGCCCATTCTTTAAACAGAATATTAAATCACTTTTTGGCAAATATTTATGTGTGTGAAGATAAATATGCCGAGTTAAATATGTTTTGATGTAACGACTTACGGAAAACATATTTAAGTACAAAGTTAACATATGTTTTGACGCAACGACTAATGAAAAACGTGTTTAAATATAAAATACAAATTTAAATAAATTTTAAATACGTTATGTCCAAAAACAATTTAATGAAAGAATTAATTTTAAATTGGATATAAAATTGTAAATGGTTATAAAAAAAAATTTTACTTAAAATTAGATATAATTATAAAGTTCTTCGAAGGATTTTTTACAAACTTTTGAAAATTCACTTAAACAATTTTGGGCTTCTATATAGCTGTTCCCATTGCGCACATATCCTATATAGTGGTTATGCATGTCTTTGCTCCATTTGGCCACTTTGTCAGCATAATTCCTACAAGACATGTGAGATTCAATTAACATGGCATTTCATTTGTTACATAAAAAGCTTAATTCACAATTCTAGGCCATCATTTGTTTGTCAGAAGTCATTAAATAACTAAGAAAAAAGCCACCGCCAAAGACCTATCATTCTCCTTTCAGCTATCAAAAGTGTCTTTGTCTGTACAGCTCTGAATTAACACAATAACTTCCTTTGAATACTTGTATCATGTTCAGATATCATTCATTTAAATTGTATCAATTTTTTACTCAATATTTGGCCACGTTCAAAATACAATGCCTTCTCAACAATTGCTCTTGGATTTTCAAACAGATTTATAGATTTTTTAATCTTGTCCCACAAAATGTTTATAAAATTTTCTAAATTCTTATCCACTTGTTTACACAATTTTATCAGGCCTTAATAACCATAATTTATTTATGACTTACTCAATATAAGTAATATTAAATTATCCCTCAAATAGTTTATAAAAATATTTATGGCATGATTTATGTTTAAAATAAAGAAACTATATAAAAACTAACTTAATTTAACATGCAACTCAGTTAGCAAATTAATAATTTTTACAGTAGTTTCTTCTTTTCATACCTAAATGTTTCTTTTCTTTTTGTTTTTTTTTCTTTTTGATGTTTTAACAATGACCATAATTACCAATTAATCACGTTTCTTTAAAGTAATATTTATACAACAAAAAAATTTGTCTTTTATTATTTATGACAACATAAATATTGTCTACATTGTAGCAATAAAAAATATTTTAATAAACATTTTTTTAACTTTCAATGAAATTCTTTCAATAAATGTGATGTAAATTTTAACCTGATTTCTGGTTAAACAATGAAAACGAATGATTTTTCTCAATGTTGTGCTGTTGTTTAAGGTAAGATTGAAAATTATAACCTATAATTATTATTTTTTATGTACTCGTAGAGTTGTAGTTGTTTGTAGGTTTTTGGAAACAAAAAATATGGCAAAAACAACAATTGTTTTTCTTTTTTTTTTTTTTTGAATTAACATAAATTGTAATTGTAAGGTAAACATGTACATAAGTGCATATAAAATCATATAAAAAAATTTTGTGAATACGAAATACCACACCTTATGAATTGTAAATACGAACGATTGCAACTCTGTTTTGAATTTATCAGTTATTTGCCAATAGGAAATTTTGACAAAAATACATAGCCATTGCCACTATATTCACAGTTGTTCACAGATTACTGTGGTAATTCCTTTACACTAACATTATTCTGAACCAAATATAGTACTTGTTTTAGAAACATCAAATTTGTTACCCTTTGTTCCAAAAATATATACAGTTCAACCTTGGTATAACGAATCTTAAGGGGATTAGAAAAAAAAAACGTTATATCGAATAATTCGTTAAAATATCGAGGTAAAATTGCACTTCTATTCGTTATAACGAGGTAATAAAAAAATTTTGTATGTATATTAAGTCCAGTTTCACACTCATCAGTTCTGACTGTCAAGTCAAGTTATTTTTCAATGAGAAGGAAAGAGAAAATTATCTTTTTCCTTCTCATTGAAAAACACTTGACTTGACAGTCAGAACTGATGAGTGTGAAACATGTCTAATCATCATCTGCTTACCATGTTATAGCGAACGATTTTCGAAAACACTGTATTTTGTAATTTTTAAATTCAAAAATAGTATTGTATTTAATTCAAAAATAATTTACATTTATAAAATAATAAGTCTGAGCCAGTGATTAACTAGCTAGATTGCAAAAACAACTGCTGCAACAAACGTACAAGCTCTTGGCAACAATAAATTTTGGGTTTGCTGGAGACGTTGTCGTTGTAAATACAATAATAATTTTGTGTGTATCTATTTCATATAATTTGGATTAATTGATGGAAATCGTTATGAAAAGCTTGTAAGTTGACAAAATTCGTTAAATAGAGGTAAATAATTCTTTCTAATTCGTTAGTCTGCAGTGCATGAAAATTCGTTATAACGAGGCTATTGACAGATGTATTCGTAATAGAGAGGTTTATTTTGTATTAAATCTTATGGAGCGTTGTAGGGGCTTTCAAAAAATTCGTTAAATCGAGCAATTCGCTATAGTGAGGGTTGTTATATCGAGGTTTGACTGCAGTATTCTTACAGGTAGTGTTTCCTGTGAAATATATGCTACCGAATAACTTAAATTAAGTTTTGTTAAAGTCAAATACATATTTTCATAAAACAGATATTACACCACTCGAAATATTATTTGTTAATTTATTTTCCTTGAATTTAGAATTAAATGAGACTGCATCTAAAAGATATCAACAGAAAGTTTCTTTTCATAATTTACATGACTGCTTAACATATTTACTGCCGTATTTATAAAAAAAATAAAGTAGGCTTGAAGTGTGCTTTTAGACAAAATTTTCATACAAAATTTTCTTAAAAAACATTTGAAGTCTACTTTAATTTTTTTATAAATACGGCAGTTAATGTTTATAGGAATTGAGTTTTGCCAGAATCTTTAAGCTTGTGTTTGCTATGATAATTTGATAATAATAAAATCTGGGGCAAAAATTAAAATTAAGTGGTGATTGTAAAATTATTGTAAAATTTTCAAAGTACTTTAACATATCAACTAGACTGCATTTTTGGGATCCTACTTCACTTCCTTGATAATATAAATTTCGGCTGTACGATTGTTCACAATAAGATTTTTTTTTATGAAATTCACGCAATAAAAAGTGTCTGGCTGTATTATTAGCAACTCATTTGAGTGTGTTAATCCTTGATTTCATTGTATTATACTGCTGTACAAATTACGCTGAGTTACTACCTCTTTAAACCATAATTTTTCTCTTATGAAGAAGCTTGGTGACTGTATGACCCCAGATAACTAAGCAACTTAAGCCAGTGTTAGGCAACGAGTTATGCTCCTCAGCATGGCTGATCAATGTCGAGGATCTAGTTGTAGTTGTCATAACAACTAATTCGTTAATTGTTAATAGCAAGCCCCAAACTCATGGCCTCAGCTTATTTGACACAATAATATTATAATTAATGTATATACAGAAGAACCACTCATAGGTTGGTTTCATAGCCCTTGTCACTCGGCATGTGAGTTCGTTGCCTCTGTTGAGCTGCTCTAGAGCATCACATATCTCTTGATTGAAATGTCTATCCAGTTGTCGATCATAGCCTCAATATGCATCGACTTCCAGAAGAACCACTCATAGGTTGGTTTCATAGCCCTTGTCACTCGGCATGTGAGTTCGTTGCCACACCTCTATTGAGCTGCTCTAGAGCATCACATCTCTCTTGATTGAAATGTCTATCCAGTTGTCGATCATAGCCTCAATATGCATCGACTTCCACATAACAATATCATTATCTACAAAGGTATCTTTGAATATCTCGATGGTGAACAAATATGTCGGATATACACCCGTTTTTCTTCTAATGGCAGCCTTGCTATTAGCAAATATGTAATTATTCCAAGATACATGATAATAGCTTTCGGCCTAATCATGGCAGAAATATCTGACTGTTATACGGAAGGAACCCTCACATAACACTTCATCAAACCTCTGCGTGCAGTGTGTAAATATCTATGCTTCCTCAATAATGATCCAGATTTAAAGCCATCAAAACTTTCAAAAGTTCATTTAATACTTCTGTTATCCAAATCGCAAATAATCTGTGCAACTTCTTGAAGGTTATACCATAGCACAATAGTCTCTTCCTCGTATATTTAATAACCGATTTAAGGATTCAATTATTCCCCGGATGTTATGCCAGATATCAACCATTACAGCTTCCATTAAAGTCTGCTATGAAAATCGAAATCTTTACTTAGATATACTAAACAAGATGAACAATGTAAAACATTCCTTAATCTTGTACTTGTGAAGAACACCAGTGTCGTTTTTCTATCTTGAAAACAAAAACCATAGGAGTTGAAAGATCCCCAATACAGTTTCCTATCAATATCAGTAACCATCATTAATGGATATGGAGATTGTTCAAGATTCCTTAATATTGTCCTTGTGAAGTTGCTCTTCATTCGTTGCTCCGAATTCGCTGGATTCAAACTAACGACCTGTTCTTCGATCTCGAAGTAAAAGAAAAGCAAACAAATGTCTTAAATGCCCCTATTAACTACACTAGACGCTCTATCGTAGTTCCCATGGACCTATATACCCATGTATATGATCGTAATGGACAACGAATAAACGCCCTGCAAATAATATTGGTCTACGTGATCCATTTTAGATGAAATGGACTACTTACAACATGGTCCAATGTAATGCAATCATGGACCATGTCATAGTTAAACAAGAGTTTGTAGTTAAACGACATGGTTTCGTGTTAACACGATTGCATATTGAGTTGTTGTTTAAAACTAACTTCATGGAGTAAAAGCATGGAGTAGTTTTGGGACTACTCCGATGGGTTATATGGTCCAATCCTAGGACATCCCAATGTTAAATCGACCACCTTTTTTTCATATATTTGGAGTAGTTTTGGAGTACTCCTACTCCTCTTTGGTCTAGTCTTTACATGCATGTATGGACTAGTCGCGTTATTTGCAAGGCGTCTTTGCAAATAGCGTAAAATAGAAGGGATATTTGTATTGCAGAAATCTTTGAAGAAATAAGTAAAGCAACAGTTTTTGAAAACATGGATTTGCTAGACCTTTTCGAAGCCTACGTGTTCCATGGCTGAAGAAGTGGTTAATGGTGTTAAAATAAATCAGTTGGAGTTATGCCCTTCGGAGTTAAAATTGTGGTTCGAATGCAGTCTAAAAAGTGTTAGCATGTACTTTTAAATTTGATCGATATGCTTTAAAAACGCCTAAAGGATCTAAATAGGCGACTAGTCATGCATCAATGCTTGTGGCAGCATAATTCCTAAAAGACATGTGAGATTCAATTAACATGGCATTATATTTGTCACATAAAAACCTTAATTCACAATTCTAGGCCATCATTTGTTAGTCAGAAGTCATTAAATAACTAAGAAAAAAGCCACCGCCAAAGACCTATCATTCTCCTTTCAGCTATCAAAAGTGTCTTTGTCTGTACAGCTCTGAAATAACACAATAACTTCATTTGAATACTTGTATCATGTCCAGATATCAATCATTTAAATTGTATCAATTTTTTACTCAATATTCTAGCAAACACTGCAACCCTATTTATTGCATTGTTCTAAAAAACAATTAAAATTATTTCCATGTAGTAAACTTATCCTACCGGTAATATGTACGCTGATTTCCATAGAAATTGCACTGCAAGTCTATGGCAGTGTCATCTAACAAATGTTTGTTTATTTAAATCACACACATGAAACCATTTGAATTCAAATGAAACCATCGATTTGTTACAATAAAACTTGAGCTTAATTGTTTAATATGAAATTGTTGTAAATAAAGCATTTGCTACGAAAGCAAAACGAACAAAAGACCAATAAACATAAATAAAACTTGTAATTGAAAACTTGGATGAGGGTGTAGAATTGATTTATTTATAAAATATTAAATTAAATACCGAAAGAATGTTACAAAAATGATACACGAAGAATATAGATTGTTTAATTAACTCAACAGAACAGAGTTGTGATAAAAGGTCTTAACTACTAAAAATAGAAACAAAATTGTAATTGTAAAAGCTATTAACGCTGGCTGTAATCACCCACGTTGTATATCTTTTTTTTTTGTTATTTCTTCTAACAGCTGTAGGTCTGTGATAAGCAAATTTTTTTGTGAAAAGTAAACATGTTTGTATGTTTGTTATATGATAAGAAGATAATAACATTTTAACCCAATTACATTAAATTTAATTTAATAAAGTTTTCGCACGCTACGCATTTAATAACACGCAATGCAAGCATTCAACCAACCAACCAACCAGACCAGCCATTAAGTGAAACCGCCTTGCACCATATAATCTCATATATAATCCACAGGAAGGATACTATGGGAATTCTTATGCTAGTCTCCACTCTGTGCTTTAATAGAAATTGTTAGAAACTCAATAATTTTCGTAGTGAGACAAGTTTCTAATACGAACAAAATAAAGAAATCAGAACAGAAAAAAACAAATAAGAAAGTATAGTCGGTCTAGTCCTACCATATAATAGACTACATCCGGTATGCGTGTAGAAACAGTTTTTCAGAAATGGGCGCTATATTGGAGCTATGTATGGACCATCCATGCCATGACTTCTGTTCATCTAGATATTTTTTGTGGCAAATATTATCCTGATATAAAGACTTTTTAAAGATTTATATATGTATATTAAAGGCATTTTCGCGGGGGGTCTTATATGGGCGGTTTGATTACGTTAACATATCTGTATATACGAAACTTATTTGTATAGAATTTTATTTGGATACCAACATTTTTAAGAGAGATGGTAGCTATGACTAATTATGAACCGATCATCATAAAATTCGGCGGAATGATTTGAAACATATTTTTGTTATATATTATGAAAATGTCAACATTTTTAAAAGAGTTATGTTTTTTAAAGTGATTTTCGGTCCTTATATGACCCCTACATTTAATTATTGAACTTGTTTAGATACATACATACATAAATCATACATTTATGACCGATAATGAACCGATTTCAACAAATTTAAACCCCAACTGTCTTTGGGCCCATATAATAACATATATAATTTTATCGGAATATCTTTAAAGTTGCGACCTGAACTATGCGCACAAGCTTTACATGGACAGCCAGTTAAATAGAAGTGACTCTGTGTATTCGCTTTAATTTAATATGGTGTTCAGGCATGCATTTTTAATTGACATTTTTTAATTAACGCCCTAATTGAATTCAATTATCCATACAAAATTTCAATTAAGGTAATTGTTTCATTAAGAGTTAATTGTTCTAATAATTGTTAACCCTCCGATGAGTGAGAAGGTCCCTAGGGACTTTTTTGCCTTTTCAAACTGAAATTACTCCTACTTCGGCCACTAAAAAAAATTTAAAAAATTGTTTTTGTATGTAGAATTTAGTTATAAACAATAAAAACAAACAAAAAATCAAAAAAAAATTTTTATATGAAAAAAAACATGATTTACAAAAAAGGTCCGTAGGGACCTTTTCACACGGCCGTGAAGTTCAGAACTGTCACTCATCGGAGGGTTAAAATTAAAAATACAACCCTGTGACAAGTAATAACTAAAATGGCAGTTGTTTCGCTTTTAAATTAATAAAGAATATTTTTAGGCTGAAAATTATAATATTAGAACCAAATAAATGTATTTTTTTTGTCAGCTGCTGTCAAAGGCTAATTAAATTAGGAATATTGAGCATGTGTGAACACTTTTTAATTAACCAATAATTGACTCAATTAAAAATGCGTGTCTGTAAGTGTTAGACTAATAATTATGGGCGTTATAAACATCAGCACAAACCTAATACCCTTACAAATATGGTGATGTAGGGTATAATAAACATGGAATACAAAACATTTTAATTGTTTTAGAATGTAAAAAACAACATGTTGCCATAACAATTTCATTTACTTGGTTGGTGGAATAACCCAGGAAGAACTTAAATGGCAGAAATAATAAAAAAGTTCCTGCTGTATGTAGTTTAAACTAGTGCTCGGCATAAAGAGAACAACATGTATTTTTCTGTTGTAAACTGATCACTTTTCATTCTTATTTAATTATATGTATTTATTTACTTTGTTTACATTCGTGTTTATTACTGTTAAATAGTGATAGTGTCCTGAGCACTGGTTTAATACAAATTTCCCACGTAATTGGGTTTAAACCTTAAAAGTAAAAATATATAAACTATGGAAAGTTGGGGTATAACTTTCGGACTTTCATAAGCTACCTTAAAATCAAGTTGACTTATTGCTAATTCATTTATGGCTAAATTCACAGTCTTTAGTTAGCTAATGACAAAGGCTTATAAGTAGAGATTAAACAATTATTGTGCAAACAGACAGGACCAACTATGATAAACTGAATAGCAAAAGCTGCTGTATGAAGACCTGCAACTTGACACTTTAGATACAACAATACTAAAAAGGTAACAGATGCTATGAAATGACTAGTATGATGAGACAGTTCGCTTTGAAACCAATCCAGGAAAAGACAGTACAGCTGGTAAGATGGGCCACACCACAAACCAGTGGCTTCTTTTTTCTCTTAACCGCAAAACGAACTTAACAAACTTCGAACAAATTCTGTACTAAGTGGTGACATTGATCTTTCAACTATTGCGCAAACAGACCAATCCGACGCACAATGATGACATCAGACATCAGTATCAGCACCTCAGGAGAATTACTTTTTGAGCCGATGGTCCGATACGATAAGAAAGAAAAGTAGACTAAAATTGCTTAATAGATAGTGAATAGAAGCTCCACACACGAAATTAGCTATATTATTTAGATCTGACTGGAGAGACGGATGCAATCCGATTAAATAAATTATTCAGCTAACTAGACCGTGGCTAAGACTAGCTGGGGAATACAATACTACCAGATAAATGATTCGGCTCTCGGTCGACTAACTGGTCTCGCCCAATAATTTGCCACCCGCCTTATCTAGTCAAAATAATAAAATGGACAGTTGAAACAAAACCAAATGAAATACAAAATCCAAATTGTCACATCTATAATGTAGGTTGTATTAAGATGGCAATGATGGATAACAGGAGAATAACAGTTCTTAGGGTGCATTTCGGATACCTGGTTATAACTTAAAATCACTGAATGGGATTCAATCTTCACTTCAATTGGACATTGTCACGACAATTGGAACTTTGCTCCGGAATGACTTGCATCCCACTGGTTCAAAAATGTTCACTAAGCGACAGCTGTAGCAAACGGAGGTTTTTCCAGGAACTGTTGACGAAAACAGAGCTGTTAGAAAAACAACAACTAACCCTAAAAATGAATTCAAACCTTGCATAAAACACAGATATCGCTTGATAGAGAAACTGGAGACTCAAAATGGTCTGCTATACCAATCAGATAACTGCGAAATAATCCATTTGAAAGCTCCAACTGAATTTGACCAGACCCTATTACTAAACGAAAATGAGACATTTATAAAGCTATAGGAATCAAACTTGTTTGGAATAAGCAATGGAATAAGCTTCCTCTAGCATTAAAAATGATACACTCTTCATTTCAAATAAACATAATACTAAAGGTAAATATTTACTATGGCAAATATTTACTATGGCAAATATTTACTCAGAAAAACGTAACCACTTGTTTCAGCACAAATTTGTTGGACGATGTTTACTCTTACAAGAGTGTTGCAAGATCAAACAGCATCAAATAAAATAACACTAAATATTTGTTGTGTCTTGTCCTAAATAAACGAAGAGTTTTTTTTAATACATAAACGAGTTCAAAAATATTTTATTTAGTGGTTACGTCTTTTTCGGCAAATTAACCGTAATGAGGAAACGGTGGAATAAGTGTTCGCTTATATTGCATTGTTAGGAGATTTTTTAATTTAACATAAATTCCAACAGGGTACTACTTAAATCTGTACATTCTTCACAGTCTTGATTTTACAATTTACTTTTAATTTGAAAAATAGAAGCAACAAAGAATCACAATACAAATATTGCTGGGATGCATCATTTTACAACACGGTTGCAATTCATTTTTAGCTAGGTGGAGTTGAAAGAAGATAAAACAAACTACAAATAACTATGGTCGGTCATTCTCAAAACTACTTAAATAACTTCCAATTGTTAAACAGGTGTGTAACCTAAATAAACTTTTACTTACGTAGAGATTCATAACAGCTTTTTTTTTGCTCTAAGCCATTTATAGTTAATAAAGAAAAGCAAATAAGTAAATTAATACAAAATGACTTTGAGGCAAAATGTTAGAAGGTTTCAACAAATGGAACAAACTATCAAAGTTCTGAAGCGCTTAAAAATAACATTGATAAACTTTTTTTAATTATCAATTAAACAAGTTCGAAATATAAAAAAAAAGTTAAATTTTACATAATGATTATTGACTCTGTATAAATTTTTAAAAATGTGTATTTCATTTATAACCTATTCAAATATTTCAAAATAAAGATTTTTATTTACTAAATCAAAATAATTACTGCATAATTTAGAATGCTAATTAATGATCACACAAATGGCTCCCGCAAATATTTCACAAAAATCTGTTTAGATTTTACTGCATTGTTTTGGCAGGCCTTATGTATCTTTGCACAACAAACATTTGACAAACGTGCATGACAATCAGAAACATATGGGCCACAAATTTTCAAGGCCATCACAACCCACACACATGACAATTTGAAAATATTGTCAAAGGGTGTTTTAACGAAATGTGTCTCTCAAACACTATACACCAATTCCTCGCTTTGCGTTTTTTTTTCGAAGTTGAGTGGCTGCTTAAATACAATGTTGCCATTTTAGCACTTTCAGTGCTAGATTTAGCAATTTGTTCCTCGAAAATGCATTGAATTTTTTAAAAATTATGCTAAATGCTTTTTAGCATAATTTGTTTTATAAAAACAATTATTTTCTCGAAATTTTTTTTACTATTTTACTCCAAAAAATACTTTTGGAGAAATAAAAAATAACTTAGTAATATTTCAACTAAATTTCTTTCGGTGTGGTAAAGCTATGTATAGACGATCGTCAGATATTACAACTTTGTCAGATATAGCAATGTGCTAGCAATGTACTGACATTGAAAAATTGTTAGCAAAAGGTAAATTGTCAGTTTAGACGACTGTAAGAAGACTAACAATTTCATTGGCACACAATGAATTCATCTGTCAACCGAAATTGTGTTTCCAAAATGTTATTAATGCCCACTTGGTTGTTTATTTATGTATATACAGAGTTGCATTTAAAAATAATTTCTATGACAATGCTGCCATTGGCAGATGCATAAACTTTGCACATATGACAATGAAAAGTGTTTGACAATTGTCTTAAAACAATGACAATGACAAAATTGTGTGTATACACGATTGTTAGATGTCTGATAATATTTTTGTCTTCCAATGTACTGAAAATGCTTTTTCTTACAACGTTGGAAGACAAAAATTTTATGTTCACACGGTTGTTAGACATTTTCTGAACTTTTTTCGGACAACGTTGTAATACACATCTGACGATCGTCTATACATAGCTTAAGTAAATGAACACGGAAATTTTTGAATTAATATATGAAATCAATCTATTAAAACAAGTCAACAAATGTTATGAACAAAATTAGATAAAACTATAATTTATATTTGTAACATTTGAAATAAAAATTGTATTTTTACATTGAAAAAATTTAGCATTTATTTTTTCTTCTGTAGAACATTTTGGCACTTCGTTTTTTAAGTTTTAGCATATTTTGAAATTCATTTTCTGACACCACTGCTTAAATAGTACTAATTTTCACTGTGCGTCGTTAGATTTTCGAGGTTGCGTTGTTTTGAGTTCGAGTCTTTAATTTTTTTTTTTTTTTAATTTTTGCAAAATCTATTAGATGCTAAAACGATGACTCGTACAAGTAGTGCTTTGATGATCGAAATGGAGTCCTTGCTTTCTATTTAGATTAAAAATTAGTTGCGCAGAGAATACCATTAAGTAAAATGGCATTTCAGAAGAAATCAAGAATCTTATTTGAGGACATGAAAAGTAAAGCATTATTCAACGATAATGCTAGTGGTAGTAATATTGACAATTGCTACAAGGAAATTTAGTTTACGTTGAAAAAAAAAACTGTTAAGCAAACATTGAACCATTTTTTTGTGAAAGAAAGTCGGCGACTTAGTATTTTCGTAACCCTAGAACCTATCTTGGATATTTACATGGTTTGTAGTTCACTTTGCGTCGTGCTTTTTTGGAACGTAACTCCGACGCAAAATGAGGTAATGGTGTAACGACGAATATTTTATGAAGGTTTACCAAACTTCTTTGATAACAATCCGTTGATAAATAAAATCCTTTTTTAACGACAATTTCATCAAAGGTTGACTATTATTATTTCCCTAAAATTACCGTTTTCGCTTAGCTACCGTTTTTAAAAGAACTGTAATTATCGTTACCAATATAATGGTAATCGACCGGTATAACAAAAAACACATTGAAATATAAAAAGGCTATATAATATCGGATTTAATGCTAGTGATGACTGGCTGTCTATATTCAAAAAAGATACAGGGCAAGTTACCAAAATAACTAAAAAAACATTACTGAAATAATCCAAATAAGCGTTAACGTAACCTTCAATCTTGTTTTTAAATCGACATGGGGGAGGAAATTAATCTTTACTTTTTTAAAGTAGTTTATAGGTATAGATAAAACATGGAGCCAATTCCACAAAAAGCTTGTCTTAGTAAGAACTTTACTTTTAAATCTGCTTACATAATAGAGTCTTAATAAGATTAATGTGTATCAAATATTAGTGTTGTAGTTTGAAATAACACTCATATAGGAACACCCTCTATTCCTCAGCAAATGTCGAGCAAAGATCGAGTACATTTCACTATAATTGTGACAAATATAAATTGTTTACAGTAGAATCTTAACATAATCGATACGAGGGAAATGTGTTAACAATGTTAAGAACTTGTTTACTAAACAGAATTATCCACTGACGACGAACGTTCGTAAGTCAAATGGATATTTGCTCTATAATAATCCGAGATTGACAACTCAGTGACGGCTTTGAAATTATTTCGAATTTTCGACGACAGTAGGCCTTTTACAACAATTATATTATATCTTATAAGATGTTATACCACACAACACCATATTCGAGAGGGTATATTGGATTTGTGAAATGCCCATAAATATTCGAGCAACACCCACCGATCGACTAAGAATCTTGAGTCGATTTAACGATGTTCGTCCGTCCGTAGTCTAATGTTATCAAATTTGAAGTAGTCCATTCAAACATAGGCTTTAGCTCGAAATGAGGAAAAGTGAGCTTGAAAATTGGTTCTGTACTGCATTGTAAGTCACCTAAAATAATCAGCCCACTTCTCTTAAGTATAGTATTATCAAGGTTAAACTTTTTTTATTATAAAACCTGGCTGCATCTTGAAACAAACAAGCAAATACAGTCCCCTTTGGTATCAAGGAGTTAAGTAAATGTTTCTTATTTTATAATATCAATAACTAAACGATTAGATTCGACATGTTTAAAATGTAACTGTTACTTCCAAGGGTTTTTTAGAAGTAACGATATTTTGGTTTAAATCAATAACGGTCTTTTTAAGTTAATATTGAATGGATATTCATTATAAAAACAGTCTGGCAGTTTGGGTACAGAAGAACTTTATTATGCCTAAAACTCATGTAAACCTGACATTTAAACAAGACTGTGTTCAGTGGTTAGACCTGAATCTAGCAGAAATAAATTAAAATTTGGGTCGATAAAGTTTGTACTACATTCTGAAACGTCTGTAACCAACTTGTGGCGCTTGATTTGGAATTCCGCATTTGTAAAAGTAGAATGCCAAATATATGTAGGTGAATGTTCTATGAAATTCTTCAATCGTTCTTCTTCACAAAATTAATCCTAATTCCGTTTGCAAAGGAGACAAAAGATGAACATTTATTATCGGAATGTTATATCATGTACAAAGTCTACCAATAAAACTAGATGATCTTTGAGTTAAATAATACTGGGTTGCTTAACACGAGTTCTATTCTTCTAAATTAATTTTTATTTGCTTAACTTCGAATTCGTCTTGACTTGGATCTAGAACACAATCAATAGATTATAGTTCCAAAGGTACTTTTTTAAAAGCAAATAAAGTTTCGTTAAATAACAGAGTTTTTTTAAACTGTCTTCAAGTTTTTCTGGATAACTTCGTTAAACAGACAAATAAAAGTAAACTAAGGATAGCTCCTAATTATCCATAACAATCTTTTATATTTGCCATTCAACTAATTCTCCGAGGGTTTCTTGTAAGAAAAACTTAAAATGCTGATTGCTATCAGTGCATTACATAAAGAACGTTTCAAATATCGCGGATCTTTTGTGCAGCCCATTGATTTGATTTTAAACATTAAATCCTGTAATTCGAAAAACTGCCATTCAAAAAACTTTGTCAAAATTGCCACAGAATTGGTCAGATTGTATTGATGGTATCTACGTTCACAATGTCACAGAGTATAAACAATGTCCGGTAAAAAAAAATCCCGTAAGTATGAACGACATTAGCGAACTTTAGCAACTTCTGCGATTTAACTTTAGGCATTATAAACAACTATTTTCTCCTTATTGAGCTAATCAATGACACCTCAGTGGCTAACAAATACCGATACATACTAAAAACATTCCGGTTAAAGGAAAGTGCTGCTTGTCTCTTGATGGTCAGACTAAGAGAATGTTTAATCCAAGAATATTCCTAATTGCCTGGCACTAAGCACAAACATGTAAAGCAGTTCTTAAGTCAATATTTTCATCTCCTCCTTACTTACCTCGGAACACTCTCTAGCGCCATTTAGCTTATTGAATCGAAGTACACAGATCATAAGACAAAAATTTTAAACATTAAATAATTTGCACTTTCTGGGATGAATTTGTATTGTAGTTTCATATTTCTTTCTCACTAATTCTTTCGAACACGACCTTTACCAATACTATCTTTAAGTATGTAGCGTCATGGTCTTAAGAGTTTTAGATTGTGTTCTCAGTACAAGATCAATGCTGGTATTACTAGCCGTTGCCTACAATTGATTTTTTTTAAGTTCAAATTGACTTAGAAATGCTCTTAAACATCCAATAATTAATTTCGATTTCTTGTTAACAGCTTTAAACTTCATGACAAGTCTATTGGCTTCTATACGACGAACAAATAAAGGGCATATCTAAATAAATACCAATGTTTTGATTGTGCCACAATTTAATTTCCAATCTTCATTTAATTTTTCAATATTATTTTAACCTTTAAAGCTAATTTTAAATTAGATTAATTCAAATAATCCACACATACATATTAATCTGAAAATATGCCTTTCCAATCGTTTACATTGGCAAAAGTTGTATATTTATAGTTGTATATTATTCAACATTTCTTTAAAAACAAAAAACACACAAAAAATTGTTTTTATACGAAAATTTATAATATATGTAAATGACGCTGTTGAAGCGAATAAACGCCGGGTTGATGGGTTCTAACCAAATAAAAATCATATTGATCTGGCAAATAATATTTTATGGATCTACTCAATGTACTACTATTATAACTAATTGATCTCGAGAATAAAAACAGCCAAAAATCAAACAAAGAACAACAAACTACAAAAAAATATTTAGAATAGAAACATTTTAAAAAGCCCAGAAAACAAACACAAATTGCTAATAAAAATCAACAACAAATTATAGAAAAACTCAAGATAGATTAATGAATGCGAAAGAGAACTTTTTTGAATAGAAAATTAAAAATTATTGAAAATAAACAAAAGTTTTAACAGATACAACACAGACAAACAAATAAAAATCCATGGCCAGTTTTTCTCTAAGTTCAAATTTATTATAAAATGACGACAGCGTAAATAAATATAAAAAAAGAATAATAAATAAAAAGCTAAATATGTAGAGTAAAGGAAATATGAAAATAAACACTGACGACATTGTGCTCGCAGATGCACAGATATTTTGCTTTCAAAGTTTTCTTTAATATTTATTCATTTATTGATTTAAGGAATATTTGGCATGACCATTTTTATGCACACGCCTAGTACGAAAAAAATACTACGAAAGAAATTGCAACATTTTATATAGGTATGTATAAGTATATGAGATAATGGCTGTAGTAACTAAAAATGTTTTTATTAATCCACAGGTGAAAATATTTAAAATCAAACATTAAATGTGGGTCAATCGAATCATCGAGCGAATGAATCAACATCTGTTATTCATCAATGAGTTTTATATTCTACAAAGAAATTTATATATTTATTTTACAAAAAATTATGTAGGTTCCTATTCAAAGATTTATTTTATGATTTTATTGGCTACAAAAGAGTCGATAAATTTTGTTAGATTTAGAGTTTAATTACCTGAAAATTGTGGCCAGCAAACGTGGCCAGAAAATGTGTTTTAATCATTACTTACTTACTTATACATATTCGGAAATGAGTGAAATTC
Source organism: Bellardia bayeri (assembly GCA_950370525.1). Taxonomy (NCBI): domain Eukaryota; kingdom Metazoa; phylum Arthropoda; class Insecta; order Diptera; family Calliphoridae; genus Bellardia; species Bellardia bayeri. The sequence continues at coordinate 83,736,295 of OX493267.1, forward strand.
CGCAATTTTTGCACACATTGAAAACGCCATTTATGGAAAAAGTTAATGTAATGCTTAGTTTTCGTCATATGGCGTCATCTTGTCTGAAATCATGATTGCAAACATAGATGACGCCATATAACAACCCATTTTCATACAATTGCCAACAATTTGGACAATTAAACAACAAAAATGACATAGTGAAAACATAGTGAAAACGCGGCCTAAGTGTTGTTTGCATGACGTCTCTAAACAACATTCTTAAAGTCTATTGATATAACAAGTATTGCACAGATCAGAAATATATTCGTCATATATATTTGTGTGGCAATCAATTCGCAGCACTATAACTTCTGGTTCGCAGATAATTGCTATTGCAATTGTCTTCATGGAGTTTGACAATCGATCGACGAAGGATGGGATGACGTCCTGGACAAAGTAGCAATAATGTCGAAAGTGAAGGGTTTTTCAAAAAAAACTTTGTTTTCCAACATTAGACTTTTATCAGCCATATCACAGAACTCAATTCCGATCGAAAGTGGTTTTGATTCCGTAAGTTGAGTCTTTACAAAACGAAAACCGTTTTCTTGGAATGAAACCACTTTAGAATTCTAAACTGCAATTGTAATTTTTTATGATTTTATACTGAAAAAAAACTCATACTCGTAATTCATAATGACAATTAAATAATTAATTTTATTAATAATAATATTTTATTTATTGTTTTTTTTTAATTATCTCACTGATATATAAATAAAATGTTAAAACTTTCAAAGTTGTTATCGGCAACAAGAAAATTTTTGTCGTTTGTACTAAAATATGACAGACAATCAGATGCATCCCTTAAATTTCTTCTTCGTAGCTTTTCAACTGCGTTTTGATGTCTTTTTTCATTTAAAACAGCAACAATTGAAATTCCGGGCATTTTTAATAAAATTCGTTCACTTTTATTTAAAATGTCTTTGTTAAAATTTTTTTGGGAATAAACAAAATCGATCTTAATCTAAAGAAAGCAAAGAAAAAACGATCGATTTGCAAATACGGAATTGAAACCATGCCGAACGAATTATGTGACATACCTGTATATTAAACAATTTAAGCAATGAATTCAATTTCGCTGGAAAATCGCATGCTTAATGTTTGACTGTATAGTGCGATATGTGGTTTGGAGGCTAAAATGCCATTTTCTTTCGAAAACTCGGCTGGATATGTTGTTCACAACTAATTTTTGGCATGATATGGATATCACTGACATGTGGTTTCCAAAGAACGGTGCCACATGTCACACAGCCATTGCAACAATGAATTTATTGCAAACCAAATTTCCAGATCGCATTATTTCCCAAAATTCAGCTAATCATTTCACTCAATCACTGTTTTTCAGGTACTATAAAAGTTTGACGCTTATAGTACCTAAGCTATCGAAATTTAACTCTCTGTTTGATGCAGGCGGCGTGCTATATTATCTCGCCCTGGAATTTTCGAGTTTTGTGTTATAGAGATACGTCTAACTTTACTAAGCTGACAAGTTTCATCCTTACATTCTTAGTCTATGATGTGAACAGTGCCACTGCAATCCACTTATCGTATATTTATTGGGTCATTTGACCATGTTCTTCGCTATCTGAACGTTTCATCGATGAAATGAACTCTGAACTGAACTCATTCTGAAACTTTGTTACTTGGACAATAATGACAATGGTATGACGAAAACGACGAATTATGCTGGTGAAGAAAATGTTCATTCCATTAAAGCAAACTTCGATTTAATCATGGCAAAAAAACCTGGAAAATTTCAATCGCATCCAGTATCATTTATAATCTGGGATAATCATAAAAAACGCTGAATCTGATTAGTAGAAGGAAGAGATCTTCGTGTGTCGAAATACTATGAGCAACTTGGTTTGCTAATATTCCAATAATAGAATTGTTCTTGAATCAGTGATCATCGCCACTAGCTCGTTCATTAAATAATACCAAGCTTGTAATTATACCCTACACCACCATAGTACGGATTTGTGATGATGTTTGTAATGCCCATACATATTAGTCCAACACCCATCTTAAAGCACACCGATCGATTCAGAATCACTTCCTAAGTACTCCATTAGTGTAGAGCTTCTCGAACGAAGTTTCATAGGTTTCGGTAGGGTATTGAAATATATATCTTTACTGCAGCATCGTCGCAAAATCTTTTAACGGCTACAATATGGAAATTAGGCTATTTTGATGTCCATAGATCTATTGAACTGTGGATCGCATATTGTACAGTTCAAAATGCATGTGGTTTTAATCGTTAGTTCTTTGTAAACATTAGTGTATAAAATATACGATTTTAAGAGATTAATAAAGAGGCTATAATGTTTTTGCGGTTACCCAAATCAGAAATGTAATTTATATAATTATTTGAGTTTTTTGAATAATGACTCAGCACAATTATTCACATTAAGCCATCATTTTATAGCTTACAACGACGGTTTGGTCTTGTTGAAAGTACTTATTAAACCACCGAAAGATCATTGACCATAATTTAATGGAATATTGTAGCAGAAGCAACATCCCAAAGAATGTTAAAGATCTTGTTATAAGTAAGTAGTTGTTATTGTTGTTGTTGACTTCACCACACATGATCAAGCACGCCAGCCAGCCAGCCAGTGAACAGCTCACCACCTGTGTTGTATAGCTCTGGTAACGGGAATTATAATAAAAAAAAATAACAAGTGAAAGTGAAATGATTTTTTTTTCTTGCAATAAAAATACGTTCGCGTTTTTCTCTCAAACTTTAACTAAATAGTTTTTTGTTTTGTTCAAATTGTTATTACAATTTTATTATAATTTGAGTATGGGATTTAAACTGTGGCAATTGATTTTGTTAAAATAAGATACATAATTAGCAAAAACCGCTACAAAAACAAAATTAAATATGAAAAATTTATTTATAAAAAAATTTTAACAAAATGTAGGTATGTATGTAAGATTATTGCAATTTAAAAGTTTGCGTTTGAAAATGAATCAATCATATTTTTTTTTCGTTTCATTCATAAAACGCATTAACAGACTTTCTCTCTTTCTGTCTTCTTGATTACAAATTAAAGCCACTTGGTTCAACAACAACAAGAAAAAGGCTAACTACATCAACCAACAACATCAATTGCAGCAAAAAAATTCAACTAATAAAAGTTTAAACTAAATTGAACTGAAACCTTTCGTTGTAAATCAAATTGTATACATGCAAAAATTAAGACAGCCAGAGAGACAGACGGACGGATAATTGTTAGAGATAAAATGGTGAATTATATTGTGGCCAATTTGTTGACTTTAGTGATACTGCTTGTGGGAGTTGCTGTTTTGAGGTCTGGTGACACCTAAAACCCAAACAAATGTTTTCTTGTCTTTTTTTAGTTTTGGTAACAAGTGCACAGTGGGGCGCTTCAACTTTAAGGCTTAGTCATACTACTTTGGCCTTGGCGAGTCATAGTTGTAAAAGGTTCAGAGCTTTTGTTCAAATATAATCGTCTCTTACCGTGCTGTCTTCATTTAATTTAAACTATTTGGACAAAAAATTTCATAAATTATTGAATGATGTCGTCTGTCTGACCAATTTTTATCTATATAGAGAGTCTTGGTGGAAAATTAACTTTACACAATGGAAAATCGCCTTGTTTTTGTTCATTATGAAAGTCACATTCCCTATGAATACAATGAAACAACTAACTATCGAACAAAGCATCACTTTGTAACACCTCCAGCCCATAAAAGCATAAAGTCACCCACTACAATTTTGACGAATTTACGATTCCTATAGCTCACGTAATGCTAACAAATCTGAACTGGTCGACACAACACTTATGGCTAAATTCACAGTCTTTAGTTAGCTAATGGCAAAGGCTTTACTAATGATTCTTTATTTGCAATGCTTAGTTTGCCATAAGAATACCAAGTAATAGTTAAACAATAGTTAGTATTTTAGTTTACCAATGGTTAACTACTGACCGAGAATTCGGCCATTAGACAGTTTAAATCATATAAGAAAAGCATAACAAGTTATCTCCGTGTTGGCTGTTATAAAGAGGCAAGGCCAACTAGACAGTATCTGTGCAATTTATAGTTTAGAGTAAATATAGATATAAGATGCCTAATAGCGTTCATATAAAGAGTCATGGTATTTTGTCAATTAATCCTTAATAACCTATTACAAGTGTCAATTGTAAACATCCTTAAATGTTACCGAACTAAGGATTGTAGAAAATCATTTGTGAAAATCCATAATCTTCCTGAATAAAAGAGTTGTGGTTTTTTCTGATGCCGGTGACAGCCACATAATTAAATTTTTCTGACAATCATTAGTCATGTTTGATATCGCAATTAAATATATATTAATGTCTTTTCGCGCAACAGGCTCATCTAAAGGCGGCCATTTCACTGCTTTTGCGTCAGGCAATAGATAAAATTTAATAGAAAGGGTAGGTCAATCTAGAATTGGAATTAAACAAGCCATATATTTGAAATATGACATATGTAGTTCAAATGTAGTCCGCGCTACGGATCCGAAAGGTCTAATTTTAAATGAGTCTACAGCATAGATCTGGTTATATTTAAGCAATGTAATGGGCAGTGTTAAATTTAGGAACCAGCGACTTAAAAACACACCATCAGTTGGCCATTTTAGCTCTGCCAGGGATAAATATACCCTCAATTCGTTCATGAAGGTTTTCCAGTGGCACGTAGCGCCTTTTGGCTGGAACCATATATTCTTCACATCCATAACTTTTAATTAGCTACAAAATAAATTGTTTATCATTGATATGTCGAGTTTCTCGTTGACATAGCCATACAATGGCCGCACCAACGTAATTTTTAAATTATTCTGACCAATGTTTTCTTGTCCCAAAAATCCTCACCAAAAAATAACATTTTTATAGATATATTGGCAAAGGTTAAATTTCGAGTAAGCTGGAATCTTCCGATATATAGACATTTACCCGAAAATGCGACTAGTCGCAAATGATTTTAAAAATTATAAAGAATTGATAATGAAAGTGTTTTAACTAACGAATAAAGTTTAATTAATTGGATGACCCCTCAATCCTGTAACTTGCCATGATGATTTGCTTCAGGTTCTGAAATATAAACTTAAACTCTTTAGATCGATCCACCCTATTGGAGAACTCTTTATATAGAAATAAAAATGTCAAGACAGTATTAATACTTTCTCGTACCAAGTATGACCTAAGAATCCTAAATATCTTAAATGTGACAATTTTGAACCATCTTTGCCTTGTTTATAGACTACACATATATTTATAATGTCGATCAATGCATGAAAGCTATATGAATGTGTCTTCGATATAAATGAAATTTTAGAATATTGAAAGAATACTATAGAGGGGCACCTAATATTTGCTCCCTATTATTAACCATTGCTTGACATTGATGATAAACTGTATCTTCGGCCTCCTCATTATGAGAAGCAAAAATCATTGAGCATATACCCCTAAAACAAAGTGTAAATTTATAATAGATATTAATATCCAGCCATGTCACAGAGTTTAATTCCGTTCGGAAGTGGAATTATTTCCGTATTTGACTTCTCTAGAAAAAGTATAACGAAACATTTTTTTTTAAATGAAATCACTTTAAATTAAATTAATAATTAAATAACTTATAATTAAAAGTACTTTCATTCCGAAAAAAAAAATTTTGTTTTACTTTTTCTATAGATGCAAAATGCGGAATTAATTCAACTTCCGAACGAAATTAAGCTCTGTGACATGGCTGATCGTCTTCTACTCACGAAGTAAACCGATAAGTCATAAATTTCGACAATAGCTCGAAATCCTTTTAGAGATACGCGGTATTCGCTGATTAACCTAAATGTCGAGAAGATACACAATATTTTCCTTAAGGAACTCGAGCCTTTACATCCGGAATTTATATTTTCTGTTAAAAATTAAATAAAGCATCTGAATAGCGTTTTTTTTTAAACATAATATTAAAGTTTAACCAAAATCAACAAACAAAAACCTTCATTTGTAGATTAAAATTTATTACAAAAAAACACACTTGCAGCATGGTAAAATTTCCTAAGATTGATGTTGCACATTGCATTTCCGTTTCATTAATAAACAAGAACGTTTTGTCTAATAGAGAATGAATTTAAAATTAAAATTCTTGTTTGAAATTTGTGTTTATTTATGTTTCCAACAATACAATACAAAACTAAACACTTGGAAGTTTTCTTTGAAATTGTGGCAAAAGCGTATTTCGTAGTGTATTTCAATGTTTGCAATCCCAATAGGAAATGTTCAAAATATTTCTGTCTAACATATACATCAATCCTTAATTTGTCCTCTAGTCATTCTCAATCGGAATGTAGCGTTCGCTAATTTTAATACAAAAATTAAGATTTTTATTTGGTTATGTCAGTGGTTAGGGTTTTAAGGTGCTATCAGATGGGATGTATTTTACATATGTACTGTCAAATTTTCCATCTGTAAAAGTTGTACACATCGTGTGATACATATGAAACTTTGCATGTGTAAAATACATGTGGAAATACATATGTAATTTTTTCGATTAGAACAGTGACAAACATAAACAAAACAGCTGGTTTGTTTTGAAACAAAATTGTGTGAAAAAATAAAATTAAAGAAAATGGATAATTAATATGGAAAAGTAAGTATTTTTCGATTTTTAATAAATTAAATTATGTTTATTATATTTATTGCAGTAAGATTGGCCAAAAGAAGCAATTCTTGAAATTTATACACGTTAAAAAGTCAGCTTTTGTTTACATTTATAGGTTATGTCATACGGAAAAACATAAGCAGGTGTGATAGAAAAAATTATGAATCGTATGTCAAATGGGAATTTTGACATACATACGGAATTACATATGGGTAAGAAAAGTGGCAGCACCTTTACCTGTAACGTTCTTGCCACAAATTAGTAAAAAAAAAAAAAAACACATATACAGATCTCAACTAAAGTACAGTATCAATATATTACTTTGGGTTAGATGCTGGTCGATCACTTCTTATGTTGAATACTTCAAGCTAATATTACCTCCTAAATATCTATATACCACTGACGTCTCGTCCCAATTTCCAACCGGGTTGGTGTAATAATAATTTTCAAATGATTTGTTTGTTTTTTTTACGTTTTCCATTTACATATTTACGTTTTAACATTTTTTCAATGTTACCTCATTTTCGTGTAGAAAAGGGAAATTAAATACAAATGTCAGAAATCGATGTTTCAAGGGTCAATGCATATATTTGCATTTAAATTTTATATTTGTATAAAGAGCACCTGTTGTTCTTGGCCGTTTTCTGTTGGTTTTTCATATGGAAATTGTCCACGCACTCGAGGTATTTTTTTTTTGTTTTAGTAAAAATTAATTGAGGGTGCTTTATTTTTTGTTGTTGGCTTTTCTTTATGACAATTAACCCTAATTTGTGTAAATGACTTTAAATTTATACTAACTTTTGTGATTTTCTTATTATACTCATATTCACTTGAATTATGTCAACTCACTTGCATTCATTAGATTAAATTGTAGTTTAATTGTTGATAATGTATGAAAGAAAAGGACGTTTTCATAGCAGCTAAATTATATATTTCATAGAACTTTTGTAATACTGAGCAAAAATAGTTTTAAAACATATAGGGTGATTCAAGTAGAGATACATACTCTTTTCAATAGCCTTTTTTGGCAGATCACGTATAGGTCTTGTCATGCTGTCATGTTATTTTTGTTTATCCTGCCATGATAACCGACTATTTGTTGCCTGAAATTGAAGTTCGTATTCCCGGCGACATATGGTTTCAGCAAGACGGCTCGAGCAAGTCATCGAAAATTGTACTCAACGGATAGATCATCTGCGACGTAGCAACGGCCAACATTTGATAGACATAATCTTCAACAAATAAATGCCAAAGAATGTTCCATTAAAATTAAATTTTCTGTGTTTTTTTCTTTAAAAAAGTAGGAAACCTCGAAATGGATCACGCATTACCAACAAGATTATATTACGCAAGTAACCACCTTGGTCTAAGTTGAAATATACGTATGTATGTATATATGTATGTATGTTGATACACTTTTGAATTAAATAAATAAATAAAAATAAAATATGTATGTATGTATGCATATGCAGTGGAACCGCATGATTATAATTTAAACGCATTGTATTGACTACAATTGATGCAAAATTATTGAAAATATTTAAAAGGAACAGTTTTGTTTTATTTTTATTTTCGCTTTCACTTGAACATTTATGAAGAGCTTATTTTGATCTACATATGTACATAATAAAATGCATTTCTCAAGTGGTTTTGCTTTCACATACCAAACAATTTAATAATTCGTACGGAAACAATTACCATGAAAATATGTAATAGGATTGGAAAAATACGTGTGAACGTTGCCATAATTTTCAGAGTGGTAAAGTTAAGACTATTTTGCTCAAATCGAAAAGGACCAACTTCTCTGGGATTGCTAATATTGCGAAATCCATAGGTAGAATCAACCTAATAAATCTGTCGCATATTCAAATAGATCCTCAAGTATTTACCCTTATCAAGCATTTGCATGAATAACTGTTAGTAAAATAGCAAAAAGTTGGTATCTTCTTTAATATTAATTATGAGGAAAAGTAGGAGAGTGTGAGATATATGTATGTTTGCACATGTTTCCTCTCCCTGTCTTCAAAAACTTTGTATAAACAATACCATCTTATACTCAGACTACCGTCTTATACTCAGACAATCGTCTTATACTCAGACTACCGTCTTATACTCAGACTACCGTCTTATACTCAGACTACCGTCTTATACTCAGACTATCGTCTTATACTCAGACTACCGTCTTATACTCAGACTACCGTCTTATACTCAGACTACCATCGTATACTTAGGCTACCGTGTATACTCAGACTACCGGCTTATACTGTAATTTTCAAAAGTTTTTCAAATTTTATTTTAGTTAGTAATTAGTTCCTTAATAATAAGCTTAGTCCTATAATTTTGTTTAAAAATGTATTGTCAGATAACTTATCAGGCTTAAATTATTAAAATTTAAAATATTTTAATTTTATTTTAATTTTAATACCTATTTTTGTTTTAAATTTTTTATTATAAATCAAAGCGAAATAGCTTTTACACCCCACCAAGATTTAATGATTTAATGCGCCTTAACAACGCAACTACTCAAGGTATTATAAAGTATACATATGTCGAAAGAAAATTTCTTGAAAAATTTTTTGTTTTAAGTTTTTTAAAATACTTACACTATGGTTGCGTACTGATGGACATTAAAGTTGAAATTCAATGGCGCAATAATCCCACCAAAGTAAATGAAAAAATTGTTGAAATATTTCTTCGACTTTTTTGCTTTTGAAGAAAAACGAAAATATCTGTTGAATATTATTGAGTGACGGTTGTTGCTGAACGAACGAACAACTGGTAAAATTTCCGGTGTTTTGTAATGCGTTTAAAAGAAAATGTATTAAAATGTTTGCTAAAGTTGAGTTTTTTTACTTTTTATTTTTATTTTTTTCCTTTTTATTGTTGTACCAAATATTATTGACTTGATTGGTCGCCTTAGAAACCGCACTAAAACGTGTGTTTGTTTCCTTTTTTTTTGTATTTTTTACTTGTTAAAGAGGGAAAATAACACGCACGCTTTAAAACACGTTTAAAACATGTAAAGGATTAATGAAGATTTTAGACGTATTGATTTTTTTTATTTTTAACTTTTTTGCTGGTTTAATGTGAGAAATTGATTTTTTTTAAACGGCTTTAAAATAGGTTTTAATGGGAAAGAAAACTAGTGAAATAAAGAGTCTGGCTGGTCGAGGAAGTCAATGGAACACAATGGCATAAATTACAAAGTAGTTGGTGTTGTTGTTGACGTACTACTGTGGACAGGCAGCTGGCTATTGAGTGTAAACACACGTCAATCCAATTAGAATAACAAATGGTTTTAAATTACAGATTTTTTTGCCTGGTTTTCTGTTCCACTACACACACTTCAACTCTAATTGCAAATAAACACAATGCAAAATTATTTTCTTTTCTTTCCAAAATAGCGGCAAAATGCCTTTTTCTGTTGAACAGAATTTGTTAAATTTTCACTTGAGTATTTAAAAATTGTAAATTACAAAAATAAAACACTTATACGCCTTGAGGCACTCACTCTTGTATAAAAACGCGTTAAAACGTCGTTTACTTTTATGAAAAGCTTTAGCGTTTTGACGCTTAAACGCTTTCAAACAATTTTCTTTTAATACACCGGAATACTTTGATAAACACACAGAATATTATTAAGCAAATAAATAAATAAAAGATTCTATCGAAATCGAAAAGTATTACTAAACCGCAACACGCGACGCGACAAATTTTCACACCGAAATTAGGAAAGAGAGAAAAGAAACACGTTCGTTTTAAGAACTCAACAATGCTGAACTGAATTCATACTAGAATTTTGTTACCCCGTCAAGTATCAGTGTGGACGGACAGACGGATGAATGGGTAGACAGGCAGCGTAACACTTTTGCGCAAAAACATCATTAACAAAAACAACTCGCACACTAAAGAAAATTCAAAAGAAAACCAAAGAAAACAGAAAATAAAATAAATAGAAAAAAAAACATTATTATACTGAAAGTGAAACACAATTCTCTAGTGTGCGGTATTTTTGGTTGAATAAAATTTAAACAAGTTCGAGTGCTATATTCAGCTGTGCCGAATCTTAAATACCCTCCACCTAAACGTACTAAGAAATAGAAAAACTACACTGGTTATAGGACTAGAATATTCTTATTCTGTGTTTTCTATTCAGTCTTAGTGCAAATTTGATTAGTATTTGATATATTGTTTGAAAGACAATTTTACGACCAACATAATTTATGTTAAATATTTTGAAATTTTATCTAATTTCGACCATTTATTATTGATGTAATTACCGATTCTTACTGTAATTTACAGAGTTTGTTTGATTTTCATAATAATTTTGATTGTATTTAACAATTCATAAAATTAAAAGAACATTTTTTCATATTCACAACAAGTTAAGAAACAGAGTATAAAAAAGGAGAAGATATAAGATGAGGCTTTTTTGTTTGAATTTGAGCTCAATAACATTATTTACAAAAGATTTATGGGTGGCATAGAAGAAATGGACCAATTATGGACTGATAGCTTCTAAATCCAGTATCCACTAATGTGATTTCTACGTATTTTAGGATTATATTGGTTGAATTTCATCTCATTTCATAGTTATATGATTTCTGGATTAAAATTTCTGATCCATATAAAAGTTTGTTCGATATCGATATTTATTAGACATTTTTGTGGGTTTATTTGTTTTTTTGGAAATGGTTCTTAATGGTTCATGCATATGAGGATATTTCACGTCGAATTTCAACATAATAACGGCATTTTTAAGATATATATTAGTATTAACGTTGATATCGAGAGTGGATCTTATGTGGGGGATATTGTCAAATATGGACCGATATTCTCAAAATCCAACAATTTGATTTAGCATGCATGTAAATGATCCGTGTAAAATTTTAGATTGGTACCCTTATTTATAAGAGATTTATAAGTATTAAATTGATTTTCTGAAGAGGGCTTTATATGGGGCATATGGTTAAAAATAGACCGAAATTAACAAAATTTTGTGGGATGATTTTTGTATATATGTAAATGATCTGTGCAACGTTTTGAGTCGGTACCGATATTTATACAATATATATAGGGATAAATGTCTTTTTCAGAAGTGGTCCTTGTATGGGAGCTATTACCAATTCTGGGCCGACCACCATAAAATTTAGTACAACAATTTATTTGCCTATAAAGATTATTTATGTCAAATTTTAGCAGTTTAACATTATTAATGTCTGTTTTATACATAGAAGATTTTTGTATGGGGAGTATGAGAAATCAAGGACCGATTCTTACTATTTTCCGCACACTTTCTTCTTTTATTATAAAAACAACGTATACAAAATTTCATGGTATTATCTGCAACACATTTTAAAATATTGCAATAAAATGGACAAAAAATATCAAATTTTTATGGAGGTTGTCTCACATATTGGTCCATAACTCTGGTTGGCCTAAACCGATTTTGCTGATTTTCAATACCAAAGTTACCTGCAAAATAAGAAATATTTTTCTAAAAATTTCATTTAGTTAAGTTGTATAGTTTGGACGTGAGTGTTTTACACAGACGGACAGACGGACATGGTTAAATCGACTTAGAATTTCATAAGAACCTAGAAAATATATACTTTGTTGGGTCTCAGATGAATATTAAAAAAGTTTCACACGGAATGACAAACGTAATATACCCTCATTCAGCACTCTTGGTGGTGGAGGGTATAAAAAAAAATATATTAAACACTTTTATATCCTACTGCTAGTGCCTTAGCTAAAAGTGTTATATTCAGTTTGGCGAACAGTTTGTAAGTATTTAAATTTATCTGAGTTTTTCAACAAGATATTTTATTTGTTGTCACATCAGTAAAAAAGGCTTTGACAATTGTTACATTGAATTTAATTTCGCAAAAAAAAATTCTCTATGAAAATGGCGGATCTGTAAAACCTATATTTTGTAAACTGTGTGACATTATCGTCCTTCTGAGACCGCTATTAAGGCTTATCAAAATGCAAGCAAAATTGTTGCGAAGCCTTTTCATTCGGAACGTGCCACTATATGGAGTGATATGTTGTCTGCAGCTGTGGTTGGTACTTATTCGAAAATTCGTCGATGTTAACAACTAAATGTTGATCTATTATTGATGATCCATGTCATCACTGACATGTGTTTTTAACAAGACGCGGAACATGTCGCACAACCAACGCAACAAGGAATTAACTGCAAACACAATTTTGCGATCGCATAATTTTACGAGATTCAACTGGATTACTTTCGTAGAGCTATTTTAAAGATAAAGACTATAACGGCCAATCAAATACCTGTCTTATTGATAAAAGAATCGTGTTGGAAAACTCCACGATATATAAAGCGCTTTCGTAGCGTAGCGCTTTACCGAATTTATCAGGTGCCATAATTTTCGATATTTCAGCAAATTAGTAAAAGTTTTTGTTTTCTTTTTTTTTTAATGAGCAAAATTCTTTTAAATTCTTTGTAAGTAAATATTTCTAACTGAAAAGAAAAATCTGATCTCACCCAAGAAACTGCGAATGTAATCAAAAGGAAAGAAAACATAACGGTTTTTACTTATTAAGTGTATGAAATGTAATGATGTTTTCTTTTCTGAAATAAAATGTTACACCTTTATTATGAAAATGTACATATAATGTTTACCACACATTTTAAAAATGTCGCATTTTTAATGGTCAGAATAGAACATAAAATCACAACAGTGTAACACTTTTTTTTCATTACAGCTGTTTTTGTTTTTTTTTTTGTTAAAAAAGAAGAAGCAGATAGCACCCTGGTAAGATCGCTTGAAATAAGACAATGAATATCTCTGAAAAAGACCAATGGCACCTTCCCGACTAATACGCAAATTCTTCTTAAACTATAAAAAATATATATATAAACATACATTACATATATAAGTAGGAGATATTGTCCTATGAAATTTGACATACATCAACTGCAGAGTATTCATGAATTACGTTCTCTACAAAGCCTTTCACTCGCGGCTGTGGATTTCTTTTTATAATAATATCAAATATTTCATCATCATCAGATGATGAAGATGAATCCAACAAGTCATTCTAAATTTTTTCAGCACATAAAATAGTAGTAATATTTTCCATTTTGTATATATTTTTGTTTTTTAACACAAATACACATTCATAAACAAAACAAATGTCAGCTGTTTTATCGTGCGATTCTCCCCCTCTAAAAATACAGAGTGTGCAAGGTGCAACATTTTTTAAATTTATAGTGTGACATTTATAGAAAAGAACACACTACACTTTAGGCAGTGTTGACATTTTTTCAGAAAAGAACACAAAAAAATTAAAAAATGTGCAAAATGGCAAAAATGTTACACATTAAGAGTTGCAATTGTTTTGTCTCATCAAGAAATAGTATGATTTTACGTAGGGCTCTGTAGAAATTTTGCGCCTGGATAACAAAAATATTTTTTCTTCGTAATTTATTTAGAAGGAAACAAAGAACAAGATTGCGTTAAATAAATTTTTAAAAATAATAACATACGAATAGTATAGACTTGAAATCAATTTTTTAATATGAGTTGCAAATGTTTTGTCTGATACTGTATAGTCTCATTCAGAGCAGGGTGTATACAAAATTAAGTGGAAGATCACAAGTTACTAAGAGACGATGAAAATATTCACATAACAAATATTAATGTAAAAATATTCAAATTCGAAATTGCAAAGGAATCGTATGGCAAAAACATCTAGTCAATGAAAGAGTACTTTTATGTTGATCTGGTAGTCGTTGAGCGTGTGCAGTCTGATCCAGGCACATTGATGAATTTGATCACGTCACTATGTCAATGGCTTTAATCTGAAGATAAGAACTTAGACGTTCTAAGTTTCAGCATTGTATAGCGTATGGAATATAAATGCTAGAAGTCTTTTCAAGAAATTAATGTTAAATTAAAAAAAAACTACTAAAGTTCGAAAAAAATGATTTTGTTAAAACATGTCTTTGATACAGAATTTTGATAGAAAACTGTCAGATTTTTAACTAGGTATAATATCAATTAGGAACAACATAAAAATTTAAGGGAACATTCTAAGGCAAAAAAATAGTCGACTTTAGCCAACACAGAGTTTTTCCACTTGTTTTATAGTTTTACGGTAAAATAGAAGAAAATGCACAAAGAAAACAAACAAAAAAACACAAACCATAAAATCAACCCTCTTAAATGAAAACAGAACAGTGAATTCACTACATAAAACAAATACAACAAATGAGTAAATTAACAAGCAAACAAATACAAGTAAATGAGTGAACTAAATGATATTACCCAACTTTTAATATGAAAACAAAAACACTTGGGAATAGACAAAGAAAACACAAGTTATTACAAAGGGTGAACCAAATAGTAATATGGTTTTAAAAATCAAAATAATATAAATAAAAAACAACTTATTTTGGTCTACCTATTAAATATATGTAGATCAATTAGTAAGGACAAACATATACATTATATTTGTATTAATAGAACACGATCATCGATCTTGGGAGGCCTCAGTGCTGCGATTTGATTCCGTTCGAGCGATACAAAGAAAAAGTAATGTTGATTTCAGTTAAAGAATCTATCACAAAACATTAACCCTACTTTTGCACCACCCTGTACAGCTTGCTCACACCAAAGAAAAAACTCTAAGGCGTAAAGAAACGTTTGCCTACAATATTTTTTCTGCTACAATATTTATTGATGTCTTTCCTTTTTTTCTGAATGAGATTCAATGAAATTTGTCTCTTAGTGAGGCGAGATGATCATTTCAATGAAATTTTAAAAGAAAAAATAAAAACACCTTTGTTAATTTAAATGTTGTTGTCAGTCAGTCACATTTTGATTATTTGAATTTAAAATGTGCCTTCAATAAAATGCCTCCAATTTCTTCGAATAAGTGAACTACATTTTCAGATTTGAAGTGAGTTGCATAAAATGTAATATTATTTTAATTGTTTAGTATTATTATTATTAAGTTGCAGATATGACCCATTTTTATTGCCTAATGGCAAGGTATTGATCTAGATTAAAGATCGTACTAAAAAATGTTCGAAAGTTAATTTATACCTACACTTTTGCTTTTTCTTCCTCTTTTTATGACCTACACCATCATAGTGTAGTTATTTAAAAAACAAATTTTGTATGAACATTTTGTCTTATAAAACTTTGATAAGTTAATAAAAATTAATTATGAATATGGGCGCTATTATGTACATATATTAATAAATATTAATAAAATACACTTGTTTCTCAATACTTCACTTACCTCATACGTAATGGCATCCTTTGCAGAAGTCGAAGTCTGTACATTTAATATGGCCGCATGCTATTATTGCTGCTGTTTTTTTCTTGTTGTATGTATTAAGAGATGAGACTGGCCTTGACCGAGTTACAGAAATTGATGAGTAAGTACAAGCCAAACAATTAAAAAAAACACTCACACTCACTTGATAACTTACTTTTTGCACAAGGATTAAAAACGATATGACGATGAACTGATATTTTATTTTTTAATAAATTAAACTACATTTATATTACATTCTTTCTTAAATTTGGGTTACCCAAAACAGAGATGCTCACTACTCCACAATCTTTGGCATTACTGAACCACTTACCTTATATTAAACAATGTAGAAAGATGATTTATTCACTTATAATTTTTCTTTTAATTGTGGAATAATTAATTGAAATACTTTTCTAATTAGATAAAAGCTCGATTTAACAATAATTTAACAAATTTTCTTTGATTTTTCTTTTGCAGCAGGATATATTTTCCAATAAGAAATTACACTTTTTTCCATTAGAACACTTTGCAAAACACTACCATTTAACTTTTCTTTGTAAATTTATTATATTTTATCTTCTTCACTGCACTTAAACTTTATTTGAATAAATTAAATTTTTATCTAAATTTTGGGGAACACAGACGGCAATCACTCACTTTCTTGCAATTTTTCTAATTTGCATTTTATTTTGTTTGATTATTCCTTTATGTTTTTGGAGGGCTTTTATTGTTTTCGATGTTGTTGTTGCTTACTATATGTTTACATCAAAATATGTTGCAGTAAAGTCAGGGTTGTTTGCTTGTAGAAAAAGGATAAAATGTCAAAGTGTATTGAAATGAGATGCCAGATTGTTTTAAGTATGTAGGGAATTACCGTTAAATATATATATTTTTATATATATAAACATTGGTAAAAATATATTTTCTTTTGACTTATAATTATAAGATAATTGCAACAAATATTATATATTAAATTTAAAATTATTTATACATAGTTTGTTTATTCTTAAACTCATAGTTATTGATAGTGGTGGTTTATAAATTAACAGAACTGCTTTGAATCAAGATCATTCAAATAAATTTTATATTAGTCATTAGTTTCTGTCAATACACAATTATGTCTTTTTATACTTATAATAAAAAAGATCAACTGTGTTGAATGTGGATCAGCTGTCATTAATTTTCCATATGGGCTTCATGAGGCCCAGTAGGTACACTTACCACATTTTTACATAAACGGACAAGCTTGTTCTACGAAATCAATAGTAACAATATTTTACTGAATTCATTATGTTCAGAAGTCATTAGCGGTAGTTGACATAAAATATTTCTTCGCTCAGACAAGGTAAAAACTTGGCGACTACTCCAAATCAAATTGGGCCTCGAAAAGCCCAGTTGAAGATCCTATTACCCCTATTACAAATGTCAACGGCGACATAAGTAATGTCGACGGCACTATCATGGCATCTCCGTTGATAAAATTGCCAACTTTCGATAAAAAACCGAAACGAACCTTTCTAATATTGCTTTAATAAATCCGGCTACAATTCAGAGTAAATATTTTGAATGAAAATCGTAAATTAAATCTCGTGTTTCATAATTACTAACTTTTATAAAAATTGTTTATTGTAACGTTTGTTTAAAGGAATTATAAGTATTAATTTGTGCACCAATTTCTAGAATTTACTTTTTTATTTAAAATAACGCAGAGTAAAAGAAAGTCGGGTCATTTAAAACTGTCGTATGAAACAAATTATTAACAAAAATCATACAACACAAATAAATGATTATTTAAAGATAAAATGGCATCATTTTGGTAACATATGTTGATCGTCATCGCCCTGTGATTTAAAACAATAATAAATTCAAAACAACTCTGGATTTTGACATCTAATAAATAAAAAAGAAATTTTTCCACGATTTTCTTAACAAATAGTGTTTCTATTGAGCCCCCGAGAAGATAACAAACTTTTCGCAACAAACTTTTTTTTCACTCAATCGAGGAGAGAGAGAAAAATACTCAAGAGTGCAGAAATTGAGTATTTTCTCATCTTTTTGCAGCCGTGTTACCAGACAAACATATTTTTTCGGTTTCGCTGATTAATCTGTGCTACCAAATCAGCTTACATTTAGAACTAAGAACGGGATTGGAAAATGTAATTTCAATTTGTAATATGTAATATGAAAATTATGGCTGTTTTCATAAACGTAGTATGCAATGCAACATTTCGTTCCATATAGTTCATAATAGCATTTAGAATATAAATTAAAAATTTTATTACATAAAATATAAATTTATTGGACTATTAAATATAATCTTAAAACAAAAATTGTTAAATTATATTCTAAATGCAATTATGAACTCTATGCAATGAAATGTTATTGCATACTGCGTTTATGAAAACAGCCTTGATTTCGATACTTGATTGTGTGTTTGCTATAATGTAGAGATCGTTTGCATATAAACAGTGATTAAAATACGGCTTAAATCATCAAAAGCAATAATAAAAAGAGTCACAGACAGTGAAGACCCCAGTCGAAAATCGCGTTATTAACTCGAACTTTAAATTTCCGATTGAAACGTACCTTTATGAAACACTTGTAAATAACCATAACCTTTTTTATAATCTTTTCCTTAACTTGTGGTGAATGTGGGAAAAATATTGGGCCAAATGTGTTATGTACATCAAGTATTAATTTTATAAATTGCTAAATTGTAGTGTCCGATCGAAACCGAAAGTAATATTCGGCCTTATCCGAAGCAAACCGAAACTTTAAAATATAATATTGATTTCCAAAAAAAAATATTTTTGATAACATCTTTAGATAATTTAAAGGTGACCTAAAGTACCGACATACTCCATAAATCTTTAAAAGAACAGTTTTAAAAGTATATATTCATAAATATTTTATTTACAACAAAATATATATTTTTTATCCTGTTGACTATCTATCTACCTATATGTTTTTCATTTATAAAAGTTGGTACTGGTTCGAGTATTCGGCCAATTTTTGGCCTAATCCGAAATCGAATACTCGGTCGGACTCTATTAAATTGCATGCAATATTCGTATGATAAACGCACAAACTCTGTAATTAATGGTAAGAATCGGTAATTATATCAATTATCAATTGTTAAAATTATATAAAAAATATTAAATTAACTTTTTTACTTTTTTTTTATCTATATATATAAAAGAGTAACGTGACTGACTGACTGATTCATTCATCATCGGACAGCCCAAACCGCTAAAGCTAGAAATTTTAAATGTAGATGTAGGTACAACATGTAGATCCACTAAGGGATTTTTGGAAATTCGGTCGTTAAGGGGGACAAAAACGGGTAAAACCAGTACCTATATATCTCTAAAACAAATAAATAATAGAAATAATATTTTAAATGCGTCCGCCTTTAATCAAAAAAAGAGCCGACAGGTACTTGGTACTTTTTTGAAATTCAAAATTTAGGTGACCATATGGGTAAAAATAGTCCCCGTAGAACGCTCCGTTAACATGTATATCTCCTACATAAATAAACATAGAAATACTATATTAAATGCATCTGGCTCAGATCAATAAAGACTAGAAATCTTTTTGCTACTTTTTTGAAATTCGAATTCCTATGGCCTAAAAATTGTATTCTTTTTTGGTACTTTTTTATCAAAATGTATTTTCTTACTAAAAATTCTATGAACTATTATTTTCAAATAGTCGTATTACGGATAATTAATAGGTACTTTTTTGAAAATAATTTTTTTATGCGTGCCAAAAAAGGGACAAAAAGGATATTTGATATTATTTATTCAATTTAAAAATAAAAAAACGATAAAATATTCTTCCATCCACACAAAAAAGAACCCAGAACATGCTATTCATGACTCAAATATGAAGGTGTAACAAGGGCCAAATTTTAGTACGGTTATATTGGTACTTTTTTATTATATTTTTTTTGTAGATTTAATTTTTGTTGTATTTTATTTTATAACGTAATAGTAATTATTTTTTAATATTGTTATTTTGACCAATTTTATATAATTTGGCACATAGTTCTTTAATTGCTCAATTATTACCAAATTAGTTTAGCTATTTTTTATTTACGTAAAGGATTTTTGTGTTTTTTTTTTAATTTAAAACAATTTTTGATAAAATACTGCTGTTTCTAATTGCGCAGCAAAATTATTCCATCTTTAAATTTGCGAGTTAACCAATATATACATAAATTTAAACTAACTTTAAAAGAAAAAATGTAAAAAAAGAAAATAAAAAATACTAAACTAATAAAAAACGTAATTTATTATTTAAACAAGTAAAAGTAAAGCAAAGCAAAAAATATCCTTAATTGTCATAAAACTAAAATTAAAAACATTTTTTTTAATTTTTATTACTTTCTAATATTTAATTTAAAATATTTTCAGTTTAATTTTATTAATTGAAAATTAAAAAGAATAAAACAAAATATTACAAAAAAAAAATAAAATTAATTTTTATAAACTTAAAATCTCATCATGCACTATCCACTGAATCATCGGATATTGTTTGTATTTCATCCTCCGCCTCCTCTTCTTGTTGCTCCTCCACTAAGGCCGCATTCGAGGTTTGTTGTAATTCTTAATTCTCCAAATACTCTTGCAAACGATCTTGAAAGAAATTTATATAAGTTTGCTTTTGCTGCGATGTGGCTGGGAAATAATGTCCGCCATTGTGTTCTAGGATTTCGACATTTTTAAAATGATTAGCCATTTCTTGACTCATTTATTTGGGTATGATTTCATCAGATAAACCATAGACATGTAGTGTGGGAATGATTATCGATTCTTCGTATGCGCTTTTATGCACTAAACTCCCGGATAGGAAGCCAGAGTATGGCAAATTCTAAAAAAAAATTTACAGCCATGTCACAGAACTCAATTCCGATCAAAAGTGGTTTTGATTCCGTAAATTGAGTCTTTAGAAAACGAAAAACGAATTTTTTTTCGGAATGAAACCACTTTACAACCATGTCACAGAACTCAATTCCGATCGAATGTGGTTTTGATTCCGTAAATTGAGTCTTTAGAAAACGAAAAACTAATTTTTTTTTCGGAATGAAACCACTTCAGATTTCTAAAGTGGAATTGTTTTCTTTTATGATTTTATACTGAAAAAAAACTCATACTACTAATTTATAATGACAATTGAATAATTAATTTTATTATTTCATTGTTTTTTTAGTTCTCTCATTGATACTTCTATTAAATTTTAAAAATTTCAAAGTTGGTGTCAGCAACAAGTAAACTTTTGTCAAAAAATTACAAAAATTAAAAATATTCCCACAGCACTAGAATATGACAGAGGAATTCCTTCTTGGTAGCTTTTCAAATGCGTTTTGATGTTTTTGTTCATTTAAAACAGCAACAATTGAAATCTAGGCAATTTTAGAAAATTTTATTGACTTATTTAAAATTTCTTTGTTAGCGTTTTTTTTTTGTTCGTTTTTGTTACACTTTTTATTACAAAAAACTAATGTTGGAAATAAACAAAATCGATCGGAATCTAGAGAACGCAAAGTAAAAACGATCGATTTGCAAATACGGAATTGAAACTATTCCGATCAAATTATGTGACATGCCTGTTAGATTTCTAAAGTGGAATTGTTATTTTTTATTATTTTATACTAAAAAAAAACTCATACTACTAATTTATAATAACAAGTAAACAATTAATTTTATTATTTCATTGTTTTTTTAGTTCTCTCATTGATATTTAAATAAAATTATTGATTAATATTTTGTATTGCTGGATCAAATTATATTATTAAGCTTTTATTTTGTGTTGCCTCTTTAAATCCAATAAAATAAAAAATTATTGTATTTTTTTACAAATTAGACCAATATATTTCAAACATCTTCTGTTCATCTTCAATTCAGATCCTGAAGATGAACAGAAGATGTTTGAAATATATTGGTCTAATTTGTAAAAAAATACAATAATTTTTTATTTTATTGGATTTAAAGAGGCAACACAAAATAAAAGTTTAATAATTTAAATAAAATGTTAAAATTTTTAAAGTTGGTGTCAGCAACAAGAAAACTTTTGTCGTTTTCAGATGCATCCCTTAAATTTCTTCTTTGTAGCTTTTCAACTGCGTTTTGATGTCTTTGTTCATTTAAAACAGCAACAATTTAAATTTCGGGCATTTTTGAAAAATTTTGTTCACTTTTATTTAAAATTTCTTTGTTAGCGCTCTTTCTGTTCGCTTTTGTTATACTTTTCATTACAAAAATCATATTTGTTTGTTTTGGTTACACAACGTTACCATATTTAAGTTAAAAACTGAGATTTAAATTTTTTTTGGGAATAAACAAAATCGATCGGAATCTAGAGAACGCAAAGTAAAAACGATCGATTTGCGAATACGGAATTGAAACCATTCCGATCGATTTCTGTGACATGCCTGCTAGTTTTACTTTTTCTATAGAAGCAAAATACGGAATTAATTCCACTTCCGAACGGAATTAAATTGCGTGACATGGCTGTATATTATTACTACCTAAAAGCTTAAATGGATCAAATGTATTTTGATGTTAAAGAAAACAAAAATTAACAAGCCAGATAGAACATCAAAATCTTTAAAAAACAAAACCAATAAGAAATGCATTTTCAGTTTTTTGTATGATGTTATGTAAAGTTCTAGTTTAGAGAGCAAATTATGAAAATCTGTGATAACCCACTGTAATATTCCCACTAAAAGTGAATATTTATAGGAAACATTTTTAATTATTTCTATATGAACGTTAAACAAGTAAGTATAGTCGGTCAAGCCCGACCATATAATACCCTACACCTAGTATATGTAAATATAAAACAGTTTTTCAGAAATAGGCGTTTTATGGGAGATATCACCTATTTTGGACCAAAATTCAGTGTATGATTTCTTTGAATATAAATATTATAGGTATGTGTTAAACTTTATGTCGATATAAACACTTTTAAAAGATTTATGGAGGTTAAAGTAAATTACGGTCTCTTATATGGGAATTTCGACTACTTATGGGCCAACCATTATAAAATTAGGTGTCATCATTTCTGTATATATCAAACTTATTTGTGTTGAGTTTTATTTAGATACCAACATTTTTAAGAAATTTATGGTGATTTTCGATCACAATAAAATTGTACATTATTATATTTATATGAACGAAACATATTTGCGTTCAATATTATTTGGATACCAACATTTTTAAGAGAGTTATGCTCTTTTAAGTGATTTTTGGAAGTGGGCCTTATATGGGAGCTACATCTAATTATGGACCGATCTTCACGAAATTTGTAGACGTGATTTAGCTTCATTTACTACTCATCTGTGGTAAATTTTGTTTGTATACTTGCATAATTAAAAGATTTATGACCGGTAAACCCCAATTTCGGGAGGACATTTGTATGGGGGCTAGGTGAAATAATGGACCGATTTCCACCAGTTTCAATCCCATCCATCCTTGGGCCGAAAAATATCACGTACCAAATTTTATCGATAAACAATTTTTAATAAGTGATCAATAAAACCATAAAAACATGACAATTGCAAAAGTATTTTAATACCCTACACCACCATAGCGGGGAGGAATATTGGATTTGTGCATATGTTTGTATTGCCCAGAAATATTGGTCCAACACCCACCTTAAAGTATACCGATCGGCTTAGAATCGCTTTCTCAGTCGATTTAACGATGTCCGTCTGGCTGTCCATGTAAAGCTTGTGCGCAGAGTACAGGTCGCAATTTTGAAGATTTTCCATAAAACTTGGTACGTGATATTTTTTCGGCCCAAGGATGGATGGGATTGAAACTGGTGGAAATCGGTCCATTAGGTTCAGTAGTAAAAGACTCGGCCAATTCTTCGGGTGAATGTACAAAGTTTCTGCCTTCGTTAACTGAAATTTAATACGATATTTATATTGTGAGTTACATAATTGTATTTGTACTTACATTTTGGATTGAAAACTCTTCCCAAAGCATGTATCATTGTACCGATTCAGCACGTCCGACGGATTTTAGTGTACTCTGACCGTTTCTCTTTCTTGAAGTTTTTGATTCTTCTACCGTTCCCACACGTTTCGTTAATAAACATGGTGCTCCTTTCAATGATTGCTTGTTGCTCTTTATGATGTATGACCAACTCTTCGCTTGTTACTGGGGCAAAGACATCAATTCAATTTTTATTGAGATTTGTACATCAGCATTTGTTGTTCTCTCTGGGAATGTGGATGCAGAATTGCTGCAATCATCTTCAGCATACAAATCAACTGGTTTCGTAGTGGGCTCTTTCCTTGTAGGCTTTGGTATATCGTCTTTTGATATTTTAGGTTTTTGTAAATTGTTTTCCAGATGTGAGAGTTGGGAAAACGTACAGTTTACCAAAGTTTTCTTCAAAAATTATAGCTTAATATTCACGTCTTAATCTATGATATTCACCCTAGTAGAAGCTCCTGAAATCTTTAAGTTTCAAGAAAATAATTAAATGCCGCCATTTCTTTATTTTGTTCTAAAACTTGGCATTACTTTTATATTAATGAAAACTGTGTTGCCACACAGTTGGATAACATTAGTTAAAAAATATTGCGTTAACTTAAGCGTTTTTATACAACATTTAAATTTTAGATTGTATTTCAGAAGTTTCTAATTTCCCTTCAGAAATATTTAATTATATTTCAGATTCTTAAATTTTTATTTTAGAAGAATTTATTTTTGAAATTTAATTTTATAAATCAGAATTTTTTATTTATATTTAAAATTTTAAAATTATTATTATTTAACTGATTGTTCGACATTTTTATTTATTAAACAATTATCATTTATTTTTCGAAATTATTTTTATTGTTATTAATTTTAAATTTTGTTATTGTTTCCCTGAAGATGCTAGCGAAATATCGGAATAAATATAAAATAAAAACAATATTAGACCTTAATTTCGAAAAATTAAATATAATTGTTTATTTTAAAATTATTTGATATAATTATTGAAGGTGGAGACAATAATACGTCCCTTATAAAAATATAATTGTAACTCATTCCTTGATAATGATATCCGAAGGATATCGAAATATTGGAAAAAATAATTTAATAAATAATATACAAATTTTTTACAAATAATTGGCCTCGAACTCGAAAAAACTTTTTATTTTATCAAAAGAAAGGTCGAACAAAATCAAAATTTAATTTAATTATTTGATATGTATGAATAACTTGAAATTATATATGAATAATAAAATAACATATTTTATTGAATTTTCTTTTCAGGTAAGTACTTTTAGAGCATTTTTTATTTACTTTATTTTTAATAATTATTTAAATAAGTTTTTCTATTCTAATTTTGCGTTCAGCAACACTAATATCTTTTCTTTTAGACATTTCTTACAATTCGATACAAAAAAATGCTCAAAATCACTTTAATTGTGTTCACAATGAGTTCAAATTGGAAATGGATTCAAGTAATAATTCTAACCGAAATGAAACAGTTTTAAAGTACCGTTAATTTTTATGTAATTATAAGAAACAAAATACATGCAAATAAACTATGATATAAGGTCAGAATAAAAAAATATTGGTAACATATCAATTTAGAATGATTGACTGTTCTTCTTCTTTTTATGGGCATGAGAGAGGATTTTCGGCTTTCAACAAACTTTTAATCACTTATACGATATTTTTAATTTATGTATTTAAATATTTTATATAAAATTTGATTAGAAATAATAAAATAATATTAAAATAACAATCTTTAAACTTATATAATAAAAATATTTTATGTCATAAAACACTCAAATATAGCGTTTTATAAGCAAATGAATCAGAACATATGAAAAAATCACTCGACCTATTTTGCGGACTTGTGCGACAATTCTATAAACGGGGTGTAATAGAGGACGGTCTTGGCTATATTTTCTCATACTTGGTTTTTGTCTGTACAGATAGGTGTTCGAACAAAATTTTTTATTTGAGTGTTTTATGACAACATATTTTTATTATACAAATCAAAAAATTGTTATTTTAATTTTATTTTATTATATTTAATCAAATTTTATATAAAATATTTAAATAAATTAAAAATAACGTATAAGTGACTAAAAGTTTGTTAGAAAAGTTTGTTGAAAGCCGAAAATCCTCTCCCATGCACATAAAAAGAAGAAGAACAGTCACTCATTGTAAATTGGTATGTTGCCATATAAATTTATAGAAATTATGTATTAAAGTCATTATTCATACTTGGCAGCACTAAAAATTCGGCCTTTAAAGCAGAAACCACTCATTTGTTCTCTGTAAATTATTCTGAGAGAGCATTTTTTATTTACTCTCTCTGAAAAATGAGTGAAATTAAAAAAGTTTGTTCAAAAAGTTTGTTAAGTTCACGGGTATTTAATTTTAATAGTTAAGAACAAATATAATGGCAAAATTAGAAAATGCCACAGTTAAGAAGCCAAAGGGTAAAAAAAGAAAACACACTAACACTGAAACAGAAGATGAAGTAGCAAATAAAAGCGTTATTGTGGAAGCCAACGTTGAAGAAGATGAACCGATGCAAACAAATACAACAGAAACTGAACAAGGTATGAATAAATGCTCAATGTTATTTATATTTTACTTAATAAAATATATTCTATTTTCATAGCACAAATTGAAAAGAAATCTAAAAAACGTAAAAACAAGGATAAAGGTGATATTCAGGAAAAACGCAGTAAATCACAACAAAATGAGGCAGACAATGAGCCAGCAAAGGAAGACCACGAGGCTGATGAATTGCAAGAACCCTCTCTGGAAGAGTTGAAAGAGAGTGAAAAGCCCGAAAATAATTTAGCCATAGTAACTGGCCGACAAAAGAAAAAACAAAAGCATCAAAAATTAGTAGAAGCTCAAAAGGGCCAATCTGCTGAAAAAGAAAAACAGCGTAATACTGAATATTTAAATAAATGGAAGCATGCACGTGATAGTTGGAAATTTGAAAAACTACGACAAATATCGATACAGCAGACTATGTTCGAAAGTGATAAACTGGATGATGATGTCTGGTCAATTGCTTTGGAATATTTGGCCGGCAGCAAAGGCTCTGCTAAAGATAAAATAGTAAAATTGGCCAATGATGTTATCGAAGAGGTAGACAAAATATGTGAGCAGCAAGAAACAGAAGAACAAAAGCAATCAATATTTAATTCAGCTAAGTACCAAAGAGCTAGAGATTTACTACAAATATTCGATTAATTTTGACGTATAACACGAACTAAAAATAGTAAAGTGCGATTGTGTTTTATAAATTGTTTACCTGAAACTAATAAAAACAGCAATTATTTTTGTAAAAACTTTAAAATAAAGACTATTTCTTACAGTTACATATTTCAATAATTTTTAATTCTAACGTTGCGACTAATTTATTATTTTATAGTTAATCATAATTTTGATTAATTATTTCTGAGAGTTTAGATTTTATTTTTACGATAAGAATATGTGAATTGTCCTAGATGTACATATTTCCAGATATTCTTGAACTAGTGTTTAGATGCCAATATCTATTGTCTGCATTAGAATTCTATAGATATTCTTTAATGAGTGCTACCTTTTTTTTAGTACAAAAATAAATTATATCTACTGATTTTATTTTCAATTTATATAATGATGTATAATTGAATGATGTTTGAAATTTGTAACTTTTTTGTTTGCGTTTTTAGTATTAGAAATTTTTCATTTGTTTCTATAAAATTTTTAATTTTTAAAACTTGTTTTTTTATTTGTTATTTCATCTTATTAAATATTTACATATCTACGTAGGCTAATAATTTATCCACATAATCCGCACGCTTTTGAAGCAACTCCATTTCTTCTTCACTTAGTTTTAAGGTGGCTCCCTGTTCCTTAAGTAAAAAGTGTTGCAGGAACAAACGTAAACTTTGTTTAAATTGTTGCAACTTTAAATTCTTGGCCAATCTCTCAAAAGCTTGATACAATTCCTGCTCCTCCGACGACAACAACAAGCCCTTACAGATTTCTTTCATTAATGCAAATGACTGTTTATCCAGCTGCAGGAAATCCACAATCTTCAAAACAGCCAACTGTAAACCATTGTGAATTATGAGATGCTGCAGGAAACGCGCTAAATTGCGTACTTGTATTTTGTTTAGCGAATCAATATCATTAATACGATCCCAGCAGGCAAACTGAAAGGCTAGTTGGTATTTACGATTGTAGTTGCAAAATTTCAATGCCAAATGGGCATAATAAGGATTGGAGGTTTTTTCGTTTATGCAACAGTGTATGGTGACATAAGCTATCGAACGTTGATCTTTTACAGCTAAATGTAGAATTTTCTCAAAGGCATCTATGTAGTCGGCAGCACTCATTATAATGCAGAATATATTGCGTCTTTCTTCGGTATTCATTTTTTGCTGTTTGGCCAGTTTAAGTAATTGTTCGGAGAATTTTTGAGATTTCGAAGAATTTTCGCCTGTTTCGTTTTTCTTTTGGGCAGCAGCCATTTCGTTAATATTGCCTGTCCAGGCAGAACCCACAACCCACCATTTACCCACAGTATCGGCTCGAAGCAAATCTTCTATGGTTATATTAAGTGTTATAACATATTTATCATTTCTTAACATGGCCTTTAATTTCTTCCGTAAGTTCTCATGCAGCATGGGATCAAATTTGGGTATTTTGTTAATGTTATTGTTTTTGACAGCATTCAATATATCCACCATAAACTTGAGTCTTAAGTTCTCTTTCAATTCCAAAGGAGCTGCAGCAATTTTTGTTTGTATACTTAACATCATTTGTTTAAATGCCAACGGATCATCCTTTCTTAATTTAAAACCCACCGACTGAAATACCAATAGCAAACATTCTATTGTCTTTTCATCCAATTGGTTGGTTAAGCGATCTATGATTTCCAACAACAATCTATGTTCAAATATCTTAAAAACATACATGTAACTAAGAATTAGAACCACATTATTTAAACTCTTGTCTTCCTGCTGCAAAAGCGGTAAATTCTTTAGCAGGTCATCGAATTGTTCGATAAACATTTGTAAGAAATGTGCTCCTATTTCACTGCCTACGTGAGCATGTAAATATGCCAACAATACCATATGTTCCTGTACCATGCGTTCATTTGCCAGCACTTTACTAACCAAAGCCTCTTGAAGCAATTTGTTGAGAGTCTCATTCATATTAAAACGAGAGTTTTTCATGTAGAGCTCCTCAATACCTGTGGAGATCTTATGCAGATTTGCTTCTGATAAACGATTAAGTAGACCTTTACATTGTTTGCGTAATCTTTCTAAAATCTCTGCCTGTTTGTTGTCTCCCTTAGCGGCCAGCAGAGCTCTTTGATGAGGAGGTATATACTTTTGGGGGCCTTCACTAGCTTCTTTAATAATATTACCATCTTTATCTCGTTTACGTCCATAAATGTCTTCTTTAACTAGAATTGAAAATATTTAAAATATTTTTATTGATAAAAATATAAAAATTAAGCCATACTCACATTCATTTTGTTTCTCTTTTTCCTGTTCATTTTCTGAATCTTGTTCCTCACAGTGAAATTCTTCCTCACCAAAATCACTCTCATCATCAAAATCTTCTTGTTCTTCTCCTGCTAAATCATTTGCCTCTGAACCATCTGACTCCCCGCCACTACCAAATATGGCATTAAATCTTTCATCATCTTGCTCTTCATCACTCCAACTGGGTTCTTTGTTTTGCTGTTTTTTCAATTCTTCTTTGCGTTTATCTTTTAGAATCTGTTTCTCCTTTTCATCCTCATCGTCGAGACACAATTCAAGAGCAAAATCCAAACCATCATTGAACATTTTTCGTACTAAACGATTTTTATTCTTTGTCTTATTCAATCCCAATTTTTTCTCTAATTTAGCAATCATTTTGTCTTCTTCCTCATTCTCGATTTTTAGTTGTTTGACGCGTTGCTTTTTTGAGGCATTCTGCAATTCTTTTTGACGCTGCAATTCGCGGCGATGGATTATTTCGGCATCCGGACGTGTAGGTTGTAGTTGTTTGGGTTTTTTGGCCGGAGGCTGAGCTTTACCTTTAGATTTCATTTGTAGCTTTAATGATTCCGGCAGCAGTGCATTCACTTCTTCATCGGAAAAGTCTGAATCCACTGATTCGTCATTATCCGAATTAACTTCACCGGATAATAGTTGTTCAATGGGTATATCATCCGGATTGATGGTGACTTTCGGCTTTTTCCTTTTATTAGTCTTTTTGCCTTGATTTTGTTGTTGTTGTTTTGCTGCAGCTACTAATTTTTTGCCCTCAGTTCTATTGGAAAAAAATAAACGTTTATGTTCTTTCTTTTCTTTCGTCTTTTGTTTGCGCAATTCTTTGCGGCTTAATGGCTTAACATGGACTTGTTTTGCTTTTGATTTCTTTTTAACTAATTTCACCATTCTATTATTTATTCTATATATTTTTAATTACTGATAGTTTTCTTAGGGAACTCTAACAATAAAGTTCAGTTTACTTTTATTTACAAAAAACAAAAACAGCAAACAGCTGTTTCCTTTAACACGTGCACAAGGTAGGGTTCTACATATATTAACACTTTCGAAGAATAATTCAATTTACTTTTTGGTTTGCATTAATATTTTACTATGCTATTTATAGGTTGTCAAAATCGTCGAAATGTTTTCTTTTAAATTAGCATGTATTACTAAATTTTTCCGATACATATCCTTCAAATTTATTACGCACAACTCAGAAAATGTCAAATAAGAATTCTAATACATATTATGTTCGGAATAAAAGCTGAATATCTGGAGAGGTTCCTTAAAACTAGATTTAAGCCGATGAAAGATTTCCAATTCAATACTTTTTAAATGTTGTAATTCAAGCGGAATTGTGCCTTAGATTTTATAATTAAATAACCCATTGGATTTTTAAAAGTGTAGCTAACAGCTGTTATCAAGTTACCAGATTGAAATACATTTTCGACATGAATACGCTTTTGATCAGCTCTATGTGTAGTGTGTGTGTGGTTTAATAGAACAATATATATGTTTACAATTTTTTAACAAAAATTATTAAAATAATAACATCAAAATGTTAACGATACGTTTAATAAGTAGACTGCCCAAAACCAGAAATATATTAATGTCAACCGTAAGTGAACATAGTTAATTTTTGATGAAAAATTCTCTGAAAATGCAAACGATTCATTTAAAAATGCATTCTTACATAAACATTTTTATATTAAATTTTATGCGTTTTAAATTATTGCAGATTTCTGCCATTGATAGTATACAAGTACACGATTTTAACACAGATATCAACAGATTCCATGGTTTATTTAAGCCAGTGGGACAGTTTGCCTGCCAATATTGTTCGGCCAGTACCACAACCGCTGCGCCTGCCGGAGTAACTGATAAATCTAATGTTGCTGATAATGGTATATTGAACAGAGTTTTAAAAAAAGTTGGTTTTACACCAAATTCTAAAGCGGTATGATAAATAAATTTTATTTACATTCAATATGTTTTATTGCTTTGCACGTTTTGTTTTTATTTTTTTTTGCAATGATTAGCGTTTAAGGGTCTCCAGTCATATGCTTTATGAAAGTGTAGCCGATAAAATAAATTATTTGGAATTTTTCAAAGATTTCGATATGCCTAATACTTTTAATTCGTGGTTTTTGGTGACCGAGTTACATGTTTGGATGTTATTGCTTAGATCCATGGCCGAAGGCTCAGAAACTGGTGAAGATGGCCGCTTTTTACGCAATTGCATAGTAGAAGCTATGTGGGGTGATGTTAATACAAGAGCCAAAAAATTAGGGGTAATTTTGATTGCTATTAATTTTATCTATTTATTTATAATCCTGTTGTTATTTATAAATTAGGCAAATAATCCCTCACGCACACGTCAACAAATTGAAGAGCTGTCTGAACAATTTCAAGCTGCCTTAATTGCCTACGATGAGGGCATTATGTCAGACGATAGAGTTCTAGCAGCTGCCTTATGGCGTCGCTTTTTTGAATTGAATTGCGAGGAATATGAACACATAGAACGTATAGTAAAGTATGTACGCAGCCAGGTCCAAATGTTGGACAATCTTTCACGCCAAGATTTTCTCATAAAACCCAAGATACCTTGGCAAGATTTGGATAAAATTAATATTTAATCATAGATCATGTATCTATAAAGAATTGTTTATTTTTTTTGTATAGACTAAAATAAATTGTTAATTAAAATAAAATATAATTGAAAATTTGCAGCGTAATGAAAAAGCATAAAAATTAAACATATAAATCATCTATACTTTGATCACTTAATGCTCTTAATTGACATTTACAAAGAAAAGCCGTTAAACGCCTTTCAATGTTTTGTAAAGTTTCCTGCTCAAAACTGGACAGTAAAGTCTGCATTTTGCCATAATTTTCAATGGTATCATTTTCGGTATAATTCTCGGTTTGTTCAATAGCTTCTGTTCCAACTATTTCCTCAGCGATTTCTTCTATAATTGAGTAGTCGTCATCACCTATATAAGGTTCTTCTATTACATTTTGCACTGTTTCTGTTAAATCTTTAATATTATAGTCATTATCATGCTCATCAATAAGTCTAGAATCGGAGTCTTCTGATTTCCACGAAGATTCTTGTTCAATTTCTTCCAATTCTTTCAGTTTACGTTTACTTAATTTCTCCTTTCTAGGTTTATTTGCCTGAACAGTAGATTCCAAGAATTTCAATCGATTTATATAGGGCCAAGTGGAACCTCGTATCAAACCACTTTTGGGACAAAGTTCATTTCTGTGTTTTAATTCTTTTTGAAACTGGCCTCGTAAGTTATTCCAACGATTTAAACAAAATTGTACTAAAAAATTTATGGAATATATTTAAATTTAGATTAATAAAAATTGTATATGGTCCTGTATCATACCTGGAAATCCCATTTCATCAGCTATTTGTTGCCATAAAGTACTTTTTGTCTTCATCATTGCGAATGTCGACATTCCGGGGATTTGCCGCAAATATAAAACTGGATGTGGTTCTACCAGACCGATTAGCTTAAAATCGAATGGCCTATTCTTCTTATGACTAGTTTTTGTCATAATGGTATTTTAATTTATTTTTTTATTTTTGTTAAAATTATTTTTGCTTTGCTTTTGACATTTGTATTGTTGTTTAGAAAAAGTAAACAAACTATAAAATAAAGGTACCAGACTGTTTTTTTTATTTCCCATGTGATTTAACTGGCCAGACATTTTACTTTGTATAAATCGTTTCTACACGTTTGCTATTTTTATCTATATGACAATTCTGTTAATTTAACATTACATATTAAGAAAAATAATAATATTTGGTTAACGATAAATTATTTCCGTTCATCCTAATTTATTCACTTTATAAGTTGTTTTAAATAATAAAAGATTGATTAATAATTAGTGGAAAAAATGAGAATAGTTGGCTAAAAATAGTGTGTGTTTGTTTGATTCGGAGACCCGTATCTTTTATCGAAAATTTTAAATAAATTTTCTCCAAAGCCAATTTCTTTTAAACAGAAATTTAAATAATACTAGTACATACTTTTATTTTTATAATTTTCACACGTTATATAGAAATATGCCGAATGTTTTAATATACAGTATATTGAGATTTAAATATGTTTTAACTTCTAAATTTGTATGGAATTAATCTTCAAAATGTATCAAATATGGTTTAAAAATTTACCGAGTTTGTATTTATGTTTGAGCTAAAGAAGTTTCTGAAAATTCGAAAAAAAATTACGTTTTAGGTAGGAAAAAAAACAGATTCTTTACGTATAAATTTTATTTGTTAAGGAATAATGCAACATTGTCAATGTTATTATTCACATTTTCTGTATAACCGTTATATGTCCCGTGGCAGATACTTTCAATCACACCGACTTTCGGCCGTAGACCCAATTATGTCTATCAGTTTGTATGTCTTGTATGGCTTTAAGGAATGCCTCCATTTCAAATTCTCCAGAATAGTATCTGTTGATCAGAAATGTTTAGCATTGAAAATGGTCATATTCATTCCAAAAGCGAGATAAACTCAAAAAAATGTAAATAAAAAAAAGATTTACTATTTTCATTGAATATATTGCAGATAATACCACGACATTTGTCAATATGTTGCATCTAGCCTCCTGAAAATTTCTTACCAAATACCGCTATTATCTTATTAAAATTGATTTCGGACAAAAAACTAAATATAGATAAGATATATGTAAATATATAGAAAGAAGTTGTCAGAATTAGTATGGCTATAATAGCAATGTTCAAAAATTAAAAAAATAGGTTGAATCGGTAAAAAGTTTTGGATCAAAATATTTTGTTTTCGATAGCATTTAAATGTATGAATTAGGTGAAATTTGCCAATAAAATTTACTAAATTAAATAAAGCAGGTATATGATTTTATAAAAAATTCACAAAAATTTTAAATTATATGTTCTACATAAATATTTTCTAAAGAAGTAGTATATAAATACCATTTATATAAAACATAGATGTTGTGCACACTTTTAATAAACGAAATTCTATAACTTTGAAACTATGAGTGCGCAAACTATAGATTATTTGTACGTTCGAGAATTTTTGTATTGAAAAACAGTAAAATTGGTTCTTAAATGGCTGGTATATGAGCAACTGTGTTTTAAAAAATAATTTTGTATATTATATCTCAAATACTATGTTCTGTTTATAGATAATATGTATATAAAAGACCTCTTTAATGTGATTGCATTTTTTTTCGCCATTATTATTTTTAGCAAGCTATATTTTTCACAAAATTTTTTTTTTAATTTTTTCACAATTTTAGTACATACAGTTTTGTACACGAGGTTAGCACACTTGGAATCTGTTGCCAATTAAAACAAATATTTTCTGTTTGTTATCTTTTAAAGCCCTTTCATTTTCAAAATGTGTTAAATGTCATCCTAAGTTCACGCCACTTCACTTTCTGTTTAATTAATTTATTTTTAATTTTAATTTATTATTACAGTAATTTAGCACTAATAAAAATTTTATTCACAAAAAAAAAATAAAAGCATTTTTTTAATCCTAAAATTAAGATATGTAATATCCAATGTTTTGAATAACTGCTGTATATCTTCTGGGCATACTCACCACCAGAGCGATATAGCGCTCGTTTGCGAAAGTGTTATAAACATTTTTCATTTCCTTCCGAAAATCTGCTTAATTTTTGAGGAGTGTTTTGAGTCGTTCCTCAGCATATGGAATCAATGTATTTTAAAAAAATATACATAATTTGATAAGCATACTGATCCATTCGTGAATCAACAATATGTATAGGTCTTTATGTCTTAGAAGTAAACTTTGGCTTGTGCTGCATGTTTGGAGGAAACCATACGTATCTTTTTCCATTAGATCCGAACCTACAAAATGTTGATTCATCGTTCCAAAAGATGATCTTGAAAATTATTGCTTTTTCTAAATGCTCATGGGAAAAAGAAATCTGGGAGTTCTTTTTTGGAACACGTGGCTTATGCTAAACAATGCACTCATGCAAGTATTTTTCAATACCGACCGAGCAAAAAATAATTGCTTTTATAAAGTAAATATACATACATACATATGTATGTACATAAAGAACTTCTTTGAAAGAAGTTGTTCATGGTTTTTATAAACTCTTTAAAATGTGCTTAAAAAGCGTTAAGATTTATTTTTTACGCAATAATATCAATAAATTATTAAAATATTATTGAACAAATCAATATATTTAACAAAATTTTGAATTTTTAGGCGGCCTTTTTCAAAGCACACGGACATCTTTAATACAAAATAATAGATTTTTTTTCTACTTAAAAATACATCTAAATATTGAAATTTTACATTATTAGAAATGCTGAAAAAATGAACAACATTCTTCCAATGACACCCTAATGTTAAATTCATGACATATTCATCAAAATTTTAAATACTTCAGATTTACTGGTTGTGGTAATTTAATGACATATTTAAATTTTAAATACTTTTTTGTTGAATGATTTCTTTGAATTGCAATGAAAATCTTAAATGGGTCTGCCACTGAGGCTTTGTAAATTAAAGAGTCCTCTTTACGTGTTATTTTTTACGTTTTAGATCCAGTGCAACATTTTTATATGACCCATAGGTTCGAATATGGCCTTGAGCAAATTAAAATACTTGCAATCTCGTCAATGGTGCTCTCATAATGAGAATGACCTTAAGCTGTTCCACTTTTTTTGTTTAGCCATGTCTTTAAATCTTTTGCTTTAGTCGTAATTCAACTCTGGCTGGAGAAAGAACTCGTGCGTCATTGTCATTATCGCTTAAGGGCGTCTTACTATTGCATTTGTTAAAGCTTGGCGTCGTCTAACTAAACCGCGTTACGGTTTTTCGAAGTTGTGCAATAGTCACATGCTATACATTTTTTTAATATAAGATTAAAGCGTTCCAGCTTCCTATATGAAGGTATAGGTAGACTTGGTACTTACTTGAATCGATCGTGGGATAACCTGGCAATTTGAGGAATTAATAATTCTTCGCCAACCAAATTTATATTACAAAAAAAAAAAAAAAAAACTTTTGTTTCATAAAATATTTTCATTACATACTAATTCCTAAAAACTTAGCGCGAAAATCTTAGAAAATATGTATATAAATTTACTTTCATGTTCTAAATTATTTATTGTCCAGCACAAATTGCAATTAACCACAAACAGAATAAAATATTAAGAAATAATGAGATAAAAAATAACAACATACCGTATACCGGTATAATAATGGACACAAATTACAGTTAATGGGTGGTATTATTGATTCCACACAAAAAGGAAAATTAAGCAGAAAGAAATATTGATCGATATGTAATATATGGGTATTTCCATGAAATGGTCCACCGTGACTTAAAAAATCACAACGCTAGCATAATTTTTTTTAAGGAAAAAATTAAATTAGATTAATTGTAGTATATTTTTATTTTTCATTTTTGAATAAAAGTTTAATTTTTTGGTAAAAAAAATATGTATACATACATATATGTATATAAAATTACTAAAATATGTATGAAGGTAAAAAGTGTCACGTGCGTAATGTAACGTGCGTAATCAACAAATTATTTTTTTCTTAGCAAATTTATGCATAGTTGTTTTTGAACAAAGCATGATTATAAAGGTCCATTATTAACCTTTATAAAACATTTTTTCCGAAATAAAAATTTCCTACAATTCGCTTAATTTCGAACTTTTTCTTACGGTTCTAAAAGGCACTTCCATTTTTTGTCACGTGCGTAAGTCAACTTTGATTGCATGGAACTTGGGTACCCAGTGCTCAATTTGCCAGTATATATACTTTTTGAAAAGTCTCATCACATACAATGAATGATTCTATAATTCCAATCCATTTCCATTTTCACAATATTCAAAGACAATTAAACGTGTACAAATGTCGCGTGCATAACCATGGAAACACCCATATAATTATTCATTCATGCGGCATGCCGCAATACTGTCTGTGTAGAGATGATACCGCAAAAAGGAAAAATACCGTAGCAACGGAATGAATAATTCGAACCAATATTTATAATCATATAAAAGAAAAATACGTTTGAAAGCAGCTTCCATATAAATATAAAGTGTACTAACCTCTTGTCCACCACTGTATGTTGAATAACGAAATACTTACAGATTTCATAATACATACTCCATTAATTAAAATACTTTTAATTATTTTTTTATGATTTTTATTGTTTTTTTCCGCTGTGTTCATAAATTTTATGTTTTTTTTTTGTGTTAAATTTTGTTTTTTTCATGTTTTCTTGTAATTTTTCACAGTTCACAACCTTACAAATGGAAAGAACAAAATTAAAATTAATTATATAATATTGTTGTTGTTGTTGTTGATATTTTAACCAATATAATATTTCTAAATCATCTTCCTACTACTTGCTGTCCTCTGTTCTGGTTTTGGACTTATTTATTATACATAGAATTTAGTTGCTGTTAAATGAATTTTGGGGGATATACTATACATACATATGTACTTACATATGTATGTACGAGTATGTAAATTAACATTGTAATGTGTAAATTCAAACAGGACTGTGATTGTTCTGGTTCATATATTCATATTCATATTTGTCTTTGTTTAATTAAAATATCAACTTATATAAATTATAATTTATGCATGTATGTATGTATATATATTTTTAAATTAAGTATTTTTAGCATATAGGTAGTATGTATATTTTTGTTTTGTTTTGCTTTGTTTGTTCTGTTTTTTATTTTTTTTTTTTGCAAGGAAGATATAATTTGATCTTGTTTTTTATGTCGTTTGTTTTACTTTGTGCTAAAATATTTATCTTTTATTATTACTTTTTGGGATGTTTTTTAAAATTTCTCTATATGTGTATTTGATTTTTATTCTTTGTTTTTGGAGTTGTGAACTCAATTAATTTTTAAACATATGAAAATTACATATTTATTTAAATTTATTTTTGTTTTTGTCTTTTTTTTTTTTTTGGCACATATTACATCTTTATATTATAATAATTATTAATTTAATTGTTTATAAACTACATTGATACGTATTTTATGGAAAATTATGCAAATGAAATTTTAATTAAAAAACTAACTAAATACCTACATATTTATGTGTCTTGAACATAAAATATGTTTAAATCAATATTGTAAGTAAATTGTATAGCGTAATTGCATATTAAAACTTAAACATGTTTTATTTTTCCCTTTTTTGTGTTATTTCTTATTTTTATTAAATATTTTTGATTTTGTTAATTTTATTTAAAAAATAAATCCCGTATCAATTTGTAAAAATTTCATTTTAAAGTAATATTTTAAATATGGACTTTTTTTCAATATTTTTTTTTGTTGCATATACTTTAACGGTGGATTTATTATTTATCATTTTACAAATACATACATAAGATTTTTTCTTGAAAAGCATTTCAGCAAAGTTGAGTTAAAATATTATGACAACATACAATTGTTCCAGATTATTCTAGAACAGTGAATTAAATATTTTCGAAATGATAATTGATATGAAATATTTTGAAAAGTATGTATTTAATTGTTTCATAATACTTACATACATATGTATGTATGATTATTACACAAATGTATCATCTTCTAATCAGCGTTGCCATTTCAGCGGTTTTTCGGCCAGATATGGTGTTTTTATTTTGTCAATTACGGGAAAGTTTGTGAAAAAACAGCTGAACTATTTTTTTTAGCTACTTTTTTATTTCTACTTTATAGACATTTAA
Organism: Bellardia bayeri; assembly: GCA_950370525.1. Classification (NCBI taxonomy): domain Eukaryota; kingdom Metazoa; phylum Arthropoda; class Insecta; order Diptera; family Calliphoridae; genus Bellardia; species Bellardia bayeri. The sequence continues at coordinate 83,775,520 of OX493267.1, forward strand.
GTCAATCACATTATTTTTCTTTCTGATTATTACTTGTGCAAATTATTAATTTTTAGTTATAAAAACTATTACAAAACAAGTAAAAAAGTATAGTCGACCGACTGTACCAATAATATAATACCCTACACCCAGTATATGTATACAACAGTTTTTCAGAAATGGGCGCTATATGGAAGATATAACCTATTATGGACCGATCATTCAAAAATTTAGTTTCATGATTTCTGTGTTAAAATTTATCTTGATATAAATAATTTTTAAAGATTTATGGAGGTTAAAGTGAATTACAGAAAGGGTTTTATATGACAGCTAGAACTACTTATGGACCGATCATAATTAAATTGAATCGTATTTTTTGTACATATATAAATATATTAAATATATTTGCGTTAAATATTATTTGGAAAGTTTGCGTATTTTTCTCATATTAAAATACACTTTTAATTGGAAATTGCAAAATCAGATATTACTGCACAATAAATGTCACAAGCCAATTGTAATTGCTTGTCAAGTTGTGGGATTCACATGTCAAGTTTCAGTAGTCGTCATATGCCAATCATGGCATATGTGTACAATGTTGTACCAGGGTCAAGCAGCTGACGGCTGGTTTAGGTTGTGTAGAGAAGAATTGCTCCACAGAATTAGGTGTTGGCAATCCAAATATGTGCGAAATAAAACAAAAACACAATGAATTGTTTGGTGGGAATTATTTATTTAGATTTATGCTCACCGCTGTGGTTGATGGTTAAAAAACATGTAAAGTTAAAAATTTTTGTTGCACTTTAAGTTATAGCAAAGGGATATTTTTGACGTTTAACCAAAGTTAGCGGGTAGGATAAGACACAATTTTTGTAGAGGTTAATTGGAATGTTACTACTTTAAAGACATTTTAACTATTTTAGTTTATAAATATAAAATGAAACAATTTATGGTTTAATAAAGATATAAACAATAAACAAAGGGATCGAGGAAATCCGACGCAAATCGAATCACTTTTTTTCTAAACAAATGTACTGACTTTTTGTTGAATGGGTCCAAAATTTAAATATTTAGCAAGCAAAATCATAAACGTTTTATGGTACGTTTGATTATATTTTTTTCAGCAGGTCTTTGTAATTATTATAAAGAAATAATTGAAAATATATCGATGGCTTAATATAACAAAGGCCTAACTCGATTTTTTGTTACTGTGCAGACGAAGAAAAAAAATTAATAAAATCCGTAAAATTTTAGATGCAACAAATATTTTAATACAACTTTTAATAAAAAAAGCAACATATTTTATTCTTATTTATTTTTTTTTGTTTTAAATGAAGGTATCAAAGAAAGGCTTTTTTAATGATTTTTTTTTAACAAAACAAAGTTAGGACGCAAAGCGAATTAATCCACACGACGCAAATAGGATAGACGCTCATTGTATGTAATTTAAAAGAAAGTAAAAAAATGTTATAAAATACAGCACAACTAGCAAACCTAAAGTACTTCAAAATCTGTCGAATATGTCATGCATTTAACATTAGGGAGTTGTTGGAAAAATGTTGTTAATTTCTGACTATATTTTTCTACATTTACATACATAAACATTTGTAATAACGTGAAATTTCGATATTTAGATTATTATTGTATCAAAGATGTTTGTGCGGATAAAGGCCGCCTACCACGGCAAGAAGTTCATCATAATCAAATCATATGCAAATGATTTCTTCAATAATATTTTAATAATTTATTGATAAATTAATTATTTAACTAAATATTATTGTTTTATAAAAACTAAAATTTAACATTTTGACATTTTAAAGAATTTCAAAAACCAACGAACAACTTGTATCAGAGAAGTTATTTATATTAACTTCATTTAAGCGAAATAATATGTATGTATTAGATAAATTGGAGGTAATTAAGATGTTCTTTTTAAAAGTATATGACTTCGATTATTTTTTGCTGGGGTGTGTTTAAAATAGAGTTTACTTCATTGCAATTTCTCCAATTTTAGCGTGAAAATTATGGGAAAGTAAGTAAAACTCTGAAATTTACGCTCTCAAAGAATATTGAATTGAACGATTATATTTTTATGACAACAAATTATAAAATCAAGTTTGTTTAACGTTAATGCTAAGTTATACCTAAAGTTAGTCCTTAAGTTTATCATTACAAAAGCGTTACCGAAATAACTGTTAACGAATTAACAAATTAGCTTCATTTTATTTTAAAAGTTTAAAAAACAGCTGAAAACTTTGAATAACGTCGATATTGTGAAAACACTGTTGTATGATCAGCTGACAAATTGCAAGCATGATCGAATTAAATTGAAATTCGTGATTGAAAGAGTTTATTCATCGAAAAAAGAAGACTTTCTTGTAAAAATTAGTGAATATTCAGGCATGTGATGGAAATCGAAATCGAAAACGACTCAGTTTTGGAAATACATTTTAATGTATTTATAATCTAATTTTTAAAATTTTTGTTTTAAGATTCTCTTTAATAGTCCAATATCTTTATATTTTATGTAATAAAAGTTTTTCAATACAGAAATATTACGAAAAAATTGACTTCTAAAACTCATTCGTTTTCGTTTTTGATTTCCATTACATGCCTGAATATTTACTAATTTTGACAAGAAAGTTTTCTTTTTTCGATGAATAAACTCTTTCAATCACGAATGCGTTAGTTCTTACTAGTTAGTGTAAAGAAATTCTTTCACGACACTACTATGTAAGTTAGCTTAAACCTCGAATAAATTAAATGTTGACCTACCCAACTACCTAGTAAATTTTGAGTCAAAAGATCACACATGCTTAAGGGGCAAAATGTTAAAATAAGTTTCTAGAATTTTAAAATTGAGTATGTATTAGAATTATCTAACTATATATTTGAAAAAATCTATCCTTTGAATAAATATTACTTTATTTGTTTAGGAAACGGAAAGAAGACACTTGAGGTCCTAAAATTTACTAAGTAATCTAAATTCTTAAATAAATTAAAAGTTAAGCCACCCAAAAACCTAGTAAATTTTGAGTCGAACTGTCACGTATACTTAAGGGGCAAAATGTGAAAATAAGTTTCTAGAACTTTAAAACTGAGTATTAGAATTATCCAACAATGTATATATTTGAAGGGGTTTTTGCGTATTTCGATTCGAAAGCAAATATTTTCGAAATACAATGTATAAAGAGTACAGTTGCAAACGATTTTCTTTTCAAAACAAGTTACAAAATAACCTCCCAGTAAATTTACAATACATAGTTAGACAATATCATCTGAAATACTATTGAGATTATAAAATTCTTCAGTAGAAACTTCGAAAAATTATTCCGGCCATTTTCTGTGACAACTTAACTTGGTGAGTACGATGCTCAAGTTTTAGAAAAATTAGATATTAAGTCCAACTTGTACTGTTTTAAAAACCCTGGTATTTAAATGAGTTCAATGAGAACTGACATACAAAAACCAAAAATGTTCGTGAAATAATTAAATTATACAAAATAGCCGTCGAATTTTATATTTAAAAAGCAAGATCATCGATGGCATGGCATTAAGGACAAATTAAATATTAAAAATTCTTTGTTTTCTTATAAAAATATACCCCTTCCGTATTTATTATTAAAACCATAGATGAAACTTTAGAAAAGATCGAGGATTGTGTTTTGAAGTTTTCAAATATTGAAGTAAGATTGACCGTAAAGCTAATATAATAATAATAATCATATAATACGATTATTATTATTATTATTATGAGGACTCTGAGCACATTCTGGATATATGTATGTATGTATATAAGTTGCAGACGGTAACGATTATGCAGTAGCAGTAAGCCTATTATTCCAAATATTTTGGCAACTTCAATGATGAAATCGATTTGGGAAAAACATTTGTCAATTACGTTAGTGAAAGTTTGGAGTTTTAGTTTTTAATACAATAAAATATGATATAAATAATGTTTGATATAAAAATGTGCTGGCACATATGTACATATGTACACACAAAAACCATCTTACTTAATTTAAAAAAAAAACACACACACAAATTTGCTAGAAATGCCTTTCCAGTGCGAGTGATTGTTATAATTCGAATAAATTTCCATAATTAAACATCTGTAGTGCAAAATATTCAATAAATTTTGTAATAAAACTAATAAAATAAAAGCAGTTTAATTTCAATGTTTTTTTTTTTTTTGTATTTTATTTTTTCTTCATCAGATTAAAACTCATAAAACAAATTTCTAAATAATATTGTATGTATAAGAAAGAAAGAGAGTGAGAGGGAGAGAGTAAAATGTTTAAGCAAAAAGTCAATCAATATGGTTTTAAAAAACTCTTTGTTAAAGAAAAATATTTGTAATTAAAATTAAAAATTTACAAACTACATGTTTTTTCTTGTTCAATAATTTTTGTTGTTTTATGTATAATATAATTAATAATGTTTAATAATTATAGATGTTTTATTGTTTTTATTTTTATTTTTACGTCTTGTTTTCTTTCTTTTAAATATAAAATTGTTGTTGTTTATTTTTATTATTTTTTAATTGATAAAAGCTACAATTAATTTGGCAATTGATGGGTTTGATTTGTTTTGTTTTGTTTCTTTTCTTTTTTTGTTTTCATAATTTTTTGTTTGTTTTTTTTTTTAATTATATTATTTATTACTGACATTTCTTAAAAATTTAAAAACTACTTTAGTGTTTAAAAACTAAATTTATATATTTTTTTGTTGGTTTTTTATTTATTATACTTTTTTTAAAATAAAAAATATAGTGTAAAATTATGTTGAAAAAATAAGCAAATAATAAGAAATTATAATAATAGTAATTAAAAATTATTTAAACAATTTAATTTTTTGTGTTTTTATAATTAAAAATAAACTTTGGCTTTATGTTTTGTTAAACTTTAAAATTATAAAAAAATACTTAACATTTTTTTTTCTAAATAAATTCGAAATAAAATATTCCTTTATGTGTGTGTTTGTTTGATTGTTGAGTGTGAATATTTTCTTTTAAATATTTTTTCATATTTTTATTTTAAAATAATTTCTTTGTTTTTAATTTGTAACAGGAAGAAGAGGACGTTTATTTTTTTAGATTTAATACTAAATTTACAAATATGTATGAGCATTTAATTGCTTACTGTTTTGTTCTTCTAAATTTATAATAATTTGAGCAATGTTTAGAGGAAAGATTTACAATAAAGACAAATTAAGGAAAGATATTTAAATAATCGATCAATTTCATAGGCGAAGCTTTAGGAATATATTTTAAAATCGGCCCGATCATGAATTAAAAATCGACGGGAGTGTTTTTTTCCTTTTATTTTTTAACGTTGGATTTGAATAGGAAAAATGGAAAAAGGGAAAAAACTCCCGCGGAATTTTTATTCTTGATTGGGCTGAATGTATGTATATTACCAAACACTGTTAGGTTGATGTGAGTTTTGAGGTTTGAATGGTGATGATATATATTTGCCCCTAAAGACAAGAAAGTTTTAAAAGTACAATTGTTTGAAAAAAATGCTTCACAAACAAAAAGCAAAACTCAGCTTCATTTCATTACTTAACTGATTGCCAGGTTTTACAGGAAATCGTTGCTGTACTCAAAATTTCAATATGTTTTGTTGGTTATCTGATTAGATCTAAATATTTCTGAGTAGTACTAAAGCATTTTTTTTGCTGACATGGTTCCAAATCATTCTAAATATCTTTTTGGGAAAGCTGACTCATTGGGTATTCCATTAGTTTACATTATTATCAAGTTATAATTGTATTTGTATGCTGTTCTGAACAGTTGCTTCTAACTAATGACAATTCATTAGTTTAATTACCGCCAAATTTCTTGCAAGTTTGTTTTTTTATAATCCGCAAAGTTTTTTCAAATACAGAAATAATGTCTTAATAAGTTAGCTAGCTGCAACTGAAATTGATTGATTATTCAAAATTTGTGATTTTCTTTCACTATTTTTGTGTTGCGTGTTTTGAATTGTAACTTTATAGAATTAAATTATTTATTTATTTTGTTTTCTTTGTAAATTCAGCAATTTTTGTTTTTAATTTCTTACAAAAAAAATCTATCTCAAGCATATTCTTTTGATTTAAAGTTAAATTTCTATTTTATTTAAGTTTACTTAACCCAATTTCTCTTTCAAATTACATAAATAAGTGGGTAATTTTACTGGTCATAAAAAGTGTTGAATTTGTCAGTTAAAAAGTGCTAGATTTTATTAATTACTATTTTGTTTTAAGGGATTTTCAAATAAACTTTTATAATATATATGTACATCTAAACAATTGCACATTTAAACACGCAATACATTCATACACAAATAAAAATAAAACAAAACAAATTTAAAATAGTTTTAACACACTTAGAGAAATATTTTTGTAATAATTTGCTTTTGTTTTTAGTTTAAGAAAGAGAGGGAGATTTTGTTGTGTTTGCTTTTTTTATAGTAATATTTATAATATTTTATGGCTTTTTTTTTATAAATCTAAAATAATTTTTATTTGAGCATTACATATTCTGTTTTCATATTATAATAATTATATTTTGTTTAAAGTAGCTGTCTTATAAAATTACTTTTTCTTTTGTTTTCTTTGAACACACTCATACATTTATGTTTTTCTTTTTTTTTTTTGAATTTCAATTATCATTTCTTGTGTTTTATCAAATAGAGTGAGAAAAAATATTCTTTTTAAAATAGTAAATTGCTTTTTTGAATAAATTCTTTGGAAAAATATTATTTTATATTAGTTTTTATTTATACAAAAATTAAAAAGTTTATTTTTTAATATATATTTATAAAGAATTCAAATAGCTTTTATCTGTTTTGCCTTTTTTAAATTTTATTGTATATATCAAGGATATGTCTACGTTTTTTCACTAATTTCTCATTATTTTATCTTTTTATAAAGTTTGTTTTTATAAATTTTTTAAATTTAAATTTTATTAAATTTCAAAATTTAGCTGCCAATATAAAAAAAAATATTTATGTGTAATATAAAATAATTAAAAAAAAGAGATTGCAATTATAACAGGAACATAAATTGTGAAAAAAACTAAAAAATTACAATAAATTCTGTATGCAATTATTTATTAACACTAAAACAACCATTTTAATTGAAAAAACATAATTTGTATATAGTTTCAAATATAAGAGTAACACTAAAGTAACAAATATTTCCTGAAAAAGACGTAATCACTAAATAAAATATTTTTGAACTAGTTTATTTATTAAAAACAGTTTTGTTTATTTGGGAGAAGTACAACAAATATTTAGTCTTAATTTATTTGATGCTGTTTGATATTGCAAAACTCTTGTAAGTGTAAACAACGTCAAACAAATTTGTGCTGAAACAAGATATTTAATTTCAAATATAAAATATTTTTCTATTATTCAGAGCTTAACAATTGGAAGTTAGAAATGGAAAAGAGACTTCAAATTTTATTATTATTTAAAAAACAATGAAACCATCATTCGTTTATCGACAAAATTGTAACATTTAAGTTCTAAAGGAGTATTAATGATGCTTAAGAAGAGATGTATCATTGTTTGTGAATTTATTGAACCAATTTAGTTCGGCAGTACAGATATTGTCAGCCAGTTTTTGAGTTTGTTGAGAAAGACAACCATAATGTTTGCTAACTGTTTTAGTCGAATGTTTACGCTGCAGACATCATTATATCATTTTACTTCCAAATTAATTTATGATTAATTTATTTCTGCCTTTAATCGCGAATCCACTTATTGGGTATATTGTAGAATATAAACTTTTAATATTTTTACTTAGAAATTAGTTTTGAATTTTGCAATATTTTTATCTTTCTAATCTTAACAACACCTCCAAGTCTGCCCGGATACTTGCAAATTTTAAAATGCTTCACATTAATCGTCAAACTATCGGACACAAGTTTACAATTTAAAGTTGCCAAAATTAGGTTAAAGTGTCCTACCAAAAATAACAACTATATCCAATCTTAGGGAATCATATTAGGTGTCTATAAGACCGTAAGTAGAAACAAGTGCACAGTGTTTATCGGAATGCTGATTTTTTAAATTTTAAAAGAGATTTACATCTTTCTGCTATGTGTCAACTTTCTTTCAACCACGTACACTCGTACTAGTATACTACTTCATAAACTTTTGTAGGTTACTGTTAAAAGAAAAAGTCTCGATTATGACTTCTATATAACATTAGGCTGGTGTCGGTCACTGTCCATACGAGAAATACCGAACAGGTTCAGCTTTTAGCATTTGAAATACGATATTTGTCAACAATTATGGTAGGGGAAATTGAAGGTAGAAATTTTAGACAATATCATTAAAAAAATGCCGCAATTTGGTTATTTGCAATGTTGGGAAAGAAGGCAACGAATGTAACAAGACGCACTGTGCAATTTATTAATCGTAACCGGTAAGATATTTCCAGGATTATGGGGGTTTCGCGTAATTGGAAAAAGTAGACAGTCTTCGATTATTCTGAGAGTGTCCGGCAAAGTGTTAGGCAAACGTATGTTAAACAAGCTATTTAAGGTTAAGGCACCCACTAATCTTTAACTAAATTTTAAGACATTGTTAATTACTTAAATAACTTTACACTAAAATAAGTTTTTAAAAATGATTAAAAGTTACAAAATCTGTAGTCTATGAATAAGTAAGTAAGCTTTTTAAGAGCTAACAAGAGTTTTTCCTTGATAATTTCGCAACGGACTAAAGAAATCTGTTGTATTTTCATTAAAAAAATATTTAAAAGACAAATAGTTTTTAACGTTTTAATGTTTCAAACGAATGCCTTTTAGAAATTCTTAAAGATTTCTGAAATAATACCATAAATATGGTGAGAAGCTCTAATATCTGCCAGCATTGACTCGCGGCAATAAGTTTTCTAAAACTTTTACTTTAAGTTACAACTTTGTTCTTCTAATGTACAATTTTGACATTTAGTTTTCATAACGTATGGTCACAGTTGTTTGATGTTGTTTACTCTTACAAGAGTTTTGCAAATCAAATAAATTAAAACAAAATATTTGTTGGGCTTTGGCCAAAATAAGAAAAGTTTTTTTTTTAATAAATAAACGAGTTCAGATATATGTTATTTAGTGGTTACGTCTTTTTCGACAAATATTTGTCAAATGTGATGGTAACTTTAGAAATTCAAAACTTCACAATTGTTGTTCATATTTCAATTGCTAAGATCTGTTAACTTTTTAGCTGGTAGTTTTAGTGTTAATAGAAATATATATTACATTTAAAACTCTTAAAATTAAAGAAAAACAATTATTTAAATTACAACACTGTTTTAATTTAGTTTTTTTTTATTAACTAAAAACACTGTTTAAATTACTTTAAATTGAATACAAATATAAATTAAAATTAAAAGAAAAATGAGAACAAATTAAAGAAAAAATTTAATAAAATTTATCCATTAAACAATGATCTGTTTGTTTATACAATTATTAAAAAAAATATATGAGTATTTTAGTTGCTATAATTTGAGTAAATAAAGAAAATAAATTTTAAAAGAATCTCTTAACAAAAGTTTTAAATTTAAACCTTTAATTATAATTACAATAATAATAATAATAAAGAGTAAATAAAAAATAATGAGTATTTTGTAAATAGTTGCCAAATTAAAGGAAATTGATATAGTTTTGTTTGTTTACAATAATATTATGAAATAAATGTTTTATAAAATTAAGGGCTGCCATGTTTTATTTATGCATAAATTTAATTTAAACAAATAAAACTGAATATTTTTATATGTTGTTAAGCATATAACAACATATTTTATTAATTGTTTTTCTTAATTTTTTTTTTAACAAATGAGTTTTTTTTTTTTGAGTTTGTGTAAGAGTGTGGTGTGTGTGTTCTTTATTTTCAATAAATTTTTAACTACAACAAACTATTTATTTAAATAAAAAAATGTTTCAATTGAGATTGATTTATAATTGAATATTTTTGCTTGTTTTGTTTTAATTTTCCCAAAAAAAGAAAATGTAAGTTAAGGGGAAGGAAAAATGTGTATGTACTCGACGACTACTGTTTCATTTAGTTAAGAGAAGCCCTAGAAATTTTGGTATAAAGTTTTTTGTTTTTAAAGAATTAAGGATTGTTTTGATTGTGTTAAATTTAAAATTATTTCTAGAAATTGTTTTTGTTTGCAATTTTCTTGTTTTTGTTTTTGTTTGTTTATATTTTGCTGGACGACATTGAATTTGAACAAAACTACTTGTATTTTTAATCTGTTTTGTGTAATCTAAATATATTTGTAATATCCTTTAATAAATCTTACTAAAATTTGTTGAGACTTCTTAGGTTTTTTTTTTGTTTAATTCAACAACGCACTTTAAAGGTGTGTTTTTGTTTCCATTTTCAGGTGTTTTTTTTTTTTATAAAAATTTTAGCTTTTTTTGTTTAAATTTTACTTCTTTTAAATGAGTATTTTATCATTTCTTTTAAATTATTTTGTATTGAGCATTAATTTAAAATTTGTTGTTGTGGTTTGTTTTGCAACCCCTGGTGTGTTGATGATGAGCATTGAAAACTGATTTTCTATTTTCAATAAAATCGATGAGTATTTAAAAATAAATGTTGTGTTTTCAATTTTCATTGATGACGTTTATTAATTGAAAATTAATATGGCGTAAAACGATTAAATCCTCCACGATACATGGTAGCCTGCAATTGAAATTGAAATAAGTAAGTTAATTAATTTATGATTTTTAATTATTCAAATAAATCACTTACCCCATAGCCGGGCACGGGTCCAATACCATGTCCTAAATAAGGATCAGCATATTCTCGGGCATAGCTATTTACACAAAAATTATAAGTAAAAATAGTACAATTAATTTTATCTTCTTTTTAATTCAGTTATATTGATTTGGCTTTTGTTTTAGTAAATTCAAAATATCTGAGTTTTAAATCTTGTTTAGTATTTAAGTCCATAAACGTTTAATTTTAGTTGTTTAGTTATTATGTTGGTTTTAATTTGTTAGTTAAAATTATTGAGTTTCATTAGAATTTTGCAAAAGTTTTCAAGTATATTTTTCAGATTTTCAGTTTTTCTTATTTCGTTTTTTCTAAAAAAGAAAGAAAATTTTAATTAAAATTATAAATAAATAAAAATAAAAAATTTTAAATATAAAATGTTGCTGACTTTTTTCAATAAAATATTTTTTTTATAAATTAAACTACAAATCCTATGTAATGTTTAAAAATTCAAATAGTTTTAAATACATTTGAATCGGTTTATTTTATATGAAAATCAGGCGATTATTCCGACTCCATGGTTACTATTCCAATCAGTTTTGTTTAAGTTTAAGATTCCATTTACTTGTTTAAATTTTAAGAAGTAGTAATTATTTTGCGAAAAACCCCGGTTCCTTTAATATAAATATGCAAAAATGGATGAATTTGATAATAAGGCAATGGCTTGGCAAGCAATTTGCACCCCTTTCGTCACCACTTCACCAATGGATTAGGATATTTATATAAAATAATGCCTGCACAAACGTTTGTTGCCTCTTATTACACGTCACCACTCTTTAATAAAATTTTAACAAGATTTAGTTTTCTGCCATTATTCAAAAGCTGTCAAGGATTGGTAACGAAAAAACCAAGCCAAAGTAATAGAGAAATAAATCAACCTTTATTAGTGCGCCCAACTTCAGTCAATTAAACCATATTGGACTATTGTTAAAGGAACGTTAAAGTGGAGTGTTACTGTAGTTCTTGAAATGAAGAACATGTTCGGCATGTGTAATATGTTTGCAAAGCATACTGTGAGCGTCAATATAAAGCAAACACCTAATATTGTTTAAAAACATGTTTTATTTAACATATATACTACAACTACAAATTTAAAACAAAACATATTACATAATTCATAAGTAACTTAAGCTAAATAAAACTCATTAATAAAAACTAGAAAAATAAGGAAAATAAGTAGAAATAATTAAATTTTAACGGTAATTTTACCAGATTTTTTGCGTCAAAATAAAGTAAACAGGTGTATAAAAATTATTTAAAACATTGTATTTAATATTTAGCTTGTAGTCGTTTTGCCTTTCATCTTCTAGACATAGAATCAACAAGATTTTTAATGAAACTAGGCGAAATTTTGTTTATTCCAGATAGTCCAGATATTCCCGTAGCTGCTCAATTGGATTGAGGTGTGGGAACTGCAGAGGATGGTCTTAAGTTTTTTGACAATGACTGAGCTACCACTCTTTCAAAATTTTGGAGGCATGTTTAGTTTCATTGTACATACTGTTGGTAAATCCAGTTCTGCGCTAGTTCTATTCATACTAGGGGCAACATTGTTTTTTAAAATATCGAGATAATCTTCCTCAGATTCACTGAACAACTGATTAAAAAATGAACAACTGAACTGAGTATACCTTGCAATTTATATTGGTATAACTAGTGAAGCGGTTCGACGATAGTGAAGACTCGGTTAAACAAGAAATTATAGAGGCTGAATAAATTTTTCGGGACTAAACAAATCTTTAATTTTAAAAATTGCTTTCGTTAAAATTAAATCCTAATTGATTTCATTTTAAATAAAATTATTGAAAAATAGTTTTGAATACTTAAAAATAAAATATCTTTTTTTTTCTATAATCACATGCAGCACTGCAATTTTTTTTCATTTTTATTTTGCGGCTCAGTGCAATTTAGAAATGCAAAGTCAAAAGCAATAATACTGAAATGTAAAGATGATTGAATACTTTGTGAAACAGTTTGCACATTCAATTTGCAGGAGAGCGCAACAACTTTACGAAGAGTGCAAATTCTTTGTGAAAATTTGCTTAGATTCGCAAAGGTTACTCTGTGGAACAGAAACACATCATTTTGCCAAAAAATTCAATTTAATAGGTGAAAAGTTAATAAGTTGTTTTGTTGAATTGGGTCCTGATTACAAATTATCCATCACTGCGCCTCTGCATCGGTTGCGGAACATGTTCAAAATAGCATCTGAAGATTCTTCTGCAATTGTCAGAATTTCGAATGCTACAATTTGGCATGTGATATGATTCATACTTATGTATAACAAGAACAACTAGACCAGTTGAGTCTTATGTTTTCTTTTAAATAATTTACAAGAATTGCTCATATGATACTGATCATTCCGAAAAAATTGTTCGTTTGGCTTTTTCTAAAGAAGCAAAATACGTAATTAATTCCACTTCCGAACGGAATTAAATTTTGTGACATGGCTATCGGCCATTTTAGTATTAATTTTTTCGAAACTTTGTTTAAGATTAAATTTAACTGAACACATTTCTTCTGCAAATGTTGATGTTTTACCAACTTTCTTATTGGCAAGACTGTTTTCGACAGCTCAGCTGTTTTCGTGTAACATGTTACTGTTAAACATGAATCGCTTTGCAAACGAACAACGCTTGCAGATTATTGAGTTTTATTATGAAAATTCATGCTTGTTTAAGAAAGTGCATCATGAACTTTATTTTGTTTTTATCGGAAAACTGTGTACTGGTTGAATGGATACTTAAATAAGCAAAATTTGGTGTGAAGAGTAGCCAGAAGCATTGCAAGAACTGCCAATGCATTCCGAAAAATTCACTATTTGGTGTGGATTGTGGGCTGGTGGCATCATTGGACCGTACTTTTTCAAAGACGACGATGACGAAGACGTGCGTTCACTAAACATTCTTTTGCCCATAATGGTAGAGCTGTATTTGGCTGACATGTGGTTTCAAGTCCATACAGCAGGCGAAACAATGGCTTAATTGTGAGGCGAGTTCTGTCAACAGTTTATTTAACGTTTTGGGCCGGTCAATTGGCCGCGATTTAACGCCTTTAGACAATTTTTTATGGGGCTATGTCAAGGCTCTTATTTATAGGGACAATCTCACAACGGAAGCTAATATTAAAGACTTTATACGTGAGATGCCGGCAGATACATAAATATGCAGGAGAGAGTATGCCAAAATTGGATCCAGCGTATGAACAGTAGCCACGATCAACATTTACATGCACTCAAAAAAAAGACATGTACTAAATTTAATGAAAAAAAATTCCTTAAAAATAGTTCAAAAAATTCCCTAAATTTGAGTAAAATTTAACTAAAATTAAGGAAATTTTATTAAAATGTAATAAAAATGACTAAATCTGAGTAAAAAAGCAAATAGTTCATAAACTTGAAATTAGTTTATTATTTTCTATAGATAAATTACTTGATTGTAGGAAAATATTATTAACCGCAAAATAATATTTACTAGAAATTAATAAATTTTTCCTAGACTTAAGGGAATTACATCATAAAATTAAGTAATTTTGGTTTTAGTTCAAAAACTGAGATCAGTAAATGATTTACTCCAAAATAGTTCATAATTTATAATATACTTAAAACTTGTTAATGGTTTTCTTTGACATTAGTTCAAATTTTCCTAAATACTGAGAAATTTATATTGCATTTTTATACATATTTATTTAACTACTACTTCGAGTTTATTGCTTACTAATTATTAAGAAATGCTTTTAAGAATCTAGTTCAGATAAATTAAGAAGCAAAGCAATATATTATTTCCTACCATTGAATAAAAGATGTCTTACTTCTTAAAAAGTAACAAACTGATATTTAGGAATATTGTCCTTAAAAAAAGTACAGATAAATTTTAAACAATTGTATAATCGAAAATCGTAACTGGTACAACTGTGGTTTGATTTTAGAACATAATTAACTAAATATTACTTAAAATGTAGAAAAAATATAGTAAAAATTTACTTGTATTTAGTATATATTTTCTTGAAACAGGTAAGTTAAATTCATAAACAAATAATGTAGATAATTTAAAAAATATTGAAAAATTTTTCTAATTTGAAGTAAAAATTTCTTACTAAAATATTGAACATAAAGTCGTTTTCTTGAAAATAAAAATAGTTTTTGAAAACTTTTTTATTAGTAAATATTTACTAAATTTTAGAAAATAATTTACTTAATTTTGATATGTATTGAACTTAAACGTAGAACATTTTATAGCAGATATGACAATACCAAAATTGGAATTAAGGTAATAAGTAATGCTAAAGTACTGTTTTTTACCTCTAAAAATGGTTCATAAACCCTGTTTTTTTTAAGTGTTAATAATTTATTAATTAAGTACCAAACTATAATATATTAATTAAGTAACAAACATGTCATGACATACATAGATCGTTCTGTCATACATTTTTTTATTTAAATACGACAGCATTTAAAAAATTGTCTATACAAAAGAAATATGCATGTTTATAAAGTAAGTAAATATGAATGACATTAAAATTTTGAAATGTATTTCACACTTTTATAGAAATCCGCGGATCTAATGGAATTATAGGGTATAAATTTTAACCGCACGCAAAGTGAGGTGTGAGAAGAGATAATATATTGTTGGGAGCAAATATTATACCAACGATATCTACCTCTAGGATTTATTAACATCATTTTGAGCATTCGTATAGATATAGAAAAACTACTCATGGGCATTTTATATTTATCTTTTAAAAGTTATCTAACGGATGAATGTCAAAAACTAATTCTATAAGCTTTACACAATCAAAGCTAACTTCAGGTTAAGCATGTACCAGTTGAACAATTCTATTTTCCGTTTTAACCAACACTTTTATTAAGAAAATATAATTTTAAAGAACAAATAAGTATTGAATATCATAATTCGAACAAGTTTTTTATTTACGTTTGGAAACAAACATTTGACCAAATTAGCCTGAAGGAAACTCCTTAAAAATGATCATAATTCTGATATTAGGACTTACATGAATGTTGTTATTAAATCTCTAAGACAACTAATAAATATTTAAAAACCGTGCTGAATAATTCTCCTAGCGCGCAAAGATACAAAATGGAATTGAGAGAAAGTCCACCATGTTAAAGGGAAAGCTTAAGAAATATAACCTAATAGTTTTAGAGCAAAACTATATATAGTCATTAAATCAATCGAATATCCTGAAAAAGAGCAAGAATCCACCCGTGTACTGGGCATCAAAATACAAATTTGATGACATACATATGTATGTATGTAGGAAATGATTGGGAATTTAGTACAAGATATCTTTTAAAGAAAATTTGTTAAATCAATTGGTAAAAGAAATCATTTAACGGAAGACAATTAACAAATAGTTTTGCAATATCAACAGTTTCTATGTATTACTGAAGACTCTCTACTTCGTGCGAATTTTTATTATTTTTTAAGAGAATTTGCTAAACATATTTATGGACCAATCGAGTTATCGACAAAAAGAGACATTGCATATTTTATTTTACAAACATTAAATTGAAAGAGGAAATTATCAGTATTCAAATGCAATTTAAAATTAAAAAAGTGATTAAAAATATGAAAAAAAAAAAATAAATAAAAAGTAAAATAAGGATTTTAAAGAAAATCTGAAGATTTGACGATGAAAAAAATATACTTAGCTTTAAGTATTGTTAGTAAAAGATCTTGTGGTTCTTTGAAATAAAAATGTTAACAGATTAAAGTTTTAGTAAAACTTTCCACAGCATATACTCGTATGTATTAATGTGTTAAATTTGTTAGTAAAACGTCGATTCGAGGTTCGTAGCTGTTTTGTTTATGGTGGCAAACTTACCCCGCAACGGTGGCATAACCAGCCAAAGCTGGCTGAGCTGCAGCAGCAGCTGCAGCACCATAAGCTGCTCTAGCTGCCACAGCAGTATATGTAGTTGCTGCAGTAGCATAAGCTTGTTGAGCCTGAGACAAGGGTGTCTTTAACAGAGGACCAGTAGCCTGTAAAATTCGTTGAAAAGGTGAAAAGAAAAAAATATCCAAAAATTAACAAACATCAAATTCAAATGGCTGCTAAAGTACAACCAAAAAAAGGTCAAAAAATAGAAACAGAATACTTTTAGAAAGGTGAGATTTTACAAAAATATTATTTATATAGGTATATGTATATATTTTGCATTATTTGAAATATTAGTGTGTGATTTAATCAAACAGGTCATAAACAACTGACAAACATTTTGTATGAACTTACACATGTCAATTACAGACACTCTACAAACAAAATTAATGGTTCATCTCAAAATATGTAGAGAAAAAAATAGAAAAAAAAAAAAAAAAAAACAACAATATAGAACAGAACAGTAATGTAACTGACAAATGACAGTTTTAAGTAAATCAACAATTGATTTGCAAAACTTTTGGGGGTGCATTAAACTAGTACAAGAAGATACATATGTATGTAATTTAAAAACAATTTAAAATTTGTTTATTTTCAATCAATCAATCAATCAAATCAAATCAATCAATATAGACAGACATATATTGCATACATTAGTGTAAATTAGGTGCGTTTTTGTTTAAATATTATAAAATATGTTGTAAATAATTTCAAAATAATGCGCTTTTAATTGAGTACGTTTAAATAAATGAGCATAGAAGTTAAACCAAAACCTTTATACCAGTATTTTTTCTTATTCTTTTCAGTAATAGGTTTTACAATAGAAACGAAAACAATTTACCAGAAATGAAATAAAATACATGCTATAAAAAAACATAAAATATATTCAAAATTATTTGAGTTTTTTTTTTCCATGGGATTTCAGTTATTTAGCTGAAATGCCCTTTAATATATAATTAATAGTAATATAATAATTAAATAATTGTAAACTAAAATTCCAACACACAGCAACACCTGTAAAATATTTTTTAATTTCAATAATTTCAAATAATTCAACATGCTGGCCTGAAAGTTTTATTAGTTATTTTAAAGCTTAAACTGTATAAATTTTTTAAAGTGGAGGAAATTTCAAACCAGGAAATTTAAGAAGGAATACAAATTATATTACAACAACATAAAGCAATAACAGCAACAACAATAACAACATCAACAACATTAGATGTAATTAGTCTAACACTAACTAACTAAATGGTAAAAGAAAGAAACATAAATTCATGTAGATTTTTATTTTTACCAAAACATTCTGTGGTACCGGTATGCGGTTGATCGTATGTGGGTTACTGTTTAGCGTTGTCACAGTGCGGCGCTGTAAGTTTTTAAGTAAATTTCGTTTCTTATTTTTTGGTATTTCAATTTTTTTTTTCTTAATTAATTTATTTCTTAATCAAATGTATGTTGTAGTATTTTTATGAGGAAATTTTGGTGTTATTATGTGTATAATCAAGTGTTATACATATTTAAAAATAAATGTAGAGTAATTAAAATGAAAAGCAAATAAATTCAACTCAAGACTCTTAATCTGTTACTATGGAAACAAATAAACAGCAATTACAAAAACATAAATATAAATGTGTGAGTGAAGTGAATGTTTGTTAGTCTACTGTGACAATTAGTGAAGACAATGGTGGGATTTTAAATGAAAAATTATCATGAGAATTACAAATTTTACAAATAATCCGAACATAATATTCAATAAATCCTTTTTCCGATTAAATACTTTCAAAAGAGGCATGTGTTATATCTATAGTTTTGGTATGACGGGTATCATGGCTAAACTAAATCTATATAGGAAAATTCATTGATGATTGCTTTAACCAAAATATTTCTAAGGCAACAAATCTTGAATCTACATATCTATACAAGACTTTCAAAACATCTTCAGTCTAGTTCACAAAATACTTTTTTTTAGTTCACCAAGCAATTGGAATTGTCGTATTTTTCTTTTTATATTGCCCGATTAAAGTAAGCCTGCGTTTCTAAAATTATTAGATTTATTATTTTAAGTATGCCTATATAGAAGATATAAAAGGGTTAATAACTTCTCAAGTCCCAATTTACATGAAGCAATTTTTATTAAAAAGATTCATATAATTTTTTCCTTGAAATGTCTTTAGTGTTCACACAGCACAATATAATTGCTTAAATTACTCGTACTTTTATTTGAGAGTACATATACACATATGTGTTACTCTCTTTTCAGCGTTGTCAACTTGGTGCGTTTCGCTTTTTTTAATTTTTTTTGTGCGAAAAATTCTTCAGTTGGTGCACGGTGCGTTTTTTAATTTTTCCGAAAATGCGACGAAATCTTTCTTTTAACTAATTTTTAATTGCAGTTTTTTAATAATTCATTCTATACGATGAACAAAAAAAATTAAATGTATTTTAATCAAATTCAATCAAATTCGTTACATGAAGGTTATTGCTAAAGGTGAATAGGTAAAAATCTTTGTTTAAAAATAAAATTAACATTTTAAACATAGACGAACCACCAGGTTTAGAGTCCCAGTGGAGCCTTAACAAATTTTATTGAAAAAAATTAATATAGAAATACAGTAGAATCTTGAAAAAGTTAACTCGCGATAAAGTTAAACGCTCGGATAAGTTAACAGTGTTTCAGCATCAACGTGCCGCTCTCAAAAGTTAACCTTTCAGTTAATTTTTCCGAGCGTATAATTTATTTTTAAAACAACGGCTTTTTCAGTACCAATAGCGGCAAATTGGTCGCTTTTAAAATATTCTCACTAGAAACGCTAAACTTTAAATTTGTTTGTTGGATTATGGTATTCCCCAAACTTCTTTTTTATTTTGAGTTGCAAAAAACTATGACCATCTTCAACAACAAACAACATTGTATTAGTAGTTGGTGATAAGCTTGTGAGTTGTGTATCTAATGCTTATTTAAAAAATGTCGAAGCAAAAGAAACCATCACAAAACAGATTAGATTTGCAGCAGAAACTGGAAATTTAAAAAAAAACTTGATGAGGGTATTCACGGAAACCGATTGGCGTTTAATTACGGTGTATTCAAAGTAATCATTTCAAAAATAAAGAAAAAACGTACTGAAATTTTAGAGGCTGTGACGAACATATATAGCATATGTAACAAGAAAACACTTCATAAACCGGAATATGTTGATCTTGAGGCAAGCTTGTACAAATGGTTTTTGAACCAACGGCAGCGTAATTGTGCAATGACTGGGCCAATTTAAAAATCCAGAGCTAAGCATGAGTTTGCCATAATGCATCCTGGAAACATATTTAATGCCAGATACGTTATTCGCCATCTCCAAATTTGTGGCGAAATCCTTTCAAGTGAAACTTCGGATGTTACATCCTTCATTCATAAATTACAAGCAAAAATTAATGAAATGGACATCTCCGACTCGCAACTTTACAACGCAGATGAATCTGGATTATTTTATCGTTTTTATCGGATAAAACATTTGTCACAACAAATGGAAGAAACGCACCGGACCGAAATTGCCAAGGAAAGATTTATTATTTCATTTATTTCCTCTTTCAATAAAAAAACGCTTAAAAAAGTTAATAATTCGAAAAAGTTAACAGCCCTTGGTACATTTTGGTTAACTTTTTCGAGATTCTACTGTACTTAAAATAGAAAACAAAATTAATTAATAGAAATGCCAAATATGTTCTGAAATTAGCCCTTCTTTACCAATTAGTACTTCAGTTCCGAATAGCATATTGTGAATTAAATTTTATGTGCTTATTTTATATTATTAATATTATTACTTTAACTATTAATCGTTGATCTCTTTAAAAAAAATATAATTCAATAAACATTTTTAATAATAAAGAAATTCTCAACATGGTGCGTTTTTTTCTCCATTTTGGTGCGTTTTGAAATGTTAAAGTTGACAACGCTGTGACAAATGTGTGTATTTCGTATTTTTATTTGAGAGTATGTCTATATGTAGATATATATATATGTACAGACATACATATGTAATACAAATAAGAGAGTAACACGAATTGCTAGTACAATCAAGTATGTTCTAGTCTTATCTTCCCCTCACCACGATGTCTAAAATGTAATCAGCTTAGCTTAAAGAATTTCTTAGTGAAATTGGGACTTGACTACATTTCAAACTGAAGTTTTTGTTTTCAGTCCAATAATTACTTCATGTGAATTAATATTTCAGAAGTTCCCATTGTTCAATAATTCAACCAACAATTTCTTGTCGTGATAACCGTCTTATGGAAGCATATTTAAATATTATAGATGCATATTTAAATCATGTATTTAACTATTTCATTTAAATTAAAAAATTTTCATTTAGCAGTGTTTTGAAATTGTACCAAATGGCTCGATTGTATCATGTTTGCTAGCACTGTTTCACAGTTTTAGTTCAATTATACATATTTTTATCTATCAGTTTCTTAAAGGGTGCATTAAAGATTAACTGATGTACAACTGAGAATAACTATTCCGTGTAAATTTCTCACACTTTTGAAGAGAACTTGTTTAAAATTGACTTGGGTTAGATTACAGTTTCTATGCAGTTTGCAGGTCTTACTGAATGAATAATTATGAAGGACTCAACTGAGGATGTGAATCACATGTAAACTTCTCTCAGTAATAAAGAAAACTTGTTAAATATTTACTTTTCTATGACCTACGAAAGACTCATTGCTGTACAACTATTGCACTCTTAAAAGGGAACACTGTAAAGGGAACCTGTTTACATACGGATGTTTTCGACATTGTGTGTAGGTTCATAGGAAACCTGTTATAACCTGGATAGTGTCATTAGCGTGGCTAATAATAGCTCAGCAAATGCCTCTTTTTGTGTTATATGACTATTAACTGCCGTATTTATAAAAAATAAAGTAGGCTTGAAGTGTGCTTTAAGACAAAATTTTCATACAAACTTTTCATACAAAATTTTCTTAAAGTACACTTGAAGTCTACTTTATTTTTTTACAAATACGGCGGTAAGACTGTGAAATAGACTCGACAACAGAAGGATAAAGACTGGCGCATATAGAGAGACTGATCAAAAGGATTTGTTTAAACGGATTTCAATATTATATTGATATTCAGCCTGATTCTTGTAGAAATTAAGCGGGCGGCAAATTTTATACGATACTAAAAGCAAGAGTGTCTATATAACACTACCACCGGTCAATAATGAACGTTAATTTGGATTCACTAACATGAAAACTGTATCGCTGGATTAAATGTTTGGTTGATATTAGTATTTCACACGTTCAAAGTATGCTGACAATTAAAGGACAGCTTTAGGGTCTTGCTTGTTGTGGTTAGACTCTCGAGCTCGGCTAAAATGAGCACTATGACATAAAGATGCTATGAGAAGGAGTCTTTTTTATATGAGGAGAAGAAAGCCACATTTCTTTACTAACTTGGACATTTCCCCAGCCCAGAACACTTGAGTTTTTAGGTACGGTCACACATGGCAAATATTTGCAGAAAAATACGTTACCAGTAAGTAAAATATATTTAATTTTTTTATTTATTTCAAAAATTTGTTTTACACTCAAACAAATTTGGTTTAATATTATTTAATGTTGTTGTTCTTACAAAACATTTATAAGATCAAATAGCATGACACAAATTTATCCTCAAAAATGTGGTTACGCTTTTTTGAGTAAATATTTGTCGTGTGTGAGTCATACCTTTAGACTCTCGTTAGCTTGGGGAAACTGAACTCGTTTAAACTCGATAACGATTTCATAAATTTAAAACTGCACACATCAAATACTTTTGAATTTCATAAAAAACTTATCATGTATTTTTATAAAAGAAAAATTCATTGACACAATAGTTGGTTAGTCGTTTGATCTTTGCACTCAACCAGTCGATTATAAACATATTAATATTAAAATATTTCCTCTACTTAGAAATGCATTCGTTGTGACCTTTTACACATTTCTTAACTTAAGCAGGTCACTTAAAATTCATCACTTTTCGTAACAATTTCAAGTTTTTCCTCTGAAACGAAATCAGAAAGGGAAGGACGAAAAAGTCTAAAAATAAAACAGTCATCATATTTGCATGAAATAATTTGCTTTAAAAAAAAACAACTTTTATAGAAATGAAAAAATCGTGAAAAAAATGTTGTTAGAGAAAAACTATATGAATGGATGGCAGGATGAAAGTTGAAAAAATATAAAAAACAGCATCATGCTTTTAAATAATATCGTTACAATTCTTGAAAAATAATTAATAAAATAACTTATATAATTTGTAAAGTAACCAACATTTTTTGTCTGTACAAGTATTTTTCAAACAAAAAAGAATTCAACAGAACAGTTTTATGGAGAAATAAAAATACGTATGACAGAAAAAGAGTTTTTTTTATTGAGAAGAAATGCACAATCAAATGTTTTTTTTTTCTGTGTGTATATATTAATGTAATGAACTTAACACTATATAAACCGTATTGTGGGTTTTTTGAAACATTTTTATTTGCAATTTTAAAGGGTTACTATTAATGTTTTGAGTTATAAAAGCTCTGGCTTAAGATGCGTATAATAGGATATGAACAGTGTGAATCAACAATGAAGTCCCATTTATTGAATGTTTCGCTGGTTAAAACCCTATTTAATAGAAGTCGTATTTGTCACAGTGATATATTTGAAAACTTAACATAACTATGAACAGTACTATACATGTATGCCCTTAATAGATATTCCATGAATATTATTGGGATTTTAGTTATATTAACGTAGTGGATCAATTAGTAAGATCTTTTAAATCCTGATATTCAGATTAAGATTTCAGAGCAATAATCTGCTTAACTCAAATCGAAAAATCAATTGTTGTGATGAAAAACAATGATGTTGTTTATTGTTCGTCAACAATCTTCGAAGATATTTTAAAACCTTTCATTAAGTGGCATCAATATTTTGAAAGCTTAACTTGACCTTTTTTGATATTTCAAGATTATAACCACTTTTGTATGTCTTTCTAGGTGGACTAATTCAACAGCAATGTACCAATCAGCTTGCATCGACTTTAGATGATGAAGCTCCGAATTCAATCGTGATCGTTGTTTAATACAGTACAAATTTCGTAAAACTCGTTTCAAGATAATTATCACTTCCCATTGCCATATTTTTCATCAGAAACCTCGATCAAGTTGTTCGATCAAAAGTAATAATTAGAAACGATATTTTTTTTCGTTTTCGCCTGTCTGGCGTATAGGATTAACTCGATAACAACGTACAGATCAACTTGCATCAACTTTAGCTAATGAAGCCCCCTCGTAGGCTACTTGTTTCCTTAGTTTTCCGAATTCATGAAGCACTTTGCAGTAATTGTCGTATTTTTCCACAGAAACCTCGACCATTTGGCCTGATTAAAGTACCAATTCTTGCATATAATCTTCAGAGTTTTGAAAATATTTTCAAACTTGACATGCACACTTTCCTGCCACACCTTATGATTTCCAATTAAAGTAGTTCAATATACGACATCATATAGCCAGATTAAAGACCAATTGATTGTCACTAATCATTGATGTTTTTAAAATTATTAGTAGTTGACCAATCAAAGTAGTTTGCGAAGAACTTAAGTGATATTGTCACAATTTTCTACTCAATACCTCACCATACTCGTATATCCAGATCAAAGTACAATTATTTATTTGCTCATAATCTTAAAATTTTGGGGATATATAATGTTCTACAATTGAACTTTTCTGTTGACTTTTAATTGTTCACTATTGCTATGCCAAGATCGTAAGCATTTTCCTGTGATGATGAATCAATTTCATCTGAATCACGTTCAGATCAGTTTGTTGATCAACTCTTTTCAACTTTTGGTCATAAAGTTTTGCGAACACCAGTATATAAAATCGGCTGATGCGTTAGAAAATAATAAACCATAATTTTTTTGAAGGTAATCTTTGGAGATTTAAAAAACAAGCAAGAGTTTATATTCGACTGTGCCGAAAAATATGTAACATCTTGTAATAATAACGATGTTGATACAAGTTATTTTATTTTCAAGATCCCTTGAATGGGATCTTTTACATATAATGGGACGATCGTCATGAAATATTTTACTGCATTTGAGTCTTATGGTGAATTTCATCTAAATAACGACATATTTTAGAGTTTTTTTTTTGGTATTCTCAAAAATGGACCTTATATGGGAACTGTGAACAATTATGGACTGACCTTTACAAAATCCAATAGTAAAATTTTTAATTTTTATCAGATATTTACAAAGGTTAATGTGTTTTTTGGAAGTGGTCCTTATATGGGAGTAATTACCAATTATGGGCCGATCACGTTAAAATTGGTTACTATGATGGATTATGTCTGTCCAATTTCAACTTGATAATAATGTTTATATGAGATTTATGCGCATTCAAAACTTCTTCGGAAAGTGTCCTTTATATGGGGGCTATAGTCAAATATGGACCGATTCATACAAAATACTGCTTTGTGATTTATCTCATCTATGAGAAATTCTTATCGATTCTTACCATTTTCAACAGAACTTGTCCCTCTATAATAATGAAAAGACTATCGTGGTATTAATTTTATAATATTTGAAGAAAATAGCAAAAAATATCTGAAATATATCGAGTTTGATTGAAACTTTGACCATTTTAAATACCAAATATTTTGGGGAAACAAGGAATGTATGGGAGAAATTTCACTGCTCTGCCGTGCTTTCAAAAGACGGACGGAAATGGCTAGATCATCTTAGAATCTTATAGGGAGCCAAAATATGTTACATATGGAATGACAAACTTAATATACCAACATCTTTTTGGTGGTGGGTATAAAAACGTTCGTAGTGGAAAAAACATAAATAGTAACCCTTTTGTTTAGTTTAAAGTCTGGAAAATAACTCACAAAATACTCAAATTGTTATATTGCACCAATTATTCTAAATAAAACTCTATATAACTTAAATGAAATGTTGGTGTTTTAACTTTAAATACTTCAATATCCTTTAAATTGATAGTTTTTCTATTATTTGCCAATATTTTATTGTAAGATTGTAAATTAAATAAATATGTGTTTTATACTTAGACACAATAAATAATTGTGAATAAAACTTGTCTATTAATTTCAAGGTTATTGTGAAAGACGTCCATATTTTGTTCTCATTTGCTTAGGAGTCTTTTAGATTAGTTGTTTAATTGAGTGTTTTTGTATGCATTTGCATTATTATTTTTTTTTTTTGTGTATTCATGCTTATTCCAATACCAAATAAAATTGAAGAGATTAGGCCACTTTATAAACCTTAAATAGTTGCACTCAGTATTTTTAATATTATATATGTAGGTACATGTATCATACAGTTTATATAGCGTTAATGGTATTATTGTTTTTATGGTGAAAGTTGGTTAAAATGAAATATGTTTGTGAAAAACAATATACAAAATACATATTGTTGTTAACAGTATTTAAATAAGCCAGAAAAAAAACAAAGTTACAAAAAAATAACCAAACTAAAATCAATTGAGGCATAATAATTGATTTATTATTATTACTATATGGTTAGAACTAATAAGATAACAACAAATACAAATGTAGAATTTAATTATTCAAATAAATAATTAAAAGTCAATTAAATAAATATGTAACAGCTTTCGACATTAAGAGAATAATAGAGCTAGAGAGAAAAATTAAATTATATAAATATAACTATTATATTGAAACCAAAAAAAAAATAAAAAAAAATGGAAAAACCAGGGCAACCGGAAACACAAATCAGCAGTTTTAAGACAAAAATATACATAAAAAATATCATACTAACAAAAACTAGATTTTATACAAGACTATAAAAGAAATATGATAAAAAAGGAAAATTCCAAGAAAAAAAAACGAATAAAAAAAATTAACAAAATGAAGCATACTCAAGGGGACCAAAGAGGTGAATTAAAATTATTAAAATAGTTACACAAACAAACAAAACAGTAATAAAATGATAGATGTAAATCAATATTTAGTTAATTAATAATTAATAAAATAATTATTATAAAGTTTTGTTTACAAATTTTATATAAATATAAAACAATGATTACATTTATAATTGCGGCTGGCTGTGCTGCTGGAACTTCTGTGACCGGTTTCGCTGCCTGTAAAATTTTATTTTTAGTCTCTGGTTTAATTTAATATATTATTGCTTTTATTTCATTTATTTAATAAACTTAATTTTATATACCTAAAACTATACATAAGTAAATTATTTCAAACTTAGCCCTGTTCATCTATTTGGAAACAATTTTAAACTTTTTAAACGAAAAAAAAAAAAAAACAATTTAACAAATTAGCTGTCTTACCTGAAAACGTAAATTGGGATCAGCTTGAGCTGCAGCGGCTGCTAAGTAGGGATCAAAGTAAACACTGTGAAAAAGTTCAAGAGAGAGAAAAGAGAAAATATTTTTTTTGTTGGTTTTACTCATCATAAACTTCTGAACTTATCGTTATACATTTTGTAGACAAAAAAAAATCTAAAATGATCTGAGTTCTTAAAAGCAAAATTCATTTAATACTGTTTATCTTTAGCTGGCAAAAAAGGGTATTTCTTAAATTGTACAGACCTATATTTGGTAAAACGTACTTTTTGTATCACACATTCATTCATTATGTCACATTCGCTCATTTAGAAAGGGCTTATCAGAACTGCTTAATTTACTAAACTTGACAATTTTGTATATTGTTTTGTTTTTATTTTTTGTTATTTTTATAAAATTTTCATTATAAAATAAACTTATTAAATGATACGTTATGTTTGTTTTAAATATTTATAATGCAAATCTTGTACAGGAGAGAGAGATATCTGTTGTTAAAAGGATCTTCAAAATTTTAGTTCTTATAAAAATGTTCCATAATTATTTAAAAAAGTATTTTTTAGCTGCTAATAGTTTTTTTTTTTCATTTAATTTAAATACAATTTATGGTTGATACATAAGCGTTTTGAATAGTAAATAAATAAAAACAATTAAGAAAGTATAGTCGGTCAAGCCGACCATATATTACCCTACACAGTTTTTCCGAAATGAAAGTTACATGGGGGCTATGAGCTATTATAGACCCATCGTTATAAAATTTAGTAGCATGACTTTAGTTTATATATAAATTATTTGTATTAAGTTTTATCTCGATATCAACATTTGTAAAAATGTATGCATGTTAAATATATTTTAGAAGAGGGTCTTATATGATTAATTGTGAACCGATCCTTGTAAAATTAGTTGAAAATACTTTTGTAATTATGAAATTTATTTGTGTTGAATATAATTTCACACCGATTTTAACCAATTTTAATCCTCATTGTCCTTGGGACAAAAAAAAATCACATGGTAGGTTTTATAAACATATGTTAAAAATTGTGTCCTGTATTTTGCGCACAAGCCAGCCTCACGAACGAACAGACATTGTTATATCGACTCAGAAAGTGATTTTAAATCGATTGTTATACTTTAAGCAAAATACCATTATCCATATCCACTATGATGGTGTAGGGTATAAATATCCAAGTGAATCTGCGTTTTTCAAGCAAAATAGTAACGAACCTAATATCAAATCAATTAACACTGATATGTGACTGTATAATATAAGTCCAGGGGTTTTACATGCGATATCTTCCGTCAGGACATGACCAAATGGTGTTCTTTACACCGCGTTGACGAACGGCCAACCAACGCATTGTGGTGAATAGCACGACATACATAAGTATGTATATAACAAGTCGATCTGTTATCGACATTACATATAAAATTGAAAGCATTTAAGTCTTACGTTCTTATAAATGTTTCTACAATGCTCGCATATGTAGGATCAGTTAGAACGAAAAAGGTGGAATAGATAAAGATAATTTTAAATAATTGCGACTTTTACATTTATTATAAAAATTTCATCAGCTCGTGTCTTTCTATCTCCAACCTTTATTTCTTACACATCTATCACGCGTTCTATAAATGATATGCAAAAAAGTGTTATCCTCATCAACTAAAAAATAATAAGGAAAAAAGGATTTTAAAATAAATAACTTAAAATCATAAACATATTTTAGAGATACATATACACTTTTTAAGGCAAATTAGAGTGAAGCTGCTGCGGCTTTAGCATGATTTATGTAAAATCAATTTTTTTGGGCGTAGAATAGTGGTTTATTAGCATTTAAAACTTAATTGAAGGCTTTTAATTTAAATAAAATATGTTAAACTTATTAAAATTATAGAAATGAAAACAAGAAAACCTTTAAACCGTAATAACAAATAGAAAACAAAATATAAATAACATAAAATTTACAAAAAACAAAAGAAGAGTATAAATAAATTTAAAACAAAATGTTTGTTGTTTATAAACATACACTTACATGCGCCTAAAAGTATGCAAATTATTTGTTCAAAACAGAAAACAAAAACCAAAAAAAATAAAATTTTGCTCAAAAAACATTTCTCTTATACTTTATACACAAACAAGAAGGCCATTATTCATATTCAGTTTTCATTTTAAAGAAAATTCATATTATTTTTAATGAATTTGGTGTTTTTTTTTAATTTTTTGTTGTAATTATTGAAAGAGCGAAAAAATTTAACATGCATACGGTGGGTCCCCAAGAAAAATAATTGAAAAATTTACACACACACACAAGTAACTGTTTCTGTTTTCAATAAGTATGTAAGAGAAAAAACTTAAATTAAAAAAAAAAAAACAAAATATTACAGCTATTTACAAAAACAATATAATTGTCATTATCATTATCAATCAATCAATATATGTATGTATGTAGATATGTTGTATTATTTATTAATAATTTAAGCCTAAAAAGATGCTTTAGTACAATGTAAATATAATTGTATGGTTTGTAACTAAGCTAAACAAATTTTTGTTTATATGTATGTAATTCATATACGCACTTATTATAGTTTTATTATATGGGTGTTAAAAGTTTTTTTTTTAAGGGGCGGTGAGCTTTAGTGACATTATTTTTATGTAAAAATACGTAGTTCTAGAACCCCTCTTTTTTTGTGAAATTCAAAAATTCGTTTACCAAACATGCTTTCTGATAGAAAAAACACACATACACACAAAAACCTTTTTAAAATTATTAATTTTTATATGATCGTTTTCAATAACCAAACTAAGTTTACTTGTAATTTTTTTGTTTTAAATTATTTTTTTTTTGATAACAAAAAGCTATTATTAAATTTGGTTTAAATGCAATAATATTTGAGAGAAAAAAATAATTAATGGTTATTTTGATTTAGCATTGAAAATGTGCTAAATATTAAATTACATTGAAAAAAAGAACCCAAAAACATTTCTTTTTAAGACTACAAAACAAATAAATATTAGTAAAGCAAACTACAAACTAAAAAAAAATAATGTTAGTACGGAAGAAAATGTAAAGTTTTTATGGCAAAGGCGAGAAGAATCTGGTTAATTATTATATAAACGATGATTTAATTTTGTGTTTAACTGTTAGATCGTAGACATGAACCGATTGGTTTTGCTAATATCAGTTTATCTCAGACTTAAATCACTGTATTTAACTAAATGTCTCAAGCTTAAGATAAAACATTAATGTAGATGGAATCAATTGCCTGTAGCCCGGATTTGCGCGGTTACTGTTGCTCTATTATTCAGGATATCTGACAGAAATATATTGAGAAATATATATGATTTAATTCTTGGATGATCGTGATTCTTTCTGTTTGATGGTCAAAATAAGGAGTTTTAGTGCAATGAAATGGAAAAGTATCCTGAAATGTAGCCCATTGTAACTCGTTAAATCTTACGAATTTCGTCACTTATGATTACAGGTGCAATTCATGAATATGTGTATTTAAAAAGTGGCTGAGGAGACTACTTGTAGATCACATAATATGGCTTGAATATAATTGTAGTCGGTCGATAACTCTTTTGAATATTCTGCAGGTTGAGCTGCATAATTTAGTGATCTATTGTGTCACTACTTTTACGGATTACACAACAGGAGACGAAATCTACCATTTCACAAAGAGTAGGAACCGTTTAAACATCACGTTTGTTGCTGTCCGCCCCTAGCGGATTTGCGATTCACGTGATTAGGTTTTCACTATTTGTAAAACATGATGAATCTTTCCGTGATTGACATCAGAAGGAAAAATGCTTTCCTTTATACGACTGAATGGTTTGATTAAAAACTCAATGCGGTTCTGTTTTTGTACTCCAGACCTCAACCCTCTTTCTATTGAGTTATCACAGCGAGGCCGGTAATGAAGGACCACAGTGTGTTACTAATACATTATTTTGTCATTTTCCTAATCTACAATCAATCTTACAAAGTCGCAGGAAGAATGTTTGTATGTAATGCTCTAACCTAAAACAATGGCTCCAGTGTATGAACCTTTACTTAAATAAGGAAGTAAAAATGGAAACTGAGGCCTATTTTATGGATGGTGTCGTATTGCTTGACGATTGTTGTATGAAGTCCGCTTTGAAGTAGTTTTTTTGAGAACTACTTCTTAGTGATTACTATTTGCCAGTATACGGAGGCCTATTTCATCTGTAGTATCGAAATGAAGACCGTTGTAAGAAGTCCGCAAAATGCTAGATTTTTATAAAAAAACAGGATATGCTGCTTCATGTCAATTTCGTTTTAATAGGAATTATCTTTAAAAAAATGTTAGTATAAATTATTGAGATTAATATACTAAAGCTTTTAAATAAACGTGAACTAAGTCTGACATATAAAGCAGTTGCAAAACTAAATTGAACTTTAATATTTTACAAAATTTAACTTTGGTCTTTGTTGGAAACTTTAAATTAAAATTTTAATTAAAATTTCATTTCCCTCATCCCTTTTGGCAATAATAATAAAAACTTTACTTTTTCCTCCATTTTCTTTTGCATGTTTTGTTGTTCATTTAAATGTTTCAAATAGTTTTTCTTTTTTTTTTTTAATTTGTTGAATAAATGCAATTACTTACGGTGCATATCCATGCAATGTGGTACCAGCTGCCGCAGCATTAGCAGCAGCTGCTGCATTGGCAGCCGCAGCCATTGAGGCGGCTGTTTGTTGTGATGGTGGACCGGTGGAAAGACGTGCTGCATACGCGACGGCAGCAGCCGAGGAAGCATTTGGTGCTGAGGCCGATTGAGCGAGGGATTGCAATTGTTGCTGGGCGCTGGGTTGTTGCATGGCAGCTGCTGCGGCAGCATTTGCTGCATTAGCCGACGATTGGGCATGTAAGGCCTGTTGCAAGCCCAAGTGTTGTTGTTGCTGCTGGTGTTGTTGGTGGGCAGCAACGGCGGCCACCGCAGCTGCATGACGTTGTTGCTGTTGTTGAGCGGCTACAGCAGCAGCTAAAGCTGGATTGAAGGGAGCACCGACTACACCGACATGTCCACGCTGTATGGCTACACCGCGCATAGCAGCAGCGGCTACAGCAGCTATTTAGTGTTTATATTTATATTTTCAAAATGTATATTTATATTTCCGTTTCCGTTGTTACCCATATATCATTGTTGTCGTTAGGCAGGTTGTAAATATGTGTGAAGGATATTGTAGTGTGAGTGTAATTGTGTGTTGGTTGTTTATGACAATATTCAAATAGTTTTTATTAAATTTTTTTTTGTACAACAACAAACAAAGATATCATCACAAAATTTAGTTCAAAACGCAACATTTTCATTCATTCGACAATAATAAAAGTTGAAAAAACACATTTAGTTTGTTTTGTAATTTAATTAATTGATTTTTTGTTGTTTATTATTATGTTGTACGCCACATATTGGGTATGTGTGTTTGCGTGTGTGTGTTGAGTTTATTGGTGGTTTCGTTTACGTTTTTGTTTATTGAATTTTTTTTTTGAGTTTATTTGGCAAAAACAATGTCATAGATATTCAAGAATAAAATGGAAAGAAAAGAAAAAAAGAGAACATAAAATGCATGCGGTTAGTTTTATATAGTATATTCAATTCTTTTGCAAAATTTATATTATACAATATAAAACTTCTAAAGTAAATATATGGTATGTAAATAAAAAAATGTTTTCCTAGTAACTAGATCTTTTATTCTGTAGATAATGATTTTTTGTAAAGAAATATTTACATGTATAAAATTTCATACATTTCAACTTATATTTTGAGAAATACATACTTAATTAAACACACATAGAATTCCATAAAAAACACAAAACTTTTGTTGAACAAGAGAAAAAAATAAACATTCTACTAAAAACAATATGGATAAATAACCCAGCAAAATTTGTTTTCTAAGTCCCGGATCACACAATGCAACTTTTGCTGCTCAACTTTTGAGTTTTTGAGTGAGAGGGGAAAAGAGAGAGAGAGAGAGGGGACCACTTTTCTTTCCCCTATCACCAACAAACTCAAAAGTTGCATTGTGTGATCCGGGACTAAAGAATGGAGGAATATAGTCTTTAATAAAATTTACTTTAAAATATTGTATTATGTTTAAAACAGTTTGTTTATGAATCATTTCTTTATAAGAAATGTTGCTGGATTGAAAAACAAAGAATTTATAAACAAATATTTTCTTAAAATATATTATTAATATTATTTATTTTTTGAATTCTTGGAGTTTCTAGAATTTTTCTAAAAACAATTTTAACAAGCAAATAGGTTTTAAATATTTTACTAAATTTTTGTAAAATTATATAAAAAATTTAACATTTATAGTAAAAATTATGCTGCTGAACCTATTTCAGTTTATGATTAAATAGTAAGGTTTCATATAATTAAAAATAACTAGACAAATAAATAATACATACATAAAATAATTTCTACTAAAACTTTATGGTTTTACTTATGAAGTTTATGCAACAAATAATTACGAATGCAAAATGTTAAGCATATTTCTGGGTGCTTAAATAAATATTTAAATATTGTTTTATTTTTTTTTTGTACTGTATTGATTGACGCGTATTTTCAGAATTCCTTTATTGTTCAAATATGTTAGTAAAAATCAAGAATGATAGAATAAAGATTACGCCAACGCGCCAATACTTCTACTATTATCCAACCCTTTATTAGCATAGGTTCCTTTTTATAGAGGTTGTTCTAGAGGGAGTATTTATTTTTGGGTTGCTTCGCAGATCGCTCGCCAATGCATTAATTCGGTTCAGGCAGGCAAAATAGTAGAAAAACAAACTGAATCGTAAGAGGTTACATGTGAGAATGATTTATGTGTCTCAATAAACAGAAAAAATGGCTTCTTATGAGGTTAAGGCTGCAAAAAATGTGTCTATGTCGGAGTGCATTGATCTATTCTAATAAGATAAATCCTCCAAAGAGTTAATTACGATTTTCTATAACAAAACATGTAAAGATCGAAGATATGTAGGTTCTTGGGTTACGAAAATACTAAGTCGTCGGCTTTCTTTCACAAAAAATTGAACAAAAGTTTGCTGAGTAGCTTTTTTCAACGTAAAATAAGTTTCCTTGTAGCAATTGTCTGTATAACTACCACTGGCATTATCGTTGGATAATCCTTTACTTTTTATGTCATCAAAATAATCTAATCTAATGATGACGACGCACAGTGATGATTAGTACTAATTAAACAGCGACACAACTTCGAAAAGAAACACAAAACGAAACGACGCAAAGCGAGGTATTGGTGTATTCATAACAACTACCAAATAAAGAATACAAATCAGCATTACAACAGAGAATTAAAGTTTGTTACATGTTATTATAATCCATTTTCCAAGTTCAGAGGTCTTGCCTCATAATAATGTCAAAGATTTTCGAAATCTTCAAAGTGAAGATGTCAAACATAAATATTATATAAAAATACAAAATTTTGCCAAATAAGAAAAAAAAGCAAAAATTTTGAGAAAATAAAAGTTTTCATTCAATTTCCATCTGTCGCACATAAAGTTAGACGTTTGAGCAATTTATTGATATATTATTCAAAGCCAAGAAAACGGCTGAAATTGGTGATTTCCATACAATCTTTGAAAATTTAAAAAATTTTAAAATGCATTCGTGTCCTTTTAGCTAAAGTCTTATTGCTTTATGAAATATTTTAAAAGTAATTAAGGTTTTCAATTATTTTATATGTTAAACTATTGTTATATTAGTTTAGGATCCGAAAATAACGATCATTTTTTAAGTTTTCGGCTCCTAAAATGGATTTTTGTCCGTAAATAGGTAATTTTTAAAGAATAATTAACTGGCGCATAAATAAAAGCTACTGTTTGGAAAATTGGACATAGATATTGTTTCATTAAAACAATCTATATGCTGGCAACACCAGCAATTCAATTCATCAATAGAGTTTTTATTTTACATATATTTGCATTAAAATTAATGAATCGACATGCAAAAGAAAATGACAGACAGTTAGACTTCATTTGGTGAACTAATCTTTGATTACACCCAGCAAACCATATGAGTCCGAAAAGAGTCTTTTCTGACACCTTTTTCGGAGCGTTAACACTCTTTATGAGCCCAAAAAACAATCATAATTGCTCAGAAAACCTTCAGAAAAGAGGGTCAATACGTTCGAAAATGGTCCGTCAGAAAGAGCTCTTAGATAATGTCAGAAAAGAGTCTTTTATTAGGTTTTTTTTGGCGCTGTGTAATCTTGTTTTTATCATTCTTGTGTGGTACAGCTATGTTTTTTTTTTTTTTTTGTTCAAAGCACAAATAACAGGACAACAACGCTTTGCTACACACATAATTAAGTGGAATTTCGGAGTCATACTGCGTGCCGACTCAGGACAGTAACAAGCAAATTTTTCTTTCGCTCCGAAAACGCTCTTTAGTTGGACACTTTTCTGACTCCTTTTTTCGGAGCGCTCCGAAAATGCTCTTTTGTTGGACTCTTTTCTGACTCCTTTTTCGGAGCGCTCCTAGAATGGTATGCTGGGCAGTATTTGTTTAATGATTAACAATATGTAAGAACATATTGAATACAAATTACAACTACTGCTGCTAATATTAATATTCATAAGTTGGAATAAACTGAGCCCAGTTTTCCAAACAAATATATTTCAAACAACATCCTAAATCTCTACATAAATTTATATTGTAGAAGAATTCCATGTAATTCCATTAAATTATTAAAAATTTAAGTATGTAATACAGAATGGCAAGCAGCCACACACACTTATTGCGCCGGCAATTATGAACTTTTAATCGATTTGCAAAACCACAACTATTTAAATTCCAATTAAAATTATTCAGATTACTAACATTTATATTAATTTTGTGTAGATTAATATAAATATAATATAATAATAATAATAATAATCATTTTTACGAGTAACATTTATATTCCATTAATGACAAAAATAACAATAAATAGTCAAGTAATAATAACAATAACGCAATTTATTTAAATGTATTTTAAAACGCTGTTAAATAAAAATTAATTTGTAGTTTAACGAAAACCAAAAAAATACATAAACCATAATAAATGACAACTAAAACGCCTGCATGTATGCTGACTTTAACGTACATATGTATGTGTGCATTTAAAAACGCATTTAGTAGATATGTACATATGTATGTATGTAGATGCAGTTTATTTAGTAAAACTAATTAGTATAAATGCATTTAATATTCCCCTAAAATAACCACAATACATAATATTAATATTTAAAAAAGCTTAAAAAACTCACTATTTTATATATTTTTTTATGCGCATTAACTATGTATAATTAATGATGGTATTTATTTTTATTTTAAACAATTTAGCTTTTTTTAATGCACATTTTATTGTTAGTGATTTTTGAAATTTTGTTTAGCAAAAAATTGTTATAATACTTGTTATAAAAATAAATCAAACATATTAAAAACTAATCAGTGATAAGGTAAATGTTTGTCGTAACTATTATTTAAACTGAATAACTAATAATGCAATTTGTTTTTAAATAATTATTGTGGCTTAATAAAATTCAATTTAAAAGTTACGCCAAAAACAACAAAAAATATATGTGTCAAACACATAAATCTTTTTTTTTATTGTTTCTAAAAAAAGAAAAGAAAAGCTATAATTGAACAAGAACGAAACCTAAAAATATATGCTGAAATATACAGCCATGTCACAGAACTCAATTCCGATAGAAAGTGGTTTTGATTCCGTAAATTGATCCCCTTATTCATAAACGATTATTAAATTTAACAAACGTTTATTATGACAGATTTGCATATAAAAATTTGCTTAATAAACGTTTGTTAAATTTAATAATCGTTTATGAATAAGGGGGTGAAGTCTTTAGAAAACGGAAAACGACTATTTTTTTCGGAATAAAACTTTCGATTTCTAAAGTGGAATTGAAATTTTTATGACTTTATACTGAAAAAAAAACTAATACTACTAATTTATAATGTCAATTAAATAATTAGATTTATTATTTCATTGTTTTTTGAATTATCTCAATGATATTTAAAAAAAAATGTTCAACATTTTAAAGTTGGTGTCAGCAACAAGAAAACGTTTGTCAAAAAATTACAAAAATTAAAATGGATTCAAGAACATAAATAAGTGGTTATATTTATAAATATTTCAGATATAACCAAACTTATAAAAATTCAATTTATAAAAATGTGTAGTTTTGTGACTAGGCAATAAATTGCCTGTGTACAAAAATAATATTTAACAGATTTTTATATACATATTTAACTGCGTTCTAATAAGACGCTTAACCCCGATGAACAAGAACTTCATTTAGGCGTTTTGGCATTGATAAAACTGTGTAAACTAATCTTTACACATTTAGTCAGTTAGTACTGTTTGAAGCATCTCTTTTTTAACGTTATTACGTGGTTTCGTATTGCCATTTCCAGTAAATCACATAAAGGCAGTATGGGATTTAGGTCTGGTGATTGCGTTAGAGTTTTTAATTGTTTTTTTTTTCGTTATACAACAACCAAAGCTGTGTGTTATACAGGAAGGCAAAAGTTGGTACAATTGTTCTTTTTTTTTTTTTTTAGCACTTTTAAGAGTCAAAAGTACACAAATGACCAACTTGCACTATTTAAAAATTTTCCCCACATTATTACATTGCACAAAGGAATTTTTAAAAAATTAATCATTATCCGATTTTTTCTAAAGGAATATTCCTTTGCAAATGTGGAAAGGATATTTTCGTATTAAAATATAATAATAACCAAAGAGATGTACAGACTGTTGGTTTCGACTATCTACAATCTAATGGAAAAAAGGATTTGCTCAAGTCATCTAATTCGTGCTGCTACAATTTAGAAATGAGTAAGAATTTGTTAGCAAGTAGTATGTCATAAATAATAATTTTATATTCAGATCTCAACAACTAATAGTCATTATGCACCTTTTGAAATTAAAACATGTGTGTGAAGATAAATTCGAATTTAACTAGCACAGACAAAAACCATATTTCTTAACATTGATAATGTTACAGCCAACAGACCACTGTTAAGCACTTAACTGTCAAATTTACTTGCATTTTGAAAAATGTAGCTTTTAGGATGAAATTCTGTAAAAGAATTTGGACAAATATATAGAAAGGATAGTCTAAAGGGTCCTAAATGACACTACATTAGTCGAATTTCCGAAATAATTTTGGAATTTGAATAAAACGAATTTGAAAAAAATGTATTTTTAAACAAATTAACTTCTAGAATGAAGTTCATTCTAGAAGCATAATTTAGACAAATAGCATTATATTTCCAAAGACATTTAGCTGAGACACAATAAGCGAAGACAGAATTATTGTCTTTTGTAAAATTTATACAAGATCTGGAAGAAACCAGTTTATTCTTGTATAATATATGTACATACATATATGATGATAAATTGATTGATTTGATAAGGAAAGAGTTTTGACTAAAACTACTAAGCAAACACAAACGAAATTATTTTTGGCTAGCAGGCACCGCAGTGGTGCAGAGGGTTAGAATGCAACGAATTCTGATGAGAGAAAGTGGTGTTTCTCGAAACATATGTAAATTCAACAACCCAGGTTCGAATCCCAGTCAAGAAAATTATCAAAAAAATTTTAATAATAAAAATTTTTCAAGTTGTAAAACAATTCCTACCTTCAGTATAAATAAATAATTAAATATATATCAAAAATTATTTTTTGTTATTAAATATGTAGGGCTATCCTGCAACATTTTCGTATGTAGTTTGACAAATTTAAACCATTATCATTATTTTTACTCCTTATCATTTCATCATAATTATGGAGTCATTTTTAATATTTTAGCGTATTAATAATTAAACTTATAATTATTTTTTAATGACCCATGATTTTTTGGCATAAATGCACACGAAAAAAAAGAGATTAGAGTTTAAATCATTATGATGGTTTATGTAATTCTTTATTTATGAACAAAAGTAAAAAGGTAGTTCTACTTTCTAAAAAAAAATTTGCATTAGTTGTGTAAAGTAAACCTACATATGTTGGACGTTGATTCTTAAAAAGATTTCAGCTTAAAATGACGTCCATTTTAAAGTTTAAGTTTGATATTTTGCAAACACTATTCTTAAGCTTAACCACTTGTTTTAGCACAAATTTCTTTGAAGTTGTTTACTCTTACAAGAATTTTGCAAGATCAAACAGCATGAAATAAAATAAAACTAAATATTTGTTGTGTCCTGTCCTAAATAAACGAAGAGTTTTTAATAAATAAACGAGTTCAAACATATTTTATTTAGTGGTTACGTCTTTTTTGGCAAATATTTGCCAAGTGTGACCGTATCTTTAGATTTACAATTATTTTATTAAAGTTTTGTAGATATTAGATATTTAAAAGTTCTATATTTAAGTTGGATTTTTAAACATTTTGCTTTGTTTTCCACTGTTGCTGGTTATATTGTCCCCAGTACGGATAGTTTTGCATAAATAATAAACATTAATATTGTTTATGTAAAGGGTGATTCGTTCAGAGTTTTTTCTTTTGTTTATTTTTCACAAATCAAGCGTTTTGTCTAGTATGGTTTGACAATTAATCATTGAAAGACTGACACCATTACAACGTCTCTAATTTTTCATCTTTATTAGGAAATTAGCCGTTCCGTGGAATATGTTTTACGTGCACTTTGAGCAACTTATAGTTTGCATCTTCCTAGCCATGTGTTGTGTGATATCACAAATCGAAATTTTTCTCTTTGGGGTTAAGTGAACTCACAAGTCTTTCACGATAAGCCAGCTACGATTCAAGACTTATAAGTCAAAATTTCTGGTAGCAATGCTGGAAAGAGTATCGAAAATTGGACCCTCTGGATCACCAACCAACATTTTAATGAATGTTAAAAAGTTAATGGCAGAGATAAAATAGAGATTCACATTCAATTCTATTTTAAGTCTAAATAAATCACCCTTTATGTCTGCAGATTAAAATATATAAAGAAACATTTAGGCCAGGATAATACGCAAAAAAAGAATGTTTAAACACACACATATACAATCAGACATACATGCGTTTTAAAAATATGAAAACTAAAAGGAATTTAGACATTTATCAAAATTATATATTATAAATTATAGAGAAACATATAAATAAATAAGTATTTAAAAACACAGACATTATTAAATTTAACAATTTCTTTCAGCAAATTTTAAATTATGCCTAGAAACATGCTTTTTCAAATAGAAATTAATGAAAACATATATTTTACATATTTTTTGATAATAATTATTTGAAAAATAATAAAAGGGGACGAAAACACTGTTGTGAGATTTAAAATGCTACTATATATGTTTTTCTGGACTAGGATGTTTAAATATTTTTTTCAAGAATATAAAAAATACCTAAATATTATATAGATACTTGCACATAACAGTTTATTAATTGTTTAAATAATTTAAATATCATAAGTACAATACAATATAATAAATTGTAAACGCATTATAATCACTTCAAATCATCATCATAAGTTTAAATTAAAGTAATCAAACTAAATCATCAGTTCTTTTATTTTAATATAATTCAGTAAATATTTAAAAAAATCATATTATATGGAAACCACAATCATTTTATTATCAAAAAAAAAAAAAAACAAAAAAATAATAATCAAAATTAGTTTTGTTTATAGTTCCTTTAAGATGCACAAACAATTAATCATTATTAACTAGGTACATAATTTTTTCGAGTGAATGTAGGGAGAATTTGCATTTTTCATTTCAATTTTAATGAATTGTGCTTTTAGGCCTCATTTTATGATCATCCTTTAAAGGAATTTCATAGCAATTAAATACCTCCTTCTTTGAGCTGCTGGTCGTGGTGCTAATACTATGGGGGCGGGTGCTGGTGCCAAAGTTGTAGCTGCGGCTGCTGCCGGCCCGGCTGGGACTGGCGTTAAAGGTGTCGCACCTATAGCTGCCCCCAGAAACGGCCATGTAGCCATTGGCAGACGATAACCTTGATAATATAATTATTTTTGTTGATGTTTAATAATGAGTTTGTGTTTTAACAAATGTTTGTACTAAATATACAGTTTATGTTACAATATTATTTTAAGTTTTTCTTTAATTCAATGAAATTTAAATGTTTCAACTAAAATTTAAGTTAAAGAAAACATAAACAAATCCAAGTTCGTAATGGAAAAATATTTAAAACTATTTAAATAATAAACAAAATTATAAGAACTACAAAATATAAAGGTTAATATGTCTATATTAGACGGATATTATATAGAATTAGTAGCTTTTTCAGTTGTGTATTACTTTAATAAGAATTTATAAACATTCTTCCGAAGGACCAATTTCATATTAAATTTACCTAGGAAAACAAACACCTTAAAGTATGGAATTATTTTATTCATTCTACTTTAAAATTACTACATTTTTATATGTGGCCCGCTTAGTCTATTTATACACTAACATGATTTCTAGTTCTGGTTAGTTCGGAGCAAATGTTAATATTTTGGTATGTTTATACCA
Organism: Bellardia bayeri; assembly: GCA_950370525.1. Lineage (NCBI taxonomy): Eukaryota > Metazoa > Arthropoda > Insecta > Diptera > Calliphoridae > Bellardia > Bellardia bayeri. Next base: position 83,817,074 of record OX493267.1, read on the forward strand.
GCCGTTACAAACCGTTTAATTTAAATCGAAATACAATTCCGTAACAATACTGTATTTGAAATAAATTAAACACTTAAATGCATATAGGATTAAAATAAGTGAACGTATTGAAACCATTAGTAATGGAGACTTTATTTCGAAGAACCAGAATGTCATCAGAAGATTTGCTAGTACATATTTAAAAACATTCGTCCGAAGGATCAATTTCTTATTAGGAAGTTAATTGTACTTGTTTAAAGTACTTATGCAAAAATAATTATAATTATATTAAAATTAACAGTTCAATGCAAATGGGATTAAAATGTGCCAACATTTTGAATCTTTTAAAAGCAGGCTTTGATTCGAAGGACTTATGACTTATATTTATAAAATAATTATTAAAATTTAACTTGAAATATTGAGCACAGGCTTCACAGTTGTTAAAAACATTTTTTTGTGAATGTATTTAAAGAATCTTATTAAAATTATAAGAGCAATTCACAATCTTGTGCAAATGGTATTGCATCATTGCATTTGCAAAAGGGTTTAGCATATATTTGCTGGCAAATTCTACTACTTTCCATTACTCAATAATATTCAATACTTTTCATTTGGGTACTAAATACTACTCGATACTTTTAACGGATTTTTTGAAATTGTAACGCATAGTTTTTACCTGCAAATTAAAGTAACTAAAAATAGATATTCAACTATTATTGGTTTTGTATGACTTTTATTATTAAATCAAAAATAAATGTAAAGCCAACTTTTAATTCAACGTTAACAACAACTTAAGAAATAATAGACAGCTTTATTTCGGCGGTTGGTTTAATTTTGTAGCTTACACATTGTTGTCTTTTTATACAGTGATGTATTTTATGCACTATTTTACCCACTCGAGTTGCTTAAAAATACAACTCAGAAAGTATCGAGTAATAGTATTTGAGTATTGAGTATCCAAAGAAAAGGGCAAATACTCGATACTCGGTACCCATTACTTAATACTTTGCCAGCACTAGTGTAGGGCAACAAAATGCTAAGCCTTTTTGCAAATGCAATGATGCAATACCATTTGCACAAGATTGTGAATTCCGCTATACATTTCCAACGTCACTAAAGTAAAACATTTAAATAAAGGCTTTGAACAATGCTCCTACTCATCACCAGAGGCGCTGTCAATTACAGTGCTGTCATATGAAAAGCCTTTCTCTCCTTTCACCAGCTATTCTTCTCCTACCTATCACCTTTCCAAAGAATGTGATATACAGGCATATTCACCCCTATCGTGAATAAAAACTCCACATGAAATTTGTACCCTTTTATTTTTTTAACATTGAATTTTAATAGGAAAATGTGAAAAGGGAACAAATTTCATGGGGAATTTTTATTCACGATAGGGGTGATTAATTGCCAGTGTTACTTCTCTTTCTAAGAAAAAGGTGGCCAAGAAATGTTGGTCGCCACGGAAAATGTGAACAAAATCACGAATCAATCAATATTCAAACAATGAACAAATCAAGATATATACATTTACCCCCTTATTCAAAAACGATTATTAAATTTAACAAACGTTTATTAAGCAAATTTTTATATGCAAATCTGTATTAATAAACGTTTGTTAAATTTAATAATAGTTTTTGAATAAGGGGGTTAGATAGTAAATATTCCTACACGTACGGGTTTTTGTTTTTGGGTTTTTTTTTAATGTGACGGACATGCTTAGATTCGAAATTGTTTTTAAAAATACCAATTATAAATTATAAGACAAGTTATAAGCAATTGGAGCATGTAAAATGGAGGAAATTTTAGAAATAATTCTTTGGAATCGTATACAATATGAATATGCTTCTGAAGGAAATCTCAATATAAATTAGTTTAAACAATAAAAGAATAACTTAAGGAAATACAGGCAAATTTGCCTAATTTAAAATTAAAGTTTAATCTGATATCACACGATAAATAATGGCTGAGAGGTCTCTTTTATGAAAAAAAACTAAATTTTTGGAACATGTTAAGATATGGCCATTGAATTTTACACTAAATTTCTTCACATGATGGAATTTCAAGTTGTTTTGATAAATGTAATTCGGAAATTTATTGGAAACATATTTTCTTCAGAATGAACTAAAGTATTACAGTAGTTCTCAAGATTCCAATAACACCAAATATTTGTACAAAAGGGATATATCTTTCCTTTTCTTTTTTACTCAGCTTTGACTGTGAAAAATTACAATGAGATATTTTTAATCGTTTATAAGTCATAGATCAACGGATTATTATCTTCTAAAGTCAACTATAAACATAATATTAATACCGTTTCAAATACTAACAAAACCAGAAATTTAGACGAATATTTCTGTTGAGAGAAAACATTGCCAAATAAAAGGCCTGCAAATATTGCTTGGCATAAAAAAGGGGCAAGTTTCATAAAACACATTGTAACGCAGTGCCTTGTGACATGCTCGATATGACATCACATCTCAAATAAATTGTATTATATTTTTAACGATCTACAATTTAAGTTTGATGCTGAGACATTGAGATATACTAGCGCAATTCACAATCTTGTGCAGATGGTATTGTGCATCATTGCATTTGCAAAAAGGTTTAGCATATTTTTGTTATACATTAACAAAATGCACAGCAAGAGAAAAATATGCTAAACATTTTTACAAATGCAATGATGCAGAATACCATCTACACAGAGTGTGAATTGCGTTAAAATTTTTTTAAAAACGCTGTCCATAAATGGACACATTAAAAAAATCTTTCAATATAATTAACAAAATAATAATCAATAAACATAAATAAATAAAACTCGTAGTAACATCAATAATTCATACTTTAAGATTCATATTTTATGTTTTTTTAACGTTTTTAAATAATCTTTTAATTAATCAATATTTAAATTAATAATAATATGCAACCATTATGTACGTGAATATGTTTGTTTCGTTAATTCATTTGAAGTTGTTAACATGTTTTGTTGTTGTTTATGTAACCATTAAAAGGTTAACAGCAATGGTTGCAATTAACTGTTTAATATTGTTTTTATTTACTCTTTGATGAGGTAAAAATGTAAAAAAAGTATTATTAAATAATAAAAACAATATGCAGAAATATGTTAAACAGTGGCAAATATGTGTCTACATATACATAGTATTTACTTAGTTAATATATTTAAATATAAAATTAAATTAACAACCAATGAACCAAACATTAAACAATTACAATTTGAGTGTTAATACTCATTATAAGTGAATATTTTACTGAAAATGCTACAACAAATTCAATTCAATTATTTTAAATTTATTTTTGTAAAAACACTCAGTCACAATACTTAGTTATTAACACTATTCCCGTTTAAGTGAATTATAATAACAAGAAAAAAATGTATTAAATATAATTAAATAATACTAAAAAATCAATATTCTTTACTGTAACTTCATAAACTTTGGCAAATGTAACAGGGAAATTGTACAAAAAAAATTAATACTGAGTGTCTTTCTTAATAGATTTTGCATGGACTTTATCAAGTTTTCAAGGAATTTTTTTCAATAAATACCAAAAATTCAAACAAGTTATGAGCTTCTTGTTCAAACAAAATTTAAACTGGCAAACTTTTTGTATTTTTTTTTATGCTAAAAAAGATTTTAAGTTTTCAAACTACATAATTAATTTGTGTTCACATTTTTTTTATAGCAAGTTCAACAAAAAACAAACATATTATGTGGCTGGTTTCACAAACTATCTCATAGCAATACATTATTAAGGAAATTGAAAAGATATTTATTAATCAAACAGGGACCTACCACAAAATAATAAAAATATGCAATGACTGCAAGAAAAATTAAAATTAAATTCAATTCAATTCAAAAGATAAAATGTAGTATAAAATAGATATTGTAGTATAATATACAATTAAGAGTTTGCACAAAAGCAGAAAGTATTAAAGAAAAATTAAATATTAACAAAAGAAAATTATAAAATTAAGCTTTTCAAAGTAATAAACTAAAGTTAAAGGTATATTAAATATTAACTTGAAAATTAAACAGTAAACTGACTTGTATTTGTAGTTATTTATATAAATTAGCTTGTTTTACGTTTTTTTCAGTTTAAAATTTTGGTTAAATACTTTCAAATACTGTTTTTATTGTTTATTTTATCATTATGAAACTATTTATTACCTTGCGGTACCACAAAATATGTAGCATACCTTTAGGCACATATTTGTATGTAAAAAACATCTTAATCACCCCTATCGTGAATAAAAATTAAACATGAAATTTGTTCCCTTTTTACACTTTTCCTATTAAAATTCAATGTTAAAAAAATAAGAGGGAACAAATTTCATGTGGAATTTTTATTCACGATAGGGGTGAATGTTAATTTTTGCTGAATTTATTTACATGTGTTAAACAAATTATGTAACTATGCATACATACATAAATAAAAGGTGATTTTTTAACCACTTTCTTTGTGACAAGACTGTTTTTGGCAGCTGTGCGGTTTTCGTGTAACATGTTACTGTTCAGTTTGGTCTATAATTTAACCATGAAGCGATTTACAAAGGAAAAACACTTGCAAATTATTGCACTTTATGATCAAAATTTATGCTCGGTTGAGAAAGTGCATTGCGCACTTTTTTTTATCTGAAGCTCAGTTCTGGTTGAATGGAATGGAAGCTTAATTGTCGTATTTGGTGTGATAAGAATGTGAATGAATCTCGAAAAATGCACTGTTCCGTGTAGACTATGGACCGGTGGCATCATTGGACCGAACTTTTTCAAAGACGACGAAGACAGGAACGTTACTGTGAATGGCGAGCACTACCGTGTGATGATTACAAATTTTTGTTTGCCAAAAATGGAAGAGCTGAACTTGGCTGACATGTGGTTTCAACAAGACGGTGCCAAACAGCACGCAAAACAATAGTCCAATTAAGAGGCGAGTTCGGTAAACAGTTTATTTCGCATTTTGTGGGGCTATTCTAAGGATTCTACATAAAATTATCTTTCAACTTTGAATAATTTAGAGCAAATAAAGATTTCATACATTTCTCTAAATTTTATGTGTTTTTTAAGTCATAACCGAAAACTTTTAAAAAATCAATCTTTATTATTTCTAGAATATAAAGATCGTTTTTTTTAGAATTTAGGAATACGATTATTACCTTTGAGAAGGAAAACATACATATGTATGTATGTAAAATTATTTGAACCCAGAAGTTGTACATTCATTAAAGTTATTGGCAACGGAATGATGAGAGCTTCACTAAAACGTTTTCTGTAAAATTGTCTGCCACCTTGCAAGATTTCGAAAGTCTCAAGTTGGACTTGAACGAGATTCAAACATATTTATACTTTTCAAAGAGTGCTAACATTTTTGTTAGAAATATAACGAATATAGAAATATATAGGAAGTTACTATAGGAACAGTAAAAAGACGTCGTACGCCGTTGTTGACGTAAACCTCGTACGACCAGATATATTTAATTCTATTTCTTACGCCGCACAGTGGTTTAAAAATTTTTAAATTTTGGATATAATTTGGTAGCTAGTGTTTAGTAGTGGGTGTTTTCTGCAGACAAGCCAAAAAGCTTCGCAGTTTGTGTTTGTTAAAAAAAAAATCATCAACAATTTATTTATTATTCCGGTGTCATTACATTTTATAATCAAATGTCAAATCTAAGTTGATGGAAAATCACTATATCAAGCAATTTAATGTTTCCTCAATATGTTAATTTTCAAGTTCTAAAATTTTTAATGATACCAAGTATAATAATGCAGAAGACTCATAAAAATTGTCTCCTTTTGAAATTTTCAACGTTATCACGAATCGTTCACGAGCTACCAAATTATTTCCAAAATAAAATATTTAACGGTAAGTGTATCCTAAGCATAATGACAATAACGTTATTTTAAGGGGAAATGGCAATTACAGCTATTTCTGTAATCGTAGTCGATCTGAGAATGTACATATTTATGGAATAACGATAGAGTAGAAAACATTGCAAATTTTAAGTGTAATCTTGTTAGTTCTTAAACTCATTTTTTTTATACAAATGATTTCTACCATCGAGAACAATTTCTAAATTGATGTTACTATAAAAATATGTTACAGTAAATGAAATTTATAAATAATATCAATATGAATACATAGTTTTAATATTTTGTTCGATATTTCAAAAAGTAAGTAAGTCCTAATTTCTCAGTGAGAACTTAAACTAATAATTCAAGTAATGACTTTAAAGATATTATTACATTTTAAAAGATATTATTACATTTTTAAACTAAAAATATGGCATAGTTATATTTAAACTTTGAATGATTTTCTGTGTTGTATTGTTAGGTTTAAAGTTTAAACTGCTGCTTAGTATTACAAAACTAACATTTCTGGTTTAAATGTGGTTTAAATGTTTTATTAGTCCTATAACCATGTATATTCTAAATGGAGCTTAGTTTATGTGCAAAGAGAACTTAAATACTAGTACATAAAGACATACTTGTTATAGTAATTTGTTATACATAAATATGATCAAATATAAATAATTAATAAAATTTGGTTTATTTCAAATATTTAACGCAAAGATTTTATAGATTTTTCCCAGCATATGAAATTAATAAATGTAAATATTTCATTAACAAAAATCACAATTAGACATACATGTTATAATAAGAAAACAAATAAAAATTTGTTTAAAAATAATAAGCAATAAAAAAATACTAAAACAAATTTATTTAAAAGCTTTTATATGTTTTATAAAATTGTATATGTAGAAATAAACATTATAACATACTTAGATCACGAAATAATTTAACGAACACCACACATTAACAAAACTTACCTTCAGGCCATTGTACACAAACTGTCGATTTTAAGTATAACAGTTGTATAAGAGTTGTTTAACACATGTTTATAGGTTGTAGATTGATTGATTTTCATCACGAGTAGATAACATATGAATGATGGTAAACGTTAAACGAGAACAAGTAAATTAGGCGTTGACAGGCATCGTATCAGAAGCAATTATAGAAGCACGTACAGTAAGTAGTCGAGTGATCATAAAAAAAGTAAAGTAAAGGAAAGGAATAAATAAATATTTAAGATATTTAAATGAGACGTAATAACAATGATGTTAAAAAATAAAATAATAATAATAAATATTTAGTACACAAATACAATAATACTCGTATGTAAAACCAAGGCGAGTAAAACAGCTTAAGTAGGAAAATAATATTCACCCCTATTGTGAATAAAAATTCCACATTTGTTCCCTTTTATTTTTTTAACATTGAATTTTAATTGGAAAAATGTGAAAAGGGAACAAATTTCATGTCGAATTTTTATTCACGATAGGGGTGATTATCAATTCTGCTTGCTAAATTAATTTTAACTTATCCAAGTGTCTGCTACTCAAGCTGTTTTGCGTTATCGCCATAATCATATGGACATTTTAAAACTATAATTTGTTTGTTGTATGGTTAATACACATTCACCTAGTCTTGTTATTTTTTTAATCTAAAGGTATACTGACAGTTAAAATAATTTTTGTTATACTGTCGCCATAAATTTAGGTTAAAAAATAGCTAGACTTGTTGAAAATGGCGGTTAAAGTTTTTATTTTTTATTATATACATATGTATGTACTTGTATATTTGTAAATTTAAACGGACAATCATGCTGTGGTTAAAATTTCGCTAAAATACTTCATGCGATTTCAACATACACCAGGCATTCAAAGATATTTTATTATATTTGTTTTACTTTAAGTACTTTATTAAAGACCTACATTGCTTGAAAGATCAACAAAACATATATCTACAATTCGTTCAAAAATTACTTTATTATATAGAAATTAGTAACATTTTAGAAAGGAAGAAAAATCCAATTTTTAAGTAAAATGATCTTCCGAGCCAATTTTCTTAAAAAAAAATGCAGCTGAGACTCTAAGGAAATTTGTAGTAAAATGCCTCTCAGCAATCTCTTCTAGTAAAATGTAGCTGAGACTCTCAGCAATCTCTTCTAATAATGCTGAGACTTTTATTTTTATAATATCTTAGTCCGCTTTCACACTTTTTAATTTTGACTAGCCAAGGCAAGTATTTTTGGATGAGAAGGGAAAAAAGAACAAAAGGGGTACAAACTTGACGGTACTAGACAATTTTCTTATTTTTTTTTATGCCTGTTGATTTGCATTAAAAAGTAGGAAAATTGAATTGACGTGTGCAACTGAAATGGCAAGTTCAAAAGAGAATTGCATAAAATTAAAGAGTGTGAAACAAGACTTACAGTACTTTATAAATAAATAATTGAATTTAGCATATTTTATTAATTCAGATTAAATTACATTATCAAAACAATTTAGTTTATTAAGTTTTAAACAATATTTTGAGTAGAGACTCCAATTCATCCATCATATACAGGTACTTATTTTCAAAGAATTACATATTTTTTATTATTTAAATTTATTTAGCTGAAAATTCTTTCGACGTTTTGTTAAAATAGGAGCAGTTTTTGCGGAAAATCCCCGTTGAAATTTAGAAATTGTTTCCTTTAAAAACTTTAGTTCATGGAACTCAGCATTTAAAATTGCTTTTTATGTTTGCAGATAAATAAGTAATTTCTACTATCCTGACTCTCACTATTATTTGGAATTATTATACTTAAACTTATGCTCTACTTAATATTTATGATATTAAATGAGAAAAAAAGAGAGAATTTGGTAACAAAAACAATAATAAAACAAACAAATGATAGAAAATTTTAATAATTCAGATAATCGTCACTTTCCATGAAAAAGTCGTCAAACCGTCACTTTGCTATTTTTAAAGGAAAAAAATCGTCAAAGTGACGATAAATCGTCAAATCTGGCAGCTTCTAGTAAAATGTAGCTAAGTGTCACAGCAACATTTTATTAGTAAAATGTAGCTGAGACCCTCAGCAATTTTTGTAGTAACATGATGCTGAGACTCTAAGCAACTTTTCTTGTAAAATGTAACTGAGACTCTCAGCAACCTCTCCCAGTAAAATGTAACTGAGACTCTCAGGAATTTTTCTAGTAAGGTACTTTTAGAGGCATTTTTTCACAGGTCGCATACAATTAATTATGAAAAGACTTATATTACAATTATTTGTTCTAAGAGAAATATTTTTCGTGTACAATGGCTGTACTGGGAAATAATGTTTATGATTAGCTAATTTCATTTTCCGGATTAGACAACAGGCCAACAAATTGTGTTTTATTATACATCTGGATTTTTTTCTATGGGTTCTATGTGAATGTTGGAAAGTGAGATAGCGGTATAAATTCTAGTAAAAAAGAACGATTAAAGAATATCTTTATATAGAATTTATTTTCAATTCAAATGTTTAAATCATCCACTGAGAATTGATTTTAATTTAAAGAAAATTTATCTATAGAATTCTCTAACTAGAAACTCAAGAAGGAAATCACAGGTTTTTTAAATAATATATTTTAAGCTTTTAAACAACAGTATTTTAACATATTATTTTAATACGGTGGTATCATTGCAGACAAGTATTTTTCGCAGCTGCTTATAAATATGCCATTACTATATAATATATGTTCTGAAACTTGATAGTTGGGGACAACTGAATCCATTATCAGTTATAACAGTTATACATATAACAAATATTAAATAATACATTATACGATTACGTTTAAGTAATGTTAATGGTATGTAGTAGTCATTGAATATTAAGTTATTGCATAATTGAAAGTCATTGCCAAATATTGGTTGGGTTAAACAAACGTGCCAATTCTCTATTCACTAATTTTACAGGAGCCATAAAATATGTTTTATAATCCTTAGTAGTCATTGAATATTAAGTTATTGCATAATTGAAAGTCATTGCCAAATATTGGTTGGGTTAAACAAACGTGCCAATTCTCTATTCACTAATTTTACAGGAGCCATAAAATATGTTTTATAATCCTTAGTAATGCAGTTTTGAAATAAATACAGTTTAGAAGAAGTGTTTTGGCGACTAAAAAGTCCTATTTTGTGACTTAGCACATTTTCTAATTACTTTGAATATAAAGAATATTCTTTGTATTTCTATAATGTTTTCTTTAAAATCAAGCTAAGCAATAAGATCCAAACAAAGACTGCACTGACGCAAATATAGATACTGTTTTAGCTGATTTTGGCTCAAAAATAATACCAAATACTTTTAATTTAAAAAGAATATTTGTGTAAATTTTTTTTATACCTAATGTTTATGAATTGAAGCCTTACAGTGATTTAAATAGACGGGCGGATATTGCTAGATTGTTCAATATGTCGATGGGTAGCAAATAAAATCGGTAATTCTTCTATTTTGACATGTAGGAAAGAAGTCCAAGTGAAATTATAGACAATTTTCACTTGAATGGTCTTATTTTTTTTTTGTATAGCGCAGCATAAAAACAAAATAATTGCCAACGTTTTTTAAGCCAACAGTTAATTTTTACTTATCCTAACGTTTTTTTTATCTTTCTAAATCTCAATTTTCATAAAAAATGGACTTGGCACATTTGCTAAAATTTTATGTAGGATTTTAAGCAAATCTAAAAGTTAACGTTCTACTTTAAATTTTTTTTTACATTTTTAATAAATATCAACTATATTTTCAGATATCCAGGGGTGTCATAGAAACCAATATTCTCAGAATTGGTTTTAAAACCGACAAGCAAAAATGCTTTGGTGTCATACTGCACTGCTATACGTTCAATAAATATCGAGATATTTCTAGTATTACCCCTGATTATCTACATAAATAGAAATATAAGCGTATTAATAAAACCTTTATACACCATTATACTTTTTTTCATTGTGACATAGGGATGAAGAGAAATTGCAAAAATATAATAAATATAATTAAAATATCCTTTGAACAGGTACAAAAGAACCGCAGATAAATAACTGACATAAATACAAGTGGATAGACATTTAAGTACGTATCTATGTATGAGCATATAATGTGAATAGTATTTAAAGGACATACTTTCTTTAACAGTAAATATGCATAAATGCATAAAAACTGTGACACTCACACATACAGGTGTGTATGAAGTACATATTATTAGGGTAATATGTACCTAACTATAAAAGGTACTTTAAAATATTTCCATGTGAAATTATAAGTACTAATATGACATTTTTATACATACATACATAAATCCCATTTAATGTCGTGCAGTGCTACATTATTATTCAGATTTGCCTGTCTAATATAAGTATAAGTTTTTACTATAAAAACACATACGAGTACATATGTATTTTTCGGGGTAAGTTTGTTCTTTTTACAGATACTAGTAGTACAAACACTTAGATTAACTCCAGAACTGCATAAATATGATCTTATAATAACAGGAATTTTCTTTATATGAAAATGACAAAGAAATAAATGCTGAAAATATTTAAGAATATAATGTAATAGAAATGAGCTAAAAGAATATGACAAACAGGTAGAAAGAGAATAAGAAAGTTAATCTTTTCCTATAAGTTTCAGAATTGGTGATAGGAGTCCTATATACGGTCTGTATTACTTAAGGTATGAACACACTTGGCAAATATTTGCCAAAAAAGACGTAACTACTAAATAAAATATTTTTGAACTCATTTATAAAACTCTTGTAAGAGTAAACAACGTCAAACAAATTTGTGCTAAAGCAAGTTGGTTACGCTTTTATGAGCAAATATTTGCCATGTGTGATCATACCTTTAGCTTTAGTCATATAATGAGTTATTTTTGTTCTATTATATAACTGCTTACTTTGTAGTCTTTAGCATGAGTATATTCCCTTTTTACTTATAATGGCTTCTGTGAGACCTAACTATTAAAGAATTATTTAAGTCATAACTAGTTTTAGTGATATTAAAGTAATGACATTTTCTTTGTAGCTTCGTTAAAAACGAACTAACAATTAGTATTTAAAATCTTATGTCTAACGAATTTTAATTATTTAGTTCAGCCAGTGCCGGACGAATTGATTTTATATATTAGTTGGCATTTTTTACTTCTTCAGATCCGCTGTATCTCTTCTACTTAGTCGAATATAGCCACTATTATTTAATATGTTGCGGGCTAATGGGTTTGGGTGTACCTCAAGCTTTTTTAAGTATTTTTCTGCATTTTCTTGGATCCCAGTTTTTAGGTCTTGAATATTGTTTTGGTGTCTTTGAATTCTGTCTACATTTGAAGCTGCGGCCGTTTCCCATAGCTGTATTCCATAACACCATATAGGTTTTATGATTGAGTAGGAGTTTATTTTAACATTCGGATGGAAAATAGTTTAACATCTTAAAAAGTTCGACTGAATATTACGATGGAATTCGTTAAAATTTGACTGAAAAACAGTGATGATACTATTTTGAAAAAAGTAAACCAATATACAGAAAAAGCAGATTCGTTGTGGCAAGCAAGCATATATGGAGAAAATTTAGTTAGTAAATGTATTGTAATGCTACATAAAACGAAATTTCCAATTGTGTTTTTGATGCACAATCTCTTATTTGTGTCATTTTAATAAATTTAACAAGTTTCGCTCATATTTCTGTTGCATACATCTAACTATTCGATCGTGTTCGGCATCTGGTGGCTTTTGGATGCCGATAGATTTTTTACGTTCTGCAACTGAAAGGAAGTTGTTAAAGATGAATAACGATTGAAATATTACTTCAATAATCGTCAGTTATAGCAACGAAATCAAGCGATTGACAACAAATTCGATGCTCTCAGCGATATATTCTCTGTTATTTAAATAACATAATAAATTAATCTTCGATCTACTCTACTTATATAAAAATGAATGTATGTATGTAACGTATGGACTCCAAAACGGCTGAGCCGATTTTGATGAAATTTTCACAGCATGTTACTGTGACTCTGGAAGGAATAATAGGCTATACGAAGTTTTGATTGTACAACCGGGGGTGGCACCGCCCATATAACCCAAAAATTTAAATCACCATATTTTGAGCATTTTTTGACTTACGTCACTGATATGTGGTATATATGGTATTGGCATAATTAGGAATACGTACCAGGAGAAAAGTGGGTGGGACCACGCCCCTTTTTAATAAAATTAAAAATCGTAATATAGTCTTAACTACTGAACCGATCGTCATTAAATATTCACAATAGGATATTCTTACGAAATAATAAATTCTTGACTATGTAAGTGGGCAAAGGGGCATGGCCTCGCCCACTAAAATTCACCGCTCATATGACGCGCTTCAGTATCTTATTATTTTTTCATATGGATAAGATGGATATCACTTTGAAATGCGTCATATCAATCAAGCAACCCGTAAGGCCGTTAATTATCCTGTTGAGTTCTTAAATTCACTCGATGTGCCAGGCATTCCACCACATGTGCTATAACTTTAAATTGGAGTGCCAATTATTTTACTGCGTAATATCAATCACCACGGCTTTTCAATGGCACTCGACTTGCAGTAAAAAACTGAGAAATAATTTAGTTGAAGCGACCATTATAACAGGAAAATATAAAGGTACTTATAAATGATTAAAGAATTTTTATTGAATGACAAGTTGTTTTAAAAAATTCAATAAACATTGCTATAACTTTATTATTAGATTGAAGAAGTTTAATGTAGTTTTGCTACGCATTCCAATGCTACCAACAGATATACCATTCGATTTTAAACAATTTTTTCCTCTTCGGTTAGCGTTTGCGATGACTGTGTATGCTCCTGATGGGCAAACTAAACCTAAAGCATTGCAATAAATACATTAAAATTAAATAAATAAATGTTTGTAAATATATAAATACGTTTTATTTTATAACGAGGGGGGGTAGCGAAGCACACGGGGTTCAGCTAGTATAATGTAAAAAAAAATTAATAACATTAAAATGTTCCTCTTCCGTTTCCGAGTATTGATATTTTGACCGAATATTAGGAATGGTTGGAGTTTGTCCTGATTACCACGGTATTGGTAAAGTATATTAAATTTTGCAAAAAAGTTCAGAGAGTCTGACGTAATATTGGGTTTCTTATTCGGCAAAAATCGGCCAGATATCAGTAAATCTAAACTTTTATTATGAAAAAGACATACATACTATGTGTAAGAAATTTTATATTATTATTGCTTGTAAAAAGAAATTATAAAATATTGAAAAAGGTCAAATAAACGAACTAAATAATTAAATCTTTTATTGTAAAATATTTAAAAAGTACTACATATTTAAAAAGCATTCACATAAAAATGTTTCCCCTAAATTCAAGTGCAGTAAAATTTGATGCAAGTGTTCACTGCACCGCTTTACGAATCAAATACATACTCGTACATACATACATACATATGTATGTAAAATCTTCTTCAGGCATAACTTTTTCATTCTCCCTGCTATAACAAAAACTTTATCTACTGTCTGGTTTGTGTTAATAACACAGCGTATAAAAAAACATTAAATTTCATATCCGTAATACTGCAGAGTATGTATGTATGTAAATCTGATTACAACGATAAAACAACGTGCAAACTAAAAGTTGCTTAAGCGATACAATAACTATACAATATTCATTGTCTTCGTTTAATCTGAAATTGAACTATATACAATCGTTTATTAAATGTTTATACATATATAAAATCAAAATATTTACTTTATAAGTTGAACAACACCAAGTTAGTGTTTGTTCAGTCAGAATTCATGATTTCTGCATAATAAAATTAAGTAAACATGAATATTTTTACCATGCTGTTTATAAGAGGCAATATTTTGCAGAACATTTTACTGCAGCAGTGAAGTTTACTATATAGTACACAGCATAAAGAAAAGAAAAACAATAATCAATTGGCACCACTTGACTAGGACAATTTAACCTGGTATATAAACATAAACAGTACACATGTGGCCTCCAAATGCAATAATTTTTCTAAGACCAGAATTTATTACTTAAATTATTGTTCTTTTATTTGTGCAGTTTCTTTTTTCTATATATCGCTCTAAAAGCAGAAACAAAGTACTTAACTTAAAACTGAAACCAAATAAACTATTGTCATTTATCTCGAAAATGATGCAAGAAAGTAGAAAATGTAAACTAAACAACTGTTGGTGTATTAAATACTAAAAAAGGTGCACATCCTGCATTAGACATTAGAAGAAAAAGTGGAGATATACACATATTTTTTATACATATAGTTCAACAGTAAATACCACACAACCAGAAAAATATATTCAAGCTAAAATATAAAGCAAAGATATGTTTTTTTTGTGGTGATTATGTATTGCAAAATCCTTGTTAACGAGTTCTTACTGTACTTCCTTACATTTAAGTCTTTGAGCTGTTACACTCCTAAGTGTAGGCGTAGCCCTAACACACATAAACTTAGACATGTGTGTACAAGTACTTTTAAGATATTTGCAAAAAAAAAAGTAGTTATTTAAGAGGCTTTTGAATATACCAAACTCAAGTAAATAGATACTCCAATATTGCCACTGCTGCTTAAAAAGTGGACTATATTGCAGATAAAATTAATGAAATCAACATGAGCAACATTCTCATGTTATTTTCAGAAGCATCAAGGTTATGAGAATAGTGGTTAATAGGAAATGCATTTTCAGAAGTTTCAATGCGTCGGATTCCTGAAGATATTAAAAAAGAGGAACACTAGAAACAAATTAGTTTGTATGATAACAAATAGAGGGATTAATAATACAAATAGCTGAAACCTGGTAGCGGTAAATTAATTACTTTTTACGGAATAGAAAACGCTTCCATTTCTAATACTTTATATAAAAAACACTTGTCCTTTTAAATCTGTGTGTTGCATTTGGCTAAAGCACTTTAATACAAAGGCAAATCCGGTTCGAAGACTTTTTCAGTCCGAAACGCAAATTAACTTTATATTCGACAAAAAACCTAATATTTGCTCCAATTAGAAACTTGCAATGTTTCTGCGAACTGCAAAGTTGAAGCTGACCTGTTAAAACAATGTTGCGTTGATACTGTCTGTCGTGTCTTGCGCCAACATGATTTTAATGGCCACGTTAAAAGCAAGAACCCGTTTATAAACTTGAAAAAGAGACTGTGCAGGCTAAATTTCGGCAAAGAACATGTTTGCAAAAAATCTGCATTTTGGAATTCGGTCATCTTCGCCGATGCATCTAAGTTCAACATACATATTTGGTTCAGATGGCATGCAGTATGTTGTACAAAGACCAAATACAGAACTAAACAAAGAAAACCTACAGGCAACAGTGAAGCATTGAGGCGGCAGTGTCATGGGTTGGGCAGCTGTGGGTACTGGGAATTTAACATTTGTTGAAACAATAATATTTCATGATCAGTTTAAGTGCCTTCAGATTCTGAAGGAAAACTTGGTTTTTGATTTTACCAGGATAATGATCCAAAGCACAAATAGGGTATTGTGCAAACGTGGCTAATATATAACTGGCCACATTTGATGATACTGCTACCACAGTCGCCAGACCTTAATGTTACTGAAAATTTATGGTCACTTTTAAAAATCAGCACAAGGAAAAACATACGGAAAATTTCGCCGAATATTATACAAAAATTGGTCGCAATCTGGGGCCAAATTACCGCATTCGTGATCGAAAGAACTATCGTATCGGAAAATAATTTCGATATCGAAATTATGATAAAATGTACTAAATTTCTTGCTCGATATCGAATGCCATAATCTTAAATAAGAAAATTACGAACAATTTTAGTCGATATCGAATGCGGTAATTTGGCCACTGTTGTAGATAATAAAGGTTAACACACCAAATATTAAATCGTGTACCTTCTAGTTTTAATTTTAAGTTTGCGAAACCCTTACGTGGCTGCATTAGATAAGCTGATAGGTTAAAAAACGAGCATTTTTTTGTTTTTTAGTTTTAATTTTTCCAATAAATTACTTTTGTTTGACTGCAACAGTTTTTCTTTTAAATGGCACCCATTTCCTTTTCAAGTTTCTGTTAGTTATTTTTTATGGAGTTTCGAAAACAAAAAATGCACTGCATTAAATAAGCTGTGAGCCACTGTATGCAAAGCAGTGGAAATGATTTGCCTGATGTATTATACCAAACATAATTCTATTTATGATTAAAGAAAAACATCATCTAAAGAAAAATTTTTCTATTAAAAGCATAGTACTCTGTTCAAAATTTCAAGTGGAATGCTGTCAAAATACATGTTAAAAAAATAAACATGAAATTTTCATGAAAAAATGTTGCAGAAGTAGTACTCTGTTCATTTTGTGAAAAACATGTGAAATGTATCTGGCAACATTATTTTTTCACAGCGAAATAATTAAAGTAGCAATTGTTTCACGTGGAATTTTGATCCAAAAGCTCTTCTGTCGCAACAACAATATCTATTACTTGTTGTGCTGCTGCACAAGCGGCCAGTAATATTTGTTCATTCATTCTTATTTAACGATTTCGATTCAACACAGATTTTTTAATATTTTAACTTTTATTTATTTTCGATTTAAATTCACAAAATAGCAAAAGTAAAACAATGTGGGGTACTTTCAATTAAAAAAAAAACGTCAAATTATGTAAATTCGCGTGATAGGCAACATTGGCTATACGTCAAATTTTCCGTATGAAATAATTAATGTTGCTCAACATTTTTCCCAAATTTGAACAGAGTACTAGGCTTAATACAAAACTACTTCCTTTTTTATTTCCATTTTAGGAAATGGGTTACAGATATTTCCAAATATATTTTACAATATTTCTTATTATATTTAACCTTTTTTTTATATTATCAATGTAATTGTTCAAGCTTAATTTTTTTTTTTAAATCAAATTTTTTTTCAATATTGCGCTAAAAATAATTTCTGAAGAAGCTACACAAAGACGTAGCGAAATAACTATTGAAAATAAAAATTTAATTTTTTTAAAAAAAGACCTTAAGCTTGAAAAATTACTAAAATATATTTCACAATTTTAAAATTCTATTTTAGAAATAACCATATATATATTTTTAAATTACTAAAGAACTATTGGACTTATGAATTGAAATCATTTAATTAATTTTAATTCTGATTTTTCAAATTTGATTCTTTTTGTTTAGAAATATTAAAAAGACAAAACACAAAGTTAAAAAAAAGAACTAATAGTTTCTTCAATACATCCTTATTAAAAAACAGAATTCTTTATTTTTTTTAATTTACATTAAATTCGAAATAATTTTTTATAAAGATATAAAGGTCGAACAATTAGTAAAATAATCTAAAAAAAACGATTTTTTTCAGTAAGAAAACTTATTTAAACAATTATTTTAATTACTATAATTCTTCTAGAATATAATTTTTTTATTATAAATAGTTTATATTGTTCAAGAATTTCTTAAACATTTCACTACTCATTCTAAATTAAAGTCAAATTCGATATGTATTGTATTTCAATTTTGTTGTTAATTAAAGATTTTTTACAACATGCAAAGAACATGCCTGTATATTGTAATATGTATTCTGAATTTATTTTATGTATCAACACACACACACACACACAACCAAACTAAATACAGAATAAATTGTAGTTAGTAGTGGTAATGGTAGTACACGTATAAACAATATTCCTATTTATTAAAATTTTCTTTTGTTTAAGTACAATAAATACAATAACAAAAATACAATTAATAATGAGGGGGAGGAAATAACAAACGAAGAGGAGGATGTAAAAACAAGTAAGAGTATTAAAACACAAATACATACCTACATAGGAACGAGTAGAGTGTGTGTGTGTGTGTATGGTAATATGTAGTAGAAGTAAATAGTAATAAGTAGAAATAGTAGCAGCATTCAAGGGATATTTAGCATTGTTTTTATTTATTTGTTGTATGTAGAGAAATTAATAGTAAAAGAAAAACATATTCACTTGTGGTAGTAGTAGTAGTAAATACTTGTTTTTATTTTGGCACAGGCCAACTAGAAATTGTTAATGTGGTAATAGTAGTTTCAACAAAACTAAAACATGCATAGAATAGTTTTATGCATTTGCTATTAATTATTTTCTCAACATTGAGCTTTAGTTGCTTAAATTTAAATTTTGCAAACATTTAAGAACATAAATAAAAGTTAACAGAAAATGTGTTTTTATTTTTTAGAAATAAAGTATAAAATATCTACATATATTGTTTAGTAATATTTGTAAAATATTTTTGTTTGTAAAAGCTCACCTAGAGCTGGAGCCGGCATGGCACCATCTTTTGTCAGTACAACTAATCATTTATTTATTTGCATTATACAAGTTTTTTTTTTATATGGTTTTGAGGTTCGTGTTTGAAGGGTTTGTTTTTCGTTTATCGGGATAAAATTTTGGTGTGTGGCAAAAATGAAAAAGAAAGAAAGATAATATAATTAAGTAACGCTTAAATTACATTTGTTTCTATTAAATTGTATGTACACATGTATTTATTAGAATATTAAATTCGTAATGCGTTAAAAATTCTATGCAATTGTTAGCAAATACATTTGTTAGCTTTATAAATAATAAAAAAAAATTAGAAGTTAAAAAAATCAAGGGGGAAAAAGGGAAATAATCAATTGATGATTAGTAGCATAATTAAAAGAAAAAAAATGTTTACTTTTTATTAAAAATTAATGCTAAAATTAAAAAGTTCCACAGTTGACGAATTTCTGTTAAAAATTTTATTCAATTCTTTCTGTTTGCACTGATTTAATAATATTTCAAATAAAACAAGTGGTTTTGAATAAAAATGACAAACGCAAAGCTAGACAGACGATTGCAATATGAAAACGTTACAATGACATACACAAAAAAAAAACAATTGAAAAGAGTGTTTTCTGTCGAAGAAATTCAAACATACGAGGGCGGTTCGGAAACTTCTTAGCCTAGAACAGAAAGCGATGTATAAACAGAAAAAAGTTAAGTGTTTTGGAAACTTACATCTGTGCTATGAACACATGTTAAATATCTTTTCGATTTGGCAACTCCTTCATATAGAAACAGGTGTTTAAAAAAGACTCATCTTCGATTTTTTTACAATGGAAAAATTAGAAATTCTTGGTGTCATTAAATATTTAAATAAAAGAGGTTTATCGGGCCATGAAATTCATAATGATATGGAGAATGTGTTAGGCTCCTTCATATGCAACAGTAAAAAATTGCGTTGCTGAATTTAAACGTGGTTGTACGAGCATTGAGAATGAACCACGTAATGGACGTCCAAAAGCAGCAACAACAGCAGAAATTGTAGCCAAAGTGCATGATATGGTATTAAATGATGGACGAATAAAAGAACGTGAAATAGCTAATATCATGGGCATCTCAAATGATCGAGTCCATTTAATTTTGCATGAAGAACTACAGATGAAAAAGCTTTCTGCAAGATGGGTGCCGGTTTTGATAAAATAAAATGGATTTTAAGCGTCGTTTCATAACTGTTAATGAGAAATAGATTCACCACTATACTCCAGAGACAAAAGTACAATCCAAGCAATGAACTGAAGCGGGAGGAAGTGCCCCAAAGAAGGTAAAAACAATTCAATCGGCCGGTAAGGTTATGGCAACGGTTTTTTGGGACTTCGAAGGTATTTTATTGATTGACTATCTGCAAAAGCGTAAAACAAAAAAATTCAGAGTACTATTGCAACATTTTGGATCAATTAAAAGGAAAAATTTGGAGAAAAACGGCCTGGCTTACAACACAAATAAATAATTTTTCATCAAGCCAACGCATACGCGCACAAGACTGTTTTAACAATGGCGAAAATAAACGAATTAAAGTACGAGTTGCTCTCAGTGACTTTTACCTATTCCCAAATCTAAAAAAAAATCCAGCTGGCAAGCGTTTTATCTCAAATAAAGATGCAATTACAGTTGTAAACCACTATTTTGAAGGCCTTGAGGAAAACTATTTCAATCAAGGGATAGAATTGCTAGATAAGCATTGCAGTAAGTGTATTAAAGTTTCAGGAGATTATATTGAAAAATTAAAATGTTTTTGAAAAACTAACCATTCTCTTTCTGTGCTAAGCTAACAAGTTTCCGAACCGCCCTCGCAATTCCCCAATTTATAAAAGATGTGATGGCATGAAATAATGCATTTCCATAGTTCGTCACAAATTGGAATGACACAGGATACATTTCCATGACTTATGATTTTGTTTTAGTGAACGTTTTTCAGATCACAGACCTTTGCTTTAAAATAGTCCTGCGAAATTTTAATTTTTTAATAATAATTGCTTGAGGTGCTTTCTATTACAATATTATTTATATTAATATAATTAAGCTTTTCTTTTAATAATATGTGGTGTTGACTTTATTTTGACGCACACAGTGTACTCGTATAATAAGACTTAAGGTGGCTATACACTACGTGTTTTTGCTTATGTATTTTTAAGTTTAGAACTCACATGTTTTACTTTATGTCTGTCAAAATTAGTTATTTTACATATGGGTTTTAATTTTTGGTCACCAACTTGTATGTACAATTACACGTGACAGCGCCATGATTAAAACAGCTGATACGCTTAAATATTATTCTTTTTTTACACATAAATTTCCATGTCGTTTTTTTAAAAAAATGCGTTAAAGCCGCTACAAAGCGTCACTAAATTGCCGGCATCAAAAATATTGATTTAAGGTTTTTAATATACAAGATGTGGAGCTTGTATCAAAAAATTTTAAATAATTTATATCATTGTTATTAAATTAAAACAAAATGGGATAAAAAAAATATTTAATTTATCACTTATGCAAATTCTTCATACTGCCGGCTAATGATAGCGCAGATTTAACCGTCGACAGATCTTTACGCCTGGCATATACATTTGAAAACATGTGTTTGAAGATAAGAAAATAGAGCGTGTTCTAATCGAAAAAATACATATGTATTTCCACATGTATTTTACACAAGCAAAGTTTTTGAGGTCACCAACTACATGTTTTTACTCCCATATGTAAAATTTGACATATACAATGTAAAAAACACGTAGTGTATATGCACCTTTAATTTAAGAAAAAAGAGAAATTGGAACTACTACTATACATCAGATTGTTTATTATTCAAGTGATCCCCAAAAAAATATTATTGATAAAAATGTTAAATAGAACAATAAAACAAAACACAGCTACATAAGCACAAAAGTGTACATACTTCGATATCCGGTTGTATGGATTTATTCGTTTAAAGGCTTACTTAAGTGATTTGCAGTTCTGCTTAATTTCATAACAAACAAACCAAAGACCAAAATCTAATCATTTTTTCTTTTTTTTGAATTCTATTTATCACTTTTGAGAAAATCATTAAAACATTCAAAATAAACTTGAAATCATAAATTTACCAAAGTTTTTGCAAAACCACATTTCCCAAAAGTATGCTACATTAAATTGCTTCTGTATTAATAACAATAAAACTGTTAAGTTCTTACAAATTCCCAGCAATTCATTAAAAAGTTTATGTATTCATAAATCCATAACGATTTTACAAATCGCTTATGTAAAAAAAAATCTATAAAATAATGAAAAACAATAATTTACTGCTTTGTTATAATATTTAATCAACCTTTAACACTGCATAAAAATACATTTCGTTTTGCTTCATTTCATAATATTACAATTCAATTCAAACAGAAAAAATGTAAAAAATGTATGTGTATTTGCATGTAAAATATAATAAAATTATAAAGAGATAAAAGAAAAGCAAATAATGAAAAACTTTATAATAATCGAATTGAAATCATCAAAAATTCATCATTAAAATCAATCAGTAAATAAAAAGTCTGGCAGGCAGGTTAATGGATAAGAAATAAGAGTTAAAAAAAAATAAAAAATAAAGCAAAATATTTAATTACAAAATTCAGTAAATAAAATTTGGTGATAAATAAATAAAAATTTTGTTTAAACTGTTGTCATTAATAATGAATTTTGTAAACCAAATGTCAGGGCTCAAACAAATTTTCATAATTAAATATGAAAACGTTAACGAGAGAAAATATTTCCCTGATCAACCTCAACTCTGTCAATGAGTTTTAAACAACACATTATTTATGTTTATTTGTTTGTAATGTTAGTGTTGTTTTTTTTTATATTTAGTTTTATTTCGAAAAATGTTTGTATAGTTAATTTAATTATTGTGGTTTTAATTTTAGTTCTCTACATTTACTTACCATTTGGAACGGTGGTCACTTTTTTGGTTTGTACACGTGCTGTTGCATTATTGACCTTTATAGAATATAAAATATAAACAAATTAATATTAGAAACATTCAAAGCATACTATAATTATTATAACAATAAATAGTGAGTGTATATTTAAATTTATACATACATACATACATACATATATAAAATGTATGAAAATCTCATTAGAACATAGATGCCCAGTAGTGGCTGATATCAGCAAATTGAACTCACACGTATACTTACGCTCTTTTGTTTGATCGTCAATCAACCAATAGGAAATCAGCATGTTGAGTGGGAGAGACAAAATACACTTACAGAACTTATGATTCAAGATAATAGAAAATTAATATTATTAAAATATTTTTGGACCAAACAAGGGAAATCAAAAAGGAAATATATTTAATGATTACATTTTAATCGTCATCGAGACTGAATTATATTTGCTCAAAAAACACGCAATAAGCTGAATTATTCTAGTTTGAGAAATATACTTTTACTGCGTAATTGCAATAAGAGTATCAACATGGAAGATTTCATTACTTTTTAATTGCAAATAGGACAATGATTAATTGAGGGAAAATTTATAAACACTTCGAAGAATCTTTTTATTTCGAAATATATATATATATATCTAACTATCCAGATGTCCACACATATAAATTATATATGTATGTGTTATATATATATGTACATATCTATCAATTCATTCATCAAGAGTATTAGTAAAATATGTATATACATTAATTTTACATTTCCCTTTTGTTAAATTAAGAAACAGAAAAAAATGACAACACATGTGTTTTCATCGCAATCTCGCTGACGACTAAATAAAATGAATATCAAATTGTTTTCTTCCAGTGTTATTTTGTCACTCTCACCAATACTACTACCTTGGGCATCACTGCATTAGAAAACACAATGTGTGGAGTTGTGCTTACTTTTTGACATGATTTTTTTTTTTTTTTGTTTAATTTAATATATGTAATTTAATATTTTTAGGCTAATGTTCGTTCAGTTTTGTTTAACTTATAATTGTTTTGTACACTTGCAGTTAGTTGTGATCTGGAAAATGTTTATTTTGAAAAAGTTTATAATTAAAAATTAAATTACATTTAGTGTAAAAGTGATTTTGCGCAAAATACTGCTGCAGCTGATAAAATAATTAAATTTTTAATTAGACAATAAGTTTGGGGTTTTTATCGTTGGGTATTTAATAATATGGTGAAAGAAATCATCATTGTATTGCATAAATATGGGAAAATAGGGCAGTGTACTAAATAAATTCGAGTATTTCGTAGTCTGTTAGTAGCAAATAGTACCAAGAAGAATTTTTATTTTCAGTTAATTATCTTTCATTAACGGTCAATTTCACTAAATTAATATGTTTTAATTGAAAAGTTTACTAACTGCCAGGTTGGGTAACGGCCACTTTTTACCTTTTAGTTAAAATTTTCATTTTAATCATCTTGGTTATATAACTTAAAAACGATTAGTTCATGTTGGAAACTCTTTCCATTTATTTTGAGAAATGAAATGTCATACAATTATTTATTGAAATTTAAATAATTATTTATAAAAATTTGTAAAACAAAAAATATTCAACTATAGTGCTGTATGCCCTCCGGCAATACCCACCATATTTCAACTACCAATTAACGTAAAGGGGTGGTTCAATTGTAAGGGCCGATGTTAAATGTGAACCATACCTAAACGTCAAGTTTTCTTTTTTTTAAATTTCAGACCAACTCAATTTGAACTATGGAAAGATACACAATAGAGCAACGCGTTAAAGTCATTCAGGCGCTTATTATGAAAATGGGCGTTCTAATCAAAATGCATATTGTCCACTTCGTGATTTTTTCGGTCAATTTAAACGTCCAAATGTGTTTAGGTACAATTGGAAAAATCGTGTAAAAATTTGCGCAAACCGCATCTGTAGGAGCTGTGAAAACACCAGTGCATGCTCGCACAGCTCGTACTGCGGAAAATATTGCTGCTGTTCGCGATAGTGTGGCTAAAGAGCTGTCCACCTGAAATTGCCGTCGTGCCCAACAATTGTACCTCTCATGCTGGTCGTTGATGAACATTATGCATAAATTTTGCATTATGATTTGAAAGCACATTTTTGTATACCTCTGCTATATGCTTTACATTAGCTTTCCGTTGGACAGCATAAATGTAAAATCATACAGAAATCTACAAAGAGACACTAGCAGAGATATACAAAAATAAATAGTAGTGTATACAATTATAATAAAATTGTATATTTAACTAGAAGTAAACTTCAAATAAATTTTTTTAAAAAATTTTTACAATTAATACTCGCAAGAGGAAAAATTCTCATTTAGTAAATAAAAAAGGTTAAATATACAAAGTTTGAAAATAAACACTATTAGACACAAAGAATGCTGATGACGGATTTAGCAGACCAGAAAATGCATTACATTTTGCTAGTGTCTCTTTGTAGATTTCTAATTTCTAATATAAAGCATATAGCAGAGGTATACAAAAATAAATAGTTGTGTATACAATTATTTTCAAATAAATTGTATATTTAACTAGAAGTAAACTATGAATACATTTTTTAAGTAAATTATTTACTTATTTCTTTCATTTAGCAGCTAACTGAAAACTTTTTTTCAGTTAAATTTAACTCCAAGTTTTCTGTTCAATTTGTAAGGTGATTTGGTGAAAATTTGTGTAATAGTTCTTTTTTTTACACTGAAAAGCAATTACAGGCTTATTTTCATTAATTTGTAACAAATGTTTCTTTTTATTGTAACAAATATTTCCACAACCTTCGTTAAAAAAAAAACTCAAAACATGTTCAGTTTTTCTATATAAATCTCAACATACTACCAGCATCTTAAAATTGTTTATAACTATTTGTTTAAAGCTTTACGCGGCTAATAAAACTAAATCCCGCTAACTTAAAAAATCTTTATAAAACAATTTTTTGTCTTAAATTACAGCTATAAAGTAGTTGCTTTTATTAGCCATCTAATTCAGCAAAAAACTGAACATAATATTTTTTTGTTTTGTTTTTGCTTAAACGCTTAAATTTGAAATTGCGTTTTTATCTTGCCTACTTTAGGGCTAAAAAAAACGGCAATATTATGAGTTGAGTTCTCTCTGTGAAAGGTTTTTTTTGTGTTTCTATAAATTTTTTTAACATTAACTTTTCCTAAAGCTTATTATGGCACAAATTAAAGGAAACGATGATGACAATAGCACAACTACAACTATAGCTGTTACATATAGAGAAGTAGTGATTTTATAATTACAAAAAAAAAAAAAAAATTATTCAACTAAGTTGCAATCTGCTTTTAGCTATAAGTAACTCATGAGAGAAATGTATTGCCGGGTAATGTTTGTTGGTAAGTAATATTTCAGTACTGGCTACTGGCTTTTTCTTCTACATCTACCATTTCAATTTATATTAACCAACATTACTAGGGAACTGTTGTGGCTTTTGTATGGGTTTCAGTTTGAGGGTGTATTTGTGTGAGTGTAAGTGTGTTTGTGTTAATGGCCTCCATTACGAGTGGTAAAATGTACAAAGAAAGTTAATTACCCGACTTGCTAAGTGAAATTTAAGGCCGTAATAAAAACCTTGCTGTTGTTGTAGTGTTGGTTGCTGCTATTGCTGTTGTAGTTTTCTATTCTATTTAAGGACTTTCCGTTTCTTTTGTTGTTTTACGTTTTGTTGTGACTCCTTTTTTTGTTGCCACTTATTGCTTAGCACATTTTTGCCGGGTTATTTTGTCGGACTTTCTTGCTTTGTTGATTATAAATAAGATAGTGATCAGTCAAACTTAAACAGCTTGATTTCATTTGTTTAAATAAGTTTTAATGTGTAGTTCTTAAAACATGGATTTCTAATTAGAATGATTTATGAAAAGTATGAATTAATAAAAATTAAGTAAATTAGTTTTTAGAGACACAAAGATTTAAAAAATTGTACAATAACTTGGCGGACATTTTTCAATATTATTTTAAAAAATATATTATCATCTTTGAATTCTGGACTTAGTTTCAATTTACTCATCTCAGTCGTTGGATTGGATTCAAAGATTTTATTAAAAAGTGTATTTCATTACATTAAGCTAGAGAATACAAAAAAAAAGTATTTAATGGCAGCTGGTTACTATTTTTTCAGGTTTTTTTTATTATGAAATACGGCCTAAAATCCAATAAAAATTAAAGAATAAAAGTTATGGCTTAAACAATTAAAGCCAAATTTTTTTTTTAAAGAGAAGTAACACTCAGGCAATTAATATGCCTATATATACTTGCGTTACTTTCTTTTGAAAGGGGCTAGTTGAAGAAGTAAAGGTGGTGAAAGTAGTAGAAACTTTTTTTATATCACAACTCTGCAATTGCGCATTATGTTTGTTTTTGCAGGATTACAGGGCCTCTGGTGGTGAGTAGGCGCATTATTTTTAAAAGCTTTGGTTTTATAGCCTTTATTTTAATTATTTTTGAACAGCATTGTCAAATTTGAAATTTCAAAACGCACCAAAATGGTGAGAAAAAAGCGCACCATTTAAAAAAAAAAAAAACGCACCAAGTTAAGAATTTCGTTTTTGTTTCAAATATTTATTGAATTAATTTGAAATTTTTTAATATCATAGATTCTATAAAAAACTTTTTAAAAACAGATTAAGGAATTATAGTAAAAGTAATAATAGTAAAAGCCTTTTTTTTAATAAATGAGCTAAAAAAAGATAAAATAAGCATTTAACCACTCAAAATTTAACTCACAATATGATATTAGGAAATAAAGTACTAATTGGTAAAAAAAGCTAATTTCAGTACATATTTGGTACTTTTTTTTATATATTTTTGTTTTCTATTAGATTTTTACCAATAAAATTTGTTACGATTCCACTGGTACTCTAACCCTGGTTGTTCGTCTACAGTTCAGTTTAAATTAGATTTTTAAACAAAGATTTTTGAAGAATTTGATTTCATTTATCATACATTCGTATTTCAAATACAATTTTTCGTCGTATAGATTTCATGAGTTATGAATTATTAAAAAACTGCAATAAAAATTAGTAAAAATAAAGATTTCATAACATTTTCGAAAAAATTAAAAAACGCACCGAAATACACAAAAAAATATTTGCAGTGTTGAATGAAATGTTACTCAAACAGGTGTATTTTATTGTAGAAATATTTTTTCTCACATTAAAACAAAAAGTTGTGTTGAATTTGTTTTGATGCCACCAAAAATTAAAAGCGCACCAAAATTTAAAAAAGCACCAAAAATAGTGCGAAACGCACCAAGTTGACAATGCTGTTTTTGAATGCTATACCACCGAAGGAGGGCGCTGTGATAGAAATTAGTTATGATAGATAGAAAAAAACAGCAGCGGTGGGAATCGAACCCAGACTATAAATACCAACTCATGCTTAATGATCAAATGCGCTAACCAATTAAGCTACAGCACCCTCGCAGCGCAAAAAATAGAAAGTAAATAAATAATCTAGTCGCCAAAAAAAAAAAAAAAAATTGATGTAAGCTTTACTGAGGGTTCTAGCAAAAACGTTGTTTTTAAACAGGGAGATATTTTAACAATATGAAAGAATTTACAATTTCTTCGTTGACATAACAGTCGTTGAAGCTGCAGCAATTATTACAATTAAATAAATTGGAAATCTGTAAAACATATATATGTCGCAAAAATCCGTCAAAATAATTGTTCTTTTGAGACCGCTATTAAGAAGTTGCTTAATAAAATTACTGCGTTTTGGCTTCTGGAAATCCAAAATCAATTTGGCTGGAAATGCGCTTGCGGTAAATAGATCACACTATCATGAGATTTTAACAATCATATTTTGGCATATTATTATTTACATCTACCACCACCATAGTGTGGAGGGTATATTGGATTTGTGCTGATATTTGCAATACACAAAAAGATTAGTCCAACACCCACCTTAGGGTATACCGATCGACCTAGAATCACTTTCTGAGTCGATTTAACGACGTCCTTTCGTCCGTCTCTCTGGCTAATTTTAAAGATATTTTGATAAAATTTGGTACAAGACCGATTGGGATTGCATTTGGATGACGCGGCCCATTATTTCACCTAACCCCCATACATCAAAAGTTGTGTATATATAAAACCAAATAACACCTACACATTTTGTACAGATCAGGCCATAATTGACCATAGCTACTATATAAGGTCAAATTCCGAAAATCACTTCAACACGCATAACTTTATTTAACCAATACCCCATTGCTTTAGAGTGCTATGTCGTCACGTAGTGGTGGGTTTCAGTATGCAAGTATTCTTAGCGATGTCGTATGCTGATGAGAACCAGTAACCAGTAACGTGGATATTATCATTATTCTGTTTTAACTATTCGGTTACTGTTCTTGACATGCATTCTTTCATGCAGTCCTGATCTCAACCCGATTTTTTATGATGTCTTTGCCGAAACAAAGAAAGCTTAGGAAGCCATTCCAAGTAGTGCATTGGTAATTGTTGCATAAAGTTCTTATCCTGTACACTTGTTTTCCCACATCTCTTACATTTAAATTCACATAAGCTGTTTGTGCAATTATAACATATTAGGTCAATTATTCATTTCGTGCGGAAATACATTTTTTGTGCGGAAGCATAATTGGAAATTATTCATTCCGTTGATGCGGTAGTTTTCCATTTTGCGGTATCATCTCTACACAGACAGTATTGCGGCATGCCGCACGAATGAATAATTACATATTACATACCGATCGATATTTCTTTCCGCTTAGTTTTCCTTTCCGTGCGGAATGAATAATACCACCCATTATATAGTGTATAAAACATGTGATTTCAACAGGACGGTGCCTCCACAAAAACGCGATTTAATTCTACTGGCTTACTTTTTGCGTGGTTAAGTTATATACAGAGCCAGGTGGATTGTTACAGCCTTAAAAATCAAAATACGTGACTTGATAAACGAAAAAGACCCGACATTTTGAGAAAATGTGGCTGATACGATGTTAAATTTTATATATGTATATAATTTTCAAACTTTACAACACACATTTGATCGATTTTTATATAAATAATATGTTATAAAAAACAAAGGTCTTGTTGAAAAACCCTTTTTAATAAATGCGTATCAATTTGTGGTTCAAAAGTAATCGCTTTTTTTTTTTTTGTTAACCAAATATTAAATCATTTAAACGACTGGATTTTATGTGAACAATGCTTTACTGCATAAACTTAGTTACTTAGAGAGTGTATAACTGTGTTGTTATAAACTATTTTTTTTTGTCTTCTTAACATTAGAATTATACGCCTTTTTAATACTCTATTAATAGATCTAGTTTCTAAGCGCAAACATCTTCCTCTCATTACGCTTATATATGTAAATCACTGGTTAACTTCGTTACACTGCAGTCTCTATGGATTTTAAGCATTGTTTAATTGACCCTCTGATCTTAAGTCTTAATGCTCTTATTTAAGGAAAATAAGCTGATTATACAAAATTTAATTAAATCTAATTAACTGAAAGTCACTCTCAAATCTTATACAGTTCACCTACACTCCTCCCTGCTATGTATATCTGCCACAACATAAATATATTTTATATAATAAAATATGGAGTTGTTTATAAACATACACACAGCTAACCAGATTTATGCCTGCAATAGTCCTTAGTGTGTAGTATTTCTAATGGCCAAGATTGCTGTTGCTTGAATCACACAGTGGGTGAGTGTATCATGGGCAAATGTTAGAGTCATGCGGCAAATAAATACTCAACAATTCACACAATTGAAATGAAAACTGGCAGTTGAAACGTAGTTGTAGTTGTATAAATTGAGTATAAAAATATATTTCAAAGATATGGTCACATTTGGCAAATATTTGCCGAAAAAACTTTGTTCAGTTAGGACAGGATACAAGAAATATTTAGTTTTATTTTATTTGATGCTTTTTGATCTTGCAAAACTCTTGTAAGAATAAACAATGTCAAAAAAATTTGTGCTAAAACAAGTGGTTACGTTTTTTGGCGTAAATATTTGCCAAGTGTGACCGTACCTTAAGTATGCAATAGTGTAAGGAGTGCGTCAATAAAAGAGGGAACATTGTGATTTAATGAATAAAAGATTTCCTAAAGCAGCCAATTTTTAAAACTCAAAGGACCTGCATATATCTCAAATAAACACGATTATTTCAAGGAGATTTTTGTTTAAAAAAAGAATTTATATATTTCAAGTATTACCTTTTTAAGTCTAAGACAGCATAATATTACTATTAGAACTTTATTAATTAACTTTTATTTTTTTCCATACACAAGCGTCCCACCCTAATATATACATACATATATTATATTAATACACTTTGTTTGATAGTTTTTTTGATGACATTTTCAGAGGTTGTCGCGGATTTTTGCTCACATCTCCGTTATTTATGGACGGATTTTGGTGATTTTAAATAGCAAACTTCTCGAAAGCATGTCTGACAGAATTATTGAAGATTTGGATGCCGAAGATATCTGGGGACTTCAGAAAATTGATTTCAACAGACAGACAGGCAGACGGACATGGCTGTATAGACTCCGCTATAGAATATATATACTTTATAGGGTCGGAAAATTATATTGTGGAAATTACAAACAGAATGACAAACTTTTATATACCCTTCTCATGAAGGTGAAGGGTGTAGTTATATCGGACAGATGCACACCACGATCACGCATACAGATATATATTACTGTATCAAAATGTTTAATCATATTTTCGACAAATTTCGCAATATTTGGTTTGAAATAAATTTATTGTTTTGGTGACACCTGGAACCGTTTCGCCGCCAGACCTCATAGCGCAACATTTATATACGAGTAGTGTCAAGTTCTGCATGCAAAGGCTTTTCAACAATTGCCTGTTGATATTTCAGACAAATGAAAATGGGCTTTGTCTGGAAAATGATGGCTGGGTGTTAAATGAATTTTTAATATTTTAATGCGAGTTTCCAGCGAAATTGAATTCATTTCAACAACTGTAAAAGCTGCTACTACTGTTTCTTTGTTATAAAAAAGTTCTTGTTGCAGAATCCGATATTCTAATCAAGTACAACGTACTGCTTTATTATGGGCAGTATAAATTTGTAAGAACATATACAATTGTTTTAAACCATGCTCAGCAAACATGGCATCAAAAACGAGTTGGAGTTATTTAGTGTGGATGGTGTTAAATGGGTAAATTATAATTTTCAGAATATCTATGAAATATGCAAATCAAAATTTATCTATGTTAAGGCAAATAAATGAATAAATTTTCAAATTTTTTGCTAACTCAGTTAAACTTGGAAATTTAATAAATCTTTCAGCTTATTAAACAAAAAGTAAATAATGTAAAGGTACTCACAACACGAGTACAGAAAACTAACACACACAATTATTTACATTTAAACACAATTAACAAGTACAAGTGTATAATGAATACATTACATTTGGTAGGTTTTAATACGAATATAATTATTATCCTTAACCACCTTTGCAACCACCACCTCCCTCAACAACTATGATGACCCCGTACTTTGTAAATGAGTTGGAAACTTAAGTATGTATATTAAATGACACACTTATCCAGTGTGCATGCAAGTGTTTGTGTTGTTTCCATGTATTGATGGCATTTGTCTACCTACAACTCTTGAACTCTGTGGATATTGAAACGAAAGTTAAGACCTTGTTAAACTCTTAGGCAAACGTTAACAAGAACAACAACAGCAGCAAATACATTTATAATAATTATTTTAGAGAAATTGTGTAAATATTTGCTAATAGAACATGGCTTTAATAGTTGAGACTTTGTTGACTATTAATCCATTAAAGGTAAATGGTTTAAACGAATAATAACTTTTAATCTAAAATTATTTGTATTTTTTTTTTGCTGTTAGCCAGTAGGGTGCAACTTTAACTCATTTCAGGTTTAATGAAAGCGTTCATTTGGAAAAAACTTCGCTTCCTGCTAATTGCTAAATAATGAAAATTATATGAAATACTTGGATAGCGTTAAGTTAGCTGATAACACAATTAGTTAATTAGGAATTTAACATTTAAAAGATAAAAGCAACGACCTACCGACACTTATTAAAGTAAAGCAGCTCATTAAAATGAGTACTTTTTAAACTGGCATAATTAAGTTTTGTTGTAAATTAAATTTATTACAAGATTAGGGATGATTTAAATGACAGGCGGAACATAAAACTAGAAAAAAAGAAGATAAAAGTAAATACTTGTCATTTGGTTTTGTTTAATAGGCGGCACGATATTTTAGGTTTCAATCAATTACACGTGAATGGTTCACGTTGGTTGGTGGAGAGTTTTATAGGCCATAAATATGAAAGGATACAAATGTTGAAAAACTGGATAACAACAAAATAATTATGTACTTGAGATTTACGCAGAGGAAAGATATTGTTTTACATGTTTTCTGCTATCATTTCAATATGTTTACTATGTTAATTTTACGATTTACATGATTGCAGTAATTATTAGGCATGTCACATAATTCGATCGGAATGGTTTCAATTCTGAATTTGCAAATCGATCTTTTCAACTTTGCGTTTTCTAGATTCCGATCGATTTTTATTTATTTTCAAAAAATTTCGGTTTTTAACTTAAATATGGTAACGTTGTGTAACCAAAACAAAAAAAACACATGATTTTTGTAATGAAAAGTGTAACAAAAGCGCTAACAAAGAAATTTTAAATAAAAGTGAACAAATTTTTTTTTAAAAATACCCGGAATTTCAATTCTTGTTGTTTTAATTGAACAAATGACATCAAAACGCAGTTGAAAAGCTACGAAGAAGAAATTTAAGGGATGCATCTGATCTTCTGTCCAGTATTCCAGTGCTGTGTAAATATTTTTAATTTTTGTAAGTTTTTTAACAAAAGTTTTCTTGTTGTTGATCTCAATATCAATAAATCTCAAACCTTAAATGGGTAAGAACCTCAGCTTTCTTGGTATGAAGGTTGTGGTTGTGATATAATGTTGCCAGTGGGACACTTTTGGTAAGCAGAACTGGCGCTGTGGGATGAACCAAACGTAATGTTACGGTGCCCAAATTCAAAACAATAAAATAATAAAATTAATTATTTAATTGTCATTATAAATTGGTAGTATTCGTTTTTTTTTTCAGTTATAAAATCATAAAAAATAACAATTTCGTTTTAGCATTCCGAAAAAAATTCGTTTTCTAAAGATTTACGGAATCAAAATCACTTTCGATCGAAATTGAGTTCTGTGACATGGCTGTATGTATGTGTTTGGGGTAAGCATGTTTAAGAATATTTTGGTTGCAATCATAATAGTAATGACAGTGACCATAATATTGTTAAAACTTTAAAAAATGTTGAAATTATTGTGGTAAACAAATACACAGAAAAAAATAAAAATGAGTTTCAATTAAAATATTTGTGGAATCAATTAAAAATTTAATTGAAATCGGACCTGTAAACAAAATGATCAATTAAAAAAAATGTGAGATTTAATTGAAAATATCAGAAAAAGTAATTGAATCAATTAAAATTTTAATTGAAAATTATTTTAAAATCAATTAAAGGTTTAATTGAAAAAGAAACATGATTTTTTTTTCTGTGTACAACTACACTGTGTTGCATTACTATAATTACTCTAATGTTTGATGTTACTAATGTTTGCTACAACTTTACAACAAAGTTACAAACAGTTTTCAAAAT
The DNA here is from genome assembly GCA_950370525.1 of Bellardia bayeri. Taxonomy (NCBI): domain Eukaryota; kingdom Metazoa; phylum Arthropoda; class Insecta; order Diptera; family Calliphoridae; genus Bellardia; species Bellardia bayeri. The sequence goes on from OX493267.1 coordinate 83,851,910, forward strand.
GTGTAAAATTGTGGTTATGGTTAATGATCACTTTTAATGTAAACAACATCCAAACCAAAAGTTTGAATTTCGCAAAAAAATATATATGTATACAGAAACGAGCCTCAAATTTTTTGGAATAATATACTTTTCACCGTTGAAAGTAAGTTTAAGATATTTGAAGTCAAAAAATCCCCAAAAATATGGTGAACCACGAACAAAGTCTTTAGTAATAAATATATGTATTACCATGACAGTAAAACATGACAGTGGCTCAATAATGGTTTGTAGTTGTATGGCGGTATCAGGGGATGGTAATTTTTTAAACAATATTAGGTGTTTACTTTAAATTAACGCTCACAGTATATTTGAATTATTTCATACGATTCTAAACATATATAAAACAGAATTAGTTTTTAATATTTATTAATTAATTTTGCAATGTTTTTAATTTTTTGACGAAACTTTTTTTTTTATTAAAAAAAAAAACAAAAAAGTTTAAAGTGATTCCAAAATGTTATTCCCCATACATTAAGAGTTCTATCGGAATTGTGTAGAACCAATAAAGTAGTTCCTTAAAAATCTTTTAGAAGAATTCAAATAGCGTTCCACAGCACTGGTTCCAGAGGTACTAAAGATATACCAACAGCCTTAGAAGTCATTGAAAAATGTGGTACTAAATACACTCATTCCAGAACAAGTAATTTTAAAACAAATTCTGAAAATTCTCTTGGGAAACAATAACTCATCAACTGAATTCCACTTTTATTATTTTGTACCACAATTAAAAAAAAAAAAAAAACTATTTTCACAAATGCTATTGTGCGCCATTTAAATATTTGTTACAAATTAAAACTTCTATGCCAACATTTTTGTACAATTAATATTTAGAATAGAAACTATTTTGTTGTCTAATTTCTAGTAAAATCAGAAATAAAAGTATAAAATACATTCAATCATTACAATAATTTCTGCTTCATTTACAACATTCATGCCTGATTGAGGAATATGTAAATTTCAAATTTAAAACATACAGATGTACAGTTGATGGATGTATGTATCTTTATATAAACAATTGTGTACACTTTTTATATTGTATTTCATTTAAATGTACAACATCAAAATACCAATAACAACAAATAGACAACAATATAAAATAAAGCCAACAAAAAAGAGTTTTTAATTAAAAGTGACAAAATTATTGAGCTGAGACCAAATTAAAATACAAAAAAAAATCATGTTGTACAAGAACAGGTAAATAGAAATTTTATTTATTTGAAATTTTTTGTAACAAAGGTGTGAGAATGTGTTCAAATGTATCTATGTTGTTTGGACCAACAAAAAAAAAAAAACAAGAAAAAAAAGGACGACACTTTAAACCATTTAACAGTTACTGGTTGTAGCATTTTAAAACAATTGTTAATACCTTTGCCACCAAACACAACAAAAACATATATTGATTAAAAAAACAACAAATATGTACATATTTATAAATGTACATACTTGTATATCGTTAGTTAAAACGCAAACGGCCCTAACTAACAAAAAATCCAAAATCGGTTTTTTGGTGATTCTGATGCTTAGCATTGAAAAACACATCTACAAAAAAATTTTGGACTTATTTGACCAAAATTAAAAATTTTATTAACGAAAAACAAACGGCCCTATATACAAAAGAATTCATTTCATAAATGCAAAAAGACCTAACTGATTGTTTGTATAGACAACATTGTAAGTTGGCAAAAAAAATTGACAGATTTAACCGTCGAACAATTTATTTATTATAGAGAAATTAATTTGTAACAGCTAAACACAAAATCAGGAGTTTGGTTACTACTTTGTATAGACATGCAAGCAGTAAAGCTTTTACCCCAGTGCAAAGCTAACTCGTCTTATTATAAAATGAAGCTACAGCTTCATAATTTTACCATTTACAATGCAGTTAATCACGAGTCTGAAAATTATATTTGAAATGAAACTGAGGGAAATCTGGTTTCATCCACGTTTACTACAATAATTATTAAACAATTGAGAAATTCACTTGAACGGTATACTGAAATTCACCACATCATTATCTATTCAGATGGTTGTTTTTATCAAAACAGAAATGTCGTCCTTACAAATGCTTTGCTTTCTTTATGTGTGGAAAAAGTGATTACCATAGATCACAAATACTTGGTGGTTGGTCATGCGCAAATCGTAGGCGACTCTACGCATTCTCTTATTGAAAAAAAGATTACGAATAAGGAAATAAACATGCCATTTGAATTTGTTAACTTGGTAAAAGCTGCCATTTCCTCTAAAAGCTCACCACTTGAATCACAATGACTTCTTTGATTATGAATCTGTATAAATGTATTTCTGTAAAATCTACTGAATCTAAAACGTATATTTTATTTTTAATGACAAAAATCCGGCGACCCCACTGTCAATATGATACTTGCACTGGCATACGAACACACAGGCACCATTTATTTTAAACGAAAGCATTACCGCTTTACCTCCGATATTGCACGAAGAAAGATTAAAAGTTTCTAAAAAGGAAGTGTCAACATCTGCAGGATTTAAAACCACTACTTCCAAAAAAATTGACATTATTTATATGATAGCATACCCTTTGAAATTTAATTAATACTTTTCTTTTATTCCAATTCTTGCAACTCTTGATTAAAAATAAATAAAAAGCGTGTACATATGTATATTTAAATTTTTTAAACAGCGTTTTCCTAATAATAATAAAAGATACAATTAATCTACTTTGTATTAATGTGTAGATAGGGCCTTTCGTTTCATTAAATTAGAGTACCAAAGAACTTGACAAACAAGGCTTTTTAAATATTTTAAAATTTTATTTTATTTTGCAAGAATTAAAATTCTCACACCTTGTTTTTTATAATACTGGTAAAAATCATACTAATCGAAACTATACCATTAGATTAAAAGAGTTTTTTGCTTCACCTGTAACATTTTTAAAATGTTAGATAGGGCCGTTTGTGTTTTAGCTAACGATATGTATGTATTACCCTACCGACTACATATACACAAATAGACGCCTCTTCAATACATGAACAATGGTTTTAAATTAAAAACTTTTTAGAAACGATTGATAAATTTTGTGCTAAAAAAGCAATAACAGGCTAAAATAAAATAAAACATAATAAAGTTTATTGTATTGTTATTGAACACTTGTATTGGGTATTTGCAAATACCTAATACACACAAAAATACGTTCATTTGTACCTACAGTATTTGAAAAAAGTATGCATGTATATGTATATATGCATGTCCTTTGTAAATTGTGATTCTTTCTAATTCCCTAATTTCAGTAATAAAAAAATGTATACTGTACAAAGTTATTCTCATATATTTTATAATTTGTTTAGCTCTGCGAAAGCTTTCTTGCCCCACTGTATTTATACGCAAATTAATATGTGTATGAACATTTTTCCAAAACAATTTTAGTGTTAAACTTAATAAATAACCAACCATATGAAATTGTTAGACTCTAGTATTTTTATTATAATCCAGTTTATTTTTATTGTTGTTACTGTTACTATTATTGTTATTGTTGCAGTTTTAGTTCTTATTGTCGTAGTTTGAAAATGAACGAGAGTTACTGTACAACATTCGGTACCGGTGGAAACCACAAACAATAACCAACCACAAATACAATTCGTATTCGTATTTATTAAAAAATTTCAAATAATTTTATATAAAAGCTGCCAAATGTGCAATTGAGTTTGAGAGTGACCAATTGAGCCCAGCAGTTTTGCAAGTAATTATAAGATACATTTTACACGGAACAGTCATTTTCATTGCTTTGCCTATGTGCTCTTGTCAAGCAAATTGCAGTCGATTTAACTTTAATTTACTTTATACATCCCAAGTAATCTAGTGTGTAGTCAATTGTCACTTTAGTATTCCTAAGTAATCTAGAAAGTAGTTCATTGTGTCTAAGTGTGCTTTTTCAATCCAGAGTTTAGTCTTTGTAATCTGGTACAATTAGCTTTTGCCCAGGTCACAAACGTTTCACAAAGCATGAAAGATTAAATTAAAAGTTAAGTTTAGAAAAATCTCCCAGAACTGCTGGCTATTATCCGTTTTGAAAAAGTGTATGAGTGGATTAGTTAGAGAAATGCTTTTCATTCACACTTATAAACAAGTTAGTTTAGTTTATGATAATTTCTATTGTTGTTATTGTAGTGTAATTGTTTACTTTGAATAAGTAAAATGTGAGTATTGTAATGGCAATCAAAAACCCCACTAAATAAAAAGTAATTGCATATGAAAATTAATTTGCCGCCAATTTTTCTTATGAATTTCATCTCATCAAAAATGTCATATCAGAATTTTGATATCTAATATATGTATATTATAGAAATATCACAGATCTAATAGCCCTTAAATTTTAACAGATGTATAGTTCGCTGTGAAGAACAAAAGTCAATCAAATGAATTTACGTTTTATAAACATTTCAAAGGCTTCCAAATCAATCTTTGTTCAGTAATAGGTACTTGTAACAGGGAAACTAGTTTTTGACAAATATTCCAAATAATTATGGATGGATCCAGTTATAAATGATAACAATTTTTTAAAAAGTTTTATTGGGTAAAAATGCGAGATTTGAAAATGGTTTTTGTTTAATAACTTACATGTCATTTTGAAGGGCATTGTCTTTGTACTAAAAAAATACAACAAGTTTTAAAGAATACGAATATGCACGTGTTTGGAGAGGCAGTTCTTAAACTACTTATTGAAATACTCGAATATTTTGCAAGTTTTATTTTATTTGTATGAAATTGAAAACTTATTACAGGAGAAGAAAAAGACTAAAAACAAAAAGCTATCGTTAGTTGAAATGCAAAATATGTAATGTTGCATATTAAAATAGAATTATAGAATTAAATCCCAATATTTTTATTAATGAAAATGCCTTTGTATTTTTATCGGAAATAATAAAAAATGCAACTTTTTCATAGACATTTTTGTACTAAGCATTTTTGCCTTAAGTTAGGCATTTTTTTCAATATTAGTTACGGTTTTTGGAATTTCAACTAACGATATGCGTGTTAAAAATAAAAAAAATTATAAAAATTAATAATTAAATTTTATTAACTAATAAAATTAATAAAATAACTTCAAAATTCAATTGTTTAATATCATATTTTAATGTCCATTATCTATCCATTAATCTTCTAGTTCATTTATTTCATGGGAAAGATCACAACGATTTAAAAAAACGATGCAAAAAAGACAAATTAAACAACCATAACCATTGCTTGCATTTAGTATTTAAAATACCCATATTGTAAAATAAGAACCTTGCAAAATACTACAGTATATTAGCAAAAAAAAATGTTTACGTTACTTTACCTATAGTGAGCAAGAATGAGTAAATACAAACACTCTGATAGTATAAAAAGAATAAAACTTTTCTTTGTATTTTTTTTGTTTGGCATTTATTTGCTATGCTTCGCTTTTGTACTTGGAATTATTATGAAAATGTTAAAAAAAGCAAATGTTTTTGAATTTAAATATATTTAGTGCAACAGCCTAGTAGATATTTGTCATTTATTCCCACTTAGTTATTGAACATTATAGTGTAAACAACAAAGCTTTCTTGCTTCAGAAAAGTTGCTTAAAAATGTCATATGCGGGAAATTTTGCTTGCTAAAAAGTACCGCTGAAGCACATCGAAGCTTATGGTGAATGTAATGAGATGGTTGTACGGTTCAAAACTGGTGATTTTTACAGAAAAGACAAATATAGTCCAGGCCATCCAAAATTTATTGAAGACCAATAATTGAAGGCATTTCTCCATAAAGATTGTTCATAAAAACAATAAGAGCTTGCAACATCTACTTGTTTGCTATAAAAGGAAATTATTTTTGCACCGAATCATAACTTGCGATAAAAAAGGGATCCATTACGATAACGTGAAGCGTAAGCCATATGTAGTATGTTAAGCCTGGCCAAACAGCCGAATAGAACCAAATCCAAATATTCAAGGCGCTAAGGTAATGCTCTGTATTTGGTGGGACCAAAGGGATGCATAAATTTGGCAAAACATTACAGGGAAACTATGTACATATATCAAATGTAACTGATTCGTTTGAAGAGAGTATTGGTCGAAAACATCACACAATATTCCATGACAACGTTCGGCCACATTTTGCAAATACCTGTTAAAAACTATTTAGAAAGATATGGTTAGGAAGTCTTGCCTCTCCCGCTTTATAGTCCAGACTATTTGTTTCGATCGATGCAGAACGCTATCTCTGGGATACGTTTTACTTCTTAAACAATGTATCCGAAATTGGCTTGATACGTTCTTGGACTCAAATGATAAGCAATTATAGTCATAGCTAAATATTATCAATACTTTCAATAAAAAAACGCTAAAAATTTAAAAAAATCCCGTATTTTTAAGTTATACACCAACTAATAGCAATGTTATCAATAACGATTAATTAGCAAATTCATATGAAATTTGTTAAAGGCTGCCAATATGTGTTTTTTTTTTAATTCTCTACAAATACCTTATGACAAACTATATCGAATTATTTGATGACACTTTCTTTGCAAAAGAACTTTTCATCGAAAATTGTATACTATTGCAAAGTTTCATAAAAAGCTAACGAGAGTTATTAGGTTTAAGCACATTCATATTACATATTGTAAAATTCCTGATGCTTTAACGAATATTTTTATTGAAAAAATGTTAATAAGCCATTAAGTTCCTGGAAAGAACCCAACAAACATTTGTTGATGATCCATCAAATAGTCCATTCAAAACATCTAATTGTTATGTTCTCCAGCTGTTGCAATTAAAATATTCTATGTATGTGATAAAAAGCTTACAACATTTATCTCCAAATAGCATATTTTAACAAACACTGAAGCCATTTCTATGAAAAATTAAAATTAGGTTTCTTAAAACGTTTACATATAATAAAAAACAACTGTAAGTATATTACTTCTAATTCCTATAAAATAAAAAAATACTTAAGTTTCGAAAATAAATATTAAAAATTTCCTAACATTGAACAATGGGAAAAGAAACAAAGGAAAAATGTAAAAAAACAAATGATGTTTTGTGTACAATAGATTTCAAAGTCGCAAATTCCTAAAAAAAAATTATTAAACAGTTTCCTTGGCAATTTGCTCTTATTTTAGAAAAATTCTTTGAGACTTGAAAGAAGTATTTCAATAAGTCAAAAGATATGTATAAGATAAAGTTAAAATATTTTGACAAATATAAAAAAGCTTTATATATACATACTTTTGTGACAATAATCTATTTTATGGGTTGAGACTCATGAGATTTGTCAATAATCTGCTGTATAATTGTTCCTTCAATATCCTATACAATTATTAAATTCCAATAAAATAAGTTTATTTGCAATACTCTGACTAATTTTAAACCACAGTAACTAAAAAAAACTATATTTATACAACTTTTCATTTAAATTAAAAATAATATAAGAAAGCCTTAACATATGCAACATTTTCGCACAGAACAAAGAGAAACCGAAAAGAGGAAATAAAATAATAATATTTAAATATTTGCTTAAGACAACTCGTAGAAAAAAAACAATACTTTTAAATATATACAATACATATTTATTCATGTATTTGAGTGTAATTTTACATTATTATAAATATAATAAAAACAACACTCTCCTACAAGGGCACAGCAGAAACAGTAGGAGAGTTTCTCTGCCACTCTTAAACATATGCTAACGAAAACAACTGTTAAAAAACTATTCCACATACAAATATTGTTGCATATGTTGAAGGCTTTACACATGCAAATATAATTTTTTTTTGCTGCATACTTCGTAAAACAACAAAAAACTTGCATACATAATAAGCCGAATAACGTAGGGTTATTTTTCTACTTTTTTTTTGTTTCATATTGTGAATTATTTTTGGAATACTACTTTTCTGTATTTACGTTACAAGAAAAGTTATTTCGTTTTATTTTTCTTGCTTTTTTAATGTGAAATACTTGTATATTCAAATTGTGTGTTTTTTTTTGTTTTGTAGTTTTTTCTTATAGTTTTTAAACGAGTACTTTATATAGTATATACTAAACAGCAAAACATGAAATATGCAAAATAATATGGACATATTCTATTTATACTGGTATGTAAGTAAATGTGTATGCCACTCTTGCATAGTTCAACACAAGTGGGTGTTTATTATACCCATATATAATAAAAATATATAAATAAATTCCAACATTTACTTCTACCATCATCGTCAACGAGGTCATGGTCGCCTGGGTATATGCAATGGAATTTTCATCTCTGAGTTTGTGTTCAGGTAAATAGTGAGAAAATAAAAACTCTAGTTTGTTGTGAACATTCTTGACATGACAGACGAAATTGTCAAGCTTAGATGTGTGAAAATTTGCACAAAAAAAAAACCTAAAATAAAATCATGGCCTATTGGGCGAGGAAATAAAATACCAAAATAGATGGCATAGTGTTAGGTGTTGAGGCAAATGTACAAGATAGCTAGATGTTTTGAAAATGTTAAAGTAGATAGATAGCAAATATTTTTTTAATAAGGCAATATACAGTAAGTGACAAATAAGTACATACTATGTTAACATTAAGAATTAACCGAATTTTTTAAATATTTAAGATTTGAAATTTGTTTTTAAGATGGTAAGACATTATTCATAAAAAGATATTAATTACCAGATGTGTAAAATTCTGACTTTTCACAACAAAACATTACCAATTTTAATTATCTTTTAATTAAGTAGGCCCTCTAATTAATTATTTAATCTCTCTTTTCATTATATTTAATTTTAAACATTTTCTCTTCAACAAACCAAAAAACTAAAAACTATGTACAAGAGCAAAAACTAAAGTATTTTATTTCACCGAAATTTAATGCTAATTTGTGTCTTTCTAATTAAATTAGTTTTGCAAAATTAATAATTACAGAAATATTTAAAACTTAAAAGCATTAGCAGACAACAACTGAAATGAAAGACAGAAAAAGTAAAAACTAAGTACACCTGACTGACAACAGCCAAGGAGAAAAACATAATAAGAAATAAAATACAACATATTTAAATTTGCGTAATATTAAACCTTAAACGACACAAGGGCTTTTTAATATATTCAAAAATTTTCCGTTAAATTCAAAATTTTCTTTACAAAATATTGTTATACAAAAGATTTTCTATGGAAAATAATTATACACAAGATTTTCTATAAAAAATATTTTTATACACAAGATTTTGTTGAGAAAATACTGTTATACACAAGACTTGCTATAGAAATTTCTATAGAAAATTCTGTACTACACAAGATTTTCTATAGAAAGTGCTCGTCTGCACATGATTTTCGTATACACAAATTTTTTAATAGAAAATAGTCGTATACACAAGATTTTCTATAGAGAATACTCGTATACACAAGATTTCTAATATAAAATTCTCTTATACAGAAGATTTTCTATAGAAAATTCTCTTATATAGACGATTTTCTATAGAAAATTTTGTTATGCAGAATATTTTATACAGAAAATTCTCTTATATAAAAGATTTTCTATAAAAAATTCTGTTATACATAATATTTTCTCTACAAATCATTGTTATTTAGAAAATTCTTTTCAATGTGGCAGAATTAAAACAAACAAATTAACAAATCGTGAATATCCAACAAAAATTTATTCTGTGTATATCGAACAATAATTTATTCTGAGTCTATTGCAATTTTGAATTTTGTTTGAGGAGGTTTAAAATGGTTTAAAACAAAAACAACCATTGACACATAGCCAACAAACAATATCCTTATTTATCACAGAGTCATTGCAACGTTGTAGTAATTATAATAATGATGCGCTCTTTCCTTTAACTAGAATAGTGTATATATAAGTTTGTTAGTTACCAAACGTCACAAACAGTTAGGCAGACAAGGATGTAAGAGTATTAAAATAATTGAAAGCAAAATAACATGTCAAAGTTCATATAGCTGCAGCAGTATATAGTATGAAATTTCAAATATAAGGATATTAATTGAACTAATATTTTCATGTCAGGTATGTATAGTAAATCTGACAAGCTTTATTTATAATGCATACATAGACCGAGAGATGTCATACATTTTATATATTTAAATTAATATAAAAATAGAAAAATAATTAAATACCAGAGCATAGAAAATGCTTAATATAAATAAAAAAAGCATATGATTAGGCTTTAGTTTTCTATGCTCTTATATACAATACACAAAGGCTGATTCCTTATTATATACTATATAATCAAGGTATGTAAGTAGTTGTTTGCAAGAATGATAAAATAAAGATTACGCCATGCGCATGATTTCCCGTTATGTGACGTAGAAGTTCCATTCTAAGGGTTACCAAGAATGTTTCATGTGTTATAATTAAAATTTCTTGGGTAATATGTATGTTTTATGTGATAGTTGGCAACCTTGCAATTGAAATCTCTCTAAGAGTTCTAAAACAAAAGCTGTTTAAAAAATAAAAACAAACAAAAAAAAACAACAAAAAATATAAACATGAAGTGTGCAATGAGCAAATGCAAGCAAAACGACAGTAAAAAAACAAGTGAGAAAAAATTAGCCAATAAAAACACAGAACGTGTGACGTCACAGTTCCAAAATGCGCAGAATATGTTACGCGCGTTGGCGTAATCTGTTTTTTATCATTCTTGGTTGTTTGTATAATAAGTATTAAAATAAATAAAGAAAAACATGCACCCACCTCTATTTTACGTCCCTCAACCACGGTACCATGTAGACGTTCACGTGCTCGTTCCGCATCATTGCTGTTAGCGAATGTTACAAAACCAAATCCCTGTGAGTTTATATGTGATTTATATTTTTTTATATAATTTTTTTTTTGTTTAATTTAAATGTTTTTTTTTTCATTAGTTTTATATTATTATTATTGCACATTCCATTAACAAGTAAGAAAAACGAAAAAAAAAATATTGTTTTAATTCCATACGCGTAACAGTCATTATAAACATCATCATCATCATCATTATTATGATCAATCATCATCATCAACGAACACATCACAGTCATAGCAAAACATGCAAGTATTTTTTTTTGATTTTTTTTTGTAAAAGGAGTAGAAAAAAAAGGAAAAAAAAGACATAAATTATAATATAATTTAAAGTTTAAATATTGTTTTTTTGTTGTTGTAGTTGTTTAAATATTATAATTAATTAATAATGGTTAATACAATTGTTTAATAGGTCTAGGGGGCATGGTTAGTGTTGAAATCATAATAATATATGTATATTTTTTTAATACTTATGCAGTTTTTTCTTAATGTATTAAACGCAAACATGCAATTTTATATGTAATATGTATATAACTTTTAAAAACTAATTTATACATTAACCTTTGAAAATTAATGAGTTTTTTTTTTTGGCTTAGTGATGCTGTTCATAAATATCAATTATGTTTTCACACTCTTAGGTTTTATGAAAGTAAATGGTTGATTTTTTTTTACTGATTTCATAAATGAAATATGTTTGCATGGTTTTCTCAATTAAAAATATATTTGATTCTAAATTTGATTTTAATTAAAGTTATTAATTGGCTCTGTCTGCCAATAAGTTCCATTAATTTTAGTTTTATGAAATTAAAAAGGTTAAGGGAAACATTTTTTGAATCGAAAACCATTAGAATGATAAACAGTGGCTTTTGGCCACTAAGCAAACATGTTTATTTTCTAAACTAAATCTTAAATATACAAGAAATTTGTCGGTTAATTGACCTCTGCTCCTTCAAAAATAGTTAGTTCGAAAGAATATACCCAGAAAGTGCGTTAAAAGACATGAATATAAATCATAACACAGCTTTGTGTTAAACAAATTCTTCTCTCTTACTAGAACTGCCACGTTGCACAATGGGACCAAAGTCAAAAGAAATACAAGAAAATCAATTTTTTTTGAATTGTTTTTACATTTACAATTCTAACTAGTTATCAAGAATGACTCAAAAATCGTTTAGCCTTTAAAGAATGCTGAGTATGTCCTAAAGGAAGTGGAGATTTTTTAACACATTGTTAATTAAATTGCTTTAAAAAACATAGCCATAGAAATACCATTGCGGTCTATTAAAAAAAGATTTCCAAAATTAATTAGAAGAAAATAGGCCAGAACATATCGGTTTTTAAAGGATTATTCGAAAAATGTTATTCATTCTCGAAATTATAAATAAACGTTTTGTTAAATAGATGTATTTTATCTTTATTTTACAAACACAAACGATTATTCAATAATTTTTTTCGATTATCTAATTTTTTTCTCATTTATTCGATCATCCAATATATTTATTAGTTTTTGCAATAACTTAATTAATTTTTAATTTTTACAATTTCTTTTATTAGTGCGCAAAAATCCAAATAAAGTTATTCATAATTTAAGTATACAAATAATTTTAACAGATTATTAGAGTAAATTTAATCGATTATTCGCATAACTTTCTTTGATTATAAAAAAATAGGGAAACGTGGCTAATATATAACTGGCAACATTTGATGACCCCGCCACCACAGTCGCCAGACCTTAATCTTATTGCAAATTTATGGTAAATTTTAGAAATTTGCACAAGAAAACACAACAAAATCGCTTGAAAAAAGCGCTACTGTGGTCGAATATTTCGGGAAGTATTACCAAAAAAAAAAAAAAAAAAAAAACTGGTCGCATCTATGTGTTGTGGATAATAAAGGCTAACACACCAAATATTAAATCGTGTAATTGCCAGTTTTAATTTCAGGTTTTCGAAATCCTTGGGTGCCAGCATAAAATAAGCTGTTAGGTGAAAATCGAACATTTTTTGTTTTTTAGTTTTAGGCCCATTATTACAACTTGGCAATAGTTAAAGGTATGATGTTATCGGACAGATAAGAAGTATTTAGTTATTATAAGTTTACTTTAATTTAAAACCGACCGCTAAGCTAAAGGGAAGATCATCTGGCCTTTAAGTTTTATAGTGAGGTTTATGTATTCGAAGTTGTGCATATGTTCTGGAAAAAATGTCAACTTCATGAAAAATAAATTAATTTTAATTTGATAAACAAAAATGGAAAGCACACGTTTGATTTATATTAATAACCTGGAGAATATTTTTGAATACAGTCAGCCTCAAAGTAGACTGTTGAATTTGAATCTTTTTTCACAAACAAATATTTATTGTATTGCCATATTTTAGAAAAAAAATTATTTTATTTTACAAGGAAGTTGTAATAACGAAAAATTTTAAAGGTCACTTTATTTCTCACGTTAATTAAAGTTACCTTTTACTATTAAGAACATTAGAGGCAAGTTCTAATAATGGCCCATAGACTATAACATTTTTTCTTTTAAATGATACCAATTTCTTTTTCAAGTTCCTGTTAGTTTTTTAAAACAAAAAAAAAAAATGCACTGCATAAAATAAGCTGTGAGCCACTGTTTATGTAGATTAAACTTAAACTGTTTTTACTTTTTGTTTAACTTACAAAATAGAGAGAAGTGTTATGTATTTATAGTTATGCAGCACAGTGTATATAAAAACAAAGTAGCAGATTTTGAGAAAATACAACATTTTACACGATACAGTTTTTATAAAAAAAATCAATACTCTGCTAAAGATCTATGAGTGATGAAAATGTTTAGATGTTCGTTCTACAGTTAAACTTTTTTCGCTACCGAACACAACAATGTCTCTGGGTACTGCATTGGGGATTCTTTCATATTTTATTTTTTAAAGTTTTATACAACAATTTAATTTGATATCGTCTCTACTATACATTGTTTATCAAACGCTCTAAAACAGATTAAGTTGTTTTTTTAACTTTTTTATAGTATGCAATAATATTTACCAAATTGCTTTTAAGTGTGTGAGAGTGCTAGTTCCTGCTGCTGGTTGTGCTTGCAATTTTTATTTCCTGTCTTTGGTCATAAAAACAACTTTTTGTATTTCGTTATTTATTACTACAAGAAATTGTATACTTTTTTATTCCGTGAATAACTACATATTAATAATAGCTATCTTTTTCTCCTTTCTTGTTGTCTTGTTATGCTTCGTTCATGATTATAAATTTTTTTATTTATGTTGTTTCTGTTACCTTATACGAGGTCTGATCAAAAAATAACCGTTATTTTCAAATTTCGGGAGTTAGGTATGTTCGATTTTCTCATTTTTTTCTGTTATGTTGGTTATGTGTCTGTTATATATGTTGGTAATATCAGCCATTTTTGATTGTCAGTTTGTTTTTGACAGATAAAAAGGTTAGTCGTGTTTTGGTATGCTCTTCCATTTTTTACTATTCGAAAAAATGGACCAAAGAAACTGTATTAAGTTTTGTGTAAAAAATGAAATTAAATGCGCAAGGACATTTGAAATGGCGAGTCTACTATGAGCAGAACACAAATTCAATTGTGGTATAACCGGTTTAAGGAAGTCCTGGTCGACCGAGCACGCCAACAACCGATGAAAACATTGAAACAGTGAAGAAAATGATTTTAGATAATCGTCGAATCGCTACCAGATGATGTTGGCATATCGTTCGGCTGATGCCAAGCCATTTTTACGTATGTTTTAGGCATGAAAAGTGTGGCAGCGAAGATTATTCCAAAATTGCAAAATTTTGAGCAAAAACAACGTCACATGGACATCGCTAAGGAGCTGTTCAACATCGATCAAGTTTTCCTCAAAATGGTCATAACTGGTGACGAATCATGGGTGTATGGCTATGACATTAAAATCACAGCCCAATCATCCCAATGGAAACGTCCAGAAGAGCAAAGACCGAAAAAAGCACATCACGTTCGGTCAAATGTGAAGGTTTTGCTCACTGTTTTCTTCCACTGCAATGGCGTGCTGCATCATGATATCTTGCCATAAGGTCGTACGGTCAATAAGGAATACTACCTTGAAGTTATACGCCGTTTGCGCGAAACAATACGTCAGAAACGCACAGAATTGTGGAAAACCCAATCATGGATTTTGCACCATGATAACGCACCAGCTCACACATCGATGCTTGTGTGTGAGTTTTTGGCCAAAAACAAAACCTTTATCATGCCTCAACCACCGTATTCACCGGACTTGGCCCCTGCTGACTTTTTCCTCTTCCCAAAACTGAAGACACCAATGAAAGGAAAGCGTTTTGCTAAGATTGAGGAGATAAAAGAAAAATCGAAACAGAAGCTGTTGGCGATACCAAAAAGCGCGTTTTAGAAGTGTTTCGAGGATTGGGAAAAAAGCTGGCATAAGTATATTATATCTGAGGGGGATTACTTTGAAGGGGACAAGATAGTTATTGATGAATAAATAAATAATTTTTGAAAAAA
Source organism: Bellardia bayeri (assembly GCA_950370525.1). Classification (NCBI taxonomy): domain Eukaryota; kingdom Metazoa; phylum Arthropoda; class Insecta; order Diptera; family Calliphoridae; genus Bellardia; species Bellardia bayeri. Next base: position 83,867,230 of record OX493267.1, read on the forward strand.
TTTAAAATAACGGTTAGTTTTTGATAAGACCCTCGTATGTATATGTATTACATAAAGTTCTCAACCGAGGATGCATAAAATCCCTGATAATAAAGAAAGTTTTGGTTATTTTTTTTTTTTTGGAATTTTCATTGGTAAGCTTTTCAGCATATTATTTTGATATGCATAAATTACTTTACAAATATTCGTTATATGTATTTATATTTGTTTTCTGGACAAAAAATCCAAACTAACACCAAGAGTGTGTTAAAATTTTGCTACAATATGCTGTAGTATCCTTTTGTTTTGTGTAAAGGTAGTGATTAAAAATATGTGGACAACAGTTGTAAAATTTCTCTATTTCGAAATTAAATTGTTGTTTGCAATTAAATACGTTTTCATCATAAATCTGATTACAGTAATGCTGTTTATAAACAAATACCTACCATTTGTTTTTGCTTTACGTTTAAACGCTTTTGTTTTATTTTTTGTGAAATCTTAGCAAGTGCAAGAGAAAGAAATAGCGCTCAAAAAGGATTTCTTGTGTAGTTTGTCGTCTACTTAACAGCTAAAACAGCTTTTTCGCATTTTTAAGCCGTTAAGTGTTTGCTTAAACAAATTGCATTTGTCAGGTAAATATGGTAAAGAAAAAATACAAATAAATACACCCTCCTTCCCCCCTGGTGGTAGCGACAGGATACCCGTAATATATTTAGCAGGATTCCTATATTATGCTAAAGGTATAACAACACCACACATATACAATGTGAAAAAGGAAAAAAAAAACTTTTTAAAATAAAATGATGGTGATGGTATTGACTAGAATAAAAACAGAAGCCAGTTAAAACAGCTAAATAAATACGTTGAGACCAAAATGCAATTTGTTGTGGTAAATAATTTAAATTAATTTATGTAAAAAGAAAACAAAAACACAAATAGCACTTTAAAGTTAAAAACCTCAAAACCTAAGGAAAACATTTTTTTTTTGGAAAAAATCATTAGTCACTACACCAGATTCGTTTTAAGCGTCGCAAAGTTAAAAGTTTGCGCTGTGGTCCGTTTTCAATTGAAATAATTGCCTACTTTAAGGCTGAAGTATGCTTAAAGCAACTAAAGCTTTCGCTGAAGGAGTAGAAAATTAATATTTTAGACAAATATTAAAAAAAAACTTATGGAGAAATTATTTAAGTTGAAAAATATTTATATAAAAACTTAACAGAATTTAGTACAATTATGAATATTTTCAATAAATAAATTTGTATTACAATTCAAAACACATTTATATATAATTGAAGAAGTATAATTCTTAGAAGAAAGAAAAGGACGTAATTGATTTATTAACGTTGTGGGCACAATATTAGTTGTGACATTTGATATGAAAGGAACCTATATATTTGGGGGAAATGGATACTTTTTAGACACTTTGTGACAGGGCGCGTAACTAATCTAATTTTTGGTCACAATATTATTAATCAATTTCGATATGACTCTAGTTTTTGGTATAAAGCTATATATAAAATATTAAGATTGCTGCGTGCACCTCATATTTAAGCATAACTAGAAAACGTCTTATCCAATTTGGTTAAAAATATCAAAAACTTATACATATAATAAAAACAAAATCTGTGAGTCAATTTATTATCAAGTTATAACTACAATACCTTTAAGATCTTTACTGATATCATGATGGCCTTTACAATGCGTATGACTTTTAAACTATCACAGGAAATTATACATTTGACAGGTTTGCAGATGTCAAGGTGGATGTGGAAGAAAAACTTTCTACTGCGCTTGTCTATTAGACTAGTGGACTCTTCAGTCTGAAATTGACTGAGGTTTTACCGAGTATAAAGATCGGACATTTGAATTTATACTTGTAGCTATATGTCTTCTCTCTCGTGGAAATCTACGCGATAAACAATCTATTCAAGACATTCTACAGATAAACTTCAAAATATCTCTGGGTACTGCATTGCGCATTATAAGTTAAAAATGAAGATTTGCTCATGGATGATGAAACTCACCGATTGATTGATAGTGTATCGCTAATCATGCAAACGACATATGTAAGTCATATGGTCTAATATTCATACAACATTCTACATTCAACTACATAATGTGTTACTGACTGTGAGTTGTGTAAGCTATGCTATTAAATCTCCCATATAATGTCTTCTCTAGAAGTTGGACATATTTATACGTGCAATAGAATATCTCTGAATGAGACGGCGAGGCATTTGATTGCACTTTTCTGGGTATCGACACACCAAGTCAATATTGACTGAAAAAGGGAGCCATGATCTTAGGTGAACTCCTTTAACGACTTCCTCTGTCTGGAGCTGACTGACTAGACATCGGAAATGCTTGATTTGTTGAAGACGGGCGTAATACATTTTTAAGTGCAAGATGATGGTTTGGTTTAAGACCTATTGGTTGGATATACAGAATTGATTTCCTCTTTGTGATTCCTTTCTACAAGGGTATCAAACAAAAATAAATTTTCGACAAAAGACAAATAGGGCATTTTCGGTAATGCATCACTGCGCTGCATCTGATTCGCAATACGTTCGGAAAAGCAACAGTTGGCATCACTGCAAATGTATTGTGTTCTAAAATGTAATAGTAAAGCAGCTGATACACAAACATCTTAAAAACAAGCATGACAGCATCTCAAACTAATCACAGATGCAGCGCAGTGATGCATTTCCGAAAAGACCCACATTTTTACTAATATTCTGATTTATTGGCCAATTTTCAAAACAAGATAAACAATCTACATTTAACGAATCAATTTTATTCGTTGCACTGTCTGGTTCAATTGCAATTAAGGGTTAAAATTTCGTCAAAATTTATTAACAACTACACATAATTAAGCTATATAAAAATTTTAAAAAATCTAGTTCCTATATTTACATAAAAATATTAATAATTTCCCTTTTTGATAGACTTTTTTTTATTTATTTTATTTAAAACCTGGGTTAAAGCTGAAAACTTTTAGACACTAAATAAATATTAACTTAATATCTAAATTATTATTAATTTTAATTTATTTAACAACCGCAAACTCTCTATAAATCTTTAACAAATTTATGATGTTTGATTTTATCATAACACGTTACACCATGTAATGAACAAGAAAATATTTTAATTAATTTGTTAGGATACAGTAATGAAATTAATGTACTACAACCTATACAATCTGATCGATGATATAAAATCAATTAATTATAGCAACAAATTTAATTACTTTTCTTGAGGGTTACTATAAATAATGCATAATAATTTATTAATTTGTATTTCATTGCCAACACTTTGCAAATTTTAGGTTTTGTTAAAATATGTGCCTACTTTATGTTGTTAGATGTTTATCATAAAATATTGCATAATTTTAGGCAGTAAATGTTTATAATTTGATTTATTAAAATAAAAGTTTTAAGTTAATTTTTATAAAGATATATTCTATAGAGTTGGATAATTGGCTGGCAAATTGAACAACAATTTGCACTTGCATGTGACTGAAGCTATTTGGAGCTACTCTGATATATTATTCGACATTTCTTTTATTAAGAAAATTCCAAGAAAAAAGTTTTTTTGGAACTAGAATGTATATGCAGCTTTTTCTTTGTGTCCTTCCAATTTCTTATATATAGGGGATTTAGCAAATTAAGTTCAGTATTTTCTCTGATTGTTTTAAGAATTACAAACTGTAAATGTTTTCTGTTGTTCCTTGACCATAAATGCTGTTTGTTAACTTTGTTATCTATTTTTTACTTTTGGCTATATTTTTTTTAGCATTCTTTGTTGTTGTTATTTTTCTTATCACATCCTTTATTAACGCAAGCCAACTAATAGCCAATTACTAAACATTATTTTTAAAGAAACACATACATTTAAGATAACTACCCTGCAGCTCGTGGAACTAGTTTCAATTCAGCGTTGATTCATTTTAATGTGTCTCGTGGGAATGATGTTCATACTCTGTAGGGATAATAATTGTTTTATTAAATGTCGGTATCAACTCTTAATTGTACAGGCCTTTATTAGTTATTAGAACAGGAAACCACAGCCGAAGAAGTATACTTTGATTTCGGCCCAGATCAAATTACTTTTATAAATAATCACCCAATGTTTTGTAATCAAAAAAATCATACAGCCATAGTTTTCTCTCGATACATTAAGCTATCTACTTTGGCTTCGTTTGACGTTCACTTAAGAAAGAGCTCGAACACTCGAAAACGGTCTGCATAACTTTGCCATAGAAAAGCAAAAACAAACTGATGTTCTTATCAAGTAGCGATGTAGCTATAGCAAATTTGTTGCTACCTCGCTAAAAATGAAACTTCCAGGTATATTTCAAAACTACCACTATTGCTACTACCTCTGCCAACCAACAGCTTATACATGTTTGTGGTCTATTTAATACGTCTACACAGGAAATTGATTTATTTCCTTAGTTGGTTTCTTACTTCTTTCTTTTTTAACTGTACATCATTCCTTATTTCCATGATGCATCTCTGTGTCTTAATTTGAGTGCAATTTTATTCCCTTTATCGTATTATTTAGATTTTTTACTCTTTACAGACTTAAAAATTGTATGATATAAAAGAGATGTTAATACTAAAGGGTTTTTGAAAATTTATGCAAGTTTTAAATTTGTTCGTCTTTTATGCAGCAAGAAAACGCAAATAAACAAATTCAGTTCAGTATTATTAAAAATTGAGCATTACACGAGCTTCATAAACAATAGTTCAAAATTCCTGCATTTAAGGGACTGGCTAGTTATGTCTTTAGCTTTGATTTTTGATTCTTTGATCTTCTTTATTTTGTATTGTAGCCGGGTTTTTTGATATTGTTTGCTATTTTCTTTTCTATATTTGTATATTTAATTCTACTGAATTTAAGTGAACCTCTAGGGCAACATAAAAAGCAATTGGTCCAACGAACATTAACAAAGTTTAAGTAGTATTTGTCTATAAGTTGATATTTTTTATAATTAGAAAAGCACATATTAATTTCCTATTTATTAGTCATGGACAAACACATACTATCATATTTATATTTGTGTTAGTTAAACATTAAAAAAATTGTGTAGCGAAACCTTGCTTCCACAAGTGTTAAACAGAAACTGATTTAAGTTTGATGCTTGACATCACAACAAAGCAATAAACAAATGCTCATTTTAGTAAAACACACAAGTAAGCTTATAGTCAGCGTTGTCAACTTGGTGCGTTTCGCACCATTTTTGGTGCTTTTTTAAATTTTTGGTGCGAACAATTTCTTAGTTGGTACGTGGTGCACTTTTTTTTTTAAATTTCGGTGCCTTTTTTATTTTTTCCGAAAATGTGATGAAATCTTTATTTTACTAGTTTTTAATTACAGTCTTTTAATGAAATCTATACGATAAAAAATTACCCCATTGAATGCATTTTATATACGAATGTATGATAATCCAACATTCGTCACATGAAGGTTGTTGCTAAAGCTGAATAGGATGAGAATTTTTGTTTGAAAATAAAATTAACATTGGCCTGATTGGTCTACTGTAAAAACGCACCAAGTTTAGAATTTCTTCTTTATTGAAAATGTTTATTGAATTAATTTTAAATTTTTTTAATTTCATAAATTTTATATATAGAACTATTTACAAGTGCTTGTTCTTAAATGATAAACTCCGGAATATTTAATAAATTTTCTGACCGTAAGACAAATTTCAATATTATCATTTGTTATGCTTACAAGAATAATAATGTGTGATTCATTTAGGTTGTGTTATCTTATTTTTATTCAGTAATATTTGAAAGTTTATCATGGAAAGACTCACAACGCAAATCCTCTAAATAAATTAGTTGTATTGCGAAAATTAGCGTCCTGTGAGTAATGTTCTTGGTGTACTTCTAGCAATGAGTTATTGAGAAATTGTTTTTAGGAGCTGCTAATTTCGCTCGGTGAGCTGTCCACTTGTCAGCTAAATCGTGCGTAACTTCTTATTTGGAAGTTATGTCAAGTCAAAACTCTTCATTGAAAAGTCAGCTACGATTCAAGACTTTGAAACCAACATCACTCGAGTAACTCGCGTTAGCAACGGGAATAAAGTTCAGAAATTTGTGCTCCCGCATTGACCAATTTGTTATGCTTACAAGAATAATAATGTGTAATTCATTTAGGTTGTGTTATCTTATTTTTATTCACTAATATTTGAAAGTTTATCATGGAAAGACTCACAACGCAAATCCTCTAAATAAATTAGTTGTATTGCGAAAATTAGCGTCCTGTGAGTAATGTTCTTGGTGTACTTCTAGCAATGAGTTATTGAGAAATTGTTTTTAGGAGCTGCTAATTTCGCTCGGTGAGCTGTCCACTTGTCAGCTAAATCGTGCGTAACTTCTTATTTGGAAGTTATGTCAAGTCAAAACTCTTCATTGAAAAGTCAGCTACGATTCAAGACTTTGAAACCAACATCACTCGAGTAACTCGCGTTAGCAACGGGAATAAAGTTCAGAAATTTGTGCTCCCGCATTGACCATCAGCACCATAGTCGCGTCCAACATTTTAATGAAATTATCTTTAAAAAGTTAATGTTAGAGTTTATTGTTTTGACTCGCAATAAAGATTTCGACATCTAAAAACTCTAGCTTCAAATAGCAATACCATACAGTTTTACGAGAACAAAGTTTTCTGAATATTAGAAAAACAGGCTGGCCAAACAATATTGAATTGTTCACAAATTATAACAATGCATTAAGAACTATAGGAAAAGTCAAAATTCAGACATATGTACTTCAAAAATATAAAAATTTTTTCAATATCACAATTATTACTATATACCGTAAAACAAAGCATACTTTTAGAGTGCTGTAGATTTTAAGCAGTAAAGCATATTTAATTTGTGCTTCTTTCAAAAGTCTATTTATTTTAGCAGGGGGCTTATATTGTAACTCATTGCGAAATAAAGCTACATAGTTCGAATTTGTGTGCTTTATACATTGTATTTCGAAAATGTTTGCTTTCGCCTCGAAATACACAAAAGCCTCCCAGAATTATTAGTCTATACATTTCAGGATTGATTTGTAAAGTTTCAATATTTTGTTTTCTTGATTTAAATTACTTCCTTCTTTAAGTACAAATCTTATCATTTCTTTAGCTAAGTTTATATGTATGTATAACATTTTATTTTAATTGCAGTTTCAATTAATTAAAAAGTTTTCTTTTTAAAAACCAAAAGCACCTGTTCTAGTTTGAAGCCATAGAGATTGTCAATACAAATTACTGTTTACTAAAAACACATTTTTAATTCAATATGCCAAGAAATATAATAAATCCCGCAAAAAATAAATATTTAAAAGTTGCATCTATTAAGAATATTTGTTGGTTTTTAAATAATAGAAGTAATATTTGTTTAAGTAAAGTATTTTTTGTGTATATTTTTCTGATAATAGAACACAATAAACTAAAAACTTTTAAGCTGATTTTCAATACCACAAAGCCATTTTCCTAAACATATTATTGAAAAACTCTATGTTATATGTTTTCATTTGGTTTTGTTGTGAAAGTAATGAAGCAAGTAACAAAAAACTGCTTATTTATGTGGTAAAAGTCTTTAGAGAAGAAAAAAATGTATGACAAGATTTTGCTTAAGAAAAGTAGAAAAGAAAATTTGAATACTCTATACATGGTTCAGTGAAACAAGGTACACAAATAGATTTGAGTTAAAAATGTCTAAAGAAAAATTTAATTTGTAAATGAAACCAGATATGTGTAGTGGTAAACAATTGAAGCATTTTAAAAGTTTAAAGATCATTTTAGTTTGTTTTAAATATGTAGCATATCTTAGGGCTGTTTAAATTCGGACTTAATTTAAATAAGTTTTACGAGGCTTGTGCTTAATGTTTTCATATAAAGCACATAATAAACTACTGACTTAGTTACACATTATGAATGCCTAGGATTCTGTGTACATTTTTATGTCAGTAAACTTTTACTGTTACCTCGTATATGCGTTTTTTCCATTTAAATCTTTATGTTTTATTACAATTCTCTAAGCATGTGTGTACATTATGAATGAGCAAGTTTTATTTTTCTCCCCCATCTCTTCCTGTTTTCTATTACTTTTTTGTAGTTTAGCTTTGGTTAGCTATACCTAAAGAAACTAATATAAATGTGGCAAGGATTCGTTTTGGCTTTGTGCAAAATGAAAGCCACAAAGTTTTTATTAAGGAATAACACCCACAAGAAACAGGAATAAAACATACATTGTGCAAGCAAAACTTTAAAGAAGTTCAGATTAAAACTAAACTAAAACAGAGTTTTGCAAAGTTTCTTACACAGTTTTCTAATATTTTTGTTAAAACGACAAGTGTGTTTTATGTAGAAATTTATCTAGAAACATGCACGCTTAAAAAAACAAAATTCAAACAAATTTTGCCTTTAGTCAAGTAAGTTGAAATATTTATATGAATAAAAAAGAAAATTTATTTTTTCACAACAAGTTTCAACTCTTTTACATTACTAAGCTAAATAACTTAATCTGTTTTAAGTAATAAATACTTTTTGTTGTTTGTCTCTTTCCCTTCCTCTCTGTCTCTGATTTATTTTCTTTTTTGCAGAACATTGCTGTATATATTTTTTAATCTTCTTTTATTATTTATTTGCTGAAAAATGTTGTATTTTAACTCAATTATGTCAATATTTAAATTATTTTAATTTCCTTTCCTTTCGTTTTTTTGTGTTGTTTCACATACAAACTAATAAAATATTAAACAAGCAGGAAAGAGAAATATTGTACATCCTGTGCAAAATGTGTAAAATCGATGGAGTGGGATAGGGCAAGAGTTAGGAAGAGAAATAATAAAATAAAATCTGTGGAAAACTTAGTTTTGTTAAACTTTAGATATTTTTAAAATGTGCGTTCCTAGCAAACACAACAAAGACTACAGGATATTAGAATTTCCACTGTAAATAAGAGAGATGGACAAATGAAAATGAGACATATAAAGAAGAATATATGAAATTACTTTAGTATTTTCAGAGAAACGTTTCTTTATAGTTCCTACTATGAATTGTGAAATTTATAGATATGAAGTTTAAATTTTTTTTTTCTTATGTAGGCAATCAAGAGACACGATTGAATGGTCTAGAAACAACGTTATGAGTACTAGTCCATTATAATGGTAACTTTTAATATCAACAGCAAGATCCATCATTAAGCAAGTTCATAGGTTAACTGGAGAAATAACAAAATCTTTTAAAAATAAACAAGTAAGATTTTATATTCGGCTGTGCTGAATCTTTTATACCCACCACCTTTACATCAGTAGTGTATGTATACTTGATCTGTTATCTATGCATACTTGAATGAAATTTGTGGAAAATTTTTGGTATTTCAATTATTGTGGAATTTATAAGGGATCTGTGGACTGACGTAAAATATTTAATTCAATGAAAAATTTCAGTTCGATATTGATATTTATAAGAAATTTATGAAGGTTAATGTGTTTTTCGGAAGTGGTCCCTATATGGGAGAAAGTTAGTTACTACGATTTATATACATGTACAAGGTGGCGCAAAAGTAATCCTCCTATCAGAAAATGCTATAAATTTTGCGCAACTTGCTGAATTAGGATTGGAAAACATGTGGTTCCAACAGGACGGAGCAACGTCACACACTGCACGTGCCACAACCGATATGCTAAAGGATGCATTTCCCGGGCGCCTAATCTCCCGTTTTTGCGATTTGCACTGGCCAGCAAGATCGCCTAATTGGAAGTTTACTTTTGCGCCATCTTGTATATGTGGATTATTTCTGTGGAATTTCAACTTGATAATGATGTTTATAAGAGATTTATATGCATTAAAAATTTTTCGGAAGTTAACTTTGTATGTGGGCTATGGTAAACTATGAATTGATCATCATAAAATTTGGTATGATGATTTATAAGTACATGTACATACAGGATTATGTATGTCGAATTTCAACTTGATAGTGATGAAGATATTTATGCTCATTTAAGTGATTTTCGGAAATCGAATGTATATGGAGGATATCGTCATAAAACGCTGAATTTCAACTTGATAGTGATTTTTTTAAAGAATTTTTGAGCATTTAAGTTGTTCTCGTGAGTGGAGTTTACATGGGGCTATAATTAAAAATGGACCGATTCAAACAAAGTATGGATACTGCTTTTCTAAAGGTATATTACAGGAAGGCATTTATATGGAGGCTATGAGAAATCGTGGACCGATTCTTACCATTTTCAACAAAGTGTGCACAATTTCATGATGAATACCAAAAAATATGTGAAAAATATCCAGGTTGTCTAAATCTTTGGTCTGTAACTCGGATCCTACTAGAACGATTTTTAGCAAGAATGATTTTGTACTGTTATTCAGACAACGAATTTTCACACCAGAGTTAGTCCTGAGAATGTACGAAACACAATCGAATATAACATTAATGTAAAAAATCACTAGGTTACTACTCCATCCGTGATTAAAAATCTATCGTATGTTACTATGAGCGTGTATCTATATTATTTACTGTGAGATACGACAAGGCGTTTTTCTGATAAATCGAATAATTGCCCAGATTATAATGATACCTAACCCAGGAGTTAACGATGCCATCTTCATATAGACCGATAAGCCTATTGACTTGCATATCATAGCTATTTCGTGAAAGAGTTGCAATGTAAAATTGTAACATACTTGAATAACATTTCATCAATTTGGTTTTCAAGAACCGCATTTGAGCAAATAAGAAAATCTTTTGGTCTACATTTTTAGATATTGCTCAAACGTTTGATACGGGGTTGATACACAAAATTGTTAAAATCATATATTTTAGGCCGACTGATTGTTATATAACAGAAAATTATGGAACCCGGAAAAACACTACGAAAATCTGATGATATCTTCTATGAAATTAGCCAGTTATCTCAGACGCGTGGAGGTATGGTTAGGTAATTGTAGACTACGTGTAAATTAACTCAAAAGTAAACATGTTACATTTTTTCAGAGAATGAGAATTTACACTTAATAACATAAATAATCCTCAGACAGATGTTAGTTACACTGGCATTCACTTGAATAGACGACGTACTTGGCGTCCTCATATAGAAGTCAAGAGATTTCACATAAAGTCTTCACTGGTTTCGTAACCATTCAAAGTTGAGTCTTGACAAAAAAGACATCCAATATAAATAAATATTAAAACCAATTTTGACAAATTCAAGCAAATTCCAGTATTGAACTTATACAGAGGGCCCAATTCTTAGGCCTATAAGGGGTGCTCCCTGGTACATAAGAAATGAGAACATCCACATGGACTTACAGTTAAGGAGAAGTGCAGGGGTGTCCGTGAAAAATATATAAAATATATAAAACTACAAATCCACCCTGACCGGCATGCTAGACTTTTTGCGCTGGGTAAAATGGGTCAAGGTTTCGTAGTTTCGATCTACCACCCCATTACGATGAGGCTCTTTTGTCCAAGAACAATTAGTTTTAATTATAGTTTAAGATTTTATTTACTTATTGTTCGGCCTAAGAAAGCAAGGCAGATTTAAGAAATAAATAAAAAGTTAAAAAATTTTGACAGTAAAAATGCGAATCACTGAAAATGAAGAAGCTTACACTGTATATACAGAAATATTGTAACCGAATTTTCCTATTTTAACAAAACATTTCAATAACTATAGCTACTACTGTTTGTATTCAAACAACATTTGACTAATCCTAATCTTTAAAGTTAAAAAGCTGCACATCTTTTAATAGTTTTTTATACATTATAAAGTTACCTGCATATTTATCATAATTAAAGCTTAAAATTGGATATACAATTAGTAGTTTATTTGATATTTATATGCGTACGAGTGTTTTTAACTCATTTATGTTAATTTAATTCTAAAGACCCTAAATGGCAAATAGATTTAAACTACAACCATAAATCATTTAAAAGGCTAAGGATAACAATGTTAACTAAAATCTATCAATAGCCCTAAGGCAGGATTTATATACGTAGGTATAATTTATATTAAAATAAATAGGGTTTTAAATTTAGCATAAAAACTATTTCCATAATGTAATTAAAAGCACAAATCAGTTCAAGAATTAAATTTATTTTACAAACTTATAAAAGCTTAAACAATTTTCAATATTAAATTCCTAAAAAAAAAAAGAAATTTTCAACACAGTAGCATGTGTAAAGTTAAATATTCTATTTCTCACTTTTTATTACCGTATTTTATGGCCTTGTTAATCTGCTCATGATTTAAATAAAGCACTTGGAAAAACTTTTTAAAATCTCTATTAAAATTCTTCTTAACTAAAAACAGCTCATCTTATGTTGGCAAACTTTTATTAGCCATTTAAATTAATTTACTTCAAAAATCCTTTTTTTTTACACATTTTATCAACATTCTTTATTCCGTTTTTTTAAGTCAGTTAAAAAACTCATTAATTTTCATATGGTTTTAAAATGGTCGTAATAAAACAAACAGAAAACTCAAAAAAATTATACATAATAATAAAAAGAAAAAAAAAAAAAAGAAAACAACTCAAAATACTGTTTTCATAATATAGAATAAAAAAAACTTACCTTGCTGCCACGTTCATTGAATATAATTTCTACATCAAGTATGGTGCCAAATTGCTAAAGGCGATCCAAAACAAGGAACAAAAATTTATTATCGACAACATAATAACACACAGTCACAACAGAATCAGCCAACAGACACACACATATAGAAAATAAAAAAAATTTTTTGTATAAATTTTTTTCAGCCAGCCAGCCAGCCAACCAGTCAGCAGCAGCCAACGAATGTATATACGAAAGAATCAACCAGACAGTCAGACGGGCGGGTGGTTGGTTGTATAAGGCAGGCACGCAGGCAGACAGCCAACCATATGAAAAGTGTTCATTGAAAAAAATGTTGAGTTTTTTTTTTCAAAACAAAACAAAAATTGTTTTAGCAAGTTGATTTCAAGCATTATTTAAGAACAATAACGAGATTGGCAGGATGCATGTTAAAAAAAATGAAAAAAAAGAAAAATATATACAATTAGTTTAGCAATTATTTTGAATTTTATTTTAAAATAGACTTAAGTAGCAAAAATTTAAGGTAAATAAAAGTGGTTTAAGAAAAGTTTTGCATTAGCAATAGTTTTGAAATAAAGTATTTTTCAATAAAAGTAGAATTTTAAATCTGACTGCTCAATAGACACATATGTGGGAAAAATTCAGGTGTAATGGCGCAATAAACTTTCTTTTAAAGAAAGCTTTTTTCTAAAAAAAGTTAAAAACTTTTTTGACTAAAGAAAAGCTTTTTCTAATGTAAGATGAACAAACTTTTACCAGAAAAATGTTTTAAGAAGATGAATTGTTATTTAACCATTTTATTAGAGTAAATCATTTGAAAAGCCATACCAACTTTTCACTGTCAATTTTATCTTCAGAAAGCTATTTTTTAATCAGTCCAAATAATTCAAGAAATCCTTGATTAAAAATAATGTTTAGAAAACTTCAGTTTCTGTCTGAAAATGCTTTTGGCTGTAATTGCTGTTTTCAACTGATAAAAGCTCTTTTTAAAATATATACACGACGAAATAACGATATATCGAAAATAAAAATATAACTTTTTTTTAAAGACCTAATGCTTGAAAAATTATGAAGATATCAATAAAAAAGGTCAAGTAAACTATAATACTATTTATAAGCTTTTATATGTATGAGAACAAGTTTTGTAAAGCTTTCATGAAAGAAAAAACTTTTTAAACTTTTATTTTAAAGAATAGCTTTTTAACGCTTTCAATTCATGTAATAGCTTTTTGAGAAAAAGCTTTGTATAGCTTTTATTTGTAAGAAAAAGTTTTGTAAATATTTAATTAAAAATAATAGAGACTTAAAGTTTTTATTTGACCCCATAACTTTTTAAAACTTCTATTGCTTTTTGAGAAAAACCTCTGAAAGGTTTAATTTAAGAAAATACTACTTGAAGCTTTCGAAAAAAGATTTGCTTAGCTTTTAATTGGAAAAAAGTTTTGTAAATATTTAATTAAAAGCAATAGTAATTTAAAATTTTTAACTTTTTGAGAATAAGTTCTGTAAAATGTTTATTTAAGAAAAATCTATGTAAAGCTTGTTTAAAACAATAGCTTTTTAGTTGAGAAATAGTTTTGTAAAGTTTTTATATTAGAAAAATATATATAAAAAATATATTTAAAAAAAAATATGATTTTTAAGCTTTTATGTGGAAAAGTAGAATTCATTTAAGCAAAAAATGTTGTAAACATTTATTTGATATGACAGCATTTTAATGTTTATTAATTCGAAAAAAGCTCTGTAAAGCTTTTATTTGATTATTTTATTTAAATGTATCTTGTCTCTATGTTTCTACTTTTGTTTTTTAAATGAACCCTTATTTTCTCAACGTTTAGTTAGTTCTTTAACCTTAAGTTATACTGAAAGTTTTTATACGAAAAGCTTTAAGCCTTCAAATATGGCTTAAATTGGAATTGCATCTTAGTTGAAGGTAAACTATTTTAGCAAATACGGAAAAGCTTTTGTGAATCAGTTGAACAATAAAAAAAATATTTTGGTTGAAATTTTCTGTTCTAGTTTTAGTAGTTTTACTAGTTTCTATTATCTTGTTAAATTTTTATATAGAAAATTGTCAATTCTAATTTTGAAATTCTTCATTTAACACTGTGATGCAATTATAAGTTATAATAATAATAATATGCATAATTCATAAAGCTGTTTTAGTTTTTACTTTTTTTGTTTCACAACAAACCCCTTAACCCTTCCAACAATCATTTGAGCAGCAAAATTCCCCTTCTATTATCAAATTGTATACAAAATGCACATTTTAAATCAATATACATCATCATCTCATTCAGTGAAATTAGTTATTTGTGTAAAAAAAAAAAAAAAACGAAAAACAACACTTTAAAAATAACAAAAAATACTCACCCCAAACATGGCTCTTAGATCGGGATCACGAAAACGAAAGGGTATATTCGAAACGTGCAAACGTTTTGGTGTATTTTTGGCATCATTAGAATTTATTGTTGCAACGGTGGTACATGAATTTTGATGATGTTGTTGTTGTTGTTGATGATGGTGCAGAGGGACTAGAGCGTTTGAGAGACTAGTTGCTACCGGTGTATTTGGTGTAGCCGATGTCATAATGCCAGCAGCTGCGGCAGCATTTAAATTTGCCATCACTTGGGCTGTAGTGGAGGATGGAGCCAGAACACCACCAGCACCCACCATTGATGTAATTATCGATGAGGTATTAACGATGCCAGGTTGATTTGATGTTGACATAACGGCCGGTAAAAGGCCGGTGGCAGCCGAAGTGGCTGTAACTGATGTAGCAGCAATTACTGAGCCGGCTGTTGTTTGTTGTTGGTGTTGACTAATAGCGGCTATTAATTGTTGTTGCTGTTGTTGTTGTTGCTGCTGCTGCTGCTGCTGTTGTTGTTGCTGAGTAGGTGTTAGTAATTCTCCATTGGTTGTGGAAGTTGAGATGCCATTCGTTGTGCTTATGTTGCTGTTGTTAGTGTTATTGTTGTTATTACTATTATTACTATTGGCATCTGTAGCTGTACCGCCTGCGGTAGCAAGTGTATTTGTGGTGCCATTGATGGCTTGACTTTGGCTTGAGGATACATTATTATTAGCTGATGCTGCTGCGGCGGCTGATGATGAAGCGATGGTTGTTGAGGATAATGTGGAAGATGCTGATACTAAACCACCTCCACCACCAGAACCGCCACCGGCATTACTGGCTATTGACTGTGTGGTATCAATGTCAATTTTCAACAATACTGAAGACTAAAAATAGACACAAAATATAATACAAATCATGATGTTAGTTAAATTTATTGGGAATTTTGCCAAATTTGTATTGCTAATATTACACAGATTTAAAAATAAACTATAAACTAAAATGGTAACTTAAATATAAAACATTTTGTTAGAAGTTTAAGTTTAAACTTAAGAGATAAAATCGTTCATTAAAAGTAAAGAAAAATAAATAATATATAGTGGTTTTAGGGTTTTAAAAATCAGCAACCATGAGTCGTATGAGTAATAAATAAAAACGTAACCAACTTGTTTTAGCACAAATTTGTTTGACGTTGTTTACTCTTACAAGAGTTTTGCAAGATCAAACAGCATCAAATAAATTTAAATTAAATATTTGTTGTGCTTTGGCCTAAATAAGAAAAGCTTTGTTAAATAACAAGTTCAAATATTATGTTATTTAGTGGTTACGTCTTCTTCGGCAAATATTTGCCAAGTGTGACCGTACCTTTTTATATGTATCATTAAAATATAATGTATAAAACATTAGAGTAATTAAAGCACGTATGCTCAGCTATACGGAGAAGAATTCATATCATTGGGGAGCTCTTTCTTTCTTTCTTTCTTGGTATGAAGGTTGTGGTTGTGATATAATGTGCCCAGTGGGCCACTTTTGGTAAGCAGAACTGGCGCTGTGGGATGAACCAAACGTAATGTTATATTAACCCAATATAAAATTTTTCTAAACTAGTTTTTTTGTTTTCCTAAACGCCAGTTTACAGTGTGAGAACTAATCTAAAAATAATTGATTCAATCCACCTAATTGCTCCCAGCATCGGCTAATTGAACAATATTGTGCTATTGTCGATGGAAATGTAAGTATAGTAGTACACTACAGTAGTTCTTAGCAGAAAACTCGGCAAACATTTTTATATTTTCAAGATTTTGCGAAAAGTACTCTTTTGGTACTTAAGAAAGGCTAAAAAATTAGAATTTTTATTGCTTAAAATAATTTTAAGTAATAAAAAGATTTTTGTTAATATTTTGCAGTTTTTGGGGAAAGTACTTTCTTGGTACAGTGCCACCTCGATTAACGCAACCCTTAATAAATCCAACCCCTCGATTATTGCAACACGTAAAATATTTGCATTGTTGATGCAGTTAACAGAATGTAAAAACAAAACACTCAGCTATCGCAACTTTTTTCTCAAAGCCTTTAAAATATCTTTTTATTTAAAATGTTAGCAAACTACGTTTTTATGTTTGCCCATTTATAAGTCTATTGAAGGTACAATAGTGCCTGGAGGAAAAGGCTTAGGGGAATTAAATGTTCCCCAGCTAGACAAAAATTAACAAAATAGGTCGAACGGTACATATTTCGTTACCATTAACATTTATATGCTCGAATCTTACTGATATTTTATAGCAATATAAAACAGAAAATTTCTTATTTCCGGTTATACCCAGTAAAAGTATTTATACAAAATGTATAAAAATCGGTCCCCGTATTATATTGGTGTTGGGTATATAATATTCGTCACTGCCTATTATTTGTTTGCTTCAAATACTAAATTTTACTAGAAATTTTTATTCGCTAAGAGTTCATTTATTCAGAACGGCAATAAATCATTATATTTAAATTAATCTAAACAAATATAATACACCTTAACAGAACTGAAGTATTTATTAACAAATATTGTTATCATTTGATACAGCATGTATAAAAGTTTAGGAAACAATTAAATCTGCAAAATGTATAATAAATGATATAAAACATTTCATATTTGCAAATTATATAAAATTCTATTATAAACCATGATAATATGATTAAATATTCTAGGTCTTTGAAGCAAATTTATATTAAAATTCTTAAGAATTCATATATATATATAATTATACTGCTAGGTATAATCTCACACTCATCCGTATGTATACTACTCGACTCGGAATTATTTACTAAGTCCATTTAACGATATCTGTTTGGCTGTCCGTCCATGGGAATCTTGTATTCACACTACATATTGTATTTATATTTAGACGAGCATCTCAATTAAAATTAGTTGAAATCGGTTACACAAACAAATGACCTCTCAAAACTTTTTGCCATAAATGTCTAACATATAAATGTATCCGCAAAAATTCCGGCAAAAACTGGTTTTATGTATGAATAAATCATATTTAAATATTTTGAGCGAATTGATCAATTTATCTACACAACTCTTACAAAATTAGTTAAACTTTCATAAATCTCTTGTAAATATTCGTATCGCTACAAAATTTAACCTTTATAAGTCCCATATACTCAGAAAATATACTGCTTAACTTCATGATAATCGTTCCAAAACAGTTTTAAACTACCATACTATACTCACGGCATCATGTAATAACTCCCTACGAAATGATAATACAATTTTATATGGAGCACAATTATTATTTTTGAAATATTATTCCCAGTTTTCAAAATAAAGTGCCTAAATTTTGTTTTTTGAATTTGAAAAACGTAAATAGTCAAAAATTTATTCTAGCGCTTCCCTAAATTAGATGTCAGCATGCTATTGATTGTTTTACCATTTGTCTTCAATGGGACGAGGAAAACAGTGTAGCTTTAAAACAGATCATGTTTCTACAAAATATTCGTAAAATTGCAGGGCAGAAAAATATATCACTGTCAGAAATTTCCGACTTTTTTAAATGATTTTTTTACGATTAAGTTTACAAATTGAAATTTGTGTATGCAATGTATACTAGAAAGTGTATTTTTTTATTTATTATTCGTGTTTTTATGTTGTTTTTCAATAAAATTAATTTTTTCTCTTAATTTTCACCACAAAACAAGAAAAAGTGCCCTAAAAAATGTGGCTCATTTTTCGCAACAGCCGAAATTTCTATTAGTTGCATTAAGCGAGGTTGCACTGTACTTTTAAAAAAAAATGTGATATAATATGGAAAAAGGTATAACATTACTTTAAAAAAAACCATAAAGTGGTACCTTTAATAGGAAATTGCAAAAAGTATTTTTCTGGTACTTGTTTTAGAAAAAATCTTAAAAATTATTAAATTTTGATTTATCAAAATACTAATAAATGAGTGACAATTTATGGTTGGTAAGAATTGCTATATAAATATTAAAACATTTATGCGTTAAGATTTTCTGTAAAAAATTCTTTAAAATTCACAATTTAAATACTTAAATTTTAAGTTTTTTTTTCATTTGTATTTATAAGACAAATGCACACATTTTTTACCACAACAGTTTTTATAATTCAAAAATAGACAAAATATCAAAATGAAAAAAAAATAAATAAACGCCAACAGAGGAAAAAACTAAAGAATATTAATGTCGACATTACGACAATCAAAAACATAAAAGGCAAAATAATCAGACAAGTAAAAGTCAAGTTGAAATTAAGCTTATAAACACACTCACACACAAATATTCACATACACATTTAACATTTTATGCAAATGTATGTAAGTTTTTCGAAAAAAAAAACTCAAAATGAAAAATGCATTGTGTGACAAAGTGACATGGAAAGAAGTAGAAAAAAAAGTCCTGCATGTAAGAAGGAAATCAGTAAAATGTACACAAAAACATGATTATACAATACAAACACAACACACACTTTATCCTACAAACAAATGATACGATTATGCATAAAAAACAACAATAAAGCATTTGACAAATCAAATACTGGCAACAAAACAAAACGAAGAGAAAAATTATATGTTCCTTTAGTTTTCTCTATTTATAGAGAAAAATGGCAACGATAATAACAACAACAACAACAACAACAACAAAATCCTTTAAAACCCATAACGAACAAAGCAGGAAAAATAATTTATAAACTGGCAGTAACAATAACAACAATAATACACAACAAAAAGAAACTAATAAGAAGCAACAAAAAAATATAGAAATATTGTGAAAAAAGTAGAAAAATAGTAGGAAAAAAACTTAAACAGAAAAATGCAACATTTGTCATTTGATGAATTTGTGATAAAACAACAAATAATACAATAAAAAACAAGTAAGAGTGCTATATGCCGAATCTTATATACCCTTCACCTTTGTTGTGGATGCATAATTATATTATGCATAATTATGTCGATAAACACGCCATCTGTTGATGAATTTGTTCGTAACAATATTAATACACTTTGTTTGATAGTTTATTTGATGAAATTTTCAGAGGTTGTCTCGGATTTTTGCTCATATCTCCGCTATTTATGGACGGATTTTGCTGATTTTAAATAGCAAACTTCTCGAAAGCATGTCTGACAGAATTATTGAAGATTTGGATGCCGAAGATATGTATTGATATGGTTAATAACTTAAATGTCATATTCTATATTAAAATAAAAATATGTTCCATTTAATTTAATATATACACACATATTATATTCCCCCGATGAAGTCAACAAAGAATTGACGAAACGTTGGGAAAAAATTGTAATTAAATGTATTTTTAATTTACAATATAATAATTTAGGCTAAGTAGCTTATACGAAAATAGATACCAAATACAACAAATTACAACATATTGGCCAAAAATAAATAAATAAGATTATATCTGGGGACTTCAGAAAATTGATTTCAACAGTCAGACAGACAGACAGACGGACATGGCTTAATCGACTCCGCTATCTATAAGGATCCAGAATATATATCTAATATCTAATGAAGGTGAAGGGTATGGAAAAGAAAACATGAATGTACAACAAACAAAACTCAACAACTCAAACTCCTACACAACTCAAAATCCAGCAACTCTGGTTGAGCGAGTCGAAATTTAGGGTCACTATTTGAATGTGTTCCAGTCGTAGGACTAAATTGCTGATTACAAAACTAAAATTTGCGACAATTTAGCCTGCAACACAAAAAGACCAGTGATATGGACCTAAATGAGCTGTATACTTACGGCCGCCTGCTGACCTAGTCACCATCCGATCACTTCTAGTAGATAAAATAAAATAACTATTTCCGAAGTCAGTGAATAAACAAATTATTAGGTACGGACACTATAGATTACTTAGAGCCACTAAAGTAGCTAGATTACCTGGGATACATAAAGTAATTAATTGACTTCTCTTTTCATTACAATGATCAAAAAAAAAAAAATTATATCCAATTGAATCAACAGAGACAAAAGGATTAAATTAATGACTTGTAAAAAGCTGCTGATTTTGCTACTGCAGCTTTGAATTCCCTCCTTCAATTAACGAGTGGCTGTTAGCTTATTTGACTTATTCGACCAATAATCTTATAAAAAAAGAGAACCAATAGTATAAAATCACACAAACTAGGGGACCAATTCAGATAAGCAAAACGAGAGAGTACATAACCAGCAAATATTTTATGCAGTAATTGCATTGATACACGGACTGTTAAGGATGTGGCATCGTGTTTTTGCAACCACATCTCGTACACTCTGCTATCATGTCGTTATATCAAACATCACACAGAAAAAAATAAAAATGAGTTTCAATTAAAATATTTGTGGAATCAATTAAAAATTTAATTAAAATCGGACCTGTAAACAAAATGATAGTATCAATTAAAAAAAAATGTGTGATTTAATTGAAAATATCAGAAAAAGTAATTGAATCAATTAAAATTTTAATTGAAAATTATTTTAAAATCAATTAAAGGTTTAATTGAAAAAAAACATGATTTTTTTTCTGTGCAGTAACAGTCACTGTTTACAGCCATTTTTTCGAAGAAGATGCCTAGAGCACAAAATGCGCACGAGACAGTGACACTTTATGGATGCATTTATTTTTCCACTTTCACATAACTAAAATTCCAGAAATTTGTGCGATTAACATAACCATCATGTGTTTCAGCGCTTAAGGTGAATTCACCCATTCGTTCCGGACAAAGATTTTTTCATATGTAGTTTGACGCCTCTCTTTTTAAAACAGAGAAAATATTCATATGAAAAAAACTTTGTCCGAACAAAATATTTGTTGGGTGAATCCACCTTTAGAAAGATAATACTCGAAACATCAAAACAATTAACAAAATGTAATGAACATGTAAAACACAGTTCTCAAAACACAATTCTAGGTTAGTAAATGCAGTACGGACAAGTATCATGAATACAAAACAATTTATATATTCAAATTGTTGAGAAATGTATTTTTTTGGTTAATTTTTTGAAAAATCTTAAAAAAAAGAAAATTTCATTCATATAATTTTAAGCAAGAATTTATATTTCTAAGGTTGTAAGAAAAGTGTTTTCTTGGCACTTTAAAAAAACAGTTATTTAAGCAAAAGCAATAGATGCCAAAACTGGTCCCAAAGGCGATGAGCATGTCCAATAAAGCATAAAAGTGGCTTAAATGCCAACTGACAATTGACTTATCTTTGCATTACAAAGCGCAAAAACAACACAAATGATTTTTTTTTTAAACACTAACTGCCAAGCCTTTTGGCTTGTCTGCAGAAAATAAACAGAGTCTTCGGCGGGAATCGGACCCGTAACCCTCAGACTGTCTAGTCTAGCGCAGTATCGTCTAGTTTATCGGGGCACCCAAAAATATACATACAAATTGCAGTCTGTCAACTAATTATATTTTAGTGAATAGTGTCTAAAAGGAACTAGTTATGTTGTCAGCTGGATAGTGTAAGGAGTTCTAGATAGATCAGGCGAGGGTGAGTGAGTATGAGGTTGAGTAAAAGAGAGATGGTGACAGTACAATAACATTTATAATAACTACATCGTAAACCACTTAGAGACCCTAAAGAGACATTTAGTAGTCCCAAAAAGGGACTACTGAAGAAGTCAATGAAAAACTGCTGGTTAGTGTATGAAGTCTATACATTCAGTGGGTGAATATAACTGATGACATTTAACAAATACACACTACAGCCAGCGTTCATGCACCTCTTATCCACAAATACTTTCTCACAATCATCATACCATAGCGGCAATAAAACTGACACAAATCATGTCAATGAAAAATACAGGGAACAAGTACAAGAAGAAAAACTCAAATTGAAAAGAAAACAGAGCAACACTCCAGCAAGAATACATAGAGGAAAAAATTGTATAAAATAATCCGCACACAACAGACATACAATAAATAATATAAGGTGGCCATACAAATGATACACAATGACAGCAACAATAACTGTAATAACAACAACAAAAGCGCCAGTGCCAGCACAAAAAAGTTAAATAAAAGGAAGGAAATGCAATAAGATCTACATACATACTTATTTATATCTACAAGGGGAATATGGATGGATACGTATGAGATTTTATCACGTATGTGTATGTGTAAGCACTATGGGTAAGAAGGCAATAACAATTTTAAAAAATAAGCAAATACAAATATTTAAGTAATGCAACATTACTTTTATTACAGCCAAAGTAGAAATTCTAAAATAAACCTGAAAAATATCCTACAAGCAAGTATTGAAATTAAAAACTTTTAAAAAGTACTTTTCTCTTTCTTTAAATTATAAAAATAGAGAATATTTTCAATCATTTTAAGTGATAAACATAATTATTTAATAATTTTAAGAAAAAGTACTTTTTAAAACAATTATAGAAATAAAGAAAATTTACAAATTTTGACTAATATCGTTTTTTTTGGTAATTTTCATTACAACACAACGGCATTAAAAAAACGGAAAAAGGTTTAAAATATCAGAAAAACTTGTTGTCAAATGGGAACTTAAAAAAAGTACCTTCTATGAAATATGTTTTCTTAAGCTTTTGCAAAAAATTTTCAAATTAACTGAAATTACATTTAATAAGAAAACGCAACTTTTGGAAAAATATTTTTTGGTACTTTTTCAAACAAATTTAAAAATTTCAAGATTTTGAGAAAAGTACTTTTTGAAAAAAAAAAAAAAAAAAAATGCTATAATTACTAAAACAGTGTTTACAATTTTAATATATTTTAAAAGAAAGTTGTAATATTACTTTAAAATTATCTTATACCCTAAAAAATCATAAAATTGTACTTAAATAGGATATTTCAAAAAGTACTTTCCTGGTACTGTTCGTAAAAATTTCAAAAATTAAAATTTTTACTTCATTTTAAACAACAAAATTTTATACTTACAAGTTTTTGAACTAACTATAAACTTTAAAAATTTTGATATAATGGGGTCAAATTGCTTTACAACAAATAATTATCTCCTTAAAAAAAAACATAAAATTGTTCTTAAATAGACAATTTAAAAAAGTACCTTTTTGGTACTTTTTAAAAATACTTAAAATAGAGAAAATTTAGTTTTTTGTATAAATTTATGTTAAAAATTTGATATAACTATAATTTTAAAAAAGTAACTAAAAGGTACTTTTTTACAAAAAATTAAAAACGTTAAAAAACCTTAAAAATACTAATATAATATAGAAGAAATAGTTCAAATTGAGTTAAATCAAACTAAAATTTAGCAAATTCAAAATACATATATGCGGGTTAATAAATTGTTCGGCTTTCCGATTGCTGTTCAATGATTTCGAAGTATTTGAGGCTTTTTAGTGGAATTACATCTTGATATCATTATTTATATAATATTCATGTATGTTAAAGTGATTCTTAG
Source organism: Bellardia bayeri (assembly GCA_950370525.1). Taxonomy (NCBI): domain Eukaryota; kingdom Metazoa; phylum Arthropoda; class Insecta; order Diptera; family Calliphoridae; genus Bellardia; species Bellardia bayeri. Next base: position 83,891,571 of record OX493267.1, read on the forward strand.
CCAATACGGCCATTAAATCCATGAAACTAATCATGAAACTAATCTGTGTTGAATTTTATTAATGCCCACATTCACAAAAAACTATGCCAAATTCCGGACCGAAAGTATAGAGTATGATTGATATCTGTCATCTTAACACTAATCTGTTATTTAACAAGTTGCAAGACCACTGTGTTACATTACTTCTTCAATAGCTGTAAGCATAAGTGTTTATTTTAATAAATAAACGTTCGTTTTTGCTGTATAGTTTAAGTTGCACATATTTACATGCCACCACATATTTACTCTCACTCTACATACACGTTTACACACACATCTGCCCAACATTTTTACCGCTCGAACAACTCACATGGATAACAATTGCAATTTAAAATTGTATAGTCTATGACATATTCATAAATTGTGTCACATAACAAGCCAAAAGTTGAACCCGCACTATAACACAACAGCCCAGCTTAGCCCAGAACACTACACTCCACTTCAACCCACCCATGAATCAACTCTCTTGGAAAATTAAACATTTCACATTTATATTGTACATATGCGAAAATTATGCCAACTGCATTTATACAGTTTTTATATGAGTGCAATTATCACTCTTTTTGCTTCTTCTCTTAAATTAAATGAATTTTAAATAAATATTCACATGCAGATTTCTCCACATGTTTCATAGGTTCATACACAAACCCCGGCAGCAATATTACTAACAAAAAAAAAAAAACCCTACAAATATTTATGTGAAATCTTCATACATGGTTCATAAATATCTCAATGCAACAAGAGAATTTTATTAAATAAACTATACAATACTATGGCCGAGTGTGTGTGTGAATTTCTTTTCGTATGTGTATTTCCCTTTTATGTCTCTTAGGAATTCAATAATATTAAAATTGACAATTTTGCACAAAATTCTGCATGTATGTACAATTCTCAACTTTCGCATATTCAAACAAATACACACACATACTTACATACATTTACTCCTTCATATATGCAGATTTATGCAGCATTTGTTTGAATGTGTGTTAAATAAAGCAACAATTCACAGAGACGTTGCATATTTATAGGCTCAGCTTATTTTTTATTCAGGACAAAAATTCAATTTTGGTTTGCTAAATTTTTAAGCCAGAAATTCATACTTGGAAAAATTATTCATTTGTTTAGGTTTATTAAAATTCATATATACATAGCAGGCGCAATTTTGAAGAGTTGAAAAATACATTTTTTTAATTGTTTGATAGTGTTGTAAGGTTTGCAATGTGTGTTTAACTAAATAAAGCAGTAAGTTATTTACCAATAAACTATTTGGTTATAGACATTACAAATTAGTGCCATAACTAAGTACGCATACAATGAGTTAAATAAAAATACCAGTCCTGATGATATAATACGTCAAAGTTACCCTTTAGCAATAAAATTATATTGTAAAACCAAGATCACTGTAAGTAGAAGCGACCGACAACCATATTTAAATTAAATTCATTAAACAAATATTTGTTATCTATAAGCAAACATAATTGATTGGTTTCAGTCTTCGATAGAATTTTGATTGCATCCTGTATACTAAGTCTGTGCAACGCTTCTGTATTTATAAATTTTTTTTTTTTAGTTTTTTTTTCATTCTTCCTTTTTTTTCAATAGTTGATGAACTTTTAGCTTCAAGTGAAAATGTAAATAATATTGCAAAATATTGTGATACTGGCAATAAAAATGAAATGCTGCTCAATATTACAAAATAAAAGAAAAACTCGAATTAAAAAAAGCCCTTAAAGCCATCTGTAGTCATTCATACATACACAATCACTATTACTGTGGCTAAAACGCATATATGTACATAATAATCCATATAAATATGTATGTAAATATTTCTACATATAAAAGGGTGTTCCAAAATTTATGCAAATTTTGAACTAACTAGTTATTTATAGTTTTTGACATTAGAAGAAGTTTGTTAGTTTCATTATTGAGTACATTACTCAGGATAGTGGCACATTCAATCAAAACTTTTCATTACAGTTTTGAATACATGAATACTCCCAGCAGCTCTGGGAGGGTGTACCAAAGAATTGATTTTTCCTATCACTTAGGGCAGTTGTGGCCATTAAGATAATATGGATGTTGAATTATAATAACTTGTAATTCATATTCTTTTTCTGTTGTAATCAGGCCAGCTATTGATTGGGATTTTTGTGGCTTTTTTGATAATTCCTAAGAACTACTTTCACGTTCACGATCAAGTTCAGCGTCAGAGGAATTTGAGTACCGAACATTGGTTACTAAATTAGTTGTGACTTTGTTACATCTTTGTGTTTCATTTCAATTGACCCTAAGTAATATAAAGACTAAACTGAACTTAGGATTACAAAAGACCATTAAGTGACAGTTGATTACATCTGGTGCATAAAATTTCCACTTTATGAAATACACAACAACAAAAACAAATTAAAGTGACTACACCCTAGATTACATAGAAACACTAAAGTGTTAATTGAGTTTTCGCTAGATTAGTTAGGCTGTATAAAGATACCAATTGACTTATCTATGCTCTGGAAAAGGTCAGATCGTGTGGTGATCACTGGACACTGTAAATTTGGCAATAATGCCAGAAGACTAGGCTAACCCTATAATGACTTCTGCGAAAGATGCCACAATGAAGCAGAGATTAGCTATCACATTCAAGAGAGCATTATCCAGCACTGAACAATATACATATTAAGTTAAGTTGGACAATATACACTTATCCTATAACAATCTCCTCGAACTAAAGAATATAAAGTTAGAGAGAATAGAGGCCTTTATAAGGAATACTAATTGGCTACCGCAACCACAGTCATTCTGAATTTCACTGCGATAACCTTCAATCAGCCAGTTAACTGACTAGTAATCTTTCTCCATCTCTATCACACCACTTCTTTCTTAATCTTTTAATCTCGGGCTATAACTTTCGCTATGTTCCACCGCTATCCTTCATCTCTATCTTCCCGTTCTATTATTTATCATTTCTGGCAATGCATAAGGCCCAAAGTATGGACACAAGCTATGTGAGCTGTGCCTTCTAAACGGCAGCCTGTTATACTAAACTAATTTCAACTAAACAAAAAATAAAGTGACTATATCCTGAATTACATAGAGACTTAAAAGTGACAATTGAGTAAACAAAGAACTGTCATTTGTTTCTATTTTCTACACCATTTTCAACAGTTAGCGGCAAAACTGCCAACAATCTTGAAAACTTGAATTAATTATGGAAAACCTTTTCTAAATATTATTATTTGCATGATGGCAAATAATACTGTCTCTCATATATGTAAATACAATAGGTAGGCGACAAAAATGATGAAATTTGCATTTATCTGGAAAATTTACTTAAATTTTAAAGAAAATTTAAAGACAGGTATTTTTATAATTTGGCCAAATTAACAGAGTACAAAGTATATTTTTATGATTTTTATATTTTTTAAGATTTTGAGAAAAGTACCTTCTTGGTACTTTTTAAAAACAACATAAAAATAAACTAAATTTCATATTTCATATAATTTTATGCAAAAAGTACTTTCTGGGTACTTAAATAAAATGGTGCAGACCAGGGGTAATAAGAGCCTCAAAATGGATTTAAAGCTAATTAATAGTATTACTAGGGGTTGTAGTATTAAATTCAAAAATTGCAAACTTTAAGAAAAGTACTTTTTTTGTCGGTACTTCTTTGAAAAAATAAAATAATATTTTAAAGATATTGGGAACATTATGTACTTTTTTGGTATTTAAAAAAAAATGGTGCTGAGCATGTGGAATAGAGCTTCAAAGTGAGACAAAAGCTATTATATAGTCTTACTAAAGGTACAGTCATACTTGGCAAATATTTGCCGAATAAAACGTAAATACTAAATAAAATATATATGAACTCGTTTAGGAGAATAGGATAGGATAGGAAGGATTGTACATTATGTGCACTTCCACTCGGAGACCCCGTGGTCCATTGTGATTCCCTTCAGTAGAAAAAGAATAGAAGGATAGATTTAAACTGAAAGAAGAAACCAAAACCGCTTGTTAAGGGGAGAAAGAAGGAAAGAAGAAATATCCCCTTATGGATTTGGAGACGCCGTAAAATGTCCCTTAAATAGCCACCCTATTCCCCTAATGAAACCCAGAATGTTACTCGGTTTGCAGCCAGCAACATTACTGAGTTCGTCCAGGAATCTATTTCCTACCCACTTAAGTCTATGACCCTGCAACCTAGGACAGTTGCACATGATGTGCTCTATTGTCTCTGGCTCCTCTGCATCCCCGCACACCGTACAGAAGTCTTGTGTGTAATTACCTTATTTGAACTCGTTTATTTATTTTAAAAAAACTTCATTGATTTCGGACAAGACACAGCAAATATTTAGTCTTATTTTATTTCATGCTGTTTGATCTTGCAAAGCTATTGTAAGAGTAAACAACGTCAAACAAATTTGTGGTAAAACAAGTGGTTACACTTTTTTCATCAAATATTTGCCAAGTGTGACCGTACCTTAAGAGTCCTACAATATTTCTACTAGGGTTGTTATACGAAATCCTAAAATTTACTTTAAATGGTCAAATAGTAAGTAATCGACTCAACTGTTATTGTTATGCTCTAGTATGGCCAGTTACAAATATAAATCAAAGGTTTTTAACTTTGTTTTTTGGTTCTAGCAGGAGTTGTATAGATAACAATGAAGACTAAACATTTAAATAACCGAATTTTTGCCACTCCAATAAAAATTACATCGTTAACACTGAATCAATAGATTAGCAACAATTGAAATAACCAAATGTTTGATCCTGCAACTAAAATCTTTCAACCACACAGAAAAAAATAAAAATGAGTTTCAATTAAAATATTTGTGGAATCAATTAAAAATTTAATTGAAATCGGACCTGTAAACAAAATGATAGTATCAATTAAAAAAAAAACGTGAAAATATCAGAAAAAGTAATTGCATCAATTAAAATTTTAATTGAAAATTATTTTAAAATCAGTTAAAGGTTTAATTGAAAAAAAAAACATGATTTTTTTTTCTGTGCACAACAAATGTGTAACTATAAGAGTGAATCAAGCGATTAGCAAGAAATTGAGTTTAAACAAAACTGTTTTCTGCATTGAAAAGTAGTAGAGTTTATGTGGGAGAATAGCAACACATTGTCTTTGGCTTCGTAGAAACGGGGACTACCCTAATGTATACGAGTATATGTACATACATATATATGTGTATGTATAGGAAAATTGTAACTTGTTTTTTATATTTTCATTTTATGTTGCTAGTAATAACATTTGTTTGTTTTTTTTTTCAAACTAATTTAATATTAAAATACCATATTTTTTTTTTTAATTATTAAGTAATATTCATTTATTACACAAATATTTCCATGTATTAAAATTAGCTTTATTCTAAATTTGAAGCAATACGAGTATGATTTAGATTTCAAATAACTATTAATATTTTTCAACAACATTATGGTCATAAATAAATCAATGAATAAAGTGCTTTATTTTATTTATTTAATTTTTTTGCATGTTTCCAGCAATGGGCAACAGCTAGTTGGGCAGAACCTTTTAAGAACATAAATTAAATACACACCAAATAATGGTAATAAATGTCCTTTTTGCGAAATGTACAAATGAGCACGAATCACATACACCGAGATAAAAAAGAAATAGTGAGAATACGTGATTTTAATGGAAAATACATAAATCAAAGATTTACATTACAATAAGAGACAATAAAAGAAAACACTAAAAACTACAATTTAAGACAGGTGCCAAAGAATTGGGGATAAATAAAATATTTTATAAAGTAGCTACCACAAAAAGATGTCCACAAATAATTTAAGTTTTGTGAAAACCTTAAAAGTATGCTGCAGAAAACCTTTTCTTAAAGTTAACTATAATCAAAGCAATGAACAAAATATTGTCCTTAATTCTCGTTAGCATTACACTGAAGTAAAACTTTTATCAGGTATTTCCAGCTTAAGCTGTACAAAACATACAGTATAAATGAAACTACAGCAAAAACACGTACCAAATATTGCTACATTTTGGTTTATTTTTTTGCAGGTAAATACCCTGCACTACCCCTCTTACTACCTCTGCCGATAAATTATTTCCATGTTGTATCGAGTTGAGTGTTAAATTAAAACAAACAAACAAATAAAAAATGGCATTTCGTTTTATTAACCCGACAGCCACAAGGAAAACACGTATTAAATTACTTTCATGTAACAAAATTTATACTCTTTACACATATAAGAACAAAAAATAAATTGTATCTGTGTGTTAAATGAGCGAACAAAATAAAAAAAAAACAAAATGTGTTGAGGTGTAAACAACAAGAAGAGTTTTTCTTTTGTTATTTATGCAAATTGTTAAAGAATTAACGTAAGCGTATGAGTGATAAAGAAAAAAACTTGTATCAATAAAATATTATTCATACGCTAAGGTAATCAATGGGAGTTGGTTCAGCGGAAGTTCTAGTATTAATAATGGCATTTTATAAAACATAATTATATCATTGGAAAGCTAAGAATTATCTATATGTAACCGGGCCTATGACTCAAAAAAAAAATTTTTCCACTTTTTTTTTTGGTTTCGATAGTTTTTGAGAGGCTCTTTCACGTGGTGAAAACTAGAAAGCCTTAACTTGCCTAGAAGTGTACTAAAAATGTAGAGAAAGAAGAGCACAAATGAAAGAAAAACAGAATTTTATTAAAAATCCAGAATCAAGATAATACATGGAATTGCAAACTTTAAAAACAGGATTGAACGCTGCAAAAACGATCTTGCCAAAAAAAAAGCTTATCGAACTTTTCTCATTTATGCTCTTTTGCCTTTTTTGATTGCCTTTTGGGCATGACTGTTCACAATGCAAAAGAAAAACTACTAAGAAATTGACGAAATGCATTGTTTATCTTTAACAGCTGTGTCTCGTAATTCATTTTTTGAGTCATAAGCCACCTTTTCATAGGCGGGGTCACATATATTATCTAATTATTAGTATTTTCTAAACTAGTTTCCTCTATACACTAACGGCAGTTGAAAGTGAGGGAAATACTTAAAACAATAACTTATTCAAGAATGTTATTTTTTTCAAGCTAAAATGGCCTAAATTTATTCAATGTCTTGGAATATGTTGTCTTGTTTAATATTTTTCCAAAAATATAATCCCAAAAAAAAGTAGGCAGTTGTTATAAAGATTATGGAAATCTGAAGAGTCAAGGTCTGTTGTTTGCGATGTCTTATAGAATTCATGATAGATATAATTTGCTTATAAGCAATTTGAAATACTTGCCAAAATCTTGTGGTTTTGCAAAAGAATCATCTAATATAATATAAAGTGGTTTAAAAATGCCATGAATGGCATAAACAATTTAAAGTATCTGAAATCATTGGGGAAAACTAGAACAGTCTAGCCTGAAAGAACTTAAATTCAACAAATTCAAACTCATGACCCGGAGTGAAATACAATAAAGAACATTTTTAGTTATATTATTTTTGTAAAGCCTATCTGTACAAAAAAAAACACTAAGATGTGGGACAAATTAGGCATTGATTACTAGGAATAAACAACTTTTATTAAAACTATCCACCAACAGCGAAATAAATTACTTACTTACCTACTCAACACCCTGACAGTTTGTTTAACTTGTTTCTGTGAAAACCAGCTGTCAAAAACTTTACAAAGTTTTGTGCCTTTAATTAATGAAGAAGTAATTATGTGGATAAAGTCTTAATTTGATGCTACGTGCTAAACACAAACATAATTAAAGGACACTAGTTGTTATTTATATGTATGTGTTGCTTTTGTTTGAATCAATAATTAATGAATTGTTTATTTCTTTCAAATGTTATTTAAGTAAATATCTACAATGTTAAATTTGTGTTTATTTTGGTTTTACACTTCTATGAGCATTAAGAAGAAAAGAAGGCCACCTTTAGCGACAGCAGGTGACATGATTGTTTTATTATCTTGGAGGTTATTTCAAGACGAAAATAAATTAACACATTCAAACAACAGATGTGGCATTAAAGGCAAATAATGAAGTGTATAAAAACCAGAACAAGCCACAAAATTATATAGAATAGTTTGTTAGTACTATAAATAGAGGTTGCAAGAAAATATATGTAGGTAACAAACTTTAAAATAATGCTAAAACATTGTAAATTAATGTTATGAAATAGTAAATTTACACAATTAATAGTATTCATACATGTAACTATAAACTATTTGCCTCCAATGTTTATTTAACTTCCCAAACTATTAAAACCGTTTTCCTTTTCCCTACACTAGCAAACGCCTATATGTAGGCAACATATAACCACAAAACCAACATCATCATACTTTTTTGTTTCTATGCTTTACTTAGCATTTGTATGTAATGGTGTAGTTGTTTCAAGAAAGAGAAAAAAAGATAACTAACAAAACAAAGAAACTTCTAAAAGAAGGCATTTAAATTGTTTAAAGAAACAGCTTACTTTAAAAAGGACGAAGCTGAGGAAGAAAAAGCAAAACAAACGAACTAAATCCGTTTTTTATCAACTTCTGTTTGTGTATGCCAGAGTATTATTTAGTTATTCTATTCACAATATGTTTAAAGACACGTCCTTTGTGTTTAGTAAATGTCACTTCATTTCGTAGTTTTTTTCTTCTATGGTTTCTATACTTTTTGCTGTTCTCATTCCTAGTTGAAGTGAGAATTAAACGAACAATATAAAAAGTAGAAGTAGCAAAAAAAAAATATATTATATAGTTTTTAAATAACTAAATTTGTGAAAGGAATTAAAGTTGAGAAGGAATCTCAATGATTTTTCAAGACTTTGGTGGATTTTTATATGTTCAAGTAATAACATTTTGACTCAAAGACTATCAGGACCTTTAGTTCAATGTAACGATAATAATACATCTGAGCGTTTAACAAAAACTAAGAATCGTGTGAAACTAGGAGTGTAAAAATAAGAGTTTAACAAGAACAACAATTTGAGTACAACGGGGAGCTTGTCAAAAACTGTGATTAAAATAGAACTAGAAATTTAACGACTCTAAAACTTTGACTTTAACAAGAACCACAATTTATGAAAAACAGAGCGATTAACAAAAACAACGATTAAAATCGAACTTTAAGTTTAAACCTGGGAGTTAAACAAGAATGAGGATTTGAAAAAACTGGACGTTTAACAAAGACTACGATTAAAATATACCTGAAAGTTTAACGAGCCTAAAATTGGGAGATTAACAAGAACAACGATCGAAATAAAACTTGAAGTGTAACAAGTCTAATACAATGATTTTAACAACGACAATAACGATTAAAATAGAACTCTGAGTTTAATGAGCCTTAAACTGCGACCTTGACAAGAACCACGATTAAAATACAACTGTGAGTTTAACGAGTCTAAAACTGGGAGATTAACACGAACAACGATCAAAATAAAACTCGGAGCTTAACAAATCTAAGACAATGATTCTAACAACAACCACAATTAAAATAAAACTGAGAGATTAACAAGTGTGAAACAAGGATTTTAACAATAACTTTGATTAAAATAGAGCTGGGTATTTAGCTGGTCTAAAACTGAGTGTTTAATAAAAACCATCGTTAAAATAAAACTTTGAGTTTAACGAGTTTAAAACTGAAAGTCCAACATCAACCAAGATTAAAAGCTGAACCACGATTAAAAAAGAACCACAGAAATATAGCCATAAAAAGAACAACGATTTATGTAAAACCTAAGCCATATGCACGACTGATCTCAATCTTAGGCCATAAAAAGAATCACTTTAGATCTAAAATTTAGAGCACGAATGGAACCACACAACTTTTCAACTACTTTATGGCGTTTTCTTTTCTGGCAAAAATGTTACACTTTTTTCCTTTTTAATATGGGAAATGGGTAAAAAGTGTAACATATATGTAACATTTTTGCCAGAAAAGAAAACGCCATTAAATATAGCACAACTTCCCTAAAAACAGTACAGAAAAAAAGTAATGCTGTATTCAACTGATAATGAAATTGTTTTATGTGTCTGTCTGTATTTTATTTTCTTTAAACATGTTTTACTCTTAAGTTTCGTTTCGTGCTCATTATTAAGCTTTTATACGAAACGGAAATAACGCAAAGATTGTGTTTATTTTTTGCCTCTACTATTTATATCTCTGTTCTCTTCTTTTGGCCAGGATTTAATCCATATATAGAGAGCAAATGAGTGAAAAGAGTGTAAATTAAAACTTCGTTAGTCATTGTTTTCATGATTTTTGTTTGTCTCTCTGTAATTTAATATAATTTTTTTTTTGCTCACGTCTTCCGGAAGTCTAAGAATTTACTGTGTTTTTTTTGACGTTCCTTTTTGCTTTTGTGCCAAAGCTGCTTGAACATGCCAAATTGTTTAAAGTAATTAAAACTGTGTGTGTTTCTTTTGTGGGGAAAACTGCTGCGCGAAGTAGAGATTTAGGTATGTAGCAGATGGAAGAGTATGGTTATAAAATAACACATGGCTGGAAAACGAAAACCAAAACTAAATTGACAATGACAAATAGCTAGTTAATAACAAAAGATGAACAGTGGATTTTACGGAAAATTACAACTATACTCAAAAAAAATTTACGGCAATATTTAAATTCACCTAGTGCTCTCATATGAAAACATAAAATTTTTTAGAAAAAATTTCTCGGAATAAATTTTTCTCTTTTCACTGTATTTGAATTTAAGTTTTTTTTTTTGGATTCTCTGTTTTACGGCTTTGCCCCACTGCTTAAAACACATTTTTTTAATTTATTCCCGTTTTTTACTTTCTGTTTTATTTTACTTTTATCAACTATTGACATTGGCTAATTGCTACAAATTATAGTGATATTCTGCGAATTTGTAATAAAATATTGCAAACTAATTTGCAACATCTGGAACAAAATTGTTTTCTAATTGACCAGTGTAGTATAGTAAAAAAAATATAAAAACACATACAAAACTTAATGAAAAGTTATTAGACTTCTGTTTAAACAAATGGAGTTTTCAAGGAGAAAAGTTGAATTAAAAATTCTGAGAAAGCAAGGAAATGCTTTAGCAATATTCTACTTGTTAACATATTTCTGATTTCTTTAATAATTTGCGCATTTTGATTAAACGTATAGTTTAAAGGGAAACACGTTTGATCTAAAACATAGAGCTTAAGTTTAAAATGAACCACGATTGATCTAAAGTTTAAAATGAACCACGATTGATCTAAGGTTTAAAATGCACCACGATTGATCTGAAACTTAGAGTTTTAAATGAGAAACGATTGATATGAAGTTTAAACTCAACCGCAAATGATCTAAAACTTAAGAGTCTAAATTTAAAATTAACCATTGTTGATATAAAACTTAGAGTTTAAGTTTAAAATTAACCATGATTGATCTAAAACTAACAGTGTAAGTTTAATATTAACCACGATTGATCTGCAATTTCAAATGAACCACGACTGATCTTAAACTTAGAGTTTTAAATAAACCGCGTTTGATTTAAAGCTTAGAGTTTTAAATGAACAACGATTGATCTGAAGTTTAAACTCAACCATGTTTAATCTAAAATTTAGAGTTTAAGTTTAAAATTAACCGTTATTGATCTAAAACTTAGAGTTTAAGTTTAAAATTAACCACGATTGATTTGAAGTTTCAAATGAACCACGATTAATCTAAAACTGAGAGTTTTAAATGAGAAACGATTGATCTGAAGTTTAAACTCAACCGCAAATGATCTAAAACTTCGAGTTTAAATATAAAAGGTTTAAAACTTAGGATCTAGAAATATAGAAAATTTGTGTAACAATTTCATATTGTTATAACTCATAATGCAGTTAATATATAAGTCAACAACCTGACCAATTTAACCCTTTTATGAATTGGGTTAACTAGGGCCCGTCAGGGACCTCACAACAGCTGAATTTATATTTATACACTTTACACTAGAGCCCCGATTTGCGTCTATACTATTTGCGTCATTTCGATTTGCGTCGCCTTTCTAAATATGGTTTAATCCGCTTTGCGTCGTTTTGATTCCTATTTGCGTCGGCTTTGAAATTATGTATCAATCTGCTTTGCGTCGTTTTGCTTTCGATTTGCTTCGCTATACACCGTTATTACATGTGAATATTTTGCCTACTTGTGTGTAAAAAGGGGAATTCCCATTTTATTTATACTAACCATAAGAAGTTACGTGCTATTAAATTAGTGTTGGTTAAGCTTTTATGTATGTATGTAAATATATTTTTTTCTCTTTAAGTATTTTTTTTATATTCCAGACCTACTGAAATAAATATAATCAGACGTACCATAATACGTTTTTGAATAAAAATATGATTATGCTTGCTTAATTTTAAAATGTTGGATCCATTCAACAAAAAGTCAGTACATTTGTATAGAAAAAAGTGTTTTGATTTGCGTCGCATTTCCCCGGTCCCTATTAACGACGCAAATCGGGGCTCTAGTGTACTCCTCTAGACATATGTATTTGTTCTACTTCTTAACTAGAAAAATATAAGAAACAATAAACACTGGGCGGAGGTCTTCAAAGGTTAATTCTTTAATATTCCATTAATTTTTGTGTGCTATATAAACACTATTTTACAATGAATTTCTAAAAATATGCTAACTATTTTCACTAACTTTAGCTACAAATATAATTTTCCTACGAATAATGAAACAAATTGTAAATTATGCTTTTTATATATGTACATGAAGTAACTACAATTACATTTTGCTATTAATTTTCTGCCTAAAAATGTAACATAACTTAAGGCCATTTAACTATTTTGAATAATTATAGCATTTTTTAGGCGAAAAATTGAAATTTCTAGAAACATTTTGCTGGCAAGACCTAAAACAGTAAATTCTTAAGAAGACTTAATATACATATAAAAGAATTTTCGTTTTCGCTCTAAATAAAAACAAAAGTAAATAATAAGTATAAATTGAAAATAATTAGCTTAATACCAATTAGGGATTTTTTACAACAATGACTCTAAATCAAAAAAAAAACATGACAAGGGTTTTCTATGCTAATTCAACTCCCCTGCTCTAAAAGCAGCCTAAACCACCAAAGAAATAAATTATCTTTACAAATGAATAGTAGGCAGCAGATAGAAAATTTATGACCAAAACTGCCAATAGCCATAAATCAAAGAAACAAAACAAAAAGAATTAGATGGCGAGAGAAACAAAATATATAAACAACTGGCAAAAGAAAAAGGACGTTGAAACACGCTCTTATTTGTAGTTCAATTAAAACAATAACGCCATGAAAAGGTAAATATAAACAGAATTTGCTGTTTCCATTAATAAGAGGAGTGAACAGGGAGATACACTAAAACTACACATGTGATTGTTATAGTGCAAGTAAAGAGAAGAGAAGGGAGATGATATTGAATGCAGGAGTAAAAAATTTGCCCATAAACTCATAAATTTATGGCCTTGTCTTATGGTTTTGTGGTTTTAAGTTAAAACGGAAGTAGTTGTATATAATGTAGTTTTATTTGTGCTCTTCTACTATATTTACCCGTTTTGCTACAATATTTACACTAGAAATCGAAAACAAAATTAAATAAAAATAAAGAATCATGTTCAAGACTGAAAGCTAAACTGAACCAGCAAACATTGTTAAGAAAATAGTACAAAATACTTTTTAAGATAATTCTAGCAACAATTTGTTAAAGTAAATTTTTGCTTATAATAAGCTAAACGGCATGTTTTACTGTTAAAAGCTTATTTTAGCATATTTTTAAGTAAAATTCTAGTTTTGCTATTTGCAAAAAAATTTTTTTTATATTCATATGTTTGCTGGGTTACCTTGGCTTTATAGTATGTATTACTAAAATAAACATGTTATTTTACGTGTTCTATACACATAATTCAAAATTAAATAACAATGAAATTTCTTTAATGGAAATATAAAAATAAAAATTAAATAGCAAAAGGATTATTGTGAAAAAAAAAACAAAACAAAACAAAAATAATACAAATAAGGACGAAGACAAACATGAACATGTAGTAAATATTTAGTAGATGTAGCAATATAAGGAAGTCTTTTACACACACACACATATGAACACATTCTTACACACTCACATAAACAAAAAAAAAATACACCACATTGTTGCTGTTTTGCCTTCACTCTATAGTGTGTGTTAAAGGTTGGGGATATAATACAGGCAGTCAGCTTTTTTCTTTTCGTTTTACTATTAACGTCTTTTAATGGGTTTTCTATAATGTTCCACAAACTCCCTAAGGAAATATTATAGTTTCTCTAGCAGTTTATATACCTGAGTGTGAGTTTTTCTTTTGTGGCAAATGAAAATGTCGACACTTAGACAAAAGGACACTCTTATACATACAAATTAAGGTGGCTAATGTTTGTGTTAGAAAGGATGCAAGTTAAACTTTAATTGTCACAAATAAGACAGTGTGTTGTGTTTGTGTGTATTGTTGCTTTTAAGGATTAAAGATAAGAGTATTACGTGTGGTAATTAGATAAATAATTAATAAAACAGCAGGGCCTAAAGTAAATGTATTTAACGAATGTATTTTTTTTTTACATAAATTACGGTGTCCTGAATCATGAGCTCTTTTAAAAATATATTTTTTAAAATATTTAAGTTTTAGAACAAAATACAATTCTCTTAAGAATATTTAAAACAGAAGGAAAATTATGTTTTTTTATGCACAAAAATTAACTAGAATTATATTTGTTACTAATTTACTTCTTTAATATGTAACATAACTTAAGGGCATTTAACTATTTACAATAATTAGAGGATTTTTCCTGCGAAAAATTAAATTTTCTTGGAACACTTTCTTTGCGAGCCATAAAACAAGAGGGGATGCTGTAGCTTAATTGGTTAGCGCAATTGATCATTAAGCATGAGTTGGTATTTGTAGCCCGGGTTCGATTCCCAGCCGCTGCCACTCAAACAACATCAGTTTCTGATAATTATTAGTTTTCTTTCTATCAATCATAACTAATATTTATCACAGAGCCCTCCTTCGGTGATATAGCATTCAAACGCCACCGAAGTAAAATAATTAAATAAAGGCTATAAAATTAAGATTTAAAAAATAATGCGCCTACTCACCACCAGAGGCGCTGCAATGCTACACTAAAACAAACATAATGCGCAATTGCAGACTTGTGATATAAAGCTTTCTTCTACTTCACCACCTTTACTTTTTCAATCTATCCCCTTTCCAAAGAAGGTAACGCTTATCAAATTGCGGAGATTTATTTCAATAGTGACTCTAAATAACAACTCATGACCTCCTCTATGCATATATTTTGAATGAAATTAAAAATTACATTAATTTTCAAAGTTGTATTTAATATTTTTGTTTAGAGAAATTTAGATTTCTCCTGGCACTCTTTTTTTTTTACTAAAACATGTAAATCTCCACGTACGAGTAGATCAGTTTTAAAACAATTTTAAAGTTTTAAGATTTAAATTTGCCAGCTGACCAAGCTTACAGTTAAGAATTCTCATTGTTAAACATTTCAAAATGAAGGGAAGTTTGGCGGCCACAGTTCAAGCAAAATCATCTTAAGTGATGAAACACTTATTCACCTTGATGAGTTATTTAAGCAGCAATTGCAAACGTTTGCGAACAGCAGGATTCATCCTAAAGCAAGGAAATTGGCTACCAAGATATTTTCGAAGACGATTTTGCATGTTCGAAATGCTGCTTAAACGCTGCAAATGGAAATAATTTTTGAGCCGATTCATTGCTTGCGATGAAAAGTGAATTCATTACGTTAATCCAAAGAGTAAAAAAATTGTATGTGAAGCCCGGCCAACCAGCCGTAGCGATACCATGGCCAGTTAACTGGGACCAAAAGGATCCAATCAATTATGAGCTGTTGAGATCTATCATCACAGGGAATTCGTTTCAAGTGGGCATTGACCGAAAACCGCCCAGAATATGCAGCTAGACATGAAAACGTAATATTGCATAATGCAATACTCGGCCAAATATTGTAGTACTTGTTAAAAACTATTTAGATAGAAGTGGTTGGGAAGTTTTGCCTCAGCCGTCCTTTACACCAGACCTTGCTTCGTCAGACTACTATTTGTTCTATTTGTTTCAATCGATACAGAACGCGCTATCTCTCTGGCATACGCTTCACTTCAGAACAAGATATCAGAATTTGGCTTGATACGTTTTTGGCCTTAAAAGAAAAGCAGTTATTTTGGCTCGGAATCCACATATTGCCAGAAAGATGATAAAAGATCATAGCTAACAATGGGTAATGCTATGAATAAATTTATAGTGTACAAACGTTTCAAAATTAAAGCTAAAAATTAAAAAAAAAATCCAGCATTTAAATGTTATACATTCAATAAGTATTTTGAGAATTTGATTTCTGTGGGTTTCAAGTTACTTTTGCATATTTAAAAATAGATCATAAATTGCCTACAGAATAAATTCACTGAATTTTGTATTAAAAACGAAAATTGCTTTATTTTTTATTAAATAAATACCCAGTTAAAGTATTTATAATGCTATATACAAGGTGGCGCAAAGGAAACCTCCTATCAGAAAATGCTATAAACTTTGCGCAACTTGTTGAATTGGGATTGGAAAACACTGCACGTGCCACAACCGATATGCTGAAGGATGCATTTCCCGGGCGCCTAATCTCCCGTTTTGGCGATTTGCACTGGCCAGCAAGACCGCCTAATTGGAAGTTTACTTTTGCGCCACCTTGTATATGTACATACATACATATATACAAACACATGTAAACATAATTTTTATCATATTTTGCTCATGTTCATGATAGGTGAAACCCAAACAAATGAAAACAAAAAACCTTATTTTTCTTTACGGAATTTAACTTTTACAACAATACAGATGAAAATACCAAACGCATATACACATCTATTGTATAATACAAACAAATATGTATAAAATAAAATTTTATGATCAATGTAATTTTACACTTGATTGTTACGTTGGTAAATAAAAATGGAGTGTGCGTAAGTGTATGTATGTGTGTGTAGCTTTTTACTTATGTTCATGTTTGTAAGCACACACACAAATATAGTACATTACTAAATAAATACAGAAATCGAAAGAAAGAAAACCCTATACAAACATGAATATATAAACATATCCATATGTACGTACATATGTATGTAAACGTATATGTTGCAACCAACCACCTTAAAGGTTACACAGACAAATATTATAGAAAAATATAGAAAAAAATAAAGTGAAACAAAACGAAAACAACAAAGAAAAAAAGTAACGAAATATTTAACACAACATTTATTTTGTAGCAGAAACACATACATTAATATATACTGATATATGTACATATAAATAAATATATAGACATTAAGATGGCCTTATTATTACAGAGTCAAAATTGTTCTAAGCTACAATTATTAACTTACAATATAAAATAATGGACCGATTTCTAACAGTTTTAATTCCATCCATCCTTGGGCCGGAAAAATATCACGTACCAAATTTTATCGAAATATTTTCAAAATTGTGACCTGTACTCTGCGCACAAGCTTTACATGGACATCGTTAATCGACTCAGAAAGTGATTCTGAGTCGATCGGTATACTTTATGGTGGGGCAATATTTCTGGGCATTACAAACATCAGCACAAATCCAATATACCCTCCCCACTATGATGGTGTAGGGTATAAACAGCAAGGTCGCATATAGACATTATTTAACTATGATGAAGGAAAAGTTTGCCATCATTATCTTATCTTGCTAGACAAATGTTAGTTACAAGGCATCAATATCGAGGCATGAACACGATATCAAATATTTACGAGTTTTATCGAACTGCACTCGTTTTAAGATTTTTTCAGAAAGAACTTTGGTTTTCAAAGCAAAATAGAAAAAAGAATTTGTATGAAAATTATTCAAATGTTTGTTGTATTGGAAAGAGTAATGTTTGACAATATTATTAGGTCTATACCTAACTTAAAAATCTTTTGAACGTCAGTTTTTGTCTTTAGTAACTTATAGGCATTTTGTAACTTATAGGCACTTATCTGTCATTTTTATTCTCACGTAGTTGTTGAATATTATAGTGTAAACAACAAAGTTTTTTTTGTACTTCGAAAAGTTGAATTTTTGGCAAACAAAGCGTCATATGTCATGTGAAAAAAATTGACTCTGAAACACACCGATTGCTCACCGCAGCTTGTGGTGAATGTGTTCCACCAGTTTCAACATGCGAGAGATAGTTTGTGATGTTCAGAAGGTTTAAATTTGACACCGAAGGAAAAAAAGTTTCAAGATCAAGAATTAAAGGCATCAAGCCTAGATGATTATTGACAAACTCAACAAGAACTTGCAAAATAATTGGGAGTTACTCAACCAATTCGTTTGAAGCGAGCATTGGCCGAAAAACGAAAGCATACTTATCTAGTTTTGACTCAACGTCCAGACCTTGCACCATACGACTACTAATTGTTACGAACGTTGTAGTTAGAACACCTTAGAACAGGATATTTGAAATTGACTTGATTCTTGGCCTCAAAATATGAGCAGTGCAGTATCTATATATTTCCAGAAAGATGTAAAAATGTTATAACTAAAAATGGTTAATACTTTAATGCAAACAATTTTAAAAAATCTTGCATTTTTTAGTTACACTCAATAAATAAAAAGCCATATTGGACAGATGTTCACAATGACCACGTATACACACAGAAAAAAAAAATATATTTTTTTTTCAATTAAACCTTTAATTGATTTTAAAATAATTTTCAAATAAAATTTTAATTGATTCAATTACTTTCTTTCTTTTTTTTTAATTTTTTTTCAATTAAATCTCAATTTTTTTTTAATTGATACTATCATTTGTTTACAGGTTCGATTTCAATTAAATTTTTAATAGATTCCACAAATATTTTAATTGAAACTCATTTTTATTTTTTTTCTGTGCAGATAACGAATTTTTTATCAAAATTGTTGATAAAATTTTGCAAAAATGGCGGATCTATTTCGTTAATAACAACACGAATTTTAAGTTTTAAGGCTGTAGTTGATTCGATTAAATCTATATAGTATCTATCTTTAACATACCGCTTCACATAAGATTTGCAGAAGTCTGAATGCAGTCATTTTGCTTGTTGGCATATCCAGACCAATGAAAATAAGTTCATATGAAAGTTTTTTTTTACTAAAAAAACAAGAGTTTGTTCTTGAATGAGTTTAGTGTTACTAATTCTTAATAGCGGTATCCAGAAAACAGAAATAATGACGAATTTTACGACTTTGTAATGCGAATTTCAAGTTCAATTATGGTCATTGTATTAATTGATAAAACTTCTGCCACTTATATGCACAGAAAAAAATAAAAATCAGTTTCAATTAAAATATTTGTTGAATCAAATAAAAATTTAATTGAAACTGGAATTGTAAACAATGATAGTATCAATTAAAAAAAATTTGAGATTTAATTGAAAATATCAGAAAATGTAATTGAATCAATTAAAATTTTAATTGAAAATTATTTTAAAATCAATTAAAGGTTTAATTGAAAAAAACATGATTTTTTTCTGTGTGTGCCAAGTAAATTAAATTACTTTCATATTATCTATTTCAATATCCACTTGGAAAAGAAAATTCTTGTTGAAAAACCCCTTAATTTAAATTTTTCATAGTATACTTTAGATACTGAAAAATCGCCAACAAAACAAATGCCACCGGAACAGGGACAAACATTTTAAATCAATAAGGCTGGCAAAGTCTTAACATTTTTTTTTGTTCCGTCCTAATGTGTGTATAAGTTATTTTCCAATGTGGTCAGAGTTGTCAACTTTGAAATTTCAAAACGCACCAAAATGGAGAAAAAAGCGCACCACACAGAAAAAAATAAAAATGAGTTTCAATTAAAATATTTGTGGAATCAATTAAAAATTTAATTGAAATCGGACCTGTAAACAAAATGATAGTATCAATTAAAAAATAATGTGAGATTTAATTGAAAATATCAGAAAAGTAATTGAATCAATTAAAATTTTAATTGAAACTTATTTTAAAATCAATTAAAGGTTTAATTGAAAAAAACATGATTTTTTTCTGTGCATTTACAAAAAAAAAAAAAACGCACCAAGTTTAGAATTTTGTTTTTCTTTCAAATATTTATTGAATTAATTTGAAATTTTTTAATATCATAAATTCTATAAAAAAAACTTTTTATCCACGATTATTAGTAAAAGTAATAATGGTAAAAGCCTTTTTTTAATAAATGAGCTAATAAAGATAAAATAAGCATTTAACCACTGAAAACTTAACTCACAATATGATATTCGGAACTAAAGTACTAATTGGTAAAAAAAAGCTTATTTCAGTACATATTTGGTACTTTATTTTATACATTTTTGTTTTCTATTTAAAGTACTTCTATTTCATTTTTTCCAATAAAATTTATTAGGATTTCAAAGATACTCTAACCCTGGTTTTTCGTATACAGTTCAGTAGACCAAACCATCAGGTTATACAAGAACTTTTATTTACATGTTTTAAATGTTAACTTGATTTTCAAACGAAGATTTTTGAAGAATTTGATTTCATTTATCATACATACGTATTTAAACTACATTTTTTCATCGTATATATTTCATGAGTTATGAATTCTTAAAAAACTGCAATTAAAAATTCGTAAAAATAAAGATTTCATCACATTTTCGAAAAAAACTTAAAAAACGCACCGAAATACACAAACAAATTTTGCAGTGTTGAATGAAATAACACTCAAACAGGTGTATTTTATTGTAGAAAGATTTTTTCTCACGCTGAAACACAAAAAGTTGTGTGGAACTTGCTTTGGTGCCACCAAAAATTTAAAAAAAGCACCAAAAATGGTGCGAAACGCACCAAGTTGACAACGCTGAATGTGGTATATTTATATGCATGTTTGTATGTGTGTAAAAACTAACGATGTTAAATAAGATAACAAATAATGATACAAAAACTCCATTTATAATCTTGGTTAAAAAAAAGTATTGCTAAACGTGTGCTCTTTGGTAGTGTGTGTGTTTTTGGAAGAGCGCGTGTGAATTAATGAAAATGTTGAAAGTAGATGAAGAGGAATATAGTATAGAGAATAGTGATAGTGTTGTTGTATGTATGTATGTATTTGGCTCAATTATTTGTTATGTACACTTACTAATTTATACACTGACATTTATTACACGAGGGTGTTTAGATAAGTTTGCTTTCAATAAAAGAATTTATAAAAAAATATATTAAAATCATGAGGGCGATGTGATTTTGAAAAAACCATTAACTACAAATAAATGTGTGAGAATGAATGACGAAATATGGCTTTGCAAACTACTGGAATATTGCAGGACACAAACTTTTAGCTTTTAGCTACGGCTTTTGTTTTAGTTTAGTTTCATTTTAAACTGAAAATTAATTTTAAATTTTCAAAAAAAAAAAAGAAACTAGTTTTTAAGAATTCGTTGTTGAAGTAGAAAATCAAAACTTCTCTTTCAACTGGCATTGTTTATTGAAAAAATGTCTCTTACCATTTATAAGATTTCACTTTACAAAATCGATTCTTTTGCTGTGACTTATCCACTTGTCATTCACCCCTAACGTGAATAAAAATTCCACATGAAATTTGTTCCCTTTTATTTTTTTTTTTAATAGGAAAAGTATGAAAAGGGAACAAATTTCATGTGGAATTTTTATTCACGATAGGTGTGATTATAAAACTGACACGATTGAATGTTTTAGACACTAGACAATTTATTTTGTATCAAAAGAAAAAAAATGTTAATGAAGATCTTTTAGAAACAAGAACAAAAATAGTGATATTTTGCATTTATTTTGGTTTTTTAAAAATACAAAAACTTTGATTCACAAGTAATTGATTAAATTACATTGAATTATTTACACAATAGCATTTCAACTCATTAGTATAACATGGTGATGTCAAGCGCATTGAAATATGTCATTACTTTAGCATCACTATAACTTATAACAAGTAATGGCTAGAATAAAAAGTAAGTTGTTGAATTATTGCAAATCAGCCCAATCATGAATAAAAAATCCGCGGGAGTTTTCTCCCTTTTTAATTTTTTTAACATTGAATTTGAATAGGAAAAATGGGGAAAGGGGAAAAAACACCTGCGGAATTTTTATTCATGATTGGGCTGTATATTGTAAACTTTTTGCTGAAAATATTGATATTTTGTTTCATATGTATAAGATTTGCATAAATATTATGAAAAATTGACTAATTTTAAATTAAATGAGCTGTCTTTAAATTAAAAAAAAACTTTAAACTTAATATGAAGTCTCTGGGTTGTTCGGTGCCAGCAAAATTGTTTAATGTTGGATTGGTTAACTATTTCCAATTTCTGTTCTCTCCAACAAACTTTGATCGTAACTTAAAACATATTTTTATGGACAATGTAGGTTTTAATTTTTTTTACTTTTGCAAAGTAATTAATATCGCGTAGGGCTAGTTATCACTGTAGAAGGATATTTTGGTATTAAAAACTTGTGTTTTTTCATTTGTGTTATCATGAGATGTGTGTCCGCTTACGTTAATTGCTTTTGGCGACTACTGGTTTGTGGTTTGGCAACAATAGAACGCCTTTTTCTAGACTCTTATGACAACTGATTGACTTGTTTTAAGATGCTAAGCTATTACTCGCTTAGAATAGTTATTTTTTTCATTGCTCATACATTGTTCACTTGATAGTTTCTTTATTATTTATTATACTTTGTTTGTATTATATTTTGATTTGTGTTGGGTAATTTGCAAAAAGTGTTTACCAATGCAATTAAATTAATATCAAACTACTATTTTTTTTTAGTCACAAAACAAGCAAACTCATACAAATCTAGCGGTAAACTTTGATATTTTTGTGCAAATATTTCAAGACACATTTGTGCAAAATTGATGACATGTAAGTTTAGTTTCTACTAATTGTTTATGTTTCGAAAATCATTATTTTCCACTTATTATTAGTTTTAATTTTATGCAATAACAAGCACACAAACATGTACTAATTCGTGCTCCCCAGAGTACATTAAAATATTAATATAAAGGAATATATTTGCAATTTTTGCTTTCTTAAACTTTGTAAGAAGGTCCACTTGAAAATTTACTTGGTAATCAATTGTAGAAATTCAAAACTTTTGGAACACCCTATCTACAACTATTTGTCTGTGTGTGTTTATTATTTTGTTATATTATTATTATTTGTTTGTTTTTGTTATTTTTTTATCTTTTGTATGAGTATGAGTGTACGTTTGTTTGTATTATGCGAACGATGATGTTTTCTGTTGTTAAAAAAAAATTCAAAACACGTTTAAAAGTCTCATCTCATTTTTATTTGATGTTACTGCTGTATTTAGTTTTCTCATTTTCTTTAGATTGTTAATGTTGTTTTTCCTTTTTTTTTTGTTGTGTGATTTTTTCCTGTTGACTGGTTTTTTAACATACATGTGTTGTACCAGGAGCAAACCCAAAATATAAATATAACAACAAACATACACAGATATCTATCTATGTATCTATCCATCTATTTGCACAATAGAATGTCATCTGTTTTATGGATTTTATCATCTTTTTTTATGCTCTAAAAAAACTTTACTTTATATAAACAGTTTCTTTCTTTTATTTTGGGGTGTGTTTTTGTTGGGTTTGTTTCATACTTAGTATTATGTATTTTTTGTTATTTTTTTGTGATTTCACTTCTTAACGATTATTTGTTGTTCTGCATAAAAATGTTGATTTTGTTGTATTCTTTTTTTTTTCTTTTGCTATTCGTTACTGATTACAATTTTTTTAGTTATGTATTTTTTTTTTCAACCATTTTGGTGTCTTTCTGTTGATTTCATTTATATGATGATTTGTTTTAAGCAAAAATCTATATTCACAATTTCAGAAAATCTCATTATATTTTTGTTCGATTTTGCTTGCTTGATTTTGGTTTTTGTATGAATTTATCAGTTGTGGCTATGCATTTTTATTATTGTATGTAAATTTAATGTTTTGGTTTAAGGGTTTGACGTGCTTGTTGGTCCCTCAAAACCAATAATATTTTATGGAAAAAAGTTCATTTGATTTGCTTGTTAATAAGGTGTTTGTAGTCAAATGCAAAATGTTGTAGGGAAATAGAGGCGTATGAGTGTTGGAGAATTGGAGGTAATTTTAATGAATTATACTTTACTCATACTCTAAGGGGACTAAGGATAAATTTAAAATAGTGTATTTTTGAAAACAAACTGTGGGATCCTTTATTAAAATTATAGTTGCTGGCAAATTTCAACATTTAAATTCAGAAAAAGAAATTGTGATGTACATTTAGTTACAACATATGTATGCATGTTTAACAAAGGAAACCATTATTGAACCATTATTCAATTTAATACTTTAACACAAAATCTATTTTTGATTAGGCGTATACTTGATGTAAAATTAAATAAAATAATAATCATACGCCATGCATGTCCAACAAATTAGAAAATTTGCTATTTATTAACATGCAAATTCTCTCCACCTCTCTTAATTGCATGCTCACTGACTGCGTTTACACACAACATACAAGGATAACAACTAACTCGCTAACTTTGCTATACGCCAACAGAAAAAAACTCATTAACACGCTACAAATAAAATTCAACAACAGCAACAAAACATGTAAAACTACTTTAACCAAAACCCACAAAGAACAACAACGGCAAACCATAAGTGACCCTAACCTTGACATAAACTGCAAATAACAATAGAAAGTTTTAGAGGGCTGTTGCCTGCCCACAGCGGCACTTAACACACAATCACCTTAACCTACCCCCCAACAAAACCGTTTAATTGCCTGTAAAATTTTTAAATGCAAAGTTTTTCTCTTTTTCCGTTTTCTCTTGTTCCGGTTGTTCACACAAACTACTAAATGGCTTTTTACGGTTGCCACTACAATATAAAAAATACACGTTATTTTCCTTGAAAAGCATTTAGTTAGGCCTTCTTACTCCTCCTATAATTTAGCTTTTAAAGCTTAAGGATCTACTATGTTCTTTACCATTTTAAATGTAAAGAACAAGAACATGTACAAGTGTTTAAAAACATTTAATAAAAATTTGTAGTTTTATTTGTTTTTAGTATTTTTATTTACTTAATGTTAAATAAACATGGCATGGATGTTTATTTAAAATTAAGTAGTTGTCGTTTTCAATTCAAATATGTACATACATATATATAAACAAATTTACATAAATTTACATGGTGACATTATACAGTCGCAGCTAAAGAAATGCAAAAGTCGGGAAAAACAAATATAACTAAATTAAAAAGTTATACAGTTCGAAATACTACAATACAAAATTAAATTATAAAGAAACCTTCTCACAATTCATGATCCCTAAAACTATGCTGTAAAGTATTTCCTACTCTTTTGCTAAAAACAATTCCCCTAACATGTAAAGCTGCCGAAAGTCACATTACGAGCAATATGAGTTGTTTTTTGGTGGCGTGCTAAAATATGAATATAAATTCATATACTTACTTGCTACAGAGCAACCAGAGGCAATATTGTTAATAATTGTTTTCGTTTTTTTTTTAATCTTTAACAAATATAAAAGTTTTATTTAAAAAGTCAGAAGTTCTTTTTAAATAATGACCTACAAAACTTTTGCCAGAACTTACTGTTATTTAAATGAAAAGTCCTGGAAAACACAGAAACAATTTTAATAGAAGACTGAGACTTCATCAAATAGAGAGAAAAAATAATGTTGGTCAAACAACAACAAAGATACAATTCGCTGTATCTGGCAAATGTAAGCAAAATTTTCCATAAAAACACAAAGACTCTGGCAAACTGAGATGCAATTGTCTAATGAAAACTGAGACCCTGACAAACTAAGACACAATATTCTAGAGAAAATCGAGTTTCTGAGAAACGCAATCATTATTTTCTATAGACAACAGAGTCTCTACTAAGCAGCGACAAAATGTTGTATAGAAAACAGAGTCTATACTGAGTAGCGACAACATTTCCTATAGAAAACAGTATTTCTACTAACTAGCGACAAGATTTTCTAAAGAAAACTCTGCAAAGTAGCCACTCGGTTTTCTATAGAAAACAGAGTCTTTACTGAGTAGCGACAAAATTTTCTATAGAAAACCGAATCTCTACTGATTAGCGGCATAATTTTTCTACAGAAAGCAGAGTTTCTAATAAGTAGCGACAAAGTTTTCTGTAGAAAACAGAGTCTCTAATAAGTACCGACAAATTTATCTATAGAAAACCGAATCTCTACTGAGCAGCGACAAAATTTTCTACAGAAAACAGAGTATCTAATAAGTAGCGACAAAATTTTCTATAGAAAACAGAGTCTCTAATAAGTACCGACAAAATTTTCTATAGAAAACCGAATCTCTACTGAGCAGCGATAACATTTTCTATAGAAAACAGGGTCCATACTGAGCAGGGACAAAATTTTTCTATTGAAAACAGAGTCTCTACTGAGTAGCGACAAAATTTTCTATAGAAAACCGAATCTCTACTGAGTAGCGGCATAATTTTTCTACAGAAAGCGGAGTTTCTAATAAGTAGCGACAAAGTTTTCTTTAGAAAACAGAGTCTCTAATAAGTACCGACAAATTTATCTATAGAAAACCGAATCTCTACTGAGCAGCGACAAAATTTTCTACAGAAAACAGAGTATCTAATAAGTAGCGACAAAATTTTCTATAGAAAACAGAGTCTCTAATAAGTACCGACAAAATTTTCTCTAGAAAACCGAATCTCTACTGAGCAGCGATAAAATTTTCTATAGAAAACAGAGTCCATACTGAGCAGGGACAAAATTTTTCTATTGAAAACAGAGTCTCTACTGAGCAGCGACAAAATTTTCTATAGACAACAGAGTCTCTACGAAATTACGAAGTAGTGTTCTATAGAAAACAAAGTCTTTACCACCAAACAGAGACATAATTTCCTGTAACAATTCTAAATGCTATTTAATTTTATTTTAGCCCAATATATTTATTTAATGACTCCATAAAAAGTGCGGCATATATGTATGTATTTGCTCCTCCTACATTAGAAAACTTTTCAACAATTTTTCCAACAGTTTATTGCAATAGGTACTGTTAGCTGGATTGAATCCTTGGCAAATGGTTGTGCCAAAGTAACAGCATCAATATTTTGTTAGCACTTAAAAATGTTTTTGACATTTTTGGTTTAAAATTTCAACAACTCACTGCATGTGTTGTTTTTGCCGTGTGTTACGTTTCGTTTCCTGTTAAATTAAAGTAGCTTTTATAATATAAAATCATTTGGAAAGCAGAAACACTCCTACAGAGTTTAAAAAAAATACACATGATAACATGTGTGTGTACGAGTATGTGTAAAATGTGTAATACTTTCATTTGTATGTGTAAAAGTAAGCTTTCGTTCAATTTATGCACAATATGAAAGAGAGTATTTTGCCAGAACAAGTGGTAAAATGTCGCATTTTATACACTCAATTAAATGCAAAAATATACAAACTCAAACTATATGACAGTGCATTAGAGAACTCGTATGTTAGTGAATGCATGTATCTGTCTAAGTTTATGTAAACGGAAAATATGTAATGACAATGGCACAATTATTGCTATATGACATCGCATTGCAAGCGTTCCAGTGTGTGTCTGTTTTTTTTCCTGTTTAAAATCCCAGAAAAGCTGTTGTTTAGTTTTCGCCGAATATAGTTTTCAAATTTGTATTTTTTTTTGTATATTTCTACTCTTATTTCTGTGCTTATATTTTTTTTTGTTTGTTTGTGTCTAATATTATTTTCAATGCAGTTGCGGTTGTAACACAACAAATTTTATGTAGTTCTATGGCGGCACTGATTATATAACCAGAAGTGAGTGTATTATTCCAGCACTACATTGGAAAATTTTTAAATTCGGTATATGTATGTGTAAGGCCGCTATTAAACAAGTATATTTAATACTCTTTATAACTATATTTCGTGGCAGTATGTAGTATATGTGTATTACAAAAGTATTATAAATATAGTTTTACAACAAATGGAAATTTATTTTTCATTGAAAATTAAATATTTTTAAATTAAATTTTTTTGCTCCTAAATATAGGCAACAAAAATTCAACTATTTGTTCTAGAAAATGAATTTTGGATAAAAAGACCGAAATTTTTCTTATCTATTAAAATTAGAAGCAAAATTTTCTAAAGAATACTGAAAGTTTGGCACACAGAGAAAAAATTATTACTAGAAAACTTAGTCTGTGCTAAATAGAGACTAATTTTCTTAAGAAGACTGAGATTTTGCAATCACAGGCAAAATTGTATATAGAAATCCGAGTCTAGAACAAACGAAAAATGTTGTATAAAAAATTGAGTCTATGCCAGACATAGGAAACATTTTTATAGAAAATTTAAATTCTAGCAAACGAAAACAACATTTACTTAATAAGACCAAGTTTTTTTTCCAAACATATACACAATTTTCTATAAAACTGAGTCTATAGAAAAAATAAGCAACACTTTTCATATAAAACTGAGTCTCTAGTCAACACGTTTTTATAGAAAACTAAAGCTCTAATAAATTTTCTATAGAAAACAGAAGCTTACAAAGCAAAGGCAAAATTTTCCCCAGAAATCTCTGAATCTCTACAAAGCTGAGACAAAATTCTTCTTAGAAAACTGAGTCTCTACAAAGCCAAGACAAATTGATTTGAGTCTCTACCAAAGCAAAGACAAACTTTTTTATAGAAGACAGAGTCTCCAGAAAACGGAGACAAATTTTGTTACACAGAATATAATCACTGCCAAACATCATTTTCTATAGCGTCTTGAACACACAGAGACTAAAAGCGGTCTCTAACAAATAGAGACAAATTCATGTTTTTTTTTTTCTTTTGAAAATTGAGTCATTGTGTAGAAAATGAGTACCTAATAAAACATATGATATGATATTTACTAAGTTTGTAAAACAAAGACAGAAAAATATTTAGTTGGAAGTTTGTCTTTATCCAACAGGGTCTGGGAATACTGAGTTATCTTTTTATATAGTGTACTTTAAGGTGCCATTTTTAAAACTTTTAAAGTCTGCTTCAGGGCTATGACCAAAAAAGCCTCTATCACATATTTTTAGTGCTTGAGGAAGTAACAAACGTTTTGTAAAACCACAAAATTTAATTATGAATAACTTTGAATGAATATTAAAGTTAAGAAACTATTTTAACGCGTAAAGTAAATTTAACTAATAGAATTAAATGTACATAAATGTTTCTGACTATAATATAAATCCTGAACTATTAAATTATTTAATAGTTAAATGTAAATACATCTTAGAGACAGAGAGACTACTCCAGAGAATTGTAAAATAACATTAATATGTTTTAATTAAAATAGGATATTTTCAATCGAGATTGGTATGGAGGTGAACATAAAAGCAGCTGGCTGAATAATCAAATTAAAATTATAATACGAGAATATTCTAAGATTTAAATAGCTAATATTTATTCAAATATCGTAGAAATATTTGCATTAATCAATTTTAAATACAAGGTTAACTTGCTCACATAAACTGTTGCATAATTTTAGGATTGCAAAAATATTAATAACATATTTTATATAATTTTAGAAGTATTTACAATTGGAATAATTATAATAATATATAATTTATAAATTGTTTAAAATATCAAGGGGCACATTTTATATTTTCCTTTTATAAACATCAAATAATTGTGCAAAATCATTTCATTGAATTTCTTCTATTGCTGCTACTTTCAACTTGTACCCAATATAATATTTCTTAAATTTATTAGTCTCTCTCTAATAAATTACCAAATTTATGAGGCGTAAAAGGTCTCCAATAGTACTCAAATATCATTATCAAATAAATAAATTTTATTAAAGGAAAATTTTCAACGAATTCAATATAAAGTTTAAAAAAAAAACAAAATGTCACATTAATAAAATTAATTTCTAACTTTCTCTTACAATTTACACGAAAATATTTAATATTACATACTGAATAGCCTACTTTTAGCAATGGCGATAATAAAATATTTTAAAGCATCCTATAGGGAGGATGTGATATTATAAATATTAAAAATACGACTGAAAAGCGTCTAGTAAACAACGCAATTCAAAAAAAGGTCACAAAGGAAAACTGAAGACAGTAAAAAAAATTTTATGGAGCACATTAAAAATTCATTGTTTAACAAAAAAAAAAAAAAAAACTAAATACCCAGGAATTTAAACATAAGGTGTGATAGTATTTATAAGGGTCATTACTAAACATCACTTGAACTTTCTGTCACACACAACACACAAAAAATAAAATATTCTTTACACATTGATTAATAAAATGTGTAATAAATCTTATAAAGTTAAATATTTTCGGATTTAGCACCCCCCCCCCCCCCTTGTTAGCAAATAAAATGTACAATATTTCTTTAGAGATTTTTAAATATTTATACATATATATACATACATATATACTTTTATAACAACAATTTATATACTATCACTGACATGTTGCATACTTTTGGGCATTATGAAAAACATTTTTCAGCAATATATATACACATCTTTGTAAAGTAATCTTTACGGGTGGCATAAACCTGCAGGGATTTATTTATTTAAAAAGAAAAGAAAAAGAAATCTTCACTTCCTACTTTGTTTTTTTGTTGGGGGCAGGAGACATAAGTACTGAAAAAATAATGGTCCAACAAATATGTAAGCACTTTTGTTATAATTTTTTCTTAGTTGTTGTTATACAAAAGAAAAACTACTTTCATTTTGCGTTTGTTTTACGTTTTTATTATTACATTTCTTTTACTTTTTTTGTTGTTTTATTGTAAGGATCTTAAGATTGTTAAAGTGAAATGAAACAAACAATTACTTTTAAATCAATATTGTAGTTCCTAACGAAGTTTACACTAAAAAAATGTGAGTAAATAATATCAAAATAAAATAATAAGAGTAAGCGCAAAAGTAATGTAAGGTTGAGGAGAATGTGAAAAAGCTATGCAGAGTTTCTAACAAAGGAGAAACAAACAGAGTCTCTACAAAGCAGACATCTTCTAAAGAAACAGAGACAAAATTGTCTAAAGAAAACTGAGTCTCTACGAAAGAAAGACAATATTTTTTTAAAGAAAATTGAGACAAAATTTTCCCAAGAAAAAATGAGTATCTAGGAAGCAGACAAAATTTTCCAAAGAAAATTAAGTCTCTAGGAAGCAGAGACAAAATTTTCCAAAGCAAAATGAGTCTCTAGGAGACTGAGACAAAATTGAGTCTTTACGAAACAGAGACACAATTTTCCAAAGAAAATTGAGTTTCTAGGAAGCAGATAGAAATTTTGTCTAAATAAAACTGAGTCTTTACGAAAGAAAGTCAAAATTTTTTAAAGAAACTTGAGTCTCTAGGAAAAAGAGACAAAATTTCCTTATGAAAATAAGAAACAGAGACAAAATTTTGTAATGAAAATTGAGTTTCCAGGAAGCAGAGATCAAATTTTCTAATGAAACTGAGTCTCTAGGACACAGAGACAAAATTTTGTAAAGCAAATTGAGTCTACGAAACAGACAAATATTTCCAAAGAAAATTGAGTCTTTTGGAAGCAGAGAAAAAATTTTTCAAAGAAAATTGAGCAGAGACCAAATTTTCTAGGGAAAATTGAGTCTACGAAATAGAGACAACATTTTCCAAAGAAAATTAAGTTTCTAGGAAGCAGAAATATCAAATTTTCATACTATGATTTCACTTGACTCACTCCTCTTACTAGCGGCAGATCTTCTAACAAAAGCGTGCTTAAAATTTATATTTTAAATCATATCTATTGCTAACTGCAGGATACTAAAGGATAAAAATCTTTATAAAATAAATGTTGTTGTTATTATCTCTGTCCAACTCTCTCACTCTCATTATTTATCTAGAATTGCAATTTAATATTTACGTCGTTAAAAATTATGAGCAAAAAAAAAAAAAAATACCATCGCAATTATATAATTTGAACGAAGAACTAAAATAATATATAGTAGTTATAAAAAGGATTACAATAGATAGAACAAATCCACAGAGATTTCAAAGCAATTACACTAGAGTTTTTTTTGCTGCTGTATTTACAATTCAACAATATTATTTTTTTTTTGTAACAAAAAGTTTAATGTTGCAGCCTGATATAAAGGAAATGTTATTTTATTTCGCAAAGTGGTTGGCTAGCAAAAAGACTTTTTAAATTTAAATGATGATTTGTGTTTACTTTAACACAATGTTGTCCTCCTTAAAGTATGATCAGCCTTGGCAAATATTTACTCATAAAAGCGTAACCATTTGTTTTAGCACAAAATTGTTTGATCAAATTGATCAAACAGCGTCAAATAAAATAAAACTTAATATTTTTGTTGTGTCATGTCCTAAATAAACAAAGTTTTTCTAAATAAATAAACTAATTCAAATATATTTTATTTAGTGGTTACGTCTTTTTCGGCAAATATTAGCCAAGTGTGACTGTACCATTATAATATTATTAGGAGCAGGTTCTTAAGTTAACAAGGAAGAGGACTATATGATATAAACAGCAATCTAATGAAGTAACAGTAACTACGAAATATAATACGAAATAAATAGATGTTAAAGGTTGACAATTTTTGTGCTTTTTATACCCTTCACCTTCATGAGAAGGGTAGGTATATATAAGTTTGTCATTCCGTTTGTAATTTCCACAATATAATTTTCCGAACCTACAAAGTATATATATTCTGGATCCTTATAGATAGCGGAGTCTATTAAGCCATGTCCGTCTGTCTGTCTGTCTGTTGAAATCAATTTTCTGAAATCCCCAGATATCTTCGGCATCCAAGTCTTCAATAATTCTATTAAACATGCTTTCGAGAAGTTTGATATTTAAAATCAGCAAAATCCGTCCATAAATAACGGAGATATGAGGAAAAATCCGAGGCAACCTCTGAAATTTTCATCAAAAAAAACTATCAAGCAATGTGTATTAATATTGTTACGAACAAAATCATCAACAGATGGCGTGTTTATCGACATACAACTTGTTTAGCATTTGTAGTAGTTTTGATTTATAAACATTATTGTTTTAACGACTTTGGCTGAATATTCTAGATACGATGGGGTTGAAAAGGGGTTGTCATATGGCGTTATCTATGTCATCTATCATGATTGCAAACATATATGACGCCATATGACAACCCGTTTTCATACAATCGCCAACAATTTGGACAATTTGACAACAAAAATGACATAGTGAAAACCAAGCATTAGTTTCGAACCTTCCAGAAATTATGATTGCTGTATAAATAGACTAACACGGCCAACCAAATGAATCAGTTTATTGTGAGTCATTGTTGTGTAAACATCAAAGTGTTTGAAAACTTTAAGTGTGTTCTTAAACCGTAATATAAGTGTGTAAAAAGACAATGTGTTAATTTTTTTTAATTGTGTTTGTTTTCTTCCGGTTTATTTAACGGAAATAAACCACCGTTTTTAAAAGGTAAAAACGTAACAATATAATATATAGTATATATGTATGTATGTATATAATGTAATTATGCATCCACAACAAATTTGAAGGGTATATAAGTTTTGGCATAGCCGAATATAGCACTCTTACTTGTTCCAATTCAAGAGGCAATATTTTAAACTAACAGGGCAACATTCATTTTTTGAGAAATGAAAGTCTTTCTATTCTTTACAATTTTACCCACATTAATTCAAATTTCTGTATGTAAATTTTGTTTGATTATTACTTTAAAATATTAATTTTTATACTATATTTGAGCTCAATAAATCCAAAAATATGGCCATATGTGTTGTTTTCTATGGTAAATATAAAATTTATTTGTTGTGGTTT
Organism: Bellardia bayeri; assembly: GCA_950370525.1. Lineage (NCBI taxonomy): Eukaryota > Metazoa > Arthropoda > Insecta > Diptera > Calliphoridae > Bellardia > Bellardia bayeri. The sequence goes on from OX493267.1 coordinate 83,925,451, forward strand.
TTCTATTTAAGTATTCCACAGCTAATGAAATTTTAATTTAATTTTTAGTCGGTAAATAAATAAATGCAAAACATTTTTGTTTTGCTTTTAACTAAACTATAATACAAATAAAACCAATGCTAATTGTCTAAACTTGCGTTTAGACAATAAGTAAATAAAACCATTTAACATTAATAAAATAAAAATGAATTAATTAATTAATGAATCAAACCCAAATGTTAAATGATTATTTGTATTTAGTTATGCTTTTATTATTGTATTAGTTTTATATTGTGAATAAGATTATGAATTGTAACGAATCACTATTGTGAATAAGATTATGAATTGGAACGAATAATTATGGTGAATAACAAAAATGAAAAATGTTATAAATTATCTAAATTAAACTGTTGTTGTAAACTTTTAATATGTTAAGTTTCCATTTTATCGTATAAATAAGAAAACACCACTCTATTTTTAACCATCAACATATAAACATCAGAAATTCCCTTTACACATTAAACATCAAATTGTACATACAACATTTACACCGTAAAAAACCAAAATTACCTAAATTCAATAAAACACTTTGAAATTAAAATCTAAAATTAATAACACTCTTCTTTATTTAAATTAAAAACACATTCACATCTCATACAGCATACACACAAGGTGAGCTCACATCCCTACACAGTAATTCATAACCACACACCCTTTATAAACCCGTATAATTATAAAATTTCTTATAATTAAATTTCTTTATTTTATTTCAAATCCCAAACTCGTATAATTTCTCATGATGGTGAGAAATTATACTTTATAAGATATTTGGTGTTTTTTCCTAACCAGGTTACAGTCCAAAACCCAACATCCCCAAAACCCACGCCAAATAACTTCATGGTCCTTCGAGCCGGATCACTTTGCATCCTATAATCCTTTGAGCCATCCCAGGATCCCTGGAGATTTCCTATAGCTAAAAGCAAGACAGAAAAAACTCATCCAATTTATATCTAACCAAAGCCACCCAAACAAAAAAGATGAGGTAATAAAACATGATTTAAAAGGCTCAATTATATCTATTAAAAATTACATGTAAGTACCCACCCTTAAATATTAAACAAAACCCATACAATTTATAGCAACGCATATCAACGAAAAATTCATTATTTAAATTCATTCCCATAAAATTTTAAATTATTGACAAAATTCTCTTAACTCAAAGAAACAGCTAAAGAAAACAAATCTAAAAGCTCTCTTAATAAATTTACTTAGTCACAAAAAAAAAAAAAAAAAAAAATTTGTTACATAGATAAAAGCAAAAGAGTAAAGGATCAGTTAAAATTTTAATCTCAGTGCGGGCGGACAGAATAAAGTAAAATACGTCGTCTAATATAAAATAAATAAAATTTAAACGCAAAAAAAAAAAAGTGACATTAATAAATAAACAAAGTGTGTAAAAATAAACGAAAATTCGTGAAAATAAAAATAAAAGTGAAAAGACCAAAATTAAAATAAAGAAATTATGTACATAGGTACTTACATAAATAACTAAACAAAAAGTTGTGAGTGTTAAAAGACCAAAATTAATAAATAAACAAAAGGTAAATAAGTATAAGGAAACAGCTAGTGAAAAAGTGTAATTTAATAACACTAATATATGTTGTTATTTAAAATTTTCCTATACATATATTACACATTAATTGCAAATTAAAATAAATTCCTAAAAAGTAATTTAAGTGGAAATTGGCTTCAGAATTATAACAAAAAACCAAAAAAAAAAAAAAAATGTACCGCAATTATAGTAGAAATTGTTTTTGTAAAAAACCACCACCTTTTTTTTTAAGTAAAGTTTAAGAGACGCATTAAGATTTATGCAGTGCTCTTTTTAAAATGTCTCTTATATAAGATCAAAAAGAAAAAACTATACTTCAACATAATTGTGATGCCAGATAATTTATATAAAAATCGCCAAGCAAGAAAAGTTTAAAAAAGAGGTAAAAGAAACCCAAAAATAAATTAAAACAGGAATTTATCTTATATAAAATTAAATTAACCGAAGAAATTACGAAAAATAACAGTTAATAATAAAGAAAAGGAAACTTGTAAAATTTCCCACTGTTAATGAAATTATAAAACAAGTGAAGTGGTGTGTGAAAAAAGAACAATATAAAATATATAAATATATAAAAAAAAAAAAAAAAAAAAAAAACCATACATATGTACATAGGTACTATGTAATTAAAATAACAGGACGAGGAATTCAAATTCTAAAATGTAATCCCGTTTCCCAAAGAAAAACGGAATTATAAACGAAAACATATGGTATATGTACACAGAAGGTAATCCCGTTACAAAAACTAAAGGAAGAACAAAACAAGAAAATCGGAACACACGAAAACAGATGGTATGTACATAAGTATTTATGTGGTTAATGCCCTTAAAGCAACTAATTTACCCAACAAACAAATTTATACAAATTGAAACATACATATACGAACAACAATTATTCCACACATAACATTTAATTACATAGGTATAAAGAAAAAATATATAAATATATTCAAAAGGAAAACGAAAATTTAAAAAAGTAATAACAACTGTTTGTTGGGTGAACACATAAGAACTAGAATATAAAGAAAAGAAAACAATTTTATCAAAGAAACCCAACAAACAGTTTATATCAAAAATTTATATAATTTTCACAACACAATTCACATATACAAAATAAATACACAAAAATTAAACACAATTCTCAAATAAACAAACACATCTAAAAATAAATAAAATTAAACATAAATCTATATCACCTACAAAATTTTCACAAAAAAAAAAAAAAAAAAAAAAAAAAAAAGAGAAAAGAGAAAATTTCCCAATGAGTTAAATTTACACAAATTGAGAACATGAAAAATACCAACCAACATTTATATAAATAAAACTTAAATACTAGTTACACAACAATTAACATCCATACAAACATATATAAATATACAATAAATTGAGAACGTACAATTTCAACCCTAAAGAATTATTCTCTCATAGAATTTCTTAACTTTTGACAACGCTGTGTTATTTATTCTTTGTTTGTACTTGCATATAAATGCAATACAAGGAAAGCGAAAATAGCAAAGAAGAGAAAATTAAGAAATAACAACACATCGGTACACTACACTTGGAATTGTAGGTATGTACAGATAAGTGTGGCGCTTGCGACAGTGGTTCTTATTTTATTTAAAATAAAATAAGATTAAAAGTAATTGTATGAAAATACATTTACAGCCACATAAGGCCACAGCTGGTAGAATTTATAGAATAAAAAATTATTAAAAGGAGCGAAAGTTTACGGTAACATACTGTGTAGTACTTGCGATAGTGGTTCTTATTTTATACAGAATAAAATAAGATTAAAAGTAAATGTAGAGAATACATTTACAGCCACATATACTCACAGCCGATTGAAGTTTAGGATCAATCATTGCGTTGATTATTGGTTTTTTTTTAATTAACACTAATATATCTCTTACTCACTAACCACTAAACACTCAGTTATACTTGAAAAGATTATACTCTTGATATTCTTATCCACTAAAAGCTAATCTCACTAACTACATGAAAATTTATAGTCACTCTATATAAATCGCGAATACCGGTGGTAAAAATAAGTGCGCTCGATTTAATATTAAACGTCTTGCGAAAATTCTCTTATTTAAGTAAAATATCAATAAGGTTACGCTTATAATTATTAGCCAGACGACTTAAGAGAAATAAACACAACGGCTCTTCGTGTTTAGTTTTTGGTCATTACGTGTACCCTATGAATTAAAGCGAAGTAATATTGATCGGAAGATTAATATAATACAAAATGCAAATTTGATGGTTAAAATCAAATATGTTTTAATGAAACGCATTAATAGCCCCGAATCCCAAAGATAACTTTAAATAGATAAATACAAAATCTATTGCTATTTCTCAAATAGCCCCAAATCTGGAAAATATCTAATGCTATTCCCAAAATAGCCACAAATCTACGAAAAACATTTAACTCGATTGCTATTTCCCACATAGCTTCAATTACATAAATAAAATTGAAACTAGATATTACAAATCTAGTGCTATTTCTCTAATAGCCCCAATATACCATTAATATTTAAACTAGATCGTAAAATCTAGTGCTATTTCTCTAATAGCCCCAATTATATAAATACCATTGAAACTAGATATTACAAATCTAGTGCTATTTAGCTAATAGCCCCAACTATATAAATAAAGTTAAAACTAGATACCCATATCTAGTAAAATCTCTAAATCACTCTTTTTTTTAACCAAACTTAAGGTAGTGTATCATACCTATTGCTAAGTTCCCATTGGTTAAATACTTAACTAGATCCACATATTTAGTAAAATACCAGTCTTGAACAGTCTTGAAAATTTAAAATTAACTTGCAATTTAAAAAACTCAATAACGTTCTTCACTACCCAATCCACATTTCAAAAATGCCTTCCGTAACTGAAGAATCTATCACAGCTTTTAATCCGCTGTATAAAGAGCAGTTTCTGTTTGATTGTGGTCACTTGCTTGAGATCTGTGATACATTCAATAGTAATACGTTAGAAGAACCCAATGAATCAATTCTTGAATTAAAATTGAAAGAGCTAGACTCAGAATGGGTAAATTTAAAGGATTCATATCGCAAAGTAATGGTTTCACGAGACGGATCAGTGGAAACTGAATTTAAAACAAAGGCAAAAGAGGATTATAATGCTTGCTCAGAAGCATATTACCACTGCCATTCTCAAATCAACGATATGCTAAAATTTAGCAGAGTAAATACGTCTCCAATTCCAATGCTCCAATCCACATCTCGTTATCCCGTCCCAAATCCCACCTTTATCGCTGAGAACTCTAGCAATTGCACTATAAAGTTACCTCCTTGTGACACAGAGATTTTTCATGGCAGTTACGAGGAATGGCCATCATTTCGTGATATGTTCACAGCTGTGTACATTAATCATACAAAACTGTCACCGGTAACTAAACTATATCATCTTCGCAATAAAACTAGAGGAGAAGCAGGCTCAATAGTTAAGAGATACAACTTATCAAATGAAAACTTTAATCTAGCATGGAATGCTCTCAAAACTCGTTATGAAAATAAACGAGTTCTTGTAGACAATCAGCTAAAATTACTTTTTGATATCCCTTCAGCTATCAATGAAGATAGTGAATCTATAAGGATAATTCAGTCCTCAGTAAATGACTGCTTAGCCACTCTGAAAACCCTTGAAGTTGAAGTCAACAGTTGGGACCCTATTCTTATTCGCTTAATTTCCACTAAATTGCCAGACACAACACTTTCTCTTTGGGAACAGTCACTCAAATCTCCACGTGAACTTCCGAAATGGTCCCAAATGTCTCAGTTTCTCGTCGATAGATATGAGGCAGTAGAACGTCTCGCTAATATTAGAGTCTCAAAAGATAGTTTCAACATGTCTAATAAAATACACGATCCCAATATTCAAACGTATGTGTCACAAGAAAATTTGAAAGTTTCTTGTAAATTATGCTCTGAAAATCACAATCTAAGGAATTGTCCCAAATTTCGAACATTCACTGTACAACAAAGAATCGATTTTGTCTTTAAGAACAAGTTTTGCAATAATTGTTTAGCTACTTCTCATTTTAAAACAAACTGCAAAAGTAAAAACACATGTCTCCATTGTAAAAAACATCATCACACTTTACTTCATATGAAACAAATGTTTAAAAATCCCATTCAAACTACAGAACATACCAAAATTAATGAAGAGCCAAAAGAAAATGACAATAATCCTCGAAATAATTTGTCAAAAACAGCTCAACCTCATCTGAACAGAAATCAAATTGAACGACCTTCAACTTCAAATCAAATCCAGTCTAATTGCTCTATGAGTAATGAAAATATTCTCTTGCGTACGGCTTTAGTACAAATTGATCATCAAGGTCAACTATTTACAGTTAGAGCCTTAATTGATCCCGGTTCTCAACGAACATTTTTAACAGAAAAGGTGCGAAATCGTCTACAACTCCCTTATCAAAAATCTCATTTTGAAATTGTTGGTATTGGCGGACAAAAGCAGTCAGCAAACAAAGAGTGTGAATTCGTTATATATGCTAAAAGATATGAACTAAAAGTTCCAGTTAAAGCTATAGTATTGCCGAAAGTTACTAAATGGCTCCCTACATATTCATTTGAAATTCCTTACTCATTAAAGCTTGCTGAATTAGATCTCGCAGATCCAAATTTCAATAAATCAGCTCAAATTGATTTAATTATAGGAAACGATTATGAACACTTTTTGAATTTAGAAGGTATAAAAAAGAATATTTGTGGTCAAACATCTGCGTACAGGACAGTATTTGGCTGGGTTCTTAGTGGTCCTATTAAAACTCAAACGATTCAAACGTTTACTACTTCAGTCGCATCATATGAGACTTCTGAATTAAATGAAACGTTAAAAAAGTTTTGGGAGCAGGAAGAAATCCCTACTACCAACGCAACCTCTATGGAACATGAAATTTGTGAAAAGTTTTATACACAAACTACTACTCGTCAGGAGAATGGTAGGTACATCGTAAGACTACCATTCAAAACTGAATTTCCGGACAAAGTTTTCCTAGGCTCTTCTAGATTTATTGCTTTAGCCCAATATTCCAGAATGGAAAAAACACTCGCAAAAGACCCAGAACTTCAGGCTCAATATAAAGCGGTTCTGAATGAATACATAACTCTAAATCATATGGAAGAAACTCATTCCTATGAAACTATATCTCAAGAAAAGCATTACTCATTTTACTTACCACACCATGCAGTTGTTCGCCCGGAACACAAAACTACGAAAGTAAGAGTCGTTTTTAATGCTTCTCGAAAGTCAAAATCCCAATTTTCTCTCAATGACATTCTATATACAGGTCCCACTCTACAAAATGAATTAATCACTATAATTCTTAATTGGAGAAAGTACCAATATGTGTTTAGTGGTGACATACAAAAAATGTATCGCCAAATACTCGTTCACCCTGATGACAGACCGTTTCAAAGAATTTTATTCCAAACTGAACCTGATGGTCCAGTCAAAGATTATCAACTCAGAACTGTCACTTTTGGTGTAAACTGTGCCCCGTATCTTGCGATTCGGACCCTACTTCAACTCGCATCCGATTCTGAATCTGCATACCCTAAAGCAGCATCAATACTGCGCACAGAAACATATGTTGATGACATTCTCTCAGGAGGTCATACTATTGAAGAAGCACGTTCTGCTCAAACTCAGATCAGTGAAACATTAAACTCAGCGGGACTCCCATTAAAGAAAATTACTGCAAATTACCCAGAATTACTTGCTCATTTACCCAAAGAAGATCTTTATGACTCAGACTTTTTACGTTTTCACGAAGTAAGCTCTACTAAAACACTTGGCATTAAATGGAATGCAATTACAGACACATTCTCATACAGTTTTTCTGCCCTTGATGAATCCCAAAGAATAACCAAACGCCAAATTCTCTCGTCAGCAGCAAAACTTTTTGATCCAGCTGGATGGCTTGCACCTATAGTCATCAGAGCAAAAATGCTAATGCAGCAGCTGTGGTTAGAAGGTTTAGAATGGGATGAAGATGTTTCTGTTGAATCTCTTCAAAAATGGAATAATCTTGTTCGAGATTTATCCCAAGTGGAAACAATCTCGATTCCACGCTGGATACAGTATAATCCATCTGACCATATTCAAATTCATGGCTTCTCAGATGCCTCGAAAACTGCATATTGTGCCACAATTTACATTCGATGTAAAACACAAACTCATAATACTTTCGTCAATTTACTAGTAGCAAAATGTAAAGTAGCACCAATTCAAACTGTTTGTCTTCCCAGATTAGAATTAAATGGTGCAGTATTGCTGGCAAAATTAGTAAACTACGTAATCACATCTCTGAATTTCAATACCCAAGAAATTTACCTTTGGACCGACTCGTCCATAGTGTTAGGTTGGCTCGCGAAACACCCCTCTTCATGGGAAACATATGTGGCAAATCGCATCGCAGAAATTCACCGTATGACACCAAACGCAACATGGAAACATGTCCCAACTCATGACAATCCAGCAGATTTAGGAACTCGAGGTTGTAAACCGCAAGATCTCTTACACAAGTCTCTTTGGTGGAATGGCCCATCATGGCTAAATAAACCCTCGTCTGAGTGGCCTAACCGTAACCCATTAAAAACTCCTGAAAGTTCTAAGAAAGTAATAGCAATGCATTCCGAAATTCAACATACAGATATTCTAGATAGATTCTCGTCATACAGCAAAGCTCTACGTGTTATCTGTTATGTTTACAGATTTATTAATAAATGCAGAAATATTATTTGCAGTAATCAAAACACTTTAACTCAAGAAGAAATGAAAATTGCAAAAACTAAACTCATGATACTCGCTCAAAAAACATTCTATTTCGAAGAATATGAATGTTGCCAAAAAACCAAAGTTTTACCCAATCAAAGTTCGTTAAAAGCTCTTAACCCATTTCTTGATTCAAACTCAGTTTTACGTGTAAATGGCAGACTATCTCAATCATCTCTTCCCTATAGAGAACGGTATCCCATAATTCTACACGGTAATTCAAAATTCTGCAAACTGTATCTCAAATATTTGCACGAATTTTTATCTCATGCCGAATGCAGTCTAATGTGCCGAATGGTGCAAACTGAATTTTATGTGTTCAGACTCAAACCTCGTGTAAAAAACATAATACGACACTGTAAACCTTGTATAATTTACAAACAACAACCGTGTACACAGATAATGGCTCCACTACCTCCTACCCGATGTAATTTATCTCTACCCTTTCAAATAACAGGAATTGACTTCGCTGGACCTTTTGAACTTAAAGCTTCATCTTTGAGAAAATCTATATTGGTCAAAAGTTATGTTAGCGTTTTTGTTTGCTTTAGTACGAAAGCCGTTCATTTAGAAGTATGTTCAGATCTGTCTTCAGCGGCATTTCAAGCTGCATTTGCTCGTTTCGTTGGGAGGCGAGGACTACCCCAAAGGGTAGTATCTGATAACGGCAGGAACTTTTTAGGCGCAAGCAGAGAACTTTTGCGTGAATTTTCATCCTTCATAAAAAACACATCAAAAGATATAGCTCAAAAATACATAACTCACGGATTTGAATGGAAATTCATACCCCCACACGCTCCTCATATGGGCGGCTTATGGGAAGCCGCCGTGAAAAGTTTTAAGTTTCATTTAAAACGAATTACTGGTGCTCAAAAATACACTTTTGAAGAATTTTCAACAATTTTGACTCGAATTGAAGGTGTTCTAAACTCTCGCCCAATATCAGCTCTATCTGAAGATCCATCAGATTTAACGGCACTAACTCCAGGACATTTCCTCAGGGGAGCCCCTATAATGGCTCTCCCAGAACAAGGATTAGAAAATATGTCGCTAATTAACCGCTGGGAAAAACTGAAAGCTATTCATCATCAATTTTCTATACGATGGAAAAACGATTATCTTAAGACTCTACATAACCGCTACAAATGGAAAAACACTACGTCAAACCTTAAAATCGGAGATCTTGTCGTTGTAATGGACGATCTTCAGGCGCCTTACGAATGGCGATTGGGAAGAATCGAGAAAACGTATTTGGGATCAGATAATAATGTACGAGTTGCCGACATACGCATAAGCTCAGGAATTATCACTCGACCTATCGTAAAATTATGCTACCTACCCTTTTTGAGCGAAAATGATGTTTAAAACATTACTAACACTACTTTATATTACACTTAATTCTTCTCATTATTAAATTTAACTCATAATTATAAACCAACCCTATCTCCCACTAAGAACATAAATGTACTTCTTTCCAGGTTCCAATTTAAATTTAACATCAACTAATCAAATTGTTTGTCTTTCTGTTATATCCCATTTATCAGTCATAGATCCAACCGCAGACTAACGGCTACAAGAATAACCAGCCCAAGCCGTGAACCCATCGACAGTAACAGCCAACGGCCTCGTGACCTAGAAGTCTTGTACTGCGTAATATGCAAGGGTTATCACGGGTTGAGATTCTGCCGGAAGTTTGCCAAGATGACGGTAGAGAGGAGGCGAGAGATAGTGAGCAATTTAGGCTATTGCTTTAATTGTTTGGCAAGAAGCCATAACCTGAACTCATGTACGTCTATGGGTGCATGCATGAAGTGTGCTCAACTGCATCACACACTGCTACATCTACCTCAACAACAAAGAAGTCAACGGGAAGCAACCCAAAGACGTAGCAGATCGCAACACCATTCCCCAAGCCCTAGAAGACCACATATCCAACAACGTGAGTACCAGCGTCAACATCGTCAACAACAACAACATCGTCATCGTCAACAACATCGTCATCATCAACAACAGCGTCAACAACAACGACAAAATCATCAGCAGCAGAAACCTCAACAACCTACAACACAACCACCGGTAACCTCATCAGCACAACCAGATTCCCTTATTCTGGCTCAAGCAATTAAATCGTTGGCTGACGTTTTGTTGGCCAGTAACAATGCCGCATCTGTTGGCTAAGCCAAGGCCGGCGCCATGTCTAAACTTGCGTTTAGACAATAAGTAAATAAAACCATTTAACATTAATAAAATAAAAATGAATTAATTAATTAATGAATCAAACCCAAATGTTAAATGATTATTTGTATTTAGTTATGCTTTTATTATTGTATTAGTTTTATATTGTGAATAAGATTATGAATTGTAACGAATCACTATTGTGAATAAGATTATGAATTGGAACGAATAATTATGGTGAATAACAAAAATGAAAAATGTTATAAATTATCTAAATTAAACTGTTGTTGTAAACTTTTAATATGTTAAGTTTCCATTTTATCGTATAAATAAGAAAACACCACTCTATTTTTAACCATCAACATATAAACATCAGAAATTCCCTTTACACATTAAACATCAAATTGTACATACAACATTTACACCGTAAAAAACCAAAATTACCTAAATTCAATAAAACACTTTGAAATTAAAATCTAAAATTAATAACACTCTTCTTTATTTAAATTAAAAACACATTCACATCTCATACAGCATACACACAAGGTGAGCTCACATCCCTACACAGTAATTCATAACCACACACCCTTTATAAACCCGTATAATTATAAAATTTCTTATAATTAAATTTCTTTATTTTATTTCAAATCCCAAACTCGTATAATTTCTCATGATGGTGAGAAATTATACTTTATAAGATATTTGGTGTTTTTTCCTAACCAGGTTACAGTCCAAAACCCAACATCCCCAAAACCCACGCCAAATAACCACTGTAAAAAATATGACAGCATAAAAAATTGTTTTCAAAATTAATTTCTTATTTTCATTGCTAAGCATAGAATTTCGATTAATAAATGGATATAATATTGAAATTAGTTTTTTGACTCTATTTATTACGTACGAGTATGTAATGTGGCTTGGAAATTTCATTTTAGGATCGAGGACTACTCCTAGATATTTTACTTTCTTTTACCAGTAGAATTCAAGGATTACGTTTTCTAGAAAATTATATGGCTTGTGTTTTAACATAATTTTGATTCACCAAAATTGGTGACCAGCACAACCCTTAGGGGGGGGGGGGGGGGTGGCACCCTGCTATAATAGAGAATATTTCCGAACAAGTATTACCCATATAAACTTTGAACGTTTTAGATGAAAGGAAGCTGTAGATAATTTTAATAAGATGTACAGAGAAGTTAAAGTTCATTAATTTGTAAATCAGTCCTTTGTGCCATACTGTGTTAAAGGCAGCGTTGACGTCCAGCAATACCATCCCAGTTGATTTTTGGTCTCTAAGGTTTTCATGAACTAGGTTCCTTATTCGAACCAGTGAATGTACAGTGTTATGATTTCGACGGCAACCAAACTGTTGCGGGGAGGATTATATTATTGTTTTCGATAATCTCTTCCAGGATTTTGCTTAACGATGACAACAAACTGATAATGATAATTGATAATTTATGCAGAATTGACAAGCAATCTTTGATTTCAGCTACACCGCCGGCCAAACAATTTAGTTGTTTATCGCATAATTTCTATTTTGATTTGGCAATGCCAATTAGCGTGTGATTTAACAGGTCCATTTTAAAGGCCAGCTTAAACAACTAATGCTCTGACTGATGAAATTCGGCAATTCATTGATGAGATAAGCGAAGCTTTTTTGTGATTAAAAATCACGTGGACATTTGCCCGATCAAATATTCCATTAATAATTAACATATTTCCAGTTTATATTTTTTAAACAATTTAGTTGGAGTGCCTGCCTGCACTTTCTTAAGTTAAGAATGTTTTAAATTGAATGTATTTAAACGAGAAATACACTTGTTATGTGTCTCTTAAAGACACCATGTTCTAGATCTCGATTTTAAAAGAAAGACATTTCTTAAGAAGTTTCTTCTGTTGAAAACCAGTTGCGAAATAAGTCACAGTTTGGGGGATAAACCTTAAGAGACTGAGAAATTTACTTAAAAATATTCTGTTGAAACAGCTGTTATTTCAAAACGTTTGCGAGTAGCAGTATTCCAACAAAAGCAGGTAGATTAGGTGTAAATTGAAGCCGAGAGATCTCGAAAGTCGCAGACCGAGAGACCTTGGCCGGTGCTTAAACACTATTACAGGAAATCATTTCTTACAATAATCCAAAGCGTAGGAGATCGTATGTGAAGCCAGGCCAACCAGCCGCATGAAAGCAAAGCCAAATATCCATGACGCTAAGGTAATGCTTTGTATTTTGTGGGACCAAGAGAGTTCTATCTATTATGAGCTTTTGAAATCTAGCGGGACAATCACAGGAAACCGGTGTCAAATGCAAATGATTCGTATGAAGAGTATCTGTTAAAAACTTTTAAGAAAGAAGTATTTGGTAAGTTTTGCCTCACCCATCTAATAGTCCAGATCTTGGGGGTTACTCTCTATTGCGATGCGATAAGCGTACAAATTGATACACTTACGCATCGAATTTGCTTTCGCATCGCAATAGAGAATAATCCCCCTTGGTCCATCCGATTAATATTTGTTTGGATCAATGCAGAACACTCTCCCTGGGACGCGCTTCACTTTTGAACAGGGTATACGGAATTGGCTTCATTCGTTCTTGGCCTCAAAAGATGAATAGTTGTCTTGACGAGGAATTCATATGTTGCCCGAAAGACGGGAAAAAGTAAAACTGAAAACAGTTTATTATACTGCTATTAGTTTGTTGGTTCCAATTTAAAACGTGGAACTCAAAATGGTTCGAAGGACCGCTCAGTTAGAAGAATTTTTAAACTACTCGTAAATCAAGAGAATTCAAATTGTGAACATATTTTGTATTGTATTATTAAACATTTCATTGCATTTCAGGGAAGATTTACAGTGCAACAGTGTTTCTAATTTATTCAGTTGAATTGTGGAAATTAGCGTTCGAGCAATCTTCTTTTACATCCTGGCCGGCTAACTCGTCTCTAGAATTTGTTGCGGTTCCTTGAAGTCAAAAGTCTTCGGCGATAAGCTAGATACGACGCAAGTCCGGGAAGCTAATTTTGATGCAGTGAAAGGACTACGTAATCCCAGTCAACATATGAATTCAAATTTCTTCGTAAATAAAGTAAATGTCTTTGTCACAAGATTCCGACATTCAATTATGTTATTAAACATAATGAGCCCGGTTATTGTTCACAACATTAAAATGTTGTGTTGTCTCGACTACAGCACAACATGAATTTTTTATACGATTAAGCCGATAAATGTTGTAAATCGTATCGCATTTTACAACATACAACATCAAAATACTAAGTGTTGTGAACGGTAATCGGGGCCTATATACATATGTCATTCTTCTGCTTAAAAACAGCTGTGTCAAAAGATCTCGAGAAATACGTTGCAAAAATCTGTGGAGTACGTGGTCCATTGAAGCTCATGGACCACTTCATTTTCAAAGCAGAACTTCTTGTTACACGACAATTATTCGTGCTTTAGCGACTGTAATCGTTGTTGTAAAACGTTTCAAAAAGTTACAGGGAGTAGTTTTGGCACTAGTCCCGTGTTATGCAAAGCTGGATTATAGCGTCCAGTCCAAGGACATCGTAATGTTATTTGGACTAGTTTTTTTCATACAAATAGATTATGTTTGGAGTATTCCTGGTCCATTGTGGAGTAGTCCATATATACGTATACGGACTGCTCGCGTTTTTTGCAGGATACTTTATTTTAAAGAATTGGCAACATTGTTTTATTCTAAAGGACAAATATTGCAGTCTATTTGGATGTCAGAAATTCTAAGGCGTTTGGTGACAAAAAAAAAAAAAAACATTTTCTCTTATTCTTGAACGTGTAGATAAAACCCAAAAGCTACAAATATGTCAAAAAAACACATAACACAGCAGAAAAAATTATGGATAATAACAATAACAATGACATTTAAGTAAATTTATTTTGTATACTCATGTACTCGTATTAGTAAGTGGCTATTAAGTATGTGTATTATCCAGAGGTAAACAAATAACGAATTGTGTACAACAGAAAAAAATACAAGAAATGTTGTAAGTAAAACAATGTGGAAACATACACCCTCTTATGTATACTTATACAGGCAACATACCTTAGCAACAAAGGTCCCTATAGGAATCGCAAGTATAGAGCATCCCTTATATGGCTGATTCATTTAGAATTTTTTTTGCATTTTAAATAAAACACTTAAAATAGAAGTGGATGTCTGAATGTTTATTATTGGGCGAAAGGCCAATCTTTGACATTTTTTTTATACCATTCACCATCATGAGAAGGGTATATATAAATTTGTCATTCCGTTTGTAATTTTCCAACCTTATAAAGTGTATATATTATGGATCCTTATATATAGCGGAGTCTATTAAGCCATGTGCGTCTGTCTGTCTGTCTGTTGAAATCAATTTTCTGAAGTCCCCAGATATCTTTGGGATCCAAATCTTCAATAATTCTGTCATACATGCTTCGAAGAAGTTTTCTATTTAAAATCAGCAAAACCCGTCCATAAATAACGCAGATATGAACAAAAATCCAAGACAACCTCTGAAAATTTCATCAAAAAAACTAACGAAACGAATAATTTCATAAACAGATGGCGCTGATCAAACAAAGTGTTTAAGTGTGTTCTTAAACCGTAATATAAGTGTGTAAGAAGACAATGTGTTAATTTTTTTAATTGTGTTTGTGTACATTTAAATAAATAAAGACTCGTTATATTTTCTTCAAACTACTTGACGCTTTTATTTTGCAATTAAAAAGAATCCGGTTTATTTAAAGGAAATAAACCACCGTTTTTAAATTATAATTATGCATCCACAACAAAGGTGAAGGGTATATTAGATTCGGCATAGCCGAATATAGAACTCTTATTTGTTTAAAAATGATTTGATTTAAATATTGGTGGCGACTTCGCTTGATCGAATCGGAATTAGAGTCTGGAAAGTCGACGAAAACTGGATGTTATATATTCGATACACTACAGTAGAGCGCTGAAAACATACACTGATACTCAAATTTACAAATGCTATTCACAATAGTGGCTTTGAAAGTGCAAAGCATACAATGCTTAAAGCGCTCGAAACACATTACTATTGCTTGATTTTCGTAATACAGCTGAATAAATCGTAGTCGTTGTTGCGGTGTAAGTCTTTCCATTAAGAATTGCCAAACAATACTGAAGAAAAGTAGGATGACAGTATGACAGCAGTCACGCATAAAAACCAAATGAAAAAAAACTCTAAATGTATCACTCATTACATAGATTTCTGACACACAAACAATAAGCATGTCTATTGCAAAAGGACTCCTACAAAAAAATGTCTGTACTTGAAAAATTACACACAAATATTGGAAGCTATAAGCGAAATAAATACTATAAATTACATCCCAATAAGCACAATTTTTTTGTGAATTCCAATGTTGGAATTCCAGTGTGAATCCAAGCTTAAATTACATTTGAATTCCATCCTCTTTCCTTAGACAAAATTTTCATACAACATTTTCTTAAAGTACACTTGAAGTCTACTTTAATTTTTTATAAATATGGCAGTTAATGTTTTTCTTTTCGTATACCAGCTGATAGATAGGGTGACCATATTTAAAAAAATATGTATAAAATCAAACATTAACAAAAGCACGATAAAAACAATTTTTATAGTGAACTATTTTGTAAAAAAACAAAACAATAATCAAAGTAAAAATTAACATTATTTACCAAAAAAATTTAAAACTAAAACGAAACATGGTCACCCCGTATTGTTTGTTCGTCGTTCGCCGACGTAAGATGAATTCAGAAGACAGCATATTGTGTGTAGTTTTATATACATATGTATGTATGTATGTACACAAATGTGTTGCATTTTCAGAGACGAATATTCGTAAGCAAAGATTCGTTCTTTGTCCTAGTTGTGTTCCTAGCATTAGTGCGTCTGGGTGGGTGTAATGATTTATTGCGATTATTTATATGTTGGGGAAAAGTATGTTTGTTTTTGCTGTAAACATTATTAGTTGATGTTGTTGTGCATGTATGTATGTAAGTTTCTTTTTAAACTTGTCTCAATATAAAATGCGTATTTTGATCTTGAGGCTAAAAACGAAAAATATGTTGTTATACTTAAAACAATAACACACACTCGTACAACTACAAGAAAAAAATTTATGATTGTTTGTTTGTTTGTAGTTGTTGTGTTCTTTGAAAATATTTGTAGCATACTCTCAGGATGCTATTTAAGAGCAATATAAATATATACCAACATATGTTGTGATATTTATTGTTATTATTATTATTTTTATAGCAACATGTTAGGCGAGGAGGATTTGTTTGAAAGGGTGTATTGTTTTAATGTCTGCATTATATTTGGGTTGTCTTGCTAAACTTTTTGGGAGCTAAATTTTTCGATTTTTTTTTTAAATTGAAACCTTACAAGAACATACATCAACACAATATATAGCTTATTTGTAATTGTTGTCATCATTTTCAAATATTTCTTCAGAAGTTGGTCTTGCCAGCTACCTAAATACATACAAATTGTGTTACTGGTGGGTGTGGTGTTACATACCTTTAAAAATTATAAAACTGAATCCTTTAAATGTTTCAGTTGAAATATTTCCTTAAAAGTTGTAAAGAGACTATTTAGTTATTTAATTAGAGTAAAAGTAATAAAACTGTCAAACTTGTTCGATATTTAATTGCAACTTTCTGAAAACATTAAAATTTGTATAGGGCTTTTGATACTCTTCCCCAATTGTAGGGAATAGTATTTAAGATTGTATGCCTCATAATAAGTCCCTTGTACATTTACTACAGAATAGCTGACTATTTGCAATCAAAGAAATCGATTTACAACTGCTTAAGATATGAGTAAGTAAAGCATGTTGCCTGTTCGTTTAAGTTATTTTTGAATAATAAATAAAGGTTTTCGTTATTTAACACAATATTTTCTATTTAACATATTTGAATCTGAAATAGCATTAAATGTTTGTTTTTAAAAATCATACGATTTGAAGGACCATATAAAAAATAATATTTCATTATGAGCAGACTTCTTAGCTAAATTGGCGATTAGATGGTCCTTCGCTCCTCAATTTTATATTCAAATTTAAGATTGTGTATTTAGGATTAAGTGCAATTTCCAAGCTCAGCAGCAGCAATATAAAGCGTTTCTCCTTAGAACTTGTTAAGGGTTCGTTGGCATACGAAATTAGCTCAACATTGAAAACATTCAATAAAATTACAGCAAAGGCTAGAGTAAAAACGGTCTTTCGAACTTCCAATATAAAATTTATAAACTTATTTGAAAAACATCAAAATGTTTGCAGATGAAACTAAAGTTCAGTTTTATAAAATGTTTAATTTTAAAAGGGTCAATCCTACAAACCTACAGCTCTTTATCCATTTGCCAAATGTCAGAATTTTTGTTGCTGTTAAATAATCTGGTTTTCTGAAAATTAAAACAAATTTCATTCAAATACATTGTTTTCATAACTATTAAGGAATGATAGTAAAACATTTTTCTATTTTTTTTTCTCAATTAAAAAAAAAACTAACCATAAAAATATACTGACAACATGCCTTTGCTAATGAAATGTTTAATATGTCGTTTTCATATACTGCAACTCATTTATAAATAACCATTATTTTGCTAAATTAAATACATTCAAATTAAACATTTCTGAATGTTATAAAACTAAAATCTAGCTACAAATATACACATGTACAAGTATAGCTATTAAGCCTAATTTGAAATGAAAGAAAATGTTTTCATTTACGAATTTTTATCGAAAATAATTAAATTGATTTTTAAAATGCATTCAATTTTATTTGCACGTTTAATAGACACATGAAGATTCTATTTTCTATGCTGTTTCTGTTTTAGTTTAATATTTAAAATAAGTTCATTTTTGCTTTCATTGTAACAAAAAGTGCTGGTCTAAACTAAAACTAAACAAAACAAATTAATAATAATAAAAATTTATTGAAAAGTTTTAAATATTTGAAAATGCAATTCAATAAAGAAGCAATTTGTTATAGATTGGGACATCTGACAGAAAATTTATAGTTTTTGGAATTGTATACATATGTATAAATATAAACAGATGTAAGTGTGAAAATAGCAGAATTTTAAAGAAAAATACGAGGCAAAGCTAAGTCTTTTCGTTCTTCTAGCTAAGTTTTTTCTTTGTTTAAATTCTAAAGGATGTAGCTAAGAAAAAGTGACTAAGTGGTCAAAAATCAGATTTTTGGTCCTTCTAACCAATACGAGGGCGGTTCGGAAACTTCTAAGCCTAGAACAGAAAGCGCGATATAAACTCGTATATAAATAATAAGGTTTCCGTTTAATAGGACATGAATAAAGTTTGGTACTATTGTCAAGTAAATAATAAATTTAGTTGCTTTTATAATCTATAAAAATTGGGTGTATAACTTAAAATATCAGGATTCACAACAGATGCCGTATCTTTTAAACGCTGTTCTTTGTCTTTAGTAACTTATATGTAATTTTAAAGAGTACATATCTATCATTTAGAACGAAGTGATAGGGAAGTTTTTTCTCATCCGCCAAATAGTCCCGACCTTGCCTTGTGTTCGACTACAATTTATTTCAATCGATTCAGAACGCTCTCTGGAATATGTTTCACTTCAAAACAGGGCAGCCGAAATTGGCTTGATTTTGCTTGGCCTCAAAAGATGTTCAGGCGTGAATTCTACATGTTTCCGGAAAGCTGGAAAAAGGTCATAGCTAACAGTGGTCAATACTTTGAATAAATATTTCAAAATAAAAGCTAAAACCCTGATGAAGATATTCAAAGAATATCGAAATATTGGAAATATTTAAATAAATTATAAAAAACATTTAAAACTTATGACCTCGAGCTTGAGTATTTATCAATTTGGGATCCTAAAAGCTAAACATTTAAAAAAATCCTCCAAATTATTTTCATCACTTTTCATAATCTACAAATAGTTTTGATTTCACAATGTTTGTGCAGAACATTCGTTGAACGATATTATAATGAATCTATTTCGATAAAACTCACGTAAAAAGAATGATCATAAAGTCTTTCAGATGGTGGAAAGGTATAATTTATACTATTCATACACTTTTTAATATCAATATATGTAGTCTTTACTTACACTTATCTGAGTCAGTTGTAGATAAATAGCGATCAGGACTTAATGCTTTGCAAATATAAAGGATAGATTAAGAATAAAATGTAACACTAGTTCATATTCCCTACATATGGGACAGAATAATACGAATATTTTATAAATTTTTCAGTTACAGAAAAAGTTTGGAGATTTTTTTTATTATTTAAAACTTTGAGAGAATTTGATTTTTTTTTTCAAATTAAGCTTCTATTTGATAGAGACAATACTTAAGCAAATGCACTTAAGATGAGCCTATGAATCTTTTGTGTTTATATAGTAAAATATAAATAAATGTTGGTCCTTCGAAATTAAATTAAATTACACAAATGGTCCTTCGAACATTTATCACAATACAGTAATAAACAATAAATTGTATAAATCCAAATGTTAGTAGCTAAAAATATTATATCGAGTTTATAGTACACTCAATGGAACTTGTTGTAATCTAATTTTCTACAATACATCATATTATTTTGTATAGATTTCAACATATAATTTAAATATTTCTTATTATAGTTTATTTGACCTTTTTCAATAATATCTTTAATTGTTGAAACTTAAGGTCTTTTTTTTTATTAAAATAATTTTTTTTTTATTTTCGATAATTCGGTTCTTCTTTGTGTAGCATCCTCAGGAAATTTTTTTTTAATTTTATAAATTTCAAATTATTTCTCATTTAGGATTACAATGAAGTCCTTAGTCGTAACACATCACTTGCACCAATTTTTTTTTCATCCACAAGCTTCAGTTAAGATGACACATTTTTGATACAAATTAAAATTTTGCATTCTTTTTGAACGAATATTTTGAATCTAGTTGAGATATTGTTATGAATTTTTCTAGGTAAATCGTAAATTACTTTATCCAAGTAAAACAAATAAATCCACAAAAAATATGGTTCAAATTGTTCCCGATATTTGCAAATATATCAACATTTTTATAAAGATTATCAACAAATTTGTAATAAAATCTTAATTTATTAACATAATGCAATGGAGTTGCATTAAATTTGTTATTAAAAATGAAGTTGGAAAAAATTAACCAAAAAGAACGACATCCGGCAATTCCCAAAAATAGAGACCAAAATCCCAAAAACATTTTTTTTAAGTTTTGCTCATAAGGTCCACATTTCTATTGGGGCTGATACAATGCTTTATACTAAATAAGAAATACATTAAGGTTTTTGCAACTCCTCCCTTCCAGCATTAGAATAATAGAACATATACCTAATGTTAAAATACTGCAGAAAAAATCGGTCAAATACGGAACGGCATTCGGGCAACATATTTAAAAATATAATGTCCATATAGATTCTTACAGAAGTTTTTTTTTTCAATAAAAAAAAGAGCAAAAATCAATCCTTTTTATAACTTTCAAATTGAAAATCGTTTGGACCGAGAAAAGATATTGTTGCTGTAAAATATTTTGCATCTAATGTTTAGCTAACAAAGTAAATTTAAGGAAAATCTGTCAACAATTTTTCCCGATTTTAACAAAAGGAGAATATTTTTTTTTAATATTTTCAAGTGTGTAGAAAATATAAAAAAAAAACCTAGAAATCGAATAAATAACAAATTACATGTCAAAGTTTTATCAGATCTGCTGGAAACTGGCAATCGATGGAATAGTATTAAAAAAAATTTATACTTTTTCGAATTTGAATGAAAAAAGAATTAATTGATCTCTTGAATCACTAATGGAATCCTAACAAATAACCGTGATTTGTAACAATTACAATGAAATTTATATAATTAATTAATTTTGAGGAGAAATGTTGGCATTTTTCTTGTTTAAAAATGGTCCTTCGAACCTAAACTTGTTTTACCCAATCAACTGCTAATTTATCACACACATCTGTATGATAAACGCTTTGGCTTCCAACTGCAGTCTTAGGGCATTTCATAATTCATTTAAATAAAACAGAAATGTCGATTTCTAACAAAACTTAAACTTAATTCTCCAGGCGGAGGACGAAAAGCAAAACAGTCACACACAGAGATAAATGCAAAACACAGCAACTAATTAATAACTAAAAAATGCAAAATTGCATTTTATGTGTTTCATTACTGAGGAGAAATGCAAAATAATTGGAATTTTTTTTTACGAAAAAAAAAAAAAAAAAAAAAAATGACAAGAAAAAAAATTATTTAGAATTTGTTTCACAACACTCACTAGGCTGGCATTGTTTTGTTGCTGTTGCTGTTGGAGCAGCAGTGGTTGCGATGATTTACACTGTAGATGGTGGTGGTGTTGTTGCTGCTGCTGTTGTTGTTGGTGGGTGTTGTTCGTATGATGATGATGCTGCTGCTGCTGCTGCTGGTGATTGTGGTGGTTGTTGTTTGTATTGTGATGATGGAAATGATTTTGATTTTGCTGCAGGCTTTGTTGTTGTCTTTTATTGTTGTCCACTATTAAGCCTCCGCCATTGACAGTGCCACCTCCACTAGCTGCAATTCCCAAACCATTTGTCAAACTATTTGTTGTTGCTGTTGCTAGATTTAGGCCATTTAAAGAGGAAGCTGTGTGAGGTGTAACAGATTGTTGTTGCTGCTGCTGCTGTGGCTGGTGTTGCTGTTGTTGTGAATTTATACCTAATACTGTTGTGACAGTTGCTGAAGCAGTTGTTGTTGCAACAGCAGCATTTCCGGCAATACCATGTGCTGTTTGTGGATTTGCGGATAAATTGTTATTGTTGCCACCATTCACGTATTGCAATTGTGCATTGTGTGATGTTGCCAGATTATTCTATGACAAAAGTTTGCGGAGTAGAGATTATTTTTCATTTAGTTTGTGTTTGCTTTCAATTTTATTTATTGTTTCTAATACTTTTTTGTTTAACTTAAAAATGTGTATATTTTCGAACCAACACCAACATTATTATTACATATTAATATATATTATTTTTGGAATGCAGTTTTTTTTTAAATTATATATTTATGTAGATAAAAAATTACTAGAAGAATTTAGTTTTCTTTATACATTTTGTCTTGAATCATTTGCCACATGCCATTGATTGTTTTCATAACTAAATATGTAAATGTTAACAATTTGTTTTAGCTATATTAAATAAGTTTTTGTTTTTTGTTTTTAGCAATTTACCATACTTTATTTTCGTTCATTTATTGTTACATACAAAGAAAGAATGAAAAAAAAAATAATCAAACGACATTTCCAAGTTCTAAATGAAAAAAAAATAATAGTTTTAATAATTGTTGTTCTAGTATTTAGTTTATAAATAAAATGAAAGGAGTTACACTTAGACATGCTCAACCTCAACCAGGTGTTTGATTAATTATTTTTATCTGTAAAATAAGCTCTATATATATAAAGTAGAATAGAAATGATGAGATGCCAAAATGTTTTTTTTTTTTAATTTTTCAAAATTCATAAATGCAGCCTTAATTTAAAACATTGAATGCATTAAAACATTGTAGAGAAACTAAAATATACATTATGTTCGCTTAACAATCTAGAGGAGTTAGGAGAGTTTTTTTTTTAAAGTATAAATTAAAGAAATTTAAAAATTACTAAATTAACTGAAAATTAATTTAAATGCTTAAATCAGGTCTATCTTATGCTAAAACTAGGGTCGATTTGGGCAAATAGTTATGTATATGAAAAAATAAGATTTGTACTTAATTAACAAAATATTGTTTCTGTTTCAAAGTAAATATTATTTCATTAAACGATTTAGCTTATAAATTGAAAAAAATTACTACTAAATATACGTATTCCCTTCAATATTTGCATGATTGGACTGTAGTTCATTTCGCTTTTAGTAGCACAGTAGATAAGTATATACAGTGGGAAGCACAAATGAGTATATTGTTTTAATTGCATACAAATGTAACCAATAAAGAAAATTTAAAAATGTTTTTTTTGGCATTTGTATTATGTTTAATGCTAAACAAAATTATTTACAATACAAAATGGAAAATAATAGCGCAATTCACAATCTTGTGCTAATAGTATTGCATCATTGCATTTGCATATTTTTGCTTTTGCTGTGTATTTTGTTCGTGTAGAGCAGAAATTTTTGCAAATGCACTGATGCAATACCATTTGCACAAGATTGTGAATTGTGCTACTAGTTTTCGGGAAATAAACATTTAGCACAAGTGTGTTTTTGAAATATTTTCACAAAAATATCAAAGTTTACTGTTAGATTTTTATATGTTTGTTTAGTTTATGACTTCAAAAGATAAACATTACCGTAATTACGTCATTGCATTTGCAAAAAGGTTAAGCATATTTTTGCTTTACACTAATAAAATACACAGCAATGCACATGCTAGACTTACATTTATATGCAACACTTAAAACCAATATTTTTCATTTGATATGAGTATGCAACACCTAATTGCAAATAATCAGCTGACTAACAATAATCCAAGCCAATCGATTAGTAATCGCCGCATGTTTGCTTATATTTATATTTTATAAGGTGCATATGTTTGTATGTATTAAATGTTTAATACCTTCTTTTAATATAATTACTTCAGCGGCATTTTCTATTAAAAAGTCTTCCAACTATTCCTTAAAGCTTTTATTGGACATATTTTATTATTTATTTTTGAGAATTTGTTTGACTGATAAAATCAGCTGTTAATTTTGTTGCACAAGATTGTGAATTGTGCTATTAGTTTGATATTATTTTAATTGCATGTGGTAAACACTTTTTGCAAATTATCAAACACAAATCAAATTATAACAAATTTTACAGCCCAGAAAATGTTTGGAACGTCATGGTATGGGTTTGCTTTACATGGACCACTGCAAAAAATTAAAGGAATAATTTAAGAATAAAATACTATGTGCATATTTTGCAAACTCATCTTAAATCCTGAAAGAATAGCCCAGCGAACAGAATTTACTTTTTATGCAGTGGCCAGCACAAAGTCCTGACCTCAATCCGAATCAGAAATCGAGAAGAGACATTTAGGACAATACCTATTAATTACAACCTATTTGGACGAGCTTTGGCAGCGGGTTCTGCGCGAATGATAACAGTATTTCAAATGAAAAATTGTTTTTTTAGTTTTGATTTAAAAATTATTTTGTTAAATATTAAACATAAAATAGACGACAAAAAATTTTCTAATTTGGGCTCAAATCAAGGCAATGATCAACATACAATTAACCGGTCTCTTAGAAATGACTTGAGGAAAGCATCAAGAATCATCATTCAAATGTTTATGAGAGACTAAACGAATTTGTCACAAATTTTCCAATTAGCTTTTGGTTTAACAAAATGTCAATATGCGGCATAAAAATACCTTTGTATCAGTGGTCGGTTATGATAGTCAAAAGGAGCCTAATGTCAAAAATACTAACGAAACTCCCTAAACTGAGCATCAGAGAAATACATTTGGCATTTAGTCAAACTTTCAACATTTGCCAACTTTGCAACATGTATTGCGGCAGCAAACATTCATGATTTTTTATGTTTTTTCAATTCTAAGCTAGGAGTAAGAATATAGTCTTTGCACTAGGAGCTTAAAATGGTGCTACTATGTTTCCAGATTGTCATGCGAAATTTTAGAAATAACAACTCACAACTCCAATCCAATTGTCATTGGCAAATGATTGAAATGTCTTTGAAACATGACAAGATGCACAGTATGTTGACATTGTGTGGCAACTTGTCATGTGCATAACGTCTTATTAAATTGAAACTAGAAGTTTGGAAATTTCGGCCAAAAATTCTTCAGTGAGAATTTCTTTTCAACTATAGTGGACATTTTAAAATAACCTTTGATTTTATTTCGTAGATTTATAAAATTCTATAGGACTCATGACACATTAATACTGTTTTAAGTTTCGTTAATAAATTTGTCAATCAAAAGATCTTGAAAGTATTATATTCTATTTGAGCCTAGGTTATATTTCCAGCTATAAAGGGTTTATTAACTAGAACTTGGTTTGACAACAATAATACCTATATTGGTATTACATGCAGGTTTTGAGATTTTCTTTGCTGACATATTTACTACTGATATGTCAGCAACGAAAATCTAAAAAAGAAATAGTAAAATGTTACAATGAATCCAATTCGTAAATTTGCCGAATTCATTTAAGAACAACCCGTTGGGTTTGCTGGAATAATAATTTTTGCAGTCGAGTAAAATTTTCATTTGTGTGGCTACTTCAACAAGCAATATTGACACAGTTGAACTGCTGAAAATCCAAATTGACAAGCCTTTGCATCTAGAATGTTGTGCACTGGGCGATGGGAAATTTTTTTTGAAAATTTTGTTGGAACCAGAGATGTTAACATACATATATACATATAGGCCAAATAATGGCCTATAAGTGATGATATTGTTAACACTGACATGTGGTCTCAACAGGACGGTGCAACATGTTACACAAATATCCGAAATCTACATGTGTGGTTGTAGTCTGCCCACGACATATAATGGTAAAACCAATACAATAAATATTCTTCGTTTTTTTTGTTTTGAAAAATAAAAGTTCTTGTTGGAAAACCCTTTCGTTTTCGTACATTATACTACATAAAAAAAAAGTTTTCTTTCTAGATTAATAAATATAATACACCAATCATAACTGTTGAAATAAAATACACACACTTAATTAAAATAAAATGAAGAGATTTATAAAAATAAATGAAATAGTTTTTAATCAGGATCAACTTAAATTTTCGAATCGTAAAACTAACCCCCTGGCCCACGATGTCGAACGATAACGTTCGCTTAGATAAGACTTAAGACACACACTTTTTGTCGTATATATTTTTTACTCAATCAAGTTTGTTTATTCCACAATCAAGTTTGTATCTTAAGTCTTATCTAAGCGAACGTTATCGTTCGACATCGTGGGCCAGGGGGTAATTTTTAGACTTCAATACAGCTTACTTTGTTAGTTTTAGTTTGTTAAACAAAATAAGGTTTTTCTTTTAACAAATTTAACTTGATTATGATTTCAAATTAATTCACTTAATTTTCAATTTAATAATTAAATTAAAATACTACATTTTTTAAACAATTTCAAATGTAACTCAATAATAATGCTATCGACATTCATTCTTAAAAGCTAAAAATTTAAATTTTATACAAAGTTTTTTCAACAGATTTTTTTTTTGTAATTAAAATATTATGAAACCGTAATAAATATAGACAAATATTTCATATTAATTATAAATTATTTTAAAATACATATATTTTCAATTACAAACTTTATTTTCCAATTTGTTGGCAGAATTTTTGTTTCGTTTTTATTTCTTTTTTAATCGTTTCGAAATACATGCAGAGAATTTATGAATTTTGTTTAACAAATTTATTTTTATTGTTTTTTTTTTTTTGTTTTTAATACACATATACATACATACATATCAACAACAACTGTTTGTTTTAACTAACATATGTTTAACTGTTAACAGTGTGAGTGTTTGTGTGTGTCAGTTTGTGGGTTAAAGAGGCGGAAAGAGGAGGGGTCTACATGTGTATTTACTATGTTTGTAAGTAGAGGATTTAATTACAATTAAAAGTTAAATACAATGATTCTTTTTTTGGAGAAAAATAATAAATACAGAGGATTTTATTTGTTGGGAGATAGTAAATTGAACATTTAACTAAAAATTAAATCAAATTAAAATAAAAAGGGAAATTAATACGTGAATTATTAAATGACTATTGAATTTGGTTGTAAATTAAAAAAAAAAAAAATTAAAAAACTTTCGCTTAATGTGTAGTCTACAGTTGGGAGTAAATAGATTTATGAACTGCAAGCCTAGACTTATCATTATTTGTGGGAGATAATCATAAAGGATAAACAATTTACCCAAACATTTGAAAGTTTTGTATTATATATCTCAAGTGGATCAGAATTAGAAAAGTGGTTCAAAATTAGTAAACGTCTATATTTTTTTCCATAAGCCTTTATTTTTAGGCTTCAAATTGATATATTTTTGAATCGAAAAATACTTTATTTAAGTAAAACAATTTAGTGCAGAAAACACATGATTCGAATTGTTCCCGATATTGGCAAATTTATGAAAATTTTGATCAAATTTTTTGTTTTTTTCAGGTTCAACAAACTGCAATCTATATACATATATATAAATTAATGTCTGTCTGTTTGTTTGTACTTTATAGAAGGCCAAACCCTTGGACCGATCTTCCTGAAATTTGTACAGCATGTTACTGTGGCTCCGGAAGGAAGAATAGGCTATATGAAGTTTTGATTGGACAAATGGGGCATGGCAACGCCCATATAATTCAAAAATTTAAATCGCCATATTTTGGGCATTTTTTGACCTATGTCGATGATATTTGCTACATATGGTATTGGCATAATTAGGAATACCAGAAGAAAAGTGTGTAGGACCACGCCCCTTTTAAGGAAAATTAAAAATAGTAATATAGTCTTAACTGCTGGACCGATTGTCATTAAATTTTCACAATAGGATATTCTTACGAAATAATAAATTCTTGAGAGTGAACAAAGGGGCGTGGGCGTGTAATCCTAAAGCATTACAATAATTAAATTAAAATTAAATAAATAAATTTGTGTAAATATATAAATACTTTTTATTTTAATTTATAACGAGTGGGCAGCGAAGCAAACCGGGTAGTATGTTATAAAATCTTTTGTTATTAAAATAAAGCAATTCAATGCATTTTTAAAAAAATCAACAGAAAATTCCTAAAACTTGTTTTTTTTTTACAATTTTGCCCTTAACTATCACATTCCTTTCGAGATTGGTAAAATACTTTGACGATAAATAACGAATACATGAAGTTTTACAAAACTGCTTAATGTGGAATTCTACAACATAAAAATTTTAGTTCTGAAAAAATAGGCAAAATTCGAATCAGCAATATATTTTGCAAATTGAATATGTTTTTTATATTAAAACTATCGGTGTAAAGATCTCTTACAGAATAATATGAGTTTATTTTATATTCCTTAAGAACGTTTTTTTTATAATAACGTTACTTTTTCGCAAAAATATATAATTCTTTTTATTTTAAAAATCGTTTATTATTGTAACTAGAAAATATATTGATTTGAAACTGTTTGCGTATGATTGGAAATTTTATTGTTTAACTAACAAACAAATTTGAAAACTCGATTGACATATCTGCTCGATACTCGATATGAGATAATTTTATGATTTGTTAAAAATTTCAAATTGAAAATCGTTTATTTTTGAAGCTGAAAAAGATATTGCTTTGAAACTTTTTGTATATGATAGAAATTTTTCTTGCAATTGGAATAACTAACAAACTAAATTTGAGAAAAAATTTTTAAAAAAATGCTGCCCGATAAAAAAAATAGTGGACCGGGGTATTTTCAGAAAATATAAATATTTATGAAATCGGAGGAATAAATTCATATGTCAAGGACGTCTTACTTTAAGCCCATCTGCACCACCCCTGGCGAGTTTATGGGGCTAATTTTGCAAACTTACTGATTTAAATACTCCTTGGCTAAGTCCTTGTTAAATTTCATACCGATGAGTCCAGCCGTTTGGATGTGGCAGTGCCATGAGCTGCACGGAGCTCGAAACTGCAAAGAGTTTGTTACACCCCATTTAAACTTGCAGCTGACTAGAGCCTTATCTATTTCCACGGAGACTAATTGCATGCCGGGGAATCGTCCCTAACTAGTAATTGGTCAGGCCTCTTGGCTGTGGTTTAAAAATCGCAAGAAGAAAAGAAAGTTGGTTAAATGATCAACCAAATTATTTCAAAGTGCTGTTGCCGAATCAACAGAGCCATTGAAAGTAGCAATTGGCTTTGTGCATGTCTGCGGCATGAATGGTCGATGTCCCGGTCTCGGACGGAGTTCAACCGTGCAATCTTGTTCATGACCACAATAAAGGGCCAAGAACAGTAGTGGTCTGTCGACGGTTTGCTAGGCTAGTGGCAGTGAGGGGCTGTGTAGCTAGTTTCTACCTCAGGCTGTTTCTATTGACCAAGCAATGGTAGGCAAGGTGTTTGTACATTGTACGTACAGCGATCGTACGAAGAGTACACAGAAAAAAATCATGTTTTTTTTTCAATTAAACCTTTAATTGATTTTAAAATAATTTTCAATTAAAATTTTAATTGATTCGATTACTTTTTCTGATTTTTCTGATATATTCAATTAAATCTCAATTTTTTTTTTAATTGATACTATCATTTTGTTTACAGGTCCGATTTCAATTAAATTTTTAATTGATTCCACAAATATTTTAATTGAAACTCATTTTTATTTTTTTCTGTGTAGCGAATTGTTTGTGTTGCGAAACATACAATATTGTATGCTGTTGCAAGGCATGGAATGGGCTGGTTGGCCGTTGTCATGTCCTCACAGATGATACTGCATTTAAAATACATGAGTCCTGTCTTAAATAAAACAACATTTTACAAAACTGTGCTAGTGAGTTGATTTTTGTATACTAAAAAAATTCAACAATTAAGCATCACAAAACAACTTGATTTGATGAATTGATTGTATGAGTTCACTGTATTTCGAACTATAAGAAATGCAATGCAACATGAACAAAATCTAATGAATGTCGAGGATATTGTGGGCGTCTGTAGAAATAAATCAACAACAGAATTTTACTTTGCATACGAGGCAATTTGCCAACAGCCCCTTAACATTTTACTGATTTTGTTGAATCGGAATTTGTATGCAATTCAGAACATATAAAAACTTGTTATTACGCTATGAATTTCGCAGCTATGGAGAAACAACTCATTGTGTTCTGATGAGAAATTCAGATAATGTCAACCAGTTTTATAATGGAAGCACGAATCTAAAAGTTAAATATTGGCTATTAAACTAGCACACCTAACTAAACAACAACTACTTTATAAAAAGGATTTAAACAAAGTCTCAAACAAATTAGTGCAAACTACAAATTCCTTACAGTAAATATTGGCTACTAAGTAGCACACTTACCCCCTTATTCAAAAACGTTTAGTATGCAAATCTGTCTTAATAAACGTTTGTTAAATTTAATAATCGTTTTTGAATAAGGGGGTTAGAGTTTAGTTATTATTATAAACTTAAACTAAACATGAGAATAAAGCTTTAAAGAACTTTTGTTTTGTTCTTTCGCAAACGCTTAATAAATAAATGAGTGAGTGAGTGAGTGAGTATGAGGAATGAGTGATTTTAAAAAGCATTGAAATAAAATACAGATAAATTTAATGGAGTCTAAAAGAAAATACACCATTTGCAATAAATGACAAAATAAAAACAATAAAAAACACAGAAATTCAACATAAATAAATAAAAAGCTTTCTATAGACAAATGTAAATATTGATTGATTTTATATGCTAAAAAAATATATATGACGAGATATGCAGACTCTTTTTTTATTTAATAAAAAAAAACATGCCATCCTCAATTTTTTTTTTATTTAAAACAGAAAAACACAATAAATTTTTGTAACCCAAAATAAGAGGAATTTATATACAACTGTATGACATAAACCATTTCCGATACCATTTTTATTTAATAATAAATATATATGTATGTAGAAATATATGATTGTAAATGTAAAGTTTGTGTAAATGTTTATATAAAACACAAAAACAAATTAAAACATAAATAAAATAATAACAAAAAGTACAAAAAAAAATTTTTTTTTTTAACAAAAGAATTTAAAATAAAAATGTTAAAAGAAGAAAATTTTTAAACAAACATACCTTTTTCTGTTGCATATACATTTGAGTGGCAGCATTTGTGGCAACCATGCCACCAGTATTTGTATTATTGGCACCTGTATTATTAGCAGCAACAGCATTTGCGCCTGGTTCAGCTTTAATCTGTGCTAAAGTTTCATTTTTGACACTACCCACAGACATGGTTAAACCATCTGTAGTTTGTTGTACTTGAGCCGCTGCTGGTGGATAGCCAGTCGGTGCGCCAGGATATGGCGCAACACTAGCTTGCACCATGTGCTGTAAGTAGAAAGAAGAGGGAGAATGTGAACAAACAAAAAAGAAAAAATCACAGGATTAATATATATGTACATACATACTGGAAAAAAGCTGGAATGTATTATGAAAGATTTATGGCTATTTTTATGTTATAGAAGTTATTTAAACAGAAATTTATATGCTTTACAGGCGCAACGTATTAATATAAAGAGTTTTATTGTAATACTCGTATAGTGGGATATAAATGAGATAAAGGCATAAATTCACAGTAATATTCATAACTTTCATAGTTTCATATATTTCTTGTTTTTTTTTCCAGCAACAAACCTTTTAAACCAGTAGCACACCCAAAAATTTTCAATATTTTCAAAACATATTCATAATATGTGATAAGGAAAATATCATATTAGTAAAATATTGAAACAGCTGAAACATATATATGATTTATCTAAGTAGCACACCTTACAAAAAAAACAACTGACTGGATAATTTTAACAAAACTTTACATTAACTTTACAAAAACTCAACATTTAAAAATTTTTTTTTTATAAATTCTAAATTCATGCGCTGCTAATACTGAAATAATTTGAAAATTTTTCAAGTAGCACACCCTACAAACCTTAAATGTTTGACCAAATCTTTAATTTAGCTGTAATTTAAATATGTGACATAACTAATATCCAGTCTTAATAATTAAGAAATTTACCAACTAAATAAGTAGCACATTTAAATAATCTATTAAACATACTTTAAAAAAAATAATACTTTAATCAAGTAGCACACCCACAAATTATCAATATTTCTATAAACTATCAAGAGTAGATAGTAAAATATATTTTAGACTAATGATATAACAAGATTTTCTGCAAGTAGCACACCTTGGAAATGAACTTACTTTATTAATTACCACAATATTTTATAATAAACTAAATATTTCTGTTGCATTTATAATTTAATTTTTTATGAACATACTTTTTTTAAAGAAAATAATACTTTAATCAAGTAGCACACCCGCAAATTTTTAATATTTTTAAAAAATATTAATAGCAACTGATAAAGTATATTTCAGACTTATGAAATATATAAATAACAGGTGGGTTACTCTCTATTGCAATGCGAAAGCAAATGCGATGCGATAAGCGTACAAATTCATACTCTTACGCATAGCAATAGAGAGTAACCCCCCAGTAATATAACTAAATTGTTTTGCAAGTAGCACACCCTGAAAATTAACATACTTTGCTAATTTTGACAATATTTTATAATAAACCGAAAAGTTTTGCTGCATTTACAATTTAAATGTATTGTAAATAAGTCATAAAAACTAAAATGTATATAAAATGTGCTAAGTAGCATACCCTAAAATATTTCAGACTTTGACAAAATATGTATAGTTATGTAATTAAATTTTGAGATATTTAAAAAATACTAGAAAAAATAAACAAATTAAGAAATTTACTAATTAAAAAAGTAGCACACCCATAAAATGTAGAAAAAAAATGTTACATTGAACTGAAATTCGTCACTTTAGTAATACATTTATGTAAATGTAAACCACGAAATATAATTTTTTGAAAATAAATTATTTTTTTCAAGTAGCACACCTAAATATTTTAAAGTTTATATATTAGAGAAAATTTTTTTTCCTTACTTTCAGTGTCAATGACATTTATGAACTCAAGCCTAATTAAAGAAATTTTCTCTAATATATAAATATGAAAAAAGTTCGACATAATATTCTCTATAAATATTTTAAAGTTTCTTCAAAAACTTTAAAAAATTTAGATAAAAAACAAAGAAAATAAGTAAAAATGGTATTTAATTAAGTAGCACCCCTACAAAAACAAATTTAAGGAAGGTTTAAATAAATTTTGATATATCCGCAAAAATTGGTATTTAAATAAATGCCTACTGAAAAACCCATTGATAAAGGTATATAATGAAACTCAACTCAACCATATATAGTCTTACAATTAGAAATAATTAAGGAGTTAGCGTTACAAAAAAACTTTAACAATGTTTTAAGAACTGATAAGTTTTACTGAAATTTCAAATAAAAAATCTCTTTTGCTTTTACAATCATATCATTTTAATAAATATCATGTAAATAGAGTTTGCGTTAACTTTTGTTAGCCACTGCTTTCTTCTTTTTTTTCAGCATCAAAAAACATAAAATATTTACACATAATAATTTATTGATATTTATTGTACGTTACATGAGAATTTCTGCAAATAAAAATGCATCACAGCCAATGGTATTAAAATTGAAAATTAATTAAATTTTAAAAGCCATATTTAAAAGGATTTATACAAAATAAATTAAATGCTGCAGTAATGGAAAAAATTCACAAATATTTTAACATTTAATAATAAAATAAAAAATAAAATAAAATTAAAAGATAAATCTTAATATACATATTTGAAAGTTCCGGTATCAAAGTTTATCGTTTGATTGTGTTTGCTTTGTTTCTGACTTTATGCAAACAAAATATTAGTTTGATATTAATTTAATTACATGTGGTAAACACTTTTTGCAAATTATCAAACAAAAATAAATTATAATCACCCCTATCGTAAATAAAAATTCCACATGAAATTTGTTCCCTTTTATTTTATTAATATTGAATTTTAATAGGAAAAATGTGAAAAGGGAACAAATTTCATGTGGAATTTTTATTCACCATAGGGGTGAATAAATAATTAAGAGACTGTCTAAAGCTATTGAAGAAAATGTTCTAGCAATGATATGCGA
Source organism: Bellardia bayeri (assembly GCA_950370525.1). Taxonomy (NCBI): domain Eukaryota; kingdom Metazoa; phylum Arthropoda; class Insecta; order Diptera; family Calliphoridae; genus Bellardia; species Bellardia bayeri. Next base: position 83,959,827 of record OX493267.1, read on the forward strand.
AACCCGTTAATCGCACGAACCCTTCACGATATTGGTTCCATCTCACCTGTAAAAATGTAAAACCTGCATTGTTTTAATTTAAAGGTTAAAGGTTAAAGTTTGCCAGATAGCACAGAAACTGGGACAGTAGATGACTGGAAACGTGTAATCCGGTCAAACGAATCCAAATTTAATTGTTTTGAAACCGATGGTTTTTTCGAATAGCTGTCAAGAAACCATGTTAAGAAGCAATTAAGCAAGATGAGAAAAACGTCCTGGCATGGGATTGCTTTACATGGTGGCACTTTGGACAACTGCAAAAAATCAAAGGAATAATGAGAATATCTGCGTATTTGGCAAACTTACCTTGCCTTGATTTTGTATATAAGAGTGCCTTTCATGAGCATAAAGTTATTTTTCAGCTGAATGGTGAGCCAAAGCACAATTCTAAAATCAACTGGCTAATTTTCTTTGGAAGTGGCCAGCACAAAGTCCCGGGCTCAATCCGACTGAGAATTTGTGGTTAATTGTGAAGAGTCAATTGGAACAACACCAATTAACTGCAATCCATTTGGGCGAGCTTTGACAGCGAATTCAACGCAAATGGGAGAGTATTGAAATGAATTAATTGCACAATTGTTGGATAGAGTGCAAAATGCTGCAAAAGTAGTTTGACAGAAAGAATTGACAAAGTTATTGGGTTTCAGATTTTTCTCCTTCGCATCATTAAAAATGCTGTGTTAAAAATGCGTTTAATTTAGCGTATAATATTTCGGACAGATACCCTGCTTGAATGAGTCTTAGTTGCTCCACTCAAATAGCAAATTTAGCCAAAAAGAGGTTCTTCTTATTTAAAGCCTTTGTATTAGCTATAAGCCTTTTAAAAAAACTGCAAATATAATTCTCTTATTCACTCTCTTGCAACAACAAATACCATTTAACAAACTTTTTAATACCGATTTTTTCTCTCGATTTTGACAAACTACAAAATATTAATTACGCTACAAAAGCTTTCAGAATTTGTTCATTATTTTTTTAATTTATTCATCAGTTTTTTTAAAGTTTTTTTTTATTATTTTTTTTGTAAATAATTTTCCAGCAACTGATGCCAAAAAGAAACAAATTTCTTTTTTACATAGTAAAAAAAAATACTTTTTTTTCTTTAACAGCCTTTAATGCCAGAAATACGGAAGGAAACTTGTTTTTTGTATTTTACATATAAAACAAAATAAAAACTTTTAGTTTTTTTTTAAAGCAGCTGATGGAAATTTTATTTATATTCTGTAAGCAAAATTTTTAATGAAAAAGTTTGTTGTTAAAAAATTGTAACTATTGTAAAGAGGATTTGTTTTTATACAATATATAAAAAATTACAAATTTTGTTATTTTATAAACAAAAAAAAAATAATAATAGTTTAATTGCTTTAATGCTGCTATAAAGTTCCGTATTCTTTGTTATATTCTTTTAATACTCCAAAATTAGAAAACAAAAAAAAAATGTAAGTATATTTCCAGCCCTTTTGTGTTTTTCAAAGAACAAAACTGTTTCTTTGTTCATTAAACAAAATTTCCATTTAATAAACAGAAGTATGAACAAAGTACAACAGCAAACTATAAAAATGCAAACAGAAATTTGTGTAAAAATAAGATGCAGTCTATGTTGTGGCACTTGTTGTTGAACCAAGAGCAAAACTAAATTCAAGGAAATTCTGCAACTATAAAAGAAATCAGCGAGTATGATGAGTTTAATCAGCACAATACTTATTGGAATATGGCTTTTTATACAGTGTGAGAGAGAGAAAGAGAGAGAGAGGAAGAATGAAAACAACCAGTGTTGCCATTTTGACGCTTTTCGGGTATTTTATGACGCTTTTTTGTTCTCGTTACCCTTTTATTTTTTTCAAATACCCTTTTTGAAGGGGTATTTGGAAGAAGTCCAAAAAGTAAATCTAGCTTTCGAGTCAGCTAGTCAGTATTACAAATAGAATTATCGTTCCTTTAGAAAACTTTGATTATCTAGAAGGTAATTTAGATGAAAGCGTTAACGAATTTTGTTATCTTGGCTATCATTTCGAAGAGTCTTGCAGAGATTATAAAATAATTGATCAGGAGAAACAAGAAATACTATGCAATTTAATAGAATTTAGAAAATATCACGTACTCGAACTAAGACGTAGACTTCCTTCAAAATTGAAATTGCTTCAAAAATATCGATATTTAGTGTTGACAATATTTTTAAAAATAGCGAAGCGGATATTATTGATTTCATACAAAACTTCATTGATGATTCGTCTCTAATAAATAAAATAGAAATTTCCCTAAAGAATGTAACGTTGCAAAAATGGAAAAATATGGAAAGAACTGATGAACTTTGGATTGAAGTCTACAATTTTAAAAATTCTTTGGGAGAAAATCCTTTTCATGAATTAGCTGACTTTGTTAATCGTATACTTTTTTTCCTTACTTAAATGCCGAAGTCGAAAGAACGTTTAGTTTAATGAATTTTTTTAAACCAAAGATCAGAAACCGACTTTCTTTAAACTCAGCCAACTCAGCCAAAAGTTTGTTGTTGCAATTACAAATTACCTTTCAGTGTTTACTTAAAAATTAATTCAAATCAAACTTATAAAAGGTCTGAATGTTTCATTAAATCTGTTTTGTGGCCCGATGGTGATGATTATGAAACAGATGGAAATATTTTAAAATGAAATTGTTTTTCTATAAAACTTTATTTATATTTTGTTTTTTATGAATTGTTATTTTATTTTAATTTTTTGTTTAGTCCTGGTAACTGAATTGCTAATAAAATTAATTATTTATTTAAAAATTTTAACATGCTTTTTGATATTATAAGTTTCTTTTTTTATGCGTTATTTGCAAAGCAAAACAAAACGATACCAAAATTTTTGTTAAAATTTTTTTTTTTGGCGCTTTTTACCCTTTTTTCTTTATTTCTAGAATGGCAACACTGAAAACAACAGATATGTAACAAAAACTTCATATTGTTACAGTTAAGACGACTTTGAAAAGCTTTATCTTGGAAACAGCTAAAACATATAAAAGGGCTTAGTGCAATAACATCATAAGTCACAAAATCAAAATATGGAAAAAATACTGAAAATATTCTTGACAGTCTCTTAATTATTTATTATAATTTGATTTTTGTTTGATAATTTGCAAAAAGTGTTTACCACATGTAATTGAATTAATATCAAACGAATGTTTTATTTCTATAAAGTCAGAAACAAAGCAAACACATATAAATCTAAAGGCAATTTTATTGTATTTCTTCTCAGTAAGCATTCAATGTAACAGATGCTATTTAAATAATAATATTTTGAGTTTATGTAGAAAAATTTAGAAAGAATTAGGTACATAAATTTATAAAAAAGAAGTAAGAGTGTTATGACCAATTACATATAAGCATATCGTCATAAATGTAGATTAGCTGTATTACCTAAAAATGCGGGTCCATAACAGATCCTGTCAGTTATTCTCATTTAGTTATTAAACATTATAGTGTAAACAACAAAGTTTCTGTTTCGAAAATGTCGAATTTTATGCCACAAAGCGAAGTTTTTTTTTTTTGTAATTTAAAGCACATCAATTGCTCACCGAAGCTTATGGTGAATGTGTTCCATTGGTTACAATGCGAGAAAGATGGTTTGTGCGATATAGAGGTAGTGATTATGACATGGAATTTAAAGATCATTCAAGTTTTAAGGCCAAGAATTTGAGGCATTACTTTATGAAGATTGTTGTCAAACTCAGCAAGAGTTTTCAAAATCATTGGGAGCTACACAAGTAGCTATTTTAAACGTTTGCAAGCAGAAAGATACATCGAAAAGAGGGAAAATTGGGTGCCATATGAATTGAAGGCGAGATACATTGAAAGAAAAAGGAAATAATTTTTGCAACAAATCATTACTACTTGTGATTAAAGAAAGCGTCCATTATGATAGTCTGAAGCGTAAGAGAATGCATGTGAAACCCGCCTAACCAGCCGAATCGACACCAAAGCTACATATACATAGCGCTAAGGTAATGCTCTGTATTTGGTGGCACCAAAATAGTCCTATTTATTATGAAATATGGACAGACCATATTTCGATTGCAACTGATTCGTTTGAAATGAACATTGGCAAAAAAAAAAAATGTCCAGACATGAAAACTTAATATTCCATCATGACAACGTTTGGCCACATGTAGCAATAACTGTTAAAAGCTATTTAGAAAGAAGTGGTTGGGAAGTTTTGCCTCACCCGCATTGTAGTCCAGAGCTTGTCTCATCCAACTACTACTTGTTTTAAACAAGGCACAACACACTCTCTGGAATACGTCTGACTTCATAACAGAGTATCCGAAAATGACTTGATTCGCAGATCTTTTAGCGTGAAATCCATATGTTGCCAGAAAGATTGGGCAATGCCACAGCTGACAATGGTCAATTGGTTCCAAATAATAGCTAAACATTTTTTAAAAAACATCCAGCATTTTTAAGTTATACACCAGAATGTAGATTATTTAGATTTTTTAATTTGATAGTGTTCAGAAGCGAGCTTTATATGGGAGCTATGGTTAAATATGGGCATATCCAAATAAAGTAAAACTTAAAAATTCCACATGAAATTTGTTTCCTTTTCACATTTTTTCTATTAAAATCCAATGTTAAAAAAATAAAAGGGAACAAATTTCATGTGAAATTTTTATTCAAGATAGGGGTGTATGTATATGTTATTATTTTATATTTGCTTGAAACTTTGCTATAATCATTTATGTGCCATAGAGTCATATTCTGGGAAGGCAATTTTATGGGGGTTAAAATAAATGATGGAACAATTCTTACCATTTTCAACAGCACTTTTAATTTATAATAAAAACCAAGTGTGCTAAATTTCATGAACTTTTAGTCTTTAACTCTGGTTCTACTGAACCGAATTTGCCCATTTTGAATACCAAACTGTATCATGCTTTAAACAGACGAACGGTTATAACTAGATGGTTTCGAGAATATATATACTTTTTGGTTAAACGACAAATATTTTAATGTGCTACAAACGGAATGGCTATATATATTTTTTGTGTTGGTGGGTATAAAAATCAATAAGTTTGTTCATTTGAATTTTATTGATCGATCTAGTTCGCTCGAAAATTCATTATGAAAATGTTAAATCTGTAGAAGCCACATTTCGTAAAATTCGTGACATTTTCGACCAACTTAATCGTCCTTCTGAGACCGCTATTAATATGTTGGTTACTAATGTCTGTAATTTCATAATTTATAATTGTCAAACCTTACTATTGACAATACAATAGACAGTAGAATGATTTTTATATATTGTACATTCTTTGTTTTATTTTATTTTGAAACCTAAAGTTATCGTTTAAAAACTCTTTAGTTTGGAAATAAAATCTGCCCCACTTCTAACTGGATTATACTATTGACATAAAATGTCATGTAGACTGGATAGAGGCGTTTTCGGATCTAAGCCCATAAATAGGTAATAAAATCTTCGAAGTTTGACGAAGCACAAACAATTTGTGCATGTTTGAGAATGTTTTGTGTGTAACATCCTTAAAATTTAAAATCGAAAACTCCTCTACAACGCCAAGAAGAGTATACGATATTAAATCTGGTTAGCAAATGTTGCATTGCTTTGAGTTAAAATCAATTCTTAACTTTTGCACTTATTTATCTCACTTCAACTGTACAGTTGCAAGACTTTTGTTTAAATATTTCACTTTAAGTTAACATATGTTGCAAAAACATAAAATACATTTGTTTTTGTCTGTGTGCTTTGCGTGGTGGTTGGTTGATTTTTTTTTGTTTATAGCGACACAGGTCAAAAGGGAAAAAAGAGAAATTTTTTTTATTGAAATTCATACATGATGTAGTTTACAAAATGTTTTGGTAGACATAAACTGTTTGTGCGCCTTTTGTTGCTTACAACATCCTACAATTTGAGTTTGGCGCTTCTTTTTGTTTGGTTTTATTTATATGTAGATGGGTGTACTCAAAATTTGTCTCAGCTAAATTTTTACTGCAATAATATTGTTCAGTCCTTTTTCTTATAATAAACTAATGGGGTTGAAATATTTAACAAAGACTTGTCGGCTTATACAATTTTGTATGTTTATCGTTTTCTTAAAATAATTTGAAGGTTTGTAATTTGTCCAAGAAATATTTCTTGGGTTATAATTTCAATTAAAAAAAATAAATGATCTTAAGAAACGCTTGTAAAGCTATGTATATACGATCGTCAGATATTACAACGTTGTCAGATCTAGCAATGTACTGACATTGAAAAATTGTTAGCAAAAGGTAAATTGTCAGTTTAGACGACTGTAAAAAAACTAACAATTTCATTGACACACAATTGTCACACAATGAATTTATCTGTCAACCGAAATTGTCAGTTCACACGGTTGTCAGATTGTTGTGTGGCATTGTCAAATTCGTTTTGCAACATTGTGTGTGTGTTTAAAATTTTTAAATATTATCATGTAACAAAAAAGAGCAATTGAAACCATTTTATCTGCACTCTATGAAACAGGATTCATCAAAAGACTATCCATTTTTTATTTTCTTTAATTTAATTCTTTAATTTTCTTCCACTTTTTTCAAAAATGTTATTAATGCACACTTGTTTGTTTATTTATGTATATACAGAGTTTCGAAATAATTTCTATGACAATGCTGCCATTGGCAGATGCATAAACTTTGCATATATGACAATGAAAAGTGTTTGACAATTGTCTTAAAACAATGACAAATGACAAAATTGTGTGTTTACACGATTGTTAGATGTCTGAAAATATTTTTGTCTTGCAATATACTGAAAATGCTTTTTCTTACAACGTTGGAAGACAAAAATTTTAAGTTCATACGGTTGTTAGATATTTTCTGAACATTTTTCGGACAACGTTGTAATATCTGACGATCGTGTATACATAGCTTAAGATTGTAATTTTTGTCTGTTTATAATTTAGCTTAATAAATATTTGTCTGTTTATAAGAAATATTTGTCTGTTTACAGTGTTTCTATGGTAAAAATGTTTGTTTACAATTTATAAGGGGTGATTTTTTTTAACAAATTTCTTTTTGACAAGAATTGCAAACGAACAATTATTATTGAATTTTATTACCGCAAAATTGTGTTCAGCGACGAAGCACAGTTCTGGTTGAATGGATACGTAAAAAAGTAAAATGTTCGTATTTGTTGCGAAGAGCAGCCAGAAGCATTGTAAGAACAGCCAATGCAGTGTTTGGTGTGGATTATAGGCCACAAACGTTACTGTGAATGGTGAGCGCTACCGTGCGCTTATGACAATTTTTTTGATGCCCAAAATGGAACAGCTGAACTTGGCTGACTTGTGGTTTCAACAAGACGGTGCCACACAGCGCGCAAAACAATGTCCTATTTAAGAGGCGAGTTTGGTGAATATTTTAATTCACGTTTGGGGTCAAGTCAAGTGGTCAACTAGATCGTGCAATTCAATGCCTTTAGACTATTTTTTGAGGGGATACTTTAAGGAAGCTAATATTAAAGAATTTATTTGGCCGTTATGTTGGAGAGACTAGGCCAAAATTGGACCCAGCGTATGATCCGTTTGAGGCGTAGCCGCGGTCAACATTTACATGAAATCATCTTTAAACAGTGAATTATATAAATTGTTTTATCGATCGATTCAAATAAAAACATTACAGATTTCGCTAAATTTTATGTGTTTTTTAAATAAAATCTGAAATCTTAAAAAAAAAAAAATTACCCTTTATAAAGAATAATTATCTAGCAATAATTTCTCTATAGAAAAGTCGGTATGTTTATAAGTTTTTTTTTTTTAAGAATTTTTCTAAAGATAATTTGTATGTTTATAAATTTTCATTTATAAATTTGTCTGTTTATAATTTTATGCCATAAAATATGCTTTTGTTTCTATTTGTTCAATAGAAAAATTTGTTTCAAGAGGTAGGGCTAATTTGTGTTGACTACAATTTGCATTTTCTAAATGTCTTTAACTGTACGTCTCTGTTTTTCTAAATTTATGCGGTTTACGCGCCAAATTTTATTACTTCATACTGCTTTGGTATAATTTCTGAATATTTTTCAACAACATACAACATCATGTCGACACTTCAATTCCAAACCATGCTATGTCGACTTAGCATGTTTTTAATTTTTTTGCGTTTTTGAATTTAGATTTTTTCAACTTAAATTCTGTCAAATTTTGGTTATGATTGGCTAGTCCAATAATAAGTTATAAACAACAAAGTTCTACCTCATATGGTTTTTTAGATATCTCCTGTAAACTTCAGGAGCTTTTTCCTGCAAAACTCACTTTTTCGACTTAGCATGTTTTGGAATTGAGCTGTCGATGTACTGACTGTTTGTTACTGACAGTAATTTCATTTTGATTGTGTTGAAAAAAAATATTTATAATTTTCAACCATCCCTTGCTGTGTTTTTAGCAGTTTGTGATACAAGTATTTTATGCCTTATGCTGTCAAGATGGTTTTGTTCTAAAGACTTTTAATAAAACAATTTTTATTGAAATTTATTTATATAATTTATATATACACAATATTTTGTATTGTTGAGGCCTTTTCTAGGAAACAAGCATCACATGCTTTTCTAGAATTCTATTTGGGGAGTTTAATGAGTCAGCGAAGAAATGTTCTTGTGGCTTTTGCACAGCAATATGATTGAAATTTATGGTCGTCTTAATGTTTTTACTTTCAAATTATATTGTGTTAAAGTAAAACAAGTGTATGACTGAGTCAATTAAGGAGCTTGTTAAGAGTTTGTTACACATTAAATTCAAAAGGGAACATTTGAAAATAAGCAAAAGACAAGACTAGTACTCTAAACGGTAATTTTTAGAGCTTAGCATAAATATTGTTGTGAACTTTAATCAAATACTTTTGAACCAGCCCATTTTAAAATCCTTTCATTAATCTCATAAATTCAATCCTAATTTTCAGAAGTACAATCAACCAAATCTACTTGTAATCATATTAAAAGCGAAAGAAAGAATGAATGAATTGTTTTGTTTTCATTTAATGTCGATAAGAATATTCATTCATTCATTCATTCATTCTTTTTTTTTTCTCCATTTACGCATTTGTTTCACTCTAGCAATAAAGAAAAAGTTTCTCGTCTTTCTTATCTTAAATTCAATTAATTTAGACAACATTTTAAAAGCCAAAGAAAAGTTCGTATTTGTTAGATGAAAAGGATACAAACAATCGTTTCTTCTGCCAACAAATTAAATCATCATTAATGCAGAGCAAAATTACAGATGTACTTTTTTGTTATTGCCGAAATAATAACAAAAGAATCAGGTAAATAATACCTTTATTTCGGTTTCAAGTTACTCTAGTGGAAAGAGTTTATTTTAATTAGAATATATTTTTAATGATTTCAAAAGAATTCTTTTATAATTTTATTGTTAAATTGTTTGTATAAATATTTAACATATTGTGTGTGTTTTTTAGGTTTTAATTAAATATAATACTAATTAAGGGATTTTAACACAGCGTAAATAAATATTAAACTAAATGAGTATTTTCGTAAATCAATGTGGGTGCGGTGAGCTACTGAGTTTACCAAATACAGTGGGGAGCACAAAAAAGTACATGTTAGTACTTTGTACACTTGTTATTGCATAGAAATAAAACTAATAATAAAGATAAATACAGAATGTTTTTTGTCACATATTTTATGTTTAATATTAAAAAAAAAATAGTTTATAAATCTCAAATAAAAGTATCAAGTTGTAAGAAAATAAAGAAACGACAACAACCTCATATACTCTAAATTTATAAAATCTTTAGGGAATGTTAGTATTTTTAATATTTAGTCCAAAGCTCGTAATTTCGTCAATCACTTTTTACTAGTTTTAGCATACTCTCCATCAATTCTTCAATTAATTTATTTAGCATACTATTACATTCACGCTTAAACCGCTGCCAAAGCTCGTTCAAGTAGTTTGGGGTTAATTGGCATTTTACCAACTATCTCCATACGATTGACTACAAATTCACAATCGGTTTCAGGTCGGGAGTTTTTGCTGGCCCCTGCACCAAAAGAAAATTCTGCTCACAAAGCTATTATTTCGCTATTTTAGAAGTGGACTTTGGGTCACCATCCATCACCTTCACCTACATGATAGACGCTCTTATCTACAAAATCTGTAAGATGAGTTTGCAAAATACGCAGATAGTCTTCATTTCTCATATATTCCTTCGATTCTTTGCACTGGTCTGTGCTACCACCATGTAAAGCTACCTTCCATCGTGTTTGGTTGTTATCTTGACATGATTTTTTTTTTTTGCATTCTCTGGGCTGTTCAGCGCCAGCAATATTATTTACCGTCGGATTAACAACAATTAAATTTGGATTCGTTTGCCCAGTTTAGACGATTCCAGTCATCTACTGTCCAATTTCTGTGCTCTTTGATAAACTTTAACTCTGCCTTAACATTTTTTTTTATCGGCAATGCAGGTTTTCATTTGTATACTGCTGAGATGTAACCAATGATGAGAAGGATCCGTCTTCATCTATATAGAAGTATATTTTAGTGTTAAACACTTGTCTCCTTAAATTTGTGTTATATGAGATCGTCGTCCGTTTTGATTAATTTAATTAATCGCGTAGAATATCTACTTTTTTGTCGTAGCTAGAAAATGGTTATCAATGGTTCTTAACAATTTCTTTCTTACTTAATATTTGGCAAATATTAGAAGAAAAAAAAAACGTAACCACTAAATAAAGATCTATTCTTATTTACGCCAAAGCACAACAAATATTTAGTTTTAATTTATTTGATGCGTTTGATCTTGCAAAACTCTTGTAAGAGTAAACAACGTCAAACAAATTTGCGCTAAAACAAGTGGTTACACTTTTTTGAGTAAATACTCGTATTTGCCGAATGTGAGCGTGCCTTTATTACAATTTGATTTGTATTGGATAATTTGCAAAAAGTGTTTACCACATCCTATGTAATTAATATTTGTTTAAGTCATAAACAAAGCAAACACATATCAAGCTAATTTTAAACTTTGTTATTTTTGTCCAAATATTTTTAAAGACACACTTGTGCAAAATTAAATACTTGCAAGTTTTTTTTTACAAATTATTAATTTGCCGAAAATTACTATTTTAAATTATGTATTGTTAAATATTTTGTCTAGCATTAAACCTAAAGTAAATTACAAAAAACATTTCTTTAGTTTTATTTTTATGCAATAAGGAGTATACAATACACAAATATGTACTCATTTGTTCTCCCCACTGCATATATTTCTTTCAATTTTGTTAAAAAAAACATTAATTTTGTCTATAAAAAAGTAGTCTGTGTTTCAGTGTTTCATTATTTTCTGTATAAAATAATCTTTGATGTAACTCATACTGTTTAAATTTTGTTTGTTAATATTTCTCTGTAGAAAGATTTATCTGTTTAATAGATTACTTTGGAAAATTTTGCCTGTTTTTAAGTTTTCTTTGAAAAAGTTATGCAAATAACATTTGTCTAACACGAAACATTTTTTATGTATTTTAATTTCTGTTTCTGTTGTTTAAACTTGTAGGATTTAGTGTTTTAAATATATAAATCCTTTAAACTGAATGTTGAAAAACAGAAACATAAAAAATTGTATTTAATAAAAACCCTTAAGCAAAGATTGTAACAGCAATATTACATGTCTTCCCAGTTTCCCCTTCAATACTGGCATGGGAAGACATAGTTACAAATGAGCTGCTTAGTTTTGTCAATAACGAATAACTCTGTATATTCATTACTTTGTATAGTTTAGATTTAACATGTTTAACCCACTGTAGGGCTTTTTCAGTTTTAATTATATTTAACGAAAATTTTTAAACTCTAGTATTTTGAAATTTCTTAAACAAACAAAACTTAAGAAAACTCCCAGTTAACAAAACTTCAGCCAGAACAAACCGAAAACGAAAAAATGAAAAGTTTTCTAGTGTATCATGTTTTATTTTCTAACATTTTTTTTATTTTATTTATTTAAGAAATAAACTTAAGGTAAATATAATTTATCTTTGTGTTGGTTTTACAATTAATAAATTTAACGTTGGTAACGTGAGTTTGTTTAAGCGGCTAGGAGTTTAGTGCGTAAAGGCAGGAGTAGCAAGAAACCAACAAAATATACTACGTTACACAACTCAACTAAAACTGAAAAGTATAAAATAAAAAACAAAAAACTTAAAATTAAAAGTATACAGAACGTGCCACACGTAACAACATAAACGAGTTGTTAGCAAAAAACAAAAAAAAAATAATATTTCAACAAAACAAAAAAATCGTTACAACATTTTCCAGCACTAAAATTAAGAAAATATAATGAAAAAAGTGCTAAAATGTTTATATAGAGTAAGGCAGCAGTGGCAAAAAATTGTTTCGCTTTCTTTCTGCTGCTTGTTGTTGCTGTTCCGCTGTTGCGTCCTAGAAACTTTTAATTTCTAGCACTTTACAACCAGAGTAAAGATGAAAATCTTTACACTCACAGACCAGGAATGATGATGACAGGGAATTTTTTCTTCGTAAATACTACAAGCAAGTTGTATAGAAAAAGGTAGACAAGAGACTAAAGCCAGCAAAAAAAAAAGAAGTAAAGTGAATATTAAGCTAAAATGTAATAGACGTTGTTGCACCACAAATACTTCTTTTTTGGGTTTGTTTTTCTTACTTAACACGTCCGTATTTTTTGGTTTTACTTTGGAGTAGTTTTCAGAATTGGGCAAGGCAATTGTAAAGTCTTGCAGAGCACATTCTTTTTAGGAAACCTTAAGGTTTTGCAACATGAAATGTTGTAAAAAGTAAAGGAACAGTGGGATGAATTGTTTAAGAATATGCTAAAAATTAATAATTTAATAGCAATTTGCAAGAAAATTAGTTGTAGAAAGAGTTTGAAAACTGCTTTAGAATTAGTAATGTCACAATTACTACCATTCTGCATAAAAAGCTTCTGATTATAAAGTGTTTTTAAGAACCCAATAATTTTTCATTAGTTATACATTGCTTCAAGACCGAAACCGGTTTAAAAACTTTCGTATTTGGGAAAGGAATTCGAATAGATTTCTCCATTATTTATATTCTATATTAGCTGACCGCCCTGGCTTCGCTCGGAATTTTTTAATTTTTTTTTTACAAACCATCTCCTGAAAATTTTGAATAGAATAAAAAAAATCAGCCAAATCGCACCAACCGTTTTCACGTGATGTCATTTAATTTTTATATACATACATACTATATATAGATATAGAATAAGATGTATTCACAACCTGCCTGTTCTTATTTATTTGCAAATACATATAGATTACTCCCTCGTGGTCATATTTTTGAAAAAATACATGGCCTTTGTGTCCTTCGAGACTCAGAACTATCTATGTTTTAAATTTAATTAGAATTAGGCAGATAGTTTCAGAGAGGGAAAAATTTCCCTTTACCCCCCTCGTGATCCTATTTTTGAAAAAATATATAACCTTTGTGTCCTTCCAAACTCAGATCTATCTATGTTTTCAAATTTATTAAAATTGAGCAGATAGTTTCAGAGATAGTTTCTGAGAATTTCGAAACGAATAAAAAAAAATCAGCCAAATCGCACCAGCCGTTTTCACGTGATGCCATTACATACATGGACCTTTCATTTTTATATATATATAGATTTATAGTCTCCCATAAGCAAATTCTATAAACTAACCATAGAAACATTAAAAGTTCTTCAAGTAAAATAACAAGTCCACAAAGTACTAACAAGTACTTATTTGTGCTCCCCACTGTAGTTTTGAAGTTAATTTTGAAATTAAATCATTTAATAATAATTTCTAAACATTTTTTTCAGACGAAATAACTAGTGTATTTGTTTCTAGTGTATTTGTTTCGTAAAGCCTATAGGTGGTGCATATAAATAGGTTATATATCGTCTAATAAAAAAATGTAGTTTTGAAGATATAGCTAAATATATTACAAACTTTGCAGCCCCGCCCACTTGAAAATAGGCGTGGTCGCCAACATTTTTTTATTGATAATATTTTAATTATAAACAATTTTGTGATTTGAAAAAAATCACTAAAACCGACTTAAGCCGAACAATTTATCACAGGTAAAATTGAATTTTTCTGCAGAAAACTTTGATTTTTCTAGCAAAACTCTGTTGAAATTAAATTTTTCTATAAAAATCACATTTAAATTTTTCTTAGCAAACAATGTCACAATTAAATTTGTTTTTAGAATTTATCATACTTGAATTATTTTGTAGAAACCTGTGTCTGTGACTAAAGATACGGTCACATTTGGCAAATATTTACTCAAAATAGCGTAACCACTTGTTTTAGCACAAATTTGTTTGACGTTGTTTACAAGAGTTTTGCAAGATCAAACAGCAACAAATAAATTAAAACTAAATATTTGTGGCGTCTTGGCCTAAAAAAATTAAGTTTTTTAAATAAATAAAAAAATGAAGTTTTTTAAATAAATAAACGAGTTCAAATATATGTTATTCAGTGGTTACGTCTTTTTCGGCAAATATTTGCCAAGTGTGACCGTACCTTAACTTTATTACAATTGAAGCTTTCTATAGAAAACATTGTAAAAATTAAAGTTTTCTGTAGGTCACAGTTGACTTTTTTATAAATGTCTTTGTCAAAGGAATATTGCTTTAGAAAACATTGTCACAATAGAATTTTCCTATGAAAATATTTACGTAATTGAATTTTCCTATAAGAAGCATAGAAACCATTGAGTTTACTAAAAAAAACTTTGTCACAATTTAAGTTTTCTGTGAAAGACTTTGTCACAATTGAATTTTTCTATAAAACACTTAGACACCGCAAACTTTCTGTGAAAGACTTTGTCACAATTGAAGATTTCTATAGAAAACTTTTTTTTATAAAAATATTTGTCACAATTAGATTTTTCTATAAAAAATACTGTCACAATGAGACACCGCAAACTTTCTGTGATACACTTTGTCACAATTGAAGATTTCTATAGAAAACTTTTTTTTATAAAAATATTTGTCACAATTAGATTTTTCTATAAAAAATACTGTCACAATTAGACACCGCAAACTTTCTGTGAAAGACTTTGTCAAAATTAGATTTTTCTATAAAAAATACTGTCACAATTAAAGTTGTCCATAAAAAACTTTATCAGAATAAAATTTGCGTCTGAAAATATTTGTTAAAATTTTATCTTTCTATAAAAAAATTTCCATTTCTTTAATAAAACAAAAAACAATGACACATATATAGATCATATTTTGACAAGTCGTAAAATGTCTATTAGCTGCCCATAGTGCGACTATTTCATTTTAGAATTAACAGCACAAGTGAAATAATTTTCAACGTGATATTTCCTAATATTTGTATTTCAACCACTACAACAACTTCCCTATGAAAACGTGCAACGAAATAAAGATACTCATCATTTAATTTATTGTTGCAACAGATGTGTATGCCACAGTCTAAGAGAGTTGTATCTAAATATTTATTAAGAATTTCCAAAACTGAAATTTCATTGGATGTGAGAAAATTACACACACTCATGTAGCAAACATTAAATATTTAATTACAATATATAAATTAAAACCTTTCAACATTAAAAAAAAAGAAGATAAATAATCTTTTGAATGCCAAAAAATATTTAATTACAATAAAAGAGTGACTGAGATAGTAATTAAAAAAAACGTTGTAATTATGTTTTTAAAAAAATCAATATAATGTGTATTCTTGGCATCATGCTTAATGCCTGCAACATTTACAAACATATGTATTAATTTTTAAAATTACATAGAAATTTAAGAAAATAATTGCTCAGTAAATATCTTCAAATATAACAAAGTTAATTATTTAATCTCTGAAAAAACATAAATAAGAAATTAAAATCAGATATAAGATACTTATGTTTGAAAAGGGTAATGACTGAGTTGTTTTACATACACTTACAAAAAAGTGTATTTCAATTTCAAAAGTTTCCTTAAGAAAATTTTCAAGAAGTCAAAACTGACTTTGTTTATCAACAGTATTGAAAATATTGGACATCATTTTGTCTAATGATAGAAGAATATCAGTATCAGGAATTGTTATCAGCGACATGAATTGTTTGATACACATACTTAGTTCTTGTTGCAATTTCTTTTAGTGCATTTTCTTTACCTTGTGTTTAAGTACAATGACATCCCTGATAGTGTTGAATGAAATGTGTTGGTTTTTGTCTCGGTGTGTGTGAGAAATTTCAGCAATTCAACAAGCTGAAACCATTTGAAATGTCTGTATTGCTTGCCAAGTTTCATTTATAAAAATTAATCTTCCTCTTTGGTTTTTTTATATTTTTCTCTGCAGCTTTTGTTTTATCTCTGTGTTGGTCTTAATTGTCTTTGTTGTCGTTGTTGATTATAATAAATAATGGCAATATGCAACACTTGTCCCATATACAAAGAAACATTAAAGTGCACAGCTACTAAGAACTTTATACACACAGACATATCACAAGTACTTGTATGTTGTAGTTGTTATTAATTGACTTGATCAAATTGTGTTGGTGACCAATAATTTTTCTGTTAATATTGTACTAAAAGCAATAAATTTTGTGCAAGTATCAAAAGATTTTATGTCCAAAACACTAAAGATAAGAAATTTTTCAAAATTGTTTGTCACATTTGAAATCTGTTTGTTGTAGAAAAATTTGTTACATTTGATTTTTTAGAAAAATTTCACACAATTTAAGTTTTTTGTAAAATAAAAATGTCACAATTGTATTTTTGTTTTTTTTTAAAATTTGTCATAATTGAAGTTTTCTTTCATACATATTGTCACATTTGAATTTTTCTATAGAGTATTTGGTCGCAATTAAATTGAATTCTATATGAAAAACTTACAATTTTATTTTTTATTAAATCCTAATCATAATTTAATTTTCTACAGAAAACTTTGTCTCCACCAAGTTTTTCTATAGACAAATTTGTCTCCACCAATTTTGTCTCCACCAAGTTTTTCTATAAAAAAATTTATGTCCACCAAGTTTTGCTATAGAAAAATTTGTTTCCACCAAGTTTGTCTCCACCAAGTTTTTCTTTAAACAAATTTGTCTGCATCAAGTTTTACTATAAAAAAATTTATCTCCACCAAGTTTTTCTATAGAAAATTGTGTCTCCACCAAGTTTTTTTATAAAAAAATTTGTCTATACCAAGTTTTTCTATAAAAAAATTTGTCTACACCAAGTTTTACTATAAAAAAATTTATCTCCACCAAGTTTTTCTATAAAAAATTTATCTTCACCAAGTTTTTCTATAGAAAAATTTATCTCCACCAATTTTTTTTTATAGAAAAATTTGTATCCACCAAGTTTTTCTATAAAAAAATTTATCTCCACCAAGTTTTTCTATAGAAAATTTTGTCTCCACCAAGTTTTTTTTATAAAAAAATTTGTCTCCAATAAGTGTTTCTATAAAAAAATTTGTCTCCACCAAGTTTTACTATAAAAAAATTTATCTCCACCAAGTTTTTCTATAGAAAAATTTGTCTCCACCAAGTTTTTCTATAAAAAATTTATCTCACCAAGTTTTTCTATAGAAAAATTTGTCTCCACCAAGTTTTTCTATAAAAAAAATTTATCTCCACCAAGTTTTTCTATAGAAAATTTTGTCTCCACCAAGTTTTTCTATAAAAAAATTTGTCTCCACCAAGTTTTAGTATAAAAAAATTTATCTCCAACAAGTTTTTCTATAGGAAGACAAAGTTTCCAACTAAGTTTTTGTCTGAACAATAGTATAATGTGTCTCAACCTAGTTTTTCAATGGGAAAAACTTTACATAAATAACTTTATTTAATCTAAATTTATCTACAGAAAACCAGGTCTCAACTAAATATATCCATACGAAACTTTGTCTCAACTTAATTTAAAACAAATTTATCATAATCAAGTGTTTTAATGGAGCCATGTGTCACAATTTATTCTTCCTACAAAAAAATTTGTCACAATCTAATTTTTATACCGCCATTTCTTTTACGTTGCGATATAATCTCCTGTGACTTCTGACAAAATGGTTAAATCACACGATGAAATTTGTAAATTAATTTATTATAAAGCTTTACAGAAACATTTTGAGGATTAAAGTGATTGCTGGGCTTAATAAAAAAAATGTGTTTTATGTAAAAAAAAACACACACGCCACAAGTTTTCAAAACTAAGAGCCAACAAAAAAAAAAGTTGGCAACAATCAACATTAAACATTATTATAAAGACTGTTTGGAAAAGCTTAAACATATATACATTTACAACAAAAAATCTCTGTCACATAAAACTGTGATAAATTATCAACTAAAGTTGTGATAAACAGTTGAAGTGACAAACTCACAAGTTTTGCTGTGACAATAAGTTTTTTTTTTTTTCTCTTTTGTCTTTGGCTTTTAGTTTGTGACGCATCTTTATGCTCGTTTAACCAAAATCGACTATGATAAATAGTTGGTTGGGAAGTTAAAGTTAAAACAAGCGAAAAAAGCTAGTAATTGATGACAATAAGTTTAAATGAGGTTTTTAGGTTAGGCTGGCAAATTATCATAGCAACTTAAGGGCAGTGTCAAATAAGCTGTTCTGTATTTAATGTAATGCTATAATATATAATTAACTAATCTCAAAAACAAGAACTTAAGAATGACAAACTAAGTGATGCATATGCTTTGTAATGAGTACTGCTTACCATCAACATTATTTATGCGCGTATGTGTATGCGAGTAAGTAGGTTTCTTTAATAACTTCACTATAGGTAGTTTCAAGTTAAGATATGATAATGACATGGCATTACGACTCATTAGTATTTCAAAAGTTTGTTTACCCCCTGGCCCACGATGTCGAACGATAACGTTCGCTTAGATAAGACTTAAGACACAAACTTTTTATCGTATCTATTTTTTAATCAATTAAGTTTGTTTATGCCACAATCAAATTTGTGTCTTAAGTATTATCTAAGCGAACGTTATCGTTCGACATCGTGGGCCAGGGGGTTAGTTTCTAGTGATATTTGTTGCACATTTATGGAAATATAGTTACAACTTGAGCCTATAGAAATTAAATTTGCCTAAAAAAAATGCCAAACAAAACTTTAATTTGCAGTTTAAAAAACAAATTTATTCCAACAGCGGCCTATTAATATTTTGTTTAAACTATAAACTACAAATTTAATAAAATATTCAAAATAAATTATGCATAAATCTATATTATAAAAAAATAACTCATTATGCCTCTATAAGTGTTTGCTCGGCATTATATTCTTTTCAATTAATAAAAAGTCGTGGCAGGTTTTAATATGCATTATTTAAAAATCATTATTATTTTCTACAGCAAACAATATTTTATTCCATGTTCGAGAGCAAAACACAAATAAACACAATAATAAAATAGAAAAATATTTATTTATTAACAAAAAAAAAAAAAGAAAACACATTTTTAATGCTCATACAATAATGTTGATGTTCACTTAACTAATTGATGAAAAATCATAAATAAAATTGTCAATTAATAGCAAATAGATTAAGTTAAAAAAAATTAAAAAACGTGGCCTAAAATGTTTAAGAAATGGGGCAAACGGAAAGTCTTATAATTCAAAATGCATCATATAGCTGTAAATTTATGTTCTTTGAGTTTATAAAAATTATTTATAAACATGTTTTGCAAGCTCCCATTTCCATTTACCACGCCCTGCTGTTGCTCCAAATAGCTGCTGTTTTATTTGCCGTTTTATACATAAATATTTTAACAGCTCATCAATGTTTTATTACTGCGGAAAACATCAATTATATTCAAATATGCAAATGTAGGACAGAGTTAAAAAAAAATTAATTAAAGCATGTTTTTAAAACATTAAATAAACTAAAAAGAGAACAAAATCCACCAGATCTATTGAAAACCAATAACAATTTATTATTTTTTATTCGAACTGTTAATTTTAAATTTTTGATATTTTTATTTTATTTAAATTTTAATAAAAAAAAAATTTTTCAAGTTGTAAAACAATTCCTACCTTCAGTAAAAATAATTTAATGAAAATTAAATTTAATGATCTCGAGCCCGACTAAAATAAAATATCAAACATTTAATATTAACACTTCGAATAAAAAATAATAAATTGTTCTTAAAACTGCTAGGGTACAAGCTAATGTTTGCAATTGTACTTAAAGTAGTACACATAAAATGTCGACGAAAGTGGACAAAAAACATAATAAAACAAATGTATTCAGGTTTTCGAGACGAAGTCTTGACATGAATACGAAAAAACTGAAGAAAAAGGAGGCAACATGAAAATAGAAATTAATAAATAAATATGATAATTACAGCAAACTTCGAACCACCATAACAATGGTTAAAAGATTAATGTTTGTCTGTTGGCTAGCAGGCACCGCAAGTGGTGCAGAGGGTCAGAACGCAAAGAATTCAGATGAGAGAAAGTGGTGTTTCTCGAAACATATGTAAACTCAACAACCCAAGTTCGAATCCCACACAAGAAGATTATCATTAAAAAAAAACAATTAATAAAAAAAATTTTTTCAAGTTGTAAAACAATTGCTACCTTCAGTAAAAATAATTTAATGAAAATTAAATTTAATGAACTCGAGCCCAACTAAAATAAAATATCAAAAATTGAAAACCAATAACTTTACTAAATCTGTAAAGATAATTTAACAGGCTCAGAAAGTTTGGAAGGAATTAAACCCGCAATCTCCAGACTGATAAACTAATACTAATCTTTCCAATTGCATTCCAATTTCACCATGAATTCTGTATTATCGACAGTGTTGTCAACTTTGAATTTTCAAAACGCTCCAAAATGGAGAAAAAACGCACCAAGTTTGGAATTTTTTTTTATTACAAATGTTTATTAAATTATTTTACATTTTTATACTTTCATAAATTGTATATAAAACGTTTTAAAAAGAGATTAACGAACTGAAGTACTAATTTCAGTACATATTTGGTACTTTTTTTTAATTATTTTTGTTTTCTATTCTAAGTACTTCTATTTGAATTTTTTTAAAAAAATTTGTTAGGGCTCCACTGGGACGGTAACCCTGGTTGTTCTTCTACAGTTCACATCTAGCTATACAAGAATTTTGTTTTTAGCAATAATCTTAATGTGATGAATTCGATAGTATGTATTATATTTACCATACATTCGTATTTAAAATACATTTAATAGGATCCTTTTTCATCGTATAGATTTCTTAATAATAAATTATTAAAAAGCTGCAATTAAAAATTAGTAAAAGGAAAGATTTCATCACATTTTCGGATAAATTTTAAAACGCACCGAAATTAAAAACAAGCGCACCGCTCACCAACTAAGGAATTTTTTGCACAAAAAAATAAAAAAAAAACACCAAAAATGGTGCGATACGCACCCAGTTTACAACTCTGATTATCGAATACTTAATTGTGCAACCCAGTAGCAAATAATACTTATTCACCTCACCACACATTAAAACTTTGTTTTCATCGTAAGACTTTCTTATATTTTTATTCGAAAGTCAGCGGGTGAAAATCGCGAGGTGTTAAATAAAGCACTGCACACATGAAATTCACGTTTAATAATTTTAATTAAGAATTGATGCTTATTAATTAATTAAAGGGTTTTTTAACAAAAACCTTGCTTTTTCAAACAAAAAACACCAAAGAATTCTATGAAAATAATCATATTGGAAAGAGTAAAATAAGGCGGCGCTTTGAAAAATTACCCCAGACAAAATGGCCACCAAGAAAATTAAGAAGAGTCCCAAATTTTCGGGTCACATTTTATTATGAAATTTAGCCCTAATTTTTAATGAAAAATCATTACAACGGTTATGCAAAATTACCCCGAGGTTAAAATAAAAGGTGGCCCCAAATGTTTGGGGCATATTTCATAACGGTAAATTGCCCCAAATATATAAATGAATTTTCACCCGAAATTTTGTATATAATTGCAGTTAGAAATAAAGAAAATAGTAATTAACAATTTGAATATTTGATATTCAGTTATTTTTTTTAGTAAATCAAATATTCTCCAATATTAACAAATGAAATTTAGCCCCAAAGTACAAAATCAAATTTTCTTGTGCTCATTTTTTATTTTACAATTTTGAAGTAATTTTTCATAACTCTTAAAATGCAAAATTACCCCCAAAAAAAGTGCATTATAACCGTAATAAAAATTAAAAAAATGCCCAAAAAGTTCGCGTTCGTTCGTTTCTAGGGTTCATTTTTTACAGCGCCAAGTAAGTCAATTATAAATGAAAATTTATAATTTTTCCTACACATTTTGGAGAAATGAAAGTATATTTCGTTATTAACGTCATGGATTTTGAATCTTAAAAGTGTAGTAGACTCTGTATAGACTTGATTCGATCGTTTCTGTATAGATTCAAAATTTAGCGCTCGGGAAATTTGGTTTGCAATATATTTCCAAAAGCCCGAATACGGCAATTTATCTTGCTGATAAATTCAGACACATGAAAATAGGTTCCGACTGAAAAAATTATTCTTTCAGAAAAACCAACGGTATTTTGATGAATGTAAGTAAAATTTTCCAAAATTTTTAAGAACGTCGAGGAATTGACAAATTCGGACCTTCTTCAACATATTTTATGTGAACAATATTCAACTATAGAAGGGTCATTGTAAAGTAATACATAATTTACATCATTAGATACTAATGAAAAAACATGAACATGTCAGTGTACAGTGGGGAGCATAAATGATTACATGTTACTACTTTGTTCACTAGTTATTGCAAAAACATAAAACTAATAAAGAAAATTAGCAAATGATTTCTGTCATTTATGTTTTATATTTAACAAAGTAATTTACAAATCACAACTGAAAGTATAACTGACGTATTCATAAAAAATAAAGTAGGTTTGAAGTGTGCTTTTAGACAAAATTTTCATACAAAATTTTCTTAAAGTACATTTCAAGTCTACTTTAATTTTTTCTGAATAAGACTGTAAATTTCTAAGAAAAAAGACAAACGAAACAAAAACTTTAGGGAATGTTAGTACTTTTTCCAGGGTAACGACAATGAAAAATTACATTTTCCGTGATTTCCGAAAATTCCCGTAAAATAATTGGCGGTAGGAAACACTCAAACTCCAAACTTTCCTTAACATTGACAAAAAACATTTTTAAATTTTCTTTATTAGTTGTGTTTTTGTGCAATAAAAAGAGCACAAGATACAAGTATGTACTCATTTCTGTTCTCCACTGTTTATTATTCAATTGTTTTAAATTAAGCCGTTTAAAATGTCTAATTATGACAACCAAACAACAACACTTTCTAATCCACAACAAACGGAAATGCTAAAGAGACCAATCTATGCCACACTAAACTCAAAATATTTCAAATAATTTCATCAAATTTGAAACATAATGTTCTTCAATAACGCTGTGTTGGTCACACACAAGTGACAGCAAATATTTTGACTTTAAACCAACACAAATAAATTAAAATAAATTTGTCAAATGTGATGAAAACATGAAAAGGGCACTAAAAATTAATGATGCAAAAATTATGATATTTCTTTAACTATTTGGTCATTTGAAATGTGTACGTTCTTGTACTTTTTAATGCTAAAAATAACAACAAAAAATATATATAAAATTAAAAAAAAAATTAGAGATAATTTTTTTAAGAGCCAAATAACAAGAGCAAGAAATTAAACAAAAATAAATTTGCCTTGCAATAAATAACCCAGCAAAGTTGTAGAGAAAGTCACAAACAGAATATTATTAAGAACAAATAATAATTGTCTGACAATTTAATGGTCCTTCGAAGCAAATTAAACTGAAAAATTAGCTAATAACTAAAGAAAATTAAATATTTGCAGGCTATTTGTATTTTTATTTTTAATAATTTGCTGTAATATTTAATTCCTTAAAATGTCTTTACAATATGTAATAAAAGCTTAAGGAATTGTATGGTCCTACGGATCATATCAATGTCTAGTATTTAATAAAACAAGACTTTTCAAAATAAAAAAAAATTAATATTTACTTCTTCAAACTAAATTCTTGGCTGGTCTTAAAAAAGACCTGAACAAATGACCACCGTTCACGACAAAACCCCACTAAAATGTTCGTCGCAAATGTTCTTGTCTAATTTCTTTATTAATGACGAAAAATACATTTATATGTACGACATTTTTATATTTCTTTTTGGGACGTCTTTAAGTTGTCGCTGTTTGAACATGGTTAATTAACATCATAATTTTTTGTTTGGTTTGTGCTGTGTTTAAAGCGCGAGAGGCAGACTCTTTCATTATACCCTATACCACCATAGTGCGTCCAATATACCATATTGAATTTGTGCTGATGTTCGTAACGGAAATCCCATATAGATGCAAAATTTATTCAACTGAAATTAAAATTAATTCAAATTAATTGGCTCATTGGCAGAAACTCTAAACTTAGATTGCAATCTCTTACTTTAAACCTCAGCTTTGGGGAAAAGCCTCAGCTTTAAATGTAGACAGAATTCAAAGACGCCAAAACAAATTGTTTCGAATGATCACAATTGCCCACTGGTATATAAAAATTGGAATATCCATAAAGACCTAAACGTGCCTTTGGTAAAAACTAAGATACAAGTTAATGTGGAAAAACACTTAAAAAAAAAATTGAAGAACACCCATACCCATTAGCCCGCAACATATTAAATAATAGTGGCTATATGCGACCAAGAAGAAGGGATACAGCGGATCTAAGCCGAAGACAAGAAGGAAGAATGTCTGTCTACTTAATACTTATAACCAACAATGGTCAAACTATTTTCGTTCGGCATTGACTGGACTAATAATTGCAATTTTTTAGATATAAGATTTGATATACTTATTGTTAGTTAATTTTATAATGAATAAATGAATGAATAAATAAACAATTGAGAAAAAAAATCCAAACAAATTTCTCCAGTAAATAAGTTGTATATGAAGCCTAATCACATTTACAAATTTTGTGCAGATCAGTTCATAGTTGACCATAATTTCCATATAATACCGACCTCCGAAAATCATTTTAAATGTTGGTATACAAGTAATAGTTTTATAATAATAATTGTTCAATTACTAAAATATTTATAATAATAAAAAAGGTCAAATAAAATCACCCCTATCGTGAATAAAAATTCTACATGAAATTTGTTCCCTTTTATTTTTTTAACATTGAATTTTAATAGGAAAAATGTGAAAAGGGAACAAATTGTATGGGGAATTTTTATTCACGATAGGGGTGAATATAATAACAAATAATATTTTAAGATAAATATGTTTTATATATAAACAAATCAATCGGGCAAATTTTATGATGACCGGCCCATAATTAGTCATAGCTCCCATATAAAGCCCACAACCGAAAATCACTTCAACGACTTTAAAATTTTTAAAAAATTTATAAATAAAATTAAAAAACAAAAACAAGTTTCATATATACTGAAAACATGACCCCTACTTTTATAACGCTCGGTTCATAATTAGTCAAAACTCCCATATAAGACCCCATTCGAAAATCACTTTACTGTGTATAAATCTTTTAAAAGTTTATGTATATTGAGATGAAATTTAACACAAAAAATATTTATATGCACAAGCCATGCCAATGAAGTGTTGGATGATCGGCGTAGGGTTATATTTAGTCGGCCTTGACAGACTATACTTTCTTACTTCTTGTTTTTCGTTGTTGTTAAATAATTTTTCACTATGGGATTTAATTTGTTTTTACCTAGACACCATTTTTTAAAAACAAAAAAAGAAGAGAAAAAGCTAAATAATGAATGATTTTTTCGCAATTTAGCTTTTTTTATTCTTTTCAGTACTTGTTCGTACTTACAACATAAATAAATTACTAAAATTGTGTTGAAATTTCTAAAAAAAAAAAAAAAAAAAATTACAATGCAATGAACAATTTGCTGTGTGTTGGGTAACGAAGAACAGAATTATTAATAATTGTAAAATATTTATGAAAAATGTTTATGTCATTAGAGGATGTTGGCTTTTCAATGAGATTCGTATTCTATTTTAAGGATATTAACCCTTAGGGGGTTTTTTTGGTAGCAAAATTAAAACTTAGTTGGAAAATTGTGGTCTTCCAGAGAATAATTAAAACTTTGTTGATATGAAATCCAACCATAACGCTTTTTTAATAGCCTACGATATATATGTAATTTAAAAATAGCTGGCCCGTTTTAGGGTTAACATGAAAATTCTTAAATTCTCACATTATCTAGTCATTACGAAATTTATTTATAAAAACACAGCAAATATTTATTATATAAAAAGCAGCAATATTTAGAAAATGTGGCCATTAAAGTACACAAAAAAACAAGTCAGAGTGCTATATTCGGCTGTGCCGAATCTTTAATACCCTCTACCTAAAAGTAATAAGAAATACAGAAACTACACTGGACTAGAATATCCTTATTTTGTGTTTTCTATTCAGTCTTAGTGCAAATTTTATTAGTATTTTATATATTGTTTGGAATTTTGACCATTTATAATAATTGATAATTGATATAATTACCGATTCTTGCTGTAATTTACAGAGTTTGTCTGATTTTCATAATAATCTTGACTGTAATTCCACAATTTATAAAATAAAAGGAACATTTTTTCATATTCACAACAAGTTAAGAAACAGAGTATAAAAAAGGGTAAGATTATAAAGTGAGGCTTTTTTGTTTGAATTTGATCTCAATAACATTATTTACAAAAGAATTATGGGTGGCATAGAAGAAGTGGACCAATTATGGACTGATAGCTTCTAAATCCAGTATCCACTAATGTGGTTTCTATGTATTTGAGGCTTATTTTGATTGAATTTCATCTCAATTATTTACAAGAGTTGTTTAGTATGTTCGGAAGTGGACTTAATTCAGGAGCTATTACCAATTATTGACTGACAGCTACAAAATCCAGTAGCATAATTGCCGTATAATTGATATTAGTATGATTTCTGGATTAAAATTACTGATCTATATAAAAGTTGGTTCGATAACGCTATTTATTAGACGTTTTTTGTGGGTTTATTTGTTTTTCGGAAACGGTTCTTATATAGCAGATATGAAAAATTATGGGCCGATCTTACTACATTTTGCACCAGTGATTTTTATGCACATGAGGATATTTCACGTGGAATTTCAACTTATATATCTTAATACTAATAAGATATATATTAGTATTAACGTGGATTTCGGGAGTGGACCGTATGTGGGGGTTATAGTCAAATATGGACCGATATTCTCAAAATACAGCAGTTTGATTTAGGCATGATGTAAATGATCCGTGTAAAATTTTGGACCGGTACCGTTATTTATAAGAGATTTATAAGTATAAAGGTGATTTTTGAAAGATGGCTTTATATCAGGATACGATTAAAAATGTACCGATTTTCACAAAATTGTGAGGTATGATTTTTGTGTATATTTAAATGAGATACATAAAGTTTTAAGTCGGTAGCTATATTTATACGATATATATGGCTTTTCCGGATGTGATCCTTGTATCGGAGCTATGACCAATTATGGGCCGAACACCATAAAATTTAGTACAACAAATTATTTACCTATAAGAGTTATTTATGCAAAATTTTAACCGTTTAACATTATTTAGACCAGTTTTATACGTATTTAAGTGAATTTTGGAAGTGGACTTTATATGGGGTCTATGGTCAAGCATGAACCGAACTAAAAAAAAATTCGTTTTGCGATTTATTTTTGCATACAACTTATTTTTGCTGAATTTTGTTTTCATATTCCAATTTTATAGGAATTTATGTATAATTGAGCAATATTTCGGAAAGATTTTTGTATGAGGGCTATGAGAAATGATGGACCGATTCATACTATTGTTCGCACACTATCTTCTTTTATCATAAAAACAACGTATACAAAATTTTATGATATTATCTGCAATATATTTCAAAATATGGCATTAAAATGGGGAACAAAATATCAAATTTTTATGGTGGTTGTCTTACATTTTGGTTCAGAACTCTGGTTCTACTACACCGATTTTGCTGATTTGCAATACCAAGCTGCTTAGGAGAACTATAAGCGATTTTTTGTAAACCTTGATGATTTCGGTTGTGTCCTTTGGACGTGAGAGTGTTTTACACAGACATACAGATAGACAGACGAACCGGCTGACAGACGGACATGGCTCAATCGACATAGAATTTCGTAAAGACGAAGAATATATATAATATACCTTGTTGAGTCTCAAGTGAGTATTTCTCAGTGTTACACACGGAATGACAAAGTTATATATACCCTCATTCACCACTTATGGTGGTGGAGGGTATAAAAGAACAAATAAAAATGTTTAAATTCATTAGTCATGAGGTTAAAGAACAACAAACCAACAATAAAAATTATTTTTCTAAATATAAAAACACGCGGTAGCCAACAGAATTTTGGCGTTTGTGATTAATAAAGAAATAATTTGGCTTAATGAAATAATTTATAGAAAGAGTGTAATTAAATGATGAAAACACAACACAAACACATTAAATATTTAAGCATAATTAGCATAATTTTACAATACTAACATTTTGTATTTATTTTGTTTAACTAAAAGCTGTTACAAAAAGATTTTCATAATAAGGTTTTAACAGCTTTGGCAATTAAATGTTTTATACACAATACATTTTTAATGACTTTTTAGGGGATTACAAAGGGAACTACACTGAAATACTCAGGCTTGACGGTTTACAGTTTAAATTTAGTTGCAGTAAAATAGTCAATTGCTATTGACATTTTCCTTATTTAGCCATATGTGATTAACTTTAAAGGGAGATTAATTTTCACAAGCAAACACTTACTGACATAATCAACTCCACACGCTTTCTACATACAAAATTCCTGTTGTAAAGCTTTACAAACTTTAATAATTGTTTTTGAATAAAGGGGTTATTTAATTTATTTTTTTAAATTTATTTTATTTTTAGTTTTTGATTACAATCCAACTTAAACACCTGCAAAGAAACTTTTTATTCAGGTTTAATAAAAATTAATTCCATAAATTTTATTTAACTAAAGTTCCTTACAGATTTGTGTACGTCACTTTTTTGTTTTAACACAACTTTTCTCAGCATATAAATAAACTTTTTAATGCCACAAAACATTTGGAACTCTCTTTCTCCGTTATCCTACTCTCTTGCACCTTTTGTATATGTTGTATATTTTAAGCTTTTAAAAAGAGATTAGAAAATGAGTTTTGAAACTTAAAAAAAAAAACCAAATTAAAATGTTACGAAAGTCATTTACCAACAAAGTTGTAAAGAAATTTAAGAGAGGGCATTTTGCTAATATTTATTTTTTTTATTGTAAATATTTATACAAAAGGTGTGAACATACTTAAAATACTGCTAAATTAGGAGGAGTATTGGGAAAATATAGCAAACTATATTGGCTGTGGTTAAACAAGTTTTTGATCAAGGCAACTATAGAAAGTTTGAAATGTAATTATTTTGTTTTTTTCAACAATATTTCCTAGCAGACTGAGCCAAAAATTATGTTAGATATCTAGAAGGAAGTCGAAATAATCTAATCTACATAGACGGCAAAGGAGCAGTTTGGTAGCTGGTCTGTACAAGTTAATCTCGGACATTGTAGTTACAATTATAATTACCTCCTTAACTGCTTAATATAATTTATGACCAATTTATGACGTTTAAAACTCATTGAGAGCCGGCTCTAAAATGGACATGATGACCTAGCGACCTTAATTCACAAATACCATCATTATACGTTTTGCTAAATCCTAAAGAGAAATTAGAAAAACGATCTGTCAAGCAGAGATCAGTTGTGAACACCACATTGGGATTTCTTAAGGTGTGTTCATATTGTTGTACGGGCCATCTAATACTGGTTCTTGTGAATTCTTCTTAATAGCCTAATTTCATAATTTACCATGATGTATTGAAAAATGCTTCCAATGACGTTTATAAGTTGGTGAGAAATCATTAGTTTAAAACTCATAAGCAAACGATTCTATGATTTCAAAACAAATTAAAGACTGATTCTTTTGAAAAACGTTTATGATAATTTCAAGCCTTTAGATCAACGTTGCATTATTTGTTCGGCTGGATGCTTGAGAAGAAGTAGGACAAGCATCTGCTAGGCACAGATCAGTTTACGCCACAACATTTTCACTTCTTTAGGTATGTTCACATATTTGAAAGGGATCGCTTCGAAACTGATCTCAACCTCACAATTATTTGTTTGTCTAAGTTCTTGAGAGAACTTAAGAATAGGATCGGTCAATCACAAATAATTATTCGTCAAAATAATGTCACCTCTTTTTGTTAAACGAGACTTTAGGGTCTATCCAAACAGTAGATCCCTTACACGTGTTGGTTTCATATGAGGTAAGATGCGCTAATATATGCTTTATCATAGTAACTAATGAAGAACATTGACAGTATACTTGAGAAATCGTCTATTCCTTAATGTGCAAACTTCAACAGTAGTCGTTGACACTGTACCATAGCATGCGTTATTATAAGGCAGTAATCTGTATTAAGTGAATCAGTATTTGCTTGAGAGAGAATATTGTATGCATATCAGTTCTGTTAGAACAGTCCAAGTCTGACCACTTAATTTGAAGGAGCCTAAACTGTTTTTGTTAAACTAGCGAATTAAATTCGGAAGGGGTAGACCATGAAAGTGATCAATAATCGCACCCGACTAGCCAATTCAACTGCTAGACAGTTACACTGGCCAGGACACTTTAGACTAGATGTAGGGATGGTACTACCGCAAGACGGAGATATGGACTTCCTATATAGCGTTATCTTCTGTTACTCCAATGAGATGACGAATTAAAGCCAACTGTTTGATCACAAGCCTGACATGAATGGCATATGCAATGCTTTTTAATAAGAAATTTGGGGTGGGAGGAATGATTAAAGAACACTGCAATGATGAAAGGAGACTTGGATTATCTTACAATAATGAAAAGGAGGAAAAAACATTTTTCCACTTTCTCTGTCATTGTCCGGCACTAGGTCAACGCAGAATTTTTAAGGGAAACCGTGTATATACCAATGCCGCTGAGCTATCGGACGTACGATTAGAGTGTACTGATCATCGTGACCGGTATAAAGTATGAATATCCTATTGTGATCTCAAAGCCGTCAAATGACTAGGAGCTCGAAATTCTGCTACATCTTTTCATTTTGCCTCTTCTCTTCAATGGCTTTACTTTCCACTTTTCTCTTTATCTCTAACTTCTCTCTTCTCTACTTCTTTCATAATAACTACTATTTGCAGGCAACGCAAAGGGACCTACTGCATGGACACAAGTGATCCGTACGATTGGAAAGACACTGAAACTGAACTAAACTAATACATTGGCGGTCGCTTTGCCAGTAGTAGAGAAGTAGTTCGTGTGGAAAATTATAAAGAAAGCAGTGAGCCTCGTAGCATTTTAAGATTCTAGATTGAAGAGTTTCTAACAGACCACAGGTCTACAAAGTTTATCTTTGACGCAGTCATTAGAATCAATTTAATTGCCAACCAGTTTAACATATAAAACAATATGGAATTTACCACCGCTTAGAAGATCACAAATTCCAAAATTATTACTAATTTCTCGTTTTAACGTTACCCTCATTTATCATATTGTGGATTTGTGATGATTGAGATATTGTGGATTTGTGATTATTGAGATACCAGAATACGACTCCAGTCAAGTATAAGATCAAGATATTTAAAAATATAATATAATTTTTAGTTTGATTCAATTCAGTTTTGGATGAATAAAGTTATGAACCAAGTTCCTCTTGGTGAAAACTGCAAGTTTTAAGGAGGTTTTTCTAAAAACCTGCACAGATCTTAAGCACAAATCGTAATCAAAAAGGAAAGAAAAATTATATTAAAAAAAAAAAAACAGCAACTTACAAATAAAGTAGGTTTAATAAAGGAAAATACTGGGGGGTTACAATTTGTATGCTTATCGCATCGCATTTGCTTTCGCATCGCAATAGAGAGTAACCTCCTTGGTCTCTATGGCAATGAAAGAACGATCAAGCAATTTGGAGTGCCTCTTATAGACACCTTTACTCTTGAGTCAAGTTAAGGCCTTCGGTTCAAAAGCTTCCAGTCATTATTTAAAAGCTGCAATAATATCATTATGTCTCTAATAATTTCAGTAGAATTAGATTGTTGTTTATTTGATCATTTGTATGATGTTTGTTCACATTAGTTTTGTTTACTGGTTATGTTCGTCTCCTGGTGGCTATTAGTGCCGATCGCTGATTTAAATTCAAAGATTAAAGATATCATTTGTATGATGTTTGTTCACATTAGTTTTGTTTACTGGTTATGTTCGTCTCCTGGTGGCTATTAGTGCCGATCGCTGCTTTAAATTCAAAGATTAAAGATATCATTAGTATGATGTTTGTTCACATTAGTTTTGTTTACTGGTTATGTTCGTCTCCTGGTGGCTATTAGTGCCGATCGCTGATTTAAATTCAAAGATTAAAGATATTTCGAATACAGATCACGGATGAGAAATTCTGCGCAGTGTCTAGAATTTTTAAGTTGTAGTTTGCCACCTAATCCTTGTGTAGGGTACATTCATACATATGTACATTCCATTTAAAAGCAAACTGTTTTAAACTCCCCAAAAACAACTAAAACAAATTTCCTGTTAAAGAAACGAACAGGAAATATTTGTTAACACACTTTTTCTGCGTTGATGCCAACTAACTAAAAACTTTTGCATAATAACATTCGAATGTAAATGATGTAAAAAAAACCTCATAAAGTTTTTGATAAAACCCAAAATAGACAAAAATAAACAAAATGAATTGCAAATAAAATTGTATTAACAGTAAAAAGTGTCATAAATTTTCCAAGTAACTTTTAGACACATTTTTTTTTATTTATTTTTGGTTGGCTTTTTTTTCTAAATATGTTGAGGTTTTCACTTTTTATTTATTTTAAATTTCTAATGATTAATGATTTATTTACTGTTGTCGTTTGTTGTTTTTTTTTTACAAAGGTTTTATTTAAATTTAAAGAGCAAAATAAATAATGTAACAAACAAAGTATTTTAAATTGTAGCACATTAGACGCTCCAATGATTGACTGAATTTCAGGCGGTTTTTATTTGGATTTCTTGTATAGGGAAAATTGAAATTGAAAAAAGTTATTTGAGTGTAATTGAAATTCCAATCATTAGTTGATTGGCTGATGGTTTTTTTTTATTTATAAATATTTTTGTTTTTGCATAAAAACAAAAGTTATAAAACATTATTCAATATTTATTTGTTTCAGGCAGCGAGAGGGAGAATGGGGAAAGTGATAAACAATTTGTTTATTTGCAATCGCAATGTTTTGACCAACATCAGCACACAAACAACATACCTACACTGTATGTAAATGTGGTTTGTGACGTGATGATACTGGCTAATGAGGAAGTTGACAGCTTTAGTTATGTATGCTGCTATTTTTCTATTTCTGTTTATGGTTTAGCAAAAATATGCAAAGTTTAATACAAACATAGATTTACAATTACAGCAATGGGGTAATAAAGTAGCCAGCATAATTATTGCAAAAATTGTTTCTCAAATATATTTTATTAGTTTTGAACAAATCATGCGGGAGCTGGTAGAGTAAAAAAAAAACTAAACAAATGCTCCTGAATTTGCAATCATCAAAGCTCAATTCCTGGTTTGTGGACATTTCAAGTTCTGTAGCAATCGAGTGAACTATAAATTTATTGAAATTTATTAGGGCAAATAAATGTTTGCTTAATTTGTCTGCCACTGTTAACACTTATAAATTGTATACGTAAGTTTATGTGTTATCAAATTGAAAATAAAGTCATACTCATTACAAATCTATGGTAATAATAATGCAACTGATTTCACATTGTGTATAAATAAACCGACTAACTAACATCCAGTGTTATCAACAAACAATAAATGATTTTGTGCACCTACAACATAAATTAACCACAAAACATTGTACATTATTAGTGTGTTCAACTGAACTGATTTGCTTTTGCAGCAGTACATATGTACATATGTATGTAGTTGTGTAGTATCGTATTTGTGTATGGCAGTGGTTTAAGAGGTTTTTGGATTTTCAGGTTTTTTTTCTGAAGCACATATAAGTCCAATTTAGGTTTTTGTATTTATTTGTTACGAACGAGTAATACTAAATTATTTACAAGATAAAATAAATGTTACGAGAATGATAAAAAACCTGAAATTTTAATACGGGAGATGTAAAATAAAACTGTTCAATTCACAACTGATGTTGTATGTTGTACATTGTATAATACAACTAAATGATTGTGAACACAATTATGAGCAAGGTCGTGTGTTTACGTTGTCAAACCTTCAAAATGACAAAAGAAAAATATGTTAAAAACAAATATACAAAACATAAAATATAAATAATATCCAAAATTAAAACACATTATAGTATTTTGAGCAGTATCCATTATTAAAATTTTTATTTATTAGTTTTATTTTCTTGTTTTAAATTTGTCAATCTGTTTATGATTTGAGTGTTGCCGTTTGGTTATTTTTTTTTTAACTAAAATGAGTCATTTGTATGTTTAGTTATATATTTGAAGTTCTCTGAAACATTTTACCTTTTATACAACATTCTATAACCATATGTGTGTAAAAATGTCGTAGGTGTTGTACCATTCTGTAACTATACAAGGTGAGTGCAGTAGCCCAGCTGACAGACTTTGTTTACAATTTACTTATGTCAAAAGTCATTTTTTCAAGTGTTTTGCATTATTTTACACAAACAAAATGCCTGTTGTTTCTGTATTGTGCTGTATTTGTTGCTGATTTTCAGCTAACTTGTATAATGACACCATGTGTTGTACAAAATATCTATATAGAAATTACCAACAACATTTGTACATCAATTGTGAATGCAGACGACATACAACTCCTACGACACTACAACATCACTTGTGTATTCAATATATATCATCATTACTTAAATATGCGGAATTCATAACAGATGTCGCGGTTTTTTTATATTTAGTAACCTACTCGTTCTTTTAATAAGAAAAACATTTCAAAAAATCAACGCTTGAAAGCTGTTCAAATAATAGAGATAGGCTGTGTTCACTCTTTAGAACCTTGTGTGTTTAAATACACGTGGGCGGTACGGAAACTTCTTAGTCTAGCACATAAAGAGAATACATAGTTCGTTTTTCTAAAACGTTAATTTTTGAATATAATCTTGTGAAACTTCAATACACTTAGTCCAACGCTTATCTAGCAAGTCTATTAAATTAAAATAGTTTTCCTCAAGGCCTTCAAAATAATGGTTTACAACTGTAATTGTATCTTCAGTTAATTCGTCGATCATTTAATATCATATCAGGCACTTTGGCTACAATTTCTGTTGTTGTTGCTGCTTTTGGACGTCCATTACGTGGTTCATTCTCAATGCTTGTACGACCACGTTTAAATTCAGCAGCCCAATTTTTTATTGTTGCATATGAAGGGACACTTTCACCTAAAACATTCACCATATCATTATGGATTTCTTATCCCGATAAACCTTTTTTATTTAAATCTTTAATGACACCACGAATTTCAAATTTTTCCATTTTAAAAAACTCGCGGACGAGTCTTTTTTAAACACCTGTTTCTATATGAAGGAGTTGGCAGATCGAAAAAATATTTAACACGTGTTCATAGCGCAGATGGAAGTTTCCAAAACACTTAAATTTTTTTTTGTGCATACCACGCTTTCTGTTCTAAGAACTTTCCGAACCGACCTCGTATTGTATAGGTAATTTAACAAATGCAATACTATTTTAAGTTTTCAAAAAATTTTTGTAATTTAATGTGACGATTACGGATGGCAAACGAACCTCTGTAGAATTGACAGTTGCCAAAACCATAACATATTACAGATGGCAACTGTCAGTTGCCGAACATGGCAACCGAGAATTGATGGTTGGTTTGATTTTATATTAAGTGGTAAATTTTAAATCTTAGTAATGTTGCTAAATTATTCATATTTTTAACATATAAATGTTTGTTTTCTACTCAAAAAGTCGAAAAAAAAGATTAAAAACGAAAGTTGCCGTACGTAATAACAACCTGCATGTCAGTGGCGTTGCCTATTGGCAAACCAACTCCTGTTTGGTTGCTATAATCCACCGATAAATCTGTATTATAAAATTTTTCAGTTTAAGGAAATTTAATTTAATTAAATTATGTTTCATTTATGAAGAAGTACTTTTTTGGAAAAACTGCCTTTTGCGAAAAATACAATTTTAGCAAAAGTATTTTTAAGCAGAATGTACCAATGCCAGAAAAGTACCTGTTTTGAAATTTTACATTTTTATAAAAATTGCATGCAAACATGTTTTGTAGCAATTTAGGTCTGGCACATAACATCATCCACGAATTGCCTGTTTAAATGTACAAATACGTCACCTTAATATACATTTCTTTGCTTCCAATATACAAGGTGGCGCAAAAGTAAACTTCCAATTAGGCGATCTTGCTGGCCAGTTTAAAACGCCAAAACGGAAGATTAGGCGTCCGGGAAATGCATCCTTCAGCATATCGGTTGTGGCACGTGCAGTGTGTGCCGTTGCACCGTCCTGTTGGAACCACATTTTCTTTAATCCCAATTCATTAAGTTGCGCAACATTTATAGCATTTTCTGATAGGAGGATTACTTTTGCGCCACCTTGTACTTACAAAAAAAAGTCACCTAAAACACTTTACATTCCCCATATCCTACATTTTATTTGCTTGAATTTTTTAATAAATTAATTTTATTTAAATGTGATGGCGATTTACTGGCATTTTGGCATTTCTGAGGTTTTTTTGCATGTAAAACACGTAAAGTTGCATAAAATATTTATATGGAATACTTTAACCTTTAAAGCAGCAATTTAGTATCATTTTTACGTTGTTTATTTAAAACATTTTGCTTACCTGCAAAGAGAAAAGAGAGAAAAGAAAAAAATGTTAAGTAAAAATTAATTAATTTATAATAAACAAACAAACGAATTCAGTGAATTATTATTGAAAAATTGTAAAGAAATATTATAATAATATGGCTTTAACACAAAGAGACCAACCAGCCAGTGGGAAAAGAAACCATAATGTGTAATTTGTAATTGAAAACGTAAAATAAGACTTAAACGATATTGAATTAAGGTGTAAAGCCATTTAAAAATGAGTTTATAATTTCTGTTTGTGCTTTGACATTTCTTAAAAAAAGTCCATTAATGATAATTTTAAAAACTATACATGGGTACTCGGTTGGCACTTTTCCATTTGGCGAAAAATGTAGGACAAACAACCATAACATAGTTTTCTTTGGCAGTAGAACCTTGACCCACTGTGCAAAAACATAACTAATCATTTACAGAACAAAAACAAATAATTCTTTAACAGAAATATAAAACTGTCAGCTATTTTTTAAATGATCATAAATCTCAGCAAATTAAAATAAATTATTTATCAAAAACAAAATACAAAATACAAAGTTTTGGCACATACTGACAATTTCTAAAGAAACCACTCATATCAACAGCAGCACACAAGCCAGTTTGAAATATTTGAAACAAGAACAAGATTAATTGGCGAAAATCACACTTTAAATTTAATAAATATACCCCATTGTGACACTTGCTAAATGAAATAATAATTATGCTGCAACACATACTATAGTTTTTTTTTTCAAGCTACAGAAAAAGTTTGTTAATTTTGCAACAAAAGCTTTTTTTTTTTTTTTGTTTTTCGCAAAAAGAAAGCGAGCCGAAAAGAAATCCTTGCATAAATGTTGCTTAAATTAATTACTTTATAATTAATAGGAAATAATGACAGCCAGGCCAGAGCAAAGACACACCAAACAAGCACGAAAAAAGACATGTTTTTGCATGTTTACTTACATACTTATGTATGTATGTATATGACACATGACCTCATTTCCATGTTGGTGGCTCTTTTTGTTGCAACAATTTAATAAATACAAATATACAAGCAGAAAGCCTGATCAGAAGGACCAGCACGATATAAGACAATTTGTTAAAGGTCTTAAAAGTAAGCCAGCCAGCCATTAATTATTGATTATGGCCAAATGAAAGAAGAGCAAAACATGTAAAGGAATTAAAAAGAAAAAATGCAATAAATGAAATAAATAAATTAAAGATTGTACATTTTCTTTGGCATTTATTGCATTTGTAAGGAAAATCATAATTGCTAAATGGCGAGATTGTCACAAATCAAAAGCACAATGGAACAAACAGAAGATAAAGAAAATTTTCACTTTTCAAAAAAAAAAAAAAAATTTATCTCAAATATGTAATATTTGCTCTTACATACGAGTATATCTAACTTTACACTCTATTGCCTATTTATTTATTTTAATTAATTTTTGTTGATTTAACATTTTGTTACATCTGTTTCGTATTTATTTATTTGCTTGGCTTGTTATTATTATTTCTTCTTGATTTTTAATTTACAATTTTCAATTTTCATTTGAAATCAGCAGATAAAAACATCAAACAAATACAATATAAACAACAACAACAACATCAATATATATAAAACAGTGTAGCAAAAAATGTCAAGTTGAAATATATTGGCATAAATAATTTCTGTCAACGTCTTTTTTAATAAAATGTGAGCACAAGTATAGACGAAACTGACAGTTAGTCAGTATAGACAGCCATATACACAAATATGTTTACGAAAACACGGGCGCACACGTACGACTACACGTTACGTTTGGCAATAAAAAATTTTAAATATAAAGTGCGTATGAATAAATAAAATGGATGTAAATGCCCTATAGTAAGTATAAACAACACCACTGGTAGTTACAAACGAAAATAAATAACACAATTATAGACCTCTTTTAATAAAATATACATTTTCTATAGAAAATGTGATTTTATTTTCACAAAAAAGAAATTTTTTTATAGAAAATATGACCCTCTTTCCACAAGAGACAAATCTTTTATAGAGGAAAATTTTCTATAGAAAATATGACTCTTTTCACAAGAGACAAATTTTCTATACAAAATATGACACTTTTTTCAGGAGAGAACAATTTTCTATAGAAAATATGACCCTCTTTTCACAAGAAAGAAATTTTCTATAGAAAATATAGCTCTTTTTTCACAAAAAGAAATTTTCTAGAAAATGTGACACTCTTTTCGCAAGACAGAAATTTGCTATTGAAAATCTTTCAAGATGCAAATTTTCTATCGAAAATATGACAGTTTTTTCACAAGAGAGAAATTTTTCATAGAAAATATCACTCTCTTTTCACAAAAAGAAATTTTCCATAGAAAATGTGACACTCTTTTCGCAAGAGAGACATTTTCTATAAAAAATATGACTGTTCTTTTACAAGCGAGACATTTTCTATAAAAAATATGACTCTTCTTTTACAAGAGAGACATTTTTCTATAGAAAATAGATTTTTTTCACAAAAAAGAAATTTTATATTGAAAATATTTCACAAGAGACAAATTTTCTATAGAAAATATGACCCTCTTTTCACAATAGAAAAGTTTTCTATAAAAAAATATGACTTTTTTCACAAGAGAGAAATTTTCTATAAAAAATATGACTTTTATCACAAGAGGAAAATATGACTGTCTTTTCACGAGAGAGATATTTTCTATAGAAAATGTGATTCTTCTTTCACCAAAGAGAAGTGTTCTTTTGAAAATATGACTCTTCTTTCACATGAGAAATTTCCTATAGAAAATATGACTCTCTTAACAAAAGAGGGAAATATTGTGAATGATTCTCTTTTAGAAATGCCTCCCTAAGTGTCTCAATTTGCTCAAAAGAAGAAAACATTTTCTATGAAATATTGAAGTATGGTTGAAAACTTCGACCATACCCTATGAAAAGTAAACATAAACATCATCCAATCTGCCTTGTTCCTATATTTTTTTTTCACAAAAACACATCTCCACATCTATTTTTCTTTCATTCTGTATATGGAGTCGCAGTAATACACATGATTTGCATGCATAAACAATTTATTTTATTTGCTGAATAAATTGTTCTTCATCTTTTATTTGCTGTTGTGTCATATGAACGTTTTTATTTCTTTCTAAACATTGCGAACATAAATGGTACGCAATACGTACAAACGATGTACATTCTGCTGCTTCTACCAACATTTCAAATGTGTCTCCGGGTAATATTTTTTTTATATCATTTAAAAGTGAGAAAAAAGAAAAATTTGTACATTTTTTGTGGCTGTAGTTAAAGGATGACCAGTCAGTCAACGATTCAATACTTTCAAAAAAAAACGTCAATATTGAAAAATGTATATCACAGCAAAAGAGAGAGAGAGAGAAATATTTGAGGGCTGAATGGGTTTGTGAATGATTGGTTGGTCTTAAGGCATTTGATATGTTGGGAGGGGAAATTTATTCATAGTTCTTTTTATTTTGCAAATATTTGATAGATTTTTGTATATAAATATTATTTTTTTTAGAGATAAACGTGTATGTCAATATATCAATTGATCAATATATTGCTCAATTTGTATTTATTTTTTTATAGATTTGTTTATTTAATTATTTTATATTTTTTTGTTGTTAATTTTGTTATTGTTTTGATGCATGGTTTTGTCATAATAAATAAATTATGTAGAAGGAGGTTGTGTAAACAACAGCAATTTTTCATATATGTGCATAGTTTTATGTAAATATTTTTATTTACGTTTGAAATTAAACTATTTTCTTATTTGTAAATAATTTGGTGTAATTTGTTAGTTATGTTTCATAAATTAAGGAAACTATATTAAGGGGGTTCAGCTGCATCAAATAAAAAAATAATGTGTCTATTTTGACTAAAGAAATATATTTGATAAATAAAGTATGGTTGCCTTTACATAATACAGAAATTTTCTTAGAAAATATGAATCTTTTAAAAAACGAGGAACATTTTCTATAGAAAATGTGACTCTCTTTCAAAAATAGAGGCATTTTTTTATATAGAAAAGACTCTTTTTCAAAAGAGAGGCATAAAATAGGAATCTCTTTCCAAAATAGAGACATTTTCTATAGAAAAATTACTCTTTTTCATCGAGAGAGAAATTTTCTATAGAAAATATGGCTCTCATTCATCAAGAGAGACATTTTGTATAGAAAATATGACTCTCTTTTAACAAAAGAAAAACTTTCTATAGAAAATATGAATCTCTTAACAAAAAGAGAGAAATTTTCTATAAAAAATATGACTCTCTTATGGCTAAATTCACAGTCTTTAGTTAGTTAATGGCAAATGCTTAACCAATTAATCTTTATTCGCAATGCTTAGTTTGCCATAAGAATACCAAGTAATAGTTAAACAATAGTTAGTATTTTAGTTTACCAATGGTTAACTAATGACCGAGAATTCGGTGACCCTCTTATCAAAAGAGAGACATTTTTATTGGAAAATATGATTCCTTCAAAAGAGTCATATTCTCCTAAGAAAATATGACTCTTTCCAAAAGAGAGAAATTTTCTGTAGAAAATATGACTCTTTCCAAAAGAGAGAAATTTTCTATAGAAAATATGACTTTCCAAATGAGAGAAATTTTCTATGAAAATGACTTTCTTTCCAAAAAAAAAGAAATTTTCTATAGAACACATGACTCTCTTTCCAAAAGAGTCATTTTCTGTATGTCTAACTCCAGATATGTTCATAACTTTAGTATATCTTCTTTAAAAATAGAAAACTCTCGTTGCCAAAAAGTTTAACATTTTTACTTTTGCATTTTTTGTTTGTTTTTTGCTCTCATTTAATTTTTAAGGAATTTCATTAAATGTCATTTAGGTCATTCAAAGAGAAAGTCAAGTATTTCCATTAAAGTGCACAAGTAAGTAATAAATTCTCAAGTGTAGTAATTATTTTCTTTTTTATTACAATTTATACCTGCATAATTCTGTGTTAGTGATTTTATTTTAATCAGCCATGAGTTATTTCAAGTGGCGTACGTTCTTTAAATATTAAATTAAGTGCCCATCATCATAATGATTATTATCACTTACACTTAAAGACGACGGCCTGGCCAACTGAAGTGGTCATTAAACAAAATACTTGAATTATGATGAAAACGATGAAAAGCCATTGTATTTTTATTTATATTTTGAAACAATGTAAAAAATTTAAAAGTATTTACATACTTGTAACATAATCGATAAATCTAGAATACGAACATAAAATATTTTAAAAAAATTATTGCCTTACTTTATAATGGTTTGGTCTGACAATTTATTACCTGTTAATGCAAATAGTAAATAATTGCTTAATGTTGTTCTAACCATAATATGTCCGCCTTTTCTCTACATAGAAGACGAAATTTAAATATTAACGTCAACATTATCGTTTGTTTAGCGACTCATTCCGGAAAATACGTGCAATATTAACAAATCTTTTCAAAACAATTTTATTGAAATGTCATCAATTTAAAAACTTCCAAATTAAGAGAGAAATAAATACAAAATAACAAACAAAACAAAAGAAAAAACAATTCCATTTAAATGTCAATAATTGCTATACAGTTCAAAGACATTTAAAAGGTGATGATGTTTAAGAAGAAGGCCTTTAACAATCTGAGACGACAACACTGAAACACCAGCATTAGCAGCAACAATAACATCAGCAATAGCTTCTACACAATATCATGCAACATTTGTTAAATGTTGCCACAGCTGGTTGGCTGGCTCTACAGACTCTACAGCCAAACAAAATCAAAAGTAAATGGCATTTGCACAAAAACCATATACATACATACATACATACATATATACATTCATATAAATTGAAAAACAAAAACACTTACAACTTTAGCGACTTAAAGTGACATGAAGAAAAAAAAAAACACACACACAAAAACAGATTTTAGGTCAAAGGTACTAAAAAAGAAAAAAAAAACGCTGAAAACCCTGAGATTTTTTGCTCAGCCACCTAAGAGTTTCTTTGTTGTTGCTGTTTTCTTTTTGTCATTGAATTGTTGTCACTGCAGCGCATAATTGTGTATTAAGTGGCACAAAATTACTAAGTGTTGCACAAACTAGCAAAAAATATTATACAAAGACTGTGTACATGTTTCCCTTTCCCCTCCCTTTTGTAATTCGTATTGTAAGTAATGCTGATGATGTGGTACTTTAATGAACATTTGATTATGAGCGTAACATATTTTGCAGTTGTTTGGATCATCATTATTATTAGATATTCTTACTTCAGTTGGAGTCTTTTTTTGTGTTCACATTTATGCTTAAGCACAGGTGTGCCAAACACCAACTAAGTAAACAGACAAATCTACCAGCAACCTTGTTGAACTTTAAATGGAAAGGTGTTGCATATTTGTTAGATTGAAAATATTTTATCTTTTAGTTTACGAGAAGAAAATATTAGCAAATTTTAATACAAAGAGAAGTTTTCTGTAGAAAATTAAACTCTCTTGATAAAAAAACAAACAAATTTTCTTTAGAAAATTAAACTCTTTTTGTAAAAGAGAGGATTTTTTTTTACCAAGAAAGTTTAATTTTCTATACAAAATTTCTATCTTTTTTTAAGATAGTTCAATTTCCTATAGAAAAATTTTGTCTTTCATCAAGAGAGTTCAATTTCCAGAAAATTTCTCTCTTTTATCAAGAGAATTTAATTTTCTATAGCAATTTTCTTCTTTTGCAAAAAAAGTTAAATTTTCTATAGAAATGTTCTTCTTTGGCAAAGAGAGTATAATATTCTAAAAAAATTACTCTCTCTTACAAGGAAAGTTTAAAATGACACTCTTTTACAACAAGAGTTTCAAAGGACTCTATTTTACAAAGACATGTCTCTCTTTTAGGAAATTTTCTTTAGAAAATTAAACTCTTTTTGTAAAAGAGAGGATTTTTTTTTTTACCAAGAAAGTTTAATTTTCTATACAAAATTTCTATCTTTTATAAAGATAGTTCAATTTCCTATAGAAAAATTTTGTCTTTCAACAAGAGAGTTCAATTTCCAATAGAAAATTTCTCTCTTTTATCAAGAGAATTTCATTTTCTATAGCAATTTTCTTTTTTTTGCAAAAAAAATTTAATTTTCTATAGAAATGTTCTCC
This sequence comes from Bellardia bayeri, assembly GCA_950370525.1. Taxonomy (NCBI): domain Eukaryota; kingdom Metazoa; phylum Arthropoda; class Insecta; order Diptera; family Calliphoridae; genus Bellardia; species Bellardia bayeri. The sequence continues at coordinate 84,003,926 of OX493267.1, forward strand.
TTTGGCAAAGAGAGTATAATATTCTATAGAAAGTGAATCTCGTTTACAAAGAAAGTTTAAAATAACTCTCTTTTACAATAAAATGACTCTATTTTACAAAGACATGCCTCTCTTTTAGAAAATTTTCTATGGAAAATTAAACTTTCTTTTTAAAAGAAATTAAATTAAATTAATTTAAAATTAAATTAATAGCAAATTAAACTCTCCTGATAAAAGAGATAATTTGTATATAGAAAACAATTACATATCTCTTTACTGAAAAAAACGCCCTTTACTACAGATGGAAATTATTTACAGATAGTTCTTAACCAAAGCTTTAACGCTTCTTCAGACAATAAATCTACCTTTAAAAAAGTTAAAGACCCCAGTGAAAATTTTTTCACTTTATTAAATATTTATTACAACTTTCTAATTTTTGCCAGGAAATTGCAAAGTTATTAAATTTATCTCAAAAAAAAAAAAAGTTATTACGATGATGATTTTTTTTTTGGCTACAGTTATTTTCCAAACCTGCTACATAAATTCATCTATCTAACTCAAATATCTAAAAAACATTCTTTGTACATGGTAGTGGGTGCATGTATGTAGTTGTTGAGTGATAAACAACCAATATCCGTTTAACATGATTGAAAAATCAACAATCATAGAATTAGTATAAAAAAATAAGATAGTTTGAATCTGCATACAACACACAACTTCCTTAACTTTATCTTCCACATATCCTTATAACTTTGTGCCTGCAACTGGAGTGTGCGAATTTGAGAATGTTTGTGTGTGTGTTTGAGCATTTAAGTATTGATAGATTTCAATGAGAAATTTTTCCAATTTCAATTTATAATCTGTCAAATGATACATGAACGTTTGTTATGTTACAAACTCAAATTCCAAACATCGTGTAAGTACAAATAACTATTACTTGACTGAGTTTGTGTCTGTCGTGTGCTGGTGGCAGAGTTTGTAAAAGCTACATTCAATTCATTCAACACTTGCGTCAATAATCGTACAGTCAATATGTTGCAGCGACGACTGAAATATGATTTATGTATGTGTATTTAGAGAATTTCATTGAAATTGCAGAAAAATATTCTAACAATTTGGCTAACATATAGTGCGGGTTATTCAATTGAAGGCATTTTTATTTAAGTGAGATAAATTTGATATGAATGGTAAATATTTTTAAAATTTCCTAACAAATAAAAGCAGTGAAATACATATATCAACACTAAGAACCTGCTAAAGATATAAATGTAACCAAGTTATTTATTTTATTAAGGATAAAATAACAATTTAATCTCGACTTGTAAACCCTCTAGCACTTCTAAGCTTCAATGTTTAGTGAATTAATCTGTCATTTGCATTTACTTAAATTTCAAAGACTGCTTTGTGGTATTAACGTCAACATTCACTACTAAGCTTTATCGTACATGGCAATAAGTAATAGGGAAATTGAAATTATAAATTTCATACCAATTCCAAATGTATCAAATGATTTGGAAATTATTGCATTACAACTACATGTTACAGCTTAATGTAAGTCGAAACATATTAATAGGTAAAAGTTGCTGTCGCATTAAATAAGTCAAAGAGTAAAACGGCGATATATACAGCAGACACAGAATAGTAAAGTCAAGCAATTCCAATGTAGTTAAAGACATTTGTACTAAATATAAAGACCGAAACTTTCAACTTAAATATGAAATTTGTAAAAATATTCTCTAAATGGTTGCATTTAGTACAGTGAAACCTTTAATGACAGCAACAACTTGAAAATGACTTGCAATTACTAAACAACTTTCTTTTCAATGACTACTTTATATCATCTGGAATTATTTTTATAAATGTTGACATATAATCTAATGTATATACAGTGGGTAGCACAAATGAGTACATGTTATTACTTTTAAAAAGAAAACTAAAAAAGAAAATTAAAAAATGTTTTTTTGTCATTTATTTAGTCTAAAGCCCATTATTTTGTAAAACACTTTCTAATCGTCTAATGTCTCTTTACGATTGTCCACAAATTTTCAATCGGATTGTGGTCGGTACTTTTTGGCTGGCCACTGTACTAAAATAAAATGTATTTAAGACGTGTGCTTTGGGTCATCATCCAGCTGTAAAGTACCTTCACCCACACGATAGACGCTCTTATCTAAAAAAAAGGAAAGATGAGTTTGTAAAATACGCAGATAGTCTTCTTTCCTCATAACTCCTTCGATTCTTTGCATTGGTCTGAGGTGCCAGCATATAAAGCAACCCCATATCATGAAGCTTCTCACACCATGATTCATTGTTTCCTTTGCATGGTGGATTTGCTTTCTCTGGGCTGTTGGGAACCAGCAATATTGTTTACCTTTGTATCGGAAACAATAAAATTTGGATTTATCTGACTAGATTAAACGTTTCCAGTCACATGTCACATTCTCTTCAATTTCTGTGCCTTAAAATTTATTATTGACATTACGGGTTTTACTTTTTTTACTGCTAAGATGTAACCAATATCACAAAGGCCTTGTCTTGCTGACTATCTACTAACGGGTTTGCCTATTGCTATATGAGCAGCTTTTGGTGTTAAAAACGTCCGAATATGTTAATAGCATTTTGCGTCCTTTGATTTGTGGTTTGGCAACAATAAAATCCTCTGCAATTAATAATTAAATCAGTTCTGTGATATTAGCTTTAAGTTAAACTTGACTTAAGATTTGTGGTCGTTTATTGTATATTATATTTTTATTAATTATTTGATTATTTATACCAAAATTCTGTTCGTGATGTCCCGTTTTTTAGTATTTTAGTAACTAATTAATAATAAAAATTAATATCCAATGATAAAAAACATCAAAGCTATTATTTAGAACGAGACCCCTGAAGAAGTTAGAATAAAACTAACGAAACGTTGGGTAAATAAAATAAAAAATAAAAATCGAACAAGTTTTTTATTTACGTTTGGAAACAAACATTTGACCAAATTAGCCTGAAGGAAACTCCTTAAAAATTATAATAAAATCAGTGATTGCCTTACTTTAAGCTGTTTAGCTTTTAATCGCTTGGAATACCTACGTTTTCGCATTGCTAGAATATTGTCCTCAGTGGCTCATGACAGTTTCTTCAATATTTATTATACTTTGTATTTGTATAATTTGATTTGTGTTTGATAATTTGCAAAAAGTGTTTACCACATTCAATTTAATTAATATAAATTTAATGTTCTTTTTAAGTCATAAGCAAAGCAAGCACATACAAATCTAACGGTATACTTTGATATTTTTGTGCAAATATTTTAAAAGTCACATTTGTGCAAATATTTTGAAAGACACATTTGTGCAAAGATGATTTTTAATTCTTTTATTCTTGAATAAGGAATATAATTGATGGTAATAACTTATTTAATGACTTATTTAAATCACTATTTGTAAGCGTTTGTGGTAATTAAAATGCCAGTGAGTAAATAGTGCATTCAACTCATTATTTTGTAATGGGTGCATTATGAAATTCTTATTATTTTACATGTTATTAATTTACAGAAATTTTCAAAATTTAACATTCGCTGTTTGAAAGCTAGAGCAGTAGTAGCATTTTGATATTATTCACATAATATTAATGGATTCGAATTCTTTTTAGAATGTTTCATCTATTTTAAAATGATATGATAATGATAAAATAATATATATGAATTGAACTAGTTTATAAACACAGTTTTTTAGAAATGGACGCCCATAGTAGGGTGCCTATACAAATTGTGTGCATTAAATTTTACCTCGATATCAATACATGTAAAAGATTTATGCATGTTAAATTGATTTTCGGAGGTGGGCCTTACATGGGAGCTATGTCTAATTATGCAACGATCATAATAAAATTGAACCGAATGATTTTTTTAATATAATTAATAAACACAAACTGCGAAGCTTATTTGTAGAGAACACCCGCAGTCTTTGGCGTGAACCGAACCCGCAACCCTCTGATTGATAGTCCAGAACACTATCGCCTATTCTATTGGGTGTGTATATATAAAACATATTTGTGTTGAATATTATTTGGATACCAACATTTTAAAGAGAGTTATATTTATATGGCAGCTATGGTCAATTATGGACCGATCTACAGAACATTTCTAGGTGTGATTGTTCTTCATATACAACTTAGGTGAAATAATGGACCAATCTCAAACAAATTCAATCCCAACTGTCTTTGCACCAAACAAAATTCTGATGCTAAATTTTATCCAAATATCTTTAAAAATTGCGACCCGTACTCTCCGAACAAGGTTTATATTGACAGCCAGACGGACGGACGGACATCGTTAAATCGACTCAGAAAGTGATACTAAGCCGATCGGTATACTTTTAGATGGGTGTTAGACTAATATTACAAACATCACCACAAATCCAATAATATACCCTTCTCTCAATTGTGGTGTAGTGTAGGGTATAACAAGTTTTTAACTCTGTCAATAATGTCCATAAACCAATAAATTACTAAGGCGGCACCTAATCAAGAATTTACACAAACAAAAAAAAAAACATCATACTCAATAATTTATTAAACTGCAATGCAAACCCATTAAATAACATTTTAATTAAACAGAATTAATTTTATTTCAAGTATGAGAAAAACCGACACATAAAAAAACGTCAATAAAAATGACTTGTCTAAGTTGTTGCCAAAAAAGTGTAATTATTTTTAAATTTTTTTTTTTTTTTGTCTACTCTTACTTATTGCTATTCACTCAATCATTTTCATCATTTGATTAAAAGGAAATTGCCATCAAATTCTGTTATAGTAAATTATTTACTCTTTTTTGTTGGCTTTTAAAGCATGTTCATGTACTAGAAGTTTGCAACAAAATGTAAAAAAAAACACGAGAAATAAAATTAGATTGAAAATTGTGATTTTAATGGATTAGTGTCGTTGGCTGTACAACACCTGTGCATTCATTTAATCATTTATTCAATCCATTAATCACATAATATGGAACGAAGAATTAAATGCGGAAAGGCAATTTATTATAATACAATAAAGTGTGATAGAGATTTAGTTAAATGAATAGCAAAATTAATAGTAATTTTGATTTAAAATAATTTAAAGAAGTGTAAAATATATGGGTGGTTAGAGGTCCCCCTGCACTTGCACTACGTCCATAGAAATAAACCGTTTACTAAGAACATTTGCAGGATATCCAGACCACATGTGAACGCGCAGATTTTGTCTGTGTTAACAACATGATAAGCAAAGGAAGATCGTTGTATAAGTTTATGCCTGTTGCTCCTTGGTGATGAGGTAAATGATCTTTAAAAGATCAGATCTGAACAATTATCTATCTGGAGTTGGTTTTACGAAGGACTGCTATTCGTAAGCTATAATATCACATTGTATTAATGGGTCTAAGAAACAAAATATGTGAAAAATTAAACTTTATTAAACTTAAATCTTATATCCCCACATTAACCCAATTTCATATTTAATATTTTCATTTTGTAGAAAATTAGTCAGGCAAATTATGAATTATTATGACTATGATAACACTGTTTATATATTTATCAGGTGTACTGGCTGAATAAATGTGTATTTTATAATTTCCTGATATTACCAGTTTAATACTCATACTTAACTAACATATCACAAACAATCGCTGTGTACATTCTCTCCCCTTGCCACCGGTTTAATAGGAAATACAAATAACTTTATTATTTACACAACCGCATGTGTCGTCTTTAATGCTTTGCCATGGTCAAAATTTCCATATAAGGTTCATACGCCAAGTTGCAACCACATTAAGTCTGATCAATATATGCGTAACGACACTCACTCACACACTTACTCGCCACCACATGACGACTACCTTATGCCGGTCATTTAATAACGATTTTGCCATGTTTTTTTCCGCTTCTGCTTCTTTTGTTGCATGGAGTTTGTCCGTTTATGATATTCGTCTTCTATATAGTTTGTTAAATGGCTTAAGGTCATTAAAATAGCTAAATACTGCTGAAACTTAACGTGGGCGAGCTGAAAAAGGACATGGGAAAATTTTTGTGTTTAGGTGGTGTGAGTATATGAGGATTATCATTAACTCTTTGGGGGACTAAAGCATTGTTGGAAGAGTTGTACCATTCGCCACTTTATCGGGGATTTACACACAGAAAAAAAATCATGTCTTTTTTTCAATTAAACCTTTAATTGATTTTAAAATAATTTTCAATTAAAATTATAATCGATTCAATTACTTTTTCTGATATTTTCAATTAAATCTAAATTTTGTTTTTAATTGATACTATTATTTTGTTTACAGGTCCGATTTCAATTAAATTTTTAATTGATTCCACAATTATTTTAATTGAAACTCATTTTTATTTTTTTCTGTGCAATTACGATTTTTATTAAACTTTTAAAATGGGGCAAATATTTAGATAATATTTCTGAAATTAGTTTGTTTATTTGGTAAATTGTTCTATGAATTTGAAACTTATTTCTCCTGTCACAGTATGTCTAAAAATGGTAAATTTCTTAATCATAGGACATAATAGGTCGCCTTCATATAAAGAGTTGCAACTAAAAACGATCACTATACCCGAAATACCAATCAAAGTTCCAGTTTTGAATCAGACCTCTTTGGCCTAGGATGTGTAGAAAAATATAAAAAATCAGCAACTGCAATTTAAGACAATTCAAAAAATAGTTTAACAAATTCTGTCATTATAATATAAATATACATTGGCGAATGTGCCCCAGGAGCAACCTTTCACAAACATGTTTTTTAAATCTATTGTGAATATGAAATCGACAGTAAACATCGGCCAGATTTCACATGTTAAGTATACAATTCCAATGCCGCGGAGCTTGAAGCTGGAAAGAGTTAATTTTTAAGAGTAGTTAGAAGCCCGGTGATTCGTTCCTTAACTGTTAATTGGTTGCAGGTCTCTTCGGGGTACACGTGGTGGCTGTGGTTTAAACCTAAAATCGCAGGAAGAAGATAGTTGATTAAAAGACTGATGTTTGTGCTAGTGGCAAATTTCGGGCCACTAAATTATCTCTAGGTGCTGTCGCCGAATCAACAGCTCCGTATATGACAGGCTGTCTTTGTGCTTGACAGAGGTGATGAGATGAACAAAGTTCTGCTTTGGAACGCGGTCGGTCGGCAGAACGCTTGACTAAAGGACAGTAAGTATTGGAGGCTGCATTTTCATTTCATAATTTTACTGCTTGCCCTGTGAGAATTTGTTAAACTACGGATAGAAGGATTAGACAGCCCGAACTCTCTAACAAGGTGTTTGTAATGTGATCTGTGTAATCGCTGTATGAGAAATTGTGAATTGCGTGTCTGACAGGACATGTATGTCCTTGCAAGGCATTCAATGCGTTGGTTGGCCGTTCGTCAACCCGGTGTGAAGAACATATAAATATTGATCCTGATCCAAAACGGATGAAGAGCTCTCGATGCATATCAGCATTCTATATCAAACGAAATTAAAACTGTCAGTATAGATTTAGGTTAAAAGATAAGTAGACATTTTGAAAATAAGGTTGCATGCTGGAGAGACAAGAGGATTGTCATTGTTCAGTCCTTACTTCACATCGGGTTAGAAAATATTGCAAAGGATTCACTTAAAGTATATCACATCAAATAAGAAAGAGAAATGCAGTGGGATTAGACAATTCAAATCGAACCTGCTGTTAATAATGATTTTATATTTGCTTTGTAATGTAAACTCTATTTCTGGTAGCCTTCTTGTACATCGAGAAAGTGCTATCAACAGTCTACAGAAGCGCTAAGTGCTGCTTTATTGAGTGTGTAAGTAGGGAAGTTAGTTGATTGGTCTTCAACTAGTCTTCTTTATTGTCAATTGGGGAACACAACGGAAGAACGTACCTTCTGCCTGCTCTGTCTCTGAATACTATCCCTGCAGCGTTTGAACAACGGAGGATTGTAAAACAACATCTCCAAAGATGCAGTAATTGCTAAATTATCGATTGTATTAGTGTGAAGTTGATAAAATATGAATCAGTTTCTGGTGCGGTTCATTATCTCTTGATAGCCTTCTTGAATATCAAAATATTGTTAAAGAACATCTTTAAAAATATGATAACTGTCACTGCGCATCATATCAACTAGAGCTTTTTCAATGTCAATTGTGGTCAACTATCTATTTTATGCAATCTGTTTCTGAATATGGTGATTTTGTATTCAAATTGCTTTCAATTCTAAGTGCCAGGACTGTCCAAACGAATAGTTTAAAGTGTTAGGGAAATCTCTTTACAAGGGTAAATAGTAAAGTCGGTTTTATTGTCATTGTTCTACATGAAGAAGGTAAAGAAGAACAAGTGTTGAACGAGTTGAAAGAAATTTATGTTGGAGTTGCAGAGATGGGAGCGTAAGTTGTGCATGGCTATTTGATCGAACATTGGCTTACATTTTATAACGCTATATAGTTGATTTTTCGATGATCTGTTTGCGCAGCATCAGTGAACTTTAATTTTCAATTGTGCTTCTAATTACTTTACAAAGATTAATCTTGGAGCTGTGGAGATAAGTGCACTACATGGGATCCTCTGTCTTGGAAGAACTGTATAAGATAACGGACACTGTCGTAATCATTATAACGAGCTAGAGTTTATTTATAGTTACGATGAGGATTCCGACCGAGTGGTATTAATCAACCAAAAGGTCATTCGCTCTTATTTGCAGTTGTTCGCAAGTTCTGTTGAACTTGCAGAGATCGAAACGAAAGTTCTGAATTGGATCAGTTGTATTCCAATAACTTTCTGACTCACTGGTCATTTACTAGAGCTTTGAGGTTGATGCTTGTGTCCCAGAGTTACCCTTCCCCACCCCTTGCTGCTCCACATATTTTATAAACGTCATAACTAAACCCTTAGTTAAACCCCTACGCTGCTTAGAGCGTTAAATGTCTATATTTCTATTTGCGTGTTTATAAATGTATTTGTTTAGAGACTGGGGTTTTGGTGGTAAATATGCGCTCTATGAATAAACATAATCCTGTGTATGTTATATCCATAACCTGAACATTCACTCAGCTACCTATAGAACACACACTCACACATATTCCCTTATACATTGTATGTTTATATTACAAGGTGTATCGTATTTCCTGGCTGTTTGTTAAATGGATTTGGTTTTGTTCACACTACCCCTTCCATTAGTTGTATGTTATTGTTCATTCATGCCAAACGCGACTGGATTTTTAAATCCCGGGATTTGGGATTTTAAAAATGTAAATCCCGGGATTTTTGTTTCTTATTAAAGCAAAGTAGTTTGTTAATAATAAATAACGGGTGATTCTAGTAGAGATACTTTTTTCAATAGCCTTTTTTTTGACAGATCACGTGTGAGTCGTGTCATGCTGTCATTTTATTTTTGGTTAGTATTGTTTGGCATTTCAAAATGGAAAGACTTACGCCTGAACAACGTTTACAAATCCTTAAAGTTTATTGCGAAAATTTACGTTCTGTGAGGAATGTGCTTCGTGCACTTCGCTCAACTTATGGTCAACATAATCGGCCCATTTCTGGCTCAATGGGTATGTAAACCTCAAAAGATTTAAGAACTGCAAGTTCATCCAGAAAAAACAACGTTTTGGTGTGGTTTGTGGGTCGGTGGAATCATCGGTCCATATTTCTTTAAAAATGATGCCGGTGCGAGCGTAACAGTCAATGGCGACCGTTATAATGCCATGATAGCCGACTATTTGATGCCTGAAAATGAAACTGGTGATGGCGGCGAAATTTGGTTTCAGCAAGATGGCGCCACTTGCCACACATCGCATCAATCAATGGAACGAATACTTGGAGAGAACACTTCGGTGAGAACATAATTTCACGTTTTGGGCCGGTCGATTGGCCACCAAGATCGTGTGATATCACACCGTTAGACTTTTTCCTGTAGGGATATGTAAAGTTTATGCGTACAAACCCGCTTCGATTCAGGCCTTGGAGAGAAACATCACGCATGTCATTCGCCAGTTACCAGTCGAAATGCTCGAACGAGTCATCGAAAATTGGACTCAACGGATAGACCTTCTGCAACGTAGCAACGGCCAACATTTAATAGACATAATCTTCAAAAAATAAATGCTAAATGCTTGGGGAAAACGTTTTCATACAATTGCCAACAATTTGGACAATTTGACAACAAAAATGACATAACGAAAACCAAGCAAAAGAATGTTCTTGCAAATGCTAATAAACATTCCCCATTCAATTTGAATTTTCTGTATTTTTTTTTATTCTTTCACCATCATTTCATCAATTTTTTTATGGTGACTTTGTAAATAACTTTGAAACGTTTCTGGCCTTCTGATTTAATGTGGAATCTGTTTGCTTTTTTGGAATCTGTTTAGTGTTAAAAATGCTAAAAAATATTGATTTACTTTAAGTGAAGATGTTTTGTATTTGTGTATGCCAAACAAATAGATAACAACAATTATACTTCACTGGATCTTTTACAATTTAGTAAACCCGGAAAATCCCGGGTTTCGGGTTTTAAAAAAACAAATTGGCATCCCTAATTCATTCTGTTAGTGTGTGTTTGATACATTTTAGCAACGACAATTACTATAATCGGATTTTGTTTAAATGTGTTGTTTTTAGTGGTTATTGGTATTTTGAAGGCATATTAAATTACAAAACTACACCGACTAGCACACTTACTTTCAACGTTATCATAGATGTAAAGCTTTTTATTTTCATTTTTATTTTATGTTTTTTCCTTTACTATGTACATAAATATAACATGGCTATTTTAATCTACAAGTTTTACAAGTAAAATTAAGGGTTTAGGTGGGTGTGAATTTGTATATTGAGTTCACTCAGTTTTAGCACCTGTAGTAAATCAATTAAAATTTTTGAGATTTACTCATGTAATACCTTGTCATGTTGAGTGTCAAGTGTTAAAGTATTTTGTTACTAAAGCAGTGTTCACATAAAATCCAGTGTTGTACAAGTCTTAATAGTTTTATTACAGAAACATCAATTGAGTACTTTGGAAGCAGAAATTGTTACACATTTATTAATATTTAAGATAAGCTAAAAGTACAAACTAGAATTTATTTCCGGTTATACAAATTCGTGTTTTTATTATAATGAATCACATTAACACAGAAAAAAATCATGTTTTTTTTCAATTAAACCTTTAATTGATTTTAAAATAATTTTCAATTAAAATTTTAATTGATTCAATTACTTTTTCTGATTTTTCTGATATTTTCAATTAAATCTCACATTTTTTTTAATTGATACTATTATTTTGTTTACAGGTCCGATTTCAATTAAATTTTTAATTGATTCCACAAATATTTTAATTGACACTCATTTTTATTTTTTTCTGTGAAGCATTGCCCAATAATTCGATCGGCCTACGCTGCATATTTATTACACATCGCTAATATTTTTTATGGTCAAAAACTATAAAATCTCTCCTGTTAAAGTTTTCCTTGACAATAGCCTAATGTTGTTCAATTGGCCGAAGATGGGCTTTATATACATTTATATTACGCCGATAAATCCATTTTAGCTTTTGAATAACAGCACAACTTTATTAAAGAGTGGTGACTTTTAATAAGAGACAACAAACGTTTCTACAGGTATTCTTCTATATAGGCTGTTTTTTTTTGGATGTATAGAACTTTTATTTATTTTATTTATTTATCTACTTATTGGCATTTCAAAATGGAATATAACTCTCATGTATGGGCCGGTGCTTCGAAGTCTATTTTGGAGTTACTTAACAACGTACAGGAGAGGGCGAAGATGCTTATCGGTGACAATAGGGTATCCAACTCTATTGATTCATTGGAGCATCGTCTCAATGTGGGTTGTGTTTCACTGTTCTATCGATACTATAATGGAATGTGTTTTGCTGAAATCAGGGAACTTGTTCCTGAAACACGCAGTTTTTTACGTAATACACGTTCTCACAGGGCTCACTCATTTGTGATCGCACAACACACTACATTGAAAATTCGTTCTTTAGCCGTACTGTCCGTATGTGGAATAAACTACCAGCAGAAGTATTCCCCGCCACTTTCAATATAGGAAAATTCAAGTCAAATGTTCACAAACACTACTCCCTCCCATAACCTATTTTCCTAGTGCCAACACAATGCATTGCATAAGTGGGGGTCGTCCCCTGAATGCTGGTATAAGAAAAAAAACCTGAATATACTGATGCCTGAACAACGCTTCCAAATAAGGCAAATTTAATTTAAAAATCATGGTTCTATGTTTTTTTTAGATGTCTAGAACTTTGAAATTGAATAAAACAAAGATGATTTTTTTTTAAATATACATGAAATTTACTTTATTTGAAAGATAATATTCTGGCAATATAATTTATATATGTATGACTTCTGGCTTATGACCGGCTCAGATGCAGTCTAATCTGGAGGTGCAATTTTCGATGACTTTTTCCAACATTTGTGGCCATATATCGGCAATAACGCGGCGAATGTTGTCCCCCAAGTGGTCAACCGTTTCGGGCTTATCGGCGTAGACTAGCGACTTCAAACATAAATCACTTGACAGCTGACAAAATGGCCGCCATTTTAAAAAGTTGCCAACTTAAAATTCTATACATCTAAAACAAACATAGTTGAACAACAGCATACTTGGCACTGCCTTTTTATCTAATTTATCAATTTTTATAAACTTTTAGTTGCAGTTTTTCAATGATTGCTGCTTGTACATAATGACAGGTAGCTAAATCGGGCCACAAATGGTGACGTGAAGGCACCATAAATACCAGAAGTCATAGTTAAAGAGGCGACAAAACGGTTGCTCTTCAGACCACTGCCAAATCTCATCATTCGGCATCCTATTGTTTCGCTGCCACATATAATTTTGCTACTGCAAGCGGTTTGAACTGCATAAATTTTTACTACATATGTTTCACCATCCGTAATAAGGCATTTGTTAAATTTTGTTAAAACATTATGCGTAGCAATACTATTCTCTTTTGGTTTGAAATGGTTTGAAAATCATCCTCCACAACACCTGCACAATTATGGACATAAATTTGTTAATGTTCTTCTGGGTGGAGAAAACGTGTCGATGATCACGTTCATAGTTTTTTTTTTGGTAGTTTTCTAAAATGATGGTCTCTATGTGTGAAAATGACATTTGATGGCATAACAAATCTTCTGACAAAGTCGTTCAAACACAAAAACGACAAGAGTTGTCCATACGAGATAATTGCATGTCCGCACAAATAATTTTTAGCCAATTGACATCTATACGTACAGTGTTGTGCAAACAAATGTTCCGAAAACGTTGTTCGGACAAGAATATAAATGCTACAAAAGTAATATATACGAGAAAAATATACTCGTTTACGAAATCGTAAGCAGAGAAAACAAATTCATGGCAATCTAAAAAAAGAGGACAAGTTATGATTCTTTCATTATATAACATAGTTTCAAGTACTTTTTAGAAGCTGTAGCAATTTCGCTATCATTTAACGAGACAATGTCGGATTTTCAAGGTATTTGTGGTTTTTATGTGAACAATGTCTTACTCAACGCTTTGTTTATTCATGATTTTATTGTGGTTAGTGGTTACAAATTTTGTTTTTTCATTTAGTTTAGAAAATAATTTGCAATAAAAGGAATACAAAAATTACTTAGTTAAATGGAATTGGTATTATAAATTCCAAATGCTTTCTTCTATACTTAAATGTTATCTACTAGACATTGTAGAAAAAAATAAATTTATTTATTAAATATTTAAAAGAAAATTATGTAAAATATCAAGTTTTAATCTAGGGTTTTTCAATAAGAACTTTCTTTTCCAACATGATGATCTTAGAATAATATATTGTTTTAATACAAGGTGGCGCAAAAGTGAACTTCTTATGTTTTTTGGCTGGAATTAAAAAAAAAATTAAAAACTTTGATTCTGCTTGTGAATTATTTTTATTCGGTCTTTTAATTTTTTTTACATCAAGTCGAGAATATGATATCATGTAAATGGCCGCCGCCACAGTTGATTGTCATTTGAGCCCTTTTTATGGCTTTTTCCATCACTTTGGCCAAAACTTCCGGCGATAGGTCCTCACATTCTTGACAGATATTGTCTTAAGGATGGCTTGAGCGTATGTTAGACGCGATTGGCGGTCAGCAGCTAACAGCTGATGCACCGTCTGGACTTTGTACAGAAACATCTTCAAATCTTATACCAAAATTCGCTGTAAAGACCGTCGACTAATACCCATTTGCGTGGCACGTCGTCTGGTCGATGTCGATGGCGCTTCCATGACATCCTCGGCTACAGCAGCAATGTTCTCTGCAGATCGGCTACTCCGGGGTCTGCAACGCCTGGCAGCATCTCGTGTTGTGCCAGTGTCTTCGAGGCGAGCGGCTAAACGTCGCAGTGTTTCACCAGTAGGAGTTGGACGGCCAGGAAATCTACGACGAAATTCACGTTGTGCCAAAATCACCGACCGATTATTGGTCAAATAAATAGCCAGCAATATTCCGCATTCTGGAGCAGTGTAGCGTAACATTGTTTATTAACGTGTATTTCGCATGTGTTTACTACACAAATGTCGAAACAGAACTGACATTAGGGGCCAATCTCAAAATTTATAGCATTTTCTGATAGGATTTGCGCCACCTGTTATTTTACTTGTTGACATATTAGGAAAATAAACTTTGACAATTGTTACAATTAATTCAATTTCGCTTGAAAATTCACTGTGAAAATGGATCTGAATTTGTAGCAGTTACATTACGTGAAATTCATAATTATTGGTTAATAAAATTGCCGTATTTGGGCTTCTAAAAATCTAAGAAAAATTGTTGAGAAACCTTTGCAAGCTGAACATGCCATTGTATGGTGTGCTATGCATTCTTTCTGTGGGACTGATTATTTATAAAGTTACGATGGATGACTCGCCCTATCGAGCATATTATTGATAATATGAATATCATGAAATAAGAGGCTTCAACAGGAAGGTACCACTAGCCATGCAGCCACCGTCACACTACATTAATTGCAAGTGGTGTTAACCGATCATGCGATTTAACACCACTGGCTATAGAGAGTCAATCGAATGGATTGCAGCCTGAAAACTCATAATCCTTGATGATATTAACGAAATACATCTGCTATTTTAGCAAAATGCGGTTGAAAATTTGAAATAAAAAAGAATTGACATCTATATGGAACGATGTGTTGGACATTTGTCGAAAATAATTCTCCATTTATGTTTGACAAAGCTTACTCTTTACCTTGCAATAAGCCTCTGAATGATTTTCATATAAATTATTTGTTTTACATTGTTTTGAAAAACAAAGTTCTTTTTGAAAAGCCCTGTAGCTTTTACTTTTGTTTGTACCCCCCATTGTTTAATACCATGTACTAAAAACACCAATAAAATAGTTTTGCAAAATTTTGAAAAGTAGCACATACACATGTGCGTTCGTTTATAAGCTGTCATTTCCTTTCGCTGTTGTAATAATGAAAGCAAATGTTTGTGCATGAGTGCAAAGATAATTATAATTTTATATAAATTTTTATTAAACAATAAAAACATATTAAAATGTGTCAGCTAAGGCTACCAGCAATAACGCAATTTATAAAATTTTGATTTGATAATTTAAAATATTTGTTTAGGAAAATTGTGTATAAACAAAATTATAATACGTAAGAGGATTTTGATTTATATGTATTTAAATGCAATATCCTTTATAAACACAACACTAAAACCAATACTTACACATCCTTGCACGCAGACTTTGCATGTTAATGACTTTTTAAATGTCCTAAGAGGCAAAACTCTCTCTCTTACAAGGATACGAGACGGCTTAGAAGCTTAAAAAAGCTTGGTAAAATACAAATAAAAACTGAATAGGAAATTGTTATAAAATTATGCAAACCTTATGTAAATTTAGACCTTTTGTGAAATAAATAATGGATTTATATGAAAAACAAAAATGTAAATAAAAAATTACAAAACAAATGTAAAAACATTCACACACACGCTTTTCAAAATGTTTCCGCAATTTAAAAAAACACACAGCAATTGACATTTTTATACAAGGGCTGTTTAGTATTAATGGTATTTCTTGTTTTTAGCTGCTAGCCAATTCTAAACACCTTTTTATAAAAGCAGATAATGGAAAAATATACATTTACCTCAAACTACTCGCATTTGAGTGTTTTAATTCTGTCTAAACGAGAGTAACTGGAGATATTATTGCCTGCAACATTTTGTTGCTAATGCCTTTTTGAATAATGAATTGTTTAAAACGTTTTTTGTGTATTGTTATTGGTTTGGAAATTTATTATCTTGAATAAAATATGATTTAGCTTTAAATGTAATAAATTTGAATTTTCAATGCCTTAAAAATGTTAATATTCAATTATTGTTATATCTTGTGCTGCCAAATGCTACTGCAACAAAATATTAGGTATTGTGTTATTTCAAATTTAATAAAATAAATAATTTATGGTTTAATGATTTAAGGCTAGAAGAAAGCAGTATATAGCAATATTAGAACAAGAAAAGAAGGGATTTTTTTTTCTTAAATTTGTAGAGAGTTTTCCATTCCTTTGTTTTCGTTTGATTTGCCAAATTCCATGCAGCTGTCACTTCCCAACCTTGCCGACTCGATTCACGTATTATGATCATATGTGGAACACGCTTGTGATGTGTTCAAATAACAAAAAAAAAAACCTAAAGGAAGTGTATTTATTAACGATTTTTTTAAATTTCAGTACAACGTCCCAGCGAACCTTTTCACACGTTCCCGTACTACTAAACACCTTTAAATCTCAATAGAAACTAAAATATTGGTCGGATCGCCTTGAACTATTTACAACGATTCTAGATAAAATTTCCTTGGAATACATGTGGGAACCGAGTATACTTCAGATATACCATTAAGGTTGGTTGGTTGGTTTACGTGGTTGCCTGCTGCCTGTTGCCTTCAAGCATTCAAGTGGAATCATTTAATTTCGTTTTGATAACGACCACACCACTCGTTTAGCAAATGATTAGATCTTTTTCAGATGCTAGTATATAATCCAGCCTGTTGCGTTCAGGTATCCGATGAAATCGCACCATCTAATACTTAATGTCTCCGCTTGGTTGTTAAGTCACTACATATATGATTGTTGAAAAATTTGAGTCTAACATTTTGAAGAGCCGGACATTCACAGAGAATATGAAACACCATTAAGGAGTAATTTCAGTTTGAATATGAAAATGTCCCCAGGGACCTTCTCACCCATGGGAGGGTGGTATTAAAGTACTCAGAACTGTGCTATATAGAAGCTGACACGCATTAATTTGTTATCCTAATAGCTTGAGTGGTAATCAGGGCCACATGTCTTTCAAAAATTAGAGTAGTTAAAATCCAAGTTATTAAACTAATTCGAGATTTATAAAGGAGAGCAAAGGGAAAATCTGGTATAAGCAAGCAGTTAATGAATATAAGGCCGCGTTTTCACTATGTCATTTTTGTTATGAAATTGTGCAAATTGTTGGCATTTGTATGAAAACGGGTTGTAATATGGCGTCATCTATGTTTGCAATCATGAAAATCATGATATGACAACCCGTTTTCATACAATTGCCAAGAATTTGGACAATTTGACAACAAAAATCACATAGTGAAAACCAAGCATAAGAATGAGTCTTCTCACCCAATAGATTGTATGCGTAGCCATGGAGGACGAGGAGGGTGCCCCGATAGACTAGGCGGTAGTTTGCCGGACTATCAGTTAGAGGGTTGCGGGTTCGATTCCCGCCAAAGACTCTGGGTGTTTTCTGCAGATAAGCCAAAAAGCTTCGCAGTTTGTGTTTGTTAATTATATTTAAAAAAAATAGCTGATAAAAGATATGAGAAAAACGCGATTATATCATTATTATCTAAATGTCTTCACAAAAATAGACAAATTATGAATATAATTTCTTTTTTTTTAAATTATTAAGTTTTTCCAACAGTACATCGATTATCAGAGTCCATTTAATATTTCAATATGACGCTTTGTCAATGATCCCTTGGATAGGATTATTTAAATGTACTCAAGCTAAATTTTTTGAAAAATAAATTTAAATCTAGAAATAGTTTCTGTTTAATGTATTTAAAAGGATATTTTGCAAAAGGATTCGATAAAATGTTTATATAGTCAGCTATAGCGTTTCAATAATTTATGTTTTGTTTGCCAATGCATCAAAAGTAGACTGACGCCGTAAAACGTTCGCTAAACAAATATTTCTTGTGAAAATTGCGATTGACATATCTCGCTATGGCCCTATTCACTATTTCAGTGAAAAAAAAAACGGAATTACTGCTGGACCAATTCAACATAGAAGATTGTTTGAGTTCCGATTTTCACAAGAACATTTTGTTTAGAGATGAAGATGACTGTTCACTGTCACATATGGAGTTTTTATTATCCTCAAATCCAGGATCAGGATCATTCTCGTGTTGGTGATTACGAAACATTAGCCCCGCTATAAACATTTTACTGTGAAATCCTAAATTGGATTTTAATTCAATTCAATTCGCCAATTAACAGCTAAATCAATTAGAATGGTCTTTACAAACAAATTTTGAAATTATTTTATTTTATTTTTTATTTCAAAATTTCAAAGAAAAATTACCTAAAGTTTTTTATTTCAAAATAATATTTTTCCAGATTTAGTTTTCATAGCAAAAAATCTTCATATCTGTCAAAAATCTTTAGAATTTTTTATTTTGGATTTGAAAAACTGTTTGCAGTCTAATGTTTTTGGCATATAGAATGTTTATGTATGCTCACATAAACTTAACAAGGTTATCTAATGGAATTTCTTAATAGATGGATATCATCATCAACATCGTGAGCAACAGTATTACTCCTTCAAAAAGCAAACAGTTTCTTCTACTCCTCAACCACCTCCCACACAACTAGACACACTGAGGGAATTATGTTTTCTCGTATGTTTGGCAAATTGTAAATAAGTTGAGCTGCTGGTATTTTACAATTTTGGTATGAATGCACAACAAAGTGACTGTGGATTCGATGTTGCTTTAACTCGCTGCAAAAACGAATTACGTTTGCAGTCATGTGAGCAGCCAGTTAGTATGTGAGTGTGTGAGACAGCCACCCAGTTTATTGGCCAGGTTTACAGTCAGTCAGTTTGCAAAGAGTTAAGAGTATGATGATGCGTCAACCGGAAAATTGTGGTCTAAAACCTCGTAACTTCAAAAAATGTATATTGCATACGACAGAGATTGGCAATATACGATTTTTAGTTTGTTTAGTTGCTGCTGCTGCTGCTGTTGTTGTTGTTGTTTATATGCAATTTTTGCTAAAAAGACAAAAATGATACAAGAAACAAACCTAAAACAAAAAAGAAGAATGAACCTAAATTAGGAGTTGAATTATCAGTAGCAATTCCAGTAGCAACAACAATAACAAAAACACTTGGTGTTGGTGGTGGTAGCCATAGTATTCATAGTTGTTATTTGGTGTTGGGTTATTGCAATTGCATTTGGCACATGTGCAACGCAATCATGGCAACCAACACAGAGATATAAACAGATACAACAGCCAGCCAGCTAGCCAACCAACAACTCAACTGTCAATGTGAATCTTGTATTTGATATTTTATGCTGCACAAACGTTTGCTACGTAGCTATATAAAATAAACCAGAGTCCAGTAGCTGTTGCAGCAGGCCAGTGGTGACTCAGATTGTATTTTCAGTTGGGCCGCAAAATTTATGAGACAGTCTCGTCTGAGGCAAAATGAAAAAATAACACACACACACACAATTTTTTCCTAGCCACCACTTGACGAATACAAATGAAATAGTGTTTTTTTTTTCATTTTTATTTGTAATTGTGCAGCCTTAAAGGATAAACGAGTGTGTAGTAGACAATTTTAACTAGAAATGAGTATTTTTTGGGCTTGATTTAAAATCTAGTTTTGTAGCCGTTATTCAAATCTTTAAATGCCAAATCGAATCACTGTTTTATTGTCGTTTGTTTATTGCAAATTCTATGAAAAATTGATTTTGTTCGTTATTCTGGGCAAGTTTTGAAATGATTGTCTTTTTTCGAAGGTTTGTTTGATGCTGCTGGTTTGATTGGTGAGCAACAACAATAGATTCTGTTATTGTTGCACATTTTCTGTTCAAATTGCAGTGGTATGACGAAGATGATGATGAGTGGACAAGTAAAATATTTATTGCCTCAATGTTGCACATGAGGCAAGAAATGATGATACATCATCACAAATGCAGTAGGGTTTGGGGGGCTTTCTTTAAAACTGTTCCCTATCTTTGAATGTGTAATTACTGAATTTTAAGCAAACACACAGGAGGCTAAAGCCACACTAATGTCACCTAAATGTTACAAAGCAAAAAATTATTCAAGGATATCTAATTGAAATATTTGCAAATTGTATCACAAAAATATAAAAGTACTCGTACAGTTTTAAGTACATATTTTCCTTTACTTTGTTCCTTGTACCATTTGCTGCTCTAATAAATTGCAGCCACAACTAATTCTCTTAACTTGCCTTGTACTATATTGGCCATATTTAAAGCATAAAATATATCTACAACTATAACACATGAGTTTGCTAGTGTGTTACTCTTAGATACATAGATCTAGAGTGTACTTAAAGATAAGTATGGCTCTTATGTCTATTGCACTATTAGTCTTGGTTAAAAAACGATAAAAACTCATACAAGAAACACCCCGTTAAGAAGTGGCAACACAACACAAATGTACATTCTCACAGACATAAAAAACAAACAACAAAGAAACAAAATCATTTTCATTAACTAAATGAACAAAATTACACAGAGACAGAGCAAAATGTGGGTAGGTGAAAAGGTTGTGGCAATAATGTACTGCAACGGAAACATTTTAAAAATTTTTACAGGTTAAATGGAAATTTTTAAAAGTAAAACGAAAATTCTTTTCGAAATGAAACCTAGAAATGCCTAAAATTACAATTCCACATAGAAAATTAAAAGTGGTTTCATTCCAAAAGATTTTCCGTTTTACTTTTTCTATAGAAGTAAAAGAAAGGAACTAATTCCACTTCTGAACGGCATTAAATTCTGTGACATGGCGACAGTCGAAAAGCATTCTTGAAAATTAATGTTTAAATAAAGTATAAATTTACGAAAGTGCCTAATCAAAAAGTATAAAATAATAATCCTTTAGCAAAAGTAAAGTAAAATAATTAAAAAAAACCATGAACAAGTCTATTTCTTAGGTACTTTTTTGAACTTTGTAAAAGGTACTTTGTTACTTTCCGAAAATTGTTAGATTTTAATGTTTGAAATGCTGAAATTTTGTCTGTTTGTGTTAAAAAATGCAAGATTTTTAGGTAAAATAAAAAAAATATGTAGGTACTTTTCGGACAACATATGAAGAATTGTTCCACAAAGTACCAAAAGTAAAAAAAACTAATTTAATAAAAACGCATGACGACATGCAATGTACATTAGAACTTTATTGCTTTGTAAAAAGTACTTTGTAATTAAAAGAATTTAACATTTGAGATACTAAAATAATTGTTTATGTTAAGACATACATATAAGATTTTAATAAAATAAACACAATATTTAGGTACTTTTTTTAGAAAATTTATTTCAAAAAGAACCAAAAGCAAAAATAATAATTTAATACAAAGGCATGACGTGATAAAATTGGATGTTTTGCCAAACAAAATTGTTGTTGGTACTTTGCGAAAAGTACTTTGGTACTTTTTTTTAAATTTGCGAATATTAAATTTTTCAATGTAGTCAATGTTATATGAATCCTTTTATCGACATAAATAAAATCTTTATAGACTTTTCAAAATTTTATGTGTTTTTTAAATCGAATCCCAAAGCTCTTGAAAATCACCAAATTTAATAACAAGAAACCTAATTTTTTTAGGGTTAGAGTCTAAATAGAGGGGAAACCTTGAAGCTAGCCAGATAATGGGCTGCTTTAAGTTAAGATTTTAATACTTATTTAGGGTCCTCATGATGATATCGTTTAAAAGTCTCGCAAACTATGCAAACTGTGCATTTTTACGCTCATGTCCAAAATTACATGAATAATTATTTACACATACTTCGTAAGTTTGCCCATCAATTTTGGCTCGTAAACTTGCGTTGATCAATTGTGCATTTGACACAACAGCTGATTTTTATTTACTTTTGAAAAGAAAGACATTTGAAAAAGAAAATTGTGTGATTTCGGAACTGAATGATGAAGAAATGGCATTGCATAGCGAAAATATCCTCCAGCTGCAAGAACATAAGTGAAATCTTCCAAATTCTCTTCTTCCGCCTTACGTTGATTATCTATAAATTAAAAAAGAAAAGTAACATAGTGGCTCGCAGGATTGAAAAGGATTTATGGTTATCACCGTTTTTATATAAAAAAAAATTCAAGTGTAAATATACCACAAACGGTAACTTCTTCAACTAATTAGACTAATTTAGTTTTTTTTGGTTTTCTTTAGGCATTTGTAACAATAAATATTTTTTTGAAAACAATAATTTCAAGTTTATTTTATTTATTTTTGAATTGACGTTTCGCACAAACTGACGTTGTTAGATTGCACAAAACTTAAAAAGGGTATTCATGAAACAAGTCTCGCAAGTTTTCCCAATTGCAAAAACAGCAATTTTAAGCAACATCATGAGTACCCTCACTTATTGTAAAAAAGGGAAAGATTCAAACAAATATATTGTCTAATTAATTTTCTTTGGGCATTTTTGAAGAACAATAATTGAGATAACTGTTGGAATAAAGCAAATTGAAATGAACCCTCCGGAACAGCACTGTTCAATATGAAAAATTTACAAACAAATAATATTAAACATTACTATGTATCTGTGTCAATTTCAAAAAAAAAAAAAAAAAAAAAAAAAAACGTACACAACGAGTTTTGTTTTGCTTATTTTTAAAGTTTTTTTCAATTCGCCTGTAAGAACGGCCAATTTATGTAGAAATTGATAAAGAATCCGGTGGTACTTTCAGGCTCTCAAAAAATCAATATTTTTGGTTTTTTTTTTTAGGTTTTCTATTATTTCTATCTGAGCGTCACACACCAAATATGTATAAAAAAATCGCTAAAAATGCAAAAATATTTGAAATTCAAGCTTACTACGATGTTCTCAAGATTGACTTTTGCAAAAATCCCCTTTTCGATTATAAACAAAAAAAAAAAAAAAAAATCACGATTCAACTTGATTTTTCATTTTTTTTAAAGTGACTAGTTATTTTAAAATTTTAAGATGAAAATATGTAAATTTTTGTTAAAAAAAGACTTGAACTTAGAGGTTACTTGCAAAGTAATAGGCTTGTGACAATATATTTAAAAAAACTGCAATTATAAGCGTTTTAAGGAAAAAAAAAACTAAGTGTGACGCTCAAGATATTTTGTGACGATCAAGAGATTTTGTTGCACGTAAACAAGAAATATTGCCAAATCTAAAATTTAATGAAAAAAAGTTTATTCAGAGGGAGAAACGAAACAACATTCTGAATAAACAAAAAAACAAACATACAAATTTGAGAATTAGGTTTTTTTTGTTACATGTTCCATGCTGATCACTCTCATATTTTTGTTTTTTTTACCTAAAATAGTAGTGTAGAGTGCGGGGACACAAATATTGCGTTTTTTTTTAAATTGACCCATGTATATTATAACATTTTTAGAAATGTACTTTCTAAGCAAAACAACTTTTTCTCCTAACCAATAATTGCTGGGTTAACTTTAGCTAGTTGAGTTTAACTAATGTTTAACATTGAAAGTCAGCATTAAAGTACAATCGAAAGATATAAAGATAAAACAGGACATCATATACAAATAGACTTGTGGCTATGACATACATACATACATATAAACATACATTTCTATATGACTTTGTATAAAATATAACTCAGTCATTTGTTGAATACATTTTATGGAGATACTTCTACTAAATGATTAAAAATAGCAAACAGTTTTATGTCTCTCCTGTTTGTAATATTCTATGAATATTAAGTAAAGTGGATTGGAAGTATTAAAAACAAATGTACGAGTATGCAAGCTGTACGTATGTACATACATACATACATACATACATAAAACATACATATATGAATGAGTGTCTTTCTGAGATTCTCATACATAAATTACTTTATTTTAACACTTGTTTCAATTGTTGACTTTAATTTACACAAACAGCAAAAAAAAAAAAAAAAAAAAAAGCAAAAAATATAAAACTCTAGGGTAAAGTACAAATATGGACTGAATATGTCAACTATTGTATGTATTTAAGATTTTGACCTGTAATGCAACAGGAATTTAAAAAAAGATTTGTTTAAATACAAGGTGGCGCAAAAGTAATCCTCCTATCAGAAAATGCTAAAAATTTTGCGCAACTTGATGAATTGGGATTTTAAAATATGTGGTTCCAACAGGACGGTGCAACTGCACGTGCCACAACAGATATGCTGAAGGATGCATTTCCCGGGCGCCTAATCTCCCGTTTTGGCGATTTGCACTGGCCAGCAAGATCGCCTGATTGGAAGTTTACTTTTGCGCCACCTTGTATATTTGTTTAAAAATTTAATAATAGAAATATTTCTGTTGTAATTTAATAAAGCCTATAATGCTAACTTTTGGAAAATATTGCACAAATTTAAACTTTGCCAGCTAAAATAAAATTTAAGTAAATTTCATAAGAAGCTGTTTTTACGAGCAAACATCATTTTTCAAAAACATTGATTAGAATCTCCCTTAAAATTATATTTAGCGCGCCCTGGGGTATTTATTTTACTTACTTGGATTATAATTTATTTTAAAATTCTTAACGTTTCGCTTACCTGTAACGAAATAAAAAAGAGAACAGAATTATTTGATAAGTCATTAATCATATTTTTGTATAAAAAAAATGTAAAATAAAAAACATTTCAATAATTGACTTTTATAAAGATTTAAGAGTTATAAACTGTATTATACTCGTAAGCTTTTAAAAGTTTATTATGAATTTTTATATTTGTTTGCTTTTTTGTCCAAAAATATTTTGAGTTTTTAAATATTTTCAGACTAGAGAGTTTGGTACACAAAAAAAATATAAGTTTAATAAAATATAAAACTGTATACATTTTATTTTTCTGTTCCTTTTTGTTTCAACAACAAACATAGAGACATCCAAATCTCTACACTGGGGAAACATATCGCATAAATCAAGTGTAGACCAACCCATATACACATTCAGTTGCAGTTAGAGTTACAGATACAAAATAAAAATATATTTTGTATTTTACGAGTACAGAAGTCGAAAAAATAACTACAAACATCTAGTGAGTTAAAATAAATATAATAGGGAGTAGAAATACAAACAAAAAATAATATTAAAAAACATTCTTGTGTTTTTCTTTTTTTTTCAAGAGGAAAGCTTTTTTTTTTAGATTTTTTATCCTTACACACTTTTCAATTCCAAAGGGAAATGAGAAAGATGAGAAAAAAAGTAAAACAAAAAAAAAAAAACACACACACACTCACACTTCTGTTTATAACACAGCTAAAATGAAAGACTGAACGTTTAACCCCTTTTTGGAAAATATTAAAAATAAAGTTTGAAATTTGAAATGGCCTAAGGTGCCTTTAAAGAAAACACTAAAATTAGCACTAATTTGCTTAAAAACACATGCCTTGGATTTAATAACCTTTATCAGTAACTTAAGGCTATATTTTGGTAGACAAATTAAAAAAGTACTTTTATATAATAAAGTACATATTTGAAAATACACAAAAGTACTTTGTAAAAAGTATTAAAGTAACAGGCAAGGGTGATAAACTTTTAAAATCGAACTTTTTCGACCCCAATAGTACTAAATAATTTGTTTACAATTTTTTTTTAATTTTATTTTAATAAACAAAAATTTAATACAATAAAAACAAAAGGTACTTTAAATTCATTGATACATGTAAAGTAAAGATAACCAAAATATAAATAAATACATATTCATTAATTATACAAACATACATATGTAGATAATTATGGTCATATAAAATATTATTAAGCTACATTCAAATAAATGAGATCAAATCTATAAATTATTTGATAACAAATCAGTTGCTATATTAAAGTTGTAACAACAAGGGTTTTATTTTAGTACCACTTGCAAAAAACTAAGACGACACTTTCATACTGCAAAAGTTTTTTCTAGTCGTTTAAAAAAATTAAGCGCGTGCCATGTATTTTAACAAGATGATTGCTACTCTACAACAAAGCATTTCGTTCCTTTTTTTTTGTCAAACTGCATAAACTTTACAATTGCTCTCTTTATTTTATATATGAAGTTTAACAACAACAAGAAAACATCAGTTGAATATTAAAAACCACCTTCTATTTATTCGCAATGAACAAGTGCAAAAATCTATTCACAATATTCATTCAGTAATTGCCAGCATTGCCATTTTATATCAATTAAAAATATGTTTGGGTTTGAAAAATTTTGAAATAGTACCAAATGAGCCACAGGGGTACCATCGTACTTTTTAGTTTTGAATTGTACCACAAAAGTACAATTGTACCAACTTTATCAACCGTGGTAACAAGTATCAAAGTAGTAGGCCTTTAGGCTTGTAATCTCTGAATTTAATAAATAAATAAAATACCAATGTATTTTGTTGTAAGTACCAAAGTACTTTTTAGAAAGTACCAAAGTTCTTTTTCCATCCATTATGTATTACAAGCATTATTTAACTAACCTAGATTGCATTATACGTTTTTATCCTTAAAATTCTTTATTTCTATTTCAGTCCTCCATAAATCTTTATTTTTCACACCTAGCATTCATAGAACAGGGTTTTTCGGGCAGTTTTTCTGTCGCAGATAGTATGAGATCTTATCAATATACTTTCAATATTCTTAACGTTTATGAGGACTTCTAGCACGGGTTCAGTAACATCTTGAATTCAAAGTCACACATGTAAAACTGAAATTAACTGGGCCAGGGTCAGCCCAATAATTAGACTACAAGGTTGTATGGGGAACTTTCTTTTTCATCCAACATTCAAAAACTTCAGAGCAAAAATCAAGACACTTAATAGCTCTGCAGAATAAAACAAGTTACCAAGTGCCAAAGTACTTTTTCGCAATTAAAAAAATATTTTTTTTTATGAATACTAAAGTACTTTATATCCAATACTCTTTAATGATTTACAAAATTCTTTTTAACAAGTTTTTATTTCGAAAAAGTACTGTATTACTTTTTATAAAGAACCTATACAGACGAGACAACAGGCAAGGAAACAGATACAGAACATATGGTTATTATATTATTTAAATTAACTACTTTTTATTGCACTAAAATAAAAATTATGGAAATAAACAAATGACATTTCAAGAATTTTTTTTAGGAAAACAATTTGACATAAATTAGAAATAAAGTAGATTTGTTGGTCTGGTATAACAAGAATTATTAGAGTTGAATATACAGGATACTACAGATAACTACAATTAAAGTTAAACTTGAACTATATAAAGAATTATGACTAAAGCTGAAGATAAATTGGGACTATCTGAAGGCCAAAATTCAATATAAACTAAAGAACTAGAATTGAATCTAAATTTGCTCAATATTAAGAGCTACAATCGAAGATAAACTAGGGCATTATAAAGGACAACGTTTAAAGATAAACTTGGACTTTTTTAAAGGACTAATTAGAGCTCTATTAATTAATATAAATTAGTCAATACTAGAGACGAGACTAGAGACGAGAAAAGACACGAAACTAGAATCGAGGCTAGACACGAAACTAGAGATAAGTTTAGAGATGATACTAAAAACAAGACTAGAGTTAAGGCTAGAGACGTGACTACAGGCGAGAATAGAAACGAGATTGCAGAGGAGACCGCAAACGAGACCACCAATGAAACTAGAGATGAGATTCGAGACAAGGCTTAAAAACAGACTGAAGAGGAGATTAGAAACGATTCTAGAGAGCAAACGATACATATACAGAAAGTTTAGGGGTTTTGCAACTTAAGTTATTCGGTTCACACTGTGGGTTCAATGACGATAAAGACATCACTATCGAGATCAACTTCGCTACAAATAATTCATATATATGTGAAAAGGGTCGTACCAATTTTCATAGTGATCGGTCAATATTTTACCATAGCGCCCATATAAAGTCCACTTCCGAAAATCATTTTAAAACGCATAAACCTCTGATAAACATTGCTATCAAGTTGATATTCGACAAACATTTTTTGCCGATCGGTCTATGTTTAACTATACCACCTATATAAAATAGACGGCCGAAAATAACTTAAATGCGCATAAATCTCTTATAAACATAAACATACCGACTTTTATTATGTTCGGCCTATAATAGATCATAGTTTCCATATGAGGACAACTTCCGCAAATGCGTAAGTATCTCATATATAGTAATATCGAATTTAAATTTTACAAAATCAATTATATGTTTGCAAAAACTTTAGTCTTGGTTTTTATAAAAGTAAATCCATAATTTTTCACTGCTCTTATATAAGATCCACTTCCGAAAATAACTGGTCTACCTATAAAATGTTTGTATATATCATTATAGAGAGGCAATTCAAATAAATAGAAATTATGACACAAGATTACGATTGCCCCATAATAGGTGATAGCTGCCATGTGAGGGATCCGAAAAATAATATAATTCGCATAAATATTGTTATCGATACATAAAGTAGTTTCAAGTATTAATAAATCACACTACTAGTATATTGATGGTGGGTATATAATATTCGACATAACTGAATATTAACTCTAACTTGTTTAGCCTTCTACTTTCTTATACATTTTGTTCCAACTTTTTTTAAAAAAAGTTTTGATTTAATGCAAGACTGAAGATTTTTTTAAGATCACAAGGGTCATTTTGCAGCTCTTTAGTTTGACGAAAAAAGTTAAGTTTACAAATAAAGCCTAAAATCCTGGACAATGATAGGTTAATCATATTAACTGGAGCCATCAGAGAAAAAGCGATCTACATGACACTAACTGGGGAAAAAATGTCAATGCCCTGAAGTGTCGTCCTACAACCCCCAGAATTTTTACAGTCTCGCCGCAACAATATAGATATAGAATTTCCGAATTTCAGGGTAAAACGAAAGTTTAGCTCAGGTACTTTTTGTACGAAACAATTGTTACAATTGCATTTCAACATTTTTGTTACTTTTACAATGGGTTAAATATAATTTTCTCTATTAAATATAAGAGTACGAGTAGGTATGTATTTTTCCTCTTTTCATTTGTTACATACTACAATAATTTCGCAGAAACACACTCGCATACTAACACATTTTAGCTTGATAACATAGCAAATGAATATAAACTCAGTTTAATCATTTCAGAAGTTAAAACCTAACGCGAGCTTTTTTTCTTTCACTTTTCCAAAACACCTCCGTGTGGTGATGATGGGATAGAGCTAGTGGCGAGGAGAGGTGAGGTGAGTATGAAGTTTGAGTTGCTACCTAATGCTGCTGTGTGCCGTGGTATTATTATATATTATTTCAGGATACCCGTCCTAACTGCTGTTGTCAACATTATTTTTTTTTTTTTTTCGTATTCGTTATAAAAATAAAATGTTTCCCTCTGCCTGGCATGTGTGTACGCGTTGCACAAGTGAGTATTCATCAGAGAAAATGTGTGTTTTTGTTCTGCTGTATGCCTTTAGGTTTATTATAATTTTATATTTTTTTTTGCCGGTTTTTTGAAAAGTGTTTACACAATCATACACCATCGAAAAAAGTATAATTTTGTGAAATGAAATGGGTAGAAAAAAAAAACAAATATGTGCTCAACTTTAACACAGTAATAATTGTGTTTATTTAACGTTATGAATGTCAGTCTACTGGGAGATAATCACGTAAAAAGGGTAAAAAGTTATAAATATATATACATATATATAAACTATCGAAATATCTAGGTAGGTATAAAAAGTGTAAATAAATGTTAAAAGTTTGTTGAAGCAAAAGGCAGCCAGAAGAGTTACAATATAATTTAGGGAATGTAAGCATTCATTACTTTGACCGAAATTTTGTTTCAGTTTCAAATTAGATTATTGAAATTTGTAAAGTTTATGTATTTTTTAAACAGCTTAAATACTTCAAATACCTTTCAGAGACTTAAAATACTAATTTAATCATGCTGAATTTATATTTATAAAACTCTTAAAGTACGGTCACAAGTGTAACCACTTATTTTAGCACAAATTTGTTTGACGATGTTTACTCTTACAAGAGTTTTGCAAGTTCAAACAACATAAAAAAAAATAAAATTAATTATTTGTTGTCTCTTGTCCGAAATAAACAAAGTTTTTTAAATATATACACGAGTTTAAAAATATTTTATTTAGTGATTACGTCTTTTTCGGCGCAAATATTTTCCAAGTGTGACCCTACCTTTAGCAATGCAATGAAAACTGTTTGTTGGAGGTAAAAAATTATTAAAAACCACACCAGAGATCCGCTCTATATCAATTAATATTTATGGCAAATACGCATTAAAACTTATTCGAACATGCAAAAAGTACATGGGTATTATATCA
This sequence comes from Bellardia bayeri, assembly GCA_950370525.1. Classification (NCBI taxonomy): domain Eukaryota; kingdom Metazoa; phylum Arthropoda; class Insecta; order Diptera; family Calliphoridae; genus Bellardia; species Bellardia bayeri. The sequence continues at coordinate 84,034,479 of OX493267.1, forward strand.
ATCAGATTTACAGATAGTAAATGTATGTGAAGAATATTATTCAAATTAACTACTTTTTATTGCACTAAAAGAAAAATTAGGTAAATAAACAAAAAGCTGACATTTCACAAGTATTTATTTTTTAGGCCGAAAGTTTGACATGAATTAGAAAAAAATCTAGGTTTATTGGTTTGGTATAACAAAAATATATAGACATGACTATAGATAACTACAATTGAAGTTAAACTTGGACTATATACAGAACTACAACTAAAGCTAAACTGATATTATATATAAGAGGACTACAATTAAAAAAAATTGAGACTATCTGAAGAGTATAGTGTACTAGCTGAACCCGGTGTGTTTCGCTACCCCGCCTTTGAGGTAAAGCCTTTAATAAACGTTGTAAAAAAGAAGGTGCAGAAGTCTGCATGGTCGAAAAATATTATAATGTAATAAGTAGTCCTGAGGCAAAGCTGCACGCTGTGAAAATTTAAAATCGGTTAACAGGTCCAGCCTCTAATATATCACAATCAAAGGGGCGTGCTCCTCCCACTTTTCATTTAGTACGTATTTCTATTATTGAAAATACCATAGACCAAATACTGCCGCTGTTGGTCAAAAAAATGCCCAAGATATGAGGATTTTAAATTTTGTGTTATATGGGCGAGGCCACGCCCCTTTATTTACTCATAACGTAGTAGTTGATGGATTCTTCTGGTATTCCTAATTATGCCAACACCATATGTACTAAATATCATTGACGTAGGTCAAAAAATGACGATTTAAATTTTTGTGTTATATGGGCGGTGCCACGCGCCTTTGTCCACTCACAACTTTTCTCCTGGTACGTATTTCTAATTATGCCAATACCATATGTACCAAATATCATCGACCTATGTAAGTAAAAAAAAATGCCAAAATATGGCGATTTAAATTTTTGGGTTATATGGGCGGTGCCACTCCCGTCTGTCCAATCAAAACCAGAGTGACAATAACATGCTGTGAAAATTTCTGTAAGATCGGTCCATGGGTTTGGCCTCCTATTAAGCACAATCATACAGACAGACATTAATTTTTATATATATGGATATATCGTAGTCCTACGATTGAACCTAAACTTGGTCTATATTAAGGAATAAAATTGAAGCTAAACTTTGACTACTTGATGAACTACGTTTAAAGTTAAATCTGGACTATAAAAAGGAGTTTTAAAAGTTTGTAAATCAATACGTTCCAAGTTTAGAGGCGAGACTAGACACTAGCGACGAGAGTAGAGACCAGACTAGAAACGAGATTAGAGGAGAGACTTGAGTCGATACTAAAGATGAGATTAGAGAAGAGCCTAAATACGAGACTAGAGGCTAGAGATGATAATATAGAGAAGATGTATATGAAACTCTGTATATATTTACACTATAGACGAAACGAGATTCAAATTGAACCTCGACAACAGAATATATATGAGACTGAAAGAATTTAGAAAATAGACCAGAAAGACAACTACAGACATGACTAGAAACCAAACTAAAGCATTATCTCTAGTGAATTTGGAGGAATCGGTGCAACATTTTCTATGTGACTGAATTTTTCTTAGTGTTCTCATTTTCCTGATTTATTTGCATAATTATTTATATTTAAAAATCAATGTATATTCTCAAACACAGCCACACAACCACATTGCCATTACAGCAGATTAAATCGTGAACATATCCATATGATTATGGGATTGATTAACTTGAGTTTGATATTTTTTTTTTGTATACAAATTGTTGAATGAAATCGATAGCATGTGGCTATAAATAATTATCAGTTAACTGAATATATTTTTTTATTGTTTAAGTGAGATGGCAAGAAATAAACTATTTTGTTAACAATTTATTATATGGGTATATTTACATAAATATGGAGAAATTTCGTTGTACACAATAAAATTGTATTAAAAACTTTAAAGAAAATTAAGCAAATGTGTTGCAAATTTATGAATACAATTAAGTGTATAATCTATATAATTAAAAAACATGTTCAGGCAGGCAGTGTAATGAGTAGGTGAATAAGGGCTTAACAGGCTAATTGATGTATAAGAATAATAAAAAATTCAGTATAATTGTTGTTTTAGTTTAGGGCATAAAGGTGTTTGTCGATTGTGCCATGGTTGGGATATATATATCTTTCAACTTTATTAAAACCTGGTTTGAAATGTAAATAAATTTCACTTTGACGAAGAAAAAAATTATTTTTGTATAACATTTTCGTAACTAAATAAAACTAATAGAAATTGTTTGTAATGGCATATTACAATTTTGTCGTATTTTCATAAGATTATGGCCCCTATTATGAGCTGCATTCGACAAACGATATTCGCTGGCTATCGAATGTAAAATTTGTATTATGAACGATACGAATTTTTATCGAACACAAATTTGCTGTTTTTTTTTTGGTTTTGATCAACCAAATACTACTTGTAAATTACTTTTGTTAATATTCTGCAAGTCTAAGGTCGTAAGTAGAAAACAGCAATTGGAGAAGCTCGTTTCTCTTATGGTTGGCAAAATGTATTTGCTCTAAAGTTCAGGCAGCCAAAAAATGAGAGGGCATTACACAGAAACTTAATTCTATTCATCACACGAATCATTAAACCATAATTCCGTGGTGGTCATTTCAAATTTAATTTATTTTTCTTTAAGAATTTGTAAACAAATATGGCGCCAGCTGATATATATTTACTATTGTGAATTACCCAAAAAGAGTAATTTTCACAATAGCGTTTTTTCATCGAATGTGCACCATAATACCAAATGAAAATTCGTTCGATAAGCAGTTTCGACCACAGTCGAAAATCGAATTTTGCTTATAATATGCACCTATAAGTCAGTTAGTAACTTCCTCAAACAAATCGGTCCATATTTAATTGATTTACAAGCTTTCCATGATTCGAGTTGTACAACATTTGTCAGTTTTTAAAGAGAAAACGACAACTAGTTTACAATGTGTGGATACGAATTCATTAGTCTGTGTACTTAATTATTTAGAACATTTCTTCTTAATATCCTTATTCACGAGAACACAAGTCTGTACGATTATGAATGTTAGGATGTTTGTTAATATTGTATGCTTACAGGGACTAATGACACAAACAATAAATACATAAACATTAAAGTACATGCTTGTATGTGTAAAATACACATGTATAGATTTTAATTTATATTAGTTAAAGGAACAATCGAATTCGTAACTACAAATAGCATCTTAATTTGAACAATAAATTATAACGATATGACTTTACAATAATTTGAAAATACTACATATCTTATTTTGGAATGACTACTACACACCAATGCAATGCTGATGATTGCTTAAAAGACGAGAATAGCTGCGAGACTACAGATGATAATACGAGACTAGACTAGGTAATATATGTGAAATTGGAGACGAGGCTAGAGACAGTAATAGAGAGGAGACTATAAACGAATATAGACATGAGTCTAGATACGAGACTAGAGACTACAAGAGACTATACGGAAGTGACAATAGAGCCATGACTATATATAAGAATAGTGACGAGATTATAGATAAGACTATAAACGATACTCGAGACGAGACTAGAGACGAGTATATAGACAAGGCAAGAGCATATATGTAGGAGAAATTTGAAACGAGGCACTAATTAAGAAGAGTCTGGAAACCAACCTAGACACGAGAATAGAGACAATAATATAGACCAAACTATTGATGAAACTATGCACAAGATTAAAGACGAGATTGTAGAAGAATATACTGTGGACGATCTACACATGAGACGAGAGACTAGATTATAGGCAAGATTATACAAGAGACTATACACCAGACAATAGACGATACTCGAGACTAGACTAGAGACGAGTATACTGACAAGGCTAGAGAATATAAGAGAAATTTGAGACTAGACTAGAGGTAATAATAAAGACGAGACTGGAGACGACCCTATACACGAGACTAGAGACGAGATTATAGATTAAATTATAAACGATACTCGAGGCGAGACTAGAGATAAGAATACAGACAAGGCTAGAGCATATAACAGAAATTTGAAACGAGTCTAGAGATAATAATAAAGACGACCCTAGACACGAGACTAGAGACGAGAATAGAGACAATTATATAGACCTTAGACCAGACTATTGATGAAACTACGCACAAGATTATAGACGAGATTGTAGAAGAGACTATGGACGATCTACACATGAGACTAGAGATGAGATTATACAAGAGACTATAAACGAGACTATTGACGAGATTATAGGCGATACTAGAGAAGAAAATAATAGAGACGCGACAAAAGACGAGACTGGAGACGTGGCCTGTTTTGGTAACATGTAATGAGCGTCTTGCTTTAATTATAATGAAAATAATTAGTTTTGAATGCCATTGCGAAACTACTTTCGCTCCTAACCAATATGTAAATTTAAACAAACGACAACAACAAATAAAGAAAAAAACTGTTAGTGAAATAATAAAAGCAACTGATTGCAAACATGTGTAAAATGTACGAGTAGCAAGCAGCAAGCATGTAGTGGTAGTAGTTGTTGCCCAAGTAGCTGTTTGTAGTTGTAGTCAAATGCTTTGTAATATTTGGTGAATGTTTTAATTATATCGTATCAATTTGCATAAAATACACACTCATACATATACATACATAAGCTTAAATACATACTTGCACAAAGACCTAAAGGAATGTTATTAAATATATTTTAAATTACATATACATACATATACACAAAAAAGGATAAAACACACGCTCACACAAATTTTAATACAAAACACTTTAATTTACATATATTTACAATACAGTTTACGTATGTATGTATTCAACGTATTTTACTGCATAGTTTTGGGTAAAAAATAAATGTTGGTTAAATTTTACATTAATATAAAACTGTTAAGGATTATGTAATTATATTTACATAAGCAAAATTGCTTGTAAATATGTGTAAGTATGCCATCTCATAACTAAGTATAAGAGTAACATTTATGTGTGGTAAATATATAAATAAGTAGGGAAAATTTACAAAAACTAAGACTTTAAATAAATTTGAAAATAATTGTAATACAATTTTAAAACAAGTGTTTAAAAATACATATTATGAATACATAATGAAATAATATTTTATTTAAATAAACACTTTAATTATGTATTGAGTAATACGTTTGGAATTAAATCTTTATTTAACTATTTTATTCATGAATTTTTGTGTAATTCAGATATTTCTGTCAAGAGTGAATTCGAAATGGCCAACTTTGGTACACTTTAAAGTCCACTGAACGAGATTAGAGACGAGACGACACTAGAGAGGAAACGAGACTATAGATGAGAGTAGAAACGAGACTAGAGACAAGACTAGAGATGAGACTATAGACGAGACTAGAGATGGTACTAGAGAAGAGACGAGACTATAGCCTCGTCTATAGTTTCGTAATAAAGTTTTATATTTGTATTAGAGAAATTTTATTTGTTTTGAGTTCATTTCAATGCTATAATTCAAAGAATACTATTGTAAAGTAATTTTAGACAATTGGCAAATTGGAATGCATTTTCTAGCCTGCCAAGGGCCTCATCAGCACTGTTCACTGTACAAGATCTACTTGTAAAAATCATTATTGAGAATTAGAATTCGAGAATTCATCATACAGCGTGATCCATTTCGTGGTTTCCTACTTTTTTAAAGAAAAAAAAAAACAGAAAATTCAAATTGAATGAGGAATGTTGTATAATCATTTGAAAGAACATTCTTTGGCATTTATTTTTTCAAGATTATGTCTATCAAATGTTGACCGTTGCTACGTCGCGGATGGTCTATCCGTTGAGTCCAATTTTCAATGACTCCTTCAAGCATTTCGACTGGTAACTGGCAACTGACACGCGTGATGTTTCCCTCCAAGGCCTGAATCGAAGCGGGTGTGTCCGCATAAACTTTAGACTGTACATATCCCCACAGGAAAGAGTCTAACGATGTGATGTCACACGATCTTGGTGGCCAATCGACCGGCCCAAAACGTGAAAGTATGTGCTCACCGAAGTGTTCTTTCAATAATTCAATTGATTGATGCGATGTGTGGAAAGTGGCGCCGTCTTGCTGACACCAAATGTCGCTGAGATCACGAGCTTCAATTTCAGGCATTAAATAGTCGGTTATCACTGCACGATAACGGTCGCCATTAACGGTTACGTTAACCACACAAACCACATCACAGCGTGCTGGACGTCGAATATTATCCAATAATGAATGCTGGGTCTCAAAATGGATGATGGTGTTGCAAATAGTACGGTCAGAGGCCGATTATGTTGACCATAAAATGAACGAAGTGCACGAAACACATTCCTCACAGAACGTGAATTTTCGTAATAAACTTGAAGAATTTGTAAACGTTGTTCTGGCGTAAGTCTTTCCATTGTGAAATGCCAAACAATACTAAACAAAAATTACATGACAGCATGACACGATTCACACGAGATCTATCAAAAAAGGCTATTGAAAAAAAGTATCTCTACTTGAATCACCCGTTTTTCCTTTTACATGTTATGAATTCGAAGGAATTTTACATACGTTTACAATGTACTTTGTCTAAATGTCTGTTACGAAATTTAGCTTTATGAATCTTCAGTACATACATATTTTATTATGTGAAGTTAAGGACCTAAAGTACATACATATGTATAAACATTAAACAATTCTATAAATTTAAACTATAGTTTAATACTTAATTGTTATAGTTTGGTAAACACATACAAGACAAATAAATTGCAATACATATTAAGTAAAAAGATTCATTATGTACAGAGACTATACTTAATAAACATATTTTATAAACATTTTGGCAATAGCAGTAATGTTGTAGCAGTTGTAATAGCACTAAAATTAGTTAAATTTATTATAAAGACATTTATATTTCTATGTAAGGCGATGTTGCTGCTCTTGCGGCAAGTGTTACTTACTACATTAATTCTATAAAATATGCATGATTATTAATACAACAGCTCTTCGCTCTCTCTCTCTCTCTCACCATCACTACGTAGGTATTATTTGAACAACTAACACTTACACACTTCTTACATTGATTATAATTTTATTTAATACTCAGATACTCAGTATAAATTTGTAGGTTTCATTTCCATTACTTTGGTTACTCCATTAGTCTACTAATATTCACCGAAATATTACTAAAAATATTATGATGGTGTAGATGATGATTACAGTTTTTTTTTTCTTTCTTTTGAATAACCCTTAGTAATCGTTAGTTTAAGAAAATTCTCTGGTCTCAGTTAGTCAGCATGGTAATGAGTATTGTGAATTGTGTATTTTATCTGCACCAACATTAATTTACTGATTGATTTATTTGCCTTTAGCAATATTTGCTGATTTTGTTGCAGATGTCTGGACTTACTCGATGCTGGATCATGTTGCAGGGTATGGGGGAAAAGTATGGTTCACTTAATTACATCATTTAGGAAATTAAGGGCAATTTGGTATGCTTGATGAAAGCCACAACCGAGGGAGTATTAGAAAAAAAAAATATGTTAGCAAATGTAGCAAAAGAGAATAAGATTAAATGACAGCTATACCAAGGCAGACATACAGATGGAATTACTAATCAAAAAGCCACACATTTAAATTTAAACAAGGTATGCTTATATTAGCAATTCTAAAGAGAAGTGTGAGTGGTCAGGTCAATATGGTCTGCGAGAGAAATTCCATAGAATTAAGGTACATTAAAATAACAACAACTTTTCTAAATGAAATTTACAAAAATTACTGTAAATTTTGTAACTTAAAGTATCCAGAATTATTAATCTAACATGCCATTGAGATTTCCATTTAAAAAATACTAGTCTTGCCATCTAATTCATATTCTTTTCAATTAAATATGAAACTACTACAGTTTTTATTAATTTTTCTCTGTTTGTAGCTACTCTTTTCAGTTGCAACTATGTACTTTCAATTTCTTATTTGTTTCCTTGCCATCTTTCTCCACTTGACTCATCTTCAGTTTCAAGTGATGTCAACTGCACACACATGCAACATTTTCTTTATTTAGTTCTGTTTTTTTTCTTATAGTATGGAAAAAAAGCAGAAGATACTATTGCAATTATTTATATCAACAATTCTTTGTGTTCTTGTTTTCTTAACTAGCACTTGTAAATTTGCTTTTTTTCTTTCTCTCCTTTTTTCATCTTTGAAGCGACTATTTTAAGAACTCAAAGGACAGACCAGAATGTAGAGACAAAACAACAAATATTGTCGTCTACATTTGTTTAAAAAACACAACAGAATTCTAGTAGAAATCTTAAGTGTAAAAAATGTTGAGAGGAAAAGTTATTTCGGGAATAAAAGTTTCAAGAATTTCCTGTAAAAAGGAATTTAATCTCAAATTTCAAATAGAAAGAAAGTTGATTGAAAAGTGAATGACTGGGGAATTTCAGAATATTAAAACGAGCATTTCCTATTAAATGTTTTAATCTCAGATTTCTTAAAAAAATTATTTTGATCTACATAGATCTGATAAAATTAATTAGATCGAGAATTGTTTATAAATGAAAATTTCCTATAAAAAGGAAATTTATCGAGAATTTATTATAAAATGAAACGAAATTAAACGAAAATTTCCAGTAAATTCTAAATTGATCGAGAATTTTGTGTAAAATCGCTTTTTCGACAATTTCATATAAAATCTAAACTATAAAGGAATTAGATTGAGAATTTCCTATAAAAAGGAAAGTGATATAGAATTTCCTATAAAAAGAAATTTTATTGAGAATTTCCTGTAGAAGGATTAAATCGAGAATTTTTTGTAAAATGAAAATTTCCTATAAAAAGGAAATTGATTGAGAATTTTCTATAAAATGAAAATTTGATCGAAAATTTCCAGTAAACTGCAAATTGATCTGGAATTTCGTGTAAAATGGAATTTTTTCCATAATTTCATATAAATGAATTGGATCGAGAATATACTTTAAAGGAAGTAGATTGAGAATTTCCTATAAAAAGGAAAGTGATCTAGAATTTCCTGTAAAAGGATTTTATTCGAGAATTAATTAAAAACTTCTTATAAAAGGAAAATTTCTAATATATTTAGATATTTAGCGCAAAGTTCCTACACTTGTCATAACTTTTCTATAAAGGGGAAATTTATCAAAATTTTCATACAAAATGAAAAGTTATCAAAAATTTCCCATAAAAGAGAAATTTATCAAAAATTCCTATAAAAGCAAATTTAGCGCAATTTCCTATAAAAGACAAATTTATCATACATTTATTATAAAAGGGAAGTTTTTTATCAAAAATATCCTATAAAAGGGAAATTAATTAAAAAATCCTATAAAAGGGAAATTTATCAAAAATTTCCAATAAATGGGGAAATTTAACGCAAAATATAAAACGCAAATTTATCATAAATTTATTATAAAAGAAAAATTTTTCAAACATTTCCTATAAAAGAAAAATTTCTAGAAAATTTACCATAAATAGAAAACTTATCGAAAATTTATCTTAAATTTCTTTTAAAAGGGAAATTTAACATAAATTTCCTATAAAAACGAAATCTCTAGAAAATTTACTATAAAAATGAAATTCATCATAACTTTTCTATAAAAGGTTTGGTTAAAGTTGCTTTAACGCAAATTTTTTACAAAAGGGAAATTTATCGAACATATGTTATATATGTTTAAAAAGGAAATTTAATTGCTCTACCATCCAATACTTTCTTTTTCTTAAATTTTGGTTGATTTTTCTGTTTTTTTTCGGTATTTTCATTTTGCGGATAAAATGAGGAGACATCTTGTAAAAGTATCCACTTCACATCATAACTAACAATATGCAAGACTAAGACGGAAAATATATATATGTATGTTCAATTCACAACTGATGTTGTAGTGTCGTAGGAGTTGTACGTCGTCTAAATTTACAATAGTTGTAGAAATGTTGTTGGTAATTTCTACATATATAAATATTTTGTACAACACCTACGACATTTTTACATTCATACATATGGTTATCAAATGTTGCATAAAAGTTTAAGCGTTGCCAAAAGTTAAAATATGTATCTCAACATAAAAATTACTGATTTTTTAGTTTAAAAAAATAACTTAACGGTAACTCTTAAATCAGAAACTGATTGACAAATTTAAAACAAGAAAATAATATTAATAAACCAAAAATTTTAATAATGAATACTGCTAAAAATACTACGATATGTTTTAATTTCGGAAAATATTCATAAGTTATGTTTTATAGACATACATATTTGTTTTTTAAATATTTTTTCTTTTGTTATTTTCAAGGTTTGACAACATAAACATACGACCTTGCTCAAAATTGTATTCAAAATCAGATAGTTGTACTTATCATACAATGTACAACATATAACATCAATTGTGAATTGAACAATTGTGTTTCTTATTACAACTACAAGTACATCCTGAACTAAATCTTTATAGATGCATATGTAGCTAAATTTTTTTTGCCTTAAGATTCTTGACTACTGTTTCACATGCTGCAATTTAAATTAAAAATTTCATGGAACTATTAAAAGTTAAAAGACACAAAAAGGAAAAAAAAATTGCACACAGTAAAGAAAAAAATCTTAAGCAGTATTTATAGTTTGTTTATGTACACTCTCATCGTCAGCAGAGCCATCACCATCCTCATAGTCATTGGCCTGAAAAGACCATCAGATTAACACATTACATTTGTATATTATTTGGTTAAAGTTGCTTTAGCTTGATTTAAATACCGAAAACCCCAGGCACAAAAGGCAATGTCTGTTGCATTATACGAGTACAATGGCATACAACCAGAATGAAAATACCAGCGTTGTCAACTTTGAAATTTCAAAATGCACCAAAATGGAGAAAAAAGCGCACCATTTACAAAAAAAAAAAAAACGCACCAAGTTTAGAATTTCGTTTTTGTTTCAAATATTTATTGAATTAATTTGAAATTTTTTAATATCATAAATTCTATAAAAAAAACTTTTTATCGACGATTATTAGTAAAAGTAATAATAGTAAAAGCCTTTTTTTAATAAATGAGTTACTAAAGACAAAATTTAACCACTCAAAATTTAACTCACAATATGATATTCGGAACTAAAGTACTAATTGGTAAATAAGTTAATTTCAGTACATATGTGGTACCTTTTTTAGATACATATTTTTGTTTTCTAGTTAAAGTACTTCTATTTGATTTTTTCCAATAAAATTTGTTACTACAGTTCAGTAGACCAAAAAATCAGGCTATACAAGAATTTTTATGTACATGTTTAAAAAGTTAATTAGATTTTCAAACAAAGATTTTTAAAGAATTTGATGTCATTTATCACACATTCGTATTTAAAATACTTTTTTGTCATCGTATAGATTTCATGAGTTATGAATTATTAAAAAATTGCAATTAAAAATTAGTAAAAATAAAGATTTCATCACATTTTCGAAAAAAATAAAAAACGCACCGAAATACACAAAAAAAATGTTGCAGTGTTGAATGAAATGGTACTCAAATAGGTGTATTTTATTGTAGAAAGATTTTTTCTCACACTGAAACAATTGAATTTGCTTTAATGCCACCAAAAATTAAAAAGCGCACCAAAATTTTAAAAAAAAGCGCACCGCGCACAAACTAAAGAATTTTTCGCACCAAAAATTTTAAAAAGCACCAAAAATGGTGCGAAACGCACCAAGTTGACAACGCTGGAAAATACACATTACAAGCAAGTGGATCATGGATTATTTTCGCCTAATAAGAGTGGATGTGTATAGAATGACAAGCTGACATACAGGCAGACGGACAGTTTGTATGATTTCCATGTGTTTAACAAATGTTTTATTTTTAAAATCAAATACATACTACATATACGAGTATATGCACATACATACATACATACATATTTACAAAAAATCCACAAAAATCATTTTCTTTTTGACAGTGACTTAATGCGTGTACGAATTTTAAATTTAAAATTACTTGTAGTTGACGGCATGGAATAATGAACGTGTTTTATTGGGGAAATATGTAAAAAAGAGCTGTCTGTTATCGAAGAGTATGAGTGAGAAAGCGAGAGTGTGACTGAGGCAACTGAGTCAGTGATGGAAAATGGGTTTTTGGATTTCGTACCAACTATATAAATATAATGTACTTTTTAGACCTCCACGGTACCATTTTCAATATTTGTTCAATAATAATAAAACTTTACCAAAAACTTACTTTATCGAAAATTCAATATATCTTATGGCAACATTTTTAATATTACCTTATCTAACGAGTGTTTAAACAATTTTATACTCGACTGGTATTGATTTATTGCCAGTGATAAAAAAGAATCCGGTGTAAGACTTCTTCAAAGAATCACTATCCAACATCTGGTGAAAATGCTATCAGATAAAGCTTTTGTTAGCGATACGCAAATAGTGTTCCAGGAAGAAAGTTACCAAAGCATACTCTAGCAATTTTATTTTAATACATCTTAATCAAAGAAAATAAATCCTCTTCTTCTTGGAAAGACAAAGAAACAGAGCTCGTTTCGTAATCAAATGTTTCCTGTAAATTATCTTCATTTGGGACATGTCTGTATTTGTTTAAATACTTCTGAATCTTTAAGAATATTATTTGCGTTTATTATCGCGATTATCTAAAATATTCTTAATTACTTGCGAAAAATTAACCTTGTTAATCTTGTTAAATACATACGTATATATGCATGTATATGTGCATTCTTAGATTACATTTCCAAAATAACTAGATTTATTATTTCAAGAATAGAATAAATGGAAGGATTAACTTCTAACAATTTTGAAATACTGATTATCTACATTTTCAGCTTTAATTTTTTAATTCAGCCTTAAAATCATTTAATGTAAATTAATACGTCAAAGGCTCCCATTGTTCGACAATTCAACCAAAAATTTATTGTCGTAATAATCATTTTATACAAGGTGGCGCAAAAGTAATCCTCCTATCAGAAAATGCTATAAATTTTGCGATTGGCCCCTAATGTCAGTTCTGTTTTGACATTTGTGTAGTAAACACATGCGAAATACACGTTAATAAACAATGATACGCTACACTGCTCCAGAACGCGGAATATTGCACCACCAAGAGGAAGATGATTTTTCATCATGAGTGATGAGGCCCATTTCCATCTTAGCGGGTACATAAATAAGCAAAATTAACGCTTCTGGGGCATTGAAAATCCGCGTGTAACCCACGAAGAGCCATTACACCCGCTCAAAGTCACTGTATGGTGTGCGGTTTTCGCTGGAGGAGTCATCGGACCTTTTTTGAATGGTGAGTGCTACAGAGCAATGATCAACGAGTTCTTTTTGCCGCAACTTGATGAATTAGGATTGGAAAACATGTGGTTCCAACAGGACGCTGCAACGGCGCACACTGCACGTGCCACAACCGATATGCTGAAGGATGCATTTCCCAGGCGCCTAATCTCCCGTTTTGGCGATTTGCACTGGCCAGTAAGATCGCCTGATTTGACCACTCCAGACTTCTTTATGTGGGGCTTTTCGAAGTCGCGGGTTTATGTCAACAAGCCTCAGACTCTTGCAGCTATTAAAGACTATATCCGTCAAGAATGTGAGGATCTATCGCCGGAAGTTTTGGCCAAAGTGATGGAAAATGCCATAAAAAGGGCTCAAATGACAATCAACTGTGGCGGCGGCCATTTACATGACATCATGTTCTCGACTTGATGTAAAAAAATTAAAAGACCAAATAAAAATAATCCACAAGAAGAATCAAAGTTTTAAATTTTTTTTAATTGCAGCCAAAAAACATCGGAAGTTTACTTTTGCGCCACTTTGTAGATGCATATTTAAAGATCAAATTGATATTAGTTCCAAAATGTTCATAAAATTTAATAAAATCTCTTTTGCTTGCACTATTACACATATAGTAACTTATATATATTTCATCTTAAATACCAAATTTTGTTGCAACAGTATTTTGAAATTGTACCATATGACTCGTGGTAGCACCACGGTACCAACTGTGTCTAAAATGTACCAAAAAAAGTACAATTTTACCATGTTTGCCATCACTTGACTGAGTGTTAGGGTCTTTCTCTGTTGTTCGGAATTTGAAATTATTAATTTGAATATTCTCATTTTAATACAAATACAGTTGACTACCATAAGCATAAAAAAATTAACAGTAAATTGACTTCCGCTTGGATAGGTAGATATGAACGACTCGTTAATAAAATGTACATGGGTTTCTTAAGTATAATATAATTAACAAAGTGCTTGAGTAAAATATTGGTTTGTAAATAGTTTTAGAAACATAAATGCTTTTTTATGTTAATTTTTCTCACAAAATAATTTACAAAATTTAATGGAAAATTATATTTATTATGAAAGTGCAGCAATAAGGGGAACTGGAGCAACAGTGTTTTCAACTTACCACTTACATATCTAAACCGGAAGATTTTTTAACAACTCCGTTTTAGTTCTAAATTTACATTATAAATTAGAATATTTTACGTTTTAAACAATTGCTAAACTAATTATTTTTATAAATGGCTACAAATGCCAGGGGGATGTAGGGCAAACGCCAATATTTTAGTTACGTTTATTATAACTATTTGTGATAAAACAGATTTGTGATGCTATTTTTAATAATCACATCTTGTAATACTTTATCCGGCGGAAAATTGAATACACCTGTCTTGTATAGTTTGACCTACTCGACACTGAATATCAAAATCTATTGATACATCTCAACATCTTCCCTTTATGACATATATTCATTATTTTATCGTTATTATAATGAAATGATTCTAATTGTATCGGTAATCCAATACAACGTACGAATATTTTAATTCAATTGCTGCCAGCTAGCAGCTGCATAAACATAAGCCTATGAATGCTAGTAAAACATTACTACTAAGTATGGCGCATGTGCCCCAGGTGTCATCACTGGCAAATAAAAACTTCATATTAAGCATATTGGTAATACAAATTTTTAGATAACAGACTGGAGTGGCGATTACCCTTTAATAGTTTAGTCAAATATGTGCTGTAATTGCCCATGTAAAGATAGAACAAATATTATTTAAAACTTATTTTCAACATATCTATGATAAGAACTTTGAAAAGCGCAGTTTCGGCGGCATGTTTTCAAATTACATCATAAATAGAAATTCAGTGTTGTCAAAACAAGAAAACAACTCACAATGCATATTTAATTTATTCCAAACTTAATAATGAACGAAATCGTACTCGTATACATGTCTGACACGGCTTTTTTGATATGGCTACCGCAGAGCTAATTTAGAAATCAAGAGCAATCTGTTGATTTTGAGAATCTGTTAAGGGAATTCAGAAATCCTCGGAAAAGTTCATTAATTTTAATTCACGTGACCATCACGTTCATACAGAATGTATTTTGAACGTAGAGACTTGCTACTGAAACCACAAGACGGTTTCATTCTGATCAAAAGAAATTGCTTATCATTAATATAAAGAGCTCGTCATTGGCGTCAATTAGCTCTGTAATGTCGTTTCCGAGGTAGTAAGAACGAATAATGCAGTCGTTAAAAATTTCATTACAAATAACTTTTTGATGATGAATTGATATCTGGACAACTACGTTTTGCTTAATAATGTTATTTAAAACATGGTTATTAAAGTAAAAATCCCGATGTGAGGCCTTTTTCCCCTTTTGCTTTCGGGACACTTTGAACTCATCAAAACATATACTTACCATAGTGAACGCGACATAATTTGTAAAACAAAATATATGTTGTGATTTGATTTGCATGAACATTTCAAGCTACTTGATTACAAATAACAAACGATGATTTGAGGCTGACTGAAACCGCTTTTTTTCACAGAACGAAACTGAACTAAAACTAATATTCGGCCAAAAAATCGATATTCGCCCTAATCCCAAACGAAGCGAAACTTTTCAAATATACTAATCATTTCCCCTAAAAAAAAAATATTTATTTTAATTTTCTAATATACTTAGATAATTTTAAGGTTACTTTAGGCCACCACGACACTATTCCTTAAATCTTGTTTTTTCATCTTGAACTGAGAATTTTTTTTTGCAGGCACAACCTTTTAACGTATTCTTCAATATTTGACAATAAAATATAAATTTTTTGTATTCCATATAATTTATATTATACACGTTCACCTTTAAAATTCTATAGTCTATGTTTTTCCTTTATAAAAGATTCGGTTTTGGTCTTCGGTCTCAATATGGCCGAAAATCGGCTATTAGTATAAGATCAATTTTTGACCTGATTCGAAACTGAAACCGAATACTCGGTCCGACTCTAATGATGACTTATGTATAAGAATGCAATTTCAGTAATGATAAGTTGTTATACTAGTATTACAACGTAAGGCCTATTCAATTGAAGTTAAAATTTCGCCTTGATGTCAAAAATGTTTACGAGTTGTACAGACCGCAATACGGAAATAAATTGTATAAGAGTTTTGTGAAGTTTTGAACGTATTCTAATGAGTATCATAGTTGATTTCTGATTACTCTAGATTACTTATTCCACACTTTTCATATACATATACTAATATGTATTTAAAAACAAAAGTTTGACATTTTCATTTTAGATTACCTATAACTTATATTAGTACTTAAAAAACTGGAGTTGGGTTGCCAATAGACAAATTTACCACTTAAAATAACATCAAAGCAAACACAAATTATCGATTGATATGTTTGGCAACTGAAGTTAACAGCTGACAGTTGCCATCGGTAATATGTTTTTGGCAACAGTCAACTTCACTGAGGTTCGGTTGCCATACATAATCGACCCCTAAGAATCAAAATCAAATGCTTTTAGAGTCTGAAATATAATCTGATGTATTAAGTTATATTAAATAATAATAAAGTACAAACAAAGGCAAATTTGTCATGGTCCAGGTATTGACTTGCATTTTCTAAACAAATTACTTTTCAACGACTATCTCGTTACTCAAACTTAGCTTGGTAATGAGTGACATATAATCTAATGTATATGAACTTGTTTACAAAATTCAGATGCAATTCATGATTAAATTCATTCAACTTTTAACTAAACTAACTAAATTAGTTAGTCTCTTTTATGAAGCAGCCGCCTTTGGCGTAAGTACTAAATTCCAATGAAATCATCATGTTAAAATAAAGATTTTATATGTCATTGTTTAAGTAGTGAGTAGTAATTATATTATCATTCTTACTTCTCATGTTGTAATGTAAGTTTTCGCTGGGTCGCTATTACTTTCTACATGTAAACTCAAATGAAAATTCTCATTTAATTTTTAGATGACTACGCACATTGTAGTATTGTTTACTCTTCCATAATAACACACATGAATTAACATTACACTGATGATGCCACAAATTTGAAACATATTCTATAGGTAGCAAGTGGTAAATAGTACGTACGAGTAGCACATATGTACATATGTATATTACAAAACATATTTATGTTTTTTGTAATATTAAAAACAATTGTATCAAGTTCGATAAGTTTTAATTAAAAACAGAGCACGAGCACTTAAAAATAAAGTTTCAAACAAAAATAGACAACGTAAGTAAAGTGGTCGCCAATGGGAAAAATGTTGAATTTAATTAATGATTAAATGTGGCCAAGTTGCTGGTATTTTATTTAATTTCCTAATTAACGAAAAAAAAAAAATTTTAATGAAAATATAAAGAATTTTTTACACAAAACTAATATTATATTTTCTAATTTAAAAACTGTGGCATAATTTAAAAGCAACAGCCCGCATTTCTTTCAAATTTACAAATACTTATTTAAAGCAATACATATATATTCCTTTCCCTTAATTTTAATAATAACCATAGCAATATATTCTATTTACCTTAAATGTCAAATAATTCCAGTTCAGCATATTGGAAATTTTACTTTCAATCTGTAGGGTGGTGAAACTAGGTAGAAAAGAATGCAAGAGATTTTGTTTTTTTTTTTTTTTTTGCTGATTTTTATACCTATTTTGTTCACTTTATATTAATATGAGATTTTTTAGCTGCTTTAAAACTTTTAAAAAGATTTTTTCTTTGATAGGTATTTTTTTGTATTCTCTTTTTATAATTTAAAGATTTATTTTTATATGTATTTAAAAATTTTTATTTGCACTTTCTTTTATTTGATTTCATATATTAAACTTTTTTCTTAGAAATTTTCACAATATTTTCTTCTTTAAATTAATTGGTAAGGTTTTGTATTTCCTTTATAGATAAATGTTTATTTTGTATCTATGAGAGCGGTACGTACACGCAAACCTTATTTTATTAAAAAATACCAAGAAGAAAAAAAAAACACTGCATCCCGTAGTACGCAGTACGACCGAATGAATCAATGTCAATGTGAATGTGTGAGTAAAATGTGTAAAAATGTTAATGGTTGTTTATAGTTTTGTTTCGTTTTCGTTTTCACTCTCTACCTCTTCTTCATTTTCTCTTTTAGCATGTTTTTGTTTTTACGTAAACCTTTCTTCCTTCATCTCTTTTGCAACTCTTCGTTGAGACCTATACAACACCCTTATGTTTATAATTAAAAATAGCTGGGTTTTGTTGTTGTTGTATTTATTTTTGATTTGTTTTTATTTTTGGGAGATCTTTTTGTACGAGTTCGAGTATTTTCTTGCAGCCAGCGTTGTCAGAGTGGGGGATCTATCCCCAAATTGAGGTTTTTTTTTCGTGATTTGGGATAAAAATTTCATCTTGGGGATCCGGGGATTTGTTGGGGATGACAACATAATTTTAGGGAATTTTTTCGAAATTTTAACATGATGGTAACAAGAATGATTTTTGAGCTAAAAAATGTGCGTCTGGCAAGTCTAAAAATGTGTCTTATTATTTATAGTGGATGGTTTCTAATAAAGAAGAAGCTTTTCCATGGTTTGGCATGAAAGCACTTCTCAGAATAAACACATACTTTAAAAATAATTGAATTTGTTGAGAGAAATTTAATCCATCCGGCATCTGGTAAATAATTTTTTATACTTCTTTATATTATATTATGTGTAATTTTTTCTTTACAAGACTTATAATTACAAATCGAATTAGTTTGAATATTAATATATGTAGCTATCGATAAAAATTATTTTTTTTTTAATAAATATGCTATTTTTTAAATAAAATAAAAATTTTACAAAAAAAAAAAAAACAATTGAATTAAAAAAAACAAGTTTGGGGATTTTTGGGGATGACAAATCAAAAATTGGGGATAAGCTCTAAAAAAAATACTGGCAGCACTGCTTGCAGCCACTATGGTTGAATGAGTGGAAATTTGTGCCATTATTGGCTGTTCGTCAGTTCATGTGTAAAAGGGGGTTGATGCTGCGCTTGTTTATAATAACTGTTTAAGGTTGCGCCGCTTTATGAACAGCAGCAGAAATTTGTAAAGGTACGGTCACACACAGCAAATATTTACTCAAAAAAGCGGAACCACTTGTTTTAGCACAAATTTGTTTGACGTTGTTTACTCTTACAAAAGTTTTGCAAGATCAAACAGCATCAAATAAAATAAGACAAAATATTTGTTGTGTCCCTTCCTAAATAAACAAATTAAATAAATTACGCAGTGCTACAAAATTTCCTTTTTTGCAGCACTTTCAAAGTGACCTAGTGTATGTTATAGGTTTAAATGAGTGTATTGCCGGTTTTAAAAGTGTCAATATACATATGTACCTCCAAATTCCCGAGTTATGGACCAAAGAAATTTTTTTGAGGCTGTTACTTTTAAACATTAATAACTTTTTTATTTACTAACCCATTATTAAAGTTCAAACGGTTTTGGAAATCAAAATAATTGCTATTTTTAAATATATGTTATAGTTCTCATACAATAATAGCACAAATATGAATAGATTTTTTTAATTATATGGAAAATTTTTAATTTTTTTTAACTTAAAATTTCTACGAGACTTTTAAAGAGAAAATGTACCATATGGTACCAAAAATTGTTATATTTAAGTTAAATAAAAATGAATATGTATAAATACGTTTTTTCAATAAATACTTTAATACAAATTAATTTTTTTGTTTAATGCAAATTTTTTTTTAATTTAAATTTGCTGAATCACTATGTTCTTGGCGCCATAAACAATTGACTTGCAAAACAGCCTGTTGCAGGTGCTTTGTCAGATGAAAATAGAACATGTTCTAATTGAAAATTTTACACTGTAAATGCAGGCTGACATTTGCAGAAGCATTTTTTTTTTGCTTTTACACGACGTGCATGTATTTTGCAGAGGAAAATTTGACAAGCACACTGCAAAATACATACCGTCTAGAGGGAGCTTAAGTTTGACTGGCTATGAAGTTTTTCTTTTTTGATAAATGATAAAATTAACTATATAGTTTTAAAAAAGTTTGACATTCTAAAAAAGTCGTCTGATGAGTGCGCCTGATTACTCTTATGACCAATGATTGACTTATGCTTGGTTTTCACTATCCCATTTTTGTTGTCAAATTGTCTAAATTGTTGGCAATTGTATGAAAACGGGTTGTCATATCATGATTTTCATGATTGCAAACATAGATGACGCCATATAGCAACCCGTTTTCATACAATTGCCAACAATTTGGACAATTTGACAACAAAAATGACATAGTGAAAACTCGGCCTTTCTTTAAGCAATTTAGTTATTACTCACGTAGAATAGCTACATTTTGTCATTGCTAGAATATTGTCCTCAATGGCTGTTCACATACTTTACTTTAATTTGTGTTGGTTAATTTGCAAAAAGTGTTTAATATCAAACTAATGTAATTTTTTAAGTCACAAACAAAGCAAACACAAACAAATCATTACACGGTAAATTTTGATATTTTTGTGTGCAAATATTTCAAAAAACACACTATGTAGTAAAAATTGAGTACATGCAAGTATATTTTGTACTAATTATTTATTTGTCGAAAATTATTAATTTCGTTTTTGTATTGCTAATTATTTAGTTTTTTAATTTTTCTTAATGAGTTTTATTTTTACGCAATAAAAATTGCACAAGCCACACGCTATGCAGTGCTTGTCACTGTATATAATACTTATTATATCTAATTTAAAGTATTACTATTTCACATATTTAGCAGTTCTTTTTTGCTAGATTAATAAAAATGTGCTAAATACAATTTTATTAATAAATATTCCTGGTATAGATTAATTTATTAAGAAAAGTAATCGGATGATTTTGTGCTATCAATTTAATTGTGCAATTAAGACAATAGGTATTTATTTATCATTATTTTTATTTATTACTTAATAATCTTCAAGATGTACATCTTTCACTCTTCCTCAGTTGTCATGATAACCTCCTCTTTTTAAATATGTTTAATGCATGCAAGCATTATTTTAAGTTGCTTCACAACTTTGCCGCCTTAACTTGCAGATAAATTGCATTTTACCCTGCAACAACTTAATGTACAAAAAATGAATATAAATATATTTTACATAAAATACAATAAATACATAAAAAATGATGTGTAACAATGCAACAAATTATTGTGAATTATCTTGTACTTAGTGGATGTTGTTGGTTGGAGGGTTGCTTGCTGGCTTTGCAAAAAAAATTGAACAGAATAAAACTACTGCAACAAGCGTGGTGATGTTGATGTTGTACATTAAATGAAAGTGTATGCATAACACTGTGGAATATTTAATTAGGGTCACGTTTTTTTTTTTATAAATTTAAATTGTCTGGTTAAATTGTTACTTACATACTACATATTTAGTTACGTTACAAACAATTCAGAGTACATACCTGAAAATAAATTAAAAAAAAATTAAAATTATAATAAAATTCTTTAAATACAATTATCAAATTCAAATCATTTAAACAATATCTTGAAATCAATAAACCGCAAAATACCAAACATATATCTGCTATTTTTAAACCTCCCCACCTAAACTATACTATTTACCCTACTCTTTGCAACCCCACTGTCTGCCACCACTCAAATTGAACAACAAGTGTACATATTTGTTGTTACTGTAAAATATTGTAGTTTTTAAAGAAAGAACGAACAAACACATATAAATATATAAAACATTTTAATGAATTTGACCCCGAGTGTCAATTTAAACTGATTAAAAATGGACTTATTTAAACAATATATACATACTCGTATATGTATGTATATGCATATAACATATAGAAGCTGCCTCTAAGCGTAACAAAATAATATTTGTTTACTCATATGAATACCAAGAATATGTATAAAATAAATATAAATTACAATTGTTTTATTTAACTAGCGTTCATTGAAATTTACAGAATTTAGTTATAAAAAAAAAATATTTTAGCAAAATATTACTGATGAGCGTCGAAAAAAATACACAAAATAACATGTTTATTACAGTATTTTATGTAAAAAACAATTCTCTACTGTCACTTTTGGCTTTCAATGTGCGAGTCTATAATAAATTATTTAACTTTGACACTTTTTTCCACTACATATCGTATTTAAATGCATCATTGCGTTATTTTTCATGGGGCTGCTATAGAAGATTCGTGGAGTTTTTTTTTTAGTACAAACTATTGTTTTTATGTTCGTTAAACCAGTATAAATATCATGGCAAAAGGGTTTCTTTTTTCTATAGAAATAGTAAAGCGTGACCCATTTCGAGGTTCCTTACTTAAAAAAAACACATAAAGTTCAAATTTAATAGGGAATGTTTATTATCATTTGAAAGAACATTCTTTGGCATTTATTTTTTGAAGATTATGTCTATCAAATGTTGGCCGTTGCTACGTCGCGGATGGTCTATCCGTTGAGTCCAATTTTCAATGACCCTTTCAAGCATTTCGACTGTAAACTGGCGAATGACACGCGTGATGTTTCCCTCCAAGGCCTGAATCGAATTTGTCCCAATAAACTTTAGACTTAATATGTCCCCACAGGAAAAAAAGTCTAACGGTGTGATAGCACACGATCTTGGTGGCCAATCGAC
Organism: Bellardia bayeri; assembly: GCA_950370525.1. Lineage (NCBI taxonomy): Eukaryota > Metazoa > Arthropoda > Insecta > Diptera > Calliphoridae > Bellardia > Bellardia bayeri. The sequence continues at coordinate 84,057,426 of OX493267.1, forward strand.
CGGCCCAAAACGTGAAACTATATGTTCACCGAAGTGTTCTCTCAATAATTCCAATGATTGCTGCGATGTGTGGAAAGTGGCGCCGTCTTGTTTAAACCAAATGACGCCAAGATCACGAGCTTCAATTTCAGGCATCAAATAGTCGATCGCGATTGACAGTTACGTTCGCACCGGCATCATTTTTAAAAATATGGACCGATGTTTACACGTCTTCAAAGCGTGCTGGACGTGGTCTATTCAGTCGATTGGTATCCAATAATGAATGCTGGGTCTCAAAATGGATGATGATGTTGCGAATAGTACGCTCAATAGGCCGATTATGTTGACCATAAGTTAAGCGAAGTGCACGAAACACATGCCTCACCGAACGTGAATTTTCGTAATAAAATTGAACGATTCGTAAACGTTGTTCAGGCGTAAAGCTAGATTTACACGATTGGAATTTTCTTCAAAATTGCTCTTCACAATGCTTCAAACTCATGTAAAGAGCAACATTTCTTCAAAATTTATTTATTAATAGTTATAAATCAATCAATACATAAATACATTTTGAAGAAATCAACCATAAATTTAACATACCAGAGCATCAAAAACTTCCTTTATAAAATGGTTTGTTTTTTTACACATATTATTACCCAAATCACTGTACAAGGTGTTTTTTTGTTTTTTATTTATAATACCCCTGGTCTTTTTTTATGAATGTCATCTGGGCAAAATGCAAGTAATACTATTTATTTCAGTATGATGTTTTTTGTTTTCGCTCCAGGATATGCCGTGTATGTGAAAATGTTATTGGTCAATACATTCACATAGATGTATTTGTATTTTGTATGTTTTTTTCAATTAAACTTCAACATAAAACTGAAAGTACTTGGTACTTTCAGTGTTTAACAAGTATTGTACCATAAAAAATAACAATAAATTAATAGTATTTACGAAAAACACACAAAAAAAAAGAATAAATTAAAATAAAAGTTATATTGTTGTTAACATATTTGAGGATAATTGCAATATAAAAGCAACAAAAAATAATAACAACAACAATAGATGTGAAAAGTTTGAGGTTTAAATCAACAAAAGTGGTAAGCTTAAAGAGCAAATGTGAATTTAAGTGCCAAAAATTTAAAGAAGGTAAAATATATGTATGTACTCGTATATCCATAACTCATGAGATGTTTAACTACTTCTTCAAACATAATAAAATTTATTTTTGAGTGTAGCGAGAGATTTTGACGTGATTTATAAAGAACAGATTATGAGTTTTTAATTTATAATATGAATGACTACGATTGCGCCTAATTTGTTGCAATAGGAAGAATTTTGTATGAAGCTCAATTTGAACAATTGGAATTACTATGATCGAAGCTATATTTTAACAATTGGATTTACTTTGTTTAAAGCTCAATTTTTACAACAGGAAGGACTTTCTGTGAAGCTAAGAAGGATCATGATTGAAGCTAAATTTTAACAATTGCAGGGACTACGATTGAAGATAAATTTTAACTACGATTGAAGCTACAAATGAACAATATAAAGGACAATGATCGAAGCTATATTTTAACAATTGGATTTACTTTGTTTAGAGCTCAATTTTTACAACAGGAAGGACTTTCTGTGAAGCTAAGAAGGATCATTTTAACAATTGCAGGGACTACGATTGAAGATAAATTTTAACTACGATTGAAGCTACAAATGAACAATATAAAGGACTATGAATGATGCTAAATGTTAAGAATGGGAAGTACCTTGTTTAAAGATCAATTTGAACAGTAGGATGGACTATGATTGAAACTAAATTTTAACAATTGTAGGGACTACGATTTTTTTAAGTACGATTGAAGTAAAAATTGAACAATATAAAGGCCACCCATTGAAGCTAAATTCGACCAATATGAAGGACTGTGATTGCAGCTGAATTTTAAAAATATAAAGGACTACGATTGAAACACAATTTTAACAATAGGATTTACATAATATTTCCTTTGTTTGCAGCTCAATTTTTACAATATGAAGGATTTTGAAGCTAAGAAGGATCATGATTAAAGCTAAATTTTAACAATTGCAGGGACTATGATTGAAGATAAATTTTAACTACGATGAAGCTACAATTGAACAATATAAAGGACTATGAATGATGATAAATGTTAAGAATGGGAAGTACCTTGTTTAAAGATCAATTTGAACAGTAGGATGGACTATGATTGAAACTAAATTTTAACAATTGTAGGGACTACGATTTTTTTAAGTACGAGTGAAGCAAAAAATTAAACAATATAAAGGCCAATGATTGAAGCTAAATTCGATCAATAGAAGGATTACGATTGAAGCTAAATTGCTGCAATAGGAAGAACTTTGTTTGAAGCTCAATTTGAACAATAGGAAGGACTTCGATTAAAGCCAAATTTTAACAATAAGAAGGACTACGATTGAAGATAAATTTTAGCAATAGGAGGTACAACGTTTAAAGCCAAATTTGAGTAGAATGAGGGACTACGGTTAAAACTAATTTTGGGCAGTATGGATGACTATAATTACAGCGAAATTTGAATAATAAAAGGGACTACGATTTGAGATAAATTAGAAAATTGGAGCGACAACGATTAAAGCTAAATTTGAATAGTTTGAGGGACTATGTTTGAAGCTAATTTTGGGTGACTACGATTGAAGCTTAATTTAAACAATATGGATTAATTAATATTAAAACTAAAGGGAGAATTAATATTAAAACTAAATATGGATAATATAAAAAACTACGACTTGTGTTAAATATGAAAACACTCAAAATGTGCTTCATTAAACGTAACATACAATTTTCAATTGTCTCGCATTTTACAACCCGCTCTCTTATTTAACGACTATGTATTTCCTTAATTTTGTGTTTTCTATTATTTGATGTAATTTTTAACACTTCCATAATAAAGTCAGCAAAAAAGAGAAGAAATGTAACAATTTAATAACAATTTTATTTATTTAACAATTGACAGCTATAATAATTTGATGACAAATTTTGAATTACTGTCAATCAGTCATTTATACTCTCTCTTTCACTCACCCAAATACTTAGTCAGGCAGTCAATTTTCAATAAACAAAGCACCAAAACAAAAAAGACATTATTATTATTTTTTTTTTGTTTTTTTATTGTGTTGCATGTTGAAAGGAAATTACATTATGATTATGCTCTTTCTGTTGTTGTAAAAGTTGTTGCTGTTGCACGAGCAGTTTTCTGCTATGACTTTTAGCAGAACGTGAAAACTATGAGGAATAAAATAAATAGAATGACATTTTCTTGGTTGTATAGTAAATATTAATTTGTTGTGTTCTATATTATGAAAGAAGTTTCTTTTTTTAGTTTTTATATACATAAGAAAATAATATTTCATTTTAGTAATGGCAGGGAAGCATTGCACAAAAGAAACATTTAAAACTTTAAGCAAATTGACATTATTGCAAAGTGAATAGTTTAGCAGTGGCGATAACAAATAAATGAGGCATTAAGAAGCTAGTGCGATAAGTAAGAAACAATTAAATGATTTCAATGAAATGACAGCTTTTTATAATAAACTCTTTCAGGGGGTAAAAAATACAAAAGAATTTTAAAAATTGTTTAAAAAATCTAAAACTGTATTTGAATGCTGTCTAAGATGATTAAAATTAATTCTAATGTGAACGACAGTAACAATGCTTGAAGCTAAATTTAAACCATTGGAAGTAACACGCTTGCACCTAATTTGAACAATAGGAAGGTCTACGATTGAAGTTATATTTAAAAGATGATTGAATCAAAATTTAGACAAAAGAAAGGATCGAAGCTAAGTGCAACAATGTGAAAGATCACGATTGAAGTTTTATTTAACCAAAAAGAGAGATGATTGAAGCTACATTTAAACCGTAGGAAAGTCTACGATTGCAGCTAAAAAGGCAGAACAACAATTGGATGTAAATTTGAAGGACCAGGATTGAAGCTAATCTTGGACTAAGAATGAAGCTAGACGTGGACATAACGATTCAATTTAAATTTGGAAAATTTTAAGTTAAAAAGAAACAATATAAAGGACCACGATTAAATTTCAAATAAAAAATAAGAAGGACAACGATTGAAGCTAAATTTAAGCAGTGGGAAGGACCACGATTGAAGCATAATTTAAACAATCAGAAGGACCACGATTCAAGCGAAATTTAAACAATAGGAAGGACAAAGATTGAAGCGAAATTTAAACAATAGGAAGGACAATGATTGAAATTAAATTTAACTAACAGGAAGGACCACAATTGAAGCCAAATTTAAACAGTGGGAAGGACAATGATTGAAGCAAAATTTAAACAATAGAAAGGATCACGATTGAAGCGAAATTTAAAAAATAGGAAGGATAACGATTGAACCGAAATTTAAACAATAGGAAGGACAACGATTGAAGCTAAATTTAAACAGAGGGAAGGACCATGATTGAAGTAAAATTTAAACAATAGGAATGACCACGATTGAAGTTAAATTTAACCAATAGAAAGGACCACGATGGAAGCGAAAATTAAACCATAGGAATGACAATGATTGAAATTAAATTTAACCAACAGGAAGGACCACGATTAGAGCTAAATTTAAACAGTGGGAAGGACCACGATTGAAATTAAATTTAAACAGAGGGAAGGACCACGATTGAAGTAAAATTTAAACAATAGGAAGGACCACGAATGAAGTTAAATTTAACCAATAGAAAGGACCACGATGGATGCGAAAATTAAACCAGAGGAAGGACAATGATTGAAATTAAATTTAACTAACAGGAAGGACCACGATTGAAGCTAAATTTAAACAGTGGGAAGGACCACGATTGAAGTAAAATTTAAACAATAGAAAGGATCACGATTGAAGCGAAATTTAAAAAATAGGAAGGATAACGATTGAACCGAAATTAAAACAATAGGAAGGACAACGATTGAAGCTAAATTTAAACAGAGGGAAGGACCATGATTGAAGTAAAATTTAAACAATAGGAATGACCACGATTGAAGTTAAATTTAACCAATAGAAAGGACCACGATGGAAGCGAAAATTAAACCATAGGAATGACAATGATTGAAATTAAATTTAACCAACAGGAAGGACCACGATTAGAGCTAAATTTAAACAGTGGGAAGGACCACGATTGAAGTAAAATTTAAACAATAGAAGGACCACGATTGAAGCGAAATTAAACAGAGGGAAGGACAACGATTGTAGCGAAATTTAAACAATAGGAAGGACAATGATTGAAATTAAATTTAACTAACAGGAAGGACAACGATTGAAGCTAAATTTAAACAATAGAAAGAACCACGATTGAAGCGAAATTTAAATAATAGGAAGGAAAACGATTGAAGCTAAATTTAAACGGTGGGAAGGACTACGATTGAAGTAAAATTTAAAAAATAGGAATGACCACGATTGAAGTTAAATTTAACCAACAGAAAGGACCACAATGAAAGCGAAATTTTAATAAAAGGAAGGACAACGATTGCCGTTAGATTTAAACAATAGAAAGGACCACGATTAAAGTTAAATTTAACCAATAGGAAGAAAAATGATTTAAATTTAATTTTAACGATATGAACTAACACGGTTGAAGTAAAATTTAAACAATAGGAAGAGGTACAAATGAAGCTAATTTTTGACATTATTATTGAAGGTAATCTTGGACTAAGAATGAAGCTAGACATGGACACAACGATTAAAGATAAATTTGGACAATTGCATGTCCAAAACAATAAAATTAAAACTGAACGATTATGCTAAGACTAAGGATTCTTGAATATATAGAGATAATATGTAAACGATATAAAAAGGGATGCTTTGATTTTCTGGAGTCTATGTAAAGTACCGCTGATTGCATATTTGTAACTTTAATCAAAGTAGATTCTAACTGCCGTATTTATAAAAAATAAAGTAGGCTTGAAATGTGCTTTAAAGCAAAATTTTCATACAAAATTTTCTTAAAGTACACTTGAAGTCTACATTAAGTTTTTATAAATACGGCAGTAAATCTGCTACGCCTTACCAAACGTCCTGTTAACCAAGAAAAAATCATACACAAACTAGTAGTAGATGCGGAGAAATACAAATCAGTAATATTACCATGGGTAATATAAATTATATATGAATTATTACCATGGGTAATATGAATGATTAAAGTTAAACTTGACTATTTATAAGAAAGATTTCGTTGATACCATAAACAGGATATTATGTATACTAATTTTATGTAATAGTTATTTAATTTTATGTAATATTTATTCGAAAATTCAACAAGGTGATATGGATATATCCCCTAATCGTTCATCTATTCAAGCATAAAATATTCCATTATTTTTATTTTGCAAACATTTTTAGTACAATTCTGTAAATTTTCACTCAATTGAAGACACACACATATGTATATGTATGTGCATAAATTCAAATAAAATCTTAAAATCTACCTATTCGTATGAAGAATTGTTGCGTATAAACACAATTTCAATAATAAAAAAACCTATTGTAGCGTTAAATTATAGATTGAATATAGAGAAACTATTATTATTTCATGCTTAGTTTCCTAAACAATTCAATTTTACAAAAAATAAAAATAAACAAAAATGTACCTGTCATTTCAATAGTTTTTTTTTGCATTTTTTTTATAATTTGGTTCTGTGTCATACACAGACGTTCAGCTAGATATTTTATGTATGTATGTCTGAAAAAATCCATACATTATTACTTACTTGATGTCATTTAATAAATTATTTATATATAAAAAAATCATATACATATTTACATTCAGACAATCACATACTAACACATCATCTTATGAGTACAGTTGGAAATATATGCAAGAGTAGTGGTGAACAGTAGCAGAGAAAATTGTCTTAGTTTTATTATTATTATTACAAAAGAAGACGACGATGATCAATAGACCACTGCACACGCTTTATATGAGCAAACAAGTGTGAATATTAAAAGAGGTTTCACGTCGACTTCAGAGATCAGCTAAAGGTGTAGTTTTTTTCAGTTTTTTTTTAAGGAAAATAGATAATTTAGTTCACTTTTTGCTTTGCTAAAACCAACATGACCCTGCTGTAGAGCACCAAGCCAACAAGTAAATAGAAAATTCATAACAATACAAACAAAATTATTAAATGTAACTGCCATACTATGATTGATAACAAAAACCTCTAAAGATGCATGTACTTTGCTCCATACGTACAATTTACATTAAGTTAAGTTTATGAGGAAAAACGCAGAAAACAAGAAACACACAGAAAGAAAAAACAATATTTTCTAATATTAAACTCTAGTCACGCATAAAATAAAACGTAATATTTTGTTAGAAAAGAAACAAAAAAAAAACAGAGAAACTGAAATAACATACAAGCAAATAAATCAGTCAAGCAATACATACCATTAAGCGGTTGAATGTTAAAAACGGCACAAGTCAGGTTTTTACTGTTGTAAAACTCTGTCGGATCAATGTGAAATGATCAATATGCATTGCTAAGCATACTTTTAGGGGCCATATTGAAATTCTACTCCCGAGTATTTCTCTATTATTTAACATACAGTTTAATACAACATCATTCAGTATTACCCTTTTGCTACAACCGTTTTAACTGTAGCTTCAAAACTCTATTACGCATCACTATAATTTAATTGTTCAGCTTATTTTCTCTATACAAAATTAAATATTTATACAACGTTTATGTTGTGTATTACAGCCATCCCTAAATACCGGCGGTAAGCGCCACGTTTTTTTACGCTGAGCATTAACGCTGATATCCCATCCCTAAACAAAAACGGCAACGTTATGTCAAAACGATAAAAACAGGGTTATCAAACAAATAAATAAAACGACCACGTTTACTGTAACAGCTAGACATTGTTGTTTTATTTTTTTTTTTTTTTTTGTTTTCTTTTGCAATTAACTTCACTGTGAAACGCCTTGTCAAAATCGGATTTTGCAATAGCAAAGCGTTGCCGCCGCATTGTTTCGGTATGCTCCATACAAAATGTATGAGCATGAGAAATTTTGACAGTTAAAAAACGCTTGCCGCCGGTATTTAGGGATGGCTGTTATAGTATCGCCATCATGTGTGGCAAGGCAACTAGTAGTATAACTACTGCTAATAATTCAATAACATCAGCACACATACTCAACTAACTACTATACTTAAAGAGTACATACATTGAATACAAATTTTTTCCTTATAATCCTTAGAGAAGGAAAATACACATACGTATGTACTTTTATGACGTTGTAATTAGAAAGAAGCGTGTAACAACAAAATAAAAAAAGTAAATGGAAAATTTAAAATTATTGATTAAACTCAAAGGAATTACGGAAATTTGTATGAACACCACAAACGCAGTAAGTTTAGAATTAAATTATGTTAATATTTTTAAAATATTTGAAGAAATGACAGCAACCATTAGTTTCAACACGTTCATTCATTTGATCTAATGTCAATATGGTAAGAGAGAGCTATGTCAAAACATCTACTCATATAATTTCTAAAGGAATAACATGCCCGCTGGACCTAGTTATAGTTGAAATAAATGGGAGCAAGTGTTTAGCAAAGCACATTAAATACCTTTAATTAGACAACCAACAGCAGGGATTACCTAAAGGTGTAATAAGGATTACTTTCTGATTACCCTTATTATTGTGCGTATGATCTCCAGATAGGACAACAGCAGTAACGTCACCGTCGATCATTGTTATTACAAGGAAGGATTGGACTGGATGCATATTTCCACAGAAGTCCTGTGACTAGGTATCCCTTTATAAGGTATCTAATCACATGAGTAACATCAAGAGAGATGTAGCAAAGAGATTGACGCCTCCTTGGTTTCCCATAGTCTAAAACTTAAGAATGGAAAATCGGCAAGGACTCTCCCGAAATTCGATACGATCAAATCCAATATGGTATTAATTACATAATTTTTGGAAAGGGCGGTTATGGGTTGATGGGTTGACAGTTGTAATATTCTGGAGATTGAGTTAGCAATAGTAAAGTTTTATGAAAATGGCTTCCACGATCATAACTCAACTAAAGCCATTCCTCAAGGTATGTTCGATAATTGTAATTACAAAGTTGAGAGTACAAATTCGATACCCGAGAGACATGCAACGAACTCGATTTGTGCGAATTTGGCTCTGGCAGAACAGAACTTATGAGAAACATATGACAACATCTGCATTAGAGAACCAAGATATAACAATTTCAGTTTCAAGGATTAAGTAGCAAAAATGAAAAAGATAGGAATGATACAAGTAAGGAGACAGTAGTTGAGATTATTGCGAATCCAGACAAAGCCATCAAGAAAATTCCATGCTACTAATGGAACAGATTTCCGCAATAAAAGCTATTTAAAACAAGACCAACGTAATGATAAAAGAACAGACAAGAAATGTGAACAACAGCATGCAAAATTGCATCGTCTAAAGGGCCTCTATGTTTAGCTTTGAAACACAATAGGAAATGGTGTAATAGCAAATTAGAAAATTACTCGATCGCATAATTCTACAAACTAAGAATTCTTCATAAGTCTTCAAACTCAAAATAAGTGACGTGACGGCATCTGCATACGTGGTCGAGGTTGAACATTCATTATTTTATTTTGTTATCAAACACAAAACTCTGTTTTAAATAACAACATTCTACAATTATGGACCTATTTGATTAAATTTAGAATACATATTTTAATAATAATAACTCTTATTTTTATTGGCTATTTTGTAAAGATTAAGGGCCAATTTCATAACAATGATTTATATGTTTTGTATAACCTTTCTTTAACTTTATCCTAATTAATATTTTTTTTTCACATGTTTAACTTTAAACATACTTTATCCAACAAATATTTATTAGTCACTTGTACAAGTACTCATAGCCTTTTGAACATATAAAAAAGCCAATATTCCCATAAAATACAACAATTTTTTTCACCAAAGTTTAATCAAAATTCCTTTAACATAAACAACCACATACAAATGACCACATACGCACAAACACATATTGATATATATGTATATGTATACACGTACACAAAATTACGCACACAAGCAAATAAATAAGCTCTCTTGGAAATATATAAACTATATGACCAGACCAGACATGAAACGAATGGTGAGTTGCAAAGTGAAACAGAACACGTTTTACAATGAGCCTTCATTAGTTTGAAATGTTTTGTATTCAATAACAATAATACTATTGGATTAAAATGCTAATTTTTCAAAGTAACCGAAAATCGAAATCGAAAATCAGGTAATGCTCAGAATTATACGATTTATCATCGGCTCCATTAAATATCTGCTATGCTACAGTTCGCATTTAACCATATAAAAAATTCTGCACATTTGTTTAATTAAGGCCGAAAAAGTAAAATATTCCTTTTTGCAATTCATACTACCCAGCCCTGGCATTAACACATGAATATGTACAGAAAACAGGCAACAGATTTTCTATAAAGAATTTTTATGTTTCCGTAAGCGGAAAAACAACAACAGCGAAGTGTTCTGTTGTTGTTTTGTTCGTATAATAAATAATACAAATAAAATCCAAAAATTCCCAGCAACCAGTCATGCTGAAATCAACTGAAACCACATGTACGAGTACAGCATACAACCAGGAGTAAGTGAGTGTATGAATGAGTTTTACTCTCTTTCTATGCGAATGAATGACTGAGTGAGTATTTGTATGAGTGTATGTGTATAAATGAATAATTTTGCTGTTTTTTGTTGTTATTGTCCTTAATATAAAAACCGTAGTTTTGACCACGAGCATCATCAGTAACTCCATTAAACAACAACAACAGCAGCAGCAACAACAACCACTGACTAGCGCTCGGCCGACCGTCACTACCAACAAACATGCCTTTGTTTTGCTCCCGTACACTCTGCCACTGCTGTAGTGTTGGTCATCAAGCTTAAGCCTAGTTGGCATTTTTATGTCATGCTCTGGGTATTTGCATTTATTTTTTGCACTAAAGTTCTTGTTATTTTTGTGTTTTATTTTTTTTTTAATTTTTTTTAATATTATCACTTCAGTTTGGACATCAACTCGTACTACTCCGACTATTGGCCAGCTACTATAAACTCTATTATATATAGGCTACATGTTTTAAGTGAAGCGTATAAATGTCATTTCAGTCCTGATGATACTTTGGTCGTTTAACCCTGAACTGCTCCAAAAGGTCGAAAAGGAAAAATGATGAATGCTGAATCAGCAGATATTTACATAAAATGTATCATATGCATATTTAATGATAACAATAGTCATGATTTAAGCATATTAGTTTTCTTTTACGACATACTTATATCGTATAGAGCATTTTTTAGGAAAATTCTTTCAATTTATTGTCAACCAAAAATATTAGTTTGACAGCTGACAGTTTAGGGTTAGTTAAAATTGACTATTAAACGAGAGTATACAAAGTTTTCATTTGATACCATATGAAAAATAACGAAAATTTGCGCCAAAATTGTTGCATTTGGTTATTGCTATTGGTTTCGACGATATGTATTTCCAAGAATGAGAAATTTGGTCACGTGTTAGATGATCTGAATTGGCACAACACATCGCTTGATATAATACCATTAGATTTTTTCTTATACGGTTATTTAAAGTCAAAGAATTATGCCTAGAGAAGATCACAACCTCCAGTGGGAAGGAGAAAGTTCCTGTAGCTTGGAACGAAATAAATGCAAATTAATGATTATTAAAATTTTTGATTGTCAGCCTCCACAATTCACAATGTGTTAATGGAAATGTTAGCTCAGTTCTACGTATTAAAAAGTCCATTCGGAAAACACCATTGAATGATAAACATAAAGCAATTGCTACAATAACATGGTCAGATAAGTGGTTCAAATTTGTTATGTACCAGATGGATACTAATTTTATTTCCACGATTTAAGGAAACTATAATTTTTTTGTGGTATGAAAGCAAACGAGCAGGTGCAGTTATTGAATAAGTTGTCGTATTCTAATATGACAACATCAATCACATCTTTGAAAAGGATGAAATTATTTTTGAAGACGCCATTCCACAATTTAAACCATAGCATGAGCCTACCCGATAATGAATGAATTCACTCTCCCAGAGCTGGTAATCAAAGAGTTCGTGCATAAAGTGGTTCTTGTCATAATATGCGGACATATTAGCACAAACGGAAGCAGATATGGATATATACACCGATAGTAAGGATGTTAATACTGAACATGAATTTGTATAAATAAATATAAAATCGTAACGGATTCTCTAGGAACAATGGCAAACAAAAGATAACACCTGGAATGTATGTATATAGACATTATTATAGGCCATAATTAACTGATAATACGTTTCAGAAGTGATATTGTAACGAGAAGGATATGTTCCACGATCTCAAAAAATGTGTTTCATTATTTCGTTATCATATTAAATGTTTTGAATCCAATTTCTTACAGAATTTTGAAGAATTAAGGAATGAATATGAAAAACAAAGATATATGCAAAGTGCAACCCAGTGTAGTCTAGAAGTTTCAGTGCATTAGATATCTCTCTCTCTCTCTCTCTGAAGACTCCCTACTAATCAATATATATGGACATGTGAATGCACAAATATCTTTGATTGGTAATCTTCTATTCTAACCAAGTAAATATTTGAGGTCTTGATAGTAAATTGAGCAGTAGGGAAAATTGTAGTAAAAAATTACAACAGTATATAAGCTCTTTAATCTCCCAGGCTTGATTCTACCTTGTATTGGTGAATCTTAGGTACTGGTATTAATTTTAATTTTGTGATGACATCGTGCAAAACTTATCTATATGCAACTGGCGTTCAGCCGTAGCAAAAATAAATAATTTGAAAGGCACAGGTTCAGCGTTACCAAACCAGCAAGGTTGGTAAGACAGATCAGTTAACGAATTTGCCAAAGGTCATCATGTTCATCTATTAAAGCAACTCTTACTGCGTTAAAGCGTTTCTAAAGAGAATCAGGAGCCTACCTCTTAAAAATGTGCTGACATTAGGTTGAGGTAATTTTGAAGCCTCTAAGATAAGGTAAAGCTTGTTGATAACATCGAGCCAAATTAATTTGCAACCATCATTCCATATTGGCAAAAATACTTTGATATATAATATTTAAACCCATTAACCAATAGTGTTACGAGAAGAAGGCACAGGTAGGCCTTTTGATCGAAACAACTTAGAGTGCTACTCATTGGGCCTTTCTCTTCAGATCGCACTAAATCATAAACTGCTGAGATTTTGTATAGTTTAGTTATGTCATTGAGCCAAACTAAAATCCAACTGACGTTTAACCTAAATACGTAGGGATTTGAGTGATGCATATGAACATATGAAAGATCCTTTAGAGAATTGGCCAAAGGCCATTTCATGCTCGCTGCCATCGCTCGAAATGACTCGGGTAGAGTTCTTAAAAAGAATTAAGACTCTATATCTCTATGTGTCATAAGCAACCGAGATTCAATTTAGTTTGATGATGAAACTAATATTAACTAATTAACGAAACAACAAGCCCCAAGGACAAAGACACATGTGCAGCATGGCCTGGCAAATTAATAAGTTCCAATGATTGCCACATTAAAGATTTATTTGTTCATGTGATTTCTAATTCAAACTAGAATATCCGTTTATAGCGTCTTTTGACTTACGAAAATTCTTACGATGAATGAAAAAATATAGTCCTTACAAATAATTACCTAAAATAAAACAAAGAATTTATATAAAAATCATTTATATTTAAAGCAGAATGATATTAAATAGATGTTCACCACGACCTCGAATACAGTTGTCGGTTCTTTAATCATAATCACATTTTGGCGAAATAGCGTGTCTATGTCGTTAATCACGCCGCGAATTTTAAGTTTCAAGGCTGTAGTCGATTTGATTGGCTCTGTACAGGCATTATCATTTATCTTAACATGGCTCCATGCAAAATTATCGGGATCGGGCAATTTGGTTTGCAATAAATTCCAAATGCATGATGTGATCCATTCACTTCAATCACGCCAGACCACACAGTATATAAATTTAGCATGCAACAATTAAACTTGGACTTTCAGAAGGCCAAAGGGGCAAATATTGCTCGTTGGCGTATCCAGACAAATAAAATGTACTTTGAAATAAAAAAAAACTATTTTCCCAGAAAAACAAGCAGGTTTGAATTTTTTATGTTTCAGTGTGATTTTCTGCGAAATTTTAACGAGTGAAAAGATTATCAATCCAGCTTATTACTTGGCAACTTTTTATTATAAATACATTTCGACCAGTAGAATACCAATCTTAACTTAAAACTAAACAACATTTGTAAAATACAGTTTTCTTTTTTAACGTTCATGCGTTCATGGCTTTAATGAATCTGTGGTAATAGTGGTTTCAACAATTGATACATGATCCCGATATGCATGTTCATAGATACACACAGTGTAACACTACATAGCCCTGTATTTATATTTTATATAAATAAATATATAAAACTGTAACTAAAGGACTACTTTATGATCGTTTATAAATTTTATTTTTTTTTTTTTTATTTTTTGCTATTTTAACCAAACCGTTGTTGTTCATTGACCAGCCGGTAACCATTGACAATAATAATGTTGTTATATAAATGTGTAAGGGCAAATAGATACACACACGGGCAGAGAGAAAATTGTTTACATGAACCGGATAAACACACAGGATAATATCAGGACACAAAACCATGAAATATTGCAATGTATCCACTCACAAAACACACCAACATACAGTCACATGTATACATACATAAGTATGTATATATGTACATACATTAGGGTGGCCTCGTTTGTATGGAGAAAAAATAAGGTATCGATGTTCCCGACAAATATGAAAATTTGATTCATTTTAAGACTACGTTTCTCAATTTTTTTTTTGTCCTGGGGTCAATATTTGGTGCGCTGGATCAAAAGTAAATTTGGTATCCTATGAAAGGTATTTGAGAGGCGCATTCAATGGGTTATCAAAAATTAAAAAAAAAAATTTTTTTAAAACTCAAAAATTTTCAAAATTTCAGACAAAATTTTATTTTTTTTTTTAATTTTTTCATAGAATTTATTTAAATAAATAGTTGAAATTTCTTGATTATAAACTCCATGCAATTTAACCCAAATTGTTTTTCACATTTTTTTAAATTCTATCTACATATTTAAATTTTTATTATTTTTTTTAAACCTAAATTCTTCCCTATCTGACAATCTCTGTTAACTCAGTTCGTTAATGTAATGGGTATTAAAATAACGTACATTTTATAAGCTAAAAAACGGGAAAACCCAAAGACCTTTCATATGATACCAAAATTACATATACATATGTAGTTCCTTTGGAAGAAATGTGAAAAAAATCAAAAAACTTCTAAAAAGGACATTTTTATCCTTTGATCCAGCTCACCAAATATTGACCCCAGGACAAAAAAATTGAGAAACGTGGCCTTAAAATGAATCAAATTTTCATATTAGTCGGGAACATCCGCAACTTTATTTTGGGGCCACCCTACTGTACATACATTATTTGCTTTTGTGTAAATGACAGTGATTGTGATTTTTATTCAAGTGATTCCTTATATTCATAGCTATGTATTTGTATCTGTGTGTGAAAGTTGAAATGCTTGGATGGTTTCTTGTCTGTGTATGTGTATGTGATTGTTAATCTGAAAATGTTAATTTTAAAAATATATTAAAAAGATTTTAATCGGCTCACAAGTTAAATCTTGAATGTGAAATGTCTACAAAAGTTCTCAGACAAAAACCAAAGCAGCAATAAACAAAAATTAAAGTAAGACAAATTATGACAACGGATTTTGCTGCTCAATTTAATGAAACTTAAGTAATATAAATTAAAGTTACATAAAAAATACTATATAAAGCATTGTTCACATAAAATCCAGCCACACTCAGACAAAAACCAAAGCAGCAATAAACAAAAATTAAAGTAAGATAAATGATGACAAAGGACTTTGTTGCCTAAAAATAATGAATAATAATGAAGTATTGTTCTCATAAAATCCAGCCTCACTACAGAAGGTTTTTTTTTAAGGAAAATGTTGGCAATACTGAAACCTCTAAAGAATAATTTCGCCTCCAAGAGTAACGATATAGGAATGGCATAAAGAACAGAAGTTTCTATTGTTGCAGCGGCCAGTTTAAAGTCCTGAATCGTGAAGAGTAGACAAATTAGTGGATAGTATGCCAAAACATGTAAAAAATGTTTTACGAAATATCCTCTATTATATTTTTATTTTAATAATTTTTTGTTAAAAGTTGATACTTTTAGTTTTGATTTATAAATTCTTTTGTTAAATTTTAAACACAAAATATGTAAATGCCAAAAAAAAATTTTAATTTTCTTTATTAGTTTTAGTTTTATGCAATAACAAGTGCCCAAAGTGCAAACATGTACTCATTTGTGCTCCCCACTGTATCTATGAAGCAGCAATATTGTCCCATCAACTGCCAATTGAACAATGTTTATTTATTTATATTTAACAATATACATACATATATATTTATAACAGTTATTCACAATAAAACGATTTTAGCGATATGCAATGACTATGCAGCACAGGTGGATAAATAAGGCATACGTACAGCAGTGGTGTTCAAAAATAAAAATGAAAATGTATTGGTGAGAGATTTTACCCAGCAAACATATTGTCAAACGCTTAAAATAATAAAAAAGAAGAAAGAGTTTTTGCCAAATATAATAAACACCTAAAGAAAAACCTTAAGGGACCGTAAATAACAATTATCAATATCAAAAAATAATTTTAGAACAGTTATTTTGAGAAAAAAAAAATTAGTTCATCTAAAACAGTTTTTTATTTTTCGTGTTCAATTGTAATTGAACCAGCGCCTCTGATGGTAAGTAGGCGTATTGATCAGAGCTTGATTTATAGCCATTATTTAATTATTTTACTTCGGTGGCGTTTCAATGCTATACCACCGAAGGAGGGCGGAAGAAACGGATGTTGTTTTGAGTGGCAGCGGCTGGAAATCGAATACATGCCAAAAATACCAACTTATGCTTAAGGATCAAACGCGCTAATCAATTAAGCTACAGCACCAGTGTTGCCATTCTCGTTACCCTTTTATTTTTTTAAATACCTTTTTTTTCTATTTTTTTGGTGCAGTTTTGCAAGAAGTCGAAAAAGTAAATCTAGCTTTCGAGTCAGCTAATGCGGACCATGTCAAGCTTTACAGCGATTCGTATTATCTGATTAAAAGTATGACAAATAGAATTATCGTTCGTTTACAAAACTTTGATTATCTATAAAGTAATATAGATGAAAGCGTTAACGAATTTTGTTATCTTGGCTATCATTTCGAAAAGTCTTGCAGAGATTATAAAATAATTGAACAGGAGAACCCTCACAAATGTTTTTTTAATAAAAAAAAAATGAGTTAGGGTTTTAAATTTTGACTAGAAAATTAAGAAACTTCAATTTTCAAATGGATAAAAATCAAAAATCTTATGATATAAATAGCACGCACTAGCATGTTTGTTAAAGATCAAGTCGAAGACTTTGAAAATATGAAAGAAAGAAGAAAATATGAAAAGCGTATGAAAAACAAACAAATTACATGCCAAAAGAGCCCTATATTGAGCCCCCACAGCGCTTCCGCTGAGGATATTGTGGCGTGGCATCTTCAAACTCGAATACTCCTTGGTACGCGCAACGTGCATTCTGAATAAGTTTAAAAGGAAATTGATATAGAAGGTTTTCCCACAAGAAATTTATTTTTCAACAGTTGAATAATACGACATTTTACTTATTGTAGAAGCTCTGGCAATTGTTACTATAAATTCAATTTGGCTAAAAAATTGCATTAAAATGTTAAAAACTTTACTATACAAATGCATTTGTAAAAGCTACAAAGACCGCTAATAAGCATTTTATTGCTACATAATGTGCTAATAGCAAAGCATGGTGGACTGGGTTGTTCACTGTACAAAAATATCGCTGACGTGAGCCGCAGTGTTGAAAAAGATCTAAATTTGTCAATTTCTCGACGTTCTTAACTGTTGAAGTTATCCACATCCATCACATGGCGAATTTTGGCTAATAGTTTGGCTATAAAGCCTTAAAAGTTGCCAGTGATATGTGAATTGAAGTTGGCAGAACAGTCACGCTGAATATATTCCAAAACAAACTGTTGGTTTTTTCAATCCAAGAACCTTTATAACGATTACACAGTCTTAAATCTCAGAATCCGAAATAGGCCCGCCATTTTTCCAAGATGTGTAGAATGATTATAGCATCAACATCTGTTGGACATTTGTACGATATCATATTTTATTTCTAATTGCCAAACCTTACTCCTTCCAATAAAATCAAAATTTTAATAAATTTCATAGAAATTCTTTGTTTTATTTTATGTTGAAAAAATGTTCCTGTTGGAAAACCCTGTGATAAGCAAATAGTGGTCGGAGTGTTGGTTTATAAGAAACCGAATATGGATTGTGTTCATGGAACAAATACGTAAGTTTCCTGAACTGTCTATCTCCTTGAAGCTGGTTTCTGGTTGAGTTGAATGACTATTTGGGATCAATTAGCTACCGCCTCAGTCAAGAAACTTGGTTCGTACCTGAAATAATGCTAAATATTTTTGTACGAATTTTTGAAAGTCATGGCTAGAATTTGACGTGGTAGTAAAAAATGTTTAAGGACAGAAATGTAGCCCTCACAGAGTCACGAACACCGGTATACAAAATATTATGATCAGACTAAAAATAGCGACACAGTGAACAAAATACTAAAAGGGCGGTAAAAAAAGGGCGTGGCAAAAAAATAAATAAAATATTTCTGGAATTATTTTTACATTACTTTAAATACTAGTGTCCACATGTTAAAATAACTACACAAGTAGCTAATAATGCAGTGGTGACACCAAATGATAAGAGAACTCACTAGTTTGGAACAGCCACCCACAACTGCTGGGAAGGGATTACCCAGTTAATACCTATACACACCTTGATACTGTACTGATATATTGTAAGTGATCGTTTTAAGGCCTGCAGAATATTAAATAGATTGTTTCACCTGCAAGTGCTATAAATTTCGAGATAAAACCAAATACTTTGCAAATATACCGCAGAGTATACAAATATATTGTATAGAATCTAAAGTGAGAGAGAGAGAGAGGAAGAAAATGCTGCAACCATACAAATGAAAACTAATCAAAAACATTAAATGAAAATTTACGATTATTAAAGTTGTACATATGAGAGAACATTGTTCTTTTTATGGAGTTCGTTTTGTTAATACCCCTTACAGGACAGCTTATGGCAGTGTTTATTTAAAAACTAAAAAAAAGAAACACAAAAATTGTAGCAAAACATTTTTGAATTGCAGTTACAGTATTTGTAATGTAAATGAAAATTGGAAGATAACAAGTTATTGAGTTTATTGTTAAAACTATACTACAACAAAATAATAAAAAATATATATGGAAAAATCTCTGTCAGACCCATACCCATGTTCTCTGCTGTTACAGTAGTTAAAACCTTTTGTCGGTATCAGTTCGTGCAAACTGTGCCCAAAAAAAAAAAAAAAAAATTGAAGATAAACTGGTATAAAGAAATTCATGCGGAAAATTGACTTTTTCCTAGGACACAAAAGGATTATTTTGTTTTGTTTTTGGTGCTTTTGTTGTGTAATCAATGGCAAAAATTTTAAAGGCAAAACGTTTTCGTTTTTAGTCGCCTTTGTTTTTCCTGAGTTAAGCCTAAAACTTTTAAATAGAAAATTCCATTTTTAAATCATGTGTAACAAATGGAAACTTTTCTGTACAACTACCTTTAGGAAAGACAGGTGGTAAACTAAAGTTTCTTTTGAGTTTAAGAACTCATATGGCCAGGACCATTCAATTGATTTCCAAATGAAAGAAGTTTGTTCTTTTAAAGTAATTAACTAAAAACTTTATTATTAACTTTATTATTAGCTAACAGAAAATGAAAAGGAATTTACGCTTTACACATTCATCTTCCGTATTTCTATTGTAAAGTTTTTCCAACATAAAAATCATTTTAAAAAGTTTTATTCGTCTTTCAAAACATCCATTTACCGCCACCTAATACTCTTATACGTGTGAGCCTGAGACTACAGTTTGTTTGTTTGTTTATTTGGGAAAATGTGTCAAGATGGCCTAAAAGTGTTGACAGAAAAAAAAGTCAGCAAAATGTACGCAAAACATGAAAATAAACATGGAAAATCTTGTTGAGAAATTAATAGGAAAGAAAACTCAGTTTTTCGCACCAAAAAACATCATACACACACTTGCATTGTATAACAGCACAAGTATTTTCCAAAGTTTTAAAATGACTTAGGCGGAGTTGTGGATTAGAGTGGAAATCAAGTGAGAAAACTAAAATGAAAAACAAACAAAAAAAGTTAGAAAAACTGAAAATTAAAGTGATTGATTTCAGGGAAATCAATCAAAGATGATATGTAACATAAATATGATAATGTTAGGCGGAATGTATAAAAAAATGCAAAAGAAAAACAGAAATATATGTAGTTGGAAAATAGAATTAGATAGAACTATTCTCTGGTGTTTTATATTTGTGTAAATGTAGGAAAATTATTTTATTAAAATATAAGTTAAAAATAAAAACAGTGATCTCTTTAATGGCAACTTTAAATTTTATTAAATCCTTTTGTTGGCCATTGGTAGCTATGACTATTTTCCATTTTTCTGAACTGCTCATTTTTTGAGGCCAAAAACGAAGCAAGCCAATTTCGAATATCCTTGTGCTGAATTGAAGCGTATTCCAGAGAGAGCGATCTATGTACATCGCTCGAAACAAATATTAGTAGTCCGGTGCAGGGACTAGACTATAAGCGGATGAGACAATCCGAGCGTTGTCAAGATGGAATATTATGCTTATTTTTCGTTTGGTCCTGCACTCAGGGGATGACTCATACTCTAGCTAGTTATGGGAGATAGGATAGAGGGTGAAGTATTTGAGAACATTAGCTTTTAATTTTCCTATATTAAAAGTGGCAGGGAAAACTTCTGGAGGCAGTTTATTCCACATACGAACAGTACGGCCAATGTAAATTGTGCTTGTAATGCGTTGTGCGATCCCGATCGATCATAAATGAAAAGATTAGAGTGGATTTCCAAAACTGTTTTAAAAAACCGAGGCATTTGAACTTAACACTTGGAAAATGTGTTTAGTTCAGCAGACATTTCACTGAATTGTCATGCTAAGAAAATCAGGAGCGTATGATTACTTTATATTTACACCGCCCATAAAAACAGATGAAGCAATATAATCTGTCTTAAGTTTCTAAGTTAACAGACAACATTGAGTTTTACGTACGTTAAAAGCGACTCTATTTGCAAAATCCCATTTGGGGACTCCGCGAAAAGATCCCGCTGAAGAGTATGGGTCATGGTTTGCCACATTACCCCAATCTCCAAAGTGCTTGGTCTATGTTTGAATGTATATAAACGGCAAATGTTGCTGTAACCTGTAAAATAATAGATAGGGTTGGATGTTTGACGCAGAAAGTCATTTAGAAAACTAAGAAATAAAGTAGGGGAAAGAAGGGAGCCTTGCGGTACATCTGATTCAACCTTGAACTCTTCTAATAAGATTCCATCTATAAGAACTCTAACAGAACAGATTTCAGCAGCTAATAATCAGGGGTGTCATAGAAACTAATATTGTCGGAATTGGTTTTAAAACCGACAAGATTTTGGACCAAAATTTAGTGTCATTATTTCTGTGAATATAAATATAATATGTGTTAAACTTTATCTCGATACAAATACTTTTAAGAGATTTATGTGGGTTAAATTGAATTACGGAGAGGATCTTATATGGGAGTTTCGACTAATAATGGACCGACCATTATAAAATTACGTGTCATTATTTCTGTATATAAGAAACTTATTTGTGTCAAATTTTATTTGGATACCAACATTTTGAAGAAATTTATGATCATTACAGTGAATTTCGAAAGTGGGCCTTATATGGGAGCTACGACTAATTATGGACCGATCATAATAAAATTGTACCTTATTATTTTTAGACATATGAAATATTATTACGTTCAATATTATTTGGATGCCAACATTTTTGAGCGGTTATGCTCTTTAAAGTAATTTTCGGAAGTGGGCCTTATATGGGAGCTACGACTAGTTATGGACCGATCATAATAAAAGTGTACCGTATTATTTTTAGACATATGAAATATATTTTCGTTCAATATTATTTGGATGCCAACATTTTTGAGCGAGTTATGCTCTTTAAAGTGATTTTCTGAGGTGGGCTTATATGGGAGCTACGAGAATTAAGGACCAAAGAAATTTGTAGATGTGATTTGGCTTCATTTACCACTCAATTGTGATGAAATTTGTTTGGATACTTGCATAATTCAAACATTTGTGATCGGTAAACCCCTATTTCGGGAGGACATTTGTATGGGAGCCAGGTGAAATAATGGACCGATTTCCATCAGTTTCAATCCCATCCATCCTTGGGACGAAAAAATATCACGTACCAAATTTTGTCAAGATATCTTCAAAATTGCGACTTGTACTCTGCGCACAAGCTTTACAGCCAGACGGACGGACATTATTAAATCGACTCAGAAAGTGATTCTGAGTCGATCGGTATATTTTAAGGTGGGTGTTGGAACAATATTTATGGGCGTTACAAACATCGGCACAAATCCAATATACCGTCCCCACTATGGTGGTGTAGGGTATAATAAAACCACAAATTCTAGTGCGGCAGGTTGCCTGTGATGCTCTGACAGATTTCAGCAGCTCATAATAAATGGCCCCTTTTGGTGCCAGCAAATACAAGGCACTATTTTAGCGCCATTGATATTTGGTTTCAATTTATATGTTACCCAATATCCCTGTTTTTGATGAATCTCAGACATTTGGAAATTGTTTGTTGAGTTTGGCAGCAATCTGCATGAAGTAATACCTGCAATTCTTGGTGTCCAAACTGTTTTGGCTAAACTGAGGATTCTTATCTTCTGTGTCAAAATCACCACTTCGGAACCGCATAAACCGACTTGTGCTCTTTGAAACTGATGAAAATTTACGCCATCTATTATGAATCCCACATTTATAAGTAATACACCCAATATAATCCCTAAGTTAAGTTTAAAACAGTGCTTTTCACACGTCTGATAATTTACAACTTACTGCGATCGATGATTACTTTCCATTTCATCAATAGAAAACCCATATCTTCAAAATTTATTAAATTTAGAAAGTTCAAAAAATACAAAAACATACCTGAAACGGAAGAGAAATAAAATATTTTATTAAAAAAAAAAAATATGGTTGATGATGTAACAGTTAAAGAGAATATAAAATTAATGATTTCTGTTCAAAAAAGAAACTAAAATAGATATTTATTAAAATACTTCAATTGAGGCTCAAAAACATAACATTAGATAACAAAATACTTTTAACAAAACCGACAAAAATTGAGGCAACTTTCAAAAAAAAAAAACATTAATCATTAAAAAAAGAGGGAGATTACAATTTCCATTACTCAACAAAATGTAAAAAAAAAAATATTAATTTTACATTAATTTATACAAATAATTAATTTTAAATTACTTTATACAAATAAAAACTGTATTAAATGGGTTAAGGTTAGGTTAGCAACAAATTAAGCATACACAAACAAATCGAACTGAAACTTTAGCAAACTGCGTAAACGCACAACTTGCCGTAAAATCTATTTCATTTATTTTATTTAGTTGGTTGCCAAAGTAACACCATCATTCAGTATATCAAGCTGTAAGCTTCATGGTGTTTCTTCTCATACATTTTTTTTTTGCATTACAGTTCCTATTTTGATTATAAGGTTTGAAATCTTGCCATATCATGGCCCATTGACCAATTGAACTGTGTAAGGAAACAAAATCAAATTTTGAAATTTAATGATGTTTTGGTAATTTATTTTTTTTATTCCAGCAGAAATTTGTAAAATAAATCTACTTTTTATAAGAGTTCATGGTTGTTATAGGCTTTTGTATTTAACATATATATTTTAATTACACGAATTTACTTGTTTGTGTAATTAATGTTCTTTTTTTAATAACTTGCCAAAAAATATGTTCATTTATTTTGTTTTGGAAATCTTTAAAAAATAAGTTAATTATTTCCGCATATTAGTTAATTAACTGTTAAATGTTTACCAGCCACCAAAAAAAAAACTCGTCCATAAATTTAACTGTAAGAAATTTCCACTTATTTTCAGTTATAAGAAATAAATATCTTAAAATAACTGTCATGTCTTTAGTTCACCTTTTATCATTCTTCAACTATGACTTTGGATGTTCATATTAAAGTACAAGTCACAACTCCTCACTATAGTTTTGTATTGATTTCGATCGCTATAAAATTATTCAAAAACTGCATTGAATTGGTATTAAAGAAATCAGGTGATTGTCCATGCTCATAATTATTTCCGTGAACTTCCCACACCTTAATGTTATCGATATCCGGGTAGAAAATGCGTAACAGTTTGCATAAACTGCACAGAGTTTGAATCTGGATAGAGTTTGTTTGTTTATTCATTTAAAATTGCAGCTGTTCAGCTATCTGGCTCCACGGGTACAAGTTACAAGGCTGGGGAATTGTCCCCAACTAGTAATTGGTGAGTTTCCTTTAGGCAACAAGTTACAACTTCTCACAATTGTTTTGGATTGATTTAGTTCTCTTTGATTATTCAAAAGTTGCATTGATATATAGGTACAAGAAATCAGGTAGACTATTATATATATCAACATATTACATTAATATACAAGGGATTCGTAAGTTCCCTTCGGGGAACAAGTTACAAATCAATTCATAGTTTTGAATTGATTTAGCTCCTTGCCATTATTTAAAAACTGTATTGAATTGGTATAGAAGATCTCAGGTCACTGTAGTATATTAATATATGAATTTCCCTAATTGTCCCCAGATATGATGCCCACACAGAAAAAAATAAAAATGAGTTTCAATTAAAATATTTGTGGAATCAATTAAAAATTTAATTGAAATTGGACCTGTAAACAAAATGATAGTATCAATTAAACAAAAAATTGAGATTTAATTGAAAATATCAGAAAAATCAGAAAAAGTAATTGAATCAATTAAAATTTTAACTGAAAATTATTTTAAAATCAATTAAAGGTTTAATTGAAAAAAAACATGATTTTTTTTTTTCTGTGCATTGGCGTGTTATTTCGGTGAACTCCCCACAGCTTGAGGTAATTGCTATTCGTTTTGATGCGCTGCACGCAACTCGAAACCAGATTGAGTTTATTTGTTTATTCATTTAAACTTGAAGCTGATCTGACTCCACGGAAACTAGTTACAAGGTCGCGGAATAGTAATTGGAGAGCTCCCTTCAAGTACGCTGGAAGAAGATAATTGGTTTAATGACTGATGTTTTTGCTAGTGGAAAATTTCAGACAACCGAACAATCTCCAACAGCTGTTTTTGTAATGTAGGAAACAAGGTCTGAGGCATCATTGGACGATATGCGGCTCTCGAATGGAGTCTATGATGCAATCTAATTAGAAGCCTGTAAACTAGGTTGTCTTAACTAGGCTGAGGGCAGTAGTGTTCGGGCGGTGACATACTGGGCTAGTGGCAGTTGGTGCTGTGCTCTGTTCTTTTCGATAATTATCTTAGACTGTGCTAATTGACTAAACTACGAATAGTTGAAATAAGATAGCTCAAGCACTAACAGCTTTTACATTGATCCAATATTTTGATTTGAACGATGTGGCCCGACCACGCGTTCCTGTTGTTATGTTATAGAGAGAGCCAGTCGACTAAAAGTCTTAAAAGCGATCTTAGAAGAACCATTATGTTGACCAAATTTTGTTGACAAGTTTTACGGAATGTGTCTTTTCAATATCCACGAATGTCATAGAGAATTTTAACATTTTAAAGCGATTTTCGACAAAATTTATTCACTGGAACTATTGACGAAGCAGGAGGAGTATTTTTTATAGAAAATCTTATGTTTAATAGTATTTTCTGCAGGAATTCTTCTGTATAAATTTACTTTCTATAGAAAATCATCTGTATAACAGTATTTTCTATAGGAAATATTCTGTAAAACAGTATTTTCTATAGTGCTATAAATCTCCTCTATAATAGTATTTTCTATAAGAAATCTTGTGAATAACAATATTTTCTATAGAAAAAAAAAAGCAAAATTTAATTTAATGAAACAATCGACAAAGAATTAGGAAATCTTGTGTATAACAGTATTTTCTATAGGAAACCATCTGTATAAGTGAATTTTCTATAGAAAATTTTGTGTATAACAGTATTTTCTGCAAGAATTATACTGTATAACAGTGTTTTCTATAGGAAATCATCTGTATAAGTGAATTTTCTATAGAAAATCTTGTGTATAACAGTATTTTCTGCAGGAATTCTACTGTATAACAGTATTTTCTATAGGAAATCATCTATATAAAAGAATTTTCTATAGAAAATCTTGTGTATAACAGTATAGAGCAGTGAAAAAACTTGTGTGTAAAAGTATTTTCTACAGACGTGTGTATAACAGTTAGCACCACATAAACAGAAAAAAAACATCCATATATAAATTTTTTATAGATATTTGTACATGTGAAATGAAAACGAAACAACAATAAAATTCGTTACTATGGCATCACTCAAACATGTACGATGAATTAATGGATGGATGGAATAAATGAATGAATTCTGGGTGAATAGATAGAGGAATAGCTACAGATATACATACGTAAGGCTAGATGGATCAATAGACATCAGGTAACAACCAAATAACCCCACAAAAAAAAAAAAAAGAAACAAACAAGCAAACAAACAATAACACAATTTTGGGGAACAAAAACAAACAACAAAAAACAATACATAAAACCAACCAACGAAAAACCAAATCAAAACTCCATGGAAATGAATGCTAATGTAGTTGGGAGATGAAATGAAGCACCTCACATCAGGCATGATGAGACCAAAGTACATGTGATATCTGATGGAGGGGTTGAGAGGGGACAGGTAACAGCTTCAGTTGTAAAAATCATACAAAATCATTGAATTGAGCAAACGTGTGTTATTAAACAAAGTTTTTGTTTTTCAACTTCACTCTCTGTTTTTGTAGATTTTTAGCCAAATTGATTACAAACTGTTTTGTAAGAACAGAAGAAATCAGCAAATTCAATTCAATAACAATTTGCTCAATTCATTTACTTTTTTGTTGTTGTTGTTTTGTAATGCTGGCTGGAGGAGTGTGTGTTTTTAGGCAACTTTACAAATAAACCGAAAAACAATAACAATCATTGTAACCACGAAGCAACTACAACAAAAAATCTATTGCTTCTATGTCTAACATCAATGATAAAGCCAACTGGT
Source organism: Bellardia bayeri (assembly GCA_950370525.1). Lineage (NCBI taxonomy): Eukaryota > Metazoa > Arthropoda > Insecta > Diptera > Calliphoridae > Bellardia > Bellardia bayeri. Next base: position 84,084,839 of record OX493267.1, read on the forward strand.
ATATCAACCTTCCCTTTTAAAAACACATTTTGTTAAAGTTCACAAGTATTTTTTTCTTCTTGTACACATAAAAAATATTAATTCCTTAATTCGTACTACAACTTGCTGCTGTTCTTTTGCTGTAAGGTTTCTGTAGTTTAGTTTAAATTAAATTGAATTTTGTGAAAAAGGAAATCGCAACCACAAGTTTTAATACAATTTTGTAGCCACAACATTATTTTCTTCAAAGTCTGACATTTGCAGCTGGGCAACAATTTTAATATCATTTAGGGGAAAGAAACATTTAGAAACTAAGGTCGGGATGAGCATGAGAGATTGTACTTTTACCTGACACTTACATAAATTTCAAGCACTAACACTAAGTTGAAAAGGTTATAGAAAAAAAGGTGCAATTGGGTGCAATGTACCTCATAATTACAGTCATTATTAAAAGGAATCTTATATTGGGTTGTAATCTAAAAGTAACCAAAGCCTTTTTAATATACTACCGATGTCAGCAACTATATCTAACTTTTGGAGCTTGTGCTAGTGGAAGTCATCATAATGTTTGTTAAATATCAATATAACTTTTCCTAATTGTTCCCAAATCCCTTTATTTTTCAAGAACATTTTTTAAACATTAAAAATTCGAGAGTTCAAAAATAATGGTTTACAATTCCATGGTAAAACAGATAAACATGATTTTCATCATGGTTATCTTAAACGTTGGTGAACTCGACTCAACACCGCAAGAACATACTACCGCATGCCTTGCTAAGAGGAAAGTCATAAGCGTATGACTTTGCAACTTATCCTACATGAATAGAACGATCAATGTACCAACACCTTGCTAAAGAGCTTGAACTATCCAATCCCTGCCATTCATAGTTTAGCCAATAAGCAAAGCCTAGAACTATTACTAGACATGGAGCAATCGATCCAGCTACGAACTGGTCTATCATTTCACTGGCCGACTAGTACTGCTAAGCTCGTGCAAGCTCATGGCACCGATTTCGCAATGTCTCCCACGTATTGCAATAACACCCAGGCGAAGGAAGTTCAACAGAATAACATGGACCATGTTAAGACAGAAGAGTTCAAGACTAACCTAACGGCGCACTCAAAAGCGGGTGAACTCGGCTCACCACGGCATTCTATGTCCAGCAAGAACACACTAATGTATGTCTTGCAAAGAGCATGCTTGTATGAATTTGTCAGGAACCGACTGCAACGATCAAATGTAACGAGCATCTTGCTTAAGAGCTTAGCCTATCTAATCCCTGCCATCCATAGATTAGTCAATTAGAAAAGCAGCAATCGCAACATCGCATTGACCGACCACTAGTGCCAATGCCAGAGATTTTAATTTACTACAATTGGTAGCTATCTAAGCTCGTCCAAAGGCGGATCATCAGCTACCTGAAACGAATGTCACTCCCTGAGCACCGAGCTACTTTCAATGGCTCTGTTGTTTCAGCATCTAGAGACAAATTGGTGGTTCGAAATTTGCTCCTCAAAGAAACTTCAGTCTTGTAACCACCTGCCATTCTTCCCGCTTTGGGTATTAACCACAAGACACTACGTGTACCCCAAAGGGCTCTCAACCAAATATCAGTTAGGGGATCTGCTATTTGATCGCGTAGTTCTAGATAAGACTTTAGTCAGTTGCGAGTTTAAAAGGTTTAAAACAATCAAATTCTAACCAGTTTCGAGACCATGCAAGCTCATGGCTCCGGCCATACATCTACCAAAGATTGTAACAGCGTCAAGTTGATGGCCATAAACACCAGGACATATTACCCATTGGGGGACCCATGTAAACATAAGAGAATATTATTTAATTATCTAAAAAAAATTAAAAAATCTTTAATTTCTATCAGTTTTCTTTACCTGCGTAAACTAAATCTATTAAGCAAGCTAACATCTTTATTAAAAGAATTTACAAATTATAGCACATTTCAGTTTAATTCCAAAGCAGATGGATTTTCCTAAATAAACAATTTTCAATTCATTAGTACCACATGACAAATATTTACTTAACAAAACGTAACCATTATTTTTAGTAGAAATTTCCTTGTGGAAGTTTCATCGTACAAGCATTTTGTAAGAGCCAACAGCATCAAAAAAATTACTGTAACCTTCAATTGTGATTTGTTTCCAAATAAAGGCAAATTTTATTTAGTGGTTACATCTGTTTTGTCAAATATTTCACATGTGTGCCGTAACTTTGAAATCTTGTTATAGTTGTTGGTATTATTGTTCCTAGTCCCGGAATTTTAATGCCCGCACAAACTTGTGTACCTTACATTATTCTTTGTTTTCCTTATATTAAACATAACCGCAAAAGTTAATTATAAAAGTTTTCCAAATATAATCTACAAACCCGGCTAAAGATACATACAGAGCAGCATAGAAAGATATAATTGCCCGGTAGATCATGGAACGAGTTCAGCGCTAAGGAAAAAACCATAAAAAGTTAAACAGCTACAAAATTGCTGAACGTTTGACTTGGAAATTTAATTTTAGCAAATTATATGGAGGGATTTCATTGACAGCCTCTGCATAACTATTCCCAGCATACCATTTTAGGAGCGCTCCGAAAAAGGAGTCAGAAAAGAGTCCAAAAAAAGAGCATTTTCGGAGCGAAAGAAAAATTTGCTTGTTACTGTCCTGAGTCGGCACGCAGTATGATTCAGAAATTGCACTTAATTATGTGTGTACCAAAGCGTTATCCTCTTATTTGTGCTTTGAACAAAAAAAAAAAAAAAAAAAACATAGCTGTACCACACAAGAATGATTAAAACAAGACTACACAGAGCCCAAAAAAACCGTCATAAAGGACTCTTTTCTGACATTATCTAAGAGCTCTTTTAGAGACCCAAAAAACCCTCATCAAAGACTCTTTTCTGACATTACCTAAGAGCTTTTTCTGACGGACCATTTTCGAATGTAATGACCCTCTTTTCTAAAGGTTTTCGGATCAATTGTGATTGTTTTTTTGGGTTAAAAAGAGCGCTAACGCTCCAAAAAAGGTGTCAGAAAAGACTCTTTTCGGACTCATATGGCTTGCTGGATTTATTAGAGAAATTACTACTACTGCCACTACTCTTTGAATTGACATTAATAAGCAACGTAGGTTGGACTTTGTTATTCTAAATACAGAGAAAATGCCACGCATTTAAACAAATTGCATGTCCAAGGTCGAAGGCACGGCCACTAAAAAGTTTGTTGTGTCCTTGCTTTTTAAACAATAACGCTTCTATCCCACTGTGCATGACAATGTTTGCTTCTTATTTATTCCGCTTTTGGTTGGTGAGAATAACCAATTGAAACGTCTGCACAAGTTAGCATTACTGAAGTAAATAGTCTAAAAAAGTTCGGCCACAATACGACTCTCGCTTTGTCTAAGTATCATTTTAGCTACTTAAAAGTTGGTAAGTTTGACCAATAAAACCGCAGGGTTTCTATACCTGTATGTAGTTGAACAACATAACCATTTACAAGTGACTCCCCCATAGTTGTGTTGCATTAAATTTAAACTGGAAAAACACTTAACTCCTTTTTATAATAAATATATGATAAACCAAGCCATATACCCTTTATTTACCTAACTGCCTTCTACCTCTTTGCTCGTTTAATTAATGGCAGCAAACACTGAGCCCAACTGAAAATCTAAATCCCTAAAAGTGTAAAACGCTTGTTAGGAAAACTAATTTAGGGAAAAATAGCAAAACAGCCAGGCAACATCGGTAACAACAAACTTCTTTTAACAAGCTTTAACAGTTTTCACGCATTACATGCAACACACACACACACACACACACACTCCTTAACAATTTGATTTCCTTAACGCCGTTGTTGTGTCAGACTTGAAAGTTTTTTACCTTGTTTTTCTTTTTTCATTTTGACACGAAATCCTTGTAGTTTTTGTACCGAGAACGAGTATTAAATTGGCATCAATTTGTACCTGCCGCTTGTTGCCACACACTCTGCTGTTTGTCTAGCGGCTGTATGTATGTGTGTGTAAGTGTCTTCTTTGTCTATGCATAGTACCTGCTACATAGTCATTCATGCGAGTCTATGTCTAGTTTTAATAGGTTGGCAATTAATTCGTCTTCTTTTCTTTCGATACGATACGATACGTTCGACTCAAATCTATTCTAGTTTTGTGGAGAAAAGTTTTTTTGTGTTTTTGCTGGTTTTGTTTTTGTTTAACAAGTTTTTCTGTTGTTTTTGCTAATGGGGGTTCTTGCCAGCAATCAAGAGTTTTAAAATAAGAGGAAGGAGGGGGAGGGGGGTAAAAGAAACTAAACCAAACATGGCAATTTTGGTGAGTGAATGTATGTGAGTCTGTGTGTGTATGTGTTTAAATGCGGGTTAATTTGACAGGACTTTAAATGAATTCAGTCAAGTGCAGCAGAAATAGCAGCAATAGAAATAGAGCAGAAATCAGTTTGAAATAGTTTGTTTTTTTTTTTATATACTTAATAGGTTTAAAATGTCGCAAGATATTTTCTGAAATTGTAAATTGTTCTGAAAAGTTTTAACTTGTGGTTTCAAAACTTGCACACTTGCAATTAATGCTTCTATAGAAGCTTTGCGAGAACTTCAGTATGATTAATCAATAATCAAATATTGTAAGAATAAGTACCTTCGGCCAGGTTTTCTAACACCCTTAAGATATCGCAAATAGTTTGTGTAAATTACTGATAAGATCCAGTTTCCACTAAAACTTAAAAAAAAATATTTGAATAATTTAATACTTTTAATATTAGAATTTTAGTTTTAAAATTATGTTCTAAATATGTAATAATTTTTGGCCTACATAGGCTTTTCGATTAAAATTAATAAATCAATAAAAAAAAAAACTTGTCAGACACCATTAACATATCAGGAAATCAACCTAATAAATCAGCCGACCAATTAATATCACAAAACTGTATTTTCACAACTCAATTTCTTTAAATATTTTTATTTAAACTTTAAGTTTGAAAGCAAACTTATTTTATATACTAAATTTGAAGCGACAAAAAGAAGAAAAAAAAAAAACAAGACAACTTCTTAACGAAATTTATTTAAATTCTCTGCACTTCTCCAAATTTTAAAGTAAGTAACACCTTTATGCTGTTCATGAGAGCGTAATGTTTATAAAGTTCATGTTGACAATAACCCAGTAGAAAATTTGAGAGTGGCATAGGATTATGTTGCATTTATTGCAGATTAAAAAACATTAGAGGACATATAGCGTGCTTTACAATTAAAAATCATGTTCCAAATAATTTTGTTTTCGAAATTTTGCATTTTAAATATTTTAGACAGCAATGTGCTCTTTTTTATGCAAAGAGTAGCCATTTAGTTACTTTATACATCCCAGGTAATCCAGCGTGAAGTCAATTGATACCTTAGTGTCTCCAAGTAATCTAAAGTGTAGACACTTAAAACATTTTTTGTACTGCTTTAAAGGAAGTAGTAAGATTACGCATTTACTTTACTTTATTGTTTACTCTATTATAATTATGTGGAATGAATTGTTTTCCATCTAGAATACTCACATGTTAAAACAACTTATTTTGTAATTGGTGGTGATCCTAAATGATAGATAAAATCACATAGTTCGGAATACTTAGCTTGAACTTGTGGTAAGTTTCATGTAATACATTTTTCGCTGGTGTTGCTAGCAATATGTAGGTTTGCATATGAAACCAGTGTTTTAAATTTTACACCGCAACTTCTTAAAACTTTTAAAGCAATATATAAACTATAACAACATGCTTCCTTCTATGCACATATAAACACATTGGTTACCACCAATTGTAGACAGTGGTAAGATGACTCACATGAGTGGGCTGTCATTATTAAAAGGGCAAACTCACGACCTCTTATGCCAGCAACATCTATAAGACAAGGAGTGTAGGTTTCTATTGTACAGTAACTAAAGTTTAGCTTCTTATTTGTCTATAATAGAAATTTAACCTTATATGGAAGTTTGATACTCACATATGAAGACGCAGCTAACGAAGAAGCCACAAACAACAAGAATAACTAACAAAACGTGAAAATTGCAGTCATATGCAGTTAATAAAGTGCATTTATCATGTATATTGGTCTTATGAGAGTCGTATTATTAAATGAATTTAGTTTTTATTGTCTGTTAAAAGTTCCTTATTGCTAAATAAGTAGGGGGCGAAAACAAGAAGTGGGTGGCAGGAAAAATTAACACTAAATTGAATGCAACTAATATTGAAGAAAGTTTGTGAGAGTATTTAGGTTCTATGAACTTTTACAAAAGCATTTCAAAGAAAACTAGCTGTCAAAAGAGTAGTTAGTGAGGTAATTAAACAGCGCTTGTCAACTAGAAGTATAAATAGATAATGCACTCAAATATGTACAATAATTAACTTCGGGTACTTGGTGAGCTGTAAATTGCTATAAGCTTTTGTGTGGAACTGCTTGATTTATTCGACACATGTGCAACTATCGTCATAATGGGTAACTTTCATAAAAGACCCACTGTGCAAAATCACTTAGTGAATACATATCAGTGGCCGGCACAAATAACCACCAAGTGCCGAACATGATCGTTTAATTACATGTAAACAAAACGAATATTAACGAAACTCCTAAATATCTTCAACGAAAAAAGAAGCATTAGCTGATTAGTCCCGGATCATACAATGCAACTTTTGCTGCTCAACTTTTGAGTTTTTGGAAGAGAGGGGAAAAGAGAGAGAGAGAGAGAGAGATAGGGGACCACTCTTCTTTCCCCTATCACCAACAAACTCAAAAGTTGAGCAGCAAAAGTTGTATTGTGTGATCCGGGACTTAGCTTACAACATAGAAAGAACGTACTTGGCATGCCATCATTACTCTTTATGTCGAACACTGTTCTACAACTATTTATCAGTAAAATTCATAAGTTAAAAACCTCTTTCTATGCCAGAATAGTACCATTTAATTATGACATTTTTGTTAAGATTTTTTTACATAAAATTTTGTTTTATTTAAGATGTGACTAAAGCAATATAATACGTTTCCTATGTATCCAAAACACCTTTAACATAAAAAAAAACTTTACGCAACTTTATACTTAATTTTGTTGTATCAAACTGCAAAACATTTGCTCTGTTTTATTATATATCTGGTTACAACATATTCCAATAAATTTCACAATGGTTTTAAACTTTTTCATCTTATTTTACTTTAAACTTACATATGACTTACTTTTTGTAAGGCCTTTTCCTATTTTTTAACATTTGAAAGTTTTCTAGATTTTTTTGGGGCATCCAGAGCAATAGAAAAAAAGATATTAATACAAAAGATAGTCTATGTGTGTTGAACTTTTCTATCTGTTTTCGTTTTCTTTTTTTTTTGGAGCATAGAACTATTTCTAGTTTCTTTTATATTTGACTCTACTTTTTTGAAATCTTTTTTTTTTTGTTTTTGATAAGTGTTCTTTTTATGTGATGGCAACAGAAACTTTTATTTGACGCTTGAGTGAATGAGTACGAGGAATGAAGAGTTTTTTTTTTAATATGTAACTCAGCAAAAAAAAAAAAAAAATTTTGCATTTTCTTTGCAACTTGCCAGTTGCAACAATGTTTTACATTTATTAAAATTTTTCTTAGTATTTCTTATTTTCCAACCATATAGACAAGTGAAAATGTTGTTTCTGTGAGTTGTGAACACAGAAGGATCAATTTTGTTCAAAAGAAAATTTTAAGTTTTTATTTTAATATTATTTTATTTTTGAAGAATTTTTTAGCATATGATGTCAAGTTTGAAAGTGTCTAATAGAAATGGAAATACAAAAAATTTCTACTTTAACTTCCAGTTTTTAATAAAACTGAATTTTAGCTATAGTTTTTACAATGTAGGCACAATAGGGGTTACAAGTTTGACATTTACCCATCAAAAAATTCAGATTTAAATAAAACGTTTGTTATTCAATTGAATACTGAAGGAGTTGTTAGTATTAGTGTGTATAGTCGAGACTAAAGACTGAATATAGTCGACACTATAAACTGACTATAGTCAATACTTTTGACTGACTATAGTCGTCAATAAAGACTGACAATAGTCGATACTATAAACTGACACAAGTCGATACTAGGTACTGACTATAGTCGATACTATGGACTGACTATAGTCGCCACTGTAGACTGCCTATATTTGTTATTATAGACTGACTATAGTCGATAATTTTGACTGACTATAGTCGATACTATGGCCTGACTATAGTCGATACTTTAGACTGACTATAGTCGATACTATAAACTGACTATAGTCGTCACTATAGACTCGACTATATTCGCCACTATAGACTGACTATAGTCGATACTTTAGACTGACTATAGTCGATACTATAAACTGACTATAGTCGTCACTATAGACTCGACTATATTCGCCACTATAGACTGACTATAGTCGATACTTTTGACTGACTATAGTCGATACTGTAGACTGCCTATATTTGTTATTATAGACTGACTACAGTCGATACTTTTGACTGACTAGTCGATACTATGGCCTGACTATATTCGATACTATGGACTGACTATAGTCACCACTATAGACTGACTATAGTCGATACTTTAGACTGACTATAGTCGATACTATAAACTGACTATAGTCGTCACTATAGACTCGACTATATTCACCACTATAGACTGACTATAGTCGATAATTTAGACTGACTATAGTCGATACGATAAACTGACTATAGTCAATACTTTGGACTTACTATATTCGATACTATGGACTGACTATATTCGATACTTTAGACTGACTATAGCCGATTCTATTGACTGACTACAGTCGCCACTATATTCTTGACTATACTTGATAATATAAACTGAACATACTGACTATAGTCCATACTACCAATTGCCTACAGTTGACACTATAGACTGACTATAGTTGACACTATAGACTGAATATAGTCGAAACTATAGACCGACTATAGTCTATACTAAAAATTGCCTATAGACGATACCATAGAATGATCGACTATGTGGAGAGAATAGTTGAGAATATAAACATACTATAATTTATATTATAGTCGAGACTATGGTCGAGACTATATACAGCATATAATCTCAACTATAATCTGTCTGTGGTCTTGACAAAAATCAGGGGGGATATTTTGTAACTTCTTTCGAAAATAAAATCCTTCGAATTTGTATACTTTATACATTGTATTTCAAAAATGTTTGACTCGACTAAAGACTGGATAATACACTAAAATATAAACTATACTACATTCTAAAATATATTAATTACACAAATTTTGATAAATAAAAGAATTTATAAAATCACAATCATTAATCTATTTCATTTACACAAATATCTTTTTAAATACTTTCCATCTTGCATAAATTTTTATCTAATTTACCACTAACTGACACTTTAAAATGTCAAAGATACAACCTTTAACACATCAGCAAAACAAGCCAAGTAAAGAAACCTTGAATTAAATTCTTCATATTATTCGCCAAATATATTTTTTCTTTGGTTGTTTGTTGACTTTACAAGGAAGTTCATTTAAGAAACAAGTTGGGCAAAGCAAAAAATAAAAAATGCAACAGAAATTTTGTTTGTCATCAACACGAAAATATCTATTTTTAATTAAATTTTAACTATGTTCTCAACACTTCAAAGGATATTTCTTTTTTTTTTCTCCTGCTATAGACTACGAATTTTACATACCAGCACTACAACACTAGTTACCAGATGATGTCTTTGATATTGCAGCAAATAACAAAAAAAAATGTTGTTTTTTTTTTTGTGCCACCAAAAGGCATTTGCATTTTTTGTTAACAGAGTAAAAGCTGATGACGAGAAGAGGCTGCTGGAAAAAATGAACAGAACAAGAAACAAAAAGTACCAAAAGAGTCCCAAATGTTGTCAAGAAATTTTTCGCATAAATTTACATGTTGTATAAATATTAGATGATGTTGTTGATGGTGGTGGTGGTTGTGATGATGATGGCGCTGGCAATGGCGATAAAGATGATGTTGTGTTATTGCTGCTGCCATGTTGATGATTCTGATGATGGGCGATGACAAAAATGAAAAATGACAAAAACAAATTAATGCAACCGACCGTAGAAATTTAATGCTTTTTATATGAATTTAACACCCAGCAATTTATACAAAACACATACATACATTCGTAAATTTTCTATTTAACACATTTACATAGGCTCGGAATACATTCATAAGAATTTATATGAGGCACACTAATCTTAACATTAATAACAACAAAACAGCATATAACACTCAAAAGTAAAAGACAAAAACTGTCTGAAACAACTGATGTTAAGTAGACTGCAGTAAGAATTATCCGTTAGCCATTAATCAGGCTTATAGACTGATCTTTACCTACGGCTATAATATAAACATTAATCTCGATTGTAAACATGATCTTAACCTCGTCTATAGACATTTAAAAGAAATTTTTTTCAAAAATCAAGACTGTATACAGGAGTATAGGCAAGATTCTAGATAGGACAGGACTACAGAATGGGCAGGACTCTAGTCGAGACTATTGACAGGACTATAGTAGAGACTATAGGAAGGATTATAGTAGACAAGACTATAGCTGAGATTATATACGGAACTATATTCTCGATTAGAGACAGGACTACAGTCTCGACTGACAAAAACACTCTCGACTGTACACAGAACTATAAGTCCCGACTAGAGGCACATATAGTAGACAAGACTATAGTTGAGATTATATACAGAACTATATACTCGACTGTATACAGATCTACAGTCTCGACTGATAAAATCACTCTCGACTTTAGACAGGCCTATAGCATCGGCTGTACACAGAACTATAAGTCCCGACTATACACATAACTTTAGCCTGCATATCACTTCAGTTTTTTTATGAGTGTAAGGAAAGCTTTAAAATATTTCCAATTTTCGTTTGCGCAACCAGTGTGTATGGCTTTTAGTTACAGCGAAGCAAAGAATCTCGGCTTTAAGTGTTTATACTTGTAACAAAAAAAAGATGTATCTGTGTGCATTAGTTAAAATGTATGACTCCATATGAATAAACATAAAATTAGAATTCTATGCCTGAGGCACAAGCAAATGTAATATAGCTGTTACTTATACGTACACACGTAGCAGTAGAGGAAGTTGAAGTAAAATATGTGCCCCATTTATTCTCTTGTACGTTTGTTGTATCTAGTGCCAGTTGAACAACGTCAACAAACGACATAAGGAAAACTGAACGGCAGCAAAAAACAACAGTGACGGTAGTAGGAACAGTTGTGGCAACAGCCAGCTCCAGCAAATGCAATGAAGATACATTTGTGATTTTAATACTACAACAAACAGCAGCAACATACCACCATTACACACGAATACACAGATGACAACACAACGAAATTATAGATTATTACAGACAATATTTCATAATAAACACACAGCGTCATCATCATCAAGAACACCATGATCCTCGTCAGGCAACATGCCGGTATTATTTTCACAATCAGTGTTGTAACAAAAGAGGGGGTAGAGAGGGGAGAGAGGGCAGAGCAGAATTTGTTTACCGGATTTTATTTAGAATATCTTTGTCACAAAGGAATTATCTTCATAATTAAAGCTTAAAAAGCACAACTTTTTAACTTCTGTTTGCTTAAAGATTTCCATATTTTTAGTTTTAACATAAAATGTACTTTAATTATGTTACTTAGGAATTTTTTAATTTATACCCTACACCACCCTGCGTATATCACTTTCCTTAATGGTGACAAACAACATTATTATATGGAGTTTATATTTTATGTCATACCTACTGCTCTTTAGAGTTGCTGGTTTCCATTTCTTTTTTTTTTTTACTCAAATACATTTTCATTTGAGTAGACGAGCATTATGTATCAAACCCCAACAGCCATAAGCCCCCTTATCAAACATGTTGCTCAACATACTCGTACATATCTCTGTTGGGTTTTTAGTGTGTTGGGGTTTAGCGAGTTGGGTTTTTTTTAAGTTTTTTTTCTACATTTCATATGACAATTTCCTGTAAAAATTTTTCCCGCCTAAAAAATCGTATATAGACAAAAAGAAAAAAAAAACCAAAACATGAAACATGATTTCTTGTTTGAATTGTTAAGAGCATACGCAAGTACATACACGTAAAAAATATGCAATATGGAGAAAACAAATTGGTCAGAATTCAAAAATATCCAGCTGTCTCGTCTTCAGACAGAAGTATAGTCTGGTCTATAGACCAAACATATATGTTCAATTCACAACTGATGTTACAGTGTCGTAGCAGTTGTATGTCGTCTGTATTTACAATAGTTGTACAAATGTTGTTGGTAATTTCTATATAAATATTGTATACAACACATACGACATTTTTATATACTCGTATGTTTGTACATATGTTTTTCGAATATTGTATGAAAGTTTAAGTGTTGCCAAAAGTTAAAAATGACGAAACGGTAGCACTAAAATCATATATTGAATGACAAATTTAAAACAAGAAAATAAAATTAATGAACGAAAAACTTTAATAATGGATATTGTTAAAAATATACCGTGTATTGTTTTAATTTTGAAAAATATTCATATTTTATGTTTTGTATATTTGTTTTTCAAAATATTTTTCTTTTGTCATTTTGAAGGTTTGACAACATAAACATACGACCTTGCACAAAATTGTGTTCACAATCAGATGGTTGTATAGGTTGATTCAAGTAGACATAACTTTTTCAATAACCGTTTTTTTTTGACAGATGACGTGTGAGTCGCATTATGCTGTCATGTTATTTTTGTTTACTATTGTTTGGCATTTCTTAATGGAAAGACTTACGCATAAACAACGTTTACAAATCATTCAACTTTATTACGAAAATTCACGTTCTGTGAGGCATAATCGGCCTACTGAGCGTACTATTCGCAACACCACCACGCAGCATTCATTATTGGATAATATTCGACCGAATAGAGCACGTCCAGCACGCTTTGAAGACGTATAATCATCGGTCCATATTTTGAAAAATGATGGCGGTGTGAACGTAGCCGTCAATGGCGAACGTTATCGTGCCATGATAACCGACTATTTGATGGCTGAAATTGAAGCACGTGATCTCGGCAACATTTCGTTTCAGCAAGACGGCGTGTGGGAGCATCACATCAATCAATGGATTTATTGAAAGAACACTTTGGTTAGCACATAATTTCATGTTTTGGGCCGGTCGATTGGCCACCAAGATCATGTGATATCACACCGTTAGAATTTTTCCTGTGGGGATATGTAAAGTCTAAAGTTTATGCGGACATACCCGCTTCGATTCAGGCCTTGGAGGATAACATTACGCCGGTCATTCGCCAGTTAACAGTCGAAATGCTCGAATGAGTCATCGAAAATTGGACTCAACGGATAGATCATCTGCAACGTAGCAACGGCTAACATTTGATAGACATAATCTTTAAAAAATAAATGCCAAAAAATGTTCTTTCAAATGATAATAAACATTTCCCATTAAATTTGAATTTTCTGTTTTTTTTTTTTTTTTCTTTAAAAAAGTAGGGAAACTCGAAATGGATCACGCTTTATCATACAATGTACAACATAATACGTCACTTGTAAATTGAACCATAGTCTTGTCTATAGACCGGACATATAGACTCTTCTATAAGCCGAAGATATAGTCTCGTCTATAGACCGATCTTTAACTTTTCACCGTCTTATCTACAGGCTAAACTATAGTCTCACCCAATATTTTGTTTATAGACTGTCTATAATCTGCTTGATATGCTAAAGACTGGATTAAGAAAAAGGAAGGACTATTGGTTACTAATAACGATATCATCTTAAAACATTAAATAAATTTTGCCTATGGAATATATTAAATTATTTCTCTAAGTGTTATTATTACAAGTCCGTAACTAGAAGAGCAAGTGCTTTTTATTACATTAACGCTATACAAATTGAATCTGGCACTGTTGTAAATGAATATTCGTATTAATATGAATGAAACGACAAAAATAGTCGGCAGATGCAAGTAAAGTACGCAATACATATATTGATTAAATAAAACAAATATCCTATAATTTACATAACAAACTGAAAATTTTTATGTAATGAAACTCAAAATTTAATATTTGATATGATAAAGATTTTTTAACATTCGCCTTCTTGCATTTAGAGGAAAACCATTGACATTCATTCCTTTAACATGTTTTGTTTTAGACATGTGTAAGTAAATATGGTTGTAAATGTTCATGTTGTTAATTTCAGTAACTAGGGATACAACCACATACAAACATTAATGTCTCTTAGGACCAGCATCTTCATACTTGTATATTTTAGGAAGTTTTAATGTTTCTATCATAATTAAAAATTTTAACGCAAGTGAGTATGTGTGGTTAAAGAAACAGCCTGCTGCTCTCATATTTCAATATTACATAGACAAATTGTTTTCTTTTGTTTACTTATGGGTTTCTTTTGGTTAGCCTAAAGTAAGCATTAAACAAAAGTTTTGTATTTTAATTAAAAAGGCCTACGACAAAAAGGTTTTTATTTTGTAAGCTTTATATGAGAAGAATACTACTTAATCTTGGTCAAAATAAAGTATGCAATGAAATAGCATTTAATAAAATATCCCTAAAATATGCTATACTTATGTGTTGTAATTTTTAAGAGCAATTTAAATAGTGTAATTAAACATGCTATTTTATTTGTTAAAAGTATTAAATATGTGTTAACAAACAAAAGCTAAATAAAGCATGTTTATAATCTGGAGTGTGGTTTATTATCTGAAAATAATATTTTGTAGAAATTCAGCTTTTTGCCACATAAAAAGCAGTGGTCGACACTCAAAACTTCTTGGGTAGACCAGAATGGATTATCTACATGTTAACAGCAAGAATGCTAATAAAGTACATAAAAATTAGTAAATAAGAAACAAACTGGAGCCTTTATATTATTTTTATACTAAAATAAAGTCTAGTCCACATACTGAACTATGGACTGAACTATAGTCTCGCCTAAGGAGTGTGTCCTCTATAGACTGAACTATGGAATGGAGTATAGTCTCGTATACAGAATTAACTTTAGTCTAGAGTATGGTCTCGCCTAAAGACTGTGCCCTCTATAGACTGAACTATGGACTAAACTATAGACTGGAGTATAGTCTCGTATACAGACTGGAGTATAGACTGAACTATAGACTGGAGTATAGTCTCACCTAAAGACTGTGCCCTCTATAGACTGAACTATGGACTAAACTATAGACTGAACTATGGACTAAACTATAGACTGAACTATAGACTAGAGTATAGTCTCGTATACAGACTGGAGTATAGTCTCGCCTAAAGATTGTGCCCTCTAACTATGGACTGGCGTATAGTCTTCTATACAGACTGAACTATATACTGGAGTATAGTCTCGTATACAGACTGGAGTATAGACTGGAGTATAGTCTCACCTAAAGACTGCCTCTATAGAGTGAACTATGGACTAAACTATAGACTGCAGTATAGACTGAACTATAGACTGGAGTATAGTCTCGTATACAGACTGGAGTATAGTCTCGCCTAAAGACTGTGCCCTCTATAGACTGAACTATGGACTAAACTACAGACTGGAGTATAGTCTCGTATACAGACTGGAGTATAGACTGAACTATAGACTGGAGTATAGTCTCACCTAAAGACTGTGCCCTCTATAGACTGAACTATGGACTTAACTATAGACTGAACTATGGACTAAACTATAGACTGAACTATAGACTAGAGTATAGTCTCGTATACAGACTGGAGTATAGTCTCGCCTAAAGATTGTGCCCTCTAACTATGGACTGGCGTATAGTCTTCTATACAGACTGAACTATATACTGGAGTATAGTCTCGTATACAGACTGGAGTATAGTCTCACCTAAAGACTGCCTCTATAGACTGAAGTATAGACTGAACTATAGACTGGAGTATAGTCTCGTATACAGACTGGAGTATAGTCTCGCCTAAAGATTGTGCCCTCTATAGACTGAACTATGGACTGGCGTATAGTCTTGTATACAGACTGAACTATAGACTGGAGTATAGTCTCACCTAAAAATTGTGCCCTCTATAGACTGAACTATGGACTAAACTATAGACTGAGCTAAAGACTGCACTATAGACTGGAGTAAAGTGTCGTCTATAGACTGGGGTATAGGTCTCGTCTACAGCCAAAAGTATAGTCTTGTCTATAGACTGAACTGTAGACTGAAATATAGTTTTGTCTATAGACTGAACTAAAGTCTCGTATGCAGACTGAACTATAGACTGGAGTATAGTCTCGCCTAAAGGCTGTGCCCTTTATAGACTGAACTATGGACTAAACTAAAGACTGCACTATAGACTGGAGTATAGTCTCGCCTAAAGGCTGTGCCCTTTATAGACTGAACTATGAACTGGATTATAGTCTCGTATACAGACTGAACTATAGACTGAACTAAAGACTGCACTATAGAATGGAGTATAGTCTCGTCTATAGACAAAAGTATAGTCTTGTCTATAGAATGAACTGTAGACTGGAGTATAGTTTTGTCTATAGACTGAACTAAAGTCTCGTATAAACTAAGACTGAACTAAGGTAAAATCTAACTAATCTTTAGTTCAGTCTGCTTTGAAATCTATACAATTTATGTATTATTTTTGCTCGCTGAAAGTACTACTTCATTTTCAACAACTTTATAAATTTGTTATTTATTTCTATTGTTTATGAAACAAACAAAATACAACCTGTTTAAATATTTACCTTTCTATGAAAGATAATTATTGCCACTCATAATAAATGTAAGGTAATCACTGATAATGTATATTTTATATTAAATACCATGATTATATAATTAATTTTTAATTATATTTGAAATAAAGTTTCACATAAGGGCGGTGCAAATAAACGAAAACTCTCAATTTTGATTTAAGTAAACTATACTTTAGCAGGGCCTCCTTCCTGTCACTTAATAATACAATTTTGCAAATACATACATATGTCGCTCGTTTTGTGTTTTGTATGGTTTATGATTTCATAAGCAATTGTTTCGTTAAACAGTAGAGACCCAATATTACGTAGGTTTTCGGTTTTCCATATTTCTGCCGAATACCGAAACTTTTATAAAGGAATAAAATAGATGGTGGAATTTTTACAGTGATACAAGTTTTTGATGTAATTTATAGAATACAAAAATTTATATTTTATGGTAAAATATTTAAAAACTGTTGCTTTCAAAAAATTTGTCAGTTCAAAATGAAAAAACTAGATTTATGAAGTAGTATCGGTACCTTAAAATTAGCTAAAATTAAAATAAATAATTTTTCTTGGTAAATTAATGGCATATTCAAAGTTTCTATTTGTTTCGGATTAGGCCGAATATCGATTTTTTGGCCGACTATTAGTTTCGGTTTCGGCCTGAAAAAATGGTTTTGGCCGAACTCTATTTAACAGTTTTATGGCCGAATTCTCGGTCATTAGTTAACAATTGGTAAACTAAAATACTAACTATTGTTTAACTATTACTTGGTATTCTTATGGCAAACTAAGCATTGCGAATAAAGAATCATTAGTTAAGCTTTTGCCATTAGCTAACTAAAGACTGTGAATTCGGCCATTAGTAGCACTTTAGTTTTTTTGCTTTCACAATCAGTTTTATTAAATAAAAGTATGCGCCCGCAACCGTTGTTACCCTTACCCTAATACATAATTGTTTGTATATACATACTTATAAAAGTTCTTTGTTAAATGCCACTATTTCATTTATTTATGCTAAACAATGGAAATTTTCTATTTAGTATGTAAATTTGGCCAATTATAAAATAATTAATTATTATTTGTTGGAGAGCTGCCATGGGAAATAAACGTTAAATATTCATTCATTGGATATTTGTTCTATCATTGCCAATGAGTGCCTGTGTAGATACGTACGAATATTTATGTATTTGTAGCTGGTCCTAGATGTGTATTTGTGTATTTATGTCAAAATGCGGGAGTTTGTTTAAGCGTATAATATAGTTTAGATAAAAATCAAATATGCTTATAACTGCCAACGTGGTTAAATTTATAATTTTGTTAAACGAAATATTTATAGGTAAACGGAGTTGAAGACTAATGTTTTCAAAACGAAAAAAAAAACCTTTAGGAGTTGAAAATTAACAAAAGAGATTCTGGAATTGTAAATAGTTATTTGATAAAATCATTTTGTAGCAAAATAATCCCAAAATTCCTTAAAAATCTTAAAAACAAATACGCTAATCGAAAATTTCGACAAAAAGTTAGTTAAATTAATTAACTAATTAATTAAGTAATAGTGCTATATTCGGCTATGCCGAATCTAATATACCCTTCACCTTTGTTGTGGATGCATAATTATTTTATATACATACATACATACATACATACATATATATATATATATATTATATTGTTACGTTTTTACCTTTTAAAAACGGTGGTTTATTTCCTTTAAATAAACCGGATTCTTTTTAATTGCAGAATAAAAGCGTCAAGTAGTTTGAAGAACATATAACGAGTCTTTATTTATTTAAATGTACACACACACAATTAAAAAAATCAACACACTGTCTTTTTACACACTTATATTACGGTTTAAGAACACACTTAAAGTTTTCAAACACTTTGATGTTTACACAACAATGACTCACAATTAACTGATTCATTTGGTTGGCCGTGTTAGTCTATTTATACAGCAATCATAATTTCTGGAAGGTTCGAAACTAATGCTTGGTTTTCACTATGTCATTTTTGTTGTCAAATTGTCCAAATTGTTGGCGATTGTATGAAAACGGGTTGTCATATGGCGTCATATATGTTTGCAATCATGATAGATGACATAGATAACGCCATATGACAACCCCTTTTCAACCCCATCGTGTCTAGAATATTCAGCCAAAGTCGTTAAAACAATAATGTTTATAAATCAAAACTACTACAAATGCTAAACAAGTTGTATGTCGATAAACACGCCATCTGTTGATGAATTTGTTCGTAACAATATTAATACACATTGCTTGATAGTTTTTTTTTGATGAAAATTTAAGAGGTTGCCTCGGATTTTTCCTCATATCTCCGTTATTTATGGACGGATTTTGCTGATTTTAAATAGCAAACTTCTCGAAAGCATGTCTGACAGAATTATTGAAGATTTGGATCCCGAAGATATCTGGCGACTTCAGAAAATTGATTTCAACATCCAGACAGATAGACGGACATGGCTTAATAGACTCCGCTATCTATAAGGATCCAGAATATACTTATATACTTTATAGGGTCGGAAAATTATATTGTGGAAATTACAAACGGAATGACAAACTTATATATACCCTTCTTTATTATTATTTATTAGACTTTTAGATTCGTCCAGAGGTTGAACTATAGTTTCGTGTGAAGACTGATCTGTTGTCTCGCTTATAGATAGAACTATTGTCTCATCTATAGAGTGAACTGAGGGCTTAGTATGAAAGGACCAGTTAAGAACTCCTACTAAAAATTGGCGATATTTTTATGACCACCTAAATGTAATAAAAAATACAGTAACTACACTGGACTAGACTATCCTTATTCTGTGTTTTTTAATCAGTCTTGGTGCAAATTTTTTTAGTATTTGATATATTGTTTGAAAGACGATTTTACGACAAACATAATTTATTTGAAATGTTTTTTAATTTTATCTAATTTTGATCATTTGTAATTGATGTAATAACAGATTCTTACTATAATTTACAGAGTTTGTGAGATATTCATAATAATCTTGAGTGTAACTTGACAATATATAAAATTAAAGGAAAATTGTTTCATATACACAACAAGTTAAGAAACAGAGTATAAAAAAAGTGTAAGATGAGACTTTTTTATTTGAATTTGATCTCAATAACATTATTTACAAAAGATTTATGGGTGGCATAGTAGAAGTGGACCAATTATGGACTGATAGCTTCTAAATCCAGTATCCACTAATGTGATTTGTATGTATTTTAAGATTATTTGATTTGAATTTCATCTCAATAACGTTATTTACAAGAGTTGTATGGTTGGATGGTATGCTCGGAAATGGATTTAATTCGGAAGCTATTGCCAATTATTGACTGACAGCTACAAAATACAGTAGCATAATTGCTGTATAACCGATATTAGGTTTCTGGATTAAAATTTCTGATCTGTATAAAAGTTGGTTCGATATCAATATTTATTAGACAAATTATTAAATTGTTTTTCGGAAATGGTTATTATATGGCAGCTATAACAAATTATCGTTATTCATAAGAGATTTATGAGTATTAAAGGGATTTTCGGAAGAGGGCTTTATATGGGGGATACGGTCAAATATGGACTGAAATTCACAAAATTCTGTAGAATGATTTTTGTGCATAAGTAAATTATATATACAAAATTTTGAGTCGGTAGCAATATTTATAAGATATATACGAGTATATAGATAAATGGCTTTTTCAGATGTGGTCCTTATATGGAAGCTATGACCAATTATGAGCCGACCACCATAAAATTTAGTACACAAAATTTATTTGCCTAAAAGGTTTATTTATGTCAATTTTTAACCTTTTAGCATTATTTATACCAGTGTTATATGTATTTAAGTGAATTTTGGAAGTGGACTTTATATGGGGTCTATGGTCAAACATGGACCGAACGAAAAAAAATTTCGTTTTGCGATTTGTTTTTGCAAGAAACTTATTCTTGCTGAATTTTGTATTGATATTCTAATTTTATAGGCATTTATGTATAATTGAGCAATATTTCGGGAAGATTTTTGTATGGGGACTATGAGAAATCATAGACCAATTCTTACTATTTTCCTCATACGTTCTTCTTTTATCATAAAATAATGGTAATAAAATTTGATGGTATTATATGCAATATATTTAAAAATATTGCAATAAAATTAACAAAAAATATCAAATTTTTATGGAGGTTGTCTTACATTTTGGTCCATAACTCTGGTTCTACTATACCGATTTTGCTGATTTTCAATACCATAATACCTGCAAAATTAGAAATATTTTTGTGGAAATTTCGTTTAGTTAAGTTTTGTAGTTGGGACGTGAGAGTGTTTTCCAGAGACGGACAGACAAACGTGCATGGCTCAATCAACTTAAAATTGCATAAGAATGAAGAACAATGTTTCACACGGAATGACAAACGTAATATACCCTCATTTACCACTTATGGTGGTGCAGGGTATAAAAAAAAGTGATTCGGAAGACATCATAGTATCTAAAATTGTTGGCCGGTTTTTAATCCCAGCTTTTAGATTTTATAACACACAAACAAAATTCTAAAATTTCGAATAAACCCCTATTACTATATTTTATTAGTTTTCTATTGTAAAGTTATACTTTCTCAGTTACCTTTTAAAAAAAATATAACACTATTATTAGTTCCTTAAGAAACTTTTTTTCTAGGCAGCCAATAAAAAACATGTAAATTTGTTCAATTTTCAAATCGATTACAATTTTATTATATAATTTATTTATTTATTATTTAACTAGCAGTCAAAATTATATTAATGTCAGTATTATTATGTAAGCGACAGGCTCAAGTTTAAGTAAAATTTTGAAATTTGAAAAGATCTTATACAAATATTAATAATTTTAAACAAACCACAAAAAAACCTTCGAAACTTTAGCATTACGCTTTAAATGAAAGCTTAACAAGTTTATTATTAAATATATAACAGAAAGCGTTCGAGCTTTAATTTGACTTCAATCAATATTATTTTAAAAAACTTAGAAATTTACCCACGTTTTTGATTGCGACCATATACATGCCACTTTGATATGTGTATAGAAAACATAAATTTGTGTTGTTTTGCTAAAATGACATAATTGAACAAAAGGTGTTTAATGCGATACAATTGAAAAACAACAACCTCATTTGATGCCGGTTGTGCGGGAAATGATAAGGCGGCAAATAAAAGCCTAAACAGAAGTTTTAAGGAATTAATTCTGTATATTGTTTGGTCATTGTAGTTGTTTGGTCATTAGTAATTGTGCTTTCTTTATTGTGTAAATCTAAGGGGATATTATGTAATTAAGGGGATATTGTGTAATTATGTTATTAAATTCGAAAAAGAAACATTTTCGCAGTAAAATGTGTAAAGCCTACAAATTTCAATGATTTTGTTTATGAAACTATGTAGTTATAAAATTGTCCAGAAGTGGTATGCTAATATTAAGAAATACTATTTTATATGTATTTTTTTTATACCGCGATATGGTAAAAAATATCTCAATTATGTTCTGATTATGTTGATATTCAATGGCAAAATTCTGTTATTCTCATGCGACACTGACACATGTATCGATTGACTTTCCCTCCATAAAAGGTTTCTTCATATTATTTTTTACTTCATTTAAGGCTAATACAAATTATCTCTCATTCATATCTTAGCTACAGCAATTACGTTAAAGACTTGCCTTCAATAACGTCTAAATTAATTTAAACACCCCAAATATATTAATACTCACATTAGTCCTGCTACAACAATATAAGAAAGATTTGTTTACATTTTTGGATAATGTTTTGTTATTTATATGGTTTTTTAAATAATTTATTACCGATACTTAAACAGCTGAGGATTAAACTCAAATGCTGAGTGATTAATCATTAAAAAAGAATAAAAAAAAATTATTGTTGTGAAAACAAATATAAAGAGCAAACAGACACGCGCATATACAATAATGTATGTACGAACCCAGCAAACATTCATGATTGATAACAAATAGAGACAATGAAGGTTTCAGGAATGAGTTTACACAACTCTGAGAATAATAGCCAAAACATGACGTATTTTTTAATTTGAGAATTATTGAATGATTTACAAAGTGACTCTTTTTTTAGTTTAGAGAATGATTTGAAAATAGTAAGCAATAGCAAATTGAGAAATCTTAATTTTTAAACGTAATTTCATATATTAAAAGTTTTATTCTAAGTTTGAGAAAGATTTGAGTATAACATTTATTATTCAATTTCAATTTTCTCCTTCACAGAAAAAAAATCTTGTTTTTTTTCAATTAAACCTTTAATTGATTTTAAAATAATTTTCAATTAAAATTTTAATTGATTCAATTACTTTTTCTGATATTTTCAATTAAATTTCACATTTTTTTTAATTGATAATATCATTTTGTTTACAGATCCGATTTCAATTAAATTTTTAATTGATTCCACAAATATTTTAATTGAAACTCATTTTTATTTTTTTCTGTGTTGATTTAGTTGTTCAAAACAATCTCACATTGAACTCAAATGCTGTTTAGGCTTGAGAAATTATTGAGAACTATGTTTGAACAAATTAAAAATACAGTGATTTTTTAACTATTTGTTTATGTTTGTTGGGTAATGAGCGAACTTTTAAGCACATATAGCATGTTTTTCTATATGTGAAAATAATGGAAAGAAAATTACAAATAATTAAAAATGCTTTCGACATGTTGGTACTAAATTAATAGCTCGGAGACTAGCAACTCTTAAATTATGTGCGATAAAGCATTGTTCACATAAAATACGGTCGCATTAACGATAACAGCA
This sequence comes from Bellardia bayeri, assembly GCA_950370525.1. NCBI lineage: Eukaryota > Metazoa > Arthropoda > Insecta > Diptera > Calliphoridae > Bellardia > Bellardia bayeri. The sequence goes on from OX493267.1 coordinate 84,108,389, forward strand.
TGGATTTCTGGACATTTTAAAATTTGCAATTCTGAGATGCTTATAACTGGAAAACTATTAAAGGTGTCCTAAATTTTTGAAAAAGGTCAAGGTTTGTGAAGCTCCTGAAGAGTAAAAATAAGCTTTTTATATAAGTAATTGGTATTGGTGTAAATCTTAGGATTGATATTTTAGTGAAATGTAATCATTTTAGAAATATTTCAAACGTCATTTACCCTTAAAACTAAAAAATATATAATATGCTCCATAAAGAAAAATATGAAATTGAAATTCATGCAGAATTTTCACCAATAAAGATATTATAACAAAAGTTAAACTAACATAGAACCAAATGCCCTTAAATCAATCGCATGATAATTTTTATTTAATTTTTAATTTTGAAATAACGAAATTTTAAAACGGGTAAAAGTGTTCAAAAATTAAAATTTTTTTTTTATAAAAGTGTGACGTTATTTGTGGGATGGCAAAAAAAGCCTTGTATGAATTTAAGTAACATGTATAAGGCTATACAAATATTAAGCTTCTTTAAGGCTGGTTTTTAGAATTTTTTTCGTCAAACCAAAAATTTTTTTTTTCCAAAATTGTCCATGTTTGTATAGAGCTGGGTTAGGCTGTATTCGTTTAAATGTTGTAAATTTTACACGCTTAATCATGAATAAAAAATCCGTGGGAGTTTTTTCCCTTTTCCCATTTTTCCTATTCAAATTCAGTGTTAAAAAAAAACAAAAAGGGAAAAAACTCCCGCGGATTTTTGATTCATGATTGGGCCGATATAGTCCTTAAGAAAAGTATTTTCTATGAAAGAAAAAATATTTTGGAAATTTTTTATTAAAAAATACGACAATTTTTGCATGTTCCAAATTTTGATGTTTGTAACTTTTTAAAGAGACAAGATAACTATAATTTTATTCAAAATTTGATCGCAAACATAGCAGATATTTTAGTAAGATTATTGATCCTCCGAAGGCCCGCCAAAAAACAAGTAAGAAAGTATAGTCGGTCAAGCCCACCATATAATACCCTACATCGAGTATGCAAGTAGTTTTCCAGAAATGGGAGCGCCCATAGTAGCGTGACTTCTTTGTATGTAGTAGTTTCGAAATATCTTCAAAATTGCGACCTGTACTTTGCGCACAACTTTTACTTGAACAGCCAGCCAGGTGGACAGAGGGACATTGCTTAATCGAGACATGAACTAAAAGAGACATGTGTATGTAGTAAGCATTTCTCTTGTAAATAATATGAACTATTTATATATTAAGTTTTATCTTAATCATATAATAAATGTATTATGGAGATTTTTTTTAAATGCTAGATCCGAGCTGACCAACTTTAAGGGGGCACGCACTATCCCCCATTCCGCCTAAGAAGCCAAATAACTGTAAAAAAAAACAAACAAAAACACCTCAGCTCCAATCATTTCAAATTTCGTTACGATATCTCCAATAGCTCCCAAGATACCGAATTATTTTCAAAAAACACGTTTTTAAACTACTGTGACCCACCTGTTGGACAATGTGTTTGATTGTTATAAGTTCTAATAATATTTTGAATTTGTCTTACACTGTACTGGATCTGCAACTATTTTGCTAGGGGAATGTCAATCATAGACAAAATGATTTACTAGGACACCTGGCATATCCCGGACCTCAAATCATTGTCCACTTCCACTGTCCGGCAATCGAGGCCAGACATGTTAATGTTATCCTGGCAAATAGTGTCCCGATAGCCATAGGTCCTCTTTGGGGGCTTATGTATAGAAGAGCTAACCGAACAAGGGTAATCTAAGAGTAATTTTTATTAAATCCAAGATTGTCCAACCAATGTCCTTAATTAGTTTAATTCCGTATAGATTAAGTTTATTTTACCAATATAAGCGAACATTAATATTTATTAATTTCTTTTCAACTGAAAAAAATGTAATTTTCCTCTTGTAATGCATTTCGAAACTTCACACCCATTAAGCTCGAGTTAACATTATCTGATTTTACTTAAATTTTCAGTTAAAAAAAATTCATATAAAAAGTGTTGCAATTCGAACCTTACTGCTCGATATACTTAAAATTTTGTTAGAAAAAATCCTAATTTCAACCATTATTAATAAATTAGTCATTTTGCCTTTTTGTTTCCTGGCTTAAGGATTATATAAGGGTTTTGTATTGTATTGTATCAGTATTTTTATTTTGGTTACTGAAAAATTTAAAGTGTTTGTTGTTAAGGAGAATTATATCAGTTAGCTTTTTTTTATTAAATCTATTATTAGATTTTGAAAACTTTATATTGACATTGATAAAGGTAAAGGAATTAAATTAAAATATAATTTTTTTGTTTAGCCTTAAAGATATGCGTTAGCATACATTTTAATATAACGCCTTAAAGTATACTATACAAATTTTTATGATTATATTATCTAACCGGTTAGATTTAAAATATAATGAAGAGTGAATATAGAAGTATATAATTTTAAAATAAGGATCTAGCTAAAGCCGTAGAAGATTTTATTTAAGCAAGTTTATTTTTTATTTAAAATTATAGCTGTTAATTAAGAAAGTTGTTTTCTTGTGGCGTAGCCCTGATATACAGCCTTTATTATTGTATGTGAAATGTAAATTTTAAGGTTTTTTTTTTTAATTATTTTTAAAAATTTTCTTTATTTATTATAAAATTAGACAGAATCTGACTTACTTACATAGACAAATTATTACAATTAATATAGAGTACATACCTGTAAGAAAACAGAAAAATATTTTATTAAAATTTTAAAAAATTTATACAATTTAAAGAAAGATGTTTTAAACTAGCAGCTAAACTAAAAAAAACAAACATTAAATATACTTAAAATTATGTTTAAAGTTGACACCATAATGCATAAAATACATAATTTTCATATTGGCCATATTTTTTAAATATTATAGAAACTCATATAAATCCTTTAATTTTGCTTTAAAAATATATTTTTTTTTAAATTCAAAATTTTTAAAAATGTTGACTTTGAAGCGCATACTCGAAATGCTTAACATTTCTCAAATAATCTTAATCTTAGTAAAACATTAAGTTCTTCAACCACAAATTAATATCCTCAATTCCTCAAAACTTCCAGCATTAACATACACTTGCAATTACCTTTTAATGTATGTATGTTTGTTTGTATGTATGTATGTACCCAGCATACCATTCTAGGAGTGCTCCGAAAAAGGAGTGAAAAAAGAGTCCAACTAAAGAGCTTTTATGGTGCGCTCCGAAAAAGGAGTCAGTCCAACTAAAAAACATTTTCGGAGCGAAAGAAAAATTTGCTTAAAAAATTAATTTTTTCGCCATTTTTATATATTTTATTTAAATGAGTTCCATGTTATTTTATTTTTACTGTAAATACAATTTATTTAATTTTTTTTTCCATTTCAAATTTAGTTTATTTCCCTTTTTGTTTAAGAAAAACCAATTTAAAAAAAAATGTGAACTTTTAATTTTTTGTATTTAAAATTGCAATGACTCTTTTTTTTGACATGATGTACGAGCTCTTTTAGAGCCCAAAAAACCCCTCATAAAAGACTGTTTTCTCACATTATCTAAGAGGGCTTTCTGATGGACCATTTTCTAATGTAAAGACCCTCTTTTCTGAAGGTTTTCGGAGCAATAATTATTGTTTTTTGGGCTCATAAAGAGCATGAACGCTCCATAAAAGGTGTCAGAAAAGACTATTTTCGGACTCATATGGCTTGCTGGGTATGTTTGTATGTATGTGTATTTAACAACATTTGTGTCATAAAATTATATTTGTCATTTCTAAACATTTGTCTACCCCTTGCGGCTGTAAAGCAAAGATTTATGTAAAGGGTTAAAAGATGTTAAACATACAAATAAACCAATAACAAAAAACTTATGAAAATTTAACAACTTCTACTTGAAATTCCTCATTTAAATACGAAATAAATAAAACAAAAGAAATAAAAATAAAATAAAAAATAAATTGGGAAATAAACAGTTTTATTTCAAGCAAAACAAAAACAACCAAAAAGAAGTACATGAAATCTGTATAAAGATATTGTTAGAGGACTAAGGAAAATATTGTAGTATAAATAAAGTACCTAAATAAATTGGCAGCTTGTAGAAGAAAAACTTTTTAAATCAAAAGCTTTAAAACACTGGTCGTCATTAATAAACACCAGGGACCGGACACAGGCTACTACTACTCACATAGACTTAACACGAATAAGTTAACAAAAGCAAACAAATTAGAGATTGTGCCTTAAATTTTAACCAGAAATTAAGATTTTTTTTTTAATTTACTATTGTGGCATAATCTGTCTGTCCAATGCTTTATAAATTTCTATAATTTAGGGGTGAAATTCCTTTAGAAAACAGTGACATTTTTCTGTTTTTAATTTTTAACTTCTGATTTTGCAAAACCATTCATTCATGAGTTCTGTTGTGTAGTGCAGTGCAGTGCAGTGTACCATAAAAATACAAGTGTAGAAAAAACATCAACGTTGTTAAAATTCAAATAAAACAATACTCATGTCTTGCTGCTGATTAAAGTTAAAAATGCGATTTTAGTGGAGACAAGTGCACTTGTATGAAACAAAGAATGTCAACAATAGATTGAGGATTAGAAGTGAACAAAAAGCTGAAAAAAAAAAATGAGAAAAACTGTACAATACAAGTGAGTGATATAACAAAGGTCAGAGCAAAAACGCAAACAATAAAAGGAGAATAAACAATATAAACCAACAAACTTTGTTTATAACAGTTTTCTTACTAAAATAATTTGCTATAGTTAATGATACGCAAAACATAAGTACAAGTACATATTTTTATAAATTATGTAGCTTCTTGAATCAAAAAGTACCACAAAAAGAAAGCAAAAGTACAATTTCCTTCCCTTTAAGTAAATAATAAAACAATTGTGTTAGTGTCACACAACTGTACAAATCCAATTCATTACATTTAAGAAAAAACATGCACCAAAAAGTACCAAACGAATTTACCCTTTTCTATCCTTTTGTTGTGGAGTTTTAAATAGCACTTTGTTAGTTTAGTAAAAATAATGCTGCAAATTGCAAAATAATTCCTTGGTACCAGTACAACACCAGATAATATTATTCTCACAGTGTTACAATCCACCTGATAAAAGCGTATAAGTTGGTAACCTCAGATTGATCCCTGATCCCTTCTGCAACAACATGTGAAGATATCAATGAAGAAGTAGAGCGAGTGAACTCAGATTGACCCGTTTAAGTAGTATCACTTCAACACTGTTACAAGCATATCCTCGGCATCCTATTCCCTAGATGAAATAGTATATTCCCCAAATATGATATTTACCAGATGAAGGAGTATACGCGAGCGGTTCGGAACCTTTTTAGCCTAGCACAGAAAGAGAAGTTAGTTTTTGAAAAACATTTTTATTTTTCAATATACACTAGAGCCCCGATTTGCGTCTATCCTATTTGCGTCGCCTTTCTAAATATGGTTTAATCCGCTTTGCGTCGTTTCGATTCCTATTTGCGTCGGCTTTGAAATTATGTATCAATCTGCTTTGCGTCGGCTTTGAAATTATGTATCAATCTGCTTTGCGACGTTTTGCTTTCGATTTGCGTCGCTATATACCATAATTCCATTATTGCATGGAATATTTTGCCTACTTGTGTGTAAAAAGGGGAATTATTCATACTTACCATAAGAAGTTACGTGCTATTAAATTAGTTTTGGTTAAGCTTTTATGTATGTATGTACATATATATGTAAATAGATTTTTTCCTCCTTAAATAATTTTTTGTATTCCAGACCTACTGAAATAAATATAATCAAACGTACCATAACACGTTTTTGAATAAAAATATGATTTTGCTTGCTAAATTTTTAAATTTTGGACCCATTCAACAAAAAGTCAGCACATTTGTGTAGAAAAAAGTGATTCGATTTGCGTCGTTTCGGTTTGCGTCGCATTTCCCCGGTTCCTCTAGTGGGGCTCTAGTGTAATCTCCTGAAACTTAGTCCAACGCTTATCTAGCAATTCTATCCCTTGAGATTAAAATAATTTTCCTTAAGGTCATCAAAATAGTGATTTACAACTGTAATTGCATCTTCTTTCGGTGGTATAGCATTGAACCACCACCAAAGTAAAATAATTACATAAAGACTATAAAATCAAGCTTTAAAAATAATGCGCATATTAATTGCCTGACTGTTACTTCTCTTAAAAAAAAAAAAAAAAAAAAACCGCTTGCCATCTAGGAATTTTTGTAGATTTGGGAACAGGTGAAAGTCACAGGGAGCTAAATCAGGAAAAAAAAGGTGGGTAGTCAAGCAACTCGTATTTAAATTCATTGATTTTAGAGTTATGACCCTTTTGTATTTAGGGTGCGATATGTGTGGTACTATTCGAAATCACGCACATACAGCATTACTTATCGTTCAATTTAGACCACGGAGATTTTGAAGGTCAGCTTCCACGTTATTAAAAGCAACTTCTATATTCAAGAAAGTTGATATTTATGCCTTTTAGGGAGCGTTTACATGTACTTAGCATCCTAATAGGAAAGTTGTGTAAATGAGACAAGTCCCTAAGTTGCACGTGAATGACTTTTGATAGAGCTTTAAATAGGAAGAGTCCTATAGACCCTTGGGCTAGTCAAGCTTTCCCTCGCTTTAGACTGAAAACAAAATTACACCTAATCTAGAATATAGAAATATATAACCAAGTTCTACACTCTCTTTAAATAGTAGTAAGTCAAGGTAAAATTAATCTAGGAGATTTAAACGTATGAAAGCTCCTTTATTCCATCAGATAACAATCTAAACACGTTGTAGTTATAATCAGCTCCATAGTTCGGTAGAGATAACGAAAGACTATTAATAAAATGAGTTAGTATCTCGAATGCTACTGGTCTTTATAAATATTAATGACTAAGTATAACCAAGCCCGAAGATTAAAAAGGATCAAAGTATTCAAACCAGTCCAGAAGATATTTTTGTTCTCCCAAGCCGAACTTCAACTCGTATAATATATTGCCCAAATTTTCTTTAAAAAGAAACTTATTCGAGCATGTCATCGTCTGTACTATCCCGACAAAGAAACGATCAAGTAAAACTACCAACACTACTGTCATATAAAACGTATGTTGGCGATCAAGCAACAAGGATAAATCCTGTCAAGGATTTAACGTATAAAATATTTTGGATCACTAAAAGAAAATCTAAGGGCAGTAACTTGGAGTTACAACAATATTGTTTTATCTACATATGTATGTATAATAGGTGGACAAACATTTCGCTGGGTGTTTAATGATTTTTGTTATTACAATGATTTGATGATTTTTAAACTACAAACACTCATGTGAAAAAATGGCTATTGTTCTCTACAAATAACAGATGGATATTAATTTATAGCAACGAGTACATATGGGCGTTCTTTTCCTCTTGTTGCTGTTCTTTTAATTTTTACTTTTTATTTATTTTATTTTTTTGTGGCAAAAACCACACACTCATTATTCATTGAAAGTTTAAGAGGAGGTCTTTGGTGAGCTGCCCGCCCCATTCATCTCTTTAAATTAGGAGTTGAATAATGATGTCCCATTTATTAGGACATGTTTCAGCAGGAATTAACGTGTATTTTTGCTAATGACTTTCTTCATTTAGAATATGTATATACTGTATAGAAAAAATTACTCGCTAAAGCCACTGCAAATTACAAGAAATACAAACCAACAAAAAGAAATGTGCTACTGCCATTATTAATGTAAAAATGTCAAGAAATCTAAACAACAAGAATTTTACTTTAAGAAGAAAAAAAACACCCAAACCCAACGGAGCATCTAATAAATGAAATGCGAGCAGCTAAAAGTATCCTTTCTTTCTCTCTGTTTAAAAGGACTCACTTTTTTATGATTGTATTTAAATCTACATTTTATAGTCATTGACTTGTTTTTGTGCTGTACGCTCTCTTAGCATGAGAAATTTGTTCATTTATTTCCGGTGTAACATTTTATTGTTACGACTACTGTTGAAGTTTGCCAGCGCATTTGTGTTTATGCATGCTTTTCGTCGTCGTCTTCTGTTTGTTAAAAAATGTTGCTGCCATTTTATTATGTTAAATATGATAAAATGTTTATAGTCTGTAATTCTTCATTATTCTCTTCATATTTTGTATGCATCTACTTTTTGCACTCGTATGTTGGAGTAGTAAAATGTGCCACTCTATTGTTACAAGAAAGGATTAGGGGTTTCGAAAGGCTTGATGTTACAAGTGGTGAAAGTTTATTTTTTTAATTTTAATACCAGGAAATAAATCTGACATAAAGTTTTGGTATATATGTTAATTAGACTGCTGCTGAATTATCGGGAGATATACATATCTAACTATTTTTTTTAAACTTCCCAAAGTAGTTCAATTGGTCTTAGGTCCGGGAATTGTGACGCCCGATCCATAAATTAGATTTTTTTTTTTTGCTTAAACCAAGACTTAACTTGTTTGGATGTGTGCTTGAGATTATTGTGCTGCATGAATTCCCATAATAATTGATTTTGCAATATTTCTAATCAACCGTAATCACCGTCACAAGCAATGCAATATCATCGACGAACCTATTCCATGCTTCAGGACTTCTTGGATAAACTTGTGTTAAGTCTTTATTTTGTGACCTTCAAACGAAGGACCAAACAATTGGATCTTCTTTGCATTTGACCGAGGTGTGCTTCCCTAACTTTCTACGTATCTATAATACCTCCTGTTTGTCTAACACAGGTGCATTCCTCGATACACGGGCTTTGAATCCAGCTTCAGCATAGATTCGCCATAAGATCCTCAGTATTTCGACAGTATGAATGAACAAAGTTATTTATGTTTAAATTTTTCTTCTCCGCATTGAAAATAAAGTGCTGTTTCACACGTTTCAGTTTCAGCTGGCCAGTTTTTGTTCAATTCTCTTTTGAACCTGTCGTTTCGTTCACACGCGTATATTCAATTTTCGTGATCTTTACCATAAACATGCAAACTTGGCGTAGAATAAGACGGAGAAAATAAAAGAAGAAAACAAAAGGAAATCAAAAAAAATTAACCTATACTGTCAAGTATGTATCAATTTCATTCTATTTTTCCTTTTCACCCAAAAATATATGCCTTGAAGAGTCAGTATTGAAACGTGTGAAAGCGGACAAAAAAGCCAATGTTATGTTTTCCAGCAGTGTATATAACGAAATCTTCAAGCCCTTCAACAATAGCCGGATTCGAGATAAAATTTTTAAATGTTTAGCTTTAATTTTGAAGTTGTACAATACGTATAAATTTATTCAAAGCATTCTTGAGGCTACGAACGCATCAAACCAACTTCGGGTAACCTGTTCTAGAGTTCAGCGAATCTCAGAGAGAACATTCTGCATCGATCGAAACGAATAGCAGTCGAACGAGGCAAAGTCTGGACAATAAGACAGGTAAGGCAAAACTTCGAAATCACTTATTTCTAGGGAGTATTTAAGTGGCATTACAACATGTGGACGAGAGTTGCTATGATGAAATATCACGCTTTAATGTCTGGTCGCATATTCTAGTCGTTTTTCGGCCAATGCTCGTTTCAAAGGAATCAGTTGCATTAGCAACAGATTTCATGTAATGGTCTGGCCATATTTCGGAAGCTCATAATACTTATAAATAGGACTATTTTTGTCCCACCAGATACAGAGCTGGTAGGCCGGTCTTCACATACGATCTCTTACGTTTCGGGTTATGGTAATGTATTCATTTTTCATCGCAAAAATTATTTCCTTTCATTGCTTTTAAGCAGCATTTCGAACATGCAAAAGCGTCGATCAAGGTTTCTCTCACTTTCAATGAATACGTTACCAAATTTCGCTGCTTCTGGCAAACATTTTGAAATTGCTATTGGAGTAGTTCCCAAGTAGTTTTGCAAGGGTCTTCGTACTTTTTTAACTGGCCTGGACGATCTGGAAAACCATATCTTGCACATTGAAACTATAATAAGCCTTAGCGAGCAATCGGTGCACTTCAGCGACAATGGTTATTATATTTATATCAGAAAATGCAACCACAAATGCTCTTTTCACAGTTGACAATTGATCCTATACAGATAAATATAAAAAACAGAAAACAAAGCGCCAATAATAATTAATACTTATTGGCTCCATATTTTATTAGGAGCAGGAAAAATATTTATTCATAGAATTATGAAATAAGCTATCATTCCCAAAATCGCCTTTAGTGTTTTTCTTGTTTTTAATCTACATTGAAATGTTGCTTTCATAACAACCTTTTAACTCCTGACACTTGTTAAATGTCTAACAGCAATAGCCTGTCGTTCTATTTGTAGTTGATCTCTTAAACTTGCTTTTTTATTAAAACTTCATTTGTCTTGACTGTCTTACATCTGCATGTGTAAGTAAGTTTTATATCTTATTTGTGTATTTTAATGCACTTGTGTTTGTTTCTTCCTTTTGTTTTGCCTGTTTATTGTAAGAAAAGAAAAATTTTATTTCCGTTTGCATTTAAATTCTAGTTAAAACGTTTATTCAGCACGCATACATTAACATGCAATTCGTTGTTGTTTCTTTTTTTTTTTTGCATTTTATTTCTTATTTTTTATTTCCGTCAGCCATTGTTGGATGTTTTGAAGCATTTTCTTTTTGTTGTTTTATTGTTGTAGTTGTTGTTGTGACTTAAACTCATTCTACTGCTGTGTATGTCAAGAAATGCACTTTTTATTTTCAGCTGATTTAGCTGCATGTACCTACTTCAGTTTTGTGTAATGACGGATGGCAGGGAATATGACTGTGTGAGTTTGTCTGGCGGGATGGTTTTATGTGTTTGTAATATGTGAAGGTATTGTAATGGAATATATATATATATATATATGTATAGTAAGTTATATCCGTTGATATTCCTACTTCATAATGTCTAAGTGGGAAGTTATTTTAACGTGGAATATGACTGGCGGAATAGTTTATTTTCATTTACATTTGATACAATATAAAGTGTAGGGTTAAAGATGACTTGACAATGTAATAAGTTTTTGTATTCTTATTGGATTACCAACAATCAGGCGAGATAGTGTTGTTCTTGGTCAGACAGTTGCTCAGTATATGTTCTAAAACATTTCCATCAGCGGAGAAGTCATTCAAGCTATGAAATCTAAGATTTGGAGGCTCTCACAAGGAATATCACAAAGGATTTTTACATATACAAGGAAAGCATACAGAGCGTTTTGGAGGATCCATTTAATGGCAACTCCTATATGAAAACTTTGAACTGTAGCTGGATATCGGCTATAGCAGACAAGGAGAAGATCATATGATACCCAATTTCCCTGCTTTTAGCAAACGTTTTTAAATTGCTATTGGAGTAATTCCCAATGATTTTGCAAGCTCTTATTGAAATTGCGAACATTCTGCAATTCACGATCTTCGAACTTTTTTATCTGGTCTGAAATATCTTTGTATTACGTGTCAAAATCACCACTTCGGAAACGCACAAACCATATCTGGCACATTCGGTGGGCTTCAGCGACAATATTTATATCAGAAAATGCAACCACAATTCTCCTGTGCCAGTTGACCATTGATCCAGATAAATTTGAAGAACATAAAACAAAATGCTAACTATGATTTACACTTTAAACTGAAGTGCCCAGCTCAAGTAACTGTCCAGCCAATTCCTTTTCACTATTTTCAGGGAATTAATGGACTCATGCTGTAGAAGTAGCACAATTCATATACGTGTTTAATTACTGAAAGATTTGTTATGCTGTTACAACAGAAACATTTCCACAAACTAAATTTTTAAAGCCTAAATTTTTATCTAAGTTTTGTTTTGATCAAAACCCTCGTTGTCATGTAATTAATTAATGTAAATCATTGCTAAGTATTTCCAAAAAATGCAACTCAAATAACTTGCAATTTAAACACATTTTAATCATTATTTATTGCCTACTTTAAGGCTTATTGTTTTATTTTCATTTAAAGCATTTATCAGGCAAATCAAATGCCATCTTATTAAAACCAAACAAAATCATTTATATTGCTAAAGAAAAAAAAAACCTATGACACAGCTAATTGTTCATAAATTTATAGCCTTAAATAAAAGAAATACAACTAAAAATCATAAAGATTTTCTTCAAAAATGGAAAACACCTACCGACAGCAAAATTGTTTACATCTTATACAAAAATTGATTTACACTTTAGAAAATTAAAAATTTTTAGCGAAAAAAAAACTAAGAAAAAAAAACCAAAGACTACGAAATGAAATGTAGCATGATAAAGTGTATTTTATCTGCGTTCTTTTTCTCAAAGAAAAAAAAAAACCAACTAAAACAGACAAATACAAATGATGACTTATGGATGGTTACGGCAAAAAGAACACCCAAATTACAAACACCTTGCTAAGAAGCAGCCAACGAAGGAAACGTTATTTTAAAAGAAACATTGGTATTTGCAGTTTTTTTTTTTGCTACTTTCTTTTACTATTTACTTTCCCTGCCAGACATGTTGATATAAGTGCTTTAACAATAGAGAAGTTGTAAGATTTTTTTGTGTGAATTCTTTAATATAAAACATGTTCTTAATACTACAAGTAGTTATATTATTATTTTTGCTTTTTTTCGGTAGCTAAAGGTAAAAGGTATATGTGTGATGTAGAGTACTGTAGTCTCCTGTACAAGTATCGTATGAATCAAAGTTGTAGGGAAAGATATATGGCAGTAATTTTCTAAAGCATTGGAAAGTAGTTTTTGGTTAAGAGAGAGAAAAATAGCACACAAATTTTATGACCAATAGGAAATATCAAATAGAAAAGCATAAAACGATACGTGATGTTACTGCCCCAAAAAAGAAATGAGGGGTTTAATTAGTTGAATGGATATTTTTTACAAACTAATAAACAATGCAAGAAAAATGTGTTGGTCCTTCGAGCAATTGCAACATAATATTTATTGTAATTAGCTTTTGGTCGAGACTTTGCTCAAGTAAATTGTTCTTAAATATCCCTAGTACTAGTAATAGTAATAATAAACTGAGATATTTAAACTTCAAATTGGAAAATATGTTCTCAAGGACAATGTGTGCTTCATAAACGTTATGATCTAGCCACAAGTCATAGAGTCCTTAAACATAATGGCATAACAAAATGTGTCTCAATATCCACGAGCATAGCTTCACAAAAATCTATGGATTTCAATTAGTGAATATGTAAAGAAACATTTTAACATACTCTACTGTCAAATGTTTATACTTTATTTAATTTAATGCAGTAAATGTTTATACATACTAGTACACTATCGCTACAATAAAGTCTAAAACCTGATAGCCTTTTCACACTTGTCCAACATCTAATATCTACCATCAATTTGCTAAGATGTTGAAATTTTTCCATAAGCAATAAACATCTTCGCAAGATGTTCCTAACCCATTTTGTTCCCATTTACATCTTCCGATATTTTTAATGTCTTGACTAGCAAAACTGATATTGAAAATGAAATTTAAGTTACCTCACTAGCAAAAGTGACATTTAGGGCCTGTTAGGAAATGCATCACTGCACTGCATTGGATGCGCAGAACGTTCGGAAAAGCAATAGGTGACATCACTGCAAATGCATTGTGTTCTAAAATGCATCACTGAAGCAGATGATGCGCAAAAAAACAGCAAACAAGCATCACAAAAATGACTGATGCAATTGAAGAGTAAGTATTAAATTTTGTATAAATTTTTTTATTTTGTTCATTTAATTTGTATACTCTCTTTAGAATAGAAAATGATGCAAAATTCTCCAAACTGTTGGTGAGAGTACGTTTGGACATGGAGGAAGAATTTTCTTCTGGAAGGAAGAAAAAATCTGTCCTCTGGGGAAAGGTGTTTTGATACGTCTGCGTATCAGCATCAGCTGATTTGCATCAGCATCGCAAACTTATCACAATTAACTTATATGCCGTAATGTTGGTTGGTCAGATATTGAGAAATTCTGACACCTATGTCGTCGATGCTTAAAAATTATGAGAAAATAGTATAATTTTCTACAAACGACATCAGTGAGAATTCTTTGAGGGGAGGTTTTTTTGCATTACGGCCATTTTCATTTTGTGATATTTGAATTTCCGGTCTCTGAAATCAACAATAGCTTGTGTATGCCCAAAAGTTATTTGGCAATGCAACGTTGGATATCGCTTAAAAAAATAGTGGAGTTCAGAGTGATCGACCATGTCGAAGGCACCACAATAGTGAATGACATTAATGTTGCTCTTTGAGGTCGTTGGTGATCTGTGAGTTTATAAAATTAAGGCATATGAGGCGAGCTTACATGTTACTTCAATGATGGCAACAGTAGGCATCACAACTTTTGTGTTTTGTGATGGCAAGGAATTCCCAATAACATAATTCCCTAAGAATATGACAGAAACATCCGGCAGTTATGTAAAGATTTTTCTAAAATATTGTACATTTGGATTTTCTTAAATTTTTATAAGTTCTGCACATAGTTAGATTCAAAGGACAAACATCGTTTGAGTTGTTCGTATGGTAAGATATGAGCAAATAGGCATATTGAATTTGCTAACATCTTTTCATAGTCACAATTTACACAACGCCATTCTTATTGAAAAGATTGATACAATTTGTTCCTTGAAATTTCTTCAGTGTTCACACAGCACAATTATTTTCCTAAATCGCTCATATTTTTATTTGAGACTATACACACATTTGTATACACATAAATATGTAATAAGAATAAGAGAGTAACACGAATTGTTAGTATAAGCAAGTGTGTAAGACGAATACTCTTCTCCTCACCACGATGTCTTGTCAACAAAGCGTGATATGCAGTAAGTTTTGCTTTACTTCTTTAATTTGAAAAAAAAGTGCCACTGAAGCACACTGATTGCTCACCGAAGCTTAGTGTGGGTGAATCTGTTTCGTTGGATTCAATGTGTGAGTGCTGGTTTATGCGGGTTAGAAGCGGTAATTTTAACACGAAAGACCAGTCAAAAACGTTTGAAGACCAAGAATTGTAGGCATTACTCCTTGAAGGTTGTTGTCAAACTCAACAAGAGTTTGCAAAAGTATTAAGAGCTACTCAAGCAGCAATTTAGAAACGTTTGCGAGCAGCAGGATTCATCCAAAAGCATTGAAATTTTGTATCATATGACTTGAAGCCGAGCGACCTTGGAAGACGATTATTCATATTCGAATTGCTGCTTAAACGTTATTAAAGAAAATGTTTTTTACATCGATGAAAAATGGAACAGTTGCGATAACCCAAAGCGTAATAGCGTATGTTAATCCTGACTAACCAGATAAGCTAAATATCTGTACCACTAAGATAATGATCTGCTGAAATCTGGCCAGACAACCACAGGGAAGCTGTACCGAATGCAACTGATTCAACATTGGCCAAAAACAACGGCCAGACAGGAATGTGTAATATTCCATCATGACAACGCTCGGCCACGTGTTGAAAAATTTTGCTTCACCCGCCTTATAGACCAGAACATGGTACATATATGAAATTGGCTTGATTCGTTATCGGCTGGAAAAGATGAGCAATAATTTTGGCGCGAAATTCTAAAGTTTTTAGAATGGGAAAAGGTCATAGCTAACAATGGTCAATACTTTGAATAAATTTATATTCTACAATTGTTTTAAAATAAAAGACAACAAATAAAAAAAAAATCCCCCATTTCGAAGTTATACACCCAATACTATACGCTTTCTATTTATATTTGAATCAAAAGTAAGGTTTAATAAACCACAGCCTTAACTCTAATTTCATGAAGCTGAGAAGTTTAAGAAATAAATTCAACTACATATTTCCTTTCAAAATTTCCTAGCTACCCTAGAGATGACAAAAGTGTAAAGCACATTTTCGGTTAGTTTGATTTATAGGTTTATTCTTAAAAACTAACAAATGCAAAAAACAAAAACAGAAACTAAAATAGAATTTATTACTTAAAGCAAAATGCAAGTGCAGAGTAAGGACAACGAGTAAGTACTACAATTTTTGTGCTCACAAAACGGGTCATAAAGAAGACTAATATGAGCCAGAAAAGCACATATTCTGGTTAAGATACACAGAAAAACATTAGAAGAAGCTGGGTGAAAAGAAAATAATCTTATAAATACATTGAGAGAAAACATGTTTTAAAAATTAAATAATCTTGTGTTCGAAAAAGTTTTAAAGACTTAAATGTTGTGAACTAGTTTCAAGGAAAGGCAGGTACATGTCTTTTACTACTGTGTTTTTTTCAACATTGTGCATATTTCGGTTTTGCTTTTATCTTTTTTATTTTTGAGCTTTAAAAACTTATTTTTTATTGTTTGCCATTGTTGCGTACTTTCATGTTTGATATAGTTACTTTTCATTAGACGATGATGTGCAATGTAGAGTAAATGTATTTTCTAGTAAATAGTATGTAAACTAAACGTGACAAGTTGGATATTCGGTTTTATGTCTCTGTTTTATTTCCACATATTCCTTTTGGTTATATTTTGAGTTGTAGTTTTGTTGTTTTTATTTCTTTGGATCTGTGTATCTGTGTTGTTGCTTTTAGTCGTTTGCATAAAACATTGTGTAGTTATTGTTTGATATCATTATTTTTAAGTTGTGTCAACTACTTGACAAGAAAACTTCTCATGAAACTTGAAATTGTTTTTAACACAGAGACACATATATTCACACAAACATGCGGCACAATACCCACGTGTAAAGCCAGGACACACAATACTGAAGCAAAGAAAGAAAAAATATAAAAAAAAAATAAAACAATAATAGAAAGGAAAAACAAATTTAGTGTAAAAGTGAAAAAAAAAATATTTACATTTTACAATTGTATGTGTGTTTACTTACATACACACACTGCATATAATTTTAGTTAGTATAACCTCAAGTATTATTGTGTTTTTGTATCTCATTAAGAACTTCCAAGGAAGCGAAAAATAAGTAGAATTTAGTTGGACTACATTTCGATATATTGCTATAAAAGTAATAATGGCTTTTTCAATAGAGAATATTGAATTTATTTGAAAATACTTACAAATAACAAACGAAACATGCAACTGCTTTTACCGAAGGAGTCATGAAAGTCTGATGCAATTAGATTTATTTGCTGGGTTACATTGTTTTGCAGAAATTCACACTTAAGATGTGCATCATGCACTCACTCTCATACAAATATGCATAAAACAAAGTTACGTGTTAAGCATTTTTTATTTGCATAAAAATGAAAGAAAAACACAAAAACTTTCTGACACAGACACACACAAACACACTATAAAAAATATATTTTATTTACAGTTCAAGTGTAGCATACAACTATGGGTTGGCAAGCAACATTCTATACCCCTTAAAGTAGGCTATGGATTTTTTTTTTTTTTAGGTTTTAGCATAGAAATTTAGTTAACATTTTACATGATGTTTGCACACTCGAGTGAGTAGATATAACAAAAAATGGCCTAGACCCAAACTTTCTTTGTTTTTGTCAAATAACGATTGACGTGTTGATGACAATTAATCAGCTTCTAGTGTCAACCTCTTTATTGATTTGTATAAAAACAGGGATTTAATGGTCTTTATTAACATTTGGGGTTGCAAGTTTATTATGTATAAATTTGTAGCATGCTTTCTGTGAGAACAGATAACAGTGTGTGAAGAAAAACTGGTTAATTTAAACGTAAAGATAAACACATACATTAATTTATTGAAAATCAAACTCAACATATTTCAAAAAACCTTCCTCTTAAGAGATTAATGTTTGTTTTCTATTACTCTAAGTATACCTTAGATTATAGGTCATAAGAAAATAGTTGCTTTCGTTCTGATAAGAATATTAATTTCGTTGTAGTTTGCGAGGCCCTATCTCATTTCCCCTCAAAATTAGCAGCATACACGATTGTATTTGTTCCTAAAGTAAGAACAGCATCTCATACCAAGGCAAAATAGTTCAAACAAATTAGGCTCTTCTTACTTCTGCTTAAAACTTTGATCCATATTAGATTATCTCTTAGAGCATTATCTATTTTAGTCCAAAAAGGGTGGAACATGGTACTTCTCTCAAAATTAGTAGCCTATAAAAACAAGACAAAAGAGTTCCCGGACTAGGTACTCTAATCCAAGTTGCAACATGCCAACACGAAGAGTAAATTACGTGAAAAGAAACTATAAAGCATGGTACTCTGTTCATCATTTCGTGAGAAATACTATCAAAAGCCCATATAAAAAAAATCTATGCGAAATTAATGCGAACTAATGCTGCTGAAGTTGTACTCTGTTCTTATTGTGAAAAGTTACGAAATGTTTCTGGCAGCATGTTTTTTCAACAAAAAACTGTATATGGCAACATTTTTTCCAACTGTGAAATAATGTAAGCGGCACTTATTTCGCACGAAATTGAAAAAAAAAGCCAAAAACATATGGCTTTTGTTTACATAAAAGAAATAATGTTGCATACCTAAGGGCAATAAAAACGACAATTTTCTTTTAAATCGCCGCATTGTCACCACTTGCTAATTGTTAAAATTTTCAAACGAAATAATTGATGTTGCTCAACAAATTTCGCAAATTTGAACAGAGTACCATGCTTAAGGAATAAACTTGAGAGGCCTTTCTAGATATAGAAAATGTGCCTTAAAGAACGTCAAAACGTGTCGTGTCATTGATGCAATTAGACACTCAGTTATCAGTAAAAGATCCCACACAAGTGGTCGTTGTCTTGTTGGAAGACCCATAGAAGGATATCAACGTAAATATGCTGATCCATTGTTGATTTTAGGCAATGTATTGGCCCCACTCCGTAATATGAAAAGCATCCCTATAACATAACGCTAGATATGAATTGTGGATTGTATTTTGCATTTGGGGGACGTCTAACATATGAAAGAGAACCTTTTCCACCAAATATAAAATGATTTTACTCTCTTTCGTCCATAAAATAGTTCGCCATTTATCAAATAAATGATCGAAGTGCTATTCAGCCCAATCATGAATAATTTGTTATTTTTTTAACATTGAATTTAAGTAGTAATAATGGGAAAAGGGAAAAAACTCAGGCGGAATTTGAATTCATGATTGGGCAGATTATTTTTCCGGCACACTGTACATCCCGTTTTACTAGAAGAGTTTTAAATAAATTCTCAGAAGTACTAAAACTATTGTTAGAATTAAGCCAGGGATATGGGCTAAACAAAACTATTACTATACACTATGGCATTTTATCAAGTACATACTAGCATTAAACCAATGTTAATCAATGCTAGTACTTACTAAATTGAAATAGGTTCCAACTATGGATCCTTTTAGCGGTCATTTAGCGGTCATTGGCCTCAAGAAGAGATTTTTTGGTTACGACGAGGAAGAAGAAAAGATTTTCCCTGAATATCTTGCCTTTCATTTGGAAACTTAAGATATAAAATACTTATTAGCAATACTTGTTTCTCTAAAGGCGACGTGGTTAGAATCTATAACTTGATTAGATGGATAGAGTGACATTTGCTAGAAAGATAAGCACAAGGTATCACAGCGGTACCCATGTTATAAATCCTAGTGATCTTTGCTTTAATACAATGCCAATTAAACATAGCCTAGTATATCAGCAAAAGTGTTTAAAAAGCTTTAATATATTACTTTAAAATCATCCAGTATTAAGCTGCTTTAAGTTATCAAACAACATTAACATTTCCACTAAACTCAAAATATTAGATATGCCTACAGCAAATCTAACTTTAACCTATAACAAATACGTTGAACACAAAAATTCATTCCAGACATTTGCATTACAAAAAATAACAGAATTGAAATAACAAACGAAATGAAGAAACGTGTAACCCTTATTTAAAGTAATTATTTTTTGCAAGTTTCAAAATGCAAGAAACAAACCAAGATCATCTTTGGCCTTTAGTTTAGTTTTTGGGCCAGGTATATATATATACATAAGTTTAAAGAAGAATAAGGCTGTGCGCAGGGAAAAAGTGTAGGAAAGGGAGTAGGAAGTCAGTTAAGCACGAAACCACCGCAATGCAATTATTTTAATTTGCTGAATATTTCTTTTTATAATTTTGCCCAAAACACAAGTTAACAAAAATGGAATGAAGGAAAATGGAATAAAAGGAGCGTTGCATAACATCTACACAAAGGTGGCTTAAATTTTTAATTTAAATTTTAACTTTAACATTCAAAGGCTAAAATAAGGGTGAGCTACACTAAAGAATGCGGCATGACTAGTTTGTTGGTACTAGTAGGGCAAAGAGTTGATTGTCTACACAAAGACACATTTAGAGATAAATGCCGACTATTGGTCTGTATGTATGTACTAATAAATATGCAGAACAGCCGCCTCAAGGTACGTTCACACTTGGCAAAGCGAAACCACTTGCTTGAGAACAAATTTGTTTGACGTTGTTTGCTCTTACAAGAGTTTTGCAAGATCAAACAGCATCAAATTAAATAAGACTAAATATCTGTTGTGTCTTTTCTAAATAAACAAAGTTTTTTTTTTAATAAATAAACAACTTCTAAAATATTTTATTTAGTGGTTCTGTCTTTTTCGGCAAATATTTGCCAAGTGTGACCGTACCTTTAGTTTTGTATATCAGTCCGATTGACAGTACTAATCATTAAAATCTGGTTAGTAGAACACTCGTTTTTAAGTTGTTCTAATGAATTTTCTTTCTTTTGTGGCCGAATTTTAGGTAAACAATGCTTTATGTTCTTTAAATTTTACTTTTGTATAATTTCTGTTTTTATTTCAAAATCGAAAAGAAGCCAAGAAGAATGAAACTGAAAATAACAAAATATTTCACTACTTCATTTA
Organism: Bellardia bayeri; assembly: GCA_950370525.1. NCBI lineage: Eukaryota > Metazoa > Arthropoda > Insecta > Diptera > Calliphoridae > Bellardia > Bellardia bayeri. Next base: position 84,129,187 of record OX493267.1, read on the forward strand.
AATGCTCACGAAAATATTAATGGTTGCTTTTAGTTTCATACACGGATTGCTGATTTGCAAGATGATTTTATGAAACAACAAAGAAAAGTAGCAGTAGCAGCAACAAAAACTATAATATGCATAAAAAAACACGCTCTTTAAAATAAATAACAAAGTATATTTTATGGCGCTTATGGCTGTATGAATTTAAATTTGACAAACGTTTGTTACAATTCGTTGATTTTTCAACAGAAAATAATAAAAATAAACAGTTAAAAGGAACGAAAAAAAAATAGAAACAGCACAACAACTACAACTACTAAAAGAAAACATGTTTAGTTACTCTATATATTTTAAGTCCTGGTGCAAAAAAAAAAATTTAATAGAAACATTTTCTCTCTCTTCCCACACTAACAATTTGTTTAGCTTTTTTTCTATACGTTTGTTTTTCAGAGGTTTTAAAATGTTGATCCTGGTGCTACGTGGCTTGTATTTGTATCTGGCATTTATTGTATTTTACAGTCTGTCTTTTAAATTCTTCGCTGTGTACATTATTACATCCCTCCATCCTTTCAGCTTTCAGCTGTTCGCTTTAATTTTTGCTGTATTTTTCCTTATTTTTTTCTGCTTTAGTTACCGTATATTCTCCTTTTACAGTCATAATTTTATTTATTTCTAAGGAGCACTTGGCGAAATTATATTATTTTATGTTTTACTTTCTGTTTTGCAAAAAACTGCAGACAGGGTGGCCGCAATTTTTTCATACACGGTTTATAAATAAATGGTATTAAATGAATATATTCTTAACAAGTGAGACGATTAAAAAGTGCTCAAAATTATTTTAGAGTAGGATTAAGGTTTTGGAACATTTGTACCTGTGATAAGTCTATTTGAAAATATTCCAATCCATATAGAGCACCATGCAGTAACACGTTAAACATGCAAATGGTTTTCAATAATTGCTCTTCGATTTCTAGAAATCCAAAAGCGATAGTGTACAAACAAATAAAATTGGGGTTCGGCTGAAAAACAAGCTGTTGTTTCTAGCTGAATTGAATACATTACAATTGTCAAAGCTTCTACTCTACTTCAATTAAATAACAATACTTTCATGTTATTATTGAAAACAAAATTCTTGTTGAAACCCCTAACATAAAAGAATAACTGCAGGTATTTACTCTCCAGTAAAAATTGTTCCCGATTAAGAACGCTGCTCAGTGGGGGAATTTGGAAAAACAGAGAAATAAATCTGTAATTTCAGATTGCAATAAAATTTCACATGCCTAGATAGGAAGTGTTTAAGTTTTGAATTTTGAGCACATATTTCCACCAGGGTCGGTGTCAGAGACTCCCAAATTGGCGCACAATGTCCATTGGATTTCAAAATTTAAAATATATGAACAAATCTACTAGTCGAAGTATGAAGTAAATATGTATGAAGGCAATATTGTAGCTAAATTTTGATTATTTCTTTTCACTAAGTAGGTTAAACTGTTCTTCAGTTATGTTACTCAAAATCGTAAACTACGTACGTAATTTAAAAAAAAAAAATTATTCTCGAAAACTAGAGCTGATCAAAAAAAAAAGTGAGTTAAAGGAATTGGAGCCCTATATAAGATGTATACAAATTGACTAAAAAATTTAAGGAATCATTTCTAGTGTTAGGCTGTGTTATCAATTATATCCTTTAGTTTCAATTATATCCTTTAAATTTCTAACTTTTGTAGCCACCCTAGTCTGGTTTTTTTGATAATAGCGGATTCAAATATTTCCCCATTTATCAATCTTTTTTATATATATTAATAATAGTAAACCTAGTAAAAAAACTTCAAAATTCATCAAAGTTAAAAAATTTCAAAAATATGATTTTTTTGCCATTTTACAACATAAAAAATCTTTTTACATTATTCATTATTTACATTATTTACATTCAAAGTAGACTTTTAATGTATTAATATTTTTCAGAACGCTAACTTTATTACCGAGGGGACCAGAGTCATTAAAAATATTTTTCATTTTTCATGTAATAATGGCAAATGAGATTTTATATGGCGCAATATGTTCTTAATTATTCTGCAATGGCTTTCGACAACCCCGTCCCTGGTATAGATAATATGGCCAAAAATCCAAAAGAATTCTAAATTTTGGATTTTCAAAACTTTTTGGGAATTGTGGGGTAACTTAAAAAAAAAAATTAAAAATTTTTTTTACTTTAGTTTTTGCACAAAAATTTCTTATATTTGCAAAATTATTTTGAAAAATATTTATAAATTAAATTAATTTTTGATTTCTTCGACTTTTTTTTTTTTTTGATAAAAATATAATTGGCCTCGAGCTCGAAAAAACTTTTTATTTTATAAATTAATTTTTTATTTCAGTTTAGACATTTTTGTTTCCCCAAAAAACTCAAAATAATATATTTTTTCCATGTTTGTTAAAAGTTTTATATATTTTTTTAAAAGTAGACACAATTTCCTATCCATTGATATATAAAATGTCTATATTGTCATATCATTGTTATATGAGGTCAAAATTCAAAACTTAAACGTGACAACAGTTCCTCTCTATGAAATTTTATTGCAAACGAACTTACCGTTTGGAAATTACAGATTTATTTCCCTTTTTTCCAAATTCCCTTATTGTGCGCTGTCACTATTCGAAAGCTGTTATAGATTTGTATACATGAAATTAGGTCGAATTAGGCCGACGTAATAGAAAAATATTGCCTCTACTTTTTCCAATTATTTGTAAAAAAAATTCCCTAAAAATATGATATTGTATGTTTCAATGATTGCAAAAGTTGGCAAAAAGTAGTGTAAAACATGAAAAACAAAACCTAAGCTTAGATAGCACACAAAATTAAAGGAAAAAATTATTGCAAAGAGCAACACACATTTTTAATAGCAAACGCGACACATTTTGAAAATTAAATGCAAATGTTTACTGTAATTTGTATTTTTTTTTTATAGTTAAAGCCATTCAATTTTGATTTGTATGGAGATTTTGAACCACTTGATTAAAACGATCGCCGAGTACTAGTTTTGATTTAGTAAAATGTACGTGACATAAGAACATTAGAACAATTATGTATTAGTTTACTGCCCTTAAATAATAGATTTGAATGAGATATTACAACGTTATCTTAATTAGCAAAATTTTTAAATAAAAATTTAATAAAAAGTTTAAAATCGAATAAAATGATTTGCTTAAATTACGAAAATTATCCAATAATCGAATAAGTATTCGAAAAATTGTGTAGAAATATTAAATATTTGGAAAAATTTTTGATATTTATTTAGTCGGGCTCGAGTTCATTAAATTTAATTTTCATTAAATTATTTTTAGTGAAGGAATTGTTTTACAACATGAAATCTCTATTAAAATTTTATTGATAATTTTTCTGGCTGAGCTGGGGATTGAACTTGGGTTGAATTTACATGTTTCGAGAATCACCACATTCTCTCATCAGAATTATTTGCGTTCTAACCTCTGCACCACTGCGCTGCCTGCTAGCCATCAGTCAAACATCAATCTTTTAACCAGTGTTACCGGTGGTTCGAAATTTGCTGTAATTATCATTTTTTCAATTTTTATTTACATGTTGCCTCCTTCAGTAAAAATAATTTAATGAAAATTAAATTTAATGAACTCGAGCCCGACTAAATAAATATCAAAAATTTAAAATTAACAGTTCGAATAAAAAATAATAATTGTTCTTATTTGGAAAAATTTTAAATACAAATGGATTGTAACATACACAAATTTTTAGCGCTTACTAATTTGTTCCTCTACTTCTGTGCCACCCTGTTTAATAACATGCACAACATTATCCTGGCAATGCTTTGTTTAACATTCCCTTTCTTTTTTTGCTGCCGCTCTTCACAATTTTACTCTCCTCATTTCCTTTTCCGTTAGTACAGATATGGCTTGTGTGTTCCTGGTTTGTTTGTATTTGATTCGTATTTTTCGCCCAACTCTTCTTATTCATTGTTGTATTGCGGTATGTATAATTTCGATAATATTTGTATACGTATTTTGTATTTGTATATTCTGTTCCTTCATCTCCTTAAATAATATTCATTATTTTTGCATTAAATACATTATTGTTTTTTTTTTATATTATTTTTCGTGGTTGGTGGGCTGCTTTGTTAAGAAGGGTTACAGTCGTTTTTATAAGAATTTTATAAGAGGAAAAAAGTACAAGAGTTTTTACTACATTCGGCTCATTTGTTTTACCAACTTATTATAATTTTTCCGTTTATTTTTTTTTTTTGTTTCTATACTATACTTGTGTTTATTTGAAACAAAATGTAAAATTACATTGTTTTTGGAGAAGTTTTTTGCAACGTGTCTTAATGAATAAATTAAGTCGTTAGCATTTTTGGTAGAAATATTATTTATTTATCAACCCTTCAACACCAAACCCACCGAATCCTATGTAAACCAAAGTTGGGGTTTCTTTAGTGATAAGAATATAATTTGAAGTAGATTTTTTTTCTTTCTTGACTGTTTAATAGAATCATCTCTAAAAATAAATACAAAATATGCATTAAATTAATTATTTTAAGAGCACATCTTCTGCTTTTTGCTTTTTGCCTTCAACTAGCACTTGAAGTTGTAATTTAAACAGCTTAAAAAGTATGCTTTGTTTTTTGATATTTTAGCAATGCCTGAAGGTATGCTTGCTAAGTTGTCTTGTTGTTGTTCTGTTTTATATTTTCTTTGCAATGCTTTGTTGTTTGTTAGCATTTAGGACAATAAAATTAAATTAATGAGAAAATTTTAAAACAAAAGTTCTTTCTTGCCTTTTTTCTTCTTGTAGCATAAGTAATATATAATTATGTAATTTGAGATATTGGCATTTGAAATTTAAATGTATGGGAGGCAAACAAAATTTCATAAAGTTTATGGTAGATATTAAACAATATTGAAAGATTATGGCATTCATAATTTAGTTATTTTATTATCAGGATTTTATTGAGGGTTCCTATTTAAAGGGTTTATTACATAAATAAAGTAAATAAAGTATATCAGTTGGGGCTTATGCACAAGAAAGTTTATTTCGATGAAAGAGAAATCAGTATTGGTTAGGAATAGATGGGATCTGTAGATAAATGTAAATTGCAACTATTTGTATAGAGCGAGTATATATATATGTGTAGGAGTCATATGATAGACAATAAACTATCAGAAAATATCGAATTAAAAAATATTCGTTTTTGTGTTAGTATTCTGTCAATAAGTTTAATCAGTCGCTAAAGTTTTCAACAAACAATAAAATTAAACCTTAAGATTTTATCGCAAACAAAAATGTTATATCAAAAAAACACACATTTTCAATAGCGAACGCGACAGATTTTGAAAATCAAAATCAAACATTCAATATAATTATTATTATTATTTTTTGTTTTTGATTTGAATTAAGATTTTTAGCCACTGTATAAAACGATTGCGACGTACTGATAAAAAACGATGACTTAGGCAAAGAACGCGACAGTCGAATGTCATTAGAACAATTATTTATTAATTTACTGCCCTTAAAGTATTTATATGCTTCGGATATTACAACGTTACTTCATTTAGCAAAATTTAAAAAAAAAATTAAAAAAAAGACGAATAATCGAATACGCTTAAATTAAGAAAATTATTTGAATAATCGAATAATTGTTCCAAAAAAATTTAAAGAAATATTTTAATTCTTGAATAAGAACAATTTAATAAAAAACAAAATAACCGAATAAAATTATTCGCCTTACTTAAGAAAATTATTCGAATAATCGAATAGTTGGTCCAAAAAATTTATAGAAATATTTATATTCTTGAATAAGCAAAAAAAAAAATTACCGAATAAAATTATTCGCTTAAACTAAGAAAACTATTCGGATAATCGAAAAATTGTGAAGAAATATTTGAATTTTTGTGCAAGATATTTATAACAAAATTTTGTAATCAACCTAGCTTATAAGAATAAACGAATAAAATTATTCGAATCAAAAATTTAATACTGGAATAATTTGAATTCATGAATATTGATAGCAAATATAAATAATAAAGCAACTTGTCTATAATATAGAAATATTTAATGATTAAGCGAATAAAATTATATTTATTCGAAAAATTTTGTAAAATCAAATGAACTTTGTTAACAAAATTGAAAAATGACCAATTATTAACACGAATGACATAATGCAGTTTCGAATAACAGATATTCGAAAAATCCGAAAAACCATTTGAATTCCCAAAATACGGCAATAAATACGACAAATTTTAACTAATATGTATTTGAGATAAAAACAATAAATCATTATTAGCAAAATTCAAAAAAATAAGAAAAAGACGAATAATCGAATAAAATTATTCGTTTAAATTCGAAGAATCGAAAAATTGGACAGAAATATTGTAGTTCTTGAATAGGATATAGTTAAAATTATTAATAAACGAATCAAATATATTTTATTCGAATAATCGAGTATAATTATTTTAATTCTCAAATATTGATGGTAAATCTATTTTTTATAAAAATGTAATTATATAAAAATGTTTAATAGCTAACCGAATAAAATTATTTGAATAAATAAATAATTATTCGAAAAATTAAGTAAAATGGATTAAATAATTTTAATGCAATTGAAGATTTATAAAATATTTACACAAAAAATAATAACCGAATAATCGAATAAAATTACATATTTGAAAAATACATAAAAAAAATTTTGTATTCTTAAATTTGAACAATAAATGGAAAAACTAAAAACGGAAATTATTTATTTATTTAATATAGAAAATAATATGAATATGTGCGACCAGATTGTATGTTCTTTATATTTTTCTAACGAATTAAAACAGCTTTCAAAATAGTTATTACATTAAAAAGTTACATTACGCTATAATTAATTTATACTCTCCATACTCCACAATTTCATTATTTGTCAACTACTTTATCAACACTTTGTCTAGCTAAACTGACAACTAGAAAAAAAAACACACACAAAATAAATATTAAGAATGAAGAAAAACAAACAGCATCCCAGCTCTCCAAAACAAAAACTAAAGAAATTCATTTTCTGAACTAGCAATAACAACAACTGACTGAACACATGAATAACGCACTAACTGCAACAGGAAAAAATACACAAAAAATGGCGGAGACGCCACAACACAAAACTCCCGGCCCAGTTGAAAGCACACGGATATTGCTACAAGAAAAAATAAAGTTTTGAAAAAAAAAAAACAAAAAAAAAAACGAAAAATATAAACAAATAGAAACTAAAGTTTATTTTTGTATGTTGCTAAAATTATACGCAGAAAAAACTCTATAACAAATAAACGGAAAAATTACAATAGTTTTTTTTCTTCAAGTTTGTGTTCATTTATTTGCAAAATAATTCTAAAAAAGCTGAAAAAATACGAGTTTTAAAAAAAAACTAACTTAAACATACACCATCATCCGTTTTTATATATTTTATTCTGGGCGACCTAAGTTTTTCCTTTGCAATGAAACTACGAATGCATATAAAATGCATAAGTAGACATGCACGCATACACATATGTATGTGTTTGCTAAAGTGGAAAATGTATTTCAAAATAAAACTAAAAAAACGAGTAAATATTTCATTTATGGAACTGCTATCTGTCAGGTTAACGAGGATAAATTGAGAAGTCGTTCTCAAATAGAAGCTAACGATTTTGTTTTGTAATTCTATTAAAGAATTATTTAAACAATTTTATAATAAAATTGCAAATAATCGAATAAAATTATTCGCTAAAAAATAAAAAAAATTCGAATAACCAAATTATTATTCGAAAAATACCAATATTTTAAGACAAATTAAAATCTCATCAAATTTCAAATAACCGAATAATTATTAGAAAAATTGGGTAGCAATAATTTAAGATTTAAAAACAAAATTTTAAAATAAAAAGTCCACTGACCAAATAAAATTATTCGCTTAAATTGAAAAAAAACATTCGAATAACCGAATTAGAATAGGCATATTTTTTAAATAAAAATTTCATAAAACGTCGAATAACTGACTAAAATTATTGGCTTAAATTAAGTCAATTAATCGAATAACCGAATAATTATTAAAAATTGGGTAGAAATATTGAAATATTTAAACGGGTAAATTTTAAAATAAAATGCTGAATAAATAACCAATTCAAATTATTCCCCTAAATTAAACAACTTATTCGAATAACTGAATTAGTATTTATAAAATTGGAAAGTAATATTTTCAGACTTGAATAGACAAAATTTTAAATTGAATATTTCATAAAACATCGAATAGCCAAATAAACGTATTCGATTAAATTGAGAAAATGAAACGAATTATTCAGTTCTTCAATTTTTATTTATTATTTAAAATTTTAAATCCTGTGTGGGCAACATTTTAAAATAAAAATGTTCTAAAAAGTCAAATAACTGAATAAAACTATTTGAACCCGAATTATTAGTCGTAAAACCGACTTATTATTCAAAAACTTGGGTTGGAATATAAAAATATCATAAAAAGTAGAATAAGCGAATAAAATTATTCGAATAAATTAAGAAATACCTCTTAGAAAAATAAGTAGAAAGAAAGCAGGTGGAAATATTAAATTTATAGAATAGAAAATTTAAAAAAAAAATTACATAAAAAGTAATAGTATTTGAATAACCGAATAATTATTCGAAAAATTTGCTCGAAATAAAAATTATTTTTTGGAATTGCATAAAAATTAGTTTTAAATATTAAATATTTTAAAGGCAATTAAAAAATAATAAAATAATTATCTGAATAAACAAATAGATTTATTCGAATACTTAAACTGAAGCTCGAATAATTCAGACAAAAAAAAATTTCATTAGAATTAAATCAAAATAATTTGTATTTAATATAAAAAATTATATGAATTAACAAATTGCAATATTCAAATAAACGAATAATTATTCGAAATTACCGAAAAAGGTAAGAATATTTTCGTGTAATCGAATAAGTTTTAAATATATATGAAAGAGAATTGCAAAAACTAATTTATTTAAAAATTTTTAAGTTATTCGAATAACCGAATATAATTAATCGAATAATTGATTAAAATTATTCGAATATTTAAATAAAAATCTAAAAAGAATATGTAATAAACACTACAAATGTAAAAAATACTATTTTAAACAAATAATAGCAAGAAGTTAAAACAACATAATTTTATTCGCTTAATTGTAGAATTATTTTTCAATCCCACCATATAAACTAACTACACATGCATATGTACATACATATGTACATACGTATATGGGATATGTACTTAGCCTGCAGCTGTTTGACATGTGTTAACGTATTGTTTTGAATGCATGTTTTGAACGTATGTATGCAATTGTTGGAATATACGTATTTCAGATTAAAAGCGAACAAGTTTGAATAAATGCATTTGTGTATGTGGCTAGAGTGAGCAAAAATAATGAAAAAAAAACTAAAATAAATTTGGTAGATCTAAAAGTTGAGGGTGTTTATCTACACACAACTCTTTTGGCTTTTCACTTCTATGGCGCCAACACAATACAAGCAGACACACACACACATACACACACCCTCACTTACATTTGGAATAAAACTTTTTCCGCTTTAAACACAAAATATAAAACACACACACGCTCACTCACATACATATTGACTCGTCTATAAACATTTCTATATGAGTAGGAATATGAGAGCTAAGCATTTATTTGTTACGTACACAATTTCCAAGCTACACTTCCGTTTCCCGTTGCTTGTTCGTAACTGTGTTTTTAAAGCAATTTTTTTTCTGTTTTGTCTCATTTCTAAACTTTTTCCAGTTGTTAGTTTTGCGCTGATATTAGTGGCAAAAGTGTTAGTATCCAATTCTGCTACAAAAATAATGGCAACAACAGGAATAAAGCAGAAAAAAAAAACAAAAACTAACTCTTAAACTGGCTGACAATTACTTTCTATTTTAGTGTCTGCTAAAAGTTTACACTCAACTTCAAAAACAAACACTCTCATACTCTGACGCACACACACCAATGCATGCAGCAGTTCTGTGAATATATAGATACACATTTTAAAGATTCAACCATATATGTTTAGTACGCTCCATGTATGGTAACACAAAAACTCGAAAACATTTTGTGTTTTCTTCACTTCTTTAATATAGAGCAATAGTTTTGTTCTGCAACTTTTCACATTGCAACGTACAAGCAGTATATACCAGCGCAAGTCTATATCCAGCCATCAGCAAGACAGACACCAACCAACACAACTAGCTGGTATTTAGTAAATCATTGCGTTTATAGTCTTCGTTTTATAACATTTCCGTTTTTCTAATTTTATACGTTCTTTGCAAAGAACGTAAACTTTTGAGTAACAGCAACTAAAAACATTTAAAGTTTGACAAATCATGTTTTAAAGGGATAAAATATTATGATTACCAAGAAAAATGCATTCTATTTTCTCTAAAAGAGATTTAGTTAAAGTGATTGCTTCAACTATATGGGCTAATGGCAAATGGTAATTGATGACGTAAATCTTTAAATCTTCACAGACATCCACAAAATATTCAAGTATGTGACAAAAGTGATTCGTATAAAAATTATTTCATTTTTATTCAATTAACCAATTTAGTCAGTTAATAATTAGAGAACCAAAACAATTGTAAATTGCAATCATATAACTGAGTTTGCCCAGCTTTTTCTTTTTCTTTTGATTCAGTGGCCAGCAAAAAATCACGACCTCAATTCGATTGGGAATTTGTGGTTAATCGTGTTTAAAATGTTTATAAAATGAATTTTAAATTTGTTTAATTTCATAAATTAACGATTAATAGTAAAAGTAATAAATAAAGTTAAAATATGCATCAAAATTTAACTCACAATATGCTACTCGGAACTGCATTACTAATTGGTAAAAATGGCTAATTTCAGTATTTGTTTTCTATTTTAAGTACTTCTATTTAAATGTTTTCAATAAAATTGTTTTCAGCTCCACTGGACTCTAACCCTGAAAATTTTTCTAAAATTATTCGATTAATCGGTTAAAATTATTCGAATAAAACTACTCGAATAATGGTCTTATAAAATAAGAATAATTAGATTAAAAAAAATCAAAATTTATTCGGTTAAAATTGTTCAAATAATGGTTTTATAAAATAAGAATAATTAGATTAAAAAAAATCAAAATTTATTCGATTAATCGCTTAAAATTATTCAAATAAAAATGCTGGATAAGAGCATATTTTAGGAATTTAATGTTTATTTTAATTTTTCTAATTGGAACATAAAATTTTTTAAGCATTCGATATATGTACATAAGAATTTTCTAAAGAAATTTTCTATTCGATTAAAATTATTTGAATAAAACTTTTCGAATAATGGTCTTATAAAATAAGAATTATCATTAAAAATTAAAAAATCTTTAATTTATCCGACTAATAGGTTAATATTCGAATCAAAATATTCGATTACCAGCATAATTAAAGCATTTAATGTTTATTGTGATTTATATAGCGATTTATTTAATTATGAACTAGATATAAGAATTTTCTAAAATTATTCGATTAATCGGTTAAAATTATTCGAATAAAACTAGTCTAATAATCGTTAAAAAAAAAATAGGAAAAATTAGTTTAAAATCGTTGAAAATCAATGAAAATCTTTAATTTATCCGATTAATATGTTAATATTATTCGAATAAAAATACTCGAATGACAACATAATTAAAGCATTTAATGTTTATTGTAAGTTTTATAACTGCAATATGAATTATTTATATAGTGATTTATTTAATTCCGAACTAGATATAAGAATTTTCTAAAATTATTCGATTAATCGGTTAAAATTATTCGATTAACAACATAATGAATATATATGTTTTTTATTAGAGTTTTATTAGAGAAAATCAACATTTTTCAAATTCATTTGTTTAGTCGCATACATTTATTAAAATAATCATTTCATTTATTAATCGAATAATAAAAAAATGTCTTGAAATACACAGCTCAAGTCTAACAAACATTAGAAATAAATATATTTAAAAATTATTCGTTTAATGGAATAATAAAAATTGTAATATATTTATAAATGGAAGAGAAACATTTTTAAAAATCGCTAGCGAATTAAAAATATCGATTAATTGTTAAATACAGAAGAAAATTGTAAAATATAAAAATATAATCGAATAATCTTTTTATTCTTAAAATAAATAGGAACTATGCCGTGTATATGGTTTCTGTTTTGCCAACTATTTGCATCAATTAATTTATCAAAATATTTTAAATATCCACTCGTATGTATTTTTCTTGGCTAATTGCTTGTCAAAACCTGCATGTGTTTATTAGAGTGGCTCTATAATCAGATTATATTCCATTAAATAACAAAAATTACAATAAGATAGAGAGAAAATAGCGAAAATATTGCAATTTTAGCAGAAAAATTTATGAAATAAGTTGTGGAATAAGAAATAACTGTGTAGCAACCTAATGTTTGTTTATTCTCACTAAAAGCCATTTGTTTATGTAATGGTGTTTTAACGCCAAAAACGAAAATATTATCATTGAATAGACATCAAAACAATGCATTTAGTGAAGCATAAATTCTTGTAATATTAAGTTGATGGAAAAGTGGCGAACAAAAACGACCTGAAGAGGTGTAGTAAGATAAACACACTCATGAATTTTATCTCGAGATGCCAGTACAGCATGTTTAGTACAACCATTCAAGGCGACTTTTATTGACTTTAGAAATACATAAATTATAGCTGCAACTTGACAATAGTTTAAGGTTCTGTGAACCAGCTAAACATGTTTTGAACAAACTTATAAGAATTACAGGTTTAGAGTTTATTTTTTGTAGATCCTTCGACAGTTATTTAAGGTCCTACGAACCACACACTTGAATTATGTCTTTCAACTCCTTCGAACTTGATACTAGTTAATGGTTCTGCGAACCAGCTAAACATGTATTCAATATTTCAACACAACTGGTAATTATTGTCTTAAGTTTATTCATCTTAGGTCCTTCGAACTTGACAGTTATTTAGGTTTCCACGAACAAACTAAATCTAGAACCTTAAATCTAGAACTAATGTTATTCATTTATTTAGATACCATTCCAACAGTATTTCCATGCTTTTGCCAATTATACCCCAACTAAAGTAGGGTGAATTATTCTATTTATAATAGTTTTTTGTAAAATACGTGCATGCAGTTGACACGTTTGAAACGTTAATTAGTTTTTGTAATTTTCAAAAGAATTTCTCTCTATATTTTCTAGTTGTTTTCGTATAATTTCATTTTACATGTGAATATTATCTATCACAGTCGGTGCAGCAAAATAAACTAAAACAAATTTTAAAACAGCAAAAATACCAACCAAACGAAAAACAAGTCAAGTGAAATATTTATATTTTTTTAAAAAAATAAAACTAACTTAATTTGTGTAAAATACTTGTTGTATTTTATTTATTCTTTTTTTTTTTTTTTTTTGTTTGTAAAACGCCAGATATATAAAAAGATTTATTTCTCTATTCTACTTAAAGTGACATTACAAAACAGAAAAAATTCAATTTAGTTGACATTATCATGAGATTTCATAACCGGATATTATTCAATTTTGTTTTCTCTTTTGCTCTGTGTTCAGTCTAAATTTAAATTTAAAAGGACATGAAGTTGTTACAGGACCTTTAAAAATACACACACTTACATTGTCTACATACATACATACATACGAGTATATGTACATTAGCCTTAACTGGGCATAAATATCCATTAGTTTAGTTTTTTATTTGTGTACTTTTTTATGCTTGCTGGTTGTAAACTTACCTGTAAGTATGAAAAATGAAAGGGAAAAAACATTAGAAAAATATCAAATCAAGTATCATTAATAAAATTATAAGAATACAAGCTGGGTAATGCAAATGAAAAGGACAAAATAGTCTACTACTTTCAGAAGAGCTACTATGAAATCTTGATATTTTGTTTTAGAAAAATATATTTAAAAAAAAATCACTTTTAATTACATTAAAAACACGCCGGAAGAGTATTTCTAATGTTATTTATGAAAAATGCACAGTGGGAAGCACAAATGAGTAAATATTTGTGACTTGTGACATTTTATTGCAGAAAACTAAATCGAAAATGAAAAACATTTTAAAATCATTTACATACACTAAATAATGAAATAAATTTCAGGAAATATACAATTAACAATATGTGTGTGTCTTTTGAAATATTTGCACAAAAATCTCAAAGTCTATAATTAGATTTGTATGTGGACATTACTTTAATAATAATTTAATAACATGTGGTAAACACTTTTTGCAAATTATCCAACACAAATTAAATTATACTAATTAACTGTCAAGAGTTATTGAGAACAATATTCTAGCAATGAAAAAAAATAGCAATTCTACGGGAGTAATAAATTTAAGTAAGTAAATCAGTGGTCATAAGTGTCCAAGGCATTCTATCGATTTTTCCCAAACCCTAAATCAGAGATCGCAAAAAGCTATTAACGTATGTCATCTCATGATAATACAAAAGTAAAGATACAAGTACTCAACACCAAAAAAAAGCTTCTATAGCAATAGGCAAAACCATTCGCAAATAGACATCCGAGCCCTTCTCGATATTACTTACATCACAGTATTAAAAAAATCAACACCTACATTGTCGGTAAAAAAAAATGTTAAGGCATGGTTAATAATTGCCAGAGAGCACAGAAATTAGACAGCTGATGTCTGGAAACATGTAATCTATTCAGACGAATCCAAATTTAATCGTTTTCAATCCGCAGCTAAACAATATATATATTAATGGCGCCGAACAGCCCAGTGAATTCAAAGACACCATGTAGAGAAAACAATGAAGCACGGTGGGAGGAACTTCATAATATATAGTTGTTGTACATGGTAAAGCAGACTTTGCTGATGAGAGTGTCTATCATGTGAATGAAGTTACTTTTCAGCTGGATGGTTACCTACAGCACATTTTCGAAATCTTGCAAGATTAGCTAGGAAGCAGAATTTTCATTTAATACATTGGCCAGTAAATAGCGCGGACAATACCGGTTAACTCGAAACCATTTGAACAAGCTATGGCAATGCGTTCTGCGCGAATGACAGAGTTTTACAAATGAATTATTATTAAGAAAATGGTGTACAGTATGGCAAAACGTGTCAAAAAATTATTAAAAATGCTATCGTTCTCTAAAGATTTAGTATGGTGCAAAATTTAGTACATGTGAGTTGTTTTCGTTTCGTTTTTTTTTTTTCTTAAAACTTAAGTTTTTTAGTTTTGATTTATAAATTATTTAACTATTAAACCCCAAATAAATGACAAAAAACTTTTTTTTAATTTTCTTTATTAGTTTAATTTGTATGCAATAACTAGTGCACAAACTACTAACATGTATTCATTTGTGTTCCACACTGTATATATAAATATTATCACAACTGTGATATAAAGGAAACATGATAAATCTGAAATTTATTGAAAGAACTTAAAGGACAAAACAGTAAGAAATTAAAACAAAACATCACTTACGATTAATCGGTTAAAATTATTCGAATAAAACTCATCGATTAATCGTTTGGTAAAATAAATACATATAATTATTTTACTTTTATTTCGATTATTATTTAATTTGTAGTGGGAAAATTAAATTTGTTCGCAAATATTTGTATAGACAGATAAAATTCTTCGAATAATCGATAAATTTTAGAATCGAATAATCCGATTAAGTAAAAAGAACTTATGGCAAACAATCATTGTAAATAAAAAAGTATTTAAAATCGTTTCAAATTATTACAATAAAAATAATCGATTAATCGTATAATTACGAAATTTTATATTTATTATTATATGGACAAATAAATTAATGCTATTAATGTTTTAATTTAATAATCAACTAATACAATAAGGAGGCTTTAAAAAGAACAACTATTGTCAAGGAGTCCTTGTAAATAAAAACAAAAATATGAAAATTATACGATTCAGCGATAAAAGTTCTCGTTTGGGGTCAGAGAACGCACAACTTAACTTGGCACTGTTTGGTATGCTTTTTTTCGGCTATAGGCCTCATTAAAATAATAATTTTTTAAAAAATTTTATAACGCAGTGACTGGTGTTATATAGTGTAATTATAAAAGATTTAACGCTGACTAATATCAATGATATTGATGTGGACGATACAACCCGGGAATCAATTATCTTGTTACTGCGGTGTAGACAATTAGCCACATAATCAAACAAAAACGTTGCAGACCAGACAAAAGTTAATACCCCAGTAATATGCAGTATATAGAGAATTGCAATTTGCTTTAAATATAAGACTTATTTACTTAATAATTTAAATTGCTTGCATTAACCCATTTCGTTCTATATCTGTTACCAAAAATCCATAGACCCCACTGTGCCCGTATAAACTAAACTAAATTAAAACAAAAACAAACATTGTACACGCTGGTTTTTCATTTGATGCTACTTGTACAATATTATTATTATTATTAATTTGTATGCCAGTGACACTCTGCTAATTAGTTTAATAAATTGTATGCATGTACTAGATGCTTGAATGTTTAAAATACACTACCACATGCAGCTGGAAGTCAAGCTACTCGAATAGAAAATATGTTTGTAGTTGTATATAATAAAAAAAAACATGTGTATATGAAACAAATTCTATTAAAAGTAAATAAATTGTATGCCACATCAAATGCAAAAGTAGTAGTGGCATGATGTCCATCAAGAAATTTATTTTCGCTAACAAAGCAATACAAATATGTTGCTCTCTCTGAATATTGGTAAGTTAGTGAGAGCTATTCGATAAAATTTATCTAATAATGACACATGAATGATTTGAATAGTGGCCGTTAGGGGAAACATGTAGCCATGATTTATTCGTGAAACGGGTAAATTCAGAGTCACTAGAATATTTTTATGAATGTTTAAAATATCGGAAATCGTTTAAGTATGTAGATCGGAAGAAGTTCATCACCACACACATTCTGTTCAGGGATGGAATGGAAATCTTGAATGCTAAGTATTTTCTGATGGGTCATACAAAGAAAATTCCATAGGGAATTAAGTTTTCTGCGTGAAGAGAGATACACTCATGCAGCATTTTCCAATAAGAAATATTTAAAAAGTCTTCAGCGATATCATCATATACAAATCCCATTTGAGTTTATTTATGCGTTTATCTATTTATTTATGCGTATATCCTGGAAAACTGAAAATCTGGATTACGCATTGCAATTCGCTCTGTCAGAGATGCTGACTATGGGTTATAATAGCTATAAACCATGTTTACAAATCCAATTTCCGTTTGAACTGGAAAACTGGACTCATTCCTTAGAAAACGACAAAATTTACAAATTTTAAATAACACGTTCCAACTCGCTTTGTTACAGATTGGGACTTCGCTATGAACCTTGGTTATACATCATATTTGCACTAGTCCGCCCACGCTTCCTCTATTCTTGGAAAACGAGACTATCCTTTCACAGAAATATTTTTTTTTATTTTCTTTAAATCTATTAAGTTGCAGTTTTTTTTTAGTTTCTTAATTAAGGAAATAGAAGGAAAATATATTTTCATAATGAATTTGCAAGATAAATTGAATTCTTTGTAACAATTGTCAAAGCTTCCAGAAGTAAAATATCTAAACTTTTATGATATTCCAATATGGCTCTGAAATTATTGTTGAAAAAGCATTTACTGTTTGTTACATTCATGACTATTTTCCAAAGAGTGCGACCTCTTTGTATAAATAATAATTAACACGATGGGAAATTTTAATAATTAGAGAAGATCATCAGAAATATGAGAATTTTTAACATTTCCACAAAAAATTGCTTACAGGTAATTTACATTGATGTTCTTTTGGACTCCTTATTCAGTTCAAAGTTCAAATAAATAAATTAATTTGATTTAAAAAATTACTCTTGTTTAGTAGTCGGCACATACAGAATATGTATGTCTATGTATTGTAATGTAGCCTAAAATGAATTTTTTGGTTTCCTTTTTAATGATTTTGAAGAGTTCCACTAGCATTTAAATAGTCCATTACAACCCCTAATATCTATGAATGCCGACCACTGCTTTGGTTTCCTTTTGTACCAAATACCTTTTGCACAAATATGTAGGTAAATGCAAATTATATGAATTTTTAAGTCTCTAAATGAAATTTTTATTATCGAGATTTTCCATATCCAAATCAAACAGAAATAATAAAATAATATTTAATGAAGCCAAAGATTTTCTGCATTAATTCATAAATATACAGATGTGTGCAACTAATTAAGGACAGTAGTTCTCAATATTTACATCGTTATGTTAAAGGTAATATTTATTATTTTGTTTATTTGTTGTGTTGTTTATAATTTGTGAAATAAATTAATCTTGCTCTAAATTAAGGACATTGATAAATATATTAAACATTTTCAAATTCAGGTAATTTTTAAAAGTTAGATTAAATTAATTATGATTACACAGAGTGTTTTTTAGTATATGGAAAGTTCTTAATACTTGCTTAACATGGGTAAAAGCAAATCCTTTGACGTTAGTATTTGAAAGATTATTGTAGAAATTCATCAGCGTGGCAACACTTATCGGGAAATCGCAACAGCCTTGAATATCAATCGCAATTTACACGAAGCCATTTTTAAGCTAAGCTGATTACCTTTTATACATCGTGGTGAGGGGAAGATAAGATGAATACACACTTGATTGTAGATACTAGCAATTCGAGTAACTCTCTTATTCGTATTACATATGCGTATACAAATGTGTATATACGCTCAAATAAAGCAATAATAGTGTTGTGTGAACACCGAAGAAAATTCAAGGAAAAAATTGTATCAATCATTTCAATAAGAGTTGCTTCGTATGAAATATTTCACAAAGCATTGGACTAGTGGTGGCCTGTAAAAAAAAGAAGCCTTATTACGACAGTTCGTAAAAATGCACTGATTGTACGCGAGTCGAAAAAAAAATCCGCATAAATCAGCAAATGAAATTCGGATTGCAGTCTTTAGCCAAAAATGAGATAAAACAGTAAGACGTCGATTGCGAAAAGTTGGACAGTTGGAAAGAATTTTATGAATAAAGCCATTATTATCTGAACGCACGTGAAAGGAGGGACTCGAATTCGAGAAGAAGTACCTTCATTGGACGAATATAAAATGGAAGAGTATTATTTTTGGACGAACCAAAAGCTAATAGGGGGAACAGAGGGGGAAAAACATGTTCGCCGACCAAAGTTGAAAGAATTTGATCCAAAGTTACACCTGCGCTATTTTGAAGCATGGAGAAGGTTCTATAATGCTTTGGGGTGCTATGCTGTGACGTGGGCCGCTGTACAAAATTGAGAGAAATATGGCCAAGTTTCAGTATGCAAGAATTCTAAACGATACAATGTTGCCGTATGCTGATGAGAACATGTTCAATAACATAACATGGGTGCTGTAGCTTAATTGATTAGCGCGTTTGATCATTAAGCATGAGTTGGTATTTGTGGCCAAAAAACAACATCAGTTTTTCTATCTTATCGTAACTAATGTTTATCACAGCGCCTTCCTTCGGTGGTAGAGCATTTAAACGGCACCGAAGTAAAATAATTAAATAATGGCTAAATCAAGCTTTGATCAATGCGCCTACTCACCACTAGAGGCGCTGCAATACTGTACTACTAATAAACAGAACGCGCGTGTTGTTGAAAAAGCTTTTCTGTACTTTCACCACTTACTTTCCAAAGAAAGTAACACAATTAATTAATTAATATATAGGCATATTACTTCTATTAAAAAAAAATAACGATCCGAAGCATACGGCTGATCACGTCAAGCAAGGTTTTTTTTAACAATTCGGTTACTGTTCTTAACTGACCTTCATGCAGTTCTGATTTTAACCCGATTGCGAACTTATGGTAATTAGAAAAAAACAAAGCAAGCTCTGTCATTATAAGCAATTTTAACGATCTCTCCGAAACAAAGAAAGCTTGGGAAGCCATTTTAAGTAGTGTATGTAAATATTTGGTGACCTCAATGCCTTGCAGATGTCAAGCTGTTATCAATAATATTGGATTTGCATTGATTTATTTTTAACTAAATACTTATTTTTGTAAAATTTGTTGTATGTCTTTAATTATATGCACGACTGATATCAATCTTATTTGAAAATATATGACTCACAGATTCATAAATAATAATGAATTAGGAGTAGGAGTCAAATTGACTAAACTGCGATAAACTTTAAGAATAATATAAAACCTTTCGTATTATTTGCATCAAACTGACACGTTAGTAACGTGTCCTTAATTAATTGCACATAGCTGTACATGAATTTTTTGCAATTTTTTTTATGCAACATTTTATTTATTTGCATTTTGCTTTTGTTCATTATTATTTTTATTTGAATACAATTATTTGTATAATAAAAATTGAATTTTTAAGTAGACTGACTATAAATTGAAATACACATTTTCATATATGCAATACAACACAACAATAAAATGCAACGAAACTAGAAACAAAAAAAAATTAAAATTCTTTATAATATTTATGAGGGTGTTTGTAGGCTTTTGTGTATATGTGTGTGTGTGTGTATCGAATGTCATAAATATTAACAATATTGAAATACAACTACAAAAAGTTAATCTCACAAATCTTTTTCAAAATCGTATGCGAAAAATAAAATAAATTGTTGATGTTTTTGTTGCCTTCTTTACAACTTTTATTTATAAATACATAAAAATGCTTACAAATGTATGTATGTATGTATGTATGTATGTATGTATGTATATGAATATTAAACAATAAAATACTCTAGAAGCTAAATATTTGTGTGCAGCACATACACAGCTTCCAACATGCCGCACACATACGCATAAATATAAATATCCAAAGACTACGCTCAATTAAATACATTTTCACAGTGGTTGGTAAAAGTAAGGGTAAAAGCAAGAAAATCTAAAAATTCATTTCCTGATATTTCTCAGCATAATCAATTATTGTCAGCTTTTTGTCTTTAAAACACTAAAAACCATTATTCGTAACAACTTATTCACACCTGCCTTCAACCTTGTCATCGATGACCTAATAAAGACACTTGAACGCAGGCCAATAAATGTACAAAGATTTTATGACCCCATAATTTTCAACGTTTTTATAAGCCTAAGATTTATTAAGTAACTACAAAAAGCTTTAAATGGCTTATTTATGCAATAGTTTTTGCAAGGCAAAACTCTATTTAATATGCCCCGAAAACAAACAATGGCCGCCGTGATGACAACGACAACAGCAACTGAAAACTCATGGAAATCAACTAAAAATCACGTAAAACTAGTGGCAAAAAAAAATAATAAATAAATGCCAATACAAACAAATACACCAAGAGAAAAACTATGTAAGTTTAGTAGAATTATTGTAGTAGTTGTTACAACAACACAATAACAAACAATTTGTACAATAAAAGCAAATAAGTACTTAAAAAAAAGAACAAAATAAAATACTAAATAAATAAACACACAGAACATAGAGTATAAAAAATAAACAAACAACTACTGCTGCAAAAACAAATCTACACCAATAAAGGAAATAATAATAAAATGAATAAAAAGATTATTGAAACAAATTAACGAAATGAAAAGGCGTTTCCAAGTGTGAATTTAGCAGCCAATTATATGACTATGACGAGACTCGAACATATTTAACGCACTGTGGACAAGACAAAGTCTGTCATTGATAGTAAGACAGAACAAGTCCTAATTTACACGAAGCAATTCTTTAAGCTAAGCTGATTACCGTTTAGACATCGCAGAGAAGATAAGACGAGTAAACACTTGATTGTACTTGCAATTCGTGCTACTCTTTTATTTGTATTATTAAATGTGTGTATATTCTCAAATAAATATACGAGCGATTTAAGCAATAAGAGTTGTGCTGTGTGAACATCGAATAAATTTCAAGGAACAAATTTTATCAATAATTTCAATAAAAATTGCTTCGTGTAAATTGGGACCAAGCGATTTGATTTTGCGATAAAAAATTTAAAAAAAATAAATAAAAAATAAAAATATGTAACATTTATGTACACCAAAACCTCGCTTTCCGTCGTTTTGTTTTGCGTTTTTTCGAAGTTGCGTCGCTGATCACTGTGCGTCATTAGATTTTCGAGATTACATCATTAGATGTTAAAACGACGACCCGTACAAGAAGTGCTTTGATGATCGAAATTGAGTCATTGCATTATATTTGGATTGAAAATCAAGTTGCGCAGAAAATACCATTAAGTAAAATGGTAATTCAGACAAAAGCAAAAAGCTTATTTGATGACATAAAAAGTAAAACATTGTCAAACGATAATGTTATACAGACAATTCTACAAGGAAATTTATATTGCGTTGAAAGAGCTGTTCAGCAAACATTGGACAATTTGTTTGTGAAAGAAAGCCGACGACTTAGTATTTTCGTAACACTGAAACATATATCCGATGTTTACAAGGGTTGCTATAGAAAATCTTAATTCACGTTTCAATTTGCGTTGTTTTTTTTTTTTTTTAACGTAAACCCGACGCAAAGTGTGGTATTGGTGTATTGTAAATAGTGTTCTAAACTGTGTATTAATATATTATTTATATTGTAATTTGGTAATTCAATCCTGAAGAATAGAGCAATCGGGCAACTGTGCCCATGTTCTGTAACTTCAGCGTCGAGAAACTTTTCAATTAAAATGTGTGGAATAAAACAGAAATGCCATAAATTGAAACAAACATCTGTTTTTCTCGTAAAACTATGTCTTTAACTTGTTTTGGCGAGTAATCGCTGGCACGTAAGAAAATTACTCGTCAGTTTACTGAAAGTGTCTGTAAATTTTTGTGAGGTTCCTGCTTTGAACTATGAAATATACTCCAAAATAAAAACGCGGTGAGATACAATTTTAAAAATAAAATATATTCAAAGCAATGCAATGTAATGAATAATAAATAACACATTACTATATACTTTATATTAACAATTGTTCTTAGCAAAACTAAGTTTTCTTTTTCCACCATGAAACTATTTTTATTTTAATGCAAATAGCCAACGGTTGCATTTTTGCCGCCGTCGTTGAAAAATTTTAAAATTTTAGTAAGTTTTGTTCGCCGTCAACGACATCTGTGATCAGCGGTTTCAAACAGTGAATTTCCACATCGGCTTTCAGTTGTATTTTTTGACATTTCTAATGTAAAGCCTAGTACTCTGTTCAAATTTGGGAAAAATGTTGAGCAAAATTATTTATTTCATACGGAAAATTTGACGTATATCCAATGTTGCCTATCACGCGAATTTACATAATTTGACGTTTTTTTTTTTAATTGAAAGTACGCCACATTGTTTTACTTATGTAAACAAAACACATATGTTTTGCTTTTTTGTGAATTTAAATCGAAAATAAATAAAAGTTAAAATATTAAAAAATCTGTGTTGAATCGAAATCGTTAAATAAGAATGAATGAACAAATATTACTGGCCGCTTGTGCAGCAGCACAACAAGTAATAGATATTGTTGTTGCGACAGAAGAGCTTTTGGATGAAAATTTCACGTGAAACAATTGCTACTTTAATTATTTCGCTGTTTAAAAATAATGTTGCCAGATACATTTCATATGTTTTTCACAAAATGAACAGAGTACTACTTCTGCAACATTTTTTCATGAAAATTTCATGTGAATCTTTTTAACATGTATATTGACAGCATTCCACTTGAAATTTTGAACAGAGTACTAGGCTTAAGGAAGTAAGCGCTTTTGATAGTTTTCGACATGACACAGAAAAAATTATTGCCCAACAAATTTTAGTTAAACTTTTAATTGAGTCTTAATTGATTTTTAATTAAACTTTTAATCATATAAATTAAATTTTTAATTGTAAAACAATTTTGAATTAAATAATATAATATTTTTTTGAATTAAAATTACTTTTAATTAAATTTTTACAAAATATTTTAATTGATACTACAAATTCCTTCATCGTTCCACTTTCAATTAAATGTTTAATTAAATATACGAATATTTTAATTGAAAATCAATTTTAATTTTTTCTGTGGAATTACAGACATATTTTTTTCTCACTTTTCGAGAAACGGTGGAATATTTTGTTTTACATCTTTTTGACACGAGAAATGTTCACTAAAGTTACAGAACATGGGCACTGGTCTCCACGGCTTTTATTAAAGTTAATGGATTTAGTTGATGTAGCGTTGAACGACCTCATTCACTGAAAGGGTAGTTGTAAGTAGGCTTAGAATTTTAAACTCAAATATAGAAAAAAAAACAAATCCAATGGTTTTAAATACTATGATCTAGTGGGTTTATTGTGATCAGCGAACCGAGAGAGTAGTCGACCAGGAAATGTGGAATTGAATTGTTTCATGGGCTTGGAATGGGGCGCCCTATTATTTAAACCACATGTCGGTTTTGAAAAATATGGGCAATCAATCTGCAATTTCTAAACTGTTTTACTACGCGTTGTTTAGTTTAAGTTTTGAATATGGACCTCATAAAGCAACCAGGGGTGGTGCAATAGGTCCCCAAAGTGGTTACATTTTTTTGAGTAAATATTTGCCATGTGTGTTCATACCTTAAGTAAAATATATTTAAATTCCTTTATTTATATAAAAAATTTATTTTATTTAGGACAATTCACACAAACAAATTTAGTGTTATTTTATTTGATGCTGTTTGATCTTGCAAAACTTTTGTAAGAGTAAACAACGTCAAACAAATTTATGCTAAAAAAAAAAGTGGTTACATTTTTTTGAGTAAATATTTGCCATGTGTGTCCATACCTTAAGTAAAATATATTTAAATTCCTTTATTTATATAAAAAATTTATTTTATTTAGGACAATTCACACAAAAAAATTTAGTTTTATTCTATTTGATGCTGTTTGATCTTACAAAACATTTACTATATAAGATTAAATAGCGTCAGACAAATGTGTTTACACTTATTTGAGTAACTATTTGTCGTGTTGTGACCGTACCTTTCTTTAGGACTTTTGTGAATTTATGTTGCGATAAACATACATATGTATATATAAAAGTCTATGGAGATCTTTATATGATTGGAGATTTGGTGTAGTATGTATATAGGGTAGCAAATTTAAAACATAAGCAAGTCCATCCAGATGGTCTCACCGCCCTACTAATGAAAATGTGCAATTAAGTGAAGAATATTTAGTTACTATTTTCTGTAAATATATTTTATTTGTTACATCAGGTTTGTGGTCTATATCTTGCTGATACTGTTGAACGACTTTTAAAACATTCTGAAATGTGATGAAATATTTGAAATATATTGCTATATCCTTATGCTAATTGTGTTTAGAAAACCTGATTCACCCCTTATACATACATATTTTAGGCATACCCAACAATAAATTCTTATTTTACATTCCAATTAATAAAAAAAACGTTTAATAAAATATCTTAATAAATCAAAATGGCCTTGATTTGATTAATTTAGTGGAAAAATTCTAGTTTACCCTAATAAAATCCTAAAGCAAAAGGATTAACAGAAGGAAAAAAAAACAAAATACAAAAGTTAAGCAAATTACTGGGGAAAGAATAAACACAAACAAACATCTAGACACATGTACTCGTATATGAAATGACCCTTGTATTCGTATTCCGGCATTGTAATTTAACAAATTGGCAGTTTATTAAATTTAATAGGCCAGCAGCCTGGAAAAAAAACATGGCAACAGAAATACCTTTTAAACGTTTTATATTATTTCATTTCATAATTGTTGGTTACAAATATTTGAATACAACAGCAACAACAACAATATTGAACAAGTGTAGCAGCTACAACAATAACACAGGAAAAAATAACAAACGAATTATATCGTGTGAACAAATTTTATTAGCAAATAATAATTTACTAATATTTTGGTAACATGAAAAGCAATTTGTTGCTCACTTTGTCCGTACATGTGTTTTATGCATGTATTATAACAGTATAGATGTGTATGTATGTGTAAAAATGTTTTTGTCTAATTTGTCTGGCTGCCGGGCAGAGGGTATTTTAAATAGACCTTTAAAACTCATCCTTTTTAGTTTGTTTTTTTTTTTGTTTCTCTTCCACAAAATTGCTCCCTTGCGTGTTTATGTAAAATTTCGACGGATTTGTTTATTGTTGTTTTCGTTAAGGCCAAGACAAACAAAGAAATAACGTGTGTATCCAATAAATATATACAGTGTGGAGCAAAAATGAGTACATGTTTGTGCCTTGTGCATTTTATATTACATAAAAATAAAGCTAATAAAGAAAGTTTAAATTTTGTTTGTTATTTGTTTTTTAATAATTTCAAAACAAAATAGTAATTTGGAAAATAAATAAATTTTACACAATTGTCTCTGAAATATTTGCACAAAACTATCACAGTTTACATTTAGTTTGATATTAATTGAATTGCATGTCATAAACACTTTTTGCAAATTATCAAACACACATCAATTATTACAAATTGTAATTGTCTTTTTTCTCAAAACTTGAAACTTTTAGTTTTGATTTATAATTAATTTTGTTATAAACATAAAATAAATAAGAAAAAACATTTTTAAAAATTTGTTTTTAGTTTTATTTTTATGAAATAACAAGAGCACAAAGTACTAACATGGACTTACTTTTGCTTCCCACAGTATTTGTACGCTATCCACTTGCAAAGTAATGAGGTTGAAGTTTACAGTGGGAGACAATAAAATGCAAACGTTTAAGAAATGTTATTAAAACAAAAACAGGAACGTAAAAAACACAACGTTCAATAAGACAAAATTAGAGTCTTTTCGGCAATGACAACACCAACAAACAGGTTTTCAACATAGCATAAATAACAGACCAAAATTTAGATGTAAACATCTATTGCTCAACACACCGCTATTGTAAGACGAGACTAGATAAAAAAAATTAGAGACTAGACTTGATGCAAGACTATTGACGAGACTGTACTGGAGACGAAACTATAGACGAGGCTACATGCTTGTCTATTAATGACATTGTGTTCCTTGAAAAATTTCCCAATCACGTCTACAGACCATATAGTGGACCACACAGTGACACGTTTAGCTAACAAAGGCTTTTCAACAATTGCTCTTGGATTTTCAGAAGTGCAAATGCGGTAATTTTGCTTCCTGACATATCCAGACAAATTACAGTGGGCTTTCTAAAAGAATGATTTCACATGAAAAAAGCGGTTTGTTCTTGAATGCATTCAGCGAATCAACGACGAACTGAATGTTCGGCCGGCATCAATTCATGGACAAGCTGCAACTTGTAAGGTTTCAAAGCTAAATTTTTACGCAAAATTCGATATGCTATCGTTGTACAGTGGGGCAATTTGTGTAAGGCTAATAAGTTTGAAGTTTGACAAATCATCACAAATTCAAAGTTATTTGCAGTTAAAGTTAAAGAATTTCAAAAATGGGTACTTTTATTATTTTTACATTATTTATGAAATTTTCATGAAGACTTGTAACGTATTTTTGTATATTTCTCGGAAAGTTATTTCATAAAAAACTTTAAAAGATTCCAAAAAAACTATTGGAACCTTAAATAAATGAGATTGTAGTAACAAACAAACTAAAAAGTACTATTCAATAAGGTATTCCAATTCAAATTTCCTACTGTGCTTAAACCTCTTTCCACTACTGTAAAACACTTACACAAGCGTAAATAAAAAAACTACCAAATAATTCAGACAGACACTAACACATCAAACGAATGAGTGAGTTGCACCTCAATAAACAGTTTTTTAAAGCAAGATTTTTCGTCTCTATACTCCTTTACACAGTTAAAGCTTTTGAACTTCCTTTTTTTTTTTGCTACTTTCAGACACAACCAATCAATAAATCAATCGTATCTAAAGTACAACTATTTTTTCCACATAAAACTCTAAAAAGTGTTGCGTGTTAATTTTCGTGGTAATTTATTGTAGCAAATCCTTTTAAGGCCATTATTTTAATAATTTCGAAACTTAAATGCTACTGTCAAAAGATAACAGACATTAAATCATGTTTATAACCTAAAACAAATGCAGAAAAAATTAAATGAACTTTTATGAGAAAAAAATTACGGGAAATACAACCACAAGTCATAGTAAGAGAAGATTTAAAACCCAACAAGAGAAAAACACTATAATGGCCTTGAAATTGAAAGCCAGAATAAGATATATTTGAGATATTAAAAAAGACAGGCAACAGGTTAATAAAATATGTTGCTTTTAATATGGTTTGGTATATAAAATAAAATGAAGCTTTTAAATTAAATAAATTGTGGTACAAATAATAAAATAAATCCAAAGTTGTGTGATAATAGATTATTTTGCAACCGAGATCTGTAAGAGTTCGATTCGAAGATAAGTTTTTTTAGTTGGATATTAAAATAAACAGAATAAAGAGTTTAGTAACGAAGCTTTATGCAGCTTATTAACCAGTGGTCGTTACAAAGAGAACATGGAAAATGGATTAACAACAATTTATTTCCTTCCCTGTTGTAGTTTAGCCATCTATTGATTGGGATATTTGTATTATATTGAATAGTGTTTATAAACTATAGTCAGATTTGTTTTGTTTACAGGTAAAAACTGATCTTGATCGTCCCCTGGTAGCTACGAGTGCTGACCTCTGTTAAATTTAAAAAGTTATTCCGCAATTATATCATACTACACAATGAAAGGGCCCATTGGTGGAACTTATACGATGTTGAAATGGTAATCCAATTGCCCAATATATACAAACTTAATATAATTCGGGAGTTCTTCCAATAGTCTAAGCCAAAATAACAAACAATGAAATGCAGAGAAACTCATAAATTCGTGATTTTGGTAATTAGGACGAACTGCAAATGTAAGAAAACCCAGGAGATTTCACAATTGGTTAAACTACAACGAAGTCGGTAAATTTAAACAGATTCTACACTAAGACTTGTTATTTAGAAAACTTTGATTATAAAAAGCTTTTCATTTGAACACATATGTATGTATGCTCAACCTGTTTAATATTAATCAAGAAAGAAACATCAAAAAAAAAATGTTTTGAAGACTCAAATTGAAATTAAACCACAAGATCTGAACGGAAAATTAGATAAATTGTCGCTCTTACGACAAATGGAATTTCGCTCAGGAACGATCAGATTCTCGGAGAGTAATGTAAACTCCACGAAAACCATTTCAACCATATGTGTTTGTTCAGGAAAGAACTTTCAGCACCTGCAGAGAAATGTTATCTGTCGCAGGCTAGGTATTGAATCCCAAACCAAAACATGGACACTGAAATAAAGAGTGTTCCAAAGATTCATCCTCTTCCATACATGCCTTACAGACCACATTGTCTGAAAATCCAATATGTGACTTTAATTCAATTTGAGCAAAGAGGAACTAATTTGAATTTTTGCTACATTGCAAACATGTTTTTTATAGGACTAATCGATGGCTAATAGAATATATTGAAATATATAAAGTTGGAAGGAACACAAAAAATTCGAAACCCTTCAAAAAGAGTTTATACACTTTGAGACCCCTCAGAAGCAGCTCTGTCAATCATATCATCCATTAAGAAATGGCAGATTTACTTTCACAATATTGAGATTCTGCACTAAGTTCTGTCTTTAATCCAGTTGTAAGTTTAGTTTGGACTTCAAGAATAGTATATTTGGATCATTATCACACCATCATCAGCATAATTGGCAGGGTTTAAAATACTTTAGTGAGAATAACATTAAATAGACTATATATGGTTGTCATTCAGGAATATCTTCCTCCATATGTTCCTGAAAATACAGAACTATTCAACTAGTCAAAGATAACAACAAATGTTTAGAAGTTTGATCGTTTAGTAGCAATGTGAATCTTGGTCACCTAAGGCCAACAACTTATTTTTGTTTTGCTTTTTTATTATCCAAAAAAAAATACCATAAAAATACCAAAATGTTCACCACAGGCCAGAGAATCCAAATTCTATGTAAAATTTCATATTAAAATGTACGAAAATATGCGACGTGGCCTCAAGGTAACATTTAGGTGTCGCACGAAAATGTGCGATGTTAATTGATTAGCGCGTTTAATCATTAAACATAAGTTGGTATTTGTGGCCTAAGTTCGATTCACAGCTGCTGCCATACAAAAGAACATCAGTTTCTGATAATTATTAGTTTTTCTATCCTATCATAACTAATATTTATCACAGCGCCCTTCTTCGGTGGTATAGCATTTCAACGCCACCGAAGTAAAAAAAAAATTACAATAATAACTATAAAATAAGCTTTGATCAATGCGCCTACTCACCACCAGAGGCGCTGCAATACTGTACTGTGAATAAACATAAGGCGCAATTACAGTTTTGTCATATGAAAAGCTTTTCTCTACTTTCACCACCTGTTCTTCTTCTACCTATCCCTTTCCAAAGAAAGTAACACAATTAATTAATATATATTAATTGCCTGAGGGTTACTTCACTTAAAAAATATAAAAAAAAAACCCCAAGTTCTTTTTAACAGAGCTTATGCAAAGGTTTAGGAATATGTAATGGGAACGGCAACTAGATGTTTACTCAGGCTGTACAAGTCAATTTTACTAAAGCCAAAGGAAAAAGGTCACACAAGAACAGGTTTGCACTCATGGTTTACCACTGCTACGGTTGTCTAAGGCTACATGACAATGAACATCATTTTCGACAAGATACCCGAGATACTTCGAGTGCCAGGACACTGTAATATCGTTTAGACTTTCTGATGTGTCTTGATGGAGAACGCCAGCTGGGGCAACAAGGGGATTTTCTAAGTAGATATTTAAGCAGCATTAAAGACTTAAACGTTCAATCATGAGTTACATGGTACTGTAAGCGCGTCGTAATAAGTTTGATGAAACACTTCGATATACGACTGTGTTGGATTTTAGGACACTGTAATATTGAAGGTATTAATCACATTTAGAGAGTTATTCTTAGTAGTGAGGTAGGCATGGTTCAAACAACCAATCTAAGTATAGTTTTGAATGAGACTAACCGTTCATGATGAAGCGGTTATGTGGCCTAGACTGAATACTTCAGGTACCAGAATGCTACTGGACCGGAACAAATTACTGGTAATTGCTTACTTATAGCTATTGTAGAGTGTCTGGTGACGAAGAGAAGTTATTAGAAGTTGTGGAGAATAGTATCGTCCATTGTAAGGATCTTCAGGGTTAGGTGATAGATGGAGGGCAATTTCATGATAGATTAGAAGATTTTGGGAGCTGTACGCCCGTGGATATTTTCAGCTTCATTAAAGGAATTATAGTGGTTCTATGGTATATAATTATGTGCAATTAAAGAAGGCAGTTCATTTTATTATTTTCCAGGAATTCTGTCCTAGTCAATCTATCAGCTTTTTCAATATTACATCATTCTCTGTTGAATGAAATCACAATAGACCCATAGATCTACAAGTGGAGGTGCACTTTTTTGTACAATTAAACAAAAACAAGATAGTCATGCCCAGTGTCCAGAAAACTGACTTAAATTAAGTTGGTAAAATACCCAATATATTGAGGTATTTTTCATAAGCACTGATATTTGCTTGATTTTAACCCACAGAAAACTCTTGCCTTTTATGGAGAAACAAGTATGTATCTGTAAACTTTTACTTGGCTCACACCACAAAATAATAAAACTCATTATTTTAATATCTTTACAAAATTATAACGTGTCACGTTAATTCACACACAAGCCATAACAGTTTAAGCATAATAAAATACAAAAAGTAATTCTTTAAAACAAGTTTATCTAAAACTTTTTTTAATTGTGACAAAATAAAATCAGATTGTGTGACAATTTCTAAATAAATACTCGTACCTTACATTGGTTTAGAATGTTTTCCTCTTACTGACCATAAAAAACACAAAATATTTTCTCTTCACAGTTTTTAGTTAATGAATGTGGCGAAATTATGAGTTATTCTGTTTTTTTTTTAGCAGAATTTACACATTTCACATGTATTTAATTCTGCACAAGCTTCTTCTTAATATAAATTTTTTAGAGAATTTTAAAATGAAAAAAAAAAACTAAAAATGTTTGTGGTCTTTGAAAGTTAATAGTCAGTTTTTTTTTATAACCAAATAAACCAAAACATGTTTGTCAACAAGTTATCTTTGTAGATTTTTAACAGCAAACTTTTAGTTTAATTTTTTCTGAAGGAAACTTTGGTTTTTATTATTTTATTTTTTATAAAACGTAAAAATTTTGTTTAGGAAGTGGATGCATAAATTTTTAGTACCGCAACTTTAATTTTTGTCTTTCTCCACACACTGTACAAAAGTGTTGAGGTTGGTAATGCGACTTTATAACTTGTTGGGATTTTTAAATTTAAGGCACTGAGCGAGTGCTGTGTATTAACCCAGCATACTATTCTAGAAGCGCTCCGATAAAGGAGTCAGAAAAGAGTCCAACAAAAGAGGATTTTCGGAGCGAAAGAAAAATTTGCTTGTTACTGTCCTGAGGCGGCACGACGTATGACTCAGAAATTCCACTTAATTATATGTGCACCACGGCGTTGTTGTCCTGTTATTTGAGCTTTGAACAATAAAAAACATAGCTGTACCACACAAGCATGATAGAAACAAGATTACACGGAGCCCAAAAAATCCTCATAAAAGACTCTTTTCTCACATTATCTAAGACCTCTTTCAGAGACCCAAAAAACCCTCATCAAAGACTCTTTGCTGACATTATCTAAGAGCTTTTTATCACGGACCATTTTCGAATGTAATGACTCTCTTTTCTGAAGGTTTTCGGAGCAATTATGATTGTTTTTTGGGCTCATAAAGAGCGTTAACGCTCCGAAAAAAGTGTCAGAAAATACTCTTTTCGGACTCATATGGCTTCCTGGGAAGTTAAGCCATTTTTTTAGTTTGTTTTTCATAGACAAATTTTCTAACTTATTGGTGAAGATTAAAAGCTGTTTTTTAGCAGAAAAATATCATAAAAATTGACTTTGTGTAGGCACAATCAAACTTATGTTTTAAGGAAAATATTTAAGAAGAGAGCTACATTGTCTATAGAAAAGTGTCCTCAAGTAAACACGGTACACATGACAAATGTTAAACTTATTTCATCATTAT
Source organism: Bellardia bayeri (assembly GCA_950370525.1). Classification (NCBI taxonomy): domain Eukaryota; kingdom Metazoa; phylum Arthropoda; class Insecta; order Diptera; family Calliphoridae; genus Bellardia; species Bellardia bayeri. The sequence goes on from OX493267.1 coordinate 84,162,291, forward strand.
CACCAACATTTAGCACCTGTAAAAATTGGCAGTTTCTTTTTATTTAAAATTTCTACAAAAACTAAAACCTATTTGTACATTTGCCAAATAAGCTGGCTCAAAAGAATTACAGATTGCAGAGATTTTCCTTTATATATTAGAAATATTATTCTTCTATAGAAAGTGTGTCTTTGTGTGTTGATTAAATAAATCATCTATAAAAGTCTTTATCTTGGCTGACATCTGTGATTTATTTATTCTATTTCCTTTATATTTTATTTCTCAGCAAAAAAAAAAGAAATACATAAAAAATAAACGCTTTTGGAATTCCAAATAGGAAAAGGCTAAGTTGAATTTATTTAATGCCACTCATCTTCATTGATGACATACATACATACATATAAACACACAAACACTGGCTTACAAATTTTTAAAATTTTGTGGTTGCAAAGAAGCACAGTTTTCTTTTATCAAATATTGAGAATTTGTCTTCTTTTTTCTAGCTTTTTTAGTTGAACACCTCTCCTAAGAAGAAATATAGTCTATCTATCAATAAAAAATGCTTAAAGCCAGATAAACACCCAAATTGTAAATGCGAACAAATAAAAAAAAATGTCGAGTAAGAAAATCTAAAAAGAAAACTATTTATCAAAATGTCCCAAACATGACCTTGACAATACAGAGATATTTTTTCTCGTTTTCTTTTTTTGCATTTCATGTCTTTTTTTAGATTCAATGCAATGTTTTTTTGTGCAACAAAAAATGCAGTAGAAGAAAAATAAATGAACCTTTTTTTTAAATGAAGATTAAAAAACAACATGCACAATGAATAGAGATTACAACAATTCAAATGAAAATACAGTGGGAGCAAATTAAAAAAAAAATGAACTAAAAAAAAAACAAAGAAAATATTTATTAAAAGTTTCTCTGGAACACAAAGATATTTTCCAGAGAAAATCTTTCTGGAGCACAGATACATTTTCTAGAGAAAATTTTTGTGAAATACAAAAACATTCTCTTGAGAAAATCTCTCATTTTATAGAGAAGATCTCTTCAGAATACAGAGACATTTTCTAGTTTTTCTATAGAAAATCTCTCTGAAATACAGAAACATTTTCTAGAGAAAATTTCTGTGGAATACAAAAACATTCTCTTGAGAAAATTTCACATTTTATAGAGAAAATTTCTCCAGAATACAGAGACATTTTCTAAATTTTCTAGAGAAAATCTCTCTGGGATACAGAAACATTTTCTAGAGAAAATCTTTCTGGAAAACACAGACCTTTTCTAGAAAAAATCTCTGGAATACAGAAACATTTTCTAGAGAAGATCTCTTTAGAATACAGAGACATTTTTTCTAGAAAATCTCTCTGAAATACATACATTTTCAAGAGAGATATTTTCTAGAGAAAATCTTTCTGGAACACAGAGACATTCTCTACAAAAAATCTCTCATTCTCTAGAAAAAATCTCTCATTCTCTAGAAAAAATCTCTCCAGAATACAGACATTTTCATACAGAGACTGTACAGAAACATTTTCTACAGAAAATCTATCTGAAATACAGCATCATTTCTGTATTCAAATACTTCACATTTTCTTTTTTGCCCTACACTGCCTTCTTAATTAACATTTTCGGCATTTTGTTGTGTCTGTTTTTGCTTATTAACAAAAGTATTTTAAGAGGTTTTTTTTTATTTTTAAATAACAAAAAGGGTTTCAATGAAGATTTGTTTTACAGGTAGCGTTTAATTTTAAACTTTTTTTGCTATTATTTTATAAATAAAATGTTTCGTTAAGTGTAGTCGAGTGTTGGTACTTTATTTTGTTTCGTTTGTTTTTTGTTCTGTGTGTTGTTAGTATTTAAAAATGCTGTGACAATTGCCAAAGATAAATATTTGCCATTCAGAAGTATAATGAATAAATAAATGAAAAACAAGAACTAAATTGAAATAAAAATAACAACCTAATTAGTTGGCAACATCAAACTACTAGAGTGAAGAATTGTTGCTGTTTTTAACAAGTGCAACATAGTAATTGGGGAACATTTAAAATACAGTTATCATCGTTGTAGTCGTCATCATCACCACAGTCGTCACATGATATAAAATACACAGACAACACATTTTAATTAATTTCTACTCGTAAGTTTGTCTATTCATTAATAAGTTTAAGAGCGACAGACACAACCAAACAGTGGGAGAGAGGTGGAGGAAAAATAAACGCGTTTAAGCCTTGACCTTTAAAACTGCAAAATTTTCATTTGTTTGTGCAATGATGAAAAGAATTATACAAATAGTTAAGAACTCTTAAAAACGTAGCAAATAATTACCTTGTGTCGCACAGAATTCTTTTTAATTAGACAGTTAGTGTTGCAGTAAAATTGTTGAGAGATATGATTTAGTATAGTCAAATAACATTAAATGACATCAATTATTACGAAGGTTTAGATTAAAGAAAAGAGACAAATTTCTATAGAAAATGTGTCTCTTCGCCAGAGACAATTGTTATAGAAAATGTGTCTCTTCGCCAGAGACAATTTTTATAGAAAATGTGTCTCTTGGCTTGGCTTTCTATAGAAAAAATATCTCTTGGCCAAAAACAATTTCTATAGAAAATGTGTCTCTTGACCAAAGACAATTTCAATAGAAAATGTGTCCCTTGGTCAGAGACAATTTCTATAGAAAATGTGTCTCTTAGCCAAAGACAATTTTAATATAAAAAGTGTCTCTTGCCTAGAGAAAATTTTATAGAAAATGTATCTCTTGGCCAAAGACAATATCTATAGAAAATGTGTCTCTTGGACAGAGACAATTCCTATACAAAATGTGTCTCTTGCCCAGACACAATATTGAAAGAAAATTTGTCTCCTGCCCAGAGACAATTTCTATAGAAAATGTGACTTTGGCCAAAGACAATTTCCATAAAAAATGTATCTCTTGATCAGAGACGTTTTCTAAAGAACATCTCTCTTTACCAGAGACATTTCGTAAAGAAAATTTGCCTCTTTACCAGCCACAATTTCTATAGAAAATATTTGTAGTTTTTCCTTTTTCAATATTAAATATCAGTCTTATTAAAGACTTATTCGTTTTAATCTTCATATCCTACCAGCTCTACTTTTCATTGTTTTAGTCATAATGTTTATAATTTATATTGTTATTTTAACAATGTATGTATGTGGCATGCATTTAATAACCAAAGTTAAAAGGAAGTTTTACACAAAATTTATAGTGCAACATTAAACAATTTAAAACACCTGGGTATCTGTGTGTTGCAACAGCAGCAATAACAGCATACAGTTTCAAACTGAAGCAAAAAATTGCAATAATAAAACAAGAGAGAAAGAATGACTGAGAAATATAGCTAAAAATAATCTAAACCGAAACGTTTTTAAACAAAACGATTTAAAGAGGTTAAAGACAAACATAATAATGTATACGCAGACATCCAAGCGATAAAGCTAGCAATTCCTTAAAATCTTGCATTAGAAAACTCGGAAATTTATTTTTCAAAGGAATTGAAATAATGAATATGTACTCGTAATGCACCCAAAATAAAAAGAAAATTCGTAATACATATGTTTAAATATTTCGTACAATTTAATTACATTAAAAAAAAAGAAATTAAGTTACAGCCCAACTTACTTGTCTATCGAGTTATGAGTTATAAGTTTAAAAACAAACTTACCTGCAAATAGAAAGGAAGAGAAAGACGAAAATTAAATTATTTATCAGTTATGAAATTCATAAAAAGTAATTAAAACAAATTAAAGTTTCAGCCCAACATGGAAAAATCGCAAAGAAAGTTGGTAGGAAATGTGGGCGAGAGGGAGAAGGAGGCAAGTGAAGAGAAGATAAAACACACACACGAAACCAAAACAAGCCGCATTTACTCAATTTTGCACTATACAACAACTTTAGAGAATAATACATATGTTCAATTCACAACTTATGTTGTAGTGTCGTAGGGGTTGTACTTCGCGACGTCGTCTGAATTTACAATAGTTGTACAAATGTTGTTGGAAATTTCTATATAAATATTTTGTACAACACCTACACCATTTTTACATATGTTTTTCTAATGTTGTATGCAAGTTTAAATTCATGGTCACACATGGCAAATATTTACTCAAAAAAGCGTAACCACTTAATTTAGCACAACTTTGTTTGTCGTTGTTTATTCCTAGAAGAGTTTTGCAAGATCAAACAGCATCAAATAAAATACGACTAAATATTTGTTGTGTCTTGTCTTAAATAAACGAAAATTTTTTAAGTAACTAAACGAGTTCAAATACATTTTATTTAGCGGTTACGTCTTTTTCGGCAAATATTTGCCAAGTGTGACCGTACTTTAAGTGTTGCCAAAAGTTTCAATATGTATCTCAAAATAAAAATTACTCATTTTAGTTTAAAAAAATAACCAAACGGTAACACTCAAATCGTAAACTGATTGACAAATTTAGAACAAGAAAATAAAATTATTAAAACAAAAAATTTTAATAATGGATATTAATGAAAATTCGACGGCAGGTTTTAATATTTTATATTTTGTTTATTTGTTTTTAAAATATTTTTCTATTGTCATTTTGAAGGTTTGATAACATAAACATACGACCTTGCTCAAAATTGTGTTCACAATCATTTAGTTGTATTATACAATGTACAACATACAACATCTCTTGTGGATTAATCAAAAGCATTTTGAATATTTAGTCCAAAGGTGATTATTTCATAAAAAACTTTTTTAACGTTTTGGCATACTCCACACCAATTTGCCAATTAACACTGAACCCGCTACCAAAGCTGGTTCAAATAGGCTGAAGTTAAGCGGTATTATCTCAATTGTCTCTTCACGATTGATCACAAATTCTCAATAGGATTGAGAGACGCAGATAGCCTATATTCCTTATTATTCGTGCTACTATTTGCAGTGGTCCTGGGTGCCACCATGAAAAGCAAACCTATATCATTAACTTGCATAATTGTTTCCTTTACATGGTGTCTTTAAATTATCTGAGCTGTTTGTCGTCAGCTATATTATTTACCTTCCGATTGAAAACAATTCAATTTGGATTCCCCTAAACAGATTACACGTTTCCAGTCATCTACTGTTTAATTTAAGTTTGCTTATTGCTAAAGAAGCATTTTTGGCGTTAAACACTTCTCTTTTCATTTCATGAGACGTGCGTCCGAATTCGTTAATAGCTTTTTGCAACCTCCGATTTGTGGTTTGGGAACAATACAACGCTTTTTTTAAACTCTTACGACCACTGATTGACTTACTTTAAGCTGTTAAGCTATTACTTGCGTATAATAGCTACTTTTGTGATTACTAGAATATTGCCTTCAATGGCCAACATTATTTTTCATTATTTATTATTATTTGATTTATATTGTATAATTTGCAAAAAGTGTTTACCACATGCAATTAATTTAATATCAAACCATAACAGGAAACTTTGATATTCTTATGCAAATATTTCAAAAGACACAATTCTGCAAAATTGAATAAATACAGGTTGTTTATTTTCCGAAAATTATTATGTTTAACAATAAATCTTAAGTAAATGACAAAAACATTTATTAAATTTTCTTTATTAGTTTTATTTTTATGCAATAAAAAGAGCACAATTCTTAAACATGTACTGATTTGTGCTCCCCACTGTATATTGTTTTTATTATTTTGCTCAGAATCATATGAATTTAATCCATTTCTTGCTGAAGAAGTGGTTGGTATTGCAATGTTTTTGGTTAGGTTTTGCTTTAATTTGACATAAATAAATTTTGTATTATTGAAATTTAAACAAGTAAGAGTGCTATATTCGGCTATGCCGAATCTTATATACCCTTCACCTTTGTTGTGGATGTATAATTATGCCGATAAACACGCCATCTGCTCATATATTTGTTGGTAACAATATTAATACACTTATGCCCTTATTCATAAAACTTACAACAGGTTTATAAGAGCATATTTTGTATGGAAATTTGCGTTATAAGCCTGTTATAAACCTGTTGTAAGTTTTTATGAATAAGGGGGGTTAGTTTTTTTGATGAAATTTTCAGAGGTTGTCTCGGATTTTTGCTCATATCTCCGTTATTTATGGACGGACGGCATGTCTGACTGAATTATTGAAGATTTGGGGACTTTAGAAAATTGATTTCAACAGACGGACAGGGCTTAATAGACTCCGCTATCTATACGGATCCAGAATATATATACTTTATAGGGTCGGAAAATTATATTGTGGAAATTACAAACGGAATGACAAACTTATATGTACCCTTCTCATGAAGGTGAAGGGTATAAAAAGAATAAACACAAAAAACACTTTTGATATTTTTTAACGCTTTTTAGTATAATGTAGCTCCTGACAAGATATATTTTATAAGATCATCAGTCAATGTCCTGCTCAAAACTGTATGCAGAATATCCATAAGAAATGCCGAAGAAAGCACTAAGCTAGTATAGACAATTGTTTAAGAAACTCGATATAGTTTTTAAAAACTTGCAATTCAACTGAAAATCTCTTAAATACAACTTAGTGAATGCTTTTTATGTGTCCTCTGCTGTCTGTCTTTACTTATAAAGAAAACTGGGTTAAATTTTTTAAAGAGACAAGGCTGCAAAACATATACATATCTATATTGGTTTGAAAAGGTGTGCGTACGAAACAGGTATGAGCAAAGCTGAGTTGCAGAAAAAAAAATAAACAAGAAACCAGTTAGTTAAATGTTGTAATGTAAAACTACATGTACGTATAAGTAATGGAATTAGGGTAATGCAGATTTCCAAAAGCCATGAAAATTAAAGAAAAGCTACTTTAAATAATTGCTGCATAAAATAAGAAATAATATTGAAATGCAGAAAATAATTTTTAAATAACATCCCTTAATATATAAAAATTACTCTAAATCATAAACAATCATGTTGTAGGAAGTAAGAATAAGTCCCAATTTACACGAAGTAGTTTTTTTTAAAGAGATTGATACAATTTGTTTCTTTAAATTTTTTCGGTGTTTACAAAAAACAATTCTTATTGCTTAAATCGCTGGTATGTACACATATATAATACAAATAAGAGAGTAACAAGAATTGCTAGTACAAGCCAGTGTGTACTCGGCTTATCTTCCCTTAACCACGATATCTAAAAGGTAATCAGCTAAGCTTAAGGAATTGCTTCGTGTAAATTGGAATTAAGTTTTGAACTTATACTTCAGCTTGTTAGCCAATTAAACGTCACATTTGACTTAATTGTTCAATGCGTTTCATTTCCATATGTTTTTCAACAGATTAAAATTTAGCATTGCAAAGTTATATAAATGTCATTCTCAAAATCTGCTTAAAGTAACATTCACCTAAAATCCGTTAGCATAAATATTTTAATAATTAAATTTAGTTTCGTGTTATAAAATACTTCTGGCCAGACAGATTTTATGTGAACAATGCTTTATATCTGAAGCAGTTGTAACAATACCTTTTAAATGCTTTATATTGTTCATGAAATTATTTCTTTGCAATATGAAAAAAAAATCCTTGAGGAAAGTATAAACCAGCCTAATTGATTCTCCGCATTCATAACACAGAGACGATAAAAAATTTAACATTGTTGTTGTTGCTATGCTACTTTTTTTCCTTTTTAAGTATCTGGTACTCCACACACTCTACTCGTATATATGTATGTATGCGTAAAGAAACATGATTCCCAAGTTGAACTCAATATACAACTCGTATATAGTTAAGGAGACACACTTAATAGGAACACAAGAACAACAGCAATAGCAGCAACAGCAACAAGATCAGCAGCCTCAATACCACAACAACATGGGCTATATGCATATTGGAAGAAACTACAACATTATTGAAACTAAAGAGTGAAAGTGGTTCCAAACAGGCAGCAGTTGTAGCAGCATAAACCAACAAACAAACAAAAAAAAAAAGAAAACATGAATGAAGACAGTGTTTGAAACATGGATGAATGAATTGGAAATGGAAATGGCGCCCCCATAAATACTTGACAACACATACATTTAGAGTGTAGAGTAGAGTACAGGGTGGTCCATCTTCCGCTATATTTGTTGCTTTATTAAAAACAGCAAACATTCTCATAAAAGCATTGCTCACATAAAATCCGGTCGCATAAATGTTTTAATTGTATGTACACGTATAAGAAGAAACTAAAAATTATTTCGTTTTATGAAAAATCCGTGTTTTTTTTTTGTTTTGTTTTGATTGCCAGGAACTACAGTACTATTCCAAATTAAATATTGGATGTAAAACTTAAAAATGTGGGATTCATAAAATTTAAAATTCATTTATTGTCACTTAGTTGTTGAACATTATAGTGTAAATAGTGGTGATCTTTACACGGAAAACAAAAGTCACCCAGATTAGCCAAAGAAGCTTGAAAACCCAGAACAGAAGGCATTAATTACTTCATGAATATTGCTGTCCAACTCAATAGCTTGCAAAATCACTGTGAGCTACTCAAGCAGCAATTTTAAAACGAGTAGTAGGATTGATTCCAAATCAGGGAAATTTAGTTACCCCTTTTACTCCGGAGTTTTTTCTTAAAGTCTAGTGCTTTTTTGTAAATTGTGAAAAACAATCTATGTATATGTATGTATATAAAAATTAATGTCTGTCTGTCTGTATGTTTGTGCTTATTAGGAAGCCAAACCCTTGAACCGATCTTCCTGAAATTTTCACAGCATGTCACTGTGGCCCTGGAAGGAATAATAGGCTATATGTAGTTTTGATTGGACAAACGGCACCGCCCATATAACACAAAAATTTTAATTGCCATATTTTATGCATTTTTTGACGTACGTCAATGATACTTGGTACATATGGTATTGGCATAATTAGGAATACGTACCAGGAGAAAAGTGGGTGGGACCACGCCACTTTTTAGGAAAATTTAAAATCCTAATATAGTCCTAACTACTGTACCGATCGTCATTACATTTTTACATTCCCACGACAGCCGGTTCTACGCACCGGAATGACCCGAGATCACTCGGTCAAGGGCTGTCAACTCAGTAATTACTGCTGTTACAACAACAACAACATTTTCACAATAGGATACTCTTACGAAATAATAAATTGTGAGTGGAGAAAGGGGCGTGTCACCGCCCATATAACCCAAAAATTTAAATCGCAATAGGACCACGCCCCTTTGTTTACAGGGCTGGACCTATTAACCGACCTTAAATTTTCACAGCGTGCAACTTTGACTCAGGAATACTTATTACATGATAATATTTTTCGACCATGCACATCTACTTTTTTTACTACGTTTATTAACGGCTTTACCTCAAGCGGGAGGAGGGGGGATGCGAAGCACACCGGGTTCAGCTATTTCAGCTATAAAGTAAAAATATAAGATGTTTGTGATATTGGAGAAATCTAAAATCCTTACCGTTATCCTGGGACATATAGTCCCCATAAGCTTTACGGTGGGACAATATGTCCCAATAAAACTAAGCTGTATACAAATTTAACAATTTATATTATTTATACACAATATTGGGATTATATATCCCACTTGAAAATCTTATTGGGATAATAAGTCCCAATAAAAAAAAAAGTTTTCTAACATTTTACAACTTGCACATTGTCGCTTTATAATATTAAAAACAGTTTCCTCACTTACCTTTTGTAATTAAATGGATTTGCAAAAACCACAAAATCTGCAGCAGTATTTAAGAAATTATGCGACGATCAGCGAAAAAAATGTGCTCTCATACAAAAAAAATACACATAATTAATAGATCGCTATAATTTAACGCAGTTGTTTTTAATTACACCACATATGTATAATACTTCAAACTTTATTGGGACACATTAGATATTAAAATATAAAAGGTAAATCAAAAGTTATAGTGTAGCCAACTTGGCTGGGACATATGATTCCAGTAGGTGCAAAAAGGGTTAAATAACAATTGAAACCGAGATATCTTTAAAGGATCCTATCTATTATGTGCTACTTAAATTTGGTCAGACCATCACATGCAACCTGTATCAAATGCAGCTGATTCATTTAAAGCAAACATTGGCCGAAAAACGATCAGAATATTCCACCAGACATGAAATTGTAATATTTCATCATGACAAAGCTTGTTAAAAAAAAAACTATTTGGTTTGAGAAGTTTTGCCTTAACCGGCTTATATTCCAGACACTTTCCCGTCCGACTATTATTTGGTTCGATCGATCTGGGATGCAATTCACTTCAGAATAGGGTATCCGCAATTGAATTGATTCATTCTTGGCCTCAAGAGATGAGCAGTTCTTTTGACGCAGAGTCCATAAATTAACAAAAAGATGAAATGTCATAGCTAACAATGGCTTTACATAATTTTATATTGCACAAATGTTTCAAGATATAAGCTAAAAATTTGATAAAATATTGCATGCAGAACACTTCTACTACACTTTCTACAATATCACACCGCTTAAACTTTTCTGTGTTAGTACCACAATATTGTTTAATTGAGTGAAGCTATGGCAAATATTTACTCAAAAAACCGTAACCAAAACTCTTACAAAAGTTTTGCAAGATCAAGCAGCATCAAATATGTAAATTAAAACTAAATATTTGTTGTGCTTTGGCCTAAATAAGAAATGTTTTTTATTTTTTATATGTTATTTAGGGGTTACGCCTTTATCAGCAAACATTTGCCCAATGTGACCGTACCTTAACAAATATTATTTTAGGGAAATTATTCATAAATTCTGCCCTATATTAAATAAATGGAACCAGTTTGACAAAGTTGACAAAGTTTTAAAATTTAAATTTTCAAATGTGTATAATTTAAGAATGGTTTGGTGAGAAAACATTTTCCATTTCCAGAAAATTTAATCAAAATATTGCCAAAGAAAATGAGTTTTTACTTCAGTATAAAAAATACACTTATAACTGGAGCACCCTTTTTTTTAAAGAATATTATATTTCAGGTATATGGATGAGAGGAATTTCAATGCTGTAATGCAATACAGCGATACCAATATTTGTGTATGTTTTGATGTAAACAACAATACACAAGAATAACTTAACATACGAGTATATCGATCTATTAACCCCCTCTGTGCCAAAAGAAATGAATAAACATTTCTCTTAAAAAACCAAGTTTGAAATGTACTTCAACAGAAACAAAATTTGATTTTAAAGACTACTAGTTGATTTTTGAAAATTAACATTTTAAAAGCGAAAAATATCATCACAATATTAAAAAAAAATGGTACACATTTCTAAAGAAGAACGCTCGATTGGTAATAGTTAGAAATAGCAAATTAAAGAATTAAAAGAAAAAAGAAAAAAGTTTTGCAAAGTTGCAAAATAAAACTAAATTATAAATTTGAGAATATGGTGTTTTATGGGTTAAAATCTGATCGAATGAGGTCACCAATAACACAAACACATTCGTACAAAACAAATACTTAAATCGACTATATTAATAATAATTGATAATTATTCAATATAACTTCATTTACAAAACGAACTCACCTCTATTTCGTAGCCACAAAACAATAAAGGAATGTTTAATATCCTTTTTGATTCATTAGCTTTTGTTTACGCACAAAAATACATAAAATTTAATGAGTGCTTAAAATTATTTACAAATATGTATGTAAGCAGTACTACAATCAAGGGAAATATTTTAAGGGTCATAAAGTTGTTCTAGATTTTAATATTGAATAGACGACAGTATTGAGATTAAAATACATCATAAACCTGCCAATAACGAGAAGTTTTACTATAATACACATACATTCTTCCTTCTTAGACGTTAGTTAAACAAACCTATGTACTTGTATATATGTAGTTTGCCTACATTTCATATGCATGAACATTTAAAAGATAAAGAGATGCCTTGGCCACCAGGTAGTTTGACACCCAAGTTGTTTCGTTTGGTGTACAATCAATATTGAGTAAATTCTTATATAGAGAATGAAAAACTATTACGAATTATGAAAACCAGTTATTTTACTAAGATAAAGTTAAATATATATTATATTTGTAAGTAGTTCCTCCCAATGAAATATGAGTATTGCCAAGGTCGAGAACACGGTATTCTTATAAATTTTAATCTTACACACATTTTGTTTACTTATATCTTAACAATTTGTTGCTTTCATTATTTGATTGCATTTTAGTCTTTTAGTGTGGGTTTTGTTGCCTCCAATATATTAGCAATAAACATGGGATTAAGAACGCGACAAAAATTATATTCCTATCGCTTTTGACTGGTTATAAAAAATGCACAAATTTGTGTATTGGAAATTTATGCTCTTGAAGTGACATAGGTAAAATAAAAGATTGTAACTTTCATTTGACAGTTGTCATATTTCAATCAGTATTCTTACAATCTTGATTTAGCACGCGACATATATGTCTGTCCCATTTATATCATGCTTCTAAAAGTATACATGCATTATTTTATTTACCTAATAGAACGTTAAATTGTTCACTTGTTTTGTTTTAACAGAGAATGTACAATATATCATGTTTAGTTTCACTTTCGTACATATTTGATGTTTGTGACACACCAGATTACTATTTTAATTTACTTACTTTACAATGCCTCATAAACTTTAACTTTTGAACTAAGCCTACTGGTAATGTTCCATATAAAAACATTTAAAATTTGGAAACAATAGCAATTGATAGTGCTTCCATACAGCTTCCTAAATTACAGTGCTTCCAAATGTAAAGAAGTGCAGCAAATAAAGTCGAAGAACTGCCTACTACTGACTGTACATCTACAATCGGAAGCACTTTTGGAATAAGAAAAACCCTGCAAAATAATATTTCTGCTATTTATTTTTTGTCTAATTGGGGCGCACATTGGGGAGAAAACATAAAAAAAGAAATTTTTGTCTTGTTTAAAAAAACAAAGTCCTCCATCAATTTCTTATTTGTTAAAATTTTTATATTTTTTTTAATAAACACAATTTCCTATCCATTGATATACATAATATGTGTTCCTTGTCTTTTCTGTGTTTCAAAGTCTTTTGCTTAAGCCACTAACAAACGATGAATTAGATACAAGAACGCGACATTAGAACCTGAACAAAGTCATATGAAAAAATGTACCATTAAGCCAGCTTTGTTAAATTTTTTATATTATTTTGTTGTTGATTGTCCTTTGATTAGTCCTTTGTCCTTTTTTTCTTTTATACTTTTGATCATTTTCCGAATATGCTGGATAAAAAGTCTGACAGTTTGATTTAGGTTAACCTCAGTGGGTTTTAAAGTAAATCTAGTGTAATGTTGCCGAGGCTAAATCGATGTTAAATATTGTTAATTAATAGTAGTAATATTTTATTTTCAAATCTCAGTGCTAGACTACTTGAAGTAGTGAAGTAATGTACGTTTTGCTGCTATTGTTTACTTTAAAATAAAATTTAACTAAAATTATCATAAAATTGAGCAGACATATTTTAAATATCTTCATACACAATTACATCTTATGGCACGTTATATAAATATGCAAATTATACGTCTCTCTTTAACTATATTATGTGTAGTTTAAGCTTTTTTTGTTGCTCTCGAGTCCATAGTTGTCATTTATTTAAATAAATATATATGTAGTAGTATTAGTTTGTTTTCAACTGTGTTGTGTGTTAGTTATTGTTGTTTATTATTAATATATTATGTACTTTGATTGTCTTCATGTTTTTGTTGATTTCTTAGAACGAGTACCTGTGCTAATGCCAACAATATGAATGTATGTATATATTACCACTACTGACTACTCGTAGTAGTTTCAACTTCCATAAAAGTGTTAGAAATATTTACGAATGTATAAGCAAATACTCATGCATTTAACATACATTTATACATATTTGCATACATAATCAATTTAATTATTTTCGAAAACAATGAACTGACTACTCAGTAAGTTTTTGTGTTCCTTTACTATATATATCGTTAATTAGGATTGACCTACAAATAAAGTTTTGAATGTTCCCAAATTAAATATAAAATAAAGTTTCTAAAAATTTGTATTCTGGCTTCAATATCTGGTGAACTAGATCAAAATATAAAAAAGCGATGTTTAAGGTATCTATTTCTCGCAAAGGAATATCATGTGAAAGGTCTTTGAAGGCTCTTTCTGTGCCTTGACAAAAATATTTATGTTTATGTAAATCAAAAAAAATTAAAATTTTACATATAATTATGTTCCAAATATAGTTTTTTATTTAACGCATAAAATAAACTATAAAATTCAGTATGTTAACCACAAATAAAGTATGACCAAAAAATTACATCTATTGACATTTGTCATATTTAGTTTTAGCATGATAGAGCATGCGACATATTTTTGAAAAATGACGCACATTGGGGCAATTTGTAAAAAAACGGATATAAATATCTAAATAAAATTTCATATGACTAGACCGGAAGCGTTGTCGAGTTTAACTTTTGAATTTGGTCTTCATAAAGCGGTCTTCAGGGTGGGTACCAGAGATCATCAAAGTGGGGCTCGTCCGGGTATGTAAGAAATTGAAAACAAACCCCATTTCATCCGTTGTGATTCCGGTTTTGTTAAGATCCAAACATTTTCCGATTTTCTTTAAATATTTGTTTGTGGATTACTAACAGTTTAAAAAAGTAAATAAAGAATTTGTTAAAAATCATCACTGAGTCAATATTCCTTTTACCTTATTTAAAAACCTTCCAAGGAAACATACAACGTCTTAATATTTTTGGAAAACTAACTTAAACGGAAATATTTTGTATGAAAAAAAAAATAAAAAACTTTGTTACCGTCATTTAAAAGAATTGTTTAAATGTGTTTCTATTTTAATGTTTTGCACAAAAATATCCATGTAAATGCTAAATTTTATTAAAAATTATTTATAAATAATAATAAATTTTTATTTAAACATAAACAATTTTTGTTTTCACAAAAAACTCAAAATAACATATTTTTCAAAAAGTAGAATAAATTTCCTATCCATAGATTATATTAAGACTTTTTTTGTCTTTTTCACGTGTTAAATTAATTAGGGAATTGTTCACAGCTCATAGTGACTCAAAACACTCAATAAATTTTGGAAATTATCTTTTTAAACCATTCACTTAATTTTAGTTGGGAACATCGACATCTCATATTTCATATATACAAATGAGGCTACCCTATTGTATAAATTAGATACGACTGTACGGGTATCTTTAGATTTACGCATTTTTTATTTTTGTTTTCTTTAGACTAATAGAATTTTTTATGGTTTTTGATCTTGCCTGTGTGCGTATTTAATGACTTTCTTACACATTTAAAAATCTGTTAAAGAAAGTTCGGATTTCTTCAATACCTTAGTAAAAACTTTCAGTCTAATTCATAAAAACAAGTTTTATGAATAAGGGGGTTTATATATAAGCTGGCGTGGACAATTGCACGAGAATGCCACATTCGTACGCCTTTGCATGGAAAAAAATAAAGAAAGATAAGAAAATTTGTATTTTCTTTGCCATTTGCGAAAACATGTGGTTTTTGTATCGAAAATATTCGCAGTAGGCATGGATCAAGAACGCGACAAAAAATAATTCCTTTTTTCAATTGCTTGTAGAAAAATAAAAAAATCAAAGAATTGATATAAATTTACAATAATGTGATTTTTTGTTGATAGTTGTCATGCTGAAATATTTGCATTTGTTTTTTTGCTTTATATTTTCCTTAGTATTTTAGTACAGAGTGCTACTGTGGTTTAGTATCTAGAATGCGACAAGAAATAGCAATTGATAGCTGTCATGTTTATATATGCAAGCGATTTTTTAAATCAAATAAAAATAATATGTATTTTTGTTGATAGAATGAATAGATGGATGGAATCAAATTTTTTCAAAGTTATCATTTTTACTTTAGTAGGATTTTATTGTTTATGATACAACTAATTATTTATTGGTTTGGCTAGAAGCTTTAAAATGTTTCCTAGCATGTAATAGGCTGAAACTTGTCTAGTTCATTACCATTATTTTACTTTTTAAAATATACACTTACGATAGCGAACGTGACACAATGTGAAAATTTGCTTGATTTCAAATTGTTTCGAAAAAAATGCCCAGCCTCTTGAAATGAGTAGAAAATAATACGAAGATAAAAACGAAATATATGGTCCTATTTGCTTATACAGCCAACCATTGTTAGTTCACTTTTATTAAGAAAGAGTACATCAGAATGCTACATTATTTTGCATACATAAAATCTAAGTTCCATAGATTTCAAATACATATATATATATATATGTATATACAATTTTTGTCTCTGTGCTTTTGACGAATTAATATTTATTCCGGCCCAATTATAAGCTGCTACTTATGAAATACATTTTTGTTTGTTATTATTTGTCATTCGTTTGCATTTAATTACGAGCCACTATTTACAAATGGATTTTCATTAAAATACAGCAAATATTAATTATAAATGGGTAAAAGATTAATTAAAATATATTTATGTTCATACATGTCCGTGCATGGTAGTTTTGGCAAAGAAAAATTTATGAAAAAAGGGTGGGTGCTATAAACAAATTATGTAAATGTTTAAATAACACGGGAATTCTTTTTAAAATAATTAAATATTTTTACGGCAGTTATTTTAGTTGAAAAAAGTTGATTTTAAGGAATTAAAATTTTTATTCTAAAACAACTTTAGCTAGATGTTAAATAAACTCTTTTTTTTGCAGTTTAGTGTAATATGAAAAATAACAAAATTTCCCCTTTAATTTACAATTCTTTCAGTCATTAGCCATTGTATTTCTTTCCAAATTTCTTTCTTTTCCTACGGATAATGTAAACAAACTAAAGTCGCGAACCCAGCTACGTTAAATTTTAAGCAAAGTTCTTTTTCTACACACCGGAAGTAGAAAATGCCATTTAAATTGATGGTGGAAGTCTATAAATGAATTTATTTATGTACTCGTACGCATATGTGAGCATAAATAAATACAAAATAGTAATGGAGCCAAGCCGCTAGATAATAATGATTATGATTATGACAATGATGATGTAGTGGTCGAGTGTGACGAACTGACAGTGCATGCATAAAATATTAATTCATTTTGTTGCTCAAGTCAAGTAGAAAATGCTGGTAAAATGTAGGGAAAAAAGTTTGTGAAAAAACAAAATGTTTGTATTGTTCATACAAAAGAGGGAAAAAGATTATTTCTCTCAAACTCTTGCTTAAGTACTTCCATTATGTTCCCGGTTAAGACTTGACAAAGTCAAGGTTTTGCTGATTAAAATATCGTGTAATGACTATTAGTAGCATATGCATTACTTGGAAGTAGTTTGATCATGGCTGGCTTATTATCTAATATAGAAATATTTATTTCTTAAACACATTTATAGAGGCCGATTCCGATTCCAATTAGGCCATAAATTGGCCGAATACTAATATTCGGTTTTCGGACATATTTTGACCGAACCCCGAAATCGAAATTTTTAAAAGGAAAAAACATAGATGATGGAATTTTTAAGATGATACACATTTTCAAAATAATTAATAGAATACAAAAATTTACATATACTTTGTTGTAAAATATTTATGAATAGAACTGTTGCTTTAAAAAAATGTGTCAGTTCAAAATGAAAAAACTAGATTTATGAAGTAGTGTCGATACTTTAGGGCAGCTTAAAATCTTCAAAACATGTTATAAAATTAAAATAAATCATTTTTGTGGAATTAATGGCATATTTATTTTAAAAGTTTCTGTTTGTTTTGAATTAGGCCGAATATGGATTTTTTGACCGAATTTTAGTTTCAGTTCGGTTTTGGCCTGAAAAAACCGGTTTCAATAGGACTCTAATAATTTATTTAATTTGTCGTGTGAAGTATGTACTTTCTTTGGCATTACTTAGAAGTAGTTTAGTAATGGCTGGCTTATATTCTGATTTAGAAGTACTTATTATTAGACACATACATAGAATACATACAATTGTGTCAACCGTTAGAAGGAGGCAGAGTACTAATTTTACTTTCCAGCTTACGCTAATTCGATTCTTTTGATTTTTGCATAATTAGTCAGGTTTATATTTTACTGACATGTTGAATATAAAACAGGCCAGAAGAAACTAATTGAAGTGTGTTATTTTATGAAACTTTTAGAACACTTGAGGTGTTGGAGTAATAAATTAGTAACAAACTCAATTTTGTTTTAAATTAAAACAAAACTGATTTAAGATTGCTACATAGTTATAACCCATAAATAGTAAAAATTTCAAATTTAAAAGCTTTTAAGTGCGATTTGATCAAATGCTTTAATTTATAGCTGATTTACATTAAACTAATTCAGTTACGTAAAACAAAAGACTTAAGATAAAATTATCAAAGTTCAATTTTGAGTACAATAAACTTTAATACCAGCAACAGAAGCGAAGTGTTGTTCTTACATTAGTTGTTATGGAACAGGGATGGAAATGTGTCTCACACTGACACTTTTCTATAGAAATGTATTTTACACAGACACTTTTCATTAGAAAAGTTTTATTTAAATACAGACAATTTTCTATAGAAATCTGTGTTACACAGACACATTAACATTAACTACATAATTAATCATTTGTCTTGCACAGGTGATTTTCAAAAGTAATGTGTCGTACTCAGACACTTTTCTATAGAAATGTGTCGTACTCAAGACACTTTTCTATAGAAATGTGTCTGTGTTGAAATAAAATACTGGTACACACAATATTTTCTATAAGAAATACTGTTATCCACCAGATTTTCTAACAAATCCGATGACAATCAAGTCATTACTAAAAAACTGCTTAACAATACAGACTATATAAACAAACTGTGAGCTTCAAAATAAAGTCAACACCACATAATATTAAAAGAAAATCTTATCTTTCGTTTTTATATAGTTATTTATGTAGAATTAAATTCTCAAAAAAGAAACAAAAACAAAAGCGTATAAAAATTTAATTGAATTATTGTTAAATTTTACCAATTTTCAAGCGTCAAAATAAAGTAAACATTCTAAAAGTAGTGGCAATTTTTTTAATTTTTCTTTGTTTGAAAGCAGAACGGTAAAATACCTTTCAAAATATTTGCAAGTTTCATAATTAAACATTCACCTATATTCCACTACGAAGTGAAACTGAATTCGTTTTCAATTACACATAAACAATTTCACAGCGTTATAGAAAACGAATGAAACTTTTATTCTACGATGAACCCTAGTGAAAATGATATTTTAATCATTCATCATTTTCACAAAATTAAGAACACAAACTTAATGAAAATTTCATTTCCACTTCATTTTACAAATGTAAAACTTGGGTGATTAAAAGAGATTTAGTTGTGAAGTAAAGTAGTGAAAAATTTACAATGGCAGACAAACATTAATTGAGAACCAGCAAATCATAATAGATTTACATAGAAGAGGTAAGAGAACGAAACCTTTAGTAATAAATATGTTACAATGACAGTAAAACATGGTCTGAAGGTGCATGGCGGCATCGGGGGTCGGTAATTAATCTACAATGAAAAATGAAAAAGACATTTGAAAAATATGTAGCCCCTAGTTTAGAGAAATTGGAACCAGCGCAGAACTTAATTTTCCAACAGGACAATGATCCTAAGCATACCTCCGAAATTGTGAAAGAGTGGTTACTCAATCATTGTCCAAAATCTTTAAACCATTCTACGCAGTCGCCAGATCTCAATTCATTTGTAGGACTCTCACAATATTAGCCATTCGGCTGAAATCTGTATATTTTGTTAAAGTAATTTTTCACTCACAGCCGAGCTATAGGGACTAGTTATACTGATTAAAGCAGATTAACGTAGGGTATCTGATATTTTTATCAGTCACATTGAGAAATTTGATATTTACCAATTAGTTTTTATAGCATTTAAAATTATGTGAATTTATTTATTTAAAAGTAGACAAACATAGCAAAAACAAATCCTATAAATTTAATATTTAATTATATTTATAAAATAGATTTTTTTACATTATTTAATTATTAATGTTTTCTTTTTTTAATATAATTTTAGCTTCTTTGTAAATCATAAAAAGATATGTGTAACTATTTGTTTGGCTTTAATTTTTAATTTTTCAAATGCCTAAAGCATTTTAGGTTTTTTTGTTACGATATTTATTATTAAATGTTTAATTATAAATAATAATATTGTTATAAAAAATGTAACATATACTATAAAGTCATTGTTAGGTAATTAAGTTTCGAATTTTTGTAGTTTTTATTTTAAAATTAAATATTAACACGTTATTAGGTGAGAAAAAACTAACAAATTAAATTTATTTGTTTATTTAAAATAAATTTTATTGGCTTAATACAACTAATTTCAATAAAAAAAAATTTAATTAATTATAAATTCAAAGCTTTTTTGTACACACCCCTGGTAGTGTATTGAGTGGTGCGAGTCAGCCATGTTATTAAATATTTAAAGTGTGATAGAGACATTAAATAATTATAAAAGAAAAGTTTATTGGCCACTTTAAAAGTCCAAAATATCTTTAAGCAAGAAAAAACTTAGCAATAATTTGTCATTACTGATTACATTACATATCCTAGGAAGTGGTTCAGTAATGGCAGGCTTAACATCTGATACATACATATGTATTTCTATGGAAATCTGTTTTGAGCTAAACTATTACTAGTTTCTAAGATAAAAACACTTGTAGCTTAACTTTTCATGAATATGTCTAATAATTCTGTTGAACTAAACCAACATTTACAAAATTTTATAAATAAATAAAAAAAATAACATAAAAAACATTAATAAATCATCTAAATTGTTGAGGAGACATTTCAAGCCTTGAAGCTAAAACTGTGTAATTTTGTTTTAGCTTTGACTGCTTCGCTACAGTTCATCCTCTTGAAATTTTATACAATTTTACGCATCTTCTTTTCATAACTTGAGTTTTTCTTACACTTTTTTTTTTTAATTTGTTATTTTTATCATTTGTTAATTTGTTTCATTTGGCTTGTATCTGTTTATCTCGCCATCTTAATTCTGGGTTTTTATATTAAGTAAGCACAGTGTTTTATATATACATATAAATTGCTTTTTTCCCTCTTTTTAATTTATATGAAATCGTGTTGCTGTTTTGTATTTTAATTTTTTTTTTAATCTTAAAATCTGTTATGTAAATGATTTTTTGTTTTTCATCTACTAATAAAGAGATAAAGAAACAAATCGTCTAAGAAACTTGAGTGCATAGATGAACTGACAGACAGACAGACAGACAGACATTGAAACACAAGAAACATAACGAAAAATTAATTATTGTTTCCGTTTTTAATTGTACAAATGTTGAATGGTTTAACTAAATATTTCAGCTGGAATTTATTTTCGCTTTTTTGTAAAGTATTTATTTAACCTTGACTTTTTATTACGCATAAATTTTGAAGAAGAAACTGTTTTAATTAAACAAATGATAAATAAAAGTGTCTGGAAACGGAAAACCTGAAAGAATCTATGATTATATTTATTAAAACCGTTGTGTAAAACTCAATTCCGGCTTAAAATTTACGTTTTCCATTACCTAAAAATATCAATTTGAATTTAAAAACTGTGTAAAGTTTTACTTACGTTCTAAATAATATATTTCTGATAAAGGTTGTGTACATACCTGAAAGAAAGAAATACGTATTATATTAGTTGTAAGTTGTTAAAAAAAAATTATTAACAAAGGTATAAAAATAAAGATTTAAACAATTTCTAGACAGGATATTTGTAAATATGAGACAGTGTTGGCAAACATGGTACACGAGTCATTTGATACAATTTCAAAATACTGTTGCATCCAAATTTGGTATTTTAGATGTAATATATAAATATATCATTTAAGTTACTATTTGTGCCAAAGAATTTTTTTTCTAAATTTCATGAACATTTTGGAACTGATATCAATTTGATCTTTAAATAAGCATCTATAAGACGATTATTACGACAAGAAATTGTTGGTTGAATTATCGAGCAATGGGAGCCTCTGGCATATTAATTCAAATTAACTGATTTTTAGGCTGAATCCACAAACTAAAGCTAGATTAGCACGATTGAAATTTTCTTCAAAATTGCTCTTCAAAATGCTTCAAACTCGTGTAAACAGCAAAAATTTTCCAAAATTTATTTATTTAATAGTTATTAATAGTTATTAAATAAATATATTTTAAAGAAATTTTGCTATTTACACGAGTTTGAATCATTTTGAAGAGCAATTTTGAAGAAAATTTCAATCGTGTCAATCTAGCTTTAAGCTAAAATTTAGTTAGTGAGGATTTCAAAATCGATAGAGGTTAAGCCTTCTATTTCTTCTATTCTTGAAATAATAAATCTAGTAATTTTGGAAATACAATCGAATATATATACATACATATATATTTAACAGGGTTAACTTTTCGCAAAAAAATCCGATACTTTATAAATAAGATTATTTTAGATAATCGCGATAATACACGCAAATAATATTCTTAAAGATTCAGATTCAGATATATAAACAAATACAGACAAACCCCAAATAAAGATAATTTACAGAAAACATTTCATTGCGAAACTAAAGCTATGTATAGACTGTCGTCAGATATTACAACGTTGTTCGAAAAATGTAAGAAAAAGCATTTTCAGTGCATTGGAGGACAAAAATGTTGTCAGACGTCTAACAATCGTGCAAACACAAATTTTTGTCATTGTCATTGTTTTGTTTTGTCAAACATTTTCATTGTCATATGTGCAAAGTTTATGCATCTGCCAATGGCAGCATTGTCATAGAAATTATTTCTAAATAAACAAACAAGCATTGATAAAATTTTTGAAAAAAGTAGAAGAAAATTAAAGAATTAAATTAAAGTGTGCATTAGGATATAAACAGATAAAATGGTTCCAATTGCTCTTTTTTGTTCCATGACAATATTTAAAATTTATAAACACACACACAGAGCTGCCAAACAAATTTGACAATGCCACACAACAATCTGACAACCGTGTGAACTGACAATTTCGCTTGACAGATAAATTCATTGTGTGACAATAGTGTGCCAATGAAATTGTTAATTTTCTTACAGTCGTCTGAACTGAAAATTTATCTAGATCTGACAACGTTGTAATATCTGACGACCGTCTGTCTATACATAGCTTAACTCTGTTTCTTTGCCTTTTTTTCTTCCTGGAACACTAGTTGCATATCGTAAACAAACGCTTCACCTGCTAGCACTTCTCAGGTTTTGTAGCATTTATAATATCACCAGAAGTTAGATAATGATTATTTGAAGAAGTCGAACAGCGTATTCATTTTTATTACTTGCAATAAAACAATACCAGTCGAGTATAAATTTGTTTAAGCATTCGTTATATAAAGTAATGTTAAAAATGTTGCCATAAGATCGCATTTTTGATAGAGTAAGTTTGTGCTTAAGCTTTATTATTTAAAAAATATTAATTAAATGGTACCGTGGAGGTCTGAAAAGTACATTTTATTTATGTATATAGTTGGTACAAAATCCAAAAACCCATTTTGCATCACTGATATGAGACCATTGTTCAGCTTTTCTGTGCATTTTCGGTTGGTAAGGTAAAGTGGGTTTTTCATTAGTAGTCTGATGCTCCCACTAAAGACAGTTGAGATATTATTATTACCAAGTAGTAGTGAGTTTACTTAATTACGTGAACGTATTGAACTACCTTATTAACCAATCAACAAGAAAATGTTGATTCGGAACTTGTTTGCTACGCAGAAACCTCTTACTTCGCCTTGAAGCATCTGACTGCTGTTTAGTTTTCCCACGCTTTTGAATTTTTGGCACATTTTATTTCGTATATCTAATACTTTTTGTAAGCTTTTTAAAATTTACTTTTACTAACAATATTTTTTGCCTATAAATTATTGAAAATTTAAATTTCTTAATTATATTTAATTTTCTCATGTGCACTTGAAACGAAAATGTTCATGTAAAATTAGTGAAATTTAATGAAATTTCTGAAAATAATATTCTAGTGCATTGTAAAATATTAAAAATGACGCAAATTGTTGGAAAATAATTTATATCAATTGAAATCATTGAAACCAAAACATTTCCTGTGAAAGTAAAATTAAACATTGGAATAAAATCAATAATTTTCGTTGCGAATCTGATAAAAGAAATGAAAAATTATTAATAATTTTTGGCAAGCTCAAGAAAGGCATACAAAAATCATAAAATTTTTGAGAGGCAATGCAGAGATATATATAAATTAATGGAAATACAATTCAAAGGAATTTACAGCTGAAATAAGTTATGTAGTCCTTCGAGTGATAATGAATATAAAATGATTCCGTAATAAATTCGTCGTTTCGTATGTTTTCATTATACTATGAATTATCCAAGGTCTTAAATAAACAACAGAATTAAACTGCATTTTATTTAGTGGTTACGTTACTACTTTTTCGTTAATTATTTTCCACATTTAAGTTTTATTAGTAGATCATGGTGACATCTATTAAAAGTAACTACATAATTTATCTTATTAAAATTTAGCAACATTTTTTTTAGATAATTAGATATAATAGTTTATTTCATTTCTGAATTATAATAAAAAAGTACTTTAAAAAAGCGGTGAAATCTTTTGCCATCTCTTAAATGTGCCAATTATTAGGGATATTAAAAAAATTATATATATTTATTTATAAAGTTATGTTTTTCCGGTTTTACCCCTTCGTAATGATAACATCATAATGCGCTTTCTGATTGCCTTAACAGCGTTGTTTTATTAATAAACTAACTATTTTTATAATACACAACAATAATATAACGAAAATTATTGCTAAAATAAATTTATTTTAATTATACAAATAATAAAAATAATTAAAAATTATTTTATATAGTGATACACTAATGTAACACTATGGGCCGGTATAACAAAATTCGGCACAAAATTCATTTTGTGCGCCAGAAATATAATCTAAATAAACTTTTTTTAAAGTTTGTTGTAATTGAGATTTTTATTAAATTTTCAGTTCTTAATGTTCTTTTATATTTATTTATTTGTAGAATTTCTTTATTTTATTGACATGAAAAATATTAGAAAATTTTTAAATGAATATATAATTTGCATATGTATTATATTACTAATACTCATTGTATTTTCCAACGCTAATCTAATCTAATTTCATGCAAATAATAAGAGCAGAAATATAATGAAGGAAGCCATAACACAGCGTTTTTAATATAAAAATGATACATACATACATATAAAACATTTGTGATATAAATTGTATAAACTTGTTATAAGTTATAAGAATATTTCTGAAAACGAAGAAAATTCTAACTCTACTCCAAATCTTCTCTAACTCTATTCTAACTCCGCTCTAACTCTACTCTATCTCTACTCTAACTCTACTCTACTCTAACTCTACTCTAACTGCCGTATTTATAAAAAATTAAAGTAGACTTCAAGTGTACTTTAAGAAAATGTTGTATGAAAATTTTGTCTTAAAGCTCACTTCATTCTACTTTAGTTTTTATAAATACGGCAGTAACTCTATTCTAACTCTACTCTAATTCTACTCTAACTCTACTCTAACTCAACTTTACCTCTACTCTAACTCTGCTCTAACTCTACTCTACTCTAACTACTCTAACTCTACTCTACTCTAACTCTAACTCTAACTCTACTCTAACTCTACTCTAACTCTACTCTAACTCTACTCTACTCTAACTCTACTCTAACTCTACTCTAACTCTACTCTAACTCTACTCTAACTCTACTCTAACTCTACTCTAACTCTACTCTAACTCTACTCTACTCTACTCTACTCTACTCTACTCTACTCTACTCTACTCTACTCTACTCTACTCTACTCTACTCTACTCTACTCTACTCTACTCTACTCTACTCTACTCTACTCTACTCTACTCTACTCTACTCTACTCTACTCTAACTCTGCTCTAACTCTACTCTACCTCTACTCTAACTCTACTCTAACTCTACTCTAACTCTACTCTAACTCTACTCTACTCTACTCTACTCTACTCTACTCTACTCTACTCTACTCTACTCTACTCTACTCTACTCTACTCTACTCTACTCTACTCTACTCTACTCTACTCTACTCTAACTCTACTCTACCTCTACTCTAACTCTGCTCTAACTCTACTCTACCTCTACTCTAACTCTACTCTAACTCTACTCTAACTCTACTCTAACTCTACTCTAACTCTACTCTAACTCTACTCTAAATCTACTCTACTCTAACTCTGCCTCTACTCTAACTCTACTCTAACTCTACTCTAACTCTACTCTAACTCTACTCTAACTCTACTCTACCTCTACTCTAACTCAACTCTAACTCTACTCTGTTCTAACTCTACTCTACCTCTACTCTAACTCTACTCTAACTCTACTCTAACTCTCCTCTAACTCTAACTCTACTCTAACTCTACTCTAACTCTACTCTAAATCTACTCTACTCTAACTCTAACTCTACTCTAACTCTACTCTAACTCTACTCTAACTCTACTCTAACTCTACTCTAACTCTACTCTAACTCTAACTCTACTCTAACTCTACTCTAACTCTACTCTAAATCTACTCTAACTCTACTCTAACTCTACTCTAACTCTACTCTAACTCTACTCTACCTCTACTCTAACTCTACTCTACTCTACTCTACTCTACTCTACTCTACTCTACTCTACTCTACTCTACTCTACTCTACTCTACTCTACTCTACTCTACTCTACTCTACTCTACTCTACTCTACTCTACTCTACTCTACTCTACTCTACTCTACTCTACTCTACTCTACTCTACTCTACTCTACTCTACTCTACTCTACTCTACTCTACTCTACTCTACTCTACTCTACTCTACTCTACTCTACTCTACTCTACTCTACTCTACTCTACTCTACTCTACTCTACTCTACTCTACTCTACTCTACTCTACTCTACTCTACTCTACTCTACTCTACTCTACTCTACTCTACTCTACTCTACTCTACTCTACTCTACTCTACTCTACTCTACTCTACTCTACTCTACTCTACTCTACTCTACTCTACTCTACTCTACTCTACTCTAACTCTACTCTACCTCTACTCTAACTCTGCTTTAACTCTACTCTACCTCTACTCTAACTCTACTCTAACTCTACTCTAACTCTACTCTAACTCTACTCTAACTCTACTCTAACTCTACTCTAACTCTACTCTAACTCTAACTCTACTCTAACTCTACTCTAACTCTACTCTAACTCTACTCTAACTCTACTCTAACTCTACTCTACCTCTACTCTAACTCTAACTCTACTCTACTCTACTCTACTCTACTCTACTCTACTCTACTCTACTCTACTCTACTCTACTCTACTCTAACTCTACTCTGTTCTAACTCTACTCTACCTCTACTCTAACTCTACTCTAACTCTCCTCTAACTCTACTCTAACTCTACTCTAACTCTACTCTAACTCTACTCTAACTCTACTCTAACTCTACTCTAACTCTACTCTACCTCTACTCTAACTCTAACTCTACTCTACTCTACTCTACTCTACTCTAACTCTACTCTAACTCTACTCTACCTCTACTCTAACTCAACTCTAACTCTACTCTGTTCTAACTCTACTCTACCTCTACTCTAACTCTACTCTAACTCTACTCTAACTCTCCTCTAACTCTAACTCTACTCTAACTCTACTCTAACTCTACTCTAACTCTACTCTACCTCTACTCTAACTCTGCTTTAACTCTACTCTACCTCTACTCTAACTCTACTCTAACTCTACTCTAACTCTACTCTAACTCTACTCTAACTCTACTCTAACTCTACTCTAACTCTAACTCTACTCTAACTCTACTCTAACTCTACTCTAACTCTACTCTAACTCTACTCTAACTCTACTCTACCTCTACTCTAACTCTAACTCTACTCTACTCTACTCTACTCTACTCTACTCTACTCTACTCTACTCTACTCTACTCTACTCTACTCTACTCTACTCTACTCTACTCTACTCTACTCTACTCTACTCTACTCTACTCTACTCTACTCTACTCTACTCTACTCTACTCTACTCTACTCTACTCTACTCTACTCTACTCTACTCTACTCTACTCTACTCTACTCTACTCTACTCTACTCTACTCTACTCTACTCTACTCTACTCTACTCTACTCTACTCTACTCTACTCTACTCTACTCTACTCTACTCTACTCTACTCTACTCTACTCTACTCTACTCTACTCTACTCTACTCTACTCTACTCTACTCTACTCTACTCTACTCTACTCTACTCTACTCTACTCTACTCTACTCTACTCTACTCTAACTCTACTCTACCTCTACTCTAACTCTGCTCTAACTCTACTCTAACTCTACTCTAACTCTACCTCTACTCTAACTCTACTCTAAATCTACTCTAACTCTACTGACACTCTAGTCTATCTCTAACTCTACTGACACTCTAGTCTATCTCTAACTCTACTGACACTCTAGTCTATCTCTAACTCTCTCTGTCAACAAGACACTGCAAACATGAATAGGCCAGATCAAAACAGTCATCTACCATTGATTCCTGCAAGCGGTCCAAAGGATTTGTATCCATTTAGCAGGGCATCAATGAATATATGTAATTATTTACATATTTTTTTTTCTCCAGAACTCATTCTTCTCATTACAACCACTTCCTCTATCCAGAACCTTACTGTAACAAACTTGTCAGCTGAATAATATTTAGTTATTGGCATATATGTATGTATGTCTATAATTTTTTCTGCTGTTGCTGCTCATAAAATATTGTATTTGTTTTTTGCGCTCAATTTTCATTTGAGAAAATTTTCATGAAATCTAATTTGTTTATGAGTGATTAAATAAATAAATTGAATTAAAAACAAACGAAAAAGTGCAAAGAAATTTAATTTTTATGTTTTTTTTTTTTTTTTTGCATAATGAATTATAAATTATTTTTGATTAGCTTTCAGTTTGTTTGTGAAATTTTAATCTCATGAAATTTTATTTCTGTTTGCGAATGTCATGTCTTTGTCGAATACAAAATGTATGTATGTAAACAAAAATAAATTAAATCAAAAGAATTTCGTTACAAAAACAAGGCATAGAGGAAAGTGTGCATAAATGTGTAGTTAGTCTTTTTACAGAACAGAATTGAAGAGGCAAACGATTGTTAAAAGTGAATTGAAAATAAAAGGTGGAGCAGTTACTTCAATTGAAATGATTAACTACTTGCAAGGACTTTAATAGATCTATGAGTTAATTGTAAGGACTATCGACTTAGTTGCTAAGATACGAATTAGACGACGTCCTGGTTTCGAACTTTAGATATCTGTAATATCGAACCTATATTAAATATATTTCACTATATGGGACTAATTTTTTAAGCAAGACGATACTCATGCATATGACTAATAAATAAGTGTTTATATAGCATACATTACTAAATTACTTCTAAGTAATACAGGCGGTAATTAATACACATTTTACTTTTTCTATGTAAGCAAAGTTTTAGTTTCAACTACTCCAAGTTGTTAATATGTACTTTAATGTCTCTAACGAAAACTCACATTTTCCCCAACCATTTTGTTACACAGTTATCTTATCTTATTTCTTCTACAATATAAAATATTTTATATTTTGTCACTTTTCCCAATATTATTTTCAACCAATCATACCCATTCAACTCAACTATTAAGGTTTTCAAAATTCATATCTCTAGAAAGTAAAACCACTACATTGACAATAAGAAAAAAACTTATCTTGACAATTCGTATACAAACGTATAATTATGACGATGATGAGTTTGAAATTCTTATCAATTTGGTTGCGGTTATAAAAATATTAACCAGCAGACAACATTTTCTGTACTGTTCTATCACATTAAAAACACAATTGTTTTAATTTCTGGATTTGAAATTCTCTGGTAAATCAAACAAGAGCCGTAACAGCAGCTGTCATTTTCATCATGAAAAACAATATAAAGTTGATTTCATATGAAATCCAGCTTTTATTTTATATTTTGTCTCTTTGGGTTTATCTCTGAATATTTTACAGTTGTCAAAAAATATTGTTAAAGAAAATAAAATTTTTAATTTCTATTAAATATGGCAGGTATATATGTACTGTGCGGAGGTCAAATGAGTACATGTTTATGCCTTGTATACTTTTTATTGCATAAAAATAAAACGAACAAAGAAATCTGTAAAATGTTTAATGTTAAACAAAATTGTTTACAATACAAAATGGAAAATAATAATTTTCGGCAAATAAACAATTAGTTCAAAAAAACTTGCATGTTCTCAATTTTGGACAAGTTTGTCTTTTGAATTATTTGCATATGTTTGCTTTGTTAATGACTTGAAAAAAAAAATATTAGTTTGATATTCATTTTATTGCATATGGTAAACACTTTTTGCAAATTATCCAACACAAATCAAATTATAATAAAAATTATAAAAAACAATGAAGTAAATTGTCAAGAGCCATTGAGGACAATATTCTGGCAATGACAAAAAGTAGCTTTTCTATGCGAGTAATAGCTAAAGCAGTTTAAAGTAAAGGTACGGTCATATTTGGCAAATATTTGCTAAAAAAAAAAGACTTAATAGCATATATTTGAACTCGTTTATTTATTTGAAAAAAACTTTTCTTATTTAAGCCAAAGAACAACAAATGTTTAGTTTTAATTTATTTGATGTTGTTTGATCTTGCAAAACTCTTGCAAGAGTAAACAACGTCAAACAAATTTGTGTTAAAACAAATGGTTACGCTTTTTTGAGTAAATATTTGCCAAACGTGACCGTACCTTAAGAGTCCAAACAAAAAGCGTTCTATTGTTTCCAAACCACAAATCAGAGGTCGCAAATGCTTTTAACGAATGCGGACGCACATCTCATGGTAGCACAAATTAAAAGTCACAAGATAGGTCTATAGCAACTGGCAAACCCGTTTATCGGTGCACAGCAAGAATAGTTCTTCGCGATTATAGGTACATCTCAGCAGTAATAAAATTAAAAAAAAATTTAAGTGACGATAAAAGTTTGACAGAGAACTCAGAAATTAAAGAGTAAATGCCTTTACACGTGCAATCTGGTCAGACGAATCCAAATTTAATCGTTTTAAATCTGAAGATAAAAAATATTAAGGCGCCGAACAGCCCAGAGAATTCAAAGAAGGCATCATGTATAGGAAACAGTGAGGCACGGTGGTAGGAACATCATGATATAGGTTTGATGGCACCCGGACCACTGCAAATAATCGAAGGAATAATAAGGAAATGAGACGACTGCGTATTTTGTAAAACCATCTTCCCGATTTTCTAGATAAGAGCATCTATCATGTGGATTAAGTTATTTTACAGCCAGATGGTGACCCAAAGCACAATTCCGAAATCGTAAAAGAATGGCATAACTAACAAAATTTTATTTTAATGCAGTGGCTAGCAAAAAGTCCCGACCTTAATACGATTGAGAATTTGTGGTTAATTATGAAGACACAGTTAGAACAATACCGTTTAACTCCAATCCATTTGGATGCGCTTTGGTAGCGGGTTTAGTGCGAATGAGATTGTTTTCTCAATGCATTACAAGTAATAGTGTAAAAATTGTCTTCCGAAATAACTCTCTTTGGACCAAATATTAAAAATACATACTATCATTCCCCAAAGCTTTTGTATGGTGCAAAATTTAGTATATGCGGGATGTTTTTGTTTCGTTTGTATTTTTTTTTTCTTAGAAATTTGATACTTTTAGTTTTAATTTATAAATTATTTTCTTAAATATTAATGGCCTTATTCATAAAAAGTTAAAGTAGACTTCAAATGTACTTTAAGAAAATTTTGTATGAAAATTTTGTCTAAAAGCACACTTCAAACCTACTTTATTTTTTATGAATACGGCAGTAAACATATAATAAATGACAAAAATCCCTTTTTAAATTTTCTTTAATAGTTTTATTTTTATGCAATAACAAGTGCGCAAACTACTAACATGTGTCCATTTGTGCTCCCCATTGTATTTGTGTATTACTTTGTAGCAGTTGTTTTAAATTGTCAGCTTTGTAATGTTGTAATGAATATGAATTCTAGGAATTATATATTTAATTCTCATAGTCCTCAAAAATAGCTTAAGTTAAGTAAAGAAAAAGTGATGAATGACATTCATGAAATCACCATTGGCTCTTGGCAATGCCATTTTATTACGTATTGAAATTATCAGCAGTTCAACTTATTATTTTGTAATGGCATGTCTTTTTTGAAAAAGATTTTTTTACTTTGTGTAAGAAATTTTCAACTAAGCAACAATTAAAGTAATAGGAACTCCCGCTCATATCAATATAATTCATGGAGATAAAAAAAAACTTTTTTATTAAACAATTTACTCGTAAAAACCAATTAAATATTTAATAACAAACCTCTAGATTAAATATGCACGCCATTCAGTTTAGGTTTGCTTGAGTGTTGTATCAAATTTTAAACAGCAATATGAAGAGTATTTCAGTAAAACTTTTATTGTGCTACACACGAGGACATTTTGGATAATGTTTAAATACTGTCATAAAAAATTAAACAATTACACTACGTTGTTTGTAGAGTTAATGATAATAATAATAATAATGTTTTAGTATTCCAAAATGTTTTTCTATGCATTAGATAGGAGAAAAAATAAGTTTCTAGAGTGTATATAAATCAATTCCTAATTATATATTATATAAGATCAAACTAAAATTGGACACGAATCCAACACCAGTTGTCAGCAGGAGGAGAACATGAAAAATGTCTGAATGCGTATGTGTTTGCTCTTAAAGAACATTCTAGCTACATTTATGTATCAAATAATTCTTTTGAATTTACTTTATCAATTTAACCCAAACGACCTGTAGTGTCCATGAGTGCCGATCACAGTTGATTTAAATATTTAAAAAGCAAAGTGTCACTAATTTGTATGTCCTATTATTCTATTCCCAGATAGCATAATATAAGTACGATTTCCCCCCAAAGAGATTTAGAAATAATAAAAAAATAAATACAGTTTATACACTTGGGAACAGTTGATTTGAATTCTGTGCAAGTTTTGAAGTGTAGAAACGGTCGTAAAATAGATTTTTTCCCTGTCTGAATAAATTATATTTTGTAATGAAAAAAAGTTCGAATTCACGCACACACGTTTCAGAAACAACAACAACAAAAATAATAATAATGACACCAAATACCAGTGGCAGTAAAGTGAAGTTGTTGTTATTGCTGGTGTTGCAACTTTAGACTCATTTGGCTAAAACGATTAAAAATATTTGTTGTTGTTTGCGAAAGAATTCCATAAACTACAACGTTTCCTTTTAAAAACTTTTGAGTAATTTTTATTGGTACTTACTACCTTGAGTCATTTAATACAAATTTGATAAAATATTGCTGCTTAAAAAATTGGTATTCCAAACGTTTTTTGCAAGATGCTCTTGGATTTTTAGAAGCCCAAATGCAGCAATATTGCTTTTGGACGTATCCAGACAAATGAAAATGGACTTCGTTAAAATTAAAATTACTTTTCCAATGAATCAATTCACCTTGTAAAGCTTCAAAGCCAAATCTTTAGGCAAAATTCTGCATGCGATAGTTGTGAATAACTGCAATTGTGGAGAACCTCGAGAAAATGACAAATTCTGACCTTCTTCAACACTGCGGCTCACGGCTACGATATTTTTGCACTTGAACGACCCGGTCGAACATGCGTTGGTGTTGGCTTAATATGCAGCGAGTTAGTGACTTCAATTTATTAGCCCAATTCTTATCAACCGTCTCCGAAGGACGCTTATATTAATCGAAAATATCACGAATTTTACGAAATATAGATTTAATATTTTCATAGTGAACTTTTTATTATTGCATTGTACTGATGTGTCAACGAGGAATACGGGTAAACTTTAACCTTCTACCAATTTTACCCAGCTAGAAAACAAAGTCCTCCTGAAAAATGTTTAACAAGTCCTTTTTAACAAAAATTTGAAATCATTACTAATTAATAATACATATCTAACCTTAGAAACAGTGTAATAACAACAACAATTGTTTGTCTGCCAACATTGTTGGTATTTCTATAGTTGTCGTTGGCATTTTGTTGCTATTTTATTTGAAATTTTAAATACTCGTACGAATACAAGTAGATATTTATGTGGACTATAGGATACAAAAAAGGCAAGGATTTCAAGTCAAGTACACTAGTATTTGTTTAGAAAATATACAAAAATATTTCATAAATGTAATAAAAACAAAATTACACAAAAACAAAAACTTTCGAGTTTTTATGGCAATGGCACGTGTGAAGCAGCTGTTTAAGTTAAATATGTATGAACTTTGGATAATAATATTTACAAAAAATTTATACAGAAGAAATAAGTTAGCCCACAAAAACTTGATACTGACACGGCCTTTACGGATTAACGTAATGTGTAATGAAGACTAATTACCTTCTGCTTTACTTAGAAGTAGTTTAGTAAAAGATGGCTTACTTATATGATCTAATATACTTGGCTGTTTTAATATGAACAGCTATTGTTTATAATTTTTGTTTATTTTTTGATATTCTTTGAAAACTTTATTATATTGTTGTTTTACAGTTAAGTATGTGTTTCTTATTTTTAAACTCAACTTTTCATAGATGCATAAAAATCTACTTCATTTCTCTAAAAATTTCAAGTTTTTGTTAAGTTTTGAATCTCCTATTGAGTTTTTAATATGATAAACATATAATAAAGTTTTCACTGAATTTGTTATCTTTTAAATTAGTCATGAATATATTAAGAACATATAAATAACCCGCAGGGCTTAGATATCTATATAGTTACATGTTTAAAATCAATGCCTTTTAAGAAACTATTAGTAGTTTAAGATGTTGATGTTATTAAAAAAATTATTATTGGTTTATGTTTATTTTAAGACACAAACTAATCTTAAGTCATTAACTGTAACTTGTCAAATAAATAAGTTTGAAAGTAAGTGTATGGACATTTTGTAATATGTTTAACACAAACTTTAGTAAAACTTAATGCTTTGTTCACATAATATTTGGTTGTATAAAACTTTTAATATTTATGTAACTAAAATGAATATCCATTTATAAAAAGGGTGCTGCAAGTAAATTTTTTACAAATTTCATTATACACATTAATACGATTAATCGATTTTTCTCAAAAATGTAATTGGATTTTACAACACAACAGGTGAAATGACATTAAATTTAACTAGTGGTGAACCGATTATTCAAGTACCCGTTTTTGAAAAACTTATTATTGGAATAATTGTTTAAATATTTCTTTAATAATTAACACATTTATTAAATTTATATAAAGTTAAAATTAAATATTCCAACATTTTACTTTCTAGCGATTATTCGGTTGACTGATAAAACGATTATTCGAATATTTTTTTAATTTCACATAAATAACATTGGAAATTTGTATAATGAATATAAAAACGTAATTTAACTTGCAACCAACTAGTGGCGAACCGATTATTTAAGTACCCGTTTTTTTTAAAGCTTATTAATCGAATAATTTTTTAATATTTCTTTAATAATTAACACATTTATTAAATTTATATAAAATTATAATTAAATATTCCAACATTTTACTTTTTAGCGATTATTCGGTTGACTGATAAAACGATTATTCGAATATTTTTTTAATTTTATATAAATAACATTGGAAATTTGTATAGTGAATATAAAAAATGCAATTTAACTTTAACCAACTAGTGGTGAACCGATTATTCGAGTATCCGTTTTTGAAAATCTTATTATTCGAATAATTTTTTAATATTTCTTTAATTATTAACACATTATTAAATTTATATAAAAATAAAATTAAATATTCCAACATTTTACTTTCTAGCGATTATTCGGTTGACTGCAAAAAACGATTATTCGAATATCTTTTTTTTTTATTTTAATTTCATATAAAAAACATTGGAAATTTGTATGTGAATATTAAAACTCATTATTCAACTCATTTTTTTTTAAATTTCTTAATGAATTAAGTTTTTTATTAAATTTATTGAAAATTTAAAACAATTTAAGAAAAATTTTATTTTTTTAGCAATTATTCGGATAACTAACAAACGATTAATCGAATATTTTTTGTTGTAAATTTTATATAAAATACATCAGTTTTTTTAAAAATCATAGTTTTGTACAAAAATCTTCGGATAATTAACGCATTTATTTAAATTAATTTACAATATTTACATTGTGTTTTGAAAAGAACGCAATTGTTTGTCCCAACATAACTATAAATACATAAAACTTTTCTCAAATTTTAAATTAAAGAAAAAGTAATAAAAGTGTAACTTAGATTTATGCGAAACGAACAAAAAAAAAACAAATATATTAAACAAAAAAAATCATTATTTTTTAATTTACCTTTAAAATATGTATTAAGAAATAAACTAGTGTTTCATAACTAAAATTACGCTGAATATAAAAAACCTTCAAATACTAATATTCACAAAAAATTGTAGACTTTAAACATGTGTTAGGCCTCCTTTTTGTAATCAACTCAACTTTCGATCAGGCATACTATGCATCAGATTTATTTTCATATCTTCCGATATACCAATAGATCTCCAAGCAACTTCTTTTAGGTGATATATGGTTTCATATTGTCATTTTTCAGCATAAATTCAACGGCTTAACTGTCTTGTAATCTCTTAAAATCCAACCCAAAACAAAAAAAAAACAATTGAAACCCCAACAAATTTACGCTAGCAAATTGGAAATAAAAGCAAAAAATATAAATACCAAATAAAAAACAGATTTTCGTCAACATCATCGTCATAATAAATGACAAATGATTATTAAAAACCACTTGAGGATTAATATTCGTGCTTCTGCTGTTTGTCACCCCTTTGATCTATATGTCTGATCATTTGCCCCTTAGAAGACAAATGTGGTGAGTGCGTGTTTATAAGTGTATGTGTGCGTGTGTGGGTGGGCCAGGGCAAGCAAAGCACTTTCATGAAATTTACTTTTCAACTCATAATTTAAATATATATTATTGATTTTTTTTAATGCACACATACGAGTATGTATGTTTGCCTTCATTTTTGCCCCAGCTTCGAAATAATGAAATAAAAACTTTCGTGTGAAAATTGTTTGTCTCCATATTTATTTACGTATCCAAGTACATACATCTACATATGTATGTACTCGTATACTCGTATGTATGTAGATAGATACTGTTGTATCATTAAGGGGGAAATGCGAGTCCTTTGTGTGCCAGCTTGTTTTCCTGTATTTTACACATGAAATGATTTTATGAGATTGTTTGTTGCAAACACCGTGTAGCAGCAGCCGTAACAGCACACACAAATTAAAACAGAAAAAAAAAAAAAAAGTTGAGAAGAGACCAATCCAACCAACCAACCATCTAGCCAGCAGCATCAACGAAGCTTCACAAATAATAATACCAGGGAGATTTGTGAAACAGCGAAAATATAAAACAATATATGTACTATATAACTAAAATATTTTTTGGAACAAAAATGTATTAAAATGGATTCGAATCTCTAAGGATACAAACAGAGAGTTAGGAATGGAATTCACAGTCAACATGAGTTTTTGGAATATGTAAATAATATTTTGATGCTAGTTTTGCTGATACCCTGCAATTTTAAATGTGACAACTGTCAACTAGGCAGTAGCTCAAAAAAAAATGCAGTTTCTAAGTGGAGTTATTTCTTTTTTTATGTGAAAATTATGTGAAATTAAAAAAAGACAATCAAAGTAAAGATTCCGGATAGAATGTCTGAAAGAATTCTAAGAATTCCAAGATTACACGATGATTATGCGTTATTCACTGAGTGATGAAAGATTTAAGGTACGGTCACATTTGGCAAATATTTACTCAAGAAAGCGTAACCACTTATTTTAGCACAAATTTGTTTGACGTTGTTTAGTCTTACAAGAGTTTTGCAAGATGAAACAACATCAAATAAATTAAAATTAATTACTTGTTGTGCTTTGGCCTAAATAAGAAAAGTTTTTTTAAATACATAAACGAGTTCAAATATATGTTTTTTAGTGGTTACGTCTTTTACGGCAAATATTTGCCAAGTGACAATAATGACGGTTTAAAACCATTTTTAAAACGACTTTTTTTTGCATCACCGAAATACATACATATATAAAGAAATCATCTAAATGTAAGTATTTTTTAGTTTAATGATAAATTAGTTCATAATTATTTATGGATTTTATAAGCCTTTGGAAACGGTTGTTCTATGCATAGCAACACTAACGTCGTTTCCTACAGATCTTTGGAAACTGCCCTCTGCCAAAAATCCTAAGAATGCATCTAATTGAATTGTTAGAGGAATTAATCCACCTTTCCAATATCCTACAATTTTATTCAAAATTATAATAAAGCTCTCTGTTTAAGCAAAAATGTTTAACGAATCTAAAAAATAATTAAATTTGTAAATACATACATACATATGTATGTAAAATTATAAATTAGACACTTACACTTCTTCTGGCAAATTTAAAGGATCAGATTTGTCCCTCAAGAATTTTCGTCTTATATTTTCAACATTTTGAGTGTTCTCCTCAAAGATAATTAAAGAAAGTGCTGTAATAAAAGCCATTACAACTTTATTTTTAAAAATGTAAATTTATGTTTATTTACTTTTCCTTGAAAAAATTTGACTGTTGACGTTTTAAGAGTAGTAATTTAAAATTTATCAGAGTTGCATTTATTGGAACTGTTGTAGAATGGCACAAAAATGGAATATGAATTCGATCAACATCTATCACACTCTTGGCGATTTCTAAAAACGATTTACTTTTTAGATCGACCGATTATATGTATGATATTTGATATTTTAATTTCAGTGTTTTTATAGTTATGAAACACTTAGTGATTTCTTCATACATTTTTAAGAGGTAAAATAAAAAATAATATTTGATTTTTTTTTTGTTTATTTATTTCACATACATGTACATAGGTAAGTTGTTAAACTGTTTTACTTTTTCTTTAACTAACAAAACTGGGAAAAGTTGTATGTATTTATAGTTAGACAACGCAGTGTATTTTCTATCAAATTGAATTAAATAATAACCTGCCTGTATATTTTGGACGGGCAGAGGAGATTGCATATTATCAAGATTTTTGTGTCACTGGTTTAAGTTTCATTTAAATACATACTTAAATTTTATTAGCAGCCTTCCTATGTATAATTATTTACCACAACAGTTAAAAGTCTTATCAATTTGTTTAAAATATTCATAGTTACTCTATGTAGTCAACCAACGATGACCGATATTTATACTTAATTAGAGCCCGACAATAAATAAACTAAAATTATGTGTTAATAAAAAATCGTTAAAGAGAAATTAAAATTTTTATTTTATTTATTTCTTATTTTTAATTAAAACAAACAACTATTTATTTATGTATAACACATTTGTTTATAGTTTAAACCAAATGTTTGATAATGAGTTGGTTAAATTGAGAAGGAATGAATAAATGAAAAAAAGTCGGCATAAAAATATGAACGAAATAAATTAATATAAACTGAAAATATATGTCAGGTAAATTAAAATAATAAAACCTCCTACTATTTTATATTTAACACACCAGGTGACAGTTTTGTTGTTGTGGACATGTTAAATTTAAATTTAAAATTAACAACTTAATTATATAAAATTATTATTAAGTTTTATTGTTATTGTTGCCGTTAAACTGTGTTTAATACAATTCACTTTTTTTGTTTGTTTGCAAAATAATAACTGCAGTATTCTTAGTTATTCAATTATTAAAACGATGACGTTAAATAACTTCCTACGTTTTTTTATTATTATTATTTTAAAAATTTTTATCGATATATATACATACATGTAGAGTACAACCTCCCTAATCCGGACACTCGCTAATTCAGACTATCCAGTAATCCGGACATTTAAATTTTTCGGACAGTTTAGAAAATTTTCCTCTATAATCCGGACAAGTGTTCTTGCAGTTTTTTTTACTAAACTCTGCATAAAAAAATATTACCAAAACGAACATTAATAAAAGTTGGTCCAAGTTGCTGTCAAAGCTTTCCGCCGAAAGCGTATGGGAAGATGAAGACTGCCTACCTCTCGTTCAATTAAAAGCCAGAGATCCAATATGTCAGGTTATGACTAGCATTTATTCTGCATTATCTACTCTTAACCCCTCCGCTAATTTCTGCCACACTAACATAGATATTTGGGCACGAGGTGAAAATGAATTTACTTAAGATTTCTCGGATGAAGATATAGTCCAATCAGTAATTGCCAACCAAAATATTGAAGAACTTGATAGTTCTTTGGAGGAATCCGATAATGCTGAAAACAAAGTCTCCAACACTGATGGGATTCGTGGTACAATTGTACCAAATTTGGTACAAACAAAACTTTATTGGTACGCTGGTACAGTTCATCCCTTTTTGGTACAATTTTTTTTAAGGCGAATTCACTTTACAGGTGTCGTTGAGAGCACAGCTGTTCTACTTTTTTTTCTTACTTAGAGAGAGAAATGTCAAAAGTTGCTTGTATTTTTGACATATCGACCAACGAAACAAACAAAATTTTAAAAATTGTTTTAAGTTTTTAAGTTTTCTTTCTGTTATTTTGTTTTTATTAAATAAAAAATGTTATGAATTCTTACTATATGCTTTTTTATTTAATAGCAAAATTTAGGTACAATTTATGGCAATTTGGTACAATTTTGCCATTGATACGGTACAATTTAAGAATTGTAAGATCCCAACAGTGGTGTCCAATACAGAGGCAAACGAACTGCTTTCAAAAGCTATTTTATGGGCTGAACAAACCAAAGCGACAGATAAGGATATATTATTTTTAAATGAATTTAAAAATAGAGCTGACAAATTACATAAAGATATGTACATATGCATGTGTATTCAAACAAAAATAAATTCTTATGAGTACTTATTTTCTATTCGGTAATAAAAATAAATTATATATGTGTACGATTCACTAATCCGGATAGTAGCTGAAACTATATCTGTTCGGATTAGGGAGGTTGTACTGTATATGTTTGTGCATATGTATTTCTGAAATATTTATTTTTAATAATTTTTACGGGTGTCACTGAGAGTCTAACAAAAGTTTAGTGAACTTTTTTTGTTTTGTGTTGTTAGTTTTGTGTTGTGTGTTCTTCGCGTGCTGCTGCTGTTTGTAATAATTTGACTCATGTCGTTTGCCGCTTGTTTTGCGGTTGGTTGTGTTGGCTGTTTTTTTTAGAAGCGTGAACGGACCAACATTAATTAACAACAAATAGCAAAAAAACTTCAAACAAAAAATAATTGTTAATGCAAACAAAAAAAAAGTTGTACAGAAAAAACGAAACACTTTCGGCACATTTGTCTATATAATTACATTAAATGATAACCAATTTTTTCTGAAACATGACACCTCAATAACAATAATAATAATAACAACAACAAAAGTAAACAAGAAAAAGTGTCAAACATTTTTGGCTTTTTATGATTTTGTAAGAAAATACAGAAACTTGATTTAAAACCTACTTTAGCGGTCAAGTTAATGAACTATGTGATAAAGGCGTCTTTTTTTTTTGCAGTTAAAAATGTTAAATAAACAAACAACATTTTATTTAAATTAGGTTGTTTGTGTCTAAATTTGCATCAGAATAAGTTATTTTTTTGTAATGATGGTTGAAAAAGTAGCATAATAAAACAAAATAGAAACTTTTTAATTTCGAAAAAGTGTTTGGAATTTCTTAATAAATCTGGGCAATTCGTCTTGAAAAAATCCAGTTTAGCTTTAATACTAAATATTAAGGTCCAAGCGAAACCGGTTTTTTGCAGGCCGAAACTGAACCGAAACTAATACTTGACTTAAAAATCGATATTCGGCCTAATCCGAAACAAACCGAAACTTTCAAAATGCACTACATACTATTAATTTATTTTAATTTTGGAAAATGTTTAGATCATTTTAAGGCTCCCTAAAGTACCAAAGCTAAATTGCCCACTCCATAAAACTTGTTTTTTCATCTTGAACGGACAAGTTTCTCTATGAAACAGTTTTTACCATATTATTAAATATTTTACAATAAAATATAAATTTTTGTATTCTATTAATTATATTAAAATCTTTTATCTTCTTAAATTGGCCGAAATCTATGATTTTATTCTAAAAAGTTTTTATTTACTTTAAAAAATTTCAGTATTTGGTCAAAAATGGCCGGATACCAAATATTGCTATTTGTGTGATTTTTGGCTTAGTCCGAAACCGAATCGGTGAAGCCTCTACTAAATATATAAGTTCACATTAATTTTCTCTGGGCTATGTTCACTCAAAACAGTCTTTATACCCTACACCACCTTAGTGTATGTAGGGTGTATTGGATTTGTGATGATGTTTCTATGACTCAGAATCAC
Source organism: Bellardia bayeri (assembly GCA_950370525.1). NCBI lineage: Eukaryota > Metazoa > Arthropoda > Insecta > Diptera > Calliphoridae > Bellardia > Bellardia bayeri. The sequence continues at coordinate 84,204,667 of OX493267.1, forward strand.
TTCCTGAGTCGACTTAACAATGTCCATTCGTTTGTTTGCATGACTGTCCATTGGAGTGGTTCGCCTTGCATACAAAAAAAAAGTTGTGTCAGTCACCCCTTAGGATTAAAGATAACCTAAAAACAATTCCAGAAATAAGTCGAACCGAATTTTTAAAAGTCATGACTAGAATTTGACGTAGTAGTAAAAAATAATTAATGACAGAAATGTAGCCGGTATACAAAATGTTATGATCGGACTAAAAATAGCAACACAATGAACAAAATACTAAAAGGGCGGTATTTGTAGGCGTGGCAAAAAAAATAAAAACATTATTTCTGGAATTGTTTTTACATTGTCTTTAAAAACTGTCCATGTATACCTTATGCGCAGAGTAAAGGTCGCAATTTTAAAGCTATTATTCAATTTGGTACATGATATTTTTTCAGCCCACCAACGGTTGGGATTGAAGATGATTGAAATCAGTCTATTAATTCATCTAGCCTCCATACAAATGACCTCTCGAATTAGGGGTTTATCGGTCATAAATGTTTGATTTCTGCAAGTATCGAAACAAATTTACGATACGATTTACATATACGATTACATGAAGCCTAATCATATCTACAAAATTTTGTGCAGAATGGTCCATAATTGACAATAGCTACCGTATAAAGCCCTCTGCCGAAAATAACTTAAAAGAGCATAACTTTCTTAAAAATATTGGTATCTAAATAATATTGAAATATCAGATAAAATTTAACACAAAAAATATTTATATGCATAGAAGTCATGCCACTAAATTTTTGAATGATCGGTCCATAATAAGTTATTTTGTGTTTGTACACATAGTCGGGCTTGGCCGACTGAACTTTCTTACCTGTTTTATTTTTTATAAAGTTTACTTACTACATAATAAATTGTTAATCGTTTAATTTACATACCTGGAAAGAGAAGAGAATTATGTTGCATGAGTTAAAGTTTAATACATAATGAAAACATAATAATACTGCCTAACTTGCCGTCAACTTTCAAGAGCAGCAGTTTAATCATACTATTGATTAAACAACATTTGAGTACAATTCAATACCCTACTATTGATAAAAGGCAGAATTTGTCAAGCAAAACAAATGTTAATAAAAATAGTTTTTTGATATACATATGTACATTACTTATTTGACATGAATTATTTAAAGACACTATTTCTTATAAGCTTTAAAACCCCTTCCAGTGCTAGTTTTTAGACCACCACTGTACCAAACAACTACCAAAATTATTAAGAAAAAAAAGTTACCCAACTAGATTTTATGTTTATCTTTTTCCTCGATTATTATTAAGTTTTTATTTCTGTTTATGTCACTTAATAAATAATGAAGAGAAGGCAAAACATAAACAATAACAAATATATATGAAATACGAAAAAAAACAATATACACGTTTATATTGTGAACGAGCCTGCCAGATTTGTCAAAATATAGCAAACTAAGCGCACAGAAAAAAATCATGTTTTTTTTTCAATTAAACCTTTAATTGATTTTAAAAAAATTTCAATTAAAATTTTAATTGTTTCAATTACTTTTTCTGATTTTTCTGATATTTTAAATTAAATCTCAAATTTTTTTTAATTGATACTATCATTTTGTTTACAGGTGCGATTCCAATTAAATTTTTAATTGATTCCACAAATATTTTAATTGAAACTCATTTTTATTTTTTTCTGTGCAATATTTATAAAGTATATTTAAGCTTATAACAAAATAAAAAAATAATAAAACTTTAGAAGGCAAAACTCAGCAACTATCTTAGGCCCGGTTTACATTACGATTTTTACGACGTAACCACTTCTTTCTAAATAGTCGTTACCAGTAGTTTGCAACATGTCATGATACAATATTATATTTCATGTCTAGCCACATATTCTGGGCATGTTTTTGGCCAATGCTTGCTTCATTTGGTACATTTTCCTTAGGAAGCATTTGGCCAGATTTTAGCAGCTGATAACAGATGGATTCTTTTGGTATCACCAAATACAGGGCATTACCTTATCGCCATGGATATTTGGATTTGGTGTCGATTCGGCTGGTTGGCCGGTCTTCAAATGCGTAATAAATAATGGACATTTTTAATCGTGCAAAATCATCTTCAGGCATATGACGCTTTGTCGGCACAAAATTCGAAGCAAGAAAAATACTTCGTTTATTATTTACACTATAACTAAGGGAGAGTAAATGACAGATATTTGCCCTGCAAAATGACATATGTACATATAAGTAACTAAAGACCAAAACCGCGTTTAAAAGTTAAACCATCTGTTATGAATCCTGCATTTTTAAATTATACACCCAACAGTAAAAGTCTATTAGGAAATTCGCCTAATGTAGTCTCATGTAGGACCCTTTGGACTACCTTCTCTATATAGTGGGATACGTGTGCAATTCCATATTTGTCCAAATTCTTCTATAGAATTTCATACTAAAAGTTACTTAAAAAAAAAATCAAAAACGTTTTATTCAAATTTCAAAAATATTTTAGAATTTCGACTAATGTAGTCTCATTTAGTACCCTTTGGACTATCCTCTCTATACAATGGGATACGTATGCAATTCCATATTAGAGGATAGTCCGATCTATACAGTGTGCAATTCCATATTTGTTCAAATTCTTTTAGAGAAATTTAGCCCAAAAGTTACTTTTTTCAAAATCGTTTTATTCAAATTCCAAAATTATTTCAGAATTTCGACTAATGTAGTCTCATTTAAGACCCTTTGGACTATCCTCTCTATACAGTGGGATACGTATGCAATTCAATATTTGTCCAAACTCTTTTAGAGAATTTCATACTAAAAGTTACTTTTTTAAAAAATTCAAATTATATGACTGTTAAGTGCTTAACAGTGCACTGTTAACTGTAACATTATCAATGTTAAAAAAAGTGTTTTTTTTTTTGTGTCAGTTAAATTCGAATTTATCTTCACACACATTGTTTTATGCGACCGGATATTATGTGAACAATGCTTTAATTGAAGTCTTTTTCAATATTTTCGAAAATTTTTGCGATTTTTCATTAAAATTATCTGGCATCATCGATCGGCTGGCTGTATAATTTATTTATTGTTGCAGTTGTTTTCATTATATGTACATATGTATGTATGTATGTATGTATGTATGTATTTCCCAAACTTAAAGGTATTGATACAAGCTTAATCATGAATTGCTCACTTTTAAGGTATCTCTTCTCTTGCTAGACTATTAAACCAGTTTCTATCTTATACTTATTACTTGTTTTTGTTTGCTATTAAATAAAATATTTACATTTTGTTGTTTTTATTATTATTATGTACATACATACATACGAGTATATATATACATACATATATGTATAAATACGAGAGTATGCAGTTTTTGTTATGTTTCCTTTAGTAGTGCATCATGTTTTGAATGGAAATTGACATAATAACTGGTTTATTAAAACTGAAACACACCGATACAGATACAGATTCAGATTCAGACATCAATGCATGTGTGTGTGTGTGTGCTTAAAAGTGCATGCTTTTCCATTTATGTTTTAAATAGCAGTAGTAGACTTTTAGCAGACTAAATTTAATTTTTATTGAGCCAGTTTCTGTTTTGTTTGTCTCTAAAGTTGTTAGGAAAACAAGTGGAGCATTTGACGATAAAAAGAAAAAAAGAAAAAAGTGTGCTTGTTGTGCTTAAACAATTAGTATTAATAATAATAAAAAACTATATTTATATGTGTAAGAAAATCATAAAAAAACTCATATTAAAGTGTTGTAAAATTAATTTTTATTTCTACAATTTCTTCTCCTGTGTTGAGCTCAAATGTGCATAAACACCTCAAGTGCTGCTTATTTTATGTTTATGTTTATTTTATACATCTTTATATTTTTTTCTTTCCTTTTTGTTGCGTTTGTTTATTTATTGTTATTTTTATTCAAGTCAAAAGAATAAAAATCTAAAATTGTGTTGAGTGTGTTTGTTGTATTCAGTGTGACCATTTTAGCATTTTTGTGGCTAAATTTAGCTTATTTTATTTTGATTTAGCTGCAAAATTTTACATTTAGCATTTGGCATTTTCTGTAGCATTTTTTATTAATATTTTTAACATTATTTAGCTTTTTAAAATTTTAAAAATACAAATTTATTTTCTGTTGAAAAAAGCTTAAAAATATTCGGAAAATAAAGAAAATTATGTAAATATTTCAAAGAATAAATGACAAATTTATCTACAAATGAAATTACAACTATTGCAAATGGCAAAAATTGCCTTCATATGAGTAGGAAAATTAAAACTTAACTGTAGAATTTTGGATGCAAGTTTTTGATCATCTTTTGTTATGAATATGTTTTGCTATTTAGTAATTCAAAAGTTAAATGTATATTTAGTAAAATGAATTCTATAAAAACAAAGTAAGAAACAAAGTAAGACCGACTACATGTCCGAGTATAAATATGTACAATAACACTTTTTTTTATAAATGGGTTCTATATGGCATCAATGATATTATATATTATGGACCGATCAATAAAATCAATTTGTGGCATGACTTCTGAGAATATAAATACAGTTTGTGTGAAATGGTTTGATTTCATATACAACTTATTTGTAGCAAATTTATGTGGTTATGTTTATAAATCGCTTATTTATGATCGATAAGGCCCTATTTCGAGGGGGCATTTGTATGGATGTTAAGTTAATTAATGGATTAATAATTAAATCGAACCAGAAAGTGATTCTAAGTCGATTGGTATACTTTAAGGTGGGTATTAGACTAATATTTTTGGGCGTTACAAACATCAGTACAAAGCCAATATACCATCTCCCCACTATGGTGATGTAGAGTATAATAAAATAAGAAACATAATTATTTCAAATACCATGAATTCTATTCTATATATAAGATGTTGATTAAAATGTTTTCAAATTACAGAAGACTTAATTAAAGCCTGATACAGCAAAAAAAAAAAATATGAAAATTACTCAAAAAATATTTAACAACTGAGTTATTTTTAAGCTTAGAATTAAAAAATTTAATTTTTAATCATGCGTAAAATCATTGTAAAAAAAATTATTTCAAGTATTTAAAAAAATTGTAGCATATTTTAGCTTATTTTTAAACTGATTTAGCCACTTAACTTTTTGCGATCTGGTCATACTGGTTGTATTGTATTGCATGAGTGTGTGTGTGTGTGTGTGATAGAGAGTAATAAAAATATTAAAAATTTTAAATTCCTTAACGCCTTCACTTTGTTTGGCTTTCTTTTATTTTTGTACCATAATTATTATAAATAATTGTGTTTTTCTTTGTCTGTTTTGTTTTTTCCTATATTATGCACTTTTGTTTATTTTTAATTTTTTGAAACATTAAAAGCAAATTATAAACAGTGTTTAAAAAAACATGCAGAAATTGCACAACACTGCGTTTACACTGAAAGCTATTATTAAAAATAAAGTAATGACATAATTTGTGAATACAATTATCGTCAATTCTCGTTTACTTTGAAATGAATTTTTATTTAAATAGGAAAATCGTTTGTCAAGATCGATTCCCAGAATCTTCTTTGTACTATAAAACAATGTGCACATAAAATTCGATCGCATAAATGTTTTCATATCTATGTAATAAAAAAGGGAGTGAACACTTTTTAACAACTAATTGATACTAATTTATTAATACTTAAATTACATTTCGACCAACGTGCACTGGATATTCATTCCAAATCGCTAACATTCCTTTTTTCTCAACAACTACAGTATCATTCCTCTTTATATTTTCATTGACAAAATCCTAATATTGTTCATTTGGCCGAAGTTGGGGACAATTTAGATATAACGTATGTAGGTATTGCTTCGGTACCAATTCGGACAAAAAAAAATGTATAATGAAGAGTGGTGACCAGCGTTGTAATTTTTGGTACTTTTTAAAAGTTTTTGTGCGAAAAATTACTGAAAATGTGATGAAATCTTTCTTTTTACTAATTTCCAATTGCAGTTTTTATCATGAAATTTATACGATGAAAATGGCCCCCATTAAATGTAAATGTATTCTAAATACGAATGTGTGATAAATGAATACCTTCAAATTCGTTACATGAAGGTTATTGCTAAAGGTGAATATTTGAGAATAAAATTAACATTTTAAACATGCAAATAAAAATTCTTGTGTAGCCAGATAGTTTGGTCTACTGAACTGTAGACGAACAACCATGGAGCCCTAACAAATTTTATTTAAAAATTCAAATAGAAGTATGTACTTAAAATAGAAAACAAAAATAATTTAAAAAAAAGTACCAAATATGTACTGGAATTAGCCATTGTTTACCAATTGAGTTAAATTTTGAGTGGTTAAATGCATATTTTAACTTTATTAACTCGTTTATTTTAAAAAAGGCTTTTACTATTAATATTAATCGTTGATCTAGTTTTAAAAAGTTTTGTATAGAAGTTTTGAAATTAAAACAATTCAATAAACATTTTAAATAACAAAGAAATTCTAGGTTTTTTTTTTTAAATGATGCGTTTTTTTCTCCATTTTGGTGCGTTTTGAAATTTCAAAGTTGGCAATGGTGGTGGTGACGTCTAATAAGAAGCAGCAAATATTTTTTGTATTCACGGGACTTGGCGCCCGCTGACTTTTTCCTCTTCCCAAAACTGAAGACACCAATAAAAGAAAAGTGTTTTGCTACGATTGAGATAAAAGAAAAATCGAAACAGGAGCCGTTGGCAAGCGCATTTCAGAAGTGTTTCGAGGATTGGAAAAAACGCTAGCATAAGTGGGGGATTACTTTGAAGGGGACAAGATAGTTAGTGGTGAATAAATAAATACTTTTTGAAAGAATTGAAAATAACAGTTATTTTTTGATCACACCTCCTACATAATAAGACAGTTGTTGAATTTTGTTAAAATTTCTTTGTAAAGAATACGTTCCGGTTTTATAGCAACATCACTACGATGTGGATGAGATCAAAATATTTACTCCAAAAGAGCAATTGTTGTAAGGACTAATAATGTTGTTAACTTGATGTATATCGCATTGTTTTGTCCAAATAAGAATACTTGTATCTGTAATTATGTGGCACTTGATCAGGATCATAAAACTATTTACAGTGTAATACATTATATGCCATAGTCCATGAGTTGATAACTTGTATCACTTTGTTAATTCATTCCGGTTGGAATCTAAACTAGACATTTCGGATTATAAGGGTTTAATGGCTATTAGACAAGCAATTCAGACGAGAAGGAATAAGAAATGCTACAATATCATTAAGGTAACTAAGATTTGATCTCTCAGCTATACAGGGGGTACCATCATCTTTTGTAGTTAGAAGTTGAGGCATAAATTGTGTTCTCAAGTAATTGGTTCAAACCTTTTCAAAAGTAAAAAAGTGTATAATAGAGTCAACAGTTTTACTTTTCATTTGAAATTTAAAAGCTCTTAAACAATTAATTTCTACTAGCTATAACAAACTTGTTTTCATACCAGTATATTTAAAAAATTATTAAAAATAACAGTGCAAAGTGTATTTTTTCTTTCCAAAATAAAAACTTTAAAACAAATAACAAACAAAACTACTAATAACTTAACAAACTACCTGGCACAATATTTAATCCATTGTTTTATTTTTGTTTAAGGTGTATAATTAACAACCATTAAACCCACAAAAAACTAAAGGTTTTTTATTTACGCAACAGACTATAGTAAATATTTAAATAATAAATAAATAAAAAAAACAACAATGAACATAAACAAACTTTAAAATAAATATTAAGAGTAGAAAAAAACGCACACTTTTCAATTGAATTAAAAAAGAAAATTTATGCAATAGACAGTATTAATTAACCTTAAACCAACATTAAGCAAACCATCAGCTATACAAACCAACCATAGCTAACCGACCGACCGACCGACCATTTAATGGTGGCAGCTAAAGCTAAAGTTTTCAGTTAAGAAATTTTAATTTCCAAAGATGTTGATGGCATTGCATTAGTCTGCAGAGATTAATACCGGTAGCACAGTAGTGATGGTCTGTCTGGGTACTTTCACTATTTGAAAGTGGAAATAGAAGTGGAGGTAATTAAATAAATACATAAGTAAAAGAAGACGAATGCGATGAAGATGAAATGACGCTGCTAAGTGCGTTTTAATGAAAGTGTTTGGAAAATGTGCAGCCAAGAAAAAGTTTAGAAAAAAAACTAATAGTATGGGAATCATTTTATAACGAAGAAAAAAAATTAAATTGAATTAAAAAAGTTTAATTGAAATGTAATTTTAGGAAATTAAGCTGCCACTCTTATTTGAAATTGTGGGAGATGTTATTGTGCCATGTTCTTATTGTGAACAAATTTAAGTAGCATGTATTATTAATTTGAACAGAATCGGTAAAAGAAATGACTCCTAACTGAAAATTAGCAAAGTCTCTCATATGAGAATTACTTCATTACTTGTTCAAAAACGATTATTAAATTTAATAAACGTTTTTTAAGCCAGATTTGCATATAAAAATTTGCTTAATAAACGTTTGTTAAATTTACCCCCTGGCCCGCGATGTCGAACGATAACGTTCGCTTATATAAGACTTAAGACACAAACTGTTTATCGTATCTATTTTTTACTCAATCAAGTTTGTTTATTCCACAATCAAGTTTGTGTCTTAAGTCTGATCTAAGCGAACGTTATCGTTCGACATCGTGGGCCAGGGGGTTAGTAATCGTTTTTGAATAAGGGGGTTTGTAAATTTTGATAAAAAAAAATGCCTGTAGAAAAGTTTACTGTCTCTTATTAGACGTTACCACTGTTCAGTAATTTTGGCTCTACTTAGCTTTCTATCATTATTCAAAAGCTACAATGTCTTACATTTAATGGCCATTGTCAAAGTTCTCAAAATATTTAAGAAGAACAACTAATTTGATACTAACCTATATTATGGTTGCTTTTTCTACAACCTACATGATCTATGTAAGAAGTATATTGGTTTGATCTGAAATCATAATAGTTTTAGTTACGAATGATGGAGTGGAATTGGTATCTCTTAGTGCTGTCATTTCTAGGGTAACACTACCAAAACTTATGGATCACAGGTCATACATTCAATAGCCATTGTCGAAGTTTTCAAATAAAATATGGTGGACAAAGTTCTCAAATCTAATAAGAAGACATTATTTGAATGGCTTTTTCTACAACCTGTTGGATCTAACCAAAATGGATTCTTAATGGAATCAAAATAGTGTAATACAGAAATGACTTTGGCAACTGTGACATGGTCCGTTAATTTTTATCTCTTAGTGATGTAGTTCCAAGGGTAGCAAAACCGAAACTTTTGGATGAAATAAAAGTCAGCTTTCCGGCTGCCCACGGAACCTAAACGCATGTCGATGTTTCTCTAATTATGGCTACTGGGTAAACTGTTTGTTGCAAAATCTTAATTGGTATTTTCCAGCTGTACAACATGGGAGTTTGAGATATTTTCATATCTTAAAGATTTGCCGCTGGTTAAATCGTGAACATTTTGATGTAATGATTTTCGAAGTAGATTGATCCTAGAATAAGCAGCCGATCAACTCGCTACAATTTCGATAAATTTTTCTAGTACATATTCCGAGTTCTACCATAGTCGTAGTTCACATCAGTATATATTTTGGAAAGACAGTGCCGGGTGTATTTCGCTAATCATATCAGGGATTTTTAGTTTTAAAGCTGTACTTGATACGATTGTCTGTTTAGACTCTGCCTTTAATGAGAAAATCATTAAAATTTGATTTATATTGGAAAGAGTAAGGTATGTCAATTATAAATGACAAATGATATTGGATAGATGTCCAAAACAACTACTCATACACATGTTGAATCTTTTATCAAAATTTTCAATCAAAATTTGTAAAATTGACACGTGCAATAGGCCAAAATTTTATTAATAATGTCTTCCTTTCATAGTAATCACATTTTCACCTGAACTTTTGAAAGAAACATGTCACAATCACGTCTCCAGAGCACATGCTACACCATCTGCATGCAAAGGCTTCTCAACCATTGCTCTTGTATTTTCACAAGCCCAAATGCGGCAAATTAAGCTTGTTGACGTTTCCAGACAAACGAAAAGAAGTTTCATCTAAAGAAATGATTGTTCTAGAAAAACCAGCGGAATGAGTTTTAATAAAATCAGCTCCAATTCATGGACTAGTTGCACCTCGTAAGGCTTCAAAGCCAAATCCTTACGCAAAATTCGGGCCACATTGCGAATTTTGCATAGGGATTGTTATGTACGACAAGGTATTGATACATTATGTTGTGAGCCAGTTAACTCAAAATAATCGACCAATTATTCGACGGTCTCAGAAGTAGGAATAATCCTACTTCTTTCTGACTTTTACAGATCCACCACTTACATAGTGAATTTTTATTATTTTAATGAGATTTTCTAGGGAATCTTTAACGGAAACTGTTTTGTAGCAAATCAGTCTGAAGAACTTGCTAAATAAACAAAACACACGGTAGCTGTGCAAGTCCACAAACAAAGTTTGTATCATTTCTGAAATCATTATTTTATCTTCTTGATTTAAGAACAAACTGGACTTAAAGTAAGAATTTCTTATTCAATAAATTACAAAAACTGACTTTGAGAGCTTCTAAGAGTATGTTTTTAACTTTGCTCATTTCCTCTCTGGGATTGATTTAAGATTTTTTTTCTTAATTTAAGTAAAATAAGTCTTGGTTTTCGTTTTAAGATTTATCTTCTTGATGTAAGAACACATTGGACTTAATGTAAGAGCTTTTTACTCAAATCAAGAACACTATTCTCGTTTTAAGAAAATCTGCGCTTGGTTTGTTAAATCAATTCCGATTTGTACTTATTTTAAGTATGAACTAGAACAAACGTACTTGAAAGTTTCAGGCTAAAACTGAGAAAAATAAACTTAATTTTAGAATGTCATTTTTCTTTCTGTGTAGGTATTGCTCTTTTTAACCGAGAACTTTTCTCTCTAACCCAATATAAATAATTTTTGTTCACATAAATTTAAACAAGTGTATATGGGAGTTGCTGTAATAATAACAATAATAATCATCATGTAAAAGTAATAATTTTAAATAATAATGACGATGAAAATAATGATGAACATTATTGCAAATACATATAAGCAAATACACATACACACAATTTATGGATATTAAAATTTAAATGTACATTTATTTGAATAAATTATAAACTTCATACTGACTGATAAAACTTGATTTATGTTTTGGCGTATAAATAAATTTGTTATAAGTTTAAATTAAAAATAACAAATAAAAAAAAAACAAACTTATCTAATAGTATGTAATTGAAATTGATGGAAAGGCATGAGTAACAACAATGGAACAAACTAAAAACTAAGGTCCGTATTATGATGCCACCATAAACTAACTAAATCTTAATTAATTGTATGTTTTTTTTTTTTTAATTAAAAAGGTTTCTCTAAACTCTATTAAAAAACATTTAACAACAAATATGTTGTATGGCCAATGAAGTCATCAGTTAAATTTAGAACCAAAATGTAAAATGGGAAAATGTAAATTGAAAATAAAAAAACTGCATTTGTTAGCTTAAGTATCGGTTTATTTATTAATATTGCAAATAAACAAAATATGATCAGCGTTAGAGAAATCAGAAAATAAAACATTATAAACGTCCTCAAAAGGTTGTTTATTTGCAGTTGAATTGCTGTTGTAACCACAATTTAACGATTTTCTCTGTTTTTTTTTTCAGACTGTCTGCTAACAACGTCTAACAAAGACATCATATTAAATGACAAAAAATATACATACATGAGTATATATGTTTATAATAAACAAATGAAAAAATTAAAATAAAAACCTTCACACACAATTAATTTTCATTGTGTAGTGTTGGATCATAATTAAACAATATTTATTGAATACACTACAAAACCTCAAATGGTGTTGTCGTTTAGGATATCGAATTGTTAAGACAACTTTTAAACAAATGTTGAGCAGAGTTCCACCGTTTGAAATGTTCGTTTTCTGATTTGGCCAAAAATCGAGCAAATTTTAGACAATTTGTAATTTATTGCTCTCAACTGAACTAGAACCTGAACTTGAACAAGAATTAGAACCTCAACTATCAGCCATGTCACATAATTTAATTCCGTTCTGAAGTGGAATTGATTCCGTTTTTTGCTTCTATAGAAAAAGCAAAACGAAAAATTTTTTCGGAATGTAACCACTTTTAATTTGCTATGTGGAATTGTAATTTTAAGAATTTCTAGGTTTCCTTCCGAAAAAATTCTTCGTTTTACCTTTTCTATAAAAGCAAAAAACGGAATCAATTCCACTTCCGAACGAAATTAAATTCTGTGACATGGCTGTATATCTTGAACAAGAACATGAAGTAGAACCTGATGATAAAGCTGAGGAAGATCTTGCACTAGAACCTGATTTGGAACCTGACATAGAACCTGAACTAGAAGTAGAAGCTCAACTAGAATCTAAACTAGAACCTCAACTAGATCCTCAACTAGAACCTGAACTATAACCCAAACTAGAATGTGAAGAAGATCCTGAACTAGAACCCGAACTGGAATCTAAACAAGAACCTGAACTAAGTCCTGAACTAGTACCTGAAGTAGAGCCTAAAGAAAATCCTGAACTGGAATCTGAACAAGAATAAGAACCTGAATTGGAACCTGAACTAAATCCCGAACTAGAATCTGAACTAAATCCTGTACTAGAACCTGAAGAAGATCCTGAACTAGAACCTAAACTAATACCTGAAGAAGATCCTGAACTAGAACCTAAACTGGAACCTGAACTGGAATCTAAACAAGAACCTGAACTGGAATCTAAATTGGAACCTGAACTAAATCTCGAACTATAATCTGAACTAAATCCTAACCTAGAACCTAAACTAATACCTGAAGAAGATTCTGAACTAGAACCTGAATTGGAACCTGAATTGGAACCTGAAATAGAACTAGAACCTGAATTAAATCCTGTACTAGAACCTGAAGTAGAACCTAAAAAAGATCCTGAGCTAGAACCTGAAGTGGAACCTGAACTAGAACCTGAACTGGAACCTGAACTAAAACCGAAAATATAACCCAACATAGAACCTGAAATAGAACTGATTTCACCTTAGAGTTGATAATTCTGAAGCATAGTATTTAAACATAGAATACAAGCTACTGAAATTCTCTATGGCATCATCTAAGTTAATTTGTTTAATAAAATTCATTAAATAAATAACACATTTTATTATTTCAAAAATAAAAAGCTTGTTTTTTTTTCCTTTTGTATTGTGTAAATGCACAATATTGACAGATAAGAGAGATTTCAATCTTTACACAATTTATTTTTGTGATTATTTAACAAAATAAACAATAATACACCACAATAAAAAATATTATAAAAATCGTTATTAAAACGCACTTGAGATGTCTCATAAAAATTCAATTATAAATTAAATAAAAAAAAGTACATTAAACTGTAAATTTATTGTTTATCGATAATGATGCAATTAATTGTCATTAGTAAGTGTAACGCAAAAGGACAACAATTAATGAGATTTCGTAAACCGTATTTAATTAAGCCAAGGTTAAGATGGAAAAAAGGGATCAATACCGGCTTTTTTAATTTTTGAAATATGAGAAATTGGTTAATTAATTAATGAAAATGGAGTCATTTTTAAAACCATTATAAATATCGGGCTTTTTAATAAGAGCGCTACAAAAGTTTTTTTAAATAAAAAAAAAACGGTTTTGGATATCAATGAAATTCTTTATTCCTGTGAAAGTACGTTCGATGCCATTATGTATGGAACTCGATTTCTTTTGCATGGCCACCACGCAAAAGTCCAGACGCTGAACCCAATTTTCGACGATTTTCAAGCATAAATCGGCCGATACTGATGCAATTTCACGTTCGATATTCGTACGAAATTAATCAATCGTCGCTGGCTTGTTGGCATACACCATAAACTTGACGTAGCCCCACAGGAATTAGTCTAACGGCGTCACATCGCACGACCGAGGCGACTGGACCATTCGTGAGATAACACGTTCTCCAAACTTGGTTTCCAATAAATTGATTCGCTGTGTGGCTTGTGGCGCCGTCCTATTGAAACCACATGCCCTCCAAGTCCATATCACCCAATTGGGGCCAAAAATATTCTGTTATCATTGAACGGTAGCAATTCCCATTCGCAGTAACGTGACGGTCTTGATCATCACGGAAGAAGTACGGTCCAATGACGTCGCCGGCCCATAAACCGCACCAAATCGTAATTTTTTCTGGATGCAATGATGACTCATGGAGTACGTGTGGATTGCTGTCTGACCAATAACGCATATTTTACTTATTGACGAAGCCATTCAGCCAGAAATGAACCTCATCGCTGAAGATGATTTTTCGATGAAAATCCGAATAATTTTCAAGTTGCTGCTCAGCCCAATTCACGAACATACGACGCTTCTGGTGGTCAAGCGGCTTCAGTTATTGTGTCAATTTGATCTTGTAAGGATGTAGGCCAAGATCTTTTCGCAAAATTCGCCACAACGACGTCACAGAGATGCCCAATGCCTGAGAACGACGTGTAAGAGACACATTTGGGCTTTCTTCAACTGAAGCCTCGCGGCAGCAATATTCTTCTCACTGGCACGGGAACATTTAGTAGGTAGGTAGAACAATTATGACGACCATAAATTGGACGTTGGCTTGTATATCTTTCCATCATGAAAAAGCAAACCTTACTGAAGAGAAATGTCAAAAGAGAGGCAAAAAAATATGGCGTCGTTTGCTATCTCTATCGGTCTACTTTTGTAGCGTCCCTGTTGAAAAACGCTTTATATGTCAGATATTTTTGTGCTAAAGTTTGAGCTGAAGACAATTTGATATAAGAGAAATAACTTGACTGATTTCAAAAAGATGAATAATATTGAATTTGTTGATTATAGTGTAAGTCATTTTCATATTATCTGAATTGAAAACCTTTAAATAAGTAAATTTCATTGAATTTTAAATAATTTAAATCCATATACAGACATACATACATATTTTTAGTACTTATACAACTACTGAGTATCATAAAAAAAAACTCACATGTTCACACCAGCAGTGCGTGTATTTAAATATGTAGATACATATTTATTTTGTTGAGTACGTTCAAAAACTATTTTTCCCTGTTGTTACCGTTACGTAAGTGTGTTCATGGCTTATTATTATTTAACTTAAGATAATATACCTAGTTATTTATGTTTTCTTACCTAAATACACACATACATACTAAAATACAAAATCTATTTACTAAGAAATTTATGTATGTATGTATATTTTCGGTTCAAGAGGCGTTAACATTCAATTTATTATTGGCTCCACAATACAAATATTTATTTTTACTACAACACACCATTTGTTATAGAACTGCTTCTAAAACTACTAACATTTACTACTGTAAACATTCACTGTTACTCCCTTATAATACAACTATTACTCTACTCCAGTCTTACGGTTATGGCTGGAGAACAAACAACAACAACAAACACACTGTTGCACTTATATTACACTTGTCTTTATAACAAACCAGCGGGAAAACTTGCAAGTACTTCCATTTGTAGGCCTTATAAAAGAATGTCAACAAATCTTAATTTCAATAGCAAACACTCCGCTTTCACACTCTTCAATTCTGTCAATTCTTCAAGAAAAGATAATTATCTTTTTCCTTTTTATTGAAAAATACTTGCCTTGACGAGACAGAATTGAAGAGTGTGAAAGCGAGCAGCGTTGTCAACTTGGTAGTTGGTGAGTGGTGCGCTTTTTTTTAATTTCGGTGCGTTTTTTTAATTTTTCCAAAAATGTGATAAAATCTTTATTTTTACTAATTTTTAATTGCAGTTTTTTAATAATTCATTACCATGAAATCTATACGATGAAAAAGGACCCCATTGAATGCATTTTATATACGAATGTATGATAATTCGTCACATGAAGGTCATTGCTAAAGCTGAATGGGATGAACATTTTTGTTTGAAAATATGTAAAAGTAACATTTTAAACATGAAAATAAAAATTCTTGTTTAGCCTGATTGGTCTACTGAACTGTAGACGAACACCAAAATATTTAAAAAATATGTACTGAAATTAGCCCTTTTTACCAATTAATTCCGAATAGCATATTATGAGTATTTTTACTATTATTACTTTTACTATTAATCGTTGATCTCTTTTTAAAAAGTTAAAAAAAGAAGAAATTAATTACTTATCTATCGAGTAGAAAGGAATACAAACAAACTTGTTTAGTTTATTTTTTATTTTTGTTAAGTTTTATTTTTTTTTTTATAAAAACACTGAACTATTGAAGACAATTATATTTAAAATACAAAAATATTATATTTTTTATGTAAAATTATGTCAATAAACATTTTAAATAAAAACAGAAAATCTAAATTTAGTGCGAAGTTTTTTTTCAAATGGCGCGTTTTTTTCTTCATTTTGGTGCGGTTTGAAATTTTAAAGTTGACAACGCTGCATACGAGTAATACAAATGAATAAAGAGAGCGTCTATGAATTTAGTAGAGTTGTGCCTGGTCGTTCATTTCAGTGACCGGTCATTTTCGTTCATTTATCCAAGACTGATTCGTTCATTCAATTCGTTCAATCGTTCACTTTGAACGAATGAATACAACCCTTATTGAATCTGATTTTCTTATTGTCTTTTGGTAAACAGCAGTTGAACGAAATTGATCCTGATAAACAGCAGTTGAACGAAATTGATCCGTACACTATTGAACGAAAACCATTCAGTTAAATGACCGGCTCAATTCGTTCAATGAAGTGATCCGTTCATTATAACCCGTGTTCGTTCATAAACGACACAGCTCTAGAATTTAGTCTTTTATGAAAGTTTGTGGTGTAAAGTACGCGTAAAGCAGTATATTATATACATGCTTACATGTGATTTTTTTTCAATTAATTTGAAATCCTTCTTTATTTATAACTTATTTTACTTTCCTCAATGATATTCTAAATTTAGCAGACCTTTAGTTACGCCTGCTGTGAAGCATTACTTGGTAGACCTTCCCATTGCCCTTCTCAAGTAGGCCTTCTAGCAGGCATCTAAACATACGCCTTGTAAAATTAAAAAGATTTAGCAATACGGCTAAAGGTCCTTGTGACTGCAAAACAAGGCCTTCTAAAAGGCCTCTTTACAAAATCTTTTTCCCGCTGGGAAATTTATAGTGTTGTTGCTGTGTGTTTGTTTGTTTGTATTGTTTGTTTATTTAAAAGTGTTTTTCTTAAATGTCTTTCTTGGTTTGTTTTTCTTTTTTGTTGTTGTTAGTTTTCTTGTTCTTTATATTTTCATACGGAGTTGGGGTGTGTGTACTTCTTGTATAATTGTTGTGTTTACTTTACTTTAACTTTAGTTTTCCTTTAAGATTTTTATTTTCTATCTTTTTCTGTTAAATTCAAATTATTTACATAGTTTTTTTCCCTGCACTTTGATGTATTGTTGTTCAGTAGAAGCATAGAGCAGTAAAGCTTACAATAACTAGGTACAACAATAAAAAAATATAAAAATGTGTTATAGTTTTATCTTTTGTTTGATTTTATTGTTGTGATTTTTGTGGTTTAAAATATTTGTTTTTGTTATTTAGCACGTGAATTTTTTTTTGTCATTATTTCCCAGCAGACATTTTGGTAGAGAAAGAAAGACAAGTAATTAACAGAACTAGAACTAGAATAGAACTAGAACAGATATAGAACATTATTTCTCAGCAAACATTTGTTTAGAAAAGTAAACTAAATTTAATAAAAATAAGTTTCACGAAAATATTTTCGAAACTTCTTACCCAAAATATCACACATAAATTTTCTCAATTTCAAAAAAATAATGTGAACCTGTTTGTTTAATGACGGCTTTTAAAGTCTATTTTTTCTAATTCTTTAAATTTCTAATAACACAACTCTTACGCATTTGGAATTTTTAAATACTTCATTTATAGTACGTGATCATTGTTAGTATTTGAAAAAAGCTTCTTTCTTACAACTACTATCACTTTCTTGCCATCTTGCTTGGCAACTTTAGCTGATATGATTTTTGCGTTTAACTTTTTATGTATGTTAGTTTTCTAGGAATTTTTTGTTAGAAATTGATAGTTAAATTAAATAATAGCAACCGGTCATTGGCTTTAGGTGGTTTATTTAAAGAAAAAAATTTAAATTGAATTTGAAATTTGAATTCAATTTTATAGAGTTGCTTTAACATTTATCCACATTTGAGAAAAACAAATTGTAACTAACCAATATAAACTTATTTTAAGCCAGATCAAGAGGTATTTTAACGCAATAATTTTGTTTATTAACTTGTGTAAATGTTTATTTTTTTTTTTTACCGACTTACCGGATAATACATTCCTTGTGGAGGAAGGAAAAAGGCCCCGGAACCCCACAGTTTGACGGCTGTTATTAAAAAACTTTGTAAAAGAAAGAAGAAAAGTTTATTGTTTTTTTTTTTTGGCTTAAAACACAATCTAAGGTGTGTTTCAGTCACAATAGTGCAGCAGTAAGTTTTGAAAAATAATTTTCTAAGTTTTTAAATTTTCTTTGTTGTAAGAAAACTAAGGTTTTTTTTTTAATTATATTAAAATATTTTTACTTAAAAGTAACACTTTTTGCACTTAATTTAATATTTTTTTTTTTTTTTTTGAAAAAATATTATTTTGGCACACGATTATTTTGAATATTTTTGAATTTATAGGTATTTTTTAAAGAGAAAGTGATGATAATATCTATTCTGAAAAGGAAGAAAATAAAGACAAATTAACATAAATGAACAAAATTTCATTTATTGGCCCATAAGAAAGAAGAGAGATAAAAAAAGTATGTATTGAAATTTTGTGAAAATTTTACCTACCTAGATGATGTCAGGCGAAGAATTGAACTAGACGCTAAACTAGAATCTGAACCAGAACCTGAACTAGATTCTAAATTAGAATCTGAACAAGAACCTGAACTAGATCCTAAACTAGAACCTGAGGCCAAATTACCGCATTCGTGATCGAATGAGCTATAGTATCGAAAAATGATTTCGATATCGAAATTATGATAAAATGTACTAAATTTCTTGCTCGATATCGTACCTATGACATAATCTCAAATAAGAAAACTACGATCAATTTTACTCGTTATCGAATGCGGTAATTTGGCCCCTGAACTAGAACCTAAACTAAAACCTGAACTAGAATCTAAACTAAAACCTGAACTAGACCCTAAAATAGATTCTGAACTATAATCTGAACTGAAAACTAAACTAGAACCTGAATTTGAAATGAAAAAGTACTGAAATGTTAAATAATGTGAGACCATGACCTAAAAACATATTCAAATCATTGTTTACAAAATAATAAATTTTCTTCTGCTGTTTGAAGACCCTAATGTCATTTCCTAAATGGCCAAATTAGTTTCCCCACCATGTGGCATCATCTTTTATAATTTGTATTTTGATTTGTTCTTTCATTTCATGAATTTTCTTCAATTAAACTCAATCACATGTGGTTAATAAATTGAATACCTACAATACAACAAAAACAAACAACAATTTAAATACGTAAGAATTTCTTTCTTTAAATTTTACGAACTCAAAAAGACGAGTAGCGAATAAAATTTACGCAGCAGTAATTAAAAATATATGAATTTTTCTTGCCTTATTCACAAATCAGATAAATAAATAAATAAATAAATTGTATGCATAAAACTAAAAATAACTTGATTTGCAACAAGAAAAAAAAATATTAAAAAAAGAACTCAACTTCAACACTCAAAGAAAAGCAACCAACTCAATTGAAAAACGAAACAAAAACACACAAAGAAATTTTTGTATTGGCCCCCCCCCCAAAGTGTTTTGATTTTATTTCCTTACATCAACCATATTTTAGAGATTTTAGAGAAATTTCGCAAAACAACACAAGGGATATGTAGAATAGCGAATGTGAAACATAAAGGAGAAATATAATAAAGATGAATATGTAGAAGATATGAAAACATAATAAAACAACACACTTATAAGGGATGATGATGTTAATTGAGTAACAACAATAAGAACAACAGCAGCTAAGGGATGCTGTTAAATAAAACACAAAGAAGAATGTGTGTTAAAAGAAAAATTGGAAAATTATTTAGGCTTGTATTTTGTTATTGTTCCCAACTTTCAACACGAATCACCACCCACACCCACAAGGTGTTAAAAAATGTGTAAATATTTTATCATAAACAAAAGGGCAAATATAAATTTGTTAATTTAAAATATTTAAAAAGAAAATAAAAGTGTACATTTGGAGTGTGTTTTGTGGGTGTGAGGGAGAAAAGCAGTGTGAAAAAGTATTCATAATATTTTTAGAGACATCAGTTTTAGAGCTGATGACGAGGTCTGGTACATGTCTGAATAATAGTACTTTTGGTAGTTGAGAAAGTGTACTTGGAGACACAAGAAATCTTATAGGTATTTAAACTGTTTACATTATTCACATCATAAAACTGTGATATATTAACAGATTTTCAAATGAAACAAATGTAATGAATCATTAGGGAATTAGGCAAATGCACTGAGAAAGTTGAAAATAATGCAACATTGGATATGGGCCAAACTTTGTTAAATCTGTGTAGCAACTACTACTCTACCATAAAATACCTGTTTTAAAAAATAAATTATAAAAATATGTAGTTTTTTTGAACTTTTTGTAAAATATATAAAAAAAATAAAAAATATTTTTTAGTCTTGAAAAATAAAAAAATATATAAAAAAATATTTTTTAGTCTTGAAAAATATTTTGAAGAAAAAACATTGTTTTAAATTGGTGACCCCGAATTCTTAACGCAAGATGCCCAGACATGCTCAAGATTACGCAGCAGAACCTGTTGTAACTACATCAACGGTAACACTTCGTATTCCACGATTTTGGAAAGAAAATCCAGCAATTTGGTTTGCTCAGTTGGAGGCACAATTTGAGAACAATAACATAAGCAATGAAAGCTCGAAATATTTTGCAGATCCAGAATACATCTCCCAAGTGACAGTGACATAATTACAGAACGCCCAAACGATGCCTACACGAAAATAAAACAGCGCCTCATTGAACATTTCTCTATTTCTGAAGAGAAGGGCATAAAAACTCTGCTAAATGAATTACCAATTGGTGACAAGAAACCAAGATTTTTACTACGCGAATTGGGTAGTCTAGCCAACGGTGGTGTCAAAGACGAGTTTCTCCGCACTATGTGGCTTCAAGGTTTACCTCCTCAAACTCAATAAATTTTAGCCACTTCCTTTAGAACCTTTGGACAATTTAGCAATTATGGCCGACAAAATTGGAGATATGTCTTGTTCATTCTCAAACAATATTGCTACCATTCAAGGTACAAATGAAATTGGTGAGTTAAATTTCGGCCCTAACGAACGCAGTAAATAATCTTCAAACTTCCCGAAACCGTCGTTCAACACGCTCTAATTCCCATAACAGATCACGATGATCTCGTAGTTCATCGTAAGTTTGGAAACAATGCTAGATGTTGTCGCCAACCATATTCGTACAATACACATTCGGAAAACTCCCAAGGCAGTCACAAAATACAACTAGTGACCGAAGCCAAGCAACAAATCGTCTAAATCCTTTTTATGGAATGCTAAGGACGCTTAAAGAGTTTATCAAACCTTTTTATTTTATATAAATATAAGTCATTTAATGCTAAATCTATAGATGAACCAAAGAAACATTAAGAGTTCATCTTCTTCAAACTAGTACCATGATTGACAATTTTAAGCAGAAATCGCTGATGAAAGCACTAATTTACGAATATGGTTTTAGATCAAACAAAAATCATTGATTAAAGAACTGATTCAAAAACCTTCCAAATAGCATATCGTCGTTCCGAAGTTATCTTCACGTATCTCCTAAAAATATTTTTTTTTGGGAAATTGAGTTTTAAGTTTCAAACTCTTATAGAAAAAAGTGGCGCGAAAAAAGTTGTCCAATATTTTTGTCAGGCGTAGTGCTTGCTATTCTGCATCGATTAGGTGAAAAATATACAAGGTTGTAGAAGAAATTTTTTTAGTTAGAACCATTTTTATCGATAAAAAAAAATTACTTTTTGTTGTATACGCCCATTTACGAAATATTTTTTTATGGCGCATACGTGAAAATGAGCCGTAAGAACCGTACTATTTTTTTTCCAAAATTATGTTCACGTATATCCACGATTCATGCAGGTTGTTAGAATTAGCCAGCACTAATAATTTAAAGAGTGATAACGATAAAAATCCAGTGTTAAACATATCACTACTTCGTTAGTTGAAGATCAAATAATTCTCTTTAATCCGCTCTTCCTTTACATTATTATTTATATTCTCTAAGAGATGAAAAAGAGTGAACTATTCCACGTCTTTTGTTTTTTTCTACTTCATAGGTTTTGCATAAAATAAATAATCTGAAAACAATCGTTCAAAAATTTTCAGAACCTGCACAATGACCTGCACTAATTCAGGAGATTGACGCTGTTCATAGTGCAATAGACCAGTTCCTGAAATTAAAAGAAATCCCTTAGATTTGATAACAAAATTAAAAAACTATCCATCCAAAAAGTTTGCGCTAAAAACTCCGACCGATTTTAACTTTTATTCGTCTTTAGCAAATAAATTAAATTTTCAGAACGTTCCATTCAGTAAAATTAAAGCAATTAAATACCTATAATAAATACAATTTATTTTCTCTGCAATATAAAACGTCTGCAGGTGAACGCAACTTTCAATCATCAAGCCTAAGAAAACGAGCAAGAAAGGGAGTTACTGCAACTTCAGAAACCATTTTTGCAAAAGAACTTAATACCTACATGTACAAAGATAAACATTAAACCAGACAAAAAGAAAGATATTGAAAGCCTCTATGTTTTGCCTCCAGAAAATCATGAGAGATTCATTTCAGATTTATTAATGTAAATTCAGTGTGTATACATTCAGCTAAATTTCCAAAACTGAATTTATGCTCGAGTGGTATACAGGTAGGTATATTTGATATTTTTGTGTTATTACTAGTATTATGTTTTACATTGTTTCCATATTAAATATGTTTATAAGAAATAAGTTTGAGTTTACCTTACAATAAAATTCATTTCAGAAAACGAATTATAAATCTTTTTCTCTTTTACTATCCATCTATATTAATTAAAAAAAAACCCCCCATTGACTTTATCCGAAAATATTTTTGAAATAAGGGACATATTAATATTGTGATAATTTCTTTCAAATGTTTTTTTTTTTTGCACATACGTGAAGATAACAAAATTTTTTTTTTATTTCATAAATTTCACATATTTTTTATTGTATATCCATACAAATGGGTTCATACGGTAACATAACGCGTTAAATTTTTAGCAAAACTGGATATACAACAAAATGACACCATAATATCTCAGGAACCGTAAGAGATACGAAGCTGGAGACGGGACAGATCGATAGATCCCAGAAATATCCCAAAAATATCCCAGGAAGTGTATTATCTAATTTTTTTTTTTTTTTTGATTTTGTGATATACGTGAAGATAACTTCGGAACGACGATATGCTAGCTCTGCAACTATTAGCCAGAACCAATTCTCATTGGTCTAAACTCTAAAGTAAAACGAGTTCTTAATATAAGCGTTCATTCAATAACTTGTTGTAGCACTAATACCGTTTTTCCTGGAAAGTTAAAATAGAGAATCATGCTCTCCTAATTATATCAATGATCAAGCAAAAATACAACAATCCAAAGTAAATTACCTCGGTAAACACTACGATTGTCGCCTTGCATATAAATCTCATATACAAGATGAAAAATTGACTCAAATGAAATTGAAATTAATCCAAATTACTTTTCTCATTGTTAGAAACGCTAAAATTAGTTTAGATTGTATTAAGGAATACGACTATGGGGAACAGCCTCATCTTCAAATGCAGACGGAATTCAAAAACGCCAAAACAAATTGCTCTAATGAGCACAATTGACCCCTGGTATATAAAAATTGGAATATCCATAAAGACCTAAACGTGCCTTTGGTAAAAACTAAGATCCAAGAAAATGTGGAAAAACACTTAAAAAAGCTTTAAGAACACCCATACCCATTAGCCCGCAACATATTAAATAATAGTGGCTATATTCGACTAAGAAGTAGGGATACAGCGGATCTGAGTCAAAGACAAAAAGGAAGAATACCTTAGTAAATAAAATAAACAATGTTCAAATAATTTTCGTCCGGCACTGGCTGGACTAGTAATTGAAATTTCTTAGATATAAGATTTGAAAAACTAATTGTTAGTCCGTTTTTTAATAAAGATAAAATAAATAAATAAAAAATAATACTCATTCAAATAAAGTATGAATATTAGAGTTCTACCGAAACCAGTTTTTGCAGGCCAAATCCGAATCTAAACCGAATATCCGAAACAAACCGAAACCTTCAAAATGTTCTATTAATTTCCCAAAAATAATTATTTTAATTTTAAAACAGATTTAGACAATTTTAAGGTACCCTTAACACTAAATTGAGCAGTCATGCATCCTCATGATCATCTTGATGAATTTTTACCGTATTCGTAAATATTTTACAATAAAATATAAATTCTTGTAAACTATTAATTATATTAAAAACTTGCATCTTCTTACTTAAAATGTCTATCTTCTATGTTTTTCCTTTACAAAAGTTGTGGTTCTGTAATACGGTCAAAATGTGGCCGAATACCGAAATTTGGTACTAGGCCGATTTTTTACCTAATATGAAACCGACTACTCAATTTAATTCTAATGATTATTTTTAAAGCTAGAAGCTTTATTCCTTCCCTATGAAAGCTCTATTAATGCCTGATAAAAAGAAGAAGATTTAGTAAAAGCTAAGAAGAGTTGGTAATATTTTGGGCAATATATGCAATATATAGGTATTTGTACTAGTTTATTAAAAAAAAACTACGTTTATTTTGAACAAGACACAATAAATATTTAAGCTATGTGTCCACGATCGTCAGATATTACAACGTTGTCATATCTAGCAATGTGCTAGCAATGTACTGACATTGGAAGGAAACTAACAATTTCATTTGCACACAATTGTCACACAACGAATTTATCTATGAACCGAAATTGTCAGTTCACACGGTTGTCAGATTGTTGTGTGGCATTGTCAAATTCGTTTGGCAGCTCTGTGTGTGTGTTTAAAAATTTTAAATATTGTCATGGAACAAAAAAGAGCAATTGGAATCATTTTATCTGCTTATGTCCTAACGCACACTTTAATTTAATTATTTAATTTTCTTCTACTTTTTTAAAAAATTTTATCAATGCTTGTTTGTTTATTTATGTATATACAGAGTTGCATTTAGAAATAATTTCTATTACAATGCTGCCATTGGCAGATGCACAAACTTTGCACATATGACAATGAAAAGTGTTTGACAATTGTCTTAAAACAATGACAAAGTTGTGTGTTTTTGTCTTCCAATGTACTGAAAATGCTTTTTCTTACAACGTTGAAAAGGAAACATTTTAAGTTGACACGGTTGTTAGACATTTTCTGAAAATTTTTCGGACAACTACAACGTTGTTGTAGCTTTAGTTTTATTTTATTTGATGCTATTTGATCATGCCAAACTCTTGTTAGAGTAAACAACGTTCAAACAAGTTGTTACGCTTTTTTGAGTAAATATTTGCCAAATGTGAACGTACCTAAATACCTACTTTAATAAAAAAGAAATTTTGATATAACGAACTTTTCGATTTAATGACAGGGCCTAACAACACAAAAACACTTGTATTTTAAATTAATTACCAAAAACATATACATTTGTTCAATATTTTTTTTTTATAAAAAAAATTCAATTGAATAGGTACAAATAGCACATTAAATTTGAAAATTCTTCGCCTGACATAATGAAATTTTTCAATATTTTAGTATAACTGATAAATCTTATTTAATATTTTTTACATTTATCTTTAAAAATCATTTTAAAACACAATTTTCATCAAAATGTTTACAATTTCTTAAAATGCCGAAAAAAGTACTTTGTGTTTAATTTTCGTTCATTGTACCAAATCAGAATGTATTTCAAGCATCCCTGGGCAGGGGGTAAATAAATATATAAAACTACACGGGTTTCATCAATGTTTTGCTGCGTATGAAAGTTGTTGTTTTTTTTTTGTAAAAGGATATAAATTAACAACAACTAAAAAAAGAAACAGAGAATATAAAATGAAAGAATAAAACTAAACGCAAAAATAACAAAACCAAAAAATTGTGACAGAAAAACACAAAGAAAAGCAAGTAAAATTTCAAAAATATTTTTTTATTACAAAATTATTAAAAAAAAATTTAGATGAAAATCATGATGAAAACAAAATATTTTATGATTTTTAAAAAATGTAGGATTGACGAATATTTTACAAATGGACATTTATTTAAGGCTATGACACACAGACGGACACAGACTGACACAACGCAGAAGAATAAAATCAAATCAGAAAAAAAAAAAAACATTTGAAACAGCAGACACACAAAATAGCACAAAGAAATTATCAAAAAAAAAAACACTGAAAGCGGCGGCTCTTTTTCGCCTGACATGAAGTAGGTACAAAAAAAAAGATGAAGAAAAATCTATTTTTAACATTTTCACAAAATTTAGCTCAAAAAATACACAGTATTTATTAGCAACAACAATTTGTTTAAAAAATTAATTTTTTCTTTTGTAAATTGTAAGCAGCCAATGATTTTGCATACAATGTTAAAAAATTTAATTAAATTTTCACACACAGCATCTTTTATGCATTTTTCTTATCTCTCTTGCATTTCTTTGTAATTATAATAATTAATTATTTTTCATGATTATTAGAGGCTTACTTTTTATTTAAAGATTATTTTTACACAATTTTCACTTAAACTTAATAAAAATTCCACTTGTTTTGCTGCTGGGAAAACTTTTTTTATTCGATTCACTTGAAACTTGCTGAGATTCTTATTGGATTTTAAGTAGTAAACAAATTTTTGCAATTAATTTTATTTCTATTAACGAGGAGCTGTTATTCTGCTCTTTATTTGTGTAATTTTTTTTTTAGATTTCACTTTTTTTCAAATCTTTATTTTCTTTCAATAATTACTTTCATATTACATGCGCTTCTTTTCTTTAGATTTTATTATTTTTACTTGTATTAATTATTTTCTAAATATTTTTTTATATTAAATTTCTACAACTTTGTGCGTTCGATTTTAACTCACGGCCGTTTTGTATCAATTTGACAGCACTGCGACAAAATTACAACTGATTTTCTCTGCGAAACCATTATTTTGCTTTTGTTCACTTTGTTTTTGTTTGAGTGAGTTTTTTTCGTTGCTTACATTTTGTTTACTCTTTCTTAAATATTGTTTTTTCCATCTCTTTTTTCCGTGCATTTCTTTGTCATGTTGTTGTTGTTGGTTTTTTCAACTTTGTTTTTATTCGTTCATTCATTAATTTTCTTCTACGTTTATATTTATGTTTTTGTTTTCACTTTCGTTCGTTATTTTGAGTGAGTTATTATTTGAACTGAGTGTTTATTTCATATTACTCTCGGGCTCTTAAAATTTTTGCGCGCGCTCTTTCTTTATGCACGTTTTTCTTCAATCACAATAGTACCTTGTTAAACAACTGTGCGTGGTAATAATGTATGAAAGAGGAATGTCAGATACGAGATTTTGCATGTGCCAATACTCAGAGTGGCCACATGGCTTAATTAATTTCTTTAGCGATTTTGTACAGAAATAAACGAAAATATTAAAATAAAAGTTGATCTTTTATACTATTTCTCTATTGTTTATAAATAATTGTTATAATTAGCTTGTTACCATACATTTCCTAGACTTTTTTAAGAAATGTTTCTGTTCAACCCGTTAGATATAAATCTTAAATAAAATAAGGGAAAAAATAAACTAGAAATTTTAAATTTAACTGAAAATTGAATTTCTAATTTGTGTAAAAAAACTGCTTAATTTACAATTCATTACCAATTTAATTATTTAGCATAGACAAAGCAAAACATGTTAATAATTTATAAGCATAGAAATCGTTTTTGCTTCCCTACAGCTTTTCACAAATTCTCTGTACAGATCGGCCCAAATGTATGGACATATATACTTTTTCGCACAGAAAACATAAGAAATTTTGATATCACGGTAAACGTTGTTTATTACTTTTTATTTATTTACATATGTATATATATATTCCAATCGTATAATTAAAACCATATACAAGGTGAGTGCAATCGGCAACAAATACAACACAACATAGAAACAACCGGCATTTTGTTGTGTAAAATAATGTACTATTGTCAAAAACACTTGAAAAAGTAATACACTTTTGACATAAGTAAATTGTAAACAAAGCCAGTCAGCTGTGCTACTGCACTCACCTTGTATATTTACGCCATGATTAAAACCAAAAACTATTTGCTTTCAATTGAGAAAGCCAGTTTTCTAGATGTCATACTTGAATCAAAGTGTGAACTAAGAATGACAGTGTCATCTGCAAATGTATCGATCGTTGGGAAGTTGGTCTGAGAACATTTTTTTTTTAAATTAACAATAACAAACTCCAAAACTTTTGGCTTATCTGCAGAAAACACACAGAGTCTTTGGTAGGAATCGAACCCGCAAAAATCTGACTGATAGTCCGATACACTATCGCGCATATTCGCTGTGAGTTCCGGTGAAGCATAGCGAGAGTTAAATTATTCGAACATACCTTCTAGCATCAGCTCCAATTCGTTTAATCTTTGTTTCGTCGCTCCAAAGCACAGTCTTTGGCAGATTAGTTGTTCATTGTCAATGATATCTGACAGATTGTACACTACGTTTTCTTTGCTCTATCAAACGGTGCGAAATAGTTGTCTAAGATATTGTTACATCTTAATGTTCTTAAATTTTGCGTTGAAAAAAGGCATGAAATTTCCCAAAACATTATCGGACCAGTAGATTGTGAGTTTTAGGTCAAAGTTGCAGACAATCTCGATGTTTTTCAGATTTTTTTTGTTATTTTCTTCAAATATAATGCAGATAATATCAAGAAATTTTGCACACTTTATTTTTCTTATAATAGAACAGGTCCAGTAGAAAATGGTAAGAATCGGCGCATGATTTCTCATAGCCCCTATACAAATGATTTCTTGCCATATGGCTCAATGATAAATGCCTATAGAAAAGTTCAGTAAAAATAATTTATGGTAAGGGAAATCATAATAGGATATTTTGTTTGCATCAGTACATATTTGACTATAGCCCCCATGTAAAGCAAATTTTTGAAACTCACCTACATATATTCACCTATTATAAATATAATTATCAAGTTCAAATTCTGCATACATATACACATACATATGTATGTATATACATATATATATACACTGTCGGACAAAATCGAGTGCGGTTTTGTAGCTTTCTTCATTCCTTTTTGATATTTTCTTCCTACATGTATTATTTACTAATACATGTGAGCCGTTATTTATTGGAGGATCTGAATTATTTACAGAAACATTGCAATTTTAAAAAATCGCTCATTTATATTTCTCATATTAATATTATTAAAATAAGAATTGTATTCCTGTTTTTTTTTTATTTGTGCTAAGTTTTTAAAAATAATAAATTATACTGAAGTTCTTATTTATTTAATTTAATATTACTTAAATATACACAAAATAAGACTGGACACAAACTTTTTCGAAATGAGGACATTACCGGAAAAAGATTTGATTTAGATCGTAAAAATGGGATGAAACAGAAAGCTTAGTATAAGATATCGGAATCTGCGATCAGAAAAATAATTGATTTGTATAAAATAAAAAAGTCAAACAAAAGAACTTATGTGGCAGAACACGTAAGACCACGAAGTTAGACGATTCTAGCAAAAAGAAATTCTTTTACGACAGCCAGAGATATAAAGGAGGAACTAGAAATAAATATTTTGACTCGAACTGTTCTACGAAGACTTAACGATAGCCGATCGCTAAGAAAAAGGCTCTTGTACAAGCTGCAAATATAAAAAAGCGGTTAAACTATGCAAAGAAGTATATAAATATTAGATAGTAACTGAATTGAAAATAAAACTATAATTTATAATTATTAGAAAATAATAAATACATACATTTGTTTTAATCAAAAAAAAAAAAAAAAAACAGGAAATATTCGAAACCTCAACTTTATTTTGTCCGACAGTGTATATCATCGTAACTAACAGAAATTTTACTCAGATCAGTTACATACGAGTATATCTGGCGTATTTATAAAAAATTAAAGTAGACTTCAAGTGTACATACTTTAAAGCTGTGTTCACATTATGTGTATTTGTCATGTAGATTGTCACTTTTTCGCATGCCAAATTTGTACATACAGTCTCTGTGTGCAATACATATGACATTTTTGTATTTAGAACGAGTTCTATTTTCAAGTGACAAACCATCTGACATCAGCTGTTTTATATAACCAAAATTTTGTGGTGGCAAAAATTAATTGAAATTTTAATAAATATAATTTATACCTAAGAGTAAAACAAAAATACAAAAAAAAAAAAAACTAGACAAATTAATTATTGAAAATGGAGGGAAAACTTGAAAAGGAGTTAATAAAAGTAAGTACATATGTATGTGACATAACCAACATATGAACATGTAATTTATATCACATATGGGTAGAAAAGTGACATTCCACATGACAAATACACATAATGTGAACACAGCTTAAGAATATTTTGTCTTAAAGCACACTTCAAGTCTATATTAATTTTTTATAAATACGGCAGTATGTATGTATATAAGTAAAAATTTTACTATTGATTTTTTTGAAGGTCCATAATTGTTAAAAAAAAACTTTAAAATACATATATCGTTCATGGGATTAAATAAGACTCAAATCATAGAAATCAAGCTAAAATATTTTATGATGATCTTCCCATAACACATAATAGATTCTATATAACGGATTTGAAAAATAAAATAAGTCGTATGTATGTATGTATGTAGGTTGCGGGTATATTAGATTCGGCACATACGAATATAAACTTTGCCGAGAAAGTCGTAATTACTAAATGAAATAGGTATATTTGAACTCGTTTATTTATTTTTATTAAACAATTTTTAAACTTGAGGTCACTTTTTGTTTTTTATTAAAAGATTTTTTATTTTTATATATAATTAATTCAATATTTCGATTTCCTTTGTGAAATTTTCTTCAGGAATTATTTTATTTTAATATTTAAAAAATAACAAATTTTCTATGTGTAAAATAAATATTTTGATATAAGTTTGAAAGGGGTTGAGAAAATTGAAAAATATGTTTTACAGAAAATATAATTTTAAATTTTCCATAATAACATTGAACAGTAAATAATTTTAACAGAAAGATCATGGTGCAACTATACAAGGTGAGTCCAATACCACAGCTGACTGACTTTGTTTACAATTTACTTATGTCAAAAGTAATAGTTTTTCAA
Organism: Bellardia bayeri; assembly: GCA_950370525.1. Taxonomy (NCBI): domain Eukaryota; kingdom Metazoa; phylum Arthropoda; class Insecta; order Diptera; family Calliphoridae; genus Bellardia; species Bellardia bayeri. The sequence continues at coordinate 84,236,181 of OX493267.1, forward strand.
GTATTTTTGACAGTAGTACATTATTTTACACAAACAAAATGCCTGTTGTTTCTGTATTATGTTGTAGTTGTTGTCGATTTGCACTCACCTTGTATAGTTGCACCATGAGAAAGATAGTACTCAGCATACCATTCTAGGAGCGCTCCGAAAAAGGAGTCAGAAAAGAGTCCAACAAAAGAGTATTTTCGGAGCGCTGCGAAAAAGGAGTCGGAAAAGAGTCCAACAAAAGAGCATTTTCGGAGCGCTTCGAAAAAAAGAGTCAGAAAAGAGTCCAAGAGCATTTTCCGAGCGAAATTGTTACTGTCCTGAGTCGGCACGCAGTATGACTCAGAAATTCAACTTAATTATGTGTGTACCAAAGCGTTGTTTGTGCTTTGAACAAAAAAAAAAAACATAGCTGTAACACACAAGAATGATAAAAACAAGATTACACAGCGCCCAAAAAAAACCTCATAAAAGACTCTTGTCTGACATTATCTAAGAGCTCTTTAAGAGCCCAAAAAAACACTCATAAAAGACTCTTTTCTGACATTATCTAAGAGCTCTCTCCTCTTTTCTGAAGGTTTTCGGAGCAATTATGATTGTTTTTTGGGCTCATAAAGAGCGTTAACGCTCCGAAAAAGGTGTCAGAAAAGACTCTTTTCGGACTCATATGGTTTGCTGGGTAGTAACATTTTGAATAATAACATTTTGGAATGATAACATTTTTTAAATACATAAATTGTGTTAATTTCTCCTATTTTTAACATTTATATTTCTGTTCAATAGGTGTCTATAATTTTGAGCTAAGTTTTCTGTGTCTTTTTTAACATTTATTCTTTTTTCTAATGGTACATTATCGATATGTAACATTTCTAACATGTATCATCGTTTTGTATGATTTTTCTATGTTCGATATAGATGTGTTATAGAAATCTGGATAGTGGTTAAAATCTCTACAATGGGTTGATATTTATTTAAAAAAAAAACTTCGTTTATTTAGGACAAGACACAACAAATATTTAGTTTTATTTTATTTGATTTTGCAAAACTCCTGTAAGAGTAAACAACGTTAAATAACACCTTAACCTACGTACGAGTAAATATCTTATAAACAATGATATCGAACGTTTTTCACAAATAACAACTGCTTCACATTAAATTACTTTAATAATTTATTTAATTAAATTTATTATACTAAATAAATGGCAAGTCATACACAAATTAGTTAGTTAGAAAACTCTTCGTGAAGACCTTCAACTCAGAAAGGTAACAAATATTTAAATTATTTTGTTATTAAATAAAAGAGCCAGACAAATAAACTATAAAATGGACAATACTCACTAAGAGGATTTGAAAACTTTTTTTCTGTCTTTTTCCTCTTTTTTTTTTTTTTGTAGTAGTAGTAATTTTATGCTATAAGTATAAGAGGATTTATCAAACAAATATTTAACTGCTATATATGTAGGTACATTTGCTTTATGGAAATAAATATGCGGGAAAATAAACTCATCTAAAAACTATTACCTTTTAAGTCGCCCACACAAAAGAGGAGAGAAAAACTATTTTGCAAAATAATAAAATGGAGGGAAAATTAGAGAGAAAAAAAATAATGTTTAAAAGCGTACACAGTCCAGCCCACATCTCCATATAAATACATACATGTGGCATTTAAGAAAGCTTTTGTTATCCTTTCATCGTGCTTAAAACTCTGAAGGATACACACACACACACACACAAATTAAAAGTGAACGTAGGTTATTCGTATTCATGGTTGTTAGGTCATCGTATAACATTTACTAACCTTTTTTATTTTTGAATTGTATTAAATTTGTATATAAATTGTATTTTCTATTTATTCACTTTTTCGCTCACTGTTACCACGGTAATTTGATATTAATTTTGTACAAACTAACCACTGTAATTTATTTTGGTAATTAACCGTTAGCTTTTATTTGTTTCTCACTTCAATTCTTAAACTTATGTGTTACGTTGTTGTTATAAACAAGAATGCAAGTTATTTATTATGTTGTTTTTGCATACATACTTATTAGTAACAAGTTGAATTGATACATTGGAAGTGAGAGACAAATAAAACAACAACAACAGTATGGCCTTACTTACTTATTTATGTACATCAACAATTGTTAGACGTAAGATAATCATTTTTAGAAATAAAGAAATCATTGTTAAAGTTGAACTCTATCAAACATCATCTTGTTTTTTCTTGTTGTGTATCACGGTCGCACATTCAATATATAAGAATTATCGTTGCCCAAGAAATAAAAACCATTTAGTGACATATAGATAACAATTCAAAGTCCCTGAATTGCTTTATATTGTTGCCGGTGAAGAAAAAGCTCTTCATCGTACATTTTGGCGCCCAACGTGGGGCACGATAGTTTAAAGATATATTTTTCTAATTTGTCGGTGTTCCGTGGCACATTAAAATACTTTTGTGGAAGTACATCTTAAATTAAAAGTGTACAGGTCGTGCGTGAGTTGAGAGTGGTTCGTGGTAAAGTAAATTACAATTAAAAACCTTTGTGGAAAAATAAAGAGACAGTGCATTTAAAAACATTTTAGAACAAACTGTTGTGGCATAATTTAATTAAATTAAAAAATTTAAAACATAAATTATATTTGTGAGCTCGGAGAAAAAAAAAAAAATTTGCGCAACATTTTACCGCTAATTTTATACATAAAATACATGAACTTGTTCGTGGTTTCATTTGGTTCCAGTATATAGTGTAAAATTTCTGTATACCAATTTTTGTCGCTCACAATATTCTAATAAATACTTTGAATAAGTAACGCCATTTATCAAAAACGTTATTGGACAATTTTGGCATCGGATACAGTGTTACAAAATAGTGCCTCCATTTTCTTCAAATTTAATTGGACTTTTTGGTGACATTTTTTTTTATTTTTTCGATGACGTTGGAGGAAGTTAAACAACAACGGGCTAATACAAGGAAAAGTATAACCCGCATCAAAAATCAAATCGAAGCCAATGGAAGGGGTGAAGGTAAGACACTATCATCAGCTGAATTGAAGTGCCGTTTGGGAATTTTGGAGTCATATTTTAAGCAGATTTTGACGTATCAAACTCAAATCGAAAATTATGATCCTGATGACAATGGTAGGCCTGAAATTGAAGATTTGTACATCACTGCAAAAATGAATATTCAAGCTCAGCTTGGTGAGGATGTTCACAACACAACAATCTCTGAATCCACGATTTGTTTCCCTGTTAACCACCATAAATTGCCGCAGCTCAAATTACCCACATTTAGTGGTAAGTACAGTGAATACAAAAATTTTATAACGTCGTTCAACCAAGTTATTGATCGTGAGTTTAGCCTATCGAATATTGAAAAATTTAACCATTTGCTGAACTGCCTCAATGGCCAAGCACTGGAAACGGTCAAAGCCTTCCAGATTACGAATGAAAACTACCTGAAGGCTCTGGAAAGGCTCAAAACGCGTTATGACAATAGCTCACTGATTTTTATGGAAAATATAACCACTCTATTTGAACTTCCAACCATGTCCAAATACAATTGTGCACAATTACGAAGTCTCGTTGATAATGTTTCTGCTCTTTATAGCTCTCTTTTGTCTCTTGGCTCACATAGTGACATTGCTAATTCGATGCTGATTTATATAGTTTTGGAAAAAGTTGATGATGAGACAAAAAGGAAATGGAAGGATTCTTTAGATTTTACCAAACTGCCATCATGGGATGATTGTTCGAGGGTTCTTGAAAGACATTGCCAATTTTTGGAATCGGTTGATACCAACCATACACATGTGATCCCCCGTAAGCTTGATAATCAACAATCCGGTAAGTCGAAAAATAAAAGTTCAAAACCTGGCTATACCTTTACTGTTTCGAAACGTGTTTGTGCATTTTGCTCAAATATTGACCATAGAATTAGTAGTTGCCCTCGCTTCAAGGATATGGACGTCGGTCAACGCTTTGAAAATGTCAAACGACTAGGGCTTTGTCTTAATTGCCTGTCGAAAGGGCATCAAGTTAACAGCTGTTCCTCTACATTCAAGTGCAAAATTTGTTCTCGCCTGCATCATAGCTTGCTACATCGGTCTCAGCCAGCTTCTAGGCCCTCGTCCCCGGCTGCTGAACCATCTACCTCTCGTGCTGCCTTGAATCATTCTCATGCCTCGGTCCATACTCATATGGAAAATTCCTCGCCGGAACAGGTGCTGCTTGCCACTGCCATGGTTCTAATTCGTGACGCTAACGGTCGATATCAATTGGGACGAGCTTTGCTGGATTCTTGCTCTCAATTGAATTTTATTACAAGTGAATTTGCTCAAAAATTACATTTGCCTCGTATTAAACAACCCACAGAAGTCGCTAGCATTGGTAATACTCACAGCAAAACAAAATATAGGTCATCAACAAAGGTGAAATCTCGAGTTACCGATTTTGAAGTGCCCCTCTCATTTTGTATTACACCTCATATTTCTTATCAACCTGATACTGAGTTAGATGTCTCAACTTGGAACTTGCCTCCAAATACCCAGCTTGCAGATGAAAATTTCTTCAAATCGAAACGAATTGACATACTCATTGGTACTGAAACTTTCTTTGATATTTTGTCAGTAGGTCAAATAAAACTTGGTCCGAATTTGCCAAAATTACAAAAAACACTTTTTGGATGGATTGTGGCAGGTCGTTATATATCAGAACAATCCAACGAGGCTAGTTCTTCTTGTATGCTCTCGATTGAAGAAGAGGTTGATTTAAAATTACAACGTTTGTGGGAAATCGAAGAAATTACATCTGGCTCAAAGGCTTTGACTCCAGAACAATCTGATTGTGAATCATTTTTTGATAATACTGTCCATCGTGAATCTTCTGGTAGGATTGTTGTTAAATTACCCTTCAAGGAATCTCCGGACACTTTAGGTCTCTCGCGAAATATGGCTCTGAAAAGATTTGTATCTCAGGAGAGACGATTTGCTCGTGATAGCAATCTTAAATTACAATATGTCGCTTTTATGAACGAGTATGAAGATTGTGGACATATGAGTCTAGTTAATAGCCCTCGCTTAGATGAACCTCATTATTTTATACCTCACCATTGTGTTTTCAAGCCTAATAGTACTTCAACCAAGTTACGAGTAGTCTTCGATGCGTCGTCTCCGTCATCGTCTCAAAGGTCACTGAATGATATTCTCATGGTTGGTCCAACTATCCAAGATGAGTTGTACAAAATTTTGCTTCGGTTTCGCCTTTATCGCTTCGTGAAAATGTACCGGCAAGTCCTTATTGACTCTCGCGATAGAAAATACCAGTACATTTTGTGGAGGAATTCGGAGGAAGAAGAAATACGTACTTATCAGTTAAATACTGTCACATATGGAATGTCAGCAGCACCTTATCTTGCCATTAAAAGTCTTCATTATCTTGCAGATGAATATATGGCTCAATACGAACTTGGCGCAAAAACTATAAAGTCATCATTTTATGTTGATGATTTCCTAAGTGGTGCAGATACACTAGAAGAATTGGCTAGAATGAAGAAAGAAGTTAATGAAATTCTAATTCGTGGTTGCTTTCAACTGGATAAATGGCACTCAAATCATAAAAGTTTTCAAGACGACAAAACTATAAAAGATCTAAATATTGAGGATTCAGCTGTTACCAATGCTCTTGGTATTACTTGGGATCAACAAAAAGATGCATTTTTATTTTCGTTTTCGCCTAAGGCTCAAATCGATGAAAAAATCACAAAACGAACAATTTTGTCGCTCTCGTCATCACTTTTCGATCCCTTAGGACTTTTAGCTCCGCTCATTATAAAGGCTAAAATCATCATGCAAGAACTGTGGATTCTTAAAATTGGCTGGGATGAATCTATCCCTCAAGAACTTCACTCGGCTTGGAAATATTTCTTCACTGATCTCAAAATGTTAAATTCTCTTGAAATTCCTCGATTTTGTCTCGCGGCTGAAGCTCATTCAGTTCAACTTCATGGCTTTTGTGACTCATCGATTCGCGCGTATGGATGCTGTTTCTACTTTCGGGTTAAAACTTCTTCAGGGAATGTTTCTGTTCGGCTTTTTACTGCCAAATCCAGAGTTGCTCCTACGAAAAGAAAATCGTTACCAAAACTTGAATTGTGTGGCGCACAACTTTTGGCAAAATTGTATGCTAATATCAAAAACCTTTTCTCCATACCAAATCTTGAAGTTATTCTATGGACAGACTCTCAAATAGTTCTTCACTGGTTAAAGCAACATTCTTCTACATTATCCGTTTTTGTTGGCAATAGAGTATCAGAGATTCAAGATTTGACTAATGGCTGTGTTTGGCGACATGTCCCAACACATTTCAATCCTGCTGATATCGTGTCTCGTGGTTCAACGGTAGAAGAACTCGCCTCATCTATCTGGTTTAGGGGCCCAGCATTTCTCACTTTCGATCCTATTCAATGGCCTCCTAATACAACAAATCGACTTTCCATAGAAAACCAACAAGATATCGACAAAGAAAAACGTAAAACTGTACTTTCCCTCGAAGCAAAATCTAATTACATTCTGGATTCAATTGAAAATTATAGCTCATATTTAAAAACTATTCATATTATTGCCTGGATGCTGCGTTTTGCTCAAAAAGCAAGAACTAATATTTTCAATTCTGATTCTGTACAGCCCCAAGAATTAGAAAATGCCTTACTTCGAATCGTTTTTAATCTACAAAAACAATATTTTCAAGATGATATACAACGAGCTCTGAATAAAAAAGATCCCCAAGGTGCTCTAAAGTGTCTTAACCCCTTCCTTGATTCATCAAATGGCTTCAACTTGCTCAAAGTCGGTGGACGTTTAGAACTTGCAGCAATTTCTGAAGGTCAAAAGCACCCCATAATTTTGCCCAGCAAACACCATTTCGTCCACTGTTACGTGCGTCATCTACACATCAGTAACTACCACGCTGGACCTAAGGCTTTAATTTCGTTAATTCGTCAGAGATTTTGGATCATCAATTTAAGAAACTTATGTCGACGCATCGTTAATTCGTGTCCACAATGCATTCGTTATCGCCCAAGGTTGCTACAACAAATGATGGGAAATTTGCCAGTGGAACGACTCAACCCTTCAAGGCCCTTCGCCAGATGTGCTGTTGATTTTTGTGGGCCAGTAAACACTTACCTAAGAATCAAGGGGAAGGTTCCATACAAAACGTACATTGCAGTATTTGTTTGTCTCGCCACTAAAGCAGTTCATATTGAAGTGGTATCAGATTTATCAACAGATGCCTTTATTGCAGCCTTAAAAAGAATGATTGGACGCAGAGGTCTTCCCACAGATATTTTCTGTGACAATGCCACCAATTTTGTTGGTGCAAACTCCAAGTTGGCTCAATTAAAATCGTTCCTTTTTGATCAAAAAAATTCAAATTTTATTACAAATTACTGCTCAAATCAATTTATTAATTTTCGTTTTATTCCCCCCAGGGCACCACATTTTGGCGGATTGTGGGAGGCTGCCGTCAAATCGGCAAAAGGTCACTTAACCAAAACCTTAATCAACACAAGGCTTACATACGAGGAGCTTGCAACTACAATGGTCGAGATAGAGGCCATTTTAAATTCAAGGCCAATTTCACCTCTATCATCCGATCCCAGTGACTGCGAAGCCCTCACCCCAGGCCATTTTCTGATAGGCGCTCCCCTACGTAGTTTGCCAGAACGTGATGTCCCGCTGAAAGAAATCAATAATCTTGAGTATTGGGCTCGAATAAGCGCTATCAAACAAAGATTTTGGAAAAAATGGTCCCATGATTATATAAATGAACTTCAGACCCGCAACAAATGGACTAGTTCAAATCCCAATATCACTAATGGTTCGTTGGTGATTGTTCAAGAGGATAATTTACCTCCACAGCGATGGCTCATGGGTAAAATCATAAATATTGTACGTGGTAGAGATGATCGTGTCAGAGTAGTCGACCTCAAAACAACAAAAGGCATTATACGTCGCCCTATCCACAGACTGGCTCTACTAGCCTCTTCTTGAAAGTGTCCTTTCAATGCGGCCGGAATGTTAGGTCATCGTATAACATTTACTAACCTTTTTTATTTTTGAATTGTATTAAATTTGTATATAAATTGTATTTTCTATTTATTCACTTTTTCGCTCACTGTTACCACGGTAATTTGATATTAATTTTGTACAAACTAACCACTGTAATTTATTTTGGTAATTAACCGTTAGCTTTTATTTGTTTCTCACTTCAATTCTTAAACTTATGTGTTACGTTGTTGTTATAAACAAGAATGCAAGTTATTTATTATGTTGTTTTTGCATACATACTTATTAGTAACAAGTTGAATTGATACATTGGAAGTGAGAGACAAATAAAACAACAACAACAGTATGGCCTTACTTACTTATTTATGTACATCAACAATTGTTAGGCGTAAGATAATCATTTTTAGAAATAAAGAAATCATTGTTAAAGTTGAACTCTATCAAACATCATCTTGTTTTTTCTTGTTGTGTATCACGGTCGCACATTCAATATATAAGAATTATCGTTGCCCAAGAAATAAAAACCATTTAGTGACATATAGATAACAATTCAAAGTCCCTGAATTGCTTTATATTGTTGCCGGTGAAGAAAAAGCTCTTCATCGTACAATGGTTTTAAAATAGATTTAAGAGAATCTTTTTATCGTGGCTTCACCATCGCCATCATTGTCGCCCGCTCGCTCTATGTTGTAAATGTTTATTCAAGTACGAGTATCATTTGAATTTAATGCGTAGTGTTGTTGTTCTATACTCCTTTTTCATTCATTTTGACTTTTTTTCAATATGTCTATCTAAAGCTGGTTTTGTTATTGTTGTTGCTTTGTCTTTAGATCCTACACAATTGCGCCATTAAATGACTAAGGTAAGGTTGTAATAAAAGTTGCGATTAATGTATGTGGGATGAGAGCTAGAGGCAAATGGCTGAGCAAAAGAGAAGTCAGTCTGTGTTCGGCCGTGAAGAGTTAGAGACGTGTTTTTTTCTGTAGAACCTACATATGTATATTTTCTTATATAACCTATCTCTTTTATATTTAATAAACAATGAATTCTTTTGATAAATAAAAAGACTCCACATGTATGATTAAAAATTTTCCCTGCAAAAGAATTTTATTCCGGACATGAAAATTATCCTTTATTAAACGTGTTTATGTTTGTATTTAAAAATGTTTCAACAGAAATTATTTTCATATCCAACATAAATATGTTTAAAAAAAAATATTTGTATGTCCGAAATAAATATGTGAATGTCTGACACAAATATTTTTCAATAGGAAGTATCTTTACAAATTTATTATTACTGATAAAAAAAATTTCTTTTAAACATTTTTATGTCTGACAAAAAAAATTGTATAGAAAAAGAAAAATAGCTTTTTTGTCTTTAAAACTATTTTTATGTTTTACAAAAATATTTATTAAAAAGAAAAAACAAAAATTTTAAACAATTAACAAGCACACAAGGCTGGGTGTAAAAAGTTGTCATCCCAGCTCCATTGTTTCGTATTTGGAAAAAACAGAATCTACCAAAACGGAGAAATGACAACAATAAACATACATTGCTGATACTGTCAACGCAGCAATAAAACCAACAACAACTTTGTAATAATACAAATTTGAAATAATAATAAGAAGAATAAACACACATTGTATACAGCTGTAAATTTCATTCTAACTCATAACATTTAAAAGAAATATGTCTGACATATGTAAATAAAAAAATTCATATAGAAAACCTTTTTATTCTATAGAAAACATTTTTATGTCTGACATAAAAATAAATTGTATAAAAAACATTTTTTTGTTTAAATATGATGTAAATGTTGACCGCGCTAAGCCTCAAATGGTTCATACGCTAGCGTTAGCCATTTACCGTAACGTTTCTGCCTTCGTCGTCTTTTAGAAAGTACGGTCCAATGACGTTACCAGCCTATAATCCACATCAAACAGTGCTTTCTTAACTGAGCATGAATTTTGATAATCATCTGCACGTGTTGTTCGTTTGTAAGTTTAAAAAACGAGGAAATACTTTTATGTCTGATAATGAAAATTCAATAGAAAAAAACTTTTATTACTGACATAAAAAAATTCTATAGAAAACATTTTTATGTCTGTCATAAAAAAAATTCTATAGAAAACATTTTTATGTCTGAAATAAAAAAATTTTCTATACAAAATATGTTTTGTCAGATATAAAAGCAAATTTTTTATAGAAAATACTTTAATGTCTGATTGAATAAAAAAAAATATTATATAGAAAACATTTTTATGTCTGACATAAAATAATGTTCTATACAAAATATGTTTATGTCAGACATAAAATCAAATTTCTTATAGAAAATACTTTAATGTCTGATTGAAAACAAAAAAATATTATATAGAAAACATTTTTGTCTGACATAAAAATAAAGCCTATAGCAAACATTTGAATGTCTGACATAAAAAATGTTCTATAGAAAAAATGTTTATGTCTAATATAAAAAATGTCGTATAGACATTAAACATTTTCTTATATAAATTAAGTTAACATAAAAATATTTTAATGTCAGATATTGAAATTTTCTTATAGAGAACATTTTTATGTCTTATCTTAATATTTGTCACCAACACATCTTCTTTAAAACATTTGTTGATAACAAAATTGTTTTGCTAGCTATTCAAATGATTTGGAGTGTAATACGTTTACATTTATTAGAGACCAGCCATACATTACGCCATTGCAATTTGCAGTCAAACGCGAACATCTCTACGTACATATGTATGCAATCATTATGTAGAGGCTCATAGTGGGACTGAACAAAATATTTTGTGAAATCTATTATTTATTACTGCTAGTTTAGTTTTAGATTCGACTTAAATTGGTGTTGAAAACGCCTGTTTGAGCTAGCTACACTCTTTTGGGACCCTATATAGTAGATCATTGAAAATTTCATTCTATTGTTATTAACAAACTTTAAGAAGGAATTAGTTTTGCGATTTGCTTCTTAACAATTTGACTTCTATCCCTCTGTAGGACAACAGAAGTGTGTTTTGTATGTAAGTTGGCCTTTGTTGAGTTAGTATCTATGTTAAAAATTTTGTTTTGTGTGTGAAGTTTAGTTTTTAAGTGTTCGAGAATAATATTTGACCTATAATAGGAACGTGATATTTGAGACCCGGTTAATTTTTTGTTTCATTATCTTTTCTTTAATAATATTTCTTAGGAACTGAAAAGAAATGGCGCGTAAATGTTGATGGCAGTTTTATTTTTACCATGGTTGTTGTTGCTTCGAAACAAGATAAGAAACTTGAAGGCCACTGCTGAGCAAATCATTTACAGACAAATATTTCCATTAAACAGAGACGTAGTAGTTCACATAAAAAGTAATAAAATTTCAAGCATTAAATTAAAAATTCCTTAATTACATATTGCCTTTAAAAGGTATGGTCACACATGGCAAATATTTACTCAAAAAAGCGTAACCACTTGTTTTAGCACACATTTGTTTGATGTTGTTTACTCTTACAAAAGTTTTGCAAGATCAAACAGCATTAAATAAAATAAGACTAAATTCTTGTCTTAAATAAACGAGTTCAAATATATTTCATTAAGTGGTTACGTCTTTTTCGGCACATATTTGCCAAGTGTGACCGTACCATATGAGTTGTAATATAACATGAGATGTGCAAGATGTTTTTATTTTTAAAGTTTAAATTAAAAACCTTGTCTTGCATTTTTTTTTGCCCGCTTAGGACGTCTCTGAAGTGTTAGAGACTTTTGTAATACAAATATTCTTTAATGTTAAACACATAAACAGCATCAGGTTGTTTGTTCCCTTTTTTTTTATAAATTCATAATAAAAACTTTGTAAAAGCTGAAGAAAGAGAAAATAAACCCACATTCATAACAGATACATTTATGTATAAAGTAAATCGTCGTTTTGTTGTTCTTGCCTATGTTGTTGTTTTGTATTTATGTTCTTTTATCCTTTTTCAAAAATGTTTTCTATGAAATTTATGGTATAACAGAGCATAGAAACATATTTGCTAAAGTATACAAAACAAGCAATTTTAGCCAGTCGCATATAAATCATTTCCTTTTCAGTGCTTTAAGCGTAAATGGAAATAGAATTAAATACGCAAATGATGTAAATGATAAAAGAAAAATATGAAAATATCCTTTAATGTTCTTAAATTAGCATAAAGCAAAGCAGGTAGAATGATAAAATATCTTTGATATATGCTGAAAAAGTGCCAAAGATTTTTAAACATGTTGCAAAATGCCATTAAAACTACTTTTCTAATGCTCCTTAATGCACATGTATAGACTTAAACTGGTTTTTAATGATTCCAAATTATCAAAAATTATAGAAATGGATATTTGGTGTCAGAAATTGCACAAAAACAGTTTCCTGTAGAAAGCATTTTTAAGTCTGACATAAAATATTTCCTATAGAAAACTTTTCACAATTGACATAAAAACATTTCTTGTAGAAAACATGTTTATATCTGACATAAAAAATTTCCTATAGAAAACATGTTTATGTCTGACATACATATTTTTCCGTAGAATATACTTTTTTCGTTTTGTGAACGAAGATAGTTAGCAGGTAAAATGAGATATATCATTAATATCATTATTGTGCTTCTAAACTTTTTTTAATGACAAATCTAGATATTGGCAGTGACTGCATAAATAGTTTTACAATTGGTTTACTAATTATACTTTTTTGAAATAGCTTTTTTTTCTTCATCTTTTTAAATATGTAGTATGTAAAATGGAATACTTAAGCCAAAAATTTATTAAGTTTCAGGTCAAATAAGATATTTTGAACATTCAGCAATAATAATAACAACTTTTAATAATATTAAATTTTATAGCATATACAGATATACATATGAAAAATAAAATCAAACAAGACATTTAGTTTATCATAATTTTGTTTTTCTAAACTTGCAACACATTGCTACAAATACATTAAGTGGAAATACCTACAGAACAGGCCCAATTGCTAAGAAAACACAAAATCTTCATAACAAACTGATGCACGTACATTTTTGTACCAGGGAAAGTTTAAAAGTAAAGAAAATATTACATGTTTTTAAAGCTTCAAAATTTACAATACTCGCTAAAGTTGAAAGAAGGGGTGAAATAACAAGAAACAATTTAGCAAAATTTATTTTTATTTTCTCTTCCTGTCGAATACTTTTACAAACAACAAAAAAAAAAGTAAATAAAAACAACTAAAATTGATGCACTTTAACATCATCTGTGCATGAATCTGTGAGTTAACATTGATAACTCGTTGAACGTCTAAAAATAATATAAAAACAAATATTTCCATGTCTGACATAAATATGTTTTCTATAGAAAATACTTTTTAATATCTGACATAAATATGTTTTCTTTAGAAAATACTTTTTAATGACTGACATAAATATTTTTCTATAGAAAATACTTTCTAATGCTTGACATAAACATGTTGTCTATAGAATATATTTTCTATAGACATAAATAAGTTTTCTATAGAAAATACTTCTTAATGTCTGACATAAATATGTTTTCTATAGAAAATACTTCTTTATGTCCGACATAAATATGTTTTCTATAGAAAATACTTTTTCAAATCTGACATAAATATGTTTTCCATGGAAAATACTTTTTAATGTCTGACATAAATATGTTTTCTGTAAAAAATATATTGATGTCTGACATAAATATTTTGTCTATAGAAAATATTTTCTATAGACATAAATAACTTTTCTATAGAAAATACCTTTTAATGCCTGACATAAATATGTTTTCTTTAGAAAATACTTTTTAATGACTGACATAAATAGTTTTTATTTAGAAAATACTTTTCAATGTCTAAAATAAATATGTTTACTATAGAAAATACTTTTTAATGCCTGACATAAATATTTTTTCTATAGAAAATATTTTTATCTTCTATAGAAATTAGTTTCATGTCTGACATAAGAAGTTTTCTCTAGAAAACATGTTTTCTCTCGGCAAGAAAATGGTTTTTTAAATGTAAGCCACAAAAATGTTTCTATCATATCAAAAATCAAAATATGTGCTATTTTGCTGTCTGTCTCTAAAGTTATTCTATACAGAGCATTTTTCTTTATAAAATCCGCAATTTTAGAACTTAGTTTATAACAACAAACAGTTGAAAGAAATAAGCTTTAAGTCAGCGAAAAACTAAAGGAGATGCAGAAAAAAAAGCAGAATAGAAAACAAACTTGTAAAGAAAAGAAAACTTTTAAGTAATTGACAGTATGGAGGACGCCAAATTGTTTTATATGGACGTGTGTAACGTAAGGTTAGAAATAAGCCAGCAAACATAAATAACGTAAAATTAGACATCCAAGTTGTAAATTTGATATAAATTTTCAAGAGCAACCATATAAAAAAAACTAATTATGAATTGGTAATTAAAACATTTACTAAACTGATATCTTAGCAGTTTTTATTAAAGAGATTGATACAATTTGTTTCTTTAAATCTCTTCGGTGTTCACACAGAACAACTCTTATTGTTTAAATCACTGATACATATTTTTATTTGAGAGTATACACACATTCGTATACACATATGTAATACGAATAAAAGAGTAACACGAATTGCTAGTAGTACAATCAAGTGTGCACTAACTAGACTTATCTTCCCCTCACCCCGATGTCTAAGAGGTAACTAGCTTAACTAGGGACTTTAAAACAATTTAAGAATGTGTTATTATCAAGCAAAATGATAGCAAAATCTTAAAAAGACAATCCTTGATCAAATGTTTAAAAATCAAACATGTTGTTTCCCACGATTGCGTGTTTGCTGGGATACTTCCTACACTCATGCATAAACATATATTAGTGTATGTAGTTGTGGCTAGAAGATGATAAGCATTTACCGAAAGGAAATTCAATTGCGAAAACTAACTAAAATTATTTTTTGCAGCAGCAACAACCTCGGTACGAGAAATTGAAAGAAAAAAATTCCAAAAAATAACCAACATACATGTAAAAAAGTTAAGACATTTGTAGCCAAGTTTTGTGGCGGCAAAATAAAAAAAATATACTCGTATACATACTATGTGAAGGAAAGGAAAAATAAAGAACAAAAATAGAAAAGCCATGAAGGTAAACACATGTGGAATTGAAAAGAAACACAAGGGAAAAAATCACAGCAGAAAAAATTATAATCGAACAAAAACTATTAAAGAAATACATATGTATGTGAGAAATGAGATCGGTAAAGAATTTGAATTGCCCTAAATTGGTTTAGGTTTAAAATTGGACAAGTTAAGTAGAAAAGTATTCAAATTTGTCAAAATTTTTGTATTGAAGAACAGTAGGAAGTAACAGAAGAAACTTGAAAATTATGGAAAATATTAATGAAAGCCCTCCTTTTTCAACTACTAATTTCGATCATTTGCAGAATTTTTTTATCTGCTAAAAACAACTGCTAATTACCCAGCCAATTAGTTAGACTTTTAAATTAAATATACACTTGTCTTTACCATACCACCTCATTGAAATTACCTGTCATCTATTAACTAATGACAATTCTAGCACTACTGCACTACTAGAGTTTACTGTGTGATTTTAGTTAACAGACATTTGGCATAATGTTGGCAACAAAGTGACTGAAAATAATTACAACATTTAGTACTTAATATTTGTGTTACGAATCTGAAATGAATTCTACTTTTATCTACTGTAGGGCATCACAAGAAACTGAAAAATATATAATAATATATAATAAGTTCATAGTTTTTTAAAGCTTATCTCAACAAAATACAAATTTTGTAATTGAGAGAAGACAACAAACTTTGTAAATCAAATGGAGCCAAATATAAGCGGAAATGACAGTTTGGAGGAAACAAAAATATAAATTTAAACACATGCCTTAGCACGATCACATACATTAAACTATTCTAAACGATTCATTAGAGAAATTGTAAACCATGATTAAAAACTTCAGCTGTATTTCGAATCAGCGTTCTGTAAGTAAAGTCTGAAACAGTGGTTTTATTTGAAAATAATTTTAGTGAGAAGCTAATTTCGGAGCCAGCACCTGCCAACTGGCCGCTCTGTTTTTTTTTTTCTGCGAGGTTAAGTGGGGAGTCAGACGAGTTACTGGTGGAAATGCTGGCAAGAGTTATTGAAAATTGTGTCGTTTGTTGGGTGAAGAATATCCTTAATAGGTAATTCTGATTCAGTTCAAATTTATCAAATATATACAACTCTCAAATTGTAGATTCCAATAAAGCCTCGAAGAACAACAAGACCCGAACTAAACACTGACTTTTGACCAAGAAAATCTTAAACATCCCACGTTAACTGTTAAAGATGGCTATGAGTAGAACACAAGTTCAATTGTGTTCTGCTCATAGTAGACTCGCCAAACGCCACATTCAACATTTCAAATGTCAAATGCGCGTTATGTTTATTAATAGTACAGTATTGCAGCGCCTCTGGTGGTGAGTAGACGCATTGATCAAAGCAGAATACAAGTTCAATTATATCACAATTGAACTTGTGTTCTGCTCATAACCGATTTAAGGAAGGCCGAGGCCGAGCACGTCAACAACCGATGAAAACATTGAAGCAGTGAAGAAAATGATTTTGGATAATCGTCGAATCACTATCAGAGAGGTTGCTGATGATGTTGGCATATCTTCGGCTCATGCCAAACAATTTTTACGGATGTTTTAGGTATGAAACGTGCGGCAGCGAAGATTGTTCAAAAATTGCTAAATTTTGAGCAAAAACAACGTCGCATGGACATCGCTCAGGAGCTGTTGAACATCTTCAACGATGATCCAGATTTCCTCAAATAGGTCATAACTGGTGACGAATCATGGGTGTATGGCTATGACATTGAAATCAAAGCCCAACCATTCCAATGGAAACGTTCAGAAGAGCCAAGACCAAGACCGAAAGGCCCCCGCTGACTTTTTCCACTTCCCAAAACTGAAGACACCGATGAAAGGAAAGCGTTTTGCTACGATTGAGGAGAGAAAAGAAAAATCGAAAAAGGAGCTGTTGGCGATACCAAAAAGCGCGTTTCAGAAGTGTTTCGAGGATTGGAAAAACGCTGGCATAAGTGTATTATATGTGAGGGGGATTACTTTGAAGGAGTTATTGATGAATAAATAAATACTTAAAAAAAAAAGATAACGGTTATTTTTTGATCAGACCTCGTATATATTAAAAGCCGTCTATCAAATAAAAAAAATCTTGAAGGGATTAGAATGTCTGATAAGATGTGAGACAAAATAATAATTAATTTATTATTTAAAAAAAAACCTATTAAATTATTATGAAAATTAGCACACATGTTCTAATTTCTAATTAAAGATAGAAAATAACGTGAAAACAATAAATAAAACTTCAGATAGATTTTCTACAGTTTTATAATTACTGTAGATATGGATGTAAAAATAGCGTTTTTTAGCATCAATCATGAATCATATTGTCTTTAACACATATTAAATGAAATGAACAATTCTCTTAAAAATTCTCGCAGTAATGTGGAATATTAATTGCACTATTTTATAGGCAAAATGTAGGCAGCAATGTCGTCAAGCATTAAAAGAAGGACTTTTATCGTCCTTGATTCCAACAGAATTATTAATATGCAGCTGATCGTAAACAGAATTTAAAAAATACTTTTGCTAAGAGGTTAATTTATATAATATAAGTTGTCGCTTACGATATTTAAAAAACGTTTAAGCATTTTAAAACTTTCGAGACTTAGTTGCTCATTTCATTGTTAAAATAATTTTAAAGAAGCTAAGATTTATCTTATTATTACATGTGTTTTATAATAAACCACATTTAAATTGTGACTGATGACAACCTTAAGGATATTGACGCTTGTCTTGCCATCAACTGAGTTAAGGGAAAGGGACAAACAAAATTTCACAGAAGACAATGTTTAAAAAGAATTTAAAGTAAACTACAGATTTCAATACTTTGCCGCTCAAAAGAATAGGGTTTGTTAAAAGTCAATTTTAAGTTATTTGTCACTTATCTTATCGTTAAGGAAGATTTTTTATATTGCCAGTCATAAATTAAATGTTAAATATATATGAAATGCAGTTTAATGATGTCCTTGTAAATTTCGTTCAGAGATTCATGCCAGAGACTAGTGTACTAGCCTGCTGTTGTTTTTAATATTCATGTCATATAAATAACAACCATTCCAAATATTTATTCCCCTTCTAAAGCTTTATTTCATTAAGATCTTATCATCACTTTTATATCCCAAAACACACAAAAATTATTTAATGCATTTCATTTTTTTTTCGTCCTTATCTTAACCCCAAATATTTAAATAAATAGACGATCACTTAGACAAAATGCTGTTATTACAATTTGGCCAATAAAAATTTACAATTTGCCACAAATACAAACACAGACACAAAATTCCTTAATATTCGCATATAAATTTTCATCATAATTTCAATATGAGTTGCTAAATACCCCAGGGTACATTTCAAATAATGAACTTACTTGCATTCTCATGCCTTTATACCACTAAATGCTGGTTTTTTTTCCTATAATAGACAATTTTCTTCTCTATTTTTTTCCATATTTTTTTGTTGCTGAAGTCTATGAAATAAATGGAAAACATCTTAACACATGCTTGGAAATTGGCCAAAATGTCAATTCAATTGAGAGTAGAGCAACAACATTACTGTTGAAGTAGATGAAGACGAAAAAGACGAAGAAGTTGTGTGTAGAAAAAAAGGCAACCCATCAATGTCCGCATCTATTTAGATGTTGCATACGTACGAGTGTAAATACCAAAATAAAATGTGTTGTATATTTTCAGGGGTTGATGTTTGAACGTTTCCCTATTACAAGGCTTTTTGTTATATTGCAGTAGAGAACTGACTAAGAGTATGGGAAGAATTAAAGAGTGAATGTTAATTGTGAGAAATAATTCAATTCTTTATTTGATAAATATTAGAAGACTACCAAGAGAAATCTGGTATCTTGAGGAGTTGATATATCTGTAATAGCGGAGATAAGCTAGAGCTATATATTAACACTAGGGTCTTGGAAGTCAGATTCTGGGTATTTTTCACTTTTAATATTCTTCATCATGATTGAAAGATCAGCACTCCGTTTTTGTAATATCAACATATTCATATACGATCCTCTAAAGAGCTAACATTACAAAATCTCCAACTAACTTACAAGACATACTTTGCATACGAGTATATTGGATATGCTATCGAAAATTTCGTTATTAAAAAAAAATGTTTTCCTATATGTGGCATTTTATTAAATTTTTATGATGACAAGACTTACCACATATAATGCTATCTTCTGTTAAAGTTTTAAAATCCGTTCTTTTTATTAAACTCTATTGATAACAAGAAGAGTGATATATTCTTGAACATTATCTTCGGTGAAATTATTTGCACCTAATTCGTAAATATCTACCATAAACTCTGTCAATGACAAGCGAACAATGTTCTGACGTCGCACATAGGGGCTTTTTGCCAATCTAGCCGGACATTAAGCAAAAAATTAACCGCCTGGCCCATGATGTCGAACAATAACGTTCGCTTATCGAAGACTTAAGACACAAACTTTTTATCGTATCAATTTTTTTTTTACTCAAGCAAGTTTTTTATTCCACAATCAAGTTTGTGTCTTAAGTCTTATCTAAGCGAACGTTATTGTGCGACATCGTGGGCCAGGGGGTAAATTTAAGAAATGTAAAAATCGACAGACGCTTTAAAACCTTCTTCGTTGTCAGCACTAAAAAAGCACCTTTTTGTGTATATTTTATTCGTAAGCATTTACTGCTTCAAAAGAGCACTTTTATTGAAGCGCTCGATTATGCGCTTTTTCTCTTAAGTGCTTCAAAAAACACGAAGTTTTTTTACTATGTCATGATTAGAGAGTAAATCTGGTTTATAGTATGCCTGATCAAATATTTGAATTGATAAAAAAAACAGTCCTGACCCCTTATTAAAGTCTAAATCTTTTGAGAATATTGTTATTTTAAATTATTTCAGTGTATTTATACTTATGAAACACTATGTAATACATTACTTTATACATTCTAAAGAGGTAATCTATTTCAATGTTAAAGTTTTCAATATAATTTAACAAATTTATACAGCTCAAATCGTCTAACCCTTTACAATTATCCACAGCCATATTTATCCAAAAAAAGAGGGGCCATTTAAAGATAAAAGAAAAATACAAAAATAAAAAAAAACAGCAAATGCCATAAGCAGCAGTAAAATGAAGGTGCATGCATCAATAGCAACAAATCAATGTGCTTCACACAAGAGTTTATATGGCAAACATTGTGGTGTAAATAAAACAGGGAAGGTTAACTAAACAAGAGCTGTGATGTTTAACTCAAACACATTTCTGGAAATAAGACTAAACATGAAAAGGCTCCAAAGGACCAAAGTTTGTTATTTCAGCAATATAAATCTTACTTCCCCAAAATAAGTACTTACCAAACAACACATTATCAGCTATCAGATTTAGCTTTCATTCTGTTCAAACCATTTTCTATGATGTGTATACACATTTATACATACATACATAGGTATAAGTGTAGGTAAAACTTTTCTGTTAAAAAAAAAAAGTAAAGGGTTGTTTTGCTGATGAGCTGTATTGCTGTAAATATTCCAGTACGAGTTACTAAGTAAGTATTACATCCTTTATTTTCTTGTACTTTATGTTGCTTATTTTCAAATGTTTACACTTTATGTACGTAGTGTATGTTTATAAATACATACATACATACAAGTATGTACATACATTCATTCAGATGTTTTTCAAAGTAAGTACTTCATTAGAATGATGGGCACGAGATGCCTGAGATGCATAAATAAAATAAATAAAAATGTGTATAAAGAATAAAGAGAAAATCTCACACTGTAAGTAGAGGTTATGACTTGCAGTCCAATTGGTAGAAATTTCTTAACTGGAAACACTTGCAATCGCAATTGTATGGTTTAAATATTGAATATGGCAATACTTTTATGTTGAGGCGGCTTGAGGTGGGCATGAGACTTACAATCATCATTTCGTATTCAAGTGATGGATTGTGTAGAGTATAGCTATTGATACTGTTAGATGTTATTGAGTAGACTAGTTAAATAATGGTAAATAAGGGTACTTAAGTTAGCCTTAAGGTATGCTTTAAATATTAAGCGCCTGTAAGGTAGGCTATATTTTTTAGAATTAAATGCGGGATTTAATGTGTTATGTTTATGTATTTTTCCATAGATGATTTACTGGTTTTAACATTCATAATTTTTCTTTAACTTTTTCCCCATCATTTTCTGTTTGAATTAGTTTTCTGGAAAATTCTAGTTATTAAATTTTTAACACGAATCGTCATGTTTATTTGTTCTTCTAAAAACTAAATACAAACTATTGTGTAGCTTTCGTGCGTACTGAAATAAAACTTTTTTGTTTACGAAATAAATACATACTTATGGGTACAAGTATGAGGTGGATAGGTAGTACAACACACTTTATAATTCACATTCATTCATTCATACGCCACACAGGATGAACGTGTTCTGCTCTGCTTCAGCAATTTTTAAATGTACCAAAACACACTTAAATATGTTTAAAAACTTTAAAGGTATGAATTCATTACAACATTGAGCAACAGAATCAAATTTTAAAAGAATACTAGCATAAGTTTTATCATTTTGTTTTAAGCGAATCTGTAATACTTAATGTTATTGTCAGTTAGATATCAGAGCAGAGAATTTGTTGCAAAATGCTTAAGTTATTACAATGGTTTTAACTGCAATACACAGTTGAGAGCACAAATGAGTACATGTTTGTACATTGTGTATTATTGAGTACATAAAAAAACTAATAATGATAATTTAAAAATGATTTTTGTCATTTATTTTAGCTCTAAAGCTAAACAAAATAATTTTCTATGCAAAAATAAATAATAATCGGAAAATAAACAATTATTACAATATAAAACTTTGCAGCAGTATATCTTTTGAAATATTTGCACAAGAATATCAAAGTTACCTTTAGTTTTTGTATCTATGTATTTGTTTTGTTTATGACTTAAAAAAACATTTGGTTGATATTAATTTAATTGCATGTGGTAAACACTTTTTGCAAATTATCCAACACAAATCAAAATATAATAAATAATAAAGAGACTGTCAATAGACATTGAAGACAATATTCTAGCAATGACAAAAAGTAGCTATTCTAGGCAAATATTAGCTAGACATTTTCAAGTAGGTCAATCAATTATCATAAGAGCTCAAAAAGGGCGTTATTTTGTTCGCAAACCACAAATCAGCGATTGCAAAAAGCTATTAACGTATTCTCATGATAACACAAATTAAAAGAGAGAAGTATTTAAAACAAGTTGCTTCTATCTCAGCAAGAAAAAAATAAAATGTGCATTGTCGATAAAAAATGTTAAGGCACGGTTAAAGTTTGCCAGAGAGCACAGATTTTGAACAGTAGATGAGTGGAAACGTTTTCAATCCGATAGTACACAATATTAAGGAAACAATGAAGCACGGTGAGAGGATTGTCATGATATGGGGTTGCTGTACATGGTGGACCACAGACCACTGCAAAGAATCAAAGGAATAACGACTAAAGAAGAAGCGGATTTTTCAAACTTATCTTCCCAATTTTTATATAATTGCGTCTATCATGTGGATGAAATTACTTTTTTTAGCGAGCAGAATTTTCTTTTGATGCAGTGACAAACAAAAAGTCCCCATCTTAATCCGATTTGAGAATTTCGGGTTAATCGGGTAGAGACAGTTGGAACAATACCATTTGGATGAGATTTGACAGCGAGTTCAGAGCGAATGTGAAGAGTTTTTTAAATGAATTAATTGAAAAATTGGTGGAGTGTGTGCCAAAATGTTTAAAGTGTTTTATGAAATAACGAGGTTTGGACTACATATTAGAAATATTATCATTCCCTAAAGTTTTTGTATGGTGCAAAATTGAGTTGAATTGAGGGTTGTTTAATTTTAGTTGCTTGCTTTTTTAGAACTTCATGCTTTTTGTTATGAGTTTTAATAAATCACAAAAAACAACTTATTTTTTTATTTATTATAATTAAAATTACAATAAATTTAGGGCTAAAAGCACTAGCATTAATGGCTATCGGCTTAATATTTCTTGAATAAGTGTGTATATGTTATAATTTTCTTTATTAGTTTATTTTTATGCAATATCAGATGCAAAAAGTATTTAAAAAAAAGAGCAGTCTCACACAGTTTAGTTCAAAACTCTGATCTTACTAAAAGAATTTGGCTCATTTTCAATACCAAACTGCTTAGAAGAATGATAAAAAGTTTTTTGGAAATCAAGTTACTTGTAGTTGTGTATTTTTAACGTGAGTATGTTTTACACCGACACACAGACGGACGGACATAGCTCAATCGACATAAAATTTCATAATCATAAGGAAAAACGGAATGATAAACGTATATACAGTGAAACTTCGATATAACGAAGCTGAAGGGGATCGAAAAATACGTCGTTGTAGCTATTGTTTCGTTGTAGGTATGTATTAGTGAAACCTTGGTATAACGAAAGAAATATGAAAAAAATTCGTTATAACTATAAGTTTTTTTTTATAATAAAAACTTCACTATTCAAGAGGTAAATACAAAATGAAACTCTTATGTTTTTTATTATTTTTTTGTTTATTATTTTATGTACATATTAGATTTTAATAAAATATTTTGTTATTTTTGTTTGTCTACGCAAGTTTACAATGCAATTATCAATATTTCTTTCGACAGATGCTAAGCTGTCGAATATATTTTGCGGTGTAGAATCCTGTGCCTCAAAAAATGTTTGTAGTTTTCCAATCAGTTTTCCATTCAGAACAAACTTGATCACTTACACTGGCACTTTCTCCACTCACTTTTCGAAACCCGATATCATGTCGTTTTTTAAAATTATCAAGATTTAAAATCTTTCTGTCCCAGGCGTGCTGCAAACTGTTCAGATTTGATTTTTACCATCGTGCCTCCTAAAGGAATGTTTTGAATTCGACATTGTGTAAACCATTTAGATAAACAATGCTCAACGTCTTCATATTCTGCAAGGCGTATTCTTTTGCACTTCAAAGGCTTAGTGTTGCAAATAATCTCGCGATTTTTTAAACTTGTAGAAAGAGTACTGGACGGTATAAGAAACTGTTTAGCAATTTCTTGCTTAGATTTGTCACCGCGATCAACTGCATCAATTATAGCAATTTTTCTTGTATAGAAATTGATTTACGCTTTAATACACTCATCTTGGCAAAGCACCAAACAGAACTGACTACATTTGTGGCGTTTTACATATGCACTTCCAAACACATTTTTTCGTTGGTTGCATAAAATTTAATTTTGCTTTATTCTGACTTCGTTGTATAGAGGCTGTAGAGTTAACACTTCGTTATGTAGAGGCTTTTGATACAAACAAGACTTTAACGACTTACATACTTAAAATGTTGTACATATTCCTCAACTATGATTTCGTTGTAAAGAGGCTTTTGAAAGAATATTTCGCTATATAGAGGCTTTATAGCTCAGAATTTCTTCGTTATAGCTATAGTGCATTTTTGTATGAAAAACTTTGCAATAAAGAGGTTTTTTCAAGGGACTCAGAAAAAATTCGTTCTATTGAGTTTTTCGTTATAACGAAGTTCGTTATATCGAAGTTTCACTGTATACCATTGGTGGTGGTAGAAATTAAATAGTCGTTTATTTCGTCAGATTGTATTCCTTATGGTGGATTCACCCATATGTTCCGACCAAAAATTTTGTGCGGATAAACATTTTTTACTGAGAGCTTTTTGCAGCACGATTCACCCATTTGGAAGGATTTTTCTGGAAAATCAAAGCTGCCACATGCTAATAAAATCTATTAGTTTTACAAGTGGTAATACTGGGCCCATTGATTTATTTTGCTTTGGTTTTTACGAGTAAGTACCAAAAAACAAATATTAAATTATTTTAAAATATTGTGTATATTTTTCAAAAAGAATTTACAAAATTTTTAATGAATGAATAATTTCATTTCACAAACACAAACACATATAGTATTGAAACCTATTGTTAACTCAGTTAATTTTTGTCGAGACAAAACTATTTAATTGCACCAATTCAAGCTGAGAGTTTTTCGTAAAAAATATTTTCTCTACTCTCAAAATGAGACGCGGAAAACTTCATATGAAAAAAACTTTGTCCGAACAAATATTTTGTTTAAAACTAATGAGTGAATCCACCTTTAGTAAGTTAAGAGGACTGTAAATTAAAGTAAAAAGTGATTTTAAGGACGCTCTGTAGTGAAATAGATTTCAAAGGAAGCACAGCCCTGAAGAACCTGGAAAGACTAGACATATAGGATGGTAATGTAAACCGCATCAAAATAAATTTATTACTCCATTCATTTAAATCTCTGTTATTTAGTTAATAAATATGCTCTAATATATTGAGATTAGTTTTTGTGTCTGTGGCTACAAAAAATATGTATAACAATACAACTGTCTGTCTGACTATACGGGTATGTGTTACTTTGGCACAAAATTTTGTTCGGTTAACCATATTAGAAATGATGAATTTTCCACAAAACTATCTTAAATATTTATGTTTTTATGTATGTGAGGTTTCAATTAACAAGGTCTTGTACAGATATAGTATGTTTATAGGTCTTAAAGAGTACAAGGAGTGGAATGAAAAAAGGTTTTTAGTTATCAAATTAAAGTTTTGTTTCTAATGACATAAATACATCAGTATAAAGTTTTCACAATAGGAATATTATGTTTTGTTTGGTTTTTTTTTTATTTGAAATTAAAATGCAAAATCACTAATGATAACAAGGTATTAGGTATTAGAAACGTGTTTTAATTTAAATAATTTTTTTAAACTTTTAGTATTATAAATGCATATTTAAACAAAAGGTATTGTATAAACATACACTAAATTTGTTAATAACACTATGCGACAGTCAAAATTGGGATGGGATGAAACCAACGGGAAATGTTATATCGGTAAAAAAGAAGTTATACGTGTCCCGGCGTTTCGCTGGGTCACGTCTAGGAATCGAGATAGTCCGATTTTGCTGAAACAAATCAATCGGATTTCACCTAAAAACCAACACCAGAAGCAAGTTGCGTTCAAGATCGTGACGGCGCTCTAAATCTTTTTTCTCAAGCTAAACAGAAAAATCCAACATTACAGAAGTTTTTTGCTGATCAAGGATATACAGGTGAGCTTCAAAATCGCTGTTTTCTGAAGACTCACAATTGCCAAAAAAGCTAGTGATTCTGTAGGGTTTGAGGTCATTCCTAAGCAATGGATTGTTGAAAGAACTTTCACTTGGCTTTCCAATTTTAGACGTATGAGCAAGGATTATGAACATTCTCCCCTTACTTCAAAAACCAATATCTTCTTTAATATGATTACTTCCATGCTTACTAATTAGCTACTTAAGTCCTTTCAAGACAGCCTCTTATACTTGCAATTTTGCGAAAATTTTAATTATTTGCATAATCGAACATAAAATCAATATTCTTGTCAAAATGAGATACCTTCACTTAATTGTGAATAAAAGCGAAACACGTCTATCGATTTTCATGATCTATGTCTCATTTTGTTTAAAGGTTATGTGACTTTACGTGATAGTAATAGAACTTGACACTTTTTTTTACCGTTTGGATTTTTTATAAATTAAAAATAAAAAAATTCAATTCAGCAAAATTGGACTAGTGGTTCTCGAGTTATGGCAAAAAAAAGAAAAAAGTTACTAACTTCAAATCGATATATCTCGATTCATAGACGTGATCCAGCAAAACGCCGGGACACGTATAACTTCTTTTTTACCGATATAACTTTCCCCGGTAGTTTGAACTCTTTCCGATCACTGTCTCACAGTGTAATTTGTTTAAAAAAAATATAATAATAATAAAATATTTTGCTGAATAATTTTAAATACTTTTAAAGGTAAATTGGTGAATTTATGAAAGAAATTAGCGCTGGTATTTAAAAAATTACTCTTACTTCACTAACCTTTAGGGTCATATTATACACACATATAAAGAAACTAACTGATGCCCTAAATATTCCCAGATTAATTCTTCTAGACTACTAGAAATATAGAAAACTAGTTTTCTATTTGCCCAACTTTACTTTCATTCATTAACAACTCCTACACAATTTATTTGTACAATCCTTGCAACAATCTGTGCTGCTTAAGAACACAAGAAACATTGTTTTTATAGCAAATAATTTTACGTGCTCGCATGTACTTATTTGTCAAAAGTAATCTCTAAACTCTTACTAGCACCTGATCTAAGTTGTAACAACAACACTGCGCTTGGCATCTGAGGACAATGAAAAATAAATAAAAGAATCAATGAAAGTAAAACTTTCAAAGATGTTGCTACACGTTGCTTTTAAATGCAATAGAATGAAATTATTGAACAAAAATTAAACGATTATTGAAATTTGTCCTGGTTTTGACATTTATAAAAGCTTTTTCATAAATTTCATAAATATTTGTACTCAGTTAGGTGTATATAAAACTTTAAATGAATGAATTAGTGCAGTAATAATGAACTAAAGCCAGTATAAAATTCTTTGATATTAAAAAAATAAAACCCAATATTTTAAATCAATCTATAAATTTTTCACTCAGCTGACATTTTTTTCCTTATATTAATTTGTCTAGTGTGGAGAACTCTCGTCTATGTTATGTTCTTGTTCGAACAATGTTGTCAGAACATTTATTCGCACTATTACACAGAAAAAAAATCATGTTTTTTTTTTTCAATTAAACCTTTAATTGATTTTAAAATAATTTTCAATTAAAATTTTAATTGATTCAATTACTTTTTCTGATATTTTCAATTAAATCTCAATTTTTTTTTAATTGATACTATCATTTTGTTTACAGGTCCAATTTCAATTAAATTTTTAATTGATTTCACAAATATCTTAATTTAAACTCATTTTTATTTTTTTCTGTGTATGTCTGGTCTCAAATTTAATTTTAACACAATAATACCGTATATTTAAACAAGTAAGACTCAGCTGCGGTCCTTCTATGGAAGTTGCCGCTTATAATAAGCTGACCTTTATAAAGAGATTTATGCTTACTTTAGTGATTTTCGAAAGTGGTACCTACAGTGGAGAGCACAAATGCTGGTGCTATTGCTTAAAAATAAAACTAATAAAGAAAATTAGAAAACGTTTTTTTGTTCATTTATTTATGTTTAATATCTAACAAAATAATTTATAAATCAAAGCTGAAAATATCAAGTTCTAAGAAAAATACAAATGAAAACTACTCGTATGTACTCAATTTTATGCCATACAAACATTTTAGGAAATGATAGTATTTTTAATATTTAGTCCCAAGCCCTTTAATTCGTAAAACACTTTTAACGCGTTTTGTCAAACTTCCCACCAATGTTTCAATTAATTCATGTGGAATACTCTCTCATTTGCGCTGAGAGTATCGGTTTTGAATCGGCCTCTGATTTTTGGACTCTTATGGTCACTGGTTGATTTACTTTAAACTGTTTAGCTTTACTGGAATATTGTCTTCAATGGCTTTTCACAGTTTCTTTATTATATATTATTGATTTATGTTGGATAATTTGCAGAAAGTGTTTATCACGCGCAGTTAAATTAATATCAAATTAACCTTTTCTTTATAAGATATATAAAGCATATACATACTAGATTTGATATTTTTGTGCAAATATTGCAAAATCCTCTGTTGTGAAAAATTGAATACATTATTATTTTCCATTTTGTATTGTAAATTATTTTGTTAAATATTATACCTATAATCAAGGTCAAAAAAACATTTTGAAATTTTCTTTATTAGTTTTATTTTTATGCAATGAAAATTGCACAAGGCACTCATTTCTATAGGTAAATACACTGAGTGTCCCAACTATAAACACATTTATTTTTCATTTTATAGAAACTTATACATACAAGTTTTAAAATAATAAAAGGTTTGGTCGAAAAAGTAAAGAAAAAAAAGAGTCAATTATATTGCCAGACAAAGTCTGGAAGCTACAAACCATATTAAAAGCTAATTTGCTTGAAATTATGCGAGAAAGAATTTTTAAGCTTGTTAAGAATAAGGAAGATTCCTTTCAAAATAAATTTATGTAGTCTATCGTTTTTACACGAATTTTAAAACTGCAGTACAGTGGTTGGCATAAATATCGTATAAACTTCCTTTATCTCTACACAGAAAAAAATCATGTTTTTTTTCAATTAAACCTTTAATTGATTTTAAAATAATTTTCAATTAAAATTTTAATTGATTCAATTACTTTTTCTGATATTTTCAATTAAATCTCACATTTTTTTTTAATTGATACTATCATTTTGTTTACAGGTCCGATTGCAATTAAATTTTTAATTGATTCCACAAATATTTTAATTGAAACTCATTTTTATTTTTTTCTGTGTAGTAATTCGACCAGCTATTGTTTTTGATTTTTGTTTTATTTTTAATATATTATATATTATTTGACAGTACAGGCCACTTTTTGGATTAATTATTGAACAAATACAAGTGGAAATTATTACCCAATTCATATGCATATTTGTCTATAGCATTTTTAAAATTTTAAAATTTTTGTACTTATTCAACTTAAAGCCACTTATTTTTGGACTAACGATGTGTACGAGTAGATAGTGAAAAATATACGCTTAAGGAAAACTAAATTTCTCAATTCTCAGAAAAAAAAAAATATCCATATTTGGAACATGTTGTAAGAGTTGCCTGAGGTGCTCTACTCTGAGTCTTCACAACTCCTATCATGAGGGGTGTTTGGGATATGTTGTCAAACCTTAAACTCTAATACTCCTCTTCTAAGCCTATGTGAAATTCCAGTTCAAAAATATTTTTATCAGCGAAGTACTTGTTTTATTAGATAAATTGAGATTCTCTGATTTTCAATAATTTCAATTTTTTAAACAATGTTTTTTTAGAATATATTTTTTAATTTTTAAATTTTGTCTTTTAGCTTTTAAAAACATAAATTTTGTTATAATACAAAACTAGTTTTGCAATTAGGACTGTTGTTCCCCTTATGTAAGATGGTCTGCTAGTGTTACAGCTTAAATTTAATAAAATTTTGCAATTGTATTATAGCACAAAAATAATATACGAGTATGTAGGTATGTTTATTTTTTTCTTGGTATAGGATTATTAAGTCAATTGTTGTGATTGCATAGTGGGACAGAAACGTAATTTGTTGGCAATAAACCTGGCATTTCTAAACAGCTACACCGAACAATCACTCAAAGGCTAAGCTAAGGGGGCTTAAATAGGGCATTTTTGGCATGTAATTTGTTTAAGTGCGTGTAATTTTTTGTAATTCATACGATTTTAAAGATTTTTATACATATCAGATATATATATAGTCTTAGAATACAACTTTAAAAAAAATATTTGCATGTGGTATTTATCGCTAATGGTGTTCGAGTTGTACAAATTTCAAAATGTTGCTAAACCCACAAGTGTAGAACAATTTTTAATATCCACAAGCATTACATTTGTTTATAAATATTGCACTATGGTGCCAATGTTTAAATTTGTTAGCTAAATGTAGCTTAAAAATTAATTGAACTAAAAGTACTTTGCGGAAAAGTTCTTTTATAGAAATATCTTTCAGATATTCCAATTTAAAAAGGCTTAAATTTGCAGTTTATATCTATATAAGCATCTGCTTTTCATTTAGAAAGACGTGGTTGACAAGTTATATTTCGATGTATGCACAACACTCTCTATTGTATACACTTGACTTCACTTCCCAAAATGGATTGATACGTTCTTGGCTGCGGAATCCATATGTTGGCAGAAAGTTGGGAAAACTTCAGAGCTAAAAATGGCCCATACTTTAAATAAATTTATATTGTTTCAAAATAAAAGCTTAACATTTTACAAAATCCCAAGTTTTTAAGTTATACACCCAATAAAATAATTCATAATCTTAAGATGATTAAATAAATTTTTCTTACTTTAATTCAGATATTCCAATTTAAAAAGGCTTAAATTTGCACTTTATATCTACAAAGGCCTTAAATAAAAGCAACAAATTTATGTTTTTATTTGCATTAACTCTGTTCTTTATAATAAATTAAACAAAAATAAACGTAGAAAATTATTTTTTTTATAGAAATATTAATAAGGCCTATAGTGCAGTGGTAGAACCTATTACATACATTTTTGTGTTTATATGTATGTATTTTACTTGGTAATAAAAATAATTCAGTTTATCTTTGTGTCTCAAAAATTATTTTCCAATATTGCACAATACTCTTACAAGGCAAGAATTGAATTATTTTCTTTTTATTTATGTAAATTTTCCTTATTTTTTTTTTTTGCAGAAAAGTCATAAATTATAAAGGCACATCCCCACAAAAAAAAACCCTATGAACAAATTTTATTTCACTATTCTGTGAAAGATTGTAAATAAAATATAAATAATGGTATTGAAATTTAATTTGGTTTAACTGGTTTAATAGTTGTAATACTCGTATTTGAAAATTAGAAAAAAAGTAATTAAATAATTAAAAACAAGTAAAAGTTTATATTCGACAGTACAAAATCTTATATGTATACCAACCACCTACACAGAGAAGTACTATGATTCTTTCATTATTGAAACGCATTTGTATTACATTTTGTAACGATGATGATATTTATATGGGTTATTTTATTTTTCGGATCCCTTATAAGGGATCTATTACAGGTTATTAGATGATGGTTGTAAAATATTTTACTGCGATTTATATGTTTTTAAAGGTAGGGACACACTTGGCAAATATTTGCTGAAAAAGACGTAACCACTAAATAATACATATTTGAACTCGTTTATTTTTTAAAAAACATTTTCTTATTTAGGCCAAATCAAAACAAATATTTATTTTTAATTTATTTGATGCTGTTTGATCTTGCAAAACTCTTGTTGACTTGATCTTGTGCTAAAACAAGTGGTTACGTTTTTTTGAGTAAATATTTGTCGCACGTACCTTAAGTCTTATGGTAAATTTCATCTCAATAACAATATTAATATCAAAAACGATATATTTTACGTTTTTTTTAGGTATTCCAGTTAATCTCGGAAATGGACTTTATATGGTAGCTATGGCCAATTATGGGCTGACCTTGACCAAATCCAATAGTAAAATATTTACTTACATATAACTGATCTGTGTACACTTTCGGTTTGATATCTATATATTTATAAGATATTTACATAGGTTACTGTGTTTTTCGGAAGTTACCATTTATCATCATAAAGTTCGTTATGATGATTTATATATAGGAGAGAGGGCGGCACGTTTGAACACGGAACACCTTTGAACAATGTTGATAAAATCTCAGTTTAACGTTTTTTCCGATCCTTAACCGAGTTTTTCACATGACAAACTTGCTTTCTAGCAACGTCAACAACTTTTGCTAGTTTTTTCAGTCGTCGACCGAATGTAGTTGGGTGAACAAGTTTTCGCAGTGCCATTGTATTTTTTTTTAAGAGTGTAATCGTGATCGTTTTCTTTCGTGAAAGAAATTTATTGCAGTCCAAAATTCATTTCAAACAAAATTAAGGTAAGTTATTTGATATTTATGTAAAAAAAAACATTTATTATAAATTTCCATGTAATGACAAGCCAGTTCAGGTTTGAACAAAGAAAACGGGGGCACCTTTGAACATGTTAATTTATCAACCGAAGTACCAAACATTGTTGATTCTCTCTTATTTTCTGAAAATGACGAATCCAATGCTAATCAAGATGCTTTAAGAGAAAATGTAATGTCACCTGAAATCGCAAGGCCTTTTCCGTCTTAATAATATAAAACTAATTTTTGATCTCAATTTGTTTTCATTTTTTAATTGTTAATGTTTATGTTTTTCTTAATAAATAAATCGAATTTATTATATATATAAAAAATATAACTGTACCCCGTATAGGGGGCAAATTTGAACACAATGACTTTATCCATTAAAAAAATAAAAAAAATATAAATCGAACTAAAAATAAGTTACTTGTAGACTTAAACTAAAGTTTATTTCCATACATATTAGTTATATTATGTAAAAAGTCAATAATTCAAAAATATAAATTTTTATGTGGCTTGAAAGCAAAAAGTGTTCAAAGATGGCCCTCTCTCCCCTACATATGTACATATGTATATGGGTTATGTATTTGTGTCGAATTTAAACTTGATAATGATGTCTATAATAGTTTTAGTTTATTTTTGGAAGTGTACTTTATGTGGGGCTATATTCAAATGTGGACTGATGAAAAAATATAACGTTTTATGATTTTTCTTTGCATGAAACTTATTTTTGCAGCATTTTCTATTAATACTGCTTTTCTATATGTATTCAGGGAATACATTTTTAAAGGGGGCTATGAGAAATCGTAGACCGATTCTTAACATTTTCAATTGTAGGTACTTGTCCTTCAATATTAAGAAAAATTAAGAATTCAAAATTTCATGATATTATCTGCATTATATTTGTTGAAAAGAACAAAAAATATCTGAAAACCCTCGAGGTTGTCTGAAACTTTGGTCAAAGTCTACTGGGCCGATGTTGTCCATTTTCAAAACCAAACCTCTCGGTAAAACAAAGTATGTATCATTGCTCTTAAGTCGTTTTTTTTCGAAGCTCAATAGTGCCTTCTTCAGACGGACATGGCTAGATCGTCTAAGAATCTTATAAGGACCTTTATAAAGTATTTAAACATATCTCGATGGATTAATACAAAAAGGCCTAACTCGACTTTTTTGTTACTTTACATAATATGTATAATAAAAATGAAATGCTCCATGCATGTAATGGCATCACGTGAGAACGACTGGAGCGATTTGTCTGATTTTTTTTTATTCGATTCGAAATTCTCAGGAGATGGTTTGTAAAGAAAAAAATTCCTGGTAAAACTAGGAATTTTTTTTGTTAGTCCAGTCAACTTTAATAAAAAAAGTCCCCCTAAAGTATGCTGTACAAATTTCGATATTTTATTTGCAAATAAATAAGAACAATCAGGTTGTGAATACATCTTATTCTATGAAATACAAATCATTAGTAAATACCTAGCGAAGCCGGTATCTAAGATAGATAGGCCTTTTTTCATTGATATTTTTGAAGAAAAAAAATTAACTTAGGCCTTTTTCATATTAAGCCATTCGATGTGTTACAAACGGAATGACAAACTTAAAATAATAATAACAGCTGAATATTTAAATACATCCGTCTAACAAAACGATAGAGCCACTAGAGATTAAAAACGAATTTTTCACTACACCTTCCGCATATAATTAGACTCCGAATCAATAAGCAGTTTCAAGTAAGACCATTTCATCTGGAACTAAAAACATTGTTCAAAGTTTTTCTATTAGTAATTTACGAAAATTAAAATGTCAAAATTTATACCCTCTTCGTTTTTTAAAATATTGGGCAAAAATTTTTCTCAAATTTATTTATCAGTTCAACAACGTTAAACAACGTACATACATACAAAACATGAAACACATCGAGGCTTATGGTAAAAGTGTTCCATTGGGCACTATATGTATTTAAGACGAGAGAATTTTAAAGGCGATTTTGATTAAAAAGAAAATCCGTTTTGTATCGAACTATTATTCGCAATGAAAAAGGGATAAATTATATTAACCCGAAACTACATCATAGCCAACTATCCATCACGATAAGGTAATTATATGTATCTGGTGTGACCAAAATGATCTATATATGCTGAAATCTGTCCACAACATCACAGGGAACCTGTACCGAATGCTAATCATTGGAGAGCATTGGCTGATAAACGCCGAGAATATACTGCCAGACATGACAACTTCATTCAGAAAGAAGCCTTATAGTTCAAACCTTGCCCTATCAGACTACTATTTGTTTCGATCGATACAGAAAGCGTATACCAGAGAAACGCTTCATTTATTGATTGGTCCTTGGTCTCAAAAGCAGTTCGCAGTTCTGTTTACACGGAATCCTTATGTTGCCATAAAGATGGGAAAACTTCAGAGCTAACAATGACCCATACTTTAAATAAATTTATATTGTTTCAAAATAAAAGCTTAACATTTTACAAAAATCCCACAATTTTAAGTTACACCCCCAATAAAATAACTTAAATATCTTAAGATGATTAAATACACTTTGCTAACTTTACATATAGAGTCTTTGGCGGAAGTCGAACCAGCAACCCTTTGGTTGATACTATAGCAGACTATCGTTTATTTTTGGGGGCAACCAATTTTAAGTATAGATAAAATTGCTAAAAACAAACATGTGTTTGTGAAAAACTAAAAGTGTTAGTATCTCCAAAACTGACCTCACGATGCCATATTTATTGTCTATAAAAAATATATTTTACACCAGAAGTCCTTATTGAAAAGGTTATTTCATATTAAGTGTATTTCTCAGTAACTTCCCTCTTAAAAATTCTTAATATCTTTATGTAACCTACAAATAGTTATACTTAAATTACTTACATAAATAAATATTTTTTATTTATTTCTGGAGGCGCCGTGCCAGAACTACGTAGATATGTATATCTTTCTTTTTTTCTCATTTAAAATAACCAGCCAAATAAACCTCAACATGAACTTTTAATATCCTGTGGTATCCCTCTAGCAATGAGATGTCACACAATTGTACGAGTACTTTTTTAAATTATGATAATTTTATTGTTAAATATGTATGTATTTGAGGTTTATGTGCTTATATACATACGAGCAAATATATATGAATAAGTACTATAATACTCGTATGTATGTATGTATGTTATTTATATTATTATATATATATTTAAGTGCGTTTGAAAAAGCAACAGTTCATTTTCTCCACTTGAGCAACAATCATAAAAATCACATAAATATAATTTTTTGTGATGACTTTAAACAAAGAATACACTTTGAAAACTTTCATTACGTAGTAGAAAATTCGAGTATAATTACTTTTTACTACTGAAACATGGGTATTTTAACTAATTGTTTTAAACCTTAGCAACTCCATATAATACTCTCTTGCAAATAGGGACTGGAATTAGTCATTAGTTAAATATCACTATAATGACTCATTATTAGAAAGGACTTAAGTGTAAAGTCGTTTTTAATATACTCAGGCAAATGTCTAATAAATAAACACAAATACATGGTAACAAATACAACACAATACAGAAACAACAGGCATTTTGTTTGTGTAAGATAATGTAGTACTGTCAAAAACACTTGAAAAAGTATTACTTTTGACATAAGTAAATTGTAAACAAAGTCAGTCAGCTACTGCACTTATCTTGTATAGTTACACCATGCACATATATGTATATAGAAGTATATGGGATGTGTAACTTAAAAATACTGGATTGTTTTTTAATATTTAGCTTTGATTTTTAAACATTTGCACAATATGAATGTAGTTAAAGTGTTGGCCATTGTTAGCTATTGCCTTTCCCCACTTTTCTACCAACATATGGATTTTGCGCCAAAAGAACTGCTCATCTTTT
This sequence comes from Bellardia bayeri, assembly GCA_950370525.1. Lineage (NCBI taxonomy): Eukaryota > Metazoa > Arthropoda > Insecta > Diptera > Calliphoridae > Bellardia > Bellardia bayeri. The sequence continues at coordinate 84,272,753 of OX493267.1, forward strand.
GAGGCCAATAACGAAAGTAAGCAATCCAATTTGGGATACCCCGTCCTAAAGTGAAGCTTATGCCAGAGAGAGTGTTCTGCATAGAATCCTGAAACAAATGGTAGTTGGTCTGAACTATAAAGCGGGTTAGACAAAATTTCACAACCACATGCTTCTAAATAGTTTTTGAACAGGTATGGGAACATGTGGAAAAATCGTTTTTTTAAGATCTCTTGACTTTAATTCATATAGTACCCAATTTTCCTGCTTTTGGCATAAATCCTTCGAATCGCAAACTTTTTGAAATTGCTAGTTGAGTAGCTCCCAATGGTTTTGGAAGCTCTTTTTGAGTTTGACAACAAACCTCATGGGGTAATGTCTCCAGTTCTCGGTATTAAATGGCCTGGTCGTTTTTGTCTGACATGTGCATATACCAACTTCTGAACCACACAAACCATTTCTTGCATGTTGAAACCGATAGAACACTTTAATCACAAACTTCGGTGAGCAATTGGTGTTCTTTAGCGGCACTTTTGTTTAAATTAAAGAAGTAATGAAACACTTCCCGCACATGATACTTTGTTGGCACAAAATTCGGCCTCAAAAATGTGGTTCTTTACACTATAATGTTTAATAATTAAATGAGAATAAATGAAAAATATATACCCTTCTAAATAGGTAAGTAAAGACAAAACATCTGGTATGAAGTTTTAAGTTATACAACCCATAGTAAGTCATTATTAAACTTCTTCTGTGTAATGCAGACGGTATATACCCAGGAACGTTTTTAGAAAACACTTGATTTTTCAAATTGTTTACATAAATTCCGGCCACACTGGTGGCAATACAAATTTTTTTTAGTGATTCGTTTTCAAACATATTTAGCTTTATGCTATCCAAACATTTTATCAACCCGAATATCTTTGTACAAGTGCTGAGCAATGGAATATCTAAATCGTAAAACTATTATAATCCACTATTATTGAATTCAATGATTGCAAAAAAGCTAGAGCTTCCAAAAACTACTGTAAATATGTTTAAAAACCATTAAATCCAAACTTAAACACAGATCACAACCAAAAAGGGAACAAAAATGTTATTAAAAAAACCAGGAAATTACAAAGAAAATGCCACGTTCAATAAATCAAAATCCTGGTCTCTCCGACAATGAACTTGCTAAATACTACAGCTCCAGTGTAGATTCTGGTGCAGATTCTGGTTTTCAAATCTTTCGCTTAACTAAATATCCAAATTATAGTGAAAAGCTGAATGAAAACAGGATGCCTTCGGCTAAAACAATATCATGTAATTTAATGAAAATATCTTCAAAATTGCGACCTGTATTCTGTGCACAAAGTTTAGATAGACATCCAGTAATCCACATGGACGGACTGGTGGGTATTGGACCAATAGTTGTATCAGTACATCCAATATAACCTCCCCACTATGGTAATAATGAGTTACAATGCCAATGTAAGAAGATTAATTAGTATTAGCATTTTAATTCATTACTTTGTAATGAAAGTTTGTGCTGGGATAATAAAAGATATCGGAACTAGTTTCAAGTGTGGCAATCTCGAACAAAACACATTTTTGAAAGAACCAGTTAAAGAACTATTCTTATGAAAATGTGACAATTGTATAGCTTTTCCGTAAAACTAGTTCTGAGGATGAAAAGAACTGGTTCCACAATAATTTCAAGAATTAATTGTAATCCTGCCATAGAAATTTTTCCAAAGATGAGAATTGTAAATAATCATTATCAAAAGTCAGCATATCCTGGTTTGTAATTATTACATAGTATGTGATTATCAAGTTTTTGCTGGCTTCTTCTCGCTTCACTTACTTTTCTTTCAGTGTATTTGGCAGTGGAATGATAGTTAATAATATACAACTGTGTATATAATAGATTATTATCATTATTAAAAGCATTACCAGCAAGAGTTGTTTGTTGCTCGTTTAACTTGCAAGCAAGAGCAATGTCAACAACAACAACATCATCAACTACTAGAGCAATAATAACAATATGAAGACAACAGCAATAACATTAATATCATCAACAATTCACCACAATCTGCAACAAACAGAGAAAAACGCACGCACATATATCTCAAGACATTCACTTGTAGGTAAATATGAATGTTCCTATTATCCTTATACTGTGTATAACCACCACCACCAAGACAAATTTGTTTAAAGTCATACCAGGACTTCTTTATGACTGAGTGTGTTGAGAGAAGATCCTCATATGAATAAAAACACACACTGCCGACTAACTATACATGCATACATATTTATGTGTTCATATAAAAACGTATAAAAATGTCACCAATGAAATGAAGAAAAATATATGAGTTGTATTCGAATACAATGATTGTGTCTACATATGGCATGACATTCATTCGTTTGCAAAGGTAAATGATGTGCACACATTTTATGGAGAAATTAAAAAAGAAAATGTGGGGAAATAATACAACAAAAACAGACTCAGGAACAGAATTTAACAAAACAAAATGTTGGTCATTCAAATTAAACCATGTTGGTCAGTGAAAACCTTAAATATTTATATTACTTAAAAATAATTTGTTTATTCCTTAGTTCTTATTTAAAAACCATTTTGTTGCAAAAGAAGAAATAATTGTGTAATAAATTATTAATAATTAAAGCATTGTTCACATAAAATCCGGCTAAACTACATAGGTTTTTAAAATATTGGTGGCAGTACATTGTTTGTGATTTGTTTTTAAAACATTACATTACCGTTAAGCTGACAATTCTAAACGGCAGCTCCGAACGAGATAAAATTTTTCATAGGCGTTGTAGCCAAAGAGTATTTGAGTTTAAGTTTTGAAGTTGGGTCCAACAAACTCTTCAGGCGATTTCTAAACATTTTTTTTTGTCTTCAAAAAACGACATCTATCTCTTATGGTTTTCGCATTTGAACATTGAAATGTCAAAATTGAAATAAAAAATCCCTGTTTAAGTTCATTTTTTTAAATATTAGAGGCAGCATTTTTGATCGATGTTTCTCCTCACACTCTTCAATTCTGACTCTCCAAGGCAAGAATTTTTCGGTGAGAAGAGAAAAAAGAATACACACATCAATTTAATTTTCGTACTTTTTCATACAAATCAACATGCGCGAAAGAAAAAACAAAAGAAAATAAGAAAATTCTTTTTTTTATTCTTTTTTCCCTTCTCACCCAAAAATAATTGCCTGGTGAAGTCAGAATTGAAAAGTGTGAAAGCAGACAAATGGTAAGTTCAAAAGAGAATTGCACAAAAACTGGTCAGCTAAAACTGAAGTGTGTGAAGCAGGACTTAGTTAGACAACTAAATTTTCCAGCAGGCATAAAATATTTCAAAGCAATATCCTTTCTACGTCCAAACATAATCGATTTCAAAACTAATAAAAAATTAGATTTTAATATTTTAGTAATTGTTCAAGCTTAAGATCTTTTTTAATAAAAAAATTTAATTTTTTATTTTCAATATTTCACTACGTCTTTGCGAAATATTATGAAATATAACTTTACACAGATAATTTTAATATTGAAAAACGTGTAAAATTTTTTAAATACTAATGAAATGTTGACCCTATGTGCATAATTGTAATAAATATAAATTTTAGGGAATTACAGAAAAATTGAATTAAAATTGAAAATTTAAAAATTTTCATTTAATTTTTTTTTAAATAAATTTTGGACAAGTCAGACTATATTATTTCCGTTTATTTGTAAGAAGTGACCAATTGTATTTTAGAAGATTTTAAATGTACTTCAAAAACATATATTATTAGTTAACAATATTCTCTTAGTAGGGCTAGAACTATCTCAATGGGTTAATTACAAAATTAACTATGCAAACGTTTGTTTAAGAGGGAACATGTCAAAGATTTATTAAACCATTTTTACTGATTGTAAATTCATTATTGTGATTCGTTCTTATTTTAAATAAGAACAAAATGAAAATCTTATCTGCAGAAAAGTTATATAGGTTTTAAATATAAACAAATATATTAATGGAATAAAGGATTTTGTACACATAAATATGAATATCGCAAAAAGTATATTGAGATAAATATTGCAACAATGAATTAAAAAGTAAATGGAATGGAAACTGAAAGGAAACTTTAATAAAGTTTGAAATTTCTGGAAAAAGTGCCTTAAATGATTTTTGGCTAAAGGCTTGTCTCTGTTTCTGTTTACTACTACTACGTTCATTTTTGCTAAATTCGTTTTCTAAGTCCTTATCAGTTTTTATAACACTCAGCTAAAATGTAATGCGGCAAATACATATATACATACATAAATATTTACAAAATTCACTTTAGGAATCGAATGCCACTCTAAATCCAATTAACCACAAAATGTCCTTGTTCTTCAAAAGTGAATTGATGATGGTTTGTAGCTGATAAAAACCATACAAAATTCTCATTTGAATTTCAAGAAAATGTCAACAACAACAACAATATTTACAAGTTTATAACATATAAAATCTTTCTTGCATTTTCATTTACTCACCCTAAAAACAGTTAGAGAAAATAACCCTTCGCCTAACATAGAAAACTCATACATATTCATTCAATAACAAACATTTACACATCTCGCCTAGAATTCTAACAAATATTTAAACAATTGTAACAAATAGAAACTCATTAGACTTTTACAATATAAGTACAGCGAGCACGAGGCACAAATACAACGAGCGCAACTATAAATAGTTGCACAAGCTCTACTTCTTTTCATAGCAAAAAGGAGCTCATGAACTCCCTCCCACATTCATTCGTACATTATTGTCATTGTTCGTGTGTTGTGGCAGTGTTGGCGAATGAGAATTCTCATATACATACTTGCATTTACACATTCCTACATTTACATTCAAACAATTGATGATAAAGACATTGAAAGAAATACAAACAACATCATCTTTAGTTTAAGTCAAAAACATGTGCAGCATTCAAATCTGTTGGAAGCTGTCAAAACGATTATCTAATTCGAATTTTTCATTTTCTAGGTCACCATTGAGAGATATTTGAAAGGATATATTCATCATTATTTTGAAGTCATATGGATGAGTTTTCTTTTCAACACTACAACATAGTAATAAATAAGAGCCGGATGAAAGCTTCTAGAATGCAAAAAATATGCCTTTCTAAGCACATGACAGAATAAATCTAATACATTTCAGAAACACCCTCAAAGATATGTGTTTTTTGGCGTCAATGAGTTCATTTACTAATTTTATTGTTTTTTAATTGTTGTTTTTAGTAAACAAATAAGGCTTTCTCACCTTATATATCTATAATTCTTATGTTTGTATTAACTAACAATTATAACTAAAAATTAAATTTCTTGACTTTGACTACTTTTACTTATTTTAATTATTTACTAATATTTAAAGTTAAAAAAGAAAAAACTGTTAAAATCTGCTGAAAATTGTCGAACAATTTAAGACTAATTTTAATTAATAAACATTTTATATTGATGCCCCTAAAAATATGCTTAAGAATATTAAATCATTTAAACAAGTAAAAAAGTATAGTCGGTCAAACCCGACCATATAATGCCCTGGTTTACATGGTTGCCTGCGAGCATTCAAGTGAAATCTTTTGATTCCTTTTTGATGATATATGTATTGCCCTACAACCAGTAAAAATTAACGCTATATGGGAGCTATGACCTATTATGAACCGATCATCTAGAAATTTAGTATATTTTTTATATGTTTTGTGTTAAATTTTGTGCCGATATAAGCAATTTTTTAAAGATTTGTACATGTTCAAGTGATTTTAGCAGGTGGTATTATATGGGAGTCTTAACTAATAAAGGACCGACTGTTCTAAAATTAAGTGGCATGTTTTATGTATATATGAAACTTATGTGTGTTGAATTTTATTTGGATACCAAAATTTTTAAGATAGTGATTTTCGGAAATGTGGGTTTTATGGAAGCTATAACTAATTATGGACCAATGAATATTATTGAATATTATTTGAATACTAATATTTTTAAGAGAGAGATATGCTCTTTAAGGTGACTTTGTGAAGTGGGTCTTATATGGGAGCTGTGGTTAATAATCGACAGATCTGATAAAGCTTCACTTAAAACTTATTTATGGTGAAATTTGTTTGTATACCTTTATAAATCAAACATTAATGAACAATAAACCTCTATTACGGCAGGACATTTGTATGCAGGCTATGTGAAATAATCAACCAATTGCAATACCAACCGTCCAAAAAATATCATGTAACAAATTTTATCGAAATATCTTATATGGATATGTATTTTTATTCGACCTTTATTATTTCAATTATTACTAATTTTTCAAGCTTAAGGTCTTTTTTTTATCTATATATAAAAAACTTTTTAACGTTTATTTAAATCCAATATTTCGGCACTTCCTTGAGTGCCTTCGTCAGGGTTTTTTTCTTTCTTAATTTTACAATTTTTAACAAATTATAACAAATTTAATAATAACTGACAAATTAAAAAAATTTTTAAATTCAAAAAACAAAGAAATATTTTTCAAATGAAACTTGATCTATATGTAAATAAATTATTTTTTAACTTCCGTTTCTATTTTTATAAATTAAGTGTCTATAATTTTGTGCTATATTTTCAGTGTCTGACTTAAAATTAATTCTCGAAATTGTCGGAACCTATATAATTTGTAACATTTCTAACATAAATCTACGTTTATAATTATTTTCTGTGTTTAAAACCATTGTATTTTCAAAATCTGGATAATGGTTTAGATTAGCACAATGAGTTGATAAAGCTGTTTTTTGTGATATATTTCTATATCTTTGATCTGATTTATGTCCTGCTATCCTAGTCTTTAGTTTATTCTTTGTTGTACCTATATATACTTTATTACACTGTCCACTATCATTCCCCTGTTATATTAATAGATTGATATCAAAAACCAACATCTTCTGGTAGAATTATTAATTATTTCTCTAAACATCCAAAGAGAATAATTATTAATACAGCTAAAAATTTTATAGAGAGAGTTCTAAAAATATGTGATTCAGAATTTCATGGAGATAATAAAAAGAAGATTTCAAATATTTTAACTGATAATAGCTTTCCTAAACAATTAATAACAGATTTATTAATACGACATGATAATTATAGAATAAATAACCGAAATAGTATTACAGAACAGAGGATATATAAGTCGGTAACATATATACCAAAATTTTCAGAAAGATCAGAAAAATCAAATATATATGATAACAAAATATACAAAATAGCTCATAAATCTTTTAACACAGTAGGTAAACTATTTACTAAAATGAAAGATAAAATAAAGAGAATGGATATGTCAAATATTGTTTATAAAATACCATGTAAGGGGAATGATAGTGGACAGTGTAATAAAGTATATATAGGTACAACAAAGAATAAACTAAAGACTAGGATAGCAGGACATAAATCAGATCAAAGATATAGAAATATATCACAAAAAACAGCTTTATCAACTCATTGTGCTAATCTAAACCATTATCCAGATTTTGAAAATACAATGGTTTTAAACACAGAAAATAATTATAAACGTAGATTTATGTTAGAAATGTTACAAATTATAAAGGTTCCGACAATTTCGAGAATTAATTTTAAGTCAGACACTGAAAATATAGCACAAAATTATAGACACTTAATTTATAAAAATAGAAACAAAAGTTAAAAAATAATTTATTTACATATAGATCAAGTTTCATTTGAAAAATATTTCTTTGTTTTTTGAATTTAAAAAGTTTTTTAATTTGTCAGTTATTATTAAATTTGTTATAATTTGTTAAAAATTGTAAAATTAAGAAAGAAAAAAACCCTGACGAAGGCACTCAAGGAAGTGCCGAAATATTGGATTTAAATAAACGTTAAAAAGTTTTTTATATATATAAAAAAAAGACCTTAAGCTTGAAAAATTAGTAATAATTGAAATATCTTATACATGGAAAGTCAGCCAGCTAGACGGACGGACATTATTAAATTGACTCAGAAAGTTTTTCTGTAGCGATCGGTATACTTTAAGGTGGCTGTTGGAATAATATTTATGGACGTTAGAAAAACTTATGTTAGTTCCCAGTCTGAATTTTAGAGCTAAATTCTTCAAAAGTTTAATTATTTTTAAATTATTTACTGCTGATTTCTAAAGAATCACAAATATAATGCAAAGATGAGCTATTTATTTTTATAACATCTGACTATAAAATTATAAAATAACTCATGACTTGCTAAAACTTATGCGGAGTGATTGAAAAACTGAATAGCTTTCAAAAGAGAATGAGTTTAATTATAAGTCATTCATTTCTGATTGATTATAAGTGAGATAATTCAATACCTTTCATAATTTAGCTGTACCACTGATTTGAACTTTAAAGATTTCTCGTAAAACGTAATTTTTGGCACTAAATACGCCACTATCGGTATTAATTAAACAACTTCAGATAACGGCAAATGTCTTCGAAGTGGGTCTCAAACTTAAGTAATTTAAGGAATACTAAGTGGAAAATATTTTTCCGTATTTACAGCATTTACTATTATAGAAGTTATATGTAGCTTAAATACTCCTAGCTCATATTTTATGAAATTTATCAATGTTATATATGTATGTACATATGTATCTCCATATACATACATAAGTATGTATATTAGGGTGGCCCCAACATAAAGTTGCGGATGTTCCCGACTAATATGAAAATTTGATTAATTTTAAGACTACATTTCTCAATATTTTTGTCCTGGGGTCAATATTTGGTGAGCTGGATCAAAGGATAAAAATGTCCTTTTTAGAGGTTTTTTGATTTTTTTCATATTTCTTCCAAAGGAACTATATGTAAATTTGGTATCATATGAAAGGTCAAGAAATTTCAACTATTTATTTAAGTAAATTCTTTGAAAAAATAAAAAATAAATCAAATTTTGTCCGAAATTTTGAAAAATTTAGAATTTAAAAGTTTTTTTTTTTAATTTTTAATAACCCATTGAATGCGCCTCTTAAAGACCTTTCATATGATACCAAATTTACATATAGTTTGGAAGAAATGTGAAAAAAAATAAAAAAGCCTCTAAAAAGGACATGCTTATCCTTTGATCCAGCTCACTAAATATTGACCTCAGGACAAAATAATTGAGAAACGTAGTCTTAAAATTTTCATATTAGTCGGGAACATCGATACCTTATTTTTTCTCCATTCAAATGTATATACTAAATAAACCATTAAAGCGGAAGATTTAAAATAAAAAAAAATTAATTTAGAAAAAACAAAAAAGTAAAAAAGTAAAAATAATTTAATGAAAATTAAATTTAATGAACTCGAGCCTAACTAAAATTATCAAGAAGTTTAGAAAAAAAATTATAAATGCATAAAAAAGGCAAAATATTGTGTACAGAATGAATCCCACAATTTGCAAAAAAATAACTTACATAAGTATACTAAATACGCTATACAAAAATTAATGCCTTAAAACAAAATCTTTTCACTTAAAATCCACAACATTTAGTACCAATAAATTAAATTACGTATCTTTGCCGTAACAAAAGTACTTTAGGCGAATAAATGTTATTGTGTCCCAAAATTCTTAACAACCAAACTAAATTTCACACACGGTCTAAAACTCAATATGTACAACAAACTACTAAAACTGATACACATACAGGTAAAAGTGGCGCTTAAAATTCATCAATTTACTGCGCATGCTACAAAAATATTACTCTCTTTGGCTCTCAATTTACTTTTCCCACCAAAGATTTAAGATTTCCCACCAAAATTTTAGCACACTCAAGAAAAATACAAGCAACAACAATATTATTGCAGCATCTTGCCATACAAGCAACAACAAATTTGCAGACAAATTAAAAACAATACAGAATTTGCAAATAACAAAACAAATTGTTAAGAAAAAAAATATAAAATAAAAAAAATCCAGAAAACATACCCAAATTTCATTATTCAACTCCCTCCACTCCTCATTCAATTCTTCATTTATGGTAGAACGACGATAAAAGGAGCTCCAGTAGCCACGGATGCTCATGAAATGGTCAAGCAGTTGATGGGTCATGATCATTTATCGGGAAATTAACGACAACAAAAAATTTAACACAACACAAGTTTAAAGTAAATTAAAAAGTTTGTTAAAACAAATAAAACAAATAAAACAAATGAACACAACATTAATAAAAAACTTAAGAAAAAAAATACAAATAACAAATTTAAGACAAACTAAAAAAGGTTTTAACTCCTCCACGACCAATTAATAACTGACGTTAGAAGATGAAAAGGGGTAATGTGCAATAACTAGGGTTTAGTACTTTCTAGTTGCATATTATTAAAGGTCACTTTTAGCAAAAGCTTTAGTTGGTACCCCTTAAAGAAACTTTTTACAGAAAGTAGTTTCAACAATACTAGGAGTATGTGGGTTATTTTACTTATTTCAGAGAGAAACGGATATGTGAAATGATGTTTCTTCACCTAAATATCTATTATATAATAAACTTTTCATTAAGAGCTTGCGAAATTTCCTAAGAGTGCCACAAGTTGCTAGCGGCAATTTTCATAATTATTTGCCACAGCCAAACTTTGGTTCATGTCTTGACTAAACAGCTTTAAGTGAAGTATTTTTTGGAAGGTATTTTTCAGGGCAATCAAAAATATTTAAAGTAATATAATACATAATATGCAATATGTATATCGAATTTTGTGCCAACAAGGCGTACTATGAGCAAAAAAAGTTTTGCTGGACTTCTTTAATTTGAAAAAACGATACGGCTGAAAATCACCGAAGCTTATGGTGAATGTGTTCCATAGGTTTCAACGTGCAATAGATAATTTGTGCAGTTAAGAAATGGTAACTGTGACACAGAAGACTAAGATCCAAACCAGCCAGAAAGTTTGAAGACCAAGAATTGGTGGGTTCTAAATATAATGATCTACTGAAAATAGCCTGACTATCACAGGGAACATGTACCAGAAAGAAACAATACTCGACCACGTGTTGCTATACAGATTAAAAACTATTTAGAAGGAAACAGCTGTGAAATTTTGCTTGCCCTGTCCGACTACTATTTCTTTCGATCGATACAGAACGTTCTCTCTCTCTCTCTTCACTTCAGAAATTGAATTGATTCGTTCTTATCTGCAAAAGATGGCAATTCTTTTGGCGCAGATTCCTTATGTTGTCAGAAAGATGGGTAAAGGCCAATACTCTAAATAAATTTATAATTTCCAAATGCTTTTAAATAAAAGCTCAATGTTTGAATTTAATTTAAGCTATAAACTAAATTTTTTAAATTAAAAATGTTTATGAATATTTAAAATATGTATATATAGAACTAAAAAAATAGTAAACATTTTTATAAAATTTTTAAATTTTAAAAGTTTTGAAATATTGTGTGTCAATACCAAATTCTATTGACAGTTTTACTTGTTTGGTTTGTAAAACTTATATTTTTTCTTATGAAATTGTGGACAATTAAAATTTCATATTTAAACATGATTTTTAAAGCTCCATGTACAATAGAAACATTTAAATAAAAATTTTATACGGAATTGATCCTACAAACATTGGTGCACACGAAAAAATACAGTGAAATATAATGCAACTGATTACGGGGGAAAAAAGAGTTTGAGGTATTTTAGTTATCGTTTAAAGAACAGTGATCTAAAACAAAAAGTTAATTATTTTTTATAGAAACAACTATTTTTAGACTGGCTTTTCAACATTGTAGAATCTTTATATTGTGAACTCGCTTTAAACTATGCAATGATATTTAATTTAAAATCAAACAGTTTGAAATGTTTATAACATTTTTATAATTTAAATTTTATAACATAAAAAAGTAATTTATTTATGTTTGCAAAATCAATAATGCACAATTTACAAGTTAATTTTACTTAAATGTGCTAAATAAGCCACAGATATTATATTAACCTAAAACAAAACCTTCAACTTAAGATCCACTGTATTTAATACTAATAAAACTAATTTATTTTACACAGGTACTTTGCGAAAGCATTTTCTCAACACTTAATAATCAAGTTCTAAAATTTAACTCTTTCCACTTCCAAAAACTAAAATTCACACATACATACATACATATATGTATGTAGTTAAAATTGGCGCTTAAATCCTTTGGATTTACTGCGCATGTCCCAACACAATAACATTATCTCTGACTCTCTATTTACTCTCAATACACTTCCCACCAAAATTTAGCACACTCATAAAAACTACAAACAACAACAATATTATTGCAGTATCTTAACTTACAAGTAAAAACAAATTTGGGGACAAATGAACAACAACTATAGAGAATTTGCCATAACAAAATAAAAATATAAGAAAAATTATGAAACAATTTTAAGAACAAAAAAAGAAGAATGTTAAAATAAAGAAAATTAAAAGGAAAACATACCCAAATTTCATGATTCAACTCCTCCCACTCCGCATTCAATTCTTCGTTTATGGTGGAACGACGATAAAAGGAGCTCAAAGAACCACGGATGTTAATGAAATGGCGAAACAGTTCATGGGCCATGTTTTAAAATCAGGCAAAACAAATAAAAACAACACAAAATTAAAATAAATTAAATAGTTAAATCAAACAAACACAAAATATCATTAAACAAACACAGTGTTAATAAAAAAAAACATAAATAAAAAAACGAATAAGAAACTAAAAACGGTTTTAACTGCTCCACGGCCAACTAAGAACTAAATAGAAGACGGTAATAGGGAAAAGTAGTTTTTAGTACTATAGGCAGTTGTTAAAAGCTGCTTTTAGCTGGAGCTTCCTTCCTTAACTTTTTGAAGACTTTAAAAGTTCTTAGAGACAATATATTTTACTAACATAAGTGAGCATTTAATAGGAAATTGAGAAAGAAATTTTCACTTAAATATCAATTGTTCAAGCTTAATTTGCTTTGTTGTAAGTTGTAAATTCTGGCGGTAATGTTGTTGCAATAGCTTTTACAAGTTTTGGTTTAATTCTTTACTAAACAGCTTTAGGCAGTTTAAATAACGATGCATTTATATTATATGTTTGTTTCAAAATTATATTACAAAACGGTTTAGAAAGTAAAAACATATTTATTGATGATTTTTGCATAATGAAAACAATAATAAGATATACAAACTTCCTTAACCTTTAAATACTTTACAATAGTTTATATAGACAATATTGTAAGGCAATAGGAAATAGAGAAATAAATTTTCAATTAAATATCAATTGTTGACGCTTATACTTTCTTTGTAATATTGTAAATTCTAAAACTCGTATGTTGTTGCAATAGCTTTTAAAGTTTTTGGTTTAATTCTTTACTAAGCAGCTTCCAAAGCTTTCAAAGTTACATTACAAAACGGTTTTGAAAGTAAAAACATATTTAGTGATGATTTTTGCATAATGAAAACAATAATAAGATATACAAGCTTCCTTCTTACCCCCTTATTCATAAAAACTTACAACAGATTCATATATTTATAAAGGAAATTTCCGTACAAAATGGTGATAGGGGAAAGAAGAGTGGTCCCCTCTCTCTCCCTTTTTTTGAACCCCTCTCACCCAAAAACTTAAAAGTTGAGCAGCAAAAGTTGCATTGTGTGATCTGGGACTAAAGAAGCTTAGTCTGTTTTTACTGCGCATGTTCCAAATAAAACTAATATACTCTCTCTGACTCTCTATTTACACTCTCAATAAATTTCCCACCAAAATTTTAGCACATTCACCAAAAACCAGTTTAAGTGCTAAAAATTACACAAACACTTACTGCCGTATTTATAAAAAATAAAGTAGGCTTGAAGTGTGCTTTAAGACAAAATTTTCATACAAAATTTTCTTGAAGTACACTTGAAGTCTACTTTAATTTTTTATAAATACAGCAGTTAGAATATACAACAACAATTTTGCTGAGCAGTCTTTAAATAAGCAACAACAACAACAAAATTGTCAACAAATAAAAGGAAAATCCAAAGAAAGTTAGATAAAACAAAAAAAAGAGACTGCAAAAGTATAAAATTAAAAGACAACATACCCAAATTTCATGATTTAACTCCTGCCACTCCACATTTATGGTGGAACGACGATAAAAAGACGTCCAATAGCCACGGATGCTCATGAATTGGCCAAACAACTTATGGGCCATGATCATAAGTTAGTTAGTAAATTAAAATCAACAAACAAGTATAACACAATACAGAATTAAGACACATAAAAAAGTAATTGATTAAAATAAAATTAAACACAATAAATAAACACAACATTAATAAATGAAAAAGTTTACAAAAGAAAACACAAATAAATAAATACAAACGAAACTTAGAAAAACTATAAGAGATTTTAACTCCTACACGGCCAGCTAAAAACTAAATTAAGAAAACGGAAATGCGGAATGCAACTAACGAAAGCTGCATACAGATATCAACAAGTAAAAAACTTTGGCAGGAGCTTCCGTAACCATTTAAAAGCTTAATAAAAGTTTTTTGTTGGAACACAAATACTGTTATTTTACAAATTTAAAAATAAAGGGGTTTTAGTCTCGGCTGAACTTTTGAGGGAAATTCTCTCTCCTAAACTTTCGCTTCATTTTCTGCAAAAAAATAAAAATAAAAAATAATAATTCCCGTATTCTTTTTTTTAAAGTTCGCATAAATACAACAAACCCCAGTTATTTTTCAATCTCAAATCAAAAAAAAAAGGCAACGCAGTGACGAGGTTGACAGACAGACAGAGAGAAAAAAAGACATGTCGAAAAAAGAAGGAAAAAAAGAGAACGTGGAAAGACGATGAATGGCGAAGAGAGGTAAGAAGGAAAATAGAAAGAAAGAAGAAAAGCAGGACAGGACAATGGGGCGGAGGAGAGATAAAAAAGTCCCCCATCGTGCTGCTAGAAAGAAATCTTTTTGCTCGTGTGTTGAATGTAAAAAAGTGGTGAAAAAATCGTGGTGAGTTTTTTGAAAATCACCACAAAACCGTTATTTGAAATTTTTTAAAGTAATTGAAAATTGTTCACCCTAAAAGTAGGCAATGTGTCTTTTTTAAGTTTTACGGGGTCGATGCTGAATTAGCTAAAGATTCTTTCTTTGCTATTTTTTATAAAAAAATCGTTAAAATGATTAAAATATTAATTAATAAATTTTAATAAATAATAAATAAATAATTATTTAATTAAATTAATGTTATAAAAATGATGAAGCAGCTTAATAAAAAGTACATACTCGTACATACATACACATCCTTAACAAAAAGGAGGCAAAAATGTTAATAACAGCAACTAGAAAAACTATGGGTTTAATAAAGCAAAATTAATTCAGGTAATTGAATACATATTTGATTAAAAAGTTTTCAAACGGCTGTTTTTGTGCATAGTAGGCATATTTAGACATTTAATTTGCTGTCTCTTATTAGACATCAATAGCTGTCAATTTATTTATTTAGATTTCGATATTTTAGATATTTATATAGATTTTCACTGTCGAGAATAACTAGAGTACCACAATATTTTTGCAAATATCGTTATTAAGATGAAATTCAACCAAAATAAGACTAAAATACATAGAAATTACGGCACTATCTGTATATTTTCTATGACGATCGATCCATAGAGTACCACAATATTTTTGTAAATATCGTTATTAAGATGAAATTCAACCAAAATAAGACTAAAATACATAGAAATTACGGCACTATCTGTATATTTTCTATGACGATCGATCCATACTTATTTGTTTTTAATTTAATTTGGAATTTTCATAATATCAAATTGAAATTCTCAATTTTATTAGGATTTTTCTCAACTTCATTTGCGTGTTGATAAAAATACTAATGTGTTTCAAATATAAAGGCATATGTTAACGAGATATACTATGAGCCTCAAAAGTGAGTAAACACAACAAATTATGTGATTTTTTTAAGATAATGAAAATCCTAAAATCTATCCATCGATTGCAATTTAAAAGTTTCGTTTTGTTGGATATTTGGTTGAATAATAGATTCGGGTATGAAAAAAAAAAAATTTTAAGTTGAACTATAATGATTTTCATAATCTTAAAAAAATTAAAAAATTCACTGGTGTTTACACATTTTTGAAGCTGTCTGTATTAATAATTAGCATATTAATTCAGGAAGGAGAGTATTAAACCAACAATTGATCAATATTTACTAACAAAAATTGTTTACTTGGCCGTATCTTTTTCATTCCTTGGTGATTTTATTTATATCTTTTTAGTTTGTAAAACCGTTCCTTTGTAATAAAATTAATTTAGACCATTACAATTAAGATTAACAATTTTACTAACAATCACTTAATTAAAAAAAATATATGAGACCGAAATTAAATTTCACATAATATTATTATAAAAATACATATGTATGTATGTACAATGTACATATGTACTATACATATATTGAAACACACTCAAAACTTATGTACATCCAGACAAAGTTTTATTGGTTCAATGAATGCATTGAGTTTGTATTAGGGTAGTATTTTTTTTTTGTAATTTTTGTCGAAGAGTGTGGTTTATTGTGACATTCTGAAAATTTAAGTTTAATAAAATATCTTCCTCAGTCGATTTAACGATTTTCGTCCGTTTGTCTGTCTGGCTGACTGTCTGTTAATGTAAATGTTGTGCGCAAAGTACAGGTCGCAATTTGGAAGATATTTTGATAAAATTTGATACATGAAAATTGTTCGGCCTAAGAAAGGTTGGGATTAGCATCGGTTCATTATTACATCTAGCTCCCATACAAATGTTCTCTCGAAATTGGAGCTTATCGTCATTTATATCTGATTTATGCACATATCCAAACAATCTTCGCCACCTGCAGATCGGTCCATAATTGACCATAGCTCTCATATAAGGCCCACTATAAACTTTAAAATTACTTTAAAGAGCATAGCTTTCTTAAAAATTTTGGTATCCAAATAATATTCCAAACAAATATGTTGCATTTTGTCACGAAATTGTATTCCAGTTTAAAATTATCGGCCGGTATCATTATACAGCATGTTTATCAACATACAACATATTTATCAACCTACAGCATGTTTATCAACATAAAACTTGCTTCGCAACATTTGAATTTGTTGAATTTGCAATATATAAACATTATTGATAATACCCTGTTATAAAAATAGCTGAGTAATATGGCAACATTAAGTTTTAATGGCGTTAGCTGAATATTCTAGACACGAACAGTTTAGTATCTTAGCTCCGAACCATCTAGAAATTATAAATGGTGTATAAATAGACTAACAGGGCCAATCAGGTGGAGTGAGTTTATTACGACTCATCGTTGTGCTAACATCTAAGCACCCTCAAACTATAATATAAGTGTTTTCTTAAACCGTAAAAGTATAGTAAAAGACAGAGAGTGTTCATTTAAAGTTGTGTACATTTGAATATATAAACCTTGCTATGTTTTCTTCAAACTACTACTTTGCAATAAAAAGATCACAAGTTTACAAATTCCGGTCAACTTTTGGATCAGAACAGATGAGAATAAATCTTGACGTTAGTTGAGGTGCTGAATTCAAATCCGGTTTTCGTTTTTCAAAATTGGTTCTAGTTTATGAGTTCGCGCATGTTGGCAGCTCTGCGCTATCATAATGACAGTCAGCTGTTGGCGTCGCTACAAACGGTATTTAATTTTTTTTTTTAAGTTTTTTTGTTGAATCCAAAATTAATGGCCGACAGAAACTTTACAAACTGTTTAACCCCCAATGAAGCAGCAGCATGGGTATCATTTCAAGATGTTGTTCACAACTTTCTCGGTAAAGCCTAGTACTCTGTTCAAATTCGGGAAAAATGTTGAGCAACATTAATTATTTCATACGGAAAATTTGACGTATAGCCAATGTTGTCTATTACGCGAATTTACATAATTTGACTTTTTTTTTAATTGAAAGTACGCCACATTGTTTTACTTATGTAAACAAAACACATATGTTTTGCTTTTTTGTGAATTTAAATCGAAAATAAATAAAAGTTAAAATATTAAAAAATCTGTGTTGAATCGAAATCTTTAAATAAAAATGAATAAACAAATATTACTGGCAGCTTGTGCAGCACAACAACAAGATATTGTTGTTGCGACAGAAGAGCTTTTGGATGAAAATTCCACGTGAAACAATTGCTACTTTAATTATTTCGCTGTGAAAAAATAATGTTGCCAGATACATTTCACATGTTTTTCACAAAATGAACAGAGTACTACTTCTGCAAAATTTTTTCATGAAAATTTCATGTTTATTATTATTGTAAGATTGAAGCTCGAATGTCTCTCAAAACACATTTTCTGCATACCCATCTCGAATTTTTTCCTGAAAACTTGTGTGATACAAGCGACGAGCAAGGAGAGCGACTACACAAAGATTTGGCGAAAATCGAAAAACGATACCAAGGATTTTGGGACGAGGCATGATGAGCGACTACTGTTTGACTTTAATGCGTGAAACAGATCCCAAACAGTACAAGCGACTCAGTTCCACTGCTCTTCATTTCTAATTTAACACTTTTTAATGAATAAAATGGAGATTAATTGTCAAAAATTTAAAAAAATGTGTTTATTTAATATCCCGAAAACTAGAACCAATTTAAAAAAACGGAGAGCCCAAAAGAACAGCTTTTGGTTGCTTAGATCCATTCCATAGTCGATTATCTGTCATAGCTCTCATATAAGAAACATTTCCGAAAATCATTCTGACGACCATCAATCTCACAAAAAAGTTAATATTCAAATAAAATTCAACATTAATAAGTTTCATATATACAAAAATCATGGCATCTAATTTTATAATGTCTCGGCCCATTATTAGTCAAGACTTCCACATAAGACCCCCTTCGAAAATCACTTTAACATGTATAACTCTTTTAAAAGTATTTATATCGAAGTAAAATTTAACAGAAAAAAAATTTATATGCAAAGAAGTATGTAATGCTATTAAATTTTTGGCTGATCGGTACCCATATAGTGCTCATTTCTTAAAAACTATTTTTACACTTATGCTTTCTCACTTGTTAAATTAAACAATTTAAGTGTCTTACTAATACGACCCGCACTGCTTGAAATTGAACAGCACCTCAAACAAATATACCCTAATGTATGTACTTGTCTGAGAGAATATCTAGTATTTGAATGAAATACATATACATAAAAGAAATATATACCTATATAATGAAAAAACTTACCTGAAGTTGATGAAATTCCACAACGGATACAGTAGATGCTTTTAATTCAACCACAGACATTTAAACAAAAAACTACGCACACACACACACACACAAAGAGAAAGCACAGCACAGCAGTACAAATAGCAATATAACAGGCAAAAGGACTATTTGCCGTTATAAGTATAACTGTTTAAATTTGAGAGTATGTTTGTGTTAGTGAGTGAGTGTAAGTGTAGGGGTTTGTTGTTAGTACCGTGTAAAGGTGTGCGAGTGTGTGAGTATTTAAATGTTTATGTCTGCTGGCACAGTCCTGTGTTTTTTTTTGCACGTCCAGTCGCCGCTGTTGTTGTCGATGGCTGCCCCTGCTGTTGCTGGTTTTTGCAGTTGGTTTATTGGCAAAAACTGGTAGCTGTGAGTTTCTTCGCTGTTGGTGTCTATTTTCAAAATTGATAGAGTGATAATAAAAACAGCGAGTTGGTTTTGTTCTCAGTATTTTAACTCTTTAGTTTTTTCGTTTAGAGGTTTTGTTTTAATTTCAGGCCGATTGTTCTGCTTGATAAATTAAATTTGATTATTTCTGGTTGTTGGTTGGTTTTGGAAACGTTATCAATTATTTTTAAATAATTTGTTTTGTTGGCACAATTTTTTTTTTTAGAAATATTCAAGGTAAATTCCCTAAAGCCTTAAAACTAGTTTGGAATTTGTGGCAAGTCCTTAATTTTTGTAGAGTGTCTATATATTTTATAGTTATGAAAATATTTTTGCAGTTAATAGAATTTAAATGGATGTTGCTCGTGTCGTAACGTTAGCCAAGTTATTAAATTCGCGTTGTTTTTATTTTTTTATTTTTTGCTTTAACCTTTGTTGGCAAATTTGAAATTTTGCCAAAATATCAATGTTGCATGCTGCTACACTACTGCTGCTGCATATGATGTTTAATACAGAGTGAAAGAAATCTATAGAGTGCCAGAGATAGTTTAGAGTAGAGCAGAGTAGTAGAAGTTAGTGTTGGTAGTTTTGTTTGTTGCCTGGAGCTGGGAATTGTTGTAGTAAAACTTTGCTAGTGCTTTGGGGAATATTGTTTGGCTTTTGTTGCACGTTTAGTTGTTGGTTGTGGGCAGGCAGCAAATGTTGATGATTATATGCTTTTCGGCGTAAGCAGTTTCTTTGTTTTCTGCTTTTTAGTTGGCCAGTGTTTTTGCTCTTTCCAGCTCTTCTTGCACGCTGTACTTTTTTGATGATCTAAGTTAGTTGCTGTGTGTTTTTTGTGTATTTTAGCACTGACAAGCCTTAAACACATACAAATATCCTAGTTGTAGCAACAGAGAAATAAATAAAACTCAACGTGTTTGGTATACAAATTTCATTTCACCTTCAGTGTTTCTAAATACCAATTTTTGGTTGGTTTTTCCAATACTATTTTATTCCCTTTAGGTTGGTTTCTTTTATTCTTTATCTTATTATTAGTTTACTTATTTGGCTTAAAAACCTACCAAGAGCCTTTTTTCTTTAGCTTTGTATTATGTATTTTACTTTTTTTTTTCACGTTTCCTTCATTCATTTCTTTAATATATTCTTTTGACTTTGTGAGTTTTGCTGGCGTATGCTTGGACTCATGTACCAGGTTAAAACTATTAAATGTAAATTATGCAGATTTATAGTTTAGTTTCCTTTTCCTCCTCTACCTTTGTGCCTTTTTTTATTCTATGTGTGTGTTAAAGTTTGGTTTTATTTTCTCTTTAAGTTATGTTTTGGTTCTTTTTTTGCTTTTCAGGGAGTTTTGTGGCTGTAAAAGAAAAAATAGAAGCATTATGTTAAAATATTTTCATATAAATATTTGTAGATTTATCAAGATTTAAAAATCTTATTAACAAACAGAAAGAAAATCTTATTAAAAGGAGGGAAACTATTTTAATAAGGGTCAGCAAATATTTCGAACTGTTGAAATGTAATCATTCCATTAGGGGTAAATGAACTGCTGAACTGAAAGTGCAAACCTTTTTTCTTTTTTTTTTTGCATTTTTAATGCTTTGCATAAAGTGTGGACCAACATTTTGATCCACCTGCGCTGTATTTTTTTTTCAAAAAGAACTACAGTACCACTTAGTTTTCAATGACAATAACCCAATATTGTATCATTGGCAGAAGGTGGGGACAATTTAGGCTTGTAATCTCTGAATTTAATAAATAAATAAATAATAAACTTTTTTTAATTAAGTCCTGCTTTTTTTCTTCGATATGAATCCATTGTTTTTTTTTGAAAACTAACACGGTGCTAAATTTTTAGAAAGCCGCTTTTCAGGTTATTCGAATAATTGCATTTTTTTTAGAAACCGGGTTACAATTGAAAAAAAACCGGCTAACGGGTTTTTCTTTATATGCGGTAATATTTAAGTTTTTCTTTATTTTGTGTACGAGTTCGTAATATTTTTACATATAATGAACAATTTAAAGAAAACCAAACAGAAATACATAATCAGGCCGATCATGAATAAAAATTCCGCAAAGGTTTTTCCCTTTTCCCACTTTTTCTATTCTAATTCAATGTTAAAAAGAAAGGAAAAAACTCCCTCCAATTTTTTGTTCATGATTGGGCCGAATATTTCTTATTAATAAAAACTATTTTTTAACTAACAATTAAGCTGTTCGTCAAAGACTCTTAGACCTTCTACAAACTAATAAAAAGTGTCACAAAATATTTCTAAAAGTAAGCTTTCTAAAGAACTCAGAGGATATTTAAATAGTCTTAAGAAAATTGCTTTATTAGAGATAAAAAAGTCATAATAAATCTACGTCGCACAGTGGCTCAGAAGCGTTTTTTATCAGCCAAAAATCTGTAACTTTTAAAACGATGGCGATATATTAGTCATTTCTTTTTCTAAATAGAAAACATCTTGAATTTTTCTCCAGTTTTAATTCCATTAACATCGGTTTAGTAGTTGATGAGAAATTTAAGGTCAAAGTTGAACTTTTGCTTTCTTGTAGCATTTAGTATGAAATTTTAGTTTTTGTTGAGTGTGATTTTATTATCTGATTTTATTATTTCTTTTTATATTTAAATAACAATAATTACAAACTTTTTTTTAATCGAATAACAATAAAAGCAAATTATAGTTATTATTCATTCGGTTGAGAATTGCCTGCAATTATATCATATTGTTTTCTTTTACACTTTAAAAACGATGGTTTATTTCCTTGAAATAAACCGGATTCCTTTTAATTGCAAAATAAAAGCGTCAAGTAGTTTAAGAAAAATATACGAGTCTTTATTGATTTAAATGTACACAAAAACAATTCTAAAGCTTTGTATAGACGATTGTCAGATCTTACAACGTTGTCCATAAAATGTTCAGAAAATGTCTAACAACCGTGTAAACTAAAAATTTTTGTCTTCCAACGTTGTAAGAAAAATCATTGACAATTTACCTTTCGAAAGATCTCAGTTTCTTCTTTCCAAATCTAGTAAGAAATTGAAAATGGGATCATTATCAACAAATTACAGGCTTATAAGTGCGCACCGGTTTTTTTTAACCGTAAATCCGGATTTTGGAGGTGTCCGGCATATTTCACTATTGGAATGTTGTTTTACTCGACAAGCAATAGAAGAAAAATACTAACCGGTCCCAGGTTTTTTGGACTGTCGCAGTGTGATCAAACTATTAAGGTTTTTTTTTAATTATTTTGTTTTTATTTCTGTTATATTAATGGTAGAATGCCATCATTTGTTTTTGTGTTTAATAATAATAATATAATAATTTTGAAAAAATGTTTAAAAAATCCTAAGCACTTATTTTAAATAGGGTTTAATATTTTAGAAACAGTTTACCCGACTCTCAATGTGAGTCACTGTATATTTAATTTATTTTAAAGACATACCTACGTATATCGCGAGCAAACTCCCATATATAATTGCTTTTGGAAGTTTAATTGAAATCGAAAATGACAAAACCGTATATAACAATTAATTATCTGTACGCTTTAAGAGGAATTTTTGTAATTTTTGTTACAAAACAGCCTCAGTGCATATAAAAACTATAATTTGTACTCATTCTTTCATTCCTATTTGCACAAACATTCAATAGATTTCTGCCATTTATTATTATATTCTTGGGGTTTCTTTGCTAGGTTTTATACAATAGCGAATGCAAATAATAAATCGATTTTATTATTAAAAATATATTTAGGTCATTACTTTTCAAAGGATGTTTTTTGTTTGCTATAACAAAATAGAAAAATACTAGAATAGTAATAACGATGATATAACAATGCCTGTGTATCTACGAAGTGTAATATAAAATACAACTAATATCAATTTATAAAAAAAAGATAACAAACTGCTAATCGGTATGTAGAGGAATTTAGAGGCAGGAAACATGCTTAAACGAGATTAGTAGTACAATAAAATAAACAGGGAAATATGTATGTGGGTCAATTAAAAAAAAGCAATTTTTGTGTCCCCGCACAATGCTAGAGTGATCAGCGAGGAATATGTAACAAAAAAACGTAGTTCTCAAATTTGTATGTTTGTTTTTTTGTTTATTCAGAATGGTGTTTTGTTTCTCCCTCTGACTGCTTCCATACAAAATAAAATAAAATCAAGAAAAAAGTAAATATGCCACATTTAAGAACAGTTTTCGAATTATTGCGTTTCTTTCTTGTGTTTTGAATTGTTATAGTCGTCAAAACTTAATTCGTGCGAATTTGGCATTGCCAAGAAAGGTTGTTCCCACAATTTGCATTGAGCGTCACTTTTCTATAAATCAAGTAATATTACTAGTTTTCAATTTGCATTTAAATGAAGGCAATAACGTAAGGAAAGTACAAACATTAATTATTACAAAAGTGAAAAAGCGAAAAAAAAATCTGTTTAAAAAAGTATGCAAAAAAGTATGCATTTGATTAGTTTTTGTGAACAGCATGGTAAGAACGCGATACAATTTCATGAGCGTCACGCTAATTTTTTTTTTAAGTGAATATATTAAATGTAAAAAATTGAAGTTGTCAATCATTGTTTACATGGTTTCAACTCATTTCTTTATAATTTGTGAATTTGAGAAATAAATTGCCTACAAAAAAAAAACCAAAATAGGCAAACATTTCATGAGCATCACTTTTGAAATATATTGCTTCATAGCTTAAAATGCTTAATTTTGATTTTATTTTTTAATTTGCAAAAGTAAAACAACAAAATTAAAGGCGGCTGAAAGAGCACGGAGGTATCGAGATAAAATATAGCTCGATAAAGCACGTAATGACGAATATAAAAGAAAGAAGATAGAAAGGTATAATCGTGGTATATTTGAGTTTAATTTTTATTGTTACTGACTGATTCTGTTTTTGCCACAAACTTAATTCGAAAGTGGTAAAAATGAATGAGAATTAAAAAAAAAAAAATCAAAGCCGCTTGTCATTTCATGAAGTTTATACAGTTTATCAGAATAAGAATTCGAATGAAAATTTATAAATTAAATGAAGTTATTGTTTTGTGTCAAATATATTACATACATATGTGTATAAGTTTCTTCAAGAATTGCTTACTTTTTTCTATTTTTGTTAAAGACATCAAAGCATATGTACATGTTAAGTTTTGTATAAAAATTTTTGTTTTTTGAAGAATTTTGTTTTTTTTTTTTATTTACTTTTTGTTAAAGAATAAACTTTTTTTCGTTATACTTTAGATTTAACATTATTTCTAGTCTACATGTAAAAAAATCTCTTGAGTAACAAAATAACATCGTAGTAAGCTTGAATTTCAAATATTTTTGCATTTTCAGCGATTTTTTATACATATTTGCTGTGTGACTCTCAAGATAGAAATCATAGAAAACCTAAAAAAAAATCCAAAAATATTGATTTTTTTGAGAGCCTAAAAGTACCACCAGATTCTTCATCAATTTCTACATAAATTGGTCACTCTTACAGGCGAATTGGAAAAAACTTTAAAAAGAAGAAAGAAAAAAAAACTCGTTGTTTTTTTTTGAAAATTACATGGGTCAAGAATAAAGAATAAAGTTAAAGAATAAAGAATTCAGTAAATGTGATTATGTATGTTTTAAAGAGTCAACTAAATCTTATGGCTCCAGAGGCAGAAATTGAGAAACACAGAGCATGAATGTGAACAAAACTCGTTTAAATTATCAAAAGGGATTATAGCAAAGATTGTGCTTAAAAACACAATCAGAAAATTCATTTATGAACACATTTACTAATGTGGCCTGTTATGTTTGAGCCGATAATTGAACTACATCCGTTTGATATTGTTTTATCTCTTACGAGATCAAATAATTTTTTGCTCAAAACAGCCTTAAGGCTTATTGCCTTCAATATTTGAATAATCTAAAAGTATCTTTAGTTTGTTTTACTATTTCATCTTTAAGTATTTCTACTTTATTTTAAAAATAAATATATTTTTTCCTTTTGTTATTTTCTACGAGTATTATTTGTTTGCTGTTGATGCTCATTTTGTTTTTTCTTCCTTTTGACTCAAAAGAGCTCAACTGAAATATCAGTTATTTTACAAGACTTTAATAATTCTATTTTACTTTTGCAATTTTTAGCCTTTTGTAATAAAGATATCTTTTTCTGTGTTCCTTTATGAACTCATTTCTCGGTGGTTCTCCATAGATTTAATTTAATAGCGTTTTATTGTAACGTTTTTGAAAAGGATAATACATTTACAATGGATACAGATACTGTTGACGTTTTCTTATGTTTTTAGAAGAATAATAAGACTTAATGGAATTTTATTTGACATCAAATTTCTTTTGAGTTCTAACAACAATTCTACTAGTTGGAGTTATAAATTTATTTGGTTCTCTCAAAATGCAAGCAAGATTTGAATTTACTGACATTTGTGCATTAAAGAGTTGCTATGAAAAGAAGAAACGGTTTCACGGCCGTTAGTTTAGATTTATTTAAAAAAAGAACCAGTTCATGGTAGAAAACTATTTTTCATTATTGAACAATATTTCAAAACTAATGTAATTTCGAAGGTCACTGTAATGACTTTGTTAATACAGAAAAGAAAGTTTATTTACATCGTTCGCAATTAGCAAGTACAATTTCAGGCTCTTGGGTAGGGTTGTAAGATTGGATAAGTCAAATATCCTAGCAAACACTTCACTTACAAATTAAGTTAAAAAGTAATATGAAATGGACGACCAGAGTACTTACAAATCTACTGGAAAAAGTACTTATTTTTGTTCGCAATGTCCCAAAAGTAATCCGTTATAATTTTGCCACTTTTAACCTAAAAATTAGTAACTTATTTTTATACTTAAAAGCTTTATAAAAATATGTAATTGTAGACAGATTACAACAAAATGGTATAAACTTATTCCAAAATAGATATTATTAATCATATAATAAGTGTTGTTTCACACGTTTCAGTTTTTTTCAAAACTGTTATTTCGCTCACACGCGTATAATCAATTTTCGTGCTCTTTACAATCAAGTTTTTAGTTTTTCATGCAAACAACTTCGCTCAGAATAAGGCGAAGCAAATAAAAGAGGTTGCTGTAGCTTAATTGATTAGCGCGTTTGATTATTAAACATGAGTTGGTATTTCGATGGTATAGCATTTAAATTCCACCGAGGTAAAATAATTAACTAATGGCTATAAATCAAGCTTTGATCAGTGCGCCTACTCACCACCAGAGGCGCTGCAATACTGTACTATTAATATGAAAAGCTTTTCTCTCCTTTCACCATCTATTCTTTTCCTATCTATTCCATTCCAAAGAAAGTAACACAATTAATTAAATAATATATAGGCGTATTAATTGCCTGAGTGTTACTTCTCTTAAAAAAAAAACAATTCATTAATATATAATTAGTAATACAAAAAGTGGCGAATAAAGCTACGAAATAATGAAATCTGAAAGTCATTCAAATAAAGAATGTAATTAAAGTTTTTGCTGGGATCTTTATATTGCGGAAAACGAAGCATGATTTTAAAACAACAACATTTATGGGGAATTATTCTTAATAAAATAAAAATCTACTTCTTGATAAATTTTAGTTAGGCTCGAGTTCATTAAATTTAATTTTCATTAAATTATTTTTACTGGAGTTCGAACTACCAGAACTAACACTGGTTAAAGGATTGATGTTTGTCTGTTGGCTGACCGGCACCGCAGTGGTGCATGTGGTAGAACGCAAAGAATTCTGATGAGAGAAAGTGGGATTTCTCGAAACATATGTCAATTCAACAACCCAGGTTCGATCCCCAGTCAAGAAAAAATATCAAAAATTTTTAATAATAAATTTTTCAAGTTGTAATTCCTAACTTCAGTAAAAATAATGTAATGAAAATTAAATTTAATGAACTCGAGCCTAACTAAAATTTATCAAGAAGTAAAAATTAACAGTTCGATTATGAAATAACAATTATTCTATAAAATAAAAATCTATTTCTAGATATCGAACAAATGTTCGCTTAGTGTACGAAGGAAATCTGATATGAGAAATGTCCTTAATTACCAACACTAATTTGATACATTTAGTTTTAATTCATTTCACCTCTACTGATTGCGCTTACAAAAGGTTATAACGAAAACTGTTGCATTAATAATGGACAACCAAAGTTCCTTCAATTCATTTTTTTTTGTTTCTCTCTGTAAATAAACTTACAACACCAGCGTACAGATATACATAAATCAAAATAAAATCTTTCCCTCATGCTGGTCTATATGAATGCAAACATATAAACCCAAGTGCTGATAAATTGATTTATACGTTTGCAGAGAATCACGAACAACTCTTTTCAGGCAAAAATCAATTTCATGCATTTTAAAAACGAAATTGTTAAATAAAATTATTAAGAGAATAAAAAATTTAATCAATAAAAGGGGGGGTAAAAAATTGTTGCATTTTATTTGAGAGCATTGAGGCAACAAATTGTTGTTGCAAGAGTAAATTTTTACATAAAAGTTTTATTATTTTTAGTCTTTGTTGTTTTATTAAAACTTTTTTAGTTGTTCATTTTTATGAAACAGCTTGTTTAACTTGATTTACAATGATGCCATAGAAACAGACCCCCTTTAAATGTTTTAAAATCACTGAGATCGAACTTGAATATGCTGCTGATAAAGTTGGCGATGGAAAAGGAAGTTTTGTGGGGTGTTGTTGTTTATCGTTTTGTTGCAACTATCTTGTTAAACATCTTATGTGTTGTTGCTTTAATACAAAATAATGCTTTGCAATATAAAACTTGTATGTATATTTTAGTTATATGCATGACACTGTGACCTAGTGCGCAGCACACTAAAGTTTTAAGAAAAGACGATATTAAATTAAAGCGTACTAAAGGTTGAAGAAATCCAAAGCTAAACTTGGGGCCAAATTACCGCATTCGATATCGAGTAAAATTGATCGTAATTTTCTTTATTGAGATTATGGCATACGATATCGAGCAAGAAATTTTGTACATTTTATCATAATTTCGATATCGAAATCATTTTTCGATACGATAGCTCATTCGATCACGAATGCTGTAATTTGGCCCCTGGCTTTCACTTTTGTATAATCTAGTTTATATTTACTCTATAAAGACAATTGAATATAACATTTGATTTTAGTTTTATACTTTCTTATATCAGATATCACTGCCAATCATTTATACACATCAAATGTTTTCAATAGAATCTTTGTTAACTTAAACTTTTATGAAAAGCGAACAACTTTCCACGCAAGTCTGTACACGAAATTATCAGTGTCAGTACCTCTTTATAGTTTCGTAGAATATTTTCCCGTA
Organism: Bellardia bayeri; assembly: GCA_950370525.1. NCBI lineage: Eukaryota > Metazoa > Arthropoda > Insecta > Diptera > Calliphoridae > Bellardia > Bellardia bayeri. The sequence goes on from OX493267.1 coordinate 84,301,667, forward strand.
CAACACCTTGTTTTTATGATTTTTATGCTGCCATCAAAAAGTCAGTTTAGCAGGCAGCTAATATACAGTTTCCATATCAGTTGCTAAATGGCGCCAATTGCAAAGATTTTCCGTGTTTTCCTACGCTGTTGGTTTTGTACCGAAAACATTTAATAACACTTAAATAAAGCAAGATTTTATAAGTAAAATGTGTTATGTTGTCAATAATATGAGATTTTCTGTTATTTCTGCTATTTCTTTTATTATTTTTATATCCGTAGCTTTTTTTCTTATTAAGTTGCATTTTATTAAAGTAAATATTTGTATGTTTTACCAGCAAATAAATATAAGTGTAAGTAAATACAGTGTGTGAGAAAAGTTGTTACATATGCATTAAGTTCTTTGCAACAAAATTTTAATTTTCTCTAAAAAAATCTAGACATTTTTAAATTCTAGGTTGAGTTTTTCTTAATTTTCCTGAAGGAGAGTTTAATTTTGTGCTTTACTGTTTATTTGCTGAAATGTGCTTTTTATGAAAGATGGACTGAATTAACTTTTTTATTTGTTTATGAGGTTTTACTTGCATGTTTGTACTTACATACTTACATGTATGTATGTATATGTACATATATATAAAAAACAAAAAACCAAAAGAGAGAAAGTTGTAAATAATCCCAAAAACAAATATACAGCAATAATAGAAAAGTAGTCGTGCAAATATTATGTAATATTTTGATTCATAAAGTTTGTTTTTTTTACTATTTGTGACTGAGAAAATAAATTATAGTTGCAGAAAGATTCATATTGGGAAATATATTAAATGCAGTTGTAATTTTCTTAGCAAGACAAAACAATAATTAATGAAAGCGCTGTATAAATGAGCAAAATCTTAATTATGTAATTGAAATTGACTATAAATAGCTTTAAAAATAAACTGACATATAAATTCTCATAACCAAGTAGTTTAAGCTATTATCTATATAAATAAAAATCCTATTCACTTTATTGGTTGAAAAGTTATGATGCATTTTTCCAATTAACATTTAAATTAATATTAATCATACGTCACACTGTTCCTAAATAAAATTCAAATATGTAAATAACATATTTTTTTAAACAAAATTAAAGAAATTTTAGTTAGTAAAATTGTAATATATTCAATATTAAATTTACTAAAACGACGAAATTAATTCAATTAAATATTAATTTAGATTTTATATTTCAGAAATTGTTCAAGTTTAAGATCTTTTCTTTATTAAAATAAAATTTTTTATTTTCAATATTTCGCTATGGTTTTGTGTAGATTCTTTTTAATACCGATACATTTTCAAAGTTTGGATAGTGATTTAATTTACTACAATGAGAAGATAGCGCAGGTTTTTGTAAAGTAATATTGTCTCTATATCTTTGGTCTGATTTATGTTCAATTAAACTAAAATTGTTAAGATTATTACTCGCAATTATTAAGATCATTATTGTGATTTGTTAGAAATACAACAACCATTATATTGTGTCAGATAAGGGAGATTTGTGAGGCGAGAAACGAAAATCAAAGATATTATTCCTAATACTTCCCATAAATATGGCGATTATGGCATGGATTATGGCATCTTGAAGACAAAATTGGAGACAAAACAAAATCTTGGAATTTTATGTTTCGACTTTGGACAACAACAATGCTGGTCATGACATGGAAGAAAACAACGAGTAGTATACTGAAGATGAAATACTTTCCTTGTCTGTTTAAAAATTCATATATTTTATTTTAATTTTTTAACAAGTTTCCTTAGTTTTAATAAATTAATATAAATTTTAAATTATAGTGAAGCTAAATAATTTATTTTACTGGTGGGTAAGTGCGGTAAGTTGCAAAACTAGTTTGTTCCAATATGGAAAACTCGTTTGTTTCGAAAATTCGTAGCAAAACTTGTTCGTTTCAAGCTTCAAAACTTAATTTTTTCTTTAGTTATGGAGTATTGATTTTGTAAATTTTAAGGTTAAAAAAAAAAAATATCCTAATATTTATGAATTAGTAGCTTGTACTAAGCTGTTGCAAGCTTTTAGCTTTTTACCAAAATTTCGTAAACATGGAACTAACGAGTTTTGCTTCTCATCTCCTCATATGTATCTTCTTTCTCATTGTATTGAAAATATCTATTGTCGTAAAGCAACATTTTCGAATACGTAAAAATAAGCATTTCTCAATTTTTGTGTATTGCTCTATAATATTCCATTTTTCTTCTAATATATTTATTACTAAGTCAACAGGAATTCCTCGGAAATGGAGAAACTACATCATAAAATATAATACAATTATTTTTATATATATAAAAATGAAATGGTTTATGTTTGTAATGGCATCACGTGAGAACGTCTGGAGCGATTTGGCTGATTTTTTATTCGATTCGAAATTCTTAGGAGATGGTTTGTAAAGAAAAAAAATTAAAAAATTCCGGCTAAAACTCGGAAATTTTAAGTTTTTACTATATTGCCTCCTTTTCACTTCTCATTTTTCTTAATAAGAGACATCTTTGAATAAACTTGAAGAACTGGCACCAAAGCCTCCTTTTCACTTCTCGTTTTTTAAGTATGAGACAATTTTATGAAAACTCAAAGAACTAAATTTTACTGCCTGATATTCAGTTCTCAATTTTCTTAATAAGAGACATTTTTTTAAGAATCTTAAAGAATTGACACCAAAACCTCCTTTTCATTATACATATATGAAATACAAATCAGTAGTAAATACCGAGCGATGCCGGGGCGGTCAACTAGTATTAAATAAAATAAAATATCAAATAATTTTTTATAAATTTTTTTTTTAAATTTTTGATTTAAATAATTTTAAAATTAAAAACAAAAAACTGTTTTAATCTAAAAAATCTTTAAACTCTTAGGTTTTGTTTCATCGTAATCAAGAGTAATGATAAATTTCTTCAAGTAATCTGAAAATAAATATTAATCATACGTCACAGACTTTCCAAATTAAATCATCAACTGAATTTAAAGCAAAAAACAATTCACTGATGTAATGTTGTTAATATGTAACATAATTTTTAACAATGCGTATTTGCTTAAATATTTGGAACATAGTTTAATAAATTTTATTAAAGAAATAATTTCCTTAAAAACAAATTGCTTTAACAATTAATTATTGTTTGCAAAGTGTGATTTTTTTAACAACTTTCTTTTTGGCAAGACTGTTAAACAGGTTCAGTTTGGTCAACGGCTTAACCATGGCTCAACTTACAAACAAATAACTCTTGCAGATTATTGAATTTTATTAACAAAAGCTTGTTCTAGATCTCTCTTTGAAGCTGTTATTATAATTCAGTTACAGTTTTTAAATACATACTACTGATTTATCAGCCCAATCAGCCCAATCATGAAAAAAATCCGCGGGAGTTTTTTTACCTTTTTATTTTTTTAACATGGAATTTGAATAGGAAAAATGGGAAAAGGCAAAAAAACTCCCACGGAATTTTTATTCATGATTGGGCTGATTTTATTTTTTTTAAACTACATTTTTAAAGCAATCTTCTAAACCTCAATTAATTACACACAGATAGTTGTAACTTTATAAGTCCCCATGGGGAGTACTTTTTACACAAACATTAATAAAACTGCATATATGTACATACATATGTGTTATTTCATAGTTTGTACATGTGTTTAAATTGAAAATTTGTATTAAACTTTTCAACTTTTACAACATAAAGCAAATAAAATATTTATGTGGTAAAATGTTTTTACATTTATATATTTTCCACTTAAAAAATAAACGCATTGCGAATATTAAAAATGTCATTCAGATACAACAAGAGATAGTTGGAAAGTATGCGAGTGTGAGTGAATGAGTGAGACATGTTTTATAAAGCCACTTACAATTCAAACATCTCTTCATACACACATTAACATGTAGTCTATATTAGGGAGGTGGGTATTTGAAAAAATCATAGCATAGTCTTAGGAGTAAATTAAAGAGTTTGTTTAACAACTAGTTTCAATGATGGAAAGGAAGTTCTTAGAAGTAGGAAGAATAACGAATTTTATTTTACAAAAACTTTAATTAATAAGAAACATATTTACCCACCTAATGTTGTCTGAATATGAACATTTGTCATTATACGCAAACGTATACACCAGGAACTGATATGAATAAGTTGCACCAAAATGCAGGCAATAAAAAAAAAAAACAACAAAACTGGATTTTCATTTACCGACTACATGACGCCAAGTGATTTTCAACATACACAAATATTTACCACACACAGTACGAGTAAAACATTCATCATCAACAGAAATATAAATTTACAACAAACAAAATAAAAAAAAAAAACTGAAAAAGAAAAAATAAGAATTCAAATACACATTTTATGAGATACATGCAATATGAAAAAGACAATTTTCTCTTTTTGCAGATTTTACCACAATTTTGAAATGTCAAAATACAGTAGATTAAATTGTAAATTGTAAATATAAAGTTTGATTACAGCTACTGGTTTCAGCACTGGTTCTATAAGAAATGAAATGAGAGTTATCGTGTATGTTAGTCATGTTAATTTGAGACAAACTTTTGAAGACCAACTATTTGTTTATTTATTTATTTTCCTATTTTATCTGTAATTTAGCACCACTGTACCTTAGTACGGCAATAAGAACAACAATTTCTTTGTAACTGCTCAATAGAATCCACACAAAAGGGACACACAATAGCAGAACCTACACACACACAACAGCAGCAGCAGTTTATAAATATTTTCATGTTGCTCATTTTTCATTCGACTTTTTCATTAGATCCATGACAACATTAAAATGTTGCCAAGTTGTAGTTAAAAGATGTTTTGTGTTCTTAAAGTGGTAGTCAGTCGCATACTGGTATAATGTACATTTAAATATAGTTTTGAATGTCCTGCTTAAGGTGCGTTTTAAATTAAATAGAATAGATATAAAATGAAATGAAGTAAAAACTTTTAAGGAAAATATGTTGGCGTAATGAACAAAAGACCTCCTAGCATCTATAACAGTTTTTTCTAGATGATATATGCTTTTATATTTTCGGTTTTCAGCATAAATTTGATGATTTAATATACCCCAATATATCTGAATAGGGTTCTGATGTGGAGAACATTCAAGTATATTAATATTTTGTTTGATGATTTACATTTATAGGTGCATTGTCTAGTCGAAAAAATAATTTGTTTTTCACTACTCTCTTCTAAAAATTTTTCAACTAGTAATTTTGTTCTAATTACAAGATCAAGCATACTACAGTCTTCAAAAAAAGCTTCACAACTATGAGAAATATCGTGATTCCTTCCGTAGGTCTCTCCAATGGCTGTTGAAACCATTTGGACAAACAAATATATTTTGAACAAGTAAGAAAGTATATGATCGGTCAAGCCCGACCATATAATACCCTATATGTGTAAAATAGGTTTTTATAAATGAACGATATATGGGCGCTATGACCTCTTATGTATCGATCATCCAAAAATTTTGTGGCATATAAATATTTGTTGTGTTAAATTTTATCTCGATAAGAACATTTTGAAAAGATTTATACATGTTAAATAGATTTTCATATGGAAACATTGACTAATAATGGACCAATCGTTATTAAATTATATGTCATGATTTTTTGCATATGTGGTATTTATTTGTGTTGAATTTTATTTGGATACCAACATTTTTAAAAAGTTATGCTCCTTGGGAGCTGTGGTCAATTGTTGACCGATTTGCAGAAAATTTATAGATGTGATTGGATTTCATATGAAACTTATTATAACCTAAACCACCAATGTGAGGAGGTTATATCGGATTTGTGCTGATGTTTGGTCCAACACCCATCTGTCCGTCCGTCTGGCTGTCTGTCTGGTTGGCTGGCTGTCCATGTGAAGCTTGTGCGCAGACTACAGGTCGCAATTTTTCAGATATTTCGATAACATTTGGTACGTGATATTTTTACAGCCCAAGAATGGATGGGATTGAAACTGGTGTAAATCGGTCTATTATTTCACCTGGCCCCCATACAAATGTCCTCCCGAAATTCGGATTTACCGATCATAAATGTTTGAATTATGCAAGTATCTAAACAAATTTCATCACAATTTCAGCCAAATTTTATCCAGTTTGGTCCATAATTACTCGTATCTCCCATATAAGGCCCACTTCCGAAAATCACTTTAAAGAGTATAACTAGCTCAAAAATGATGGTATCCTAATAATATTGAACGAAAATATATTTCATATGTCTAGAATTAATACGATACAATTTTCGGTCCATTATTAATCGAAACTGCCATATAAGACACTCTCCGTAATTCACTTTAAGCTCCATGAATCGTTTAAAAGTATTTATATTGATATAAAGTTTAACGCAAATAATATTTATATGCACAAACATCATGTCACTAAATTTTTGGATCATCGGTCCAAAATAGTTTATATCTCTCGTATAACGCCCATTTCTGAAAAACTGTTTTACATATACGGGATGTAGGGTATTATATGGTCAGGCTTGACGAACTATACTTTCTTACTTGTTTGTAGTAAAATTTAAATCAAATATAGTTTGAAAATAGACTTTTAGCAGTTTACTTACGATTGATTTGAACATACTTTAGATTCATTAATAATCTGATCAAGAATCTTCACAGTTCATAATTCTGCGATTGTACAGTTCAGAAAGCCTTTTTTCTGGCCACCACTTTTATGTTTACCCTAATATTTCAATTATTTTTTAAATTTGTAACTACAAAATGTGACGGATTTTTTTTTTTTTTGGCAATTGCTCGAAAACTTAATCCATTTCTTATATTAACTGAAAATTGGCTTATTTCAAAAACTCTAAGGCACCAACCATGCGCTATTTTATAAAAAAATTTTGAAAATAAAAATAAATAACAGTTATGTTTTTGTTTTTCTAGTACTGTTCTTGGTGTGTCATAAAATGTAATTATAGTTATGAAACAATAACAATAATGCACAATTTCTCTCTTAAATTTAAAAATTGAACTTCCAAGTTTTGGATAAAAAGAGATCATTTTAACTGGGAGAAATGTTACACGTTTGAAAAAAAACTGTTTTCAACTTTACAACAAATAGTAAACATCAAGTGTAATTATAGTAATGCAACACAGTCTATAGTACTATGGCCTAGTTAAAGTCTGCAAATTGCTCACGAATTCCTAATCTAATGAAAAACATTCTGACGACAGCATTGCTGTCTTGGCTTTATCATAAAATTTTGCTCGAATATTTTAATTTGAAAGAATGATAACCTGACCTAGATTTTGATGAGTTTGATCTTCAAATTCCTCGTAAATGTCGATAATTTTTTATGAGTTTCCTTAAATTTACATTATTATTCCCGACAAAATTTGCATTCCAATTAAAAAGTATAATTTAAAATTTTGCATATTTTTTCAATTTCAAAACACACTGATGGCAACTTGTACTACATTACAAACAGAATAACAAAATGATTCTAACATTTGCATTAATGTATTCCTTTACTTTTGCAACACATGCTAAATGATGATGACGATGATAAATTTTTGCAACAGTCTGACAAATTTCGAACAATTTAAATCAAAACGACATGTGGGGGTGTTACGAATCCCACATACACGTACACATTTGTTTATTTAAGTTCAAGTATCATTCTTGTCAATTTTAATTACTCATACACATGTATACATACGTGCACACATACACAGCTACATGCTGAGAAAAACAAATTACACACTGATGCTTGCACACATAAACACGAATGCATATAAACTCAGACACTGTTACACAGTTACTAGCAAATAATGAAAAAGGAAGAAGTGTTGCAAACATTTTTATATCCTTTATAATTTATTATTTCTCTTTTAGTCGTAGTTTATTATAAATAAAGAAGAAAGTCACCATACAAACGCTTGATGACAGTCGAATGATGAAAACTTAAGCATTGTTGCTTTGAAAGTTGTGTATTGTTATGCTTTTGTTTTTATACTGGAAATAAACTAATTATGTTTGTATTGTATGTATTACAAACAGTATAAAAATAGCTATTTAGCTTTGAAATTGTTAAGCCACTTTTTTTTTGTTATTGTTAACTGGATTTTAAAAAAATGTTTATAAATAAATTCTTGGTGAAACAGATTTAATGAGAAAATGCAATATCAATAAGTAATATGATGGAAAACCCCATACACTTTGATATGTAATACCTCTCTCTATTCTTTTCAAATAGTGACATTAATTAAATCAAAATGAGCAAAATATAGGATATTTGCTAAATCGTGTCATTTTTATATCCTTTCATCACTGCAAGTGGTAAAAGAGGTTATATTCAAGTTTGTCATTCTGTGTGTAAGACTGAGAAATATTCATCTGAGAGCCTAGAAAGTATATATGTATATTCTGTATGTACGTCTGTCTGTTTGTATAAAACAAACTCATGTACAAAATACGTAACAAAAATTAGCAAAGTGTACAAAATCCTGTTTATGATTCTTCTTAGCAGTTTGGTAGTGAAAATCAGCAAAATCGGTATGGTAGAACAAAAGTTATGGAACAAAATGTGTGAAACCTCCATTCATATATAATATTTTTTCATCCGGTTTCCATGATTTCTCATAGCCACCATACTAATTTTTATCGAAATATGATTCAGTGGTACAGAAATGCTTATAAAATTGCAATATCAATACAAAATTGGAAAAAAGTAAGTTTAATCGCAACACGAAAATATATTTAGTTTGGTCCATGTTTGATCACGGACCACATATAAAGTTCACTTCCAAAATTCACTTAAATACGGTTAAGGTTAAAATTCGGCATAAATAATCCTTATAGACATATAAATTGTTGTACAAAATTTTATAATGGTCAGCCCATAATTGGTCATAGCTGCCATATAAGGACCACAACCGAAAAAGAAATTTTTTTTTGCGTGTGAGGTAGGGTTTAAAATGCCTCAGCACTTACAGTTGGTCATTACCAACTACATTGAGTGGTGTATCTACAAAACAATTCCTCCTCCTCCTCTGGTTAGACTACCTTCCTGGAACCGCTGCCTGCATTACTTCGAGAAGGCCCAGAGCGACGTCCTGAAAAGGACCATTTACCCTCTTCCATGTTTGGGAACACAACATTTGAAGCCTGTATCAAGCAAATCAAGCTTATCTTCTTATGTTCTTTTGTTCCCATATTTTTGTATTTTATTTTATTGCAGAGCATCATGATCGCTTTTCTTCGCATGTAATATGAGCTCTACGTATTTTCTTACAGCATTTTAGGTCTCCTCACATTGAAGCATTTCCTCCACTATATTCGTGAGTCTGAAAGGACCAATTTGTTCCATCAATGTGTTACTTTCAGTTCAGCATCATCGTTTGTTGACACGCAGTATATACACTCTGTATTGCTTACCTTTCCAATACGGTATATGTACTTTTTAAATTATTTGTGATCAGAAAGAAACTGAGTCAAAAAATAGTTGTCCCCAAAAGTCCTTTTAAATCATCTCTTTATGTTGGGGATTAGTCTCGCCGTCCGTCTTTCAGTTCAAGCTGCACTGCATCTATTTGCCTTCGTTATAAAGTCGCATAGGATGATCGATCTATAATTAGTCGTAGCTCCCATATAAGGCCCACCTCCGAAAATCACTTTAAAGAGCATAACTCTTTTAAAAATGTTGGTATCCAAATAAAATTCAATAAAAATAAGTTTCATATGTACCGAAATAAGGACACCTAAATTATAGTTTTTATAATGGTCGGTCCATAAGTAGTCAAATCTTCCATATAAGACCATATCCGTAATTGCTCCATAAATTTGTTAAAAGTATTTATTTATATTCACAGAAGTCATGTTTATGTTTTATACATATGTATACTGGGTGTAGGGCGTAATATAGTTAGGCTTGTCCGACTATACTTTCTTACTTGTTGTATTTCATATTACGTGTAGATGGAGGGTATGTAAGATTTGGCACAGCCGAATATTGGACTCTAACTTGTTTATACTCTGTTTCTTGTGCCCGGTAGCTGTTTGCGGTCCACTTTTACATATGTTTGTCACTGTCAGCAATTACCGGATTTAGCTTTGCAAATTCCTGGTTTCTCTTCATAGAATTTTTGCTTTTTGTTTAAATTACCCCAATCTGCGTTCTTTTTCGCTATGCGTATGAATAATAAAAAAAATATTTACATTTTTTTACAATTAAAAAAAAAACTACCATTTTTTTCATACACCTCAAATTCAAACTAAGATAAAAATTTTAACCGAAAAAATCTTGAAATATTTTATAATTGTTTGTTTTTCATTTTGTATGAAATTTATCTTAATTTCCGCTGTTTGTTTTCAATGTAAATTGCTGTAATAAATTTACATTTTCACATTAATTCCAACACTTGTGTTTGGGCTTTTGTTGCAACTGCTGCTGATACGGCCATTGCTACTGTTGCTAGACTTGCTTGTGCTTTTGCTCATAATTACATTAGTTGTGTAAATAATGAGTTTTTTTCTACTTCTCCTCAAGCACTAACAAACCATTGGTAATAACAGCAACAATAAGAACTTAAACTAATAAACAAACAAACAAAAAAATATCAGCAATTTCGAAACCTTCGCACTCCGTTTATTTAATACCCTCTGCTTATAAAAAAGCTTTCAGCTAAAAGCATAAAATTAAAAAAACAAATTATGTTGTTGCTCTTCTCTTCTTAAATAAGGAAGATAAACAAAATAAGAAAATTGTGTAGGTAGTTTTCCAAAAATACAAAGGAAACAAAAAAAAAAAATGACACGTCTTTAACATTTTGAATTGAATTTGTCTAAATTGACCTTAACGGCAACAACAACACGCATTTCTTTCACTCCACTCTCCTTTTGCTAACGTTTTTAAAGTTACGTGTGTTGCATGCAAAATCATGTCTAAACAAAATACGTACAAATATCAAATATTTACAAATTCATTCATGATTGTAAGTGATATTTTCCCAATTTGTTTTATGACGACTGCACTACAATGGTAGATAAAAGTAACAAGACTTTGTATTGTAATCAGGATGGTAATGGATTTTAAAATAGATTTTAAATATTCTTTGTTTTTAACAGGGAAATGTAGAACTTTTCAATGATTTTAAGCAGTGAAGCAGAGATTTATTAAACTTTCATTTAATAAGTACTGTAAGGAAAAAAAAATATTTTTGATTGAATTCAACTATGTAAAGGGGGTTTTAACGTGAACTTTGTTTTTTAAAATAAAATAAAACACAGAATTTATATGAAATATTAAATTTATGATATAGAAAATAGCATTTACCTTAACCGCAGTTCCATACATTGACAAGTTCAGAATGAAATGGCTTTTGCTCTTGCCCAATTGCTGCAATTTTAATAACGAAATGCTTAATAGTGTTCTCAGAACAATGATATGTTTAAGTTCAGTTTCAATGAACATATCGAGTTTAGAATAAAACCTAGATAATTTAAAATTTCAGAGACCGACAATCGTAGTTGCCTGAATCTTGGTATCTTTGTCTTTTTGGTAAATGCAACTAATTCTGTTTTGCGTGGGTTAACACTTAGGAAAAATAATATACCGTCATTCACATAAGCTACAGCCTTCATTTCATTATTTTTCAATTCAAATAGAATGAAGATTAACCCACCTTGAGGTGGGTTAGTAGTAATAACTCCAGGTAATTTTAGAGAAGCTCTTGTACAAAAAAATGATGGACTACATTCATACTCATAGTTTACTTTCCAGCACGCAAACGGGTTTTTGTCAGAATCACAGCTGCGTTATGGCTCTTGTGGAGGTTAGCGAAAATATACGTCAAGGATTAAATGAAAGTAATATGTGCTTCTAGACCATTATAAGGCGTTCCATACGGTAGACAATGACCCAGTAAAAAAAATTGTGTTTTTTGAAGCACTTAAGAGAAAAAGCGCATAATCGAGCGCTTCAATAAAAGCGCTCTTTTGAAGCAGTAAATGCTTAAGCTAGATTTACACGATTGAAATTTTCTTCAAAATGCTTCAAACTCATGTAAACAGCAAAAATTCTCCAAAATTTATTTATTTAATTAAATGAGAATTATTCCTCTTGCGAGTATTTGAAAATTATTCATTTAATAAATTTTGAAGAAATTTTGCTGTTTACACGACTTTGAAGCATTTTGAAGAGCAATTTTGAAGAAAATTTCAATCGTGTAAATCTAGTTTTCCGAATAAAATATACAAAAAAAGGGTGCTTTTTTAGTGCTGACAACGAAGAAGGTTTTAAAGCGAAAAAATAAAAATGAAATTTTAGCCTACAGATTTACGTATGACAACGAAAGTCAATTACAAAACGAGTTACTATGAATTTTTCTTAAGCAAAAACATTCAGATAGAATTTGTTCATTGATTGGTGTGCGCGAAGTGACGTAAAACACTTTAGGAATGTGCTTTATTTGTATGTTTGATTAGGTTAAACGAAGCGCTTATTGTCAGCAGAAAGTAGTCCTCTAAACCGGGACACCTTAAATCTACTTATCTACTTATCACATGTTGTCAAAGAATCACACAACTCAATATACCTTTAATATTTTTAACAATCTCTGTAGATTTCTATAACAAACGAGATAAACAGGAAAGGCAAAAGTTAAAATAATATTCAAAAATCTTCACAAGAAAAATTGTTTACCAGTTTACAACTAAAACCTCTCCACTCCACTGCAATTAAATAATTTTTCTCTTGTATAACAGTTTACTGCCTTTGGAAAACATTTATAAAATAAAAGAGAGTAGCATAAAATATAAGAGAAATTTCTCAATTAAACGCCTGCGTTACCAAAACTTTTCTATTTGTGAAAGTTTCAAATAATATTTTAAAACATAATTTCATATTTTGTTTGTTTATTTTAAATTATCACGTGTGTAGTTTAAAATAAAACGGAAATCTATAATAAAATTATCTTCATAAATCTTAATCTACTTGATAGAAAGTTTTCAGTTGTGAAAATGTGAGCAATTTTTATAAGATAAATATTTCTGATAATAACTTTTATTGACAGTTCATAAAATGTTACTTAGTATGAGTTGTTGAAGTTAAATGAATGATAAATGAGAATGAATGATGATGGATGTGAAATATCCGGTTAAAGGAAGTTAGATTAGCTGCATGATAAATTAAGCAATCATTTTTATATTTTAAGGATATTAGGTAAACCTTTTCCCACAATAATTTGTAGAGGCTGAGAATGTATTATGATTGTTATAGATTTTAATGCAATTTAGTCTAATAATTTTGGGCTTTTATATATAAACATTATAATTATAATTAAGTTAAGGAAGAGTGTATAGAAATAGATAAGGTGATAAGGTAAGGCTAACTTTGGTTATATTTTATGACAATAACTTTATTTATAGGTGGTTTATAGGTGCCAGAGTGGAAGTTGATCAATTATGTCCTGATAATGGACTGATAAATCAGTATGCCGTAACGTAATTTTTATATATTTGGCTTATTGTAGTTATAGTAATACACGAAAGTAGACTTTATTTGAGAGCTATGACCAATTATGGTCTGACCGCTGACTGACATATTGCAATTGCTGATATACAGTTAAGGACTTAAGTCTTCATACTTATTCAAAATTCCACATTTACGTCAAAGAAAAAAAAAGAAAAAAAAAGACAATTTTTTTTGTACGAATAATAACCCAGCAAAAACTTTACTTACAAATTAAGTTAAAAAGTAATAGGAAATTGTCGACCAAACTACTTACAAATCTACTATAAAAAGTACTTATTTTTGTACAAGATGTCCCAAAAGTAATTCGTTATAATTTTGCTACTTTTAACCAAAAAATTAATAACTTATTTTTATACTTGAAACTGTTATAAAAATGTGTAGTTGTGTTAGAACAAAATATTGTAAAATAGGTAAACAAACTTAATAAATATTAGGTAAACTTTTTGCAAATGATATTAATAAAGATTTTCAATCATATACACACATTTCATTTTTAGCGGCCCAATTTTTGTTCAATTCTGAAAATTTTAAAAAATTTATTAGAAATTCAAGTATGTACCCCTTTTATTCTATTTTCCCTTCTCAACCAAAAATACTTGCCTAGAAGAGTTAGAATTGAAACGTCTATCGTAATATTTTAGTTAAATGTTTTAAAGCTTTATCTATTCCAATAATACTATTTTTTAATATATCTATTAAGAATGGATATTTACAGGATATCTGGAAGAAATCTTTCATTGCGTCTTTATGAAAATCGGGTAATAAAAAAGGAATTGAAAATTATCGTGGGATTGCAAAACGTAGTGCAATAACCAAACTCTTTGAAAAATTAATCACCAATAGTGTAATCTTTCAATCATCAAATTTGATATCACCTTTCCAGCATGGATTTCAAAAAGGCTGTTCTACTACTACTGATCTTATTCAATTTACTTGTGCTGTATTTTATGGTTTTTCTCAGATGAAACAAACCGACTTTAGCAAGGCATTTGATAAAGTAAATCATAAACTCGGTATTAAAAAACTACAATTAATGGGATGCTCAAAACTTTTAACAAACTGGATATGTTCGTATTTATTAGGCAGGACGCAAAACGTGCTTTTTAAAAGTTGTATCTCCAAAAAACATACAAGTATTATCTGGATTACCACAGGACAGCCATCTGGGGCCTCTACTGTTCTCACTTTTTATTAATGACTTACCGAACGTAATAAAACCTTTGAATATCTTAATGTACGCCGATGATGTGAAGTTATTGTGAAGCTACAATCAGTTAATAGTTTATATACTTTTGCAAAAGGATTTGAACTTATTTTATGATTGGTGTACCAAGAACTTAATGGAACTTAATATAATGGAACTATGCGCTTTGCAAGATGTAAGTCAATAACTGCAAATTACTTTTTGAGAAATCATAAACTGGATTTGGTTTAAAGCTTTCTGGACTTGGGTGTATTATATGACCCTAAATTAAACTTTACCCCACATATAAATTCTATAATATATAAAGTCAGGGGTATGCTTGGCTATATAAAACGTTAGTCTACATGTCACTTGTGCGTTCGATTCTTGAGTATGGGTCAGTTATTTGGGCTCCAATTTATCAGACACATTCCAATGCTAGTGAATCGGTGCAAAAACAATTTCTCTTGTTTTGCCTTCGAGGATTACGTTTTAACCCACATAACTTACCATCATATTCTGCTCGTCTAGCTTTTATTAAACTGCCAATACTAAAATGTCGTAGAGTTATGCTGAATGTTTTATTTATTTTAAATGTTATTAATGGTGCACAGAAAAAAATAAAAATGAGTTTCAATTAAAACATTTGTGGAATCAATTAAAAATTTAATTGAAACAACAAAATGATAGTATCAATTAAAAAAAAATGTGAGATTTAATGGAAAATATCAGAAAAAGTAATTGAATCAATTAAAATTTTAATTGAAAATTATTTTAAATTAATTAAAGGTTTAATTGAAAAAGAAACATGATTTTTTTTCTGTGCTCTAATTCTCCAATAAATGAAATCCTTTTCAACGTTCCACAACGTCCTAGCAGAAATTTTTATCCATTGTTAATATGATTTTTATGATAAAACTATGCTGATGCTGACCCACTAAGAAGGATGTGCAACATATTTAATCAGTTATATAGATATAGATATATTTTTCATTAGATCCCGGTCTTATAAAACTTTATTTAATAAAGTATTTAAACTCATACTGCCGTATTTATAAAAAATAAAGTAGGCTTGTAGCACACTTTAAGACAAAATTTTCATACAAAATTTTCTTAAATAAATAATTATTTATTTCGGAGAGTTAGAAATGCAATCAGCATGCAATAATTTGTTAAAAATTTTGATCACATGCGTTGATTGTGAACGATGTTTTTCGTCAACTTCAAATATTGGTAAAATCCCGAATCCCGAGATTTGAAAATCTACTCCCGTTTGATCCCTTTAATAATAGCTACAGTTGAAGCTTAACTGAAACTTTGTTAAGATTTATGTTTGGAAAAAAACCTCTTAAAACTAGCGAAACTGGTTTAGAGTATTAAATTGTTTATAATACACTTGCAACAATTGCCAACTAGTGTCTAATAAAAAAACATAATTTGTCTGCAAATGAACTCATGGTTTTGACTAATTTACCCACAATAAATAAACAAAAACTTAATTTAATAAAAACGTTTCCAATATAACCAAAAAATTATTTTAATTGCTATTATTAGCAACATCCGTCAGTAGTTGCATATCATGCATATTTCATTTAATTACTTCCCTTAAGTTTATCCAGAATGTTGTAATATTTAGTTTTTTTTTTCGTACATAATTTTCTATTTTTTTTTTTTGGAACATTTGAAAAATTATCTTTTTGTTTAGCTGACTGTCTGTCTAGCATATTTCAATGTAAAAACTGCAGTCACCACTTATAAATGAGCAGCATCAAATAGGAAAAAAAACTATGCACAATATTTAATAGAAACTTTTAATAAAACAGTAATAATTTTAGAAAAAAAAACAGTAATATATATGAATTTTGATGTATAAATGTGTGTGAAAGTGCATTAGGGAGCAGCATGTTTAAAAATTATTTAAAAACGAATTAGATTTTACACAAAACCATATTTGATATTGCTATAAATAATTATTAAGTACCATGCTAATACTATTCAAAAACATTTATATAGGTTATATAAAAAAAAAAACAGCCAACCAAAGACATCTGAAAATTTCCTTCAAAATCTCTGAGTTGACTTGTATAAAAACTTTTTTGTAAGATGTAATTATACAGCAATGAGCTTTAAAACTTTTATAGTTGAAAAGTCCTTTTCAGTACGCCTTAATAAATTTTGCTGCAAGGTTAACATAGTACATGGTTGCATAAATAGTTCTATATATGAAAGCGAATGTATTTACATATATTAGTATGTTGCATGTATGTACATATATGTGTATGTGTGTAGTTTTTTACTGTATCAGCAAAAGTTGTTTTTCAGTTGCATTAAACTTTGTTTTTGTTTCGTTGGAAAGCCAGCATGTATGTATGATTCTAAACAGAATTTATTACCACAACATTTAGGAACGTTGAATATTATTATTATTTTTTATTATTATTATTATTCTGCACAGAGAAAAACTTTTTTAAAACAATTTATTTATGTATGTACATTAGGGTGGCCCCGTTTGTATGGAGAAAAAAATAAGGTATAGATGTTCCCGACTAATATGAAAATTTGATTCATTTTAAGGCTACGTTTCTCAATTTTTTTTTGTCCTGGGGTCAATATTTGGTGAGCTGGATCAAATGATAAAAATGTCCTTTTTGGAGGTTTTTTGATTTTTTTTCACATTTCTTTGAAAGGAACTATATGTAAATTTGGTATCATATGAAAGGTCTTTGAGAGGTGCATTCAAGGGGTTATTAAAAACTTAAAAAAAAAATATTTTTTTTTAAATTCAAAAATTTTGAAAATTTCAGACAAAATTTTTTTTTTTTTTTATTTTTTTCATAGAATTTACTTAAATAACTAGTTGAAATTTCTTGATTATAAACATCATGCAATTTAACCCAAATGGGTTTCCCGTTGTTTAAAACGCTATGTATTTAAATTTTTATTAATTTTTTTTAAACCTAAATTCTTCCCTATCTGACAATCTCTGTTAACTCAATTCGTCAATGTAATGGGTATTAAAATAACGTAAATTTTATAAGCCAAAAAACGGAAAAAACCATTTGGGTTAAATTGCATGATGTTTATAATTAAGAAATTTCAACTATTTATTTAAGTAAACTACAATTTTGTCTGAAATTTTCAAAATTTTTGAATTTAAAATTTTTTTTTTTTAATTTTTAATAACCCATTGAATGCACCTCTCAAAGATCTTTCATATAATTCCAATTTTACATATAGTTCCTTTGGAAGAAATGTGAAAAAAAAATCAAAACACCTCTAAAAAGGACCTTTTTATCCTTTGATCTAGCTCACCAAATATTGACCCCAGGACAAAAAAAAAAAAATTGGGATACGAAGTGTTAAAATGAATCAAATTTTCATATTAGTCGGGTACATCCGCAACTTTATTTTGGGGCCACCCTAATGTACATATATATGTATGTCTACACTCACGACTACACACAAACACAAATTTATTGAAATCATGAGTTTTCATTTCCGTTAAAAATGCAAAACATACTTAACAATAGACTAAATTATGACAGTAAACAAATGCAAAGGCGTTTAGATTACTAGCAGATTACCAAACATTGGCCAGAATTATGATTTACTATTTTATGCACATATATGTTTAAGCTTACTTAATTCCCAGAGTCACAAACAATTTGTTAATGTTACTTTGTTTATTTTCTAATGTAGAGCAAAAATAGTGAATTCTGCAGGATTAAAGACTTATAGCACAACTAAAATAGTAATATGTCACAAAAAATAACAATACTTATGGAAAATGTTCAAGGTAATTTAGTAAATTAGTCAGCATTGGGTTCACTAGATTTTTGCTTAGAAAAAATATCTCTTTTTTTTTAAATGCTCACTAGAATATTGAAAATATTAATTATTTAGAAACACTTGTATGTGGTTTAAATAAATTAATACTAACTGGTTGTTTATCTAGATCTTAGCTTTAGTTGGAATTACATTGGGTCGCTACTAAGAGCTAGAATTATTAGAGTATGACTATAATACCTATAATCTCTTGATTGTATATGTAGCTTTTGAATAAGTCTAATAAACTATTTATATAAATTACCAGAAATAAATGATTGGGTATTTTTAAAAAATAATTGCGGATATTTAACTATTATTAGCAAAGTAATATATTAATATTAGCAATTTGCCATTGAAGATCATTTAGGATATTCAACCTTGAACTCACCTTACAAGTATGCAGCGATTTATATAGAGCATTCTAAGATTTCTATGGTTCCACGTGCAAATATCTGGAACCACCACTTCAATTTCTCCAAAACAGTAAATGGCATGACACCAGCTTTCGCAAATCAGTGTTGTTAAAATTCACTTTTAAGGAATTACCGTTTCATTTGCAAACATCCAGTATATGGGAAGGATATTTCTGAGTAAAAAACGATTTTTAATATAATAAGTTCAAAAATCTTAAATCCTTAATAACTTAAATAAGAAAAGGTACTCGATCTGTGATCACTGGCTAAAAATTGATTTTTCATATAAAAACTCAAAAATCTTAAAAAGCGCCTCTGTGATCATTCATATTTCAGAAAAAAAATTGACTTTTCATATAAAAACTCCATAATCTTTAATCCTTCATAACTTAGTAAATAAGCGTTTAAATGAAAAATGCGCTTTGATCTGTGCTTTTTCATATAAAAAAAGGACATCGATTTGTGATCACTGACAAAAATTCGATTTTTCATATAAAAAATTAAAAATTCTTAAATCCTTCATAATTTTGTAAATAAATGTTTGTATGTGAAAAGGGCTTTGATCTGTGATCACTGACTACAAATCCATTTTTTGTGGTGGCTTGCAATTTTCTGGGCTGTTTGACGTCACCAATATTGTTTAACTCCAGATTGAAAACAATTAAATTTGGCTTTGTCTGACCAGATTTCACGTTTCCAGTCATTTACTGTCCAATTTCTATGCTCCCAGGCATATTTTGCCGTGTCTTAACATTTTTTTTTTTATCGACAATGGTTTTAATTTTGTTACCGCTTGGATGTAACCAATATTGCGAAAGACTCATATCGCTGTCCATCAACTAACGGGTTCGTTTATTTCTATAAAAGCATTTTCTGGTGTTAAACACTTGTGTCTTTAGCTTTGTGTTGTCCTGAGGCGTGTTTTCGCCACCTCTAGTTTGTGCTTTGGGAGCAACGATTTTGATTTACTTAAGCTGTTTTATTACTCGCTATTATTTTTAGAATATTGTGTCCAATGGCTTTTGATATTTTCTTTATTATTTATTAAAATTTGTATTGATTTATGTTGAATGATTTGCAAAAATACTTGCAAATAATTGAGTATATGCAAGTTTTTTTCAAAAAAGTTCAAACTATTAAATTTGTAAGTTTATTTAATTGAATGTTTCATTTATGCCTTCAGAGTAATAAAATCAAAAATGAAATAGTTGTCATGCTCATCTACTGAAACCTTTTTACATGCACATAATTCGAAAATAAAATAAAATTAAACTTGTCATTCGCTTCTCATCGTTGACGGTGTAATGTGTATTATATGTACATATATTCCTTTGCTGACACTAAAAGTGACAAAATGCGGAAAACTCTTTATTAAAGGTTTATACATTTGTTTCTTAAATTCTGCAGACAATATTGTGACGACAAAATAAAATAAAAAGTTTTCTGTTTTAAATAACTTAAAAATATTCACGTTTTTAAGAGCAACATAAGTTTGTTTATTTCTTTTTTTTGTTGGTAGCAATGTTGTTTGTGTGCTGTGTACTTTTTGAAAGAAAAAGAATAGAACATTCATGTAGCAAATATAATATTTGTTCATTACTCTGCTTCTAAAGTTGTTCTTTTTGTGCTCTTAATCCTTGGTAGTGTGTATGTATACATACATATTTATATTTGGAAAGTTTGTTTCTTAAAATGAATTTGTGTGATTGTGAATTAATTAGGGTGGCACTTTTTATATATTTAGAAAATAAAATTGACATGTAGTAAAATTATTACACAACTTGTACTACAATATTTTTTAAAATATTGACCTCCCTAATATAAATATTTGAGTGCAGTTGCTACACAAGTTTACAAGAAGTTGTACAATTTTTATGTTTTGGCATACGCTGAAAGAAATCCAATTGAAGACACACACACACAAACATGTTATTAGATTTTTCGAAGAGTCTTAAAATGTAAAATGAACAAAAAAAAAAATGAAGAAAATGTATTAAAACATTTTGTTTGTACTTGAACAACATCATTAAACTCTTTCCTAACATTCTGAAACATAAAAATCAAAAACCTAAATTTGCCCAGTAGTTTTTGTCCAACTTAAAGTCTTTAATCTTTATTTCTAATAAATTTTTGTGCTCAGCTTTTAATACTCAGCTTTTAATTATCTTAACTATTATGCGTTTAAAGAAATCAATATTCAAAACTATATCACAAACAAGAAATGGTTGATTCTGTCCATATCTAATACATTTCATTGTAAATACAAAGAGGTAAAAGTAAAATTTTGTTGCCTGCGTATACTTCATATCTAATTTAATAAAATTACGTATACGTAAATTCTACTTTCTTATATGAGGATGTAAATAGATATTTATCGATAATTTTGGTTTTCTTTAGAAAAGTTATTGTTAAATTTGTTTTTATTTGGAAAAGTTATTGTTAACATTGATTTAATTTAGACAAGTTATTGTTAACTTATATTTTCTTTAAAAAAGTTATCGTTAACAATGATTTTCTTTAGAAAAGTTATAGTTAACAATGATTTTCTTTAGAAAAGTTATTGTTAACTTTGATTTTCTTGAGAAAAGTTATCGTTAACAATGATTTTCTTTAGAGATGTTATTGTTAACTTTGATTTTCTTTAGAAAAGTTATTGTTAGCTTTGATTTTATTTGAAATAGTTATTGTCAACATTGATTTTCTTTAGAAAAGTTATTGCTAACTTTGATTTTCTTTAGAAAAGTTATCGTTGACATTGATTTAATTTAGACAAGTTATTGTTAACTTTTATTTTCTTTAGAGAAGTTATTGTTAACAATGATTTTCTTTAGAAAAGTTATTGTTAACTTTGATTTTCTTTAGAAAAGTTATTGTTAACTTTGATTTTCTTTAGAAAAGTTATTGTTAGCTTTGATTTTATTTGGAATAGTTATTGTTAACATTGATTTAATATAGACAAGTTATTGTTAACTTAGATTTTCTTTAGAAAAGTTATCGTTGACAATTTTTTTCTACATAAAAGTTATTGTTAACTTTGATTTTCTTTAAAAAAGTTATCGTTAACAATGATTTTTTTAGAGATGTTATTGTTAACTTTGATTTTATTTGGAATAGTTATTGTCAACATTGATTTTTTTTTAGAAAAGTTATTGTTAACTTTGATTTTATTTACAAAAGTTATCGTTAACATTGATTTAATTTAGAAAAGTTATTATTAACTTTGATTTTATTTGGAAAAGTTATCGTTAACATTGATGTAATTTAGACAAGTTATTGTCAACTTTGATTTTGTTTAGAGAAGTTATTGTTAACATGGATATTCTTTAGAAAAGTTATTGCTAACTTTGATCTTCTTTAGAAAAGTTTTTGTTAAATTTAATTTTATTTGGAAAACTTATCGTTAACAATGATTTTCTTTATAGAAGTTATTGTTAACTTTGATTTTTTTAGAAAAGTTATCCTGAACATAGATTTTCTTTCGAAAATTTATTGTTAACTTTGACTTCCTTTAGAAAAGTTACTGTTAACTTTGATTGCCTTTAGAAAAGTTATTGTTAACTTTGATTTTCTTTAGAAAAGTTATTGCTAACTTTGATTTTTTTTAGAAAAGTTATCGTTAACTTTGATTTTCTTTAGAAAAGTTATTGTTAACATTGATTTTTTTAGAAATGTTATAGATTACTTTGTTTTTCTATGGTAAAGTTATCGACAACGCTACTGTTACGAGCAAGTTATCGATAGAAAGTGTTCTATAGAAATGTTAATGATGACTTTAATTGTTTATAGAACACTTCACAGCATCTTTGATTTTCCATAGAATAGTGGACTTTAACTTTTCAAATCAAATTTTAACTTTGCTTTTTTATACATTTCTATATGTATATTTCCATACATAAATATATTTCATCCACACCTTATAATGTCAAATATCAAATTTAACTCTGTATTAATTTATAAGTATAACAAAGTAAATATCAATTAATTTTAGTACAATTCATATAAACTGAAACTAACTAATAAAGTTTAGAAGAGTAAAACAATCTGACTAACTAACCTCTAACATTTTAACATGAGGACTTTTCATATATTTAATACCTTTAAAATTTTAATTAAATATTTATGCCAAAAAGCAGCTGTAGAGAAACAGCGGTATTCAACCACAATGTCTAACAAAAGACTTACAGATACAATGGCAATAAATGTGTGGCAAGGATGAACAGAATATGGGCAGAGAATAAAAAAGAAAATAAAACACACAAAAATATACTAAGCACCGTTTTTCTGGTACATTTCCTTAACACAAAAATGCTGCGAAAATCACACAGAATGCCAGCGACAAGCGTTACACTTGTTTTGATATGATAAAAAGCCAATTTAAAAACAGATTTGAAAAACCACTACAGTTGCTTTTGATATTTTTGTTGTGGTAAAAAGTTAATGTTTATTTAAAAACAGATTTTTGTCAGACACATACACACGAGTACATAGTTTTAGTTATCGTGGGTACGCCTGCAGTGTTGATTGTAGTCAGGAAAATGGTTTTGGTAAGTTACATATTTTCTTTGCCTTTTTTTTAATAACACAATGTTTTTTAGAGCCTTTAAGTTTAGTGCTCTTTGGTATTCGAAACACATTTTCAAAAACATCAACTCACCCACCGAACTTAACATTTTTCTTTGAGGCTATAGCACACAAATTGTGTGTATATGGGTATAAAAGACATTTTATACACAGGAGACTATTGCGAAAAGTTTGGGTTATAAATCTATTGAAAAAATAAAATATGTATAAAGAAACAAAAAAAAAATGTTAAAAATTTATCTTTATAGAAAGAAAAGGACACTCTCTCACACAATAATAACAACAAGTAATGCCAGTACTTGATACAAGTGAGAAGTAGTGGAAGTAATATTACCACTGACACGTGTACAACCAAATACATTTTTAAGTAAGTATTCGTGGGTGAGTTGGGAATGATCCATAATTTTTAGAAAATATATTGATTACATAATCGGTAATTTAGATTTTCTATAGAAAAGCTATTGATAACTACGATATTCTAAAGAAAAGTTTTTACTTGATAACATGGTTTCCTATGGCAACGTTATCAATGACTTTAATTGTGTAGCTTAATTGGTTAGCGCATTTGATCATTTGTAGCCCGGGTTCGAGTCCCAGTCGCTGACACTCAAACAACATCAGTTTCTAATAATTATTAGTTTTCTATCCATCATAACTAACATTTATCACAGCGCCCTCCTTCAGTGGTATAGCATTGAAACGCCACCGAAGTAAAATAATTAAAATAAAGGCTATAAAATCAAGCTTTAACATTAATGCACCTACTCACCACCAGAGGCGCTGCAATGCTGCACTAAAAACAATCATAATGCGCAATTGCAGAGTTGTGATATAAAACAGCTTCCTTCTTTCACCACCTTTACTTCTTTAACTATCCCCTTTCCAAAGAAAGTAGCGCAATTATATATAGGCATATTAACTGCCTGAATGTTGTCGATAACGATAACTTTTTTTTTTGTGGAACAAGTTATCGATAATTTAATTGTTGTATAAAAAAGTTATCTATAACTTGTCTGCAGCAAATTATCGATTACCATAATTGTGTACAAAAAATTTATCGATAAGTTTAATTGTCTGTAGAAAAGTTATCGATAACTTTAATTGTCTAGAGAACATTTATCGATAACTTTAATTATCCGTAGAAAAGTCATATTCCAGAAAAATTATTGCAGTCTATATAACCCAGTCCATTGACTTACGAATTCTACCTACATACCGCACGTAACACCCACAAAATTGAAACAGTACCATTTTCCTGCCACACATACACACTAAGGAACACAACATCAAGAGGCAAGCAACAACACAAAAAAAAAAAAAAACCTACGAAATGTGAAAAGTCTATTGACTAAATGCCTGCGGCTGGTTAACAATTTCGCATGCACTAGTACAGCAAATATTTAAGTTTATTGTTTACACATTCCTAAGCGCAAAATTGAACACACAGCTAAAGCGGTTGCTTTTGGGATACAGGACGAATTTGCTTTAAAAACCCCTACACCGTACCAAACATTGTTTTATTTATACTGATTTGTAACTAATTTGAGAACATCTTTGGGATTATCAGCAACTTTAATTTTAAAATATTTATTACAAACGCAGTAATCAAAATCTTGAAGGGAAGAGGCTTGGCTAGATTGTGAAGACGTGTGTTTGTTATTGTTGGTTTTCATATTGCTTTTTTCGAGTATTTCATATTATTTAACTAATTATAAAAAAACATTTGCTTTTATTTATTTTTGTTCTCACTTGTTGAAGTTCTGTCTATTTTATGCCTCTTAAAATTTAGTTACCATTTATTTTAATGTAATATTTTGAAGGTAAATCTCTCTTGCTTATTTAATTAACACCCTAGAGGGGCTTAGATTTCTTTTTTTTCAAAATTTGCATAGTAAGTAGTTGTTTAAAATTACCATCTTGTTCCCAATTCCCTTCGTAAGTCACTATAAAGAATTTATTTATTTCGTTTTAAATATAGTAGATTTGATTATACAATGCTTACATTCTTCAAGGCATTCGTACAATCGCTTTCGTTCTCTTCCTCTAACACTCGTTTCACTCGTAAACGTTCTTTAGCAGCTCTGTGTGGGTTTAGGACTCCAGGGCTTTGAGAACATTTAACTGCTAAACTCATAGCTGGAGTAAAATGTTTGAAATTTAACAAAAGCTTTTTGTTGTAAATACTAATGCAAAGCAAACAGTCAAGAAACTAACCAACCAACCAAATATCCAACCAACAGCCAACTCAACAAATATACCAACCAAATGATGAATGAAGGAACAGCACACCACAATATAGTTTTTAATTATAGCCTCTACGAAAATATAGTAGGAGAATATTGGTTTTGTGTTTCTTTTGTGATACAAATAAAATATTGGCTTCCATTTCACAAAACATTCAGTTTTATTTATAAAAGAGACCTGAGACATTTAGCAGTAGTTGAAGAATTGTAACGACCATATTGAGCTGTAGCAAATATGGATGAGTCTGTTTTGTAATAATTTCAGCTGGCCTAGTACAACATACCACTTAGATTGCATCCGACGAAGGCCATGGTAAAAGTTGTAGCGCCTGATAAATCTAAATCTGTCGAAAGCGAACATTTATCTACCAGATACCCCTTATTAACTTGCTGACATCCCCTAAACAAGTGATACCATGTTCCATTGTTTCTATTTCATCGATATTCTAGCACATCCACATATGCTGACTCTGACCCGTATCGTAGCAGTAACTTGATACCTCCTTAATTCAACTTGGACACCCTACAATTCGTCTTATTACTTATTACTATACTTATGTCCGGCTTTTCAAAACTCTAGACATAAATTTCTCAACAATCATATACTAAACAACCTAGCGGAGACATAAAGTATTAAATGGTGCGATTTCATCCGATACCTGAACGCAACAGGCTGGATAAAGTACCCATTATATACTAGTCTCTGGAAAATATCTATTGCTATCATATATTCAACGAGTGGTGTGGTCATTTTCAAAACGGAAACAAAAGATTCCACTTGAATACTTGCAGGTAGTAGGCAACCACGTAAACCAACATCACTAAATTCATTGGTATCAAACTCAACCCGGTTCCTGTGTCTATATTCGTTTTTAAACCGTCCTTGGATACTGCACACTCTTTCAAGGAACGACAAAATCGAATCTACCACAATCAAATGTCGAAACCATGTAATATTTTAGTGTGAGTCTCTCGAAATGGTTCAACTAAGGCAGATTCCTTTAGCCGTAGTAAAT
This sequence comes from Bellardia bayeri, assembly GCA_950370525.1. NCBI lineage: Eukaryota > Metazoa > Arthropoda > Insecta > Diptera > Calliphoridae > Bellardia > Bellardia bayeri. The sequence goes on from OX493267.1 coordinate 84,328,429, forward strand.
TCCAAGCAGTAATCCCTACCATATATATGCTGATTCATTTGGATAATTTTCATTTGTTTTTTTTTTACTTTTTCACTCTGTGACTAGTGTCATACTGTCACCTTATTTTTATTCAGTAGTGTTTGACATTTCCACAAATTATTTAGTTGTTTATGAAAATCCGCGTTCTGTGAGAAATGTTTTTTTGAGAAAACGTTTGGATGAACAGCTAATTCTGCGTTCCGGAACTGTGATCTGGTTACTCAGATCATGTGATATGACACCTCTATTATGTTTTTTCTTTAGGATTATGTATAGTCAAAGTTTACAAAGAAATACGCGTAGCAGTGCAAAAAAAATTTATGGGAAATTAAACCTTCTGAATAGACAAGCACAGCATAGTCGCGAAAAATATTTAAATTGACATTTGGCAAATATTTGCAAAAAAAAAAAAAAAACGTAACCACTAAATAACATATATTTGAAATCGTTTATTTATTAAAAAAAAACTTTTGTTATTTAGGTCAAAGGACAACAAATATTTAGTTTTAATTTATTTGGTGCTGTTTGTTTGGTGCAACGTTAAACAAATTCGTGTTAAAACAAGTGCTTACGCTTTTTTGAGTAAATATTTGCGAAATGTGACCATGGCTTTAGTTTTGTCAAACACTGTTCATTGGGGCAATAACTAAGACGCCGACTTCCACTTCAATTTCAGGATCCTTGCCGGCAGCCCAGGAAGACAATTCAACTAATGCTACCTGCATAATTGTTATAATAGTAGGAAGAAATTTACCCTCCCCTTAACGATTGCCTAATTGCTGCAATTGTTATAATGCTGAAGGCTCTTTCAATGTCCAGGAACGTGGAAAATGTATATTCTTGATATTGTATGCCTTGTTCTATGTAACCAACAGATTTATCCTTATTGTAAGTCGCTCGAGTGTCTTCAGCAGAAAGGATGATAGGTCTGGAAACCTTATGTCTTTAGTGGCTTTCCCAACTTGGGTATGATAATTACAGGTACCTGTTACCTCCAATATGTATATAAATTTTAACAAGACGGTCCAATATATATGGTCAGAAGAAATCCGCCCAGAATCACTGAATTATTTGGTTAAATGCGCTTTACCTCTCAGCTAACCTTATCTTTAGTGACAATACCTTCCAATATCTTTAACGTGTAATCTGGGGCCATTGACGATGTATCGTTGGGAAGGAAGTTAAACTTGCTCTTAGTGTTACAGGATATTATGCATAAATTTAAAAAGTGCTCATATTTGAAGGAATACAGATAGTCTATTTACGATTTCCTACAACTAAATATACAAATGTTTACTAGTTTTATATTAAGCTTGCAGTAAAATCTAGCTATGTATGTACGATTATATATCTGCGTTAAGTATAAGAAATTTATATGCAAATATTTACATAACTTAAGTTTATTTATATTTTAGTTAAACGAATTTTCTGTTCTTGTGGTACTTTTCTAAAAGCACTTGAAACGTTTTGTTTTTTAACGTTTGCTTTTCTTTTTTTTTTCCTAAACATAAAGTCCATGAACATTTAAGTTGCAGTTAAGTTGAAGTGGAATGACAAATTTTGAAGTTATTTTTGTTGGACACAAATTTTTTTTTGGAAATAACTTGAACTGTTGTAAAGTAAAAAGTACTTTTTTGAGGGTAAGATTTTCCTTAAAACATATACATACATAGCCAGACTAAATTGATGTATGTCGTAGTAATTGTGTGTGTATAAGTTTTTTTCTAATGCCACTCAAGCAGGTAAATAAATGAAAACGGAAAATATTTATTATACAAACAATAATATACATACCTAGAAATTTAAGCAAATTAGATATTTGTTAAACTAGAAATGAACGAGGATGAATTATATATAGAGCAGAGGTTATAAATGTTCATAAAAACAATATGATTTGAGCAAAAGAATTTTAAAACAAGTAAGAATATATACATAGTCGGTCAAGCCCGTCCATATAATACCCCTACACCCAGTATATCAATAAAACAGTTTTATAAAACAGATATTACCTATTATTGACTGACCATCCAAAAATTTAGTGCCTTGACTTCCGTGAAATTTTATCGGGATATAAACACTTTTAAAAGATTTATGGAGGTTAAAGTAAATTACGAAGAGGGTCTTATATGGGAGTTTTGACTAATTATGAACTGGCCATTAGGTGTCATCATTTCTGTACATAAGAAACTCAATTTTGTTAAATTTGATTCGGATAAGAAAATTTTAAATGGTCCTTAAAGTGATTTTCGGAAGTGGGCCTTATTGGGGAGCTACGACTAATTATGGACCGATCATCATAAAATTCTACCATATTATATGTATATATACGAAACATATTTGTGTACAATATTATTTAGGTACCAACATTTTTAAAAGAGTTATGATCTTTTAAGTGATTTGCGGAAGTGGGCTTTATATGGGAGCTACGACTAATAATGGACCGATCTTCACAAAATTTGTAGATGTGATTTAGCTTCATTTATTATTCATTTGTGGTGAAATTTTTTTGTATACTTTCATAATTCAAACATTTATGATCGTTAAACCCCTATTTCGGTAGGACATTTGTAATTGGGCTGAAAAAATGTCATGTACCAAATTTTATCGAAATATCTTCCAATTTGCGACCTGTACTCTGCGCACAAGCTTTACAGCGACAACCAGCCAGCTAGACGGATGAACGGACTGACATCGTTATATCGACTCAGGGGGTGATTCTGAGTCGATCGCTATTCTTTAAGATGGGTGTTGGAACAATATTTATAGGCGTTACAAACATCAGCACAAATCTAATATACCCTTCCGCCTATTTTGGTGTAGGGTGTAAATAGTTTCATAATTATACAAATAGTTTACTAAAATCCTAAAAAATGTATCCTTAGCTATACATACAATATTAAACTTAAAGAAAACCTGTATTTGTTTAAGACCATGGTGTAATTATGCAAGGTGAGTGGAAAGCGGCAACAAATACAACACAATACAGAAATAACAGGCATTTTGTTTGTGTAAAAACTTGAAAACGTCTTATATTTATCATACACATGTAAATTGTAAACAAAGTCAGTCAGCTGTGCTACTGCACTCACCTTGTATAGTTACACCATGTTTAAGGCTTTACAGTAAGTTCACAATATAAATATGTGTGTACATATATTTTTATCTTCCTTTATCTTTCTAGAGGCCAATTTAACATTTTTTTGAATTTTCCAACTGTGTATATTTTTAATTATTTTACATGTTTAAAAGCAAATTTAAAGATTCTATGCAGAAAACACATTAAAATTAATGAATAATTCAATACATCGATTAGATGCTTCAATTGAGTTCAAAATATAAATAAATGATTTATAGACTAGAATAATCGATTGGCGTTTTCTTTTTCCTTTTCAGACACATTCACGACAACCTAGTAAACAAGATGACAGGAAACAGAAAAATTAATAATAAATAAGGCTATACACTTACCAAAATGTGAAACTTTATGAATATCAATGCAGTAGAAAGTTTATAATTATCTGTAGAGAAATGACAAAAAAAAAAACAGTGAAATACATAAATAATTTATTAATATTAAATAATCAATTTTGAATTGGGTTAAAAATTGTAGATATGGGCAACTTCAAAATTTTACGGCACTTTTTTTTTAATTTTTTTTTGTCTGACAGCAATGTCGATATTTGAGCATGTGAAATCCGTTCGCGTTAATCATTTTTAAAAGTTCAAAATTAAAAAAAATATAAAATTTTTAGTTTTTGAGGTTAGAAACATTTTTTTCCTCCAAAAAATTTTAAATCTTTAAAATTTTTTCGTGTGTTTTCAATTTTAGTATCAAGCTCATTAAAGTTTTCTATTCGATGTACGTTGTAGCGCAATTGATACAGCGCTTTACTTGTCACAAAGCGAAATGTGTTTGGGAAAAACTGCCGCTGCACGCTCCCGGGTTGAAAACATTATTTTTCTTTTGCCCTTTATCAGTTTAGGCCGTCGCGAAGCATCTATTTAGATACCTAAACATGTTTCCATGCCATGTTTTGATATAAAAAAAGCTTAAAAAATATGTTTTTTTTGCAAACATTTTTAAAAGTTCATAAAATTTTTGGGTTTAAAAATTTTAAAGTGCGTTTTTGCCTCGGAGGTGCCCTTTATGAAGTTACTCACATCACGATATACACTACCCAACTTAAAAGACATTTCAGATTGTCAGACGCAAAAAAAGATACATTTTTACAAAATTTACGCTAATTTCTTTTAAGTTTCTGATCTCCATGATACGTTATTGGTGCGCTGACACCAACTTGATATACCTCAAACTTTATAAAATTACGCAGTTTTTTTAATTCTGCGCTTAAAACTCATTTTTATTAAACGGCGCAAAAAGCCTATGTAAAATCTTCAAAAAGTTCAAAATTTTTAAGAGAGTTATGCTCTTTTAAGTGATTTTTGGATGTGGGCCTTATATGGGAGCTACGACTAATTATGGACCGATCTTCACGAAATTTGTAGATGCGCTTTAGCTTCATTTACTACTCATCAGTGATACATTTTGTTTGCATACTTGCTTAATTCAAAGATTTATGACCGGTAAACCTCAATTTCGGGAGGACATTTGTATGGGGGCCAGGTGAAATAATGGACCGATTGCCACCAGTTTCAATCCCATCCATCCTTGGGCCGAAAAAATATCATGTACCAAATTTTATCGAAATATCTTTAAAATTGCGACCAGTACTCTGCGCACAAGCTTTACATGGACAGCCAGCCAGCCAGACGGACGGACGGACGGACGGAGATCGTCAGATCGACTCGGAAAGTGATTCTGAGCCGAGCCGTATACTTTAAGGTGGATGCTGAACCAGTATTTCTGGGCGTTACAAACATATGCACAAATCCAAAATACCCTTTCCACTATGGTGGTGTAGGGTATAAAAATGTACTTTATATATTTATCGCAAATCACAAGCGTTCACTTTAAACAATAATTTTTGAAAAAGCTTTTATTATAACGCATAACGTAAATATTTGGTTCTGATCAATCAACTATAGTTAAAATTTTACTATAAATTTGTGCATTGATCCATCCAGCGGCCGCAGCAGAACCGATTGATTCTTATTTTTAATTTATAATGTGTAGTTTTTGAATAAATAAAGTATTGTTTTTGTGACAATCAAGCTTTTGATTCAAATTTAAATCTTAAAAAAAAGGAATTTATTCGAAGTGCTAACTATACGGCAACTTACTTTTTCAGCATCTTCAATAATATTCAGCAAATTCTTCAATCCAAACTGTTACAATTTGTGCAAGTTCTCACAAAAAACAAATTATTTTTTTAAGGACCCCTCTAATGAAAATGTAAATTGCTCCTAAAATGAAAATAACATGAAATAAAGATTATTTTATTATTGTCTTAGAAGGACAAGTTCTTTGTACTGCAAACGATTGTAAAACTAAAACACTGCAATTGAATTATGGGAAAATTTAGAGCATCTAACATCGAAGTCTTTAAGCTATCATTATATAATTAGATATTATGTTAGTAGAGATTCCAATAACTGATCTCAATATTTTTATTTAAAATAACAACTATTAAGGTTAACCAATAAAATTGTATTCTATATTGCTACATCTTTTGTGTAACACTTTATCTTCGTTTCATATCAATTCCTTGAGTGTCATCTATCAATACTGAGTAATTACACTTCAGTTCTCACACTATATAATAGTTTACATTTGACTGTTTACTGGGTATTCTCTAGTATACATAATACACATAGTATGTATGCATCCATTTACGTGGAAAACTCCTCTTACTTTTGTTGTACTTGCATGCAACTGTATTTACATGCATTCCTTTCCACGTATTTATCTCTGTCAAGTTATGTCAAACATACTAGTCGTAGCTTCCGGTGTTTTGTATTCCAACCAGAATGCATGTAAACATGTGTATGTTTTTATGTACATATATGTATATGTATGTTCATAGGTATGTAGGTGTGTAGGTGTAGACGTGCCGTTTTTGTATTTTACTCTATTCTTGTTTAACTTCTTTGCTAGACAATACTATACACCAAGGACTGCATCAAATAATGTAATGTAACAGTGTATGTATAGAAAAAAAGGAAAAGCATCATGTACTTGAGTCACTTTTGGCTAGAAAACTTGTGTAGATATGTGTATGTTTTTATCTACATATGTGTGTTTATGTGTTACTATGTAGTGATTTATTTTAACGTTAGTTTTTTTAAAGGATTAAAAAAATGAAGAGCAATTTAATATTTTAAAGGATTTCATGTATTTTGTATTTCGTATTGTATTCTTTGTAAAAAATATAATTCTTAAATTCAAAATTGATGTTCTTGTTTTGTTCTATCGTATCAGTTGTAAGTCGTCTAATTTTTCAATTGGTGTACAAATGTTGTTGGGTTTTTTCACCTGCGATATTTTTACTAATGTTTTTGAGTTCGTATATGTATAGGTACATCAAACAAATTGTCAACTGATGTTCCATTGCTTTGGTGACTACCAAAAAAGGACAATTTTCAATTCCAGCTCACTCACAAGTCCACTCACTTTCTCAGCAGAATTCGATGTTTAATATAGAATTCTAAAATATGCCATAATGGTATAAATGATACCAGATTATTCTTTATTTGCAATTTAGATTATCTCGAAAGGATCTAAATCCTATTATAGAATTCATTGAAACTATTTTTGGTGGGATTACTGGATATCTTTCTTTTCAATTTATAACACTATAAAATGATCTAAAGCCAATTGTTTGTGTGTCAAATATAAGTGATCACAGATTATACTTCTCTTTTTTAATTACAACCACCAGAAAGGATCTAGAGTGGAATTTCGAATTTCATATAAAAAATAAAACAAATTGAAGGTAATTGTTATAGTTGAACTGTTAATTCTTGATCTATTTAGTTAGTTAGGCATGAGTTTATTAAATTTAATTTTCATTAAATTAACTGAAGGTAAGAATTGTTTTTACAACATGAAAAAATGTTTATTAAAATTTTTATTGATAATTTTCTTGGCTGAGCTGGGGATCGAACCTGGGTTGAAATTTTAATAAACATTTTTTCATGTTGTAAAAACAATTCTTACCTTCAGTTAATTTAATGAAAATTAAATTTAATGAACTCATGTCTAACTAAATAAATATATCAATAAAACAAATTGTTAAATTTTACAAAATTCCATGAAATAAGCCATTAAAATGTTGCACTTGAATTACTTTTACTTCACAGAGTGAAAGTAATATTGGGTGTATAATTTAAAAATGCAGAATTTTTAAAATTCTATGTTTCAAAGGTTTCAACGTGCGAGATGTGATTTGAGTAGTTCAGAAGTGGTTATTTTTATACGGCAGACAAACCAGCCCATGCCAGCCAAAAAAGTTTGAAGACCTAGAATTGTAGGCATTACTCTACGAGGATTGTTGAAAAACTCAACAAGAACTTGCAATGTCATTAGAAGCGACTCAAGCGGCAATTTTGAAACGTTTACAAGCAGCACAGTGCGTTTAAAGGCAGGGAAAATGATTATTTGAGATGAAAAGAGATCATATGTGTAGCCCGGCCGGTCATACAAATCAAAGTCGAATATTCATGGGTCTCTTTATTGTGGGGAACAAAAGAAGTCCTATCTATTATATAATCTAACCAGTCCATCTCAAGGAACCCAAAGCATATGTAACTAATTCGATTTGAAGCGAGCATTGACCGAAAAGACACAAACAGCGATAATAAAGCCACAAATTAAAGTGTAATATTCCACCATCACAATGTTAAATACCTGTTAAAAACTATTTAGAAACAAGTGAAGTTGGCAAGTTTTCCTTCATTCGTCTGGAAAGATGGGAAACGGCCATAGCTAACAATGAACAATATTTTAAATTAATTTATGTATACGTGTACTAAGTTTCATAAAATTATAATCTTAATTACAACATGTGGCCTCATTTTAAAATAAATTATTAAAAGTTTTAATGGTTGAGAAACATATTATTAAGCAAGCTAGATATTAATAATATTTAATATATTGAGGGTAGAAAAATACTTTGCAAAGGAACAAAAATTACCCTTAACCCCAAAACGAATTAAATAATAAATGACCAAAATGTAGAAAATTCGATTTAACCAAAATAGCGTTATATTTTTTCAATTCGTATGATGCGAAACAAAGAAGATACATATATCAAATAACAAGTAAAGAAATCAATTTTTTGACCCTTGACCATAAGTATTTATATTTAAGAGTAGATTATATTTTTATATTAAGTATTTAAGATATAATATATTAAGGTTTTTACCACCGTATTAACCGTATTCACTTCACATTAAAAAATATCCAAAATTTAATACTTTTCATTGGAAATTATGTAGCTACTAACTGTAGAACGCATTGGGATCCTATTTTGTAGTTTTCTTTTTTTTTGTAAAACATTGTATTTTGTGTATAAAAATTAAGAAAATAAAAAAAATGAGTTTTCAGAATCTTTAAGGATAAATGACTTTTTTGATCTTAAAGATCCTTTGGCAATATTTGTAAAGAATTCTTTCAGATGACACCAACATTGCTAAAATGACACGACTCGATCAAAAGTTATTCTCCCCTAAACATTGCTGATTTTTTACGAAAATGTGCTAGGTGCTCTCTTTTGGAGGGCTATAATATACGAGGGCGGTTCGAAAACTTCTTAGCCTAGCAAAGAAAGAGAATAGTTAGTTTTTCAAAAACATTTTTATTTTTCAATATAATCTCCTGCAACTTCCCTACATTTAGTCTAGTTTAGATTAAAACAGTTTTCCACAAGGTCTTCAAAATAGTTTATAGTTTACATTGCATCTTCATTTGAGGTAAAACGCTTGGAAGCTAAATCAGGAGAATAAGGTGGGTGGTCAAGCAACTTGTACTCTAGGCTAAGAAGTTTCCCAACTGGCCTCCTATGTATGAATCATATGTGAAATGCAAGAAATAAAGGTGTATTCACCGATTTGTTCCAAGCAAAAATTTTGTGCGGAGAAACATTTTTTTACTGAGCGATTTTTCTGAAAAATTAAAGCTGCCATATGTAAACAAAATCTATTAGTTTCACAAGTTGTAATACTACGATCATTGATTTATTGTGCTTTGGTTTTTAAGAGCCAAAAAATATTAAATTATTTTAAAATATTATGTTTATTTTTCAAAAACAATTTACCAGATTTTCCAAGAATAAATGAAATTAATTATTTAATTTCACAAACACCACATATAGAAATGTAGCCTATTGTTAACTTAGGGTGTCTAGACAAAATATAAAATTAATCCAATTCAAGCTGAGAGTTGTTCGTAAAGAATATTTTTTCTCTTTTTTTTTTTGAAAAAGAAAGACTTCAAACTTTATATGAAAAAAGTTTGTCCGAGCAAATATTTTGTTCACAACGAATGGGTGAATGCATCTTAAGAGCGGATGTAGCGGATGGTGTCACGAAATGGAAGATAATCTAGTTTTATATTTGTCTCTTTCTTTGAGAACTGCATTTTTGTTTTTCGTTATTTTTATGGTGCAAAAAACAATTATTTTCAATTGTAAAGGTTATTAAAGGCACCTATACATTATGTGTTTTTTACATTGTATATGTCAAATTTTACATAACGGAGTAAAAACATGTAGTTGGTGACCTCAAAAACAAAGACAAAATTTAAATTTAAAATTAGAAATTAGATTTTTCGACGGTTAAATATCTGCGCTACCATTAGCCGACCGTATGAAGAATTTGCATAAGTGATAAATTAAATATTTTTTTTTTATCCCATTTTGATAATTTAATAACAATGATATAAATTATTTAAACATTTTTGATACAAGCTCCACATGTTGTATATTAAAAAACGAAAAACCTTAAATCAATATTTTTGACGCCGGCAGTTAAGTGACGCTACCAAAAATGTTTGCAGCAGCTTTAACGCTTTTTTTCAAAGAAACGACATGGAAATTTATGTGTCAAAAAAAGAATAATATTTAATATTTAAGCGTATTGTAAGCTGTTGTAAATAATCATGGCGATGTCACGTGTAATTGTACATACAAGTTGGTGACCAAAATTTAAAACTCTTATGTAAAATAAACAATTTTGACAGACATAAAGGAAAACATGTGAGTTGCACAGAAAAAACTAAAAATGAGTTTCAATTAAAATATTTGTGGAATCAATTAAAAATTTAATTGAAATCGGACCTGTAAACAAAATGATAGTATTAATTAAAAAAAATGTGAGATTTAATTGAAAATATCAGAAAAAGTAATTGAATCAATAGAATTTTAATTGAAAATTATTTTAAAATCAATTAAAGGTTTAATTGAAAAAAAAACATGATTTTTTTTCTGTGTGTAAACTTAAAAATACATAAGGAAAAACACGCAGTGTATAGGCAACTTAAAGTAAGTTTAGTAACATAAAAAAGACCTTAAGCTTGAACAATTAGTAAAACACTTTTTTAGTAACTTTTATTAAAATAACAAAATTAAAAATTACAATTAAAATATTCTAACTCAAATTATTAGTTTTGTTTATTTTGCTTTGTCCATAAAATTCATTTTGTTTTTGACATTACCAACATACTACCACAAAATACTTTCTTACTCTTTTTAAGAGAACTGGCTTATGAGCTGATAATAGCTCTTTTGAAACGTCAATATTGTCTTCTTTGTATACTTTATGGTATGACTTAAATTTCAATAAAATCGGTTTGGCTGAAAAATCCAGACCGGGTCGCAAATTTTTGGAATTACCCTTTGCAGAATAAAACATTATATATATTGCATTTTTGTTATGTTTTTCTACTGGAATTTTTTTCTATAAAAATCATCAATAACCAAATACAAAAAATCTGATGTGAAAGCAAAAAGTCGTTAAAGCGTTATTTCTCAACCGTCTCCGTTAAACGTGTATCGTCTTCTGGTATCATTTTATTACATGAATCATTTTCTGTTATCTGTGCAGAAATGAGGGGAGAAAACAGAACGAAAGAAACGGAAGTTGTCATCATTTATTTTTCCGACAAAATGTCATAAAGCTTAAAGATAATATGACCATATTTCATTTGACCTTCAGTCATTGCAGCAGGTGGATGAAATATACATACATACTCGTACATACGTATACACCCAGCAAGCCATACAAGTCCGAAAAGAGTCTTTTCTGATACCTTTTCCGGAGTGTTCATGATCTTTATGAGCCCAAAAAACAATCATTATTGCTTCGAAAACCTTCAGAGAAGAGGGTCATTACATTCGAAAATGGTCAGAAAGAGCTCTCAGATAATGGCAGAAAAAAGTCTTTGGGCTCAGAAAGAGCTTTTACATCATATCAGAAAAGAGTCATTGCAATTTTAAATACAAAAAATTAAAAGTTCACATTTTTTCTTTAAATTGTTTTTACTTAAACAAAAAGGGAAGGTGAGTTAAATAGATGATGTTTACAGATTGATCATGGACAATGCAGATTGCTGATGACGCCTTTGGCAGGGTAGAAAATGCATTCCAATTTGCCAATTGTTCCAGTACTTTACAATAGTATTCTTGATTATTCGAACTATTAGCCTGAATAAAAAACTTTTCTCTTAAAAAGGGAATTCATTTACAAATAAACTAAATTAGAAATGAAAAAAAAATTAAATAAATTATATTTACAGTAAAAAAAATAAAAAGGAATTCATTTAAATAAAATATATAAAAATGGAAAAAAAAATAAATTTGTTAAGCAAATTTTTCTTTCGGTCCGAAAATGCTTTTGAGTTGGACTCATTTCCGACTACTTTTTCGGAGCGCTCCGAATATGCTCTTTAGTTGGACTCTTTTCTGACTTCTTTTTCGGAGCGCTCCTAGAATGGTATGCTGGGCATATATGAATGTTCGTCTGAGTGTTGATGTAAGTGTAAGTGAAATAAAGTTAAAACTGAAATTCGGTGACTTTCATTCATATTGAAATCATGAATGAAAATATAACAATTGAAAATGTTATTTATAAGTATGAAGGTTTTTTGTTCAAATTTAAGGTATTAAAGAAATTTGCATACATACGAGTATATGTATGTAACTACATATATGGACTTAAATTTAGCATCTAAATAGTATGTAAGTACAAATGTAGTTGAGATAATATTTATGCTGTATTAACCATACTTATGTTAGTACTTGAGTATATTTATATATAAGTTATAAGATATAACTAGCTTGTCCTGCCTTAGTTTTTATTAGTTGTTTCTATTTATTAATTATCTTTCATATCCCTTTCACATCTGTGAGAATTATCTACTTTGTCAAACATAATGCTGTCGGTGTCATAAATTATGCTGTCAAGTGTCACAAACATTTTTTATATGTATTTAAATATTTATAAATCAAAATTTGATTTTAGTTCTTGTAGTTTTTTTTTTTTTGTTTGCCCTTAATCGCTTCTAGTGGCTAATGATTGTTTTATAATGCAGATGTGATTTTATTTATTTTCCTGCTTTATTTTTGTTTCTACAATCTGTTAGTAAAAAATTTGATTCGTTTAAATCTATTTGAATTAAGTGGCATTGCCATAATACCAAATAGTTTTTGTGTTACTATTTTTCTAGCATTTTATAGTTGCTGTGCTTGTATTTGTGTTTGCTGCTGCTGCTGTTGTTGATGTGTAAATACAATTTTAATTAACTCGATTGATTTGATTGATTTTTTAACTTTTGCTTGTGCAGTAGATGTCTGTTTTTTTTTTAGCATTTTAATTTGTTTCTATTCCTTTTAGTTGCTATATGGCCAGGATGTTTATATATTTTTTTCCATGAAAATCCTATTTTTGTTTTGTTGTTTTTGAACTATTGACAATGAGCTTTCGTTGTTTTGCTGGTTTTAATTGTCCTGTCATGTGTTTTTGTTAGTTGTTTGCTCTAGATGTTTGTAGGAAATTTGCTAAATATATTAAATATATTTCCTGGAAAATGTGAAGGACTATTTATACACATATAAAATTATTTATTTATTTATTAGCAAGTTTTTCTCTTGTAGCCTGCCTCTTCTTTGCTTTTTGAATAAAAGGAGGAAAGATGCACAAAATAAGGAAAAATTAAAGTAAAGGGCAATTTTTTTAACAACTTTCTTTTTTGCAAGTTTTTGGCAGCTTGGCTGTTTTCGTGTAATGTGTTACTGTTCAGTTTGGTTTACAATATAACAATTAACCATATTTCTATTGAAATTTACTGTTAAAATTCATGCCTGGTTAAAAAAGTTCATCGTGCACGTTTCTATCAGAAAATTGTATTTAGCGACGAATCACATTTCTAATTGAATGGTTGTAAACAAGCAAAATAATCTTATTTGATGTGAAGAGCAGGTAGAATCATTGCAAGAACTGCCACGACATATCAAAAAATACACTGTTTGGTGTGGATTACGGGCAGTTGGCATCATTGGACCGTGCCTTTTTAAAGATGACGAAGGCAGGATCGTTACTGTGTATGGCGATGATTACAAATTTTCTTTGTGCCCAAACTGGCAGAGCGGGACTTGGCTGACATGCGGTTTCAAAAAGACGGTGCCACATGCTACACAGCACGCAAAATAATGACCCAATTGAGAGGTGAGTTAGGTGAGCAGTTTATTTCACATTTAGGGCTGGTTAATTGGCCGTCTAGATATTGTGATTTAATGCCTTTAGACTATTTTTTGTGGGGCTATGTTAAGACTCATATCTACGGTTGTCGCCCTGAAAGCTAATATTGACAAATTTATTCGTGAGATAAGGGCCGATATGTTGGAGAGAGTAGGTCAAAATTCGACCTATTACATGAATTATTTGTTACGTACATGAACTCGTCTCTAAACATTGAAGTTCTCTAAATTTTCTATATTTTTTTAAATCAAAACCTAAAGTTCTTAAAAAATCACTTTTTAGTTGATATTGGTATCATAACGTTGATATTAAATTATCAATTTAAGTGTAGCATGTTTTAGTTAATTCAAAATAAAAATTAAATCATAAAAAATAGTGAATTATAGCCAAACTTTTCATTGGATGAAAGCCGTCTTTGAACAATATGGTGAGATATGCAACGTACCCATACGTGAGTATTACTAACTGGTTTACTACGAATATACATATTACAAAAGCGGATTACATAATTTCTATACTATTTGTTCAAAAAGTTCATAACGTGAACCTGTTATGACTATGATTGTGATAATCGTTAAATTAGTTTCCGTGGCAAGACTAGAATCATTGCTAGCTGCATATTTTTTGTGGATTTATGACACATAAATTCATGATGTGCTGGAAACTGTCACTGGACAATGTTTGCTCGTACTCCCTTACATACTAGAATTCAGCTCTCATCATAATAAGAATGAGGAAGAGTTTTTTTTTTTTTTTTAAATTGTTTAGTTCAGCAAAAGATTGCCAACACAATTAGAATAGTTTCAAGAAATACTAAATAGGGCTTTTAGAGAAATAGATGTTGTATTTGAAATTACTACGTTAGCTTAAATTGTACAACTTCATACATGGTTAATATATGTAGTTTTTCTTTACTACCTTCGGCTACAAAATAAAATACAGTTTATACGTATGTACATATATTAATTCATTTATTCGTTGAAAAGAAAAAAAAACTTATTGCTAGGTATTATTATTAGTTAAAAAGAAACACTTATTATTATAAATTAACTGTCCGACTGTCGACCTTTCCTCTTCAGTTGTTGCTAAAGACTCTTTTTCTAACTTCTCAAAAGACCTGCCACACCCTTGTCACTCAAAGTTACTCTATCTCAACATATCCCGTTGCCTAGCTGATCGTCTTAACCCATTAGACACCGATCCTACATATATGTGACCCGGCCTATGAAGGGGGCTTATGACTCAAAAAAAATTTTCCACTTTTTTTTTTTGGTTTCGATAGTTTTTAAGACGATCTTTCACGTGGTGAAAACTAGAACATCCTAACTTGCTAACTTGCTAAATTCTTCTTCGACAGACATTATTTACAAGCAACACACGTCCTACTCGTTCAGCATTGCTTTTAAATCTGAGCACTCACACGATTTTTTTTTCGGTCAGAAACTGGCGTTTGTGCTTTGTATTGAACAAAAAACATCGCTCTTTATACACACACGAACCTTTCTCATTTATGCTCTTTTGTGTTTTTTTTGGTTGCCTTTTGGGCATGACTGTTCATAATGCAAAAGAAAAACTACTAAGAAACTGACGAAATGCATTGTTTATCTTTAACAGCTGTGTCTTGCAATTTCTTTTTTAAGTCATAAGCCACCTTTTCATAGGCCGGGTCACATACATATATCGAATGTAGAGATGTATCAAAAAGTGTTTTTTCACAAACTGTGAACTGTGCAAAGCTTTTGGGTTTAAAATACATCTGTCAAAAACACAGGAAAAATGTAAAAAAACGATCCCTCAACATTTCATAGCAATTAGTTCATTTAGTTAGTGATTGGTGTTGTTTAGGCTGATGGTTAAAAACTATCAATGCATTTAATATTTATGTAGCTACGTATGAATCTGCAAATAAATCCACAAAATATATTTTTTGATATGACAAAATAGAATTTTCTATTTATATTTTTTATGTGCACTTCTCATCATAAATGCTTTTGTAAGCTCTGCATTTGGCATAAAATGTTCGAAAACAATTTTGCCGATACCATGTTTGTGTGAGTAGAAATTTGTGAGTACTTGTATCGAGATTTTCCATGAAAATGTACTTTTCATGTTAACAACAATTTTATTTTTTATTTTTTTTGTTTATCAGTGGAATTGAAACAGATGTTAGTTTAGATTATTTAATTGAACACTTTATGAAAATTGTATGATTTTATTTCGATTGGCTTTCTAAGTCTTTCAGAGGGAAATTGCTTTTAGTGCTTTACACTAGTGATTTTTGTGTGTTTGTTTTGCTGTTGCATGCAAGTGTAAATTTAAAAATAAATTGTGTAACGTAGTATTGGAAATATACTTTTTACCATAGAGTTACATTGACAAAAGACATTAATTCAATTTAAGTTTGCCATTGTAGTTTTAATAAATTTATCCGTATTCGTATATTTATAAAGGTTTTTGTGTGAACAATTCAATATATTAATAATTTTTATATTATTGCAAATGATTTGAGATGAGATAAACAACTTTTGCTAACAAGTGGTTTGTTTGGTTGTAAATTAAAATATATTAAATTATACTAATTGGAATGTAATTTGTGTATTATTAAAACTAAATCTATTTTTAAATATATAAATGCAATTGTAGTTGTTAGAGTCAAATTGAATCAAACATTCAATAATATGTTTTCATGTTATGCCATTTTGATTAAAATTAAACCTCTTCGACACTCTTTTTTATTAATTATGCACAAATTTAATAACATTTAAATCCTTTACCAGACAATGTAATCTTATATTTTACAATTATATGCCATGTTAATTTCTTTTAGAAAAAAAAACAAAAACAACAACAAACAAAACCTCATTCCAGTCAAAGTCTTCAATTTCAATTTAATTTTTTTTTAGTAGAGTTCTCATAACTACAACATGTACAATATGCAACATAAACTTTTACTCCAACTGTGTAAATGTATTGTATTCAGTGTTGCCAAAACCTAAAATGCTATATTTTACAGCTTCAACTATGACTTCTGATTTTGAAAGTTGACTCTTATTACGAAGGTGGTTTGGAAACTTCTTAGCCTAGAACAGAAAGCACAATATAAACAGAAAAAAGTTAAGTCTTTTGAAACCGTTCATCTCTGCTATAAACACATGTTAAATTTATTTTCGATTTGGCAACTCCTTCATATAGAAACAGGTGTTCCAAAAAAGACGCCTCCATGATTTTTTTTACAATGGAAAAATTAGAAATTCGTGGTGTCATTAAATATTTAAATGAAAAAGGTTTATCGGGATAAGAAATTCATAATGATATGGTGAATGTGTCATGTGAAAGGACTCCTTCATATGCAACAGTAAAAAATTGGGTTGCTGAATTTAAACGTGGTCGTACAAGCATTGAGAATGAACCACGTAGTGGACGTCCAAAAATACCAACAACAGCAGAAATTGTAGCCAAAGTAGATGCTATGGAATTCAATGATCGACGAATAAAATTGCATGAACTAGCTAATATCAGGGGCATCTCAAATGATCCAGACCATTTAATTTTGCATGAAGAACTACAGATGAAAAATGTTTCTGAGTAAGAGTGCAAGGATGCCGCATTTGTTAAGAGTCGACCAAAAACGCATAAGAATGAAAATTTCTCCAACTCGCTTGGATCGTTTTAAGAAAAATAAAATGGATTTTAAGCGTCGTTTCATAACTGTTAATGAGACATGGATCCACTACTAAACTCCAGAGATAAAACTATGGAAAACTGAGGAAAACTATACTAAAAGCGCAGAATTTGTAGGCGTGGCAAAAAAAAATAAAAAGAAAATATTTCTGGAATTGTTTTTACATTATCTTTATACATAGCGAGTGACTGACACAGCTGTTTCTTCGAACCACTCTAATGTAAATGTTAGTTCTACAAAATGATCTCGTAGGCCAGCTTATACTTTTATTAGTTTTGAATAGCAACCAATATTTTGTGTTTGTAATTTTCACCTACAGAACTGGTTCTAGATCATGATACTTGAATAAATGATTATTGCTTAAAATTTTTACCCTTGGAATATGTTTCAGGCAAGATTTAAGGAGCATACACACTTTCGTAGGAATAGTTCCAGAACTAATTGTTCTTAATGTTTTGCATTAAGGAAGTAAGGTATTGAAAATACTACAAATATAGATATATTCTCATATATAGTACATATACATATGTATTTTTTTTATTTAATGGAACGTATTCTAAATTATAAAGCACAAAAACTCACATAAATTGCTTCAAAAAAATAAAAAATTAAAAAAAAAAATTCACTATTCGGACTGCAGATAAGGAAAAAGTTTCGCAGTTTATGTTTGTAAAAAAAAAACTATTGCACAGTACAAGAAATAAACATAATCACTATATTGCTCTCTGTTAAAGTATTAGACCCCTTGGTGTTTTTGTTTGTTGCGATCTCGTTATCAAGCTTTTATTGCTCCATTTGTGCAATATTGTTATTAAAATTATATATAGAAAAGTGCTACTTTGCGTTTGCTGTAAACATTTTAAATTGGCAACACTGATTGTATTGTATGCAAAATATACTTTTTTTTTATTAATTTTAATCCTTGTTAACAGTTTTTCTTGAAAAGCTTAAAACTTGGCAATATAAATTGTTTTTAACGATAAAACTTTTGCTGGTTTTAGATGATAGTTGAAAATAAATTTATTTTTGAATGTACCACAGACACTATGTTCATATACAGTTCACAGAAATGGATGTAATTGTTTTTATCTTCAAGCATTTATTTTTTGTTAAGAGATGGTCAAAATATTTAATTGTTGTGATGTAGTTGTGTAAGATAACTATTATATATTATTAAATAAAAGTAGTTAATACTTAATGTTGGTGTTATAAAATGACTGTGATTTTAATATTGCACAATATTGCAAAAGAAATTTCATAATCCACAAACCATGAGATAATTTTTAAATATGAGCGTGTGAGTTCCAAAACTCGTTCGTTCCAAAAATTTAAAAAATGAGCTAACAATGGCTGCTGATAGTTCTTTTTGCTACTTTATAAGGATAAATATACTGATTTTATCAATTTATATTCTTTCTTATATTTTTTGATAGCCCAAAATTGCAGTTCGTAGCAAAACTGTTTCGTGGCAATTAACAATCATTGTCAAAACTGTCTCGTTGGATATTTCGCAGCAAAACTCGTTTGTTCCCTGTTTGATGTGCGCCAAAGTTTCATCGTATGTGGTGAAATTCCAAATATTTTTATGTATTAATTTTTTCTTATACATATTACTAAAATTGTTAAGATTATTACTCGCAATTATTAAGATCATTATTGTGATTTGTTAGAAATACAACAACCATTATAATGTGTCAGATAAGGGAGATTTGTGAGGCGAGGAACGAAAATCAAAGATATTATTCTTAAACTACTTCCCATAAATATGGCGATTAAACCTGAAAAGCAAAAAGATGTTGTAGCATCTTGGAGACAAAATTGGAGGCAAAACAAAATATTGGAATTTTATGCTTCGATTTTGGACAACAACAATGCTGGTCATGACATGGAAGAAAACAACGAGTAGTATACTGAAGATGAAATACTTTTATTGTCTGTTTTAAAATTCATATATTTTATTTTAATTTTTTAACAAGTTTCCTTAGTTATTTAGTTCGTATTTTATAATTTCTTTTTACAAGCAATAAGGTCACTTGAATTTTATATAAATTCAGGGAACGAAGCTATCCATTGTGATAGCGATATATTGGAAATAAATATATATAAATAAATTAAAAAAAATGTTTATATAAAATTCAAGTGACCTTATTGCTTGTAAAAAGAAATTATAAAAGTTTCCTTAGTTTTCATAAATTAATATAAATTTTAAATTATAGTCAAGCTAAATAATTTATTTTACTGGTGGGTAAGTGCAGTAAGTTGCAAAACTAGTTCGCTCCAATATGCAATGCAGCAAAATTCGTTTACTTCGAAAATTCGTAGCAATACTTGTTCGTTTCAAGCTTCAAAACTTAATATTTCTTTAGTTATGGATTACTGATTTTGTAAATTTTAAGGTTTTAATAAAAAATATCCTAATATTTAAGAATTAGTAGCTTGCAACTTATTTGGCTGATTTACTAAGCTGTTGCAAGTTTTTAGCTTTTTACCAAAATTTTGTAAACTTGGAAGGAACAAGTTTTGCTTCTCACCTCCTCATATACATATATAACTGGTGTAACATTAATTGAAGTTACCTATAAAAAGCACAATTCAGTTAAAGAATAATATATTGAGTTCTGTAATTATCGTCAAATGAATGCCATATGATGTGTTTATAAATAGTAACCACCTACATTATTGCAACTGCCATGGAAAGGACTGTAATAGCACTTATGTATATGTCTTAGGTCAAATAATAAAGTAATAAAAATACAGCAAAAAAAGAAGCTGCAAGAAAAACCACAACTTTTTTTTCCATTTTCATTAAAAATAGAAAATACTGCATTTTGTAAATGTCGTCAAGTAAATACGATATGAAGTGTTTATAAATAGTTAACTCCTACATTATTGCAACTGCCATGGAAATAACCATAGTAGTCATGTAAAGATATTAGGTCAAGTAATTAAAATTAAAGCCTTCAACACAAAACCTTTTTGTCACTTTGACAAATTATCACTAATCCTCAACTAATTATAATCAGTTTACATTGTTTCTCTTAAAGATCGCACGGGTTCCTTCAAGTTTTTAATATGAAAGATATAAGAAGGTATTGACGAATTAAATAAAATATATTTATATCAGTTTGGAACACATTGAACTGACTAACTGACTTAAAATCTTCTACAACAATTATCCGAAAACTATAAAAAATGGCCACAGAACAACCTTATACATCTAAAAAAACACCCTATATTTACACCATTCATAAATAAGTATAAAGCAATATGATCTGTTCCATGTTTGACATCATTCAACAATCTGATTAAAATTCTAACACGAATTAACAAATTTATGGCGATACGTGTTTAAAGTAAGAAACTGCGGTTATTTCGATATAAAGGTATGTTCACATTTGGCAATAAATTTACTCAAAAAAGCATAACCACTTATTTTAGCACAAATTTGTTTGACGTTGTTTACTCTTAAAAGAGTTTTTCAAGATCATACAACATCAAATAAATTAAAAGTAACTATTTGAAGTGTCTTGGCTTAAATAAACGAAGTTTTTTTTTAATAAATAAACAATCAAAAATATTTTATTTAGTGGTTACATCTTTTTTTTTTTTTGGCAAATATTTGCCAAGTGTGACCGTACCTTAACACATTCAATTACAGTATAGATAGAACAATAAAACACAAACGAAATTGATATGATGCTGCAGCGAATCAATAGAGTTTTTATTGTCACCAATTACTATGTGTGTGCGCTCCTGCATGCGGGCGAGAAACTCCAAAATAGATTTGAAATATTTATCCTGTGGGCTGGGTATAGATGTTGTAAGTGGTAAAAAAATATATATAGTGAATAATTTTCTAGACTGTTTCAAAAAACCGCAGCACTTGAATGCTTCTTTCGACACTTGATAAATGTGTTTAGTCAAACGGTCTTTACAGATTCATGACCAGAATATCCAAATAGCTTGTGTTACCGTCTGAATATATTTTCTTTTTATTTTTTTTTTACAGATATAAAACAACTAAATTGTTATTTTTGGAAGTAAACAAAATTGTTAATGTAATCTTGTTACACAGGTCTTTTCCATAAGCATTAATAATATATAAACTTAATATATTGACATATCAATAAAAAGTAAAACACATTAAGAATGATTTAGTTAATATTTTAATAATAAATATGCATAAACAGTGGCTCACACCTTATTTTATGCGGAGCATTTTTTGTTTACAAGGCTCCATAAAAAGAAAACTAACAGGCATTTAACAAAGGAGTTAGTTGGTTTTGTTTAAAAGAAAAAATGTTATAGTCTAACAAACAAAAATAATTTATTGCAAAAATGTACATTTTAATATATTAGAACTAAAAAAAAACAAAAATTCACGTTTTTCACGTCAAAGTATATATTATCCAGGTACTCATTCTACTACTACTTTCCAGCAAGTTGTTCTTTAGAATCTGGAGGTACTTAAACTTGTTCATAGTTGGTTAAACAGATGTTAAATTTCCTGTACCAGCAGCTGAAATACAGGCCCAAACCATGACACTGCCACCTTTAGGTTTTCTATGTTGAGTTTTGTATTTGGTTTCCGACAGACACACGATATGCCATCTGAACCGAATATGTTAAACTTAGATTCATCGTTGAAGATGACTGAATTTCAAAATGCGGTTTTATTGCAAACAAGTTCTTTGGCGAAAGTTAGCTTGCACAGTCTGTCTTTCGTGTTTATAAGCGGTTTCTTGCATGCAACTCGGCCATTGAAATCACGTTGGCACAAGACACGATGAATAGTTTCAGCAACAAATAACATTACCACTTTTTTAGCAAAAATTAGTATATAACTTTAAAACAGTAACAGCCATGTCACAGAGTTTAATTCCGTTCGGAAGTGGAATTAATTCCCAATTTTGCTTCTAACTATAGAAAAAGTAAATCTTTCGCAATGAAACCTAGAAATTCTTAAAATCACAATTTCACATAGTCCCGGTTTACATTATGAAATTTTTGTCGCACATATGCATGAACTCGTGGAACACGCGTTGTTCCCTTATTCGTTGTTTTTTTATTTTCATACATGTATGTATGTATGTATGTATGTGCTAGCTACAAAATATATAAAAATATGTATACATCCACAAAAACTCTCTGCAACAAAAATCTCCCAATGTACACGCAAATACAATTTTAAAGATACGACAAGAATCGCAGCTACAAAAATTGCATGATGTAAAACGGGACATAGCAAATTAAAAGGAGTTTCAAGAGAAAAGTTTTTGTTCAGGCTAGTAGTTCGAGAATTTTAAAGAATACTATTGTAACGTATTGGAACAATTGGCAAATTGAAATGCATTTTCTACCCGCCCAAGGGCGTCAATACGTTCCAATACGTTACAATAGTATTCTTTAAAATTCGCGAACTACTGGCCTGAACAAAAACTTTTCTCTTAAAAATAAAATATTAGTTCAACTCCTACTCTAATTAATAAAAGGAGTTTCATTCCGCAAAAAAATTGTCTATAGAAGCAATATACGAAATGAATTCCACTTCCGAACGGAATTAAACTCTGTGACATGGCTGTTAGTGTTTTAAAACAAAACCAACTAAAAAAACCTCCTCAAAAATTCGGTTTTCAGCATAAATACGATGGCTTAATATTAACCAAATATTTTCAATGATGTTCAAGTACATTAATATTTTTCGTAGACAATCATCCCTGTGTTTGACGACTTGCTTAGATAAGTGCATTGTCTGGTTGAAAAATAAATTGTTATTCATTCGAAAACTTAAGCCAAATTTTATATAAACTGAAATTTTACCTTTTTCAAAATCACTAAATCACTGTTGAAAATTACATATTCACTCCTATCGTGAATAAAAATTCTCCATGAACTTTGTTTCCTTTTCACATTTTTCCTATTAAAATTCAATGTTAAAAAAATAAAAGGAAACAAATTTCATGTGGAATTTTTATTCATGATAGGGGTGTTTAAGAATAAATAACATTTTTACTTTTGTTTTTATAGTATTTTGCTTTGTTTATCATAAAATGTAATTATAGTTATAAAACACTTATAAAATATTAATTCACATAATGAAGAAAAAGGGATTAGTAACTCTTATTTTAAAAAAATTTTACAAGTTTGAAAAACTGTTAATAACTTAACAGCAAATAGCAAACATCAAGTGTAATTATAATAATGCAACTAACTGTGACAGCCATTCCATAACATCTATTGCTACATATGTATTTAGTTAAAAATATTTCTATCGCCTAATTTTTCATGTTGTGACTTTCGAACAAAGGGTTTGCCATCAGAACCAAACAAATTTATTTGCGTTTCATCTGACTATCATCTCATTTCCCCAATTATTTATGTTTGCTGGGATCACGGAATTTTAATCCAGCTTCTGCAATAAAATCAATTTTGAGCTCTTCAGATGATCAACATGGGTTTCTTTTCCATTTAGTAACACTATTCAAATCGAGTCGTTGGTTTCAGCTAACTGCCTCTGGACTCTGATTTTACTTTTTTGTGAATTTTATTATTTTCCAGTTGAAATAAAATCCAATGATGTTTAAAATAAGAAATTAAAGGTGGTGACAAATTATTATATATACCTCCAATATATATATACATACATAAGGTTATAGTAAAGTGAACATTAATTAATGAGTGCTCTGTTGTATCGTCTACTTTAAAAACTATAAATAATCATTTATTATTAGTTTCTGCTGATGTTAGCAACACAAAATAAAAAATACTGGATATTAAAAAAAAAGTAAAAGTATTCAAATGTAATAATTTAAAATTAATATTAATATAATTATTCTTCACTACTAGATTGGCATTTTAAATCATTATGTGAACAACTTGATGATATTGGAGGCAAGTTCTACCCATAAACGCTTAAAGAAAAATGAACATTAATAAGTTATTGCTGCTAAATCTATTACAAATTGTCTTGAAATAATTATTCCCAGGAAAAACAATATTAATTAATCAACTAGTTCTAGAATGCATTCATAGTACTTATTTTAGTTTGGCGTAGGGAACAATTATTTTAGTTTAAAAAAGAGTTTCGAAGGTGACGCTTGTTAGTTATATCCAGGGAAACCGGAAATATGTTCTAAAAAAATCGTTTTAAGCGCTTTAAATATGCCGTAAAAACTTTAAAATATGCTCTTCAAAAAACAAACTTTTACATAATTTTTAACCAAAAAATATACTTTTATTTAAAAAAAAAACAATACAATTCATTTCCTAAAAGGTAAAGTAACATAAAAAAAAACAAAAATAACAAAAAATAAATACAACATAAAAACAATAGGAACTTAAGTTATGAAAAGGCCTCGAGACGTATTTTTTGATGATACTTTATATAAATATAAAGTCACTTCTTCAATTAAGGTTATTATTGCAATAAATTACAAAATGTTGACTTAAATTTTCAAACAAAAATCGTTGTCTATTGGATCTGAAAACAGACAAAATTTGTTTTTGATAAAGTCAAAATATGCTATTAAACAGTAAAATATGCTCTAAAAGCGCAAAAATATGACGTAAATATGCTCTTAAAACAAATATATGCAAAAATATGCATTTAAGGGTAAAATATGCTTTGATGCATTTCTAAAGATAGACCAGCAGGAAATTAAATATAAAATTACGACCATACCAAAAAAATATCTTCAGAATTAAATAATAGAGTATTAGTAGCATATTTCCCACATAGACACGCTCACTCAGAAAAAGTAATACCTTCATCAATATTGCACTAATTACTGCTGATTGTCTGTTTCCGCCTGCTCAAGGACTTGCAAAGGATAGTCCATCTCATAATGTTATAGACACCCAAACATACTTTTACAGACAGCGACATTTCATTAAACCAAGTTAACTCAACACAAATGCCAATAAAGTAATCAGATCAGCCAGCCTTGCCGTCAGTGTGCGGTGGTATAGCAGACATGTTGTTATGTTATTTTGCCATCAGCATCATTAAAATTAATGATTTTGCTGCTGCGAAAAGACTCACTTGTACATTATACTTCAGTCTATTAATGGAAATGGAAATAAGATTATCAATATTAAAATTAACTATATTGTATTTTACACAAGATAGTAGATATTTAGTTGTTGTCCATTGTCAATTTAGTTGACATCTAGTATAGACACTTTTCTCTATTGGCTGACACATGCAAAATGTGAATGTGTGTAGACAAGGAAGTTGCCTTGTTATAATGTTTGTTGAGAACAATTTTAATGGACGGGATTATAAAATCTGTAAACAATAAGAGATACAAATCTGTAAAATAGAATTCAATTGAGTTAATTAAAATTATTGTGAAACATGTTGAAATGTTTAATATGAATTTAATTAGTTTGTAGCAAAGTAATTTTGTGAGATAAATGTTTAACATAAATCAAATACTACACGCAGAGGAAAACAAAAACACCAACAACAACAAAAATTGCAGCCAAAGTGCATGATATGGTATTAAATGATCGACGAATAAAAATGAGTGAAATAGCCAATATCATGAGCATCATCTCAAATGATCCAGTCCATTTAATTTTGCATGAAGAACTGCAGATGAAAAGCTTTCTGCAAGATGGTTGCCGCATTTGTTAACAGTCGACCAAAAACGCATAAGAATGAAAATTTCTCAAACTCGTTTTGATCGTTTTTAGAAAAAATAAAATGGATTTTAAGCGTCGTTGCATAACTTTTGATGAGACATGGATCCACTACTATACTCCAGAGATAAAAGAACAATCCAAGCAATGGGCTGAAGCTGGTGGAGGTGCCCCAAAAAAGCCAAAAACAATTCAATCGGCTGGTAAAGTTATGCCAATGTGTTTTTGGGATTCCAAAGGTATTTTATTGATTGACTATCTGCAAAAGGCTAAAACAATAAATTCAGAGGACTATTGCAACATTTTGGATGTATGTGGAACCATGATTAAACAAATATTCTCCATTTGTAAATGAGTAAATGAGGTAAAAAGTAAACATGTAAAAAGTAAACATGTTACATTCACATTGAGGAGGGGATGCTGTCCACCTGTCACACTTAACAATGTAAATATACCTCAGTCCGATTGTGTTACATACCTTGGTATTCACTTAGATAGAATACTTACTTGGCGTCGGCATATAGAAACCCAGAGACTTCGCATGAAAGCATCTAGCCGTCACTGGTTAAACAGTGACCAATCTAAGCTAAGCCTGGACTATAAAGTTACCCTGTATAAAACCATTTTAAAACCAATTTGAACATATGGAATCCAATTATGGGGAACTGCTAGCAATACCAGTATTATACTTATACAGAAGGCCCAATCAAAAATTCTTAGGACCATGATGGGCGCACCATGGTACATAAGAAATGAAAACATCCACAGAGATCTGGAAGTATCATTGGTAAATGATGAATGCAGAAGGGTCCGCGAGAACTACATCAAAAAGCTACAAACCCAGCCGAATCCGCTTGCTAGAATTCTAGCTCAGAGCCAGACGCAGTCGAGGCTTCGTAGAGCTTCTCGACAAATAACAAATTAATGCTCCGTTAGAGAGTAATTAGTTTTAATTTTAGTTTTAAGATTTGAATGCTTATTGTTGGGCCTAAGGAAATAAGGCAGATTCAATGATTAATAAAAAAAGTAAAAATAAAAAAAAATTAAATGTAAAAATTCGAGAAAAATGTCCTGGCTTGAAAAACAAGAAAATAATTTTAAATCAAGACAACGCACCAGTCCACAAGAGTGTTTTAACAATGGCTAAAATTAACGAATTAAAGTACGAGTTGCTTGACCACCCACCTTATTCTCCTGATTTAGCTCCCAGTGACTTTTACTTGTTCCCACATCTAAAAAAAATTCCTAGCTGGCAGGCGTTTTACCTCAAATAAAGATGCAATTACAGTTGTAAACCACTATTTTGAAGGCCTTGAGGAAAACTATTTTAATCAAGGGATAGAATTGCTAGATAGGCGTTGGACTAAATGTATTGAAGTTTCAGCAGATGATATTGAAAAATAAATATGTTTTTGAAAAACTAATTATTCTCTTTCTGTGCCAGGCTAAGAAGTTTCCGAACCGTGCTCGTTCGAATGTAATAATCATCTGAATCGTAACTTAACCATATTATGAATAAATACAGTGATCATAACATTGTTGAAAAACTTGTAAATTAACATTGCTGTAGTAAACATGTACAACTATATTTTTTCTCTGTGTGTAATGAATACGTTGAGTTATTGTTTGTTATTGCTGAGTAAGTTTTTGTTTAATCGAAGTGGGAAAAATTTGGTAATTTCATATAAATCTTTTAATTAATTTTTAAAGTAATTCCAATATATTTTATCGCTTCAGTTTTAACGAATTGATTGATACTTGATACTTTATATGTGACCAGTAACGGACATAATTGTAGCACTCTGATTTATTTTATACAGGTGTGATTGTGCATTAGTGAATAATAATTTCTGGCAGTTCACCAGTGTGGTATAATTGTATTACTAATGTTTCCCGAGTTGAATGTAATGTTAGTATTGTATCTCATAAAATAGTTATTTGATACATACGATGGATCAAGGAAAATTCTCAATACAGTTTGTAGCCACAATGTCTGCCTTACAATACAATCATTTCAAAAATCATGTGCTACATGTAATGGGGTCCCAAAATTGCTGTAAAGTCCCAAGAGCCATAGAAACTGCTAGCTAAGTAGATACATGACTATATGTAGATATGTAGAGAAGGGAAGATGCTCTATTACTGAACTATGAATATAGAATGATTTCCCTGCCAAACGAATTTAGGCTTCCTAGGTACTGTTCTAAATTTCAAGCACGGGTACGTTCTCACGGCATTAGTAGTATCTTTAATAATATTGCACGAATTAAAGTTCCTCCACTAGACAGGTTTTCTACATATTAATAAAGTATAAACTGCAGTATCCATTTTGTACTACCAGTTGTTATGCCCCTGGTCCTACTAATTACCCTCTAACTTCTAATATCAAACATATTTTAATAGTTTATTTAATACAATTTAAAAGTTCGTAAAAAAATCATTAATTTCATTTACTCCAAATCAAATAAAATTCATAAAACTAAAATCATAAAATATCCTTCAGGCCTTCACTAGATAAACTGACACTAAAGCCTTCAAATTGATCATTTGATGTTCATGGTGAGTGATTCTTATCATGCCGCAAAAAACTCTTTATTACTTTCCTACACAATAAAACGAAGAGAATGAATGAAAATTGACTTTGACAGCTTGAAAGGATTTGACAAGAGTTTAGTGGCTGCTGTTGGTTTTGGTTTTGTTTTTGCCATTGTTATATTCTTGTTTAAGTAAATCAGTGCTGAAACATATGATGGTGTTGAAGGTCGACCAGGAATACTCTAGTCACTTATACTGCCAAGTAAAGAAAACTCTTATACTTTTAAACTTTACGGAAATAGTCACAAGAGCGTTAGTAATATATTATAAACTTTTGTTTCCTTACCAGACATGCGCGTATATTGGTTTTTCTTTAAACAAACTTTAACATTATCAGATTTTTTTTTGTTTACGGATGTGTTCAAAAAAATGTAACATTTATTATGAATTATGACTAAATTTGTGGGTGTGTGTATGGATATGCATTTATTTAGGTATGTATGGCTGTGTGTGTGGGCCAACTTCTAACTAAATCTTATCGTTGATTCCTTCATTTTAAATCCTTTCTGCTGCTAGGATTAACATTGAGGAAAAAAAAACTTGCAATTATTGAAATTTTAATTGAGCAAAAGGAAAGAAAAACTTGAACAAATATACTCGTGTTACTTGTTCTCAAATTGCTGTTGAAAATCATTAATAAAGAAAAAAAATTAAAAATTAAATGGAACGAAAGTCAAAAATCTTAATTGAGTTTGAAAAGAAATCAAGAAAAATTATAGAATAAAATGAAAGTTAAAGGAAGTGCTGGGGAAATTATTTTATATTTTGGAAATGTTGTTTAATTATAATTTAATATATTTTTGATTGTAGCTATATACGTTATATATCGTATGTAAGCAGGGGCCAAATTACCGCATTCGTGATCGAATGAGCTATCGTATCGAAAAATGATTTCGATATCGAAATTATGATAAAATGTACTAAATTTCTTGCTCGATATCGAATGCCATAATCTCAAATAAGAAAATTACGATAAATTTTACTTGATATCGTATGCGGTATTTTGGCCCCAGGTTTATCTATGGGTATAAAAAAAACAACAACTCTGTTGCATTACTATAATTATACTTGATGGTTGCTATTTACTGTAGAGTGTTTTAAAAAAAGCTGGGTTAACGATCTCTTTTTATCCAACCACTTCCTTAATTTAAGAGTCAAATTGTACATTAATATTTGGTTAGTGTTTCATAACTATAATTACATTTTATGATAAACCAAGGAGAAGAAAAAGTAGAACCGCTATTTATTCTTAGTAAGTAATTTTCAAGAATTTGCTATAAAAGAATGCACGTTTCGTAGCTTGGTGATTTTGAAAAAAGTCAAATTTCAGTTTATATAAAATGTGGCTTAAATTTTTGAGCTACTGCCGAAAATATCAGTCAGTAAAAAAATTGTTTTAATAAAAATAAAGGCGGCGTCCCTTAAAAGGTTTTCCGAACAGAACGAACAAACAATTATAAACTTTGTTAGCAACGCAATGAAGAGTCTTGGATGGATGAATGTGAGTTAAATGTGTCTATATGAATCATAAATTAACTCAGACTATTACTCTACAAAAACTGTTTTGTATGCCAAGGCTATTACTTCGTCACAAAACTGTGAGACTCAAAATCGCTTACAAACTAACCTAAAGAAGGTAAGCCCAAAATCTTTGTTAATAATTGCACTATTTTATATTGGTTTAAGGTGATTTTTTCCCATGAGAAAGAATTCAATCTTGATGGTCTAGATGTTTTCAATAGCAATTGAAGAGACCTTCGTAGACGGTTATTTGATAGTTTAGGGAGTTTTTTGCAAAGATATTTGGCATTTCCAAATTAATTCCTCTGATTACATGAAATTACTAGATGGAAAATGTAATGAAGAACAGTTTATTTTTCAGCAAGACAACGCAGCTATACCTGTCAGTTGTCAAACAAAGGGATGGTTGGTCTTTGAAAAATATTAATGTACTTGAATGACTCGCATGTTCTACAGATCTGAAACCGATTAAGAAAATTTGGGGAATACAAGTCATGAAATTTATGCAGTAGATCAATCTTTAACATAAATGTTTGATAAATCGTATCTCAGTTAAAGTGTATGAGCTGATCATATCTTCCTGTTGCACCAACGTTGTCGTTTATTTTTTTAGGAATTTATTGACGACCATATCCAATTGAATGGGGCTGGTTTCTTGCTGTTGAGCATCTTCTCTGCCGGACATCATACTATTGCTCATTATAACAACTTTTATAGAAAACGTGAAATGGTAGTCTATCTATCTACTAAAATTATAAATAGAAGTTTAATTAAAAATGCCCGAATAATGTTTGCGAAAGCAGATTTAATTTCAAACGCATTTTTACCGAACAAAACACTCTGGAAGTCTAAAATATACACCTATCCTTGCACACTATACAAGACATTTCCTACACACTTCGCCATCTATTAGTTATCAGCAAAGATCTGAAATGAAATTTCCTGTTGGAAGAGTCCAAAGCGATTTTTTCTATCTGGTCTGGTCACGATCAAGACAGTTGCGTGTCGAAAACTTATCATTAAATCTTGTGGCAGAGTTTACTCAATCCAGACGACAAGTGCCTTTAATGGTGATATTATAGCACCTCTAATCATAGAAGCTAAAGTTCGTAAGATTTTCTTAAACGATTTGCGAATAGGTGACTTTCAGTAAAGCACTCCACCAAACGAGTGTAATTCTTCATCAGTCTACGAGTAGACTTAAACAAAACAAAGAAAAAAAATACCAGAAACTTACTTAGTTCAATAAAATAAAATTCAGGTCTCTAAATGTTCCCCAAAAATATTTCTTTTTTAATATTCATTAGATTGTTCTTTTAGCTTTTCTTAAATATAAATAAATACGAGGGCGGTTCGGAAACTTGTTAGCCTAGCACAGAAAGAGAATAGTTAGTTTTTCAAAAACATTTTTATTTTTCAATATAATCTCCTGAAACTGCAATACACTTAGTCCAATGCTTATCGAGCAAGTATATTGCTTGATTAAAATAGTTTTCCTCAAGGTCTTCAAAATAGTGGTTTACAACTGCATGTAAAACGCCTGCCAGCTAGGATTTTTTTTAGGTTTGGGAACAGATAAAAGTCACTGGGAACTAAATCAGGAGAATAAGGTGGGTGGTCAAGCAACTCGTACTTTAATTCGTTGATTTTAGCCATTGTTAAAACACTTTTGTGGGCTATTGCGTTGTCTTGATGAAAAATTATTTTTTGTTTGTTTTGCAAACCGTTTTTCTAGAGTTTTTACATTTAATTGATACAAAATGTTGCAGTAGTCCCCTGAATTTATTGTTTCACCCTTTTGCAGATATTCAAGCAATAAAATATCTTTGGAGTCCCAAAAATCCGTTGCCATAACCTTACCAGTCGATGGAATTGTTTTTGCCTTCTTTGTGTCACTTCCTCCAGCTTCAGTCTATTGCTTGGATTGGTCTTTTGTCTCTGGAGTATAGTGGTGGATCCATGTCTCCTCAAAAGTTATGAAATGACGCTTAAACTCTATTTTATTTTTCTTAAAAAAATCCAAACGAGTTCGAGAAATTTTCATTCTTATGCGTTTTTGGTCGACTGTTAACAAATGCGGCAACCATCTTGCAGAAAGCTTTTTCATCTATAGTTCTTCATGCAAAATAAAATGGACTGTATCATTTGAGATGATGCTCATGATATTCGCTATTTCGGGCACTTTTACTCGTCGATCATTTAATACCATATCATGCACTTTGGCTACAATTTCTGTTGTTGCTGTTTTTCGACGTCCACTACGTGGTTCATCCTCAATACGACAACGTTTAAATTCAGCAACCCAATTTTTTACTCATCATTATGAATTTCTTGTCCCGATAAACATTTTTATTTAAATATTTAATGACACCACGAATTTCTAATTTTTTCATTGTAAAAAAATCGCGAATGCATTTTATTTAACACCTGTTTCTATTTGAAAGAGTTGGCGGATCAAAAAGAAATTTTACATGTGTTCATAGCAGAGATGTAGTTTTCCAAAACACTTAACTCAAAATTATGCAACAGCTTTGTTACACAAATATTAAAGAACTAATTGGTGTTACTGGAATTTATTCCACTGGTTTCCCTTATTCACCTTCTGAGTGACCGTGAATTGTGTGTTAAGATTCCATGACTGTTTTTAATTCAGGCTTATGTATAGATGATTTGTACTATCGCTTAAATTAAACTAAACTCTGTTCACGCCACGTAAAGAAATCATAGAGATATTGAGTTTTTTCGTTAATAGTACAAGTTTCGCTTTAACTGGAGTTTACATTGACTGCCTTCTTGTTATTACAGGCACAAAGTGCAAAGTGCCAATACTATTCTTAGAGATAAAGCATCCAAAGCATATTCGTGAAACTTATAAGGAGGCGTTATCAGCAGACGTAATAGCTCTAAAATCCATAAATTAAGTTCCGCAATATACACAATGCTTTTTTAGTCCTGCTATTATCCATATAAGAGATATTCTATTCTGATTGTTACCATTGTACAGGCCTTGCATTTTAGATATTGCCTATGAAACTCTTTAAGCTTTTAAACCATCTGTTAGATGAATTCGATTTTTTACAAAAATTTAAAAAAAAAACTTTATAAATCAATTTAATTATTAATTGAAATATAGAGTAATAATCTTAAATATTGTGTAAAAAATAATATTTAAATGCAATCTTTACATACTTACACTTTTAATTTAAGCATATTAATAAATCACTTCCTTATAAATGCATTTATTCGTTTGAATAAAAAATTTCAAATATTTAGCTAATTTAAAATAATTGTATTTTTCTCAGTAAAATAAAAAGAAAAGTGCAAGTAGCACAAGTAAAACTATTTCAATTTAAAAGAAAATGTTCCTAGTGCAGCCAGCAGCATGTTAAACTTTTGCATAATGCTGTGTGTGTGTACAAGACAAGCGGAAGACAACAATGATTTGTAGTTGCAGCTAAATATTGAGCATAAAACAAAATAACAAACACTACTCCATTACATGCCACAAAATAAAAGGGATACAATAAAAAAAACAATAACAGAAAAATAGAAAAATTTTCAAAATTTACAATTGTAATGCGTTCTAGATTCATTTATTCATTCATACATTCATTCGTTCGTTCGCTCAGAGCTTAAATTGTTGTTTTTCAAATAAATGAACTTTAAATAATTGTTGACTTGTTATAGATTTGCACACAATTTTTATTTTTCAATTGCTGTGTTGTTTGTTGTTTTGGCTTTTGTATCATGACACAATTTGTATGACAATATTTACATTGATATTGTTTTTATTGTTGCTACAGTTAGTTGCAGGTTGCTTGGAATGGTATGAAATGAAATGGGCATAAAGAATTCTAATGAATAAAACTGCTGTGTTGTTGCTGTTAGTGTTGTAATGATTGTTATTGCATGTGTGTGTGTGTGTTTGTTTTTTTTTTTGTACAGAAGCTTTTGTAATGTGTTGTTAGTTAAATGAATTGTAATTAATTTCCTGAATTTCCATGGTTCAAAAGTTTCTGTTGCAAAAACCCCATAGTCATTGTCGAAAATGTTGCATTTGTTTTTTGAAAGGGGGGGGGGGGATGAAAAATATGCCCAATAGACAAGTTTTTCTTAAAGAAAACATTTTTATTGTTGGGATTTTGGATTAAAAAACTAAAGAACTAAAAGTATTCAGAATTATTTGCTATATAATTTAAAAAATGCGTGACTTTTGCAATTTTTAGTTTTTATTTGGAAACATTTGTATAATATAAATTTACTTAAAGTATCGGATATTGTAAGCTATGATATTGCTCCATATTTCTGGTAATATATGGATGTCGAAAGAGCTGTTCATCTGTTGTGGTCAAGAATAAAACAAATTACATAATTCAATTTCGGATACCTTATTCTAAAGTGAAGCGTTTTGCATCAATCGAAACATATAGTAAACGGACGGGATAAAGTCTTCACTTCATTCTAAATCGTTTTGACCGCTATTGCAATATGTGACGAGGGATGTCAATCACGATAATCCTATGATTTTACAAATCCAAAATCCAGGAATTTTTCGGTATTAAAGGTGGATTCAACCATACGTTCTTAACAAAAATTTTGTTCGAACGATTTTTTTATATGAAGTTTGACGTCTCTCTTTTAGAGAGAGAGAAAATATTTTTTTTCGTACTTGAATTGGTTTAATTTAATATTTTTTGTGGATAAAAATGAATTGAGTTGCCAATAGGTTGCATTTTTTCATACAAATAGCAATGCCAACAACAATGTATTTCCATGGTGATTTTGAATATACAATACTTTAAAATAATTTAATCAGGCATGTGATGGAAATCGAAAACGAAAACGAATCAGTGTTATTTGGCCAAATTCAATAGATATTTTATGTTTGAATTGTATCAATTCAGCTAATTGGGCCTATATTATTTAATGTAAATAAAAGGCTTCTTTACATGTTTTCTAACGTTTCGTCAATTTTTTGTTGACTTCATCAGGGTTACGTAAAACGAATCAGTTTTGGAAATACATTTTAATGCATTTATAATCTAATTTTTAAAATTTTTTGTTTTAAGATTCTCTTTAGTAGCCCAATATCTTTATATTTTATGTGATAAACGTTTTTCAATACAGAAATATTACGCAAAAATTGACTTCTAAAACTCATTCGTTTTAGTTTTCGATTTCCATCACATGCCTGAATATTTGTATTTTGACACTTAAAACCCAAAGCAAAATAAGTCAATGGCCGCACTTGTAAAACTAATAGATTTTGTTTACATATGACAGCTTCGATTTTTCATAAAAATCTTTCGAAAGGGGTGAATCGTGCTGCAAAAAACTCTCAGAAAAAAAATTTTTCCCTGAAAAAATTTTTTGTTAAAAACAAATGGATGAATCCACCTTAATAAAAAAGCAGATAATAGCAATTATACTTCTGTGGACCTTTTAAATTAGTTTAAACTTAACACATATCAATGCTTTTTGAGGATTTTTAATAAGTGAAAAAAAAACAGAGATCTACTGACAGATGCCACATTAAATCACTAATTGAAAAGATCAAAAACATTTCAAAATTATTTACAAAGTCACCGCAAAAAAAAATTAAAATTTTACCAAAGTATGTTGAAGAAATAAAGAGGAAAGTAAAAAAAATTAATTTTGAATTGTCAAACTCGAACCTATAAAAAAGCTTCAATTGATTTTAAAGCTCAACAGATGACAGATGAAGAATTTGCTTTACTTAAACAAATAGACCAAATAGGCGTTTGTTGCAGTGACATGAAGCTCTGCCAATGTTGCACTTTTATTTAAGCTCAAAGTGTTTGCATATTAATTGCATATGAACTGGTGAAACCAGAAATCAAGAAAGCGGAACAAAGAAAACTCAAAATTTTTAAATTTATTGAATAATATCCAATAAAAACTTTGTTGGTTAAACGGCTGAAATAATGACTGCAATTGAAATATGTAAAAGTCACCCACAACACCTTATAATGTCTATTAGTTGTAACCAAATATTGAATAAGAAAACTAATTATTTGTTTTCGACAGGATTGTTTATACAACAAGTTGCTAACAATTTTTTGCACAAGCGTTGATTGTGAATGATCTTTTGCATCAGCTTCATATATTGTTAACAAATTTCAATCAAGATTCTCTTTAGTTTAGATGCCTTATTAGTTTTAAGAAGCTTTTTTCAAAATCAAACAATAGATAATATTATAATGCTTTTAAATTAATGACATATTATTTTTCTTTTTCTCTATTTAATTTTCAATGTAATTGATTGTTACTGATTCGAAGGAGAAATTTCTCATATTAAATTCTTGTTGAGCGTTTGAAGTGATAAAGATTTTGAAAATCCCGACAAATATGTTCAACTCTTAGAAGGCGCTGCTGAGAAACATAGAACATTGGCGGAATCATCACGTGATCTATTGCGTAGTTACAATTTCGATGGTTTGGTTTTGCCATTCCAATTGCCTCGTAATAAACCGTGCAAAGTACATTCTAGCACAGGTTTGGCTTGGAAATCTTTCAAGAAACTATTCACTGGTGACTTTGTGGTGGACGAGAAAACCGATGAACATAAAGAACAATTTACCAAATTTGTCAGCACTTTATCGTTATTTAATTCAAAGAATCTGATGATTTAGTTTTGGTGTTTTAACTTTTTCATCTGGCCTGTGCCAAAATCACCACTTTTCAACCACACACACCATCTCTGGAACATTGAAACCGATGGCACACATTCACAATAACTTCGGCATGATATAGTGCCGCTTAAAAAAGTAAAGCAAAACTTGCCGCATATAACGCTTTGTTGGCATTTTCGAAGCAAGAGAAAACTTTGTTGTTTAAAATAACGAAGTGAGAATAAATGACAGATATGTACTGTTCAAAATGACACATAATTTACTCATGAATTCTGCATTATTAAGTTATACACCCAATAAAATAGGATTTCTAATTTATATGAAATACATATTTTAACTTTCTTCTGCTGCTCTGATAGCAATTGTTATAATGCAGTGTGTTTTACTGTATCAAGTATCGTCTGTCATCTTTGACAATGTACGGTTGGCCAAACTTTATAATGCTCCGATTAGAAATTGCATAAAGTTTTCTATATATTTGTTTACGGCTAAATAAAATCCATGAATTTGTAACAAATCTATGTATTGGGTTATTAATTTTCTAAATATTCCCATAATTTATTTCGTCTCTAATTGTTTCACGATAACAATGAGCGTTGTGTCAGGTTTTTACAAAGCATATAAATTAATCTACATAAATGTTTTTCAATTTTGAATTTTTGACAAATGCAATGATACTTTTGGGGAATATGACAATGTTTATTTATGTAGGAAGCTCTAAATAATATTTATTTATTTATTTGTTTTTGTTTTTTTTGTAGACTAATAAATTTATTTGAAATATTAGTTATGCATAACAATGGTTTGATGTCGAAAGGACTTATCTCATATATATTACTATTTGGTTGATGATTTCTTTTTTTTTTTTGTGGTTTTTAGTTATTAGTAAAGACGTTACAAAAGAAATTTGTATTTTAACTTTCGCAGATGTTAGATTATCATTATTATTATAATATTATATATTTTATTATTATTATATTATAATATTATAATAAAAAAATAAGATATGTTCTTTTTACATTAAGTCGATCACACTTTTAAACTTTTAAAGTTATCAAAAAATTTTAAATTATGTATATAAAATAATTCATTACTGACCGTAATTTAAACAAATACAATTTAAACTATGTAGGTGTGAAATTCCTAAAAGGTAAATTGACAATTAATTAACATAAATATCTACTGCTATTTAAAATTATTAAACATTTTGCAACTGTTGATAACTAAATTTTGCTGGCTTTATTTGTCAAATGAAAAGGTAATAATAACTACGCTTTTCATTAAAAATATTTTCTAAAGCTTAAATTAGATTTGAAAACTTTTACATTTGCAATGAAATTGTTGAGGAATATAAGAATTTACTTTGCTTTTCAATATTATTATATGTACAAAGATCTTTACTGCTTATACAAATATGTATGTGTCTTACAACTTCTTTATGTCTGTGAATTGTAGTGAAGCAAATTACATACGACACGTGATTTTTTAATAAGCAATTTTTCTTTCAAAATGTATACTAACATTTTCTTACATACCAACAATTTCTTTGCCTTCTTTTATCAGTTGAAAGATGAAAAGTAAAATACAAAACAAAAAAAAATATATGAATTCTAGTAAAAAGTAAGGCAGTAAAGAAATTGGAGCAAAATAAAACTTTTAATGTAAAAGTTTCCTGCCACTCAACGCTGCATGTTGTAGTGGAAGAGTGTTTTCAAATATTTAAAGTTTGTGGGTGAATTTTGTCAAGATGTTTAAGTGACACTTAAAACATCATTCAATGAAAAGTTGCGATTTATTATGAAAATTAAGTATGTTTATAGTATATTAAAGATTATCTGTCGTATTCAATAAAAATAAGGTAGGTTTGAAGTATACTTTAATTTTTTATAAATTAGACCGTCTGTATTTTATCTAGGTCGATATATGTGTGTTTTTTCAGGTCTAAATATATGGTCACATTTGGCAAACATTTACTCAAAATATTTAACAATATTATTCTAACTTCTGGATATCCTGATGTTTTAAAGATTTCAAAAATGATTCCTATACCGAAAGAATCAGGTGCTACTGTTGAAGATAAGTAGACCTACATCTATCCTTGTTGCCAATAATTAATAAAGTTTTTAAAGAAATGATATTGCAACAGCATATAAATTATATGGAGGAAAATAAATTAATTTATGATTTTTAGTATGGGTTTAAGACAGGCAGTGGGACAGAGCATGCGGTCATAAATGTTGTTAACAGTATACGCCAGGTCTGGGATCAGGGGTATAAAGGACGGGCAGGAATCTTCTATGACTTCTCTAAAGCTTTTTACTTAGTTGAGCACGAAATTCTCTCTGCAAAAGCTTCAATTTTATGGTGTTAGGGGTAGGGAACTGAACATTTTTAAAAGTTGAATGACAACAAAAGTTTTGTTGGCATGGCTGAATATGGTGTGCCACAAGGCAGTGTTTTAAGTCCGCTTCTTTGCATTATATACAGCAATGTAATTGTAAATCTTGAGCTCTATGGGAAAATAATCATGTATGCAGAGGATATATGCCTCATTTACCCATATAAACATGAAAACGCGCTCATGGTACATATGGAGATGGATGCTGCCTTGATATCAGAATTTTCAAGCCTAAATAATTTATTTAATAATTCTAAGAAAACTAAACTTCTACGTTCCTTCTACTTTAGTGTTTGGGTTAATGGCAATGAAATTTTTGAAAGTCAATCAATAACATACTTGGGTTATTGTAATATGGCTTGGAATGTGTATATGGACTCTCTGAAATCAAAAATTTCAAAAGTTATTGGCTTATTTTACAAGTTTAAAAACAAATTTAATGTGTAGACAACACTGCTGCTCTATCAAGCTCTATTTAGTATCAATTTATGGCTACAAAAATACTGACGCATTAAAAGCGTTACAACGGACCCAGAATAAGGCTCTGAAAACCGTATTTGACCTACCAATACAGTATTCCACTTATTCTCTTTACCAAAATTTTGCCAAAGATATTGTAGCTGTAAGAGGTCTGTACAAATATCGTTTACTTATTCTTGTTTTTAAGTCTTTAAGAAACATTGGCCACAATACAATTACATTTCATACGAATCAAAAACGTTTCAAGACAAGAAATAATTCGAATTTAAGGGTATCGAGATGTCGGTTAGAATCAACAAAACAAAAAATCGAATTCAACAAATTACAAAATTTAAAAACCATTGAAAGAATCTTTACAAAATCTTGAACTGCTTTTAATATGAAACAATTGTATTTGATTTAAAATTTTAAAAACTTTATTTTGCATTTTTTAATACTTTGTTCTTTATATAATTACATTTCACTATAAATTATTAACTATTTTATGCCAGCTTGCCTCAAAATGTCTTTATGACGCTGAGGCTATATTTTCAAGCTTGTAATTAGAATGTAATTTATTGTTATGAAATAAAAAAAAAACTGTAACCACTTGTTTTAGCACAAATTTGTTTGACGTTGCAAGATCAAACAGGATTAAATAAATTAAAATTAATTATTTGTTTTGCTTTGGCCTAAATAAGAAAAGAGTTTTTTTTAAATAAATAAACGAGTTCAAATATATTTTTCATTTAGTGGTTACGTATTTTTCGGCAAATATTTGCCAAGTGTGACCGTGCCTTAACTTAGATAACTAGTATAGAGTTGTTGCGTATGATTGTCATTTATCTACATTCTTTAATTTTGTATTATTCATACGCCACATAGTTTTTTGTTTTTATAGTTGACATAGATGTAGTTCGTTTATTTATTTATTTATTGTTAATAGAAGGCACACATATTCGCATTGGTTTCTATTTCTGATGCATATATTTTGATAATGTGAAATAGTTTTTAATGCTGAATTTCCGTTTATGTTGTATTGAATATATTGAAAGTATTGCGGTACAGTAATTCTAATGATGTTCAATTATTAGTAATCTTTATAATTTCACATGCCCCGTTTGAATATTAAAAATATCTATAATAATATTTATAAAATGCTCTCAGTAGTAGTAAGTAGCAGCGTGTTGTCAACTTGGTGCGTTTCGCACCATTTTTGGTGTTTTTTTTAATTTTTGATGCGAAAAATGCTTTAGTTGGGGCGTGGTGCGCTTTTTTTAAATTTGTGTGCGCTTTTTAATTGTTGGTGGCACCAAAACAAATTCAACGCAACTTTTTGTTTCAGCGTTACAAAAAAAATCTTTCTACTATAAAATACTCAAACAGATACCATTTCATTCAATACTGCAAAATTTTTTTTTTGTGTATTTCGGTGCGGGTTTTAATTTTTTTCGAAAATCTGATGAAATCTTTATCTGATTCTGCCCCACTGTGCATTATTTGATTAGAGAATAAGCAGAATTAAATCGTACTTTTTTTTAGTTAGAGCCTGCAAAGGCAAGATGTTTAAAACAGTGTGCCGCAGGAAGAGAGGATTCGGTGATTGTATATGTATAGGTGACAGTACACAGAAATAAATAACATGTAATGTTTAGATAATGTTAATTTTTTCATTCATTTACAAAAAAAAAATCTGTTTCGGTATAAAATTAATAACAGACTCAATCCTCGTCCCACATATTTAAGTATTTCTAAATCAATATTATTTAATGCAACAA
This sequence comes from Bellardia bayeri, assembly GCA_950370525.1. NCBI lineage: Eukaryota > Metazoa > Arthropoda > Insecta > Diptera > Calliphoridae > Bellardia > Bellardia bayeri. Next base: position 84,369,832 of record OX493267.1, read on the forward strand.
AAATTCTGTAAAAAGGTATATAAAAAAATGTATACATTTATGTGATCGCTGCTTCTCAGTGTACTGAAAACAACAACAAAAATGAGCTGGAAAAAAAACATGCGCAACAACAGTCTTACTTTGTTCAATGCTCTCATACAACAGAATGAAATATTTGTATTTTTCTACGCTCTTGTTATGAGTATTGTATGCGATCGTGTTGTGTACATGTAAATAGCCAAAAATCTTCGTATTCTGAACAATACTAGCGAGGAACACTGGTTTAAAATGTTGCTAGTTGAACATGAATATGTTAATAATTTTTTTATTTTTTTTAAGTTTTTCGAAATTTATAAAATTATTTATAAAAATAAGTGAGCTTTGGTATAATCAAGAGGCGAGATAATAATTTTTTATTAATGTTGGTACAATTTGAAATTTTCCTGAGACCAACAAATATGTATAAAATAGTGGTGTCCAATATGGAAATTCTAGAATTGTCATCATAAAAAAAAAACCAAACACATATGTAGACTAAATTAAAGTTCAGCTTAATCTATTTAAACAAGAGTAAACACCTATCGAGTTAAGATGTGTCTTAATTTGGTTTGTGTATTTAAATTTATTTAAATAATATCAATACTCTAAACAAAAGTGCACCAAATATTTTGCGTATAATTAATATTTAATAAGCATTAAGAAATAAATATTAAGTATACGCAACAGGCATGAATCAACTAATAAAGATTGCTTCGAAAGACTTAAGACACAAACTTGATTGTGGAATAAACAAACTTGATTGAGTAAAAAATAGATACGATAAAAAGTTTGTGTCTTAGGTCTTATCTAAGGGAACGTTATTGTGGGCCAGGTGGATAATCTTGCTCTGCGCATGACGTCACATGTTATTTTTTTCCGTTTAATCAACATGTAAAAAATAACTCTTGTTAGATTCAAAATAAAATATTTAATTATTATTAAAATACATATTAAAATGTATTAAAAAAGTGAACTAAAATAGTGTATTATCAATTTATTATTTTTGTTCGTTTCCGTTTGTGTTTTTTGTCGCATTCGCTAGGAGTTAATTTAGTTTTCTTATTTGAAAAAACACTCTTAACATTTAATATGCATTTTTAAATACTCGTTGCAAATCAAGATATTTTCCCCATAGATTTGAATGCAGTTTCCAGTTTTTCAATTTGAGACACAAATTCGTCAGTAGGCTTTGATGACCTCACATAAAGAATCTTAAGCGCAAAATGTTTTAAATACGTATTTTTAATTTCATATCTCATTTTATATCATCTGACTGAAAGTATTCAATACAAATTCTATGAGACACTTTTAATTTTTTTCATCATGTTCATGTTTTTTTTTTAATCGAAAACAAAAACTTAAATTTATGTTATTTTTGTAATATTTCACAATTAAAAACGGCACACTTTATTTTAAAACTTTTATTTGTGTTAAAATTTATATACAAGTTAAGCAAACATAAAACTATTTTTGACTTGTGACGTCACAAGAAGAAATTTTGCTCGCAATGTTACTCTCACAGTTTTTGTAAAATATAACGAACCTGCGCCAGCGTAATCTTAATTATTTGATAAGTCTTCTTAAACTTTGAACAAATATAGGTATTAACATAATTTGTATTTAACAACACCACACTAGTTTATTTCAAAATACAAAATAAAAAACATTAAACTTTAAATGGCATTAAAATAAAACTTAAATAAAAAAGTAAATAAGAATTTTTAAAAGACTGCTGTTTTAAACCAAGTAACATGTTTAAATAGGGGTAAAGAAAATCCTCTAAAAGTTTTCTTGCAATTAAGATAAAAACAACAGATTTTAAAACAGAATGTGGAAAAACGCAGCAACTGTAAAAACTAAAAGTAAAAACTAAAAATATAGATGTACCACTCAACAACGTCATTTTTTTAGTTGTTATACTTTTAGTACAAGTACAAAATGTGTTGGAGATTTTTTTTAACTAATAGTATCCTTTTAAGTAAAAGAGGGTATTTTAGAATTGTTAAAACGTTTGTAACACAACATTATCTTGGGAGATTTTATGTAAGCGATAAAAGGTTGCTATTCAAATTTTAAAAATTTAAAAAAAGAGCACATAAACTGTGTAATTTATCAATAATTAGAACTTGTCAGTTAATATACACAAATACATACATAAATAATCCAATACAAAATTTATTTTAATATGTTTTTCAGGGAAGAAATCACTTTACACTTTATGCATTTTAATACTGCTTTAATTTGTACAATTTCTTACTTTAAACAAGTTAGCAAATTATTTTGATATTTAATGCAAAATAAAATGCTATTTAATGTAAATGAATGACAAGTCGACCTGGCACTTTTTTAGTTCGTCTGTTCAAGCTCAACAAAATATGACGCATATTTTACAACATTTTACTATAATCTTCTTAAGTATGAATATGAAAACACACAATGTTGTTTTCGCTGTGTTTTTGTTAGAAAAACCTCAACACTCAGCATTTTCCATTAGTTAGTTTTATTTTCTTTTTATATTTCTTCTGCTAAATACCACTACTTTTTTCTTTGCTATTTAAAGGTTTTCTTTTTTAGTTTTTTTTTTATATACACAAGTCTTTTTTAGAGAACAAAAAAAATTGTTAAAACTATATTTTTTAGTGTAACAGTAGTGTCTAAAAAGAATATGACTGACACAGTTTTGCCACAATACCAACCTGATTTCTGGCATGACACAAACGTTTAGTCAGCAAAAGTTTTGAGGCGATTTTCAGTGGCAAAACTGAAAGATATTTTTGCTTTTTTATTTGAGTAAAATAAGTGAGCATAGAATTTGGAAATATTTATGTCACAGAGTTTCTTAAAAAAGAGGAATTTCCAGCAAGGTATTTAAAATACAATGTTACTTTGTTTCTTTTTACTAGTTTTAGGCACATAATAGTTCGTGAGTACGTATGTCCGATTTTCGCATTTTTTTTTCTATTATGTTGGTGCACATGTGTGTTATATATGTTGGTAATGTCAGCCATTTTGGATTGTCAGTTTGTTTTTGACGGATAAAAAGGTTAGTCGTGCTTCGGTGTGCTCTTCGATTTTTTACTATTCGAAAAAATGGATCAAAGAAGCTGTATTAGGTTTTGTGTAAAAATGAAATTAAATATGCAAGGACATTTGAAATGTTAACTGTGACGTTTGGTGAGTCTACTATGAGCAGAACACAAGTTCAATTGTGGTATAAACGGTTTAAGGAAGGCCGAGAAGATCTCAATGACGATGCTCGTTCTGGTCGCCCGAGCACGTCAACAACCGATGAAAACATTAAGGCAGTGAAGAAAATGATTTTGGATAATCGTTGAATTACTATCAGAGAGGTTGCTCATGATGCTGGCATATTGTTCGGCTCATGTCAAGCAATTTTTACGGATGAGCTAGGCGTGAAACGTGTGGCAGCGAAGATTATTCCAAAATTGCTAAATTTGAGCAAAAACAACATCGCTTGGACATCGTTCAGGAGCTGTTGAACATCGTCAACGACGAGCCAGATTTACTCAAAACGGTCATAACTGGTGACGAATCATGGGTGTATGGCTATGACATTGAAAACAAAGCCCAATCATCCCAATGGAAACGTCCAGAAGAGCCAAGACTGAAAAAAGCACGTCAAGTTTGGTCAGCTGTGAAGGTTTTGCTCACTGTTTTCTTTCACTGCAATGACGTGGTGCATCATGAATTCTTGTCACAAGGTCGTACGGTCAATAAGGAATGCTACCTTGAAGTTATGCGCCATCTGCTCGAAGCAATTCGTCAGAAACGCACAGAATTATGGAAAAACCAATCATGGGTTTTACACCATGATAACGCACCAGCTCACACATCGATGCTTGTGCATGAGTTTTTGGCCAAAAACAAAACCGTTATCATGCCTGAACCACCGTATTCAACGGACTTGGCCCCCGCTGACTTTTTCCTCTTTCCAAAACTGAAGACACCGATGAAAGGAAAGCGTTTTGCTGCGATTGAGGAGATAAAAGAATAATCGAAACAGGAGCTGTTAGCGATACCAAAAAGCGCGTTTCAGAAGTGTTTTGAGGATTGGAAAAATGCTGGCATAAGTGTTTTATATATGAGGGGGATTCCTTTGAAGGGGACAAGATAGTTATTGATGAATAAATAAATTCTTTTTGAAAAAATTTTAAAAAATAACGGTTATTTTTTGATCAGACCTCGTATGTAGATTTAGCTATACATATATTCATAGAGAACTCACACACTCACACAAAAAACGGTGCATTAGTTCGATGAAGTCCCGTGACAGGCCAAATGAATGCAACCAAGGGGTACACTCAAGAGATGTGTAGCTAGAAGCTTGATGACTCCATGGTTTCCTTAGTCTAAATCCGGGAATTAATATGTCGTCCATATCCCATGAAATTGCAGTATTATATAATAATCAATACTAGCACAACATATTCCTTAGATATAAGTCCCGTCGAAAGGCATTAAGATCAATCCCATTATGCTCTTAATTATGATATTTCTGGAAGTTGAACATTAATTGATGCAACACCTGGGCTGACGACTGGTGTATCCTCGAATATGAATATGCAGAAGTGAAATTTTACTAAAATGGCTTCCGGCCTAACGCTACAGTCATTTAAGTCCCATTGAATTTTGTTTTGTGTTCAAAGCTCGTCACTGTTAAGTTGACTGTGCATCATAGGATGTAATATTTCCAAATATCACGGATCTGGCTCTGGCAAAAGATCTCAAAAGGCCTGCACAACGAGCGGAGATGTATTTATGTTGGCACCACGAAACTAAATTAATGTATCTGATGAAACAACAACGAAGCCAATTGGATAATGAAGAAGGAGGAAAAAATTGGAAGTGAAAAATCTCCATTTAGGAGAAAGCTCGTTTATGTTGAGAACACCACCTCTAAATATAACAAACATGGAAAACTTAGCTAGCAGAAGCACAAAAACTAATAATATTACAAGCTAGGAAGAAAAATCACAAAGTTTATTAAACTTATTGCAACGCATACCAAAATCTACAAGGAAATACACTCGATGACGCGAGAGATATATGCACTAAATTTGCTAGTGTCCTATGATTCCAAATACTCATCAAAAGTGCTTATCTGGAAACTCTTTTACATCGAGGTCCCAAAACTTTTGATTTATTTATTAAAATTCATTCTTCTTAATAATGAGAAATTCCTTTCCCTTTCCCTTTAATTTTTTTTAAGATAGTTTTCATATTTGCTTAGTAGAAGCACTTTAACGGAAAGCCGATATAACATACAGCAGTCTTTATAATATTAATGAACGTTGAGAAAATGAAAACGAAATCACACAAACAACAAAAAAATCTTTAACATCGATAAATTATATAAAGACTGGAACAAAAATTTGTAATCTCTAAAAAATAGAGGAAAAACTTATTTGAATTAATTGATTAAATCAGTTACAAAATCATAGGTATTGTTTCTGGTAGAATCATTTTTAAATTTATTATGAAATTCTTCCAATGAAGACTTTATCACTAAGAACGATTAGCAAACACACAAAAGGTGGACAAATTTGGCCGATAACTAGGTCTCATAAAGTAGTGTTTTATTTAAAATTTGAATTCAGATACAATCAAACCTCGATATAACGACCATCACTATAACGAGTTCCTCGATTTAACGAATTTTATGAAATTCGCTTCATAAGAATTAATAGAAAATAAACCTCTCTATTACGAATACATTTGTCAATAGCCTCGTTATAACGAATTTTTATTCACTTTTCATAACGATTTCCATTAATTAATCCAGCAACGTCTCCAGCAAACCAACATTCGTAGTCGACAGCAGCAGGCATTAGACTAAAATATTCGAAGAAAAATTTATTGTTGCCAAGAGCTTGTACGCTTGTTACAGCAGTTGTTGTTGCAGTCTAGCTAGTTAATTGCTGGCTCAGACTATTTATCATTTTATAAATATAAACTATTTTTGAATTTTAAAACTACAAAATACAGTGTTTCCTTCAAATGTTTTTTGATTTATTAACGGAAATCGTTCGTTATAACATGGTATGCAGATGATGATTAATATGCGTATATACAAAATTTTTTATTACCTCGTTATAACGAATAGAAGTACAACCTCACCTCTATAGAACGAACCTCATTGTAACGAATTATTCGATATAAAGTTTTTTTTCTAATCCCCTTAAGATTCCTTATACCAAGGTTGAAGAGTATAATGAATTTTGCAATTTAACAATTACGTTATATCCGGATTTGCCTGTATTTTCATAATTTTAGCCTGTGTTGGGTTTGTTAGTTAAATGTGCTATCAGATGGGATGAATTTTATATATATACTATCAAATTTTCCATCTGTAAAAGTTGTACACATAATGTGATACATATGAAACTTTGCATGTGTAAAATACATGTGGAAATACATATGTAATTTTTTCGATTAGGAAACCCTCTATTTTCCTGCGACAAACATAAACAAATCAGCTGGTTTGTTTTGAAACAAAATTGTGTGAAAAAATATATTGTAAAGAAAAATTAAGGAAAATGAATAATGAACATTGAAGAGTATTTTTCGATTTTTAATTAAATTATTTTATTATATTTATTGCAGTTAGATTGGCAAAAAGAAGCAATTCTTGAAAGTTATACACGTTAAAAAGTCAGCTTTTGTTTACATTTATAGGTTAAGTCATACGGAAAAACATAAGCAGGTGTGATAGCAAAAATTATCAATCGTATGTAAAATGGAAATTTTGACATACATACGAAATTACATATGGGTAAGAAAAGTGACAGTACCATATGTAAAATACATTCCGTCTGATAGCACCTTAATCTAAAATATTTGCATTTACTTCTGGGCGTATGATTAATATCTAGTAAGCTCTAATAAATAAATATTAAGTATACGCAATATTAATGTTTAATGTAACGCCTTAAAAACGACATACAGACGAAAATTTAATGCATATTTAGAAAAGATTATGTATGTATGTGTTAGCAAATCCATACGTACAATTGCCTGAACCATTGTATACAAAAAAACAGGCAGACATAAACAGAAATCTAAATTTGGTGTCAACAAATTAATTTTTTCCAAAAACCCAATCAGTCAAAATTTATTTGCACGAGTGAAAGTTTTGTATATAACTCAATTAAAGTCAAAATTTTGGTTTAACATTTACATATAAAGACGAACACTATCATTTGGTTTTAGCCACACTATATTGTTTATAAATACAAACCACTATGTTTTTCTTAATAAAAATATAAGAGGCACAAAAATTGGCACGTATTTAGAATATCAGCCGGTACACTACCTTGAGCTAAGGAACGCATTTGACTTAACAAATCTGATAGTTTTCTGTCTGATAATTCGACTGCTGTAAAAAGCTTCTTGAGACGCTTATCCTCAGAGTCAGAAAATAAACTGATGAGTTTTACTTTCAAAATAGGGAGGGTTGATTATGATGTTTTGCACTTTTTCTAGGATATTGCTCTCTATTAATGCCACAAATGTGTGAAATTTCGTTACGTCTGGAGTAACATCAGCCATTATAAACTGCGACTCCAGTTGTTTAAACCAAAGCAATGGATCTGAACGCCAAAATGGTGTTGCTTTAACAGCGACTCTTGAAATTTCCTTATGAGGGGCATTTGTGCGTTTCGCACCAGTTTTGGTGCTTTTTTGAATTTTTTGTGCGAACAATTCCTTAGTTGGTGCGCGGTGCGCTTTTTTGTTAATTTCGGTGCGTTTTATTAATTCTTCCGAAAATGTGATGAAAACTTTATTTTTACTATCTAATTGCGGTTTTTTAATAATTTATTATCATGATATCTATACGATGAAAAAGACACATATTAAATTTATTTCAAATACGAATGTATGATAAATGAATAAAATATAAAATAAAATAAATAAATAATATCAAATTTGTTGCTAAAGGTGAAAATAAAATTAGCAGTTTAAATATGGAAATAAAAATTGTTTGGTCTACTGACCTGTAGACGAACAACCAGGATTAGAGCCCCAGTGCAGCCTTAACAAATTGTACTCAAAAAATTCAAATAGAAGTATGTACTTAAAATAGAAATCAAAAATAAATAAAAAAAGTAACATATATGTACTGAAATTAGCCCTTTTTACCAATAAGTACTTCAGTTCCGAAAAGCATATTGCAAGTTAAATTTTGAGTGGTTAAATGCTTATTTTATCTTTACTATGTGGCTCGTTTATTAAAAAAAAAACGTTTTTTACTTCTTATTATGTTTATTAAAAATCGTTGATAAATATATATTGCTTTAAATTTAATATAATACTACCTAACTGAAGATAAGAGCATAGCATTACTTTCAAATATTAATTTAAATTAACGCACGCAGCGAAGAATTCCTTGAAATTTAATACTTCTTCCGTAAATTAATTAAACAGCATTTGCGGTTTTGTTATTAAAACCAATCATCATACCTCATACTCTTTCATTAAATAAAAATCTCATATCAGCGGTCATTTGCATTTGGTTAGACACTGTGTCTATGTAAACATACGAGTAAATATTGTGCAAATGTATGCGTAGTAATGTAAATGTATTCATTTTTTTTAACTTTAACAAGTACCAAATGTTTTTGCATGTTCTACACATTCTGTCAGACATACAGACATTGTAATTCTAATTGTTTATTCACAAGTTTGTTGCAATAAAAAAAGCAAAGCACACATACGTACTCAAGTAACAATAAAAAAAAAACGAAAGCAAAATGTAAAAAGTTTATATACCAACAATGCCATACTTGAAAGATACTTGTACTAAAAAGTTAAAATGGCAGTTAGTACCATACGACTAAACGTATAAGATAAGTACAACTATGACTAGCACTGCAGGTGTAACTAAGCAAGAGTGATAAAAAAAAAACTAAATAGCAGCCATTTTAAGTAAATAATTTCCATAGAAATGTGAAAACATTTCTCACAAAACCCCAATACCAGTGACACAAGCTAAAGAGAACAAACGACAAGAAAACAGTTTAAATAAAATTCTTGTACTAATTGCCTTCTGGCCAGCCCAATAAATTTTGAGACCTTCAACTTCAGCCAAATTAGAACAGACTTAAGAAAACGAAAAACACCAAACATTGAATATAATTAAAGAGTATTATAATTAATTGATTTATCGCTGCTAGCAACATATTACACGCGAACATTTAAGCATTAAACACATTCACTGCAGCAGGCTACTGACTGCAATATTTCTAAAATAAAATACAGTAGTTTATATGTGCATGATTATTTTGACGACAGCAGAGCAAAATAATCATTCACATATAAACGCGTGTATTTTATTTTTGACTTATTGTAGTTGTTAGCCTGCTGTGGCGAACATGTTGAATGCTTTATGTAGCATTCACTTCCATCAATTGACACAAAATAACATTATTACATTGCCATCTTTTTGTTGCTGTTGTGGGTATCTAGTGGAAATATGTACAATATTTCTGCTGCAATTAATTTACCAATTGCTTGTCATATAATTTATACTTTTTATTATTTGCACTGATGATGTTGACTTTTTACACCCTTCACCACTATAAGAGGTGAATGAGAAATATTCATCGGAGACTGAACAAAGTATATATATTCTTGGTCCTTACGAAACGGCACAACCGAAATCAGCAAAGTTTACAAAAAAACATTTATAGTTCTCCTAAGCAGTTTGGTGTTGAACATCAGCAAAATCGTTACAGTAAATGAAGAGTTATGGAACAAGATGTAAGACAAGCTCTATTTTTTTAAATTTTTCTTACAATTTTTTTAAAAATATATTGCACATATTCCCATGAAATTTTGTATACGTTGTTTTTATGAGAAAAGAAGAAAATGTGAAGAAAATAGTAAGAATAGGTCTATGATTTCTCATAGCCCCCATACAAAAATCTTCCCGAAATATTGCTCAATTGTACATAAATGCCTATAAAATTTGAATATCAATACAAAATTTAGCAGGAATAAGTTTCATGCAAAAAGAAATCGTAAAACGAAATTTCTTTAGTTCGGTCCATGTTTGAGCATAGACCCCATCTAAAGTCCACTTCCAAATTTCACGGCTAAAATTTTTCATAAATAATCCTTATAGGTAAATAAATTGTTGTACTAAATGGTGATCGGCCCATAGTTGGTAATAGCTCCTATATACGGACCACATTCGAATAAGCCATTTATCTATATACATATGTTATAAATATCGGTACCGACTCAAATTTTTGTATACATAATTTACATATACACAAAAATCATTCTGCAGAATTTTGTGAATTTCGGTCCATATTTGACCGTATCTCCATATAAAGCCCTCTTCCGAAAATCAGTTTAATACTCTTATAAATAATGGTACCGATCCAAAATTTTACACTGATCATTTACATACATGCCAAGATCAAACTTCTGGATTTTGAGAATATCGGTCCATATTTGACTATAACCCCCATAATCCGAGATTCACGTTAATACTAATATATATCTTAAATATACCGTTATTATGTTGAAATGCGACGTAAAATATCCTCTTATGCATAAAATTCAGTGTAGTCAGCTAAGTCCAGGCGTTTCATTTTGGGCAAAAAAAAATTATATTCTTCTCACGTTAGCGCCCGCTGAATTTTTTCGATTATGAAATTTTTAATATTGATGGCCGAGATGGTTTCCAACATCTATTGAAAATATCTATTTAAGGATCCACGATATTGCTCAAAAATAAATTTCGGAGGCGTTTTTTTATGGTTTTGAGAATTCTTTCTGAATAATTAATACTTAATTTGGCTTTTCAACGCATTAAAACAAATTCTTCTGATTACATGAAATTAATAAATAAGAAATTTGTACCATTTTTAGAAAAGAGTAATGAAAAACAATTTATGTAAGTCTCAAAACATCTTCGAAAAATATTAATATACTAGAACGCATGTTCTCCAAAGAACATTTGCTTAATATTAAGCCGTTGAATTTATGCTGAAAATATAAAATCATACGTATATCACCTAAAAGAAGCTGTTAGAGATACCTGGAGATCTTTATCTGCAGATATAAAACCAAATCTGAAGATTAAAGGTTTGGATCCCGAAGATATCCGAAAATTGATTTCAACAGACAGACACACAGACAGACATAGATAGACTCCGCTATCTATAAGGATCCAGAATATATATATATATATATATATATATATATATATATATATATATATATATATATATATATATATTTTAAACAAACACAAACTGCGAAGCTTTTTGGCTTGTCTGCAGAAAACACTCAGAGTCTTTGGCGGGAATCGAACCCGCAACCCTCTGACTGATAGTCCGGCACACTATCGCCTAGTCTATTGGGGCACCCATATACTTTATAGGGTCGGAAAATTATATTGTGGAAATTACAAACGGAATGACAAACTTATATATACCCTTCTCATGAAGGTGAAGGGTATAATTAAAAATTTTAAAGTTGGAAACTTTTGTCTTTTGGACTGGAATATCACACAAGGTGCAGATATGCATCCCTTAAATTTCTTCTTCGAAGCTTTTCAACACCGTTGTGATGTCTTTGCGTTTTGATTTAAAACAGCCACAATTAAAGTTCCGAGCATTTTTAAAAAAATTTGTTCTCTTTTTTATTTTCTTTGCTCTTTTTGTTTTGGTTTACACAACGTTACCATATTTTGAGTTAAAAACCGAGATTTAACATTTTTTTTGGGAATAAACAAAATTGATCGGAATCTAGAGAACGCAAAGCATAAACGATCGATTTGCAAATATGCAATTGAAATTATATGGAATATGGAATTGAAACCATGTGACATGCCTGAATATTTGTTATATTCTTCGTTTCACATACGTACATACATGTAACTTAAAATGTTTTATTTTTTTCTTTCTTTTCACAAAATCGAGAAAAGCTTTATGTATTTATGATTATGCAATGCAGTGTATTATTAATAAACTGACTGCAAAGGCCCTAAACAACTTTAACAAACTTTTTAATTAATTTATATTTCGCTTTGTGTTCTTTACTTTCAGTTTGAATTAAGTTTAATTTACTTTTTCTTATACATTTATTTTTTGTATTTAATTAGTAAAAATTATTTATATTATAACAACCGTATTCATAACAAGTAAGAAAGTATAGTCGGTCAAGCCCGACCATAATGTAATACCCTACACCCAGTATATGTATAAAACAGTTTTGTGGTCCTATTGTCCTATTGTGGACCGATCATGGAAAAATTTAGTGTCATGATGTCTGTGAATATAAATATTATATCTGTCAAACATTATCTCGATATAAATATTTTAAAAGATTTATGGAGTTTAAATTGAATTACTGAGTGGGTCTTATATGGGACTAATTATTGACCAATCATTATCAAATTAGATGTCATTATTTATATATACAAGAAACTTATTTATGTCAAATTTTATTTGGATACCAACATTTTTGAGTGAGTTATGCTCTTTAAAGTGATTTTCGGAAGTGGGTTTTATATGGGAGCTACGAGTAATTATGGAACGATCTGCACAAAATTTGTAGATGTGATTTGGCTTCATGGATACTTGCATAACTCAAACATTTATGATCGGTAAACCCCAATTTCGGGAGGACATTTGTATGGGAGCCAGGTGAAATAATGGACGGATATCCATCAGTTTCAAACCAATTCATCCTTGGGTCAAAAAATATCACGTACCAAATTTTATCGAAATATCTTCAAAACAAACGTGGAAACCAACACCATATTAATTTATTCATCAGTTAAATTAGGGAAATATAAAAATCATCCTTCTTCACTTTTATAAGTATTTAAAAGAAAAACATACGCTACGCTATATGCGTAGCTTTAGTTTTATTAGAAGAGTTAGTATTCAAACTTTAATCTTATCTTAAGCAATTTAGTAATATTAATTTTGTTTGATATTAAACGTCTTCACTTTTATTAACAAAATGTAAATATTTAGTTTGCTGTGCCACAAAATACCTACTAGAAATGAAAAAAAAACATCTAAAATGAATATTAGTAACATTTTCAAGGTAATTATATAAATTCTAATGAATTTCTATTGCACCACATTTCTTGGTTTGTATAATAACTAGTATTAATTATTAGTGGTTTTAAAGTCTTTGTTTTACTTTATTCTGGTTCTTGTTATGGCGGATACTTTAAATAAAAAGTCTTCTTCAAACTGTAATGCTCACATTTAATTACAAACCACTAGCAAAAGCAGCGCACAGACATACATAAATACAGAATCATTAAATTTTCATATACTCGTACATACTCGTATGTATATGAAACATACGTTCAAAGTATTGCAATTTCAATGTAGTTGCTGATTGCAGCATCTGATCACATCTTAAATCGTAATCAAATTTTCTAACATTCAAAGAAGAAATTCGATTTTCAGCAGTTGTAGCATTTCCAATGCAATTTGTACACCTGTTCTCTTATAAAAGTTTTTGTAATAAATACAGTGGGCAGCACAAATGGATGAATAAACAAAATAATTTAAATTACAAATTGGAAGATAATAATTTTTTTTTTGGAAATAAACAATTTGAAATAATATCAAAGTGCAAAAATATCAAAGTGCAAAAATATCAAAGTTTACCATTAGATTTGTATGTGTTAGCTTTGTTTATGACTTTACAAACATTACATTCATGTTAATTTAAATTCATGTGGTAAACACTTTTTGAAAATTAACAATTTTTATTACAAATTATAACAAATAATGAAGAAACTGTCAGGAGCCATAGAGCACAATATTTTAGCAATGGCAAACAGTACTTAAGCTATGCGAGCAATAACTAAAGGAAAATAATCTGTTCTCATAAGAGTCCAAAAAAAAGCGTTCTATTGTTCCAAAATCGCAAATCAGAGGTAGCAAAAAGTTATTAACAAATGCGAAAGCACGACTTATGATTCTAGAAATAAAATGAGACAAGTGTTTAAGTCGATGGTCAGTAAGACAAGGCCTTCGTGTTATTGGTAAATCTCAGCAGTAAAAAATTCAGAACATACAAAGTCAATAAACAATATTGAGGCGCGATTAAAGTTTGCCATAGAAATTGAACAGTAGATGACTAGAAACTTGTAATCTGGTCAGACGAATCTGAATTTAATCCAAATTTAGTCCGACTGTAAATAATATTGGAGGCGCCCAATAGCCCAGAGAATTAAAACAGACCATGTTAAGAAAACATGGAAGCACGGTGGGCGAAACGTCATAATATTGGGTTTATTTACATGGTGTCATCTCTGACCACTGCAAACAATTAAGGGAATAATGAGGATAAAAGACCATCAATCTTCCCGATTTTGTATAGTTAGATAAAAGCGTCTATCATGTGGATGAAGTTACTTTTCAGCTGGATGGTGACCCAAAGCACACTTCCAAAATCGTGCAAGAATGGCTTAGCTAGCAGAATTTTCTTTTGAGGCAGTAGCCAATAAAAATTTACCACCCAATTTGACTGAGAATTAGTGGCCACTCATGAAGATGCGGTTGGAAAAACATCGATTGGCTCCAAAACATTTGGATATGCTTTGACAGGGGGTTTAGCGCGAAGGAGAAAGTATTCCAAATAAATTAATTGCTCAATTGCTGGAGAGTATGCCAAAAAGTATTTTAAGAAATAATAAGCTTTTGACTAAATATTCAAAATACTATCGTTTTCTAAAGCTTTTCTATGGTGCAATATTGAGTATGTCCATGCTAACTGTTTTCGTTTCGCTTGTAAGTATCAAGAAGTTGATACTTGTCAATTTTATTTTCAAGTTATTTTGTCAAATCAGAACCTGAAGTAAATGCCAAAAGACATTTTTTAATTTTCTTTATTAGTTTTAGTGTTATGCAATAACAAGTACACAATTTCATTTGCGCTCCCCACTGTACATATGTATATACATATGTGAACATATTTAGAGAAGTTGAAGAAGATGAAAATTGCATTAAAAATAGAAATGAATTGCGTATGAAAGGAAGTAAGTTTTGTATGAAAACAGGGTGTTTTAATGTTAAGTATATAGCCCACCGATTGAACCCAAGGAACTCTACTAAGGAAATTGAATTTGGGAGAAGCTGAGACAGTCATATTCCCACTTCACATAAAATAAAATAGACATGTTGATAATTTTTTTTTTTATAAATATACCAAACTGTACTCCCACATGAACACGGCTCTCAATTATTGCTTGGGAAGTAAAATGTTTTCCAAATTCAGTTTGAGGAAATATAAAATTTCACTTTGTAAAACACTACAGGGCGAAGCAAAAAGTGTTAACTTTTGTGAAATTATTAACTGAACTTTAAAGTAGATAAAATTTAATTTTCATATAAAAAATTATGGTCACGATTTGTTTAATATTATTTATTTAATATCATTGCTAAATAATTGACCATAATTAAAACACTATTGAACATTTCCTGGCACTAATTGTATAATCATTTATGCTTTAAATAAAACCAACCACAAATTTTAAAATTGTACAAGCACAATTTATTGTACAATTTATTTAGAATTCTATGTAATGTTAGGCGTATTAGAACTGCCCTTGAAAACAAAAAAAAACCTTTGCGTGGGCGGATCTATTTGTATTTATTAGTAGAGTGTTTTCCACAAGAGTTTTGTTTTCTCAAAACAATATAAAACAAAGAATGTTTATTGTACTAGAAAAAGTAGGTTTTGACAATTCTAAATAAAAAAAATTATATAAGAAATTTGTCTGGTACGACCACGCAGTCACAGTTGTCCATTCGCTTTTCATAATTTTTAATCACATTTTTTCAAAATGACGGGATGATTGCCTAATCAGGTCACGGATTTTGGGCTATAAAGCTGTTATCGATCCGAAACTTATTTCTTCATTTCATAGGCCAAAATTTATATTTCTCTCGATAGCGTAATTCATTCAGCAAAACAGCATTTACAAAAAAAAAAATTGTTCACACCTCCAGATTTTATAGCATATCATAAAGTCACATGTTCAGCATGCAAACGCTGCTCATCAATTGCTCTTGGATTTTCAGTAGCCCGATTTGCAGTGAGCCAAATTGTTAATAGCGGTCTCAGATATACAATTATGTTGATAGAAAATGTAGATTTTAGGAAATGCAGCTTTTACAAAATTACGATTTTCATAGTGAATTTTAGAAGAATTGAATTAAGTTTATTTTGTACATTTCCAAAATATTAATAAATACGTACATATATATGTATGAATTTGTAGTTTAAATGTACTCAATCGTTTCTAGAATCTGAAATTTTTCTCCTTTTTGATTTTGTTAAATTTGAAATCATATAATTTTCTCTTAAATATGCATTTTATTGATACCTGGGACATTTTTGAGAAAAATTAGCAATATTTAAAATAGTATAACTTTAGAACGAGTTGTGAGATTTTAACAATGTTGGTGTCATCTAAAAGGATTCCGTTTAATTTTTACCAATTTTTAAAAAAAAAAAAATATACATCTTTTTATCAACAGGACCTCCAAAATTGAAAAATGTTTATTATCCTTAAATATCCTGAAAATGAATAAATAATAAAGTTCTAATTATTGTGTGAAAATGACAAATTTGTAATCCAATGGGCACAAAAACCTCGTGTTTCAGCTAAGATGATTTCCATTTTTGTCAAATCAAGTAAATATCCAAGCATTACTTAAAAATAACACCATGGTGTAACTATACAAGGTGAGTCCAATACCACAGCTGACTGACATTGTTTATAATTTACTTATGTCAAAAGAAATACTTTTTCAAGAGTTTTTCACAGTAGTACATTATTTTACACAAACAAAAAGCCTCTATTTGTTACCGATTTGCACTCGCCTTGTATAAATGTACCATGGGTTCTACAGTTATGATAGTTCTTCTTTAACTACTTGCACAATTTTCAATAAAAAGTATTCAATTTTAGATATTTTAGTCAATTCAAAATGTAGTCAAACAATAGAAATTAAATAAAAATTAGTCACCTTTGTTTCACCATTCTTAATACGGTGGTAAAAGCTTAAATAAATTTAATATACGATACTCGTAATTCTGAAGTTTAAAGATCACGAAAATACATTTGTTGTTTGTTATTTGTTATATTTTGTTTGTTTCGAGTTTAGAAGGTACTACTCAATTTATCTAATATACATTTTGTTTAAACATAATTTTTAGATATCATCATTAATTTTGGAGTCATGTAATTTCTGTTCATTTGCAATGTATTTTTCGAACTTCAATATATTAAATATTAATAAAGCTTGTTTGATAATTTTTTGCTCAACCATTAGTAATAAAAACTGTTAACTATTTTATAATCTCTTTCGCCTAACAAACACTTTCTGGACCATAGTACAAAGTCCGTTAATTTAAATATTGTAATTTGGCTACTGTAGTTATTAGCATGATTTTATAAAACTTAGTAGACGTAATGTAATTGGGCAAAGCTTAAACCCAACCAAATTTTCTTGAAAGCTCTCTATAAACGAACAACTCCCGTAGGTGATCACCTCTTTTAAAGGGACAATTTTCCTAGTCCCTTTGTTTTACAAGAGAATTTTTAAAACAGTTTACTCTTGTGTTCCCCCCCAGGAACACATTTATACATATAAAATATAAATATAAATTCCACTTTTTAGTAACATTGGCAGATAGTTATGTAGATTTTTTTAATGCTTTTTTAATGTGATCATTTGAGACAGTGAATTGCGTGAAGTGTTAGTTATTAAAAAATATTATTGTAGGATGGCTAGACGAAATTCTTTTACATAAAAAAAAATTTAAATAATAATTTTCTTTGTACTTTTGTTTATTTATTGTATCATCATTAGAATAATTTTTTAACAAAGACAATGAGAATGTTTTTTTCAAGATTTAATATTGATAAAACTCAGACTGCAAGCATTCTGAAAAATAATGCCATACGACAATCTGGAGTTAACATTAATTATAAAAAGAATTGCCTTTCTGCAAAGGATCAGAAGTTGACAAGATATGTTTTAATTAGTCATTTTTTTTATTTATTTATTTATTATATATTATTCATGATGTAGGGGAGTATATAAAATCCATATAATCCATAATCCAGACCAGAAACTCTTTATTTCTGCTCTGAGAAATAAAAAAAAACATATAAATACAAAATTAGCCGTGTTGATGGCAGGCGATATTATTCTACAAAACGTAGCTTAACTTATACAATGATTATATATACATAAATATAATTGGGTATAATAACCCTAAACAATTGACAGGTCTAATATGCCTACCTATACATACATGCATATGTGTATGTAAATTTGTATATGCAAATAAATTAATATATTTCAATATAGGGTTTCTCGCTCGTTCGAAACCATAAATAATTCCTTTCATATTTATTTGCATTAATATGAAATGTTCAAAGTAAAATCACGTGCATATATGTGAAATATAAACAATATTAATTAATATTACCTGTACGTAGCAGAAAAAGCATAACATATATAACAATGAACATATGTACATATGTATCCCTAGAAACCCTGCCATATTAATATCAACAATAATAACTAAACCAGTAGTACATTTCTATATACCCACACATATTTACATATTTGGCGATCATATATCATAACGTGAACTTAAACACACTCTCACATACGAATAAGTATATGTATTTGTAAAGACAAGTGTGTTCATGTACATATTTATTTACATAAACCTACAGCAACCAACACATTTGTTTAAAATTAATGTATGTATGTATATGAGGAAACATGAGAACTTGTACAGTGTGGCCAAACCACAAACACAAATTTCCTCAGAATGTCTACTCTACACCTAACTATGACTACTTAAACATTTGCTAATTTAAGTATTTCTGAGAAAAATTAACAAAAAATCTTACTTTTTATAAGAACAATTATGGTAACGTTGAATGAGAGATTTCCGCTTAATAGTTTTAAGTGGGTGTACAAAGAAATATAAGGAAATTATGGCAAAATTATATACTTTAATTAATTTTTTTAATAAAACTAGAAGTACTTCTTGGCAATTAATGCTTGTATATAAATTGCATTACTTTCTTTGGAGAGGAGGAACTAATAATTATCAGAAACTGATGTTGTTCATTGGCAGCGGCAGGGAATCATACCCAAGCCGCAAGCCCAAGCAGCATCGATTATTTGTTATTTGGAGCCCGCAAATTATTGTAATAGAAGAAAATTAAAACATTTCTTTCAATCTGTCTGAAAACTCCAATAATTTTAACGAGCGTTGTACTATAACTTTGGCAAATTTGACTGCCAAACATTTATTTTATGAGCTATATACATATGTATGATATTCAAATTCAGCTATGATCTAAACATATACAGAATGTTCTATTCAGTTTACACTAGGAATGCCATTCCCGATAGTGATTTGATAAATTCCGGCATTTTTCGGGATTAATAAATCCCAAAAAATACTATTTGTGTAAATGATCCAAGGCACTATAATTGTATCTGATTTTTTGACACACATTCTTTAACATTTGTAATAAAATAAAATAAAATAAAATAAAATAGATCTACTGACAGATTTCAGATTCAGAAACATTTCAAAATTATTTACAAAGTCATCAACAAAGAATTAAATTTTTTAAATGCATGTATCCCGAAGAAACAAAATTGAAAGAATTAAAATCAATTTTGGATTCCCAAACTCGAACGCGCACGATTCCTATACAAAAAAGCTTTAATTCATATAAAAGCTCAACAGATGATAGATGAAGATTGGTTGTCATTTGAAATCCGGTTAAATTAACAGATCAGATCCCTTTGTCGCAGTGATATAAATCTCTGACGATATTGCACTTTCATTTGTACTCTAAGAGATGTCAAAAAGTGATTAAATTTAAAAAAAAAACCAAGGGTACAAAATACTTTACATTTTTTTTAAAAAGATCCAAAATCAAAAAGTGAATGTGAATTTTTATATTTCTTATTATGTTTATGTGGAGGGTATTTAAGATTCGGTACAGCCGAATATTGCACTTTAACTTTTTTTTTTGTTTGGTATTGTCTGGCATTTCTTAATGGAAAGACTTAAGCCTGAACAACGTTTGCAAATCGTTAAACTTTATTACGAAAATTTACCTTCTGTGAGCACTTCGCTCAACTTCTGGTCCACATAGTCGGCCTACTGAGCGTACTGTTCGCAACATTATCACCCATTTTGAGACCCAGCATTCATTGTTGGATAATATGTGATGTGGCTTGTGGAATCCTCGGTCAATATTTCATTAAAAATGATGACGGTTACGTGTCAATGGCGACCGTTATCGTGCCATGACAACCGACTATTTGATGCCTGAAATTGAAGCACGTGATCTCAGCGACATTTGGTGTCAGCAAGTCGGCACCGGGAAGTGCCAGCAATCCATGGATTTATTGAGAGAACACTTTGGTGAGCACATAATTTTACGTTTTGGGCCGGTCGATTGGCTACCAAGATCGTGTGACATCACACCGTTAGACTTTTTCCTGTGGAGATATGTAAAGTCTAAAGTTTATTCTGACAAACCCGCTACGATTCAGGCCTTGGAGGAAACCATCACACGTGTTATTTGCCAGTTACTAGTCGAAATGCTTGAAGGAGTCATTGAAAATTGGACTCAACGGACCATCTGTGACGTAGCAACGGCCAATATTTGATAGACATAATCCTCAAAAAATAAATGCCACAGAATGTTCTTTCCAATGATAATAAACATTCCTGATTAAAATTGCAGTTGCTGTGTTTTTTTTTTTTTTTTCTTTAAAAAAGTAGGGAACCTCGAAATGGATCACGCTTTACAAGTTAGTTTTTTGAAATAAATAGTTTTTATTATTAATAAACCGATTTGTTTTGAAATGAAACAAAAATCCTGATATTCCGAATATTCACGGAATGCCGGGATTTGTAAAACCAGTCCCGTTTTTTTGTGCCATCTGTACTTAAAATTTTCTTTGTATCAATACAATAGCGGCTCGTTTTTTGGAACATTACTACCACTATGTTGACACACTTTAATACAATTTATTAAAAGTCGGTTTACATCTATTTCGTCTGTCTTACTTAGGAATTAAAAAAACACATGTTAATTTGAAGTTATTTTCGATTTAAAAAATAAAAATGCCAAAAAAGGTTATTATAAACGGATCTATTTAGCTTATTTTCAAAACATATTTTAGAAAATTTCATTCTCCCATCCTCCATATAAGCGCTATTGCTACTTCAACAAAGACAGACGTACGGAATTATATGAACCTCAAGATAATGTTTAGGGTAATGGTATTTAAAGCAGGACATCTGTGAAAGTCAACTTTATAGAGATTATGTATTTTGAAAGAATTTAAATTATTAATTTTTGGCTCAGCTAAAATACCTGACAAAAACAAATTTTCAAAATTTATGTACATATATGCAAATAAGCTTACACCCTTCATTACATTTAATTTCACTCACATAGTTGTCCTTGTTTTGTTATTCTTTGTTCCCTTTTAAAAACAAATTTATCTGATTTTTAATCCAACAAATTGTTCTAACAACAGCATACACTGAATTTTGAGCACCAATTTATGCACTCACATGTTTTCGTAGCAAATTCTAAAGTCATCTTGTTTAAATAAAACCACTACAAGTTTAGGAATATTCTACATTTAACAAGGGAAAACAAGTTACTACAAAACAATTGAAACAAAAGTTTAATGTTATAATGGATAAATAAAAGAAAAACATAATTGAGTGGTTTTTTAGTACAAACTTTTTTAAATTGTTAATAATTAATAATGTTTATAATTATTAATCTTTGTTAGCACATATTAAATTAATCATTCCATTCAAATGTCATAAACACATAAATGTTAGTTTTTTATTTTACATAATTCTTCTTATTTTAAACGCTGACGGTCTACATACCCTAGTACACAGAAAAAAAAAATCATGTTTTTTTTCAATTAAATTAAATTAAAAATTCAATTAAATTTTAATTGATTCGATTACTTTTTCTGATATTTTCAATTAAATCACACATTTTTTTTAATTGATACTATCATTTTGTTTACAGGTCCGATTTCAATTCAATTTTTAATTAATTCCACAAATATTTTAATTGAAACTCATTTTTATTTTTTTCTGTGTACAGTGTGGCAGCTTGTTGCCGAACCGAGAATTGTTCATGCGAGACACAAGTTTGAGTGTTCATAGTGGATGCGAGAATCAGCGCTGATATTTTATCTATTATTTGTGTTTTATGTACTTACATAATTTTTATTTTAATTTTTAATTTTTATTTTCTTTTTAATTTTTATTACTTTTTCAAGTTTTTGATTTCATGTTTGATTTACTTTTTCTTAAATTTTTGTTTTTAATTTTTTTTATGTTTTCCAAACAAGTTGAAATCATAATATAGGCGCTGAAATACGCTTTGAAACTGTTTTCTCGCATTTAATCAGATTTGCGCTCTGACCAGCTCGGCGCCACCTATGACCGCTTCCCGCTTTTTTATACTAATTTGTATAGAACCAGTTGTCTCGCATTGGTTCTCGCAATAAGCGCCAACCTGCTCTGCTCGGCTCGGCAACAAGCTGCCACTCTGTACATACCCTTAGAGTATTTCGAGTATTTGAAAACCGAGCTTTATTTACCTTGGTTAATTGTATGTGCATCATTTGTATGTTTACACTAATAAAGTAAATTAAACATTAAAATCCTTTTTGATATCTATAATATTACGCGGCTTCACCACCAATTTTCTTAATTTTTCGATGGCAGCCATCAATTGCGCCAATGATTGCCGGCAAACTACGAATAGCTTTAATCCTTCTGCCGATTCCGCTTCTTCCTCAACACAAGCGCAAGACACTTTGGAACAAGTTCTACCGGCGGTTCTGTGGTAGGCCATGATGGTCACCAGCATCGTCTTGACACTTGAAAAAAAAAATTAATTTTAGCTTACTGCAACCAGATTACTTTCCTTTGTCCAAAGTCCTAATTTAGACGATACAGTATTTATTGAAATGATTGATACAAAATGTTCCTTTAAATTTCTTCGTTGTTCACACAGCACAAGTGTATTGCTTAAATCGCTAGTATTTTTATTTGCTACAATGCAAATATTTGTAGACCCATATAAAATACGAATAAAAGAGTAACACGGATAGCTAGTACAATCTTATCCTCCCCTCACCATGGTGTCTAAAAGGTAGTCAGCTTAGACTAAAGAATTGGTTCGTGTAAATTGAGACCAAGCA
Organism: Bellardia bayeri; assembly: GCA_950370525.1. Taxonomy (NCBI): domain Eukaryota; kingdom Metazoa; phylum Arthropoda; class Insecta; order Diptera; family Calliphoridae; genus Bellardia; species Bellardia bayeri. The sequence goes on from OX493267.1 coordinate 84,393,162, forward strand.
ACGTAAATCTACCAAAACTTGTAGCGATCTACTTCAATGTCAGGGGCCAAATTACCGCATTCGTGATCGAATGAGCTATCGTATCGAAAAATGGTTTCGATATCGAAATTATGATAATATGTACTAAATTTCTTGCTCGATATCGAATGCCATAATCTCAAATAAGAAAATAACGATAAATTTTACTCGATATCGAATGCGGTAATTTGGCCCCAGGTTTTATCAATGCTAAATATTTCCTCACTGTTTCATTGCTAAAACGATATCTACCTTTGAAGTGATCATATGGAAGAGAAAAGCCATCAATACTTTCATCATTTGGTTTATACAGTGGCGGTCAGGCATTTAGGTACAACGACTATTTGCATACTAACATGACTATTTTTGATAATTTTTAAATTTTGCGCAAAAATTTCAACACATATTAAATTCTTTTACAGAAATAATCTTTATTTATGAAACAAATAAAAAAATAACAAACAAAAAATATTTCACTTTTTTACTGAACATATAATTACGGATACATTATTTGTTTTTAAAATGTTAAAAAAAATCTAAACAAAATTAGCTAAATTTGTTTAAAAACCTTATAAAAATTAATAGTTTGTTGGAAGCCCTTTATATTTAATCACCACTATCGTGAATAAAAATTCCACATGAAATTTGTTCCCTTTTCACATTTTTCCTATTAAAAATCAATGTTAAAAAAATAAAAGGGAACAAATTTCATGTGGAATTTTTATTCACGATAGGGGTGATTGACTGCACTGCATTTTCTTGGAAGACTTTCAACTACAGCGCTACATCTTTCAACGGGAATATTATTTCATATCACCTTCACATTTTGAAACAATTCATTAGCATTTTTATTAGTTTTTTGCCAGAGCTCTATTAACATCTGCCCAAAGATTTTCTATTGGATTCAAATCCGGACTTTGTGCAGGCCAATTAAAAACATCAATGTTTTCAGACGAAAACCATAACTTAAACTATTTTTAAAACTGTCCCTTTGTAAAAACAAAAAAAATATTATAACGTCCCTTTAAAGCAGGTGAATAGCTGCTTTAAATTATTTGATGCTACATCCCTTTACATGACGTGTATTAAGCTAAAAATTGTTTTTGCATAATACTTGAAGGAATTTTGCTTAACATTGGTTCACCAGCCTGTGTCAAGTTTTTTTTCCATCAGGCTGTAAGTGTTTTATTATAATGGCTGGCCAGAAACACATTTATACAAATTTAATGAACAGCGAAGGTTAGTGGCGGAAATGCTTTGCACTGCAAAATGAACAACGTAGAAAAATCCACAAAAAAAAAAAGAAGTAAATAAATCATAAACAATTACTAAACTATTCCATTAAAAAGTTTAATACTCATTAAACATTTTCGCGAGTAGGTTTTTTAAATAATTAAAAGCAGAGATTTTATAATTTATGTTTATGTTGGTTTGCTGGAAGGGTGTAACACATTGAAATATTGTTCGCAGGTCCTGTAATATACTACAGTTGGTTGATTGTTCATAAGGGAATGGTTGTATATTTGTATGTGTTTATTAAGTGAAATTCATTGTTCCAAAGCTGTGTTATAGTGCTTTCAGGAAACAGTTTATTTTTGTTTAAACAAAAATATTTAAAGCAAAAGTAAAACAGTTGCAAAGTATTTTACAAAACTACAGTTCAGTTTTAAAAAAACTTCCACTCTTAAACATTCTGTATGGCCAACTTTTGGGATCAAATGCTAAAAAGCAATTTGTAATTGATAAATATTGTTTGGTCGAAAGAGCAAATGGGTTATAAAGGAATTGAAAGAAACAAATTAATAAAAGAAACGAAAGAAAAACGAAAAAAAAGCATACCAACTTCCAACTTACTAATATATGAATGAATATGTGTTTAATACCTTTATTCTTAGCAAATGTTCAGCCACGTTTGCCAACAACAGTTAGTTCATAGCAGGAGTATGAGTTGTAAAATTGTAGTTACCAGCAATTAATAGTGTTGTTTTATCGATCAACTTGTTATACATATGACTACATTGTACATTGCAGTTGTTAGTTACAGTTCATGACAAAAATGTTGCCTTATCTAGTGGCCAAATTATTGAGCTTCTAATGTTTGTACAGGAAGTCTCTGTGCTGGTGAATAGGATAACTGGGTATAGTCTCATTGGGCAGCATGGGCTTATAGTGGTTAATGAATGTAATGACTTCTATCGTAGTTGCGGATATGAGAATGAGTACATTAAACCGTCCGTATTGTTGAGATAACTGAAGATCTTCTTATGAGATTTATTAACATTCTTAACTACCTCCCCTCTAGAAGAAAACTCATTCGATCCATTATAATACCTAGTATAAGTATATTCAAACGCATTTAATTCAGGAAGTTTATAATGTTATGTGTTACTTATAAAATATTTCTAAGACTAAATTATGCGTAGATTAATGTGGTTTCTTTTTACCCATAACTTCTGGTATTATAAATTTTGTAACTTTAACAGCAAACAAACATTGTAATTAAATTTAGCAAACAACTTCATTCGGAATAATACACACAAGAAAAAAATATTGTTGTACATACATGTTTAACACAAAAATGTCAATACTTTTAAAAGTTTTTTAACATTGTTATGGTCATTGTAATTATTTATATGATAGCAGTAACCATAATATGGTTAAGTTGCGATTCAGATGATTAGTGCAATCATATATGCGATTGTAGTAACTCTATATTTGTGGCGATCATGTTTATGATGAATCTATTTATCATAATTTGTTGTTCTTTGATTATGATAGAGAACAACATAATATGGTATAATCGTTTATCATATAACTGATCACCATTCACGTAACATAATTGCTCTCATCATATATATGATTGCTATAATCATGTGATCATCATGGTTACAGATCTCATATAAATAATTACAGTCACCATAATATTTAAAAAAAATGTTTAAAAATATTGAAATAGTTGTCGTAAACATGCACAACTATATTTTTTCTCTGCATGTAGGTTTGGTAAAAATATTAAAATAAATTATTCGGTTTAAAACAAAGATCACACGATTGGCAACTTGCTGCAATCTGACCCAATTTTTAATATGTTGATATTGTGCACAATTATAATTTTGTTCCAATCAAATTGTCTGCAGTCACATGATTTAGCCCATTAGCAAATTTTATTGGTACAAGTTGGCGAATAAAAATTTTCTGGCAATTAATACTGCCAGTTTTTTATACAATTGTTCGAACATATGGCAACACCAATAATCAGCTGTTGCATTTTCCAGCAAATATATTTTATAAATTTGGATTTTTGCCTATTTTGGTACATAAAATGTTTGTTTTTTAAATTTTCTTTCTCTTATACAAATATTGACAACAAACAAAAAAAAATAAATAAAAGGAGTTTTAAAAACGATTTGTATGGCTTAGAGATTAGCTGAGAAAGGGCTACTGATGGTGCATATAAGAAGAAATTGGACCTAGTACCTACATATAAATACAATTAAAAAATATATAAATTTGATTAAATCCCAAACTTTTATACTTACGAAAATAAATGAATGCTTGTAAAAAAAAAATGAAAATGTTGGCGCATATTGTAAACTGCTAAAGAACAATATAAAAATTGTTACACTTTAAACATTTTTATTGCCACCCGTTTGTGATTACACGGTTGCCACATCAGGGTTGCATTTGATTGCTTAAAACAAACACAATATTATCCGCGATTGTCACATGTACCAATTTATTGTACTATCACACGATTGGAATACAAAAAATCGTGATTATTGGTATATTAATTTAATTCATATTAAAGCAAGAATGGTGGATCTGTAAAGCTACATTTAGTCCGTTTTCACACGTTTCAATTGTGACTCGTTAAGGCAATTATTTGTGGGTAAGAAGGAAAAAGAGAATAAAATGGGTACATACTAGTCAATTTATTTATTTCCTTGTGTTTTCTTCTTTTATTTTTTTCCCCCGTCTTATTCTACACGACGTGGCATGTGAATTTGCATGAAAAAGTACAAACTTGATGTTAAAGAACACAAAAAATTAAGATACGCGTGTGAGCGAAATGGCCGGTTCAAAAGACAGTTGAACAAAAACTGGCAAGCTTATACTGAAATGTGTGAAACAGCACTTGGTAAAATTTTTAACCCTAGAAAGCTAACATGTACACATCCTAATGTCAGTTGACACATAACAATATTTAAGATTATCATTAGCTTTTTTGGAGAATTCTGGGTCTGACTCAGTCTGGTATTATTAGTATGAATCCTGATAGAGTCCATACAAAACTCAAAATTAAGTCGTATCATATCATTTGTATCATAACTCATGATTTGTTTTTAAAGTTCAAAGGGCCAACTTCCAATATGCAGATACCTATTGATATGTAGATGTTTCTCTTGAATCAACGTCGTCTCAAAAAGCAACTTTTCGGGAATCAGTTTTAGGAATACAACACAACTGATACCGATTGAAAATCAAGATTTTAGTATAATTTGTGAAGAATTGTGTTTTTTTAATTCTGTAAGAGAACAGTCACAAATTATATTGACATCGAGATTAGATTAAATTATGTGTAGGAACTGAAGGCATAATAAAATATTATTTTTTAAATTTTCAAAAAAAGAATCACTATATAAATAGATAACTTTGAAAAATAAGTGGGTTTTTAACAAGAATTTTGTTTTTTACAGCAACATATTGCAAAGACATGCAAGTTTTGATATTTTACTGCTGGACAATTGTTACAATAATTCCAATATCACTTGAAAATCTCATTAAGAAATGAAAAATTCACTGTAAAAATGGTGGATCTGTAAAAGTTACATTTAATTGTTTCAGATAATGCCCGTTTTTATTTGTTTGTATACGTCAACAAGCTTTGCATTGCAGCATTTGGGCTTTTTAAAATTCAAGAGCAATTGTTGAGAAGGCTTTGTATGCTAAACATGTCACTGTATGATGGGTAATGTGGCCTGGAGGCAGAATTGTGTAATTTTTTCAAAAACCTCACTGCGAATATGTATGTAAGCTATCGAGAGATGTTAATACATAAATTAGCAGCTATTGTTGATGATATGGCTATAGCTGACATATGATTTCAATAGGACGGTGACACATGTCAGGCAATCATCGAAATAATGAATTAATTGCAAGCCAATATTCCGCCCCGTTGATGCGATTGAACACTACTTTATTTTTTTATAGTGTTATGTTAAAGATAGAGTCTGAACACATCCAATCGAATCGATTACACCCTTAAAACTAGAAATCCCTGACGTGTTTAGCTAAATTCTCATGTGTTATTGAATATATTGATAAAAAGGGGACTTCTGTTCGATATCATTTTTCATTTCTAATTTTTAAACCTTAATCTTTACAATACAATAAACATTTGAACGATTTTCATATAAATTCGTTGTTTTGTATTTGTTAACAAATAAATCTTAAAGCTAGGCGTTCAAAATGTTAAGCTAATAATAATAATGTTGTTTAGTATCACAATTGGCTAGTTAAAATTGAAATAAAAAGTTTTAATCTGATTTGATGATCCATGTTAAATCATCATAAGACTTCATATGTAAATTTGTTTGTCAATAAAGTTTATATCACAAACTCGTTTCATAAATTGTTATAAAACTTCTCTAATTTCTTAATTTTGTAACATACTGTAGACAAATACAACGTATACATATAGAGTATATTTAATGAATATTTGGCGAAGGTATTTAAACAAATATGTATATACTCATAAACACATAGATACACAAAGGGAAATATAGTAGATGCATATTGCTGTACACAAACAAAAACACTATGTTGAATATACAGCAACATCCCCGTTATTTTACAAGCACATTTGTGTTGTAGAAGTGTATGTATTAGCACAACAACAATAACAATAATAACAACAACATTAACATCACAAGACAAGCTGAGTAAAAACAAAAACATATGATAGTTGTTAGACACTGTAATACAATTTGACAGCAAAGGGAGCCAGAAATTTGCCAGCAAACTACTAAGAAAAACGAGACACTCACATATCAAACAAACATACGAGGTCTGATAAAAAAACAACCGTTGTTTTCATTTTTTTCAAAAAGTATTTATTTATTCATCAATAACTATCTAGTCCCCTTCAAAGAATTCCCCCTCATATATAAAACACTTATGTCAGCATTTTTCCAATCCTCAAAACACTTCTGAAACGCGCTTTTTGGTATCGTCAACAGCTTCTGTTTCGATTATTTTTTTATCTCCTCAATCGTAGCAAAACGCTTTCCTTTCATCGGTGTCTTCAGTTTTGGAAAGAGGAAAAAGTCAGCGAGGGCCAAGTCCGGTCAATACGGTTATTGAGGCATGATAACGGTTTTGTTTTTGGCCAAAAACTCATGCACAAGCATCGATGTGTGAGCTGGTGCGTTATCATGGTGCAAAATCCATGATTGGTTTTTCCACAATTCTGTGCGTTTCTGATGAATTGCTTCGCGCAGACGGCGTATAACTTCAAGGTAGCATTCCTTATTGACCGCACGACCTTGTGGCAAGAATTCATGATGCACCACGCCATTGCAGTCAAAGAAAACAGTGAGCAAAACCTTCACATTTGACCAAACTTGACGTGCTTTTTTCAGTCTTGGCTCTTCTGGACGTTTCCATTGGGGTGATTGGGCTTTGTTTTCAATGTCATAGCCATACAGCCATGATTCGTCACCAGTTATGACCGTTTTGAGTAAATCTGGCTCGTCGTTGACGATGTACAACAGCTGCTGAGCGATGTCCATGCGACATTGTGTTTGCTCAAAATTTAGCAATTTTTCAACAATCTCCGCTGCCGCACGTTTCATGCCTAAAACATCTGTAAAAATTGCTTGACATGAGCCGAACAATATGCCAACATCATCAGCAACTTCTCTGACAGTGAGTCGATGATTATCCAAAATCATTTTCTTCACTGCCTTAATGTTTTCATCGGTTGTTGACGTGCTCGGGCGACCAAGACGAGCATCGTCATTGACATCTTCTCGGCCTTCCTTAAACCGTTTATACCACAATTTAACTTGTGTTCTGCTCATAGTAGACTCGCCAAACGTCACAGTCAACATTTCAAATGTCCTTGCGCATTTAGTTTCATTTTTTACACAAAACTTAATACAGTTTCTTTGATCCATTTTTTCGAATAGTAAAAAATCAAAGAGCACACCAAAACACGACTAACCTTTTTATCTGTCAAAAACAAACTGACAATCCAAAATGGCTGATATTACCAACATATATAACAGACATGTGTACCAACATAACAGAAACAAAATGCGAAAATCTAAGTAACGGTTATTTTTTGATCAGAACTCGTATACATATAGGTACATATGTTTGTGTGCGTGTAAGCAGAAGAATATGTATGTAAGTATGGCCATTAGAGTGCTGCAGAAAATGAAAAAGCGAATTTTGATTGCCCCACTCCTGTAGAATTGTTCTTACGTTCTGCAAAATATAAGGATGGTGAGTGCCGCAACGGCTTAAAAGTTTGCAGTTGATTTAACCAGGATTTCTTTTAAGATTTTGCTAATCTTTTAGCATTTTAATGTAAAAGAATCGTAAGGTATACGCAATTAAAGTTTAAACAAAAGAAACACAAAAGACAAAGAGATTTAAAACTTCTAGTGGACATTAATGTGTTTCAGACCAATAAAGATTAAGAAATGAAGAAACAATTTTAATTAGGGTGTTTTTCAAAATCAAATAAAATAAAATTAAGAATTTATATGAAAATCATTGCAATGAAAAGAGAAAGGTTTGACAAATGCCGTTTCTTTTATTCACATTTTCAATCAAAATTTTAGGCAAATGACGAAACTATTTCGATAATCACTCACAAATGTTCAGTTTTAAGGCTGTAATTGATTCAATTGACTCCATACAGACTTTATCTTTAAAATAAGGTTATTAAATCGCATGATCAAGGTGGATAATTAACAACTGAATTTCGTGATATTATTCGATTGGGAAATTTTTAAACACATTGTAGCTGTAACCGTTTTTCCTGTCTCATTAAAGAAAAGAAATAGCCCAAGCACTCCAGATCCAGACTATATAGCGTGCCTTATACTGATACATTTAGTATACAAAGGCTTCTCAACAGTTGCTCTTGGATATTTGGAAGCCCAAATGCTTCCGAAATTCTCCTGATCTCCTTACTTGTTAGCCCCCTAAATGCAGAAATTTTGTATATCGTTTGATTGGATTTTACAAAAAAATACTCTTACAAACAACTAAGTGTGCATGAAAATTGAGATGGAAAAATGTTCATTCATTTGATGAAATTTAAAACTTTCATCATATGATTTTACTAACTAAGAAGTCCTGTTGAAAATGGTAAGAATCGACTAATAGAAAAGTAGTATCCATACAAAATTCAACAAAAAAAGTTTCATGCAAAGAAAAATCAAAAACAATTATTACTAATTACCAATATTTCGGCACTTCCTTGAGTGCCTTCGTCAGGGTTTTTTTTTCTTAATTTAACAAATTTAATAATAATTGACAAATTAAAAAATTTTTAAATTCAAAAAACAAAGAAATATTTTTCAAATTAAACTTGATCTATATATAAATAAATTATTTTTTAACTTCCGTTTCTATTCTTATAAATTAAGTGTCTATAATTTTGTGCTATATTATCAGTGTCTGACTTAAAATTAATTCTCGAAATTGTCGGAACCTTTATAATTTGTAACATTTCTAACATAAATCTACGTTTATAATTATTTTCTGTGTTTAAAACCATTGTATTTTCAAAATCTGGATAATGGTTAAGATTAGCACAATGAGTTGATAAAGCTGTTTTTTGTGATATATTTCTATATCTTTGATCTGATTTATGTCCTGCTATCCTAGTCTTTAGTTTGTTCTTTGTTGTACCTATATAAACTTTATTACACTGTCCACTATCATTCCCCTTACATGGTATTTTATAAACAATATTTGACATATCCATTCTCTTTATTTTATCTTTCATATTAGTAAATAGTTTACCTACTGTGTTGAAAGATTTATGAGCTATTTTGTATATTTTGTTATCATATATATTTGATTTTTCTAATCTTTCTGAAAATTTTGGTATATATGTTACCGACTTATATATTCTCTGTTCTGTAATACTATTCCGGTTATTAATTCTAACTTTATCATGTCGTATTAATAAATCTGTTATTAATTGTTTAGGAAAGCTAAACAATTTCGAAAAATTAGTAATAATTGAAATAATAAAGGTCGAATAAAAATACATATTCAAAAATCAAAAACTATATTTTGTTTCCATTTGTCTATATTTGGACAAAGCCCCACATAAAGTTCACTTCTGGAAATAACTTAAATGTCTATAAATCTCTTATAAAAATAACTCTCAAGTTATAATTCAACACAACTAATCTACATTTAAATAAATAAGCATACAGAATTTTATGACGATCGAACCATATTTGAACAAAGCTCCAATATAAAGTTCACTTCCGGAAATCACTTAAATGCGCATAAATCTCTTGTAAACATCCCACCGAACTTTAAATTCGACACATATAATCCACACATATATAACGAACTTTGTGATGATCAGCCACTTCCGAAAAACACATAAACCTACATAATTCTTATATATTCACAAAAAGAAATATGACTCAAACAACTGAAAACTGAAAAACTGTTTTATACATATACTGGGTGTAGGGTATTATATGGTCGGGCTTGACCGACTATACTTTCTTACTTGTTTGTAGTTCTTTTAATTTTAGAAAGTATTCAAATTGCAATGTTTTTCAAGGCTTTAAAAGTTTAGGGCGTTTTTGGCCCAAAGTGCATTAAATGGTTAATTTCGAATTTTCCACTATTATTATAAATGTAGGACTTTAAAGAGTATTTTTCTTAAGTGTTACAAAAAACAACCAAAAAAGTTTAATATTTCGCTATACATATGTATGTAGTATATCCATTCCAAATCCCAAAGTTGGCAAAATTTGGCCTTTGACCTTAATGCTTTAAAGATTAACATTGCAGCATTTTAGTAAAACTTTTGGGGTTTAATTTAAATTGCCTAAATCATAATATTCTGAAAAGGTTTTAATGTAAAATTTAGAACTGTAAACAAATTGGACTAATTCGCCTAAATATTGCAAACAAGTTGTTTGCAATATTAAAAGTATTAAAATCACATGTACAGCTGAACTATGAAAGGTATTGGTATAAAATTTATTTCCTCAGAAACCCCTAACAAATTCTAAAAAAAAATATTCTAAAAAATATAAAGTTAGAACAAAAAAAATTATTAAACATTAAAAAAGGAGCTATTAAAAAAATCATGCTTTTTTGACCATAAATGCAAATACATAAACATTATCCTTCAAAGACAAAAACACACACATGTCTCAACATGCATCAATGGCCTGGGCAATTTAGAATTGCTTTTCAAAAAATTATTGTTTTTTAAATATTGTTAGAATGTAAACGCATTCATTGCGACTCTGTTACATTAAGATGCAAAAATTATTTTCAAAAAAGTTAATAAAACTTACTTCCTTCCTTCCTTCGTTTCAAATGTATGTGTGCAATCTTTAGAGCTGTTCCATCAGCAGCTAATCGTTTCATACTAATAGTTTTCAGAACGAGTTTCTACAAGTCATGCAACAATTTTACTCATACAATTTTGGAGCATTCTAATGTACATATATGTATATATGTATAAGATATACATATACACATAAGAGTCCTTTTGACACTTTTAAACACACACACACACATGCGAACGTAATATACTTTTATTTTTTTCTTTACTAGATGTTACAATATTTAGTTTGATGCTTTTTTTCTGATCAGATAAGTAATAAAAGAAATAAATGTAAGTCCCAAAATGAATTTCATGTTTTTTGTTTGGGTAATAGGCTTCAGGATTATTTGTTTTTTTTTTTTTTTTTATCATTTGATAGATGTAGTTTGTTGTTGTGCGGCAGTCATATTAAACAAAATTGGAATAATAGAGAAGTATTTACACAATTGTTGATTTCTTATCAAAAAAAGGTCATCATCGTTTTATTAGATTTATGAAAAGTGACCAATGAGAAAACTAAACTTATAAAATATTTAAGATATCACAGACATGTTGTAAGTATTTATTAGTTGATAGACAAGAGGGATTTTAATATTTTATTTTAAAGGGTGGTTAAATTGTAAGGGCCGATGTTGAATGTGAACCACACCTAAACGCCAAGCTTTTTTCCAAATTTTATTTGACATTTCTCTATTTCAGACTTACTCAATTTGAACCATGGAGAGATACACAATCCAACAACGTGTTAAAGTTATCCAGACTTATTATGAAAATGGGCGTTCAAATCAAAATGCATATCGTGCACTTCGTGATTTTTTTGGTCAATTTGATCGTCCAAATGTGCGTACAATCGCAAAAATCGTGGAAAAATTCGAGCAAACCGGGTCTGTAGAAGATGTGAGAACACCAGTGCATGCTCGTACAGCTCGTACTGCAGAAAATATTGCTGCTGTTCGCGATAGTGTGGTGGCAAGAAATGGCAACAGTGGATGATCAATTTTCGAAGAAAATCATCTTCAGTGATGAGGCACATTTTCACCTCAGTGGATTCGTCAATTGCCGCATTTGGGCGAATGAGAATCCAAGAGTGATTGTCGAAAAACCAATGCACCCACAAAGAGTGACTGTTTGGTGCGGTTTATGGGCTGGCGGCATCATCGGGCCGTATTTTTTCCAAAATGAGGCCGGTCAGGCAGTTACTGTGAATGGTGTTCGCTATCGTGAGATGATAACGAACTTTTTATGGCCCGAATTGGAAGATATGGATGTGGACGATATGTGGTTTCAGCAGGACGGTGCCACTTGCCACACAGCTAACGAAATAATGGCTCTTTTGCGCAACAAATTCAATGGCCGTGTTATCTCACGTAATGGCGATGTCAATTGGCCGCCAAGATCATGTGATTTGACACCGTTGGACTTTTTTCTTTGGGGTTATTTGAGAGAAAAAGTGTACGTCGATAAGCCAGCAACAATTCAACAGCTAAAGAATGAGATAATTCGGCACATTAACGGCATAGAACCTCCATTATGCCTCAGGGTCATCGAAAATTTGGACCATCGGATGGAGGTGTGCCGCCGTAGTCGCGGCGCCCATTTGGCCGATATTTTGTTCCATACATAATTGAGTAATACCAATATATCATAATAAAATAAAATTACAATAATTTCCTAAATAGTTTGTGTTTTATTCAAAATCAACATCGGCCCTTGAAATTTAACCACCCGTTATTTGCTTTAGTGAAATTATAAATACTAACTACTACATATTTTATATTTATTATATTCTATAATTTAATAAAATTACCTAATTTTCTATAACATTGTATGAAATTTATCGTATTATAGGATAATACTTAATATTGTTAGTTTATACAAAATTATATAGCATAAATAATAATAGCTGAGTAATTGCCCTTCGCATTAGCATTTAATTTTATTTCAACTCAAGTACTTAGAGGAATTATTTGTGTTCTATTTATTATTTAGATATGGTTTTCTAATTAAAAGTAACTATGTAATTGATTTCATGTCTTCTGTTTATGCAATAACTTATATGGAAGGTTTACTACCATTACCGCTAAGCTATGCTGACTACTAAAATACACATACCGAAATAATTGCAATACTTTTATATAACTAAGATTTGGACTGTTAATCAGGACTATCTGTTTGGAAAAAACACCAATTTCTCATAAAGTCTAATTTCTCAAAATCATGAGAGATTGTACGAGGGTAGGCTTTAAAATGGAATATGTTAGAGAATAATTAGTTTTAAATATATGTTTATGAGTGAATGTGTATAGGGATGTGAGCTCACTCACCTTTTATGTATGTTGTATGGGAGTGTGAATGTGTGTGTTTAATTTAAAGACATAAGTGTTTCCTTTCAAATTTAAGTGTCAATTTATTAATTTTAAATTCAAGTTTTATAATTTATTTTAAGTAAATAAATTTAATAATTTAAGTATAGTTTTTGATTTTAATTTGTAATTTTAATTTGTAAGTTTTAATTCCATTAACAAATAATTGAAGTTTGATTAAATTTGTTTAATTTCAAAGAGTTTAGATTTTAATTTATAACAAAATTAAAGCGAACTTGCAAATGGTTTCAAAGTTAGTGAAATTTTGCTTATTCATGATGTAAAAAGAAACTTAAATTATATTGAAGTTTAAATAATTTAGATTTAAATTATCATTCATCAATCAAGTTCTTAAATTTTATTAATATATTTTAATAAATATTGACTTATTACAAATAATGAACTTGCACCTGAACTTTTTAAAGCTATAAAAAAATGTTCTTCTCATAAACCATAGTCACCCTGTTATCCTTGCAATTTAAGAAGATTAGAATTTGCTGTAAACTTTAAAAGAACTTTTCTATTTTCTATGAATGTATGGCACTGTGTCTATCAGCCATTATATAATTTGCATTCAACTTATTTCACATCCTTAGTCTGTTTATCTAAAAAAGAACGAAAAACGAAAAACTTTTCAACAAAATACGAACGAGCATTTAATAAAATAATGTACAGACTTCAACTCTTGCATAAGAATTACTATAATGATTATATTAAAACACAGAGATATAGTTATATGTATGTAGTATTTTAGAGTGTGTGTTTCTATACTAATACATGTATAAAATAAATAATCCTACCTTTATATAAAACTTTCCAAAGCTGTGGTGAGTCCTTATCGTATCCGTTTTTAAACTCTTATTTTGTTTATTGTTTCATATATTAAGAAGAAACGGAGTATGTGTGTGTTGGTTAATGTTTGTACAGATTATGATGTTGATACTGGTTTTTGTTGGTTGACTAACTGGTTGTTTGCTGCCGATGATGAATCAGATTTCTGACAAATTTGTTGTTTGTTTTTTTTTTAAACCTTTATTTAATTTGCAATAATAAATTTAATTATTTTATTGATTTTATGCACATAATATATAATTGGGATTGTACATTGTTTCGAGCACTACACAGATAATTATAAATGATTTTATTGCAGTATTAATTATATTTTATTTAATTTTGCGTTAATTCTCTCGATGTTGTGGTTATAAATTTTGGTTACATAATTAAATATTTTATTTTTTTCACACTCAAAGGTTATTTGTATTATTTGTTTTATTTTTGTATTTTCAATGCATTTTTATTGCAGCTTAAATTATTTACACTAGATTACAAAACGATAATTCATAGTAAAAATATATTTTTCTTAAATATGTAATAGTTTATAACAAATCGAATATTCATCAAAAAATCCAGGAAATTGTCAAAACCTCATAACTATTTTTTTTAACAAAAAATGTTTGTAAAGTATCAGATTAAGAATCAATATAAATCTAATTTTCTCATTAATGTGGATAAAAATTATTTAAAAAAATATAAATGTAAATAAAAATATGAGTATAGTTTTAAACAAGGGAACCATTGCAAATAAAACATGTTGGCATAAAACTCAAGACAATTTGTAAATTTTTTTTTTCATTCATTTTAGGTTTAATGCTAAACAAAATAATTTACATTACAAAGTGGAAAATGAAAATGTTCGACAAACTAAGAATTAATACAAAAATGACTTGCATGTTCTCAATTTTCCACATGTGTGCACAAAAATATCAAAGATTACCCCTATGACTAAAAAAACGCATTAGTATTGGCATTAATTTAATTTCATGTGGTTAACCTTTTTTGCAAATTATTCAACACAAAACTAATTATAATAAATAATGAGGAAACTGTCAAGAGCCATTGATGAGGGTGTTCTAGCAATGACAAAAAGTAGATATTCTTCGCATGTAATAGCCAAACAACTTAAAGTAAGTCAATCAGTCGTCATAAGAGTCCAAAAAGGTTTTCTGTGGTTCTATCAGAGGTCGCTAAAAGCTATTAATGAATTCGGTAGCAAGTCTCATGAAAACAAAATTGAAAAGAGACAACAAAAGAACCTTCTATAGTAATAAAGACATTCGTTAGTCGATGCATAGCAAAACGAGCCCTTTGCGTTATTGGTTACGTCTTAGCAATTAAAAAATGAAAACCCAAGTTGTCGATAAAAAAAAAAGTTAAGGCACGCTTAAAGTTTGTCGGAGAGCACAAAAATTGGACAGTAGATGATTGGAAACGAGTTCCGTGAACAGTTGATTTCCTAGATCGTGCGATTTAACGCCTTAAAACATTTTTTTGTAAGGCTATGTTAAGCCTCATACCTAAAGAGACAAGTTCATATTGAGGAATTTTTTTCGTAAGATACCAATCGATTTATTGGAGCGAGTATGCCAAAAAAAGACCCAGCGCCAAAAGAACTGTTCAGCATTTGAGGCCAAGAATGAATCTATCCTGGCTTTAGGTGAAGTTTATCTCAAAGACAGCATTCTTTGTCGATCAAAACAATTAGTAGTGGAACGAGGCAAAATCTGGATAATGAGCCGGGTGAGGCCAAACTTCTCAATCAGTTATTTCTAAATAGTTTTTAACAGATGTCTGGGCGTTTTATGTCCTTTTATTTATTTATTCAATAGGTTTTAAGCCCTTAGGGCCAATAGTACAAAATACATGGCAATGAATGATACAATGAAATTTCAAAGATAAATATTTTATAAAATGAGTAATTTGGAATTCAAAAGTAATCTAAAATGAAAAGAAAAATTATGCATTTAAAACAAATAAAAAAGAACAGGCATTCGTCCTTTTAGTCCCACCAAATACAGAGCATTACTTTGGCGCCATCGATATTTGAAAATATTCAGGTTACCGACTGTATCCATTTTTTATGGCAAGCAATAATTAGGTCTCTCAGTTTCAGTTCATATGGTATTCAGTGTTCCTGTTTTTTTTTGCTGAATTCTACGGCTCGCATACGTTGCTTCTTGAGTAGCTCCCAATGATTTTGCAAGCACTTGTTAAGTTAGCAATTTGGTGTTGGTCTTCAAACTTTTCTTTAGCTGGCCTAGGTTGGTCTTTGTTTACCATATCAAAATTATTTTGATCTGCACAAACTTATCTCGCTCGTGAAATCAATGGAATACACTTACTAAAATCTTGGGGAATAATCGGTATGCTTCAGCTTTCCCTTTTTAAAAAATTAAAAAAGTAAAGCAAAACTTTCAGCTTATAATGCTTTTTTCGAAGACAAAAAAAACTTTGTTCTTTATACTATACTGTGCAATAACTAAAGGTATGATCATACATAGCAAATCTTTATTCAAAAAAGCGTAACCACCTGTTTTAGCATAAATTTGTTTGACGTTGTTTACTCTTACAAGAGTTTAGCAAGATAAAAAAGCATCAAATAAAATCGAACTAAGTATTTGCTGTGTCTTGTCTTAACCCTTCGTCTTACATATGAGTCTGGCCAGACCTTTTTCAATTTGAAATGTTATTATAATATATTTAACACTTAGTTAGAGACTTGAAATTTCACTATAAATATTAAAAAAAATTCTGGAAAGGATATAGAAGGACACTTATTTAAATATTTTACTGCACACAATACATTTGTAACACATGGGTCTGGTCAGATCCATATATATTTTGTATTGTGAATGCTATTAAACAAATTTAGGTTAGGTTAATTCGGGAAAAACAAAGTAACTCTATCTAGTTAATTTATATGGTACACGTTTTCTTGAAATTATGTTGGTGTTGCTGATAATGAAAGTTTTAACATATGAATATTTATTCATAATTTATTTAAAAATTATGATACATACATATGTATATATATTACTCGCATTTAATTAAAAAAATGTTATTTTTTTCGAATTAAGTACATGAAAAACTGAGTGGATCTGGCGTTACGAATGTGAAACTCAAAACATGTGTACGACGGAGGGTTAAATAAATAATATTTAATTTGTTTACTCTCTCACTGTCCGAGGGAACAGGAGTTTTTATTAGAGGCTTGTATCGCATTATAACACCACTTTAAATGATTATTGGTTGCCTTCTTAGCTTTTTAGCATTGTTTGCTATTTTGATTTTTTCATTGCTCAGCACTCGTAGAAATATGTATTTATATACCGACTGATTATGTTTTTCGAACCGAATTACGGCAGTTATGTTTAGAACAAAAAGAACAAATCACTGTAAAAAACGAAAGCGATACGAACAATGCTTATAGTTATAATTATGAGTGTACATAAAATAGGTATTTAGTCTATAATGTAAGTATAATTGTACTGCCCTAATGTTTTT
Source organism: Bellardia bayeri (assembly GCA_950370525.1). NCBI lineage: Eukaryota > Metazoa > Arthropoda > Insecta > Diptera > Calliphoridae > Bellardia > Bellardia bayeri. The sequence goes on from OX493267.1 coordinate 84,410,490, forward strand.
TAGTTAAGCTAGACTTACACGATTGAAATTTTCTTCACAATAGCTCTTCAAAATGCTTCAAACTCGTGTAAAATGCAAACATTTTTCAAAATGTATGTCTTTAATATTTATTAATTGTTATTATATAAATAAATTTTGTAGAAATTTTGCTGTTTACACGAGTTTGAAGCATTTTGAAGAGCAATTTTGAAGAAAATTTCAATCGTGTAAATCTAGCTTTAGAAATAATTGTTGTTACAAAGAATTTGATATTTGTAACATATACACATTTTGGTTTTAGTATTTAATATTATATGTTTTTAATTACAAAAAAGTTTGCTTTCGTTGGACAACTTTTTCACGACAATCTTATTAAAGTTCACGTTTTATGTAACGTTTTAATTTAAATAGAAATTATGAACTTGAATTTCGTATAAAAATTAAATAGAAAAGCTAACATATATTTTGTAATATTAGACATTTTTTGGTTATTTATTCATGTAGTTTATGTCTAAACTGATTTTAAAATTTTACTTCATGTAAGAATTCTTAAAGAGATGAATATTTCGAAATATTATAAACATTAAAAAACAAATATATTTATATTGCATTACTATGTAAGTTAACCACAATATATTTTCCGTTTTTATTTTTGTTATTTATTTGAAATTATTGCTTTGAAATTTTGTATTATTTTCAAATACATATTTCACTTATATTTACAAATTTGCAATTAAGTAAGGTTGATATCAGCACAAAACACAATTAAATAATTTATTACTTTGTTGCAGAAAATTTTTTATTATTTTGCAATAATTTTTAACTATATTTACAATTTTTTTTTTTATAAATTTTAATAAACTTTTTTTCATTGACCGAAAATTTACAAAGCGAATTTACATTTCACATTTAAACGTGTTTCTTCATTCACAAAATATATGTAGAAAGACACATCCCGTTTATAAAACATTTCAGTTTTTTTCCTATTTTTATTGCCGTAAATTGACATACGTTTAAGCCGTTTGAATGGAATTTTACTACTGACCTTACTACGGAACACGTACATAGTCTATGAAAAAAGGGAAAAAAAGAAGTATCAAAAACAACTAAATAATATACCTATACACATATACATATATACACATACATATATATCTAATGGCAAAATAAGAGATAAAAAAGCACACTCACAGAAAGAATAATACTTTTTTGGGGTGTAGCGCCAAAAACTATGCTAAGAAAAATATAAAAAAATTACACTGCAAATAAAAGAAAGATGCTGAGTATTCCAGCATCCTTACAGCAGCTGCAAACACAAATATACTAAATATAACAGTTAACAAGCTCAACAGAAAAACTGAGAGAAAGAGACAGTTTTAATATTTTACTAAAGAGTATAAGAGTTAGTTAAATAAATATGGTTACAAAAGTTACTCGGTAAATATTAATTATAATGCTTGCTGTTGGTATAAAAGCGCATGTCTGTTATACAGTTTGTTAAAATTTTATATTTTTCGTGTATTTTTCAAAGTATTTTGTTGTTACTATAATTTTGTTTTTCTTTATTTTCACATACATAAGTATTGAAACAAAGCTAAAGAATATATATTTGTCATAAGTTTTCTTGTGTTTTTTTAACTACCAACTTCAAAAAAAAAAAAAAATACGTGCTATATGTATGTTTACTTTTAGACGTTTTTCAAATTTGTGTTTATCGGAGCAAGGACATTTGTCACCGTCGTCCGTGTTGTGTTAAATAGCATTACTGAATGCTTTGTTAAAGACCACAGCATAAACATTAAATGTACCTGCGTTTGCAGGCCAACTAACTAATTAACTTAATTGCAGAATTTATCGTTTCAAGCGTAGGTAGCACCGTACATGTTAACACGCTGGTTGTAAAGGTCTTTCTTCCGTTACATTTAAGAGATTCAGAAGATTAAATGATGCAATAAGTTGATTTATGAATAGTAAACTAATGTTTAATGAAGCTATTTACTTATTTTATTATTATTTTTTTTATTTATTTCTAAGAAGATACAATGCATAATAAATGCTAATATTTGTTACTATAAAAGCACAAAAAAAGGAAATAGTTTGTATTGCAAAAACATTTTTAATTAAATAAAAGCAAGTTAGAAATTGCTTTTATTATTTTAAAATGCTAATTTTAAAATATCAGGTGTTTGAAACATATGTAGTAAGAAACGCTATATTTGAGTTACACTGTTAACAATGTGAGTAAAATTAAGTACTGAAATTGATGTATTCTTTAAAAAAAAAACTATTCTGAAAAAACCTACAAAAAATATTACCTATCTTCAAACTATTAAATGTCTATTTTTAATGGAAAATTCATTAGGTAAAAACTTTATATATGTGAGTTGGACAATTCCATGAAACTTGTTCTTTAAAATGTACCAAAGCAGAAAATTTTAAAGAAAAATGGATTTTCATAACATACATCTTCTATCCTCCATATAACAAAATTTTCAGTTTCATTTTTGTGATGGGTTCAAAAATATCTAAAGTAATATTGCTTGTAAGTTCTTAACTGTTGGTTAGATTTTTTCATTATTGATAAAGTGTTAAAGCTTATAAATTGTAGTTGCTAAAAGTTAATGATTAATTAAATACGATATTTCATTGAATATATAATTTATTTTTTAGTCATCAATATCTTGCTATTGTTCAAAAAATTATTAAAACCATAATTTGATACTCATAAAGTCTTGTCAGATTAATATCTTTACTCTCACAGCTCGTTAAATTTTTAAATCTTAAGTCGAAGATTATCTCCTATATGATTGAACAATACAACTTGGTGACCTCCTAGCCAAAAATGTCTAAAGGTAAATTCACCCATTCGTTCTGCACAAAATATTTGTTCGCACAAAGTTTTTTTTCATATGAAGTTTGGCGTCTCTCTTTTTGAGAGAGAAAATATTTCAGCTTGAATTGGTTTAAATTTATATTTTGTCTGGGCAAAAATGAACTGAGTTGCGAATAGATTACATTTCTATATGTGGTGTTAGTGAAATTAAATTATTCATTTCATTTATTCATTAACAAATTTATTAAATTGTATTTACATATTTTAAAATAATTTAATATTTGTTTTGTGACACTTAAAAACCAAAGCAATATGAAAAAAAAAATGGCCGCAGTATTACCACAAACAAATAGATTTCGTTTACATTATGACAGCTTTGATTTTCCAGAAAAATTGCTCGAAATGGATGAATGGTGCTGCAAAAAACTCTCAGTAAAAGAAATTTTCTCCGGATAAAGTTTTTGTTCGGAATAAATGTTTTACCCATTTGTATTTTTTGAGGAAACAAAAAATTACAGAAACTTAAGACATTAACATCGGACAACACTGTATTAAACATTAAATTATATTTCTTCCTTGGAGATGATCAACAAAGTTGATCGAAATATTGGAAACGAATAAAATATAATAAGAATTAAAAACAAACAAGAGTTTTTATATTTTTAATAAAAGAGACCTGAAGCCGAATTAATAAAGAAAAAAGATTTTTGAAACAAAAAATGTTAAAACTTAAATTAAAACTTTTTTTAATACAATTTTCAATACAGAAATATTACGAAAAAATTGACTTCTAAAACTCATTCGTTTTCGATTTCCATCACATGCCTGATAGACATTTTTGTGTGAAATACTAAAATGTAAAAAAAATTTTATGTTTTCTATAAGATACCCTACAATTCCCAAATAAGTTTTGAAAATTCCAAAAGTAATTTTTTTTTTAGATTTTTGTCTATACCAGTGAGGATATCGAAAGCCTTTATAGAATAAAAAACTATTTTTAGTTATCGACTTTGCTAATTAAGAACATTTGCTTTAAAGTTGAATTTTGCATAAAAGAAGCTATATTTTGAATAATTCTGGTCCCTTGTAAACAAAGTTTTTTAATTTTTTTTTTATTACAAAGTTAACTTTCCGAAAAATATGTATGACGTATGTCATAAATCTTCTTAGAAATTTAATTTTATTTTTATTAAATTTATTTTATTTTTAAACAATACGTTTTTCACTAGGCTTATGAAAGTGTTGTTATTTCATCAAAAATATATAGAAAAAATCCGGAAAGATTTTTATTCACTATTAACAAAAAAAGTCTAGTCTGGCTACAAAATTTAAAAATTCAATTTTCAAATGGGAATATCTCGTAAACTATAAGACATAATACATATGTACTATGAGCCTCAAAAGTGAGTAAATACAACAAATTTTTTAAGATAATGAAAATCCTAAAATCTATCCATCGATTGAAATTTAAAAGCTTCGTTTTGTTGGATATTTGGTTGAATAATAGATTCGGTTATGAAAAAAAAATTTAAGTTAAACTATAATGCTTTTCATAATCTTAAAAAAATCAAAAAATTCACTGGTGCTTACACACTTTTGGCGCTGTGTGTATATAGCTACTACGAAGTTTTTTTTGTACTCGACTAGCAGATTTCATCGGATTCAATCTGATTACAAAGGAAAAATTTAGATTGTTTTCAATTTCTGATTTTCCCAAGAAGCCCCACTTTGGGACTGCCTTTGGTGGGCTTAAATTTAAAACTTAAATTCGTAAATAATTTCTCTCTAGACATGTGCAGTCGGATTTAACGTGTATTTATTTCCCATTTTCTGCAAATTCCCCCACTGAGAAGCATGTATAAACCAAATTGAATGCTGTAAAGCCACTCTTTATAGATTTTACAACGACTTGTCTATCAGGGCATATCATAAAACTTTAAATAATTCACTGAATCCACTTAGCCTTTGTTACCTTCTGAAACTATTCCATGTAAAATTGTTACGGATAACACAATATTTAGTTTTTTAACGTACTAGAAGCAATAGATTTATCCATTACAAATCCAACCAAATCTACGATATTTCCGATGTCATTACTGATTTTCATAATTAAAAAAAAATGTTTTGTTGTATACAATTTGAATTGTTTGACGAACAAATTTTATTCTTTTCCCAATATTAAAGTTTTCAATTGGTTCAATGAAGTACTTTCTGAACTAACTGCTGTTTTGCAGAACTAGTCTAGAACCAATGTGTAGCTAGATATAAATAACAATTTCCTATAAAACTCTATACGAGTTTTTAATGATTACAATAATAATAGAAGTATGTAAGTGATATATCACTAGTTATATGAATATTATCAAATAATCTAAAGTGGTTCACGTTATAGTCTTTCTACAGCAATTGATTTTGCAACAATTTCTAAACATTTTCCTGTGTATAATAATTTCTTTTTACAAAATTACTTTTTATATATTACAGTTTTTATTATTATTAAATTTAATGTTTATTTAAATAATTAAATAATTTTAATGAAATATTAATCATTCGTTTGGCAATAAAAGAAGTAATTGTTTATCAACAAGTTTTAAAAGCGGCATGTTAATTACATAAGAGAATGATTTTAAATAACCAGATGAGATATTTTTTTGAAGCATACAAATATATATAAAAGCATTTCAAAATAAACAAATAAGAAAAAGACCATCTATAGGTCAAGCCCCACTCGAAGTATATGAGTAGAAACAGTTTTTCAGACAGTGTTTGAGTTATATAGAAGCTATGATCTATTGTGGACCAATCGTTTAATAATTTAGTAGCATGACTGTTGTACATATACTGTGAGTGACACAGCTAATACAAGTACAAATTTAAAACACACTGGGTGGTATTATTGATTCCGCACGGAAAGGACGACTAAGCGGAAAGAAATATCGATTAATATGTAAAATGTAATTATTCATTACTGTGAGAGATGCTTCCGCACCAAACATTTCTTACCGCAATTGTGGAACGGAATGAATATGACATATTTCATAAGTAACGTTTTGAAATTGGTCTTTATATGGGAGCGTTGGTCAATTTTTGACCAATCTAGATAAAATCTTATTTCGGGAGGACATTTGTATAAAAATCATGAATCAAATTCAATCTCAATCGCTCATGCTAAATTTTATCAATATACTATATATTCAAAATTGCGACTTGGACTTTGTGCACATAGTCTACATGGTCAACTAGCAAAATCGGTTTAGAGAGTGATGCTAGGTCATTCCGTATACTTTAAGGTGGATATTAGTCAGCACTATGGTGCTGTTGGGTTTATATTTATAGGAGTAAAAAATATAAATTTCAATTTCATACTTTATTATAAAACTTTTTAAATTAAATTGCAAATAAATCTAACACTTGCAAATTAAATTTAGTTTTCTCAAAAACGGATTAAAGCTACAGTGTAAATTTTTCTTAAATATCCACCTTTGACTCTTCAAATATTCAGCCTTATTATGAGTGTCGTTTTCTTTTTACCACAACGACTCTTTCGTAATAGATTAAAGATAAAATTAAATTTGTTTCTTTAATCTATTACGAATAATAAGGCTGAATATCTCTGAATTAACAATGTAAATTTTTCAAAAATAATTATCAAGAGCTTTTGTGCATCACAAATGTGTTTGTTGTTTTCTTTTATTTTTTTTTGTTGCTCTCACTTATATTTAAGATTAATTTCGGCTTTAAATGATTGTGCGCTGGTGGTATTCCCCAAGTATTCAATTAAACAAATATGAACTTATTATGACACGTTTAGTATTCTTTTAAAGATTTATTGTGGGTTTCTCGCATTCTGACTAACTTGGTGTTTGGGGAATATACTTACATACGTAATTATATTTGTGAGTTTAAGACACAAAAAAAAAAAAAAATAAATATTCTTAGAAAAATTTAAGTGCAAATCCCCTCTTTCATGGAATTTTTTATTTTTGTTTAAAAGTGTGCGTAGTACGTAGGTATGCACCAAATGCGTCATTGTATTTATGACAAATATTTATTGTTTACTTTAGCATTGTACATATACAATTAAATAGTAAACAATAATATTTAAAGGTTATGACATTTTTTATTGACGCAATCAATTGTGTTATTAAAATAAATCAAAATTTAAATATTTATTGTTAGCGAAAAATGTCAGTCACTACCCAGCAAAAACTTTACTTACATTCTTAATTTATAGAAAACATTATTTCGTAGCTTTATTCGCCACTTTTTCTATTACTAATTATATAGTAAATAATTACTTATATATATACAAAATCCCAAACATAGATTTCGAGAAGTTAGTCCGCTTTCACACATTTCAATTCTGACTCTTCAAGGCAAGTATTTTTGTGTGAGAAGGCAAAAGAGAATAAAAGGGGTACTTGAAGTTACTAGTCAATTTTCTAAATTTTCTAGAAAGCACTTAGTGTATGATAAAAAATCCTTATTAATATCATTTGCAATAAGTTTCCCTAAAATTTAGTAAGTTTGTTTACTTCTTTTATAATATTTTGTTCTCATAATTCTACAACTACACATTTTTATAAAACTTTTAAGTATAAAAATAAGTTATTAATTTTTTGGTTAAAAGTAGCAAAATTATAACGAATTACTTTTGGGACATTTCGAACAAAAATAAGTACTTTTTCTATTAGATTTGTAAGTAAAGGGTGGTTAAATTGTAAGGGCCGATGTTGAATGTGAACCACACCTAAACGCCAAGCTTTTTTCCGAATTTTATTTGACATTTCTCTATTTCAGACTTACTCAATTTGAACCATGGAGAGATACACAATCCAACAACGTGTTAAAGTTATCCAGACTTATTATGAAAATGGGCGTTCAAATCAAAATGCATATCGTGCACTTCGTGATTTTTTTGGTCAATTTGATCGTCCAAATGTGCGTACAATCGCAAAAATCGTGGAAAAATTCGAGCAAACCGGGTCTATAGAAGATGTGAGAACACCAGTGCATGCTCGTACAGCTCGTACTGCAGAAAATATTGCTGCTGTTCGCGATAGTGTGGCTGAAGAGCCGTCCACCTCAACTCGTCGTCGTGCCCAACAATTGCACCTCTCACGCTCGTCGTTGATGAACATTATGCATAAAGACTTGCATTTACACGCTTACAAGGTGCAATTGGCTCAAGAACTAAAGCCTCTTGATCATTCCAAACGTCGTGAATGGGCAGAATGGTGGCAAGAAATGGCAACAGTGGATGATCAATTTTCGAAGAAAATCATCTTCAGTGATGAGGCACATTTTCACCACAGTGGATTCGTCAATAAACAGAATTGCCGCATTTGGGCTAATGAGAATCCAAGAGTGATTGTCGGAAAACCAATGCACCTACAAAGAGTGACTGTTTGGTGCGGTTTATGGGCTGGCGGCATCATCGGGTCGTACTTTTTCCAAAATGAGGCCGGTCAGGCAGTTACTGTGAATGGTGTTCGCTATCGTGAGATGATAACGAACTTTTTATGGCCCGAATTGGAAGATATGGATGTGGACGATATGTGGTTTCAGCAGGACGGTGCCACTTGCCACACAGCTAACGAAACAATGGCTCTTTTGCGCAACAAATTCAATGGCCGTGTTATCTCACGTAATGGCGATGTCAATTGGCCGCCAAGATCATGTGATTTGACACCGTTGGACTTTTTTCTTTGGGGTTATTTGAGAGAAAAAGTGTACGTCGATAAGCCAGCAACAATTCAACAGCTAAAGAATTAGATAATTCGGCACATTAACGGCATAGAACCTCCATTATGCCTCAGGGTCATCGAAAATTTGGACCATCGGATGGAGGTGTGCCGCCGTAGTCGCGGCGCCCATTTGGCCGATATTTTGTTCCATACATAATTGAGTAATACCAATATATCATAATAAAATAAAATTACAATAATTTCCTAAATAGTTTGTGTTTTATTCAAAATCAACATCGGCCCTTGAAATTTAACCACCCGTTAGTTTGGTCTACAGTTTCCTATTACTTTTTAACTTAATTTGTAAGTAAAGTTTTTGCTGGGTATTTTGGTACTCATCACCATGAGTGAAACGTTTTGTACTAATTATTTAAATATTCTACTAACAGCAATTTTTATAATTACGCAGGTAAAAATTAAGAAATATTTCAAAATTTAAATATTTAAATATTTCACATAAAATCAAGTCACACTTCTTGGAAAATAAATCTGCTATTTCTAAACTGCTACTCCGCGAAATAAACAATTTTACATGGACATAACCAAAGAATATTCGAGTTTAAGTTATTTTAAGGGATTCCTTTTTAAATTTTTTTACACAATTTTATTCCATTTAGCACGATTCAAAATCTTTTGGGCTTAATTTTTTTTTTTTTTGTTAAATGTAATTTTTGTAAAATATTTTCATATTTCAGTGATTATTGGTTTTATTTTCATTTGAATTTTATTATAATATTCAGACAAGTATACAATAACTGTTGGATTCTTCGAAAACGTGAGCAGCCTTAGTTAGAATACGATTACTTGGCTTTACTTCCCCTGGGGTTTTTTCATGACAACTTTTTCTTAACTCTAGATTAAATAATGAGTAATTTTGTTGGCGCCACAAATTGTTTACATTCTCTCAATATTATTATTTTCATTTCAGACTACAACATCTACCAGCGCACTATATTACTTATCAGTGATTACTGATAACGCATATAAATATTGAACAGAAATGCTCTCAATGCAACAGTTCATTTAAAGTATTTCAGCAGATTAAATATTACGGCTAGTAAACAGAAAAATATTGTAATTTTATACATATCTTTTCCAAATTATTAAATCTGATTTCATTAATAAATGAACAATTATAATTTAAAACAAGAAAAATCAAAAAACAAACACCAACAATTGATTAAACATTAAAAAACCACTACCAGCTCATAAGCCTTAAATCTAGACAGAAACAATCTCAAAGAAAATCCCGCCAGAAAAATGAAAATATCGAAATTAACACATTTTATTTTTGCGGTAAGTAAGCAAATATGTAACAGAACGAAATGTATGTCAATTAATGTAAATTTTTATTCGCATTTCTTTTTATGTTTTTTTCTCCTCAGTTTCTTGCATTCATTTGCATTGCCGTTGGCACAGAAATTACCGAAGTAAATACACCAGGAATGGGTGGAAAACTTTTTTGTGCTCAACCAGGAAAAACTTATTGTTTAAACGTAGTTAATTATCCAAGGTAACGAAAACTTTATTGTAAACTTTTAATAACTTTTACGAAAAAAAAAACTAGAAAAAATCTAACAATACTAGTGGAAAAAATACATTTTAGCAATTATGATTTAACGTGGCAAAGTTTCAATATGCAACATGGAATACAATACATAGAAATGCGAGAAACAATATTAATAATAATACTAACAAGTAGAAGTGCGTAAGTAACGAATCTGAAATACCCTTTTCTAGCAAGTTTTTTGTTGCTTTTTTGATAAAATTATTATGCATTCACACATAATAAATATTTTGTCATACACCTAAAAGGTTGTAAATTGTGTCCAATAACTTGAATATTGTTTAATTTAACAGCTTAATAAAGTAGTACGATAAATATTAATATGATATACACCTAATTCTGTTTTTACACGGTCTTTTTTTCACACGGTTTTGATTTAACACGGTTTGAAAATAAACTAATTTTAAAATTGTTTACACGATTTTATTCCATTTAGCACGATATAAAATCTTTTGGGCTTAATTTGTTATACCCTACACCACAATAGTGGGGAGAGTATATTGGATTTGTGCTGATGTTTGTAACGCCCATAAATATTGGTCCAACGCCCACCTTAAAGTATACCGATGGGCTCAAAATCACTTTCTGAGTCGACTTAACGATGTCCGTCCGTCCGTCTGGTTGGCTGGCTGTCCATGTAAAGCAGGTCGCAATTTTGAAGATATTTCGATAAAATTTGGAAGATGATATTTTTTCGGCCCAAGGATGGACGGGATTGAAACTGGTGGAAATCGCTCCATTATTTCATCTAGCCCCCATACAAATGTCCTCCCGAAATTGGGGTTTACCGGTCATAAATCTTTGAATTATGCAAGTATGCAAACAAAATTTACCACAGATGAGTAGTAAATTAAGCTAAACCACATCTACAAATTTTGTGAAGATCGATCCATAATTAGTCGTAGCTCCCATATAAGGCCCACTTCCAGAAATCACTTAAAAGAGCATAACTCTCTTTAAAATGCTGGTATCCAAATAATATTGAACGCCAAATATGTTTCGTACATATACATATAACATGGTAGAATTTTATGACGATCAGTCCATAATTACTCATAGCTCCCATATAAGGCCCACTTACGAAAATCTCTTTAAAGAGCATAACTCACTCAAAAATGTTGGTATCCAAATAATATTGAACGAAAATATATTTCATATGTATATAAATAATACGGTGCAATTTTATTATGATCGGTCCATAATTAGTCGAAACTCCCATATAAGACCCTCTCCGTAATTCACTTTAAGCCCCATAAATCTTTTAAAAGTATTTATATTGAGATAAAGTTTAACATACACAATATTTATATTCACAGAAATCATGAAACTAAATTTTTGGATGATCGGTCCATAATAGGTCATATCTCCCATATAGCGCACATTTCTGAAAAACTGTTTTATACATATACTGGGTGTAGGGTATTATATAGTCGGGCTTAGCCGACTATACTTTCTTACTTGTTTATTTATTTTTTTTTTTTTTGTTAAATGTAATTTTTGTGAAATATGTTCATATCACAAATTTAGGGGAATTTCCGTTTTGTGGATACAAGCAACTTTACTGGTCAAAGCAATTGTAAATAGCAGAAATTTGGGGGCATTCCCTTTTAGTGCATACAATCAAATGAACTTGTCATACAATTTTTTACATTACTTTTAAGCTTAGACTGCACATCTTTTTTTTTTTTTAATAACTATGCTTGTGCAAAAACACATTGTATATGTGATTTAATACTATAAACCTGATTAGTTGTTTTTAAAAAATCCTGTTTTTCACTAATTTCAATAGATTTTTGAGATAAAGAACAAATCACCTATTTGGCATACGATCAGTGTCTTTTTTACACGATTTTTGTACACGAAGTTTCCTCAAACCAATTACCGTGTACCAGAATTAGTTGTATATGATTGGTTAAAAGGAACTAGTTTCAATTTATTTATTTACAATTTATTTATTTAATTATAAGTAAATTAGATAATATAAGAACTTACTTAACGTACGTTATTAAACTTCAGCAAGCTTAATAAACCATGTTTAATATTAAATAGTTGATAGATGAAATACAATTCCACAGGTCTAAAACAGTGGTCGACATAGAGATAACTTGTAATGATTTGTGTATATGTATGTATATGAAACATGTTTGTGTTGAATATCCATTTGAATAATGTTCGTTCGATTATTCGAACAATTTCTTACAAATAACACGGTGCTACAAATGAGCACTTTTTTTTATACTTGAAAAGTGACCTAGTGTAGGTTATAGACCTTATTGAGTAGATCATAAATCAATTTTTAAAAGTTGGGTGTTTCCGTCACATTTTGGAATTGTTTCGAAAAAACAATTTTCAGGTAGGTTCAAAGTTTCAGAAAGAAGAAATATGTGCCTTTTTAAATATGTACGCATTTTGGTATATATGTATATTAAATTTTTGCAGTGTTATTTTTAATTATATCTGATTTTAATTTTATTTTTTCTAGGTTTTTTAACTTTGGTGCAATTTTTTTAAATTAGATTGTTTAGAAACATATCCTTATGTATATATTTCAATAATGCTAATTTAGTTCTGGAAAAAAGAGCATGGAGAAGCTTTATTAGTCTACGTGAACATTTTTTGGCAAATGAAAAAAGTGAAAATTATATTGATGTAGTAAATGAATTTCTTGAGGCTTATGCAGAAATGGGATGCAGAATGTCCATTAAAGTTGTTGTGCTCTTCAAAATTATTTTTTGAAGTGGATTTTATATGGGAGTTATAGTCAATTATGAACCGATCTGTTCAAAATTAGTAGCTGTGATTAAGCTTAAGGTACAACTTATTTGTGGCGAAATTTGTTTGTTTAGATATGTGTTTTATACACAAGAACATTTATGACCGATAAACTCATATTTCGGGAGGACATTTGTATGGGGTCTATGAGAAATAATAGTCGGTTATCAATCGAACTTAATCCCAATCATTTTTGGGCCGCACAAAAATCTATAAATAAATTTTATCGAAATATCATTAAAAAAAAAATACTGAATCGATCTGTATACTTTAAGGTGGTTGTTAGACTAATATTTGGAGCGTTACAAACATCAGCACTAATCCAATACAGCCTGCTTACTATGATGGTGTAGGGCTTAACTAAAATATGAAGTATGAAGAAAGATGAATGCAAACAATTAATTTTATTAAACTATTCTGTAATGGATTTGAATTAAAGAAAACTTGAATGATTCAATAAGGAATTTATTGTTTAAAAAATTAATTCTCAAAATAGTTAATTTAAAACATGTATTTCAATACAAAGGAATTAAAACTATGAGTTAATTCGTAAATAAGGAATGAATTATCAACGAAATTAATTGAATGCATTTATTTAAAAAAAAAACTTCGTTTATTTAAGACAAGACACAACAAATATTTAGTTTTATTTTATTTGATGCTGTTTGATCTTGTAAACCTCTTGTTAGAGTAAACAACGTCAAACAAACGCTTTTTTGAATAAATATTTGTTATGTGTTCTTTATGAAAAAGAGGGTTAATTTGAAATTTTATTAGGAATATATATTTTTTTCATACAATTTAATAATAACCTTAATTTGTTCACACGTAAAACAAAAAAAGTCATCCTAAAAATGTCTCTTAACTCATGTACGCTTTAGTTGCTGCCAACAAAACCGAATTTGTCACCAAATTCTTTTGTATGGTTGATACACGTCTAGTCTACTTTTATGCACGAGAGTAATTAGAGATTGGCCTATTTTTTCAATTTCCCATTACTACAGCTTCTACACGCTTTTGTTTGCGATGGCCTGTCGATTTTTTTGTTCAACTGCTCTAATGCTTTCTAATTGCTCTTCGCTTTGATTGCTAACATTTTTTTTAGTTTTTCGCAGCTGTTGTATGTATGAAGTATGTTGAGTAGTTGTTGTTTTTATTTGTTTTAAAGAGTTCTGTAGTTTTTTTGTCCTTTGTTTGCCACCTTTGAGCAATCCTCTTTATATCCTGTTTAATTCATGATGATGACGTTGAAAAGGAAGATGAGAATGTTTCGGTGTTGTTTGTCTGGGTGTGGTTCAATCAAACAGTTCTGTTGCCAATTTTATCTTTTGTTGCATCTAAGATGATTGTTTTTATTGAGTTTTTTTTTTGGTTTTCTTGTTGCAGAAACTTAAATATTGTCACTTGAATGAACAAATGAATGCATCTTCCGCCGTGGTGGTTCTTCTTGTTTAAGTTTATTGTTTTGTTTTGTACACTGGTGTTTTTTTTTATTTTTAAACGGTTGTATAACAAGAATATATTTAACTTTGTGTTTAATTTATTGTTTTTCAGTATTTTATTGTATATTAATATTTAAATTTTTCTAATAAATAAATGTTTATTGTACTTTTAGAGACCGGCTAAATAATTTGTTTGCAGGTTTAAAGGTAGATAATTCAGATGCTTAACTGGCTTATTACAAGAACATAAGATGATATCATTAAATTAATATACATACCATGATTCCCAGTTTATTATTCCAGCAGCTATTGATGCAATGATGCCATTATTTAAATTATCTTAAGTACAAGCATATAAAAAATATAGTTGTGCATGATTACCACAACTATTTCAACATTTTTAAATATTTTTTTAAAATATTATGGTCGCTGATATTATTTATATGATTTATGCAACCATAATATGGTTAAGTTTACCAAACACATGATTGTATCAATTATATTATGATTATAGCAGTTATGTAATGTTTATGGTAATCAGTTTTATGATGAAAAATTATACCATATTACGAGTAAGTTGTTCTCTATCATAATCAAAGTGCAACAAAATATAATAAATCATAAACATGATTGCAACAAAGATGTTCATTGTTACTACAATCGTATATATGATTGTAGTAATCATCTGGTTACCGCAACCATAAAAATAATTAATAATAATAACAATTAATAATATTGTTGAAAAACTTGTAAAAATATTGACATTGTTGTGGTAAACATGTGCAACTATATTTTTGCTCTGCTTATATAAAGTATTATATTACAATATATTTGAATAAGAACAATTGTATTTATTAAAATTAAACTACATACTTTTATTTGCACATTCTAAAATCTATTTAACATTTGTCTCCTTAAATTTTATGTACAATACATATTATACAATATTTAATAAGCAATAACAATGAAACGCAAATTAACTTCCAAAGTTAAGATCATTCGAAATTAATTTAATTTATTTATAACATTCAACAACACGAAGTCGCAACATTTGTTGCATACCAATATAAAACACCTAATAATATGCAAATAATCTTTTCAATTTAACTGTCACAATTAATAAATTATATACATTATGACTTAAATGCAGACATAAATCTTCCATTTCTTTTTTTCACCAGTTTATTTCATTTTATGCCATAATCGGCAGCAAATAATGAAATTGTTTATGAGAAATATAAATTGTAACTTTTGCCATCCATTCATTATTACTATCAGCAACATCATCAGAAGCAAAATTATCATTATCATTGTTAGCAACAAAGTAACAATTGTTTACAGATGACCTTATAAAGAACATTCCTTTTTATATATTGTATTTGCAGGAGTAGAAGCAGGTGCGAGAGTAATAATCTTTAAACACCTTATGTTGTGAAAAGGTTTCAGATTGTACTTAATGGCAGTTTTTGATTCTGTAATATCCCACCATAATAGAAAACTCTGAACAATTTAAAACTATTGGCAACTGATTGGTCTGACTGCAACCACTGCAATTTAAATGCCAGCAAATCTATAAACACTTAAACTTAAAGTAAATTTTTTTAAATAATTTTCAGTCTACCCTCCCATTTAGTTATATGTATATGATTATACATATATACATTGTATATTGTACTTCCACATTTATTTGCAATGTAAAATATGAACACAACTAATAGCGCTAAAAAGGTACGCATCAGAGATGGCAATTTTAGATGTTTTGGTACAATTTGGTACGTTAACAAAAGTACTGGGATATGTAACGTAATACAAAAATATATTTAACTTCAATGTTTGTGCAGAAGTGGGGTTTTTTTAGTACAAAAGGTATTTTTTTATATGAATATTTTTTATCATCTTTAGATGTATATTTTGGAAGATTTCTTTTGCCATAAGATTTCTAGATTAATTAGGCCTTTACGCTTGTAATCTCTGAATTAAAATTAAATTAACAAAACACCAACGCACGGTGTAAAAAGTTGTCATCCCATCTCCGGTGTTTGATAGTTACAAAAAAACAAAATCTACCATTGGTTGACAATATCAGCAATGTATGTTATTGTTGTCATTTCATTTCTCCTTTGTAGATATATTCATAGACATTTTTGTATTGAAAATTAGCTAAAGTAATAATATAAGCAAACAATCAGGACTACCTCAATTATTTTAATTTTTTCTGTCTACAGATTCGGCATAGCACTTTAACTTGTAGTTTTTTTCTAAATTGTCGTGCCTAGTACTAAATAAGTATTCCTTTTAGGCAAAAGTATAGAAACACCTAATGTACCATCCCTGTTATAAATGAAAAACAAATGAATTACAATAAGGGACTCTTACAAAGGTTGCAAATGTTGTCCTTTTACTATTCACTCGTAACAGGGATGTCACATAAACAGCATTCTTGTGTTCATTTATATGTTTTACTTGGAAACATGAAAATTGTTTTAGGAATCGTTAAGGAACCTTGTGCTGCTCAATATCGAGAGAATGTCAGTAGACTGTGTTTTTATGTTGCGTGAGTGTTGAAATATGTATGTATGTTTACTATTTTCTTTTTGTTTTTGCCATTTCTGGCTTAATAAATATCAATGTACTCATGTACTTATATATTAAATGAGATTCCATCCACATAGAACGTTTGTATGTTCATAATATTTTTACGATTTTCTTTTAAATTTTTGCTGGTCTACAAAAATTATTCCCTTGTCAGTTGAGTCAATATGAGATAACCTTTGGAAAATTTAGTTCATAGAAAAATAATTGTTTTCTTTGAAAAAAAAATAATACCAAGAAAAAAGAGATTTGATAGAAAACTCTTTTATTTCAAACATAACTTTTTGGTAGACTTACATAATCTACTTAGTTCTAAAAAAGGTCGTGGAAAATTTAACTAAATTTCAAAATATTAAAAAGTTACAAATACTTATTCCTGACAAACGACTATGTTGTATATACATACATATGTACCATGGGGTAATTATACAAGGTGAGTGCAATAGTACAGCTAACTCACTTTGTTTGCAATTTACTTCTGTCAAAAGTAATGCCTTTTCAAGTGTTTTCGACAGTAGTATATTATTTTACGCAAACAAGATGCCTGTTGTTTCTATATTGTGTTGTAGTTGTTGCCGATTTGCACTCACCTTGTATAATTACACCATCATATGTACTTGAAATTGTGTTGAAAATAGGGATGTCACAATCGAAATCCCGGAATTTTTTGGGATTAATAAATATGTATCGAAAATAAGTATTTGTGTAAAAGATCCAGAAAAGTATAATCGTTTTAACTGCTTTTTTGGCATCAAAACATCTTCTCTTAACATAAAACAAAGCTTTTTCAGCATTTTTATTAAAAGAAAATAAAAGAGATCTAATGACAGATTCCACATTAAATCACTAATTGAAAAGATCAAAAAAATTTCAAAATTATTTACAGTCAACAACAAAAATTAAAATTTTACCAAAGTATGTTAAAGAAATAAAGGTGAAAGAATAAAACTTATTTTTGGATTACGAAATTCGAACGCACTATTTGATGTGGCTACGGTTTTTGGAATTGGAAATTCCTATCAAAAAGCTTTAATTGATTTTAAAGCTCAACAGATGCCAGATAAAGAATTTGTCTTACTTAAACAAATAATTGTCATTTTAAATCCGATTTAAATAACGATGAAGGCGCTTGTCACAGTGAATTGAATCTCTGCCAATGTTGCACTTTTATTTAAGCTCAAAGATTTATCAAAAAGTGATTGCATATTAAACGATGAATTGGTGAATCCAGAAATCAAGAAAAAAGGATGGATGATTTACTAAAAACTTTAAATTTTTTGAAAACGTTTGTTATTAGTAATGAATTAAAAACGTTGATTGCGAAGCAAATAAAATAATTAATGTAATTCAAACACGCACTCCACAACATCTTATAATGTCTGTAATGATATTGAATCAAATATTAAAAAAGAAATATGTATAATTAGTTGTTTCGGAGGGTGAGAAATGCAGTGAGCAAATAATAATTTGCTAACAATTTTGCCCACTAGCGTTGATTGTCTCTCGATTTTTTTTTTCCATTTTTAAAAGCCTGAATCCTGGGATTTGCAAATCCAATACCGTTTGGCATCTCTAGTGGGAAACCTTTAAAACAAATTTTAATTGCCTAGTACCTGTAACCAATAACAACTTATTTTTTCTTTGTGTTACTTAGCAAAATACTAGACACATTCAATCAATCTAATCAATCTAATGAATAAAATTTAAAAAAATAACATATAATAACACATGAAAATAAAAAATTGTTAGTTGTTTATATTTTCAACAATTATATAATTTATTGTATTTTATGTTGTTAACGAAATGCCTGCTTTTTTTACTTTAATTTATTAAGAATATTAGAAACATGTTCTTTTTTAAAAGAGAATATTCATTATCATCAAGCACCATCATCATCATGACCAGCAGCTGCAGACACAACATTATTATTATTTTCAACACAATCAGTGTCATCATCATCACTGTTACCACAATGTTTTCTTGCCTTCCAACCAACCACGCCGCTTGACCTTCAAGTTTTCTTAAATTTTTTGTACAATGACATGTGGCATGTTGTCTAAACTATAAGAGTTTATTTGACTGATTGTTACTTTTATTTATTTTTTTTGCGGTATTTGTAAATGTAAAGACATTGTAATAAATTTTGTATTAATGTGCTTTAATAGTTTTTGTAAGATAGCGGAAATACTCAAGAATAACATCCATTTTTAGAAAATAAATTGAAGTTGAAATTAAAAGTAAAAATTAAATGTTTGAACTCTAATCCTCTATAAACATTTTAAGAATATCTAAACTCTCCTACTATAACAGAGATAGAAAATAACTTGTTCTTAAATCCCAGTACTAAAAATTACCATTTATTTTCAGTTATATGAAAAATAAATTACTTAAATCAACTTAAGGGCCATTCAAGTGTATTAATATTTTTCGAATACTTCTTTTGACGATTTACATGTATAGGTGCATTATCTTGTGAAAAAATAAATTGTTTTTCATTGCTATTTTTTTAAAAGTGGCACTTTTGCCAGAAGAATTCAGTTTTGTACTTGGAAATACCAATTTAAGCATACTGTTTTCACAAAAAGCTCCCCAAACCATTAAAAAATTGCCTTTGCACAGAGAAAAAATATATTTGTGCATGTTTACCACCAACTATTCTAACATTAAAATTTTTTTTTTTTTAATATTATGGTCACTGTAATTATTTATATGATTGCGGCAACCATAATATGCTTAAGTTTATGAATTACATAATTATAGCAATAATATACATATATGATTATAGTAATTATGTAATGTTTGTGATGGATCAGTTTTATGATGAAAGATTATACCATATTATGTTGTTCTCAATCATACTCAAAGAACAACATATTATGATAAATGAATTCATTATAAATATGATTGCTACAAATACATACATAGTTACTAGAATCGTGTATATGATTGTTGTAATCATCTGAATAGTAAATTTAACCATATTATGATTACCACAATCATATGAATAATTACAGTGGCCATAATATTGTTAAAATGTACAAATATATTTTTTCTTTGTGTGTTCGAAATTTATTTTTGAGAAATGTCGTGCTGTTATTGGTGCTCGATAGCGCGACATATTTAAGGAGTTCTTCTTTCTACATTGGATGATAATGTGGTTTATAAAAGACATACAACATATGAAACATTTCCTGATTGATTTTACTGATCAGAATTTAACCCCTGTTTTGCCTTAAAGTTCAAATCTGAGGTGCGGTAAAATAAGAGTTATAAATGAAATTTTAGTTTGCTTTTGTTTTCAAATATGTCTTCAATGAAATCTTCAATGAAAATCAATGAAAACATTTGTAAAATCTAAATAAATCTGACAATTTTAATGAATCTAAAGTTACGGTCACATTTGGCAAATATTTACTCAAAAAAGCGTAACCACTTGTTTTAGCAAAAATTTGTTTGACGTTGTTTACTCTTACAAGAGTTTTGCAAGATCAAATAAATGAAAACTAAATATTGTTGTACTTTGGCCTAAAAAGGAAAAGTTTTTTAAATAAAAAAAATATGTTATTTAGTGGTTACGTCTTTTTCGGCAAATATTTTCGGTAATGTTAACAACTGAATTTTTAAATACTATTAATCGTATGGTTATCATAAGCACGAAATTCAGCCGACTATTGTTTGTGAGGCTATATTCAAAATAGAGTATTTACAGGCTTAAAAATTAAAATCCCTGACGTATTTGTAAAATAAGTGCACTACTCATTTTATGTCATGTTATGTAAAGCAAACATCATTAAATCATAATTTTCAGTACTGCATCAACATAAAATTTAATAAGATTTTCAATAGTTTGCCAACTTTTGTGGTACACTGTAAATTTATACATTTTACATACATATACATGTGTACAACATATTCATGTGTGCTGATAAGTAATTCCTTTTTTGGCTCTTAAAACTAATAACTACTTACACTTGTATATATGAATAACAGTCTCTCTGTAATTCTATATCAGACATACATACAAACGAGTATGTGTCTGTAGCACAACTTGTGGCATTAAAAGATAAATTTTGTTTGAAAAAATTACTCAACAAGAGCAAAGGAAAAATTTAAAGAAAACATAAAACAAATTCAAATAAGGCAAATTTAAGTAAATTTTCTATTTACTACGTTTTCTATTCCCTTAAAAATTTGGTCGTTGAACTTCTTATTCGTGAGTTTTTTTTTCTTTTGATGTAATTTAATATAAATACTGCAATTCTATCTTCAAGTTTAGAAGTTTGTTTTATTTGTTTTCTTTAGATTTTAAATGTTGTTTGCGTGTTGTTTTCTTCATTTTCCATTTTTTTTTTTTTTTGATTTTGTAAATAAAGTAGCAATATTTATTAGTCATCATTATACTGGATGAAAGATTTCGTTTTTGGAATAAGAGGTTGTTAAAGCAGTGTTTTGAAATGGTCTCATTTAACGCTTTGTTAAATTTTACCTTAAAATGTTTTTCTCGTATTTAAGCGAGATTTATTTTTATTGTTAAAATTAATTAATTTTTGAAAAAGCTTTAGCCTCATATGTTAGGTTTTTATTTGTGTTTGTAAGTTATGACAAACAGTTGAAATAAAATGTGTCATTTTCTTGGTAGATAATTTTTCAAATAATATTAATTGGGGTTATATAGTACACACAATTTTTCATTTGTCTTTATTAGAAAGCAATATTAATATGTACAGAAAATATGTAAACATTGGTGAAAATAGAAAATTTTAAAAGTTTTTGTAAAGTTTTAATATTAAGATATACATGACAGCTATGCACTATGAAAATGTCGGATCTATAAAAACTACATTTCTTTCTGAGACGGTTATTAAGAAGTTGGTTAAGAAGAAATTGCCAGATTTTGGTTTCTAAAAACTCAAGAGCAATTATTGAGAAGCATTTGTATACTAAATGTGTCAGCTATGTGTTGTGCAGGTGATTGGGTAATTTTTCTAAAATTCGGCTGGAAATGTGGCTAATATGATCACACTATCGAGAGTTATTAACAACCAATTTTTGTCTTACTATTGATGAATGATATCATTTATATATGGTTTCAACAGGACGGTGCCACATGTCGCACAACCACCGAAATAATAAATGTATTGCAAACATAACACATATATTCACGAAATTCTGTTGTTAGTTAGACGTGCTCATGGGGCTAGCAATATAAAGCCTCTGGATTATTTATCACAAAAAAACAGGTCCCTTCAGATCTGTCTAGAAAAAAAGTTATTTTGATTCAATCAGAGTCTTAAACGTCCCATGTTGGTACAATTTTGGCAAAATTTTGCCATATCTTATGTATATACAAATCTACTATACGTATGAGTGATTTATAATTACATACATATGTAAACAATTCTAATGAGTAAACATAAATAATCGATTTTTTGGCTTTGTCATTCAATATTTTTTAACTAATCAGCAAACATTTAAGCTTTTCTCTTTTATATTAAAAACATTTCTTCAACAACAATACTTGAAAAAAAAAACAATTCCAAAAAACAGTATTTGAATGCTTAAAATAAATATTTTTGTTTGTACAATTTGTTCGTTTTTTGCAATTTACTTTTTCTTTTTTTTTTTGTTATACAAAGAAATGCAATTGTAATTTATCATTTTGTATTTTATTATTTAGTCACTTTTATTATAGATTTCAATGAAATGTTTTAGTCCTTTATCACAAAAATACACACATATACATATAGTAGATAATTGTGTGTGTCGGTTGTAAAGCATTAAATGTTATATTGTTCATAGAATGTTATATGTACAGTGGCTCAGAGCCAACTTTATATAGTGCAGTTTTTGTTTTCAAAGCTCCATTAAAAACAAGAAAACCAACAGGAACTTAACAAATAAATTGATTCATTTAAAAGAAAATATGTTAAAGTCTAACAAACAAAAAAAACTTTATTGCAAAAATATACACTTTAAGATATTAAAATTAAAAAAGTGCTGGTTTTTCACGTCACAGCTTTTTTATGCAGTCAATTTCTACTGTACCTATAGCACAATGAAGCGTTGCTGGTTTTTCATTTTACTTTTTGTACTTTTATTAATAATTTATCTTGAATTGTGAATCCGATTTTGTAACGCCAAGTGTCAATTTAAAATAACCAGTTCAAATGAGTCCGCTACAGTGCAAGCACAACGAGAATTGGTTTTAAACCATTTTCAAATGGGAACTCACAGCAAAAACTTGCAGGAATGGGTAACATGGATCATCCATGAAAATCGTGTTCATCAAAAACTCAGAAAGGCGACAAAAAAATGTGCAATCAGCATGATGAGCGACACACTTTAAGAAAAATTAGGGAAAATCTAAGGCAATCTAAAACAACTGGTTTTCGAAGTTTTCTTAAAGCCGACCACTGTTTACAAGAAATTGTTTTGGAGTCACGAATTGTTTATAGTCACGAATGTCAACGAAGTTTGTAAAAATGGTCAAATTAGCAACAAAAATCAAAATGATCAAATGGTCAGTTTACAGCAAAGAAGCATGTGTTTAACTTATTATAATATTTATAATAAGTTTTCATTTTTCCACATGTGTCTGCATGAAATAAGCTGTGATGTGAAAAAACGAGTATTTGTTTTTTATGTTCAGTATATTAAAATGTATATTTTTGCAAAAAAATATTTTTGTTTGTCAAGCTATGTGTCCACGATCGTCAGATATTGAAACGTTGTCCGAAAAATGTTCATAAAATGTCTAACAGCCGTGTAAACTTAAAATTGTTGCCTTCCAACCTTGTAAGAAAAAGCATTTTCAGTACATTGGAAGACAAAAATATTGTCAGACATCTAACAATCGTGTAAACACACAATTTTGTCATTGTCATTGTTTTAAGACAATTGGCAAACACTTTTCATTGTCATATATGCAAGGTTTATGCATCTGCCAATGGCAGCATTGTCATAGAAATTATTTCTAAATGCAACTCTGTATATACATAAATAAACAAACAAGCATTGATAAAATTTTTGAAAAAAGTAGAAGAAAATTAAAGAATTAAATTAAAGTGTACATTAGGACATAAGCAGATAAAATGGTTCCAATTGCTCTTTTTTGTTCCATGACAACATTTAAAATTTTTAAACACACACAGAGCTGCAAAACGAATTTGGCAGTGCCACACAAAAATCTGACAACCGTGTGAACTGACAATTTCGGTTGACAGATAAATTCATTGTGTGACAATTGCGTGCAAATAAAATTGTTAGTTTTCCTACAGTCGTCTTAACTGACAATTTACCTTTTGCTAAAAATTTTTCAATGTCAGTACATTGCTAGCACATTGCTAGATATGACAACGTTGTAATATCTGACGATCGTGGACACATAGCTTTAGACTATAATTTTTTTTCTTTTAAACGACACCAATTTCTGTTAGTTTTATTTTGTAGCTTTGAAAACAAAAAAATCTCTCTGCGAGCCACTGTATATTTATTTGATTTTATTCTGTTTCATTGTATTTTATTTTATACTATTTCAGTTTGATTGTACAATGTTCTAAATATACAGACAACAAAAGTACCAATTGTATGCACATGTACATACATACTTTACATACATATATGTACATATATTTATTATGAATGTGCACAAATGTACAAATCTATAGTAGGTATATAAGCGTGTTTTTGAAAGATTGTATGGGTATAAGCCTATTTTGATTGCTTGTTTAGTATGTTTATACAAGTTTTTATTTAAATACACAGAGTAAATATAAACATTTGGCACATTTTTTACTATTTTTTTTGCAAGGCTACATTAATGCGTTGTTTGACACAATCACACAACGTTGCTTTTGATTTTACTTTAAAATTTCTTCGCAGTTAGGAAAATAATTTATATTCAAACTTGGTATGTATCAATATTTTTGAGATATTCTAATGCTTTTCAACTTTAATAGTTAATTTTGGAAATATCCTCAAACAAATTTTTTCACCTTAATATAATGATCATTAATGTGCAAAGAAAATATCCAAATGATTGTGTCAATCAGAAGAATAAACTAATAAAAAAAATTGTAAACTGACATAGAAAAGGCAAATCTCTGCGTGGAATAGGTAAAATCGTTGGAAAGTATCACTGTACAATAAAAGCAATTACAGACAAGATTACTAAACACAATACAGTAGAAAATTTGGGGTTGTATGGCGGCCTTAAGAGTCGATAATATGACATTTATAGAATTTACAATGAAAAAAACTATTTTAGTGGCTCTATAAGGTCTACATTTCTGGCCTTAATCATCTTTTCTACCACGTCAAATTCTAGTAATGACTTTTTGCATTATTGTGGGTACTAACCGAGATTTTAAAAGTTTTGACTAGAATACAAAATGTTTTGATCGGACTAAAAATAGCGACACAGTGAACAAAAACTAAGAGAGTGATATTTGTAGGCGTGGCAAAAAAATAAAAAAATATTTTGGGAATTCTTTTTACATTATCTTCAATCCTAGGGGGTGACTGACACAACTTTTTTTTTGTATGGAAGGCGAACCACTCTAGTGTTTATTATATCACTAATCGATGTAAGGGTTTTGACATAAAATCTTTGGATCACAGAATCAATTGAAATGACTCTTAAATAAAAACCAGTAACGCCCAATAATTGATTTTACTGAAAGCAAGTTATTGTCTGCCAATGAAATTATAGTTGCAATACACTTTAATTCAAAAGCATTTTCCAATAAAAAGAAAATATCGATCTTCAAACTCAGATTTAGTCTCGCCAGACAAAGATGCCTGACTATTCTAGGGTTAATGTAATTTTCAAAATTAAAGCTTGACCTTAGCAGTGAGATAATATACCCAGACTTATAAGATTTTGTAATTAAATTTGTTTCATATGTATAGAAATATTTATTTGTGTTGAATTATTTGAAAACCAACCAATTTACAAAAAATCACTTGAAATTCTTTGGAGTACGCTGAAATATAGAGATGACATATGAAGATATAAATTAAACTGGTGTGTTTAAATGCGGCTAGCCCTCTCCAGCTATAGTGGAGAAATACATTATTTTTAAACCACTCAAGTAAAATGAAAACAGCATCCACATTATTATCCTCAATTTATTCGTATACTATATTTTCATTAAAATCCTTACAAAACAATCTCACAATCAGTGTAAAATAAATAACGTCAATAGCAATAAAAGCAGACTGCAATTTATTAACCCCAAATACATGTGGACAAATGCCACAAACAACATATGTTTTTTCTTGTTTTTGTAAAATAAAAAAGAAATGAGGACAATTGAAATAATTGTAACTGACACTGTTATGAGAGTTATATGGAAACAGCAACAACAAGAAAACTCATCCTTAAAACATGGTCATTAATTTCTTTTTATATTGTTAAAAATACAATACAAACTAGTTAAGTTTTTATTTTACATTTTATATACTATACATTTTAGGGTAAACCCCGAATTAAAAAGTAAATGGGAAACAAAATTTTAAATATAATGCTTAAAGGGGTTCCACAAGTTGCAGAACAATTGTAATAAGTGATGATGTTGATGATGATTTTAACAGGAAATTATTTCCATTTTTTTAACATGATATAGAGTATTTTTTATAATTTGTTCTCTTTGGACTTTTTCTAAAGTGATTGATATTTTTTTTTCTGGATTTGGACACCCTACAGACACACACATTAACATTCGTATTTGTATAACTACGTTTGCATGAAACTACATATTTATGCTGTTGACATCTATTCATATCTACAACATTATGATGCAACATGTGTTTTTAGAGACCACAAGTAGGCAGTTGTGTTACAATACATTGTATTTGTCCATATTTTTACATATACATATGTATTAGGGTGGGTCTTATTTAATTTGTATTAAAGTGTCGGAGAACAGTTTCAACAATAAAAACTTAAAAAAAAACATAACTTGTTGTATATAACTTATAGAGGTAAGTTATATACAACAAAAGCAATTGCAAAATTTCTGCTATAGTAGCTTCCAATACTTATGAAAGCTCTTCATGCAAACAATCTTCATGAAGTAATGATAGAGCCTAATCATATCTAAAAATTTTGGTTCATAATTACCCACAGCACCCATAGAATTCAGAACTCTCCTAAAAATTTTAGTATCCAAATTGGGTCTCTCGGCCCAATTTTTGTGATGATCGGTTTATAATTAGACACAGCTACCATATAAGATCAATGAATAAAATTCAACTCAAATGAGTTTCATATATATAGAAATCATGGCACCTAATTTTACAACAGTCGGTCTATACGTATTCACTTTAATATGTATAAATTCTTTAAAAGTGTTTATATCGAAATCAAATTAAAAAAAACTCACATATACTGGACGTGGTCGGACTTAACCGACTGTACTTTCTTAATTGTTTTTTTGTCATTTCATTTGTAACATATCGAAATATTGGTCATAGAACCCAAAATTCTATATATTTTGGGTCCCTGTAAGATTCTAAGACAATCCAGCCATGTCCGTCCGTCTGTCCGGCTGTAAACACCGATTTTTGTCCTTTAGGCTCTATTTACCGAGATAAATGGACTTTTTTTAGAAAACAAATTTTAGAAAACAAAAGTGATCACCCATTCTAGCCCTTTAGACTCTAGCGCACGTATTTACCGGGTGCTATAGGGCCTGAAGGATATAAAAGTAATCACCAATTTTCGTTCTTTAGGCTCTAGGGCCTCTATTTACCGAAAAAAAAAAGAAATTTAATATTTTCAGTCAAAATACATTAATTATCGCTATCGATTTAAAATGTAATAAAAAAAATTGTTTCATATATTCGGCATCCTTATGAAATTCTAAGACGAACTAGCAATGTCCATCGGTCTGTCCGTCTGTTATACACACGATAGAGCCTCGAAGAAATATCTTATAGAATATGATATATAAATGCCTATAGAAAAGAAGTATCCATGAAAAATTCAACAAAAATACGTTTCGAATAAAGAGAATTCACAAAACCGTATTTTGTTTGGAGCGGTCCATATTTGACAATAAATCACTTAAATATGGATAATCCATTATAAGAAGAGTTATCAAATTAAACATTTTGATGAATAGTCCTCATGCATATATGTATAAATCGAAATGCACATAAATCTCAAATACATATGGTTATCAAATTGAAAATTGTCTTTAATAGTCGACACATATACGAGTATATACTATATATCTATCTAATAGTTTTTGGGAATATATTGGTTCATATTTAATTATTGCTAAAATTTAAAGTACACTCCCTAAAATTACTTATGTACCCATAAATGTGTTATAAAAAGCGTTTTCAAATTAACATTCGAGACGAATAAAATTCATTTAAATAAATATTTGCGTAGAAAATTGTATGACAATCGGCCCATAATGTGGGGTAGCTTTTTTAAATATACCACTTTTGAAACACACTAAAGTACTTATAAATCTCAACTAAACAACGTTTTAGAATTGAAATTCAACATTAATAGTCCTCATACACATATGTATATAATAATCGCAGTACCGAATTTTTTACTCATTGTAGGCGATAGCTACTATGTAAGAACCACATCGGAAAACACATTACATTTCTATCTTATAAATATGGATATAAAAAATAATTCTACACTTAACAAAACAAAAAATGTTGAACCAAATGTCCACCTGTCTGTCATTTAAAAACAACTAAAACACCATAGTGCATAAACTATGATAACTAGAAAGTATTTTTTATAAAACAAACAATTAGGTAGAATTCGTAAACAAATTTTTATCAAAATATATAAAAAGCGGACAGACTATATTTATGTACATATTCTGACCTCGCTGCCATTTAAATATATAAATTTTTAATCTACGTGAAATGTACATTTATTATTAGTGGTGGGTATATAAGATTCGGCATGGCCGAATAAAACACTTTTATTTGTTAATTTAGTGTTTAGATCTAACAGCTGTACAACAATTTACAACCCATATACCGAACCATAGCCGAACAACAATTGGTTTTTAGAACAAATTATATCAAAAATGCCTATACAAGGGCCATCTTAATGTTTATATACATACATATGTATATATAAGGATATATGCATATATGTATACAGCACAACATATGATTATTAACACATACATATATATGTATAAATATTATTCAAATTATAATAAAGATGATGGTGACTATAATGATCATGATAACGAAGAGGTTGATGATAAAGTCAAGTCAATTATGTATGAAAATTACTGTTATTCTTATTGCAAATTGTAACAACAATAATATATGTAAATACTCGTATGTATGTATATGAATGAATATACATTCTATTGCTATTTATATTTTACATACAAATATAAATGTATTCATACATTTATTTTAAACAATTGACCTTTCGTAAATTCTACTTTAAGTTGTCTGTCTCTTTGTCAAATTAGTTTGTCTAAATATTTACAGAAAATTGTGTTAAAAGCGCCTGTCATTATGTTTTCACACTATTAATGATAATTAATTATTATAAATATTTCATTTGCACAATTGACCTAAAGGGGATTTGCATGCATATGTTCTATTTAAATATTTTGTTATTTGATTTAAGTAAAAGTTAATTTTTAAAATAATTGTAGATTTTGCGGACAGCTTTGTGTCTCAGGAGATGAATATTTCTATTAACGTGATTTAAAAATGAGAAAGGCAAATTATCACATGTGTCTACATATGTTTTTACATTATATTTTAATAAATAAATCTTATATTAAAATTAAATATTCATGTTTTAATTTGTTGAGTATAAAGTTAACAATTTTAATTCCTGCAAAGAAGTAGCAAAACTTTAACTCATATTTTCTGATATCATTTATTTCGATTTGTCTTTATGGAATTTTATGCTACACTCTTGTGACATTGTCGCATTTGTCGAGCTTATGTGCATTCAACACTTTAACATTTAATACTCTTACAAGTAAAAATACTTTAATTTGACTTTTCGTAATTGAAGTTATTAAATAAAATTTTATTGTTAAATAGCATGGTGTAACTCCACAAGGTGAGTGCAGTAGCACAGCTGACTGACTTTATTTATAATTTACTTATGTCAAAAGTAATCCTTTTTAAGTATTTTTGATACAAACAAAATGCCTGTTGTTTCTTTATTGTGTTGTAGTTGTTGCCGATTTGCACTTGCCTTGTATAATTACACCATGGTAAAATAGTTTTTTTTTCATGTTGTATTACCAAAAATTATATTATTTAAATGCACTTGTGAATACAAACAGAATACATACTTACACGAATGGAAAAGTCACTGTGCGAAAATTCTATTGAAATTACAAATTACTAAGTGACAATTAATCAGTGTTTAGTAATAAAAACTTGATATGTGTAAAATTTAAAAATTTAAGTTGACTGCACACTAGATTAATTAGGGCATAAATGCATAGTAGGTTTTAAGATTGACAAGTGGTATTTCAATTTGCATTACAAAGAAAAGAGAATCGAAAAATGTTTATTATTTCATTAATAATTATTTTTTTGTAATTACAAAATCAATATAACCTTCATGGATATAAAAATTTATACAACTTTCATAATTCCTATTCTGAAATTATTTTTTTTTCTATATTTTTGACCGTAAAGGTTAAGTTGATTTATAGGTATGGGAACAAATCTCATCTAGAGCCATAACACAGGCTAAGTGTAATAAACCGGACCTTGGCAGTGATGATATCATGATGGCTATGATGAGATAATATGCCTTGACGGACAATATATTGATGATATTATGACGGTATTTATAAAGGTTGCCTGTATATTTATATATTTTTTATATTCCGTTAAATTAAAATATATTTATATATACACACAGAGAAAAAATATACATAGTTGTACATGTTTACCACAACAGTGTTAACATTTTTAAACAATTTTTAACTTTTTACTTTTTATTTTAATTTTTAACAATATTATTATTAATATGATTGCGGTAATCATAGTATGGTTAAGTTACGATGCAGATGATTACTACAATCATATATAGTATACGATTGTAGTAACTGTGTATATATTTGTGTTAATCATGTTGATGATGAATTCATTTATCATAACATGATATAATCTTGCATCATAAAACTAATCACCACAAACATTACTGTAATCATGTATATGATTGCTATAATCATTTGAATCATAAACTTAACCATAGTATGGTTGCCGCAATCATATAAATAGTTACAGTAACCATAATATTTTAAAAATAATTGTAAAAATGTTGGAATAGTTGTGGTAAACATGCATAACTATATTTTTTTTCTGCGTCTATGTAACATACCTGCATATAAAATGCAGTATATATTTAAAATTAATGTATATATTGGACTAGGACTTCAGATCTTGCTATCAGTAACTAATATACGTTTTAAACGTTAAATGCATAAAGAAAATATAACGAAAAAATAAAACTATTCATGATAGAGGAACTTTGGAAAATATACATACGTTTAAAGACATTACGTTCAAACTAATGTAAGTTGAAAATATTATTTTAATATAAAATTTATACGAACTGGCAGATATGTTTCATTATTTTGCCGGAAACTTCTCAGATCATGTAATATTTTTAGTTATATACAGACATATATATGTACAAAGAATTATGTATTTGTGATCATTTAGACCTTTTTAACATTTTTTTTGTGACTGGTATCATACTGTCACCTTACTTTTATTCAGTATTTTTTGACAATTAATCATTGAAAAGCTCACATCGCAACAACGTCTCAGAATTATTCAGCTTTATTACAGAATACAACGTTCTGTGAGAAATGTTAAACACAAAGAATGGATTTATTGGAAAGTCATTTGGATAAATATTCGCGTTTTCGAGTCAAAAGTCTTTATTCAAGAGATATCGGCAGTAATTCTGGAAACAATGTTGGAATTAATAAACGAAAATTAGGGCTTACTGAAAGAACCATCAACAGCATAGACGTGACCAACATTTTATTGAAATTATCTTTAAAAATAAAATGCTAAAAAAAAGAAAAATTCTGACAACCTATGTTTTCTGTTTTTTTTAATGTTTTATATAAAATTATAAAAAGGTCTAAATGAATCACCCAAGACAAGAACTCGTGGAAACATTTATATTTCCTTACACATACAAATACCCAAAAAACAATGGTGTTTAAGTACACATACATACATATGTATATGTTTTATTGTGTCTGTACATTTGTACAAATTTTAGAATAATTCATTTGTTGGAAAATATTTCCTCGAAAAGTATGTGTACAACCTAAAAGTACATGTATCCTTGGGTTAAGTAAAAATTTTAACATTTGCATTTCTTTGGATTGTTTTATAGTCTACATTATGCTAGTCTGAATGAATACCCACAAGTTAATGAAACGGGAACTGTTGCAAGGCTTTAGTATGACTATTTTTCTAGGGAACTCTTAAAATTTCGCCAGGTGTTCATCATTGAGAATTGCGAACAGAATCTGGAACTGAAATTTTGATTGGAGTGTGAAAATCTTGATTCTGGGCTAATACACCAGAAGTTAACCCAAACGAAATTTGCCTTGTAGAATTTATTTTTATTTCAATCGAAAGTATAGAAAATATTAAATGTAGGGAGCCACAACTACTACCCAAATCGTTCATTTTGCGGTAACTTCTTTTTATTTCATATACTCGTATGTATGCCAGTATTTGCTACTGCCGAGAACGTGTCTTATATGTCAAGCACATAGAAAAGTAGATTTCTTTTATTTTTTTCTCTGTTCCATACTCCTCAGTTCAAATTACATACAACAGTTGTATGTTTCCTTGTGGTATTACTACCAAGTTGTAAGAGTATTTATGTATATACGATTAAGATAACTTTCTGCCATTTGTATTCTTTGTAAATGTTTGTTTGTTTGTTTGTTACACTGTGTAAGTGTGCCGGTACATTTATATTTGTTCTCGTTTTCCTATTTATCTTCTTATTTTTTTTTCTCAAATATTAAAGACAAAATAAAGAATGATCATTTTAATTTAAACACGTGATGCTAAATCACTTTTATATTGAATTCTGTACAAATGTTGTGACTATTACAGAGACACATACATTTATTTTATTTAATGCATGGCAAATTGTTCAAAGACAAAATTAATTGAATAATGTTTAAAGCTTTACATTTAAAATATGCTTAAATAATCCTTTTTGGTGAAATAATAGCATGTTTTATTTTTGGAAGTTTTGTTAAAGCTAATATTTATTTTTTGGACAAATATTAGGCTTGTTTTCGGTATGTTTGGACTTTTTTTAAAATTAGCTTCCTGTTTGTCTGTTTGGTGAATATTAAATTCATGACAACCGCTATTTCTCCGTACACAGAGAGAAAAAATATAGTAGTATATTTACCACAACAATGTCAACATTTTTACAAGTTTTTCAACAATGTTATGGTCATTATAATTATCTATATAATTGAGGTAACAATAATATGATTAAGCTACGATTCAGATGATTACTACAATCATATAAACGATTGTAGTAACTATGTTTATATTTGTTGCAATCATGTTTATGATGAATCCATTTATCATAATTTGTTGCTCTTTGATTATGATAGAGACCAACATAATAGGGTATAATCTTTCAACATAAAACTGATCACCATAAACATTACATAATTACTATAATCATATATATGATTGCTATAATAATGTAAATGCTAACTTAACCATATTATGGTGGCAGAAATCATATAAATATTTAAAAAAATGTTTAAAAATGTTGAAACATTCACAACTATATTTTTTCTTTGCGTGTTATGTATATGTTTAAATGCACTTTTATATGTATGCGGAACCTGGCTCTCCTTTAGGTAATTTGAGAGCAAGTTTCATGCCTTTATGATTACGAGTATATCGCTGCATTACATTTTACGAATTTGGTAATCAACATTGTTTTGCAAAACAAAATGAAAGAAAGAATTTATGTATGTATATGAAAATTGAAAGAGTAAGGCTTGACAATTATTAGTGTTTATTAAAATTTTCAATCACGTTTTGCCTTCACGGATTTTGAATTTTAAGGCTCTAATCCAAAAATCTGTGTCAAAAATTGGTTCGATATCGATATTTATACAATATTTTCTTAAGTTAATGGATCTTACCATTTTCAACAGAACTTGCCCTTCGATTTTACTCTTCAATTTATCGATTTATCGCTTGCTTTTAAAAATATAGACATTAGTCTAGCTTGGCAGTAGGCGACATTTCATAACACATTTCTATATAATCTTAAATTCATTAAGCACCATACTTACATAGAAACTAAACTTCAAACAACCAACTCAATTCCTAGTTACTAGTCATCATATTGCAGAACATGTTTAATATGAATGGCTGCTGTAAATAATAACTAATAATACTAATAATGATGATAATGACTCTGGCGCTGACAAGGCAAAATAATAAACTGAAAACAAGAATGAAAGTTAAAGTGAAATAAAACCATTTTATCATTATTACACATTAGTTTCTTTCCTTCTGCTTCTTTCTAATTGAATAGTGACTAATGGAAATAAAAATTTTAGTTTAAATTAAAATGCAATAAATTTGAAAACATTTTAAACTATTATTAATTATTTCAATATTTGTTTTATAATGTTATCAAAAGAAAAGTAATGAATTTAAAACACGAAATTATTGAAAATCAAAAACTTTGATAAAAAAAAACTTTTTGAAAATGTCTAAAGCTGAAAGTCCATACCAAGCGTTTACGCGTTTCTCGCGTTCTAAACAACTGTCAAAAAAGTAGAAACAATGTAGTCGTATGTTTTAAGTTACACACTTAAAAGCGTAGAAAGCGTTGACGCTTGAAAAGCGAAAAGTTCGTTTACTTTCTACTTTTGAAAGCACCACAAACTTCGAACAGCTGACATTGATAAATGAAAAGCAAATTCATTTCAAAGTTGATGTCACTAGGAAAAATGACAGTTGAAAAACATTTTTTATATGAAATTGACAAACAAATCGATAAAAAACTTCATTCAAAAAATCAGCTGAAATTACGACATCACGTCCGTAAGTACATTGCCGCGAAAAATCTTTACATGTAACTTTAAATACTTGACGCTAAAAACGTTTAGCAAGCCATAAACGCGTTGACGCTAAAAAGCGAGTTGTGGACCTCCAGCTTTAATGTCGTTACATTAAAAATATCATAATATACAACTCAAAGCCGATATGAAATTTCAGTGTTCAGTGTCACAAATATCGTTGACAGCGAACTAAACTTTAAAAAAAAATTTAAAAATTTTCAGTGATGGGGGCAAAAATACAACCGTCAGCTACACAAAATAATGTATAGTACGACTTTAATGTTTGTTGTTTACAAAATAATTTACATTAAAATAAAAATACAGTCGTAATTCAGCTCATTGTCATTAACTTTTAAGGGTAATCAGACCGTCCTTTTTTCACTGCCTTGAAGAGTCGCAAGACAAGAGGCAGACTCTCTTGTTTGGCGTCGTATAACTGTACCGCATTACGGTTTCTCAAAGTTTACATTGACCACATGCTATCGTTTTTACCATACAAAACTCATTTTGAATCTTGGTGGAGACCATTAAATTCAGTTGAAGTCTGGTTTCTTATACGAAGGTATAGGACGAGTCCCCTTTAGGCATAAGCCGTATATTGGTGATGGCGTTATGATATATATCAGGCCAAATAAATCCTCCTATTAAGGAGGCAACTTAAATACAAACAAACAATAAAATAAAAATAGTTTCGTGGTAAAAAGAAAATTGTTAAAGTGGTACACAAATTATAATGTAATTCATTGAGATTTGACTATTTTTTTATTTTTAAAATTTTATCTGACCACGTTTTTATTTGTGAGTATATTTGACAGTTCAAAGCAAAAACCTTTCTCAAAAAAAAAATAACTTTGCAAATACACTTTTTCGGTAAACTAAGAAATAATTTTCTTACGTGACAGCAAGTAAAAGTTACAGAAACATTTTTATGAGAAAAATGGCTGTTTGTTTCAATTTATGACATTTCTGTTTCATTCCACACATTTTAATCGAAAACTTCTCGACGCGGAAGTTGCAGAACATGGGTACTGGTGAACTTACAAAAATGTTTTACTTATTTTTTCATTGTTATGATAAATATACAAACTCTGTAAATAATGGTAAAAATTGGTAATTACATAATAAATTTTAATGTGCGTAAATTTGTCTATCAAACAATACTAATACTAATACAATTTGTGTTAAGACTGAATAAAAAATACTGTATAATGATATTCTAGTCCTGACAACAGTGTAGATTTTTTAATTCTCATTGTATTTAGGTGTAGGGTATTTAAGTTGCAGCACAGCCGAATATAGCATTCTAACTTGTTTCATAACAAGTTGACTAAAAATGGGTGTCATCAATAAAGATGATCGTGTTTAAAAATCGTTTCATGATTAAAATTGACCAAGTTTATAATAAATATTTCTATGTCAAAAGATGATTAGTAAATTCTTAACAATTCATAATTTTATAGCCATAGCTTTTTAACCTTATTTTCAACCATAGTAGTTTATATTGTGACTTACTTTTTCACTTGATTGTTCTTATCTCCTTTTAATAATAACTTTACGATTTTATTAAATTTCTTTAATAAGTACACATTAATATCTCTCCTAAATTACTTGCAAACAGACAGATAAATTGACTAGAATTATACTCAATCTCCGATTACTGTAATTTGTTACCAATTCAATGACAAATTAATTGTGACCATACCACTTCAAGTAAAGGGTTTGTGAAAAACATAAGTGTATATTACTTGTCCCCCCTCAATTTCCTTTCCAGCTTTGCCTGTTATTTAACTTGGGCCAGTGTTTACATTACATACTTGAGTAATCAATCTATCATGGCGATTTAGTTAGTTTCTTTGGCTGTTAAATAAAACTAACAAGTTTCTAAAGCAAGTATGCATGTGCCACAGATGCTTGTACTTGTAGTAGTTGTTCATGAGAGCATTATAAGTATAAGAACGCTAATGTAACCAACAGTTTTGGTTGCTGATTTTTTTGCACTTATCAGATTCCTCTATATCTGCTGTGTCTACATTTACTCCAGTACTAATCTGTACAAGTTGTGTTGGTGGTGATATTTCTGATGCTTTTAGCTACTTTAGCTTTAGAAGTCTTGATATTGTCGTTATTGTTGCTGATATTGTGCTCAAGTTACCTCCTGCTTAACGATTATAGGATTTTACTTATAGTTCAATGAATTCAAAGTTTTCAGTGGATAATAATGATGATAAACAATTGCTTTTTAGTCAAACTCCTACACACACATTGTCCTTTAATATACATACATATGTATATATGTTAGGGCGGATCAAATTGTATGGAACGATTTTTTTTTGATGAAGCGTATAGCAAAAATGTAATCTATAGGTGATTCTGAGAAATTTTGCTCAAGAGACCATAGCTCTAAGTCGGATTTGGAGCCCCCCAAAATTTTAAAATAGATATTTTTCCATATATAATAATATAATAATTTAATCAAATTCGTCATAAAATCGGATAGAATTCGAGTAGATTTCTCAATCTGGGCTTGTTTGAAAGGTATTTTTATCACCTTGTCTGTATTGATGCCAATATTTCTTTTTTATTTTTAGTATAGATATTAGGAATTTTTTGTCGAAAAATAGCCTAAAATGAATTCTGAAATTTCTTCAATTTTTTTTTGCAGATTATGAAAGTTCAGATAATTTTCAACAACTTTTAGTACGATCAATTTTTTTGTTTCCGATCTCCTTTTTGTAGGAAAATCGATCTGAAAAAATTAACATTTTCAAGGTTTCAACAAAAAAAAAAACACTATTTTTACATTTTTAATTCAATTTATTTTTAAATATTATTCTCAGTCTACAATTTAATGTTTTAACGTGGTAATATTATTTTTTAATGTCCTTTTATATTATTACAGTTTATATGCCAATGTACTTTAAATTTGAAGTTTTATAACTCTGTTGTTTTCGGCAGTGCACTTTTATTAAAATTTATACGTTGGACACCATACTTACAACCAAACTTACGTAATATTGTAGATGCTGTAATTCAAAACAACTCATATTACGCACATACAGAAAATATCTTATTAACAATGTTATTTGATGATCGAAAAATCTAATGCACATACAAGGAACAGAAAGACATACAATTATTAACAAGTGTTTCAAAACGAGTTATAGAAAAGAATCGTGAAGGAGTTATGGCAGTGACATTAGAAAGTCCTAAGAAAATTCCTCGAATGGAAAGTAAAAAGGACCTTCAAAAATAATATTACCACGTTAAAACATTAAATTGTAGACCGAGAATAATATTTAAAAATAAATTAAATTAAAAATGTAAAAATAATGTTTTTTTTTGTTTTTTTTTGAAACCTTTAAAATGTTCATTTTTTCAGATCGATTTTCCTACAAAAAGGAGTTCGAAAACAAAAAAAAATTGATCCTAGTAAAAGTTGTTGGAAATTATCTGAACTTTCATAAAATATCGAAAAAAACCGAAGAAAATTCAAAATTAATTTTAGGCTATTTTTCGACAAAAAATTCCTAATATCTCTACTAAAAATAAAAAAAAATATTGGTATCAATACAGATTCTGAAAGGTGATAAAAATTCCTTTCAAACAAGCCCAGACTATACTACTATAATTCAATTCAATTTTATGACGAATTTATTTAAATTATTTTATGTATATATGGAAAAATATCTATTTTGAAATTTTGGGGGGCTGCAAATCCGACTTAGAGCTATGGTCTCTTGAGCAAAATTTCTCAGAATCACCTATAGATTACATTTTTGCTATACGCTTCATCAAAAAAAATTAACCCGCCCTAATGTGTGTATGTATATATGTATATAAAGATGTGTGTTGTTAAGAACAATATTATTGTTTATGCTCACTCGTATTGCATGCCTGCGTGCGTACAGTGGGTTTCCTTAAAAATATCTTAAATATATTTTAATTTTTTCAATACTAAACTAACTGCCGTATTCATAAAAAATAAAGTAGGTTTGAAGTGTGCTTTTAGACAAAATTTTCATATAGAATTTTCTTAAAGTACATTTGAAGTCTACTTTAATTTTTTGTGAATATTTATGCCCTATATTTACGAAGATTTATATAAAGTGCTTCAAAAACACTCACCTGATGTTGTTTTGTTTTGTTTAGATATTAAACGAAAAACTCTTTTTGCACAGGATGTAGTCTATTATATGGTAAGGCTTGACCGACTGTGCTTTCTTTTTATATAAATAGTACTTTGGAGAGTAGTTAAGATAATAAAATATTATTTTCAAAGTTGCCAAATTGCTGGAGAAGCTATAAAAAGAAATTCCTAAAAAAAAGTATATCAAAACAAGAATAAACTATTTGGAAATATACGAACTTTTAAGTCTTATACCGTACATATTTGTAACTACACAATTATAAAGACACCCACCCACTCTCTTTGACTTTCTAAGAATAACTACAGAAAATAAGTAGCAATGAAAGTGTGAGTGGTTGTTTATTTTCACGCAAGACTTGATATGAACAACATTTTTCACAGCAGATCCAATAAATACAATTATTTATTTAATTTAAGAATGAATTCTTTGACTTTTTAGCAAATAATTTTAATCACTATGTGTGCATACTTTGAATTAAAAGCTAAAAATGAAAACAAATCAACATATGTAAGTGCTGCGCAAATATTTTTTTTAAAAAGCTAAATCTTAAATACAATTCTTCGCAAAAATAAAAGTAATAATATAATGGAATTAATTAATAACAAAATTAAAACCACTCTGTTTTATAAATATATTTTCGAAGGAATTCGAAATTTGGAAAGTGTCAAAAAAATTAATTTTGGTAGACATTATTAGTGAACACAGGATCTAAAGCAGTCTTTGTTATTGAATATGAAAATCGAATTTCAATTGGTAAATAGAGTGATCACAAATTATTCTTTATTATTATTATTAGAGTGCGTTTCAAGGATCTAGAATAGTTTTTATAATTCCATATAAAAAATCGATTGATCACAGATAATTCTTTATTTTCAATTTAGGCAACTATTTAAAAATCTAGAGCCTATTTTATAATATCATATAAAAAATCGTTTTTTAGTAGGAAATATAAGTGATCACACATAATCATTTATTTTCAATTTAGACCACTATTAAAGGATCCAGAGCAATTAAAAATTATAATTCCATATAAAACATCCACATTTATTTAGAATCCTTTATTTTCAATTGCGGGCATGCAGATTTTTCTTCTGCTAGCCTCATCTTTAAAGTATTGCAAGTTTTAGATGAAATTTTACTTTTGTATTTTCATTTGTTAAATTTTTAGTTTAAAAAAATATAAATTTTTGAAATGAAAATTCCCATGGCGCATGCCTTAATTTCAATGAAACAAACTCCTTTGTATTTAGTTTAATCAAATTATAACAGTTGTAACAAACGGCACACGTATCAAAATACACACATGTTGCAAGTACAAAACCCGTAGTGTATTTGTGCGTGTTTTATTTCCGTACCTTATGGATCTCTTAAATGACCTTCACCACTAATCCCTCACATCCTCTTTACACCAGCACACACAGTTAATAACACCATATTTTTGTTGTTGTTCTACATGTTTTGTTACTTTTGCTGCATCCTCTCCTCTATTATCCTAAAATTATTATTTGATAATTATAATTCATTAAAGTACATA
Source organism: Bellardia bayeri (assembly GCA_950370525.1). Classification (NCBI taxonomy): domain Eukaryota; kingdom Metazoa; phylum Arthropoda; class Insecta; order Diptera; family Calliphoridae; genus Bellardia; species Bellardia bayeri. The sequence goes on from OX493267.1 coordinate 84,451,229, forward strand.
CTTGTATCGTATGTGAGTACAATTATTTTTTTGTTTGCATTTTAAGATGCAGTTGTCGGTGTAGGTTTATTATTTAAATTTAAAATGGGTTGGCTGTTGAAGTTATAAATTACAAATCATTTAATTTTAAGGTGTATTTCAGTAGTTAATGCGTGTTATTAATGTGAATTAAGTTGAGGTCATAAATTAAAAATATTAAGGGAATGTGTAATATCTTAAGTATTTAAATTTAATAATAACATTTAAGTCCTTTGTGTAAAAACATGTAAAGCAATATTGATTTTGAAAGCTTATTTAATGTCTTCGTTGTATTATCATATGCTTATTAGAAATGAAAGCTTTTAAGCACATATTAAAATAACAATTATACTCACAGCAATCAAATGTAAATACTTCTACTATGTAAGTAGTAAAATGTAAAAAATTTCATGTTAGTCCAAAATGTCGCTTTTGGAAAACATAGTTCTTGTTGAAAAACTCTTACATAATTATTTTTTAATCTATTTATTAATTGTATCTTTATTAAAAAACGAACTAACAATCAGTATTTCAAATCTTATATCTATTGTTGATTTTATATATTAGTTGGTTGGCATTCTTCCTTTTTGTCTTCGGCTCAGATCCGCTGTATTTCTTTTTCTTAGTCGAAAATAGCCACTATTATTTAATATATTGCAGGTAAAGGGGTTTGGGTGTATTTGCATTTTTTTTTTTGGTTCTCAGTCTTTACCAAAGGCAAGTTTAGATCTTTATGAATAATTGAATTTTTTATAAGGGGGCTTATGATGATTCATAGCAATTTGTTTTGACGTCTTTGAATTCTGTCTACATTTAAAGCTGAGGCCGTTCCCCGTAGCTGAATTCCATAACACCATTTTTAAATTTTGTATAAGAAAAATATTTAAAAATATAAATTAAAGCAATGTTGATATCAAATTTAAGTAGTATATTCTTAAAATTACAACAAATTCTAAGATATTCCACTTCAGTTATTTTAACATATTGCTATACTCTTAGTTTTCAAATAAATACAATCAATCTTAATTTTTTTATTGATTTGTTTAGAAATTTCTAAACAAATCAATAATAGAATAAGGAAAAGGTCGATAAAAACCTTAAATATATAATTTTTTTTGTTTTTCCTAACACAAAACGGAAAGACATGATTTTTATGTTTTGACTTTTTTTACGCAACAAATTTTATTTGAATTTAAAATTAATATATATGTATGTACGTATATGTATTTGCTATTGTATTCAGTTTTTATGAGTTTAAACTAAAACTAAGCGAACTTTGAAAAAATATGCGTTTAATATCATAAACGATTTAATGAAATGTTTGAGATTAAAGCAATTCAATTTTTTTATGAAAGAAGATATCATTAAGGATGGTTTGCTACTAAAAAAAATTATTTAGAAATATTGTAATACAATATTTTCTTATGAACAACTTATATATATACTCGTAATTAGAACATTCATCAGAATAGTAACTTATTCAATTTAGTTTTTATTTATAAAAATATAACAAACATTTGTTCCACTAACTAATTTGTCACTAGAGCAAATAGCAGTCACCACATGCCCCCGATTTTTAGTTAGGCACAATACCCCGGCTCATAACTAATACCTGTGGTGCTAGAAAAAGACTTCAAGTTTTATTAAGCAAACAATTAATTAATCCAGCTTGAAATCACTTCAAGCTCATGACACTGGCTTCGCCATATCTAGCCGTGCCTTGCCAACGACAAAAACTAGATGGACATGCGGTATCGTCAATAATACGTGACCACATGGTGTTCTTTACACCAGGTTGACGAATGTCCAACCAACGCATTGCATGCCTTGCAAGACACAGAATTCACAACTTCTCATACAACAATTGCACAGATCACTGTACAAACACCTTGTTAGAGAGTTTGGGCTATTTAATCCATAGCTTAGTCAACTAACCTAGGCCAAGACAATTATTAGACACGCAGCAATCGCCCCAGCTACAAATTGGTCTGGTATTGCACTTATCAACCACTATCCTAAAACTGCTCTAGTAACCCTGTCCAAGGAGAATTGTCAGCACAAATACCACAAATGCCACCACTCCAATACGTTTCCTGAGCACAGAGTTAATTGTTAATTACTAATTATTAATGGCTCTATTTATTCGGCAACAGATCCTAGAGATAATTTGGTGATCCGAAATTTTTCACTAGCACAATGACTTTTAACCAAATTTCTTCTTCCTGCGATTTTAGGTTTAAACCACTGCCACTATGTGTACCTCGAAGGGACCTGCAATCAATTATCAGTTAAGGGACGAATCCCCGGGCTTCTAGCTAATCCCTTGGTGCTAGATAAGTCTCTAGTCAGCTTCGAATTTCATAGGGTAATACAAACAACTCTTACCAGTTTCAAGCTCCATTCTGCTCATGGCACCAGTTTCGCCATCTCTACCCCGGCATTGGAATTGTTTAAAGATTATTGAGCACCTATAACACTATAAGAACTAGATGGACAATGGTGCTCTAAGCTTTTGTATAATGCACCTGCACTAAAATTAATTGCAAATAATTGTAACTATAAACCGTTTAAAGTCTCATTGCCAGCAGCAGCAAAGACGTAGATTTAAATGAAGACCCAGTCTGCACATAGAGATATTTCAAATCGGATTACAAAATATCGCTTGCCAGTTGGTCTATATCTTCCGCTTCATCAGGTAAGTAATAATAATGATTGATAAAAGATTTCTTTAATAAGTAAACAATTTTTATTTAAATTCCATTATATTATAGCGAAAAAACGATTTAAATGATTTAATAATATAACATAAAAAAGTATGTATAGTACTTAAGTTTAAATGCCTATATTCAACTCATTCACATTACTCGCTTAAAAAAGCAACAAATATATTTCATAAGTATTAAAAGCTTTTCAAACTATATTAATTTAATAAAATTAAATATTATGTATACAATATATTAATTTCATTTAAAGTAATGCGATTTGTATACGTATAAGCAATTTATAATTTAATATCAATCATACGCAGTGTATGCACTTACATACATATGTTGTATGTGTAATATGATTTAATGTAACTTCACATATTCAATTAAATATTCCTCATACGCCTTGTGCACACAAAATTATTTTCAAGCAATAAAATTATTTTTTACAAACCGCACACTTTTTATAATCAAAAAAAAAAATATCCATAAATATTTAAAACTATGTACATTATTTTTCTCAACACATTCTCTGCTTTATTTAACTTACTTTAAATCAAACTCAGTTAACCAGCTCACACAGCGCTTTTTTAAAACTTTTCATTACGATTTACAAAATTTATATACCGTAAACCATTTCTATATTGAAGCGTAGAGGATAAATGTGATTGTTTATATTGTGTTTTCAGCATGTTGGTTTTTTGTGTTTGAGCAATTTTTGTACAATATTCTTTGAACTTAAACACAACTGCAGAAATATACAAAACTTTATTTATTTTGTCGTAAAAAATTAAAATAAAACAAACCTACACAAATAAAAGAAACTCACAACAAACCACAATAACAACGGCAACGACTAAAAATAACAAAAACTTTATTTTCATGAGCACAATGACTATTGTTTGATTTTCAACTTCCTGCTGGATGTAAAAAGCCCTCCCAGTATGATTTTAAAATAAAACATAACAAAAAAATACAACCATGTTTTACCATCATTTATTTTATTTGTTTATGTGACACTGTAGGTTTTCAGTAAAATTGTAATCACCGCTCAAGGTGTGTGTTTGTGAAATGTGTGGCTGCAGAAAAAAATTATTACAAATTCAAATAGTAAAAGTATTTTTTAACATTTCACTTTGTTTTAAATGTTTATAAAAGTTTTCATAAAATGCAATGATGACGATGATGATGATGATTACTGGAAACAAATTGCGACAAAATCAATGGGGAAGAAAAAATATAATTATAATTTTGTTTTATTTCTAAACAATAAAATACACTTACATCAAAATAACGCTTAATCAAGATAAAATTGTTTTTCTTTTCTAATTACATTAATTTTTTAAAGACTCATAGAATTTAAACGTTCACTTGCATACAAATGCAACAGGTGACTCAAAAGTTACTGATATAATGATCTTGTCAAATAGTATTACTTCTAATAACTTAGACTAAAACTGTTTAATATTAACATTTTATACCAAAACTAACGACTTTTACTTAAATTAACGTTTTATACTAAAACTAGCGTTTTATATTAAAAATAGCGTTTCATAAAAAACTTACATTTTATGCTAAAACTAACGTTTTATACTAAAACTAACTATACTTAAACTAACGTTTTATACTAAAACTAACATTTTATACTAAAACTACCACCTTATAGTAAGACTAATGTTCTATACTAAAACTAATGTTTTATAATAAAACTTACGTTTTATACTAAAACTAACGATATATACTTAAAGTAACGTTTTATACTTAAACTAACGTTTTATACTAAAACTAACATTTTATACTAAAACTACCACCTTATAGTAAGACTAATGTTCTATACTAAAACTAATGTTTTATAATAAAACTTACGTTTTATACTAAAACTAAGGATATATACTTAAAGTAACGTTTTATACTTAAACTAACGTTTTATATTAAAACTAACATTTTATACTAAAACTAACACCTTATAGTAAGACTAATGTTCTATACTAAAACTAATGTTTTATAATAAAACTTACGTTTTATACTAAAACTAACGATATATACTTAAAGTAACGTTTTATACTAAAACTAACGTTTTATACTAAAACTAAAGTTTTATACTAAAACTAGCGATATATACTTAAACTAACGTTTTATACTAAAACTAACGTTTTATACTAAGACTAACATTTTATAATAAAACTAGCGTTTTATACTTAAACTAGCATTTTCTATTTAACCTAACACTTAATACTAAAATTTGCGTTTTACAGTTTTACAGTTAAAGCTTATGTTTTATACTAAAACTAATGTTCTATACTAAAACTAATGTTTTTTACTTGCGTTTTATAGTTAACACTCTTCTAAGCAATTTTGCACCTGCACCCGTTTAAAAAGCTGTCCATAACTTCCAAAAGTATGCTAATGTTTTTTAATATTTAAGTGTAAGACTTGGATCTTAAATAATATCACTTTCTTAATAGTAAAGTTTACAAAACTAAAACTTATAAAAAATCTTTTCAAGTAAAAGCATTCTCTGTATTTCCGCAATTTATTTTTCTTTTTTCTTTGTTATTGTAAATTATGGTTGGATCTAGATTTAATAAATTTTTAAAATGTCATACCAAGTATATGTATTCAGGAAAAGTATGTGGCATGCAAACCAAATCAAAAATGTATAAATAAGTGACTATGCAAATATATCCTACAATAAATGCTGATAAATGTCTAAAATTACCACATCCTTAAATATACTGAAACCGAAACAGACAAAAATGACACAAAATAAAATGAAAATGTAAATGCTCCACTAACTTAAAGCCTGAACAATCACTAGATATATTTGTCATTTCAATTATGCCAAGTATGATTAAAAAGGAAAAACACTGAAATGTATTCTAAACTGAAAAATTATACAAAGAGCTTTTTGTTGTACTACACACACACACACCCTCGAACACACCCACTCATTTACACGCTCATCCACACATACAAACACTTTTTTCGCAACAAATATGTCTCTTCAGTTGATTGTTTCAAAGACATATTTAGACATTCAAATAAAGTATTATGGCATCAACGCAAATAGTAATAATACCAAAAAAAATTATAACAAAAACTGTCAGGGATATAAATGTACTCATATAGTACCATGGGGAATTTCCATAACAAATAACGATTAAGGACCAACTAACTTTTACTTTATGGCTAAACACATATGGTGGAAAAAAAGCCTCGTTTTTCTATAGCAAACATTAATGTGATAGAAATAGAAATGTGGCACAAAAGGAAATATTAAGAAAACAAGCCAGCTAACGCTCAGTTTTACGGATAGTCAAAAATTAAATGATTTCAGTTTAATATGGGCTACGTATAGAAATAATACTTTGAAAGTCTAAAAATACAGATTAAATGTCAAGGCCTTATTTTCTAAAAGGCCTAAGTGTAAATTTTCTTTAAGCCTTAGATTCCAAAGTTATCACAGAGATAATTTCTATGGCTTTACTACAAATCATTCTTCATATAAAAAGGTCGGGTAAATGTTTTAATATTTATGTAACGATAAAAACGATTGAACACTTTGAACCAAAAACTGATACTCATTTATTAATGGTTAAGAAAAGCGTAAAAAAAGAAGTTTATTTAATAGTTTTTTCATTTTTATACATACTTCAATTATTATTTTATTATAAATCAAAACTTATATTATCCCTGAAGAAGCTATACATTGTGATAGCGAAATATTGGAAATAAATATATATAAATAAATTAAATATTTTTATATAAAATTCAAGTGACCTTATTGCTTGTAAAAATAAACTATTAAATATTAAAAAAAAGGTCAAATAAACGAACTAAATATAAAAAGAAGTTTATATTAATTTCCTCTTATATGTTGTTTCACTGAATCGCATTAACTTTTGGGCAACATTTCGATCCACCTCCGCTGCATACTTATTTCAAATCACTAATAGTGGAAGGCCAATGCAAACAGAATGCGGTCGCGGGCGGCAATCAGCTGTTCTTTTTGTCGCTTCTACTTTTTGTAGGTACTCAAATAAGCGCGGCATATTTAAAGCGGCAAATGCCAAAAAAATAAAATACATAGATTTGTTTTCTACATAAATAAAATCAACAATTTCTATTTTTTTATTTTAAATTCATTTTTCGTCGTGTATGGAGAAAGAACTCGCGTGTCATTGTCATTATCGCTTAAGGAAAATCAGGCCTGCCTTTTTTCGCTGCCTTCAAGATCGTTGCGTCTCACTCTTGCATTGGTTTATGCTTGGCGTGTGTATTAGTCACATGCTATATATTTTTTAATACAAGTTTTAAGAGTTCCAGTGTTTAAAACATAGGTAACCAAATCTTCATTTTCAGTGCACAATTGTGCTACAAACACTATAAACAAAACTCACACCGACGCTTATTCTCTTCTATTTCAGCTTGATTTCAGTCGTTAATTGAGTGTTAACGACTGCACATGATTGATTTCATTTCAAAATAAACCAGCAAACAAAATAGTGTAATGGAAAACAGAAATTTTTGTTTTGTCATTTTTTTTTTGGTAAATTAATTAAGTTCTTCAAATTTAAAAAACACATTTTGTTAATAAGAAATTGTTACAAAATCTTAAATTTGGAAAACTTAATTTATAATGCCTAAAACACTTAATTTTTTAAGTTTTAATTGTAAATTAAACTGGCCTAATCAAATATGTGTGAAAGAAATTTTTTTTATACATCTTTTTCATTTTGCTTTTAAAAGTAAAATTCATTACATTTGCAATTCTTAGCAATATTCTCTTATCCAATACAGACGCATTTCATTTATTGAGAGTTTTGGTTACCTCTGGTTTAAAATGGGTTTTATATGGTAGCTATAACTAATTATAGGCCAATCATTATAAAATTAGGCCGAATGATTTGTGTATACATGAAACATTGTGTTAAATGATTTTTAAGACATTTGTGCGCGTTAAAATAAGAGGCCTTAGCAATGTAATTAAAAAAGCAAGTAATCTTTGCAAAACTCAGCACGATCTAAAAAAGTCTTGGAAATTTTTGAATGAAACCCTTGGTAGATAACAAAACAGAACAATTAATTTAAAAAACGCTACTGGTGAACAAATTTTAAATGATTTTGAAAAAGCTGAATCTTTTAATAAACATTTCCTACAATCTGTCAAACATTTAAGAGAACAAATTGATAAATCATTCTTTAAGAACTTTAATTCAGCATTACATTTCAGAAATACATTTCATTTAAATCATACATCATCTGATGAAGTACACAGTATTATTAAAAACTTAAATTCAAATAAGAGTTGTGGACATTATAATATATCACCCAAAGTTCTATTAAAATGCAATGTTGGTCAAATCTTGTCTATCATTGATAACGTTTTTGAAAGACTTTTGCATAAACAAATTTCTGCTAATATGCAAAACAATAATATGCTAAAGGATTATCAAGGATGTGGTACCGAGGAAGCAGTTTTGAACGTGGTTAATTTCATATGTAAGGGATTGGATGGAGGATGTAATGGTGTAGCTGGTATCTTCTATGATTTCACCAAAGCTTTTGACCTCATTGACCATGAAATTCTTGTTCAAAAACTTGGCTGTTATGGAATATGTGGAAGAGAATTATTGCTAATAAGAAGTTATTTAACAAATCGAAGACAATTTGTTCAAATTAACGGTGCCAAGAGTTCGTATGGTTCAGTTGAATATGGAGTACCGCAAGGTAGTGTTCTGGGGCCTTTATTGTTTACACTCAACCTAAATGATATAAAAAACCTTGATCTATCAGGCCAACTTTTTATTTACAAACACGAAACCGTTGCAAGAGCATACATGGAACCTGATGCTGCTCTTATATCCGAATTTACGAAAATAAATAAACTTATATTAAATATTGTCAACATAAAGGTCTACCTATGGGTTCTCCAGCTTCTCCAATTTATCAGATATAATTATGGAAGAACTACTTAATATATGTCTTAACAAATTGTCTATTAAACCAAAAATAATAACAAAATATGTGGATGATTTATTTTATATTATTTCAGATTATGAAATAACAAATATTAAACATATTTAATTCTTTTCACCAAAATATTAAATTTACTATTGAAAAAGAATCTAATAATAAACTTCCATATTTAGATACAATAATAATTAGAAAGGGAGATAAATTACTAATAGATTGGTATCAAAAACCAATTTCATCAGGAAGAATTATTAATTATTATTCTAAACATCCAAAGAGAATTATTATAAATACAGCTAAAAATTTATTAGATAAAGTTCTAAATATTAGCGACAAAATATTTCATAAAAATAATAAAATAAAAATCAAACAAATTTTAAAAGATAATAGTTTTCCAAATGAACTAATTTATAAATTAATAAGACAATATAAAATACCAAAGAATAATAATACAAATATAATTTCTGAACCTAAAATGTATAAATCTTTAACTTATATTCCATTAATTTCTGAACGACTAGAAAATTCAAAATTTTATGACAGGAATAATTATAAGATAGCCCATAAAACTTATAACACATTAAATAGGTTATATAGTAAAGTAAAGGATAAAACAGTAAAATTAGATAAATCCAATATTGTTTATAAAATACCATGTAAGGGTAAAAATAATGAAAAATGTAATAAAATATATGTAGGTAGAACTAAAAACAAATTGAAAACTAGATTAGCTGGACATAAATCTGACCAAAAACACAAACATACTTCTTCTCAAAAAAAAACTGCATTAACATCACACTGTTACAATTTAGAACATTATCCAGATTTTGAAAATACCACCATATTAAATACAGAAACAAATTATAAAAGACGATTTATGTTGGAAATGTTACAGATTATTAATGTACCGATAGAAAAGAGAATTAATTTTAAAAAAGATACAGACAATGCAGCTCAAAATTACAGACATTTAATTTATAAGAATAAGTTTAGAAACTAAAAATATTACATATTTAATTTTTCATTTATTATTCCAAACAAGTTTTTATATATGTATACTATATATCATAATTGTATATCATTGTAAACTTTTTATTTTCTATTAAAAACATTTTCATTTTTATACTTCAATTATTAATTTATTATAATTCAAAAATTGTATTATCCCTGAGGAAGCTATCCATTGTGATAGCGAAATATTGGATATTAAAATATATAAATATATAAAACATTTTTATATAAATTGCTTGAAAAAACAAATTATAGAACAAGAAAAATAATTATGTGTTTTGTTTGGATTTCTGTAATTATTTATTTATATGTGTGATTTTTTTAGTGCGTCCATAATTTAAAATTATTTGTTAAAAGACAGAGAAAAGTTTTTAATACCAACAATAAACTACAACTGACTACAACAAAAATTAAAATTTGTAAAAAATGACGTCCAGAAAACAACGTCGTATGAATGCAAACAAATTTTCATAGCATCTTCAAAAGAGAATTAATAAAAATAGACGTCATAAATTTCATCGTATAAACCTTGCCTAATAAAAATGAATAACGAGAGTGTCTATAAATTTAGTCGATTATGAAAGTTTGCGGTGTAAAGTACGCATGAAGCACATAAATACATGTGATTTTTTTATTTAATTAATTTAAAACCCTTCTTTTATTTCAAATCCCTTCTTTTACTTTCCTCAATGTTATTTTTAATTTAGCAGACCTTTAAATACGCCTTGTATGAGGCACTGGTAGGTAGAACTTACAATTGCCCTTCTCAAGTAGGCCTTTGAGCAGGCATTTAACCAGTAGCGAGTAGGCAAGGCCTTGACTAACAACGACACGCCATGTAAAATTGAAACTATTTGGCAATGCGGCTGGAAGTACTGTGACTGCCTTTTAAAAGGCCTCTTTACAGCATCATAGTTCTATTTTGTTTATTTAAATATTAAATTGAAGCTCGTGCAGTCCATAAATTTGAAGTTCAAATAAAAACAATTACCATCTTAAGCTACATAATTCATATAAATGCAACCAACGTAAATATTAAACCAAACTATTTAATTTAAGCAAAAAAAAAAAAAAAACAAAAACGATATAAAATGTTCGAACCCTGTCCAAATAAGCGTAAATGGCCATTTGTTTTCATAAGTATAAAAGTGAATGAATGAATGAGTGACTGCTTGCAATGTAGAAAAATCATAAGTTTTCATATTCAAACATATATTTTTTTCTCATTTAAGAATATTGAAGTGAAAAACATTTCCTTGTGACAAGTAAAAACAAAAATATATGTTTGCACGTATGTATGTATAAAAAAACTTTAATAAATCCTGCTGCAGAAATAAAAGTATGAAGGTTTCTTCTATTTTAACACATTCCTACTTGCAGACAAAAAAAATTCTTTACATCTCACACACTAGCACATTTTTTGGCTACAAAATCATTATTGTGAGTGTGTGTTTGTTTTAGAGTGTCTGTGTGTGCGTGTTATTTTTTATGTGGTGAAAAATAAAGAAAAAAATTCCCATAAATAGGACTTATATAAATTGTATGCGTATTTCCTTTGTGTTTTTTTTTTTTTTTTTTTTTTTGGACTCTTCTTTTTTAGTATTTCTCATGTATTTTGTAAAGAAATATTTTTTTTGGCATGACTTAAGGCAACAACATACATATATAAGAAGAAACAGTACAAAAAAATCCATAAAAATACTGTTTACATTATTTTAAAGCAGCTTAGTTGGTGCAATAATGAATTAAATGAAATGAAACGTGAAACGAAAGAGACAAAAAATGTATTATAAATATTTTATTAAATACAAAAATGGAAAACATATTTAAGGGTTTAGTTGAATTTTAATATTTATAAAAGCTTTAGCAGGAAACTCATAATATTTTAAAGATTAATTTAAATAATAATTTACTTAATGGACTTGTAATCCTACTAAATGTTTGGAAAGTTTCATGGTCAAAGAAAATGGATTTGAAATAAAGCCTTAAACAAAATTGTTAAAAAAATATTATTAATTAATGTTCAAACAATTTTGTGACCAGCATTAACCCCCTTATTATTAAATTTAACAAACGTTTATTAAGACAGATTTGCATATAAAAATTTGCTTAATAAACGTTTGTTAAATTTAATAATCGTTTTTGAATAAGGGGGTAAATCTTTAAAACAGAAGTAAGTCATTTTAATTGTAAAATTACAAATTCTAATTTACAACTACTAATTATTTTAATTAAATATAGATTTGGTAATATTTAAAGCAGGTTACAACATGCACGTGCCTGCTTAACTCAAACATCATCGATTAACACTTTGAACTAAATTTATTACTGCATAGTTTCATTCTATGATTTCCACCATGTATCAACTAAATTAGTTTGCAAATTATTCCGCCAACTATTTAATCATTAAAAGCACGGAACTCTAAATGTATGTACAGCCATGCATCATTAATTTCTCCATTTACTTGCAAAAAGTGTAAGAACTAAAAAAAAAAAACTATGTACATGATTTATGGTTCTAGTATCCTTTCAACGCTTTTTTATTAAACTTACTCGTAGTTACAGAAAGAAGTGTTTGCATTGAAGTATTTCAAGTCATCGTAAACTTTTTTGTATGTGACTTGATTGGTTATTACGGTTGAATATAAATACATAAAAAAATATTGAATAAAACATGAAATTCTTATGCATATAGTAGGGAAATGTGTTCATCAATTAAATTGTTTAAAATGTGTATAATTGATAAATTACACAGGTGAAAAAATTTACGTTTTTTGCGATTTTGAACATAAAAGTGAAAAGCAGCATTATAGACTGGTCAGTTTTTTGTACATACCATGAATTTGACATACAAATATAAGTATTAAACAAAACAAAGTAGTTGCTTAATAGTTAAAATTGGAAGCATGGTGTAATTGCAGTAGGATTGAAACTTTTTCTATACTAATGCATACATGTTACATAGTGTCTTACAGCTTATTTTATGCAGTGATTTTTTTTTTCAAAGCTCCATAAAATGTGTATGTGTAGTCGAGCTAGAAACTCAAACATAAATAATATTTATCAGTAAGAGTTAATATTTGGCTGCGCCGCATCTTATATACCCACCAACAAATAACCTGTTATTGGGCGAACGTCATAAAATATTATAATATGGCTGAATTTCTTCTCAATAACGACATTTATAAGCATTTAATACATACATATATTCCAGTTTTAATCAAGAGTTTATATTTGTCTCTTTCTTTTAGAACTGGGCTTTGTTTATGTATGTATGTATATGTTTGCAGTGTGTAACATAAAGCGTTTTTTCATAATTTATAGAACTGTCAAAATCATATGGTAGTATCAACAACTTAAGATGTATTTAAATGGATGTAGTCAGTTATTTAAGTTATACAGTCGGGCCTCGATTATCCGTAATTCGGTTAACCGGTAATCCCGATTAACCGTGATGGAAAAATATCAGTCTATTGTTTTTTGTTTGCAATGTTTTCAAATTGTTTGCTTCGATTAACCGTGATTACCTCAATTATCCGTGATGGCAGAATTTTTTTTATTAACTTCAAATTCATACATACAATATAATAAACATGAAAACGGGGAATTCCCTTGTTTGCATACGATGGGTCAGTAGCATTTAAAAGTGATTAGTTTAATTTTTAAATTTGGTAAGTACGGTTTAAATAATAAAATAAAATAATTTAATAAAAATATTTTAAAACTGTATAATCAAAATTGTAATTCGATTAACCGTGAAAATCGATTATCCGTAATGCTTCTGGTCCCGTCCATCACGGATAATCGAGGCCAGACTATATTTAAATATGATTTATAAAAACCAATTAAGTTAAAAACTGGCCGTAAATACCAAAAAGTATCAAAATTGTCACCTCTGTATACTTTGTGGTTATTCTCGGAAGTACAGCTTGTATGGGACCTATGGCCAATTATGGACCAACTTTCACAAAAGTCAATAATATAATTTTTATGTATGTGTAGATGAATGAGTTTTCGGGAGTAGTCCTTATAATGGAGCTACGGCCTATTACGGGCCTATGACCTATTATTTGTATTGAATTTGAACTTAATAGCGATTTTTATAAAAGATTTATGCGCATTTAAGTGATTTTCAGAAGTGGACTTTATATGGGACTCTGTCAAAATATGGACCGATGCAAACAAAATGTGGTTCGAGATTTCACTTTGCATAAAACTGATTTTTGCAGAATTTTGTATGAATATGACTTTTCTATAGACATTTATGTACCATAAAGCCATATATAAAGACATTTGTATGGGGGCTATGAGAAATCGAGGACCGATTCCTACCATTATGAGCAGGACTTCTTCTTTAATGAAAATAAGGTGTGCAAAATTTCATGATATTATCTGAATTATATTTGAAGAAAATAGCAAAATATATCTGAAAAATATAGAGGTTGTCTGCAACTTTGGTCTATAACTCGGATCCTACTAGACCGATTTTACACGTTTGTAATACCAAACATTTCGGTGGACCAAAGAATGTTTGGTAAAATTTTCATTATAGTTAAAATATAGACTTTTTAGTTCTACGACAAATATTTCAATATGTTACAAACGGAATAACAATAATAACTTAATATACACCTAAAATCTAAACTCAACAATACTTCCTTTCTGGGCATGTGAAATTTTATTACTATCGAACTCCCAGTTTATAAATTACAGATTTATTTAAATTTTTTTCCAAATTCCCCCACTGTGTGCTGTGGGGTCTCAATTATACAGTTTCTATAGGTATTGGAATAAAATTTCACATGGATGTAAATTACCATCTCAGATGATATCGTTGAATTCTCTTAACAAAAACAAATAAATATGTCTAAAAAAAACAAATAAATATGTCCTTTCAACCTGAATGATTTGTTTGGTATATAATCACATGGGTGCGGCAGATGAGCATTCAGAATCAATCAAGAGCCTCGCTTTTTGGCCTCAATTATGCTGTTCGATTGGAATAAAATTACACATAGATGTAGAAGAGGAGTATTTGAGAATCTTCAGGAGTAGCTCTGTGGGAAAAAGCCTGGGGATAAAGCTATTATTAAATTAAATTCTAGGATATATGTAGACATTTCTATAAGAACAGACAAATTAGACACATAATAACATGTCTAAAACTAATTCCGATATAACTGTTATGTTATACTTGTTATTATAATACTTGTAATTTTATAATTGTATTTCAATCACATATGTTGTTATTTTTATTATAAAAAACTAAAATATTTCCTTCAGTTGATTATAACAAATATCATATTGAAAACTATATTTTTTCAATAAAACTTTATTCTTAAATAAATATCTGCGTTCTCTAAATCTAATAGGTTATGGGCGATAGCAAGCGCGATTCATCTCATGGAATCTTACAATTCCGTGGAGATAATTTTGAAAATTGGAGTTTTCGTGTACAGATGTACTTAGATTCTTTGAATCTGTTGGATGCTATCAACGATGTTCCGCCAGCTGAGCCTTCTTCAGGCGAATCTTTTATTGTAAAAGATAAGAAAGCTAAAGCGGCTTTGGTCAGTTTAATTGCTGATGAATATTTAGAAACTGTGCGAGACAAAAATACAGCTAAGGAGATGTGGTCTGCTATGCAAGAAACATTTGCAAAGAAGTCGATTACCAGTCAGACCTTGTTGAGAAAACAATTGGCTTTATTAAGAATGAAGTCAGATGATGATCTCCGTAAACATCTTTTAATGTTTGACGACATTATCAGAAAATTAAAAACTCATGGTGCTCAATTATCTGAAAATGATATTGTGGCCCAACTTTTTGTTACACTACCAGATAGTTTTGACCCGGTAGTGACTGCATTGGAAAATATGAAGGAATCCGATTTAACTATTAAAATAGTGAAACAGAGGTTGCTTGCTGAAGATGCAAAGAGGCAAGATCGTTTTGATTCCGAAATTACGAAGGCAGCAGCGTTTAGTGGTGAAAAGAAGAATAAGAAATTTGATGGTACATGTTTTCGTTGTAAGAAAAAGGGACATAAACAAAAGGATTGTCGTGTTCGTATAGAGACAAATAACAGAAAAGCCAGTACAGCGTCGACATCAAAATCAATTTGTTTTATGACTGGAGCTTTAAGCAAAATTCCATCAAATTCTGAAAACATTTTAAAATTCAAAATAGACTCTGGTGCAACGGATCACATGTGCAAATTTAAATGGGGTTTTGATAATTTGGAAAAACTTAAAAATCCTATATGTATAAATGTTGCCAAAACTCAAGAAAATATGGTAGCTCATTATAGCGGTGTTATTACTGGATACTCCAGTAATGTATTTGTGAATATAAAAGAAGTTTTATATGTTCAAGGTCTCCGGGATAATTTATTGTCTGTTCCAAAACTAACTATGAATGGGTTAAGTGTCGAATTTTATGAAGAAGTAGCTGTCATCAAGAAAGATAATAATGTCCTTATGAAAGCCTATAAGAATGGTAATTTATACGAAATAAAAATCAGAATTTCAAACAACAGAGAAGCAAATGCAACTACTACGAAATCGAATATATTGTGGCATTCAAGAATGGGACATGTTAGTGATACATGTTTACAAGAACTAATACGTAACAAAATGGTTAATGGTATAGATAGTTTTTCTCCTGTTGGGTTGTGTGATACATGTATTCAAGGTAAGCAATGCCGTAATCCATTTAATGGAAGTCGTTCAAAATCCAATCGTGTTTTGGAAAGAATTCATACTGATGTATGTGGACCTTTTGAACACCAAACTTGGGATGGTTACAGATACTTTGTTAGTTTTATTGATGACTTCAGTCATTTCACTTACATATATCTGATGAAAAAGAAATCAGAAGTATTTGAACATTTTGTTGAATATGAATCAATGGCAACAGCACTGCACAACGTATCTATATCAATGGTAACTGTAGACCAAGGTGGAGAGTACTCATCGAATAAGGCAATTGAATATTTTAAAAGAAAGGGTATACAAATTCAAACTTCTGTAGCATTTACTCCTCAACAAAATGGAGTTGCAGAGAGATTTAATCGAACTTTAGTGGAAAAGATACGAACAATATTGCTTGAGGCAAACGCACCAAAATTTTTATGGGGTGAAGCTGCCTTAACAGCAACATACTTGATCAACAGATCCCCAAGTAAAGCTATTGATATTAGAAAAACTCCTTCGGAAATATGGTATAATAGAAAACCAGACCTTTCTAAATTAAAAATTTTTGGTTGTGAAGCTTTTGTATGGGTTCCAAAACAAAAGAGAAAGAAATTGGATAGTAAATCAGTTAAAATGGTTATGATGGGGTACATTTCAAACGGTTATAGATTATGGAATCCCCAAAAGAAAATGATAGTTATAGCTAGAGATGTTCGTTTTAACGAGTCCTTATTTCCTTTTAAAGAACAAAAAGAAGAAACTCCCAAACCAGATGTTCTAATTGTATGCAAAAGAAACGAGCAAGAAGGGGAATATATTGATGATGCCAGTGTCGTTTCTGGAGAAGATCATGAAAAAGAATATGATAATGGTAGTGAAGTCTCTATGTTAGAAGATGAAGAACATATTAATACAAATTCAAATTTGTTAACTGATGATAATTCTGATTCTTGTGAGAGCGAATATCTAGAAGAAGCTAAACCCCAACCTAGAAGAAGCGAACGATTGAAAAATAAAATTCTAGGTTATATTACAGGTCACGCAAATACTGTAATTTCAGACTGTAGTTTTGCGGAGCCACAATTTTTTAAAGATATTGAAAATAGACCTGATAAATCTAAGTGGTTGGAAGCTATTAAAGATGAACTAGAATCAATGAAGAAAAATGAAGTGTGGAAATTAGTATCACGACCAGAAAATAAAAAGATTCTTAAATCTAGGTGGGTTTTTCGCATTAAAGAAGATTCAGATGGAAATCCTGTTCGATATAAAGCGCGTCTCGTAGCAAAAGGATTTCTTCAAAAGGCAGGCGTAGATTATGAAGAAACTTATTCGCCGGTAGCAAAACTTTCTACTATTCGTATAGTATTAGCAGTAAGTGTTAAAAGGTGTTTACATTTACATCAACTCGATGTAAAAACTGCTTTTTTATATGGATTGTTGAAAGAAAATATTTTTATGGAAATTCCTGATGGACTTGAAGTTGCTCCAGATCTAGTGTGCAATCTTAAGAAATCAATTTATGGTCTGAAACAAAGTCCCCGATGTTGGTATGAAAAATTTGATAATTTTATGATCCAGTTAGGATTTATTCGTTCCAAATATGATGTATGTTTATACACAAAATTTAATGATAACAACTTTTTATACTTGCTGTTGTATGTTGATGATGTCCTAATCGCTGGAGATAATATTAATGTCATAGAAAATCTCAAAAAGGATCTTAATTCAGCATTTGAAATGTCTGATTGCGGTCCTCTTCAATATTACTTGGGAACAAAAATTGAATACGATCGTCCAAATGGTGTTATGAAATTAAGTCAACATAAAAGTATTGAGCGAATACTTAAAAAATTTTCAATGAATGATTGTAACCAAGCAAAAACCCCGATGGAAAAGTCTTTATGTCTTTTGCACAATAATGCAAATGAACCAACTAAGAGCCCGTATCGTGAAATGTTAGGAAGTTTAATGTACTTAATGTTAAGTGTTCGTCCAGATATATGTTACCAGGTCGGATATATGGGTAGATTTCAGAATAACCCCAGTGATAGTCATTGGACAAGTTTAAAACGTATAGTTCGTTATATCAAAGGCACAAAGGACTTAAAACTTATTTATTCAAGAAATCTAGATAACAATGAAGTCATTGGCTTTGTAGATGCTGATTGGGCTTCAGATATTGAAGATAGAAAATCTGTTAGCGGCTATATTTTTAAAGTATTTGGTTGCCCAATATCTTGGAACAGCAAGAAACAGACAGTGGTAGCAACGTCATCTAGCGAAGCAGAATATATTGCTCTTAGTCATGCAGTTTCAGAAGCTACTTGGATTAGAGGTATATTAATAGATCTTCATATTCTTTCAGAAGACAAAGCTGTGACTATTTATGAAGATAATAGAGGATGCATTGGAATTGCAAAGAACTCTGAAAGCAAACGGTCCAAGCATATTGATGTAAAATTCCACTTCGTGCGTGATTACGTTTCTAAAGGAATAGTTAAATTAGAACCAATTTCAACAGAATTACAGCTTGCGGATTTGTTCACCAAAGCATTGGATTCAACAAAATTTATTAAATTTCGAAACGATCTACAACTTGGTGATTGAGAGGGGGTGTTATGTTATACTTGTTATTATAATACTTGTAATTTTATAATTGTATTTCAATCACATATGTTGTTATTTTTATTATAAAAAACTAAAATATTTCCTTCAGTTGATTATAACAAATATCATATTGAAAACTATATTTTTTCAATAAAACTTTATTCTTAAATAAATATCTGCGTTCTCTAAATCTAATAATAACTAGTTCGAAGGCTGTCATTATAGATTCTGAAATGGATCAGATTACTTCCATTCTAGAACTAGTTTATAGCAAGTAAAATAATATGAATGAGTTTAGTTAAATTACCATTAGCACCAATTAGACTCACATCGTCTTACAATAATCTGCAACTATTGCACTCATAAAAACAAACACTTCCGGCCTATAGCTTTCTATAGGGGACACTTATTGTTCCTCCATACATTTTTGGGGTAGTCATATGTGTTTATATGTGTTTATATGTATGTATAATTAACTTACTTTCACCTGTTTCAATGGTTTGTCATAAATGTGACACAATGTGACAGCTCTCATCCTTACATTCGCATCACATTGTAGACGACACTCTTTAAAGTACATTAATTACGGAGCTGTGGCTCTACAGCGCATATTGGTAAATTTAACAGTTGTACGTAAAGGATTCTTGCTGGCATCACATTTGAGTAAATCACCGCCAGAATAACAAGTGTCAATAATGAATTTTCATGTTTTCCAAATAATTATGGGTTTGTGTTTAAAACACACACACAAAAATACGTTATTCACTTGTCCGAGTTGATGTTTTTATGCTTTTTGCGGTGGAATTTATTTAAATGTTTCTAATAAGATTTTTTTTTATTAAGGGAAAAATTACGTTTGGTTGGTGTTAATAAACACAGTGTGTTTAACTGATTTTAAATAAGCTGCTAACATAAAGCCTCATTAAAAATACAGATTAAATTATTTGCGGCAAACTATGTAATTATTTTAAACAAGTAAGAAAGTATAGACGGTCAAGCCCGGACATGTAATACCCTATACCCAGTATATGTGTTTAACAGTTCTTCAAAAATTAGCGCTACATGTGAACTATTTTGGAACGTATATCCAAAAATTTAGTGGCATGACCTCATTCATATATTTTGTGATAAATTTTATCTAACACATTTTAACACTTTTAAAGGTTTTATGCATGTTAGCGATTTTCAGAAGTGGTTCTTATATGGGCGATTTGACTAATTATGGATAAGGATTGTATTTATGAAACTTATTTGTGTTAGATTTTTTCTTTTTTTGGATATCAAAATTTTTAAGAGATTATGGTCTTTACAGTTATTTTTGGAAGTTGGCCTTATATGGGGCCTGGTTAATTAATAGAGTCGATCGGTATATCTTAAGGTGGGTGTTCGACTAATATTTATGGGCTTTACAAACATCAGCACAAATCCAATATACCCCACTATGGTGATGTAGGTTATAAAAAAAACAAAAAAAAATTGTATACCAAAATTTGTATATCTACCAACTTTAAATTAAAATATTTTGATAATGTCAATGATTTTGCTGATTTACAATGATCGCAGCAAACTAAATATACATACATACATATGTATGTACATACTTTAAACAATTATATTATGGTTAAAAAACAATATTGCAATAAATTTTCAAATAAATAGTTCCTTTTACAAATCTAGTTTACCGACGCAGCTCCAAATAAAAAAAAAAGTACGTAGGGTGATAGAAAATTGAAAAATAAGAAGAAAAAATTAAATAAAAAATTGGCGCAAACGCTTAGTTTTCGAGTTATGGACGTTTTTAGTTTTCGCAAACTAAAGTGGCTCTGCATAGCCGGCCTTCGGCCGGGCGCCATTATTTTCTCCTCTATGGTATAATAAACACAGGCTTCGCTAACTAAAACTTTTCTGCACTTAAAAAATGCTTAAATTAGCCTAAAGAGGAAAATAATATGCGAATACAAAAACAAAATACATATTTGCAATCGTGAGCAAATTACCTTTAATTTGAGTACCCACACATATCACTAAGTGTGCGGGGCAGTTTTTTGGTTCCAAGGGGCCTTAGCTTCCTTAAATTTTAATATTGTTTTGGCATATTTTTTTTCGTAGCCCTTTAAGCTGCCCTTCAGCCAAATCACATAATTCTATTAAAACTAAAAACGTCTATAACTCGAAAACTAAGCGTTTGCACCAATATTTTTATTTAATTTTTTCTTCTTATTTTTCAATTTTCTATCCCCCTATGCAATTAAGAATACCGCTTCACTAGACTATGAACCAAAGAATTTTTAGGTATAATAAAATCACCATAACTAACAAAGCTGAAGTACTTCAAATTCTGGTAAATAGGTCATGACCTAATGTTTATAATAGTAAATATATTTTATAGTTATAAACATTCTGAACCAAAAACTACTAAAGTAGAAAATATCTATATACATACATATGTATGAATATAGCAAAACTATGCAATATTTATAGCTGGTGTTCCTTAGAGTTTAAAATGCATTTGTCGGTCAAAGGATTACAATGCGAAAAGTGTAAATATTAATAATTTATGAAAAAATAGAGTGTTACTAGGATCTTTAAATAGTTGCATTATTTGTTGAAATCATATAAATTCACTGTTTAATCACCCCTATCATGAATAAATATTCCCCATGAAATTTGTTCCCTTTTAACATTTTTCCTATTAACCATCCATTACTAACCTCTGGGTCGAATCGACCCAGACACGCAAACGTTATAAATAAGAAAAAAAAACAAGACGGTATTTTAACTCAAGATATATGTGTAATATAAATTTGTTTATATTTAAACGTTTATAAACAATAAACATAAGGAATATTTATGATATTATGCATATTATTTAAAAAACAGCCTGAGTCGACTAGACCCATAGTTACCCGGCATTTACACATGCAAGTGCAAGTTCGAAAAAGTCAATACATTCACACTTTTTTACTAACACAATCACACATGCAGGCACTTGCAGCTCACTTGCAAGTGAATTTACCCTGCCTTTACACAAGCAAGTACTTGCATGCAAGTGCTGTGTACGTATTATATACGAAAACTTATTCGAAAAACTTGACTAGCTCTGCAAGTGAAAAAAATGTAAGTGTATTAGTAAAAAAATGTGTGTGTATTGAGTTTTTCGAACTTGCACTTGCATGTGTAAATGCCAGGTTAGCTGGACAGTGATTTTTTGACACTTTCAGCAATAAAGTGACAGAAAGGTAAACAGAGTTGCCAAATAAAAAAATTCAGAATAAATTTAATTAATATTAATTATTTTATGTACATATATTTGTAAAAAAAAAATATATTTTTTTTTCAAATATGAAAAAAGAAGTGTATTGATGTCATTTTAGAGCATTAAATAATAATTAAAATAATAATAATAAATTGTAATAATTATTTCCCTACAATTATACTCATGTGAAGGCCATGGCAACTCTTGGTAAACAAATACAAACTTTGTGCGCCATTTGTTAATTTAAACTAATTTTTTGACAACATTTTGAAAATGAACTTTCACTGTCCTGTGTAAACAGTATTGCTACTTGCAAATGATTCGAGTTTTTCGAATAAGTTTTCGTATATAATACGTACACAGCACTCGCATGCAAGTACTTGCATGTGTAAAGGCAGGGTTAGCAATAATGTAACAAAGATTATGGGTCGATTCAATGGGTCATTACATAACTGAAAATTTTTTGCTTTAGCCATACCAATTTTTCTTTCTAACATTTTACTATTATATTTCAGATTTCAAATGCGCTTTATTTGACGTCAATATCTTAAAAACTCATAATTGTATGCGCAATTCGGCTGGATAACTTTTTTCACTTTTTTTTAGCTATGTTGTAATGAATACAAACTTAATTTCAACTTAAATATATAAGTTGTTTAATACACCATTATATATTAAAATTTAACAATAAAAGACTAAAATCTACCAACGAAGTATACGTTTTATCAATTTATAAGTTGAGACGATTTCAATGGATAATACAATTGACAATACAATTGACGGTCGATAAGACACATGGTTAGTAACTATGCGACAGGATTTAAGGTTAGTTATGCAGGTTTAAAATTCAATGTTAAAAAAATAAAATGGAACAAATTTTATGTGGAATCTTTATTCACGATATGGGTGAATATAAATAAATATGTATGTAGCAAATACTTTTATTGTCGTCGTCGCTTTTCGCTTCAATTGCAACATTGCCACTTCAATAAACTATTGTGAATTATTGATGTAATTTTTTGACATTTAGATCGCCGTGAACAAAACAAACTGAACGAAACTTTATCAAACCGTAACAGCTGTTTTATCAAAACAAACTTTTTTTTTTGTGTGGTGAAAAATTGTTTGTTGTTGTTCATGCATCATCTTGTAGATTTATTATTGTAAATGCGGTTTTATAAATCACATAGAACAAACCTTGTGCTTTTTTAAAAACAATAATGTTATGCAAATAAATTAATAAATATGTAATGAAAACCATAACTATTGTTTTAAAATTAAAATAAAATTTAAAAATGAATTTTGTGCATTAGAAGAATTGTGTGCATTATAATGTATAAGCAATGAGTAAATAAAAAATTCCAGTGCAATAATCCTCCTATAACACTTCAACTTCATCTTGTGCATCATATCTGAATGAAGGAATTATTTGCTTTTAACCGCAGCAATCGGATGAAGTCCAATTTTACCCAGTAAAATTTGGAATGTAAAAGATATTACCTACTAAAATTAGGACTTAAAAGTAAAATGTGGGAACAATTTTAAGTTTAGTAATTTCTCTATAAATCCTGAACAGGATCTTATGCAGCGTGTTGGAATGCGAAAACTATTGCATGGCTTGTAAATGTAGCAATCGGGTGACGTACCTAACAAACTGAAATGTTTCCAGTAGAAAAATTACTAAAGTGCACTTTTTTAACATTTAACCTACAGCATTAAAGTTTGTTAGATCATACCCCCTATGTTCCATTTTTTTGTGGAAAAATCTATACGGAGTTTGATTTCTACACTTAATAGCTACTAATTCCTGTTTTCCGATATGATGCACAAGCTCCCGTTTAGAATTTATAGGGTAATTTCTAATGTGCTCTTTTTTTACATGTTACCTAAAGTATGAAAGTTTGTTAGGGCATACCCCCTATGTTCCATTTTTTTGTGGGAAAATCTATACGGATTTTGATTTCTACACTTAATAGCTACTAATTCCTGTTTTCCGATATGATGCACAAGCTCCCGTTTAGAATTTATAGGGTAATTTCTAATGTGCTCTTTTTTTACATGTTACCTAAAGTATGAAAGTTTTTTAGGGTATACCCCCTATGTTCCATTTTTTTGTGGAAAAATACATACGGATTTTGATTTCTACACTTATTAGCTACTTACTCCTGTTTTCCGATATGATGCACAAGCTCCCGTTTGGAATTTATAGGGTAATTTCTAATGTGCTCTTTTTTTACATGTTACCTAAAGTATGAAAGTTTTTTAGGGTATACCCCCTATGTTCCATTTTTTTGTGGAAAAATACATACGGATTTTGATTTCTACACTTATTAGCTACTTACTCCTGTTTTCCGATATGATGCACAAGCTCCCGTTTGGAATTTATAGGGTAATTTCTAATGTGCTCTTTTTTTACATGTTACCTAAAGTATGAAAGTTTTTTAGGGCATACTCCCTATGTTCCATTTTTTTGTGGAAAAATCTATACGGATTTTGATTTCTACACTTATTAGCTACTTACTCCTGTTTTCCGATATGATGCACAAGCTCCCGTTTGGAATTTATAGGGTAATTTCTAATGTGCTCTTTTTTTACATGTTACCTAAAGTATGAAAGTTTTTTAGGGTATACCCCCTATGTTCCATTTTTTTGTGGAAAAATACATACGGATTTTGATTTCTACACTTAATAGCTACTAATTCCTGTTTTCCGATATGATGCACAAGCTCCCGTTTGGAATTTATAGGGTAATTTCTAATGTGCTCTTTTTTTACATGTTACCTAAAGTATGAAAGTTTTTTAGGGTATACCCCCTATGTTCCATTTTTTTGTGGAAAAATACATACGGATTTTGATTTCTACACTTATTAGCTACTTACTCCTGTTTTCCGATATGATGCACAAGCTCCCGTTTGGAATTTATAGGGTAATTTCTAATGTGCTCTTTTTTTACATGTTACCTAAAGTATGAAAGTTTTTTAGGGCATACTCCCTATGTTCCATTTTTTTGTGGAAAAATCTATACGGATTTTGATTTCTACACTTATTAGCTACTTACTCCTGTTTTCCGATATGATGCACAAGCTCCCGTTTGGAATTTATAGGGTAATTTCTAATGTGCTCTTTTTTTACATGTTACCTAAAGTATGAAAGTTTTTTAGGGTATACCCCCTATGTTCCATTTTTTTGTGGAAAAATACATACGGATTTTGATTTCTACACTTATTAGCTACTTACTCCTGTTTTCCGATATGATGCACAAGCTCCCGTTTGGAATTTATAGGGTAATTTCTAATGTGCTCTTTTTTTACATGTTACCTAAAGTATGAAAGTTTTTTAGGGTATACCCCCTATGTTCCATTTTTTTGTGGAAAAATACATACGGATTTTGATTTCTACACTTATTAGCTACTTACTCCTGTTTTCCGATATGATGCACAAGCTCCCGTTTGGAATTTATAGGGTAATTTCTAATGTGCTCTTTTTTTACATATTACCTAAAGTATGAAAGTTTGTTAGGGCATACCCCCTATGTTCCATTTTTTTGTGGAAAAATCTATACGGATTTTGATTTCTACACTTAATAGCTACTAATTCCTGTTTTCCGATATGATGCACAAGCTCCCGTTTGGAATTTATAGGGTAATTTCTAATGTGCTCTTTTTTTACATGTTACCTAAAGTATGAAAGTTTTTTAGGGTATACCCCCTATGTTCCATTTTTTTGTGGAAAAATACATACGGATTTTGATTTCTACACTTATTAGCTACTTACTCCTGTTTTCCGATATGATGCACAAGCTCCCGTTTGGAATTTATAGGGTAATTTCTAATGTGCTCTTTTTTTACATGTTACCTAAAGTATGAAAGTTTTTTAGGGCATACTCCCTATGTTCCATTTTTTTGTGGAAAAATCTATACGGATTTTGATTTCTACACTTATTAGCTACTTACTCCTGTTTTCCGATATGATGCACAAGCTCCCGTTTGGAATTTATAGGGTAATTTCTAATGTGCTCTTTTTTTACATATTACCTAAAGTATGAAAGTTTGTTAGGGCATACCCCCTATGTTCCATTTTTTTGTGGGAAAATCTATACGGATTTTGATTTCTACACTTAATAGCTACTAATTCCTGTTTTCCGATATGATGCACAAGCTCCCGTTTAGAATTTATAGGGTAATTTCTAATGTGCTCTTTTTTTACATGTTACCTAAAGTATGAAAGTTTTTTAGGGTATACCCCCTATGTTCCATTTTTTTGTGGAAAAATACATACGGATTTTGATTTCTACACTTATTAGCTACTTACTCCTGTTTTCCGATATGATGCACAAGCTCCCGTTTGGAATTTATAGGGTAATTTCTAATGTGCTCTTTTTTTACATGTTACCTAAAGTATGAAAGTTTTTTAGGGTATACCCCCTATGTTCCATTTTTTTGTGGAAAAATACATACGGATTTTGATTTCTACACTTATTAGCTACTTACTCCTGTTTTCCGATATGATGCACAAGCTCCCGTTTGGAATTTATAGGGTAATTTCTAATGTGCTCTTTTTTTACATGTTACCTAAAGTATGAAAGTTTTTTAGGGCATACTCCCTATGTTCCATTTTTTTGTGGAAAAATCTATACGGATTTTGATTTCTACACTTATTAGCTACTTACTCCTGTTTTCCGATATGATGCACAAGCTCCCGTTTGGAATTTATAGGGTAATTTCTAATGTGCTCTTTTTTTACATATTACCTAAAGTATGAAAGTTTGTTAGGGCATACCCCCTATGTTCCATTTTTTTGTGGAAAAATCTATACGGATTTTGATTTCTACACTTAATAGCTACTAATTCCTGTTTTCCGATATGATGCACAAGCTCCCGTTTGGAATTTATAGGGTAATTTCTAATGTGCTCTTTTTTTACATGTTACCTAAAGTATGAAAGTTTTTTAGGGTATACCCCCTATGTTCCATTTTTTTGTGGAAAAATACATACGGATTTTGATTTCTACACTTAATAGCTACTAATTCCTGTTTTCCGATATGATGCACAAGCTCCCGTTTAGAATTTATAGGGTAATTTCTAATGTGCTCTTTTTTTACATGTTACCTAAAGTATGAAAGTTTTTTAGGGCATACTCCCTATGTTCCATTTTTTTGTGGAAAAATCTATACGGATTTTGATTTCTACACTTATTAGCTACTTACTCCTGTTTTCCGATATGATGCACAAGCTCCCGTTTAGAATTTATAGGGTAATTTCTAATGTGCTCTTTTTTTACATGTTACCTAAAGTATGAAAGTTTTTTAGGGCATACTCCCTATGTTCCATTTTTTTGTGGAAAAATCTATACGGATTTTGATTTCTACACTTATTAGCTACTTACTCCTGTTTTCCGATATGATGCACAAGCTCCCGTTTGGAATTTATAGGGTAATTTCTAATGTGCTCTTTTTTTACATATTACCTAAAGTATGAAAGTTTGTTAGGGCATACCCCCTATGTTCCATTTTTTTGTGGAAAAATCTATACGGATTTTGATTTCTACACTTAATAGCTACTAATTCCTGTTTTCCGATATGATGCACAAGCTCCCGTTTGGAATTTATAGGGTAATTTCTAATGTGCTCTTTTTTTACATGTTACCTAAAGTATGAAAGTTTGTTAGGGCATACCCCCTATGTTCCATTTTTTTGTGGAAAAATCTATACGGATTTTGATTTCTACACTTAATAGCTACTAATTCCTGTTTTCCGATATGATGCACAAGCTCCCGTTTGGAATTTATAGGGTAATTTCTAATGTGCTCTTTTTTTACATGTTACCTAAAGTATGAAAGTTTTTTAGGGTATACCCCCTATGTTCCATTTTTTTGTGGAAAAATACATACGGATTTTGATTTCTACACTTATTAGCTACTTACTCCTGTTTTCCGATATGATGCACAAGCTCCCGTTTGGAATTTATAGGGTAATTTCTAATGTGCTCTTTTTTTACATGTTACCTAAAGTATGAAAGTTTTTTAGGGCATACTCCCTATGTTCCATTTTTTTGTGGAAAAATCTATACGGATTTTGATTTCTACACTTATTAGCTACTTACTCCTGTTTTCCGATATGATGCACAAGCTCCCGTTTGGAATTTATAGGGTAATTTCTAATGTGCTCTTTTTTTACATATTACCTAAAGTATGAAAGTTTGTTAGGGCATACCCCCTATGTTCCATTTTTTTGTGGGAAAATCTATACGGATTTTGATTTCTACACTTAATAGCTACTAATTCCTGTTTTCCGATATGATGCACAAGCTCCCGTTTAGAATTTATAGGGTAATTTCTAATGTGCTCTTTTTTTACATGTTACCTAAAGTATGAAAGTTTTTTAGGGTATACCCCCTATGTTCCATTTTTTTGTGGAAAAATACATACGGATTTTGATTTCTACACTTATTAGCTACTTACTCCTGTTTTCCGATATGATGCACAAGCTCCCGTTTGGAATTTATAGGGTAATTTCTAATGTGCTCTTTTTTTACATGTTACCTAAAGTATGAAAGTTTTTTAGGGTATACCCCCTATGTTCCATTTTTTTGTGGAAAAATACATACGGATTTTGATTTCTACACTTATTAGCTACTTACTCCTGTTTTCCGATATGATGCACAAGCTCCCGTTTGGAATTTATAGGGTAATTTCTAATGTGCTCTTTTTTTACATGTTACCTAAAGTATGAAAGTTTTTTAGGGCATACTCCCTATGTTCCATTTTTTTGTGGAAAAATCTATACGGATTTTGATTTCTACACTTATTAGCTACTTACTCCTGTTTTCCGATATGATGCACAAGCTCCCGTTTGGAATTTATAGGGTAATTTCTAATGTGCTCTTTTTTTACATATTACCTAAAGTATGAAAGTTTGTTAGGGCATACCCCCTATGTTCCATTTTTTTGTGGAAAAATCTATACGGATTTTGATTTCTACACTTAATAGCTACTAATTCCTGTTTTCCGATATGATGCACAAGCTCCCGTTTGGAATTTATAGGGTAATTTCTAATGTGCTCTTTTTTTACATGTTACCTAAAGTATGAAAGTTTTTTAGGGTATACCCCCTATGTTCCATTTTTTTGTGGAAAAATACATACGGATTTTGATTTCTACACTTAATAGCTACTAATTCCTGTTTTCCGATATGATGCACAAGCTCCCGTTTAGAATTTATAGGGTAATTTCTAATGTGCTCTTTTTTTACATGTTACCTAAAGTATGAAAGTTTTTTAGGGCATACTCCCTATGTTCCATTTTTTTGTGGAAAAATCTATACGGATTTTGATTTCTACACTTATTAGCTACTTACTCCTGTTTTCCGATATGATGCACAAGCTCCCGTTTAGAATTTATAGGGTAATTTCTAATGTGCTCTTTTTTTACATGTTACCTAAAGTATGAAAGTTTTTTAGGGCATACTCCCTATGTTCCATTTTTTTGTGGAAAAATCTATACGGATTTTGATTTCTACACTTATTAGCTACTTACTCCTGTTTTCCGATATGATGCACAAGCTCCCGTTTGGAATTTATAGGGTAATTTCTAATGTGCTCTTTTTTTACATATTACCTAAAGTATGAAAGTTTGTTAGGGCATACCCCCTATGTTCCATTTTTTTGTGGGAAAATCTATACGGATTTTGATTTCTACACTTAATAGCTACTAATTCCTGTTTTCCGATATGATGCACAAGCTCCCGTTTAGAATTTATAGGGTAATTTCTAATGTGCTCTTTTTTTACATGTTACCTAAAGTATGAAAGTTTTTTAGGGTATACCCCCTATGTTCCATTTTTTTGTGGAAAAATACATACGGATTTTGATTTCTACACTTATTAGCTACTTACTCCTGTTTTCCGATATGATGCACAAGCTCCCGTTTGGAATTTATAGGGTAATTTCTAATGTGCTCTTTTTTTACATGTTACCTAAAGTATGAAAGTTTTTTAGGGTATACCCCCTATGTTCCATTTTTTTGTGGAAAAATACATACGGATTTTGATTTCTACACTTATTAGCTACTTACTCCTGTTTTCCGATATGATGCACAAGCTCCCGTTTGGAATTTATAGGGTAATTTCTAATGTGCTCTTTTTTTACATGTTACCTAAAGTATGAAAGTTTTTTAGGGCATACTCCCTATGTTCCATTTTTTTGTGGAAAAATCTATACGGATTTTGATTTCTACACTTATTAGCTACTTACTCCTGTTTTCCGATATGATGCACAAGCTCCCGTTTGGAATTTATAGGGTAATTTCTAATGTGCTCTTTTTTTACATATTACCTAAAGTATGAAAGTTTGTTAGGGCATACCCCCTATGTTCCATTTTTTTGTGGAAAAATCTATACGGATTTTGATTTCTACACTTAATAGCTACTAATTCCTGTTTTCCGATATGATGCACAAGCTCCCGTTTGGAATTTATAGGGTAATTTCTAATGTGCTCTTTTTTTACATGTTACCTAAAGTATGAAAGTTTTTTAGGGTATACCCCCTATGTTCCATTTTTTTGTGGAAAAATACATACGGATTTTGATTTCTACACTTAATAGCTACTAATTCCTGTTTTCCGATATGATGCACAAGCTCCCGTTTGGAATTTATAGGGTAATTTCTAATGTGCTCTTTTTTTACATGTTACCTATAGTATGAAAGTTTGTTAGGGCATACTCCCTATGTTCCATTTTTTTGTGGAAAAATCTATACGGATTTTGATTTCTACACTTAATAGCTACTAATTCCTGTTTTCCGATATGATGCACAAGCTCCCGTTTAGAATTTATAGGGTAATTTCTAATGTGCTCTTTTTTTACATGTTACCTAAAGTATGAAAGTTTTTTAGGGTATACCCCCTATGTTCCATTTTTTTGTGGAAAAATACATACGGATTTTGATTTCTACACTTATTAGCTACTTACTCCTGTTTTCCGATATGATGCACAAGCTCCCGTTTGGAATTTATAGGGTAATTTCTAATGTGCTCTTTTTTTACATGTTACCTAAAGTATGAAAGTTTTTTAGGGCATACTCCCTATGTTCCATTTTTTTGTGCAAAAATCTATACGGATTTTGATTTCTACACTTATTAGCTACTTACTCCTGTTTTCCGATATGATGCACAAGCTCCCGTTTGGAATTTATAGGGTAATTTCTAATGTGCTCTTTTTTTACATGTTACCTAAAGTATGAAAGTTTTTTAGGGTATACCCCCTATGTTCCATTTTTTTGTGGAAAAATACATACGGATTTTGATTTCTACACTTATTAGCTACTTACTCCTGTTTTCCGATATGATGCACAAGCTCCCGTTTGGAATTTATAGGGTAATTTCTAATGTGCTCTTTTTTTACATGTTACCTAAAGTATGAAAGTTTTTTAGGGCATACTCCCTATGTTCCATTTTTTTGTGGAAAAATCTATACGGATTTTGATTTCTACACTTATTAGCTACTTACTCCTGTTTTCCGATATGATGCACAAGCTCCCGTTTAGAATTTATAGGGTAATTTCTAATGTGCTCTTTTTTTACATGTTACCTAAAGTATGAAAGTTTTTTAGGGCATACTCCCTATGTTCCATTTTTTTGTGGAAAAATCTATACGGATTTTGATTTCTACACTTATTAGCTACTTACTCCTGTTTTCCGATATGATGCACAAGCTCCCGTTTGGAATTTATAGGGTAATTTCTAATGTGCTCTTTTTTTACATATTACCTAAAGTATGAAAGTTTGTTAGGGCATACCCCCTATGTTCCATTTTTTTGTGGAAAAATCTATACGGATTTTGATTTCTACACTTAATAGCTACTAATTCCTGTTTTCCGATATGATGCACAAGCTCCCGTTTGGAATTTATAGGGTAATTTCTAATGTGCTCTTTTTTTACATGTTACCTAAAGTATGAAAGTTTTTTAGGGTATACCCCCTATGTTCCATTTTTTTGTGGAAAAATACATACGGATTTTGATTTCTACACTTATTAGCTACTTACTCCTGTTTTCCGATATGATGCACAAGCTCCCGTTTGGAATTTATAGGGTAATTTCTAATGTGCTCTTTTTTTACATGTTACCTAAAGTATGAAAGTTTTTTAGGGCATACTCCCTATGTTCCATTTTTTTGTGGAAAAATCTATACGGATTTTGATTTCTACACTTATTAGCTACTTACTCCTGTTTTCCGATATGATGCACAAGCTCCCGTTTGGAATTTATAGGGTAATTTCTAATGTGCTCTTTTTTTACATGTTACCTAAAGTATGAAAGTTTTTTAGGGTATACCCCCTATGTTCCATTTTTTTGTGGAAAAATACATACGGATTTTGATTTCTACACTTATTAGCTACTTACTCCTGTTTTCCGATATGATGCACAAGCTCCCGTTTGGAATTTATAGGGTAATTTCTAATGTGCTCTTTTTTTACATGTTACCTAAAGTATGAAAGTTTTTTAGGGTATACCCCCTATGTTCCATTTTTTTGTGGAAAAATACATACGGATTTTGATTTCTACACTTATTAGCTACTTACTCCTGTTTTCCGATATGATGCACAAGCTCCCGTTTGGAATTTATAGGGTAATTTCTAATGTGCTCTTTTTTTACATGTTACCTAAAGTATGAAAGTTTTTTAGGGCATACTCCCTATGTTCCATTTTTTTGTGGAAAAATCTATACGGATTTTGATTTCTACACTTATTAGCTACTTACTCCTGTTTTCCGATATGATGCACAAGCTCCCGTTTGGAATTTATAGGGTAATTTCTAATGTGCTCTTTTTTTACATATTACCTAAAGTATGAAAGTTTGTTAGGGCATACCCCCTATGTTCCATTTTTTTGTGGAAAAATCTATACGGATTTTGATTTCTACACTTAATAGCTACTAATTCCTGTTTTCCGATATGATGCACAAGCTCCCGTTTGGAATTTATAGGGTAATTTCTAATGTGCTCTTTTTTTACATGTTACCTATAGTATGAAAGTTTGTTAGGGCATACTCCCTATGTTCCATTTTTTTGTGGAAAAATCTATACGGATTTTGATTTCTACACTTAATAGCTACTAATTCCTGTTTTCCGATATGATGCACAAGCTCCCGTTTAGAATTTATAGGGTAATTTCTAATGTGCTCTTTTTTTACATGTTACCTAAAGTATGAAAGTTTTTTAGGGCATACCCCCTATTTAATACATAATCCACAAAATTCTAATAATCCACAAAATTCACTAATTAAGTTTATTTTGATTAAATGTGTTTTATTATTTATTTCTAAAAAAAATTATGGTTTTCATCATTCACTTATTTGTTTAGCATATTATTGTTTATAAAACACAAAGTTTGTTCAATGTATTTTAGGTTATGTTTGTGGTTTGTTAGTTGGCAAATTAGAAACGAATGGAATGGACTCTTTATCAAACCGCATTTACACTAACAAATCTACACGATGCTACATAAACAACAACAAACAATTTTCACCACTCAAGAAAAAAATGTTTGTTTTGATAAATCAGC
Organism: Bellardia bayeri; assembly: GCA_950370525.1. NCBI lineage: Eukaryota > Metazoa > Arthropoda > Insecta > Diptera > Calliphoridae > Bellardia > Bellardia bayeri. The sequence goes on from OX493267.1 coordinate 84,485,058, forward strand.
TGTTACGGTTTGATAAATATTTCGTTCAGTTTGATTTGTTCACGCGCGTGACATTTAGTCACAAAACAGCTGAGCAAGTTTATTGTGTATTATATTTTAGTGGCAGTGTAATCATTTTTAAGTTGAAAGGGAACAACGCAAATTGTGGAATATTTTTTTAAAAACTTAATAAAGTTTATTTAAAAATACAATTTAAGGTCAATAATTAAATAAATTTCTATAAAGCAATATGGGAGCAGTTTTAGGACTGTGTTCAGCAGCTCAGGTAAGAAATTTCTGAAAACATCTGGAAGTACATATACATATGTAAGAAAAGTCTTTGTTTTCTTCCAATGTAAACATCGCAGAAAATGAAAAAATCAATAATATGACATTAAATAAATTGTATGTACAATATGATATTTGTTATTATTTTTCTTTCTTTTCTAAGTTTCTTGGCATCATTTAATTAAATTATTCCTTCCTTCTTAGTATATGTACAATGACTCACAGTTGAAAGGTGTATTTAATGTTAATTAATTTTTTTGCAGTGCGCTTTGTGCTGTACTGGCACAGCGGCTAGTATGTGCTGCAGTGCCTGTCCTTCGTGCAAAAATTCCACCTCCTCGCGTTTCATGTATGCCTTTATGTTGCTGGTGGGTACCATATTGGGTGCCATTGCCTTGTCGCCTGGCCTGCAGGGCACTCTTAAGAAGCTACCATTCTGTATAAATTCCACTTCAAGTGTTAGTTCTAAGGCTCTGGATACTTTTTCGGGCGGTTCGTTACAAGTTGACTGTGATTATGCTTTGGGTTATATGGCTGTTTATCGTATTTGCTTTGGTCTGGCTTGTTTCTTCACTTTGATGGCTTTGATTATGCTGGGTGTAAAATCCTCACGAGATCCACGTTCTCATATACAAAATGAATTTTGGCCTTTGAAATTTTTGATATGCTTTGGTGCAGCTTTCGGTGCCATTTTCATACCGGATGGTTCATTTAGTCCGGCTATGATGTGGGTGGGGCTGATTGGTGGCCTGGCTTTTATCTTGGTTCAATTGATTATCATTGTGGATTTTGCACATTCGATAGCTGAAAATTGGATTGGTAAGTTTATATTGATGAATGTGTGTGGCTAAGAAATATCACTGAATAATTATAAGTGCATATTAAGTATAATCATAAAATTGTTATACCTATTATGTAGAAAATGCTGAAAATAATCGTGGTTATTACTATGCTTTGGTATTCGTAACATTACTAAGTTATGGTCTATCTCTTGCTGGAATTTCTCTACTCTATGTTTACTTCACCCAGGTAAATGTTTATTAATGTAGTAACAATTAAAATAATTTGTTTAATTTAAATATATGTATTTATCCAATTTTATATGTAGAGTACAGAATGCGGGCTCAACAAATTCTTTATCTCCATTAACTTAATTTTATGCGTTTTGATCAGTATTGTATCCGTTTTACCAGCTGTTCAAGAACGTTTACCCCAGTCTGGTCTGCTGCAAAGTTCATTGGTTACACTGTATACCATTTATTTGACTTGGTCCGCCGTAGCTAATAATCCTGGTAAGAAAAATAATTTAGAGCAATCAAAACCTTGCGAAATTAATTACAATTTACATATTTTATAGAAAAAATTTGCAATCCTGGCATGTTTAACATTATTGAAGGCAACACAAGTGTTACCACCATGGCTCCTCCAACACCCAATTCGAAAGTTACATTTGACACTACCAATATCATTGGATTAATTGTATGGATGCTGTGCATTTTATATAATTGCATTAGCTCGGCTGTTGAAGTGTCCAAAATCAATAATACTGACGAAAAACGTGGTAAGTTTTAACATATATTATTTTAAAAATACATTTTTAAGTTTGTGTAAAAATCTTCGATTCGAATTTTTAAAAACAGACTATTTAATTTTTGCTCACTAATTTCCATATTAAATTCACTACACTTATAAAATACTCACCTGCTTTATTATTCATTTAATTCTACCATATACATACATACATATTTTCACAAAATTAATTAATTTTTATTATTTTAATTTGTTTTAATAATTAAACCCATTTATTTCTTTTATAACAATTTATGTAAATAAACATTAATGGCTTTAATGTGGTGATTAATGACCCGCAACAAAACAATTTACACCAACCAACAAACTAACAAAAATAAATGTATAACAATAATTTGTAATACGATTCAAATCTAATAAAAATAGTTTTAACAGAAGTTTTATCAGATGCAGAAGCAGGTTCAGGCGATACCAAAACCAATGGTGATAATGAAAGTGATGGTGTCACCTATTCCTGGTCCACATTTCACATAGTATTTGTTTGTGCTTCGCTGTACGTTATGATGACCCTGACCAATTGGTACAAGTAAGTTATAAAAACGATACAATTTTTTTTTATTATTAAAATTCTATTTTTTCAGACCCAATTCCGATATTGAATTATTTAATGCCAATGCTGCTTCCATGTGGATAAAAATCATATCCAGCTGGTTGGGCATATTAATTTACGGCTGGAGCTTAATAGCTCCTGCTGTTTTAACCAACCGTGAATTTAGTTAAACTAACCAAACCTCAAAATATAACTCTTAACTCTGCAGAGTATTAAATATTGAAAGTCTAATGGCTTCTTCTAGTAGTTTAGCAAGAAACATTGAAATTATTGCATATATATGTATGTACATCAAAATATTTTTTATTATTCATAATCTATATACATATGTTTTGTTTCCAATTTTATCTTAATATATGTAAACACAAATATCCCATACAAAAATACTATACATACATACAAAATATCGTATTCAAAATATTTAATTGAATTAAAAATAAATTTAAATAACAATAAATCATATTTAAATTGTTTAATTATTATTTAGTTCTTTTATTCGACAAATTTTAAAAGATAATAGTTTTCCAAATGAACTGATTTATAAATTAATAAGACAATATAAAATACCAAAGAATAATAATACAAATATAAATTCTGAACCTAAAATGTATAAATCTTTAACTTATATTCCATTAATTTCTGAACGACTAGAAGATTCAAAATGTAAATTTAGATGAATCCAGCCAGTATTGTTTATAAAATACCGTGAAAGGGTAAAAATCAAGAAAGATGTAGTAAAATATATGTAGGTACAACTAAAAACAAATTGAAAACTAGATTAGCTGGACATAAATCTGACCAAATTTAATTTTCATTTTTATACTTCAGTTATTAATTTATTATAATTCAAAAATTGTATTATCCCTGAGGAAGCTATCCATTGTGATAGCGAAATATTGGATATTAAAATATATAAAACATTTTTATATAAATATTTAAAGTGACCTAATTGCTTGAAAAAACAATTTATAGAATTGTTTAATTATATTAAAATATGTTTTATTTAGAATTTTTTGCTAAAATTTGATGAATTCAAATATATTTCTTTAACAGCCGCCATTAAAATAACTATTGTGATATACAAATTATCTTTATCGCACTATTGTGAATAATGAATGAAGCAGAGTGATGCCAGAGTAGTGCATTCATATACTACCCAACGAAAAAATGGGAAAAAAACTGTGAATATTGCTGTGTTGTGTATAAATTTGTTTTAATAAATTTTGTTTATAGTTAAGAAAATAAAAGAAGGGTTCTTTGACACACCACGAACAGACAGTAAAAGTAATGGCCATTTAAACTCCATCCCCAAGATGGATAAGAATAAATAATTGCCGGTAAGTTGGGTAATGTAAAATTTGCAGGAAGAGATAGGGCCATTTCTGCTACCATATAAATCATACAGTGAGAGTCAAAATTAAGTATACAGGGAACAAGAATATCTGTGAAGAATAATATATGTATTTTAAAAATTTATTTATAAGTAGATATACCTACATAAGTTTTATCTAACAAAAGCAGTCAGTATTTAGTATACATAACGTTTAGTATACGTAACGTTAAAATGTACATAAGTACCGTTATGAGTAGATTATACATTAAATACTTTTTTAATGCAAGTAGAAATAAAATTGATAATCATTTTTTAAGTACAAAGTTAGGAAATTATTTAATAAACCGAATGGCACGTGGCAAAAATTTAAATCTCACGCAGATATTGCTAAAATTGTGAACAAAAGCCGATAACATGTTCAAAGGTTATTGAAAGAGTGAAGCTCGAGAATACACGAAAATTGCAAGACATACCACGGTCGACCACGATCTCTAGCTGATAATGAGGTTCGAAAAATTGTCAGAGAAGTCAAGAGAACTCCAAAGTCTAGCGCAGTTAAAATAGACATTTGAAGAAAAAATTTCTAAGGGACCCAGTAAGCGCATCGGCAATTTAAAGACGGCTGAGTGACCATGGTCGTCATGAAAAAGTGCTTAAAAAAAAAACGTCTATTTCTGCAGTAAACCATACTAAACATTAAGACTTTGCAAAAGCTTACTTAACCTTTTCGAAATCTTTCTGAAATAATGTAATATTTAGCGATGATGTTTTGGGTCAAAATTAGGTGGAAAGGTGTCTAGACAACAAGAAATAGTGAGCCGCTTCCACAGAACCTTAGTGCTACAGTAAAACACAGTGGTGGGTCTTTGATGGTTTGGGGTTGTATTTAAGCTACAGGATCAGGTAATATTGTATTCATTGAATGTTCAATGATAGCCGATACTACTTACAATTTCAAAGGACAATTTGAAAGTAAGTCTTTTGGCTTCTTTTTAGGTCTTTTAGCAAGACAACGGCCAAAAACACAACGCTAGAATTGTCAAGAAGTGGCTATTGTTCAACGTAGCCACATCATCCAAAGACGAACTCCAAACAGCTTTAACGGAAGAGTGGGGCAATATTGCTAGAGATGTGACTGAATATCTTGCAAATTTAATGAAAAGACGACTAAAGGCTGTAATTAAGCTGAATTGAAAACCAACAAAATATTTACTTTTAATTTTTAGATTTTGGTAATATAATATAGGGTGTTTATCTTTCAACGTTATACTAATTTTTGATTGTTCACGCAAAAAAAAAAAAAACTAGTGCTCAAGGAGTAACAATTTTAATTTGCGGTAATGCACCTGAAACAAAGAAAATTAAACCTCTTCTAATTATGTATATAAATACACCTTGCTTTTTGCTTACATTTTTTAAAACTCTAGTTAAGAATTAATCGAATTAATGTTGAATTTTCAATCAGGAAATTGATATTTTAAAACAAAATCAAAGAAATCAATTTTTATTGTATCATCAAATCAATTCGAATGATAACGTCAAACTATTTTTCATAGAAAAAATAATATACATATATATATTTGTATACATACATTATTAACAATAACAATTATTACAATGCCGGAAGCACTTGTAGCAGTACCAAAACTTAATTTGCCTTCAGGCAATTCCAGTGAAATGGAATACACTTCAGCAACTGCAGAGGTAACCGATCGATCTACCGACAGCCGCTGTGATGATCGTCAAGTGGGAATTACTAAGAGCAAATACGTTTGTGGGGAATCTCAGGGCAAAACCAAATTTCGAAAATCACATGGAAAAAAAATTCTAAAGAAAACACAATTGCGATCATTAACGTAAGTTTATGACTTTAATATCAATGACGAAAAAATTTTAAATACTTTGACACTTGAACGGAATAGTTTTAAAAAATTTTCACCGCAACAGACGAATATATTTTTAATTTTTTTTTTTTTTAATTATTCGTGTTTTAGAAAATTTTGTTAAGTATTCATATCATTAAAAAAAACTAAAAATTTATGTAATCTACGCGAATTTATACAACAAGTAGTTTGTTTTAAAATTTAGTTAAAAGTGTATGCAAAAAGATTGTTTAAAGACAATAAAATAAAACAATATTCGATTTACTAAAAGTTTTCAGCAAAAGACAACAAGCGCACTTCATCTAAAGTCACGCATTCCAAGATCTCTTGTACTAACACCATCTTCATCAACAACTTCGCTTACAACAAACGATTCCTTGCCGTCGCCATCAATCCAAGACAATCAATTGGAAACAAAAATCAAAAATAGGTCGTCCTTAATACGCCAGAGGTCTGGAACTATTTTGGCCTTTCGTCAGAGAAGATCAATTACGCAAATGGATTTTAGTCATGCAAGACGCCAAATGAATTATCCAACGACTTCAGCGCTGCAGAGTAGTGATGTTATTGAGAATAATAAAGCAGTAATAAAAAGCACTTGTACCGAGCATATGTCGATGTCTTATTCTCAGAATTCATTTGTTCACAAATTGTATAATCGGGACAACTATTATTTAGCGATGCCTAGTCGTGATCCTCAAATGGCAGGCATGAGAATATTCGCCGCTCTTATGTTAAACACATGGCGCAAGAGACGTGATGAAGTGAAACTTTTAATGGATAAAGTAGCGGATCTAAAACGTAGTGTAAGTAAAATAAAAAAAACAGCACTTCTAAAATATTTACTATAAATATTATTACATATTTATAATACAAAGGCTATAAAATCTAAAAATCAACTTCATGTCTTTAACACACTCTTCCGAGTTGAGCAAAAACGCAATGACGAACTTAATTGCCAATTGAAAAGATCAATAGAGGATATAAATCTTACAAAGACTTCATGCGAAAGTTTGACAACATCTTTGATCAGTCTTAAGGCCGATAAAGCTTTACTCGAACAACAACTGCAAATCAAGGAACAAGATTTCGAAAGTCTCAGTACCGTATTAACGCAAACAAAAACTGACCTCTTCAAAAGTATGACCATCCAAAGAGAACTTCAAGCGTCATTGTCCATGGAGCAGCGTACAATTCAAACATTTGAAAATCAAAAGAACGAACTAATCAATGAGGTACGAAATTATTAGTTGCAATCAATGATTGATAGTTTAAAATTGTTCTTTCTATTTAGATCTGTGACCTAAATAATGAAGCGAAACAAAAGGAAGAGGGTCTACGTAAAGAAATTCAAATGAAAAGCAAAGTATGTTCCCAACTAAATAACAAACTGAATGATGCAGAAGATCAAATTAAAACACTAAAACTGTAAGTAATTGTATAACAAGATACTGGTCGAAGCGACATTTTGGGTTTGAATATAAGAACTAATTGGGCATAAGTTTTTTTTATTGCACTTTACTTGCAAGTTCTTAGTTCATATTTTAGTAATTTCGCATCTATGATTGATATTTGTATTCGATCTTTGAAATGTGAACTAATTTATTTTTTTTTTTCGAAATCTTTAAAATTACAGTTATGAAAAAAATTTCGATACCCCGACCTAACTTTTTTTCTATTATTAATATGTATAGGTATATGTATATATATTATTTATAAAATCCCAATGATATACTTTAAAATATTTAGAAAAATAAATTAAAATGTTCTACTTGTAAATAACATTTCCAAGCTTCAGCACCGATTTTACACGAGTTAATAATATCCGATTTAAATAAAATGTTCCACATTGTAGTTTTGTATCAAGTGTCCCACTTATAAAATCCCACTCCAAGGAATTTAAATCTTGCAAATATATGTTCATTATATTACCTGTAGTATAAATTGGTTTATATATTGATTATTATTGGCTTCATACAGGCATGCGATGGAAATCGATATCGAAAACGATTAGTTTTAGAAGTCAATTTTTTCGTAATATTTCTGTATTGAAAAACTTTTATCACATAAAATATAAAGATATTGGGCTACTAAAGAGAGTCTTAAAACAAACATTTTTAAAATTAGATTATAAATTCATTAAAATCTATTTCCAAAACTGATTCGTTTTCGATATCGATTTCCATCACGTGCCTGATAATTTCAATAATGTGACTTTATTGCAAATTTGAATAAACTGTATTGAGCGACATCACAACGACGTTGTTTCTTTTTCAGTCAGTCGGAGTTGCTCAAAATGTCAGCGATTTCAAAATCATCTAAAATTATTCAAAATATTGTTTAGAAAATTGTAAACGTAACACAAATAAATGTTTTCCCACTTTATTATATTTGATAAGGTCCTTAAACAAACAGTTGGGCGAGAGTAAGGTCAGAGAAGATCGTATGAAACAAGAAATAGAAATGTTAGAAAACGATGTAAAAATGATGCAGAAATGTTTGGAGGAAACATTTGGAAGACGCCTAAAGAGTTGTTGGAGTAATTCGGTAATCTACCAAAAAATGACTTTGCAGATGTTGCACTTGTTGGCTTATTACGTCCTGCCAGCAATGCCGCCTCCAAAAATGAAGGCCTTGCCTTTCTGCATGTCTTTGGACAAGGCGCTTAGCATTGTCAAGCGTTAAATATGACGGATAGGATCATGAAAATTATTGAACTTCATCATATTATATATATATGTGTATGTATGTACATATGCATTTTTTGTAGTTGGCTATGCATGTTTATTTTGTATTTTATTTATTTTAAACAATTTTTTGTAAATATGTATTTATGTATGTATGTAATTTTATGTTTCTTAATAAAATAAATAAACACTGTAAAAATGTAAATTAATTTTATTTAAAATATAATCCTAATTAAATTTTGACATTTATATGGTGTTCACACATGCATTTTTAATTGACATTTTTTAATTAACGCCTAATTGAATTCAATTATCCATACAAAATTTTAATTAAGATAATTGCTTCATTAAGAGTTAATTGTTCTAATAATTGTTAAAATTAAAAATACAACCGTGTGACTAGTAATAACTAAAATGGCAGTTGTTTCGCTTTTAAATTAATAAAGAATATTTTTAGGCTGAAAATTATAATATTATAACCAAATACAGTGCACTCGGGAAAACGACAACTAATTAAAACCGCGGGTGTTGACGTTTAACAAATTGTTGACGTTTTAACAAAAATCTGTTATTTTTTTCTGCTGTTTTTTTCTTTCCAACACTTGGAAAAGAGACTTCTCTCTATTTATTTCATAAAATTTTAGAGTAGGTAATGTAAAAAAAGGGTTGAGGTTTTAGGATGTTGACGTAAAGGAGCGTTGACGTTTTCCCGAGTGCACTGTAAATGTATTCTTTTTTGTAAGCTGCTGTCAAACGCTAATTAAATTAGCAATATTGAGCATATGTGAACACTTTTTAATTAACCAATAATTGACTCAATTAAAAATGCATGTGTGAACACCATATTAAGCTGCAGTGCAGGTGAACGTGGATAGAAAGTGTTTACATTTTAAATATTTTGGATTGGGAATGACGTGGACGCTTATTTATTAATTAATTTAGTCTCTTATTATAAATTAGTCTTCATTTATTTAAAACTCCTTTTACTTTCCCCAATGAAATTATTAATTTAGCAGACCTTTAATTACATCTTCTATGAGGTAGACCTTGCAATTGACCTTCTATCAGTCATCTAACCACTAACGAGTACGCAAGGCCTTGATTGACAATGACACGCCGTATAAAATTGAAATGATTTTGCAATGCGGCTGGAAATCCTTTTGACTCATTTATTATTATAAGAATGCATTGAAGAAATAGAAGAGTTAACTTCTAAAGGTTTTGAAATCCTGATTAACTAAACTTAAAGCTTTCGTTTTTGGACTAAAATCTTAACTTAAATTGTATATTTATCAATATAGATATGTATATCTATCGCAGATTTGTCTATGTTTATCAATTTTTTCTGGAATACAAATTTTTGATTGTACCAAATGATTCAATGTTGTTACCAACTGAGACTAAAATGTATAAAAAGTACACTTGTACCATGTTTGCCAACCCTGTTGTGTTTAATAAAAAACTATTGTGAATGATGGTTATAAAAATTAACAACTAAGAAAAAGAAATGACAGAAAATAATAAAAACAAAAGAAAAAATTTGCATGTTTTTAAATGAAAGGGGAAATTGCAAGAAACAGCTGGTTTAGCGCAGGTAGGAATCGACGTGAAAAATGTGATAAATGGAAAGTGAATCGACGTGAAAAATGTGATAAATGGAAAGTGATTAATAAAACAATAGCTTTAAAGTGTAATGGTAATTATTATATTTTATGGCGAGAGAAAAGAATAAACAATAAAACAAACAACAGAATAGACCGAATGTATTTGATCGGGCAGGTAGTTTCTTAATGTATGGTTATTTCCCTACACGCTTGTATCAACAAACTCGTCTTCCCATGAATCTAATCACAATATTAAACAAACCATAAAGTGGTGTACGTCATCATTTCATTGCTATATGTACTCATGAGCAAACAAAAATTTTGTTGGTATTACTCACTCTCTGCTGTGTTTTCTGTTCATTCATTTATTGCTTCTTGTTCCGGCAAAGTTTTTTTACTAACCCAGTCAGTCGGTCACATAATACGTTTGCAAACGCAGCGTTAACCACCACCACGGTCTTTCCTCATTTTGCTTATGCATACATACATTTTATTTAATTTGTGTTATTTCGCCGGTTATTACAACAAAACAAAGTTTAATAAACACTGCAAGGCTAAACATTTGAGTTTTTTTTGACGTGGTAAATTAAAATTTTGGTTTTAATTTATTAGTTGGAGTCATCATCCTTGTTCCTTAAAAATTAATTTTTCCTAGTTTGGTGAATTGTTTAAGTACTCTTTCTTATTTCATCGGTGCGTAATTATTTTGTCTATAACAAAAATGCCGTGTTCCATTTATGATTGTGTGGAGAAGGGGCCAGCCATTGAGGTTTTTGCCTTAAACCGTGCCTTCCAGGAGGATACTCATGTTAAAAAAGCCAATTTGGGTGTGGGTGGTAAGTCATATATTACATTTTTTCTTACTTTTTTTTGTTAATAAATGCTATATATGTATGTACATGTTTTTTGTATATACACATATTTTTTCCAATTCTACCTAAATTTAAATACTTTTTTGTTTAATAATATATTGTTTAATGTATGTACAAAGACAATTATGTACGTATTAAATTCACTTTGACGCATTTACTAGGTCCAAGTGTTTGAGTTTTTAGAAAAAATTGCATCTCGTGTACCCATCCATATGTACATACATATGTAGATATTTTTTTCTCTGTGCACACAGTTTTCTCATTTTAATAATAAAAAATTTTGCTGGTTTTTGCATTTTTACGTTTTATTTTTATAACAACTTTTTTCCCCACTTGAAACAAAAACAAATTTTTACTTGTTTGATAATTTGTATTTGTTGTTTTTTTTTTTTATCATTACATATGTACATACTCTCTTTTTTAATACATATTGTATAAAGTGTAACCTACAAAGTAAAGGTTATTTGGAGGTTATATTTCATCATTAACAACGTTTGTTTTTATGACATATTTTTTTCATATATTTCTTTATAAATATGTCTTTCTTTGAGTTAATGTTTTTGTTTAGAAAACTAAGTCCAGATTAATTAAAATGTTGTTTGTTTTAAAAGTAACCATATTTGAAAATGTAACGGAATTTAATATTTAAAAAAAAAATACTGAGAGAACTTAATAAATAATTAAGCTAGGGTTGCCAGTTGTGAAGAGGTTTTTGCTGTGATTAATTTGTTTTGAGTTTTTAAATTATGGGTATCACTTTTAAATTACAATTTAATTTAAATGTTTTTCGATATTATGCGATTTCTTATTCAATATTTTCTTTTTTTTTTAATATTATATCTTATAACATTTTGCATTTACTTTTCATATATATTCATTTTTAATTTTTATATGCATATATTCTACATACATATATTGTTGCATACCATTTGTTATTGTTTTAATTATCTTTATATAAACATTATTCATATACAATATACATAACTAAAAAAAGAAAACAATTTTATTTGCTAAATTTGTTTTATTTATACTTATGAAGAAGTGTTTATTATATGTTTGTAAATAATATAGCATACTTCATTTGACATTTTGTTTTATTTAATAAGCAAATATTTTAACGATATTAATTTGTGTAGGTACATAAAATATTTAAATGAACAATTTTGTATTTTAAGAAATTGTACATTTTTAAAAATATGTATATAAACAAATCTACCTATAAACAGTGGGCAAAAAAGAGTTAACCCTGTAATATAACATATTATGTTTAAGGATTAAGTCTAAGTATGTATAGGATTTTTTGAAGAAACCTTGTTTTCCAAAAGGGTATATTGGAATAACATATTAGTTTTGACATTTTACTTGTAGACATATCAGTAATAGAAGTTTTTACAATTGTTTTAATATGAATTCAATTTGGCTCGAAAGTCGCGGTGGGTGGTTTTAAAAAAATCTTTTCACACGAAGCTTATTTTTATTTGTCTGGATACGTAAACAAGATAAATTGAAAATCCAAGAGACATTTTATTGTTAATTGGCACCAACTTTCATTTGATTTAACAACACTGGAAACATACAATCTAGGTATGTGAAATTAAAATTTTTAAATATTCAAAATCTAGAGACGCACAATCTCATATTTGCTTCAAAATAATTCAGTAGTTCGTAAATGTTTGGAAATATCATAGTGAAATGTAAATTTTCAAAAGAAGGCAAGATTTGTGAGATTCTTATATATATACTGTGAGCGTCAAAATAAAGTCACATATTATTAAAAGAAAAGCTTATTTATATTAATATAAATAATATTAGTATATTAGAAAATTATATTTCAAGTTTATATAGTTATTTAAGTAGATTTGAATTCATAAATAACAAAATTGGAAGCATAAACAAATTTATTGTTAAAATAGACCAATTTTTATGCGTCAAAATATAGGAAACGGTGGCATCAATCCTTATCCAAAAAAACCCCTGCCATTCCAAAAGTAGTGGAAATTCTTTTAATTTTTCTTTGTTTAAATGCATAACGGTAAAGTGCCGTTGAAAATAATTGCCAGTTTAATAACTCATCATCAAAATAGATTAAGTTGTGACGTTAAGTAGTATACAAATTTACAATGGGAAGAGAGATATCAATTGAGACTCGGCAAATCATAATATACATACGTAAATAGAAAAGTTAATTCCCTGCGCGAAATATATAAAATCGTTGAAAGGCGCGAGTACGATTAAAAGACTTTTGCATCAAAATGGTCTACATGGTAGAATGCCACGTAAGAAGTCCTTTATATTATATAGAACTGTCAAACCACAATAACCATATAAATGAGACTCAATTTTTTTTTGGAAATATGGTGAACCAAAAACGAAGTAATGACTTAAGCTAAAAAAAAGATTATCTCGACATTAAAAAAAAAACAATATAGCCCCTAGTGTAGAGGATACTAAATGTTGTGAACCTAAAAGGTGAACAAATAAAAATCACAAATCGGCTGTCGTGGAGCCGATTATACACACCGGAATGACCCGAGATCACTTGGCCAAGGGCTGTCAACTCAGCAATTACTGCTGTTACAACAACAAATAAAAATATCATATATGTACTTACATAAAAGAAATATAAATTTTAGATATGAGTTTATGATTTCATCGAAAGATATATCAAAATTAACATTACGTTAAAAACTACGAATTTCTTCCGAAATGCTTTTATTATCTTGATATGAAAGGAAAAAAAGCTTCCTCTATTAAAACTGTTCGCAAGGAAGATAAAAGTTTTCTAATTAATTTGTACGGTTTTTTCATAAATTAAATAAAGTATCTCACAAAAATTTAATTTTTTGTCCTTAATTTAATGTTCTAAAACTGAATTCAAACTTTCGCTGCTTATCATTTGTATGAATATAGCAAACATATATGTACATACATACATACTATGTTTTAGTTATCAATATACCTATAATATTTATAATATCATTGAAAAATAGTACAATCTGTTTCCCAATCATTAAATCAAATTTAATATCGTTCATAAAATATTTATAAAATGCCATTAAACTTATTTATTTTGTTTGTTTATCGATTTGAAGTATAATTAAATGCAATACACAATGTGCAAAGTAAAATGCAGTAAATGAAAGCTGAGGTTAATTACACTTGATACATGTATATGTCAATTGAATTGATTGACGACAGTTTCTGGCAAACTGAAACCTTAGTGAAAAGTGAATATAATTTACAAATTTGTTGTAATAAAGTTGAATAAACTTACACAAACGATAATATGTTTAATAAACAAACAATTGAATTATTTTCTTTATTATATATATTATTAATATGTTTATGAGAAATATCACACATTTTTTTTGTTTGCACGCTATTAATAAATTTCATTTAAATTTAAAAGTTGTAAACTATAAACATTTTAATCTTAATATTTATCTACACAGCAATTAGTTCGATTAGGAGTAAGTAATTTATAGTGACACTGAACAAACATAAAAAATAACACCTTTTTTGTGCATAAAATTAACATTTGATTTAAATGAAGTGTCTGAGTTTAGCTGTTTTTTCTCTTATTTATTTAATTTATAGTAACTCTTTAATTTAGCTACGAGTACATATAAAGGAATAATTATGATATTAAAAAAACTTGTTGCCAATACGCTGAAACATCTTTTGAATGGGGCCAGTTTAGTGACTACCAACAAAAGGAATTTAGTGTGAAGAATTATTTCGCCATTGAGTGACTAGTTGTTGATTTGTATGCTTATGCTTTAAATTGTTTAACGTTTTTAGGAATTTCTGTCAGTGAATTTGACTTGCTAGCGTTTATAAAAACTAAAATTTCTTTTTAATTTTAACAATGGCTTATAGTTAGTATATTATATTATTGGAAGTTCTGTTGTTTATGTGAACGGGTTAATAACCTGACATGTATGAGTCTATCAAAAATATAAAAAGTGTGTGTCTATGATTTATGAATTCTTTTGTGTAGCTGGTAACAATTGAAGAGCCCACATGGAAATTTTACACTCCATTTAGTTACGTCATTATGAAACAGTTGGTCCAGATTTATGCGATACGATATATGATAGAAAATATATAAGTGGTTGAAATTTGGCACAACGACTTTTAAAAATGTTGTTGTTTCTATATAACCAAGTTTAAGAATTAGAACAACATGTCCGTCCATCTTTAATAAAAAAGTGATAGAGTCTTAATACAACAAATATTTTTATATCCTCCACCACCATAAGTGGTGAATGAGGGTATAAGTTTGTAATTCTGTGTGTAACACTGAGAAATACTCATCTGAGACCCAACAAAGTATATATGTTCTTGGTCCTTACGAAATTCTAAGTCGATTGAGTCATGTCCGCATGTCTGTCTGTGTAAAACACTCTCACGTCCAAAGGACACAACCGAAATCAACAAATTTTGCAAGAAACCGCTTATAGTTCTTCTAACCAGTTTGGTATTGAATATCAGCAAAATCGGTATAGTATAACAAGAGTTATGGATCGAAATGTCAGACAACCTCCATATAAAGTTGATATTTTTTTAAAACATTTTTCTTGTTATATTTTTAGATATATTGCAGATAATATCATGAAATTTTGTATACGTTGTTTTTATGATAAAAGAAGAAAGTGTAAGGAAAATAGTAAGAACAGGTCCATGATTCTCATATCCCCCATACAAATATATATATTCCCCAAATATGGCTTAATGATAAATAAATGATTATAGAATTGGAATATCAATACAAAATTCAACAGGACAAAGTTTCATGCAAAAAGAATTCACAAAAATTTTTTTATTCGGTCCATATTTGACCATAGATCCCATATAAAGTCCACTTCCAAAATTCACTTAAATACGTATAAAACTGATATACATAAATAATGTTAAATGGTTAAAATTTGACATAAATAATCCTTATAGGTAAATAAATTGTTGTACTAAATTTTATGGTTGTCGGCCCATAATTGGTCATAGCTCCCATAAAAGGACCACATCCGAAAAAGCCATTTATCATTATATATATAGTATAAATATTGGTACCGACTCAAAACTTTGCACAGATCATTTACATATATACAAAAATCATCTCACAAAATTTTGTGAATTTTGGTCCATTTTTAACCGTATCCCCCATTCCCCGTAGCCCTCTTCCGAAAATCACTTTAATACTCATAAATCTCTTATAAGTAACGGTACCGAATCAAAATTTTATACGGATCATTTACATACATGCCAAAATCAAACTGCTGGATTTTAAGAATATCGGTTCATATTTGACTATATACCCCATTAAAGGTCCACTTCCGAAATCTATGTACGTTAATACACACACACATTTAAGATATATATTATGTGTTATCAATTGATTGAGTGATAAGAATTGAGAATTTGAAATATATTTACTACAAACTTAAAAAATTATTAACTTATTTATAATTGCCCGACTGCATAATTTCTGGATTTGGCAATGTCAATTAGTTTACTAGTTCTTGTGATTTAAGGCCACCGGACTATTTTATCTATATTCATTTATCTATATTTCATATGAAAGCAAACCACAAACAACTGATGCTGTGAGAAAGATGACATTTGGTTACATTAATAAGTTCAGCGAAATGTTCTTGCAAAATTTGCTTAAAAATTTTGTAAAAAAACCAAAGTACTTGCAACCTGCGGACGTTATTACTAATTCCCATATTTCTGTGTTACATTTGTATTAGGGATGCCAATCCCGAAATCGCGAGATTTTTTTTACAACAAATCCGGGATTTACAAATTCCAAAAACTAGTATTTGTTTACAAAGTTGTTTACAAATCAATTTTGGATTGCCAAACTCGAACGCACTATTTGATGTGTCTACAGTTTTTGGAATTTGGAAATTCCAATATAAAAAGCTTTAAATGAAGGGTTTGCATGATTTTTTCTTTATTGGTGAAATAAATCAAGGTAATTATAATTCATGTTCAAAATTAAAAAGAAAATGTTCAAAAAAAATCTTAGTAGGTATATATTTATAGTATACATATGTTTAGCAAAAAACGATATTATGGAAGTGATATGAATCTCTGTTGATGCCCCCCACAATATGAAAACGAATTGTCATATGGCGTCATTTATGTCATTTATGACAACCCGTTTTCATACAATTGCCAACAATTTGGACAATTTGACAACAAAAATGACATAGTGAAAACCAAGCATAATAATGTCTGTAATAATATAGAATAAAATATTGAATAAGAATTATTTGTTTCGGAGGGTGAGAAAGGCTTGTTTATGCAATCAGAATACAAGAATTTGCTAACAATTTTGTGTACAAACGATGTTTTTTATCAGTTTCATAAATTGATAACAAAATTAAATCAAGATTCTCTGTACTGGAGATGCCTTAATATTTTTAAGAAGCTTTATTGATCGATAATAAATTAATATATGCGGCACAATCATGAATAAAAATTCCGCGGGAGTTTTTCCGTTTTTATTTTTTTAACATTGAATTTGAATAGGAAAAATGGGCAAAGAGAAAAAACTCCCGCGGAATTTTAATTCATGATTCGGCTGATAAATTATAGACGAAATTGTACATTAATATTGTCAATCTAACATTGATATGATTCATTGTTGTTGGATTCATTTATGAAATCCCGAATCTCAGAATTTGAAAAACCAGTCCCGTTTGGCATTCCTTAATTTGTATGCATAAATAAAATTAAATTAATTTGAGGTCATGAAGTAAATTGTCTTCACAACCTCTACTTTAGTTACGCTATAGTAATGCTTCCATGTTGTCTACTACATTCAATGTTTGAATTGTTAACTGCAAATAAATTTAACGCTAATAAAATATTTTGACATACATTTTGATAATTTTTGCAGCAGTTTTTATTGAACTCAATGACTCTAGAAACAATTAATCATATATATTACGGAGATCAATAATAACTCTTGAATGCGTGCTATTTTATTTGTTTTTCTTTATATTTGTAAATTAATGAACCTATAAATTAAATTCCCAGCTGAGGTTAAAACATTGCAAAGGGTTACAGTATTAAAAATATATAACATTACAATATAGAAACAAACAAGATTACACCCTAAGTTACAAAAATTATAGGACGACAAAAATAGAGTAAAATTTTCGTTGCAACAACATTGTGACAAGATTGGAAGCAAGAGTAGGGACGATTATTTGACCTTAACATTTCGATGTTGTAATGAAAATGTATACAAGCAAACCATGCCGTAAAAGACAATCAGTACAAAATAAGTACAAATAATGCCATAAGTTATAAATTCTTCCTGGGCATTTTAACAAATGTACATTTCCTTGCCAAATTTGTTGCATTTATTTGAATTTGAATTTCTTTATGATACAAACTTTGACATTTAAGTTCTAAACGGATTTTGTTATTATGAAAGTACAATACTTAGTAACAAACTAAAACAATTGAGTTCTGAAATACATAAATTACATGCAAAAATGTATAAAAATAAAAAAACCAATAACAATGCTGATAATTGAAGAAACTCGTGATATTTATATTTACGTCATATGATTTCATAATATACCAGCAAGGGGTCCATTGGAAACAATGTTAAATATTATGTGTAAAAAAATATTTATGAAAATAATCTTTTGAAATATACACAAGTATTTTTTAAGACAATTTCAATAAACATTTCACTTCAATTTAAGCTAATCAAACAGAAAATTTCTAATAATAATAAAGTAGTTGAGGGTTATCAGTTGAGGTTTTATCAGTTAATTTAATTCGCTGTCAATATTTCGCTTGGAATTACGCCTAATAAAAATTCAATTTATAAAGCAACAAACAACAAGTAGTAAAAATGAATTGTTATTAATAAACAAGAAAAAAGAAACAGTCAGGCATGTGATGGAAATCGAAAACGAACGAGTTTTAAAAGTCAATTTTTTCGTAATATTTCTGTATTTAAAAACTTTTATCACATAAAATATAAAGCTATTGGGCTACTAAAGAAATTCTTAAAACAAAAATTTAAAAAATTAGATTATAAATGCATTAAAATGTATTTCCAAAACTGATTCGTTTTCGATTTCCATCACATGCCTGACTGTTTCTTTTTTCTTGTTTATATATTAAATTGAAAGCAAAAAGTATGACAAGAAATACTTGAAATCTATTTACACTATTCACACAATGTAAATTAATATATATGTATGTCAGTCATCATTTAACGTAATGTATTCTTTGGATTCAACGTAAATACACTGTGTTGCATAACTATAAATACATATGTAAAACTTTTCTCAATTTTGTAAGTTAAAGAAAAAGTAAAGTAGTTTAACCTGTATGAGTAAAACAATAATAATTTTTTTATTTTGCCTCTTAAAAATATATGTATATAAAGAAATTAATTAGTGTTTCATAACTATAAATACACTGAAATTAAAATAGAAAAATAAATTTTTCCTCGTAAAGTGGTTTACCAAATTTTGTATAAAGATTAAATTTTTTTTAAACTGTTTGTAACTTTACAACAAATAGCAAACATCAAGTGTAATTATAGTAATGCAACACAATGTAGTTAGTCACAAATAAATACAAATTTATAAACTAATTTATACAATTTTGTTTAGCTTATATAAACAACCATGAGGGTATAAGAAAGACAATGTATAGTATAGCGAGTATAGCATTCAAAACAAAATATTTTTTAAATAAAACTATGCCCTCATTAATTCCTCTAAGCGCAAATTGGTTTGAGTCAAATATTTTAAATGCCTAGTTAAAGAACAACAACGGAATTTACATTTGGAAATTTTTTTGAAATATTTTTATTTTAAAAATAAAACCAGTTCTTGGAAAAGGTTATGAAAATGATAAACTTTATAAGATTTATAAATTTTGTATTTGCCTATACATAATATGTATGTACTATATTGAAACTTAAACTTAAAAAAAACTATTATTACAATTACTTAAATTAATTCAAAATTTTCTATACGTAACACTGTGCCATACACTAATATACCAAATAAAAATATCAATTAAATGATGAATGCAACTATAACTATTAAGCCAGAAATAATGGAACTACATGCAAATTAATACCTCATGTACGAGCAAATATTATCTTACACTTGAAATCTTATCAAATAACATTGTCATCAAGTTTACGGATTAAATAAATGAATGGGTGCAAATAATGAAAACTTAATAAATATCACTATGTTAGAATTTAATTATACATTATCAAAACACAAAAAAATACAAGTATTAATATTTAATCAGCACTGTTTTTGCTTTATATTTAGTTTGGTATCACTTGTATATTTAAACAATTGTTTTATACTAGGAATGCCAAACTGGACTGGATTTTTCGGAATCCCGGAACTTTTCAGGATTTTGGGATTTTTGTTTTTTATTAAAACAAAATGGGTTTAATAATAATAAAAACTATTTATTTCAAAAAAGTGACTTATATTAAATATACAGCCATGTCACAAAATTTAATTCCGTTCGGAAGTGTAATTAATTCCATATTTTGCTTCTATAGAAAAATTTTTTCGGAACGGACATATTCCTTCACTGTTACTTTAACCAAATTTAGAATGGCATCTACTTGTTTAAGTAAAACAAATTCTTCATCTGTCATCTGTTGAGCTTTAAAACCAATTAAAGCTTTATAGGAAATTCCAATTCCAAAAAGCTTAGATACATCAAATCATGGTGTAACTTTACAAGGTGAGTACAAATCGGCAACAAATACAACACAATGCAGAAACAACAGGCATTTTGTTTGTGTAAAATAATGTACTACTGTCAAAACACTTGACAAAGTATTACTTTTGACATAAGTAAATTGCAAACAAAGCCAGTCAGCTGTGCTACTGCACTCACCTTGTATAGTTACACCATGCATCAAATAGTGCGTTCAAGTTTGATAATCTAACAAAATTCATTTTTATTCTTTCACCTTTATTTCTTCAACATACTTTTGTAAAATTTTAATTTTTGTTAGTGCTTTTTTAAATAATTTTGAAACGTTTCTGACCTTTACAATGTGGAATCTGTCATTAGATCTCTTTGATTTTCTCTTATTAAAAATGCTAAAAAAGCTTTGATTTATGTTAAGTGAAAATGTTTTGTATTTGTGTATGACAAAAAAGCAGATAAAAGCAATTATACTTCAATAGATCTTTTACACAAATATTAATTTTCAGCAATTAATTAAAAAATGTCGCTATCCAAATTAAATTTAACACAAATAAGTTTCATATATGTACTCATATACAAAAATCATGGCATTGTTAGTTGATAATTAGTCAAAGCTTCCATATAAGATCGAAAATATTTTTTTTACATGTACATATAAATCTTTTAAAAGTATCGAGATAAAATTTAATAAAAAAAAAATATATATGCGCAGAAGTCATGCCACGAAACTTTTGGATGATCGGTCCATAATAGGTCATAGTTCCCACATATCGTCCATTGTATTGTTTTTCATATATAATTGCCATTTTGTATTATATTAAAAAACAAAGTTCTTGTTAAAAACCCCGTACTATATATTTCATATTTAACATTATTTATTCCATATTCTACGAATAACTAAAGTTTCTTAAGCAAAAAATAGTTGTTTCTTTTGATTCTACATACTTTGCGAGAATCAACTACAATAATTAATACAAATTCTCATAATTAACGCCTAATACACATTTATTTCAACTGCTTTTAAATACAAAATTAAGTAGCTTACATAAAATAACACATTTAATAATTTCCTTGTCTAATTACTCCCATTTAACTTCCATTTGCAGCTTATCGTACTAGCGAAGGCAAACCTTGGGTATTGCCTGTGGTTCGGAAGACAGAGATTCAAATTGCCAGCGATGAGACGATAAACCATGAATATTTACCAGTTTTAGGTAAGTGTAGTTAAAGACATTTAAACAAGTATTCTGGCGATTGTATATTAAGATTTATGGTTAATTAGCGCGTGTATACAAAAAAACACAGTTTAATTTAACTTGTATTAAATGCTTAAACAAATGAATCAATGTCTTATCTATTAAGAAACCATTTAATTGCATCATTACAGGTACTGAAGCGTTTACAAAAGCCGCAACCACTTTGTTATTAGGTGAAGATTCGCCAGCATTAGCAGATACTAGAGTATGTAATCAATTTTAATTGATAAATGACTTTTTTATAGCTTATATTTCCCTGTAGGCTTTTGGCGTCCAAACCCTATCTGGTACAGGTGCCTTGCGTATTGGCGCTGAATTTTTGCGCCGCCAAATGAACCGCAAGGTGTTTTATTATTCCGATCCCACTTGGGAGAATCATCATAAAGTTTTTATGGATGCTGGCTTTGAACAACCCAATACCTACCATTACTGGGACCAAAGTAAACGTGTTTTGGATATTGAGGGTCTATTGTCTGATTTAGAAAAGGCTCCAGAAGGTGCTGTCATTATCCTGCATGCATGTGCCCACAATCCTACCGGCTGTGATCCTACACATGAACAATGGGTTCAAATTGCCGACTTAATGGAACGCAAGAAATTGTTCCCCTTCTTTGATTCGGCTTATCAAGGTTTTGCCAGCGGTAATCCTGATTATGATGCCTGGGCTGTGAGATATTTCGTTAAGCGTGGCTTTGAATTGGTGTGTGCCCAATCGTTTGCAAAGAATTTTGGTCTTTATTGTGAGCGTGTTGGTAATTTGACCGTAGTCTCTAATACCACTGCTGTCAAGGAGGCAGTACAATCACAATTAACTCTTTTGGTTCGTGGTATGTACTCGAATCCACCTGCCTATGGAAGTCGTATAGTATCGACTGTTTTGAATAATCCCGCTTTGAGAAAGGAGTGGTGAGTAAATGAATCAGTTCACTTTTCATGCTATTCTAAATAAATCAGTTAATTTTTCTATTCTAAATAAACCAGTTCACTTTTTATACTGTTTTATCTATATATGACCTAGTCCACTTTTCATGCTATTCTAAATGAATAAGTTTACTTTTAATTCTATTCTAAATAAACCAGTTCATTTTTCATGCTATTCTAAATAACCCTTTTTTCTTGTTTTCTAAATGAACCAGCTCATTTTTCATTCTGTTCTATATGCACCACTTAATTTTTCATGCTAATCTAAATGAACATGAAATGCTTTTTTACATGAACTAATTTTTACATTATAAAATGGTAAAATGTTAAAATTTTTAACTTTTTTAAATTCAGGATGGACTGTATCAAACTTATGTCCAGCCGTATCATAAAAATGCGCCAGGCTTTGAGACAGCGATTGGAAGAACTCAAAACACCCGGCACCTGGGAACATATTACACAGCAAATTGGAATGTTCTCATATACTGGCCTAAATGGTTTGTACACTACATATTCAATATATGAACGTTTTCCCAAGATAAAACTGTTGTTTTAATATGTGTTTATATTTTGTTTATTTTTAGAAAAACAAGTGCGTTATTTAATTGATGAATACCATATTTATCTATTGAAAACAGGACGTATTAATATGTGTGGCCTAAATGAGAATAATGTTAATTATGTAGCCGAAGCCATAAATGCTGCTGTAACTCGCATCGAAAGTCAACTTTAATTTAAGAGAGAGAGAGAGACAGAGGGGGATAGAATTCAAATTAAAGAATTCTTTAGTTAAGTTTAGTACGCAAGCACAACATTTAAACAAAATACACGTTTAGAAATCGGTTTCATTATTTTTTTTAATATGACAAGACAAATTTTAAATTCATTTATTGACTTTAGAGTGTGGTAACAAAAAATTACTAACATATATATATATATATATATATATATGTATACTGTAAAAAAGCTTAAACCATAACCCACTGAGACTCAACAAGAACTTTGAAAACAACTTGTACCAAAATAAAAAATCTTAAGCAACTATAGAATTTATTACAAAACCCATTTAAAAAAAAAATTAACGAAACAAGCCAAAACTATTTAACACAACTCAAATAAAAACTATATTTTGTATTATTCAAAGCATTTCTATTTAAAGAAAAACCACAACAGCAAATAAAATATTAAGATGAAAAGAAAAATATATTGTGTTTAAATACAATTACAATAAATTTATAAAAAAAACTAATTGAAATAAAATTTATATAATTGATATTAAAAACAAATGTATATCTGTTTGTACAAAACACATAAACAAAAACAATAATAACAACAAATTATGTGTTGTAATTAGTTTTATAAATAATTAATACATAAACTCGCTTACTGTTGGTTTTTGATTATTATTGTTGTAGCATATAATTTATTTACTAATGTGCATTGATTTACATAGTAACAAAACACAAACAAAAAAACATAATAAAATTTGTAAAAAATTTAATTAAAATATTTGTTATTAGTATTTTTCAATAAAAGACAATAATTATTAATAATATGTTCTATATGCATTAATTAGAATTATTTTATAGCTGATGGCAAGAAAAATATTAATTAAAATATTGTCTTTAATTTTTGTGGTGAAATTATAAATAAATTACTAAAGTTTATTGTAGATAGGTTAGTTAGTCAAGCGTCTGAGTCAGGTTCGAAACCAATTAAAGCTTGAAGGAGGATAAAGTTGGTTTTATGTTGTTTTTTTTAATACATCTTCTTTTACGAGTATTTAGAATTTAGCTCTAAAGCCTAGTTTGAAGAATGTTAATATCAGGGTTGTTAATGTGTATTTCGATTCGAAAAGAAAATTGTTCGAATTTGTATACTTTTTATAATGGATTTCGAAAGCTTTTGCTTCCGAATCGAAATACACAATAACCTTCCAGGCTTTAATACAATAATGAGATACACTGATTTGGACAAAGAAGATACTAAGGACAAACCATTATTAGTTTCAAACTAGTTTGAAACTCATGCTAATAGCCATATTGTATGGTTGTTTTCGAAATACAATGTAAAAAGTATACAAATTCGAACGATTTTCTTTTCAAATCGAAATACACAATAACCCCCAGGTCGTAATATATAATATACAAATGTTGATGAAATTTAGTATGCGAACTTTTTTCGGTGTAGGTTATTATATGATCTAGTCTGTCAAGCCTGATAATATAATACTTGTTTTTAATACAGTTTTTGGCACATCTGTTCTCAATTAATTGCTAACGTCATGTGTACAAAGCCTTATGCAACAATTGAATCTGGTACATTTATTGCTGTCATTTCCTTTTCTTTTTCTTAAAATGTTATCGAAAAAATTTCAAAGTGGTTGCAGGAGTTGAAAGCTGAAGGAGTTTATTTAAAATCAAAATAAAAAAAGAAAATTTTAGCTTGAATATAATATGTAGAATTTGTTTAAAAAGATTAAGTATGCAGCATCTCCATGTTTCTTAATGCGCTTATTTTTCGCAATTTTTAATAAATTCCGGTTTTTAGCATAAAATATCTTTAGAACTCTTATGCTTAAAAATATTTAAATTTGTATCATTAATTGTTTAGAAATACATAGCTATAATTAATAACTATAAAACCATTGTATAGGAATTACCGATCATTATTTTACGGGAATATAAAATAAAACTTTAATATCTTCCGTCTTGTATCATCACTGTATACCACTGTGGAATAATGAAATATGCATAAAGTTCTCGTAAATACCGTTATTAAGATGAAATTCAATCAAAATAAACCTAAATTAAATAGAAACTGCAGCACAATATTTCATGACGATTGCCCCATAATAGGTGATTATTATTAGTATTACCCGTATAATTATCGTTATAGATACAAAATGTAACGAAAATTAGATTCAAGTATTCATAGATCACACTACTGGTATTTGGTATAAATCACTTGACAGCTGACAAAATAAATACAAATAAATATTCCCAGTAAAATCAATTTGAAAACAAAAATTGAAATCGATTTATCCAATTTTAGACATTTTAATGATATATGTATGTACATACATACTCGTACATATGTACTCTATTATAATCTTTCAATTTTAATTATGTTTCTAAATTGTTTTCATATTTTCTAAAATAAATTTTTAGTGTACTTTAACCGATGTTATCATCCCGTGGATATCTAAACAAGAAGGTCACACATAATTTATGCAGAACTTTATGCAAAAAAAAATTATAGTACATATTAATAAATTTTCTGCTATTAATTAATTGTTTATTTATTTGGTTAATATGCACAAAAATTCATAGATATATGTATGTACAATACGATTTATTTATTTGTGTATTATGTGTATTTAACTGCGGTAATATCAATAAGTTAATTAATTTGTTTATTATTAAAAAATACAGTAATTAAGAACATTCATTTTTAATTAATGCGAAAGGATCATGATAAAAAATGTAATTTTCACATAAATTAAATGTTAACGCATGAAACAAAGTAATAAAAAAGAATGTTAATTTTAAAATTTATCACCTCATTTATTAATGCAATTAACTACTTATAGATAGATAAATATATGTACGAGTATATATTAACATACAGATTTAAAATATTAATAACAGATTTATATGGCTGCACAATCCACCAATGTTCACATTAAAAGAGTAGAAAATCGGTTGTACCGTATCTTATATACCCAACAACAATGTAAGACGGGTACCGCAAATGCCGATAATTAGGAAAAACCAATAATTGTTGTTATAAATAATTTCTTAAAGCTATGAATCTTTAAAACATTTTTATTACATATGTATGTATATTGAATCAAATAATTTAAAGTCTTGTCAAACTAACATCCTGTGATGTTAAAGTTCTGGACATTTTTCAAGTCCTTTTCGTTACTACACACTCTTCAAAGTCCGAGTGCTGTTGTCGCATCTGTTCGTCCTAGCCCAAACCTGGACACTGACTAGAAGACATACCAATGATCACTCTAAAGGCCTAATACAGTAAAATTGATAAAACGTTTGTCTAGAAATTTTTTATGAAAATCACTCAGTTTTTAAATATTTTTTTTTATAGCGATTTTCATGAAAATGTTCTAGTCAATCGTTTTAAAAGTTTTACTGAATCAGGCCTTAACATTATATTCTTGTTTAGGCTTAATATCACACTAGTTTTTGAAGTATTAAATCTGAACCACAGCGTCAAAAGTTTTGTCTTCTTCTCTAATAATATTCTGTGACTAATTGGTACCGAACCTCTCTCACCACTAAGTATAACTTCGAACCCTAGAAAGACTAGTTGATACCATAAATTTTAATATGTACTAAATATTTACAATAATTTTATAACAAACTAGCAAATAAAATATTATTTGTTTAATCACATGTAACACTGCAAGTTTTTTATTTTTGCAAAGTGATAAGACAAAAATGCAAAGATGAAAAAATGTTTTGTGGAATACTTTGCACACTCACTTTAAAGGAAAGCACAAATAGTTTACAGAGAGTGCAAAGTATATGTAAACATTTGGTAAGTGCAAAGTGAGATTTGCAAAGATTATCACTTATCATTTTGCCAAAAAATTAAATTTGATAAGTGCAAAGTGAAGAGTTGACAACTTGTTTTGTGGTATAGAGCCCAGGTCTCGTTTTCCTTAGCGATATTTAAGGATTTTCAGATCGCCGGTATCTTTGGCTGAAAGAGACTATGTTCATCAGGAAGTCTGAAAAATATTCTAATGTCGGTTACCCACTATATAAACAACGAGCACAATGGCATTATAATTAAATTTAAATTAGCCATAAATTTCTTTTTAAGTTCCTGTCAGTTTTTTTATGGACCTTTGAAAACAAAAAAAAGAAAATTCACTACATAAAATAAGCTGTGAGCCAATGTACATTTTAATATACTTTATTTAAAAAAATATCTTTAATCAAACAATGAGTTGTCAAAAACAACCAGACACTTGTGCATGTTAATGTTCGGAAATTAACAATACGTTACAATGCTTAATTTCATCCTTTTTTAAATGGTTTGTCTTTAAGTTCATTAAACAATAATTATTTGTTCATAATCAGTTTAGCCTCTAATTATCACATTTGTTCGACATACAAAAAAAAAACAACACGACAAAAAAGGTTTATAGATCCATGTAAATGGACGGCTGCATACACGTTCATCATTTTGTATATCATTCTATTCTATAGTTGTTGTTCTGTTGTTACTTTTGCTGCCTGCCACTGCTTGATGAAGTTGCGTTAGACAGCTGTACATATGTATGTATTTTCATTGCTGCCAACCAACCGGCTTTTTAGGCCCATTAATCATCATACAGTAAAACAAAAAAAAAATTATGTTTCTACATACGATTTTTGTATTTATTTTTTTTAACATTTTCATTTTACCAGTTTGAACAAAAATATTGTTTAACACATTTTGTATGTTGAGTCTAAAACAGTATAATAAAAAACCAAATCATTAAGATTAAATGATGATGTTGCGAAAAAAAATGTATGATGACCTACATACAGTATGCTAGATTTCTGTGTTTCTTTAGCTTTAGTTTACATTTTCTGTTATTGTACAAATGTTTACAACAAACTACTAAAGATTTTGTTGAATGTAAAATAGTTACAGTTGTTTTAGTTTATTGAGGACTTCTAGTCATTGTTTGCTACAAAATTGCTAGTATTATCATAATGAGATACATTTTGTAACAAAACTTTAATATATGTCACAAACGAGTCATGAGCTGCTCCACCATATTTCAAAATGGTGCTCAAAAAATAATATTCGTGATCCTATAGATGAGGGGATAAACACAACGACAATTAAGGGTTCATATTTAATACACTTCGTGTTTTTATTTAAAATTTTTTTTTTGTCTGACTGAAAAATCTTTCAATTCAATATATTGTTGACATGAAGAAAACATATGTTTATAAATCTATTACAATTTCTTAAAAATTACGATTCGATACATATCGAATGCAATAATAAGCTTATACGACTAGCGTCGTAATATTATTCGATACGATAGTCGAATGCCGCGATTTGGCCCCAACATAATTGTGCATACCGATACAAAATGTAACAAAAATTAAAAAATTAGTTTCAAGTATTTATAGATCACACTACTGGTATTTGGTGGTGAGTATAAAAGATTCGACTCAGCCGAATATAAACTCTTACTTTTTTAGTAATGAACATACCTTTCATACTTGTAGAGTTTCCAAATTCCCGACCTTCTCTGATTCCCCACAATTTTTCGAAGTTTTATTAATAGGTATATTGATAATAATTTCAAAAGTTTGAAGCAAACATTGATAAGCGCATTAACAAAAAAACTATTGTATTCCTATATGTATTAATATATATTTTCCTACATAATCGTACATTTGTTTTGCTCTGTCTATTTCTAACATTGTGTGAAATTTGTAATACTTAATTGTATGTTGTTGGTTGTTTATTAACGCCTTTTCTATTGCAGGCTTTCGGTCATTTCCATTTCCATCTTCATCTCTTGTAGGTATTTTTTTTCTGGTTCTGTTTGTTACTGTTGTTCTTTGTTCTTTTCGTCAATCATGAGTTTCTTGTTGAATGAACTTAATAATTGTGTTTTTAGTACAAGTAACGTTTGAAAAAATCTTGAGAATTTTCTTCAAATGACCATTTTTTATGTTTTCTAATTAATGGTCATTTAATAAGCTAATAGCGTTGGAAAATTTAGTTTGTTGTGTCTGTGTGAAAAGTGACAATGTAATTTGGGGTAACAAATTATGTTGCTTTTTATACCAAATGATCTTAATGATTGTGATAGAGAATTGTGAAGAGTTTTCAACTATTTTTTTTACACAATTTTAATAGTAATGAGCCTTTTAGGAAATTGTTTGTATTATTGTATGCCAGTAACATTTGTGACTTTTTGGAATATTTACATACATACATAAAACATACATAAATCACTAGTAAGTGGTCACTCCCAGCAAAAACTTCAAATTACAAATTAAGTTAAAAAGTAACAGGAAATTGTCGACCAGACTACTAACAAATCTACTAGAAGTAGTACTTATTTTTCTTCGCAATGTCCCAAAAGTAATCTGTAAAATTAATCACCCCTATCGTGAATAAAAATTCCACATGAAATTTGTTCCCTTTTATTTTTTTAACATTGAATTTTAATAGGAAAAATGTGAAAAGGGAACAAATTTCATGTGGAATTTTTATTCACGATAGGGGTGAATAACTTATGTTTATACTTAAAAGTTGTATAAAATATGTAGTTGTAGACTAATTAAAACAAAATGTTATGAAATAAATAAA
Source organism: Bellardia bayeri (assembly GCA_950370525.1). NCBI lineage: Eukaryota > Metazoa > Arthropoda > Insecta > Diptera > Calliphoridae > Bellardia > Bellardia bayeri. Next base: position 84,515,109 of record OX493267.1, read on the forward strand.
CGAACTTAATAAATATTAAGGAAACTTATTGCAAATTTATATTAATTTAGATTTATAATCATATACTTAGTGCTGTTTCACACGTTTCAGTTTTAGCTGACCAGTTTTTGTTCAATTCTTTTTTGAACCTGCCATTTTGGTCACACGCATATCTTTTATTTTCGTACTCTTTACGATCAAGTTTTTACTTTCTCATGCAAACAACTTAGAACAAACGAAAATAAGAAAATTGATTAGTACGATCAAGTATGTATACCTTTTATTTTCTTTTCCCTTCTCACCTAACATTACTTGCCTTGAAGAATCAGAATTAAAACGTATGAAAGCGGACTAACTTCTTAAAATCTATTTATTTAAAGTAAAATTTTTTGCTTTCATAATTATTTCCTTTTTGAGACACATATAAAGTAATTCTTTGATATATAATTAGTAATACAAAAAGTGGCGAATAATGCTACGAAATAATGAATTCTGGAAGTCATTAAAATTAAGAATGTAAGTAAAGTTAGTGCTGGGCTGTTTAAAGTTATTGATGTGCAAAATGAGATGTCTACTCTAGTGAACTAGTGACAATACAATACATTTGAAACTAGGATGAACAATTTTATATTATTTTGTATATTAAAAAACCATTTTCAGTATTTGATGTAAAACGACTTTTTTAACACCAGTTTAATATACTGAACTTTCTATAAGCCATACAAGCTAAATTGAAATTTGACAGGAAGAATGTTTTATAACTATCGCTAAATAATTGATAACAGAAAGGAAGAGGAAGCTGTTGAGTTTTTGTGTTTGATCTCTGAAAGATATTGTAAACATTAGCTTACTAGCAATGTAAATATCGGCCATTAACGAAATACCAAGAGAAATACACTTAATAATAAACTCAAATGGGATGATACACTTACCACAGAAATTGGTCTATTACCCAAAGTGCAAAGGAAATTCACGTAATAACAAACGTAATTAGCTGATAAACTTGCCAGAGAAACCAAAATAATTCTAATTTGAAATTGTATTTCAATTTAAATTTAACAGCCGAAATCAACTTACAGCATGTTTATCAACATACAGCATGTTTATCAACATACAGCATGTTTATCAACATGTGCATTTGTAGAAGTTTTAATTTATAAACGTTATTGAGATCACCCTGTTATAAAAATAGCTTAGCAATATTGCAACATTAAGTTGACTTGCAGCCATGAACATTCTAGTATCATATCACCGAACCATTCAGAAATTATGATTGGTGTATAAATAGACTAACAGGGCCAATCAAGTCAATCATTGTGAGTCATTGTTGTGTAAACATCAAGCGTTTTAAACTATAAGTTAAGTGTGTTCTTCAACCGTTCTTAAACTTAAGTGAGTAAAAAGACACGAGTGTTACCGCCTGGCCCACGATGTCGAACGATGACGTTCGCTTAGATAAGACTTAAGCTTTCTGGTGTGCTTTTTTTAAATATCGGTACGTTTTTTAATTTTTCCAAAAATGATGAAATCTTTATTTTTACTAATTTTTAATTGCAATTTTTTAATGACTCATATATCATACATACTATCAAATTCGTCACATGAAGGTTATTGCTAAAGTTGAATGGGGTGAAAATCTTTGTTTGAAAATAAAATTAACATTTTAAACATGAAAATAAAAGTTCTTGTGTAGCCTAATGGTTTGGTCTACTGAACTGTAAACGAACAATAAGAAATTTTATTGAAAAATTCTAAATATGTAGAAGTACTTAAAATAGAAAACAAAAACAATTAAAAAAGTACCACACATGTATATACTAAAATTAGCCCTTTTTTTACCAATTAGTACTTTAAATGCTTATTTTGTATTTATAGCTCGTTTAATTAAAAAAAGTTTTTACTATTATTATGTACTTTTACTATTAATCGTTGATATTTTTGAAAAAAATTTTATATAGAATTTATGAAATTAAAATAAAAACAATTACATTTGTATCTAGTACAAAGGAATACAAACAAATTTGTTTAGTTTATTTATTATTTTTGTTAAGTTTTATTTTTTTCTAAAATCACTGAATTCTTGAAGACTGTTTTATTCTTATATTTATATACAAAAATATTATACTTTTTATGTAAAATTAATATAAAAAACATTTTAAATAAAACAGAAATTCTAAACTTGGGCCGTTTTTTTAAAGGCACGTTTTTTTCTCCATTTTGGTGCGTTTTGAAATTTAAAAGTTGAGAACGCTGCCTGTAAGTAAAAGAGAGAGAGAACAAGAGCAGGAACTATATTAAAGCACTGGCGCACGGTGGGAAAGAATCAAAATTTTGTGAATATAAACGTTCCATTTTTATCTTTATGATGTGATTGCCATGAAGAGTAGAAGAGTACTCGAGTTCTGGGTTTTATAACACATCACACAAAACTCCTCAGGAGCGGTACTGCATGTTCTCAAAGGCTGAGTTGCTCAGACATGAAAAATGTAAACGCTTGTGCTTCTTAAAATCCTCGAATAGAGATTTGTCTGGGTTCTTTCGAATCGTTCTAAAATCCCAATACTGGAATTCCATTCTAACGGTGATGCTGTTTGATCTTGCAAAACTTTTGTAAGAGTAAACAACGTCAAACAAATTTGTGATAAAACAAGTGGTTACGCTTTCTTTGAGTAAATATTTGCCATGTGTGACCATACCTTAAGTGATTCATATAATTCATTTATTATTCTCTAACAAAGTACGCACTTAAAGGGAAATATTTTAAAGGATTCAAGCCTTTATTAAATCTTTAATTTTAGACGAATCACAATCACAAATTCGCATACTTTTATAAATTATGTATACATATCTATTTTGATTTTGCCCACTATGCAGCGTACATGTTATGATCTATAGTGAAACAATGGCAACTTCTAGACTTATATAAAATGAGAAATTTGTATCTCAATTACATTCTTATTTACAAAGTATTAAAAATCGATTTTTATTCAGAAATAAGAGAGATTAAATTTACTCTTTATAAAGTTATTGGCGAATGAAAATAAATATATAAATAGTTGATTGAAAAGTTTAAAAAACAATAGATTTTTTGGTTGCTCATTGATTTTGCTCAGTGTTGGTAAAATGCCTTTAATAATGATCTGTTTTAATAAATTCCATAAATGTTAGAAATTTTTCAATAGGTTTGTCATTAATCAGAATTCAATTTGCTGGTGTCATTGCAAAAAGTAGTTTTTGTGCACATTAACACATACAAGTACCTTGCCTTTAGCTAAAAAGAGTTAAGTAAATTGTATTATTTAATTTTTCATTTATCTTTTAAAAAAATCTAATAAATAAATCTCTTAATGAATTCATGACAAGTTTTTTTTATGTACATACATACATATGTATGTATGTAATATTATGTCAGTGTATTATTAAAATCACAAACAAAAAACTTTAATTAAATGTAAAATCAATTTCAAACTGAATTACTTCTTTATAAAAAGCAGAAATCAAGCGTATTTGAAACATAATTGAAGTTTTGAAAACAAAACTTTTTATTCGCAAACACACACATACAGCCATTAACAAAAAAAAAAACTAACATACCGACAGACAGACAGGTAGAACATGGAAAATCACCATGAAAAGTGAATGTTTTTCAGTGTTTTCAAATCCAACCAACAACTTTATAACTCTTTTAGTGCAGAGACAATAAAATTCCATTTGTGTAAAATAAAATAAAATTTTTATGAATTTAAGTTTCTGTTTCTATTTAAAAGAATTAATTCTATCTGCAAGCACTAGTGTGCCATGCTGCAACTTTAAACATCCATGTATGGTGCAACTAAACAAGGTGAGTGCAGTAGCCCAGCTGATTGACTTTGTTTACAATTTACTTATGTCAAAAGTAATACTTTTTCAAGTATTTTTGGCAGTAGTACATTATTTTACACAAACAAAATGCCTGTTGTTTCTGTTTTGTGTTGTATTTGTTGTCGATTTGCACTCACCTTGTATAGTTGCACCATGCATCCATGCATATTAAATGCTGAGATTTTCAGTCGACACAAAATACTACTGCTGCATACGAGTGAGTGCAATTTGCATGAATTTGAAATATGAACTTTAAATAAAAACGTGAATGTTTTATATTTATTTTTTTTCATTTACTTTACTTGTTGATAGTCGTAATATCAAACAAAAATCTTTTTTTTTTACTCTTTTTTATTTTATTAAAACAAGGTTTTAATTATAGACCATAAAATAAATTTGTTTTGACACTAGCCGACTATAAAAATACATACATAGATATGTGAGCATATAGTACATGCATGAGTACATATAAACATACATAAAATATATAGGATTGTGTGCCACAACATGCAGTACTATGCCACCTTTATGCAGACTCTTACTAATGGTTGTATGAATTTGCAAAGTGACGACGTGTTTTTAATTAAATATTTTTTCCTCTTGTTTTTCTCTGATGTTAAACCACAATTAAAACCACAACTTCATGCAATATAATTAAACAAAAAAAAAATGTAAAATTTGACAAAATTTAGATAGAATGTGTTAGGGGCACACAAATATTGTAGCTATGACGACAATGCTTCTCGATTAAAATGACATGCTGTTGCATTTCATGTCCTAAAAGTTGTTATGGTTTTGGAATTCTTACAGTTACTTCTTATAAGAAATGGTATGAAATTAAAATTGACTGGTGAGGTAAATGCAATGAATGATCACTTAGCAAATAAACTCTGGAATAATGAAAATACATTATTGCTGATATTCAGCTATTCTTAAACTGGCGATCCCGACAATAGCTAAAACATTTAAAGCAATAGGCCAGTGTTATGCAAGCATAAACATCTCTTGAAGAAAATCAGCATATTATTGACCATAATAAAGGTCTAGGTGCACGCCCCACCTAGACCAAACCCCCACCACAGGCCTATAGAAAAACCCGGCGAGCAAAGTATAAGTGATCAATCACCTATACATTACTCAATGTCGGGATAAAATGTTTACTAGTCCCATGAATTTGCAAGGGTTCGAAACTAGATAGAGTGGAATCTGGTTTACCAGAGGAAGGTCGAAGCTAACCAGAGTCTTTATCTGGTACTACGGGATCAGTTAAAGCCCGGGGACTTGTCCCCAATTTAACTATTGGGAGCTTGTCCCCTAACTGATAATTGGTTGAGGTCACTTCGGTGTCCACGTAGTGGCTGTGGTTGCCACCAAAAGCGGGAAGAATGGCAGTTGGTTTAATGGCTGATGTTTGACTTCCCGCAAAAGCAGATTTCAAGCCAACCAAATTGTCCTAGGTGCTGTTGCCGATCTCAACAGAGTCGTTGTTAATTAGCGAAGACTCTTGGTTACGTGCTCATGGAACGCATAGGATCTAAGGCTTTCGTAGTCCGATGGGTACTACGTAAGTGCGAGGATCCTGTTTTATGGGCTTTACTAATAGTACTAAGTTATAGACGGCAGGGATTAGATAGCCCAATCACTCTAGCAAGGTGATCTTTACATGATCTTGCAGTCATGTATTGAGAAATTGCAAATTGTGTGCCCCTGTAGGGGCATGCAAGTATGAAACTCTGATGAGACATGGCTCCATGTCACTCACAGGGGCTTACAATGCGGTTGACGGGCCGAGTCCGTCCTGCGTTTAAGTACGTAGTGAAGATTAAGCCAAACGGCAGGTGCTTCACTCAAATCTTAGAACACATTTGACCATAATAAAGAATTCGTTTAAGCAGCTTAATACGTGTTTCAAAATGTTAATTTAAAGAATCTTTCTCCTGGAATGTAGATACCACAACATCAAGGATACTCTTCAATTAACATTGAATTGTGGTTTATGCGTTTGGATGCGGTTTTCAATTTACAAAATTTAAAAATTCAGCGGCCTAATCACCACATTCGATATCGTATCAACTAACGTATCGAACGATATTTCGAAACGTGTCGAGTAAGCAAATCACCGCATTCGAATCGTAATTTTTAGTAAATTGTAATAGACTTAAAATATATGTTTTTGAATGTCAACAAAACAAAGACGTACATTTTTATATTCAATTCAAAAGGTTAGTGTAAAATATTATTAAATTTGAACTAATATTAATTCATTAAATTGAAAATTAATCCCTCTTTACTATTTCATTTATCTTAATCAGACTCCGAGCAAGAAAGTTGTGTTGTGTGTGCATTAGAATAGAAATATGTAATAGACAAAAGTGATCCATTATCTTTGTCGGCAACCGCGCAAGATAAATATGTATATGTAAATCTAGATTTGAATTATTTTTTTTAATTCTTGGTTTTAACTTTTCACCTTTAAAACTAGATTTAAACTGTCGAAGGAAGCTTTTAATTACAGGCTTTGTCGTCTTCAATTTATTGGACATATGTCTACAGCAGTGCCACCAAAGCTACAATTAGCGGCCACACTTTCACTTTTGGCAGGTGGAAGTTTTCAATAAATGGTGGGGAATGATTATTTACTAGGATTAGGACAAAGCACAGTATCTAAAATTGTTACCCACGTTATAAATCAAATTGAAGCAAAACTTTGCCACAACTTTGGTTACGTACATTCCGCCAAAAAGACGTAAATTCATGGCTTTACGTCTTTGAATGGTGGGCCACCCATATTTTTTTTTTGGTCAATTGATCCCAATAATTTTAGCCAACTGTGGGTGCTCGGCCATAAATTATGCCATAATTTCTTTTTGGTGTGCATTTATTTTGTTTATGTTTGTCATGCCAATTTAACATAAGTTAAATAAACTTACATTTTTAATTTGCACAACATTTTTAGAGAAATGCTGATTTTTAAAATTGTGGCTCTTGAAATTTTATATTTCACTCTCTACAATTGTCACTAACGTATCGAATGACAGATCGAGTGATATAACTTAGTTAGTTACTCGATATCGAATGCTATCACCTCAAGTTACGATGCTTTTCATTCGATATCTAATGCATCATGACATTATAAACAAGTAAGAAAGTATAGTCGGTCAAGCCCGACCATATAATACCATACACCCAGTATATGTATAAAACAGTTTTTCAGAAATGGTTGTTATATGGGAGATATAACCTATTGTGGACCGATCACCCAAAAATTTAGTGTCATGATGTCTGTGAGTAAGTATTATATGTGTTAAACATTATCTCGATATAAATACTTTTAAACAATTTATAGAGCTTAACGTGAATTACGGAGAGGGTTTATATGGGAGTTTCGACTACTTATGGACCGATCATAATTTTTTTTTAAATATAATTAACAAACACAAACTGCGAAGCTTTTTGGCTTATCTGAAATGAAAACATCCAGAGTCGTTGGCGGGAATCGAACCCGCAACCTTCTGACAGATAGTCCGGCAAACTATCGCCTAGTCTATCGGGGCACCCAAAAAATTGTACCGTATTATTTTTAGACATATGAAATATATTTTCGTTCAATATTATTTAGATAGCAACATTTTGGAGAGAGTTATGCTCTTTAAAGTGATTTTCGGAAATGGGCCTTATATGGGAGCTACGAGTAATTATGTACCGATCTGCAAAAAATTCGTAGATGTGATTTGGCTTTATTTACCACTCATTTGTGATGAAATTTTTAGGATACTTGCATAATTCAAACATTTCTGATCGGTAAACCCCAATTTCGCAAGGACATTTGTATGGGGCCAGGTGAAATAATGGACCGATTTCCACCAGTTTCAATCCTATCCATCCTTGGGCCGAAAAAATATTACTTTCTAAATTTTATCGAAATATCTTAATAATTGCGACCTGTACTCTGCGTACAAGCTTTACATGTACAGCTAGCCAGCCAGACGGACGGACGGACACAGTTAAGTCGACGCAGAAAGTGATTCTGAATCGATCGGTATACTTTACTTGGACTAATATTTCTGGGCGTTACAAACATCGGCACAAATCCAATATAACCTTGCCACTATGGTGGTGTAGGGTATAAAAATTCCGATAAAGTTTGCTCGATATCGAATGCGGTATTACTGTAGTTCATTTGGATGAATGTTTTAATGATCAATTTTAAGTTTAGAGCAATTAGCAGCACCAAAACTAAGTCATGTGTTAACTAAACGGCAATGAACTAAAGTAACGCAAAATAAAAATATAATTCAGGATTTCTGGTTACAACGATTACCTTCAATAGTTCAAGCTGCTTTAGCAGGTATGATAAGAAGTAATCGAATCGTCATTGCATTCCAATATATGTGCAGTTCTCAACACAGTTTCGGTTAATTAACGTCTGTCAAAGTTAGAAGATCACTTTTATTTAGTAAAATTACTCGCATTGCAAAAATCACTGAAAACTTTCACCCCTATCGTGAATAAAAATTCCACATGAAATTTGTTCCCTTTTCACATTTTCCTATTAAAATTCAATGTTAAAAAAATAAAAGGGAACAAATTTCATGGGGAATTTTTATTCACGATAAGGGTGTTTATCTTTTTTAAAACAACAGAAACCAAAACCTAATTTTCAACAAACCTCTAAGAAAAATAATGTACTCGTATGCTGTATGCATTTCAAGTTTGGTAAAAATGCTGTAGAGAACATTTAGTTTGTTCGGCGAATGATAATTTTATACTTTAAACAAAACAAGTAAGGGTGTTATGTATTTTGACTGAAAATTACATATTCTCGGGAAATAGAGGCCCTAGAGCCTAAAGGGCAAACATCGGTAATCACCTTTATTTCCTAAAATTCTTGTATTTTGACTTAATATATAGAAGCCCATTTTTCTCGGTAAATACGGTGATCACTTTTAATTACAAAAATGTACGTATTTTGAGTGAAAATGTAAACGTTTATTTCTCGGTAAAAATAGAGACCTTAGGGCCGTAGGGCAAAAATCGATGGTCACTATTTGTTATAAAAATTAAATTATTTTCTTTGGAAGTGAAAAATTGATAATTATATTTACAAGAGATTTAGGTGATTTTCGGAAGTGGGGGTTATAGTCAAATATAAACCGATCGTCGCATTCGGGACAATCATTTATATATATATATTTGGATTATTAATGTTGAATTTTATATTGATGGCGATTTTTATAGGAGATTTATGAGTATTTAAGTGATTTCCGGAAGTGAACTTTATATGGGGACTACGGTCAAATATGGACTAATGTAAATCAAAAAATTTTGTAATTTTCCTTATTTCTGCTGATTTTTTATGAATACTGCTTTTCAATAGGCATTTATGTATTTGTATTGTTATTGTATTGTTGCTATTAGAAATTGTGGCGCGATTCTTGCCACTTTCAACAAGACTTGTCCTTCTGTAATAAAAATAAACTGTACAAAATGTCATGATCTCATCTGCATTATATTTGAAAATAATAGCAAAAAGTATGTGACAAATATTGAGGTTTTCTGAAACTTGTCCTACTGGACCGATTTTTCTCATTTTCAATACCAAACACTTCGGTGAAACAAAGGATGTTTTGGGAAATTTTATTATTCTACATCTTTTTTTCAAAACTTCAACAGATGGACAGACGGACGGACATGGCTAGATCGTCTTAGAATCATATAAGGAACCAGAATTTTTGGTGTACGAACTATATTTCGTTGTGTTACAAACGGAATTAAAAACTTAATATATGCTTAATTTTTTTGATGGTGGGTATAAAAAAGTTTCTCTACAGAAGCAAGAGATTACGAAACTTGTCGGTTGAGATCGGTAAAAATGCTGCTTTTAATCGATCTATTGATATATTCTTAATTTTTCCATTGATGTTTACTTGAAAAAATTTGTGTTGATCCGTTGTATTGAGGAGTAATAGATGGTTTAATTCCATAATTTTAAACACAAATATGAGTACATTCATAAAGTTTAGGATGAATGAATGTCTTTCAAAATCACTTAAATAATAAATCCTCAAAAAATTCACAGAATTTTATGATCGTGCCATAATTAGTCATAGCTCCCCATATAGGGACCAAAAAAGTTAACCTACATACATATTTATTTAATAAATTTCGATATCGAACCAACTTTCTACACTAATCAGAAATCATAATCGTAGTTTTTTTTTGAATATCGCTCCATAATTGAATATAGGCAATATATAAGGATCACTTCAGACATAAATATCCTATAAATGTCAATGTAGAAATAAAATTCAACAGATATTTCTTTCACACAGCTGAATATAGCGCTCTTACTTGTCTGTATTTGGAAATTATAAAGTTGGTGTGAAAATAATGGACATGCTTTTAAAAGCTCTTAACTTTCATTTAATATGTATAACACAAATTTAGAGCTAAAATTTTCATAACATGATTTTAAAACTAGTATTTCCTTCCTAATTAATATACGATGAAAAGTTATTTATATATTGAGCTATTAAATATTTAACACATTGAATATCTTTAACAACTGCTTAAAAAAAGCCAAAGAAATAAACAAACATACAGTCATAGTGTTGAAAATGTAGACATTTAGGCAGACAGAAAATTTCAAATCAATTTTTAGAGACAGACTGCATACAGATGCTTAGAAAACTTCCTAGTGTACATATATTTGGATATTCAAAATTAAAAAGTTCACAGAATAAGGAATTCTTATCTACTACAGATATTGACCTCATCTTAAGATATCCTGTACCATAGTGTTTTTGCGGCTGCCACAAATTTAAAATGTTGTATGTTAAATAGATATTGATGCAACTGTCTAAACAATATATGGTTACAAAAATATATATGTACATGTGTGTATATTGAGTGAATGAATGAATTAATATATATTTTTGTATAAATATGTATTACATTGTCTGTTTTAAATGAAAACATTTTAAGTAAAAGTTTAAAAAGCTCCCACTCGAAACATCAGCAAATCAGCTTATAAATATGTATCTGAGTGTACACTTAGATGCATAATGTATGGGTAGATTATTTTGACTGACTTCTAATATTCAAATGTATGGAGTATTTAGTACATGAATATTTAGTAGACTGCAGCAATAAAGTGAATTTGTAATTATTATTGTTTTATAACAAGCTCAAAGAATTGTGCAACGTGAAATTAAATTACATAAAGTACATAAATAAAATTAAACATAAATGTAATTAACCTTATAATTTTCCTTACATAAGAGATGACCAATTATCGACAGATCGCCAATTTGAATAGGGACATTTAATATACATGAGGATTATTTTCCTGGAATTTAAGTGATTCTTCGTGGAATTAAAATGGGAGCTATGATCAAATATGAACCGATATTCGCAAAGTTTATAAAAACGATTGTTAATGAGCATAATTGATGTCGAATTTCAACTTGATAATGATGTCTATAAGAGATTTTCGGAAGTGGTTCTTATATGAGAACTATGTATGATCAATAGTGAGACGATCTTCACAAAATTCGTTACGGTAATTTTGATGGCGATTAATAGTGTTGAATTTTTACCGGATAAAGATATTAATAAGATTTGTATGTGTAGTCAATTAATATTGAAAAATGGGGCTATGGTCAAATATCGACTGATCTATACAAAATATTGTTCAGTAATTTCTCTTTCCATGAAGCTACATTTCGCCTGGATATATTACACATTTATGTAGACATTTGTATGGGTTTGGCAGAAATTATTGACCGATTCTTAATAATTTCAACAGGACTTATCCTTTTATAATATAAATATTGTGTGCAAATTTTCATAATATTATATGCAATATATATATATAAGAAAACATTTAAAAAAGGGGGTATTTCTGAAATTGTGGTCCATAACTCTGGTTCCACTAGATTGATTTTGCCCATTTTAAATACCAAACATTTTGGATAAACAAAGAATATTTGAACAATTTCATCTCCCAAATTCTTTCCCTCCAGGCACTATCCTGACTTCAACTGACGAACGGACATGGCTAGATCGTCTTAGAATTTTATAAGGACCAGCATATACATATACACTTTTTGGATCTAGGATGTGTTACCAACGGAATGGGGGTATATTCATTTCAATCCCATCTTTTAGATGGTGGGTATAAAATGGATAGATATGTATTGGAAAATATTAAACTTTCTTCAAATTATTGTTTTTCATGTGCTCTGTAGACTATTTTTTTTTTTGTTAAAAAATCTTTGTATTTTATTAATTCAGCTTGAGGTCTGTTTTATTAAACAAATTATAAAGACTCTTTTTTTTTATTAATTAGAGAAGAAATTGAACTAATATTTATCTTTTTAAGAGAAAAGTTTTTTTATTCAGGCTAATAGTTCGAATTTTCAAGAATACTATTGTAAAGTACTGGAACAATTGGCAAACTGGAATGCATTTTTCACCCTGACAAGGGCGTCATCAGCAATCTTCATTGTCCACGATCAATCTGTAAACATCATCTATTTAACTCACCGTTTTTTTGAGAAATAGAATCCGAGAATTATCATATTTCTTCTTTACGTGTTGTGTTTGTTTGTTAATTTTTATTGTTTATTTCTAATATGTATTTCGACCGTTGAAATTTTAAGAAACTTAAGACATCAATTAAGTTCTTTAAAAATTAATTAGATTTAGATCAAATAAAGAAAACGTTTGGGAAAGATAATTTTTACATTTTTTGGACTCATTAATGTCCCTTAATAAAAATAGCTTTCTAATTATCATTATATACTTGGAAAATGAGTAGCTATTAGAGTATTCAAAAATCGAAACCTAATACCGGTTAACGGGGGTTTTTCTACTTAAAAAACCAACCGGTTTTGAATATTTTATATTTTTGAATTATTCGATAGATTTTTATTAAGAAGTTTTTTTTTTTAATTTTTCTGAAAAAAATATCAAATATGTCTAACTTTGTGTATTACCTGTTTATAACAGATTTTGGCAATATTTTCTTATTTTGGAATCGTGAATCTCCCGCTAATTAAAATATGTTGTAAAAACTAACAAATATATAACTGAACAAAACCCGTTCGTAAAAAATAAAACGTTTTTGTTTCTAAAACCGATTCTAACTGATATTGATATTTGCGACATATTATTTATTACGACGTTTTTTCTTTTATTAAGTAATTTTATTAAGTATATTTAATTATCCTTTGAGGTCTCCAAAAATCTATATTTTGGAAATACTTTTCACACATTTTATTATTATGTAGCAGATCTAACACTTTTTGCCGTAAAGATCAATTGTTAATTAAAACATGGTTTTGATTAATAAGACTTATTATGTATTTTTGTTTGGTTTTCTTTAAACTATATATATCACGATATAGGTATTACCAAGGTTGTAACCGTATTCGACACACGATTTTTCGAAATTTAATTTTTCGAAACCCGGATTTCTCTTAAAGTCGGTTTTTTCAATACTCTAGTAAATATTTCTTGACTGAAAAACAATTCTATGGATATTTATTTATGCTTCAAATTTTCTCCTCCATTGCAATTATGGAGCAGTCTAATGATTAGTTCACATTAAACAGTGTATATGGGAGTGTGTTGAATGTTGTTTACATTTCTATCATATACCTTCATATAGCTTCGAAATCATTCGTAAACACTAGGGTGGACCTTATTATGTACTTTAAAATTTTGAAGCTCCTAAGGTCTGAACTTGCTCATTTTGCTTGAAAATTTTAATGGGAATAGTTTTCCAATTATTTAATTTAAAATTTTTCCAAGTACTGCAACTTTGATTTAAAATTCGAAACTTCAAAAAAATGCATCGTTCTTCGATTTTGCTAAAAATTTCAGCATTTGGTGTTCACATGGCGCAGAACAACTTTAGGCAACAAAGCAACAAAAATCGAAAATGTGCAATATAAGTGTCACCCTAATATACAACGCTTTACTCGTAAATACTCGCACACAGTGAAATATTATTTGTTGTTGTGTGTTGCATTGTGTGGTTTAGTGTAGTGTTTTCATAATGTTTGGCTGCGAGGCGTAAGTCATTTGTATTTTGCCTCTCAATGTCTACAACAATATTAAATGATTATGTTGCAAGTTGTTTATGTGCAACCAATAAACCTCTTTGTCGAATTATTGCAAGAAAAAAGATATTGTACATGTATTTATTTATGTTTGTAGAAATATTTATATAAACGTTTTTATGTACATATAACAGAATTAACCATTCGGACACAGTGGTGTGTTATACTATTAATTTTTTAAAATAAGAATAATTTTTCATTGAGAATATTTGCATAAAATTTTATCAAATATGATTTTTTAATAATATAGTTAAAAGTTAATTTATAGAATTTAAAAATATTAAACATTTTGATTTTAATAAAACGTGGCAAGTCTTGTTCTCTATAAGTTCATATTCCAAAGTAATCACCCACAAATCTTACTGCGTTACACTGTGCTTTAGAAAGTATGTATGTATGTATGTAGTACGTTCATATACAAATGTTAAATAAATCTATTATTGATGGAGTACGTGTACTCGTCGTATTCCAATGAAGATTAACAGGTATTTTGTTACGTTAATAAAACGGTTTTATAACATACAATTTATGTATAGCCGTTGTTGTTGTAGTTGTATATATGTATTTGTTATTATTTTCCATCTTGTTGGTATTGTGCCTCTAATCTGTAGAGTTGTTAAATTCACTTTTCAATTTGAAGAGGGAAAAACAACTAAAAGAAGCTGAGATCTTAACTATGAAATGAATCCATTATATAATATTTTACAGTTTTTTTGTTGCAACTTAAAGCTGTTTTAAATTATAAAACGTCTAAAAAAATATAAACGGTAGTGTGCAAGATGTTGAATTAAGACATTGCAGCAAATTTATGTAATTAGTCTAAAGATTTGAAATGTTTTAGAATTTAAAACTGGCTATAATTACAAATTAGAAAAAATATGTTGTAATTGTTATAATTTAGCACTTGGTGTAATTTAATGGTAAACTTTATATTACAGCAACCAGTGGATAAAAAGACGACATACACCTGTTTCGAGACAGTTCAATTTGAAAAAAACTTTGATTGATTTGTGCAGGTTATTAAAAACCAGAACACTGTTTCTTAGCACTATGAAACATAATATGATTCAAAATAAAACAAGTGAGAAAGTGTAGTCGGTCTAGACCGACCATATAATAATCTAATAATCCAATATATGTGCAGAAGCTGTTTTTCAGAAATAGGCACTATATGGGTGCTGTAAGCTATTATGGACCGAACATTCAAAGAAGTTAGTTTAATACTTCTTTATATATAAGTATTTGTAGTGTTAAATTGTATCTCAATATAAACACATTTAAATGCTTGTTAAAGTGATTTTCAAAGGGGGTCTTGTGTGAAAGCCATGATTAATTATGAACTGATCATCATAAAATTAGACCGAATGATTTGTGTTGAATATAATTTGAATAGCAACATTTTTAAGAGAGTTATGCACTTTAAGTTGATTTTCGAAAGTGAGCTTATGCTCAATTATGGATCGATCTGCACAAAATTTATAGGTGTCATTAGGCTTTGTGTACAACTTTTATGTTCAGGAACGTGCATAAATCAAATATTTATGACCGATAAACCACTATTTTAGGAAAATATTTGTATGGTGGCTAGGGGAATAGACCTATTTTAACCAAATTCAATCTTAACCGTCTTTGAGCCGAATAAATTTCAAACTAAATTTTTATCGAAATATCTTCAAAATTGAGACCTGTGCACAAGGTTGACATGGACAACCAGCCAGATGGACGAACACCGTTGAATCGACCCAGAAAGTGATTCTGTGCCGATCGGAATACTTTAAGGTGGCTGTTGGACTAATATTTTTGAGCGTCATTTTTGAACATCATCAGAAATCCAATATATCCTCCCCACTATAATGGCATAGGGTATAATGATATAGGACAGTTGTCTACTACAACCATGCATGTCGAATCTTTTATCAAAATTGTCAATCACATTTTGACAAAGTTGCGGCTGAACTGCAGTTCAGAGAATGTTTATACACTTTCTTTAATATAGCCCCATAAAAATAATCCGGTGTTATTAAATATCATTATCGGAGCTGCCAATTATATATATTTTTTTTGTGAAATTATGCGATTGAAAACTTTTTTTTTGAAATAAATACATTTGTTCAGTGCAAAATGAGATGTTGTATCTTGTACATTATATAATACAACTATATGGTTGTAAACACAATTTTGAATAAAAGAAAATTATTTTAAAAACAAATACATATATAAAACATTAAATAGGAATATTTTCCAATTTTAATCAGGTAGTATTTTCATCAATATTCATTATTAAAATTTTTTGTTTATTAATTTTATTTTCTTGTTTTCAATTTGTCAATCAGTTCATGATTTGAGTATTACCGTTTGGTAATTTTATAAACTAAAATAAATAATTTTTATGTTAAAATACATATTTTAACTTTTGGCAACACTTCAACTTTCATACAATATTCGAAAACCATATGTAAAAATGTTGTAAGTGTTGTACAAAATATTTATGATGAAATTACCAACAATATTTGCACAACTATTGTAAAATTAGATGACGTAAAACTTCTACGAAACTACAACATCACTTGTGAATTAAACAATTGTTTCGGTGGCTGCGTGACACGTAACACCGTCCTGTTAAAACCACGATACCATGATTCATTCACCGTAACCACATTTACATCCGAATTGTGGAGAAAAAAAATTACTCAATGACTCCTTCAGACTGCTGCTCAACCATTGCTCTTGGATTTTCAGAAGCCCAACTACGGCAGTTTTATTGAGCAAATTCTTAAAAGCTTTCTCACAACGACAATGTTAATCGAAAATATCAGAAATTTTTAATGTATCTTTTACAGATCCAATATTTTGCTTTCATATATTCAACATTTAAAGCCAAATTTAATTCATTGCAACTGTAGCCAAAGCTTCGACTACTGATATGCCAGCAATTAAAATGTCAAAACTATCTTCTTATTCTAATATGTGACTGTTGGAAAACAAAGTTCTTGTTGAAAAACATAAGCACTCCTATATGACTTATCAGCTAGAGTCTTCACAACCAATGTCATCACATGATAAGTGTCAGTCAGTTACCATTACAGTATTTCTGAAATAAATCGAATACATTTTTTTTTAGAAATGTACAAGTCATTAAGGTTGTATTACTACCAAATACTTGCATAAAATTTGACTCAGGAATCCCGCAAACCTTGACTACTTGTGAAAACCAAAAGTTATACTGATTTTGGTTCATTTAGAACATATGTTTATATCTTGCTCCAAAAAGATATGGTTATTTGGATTCCACAACAATTCTTAGACTATCTACGTCTGACTCCTAGAGGGAAGTTCCTGAAACATAATATGTTCAAAAATGTACAATATAGTTTGATCAGGTAAATAATTTTTAATAAACTTTATAATAAATTTTTATTTGGACTTTCATTTGAATGCATAATTTAAAATAACAGAAAATATGAAACTAATTAAAAGATAACTACAAAATGTTGGTGGGTATATAATATTCGGCAAGTGCAAATATAACTTAATCTTTCTTGTTTCATTTTGAAAAACTTGCGATTGAATTCTGTATTTTATATTTTTGAAAGTGACATAGTCTATATTAAATCGCCTTAAGTCGGTTTTAGTGACAAATAAAATTTTAAATTCTTATTAAAATAAAAAAAATTTGGCGGCCACGCCTATTTTCGAGTGAGCGGGGCTTTAAAGTTTGTAATATACTAAGCTATATCTTAAAAAATACATTTCCTTATAAGAAGAAAGACCTTTCCGACGATATATATCCTATAGGTAAATTTCGTAAAATTATTTTTTGATCCGATATTTAAAAAAAAAAAAAAATTAAAAAATTCGGGAAAAATGTCTAGTCAAGAAATTAAGTTTTAATTTAAAGTATAACATGACCATGTAGGTAATATAGATCCGAAGATATTAAACAAAGTGTATGCCATTTCACCATAAAAATACAATCTGTACTATGAGAAGCTGGTGCTGTGTATACCATAGAGGAGCAAATCCTTCCGTCCGGCAATACAGGATACCTGTACTATGTGAAGCCGGTGTTCTATGTACCATAGAGGAGAAAATGTTTTCCTGCCAACAAAATTTTGAAAAAATATATTTTTTTTAATATTTCAGATCTTATAATTCTGTGATTATAGTACCTAGAGGCAAATGAAACTTAATATCTTGGCTATTTCTATTAATAAACTAAAATAACACTTATTAAGAATTTTTTTTTTAAATTTTTTAGATAATAAAAAAAAATTCGGGTTAAAAGATATTCTTTTCGGATTTAACCTATAGACAGTTCATATATTATAATCATGATATATATCGTTGGAAAGGTATTTCTAATACCTTTAATTTGATGTATTATGAATTATCAGACACCCAGTAGTTTTTTTTATTGCTTTTATCTCCTCTAAATCTCCTCCTTGATGAAATTTGTATTATTTTTTTTTAACAAAATCACTAAAATCACTTGTTCCAATAATTCTTTTAAACAATGAATGTCTTTTTTGAACACATTCTTTTAAAATTTGAAGACCATATTTACAATGACGTATTGATAGCCTATAAAACACCTATTAACGGTTTCCTTACTTTTCCTCTGTATTTTAGTCTACATTCCTAACTACTTGGTTATGCTTTAATACCATTCTATAGTTTATCTTAATCTTATAAGAAATTTTGAGAATATAGAATAGAATTATGTAGCAACAACCAAAAATGCCGTTCAAAGATAATTTAAATGTCAATCTTACAGAAATTTATTAAAAACTGTAAATGCAAATTTCATGTAAAACGAACAATTTCGAAAATCTATTTGCCCAAGGCAATTATATTAATTTGTTTATTGTAATACGGCAACAATAACAAAAACACCATAATGAGGTCAAATTTTCATAATAAAGAATTAAAAATATTTTTGATATTTTTACGTTAGTATTGAAAATTTTTCTTAAAGATTTTCTACTAACAAACAAACACTTCATTTAAAAGTCGCCCACAGTATTCGATTGTAAAATTTTTAATAATGAATACCCAAAAAACATAAAATATAATAACTTAAAAAAAAAGAACTAAAAACACACTTGAAGAAACTAAACAAATAAAAACTATAAACGGTTTGAATATCATTCATTCTATTCATTCATTCATTAAAAAAAAAAAAAACAAAAACAGGGCCAACACAAGAACAGACAGCTCAAAAACTGCGGCTAAAACTAACTAAATACTGATAGTAAACTAAATAAACTGAACATGTACCATAGTGCAGTTGTAGTTTAGGTATAGTATAAACTGAATATGAACGTTTTTTGGTTGACTGAATTGAATATTTACACTTTAACATTTAACGCTTGTCTGGTTTGAATAGTTGTGTTGCCTCTGCTCATTCAATTGTTTATTATACCCTCCACCACCAAGAGTGATGAATGAGGGTATATTACGTTTGTTATTCCGTGTGAAACTTTTTTAATATTCATCTGAGACCTAAGAAAGTGTATATTTTCTTGATCCTTATGAAATTCTAAGTCGATTGAGCTATGTCCGTCTGTCTGTTCGTCCGTGTAAAACACTCTCATACAAGGACCACATCCGAAAAAGCCATTTATCTTTTTATATATAGTATAAATATTGGCGCCGACTCAAAATTTTGCACAGATTATTTACATGCATATATACAAATATCATCCCACAACATTTTGTGAATTTCGGTCCATTCTTAACCGTATCCCCCATATAAAGCCCTCTTCCGAAAATCACTTTAATACTCATAAATTTCTTATTAATAACGGTACCGATCCAAAATTTTACACGGATCATTTACATACAAAATCAAACTGCTGGTTTATGATAATATCGGTCCATATTTGACTATATACCCCATATAAAGTCCACTTCCGTTATCTCCGTTAATACTAATATATATCTTAAATATACCGTTACCATGTTGAAATTTGACGTGAAATATTCTCATATACATAAAATTCTCTGTTCCGAAATTTAAAAAGATCGGCCCATGATTTACCATAGCTGCCATATAAAGACCATTTACGAAAAACATAACTGTCTTAAAAACATCCATTTCGCACCAACTTTTATACAGATCAGAAATTTTAATCCAGAAATTATATTAATGTCGGTTATGTGGCAATTATACTGCTGGACTTTGTAGCAGTCAGTTAATAATTGGCATTAGCTCCCGAATTAAGTCGACTTCCGAGCATACCAACCAACCATACAGCTCTTGTAAATAAATTTAGATTCTTAAAATACATTGAAATTACGTAAGTGGAAACTGGAGTTAGAAGCTATCACTCTATAATTGGTCCACTTCTACTATGCCACCCATATATCTTTTGTAAATAATGTTATTGAGATCAAATTCAAACAAAAAAGCCTCACTTTATAATCTTACCCTTTTTTATACCCTGTGTAGAGAAAATGATTTTTTAATTTTATAAATTGTTAAAATACACTTAAAATTATTATGAATATCAGACAACCTCTGTAAATTATAGTAAGAATCGGTAATTACATCAATTATAAATGGCCAAAATTATCGGATTTTTCAATAAGAGCGCTACAAAAGTTTTTTTTTTAATAAATCAAAAACGGTTTTGGATATCAATGAAATTCTTTATTCCTGTGAAACTACGTTCGATGCCATTATGTATGGAAATCGATTTCTTTTACATGGCCACTACGGGCACGCTTGCAGAAGTCCAGACGCTGGACCCAATTTTCGACGGTTTTCAAGCATAAATCGGAAGAAGTACGTCCCATAAACCACACCAAACTGTAATTTTGTCTGACCAATAACGCATATTTTGCTTATTGACGAAGCCATTCAGCCAGAAATGAGACTCATCGCTGAAGATGATTTTTCGATGAAAATCCGAATCATTTTCAAGTTGTTGCTCAGCCCAATTCACGAACATACGACGCTTCTGGTGGTCAAGCGGCTTCAGTTCTTGCGTCAATTTCATCTTGTAAGTATGTAGGTCAAGATCTTTTCGCAAAATTCACCAAAACGACGTCACAGAGCGTGGGGCATGAGAATGACGTTTGAGAGACACATTTGTGCTTTCTTCAACTGAAGCCTCAGCGGCAGCAATATTCTCGACACTACGGGCACTTCTTTGTCTCACTGGCACGGGAACATTTTGTACTGTGCCTGTGAATTCAAATTTTTCAACTAGACGCGTAATTGTTGATCTGGTAGAACGATTATGACGACCATAAATTGGACGGTAGTAAATTTTAATAATTTCGACTCGTTGTTGGCTCGTATATCTTTCCATCATTGAATGGCAAACCTTACTGAAGAGAAATGTCAAATGAGCGGAAGAAAATATGGCATCGATTGTTGTCCCTGTTGAAAAACGCTTTAGATAAAATTAAAAAACATTTAAAAAAATAAATTATGTTGGTCGTAAAATTGTCTTGCAAATAATATAGAAAATACTAATAAAATTTGGACTAATACTGAATAGAAAACAGAGAATAAGGATATATTAGTCCTACAACCAGTGTAGTTTTTGTATTTCTTATTATGTTTAGGTGGAGGGTATTAAAGATTCGGCACAGCCGAATATAGCACTCTAACTTGTTTTTTTTTGCATGTTGAACATAAATTGTTGTTGTTGCCACAGTAGTTGTTCGTTCACAAGCCAACACCAGCATTTAGTTACTTCTTGTGTGGACTTCAAATCAAGTTTTAACTCAAAATATTTGTTTACAAAATCTAAATGAATTATGAACACAAAAGATATGAGGCACTACAGGAGCTGTTGAATTTTAACTCAAACGTTTTACAACTCAATAGAGCGTGAGAGTTAAAAGAGATAAATAATAAAACGTATACGAGTATGTTAAAAAAGAAACAATAGAAATTATTTAAAATTTATATGATTTTTGTAAGTGAAAATGATACACAAAGTGAATACATATCTAACAAATATTTACTAAATAAAGTTGAGTATTGATATCTGATACTATATATTCAAATATGGTGTATTTTCGAACTTTTTCTCACGTCTTGGCGAGATATACTTGTGCTTGTAAAAGAACAAATCATAATTATTAATATTATATACAGATGTGCCGAATCTTATCTTA
This sequence comes from Bellardia bayeri, assembly GCA_950370525.1. NCBI lineage: Eukaryota > Metazoa > Arthropoda > Insecta > Diptera > Calliphoridae > Bellardia > Bellardia bayeri. The sequence continues at coordinate 84,537,209 of OX493267.1, forward strand.
TTAGTGGCAAATTTTTTCAAAGTCTCCTCGTTTAGGTCCTTTTAGATGGATCGATTTTGTTTCGATATCGACATTTAAAGGATATAAATGTAGCTATGGCATATAATGAGACGGTATCAAGGTTTTTTGATGTTAAATATCTACTTCGTAACGATTTTCGTAAGTGACCAAATATTCATCGATATTCACAAAATTTATTAGTTAGATTTTTTTTAAGATTTACTGTTGTTGAATTTCAATTTGATAACAATGTTTGCATGAAATTTATGCATATTTAAGTGATTTTCGAAAATAGTTCTTATATGGAAGCTATGATCAATTATGGTCCAATCGATAAAAAATGGAACCATTACGATAACCCAAAGTGTAAGAAAACGTATGTATGTGAAGCCCGTCCAACCAGCCGAATCGAAAATAAAGCCAAATATCCATGGCGGTAAGGTAGTGCTCTACATTTGGTGGGACCAAAAGGATGCTATCTATTATGAGCTGCTGAAAATTGGCCAGACCCCTCACAAGGAACCTATGCCGAATACAATTGAATATTCCATCCTGAAAATGCTCAGCCACATGTTGCAAACTACTGCTATAAACTATTTAGCCAGAAATGGTTTGTAAATTTTGAATCATCCGCCTTATAGTGCAGGCCTTGCCTGCGTGACTACTATTTTTTATTTTTTGATCTATTCAGAACGCTCTCATATTTTGCACACTTTATTTTTTTTACAGAAGAGCAAGTTCTGTTGGAAATAGTAAGAATCGGTTCACGATTTTTCATAACCGCCAAATAAATATCTTCCCGGAATTTTACTAAATAGCCCACATGTATATATGTCATTTTATTAGTTCATCAGTTTTATGATGAAAGATTATTCATCATAAACATGATTGCCACAAATACATACATAGCTACTAGAATCGTATATATAATTGTGGTAATCACCTGAATCGTACTTTAACCATATTATGATAACCACAATCATATGAATAATTACAGTGACCATAACATTGTTAAAAAAATTGTAAAAATGTTAACATTGTTGTGGTAAACATGTACAACTATATTTTTTCTCTGTGTGTGGAATATTAAGATGAAATTCAACCAAAATAAGCTTCAAATACATAGAAATTACGGCACAATATCTTATATTAGATCTGAAAAATAATATAAATCGTATAAATCCATACAAAATGTAACACCAACTAGTTTCAAGTATAAATAAATCATAACTACTTGTTGGTGAGTATATAAAATTCGGCACAGCCGAATATAAACTCTTACTTGCTCATTAAACTTTCATTTAATAAATTTCATAACGAAAGGTTTTTTTTAACACAAACTGCTTTATAATTTTTTCTTTTCTTTGGATTGTTGCATGTTGTAAAAATTGCCTTTCTTGTCAGAAATTGTACACAATGTTCAATAAGTTGTTTTTTGCGGTTTTTTGGTTAGTATTTTTATTCTTAGGTACACACAACAATAAACAACCATATTTTTTCAATAGATTTTGTGGTTTTGTTTATAAATATGAAAAAAATAAATATGAGCTTTCATTTTCATGTCTACACTCATCAATTGCATATGAAATTTTTAGTAATAACAAGAGTATGGAAATAACAAAATTTAATAATAAAGATTATTAAAAACTATACAACGACCTTATGGTACAACAGATACGCTACAGCAAGTACATATAATACAATTAGTGTTTCAAGATGTATTTGATGGTTTCGCTTTTAATTGTTCCAAGCGGTATTGTGGCAGATACTTCACTTAAGACAATTAATGTTAGTCCCAATTTATACGTAGCAATTCTTAGTGAAAAGATTGATAACAGTTTTTTCTTGAAATTTCTTCACTGTTCACACAGGGCAATTCAAATGCTTAAATCGCTCGCATTTTTATTTGACAGTACAGACACATTTATTACACATATGTAACATGAATAAGAGAGTAACACGAATTGCTAGTACAATCAAGTGTGTACTCGTCTTATCTTTCCCTCACTCCGGTGTTTAAAAGGTAATTAGCTTAGCTTAAAGAATTGCATCCTGTAAATTAGGACTTGGAAACCCAACTAGGAGGAACTTCGAACTGTGTGTAAATTCGTCGTATGAAGCGCAATAACGACGAGACGAAAAAAGTGTTTTTGCTTTTGTGTAACAGCTGATAGAAAATGCGACCATATTAAAAAAAACTATATAAAAAACTTAATATTAACAAGAGCACAGGTAAAAACAATTTTTATAGATAACAATTTTCTATATTTAATTTGAATTATATAAAGTAAAAATTAATACAATAATTAAAGTAAAAATTAGTAAAACATTAAAAACTAAAACGAAACATGATCACTCCGTATTGTTTGTTCGTCGTACGAGGGCGGTTCGGAAACTTTTTAGCCTACACGAGAAAGCGCGGTGTAAACAGAAAAAAGTTAAGTATTTTGGAAACTTCCAGCTGTGCTATGAACAAATGTTAAATTTATTTTCCATCTGACAACTCCTTCATACAGAAAGTATTTTACAATGGAAAAATTAGAAAATCGTGGTGTCATTAAATATTTAAAGGAAAGCGGTTTATCGGTACAAGAAATTCATAATTATATGGTGAATGTGTTAGGTGAAAATGCTCCTTCATATGCAATAGTAAAAAATTAGGTTGCTGAATTTAAACGTGGTCGTACAAGCATTGAGGATGACCCACGTAATGGACGTCCAAAAAACACTAACAACAGCAGAAATTGCAGCCAAAGTGCATGATATGGCATTAAATGATCAACGAATAAAATTGCATGAACTAGCTAATATCAGGGACATCTCAAATGATCCAGTCCATTTAATTTTGCATGAAGAACTGCAAATGAAAAAGCTTTCTGCAAGATGGGTGCTGCATTAAACGCATAAGAATGAAAGTTTCTCAAACTCGTTTGGATTGTTTTAAGAAAAATAAAACGGATTTTAAGCGTCGTTTCATAACTGTGGATGAGACATTGATCCACAACTATACTCCATAGTCCAAATACAATGGACTCAAGCTAGAGTAAGTGCCCCAAAGAAGACAAAAATAATTCAATCGGCTGGTAAGTAATTGCAACGGTTCTTTTGGGACTTCAAAGGTATTTTATTGATTGAATATCTGCAAAAGGGTGAAACAATAAATTCAGAGTACTATTACAACATTTTGGATCAATTTAATGTGAAAATTCGAAAAAAAACGTCCTTACAAAACGTGCTTACAACGCAAAAAATATTTTTTCATCAACACAACGCACCAGCTCATAAAAGTGTCTTAACAATGGCTAAAATGAGAGAATTAAAGTACGAGTTGTTTGACCACCGCCCTTATTCTCCTGATTTAGGTCCCAGTGACTTTTACCTGTCCCCAAATCTAAAAAAAATCCTAGTTGGCAGGCGTTTTACCTCAAATAAAGACGCAATTAAAGTTGTAAACCACTTTTTTGACGGCATTGAGGAAAACTATTTTAATCAAGGTATAGAATTGCTAAATAAGCATTGGACTAAGTTTATTAAAGTTTCGGGAGATTATATTGAAAAATAAGAATGTTTTTTAAAAACTAACTATTCTCTTTCTGTGCTAGGCTAAGATGATTCCGAACCGCCCTCGTAAGAAATAGAAATAAATGTGTTTCAAAGTTTGCCATTTTAGCTGTGTATTTTTATTTCAAACAAAAGTGTTTTATTTTTGACAACGAATATTCGCGAACAAAAATTGGTCGTTCGTCAAAGTTGTGTTCATAACATAAAGCAAAAACTTCTCTCTTCAAGAGCATTTAACTTGTTAATAGCAATTCTAGATATCATTTCACATACGCTCGATGTCTGTTGTCTTTAAGATAAAGTAATAATAAAATCCTACCTACATCTTTTAACTTTCTTTACAAGTTTCTAGTAACCAAAATTTTAAATCTGAAATATATACATTTTCATTTAAATATTTTCTCTTAATTATTGCAACTAATTCCTTAATCCCACAAGTAAGCAATTTTATTACTCTTAATAGCTTCATTTCCTTAATTTATCCTTGAAATTAACAGAAAATTATATTCATTTGCATTCAAATATTTTCTTTTAATAATTGCAACTAATTCCTTAATACCACAAGTAAACACTTTTATTACTTTCAATAGCTTCATTTCCTTAATTTAAACTTGAAATTAATGGAACATTTCACACAGCAAATCTATTTAAGATATTTAAAAGGATTTAACAAAAAAATTACTTGAAATACTCGTACTAATTAATTTAAATTACCATCATTGTACGAGTATGTTAATAATATTTATTTTTTGTTTTTCCTTAAAAAACAATCAGTTGTTACCTTGAAATTATACCAAAGACAAGACCCCTTAAAAATCAAACTGAATGTTCTGATTTCAGTTGCTGCTGTGACTTTAATACCTTCTGAAACATTTTGAATGTGTGTGTTTTGAAAATTAGTAAAAGAAATACAATAAAAGCAAATAAACGAAATGAAATGAAACAGAGATGTGAAGTGAAATACAAACTTGTGCTTGTAAAAATTTGCTAAAACTCTACCAAATACAAATTGTGAACTCGTAGAGTTGTGTGAATAAAAACTACGTTTTTTCACGTACTGTGTTTTTTATTTTTCTTTTTGGCTTATATTTGCAAAACTTTTATTTTATTTTTCAACATTTACATTTTCTATAGGCAGGCAAAAGAGGCAAGGCAGCCCAGCTAAAGACTCCAGTTTAGTAGTTTAGTAAAGTTGATTATTTTGCATGAATGTACAATTCACGTAATGTTCGCTCGCTTACGGTCTGGTCTTATTATTACTGCCATAGGAACATAGGAAGTATAATGTTACTTTTTTTTCTTCATTATTTTCTTCATCTGGTTGCTTTTTATATGAAGTTTTGTTACGTACATATATACATACGTACATATGTACGAGTAGTTTCAACAAGTAACACAATAGAAATTAAAGGGCATTAAAAAAAGAGGGAAGCTTAACTTTATATACAAACCAAAATATACAATCATAGTTACCTACATATGTACAGGCATATATGGTTACATTTAGATATTAAAATACATACGATATAATTACATATATACATAGTATCTTTGAAATATACTATTCATCTCAAAGTGAATCTTCTTTTTTTTTTTTTTTTGATGAGTGGCTGGCTGGTAAAAATAACAGTTAAATATAAGTTTATCTTTTCCATATAATTTTTTTCGCTGCGGCTTTTGTTATTGTTTTTGCAAGCCAAATAATTGCGATAAAAATTGAAGAAGGAAAAGCTGAAGAACGAACGAGCAAACATCTTAAAGATGAAACAAGATTAAAGTACTGGTACTTGTATGAAACACTTACTCTTGTACTTATGCTGGGATATAAGAAAAAATGTAGATTATAGTTAAATAGTTTCTGGTATTAAAACACTTACCAGAAATATTTAAGACACATATTTCACTAGGGTGCACTTATTTTGTATTTGAATTTCCAAAGTTGAAAAGTTATAAAAACGTTTTTTGTTATCTGAACCCAATGTAATTTTTTTTTAATTTCGAGTTTTTTGTCTGAAAATATTTATATTTTTTTATTTAAACATCAATTTAAATATACATAGGTACATTTTTTTAAATGAGAAAAATCGAAATGCCAAATAAGAACCACCCTAATACCCATATACACATACATATGTTTATACATAAGCTCCGTTGATGGTTTAATTAGCTTCGAACTTTTGACTCTTTACTTGGAAGCAAATACTCGTACTGAAATAATAAATATGATTTAAAAACTACTTAACTTGCAAGTATTAGTAATAATGGGAAGTTTTAATTTTACTAGCAGTAAGTGAGTGTTTCATAAATTGCTTTATATCACTTGAAAATACTGCTCCGCCCTTTTCATTGATGTGTCCCAAGCGTTCGACAAAGTTTGGCATGACGGTTTAATGCACAAAATAAAATTAACTCTGCCTGCTAACACCCATAAACTTATGGAAAGCTATTTATACGGTCGCAAATTTAAAATCAAAGAAGGCAATTTTTTAAGCCCCGCTCAGCCAATTGAAACAGGTGTGCCACAGGGTAGCATACTGGGTCCTACTTTATATTTGATTTATGCCTCCGACATGCCGTCAGACCCCAAAATCCACACGTCAACTTTCGCAGACGATACAGCCTTTATCAGCGTTCATAAGGACCACCAAGTAGCATCACAGAATTTGCAGAATTATGTTTATAAACTAGAGAATTGGCTAGAGCTTTGGAAAATCAGGGTTAATGAACAGAAATGTATTCATATCACTTTCACATTGCGAAAAGAAACTTGCTCGTTCATCAAAATAAATAATCAAATTATTCCTCAACATAATGAAGTCAAATACCTCGGCATTCACCTCGACCGCCGTTTAACTTGGAAGTCTCATATTGAAGCGAAACTTACACAGATGAGATTAAAAGCAGTGCAACTTAATTGGCTAATTGGCAGAAATTCTTCACTAAAGTTGGACTGCAAACTATTGTTGTACAATGCAATTCTAAAGCCAATCTGGTGCTATGGAATTCAATTATGGGGTACTGCCTCAGCATCAAACATTGAAAAAATTCAAAGGGGTCAAAATAAAATTCTACGTATAATTACTGCAGCTCCATGGTATGTTAAAAATTCTCGAATTCACAAAGATCTATGCGTGCCATTAGTAAAAGTTGAATTTACAAAACACGCGTCAAAGTATGTCAGCAAACTTGAACACCACCCAAACCCACTTGCACGAGACATCCTTAACTTTAGTGGCCATAATCGGTTGAGAAGGAGGGATACCCTTGCTTTAACTCAAGCGCAAAACAGATGACTGGATCAGGGGATGTACATTTTTTGTAGTATCATAAAATTTTTGTCTAGCACTGGCTGGACTTATTATTTTCTTTTTAGTATTAAGATTTGAATACTTATTGTCATTTCATTATATGAAGATTCAATAAATAAATAAAGGCTAAAAAAAAAAAATAAAAAAAAAAAAAAAAAAAATATCACTTGAGATTTACATAAATTATTTGCTTTTACTGAAAAAATGTGTAATTTCCAAAACCTGCTAATAAATTAAATATATATGTATATTGTTATTTATGTATTGGATGCAAAACTTAAAAATGAGGGATTCATAACAGATGGCGTATCTTTTGAACGCGGTTTATGTGTTTATGGGAAGGGTTTATGTCTGTCATTTATTCTCACTTAGTTATAGAACATTATAGTGTAAACAACAATGTTTTTTTTTTGAAAATTCCAATGATTTGGTGAAATGGTGATTTTGACACGGAACAAAAAAAGTTTGAAGACCAAAAATTTGTGGCTTTACTCCATGAATATTGTTACTAAACTCAACTTGCAAAATTATTGGGAGCTACTTATATAGAAATTTCAAAATGTTTGCGAGCTGCAGGATTCATCTGCTCTGTATTTCGTGCGACCAAAAGCGTCCTATCTATTATGAGCTGCTGAGATCTGGCCAAACAGAGAAACTGCATGGAATGCAGCAAATTGATTAGAAGAGCGCATTGACCGAGAAACGCCCAGAAATAAGTGTCAAACATAAAAGAGTAATATTCCATCATAACAACGCTCGGCTACATGTTGCAATAACTGTTAGATAAAAGTGTAGCTGTGCATATTTACTACAACTACGCAACATTTTTAAAATTTGTTTTTAAATAATGTGGTCACTATAATTATTTATATGATTGCGGCAACCATAATATGTTTAAGTTATGATTCACATGATTATAACAATCATATATATGATTATAGTAATTATATAATGTTTGTGGTGATCCGTTTTATGATGAAAAATTATACCATATTATGCTGTTCTCAATCATAATCAAAGAGCAACATATTTTGATATGTGAATTCATCATAAACATGATTGCCACAAATACATACATAGTTACTACAATCGTTTTTATGATTGTACTAATTATCTGAATCGTAACTTAACCATATTATGATTACCACAATCATATGAATAATTACAATAAACATAACATTGTTACAACATTTGTAAAAATGTTAACATTGTTGTGATAAACATGTACAACTATATTTTTTTTCTGTGTGCACAGGAGTACGAGTATATTACATACTCATATTTCGATTTCATCTTACACACTTTTCACTTTTATCCAGACAAAGAATATATGTTTTATCCTCCAGTTCCTGGATGAGTTGTAGACTCTAAATCTAGGAGGGAGAAATGTAATCGAAGGGAAGGCCATTAAATAAAAACGTATTCATACTTTTTAGGATAACGATAAAAATTGGATGAATTGCCTTAAAACACTATGTTGTATGATGACATTAGAGCCCTTCTCTGAATTTTTTTTACGATTAACAGCATGTCTTAATTCTGCAGAAATTTTACTTGATCGGTTTATGTGGTCAATGAACATTGCTTAGTGTGAGATCGATCTAGATTATTTTTCTATTTGGATGACATCAGGTATAAATGACGGGATTCTTGGCTTATCTGACAAGGTGAAAAATAAAACATTTAAATTTTGGAAATCAAAAGTGGTAAACTTTGACACCTTGGATCTCACATTGTCTTTTAACATAGTGGTCTGAATTTTGTGGTCTTTATTTTGCAATAGCAGAGGTTATTTTACAAATTTTCATCGTTTTGTCATCGCCGAGTCGTTTTGTTGGAAGGAGTGCGTTATCCATCAAACCTATACAAGTTTCTTTATTTGTTTTAAATTTTATGCCGACATTTCTAAATGTACTTTCACTTATGTTGGTTAACATAAAACTAGTTTTTTTGACTTTTGAACTCTAATATGTACATTAGTGAACGATAATCGAAAATAAATTAAAAAGAAATAAATATCCCACCCACCCAGATATGTAAGCATTTATGTATCTATATATTTTTTTTTTACATTTTCAGGTACTTTACCAATTATTCCCTAAAACAAACGTTTCGCAGCCACTGTGCTCATAACTATGGGAGACAAATTTACAAGATTTTGTTCATATGTGCATTTAAAATAATATTTATAAAAATTTATCATTTCTCATTAAAAACGCAGTTGTATTTAAATATTTATTTTCAAATATTTTAATAGAATTACAAATAAGTAACTGGACTTAAACAAATTTCTCACACTGTGCAATGGATAAGTAACAATTTTTGTTTGTCAAATCATAATACTATTGTTGTTGTGTGTGGTAATTTGCCAGAGCGTATAAACGCGCTTGCAAAGAGCAGTTAACTTTAGTTTTCTTAACGTTTTTTTTTTTTCTTCTTTATTTTGTAGTAAATATTGTTTGGCTTAAGCTGTTGTCCAACAAACTGTTGCTGCTATTGACGTTGTTAATGTGCAGAGAGTGTGGGGAGTGTGTCTTGCCTGTGTTACTACCAATTTTAAGCTGCTGCTGCCGCTGCCGCTTTTGCTGCTAAAGTTACGGCTGTTGCCCATGCGGCATTATAATTCTTCAGTAACAAACAAAACTTGAAACGTTACAGTACTAGAGAAGCGCATAAAATTTGTTAAAGAAACGAAAAAGGAATGACAACTAAAGCTTGAAAATAATCATAAATAAATATCGTTCAACAGGTGTTTTGTGTTTTTTTTTCTTGCACTACAAGCCTGAGAAATAATTTGTATTTAATGCTAAAATAGGGAATTTGGATGAAAACTACAAACGACAACAAAAAAACGAGCCGTTGAATAAAAAAAAATTTTGTGTTTTTTTTAAATATATTTTTGTTTTTTTTTTTATTTTCTGATAAAAGAGTTTAAACAAAATTGAAATGAGTTTTAAAAGAGCAAAACAGTGAATAGAGTTGTTGAAAAAGAAGAAATATAGTATAAATAAAAATAGTTTGTTGCGCAGGCGCACATGAATGTGGTGATACCATAACAAAACGTAATGTATGAACAAGCAGTCGTTTGGTCAGTCGGTTATGTGTATTGATACTTTCATAAAAAATAACATCGTAAAAAAGTTTTGTTTTTTTTTTATATTTTGTTTACTTGTGTGGAATTGAACCGTCTGGAAACCTCGTGGCCAAAAGCATTGTAATGTAGATTTTTGTTTTATACTTTTCGAGTATTTTGGCCTTTTTGTGTAGCGTTCGGTTTAATTTTGTTTTGTGTGTAAGAGTGTTTGGTTTTGTTTATTGTCAATTTTCGGCCGAATATTATGAAACCGTAATAATTCAATAAAACACAATACAACGTGCTTGTGAATAATGCCTTAAGAAATATACAAAAAAAAATATTACCAAAAAAAGAGAATCATAAGTATGTACATATGTGCTGATCATTATTTATGTTATTTTATGAGATTATTATGAGATATTTGAAAAGAAGAAAAAAGAATAATTAAGATAATTATATAATAACACAAAAGTTAATGATGTGTTTTTGTTATTAAAAACAAAAGTATAAATAAAATACGCAATAAAATAAGAAAAATATTGTTTTAAAAAATTACCATAAAATAACAAAATTTCTAACACAATTGATGGTGTTAATAAATTTATTTACTGTAACAGTTGAAAATAACAAAATTACATATTTAATGAAGTTTTAACAAAGAAATTTACAGCAAAGAACCGTAAACATTTAAAATATTTTGGATTTAAAAGAATTTTACAACTGTAAGTATGCTTGGTTTTGTTTTGTTTTGTTAGCATAGAATAACATAGAATTTTAAGTTTTAGTTTAAACCAAATGGAAGTGATTGTAAAGAAAATGCTTCATTTAAATATAAATGGGGAGTTGAGAATATTGTTAGCAGACTTAGCATTTTAACAAAAAGATTCCCTAAAATGTTAACAAATGTATTCGTTTTTATTCACCTCCAACTTAATTAACCGCGCCAAGTAACAAACTCTAAAAGTAATAAAAAAGAACGGGCTTCTTTTTAATGGGCATAAGTCTCTTATAAACTTTACTATCAACTTCAATTCACCACAGATAACCTTCATATTTAAACAGTGCTGGCAAGAATAATAGCACTTCGATCTTTTATTTGATATCTGTAAATGTAAATGCGAAATATTTTATGGACGGACGAGAGTAAAATTATTTTATTTGGCGGAAAAGATTCTCTTTCGTATGTTGGACGTGTCCCAAATGCAGAATACAATCCACAATTGACATCTCAGATGGCATTATGGTATGGGGATGCTTTTCATATTATGAATTAGGGCCAATACATCAATATGTTTACATTGATATACTAAATAATGTCATGATTCCTTATGCCATGGACGAAGTGGCATTGATTTGGGTCTTCCAACAAGATAACTATAACAAAATAAACAAGCAGAAAAGCACGTGAGTGGTTAATTGACAACAATATTGAGGTCAGAGAGTGACCAGCTCAACAATGAGAAACTTTGGGCTATAGTGAAGAGTCGTGGAAAGATGTGAAAACTTAATTAACTCCATGCCGAGGCTCTGCGCTACCCTTATTGCCAACAACGTCCATGCAACAAAATATTAATAAGTTAGTTGATTCATCAGCTTCATTTTATTTGTTTTTTTATTTCATTTATTTGAAATATAGTTTAATTTTTTTAATCTATAATGAATAGTACTATGTTTATTACCGTTATGGGTTTTTTCCGGAAATTTCAATTGTTATGATTTCCCGTTTCCCGGGATTTTTTTTCGGGATCCCGACAAATACAAAAACTTGCGACTCGCTCCTTATACTTAAAAAAGGAGTTAAAATTTATTGAAGGAAGCGGTCGAAGAACTCAAAATATTGAATACTTGTTTAATACACTATGAACGAGTTTTTTCAGTAATGGGGCAATTTGTAAATAAAATCAGAAATAGACTTTCTGACGACTCAATATACGCTTTGCGTGTGTTAAAAAGTTATTTCCTAAGCCGTTAAAATTTTAGTATGTATAGTTATTTAAAATATATTATATATTTTATGAATTAAATTTTAAATTTTTTGATCTCATATCTTGAGTATCTGAATTTATTTTTTTTACTATTTTTTTATGAATTAAATTGTTATGTTTTTGTTTGTTTTTTTCCTAGTAATGTAATGTAATAATTCAAGTTCTTCTTGCAATTAAAACTAATTTTTGTAGTATTTAAATATTTTTTTTAGCTTGTTTTTTCCCTCACGTTTTTTAATAAATGTTTTTTCATAAATAAAGACAAATTTACGTTTTATTTTTTCTATTGAGCGGGATCCCGGGAAATTAAAAAAAGCGAAAAACTGCGGTAAAAAAAACTCTAATTACCGTCCATATATTGATACTTCCCCTGAAATTGTAAATCTTTTCAGTAAAATAACAATAGCACAAATCTTTTTTACGTTGCATAAACGATTAACATATTTCAATTATGTGTCACGTGAATAACTAAGGAATTGAAGAAAAATTCATATGTACAGTCGAATCCTGCCTTCAGTGCTATTTCTTTTACCGCAGCTGTATATCCATAATAGGTCATATCTCTCTCTCTCTAAATATCGATATCGTACCGAAATTTTACACAGATCAGTTATATTTATGTAAAAACTATTGTATTTTAATAATTGACCGTAGCTTCCATATAAGATCCACTTCCGAGAACATCTGGAAAACTCATAAAATTCTTTTAAATATTGTCATTGAGATAATTTTCAACAAAAGTAAGCCTTAAATACATAGAAATTACAGCACAATATTTTACGGCGATCGTCCCATAATACATGATAGTTCTCATGTCAGGTAGCCGTAATATAAAATAACTCGTATAAATATCGTTATCGATACGAAATGTAACACAAATTAGTTGCAAGTATGAATAAATCACACTACTGGTAAATTTGTGTTGGGTTTAAGAAGTAATTCACGCTAAAGGATTTCACACTTTAAGGATCTTCTTTTTGTTTATAATAACAGGTGTAACCAGGTGTTCTCTATTTCTCATTGTTATACCATTTCCTTGTTATTTCCAATTTTTTCTGAGTTTATGGCTCTCTGTTGAAAACAACTTTTCAAAGCCCCCAAATAACTATGATGACATCAATATATCAAGTATAGTTCTGTTTCTCTTACTATTTAAAATTGTTCAAAAAATGTGCAATATACATATACTGCGTTACATAACTATAAATACATACAACTTTTTAAATTTTTATAAATTAAAGAAACAGTAAAAAAGTTTAACCTGCATGTATGTGAAACGAAAAAAAAACAAATATTATTTAACAAAAAAAATTATTATTTTTTATTTTACCTCTTAAAACTATATAAAGAAATTAATTAGTGTTTTATAACTATAAATACACTGAAATTAAAAAACCTTCAAATACCAATACATATTTACAAAAAATTTCAACTTTAGACATTCTTTTTTTTGCATCAACTTAAAAATTCCATCAGGCACAGTATTCACTAGATTTATTCTTATATCTTTAGATATGGATCTCGCTTATACGAGTATGTAGCATATTTCAGCTTTCATATTTTCGTATTTCAGGATAAATTCAACATCCTAATATTCTCCAAATATTCTCAATGTGTTTCTGATCTAGAGAACATTCGAGACATTCAAGAACATTAAGATTTTTCAAAGACAATCATACTTTTTGTTTGACGACTTACATGTATAGGTGCGTTGTCTTGTTGAAGAATTCATTTTGGTGTTTGGAAACCTCAAATCTAGCATAATGTCGTCACTATCAAAGAACTGCATCCGAAATTTATTTTTGAGTAATATCGTGATTCCTTTCGTAGGTTGAAACCATCAAGATTGATTTTTTATAATCGGAAAAAATCACATTAAAAAATATATATATGATTAAATAGTGGAAAGATTATCGGCTTACCTGTTTGCAGTTAGTTTGTAAGCTTTTTTTTTTTTTTTTTTTTTTTAGCGAATTCAAGTCTAAAGGTACGGTCACATTTGGCAAATATTTGCTAAATAACACACACACTAAATAACATATATTTGAACTCGTTTATTAAACAAAAAAACTTTTCTTATTTAGGCTGAAGCATAACAAATATTTAGCTGTAATTTATTTGATGCAGTTTAAACAAATTTGTGCAAAAACAAGTGATTACGCTTTTTTGAGTAAATATTTGCCAAATGTGACCGCGCCTGAACAGTTTTGAGCCGGAATAATAGCCTTGGCACAGACAACAGATTTTGTCAAGTAATAGACTGGGATTTTTTTTGCAGTTGATTTGGACACATTTACCTCACATTCATTAATAATCTGACCAATACACTAAATTTATAATTCTGCGATTATCCCTTTCAAAAAGCCGTCGCTTTTATTTTTACCATAGTATTCCGAATTATTTGCAAAATTATAAGATACGAACTACGCGGCATTTTATAGAAAATTATTGAAAATATCATAATATGAATAAATAACAGTTATACTTGTGTTTTTCTAATATTCTTTATTATTTGTCATAAAATGTAATTATAGTTATGAAACACTAACAAAATATTAACACACAATTTTTCTCTTAAATTAATGAAGTGCTCTACAATACCAGACTCTTAAAAATTTAACATTTTTTAAAAAACTATTTGCAACTTTACAACAAATAGCAAACATCAAGTGTAATTATAGTAATGCAACACAGTGTATTGTATATTAAATGAAAGAAATTTCATTCCAGCGATATATTTGACGGCATAGAAATTCGATACAAAATGGGACAATCTCATGAATCAACATTTTTTTTTCCCAAAAAAAAAAGATATTTCATTAATTCGATACAGCTAAGTAAAATACTGTTGCTTGTTATAAATAACATTTGTAATACGAGAAAAATTTTTGCAATTAATTTGTTGCATAAGTGGTGTTGCCATTTACTATATATGCAAATTAATATAAAATATTCAAAACTTTTCCTGATAGTGTCTGAAACTTTAGACATCAGTGGAAAACTTGCAACTGGAATTTAACTTTAATTTGAATAATGTGTGAATTTATTTTAATCCCTTCTTACCACACATGATGTAGGTCCAACAAAGTTGCCTCTCTCTCTCTCTCACTCTTTCTTTACAAGTTTGCTACTACAATTTACATAAATAAAACAATAATTTCGTATGCAACTATTGTTCCCAAAAAAATCCCTTTTAAGCAGTGTAACACAAGTCAGCATTTAACTTTTATTGTTGTCAGTTTTAACAAAATAAAATGAATAAATGACTGACTGAACCAACGAATGGATGGTTGAGTTAAAATACTCGTAAGCAGCCATAGTAAAAGTGGAAGTTAATGTAAAAAATTACACCCGTCCCTTCAGATTTTACAATGTCAAAGAAATCATGTTGATGATGATGACGTTGATGATTTTATTGTTATCGCTGCTGAAGTTAATAATGATGATGTTGGTGGATAACCAAGTAAATATTTATAATATTTGTTTTTTATTTAATATGGTTTGTAAGTGACAAACAACATTGTTTTATAGTAAAAAAAAAAACAAAAAAAGAAAGAAGAAAAAAAGTACACAGTCAAATAAGTATAAACCGCATAAAACTCAATCAAAACGCAACCAACCATTAAACAACTTTACAACAACAATTGTAATTGAAAACATCATTACGATGATGATTATCAGCTGCATCATCATTATCGTTAACGACATCAACAACATCATCATCAAATGTTTTATGGAAAATTGTCAATTTAGTAGTTGTTTTTTATGTTTTTTCTTTAAGATTTTTTCTTTCAGTGTTTTATTATTATTGTTGTTGTTGTTGTTGTTATTACTATTTTTTACATTTTTCGAATTGTTTCTGCATTTCTTTGTTTATATTTCAACAAATAAAGTAAAAATATGCTGACAACTGCCTGAAAAGTTTATTCATGTTTACTAAATAAGTGTGTGTCTGTCTGTCGGTCGGTCTGTCTGTCCTTGTATACATTTGACAGTCTATCCATGTGACAACTGAACTGCTAGTTGGCGGTTGGGTTTAGTTGGTAAGTTGTTGGAAAACCATAAAATAGAATTAAATAAATATAAAATTATAATAATACAGAAGAAATTATAATAATAAAAAAACTACAACTCGCACAAATATGTACAAGTACATTCCATGGAAAATATTGTTTAAATGAAATAAATAAAAAAACTGAAAATGAACGTGAGAGTTAAATAATAAAAGAAATACTTTCATATATTTTTTATACATTTAATTGTTTTATGATTTAAAAGTGTACATATATACGTACAGTGATAAATATTTAATGAAATTTTTATCATGTCGTTTTAACTCAATAATTTTGAAAATTCGTTATACAAAAAAAAAAAAGAAAGTTAAAATAATATTTCTGCCATATTTGGTTAAGACTTTAAAACATGAATATTTCAGAGCTAATTTAAACATAATACTCGAATTATAATTATGTTATTATTGTGATCAATGCAAACAAAAATGTTTGCACGTTTGTTTATTGTATTTTATCACAATTTTATTCTAAAGTTAACATCTTTGTGTTGCATTTTTAAGGTATTATTTTATTAAAAAAGATAAAAATCGAAACGACATTGTACTTAGAACTTTGTTTTTTGAGTTATGACAGTCTTGCTGTAAGTGCGCAATATGCAAATATTATTAACTCGTCACTATATTGCAATTTGATTTGAATTTAAAAACACTAGCGCCAATGCAACCGAGTTTATTAGCAGCCATTTCCTGGCTAAACTATTTATATGTCTATACCGCGATTTGACATTTGAAGGTTTAAGACAAATAGACAGTCTCGGAATATAGCCAATTAAATGTCTATCAAATAATTTTTTCAAATTATATAAAAAGAGAAAAACCTTAACTTGACTAAGGAGCAATGGACATATGCCAGTACGTCTTCAACGGTGCTAGTAAATTTATGGCATTTTCTTAAAAAATATTACTTCGATAACGATATTAATAAGATAATAAATGTGTTCTTTATATAGAAGCCATATCCCATAATAAAGAGATCTTCATAAAATTCGATTTATGGATTTTTATATATATACTATAAACACACTATTTATATTTATTAAACTAAAAAAAACATGAGTTGTAGTTAGATCAGAGATACGTTAAGTAAAATTAAAATATTATATTTCTTTAGCAAGGTTATATTTGTATAAAGGAATATTGCAATAGCTAGTGTTTCATAACTATAAATTTAAATTAACAAAAAAGTAAATAAAATTTGTGTAAAAACGAACGATTAAATATACTAAAATTGGATATAAATTTCCTTAATTTGAACACGCTCATGAATTCATTTATGGCAAAATATTTACCAAACTTTCTTTTAACTTTTTCATGTATTTGTCAATTATGAATTCTGCCGAAAATTGCTTCAATAGTTATTTGATCTTTAATGTTTATTAATCGAAATCACTCTAGATTTTCTTGGATTAGTGCATTTTGTGCAGAACTATTAGCTCATAACTTTTTTGATTTTCCAAATATGTCGTCGTATTTATCCTAGTTCTATGAAGAATTTACCATCTTTTGGACTCAATATTTATGTGAATCTTAAAGAAAATCTAGTTACTTTTAACAGATCTCTACAATTCTTATAAAAATTTTTAATTTTAAAATTGTTTAAATAACATTACATAAAATAGCTAATAAAATTATGAATATAAACAATGTAGTATCAAGTATTCTTTGGAATCATGGAGAGGACCCTTTTGTCTCTCCAATTACAGAGCATTACCTTAGAGCCATTGATATTTGGTTTTGATGTCGATTCGGCTGGTTGGCAGGGCATCATATGCTTTGGATCTGCTATGATGTATTTTTTATCGTAATTAATGATTCGGTGCAAAAGTTATTTCCTTTATTAACGTTTAAGCAGCATTTCAGACATGCAAAATTGACTTTTTATGACTTTAATTAATATAGTAACCAATTTAAATGAATTTGTTTGAAACCAGCTGCTCGCAAATGTTTCGAAATTGCTGCTTGAATAGCTCACAATAATTTTGCAAGCTCTTGTTGAGCTTGACAACAATCTTCATAGAGTAATACCTTCAATTCTAGGTATTCGTACTTTTTTGGCTGGCCTGAGCTAGTTTTGTCTTCCGTGTTAAAATCACCATTTCTGAACATCTGATGTAATTCTCTAGATTTCGGCATTGGCATTCCTAATATGTACCCTTCAAAATAAGTTACTAATCTGTTATGAAAACCACATTTTTAAACCGCATTTAATATAGGCCTTGGGGTAAATAGGCAAAAAAATAATTTTTCAATTATTCTAAGATATTTTACTCATAGAATTTTTTAAAAAGCTATATTAAAATACATTTATATTCTATAAAAATTTTGTTAAAAACATGTCTTAAGTTTTGATAAAGTGGAAAATAATGCGTTTATAGTTATGACACGCACTGTATATGATGATTATTAATATCGAATTTTAACTTAATAACGATATGTATAAGAGATGCCTGCTTACAATTAAAATAAAATTAATAGTTGCAAATAAAAACTTACTAAATCTACTTGTTTAAAGTTGAAAAGGAAGTTTTTCATACATTCGAAATTAATTTCTGCTGATAAATTTAGATTGTTTTATATTTCTAAATACAAAAAGGAATTACAAATAAATAGTAAAAACTTGCCTTTTTAAACATTAGAATAAAATATTAAATTCAAAATGGTATATTAAACCGAATTTTGTTTTTTAATTTTTGACTGATTGTCTATTTAAACTTGAGTATGTAGAGCAGTGGTCCTCGTTAGTATTGTTCAGAATACGAAGATTTTCGGCTATTTACATGTACACAACACGATCGCAAACAATACTCACAACAAGAGCGTAAAAATACAAATAATTCATTCATGTTTTTTCTTTTTCAGCTCATTTTTGTTGTTGTTTTCAGTACACTGGGATGCAGCGGTCACATAAATGTATACATTACATACAAATGTATACAAAATAACAAACGAATTTTTAATTGAGGTTTAATTAAACATTACATGTTATTTCTTTCTGCGTAGTATCAACTAAACATATGCAATTACCAAATCTGGGGACCCTGACATAGAGTTAAAACAAAAGACTTAGACAACGAACTTTTTTGACAATAGATCAGTAAAATTTTAGAGATTATTACGAAGAAAAACTGATGTCATGCTAATTAAATGCGTCAGTTGTTGAGTATATTATATTATATTACATAAATATTGCTGGTTGTATAAATAGAAGATGTAAAATATAAATATAATACCATAATTTATGTTTAATTATCACGATTTTATCTATTTTGTTCCGTAACGAATTATTTTAAAACACATGCTTTTAAACAGACAAATTTTTATTATTATTTTCAAGTCGAAATTTATACAAGGAGTAATGCTATGGAATAGATACAGCTTTCCATTTTACCCCACTCTCATACTCTATAAAAACTATTTTGTATTTTTTTTTTTCAAATATTATAATAAACTTCAATAAAAAGTTAATTGTAGTCTACAATTGTAAATCTTTATAAACATTATTTGTAAAGTTTTTGCTCCAAAATTGTTTCATTTTATTTGCATTTCGTTATTTTCTATACATTAGTAACAGTTAAGTTAAATTATTAACAACTATTGAAGGCAGACTTAGTTAAATTGGCGACTATATATATTTTTCAAACTTGCTTAAAACCTAAAAACCGTAATCATAGTTTAAAGATTTTACAATAGACATCATTAAAACATAAACCATCAATCATTTAACTATCGAATGAATGTTGATGTTGCAAATGGAAGAAAGACAAATTTTTTTTATAGCTGCTTAAACAACAATGACATAAACATAAATAAAGTTAATTATTCTGTTCTGTTTTTCTAAGTTCACTAAACTTTTTATTAGATTTATTAGTTGCATCAGAATTAGCCGAAGAAGGGTAAGGCAGATGTGGTTACTGGACATTTCTATATGGTCATATTTTCAATACTAACACAATGAAATAAATACTTTAAATTTTGCATGGGACATATGGCAAGCAAATTTTAACCCTCCGCTGAGTGAATCATCCGTTGCTATTACACGAAGTACAAGATTCACAGGGACAAATATATATTTGTGTGGATTTTTTTTACGAAAACGCCATTTTTTTGTTTTGCTTTTTTATTATTAAATAATTATACACGTAAAATGAATGTAAATGAAATTGTTATTTCCTTTTTAATTAATTATTTCATTTAATTTTTATTTAACAAAAGTACAATAACAAGGACATTTGTATGGGGTCTAGATGAAATAATGAACCGATTTTAATCAGTTTCAATCTACAGCGTCCTGGGGACAAGAAAATATAACGTATCCAATTTTATCGAAAAGAGCACAAATCCAATATAGCCTCCCCACTGGTAGAGGGTAGTGGGGTAGGTACAAAAATTCAAAAATTGGTTGGTGGAAAGTAGTTTATTATGTTTTCTAGGAAAGGCACAATAAAATAAACCAAAAAGTAAATAAATAAAATTTCAAGTTTGTGATGTGTTTAAATAATAACACCTAACAAAAAGAAAGTGCATTAGGTAATGATTTCTTGAAATTTTATTAAAAGGTCCCAGCCGATCTGTTCACACGTTTCCGTACTAAGCACCTTAAAATCTCAATAGAAACTAAACTATTAGATCGCGTTGAGATTTCTTTTAAACAATTCCAAATAAAATTTCCTTGAAATACATGTGGAGGTCGGGTATACTTCCCATGTACCATCAAGAAGTAATTTCAGTTTGAAAATTAAAAAGTTTCCCAGAGACCTTCTCACCCAACACTAATGACTTAAATTTCTTTAGTAAAGAATTTTAAAATCATTAAATTATTACAACTTATCTGTTAAAACAAATTATTACTTTCTAAGCCACAGTATATGTTATTATTTTAAATAAATTTCTTGCAGAATTTCTTAGTACTACTTTTTCACATTTGAAACATCTTAGGTATCACATGAAAACATTTAATGGTAATAAACAAATTATTAAAAAAACACTGTGTGTTATTTAACAATATCTTTAACATAAAGTTTTTTTTTAAAGCCATTATCTTTATTTCTTGTTAGATACCAATAAATGTGCCATGTTTTTCTAAACGTTGGAGTCATTGTATATTTGTATATTCCATTGAACAATTTTAACCTGTTTAACCAAAAGGAATATAAATTTAATAGTACAACTAACTGTTTGTTTTGTTATTTATTTATTACAACGTCAATAATAATAAAAAAAAAACTTAAAATATAATGTAAAAAAAATCTATAGAAACAGTAAAAAAGAATTTATTGTCTTTCACTCTTTTTAGCCGCATTTCTCTCTATTGCTATATGATGCAGTTATAGCTTAAGGTGGAATCCGCACAATAACAACTATAACAATGGACTATAAAATCGTTTAGCTTTGATAGTAAAGCAACAACAAAGAAAATATATATATAAATACATTATTAAAGCAGTAAAATTATGAATTATAAAAACTATAATAATAAAGAAATATAGTCTTTAATGGTGGTAGTAATCGAATTGTACACACACTATGTGAAATATGCTTTATATTAAGGAGAAATAAGAAATATTTGTCTTTCTGTATTAGGGCAATAAATTTAAACTTTAAAACAAAAGTTAACTAGAGAACACTTGGAGTTGAAACTCAAAAGTCTTAAGAACGATTACCATATTCTGTCTATGGCTCAACTTAAAAAAAAAAAAATGTTATTAGTAACATACTATACACTATTTGGGTTAGTAATATAGAAAGGTGAATACTTTCAATGTCCCATTGACCTGTCTTTTTTTACTTTTCACATACCAATCTCTGTATTTTTCCCTGATGGAACTGTAGTTTTTTCAATTATTTCCCATGAAGTAGACATGCTAAAAGTACTAGATTTGTGAATATGTTAATTGAAAAGTTACTTATTTGTTTTATACTGTGAAACCTAAATATTAAAAACATTGGAAATGTAAAAGTTCCAATTTCCTATTTTGGTGACAGGTATGCGGTATTTTTTGTTTAAAACAAACTGTAAATGGCTGTTTGCCATTAATTAAAAATAAATTTAATAAAATAAAAAAATGGTTTTCCTTAACTACAAAAATTAGTAACAAAAACGGAATATGCGTTAGATTGGGTCGGATTGAATCAATTCTATTTCAAGTACCCTGTTCTGAAATAAGCGTATCCCACAGAGAGCATTCTACATTGAGCCGGACGGGGCAAGGTCTAGACTATAAGGCAGGTGAGGCAAAATATTCCAACCATTTCCTACTAAATAGTTTTAAGTAGCTGGTCGGGCATTCTAATGATGGATTATTACGCTTTATGGCTGGCCACATTGAGGGTGTTTGACAAGATTTCAGCAGTTCATAATAGATAGGAGCAATTTGGTACCACTAAATACTTGGCGCCATGTATATTTGGCTTTGGTATCTATTCTGTTGGTTGACCAGGCTTCACATACAATCTACTACACTTCGGGTTATCGCAATGGATAAATTATTAATCGCCAGTAATGATTTGGTGCAAAATTATTTTCTTTTATAGAGTTTAAGTCTTTTATTTAGAGTAATTTCAAGGTCACTTGGCATCATTTCATATATTACACAATTCTTCTAGTTTTAGATGAAATATTTTGCAAGACTCGCTGCTTGGGTATTGCAAGCTCTGACTGGGTTTGACATAAGTATTCATGAAATAATTCAATTCTTGGTCTTTAAACTTTTGTAGGCTAGCCTGGCCAATTTTTGTCTTACGTGTCAAAATCACCACTTGTGCAGAGCACAAACCATCTCACTCACATTTAAAATGATGGAACACATTCACCGTAAGCTTCGGTAGGCAATCAGTGTACTTCGGCAGCATATTTTTTCTTAAAGAAATAAAGGAAAACTTCTCGCTTTAACTTTATTGGCACAAAATAAGACATTTTCAAAGCAGACAAACAACTTTGTTGTTGCACTATAATTTTCAGTAGGATGGTTTGCCTTACATTTTTACCACGCCTTTAAATACCGCCCTTTTAGTATTTTTTTCACTATACCGATCATAACATTTTGTATACCGGTGTTCATGGTTATGTAAGAGTTACATTTCTGTCCATAATCATTTTTTACTACCACGTCAAATTCTAGTTATGACTTTTCGGTTTGTACCCACAATAATGCTAAATATTTTTGTACGAATTTTTAAAAGTCATAACTAGAATTTGATGTGGTAGTAAAAAAGGGCGGTATTTGTAGGCGTGGCAAACAAAAAAAAAAAATTAGTTATGGAATTGTTTTTACATTATCTTTAATCCTAGACTGACCCCTAGACTGACACAATTTTTTTTTTCGAAACACTCTAATGTTCTCTAACTAAGTTATAATAAATGGCAGATATTTACTCCCCAAAGTGACATATAAGTGACTAAAGACAAAAACCGTGTTCGAAAGATACGTCATCTGTTCTGAATCACGCAAGTTAAGTGATACACCCAAAGCCGGCCACTGAACAGTTGTAACTGACAGTTAAAACTGTACGTATGTGGGCAATAACTGACAGTTCAACTCAACTGTTTAGTTTAACTGAGAAATTTAAAATTTTTACTATTACCCCTATCGTGAATAAAAATTCCACATGAAATATGTTCCCTTTTATTTTTTTTAATATTGAATTTAAATAGGAGAAATATGAAAAGGGAACAAATTTCATGTGTAATTTTTATTCACGATAGGGGTGATTTTTAACTGACAGTTTCAACTAAAGTGAACGAGTGGGAGTTCAACTGTACCGTTCTCAGTTCAACTTGTGTTAAGCGAGAGTGTGTATCTTGTCGCGTAAACAGAACCAAGTAATAGTTGATTTTATTGCAATATATAGATCTGAACCTATGGCAAGTTAAATCGCGCCAAAAAAAATTTGTTTTTTTTTTCTTTTTTTTAAAAAAACAAAAAGCACACCGAGAGCAGCCTGAGAGAGTCCTGCTCGTTCGAATTCATGTTAAAAACTGAGGTATTGAACTACATGTGTGTGTACATCTCAGTTCACAGTTCCCAGCATACCATTTTCGGAGCGCTCCGAAAAAAGAGTCAGAAAAGAGTCCAACAAAAGATAATTTTCGGAGCGCTCCGAAAAAAGGAGTCAGAAAAGAGTCCAACTAAAGAGCATTTTCGGAGCGAAAGAAAAATTTGCTTGTTACTGTCCTGAGTCGGCACGCAGTATGACTTAAAAATTCCACTTAATTATATGTGTACCAAAGCGTTGTTGTCCTGTTATTTGTGCTTTGAACAAAAAAAAAAAACATAGGTGTACCACACAAGAATGATAAAAACAAGATTATACAGAGAACAAGAAAAGCCTCATAAAAGCCTCTTTTCTGATATTATCTAAGAGCTCTTTAAGAGCCCAAAAAAACCCTCATAAAAGACTCTTTTCTGACATTATCTAAGAGCTCTTTCTGACGGACCATTTTCAAACGTAATGAACCTCTTTTCTGAAGGTTTTCGGAGCAATTATGATTGTTTTTTGGGCTCATAAAGAGCGTTAACGCTCCGAAAAAGGTATCAGAAAAGACTCTTTTCGGACTCATATGGCTTGCTGGGTTAAGTCTTTCAGTTATAACTGAACAGTTGAAACCAGTTATGATAAATTAGAAAACCAATATCGTACCAACGAACTTTTAAAATCGTACTTTTTCGACCCCAATAGTAAAGTAAAGATAACAAAAAATAAATAAATACATGTTCATTAATTATACATATGTAGATAATTATGGTCATATAAAATATTAGTAAGGTATATTCAAATAAATACGATCAAATCTATACATTTTTTGATAACAAACCAGTTGCTATATTAAAGTTGTAACAACAAGATTTTTATTTTAGTACCACTTGCAAAAAACTAAGACGACGCTTTCATACTGTTTTGTTTTTATCAAACTGCATAAACTTTACAATTGCTCCCTTTATTTTATATATGAAGTTTAACAACAACAAGAAAACATCAGCTGAATACTAAAAGCCACCTGTTATTTATTCCCAATTAACAAGTGCAAAAAACTATTCACAATATTCATTCAGTAAATAAGCGTTGCCATTTTATATCAATTAAAAATATGTTTGGGTTTGAAAAATCAGTTTATATACTTAAAAATGTTATGATAATTGAATATAAGATGATGATAAACCTTCGAATTGTTGCAGACGAGATGAGAAATTAACATTACTTTTCAAATCATTCAAGATTAGTATAATAATTTTTTTTCAAAGTAAATGAGATTCACGAAATATTTGAATTTTCAGTATATTCTAAGCTCATGGGATCTTTTAATATAAATATATATTTAGTTTATGAGAAAATTCAATAGTCAAGAATATTTATAGTCACAGGAACTTTTATCTACAATGTTCTAAGAGTGCATGATCAACAATTTATTTAAATCATTTGTAATACAATTACAACTAATTGCCAAATTTGAATTGCAAACAATTTAAAGTAGCCAAAATGTGAAAAATCAATATAATATCTTACTATACTTACTATAGAGTGTGTGGGTGGTATAAAGCGTTTTTGTTCTGCATAATTGTTCTGTTAAACCCTATATAGAGTACTTGTATTTATGTTATTTTTTTAACTACGCGAGTGTGTGTGTGTATGTGTGTGTATTTCCTTTGGTTATAGAATAAAAAACAATAACATAAAATACTCTAGTTCTTTTAGATACATATACGAAATAACTTATATGTACATACTTGTACATAAATAATAAATCGTTGGCGCTAATGCTGCTAATGCTGCTGTTTTGCCTTTGCTTTTGATCTGAACCATGGCCAACAAGTATGAAAAAACAAATGTTAATACAGATTTTTTTTGCGTTTGCCATTTTTCACTACACAATGTTGAGGTGCGACAAACGCGTTTGTTTTTATTTATTAAGATTTTTATGGCATTATTTTTTTTTCAATGACTGTGATTTTAGCAACAATGTTTTACATACTAAAGAAGATTTTATAAAGATTTTATTGTGGATGTTGTACATAAAGAAAAGGATAAAAAATACAATCTAATCTCTATTGGCACTTCTTGGTATTTATGTACACAACTTTATAATATTGTAAACATGATGATTTACTACACATTTTCTACGCTTGTTTTTCCATTGAGTTGTAAAGAAATGAAAAGAAACATCATAATTGCCATGACATTGTCATAATTTTCCAGTGTTAGAAAAAATATGAGGCAAAGCTGAAAAGTCATTGCAAAATATTATGGTTTTGGGAAAAGTGATTTTATTTTTTAAAAGGAAATTATGGCAGGCTGTCTTAATTATAAGAAAATTTTACATAAGAATGTTCTTTGAAGTATGAGGTATACTTTGCTGTTGCATCAGCTAAATGTATACAATTTTAAATTGATGGGCTTAGCAACACACTCAAGTCCAAGGAAGTATGCCATTTATATCAGACTAGTTGACAGGATCACTGTGAAAAGTTTTTTGCTTGTCTGCAGATAACACCCAGTCTTTGGCGGGAATCGAACTCGCCACCCTTAAACTGATAGTTTAGCACACTATTGTCTGGTATGTACTATTGTCTGGTAGGTACCCAGTAGGCATTGAGCCCTGTTGCTTTATCCTGAACTCCGTTGTGCTAAAGCTATTATTGTTTTCCTCGCAAGGTTCTTCTCCGGCAAATAGCCTCGAAACACAGCTTTCCTTCGGCACTACTGCTGATTTCTCTTTACATGTCGTTCAAAACTGCTGTCACGAATTCTTCCACATGTTCTTCCTGTATGACATTATGCTAAATAAAGTAACTTTATATCTTCACATAGATGTTGTACTGACGTATTTTCATTTTAGTCTGTGACGGCTCACCGTTCAGTCATCTCAATCATATAGGTCATCAACGTGCTGTCGTACACATATAATATGCCACTGAGATAATACATGATCATGCAACTTAAGCTGCCACTAGATTGATGATAATGATAAATCAATCTGACATTTCTAAATGATTGGGGAAGAAGAATTTGAGTTTAAGTTTTGAGTATGGACCCCACAAACTCTCCAGAGGCGGAGCTCTGGGGGCACCTCTAATATGTAAATTGTTTAGACGAACTCAATTTTTGGATTTTCATACGTTTTTAAAGACAATTATTATTTTCTCAAAATCCTAGACTAGATCTAGACTAGATCGATTTTCTCCAAATTCATATTTTTTTTATATTTTGTTGACACTAAATAGGGAAACAAAAAATTAATAAAATTTTGTAGTATCTACAAGCTTAAGCGTGACCCTGTCATCCTTTATCGTAGCTATGGAGAGAGTTGAACACAATTAGTACTCAAGTTGCAGTTTTACAAATGACCTAACCATTTGTCCCACTCGTCTCATTTTCCAAAATTTTGAGTACTTGGTTCAGTTAAGTGATCCAGAGATCGCTTGTGTTGGTGGTGCGGCTGTCCTCATGCTCATTCGTCAGTTATTAAGCGGAGCTATGACAGTCTCGCGGATGTTTCTCTAGGCTTCGTGAACGTTGGAGAGTCTCGAAACATCATTGAAAATGTGTATAATAAAATTTAGATAAATTTAGATATTAAAAACTGTGCATTATTTGACCAAGTCACTCTACAAATATACATACTCCTAAAATAGGGTTTAATATCTTGTATATGTATTACTTGTATATGTAGAGATCAACGGCCCATAATTGCGGCCCCACAAAGAAAATTACTAATAATATAATTAACATTTTATGCCATTATGGTCAAATCTAGTCCTCTCTCTACATATTTTTGTACTTTTTTTTGTAATACTTTTCAGCCTAACCTCGTCTTATTTACATTTTACATATATATATAGTTTGGCCCCCATCGCCCCTATTTTCATATTTCTAACATTTTAACAGAGCAACTAATGTTGGGTGTTAGTTTTCAAGTTTGTACGTCTGTCTGTCTCTTTGTTGTATACATAGCAAATTGTATTACGGTTAAGCATGCGCTTTGACAGTTACACACAATTTTAACGTCATGTTATTATTAACATAAAAAAAAACAACTGAGAAAATTGCAATAATCTGTAGAAAATTAAAAATTACATGAGAAAATAATACAAAAAAAATAACTAACACAATGGCTGAGTAAAATAAAACTGAGCGCAAAAAATGAACGATAAAGATTTACAACATGTGCATGAAATTATTTATTTAAATTGCAACCAGTGCAACTTTAAATGGTTGCTTTGTATAAAAAATTCAAGTCATACGAATTTCAAGCTAGATTTATTAAGTCATTTTTTATTTTTGTACATATACATGAATATGAATTAACTAAATATTTTTGTCTAAATTGAACTATTTATTTGATATAATAAATATTTAAATTGTAGAGCTAAATTTATATGACCTTATATAAATTGTAATGTTTATAATCTGTATTTTAGGAGTATTGACATGAATTTTCCCATAGGCGTCACAGATCCTCACTAATGGCGCTATGGGATATTAAAGTAGGGCACGTTTTTGACATTCATTAGTCCCAATTTACACGAAGCAATTCTTTAAGCTACGCTACCTTTTAGACATCGGGGTGAGGGAAAGATAAGACGAGTACACACTTGATTGTACTAGCAATTCGTGTTACTCTCTATTGCGTATTACATATATGTATACAAATGTATTTATACTGTCAAATAAAAATACGAGCGATTGTGCTGTGTAAACATCGAAGAAATTTCAAGGAACAAATTGTATCAATCTATTCAATAAAAATTGCTTTGTGGAGATTGGGACTTAGGAAACTTCACATTCACACGGGAACTTCACGTACACAAGTTTCGTTCTCTGAAAACTTGGGCCCTAATTTTGTGAAACGCAACGACACAATTTTCTAAGCGTTTCGTTAAATTGCATTTTGCAAATCACAACGTTCAAGCAAGTGATTTTTTGCGTTGTGACAGCTGATTCTTAAGTTGTTGTTACTACAACTGTTTAAAATTGTGTATTTTGTAAAACGCAACGATGAATTTTTTATCACTTGCGTTGTCAAATTTAACGCCTACATTTTCCTGGCGTTAGTTTTAAAAGTTGAATTAAAATATTATTCAGGCATGTGATGGAAATCGAAAACGAATCAGTTTTGGAAATACATTTTAATGCATTTATAATCTAATTTTTAAAATTTTTGTTTTAAGATTCTCTTTAGTAGCCCAATAACTTTATATTTTATGTGATATAAGTTTTTCAATACAGAAATATTACGAAAAAATTGACTTCTAAAAATCATTCGTTTTCGTTTACGATTTCTGCGTTCACTAAATGCAATGACGCAGTGATTTACAGTGATTTACATACATATTTTTGGTGATGGGTTCGCAAAAGCTTAGGTAATGCATTGAACGCAAGTTATTTACAAAATTAGAGCCTTAGACTCCCCTAGAAAATGTTCGTTTTAGCACATATTTTTAAAACGAGCTATTAGTTCAGAAGCCTCATATTTATTACCATTTCTTATTTTCACATTATTTATTGTAGAAAAATAAACGTGTTCAATTGTTTATTTATGGCTCTTAACCTTATTCAAATGTCCATATCCATAAGGAGTCATTCATCAAACATTCTATTTTTTTATGTCTAGCTACAAATAATTGTGTTAAAGCCCAGTTATTATAAGTTCACTAAACAATGACTTTACATAATTTCATAATTTTTCATGATTTATTTCATTCTTCTTTAACACTGCAGTAAGCCTTTTTTTTTTGCTTAATAATGATTTAACTGTTTTATCTTGGTCTTAAGATATTGCTTCATTATATTATCATCTTCATTTGTTTAGACATCATAAAACTTAATATATTTTTTGCATTGCTAATACCCAGCAGTTCTGGGTAAGTGACCCATTCATTAGCATCATCACTAGTTACAGAATTGGCAAAGTGACTAGTTATTTTACCATGTATGTATGTACATGTCTTAGGCGGAAGTCAATTGACTCTCTCTACTCGTAGCTGATGAACATGATGAAATACATAGATTACAAACACTACTAAATTGTCATTAGTAACAATTGACTTTGCAAGAGATTACTACTTCTGGTGAATAAAAAAAAAACTATTTTCTAAAGAGTAATACAAACAACATTTGGTGTGACTACTCTCTAGATTACTTAGAGACGCTAAAGTGATAATTGAACTTATAAACATATATTTATTTAAAGTACCAATTGTTCCAATTTGACAACTTAAGTAGTCAATGTAGAACTGCTGGGTATAAAAAATTACATACATTCATGTAAAACGTAACAATAAGTCAATGACATTCATATGACAGCCACGACTGTTAAAACGCATCACATCATCATCGATAAAAAAATACAGTTACAATAATAATGCCAGCTACTCACTTGTACGTTTATAATAGATTTTCATTTATTTTTGTTTTTTTATTTCACTTTTTTTCCATTTATTATAAAATTACTCTATTATTATCAATGAAAGAGCTTGAAAAAAAATCTGAATTGTTGTGTACACAATTATAGATTTGCATAAAACAAAAAGTATGAAAAAAAATTTCCAATATAAACATAATAAACAATTGCGTTGAGTGTTGTTTTCCAAAAGAAAATGAAAATTTTAATTATCCGGTAGTTAGTTTTTCAAGTGGTAGTTACTGATACGAGTATTTTCAGCACTTCATCATTACAATGATGCATAAACAAAGCAGTATGTATATGTTGTGAATATAAATTGACAAAATGTTTGAGCTTCAAAAAGCAATTAAAGATCATTGCTGTGGCTGCATGTAACATGTTACTTTTCGTTCAGTGTATGTTTTTATAAGATAATTCAAATAATTAAGATAACACTATAAGTTTGATGTGCTTAGAAAGATGAAAGTGGTTTGATTTTGGTAGTTAACAAAAATATGTATACATACATATTTGTTGGTTGGTTGCTTAAACATTTTGTTGTGGGGACAACTTCTAAACTAATTATCTACAGCCTTCTAGAACCACTAATTTATTACTTTTTATTTGGTATCAATCGAAAGGCTTCAAATGACATGTTCTGAGAGTAATTTGGTTTATATTACACTCTATTCCGTCGGGAATTTTGAACAAATATACTTACTTAATACGAAAATTTAGCTATAGCTATAGTCTAAATTTTGTCTGGAGCTGGTAATATAATGAGTGCTAATCGAAAACTGTTGCCATTTTGGGAAACTTTGAAAAGAAACATTTTAAAATTAATTTTGAAGCTTTAAAGTGGCATTTGAATCTAGTTGAGATATTTAGTCCATGAAAAATATCACGATATTTTAAAAATTTATAAAAATTGATATTGAAATATTAAAAAATTACAAAAATATTGTCAACCAACGATAGACGCTTCAATAAAATAAATAACAAATTTGTAATAACAGGAGAATACTCCCTGTTTATGTTTAACTCATAACATCAAAAAATAACTATGCTTTACTCCCGAATTATATTTCTCAATAATGGTGAGTTAATTACATGATGTTTACAAGTTGATCTTGGACATGAAGATGGGTGAGTATCTAATTGGCAGGTTGTAAAATGCATGCGAATTTCCCTATTGTCTAAAATTACTTTACAATGAACTTAAGCCAGAATAAAATTTTCTGATATTTATTAGAATTTTGACAAAAAATTATGTATTTAGATATTAAATTTGTCATTCTAAAAAAAAAAAAAATTGTAAAAAAATGTATCAAAATTACAAAGTGAATCATTTCGCAATTCTTAAAAAATTAAACAAAAATCTCAAAAAATGCGAAAGCAAAAAGTGTGAAATTTTAAAAAATATAGTAGCATTGTTGGTATAATGACCATCTCATAATTAGAGCAAAGCAAAGGTAACTATCTTCATTTAATTTTTAGTTTTTGACCATTGCACAGTGGTTTTAAAAAGTTATACTTTGGAAATAATTCCATATCTGGGGAGATATCGTAACGTAAAATTTTACATGGTTTAAGCTCAGGTGGTTGTGAGTAGATTTAAAGTTTTTTTTTTAACATCGTAGGCGGTAGGAGAGTGGGTGGGCCCTCAAAGTTCCAATAATGATCCGCCATTTCAAAACTCTATATTTCGATTAAAACGGCCACGAAAAAATCAACTATTTTTGAACATACTAGACAATAGATTAACGTCATCCTATGAAGGTAAAAACTATATACATACATGTAATATATAAAGTAAAAATTTGATTTTATTCGAATATTTTTCGTATTTTTTCTACATTTGTTCATCAAGTAGTCTGAAACACGTTAATTAGAAAAATTAGTACGCTAATATCGTAGACATTTTGATTTTTTTATATAAAAATGCAAAAATAATTATTAAATGGCAAAATGTTTGAAAAAATTTAAGAATTCATATTTCATAATCATTCATATTTTCACCTTCAATCTTCAGAGCCGATGTGGCGCCAGTTAACATTAATACTTTTCATAGAATATTTCTAGGGTCCCCACCCCACGGTTAAAATTTGGAGTTTTATTTTTTGGAGCACTCTAATGTATACACAAAGGGGAGGAATCAAAATTTATTGCAAATACATGTGTCATTTCTAAACCGAGCTAAAATTTTACATGAAAGTAGCAAATGAGTATTCGTGTTTAAATTTATATGCTGGACCCCACAAACTCTCCAGTAGCAGAACTGTTGTGAGTTCTAACAATAGGGCACCTTTGGCATGTTATTTGTTTAAACTTATGCAATGCTTTTGGTTTCCATTCAATTGCTATGATTTTTCTATTTTCTGAAAGTCCTCGGCTAGGTCTTTAAAAACAACAAATTTCGAGTTATAAACATTTTAGAATTGCAATTTCATAAAATATCGGTAAAAATTTTTAACCTATGTGTCTCAAATTAACTTTTTTATTTAAACAATAAGATATATCATCAGACGCACAATAAATATTTTAAAGCAATATCTAATCTAGGTCCAAAAATAATCTATTTTGAATTGTGGACGTGGAAAAAATGATCTATTATGCATAATATAGAGATACTGGGGTACTCTTTACTTTCAAACAAGCTATCCGAAATTTTCATGGTTCGTTCTTGGCCTCAAAAATGAGCAATCCTTTGGCGCAGAAAACATATGTTGCCAGAAAAAGGCCATAACTAACAATGGCCAACACTTTGATTATTGAATTTCATTGTAAAAATGTTTGTCCTGTTTCACACTCTTCAGTTTTAGCTGACCAGTTTTTGTTCAATACTCTTTTAAACTTGCCATTTAATTCACATACGTCAATTCAATTTTCGTACTTTTTAATGCAAACCAACATGCATGAAAGAAAAAAAAAAACAAAAGGAAATAAGTTTGTACCCATTTTATTTATTATCCCTTCTCATCCAAAAATACTTGAAGTCCATACTATTCAGAGGACTTTCAAATCAAAAGCTAGAAATTAACAAAATTTCCACATTTTTAAAGTAAAAAATATTAAATTTATGTTAGTGCTTTTAATTTACTTCCATTATAATACTACTTTTATTAGTTTCATTTCATTTTAATTTTGCAAGTGAAGAGTTTGTTTAGTATGAGAGTTAATTCATATTTAATATTGTTACAAAGAATTTAATGTAGTTCTCTTTAAAAGAAGACGTTTTCATATAGCCAAAGATTTCCATTAACCATTGTCGTTGGCAAAAAAAATTTTCTAGGATCGGTCTTAAGCTGGTCTTTGAACTTGAGATATTTATATCAAACAGTTTTACATGTAAAATTTAGATTTCTATATTAGATTGTTTATGTACATACTTAGTTATAAATTTTTACATAAAACTTTACATCCATACATACTCGTACATATTCATTTAGAGATAAGAGTAGGTGGTTAAGTTGTTGTGTCATTTTTTATGTATTTATGTTATGACTTCTTTTACATTTTAAGAAAGGAACATAAAAAAAGCTGCCTAAGAAAATTGTCTCATGTAATAGAAACAACAAATTGCATTTAAAATGCCTGGCGCGTGTAATTTTTAGAATTATTATTTCTATTTTTTATTAGTTCTTCGTTCTTTTCTATTATTTGTGTGTGTTTTTTTTTCAGTTTCTTTTACTTTTCATAGAAAATTAACAATGTTGTCGTTTAAAATCACAGCGTAAGCTGTTGTTTGTTTGTTCTGCCATGTTTCCATGGGTGTCATTAGTATTAGCAGTGATTTAACTGGAGACAGTGGAAGCGTTTAAATTATTTTTTTTCTTTCTTTGAGGTTGTAAGAGTTTGTGTGCATGAGCTTGGTGTCTAACAAATGTTTGAAATGTAAAAATCATGGTTAAAATAAAACGTAGAGGAGAAAAAAAATAAATGTTTCTTTACATGAATTATAATTTTGCTAGAAAAATAAATCAAAGAACGGGTAGGACAGTGATTTAACAACGGTTAAGGTCGATATTGAGGCACCCAACAGTTAATAATGAGAGCAATAGAGAAAAACATACTAATTTAAGAATGACGACTAAGCAGTAAGAGAGAGAGAGAGAGAGAGAGCGAGTGAGAGAGGTGTTAGAGGAGTTATATGTTGTTCGTCTGATTAAAATTAATCCCTTTTTTGTTATATCTGCAAAAATGTTCCTTTAATAGAAATAACAGCACATTAAATCAATTATACAAATTTATATCCACATAATTGAGCTTGATTAATGAGACACAGAAATTGTAATTCTTATTGCTGTCTTATTCCATTTACTTTATTGCCCATGAATGTTTTTTGAGTAAAAATAATCTCATGTTTAACATATTTCAGATGTATTTAGTCATCAACTACATTGTATTGGTCGTTCTTCTACATTTCCGGCAGACAGATGTATGCATAAATAAAACACAGGACAGACAGACAGACAAGCCATATACATACTCGTAAACATAAAAGGACAGACCAGCAACTATGCATACCTCCTAGAGCAAAATAAATGTGAATATGTTACAAAAGGCAAGATTAACTTACAATACTCTCCCCGTTTATGGTGATGATGGTGTTGTTACAGCAAACAAACGCCAAAGAAACGCATATTTAATGTCGCTAGATGGTTGCTTTGGATTGGTTTTGTTCGCTTTGGTCACACTATAAAATACTAATTTCAAATTTTAGTCAAGTCCAAGTTTTGCACAGTCTGCGTGAGTCTTGTGTTGGTGTTGGTATTGGTGTGGTTGTGTGTGTCCATGCCGCAGCAACATCAGCTTCTTAACAACTTGGTTCGTTTCAGTTTATTTATTTTTTCTGTTTAAATTCTTTTTCTATTCTTTTTTCGCCAAATGAGTGTGTTTGGAATTTTAAATAAATCCGTCAATTGTTCAATGATGGCTGTTGGTAATATTTGTGTTTGTTTTTTTAAATTTTTTGTTCATGTAATATTTTATTTTATTTTATTTTATTTTATTTATTTTATTTTGAATTTGTTTAGAAGTTGACTGTTTTATAATTTCGTTTTTTTTTTGTTACTGTTTGTGTGCCCGGGGATTTAGTTGTGTTTTTTGTATGGTTATTAAAAATCAAAATCCATGCTGTCATTGTTACATGGTGTAAATATAATATTATTTCAGGTATCATGCCTCACTACATACATAGTTGTAGTCATTGAATTTGATTTTATTTTTCTGTTAAATGCGTATTTATTTTGTAACAAAATGTTGGAATATAATTATGGGATTTCATGTCGGTAATAAAAATAATTTTTTATTGTATATCTAGGATCTTATATCTGCATTGTATTTGCCAGTTAATTTATGTTGAATACCTGTGCTTATATTTTGCAATATTGAAATAATTATTATGCGTTGAGAATTAAAATTTATAAAAATAACATACCGATATTCATGTCCTAAGTACATACAGTGGCAAGCAAAACTGTGCGGATGTTTTGCATTAAAGAAGGTGCTTTTAGGTGCGCATGCGGCCTATGCCAATAGTATTCTTTTCCATCAGACTGACTTTCGTTTCGTCGCTACAAATAATCCGTTTCCAGTCATCTACTCTCCAATTTTTGTGGGTTTTACAGAAATGAAGGTGTTTTCACATTTCTATCGGAAAGTGCTGGCTTTCACACTGGCTACTAAACTAATTCTATTTAATGCGCGTCTAACCGTCCAGGAACTGACATCCTTGCCAAAACTTTTTGCAGCATTTTTCGGTGTCTTTTTGTCCTTATATGTAGCAAACGTTTAATCTGCCGGACATCAGCATTAGAAACCGGTATTGGTCGACTCCCTTGGTTATCATTGCATGCTACATTGCGCCGTTTTTTTTATATCATTTACCGTGGATTTACTTAATTTTTATATTTTTCAACAAATTTATCACATTGTTTTCAATATCAGTTGGCATTTTTCTCATTTTTAAAAATCTTTTAATTTTTTATTTAAAAAACAAGTTAATCACTTCACAGGTGAAACAATAATGCACTAATAGAGCAATAAAAGATTGCTAACGAGATCGCAACAAACAAAAATACTGGTACATTTTAACAGAGAGCAATATCGTGATATTTTTTTTTATTTTAAATTCATCCTTTTTATATATATATATATATATATATATATACATATTTACATATATCGGGATAATGTACTGTGCAAAAGTGTCCGAAAAGTTTAGTTTTTTGTGTTTGCTTAATTTTTTTATTGTTTTTTAAGCAATTTATGTGAGTTTTTGTATGTTATAATTTAGAAAATGGTTCAAGTAAATAAAACAATACATAAATATGATAATATACCTATATTTGTATTATTTTCATTACCTTACTTTCTTTATGCAAAACATCCGGACAGTTTTGCTTTCCACTGTATTCGTTTTATATTTAATTTCATTGATTCAATAACGAAATGCATTCATTGATCATTTTCATTGTATGAAAGACATTTAATTTGGAAATTGTTTTTTTTTTAGCAATTAGCAATAACTATTTTAAATTTGTTTCTGGCGGAAATAGCTAGATCGTCTTAGAATTATATATAGGACCCAATATATATATATATATACCTATATATGTATATATATTGGGTCCTAAAATGGAATAAAATAGGTGACAAAATTCATATACTCTTATATTTATTGCTATAATAATAAATCACATGATCAATTTATTTTCTGTAATTAAAGTTTTTCTCTTAGTGTAGTAAAAATTTCTGTTAAAATAAGCTTCACCATAAAGTTTCAGCAAATGTTTATCTGTAAGGAGCACACAAAGTTAAACAGTATTTAGTTGACCTTCTACTGAGTTCAATTTTAATTACAGCTTGTTTAAATTAAAACTTTTGTTAATTGAAAGTGGAATATACATTTCTAAAACACACAATTTTTAATTCGCAATTTTGCATCTGTCTTTTGAAATATACATATAATGTAGTTGAAATTTTTGATTTATATAAAAGTAATTTTGAAGTCTTTATTTAGATTTTATCGTAAGTTCTTATAAACTATATTTTAAAGGAGCATTTAATCTTAAGTCATTGGTAGAAGCAAATTATTATTTAAGCTACATTTGTAGGTCCTAGAACAAGCTTTTTAAGTAGTTGTTTGGGTTAAATCGCAGGTTTTCATTAAATCCATTTTGTAGACGTTTTTAGCCTAAAATTATTTGATGTTTTATTTAAAAGCCATATTCAAGTTTCAATATATTTTTATATACCTATAGTTCAAATACTTTAATTGAAAGTCATCATCAAGTCATTTAAGTAACAATCTTATGTCTTTATAAAATCTTTTTCCAAGTTTTATTTTAATTTTTATCCAAGTTTTTTTTTAATTACAATCGTTTAAATATTTAAATTTTAAATTGTAGGTGTTTTGAAACCATTTTATATTTTAGTTTCAACACTTTGTCTTTATAAACTATTTTTATGGATCTGTTTTAGCTTTAACTGAAGTAACTTATTTAGAAAAAGTTGTGTGTTTCTTAGAAGTTTTTTGAAGTCCTATTTTAGTTAAAATAGTGGGTTTTTATTAAAATATTCTTAGTTCTTAGCAATTCTTAGTTATTTTATAATTTTTTCATATTATGACTTGAAGTTTCAGTGAGAGATACCTAAATAGACTCATTAATCATTCCAATATATTAGCAATTAATCTTTCAGATGATAGCAATGAAATCAAAAGACTTAAAAGGTTTCATGTACTTGACCTACCCTTTAGGAAATAGAAAAATGGAAAGGAACTAAAATACTATTTTATTTCAACTAATTAATTAAGTACAATTT
The DNA here is from genome assembly GCA_950370525.1 of Bellardia bayeri. Taxonomy (NCBI): domain Eukaryota; kingdom Metazoa; phylum Arthropoda; class Insecta; order Diptera; family Calliphoridae; genus Bellardia; species Bellardia bayeri. Next base: position 84,575,415 of record OX493267.1, read on the forward strand.
TTGTATTTATTTTTTTTGAGTTCAATTGGAGCTCAACATAAGTTATTTTTAAAAAATGTTATAAAATTTGCTCATTATTTTTTTTAAATTTTTGTAAAATAGATTGCAAATAAAACAATATGAAAAAAACATGACTTGAAGTAAAGTTAGGAAAGATATTGATAAGAGCATTTTAGCAATATACCACATTTGGCAATATTGCTGTAAGCACTCATTTTAGCACAAACTTGTTTGACGTTGTTTACTCTTACAAGAGTTTTGCAAGATCAAACAGCATCAAATAAATTAAAGCTAAATATTTTTTTTTCTGTTTTGGCTTTCTATGTATTGAAGAATAAAGAATTAAATTGAATTGAATTAAATAAGAAACGTTTTTTGTTAATAAATAAACGAGTTCAAATGTATGTTATTTAGTGGTTATGTCTTTTTCGGCAAAATATTTGCCAAGTGTGACCGTACCTTTAGGCTTCTGTAAATATAGTCCTATTTTTGCTTTAATCGTAAAGTAATACTTTTGTTTTAATATAATATTTTTATTTATTATTAAAGATATATTAGGTTTTATATGAAGTTATATTTTAGTTTCAGTAACAGGTACTCATAAAGCCACTTTAAAGAACCATTTTAACCATAAAGAATTATGGCGTTTATTTTTCTGGCAAAAATGTTACTATATGTTACACTTTTTTACCAATTTCCCATATAAAAAAGGAAAAAAGTGTAACATTTTTGGCAGAAAAAAAACGCCATTAGTCTTAGGTAGTTGCAGGTTTTTACAAAATACTATTTGAATTCGTATTTTGTATGTAATCAACATCTTTATAAAAATCGTTGTTTAAGTCATGCTTAAATCGTTAGAGTTTATAAAGTAATTTTCCGAATTGTATTAAAGTTTTGCAGGTTTATTTATTATTTTTACTACTCATTAAAATATTTATATTCAGCTTTAGTTAAAAAACTTTTAGACATATGTATAAGTATTGCTTTTTGGCATTTTTTTATACCCATTTATGGATCCTTATAAAATGCTAAAACGATCTAGTAATGTCCGTCTGTCTGTCCGTCAGTTGTAGACATGATAGAACCTCGAAGGAAGACCTAGGAGAATGACATTCTCCAAAAATATTCTCCATAAATTAGGGCTTTGTGGTATTAAAAATGTGACAAAACGGTTCAGTAGAACTAGTGTATTGAACTAAACCTTGAGACAACCTCGATATTTTTCGAAAATATTTTACTAGTTTCTTTAAATATATTGCAAATGAATCCTAAAGTTTTGCACATATTATTTTTATTATAAAAAAGAAGTTCTCTTAAAGATGATATGAATCGGTTTAATTTTTTTCATATCTTCCCGGAATATGACTCTATGATACATAAATACCTATAAATAGCCATATCTTTACAAAATTAAGCAAGAATAGTTGCTTGTAAAAACAGCATAACCCCAATATAAAATGCACTTCCGAGAATCACTTAAATGTACACAAATCTGTTATAAAGCCGTTATCAATTTTAAAATCGAAACAAATAATTGCCATGTATATTAAAGTAGACGTGGCGAATTTTTTGACGATCGGTCCATAATTGGTCATAGCTACCATGGAATGACTACTCCCGAAAATCGCTTTAATACGCATAAATCTCATACAATAATTGTTATCAAGTTGAAATTTGACATCAATAATACTTATATTTACATATACTTAAATATATATATATATAAGAATTTTACTAATGAATTTTGTGAATATCGGCCCATACTATGAGCAAATATCCATATCCCTTTCAGACCGTGATGCATTGACTGTGGGTATGGGTTTCGGTTTCAATATTTTTCATTAACTTCTAACAGTTCTTTCAGTTTTAGCAATTAGTATTACAATAGTATTACTCGTTTACAAATAATGAAGTGCACATATACTCGTATTAATAAAAAAAAATATAAATTTTAATATTTCAAACTAATTGAAATCGTTTCATACAATAAAAATGTGTTTTAGTTAAAAATATTAATGGAAATCGATCGAGATGCATCAAGTTTGCGTGTCCTGAAAATCCTTGAAGGATATAAAAATGATAAAACCTAATCATTGATTATATATTCACATATTTCAAAAATTATAAAAAAAATCCTGGTAGTTTTGCGTCAGGTCTGAAAGGGATATAAAGTCCACTTCCAAAAATCACTTAAATGCGCACAAATCTTCCGTTCATAATTAAAACTAGCGACAATTAATTTTCAAATACATGAAAATTTATGTGCCAAGTTTTATGACAAGCGGCCACAATTGGTCGTAACTGTCAGTGACCACTTCCGAAAATCACTAAAGTACGCATAAATCTCTCATGAACATGGTTATCAAGTGGAAATTCGGTTCTTATATTTAGCTTCTATATAAGGACTACTTCCGAAAAACACTTTAACCTTATCTTTCCTACTCTTATAAATATTAATAGCGAAAAAAAAATTACACATAAATATGCAAAATTATTTGGAATAATAATACTTTCCAGTTTACTATTCTATCTTCTATGGCAGGAGTCCTCTAACTTTATCTAAATAGCAACATTCTATAAGAAATAAAGCAGAGTACATTTCTGTTTCTCCAATTTTCGGTACGTATTCTTGTTGTTCATTTGCCTCATATTTAACACCAGTTAGAACGAAATTAGACCCAAGTCTGAGAATTCAGGCATTTAATTTAATGTAACTTTTTATCTAAATCCCAATTGTAAAAAACTCGAAAACCCTAAAATATTAAAAGTACATGCAAATATATGTATGTGTATATATAAATGGTAAATTGTTATTGTAAATATATACCCCAACAATTTATTAAATTTATAAAATATACTCGTATTTATAATTTGTACATTTTATGGTTGGCTTATTTTTCAAATATTTCTTTTTTTTTTCGTAAGTATTGTCAAATAAAACCAATAATAATAATAATCATTGACAACACATATTGTTGTGTCGTACCTTGTTTTATTTTATTATAATTTATAGATTATATTGAAATTTACAGATACTTGTAGGAAATGAAATATTTACTGGAAAGGTAATTTTATGGAATTTATTGGCCGGTTGGCTAAAAGTGGAAATATTTGTGAAGTTAAAGGTGTTGAGTAGTTGTTGTTAAAAGCCAAAAACAATAATACAGGAAATGGTGTGGAAAATGAGAGCATAATATTTAAATTTTTTAATATATATAGAACTTTAAACGAAACGATTGAACGCTTGGAAAACAACATTCGCCGCGTTATTGCCAATATACGGCCATAAATTTTGGAAAAAGTTATCGAAAATTGGCGCCAGTTATATACGAATAGTCATATTTAAATTACGATGCCAGATTTTTCGAATAAAGTAAATTTAATGTCAATTAAAAAAAATCATCTTTGTTTTATTCCATCTCATTTCTGATAACTATTAGTAACGGGTGGTTAAATTTCAAGGGCCGATGTTGATTTTGAATAAAACACAAACTATTTAGGAAATAATTGTAATTTTATTTTATTATGATATATTGGTATTACTCAATTATGTATGGAATAAAATATCGGCCAAATGGGCGCGGCGACTACGGCGGCACACCTCCATCCGATGGTCCAAATTTTCGATGACCCTGAGGCATAATGGAGGTTCTATGCCGTTAATGTGCCGAATTATCTAATTCTTTAGCTGTTGAATTGTTGCTGGCTTATCGACGTACACTTTTTCTCTCAAATAACCCCAAAGAAAAAAGTCCAACGGTGTCAAATCACATGATCTTGGCGGCCAATTGACATCGCCATTACGTGAGATAACACGGCCATTGAATTTGTTGCGCAAAAGAGCCATTGTTTCGTTAGCTGTGTGGCAAGTGGCACCGTCCTGCTGAAACCACATATCGTCCACATCCATATCTTCCAATTCGGGCCATAAAAAGTTCGTTATCATCTCACGATAGCGAACACCATTCACAGTAACTGCCTGACCGGCCTCATTTTGGAAAAAATACGGCCCGATGATGCCGCCAGCCCATAAACCGCACCAAACAGTTACTCTTTGTGGGTGCATTGGTTTTTCGACAATCACTCTTGGATTCTCATTCGCCCAAATGCGGCAATTGACGAATCCACTGAGGTGAAAATGTGCCTCATCACTGAAGATGATTTTCTTCGATATGCACGATATGCATTTTGATTTGAACGCCCATTTTCATAATAAGTCTGGATAACTTTAACACGTTGTTGGATTGTGTATCTCTCCATGGTTCAAATTGAGTAAGCCTGAAATAGAGAAATGTCAAATAAAATTCGGAAAAAAGCTTGGCGTTTAGGTGTGGTTCACATTCAACATCGGCCCTTACAATAATATTTATCACAGCGCCCTCCTTCGGTGGTATAGCATTTAAAAACGCTATCAAAGTAAAATAATTAAAATAAAGGCTATAAAATCAAGCTTTGACAAATGCACCTACTCACCACTAGAGGCGCTGCAATACTATATTATTAACAAACATAACGCGCAACTACAGTGTTGTCATATGAACACAATTAATTAATTAATATATAGGCTTATTAATTGCCTGAGTGTTACTTCTATTTAAAAAATAAACAGTCTATTCATGTTGTAATGCCATATCCAACTAAACATTAATCACTCGACAGCTGATAAAATGGCCGCCATTTAAAGATGTCTTGCCTACATTAAGTTCTATAACTCTAAAAAACACATTACCTTAAAAATTTGGTTGAACTAAAATTTATATTTGTTATTGTCAAAAAGTTCTTTACAAAACTATTTTTATGGTATTTTCCTAATAATAATAATAATACTTTTATGGCATGTTTATTAAGTTTCGATAATGTTATGCTGTTCATATATTTTAAAAGACTAATTAATACAAATCTAGGCAACATTTAGTAACGATTTATTCATGTCTCAACAACATGAACTATAAAAAAAACCTATTAAATTGACATGTTTTATTTATTTTTAATTTATATGTTTGACTTTTTAAACAAAAAACATGAAATTTTAAAATATTATTAAATGTATTTTTAATAAAACATTATAGTTCTTATTTAAGTGTTTATAAAATAGATTCAGTTTATCCACATAAAATAAATTAAAATTTTGTATAAATTTTGGAAATTTAATTCATTATAAATTGGTTTTATTATTGTTATTTATGAGTAGGTTGTTCTTATTCGTAAATTTAAATATTATGTTGTTTGATTTTTTTCTTTGCCAAAGATTAATATAGACTTTGTACTTTTTTTTACATTTAAATCAAAACAAATATGACATTAGCATTGTGAGTATAAATTGGACATTTCATAGACACTTTAATACAATAAATAAATATGCATAGCAGACTTGTTTAAACAAAATATAATAATCATCTGTATAAATGTATGAATGCCCAGCAGTTCTGGTGGCTGGAATATTATGCCTTATATCTCTAGTATACTATACTAATACTACATGTAATGAAATATAAAATCAATACACATTTTTTAGTGTTAAAGCATTTGGCTATGTATACACTCTATCTTTAACAAAGCCCCTCAAAAAATAATTTAGCAGTATTAAACGCATGATCAGGGTATCCAATTAATAGCTGAATGTCATGAAATTTGGCGATCAGGAAATTTTCTTGGCAATAAATTCATTATTTCGATGGCTGTGTAACAAGTAGCAAAGTTCTGTTGAAACCACATGTCATAGATATCCATTTAAGCAATAAGAGGCAAAAATTAAAGTTAATAAAATCTGTGCATAGCGATCCATTTATTCCATTTACTGTGAACACGTTTATAGCCACAGCAGTATATACAGTGTCACGTTCAGCATGCAAAGGCTACTGAAAAATTGCTCTTGGATTTTTAAAAGCCCAAATGCGCCAATTTTGACAACCTACATCTTAAGAGTGGTCTCAGAAGGTCCTTTATGTTTATCGAAAATATCAAGAATTGTTCGATATATAACTTTTATAGATCGAGCAAAATTGAAATCATTTTGTTGTGTGTCTAACTTACAAAAGCGGGATTTATAACAAATGGCATTATAGCGTTCAAAAGCGGTTGTTGCCTGCAATAACTATGACATATTGAAGGCTACATATCTGTCACTTATTCTCACGTAGTTATCGAACATTATAATGTAAAAAACAACATTTTTATACCCTATATCACCATAGTGAGTTATGAGAACTTTGTTCGTCCCAAAGACGGTTGAAATTGAATTTTACTGAAATCGCTTCATTATTTAACCTAGCCCCTATACAAATGTCCTCCCGAAATAGGAGTTTATCGGCTATAAATGTATGATGTATGTAGCTATCCAAACAAATTTTGCCACAAATAAGTTGTACATAAAGACTAATCACCCCTTGTAATATTTGTGTAGATCGGTCCAAAATTATTAAATTAATTGCTCACAAGCAAATTATTGCTGAAACGAATAGGCGTGGCGAAAAGACATTTTGGCCAGGCACTCCTTAAATGACTAGAAAATTATTAAAAGTAAAACAAAATTTTAAAGGACACAGATAAAAAGTTGGGGTCGAAAGGGTTAATTAAATAGCTCACTTTAAGAAGCATAACTCTCTGGAAAATTTTACATCCAAATAATATTCAACACAAATACGTTTCATATATAAACAAATCATTCCGTACAATTTTATGATGATCGGTCCATAATTAATCATAGTGCTCATATAAGGCCCACTTTCGAAAATCACTTTAACGATCATAAAACTCTGAAAAATGCTCATATCTCAATAAAATCAACATAAATATGTGTCATATGAGTATATAGACACTTAATTTTATAACGATCGGTCCATAAATATTCATAGTTCCCATTTCTGAAAATCACTTAACTCGCATAAATCCTTTACAAGTGTTGATATCAAGGTAAAATTTAATGTAAATAATTTTTATGTGCACAGAAGCCACTCTACTATGGGCGCTCCTATTTCTGAAAAACTGTATCATATTCGGTGTAGGGTATTATATGGCGGAAGATGTTTTTTTTTTATGACATAGAAGACAATGATCGCCCAGGTCAGCCAAAAAAGTTTGGAGATCAAGAATTGGAGTTTGAGGATTGTTTTGCAAATTACTGTTGCAAATAATTTAGAAAGAAGTTGTGTTGGAAAGCTTTGCCTTGTCTTACAGTCTAGACCTTACCTCATCTGACTACTACTTGTATCAATCGATGCAGAAAGCTCTCTCCCTGGGATACGCTGCATTTCAGAACAGGATATTTAAAATTGGTTTGGTTCGATCTTGACCTCAAGTAGTCATAGCTAACACTGGCCAATACTTTGAATAAATTTATTGTGTACAAATGTTTTAAAATAAAAGCTAAAACAACATAAAAATCCCGCATTTTTAAGTTATACACTCAATATGAATGAAAAATTATGATGAATTACATCATAATGTTTAATCATGGGAAAATTACGGGTCTATTTCGTTAATCAGGTCACGGATTAAAAGTTTTAAGGCTGTACTCGATTCGTTTGGCTCTGAATAGACTCTATCTTTTTTATAGTCATAATATTGACCGAAAATATCACGAATTTTACGAAACGAAGTACAAAAAATTCCAAACTGTTCATACTGAATTCATTGCTTCTACTACTAATGATATGTGAACAAGTACAATATGAAAACATTCATGTTATTCCAATATGCCCCTGTGGTAACGAAAAGCTCTTATTGAAAACAACTTTATTGCCTGATATATATCACGTTAACATTAGACGAATATGTCGTACATAAACAATTGCTATTTGTTACTTATTAAGCTACTTGCAAGGTTTTAAGTTCCAAAATGCCATGTACTTCACTTTCAATTGACAAAACTTAAGGCAGAAGTAATTAATAATAGCTAAAGGCAACTGGTAACAACAATCATATTAAATTCAAAATCAGAAGACGCAGGTGATAAATTTGTAATTACTAAACTGCAGGTTATATTCGCACATGTAGTTACTTTAATATTTATGTATTTGTATCAAACCAACTTCGGCAATAATAATCTACAAATAGAGGGTGTTTTTTTAATTTATGTTTGAAGTAGTAAGTCTACGCTGACCACTTGGAGGATCACAATCGTCGCATTATTGCCGATATACGGCCATAAATGTTGGAAAAAGTCATCGAAAATTGGACCTCAATATTAAACTAAGTCCGAGCCGGTCATATGACAGAAGTCATATTTAAATTACAATGCCAAAATATTATCTTTCGTTTTTTTCGATCATTTTTGTTTTATTCCATTTCAAAGTTCTATACATCTAAAAAAAACACAAAAACATGATTTTCAAAATATAATTGCACAATTTGGAACCATTGTTCAGGCTTCAGTTTATTCATATTGAAATGTTAAACTAAACTAAACACAAATCACTTGACAGCTGACAAAATGGCCGCCAGGGAAAAAGTGTTGCCAATTGAAACTTCTATACATGTATGTATATGTATGTATATATCAAGGTCCAAAAGCAATTTGATCTGACACAGTGATTATTTAGTAATGTACAGAGAATTATATATATATAAAAGTTCAAGATTATAATATATTTAATAAATAGGTTGAATATTATAAAGTTTCTAAACTAAAATGGTATCAAAACCAACATATTAAGATGACATTTCTTTATAAATAGTACATAATTTCAGAATATCATGAGTAATATGAAACTTTTCCTTAAATAACTGATTATTAATTTTGTCAAGACATCACATTAATCCATACAGACACTTTTTCACTCAACAAGATACATACCAGTAGTTTGTCATACATTTAGTGAACTATTTATCAGACGTTGGTTTTATTTCTTAAGAAATATTGACTTTCATTCATAATACCAACAGCTGGGCTTACAAATAATCTAAAAACATACTTCCCAACCTAATTGCATTGGATTAAATATAAAATTTTCTTATTAATCAATTCAACTAATTTACTTTTTACAAATCCTCTAACAAGCATAAAAAACTTCCTCAACAAAAAGAAAAAACTAACATATAATTATACCCTACACCACCATAGCAGGAAGGATATATTGGATTTGTGCTGATGTTTGTAATTTCAACAAATCAGAATCACTTCGTGAGACGATTTAACGATGTCCGTCCGTCTGGCTGGCTGGCTGTCTAGTTAAAACGTGTGCGCAGAGTATAGATTGCTATTTTCAAAATATTTTAATAAAATTTGGTACTCAATATTTTTTTTTGGGCTCATGGACGGCTGGGCTTGAAATTGGTTGAAATCGCTTCATTATTTAACCTAGCCCCATACAAATGTCCTCCCGAAATTGGTCATAAGTATTTAATTTGTGTACGTATCTAACAAATTTCACACCTAAAAATTTTGTGTAGATCGGTTCATAATTATTATATATAAATATAAATTAATGTATGTCTGTCTGTATGTTTGTTCTTAATAGGAAACCAAACCCTTGGACCGATCTTACTGAAATTTTCACAGCATGTTACTGTGGCTCTAGAAGGAATAATAGGCTATATTTTTTGATTGGACAAACGGGAGTGGTACTACCCATATAACCCACAAATTTAAATCGCTATATTTTTTAGGAAAATTAAAAATCGTAATATAGTTAACTACGTCGATGATATCTGGTACATAGTTGTGAGTAAACAAAGGGGCGTTACCTCGCCCATATTACTCAAAATTTAAAATCGTCATATCTTAGGCATTTTTTGACAAACAGCGGCAGTATTTGCTATATATAGTATTGGCAATAATAGAAATACGTACTAAAAAAAAGTGGGAGGAGCACGCCCTTTGATTGCGATATATTGGAGGCTGGACCTGTTAACCGATCTTAAATTTTCACAGCGTGCAGCTTTGACTCAGGACTATTTATTACAAGATAATATTTTTCCACATGCAGACTTCTGCACCTTCTTTTTTACAACGTTTATTAAAGGCTTTACCTCAAAGCGGGGGTAGAGAAGCACACCGGGATCAGCTAGTATATATATATACAGATATCATGACACCATAATTAGTCAAAGATCTCATATAAGATTCTCTTCGAAAATCATTTAAACACGTAACAATCTTGTAAAAGTTTTTATATGCAGATAAAATTTAATACAAAAAATATTCATATAAATATAAGAGACTCCACTGAATTTATGGATGAACGACCCATAATTAGTCATAGCTCCCTTATAGCGCCCATTTCTGAAAAACTGTTTTTATACATATACATACTGGGTTAAGGGTATTATAAGGTCGGGCTTGACCGACTGTACTATCTTACCTGTTATGTTAAGAAAAATACGACAAATATCAGATAAATAAACTCTTAAGAAAATAAATTCAAAATGTAAAAAATGAAGGAAGAAAAAACGTATTTTCTACGTTTTCATTTCTTGATTTTTTTGTTAGATTTTTTCTCTCTAATAAAAACATTTTCACTTATAAATATTAATTTTGTATAATGCCATCATCATAAATGACAGCAGAAATAATAAATGAAAATTCTAAAGAAATGACTGACTGAATGACTGGCTGACAGACATACAGAGCTACTCGAACAATAAAACATTTTATGAAAATCATGAAATGTACAAAAAAAAAGAAGCAAATCTAGTGCAAAAGGAGAAAACAAATTCTGCAAATTATTTACGTTTAGAAAAACTTTTTGTATATTATTAGTTAAAGTTAAAAAAAATGAAATGGTTTTCTTATTGTTATTCCGAAAACTATTATTTTTTTTTTTATTTGAAAGTAAGTGCAGCTAAAGTTGATGATGGTTGTCAAAAAATTGCAAATGAAATCGGAATGGCATGAATAGTCAATGCATGAAATGTTTATTTGTACTTTAGCGAGAATGCTTTATGAGGCTATGAATGGAATGCCCTCTACCATCACCTTGATTAGTTAGTTTAAGTAGATATCAAGCCTTTGGTTTTAACATTTTGTCTTAAAATGAATTTAGTTTTTTTATACCCTACACCACCATAGTGGGGAGGGTATATTGGATTTGTGCTGATGTTTGTAACGCCCAGAAATATTGGTCCAACACCCACCTTAAAGTATACCGATCGACTCAGAATCACTTTCTGAGACGATTTAACGATGTTCGTCCGTCTGTCCGTCTGGCTGGCTGGCTGTCCATGTAAAGCTTGTGCGCAGAGTACAGGTCGCAATTTTGAAGATATTTCGATAAAATTTGCTACGTAATATTTTTTCGGCCCAAGAATGGATGAGATTGAAACTAGTGTAAATCGGTCCATTATTTCACCTGGCCCCCATATAAATGTCCTCCCGAAATTGGGGTTTACTGATCATAAATGCTTGAATTATGCAAGTATTCAAACAAATTTCATCAGAAATGAGTGGTAAATGAAGACAAATCACATCTGCAAATTTTGTGCAGTTCGGTCCATAATTACTCGTAGCTCCCATATAAGCCCCACTTTCGAAAATCACTTTAAAGAACATAACTCTCTCAAAAATGTTGGTATCCAAATCATATTGCACGAAAATATATTTAATATACGTACAAATTATATGGTCTAATTTTATGATGATCGGTCCATAATTACTCGTAGCTCCCATATAAGCCCACTTCCGAAAATCACTTTAAAGAGCATAACTCTCTCAAAAATGTTGGTATCCAAACAATATTTAACGCAAATAAATATAATAAATATATCATAATATGATCTAAAATTATTATGATCGGTCCATAATTAGTCGAAATTCTATATAAGACCCTCTCCAATTTACTTTAAGCTCCATTAATCTTTTGAAAGTATTTATATCGAGATAAAGTTTAACACATATAATACTTATATTCACAGACATCATGACACTAAATTTTTGGATGACCGGTCGACAATAGTTTATATCTGCCATATAACGCCCATTTCTGAATAACTGTTTTATACATATACTGGGTGTAGGGTATTATATGGTCGGGCTTGACCGACTATACTTTCTTACTTGTTTAATATTTAGATTTTCTAACTATTTTAAAACCTATTCATACATAATCCGGTTGCATAAATGTTTTAATATTTATGTAAGAGAAAACAAATTGAATACACTTGAACAACAAATTGATGGTCATTTAGTAAAATTTACGAAAAGCTAAAATAAAATTAATTTCCATTTATAAAACTCAAATTCAAATTTTTTTAACAGTTGTTTGCAACATGTCATGATGTAATAATACGCTTTCATATTTGGCCCATGCGGCTTTTTCTTGGCCTTTTTCGGCCAACACCCGCTTCAAACAAATTAGTGAGATTTGTCACGGGTTCCCTGAAATGGTCCTTCTATATAATAAAATGGTATTGAAAAGTTAGTTAGTTATACAGTATCTGCTAGGCTTTGTCAAGTATTTGTTGAGTTTCATTTTGTGCATAAATATTAAACCATATTATGATCATAAACTTAAAAATTTATTTCAATTTATAATGTGCATAAAGAATAAATAGTTTTTCAATTATGCTGTGATTTAATTTAATTAATATAAGTTTTTTGTTTTAATGTTGAAATTTATGTTTGGCATAAATTTTAATTCATTTTTTCAATCAAATACAGGGGTAAAAAACAACACGTAAAATAAAAAACAATAATATATGTAAAAACTATAAAAAATATCCACATTATTCAATATGAGTTTTTATGATAAGATACTGTGATTTTATTTAGGCTTGCATAATTAATATTGACGAGATTTTTTTATATAATATTTGCATACATATACTCGTATAAGAACTTTGAGAATTTGTATAAACAATTCAATAAAAATGTATTTTTGTCACAAGTTTCAGACATTATTGGATCGAATTTTCCAATTCTCAGTGCTAACATTTTTAGAATCATATCCGATATACTAATGTCTCATTCATGTTTGTAAGTTATTAGAGAGCTGCAGAAAGGTAATCTCAACATACAGACGGACATTGACTAATTACAAGTATTACGTATATGTATATCTTGAAAATAAAATTACTGTCTAGGTTATATGGTAAAAGCTATCGCAGTAGATCTCTTACCCAACAGCATTTTGGAAGTTAAATTGTAATGTATGGATTTTTTATATCAATTATAAATCCAGTTGAATGTTCAATGTTATTTTGTTTGTTTGATGCCACCACATACAAGTTTCATCCAGAAAAGTCTTTCAAGTTTTTTTCTAGATAAAAAGCTCACACAAATTAAGGTCAAAACTAACCTATGTTTGCTATGAAAATCTTAATTTGCTCATACATTCTTTAAATATTAATGTCTTTTATTAATAAATGTAAAATAGGTTAAAATATCATAAATGTAATACAAGAATATAAAGATAATAAATACATTTTTATAATTTATGTACAGTGAGCGTCAAAATAAAATGAACACCACATATTGGTAAAAGAAAAGCTTACTTATATTAATATAAATAATATTATATTAGCAAATTATATTGCATTTTTATATAGTTATTTAAGTAGAATTGAATTCACAAAAAAGAAACAAATACACCAATACCTTGCTTTGCGTCGTTTCGTTTTGCGTTTTTTTTTCGAAGTTGCATCGCTGCTTAAAGTACTAATTTACATTGTGTGTCGTTAGATTTTCGAGGTTGCGTTGTTTTGGGTTCGAGTGTTTAATTTTTTTTTTAAATTTTTACAAAATCTGACGTTAAAACGATGAACCGTACAAGAAGTGCTTTAATCAACGAAATAGAGTCTTTGCTTTCTATTTGGATTGAAAATCAAGTTGCGCAGAGTATAGCATTAAGTAAAATGGTATTTCAGACAAAACCAAAAAGCTTATTTGATGACATAAAAAGTAATGCATTATCCAACGATAATGCTAGTGTTAGTAATTTACGTTGAAAAAAAGGCTGTTCAGCAAACATTAGACTAATTTTTTGTGAAAGAAAGACGACGACTTATTATTATATTTAGCCCTAGAAATTATAATCGATCTTTACATGGTTTGCTATAGAAAGTCTTAATTCACTTTGAGTCGTATTTTTTGGAGCGTAATCCGAACGCAAAGTGAGGTATTGGTGTACAAAAGCGCATACAAATTTTTTTAAATAGACTAATTTTTATGCATGAAAATAACGTCACTAGTGGCATCATCTTTATGCAAAAAAAGCTTGTCATTCCAAAAGCAGTGGCAATTCTTTTAATTTTTTTTTTGTTTGAAAGTATTTGTTATTAATTTATCACTAAAAGAGAATAAGTTGTAACGTTAAGTAAAAAATTTACTATGCAAAGACAAACATCAATTGAGACTCTGCAAATCATAAAAGGTATAAAAGGCTTCGTGTAAAATAGGACTAAGCGCGAGTACGATTAAAAGATTCTTGCATAAAAATTGCCTGCATGGTAGAGTATAAAGTAACCGAATCAAATGTTTGAATTTAAAAAAAAAAATATATATATATATATGTATATAAACAAACTTAAAATTTTTTGGTATAATATCTTTAGTAATAAATATGTTACCAAAACAGTAAAATATGCCGGCTGCTCAGTAATGGTCTGGTGTCTTACATTTACAGAATCGACAATGAAAAGAAAAGATTATCTCAACATTTAAAAAAAAAAACAATCTAGAAATCAAAACTAGCGCAGAACTGGATTTTCCAACAGGGCAAATATCCTAAGCATATCTCCAAAATTGTGCAAGAGTAGATGCTCAATGATTGTGCAAAAACTTAGGATCATCCTCCGCAGTCCTCAAACTTCAATCCAATTGAGCACTTGTAAGAATATCTAGACAAAAAAATTTCTTGCAACAATAACCTAAAGGCAGTAATACAGAACGAAGGGAACAAAATTACGCCTGATTTCACTACAAAACGCTTTCTATAGAAACTTAAAAGCTGTGATAAAGGCAAAACAACTACAAACAAAATATTAAATACAATGTTTTACATAATTTTAATATACCTGTTTACTTTGTATGTATGTACGTGACAAATCTGGTACTTTTCGGTTAAAATTGAATTACTTTTTTATGTCTCTTATATTTCTTGTTTTTGTTAATGAGTTTTTTTTTTTGGTTAGGTTACTTATGAATTATGCAACAAATTCTGTTTTGAATTTATACCTGTAGCATAAAGATATAATAAAACATTTGTTTTAAACACTATTAGGTTTGTGCTTTATATTGACGCTCACAGTATGTATGCCGGCTGTTTTTGTTTATATCTCCAGCTTATAATGAAGACTTTAAGTTTTAATTATATGTTGAATGACTTTAATTAAGCAAGAATGTATAAAAAATGTATAAATGTATTAAGTTTGCATGTAGCACAATTACACATTAAAATATGAGTCTTGACAAAACTACGACTTCACTATATTTATTTATCTTTTTTTCATTCATTTTCTTAAATACTGAACAAAAAGCGCTTAAGACATAAAATAATTAAATGAAATTTCACACGCTCGCTGTTAATACTTAAATACGAATAGTTGTGAAAAAATACCCGCTTTTCAAGTGTATGAGATACTCGCTGGCTCAATTCACTCAGTCAGAAGTTTAATAATTATACAAAAAGAATAAAAAAAATTAAAATAATAATAAATGCATGCACAAAGTAAAAAGTTAACAGAACATTAACTAACAAGTACATCTTAAATTAAGAATAATTTTAAAACTACAAAATACACAAACCAACAGCGCCTGCAATTATTATTATATGTTGGTATATAAAAGTTTAATTATTTTTTATTTGAGAAAGGCTCAATTGGAAATAGTCTAAAAATGAAATAAATTATTAGAGCATACGAAACAATTTTCAAATAGAAAGTTAATTCTTACAGTTGCACTTATTTATTTACATAAAGAATTTGTGGTTTTAATGTGTTTTAAAAAAATTGTAAGTTAAGAACTACATTTAAATAATCTTTCACACAAATTCCCAATATATTCTTGAGATATACATATATATCTTACATTCATCACTACCCACGTAACCAGAGCATTCGAAAAAGAACAAAATATCTTTTAAGGCTTTTATATATCACAATAATATATATTAAATAACTTTTTTTTTTATAACTCGGGTAATATCGGTATTTTGTAATTTTTCGACGTATTAAGAACAAAGTACATTTTAGTCAATCTTGTGTTTAAAAAGTGAATTTTTCGTTTCTTTTAATTTAGTAGAGCATAATATTATATTATTGTACATTATTTGTTATTGTATATCTCTAATGATAAGTAATTGTTTGGAACTGTAATTTACTAAATTGGCTTTTTGTTTTCTTATAGGAAATGTTGTAATATTATATAATTTGGTTAACAAATGGTAAGTACCAATTTTTTGTTTTTTTTTTGTAATCTTCGGTATAATGAACATATTTCTGCCCATGTTATTGTCATTTTAGGTTCTGATTTTTATACTTTTGTTCATCAACGTTAATTTTTTAAGATTATGAAGTTTGGCAAACCTCAATATCTGATGGAAAAATTTGTTTTTCGCAGGTCTACCAGAACTAATACTATTGTATTAGTTGTACATGACTAGATCATTTGTGGTAAGGGTATCCCGAATTTGGAACCAGTTGCAAACTTTAAGAGCATTTCTAAGAAATATTTCTAAAAACAAAATTGTTTTGTTACGTAAACAAAAAAAAAAAAAGAAAGTTCTAAGATATGTAACGTAATACAAAAATATATTTAACTTTAATGTTTGTGCAGAAGTGGGGGGTTTTTTTTCTAAGTACATAATGTGTTTTTATATGAATATCTCCTATATTTTTAGATGTATATTTTGAAATTTTTCTTTCGCCATAATATTACTAGATTAAGTAGGCCTTTAGGCTTGTAATCTCTGAATTTAATAAATAAAAAAAAAAAAATTATATCCTGTTAAATGAATATTGAATGTATTTCAATATGATCTTATATATACTACAAATTTAGTACAAATAGTCCTCAATAAAGTTTTCCGCTTACAAAACGTTTATTTTAATACATTTTTAAACCGTGCACAACTCTTCCACAGTATTTATACCCTAAACCACCATAGTGGGGAGCGTAAATGGATTTGTGCTGATGTTTGTAATGCCCACCTTAAAGTATACCAATCGACTCAGAATCTGGGTCGATTTAACGATGTCCGTCTGGCTGGCTGTCCAAGCGCAAATTACACGTTGCAATTTTGAAGATACAGTACTTTTCGCTTATAGCGAACTTAAAGGGACTGGGCAAAATGGTTCGTTTTTAACGAAGTCCGCTTTAAATGAAGACTTGAAAAAGCCATTTATATAAGTCTATTTATTAAAACATTAGGATATTTTAATACAAAAAAATTAGGTTTTAAAAAAATCAGTCATTTTAGTTAGTTTATTAAAAATCATTGACCACATCCACATTGACTTCAGCCGCCTCTCCAACTATTTTTCCGCTACTGATGTTGTGGCGTCTTTTAAATCGAACAATCCAACTTTCGCTGCACTTAAATTCGGAGTAGTTAAGTTTTTCTCCAAATTCTTGTGCTTTCGCCTGTAAAACGGCATTGGTTATAGTCAAATTACTGTCTCTTTTCTGAGTAAACCATTTTAATAGGCAATGGTCGAGTTATATGAAACAAGGGGTTTTAACCTTTTTTATGTTTGAGGAGTTTTGTTCAAAATTAGTTAGGACCAAGTCCTTATTTTTCCAAATTGTAGCAATTGTTGACTTGCTGAGGCCCAATTCTTGGCATATTTGCTTTTGTTTTACACCTTGTTGTAAGCGTTATATTTCTCTTTTAAAGTAAAACATTTTCTTTGTTTTTCATTTAGTCCATGTTGTAACTTTGCAATTTTCAACATTAAACTTAGGGAAATTCCCTGAATCGAGAACATAGGAAAAAACACAACGTGTTAGTGGTGTCAGTGCAAAAATATAATTTTTGTTCATAGCACCACATTTTGGTTCATTTTAACCGACAAATAAACAAGTTTTACGTGCAAATAAAGTTCATTGTAACCGAAAGTTCGCTTTAAACGGGTTTGTAATAAGCGAAAAAAATTGTATAGTTTATTAGAAATAAAATTGGTTCTTTTTAGGCGAAAGTTCATATTAAACGGGTTCGTTATAAACAAAAATTCGATAAAATTTGGTATATGATATGTTTTTGGCCCACGGACAGTTAGTATTGAAATTGGTTCTTTTAAATTTAAATATCCACCATAAAAATGTTCTCCCGAAATAGGGGTTTAAAGATCACAACTGTTTAAATTATTCGCGTATTCAAACAAATTGCACCACAAATAAGTTGTACATAAAGCCTTATCTCATTTTTTAAGCAAAGTGGTCTATAATTAACCATAGCTCCCAGATAAGTCACACTTCGGAAAATCATTGTAAAGAGCATAAATCTCTTAAAAATTTTGGTATCTTGGTTTTTACTCCTGGACAGTCGGTCCATATAGGATCCCTTTCGAGATGAAATTTAACATAAAAGATATGTATATGCACAGAAGTCATGCCACTAAATTTTTGGGATGATCTGTCCATATTAGGTCATAACTCCCATATAGCGCATATTTCTTAAAAACTGTTTCTTACTTGTTTATATCATGTCATGTCATGTCCAGGCATACCTTGTTGGAAAAATTCGTCATTATTCGTAAAAATGAAGAAAGCGTTTTATCTCTTCCCATCTGTTACAGGTCATGACATTAAAAACGTATGGGCTGACCGAGTTCTGAATTTCAATAACGTCTAGCAGAAGGCAACTTCAATAATGACATGAACAGAATTGTTCCAATTCGGCTCGCGTAATATTGGCTGGCTTGTTGATATTGTCTTGTAAGGCTTTTCTGTTGGATTCTTCTACAATCAGGTCAAGTAATTCGTCGGGGAAAAGGAACTGAAAAAAAAATCAGCTGGTATTTCCAATTTAGACATCTCCTCTGGCAATTCATTAGTTCCCAAAAAAGGTAAATTGCCTTCCTTGTATGCACCAAATTTAGATTTCATTCATCGTATTTTCTGTTTCTTCTTCTGACATTTTTTCGTTTTCGAAACTAAACTGACCACGAAGCAGAATCATATTCGCTACTTACATCCATTTCAGGTATCACCAGGGAATCCTGCCAAGACTGATTTGATACTGATTCATTGTCTGACTCAGGTAATTCTGCATCGCTTTCTAACACATCACAATAAATCGAATAAAAACGTTTTGTTATCATCGCTAATGCCATGGAAAGAGTTGCTATTATGAAAGAAATGAACCGTAATGTTTATCAGTAAATGCATTTGAAGTTGGACGAATTTCTCTGTGAATGCATGAGAAGCCATATTTGGCTGTTCTGAAAAATGCGTGATTTTAAGAGTTCCACATGCACAATTGAAAAATGTTCACATAAACACTATCCACAAAGCTATATATTCTACAAAAAAAAAAAAATTGTATAAGCACACCAACTTACTTGTAATTCAAAAAATATATGTTTTATTTTGTATATTTTCCCTATACGAAGTGACCACGTGAACTTATACAAAATTAGACGAAAATCCAAAAAATTTGTTTTTTTTTAAATCATAAAAATTAGTTATTTATTTTTGAACCCAGTAAAGATATTGTTTGTAATCTTTTTGTGCATGATTAGAATAAAACAAAATTTTAAAATTTTAATTTTCAAATGCGTTTTTTTACACATACATACATATATCGTACAGAACCATATTAAGAATACATGCCAAAACATCTCCGATTTCAATGAAATTTCCTACATATAGTTGAGAGCACAAACATAACTTTTAAACTTAAATTTTGATACTATTTAAAGGATAAACATATTGGCAAAGTCAATTCTTGGCGTATAAATTTTCCACCTGACTGAAAGAATGACATATACTTAAACAGTTATATAGCTACTAACTTTTATAAATTAAAATTTTTTAAATATCCCTAAGTTACTGCTTTAGTTTAAAAGATACTAAAGAAATAATGTAAAATATTAAACTTAAATAATTTTTAAATTATGACAGCAATTTATCCTTATCTGGGTATGTTACAAACATTTAAAGCGTTTAATTTCTTATTTTTTTTTTTAATTTTAAAGAATATGACTTCTTCAAAATTAGAAATATTAACTACACAGAAAAAAATAAAACTGAGTTTCAATTAAAATAATTGTGGAATCAATTAAAAACTTAATTGAAATCGGACCTGTAAACAAAATGATAGTATCAATTAAAAAAAATAGTGATTTAATTGAAAATATCAGAAAAATCAGAAAAAGTAATTGAATCAATTAAAATTTTAATTGAAAATTATTTTAAAATCAATTAAAGGTTTAATTGAAAAAAAAACATGATTTTTTTTCTGTGTAGGGGGATAAAATTTTCACTGCTGATAAGAAATTTTTGCTACTAAAACTTTAACACAGTTTTAGAAAATAATAAAACTAACCAAATCGCGAGAACCAGATAAATAATTTTATAAAAAAATAAAAATACACAAAAATCGATATCAGTCCCAATTTACACGAAGCAATTCTTTAAAATAATCTGATTACTTTTTCGACATTGGGGTGAGTGGAAGATAAGACAATTACACATTTGATTGTACTAGCAATTAGTTTTACTCTCTTATTTGTATTTCATATGTGTAAACAAATGTGTGTATACTCTCAAGTAAAAATGGGAGCAATGTAAGCAATAAAATTGGGCTGTGTGAATAGCGAAGAAATTCCAAGAAAAAAATTGTATCACTATTTTCAATAAAAGTTGCTTCGTGTAAATTGGGACTCAGCATTATATTTGTTTGAATGAATATTAATATAAATTATTACTTTGTATGTAGTCGTATGGCATTCTAACTTATTTTATTTGTAATAATAATAATAAATTTGTACTGTTTACCAGACTATTCCCATAAGGATGGAAACAGAAAACTGAGGCAACTACATTTAAATAAATTGTTACATCGTTTCATGAAAATTTAAGAAAACGTTTTTTTTGACCTTATAATCATTACCATTTTGAAAAATTTTTCTACATGCAAAATATCTTTGCACTGAATTCATTAATTGCCTACTGGGTATCTGACTGACAATTTTTGCCAAAAAATGTAACAATTTGTAACTTTAATAAACTAAATAAAATGAATTAAGCAAACTTGTTGTTGCTCTTGCTTTTTGTTTATGATAATGATCATTTACACACAATAACTTATAAATCCGGCATACAGAAACCGCATCAGATTCATAATCAGTATCAGCATTACTGTTTGTTCATTCATACGTTTGTTTGCTTATTTGTTTCACTGTATGTTTTTTTGTTGTTTGCATAATTTGTAGTGTATGCATGTATGTATGTAACAAGAATACAACCAATTATAAATGTTTGTAGGACGAAAACATATAATCGTATGTGTAGCAACAAAATGGCATTTTTGGGGTTTTAGTTTTATGTTGCCAAAAAAAAAAAAAACAAAACAGAAAAGGCACAACGAATAATTCTAGCGAATTTGTTGCGGCTTTTTGTTGCTACCACGTATTAAGTATGAATATAATTGTATTTGGTATGGATGAATGTGTTTTTATGCTCGCATGGATGTTATTTCCAGCACTTCAAGGGAAGAACTAGAGCAAATCGTTAGTTAGTGTAAATTAGTTTCTTTTGTTTATAACTTACACAGCCATGCACAATAACACATTTGCATTAGGATGGCGCTTATTTTCATATATTTTGATTTAAGACTTTTTAACGGTTCAACCGAACGTTGATTTTTGTACATTGTTATTTGCAATAAGTATTTGTTTCAAATATTGTGTCGTAATTATGTAAATACATTTCAGGTTTATTTTGGTTGAATTTTGTCTAAATAATAAAATTTTCAAGAGTATTATTTGTGATATACAGTGGGAAGCAAAACTGTTCGGATGTTTTGCATTAAGGAAGGCAAGTCATGTGGCCTATGTCAATAGTATTCTTTTCCATCAGACTGGTATCGGTTGACTTTCGTTTCGTCGCTACAAATAACCCGTTTCCAGTCATCTACTGTCCAAATTTTGTTGGTTTTACAGAAATGAAGGCGTTTTTTCACATTTCTATCGGAAAGTGCTGGCTTTTTTTTCCCACTGACTACTAAACCGTCCAGGAACTGACATCCTTGCCAAAACTTTTTGCAGCATTTTTTGGAATGTTGATATCCTTATTATGTAGCAAACGTTTAATCTGCCGGACATCATCATCAGAAAGCAGTCTTGGTCGACCCCATTGGTATTATTGCAAGCTTTTTTACGCCGTTTTTTTATATCATTTACCGTGAATTTACTTAAATTTAATTTTTCAGCAATATTGCGGCATGAATAAGTATTTTTCAACAAATTCATCACATTGTTTTCAATACCAGTCGGCGTTTATCTTATTTTTAAAGATCATTTAATTTTTTTATTTAAAAATCAAGTTAATCACTTCACAGGTCAAACAATAATACACAAATAGAGCAATAAAAGCTCGATACGAGATCGCAACAAACAAAATCACCAAGGGGTCTAATACTGGTACATTTTAACAGACTGTGCAAAAGTGTCTGAATATTGTATTTTTTTATTTATTTAGTTATTATTATAATTAAAATTATAATTAAAATAAAAATACACAAAAATCGATATCAGTCCCAATTTACACGAAGCAATTCTTGAAAATAATCTGATTACCTTTTAGACATTGGGGTGAGTGGAAGATAAAACAATTACACATTTGATGTACTAGCAATTAGTTTTACTCTCTTATTTGTATTTCATATGTGTAAACAAATGTGTGTATACTCTCAACTAAAAATGGGAGCAATGTAAGCAATAAAATTGGGCTGTGTGAATAGCGAAGAAATTCCAAGGAAAAAATTGTATCACTATATTATAATTAAAATTATAATTATAATTATAATTAAAATTAAAATAAATTAAAAGCTAAAAGCACTAGCAACGAAGGCTATCAGCTTAATAATTTTTTTTTTATTTTTTTGAAGCAATTTATGTGAGTTTTTGCACTTTATAATTTAGAAATAGGTTCAGTTAAATAAAAAAATACATACATATGATAATATACCTGCATATATTTGTATTATTTTCATTACCTTGCTTCCTTAATGCAAAATATACGTACAGTTTTGCTTCCCACTGTAGTTATTATCGGAATTTGATCTCATGTGTGAGCTATGGTTCTGGAGCTATTGATCTGTGTAAAATATTGGTTCGACAAGAAATATACAGTGGGTAGCACAAATAAACACCCAAATGAAACGAAAACAAACCGCATGTAAAAGATTGTTATGGAATGCTAGGATTTTTAATTTTTTGTTTGAAGGCCTTTAATTCGTAAAACACTTTCAGCACGTTATGGCATACACTCCACTAATTTTTCAATTAATTCATTTGGAATACTCTCTCAGTCGCTACTGACCTCATTATTCCTTCGATTCTTTGCAGAGGCTACCATGTTAAGCGCCTTCCTTAACATGCTGTCTTTGAATTCTATGGGCTGTTCGGCGCCAGCAATTATATATTTAACTTCGGATTGAAAATAATTCAATTTGAATTCAATGCAGGTTGAAATTTGCCTACTGCTGAGACATCACCAACAACACGTAGGGCTCGTTTGCTCTCCATTGACTGACGGGCTTGCCTATTGTTGAACAGTTGTCACTTTTTATTTGTATTAGCTGATCTAAATGTAAACGTTAATATTTTTGTGCAAATCTATCAAAGGACAGACTCGTTCTAAATTTAGCACATGTTAGTTTCTTTTTGTATTAACTCTTTATTTGACGAAACTTTTTATTTTCTAATTTGTGTTGTGCATTTTTTTGTTAAGCATTAAAGCTAAAATAAATAACAAAAAACAACTTTTTTAAAATTTATTAATTTGTTATATTTTGCACAAAGTACAAAGCTCCCCACTGTAGATCGAAATATTTAAAGCAGTGCAAAACGAAATATTTATATTTATTTCAATTAGCTTCCATTCAATTTTTTAATTTTATAGTATAATATTTGTATTAATTACTTCTAAAAACTAGCCCAAAGCCGAAACAAACCAGTAAAACCAGTTTTTAATTTAGTCGGTTTTTTTGGACTCTACTAAACTCTACTATAAACGATATCAGTTTGAAGTTGAACATTTCAGGATTTTGTTTTCAGATGACGTAGAACAATTTAGACCTTGGTACTACAAAATGTCTAAAATAGGGGCCACCCCAATCTTCATGTACGCAGACATACATACATATGTATACACAAATTCATTAATACGCCATTATTCAACAATCATAATTGTTGACTGGTTTAACAGTAACCAGCACATACTCGTATAGTACATACATATGTACATACATACATATGTAATATGTACATTAGGCAGATTCAAATTTCATTTCTTTGCATTACTTTTTAATAAACCTAAAATTATAAAAGGGTCATCATGAATGATTTCATTAAATTTTAGCATCCTTTGTCAAATAAGTTAGTGGTAAATCTTAAATATAACTTTTATGAATAATGTTAAAATCGGAGGAAAACAATAGAAATCATAGAGTATTTGCTCAAGGTGTAGAGTATTACATATATAGTTGTCTGAATTTTGATGGATTAAAATATGTTTTATTCAAAAAGTAAATCTGCACCAGTCTAATATTTATGCATTTATATGTACTAACATACATATCACAGTGGTGTAAAATGAATATTATATAAAATAAAGCGTGTTTTTTAGACGTATAGAACTTTAAGTTGGCAACACTTTTTTAACTGGTAACATTTTGTCAGCTTTTAAGTGATTTATGTTTAGTTTGGTCATGGTTCAGTTCGAAATACGTATCGAGGGTGTTTTTTTTTAGATGTATAGAACTTTGAAATTGAATAAATCAAAGATGAATTTTTTAATTCTCATGAAATTGACTTTATTCAAAAGAAAATCTTCTGGTATTATTATTATTTAAATATGACTTCTGGCAGTGGCTCGGACGAAGTCTAATCTGGAATTCCAATTTTCGATGGCCTTTTTCAACATTTCTGGCTGTATATCGGCAATAATGCGGCGAAAGTTGTCCTCCAAGTGGTCAAACGTTTCGGGGTTATTGTGGTTTCTACAAGATGGCACAACATGTCACACAGCTCGTGCCACAGGTGATTTATTGAAAGAAATGCTTGATAACCGCATAGTTTCACGTTTCATAGCCATGAATTGGCTTCTAAGATCGTGCGATTTAACGCCGCTTGCGTATTTGCTGTGGGGATATTTGAAGTCACTAGTCTACACCGATAGGCCAGAAAAAATTGACCACTTGAAGAACAAAATTCACCGCGTTATTACCGATATACCGCCTCAAATATTGGAAAAAGCCATCGAAAATAGGACCTTCATGTTGGACCAGCCATGGGGCTCATATGCCAGAAGTGATATTAAAATTATAATGCAAGAAGTTTATCTTTTAAATAAAGTAAATTGCATGTCAATTAAACAAAATCATCTTTACTTTATTCAATTTCAAAGTCCTATATATCCATAATATATTATTTACTAAATGCTGACACAAAATAAATGATTTTTGATTGCCAAATATTACACTGTAAGACTACGTCATAATGTTTAAGACAATGTTAAAATATTGTTAACATTTATAATTGATTAAGCCCACATTTAGATATAAAACCACTGTACAAACGTACTTAAGTGAATGACTGACTGAATGAATGAATAAATTGGTTGGACTCTAGAACCATCCGCCACTCTATTTTCATGCTTCCGTAGTTAATTATTGTGTTATTTTCAAAACATTCATTGCCTCCCAACAAATTCATTTCTTCATAAATAAAGAGGCTTGAACTATAGACAAAAACTCTCAAGCATACACCAGCAAAATGTTGACGGCAAATTATTCATAACCGTTTTGGTTCGTTGTTTTTTTTTTCTGATTTTTTTGTAAATACCCTACATTGGGTTGTGTTTGTGGTGTGCGGGAGGCGTTATGAATATTTTAAGGGAATTTATTAAGTTGGGAAATTTCCTAAAATAAAATGCACAAATAATTGCTTTGTATTAATTACGGAACCTTTTTTAGGAATGTGTGCAAAAGTAAATTGTTGTAACAACTTTTAATTTTTATAAAAATCACTAAAATTGGAAAGTAAAAAATCTTAGATTTAGGAGTTGTGAAGATTGATATTGATACCAATACGTTTAGAATTAGTCTAAATTTGTTAAAATAAAATTCATATATAATAGCTTTGAATTAGTTACAGAACCTTCCAATGAATAGAAAAATAACATTTCTTTTTTTAAATTTCATAAACAATTAAAATTTTTATTAAAATCACAAAGTTAAGAGTAAATTTAGGAGTTTCATATAATTGTATTAGTAGAGAATTGATAGCTAGTTAGTGACTGTAAGGTATTTGAAAAAGCACAGGTCAAGCACTGGATAATATAATAATATGTCGATTCGAATTTTGGCAATTTGCAGTGTTGCTCGATTTTCTGAGTGACTTATGTTTTATACAAGTGGTTTTAAATAGCAAGTGGCACTCAAAGCTTTTCCAGAATTACATCTGATTCGACAACAACATGATTCCGATAAATACACCAGCATGTGCAAACAATGTGCAACATAATTAACTGTCACATCTCTACAAGAATCGAAAGGTCTTAAAAAATCTTTGTAGGACTTTTCCTGTTGAAAGTCTTTAATACTTTCAGCCCTGCCACACTTTTTTAGATTAGCTTGCAGTCCACAATGTCCAACATTATTAAAAGGTGAATATTGTAGGAAGTCGTTCGTGGAGTTTTGATACAATTGCTTGATATCCAGTAGAGTTAAATAAATTTAAATAAATAATAAATAAATAATAAATTTTCAGAGGTTTATATTTTGGCGCTGCAGTTTAACTTATAATCCTCTAAACTACCTTCTTCCGCACAAGGGCTATAGATGATGATTTACGCCGTCGTTTAAACTATCATGATGACAGATCTCTCCACAATGTCAAAAAATATCAAAAGTTTGATTATATGAATGGTAGAAAGTCGTTCGTGAAGTTAAAAGACTATTGCTCGATATTTTTTACGGTACGGTCACACTTGGCAAATATTTGCCGAAAAAGACGTAAGCACTAAATAACTCTTGTTGAGTAAATATTTGCCAAATGTGATTGTTTCTTTAGAGTTAAAGAATGATGCTCTCAGAGCGATGTCATTTTAGCACTGTAGTTTAACTTATACCTATATTCCTCTAAACTCACTGCTTCTCCTACCTACGTTGTGTATGTTGATTATTATGGTCCTACTTCGATGTGCTAAGCGATGAGGTAAATAATTATCTCAACTTAATCCACCAATTCAACACTACGGTTACCATAATCAAAATTAAAACTTAATATAGCGATGTAAGTCGATTGCTTACGGCTTCCGACAATAAAGCATTTGAATATTTTGTGTTTCACAAATTGCAAAATAGGTCCCCAAAGCCGTCAACACTTGGGGTAGTATGAATAAAACGCTTGGTCGCTGAATTATTAAATCTGCTGCTCCAGTGTCCAACATAATTAAACTTTTCATCACAGGTTGCCTTCAAATAATGTTTGAACATTATTTTCATAAGAAAACAAAAGTTTTACATATCAAGAATCATAATGCTGTATTGACGCAATAGTTCCTTCTGGGATATCGTCGGTAGATCTTTCATAATTCGAAAATAACACAGTTGTGGTTTCCGGTAGGAAAAGTCAGACCAAATGTAATATGGAGGCCCACGACCGCATATATCATACATAGAAATTTGGTCATAAAACATGTCGATATATCATCATTATCAGACTACCATAAATTAAAGTTTTTAGGGACTATCGTATCTGCACACAATAGCAGTGTTTCTCCTGGACTCCTCCATCTTTCTACTATGAAAACGGATCAGTGAAACTCCCTCAGCGACCAGTGAGGCTGCAATTCAAATACGACATTTCGGTACCAAACATGAATATGAGTTACGCTTCCTTTGCAAAATTTTATATGAAAAACACAATCCACCAAACTTTCGAATATCTGTGTATGGGAAACAGATGCTAGATGATATGGTGGACGAAATCTTTCGACAGATATGTATTGTATGTTACCACCATTATCAGAAGAAGTTTAAATTGTAATTAAAAGTTTTAAGGAAATTTCAATTATGATTTCAAAATATAATATATTACAAACCTTGTACATTTTAAAATAAATTATATATTGTAAAGGGTGATGCAAGTATAGATACTTTTTTCAATAGTCATTTTTTGACAGATCACGTGTGAGTCGTGGCATGCTGTCATGTGTTTTTGTTTAGTATTGTTTGGTATTTCATAATGGAAAGACTTAAGCTAGATTTACACGATTGAAACACGATTGTAAACAGCAAAATTTCTTTAAAATTTATTTATTTAATAACTATCAATAACTAAATTTAAATAAATTTTGAAGAAATTTTGCTGTTTACATGAGTTTGAAGGATTTTGTAGAGCAATTTTGAAGAAAATTTCAATCGTGTAAATCTAGCTTTACGCCTGAACAACGTTTACAAATTGTTAAACTTTATTACGAAAATTCACGTTCTGTGAGGAATGTGTTTCGTGCACTTTGCTCAACTTATGGTCAACATAATCGGCCTACTTAGCGTACTATTCGCAACATTATCACCCATTTTGAGAATCAGCATTCATTATTGGATAATATTCGACCGAATAGACCACGTCCAGCACGCTGTGATGTGGTTTGTGGGGTTAACGTAATCGTTAATGGCGACCGTTATCGTACCATGATAACCGACGGCGACACTCACCACACATCGCATCAAACAATGGATTTATTGAGAGACCGTTAGACTTTTTCCTGTGGGATATGTAAAGTGTAAAGCTTATGCGGACAAACCCGCTTCGATTTAGGCCTTGGAGGAAATCATCACGCGTGTCATTCGCCAGTTACCAGTCGAAATTCTCGAACGAATCATCAAAAATTGGATAGACCACTTGCGACGTAGCAACGGCCAACGTTTGATACACATAATCTTCAAAAAGTAAATGCAAAATAATGTTCTTTCAAATGATAATAAACATTAACCATTAAATTTGAATTTCCTGTGTTTTTTTATCTTTAAAAAAGTAGGGAACCTCGAAATGGATCACGCTTTATATAAGTATGCAGCTTAAGTATAATTATAAGTAAGGTCAAAGCTTTAATATTTATTAATTGTTAAATTATTTGTCACGAATTTGTACATTTGTAATTAATTGAAATTGAAACGTGTTGGCTGCTTTGCTTGTGTGTAGGGCATTATCGACAACTATTGTGTTTCAACATTTTCTCATTAATATTCTTATTTATTTGCACGATTTTGCCACTAATTCAATATTATATTCCATTTCAATATCAGGGTTAATAAAACAAGAGTGGAAATTATTAGACCGTAGTGTGATTAAAAAACCCGTTAAGTTATGATTGTTGTTGTTTTTGTACGCTTATTGGCTGGCATTATTATAAATTGACCATACTAACTCTCAATGTGCAGAATATTTTAAAACTAAATTATGAACAAAAAAAAAATATCTATGTACATATGGATGTAAGTAGCAAGCCATATGAGTCTGAAAAGAGTATTTTCTGACACCTTTTCCGGAGCGTTCATGCTCTACATGAGCCCAAAAACAATCATTATTGCTCCTAAAACCTTCAGAAAAGAGGGTCATTACATTCGAAAATGGTCCGTCAGAAAGAGCTCTTAGATAATGTCAGAAAAGAGTCTTTTATGAGGATTTTCTTGAGCTCAGAAAGAGCACTTACATCATGTCAAAAAAGAGTCATTGCAATTTAAAATACAACAAATTTAAAGGTCGCGTTTATTATTATTTTTTTAAATTGATTTTACTTAAACAAAAAGGGAATTCATTTACAAATAAACTAAATTAGAAATCGAAAAAATTAAATAAATTGTATTTACAGCAAAAAAAATAAAATGGAATTCATTTAAATAAAATATATAAAAATGGAAAAAAATTAATTTTTTGAGCAAATTTTTCTTTCGCTCCGAAAATGCTCTTTAAGATGCTATCAGACGGGACGTATTTTACATATGTACTGTCAAATTTTCCATCTGTAAAAGTTGTACACATCATGTGATACATATGAAACTTTGCATGTGTAAAATACATGTGGAAATACATATGTAATTTTTTCGATTAGAACACGCTCTATTTTCCTGTGACAAACATAAAAAAACAGCTGGTTTGTTTTGTAACAAAATTGTTTGAAAAAATATATTGTAAAGAAAATGGATAATGGACATGAAAAAATTAGTATTTTTGGATTTTTAATAAATTAAATTATGTTTATTAATTTATTGCAGTTAGATTGGCCAAAAGAAGCAATTCTTGAAATTTATACACGTTAAAAAGACAGTTTTTGTTTACATTTATAGGTTATGTCATACGGAAAAACATAAGCAGGTGTGATAGCAAAAATTATGAATCGTATGTAAAATGAAAATTTTGACATACATACGGAATTACATATGGGTAAGAAAAGTGACAGTACATATGTAAAATACATCCCGTGTTATAGCACCTTTAGTTTGACTATTTTCTGAGCGCTCCTAGAATGGTATGCTGGGATGTTATAACTAACAGACTAGTGTTTTCTTTTGTTTGCCATTATTATGAGTACTTACATGTATTTATATGCAGTTAATTGTATCTTGCCTCTATGCCCAGGCATGTGGATATTTTTAATTTAATTATACATATTTGCAAAATATTTTCCAATTTATCTGTAAAAAAACATGAACCAATATGAATGAATGAATATGTACTGGGTAAAATTGTTGAAATTTTAAATAGTTAATTGAGGAAAACAGTTTAAGCAAGTTTTTGTTGTTGTTGTTGTGTTTGTAAATATTTAATAAAAACTTATTTATTAATACATATAAAAATATTTATTGCGCTGGCTGGCTAAAGAGTATATTGTGGCTGAAGTGCGCAGAAAGAAGGGTGGCATTAATTGAGAGATTACTAAAATTTAAAGAAACATTTAACGGAAATATTTCAACAATTGCTTAGTTATTAACCATGCTGATTAAGGATTACATTCCATCAGTTGGACAATAATTTTTATTATTATCTGGAAACATTTAGACAGAATCATTTGAAAAGAAAAGATCAATCAAAATAATACAATGGTTTTGGATTCATTAAAATATTAACACTCAAATTTAGTTGAATCTTGCTGTATTGGCTTTTTGATGTGTCGGGTGTCTTTAGAGGAGATAGCGAGTGAATTCGGGTGTGATATTGACATTTAGTACTTGAGGAGCAAATAACTTAATTAAATGACAAGGAAATATTAGAACCACAGCCCAGAAAAATCTGTCCAAATATGCGTATGCAGAGAACACGATTTGCAATAAATCCATGTAATAAGGTTCATAGCGGTTATTATTATACATTGGTCTTTCCCTAGAGACAGAAATGTTGACAATTCCTTAAAACGATAGTGTAATGATAAAAAAAGTTTAGGACGCTACTGTAATTGTACTGCATTTAGAGACCAGA
Organism: Bellardia bayeri; assembly: GCA_950370525.1. NCBI lineage: Eukaryota > Metazoa > Arthropoda > Insecta > Diptera > Calliphoridae > Bellardia > Bellardia bayeri. Next base: position 84,606,999 of record OX493267.1, read on the forward strand.
AACGTAGAATTCTTGGGAATTCTTACATCGTCATTAATGCAACAGGGCGGATGTCGATTTAATCTAACCTCGGCATATTAACATTGCTAGGGAACAACAGTTCCATTAGATAATTCCAGCTGAATCGTTTAACAGAAGACTTTTAAGAGTTTTTTTTTAACTACTTTAAGTTGTATTATAGATAATAGATGTAGAAAAAACTGAAATTTTATTATAAAATTGAAACATTTTTTGTTACTTATACAATTTCTTAATTTAATGTTAATTAAATTATTTGCGGATTTAGTACTTAATTTCACCCTCAAACTTACTAACATACTTGAAAATATATCCCGGCAGTTCTGCTAAAGCATCCTGAAATAATGTCACTTCTCTCTGTCTTACATAAGCTACACACTTGTTAAGTTATCCAATAATATATAAATTGATTTCAGACAAATAATTAGATACTGCCAAAAATGACCATCTATATTGACTTCTTAAGTAGTCAATGCAGAACTGCTGGGATGCAAGCATATCAACTAATGGTGAAAATAATGACATTATTCACGATACAGATATTTCCATTAACTACAAGTATTTAAATATATATTATAGACATACGAGTACTTGTGCTTAAAATGGAAACTAGCATCCATGTTAAGTTCTAAATATTAATGAAATTCTGCAAATGACCAACCACTTACATATCCATATATGTACTTAACAGTTACTTATACATAATCACACATACATTCTCATGTTACATACACAACTACATTTACACAATACAAACTATATTAGGATAGTCCTGATATTAAAATTTTACTAATTTTTATTTAAGATTTGCTGTTGCTTTAGCTTTAGTTGGAACCCAGTACTAATACATAAATCCTTTTTTAACTTCTAAACTAATGGATTCTTCCTAATATTTTTTCAAACAGGCATATACTACGTTAATATTTATTGTAAATGAAACTGTGTCATTTGGTCGTATAGAAAACGCAAAAAAAAAAATCCAACATATAGGAAATATAACTCGCTATTAAGTATGAAAGAGCACATGAGTATTTCTCTATGTGTGGTTTTAAATTTCGTCATCATATGTATCTGTATTTTTAAGTATATGTACCCAGCGGGAAAAATTGCAAGTGCTTTCGTTTGCAGGCCTTATAGAAGACCTGTTTATACATTCTGAAAGATTCAATACTCATTCTACTATGCGTTCTGTAAGAAGGCGTTCTAGAAGGCGCTTCATACACATTCAAAATTGCATTTCAAAAGAATGTCAACAAATCATGATTTCAATAGCAAAAACTAATGGTTTTGCAAATAACAAAGAGAGCGTCTATAAATTTAGTCTTTTATGAAAGCTTGTGGTGTAAAGTATGCGTGAGCAGTACTTTCTAAACATGTGATTTATTTTAAAACCTTTTCTTTTACTTTCCTCAATGAAATTATTAATTTAGTAGACCTTTAATTACGCCTTCTATGAGGCATTGCCTTCCAATTGACCTACTCAAGTAGGCCTTTTATCAGGCTTCTAATCAGTAACGAGTAGGCAAGGCCTTGATTGAAAATGACATGCCATGTGAAATTGAAACGATTTAGCAATTCGTCTAGAAGTCCTTGCGACTGCAAAATAAGGCCTTCTATAAGGCCTCTGTACAAAATCTTTTTCCCGCTAGGTACTAATATATATTTATATGTTTGTTAAAGTGTATGTATATGTGTGAGGAAGTGTAAATCTCATGAAACATAAAATCTTTGTTAAATGAAGTGTTGAAGTGTAGGTCATTTATAACTAAATGCATATAAGAAGGTCGACTTAAAATTACTACCGGACTTAAATGACTTTCCATAAGGGTTAAAGGAAACATCAATGAAAAATTAAAGAAAAATGAATTGTTGTAGACTTTAGATTTCATCTAGTATCTAAGCTCGTTGATTACAAAATGAATTTCTCTAAAAGAAAATCCTTAACGAGTTATGTTTGTAATTTTTCAATTTTACATTTTTAAGAGATACAGAAAATCGCGGTATAAGAAATGTTGTCCCGCTCATTTGTTAAATCGAAAAATTCCTTATATTGAGATTTCTTTTTTGAATATATGTTTTAAGCGCTGTAACATTTAGAGGCCAACTATCGTACAATCTTGTCCATGATTTGTAGTTTTCAATAATTGTTCTTTGGTAGGGTGACTTGAAAGGGTTTTCTTTCTTCAAGATGCATTAAAAAAGTAAAATAGTTAATACTTAATACTTCTATAAATTTGTTCACACTAGTTTCTCTAGCGTTAATGAATATTTAACGATAGCATTTTCCAACAATTTCTTCAGTATTGTGAATAAAATCAGTCGTTAAATTGTGATCAACTATAATTTTTTGTTTTTTGAAGAAGTTTTTTGAAGAGTTTCAATAAATCATCACTCTTTTGATACTTTTAGAAGTCTACAGCGGATATTTCTTGAACATTGATAAACATCAATTGCTCCAATATTAAGCGTTTTTATATTTCTTTGGCTTTGGTTGTTTAAGCAGTTCAATTGACTGAAATGTGTTTTTCCTTTGGTCGAAAAACCAATAATTAAACTTCTTTAACTTTTTTTTAGAGATCGACGAAGTTGTGTGCCATTATTGTATGATTGCTTAATATGATTGCCAATGTTAAAAAGTCGGCCATTAGTGTGTTTTTACACAACATTCTTTATAACGAGCATAAAATTATTTAAACATTCTTTATTTAAGGCAGGGATGTTAAAAATGTTTCAGTGAAATTCACTATACCGGGATTTGCATTATGGATCCTTATAAATAGCGGAGTCGATATAGCGATGTTCGTCTGTGCGTCTGTTAAAATAAACTTTTCGAGGAACGCAGGTAAATTAAAAGAATGATTAGTTTATCAATTGTTCAATTCACAAGTGATATTGTAGTGTCATAGGAGTTGTACGTCGCGACATACGAATTTACAATAGTTGTACAAATGTTGTTGGTAATTTCCATATAAATATTTTTTACAACACCTACGACATTATTACACATGTTTTTAGAATATTTAAGTGTTGCCAAAACTTCAAGTATATATTTCAGTCAAAAATTTACTCATTTTAGTTTAAAAAAATAACCAAACGGTAACACCAAAATCATAAACTGATTGACAAATTTAAAACAAACAAATAAAATGAAGTAACCATAAATTTAGAAAATGTAATGCAATTTTACTTAATTTATGAAAAACGTGCAATCATTTGTACTAACGTGACTCAATTGTTGCAATTATTTTGTTTTTCTCACTTGTAGTGTTAATTTTTAATATTTTACTTCTGACTTTTTGAAGACCTTACAACATAAACATACGACTTTGCCAAAATTGTGTTCATAATCAGATAGTTGTATCATACAATGTACAACAGAATGACAGAATTTTTTTGTTGAGGCTGTCAAATATTAGTAGAGATACCCCAGGAATTGACTTTTAAACTTTGAGCTTTGGCCTCTAGTTTTAAAGTTTTGACCATATTCAATTGTATTTAAAATTTAAATATTTTCTTTTTCCCATTGTGCTTTTTTTTTCAGCAAGAATTTTGATTTCTAAAATATAAAAAATAAAAAAATTTATATAAAAATCTTTTTAATTTAGTTTTGTATTAGAAAGAGTAAGGTTGGACAATTATAAATTAAAAATTATATTGAACAGCAAAACCAAAGCAAAATTTTCAATAACATGTTGCCAAAATGCCGGTTCTGTAAACGTTTTAATCTATATAGAGGTAATGTAACCAACGATTTCACTTAGACGACTAATGGCCGAATTCTCGGGCATTAGTTAACCATTGGTAAACTAAAATACTAACTAGTGTTTAACTGTCACTTGTTGTTCTTATGACAAACTAAGCATTGCGAATAAAGAATCATTAGTTAAGCTAACTAAAGACTGTCCCCCCTTATTCAAAAACGATTATTAAATTTAACAAACGTTTATTAAGCAAATTTTTATCTGTTTGTTAAATTTAATAATCGTTTTTGAATAAGGGGGTGTGAATTTAGCCATAAGTCGAATTACTAATAGTGCTCTCATAGTAATTTTTTAATGCCTTAAAACGATTGTACCTATAGAGTTTCAACTTAAACAGTAAATGTAGTTGAAATATAAAATTCGAAAACAACAGATTAATCGTAAATTTAATAGAAATTCATTCAACAATTAATTAATTTCAATATGTCTGCAAAATTAACATCGGTTTATTAAAAACCACAACGCCTACACTCTTTTGTTTTTTGCAGAAATACTTCAGTATTCCCTCGCATATAGGAGTATGTAGAAATATATATGTATGTGTATGTGTATTTAGACATACATATATATATGTTTTGTATGTATAATAATGTTAATGCTGCTGCCACACATACATAGATACCAACGAACACATTTCTACACACATTACAGTAAAAAAAAAGAAAAAACAAATATAAAACAAAATAATGTATTCTGGAAATTATGTTCAAGGCAGAAAACAGTAAAATTGTGCCAGTAAAATGATAATAACACATAATAATGAATATACCACACACACACATTGATATGGAGTTGGACGTACGTATCTATGTATAAACTTACAATTATATAGTTTCTTTCTATGCACGCGTAACTACAAACATATGTTGAATTTCTTATGAAATTCTATTTCAATGATATTTGTAATAATTTTTGTATTTCTGTGGAAATATTATTTCAATTGGATAATGGAGTAAAAACAAAATGACACAGATTTAATAATGGTTGTGTTAATGGACACAAACCGAATGTCTAGGTCTGCTAAAAAATTAAAAAAAAAGTTAATAACTTATTTAATAATAGTCCATGATTTATAATTCTAATTTATAACATTTAAATTAATGTGTTTTATATTAAATTTCAATGAAAATAGGACGCACAATTTCAAAAATGGTTCGCACATATTCTGTACGCTATATATCAATGACATTTAACATGAAAAAGTTTTAATAAGGTTACGGTAGTTTATTGTTACAATATGATTGGTGAAACACAAGTAGGAAAGCATACTCGGTCAAGTCCAACTATATAACACCCTACACCCAGTATATGTGCAAAAACAGGTTTTAAAAATGGACGCTATATGTAGCTATGACCTATTATGGTCCGGTCATACAAAAATTTAGTAGAATTACTTATGCGCATATTTTATATCTAGATATAAACACTTTGAAGAGACTTATACATGTTAAAGTGATTTTCAAAGGAGGTCTTATATGGCTTTATTCAATTATGAACCGATTTGCACAACATTTGTGTTAGTAGGCTTCATGTATAGATATAACTTGTTTAAAAACGTGTCTAAATTAAAAAATTTTAACCGATAAACACCTATTTCAGAAGGACATTTGAATGGGGGCTAGATAAAATAATGGACCGATTTAAATCGAATTTAATTTTAATCGTTTTTCATTGTTTAACGAATTGATTTAACAACTTAACTACTAGGATAGTATTTGGTATTTTTTAAAGTGTTGGCCACCGCATTAACAGAAAATTTTACTCGCTAAGCCATATTTTAAAGACTTTGGAAGTGTCACCATCTTTCTTAAAAAAAGGTTCCACCAACCCAACGTGCTTCACTGTTTCTTTTACATGGAGTCTTTAAATTCCCTGGGCTGTTCGGTGCCAGCAATATTATTTACCTTCGATTTGAAAAGGATTAAATTTGGACCAAATGCAAATTAAAGTTTTTTTAATGCTGAGATGTAACCAATATCGCAAAGAAGCCGTCTTGCTGTCCATGGACTAGTTGGTTTGCATATTGCGTTAAACACTTGTCTCTTTTCATTTGAATTAATGTGTGACGTGCGTCCGCATACGTTAATAGTTTTCTGCCATCTGTGATTTGTGGTTGACTTACTTTAAGCTGCTTAGCTTCTAATCTCACAGAATATCTACTTTTTGTCATTGCTGGAATATTATACTCAATGGCTCTAGACAGTTTCTTCATTATTTATTATAACTAGGTTTGTGTTGGATAATTTGCAAAAAGTGTTTACTACATGCAATGCAATTAATATCAAACTAATGTTTTTTTTAAGGCTTAAACAAAGCGAACACATGTAAAATTAACGGTAGGCTTTGTTATGTTTATGTAAATGTATCAAAAGAAATTGAGTAATTGCTAATTTTTTTTGCATTAAAAGTTTATTGGCTGAAAATTATTATTTTCCATTTTCTATTGTAAATTTTTTTTAGCATTAAACCTAATATAAATGACAAAAAAATGTTGAAATTTTCTTTATTAGTTTTGGTTTTAGGCTATAAAAAGTGCACAAGGCACAAACATATACTGATTTGAGCTCTCCACTGTAAGATATGTTAATAAAGTTGTTCAATATGACTTAACGAAGAGAAAAAAAAAACAATTTTACTTTATTTTAAAATACTCTGAAACCACACGTTGAAATTTTGCAATAAAAAGTGCACGTAACACAAACATGTACTGTTTTATGCTCTTCACTGTAAGTGATGTTAGTAAAGTTGTTTGATATGACTTGACGAAGAGAAAAAAACAATTTTACTTCATTTTAAAATACTCACAGTTGCATGATCAGTATGATTTATATAATGTTGGTTTTGGTTTTCGTACTTTCCTAATGATTTGATTTTTTATCAGAACCGTAGCAGTGTTTAAAACAGAAACTACTGACAAAAGTATTTTCTGTGGGTGTGTAGATTTTATGTGAAAATGTATTGAATTGCTCAATACAGAAAATAGATTAACCACAATAAATGAATTTTAATTAAATGAATTCTGAATAATGTTTCTTAAATAGTTTTTAACATTTGTTCTTGGCTAAAACTAAATAGATTGATTGAATAGATCGAAGATGATTTGGTCAAAGTGCAATTCAAAAACTATTATTATTTTAAAAATATATTATTTACATTGTAGCAATGTCTACATGTTTAGGCTAAGATAGCCCATCAACACAACAGGGACACAACGAACATAGGAGCAGAAAGGAAATACAAATGAAATAAAATACATTCTGGCTACATACAAATGCCTTACATGGAACCTATATATTTATATGTATTTCCTGTAGTTACTTCTGGTTGTGTTAACATAAAGTTCTTGACCTTTTTTTGTCGGTGTGTTCTTACCAACATTTTGGTGTTGTATTTGTTCTTTCTTATGCTCTAAAGTCTCAATCATTAAAACCAATTCTTTAGTTTCATTGTATTGTTTTTTTTTTTGCATGCTCGTGTTTCCCATTGTTTGCGTATTTGATCAGCAAATGCTTTTAAGTTCATTCATTCATTCATTCATTCACTCATTAACTTTTTTTTTGCACAACTCTCTTTCATTTTCCCTTTTATGTTATTTAAGTAGTGCTTTTTTGTTTGCTGTTGCTGATGTTGTGTGCTCGTTTTACATTTAACTTTTTGAACGCATTTCCGTTTGTTTGTACAACTGAACTGTTTTTCACAGTCCTACTCCCAATACTGATGGGTAAATGATGGTGTTTTATCACATTTGTAACCGGTTGATATAATGTTAGTTGTCCAAATGACTTAACGGAAATTTTTAACATTCAAGGAGGGTGCTTGCTTAAGTAAAGCACAATACACAGTGGGACAGAATTGAAATTTTTAGGAAATAAATCTGCAATTACGAAAAGATTGGTTAGCAGCTAAGTAGAAAATGTGTTTTAGTTTTCAAAATGTATCACAATGTTTGAACCACGTGCCATTTTTGTTTCGAGCCGATTTCAGAGATTTTTATATTTTCTCAAAGTCCCCGGCTAGATTATCAAATGTTTACTACTTGGACACGCCCATGTAAAATTTGTTTTTGAGAAATGACAGATTTATTTCCCAAAAATTTCGCTTCTGCCCCACTGTGCAATGTTTTTTTTCTCTATTATTTAGAAAATAGTTAATTTTTAATGGTTTAAAACAAACCCATTAAAAAAAGGGCACACATTTGAAGTTAGAATATATTGCATACCCGTAATAAATGATTTTATGAAAGTAGTTAAATCTCTAGATTTCTGAAAAGGTTTTAAGGCTATTCAAATGGTCAGTTTATATCGATGTTATAAAAACCCTTAGGTTAAAATCTACAATCTAATTAAATGTTTTTGGTAACTCAACAAAAGAAAGAAAAAATACTGTTGCACAACCCACGAGTACAAAAGGAATAAAGGTAACAACAACTAAATGGACACATAACACTAGGTACCGCATTTACAAAAACCAGAGTCTTACTAATTGTTGGCACTGTTGGGATTTCCTTTAGTTGTTTTCCTACTTTTTCTTGGTTGTGATATTAAAATATCTTCATACTTGTTTATAATTTACCATTTTCTGCATTATATTTTATTCACTTATATGGTTGGTTGATTCCTCTTTAGGTCTACTGGATTGTATCAACTTTCACTAATAAATTTTTACTTCGTATGTTCATGCATTCAGTTATTCATTCACTCATTCATTCTTTCATTCATACTCCTGCTAGACATAAATTTATACATTAGGTTAGATTTTGCATTTTAACTTACGATTTCAATTTGAGTGTAGTAGATTTTAGTCTACCAGCATTACCTAACAACCAACCAACAAAACCACTGCACAAAGAACCATGAAACATCCCGCCAATCAGCCATCCAATAACCAAGGAACACATTGTTGTATAAATATTATTTCAGCCATCAGTTAAATTTACTAACCTGCTACTCCCTGCTTTCTGTAAAACTTCTACCTTGTAGATACTCGTAGTATGTTAGTGTTAACAAAACTCATCTTACCTTTCTTGTTATTCTTATCACTTTTTTTTAGTTTTTGCTGTTGGTATAAGTAGAGTCTTTGGGAAAATATACATGTACATGGCAAAACAGGGTGTTTTTAAAAGTTGTAATATTTCTGTTGAAGAGTTTTATGGCTTTAAACGCTTTAGTGTGAGTTTTAACAATTCATCGTATTCATAATTCATAATTAAAAAAGTTGATAATAAATCAATGAATTTTTAAAATAATTTATATTCAATTTTGTTATTACCTGGATTTTCTAGTGTTAGAGCTAGATCCGGTTCTTACCCAAGAGGATCCCGTCAAATAACTAGTTATGTTGCAGATTATTTTTTCATATTGATGGTATAACAAACTTTTTTATTCCATGAATCAGGAGTACATCAGATGGTAAAATATACAGTGGGGAGCACAAATGATGACATATTGGTGCCTTGTGCACTTTCTATTGCATACAAATAAAACTAATAAAGAAAATTGTTGAAGATTTATGTTTAATGCTAAACAAAATAATTTACAACCCAAATGAAAAATAAAAAAAAACTTGCATGTACTCAATTTTGCAAGAGTCTGTCTTTTGAAATATTTGCACAAAAATATCAAAGTTAGCCATTCGATTTGTATGTGTTTGCTTTAATTATGACTTTAAAAAAACATTAGTGTGATATTAATTTAATTGCATGTGGTAAACACTTTTTGCAAATTATCCAACACATAACCAAATTAAATTATAAATAATGAAAAAACTGTCAAGATCCATTGTTGACAATATTCTAGCAATGAAAAAAAGTAACTATTCTACGCATGTAGCAGCTAAACAACTTTAAGAGGGTCAATCAGTTATCATAAGAGTCTAAAAAGCTGTTCTATTGTAAGAGGTCGAAAAAAGCTATAAACTTTTGCGGATAAGCATCACGTGATAAATCATAAAAATTAATCGATGGTCAGCAAGTCGAGCCTTTGCGATATTGGTTGTAACTCAGCAGTAAAGTAAATAAAAGACTCCACAGAAATTGGACGTAGATACTTGAAAACGTATAATCTGGTCAGACAATTTTAAATTTAATTTAAACACCAAAGGTAAACAGTATTGCTGACGCCAAACAGCCCAGCGAATTTAAAGACACCATGTAAAGGCAACAATGCAGCACGGTGGGAGGAACATCATAATATGGGTTTAATTTACATGGTGACACCTCGAAGCACTGCAAAAAATCTCGCACTCATTTCCCCTATTTTGTAGATTAGATCGCGTATCATGTGGATAAAGTTACTTTTCAGCTAGATGGTGACCCAAAGCGCACTTCCAAAATTGTGAAAAAATTGAAAAATTATTGAGCAGAATATTCTTTTGATACAGTGACCAGCAAAAGGTCCCAACCAATCCGGATCAATTCGATTGAGAATTTCTGATCAAACGTGAAGACACAATTGGGATAATACCGATTAATTCCCACCCATTTGGAAAAGCTTCGGTAGAGGGTCCAGCGAAAATAGGCAGTATTCGAAATAAATGAATTGTAAAATGCAAAACTGTGTAAAAATAACAAGATTTGAACTAATTATTAAAAATGCTTTCAGTCCCTAAAAATTTTGCAAGATGCAAAGTTAAGCCCATGTGAAGTTGATACTTTTAATTTTGATTTAAAATTATTTTGTTAAATATTAAACAATAAAAATAAATAGTTTTATTTTTATGCAATAACAAGTGCACAAGACAAACTTAGTATGTTTTAGCAGGAGGTACAATGCGGTGGTGAGCCGATCTCATCCATGTTTAAGTGCGACGTGAGATTGGGCAGTAAGGCAGGTACGCACGTTAATCTTAAACAAATATGTTCTCAATTTCTGCTTAAGATTATCTTGTATTGCCTTACAAAATCACTTATGTAAAGTGGTGTCATTACCATTGCCCTAACTTGTCATCCAGTCAGTAGTAAAGAGAGCAATTTCCAGTTGTCAGATGAAGTCGTTATTTGTAGTTGTCAGTGATCGTCCTCAAGAAAGAGTCAGTCGTTGGTTTAAGTCGATAATTTAAAGTCGGAGAAGTCATCAGCTACCGTCGTGCTAGATTTTATTAATCATTAAACTTTTGATTAACCCTTAAATTAATATTTTCATACAAACTTCTTTTTATAAAAACTTGAATTAATTTGTGAACTAAATAAATTAAAACGAAATAAAACTTAAACCTGACTTTACAATTATTAAACCCAACAATGTAGGATTTTTATAGTCGCCGATTTCTGTTAAGAGCTCCATAAAAAGATGCACTTTTCAAGCTCTAAACAAATTTTCAAGAGTAGGAGTAAGAGTAGAGTAGAGTAGGCTATTTTTCATTGAGTATCGACGTTTATGATATTTTATAGTACACCAATACCTCGCTTTGCGTCGTTTCGTTTTGCATTTTTTTTTTCGAAGTTGTATCGCTGCTTAATTAATACTAATTTTCACTGTGCGTCGTTATATTTTCGAGGTTGCGTTGTTTTGGGTTCGAGTCTTTAAGTGTTTTTAAGTTTTGCAAAATCTGCAACATCGTAAGATTCTAAAACGATGACCTGTGTAAGAAATGCTTTGATGATCAAAATGGAGTCGTTGCTTTCTATTTGGATTGAAAATCAAGTTGCGCAGAAAATAGCATTAAGTAAAATGGCAATTCAAACAAAAGCAAAAAGCTTATTTGATGACAAAAAAAAAACGATAATGCTCAATTATCTTACGTTGAAAAAAAGCTGTTCAGCAAACATTGGAGAAATTTTTTGTAAAAGAAAGAAGACGATCTTTACATGGTTGAAAATCTTAATTCACTTTGCGTCGTTTCAATTTGCGTTGTGTTTTTTGGAACGTAACCCCAATGCAAAGTGAGGTATTGTATATGAATATTTTTATGAGGACTAGGTGAATCTTCAAAGACACATATTTATTAACTTTTATATTGCCATTGGCCCAATGTGTGTAATGTAAGCTAATATGTTAATGTATCTATACATAATTTCATTTATCGTAAAATGTATATGTGAGTGCAATTACAATACAATTGCCTCTTGATAAATTATATAAACTAACAAATCATTAAAAGCAAACGTTATTAAACGCACTATGGGCCTGTTTCTGTAAAATAACAAAATTATTGTTTTCAAAAATTTATATTGAATACAACAAATTAAACATTTTTTTTTTATTTTCAATACAAATTTTGATAAAAGAAAATTTTGTGGTTAACAAAAACAGGTTCTATATTGCAAATAAATAAAAAAAAACACTATTGAGCTAACCCAGTGTATCTTAAATATATCATACAGAAAGATTGGTATATAACAACACAAATATTAAAATACCTAAATACTTTTATTATTTTATTTGTTCTTATAAAATATTCAACCAGGAAACCCCAAAATATTGTATACCGCATAGTTATTCGAGCGTTTAAATGGTTTCTGTTTCTCACACAGTGCTTCAAATATATACAATTTTATCGTTTATACATTTAAACGTACAAAAATAACCGGTGCTGTTTTTGTTAGTACGAGTACATCTTTAGTTTACATATGGAGAATGTTATATTTTTTTGGGAATGTAGTTGAAAATAAGCTGCAATATTTTGTGTTTTTAGTTGTGTGTGTTGGTTTTTTTTTTGGGAAAAAGTTGTCTTATATTTCCGCAAATTTGTTTTGGGAGTTTATAAGCATAACTACTAACTTTAATAAACTTAAAGTTTTTATTATTTTTTGCTTTTGTTTCTCAGATAATATCTTGAAAAATTCAACAGATGTTATAACAATTTTGCGCTGAGTAAGAAACAAGCAACAAGATATCGTACCTAAAATGGCAACAAGTTAAATACACTTTAGTAGAGGGTGATATACCGTTCTCTTTTTCCCGTTTTGTTTTTCCTTGTGCGAATATTTAGAAGTTTAAATATTTGTAGCCAAAACTTATATCTTATTATGTTGGTGTGCTGTTTTGTATATAGCTATGCATGTACATATGTATATTAAATATAGTATTTTAGGCGAAAATGTTGGTTATAGTTGGCATAATAATAAATATTGGAGTGAGGTTTTCATTGGTGAATATTTAATATACAAATGTGGTTATAACCAAAATTCATTAGTTTAATTTGTACATATGTACATATAACTGATCTGAGTAACAATTAGTTTCAATATTGATATTAGATATTTACATATATGTTTTATGGAAAAGGTCCTTAATAAGAACCATGATCAGTTATGGCCCAATATTATTAAAATTCGCTACTAAAGAAAACACCAAACATTTTGAAAAATATCTAGTTTTGTTCAATAGTTTCAGTTCTCCTTGACGGGCTTGAAATAAATCATATTTGGTGCCTTGAATAGACTGAGGTACTCGTACATATCTAAACCGTGTTAGAATTTTATACTTTTTGTTTGTACCATCAATGTTTTAAAGTACTGCAAACGCAAAGACTAATGCCCTTATTCATAAAACTTACAACAGGTTTATACAGCAAATTCCCATACAAAATTTACCCTTCATCCAGACGCGAATGGCAAAGGCATTACATGATTGATGGATTCGACATGGTTCAAATATGAAGTGTGGCATTGGTTCTAGCGTCTTCTGCAATGAACTCAGTTTAAAACTCTCGATACGCCTCATAGACTGAGGCTGAGATACTAGCGATTATGAAAGCATCCAGTCAGATGGCACTCATGGACTCAAATCCCATACAACAACATCTATTCTAGTCAGGCAAAGGCTAACTGACATTACTCTAGTTTGGGTCCCTACTCATAGGGAATACATACTATGGTAATAAGAGAGCGAACGAACTGGCCAAAGAAGGATCCGCTTTAGATGTCCCAACTGGTGTTTTAGTCGCAAAACCACTTGGGGCTTTTTTATTAAGAGTGAAATCTTCAGACACTATTTTCAAAAAGCTGGAATTAGGTGGCGCAATCTGGACACCTGCAGAACCACTAGAAATATGTGGCCAGCATACAATGAGCAGCACAGTTTGCAGCTCCTGTATGTGAAACGAAAATATTTCTCGAGAGTCATAGCGGTGCTAACTGGTCACTGGACGATTAATAAGCATGCGAGCAGACTCGGACTTCCCTTCAATGATCACTACCGCAGTTGCCAGGACCGGGAGAAAGAGGAAACAGTATTTCATTTTCTCTGTGAATGTCCGGTTCTTTAAAACTCTATACTAAAATTTTTCAACAATCATTTACTAAACAACCTAACAGATACATCAAGTATTAGTTGATGCTATTTCATCGGATACCTGAACGCAATAGGCTGGTTAGAGTACCCGTTATATTTAGTATCTGTAAAAGATTTAATACTATCATCTAATACATTACCTGCAAGCAGCAGGCAACCATGTAAACCAACCAACCAAAACCCTTCATCTTTTTGGTGGCGCGTATAACAAGATTCCATCCCGAATTTTATACCTAACACTTAACAACATAAACAGAATCCCTCTTTAGCCGATTGTTTTCTCCAATCAATCTTTCATTTGTGTGCATCTTCCTAAGTTTTGGACAAATTTCTCCGACGAAATGCAATTTAGGTTCCAAGGAATATCTTCAGATAGAACAAAATATGAATATATTATTACTGTAGAAGGATTAATAAATCTTTTTGCTATAGTTCAGAATCCACCACGTCATTAGCTTTACAAGAACTTAAAGAAGGTAAACATTTCCGATTTCCCTTTTAGCTGGAACTAGCTTTAGTCCTGATATTTTATAGAATCCGTGGGTGAATAAACTTTCAAAGAGTCTTTAGGTATCTTATTTATAACGAAAGCAAATCAGAATCACGCTTAGCTGGTATCATATTGTCATCTTTTATTTAATTCCGTATTTTTTAACACTACATCATGGAAAGCATCGCACAGTAGCTCCGTAATGTGTGAAACAAACAATGACTTTACTTGAAAATAATTTTTTGTGCAGCTTATTTCCCAGTTCGCACCTGCCAACTGGCCATCTAGAACTTGTGCTATCACACTTCTGGGTTTTTTCTTTGAGGTTATGTGCAGTCAAAAGTCGTTATTCTCGAAAAACCGTTAACCATGCTAAAAAGAGTCGTAATTAATTTTCTTTAATTTAAGCTTATGACGCGAATTACCATTAATTGTAAAAATTTCCAATTATTATTATTCATATTGAATTTAAAACTATACACATCAAAATCTTTACATCTTACTAACACAATTTCTAATTACAATCAATCTTTTCATTACAGTTTACTAAATGCAACATGATAGATATAAATGGCAAATCCAATTAAAATCTTAATAATACAGACGGGATTAAAAGCAAAAACAACCATTCCGCCAGCAAAGCAAGGAAGAACAAATCTTTAAATTTTTGATACAAACCTATTGTCAACATTTACACAGGCATTTGCACATACAATTGCTCTTGACTATAATAATGATCAATAATATTTGTGAAAGTAATAAATCTACACAATCAGCCACGGCCTCTAAAGCAACGACGACAACAGCAGCAGCAGCAGCAACAACAATTGTGGACAGCAGGCACAATGATGCTGATGATGAGGCATCAGCGAATAACAACAATAGCAGCAACAGCAGGGGTGGTGTAGTACAGACAACATATGGCCATGGCATTTGGTATAGCGAAATTATTGATGGTGCCAGTAATACAAATAATAATAAAATTTACCATCAACAACAATACAACAGTTATAACAACAGCAGCAGTACTAATAGCAGCAACAACAATAAAGAAAACATAGTCAATAGAAATGTATGGCTGACAACGCGTAGTGATGTTGTGAATGAGCAACAGAAACAGCAAAACACACACAACTATAATACGACAAATGAGTGTGATATAATTATCGTCGATATTGAAGATGATGATAATGTTGAGGTTGAGAGGCAACAGCAGCAGCCAATATATAGTATACCTCAAAAGTTTTTCATGAATGCAAATACGCAATTTTCCCAGCAAAAACAAACAACAACAATCTATGACAGCAAACGTTGTGTGGCAACAAAAAATAATATGACTGGCAATGTCAACGACAATGCTCAGCATATAGCCAATGATGACCATGTGGATGTGAACGAAATCGACAGGGCTGAGGCTGAGGAAGATGATGATTCATTAGCGTCAATGGAAACCCTTTCTGATAATGTGTCAATATGGATAGATGGCGAAAAACATTGGGTGGCAGGTGTTGATGCGAATACAACCTGTTCGGAACTAATCTGGGCACTGCTCAATTATCAAAATGGACAACTGCCCAGCCAGCAGCAAACGCAACAGCAACATCAACCTCAGCAACAACATGTGTTTCCCATTGCCACGTCACTACCAACAAATGGGGAAAATATTGCTACAACTGTGATTAAGAAAACAAATAGTAATCAATATGAAACGCACGTACTACCAGACTACCGACGGTTTGACCCACAGCCGCAACCAAAAACGTATGATAACAATGACACAGAGTTTAGTTTAAAAATGAGTACAAATGAGGCCAGTAGCAATTTATATACAGACAATAAACCAAATATCCAAAATACAGCTAATACCAACAACACTTTAAATCCCACTAACGCAACTACCAGCAGCACCACTGTCACTACTACAACTATTAATCAATCAATGCCAATAAATACCAAAGAAAATTGCAAAATAATCCAAAACTCAACTTTAGTAACATCAAAAACAGCAGCAGCAGCAGCATTATCATCAGCGGCAGCAACAGCGACATTATCAGCCACACCGATTATACCATCATCTGCATCTGTTCCTGCTATGCCACCTACACTTTTATCTCTAACATTGCCACCTGGCATAACAACCGTTTCACAACTTGCCACCGAGTATGTCATAGTTAAACAGTACCATCACTGTGAGGAATATCTTGATGGTAGTACAAAAGTTTTCGATGTTTTACCTCGACGTGATAGTTCGCATAAAAAGGAGGTAAGACTAACTTAGGTTGACTAACTATTTTATGGTTGGAGTTAGCAAATGCTGATTTGAATACCTACATATGCATAAGTATTGAAGTTCAGACAGACTGACTATTGACTGTTTGGATGGGTTTACTTAATTTTAGTTCTTGTAGTAATACATGCAACATGTTTGCAAAATTAGATGGACTAGATAATTTCAGTGTATTTTTTTTTCTTTTTAAAATAAATGTAGACCTTAGAAGAAGTAATTTACTTTTTCCAATTTTCTGGGTTTCCTTTCATATCTATTTCGACTTATTCCAATAGTTATATTTGTGCCATATGGTCCTCCACATATGTATCTCAATTGCGCATATCATAGAGTCTCACATATACACATCGTTTACTCGATAAAAATAATACAGATATCAATCGATTGGCCTCATCATCCAAGAGTCTATTTTTGGCTAGCAAATCCACAATATTTCTCTTACAAGACAGTTTGGTCTTGATATAACAATAACATCTATCCGGCATTCCAGTATAAGTTTGGATATTATATAGTCAACCATATCAGATTTCATGTCTCCATGGCTTACAGTGTGAATTAGAATATTGTCTCCATATATTCAGTAAGTATTTCTGCTACTCTGATTCCTTGCCTTGTCAGAGGAAGGTCTAATATGCCTCAGCGGCCTAAGACACACAAGCATGAGTGTTTTGATTCTAGCATAGATTTGAATCCATTATAATTCCAAGATGCTTTGCGTTATTCGTTAAGTTTAGTTCCAAGCTATTAGGAAAGATGGGTTTTTTTTTGTGTTTACTCTAAGATCACTTATAGTGCTTCATGCTAATAGTATTCGTTACGAGTATTTCAGATCACATATGAAGAGCTGCGCTTTCTAAGTGATGAATTGTTCAATACCTAGCCCCTGTAGAGGCGATGTAATCAACACAGTGTACATTTTTTAGTCTGCCTGCTTTAGAATTCTTTTCTTGTAACTCACAAGATTTTAACGCATATTCTCACGTTAAAAGGCGAAGAGACATTCTAAGCTGTGGATAGATAAAGATAAAATCCAGGGGTTTTACATGCGCTTTCGTCAATAAGACATGACCACATGGTGTTCTTCACACCGGGTCGACGAATGGTCAAGCCTTGCAAGAACATACAATATTACATGTCTCGCAAGACACACAATTCACAACTTCTCATACAGCAATTGCACAGATCACTGTACAAACACCTCGTTAGAGAGTTTGAGCTATCTCATCCTTGCCATCAATAGCTTAGTCAAATAACCTAGTCCAGAAAATTCCTGAATACATAGTTAATTGCCATCACTATTAATAAACGGCTCGGTTGATTCGGCAACAGCACTTAAAGATAATTTTGTGGTCTGTAATTTGTCACTAGCACAAACATCAGTCTTTTAACCAACTATCTTCTTCCTGCGATTTTAGGTTTAAACCACAGCCACCATGTGTACCCTAAAGCGACCTGCAACCAATTACCAGTTAAAGGACGAATCTCCGGGCTTCTAACTGATCCCGTAGTGCTAGATAAGTCTATAGTCAGCTTCGAGTGTCGTGGGGTGATACAATCAACTCTTCCCAGTTTCGAGCTACGTACAGCTCCTGGCAGCAGTTTGGCCATAATTACTCCGGCATTGGAATCTCCGGGGGGAAGATAAAGATGAATCCATTTCGGATTCATCTACCTTTGTGGTTGAAAACTAAATTGCCCCTGGTCCATAATTTCGGAATATATGTTCATTCATTCATGGTGTCAGGATCCGGTGATTTAAAATATCAATTAGACCAGTTACCAGTTATTAGACAGGTCAATAAGGGAACAGTCAAAATAATAGGTGTCCATCAGCAACTCCAGCTAAATGATTTGCTCCAACTTCTAAAAATCTTTTGTTTTGGGGAAATTTAAAATTTTTCTATTTGACCATAGAAAAAGTATCACTAATTTGAGCATTAATTTTGTTTTATCATTGATCTTTGAAAAATTGTCTTTGAACTTATTTTGACTGCATACACGTTTTATATTATATTATTGTCACTAACTGTATATTCCAATTAAAATGACCATCTAAACTTGTATAGCGTTCGCCAAAGTATTGATTGTCTTTTAATGTGAAGCATTTTTCGAAAATTGTTAAAAAACTTTTTAAGCATTTTGTGGTTTAAATTGATGTGTCTTTTATGTTAGATGATGTTTGCGAGGCTGTGGTGAATATTATGCAGCAATTTGATTTGCATGAAAGGTGTGGACATACGATGAAGTATTACAAAATGTAGCAAAATATTTGATTGGTGAATTTAGATGAGAACTAAAGAGGTTGTGAACGAAAACCTTAATATAAAAAGTTATTTAATTCAGTTTTCAACTTTGAGATGATACAATGAAATCTAAATATTATTGCCATTACTAGCATATATTGATGCTGTAATTAGACTGGCTGTCATGCTCCTTTTTAAATGCAGAGATCGATTTGGCCTGGTTTAATTTATTTTTCATCTTTAAGCTGGTACCAGAAAATCTAAATATAATTGCAGTATATTGATTTTGTAATTAGATTGGATATTTTCTAAACATGACATTCATGCTTCTTTTTAAATGCGGAGATAGATTTGGCCTGGTTATGGTCTACTTATTTTAGTATTTGTGACAAGCATTCGAAGGCTAGTCTGACATGTTTCAATTAATCATGCAGTGCCCTATGCTTATTACAAATCTAATAGTGTTCCTACCAGAGCCTACTTTTCGCGTACCAGAGATGTCTAGATAAGCATCATTTGTGTTCAATATTCATTGATCATGCTCGTTAACGCATCCAAAGGAATATAAATTTCTCTTCGTACAGTTTTGTGCAAAGATTAATTCACTGCATATTTGCCAGGAAATTTATTGTCCTGGATGATTTTGTGTTACATACTCGATATGCTAATTTTTATGTTTGTTTCACTGCTGATATTTCAACTTCGTAAGAAATAGTTAAAATGTTGGCAGTCAGGTATAGGTACAGTGGCTCACATTTAAAGTCGGGAAAACTGTTTGTAAAATATTAAACCCTATTTGATAAAAGAGAGCTTAGGATTTTGTAAAAATTTTTTCAAAATAAAATAAATTATTTTTTATTAAAAACAAAAACAAATAAATATGGTATTCTAGCATAAATATCATG
The DNA here is from genome assembly GCA_950370525.1 of Bellardia bayeri. NCBI lineage: Eukaryota > Metazoa > Arthropoda > Insecta > Diptera > Calliphoridae > Bellardia > Bellardia bayeri. The sequence goes on from OX493267.1 coordinate 84,626,935, forward strand.
ATACTGAAAGTCGGTCGGGTCATTAAGTTCAATTATTTATAAGTAGTTAATATTCTGTTGCGTATCCTTTTAGATTCTCGACAGCTTGGAGTCTGTTTGGAATCGATTCAACTAGTTTTTGCACACATCAGGACTTATTCGTTCCATTATTTCAGTAACGCAGCTCTGAGCGAAACTGCAAAGATTTTGGCTTATCGGCAGAAAACACCCAGAGTCTTTGGCGGGAATCGAACCCGCAACCCTTTGACTGATAGTCCGACACTCTATCGTCTAGTCTATCGGGGCGCTCAAGTGCTCTGGATTTTGCGCAGGTGTTTTGTGGACTTTAGGACAATTATACAACAACCAGTTCTTCGCTATCAGCGATGTGTGCTTCGGGTCATTGTCCTGGTAAAATGTAAAGTTATTGGCAATCCCCAATTTATGAGCACTTTGTTTAACATTTGCCTTCAAAATATCAAGATACATGTTTTTATTCATTATGGCCTCTATAAAAAGCAGATTTCCGACACCGGAAGCAGCCATGCAACCCCACACACAACATCACTGATAAGCCCCCGTGCTTTCTTAGTATTTTTAGGGCAAAACGCCACACACAACGCCGGTCATCGGACCCAAATAAATTGAATTTGCTTGCGTCCGTTAAAAGAACCTGTAAATTTTTTAAGTGCTAATATTTATAGTTCATAGAAAGTAAATTTTTAAAATCATCTTGCCCGACTTTGAATGTGATATTCAGAGAAATTTGCTAAACTATTTCCTGTTTCCATATTTGATAACATTGTTCTGTAAAAAATAGTTTGCCGCAGCGGCATTTCTGGCATTAATTTTAGTCTCAAAGGTCTGGTGTAGGCAATACATAATTTGTTTAACCTTGTATGAGTTATGCGGTCATGTTTAAGTCTTTCTGAATATTTGAATATCTCAAGCAAATATTGGATTGTTCTTGATAAAAACAACAAATGCTGGCATCTGTAACGTATTTAGAATTTGTATAAGAATTTAGTTGGTTGGGCTGACAGTAATCACTATTAAAAAACACGTTTCATTTAAAACTATTCAAAATATTAAACAATAAACTATTGAATAATAAACTACAAATAAACTTTTAAAATAGAAGAGTAAAATTACATGACTTCTTTTTTTTTCTCGGTAAACCAACATTGAAAAGTAATTTAAAAATGTCATTTAATTTATTTTCTATCTTTAAGAAAATTTCTTAAAAAAAAAAATAAAATGCTGTAAGACACAAAAAACTTTATCCTCAATTGGAGGGGCAAAACTTTCAAGTACACAAAAATATACTATATACATAACTATGTATGTGTATATGAATATGTATGTACGAGTATAAATGTTCTATGTGTTACTTAATATTAGTTTAAAAATAAAAAAAGAAAATGTTCTACTTTTTGTTAAAAACTTTTGGTTGCTTTGTAATAAGTATTCGTTCTAAAAAAAAAGAGTTTTTAAAAAAGTTTTTTACTTTAACTTGTCTTGCATTGTTGAACATTTCATTATCCTTGTTCCACACATATATACCTACACTTAACCAGAATATGTATTGTGTGTATGCACTTATGCATTTATGAAGTTGTCTGTCGGTCTGTCTGTTTTTCTGTTTTTATGCATGTGTAAAATGTTGTTACTTTTAAGAGGTAACATACCTGTATTCAAACTAAAAGTATGTTTGTAGGCAGCTTTTGATATTTGGAGGATACGAGCACTTAAGTGGCTGCAGACAGGTCACGCAAAGTATTTAAATCAGTTTGTTTTTTTTTGACGTTTCTCATTTCATGTGTTCACTTGTTTATTTACGTTCAATAAAAGTACTCTTGATGTTCAGTGCAACAGTATGACTGATGTTGAAACTTCAGTGTAAAATAATTGTTTCAATTATTTATTTTTGCTACTCGCATATAAGAATTTAAAATTTTTATGAGTGTTAAAAGCGTACTTTTGCAATATATTTTCGATGCGATGATGTGGTTGTTATTTCTGCAAACTTTACAGGGAACTGTCAGTTAATAAGTATAAATATTCCAACAATTTTCAAAAGATATTAAAATATGTATGTAAGTAAGATGTGTATTTCATTATACATAATTAAGTAGGTCATTAAGTCGCACTTATGTTTTCGTTGGACGTAACTTAATGATTTTACATGTTAGGTGTGAGAATTAGTTGCTATATATTTGTTATAATTTCTCCATCATTATAGTTACTTTTTAATAGTGGTGCACTTGACCGCTGGTCTGTCTCCCACCATACAAAATAGAAAGGTTTGTATGGCTGTTAGATGACACTATATTAGCAATGTGAAATCTCTGACTTTCTAGGATGTTTTATTACAGTCTGCTAAAAAGGCAGAAACTATGGGAAAATTCAAGTAATCTTAATGAATACAAAGCTTTTTTTTTATCATATTCATATGCCGAGCCATTACGCTCCAGGTTTTGTCACATTGATTCTTTCAATACATTTGATTTATTGTGCCTTTAGTTCCAATTTACACGAAGCAATTTTTATTGAATAGATTCATACAATTTTTTTTTCCTTGAAATATCTTCCGTTTCCCTTTTTTTTGCAAGGTTTTCGAGAGGCAAAAAGTTTTTTTTTATGAAACAAACATTTTTTTGGAATTCAAAAACTCACATTTCGATTGACGAAATCATAGATTAATAAATCAAATTGATAATGTTCTTAAACTTCCGACGAGCGGTAACTTTTTAGACGGTGGTTGAGCGGTAAGGTCCGTAGGGACCATATATGAAATTGCATTGAATTTTGCTAAAATTTATATATATTTTAATTCATTTTAATGTAACTATGTTATTCTTCAATTATTATTGAAAAAGGTATACACTTGAATTGTTAAAATAAAAATTGCAATTATAGACAAAACATATTTCTGTATTATTGATACACTCTCGACATTTCTTAAACAAATTTAAGTTTTATATAAAAAAGGTTTTTTTTTAGGATAAATGTTTTTGTTTCAAAAATAAAAAGTGTTTTTCAAAATATATGTGAGAACGCTAATTTAAATACACATAAGTATGTCATACGAATAAGAAGGTAACACGAATTGCCAGTACAATCAAGTGTGTACCCGTCTTATCTTCCCCTCATCCCGATGTCTAAAAGGTAATCGGCTTAGCTTAAAGTACTGCATCGTGTAAATTGGGACTTTTTACAGCATTGCATAAAGAATTGTCTAAAGTACTTATCTGATGAAGGATACTAGAAACTTCACAATTAAATATAAAAGATTAGGGTAGATCTTAAGATCTTTTTAATTACTTAAATATTCTTGCCAATATTATTGTACATTCTGCAATTTTGATTTAATGCTTTGAAAACATGACATCCATGTTCCATTTTCAATGGAGTGAAATATCTGGCCTACGAGGAATAAAACAAATATAATTTGTAATAATTTAATTAGTCGCACAAAAAATCTTATTTTTTCATGCCAATGAGGGTCAGAGATGTCTAGTTATCCTACAAATAGAAATCTTGAACATATTGTATATTCCTGAGTGCCTATTCTTCAAACATATTCAATAATGCAATTAAAGTTATATGAATGTTCTTTTGCGTATTCGTCAGCTTGTTAATTTGTATGGATGACATTATATTCCATAGTACTAAATAACTCCATATGTTAATAAAGCTGTCAAGTAACAAGTCTAAACTACCTTACCACAAGCGAATGAAGGCACTAAAATTTAAATAGATATCAACAGTTGATGTCTCAAGAATCGTTTTGAAGTTGTTCGATATATTTCCAAAAAAAATGGTAGAGGTATTGGCAGTCTGATATATCCCTATAATTAAAATCTTCAGAGAAAGAATAATAGAGTGTTTGAACTAAAAACTGAGATGTTTTAGAGAATAATGGGAATGGTCATTAAAGGTCTACTGCATTTCCAAATTCTTTCTAAACAGGGAAATCCCTGTCATGCAAACAATTGGTTTGTTCAGTATTCTCTGCTTAATAAGGGGAATGCATCAGAGACATTTCTGGATTTTATTTTGATCTAAAACATATAAATTCTTTACTGCACCATGATGATAACATATTAGCTATGCCATCATGCTTGAATTTGTGTGTATTGTTAAATTTCACACCTAGTTTATTGGAATGTTTGTGATTAAAATATTATATCACAATATGATTTATAGACAGCTTAGAAGAGTAGAACTCATCATTCAGGACTCGCTTATAACTGTAAATTTTATAGAGCAGAGAGTTTAGAATAGGTCTGAAAATATCCAGTGCGGTATTTTCCAACTGTCATTTCCTAATAAAATATAAAAGTTATAGGACTTGTTTCTCAATAAAACGCCTAACTACAGGTACGGTAACACTTGGCAAATATATACTCAAAAAAGCCTAACCACTTGTTTTAGCACAAATTTGATTTACGTTATTTACTCTTACGAGAGTTTTGTAAGAGCAAACAACACCAAACAAAATATAACTAATATTTGTAAATAAACGAGTTCAAATATATTTTCTTTAGAGGTTATATCTTTTTCGGCAAATATTTGCCAAATGTGACTGTATTTTAAGTATTAATCTTATGACACCCTCTATGAGTTCTTTTAACAAAGAACACAAAATTATTACAGAATATTTCCCAATCATAAGGAAATGAAAACAAAATTTGTATATAACTATTATCGTCCAATGACAGACAATCAGCCTTATTATGATTAAAGAAAAAAATAAATTTGTTTGTTTCTTTAATCTATTACGAAACAGTCGTTGTCGTAAAAAGAAAATGACACTCATAAAAAGGCTGAATATTCTCTATAGCTTCAAACTCTTGGTCTGGCCTAGTACTACTACTAGTATTAACTGGATAGTGGCCTATATAATGCCCATGTCTATCATATAGTGCCTGGTACATAATGCCCTTGGCGATACGTTTGTTTCACCAGCTTTGCCCATTCATTAAGGAATAGCTCAAAGTCTTACTTTGCGAGCTCTTCCACAAAAGCTTTGACATTGACATTCCAATATCCTGGTACCTAACATTGTCTTATCTCGTAGTGTTTTATCAATACTTTACTGTTCAAGAAATCTCTATTCAGCATTTCTATTGGTGATGTTCTACCAAAGTTAATTTAAATATCATGCGGTCTAAGAGAATCGGATTTTTGAGACACCTTATCCGGCTACCAAATTTATATAAAATCTTTGTATGGCGTATTTCCAATGTCTTTAGAAGAGCTGACCAATAAAGGCATAATAAGTCTCTTGTTGTCATTCCCATAGTTTCCTGTATTCTATATGAGTGCCCCAATAGACTAGGAAATAGAGTGCCGGAATATCAGTCAAAAGGTTGCGGGTTCGATTTCCGCCAAAGACTCTGGGTGTTTTCTGCAGATAAGCCAAAGGCTTCGCAGTTTGTGTTTGTTAATTATAAAAAAAAAAAATATCTCCAGTAATGCCAGGTAAGGTACTTCATTCAGCTTTGGTGTTTTGCTGTGACGCTCAGTTTTCATTGCTTAATGGCATCTGTATATTAGTATTGGTCTCACGACATACAGGTACACAAAATATAGTCAGATGCCCCAATTTGGCTAACAGAGATGTTGTGTAGACATTGAGTTTGTTCTTTAGTCAGATAGAAAAATTTGATTAAAATACATGAGAATCAGTTGCTCTACGAGTATAAATTGACTAAACTTTCTTTCTAATTAAGAAAAGAAAGGTCAGAGCAAAATTTTCCTTTTACTTTTTCTTTTCAAATACGCCATTACATATTTATGGCAAATTAATATTTATTCACTACATATAACTCAACTGCCAAGGTTAGCAAAAGAAAGAAAGAAAAAAAAACATTATACTTGGCCTAGTTGAATGACCTAACAACCACAACACATTTATGGTTCAAAAAAAAAACATCCCTTAGTTGCCTTTAATTTATAACGATAATTTATCTTGCATACAAAAAAAAATCTTGGTTTATTTTCTTCACAAGATCTACTGCTCTAAGCAGTGTTATTAAGTGAAACGCATAAAAACTTAATTTCAACTAAATTAAACCCACTTACCTCTTTTACTTTGACCGATGTACAGCAATATCAAATGATTAAAAAAAAAACCAGCAAAACCAACAAAAACCACAACAATATTTACGAAATATGGGTGAAACAAATAAAATGAATTAATTCAAACAAGTCACGCAATCTGCACGTTTATGAAACAAAAAATCCTTTCATTTTAAGCTATATAAATACAAAAAGTACTAATATCCTGTTTAATGTTTTTTATCACTTCTTTTATATTTCTTTATTTTATTTCGTTTTTCTTATGCTTATTTACTTTTCATTTCATTTCGTTTCATTTTATTTTTGTTTCCTTAATTATATTTAAACCACAGTGTGAATTGTTGTTACGACATTTGGGACCTGCACCGGCCGTGTACATCAATAATACAACACCACAATTGTCATCATTAATCTCCACCGACAAGGACAGCGGCATGGGTAGCCCAGTAGGCAGTGCACGTAGTGCGAAATTTCGTCGTCGCAAGCATAAATCATCACAATGGTTGGCACACGCCAATACACTGCATCCGAAATTATCACGCTGTACGGGGAATGAGCGGCTGATGAAAATTATTCTCGACCAGGATGAGACAATACAACGACAATTGTCCTTGTTACGGTAGGTTTTCGATTAAAATACTACTACACCAACAATAGCTATACATGTTTATCGCTTACAAACACAACACACTTTACGTACACGTAAACAAACCAAACATAAATTTATAAATTTAAATGACACATACAAAAATTTCATCATACATTTACAACGATACCAATAAACATTCCACTGGGATATTAGTGTGTGTGCTATAATTGTACTATTGTTGCAATAGAGATGGAAGTGTGATTTGATTTTGCTTAAATTAGAAATGTTTGTAACCATCACTAAACAAAATTTAGGGATGGCTACATTTAAATTTGTTACTTTTTAAAATGGTCATCTTCGCTATAAAGACGCCAGAACCGATGTCTTTTTACAATATTTCATCCGTTTTTAATCCTAGAACACAGTCTCGGGTAGAAATGCATCCACTTGCAACTTGTTTTGGCTATCACATGCCCGTGAACTTTTTTGTCTATATCTCTTGAGCCAGGTAGAATATTTGCATGAAACTAAAACATTTGTAAAATATTAATATAGGCATTTAAAAAACCATTTAAACATTTAAATAACATTAAAAATAATCCAAACTAAGCTAGTAGCATGTATTCCGGGTGTTTGTTCTCGTAGAAAAAGTTGTTAATGCATTGCGGTATAACTATCTAGGATCTCTAATATGGGTGTCTTACTAAAGTTGATTTTAGTTATCATATAGTCCGAAAATACAATCTCTTATATTCTATATTATTTCGCTTGGACAGGACTGGAGTAAAGTATTTATTGAAATTTTAAATAATAATGTTTAAAGTGTTTCAATTTTTATAAATACAGAGCACTCGCAAAAATATGAACACCCTATTATATGAACACCCCAAAATATGAACATTTCTTCTCTGTCATTGACTACTCTAAAATATGAACTTTCTATAAAAGCTTTAAAATATGAACAACTATTTTTTTCTTGAAACACAAAAATCAGGGGAAACCCCGAGCTATTAACATTTGAATGTCAATGGTCAAACAAACAAGTGAACTTTTTAGTTAATTTTTACATGTACGCAGACGCAAACGCATATTTGGGCTTTAAGTGTTAATTAAAAGTGAATAATTTGTATAATATGCATACAAAACAACATAAATTTCTAACTTTAAAAGAAAAATATAAAGTTTTGAAGAATTAATTTTTAGAAAATACTATGTTTGAACTTTTTTATATTTATTATTAGAGAAAATTTTTCATTTGGCTTGAGTTCATTTTTTAAATTAATAACTCGAAGAATACCATTGTGAAACTATATTTTTCTAGACATATGGCACACTGGTATGCATTTTCTGCCCTGCCAAGGGCGTCATCAGAATTTACAAAAGGTGCAAGTGTTACTAATTTAGCAAAGAAATGTGGAGTAATAAAGTCCACAGTATGTGGAATAAAAAATAATAAAAATGTAATTTCAAAATGTGTCAACAATACAATTCATTGGAGCTGGAAAAAGAAAAAATATTCGCTCGTCGGAGTATTTTCTGCCATTTATAAATATATATAAACAATCCCAAAAATTTGAACTGCGTTTGTTTTCATTAGTTTATATTATCGCGAGTGCACTGTAATTTGTAGAATATTTTTACCACGAACTGTTAATAGTCTGACCACTTTTATTACAGGCTCAAATATTAGTGTCATAATTATTATTAGTTCAATATTTGGAATAACTTTCTAAATTGGTTTGTTTTTAGTGATATTGTATTATACTATTACTACCACTGAGTGCCTATAATTAACATGGTTTATAATATATTTGAGAGTCAATTTAACCATGTCTGTCTGTCTGTCTGAATATCTACGTAAATCTTATTCAGAAAGTACAGGTCATAATTTATAGATAGTGCCATAAAGTTTGGATTTATTTGCAAGATAATATGCGGATTTTATCAAATGTTTAGCTTTTATTTTAAAATATTTGTACAATGTATATTGGCCATTGTTAGCTATGTTCTTTTATCATCTTTCTGACAACATATGTTTTTCGCGGCAAAAGAACAGGTCATCCTTTGAGGTCAAGAACGAACGAATCAAGCCAATTTAGGATACCTTATTTTAAAGTGAAGGGTATCCAAGAGAGAGCGTTTTGAGGCGATCGAAACAAATATTAATCGGATGGAGCATAGTAGGACTATAAGATGTTCGAGGCAAACCTTTGCAATCACTTCTTCCTGAACAGCATATGGCCGAGCGTTATCATAATGGATTATTACATATTCATGTCTGGTCGCATATTTAGGTCGTTATTCAGATAATGCTAACTGCAAACGAATCAGTTGCATTCGGTTCAGGTTTCCTGTGATAAGATTTGATGTGATAAGTGTGGTAAGATTTCAGCTCATAATAGAGAGGACACTTTTGGAATTCTTGCTTAAGTAGCTTCCAATGAATGCCTCCAAATCTTAATCTTCTAACCTATTCGGTTGGCCTGCACGATTTTTTATTTATATTGACTTGACTCAAGTATCCGATTTGCACTTCTTTTAGTTCAAAAAACTTTAAAGAAAAGCATTATAAAAGAGTTGTAGTGATTAAGAGGCGTTTTTAAAGTTAGTATGTAATAAAAGTACTTTTTTGAACCACAGTTGCACTTTATTTAAGTCACTTAACCATCTCCATCAAACATTCAGTATCATTGTTTTGCACAAGGTTAATATTACTGTCATATACGAATAGTATAACAACCATTGTGTTGGTCATAATTAAAAGAAACTGCTTGTATAATTAATTGGGTTTTTACTTAACTTTTTATCTTTTATTTTCGTTTTTTTTTTTTTTGCTTTTATTTTCATTTGATTTTCTTGCTGTCTCTGGTTTGTTCTTTCTTTTATATATCCTGCCTGTCTGCCTGCCTGGCCATCTCTCCAACAACTGTAAATATCTATGTGTGTGTGTATTTTGTTTATTGCCTCTTGGCCATGTGTTTTGCTTTACAACAATAATTTGTGATGCCTTTGGACATACATTGAAATATTGTCACAAATACTCACATAAACGTGCAATTACACCCATACAATTGCCAACAACTTTAACGCCACAAAAAAAAAAACACATTTTTGAAAAAAAAAAAAAAAATAATAAAATAAAAACACGTCCACAGTGAAAAGGAACGTCAAATTACCAAGATTGAAGAGGAGAAACATCGTAAACGTGAACGTGAGTTGGGTAAAAACTACTTGCTGGAAACCTATTTAAATGGTTTAGATGAAGCCGAATGCGAACCGGAAATACAAGATGGTGAAGAGATTTTTATAGGTAAGTACAATATGATGATGAAGTTCTTTTCGTAGCATAACACGACCAAGCAACATGAAAACTAAAACCAAAACATTATTATTATGTTTATTTTTAAGATCTATTATAGAGTAGAGGGAATATACACGTGTACGTTTTTTTTTTTGACATTTAATATACTTATGTTACATGCATGTCTTAGATTCCATATCAATAACGAAGATTGACACAATTTTAATTTGGCACAGATGTTGTCCTGTCTTCTTTGATTTTGATTTTTATTTTGGTTGTTATTATTTTTGTTTTTCTGGAAACAAGTACATCTTGTTATTTTCTATTATGTTGTTGCGATAAATCACTTGAAATATTTAACAGTATTTGAAATGTTTTGTGTCGTTTCTATGATTAGGTAAAGATAATTAAGCAGTAATTGTGTGGAATGTGTTTAAAGATATAATAGACGTTCTAGTGGTGCTTCTTTAATGTGGTATTTAAGAAAATTAGTTTAGATGGGGCAAACGTTGAGGGATAAATATAATTATAATTCAGGTAATTTAACAATTATTTTTTTTACAAGGGTTAACCCAATTATTACATGTTACCCTATGACTTTTTAGGGATAGCAGAGAAAATAAAAGTGGTCAATGTCTCAACTTACATACTCGTACCTATATTTTGAATTCCATGCAATTCGAGGAAATTACAATTTCTAAAAACAACTTAATAAAAACGTATTGGGTAATGTGTTATAATATTAATTGTTGTTGGATGCAAGTACTCAAACAAGTTATAAATATTTTTTCTATTCAAAATAATTCTTCATTTATATTTATAAAGGCCTTTATCGCAATAAACCCTAAGGTGATTTTTTCAACCTCTGATAATTTAAAAAAATTGATGTAGAAAACAAACTGAACGAAGAAAAAATATTTGAAATTAATTTCGATTAGATTTGAATTTGGTATCAAACTAAAATTTAAATATTATTTTTTTTAATTATTCATGTGTATAGCAAACACTCGTACTGTAATACAGAAGGATTTCTGTAGCAAATACTGTTATACTGAAGAGTTGCTTTAGAAAATACTGTCACACTGATGATTTTCTATATTATAACTTCTATTAAAGATTTCTAACAAAAATACTGTAGATTTTCTATGGAAAATGTTATTATACTGAAGATTTATTATACATTATTTTATTATTAAATAGAAAATTTTCTACATAAAATAACGTTATTCATAGGATTTGAATTCTATTACATATTATATTTTTTATAGGAAATACTTTAGCTATGGCAGAAAGTCATTCTAAAGAAGTTTGTAAGTTTGCACTGCTACATAAAACGTTGAATATAATATTAAATTATCATCAAATGAGTATACGATATTTTTATATCCACCACCAAAAAGATTTAGTTTATCATATCGTTTGTAACACATCCAAATATTGGCCGTAGAATCAAAAAGTATATATATGTCTCATACGATTTTAAGACGATCTATCTGTCGAAGGCTCGATAGAGCTTCCAAAAATAAAAAAGACTTAGAACAATGAAATTTTTCCCCTGTAATTCTTTGTTTCCCTGAATTATTTAGTAATGCAAATCAGCAAAATCGGTCCAGTAAGTTACGAGTTATTGCCCAAAGTTTCAGACAACCTCGAAATTTTTCAAAATTTTTTTTCTATTATCTTGAAATATAATGAAGATAATATCATGCAATTTTGCATAATTCATTTTTATTATAGAACTACAAGCCCTATTAAAATAATATAATAATCGGTACACAATTTCTCGTAGCCCCCATACAAATGTCTGGCTCTTTGATACTTAAATGCCATATAGAAAAGCAAAATTCATACAAAAGCAGCAAAAATAAGTTTCATACTAAGGGAAATCATAAAACGATTCTTGGTCCATATTTGACCACAGCTTAATTTAAAATCCACTTTTAAAAATCACCTAAATGCTTACAAATCTCTTACAAAGACCACTATCGAAATTAAATTCGACACACATAATCCACATGTACATACATATATATAAATCAGCGTAGCCAATTTTATGACGATAGGTCCATATTTTACTATAGCCCCACTTCCAAGAATTAACTTCAACGCATATTAACATCATTAGCAAGTTGATGTTCGACACAAATAGTTCAAATTTATATATAAATTATATTTAAAAAACCACCGATATGGTTATATCCAAAATTTATGAGGACCAAGTTTCTATTACTTGGCTAGAAAAAACAGGCTTCCATCAAACCAAAATGGCGAGAGTATAGTGATTGATATCACTTGCCTTTTATTTTCTATGGTTCATTTTGATTTATGTGTTGGAATTTAAAAATTTTAAATTTACAATTTATATTCAAAAACACTTGTTAATAATTCAAGTTATAAATATCGATACTAATAATCCAACGATATTCGAATGTTATCAAATGACTATGGCAACACAACGATTCGCCAACATACAATAACAAAATTTAGATTTTATGTAAGAAAATAAGAAAAAGTAACCTAAAAGAAAGTGTGTAATTAAATAAGCCTGCCTGCCACCAAATTTAGTATAAAACGGTTTAGAATATGTAGAAGCACCATTTATTCAAAGTTATACAAACTTTATGGTGATCAGTGCATAATGAGCCATAGTTCCCATGTGGGGAGCACTTCCTAAAAACACTTTAACGTATTTCAATAACTTATAAATATCGATATCTAACGGAAATTTTACACAAAAAACTTAAAAATATATCGATATTAAGATGAAAATATTGTTATTATTGATATTAAATTCACCATAAGACTCAATAACCTTGAAATCAAAGTAAAATAAATATGACGATCGTTCCAGAACATGTGGATAGTTAAAAAAGTAAAGGTGGTGAAAGAAGAAAGTTTTTTTTTTATATCACAACCCTGCAATTGCGCATTATGTTTGTTTTTAGTGCAGCATTGCAGCGCCTCTGGTGGTGAGTAGGAGCATTAATGTTAAAGCTTGATTTTATAGACTTTATTTAATTATTTTACTTCGGTGGCGTTTCAATGCTATACCACCGAAGGAGGGCGTTGTGATAAATATTAGTTATGATGGATGGAAAAGAAAATTAATAATTATCAGAAACTGATGTTGTTTGAGTGGAAGCGGCTGGAAATCGAACCCGGCCTAAAAATAACAACTCATGCTTAGCAATCAAATGCGCTAACCAATTAAGTTACAGCATCCTCAACCTATCTTCGATCTTTGCGTCCTTTTAATTTGAATTTTGTTTTTTTTTTTTTTTGGATTGTAACCCAGACGCAAATTGAGGTATTGGTGTACTGTAAAATTAAAGAGTTTTCTTTAGCATAAAAAAACAACTGGTTACAATAAAGGGTTCTTGATAAAAGGCCAGTATATGTATACACATTTTTGCAATTAATGGTTGTGCTTTTTTACCTTTAGTTTCATTATTATGACATTGTTTGTTCAGATCCTATAAAAATATTTACACTCGTTAAAATGTACCACAAAATTACGAACATAGAAATTATATAGAACGAAACGATATGATTAACTAAGCATTGCTATGAGAGTGTAAAAGCAGACTATTTTTTCCCAAACCTAATTTAATTTCCGTTAAGTGTCAGGCAAAAAAGGGATTTCATAAGATTTTTTTACGGCTTAATTGTAATGTAAGAAAGAAAAATAATTCTTATTACATTTAATTTCAACCAACATTATTTCAGCAAATCTTTATTGATATTGCAATAGAAAATATCTTGAAACACGTTTTATATTGTATAGATATTTTTGTGTAAAGCCTTAGGTTGTTAAATAATCAGCGGAAAGATGTGTACTTTAATATAAATTCATGAAAATCTTCAACATTTTGAAAACACAGAACATATTTACACTTGGATGGTGGAAAAGAAGAATCTCAGTGCTTCCATGTAAACTTGAGGTTTAGTAAATTTAATGGAATTATTAGCAGTAAAAGAGATGGAAGTATAAATAGAAGTATAATCTTTGTTTTTATTTTTCAGATTAAATCATTGTTCACAAGACATCCGGTCAGTTTACAGTAGCTATTTTAAAAACATTGTAGCAACATTTTTTTATAATTTGTTTTATAAATGTAACTACTGTTATTTTATCAAACTATTTTATCACTATCCAGACAAATGATGAATGTGTTCGTCGGTGGTTTGTTCTTGAATGAGTTCGGAAGAATTTCGAAACAAATTTAATTATATGTCAACAAGTTAAATGTCAAAACGTTAATGTTATTCCATTATGCCACTATCATACCACCACAACAGAGATCTCGTGAATTTCTAAACAGAAAGTATGAAAAAAAATAAAACATGAACCAGAAATGCGAAGTAATGACGACATAGATAAAGAAACAAATTCTAGACTAGGGAAATTCCAGTTAATTGTTACTTCGATTCCTGTAAAAACTCCAGTGAAATCTGAATTTTCAATTGAAAACAAGTGATGTAAAAATCCAGTGGAATCTTTTCGCTGTGTGTTACTGAAAATTTATACTCTTACACAGACAAGGACACAGTACAGAACCACCTTGATGAATTCAATTTTATGACCGAATCACAACTTATTAATCGGAAGCAAGAAACTTTAACAATTCTGCTTTCTTAACTAATATATTCTTTAATAACAAAAACAAAATTGTACGGTGCATGCAGTCAAGTGGTAAATCATGCGACAGATTCAGCGGAGACATGATCATGTAATCATAATTAGATATAATCAAGTCTAAGTGCCAAATCACAAAATTGAAATGGTATGCGAAAGGAGCACAGATTCTAGAATAACCAAAACTACGGCCCCAGACAGAGCGAAATTTTTTGAAAACAAAATCTATTTAATAATAGCTAAACTATGTTTGGTATAGAAAGTAAATACAGAGATTTCATTATCTATGAAACAACTTAAGAATCTATTTAATCATTGTGTAATAGAATAAACGGTACTGCTGAAATTTGTAGTAAATTTTACTCTAGGCTGGCATCATTTACTGTCGTTAGTAAATGAAATTCGTAATTTATCATAAACTTCCATGGTCATATATTGATAATACATAATTCAGTCTATAGAATGTAATATTAAAATTTTTTTTAAAAGTTGAATTATGAAATTTCAATTTATATATGTACAGTGGCTCACAGTTTATACAAACAAAAATAATTTCCTAAAAAAAATGTACATTTTAATATACTAACACTAATCTTCAATATAAAAATATTATTCTGTATAACAGTATTTTCTATAGAAAATCTTCAGTATAACAGTATTATTTATAGAAAACCTTTAGTATAACAGTTTTATTTATAGAAAACATTTAGTATAACAGTATTTTCTGTCAAAGCCCTTCAGTTTAACATTATTTTCTGTAGAAATTCTTCACTGTAACATTATTTTCTATAGAAAATATTAAATATAACAGTATTTCTCTACAGAAAATCTGCAATTTGATATTATTTTCTATAGAAAAACTTCGTAATAATAGTATTTCCTATAGAAAATCTTTAGTGTAACAGTATTTTCTATAGAAATTCTTCAGTATAACAGTATTTTCTGTAGAAAAACTTCATTATAACAATATATTTTATAGAAAATCTTCTGTTATTTCTTTAGTAAAACATTATCTTCTCTAAAGAAGCTTTCTTTCGTATAACAATTTTGCATAGAAATCTGTATTCAAATTTAAATTTTTATTAATTCTTGTTAAATCTATGTATGTGATTTTTTTATTAGTTTTGTGTATGTGTGTGTAAGTTTAATAAAATTATAAAAACGAAAAGAAATTTTGCATAAAATAAATCTTATCAATAATAATCCCACAGGGACATTTTTATAACCATCATCAACCTGCACCAATCTGTTTGGGTTTATTGTAAGCATTTTTTGTCTTTTGGCAAAATGGTTATAAAAACCATAAAAACATATTAAGGTGAGTTGAGTAGCATTTCTTGAGTGTTTTAAAGAAAATATATTTTAGGGATTTTTATGATCGATTTAATATTTGTTGAGGGTTCATTAGGTGGGTATTTATGGGAGTGAGTAAATTTTAGTTTAAATTTAACAAAGCAATATAAGCATATAACTACTTCCGTTGTTTTTTAAGTATATTTATGAGAATGTAATTTTTAACATGCTGGTTTTTTTTAATAATCTATTATGCGAGTTTTTATTCAATTTTTTATTATGTAATTTTACTGAAATTTCTGTTCTGCCAAAATACGTCCCAACCTTGTATATGTAAATTTTTTTATTATCCCTGTTTTTGTCTGTACTTATGGTTATGAATGTAAATATCAATATATGTATATAGAATATTTCATATTGAATCCTTTTCAATATGCTGAGAAAACTTTTATGAAAATACGCATAAAATCTGGTAGACAAATTCAATGGTGGGAAATAAATTGTTTAGCCCTGGGACTTTTTTTCTCAATAACCATAAAGGTAATGTTTTTTTTTCTTCTAAATTGAATGTTTTATTTTATATAAGTTTTAAGTTAAAGGTATATACTCAAACAGGTGTTGTTTAATATCGTATAGTTAAAATATGGTTTGTTGTGTGTGAAGTTTTATCTAAACTCCAAATGACATGAATGGGTCAGTGTTTGTTATTTTAAGTATTCCAAGGACAATTTCAATAAAATCAAGCTTTGAAAATTAATAACTACAATAGAACACATTAACTCCTCTTGGTGATGCAATAATAGCTGTATTATTTTCTGTTTCATATCCTTTTACAAATTTAAAATTTCTTAAAAAGTTACTGCTTTATAGATACTTCGTCATAAAAACGACGTCACAAAGCCAACTGTTTTGTGATATTACTTCATTCAGCTATTTTTATAAATATTTAATACTTACGCAAAGATTTTTTAGCAAACCAAAAATTACTTCATTGTTAATGTTATTGAAATTATTGAATATTTATTATTAATATTTTCCGCATATTTCCGGTATTAAAAGTGTGCGTATGAGTGCTAAACAATTCCATACAAAATATCTCGTACTCATACGTTGCGGTGGTATTTTTAATATGAGTATTACCATAGAATATATTTGTTTAACTTGTGCTCAGCAGATGTTTAGCAATTTTTTTACCCTACACTACAATAGTGTAGAGGGTATATTGGATTTGTGCTGATGTTTGTAACGCCTAGGAATATTGGTCCAACACCCACCTTAAAGTCTACCGATCGCCTCAGTATCACTTTTTGAGTCGATTTAACGATGTCCGTCCGTCCGTTGGTCCGCCTGACTGGCTGGCTGTCCATGTAAAGCTTGTGCGCAGAGTACAAATCCCAGTTTCAAGGCATTTCAATCAAATTTGGTACGTGATATATTTTCGGCCCAAGGACAGATGGGATTGAAACTGATGAAAATCGGTCAATTATTTTAACTGTCCCCAAATGTCCTCCCGAAATAGGAGTTTACCGATCATAAATGTTTGAACTATGCAAGTATCTAAACGAATTTTACAACAAATGAGTAATAAATGAAGTCAATTCACATCTACAAGTTTTGTGAAGATCGGTTCATAATTAGTCGTAGCTTCCATATAAGGCCCACTTCTGAAAATCACTTTAAAGAACATAACTCTTTAAAAATGTTGGTATTCAAATGTTATTGAACACAAATATGTTTCGTATATACAGAAATGACGACATCTAATTTTATAATGGTCGGTCCGTAACTAGTCAAAACTCCCATATATGACCGTCTCCATAATTCACATTAACCTCAATAGATTTTTTAAAGTATTTATATCGGAGCAATTCCATATGAAAGCGATCACCTTTTGGACGACCCCTCTCCGATAGTCTCAATCGATTGCCCAGCAAAAAATAATGTACCTACATATTTTTTTTTTTATAGTGACTGGTTTAGTGGTGGTGTACACCACTGTCATGTGACAAAATTGAAGAATTCTTCATAAGGAACCTCATTGAAAGTTGTTTTAAAAAAAAACTACTAAAGCGATCGCTACGAGTGATAGCTCGTTTTATACCTTATCAGATCATGAACATGAAAAATTCAAAAGCTAGCCCGTTTTTGCATTACTCGAAGTTTAACACTCCCTTTTTGTACCGTTGAAGGTAAAAAAAGTACTATTTAGGTATATTTTTACTCTAAATTTTACTCCACTGAAGAGCAGGCATTTTAAAAAGTAAAAATAGTACCAATACCTGATAAACTAGATTTTAAAATTATTTTGAAATTTATATGACACATTAAAGGTTTATGCAAACATTCGTTCTAATCAAAATATTTGTTCTGACAAAGTTTTTTTCATATAAAGTTTGACGTCTCTCTTTTTGTGAGAGAGAAAATATTTTTTTACAACCAACTTTCAGCTTGAATTGAGTTGCCAAAAGCTTACATTTTTCCATACAAATAATAATGCCTTATGTACTTTCATGGCCACCAGCAAAAGCAACTTTTTTTCATTCTTTTTGTATACAAACTCCAAAACCAAAGCAAAATAAATTAATGCAGTATTACCACTTGTAAAACTAATAAATATGGCAGACTTTCCAGACTTGGGACAAAATTTTTGTTCCAAACAAATGGGTGAAATCACCTTAAGAAAAACATTGTTTCGTCATTATTAAAATGAATTTATTAAAATTTTAATTATTATAAAATGAAATAATTCTTTTAAATTACTTAAAATAATTACTATAGATGGTGCAAATATACAAGATGAGTGCAGTAGCGCAGCTGACTGACTTTATTTACAATTTACTTATGTCAAAAATAATACTTTTTCAAGTATTTTTGAGAGTAGTACATTATTTTACACAAACAAAATGCCTGTTGTTTCTGTTTTGTGTTGTATTTGTTGTCGATTTGCACTCCCCTTGTATATTTGCACCATGAGATTTACATACAATGACTAGTAAAGTTTAAAATGTCAAACATTATTGAAATTTTCAATACGCTTTATGTCAAATATTTTTAAGAACCATTTTTAAATCACTCATGTGTTAAATACCAAAGCCACCGGTTCTGTATTTTTTGTCTTTTATTTTAAATTAATATCTAAATATAGTAAAAAACTGAGAAGTTTGCAAAATAGGTTTTTAATAGTGCAAGCGTTCAATAAAAATTATTAAGAAAAAAGAAACAAACGGTATAAAACTGCGTTAATTTGGTGAGGAAATAAGATGCTTTAAGCAAGTGAGAAAATATAGTCGGTCAAGCCCGACCATATAATACCCTATACTTAGTTTATGTTTAAAAACAGTTTTTCAGAAATAGGCGCTATAAGTGATTTTCGGAAATGGGCCTTATATGGAAGCTATGATTAATCATAGACCGATCATAGACAAAACTAGAAGATGTGATTTGGCTGTGATTCAGCCAAATTAGTGCCTGTCTTTTCTTTATAGTCACATACTAAACAAATCTATTTCATGGGCCAACCATTTTCAATTAAAAGTGAACATATAAAACTGAATTTTACTCAATTGCTCCAGCTTTTGCCGTAGACTTATTCTCTTATTCAAAAAATTTCCATACAAAATTTGCTTTATAATTCTCTTATAAACCTTTGTAAGTTTTTATGAATAAGGGGGCTAGACTACAACCAATATGATAGTATGCTATACTGTTAAGGCATTTAGTTGTACTTTTATACAGATTAACAAGATCAGAATAACTAAACAAATCTATTTCATGGGCCAACCATTTTCAATTAAAAGTGAACATATAAAACTGAATTTTACTCAATTGCTCCAGCTTTTGCCGTAGACTTATTCTCTTATTCAAAAAATTTCCATACAAAATTTGCTTTATAATTCTCTTATAAACCTGTTGTAAGTTTTTATGAATAAGGGGGCTAGACTACAACCAATATGATAGTATGCCACCTTTGCTATGTTCTAGTTAAAACCCCTATATTTTGAAGCGCAAATTGTTTAACTACTTTTATACATATGAACTCTTCTATAGTTCATACTTTTGATTTATAACGATAAATAAATAAATACAGTTTAGAAGAAGTGCTTTAGTGACTTACAAGTCATATTTTACATTTACATTACATTATAGTTTGGCTTTATTACATATTCATTAATATAATGCTACTCATTCCATTTGTCTGAGATAACAATATTGGAATGAATACGAGGGCGGTTTGGAAACTTCTTAGTCTAGAACAGAAAGCGTGGTATAAACAGAAAAAAGTTAAGTGTTTTGGATACTTCCATCTCTGCTAAGAACAGATGTTAAATTTCTCTTCGATCTGTCAGGTGTTCAAAAAAAGACGGCTCTGCGATTTTTTTACAATGGAAAATTAGAAATTCTTGGTGTCTTTAAATATTTAAAGAAAAAAGGTTTATCGGTACAAGAAATTCACAATGATATGGTGAATATGTTAGCTGAAAATACTCCTTTATGTGCAGCAGTAAAAATTGGGTTGCTGATTTTAAACGTGGTCGTACAAGCATTGAGGATGAACCTGTAGTGCACGTTCAAACACAGCAACAACAACAGAAATTGTAGCCAATGTACATGATATGGTACTAAATGATCGGCGAATAAAAGTGAGAGAAACAGCTGATATCATTGGCATCTCAAATGGTGGAGTCCATTTTATTTTCTTACAGATGAAAAAGCTTTCTGCAAGTGTGCAAAGGTGCCGCATTTGTTAACAGTCGACCAAAAACGCACAAGAATAAACATTTTTCAAGCTTGTTTGGATCGTTTCAGGAAAAATAAAATGGATTTTAAGCGTCGTTTCATAACTGTTGATGAGACATGGATTCACCACCAGAACAATCCAAGCAATGGGCTGAAGCTGGAGGGAGTGCCCCAAAGAAGCCAAAATCAATTCAATCGGCTGGTAAGGTAGTGGAAACGGTTTTTTTTGGGACTACAAAGGTATTTTGTTGATGAACTATTTGCAAAAGAGTAAAACAATAAAAACCATTGCAACATTTTGCATCAATTGAATGTAAAAATTCGAGAAAAACAACACAAAAAAATAATTTTTCAGCAAGACAACGCACCATACCACAAGAGTGTTTTAACAATGGCTAAGATCAACGAATTAAAGTACGAGTTGTTTGACCACCGCCCTTATTCTCCTGATTTAGGTCCCAGTGACTTTTACCTGTTCCCAAATCTAAAAAAAAACTAGCTGGCAAGCGGTTTACCTTAAATGAAGATGCAATTACTGTTGTAAACCGCTATTTTGAAGGCCTTGAGGAAAACTATTTTAATCAAGGGATAGAATTGCTAAATAAGCGTTGGATTAAGTGCATTGAAGTTTCAGTAGATTATATTGAAAAAGAAAAATATTTTTGAAAAACTAGCTATTCCCTTTCTGTGCTAGGCTAAGAAGTTTCCGAACCGCCCTCGCAATACCTTTCTATACCAAAAAACTGATTTAGCACTCCTGCATACCACTGTATAACAAATGAAAAAACGAGATAATGTTAAACGTTTTTTAAGCAAACAGTGTATTTTTACTTCGAAAATGTTGTAATAAACTCCAAGTTTTCATAAAAAGTGTAGTTGGCAAGTTTGCTCACCGGTAACTTTATCAGCCCAATCATGAATAAAAATTCCGCGTGAGTTTTTTCCCCTTTTCTCATTTTTCCTATTCAAATTCAATGTTAAAAAAATAAAAGGGAAAAAGCTCCCACGGATTTTTTATTCATGATTGGGTTGTATATGTTATATTTGCATATGAAATGCAATGAATCTTTTTTTACGGAAATTTCAACATTGTAAAATTGTTTTATAAAAAATCGTTGTCACAACTTCAGAAAGAATTTTTAATTCTTTTAGGACTTATAAGTTAAATAACCAACAATTTTCTGTGTATTAATTTCTGAATAAAAAAACTTAAAAATAAACAATTTTTATATCAGTACCACTGAAAAGTAAAATGACAGTTTTTTTGCCAATAAATTCCCAGTATTATTAATTGTTGTTCAACATAGCTTTTGTGCTGTCTTCCATTATCTCTGGTTATTAAATTTTAATACTGCGATTTTTATTTACTTCAGTAATGGTGATTCTGAATAATTGCTGGTTTTTCATTTAAAAAAAGATAAAGAAAAGGGAAAACAACGAATGCCATAAATCGTATTGAATGAATTTTCTGGGCAGAAATATTTTTTTTTATAATGATTTCAATGGCAGAGGTATGTGTTATGCGTACAGCAATAAAAGGCAAATTTAAATGCCTTGTAGTTGTTTTTTCCTATAACAATGTATATTTTCTTAAAAATAAGAAACAATAAGCAAATTTTTTTTTAAATCAGTATATTGTCTTTTTCTTATGATGTATACAACATATAACCTGTCATTGCATTTGAAATTATCCAACATCTTTTACAAACTTAAATGAAATGTATATTGAAACCATAGTTCTTTGAAACTGTATAAACAATATCCTCTAGTATTAAGTTGTTTTCCTTAATCTTTATTCTACAAAAGCTTTACACCTTGAATGTATTTTTTTTTTTTTGATTTCTTAATAATGTTTAAATTTTCTTATTTCTGTACTTTTTACACAGATGAACCGTATCATCGAATGGCACCAGCAACAACGCTACTAATACCAAATCCTAGGACAACAATTATGCCAACAGGAGTAGCGTTAGCTGCTGGAGTCGTAACGGATAAAATACCCTCAGCTGCCGAGGCATTTAATATGATGGCAAGACATAAACTCAAGGATAAGGAAGTGAAAAAAGAAAAGAAAAAGAAACGACACAAAGAAAAATCCACAAAGGATGAGGTGATTCCAGCAAAGGATTTTAATTTAAAAACAAATAAAAATAAAGATAAAGAAAAGTTAAATAAACAACAAAAGGAACAACAGCCTGAACTGAACGAATTGAATGCTATAGATGGTAATAACATCAAGGACAATGGCAATGAGCAGGAAATTGAAATGCAAATATTGTGGTTGGAAAAAATTTACACTCTAAATAAACAACTACAAAAGGAAGAAGAGCTGGCAGCCAAATTGCATGCCAAGGTACGCAAACATCAGCTGAGGATGGCCCAACAGACTCAGCATGAAGCACAAATGGAAATTGATAAACTCGATACTAATTTGGCACTACAGTGTGGCGATATACGTAAAGTGGAAGCAAACCTAATGCAGACAAATGAACAATTGCAAAATAAATTACTGATTTTAGAACGGCTTAGTAAGGAATATTTACAAGAGCAACAAGAAAACGCTATCCTTAACAAATACAATATTATCAAGGATAATGTTGTGCAAAAGAATAATATAACTACAAAAAAAGATTTAGAAAATCCGCTTAAAAATGATACAAACACGTTACTAACGAATCTAGAGAAATGTATAGATATACAAAAGCTTTCCTTAAATAATATCAAATCAAAAGAAGAAGTTATAAAATTAGAAAAGATTTTAGCCAAACCAAGTATAGAATTACGAGGTATAACAATTGAGGATAACGAGCCTAAACCAGCGGCAGCGCCTTCGTTGCCTAACAATCCCGTGCGAATAAATATGAAAACAACTGATTTACCTCAAATAAAACAACTTAGATTCTCAAATGAAATTACAACAAATTCCATGAATGACACTTCAAATTCAGCGAATCGAAATGTTTTTGTTACAACTGCAAATAATCAACCACAACAGCAGCAGCAGCCAAAATATTCTCAACAACCAGTAACTCCCTCAACAATGTCAGTATCAGTTACAACACACACTTTACCCAGTGAAGCGGCATTGTGTAATAGTACAGTGTCAACGTCATGTATGTTTATTGATAAAAATATGTTGTCGTCATTACATGTACAAAATGCCAAAACCATTAAGAAACAAATGTTTCATACACAAACAACATCAGTAGCAGCAGTGGCAGCACCACCAACAGGAAAAATACCAGCATTATCTACAACATCACATCTACTATCACCACCAACATCGCCACCACTACCACCAGTATCAAGTGCATTCCCTAAACAACAATTTCAACATATTTTCCAACAAAAACACATGCCATTGGCATCTACATTTCTAACCTCAAGGCCACAAAATTCTCACCAAATACAAGCTACAAATATTGTTTTAGTACAACAACCTTCCACTGCTTCATCGTCCTTATCCGGCTCTACTAATTTTACAAAATCATCGTCATCATCACCACTATCGTCATCATCGGTAACAGCCGCAGCAATAGTAACAGTATCCGCATTAAATGCCTCACAGCCACCCACCTCTGCCTCTCCTTCACCCTCAATTATGGCCATGAATACAGTGGATATAAGTCAATTGGGTACATTGGTCTAGCATACATGGCCTGGCCGGAGAGTGGTGATTATGACTTATTGTGTAAATTTAAGACAGAGTATCATTAAAAAAACTGTATATAATTATATATTTTCTCTAGCGTTTAGGTTAAATTTAAACATTACTAAGCACAACAATTATTTTGGGTTGAGCTGTTTAAAGGATTTCATATTGATATTACTATTTAAAAATAATTTTATTTAAGTTTGAGATTTGAGAAGATTAAAATATGTACATACATATGTATGTATGTATGATGACTTTTAAATACATCATAACTATCAGTGGAAGTGAAAATTAGTTGTTAGAAATTTATTACATATTGTAAAAATATATTTTTATATACAAACATGTAGGAATACACATACATACATATCTATTTATTTACAGTGTTTTCATTCAGTTTCTTAAATTGAAGTTTAATTAATTTTAAACTACTATTTCAAGAATATTTGTTTTAAAAATTTTTTCCCATTTGTTTCAAATGAAATTTTTTTGTTAGATCATCTAATTGTTTGTTCTGAACGTATAGGTAGGGCACTATCAACATGTAGCCTCATGAAATCTTCACTAACGGCTAATTTCTTAAAATTTACTGCCCAATCGCAACAATTTCATTGTTACAGCCTACTTCACTTGCCATTGTAGGAAGTTCAGAATTATTTACCCGATTTTTATAACTGCTCTACATTCTTCTTCAAATCTCTTTCTGTACTCGAAATTCTATAATAATAAGCAGCACAAAAGTTAACATACAATCCCAACTATCCATTACAGATTATATTAGAAAAGATCAGATCCTACCTACAATGATAAATATTGTTTCAGTAAACTCCTTTATGTAGACTGGAATGATTCTATTATAGTAGGTATTTAACCTAGCAGAAACTGATCAATAACATGTGATGTTTAAAAATAGTTTTGTTAGCAAACACCAACTGATCTAGTTTAAGAGCGTTTAATATATTCCACTTCAATGGCAGATAATTTAGGCAATTCATTGCAAACTGACCAACGAGAGAGAGAGAGAGAGTGATCATCACAGACCTGTTCATCACATTCAATTCATATTCACAAGACTTAAAATAAAGTACTGTCGAATTATCACAGCTAGCAACATAGAAACTTGGTTACTAGTTCTTTTGTGTTAATTATTTTCTAGTTGGAGATGACATTCTATACTAGCCAGTCCATAACTTTTTGAATTGCCGGAAAAAGACTGCAATATTTTGATAGTTTTTTTTTTTATATACACGATAATGCAAATTGCACGTTTCACAGTATGGAAATTTGGAACAAAAAGTATGTTATTTCTAAACGGTACGTATTAACGTCTTTTGCGGCAAATATTTGCCAAATGTGACCGTAAGTACCTTCAGTCAACTAAACAAATATTTACCATCAATTCAAAAGTGTATACGAGTATTAACTTTGTGGTATACAATAGGGTATAAGAATTGTATATTCTTATACCGATGTCATTAACGGTCCTTAAAAAATTGTAAAATTAAACACTATTTTGTAACAACAAAAAATAAAACAATTTCGAAATGTTATATTATAAAGAGCGAAACTTAAATTTGAGACGATAGATAATCTGTGAACTGTGAACAGAACTTTTGCATTTGTTTTGTTTAATTAAATTTATGTTTTATGTTGTGTTTATGTAAAACAAAATGTATATAAAATATTCTAAATGCAAAACTATTGACGAAAGATTATATATCTAATAAAATATCCCTGATGATGTTGGGAATCTCCAACGAAACGTCGGAAAAATAAATTATGAAATAATCTTTTATTTGCATAGAATACATGACCTTAATAAGCCCGATTTAGAAATTTCTAAACAAATCAATAATAGAATAAGGAAAAGGTCGATAAAAACCTTAAATATAGAAATTATTTTTTTTAGAAAATAAATTATGAACCTGTCTAATGTAATTTATTTAATATTTAGATTTATAAATTAATTAGTTTCATATATAGTTTAAATTTAAGGTGTAAATATAAAAATATATAAATAAACAATATAAAAATAAGTTAAACTATATTTGAGATTGGATACATTTTTGTTGGCATAAATTATTTAATAAAACTTGCCTTACATACGAAAAGCATGATATTAACCCCATGGCCCACGATGTCGAATGATAACGTTCGCTTAGTTAAGACTTAAGACACAAACTTGATTGTGAAACAAACAAACTTGATTGAGTTAAAAATAGATACGATAAACATTTTGTGTCTTAAGTCTTATCTAAGCGAACGTTATCGTTCGATATCGTGGGCCAGGCGGTAAATAATTGACTCTCACTCACTCAACTGAGATTTTTTTATATTTATCAATTTATCTCATAGAGAAAAACTACAACTATATACATACATATATACCCTATAAAATACATATATGCATATTTTGTTTTATAGAATTCAAAATTCTTTGATGCAGTCAGTTTTATCTGCATATTAAATATATTATTTATTTTTTATTTTTTGCATTGTTGTGGCTTAATTTTTTTACAATATATTTCTGAATGACTTTGTGTAAGTTTTTACCAGCTCTTTTAACTTTTTATTGTTTGTTAATTGCATTTGTTAAAAACAAATATTATATACATATAAATAATAAATTTTAAATATTTATTAAGTGTAAACAGTCAAAAGTAAGTGAATGTTTAATAAGTAATATTATTAAACAAATTTTTGTATGGCGACCGCACTTCATTGCGCTCATTTGAGTTAAATTTGTAAAAATATTAATTTAAATACATATTTTTTTTTATAGAGTTCAAAACCAAATTATTGTTAATTAACCAAAAACAAAAAAAGAAAAAAATTCGATTTTATTAATAAAGATTTAATTTATGTAAAATAATAACAAATGTTTCTATTTATTGAATTGGAATAGTTGATTTTGCTGCTATTTTAAAGTCATATGCAATAAAAATGTTTTCTGCAGGTCAAATGTCTTTATGTTTTGCAATGATTAATTATTTTAATTGTAGAATGAGTAAACTATAATATATTTATGTATATGACCGTTTAGCAATAATATTAGTTATAAATACGTAAATTTGCTCATGCAAAATTTTACTGACATTTTTATAACGAAACTTTTTTGAGACATGGCCCATTTTCTCATATCAAATTGTTTTATGTTTCCCTAATATAATATTTTTGTTTCCTCAAAATACAGCAGTATTTGAAGCAAAAGCAGAAGCCATTCCCAAAGCCTTAGATCTTTGTAGACCCTCAGCAAGTAAAAACATCATTTGCACGGACTGTCGATTTGTCTTTGACGCAGCCTTTAACCCCAGAAATAGACATGAAACAATCACTTCAATTCAGCAACTTTTGACACAATTAAAAGAACAAATAAATCTTTTATGGATACCAAGCCACATTGGTATTATGGAAAATGAAGCTGTGGATAAAGCAGCCAAAACAGCTTATCTTTACCCTTTGTATATATTTCTACTTAGGAACAAAAACTTTATCACCAGAATCCTAACTACTAACCTCAATAGTGTCATTCTTCGAAAGTGGAATAACTACAATCATCTGTACAAAACTATCAACCCGGATAAAAAATCTTTAAACCTTCCAACTTCTATAAACTGGATTAAAAACAAATGCTTCACTAGACTACGTTTAATACACACCAGACTAACACATCAATATTTGATTTCCAGGCATCCACAACCAGTTTGCGCTTTCTGCAACAATTCAACATTAACAATTAAACACCTACTATCGGACTGTCCATCCCTTCACCAAAGTCCCTTCTCAAGTCAATGTAAACAAAATTTATGACTTTCTGCAATACTTTAATTTACAAAATAAAATATAAAAATTGTATTCTTATATAGCCATATGAAACAAATTTTGATCATACATATGTATATTAGGATGGCCCCAAAATAAAGTTGCGGAAAGTTGTGTTAGAAACGTGAATTTTTCACTTTCTATCACGTCTACTTCTACTGATTTGTATTCAGTTCTCTTATTTCTTATACTATATGTTTATAACTGATATCATTCCGAAAACCTCTCCATAATAATATGAACAGTCATTCATTACTTAGGTTAGTCATTCGATTTAATTTAACCAGCGGCATCGAATCTACCATATATTTTATCCAATCAACTACAAAATAATATAGTTACAAATTTATACTGTATAAATAAAATGCACTTTTTAGATCTTCACGGTACCATTTTTAATATATTTTTTAATTAACAACAAAACATAAAAGATGGAACTACTATGCCGCAAAAAGTTATTTTTCGAAATAAAACGATGGGATATTTTGTTTCACATCTTTTCGACGCGAAAAGTTGTCACTGAAGCTACAGAACATGGACATAGTTCTGTAATAATTTCCATATAATTGTCATCTACATATTAACTTTAATGTTTCTGATGGAATCTCATTTGGGCCTCCAGATTTTTTTTCTATCAGATATGTTATGCACTCTATCTGTATGGCTGCTGACAGTAAATAGCTGCTGTATATATTCCCTCCAGATTTATTACTTTTTTACCTTTGGCGATGCTTCCTTTAGTTTTTTTATTGAGATTAAAATCATCACGTAGGAATTGCAGTCTTCTATCGTCTGCTACTTTTGCATTAAAATCACACTGTGTTGTTGTTACCTCGTGGTGTTTAGTAATTTTCATCAAATCCCTAATTTATGTATAGAAGATTTCGATTTCATCATTAACTACGTATGCATATCATCTGTTGGGGCACATATTTGAATTATGTACATACGTGTTCAAAAAATTTTAACAAAACTTGATTTTTTTTTTACAAAACATATTTTCCAGCAATCACATAATATTACCAAGTTTTTATTGAAAAATATTACTGAACAAGTGTTCATAACCTTTTGTATGCCATATATTGCCCATCGAGCGTATGAGCAATATTTATTCCATTCCGATTATGTTAATTTCTCATTTTCCCATGATGAGATTTTTTCAATAACATATTTTCAACCCCAAACCCAATTTAATTAAAATTCAGTTTTATTGTGTATTTTTCTTTCAATTCTTTATTTGATAAATGTTTTCGCTTATTCCTTCTATTTATTTGAATTCATTTTCATTACAGACTACATATGAATTATCATACATAAATATGTAAATAACACATACTTCTTTTATGTTGCTGTTAAATTTTTAATATTTAAAAAATAAAAATTCAATTAAACTTTCAATTTTACATAGATACAAACACATTTAATACAAATTAATGCAAAATTAAACAGGTGCCTAATTGGTACAGAGAGTGATTTGTTTATAGTTAAAAAGTTATTTTAAATATCCAATCAATGGAATTAAATTTTTTATAGGCAGTGCATAAAAAACTTAAAAAAATAAAAATTTTATTACCCTACACCCAGTAAAAACAGTTCTTCAGAAATCTTTGTCATATGGGAACAATGAACTATTATGGATTGATCATCTATAAATGTATGTGATATATTTTAATTCGTTTAAAGTCTTTTAAAGGATTTGTGCATGTTAAGAAACTTTTCAGAATTAGGTCTTATATGGTAGACCGCTCGTTATAAAATTCATTGACATGATTTCTGTATATATATATGAAACCTTTTATCCTGAAATATATTTCTGTTGAATATTATTTGGATACAAAATTTTTATGAGAATTATGCTCTTTACAGTGATTTTCAGAAGTGGGCCTTATGTGGCAGCTGTAGTCAATTACGGCACGATCTGCAGATGTGATTAGGCTTCGAGTATAATTTATCTGTGGCGAAATTTGTTTGGAGACGTGCATATATCAAACATTTATGGCTGATAAACACCTATTTCGGAAGGATTTTTGTATGGGGGCTAGATGAAATAATTGACCAATTTTCAATCAATTTCAATCCCAACCGTTCTAGGGACAAAAACAGTTCATGTACCAAATTTTATTTATATATTTTTAAATATTTTAATTTTTATTAGTACTTTTCGCACAAGCTTTGCATGGACAGCCAGCCAGCCACATGACCAGACGGAACTGGTTTTGAGTCGATCGGTATATTTTAAGATGGGTGTTAGACTATTATTTTTGGGCTGTACAAATATCAACACAAATCCAATATAACCTGCTCACTATGGTAGTGTAGGTTATATTCAGAAATTTCAATACAAAAATCTAAAAATAATACTAGCAAGTAACTATTGCTTATACGTTTATGAAATGCTGCTAAAATTAAGAAGTGCTTTTATAGGCACATACTATTTTCGTGGTTTGAGTAGGCAGCCATGTTATCTAAACTGAATAGAGAGGAATCGATATTTTCTATTTAAAGTAATTTTTTCTTGTGCTTGTCATTGAAAAATCAAGATTCAACTTGAATCATTTCTTTCATCATGATTTTTTTATCAACATTTTTTAATATGCGAAAATCAATATCATCCCACAGAAGAGAGTCAGATAAGCAATAAGTAGACTTCTTCGCTTGAAATAGCATACAATAAACTGTATAAAAACAAAGCACGATCCTTAGGTATAATTCATGCTAATTTGAGTAACAAAAAAACTATTAAATACACTTTTAAACCATAATTTGAGACATATTTATTTGTATTATAAAAGCTAAAACAAGAAATCTATACTCAGTTCCTCTAATACAAATCTCTGTTTTTATTTTGATGGATCGTATTAATTGTTGCACAATATTTCGATCTATCAACGCTGCATACTCATTCCAAATCATCGTTAATAATTTTTTTAATGTCAGGAACTACAGTACAGCTTTGCTTTAATTAAACTTTGACAATAGCTGAAGCTGGCATAATTTGGGGCATTCATATATAGGGCTTTGCAGCATGAAGTGTGTTTCTCAAGTCAAACTAAAACAACGATGTTTTATAAAAATTACTTAAATGTTTATTGTATTGAAAGTAGGAAGTTTTAACAATTATGAATGACAAATAATAATGGACAGATGTCTACCCAGACCACCTTACAGCTGTTGATTCTTTTATCAAGATTTGCAACAAAATGTAGGTAAAATGTCGGGTATATTTTGTTAGTCATGTCACAGAATTTAAATTTTAACTGCCGTATTTATAAAAAATAAAGTAGGCTTGAAATGTGCTTTAAGACAAAATTTTCTTAAATTACACCTGAAGTTTACTTTAATTATTTATAAATACGGCAGTAAGGCTTTAGTAGATTTAATTGGTTCTGTATAGACTTTATATTTAACATATATCCACAAAAAATAATTCAGTGTTGCTAAATCACATGGTCAAGACGGCTAATTAACCCTTGAGCAAACACCAACATGTGTTCACATAAGCGAACCCCAGGGCCTAGCTGGGACTTTTTATATTCTGTATGAATTTAAATTAAAAATCTTCTATTTCATTGTCAACTTCTAACTCATTCCCAATATCAGAAGCATTCTCTTCATTTCCATAAACCACATTCTGAATTTCGATTTCTATATCACTGGTAATTGCCAATCTATAATAATAGTTAGGGTTAGATTTGGAAACTGTTTCAAAGATTTTGTCTACTTCAGTACTCATTGTAGCACTATAATACACTTGTTAACTGCCAACGCAACAATAAAAAAATAATCTCTGAAACGTTCAAACACATTGATATTGCTTTTTACACAAAACTCAAAATATATATATAATAATTTATAACAATTGGCTGAATCTCTTTCTCTTTCTCTTTTTTTTTGATTTTATTTCCTGCATTCTCTACGTATGTAATACTATAGGTCCTGGCTGGGCCCTGGTGTTACAAACTTGTTGAGCCTACAGATACAAAATTTTAAGTTTGTTTTTAATTTTTTTTTGTACAAAACTCCTTCATTGAGGAATTCATAAAATGCTAAAGGGCTCCGTCTTAGATATCTAAATCAAAAAAACTATAAAAATGTTCAAAAACACCTGTCCAGGGCCTGGTGTTCGCTTAAGGGTTAACAGCTAAAATTACATTGTTTCGATGGCTGTTAGTGAATTTTGGAGTGAAATGTAATTCGTTGCAAACATTTTTTAAGTTTATACTAATAATATCTCCGTATCAAAATGTTCATGTTATTTTAAATATATTCTTGTTGGAAAAACGTTGTTGTTGAAAAACCTTTGATTTTTCTATAATTTTTACGATGTCAATCCAATGTTAAAATTTTCAAGGAATTTGTTTACGTTTTTCTTTTTTTTTGTTTTAAATAAAATTAAATAAAATTTTTTATACTGTTTAAAACCCAAATATGTACCTAAAAAAATTTTTTGACCATCAGTTTCTGTAGTGTAGCCTGATTTTATATTTATAATAATCTCAATTTATTCAGCACAAATAAAAATTTACAAATAAATCAATTGCATAAATATTTGTTATTAAAAATTTCAAGCATTTATTTACAATATATTTAATTCTGCTCAGCATGTATTTCATATCAAATCTATAGTTACTACCAACTTCCTTGTGTATTTAGTTGAAAAATAAAATAAAAAACAAACAATTCAAAGAACCATTTTCGAATGAAGTTAAAATTTTACCACATAACATAAATTCTTGATGAATTTGAAATTTTATGCAAAAAGTTTTCTTGAATTACATTTGTATATTACTTCAGTAGTATTTGCACAAATATTAAACAGAGTAATCAAAAAATCTTTTAAAATTTCAAGAAGATTATTTTGTCTATTTCGAGATTTTCGTTATTTGTTTGTATCTATGTAAATGTATGTTTGCATTTATTTCCATTTCATTTCTTTTTTCATTCGTTTGTTCATTTATTTATTCTAAATGTAAAGATAATCTTACAAACTAATGACCAATTACTAGGGCAGAGTTTCTTATGCATCTAAGTAATTGTTGGTATATTTTAGATATATTTCCTTACATCTGTTATTATATACTTGTGTTTTTTTTTATTTTTTTTTATTTGTTATTTTTAACTATAAACAATAATATTTTATGTTCTATAATTAAATCGTACATACAAAACAAATTAAAATTGTTTTTGTTTCATTGTTTACTTTAAGTTTCTTTTATTTATTTATAATTTATGTTGTATTTAATTATTAGTATACAATTTCCTGTATAAATAGTATGGAATTATGGAAAAATTAAATCATCATGTCTATTACGGAAGTATCGTGTTATAAGTTTAGAAGTACTTTTACGTTTATCTACATCAGATTAGTGGTGAAACTTGTTGATATCATGCATATGCTTGGTTTTCACTATGTCATTTTTGTTGTCATATTGTCCAAATTGTTGGCAATTTTATGAAAACGGGTTGTCATATGGCGTCATCTATGTTTGCAATCATGATTGCAATATCATTAGACGACATAGACTATCCGTTTTCATACAATTGCCAACAATTTGGACAATTTGACAACAAAATTGACAGTAAAAATCAAGCATTAGAGTTGGTCAATAGTCTGCATCCACAAAAACTTAAGATAACCCAATAATTTATTTATTAATTAAAAATTTTGAAAATTGTTTTTGAAAAATATACACAATATTATAAAATAATTTAGTATTTGT
The DNA here is from genome assembly GCA_950370525.1 of Bellardia bayeri. Taxonomy (NCBI): domain Eukaryota; kingdom Metazoa; phylum Arthropoda; class Insecta; order Diptera; family Calliphoridae; genus Bellardia; species Bellardia bayeri. The sequence continues at coordinate 84,660,754 of OX493267.1, forward strand.
TTTTTGACACTTAAAAACCAAAGCAAAATAAATCAATAGCAGTATTGCCACTTGTAAAACTAATAGATTTTGTTTACATCTGTTAGCTTTGATTTTCCAGCAAAATTGTTCGAAACGGGTAAATGGTGCTGCAAAAAACTCTCAGTAAAATAATTTTCTTCATACAAAATTCTTGTTCGGAACAAATGGGTGATTCCATCCATTAATGTATCATCATTTCATTTCATTGCTTGATATACATATAACGGCATTATAAAAAAAATAGGAAAAAGACAATGAACAACAATTGTCCAACTCATATGTAATGTGTTGTATATTGTTAGATACAACTATTTGATTTTAAACACGATTTTGAACAAAGTCGTATGTTTATATTGTCAAACCTTCAAAATGTAAAAAGAAAAATAGTATTTTAAAAAGAAATATACAAAACATAAAATATGAATATTTACCAAAATTAAAGAAAACCATAGAATTTTTAACAATATCCATTATTAAAATCATGGTGTAATTATGCAAGGTGAGTGCAAATCGGCAACAAACACAACACAATACAGAAACAACAAGCTACCAGATCTAATAAAATGATGATGTTGGGAATCTCCAATGAAACGTCGGAAAAATAAATTATGAAATAATCTTTTATTTGCATAGAATACATGACCTTAATAAGCCCGATTTAGAATTTTCTAAACAAATCAATAATAGAATAAGGAAAAGGTCGATAAAAACCTTAAATACAAAAGCCTGTTTTAGAAATAATTTCTATAAAAACCAAGATAATTAATAAAAAAGGTCGATTACTACTGTCAAAAAAACACACACAAAGTATTACTTTTGACATAAGTAAATTGTAAACAAAGTCAGCTACTGCACTCACCTTGTATAATTACACCATGAATAAAATGTTTTGTTTATTAACAATATTTTAATAATTGTTCAAGCTTTTAAGGTTCTTTTTCTTAAATTTAAAATTTTTATTTTCAATATAAATAGGTCAAATAAACTATAATAAGAAATGTTTTGTTTATGAATTTTATTGTCTTGTTTTAAATTTGTCAATCAGTTTATTATTTAAGTGTTACCGTTTGAACTATTTGATTTTTTGGCAACACTTAAACTTTCTCACAACATTAGAAAAACATATGTAAAAATGTTGTAGGTGTTGTACTAAATATTTATATAAAAATTACCAACAATAAAACTTTTTTATTTTATTAAAAGAAAAAAAAAAGGCCGAAGAAATAAAAATTTAATTTAATTACCAACAATATTTGTGCAACTATTGTAAATTCAGATGACGTACAACTCCTACGACACTACAACACCGGTTGTGAATTGAGCAAATGTGTACATAAGATGGCAACATCAATAGTTTATGCTGTTGAGTGACTGCATGGCAAAAGCAACGAATTAGAGTTGTGCCAGGTCGTTCATTTCAGTGACCGGTCATTTTCGTTCATTTATTCGTACATTCAATTCGTTCAATCGTTCTTTTTGAACGAATGAATACAACCCTTATTGAATGTGATTTTCTTCTTGTCTTTTGATAAACAGCAGCTGAACGAAATTGATCAGTACACTATTGAACGAAAATCGTTCAGTTAAATGACCCGCTCATTTCGTTCAATGAAGTGATCCGTTCATTTTAACCCGTTCGTTCATGAACGACACAGCTCTAGTGAATATGCAATGAAAGCGAATGCTTTCATTCTGTTCTCTGGTCCATAATTAAAGTGCTGTACAAGTATTATACATACATCATTCTAGCAATGCTTCATGACTATATGACCAATTCGGAAAGTTATACTGTATACATTATAATGTATACAATGAAAGTGTTTAAATGGTTAATCTGAATTTTGAAAGATAGTTAAGCTAAATATATTTTCATTTCCGCTGTCATATATTCAATGATTGAAAAAGAAGATCATTACGTTACCTTTTACTTTGCCCGGATACCAATAAAATCCATATTTATGACAGAGTTTCAATGGATATTATTTACATGATGAATCTAGGTTTAAATCTTAGATTATGTCAATTTTCATTCACCAAAATCTGATGTAGAGTCACAAGTTAAATTAAATCCAGCTGACATTGACTTACATTCAAAATTGCCTACTTGTTAATATTCTTATCTTAGTTCTTTTTTTAAATGCGAATCTTAATTTTATTTCTCTAATTTCAGTTTTATTTTTCATCTTAAATACTTTCTTTGTTAGTAGAATTGTTTTAATTTTATAAATTTACAATTTATTTTAGCTTACAAAATCTAAAATTATTATAATAATAATCATAATAATAATAATTATAAAACTAAAACAACATTTTCAGTTATTTTCAATAACTTTTTAAACATTTTGTAAACTGTTTTTGGTTTTTTGTTTTTATACAAAAATAACTAAAAAATTATTAAATTTTATTATTTTTTTCATTAAAAATTTCTTTTCTATTAAATTGGTTTTGGTTTTTTTCCGTTTAAATTTAAGTTTTTTTTATTGGAACAAATTGTTGGTTTTTTGCTTTGTTTTGATTTAAATTTAATTTTTAATGAAGTTAAATAAAAATTCTTTACAAAAATGTTTCATAACATTTTAAATACAGGGAAAAACTTAAATGAACACAAACATTTTCAAAGTATTTGTTTTTTGTTCTTCCTATACTTACAAATGTACAGACATACATAACACGTACATATTTATTAAATCAATTTAGTTTACTTTTTTTGTTGTTGTTTTTCAATTACAAAGTAATAAATTATTTTTCTAGTTATTTAGAGAAAATATCCTTGACTGTATGACCTTGTTAGGGTTTAGTTGTGTGTGTGTGTGTGTATTTGGGAATAATAATTAAATTTTATCTATGTATGTAGGCGGGTAAAAGTAATAGTAATATTGTTGCCAATACCAAATTAATTAGCCCAGTTTGATGACTCAATTGCTGCCAACTGAAGGCTGAACCATGATGTAATTCGGCAAAACTTTCACCTGCAAAACGAAACAAAAATACATAGATGTATTAAAGAATGAGAAGAAATTATATATGTTTGTATAATTAAATTAAGTCAAGATGTTAAAAACAAATTGTATAATTAGAATGAAGACTATTTAGCATTTGTAAGAATAATTGAAAAAAAAAAAAAAAACTAAAAAGTAAAACTCTACAGATGGGCATATTTATTGGTTTGAACCATATTAACTATAATTTTTTTCAAATATTTACATTTTATTTATTCGGCTCTTGTATGTTATACAATAAAAAAAAGGATGCTCTTTAAGCCACAACTGCCAATTTCTTTTCAAATCCAAACAAACAAATTTTTAACCAATTGATTTATTTTTATACCCACAAAATAAAGTACATATATACTTTTTTATATATTATGGGACTTTATAAAATTCTAAGACGATCTATTGTATATGTTTATCACAACAATGTCAAAATTTTTACAAGTTTTTTTTTAACAATGGGGAAGGCTTGTGGACCTTATGAAGGTAAAAATAAACTTTTTGTATTATATTGTATAGTATTTGGTGTTGGTGAATACCTTTACTTTGAAGATATTTAATAATGTAGATAATTTAACTTTTTTTAATATTTCAATTTTCTATGAAGAAAAATATAACATTTAATCCTTATGTGTGCGGCAAAAAAACACCTTCTAATGTGCTGCAAGAGTTAAGTAGAGAAAAAGCATTTTCGCACTAAATACATTGTTGGAGCGTTGTTCAGAGATATTTTATATAATTTTTCGCAACGCCTTAAGGTTTGCACGCTACTAACAACTTCAAATAATATACTTGCAATGGCCGCTTTCTCATATAAAACACGTAAAGGTACCCGGGTACCTTGATGCACATTAAAGAGTATTATAAGTAAATTGGTCTCGCAGGCAATTTACAAAAAAAAAGTCAAGGCGTACGGCTGCAACCAAAAATCAATTATTTGAAGTTAGTAGTTCTCGAAAAGTTTCAAGTCTAAAAGTTATCCAATTTAATGAAAAAACTTTGACTGAAAACGCCAAAGGTACCCGGATACCTTGGTGCGCATTAAAGGGTGTTAAAAGTAAATTCGTCTCTCAGGCTGCAAAAAAACTAAATTATTTGAAAGTTAGTAGTTCATAAAAAGTTTCCGATCAGATCAATTTCAATGAAAAAACTTTGACTAAAAACGCCAAAGGTACCCGGGTACCTTGGTGCGCATTAAAGAGTTAAATAAATATAAGATTTTAACGGTTTAGTATATCATAACAAAATTTTTAACTTATATATCGTCACCTAAAATCGAAAAGGCCGTAACTACAAACAATTCAAAATCGATTTTTTGCTAGAGTATTATGTAATTAATCAAAATACATTTTTCTTTAAAATTTTACTCTCATACACAGAAAAAAATAAAAATGAGTTTCAATTAAAATATTTGTGGAATCAATTAAAAATTTAATTGAAATCGGACCTGTAAACAAAATGATAGTATCAATTAAAAAAAATGTGAGATTTAATTGAAAATATCAGAAAAAGTAATTGAATCAATTAAAATTTTAATTGAAAATTATTTTAAAATCAATTAAAGGTTTAATTGAAAAAAAAAACGAAAAACGTCGATTTTATTAACATATTTCAAAAGGCTGCAACTGCAATGTTATTAACTGTATAAACCAAAAAGTTGTAATTACACTTTTAATAAAAAAAAGGAATATATTAAAACAAAGTTGGCATTTTTTTGACTGTTCAAAGTTCAAAGTTAAATTTGTTCAGATTAGTAACAAGGACGCTGTAGATATATGTGACTTTACAAATAATAAAATGGATACCATCTCCAGAAACTTAAACGTTTACTTCCAGCTCAGATTAGATATATAAATTTTACTTCGTAATATGAACTCCTATTCTTTTCATGTAAACAATAATGAATATTCGTTTTTTTTTTTAATTTTGATTTCATTTCTTAAAAAAGTATATTTTTCTCGAATTCATTAAACTCGTTGCAATGAGTTTTGTATCTTTTATATTCAAAACAAAGAAAACAAATAGTAAATATGTTAATTAAGTATGAAAAATTCCGCTTTCATTACTTAATTTTCATCCAAGTTTGTAAAGTTGCTGGCATGAGAGACAATACTTTTATCACGGTTATAGAATTTTCAAATTTTTTTTTTTAAATAAATTTGACTCAAATTTATACATATTGTATTATAAATATTAAAGTTATTTTTGGAATAATAACTGAAGATATCATATTTACTGTACCAAGTTCAATTACCCATTTAAAACCATTTTATTTTCTATTGATAAAAATTTTAAATGTAAAAATGTTGTTAAAGCTAGAAAATTTGTAAAAGATTGAAAAATCGCTAAAATTACAAAATTTTTTTTAATCTGGCATTCTTGACTTAATATCTAAAAATGTTCACCACTCGCAAGAAAAAAAATTGAATTTAAGATGTATTGGTAACTAGTTACTTTCATATTCATTTGTAGTTCGCGCTTATTTTATTCAGCTATTTGACTAGTATATTCGCTGATCATATAAAAACCTTTATGGGCTAACACACGTATCATAACCAATAAAATTTTCAGTGAGAAAGTCATAGAAATTATTAAAAGTTAATAAAAAAAAAATTTTTTTTTACAAAATTATATAATTACACCACATTTTCAATAATAATTTCAAAACGTTTATTACAAAAAAAATTTTTACTCCAACAACTAACAAATGTGGAATATAATCCTGAGTTAAAAGATACAATTAAATTCATCACACTTATTCCTGGCTGCCACATCCTTACGGGTAAATTTTTATTATGACTTTTATATTCTTTTCTAATAAAGACCAATTATTTCAATAGATTTGGCACCATATTTAAAATTCCTGGTATTGATTATAAAAACCTACACTCTAAACATCTAAAATCTAAGACACTTGGTGCTCGTAAAGAAAAGAGATTCTGCGCCAGCCAAGTTCTAATATTTGAGCCAATTCCAATATTTCTTCAACACCTTGCATTATCTTCAAAATTTACCACGACAGATTATTAAAATCAGGAAGAGCTGAAAAAATACCAATTAAAAAAAAAACTACTTTAATAGTCAGCAATTAATCAAGCTTGATATCGCCTTAAAATTATTCAAAGGTCCAGCAAACTCTGAAATTTAACACCCAGTTTCATCATTATCATCATAATCATTTAAGTATTCTTAATAATCGACAGCATCAAGAACATTACATAATGTTGCTAAAAAGTTTGGAAACATGTTGCTAAATTTTTTTTGTTTTTGTTGAAAAATATGCGGATTAAGTAAAAGAGGAATTCCAAAAATTAAGAATCGATCACACAATCAAATTTATATTTTGTCTCTCTCCCACATACTATCCAGAAATTGCTGAATGGCCATTCATCGATGGATTAAATGCGACAACCGTAAGTGACATTTGAATTATAATTCTTTTTACATTTAGTTATTTTCACTACGTACAAAATGAAAGAGCAAATGCTTCAGATTAACCATAATTAAATTAAAAAAAAAAATAAAATATTGCCTAAAACTAGTGAAAATATCTAAATTAATTAAATGTTATGCTAAATAATGAGATCTGATATAGATTTGTGTTGTGTGTGATAAAAAAAAAAAAAGTTAAAAGATAAATTAAAACGATAAATTGTTAATACGAAGAAAAAGAAAATTAGAAAAGTAACAAAAGAAAACAAATAATAAATTGAAATTAATAAATTTAGTAAAATATATTCGAAAAGGATGTTTTCAAAATAAAATAGAGTTTCACATGTCAATGGAATAGCAGCATTTACTTAGTAATGTTCTGTAAGTTATTAAAAATTTTCTTTTGTTAATCTAAATCAGCCCCTCTTTTAAAGTTTCTTTTCGCGGTTCTGTCCGTCTGTTTTTTTATTAAATCTCAATTACTTACCTACCTCAACTTGACCTAGTCTCGATTTTGTTTTCTTTTTCTATTCTCAATTTAGATACAGGGTATAAAGCTCAATTTGAGTCTGTAAATTTTGTAAATGCATTTTTTTGTTAAAAGTTTGCCTAAATATAAAAATTTTGTTATATCTTTTATATTAAATTTGTCTGTAAATTTATATATTAATTTTTTTCTATACATCTTCCTATAAAGTTTGTTAAAATTTTGCTAATATTTTAGTTTCATATTTTCTTATAAATTTGGTTATAAAATTTGTTTTGATTTTACTATTTTTATATATTTAAATTAAATTAAATTAAAAAATATTTCAATATTATTATACCTATTAAATGAATTTATAAAATTAGCATGTGATCTTATAAAATTGTTTTATACATCAAGGGAATAAAATAGATATTATGAATTGCTAAATTCTTTCGTTTTTGATTCTAAAGGTAAAATCTAGCTAGGTAGCGAAATATTTTTGATAGGGATCATCAAAAAAAAAAAAATTTTTTTTTGTTTGCGGAAATATTCGTAGATGATCATGGTAGGGATGGGCATAATGTTGCAGTTTACATCTAATGGCAACAGACAGTTCTCAAATGCAATGACTATCAAGTATACACAGTTTAAATCTTTGGTTTGTTTATGTTTTAGCTTTCCGTTGCTCCAATAGTTTAAGTTAGTTTGTTTCTTTTAATTCGCATGCATAAAATATGTATTGCTATGTAGTTTTTTTTACATCTTATGTTAAGTTCAAGAACCCAACCCGATTGCCGACGAGCCAGAGTCGGAGAACTAGAGCATGCGAGAACTTAACAATATTTATTTGAAAAGACTGCAATTCTTTAGGTTATATGCTACAAGTTTTAACTTTTATTAAACATTTTTTTGACATTTCCAAAAGTCCTTAAATACAATTACTAAATAAACTATTATTATTTTATAGTTTTTTTTCATTAGACCAAATCCGCAATAGGTGTTGAAGGTTAAATCTGAAACTTCGCCAATAAGAAAGAAATAGTTATAAATTTATAATTTTTTTTTTTGCTTCTCCTGTAAAGAAGTAAAATGTGTACTTAGGGCCTTTTGGATTTGCGGTTAGGATAAGTAGATCCAAATATATTTAAATCAGTGACATTATAATTTTTGCATATTTTAATTTTCAAATACTTAAAATTCTAAAACGGGGAAAAAGTGTTTTTAAAGTTGTTTTTCTATAAAAATGCCTATTAAGACATTATTTACCGTGTGGTATGAAGAAAATTTTGTATGGTTTTAAGTTAATATATAGTATAGGACTGTATAAATATAGAGCTTCTTTGAGGATCACTGCTTTGCGTTTTTTAGAAATTTTTACTCTAAACTAAACTTTTCTTCTAAAATTGGCCAAGTTTTGATAGGACTGGAGAGAGGAATGTCAGCTCGAATAAGCTAAATGCTTTTTTGCAAGCTTATGCATTAAATTTGCTTTCTAAATCTTATAAAAATTATATGAAGAAAAAAATATAGAAACTTTTTTGGGAAAAGTCTTCAAAAACCTTTTAACATATTCCAACTTTGCAAGCATGTAACTTTTTATGGGGACCAGATGGCGACAGTTAGCAAGTTGTTTTTAATTTATTGCGAATATAGCTGATAGTTTAATTTTTCTTCCTACGAAGGTAAAATATTGAACAAAAAGAGATAACCGACACATGTAAGCATCTTCGCAAGGACTATTTATGTTTTTTTTAATTTTTCACTCACTCTGATGGAAAATGGATATTAGACGATTTTTTTTAAATTGAAGACCCGATTAACTGCGATTAACTTTGAGGGTCCACCCAATGGCCACCATTCCTGTATAGTCGTTATTTTTCCAGTCGCTAATTTTACTTTTTCAATTTATTTGTTGTGTTATTACAATTACATGATTAATTATTCTTTTTAATATTATTAAATATCTTTAAATTAAGCAATAAATGAATATACTACATCAAGTGTAACTAAAGTAGAATATCACAAACATACAATATTTAAAGGTCAGATAAATACTTTAAAATAATAACCTTAATTTTTTAAATAAATTTACTTAACATTATAAGAAAACGCTTAATGCTGTAAAGGAAACGAAAAGTGTAATTAGCAGTTAAAACCATGAATAACTCAAGAGTTAAATAAGCACTTCATTAATAAGGTCTCCGTTTATTTTGCACTTAAATAATTACAAGAAATCGCAACAAAAGTTTATCTTATGGCCAAAAACTCAACTTCTCTATAGCTTAATTGAAAAATATATTTATAAACATATATAAATTTATTAACTGCATTTTCTTTTTGAATATATAATATTTCATCAAGATAATTTCAACCCTAAGGACACTGTGCAAAAGACTCATGTCATATAGTTAGCGAATGAGTTGTATTTTGCACTGTATTGCTTCATAAAACTATTTCCGCCTTAAGAACAAGTTTTATTAATGTTGAATTTGCTGATTTTACTCATGTCAAATATAAATTTGATTACAAGACTAAAGAGCTCACATAAACTTTCAGGCGACAAATGGCAACAGAATTTAATAAGATTTTGGTTAATTACACACTCTGAAGTCAATGGAGTGTGGAAAACACATTTGAATCATGTCATATTAGGTTTGGGCTGTTTGAAACATTTCAAACTTTGAGATGACAGAAGCCAACATCGATATTAAAATGCTTAATATACGAGTACTGTTATAAAAGTTTTCACACAGATAATTTCGGTATAATTTTGTACAAAAGTTGTTTTAGATACAACATCTATATGAAAATGACATTATATACCATGAACATTTCAATTTAATCACAAATGGCATGAATTCAATGGAATACCTGTTTCAAGTCAATTTTAAATATGTTTATTAAGCAATTTCGTGCTGTAATTACAAGCTAAACTAAATGACAAAGCCTTTGATGGGTGTAATTATAAAATTAGCAGAAAATCAAGAAATAAAAAAAAAAATTGTTTCTTTCATATGCAGTTGCTGACATTTGTGTAATAATGAGAAATATGTGTTTTAACAAATAAACAAAAATATATATGTACATATGTATGTACCATGTATGTATATTAGGGCGGGTTAATTTTTTTTTTGATGAAGCGTATAGCAAAAACGTAATCTATAGGTGATTCTGAGAAATTTTACTCAAGAGACCATAGCTCTAAGTCGGATTTGGAGCCCCCCAAAATTTCAAAATAGATATTTTTCCATATATACATAGAATAATTAATTTAAATTCGTCATAAAATCGGATAGAATTTTAGTAGATTTCTCAACATTTTTATCACCTTTCAGAATCTGTATTGATACCAATATTTTTTTTATTTTTAGTAGAGATATTAGGAATTTATGTCGAAAAATAGCCTAAAATGAATTCTGAATTATCTTCGATTTTTTTTCGATATTTTTTTTGCAGATTATGAAAGTTCAGATAATTTTCAACAACTTTTAGTACGATCAATTTTTTCTTTTCGAACTCCTTTTTGTAGGAAAATCCATCTGAAAAATGAACATTTTCAAGGTTTCAATAAAAAAACACTATTTTTACATTTTTAATTCAATTTATTTTTAAATATTATTCTCGACCTACAATTTAATGTTTTAACGTGGTAATATTGTTTTTAAAAGTCCTTTTTACTTTCTTTCGAGGAGTTTTCTTACGACTTCCTAATGTCACTGCCATAACTCCTTCACGATTCTTTTCTATAACTCGTTTTGAAACACTCGTTAATAATTGTACATGTCTTTCTGTTCCTTGTATGTGCATTGGAATTTGTGGATCAGCCAGTGGTGGTTCATAGAAATCTAAGTATTCTACCAAATGATCATATGGACTCTGTCGAGTAAATGCTGGTTCAAATAATATATCGTCGTTATTCATATCAACCATATTGACATAATCGGTAGCATCGAAATTTACGATATATTATTCAGGTCGTTCGTATGTTGGATCGTACCGATGATCCGGTTGTAAGTGTTAGTATTGTTGTAGCTACTTCTTCAACGTCTTTCGTGTATTTAGGTATTGTGAGTTCACTATCATTATGCTGGTCCATCATAAATTGTTTTAGATGTTCTGCAATCAATCCACGCGAGCATTCTGTTATTTTTAATTTGAAATTATATTTGCCAATATAAAATAATTCGTTTATTGAATCAACAAATGCTTTAAATTCATCTCTTTTGTTTCTATGTTGCACATGTTTCTGGTATTTATCAAACAAACGTGAGGAGTAAAAATTTTATACTAGAACATTTTGTTTTCAAATTTAGTACGATGACTTAAAAATAAATAATATTTTAAAATGTCACATTTGGTAGGCAAACTAAGAACATTTAAATCACTTGATAAACGAAAAACAACAATATTTTGATGAGCAATGTTAGTCAATCTAGATTCAAAACTTGTTGATGTTGTTGCTTCCATTTGCGAAGACACCGCAGACGATGTTGCTGGTTCTTGATAATCCATAATAACTTTAATATTATCACTGAAATCTTTGGTTGTGTCACACTAAATTTAAAAAAAAAATATTGATATTGTGATAACCGAGTTTTTATTTAAGTAATGCGTGCGCATTGCACGATGAACCATTAAGGAACAAGGTAAAGCAAGCTTGGCAACGTTTAGTGTTTGTAAACGTCTTTATTTTGTAAAGCCTAGTACTCTGTTCAAATTTGGGAAAAACGTTGAGCAACATTAATTATTTCATACGGAAAATTTGACGTGTAGCCAATGTTGCCTGTCACGCGAATTTACATAATTTGACGTTTTTTTTATTGAAAGTTGTTTTACTTATGTAAACAAAACACATATGTTTTGCTTTTTTGTAAATTTAAATCGAAACTAAATAGAAGTTAAAATATTTAAAAATCTGTGTTGAATCGAAATAGTTAAATAAAAATGAATAAATAAATATTACTGGCAGCTTGTACAGCACAACAACAAGTAATAGATATTGTTGTTGCGACAGAAGAACTTTTGGATGAAAATTCCACGTGAAACAATTGCTACTTTAATTATTTCGATGTGAAAAAATAATGTTGCCAGATACATTTCATATGTTTTTCACAAAATGAACAGAGTACTACTTCTGCAACATTTTTTCATGAAAATTTCATGTGAATTTCTTTAACATGTATTTTGACAGCATTCCACTTGAAATTTTGAACAGAGTACTATGCTTTAAATAGAAAAATAATAAAATAGCTAATGACAAAAATACCTTTCAAACAAGCCCAGACTCAGAAATCTACTATAATTCTATCCGATTTTATGGCGAATATATGGAAAAATATATATTTTGAAATTTTGGGGGGCTCCAAATCCGACTATGGTCTCTTGAGCAAAATTTCGCAGAGTCACCTATAGATTACGTTTTTGCTATACGCTCCATAAAAAAAAAACAAAAATCGTTCCATACAATTTGACCCGCCCTAATGTATAAATTTTAGTTTTATGGGAATGAAAATAAAAGTTTGTATATACGTGAAAATATTTGGGAAGGTACATGTGCCTTAATGTTATTTGTCATAATGAGAATTTTGTGTTTTACAAAACAAGATAATAAACAAAAATTTGTAATTTTAGGTGCATGAGAATGGAAGAATTTGTAAATGTTTTAGTAAGTGTGAATACCTAAGTAAAATTTATTTAAATTTTAATTAAATAATTTAGTTTCATGGTCTGATCATAATAAATTGTGATTAATTTAATGTTGAGAAATGTTTTTATCTACGTTTTCATAAAGTGAGATACACTGTTTTTATTAAATAGCCCATACCTTCAATATTACTACAAGAAGTTTATGATTTTATAGATTGAGGAGTTTTATTTGATAGTAAATTATTTAATCTTTTGTTAAAAGAAATAGTATTGAATTTGTTAATCAATTTACACTGTTCTTGAGTATGCTTCAATTATGTATATGGATCCGTTGTTATATTATACATATAAATAGTTTGGAAAGGGTTCAACGAAAATTTACAAAATTTGCTCTTTCTTTGAAGATAGAAGACTACAATCATATATTTTCTTACATTACCCGTTGTAATATGTTTGATATTGAAACACTCGAGTGTAGAAGATCATACCAAGCTTTTTTATTTTTTTTTTTTATGTAATAAATTACAACGTAAAATGTCCTGAGTTGTTTAAAAACGGGGGCGGTTTGGAAACGTTTTAGCCTAGCACAGAAAGGGAATAGCTAGTTTTTAAAAACCTTTTTTATTTTTCAATACAATCTCCTGAAACTGCAATGCACTTAGTCCAACGCTTCTTTAGCAATTCTATTCCCTGATTAAAATAGTTTTCCTCAAGGCCTTCAAAATAGTGGTTTACAACAGTAATTGCATATTCATTTGAGGTAAATCGCTTACCAGCTAGTTTTTTTTAGATTTGGGAACAGGTAAAAGTCACTGGGACCTAAATCAGGAGAATAAGGGCGGTGATCAAACAACTCGGACTTTAATTCGTTGATCTTAGCCATTGTAAAAACACTTTTGTATGATGATGCGTTGTCTTGTTGACAAATAACTTTTTGTGTTATAAGACAAGACGTTTTTCTCAAATTTTTACATTTAATTGATCCAAAATGAATTTATAGTTTTACCCTTTTGCAGATAGTAAATCAATAAAATATCTTTAAAGTCCCAAAAAAAAAAAAAAAAAAAAAAAAAACGCTGCCATAACCTTACACGCATTCTATGGGGCACTTTCTCCAGCTTCAGTCCATTGCTTTTTCTTTCATCTATGGAGTAAAGTGGTGAATCCATGTCTCATCAACAGTTATGAAACGACGCTTAAAATCCATTTTAGTTTTCTTAAAACCAAAAAAAAACCAAATAAGCTTGAGATATTTTTATTCTTCTGCGATTTTGGTCGACTGTTAACAAATGCGGCACCCATCTTGCAGAAAGTTTTTTCATCTGTAACTTTTTAAGCAAAATTAAACAGATTCGATCATTTGAGATTCGTCTTTATTTTGACTGTAGTTTCTGGTGTTTTTGGACGTCCACTACGTGGTTCATCCTCAATGCTTGTACGACCACGTTTAAATTCAGCAACCCAATTTTTTACTGTTGCATATGAAGAAGCACTTTCACCTAACACATTCATCATATCATGATGAATTTCTTGTCCCGATAAACCCTTTTTCTTTAAATATTTAATGATAGCACGAATCTCCATTGTAAAAAAATCGCATATGCGTCTTTTTTGAACACCTGTTTCTATAAGAAGGAGTTGCTAGATCGAAAAGATGAAAGATCCAAAACTCTTAACTTTTTTCTGTTTATACCGCACCGCGCTTTCTGTTCTAGGCTAAGTAGTTTCCGAACCGCCCTCGTATATAGGTATTAATGTACCTTCCAGATCATTAAGATATCATTATATTTTTTTATTGTTTACCATAAAACGAATTATTATTCATTTAATTTATTAATAATATCCAACTATATTTGAGATTTTCGGTATTCGAAAACAAAATTTAAACTATGTTTAAAAAATTTGCATTATTACGGGGTAAAATATTAAATCTCGTTAAGATTGGTGAGGATATGCTAAAATTGAAATTGAATTAAAAATACATACTCGTGAGGTATTTACAATTCGAGGTTAAAGGAAATAAAAAAATGATTAGTTTTTTTTTATTTGAATTATTGTGAGGAACTGGGATGCTCATCTTCTGGGTTTATTTCTTTATAAAGAAAAAGAAATGTGTTGGAAGTTAGTTTTTTTCTTCAAATTTTATTTAACAAGAAATTAAATTTTGTTGTTTTAATACAATGTGTACGTTAGTGCGCAAATGGCAAGTAAAAAGAAAATTAAATTTTATATGTTTGTATAAGTTTAAACAGTAATATGAAGTGGTTTTAAATTTATATAAGTTTATGTTCTGTTTGAAGGCAAAAAGATGAGTGAAGTTACAAAAAGGGCGATGTAATTTTCAACACTTCGGTTTTAACAAATTGAAACGGCTGAATTTAAATATACAAAGTACTAAATATAAGTGTGGTCAACTGCTTTTATAACATAATGCATATTTCAAGTGATTTTTGTTTAGCATAATTGATTACTTTTAAATAATAAAGTTCTATAAATTAGGTTTCTGTTTGTTTATTATTTTAGTATCCCACGTTCGTTTGGACAAATTTGTTATAATTATTTCAAGCGAATAGTCTGTAAGGATATTTTGTGTACCTAAATATTTTTCATATTAATAATTTTGTTTGTGTAATATTTAAATTTTGACAATTATTGTTATTTTGAAAAATATTTTTATTGTTATTAATTTTAAATTTTGCTATTGTTTCCCTGAAGATGCTACACATTGTTGTAGCGAAATATCGGAATAAATAAAAAATAAAAATAATAAATAAAAAGGTCGAAAAATCAGTTAAATATTTTTTAGTTGTTCAAACATCTATAATTTTTTTTCATTCTTATCGGATTTAAGATTTTCGTAGATTTTACGAGTGTCGTATACGAACTTTATGAGATCATCAGAAATTTAAAAATTATGCTGACATTGCTGTAGTGTATTTAATATTTTAACTTTAATTTAATTTCTATGTTTTGTTTTAACAATTTTTATATTACTAAATATTCTTTGCATTGCTAAGAGCTACATAGAATTAAAAATCTTAATACTAGCTATATGTAGCAACTCAGCAAATGAATTTTCTTGCAGAGCATTTTCAAACTCCCATACCTCCACCCAAAAGTCAACTGTTAATTCTACATTTGTTCATTTCTAATTTGAAAGGTTTCGCCATTTAGCTTCAATCATGGTTATTTCATTAGCGGTATTTGTAACTAAATTTTTAGTGTAAGAGAATATATTTGGTTTTGCTATTTTTAGTGAATAATAAATGGTTAAGAAGTAAATTTTCCAAAGTGTTTTTATTTTTTGCTGGTAATCTTTGCTTAAATTGTTCTATTAGTTTCATTAAAAAATCGCTCACTTATTGTTTCAATCTGTATGAAAACTGTGCCAATGACGTTAAAAAATATTCAATTGTGATAATGAGGTAGTGAGTGGACAGTTTGATATCAATGGTAAAGGTAAATGGTTCTATTGGTTTTCTAGAAATGGTTTACTTTTTTACCAATATAACGATATCAGATTAATGAAAGGATATATAATTGCAGGTAAAATATTTTTAATAATTTTTTAAATTAAATAGCCTATTTTAAAATAAAAAAGGTAAAAGAGCCAGAAGCTAAAACATCTATTTCGAGGCTGAAAGGTAAACAAAAAGACCAAATCTAGCTAAACTGACAACACTGCTGCCTGCTTGTCTAAGGCATACTCAGGCGTATAATTCATATTTAATACAAGTTTCTTCTACGCATTGCAGCACCACACATTTTGGAAACGGTACACAAGATTAAAACATAAAAACAATTTTTCTTAAATTTTTTTGAAGCGAATCTTATACATATAATGTGAATTATGAAAACTTATAGACCGATCGACACAAAATTCTATGTAAGAAACTTCTTTGTGTAGAATTTTATTTGAATAGATTTTCGGAAAAGGGATTAATAAGGAAGCCATACAATATTATAAACCCATCGTCGTTTTGTGACATGATTTCTTAGGAGTGAGCCATATATGGGAGCTATGCAAGTGGTTCTGTGTCGATTGGTGTGTCTTATAACACAATGTTTGGGAGTTACAATCATCAGCACAAAACCAATTATATCTCACCAATATGATGCTATAGATATTGTATAAATAGACTGTAAAATATTAAACCGTTTTTCCATTTAAACCCAATAGAGCAAAAATGACGTATTGAAAAAAATCAACTAATTTAAGTCAGAATGCTCAATTGTCCTTTCTAATTTAAAGTTTTAAAAAATCCTTTAATTATTATGTTTTTACGGATATTGCTCGGCATACGTATAAATTTAAAATTTGTGTCCAAAAGTAAATTCAATTTAAGTGAAATTTTTTTGTTACATGGACAATTCGTCAAGCTCGATTCAGTGCACAAAATTCTCATTCTGACTTTAGCTGAATATATCTGCTAAGATATCTTCTAGCTCGCACATGAGTGACTTCCCGGTGTATGGCTCTATGATAAGTTTCATATAAAGTGAAATCACAAAACGGAATTTTGTAAGAATCCGAACATAATTGTTTATAGCTTCAATGTAAGGTTCATTTCCGAAAAGCACCTATCAAGTTAAAATTCGTGACAAATAATCCTCATGTACTTATGTAGTCGACGAATTTTATGACGATTGGCTCATAATTGGTCAAAGTTCCCTTTATAAAAAACGAATTAATTTCTCTTTTAAACATTTGGGCCAATATTTCAGTTGCAATTCCTAAAAATAAATTTTTAAATATGTATTTGATTTGATTTACAAAAGTATTTTTTCTATGAATAAGTTAAAACCCGATACTATTATGTAAACAACTACGTGTTTTTGTATCTTTTTATTTAAGTGTGTGAAATATTGTTAATGTTGATGTTGTACCAGTCTGTTCCACAATTTATCATAAATAGATGTTGCAAATCAAGCGAAAAGCTATTTATGTATCTGCCTACAATTCCTGTTAAATAAATATATGTAGGTAGTATTACAGATTCAAACGAAACACATGCACACAAGTGCTTAAGTATCTGTTTCACTAAACATAGTTTTGTGAAGAGAAATGTGATGTAAAAACCCTAATTGTTTGGTAGTTAGTTTCTCTCACACACTTTCACACTATTCCACACACTATTTATCATACAATACGTCTATTGAGTTCATTGAAAATATTAAATTGATTACAATCAATACTGACAACACATACAACACGAACAAGTATTTGGATATATTGTCCCTCTCTCTCTCTCTCTCTGTCTCTGTGTCTGTGTATCCCAGGTCCTGCATTCAAACCTTGAGATTTTAACAAACTATCTGTAGTCTGTAGTTGTTCATACAAAGTTTTTATAAATAAATAATAAAAGCGTTACTTACCATTGAGTATGTGTACAACGATTGTATAGTTTTGATATTCACTAATTGAGCACGTATAGTTACCGGAATCGGCTTTATTGGTTTTGGCAATAAATAATGTTGAATTGGCGCCATCATCCATCAATTCTGTTTTCACACTACAAGAGTAAACCAAAAAAAAAAAAAAAAACACCAGCAGCAACAAGAACAAACAACAACATGAAACGAAAGGGAAGAGATAAATTGAATAAAATTAAATAAATTTGCAAATTCAAAGGATACACATACAAGTTAATTTATTTACACATACATTAATACAATAAAATATAAAATACTATAAATTAAATATTTATTGATGTGTGAATTTATTTAGTTGATAATTTGTTAAATTAATTAAATCATTAGTGAAGTTAAATAAATTCAGTGTGATGGTTAATCATGTGGTAAGATAGTATTTTATTGAAAGCATTGTTTACATAAAATTCGTTCCGAAAAATGTTTTCATATTTATATAACAAAAAAAGTGATTATATACTATTGAACCACGAACCACAAATTGATTGCAATTTAAGAAAATCTTAAAGAAGAAAATTATATTCCTTGCCTGTTAGACAAATCAGTGTTTCATTTGATGTATTGCAATAATAATATTTCTATGCATTTGCTCAGAATACTTATTTCAAAGCGCTAACAGAACTACAGTATTACTTTGCTTTAACTTTCCATTGACAATAGCCCAATATTGGATTGGATTGGAAGCAAAACCAAACGTTTCTGTAGGCATACTTATATGCCTACCGTAAGTGAATAACTATGTATCAATGTGAATTGATCGATATTGTAAATTGAAATCGGGTCAGAACTGTGCTGAAGTATTGTAATGTCTAATAAGAGGCAACTAAACGCAGAGGAAAAATATAGTTGTTCATGTTTACCACAACTATTTCAATATTTAAATTTTTTTTTTTTTTAATATTATGGTCACTCTAATTATTTAGATGATTTCGGCAATCAAAATATCAAGTCAAGTTATGACTATACAAATCATATATATGATTATAGCAATTATGTAATGTGTGAATAGTTAGCAAGTCATATTCAATTGGAAAAATATTTATGGTTGGCTTGTTGAAGAATTATTTTAGGAAATATGTTAATTGTTTAAAATGAAATTTTGTGTTTTGAGTCAAATTTAAAATCAGAATACATTTCACCAATTAAATTTTATATAATTCAAAAATGTTTGGTTTAATCTGAACAACATATATAAGATGATACATTTTATAACAAATAATTTCAAGCGTAGTAATAGACTGTTAATAGACCAAAAACCTTGAAACATTTTAATAGCTAGTTAGTATTTTTATAAATGATTCATTTAAATTAGTCTTACTTTTACTATGTATATATTATTCCAAGTAATGTTAAACTGGTAACCTTAAATATCTCAATTCATTTTATTTCTGTGTTTTAAATTTAACATCAACAACAGCATTATTACTAATTATTTACACACAGTAATTGAAAACATTTAAATTGCTCACCTGACACCACCCCTGGTAACATCATAATTTAAAACGTCTTCACTGTGTTTCCAAAACACCACCGACGATGACATGGCAACATTTCGTACAACACAGGATAGCTGTAGCGTTGAGTCTTGTTCATAATATTTCTCCTGCAAAGGATCACCGAATTCATCTACAATCATTACTTTGGGTGCTGAGAACATACACAAGAACAAACCACAAAATAAAGCAAACAAACAAAACAAATTTATAAAAATTTTAAATATTTAAAATTTTCTGTCACATCAACATCATCAAGAATTTTTAATGGTAACTTACCGTTGACATGTAAATTTATTTGTATGACACGAGGCGGATGTGTTGATATTTGACATTCATAAGCGGCCTCATCATCCTTCTTAACATTGTTGATTTTTAAACGCCAATTACTGGGATATTGAAATTCCATTTTGTAACGGTTATCACCGGTGTAAGTATGCAAACCCACCGTCAGTAAATCTAAAGCATTTTCACCTTGTGAATTGCGACGTACCCAGGAGACCTGTTGGTTAATTAATGGTGTTTGGTTTAGTTGGTATTTAGTGAAAATAAAATATTGTTATACAATATTGTAAAAGTTGGGTTTTCTATTAAAACACTGTTATAACATATTTATGTAGACATGTTAAAGTATGTTGTTGTATATCTTAGGGGAAGCTTGTCTTGTATTTAGTTTAATATAGAACACACAAGCAGAGAAAAATATAGTTGTGTATGTTTACCACAGCTATTTCAATATTTTTAAACATTTTTTCAAAAATTATGGTCACTGTAATTATTTATATGATTTCTACAACCATGATATGGTTAAGTTACGATCTACATAATTATAGCAATCATATATATGATTATAGCAATTTTGTGATGTTTATGTTGATCAGTTTTATGATGAAAGATTATAAAATATTATGTTGTTCTCTATCATAATCAAAGAGCAACAAATTATGATAAATGCATTCATCATAATCATGATTGCAACAAATATAAATATAGTTACTACAATTATTTATATGGTTGTAGTAATCATCTGAATCGTAACTTAACTATATTATTGTTACCGCAATCATATAAATAATTACAGTGACCATTAAAAAACTATACTATATTTTTCTCTGTGTGCATAGAATTTGCCTATTGGCAGTCATAAACTTTATAGTAAATTAACCGGCTTTAAGTAAGCAATGTAACCTAAAATCTAATGGAATTAAATATACAGCCCTCTTTCCTTTTTCTGTTTACAAACTATGATCTAAATCCCAACCTAGATGGGAAATAGAGACTTTCACTATGTCATTTTTGTTGTCAAATTGTCCAAATTGTTGGCAATTGTATAAAAACGGGTTGTCATATGGCGTCATCTATTTTTTTCAATCATGATTGCAATCTCATTGGATGCCATAGACAACCCGTTTTCATACAATTGCCAACAATTTGACAACAAAAATTACATAGTGGAAAGCTAGCATTATATTTTTATCTGAAGCTCCTTTTTGTATTAAATAAATATAAACTCTCAAGATAAAAGACATAACTATAATGTAATGCTTATAAATAAGTAACTATTCCCTTTAAACTAGCGGTTACTTGAAATTTGCTTTATTAAATTATATTATAAATTTCTGTTTTATATTATGCCTGCAATAAAATTAGTTTTTAAGGATTACCTCCCACTTTAATGTATGTTTTTTTAGTTTGTATTTGAAACTGTGTTTGACCACCCAGCAACTTGACGCATAATAAAATTGTTTAGAAGAAATAGTAAACCAGAGAAATTGTTAAACCAAACAAGGCAAAGTGCAATCAAGTATACTCCTATAAAAGCCATATTATGGCCTTTAAGGAAATGTGCATATTATCAGAAGTAGGAAGTTTGTAAAACAACTACAAACCGTTTACATTTACTCATACTCCTGTATACGAGTATACGTACAGACATGCAAACAACCAGCTTAACTTAATAGTAAGTGCTGGAGTTTTAGTTTAAACACTAGACAGAAAAACGTTAAAAGTTTAAAAGAAATGGCATGTTAAAAATTAAGCTGCAACGAATTGAAAGTATGCTGCGAGGAATAGTGGTGTTATTTAGAGATATGGGTTGAATTTGATATACATGTGTATTTAGGTGATAAGAATTTCTTGCGCAATTGTTAATTTTTTTGAATTTCTTATGATTGACTCAGCAACGAACATGCAGCTGATTTAAATTTAGGTTGCAGGCAGTATTTAAATGTCATAAAGGTTCTTTAACTGCCAAAAGCACAAACGAATGCTTGATATATTGGAATAATAGCTCTAAAACTTATTCCATCTATTAAGAAATATTTTCACCCATTCTTTAATGTTATCGGCAGCGCATGAGCCCTTGCCACAAACTCGTTCTGTCATGTGCCACTGCCCCTTGATAGAGTCATCTTAAGAGCTTTCCGATTTGATTAAAAAAAACACATAAAATTTAGCAAAATGCATGAAATCTTTATTTTAGTCGGTAGAAAAATCTATATAATTCAATGCTTAATGATGATTTCATGTAAATGTTGACCTCGGCTATGCCTCAAATAGTTCATATGCTGTGTCAAACTTTTGGCATACTCGCTCCAACATATTGACCGGTATTTTAAACGGATAAATTCTTTAATATTAGCTTCAAGTGAGTCAACCGTTGCAGGTTTGTTCTTATGGATATGAATCGTAATATAGAAATTGTCTAAAGACACGATCTAGGCGGCCAATTGACCGTCTCCAAACAGGAAATAAACTCTTCACTAAACACGCCTCTCAATTGGGCCATTGTTTCGCGTGCTCTCTGATCTGTGGCACCGGGTTGTTGAAACTACATGACAGCCAAGTCCAGGGATGCATTGGCAGTTCTTGCAATGATTCTGGCTACATTTCACATCAAATACGACAATTTTACTTGTCTGCGTATCCATTTAATCAGAAATGAGCCTCGTTGCTGAACACAATATTCTGATAAAAAATCTGATCTTCATTCAACTGAATTCTGGTAATAAAATTTAATAATCTGCAAGCGTTTGTAAAACGATTCGTGTTAAATTATAGATGAAATTACATCAAATTGTGGATAACACTCCAGCAATATTTTTACAAATGAATCACTATTCTACAATGCTTAAGCCTTTTGAAGTAAAATATGAGAATAGAAGCTTTATATCTTGATTTTAAGTTCTGTATAACTAAATGACTTTGCAACCAGAACTTTGTTTTCCAACAGAAACGTATGTGAATAACATGAACGTTTTGAGATTTTACTAGCTGACTTTGACAATTATTAAATTTCGAATTAAATATGTAAAAAAAAACAAAAGTACAACATTTAAAATTCTGAAAATCTGAGAACAATTGTTTTGAAAACTTTTTATGCTAAAAGTTGTCACTGTATAGTGCGTTTTATAGTTGGAAGGCACATATGTGGTTCCAAATTTCATGAAATTCAGCTATTAATTGATTGTCCCGATCATAAGATTAATTTTTAAGGGACTATGTTACAGATAGAGTTTATACAGAACCAATCGAATCGTTTACAGCTGTCAAATTCAAAATCCGTGATGTGAACAAAAAATATCCACCATTTTTCTAAAGTGTGCTTGGACATTTTGATAAAATAATCGACATCTGCCCGATGTCATTTTTCGTTTATAGCACCAAAAAGAATAAAAACGTTTTTTTTTCATTACATTATTAAGCTGCTATGGATTTGCTAGATATGCCTGAATTTTTAACTGAAATTCAAATTTTCTCCATTTTAAGTAGAAATTCTTTATTTAATTTAGTTTTTTCTCAATCTCATACTTTCAATTACAATTGCAATTTTCTAAATTAAAAATTGATATTCTCATTTTATTTGAAAATTTCTAAATTTCGACTTCACATTCAATTTAATTCGCGAAATTCCCAATTTAACATAAAAATTCGGTATTTTTCAATTAAAATTGCAATTTTCTAAATTAAAAATTGATATTTTCATTTTATTTGGAAACTTCTAAATTTCAACTTCACATTCAATTTAATTCGCGAAATTCCCAATTTAACATAAAAATTCGGTATTTTTCAATTAAAATTACAATTTTCTAAATTAAAAATTGATATTCTCATTTTATTTGGAAATTTCTGAATTTTAACTTCACATTCAATTTAATTCGCGAAATTCCCAATTTAACATAAAAATTCGGTATTTTTCAATTAAAATTGCAATTTTCTAAATTAAAAATTTATATTCTCATTTTATTTGCAAATTTCTAAATTTCGACTTCACATTCAATTTAATTCGCGAAATTCCCAATTTAACATAAAAATTCGGTATTTTTCAATTAAAATTGCAATTTTCTAAATTAAAAATTGATATTCTCATTTTATTTGGAAACTTCTAAATTTCGACTTCACATTCAATTTAATTCGCGAAATTCCCAATTTAACATAAAAATTCGGTATTTTTCAATTGAAATTGCAATTTTCTAAATTAAAAATTGATATTCTCATTTTATTTGGAAATTTCTAAATTTCAACTTCGCATTCAATTTAATTCGCGAAATTCCCAATTTAACGTAAAAATTCGGTATTTTTCACTTGAAATTGCAATTTTCTAAATTAAAAATTTATATTCTCATTTTATTTGCAAATTCGGTATTTAATTTGGAATGTTCGCAATATCATTTATAATGTTCTTAATTTACATTAAAACGGATTATTATCGTATGCTTTGTATTTAAATCTCAAAATTCCTTTCTGTGACAAACTTAATAATAAATTTAATACTCTCCAATCCATTATTGCTCATAAATGGTTCTTTGTTTCCCTTTAATATTCACAAAGTTGAAAAAGAAAATTATAAAATGTATACAAGTAAACAAAGTTGCTAACTAAAAAGTGAATTTTCTTTTTCATGCTGCTACTATTCCTTTTAGTAGTTTTCCTATTCCTTTTGCATCTACCACTAAAGATAAAAATGCTCTGCTTGTTATTCTCTAAGGATGGCTGCTTGCGACTACAGATTGCAACGCAACAACTTTTGACTGGTGGCAATTTCTTAGTGAACTTTTTTTGCTTTTGCTTTTCTTGTCTCGTTTACAGTTGTGTTGCTGTCTGTGAATTGTTGCAATTTTATTTAAGCCAAACATACTTACAGTCTTATCTTGAAGTAGAGATATTCTGCAATTTAAATGTATACTGCTGCCCGCTTGTACTGTCATATTGGTCGGTTGTCCCACCAGCTGAACATCCTCAAAATGTGGTCCATAGCTAAAGAAGCATTAGTAAGAAAAGAAAGTAAGAAAAAGGATGTTAAATTAAATTTATTTTATATTAAAGGGTAGATAAATGGAGGATTTTTAATGAACTACACAAAGGTATATTAGCTGAGATAAAAGCAATTACTGCAGATTGGGAATAAAGAATAAAACTTATCAAATGCTTCTAAGTCTATGTTGTGGGTTTCACCTCGAACTTTAAATTCAATATGTTGCTAAATGACATACATATATCTTGTTTTCATGTTTTTTGACAACACTAAGTCATACTTCAACAAATTGTAAAATGTCAGTTATAAGGTTTAAAAATGTGTTATGGAAATGTAATAAATGTAATAATCTTTGATATTTATTTAGTCAGGCTCGAGTTCATTAAATTATTTTTACTGAAGGTAGGAATTGTTTTTACAACTTGAAAAATTTTTTATTAAAAATGCACTCGAGCCCGACTAAATAAATATTAAAAATTTAAAATTAGCAGTTCGAATAAAAAATAATAAATTGTTCTTAAATATAATAATCACCAAAATTCATTCCCAAACGAAGATGGATTTCATCATGAACCAGATCAAACCATAAAATAGCAAGCAGTAGTTAATTTTATGTGGGATTTTAAATAATTTTAGGTGATTTGGTCTTTTTAAGTTTTTAAGAACTTTCACTAGGCCCATTACACCACAAAATAAAATAATACTCCAAATAGATATCAGGGTGCTAATTGTGGCAGTTGTGATCGAAATTGTTTTCGAATCGAAATTTATTTCGACAGTTCAAAATTTTCTAATCATGGTGCTCGATACGAATCGAATCGATTCATTGCTTCAGTGTTGTAAAAAACTACGTATTACAACACTGAATAAAAAAGGAAAATGAAATAAAAAAAACTTAAGTAAAAGCACAATGTTTTTTAAGAAATTATTATTAAAGAAACTCCGCCGACCCCTTAAGGTTGAAGAGTAGGTATAAATAAGTATAGTTTGTGTTAATGTATGTGCTTTTATAGATTCAAAAGACGTTTAACGCTCACAAAGGTAGCATTTAATTATATTCTTGGGCATTTAAAATTTGAGCGGATACTTTCCACCATGGTTGCACCAAAAATTCAGTTAGCGGCAACATTATCATTGTTGGCATCCGGAGGTTTTCAACACACTGTTTTAAACGATTTTTTAATTGGCGTAAGTACTATATTTATTTTGTCAAAATACTTTTTGCCAAGTCCGTATGTTGTGCCATAAAGTAGGCCAGAATCTCCTTTTGGGAAAAGTTTATTTTTGATCTAAAAGTAATTCAATTACATTTTCTTTTTTTCTTCTGGTTGCTAAAAAAAAATGCAAGGTTGCGTTCGAATTAACATTCGTTATCGAATGTCATCATTAAAAATTTCGACTCATTTTATTCGCTACCGAATGAGGGAATCTCATACGCATACAAATGCGAGAATTAAACCCCAGAAGATTTTGGGTCTGGTTGTGTTCTTTATATTCTTACGGTCTAATTCATAAAAAATTAAAGTAGACTTCAAATGTACTTTAAGAAAATTTTATATGAAAATTTTGTCTAAAAGCACACTTCAAACCTACGGCAGTTAAGCTTAACAAATGCTAATACAGTCATTTATTATTCGATTTTAAATTCATAAAAATATATAGCAATAAGTAAGAAAAAGTGAGCTGTCAAGCCCGACAGTATATGTGAAAAAACTGATTTTCAGAAATGGACAGATTTTCAAAAATTTAGTGGCATGATTTCTCTACATATAAATATTTTTTGTATAAAATTTTATCTCGTTATAAACACTTTTAAAAGACTCATACACGATTAAGTGATATTCGAAGGGGGTCTTATATGGGATTACATCTTATATGCGAGCTTCGAATAATTCGTTATAAATAAATATACATATATCGTTACAAAATTAGGTTCAATGATTTCAGTATATGAAACTTTTTTGTGTTAAATTTTTTTGGTTACCAATATTTTTACGAGATTTGGAAGTGGGTCTTATATAGGAGCTATGTTCAAGTATGGGCCTTCATGTACAAATAATATGTGGTGAAGTTTGTTTGGATTCGTTTTTTTAACAAACATTTTATATCGCTAGAGTCATGTTACCGGAGAACATTTGTGAGGGAGCTAGGTGAGATAATGAAACCGATTTCGGCCACATTCAATCCTAACCCTCCTTGTGCCGAAAACATATCATATACCAAACTTTATCGAAATATCTTGATTTTGTTAAATCGACTCAGCAAGTGATACCTAGTCATTTGGTATACTTTAAGGTGGGTGTTGGGCTAGTATTTATAGACCTTACAAATATCAGCGCAAATTCAATATACCCTCCTCACTATGGTGGCATAGGTTATAATTAAATCGTTTGGGGCTGAAATCTTTTGACTTATCTTAACATATGCATGTGAAAATTTAAGTGTCAATGTTTTTATAATATGAAAAATCTTATTCTTTTTTAAATTTTTAAAAGGAAGTGAAAATAAATAAATTTTTATTTTCTGACGTGCTGCAAATACTTATTACCCAGAACTTGTACTTTTTTATTTTTAATTTAAATTAATACACCTGCTGTTAAAAATGTTTTCCTTGAATTAAGTACATCTACTGATGACGTATGATAAACATTGAATTTTAAACAAATATAAAAATTACTCATACGTAACGTTGCATTTGATAATAGTTATTTTAAGAAAAACAAAATTTTACAAAAACATTACAATATGATTGCTTAAAGTTGTGTAAATAAATAATTCGTTAAAAAATCACTATAAATTGTTTGTTTAAAATTAATTTCCATTTTAAAGGTTTCATGAGAATTGTTCCTTCCATTAATGCTTTTTGATTTTGTTTGATATCTTTTTATGGGGTTGTTTTAAGTTAAAGCTCTATATAAAAAACCACGTAGCCAAACGTGCCAAACCTAAATTTTCAAATGCTCTGCCTAAAGTACTGGAGCATTTACTAAAACTTCTGAGGAATATAGATATATATCATACATTAGTATGGTAATAACCACCATGTCGAAAAACCGAAAACGAAAAAATTTATCACTTTGCTTTTTCTATAGAAAGATATAAATCATGTCTTCTTAATAATCAATATATTTTTTGTCAATTTATTTTGTTATTTCATAATTTAGACTATAAATGCACATAGATTTCCAAACTGCATTTCAATCAAATCTATATACATATATCCACAGTTCAATTCCAAACCATGCTATGTCGACTTAGCATGTTCTTAATTTTTTTGCATTTTTGAATTTAGATTTTTTCAACTTAAACTCTGTCAAATTTTGGTTGTGATTGGCTAGTCCAATCAATAGTTATAAACAACAAAGTTCTACCTCATATGGTTTTTTTAGATATCGCCTGTAAATTTTAGGAGCTTTTCCTGCAAAACTCACTGTTACGACTTAGCATGTTTTGGAATTGAGTTGTCGATATAAAAATGGTGTAAAAAAATGTATAGTAATTCATAAAATGAGAACGGCTGGGCCGATTTCTGTAAAATTGTTTGTCAGTTGTTTGTATTTTCGAGGAGAAGGTTTTTGCGGAGGAAAATCCCTCCGGAAAAGTCCGAAAATTGGAAAAATCGAAAATCGAGTTTTTGTATGAAATTATTCCTTAATGGCTTCCCAATTAAAAAACTAGAAATTTCTTAGTATCATGAAAAATGCGAAACGCGGAAAATTAAAAATTTAAAATTCTCTTCGCAAAAGTCGGAAAATGGGAAATCTCGAAAATCGAGTTTTTGTATGAAATTATTCCTTAATGGCTTTCCAAATAATAAAATAGAAATTTCTTAGTATCATGAAAAATGCGAAACGCGGAAAATTGAAAATTTAAAATTCTCTTCGCAAAAGTCGGAAAATGGGAAATCTCGAAAATCGAGTTTTTGTATGAAATTTTGTGTGAATTTATTTCTTAATTGCTTTTCAAATCAAAAAATAGAAAGTTCTTAGTGTAAATCAATTGGAAAAACTCTCCGCAAAAAACGGAAAATTGGAAAATTGATTTTTTTGTAAGAAATTTTGTGTGAAATTATTTCTTAATGGCTTCCCAAATGAAAAAAAAACATCTTGGTGTAAAACATGGAAAATTGCGGAAAATGCGAAATTGCGGAAAATTGGAAAATCTCTCCGCAAAAGTCGGAAAATTGATTTTTTGTACGAAATTTTGTGTGAAATTATTCCTGCTGTATTATATTATTACTCCAAAGTTTGTCTGAAGGCTTAAAATTGGGGCGAGGCAAAGTTCGCCGGGTCCGCTAGTATATGATAATTTTGTAAGTCTATGGTTAAGCTTCACCTTGAAACATATTCTAATCATACAAAATATTTGAAAACATATTGGCGTAGTCTATCTTAAAAATGTTGCAAACCTTTACACAAAATTAAATGGTTCATTATAATCTTGTAGTTTACTAAACTTTTTTTTTACTTATTTAAATATGTATATTAAACAGAAAATGTTATAGCAACACAAAAATAAAAAAATGCAATAACTACGAAAATAAAGTACATGGAAGCTTTTGGCTTTGCATTTTAATAAACTTCTTTATCACATACAACTTTAAAAACATACTATAACTATTGTATATAGGTATAGCCTTTCTTAATTTCTTGTGTATTTATACAATCGGTGATTCAAGTAGAGATACTTTTTTCAATAGCCTTTTTTTTGACAGATACCATATGAGTCGAGTCATGCTGTCATGTTATTTTTGTGTAGTATTGTTTGGCATTCCATAATGGAAAGACTTGCGCCTGAACAATGTTTACAAATCGTTAAACTTTTTTACGAAAATTTGCGTTATGTGAGATATGTGTTTCGTGCACTTCGCTCAACTTATGGTCAACATAATCGGCTTACTGAGCGTACTATTCGCAAAACCATCACCCGTTTTGGGACCTTGCATTCATTATTAGATAATATTCGATCCAATAGATCACGTCCAGCACGCTGTGAAGAAAATAAAGCGGCTGTATCTGAGAGTGTATACGAAGACTGTGGAGAGTCGATTCGGCGCCATTCGAAGCAACTCGGACTGATGTATGGAACGACTAGATACCGACAATTGAAGCTCGTAATCTTGGCGATATTGGGTTTCAGCAAGACGGTGCCACTTCCAACACATTGCATCAATCAATGAATTTATTGAGAGAACACTTCGGTGAGCACATAATTTAACGTTTTGGGCCGATCGATTGGCCACCAAGATCATGTGATATCACACCCTTAGACTTTTTCCTGTGGGGAAAAAGCAGACAAATCCGCTTGGCTTCAGACCTTGGAAGAAAACATGATGCGTGCCATTCGCCAGTTACGAAATGATAGAACGAGTCATCGAAAATTGGACTCAACGGATAGACCATCTGCGACGTAGCAACGGCCAATATTTGATAGATATTTTCTGCAAAAAAATAAATGCCAAAAAATGTTCTTTCATATGATAATAAACATTCCCCATTAAATTTGAATTTTCTGTGTTTTTTTTTCTTTAAAAACTGAGGGAACCTCGAAATGGATCACGCTTTACTTATGTACATATATTTGTGTGTGTTTTCGTATATAATATGTAGGTTACTTATTTTTTTTTGCTTGTTAAAGTTTTGTCGTGTACATAGTTATTATTTTCTGTGTCTCTTTGACGCATAAGTTATGAAAAGTCTTTTTTGTTGCCTTGCATTTTTAAAGCTGAGCGTTGGTGTGCAGAACTTTAAAATTTAGAAAATTTTATTGTATATAAGCTGCAATTTTGACTTTGTGATCGAATGATTTAACTAAATAAGAAGTATATAAAATAAAACGTACAGTTTTTGTCATCAGTTTGGTAAAGAATTATTAAAAAGATTTTGATGTTAATTTATAAAGAATTTTTAATATTGCTTCAGCTGACTACCCAGATATTTGTATTCTTTTTGCAATATTAATTTGATATGAAAGCTGTTGAAGCTTAAATTTAACATTAAAGAAGTAAAAAAGTATATCCTGAATATATAATACAGTGCAACGGGTATATAAGCAACATATAAGTGTTCTATTTTTAATTACATATAACTGATCTGTGTAAAATTTCGACTTCGTTTTATGTAAAAGAACCTGGACGGACTGAGGATCTTTACAATCTATTATGAGAAAATATAATAAGAGACAACTAAATATACGTGATTATATTAAAATCTATAGATTTAGAGTAAATTTGCGAAGGCGGTTCGGAAACTACTTAACCTAAAACAAAAAGCGCGGTAGAAACAGAAAAAAAGTTGAGTGTTTTGGATACTCTTATCTCTGCTATGAACACATGTTAAATTTCTTATCGATCTCGCAACTGCTCCATTTGGAAGCAAGTGTGCAAACAGGTGTCATAAAATATTTACATAAAAAAGGTTTATCAGCACAAGAAATTCATAATAATATGGCGAATGTGTTCGGTGAAAGTGCTCCTTCATATGCAACAGTAAACAATTGGGTTGCTGAATTTAAACGTGGCCGTACAGCCAAAGAGTAAGATATGGTATTAAATTTTTGACGAATAAAAGTGCGTGAAATAGTTAATATTATGGGCATCTCAAATGATCGAGTCATTTAATTTTGCATGAAGAACTACAGATGAAAAAGTTTTCTGCAAAATTGATGTTAACAGTCAACCAAAAAACGCATTAGAATGAAAATTGCTCAAGCTGGTTTGGATCGTTTTAAGGAAAATAAAATGGAATTTAAGCGTCGTTGCATAACTGTATGCAACTATACTCCAGAGACAAAAATACAATCCAAGCAATGGACTGAAACTGGTGGAAGTGCCCCAAAGAAGGCAAAAATAATTCAATCGGCTGGTAAGTAATTGCAACGGTTTTTTTGGGATTTCAAAGCTATTTTATTGATTTACTAAAGTACGAGTTGCTTGATCACTCAACTTATTCTCCTGATTTAGCTCCCAGTGACTTTTACCTGTTCCCAAATCTAAAAAAATTCCTAGCTGGCAGGCGTTTTACCTCAAATAAAGATGCAATTAAAGTTGTAAACCACTCTTTTAAAGGTATTGAGGAAAACTATTTTAATCAAGGGATAGAATTGCTAGATAAGCATTGGACTAAGTGTACTGAAATTTAAGGAGATAATATAGAAAAATAAAAATGGTGTTTAAAAACCAATCGAGTACATGGAAGTGGAAATTACTTTAATACAAACATCTTTCCAGAGCTCTAATATTTTGAATTAATAAGTTTTATAAATTTTGAATATAAACAGCTAATCATTTAAAATTCCAAACATAATCTTAATAGCGGATATTAAATATAATCACTTTACATTTCTTTACTTCTTAATAGTATCAATTAAAGTAATTTCTTTAACAAACCATTTCATTTAAGAACGACTACCATATTTTTGCTCTTTCAAAGTTTTATTACATGCATAAGATATTGTGATTTATAAAGCAACCCACAAGAAATATATCCGCCCAAAAATGTACTTTCATATGTACGAGTATGCTCTTCCACATTATAAAACATTTCTAAAACATGATAATAAACTTTCAATATCTTTTTTTAATCTACTACATACTCTGGAAAGAAGATAAATATTTCCAAACATTTGAACAATTTACGGCAGCAAATCCATTTAAATTTCATTCAAATTCCTTTGGATTGAGGGAGGTGTGTTGTGGATTGTGTTTTTAAAAAAAAAAAAAATTTGTTCTCGTTATTTACATGACATCTTTCTTCTACTTAAACGTATTACAATTTTAAATGGAACAAAACTTAAATTTAATTTTATTTAAGATCATCTTGTTCTATTTCTATTTGGAAGCAGTAACAACAGAAATATAACATGAGGGAAATAAAAAAAGGAATTTTGAGCACAATTTGTTGTGAAACGTTAAAAAGCGAGGTGGCATTTTTAAGTGAATGAACTGTGTTTGTTAAAGTGAATGTGTAAGGTTTTCCTGAAGATACACACAGAGAATAAAAAAGTTGTGCATGTTTACCACAACTATTTCAACATTTAAAATTTTTTTTTTTTTTATAAATAATTAATAATTATTTATATGATTTCTGCAACCATGATATGGTTAAGTTCAGATTTACATGATTATAGCAATCATACATATTATTACAGCAATTATGTAATCTTTATGCTGATCAGTTTTATGATGAAAGATTATACCATATTATATAATAATATAATCAAAGAGCAACAAATTATGATAAATGGATTCATCATAAACATGATTGCAACAAATATAAATATAATCTGAATCGCAACATAACCATATTATTGCTACCGCAATCATATAAATAATTACAGTTACCATAACATTGTTGAAAAACTTTATTTTATCTCTGTATGTAGAAGACTAATTCGGGGTACCATAGCAGTTACATATATGTATGTTGAAAATCCAGAGTTAAAAGAAAGGAATTTTAAGTTTTCTATAGCCGAAACGGCTGCATGCGTTAGTGAGTTGGCATTTTGGAACGTGCGACAGCCAAAAAATATTTTCCATCGAGGGATGATACTATAATTGGACTATTGGAATGGCTGTTATGGAAGCAACTTTTTATATCTTCAACTTTAATTTTTTGCAAAAAAAAAACTGTAAATATATTTATTACAATGAAAAGTTGATACCTGCAGATCCATTTGGATTCCCGAGCTAATAGTATTCTCTATTTATTCCAGTGGCATTATGTATGAGTATATCTAGCGAAATACATATCAGTGTTACGCTCTGCTTATTTCTTCAATTACTACTTAAGTCCCATTATATATTTCCTATATTTGAGCTGGCCACCACATTACAAATACCAATAAAAGATTTTGAGATATTAACAAATTATTTCTTTATTTTAAAAACTCTTATATGCCATTATAAATAAAATATCAAAGCAGTTCAATATCACTCGCAGTTTCTCACCATTTCTTAAACCCCAGAGGTTTTCTTTTTAATGACTCTGCCATATACATCCAGCTAAAGTTGTAACATAAACTGGGTTAATTTAATTTGAGGCTTATTGGCTTACACTAAAAGAAAAAGTCTTGTAAAGTCAAATCTAACCCGACAATTCATTTGACCTCTGTGAGAGATACATATGTATATATAACCCTTAATCGAACATGCTCGTATCAAACAATTCGGAACAAAGAAAATTGGTTATTCGTGATCTGTAAAAAAACACAGATAACAGTGACTGAAAAATTAACAACAGACTTGACAAATGCCACCAGAATAAACATGACAGTAATTTTAGCAAAATGAAAAGTTTCAATAGTCTTCTTGCTGAAATGAAATATTACTGTCATCTTGTTTACATGACATGTTTGAATAATTAACAAATAAAAGAATTTACATGGAAAAAAAATGTTGACAATTACAAAAGAACGACAATTCTTTCATAAATCACATTTTTACAAAATTCAGGTCTATTTCATTAATCACGTCACTGATTTTAAGTTTTCAACCTGTAATCGATTCATATGGTTGTGTATAGACTCTGCCGTATTCATAAAAATTAAAGTAGGTTTGAAGTGTGCTATTAGACAAAATTTTTATACAAAATTTTCTTAAAGTACATTTGAAGTCTGCTTTAATTTTTTATGAATAAGGGCATCTGCCTTTAACATAAGTATGTTTGTATGAAGACTCACAAAAAATAATCCTTTGGAGTGAAATTACATGATCATGTGACCAAAATATTTGGTTTGCAATTAATTCATTGTTTCGCTAGCTGTCTAATATGTGACTCAGTACCGCAGGAACCACATACCAGTGATGTCTACATATACGAGTATCATCAATAATATGCCAAAATTTAGTTGTTAACAACTTTACCGCAACCATATTTTCATTCGAATTCAAAATAATTGTCTAGACCAGACAGGGCACCATAAAGTGACACGTTTAGCATGCAAGGGGTTCTCAGCAAAAGCTCTTGGATTTTCAGGAGCCCAATTTTATATTATCTTAATAATAATTTCGATTTCTCAATTCCGGTTGGTTTTTTTTTTTTCAATATACAACCACTTTTAATTTGCAACGTGGACTTGTAATTTTAAGCATTTTTAGGTTTCGTTCGAAAAAAAATTGTTCATTTTACATTTTCTATAGAAGCAAAATACGGAATAAATTCCACTTCCGAACGGAATTAAATTCTGCGACATGACTGCTAATTTCTCAATTTCTATTGCAAAAGGTTCACAATTTAAATATTAATTTTTCATCAAATTGAGCAAATATTCGGCCACATTCCGCTTGTCATTAGAGAATTATTGGAAACAATAATTGTGGCTAAAATTACTTAAAAATTAAACCTCGTTATGGTACATTGAGCACTATCTACAGTATGGTCTTGTTTAAAACAGCAAAACAAAAAATGTAGGTGTGGAATATATGTTTGTGTCAATTTTACAACTTTTTAAATACATCCCCCACACAGGCTACAAATTGTTTACAGTGGAAACGACTTGGAGTAACATTTAAACTAAAGATGTGTTCTCGATATGTGCATGTATTGTTCTTGTATTCTTTTGTTGCTATTTTTATTGTACTATTGTTGTTGTTGTTTTTGTTCTTGTTGTAGCAGTTGCAGCTGATATGCTGTAGCTATTATCCTTATATAAAGGACTCTATAGAATACTAAGCATACCTGTATTCTTACGAGGTATATAAAACACAAAGCATATTTTAAAATGATGCTTTAGCAAAAGTTGTACTAAAAATTTAACCGATTTTTGTTTTGTTTTTGTCTCTCTTCAGGTGTTTAAAGCAGATTTTGTTTCAATGCACACAGTCAACTGCAACTGCATCGAAATGATGATAAAATACCAACAAAATGTAGAGCACATGGATAAATAATATTGTAATATTGTAAATAGGTGAAGAGAATAAATGAAGAGTTTACTTTTCATTTGCAACACATTTTGTTATGATGACAGTAGAAATTTCTAAGATTATTTGAAATTCTAATTACTCGTATAAGAAAGTGTAAGTAAAAAAAGTTTATGCTATGAATTTGAAAAGAGTAACCAATATAATGTGAAACTAAATGTAAGTTTATTAAGGAAAGTGTTTAAGAAATTGCATAGGGTGTGGTATATTAATGCAAAGTCGAAAATTGACATCATATTTCAAAAAGCTAGACATTTTTGGAGCAGATTGTTTGCCATGTGTAACATTTGAGTTACTACTAATTGAATTTTTACACAAAAAAAAAGATAAACATTGTTCACAGAAAATTTGGTTTGGTTTGGTTTTGGTAGAGAAGCTCTTTCGAAAAATACCTGGTGATAAGATTTACGCTTTTTTGGTGATTTGTTATTTGAACATAACTAAAGTTATTCAGTTAAATATTCTCTCAATCGGAATATACATATATTTACGAGAGTGCTGAGCAAGGAAGTATCAAAATATTGTCGTATTCTATGATGCCAGTAGATGCTGCTATCATTTAATTAAATAAACAAATCGTATTGGAAAGCCTGCTGTGCCTACAAAAAAAAAGGCATAGCATTTGAACATAATTCAATAGCTTCCTTATTATTGATAGACATATGTAAAAAAATACGTCAAACATCCTTAGGGACCAAAATTATATAATGGTGTGTCTAAGCAAAATACGAATGTACAGGTATAGATAAACTTGGTATAAAAGCAAAAGTTTGGCAAGAAGTTTGCAAAACTCAATTAGTATATTCCATCTCTTCAGTAAAATGTCTGCAGATTATTGTGCTGTCTCTTATTAGACCTTAAGACCCTTCGGTAATGTGTTGGCCCGATTAAGCTCCATGTCATTATTTAAAAGCTGCAATGGTTTGTTATTGAAGAAATCAGAATGACGCTCTAATTATAATAAGTAAACAGCGCGCTGGTCGAGGTAAATATTACACAACAAGAATGTGATTCATCAAAACAGAAACACGGATTTTTATAAAAGAAAATTAACTTTAGTTTCATCTTTTAGCTTTTCTTAAATATCATAAATTAATAAAAATTTGAGATTCAAAATACTATCAATCGCTTCTTTTGTTTATTTATGCTACCAGATTTTATGTGGATTTTATGACTGTTTCAAAAGATTTGAAACTTAAAATCCAATCAACTAATCGGTCTACCAACATTCAAGTTGGTGTGTAACATTATGTAAAGTTAACCACATAATTCGAAAATATAATTTTAAAAGGTTTTCCGACCATGCCTTAGGTTCGTTTGTAAGAAGTTCTTTAATAAAATTAGAGCTTTTGGACTTCTAAGAGCAATTGTTGAAAAAAATTTGCATGCTGAATGTGTCACTGTATGAAACACTTTGTGGTTTGGAATCGTGATTGGACAATATTTTATTCAAGAAGGCTGCAAATACGTTTACGTTTCATGTATCATGCTATCGAAAGTTATTAACAAATAATTTTTAAATGTTATTGAAAATAAGGATATCACTGACTTGTGGTTTCCACAGGTCACAGAATATGTCACAGAAACAGAGAATTTATTGCAAAATAAATTTCTCGATCGCATTATTTAATACAATTCCGCTGTTAAATATCGCTTCGATCATGCTATTTAACACCAATGTATTTTTTTTAGATCAAAGTTAAATACAGAGTTTATAAAAAGGAAATTGAATTGAATGCAGCCTTAAACTCAAAATTCGTGGCGTTATTAACAAAATGACCCTCCATTTCGCAAAATGTGATTGAAAATTTGGATAACAGAATCGACATCTGCATGCATGATCATGATGGATATCTATCCTATATATATGTACATCTTTTTTAATTTATAATTGCTCTTTCCAACACAATTATTTTAAATCTTAAATAAATTTAAAGTGCAATACCTTACGTTTCAAAAAACACGACGCAAAGTGAATTAAGATCTTCTATAGCAAATAATGTTAATATCGAAAATAGATTCTAGGGAAACGTAAATACTAAGTCGACAGTTTTCTTTCACAAAAAAATTGGTTCAATGTTTGCTGAACAGCTTTTTTCAACGTAAAATAAATTTCCGTAGCAATTGTCTGTATTACTACCACTACCATTATCTTTGGATAATGTTTTACTTTTGATGTCATCAAATAAGCTTTTTGCTTTGGTATGAAATACCATTTTACTTAATGCTGTTCTCTGCGCAACTTAATTTCAATCGAAATAGAAAGCAAGGACTCTATTTCGGTGATCAAAGACTTCTTGTACGGGTAATCGTTTTAACATCTAATGATGTTACAGATTTTGCAAGAATTTCAGAAAACAAATAGAGACTGGATTCCAAACAACGCAACCTCGAAAATCTAACGATGCACATTAAAACGACACGATGCATAGCTAGGTATAAGTGTATTCCAAATTCTATTTCCATGCGGGTAAAATCGGATCGCAATTTAAATTAAACAGTCCATATTCTGACATACTCATTACTAAAGCTGTATCTGAGATCTTGTGAAAAATGTTGTTGTTGAACCGTAGTCAACACATACATACATATATATGTTTTTTATATATTTGCATGTTTAAATGCAAATATTTCTTATTATGAAGAATTTTGTATTGCTCTTCAAGAATGGAATTCGGTGCAAGTAGCGGCTACATTTTGTATTAGAATATAGTGGTTTAATTTTAAATTCATTTTAATTTAGTTATAAGAAACTTTTCATAAAGCAAGAAGCTTATGTTTTTGCAAACCAAATGCAAATTATTTGGGTTTTTTATTTCTCGGCGAAATTAGGAAAATGATATAAGCGTCCAAACACTTAAAAAGCTGAATGCTTGCATGCTAGATTCTATCTAGGAATTGTCATCAGCCTTATTGCTTTCAATGACCCTACAATGACTTGGGATCCAAATGATCTCACTAAATGAGATGTTACGACAATAATTTCCTCAATATATTCTAGTAATCTTATTTATATTATATGTAAATGCTGTGATAGAAACTTGGCGGTCTGTGAGAATTCTCACAGTTCATCCTATTATCATTGTACATTGCAAATTGAATAATTAAAATCTCAATCATTTTAGTTTTGACCAAACACAAAAAATTGAATTATTATTATGACCTCTAACCTAAGTAAATAAGTAGTAGATATATGGGGAAATTACAAAATCCATTTTTGTTGCATTGATATTTCGTAACTCCCACAGTCAGTTGGCAAACCCTAATTCTACATTCAGTTGTTACGTAAATATTCGTATTTGCAAATATTTATTCTGTGTAACTCTCGAGTTGTGTATGAGTATTATGTATGTGTTTCATTTGTAAACTTAACAGCTGACCTATATCAGTGTCCATTTATTTACATACACTACACTTTACGTTGGCATTGTTGTTGTTCGCATTTTCAGATTTTTTGGAATTTTCGTTTTTTTTTTTCTTTTTTTTCGTTTGTATCGAATGAAAGATATTTGTTGATGTTGAAATGCAGGTAAATCCATTCCAAACTCATTTGTCAGTGACACACACACACACACACAAAGTCGACCAGCGGTAGTGAATACTTGAGCAGTCATGTTGAATTAAAAACAAATGAATGAATCGACAAATGTATACGAAATTATTTCCTTTTTATTTTTTGTTTGTTCTTCTACTAGAAGTATTCATTGAAGTGTGTAGTGAAAATACACTTTTTTTTTGTTACGGTGATTAATGCATGAATAATTTTTTGGATTTTTTTGTTCATATATTGTAACAAAATGTATGTTTTAGTATTATTTTTTTTTTTTAATCAAAATATTTCTCAAGTTGTAGAAAAATGTTTGCATAAAAAAAAACATGGAATAATATTATGCGTTTTTTTAAGGTATGGTTTAAATAATGCACTCATATTGCAATGATAAACACGAAGGATGAAAAGTGATACAGTCATACAGTGAGAATAGAGGGAGGAGACTTATGAATATTGCAATATGTAAATGTGGAAAATCAATGACATTTTACCGTGCGATTTTGCTGAAAATGAGAGGTATTGTGTAAAATATGTGTGTAAAAGCAGCTAACAGACCTTAATTAAGTCGATAAGGTTGGTTGGTAAAAAAGAATACTCCAATAGCTACCTTAACGACTTAAACTTACTAAAGAAAAATATTTACACTGCAAATAATGTATTAATGTATAAAGTTATATTTCCTCTCATGCTAATATTATATTTATTTTAAAAGTTCATTTCAGTGCTTCGTGGTTTGAAGTCTCAATAGTGAATAATTTGATGGGTTGCATCATTGAATTGTGATTATATTATGAATTTAGTCCAGGTTGTATTCCGTATTCAATTAAACATTCAAGTGAATACATAAACCGATGTTGAATTTGTATGTGTCATATCATAAATACCGGTTTGTAACAAGCATTACATTGATGTCTTACTTGATACTACTTTTCGAGGCTGTCTCCCAGTCAGTGGACTGACTACAGAAGTGACAGAGAACTCTGACACAGCAGAATTCAATGGATAATATATATCGCTTCTACAAATTCTTAATCCCCTTGTTCAGACGCTGTTATTCAACTGAAATTTGGAAATGTGAGGATATGTATTAACCTTGGCTTATTAACATAAAAAGTAATTTTTAAGAGTTTTCAGATTTGATTTAAAAACATAATTCGATAGAACGATACATGTAAATGTTGACCGCGGCTACGCCTCAAGTGGTTCATGCGCTGTGTATAATTTTGCCATACTCTCTCCAACATTACGGCCGGGATTTCATGAATATATAACTGTTGCGCCCCGCAAAAAAAAACTAGTCTAAAGGCATGATCACGGCGGCAAATTGACCGACCGCAAACATGAAAGAAACTGCTCACCCAACTCGCTTCTAATTTGGGCCATTGTTTCGCATGTTGTGTGGCGTGTGCCGGGTGGCACCATCTTGTCTAAACCACATATCAACCAAGTCCAGCTCTTTAGTTTCG
This sequence comes from Bellardia bayeri, assembly GCA_950370525.1. NCBI lineage: Eukaryota > Metazoa > Arthropoda > Insecta > Diptera > Calliphoridae > Bellardia > Bellardia bayeri. The sequence goes on from OX493267.1 coordinate 84,701,423, forward strand.
AGAAAAAAAATGTTTAATCACCGCATAGCAGGGCTCGATATTCACAGTAACGCTCCTGCTTTTTCGCCCATAATCCACACCAAAAAGTGCATTTTTCGGGATGCATTGGCAGTTCTTGCAATGCTTTAGGCTGCTCTTCAAATGCAACAATTTTGCTTGTTTACATTAATTACAAAAATGAACTTTGTCATTGAACACAATTATACGATGAGTGCCGTGTGCACCGCCGCCAGTACACACTTAACTTTGATTAAAGTGCCGTGTGTACTGCCGGCGATGCACATCTAGTTGTGAGAATTCAATTCAATATTCAATATATTTCCTGCGGCACTACAGTAATACGATTAAATATTATGTTGTGGCACCTAGAAAGAGGCATTTTTTTTTTAATTTTGAGAATTTTCATTTTGTCTTTTATTTTAGGGTAAGCAAAAAATTAATTAATAAAATTAATTGATACCCCTTTATAATATATTGGAACTTTACAAATATATTTTTATTCTGTATGATGGTACTCAACGTGTTAATAGATCATGAATTTTGATAATAAAATTTAGTTGTTCGTTTTTTAATTCAATTTGAAGGTAAATTATAGACCGAACTGCACAGTAACAGGTAACACGAAAATTGCTGAGCTAATAAAATACTCTTGTCAAAAAGAAAAACGCTAAAAAATCACCCTTTATAGATGGGATTATATACCCATATGGACATCTAGTTTGTTTTCATGCCTAATGGCCGAATTCTCAGTCATTGTTTAACTATTACTTGTTATTGTTATGGCAAACTAAGCATTGCGAATAAAGAATCATTAGTTAAGCCTTTGTTATTAGCTAACTAAAGACTGTGAGTTCGGCCATAAGAGATGCAAACTAATTCACGCTACTACTCTAGGAGTTATAGACTAATTTGTCTTGCGTGCTTGTATTGAAAACCTTAGAGCTATTCATTGTTGTACACTTGAGGATGACTATATCAACAAAGCTCATCTATACATTTCAACACACTGATCTACACTTGCTTATAGGCAACATTAAAATGTTGTTATGACTTTATTACTTTTCGCTTTAATGTGTTACAATATATATTTAAACTAAAGAAGAAAGCAACACTTGACAGCATTGTAAAATATTTAGTGAAGTAAAAAGCTAATCCCTTTCTACATGTAAGGGATACTTAAGAGGGCAAAACTATATGCCTTCTCTTTTAAACATAGAAACCCCCCGCAACAAATTATCTTGTCATATTTTTCCTCATGTGTTGCTTACTCTCCCTCCTCTTACCAACAATATTTATGCCCGGAAATCTTATCTACTATCAGTAAAAAAAAACTGAAATAAAAACTTAATTCAAACTTACCGTTGGTCATGGTGATGATGTTTATTCGCCGATGAAAATGTATCAAATATATAATTAAGCATGGGTGCATCCGTTTTATGAGCTTTGGACAAAATGTATTTACTATCAACTTTTCTCGCTGAAATTCTAGTTGTGCCCGTATTAATTCTGCCGCTACTATTTCCATTGACATTAACAGGCTCTACCATACTTGAGTTACTAGTGGTATTAACACTCCCACTACTGATGCTGCCACTACTTCTATTGCCGCTACCACCACTTGAAGAGCCTTTAGCATTTGAACTTGTATTCTGTGATGACAATTTCGTGGCTGTATCCTTATTATGTGGATGATGATGTGTTTGTTTCTGTTGCTGTAGCTTCGATGTAGTCGTCCTGTTAGCAGACACTATAGTAGCATTAACATTGTCAACTGTCAAGTGGCTGTTGGTATTGTGCATATTTTGTTCATTTCCGTTATGCCTGAGGGCAGTGGCCGCTGCCGCCGCCTGATTTGGAAATGCTAAAGTTGATGTGGAAACGGAAGCGGTTGTGGATGAGGATGCTGAAGCGGACGAGAATGATTTTAATTCTGTTGTTATAGATGCTGTTGTATTATTTAATGTTGTTGTTGATAATAATGAGAGTGATGATAAAACATCTAATTGAGTCCTGTTTAAATGCAACCTTGTAGGTTCATCATATTCATCATCTGTTAATATGGGCGACATAGATGACGGAGATGCTGGTGATAATAATGACGATGATGTTGACAATAATAATAGTTTTCTAGTTGTACTTGTTAGTTTAGTTGCTATTTTAGCTGGATACATAGTGGGTATTATTAATTTCGTTGTTGTTGCTGTTCTGCTTAATGTTGCTGTAGTTGCTGGTCGTTGTGTTAAATTGCTAGACAAAGCAATATGTTTTGTCATGATGTAATTCCTTAACAATCCGCTTTCATAGTTGTCACTGTCATCATTCAAGGTATCGATTTCATTGGCATCTATATTTAGAAAATGAAAAGAAAAATAAGTAAAATGGGGTGCCAAGGCGAAACAGAAAGTAAAAGGTCACAATGTGAAGAGACAAACACATTTATAAAACTTTTGTGATATATTAACTTCAACTAGAAGTAGTTTTAGGTGTGAATGAAAACTATACAGTGAACAGCAAAATTGTGTTATACGAAACTAAAAATATTTATCAAGATTACTTTAATAATTGTTCGATCTTTATGGTTTTATTAAAAATTATTTCGTTTTTATTCCAATATTTCGCTACAACAATGTGTAGCATCTTCAGGTAAAATAAAATTTATTAACAAATTCACAAAATAAGCGTAAAAATATTTTTCAATATAACAGATTTGTCAGAATGAAAAAATTTTAAATATTACAAGAACAAAAATATGAAAAAAAAACAATGTAGTTTCGGTATTAAACACTGCAAATAATTACAAACGTCGTTATATATTAGAGATGTTACAGATAATTAATGTACCTACAACTAAAAGAATCAACTACAAAACAGATACTGAAAATGTAGCACAGATTTACAGACATTTAATACATAAAAAAATAATGCAACTTACAAATATTGTATAAGTAATATTTTCTACTTGTTATGAATTGTTTTAATATTTTGTTATGTTAAAGTTTTCATATCCTTTTATCCTGACGAAGCTACTCAAAGAGTAGCGAAATATTGAAATAAAAATTTAAATATTTTATAAAAAAGACCTAAAGCTTTAAGAATAATCAAAATCTTAAATTGCTAAAGATATTTTTTCAAACAATTTAATCAATCTAGATGAAAAAACGAAATAGAATTGCACTAATTAATTAAAAACAAAAGAAAGCAAACATTTTATTAACCCTTCGCCTTACACATAAGTCTGGCCAGACCTGTTTCAATTTGAAATGTTATTTTAATATATTTAACACTTAGTTAGAGACTTGAAATTTCAGTTACCTTTTTACATTTTAGTTCGCTATAATTATTTAAAGAACAAGTAAGAAAGTATAGTGGGTCAAGCCCGACCATATAATACCCTACACCCAGTATATGTATAAAACATTTTTTCAAAAACGAGAGCTATATGGGAGATATTACTTATTATGGACCGATCATCCAAAAATTTAGTTCCATGATTTCTGTGAATATAAATATTATATGTATCAAACTTTATCTCGATATAAATACTTTTAAAAGATTTATGGAGGTTAAAGTGGATTATGGAGACGGTGAATGGGAGTTTCGACTGGTTATGGACCGACTATTATAAAATTAGGTGTCATAATTTCTGTATATATGAAACTTATTTGTGTTGAATTTTATTTGGATACCAACATTTTTAAGAAATTTATGGTCGTTAAAATGATTTTCGGAAGTAGGCCTTATATGGGAACTATGACTAATTATGGACTGATAATAATAAAAGTGTACCGTATTATTCGCATATATATGAAATATATTTGTGCTCAATATTATTTCGATACCAACAGTTTTGAAAAAGTGTTATGCTCTTTAAAGTGATTTTCGGAAGTGGGCCTTATATAGGAGCTACGACTAATTATGGACCGATCTTGACAAAATTTGTAGATGTGATTTAGCTTCATTTATTACTCATTTGTAATGAAATTTGTTTGGATACATTCGTATGGGGGCCTGGTGATATAATGAATCCTTGGCCCGAAAAAATATCACGTACCAAATTTTATTGAAATATCTTCAAAATTGTGACCTGTACTCTGCGCACAAGTTTTACATGGACATTCAGCCAGCCAGACAGCCAGACGGACGGACATCGTTAAATCGACTCAGGAAGTGATTCTAAGTCGATCGGTATACTTTAAGGTGGGTGTTGGACCAATATTTATGGTGGTGTAGGATATTATAAATCCTGGAAAGAATATAGAGGGGCACTTATTGGAATATTTTACTGCACACATCACATTTGTAACACATGATTCTGGTCAGACCCTTATATATATTGAATTTTAAATGCTGTAACTTCATCTACTTAATTCATAAGTTACAAGTTTTATTGAAACGGTCGTCACCATTTTCAATACCTCTGCTTTATGTTGGTGTTGATGATAATGAAGGATGTGATTCCCCTCTTAACATATAAATATTTATTCATAATTTATTTAATAATTATTCACATTTAATTAAAAAAAAATATTTTTTTTTTCGAATTAAATACATGAAAACTAAGTTGATCTGGCTAGACCTCATGCGTAACGAATGTGAAAATCAAAAAATGTGTAAGTCCGAGGGTTAAAAGAAACAAGGACTTGCAAAGAGAAAACTACGTTCAATAAAGCAAATACCGGAACCTGTTGACAATGGTTGCGGAAAAAATACAACACCAGTGATGCTATTTGCTAATTCTAGAATCTATCGTGCAAAGTTTTAATAAAATTCAATAGCCTTGTTATGGATAAAGGAACCAACATTTTATATTTTAACGAAGCAAGAAAAGGGCAATTGTTTAGCAACCATTTTAAATTGTGGCCTAAAGAGCAACAATTTGACTATTACTTCGGCTATATGTTCGTTAAATAGTTTTGGCCTGATTTTGCTTCTTGTCATATTATTAAAATTTCAGCGTGGAGGGGCCAAGCTCCATATAGAAAAGCTCTTGTCTAAGAGATTTGGTTTATTAATATTAAAAAGCTAAATAATCTGCTTAATCTTTCTACATTCATTATTATTTTTAGTTCGAATTTTCATTTAAATGTTTAAATGTTGTTCTTTTATATAATATTAGATTTTGTTGACAAAAAATACTAAGAAATCAAAATTTGTTTTATGTGACCTTTTTAATCACTTATCTTATTTTAAACTGCCTTTGTTCTTTACTACTAGAAAACAATATAAAGTTTTTATTTGTTTGTTGTTTTCATCATTCTGCTTGCTTTCATTTTGATCATTTCTGGTTCAAATTTGTTTGGTGAAATTTAATTTTTTGTCCGGATTTTCACAATTTCTTGATAGAAATTGAAAAAAAAATTAAAAAAAAAACGAAAAGCAGGACATTTAGTTAAATGATTACCATTGGCCATTTGTATAATCGACATAATGACTGTTATTTTAATGAAATTAAAATATGTCTTAAATAAAATTTATGAAACATTTTTAAAACATGACTGAAACACAGTAAATTGTGACATCAGATGCAAGCATTAATTAAAACTAATGTAATTTTGCCTTGAATGAACTTTTGAAATGTTTTTTTTTCTGTTTCGTTAAGGTTTTAATCTTGATTTTATGATCATAAGAGAAAAGTAAATGTAAATATATAAAATAACTTGTTACAGTTTTTTTTTTTTTTTGTTTTTTTAAGGGAGTTTATTAACAAATTTAAATGCATATGAGTAGAAAATGTTTTTGTTTATCTTTGAATGTATGATTATACCTTAATCCTTCATATTACTTATCTTCTATAAATAATTTTCTTTAAAACAGAAAATTTATCATCTCATCTTGTGGGAATTTATTTGTATATTTTATATTACTAGTTATTTTTGGTTTTGTTATTTTTATTGTTTTTTTTTTTTGGTTTGTTTGTAATCCTTGCAAAATACTAAACTTACTTTTATGATTTCTTCTTTTCATTTTCCGTTTTTCCTTCATATAATTCTACCTCCTTCACATGTGTATGCAGATTTGCATATTTGCATTAAACCAAAAATCATCAGTTTAAATTCATTTACTTTTGGTTTTTCTTTTCTTGTAGAAACTTCTGCTCGTATTGGCTTAAAAGAAAAAGTTTTTTCCAATTCTTTGTGTTTCTGTGGATGTTTGCGGGTATAAGTATTGCTGAAAAAGTTTAGTTTATTATACTTGTTTGATTGTTCGATTTAATCTCATACCGTGTGTTATAATACTTTTAATAGACAGTGGGGAGTAAACTCATATGCCAAATTTAACACGAAAAAAATGGTTTTTGTTTTTAAAAAGAGCTTCATAAATCAATAAGTTAGCAACATTCGGACTCTAAAGCATTTTGTATGCCTCATAAGACAATAAGTTTATTTTAGATATGCATTTTATAACCAAATTTAGTAAAATTGTGAAAAAAAACTAAAGTACTAAAGTTTTAGCTTTAGTCATAGAGAGATAAAAATAAATCATGCGTCTACTTAAAATCCTGCCTCACTACAAAAAAAGGTAAAAAGATTTGATTCTTAAACTTAAAATCTAATTAGTAAAGACTACAAGCAATGGAAAATCAAAGTAGAAAAATTATTGCACAAATTCCTTGAAAAAAAAAATCCCAAAATACACAGTGGTGTAGAGTCGTTTTTTTTTGGACATAAATCTTGCATTTCAAACCCTCTAAAGGCTAAGCTGTGGCACCCAAAATTGAGCACTTTTGGCATGTTAAATACGTACATTTTTTTTTTTATCTTTCATTCGGTTTTTCATATTTTTATATTTTATGAAATTCCTAGGATAAGTTTCTTAAAAATATGCTATTTATCCCTTTTGATTTCACACTCTTCAATTCTGACCCGTCAAGGCAAGTAACGGGTGGTTAAATTTCAAGGGCCGATGTTGATTTTGAATAAAACACAAACTATTTAGGAAATTATTGTAATTTTATTTTATTATGATATATTGGTATTACTCAATTATGCATGGAAGAAAATATCGGCCAAATGGGCGCCGCGACCACGGCGGCACACCTCCATCCGATGGTCCAAATTTTCGATGACCCTGAGGCATAATGGAGGTTCTATGCCGTTAATGTGCCGAATTATCTCATCCTTTAGCTCTTGAATTGTTGCTGGCTTATCGACGTATACCTTTTCTTTCAAATAACCCCAAAGAAAAAAGTCCAACGGTGTCAAATCACATTATCTTGGCGGCCAATTGACATCGCCATTACGTGAGATAACACGGCCATTGAATTTGTTGCGCAAAAGAGCCATTGTTTCGTTAGCTGTGTGGCAAGTGGCATCGTCCTGCTGAAACCACATATCGTCCACAGCCATATCTTCCAATTCGGGCCATAAAAAGTTCGTTATCATCTCACGATAGCGAACACCATTCACAGTAACTGCCTGACCGGCCTCATTTTGGAAAAAATACGGCCCGATGATGCCGCCGCACCAAACAGTCACTCTTTGTGGGTGCATTGGTTTTTCGACAATCACTCTTGGATTCTCATTCGCCCAAATGCGGCAATTCTGTTTATTGACGAACCCACTGAGGTGAAAATGTGCCTCATCACTGAAGATGATTTTCTTCACGAAGTGCACGATATGCATTTTGATTTGAACGCCCATTTTCATAATAAGTCTGGATAACTTTAACATGTTGTTGGATTGTGTATCTCTCAATGGTTCAAATTGAGTAAGTCTGAAATAGAGAAATGTCAAATAAAATTCGGCAAGAAGCTTGGCGTTTAGGTGTGGTTCCCATTCATCATCGGCCCTTACAATTTAACCACCCTTTATTTGTGGGAAGGGAAAAGGAATGACGGTACTAGTCAATTTTTTTAATTCCTTTTGTCTTTTTCTTTCATTCATGTTGATTTCCATTACAAAGCACGAAAATTTAATTGAAGTGTGTGAATGAAATGGTAAGTTCAAAAGATAATTGAAGAAAAAACTGGCCAGCTGAAACTGAAGAGTTTGAAACAAGACTTATGGTTTCGAGTTATTTCCAGTTTAAAATTAGAATTTCTAAATTTTACAAAACCTAGATTCATTTTTTTTTAATATCGGACAGAATTTTTGACCAATTTTCCTCAAATTTATATTTTGTAATTAGATAAAAAAAATTCCAAAACAGGCATAAAATATTTCATAACCAAAATATTTTTTTGTCTAAAATTTATCACTTTTCAATTTCAAAATTAAAAAAATATTAATAATTAAGCCTTCTTTTATTAAAAATAAATTTCTTTGGGAATAGGAAACATATGTATAAAAAATTTATATATTTATTTGAAAGGTACCTTTACAGAGATCAATTAAATATAAAAAAAAACATGAACAATTTTCCAAATATGTTAACTCTAAGCCATTCTGATTTTGAGCAATTTGCTATCAAAGCCTCGTAAGTAATATGGACACTATAGGCAAAATTGTAAAAAAAAATCCCAATTTTAGGATTTCCGTCTTATTTTTGGGAAATGCGGAACTGCCTTTATACATTTGTAAATATTCATTTCAACTTATTTTTTAGAATGTTCCAAATTTCATTGCAGTATGTTAATAAATATCGAATTTGTAACTTATGTACAATATTTGTTGCATCTGTGGAAAACAAACGTCTTTGTTATGTTGACCAAAATACTGGTAATTTTGTAAGTATAAGTTTGACTTATTTTTTCCTGGCTTATTTTTTAATTGTTTTATTTTGATAATAATTATTTTCGATCTTATCCAGAGACATTCAAGCCATTAAGTCCAATATAAGCAAATCTATATCACTTCAAAGCTTTATTTTTAAAAATTTGTACAAAATATGACATTGAATGATTTTCCAATAAATTCTTTGTTTTGTTTTTTTAAACAAAATTCTTTCCGAACTTTTGTATATGCAAATTGCAATTAAACGTAGACTAGTGCTGCTATAAAACGGTTAGCATAGGCAAAAATGAACTTCAAGCAGCTAATTTTGATACTGCAACGAAAATATGAATAAACTAAAATGGATAAATTTGGTAATATTGCAAACTAGATCCCAATTTCTCCCTTTTTTGACTATAACTTTGGATATTTAAATAAATAATGCTGCGGAAATGTTTGCTGCCTCTAGTAAGTAAGACTAAGTGCCACAAATTGGAATAAGTTTGCAGGCAGGTGCATAAAAATGTTTCGCAAAAGTTATTTATAATAAAACAAGGGAGCAATATTCATTGATAGAAAATATGGAAATTTATTTAATATTTAATATTCCAAATTGGCTTAAATTTGGCTTAGGTTTTCTTCTATTCTTTATACCTACCGCCAATACTCGTAATATGAGAAATATTTTGTCTTAATATTGGTTATAGACACAAAGACTAAATATATTCTTTTAAAATTGTCCCTTAAAATGTTTGCAGACACAATAGGGTATCGAATATAGATCTAGTATTAATCATTTTTGTTAATTAGAAATATTTGGGATTGAAAATTTGCAATAACGGTCATGTACAATCAATATTTTTTAATATTTTTGAAAAATGTTTTGCTATTTTTATTAAATGTTTTGATAATGCTTTGCAAATCACGCCCTCTTTTATCTTCGTTTTTAATCATTATATAAATGTTTTCTTTTCTTAGAGTTTTAAAATGAAAAAATGCAAAGCTATTTCTACCTTAATCTAAAATTATTAAAATTTCTTTATTATCTCATGCCAACAATATGCAAGACATTCCTCTATCTATTATATTATTTGTAAAAACAAACCAAAGCAAGTTAAAATCTGTGCAGTAACCTTAAAGATAAATATGTAAATATAAGTATATGTATTGTATATTAAATATTCATATTATACATAAACATACGTACATACATAAATAAATACATAAGGTATCATATGTATGTATATAAAAGCTTATATAAATTCCAGCACGTTTATAGTTTGAAGATTTTTAAACACTTGCATAAATATCACTTTATTTTTCTAAAAATAAAATGAAAGTATACTCCTAAACAAAACTGAAAAATATGTACACACGAATATAAAATAAAAGTCAAAAAATATTTGTATAAATAAAAGTTTTGGCAGTCATGATCATTTGTATACATACACCATTTTTTATGAATCATACGTTTTGTTGATGCAGATTAAGCCGGCTCGAAAAATATGTTGTCGATGTTGCCAAGTAAAGGCAATTCCAGTTTGTTTCAGTTTTCAAACTGACTTGAATAAAACAATAATAGGGTTTATGTCAGAGAATTTCAAAATGTTTAGAGAATTTGATAAAATTGTTTTTAAAATTTCTTGGCATTAACTCCACTGCACTCCAAAAAACTTTGCAGTGTATACACATACACCCAATTCTGAAAATCCAATTGGTATCGAATAAAATTCTACAGAAACAAGTCTACTTCAGAAATAAAAAATTCCAAAGAATATTTTTTTTTTGCTCATGACTGACTATACTTTTTTACTTACTTATTTATATTGGAATATATATAATAATATATTTAATGATACCAGCATTTCATTGTGTCCATCACTGTCAACAATTTCTGTATTGCTTTATAACATTTGTAATTTTTCAGTTTCTGAACCCCGACAACAATTCATCACTCCATAAAAACGGTGCCTTCCTAATGAAATATATTCCGTTGTAATAACCGACAGGCTTAAAATACACGTACATATTTATTTATGCTTTTTATGGGTGTATATTTTACTGTACCTATAGTTTAATTGTTATTGACATTGCAATTTACTACAATTTCTAAAAAACATTTTAAATATTCTTAGAAATATATAAATTTGGTTCTAACTCATAACATTTCAAAGAAATAAAATTAATTCCCGAAATCTATTTCTCGATAATGGTGAATTTAATAGATGATGTTTGAAATTAGATCTTGGACAACAAATATTGCTGATGACGACCTTGGCAGAGTAGAAAATGCATTCCAATGTGACAATTGTATAAATATATTACTTTACAATGGTATTCTTTGAATTGCTAATTAAATGAACTCAAGCCAAACAAAGTTTCTCTAATAATAAATATTCTAAAACATTAAACTTTGCTGCATACTTATGCTCTTATTCACAAAAAATTAAAGTAGACTTCGAATGTACTTTAAGAAAATTTTGTCTAAAAGTACACTTCAAACCTACTTTATTTTTTATGAATACGGCATTTAGAGTGTATTAAAAAGTGCCAGTATTAACTTTGACAACAATTCTAAATTTTATTACATGTAAAAAGAGAGAATTTTAAAGGATTTGCAATTCTTAAAGTTATTTTTGTTTTAAATATAATTTTTTATCCTACACCACAATATTGGGGAGTGTATATTGGATGTTTTTACAGCTCATAAATATTGCTCCATCACCCATATTAAGGTCTACGGATTGACTCAGAATCACTTCCTTAGTCGATTTAACGGTGTCCGATCGTCCGTCCGTCTGGCTGGTTTTCCATGTAAAGTTTGTGCGCAGAGTACAGATTGCAATTTTGAAGATATTTCGATAAAATTTGCCATGTGGTATTTTTTCTGCCCAAGGATAGATTATGGAATTGAAACTGGTGGAAATCGGTCCATTATTTTACCTGGCCCCCATACAAATGTTCTCCCAAAATTGGGGTTTACCGATCATAAATGTTTTAATTATGCAAGTATCCAAACTAATTTCAAAACAAATGAATGGTAAATGAAGCCAAATCATATCTAAAAATTTTATAAGGCCCACTTTCAAAAATCACTTTAAATAGCATAACTCTCTCAAAAATGTTGGTATCCGAATAATATTGGAAAATATATTTCATATGTCTAAAATTAATACGGTACAATTTTATTATGATCAGTCCATAATTAGTTGTAGCTCCACTTCCGAAAATTAGTTTTAAGTGCACAACTCTCTTAAAAATCTAGGTATCCAAATAATATTGAACACAAATATGTTCCGTATATATAAAAATAATATGGTGGGATTTTTGTTGATCGGTCAATAATTATTCGCAAGCCCACTTTCGAAAATCACTTTAACGACACATATATCTCTTAAAAACGCCGGTATCCAATTAATATTCAACAAAACTTATGATATATACAGAAATGATGACTCCAGATTTTATAATGGTAGGTCCATAATTAGTCAAAAATCTCATAAAAGACCCTCTTCTTAATTGAATTTAATCTCCATAAGTCTTTAAAAGTATTTATATTGCGATAAAGTATAACAAATATAATATTTATATTTACGGAAATCATGGCACTAAATTTTAAAGGTAATAGCTCACATATAGCGCGCACTTCTGAAAAACTGTTCTATTTCTATATTGGGTGTAGGGTATTATATGGTAGGGCTCGACCGACTATACTTTCTTACTTGTTTAAATTTTCAAAAAATAACCAAACATTCGCTATAATAATTTTCGTGGACAACGTATGATTGTTATTAATGAGTAAAAAATATTAATCATACGAATAGAATTACCTATGATATCTTGGAAGTTATTTTGGTAAAGTAAAAGAAAATAATGTTTGTTGTGCAGTGTGCCAAGTATAGAAAATTTTACAAGAAATTTAAAAATTTACCTTTAACAAAATCATTATTCTTTAATTACAAAGTCCTACTAAAAAAAGTCACTTTTACTTTTTATTTTGGCAATCTTTCTTAATTACTTGTTATATTATTAAGTATTCTTTTGTTGTTATTAACAAAAAAAAAACACACCCACCAGATGTCACACTCAATTCAAAAGTATGTTAATGACTTTATGGTCCATGATGTTGTAATCAAATTTCATCAATAATCAAACTAATTATTTACACAATAATTATACAGTTTCCCTTTCCCTCTACATAGTACAAAAAACATTCATTAATGCCATGAAACTTTGTTGTTGTCTTTTTGTTTGCTTTTCCACTTTTTCAGTTTTAAAACAAATTATTTGTATATATTTTTTTTTAATATTGTAACAAAACATTACCAAACAAAATTGTCAACCATAATTACCACAAATCCGTTTTGTAATGTATTACAAAATTTCGTAGCATTGTAGGAGCTGGTAATTACTTTGTTTGCTAACTTTGTAATTTGTTTTCATTTCTTGCTTTGTATACAATTAACCCTTGTATAAAATGGCTTTGAATTTGCTAGGGAGAGGTCATCGCATTTTTAAATTAAATAAAATGGAGCGGTTTTCCAAATAATTTCAACCAGCTGTGAGTGTATATGGGGGGCCACTAATTTAAATTCAAAGTAATGTCTATTTAAGCCTTAAAACAACAAGATCTTCCAATATATTAAATTCTGGTTCAAATAAAATCCATTCTTACTACAGAATCTTTTTTTTTTTTTTTTGCTAAATCTGGTGTCAACGTTATTCAGTCGTTATTTAATCAGCCGGGATATATCGACACAATATCATTGTAATACCATCACTAATTTTTAAGTATTTTGTATGAAAACATATATGCGGTTCACACGATTTGGTCACTATTATATTTTCTATTACTACACCATTTCCAATCGTATATCAGAAAATTCTAATTATATTTCCGACATTTTCATATAGTACATATATTTTAGAATTGTATTTCTTCAAAAAGTTCGAATTTAATTTCAAAAATAAAAATGGTAATTTCTAATTGCGTTTCGGATTTTTCTAATCATTTCAGAAACTTACAATTCTGTTTCAGAATTTTCTATTTTTATTGGGTTTACAACTCAAAAAATTAGGTATTTATTCAAAACTTTTATTTAAAACAAATTTATTTAAGGTATTGGCTATTGCTAATTATAAGCTCTTCCCATCTTTCTGGCAACATAAGGATTCCGCACCAAAAAAATTGCTTATACATATTTTTAGGCCAAGATCGAAACAAGCCAATTTCGTATACCCTGTTCGGAAGTGCAGCGTATCCCAGAGAGAGAATTCTGCATCGATTGGAACTAATAATAGTAGAACTGAGCAAGGTCTCGACCATAAGTTGATTGAGCCAGTACCTAACAAACACTTATTTTTAAATTGATTTTAAAAGGTTTTGCAACATGTGACCGAGTGTTCTCATAATGGAATATCACACCTTCATATCTGACTATATATTCTGACCTTTTTCGACCAAGACGCGCTTCAAATAAATCATTTGCATTTAATACAGGTTTCCTTTGATAGACTGGTAAGATTTTAGAAGCTGATAATATATGGTTCCCTTTTGGTCCTACCAAATACAGAGCATTACCTCAGTGCAATGATTGGCGGGGCTTCACATGTATTCTCTTACACTTGGGTTCCATTTTTTATCGCAAGTACTGATTCGGTACAAATATGATATCTATTTATAGCGTTTAAGCAGCTTTCGGACATGCAAATTTTCTTTCAAGATCTCTTGGCTACAATTCGTATGGTACCCAATTTACCTGTTTTTGAATAAATCCTGCAGCTTGCAAACATTTTGAAATTTTCCAATGGAGTAATGCCGTTAATTCTTGGTCTTTAACATCTTTTGTCTGGGTGATCTCTGTCTTCCCTATTTAAATCATCAATTCCGAACCTTACAAACCACATCTCGCAGGTTAAAAACGATAAAATACATTTACCATAAGCTTCGAGGAGCAATCGATGTGTTTTAGCGACACCAGTTCTGCAAATTAAAGAAGTTAAGCAGAACTTTCTGCTCATGACGCTTTGTTGGCACAAAATTCAACAGTTTCGATGAAAAAAAGGAATTGTGAATATTATAATGTTCAATTACCACGGAAGAATAAATGACTGATATGTATCCTTCAAACTGACATATAAGTGAAAAAACCACATTCAAACCATTTGTTACGAATCCCGCATTTTTAAGTTATACATCCAATATTAAAAAAAATCCATTTGTGTTTCTATTAGATAATTAGAAAATTCTGTAATATAATTGGAAATTTCTGACATATCTATATAAAAAATTAATTCTAAAATATTGAAGTGATTTTGGAAAAATATTTCATGCTTTTTTCATTTTCTCAAATTGATTTTATATAAAATTATTTCATAAAGTTTTAAAATACTATGATTATGGTAGCGATTGACTTAATCTAGTTATAATTCAATTATATTTCACTGGAGACTATATTTGATTTACAACTCTGACTTGTTAAGTTGCAATAAGTTTGTATTAAATAACTACCTTATGAGTAAAGAAATTTTTGAAAAACTGGCGAATACGGATGAATGAGTTGAAAAGTAGACATGTTACAGTCACTTCAAGTAGATGAAATTGTCCAACTGCCACTCTTAACAATGTAGAAATGTACATCAGTCAGACTTACATAGAAACCAAAAGAGGTTGCTTGAAGTTCAAAGTATCTAGCTGTTAATGATTAACTAGCATTAAGTCATCATAATTTAGTCTCGAGTATAAAATGGTCCTCTATTAAAACATTATAAAACCGATTTGTATATATGGAATCCAATTGCGAGCCATGGCGTGTAATAGAACTTATACGGAGGTCCCAAACAAAAATTCTTAGTTCCGTGACAGGTGCACCACAGAAAATAAGTAACGAAAATATCCACAGTGACTTGGAAGTACCAGTAGTGAGGGACTACTTGCGCAAAACTTTAAACAATAAAGTCTTCGTACCACCATGAACGAGGTCCATTTGTCCGTCAATGCACTTAGTTTTAATTTTAGTTATAAGATTTAAACACTTATTATTAGCCCTAATGAACACGGCAGTCTCAATATAAAAATAACATGAATCTTATATTGCGGTCCTGGTTATTATAAATAAAATGTTTAAAAAAAATTATGTCTCACAAAGTTAAATTTGAATATGTCATTATTAAATTGTTCCAAAACTGATTTAAACCCTAAAACTGGAAAATTTTGTTTGTATATAATTTTTGTACATACTCGTATACCATTATTTAAATAGGGTTTATTAACCACATGTTAGTTTTTTAATATGAAAATGAATCTAGCATGTGTATAATATTTTGTCTAAGGGGTACAGTCAGGACAAAATTAGAAATTTTTGTGTGGCGAATTTATATATATAACTAAATATTGTATATTTAGTTAAAAACAATATTTTCAAAATATAAAACAGATTTTCGGTCTCTAAAATAATCTGCTTTAATAGCCCAATTTATTGGCAATTTAACATACATATGAACATATGTATATTTATTGTGAAATTGTTTTATGGAAATTTTTAATGCAGAAATAACATTTCTAACAATTCAATTCTCTGTTATTTTACAATTATAATTCAAAACTTATATTATCCCTGAAGAAGCTATCCATTGTGATAGCGAAATATCGGAAATTAATATATATAAATAAAATAAAATATTTGTAAATAAAATGCAATTGACGTTATTGCTTGAAAAAAGAAGAAACTATTAAATATTAGAAAAGGTCAAATAAACGAACTAAATATTTATATAAAAACTATATTTTCTTTACTCTGCTTTAAACTAAAAACATGTATTTAAATAACATCCCATAAATTTTTTTCTGCAAACACCACACGCCGTAAACCAACCCCTTATTAAACAGAAATCAGCAGGGAAAACATTGTTTTTTTTTTTGTTTTTAGAACACGGTTTTATTTTGAAAGAAAAAAGTTTTAATGAAAAAACCGACCATCCGAAAACAGCTACAAAAATAATGATTCAGGTTTATTTTCATAATTTTTTCTGGCCTTTTCTTTATTAAATGGGAATACAACGGCAAAAGCCAACAAAAAAAATTCATTTATACGTATGAAAACCGAAAAAAAAAATTCTAAAATAACAAAATCTTAAAAGTGAAGCACTAATTGAAATTAATTGTGCCAAAAATGTTATTTTCCTAAAGAACAGTGAGCTTTTCAAATATAAAGGAAACAGTATGTAATGCGTTTTTCTATTTCTTTTATGAAAACCATAAATATATAAAACTTAGCTGAATTGATACTACATGGCTCAGTAATTATATTAAGGTTTGAAAAAAAAAATAATTAGAAAAAAAGGTTTTAATATTTATAAACTTGCCCTGTAATTTATTTCGGTTTTAATTTGTTAAGAAGGAATTTATAAATTTGTTTAATGTAATTATTGAAATGGTCAAAGGTTTTTAAGCGTTTGAGACAATGAATGTTATGAATTGTGTAACAATAGATTCAGAACAGTCATATCATTTCGAAGTTGTGAATATTCCTTACTTTGACAAATCAACATTTTTAATATCTATATGTATTATTTTTTTCACCACGTTAACGTCTACATTACGTATGATAAATATTTAATTTTCACATAAATATATTACTCATACGTAAAGTTACACTTATCAGTACACAGTACAGTGTTCAATAAAACATTTTATTTTGAAAATTATTCTATATCTTGTGAATCACTAGATATATACGACTTAAATTTCATATGATCAGACATAAGGTAAGGTTCTGACAATAACCACTTCAACGTAGTGTTTAAGTCAAAAATATTTAAATTATAGTGAAATTAAAGTAAAATATATGTAGTTAAAAAGCCGTTGACAAATATTTTAATCTGCCAACCTTTGCATTTATCAGATATTCAGAACAATGTTTCAAACCACTTGTTTGTAAAAAGCTTTTAACAGTTTTTGCAAATTGTGGCAGATCGTTGTCATGATGTAATACTACGATTCCATATCTGGCAATATATTGTGGCACATAAGTTCTTTAGGTTTTGTTTGACTTTCGTATTTTATACAAAGCAATTATTTTTCCGACTGCAGAATGCGATATCTTACATTTATAAAGTTTTGTGGCAGATCGTTGTCATGATGTAATACTACGATTTCATATCTGGCAATATATTGTGGCAGTTATTCAACCACTGTTCACTTTAAATGAATCAATTTTATTTGATACAGGTTTCTCGTGATGTTCTGGACAGATTTCAGAAGTTCATATGTCTCATATGCTCAATGGTCTCAGCATGAATATTTTATTTTGGTGTCAAAATCATTGCGTCTGAACCATACAAAAATTTCTCTCTCACGTTGAAACCAAAAGAACACATTTACCATAAGCATTGGTACTTCAACTTGTTTTTATACGTTAAAAAGTCTGTTCTTTACACTATAATGTTCAAAAACTAAGGCCCATTATTACAACTTGGCAATAGTTAAAGCTATGATGTTATCAGAAAGATAAGAAGTATTTGGTTATTATAAGTTAGCTTTAATCTAAAACCGACCGATAAGCTAAAGGGAAGATCATCTTGCCTTTAAATTTTATAGTGAGGTTTATGTATTTGAATTTGTCATATGTTTTGGAAAAAATTTTAACTTTATTAATTTAATTTTAATTTTGTTTTGCCAATAAATAATAACATAAACAAAAATGGAAAGCAGACGTTTGATTTATATTAATAACCTGAAGAATATTTTTGAATACAGTCAGCCTCAAAGTAGACTGTTGAATTTGAATTTTTTTTCACAAACAAATATTGACATATTTTAGAAAAAAATTATTTTATTTTACAAGGAAGTTGTAATGACGAACAATTTTAAAGGTCACTTTATTCCTCACATTAATTAAAGTTACCTTTTACTATTAAGAAGATTAGAGGTAAGTTGTAATAATGGCCCTAAGTGAGAATAAATAACAGATAAGTACGCTTCAAAATGGCACATACACTGTTGGACAAAATAAAGTGCGGTTTCAAATATTTCCGTTTTTTGATTTAAACATGTATTTAATTTTTTTCTAATAATTATAAATTAGAGTTTTATTTTTAATTCCGTTACAATTTTATCTAACAGTTTATATATCTTAGCGAACGTAGTTTTTAGACCGGTGTCGTTAAGTCTTCTTTGGTCAGTGCGAGTCGAAGTATTTAATTCTAGTAATCCTTTATATTTCTGGCTGTCGTAAATAATTTCTTGTTGCTATAATTGCAATATGATCATCGTCTAGCTTCGTGGTCTTACGTTTCTGCCACATAAGTTCTTTAGGGTTTTGTTTGACTTTTTATACAAAGAAATTATTTTTCCGACTGCAGAATGCGATATCTTACATTTATAAAGTTTCTGTTTCATTACATTTTCACGATCTAGAACTTCAGTATAATTTATAATATTTTAAAAACTTATCACAATTTAAAAAAAAAAAAATCAGGAATACTACTCTTATTTTAAGGTTAACAGAAAACCGTACATTATTATATAGAAATATAAATGAGCGACTTTACATAATTGCAATGTTTATGTAAATAATTCAGATACTCTAACAAATCACAGGACTGTGAATATATAGTAAATAATACAAGTAGAAGAAAAATATCAAAAAAAAATGAAGAAGGTTACAAAACTGCACTTTATTTTGTCCGCCAGTGTAAAAAACCTAGTTCAAAAGATATGAAATGTGCTATGAATGCCTCATTTTTAAATTATACATCCAATTATATTTCAGGACAGACAAACACATTTTAGTTTTTTTTAATATAGAAATATATACATGATACTATGCGCTTACTTCGAAATCAGTATATATACATATATGTACATACATATGTATATATATATATTTTAAAATTAGTGAAGGAAATTTAAGACATCAACAATGGACAAAACTGCATTAAACTTAAAATTATTTTTTCCCTGAAGATGACCAACAGAGTTGGTCGAAATAATGGTAAGAAACAATAAAACTTAAAAAAAACACACAAGAGTTTTTATAATAATTCTTTAATAAAGCAGACATCAAGCCGAATGAATAAAATATAGAGAGTTTTAACAATCAAAAAGGCTCTGTAGACCTTTTTTATTGTTAACAAAATAAACAAATATATTTAAAAGAGCTATGGTTAATGAATAGATGATGAATAAATAATAAAATAAAGAATATAATTAGGGTCACAATCGCTATGAGTTGTAAACGATTCCCTAATTACGTGGAAAAGGTCAAGGAAGTCATATTATATACTGGCATTTTGTTTGTGTAAAAAAATGTACGACTGTCAAAAACACTTGACAAAGTATTACTTTTGGCATAAGTAACTTGTAAACTACAGCCACCTTAAAAATTTACACCATTGTTTAAACTGAAATAAAAATTGTACTTAACTATACATTTTGCAATTATACTGACATTAATACTAAAAACTATTCCCAAAAGTTTTGAAGATTCCAATTCCAAAATTAAGTTATAATTTTTGGATATCGATTACGTGATTTGCGAAGATTTGCCCTAGCTTTGAATTTTACAAAAAAATAGCTATAAACTGAATGGCTCTGGTCTCCTTTATTTGGATACCAATATTTTCAGGAGATTTACGGTCTTTAACAAAATGGTTTTCGGAAATGGGTAGTATATGGGAGGTATGACTAATTATTGAGCGGTCTTTATAAAATTGGGCTGAATGATTTATGAGTACATGAAACATATTTGTGTTGAATATTGAGATTCTTAGGAGTGCTATGCTTTTTAAGGTTATTTTCGGCGTGGCATTTATGGGAGTGTGCCTTATATGGGAGGTAAATTCAATTATGGACTGATCTGCACAAAATTTTTTAGTTGTGTTAAGGCTTCATGTACAATTTATTTGTTGTGAAATGCACAAATAAAACATTAATGACTGTTAAATCACTATTTCTGGAGGACATTGGTATGGGGCTAGCTGATACAATGTAGCGATTTAAATCAATTTCAGTCTGAACCATTTTTGGCTTGAAAAAATATCATGTAGCAAATCGAAATATCTTTAAAATTGCGACCTGTACACTGTGCACAAGCTTTTCGTGGACAGCCAGCGATCAAGTTAACTAGAATGACAAACCTATATATACCCTTCTCATGAAGGTGAAGGGTATAAAAATGAAAACGAAAACATTTTTGGGGTTTTTTTTCCAGGTTTATGTTTTGCAATTTCTTTTTCTTTTCAATTTAATAAAAATATTTATTCGTAGTTATGTATGTATGTGTTTTGTTCAGTTTTTTTTTGTATTTATTGTTTTATTTACATTCGATATAAAGAAAACACCAACTTTTATACATAAATATAACTAATGCCAGCTTAAAATCAATATTAAGTTAAACTTGGTAAAATCACAAGTTTAAAAATAAATAAATATTATATTGAATAAGTAGTAGTTGATCTTCACCCATCGGGAAAAATTGCAAGTGCTTCCATTTGCAGACCGTTAGGATGACTTGTTTACACATTCTAAAAAATTCGATACTCATTCCACTATACCTTCTCTCAGAAGGCGTTGCATATTTTCACAATTAAAAACGGCACTGTTCATTTTAAAACTGTTATTAGTATTCCAATTTAAATAAAAGTTAAGCAAAAATAAAAATATTGAGTGGAGATTGACTTGTGACGTCACATGAAAAAATTTTGCTCTCAATTTTACTCTCACAGTTTTTGTAAAACATAACGGACCTGCGCAATGCTTAATCTTTATTATTTGATTCAGGCATACATCTCGTATGGTTTAAACCAGCAAATCACTTGTCCTCATATTGTTTTATATACTCTTCCTAGATATCCGATTGTTTAGCTGTACAATGATTATAGACTGCAAAAAAAATAGATTTTATAAATATCCTTTAAAGCTGACAATTATAGACTACTTCATACATCAGATAACCAGTATAGTTCTGATACTATTGAGGTTGGAAAGGACCAACAACCGATCACTGGCTATTGGTCCAACATACACCGTTCTGAATACAATCAATGATTCACTTGTGATCAAGGTCTCTTTAAAACCTCGTATATACTTATATACAATTGTGATGATAAACCGACAATACTTCTCCTAATGGCTTTAAAAGAAGCTCAATTTCTAGAAGCAATTTCATATGGTTAAGCTTGCTGCAACAACAATAAGTTCTACAAGTTATTTTTTACTTTCGCAATCAACCTGTGTAATTTCTTACACGAATTTTCTTAGAAACTACATTATAGTGTATTTGGACTTGAGTTTTTATTAGAGCTAGAATTTGAGGGAAATTCCTATACATGAGATTAATTATAAATAAAATAAGCCAGAATTTTTATGTAGGATTTTTCTCTTTTCAATGAATTTTAATATGTTGGAATGTAGTTTATTAATTTTTGGAGCGCTCAAAATATATGTCAGCATTTTTTCTAGCAGCCTAACTAACCTTAATCAAAACTATTATTTTCTAATATCGATTATTAGCAGCTGGATTCTTTCCTTTCATGACCCTCTTTTAAAGGAAACAAAAATTCATTTATTGGTACATATTTCAATTTAGTTTTTTTCCATTCTTTCTTTCATATACGACTACATAGTAGTTATGAAAAATAAGTTTACTTTGGGTTAGTAGAAGCAATAAATTGCTTTTGGGATGTGTTTGTATCGTTTTGCTGTTTCCAATTTTATGTTTTATAAACAACCATACATTCAAATTAATATTCGAATATGAGTATGTTGGCATGCTTGATTAACTTTTGTTAAAGAAAAAAAAAAAGAAGAAACAAAAAATGCAAAATTAATGAGAGAAAATTAAATGTGCAATATTTTCAAGATAATGAAGTAAAAATTTGTGAAAAAATTTAAAGAAATTTGAAAAGGAAATGTATTTTTTTGCAAAAAAAAAAAAAACTTAAGTAATATGCCCTACATACTTTGGGAAATTCATTACATATTGTAATGCACATACATATGTATGTATACAATCGCTTGACTTTAAAAGACCTTAGGAAATCCTGTTATAAAGTATTCTTTTCCAGTATTATCCTTTCGTTAATTACTTTTTTATTACGCTCTTTAATGATTTTAATACTCTTTTACAATTTATTTCCTATTAAAGATGTAGCTCAACTAATTAAAATAAAATATTTTATTTACATTCGTGTTGAGAAGTTGTATGGAAATATATATAAAATGAGATAGAACTCCCAGGATATCAAACCCTTTTTCCGACACACAAAACTTTTGCTTGACTTTTACGTTTAAAGAAAATAATTCAAAAGTTTTTCTTTTCGAAAAAAAAAATGTACAAAGTTCTTGTGTTATACTTCTTTCAATTGAATGCATTTAAAAGATAATATAAAATTAGCCATGAAATAATTAGCCTTCTATAATACAGTAGATTTAATTTATATTACAATACATTACTTAATGGGAATTTGTTATGGAACCTAATGATAATGTTGTATTTTTTTGAATAAACATTCAACTTAAATATTTCATTAGTAACACGCTTTGGTAATTTTATTTGTGTAAAAACATTTAGAAGTTAACTGGAAATTCAAAAATTTTATAAAAGTTTTTTTTTCCCAAGGAAAGTGAATAGAAACACAACAATTGAAGAACTAGATTACCCTACAATTGCACATGCTAGTACTCGCATGCGAGTGCTGTGTACGTATTTTATACGAAAACTTATTCGAAAAACTCGAATCATTTGCAATTTACTGTTTACACAGAACAGTGAAAGTTCATTTTCAAAATGTTGTCAAAGTGTAAACTTCAAAAAATTTAATTCAATTAATTTCATGGCATGAGAGTGTCAAACATTTACCCGTATGCAAATGTAGCTGCGAGTAGCTCTGCAATTGAAAAAAATGTGAATGTATTGAGTTTTTCGAACTGTTACTCGCATGTTTAAACGGGGGATTAGTCACATAATGAAAACATAAACAAAACGACTGTAACGACAATTTCAATAAAACTTGTACCTTATGAATTAACTAGATGGTGTTACTTGTTAGTATTTTTTTAGTCTTTCCCGAATTAACCGAACAATATACATACAAAATATATGTATATGTGTTACAAATGTGATGTGTGCAGTAAATTTTTAATAAGTGTTCTTCTATATCCTTTCCAG
The DNA here is from genome assembly GCA_950370525.1 of Bellardia bayeri. Classification (NCBI taxonomy): domain Eukaryota; kingdom Metazoa; phylum Arthropoda; class Insecta; order Diptera; family Calliphoridae; genus Bellardia; species Bellardia bayeri. Next base: position 84,725,244 of record OX493267.1, read on the forward strand.
GATATCTCTTTTAGGTATTTATAGCGAACTAAATTTTAGAAAGGTACTTGAATTTCGAAGTTTCTAACTAAGTGTTAAATATATTAGAATTAAATTGAAAAATGGCTGGCTAGACTCATATGTAAGACGAAGAGTTAAAGAATTGCATCTTGTTAATTGGGACTTTGTAATAATAATAGGAAGAATACAAACACATTATAAACGTATGCAAATTTCGTTCTAACATATAAAATCTAAAAACAGAAATATGCTTATAATTCCCGAAGTCTATTTCTTAGTAATGGTGAGTAAAATATATACTGCTTCCAAGTAGATCTTGAACAATAAATATTGATGATGACGCCCTTGGCAGGTCGTAAAAATGACTTTACAGTGGTATTCTATAAAGTATTATAAAAAAATGAACCCCAGTCAAATAAAATAAAATTTCTCTAATCACAAAACTAACATGAAATATCACAAATGCAAAGCATAATTGGATAGATTCAATCAACCTCAGATAACTCATGTAGCCCAAAAGTCTTGTCACTATCTAAAATCTGCAATACGAAACGTTCCCTAATGCTTATTATCCTTATATATAAAGTTGGGTTATTAGTAATTGTGCAAAATGAAAACCAAAAATTAAATTTTTGTTCTGCACATTTCTGTATTTAATTTAATTTCAACATGAGCTATCTCCTACCAAATAGATTTGAATATAAACACATCTCCTATTGCTTAAATATCCCAAAGTTGTGTTTATGACCAGGGTATGGTTGTTTGTGCTATCTCCTAATTGGCCTATATATTCTAATCATGTTCAACATTTGTGTGTATAAGTTTTTGTTTTGGCCTTTTTTTATACTTTCCCATTGCTTTTATAAGGATTCATGTTAAGGATTTAATATTTCTTTTTCTTTTTTATATATTATATTGATTAAATTTTGCTGTTGGTGTTAGGCTCCTTTTGCCGTCATTTTAGGTTTACAAGTTTTTTTTTCCAATATTTACATGATGGACAACCTTAATTAAAAAAGTTTTTTTTTTCTGTTGTTTTGGCATAATTTTGCTATACATTAATATAGTAAACATACAAATGTGTGTGTGTATATACGAGTATATACATAGATATTTTTGCTATTCTGGTCTAATCAAATACATATAAATATTCAGTTTGTCTTTCTATTTTGTTTGCATACTTTAACTTATTTCCTATTCCTTTTGTTTATTTAACTAAAAGTTTGTGTTATTTTTTCACAAGCAATAAACTTTCATATATTTAAATTCAGAACCAGGAAGTAAACAAAAAATGTTCACGTTTTCTTAATTAATATAAATGTTGTTTGATTTTCAATGTTTTAAATTTTGAGGGGAAAAAATCGTAGCAATGTTTCATAGACTTTTAAATTAATTCTATTGATAATACATATCTGTAAAATATTGTAATAATACTGTGACTTTAATTATACTTTACTGTAAGTAACCTGCAATAATGCAAACATTTTTCGGAATTGTATGGAACATAGACAACCTCTTGATTTTTACGGTCTTTTTCCTCAAAAGTTATTTCATAAGTTTAACTAAAAAGTATTTAACTGCCAGCTTGTTTAACGCGAACTATTTAACTTAAGGTTAAAATGTTTATCTCTTAATTATATATACATAAGTGCAGTTCAACCTTGGTATAACGAATCTTAAGGGGATTAGAAAAAAACGTTATATCGAATAATTCGTTACAATGAGGTTCGTTATATCGAGGTGAAGTTGCACTTCTATTCGTTATAACGAGGTAATAAAAAATTGTGTATGTATGTATATTAGCGATTTTCGCTAATAAATCAAAACATATTTGAAGGAAAACACTGTATTTTGTAGTTTTAAAATTCTAAAATAAGTCTGAGCCAGTAATTAACTAGCTAGACTGCAACAACAACTGCTGCAACAAGCGTACAAGCTCTTGGCAGCAATAAATTTTTCTTCGAATATTTCAGCCGTTAGTCTAATGCATGCTGCTGTCGACTACAAATGTTGGTTTGCTGGAGACGTTGTCGATGCAAACACAATAATTTTGTGTGAATCTGTTTCATATAATTTGGATTAATTGATGGAAATCGTTATGAAAAGGTTGTAAGTTGACAAAATTCGTTAAATAGAGGTAAATGATTCTTTCTATTTCGTTAGTCTGCAGTGAATGAAGATTCGTTATAACGAGACTAATGACAAATGTATTCGTAATAGAGAGGTTTATTATGTATTAAATCTTATGGAGCGTTGCGTTGTAGGGGATTTAAAAAAATTCGTTAAATCGAGGAATTGATTGTAGTGAGGGTCGTTATATCGAGGTTTGACTGTATATATTTAAAATAATTGGTTAATTTAGGCAATGCTTTTGTTTTGAATATACAAAACGTCAAATAATTTCTATATTTATGTATGTATATGCAAACAAGAAACAAAAAATTCATTAAAACTATGTACATATTTGCCTTTCAGTAAAAAATAATTTTGCAGTACCCTTAACATCCAATCCATAAACAACTTCAAGACCTCAGAAATAAAATAGTCGATTTATTTTGATTATGGGACATTAATCCAAATTAATTGTTTTAACCCTTTGTCCTACACATGAGTCTCACCTGACCTTTTTCAATTTGAAATGTTATTATAATATATTTAACACTTAGTTAGAAAGTTGAAATTTTAGTTACCTTTTTACATTTTAGTTTGCTATAAATATTTAAAAAATAAGTCCTGCAAAGGATATAGAAGGACACTTATTCGAATATTTTACTGCACACATCACAATTGAAACACATGGGTCTAGTCAGACCCATATATATTTTGTATTGTAAATGCTGTTTTTTTTATATTTCTATTGCTGGTTTTATATCCAGTTATCTATTATTATTTATTTATTTAATTTGGCAAAAAACAAAACAATAAACAACTAACAAGCAACTCCAAAGAAAAGTACAAGTTTTATTGTTTTATTTCATCACCTCTGCTTTATGTTTGTTCTTGATGATAATAAAAGTTGTGATTCCCCTTTTAAGATATGAATATTTGTTTATAATTTATTTAAAAATTATAATACTCATTTAATTTATTCATATTTATTTATAAACATTTTTTTTTTTTGGAATTAAGTAGGTACATGAAAAACTAGTCTGGCTAGACCTCATGCGTTACGAATGTGAAACTCAAAGGGGGTAATTACATATACTATTTGCACTTAAAATATGCGATAAATATGCTTTTTTACACATTAATAATAAATTAGAAAGTCCTTGGAAAGAGTCTTGTGCAAAAAAAGTTTCTTAACTTTAAATATGGTTTTTCGCCTTTTTTGGTAGTAATAAGTTTTTATACTTTTGCCTGCACTACTACATTAATGTTACCATAGTCCATTACCATAGCAAATATTGCATATTATTAGTCCTTCGAAATGTATATGTATACAAGAGTTAAATAGTTATTGAATATTTAATTTACAGAATATTTTCCGCAAAGCAGATTTCGTTATTTTATATTAATCAATTGGGCCATTTAGAAAACTATGTGGAAATTGAATTTATACAGTTGTTGCAGCAAACACCACTTCTTTTTACTTCCATATTGCAGCATTTGATTTTTTTTTTTTTTGAACTGCAGCTTTCGTATTTTTTCACAACTTATCTCTTCTTATGCCGTGTCTTGGTTCATTGACATTTTATGTTTATTTGTTTAACTTTTTCTTTATTATTTTTTTATTAAAAAGTTACAAGTTATAATAAGTTTTTATTTTTGGAGAAAGGAAACAGAAATTTGTGTTTTATGTTTGATATTTTCATCATTGTTAAAAATTTAGTTTTTTCTTACAATTAAATTGTTAAAGTAAACTTTATTTCTCACTTTAGCTAAAGTTAGTTTTAATTAACACTAACTTAAGGGTAATTATGATTATTGATAAAACTGATATATTTAATATACCAAATGCTGAATATTTTAGCAACATCTCCTTCCTATTTAGCTTGTTGGGATCATTTTGGTTTTATACTTATAAATATATGCTTATTAACACATATATGTCATTATTCAATCAATAATTAATCAATGGGAATACGAGTGTTAAGTAATGGCAACTGAAACAAAAATATTACAAAAAAAATTTTAATTTTTTGCAAAATCCGACATTACCAGCGGTTTTAATGATTACAAAAAAGTTATAAAGTATTATAAAGTATTATAAAGTATTATAAAACAAAACAAGCAACCCTTAAGCACAGAGCGTCAAAAAAAAGGCAGAAAGTAGAGTCGGTCCAAAAAGTCGCTGTGTAAAAAAGTTGTTCATAAATGAGCGCTATGTGGGAGCTATGACCTATTATGGACCTATCATCAAAATTTAGTGGCAGAACTCTGTACATATAAGTATTGTTTGTGTTAATTTTTATCTCGATATATATACTCTTTTAAAGATTAAAATGATTTTAAAGTTACAAAATTTGGTATCAAAATTTCTGTATATATGTTAAAGTGATTTTCGAAAGTGGGCCTTATATGGGAGCTATGTAATTAGAGATGTAATAAGGCTTCATATACAACTCATTTGTGGTGAAATTTGTTGGGATACTCTCATAAATCAAACATTTATGACCGATAAACCACTATTGCGGTAGGAGGACATTTTAATGGAGGCCCTAACGTTTTTGGGTCGAACAAAAGTCTCTTACTAAATTTTAATAAAATATCTTGAAATTGGGACCTGAATACTTGCAGCTAGTTTTTCTTAAGTTTTGTATTTTATATTTATAGAATTAATTTTTTTGTATCCCTGAAATGCATCATATTCATCTAAATAACGATATATTTTAGAGTGCTTTGGGAGCTAAGGCCAATTATGGACAGACCTTTACAAAACTCAAAAGTAAAATGTTTACTTACATATAAATAGTCTGTGTAAAATTTCAGTTCAATATTCATATTAATTTAGATATTTAGGTAAGTTATTGTGTTTTGCAGAAGTGGTGGCTAATAGGTGTCGAATTTCATGTAGATATTGATTTTTATAAGAGATTTATTCGCTTTTAGGCGATTTTCGGAAGTGCTTTTTATATGGAGGATATTGTCAAATATAAACTGATGCACACAAAGTATCGGTTTTTGATTTTCCTTAGCATGAAATCTATTTGTGCTGAATTTTGTATGACTACTGCTTTTCTACATGCATTTATGCACCATGGAGCCAAATTCCGGAAAGTATTTGTACATATAAGGGCTGTGAGAAATCGTGGACCATTTTCAATTTGGACTTTTTCATCCTAAAAAGATTAATACATTGCTTATTAGTGTAGATCAGTCATGGTCGAAATTGAAATTTCCCAGCACATGTGCTTGGTATACAAAATTCAGCTTACGCTACGTTGAAATACGTACACTATAAGGTTACTTGTGTAAGTTCGTGTGTGTTTACTAAAATGAGCATGCTTTTGTTGCTTAGTTGTGATCTCAGAGTTTAAACTTAAATTAGTTGCTGTTCAGCACTTGTTTTTTAATTTTATAAATTTCAAATTATTTATCATGAATTTTTTTTTTTTTGAAATTTATAAAATTAAAAAATTTTTTGCTGAAGAAGCTGAAGTAGCGAAATATTGAAAATAAAAATTTTAATTAAAAAAAAAGACCTTAAGCTTCAACAATTACTATAATATTGATTAAAAATTCTTAATTCTTAATTTTTCTCTTTGCCAAAAGTCGGCTATGTCGGCCGTTTTTTGAGTTTTCTTCATAAAGCCTAGTACTCTGTTCAAATTTGGGAAAAATGTTGAGCAACATTAATTATTTCATACGGTAAATTTGACGTGTAGCCAATGTTACGCGAATTTATATAATTTGACGTTTTTTTTTTATTGAAAGTATGCCACATTGTTTTACTTATGTAAACAAAACACATATGTTTTGCTTTTTTGTAAATTTAAATCGAAACTAAATAAAATTTAAAATATTTAAAAATCTGTGTTGAATCGAAATAGTTAAATAAAAATGAATAAACAAATATTACTGGCAGCTTGTGCAGCACAACAACAAGTAATAGATATTGTTGTTGCGACAGAAGAGCTTTTGGATGAAAATTCCACGTGAAACAATTGCTACTTTAATTATTTCGCTGTGAAAAAATAATGTTGCCGGATACATTTCATATGTTTTTCACAAAATGAACAGAGTACTACTTCTGCAACATTTTTTCATGAAAATTTCATGTTTTAACATGTATTTTGACAGCATTCCACTTGAAATTTTGAACAGAGTACTACGCTTAACTATCAAAAAACAAGAATTTTTTTACTTTTATGAAAACAATTTAAAATAAAAAGATCCAAGCTATATTTTTGTGTGCAAAAACTATACGGAAATCAATTGGCTCATTTGTTTACCCTGCATTACAATTTTTCATAATTTTTCCATAAATTTCGCAAATAATGCCTTGTAATTTTTAAAATTTATACGAAGAAAAAAACTAATGACGCAGTTTGAAAAATCTATTAATTCTAAATATTTTAGAGGAAATAATTTTAGAATTTGCTCTTACCGTTCCACAGTTACACAGTTTTTAAGGTTTGTTTGTACCCGATGAATATTGAATTTTCAAATTTAAAACTTTTTGCTTCATAATATTCTTGAACTATAGGAAGAGCTTGTTCGAAAAAAAGCTCAACCTTCCGGAAGATCTAAAGAATAAAACAGAGTTCTTAAAACCAAATTGGAATCTTTGTAAAACGAGGATAACTGCAGCGTTCGGATGCTTCAATCTATGAACCAACAAAAGAAAATGGTTTATAGAGAAATTCCAATTTACTCAAGTTTTGTGCAAGTTTTAACAGAACCGGAATTAGTTGCCGTACTCGTAAAGCTTCGCTTATGGTGAATTCCTCCTTTTATTAAAGTTCAGCTTGAAGACAAGTAATAGAAATTAAGAAAAGTTAAAAAAGAACTGCTGCATTTAAGCCTAATCCTTTTAGATGATAAATCAAAGCCCTATTCAACAGAAAAAGTTAATCGGGCTCGCTGGATGATGAAAATTATATATTATTTCAAAATCAGCATTTTTCGAAACCAGCTGCAATCTTACATAGACAATTCAAAAATTGATACCCTGCTTGAATTTAGTTAATTTATTTTAGGAATATACTTGTATTAAAAATTGGTACCTCTGCCAATACATATTTTTAAAGAATATAATTTTTAAAAATTTTAAATAAAATTTTTTGGCAAAAACCTTTCCTGAAAAATCTCAAAAATACGTTACACGTTAAGCATGGTGTAACTATACAAGATGAGTGCAAATCGACAACAAATACAACATAATACAAAAACAACAGGCATTTTGTTTGTGTAAAATAATGCACTACTGTCAAAAACACTTGAAGAAATATTACTTTTGACATAAGTAAATTTTAAACAAAGTCAGTCACCATGACTATAAGCTTTCAAAATAGAAAATATTGAATTTTATCCAAATTAATGAAAGAAATACTTTAAAATATATTTTAGCATAAACTTTACTTGCTGTTAAAATATTTATTCTTTGGCCGGCTTTGTATATTTAAAATATTTGTAAATTTAACTACCCCATTGAAAGCATTAATCTACATAAATTTTAGCTATTTTTTGGGTCATAAATATAAACTATTTTTAGAACGAGCTTAAAATTATAGTTTATTTTTTTTGCGGAAAGTTAATATTTATAATTTTGCATATTTAGTATATGTTTACAGGAGAGTGTTTTTTGTACGTTGAAAGTATATGGGTAGTTCCAATATTTTTCAAGTTTTTTATTTTATATTAAAAAATTTCAAAATAATTTAAAAAACTTTTTTAAAACTTAAGCTTAATATAATAAGTATTTGATCCATTAATATAAACTACAATTTTCTTTAAATGTATTCAGACACGTCCCCAATATCGAGAATAAAGCAAAAAACTATTTTTAACTAATTAAACTAATTTTAAAAAATGTTTTATCTTTACTGGGTGTTTGTGTGATAAGCTTCTTTTGGAAATCTGGATGGATATGTAAATTATTCTCGGAGCCGGTAAAAAAAATATGTGAGCGTATTTTAACAAAACCGCAATAGAAAATCGTAAGAAAAGAGAAAGAAAACATGATATTAGGATTTGTAATATTTATTGGATCAGGATTACCTTTCTGTGTGGGAGCTGGATTAACCCTCCGATGAGTGAGAATGTCCCTAGGGACCTTTTTGCCTTTTCAAACTGAAATTACTCCTACTTCGGCCAATACAACCACCCCAAAAGTTACTCTGTATTCCAAGAGTATTTTGTTGTGCATCTTTTGGGAAAAAATCAAGCCGATATGATCATTACTTTAGGAGTTATGGAGGTTTTAGTGAAAATAGTACGCGGACGTGTGAATAGGTCCGTATGGACTTTGTACTGAATTTCACTAATAAATGCATGTTTTTGGGCATCATTATGATTTTTTTATTGTTTCAACACATAATTTACTTGTTCTGAATACAAAGACCTAAACTCAAAGACATTAGGGATGATGATAAAAACAAAAAATTCTAAGAAATATTCGAAGACATGAACTTTATTACTTGCAAGGAAAGGCACAATATTCTAATTTTATACTACTAGCAATAAACCAGTTCTTAGAATTTTTTATTTTTATCATCATCCCTAATGTCTTTGAGTTAAAAAATTGATAAAATTATTTTTGTATGTAGAATTTAGTTATAAACAATAAAAACAAAAAAAAAATGTTTTATATGAAAAACAACATGATTTACAAAAAAGGTCCTTAGGGACCTTTTCACACGGCCGTGAAGTTCAGAACTGTCACTCATCGGATGGTTAACAAGAAGGTCAAATTAGTATTTTTACATACCGGAAACCACATTCTGGACATTTTGGCCTGTTTAACGGACCGTTTAGGCATTATGAGGAAAGGCTGCAATATTCAGCCTTTATATATGATGATACAAAGAGGGAAAATTTTGCTCATCAGTAATATTAAGGCCAAAGCAGGATTAGGGGTTTTGGCGTTAACACTGGGCAATATATAATATTACTGTTTGGCATTTGTCCAATATATGTAGGTTATTATACGCATTCTTTTAACAATGCATGCTTAAAATTGCAATAGTAAAAGTTAAGAAAAAAAACATAGAATGGCCCATATAATGAAATTATAAATTATTTAAGAATTCTGTGAACAACTGAATGTTTGGAATTTATCTCTGCTGCACATTCATACGCAAGTGTAAAGGAAATGTGCATACATGTAAGTAGTTACTTATATGTAGTAAGCTTTTTGTATGTGCAAAATGTGTGTAAAATATGTATGTTTGTGTTTACACACCCAGAACGTACATTAACATACACAAGCGAGTTTACAGTTGCAATTTGCAAAATAGCAAAACCTTTAAAGTATGCTTAGTAGGAATTCCTCTTAACCTATATACAAGTTCACTTTAAATTATTTACAGATGCTATTTGCTTTAACTCAGCTTTAATCCTGCTGCTGGTAGTACTATTTACACAGTAATTCAGTTGAAAGTGAAAAGTAGGAAAAAAAATAAAGAAATTATTTGCAAAATATTAAAACTCAAGGCTTATGAAACATCTGTGCAAGAGAGGTGAAGGTTAAATTGTGGTTTTTTGTTAAACTTTTATTTTTGATTATGAAATTGTGTTGCATACAATCGACTTTTAGTTACACAGCTACATCAGCAATGTAGTGTTCTAGCCATTTGTGTGTACGAGTATGTGTACACAGCTACAGCAGTGTATGTGTATATTTAAATGTTAATAAAATATAATAAAAACATTAAACATTTTGTTGAATAAATGAAAAATTTAAAGGAAGTTTAAAAATAATAAAACAATACAATCATTTAAATAAATTCATTTAAACGAACATTTGTTGACAGTTTTTGTTTGGTATTAAACCAACAAAAAATGTTGGTGTTTGGTGTTGTTGTAAGTAAATGATACTATTTATATGGCATTTAGGCAACTTTTCAACTTTGGTTGAGTTAATAAATTGAAAATATACAGATACGTGCAACTAATTAAGGACACGATAACAACATGTGAGCTTGTAGCAAATAATACGAAATGTTTTATGATATTCTCAAAATTTGTTTTAATTAAGTCAATTTAACTCTTAATTTTAGGAACTAACTGCATATTGTGTCAAATTGATTATTATTTATGAATCTGTGAGCTATATTTCAATTAGTACAAATTTTACAAAGGAAAAAAATCAATATTTTGTTGCAAATGCATTGCTATCAATTGTAGCATTTAAACAGAATTTACTTTGGTTTTTACAAATTGTAATAAATTCTCAATAGGGTTGAGATCAGGACTGCATGAATGCTAGTCAAGAACAGTAACCGAATTTATAAAAAACCTTTGCTTGACGTGCTGAGCCGTTCGCTTCGGATCGTTATCTTGTTGACATGTTCTCATTAGTATTCGGCAACATTGTATCGCTTAGAGTTTTGCATAATAAAACTTTTCCATATTTCCCTTCATTTTGTACAGTGGCCCAACACCACGTGACTACATAGCATCCCAAAGCATTATAGCACCTGCTTCTTGCTTCAAAGCGTTTGCACTTTGGATCAAATTCTGTTAACTTTTTTTCATCTAAAAACACTTTGTTAATTTTTGTTTAGTCCGAAAATAATACTGTTTTACATTCTACATTCGTAAAATGAAATAATATTGTTATAGAAGGACAAGTCCTATTGAAAATGATAGGAATCGGTTCACGATTTTTTATAGCCGTCATACAAATATCTTCCCGAAATGTGGTTTTGTGGTACATAAATGTTTACAGAAAAGCCGTATCTAAACAAAATTCTGCAATAATAAGTTTCATGCAAAGTGAAATCTCATAACACTATTTAATGTTTTAAGGCAAAAATAAAAGTCATGAATACGCTAGTTTTATTGCTTTCAATGCAATATTTAATTCAAGACCCTTATTTTTGCATTAAAATATTAAAAGTTAAAAAATAACTTTTATTTTTTTGAGTAAAATAATAAAAGTCAAAAATAACTTTTAATTTTTGCCTTAAAAAATAAAAGTTAAGAAATAACTTTTATTTCTGCCTTAAAATATAAAAGTTAAAAAATAATTTTTTTCTTGACTTTTTCTTTAAAAGTCATAACAGTTACGGTCCCTTCATAAATGACGTTCTTAAAGGTGACTTTAGATGACAAAGAGAAAAAACGCATCACCTATGTTTTTGCGAACGCATCATCAAATATATGAAATTTAGTGAACGCACAAATATTACGTTGCGTCAAATCAATGCATGGTTAATGTTGCCATTGTAAATATTGATACTGATATTTAAAAATAAAAATTTACATAAAGCTACATTTATTTTGCATTGGCAATGCTACAAACCTATCAGCTGTTCAATAATTTTTTTTGGTTACTTACTAAATGAGTTACTTTTGCGAGTACTAATTGTAAAAAAAATTTTAAAAAATTTTGCCCTAAGAAAAATTGTAGTAATATTTTATACTAAATTAATATGTTTGTATGTATTTACTTACATTGTATTAATAAAATTAATAAAGTTCCTATAAAATATTAAATTAATTGAATAATTTTGTTTGTTAATAATATTTTAATTCAACTTTTAAAACTAACGCCAAGAAAATGTGGGCATTAAATTTGACAACGCAAGTGATAAAAAATTCAGCGTTGCGTTTTACAAAATACTCACTTTTAAACAATTGTATTAACAACAACGTAAGAATCAGCTGCCACAACGCAAACAATGACTTGCTTGAACACCGTGATTTGCAAAATGTAATTTAACGAAACGCTCAGAAAATTGTGGCATTGCGTTTTACAAAATTAGGGCTTTAATCTCATGCTTTGTTTAAAGAAATCAATTATTCATATAATTTGATTAATTTCACATGTATGATCGAATTATTCGATCAAGTTGTAATGTCTTACTAGAATTGTTTTTTTTAGAATGAATAAAACAGCGAATAATGAAGACATTATATAATTGTTTGCTGTATCATAATAACTATGACACAAAATTTTTTTCAAAAGTTTACCGTTTCATTAAAATAATACTGTATAAGTTTTGCTATTCACTGTATAAATTGCCATAATCTAAATTGTTTGTGGTTTATTGAATTTACCTAGCTGCGGTTTTTAAACATAATTCGCTTAAACTTCCTTAATCAAATACCAATAAATGCATTTGAATTTGTGCATGAATTTGAATCTAAATAAACTTATATTTCCGTTTAAAATACATACATACTCGTACATACATAAATACATAGTAAAGGAATTTATTTGATTTCACATCAGCATCAGCACTTACCATTTCTGCCAATTGCTTGTGCAAATGTTGAATTAAACAGTTTGTTGGCACCACCATCATCTCTGGCATTCAAGGCGAACAATGAGGCGGATAATGATGATGCTGTTGATGACAGTGATGTTGCTGTTAGTATAGCTGATGATGATGACGATGATGATGCAGCAGCTGTTATTATTGTGGGTGTTGATGGTTGTTTGTTGGCAGCACTATTTGCCATTATTGTTGCAAGTGTTGTTTTTGCTGTGGAAGCCATCACAACAATGTCGTCGATTTGTTTAACATTGAATGGATTACCGAGCAGTATTGTTATTAACAATAAATGAAACGTTTCAATTATGAGTGTGGCAACATTTTTAAACTTAAACCACATTTTGATGCTTTACATACTTGAGCAAATTTGAAACAGTTTTAAACATTTTAAATTGTGAACAAATTTTCTGTTTTTACATTCTTGAAAATAAATTAATGCTAAACTTCATTTATTCAGTTAGAATAAAATTATCTGCAATTAATTGGTTTTTTTTTTTTTTGTCAAAGTGTTTTGTGATTTTTTTCAGTAACTTTTTAATATTATTTAGTGTTAATAATTACAATGTCTATTTCAATAAAATGTAATTAATTATTTTTGTTTCATTTTTTGCTTGGTTTTCTTAGTACTTTCGTTTAAAATAGTTCTCTGGTGCGTTCATTATAATCAAATTTTTTAAAATTAAATTTTAAACAGTAGGCCAGCCCTTGACAAAGAGATTTACTGTATGGATATTATTTTCTTTTCTTAGCATCTAAAAGTAACTGATGCTATAATTGAGACCAAATCAGAAATGTGATTCAGTGCCGGTAGTCACTCGAGATCAAAAAAGCAAAAGTCTTTCTCAAGGACGGGTCTAATGCACACTTAAATGGTTATTGTAGGCTTGTAATTTAATTTGTTATTGTGGTGTTTTATTCAATTAAATCTGCAATTTTTTGTTTGCAATTCAGTTTTCAGTTTTAATTACTGCATTCTTATCCAAAGCACTACAACATGCAACACACACTAATGACACTTGATGAAATAAAAAAAGAAACAAATGATAATTTTTGCTCTAGATAATTTAACAAATAGTTTAGCAATATTGTTGATTAAATAATCATCGTATTTAATTAGTTAATTAAAGTTTTGCAATCATTTAAATTCACTACATGAAAGCCTATATAAATTTTATAATGACCCACAACAGTACAACAAAAAAAAACGGATGTAATTAAAATTTATTTATATGTTGTCAGGTGTCAGAATATTTTAGAACAATTGCTAGATAGAGTCTTATGATTACCGCTTTTATTTTTAACGTCTCAAAATAGCGATTTTGTTATAAAAATGTTTTTATTTCGAAATAGTTTTGAACAGGTATTGCAATATGTGTACGTGCTTTATCAGTTATGGCCCTGTATTCTGGACGTTTTTTCGGCCAATGATCTTTTAAAAGAAATCAGTTTCATTTGGATACTAGTTTCCTGCGATAGTCTGGCTATGTCTAAGTAGATTTTCTCTCTAAACTAATGATAGATAATTGATGTATTTAATAAATTTCTAATTCACTTATTTTTTCCATTGATCGTTGTGTCCTTATAAAGTAAAATTTGAGGCTAAATTTAACAATTTTATTTATATTTTAGGCGCGAAATTTATAGTTTAACTTCTGTAGTTTTTTATTTTATTTTTAAAACAATAAAATATTTTACATATAATTATGTATGCTCTCATTAATATGGCATCGTTCGATTGTTAATAGATATATTAAGCCATTTCCAACATAAGAAATACTTTTAATACAAAACTATCAACTTTTTTTGACTTATTATCATTCCCACTTTAACATTTTTTAATGCCATCGGCACAGTTTTCATATATAGTAAGTTTGAACAATATATGAGAGATAAAATAAGAAGCGCCAAAAGTGTCAAATTTCTTAATTAAACTAATAGAACAATTGGGCAAAGATTACTAGAAAATATGGATACACTTCGGAAAAATTACTTTTTATACATTGAAGTAACCTTGACTGAAGCTCTATGAAGAAACCTTCCAAATTATGAATGGCCACACTTACAATCAGCAGTTGTTTTTTGGGTGGAGGTATGAGAGTTTAAAAATGCTCTGCAAGTAAAACCATTTGCTGAGTTGCTGCATTTAATCTGAAGCTTTTCAGTACCAACTTTTAACAATGTGGAGGTTATTTGTACTAGTTATTACAATTTTTGAAACAGAAAAAAAACAAATAAAGTTAACTTGTTGAATGCATTTTTAAATATCACATGTTCTTTAAAATTCTACATACTAAATACTAAATGATATCATAAAGTTTCTAGGCATTACTTATGCAAAACCTAGTTCCCATTCTACTAAGAATGAAAAAGTTATTATTCCTACATACGTACATACTCGTATGTATAATTATAGATGCTTGTAAAACTGAAAGATATTCGTTCACAATTCGTCTTACACATGAGTCTGGCCGGTCCTTTTTCAATTTAAAATGCTATTATAATATATTTAACACTTAGTTAGAGACTTGAAATTTCAGGTAACTTCTACAATAGGTTTGCTAAAAATTTTTAAAATCGAAATCCTGTAAAGGATATAGAAGGACACTTATTCGAATATTTTACTGCAAACATCACATTTGTAACACACGAGTCTGGTCAGACACATATATTTTGTATTTTAAGTACTGTTTTTTCATATTTTTTTTTTTCTGGTTTTAATTATGTTTTATCCAGTTATCTATTAATATTTATTTATATCTACTAAACAAGGCTATGTTAGGTTAGTTCGGAAAAAAACCAATAAACATATTAACAAGTAACTCCATCTAGTTAATTCATAACACTGTACAACATATTCAGGTGATTGATTCGGGACTCAATTCTGATAATTGTTTATGAAAGTAGCCCCAAAAAGAAGAACTTCTGCATCTTTCGTTTGGTCATGTTACATCAAATAATAATTTAAAAACTAATTTAAAGTTAATAAGTATCGTATAGGGAATTTGTCACGTTTTAGGCTTTTTTTTGTTTGTCATAACTCATATATTGTATTTTTACACGTATGCACAGACAAATATATGTATATTTACTAACAAAATATAAATATTGCTAAATTTCAATTATTACTAATTTTTTAAGCTTGAGGTCTTTTTTTAAATATAAAAAACTTTTTATCGAATAAAAATACATATTCATATTGCTAAATTTTTTATACTTGAAGTACTTTCTAATTTTATTGCTTTATGTTGCTTTTACTTTAAAATTCTGTGTGATTTTTTAGCTTCTTTTAAAGGTTTTTAACTTTTTCTGTTTTTTTTAACCCGTTTAGTTTCTTTTTTTCCACCTCTTGATTATTAAATACGCTTTTTATGATGTAAACTGACACTATCTAGTATACAAATGCGTTTAGTATTGTTTTTCTTTATACACTTATAACAATCTCTATAATCAAAATTTAGTTAATAATGCATGTAGTTAATAAAGCATGAATTGAAGAGTTCGTTATAATCATGTTGAACTGTAAACTGTTCTAGTTTTTTGAAGTTTGTTTATAAAATCGCAGAACATACATTTATTTTTATTGGTTTTGTTCTGTTAGAAATTTGTTATTCAAATATGCATTTTATTTGATAGATATTACCAGGGCAACAAATAAATAAATATAGCAACAAATTTTGTTTTCTTTTACATACATATAAAATCACCAAAAAGTTTTTTTTTTGTTTTGTATTTTTTTTATAAAACTTTTGTAGTGGTTTAGAGAAAACAAAACAAATATTACTAAATAGCTAGAGAAAAAGCTAAATTTCTATTTCAAAATTTGAGAGAAATTTCATATGCTTGCTTCAACAATCTTTAAGTGGTCCTCAAATTTACTGACGTTACAGATCTTCGGATCAAATTTGATCCAAATAGAAAATTTTTAATAAAAACAACTTATTCTTCAAGTAATGTGTTTTTAAAGTTAAGTTTTTATTTGTATTCGCAATTTATCGAGAAAACTCTGCTCTTTGTAACGTTTTTCGCTGCTTTATATAGAGCGTGGCAAGTTGCAAACCTAATTTTCCAAAAAGTGCCGACGTTTGGCAAAACAGTTTCCTTTCTAGCCGATGAAAATAATATAAACGCATTGTATGCTGATATATCTAATATATCACTTAATACAACTTGAAGCCAAGAAGAATAACATGTTACAACTTTATCCAGCGTATCTACCCCTCCTTTACATTGATTATAATCAAGTACTATTTGTGTTTTATTGTTCTTGCGGCTACTAATTTCTGGGCTATGATGCAAAGTGCTGAAAAGATTCACAGACTTATTTTTTTTAGGGATTAATGAAAGGAGTGGAGTATCCTTGGTGAAACAAAAAAATTATGAATATACCGATCTGCCTTTAGTTGCCAAAAGCTCTTTGCATGTATACGGTTTTATATTCCAAGCATAACTGATAGCCGAATTACAAAGTACCCAAAGTTTTAAAGGTATATACTGCCGGAATGGACATCTTCCCCTAAATGCTACTAGCTGCTCATCAATTGTTACATCTTGAGACGGATTGTAAAGGTAGGGCAATATTTCAACCCATAGATTCCATTGCTCGCATATTGGCGCGAACTTGTCAAAAATTCGGCGTTTACTGCGAGTGTCCTTATTGTCAAATCTAATAACTCTCGAATGATTTTTAAATCTTTTCAATGGCATGATGGCTTTAAATATCGGTCTTCTTTTCTCAGAATCCCACAATAATGTTTTTCGATCGGCATCTTCCATTTATATTTAGAAGGTGAAATATCTTATTTCACCATTTTTTAATGTCATTTCTTGAGTAGGCACTACATCAATTTCATCCTCACTAGAACTGTCAGATGACTTATCATATTCCAAATGATCTTCATTTTCGGAACAATTTCTTCCTCGTCCGATAATGCATTCAGGAAAATTTCCATTTCACTATTATTCATTTTTCTACAAGATTTACCGACACAACAACATTTATATACGACACGATCTATTAGTTTCTTGTTTATTCCATGGCTGAGAAAAATATTGCAGTAGGCAAATAAGAAAAAACATAGCTGTAGTATTAAGCCGGGGATTCCCTGTTTTTATAAAAATGTAATATTCAAAAAAGAAAGAAAGAGACAGAATATAAACATTTAATTCTAGTGCTACCAAAGCTTTCCTTTTTAGACATAAAAGGCTTGAGATTTTCTCGTACGTAAGAAAAACTCAAGCTTTTTACTCCAGGTCAAATTTGACCCAAAGACCTTAAGTACCATATATACATACCTATTCGTACATGCTTATGTTATAATTCAAGTGGTGATGATGACTTTTGTAAATAAAAATAAATCTTTGTGTATGATAATAATAATAATAATTTGGTGATAGGCTTAAGTAAGTGTCTCTGTGTTTATCATATTTATTTTTTGGCCATATATTTTTATTCTTAAATCACAAATTTAAAATAGCCTTATTTTCCATAATGGTAATATCAAGAATTTTAAATATGTGTTTAAGTTTTAGCCACAGTAAGGTCTCTTTTATATATCATATAATCATTGATTTAGTTAAGAGTTTAAAATAACCTGTTGTCATGGTATTGGCCGGAAATACTTGCGTTTGGTATCATCGCTATTATAATTACTGAAAAATATAACCACTACGATAACCCAAAACAGAAGAGATTGTATGTGAAGTACGGCCAACCAGACGAATCAACACTAAAGCCAAATACCCATGGTCGCATCTACATCTACTGTTTAGATAGGAAATCTGTACGGAATGTAAATGATGCGTCTGAAAATCGCAATGTCTGCAAAATATCCAGCAGATGGGACCAGGCATGAAATCATAATATTCCATCATAACAACGCTCGTCCACATCTTGCAATACTATTTATATGGAAGTGGTTGTGAAGTTTTGATTTAGTTCTCTTGTAATCCAAACTATGGTGCGCACGACTACTATTTGTTTCGATCGATGCAAAACGCTCTGTAAGATACATGTCCCTTCAGAACAGAATATACGTAATTAGTTTCGCACATTCTTGGCCTAACAAGTTGAGCAGTACTTTAGGCACGAAATACAAAGGTTGCCACAAACATTAGATTAGCTAAAAATGGTCAATACTATGAACAAATTTATATTGTACAAATGTTTCAAAACAAAGGCTCCAACTTAGAAGAAATCTCGAATTTTAAACATTGTGAAATTACAAAGATGTCGAAGTAATTGGAGTAATTTGCATCGAGTTGCCAAAAAGAAAAACATTTTGTAGAAAAAAAATCCCATTATTCCAAAAAAATTAAAAAAAAAATAAAAAATGTTCCAAGACTAATAAATATTACAAATGAGCCATATTTTTATGTTGGTAAAAATATTGTTTTGCTAAACATTTATTACAACGACTAGCATATGTATTTGGGGTTTGTCTAAAAACCGACCAAAAAATTCGATGAAAGCATCAACATCATTATGTTTGGTCATGGTGAACTTTTGTCCGATATAATCTTTTATTTCTAATAGTCAAAACTTTGCCTTTTCAATACAATACAAATTTGCTATTTTAAAAAACAAAGTTCCTGTACAAACTGCAAACTAGTTAAACTTCTGTGCGATATACTCCTTTATTTATAATTGCCAAACCTTGCCAAATTATTCGATTTGCGTCGATTTTCTAAATGTGGTTTAATCCGCTTTGCGTCGTTTTGATTCCGATTTGCGTCGACTTTGAAATTTTCAATGTCAATCTGTTTTGCATCGTTTCGATTTGCATCGTTTCGGTTTGCGTCGCATTTACCCGGTCCCTATTAACGACACAAATCGGGGCTCTAGTGTAGTTGTAGCATATACATTATTTTTTATTTTTGCATTAATATACATTAAAAAAACAAAATTTTAACAAACAATATTTAATAGGTAACAATGCTTATTCTTTATTCTTTATTGTATTAAATTTTTTATTATTTAAACTTTGTTTTACAACTTTAAATTTTTGATGATTTAACTTGTGAATTGCAATTTGTTTGTTTTATTTATTTTATTACAATATATATTCAACGGCTTTTGTTCATAATATCCATCTTTTTTGCCATTGCCACATAATCCCTTTCTAACATATGTCATTTATTACATGATTTTTCTGTGTTATAAATATTTCAGACAACAAAAAAATTGAATATAAAAACCCAAGATGTTTTATCTTTTTTTTATTATAATATTAGATTTTATTTGTTCTTTTGGTATGTATGCCATGAATTTATTTATTTTATTTGTTTTGCTGTTGTTTGATATTTTTTTTTTTGCCATTTATCATTTTTGTTAAATTGTTAAAGCCAGCCATACAGCCATCTAGCAACACAAACTTGGACATTAAGATTTTTTAACAAGATTTCTTCTGTGCTATTTTTTCAATTGTTGTTGGTTTTTCATTTTGCTATAGTATAAATTGGCTTCAATTATATATTTCTCATCTTTATAGCATATTTTAAGGCTGTTAAAAAAATATATATACTTTTTATATGATTTATTATAACACTTTACGTGGGTAAGTATTTGTATATTATATTTAATTTTTCACATACTATATTACATTTAAAACATATTTTGTTTGTTCTATCTAGCACTAGTGTAAGTGATTACATATTTACACACACATATTTTTATTAGATTTTATTTTCACCCGTTTTACATTTCGTTTCTTTTTGACATGTTAAAACATTTCCAAGTTTTTTTTTTTGTCTTGCTTTGGTAAAACGAGTACTTTCACTTTTTGTTTTTATAGTTGAATCCTTGAATCCTTTTAAAGCACTTAACATACATACATTTGCTTTCACTGGCATCATTTTCTAGATGAAGATACACCACTGAACTGAAACCAAATATTATTTCAAATTGTTGTATTTACCCATACTCATACAATACACACATTTACACAGACGTTTGTACATATAAATACGCTTCTACTTATACAAACTAACATACATACACATTTAAAGACTTAAACGAAGAGTGACAAATATATATGTATATTTTTTACGTACTCATATATCGATATACAAGCTTATATCCTTAGGTCTCTTATTTCAAACTCTGGGTAACAACGACAATAATGAGCCACGCCAATAATAATAAAGGACAACAACAACAATATTAGTGTAGCATATTTCACTCACTGTAGGTTTTGTTGCAGACTTTTTAATGTGGCGGTGCGCACATTACTTATTTAGCATTTTTATTTGTTATTTTTTAATTTCTTTATTTTTTTAAATATAATTTTATTTAAAATTTTTTTTATTTTCCTTAATATTTTTTAGTATTTAAATGTAATTTTGATATCTGCTTTAATTACTGCTTCCATTCATCACTTCTATTCTATAATATAATAATATTGTAATTTTTTCATTTGTATTTCTGTTTAAAAATAACTAAATATTTCTTATCACTTAAAAACGTCCGTTTAGTTTTAGCCTTCGTTTGTAACTATTTGAAAATATGCTGTTGGACGTTGTGTAAATTTCATCAGTGTTCAAAATTATTCTAGCTTTCATTGATGCTTTACTTAGTTCATGAAGAGAATTTTGGTTGCTTTAAATGCTCTTTGTTTGTATTGTAAATAAGTTAGGAAGTTGAAAGCTTTCAAGCTTAACTCACCATGTTTGTGGTGAAAATTACCCCTGATAAATGAATGTGGTTACATTTTTTTGTTGGCTAATGTTAAAAGAAATAGTAAACTGCTAACTACCATTTAATTGATACCAACAAAATATTTTGTAATATGCAGAAAAAATCTCATAAAACTTTAAAAATTATTAATAAATCCACTTGGCTGTATCGACATATCTTTCCCATACTAAAATAATAATAATAATAAGAAGAATAATTATTCCAAAAATTTAAAAATTAAAATTTTCGAAAAACAATAATTCGAACTATTTAATTTGAATCGCCAAATCCCGCATAATTCAATTCCTCCTACTTCCTTTCTACTCCGCTCGATATTAGTTAATGCAAATAAATAAATATTTCATACATTGAATGCGCCGCGGTTTCGATTTGGCAAAATTCGACCGCGAAACATTTTTTCTCAAAACTTACTTGTTGGCTTATCAATAGTAGAAGTTTTCATAATTGATATAATGACTAAAATTTCAAAATTTCAATCGCACTCAAATATGAAAGTTTGTCTACAAAAATGGTGAATCTGTAAAAACTATATATTTTTTTGGTAGAAGCTCATTTTAATTTTTTTGCGAAGTCTTTATATGTATGCATGCTGCACTTGTCACTGTTTGGTGCGTTATGCAGTCTGGAGGCGTGATTTTTACAACTTTTTTAGAAAAAGCAGTTGCGTTTTTTTTAAACAAATACAAACTGCGAAAAGTTTTTGGCTTGTCTGCAAAAAACACCCAGAGTCTTTGGTGGGAATTTAACCCGCAATCCTCAGGCTGGTGGTTCAGCTCACTATAATATTGTCTATTGAATGATATTGAAAGATAATATGTGGTTTCAACAGGATGGCGCAACATATTACACAGCGATTGAAGCAATATTGCAAACCAAATTTCCTATTGTATAATTTCGGAATATTGGCAGCCCATAGCAGTGATTTCAAACCACTCAATTATTTTATATGACATTGTCTTAAGACTAGAAACTATGCTTAGAAAAACTCTAAAATTCCAAGTCCGTGATGTGATTAACGAAATGAACCTACCATTTTGATGAAATAGGATTGAAAATTTTGGTAAAAGAATCGATAATTGTATCCGTGGTCGTTTTTTTTTCCTTCCAATACATTAAACATTTGAATGATTTTAATATAAATTTATGGTTTTAATTTATTTTAAAAACCACGGGAACTTGGGTTAAATGTTTTTCATATACACGGCGTATAAGCAATATTTAATTAATGCAAGTAAATAAATATTCCACATACGCATAATAATGTTTCGATTTGGTAATTTCAGACGAATAGAATTTTGAAATTTTTAGATTATTAAATTTTAATATACGGCCATGTCACAGAATTTAATTCCGTTCTGAAGTGGAATTAATTCCGTATTTTGCTTCTATAGAAAAAGCAAAACGAACAATTTTTTCGGAATGAAACCACTTTGAATTTGCTATGTGGAATTGTAATTTTAAGAATTTATAGGTTTATTTCCGAAAAAAGTTTCGTTTTACTTTTTCTATAGAAGCAAAATACGGAATTAATTCCACTTCCGAACGGAATTAAATTCTGTGACAATATACGAAATTAATTCCACTTCCGAACGGAATTAAATTCTGAGACATGACTGATAGAAACGTTTATATTAAATCTTAATAATAACTCAAGCATTTGCAAGTCATTAAGCAATGTTTTAGGAAACCAATAGATATTTGAAAGCCATCCAGAAAATCGATTCCCTTAAAAACACAATTTTCTTTACAAAACTAATATAAAAAAAGACAGCAGAGACTCATTAAAAATGCTGAAATACAATTTAAAGCATTAATTAATTTATTTATTTTATTTATTAATTGCAAATTAAATTTACATATCAATATAAAAAGATTAGGAAACTGGCTGCTGTGGCCAACTTACAACTCTTAAATAAAAAATATAATTTTGACATAATAATATCACAGGAAACTCATATTTTTGCAAATAAAAAAGAAAAAAAAAATCTAAAATACTACAACTTATATTTTCACAATGCACATTCTTCAAAATAATACCACATATGTAGATATACACCTTCAAACGATTCTGGATTTTATCAAATGGGTCTCCCTAAATTAATCTAAGGCAAAATTCACTTATTAAAAATATTTACCTATCATCATCTGAAGCAATTATAAATTCAATTTTAGGAAAACTTATTAATATAGATATCAGCATCCAACAACTTGGTTCTAGGAGATTTTAATGGTTGGAGGTCACTATGGGTATCTTCATCTACTAATCGAAGAGGAAAAGCTATTGAGAATACCGTCCAAAGTGCTTATCTATCAACACATCATACACTCACAGCAGTAGACATTGTAGTGCCAATTTGTCATCTAAGTTAATCTGGAATGTTGAAAACGACTTCCATGATAGAGATCATAACCATGTAATTATAGAATTACAATGCATCAACAATATAGTAAATTTCGTCGCAAAATTTAAAACAAAATATGCCAATTGGCCTATATTTTCAAAGAAATTATGCAGCAAGCATTCAACATAAATAAAGAAACAGCTATAATTACGAAATCAATACAATCAGCCTCGAATGCCACTATTCCTGTAAGCGATCCCCGAATGATTTATTAAAACTAATATAATAAGATAATATATTTAAATTGTAAATAATCAAAAATTTTATAAATATATTTACTTTTTTTACGTTTTATTCTTATTACTGACAAAACTATTTCGGGTAGTTTCGAATTAGCGTCAATATTAATTTTTTGCCAAACATTAGGGTATGCTACGTCATAAAAAACTGCCTTCTTTTCGAATATTGAAATTAAACTTGCATTTTAATTTGAATTTTTTATATCCAGCAAATCATTTTTCTAACGAATTTTGTACAGATATTTGAACTCATGATTCCTATATACAATAACTCTTTACAATTTCACACTTTCGAATGTAAATTATACTCTCCCTTTAATCGTAAAATGCGTACATACATATTTTATTTTAAAAACAAAAGTTACATGGCTGTTCTTTTTTCAACAATGAAACAGAAATTGAATAAATAAACTGTTGCATGAATGAGAAAACCGCAATATCGACATTAAAACACAGTATGTTAAAGAACAGAAGTAAACTACAATGCATACAGATTTTACTTAACAGTCTTCAAAACTACCCCTTCATTTAGTAAATCTTCTTTAGGAGAAATATGGTGAATAAAAACAAATGAAAACACGTGTTTGCTTAAACTAAGAGAGCTATATACAAAAACTGAGAGTCATACTCAGTCCTGCGCCATGTGTAAATGTAAGAGTAGACTAGACAAAGTAAAGCTGGACAAAGAGTGTAACAGTTATTGACGGTTGTTTAACGAGAGTCTCGTCACTAGACCGAATTCTAATACTTTTATCACAATCACATTGATGATACACTATTGTGATGAATATTTTTGTAGCAAAAAAAAAAAAACAAAGTACTAAATCTTTAAAACAATGTTTAACATTTAGTTGTTATATTTCTAAATATAATGTTATGCTCCGCAGCACCATTTAATGATTTTTATAGGAAATCTCTAAATAGCCTTTAGCAAATTATGAGAAGTTAAGAAATATATTTATTTGTGGTGAACATTTTATGTTAAAGTTATTGCAATCAAGAAACATGTGTGAGTTGAATGTGCAAATTTCTGTCACATTTAAAGGATATTTCTGAGGATGTTTTTTTATATTTTAAATATAAATATAAACACAACCAAGTTTGTGTATAGAGAAGTTTGATAATGACGATTATAATAATGCATTGATGTGTAGCACACATTAGTGTGCTTCATTAACTAAACCTTTAAACATTAATGTACATGTTTCTAAATATATTTATTTATTGAATACATTTATATCAAAATTTCTCAACAAAAATGTCAGTTTATTTAGTACTATACAAAAATATTTTATTGCTACTAAACTACTGTAAATACGAGTGAAATCAGTCAAAATCAAGATTGTTTGTTTGAAATAGTACCAGTGTTGTTTGTGTATAAAAGAAAGATAAGTAACCGATTAAAGGAACTACAAAGCCCAAAAACGAACAAGTGGTTTATTTGTGAAACTTTAAAGAGGCAGCCTTGAATAGAAGAGCCCCGAATGAAAAACTGGGAGAAAATTACTGAAAGCCTTGATTTAAAACAAAAATTAAAACACCTACCTGGCAGAGCTGGAAGTGACCACGGAAGTCTGAGTCAAGAGAAGGTAGAAGCCAGGTATACCTTATTATTAAAGTTTGAAAAAGAAAAGTAAACGTGAAATAGGATTGCAAAAGAAAAGGATGTTTAAGTGCCGTAAACATAAAATTTATTAATTAACGCAGTGATAATATATACATATATAAAACAATATATATAAGAAAAGAGCTATATTCTAAAAAAAAAAATAAGATAACAAACAAAATAGCCAAAAAGGAATTATTTATTATTATGAAAATAGATTAAGTTATAGTTAAGTTATATTGTGTATCCGTGAAATTATTGTAAAGTGATCCGTGAGTGTTTAATTAGTGTGTTTCAAAGCCTCTACAGCCAACTTAAAAATAACCAAAAAAAAAAGATAGGAAATGTTTAAATCAGAAAAACAAGAATAATAATTGAGAAAAATGTAAATATATATTGGTGAAGTGGGGAGTAAGAATTTGACCGGTTAATAAACAAATTTGAAGGGAGCTCCTTTAGGGTTGATAAAAATATCGTATAGCATTCCGTGTTGAAAAAGTTCAAATTTGGCTTCATTCTAGTTAATAGAAAAACAAAAATATTTATATAGAGAAAATAAAGAAATACAAAAAAATTATTTATAACGGCTGTGTAGATTTGTAAAAAAATATTATAGTTTAAATAAGTTTTTAAGAAAATATGAAGTAATTATAATTATTATGTTTATGAAAGTGAATAGATTTGTTTTAGTAAATAATAAATTATTGTAAATGTTGAAATAATGAATATGTTTTTGTGAATTTTTGGAAATTTTGGGGATTGTTGACGACAGATAGGGCGTAGAAGGCGGATATAGGAATTTTTAGTAAGAATATATTGCAACCAAGGTTGGGATAAAAAGGGCGATTGGAGTTCAACATCCAGCTCCCTATTCGGATAAGTGTTTCTTTGTGATGAGTGTTAGTTTGTTTTGTTTGTTTATGTGATTTTAAGTATTTTTTTTATTCTGTGCGGACCTCGGTTCCAATAAGGGTTGATAACACACCCCAGAGCAAATCAACCGTTGGGCCGGTGTGAAGGTGGAACAAGCTGTGAGTAACGTAACAAAACCAATTCGTTTTCCATCCATAGCTAGACAAAAACAAGCTGTAAAAACACTTAATATTTTTGTTGAGAATTTCTACTATTTTTTCTTTGATTTCTCATAAAAGGGATCATCCTAGTCTTCTCACATGAAAACGACAGATACCTATTTTTTTATTTAATATTGTTATCTTATTTCATTTTAGAATTCTTTGAATTTATTAACTAAAAGTCTTCATTAAAGAATTTTTACATATATATTCATATATACATATATAAAACAATATATATAAGAAAAGAGCTATATTCTAAAAAAAAAAATAAGATAACAAACAAAATAGCCAAAAAGGAATTATTTATTATTATGAAAATAGATTAAGTTATAGTTAAGTTATATTGTGTATCCGTGAAATTATTGTAAAGTGATCCGTGAGTGTTTAATTAGTGTGTTTCAAAGCCTCTACAGCCAACTTAAAAATAACCAAAAAAAAAAGATAGGAAATGTTTAAATCAGAAAAACAAGAATAATAATTGAGAAAAATGTAAATATATATTGGTGAAGTGGGGAGTAAGAATTTGACCGGTTAATAAACAAATTTGAAGGGAGCTCCTTTAGGGTTGATAAAAATATCGTATAGCATTCCGTGTTGAAAAAGTTCAAATTTGGCTTCATTCTAGTTAATAGAAAAACAAAAATATTTATATAGAGAAAATAAAGAAATACAAAAAAATTATTTATAACGGCTGTGTAGATTTGTAAAAAAATATTATAGTTTAAATAAGTTTTTAAGAAAATATGAAGTAATTATAATTATTATGTTTATGAAAGTGAATAGATTTGTTTTAGTAAATAATAAATTATTGTAAATGTTGAAATAATGAATATGTTTTTGTGAATTTTTGGAAATTTTGGGGATTGTTGACGACAGATAGGGCGTAGAAGGCGGATATAGGAATTTTTAGTAAGAATATATTGCAACCAAGGTTGGGATAAAAAGGGCGATTGGAGTTCAACATCCAGCTCCCTATTCGGATAAGTGTTTCTTTGTGATGAGTGTTAGTTTGTTTTGTTTGTTTATGTGATTTTAAGTATTTTTTTTATTCTGTGCGGACCTCGGTTCCAATAAGGGTTGATAACACACCCCAGAGCAAATCAACCGTTGGGCCGGTGTGAAGGTGGAACAAGCTGTGAGTAACGTAACAAAACCAATTCGTTTTCCATCCATAGCTAGACAAAAACAAGCTGTAAAAACACTTAATATTTTTGTTGAGAATTTCTACTATTTTTTCTTTGATTTCTCATAAAAGGGATCATCCTAGTCTTCTCACATGAAAACGACAGATACCTATTTTTTTATTTAATATTGTTATCTTATTTCATTTTAGAATTCTTTGAATTTATTAACTAAAAGTCTTCATTAAAGAATTTTTACATATATATTCATAAATATATTAATGAATAACCCTGAACTGATTTTATTCTCTTTCGTTCTATTTACAAATATTTATAGTTTATGACACAGTTTTTGTAGAATATTTTGTTGTCGTATTTTATTGGGATTATTATTATCATTATTATTATTATTTTATTATGTTTATTAATAGCATTTTTAAATCATTAATAGGTATTTGCAGAGTATGAATAAAGTAGATCTTAGTGTTTCAAAATATTACATACTTTATAAATACACAGAGAAACAAGATTCACTCAATTTTTTTTTTTGCCAAAATAATGATTTTAGTGTAATGTATGATTACAAGGGTAATGCACACTAGAGTGGTTCGTAAAAAATTTGTATCAGTCATGCCCTAGGATTAAAGATAATGTAAAAACAATTCCAGTACTATTTTTTATTTTCTTGCCACGCCTACAAATACCGCCCATTTTTGTATTTTGTTCACTGTCGCGCTGTTTTTAGTCCGATCATAACATTTTTTATACCGCTATTCATGGCTCCGTAAGGGCTACATTAGCTGTCCTTAATCAATTTTTACTACCACGTCAAATTCTATTCATGACTTTTGAAAACTCGTTTCGTGCCTACAATAATGCTAAATGGTTTTTGTACGTAAAATGGGCCGCGGTATTTGCAATCTGACTAGGAAGTTCACCAAAGGGTTCTATATAGGATGATCATAAATGACAGAATTTCGTTGAATTTAGGGTTTGTAAGATATAAGTTTCACCATTAAGCGGAACCTAAATAAATAAATAAAATAAAAAAATATACCATTTTTCAAATTTGGTCCTCTTTCACTTTGAAAATCTTTTTCCCCATCAAATGCAAAATACTAAAAATAGGTATAATATTTTGCACTCATCCAAAACTACATGACTTTAAAATTGTACATAACAATAACTTTGAATTTTATAAACAATATTTTATGTTTTGAAATTATTTACAACTCCTTCCAAACCAAACTCACTGTATGTTAAAATTTCAGATTTTGAATATTTGTTGTAATTTCATAGCAGAGAAAATTCCAAATAGAATACAATATTATATATTCTTACATATGTTTTGAGTATGACAAGCAAGACTTTTATCAGCTTCATACCAAATGTAGCCCCAATGGGCAATAGTCTTAAAGGTTTTACCGATTTATACTAACAAAATGTGGAACAACTGCATTGCTTACTGATTATTTTGTTTTAGTATAACTTATAATTATATATAATCAATGTTGAGAAGAGTATAATTCAAAATTAAAATTAAAATTAAAATTTTAAAATTAAAATTAAAATTTTGAATTATATATTTATTTATTTTTGGATTATTGTGAAATCCCAATAATCTATGTCTGTTTATCTGTTTATCTGTCTCTGTGAAACACTCTCACTTCCAAAATACACAACGAAAATAAACAAAGTTCAAACAAAAATCTTTAGAGTTCTCCTGCATTTTGTAATTAAAAAATTAATGTAATCGCTCTAAAAGAACCAGAGTAGACAATCTTAAAAAAGTGAATATATATTTTTTTATTTTATTTATTTATTAATTGTGATAGACTTTGGCACAAATTAAAAAAACTTATCCCAGCCCCATTTTATTTTGTGCTAAGAACATATCTTCATGACAGATACTTTTTTGTCAGCGTCAATGAAAATTTTTCAGATTTTGGTGGTATAAACGAAGGTATTCCACAAGGAAGTGTGCTGGGACCAGTATTGTATACCAACGACTTAACTAATACTGCAATATTAGCTACAAAGGAGTCGCCAGTCATGGCTTCTGAGTTGGTACAACTTTTGCTACGTATA
Organism: Bellardia bayeri; assembly: GCA_950370525.1. Classification (NCBI taxonomy): domain Eukaryota; kingdom Metazoa; phylum Arthropoda; class Insecta; order Diptera; family Calliphoridae; genus Bellardia; species Bellardia bayeri. The sequence goes on from OX493267.1 coordinate 84,754,851, forward strand.
CGGACGATACTGCAATATTAGCTACAAAGGAGTCGCCAGTCATGGCTTCTGAGTTGGTACAAAACATTTGAATCTTCTTCAAGATTGGCTACAACAATGAAGTGTAAAATTAAATAATACAAAATCTAATCATATTACATTTACACTAAAGAGAAACGATTACTCGCCAGTACATTCAGACGGAAACAATAATGTGAAATACCTAGGCCTTCATCTTGATCAAAGACTCTCATGGACACAACATGTTAAAATGAAACGATTACAACTTAATATAAAAACAAGGGGAACAACTAGTAATTCCAACATTGAGATATTGCAGAGGTATCAATCAAAAACTCTCAGACTATTAACAAATGCGCCATGGTTTATCAATAACAAGAACATACATAAAGATCTACAAATTTCAACAATCAAAAATTAAATTACCAAGTTCAGTGAGAGATACCTAAAGAGACTCATTAATCATTTCAATATATTAGCAATAAATCTTTTAGATGATATCAATGAAATCAAAAGACTTAAAAGGTTTCATGTACTTGACCTACCCATTTCAGTAAATATAAAAATGGAAACGAACTAAATTACTATTTTATTTTAACTAATTAATTAAGTATAATTTTTGTATTTATTTATTTTTTTGAGTTCAATTGAAGTTATTTCATTTTTTAGTTTTTAAAAATGTTATAAAATTTGCTCATTATTTTTAATTTTTGTAAAATAGATTGCAAATACAACAATAAAACAAAATTATTAATTGTAATTGAAAAGCCTATGTAGACCAAAACTTATTACCTATTTTAAACATAATTTTAACAGAAAATTTGTATGATAAAACCAAAATCCTAATTTAATAAAAGTATTAAATTATTCAAATTTTATTTATTTCTAAACAAGAATATGGAGTTATAAATTAAAAAAAAAAGTAACTATATAACGAAATTTAGTATCAACAACGATAATTGGTTTATAAGACCAATAACCATTTTAAAAAGCTTTCAATAAATTTCTTAAAATGTAGAGCATTATGAGCACAAATAGGGGAGGAAGTTCGCGAAAAATTTGAAAAACTGAATCTAGAAACTAGATATGATTATTCTAATTACTAAATACCTTATCAAAAATAGTTAGCAACCTTACATTAACTAAATCCTCAAAAGTTTAATCTAAGAATTGAAAAACAGACTTTGATTCATGATACCTAAGTTGCAGTTGGTAGACAAAACAAAAAAAATTGAAATAAGCCTTATTATACCATTTACGCGAAAACATATCGCTACTAAAATCAAGGCTAATTATAGAGGCTGGGATTACTGGGATAACTGTAAGAAGTCATAAACCATGTTTTAATCGGGTATCCTAAATATTCTTTAGTGTTAGAGTTGTTTAGCTTATGTAATAAGTACGACAAAATATTTAATTTTGCCTTTCTTTCTGATCGTAAAGCTCTTCTAGCAAACTTTTTTTCCGAGGAACTCCACACAAATGAGTCATGATCTGCTCCAATATATTTCGAAATAGTGCTCAAAAATTAATATTCGTGATCCTATAGATGAGGATAAAGACAACGGCAATGAAAGGTTCATATTTAGTACACTTCGTTTTTTTATTTAACCCATATGTGTGCACCAAGGTTCCCGGGTACCTTTGGCATTTTCAGTCAAAGGTTTTTCATTGAAATTGATAACTTGTATACTAGACACTTTTTGAGAACTACTAATTTTCAAATAATTTAGTTTTTTTTGCAGCCATACGCCTTGACTTTTTTTTTTGTAATTTGCTTGAGAGACCAATTTACTTTTAACACCCTTAAATGCGGGTACCTGTACGTGTTTTATATGAGAAAGCGGCCATTGCAAGTATATTATTTGAAGTTATTAGTAGCTTACAAACCTTAAGGCGTTAAGAAAAATGATATAAAATATCTCTTAACAACACTCCAACAAAGTATTTAGTGCGAAAATGCTTTTTCATATATGTATGTATGTAGGTATCCAAGTACCTTGCAGCGCATTAGAAGGTGTTTTTTTTTTTGCCGCACACATAAGGGTTAAAATTTATTTTTGTCTACCCGAAAAATCGTTCAGTTCAATAATTTGTTGACATGAAGAAAACATATATTTCTAAATCTATTACAATTTCTTAAAAAGTACGCTTCCATACATATCGAATACAGTAATGTGCTGATACGACTCGTATCATAATATTATTCCATACGCTATCCATATATTTATATTTGAGCATTTTACAATTGCTCGTAGGCCTCATAAAAGAGCCAATAACTAATAAAATTCGAACTAAGCAAGTACAAGCAACACTGGATTTGAATACTTGTTTTAAATTAATAATTTTATCTCGATTGTTTAGATTGTTCAAAATGTGTTACTTAAATTAAATTCAAACTACATATTAATACTTAAAATATTTTTTTATTTCATATTAGGATCATCCGTCTATCTATTCAACATGTTTGTATTTAGTAGTGAAACACAAGTTTTTCTGTAACATACTTAACACAAAATAATTTAAGTGGTCGTAGTCTTCATTTCTATTCACAATCACACAATGATGAAAATTTCAATTGTTGCGTACAGCTACTAAACACAATTGTCATGTCATTTGGGCAATGACAATTTTTGCATAGACCATGAACATCAACAACATTTTAGTGATGTTGCTGCTTTCATGCATTTAATCTTGTTGTCTTATTTTATGACTGGTTGAGTGTTTATATATTTTGTATACATAAACTTAATAAATATGTATAACAATGGTTGTTTTGTTTTCTCTATTACATTTTATTTTCATCTGTAAACAATTGTAGCAAATTTCCCACCATTTTGCCAGTGGCACAACTGAGTAACAAGAAACAACCTTGGAAATATAAATACACACATACAGACACTCTAATGCTGTAAGAATCACGTTTGTATATAGAGTGTTTTGTTATGAGTAGTAACTTTCATTAAATTAACGCAAATAAAAAGTTTTTTTGTTTTTGTTTTTATTTCAGACATGCTAAAATATATAAACGAAAAAAAAATATATACATATTTTTTTATTGTTCTACTACTGTTTTATACACATATACATACATATATACATAAATATACACGTTTATTTAGTTTTTGTGGCAAAAGAAAAACATTCTTCCACATAGTGATGCAACACTGAACCATAAGCCCAGTTAGCTTCCAGCAATACAACAAATTGTGTCAAATGGTTTTATATACAATAAAAGAAATTTAAAAAAAAGTTTTGCTTTTTTAAGTGAAGGCCGATTAACAAATGGTGCTACTTTAATTGACTAATAAACAATAAAATTTATACTTATCCTAGTGCAGAGCAAAAATACAAAAGACAAGTCATCTGACTGATTCGTTTTAGATCAGGAACAATTCGAATTCCTACATCTGTCATAAAGTTGGTTCTGTTGGTGAACATAGACAGCGTTAAGATATTCTGTGATATAATATTTTTTATATATAAAGGAGCAGATTTGCTTAAACATTGTAAATAAATAGAATTACTGTTGTATGTCTTAAAATATACGACAATATGCTGACGAATATAAATAGGAATTTATATAATTTATTTTCTAAATATCTGCTGATCAAAAAGTGAGTAACTGAAAAAACATGTGTGAAATATATATCATCTGCATAATAAAGGTGCTTAAATTTACCTTGCTTTTTTATGCCTATATTTCCTCAATCTCATTTAATTGGAATGGAGCTTAATACTTGTATACCAGGCAATATGAATTACCTAGGTATAATCTTGGATTATAAACTGTCAATAAGAAGTATTTAGTTCTAGGACAAGGCCAAAAAGGACATAGAAAAGACTGAAGAATTATATATGAAACAATCAGATAGGTCTTCGCTGTTTGTGATGTTATAGATATTTGCTGATGAATCTCATGTTTTTGACTGAGTAGATAAAAATGTTTCCTTACATAACTCATTTTCTGAATCGGGATGAAACCTTTTCTATCAGTGTAAGTATTTATTCCAAGTGCATCGATTTTGTCTGTTTTAATATTCTACTGTTTCAATTCAAAAAGGGAGAACGCATAAATAATGTCTCCAAATTTGCTTTGCCATCCTTTGGGTTTAGAATTAAGCAAACTTACTCGAATTTAATAGAGCTTAATTTGTTCGACAGTGTAAAATAACTAAGTATAATCCTAGAATAGAAACAGACAGGCATTTTGACAACTTAATCCAGAGTCTCCACGACGGCTACTGTCATATGTATATGCCTAGATAAGATTTGTGTACCTGGTGTAATACTCGATTAGGGGAAAATTATCTCTTAATCTGTAATTTCCAAGACTGCTGCGGCTATTTATTTATGAAAAAGGGCGGTAGAAAAAACAAAACATGGAATGATACACTTTGTTGTATAGCGTTTAAAAGAAACTTACGAACTTTTTATTGTATGTCTCTTACACATCTCACCATCATCGCTGGTTGTCAGCAAATCTTATAGCCAAAGGAGTTGCCCCTGACATTGCCATTAGACTCAAAATTGTGGCCCCTTGAAATCCTCTAACCTATAAGCATTTTTCCGACAGAAACATGTTAATCGCGACTGCACACAATATGATGGGAGACTGGCCTAATAAAAGTCTATTAGAAGTATTCACTGATAACTCAAATACAAGGATGAGCTTTCTAGAGAAAGAACATAGACGTCGAAATTTTGAAATTCGGTAGATTTAATTCAGTTTAGGCGACGTGAACAGTTTGAATATTTCAAAGTGTAGGCGTTTTATTGCTTCTATTATTAAATTAGTCTTCACGTTTAAGTTTAACCATTATTTTTCGGTGCCGCTTCAAGGATTATATTTGCAATTACATATGTATATACTTCTCGTTTCTTACCATTTTCCAACAAAAACGTAAAATTTTGGAAAATGTGCCCTCAGAAAATTATGTTGTCCAAAATTGAAGCAAATGGTCTATAACAAATATTTTTTGAAATCCCGGTTTTTGGTTTACATTTGCCCAGTAATGAACTGGTTTAATTGACTCTTTTGATACTTTTTGAAACGCAACCATTCGACCGATTGTCAATAGATATGTTTGTTTTTTTTATCATCCATGTACTTAAGATATTTGGGTCTTCTGAAAGTCGATTTCAGCAGACAGCCAATCTAAGCTTAATCCTTAATATATATTCTTAAAGTAGTCCTTTTTATTGTTCGTATATCCTTTGTTATATTGTCATAAATATTACAAACGAAATTCTGGTAATGGTAAATTACTCATGATGAATGGTAAAAAACTATCAAGTGCTATGACTTCAATCAAAATACATATGTATTTCTCGAAACTTATGCTGCATACTGCTCATAACTATATCTCTAACCAACGATGAATTCAAATTATGTAGATCAATAAGAAAACAAATCAGAAAACAATATCCTGTAGGGTGTGCACCCAAATACAAGAAGAAGGACATAGTCGGACTGATTATACTGCAACAACCGAGGTGTTGTAAAGGACTAAACAAAAACCAACATTTTTCATTTGTATTCGTTTATATATTTAGTAGAAATACATTTACATGCATTGTATGCATAAACAGTGAGACAGTTAAAGCATTGTTCACATAAAATCTGGCTATATTACAGATTTTTTTTTTAATTTCTGGTAATTTTTGATTTTTATTTTAGCGTGAGTTCTGAGCAACGGAAAATCAAAATATAAAAAAGAGAGAGTGTTATATTTGACTGTGTCGAATCTTATATACCCACCAAAATTAAATACGGTCACCGATTTTTATGTATTTTGGTCGAATTTTATCTCAATAACGAATTTTATTAGATTATACACTGTGTTGCATAACTATAAGGACACAAAACATAACTGAATTTTGTACGTTAGAAAAAGTAAAACATTTATCTGAAACTAACAAAAAACAAATATTATTTAACGAAAACAAATCATTTTGTCCTTATTTTATTTTACTTCTTAAGAATATTTAAACAAATAAATTAGTGTTTTATAATTAAAAAAAAAAACTAAAATTAAAATAACTTAAAGTACCAATATTCTCAAAAAATGTTAACTTTAATAACGAGTTGGGCATATTCGATGAGGCATACTACCATATCTTCAAATATGGACCTTCTAACACCTATAACAACTTCTTTTAGGTTTTTATATTGTCGGTTTTCAGAATAAATCCGAAGGCTTGATATTCTCCAAAGATTCTTTATTGCGTTGTTGACATAGTTTATAATTCTGCGATTGTCCCATTCAGAAAGTTTTTCGAGCCGTCACCATAACAATACGGATTATTTGCAAATTTTGTTACTACAACCAGTGACTGGTTTATTTCTATTGCAATTGCTCGAAAACTTAAGCCATTAAATGAAATTTGACCTTTTTCAAAATCACTTGCAAACTGTTTAATATTGCATAATAAGAATAAATAACAGATATACTTTTGTTTTTCTGGTATTCTACTTTGTTTATTATTAAATGTTATTATAGTTCTGAAACACTAATAAGTTGTCTTCCAATAATATGTACAGTGGCTTACATTGAAAGTCGGGCAAATTATTTTTAAAACATTAAACCCTATTTGGAAAAAGAGAGCTTGGGATTTTTTCAAAATTAAATAAATTAACTCAATATGTTTTGATTATAACACAGACCTGGAGCCTGATTATTTACCTAATTTATTTGAAAATTAAATAAATTATTTATTGTTAGACGCAAAAACAAATAAATATGATATTCTACCATTAACAGAAACAAAAACAAAATAATTAAAAATTATTATTTATTAAATGAGAATTATTCCTCTTGCGAGTATTTGAAAATTTTAAAACATTTTTATTCGAAGTTTTACTTCAAGTTAAATATACAAATTGTTTGAAAACAATTGTATACACAAGTGTATACACTACACTACAATTGTAGTGTATACAATTGTTTTCAAACAATTTGTATATTTAACTTGAAGTAAAACTTCGAATAAAAATGTTTTATAATTATTATTTATAAAATATTTAGTATTTTATTGCGTATCCTTTTTGATTCTCGACAGCTTGTAGTCTTTTTGGAATCGATTTAACCAGTTTCTTGCATACATCAGGACTTATTTGGTTCCATTCTTCCAGCAACGCAGCTCTGATCTGGTCTTTGCTGTACATAAACTATTTTTCTCATCCGATTACGTTAAGGTCTGGGCTTTGCGCTGATGTTTTGAGGACTTTAAGACAATTATACAACAACCATTTCTTCGCTATCGGTGATGTGTGCTTCAGGTAATTGTGCTGGTAAAATTGAATGTTATTAGCAATCCCCAATTTATAAGCACTTTCTTTAACATTTACCTTCAAAATATCAAGATACATGTTTTTATTCATTATGGCTTCTACAAAATGAAGATTTCCGACAAAGGAAGCAGCCCCCAAACACACCATCACTCACAAGCCCCCGTGCTTTACAGTTCTTTTTAGTATTTTTAGGGCAAAACTTCTCATTAGGTTTGCGCCACACATAACGCCGGTCATTTGATCTAAATACATTATATTTGCTTTCGTCCGTGAAAAGAACCTGTAAATTTTTAAAGTGCTGATGTTTATAGTCCACAACTGTTTATTGAAATTAAATTTTTAAAATGCCCAAGTTTGAATGTGAGTCACTGTATATCAAAATTTTGGTGAAAAACAGAAATGTGTTCCTTTAAGAGAGCCACACATTCTTAAATGGACCTTAAAAAATTCCCGGTACTTACATTTTTATTGATAACATATACACATAAATTTGGTAAAAAAAATGCAATGCTTTGCAAGAAATCTGCAATAATGGTTTTGTTTGATAATAAAAATAATGTTAGCGATTGTCGATAAGTCTGCAGCGCAGATGAATCGAAATGTTGATAAACATTTAGGACGATCCATTAAAACAAAAAGCCTAATTTTTATAGGCGGAAATTAATATAAGTTTCTTATTTTAGCTATAAGAAAATATTAATAAATGACTATAAATGTATGTTTCAAATGCTTTCACTGCCTGTTTTGTCACACAAACATGAAAACATTTATGCAACCGTACTTTATGTGAACCAGGCTTCATATGTACATACATAATATATAGTAAAGCCTTATATTTACTCATACGTACATATATATTTCAATGATGATATTTTTTGCAGTTTAGGTTTTTATGTGAGTGCATGTGTTTGTGTCTACGTATTTGTCTGCTTTCTATATTTACAATGTAAATTTTATTTTGCTTGTTTTATCATACAAAAAAAAAACAACATCAACGACAACGAAAACAAAAAGCGAACATACATTTTATGGAGATGTAATTTACACACTTTTTGTTATTATTGTTCCTGTTGCATTTGTCAAGCTTTTCTTTTTCAAATACAAATACACATACATACATACGTTTTTAAATTTAATGGATATTTTTCTTTTTTTTTTAATTTAAACATGTAGATATACGTAAATAAATAAAAGTAAATAGAATGCAAAGGACTTTTCTTTTCATGTTCTGTGTTTGGATTATTGAAGGCATACAATATATCCCAATAAGCACAAATTGTTTGTGAATTCCAATGTTGGAATGCCAGTGTGAATCCAAGCTTGAATTACATTTGAAATCCATCCTTTTTCCAGTCTGTTTGAAGTTTGTTAAAAAAACAACAAATTTGTTTGGATCACACTGTTATTCATGGCTGGAATTACACTGTAAAAGTACTGTTTTGTTCGACTGTAATTCAATGGTTAATTTTGCTGGATTCGCTATTGAATTCAACTGTGTTTCAACTGTAATTCAACATTGGAAATTGGAAATTGTGACTGGATTTTAAATGTAATTCCACTTGAATTCCAGCCAAAATGCTTATTGGGATAGGAGTACATACTTACATACTACATCAATTTATCATTGACAAATTTTTTGAAAAAATTCTATATTATCTATGTTACAATATACATACTTATATAGTTTGGATTCAAAATTTTAGAAATGTGTTGACAAAAATTTTTTAAGATTTATACAGACTTTATTGCATGTTGCAAAATTTATTAAAAATATGAAATGAATTGTTTATATTTATATACAATATGAGAACATAAAAACAAACTAAAATAAATGGAAGCAATAAAACATTTATTAAGAATTTTAAAAACATTTATAAAATTTACTATTCTCATTTTTCTATGAAATTAAAACAGATTTACAATATTATGATATTTGTAGTACAGTGCACAGTGATTTAGAAGTGTTTTTTATTTTCTTGGAAATAGTTAGGTATCTCAGGAGATTTGGAAGGTATTGAAAAGAAATGACACATAGTTGGAGCTGAGGTGTTTTCGAGTTAATTCGTAGGCGGAATAAGGGTCAGTAAGCTCTCAAGTTGGTCACCTCGTACCTCACATTTTGTTTTTAAAATCGCCAAAAATTAATTTCCAATTCGAATGAGCTGAATATTCGAAATAGTCTTTCAGAAAATATACAGGGCTTACATGTGCAGTTCATCCCTTTTAGTTCAAGAGATATTCAGCTATGTTTATTTTTTTATTTGGGTTTTTTAGATATGACTGTCTAAGAAATGCATGCGGAAACGTTTTTTAGATATAGCGTTTTTTAGAAACATTTTTCTAAATTATCACCTATATTTGTAATAAATTTCTAAATGAAATTAAAAATATCTTTCTAGCAGTTATCTTGTGCCTCTACTAACTTATTCGCATCCAAAATTGGAGCATATAAACAAGGCCGTATTTTTAATATTTTTTCCGAAAAAGTCTCTATATTTTTTTAAAAACAAATCTTCTTCAGGACTATATACATAAAATTCATATATGATCCGAAAAAAATAACTAAATCAAATATGTCCAATTTTTATAAAAAATTAAGGTTTGAGTAAAAACTTCTAAAAACAGAAAGCAAAGCTGCACATTCGTTGTGTCATTTTAATACGTACAAACAGATTTTACCACATGGTAAATAACGTAGCTGTAAAGGCTTTTAGAAAAAAACTTTGTTATTGGAAAACAATTAAGGTATTTCAAAATAAAATATTGCAAAAATTAGAACACTATTGATTTAAAATTAAAAAATTAACTTTAATTCAAATTTTATGTTTTTCTTCATAGAAAATTACTATATTATAATTGTTTTAGTTTGTAAGTTAAACAACATGCAAAAATTATAAAAAATTTATTTATTTTACTAATATAAAATTCTTCACATTTTAAGGCTTACAGCAATATCAAATACTTATAGAAAAAATTTTTCTTTATATTTACCCTGCAGAGTAAATAAACTCTTTCAAAAATGTTAACTCTTTTTTTTTTATATAGTACATGAGAAAAAAAATTATGCAAAATACTTTCACACAGTGGGACAGAATTGAAATATAAAAAATATATACCTTTAAGCAAATTACATGTCAAAGGTGCCACATATAAAGCCATGTGAATATGTATTGTAAAAATTACTCGTGCTGAAAGGTATAATAAATAAATAATATATAAAATAAATCACTGATATGTGAAATTGATGCGCGTCTAATTGTTCATACAATACAAATTTTATCACATCAATAAAAAAACACCAGTAAAAGATAATAATAAATACAAAAGTACAAATAAGCACAAACAATTGCTTAAATATTACACATTACAAATATTCCATATTACAAATATTGACAAGCTAAAAAGGAATTAAATACAATATAAGTGAAAGGGATTCACCAATAAACACACATTAAACCCTCACAAAGGAAGTGTAAAAAACAAACAAGTTAAAAAAAAAATCCTACGTATATTTAAAAACAATAACAAAGAGGCAAATAACGTAACAATTCCAAAAATATTTACTATGCTAAATAATCGCACATAAATGCATACATTAGCCAAAAACAGCTACCGGAAACGGAAGAGCACAACAAATGTAACCTCAAAAAATGTTTTTTAAGCCAAACATTTACTTTTTTAACACAAATGTTAATAGAAAAATAGTTCAACATTTTTTAGAAATACAGTTTCAAAAAGCTTTAAATGTACTTCTACTAGCGGCCCTCTTTAATGCACATAAACAAATTTTTAGACTTTATAACAACTTTTATGACTTTTGACCATTAAAATAATAAATATGAAAACTTTGTATATTTCTTGATGTAGCATTTCATTTTCAGTTACAATAGCTTTTTATGCCATCTTTTTTAAGATAAGACTAATATTGGTACGAGTAGTTGCGATATTTAAGCTTTTCCTTATGTTGCAGGCGCTACCACTCAAAAAAAGGTTCTATTGGGAAAGACTTTATATTTGTAACTAAATTCTTATTTATCTATAAAGAAGCAACAAATTTGTAGACTAACTCTCTATACGGCATTGCATGTATACCTTTACATATTTGCAGCAAAGCTATCTGTCACTTAGATTGACTGCTTTTACATCTAAATGCCCATCTAACTGTCTGCTTTTTGCTTAAGTATTTTTCGTTGCATAATAATATATTTCCTCATAAAGTCTTCTTTAGTTAGCAAGCGACTTTAAAGAGGAAACATTTTGGTCGGCTTTGACAACATTTTTAAGTTCACACATTTTTCTTGGCCTTTTGTAAACTTTGGCGACAAAATGTTAAAAAAAATTACACACAAACTGCGCATACTTGTAGCATAATATATACAACATGCTCTAGATATTGAAATAGAATAAAAAGAGCATAGAAAAGGAAACATAAACACAAATAAAAACCTAAACCAACAAAACAATAATAATCTAATATACACACATGACAAAAGCATAAACGTCATCTCGAGAGAAAAAAGGTAGTTAAGAAAAAAGTCCTAGAAATTGAAAAATGGAAAAATACATAAAACAAATAGTAAACCTATGTAGCATAAGATGAACTACAAATACCTTACAGGAAATTTATAATAATATTAATTAATAATATTGAATTTTATAAAGTTATTGTAATATTGTATTGTAAAATATATTAAATTTACTAATAGTTTTTTGTGATATTTTGCAAAAGAAAGTTTTATAGGGAACCGCACAATGTCCAACAACTTTTTAAAAAGTCTTAAAAATGGATTATTTTAGAATTTTGGCCATATTGCCTTTACCAGAGAATTGTCAAATAAATAAGATCATTTTGAATTTATTAGATACTGGAGGTGTCCTAGTTTAAAGAGCTCTGGCATCGCCAGGTTGGTTTCTGAAGTCCAAATGTAAATATTTAAAACTTAACAGCACTTGCTCTCTAGTCATGTGAAATGTTATTACAATCGAGCTTACCATTTAGAAATTACAGAATTATTTCCTCTTTTTTCCAAATTCCCCCACTGTGCAACATATGTTCGACAGTGTTTGTCGAATTTGTAAATTAATCGACGTTTTCAACAATTTCAGCTATCCTCAATGATCGCATAGCAAATTTTGTTTAAGACTTTGGCTTTAAAGCCTTACGGGATGCAATACACAATGGAGGAATTCGAAAAAAGTTAAATAAATTTGTATAAAAGGAAATAAATTTCGAAGTGTTGTAGAGTTTATGTTTAAAACTTGGACCAGGAACGGTGCCAGAGGTCCCCTAAACCGCACACCAGGGGTATGTGAGAAATTGAAAATGATTCCAATTCAGACATTATACTACATATGTCGTCTACAGGTCGAATACTAACAATAATTTATACACGAATATTGAAATTAATTTTTTAACTTCAGTAGCACTTTTGTAGGATCTAGATAAATATTTGCCTATGGTTTGTGTGGATAATAACAAAAAATTCTAGTAAAATAAAAACTGTTTAAAAATTTATAAAAAGATGGTGATTTGACAATAAGAAATTGTATAATAATATTAAATATATAAATATTTTTGAAATATGCTGCATATATATTTACCAAAAGAACAAACAATATAACACACATATTTGCTGAGTACAAAAGATATAGAATTCAACCTAAATATTGAAATAACAAAAAAAAAAAAACAAGTCTAACATACATACATACTTTACACTAGCAAATAGATAACAAAATACAAAAACATACTCGTACGTACAACATTTCAACAAAAAAAAAAAAAAAAAAGAAGTGTGGTGTTGAATTAGTGTTACTCTTAAAAAAACTAAGCAAACGTAAACGATGCGAAAACACAAAAATAATAGGAAGTAAAAATCTATTGTGCGACATTAGAGTGCTTCATAGTTTTTATACCAGGTTTTCTACTTTCCTTCATAAAAGCAGCGTATTCTACACAAGAATGTAGATCAGACAACTACGCAATACTCATCTAAGTATTGTTACATTAAAAGCATCCCTGCTATCACATGAATTTACCTTCTATTAATCTTAATAAAGATTTACTTTCAAGCTTAATAATAGTGTAACTAATGTTACTATTTCACTACTAAGAGTATCCAAAAGCTTTGCAAAACACAATCACAATTACTATCATATACTCATATTCTCATCTAGACAAAGAGACACGTAGACTTACATACATAGACTTATGACAATGATAAGAATAAGAACATGGAAAATCTACTGAGAGATTCATTGTCGTGTTAATATTTACATAAGCTTTTGCTCAAGGCATTAAATTTATGCTCGTTTTAAGATTTTCATGAAAAACTGACACAAGAGGGTGGTGTCAAAAGTTACAAATTCGAAAAAATTACTTTAAATAAAGCTCTATTTTTAAATCACTTAATCGTATATTTAAAAAAAATAATTATGACAGTTTTATTTTGTTTTAAGTTTTATCGTAACTTTCACCACCCTCATTCTATACACTAAGTTTGTATATTAGAGAATTTTTGTTGTTCGTTAGTTACACTTACATATATTACAGTGTATACATTAGAGTGAGGTAATACACCAATTGAGAATTATAAGCTCAACAAGATTAGTTGCACAACTGTTGTTAATTAAAGTTTCAAATAAAGCGTGATCTATTTCGAGATGCCCTACTTTTTTAAAGAACAAAAAATAAAAGAAAATTCAAATTTAATGAGCAATGTTTACTATCATTCTTTGGCATTTATTTTTTGCAGAAAATATCTATTAAATGTTGGCCGTTGCTACGTCGTTGGCCGTTGACTCGTTCGAGCATTTCGACTGGTAACTGGCAAATGACACGCGTCATGTTTTCCTCCAAGGCCTGAATCGAAGCGGCTTTGGGCATAAAATTTAGACTTTACATATTCCCACAGGAAAAAGTCTAACGGTGTGATATCACATGATCTTGGTGGCCAATCGACCGGCCCAAAACATGAAATTATGTGCTCACCGAAGTGTCCTCTCAATAAATCCATTGATTGATGCGACGTGCGGAAAGTGGCGCCGTCTTGCTGAAACCAAATGTCGCCGAGATCACGAGCTTCAATTTCAGGCATCAAATAGTCGGTTATCATGGCACGATAACGGTCGCCATTGACTGTTACGTTCGCACCGGCTTAATTTTTAAACAAATATGGACCGATGATTCAACGTCTTCTCAGCGTGCTGGTCATGGTATATTCGGTCGAATATTATCCAATAATGAATGCTGGGTCTCAAAATGGCTGATGGTGTGGCGAATAGTACGCTCAGTAGGCCGATTATGTTGACCATAATTTGAGCGAAATGCACGAAACACATTTCTCAAAGAATGTGAATTTTTGTAATAATGTTGAACGATTAGTAAACGTTGTTCAGGCGTAAGTCTTTTCATTATGAAATGCCAAAGAATATAACATGACAGCATGACACGACTCACACGTGATCTGTCAAAAAAGACTATTGAAAAAAGTATCTCTACTTATCTCTATATGCATTATATGTATGCATGTGGGAAATTTCAATAAACAGCTTTTGAAATTTTACGTACATACATATGAATTTTTTTATTTATTAATTGTGAATAAAAGTGAGCATAATAATTTACTACCGTAGAAAAGCCTGACAAAAAAGGAGATTGAAATTGTAATAAACAAAAATATTTCTGGAATTATTTTTACATTATCTTTAATCCTAGGAAATGACTGGCACAATTTTTTTCAAAACACCAAGGTATGTGGTAGATACTTTTGATTGCTTGTTTTTAAATTTTTGTAAAACAACAAGCAAAAATCACGATGTACGAGTAGTTTCAAAAAATTTATAATAAAATCAAAACTATTGCGTCTATATTAAATAGAGAAATATTGCATTTTATGCAGAAATATATTGGAACTTTTGTTATTATCTCTATTTTTGTTTTATAATTTTTTAAAAACCAAAAAATTGTTTTAAATAATATTTTTACGTCATATATTCGGCTATATATCCAAAACTAATGAGTGGGTTAAACATTATGTTAGAGCAGCATGAAATCTTTTAGATAAATTTTGATTTTTTCTTTTAACTAAATAGCTTAAACTGTTCTTCAGTGTTTTTCTCATTTCATTTGATGACTACTCTGAAATAGTGATAATGCAGTGTAGTTGTCAAAAGATAAAAGAAAGACATTTTCAATGTTTATATTGGTAGTGGTATTTCTTATTTTTTCGTGTATGATTTGTGCTGAAACAACATTAGTTTTCCAATTTTTTTCAATCAAAAATTGGGTATAAAAAGTTAGCAATCCGTTTTGCATACCGCTACCTAAAAGTATTTTTTGTTTACTCTGCTGAAAAACAAAAAAAAATCAAATTGTTTTTTTTTACAAAATGTAAGTCTAATTTTTTTTAATAACAGTGGTTAGTTTCTTCAACACCGGTTTTTTTTTAATTTACAGTCATTCTTTACATCTTATTAAGTAGGTGAATTAAATATCCACTGATTTTCTATATCAAGTTTATAGCGAAATTAACCCTAATTTGAACAAAATTAGGCAAAATACGGTTTTGTTATATACCCGGCGGTAGCAGAAACTGATCAACTTAGCAATTTTACCTATGCTAAGGAAACACACATACCTAAATTTGTTTGCCATCATTTGTCTACACAAAACACTAATTTTTTCTAAGAGACACAAGATCTGACGCCGTACTTAAAAACCTTGTCTGAGAAGGCTTCACCCAAATCTGTGTCTTAGTTAGGTAAAGCCTCTGGAGAGAGCAAAAAAAAAAAATTGTGTTAAAATTGTGAACAATATTACTTATTAAAACGAAACTATTTAATTGTTTAAAATTTACATAATCAAAAACATAAAAAAAGATCCAACAAACAACCAACAGCAAGAACAAAAATAAAATATCGAACCAAGAATATTTAAAAAAAACATTCACCCCTATCGTGAATAAAAATTACACATGAAATTTGTTCCCTATTATTTTTTTAACATTGGATTTTAAAAGGAAAAAATGTGAAAAGGGAACAAATTTCTCGTAGAAGTGGGATTTTTTTTTCGCGTCGATATCAAAATAAAACAACAATGTAATGCAAAAATTAATATGTTAGTGGTAACAACAATTATTTGTATACGAAATATAATTGCAACAAGTGTCAAACAAAAGAAAAGAATATGAACACAAAAATTCTAGTAAACATTTAACTAAACATAAAATTAAAATAAGATATAATTAAAAATAACACTGCAAAAATTTAATATATATACCAATATATTCTTTGTTTTTCTCCGTTTAAAAATTGAAAATCGGATTAAAATCAACTGAGTTACGTGTTATATGAAATGTTTTTTTCTTCGTAATGGACTGATAAATAAGACAGAGTCTAGGGCAACTGGCGGTGGACCGTTTGCAAAGCATCACCTGACAACAACAGGAGATGCCATAGTACGGCTATGTGGCATTTCGCACTTGGTTAAAGGTGTTTGCGGCATAGCAGTTGGTCTCAACGAAGATATAGATGCTGCATGTGAGAAATAAATGCCCTCTACATCTTCAAAACGGCCATTGTCACCAATAACAAAAATGCTACAACTGCTGATGTCATTTTATTTTATTTATAAGCACTTATCACCTTTTAATTATTAATTTTAATCATCTTTTAATAATAATTATTAATAATAATATTATTAATAATAATATTTAATTTTACTAATATTTTAATGAAAAAATATAATATTTTATAAATTTTCTACAAAAAAAGTTTCGATATTGGTTTTATTTACATTCGAAATTAACAAAACCAACTTGGTTTCGTGACACCAAATGAAACCAATATTGGTTTTCAAAACCGACAATTAACAAAATCAATATTGGTTTCTATGACACCCCTGATTAGGCTACAATACAAATTGTCTAAAACATTTAAGGCGCCATTTTTTGTGTGGGGCTGAGTTATGATTTTAGTAATATACAAAAATAATGCAGCAATGACAGCTCTTATTTTCACCCACAAAGTAAACGTTTAATTAAAATGCAAATATAATCTGCTAATAAATGGGAATAATTTAAAAAAATATTTAATTTAAAATGTCAACCAACGACTATGATATTTAATTACCTATAAAATTATACAAAAAACAAAAGTTAATTTTTCTTTTCATATTTCATTTTAAACAAATTGTATTTTATGTTGTATATTTAGCAACGACCTACACACTTGACTCATCTAGTATATGTACATATAGTTAACATCAACATTAAACATGATTGTGTGTGGTTGATCAGGAACAGTAACGTTTTAATTCCTGTTTAATTTCCTTAGTTCCTAAATTAAAAAAAAAAATACTAAATTATAACAAAACTGCCAAAGGACATAATGACCACCCAGCCAGCTAAGTAAATGGTCATGCTATGAATAATTTTACTCAATCATTATTACAGCTTGGGGGGGTGGAGCTGCGGTGTGGTAATTTAGAATGCTATTATGTAACAATTTATTTTGTAACTAGCATAATGGTAAATATGTGGTTGATGATAACTATGGCATAAGCTATGTTCAAGATAAAATTCATATACGTCCTTGCCAATTTGTTTTTCTTTTTTTGTATATTTTCTTTTTGTTTTGGTTATATACACAGGAATAAGTGTGTACATCCAATCTACATTAGCTCCCACTGTGTAAGGGAAATCAAATTTTATGCAGAATAGCGGCATATTTTATGGGTATAGTCGAAATGTTTTAAATACTATATTGTTACTTTTTGAAATTAGATTTCGTTTGATAGACTCATTTGAAATTTATAATATATATTTTACAGTATTTATTTTCGCCTATGACCTACTAAAGTTTTCTAAAGAAAGTTGGCTAACTATAGAATTCTGTTTGATTGTAATACTGACATCCTCATCTATTGACAAATTATTAAACAATGAATTTATGTATGAAAATTATTGAAACGTTTATTGTAATGGAAACAGCAAGGTCTGATAAATGTCAAAAATTAGCGGTTTCAGAAGGACGAATATGATTTACCAAACTATTATTAATTTTACGAAATGTAGTTATTTTCGTGCAAAATCAAATTAATTGCAGCTTTTGTCAAAGCTGTTATATCAACAAGTTAAATGTCAAAACTGTCATGTTATTCCAATACAACCTTGTTTATCATTTATTAACCATTTTTTCATTATCACCAGCTTAGGCTTCAAATTTTATGCATATGTATTAAAATTAGAAGTATTGATGATATGGTTTTCATTGCACCGCAAATGGCCATGCAGTATCTGTATTTATTGAAGAGGTTAAGCTGGAGGTCCACACCTTGCTTTTTAGCGTCAACGCGTTTATAGTTTTCTAAACGTTTCTAGCGTCAAGTATTTGAAGTTGCATGTGAAGATTTTTCGCGGCAATCATTTTTGTTTTATATGTATGTACTTTCGCAGGTGATGTCGTAAGCTCAGCTGCTTGTTTTTATAGGATGTTTTTTTTTATCGACGTTTGCGACGTAAATGATGCCTTACTTAACTATGAAATAACAGCTTGTGGGATTTCTCCCTTATTTTAGTAGCATTTGCCTCATAATTTATCTATCTTTGTACTATACATGTGGTTATGTCCTGGTTCAATTTAAAATAAAAACAGCTAGGGTATATTTGCCTAGCTGAAATAACCTTCCAATTAGGTTTTTATTGCGTTGTCTGGTATTCTTTTCATTATCGTTATATCACTACGAGGTTTTTAATAGGAATGTCTTAAGTCACAATTTACACGAAGCAATTTTTATTGCTTAAATCGCTGGTATTTTTATTTGATAGTATACACACATATGTCCAAAAGGTAATCAGCTTAGCTTAAAGAATTGTTTCGTGTAGATTGGAACTAAGCTTCATATACATTTAGCAAATTCAATTTCTCTAGCAGAATAAACTAATTTTCAAAGTCTAGTTATTCAAACATGAAAAATATAATATGTATATGTTACCAATGATATAAACCTATCACTTAATCAGTTGAACAAAGTAGTGAACATAGAACTTTCAACATCAAAACATTTAGAACACACGCTCTATTTTCTACTAATATTATTCTTAATTCACTTAAACCTTCGTCTACTTACTCGCTCATTTGATAGAGAATATGTATAATTTATGATTTATTTATTTTCCAATCATCTTATGACAAGGCACACACAATATTTTCACGGAAATTTTTGCTACAGCGCCATTTTTTGTTCCTGTTGAGCATGAGGCCAGGCAATTGTTTAATAGAAAAAATAATTAAATAAAATGAAATTTTCCTTTAATTTATTATTGTATATTGCATTGTATTAAATATAAATGATTGTAAAATACCAAAAAATAGTACAATTTATTTAATTGCATTTTAAATTAATGAAAAATAAAGTTTTAAATGAAATAATTTTTGTTGTAATCCAACAAGGAAATTGAAAAGGAAACAAGTTAGAGTGCAAAATTCGGCTGTGCCGAATCTCTAGTACCCTCCACTTGAACGCTATAAGAAATACAAAACTACACTGGTTATAGGACTAGAATTTTGTATTTTTTATTCCGATTTAGTGCAAACTTAATTATTATTTTATATATTGTTTGAAAGACAATTTTACGACCAACATAATTTATTTTAAATGTTTTGAAATTTTATATAATTTCGACCATTTATAATTGATGTAATTACCGATTCGTGCTGTAACTTATAGAGTTTGTCTGATTTTTATAATAATCTTGAGTGTAATTTAACAATTTATAAAATTGAAACAACATTTTTCCATATTCGCAACAAGTTAAGAGACAGAGTATAAACAAGTTAGAGTGCAACATTCGGCTGTGCTTAATTTTTAATACCCTCCTAAAGGCAATCAGAACTTTTTGTTCGTCACGATGTACTTTTTTGTTTCGCCAGTCAGCTGTTTTTGACAATAGTGAAATATTTTACACAAACAAAATGCCCATTGTTCCTGTATTGTTGTATTTGTTGCCGATTTGCACTCACTTTATTTGTTTGATAGTTTTTTTGATGAAATTTTCAGAGGTTGTCTCGGATTTTGTTCATATCTCCATTATTTATGTACGGATTTTACTGATTTTAAATAGCAAACTTGTTGAAAGCATGTCTGACAGAATTATTGAAGATTTGAATCCCGAAGATATCGGAGGACTTCAGAAAATTGATTTCAACAGACGGACATGGCTTAATAGACTTCGCTATCTATAAGGATCCAGAATATATATATTCTTTATAGGGTCGGAAAATTATGAGGTGGAAATTACAAACGGAATGACAAACTTATATATACCCCTCTCATGAAGGTAAAGGGTATTAAAAGGATAAGATCTAAGGTGAGTGTTTTTGGTTTGAATTTGATCTCAATAATATTATTTACAAAAGATTTATGGGTGGCATAGTAAAAGTGGACCAGTTATGGACTGATAGCTTCTAAATCCAGTATCCAGTAATGTGATTTGATTGAAATCCATCTCAATAACATTATTTACAAGAGTTGTATGGTTGGTTGGTGTGCTCAGAAGTGGACTTAATTCGAGAGCTATTGCCAATTAATGACAGACAGCTACAAAATCCAGTAGCATAATTGCGGTATAACTGATATTAGTATGATTTCTGGATTAAAATTTCTGATTTGATTAGATTAGACATTTTTAAGGGTTAAATTATTTTCGGAAATGGTTTTAATATGGCAGCTATGACCAATTATGGCCCGACCACCATAGATTTTAGTACAACAATTTATTAACCTATTAGGATTATTTATGTCAAATCTTAACCTTTTATCATTATTTATACCAGTTTTATACGTATTTAAGTGAATTTTGGAAGTGGTCTTTATATGGGGTATATGGTTAAATATGGACCGAACTAAAAACAATTTCATTTTTCTATTTCTTTTTGCATGAAAATTATGTTTGCTGAATTTTATATTGACATTCTAATTTTATAGGCATTTATGTCTAATTGAGCAATATTTCGGGAAGATTTTTGCATGAGGGCTATGAGAAATCATGGACCGATTCTTACTATTTTCCGCACACGTTCTTCTATTATCATAAAAACAATGTATACAAAATTTCATGGTATTATCTGCAATATACTTCAAAATATTGCAATAAGTACAAAAAATCTCAAATATTTATGGAGGTTGTCTCACAATTTACTCCATAACTCTGGTTGACCTAAAACGTTTTTGCTGACTTTTAATATCAATGTTACCTGCAAAATAGGAAATACTTTTTTGGAAATTTAGTTAAGTTGTATAGTTCGGACGTGAGAGTGTTTTACAGAGATGGAGAGACATGGACGGACATGGCTCAATCGACTAAGAATTTTATAAGGATGAAGTATATATATACTTTGTTGGGTCTCAAATGAATATTAAAAATCATTCACAACTGTCATTTATTTTTAAAGTGTAGAAATTGTGTTAACAATAAATTCTCAAAATTAGTTGATTTACTTAAAAATAACTTTTGACTTATTTCAATGTTTAGCTATGTATGTAAATAATTATATATATTTGAAGATAACTTTAAAATTGTAAAAATGTTTTAAATTATTCGCAGGTAGACCTTAAATCATGCTATGACTTAAATTATGCTCCTGCCTGAAAATTAAACCGGCAACCATTATGTTTGTCTTATTGTTTAGAGCTGGCAGCTTTATTGTTGTACTCCTTTTGCCGTTTAGTTTTTTTACTTAAACAAGACAAACCACCTTGTAGTTGTAGACAATTAACATTTTAAAAAGGTCTGTTCGTTTTTAATTAGTTTCAGTTAGTACGTGAATGAATTAACAAAAACAGTCCATTACGAAGAAATCTTGCTTATCATAAAGTCATATATTCATACCAGTGCAAAGTGTCAGTTTTTGTGCGGTTATCTTTAAAGTTATGGATGGAAATGAGCGGATTTCAGAAATGTCTTGTACCCTTAGAGTATATAAACTTTAGTTATAAAAGAAAGCTATTACAAAGAACATGCTTACCAAAGTAACAATACTGCATGGTCAGTAAAAACTTCATAACTACAAACCAGACACAAAGTGTAATGGGAATTTCGTTAAACCTAGAAAATGTTAATAATTAGTGAATTTTGGGAAAACATCTTTTCATTGTTGCATTAACCACACTTTGATCACTAAAAGTCTTCTGCAAAAAAAAAAAAAAACGTAACACAGGCTGTTAAACCAATGGTAAGCAAAATTTCTTAAAGTATCATGCAAAAACAACTCTTAGCTTAACCCTTAAGCAAACACCAGTGCCTGGCAAGGCATTTTTGAACATTTTAATAGTTTTTTATTTAGAGATCTTAGGCGGAGCCCTTTAGCTTTTTATGAAGTCCTCAATGATGGTGTTTTGTACAAAAAACGTAAATTTTTTTTATCTGTAGGCGTGGTAATTATTATCAACATGTTTGCAACATCAGGGCCCAGCCAGGCCCTAAACTATTATGTTGAGGTTGCAGCAAATAAAATAAAACCAAAAGAGAATGAGATTAAACTAATTTAGGGAACATGGTGGCTTTGAGTCATAAGTCGTAAAGTCATATTTGAAAAAAAAAATAGTACATATGTGAGTAGCATTTTGTATTTTCTAAATCATAAGTCTTAAAAACGTCAAACTAACGTCAGAGCAAAAAAAAATGTATATTAAAAAATGCCGACAAGAAGTTTTGTGCACAAAAACTCACCGAAATATATTCTTTTACTCCCAGTTTATAAATGTAACTTCCCTGCTTTTTTAGTATTTACTAATTAAATTACTATTAATGGTTTAGAGTTTGCAATATTATTTCAAAACAGAGGAATAAAAGAAATACAAAACGATTAACAAAAAAAACAGCTGACACTGAACATACTATACAGTACACATGAAAAACAGACAACCACAGTTTGTATTGTCGTAAAATATTTAAACATGAAAAATACCAACAACATATTTACAACTGTGGTAAAGTTTTAGCACATACGATTAATACAACACAATAGTACACCATGTGAATTCCCTAATTAATAATGATGTATTTTGTGTTTTCAGAAATTAGTTTTTTATTGTTCTCTAAAACGTTTTAAAATTCTCAAAAGCAAACTTATTAAAAAAAATCACTAAATCTTCTTCTATAATAAAAATAAAGTCTGCAAAATGTCATGATTATATTTAAAGAAAATAGCAAAAAAAAATATCTGAATAGTATGCAGATTGTCTGAAACCTTGTTCTATAACCAGGACCCAACGAAACCCATTTTACCCATTTGCAATACCAAACATTTCGCTGAAACAAAGAATGTTTGCGAACAATGTCATGTTTAAGTATTTTTTGGAAGGTTCATCGTGCCATCGTCTTGGAATGTTAACAGGACCCGGAATGTATATAAGTTTTCTTCCTACTACCATTATTTCGATATGTTACAAGCGAAATAAGAAACTTAATATACACGCCAAACTTTTTAGTGGTGGGTATAAAAACTTTTTGAAAAACAAGTTTTTAAAATATTATCTAATTTTTACCATTTATAGTTGAATCTAAACATTATTTGCTGAGTTTGTTTGTTATACCAATTATAAAAATACAAAATGGTTTACATCCCATCAAAAAATTTACTTAGTCCGCCTTCACACTCTTCAATTCTCACTCGTCAAGGCAAGTATTTTTGGATGGGAAGAGAAAAGGGGATAAAAGGGGTATAAACTTGACGGTACTAGTCAATTTTTTTATTTGCGTTTTGTTTTTTTGTTTCATTCATGATGATTTGCATTAAAAAGTACGAAGATTGAATTGACATGTGTGAATGAAATGACAAGTTCAAAAGAGAATTGAACAGAAACTGGTCCGCTAAAACTGTGAAAGCGGACTTATATTCTTAATTTTAATGACTTCCGGAATTCATTATTTTGTCAGTTTTTGTATTACTAATTATTTTATTCAAAAGTATATAATGTATATACATACATATATGTATCTTAAAAAGTTCATAATGAAAGCTGTATGGAAAATTAAATAGTTATTTATTAAGAATTTATTTGTTCTTAAATAAAGCTTATTTAATAGAGAAATCAGTAATAAAATTCAAACTGTTATTTAAGAAAAAACCCTTACATGTTATACCTAATTGCTCCTGCAGTGTACTGCGAGTCTAAAACATTTGATTCTGCCTCACTTTGCAATGTATTTTCTGTATACTCCGTTCATAAGTTACATTTTTAAAGCGAATATGGGAAAAATCTAAAAATATTTACTAAAGGACCTTTCAGTTCTTGAATATAATAAATCAACATACATATAGGGGTAATACACAAATTTAAAATTGTTTATTTTTGGGACACAAAAGAAAACATAGCAAAAAAATTTTAGGAAAATTGAACTAAAATTCTGCCCGATATTAAAAAAACGAACATTGCAAATTTTTGGAAATTAAAATTTTAAAATGCTTATAAGTTGGAAAATATAAGAGCTAAATAGCATGTATTATAAAGATTTATATAAGGTATATATAAAAATTTCCAGCTTTGGAGGGTTTGTGGAAATCCCATTTTCCTGGCTTAAGCTTTAGTATAGTATAGTATGAATTATTACCAAAAGAACAATTTGTATGATAGTGTATTCAAATAAGCAAACAATCTATTTTAGTTCGTAAAATCAAAGACAACCAACCTCACATGCCTGTATTAAATAATTGTATTAAAATAAATTTTTCTTATCATAAATCCCCAAGGTTTTTTTTTTATTAAAATCCACTTAAGTGCATGTGTATCACCAAATAGACCAAAGGTCTGTGACTGCGTGAGTGTGTTTTTGAGATTATTTTGCTTTTCAGTTTTACATTAAAAATAAGGTCAAACAGCAAAAAATTAAGTTGGTTGCACCAAAATCTACAAGTAATTTGATTTTAAAATGTGCTTTAAAATGTAATATGTACAAAATATTACAAATTTAGTCCCAATTTACACGAAGCAACTTATTTAAAGAATTAATACAATTTTTTCCTACAAATTTCTACAGTGTTCACACAGCACAATTCTTATTGCTTAAATCGCACGCATTTTTATTTGAGAGTAAACACATATTTGTATACACATAGGTAATACGCATAAAAGAGTAACACGAATTGCTAGTACAATCAAGTGTGTACTCGTCTTATCTTCCCCTTACCGCGATATCTAAAAGGTAATCAGCTTAGCTTAAAGAATTGCTTTGTGTAAATTAGGTCTTAATTTTAAAATAATTTTATGAAAATTTCTGAAAATTCTTTTGATGAGGGTAGACAAGATATTATATTAACACATAAATTGAGTTTTTGAATTCATGTATTTGGTTTACCTTGTTCTTACAAGGCATTATGATATAAAATTACTTTAATTGAACTATAAAATTTTATATAAACAAATTTAATATTGTGATATGTTTTATTGGATTTAAAAAAAAAAGTTATCAAATTGCTTAGAAGGTTTAGTAATTTAAAATTTTATAAATAGTTTAACAAAAAGTTATATTAATAGGGCAGAAGGGTTTTTTTTTTGTAGCAAACTATGGATAGGAAGGTAGGAATTATTTTCACAACCACAATTTTTCAATAATTAAATACAGGCAGTGTTACCAAACTTGTGATCGAAGTTATTAGATTTTGATATCACTGACTATAAATTATTTTCATTTAGCTTTTAATCACAGTTATTTTGGGGTTACATGATCAAGTTTTGCATTTCAAATTTGGTAACTCTCACATTTTTTCCCTAATATATAATTTTTTTGACTTGATACGAGTTTGCTTTCAAATTCTCGTTCCAATTTTATGTTTCAAGTTACAGGCAAGATGACAGATGAATGCAATTTTAATAAATAAATTTTATGTTTTTTCATAATTTTTTGTGTTGTTATTTTTTATAAATAATATAATAATCCACCATATTAAAAAGCACTAATGAAAACTAAATAAACTTGTTGTTTTCTTGACGACATTTGGAAAATAAATTTCTTCAAATTTGCGTGCAGCCTACGTCACACCCTCGAATTATTGAGAATTTTAACAACCGACAGTGTATAAAATTTGAAAGCAGAGTTTAAGTAATACTTTAGTGCGATATGAATTTTATTTCAAAAATATATTTTTTTTAACAAACACACTCTACGAAGCCTTTATGGCCTTTATCTGCAAAAAAAAAAAAACTCCCACAGCCTTTGGCGGGAATCGAACCCGCAATCCTCAGACTGATAGTCTAGCGCAATATTGTCTAGTTTATAGGGGAACTATTTCATCTATTGGCATGAGCAACTAAAACTACAATTACACCACCAATTGTGGCCTTCAGCCCTAAAGTTTTCTCTTAAATGTCCTATGTATATTTGTTTGATTTTCATTAGAAAACAATATGGGGCTTCAGTAACAACAAATTTAACACATTTACATATGTATGTACATATGTATATGCCTCCATTTTAATTATACTTTTATGATTTGTATTCATACACTTTTGCTACCTTAATGACCATAAAGTTGCTTGTAACTCACAAACTCATTTAAAAGTGTCAAATTAAAACTTCAAAACTTTTGTTTGATTTTATGGCCACATTTTGGTGGAAAATTAATTACACTTTTGATGAGTTCTTATGTATGTATTTACAATAAAATTCTCTTGCTCGTTTATACTTAAGTAGTGTTGTAAAATAATTTGCTGACTGCTCTCGCTGCTGTCCTCAAAGCCTACTCCAACGTGAACGTAACAAGTGTTAGGCGAAATTTTAATTAAATTTGTCATGAAAATGATAATTGCCATTTTAAAATCATATAGCTGTAAACCAACAAATTAAACTTTAAAGCATGTTACAGGAATTTATGACTTTTTGTTATTTAATGAATGCATAAAATGTAATTTGTATAACAGTGTGATAAACTAATACAGCAGAAAATATTAATTTTCTTGGCAAGTGGGAATGTAGAAAAATTTCAGTACAATTTTTTTTAGATAAATGATGCTCATACATTCACCCCAGGGCCTAGCTGGGACTTTGTGTGGATTTAAATACAAAATCTTCAATTTCATTATGAACTTCCCAATATCAAAAGCATCCTCTTCATTTCCATCAACCACATTCTGAATTTCGTTTTCTATATCATTAAAAATTGGCTCTACCAATCTATGTATCATAATAGTTAGGGTCAGATTTTTAAACGGTTTCAAAGAATTTGTCAACTTCAGTTCTCATTGTAACACTATAATAAATACACTTGTTAACTGCCAACGCAACAATAAAAAAGTAATTTCTGAAAACACAAAATACATAATTATAAATTGGCTGAATCTTTTTCTCTTTTGTTTTGATTTTATTTGCTGCATTCTCTACCTGGGCCCTGGTGTTGCAAACATGTTGATAGATGGTAATTCCACGCCTACAGATAAAAAATTTTAAGTTTTTATAAATTTTTTTATACTAAACACCATCATTGAAGAATTGATAAAAAGCTGAAGGGCTCCGCCTAAGCTATCTAAATAAAAAACTATACAAATGTTCAAAAATGCCTGGCCCCTGGTGTTTGCCTAAGGGTTAAAATTGATAATTTTTATATATTTAAGGCTCATTTTGATATAATTTCGTTTCTTGACCGAAATTAATGTTACTATAAAATTAATGTTACTAGTTTACCATTTGTCTAGAGGTACATTATAGCAATAAATTAGTGTGAGGCAAGTTAAAATCAGGGACAGATTCTTATGATTTTGTTATGATGATGCAAATAAATCTAGGTGTGAATAACTCACACAAATTTCACTGAATCATCTGCAATGGTTTTAAACAAAATAACAAAACAATAAGTGAAAATATAAGGGACTGCGTTTTGATAATTATTATTAATTTACAAATATTTATTATGATCTTTTATTTTTGTTATGCGAATTTTTCTGTTCGACTGCCAAAATATAATTGCTCCATTTCTTTATAACAATTAGTTCGCTATTATTGGTTAAAAACGAAATCCTGGAAAAGATATAGAAGGACACTTATTCGATTATTTTACTGCACACAACACATTTGTATATATTAATCACATTCAATTAAAAAAATTGTTTTTTTTTTCAATTAATCCTTATGTGCTCACCACCAGAGGCGCTGCATACTCCACTAAAACATACAAAATGGGTAATTGAAGAGTTGTGATATAAAGCTTTCGTCTACTTTCATCACCTATACTTCTTCAATCTATCCCCTTTCCAAAGAAAGTAACGCAATTATATATAGGCATATTAATTGCCTGAGTGTTACTTCTCTTTTAAAAAAAAGGTACACGATTACCTTTTTGGTTTTTAAATTCATTTGTTTTTTGTAGAAATTTGAAACCATCGTACCTGAAACTTCTTGAGAGCCTCAAACTTTTATATTTTATTATACTTAAATCATTTCATATATTCTTGTACAATGCATGGCATTTTTGGCAATCACGTAAGGGTTAAGTATGTGAAAAACTGAGTGTGTCTGGCTAGACTCATGCGTTACGAACGTGAAAATCAAAACACATGTAAGAGGGAGGGTCAATAGAATTGCCTACGTTTGTTCTTATTTAATAGAGTTCTTTAAATTCTTTTTATTTAATTTAAGTAAACAAGCAGTGGCATCGCATGAAGAATTAATTAGTATAATATTAATATTGGTTAAAAGTTAAGCATAATATATAAGTGTTAATATTTGGAGGTAGTTCTCAGTGGAACTTTGGATTTTTTTTTGTTTAAATCTCTACGAACACATTTGTCTGACACGAACCAAGGAGATTTAGTAATTAGTAAACAACAAAGTTTTTTTGCTTAGAAGATGTCGTATTTTGTGCCAATAAATCGTTAAATACGATAAGAGGATATTGCATGTCCAAAATGCTGCTTAAACGCTATAAAAGGAAACATCGGTCAACCAGCCGAATCGAGATCAAATAAAAAATGCATGCCGCTAAGATATTGCTCTGTATTTGGTAAGACAAAATTATGAGCACCTGGAATCTGGCTAGACTAGCACAGAGAACCTGAGCCAAATACAACCGATATGAATCACGAATCAGTTGTATTTGGTTTAGGTTGAAGGAGGAAGTAGTGGCCAAAAAACGCCCAAAATATGGGGCCAGACATGAGAGCGCAATATTTCATTAGGACAACGTTCAGACACATGTTAAAAACTACTGAGAGAAGTTTTGCTTCAGACCTTGACCAAGTCCGACTACAATTTGTTTCGATCGATGCATAACGCTCTCTCTAGAATATGCTCGTTCGGGATTCGTTCTTGACCTTGATTTTTTTGGCGCGGAGTCCATATGTTGGCAGAAAGATGAGAAAATTTGATAGCTAAAAAATGGCCAATATTTCGAACTAATTTATATTGTAAAAATGTTACCAAATAAGAGCTACAATAAAAAAAAAGCACAGCCAATAGAAGTTTATAAATATATGTATACGAAATTGTACCATGAGTTCATTCCACATAATTATGATTAAAAAAAAAACAAAAATATGATTTATTATAAAAATAAAATAATTTGTTCTGGTGGCTTTTTCCTTATTGTTCAAATATGCTTTTGTACAAATGTATTCCCTATTGTGTTGATTTTACTTTCAGTTTTTTTTTTTTTTTTTTGCAAACTCATACAATTGATATTATCTTATTTCAGAGACTGGATGACAATAACTTGTGATGCTTTATTTTAATTTTTCTTTCAATTTTCATGGCTACAGAATAAAACAAAGTAAAATAAACTAGTAGTATATACAACGAAAAGTCTGTATCATTAATTAAGTAAATGGAGCGTAAAAAATAGTTTATTACACTTATTATTATGTTTGTTGATAATGTAATAGTAGATCAAACATTCACAATGGAAACATTGTTTCGTGCTGGCATTTGATTGTTTTATTGTTTCTTTTTTTAATACAAAAAATTATTGTTAAAAGTAAAAATATTAGTAGATATAAATAAAAAAAAAATAAGACTGAAACAAAAATACATAACTGCAATACAATACACAAGTTCATGGTACAATTAATCACAATGATTTATAGTGTCGAGTTTTTTTTTTCTTTTTTTGTTGATATATTCAAATAAAGGTCAAATGAACAGAAACTGACTAATATTTAAATAAACAATAAAAAATTATCTTAAATTTTATTGTTTAATTTGTAGTTTTATTTAATTTTTTATGCCCCTGCTTATTATAGATAATTTCATTTTAGGTTTTTTTATAATAATTAGGTGTTGCTTCTGAGTATGAGTGATATTCTTTTAAAACAAATTCCACATACGGCCTAGATAACTTATCAAACATATTAGATTTTTTGAAGATACATATGTATTTGCAAATTTTGAGAATAATTGTGTTTGTTTCAGAGAAATATCATTGGTTTAGGTTCTACACACTATCACATAGAAATCAAAATGAATAAAATACAATTTAATAATAAAAAAACAAGTAAGAAAGTATAGTCGGTCTAGCCCGACGTTAAAATACTCTACACCCAGTATATGTATAAAACAGTTTTTCAGAAATGTGCGCTATATGGGAGATATGACCTATTATGGACCGATCATCCAAAAATTTAGTGTCATGATGTCTGTGAATATTAATATTATATGTGTTAAACTTTATCTCGATATAAATACTTTCAAAAGATTAATGGAGGTTAAAGTGAATTACGGAAAGGGTCTTATATAAGAGTTACTAATTATGGACCGACCATTATAAAATTAGGTGTCATCATTGCTTTATACAAGAAACTTATTTGTGTCGAATTTTATATGGATACCAAAATTTTTGAGAGTTATGCTCTTTAAAGTGGTTTTCGGAAGTGGGTCTTATATGCACAAAATTTGTAGATGTGATTTGGTTACATTTACCACTCATTTGTGGTGAAATTTGTTTGGATAATTGCATAATTCAAACAAATCGACTCAGTTAGAGATTCTGAGTCGATCGTAATTAATAATATTAATAATATTAATTGGCGTTACAAATATCAGCACAAATCCAATATTCCCTCCCCACTATGGTGGTGTAGAGTATAATAAAATATTCGAAACCGAAACCGAAAAAGATTTCGGTTTTTTTGAATACTCTAATTAAGTGTGGCTGATGAGTTAGTTTATTACTTAAATTCTTCTAAATTTGAAACACCTAACACAAGTAATAATATAATTATAGATCTATTTTATGTATAGATTTTATTGTGGTTGATGCTAAATGTGGAAATTTTTTGGTTCCCTTTAGTTTATAATGAATATTGTATTCCATAATTTAATCACAGGATTAACTTTAAATGAAAAAATATTAAAAAGTCAATTTACTATTATATTTATTGGAGTAAATCTTACCTTCTTCCCTCAATATTTTTTAGGATTAGCAGGAATACCTCGACGATATTCAGACTATCCAGATGCTTATACAACTTGAAAAGTTGCTTGTAAAAAGAAACTATTAAATATTATAGAAATTTTAAAATAATATTTTAAATAGTTTTAACTATGTTCCACTTCGTTTAAGTAATAAAGTGATTATTTTATTTAAAACCATCTCTATAAGGTGAATTTAAGAGCCCTGGAGATTATCAAATAAACACATAAATCACATAGTTGTTTCGTGCAGTTGATATTTTTCGGTTACACATACACGTTTTCGGTAATATTTGATGAAAATCAAAAATTTTAGATTATTTGAGCGTCTCCGGTTGTGATTGACAAAAAAAAAATTATTTCGTACTTTCTTTCGTCTGTTTGAACAACACTGCATAAGTAGTCAATAACAATAAATCATCATCCGACGACGACATGATTTGATACGAACGCTACACGAAATCAAAATACAAATGGTGTTCATCGTAATTATTTATATTCCCCTTTAAAGCTATACGCATACAACACTCATACATATGCACTGATTGACGAGTTTAGTTGATCGTCTCTAGGTCGCTTTCGAAGCTAATATCGAAGGGCTAAAGCTAGATTTACATGATTGAAGTTTTCTTCAAAATGCTTCAAACTTGTGTAAACAGCAAAATTTATTTATTTTATAACTATTAATTACTACTAAGTAAATAAATTTTGAAGAATTTTGAAGAAAATTTCAATCGTGTAAATCTAGCTTAAGCTTAAATATTTTTTTCGATAATTCAGCTTAATTATAACCTACACCACCATAGTGGGGAGGGTATATTGGAGTTGTGCTGATGTTTGTAACGCCCAAAAATATTGGTCGAACACCCACCTTAAATTATACCGAACGGCTTAGAATCACTTTCTGAGTCGATTTAACGATGTCCGTCCGTCCGTCTGGCTGGCTGGATGTCCATGTAAAGCTTGTGCGCATAGTACAGGTCGCAATTTTGAAGATATTTCGATAAACTTTGGTACGTAATATTTTTCGGCCCAAGGACGGACGGTATTGAAACTGGTGGCAATCGGTCCATTATTTCAACTGGCCCTCATACAAAAATCCTCCTGAAATTGAGGTTTACCGATCATAAATATTTCAATTATACAAGGAAGCAAACAAATTTTATTACAAGTGGTAAATGAAGCCAAATCACATCTACAAATTTTGTGCAGATCGGTCCATAATTAGTCGTAGCTCTTATATAAGGCCCACTTCCGAAAATCACTTTAAAGAGCACAACTCTCTCAAAAATAATGGTATCCAAATAAAATTGAACGCAAATGTATTTCATACGTAAACAAGCAATACGATAGAATTTTATTGTAAGCCCACTTCCGAAAATCACTTTAAAGAGCATAACTCTCTCAAAAATGTTGGTATCCAAATCATATTGCACGAATATATATTTCATATACGTATAAATTATATGGTCTAATTTTATGATGATCGGTCCATAATTACTCGTAGCTCCCATATAAGCCCACTTCCGAAAATCACTATAAAGAGCATAACTCTCTCAAAAATGTTGGTATCCAAATCATATTGCACGAATATATATTTCATATACGTATAAATTATATGGTCTAATTTTATGATGATCGGTCCATAATTACTCGTAGCTCCCATATAAGCCCACTTCCGAAAATCACTTTAAAGAGCATAACTCTCTCAAAAATATTTAACGCAAATAAATATAATAAATATATCATAATATGATCTAAAATTATTATGATCGGTCCATAATTAGTCGAAATTCCATATAAGACCCTCTCCAATTTACTTTAAGCTCCATTAATCTTTTGAAAGTACTTATATCGAGATAAAGTTTAACACATATAATACTTATATACACAGACATCATGACACTAAATTTTTGGATGACCGGTCGATAATAGTTTATATCTGCCATATAACGCCCATTTCTGAAAAACTGTTTTATACATATACTGGGTGTAGGGTATTATATGATCGGGCTTGACCGACTATACTTTCTGACTTGTTTTGTATTAAAGAATTACTGCCGTATTCATAAAAAACAAAGTATGTTTGAAGACAAAACTTTCATACAAAATTTTATTAAAGTACATTTGAAGTCTACTTTAATTTTTTATGAATTAGACCTAGAAAGATTAAAATCAGAAATCTATGTTTATGTATTTTTAATTTTACATTTAACATTTTTTAACATTATTACGACTACCTGCTTTCTGCGATACAATTATGTATCAATTGTAGCTTTTGAATTATTATAGGAAGCTTCATCTGACCAAAACTTTATATTTTGTTTGAATTACTTGATAGAAGAATGGTTGTTATGGTTAAGAAACAGATCATTGAAAAAAACACAAATGTGAAGTCTGATTTTATGTGAACATTTAATCTTCTTAGTTGCCGAATATTACCAGTATTGTGGTTTACACTGCATAATTTAAACACCAACTTTGGTATCTCTTTCTTTTGTAACACTTGTCTACACACTTCATTTAATGTGAAATAGGTGTCAATGTAAGTTTTTATTGTTATTGAAAAAAAATTCTATTAAATTATTTTTTGTTTTCTTTTATATGTATGTATGTATGTATGTGTGTTTGTTTATTTCTTACAATACGACTACATTTTTTTGTTCTTCTTATAAACATTATTTTCTTAACTGTTATTATTGTTATTTTGTAATTTTTATTACTTTCTTATGTCCTCTTCAAATAGAAACGGACTCCCTACTTGGAAGTTTATTTTGTAAACTAAATTTATACGTAGTATGAAATTATTTTATATCCTCATCATTTGTACATTCATGGTTGTATATTGTTGCCTGATTTGTTATTCTTAAACTTTTTGTTTCATTTAATATAACCGAGCCTGGCCTAAGTTGTTCGGTTTTATAATTTTACTTTTTAAATAGGTGTTTGTTTTATATTTGTTTCTTCTCTGTCTTCTCAACAACATAAACATCAAAGTTTTTCTTTATTTTTTTTAAATTTTCTATACAATTTAACGTTCTATTATTAACACGCGCTTCATATTTTTTTAAAACTTTTCTTTTTAATTTGAGAGTTGTATATATATACCTTGTTAACATTGTTGTGTATTGTTTTGTTTCCAGCTTCCAGTATCTATGAACTTTGTCTAATGTCCTTCCCTATATTGAATGTGTATACTATGGCCATTTGAAGTAAGACTGTTATAAGTTAAAATGTAATATAATATATTTTATTTTCGCAATTAACGGATTTAAATTCATATTTGATTGGATCAATATTTCAAACTTTTACAGTTTTTGTTCTGTTTGGTTTAGACAAACTTTAAAAACTACTTAATCCTTTTAAATTCATTTACTAAAATTTTTTCTATTTTAAAGTTATTACATTTTCCTTGCAGTTATACAATTCAATGTAGCAATGTACTTATATAAATCTGTTAGTATGAGTTTACGAGTGTGTTTATTTTCAAGTTATCCCTGCCAGCAATTGGAAGTCTCTTTCAATGTCCATCGTCACTTCCAGACGTTAATTGGAAGATAACAATTTACATTGCAGTCGTCTTTTAATCATCCAGACGACGTTTGGAAGAATGGTTTACAACACCAGCAGAAAATGACATGTCCCGTTATAAAAGAAATGAAAAGAATGCAAAAAAGAAGTTTTCGACATCATCGAAATTAGTTTTATTTTGTCATTTGCTGTTGTCGGTCAGTGGTAAAGTGTGGTTTTGTTATTGTTATTGTTGTAGTTTTTACATATTTGTTATCCCATAGTCAATATGAGACAAAAAAAAATCAAAAGCAAAAGAGAGGCGACTTCTTGAAGTTAAGCAGAAGTGACTTCTTGAAGTTACGCTGAAGTGATTTTTTGAAATTACTTCGGGGGGGTACAAGTTCTCAATACGGAAGACGCTTCTACGATGAGAAAATGGTATCGCAGAAGATGAGTTTCAACTTCTTAGCGTCACTTCTGAGTCACTTCCACAATAGAAAATGTAGGCTGGGATATCATAAGTTGTCGTCCTTTATGCGTTTTGAAATTTTACCATTTAAATACATTAGCACCTGCTACAACATCTGCTTGCCATATTTAGTTACTTTTAAATATTTTAATAAACTAAAGTACTTGGTTACAATATTTTTACCACTGTGACTACGTACAGGTGTTCTTTAGAAATACAAATTTACTAAATTAAATCTTAGGAAGTGTATGGAATAATTAGCAAGTTAAAGATAGAAAAAAAAAACAAAGTAAAATAGATAAACAAATTATATTGTTGTCGTGGGTCAGGTTTAAAAGCTGAAAATATTATTAGTGTTAAAACGGGTAGATAATTGAAAAATTCATAACACCAGTAGCTGTAGAAAACATATTTGGGGTGAGGATTATGTATTTCGTAAAAACTAAATTTTATTTGCAAATTTAAAAATAAGCAAATACAATTTGTATTTGTAAGCAACAGAGCAGCTGTTTATTTAAAATTTAACTGGTGACTTATGTTATAGTGTTTGCCAATAAAAATATTTTTTTTTCAAACATCAGTTTATATAAATATTTGAATTTTCAACATTCACTGCTTACAAATTTTATGACTTTAAACCAGTCCACTACTGTAAAAGAAGATCCTTTTTAATTTTCAAACTGAAACTACCTATGGATGGTCTATGAGAAGTGTTTGTCCTTAATAATTTTTAAGGACCGTTTACACTGTTAACTTTTAATTTGTTAAAACTATTAGCAATTGTGCAAACTTTTCAGTTAATGACTAGATTTAAATTAATTTGCAATAATAAATACAGAACCTGTGGCTTTGATATATAATACAAGAACGATTTTATTTTCTAAAATGGTTCTTAAAAACTATTTGACATATAAATATCCCAAGCTTACTAACAATTTCAATAATTCTTGGCATATATCCAAACTCCACATGTATTCAAAGGAAATTTTATCTAAAATCGTTTAAAAAAGTTTAAGACGATCCGAACAATTGTTTAGTTTCTGTTGAGTTTTAAAGGTGTTTAGTACTGGAACGTGTGAAAAGGTCAGCTGGGAACCTGTGGTGACATTTAAAGAAATCATTGTGCCTTTATTCACTTTGGCTTGTTTTATTGTTTGCATACATCACAAATGTGTTCTGACTTGGCAGCAGCTTAAACTCCGCATGATGCAGTGACCGTTGATGAGCTGTTATTCCTATACATAGGCCACATCCGGTTGTTCTTCCGAAGCCAATAAAAAGAAATGAAAGACAATAGTTATTCCTACTGATTGTGACAAAACAATTGTCACTACCAAACAAGAAACGCAATGGTGTAAAGTTAAGAAAAAACAATTTAGTTTTTTGTTGTTTTTAGATATTATCAAGACCGTCAGAAGGAGTAGCACAATCGTTTGAGTCTAGAACATACAGGCCGTTATGTCGCCTATGCCGTTTTGAGTCTAGACAGCAGCGTATCTATTGCCATTCCTGTAACAACTGAGTTTATGCAGAGCATTCAACATCGATTCTACACCTGCACACAATCTACACAAGAAATTAAATTAAATATTTAATTAAAAATTAAATAAAAGTTTAATCTACATGCAGTATTCACGTATAGTTTGTAAATAATAATATTGCAAAACAAAAAATGGAGTTTTTGGACCTTGTGCTTCGAATAAGGGCAACGGATGACTTTCTAAACGGAGGATTAAACTGCTAGTCTACATTAGTTATCCTATCTTATAGCCGACTTAAACTATACTACTACTGACTTCCTTATTAGTAATTTGGTATTAATCCTGAAAAACAATTGCTTCATAATGTGATAGAGTTTTAAGCATTTGTTTAATATCAGCAAACATTTATTGCCAGAGAAATTAAAACTCAAAAATTGAATAGAAAAATAAAGCTCGTA
Organism: Bellardia bayeri; assembly: GCA_950370525.1. Classification (NCBI taxonomy): domain Eukaryota; kingdom Metazoa; phylum Arthropoda; class Insecta; order Diptera; family Calliphoridae; genus Bellardia; species Bellardia bayeri. Next base: position 84,792,464 of record OX493267.1, read on the forward strand.
ATGTTGGTTACAGACAATTTTTCGAGACCACCAGCTGTTTAATAATAAACACATTCTAACTTTATAATAGTTTTTTTAGGAAAATTTTTTTTCCACAGAAGCCTATTGGAATGATATGAATGTTTCTATATATATTACAAACAGAAGCTTTGACAAGGACATACCATTGAATTCAATTTTGCTCGAACATTTCTTGGGCTGCATATGTTACAAACAATATTGCTGCATATGGGTTTCTGAAATACTAAGAACAATTGCAATTATAAGGTGCGCCATGTTGTCAGGAGCCTTGATTGGGCTGGAGTTGAGCTGAAAATACAGTTACTGACAATGGTTGACGCTATCGAGTGATGTTAACAACCTACTATTTATAATCACCTCTATCGTGAAAAAAAATTCCCCATGAAATTTGATCCCTTTTCACATTTTTCCTATTAAAATTCAATGTTAAAAAAAATAAAAGCGAACAAATTTCATGTGGAATTTATATTCAGCCCTATGAATATGAATATTACTGACATGTGGTTTTAAAAGAACGGTACCACATGTCACGCAGTCATCGAAATAATCGTATCGAGTACAGTCTTCAAATGCAAAATCTCTGACTTATATATATATTTACGCCATTTTCTCAAAATGTTATTGTTATTGGCAAGTGCATGCGTGGTCATTATTATTTTTCATTTATTAGTGTCAAACCTTACAATTTGTTTCATTTTGTTAAAAAAAAACAAAGTTCTGGTCGAAAACCCTTTATTATGACTTTCGTCTTAGAATTACTTTCTCGTAAAACATTTTTATTACTAGGTATATTTCTGAGCACAAACATCCAGCGGAAATACATTAAGTTAAGAATTGGTTCTTGGGTATAATTAGAATTTGTTGCAATGTCCGTAACTTATTTAAACTAAGACAGCGATTCATAAGTTTGTTCAAATGTTCCAAATAATGATATAATTACTTGAGAATCTTTATCGTATATTGTTTTCGGTTTAATACCAGCAATTTGCTCTCAAACATTTTTGATCAAATCAGTATAGATTTTGCAAGAAAAGCAAGTACTTTGTAACTGTCCTGTTATGCGAATATTTAGAGGGAAGTTGTTCAGAAATTTTAACATGTTTACATGCAGAAAAAAATATAGATTTACTTGTTTACCACAACTATTTCAATATTTTTTTTTTAATATTATAGTCGCTGTAATTATTTATACGATTTCTGCAAACCTGCTATGGTTAAGTTACCATTCACATGATTATAGCAATCATATATATGAATCTAGCAATATTGTAATGTTTATAGTGATCAGTTTTATGATGAAAGATTATACCATATTATGGTGCTCTCTATCATAATAAAAGAACAACAAATTATGATAAATGGATTCCTCATAAACATGATTGCAATAAATATAAACATAGTTACTGCAATTATTTATAAATAATTAAAGTGATCATAACATTGTTGAAAAATTTGTAAACATGTTGGCATTGTTGTGGTAAACAAGTACAACTATACTTTTTCTTTGTCTGTGTGTTTTTGGTTTCTCATAGAATATTGGCTTTATGTAAGGCCTGTTAAGATGAAGTTTAGAAGTAAATAAAACGTGCTTCCTGTCATAGTTGTAATGTTGTGATGTACTTTTATTAGCTTTCAATATTATTCGTAGCGTAACACCGATTTATTGTTATTTGAATCAGCTAGACAAAGTTCAATGTCACCTTTCAATTCATAGTTTAGATTTTATAGTAGTAAAATGTTTGATTATAATTTAAGTTATATATTATTTATTTTTGGAATTTAAGAGAGTAATCCTAATTCAGTTCTTCTAAGAAATAGGTATAACAATACTGACGATTATATTGGATAATTGTAATGAATACTTTGGCAACATCACTATATTTTCAGTTTGATATGTTTTTGCAGATTTCTATGTATATTTCAATTCCATTCTTTATTTTAAAATTTTTTTTTTACAAAAAATACGTATATAATGACCCCCATTAATGCAATATATTATTCAATAGTTAACACGTTTCCGGCTAAATTGATATGCAATTAAGTAAAATTACCAAATTTGGGCTGAAAGCATTCCCCAACCACTATTACATCTTCCAAAGTGCACTATTTGCCGTAGTTTATGGAAAGGTGGTATAATCGGTCCATGTTTCTTCAAGAATTATGCTAGACAGAACATAGTTGTCAATGCCGAGCAAGAGGAATGACGGCAACATTTTGAGTACTAACTTAATTGAGCGAATTTCCCGTTTCAAAGCTGTCAACTAGACGCCTAGATCTTGCGATATCACAACTCTTGATCTATTTTCTTTGTAGAAAAAAATATGTATAACTCAATAATTTAATTTGTCGATAAGTCAGTCTGTTACTCGCGTTATTCACCAGATACCGGTAGAAATGCTAGAGAGAGAGTAATGAAAAATTGGACTTTCCGAATGGTGGTCTAATCATTATATTCATGTTTTGGATAATAATATAGATTCTGACATCCAGTTCTATTGTAAGTCCCAATTTAAACGAAGCAATTTTTGTTAAAAAAAATTAATACAATTTTTTCTTGAAATTTCTTCAGTGTTCACACAGCACAATTGTTATTGCTTAAATCGCTCGTATTTTTTTATAGCATATACACATTTGTTTACATATATGTAATACGAATAAGAGAGTAACACGTATTACTAATACAATCAAGTGTATATTCGCCTTATCTTCCCCTCACTCTGATGTCTAAAAGGTAATCAGCTTTGCTTAATGAATTGCTTGGTGTACATTGGGACTATTTGTCGTTTTTTTTTAAATTAAAAAAAAATGTCTATGAATCACTCAATATAGGAAATTAAGTTTTGATTGCAATTTATTTATTAAAAGGTTTCCTGGAGCGTATGACTAATATTTAATTTTAAAAAATTTTCATACCCACATTATGCTAATTATAATAAAGTTTTTTCAACATTTGAACCACGGCTTTTTGGGAATGAAATGCTTAAATTTTTTATAAACGTTAATTTCATATTTTAATGCATCTGCAAATACTTAAAGATCCGTTCATTTCTTGTTGTATTTTTAACTTTAAGCTTAAAGTAAAACCACAATTACAATTAAAATTTATGTTTTTTTTTTAACCAGTTTTTTACAACCGTTTCCAGTAAATCTACTAAATAATATATTTGGTTTATATTTATAGCTTTTTTGTTTTGTTTTTTTTTTTTGGCAAACAAAATAAAAATATAAAAAATTCTTTAAGTTGAGTTATTTACTTAAAATCTCATCTTAAATTTATGACCACCCATTGCTATAAAAATTTAAAAGGAATCTTCCAAAAACAGCTCAATTTCGGTTGGTATTTACGAGTACATAACCATGAAAGTGTTACTATCGCCAATAACGAGCACAATAAGTGTAAAGTATGGCTACTGCGAGTGGTTGTGTGTGTGTGCGAATATAAATCTTGCAGTATTAAACATTTTGCAAAGTATAATAAATTTGATTTACAATCAATGTTGCAAAGTTAAAAAATACCAACAAAAATGTAAAGAGATCAAGGTCAATGGAGTGGGAAATTCTTTTGGGATGTTTTAAGAAATTAAGTTGTTAAGTAGATTTTGTGGAAATGAACGTGATTTCTATCCAAAAATACTTTTAGATATTTTAAGATATATGTACGAGTATGTATGTATATTGGCAGCAATCTTAAGGCAGTAATTACTTTGCAAATAAAAGAATAGATAGATGTCTTAGAGATATACGTTTAAACTATTTATGAAAATTGCTGAATAAAAAGTCTTCCAATAAAATATAAGGTTCACTGGATTGAATTCGATTTTTATGGATATGAGAATTGTTTTTGGATGTGTACCATATATGGGGGCTGTCATCAAATATAAACTTCGCATTATATTGGAACTAGCAAAATAGGTTATTGAAATTTCCAGAAAAATTCTGCATTATGTTTATTCCACAGTACAATCCATTGTCCACTCAACTATGAATAAACAAGCACCTACTGATAAACCTTGTTTCGGACCCCAGTCCCATAATTTCAGCAGAAAATATTCCATTACATTATCGATAGGACATTGAAAAACATCCCACATTGAATTCATGCTTTAGCGATTCAACCTCTCCTGTATGCGGTTGTGAAACTACAGAATAGACTTTGTAGCACCGGCCCATAAATGAGAGATGCCTTCCATTTTCGGTAGAGTAAAGTTGCTGTATATAGCAAGGAGGTCAAATGGAGTGAAGTATTTTCTATGCCGTTTTAAATAACCTAGGCTTTGGTCCAGCGAACATCACATTAGGCCGCGTTTTTACTTTGTTTTCACTATGTCATCATGATTGTAAACATAGATGACGCCATAACACAACCCGTTTTCATACAATTGCCAACAATTTGGACAATTTGACAACAAAAATGACATAGTGAAAACCAAACATTATATTCTTATACCTAGAACATCAAGAGCTTCTATAATAGTTACAGAGCCCATAAAAACAAATGAAGCAACATAATCTGTCGTGTGTTAACAGACAACTTTAAGTCTTAAGTGCATTAAGGGCGATTCTATTCGCGCAACCCCATTCACAGATTGCCACAAGATTTTAGTTAAAAGTATAATTAATATTTTGTCTCATTGTCTCAAACTCTAAAGGGTTTGGTCTATAGTTGAATGAATATGAATGCCAAATGTTGTTATCATCAGCAAAATAATAGATAGGGTTAGAACTTTAAAGAAGAAGGTCTAGATATAAAGCACGAGAGAAAACGGAGCCTTGCGGCACGCCTGATTCAATTTACAACTTTTATAGTATACAAATTATTAACACAAATATTGAGTTAAATTTGTTTTATTAAACGTCGTAATTTCTTTGTAATTTTCTGGGTTTTCACCCATCGCCAAAAATATTGGAAGTATAGTAAGTTTATCATTTGTTTTGTATCCATCAAAATATTGTTTATAGAATCAAAAAGTCTATATGTATATTCTGAGTCCTTATGAAATTCTAAGAAGCCACAAAGGAAAAACTAGGGAGCATGACATTTTTCCCAAATATATTTTGTTAATCAGGCCATTTTGGTATTGAAAATGAGCTAAACCAGTTTATTAAACCAGACCTATGGAACGAAATTTAGAACTGTTTTATTTTTAAAATATTATTTATTAAATACAATTTTGCACATATTGTGTTTTTTTTAGAAATTATTTAATTTCTATGATTTCTTATACGTTACTTATGGTTTCATGCAAATAAAAATCTTAAAACGAAATTTTGTCCATATTTGAACATAGCCCCCATAAACTCTACTTCTGAAAATCACGTAAATGCACATAAATCATTAATAAACATCAGTATCGAGTTAAACCAAATCGTTGTACGGAATATCATGATGATCGGCCCATATTAGGTCATAAGTTCCATATGACTATCTTCAAAAAACTCAGTAACCTACATAAATATCGACCGAATGTTATATAGAACAGTTTTATGTATGTATGTAAAACTATACAACTGAATTTTTGTGAAGATTAATCCATAATTGGCCTTAGCTCGCACATAAGATCCACTTCCAAGAATAACTGTAATACTCATAAAATACTTTCAAATATCGTTATTGAGTTGACATTCAAGCAAAATAGGCCACCAATACATATAATTTACGGCACAGTATTTACTACGATTGCATTATAATAGGTTATTAGAGATCCGAAAACTGATATAAGCCGTTAAGATTTTCCTTTCAAAACGAGTTATAAAATAACCCCCCGTACTTGAGCTTATTTTTGGGCTTTTTTTGCTTGCTTCAGTTGCAGCCTAACAGATTTTAGGCTTTTTATCCACCAAATATAGAGCATTACGATCTCTTACGCTTGGGATTATCATAATGGTTCCAGTTTTCACAGCAAGTAATGATAAGGCGGATATTTGTTTATATTATTTATTTATTTATTAAAATATATTCAAATCATAATGGACAAATGGACCCTAAATTAGTAGGGTGGTATATCAGCTCTACGAATCCTTATACCTGCTTGAGTTCTAGTAAACAATCTCGCAAGCGGATTCAGATGGTTTTGCAACTTCATATCTTTCACAAATTTTTCTGAACTCATCTTTAACAAATGTCTCTATGGCGTAAAATGATTTCCTTTTCTTCTTTTATGATTGCGTTGCTTCAATTCATATGGTAAAAAATTGCCTGTTTTTAAATGAATACAACTGAAGTTGCTGCTTGTTAGCTCCCAATTATTTTATAAGCTCATGCTGAGTTTCAAAACTATCTTCATGTAGTAATGCCTCCAAATCTTGGTCGTCAAACTTTTTTAGCTGGCCTGGCCCTACTTCTGAGCCGCACAAACCATCTCTTGCACATTGAAATTGATGAAACACATTCATCATAAGAATCGGGCAGCAATCGGTGTGCTTTAGAGGCACTTCTTTTAAATTCAAGTAAAGTCAAACTTCCTGCATAAGACGCTTTATTGCCAACAAATTCAGCAGAATTTTCGAAACACAAAAGACTTTGTGGTTTACACTGCAATGTCCAAGAAATAACTGAGAATAAGGAACAAATATGTACCCTTCAAAATGACATACATATAAGTTACCTAAGACTAAAACTGTGTTCAAAAGATACGCCATTGGTAATGAATCACTAATTTTTAAGTTAAAATAGTTAAAAAATTAAAAGAATCATATTAACGGAAATATGTACTTGTTTAATTCTTTTTAATTTTCTTGAATTTTTTGTTTTATAAACAAAGCGTCGCTTGGTTGCAAATTGTGGTATTTACTTGCCATACGTTTCCTTTAAATTAAACTCACCAGCTTGTACTTAGTAATTAAAAAGTCTTTTATAAAATAAACCATGTATTTTATAGAAAATACTATTTACTCCTGCACAATTACAAGTGGTATTTACGGTCCATGCCATTACTGTTTTCAGTGTTCTCTGAAGTACAGTATTTAACTAATGACAAGATTCCAGTGGGGTTGTTTCTAAATTAATAAGTGTATACTTACGACCAGCAAAAATGTCACAAAAATATTTCCTAAAATTTTTTGCAAAAATAAAAAACTCATTATTAGTAGAGCTGTTAAAAGCAGCTTTGTTCTTAGTGTAAAATTTCTGAGCATGTTTACGCTTTGATTTCTAAATAAATGCAAAAAAAAGAATTATGAATTTAACCCTTATGTATGCACCAAGGTCTCCGGGTACCTTTGGCGTTTCCAGTCAAAGTTGTTTAATTAAATTTGATAAATTTTATATCTGAAACTTTTTGAGAACTACTAACTTTCAAATAATTTAGTTTTGTTTCAGCCGTACGCCTTGACTTTTTTTCGTAATAAGCCTGAGAGACCAATTTACTTTTAACACCCTTTAATGTGCATCAAGGTAACCGGGTACCTGTACGTGTTTTATAAGAGAAAGTGGCCATTGCAAGTATATTATTTAAAGTTGTTAGTAGCTTGCAAACCTTAAGGCGTTACGACAAATTATATAAAATATCTCTTAACAACGCTCCAACAATGTATTTAGTGCGAAAATGCTTTTTCCCTACTTAATTCTCATATTGGTACAAAAGTACCTTGCAGCACATTATAAGGTGTTTTTTTGCCGCACACATAAGGGTTAAAGGAAATACTTTTACTAATAAATACTACTACTAATTACACTTAATTTAAGTTTTTAATATTTTATACTATAAAAATTGTGATATGTATTTTTTCATATTTACTTTAATTTATTAATAAGAACCTAACAACATGCCTTTGTTGTTATATTATAAAAGTAATTTAAAATATCTTAACCTTGCTTGGCATATTTTCAACCAAAAATAAAAAAATAATTCTAAATAAAACCCTAACCATATTTTGTTATTAAATTATGGGTTATTAAAATTGAAAAGCAGCTTCTGCAAATTTAAATAAAAGAATTATGTCAGCTCAAAGTAAAAAAAAGGTAAAAAAACGTATGGTATTTTGATAAGTAAAAAGATGAAACATATATATTTTTTAACCCTTACCATTTCAATTTATTTTCAAAAGAAACAAAAAATCTTTCTTTAAATTTATACTCTACTTCAGTTTAGTTTTTCATTTTTGATTTAAAATTTAATTTCTTTACCCATCCAAAAACATTCTATACTGTCGTTTTGTACGTTATTGCTTTTACCGCACATCATTTACCTACACATGTACATGTTACATGTATGTGTGAAAGTTTATTTAAAAAAATAAATGAATGGGTTTTACACACATACATACATATGTATATTATAACGGCCCTAAAAAACTTATCTTTCTAACAAAGGCCAAAATCATTAAATCGAAGCATTCCTACGTAATATCTGCAAAACTTTAATTTTAATATTTTATGGAGGGAATATTTTTTCTGAAAGTTACAATTTGTTGCAATTACTGAAAACAAATATTTTAATAGTAACATATTTTTTTCAAATCAAAACAAATACTTTTGTTTTAATAAATTTTACCGCTTTCAATCGACTTTCGGCAAACGTTAGTTTTAGCCGATTGGTGTCAAATTTTGTCTTAGCTACCACAGAACGTAGTTAGACCCATCGAAAGGAAAATTATTTTTTATGGGCCGGTCTAATGTATATTTGTGCGTACATCTATAAGTGTCTTATTTTGTTCTTTTCGCTGTTGCTATTGTTGTTGCTGTTTAGATTTTTTGTTCCTGTTGTTGTTGTTTTTTGCCTCACATAATACCGGATATTTATTTGCTTACTACATTTTGTCGGTAAACACATAAAAACCTATTCATTTTTTTGCTTTGACAAAAAAATTCACAAAAGCATGCAACATGTTCTCCATTCATAAAACAAAATTTACGGGGTACTTTAAATTTACTCGCACAAGAAAATGGTGAACTGTAACCCAGTAAACAATTGGTACAAGCTTTGTCTACAATATGTATTTTTAAGAATTGTTATTTATTCTTTTCAAGCATGTAGAGAATAAAATATAAATAATTCCTGCTTGAGCTTAAAAAAAAACAGGACTTCGAAACAATGTGGATAGCATTTTTTATGAGCCAGTAGCAATTTTTTAAATTTAATTATTTCTAACTTGTTTTGTTTTGCAACTATTGTAACCGACTTAGTTTTAATTCCATTATTATATTATAAGGTGATCTGGTATATTTACAAGTGTTATATATTTATATTTGTATATTTACATCAAATTAGATTTCTTACAAAATTTTTCGTATGTAGATATTTGGAATTGCCCAACTCAGGCAATCAGGAATCGCTTTTTTAATAATGTATATCTGTCTATACATGAATAGTTTTAAGAAACTAAAAGGAGATGGTGAATGCATTACGAAATTCTTAATAAAAAGAAGTAGATATCTATCTACTAAGGTCCGTGAAAAGGACATATTTCATTATGAAAAAATAAAGACTTTTGCTAAGATACATTATAGATAAATTATTTCGAACTAAAAGAGATAACACACATAACATATAAGCATACCATTTGTAGATCTTCTTGTATATTAAATGTTGGGACTCCAGCAGACAACCGAGATATTATCGATGATGACGAGTTCCTCGACATCAATATAGAGCCTCTCCTATGATTTTGACCCCTATAATTGCCTAAAATAGCAACAGCAGCAAATTCTCAAGCAGCTAAATCTATAAAAGAAATAAATCTTTATTAGGTTAAACCAACCTGTTTTATTAATTTACATCTCTATTTACAAGTAAGTGCATTCTGCATTTGTATCCAAAGTCATTTACATTCATACGAGATCTGATCAAAAAACAACCGTTATTTTCAAATTTCGTGAGTTACATATGTTCGATTTTCGCATTTTTATACCCTATACCACAATAGTGGGGAGGGTATATTGGATTTGTGCTGATGTTTGTAACGCCCAAAAATATTGGTCCAACGCCCACCTTAAAGTATACCGATCGACTTAGAATCACTTTCTGAGTTATTTATTTATGCCACTTTACTGTACACTGGGTAACTTTATATCCTTTGTTCATACCCATACAAAAACATATTTAACAAAAATGTGCTTCTTACCTATACAGACATTCATATGTTCATATTAACAAAGTAAGTGTATGTTTGTGTGCACAAATGTACATAAGTAGATAAGTAGCAGTATCTACATTTGCCTAACTTTGACAACATAGTAAAAGAACTTAAATCGAAAATCGTAGTTGTTAAATACAAATTTATTAAAGATATTTCGTACAAAAGCCTTATTTGAAGATAAAGTATAACTTTAAATATTTCATAAACTAAAGGACTTCGCGACGTGATGTTTGCTTTAAAATTTATTACATAAATCATATCCTTAAACATGGCAAGATAACAAATTTGATTTAAGTCGCATGTTTCAAAATGTATTTCTAATTAAAAATAAAATAAAAGTTTAATTGAAAACTCGTTGTCACACTTTTGGTAAATATAGTCTCTACGATAATAAATATACAAACTAATCTAAGTCGACTTAAGATATTTTGCCATATTGCCACACGTAAATACATGCAATATTCATATCTGTGGCTGTTTTAAGATTGGCACACAACTTTCCGTAGGACTGTATTTCAGAAAGTATGAGTTTGTTTGTCTTTTTTTCAATTCTGAAAGAAAAGTGTTGGCTTAACTTTTATACACCGATATTTCTTTTTGCACAAGTTATTGTACAGTGCATAGTTACACAAGTGTGTATAAGCTTGTATATAGATTTGTTTGTTTGTTAACTTCTTTTTTCAATTTTATAACTCTTTTTTTTTTTGGTTTTGTTTTGAATGTGATACTTGTATGTGTTAAATCAATAAAAACATTTGGTTTATGGTCTTTTGTTTGTTTGTAGATACGAACATAGTATATCCATACAACTGGCATTTACTTTTATTAAAAAATGTCTTGTTTAAAAAATTCTTTATAAGCATTTACACTAAGAATAAAATTGTTAAATACTAGTTTAAAGTTAAGCACACAGATATAAATTGATTTGGAAGTAACGTTTTTTTTTTATTAAAAACTTAGGTGTTATAAACACTACAGATTCGTCGTATTGAAATATAAAGATGTAAGTAGTCAAATATGAAATTACTTTAAATAATTTTAAGCAGATATTCAAAATGGTAGCAGCTTTCTTAATCATATTCATAAATTTTATACTTTTACTTTAAATAATAAATAAATTACATTTTATTATTGAATTTGGCTTATCGTATTACTTAATGATTACATATTCATTAATATCTTTATTAGGTACATGTACATATATGCAAGCACTTGTGGATTGTGGTAACATTTTTATCTTCCACTTCCAGTCTAACATTGAATGTAAGATCGGAAATTACTTTAACTAAGCACAATATTTCAATACAAATGCGTACATGTTTGTGCAATTTTTATTGATTAAAAATAAAACTAATAAAGACATTTGTAAAATGTTTTTGTCATTTATTTTGGGTTAAATGCTAAACAAAATAATTTACAATACAAAATAGAAAATAATAATATTCGGCAAATATACTATTAGAGTCAAAAAAAAAATCTTGCATATACACACAAGTGTTTGAAAACAAAGTCCTTTGAACAATTTTTGCTAGGACCAATAGGTGAAAAGTTACACTCATTTAAAAAAAAACCCTGTATGACCAAAATGTCCAAATTTGACCCCCTCTAACTCCTGCACTTCTAGACTGATAGAGCTGAAAATTTGTGCCTGGCCTACTATCCAATAGTACTAACCGTGGTGCAAATTTCATCCAAATCAGAGGACATAGATTTTAAAAATTGGGTCATTTGAAGTGAAATTGCCCATATACTTATTTACTTTATCCATGGTATCATATGAGATTTACGTTTCATTACCTATGATTAACATCACCCTTTTCTTTTGTGGTTAGATTTATCTTTTATGAAAGAAATCATATTGGCAATGATTATCATATGCTTTCGCAGGATACTATGAACTGGTTTACCATTTTTAAGACATACCACAACGGACATATAGAGGTAAAGAGGTAAGTTAAATAACTTAAAAGACAAAGACACATTTGCAATGCCACTTTTAACATGAAAATGTCTTTAATAATAAATATGCTTTAATGTGGAATTAAGTAAGACATTAGTATCAGTTTTAACACATATTAACTGACATTTCCACATATCAATTTTATATTACATGGGAAATTAAGTCTTCAAAGCGGAGTATGTTTCATAGTTACAGTTACGTTGCGTATACGTAATATTTAATATGAAATATATTACTTATACGCAAATTAGAAAAAACAATATTTTAAGAGGAATAAATTTGTAAAAACAATTGTTTCGTTAAATTTTGCGTTGGCTTATTAAGAGATAAAAATAAATATTTAATTTTTCAAAACACTCTATGCCACAACAAATTCACTCTGCCAGCCATTCTCAACCGAAACAATCACACAAAAATTTATTGACTTTTGTTCGACAATTGTCACGTAGAATACCCCCTTAAATACAATTACAAACACAAATCAGGCTATCTTCCAGACTTCCTTGACATGCTAACAAAGGCAGGAATTTTGCTACTAACTAGTACCCAGTAAATCAACACTTTAGCAAAAAGTCAAATAAAAATCCATACATACCTTCATCATATTTCACATTTCTAGGGAAATATTGCTTTCAGTTGAGAGTTTAGTACACAACAAGTCATCTAACTATGACAATAAATTTTAGCTTCCATTTTGATTTTATAAAACTGTTGACACTTTGGTATGTGAACGTAGAAGTTTCAGCTTTCGGGTTAATGTAATCCTGAAATTTGTCAAGAACGAACATGTACAGCAACAGAAACATGACCAACGTATGAACGAATAACAATATTAAACTGTTTATAAGAAATCCAGGCGGACAGGATAGTTCACAGGCAATAGGTAAAGAAAGCGACAGAAAGATGAAAGCAAGAATTTAGTAGCATCTGATATAATGAATCGAATGTACTCACGTACGTATGCTACGTACCAAACATATTAATGAATATCATTTTCTGTGTGACATGCAAACGAATTGGTAAGTTTTTCTTTTCTTGTTGAATTTTTGCTAGTACAGACGTATTGATTGATGTGCTATACAGCAGCTGAATAGTAAACCTGCATTTAAATAAATACTATTGACTTAGATGGTTCTAAGTTTGGTCTTTTTTTGTGTAACTAAAGTAGAAAAAATCGAATAATAGTAATCTGTGTTGGACATGGGTTAATTATTTTAAACTTGGCAAGATGTAGTTTGAAAAGAGTATTACTAGATTTAATTGCGAAACATGTGAACAGAATGGTGGCTACTATTTTAATGGAAGCTTATACATATTCATAAACAGTCGGGCTGATTTTTAGTGTCCTAGACAGCTACAATTTCCTTAACTATGAAAACGTATGGAAAATGTGATGGGTAAAAAGTCACATTAGGGTAGATTAGATTTAATTGGTAGTTGCCTTGTGCTTATTGCACCGTTTGTCCTTTGTTTGTTTGTCATTTACAGCCATCCTATGAAAGCTTTTGTCGTAAGCGAATCTGTTCAGTATATTTGTCATAAGACCTGGATCGGAAACACATTCTGCAATTTTATAATCATAATGAAAATTAATATTTATGGTGCCAAAAATATTGATATGTCCATAGTTTTTACGATTTCGTGTCACATTTAAGTGTTTGCGACCTTTTGAAAACCTGTTTTGATAGTTTTTCTTCTGCAACGATAAATCCTAAACGGCACCCCAGGAATAGAACAGAATCGTTTTGATGATAAAAGAAAACGTTTATTAACAACATCATAGTTTTCCATCAGCTGTATATAAGAATAACATGGACGTTTTTACATTTTACTTGTTGTCAGATTATTAGTAGTAGAAGCTTTCACAATTGTTACGATGAATTAAATTTCACTATGAAAATACTGGATCTGTAAAAGCTACGTTTCGTAAAATTCGTAGTATTTTCAGTTAACAATATCGTTATTCTGATAATGTGATTGATAAAATTGCAGTATTAGAGATTCTGGAAATACTCAGGAGCAATTGTTGAGAAGCCTTTGTATGCTGAATGTGTTATTGGAAATTCTTGATTGCTGGAAATGCAGTTACCGTAAATGGTACACACTATCAACAGATTTTAACAACTAATGGCCTTATTCATAAAACTTGCAACAGGTTTATAAGAGGTGTATAAAGACAATTTTGTATAGAAATTTGCTTTATAAACCTGTTATAAACCTGTTGTAAGTTTTTATGAATTAGGGGGAAATATTTGCCTATTACTGATCACTGACATGTGATTTCAACAGGACTGGCCACATGTAATACAGCCACACAAGCAAATGATAGCAAACCAAATTGCCCAATCGGTCATGTTTTTTAATCCTAGAAGGCTAACATGATTTAATTATACGTTACAAATAACACCACGTAAATTTGATATACTATAGTAGTTTTTCTAATTTGTTTGTTTTTTCGTTTTTATTTATTAAATAACTTATATTAAGTCAAACTCATATTAAATTCATATTAAACTCAGTAAATAAAACATAGTGCCGCGTTTTTACAAATGTTTTTTTTTTTTTTTTTTGTTAGTAGTGACAATATTTACAATGTGTATGTAATCTTTATGTGCTTCTTTTAATGTTCTCGCTTCAAAGCACTTCAATGACTAAAAATTCCCTGTTTATATATTTGCGATTGCGTAGAAACTATTGAAAAAGTACTTGTTGAATTTGGTACCATTAGGTTTTTAAATGCTCGTGTAGCAACAATAAGAAAAATATTTGCATGTAAAATTTACGTATGTTAGCTTTCTAGGACTAACATCATAGGATTATGTTTTGTGAGTGACTGTGTATAAAATAGAGTTTATATAGAGCCATTCGAATCTAATACAGTCTTAAACTCAAAACCGGTAAAATAAAACGGTAGTTTTTATGAAACTATTTATAAAAGAATCTTAGAGACAACTGTCTAATATAATTTTTCACTTAGTATATTAAAACTTATCATTGTCATTTTTTTAATTCAAACATTAGAATGATTTTCATATAAATTCTGTGCTTTCATTTGTTTTTTTTTGTTCAAAAACAAAGTTTTTGCTGGAAAATCCTTTGCCATATTGTTACGTACCGGTTGGCCTGGTGAGGTTTCCAGCTAGCTTTGGCATGTTTAACTCAGGTAGGTCACAACCCTCTCGCCAGTCGCGTATACGAAACTAATGAATTAACATACACTAAACAAAACAGATACTACTCTTACTATATCACATGAACAATTCTGAGACAGCTGTTTGTCTCTCTAGTGCCCTCCCGACCATGTCGTAGTTGCATCCGCCTAGGATTTTATACGACCTGATAACCACTTGACCATTTCTCCACTTACCACTCCATCATTGCCTGTACATTCTTTAATTAAGAGAACACTTTTGAATTTCATTTACATAATTTATACGTATATGTATTAGTTAATCAAATAAGGAAATAACGAGACACATACAATTGTTTTTTTTTTCAATTTAGTTTATTATTCAGTATTAGTCTAATAAAACTATTTGCCATTATCGTATAATGTCAGTGCTATTCCATTTTTTTAAGCGATAAGATTGGTGTATGTTGTTTCCCCATCAGCTATGGTTATATTTACTCCCAGTCCACATTCTAATAGTCATTTTAGAGCATATGCCACAAATTCCGATAGTATTCCTGTATGTTGAGGAATGAAAGAATTGCCTCTAAAATGACTATAAAAATGCAAGATATTGGCTTAAAAGTATGTTCCTTCAGCAGCTAGAAAACTTTAAAGACATGAATTTATAATAACGACTTAATGATAGAAATTCGTACTGCTTCTAAATGCTTACAAATAAAGTTTTTCTATAGTTTTGCTAAAATTTTATTTTTTTTTTGCATCCAAAATGAAAACTTCCGTAGCTCGCATTTACTAGATTATATTCACGTTTTTATAATAACATCTCCATTTTTGTGGAAACTATGTTTATGGATGATGGAACTTGAATACAAATGAAATCAACTAAATGCAACGATAAGCATCAACTCTATTGTAGCAATTTTTAAATTTTATGACAAGTTCTTAAAATATTGGCTTTAAGTAAAAAAAAAAACTAACAATTGCTTGAAATAACTTTAAAATTGCTTTTATTTGCCACACTATATCCTTACGATTTATTTTTTATTTATTTGTACATAAAATCTACAATAAAAAAATAAAATTGTGTTTTTTTATTTATAAACTTTCACATTGTTTGTTTTTTATTTCGAACATTTTGTTGTGTCTTTATACTGCCGTTAAAAAAAAAACAAACAAAAAGAAAATTTGACCATTTTTAGCCCCAGGACATTCTTGCCTTCTTTATTTACACATCATAAATTCCTCTTTTTTTTATTGTACTCTAGTTGTTTTGTTGCTTAACAAATGTTTTCCTTTTCTTTGCCAGTGTTTACTGTTTTCATTTCAGAATATTGTATAAAAAAAAAGAAGAAAATAATTTTTTTTGCTTTTTCCACTTAACTTTGTTAGAACTTTCAATTACCACATTGCCACCAAACATTTGCACTTTACGCCCTCTATTCGCTGGGTGAGTTTCTGGTGTTTTTATTCCCCACAAAATACTTGTACACAAGTTTGAAATATTTTTGAAGGAAAAATATAAAAAGAAAATATATATATCTGCATAGAAGTAAAAGAACGTTAAGAACTTTTTTAACATTTAATAATATAATGCACTCAATTATGAATTTATTCGTACGTCGGCTGGCAATTTGAACTGTAGATAGATAAACTCTCACATCTTACACAACGAGCTATATTACAAGATGTTGGTTGGAATGAGGTTTTCTTATGCCACAGTAATGATTTATAGCATATTTTAAAGAATTTAGCAATATGTGAGTGGATATTAGACCGGCCCTAAAAATGTATTTGTCTATTGTTTTATATTGTCCTGCAAAGTGTTTTTTTTAATCTTTAAACGCTTGCTTATTTTTTGTGGCTCATCCAAGATCAAATATATATTTTAAATTATATATTTTTAAAGCCTTCGATTGGCACTGCATAAATTTCCTGCAATACGTAACTAATTTATAATTTACAATGAATAAATAAACTTTGGAATATAATTCAAATTAGGTCTTAAAATAGCAAAACCGGGCAAGGGATTAGGTTACTATGATGTATTTCAAATAACTTTTACCGGTAAGTGTATATGTTAACCAACAAACGTTTTATTGAATTATTTATTAATTGAAAAATTCTAAAATCACGCAGACAATTTTGCTCCAACTTTGACTAAAATTAACTTTTTTGTTTAGAAAATCTTTTATGCGATCACAAATTATTTATTTAAATACAAACGCATAAAGACGTGACTGTAAAATTGTATATTATAGAATGTTTAAATTTTACAGATTTTTAGTATAAACCCAATGAAAATCTTAGTTTCTGAAATGTACTCGTAGCTTGTATTTATTTTTTTTTTTAAATATATTTTTACAGAGCATATTCCACTACTTTCAACCATCGTGGTGTCTATCGTCATAACTCCTCTGTTATGTCAAATTATATATCAATCTGTCAGTCAATTAAAGAACAAAAATACATCTTGAATTTCATATTTCTCGTCTGGCTGAATATTTGTATTTTTATTCATCCAGTCAATATAAATATATTTTAAATTCTAGAAATGTTTTTGTTTATGGTTCTTTTTGGTATTTATTTTTTTAAGATTATGTTTTTGAAATATTGGCGGTTGCAACGTCGCAGATGGTGTACCCGTTGAGTCTAATTTTCGATGACTCGTTCGAGCATTTCGACTGGTAACTGCCGAATGACACGCGTGATGTTTTCCTCCATGGCCTGAATCGAAGCGGGCTTGTTCGCATAAACTTTAGACTTTACATATCACCACAGGGAAAAGTCTAACGTTGTGATATCATACGATTTTGGTGGCCAATCGGCCGGCTCAAAACGTGAAATTATGTGTTCCCTCAAGTGTTTTCTCAATAAATTCATTGATTGATGCGATGTGTGGGAAGTGACGCTGTCCTGCTGAAACCAAATATCGCCGAGATCACGAGCTTGAATTTCAGGTATACCTTGGCATCATTTTTAAAGAAATATGGATCGATGATTCCACCGGCTTACAAACCAGATAAAGTGGCAGTTCTTAAATCTTTTCAGGTTTCTCTTCGTCCTAAATGCGGCGATTTTGTTTGTTTACATACCCATTGAGCCAGAAGAGAGCCTCATCGCTGAACAAAATTTGCCTCGAAAACGTCGGAACGCTTTTCTCACACAACGTGAATTTTCGTAATAAAGTTGAACGATTTGTAAACGTTGTTCAGGCGTAAGTCTTTCCATTATGAAATGCCAAAGAATACTAAACAAAAAAAAAAAAAAAGAAAAAACACATCACAACATGACACGACTCACACGTGTTCTGTCAAAAACTGGCTATTGAAAAAAGTATCTCTATTTAAATCACCATATACAAAAACCACAGATCCAAATTTCGAATCTTGCTTAGAATTAGAATTCAGAAAGAACAGAGTAGTTCGAAGAAAAGCTAAGAAATTACACTGATTCAGAAACGAAATAATTGTTGAGAATTTGTGATATAATTATTCGTTCATCTACTTGTTACAAAATACTTTTTAAAATATAGTTTTGTAAATATTTTTATATTTTTATTTTAAGTCATATGGAATAAAAACTTTTTTTATTCTTAAAACTTTCACAGAGAAAATAAGACGTATATTTTCTGTGCTAACAATAATTGAAATAAGACGACATTTAACCTGAACCGCTAACTAAATTTAAAAACTATAAATTTACTAAAAGTTAATGAAGCAAATTTTGTATTTTATAAACAAAATTTTAGAAACCACTAACAATTTAAGAACATACTAAAATTACTTTGAAAATTATAAAGAGAAAAATAAGATATCATTTTGTCTTTAATTTCTATATTAATTTAAAAGCAAAAATATTTAGGCATCTAAAGCAAAAAGAGAACATTAATTTATATGACGCTGACAAAAACCATCGTTCACAATAAACGCATGAGGTCAAAATTGTTACAAATTATTGTATCCTCACTACATTTCTTACCATCCGAAACAAATAATTATACATATTTCTTATTCAATATTTTGTAACATATCATTACAGACATTATACAGGCATGTCACAGAATTCAATCGGAATGGTTTGAAGTTTTTATTCGCAAATCGATCGTTTTTACTTTGCATTCTCTAAATTTCAATCGATTTTGTTTATTCCCAAAAAAATTTTAAATCTCGGGTTTTAACTTAAATATGGTAACGTTGTGTAACCAAAACAAAAAACATATGATTTTTGTAATAAAAAGTATAACAAAAGCGAACAGAAAGAGCGCTAACAAAAAAAAAATTTTAATAAAAGTGAACAAAATTTTTCAAAAATTGTTGCTGTTTTAAATGAACAAAGACATCAAAACGCAGTTGAAAAGCTATGAAAAAGAAATTTAAGGGATGCATCTGAAAACGACGAAATTTTTAACATTTTATTTAAATATCAACGAGAAATTAAAACAACAATGAAATAATAAAATGAATGAAAAAAATCGTATTTTGTTTTCTAAAGACTCAATTTGCGGAATCAAAAAAAAAAGTTTTTAAAAGTTATGATTTCTTTCAGTTCAATATTCTGAATTTAATTGTGTTTCTTTTTGTGGTGGATTCTGACATAGACAAATTGATATTCCTCGACTTTCTCACTCACGAGAATGAAAATTAAGCGGCTTGTTTTTGAACGACCAGTGTATACATTGCCAATTGATCCAATCTCTCTAAAATGTTCAATAACTGTCTTCATAGTTGACGATGTTAAATCAATATTTTGTTGTTATAATTCATGTTCTCCTTATCACGAAAGCTGTTTTAAATGTAAATACATGTTGACTCAGTAATACTTTTGATGCAATTATATTGTTACGAAATTGTATTTCAATTTAAATTTTAATATTATTAAAAGAGTTTATATTCGTTTACGCCGAATCTTATATAGGCAATACCCACTACCAATGTACCAGAAGTTTCATCTATGTATACTTGAAACAAATTTTGTGTTACACTTTGTATTAATAATAATATTTTCCACGAGTTATTTTATTTTTCGAAACCCTTGTAGACATGTTATGAGACGATCGTCATTATGTATTCCAGTTATTCTCGGAAATTGTCAATTATGGACTGATTTTCACAAAACTCAATAGTACGATTTTTTCATACATATCATATCTTTGGTGGTGGGTATAAAAACTTGGAAAAGTGAAAAAAATTCAACAAGTTTCAAAAGAGTAATAGTGGCGTTTTCTAGTTTGACTATCCAATTTCTATACTAAGGCTTAATTAATGTAAAATTAATTAGTTTGTTTTTCTCTTACAAAATATCGATTTAATATCAGAGAATTTTATGACTGAATAGTTCAAATAATTATCTATGATCTGCTGTAAACATCATTTATAATTTGCTAATTGTCTATATAATTTTACTTTCTTTAAATTATTATAATTTAATTACACTGTGCTCGATTTTGACACATTTTTTTACCGACAAATGGGGCACCTAGTAGATAAAGCTAAATCGAGTATGCTGAGTAGTGGTGCCAATCGTTTTTTTTTTTTTCTTTTTTTTGGTTAGCTCTAGTTTTCGAAATATATCGTTTTTTAAAAAATGTTGGAGGTTGCGCACTAAATATTCGAGTAACTCGAAAAGTGTTCAGTTTACCGTATTACATAAAAAACCGAAATTCGGCAACAAAATTATCTTTAAGCACGACTAAATTTTTTTAACCGTAGCGGTCGTTTTGGAAATGTTTCTTTGTGTTCAGTTTGCTAGTTTACCAGAAATCAGCCCAAAAACCAAATTTAGTTTAATAATTATTACCAGGTGGCGCAAAAGTAAACTTCCAATCAGGCGATCTTGCTGGCCAGTGCAAATCGCCAAAATGGGAGGTTAGGCGCCCGGGAAGTTCATCCTTCAGCATATCGGTTGTGGCACGTGCAGTGTGTGCCGTTGCATCGTTCTGTTGGAACCACATGTTTTCCAATCCCAATTCATCAAGTTGCGCAAAATTTATAGCATTTTCTGATAGGAGGATAATTTTTGCGCCACCTTGTATTTGCAGAAAAAGACGTAACCACTAAATAACATATAGTTATTTGAACTCGTTTATTTATTTAGAAAAAAAACTTATCTTATTTAGGCCAAAGCACAACAAATATTTAGTTTTAATTTATTTGATGCTGTTTGATCTTGCAAAACTCTTGCAAGAGTAAACAACGTCAAACAAATTTATGCTAAAACAAGTGGTTACGCTTTTTTGAGTAAATATTTGCCAAATGTGGCCGTATCTTTAGTATGATTTGTGACAATAAAAACAAGTCATATTACAATTATCGCATATTAAACATCAAAAAGTTCAACAATTACAAAAACTTTAATATTTTTTCTGCAATTAATGTGAGTCCATACAAGTAAATATTGAAATAACATTTAAATTTGTTATAAAAAGAGACCTAAGGCTTTAATAATTACTAAAATGTTTATAAATTTTAAATATTCTAAATTTCGAAGACTGCAAAATTTTATGTTTGCCATTGAGTTTTTTTTGTTCCATACATAGCAAGAAAGACAACTTAATGGTGGTTTCCATTTAAATAAATCATTATAAATTATGACTGCTCAAAATGAGTTATATGGACGTTTAATGCTTAACATTATTTTTAAAGTTACACCAAGTACCTACTAAAAAAATACTGCTACTACTGTTCAAGTTATTTCTACTTAGGCTCTTGCTGCCATCTCTAACCACCTACACAACTTAATACATTCTTAAACTACCGCCAGTACTAAATACAATCCTTATAACAAGAACAATAATATAGGGTGTTTTTTTTATAGATGTATACAACTTTAAGTTAGCAACACTTTTTAACTGGCGGCCATTTTTTTAGCTGATTTAGGTTTGTAGTCTACGCCGACAAGCCCGAAATGATTGATCACTTGGTGGACAACATTCTCCGCATTATTGCCCAAATACGGCCACGAATGTTTACAAGAGTCCTCGAAAATTGGACCAGGAGTCATATTTAAATTATAATATACCAGAAGATTATTTTTCGAATAAAGTACATTTCATGTCAATTTAAAAAATCTTTGTTTTATTCCATTTCAAAGTTTTATACATCTTAAAAAAAACAAAGAACCTTAATTTTAAAATAAATTTCCATAATTTTTAAATGCCAAAGCAAAGTTAACATAAATCACTTGACAGTTGACAAAATGGACGCCAGTTAAAAAAGTGTTGACAATTTAAAGTTCTATACATCTAAAAAAAACACCCTATAATAACAACAACTGTATTCTTTAAGTTCTTCACTTTTGATTTTATTACGCGTGAACGTTCGTTCACAAGCTGCTGTATAAATAGTAAGTATAAAAATAATAATGAAGATGATGGTGACGGTGATGGTGATGATTAGAATAAAAATGAGGGTGGTGTTGGCGTTGGTGCCGAAGATACTTTGCAGTAAATGTATGCATAATTTATGATTTGTTGATGCCAAGGGGAAATAAAATATAGCAGTCAAAATAAAAACATCTTAAGAAGGTAAAGAGCATTAAAAAGTTTGTTGAACACTATTGGAAAAAAATATTTTGTGCGGAAGAAAATAAATTCGTAGAAAATGTCACTCAATATTTAATTATTTTCCATAATAATCATTTCAGTTGTTGTTCATAGTTGATTTTATATCGCATAGCCGTTAAAAACTTAAGGACATTTGTTTGCTAAGCTGAATTTGGAAACACACAAACAAATTTAGTATGAAACTTAAAATACCCGAATTCACATATGTATTGTTAAACTAAAGGGATTTTTTACAGTTTTGTAGGGCATGTTAATGCATGTATTTATGTACATATGTACATATGTATGTATATAAAAAAGAGTGTTCTTTATGAAGTGTCGATTATAATAAATACCTAGTTTTGAAGGAGTGTCTGGCTGAACAGAAAAATACATTAATTTAATGCGGAAGTGTGTTTTTAGCAATTTTGTATTAAAGCAAATTATTTGAAAAGTAAATTGTAATATTTTATAAATTCTTTATTTATAACAGAAAATAAACTTTAAGCAACACATAAACTGTGACTTTTTCATTTGAAAATTCTCGTAAGGAACATTGACTTCAATCACCTTTAATTATACTAGAACAACTCTTAGGTATTTAAAATCGTTTTAGCAATAAATTTAAAAGAGCTAAGCACATTTAGTGCGTATAATATTGGCTTATGGCCTTTAAACTTATTTTTTAGTTGCCAATGATGCTGTAACAATAAGCATAAGGAGGCAAATAATCATCATCTGACCAGCCCTTGCCGACTTAAGATTAAAATCAGCTTTGCAACAGATTGCTGCTTATCTTAACTTAGACAACATATTCTAACTTAACTTTGATGGTCTCGAAATCTAAACTATTATTCAATGATTGTGAAATAAGTTGCCAATATTTCTTACTCATAAATGCAACTCTGTTTAGAAGCGGAATAATATATGACTTTCTCTAATATTCATATCTCTGGTTCCATGTATAATCCATTTAACTGGCCACCTAGAATATGTGATAGCTTCGATTTTTATCATTGCTATTAATTAAATTAAAAAAGCGTTATTCGCGAGTTGCAAGTTTCGAGAGTTACCGGTAGCAATGCAGGTAAGCGTTATCGTAAATTGGTCCTTAAATTCAAGGACTTATTCATCATTGTAATTATGTTTTAACGATAATAATGTTTTAACGATCACACTTACTTGCAAGTTGTGCTTCAATATAATACGTGTTTTCTCAGCCAGTGGATAAATATCAAAAATTACTAAAATTAGCTGTGAAGTGTTCGTTTATATAAATATTTGTTAAAAAATTTTGCATCTTGATGAAGGCCATTAAACTCAGGAGTTGAGTGCAAGAATTCCGGTTTCCAATACGAATGTTTAGAACGGTGGATCTTCCTGGACGAGTCTCCTTTTAGGCGTAAGCCATATACTGGTGATGGCGTTATGATATGTACATATGCATATCAGGCCAAATTAATCCTCCTATTATGGAGGCAACAGAAAATGCAAACAAACAATTAATAGAGATTGCTGTATTTGATTTATGAAAACGATCATTAATGTTTACTTATTTGGCTCAATTGTTAAAATGTCTGCATTATATTTTTCACACAATGCAGAAATTGTTTGTTTTTTTCATATGTTTTATTAAGTTTTTATATTTTACTGCTGGAATTTTTAAGACTTGACAACATACTTATTCAACATTCCTCAAAATTGTGTTTACAATCAGATAGTTGTATTATACAATGTACCACATGCAACATTACTTGTGAATTGAACAAATATTTGTTTTGTTTTTTTTTTTTGTTCGTTACACAACTAAAGCTAATTGGGCTTTTATGGCTTAAATGCAAAGTTATACTTTACACGATTTTGTGCAATAATTATATACATAAGTAGCAATAATTAGTAATTTACAATATTTAAAAATTTTAAAAATGTCTGAAAAGTTTGCACACTTTTGACACTTTTAAAAGGCAACCCACTAAAGACCTTCCTTTAATAAACAACTTCAAAAACAATCTTAATTTTTTTAAAAGTCCATAATTTATTTATGTATGATTTTTTATATTTTTCTCGAGGAAATCCATATGTTAAAGTAACTTTCTGATAGCATAAGCTGTAAAATGTTAATCATAACAGTTGAGTAAGAAAAAAGCAAAATGAAAAAAGTCTTCATAAAAATGTACTAATCGTATATTTTATATTGGTTTTCTTGAACACCTCCTGGTAATAGCATCGATAAAAGTAATTGAATTTTTGCATTTTGAAATAAGAATATCAATGATGCTGCAATATAAATTTAGCTGCATAAATATTTATGTAAAGGTACTTGGATAGAAGGTGAAATTATGGATGATGTTATTTTATTACCAAAGTTTTCCCTGCAATGAATTCTTACAACTACTGCAAATATTAATTTTTACAACTCTTGAATCGTGTATATTATTTTATTGCTGGTTAAAACTTAAAGACACAAAGACTCAACATAATATTTAAAATAGTGGCCAGTAAGAATTAACAAAGTAATACGTTTTTAAGGGTTTCTTCTTCATATCATTAGAAATTAAGACGCCATTCTTATTATTTTAACCAGCTTTGTATTGGTATTAGAAGCTTTGACAATTAATACAAGGAATTTAATTTCGCTCGAAATAATATAAAAATACGCAGAATTCATTATGAAAATTTTGAAACTGTAAAAGCTAGATTTTAGTTTTTTTTACAAAATACATTTTCACTTGTCCGGATACGTGAACAGGCTAAATTGCCGCATTAAGGGTTCTGAAAATCCAAAAGAAATTATTAAAAAAAACCTTTGCATGCCAAACTTGTCAATGTATGTTATCTGCATGCTTGACTGAATCATTTTTTCTGTTGCAAATGAGATTAGGGTGTTAAATTTTGTCCTATTACTGATTCTGTTATGTTGATATCACTGATACGTGGTTTCAACAGGACAGTACCACATGTCACACAGCCCACAAAACAAATAATTGATTGCGAACTAAATTTCCGAAATTCAGCTGTTAATACAGTTTAACGCCACTGGATTATTTGTTGTTTGTTTATGTCAATGGCAGAGTCTATTCAAAGTAATTATGGGTGCCCCGATAGACTAAGCGATAGTGTGCCTGACTATCAGTTAGAGGGATGCGGGTTCGATTCCCGCCAAAAACTCTGGATGTATTCTGCAGATAAGCCAAAAAGCTTCGCAGTTTGTGTTTTTTTATTTATAATTGCCAAGCCTTACTATTTTTAATAAAATAAACATTTGAATGACTTTCATATATATTCTTTATATTAATTAGGCTTAAAAACAAAGTTCCTGTTTATTAAAATTGATTGCGAAATTATGATGTTTTCAATGGGTATCAATTTTATTATTATATTTAAGTTGACGCTTAAAAATCTGCAACATTTAAACATCTTTTAATCGCTATTAATTTTTTACATTAACGGATAAAAAAAAATAAAAGCGGCCACTTAAATATAATAATAATAATATTTATACCAATCGCAAACATCATAGTTTCACAATAAATCTTTCTCACATATCATATTAGACTACCCTGTAAGTAACATTTTTATATGTATTTATATGCTAAAAAATTTGTTAGCTTATTTATGGTCCCTGGCAGAAATTACCATCGTAAATTGTCTAATATCCGCTGATGTTTTATGCCAGACCAGGCCCTAAGCAATTCTACACTGATGAAGACAATTTGTAGTTTATATATGCAAATAATATACGAGTTTGTACTTATACTATAAAGTCCATTTAACCATAAAATCAAAAGAAGAAACACAATACAAAGAAAACAAAAATCGAATTTACTATTCCAAATTGTAATATGTAGTATGTAAAGGTTTGTTTATATATGGCCTTATTGTAACATTTCAAATATTTAATTTGTTTATTTTCAATTTCCCTGGGAATGCTGTAAAAATCGTTATAAGAAAAAGAACTACAGAAAAAAAACTAAGAAAATCCAAAGGATTTCTTGCAATATGTCTCTTGAAATGACAGATAAATACAGCAGCCTTACACACAAAAACATACACAAACCAAGGATATGTATGGCACATGTATGTAAACATCTGTGTATTTATGTTTGCTTATGTATTTGCAGGCCATATTTACTCGTAAACAGTAAACACTCTTTGGTTTTATATATATCTATGTGTATGTGTTTATCTTCACAAATGTATGTAAATATGTGTGCGAGTGTGTATGTGTTAATGTGTATTAAAGGAATTTATGATGGTTATTAAATGGATTTGTAACCAGAAAAACAAAACAACAATGACAACACAGCAACAGAGTCAGAATACTAGTAACAACATGAAGCAAAATTGATGTTTCTCAAGGATTTGGTTTATTTGCATGTGTAAGAAAAAGCCATCAGTATTATTATCAATATATGTAGATATTAACCCTACAATATGTTTATGGTACTGTAAATTTCTTTAAAGAAACATTACTTTTTTATGTTTTTGTGTATAAATTATTTTTTGTATTGGAAAACGTTGATTTCCCATTCAATCAAGGATTGTGATATATAGATGTAATGTTAGGTGCATAAGTCATGTGATTTACATTATACTAGTAATTAAACTGCTATCTAAACAGCGAATTTAATTAAAGTAATTTAAAGTTCGTGTCAATAGTTAAGTACTTCTACAAAAACCACTAAAATATGTGGTGTATATAAAGTTTTTTGTGATTTCATTTATATTTGGAATATAAGAAAAAAATAAAAGGTGCCCGAAAGTGAACACATACAGAAACAAATCGAATCTCTTGCAAAGGAACACATTTTGCACCGTGTACTCACCTGTTAGTTGTTGTTGTAACAGCAGTAATTGCTGAGTTGACAGCTCTTGTCCGAGTGATCTCGGGTCTTTCCGGTGCGTAGAACCGGCTGTCGTGGGAATGCACCTGTTAGTTGCACCTTTTACCTAAGAGTAAAGTTGGCGGGTGTTTTGCCAGCTCTATCCCTCCCGCCAGAAATCCGGTTGGAGTTTATTTCCTCATTATTTTAAAATACAAACACTTTAAAACTTTGTTTTCGAATTCATTATAAAAACAATGTTAACGTTTTATGACAAAAAATTTTCTTATTTAATATATTTTGGACAATTTGGACAAAAAAAAATTTGAAAATTAAATAGTTTAAAGCAAAAAAATATAAAAAAATATAAAAGGTATCGAAGTTGTGATTTACAAAAAAAAATAACAAAAAAAAACTTTAAGAGGCCTTTTACACGATGCAATTTTTCATGCAATTAATTGCATGCAATTAATGTTTGTGGGCTAACGGGGTAGAAAAGCAAGAGGGGTAGAAAAATTTGCACGACTTTCGTTTTTCATGCAATTTTTTGACATTTCCTTCTACCATCGTTTGTGTGTTACTTATTTTGTTTTATTCTTATTCTGACTTTGAA
The DNA here is from genome assembly GCA_950370525.1 of Bellardia bayeri. Taxonomy (NCBI): domain Eukaryota; kingdom Metazoa; phylum Arthropoda; class Insecta; order Diptera; family Calliphoridae; genus Bellardia; species Bellardia bayeri. Next base: position 84,820,631 of record OX493267.1, read on the forward strand.
TTTTGTTTTATTCTTATTCTGACTTGGAAGTTTGCGGCAGCCATTTCAGTTAGCGCAAGAACACTTTCAATTACTTCTTCTGTATTTTTTAAAATTTTATATATTTATATTTTAAAATTTTGTTTTCTTTGTTGCGAATGAAAAACTAATGAGGAATGTGTAATTAAACGTCAAAAAATTTCATGATTTGTTGCACGTAAAATTTCGTCGCATAAATGCACAACATTTTGCGTAGCCATTTTAAAAGAGAATGGAAAAAATTGCATGCGATTAATTGTATCGTATAAAGGGCCTCTAAGTTTCAAAAAAATTCTTTTACCAAAAACAAAAAAACTAATTAATATTTCTTTCTTATCTTTCCAGAAGAAGCTGAGTGACAGGAACTGCCATCGGTCCGCTACGTGTACTAACTATCTATTGTTGTACGGGATAAGTATGGTCTTATTACAATAAAAAAACAAGACATATATATGTTTATATTTCCATCATCTGCTAGGATAAGGAAATTAACTATTAACTCCTGGGCAACTACCCTACGATGACTTACAGGACTGAGCTCAACCACTATTTTTGCGCGCACCGGGGCAAATACGCCGCCACGGACTGACTCGGAATGTAAAATAAAATATCCTGTTTCCCCTAATTATATAAAACGAATATACATATGAATATTATATTTCGTCGTATATGTCCGGGTCAAAACAAATGGCAGAATACCTGATCCTGGGATGGCTGGTGTTGATCTGAAGGATTCCTGTTTCCATGATGGATGTGGCAGCTGTTTAATTATATTTTTGTAATTTGTATTTTTTTTTTTGTTTTAAGTTCACTCTGTAGTAAATCATTCAAAGTTAAAAGCAAAAACCGCTAGTGTGTTATGAGGTTACGTGAATTCAAAGGTCGTTATTCGGGCGTTTAAGTGATATTCGGAAGTTTCAGATGTGGTTTGCATCTCAAAAAGTTATGACCGATAAAGTCCTATTTGTATGTGCGCATAGACAAACAATATAGTTGTACATGTTAACCACAAAAATATCAAAATTGTTTTAAGTTTTTTAAAAATTGTATGGTCACTGTAATTATTTATATGATTGCGGTAACCATAATATGGTTAAGTTACGATTCATATGATTGCTACAATCATATATACAATTGTAGTAACTATGTCTATATTTGTTGCAATCATGTTTGTGATGAATCTATTTATCATAATTTGTTGCTCTTTCATTATGATAGAGATAAGATAGAGAAGGTTTAATATTTTATCATAAAACTGATCACCATAAACTTTACATAATTGCTATGAACATATATGTGATTGCTATAGTCATATGAATCGTAACTTAGCCAAATTATTGTCGCCGAATTCACACAAATAATAACACTGATCATAATATTTTGAAAAAATGTTAAAAATATTTTAATAGTTGTGCATAACTATATTTTTCTCTGCGTGTAGTAATAATAGAAATCACTAATAATAATAATAATAATAATTTACTGTAAGAGTGAAAATATTTAATATTCGAGGAGTATTAATCCGACATTGACCAATGAACTGCTCAGCTGTATTTTTGTTTAATAGAAGGATTAATACTAATGGTAAGAAAATTTTATAATACAATTCATCCAGCATTACATTTTTTTCATTTTGATAATAATGATGTTTGCAAAAATGCAATCTGTGAGTTTTTAAATTTATTATTATAACATTTACGCTTACATATGTACATATATAATAATTTTTTTACAAAAAATCTGAATTTATGTTTCGTAGTCTTTTGAGAATTCAAGTAAAAAAAAAAGATCTTTTTAATATTAATGCAATTTTGAAATTACACTCATTTCATGCCATGTGTTGAGTGTAAAGTTTATATGTTTTATTTTCACAAACTTTCACATACAATCACTGACGGCCAGGTATGTAAATGTTTGTTTATTTAAATGTTTGTTTATTTATAAAATAAAATATTTCTTTAATGGATATCTTAAGTCACATATTAACAACGCAATTATTCTTATGTTCATTTATGGACATTTAAATGAATTGTTGAGATTACTGTAATGGATATTTAACAAGTATTAAAAAATTGCTAAACGAAAAGTAAAATATTTTAACGATAACTAAGGAATATAAGGAATAAGTAAATGTAATCCCAACTTTGGAAATACACAACAAGAAACAACAAAAGAGTTGAGGTAATTTTTCAAAAAAAAAAATGCAAAAATTTAATATTTTTGAAACATTTGAAAATGTTTTATTTTTGCTTTGAAATATTTTGTAGCTGATGAAAAATTTTACTGTTTAACTGACAAAGTAGAGGAAAATCGATGAAAAATTCTGCACGATAATTTAAAAAAACTGGACCAGCGACCAAAGTTTTGAAGTTGAAATTCACAAGAGAAAATATAAAACTTTGAGTCCTACAGCTCCACTCTTGGAGAGTTTGTGAAGTCTATCTTCAAAACTTAAAATCGTATACTTCTTAGCTACGACATAAAATTTATCTTGATTGAATCTCGAGCCGCTTAAAAGTTAAAGATTTATTTCCAAACAATTTCGATTCTGTCCCACTATGTGGCGTATAAGAGGAAATTTATTTTAATTTCTTATTTATGGGTGTTTTTAGTTAATTTAGTCGCTTTCATTTACGTATCACTTAAACACATTTATCAGGCCTTTGCACTAGCTTGAATATTTAAATATTAATCTAAAAATGGTAAAAAAAATCTTAATTTTAGAATTTGTCTTTAATCTAAATTTTTCTCGTTTAACACATACATTCGAGTATATATAATAATATAGCTTCGGCCAAGAAGTCGAAATCCATTCATATTTGAGACAAATTTTCAAAATATTTCAGAAACTGTTTTGTTTCTGTCTGAACAAAGGCTTAAACTATTTATACAATTTTAAATATTTCAGCCATTTTTCATCATTATCTTTTATCGTATGTCTCCTCAGTCTGGTTAAAATTTTTGAATTAAGCGATTAAATACAATGAACAGCTCTCAAAAATTAATTGAATTTGTCGTACGACAAGACAATCTTCATTTTGTGATGAAATACATTTTTCTTACATATAAATGGTGATTTTTTAGCAACTTTATTTTTGGAAATACAGTTTTTAGCAGCTCAGCTGTTTTCGTGCAACATGTTACTATTAAACATGTTCAATTTGGTCTCTAATTTAACCATGAATCGGCATATAAACGAAAAACAGATTATTGCAGATTATTGAATTTAATAGTGATCGGGTAAGAAAGTGCATCATGTACGACAAAGCAGGAACGTTACTCTGAATGGCGAGCGCTAACGTGCAATGATTAGAAATTTACATTTTTGTCCAAAATATAAGAGCTGGGCTTGGCTTGACATGTGATTTGAACAAGACGGTACCATATGAAACACAGCATGCGAATCAACAACCTCCTAGATCGTGAGATTTAACGCCTTCAACAGTTGACGCACTAGAAGCTACTACGCCAAAATTGGACCCAGTATATGAACCATTTTAAGAGTAAACTCGTTCAACATTTACATGAAACAGTGAATATTATAGATCGTTGTATCGATTCAAATATAGATTTCATACGTGGCTCTAAATTGTATGTATTTTTTAAATTAAATTCAAAAGATTCCAAAAATTCACTCTTTAATTTAAAGCTCTTATTTGTAAACATAAATCGGCATATAGTGCTACAAAAAAAAAGTATTTTTTAAAATATGTTCTTAAAATAATAATATCTCAATTAAATAAAGGAGGCTGCTAATTGCTACTTGTATTTATCGCATTAAAAATACCAAGACATTCAAACGTAATTGTACTACTTTCAGAAAACAAACTTTTGTAATTGTTTTCTTACCTGTAAAGTACATTGCCTTGAAACTCCTTAATAAAAATATATTATATTAAGGCAGCTAAAAATTCTTACATTTATACCAGCTACTACCTTTTTTAGTTGTTGCTCTTTTGACCAGGTGATTACAAAAGCTGGCCATTTTCTTAAAACACCGTTCTTTTGAAGTCATTAACCAAACAAATAAAAGTCATAAAGTAAATAAAATTCGTGGACATACTACGTACGTATTTTCCTAACCCTTTTGGTAAAAAAGCAATTTTATGTATTACGAATTATATAAAATTGTACAATTAACACATTAAAAAAACTTTACTTATGTATTAAGAGAATGGTTAAAAAGGAAATATAAGACTTCTTTTTATTAAAAGAGTTTTTGTGAGCGCCTTTTTAAATAACAATTATAAACTAAATATTTTTAATTTTTTTAATTAAAGTAAGATATAAAGAAAGTTCAAAAATAACCTTCTTGAATTCTTCTTGAATACATATGTATATAAACATTTATTAAAAATGAATAAATTTTTTTATATAACTAACTCTGTAACTTTATTGAAAAACGACAAAAGTGAACAAACCAAACATAATAAATAAAATGTATTCAGGGTTTCAAGACAAAGTCTTGACGAAAGAATACGAACTGAAGAAAAAGGAGACAACATGTAAAATAAATTGAAAAAGAAAAATGATAATTACTGCAAATTTCGAACCACCAGTACCACTGGTTAAAGATTGATGTTTGACTGTTGGCTAGCAGACACCGCAGTGGTGCAGAGGTTAGAACGCAAAGAATTCTGATGAGAGAATGTGGTGATTCTCGAAACATGTAAATTCAACCCAGGTTCGATCCCCAGCTCAGCCAAGAAAATGTTTATAAAAATTTTTTCATGTTGTAAAAACAATTCTTACCTTCAGTTAATTTACTGAAAATTAAATTTAATGAACTCATAATAAATATATCAAAACAAAAAATTTTAATTTTCAAATACGTATAACTCCGCTGAATATACAAAAAAAAAAGCGAAAAATAAGATGAGTTTGAGTTGTGAGTTGGACAATGAAAGCTTTCAAATTGTAAATGGACAAACGTAAAATGAACAGTTTTGGTTGAAGGTATGAGAGTTTAAAATAATCTGCAAATAAATCCATTTGCTGACTTGCTACATTTAGTATTTAGCTTTTTAGCAATGCGGAGGTTATTTATTACTAACTAAATGATTAAAACAACACAATGAAATCGAATTTAAGTTAAATGCTAAATTCATTATAAAATATTCTATGTTCTTAAAAAGGCGACAGCAATGTTGAAATCTCTGTTGATCTCCTAAAGTTCCTAAACACTCGTGATATTTATACAGGGGCCAAATTACCGCATTCGATATCGAGTAAAATTTATCGTAATTTTCTTATTTGATATTATGGCATTCGATATCGAGCAAGAAATTTAGTACATTTTATCATAATTTCGATATCGAAATAATTTTTCGATACGATAGCTCATTCGATCACGTATGCGGTAATTTGGCCCCAGATCCCATTTTCGATTCTTCTGAGAGTTAAAAAATTATTATGCCTATTTATTAATTGTAAATGTTTTAAAAACTGAAATATATTTAAATGTACATTACTAACTCTTAAACGTCAGTATTGTTGGGTGGATCTTATTTAATTCTTTAGCATCTAAAACTAATCAATTCAAATCGAATGACGACATCTTCAAAATTTGCTATTTAAATCTTTTTAAAAGATTTATTAAAAACTAACAATATTTATGAAGATATCAGAATAAATATATTGTTTCTACAGGGTGGGCCAACTTGGACTGACTGATTTGAAATGCTTATAACTTTTGCATTTTTAATTTTTTTTAATTTTTTTTTTGCAGATAATACAGAATTATTGCCGAGGGATGCACCACAATGGCTACAATATGCCAATAGATTGATTTTGCTAGCTACAGAAAATGACAATTTTTTGGATAATCTGATTATGAGCGATGAAGCACATTTTCATTTAAATGGATATGTGAATAAACAGAACTGCTGAATTTGGGGTACAGAGAATCCAAAAGCATTGCATCAGCGACAATTACACCCTGTCAGATGCACTGTTTGGTGTGGAATCATGGCTGATAAAGTTATTGGTCCATATTTCTTCGAAAATGAGCTTAATGAACCACAAACCGTCTCTGGGGTGGTATACCAGACCATGTTGGAAAATTTTTTACGTCCGATAGTTCTCAATAATCGTAACATATGGTTCCAGCAAGATGGAGCTACAGCTCATACCGCAAGAGCCACAATGGCAATGGCAGTCAGTCAAACTTGGCCCACCCTGTATATTTCATAACTATCGCATTATCAGATTGGCCTTAAATTTAAATCAATGAGTTATAGACATTAAAGAATAAAATTAGACCCCACCGATGAATATATAAACTTGTATTCATATACATATATTATCTCTAGATATACGAGGGCGGTTCGGAAAGTTCTTAGTTTTTGTTGCTGTTTGCTGTTTTTGTACGTGGTTCATCCTCAATGCTGGTACGACAACGTTTTAATTCGGCAACCCAATTATTTCCTGTTGCATATGAAGGAGCACTTTCACCTAACACATATCATTATGAATTTATTTTCCCTATAAACCTTTTTTCTTTAAATATTTAATGACACCACGAATTTCTAATTTTTCCATTGTAAAAAAATTGCGGAGACCTCTTTTTTGAACACCTGTTTCTATATGAAGGAGTTGACAGATCAAAAAGAAATTTAACACATGTTCATAGCACAGAGGGAAGCTTCGAAAATACTTATGTATTCTCTGTTTATACCGCGCTTTCTGTTCTAAGCTAAAAAGTTTTCGAACCGCCCTCGTATGCACATAATCATATATACAATTCAATAACAAAATACTTCTTTATTTGTAAATATTCGTTAACAGTAACACTGCTACATGTTTTATTCTTGAAGTACTTTTTAATTATATTACTTTATATTACCTTCAATTCGAAAAACCAGAAAATTAAAATTAAAATTGTACTTTTAGCCCAATACAGTTCTTTGCAATAAAAATATTATTTTAAAATCTCATAACAATTCTGCTTGTACTGAATAGATTTTGGAAAATTTCATTGTCCTAAGTCTTTGCCTGTATATAGACGGAACTGGCTAGATCGTCTTAGAGTTTAGTAAGGATTCTAACCATTTGTATATACATTTTGCTTCTACTACTAATATTTCGATGTGCTACAAACGAAGTGACAAAGTTAATATGCCCGCACCTTTCTGTTTGGTGGTGGATTTAAAAATTGCTAACTAACATCAAAATACAATTTCAATAAGCTTTCACAGCTTTTTCATTCCACATTCAATAACTTAAGTGCACATTAATCCTTATTTATTAAGAGCAACCTTTTTACTAATTTAATTTATGCATTTTATTAAATATTTGTATACAATTGCGATATACGACAGGTTAAAAAGCTCTTTTGAAAAACAATTTTCCTTCAAACATGAAACAGTATACTTTTGTTATTTTGAAAGGAAAATGTTGTGTGAAATTAAACGCGCACAAAAGTGCATTGCAGTTGTAAATGTCAAATAAACTCCCAGAGTCCCAAAACACAGCTGCTATATTTTCGTTAACAAGAACAGTTTATTTGTGCAGTTAAGTCAAACATACAAGTGAATGAATCCTCTGTATCTCTATTTAGTATTTTTCATTGAAATAGTTGTTTATATTTTATTGAGCTTGTACAATATATTGTATATGTTTACAATACTATAGCTGAATTGAAACGCAACTATACTACACAAAAAAATGCAAAAAGTTAAAAGGAAAAAAGACTTTCAGTTACATTATAAATATTCGCTATTCCCCTAATGCCCTAGCGCATACAAAAAATACAACGTAACTTTTGATAAAATAAAAAATAAGTTATTATTAAACGTTGACAAACGAACTTCGAGAGAATTCAATATTTTAAATTGAATTTAAACAAGTGTTGGAGCATTGCATCAAAATAAAAAGGGAAGTCGGCTGACTGCGGATTATATGCGAAAAAGGACACCGGAAGCGGATGTTACTTATACTTTGGTAACTAAACATTTACAATAAAGATAGAGAAAATTGTGTAAGTACCAATACACATAAGTATTTGTTTGTGCTATATTTCAGTTCAGCAGCAATAACAATTGCGAGACTCACAAGAAAGTGAAAAGGAAATAAAAATAGCAATCTCTTCAAGGTTTTTCTTTTATATATGGTAGTATTTGGTATTTTTTTTTTTTCAATTTTTTGGTTCTTCCTTTGCTGTTCTTCAGTTTGCTGTTTTTATTTTATACAACATTTTTTTTAAGAAAAAATTATTTCTGTGTTAGTTATTATTGTAACACCACAACAAACAGTTTCCGTTTGCTAAAAGACAATTTTTTTTTCTTTTCTATTTCTGACTTCCGTCGATGTATGAATTTACTCAACAATTCACTTCATTTTGTTTTTATTTTTTTTTTTATAGTTTCCTTATAAACCAACATCAGTTTTTATTTTCATAATTATGATAGCGGTAGTTATATACAATGAGGATTTGGGATTGTTTGATTATAACAGAAACAAAATATTTCAATGATTAAGGTTAGAAGTATTCAAAGTATTTCGGATTCATAGTAATTCTTATTCTAAATTCTACTAAGAAAGCTGTAGTATGGTAGAAAAATTGTTAAAGCAATGGAGGATAAAAGATAATGACCAGGAATGCACACACATAACTTATACAATAATCACGCAATAACACAACAATCCGAAGTTAAATATCTTGGTATACACGGCTATCGTCCTCTAACATGGAAATTCATTATAGATGCAAAATTAACTCAAATGAAATTAAAATTAATTAAATTTTAATTTAAAATTAAAATTTATTAAATTCAAAGTTTAGATTGTAAAGTTTTGCAAAATAATTTGTCTTGGAATCGACATATACAATATTTGAAATCGAAAACTGCACAAGCTGTTGGATTGTTGTATAAACAAAAACAAAAATTTATAATATATGTATAAAGCCCTAATTCAAACTCATTTTAACTACTTGGCCGTATTGTATGGGTGGAAGAAAAGTACTGGGCTGAAATCACTTCAACGGGTGCAAAATATAGTAGTTGGTGACCTTTTTTGAGCACTCAAAATTATTTTTGTATAGTAATAATTTTGATGAAGTGTTATCAATATATAGTATTTACAAAATGCAGCTTTTACTTTATGTTTATAAATGTATGCATCATATTGGACATCTTACAATTCAGTTTTTAAGTTTTCAGCACTAACATAATACAAGAAATAACACAAACTTATCCGTAGCCTGTTGTAGATAAGAAACAACCAAGCAAATAAATGGATATATGGGTAGTTTCGAATTTAACAAATTGTCACAATACTTGAAAAATCTAAATAGAATTTCATTATTTAAATCAGCTCTTAAAAATTATTTACTGCAAAATGTAGGAGAACTTGTATTATAAACAGTAATTTTTGATCTCAAAATAACTTACTGAACTTATTTATTATTGTACTACTATACATATTTCTTTTTTCTTAAACTTAAACTTTTTCTTAAACTTTTTTATTTAATATAAATTTAATTTATGTATATTTTTACCAACTCACCTCAATAAGGACCAACGGGGCGCTGAGGCATCATTATTGTAATATTGTAAAAAATAAGAATTAATTTTTTTTAAATAATAAAAAAAAAACTCCTACTTTGTAACACAATCATAAAACCTATACCGTGTTGTGCTATGGGGAACCGCCTCAGCTTCAAATGTAGACAGAATTCAAAGACGATAAAACAAATTGCTACGAATATGAAAAATTCGAAACATTCATAAAGACCTAAACGTGCCTTTGGTAAAAACTGAGATCCAAAAAAATGCTGAAAAATCCTAAAAACAAGGTTGAAGTACATCCAAACACATTAGCCCGTAACAAATTAAATAATAGTGGCGATACAGTGGATCTGAATAGAAGACCAGAAGGAAGAATGCCAACTAATATATAAAATCAACAAGTGTCAAACAATTTACGTCCGGCCCTGACTAGACCAAATAATTAAAATTCATTAGTTATAAGATTTTAAATACAAATTATTTGTACGTTTTTAATGAACATATATAAATAAAATGAAAGTAAAAAAAAAACATTTTGAAATACCTCTTATAATATAAGAACAACAAACCAATGGCAAAGAAGAATACAATTAATCTGACATCGTATTTTGAAAAAAAAAAAAAAAATAAATAAATAAACCAAAAACAAGTAAGAAAGCATAGTCGGTCAAGCCCGACCCAGCATATTTATAAAACAGTTTTTCAGAAATGGGCGTTATATGGGAGACGTAACCTATTATGGACCGATCATCCAAAAATTTAGTGCCATGATTTCTGTGAATATAAATATTGTGTATGTTAAACTTTATCTCGATATAAATACTTTGAAAAGATTTATGAAGGTTAAAGTGAATTACGGAGAGGGTCTTATATGGGAACTACTACTAATTACGGACCGATCATAATAAAATTGTACCATATTATTCGTACCAGGTGGCGCAAAAGTAATCCTCCTATCAGAAAATGTTATAAATTTTGCGATTGGCCCCTAATGTCAGTTCTGTTTTGACATTTGTGTAGTAAACACATGCGAAATACACGTTAATAAACAATGTTACGCTACACTGTTCCAGAACGCGAAATATTGCTCACTATTTATTTGATCAATAACGTGAATCTCGTTGCAGATTACCTGGCGTCTAACATACACTCAAGCCATCCTTAATCATGAGTGATGAGGCCCATTTCCTTCTTAGCGGGTACGTAAATAAGCAAAATTTACGCTTCTGGAGCACTGAAAATCCGCGTGTAACCCACGAACAGCCACTGTATGGTGTGCTGTTTTCGCTGGAGGAGTCATCGGACCTTTTTTCTTCGAAGACGTCGCGGGCCAAAAGGTTACTGTGAATGGTGAGCGCTACAGAACAATGATCAACGAGTTCTTTTTGCCGCAACTTGATGAAAACATGGGAATGGATGGGAAAACATGTGGTTCTAACAGGACGGTGCAACGGCACACACTGCACGAGCCACAACCGATATGCTGAAAGATGCATTTTCCGGGCGCCTAATCTCCCGTTTTGGCGATTGGCACTGGCCAGCAAGATCGCCTGATTTGACCGCTCCAGACTTCTTTTTGTGGGGCTTTTTGAAGTCGCGGGTTTATGCCAACAAGCCTCAGACTCTTGCAGCTCTTAAAGACAATATCCGTCAAGAATGTAAGGACATATCGCCGGAAGTTTTGGCCAAAGTGATGGAAAATGCCATAAAAAGGGCTCAAATGACAATCAACTGTGGCGGCGGCCATTTACATGACATCATATTCTCGACGTGATGTAAAAAAAAATTAAAAGACCAAATAAAAATAATCCACAAGAAGAATCAAAGTTTTTCATGTAATTAAAGCCAAAAAACATCGGAAGTTTACTTTTGCGCCACCTTGTATATATATGTGTTCAATATTATTTGGATACCTACATTACTGAGAGAGTTATGATCTTTAAAGTGATTTTCGGAAGTGGTGCTTATATAGGGGCCAGGTAAAATAATGGGAATAATCCGTCCTTAGGCCGAAAAACTATTATGTACCAAATTTTATCGAAATATCTTTAAAATTGCGACCTGTACTCTGCGCTTACATGGCCAGCCAGTCAGCCAGACGGATGGACATCATTAAATCGCCTCAGGAAGTGATTATACTTTAAGGTGGGTGTTGGACCAATATTTCTGAGCGTTACAAACATCAGCACAAATCTAATATACCCTCCCCTGTAGGGTATAATTAAACACTTCCCTTTTTTATTCTAGTTATAATAAATTAGTATATAAATAAGTAGAGAATGCTTAAAAAAAGTTATACATTTCTTTACGTCTGCTTGTTCATAGCTTTTTTATTTAATTTTTATTTTTTTTTTTTAAGATTGCTTTCTAAGATTTTCATTATACTGGTTCGTAATTATTTGCTTTGTCGTTGAGTTTAAGAATCTGTTTGCAGCACTTTATTTTCACAGGTTTATATTTATTTCTCTAACATAAAACCTTCCAAGTGTGTTTCATTTCTTCGCTTGTATTTTATTTTATTTTATTCTATCTTGATTATATAGTCGCAATTATTTAAATACGTTTTGCTCATTTATATTTTAAACCAGTTAGTAAAATAGTAAATTAGATATAATATAATACTGTTTATGTTGTTGTTAAAGTTTTGTTTTCAAATAAGAAAATAGTTCTATTAAGTATTTTTTTTTTAAATGGAACAAGTTAGGACTAAGTGTTTTTTATATGAATATTGTCTCTCTCTTAAAAAGAGAGGCGTCAAACTTTATATGAAAAAAAGTTTGTGCGAAAAAATTTTTTGTTGGTAACTTTAACTATGCGTGTGTTGAACTCGTATTTGACACAGTTGATTTTTATTAAATATGAAGAAAAAGGAAAATGAAAATAATTTTGATATCATAGCAATCACCCTATATTTATACACTTCTAACTAAAATCCCTAGATAGTGTAACTTTTGGTATATGGTAACTAAAATAATTAATCTATAAATGTGCTAATAATATAACAATGTAATATTATCACTAAAATAGTTTTTTTTTTTTGTATATAAATGTATTGAAATACACAGTGTATCTGGGCAGATATATGTGCTACGTATGTGACTACCGAAACATGTGCATGACGGAGGGTTAATTAAAAAAAAAAAAATATTTTATCTCAATAAAAGTTAACTTTTCAAAAACCCGCTTTTCTTGTTCGCTACAACCTACATACGCAAATATTGTTCGTACTCGTTGTGGTAGAAAACGACAAAATAACTCTTTAAAAGTTTACATTATATGTTACCGGAATTGCTTGCTTTTAGTTTTGTTCCATTTTGTTTGTTTGATTGTTGTAATGTTGATGTTTAAGTGATTGTTTGTGTTAGAGTTACTTTATCTTTTAAATACGTATGAACATGGAAAACAGAAACTCACAAACAAACATAGAAATATATAAACTAAGCACTTGTGTGAGTGTTGAATACAGGTATTTGAAAAATCTAGGTTTTCTTCAGGAACCATACAATAAAGCGAGCATTTTAACTCTCATATCAGAAATCATTGCTCCGTTGACGATTTATATCTTGAAATTCTGTTAACAAATTTAACACTTTTGTCAAACTTCTCTTTAAAGCATTTCTATTGTTCTCTTTTAAAAATGCAACAAAAGTAAATAAATTACTTCTAATTAATTGTTTTGTTTATTGTTTCATCTTCACTGTTTTAAATTTCTTTTGTGTTTTTCCTGTTGCTGCTTTCTGCTGTAAATGTTTTTCTTCTTAACTTTGAGCTTAGTTTTCCCAAATGACATTTTACCATTTAAAAAGTATTAACAACAAAAAAAAAAAAAAACAACTCAAAAACAACAAAACTTTACTGTTTGCCGTTCCACCAAAGGCAGTAACCAAATGAGACCATAATGCCATAAAATAAAGAAGGATGTAGCAGCTTACTTCACATGTTTAAATGAAAAGGAATGAAACCAAAAAACAAACAAACACAAAAAAAAAACACACACACAGCAAATGAACAAATGCCAAATAAGAAAAAAAGCTAATTAAAAAACATTTTCAAAACCACTAAAATCAACAAAACATAGTTTTAGCCAAAGCAGCTAAATAACAAACAACATTTTCTAATGCACCCAAAAACAAACACACTTACATCCATTTGCAACTGTAGTTGCAACACTCTCATTTATATACTGAGCGATGACAAAATTTAAACACAACTTGTAATTAAGGGTGAACTTTTAAGGGGTGCGGCCTGTCGTATCTCAATAATTAAAAAGCAAGATTTAGGGCCTAATTTTGTAAATCACTTGCGTTCAACGCATCACCTACGCTTTTGCGAACGCATAACCAAAAATATTAAATTTTATAAATCATTGCGTTTAGGGAACGCAGAAATATTACGTTGTTACAATACTTTCATATCATTGCGTGGTTAATGTTGCCATTGTAAATATTGATACTGAAATTTAAAACAAAAATTTACATTAAGCTACACTTATTTTGCATTGGCAATGCTACAAACCTATTAGCTGTTCAATAATTTTGTTTGGTTAGTTATAAAAAACATTTAAAATTGTGAAGAAAAATAAAGATACTAAGAGATATAAAAAAATGTTCGCACTTATGGATATGCCTTCTTCTTCGGATGATGAAGATTATTTAAGCGTCTTCGACATAACTATTTAAAAGACCCTGTGTGGTCAACTAACATCATGAATTTAGGGAATAATGAGTAAGTATAATAACACTGTGGAGATTTACAATGTCTTTAATTTACTTTTTAAAGATTTCGGATGAACTTCCGAGTGAACAATTGCAATTGCCATTAGGAATTTCAATGTAGCTTCCCAAATATTATCAGCAGTTGCCTTTGAAATGCCAAAATTAGGCGTTCCATGAGACACATCTGGAGGCTTTTGCATTTCGGCTATCCATAACTCAAATTGAGCTGCCGTTGTGGCTTCTTTTTTGCCCTAAGAAAAAGTTTAGTAGTATTTTATACTAAATGAATATGTTTGCATATACATATTTATTTGCAGGCATTAAATTTGACAACAAAATACACAATTTAAAACAGTTGTATTAACAACAACGTAAGAATAAGCTGTTACAACTTGCTTGAACGCCGTGATTTGCAAAATGTAATTTAGCGCTACGCTTAGAAAATTTTAGCGTTGCGTTTTACAAAGTTACGTCCTTAATTTTGTATCTTATATATATGAAGCCGACGATGGGTTTTTGCTACAAAATACAAACTATTGTCCGTTTAATTGTTGTTTCATAAAATTTAATGAATTCAGTTATTTTAAGTATAATAATCCGTATTGCCGGTTTATCCATTTTGAAGCTAGACTTAGCCTTTTAACCATGATTGAACATCAGTATATAATAGTTATATATAATTAATAATATAATTTTAATAATTGTTATTGTTTAAAGTATAACTTCCATTATTTTTTAAATTAAATTTCCCGACCTTGTTTATATTATTGTGATTAAATTTATAATCCACAAATTAAAGTTTTAGTTTAATGTATATTTGTAGTTTTAAATAACGACCATTTAAGATTCCGAGCGATATTTATTGCCATGAAAAAGTCAGTTCAACTGCACATCCCCATCAAGTCACATGAGTTTATAAAAAAAAAACTCTTTTCAATTAATATAAGACTTCCGAGAAGATTTCGACACAATCTTCCTCTTGTCTTTTATTAGAAGACTCACTTAGAAGTCTAAGAAGATTTCCACAAAATCTTCCCATAAAACCAACTCCCGTTTATAAAAATTTAATCCCATTACAGTGTGTATCTCACACAATTTCCATTAAGCAACATTAGTTTGGTATTTTAATTCCTCCTTATAAAGTGCAATTAATATTATTTATTTCCCTAACTAGTTCTGTTGAATACTAATGAAATTAGCTAATCGCCAGCTAAACACCATATTATTTTAATTTTTTCTGTCGCTGATTATAACATTTTTCTTGACCCTTACTGGAATATTTGAAAAGAGAGATTGTTGGGGAAATTCTCTTGGTTTCATTGTTTTAAAAGTTAATAATTTTTTATTATTTATTAACACACAGAGAAAAAATATAGTTGTACTTGTTTACCACAACAATGTCAACAATTATACAAGTTTTTCTACAATGTTATGGTTACTGTAATTATTTTTATGATTACGGTAACCATGGTATGGTTAAGTTACGATTCAGATGATTACTACGATTGTAGTAACTATGTCTATATTTGTTGCAATCATGTTTATGATGAATCCATTTATCATAATTTGTTGTTCTTTGATTATGATAGACAACAACATAATATGGTATAATCTTTTATCATAAAACTGATCACTATAAACATTACATAATTGCTATAATCATATATATATATATATATATAATTGCTGCAATCATGTGAATTGTAACTTAACCATATCATGATTGCAGAAATCATATAAATAATTACAGTGACCATAATATTTTTAAAAAAATGTTTAAAATTATTGAAATGGTTGTGCTAAACATGCATAACTATATATTTTCTCTGCTTGAATAAGCTAGTGTTTTTAAGATACTCATGTTTGAATTAAATACTGCCAACATTTTGTTTAACTGCAGTAGTTTTTTGGATTATTGGGTTTACAGCTTTCATATAATTTTTTTCTACAGCTAAGGTACACCCAATCCCTTAATCAGTGTTATACTGACACATAATTGATATAGATGTATGTACGTTTCCTTTGTAACAAAAATGTGTTCGTTACCAGCATAAAATGGTTAAATATTTAAGACACCAAGTAAAGTTTTTGCGATTCTTTTTGGTTTCCATTTCCATTTAAAACATCAGTATGCCATGACTCGTACATGGACATGAGAAGCTAAAAAATGTGGTGACATTTACACGCGAATTTCAACAAAAGAGAATAACAGAATAACTCATATTTTTGTTTACTAATTCTCTTTTAGTAATTAATTTAATGCCAGAGTTTGCTTTACTTTTGTGGTTTCTTAATGCGTGCAAAGGCTAATGCGAGTGTCACATGGTACCAAACATATTTTTTTTATGTTTATAATGTTGTTGTTAGTGAGTGCTGTGAGTAATGTTGGTGATTTACATATAAACAAAAAAGTTTGCCTTACTCGATTCTGCAAATATTCTGTAAGAAATTTCAATGAATTTTAGGAAGGATGAAAAAGTCTTTAAGCCATGGTTACACGATTTAAGTTATAGAATATTTAATTGAAGATATACAGAGATTGTGAACATCAAACTAGAGTGGAAAAGTCGAATATCATTTCCTGAGGCGATTTAACAATGGATGGATGGTCCATATAAAGTTTATGCGTGTTTGTACGTGATATTTTTTCGGCCCATCGTCGTTTGGTAATGGTTGAAATCGGTCTCTTATTTCACCTAGTCCCCATACAAATGTCCTCCCAAAAAAGGGGGTTTTCATAGTTAACTTGTACATAAAGCCTAATCACATTTACAAATTTGCACAGATCGGTCCATAATAAACCATAGTTCCCATATAAGACCCGCTGCCGAAAATCACCTTAAAGAGCATAACTCTCTTAATAATGTTACGATTCAAATCATTTTCAATATGAGCCTGTTTCATATATACAAAAATTATTTGGCCCAATTTTATTGTGATTGCTCCATAATTAGTCATAGTTCCTATATAAGGTCTACTTCAGAAAATAACTTTAACGACCATAAATCTCATAAAAATAAAAAAATTCAATACAAATTAACTTTTTACATATGTACCACCATACATATATATACAGAAATCAGGACACCTAATTTTATAACCCTATTCGTAAAGAACTTTAACATGTAAAAATCATTTAAAAGTATTTATATCAAGATAAAATTTATCTCAAAAATATATTCTTATGAGTATATTTATATATTCATGCTATTAAATTTGTAGATGATCGGTCCATAATAGCTCGCAGCTGTCATAAAGCGCCCATTTCTTAGAAACTGTTTTAAATAAACGGTGTAGGTTATTAAAAGGCTGGCTGGATCGATTATACTTTCGTACTTACTTTTTATTATTGCAATAAGCCGCTCTAAAATAAAAAATTCTTAATAATAGAAATAAATTGAAAACATTTTTGGAGTCATAAATCATAAAATTTTTTGTGTGGGACAAAAGTTGGTAAAACCTTCTAAATATAAAATAAAATTTAGTGCATGTATTTTGGTGGTGGTATTTTAAATCAAACGTTTCTGAGAGATAAAAAGTAAGTAAAGTTTTTTTCGAAGAAGAAAATTCTAACAAAATTTAATACTTTAAAGGATTATTTTTACAGCCAACAAATACGTACGTATGTATTTAAAAGGCGAATGAAAATATCATTTATAAAATTTGTGGCGAAAATATTTTTAAAACTAAATGATTTTCATTTAATGTTACATTTAAAAAAAGAATAAATGGGAAATATTTAAATTTAGAGTGTAAGAATTACTTTTTATACCCACCACCAAAAAATGGGGGGGGGGCATATTAAAATTGTCATTCCGCTTGTAATACATTGATATATTTGTCGTAAAACCACAAAGTATATATATTCTGGGTCCCTATAAGTTTCTAACACGATATAGCCATTTCCGTCCATCTGTCGCTTTGTTTAAGGTACGATAGAGCTTCAGAAATGACATTTTTCTCTAAAATTCTTTATTTTGCCGAAGTTTTTGGTATTGATAATGGAAAAAATCTCTCCAGTAGGTTCCGAGTAATAGGCCAGATAACCTCGATATTTTTCACATATTTTTTGCTATTTTCTTCAAATATAATGCAGGTAATATCATGAAATTTTGCAAACTTTGTTTCTGATATAAGAGGAAAAATAATGTTTAATATGATAAGAATCGGTCTACGATTTCTCATAGCCCCCATACAAATTTTCACCTTAATAATATAATATGATTCTGTGCTACATAAGTGCATATAAAAATGCAGCATTCATACAAAATTTAGCTAAAATACGTTTCATGCTAAGGGAAATCACCGCTCGTTTCACTTCAAATAAAATGTTGATTTGCGCAGCTGTTCGAGGACCATTATAACCATAATAAGATTAAAATCTTAACCGTTTTATAGCAACACCATTCAGCATTTTGTACGAAAACCAGCACGTATCTATTTTTCTGGCGGTAGTTACACTCTTGATATGTTTTTTTTAACAGTCATTGTCGCTGGTTATTTTTACAGCAAATTTTTTTTTAACTTTTATCGTTTCATAACATTCTTTACAGTAGTTTTTGGATGCATTAGCTTCAATCAATCAATCCAATAATATGGGATTTTAAAAGAATTTCTGAACCATTTTCTTTTTCTTTTGATTGTCAATTGCTCAGCACTCGACAAATATATGACGACTGATTTTTAGCGAGTATAACGGCAATTATGCTTAAAAAATAAATAATTTTTTTTATTCCATTTTAACGAAATGACTATGAGGAAATTTGAATGAAAAACTAATGTACACTAATGTATACCTACTAGTACATTTGTTTATACAAATAACGTTTTATACACATTAGAATATCAAATGTTTGAATACGTGACGAGAAATATTTCATCTACAATGAACAGAAGAGAGCAAATCAGACAATTGTCTTTAATATGTATGTATGGATATTATTTATTGTCAAAATAGTAATAAATAAACCAATATGAGGTGCGAGTATGTCAAAAAAGAAAAAAAAAACGCAAAACAAACTAGATGCGAACAATCGCATTAGAGATTTTTATACCCTACACCAACATATTAAGAAGGTATATTGACTTTGTACTGATCTTTATAATGCCCAAAAATAAAAACACCAATCGACTTAAAGTTATTTTCAAAGTCGCTTTAACTGTGTCCGTCAATCCGTCTGGATGACCATGTGAACCTCGTGCGCTAAGTACAGATCTTTCAATAAAATTTGGTAAATCATCAGTTCGAGGAAAGTTGGTGCTGAAATTGGTTAAAATCGGTGCATTATTTCAATTAGCTCTTATATAAATGTCCTTCCAAAGCCGAATTTATCGGTTATAAATGTTTGATTTATAGTCGTATCCAAACAAATTTGTTCACAAATAATTTTTATGAAGCTTCAAATCACATTTTGTGCAGATCAGTCAATAACTTACCTCAGCTTTCATATATAGCCCACTACCCAAAATCACTTTAACGATCATAAATCTCTTTAAGATGTCATTCATATACACACAAATCATTCGACCCAATTTGATGATGAGCGGTTCATAACATTAATCTCTTTAAAATATTGGTATCTAAATAAAATTCAACACAAATGTATTTCGTATTTACAGAAGTCATTTCACATAATTTTTTAACGATCAGTTCATAATTAGTCATAATTACCATATAAGACCCTACTCTGAAAATCTCTTTAACATGCATAAATCTTTTGCTAGTGTTAATAACGAGGTACAATTTAAGGCAAATTATTTTTATATACAAAGATGATATTTTAACAAATATTATGAAAATCGGCCCATAATAGCACACAGCTCCCACATAGCGCATTTATGGTCGGGCTGAACCGTCTATACTTTCTTACTTGTTAGATTTTAAATTATGAAGGCAAATAACAACTATAAATAACAGCATTATTTCTGCCATTTTGTCATGATTATTTTGTCAAGACACTTCATTATCTAAATAAAGTCTAAGTGGAATGAAGCAATAACGTTTAGTTTGAGGCAAGTGCAAACATACAAATTTGCTTTCATTTTTTATTTTGTCTTTGTACACATATGGATTCGAATGATTCTAACGAGAAGGAATTTCAAGTAAAATTTTTATATTCAAGACATTTCTGGATTCAACATGTTTGTGTTACCATATACAAGTGTATGCAAGTAGATAATCAAATCATGTTGTGTAAAATAGGGAGGCCCAAATGAATATTTTACATGTTTTCAACTTAAATGGAAGACTAATTTAAATGCAGATTATTTATTATCATAGTGTGATATAATGGGATAGAATCGAAATTAGAAAAATCATTGATTTTTTTCCGCGTAGTTTGTGTTTTTTTAAATCATCATGTTGTAGAACAAATATTTCAAATAATAATAGATAATATTAAGTTAAAAATAATATTGATGGCCAAAAAAAAAAGCTTTCTGAACTGGGCAATCGCAGAATTATAAACAGTGAAGAGTCTTAGTCAAATTATGAATGGATGTAAGGTAAATGTATCCAAATTTTATTTAATCATACATATATATGTTTAAGAAAATTCAATCTTGATTGCGCAGATGGCTTCAACAACTATTGCAAAACCCTAAGAAAGGAACCACGATATATCTGAAAAATAAATTTTAAAGGAAGTTCTTTCGTGGTTTGTTGAGCATTTTGCGTTTCCAATTAAAATATTATTTTTTCCGTTTACACAAAACAATTTATTTTTCAACAAGACATCATCGCACATACATGTAAGTCGTCAAACAAAAGTATGGTTGTCTTCGAAAAATATAATATACTTTAATGGTCATCATCTTCTCCAAATCTGAAACCCATTCAGAACATTTGAAGAATATTCAGCCGTCAAACTTATGCTTAAAGTTGACAATATGAAAGCATGTATCATATATATTAAAAGACATTGTTATAGATGCTTAGAGGTCCATAACTGAAGATATAAGAATAAATCTGGTTCACCAGATCGAAAAATGAGGTCTAACATTAACATTAAAATCTCAATTATTGTGAATATTGGTATTTTAAGTTATTTTAATCTCAGTGTATTTATAGTTATGAAACACTAATTAATTTATTTTTACATTTTTAAAAGGTAAAATAAAAAATAATGATTACTTTTTTGTTAAGCAATATTTCGTCCTCTTAATCAAACAATAGTGTATAATCGAGATTATCGAGTTTAAATTTTTGTTTAATTAGAAATCTGGCAAAACGTTAATATTTTAGAAAATAATTGATGTTTTTAGGTTGTGGTCATCTAAATCAGGCTACCAGCAGATGATATTTCACTAATTTACAAGTACATTAATTGTAAATAAATGGGACAAAAAGTACCACGATGTCACTTAGGCTATTTTATTTGTTTTAGTATGTACTCGTGAATGATGTGTACGTAATTTTTCGATTTTATTTTGTTATAAAATAATGAAATTAGGGATTAATATCTCGGTAAATACTGCTTTTTTCGAGAAACCTTAAACCTTAATATCTCGGTAAATACTGCTTTTTTCGAGAAAATAAGCAAAATCTGTGATCACTTATATTTTTGGGCAAAAATCAATTTTTGGGGGGAATTTTCAAAAAAAAAACTTTAAACCTTAATATCTCGGTAAATACTGCTTTTTTCGAGAAAATAAGCAAAATCTGTGATCACTTATATTTTTGGGCAAAAATCAATTTTTCATGGGAATTTTCAAAAAAAAACTTTAAACCTTAATATCTCGGTAAATACTGCTTTTTTCGAGAAAATAAGCAAAATCTGTGATCACTTTTTTGGCCAAAAATCAATTTTTGGGGGGAATTTTCAAAAAAAAAACTTTAAACCTTAATATCTCGGTAAATACTGCTTTTTTCGAGAAAATAAGCAAAATCTGTGATCACTTATATTTTTGGGCAAAAATCAATTTTTCATGGGAATTTTCAAAAAAAAACTTTAAACCTTAATATCTCGGTAAATACTGCTTTTTTCGAGAAAATAAGCAAAATCTGTGATCACTTTTTTGGCCAAAAATCAATTTTTGGGGGAATTTTCAAAAAAAAAACTTTAAACCTTAATATCTCGGTAAATACTGCTTTTTTCGAGAAAATAAGCAAAATCTGTGATCACTTATATTTTGGCCAAAATCAATTTTTGAGAGGAATTTTCAAAAAAAAAACTTTAAACCTTAATATCTCGGTAAATACTGCTTTTTTCGAGAAAATAAGCAAAATCTGTGATCACTTATATTTTTGGCCAAAAATCAATTTTTCATGGGAATTTTCACAAAAAAACTTTAAACCTTAATATCTCGGTAAATACTGCTTTTTTCGAGAAAATAAGCAAAATCTGTGATCACTTATATTTTTGGCCAAAAATCAATTTTTGAGAGGAATTTTCAAAAAAAAAACTTTAAACCTTAATATCTCGGTAAATACTGCTTTTTTCGAGAAAATAAGCAAAATCTGTGATCACTTATATTTTTGGCCAAAAATCAATTTTTGAGAGGAATTTTCAAAAAAAAAACTTTAAACCTTAATATCTCGGTAAATACTGCTTTTTTCGAGAAAATAAGCAAAATCTGTGATCACTTATATTTTTGGCCAAAAATCAATTTTTCAGAGGAATTTTCAAAAAAAAACTTTAAACCTTAATATCTCGGTAAATACTGCTTTTTTCGAGAAAATAAGCAAAATCTGTGATCACTTATATTTTTGGCCAAAAATCAATTTTTGAGAGGAATTTTCAAAAAAAAAACTTTAAACCTTAATATCTCGGT